>OX101724.1:10000000-15150117 GCA_944452665.1 Stenoptilia bipunctidactyla
CGCTGGATAAAGCATGTCATGGGGTCTAGCGGCGCGGGCGTGGCGGCGGCGCGCGGCGTTCAGCGCTCACAGCACGCGGCACGCGCAGCAACGTCCGCGGCCAGAGCGCGTGGCGGCCTATCGCTGCTAGCCATTCGCAGCACGGCCTGCAGGACCGCTCAGTCTCAAACATTCGCTAAGTTTTATAACCGCCCCATGGTCGATCAATAAAAGTAATTTTGGAAGGGCAGTTTTTCAATCAAATGTAGAAGTAAACTCCTTTATTGATCCTTAATTATTAATTTACTTTAAGTAATTTTATTCAGTATGCATATAAACAAAATGTTTCAAAGTTATACATTTACATTGAGTTGATTAAATAACTGTTATTAATCAACTCAAAAAATCAAACTCAATTAATCAACACGAGCGACTGCTCGTGACCACGGGGTCTGCAAAGACACCGAAACGTCGAGTCAAAATTTAAAATGTAAATATACGCGATAAATCCGGTTAAAAAGTGTTTTATTTAATAGTATGAATCGCGAAAACTTAAGACAATATTATGTTGAATATTAGTTAATGAATTTTTATAAAGCAAAACTTTACCTTATGCTCTGAACATCTACTTGGTAAATGAATATATCTGAAGAATGAAGCAACGAAATATAATAGAAGATCAAACGAACTTCTTAAGTGAAGTTCGATCGATATTATATGAGTTGCTTCATTCGAAGATATACATTAAGGTCCCACCCGCCCTGTCAATGTAGTAAATTATTGCCCTTAAAGTTTTGCCATAACTATAAAATTAAGAACTCTAAAATAATGAGCTCGACAGAGGCGCATCCTATGGATCCAGACTGGTGTGAAAAATTAAAACTAAAACGATCGAAAACACGTGTTTTGACCTTTTTAGTCATTTCATAACTCTTAAATTCGTGCGTGCTACCGTGTGAGTCAAAGGGACTACTTGGTAAATGAATATATCTTCGAATGAAGCAACTCATATAATATCGATCGAACTTCACTTAAGAAGTTCGTTTGATCTTCTATTAGAAGCGCTGCACTCTGTTAACCGAAGAGCCCGTAAACTAATACTACGTCGATCTTACAACCAAAAAGTTGCAGACCCTAGAGCATCGTCGTACGGTTGCTAGTTTAACCGTGTACGTTTTGCTCTGTTTGATTAAATCGAACCCTCGCTCTTTTACCATCGAACTAACTAATAGACGCAGACAGAACTTTGACAGTTCCTTTTTGATATGAATCGCAAAGGTTTGGAATGAACTACCTCCGTCTATTTTCCCTGACCAGTATAGACCTGCTACTAGTAAATAGATTTCTCGTGGATGGACGTGTACCACGTTAGTCTTCATGTTCACTTACCATCAGGTGTCATGGAAGACAAACGCCTATTCTTTTTTTATAAAAAAATATTATATATTTTTTGGTTATAGTTAATCAAATTGTCATAAGAACTGAAATATCGGAATTCATTAAGAGAATAAAATAAAACGATCAAGTTCATGTTCAAAAAATTAAAACAATTTATTTCGAAACAACACGGTTTCGACCCTGTATAATATACTTAAAAAAACATTAACCCGTTCAGACTTATTGAAATATAATTTATAGTTCTTTCTTCGTTTCGCTTTCATCATCTGTGTAGACTTTTGCCGCCTCACCTGGCTTGAGCAGGCGTCCAACGATGTCATAACGTTCTGAAAATAAAGGAAAAACTACTCTTAACATAGTTGTCTTTTTTATTATACAGAAAACAATGTGTGTGATTTTCATTTAATTCTTTCTAGAGTTATAAAACAATATCTTTATCATGACTTTACCGAAACTGACTATTGTGGCCAACTAAGTCGGCAAGTAAGCCTTAATAAGGTTTTATGATAGAGAGTACGTAAAATCCGAAGCTCTCTTAGTGCACAATGTATCAGTGTTTCCAAAGATAGTTTAAGCCTGTCAACGACCATAGGTGAAGAGAAGAATGCCTTCAAATTGGTAATCTTTTTTATTTTATGAAAAGAAGAGGTCATAAACTGGTCGAATGAAACTTCTTCAGCTTTATGAACGTTACTTTTAAGGTTTTCTAATTACTTAGGCACTAGAATAAAACTATTATTAATAATGAGAATAACTGTTAATCGAGCTCTGAGTTACATTACACTTTTTAGGGATCATAAAAAGCTCGTAAACGACATTACTTTAAAAGTCGAAATATCGAATATTTGAAAAGCAAGCAAGACCGACCGATGTTGCATTGAAATCAAAATATTGGCTGCACTGGGAGCAAAAGAAAACCATAGAATGTGCCAGCTGCTCTTCTTCTCGGACATACTATAAAAGTCTGTTAAGGGACAAAGGTTTTATTCACGCTTTGGGAGATAGGCTCAACCCCTGTCACTGCAATAACTCACTATCATTACGGTAGTCGGAGGACTTTGTCAAAACGTGACGTCAGATGGTTTTTTACCCTCTGGTGTTCTGCCTACCTCACGAGGGATACAGGCGTGAAGGTTTTTGTGTGTGTTTTGGTAAAAAGTATTGCTTGCCAAAGTATTGCTCTGAATCTGATTTAAATGGATTGCACATAATTATAATGCTTCTACAGGTGACTTTGACAAATAACTTGTTACAAAAACTAAATTTAGGCCTTTGTGCGCATTTTGTTAATGTTTATAAATATGATATTTTTGTCAACACACAATCAGATTACCATTTCAATTAGTTTATTTTAATGTCCACAATGCATTTTTAATTTAAACGAATTGTTTTTGAATTGGAAAATAGTAAATTTTTAGCCAATCTGTACGACAAAATGTTTGCATGACCACATTATCAAGCTGTCTTATCCGATAAAAATTGATAAACTATACACTTGACAGATATTTACGTAATCTACATTAGACTTAAAATATCATACGAAAACTCAAAATATTTACTATAAAAAATAATTGATACCTCAAGCGTGAAATGAAGCAACAACAGTGAAAACAATAAAATGAAATGGTCGTAGAAATACAACGGGTTTCAAATAAGAATAGAATCGTCCATATTGTGATGTCATATCTGTCAGTTCGAACCGGTTAGGTAGAGTAAGCAAAACAATACTATTTAAGATATAATTAATTTACAGTTAGATTTCTTCCATTCCACTTAATGATGAAAAGTTATTTTTTGTATAATTCATTTCTTTTGTATAATGTTGGCATGGCTTTTGTGCTTTCACCATACATTCTCTTTACTTTCGCACGTAAATAAAGTCTTAAAAAATAAAACAAAAACAATGACGACCACTTTGGCGACGGGGTAAACCTGTCTGGCTCAGATGCCAGTGGTAGCGGGTTCGATTCCCGGATGGGGTGTGTATTTATTTATGTATTTATATTCTAGGTTCCCCCCTAGTTTGCTACATAGTATCTCATAACACAAGCTATGCTTACTTTGGGGCCATGTAGTTGGTGTGATTGTCTGGGGATTTTATTACTTATTATTATTATTATTTAAATAAACAAAGATTTTAATTTTGTTCATACTATAACGTATACCTACTTTTATTACATAATTATGATCAGAATCGAGTACAGAGTGCTCTCCTTCAGTATCTAAAATTTGTCACCAGTCACCCTGCATTATGATACAAGTGGTGATTGTGGTCAAGATACTAAACTTTAAACTTTCTTAAACTGATTTTAAAGCATAAAATAAAAGTAATATTTTTAAGCTATTGCATAGATTCTATCGCGGGCCTTGAGCGTGGGGAGCGAATCCAGAAATTCCGTAACGAAAAAATCTGCGCTTTTATGCGGGCTTTAATAAACAATCAGCGCCATCTATCGAGAGGCATCCATTCTAGGCAACATGACAATTTTTAGAGTTGACAGATAAATAAACAATAGTTGGCTTTCATAACAAATCCTTTATTTCGCTAATCTGAGTAAATCAATGAGTGGTCGAGTGGTAACGTCTAAAGGTTCCCGATCAAGAGTTACGAGATCAAGCCCTGATAATCGCATTGGCATGAATTTTTTTTTATGTTTTCTTTTCTCCTTTTAAAATTATAAATACATTTTTTTAAAAGTTTTTTATATTGGAAGCTTACTTTGTTCGAAGAGGATTGAATAAAAGAAAAGGCGGTTACAAACAAATTGATTGATTGACTAAGTTAAACAGAAATGATGACACCAAAATACGACATTAAAAAATTTGACAAATGTAAAAAGAATATATTGAACTAGCCACCGCGCGCGGTTTTAATTTCGGGATAAAATATAGCCTATAACCTTCCTCAAGAGTTGGGCTATCAAATGCAAAAAGAATTTTTCAAATCCCACTTGTAGTTTCTGAGATTAGCGCGTTCAAACAAACAAACAAACAAAAAAACAAACTCTTCAGCTTTATATATTAGTATAGATAATGAAAATCTAACCTGAAATTGTAAATTAATTTATCACATAGAATGCGAAAATATTTCGACTCAAAGGTTTTATAATACCTTAACAGCTGAGCACAAAAAAAAACTGATAATTTTTTCCCGATCAAGAGTTACGAGTTCAAGCCCTGATAATCGCATTGACATGAATTCTTTTTTATTTTTTTCTTTTCTCCTTTTAAAATTATAAATAATTTTTTTTAAGTTTTTTATATTGGAAACTTACTTTGTTTTAAGAGGATTAAATAAAAGAAAAGGCAGTTACAAACAAATTGATTGATTGACTAAGTTAAACAGAAATGTTGACACCAAAAAACGACATTAAAAAAATTAACAAATCTAAAAAGAATATATTGAATAATGAAAACCTGACATGTACAAATTGTAAATTAATTTATCACAAAGAATGCGAAAATATTTCGACTCAAAGGTTTTATAATACCTTAACAGCTGAGCGCAAAAAAAAATGGCAGTGCATTAAATGTATACGGAAGTGCTCCAAGCCAAGAAAAAAAACATAAAGCTAAAAATAAGCTGGGTACATCAAATAGCCAGATAAGTACCGTCACTACTAGGAGGAAAAAGGCTTTAAAACCTCCGGCAGCCAAGTCGCCTAGCATCACGCACACACATTCATGTGAATCCCTGGATCACAATTTGTCTCTAGACACTATTGATCTTGACACAGCTTCAAAAAGTTTTAATTTATCGACTGATATAAGTGCAGACCAAACTGGAGACTTGAAACTTGAAATAATTAATTTACAGAGGTAGTTTGAAAGCACGTACATGGAAATGGAGAATATTATAATTGAAAACATTGGCTTAAAAAAAGAAGTTAGTCAATTATCTCGACAAGTGCACTTACTCAAAAATATGTGCACCAAAACGCTTGAAACTAAAAACTCTACGAAAAAAAACAAAAAAAGACAAAAAATTGTCGTCGGCAGACAATAGCTAATACACACAATGAAAACGTAGAGAAATTACAATCATTGCCACCATCACCATCGTACTCACTATCATCACCATTGAAGGAGAGTAACAAGGATTGTCTACGAGTGGAACCGGAGTCCTCACTACTAAAAACAAAAAAAATCTCCAGGCAGTGGAAGAGGATAAGGTATTGGTGACATCTAAGAAAAATAGACATGAAGAACACAGAATCTTTGTAATTGGTGGACAGCAATGGAAAGGTCTTCGTAACAGATTAGTAAGATCAAGATTTAATAATCCTTACGAAAAATATGAAGTTATATCTTTTACTATACCTTACGCAAGCACTGAAGAAATATTGACGATGCTTAAGACCCAAAGAAAGAAAAGGACAAAATAATAATCTGCGTAGGTGAACACGACACAAACCCGACAAAAGTGTTGTTAGAAACATGTTTAATTTTAAATAAATATATTAATTGCAATATTATACTTCTGAGCGTAATTAAAAATAGATTTCTTAACGAAAATAAGTTGAATGACATGATACATAATTTAAGTAAACACTTTTTTAATAGTAAATTCGTACGATTACAAGACTGCGTTTGCTACACATGGTTTGCTATATGGAAGAAAATAAATTTAATAATTGATGAATGTGATTATAGAAAAAAAATCTTGTCATTTACTAAGTATCATATTAAGAATAAACATTCAAAGGTTAAAAATATACATTCAAGTGCAGATTATAAATATAATTCAACTACTACTCAGGGTGTAACTAAAAATGGAACAATTCCGTAATACTTTTTAAAAATGACTGAAAATAAAATAGACATAAAAATTGGACATTCAAATGCAAACTATAAATCTCATCCGAATACTACTCAGGATATAATTAAAAAGGGGACGATTTTGTTCTACTTTCTTAAAAAGACAAAAAATAACTTGGAAAATAATGAATTAATTTTTTTTCGTAAATAAAGTAAATTTAAATAATAATAATGATAGCAACTCAAATCAACTAAAAATATTTCATCAAAATATTGCGGGTCTTTTGTCTAAAACTAACTTGTTGGAAATTACCTTAAATGAATTACGGAAAAATCACAATATGCCGAATGTGCCTACTTTGAGACTTTTGTTAATTTGAACAATAGTAATTTATTTTTGCATGCCCTAAAAAGGTAAAATATGTATGACCTATTTTTTTTTATTTTAAGTCCTAAATCTGTACCATATTATATGCAAATAAATGATTGATTGATTCATTCATAACTTTACATGCGGGCTTTAATAAAAAATCAGCGCCATCTACTAGGAACTTGTGGACTTCATATTAGATCAAACATTACTGCATTAATAAAATAAATAAATAATTATAATTTCATAAGTTGATAAAAAATAGTATGCAATAGCTTTACCGCGGCAGTCTCCGAGTGCCACACGTCTTTTTACATTTTTACTTGATGGTATTATCATAATAGTGGTGCGTATTTTTAATTTAATTTTACTGTTCATATAAGTAACTAAATGTCAATTTACAATCAAAATTGTCTTGAAATAACCATTGAAACCTTGAAAAGACTTTATTATTTTTGATATTTACGAGTAGGTACAGTTGCAAAGTGTAAATTATATTTGTTCACCTTAGCCAAAATATTTTTGAATAAAAGAAACAAAAATAGTCAAAAATTATAATAATAAAAGCTATTTGTTAAAAAAGTTCAATGCTATTATTATACTATTGCTATTGCCCAGCTAACTTGTTTAAAACAAAATATTCAAAAGTAGGTGATTTTTGTTTACAACCAACGCCGAGTTGCCAAAAGAATGCCAACCAGAGCTGCTCGCACTGCATTTCACATTGGTTGAAGAACTTTGTCGACTCGTATGTTTACGAATGTTCGTAAAGTATGGAGTCGCTTGCAAATTTTAATTTATGTATTTAACATTTATTAAACAATACAACATGTTTAAAAACATTTTAAATTAGCAAGGCACTTATTTATTTAAACTTGTCCTGAGGCAGTGGCTAGTTTTCAATTTGCTTACTTTTATTGCTTACAAACCTACTCCATACTATACGAACTTTCGTAAAAACACGAATCGATAAAGTTCTGTGCTCGCACTGCTGCTAAGCCACACCCCAACTTGTTGTCAAACGAAATTTGGTTGCAAACAGCAGTATTCTGTGTTGTAAACTAGTAAAATCACCTTGGTTAGAAGCCCGGTTGTAAACCAGTGCAGCCACCGGGGCTTTAAAGTTACAGCGACTACTTACAGATTTGCAAAATGCAGCTTTAACTCTCATTAATACTCGTAATGTACATTCTTTTATGTTGTTTAAGTTTTTTGATAAGAACCCAGTGTTTTAGAAATTAACATTAAATCTTATAATCATCTTCAAAACTCTTTATATAAACAATAAGAACTCGTTTCTGTTTAAAAATTATTAATAGTTTATTAAGAAGTAAACTGCTTAGAATATCAATGGATGTAATTATCTAATGTTTTGTATTAAATTCGCTGAAAGCTAGATTTATGGGGACAACAAAGCGGAATATATTTATAATAATTGTGGGACTTAACTTCATTTAAATTTAATTTACATCTCACTCTTTCTGCATCTATCTCTCTGTCTAACTGAAGTTGAAGGTTATGCATGAGTAATTATATCATTTATGAAAGGCACATTTGTTTCAGTGAAGATCGATGATAAACGTGCCTGAAAAAAGAATTTGAAAACTTAGCTTTGATTTGCACATTGATAAAATGTTATTCCATTTTCCACGATGCTTATCTATCTTATCTACGCGATTATTCTACGCGCATATGATATGGACATTGAACAGTTCAACAATGTTATTCAGAAAATAATTCTCCATAATACAGTCTTAAATTTTCATGATTTTTATTATTAAATTAAATTATCGACGGAGTCTGTAAATAATAATCATACGCTATACAATCTGGTTCAGTATACAGGATGTCCCGTCTATGGGACATCAAGGGAAGATACCTTAAACATCGTAAACGTGATGACCACTTTGGCGATGGGGTAAACCTGTTTACCTCAGACGCCTGCGGTTGCGGGTTGGATTTCCGCACGGAACAAAAAAAACAGGGTCTGGGCGTATATGTTTTTATATTCTTGGTTCCCCCCTAGTTCACTACATGGTATTTCATATCACAAGCTCTGCTTAGTTTGGGGACATGTAGTTGGTGTGATTGTCTGGGGTTTTTTTTTTAGATAGGGTATTTTGCTTAAAGCAGACTTTATATGATTTTTAAATATAAGTAATTCTTTTCAGCAAAATACCCTATCTGCGATGACTTCTTATTGTCTTCATCGTCATACTTTTAAATAAAACACTTTTTAGCCGGATTTATAGCGTTAAATTTATATTTAGCGACAGTCGCTCGTGACCACGGGGTTTGCAAAGACACCGAAACGTCGAGTTAAAATGTAAAATATAAATTATACGCGATAAATCCTGTTAAAAAGTGTTTTATTTAATTATCTTATACTTTTTTATTTGAATTATAGTCCTCCTTTTCTGGAGTTGGCTGAAATAAGGTATTGAAATATGCTGTACTTTTGTATTTGCGTTATGTTCAATGCAATGAAAGGGTATATATAAATATTCAGTCAGTTATAACATAAAACCCATGATATGATAATTATCATTTATTTAAAAATCATACTGATGATGTAAGACAGCCGTCAGACGTCTGCGTGTTTCTCGTTTTTTATGGTATAAAGGTATATTTTACAATTGCAAAAACAAAGGGGTTTAGTTATGGTAACTGGTGTTGATAATGAAGTAAAGATAGCCACTCTTATCTTGAGTAACGACAGTATTGCAGTAAAGAAAGCGCAACTTTCTTTACCATTAACCTGAATCGCCTAAAGTAATATGGACAAGGTTTTCAAGTATTGTTACATTATTTAATACTTTTAATGTACTAGCCTGCTGCAAGAAGAGAACTGTTCAAACATTTATTTTAGAAGAAGATTTATGATTTGATTCATTAACGTTTTAAAGTTTGAAGTAAATCTTTATTGCTATAAAGAGGTGGAATGATTATTAATATGTTAACACATGTTCATCACAGATATTTTTAATTAATTGCTACTGCAGTGCACACAGTAATACAGTATGAAATAAAATAGAAATATAGTTAGTTTAGTGGTATATCTAGACGTTCTTTTCGCTGAAGAGAGTTTTACTCCAAACAACTTTGATATCATTTAATGAAAACTAAAAGATTAAATTAAAAAAAAAAAACTGTCACAAACAGTATTTAAATCTACGTTCAGTTATTAGAGCATTTGCTCGTATAGCGCTTGGTTTTAGCTTTGCGATGTGGTTGCGTCAGTAGAGTTTATAATATGTTTTCGTCTTTTAATAAATCATACTTATAGTAAAGTTTTAAAAGACATAAAGATTTATTTTTAATGTACATACAATGATAAAAATAAGAACATAATTATTCAAAGAAATGGATCCCCGCAGACCCATGACTAGATTTTACATGCCAAACAAAGTGCTTTATAGTCACCAGCCCAATTTAAATGTTATTTTCTTTGATACAATTAAAATGTACCTCCATATTTATTTTAGTATCGCTCAGTACAAAAAAAAATATGGTACCACAAATTTTTTTACAAATAGTCGCTATAGATGGACATAGCTACTTCGACGGTGCATTTCATTGATAATACAACGACGACGTAGTACTAAAAGATGTTTTGTAGTAGTGCGTAGTCGTCTTTATTGACGACCACTTTGGCGATGGGGTAAACCTATCTGCCTCAGACGCCAGTGGTTGCGGGTTCGATCCCCGCACGGAACAAGAAAAAAAAATGTTCCGTGTCTGGGTGTTTATCTATTTATATTCTAGGTACCCCCCTAGTTCGCTATATGGTATCCCATAACACAAGCTATGCTTACTTTGGGGCCATATAGTTGGTGTGATTGTCTCGGGATTTTATTTATTATTATTATTTATTTTAATGGTATTCATTCGCTATAAAGAGTGACCGTGCTTTATGTTAGCGAATATCCTAACATCCATCCACCCATATCCTTCCTTAAAAAAAATACATTCCTTTTTTTTTGCAAACATTATTTCTATAAATGATAGTTATTGTGTAAAAAAATTTCGCTGTTGTCTTAAAAGCAACCCATTATCGTACCCGTATATCGTTAACTGAAACATTATTACGGATTTTATCACTTCCCGGGCATACTGTAAAAGTCAGTTAAGGTACGGAAGTTTTTTTGGCATTTTTGTAGGCGATAGCCTAATCCCCCCGTCACTGCAATAGTCTCTCTCCATCAAAATAATACCTCCAAATTTGTAAAACGTGACATCAGATGGTTTTATTACCTCTGGTGAAGTTAAGTTATGTGAAGTTATGTACCTATGTATGTATGTATTAAGTATTAAGTGATATCTAATGCACATACTTTAAACTGTTGTACACATTACCATTACAAAACATTGCCGTAACATTAACTCAACAGCGATTTGTATTCCGATCTATGGATTTCTTTACTTGCTTAACTTACTGCGGCTTGTTATGCGATGGCTTATAACGGTTGTTGATGCTTTGAATAACGAGAAATATTTTTATTTTATATCTTCTGTAAAAAAGTACCTTGGTGTAACATCCGGTTTTCTTGCCGACATAATTACTTAGGTGTATTAAGAAAAAGTATCAGGAAGTGAAATTATAAAAAAAAGGTGTTTTCCATAATGATCGACATCAAGCAAAAGTTAACCTACCATGACTGACATCCTAGAGCCTAGTGTCAATAAAATAAATATTTAATGCGTGTCTGCTATTGTATGTCCTATCACGCCATGATATCATTTAATAATAGAGTTATGTTATAATTGCAAGACTTGAGGCTTAATTCAGTTTTGTCGGAAAATGTTTTTTTTTGTCTATTATTGCAATACAACCGGCATTAGAAATCTGCGCCATGACGGTATTGCAGAACTAAATGAATATTGTAAAACGTATTGAAGCGATTGTAATGTATATCCTCTTCATAGAAATTAAAGTTTTATAACCAAATAATAAATATAAATAAGAAGTGCTACATACGCAAGTTTATACTTAACGATTTATTAAAGCACTAGCTGCTGCCCGCGACGTCGTCTGCGTGAACGCTATGCAGCACCAAACGCACCTACGATTATAACACTGCTAGCGTGATAATATGTAGACTATATGTTGACCCGACTTCTTAACTATCTTCATGCCAAATTTGAAGTAAATCCATGCAGTACTTTTTGAGTTTATCCCGGAAAGACAAACAGACAAACAGACAAACAGACAAAAATTCTAAAAACTATATTTTTTGTTTCTGTTTCGATTGTAGATCATACCCCAAGTATTCTTTTAAAAAAATATTCAATGTACAGTTTTGACTTTCCTACCATTTTATTATATGTATAGATTAACCAACCTATGCATAAGAGTGAGTTCGTATTACGGTATCACGTAATTAAAGTTTTTTTCATTACAAGGTATTTTTTATCTTCAGAAACAAAGTATAAACAAAAAGTCGGTTGAAGTCATGTTCATTAAAAATAAATCACAATTAAGATGAAAACTGTAATTAACAGTCTAGATACAAGAGAAAAAATCTTGATAGTCTAGTTTTTCAACAGATTTATGCATCATTTATGTTCTTCATTTGCATAATTCCATGTTTAGAAATTATTAAAATTATGCGTTATAATACTGTTAAAGTAAAATAATTTATTAAAATCACAGTGTTTGTACAATTTATTGAAAAATAATTAAGCTAATTAATTACGTATGCACCATTAGTGTCATCGTCAGTTAAATTTTTTATCGATATTTTTTATTTATAATTTTGTAATAAACCCTACCTACCTACTCATACTAGAATACCCTAGAATACCCTACCTACTCAAACAGATTTAGTATTAAAAAATCCATTACAAATGATTGCCTATCATTTAATTATGATTAGGTCTATATTTTATGTCTGTGCACGTGATTTTATAGTAATGACACCGTAGATCAATTACCGTTCGGAAGATTTCATGCTGTATATTTAATACAAGCAATGCCTTTTTGCTCAATTTTGAATCTCAATACACTTCCTGATTGTGTCGATAGTATCCAATTTCGTAAAGGTAATGAACAGAATACTTAATTGCTACGTATTAAAATGATTAATATGTACAAAGGATCTTTGTATAAAAATATTCTTAAAAAATGTTATTGATAACATGATAACTTAGACCAAATCTTTATATTTTTATACTAGCTTTTACCCACGGTTTCACGCGCGGAAACTTTGTGATTAAGCATGATTTACCGAATGAGGAGTTAGTTCACAAAAAAATAACAAAACGATATGCTGTGAAAACATTCAATTAGTATAATTGGTTGCGAGGATAAAAAAAAATAAAACAATCCATATTTCTACCCCTTCAACCCCGTTTTTGCCATGAGTGTGGAGGCTTTTTCAAGATTAAGTTCAAATTTCAAGACTAAATTTCATGGAAATTGGTTCTGAGGATTTTCAAAATAAATTTTATATCTCAACCCGTTTTTCGTAGTAAAAGTTAGCTAATGTCCATCCTCAGGGTCTAGTCTATCTATATACCAATTTCAGTTTAGCACTTCATGTTCATATTTGACGACCACTTTAGCGATGGGGTAATACTGTGTGCCTCAGACGCCAGTAGTTGTGGGTTCGATTCCCGCACGGAACAAGAAAAAAAAAATTTTCTGTGTCTGGGTGTTTATCTATTTATGTATTAATATTCTAGGTTCCCCCCTAGTTCGCTACATGGTATCCTATAACACAAGCTGTGCTTACTTTGAGGCCATGTAGTTGTTGTGAGTGTCTGGGGATTTTATTTTATTTATTTATTTATATTGTAGTTATCTATCAACCGCTGCGTTAATGTACAATAATGTCGAATCACAGTTCTCAATTCGTCTGTATGTTTTTTTTTTTGTCTTTATTACACGATATTTCGGACATTATAAAATACTTCATAGTTGGTCTCATATAAATTTTATCGAATTCGGTTGAGTACTTCACTGAAAATTTCAAAGTTTTGAAAAAATATGTATGATTTCGGAGAATGTTTGCGTGGATGACATTATAACTCAGCCAAAGTTTTCACGTGAAGTCGGCATTCTTTGATGATTTCAAGTTCCTTTAATATGACTATGTGTTGTCGATGGATGTGAATCGACCAAGAGAAGGGATAAACTATATTCATGTTTATTTTCCTAATAATCCATTTCTAAGCCATCAACAAAACGTCGTATTTGTATGAATTGTTCGATTCAGAATATTATCCACAATGGAAGCGTGTGCCTATAGAAATCTTTATAAAAAGAAGTAGCAATCCACGCAAAACATGTGGGGGCAAATATTTATAAAGAAAAACCCACTTTACGTTCCTCAGCTATGGTACAGTTTTGTTCGCAGCGTAGAGCGACTCGAAAGCATTTAGGCTATTATAGCAGTAGGTATTGTCAAAATTGTAAAGAGTTATTTAACTATCACAAAGTAACTATACTCATCTGGGGTTATTTTGCACAGTATAAAAAATCAAACTACTTGGTTTTCTAATAGAACTGTGGTCTTACATTAACTGCTAAAATCAAGGGAAATTATGTCCCAATTATGAGAACTCACGATGTTAGATCAAAATTTCAAGCAAAATAAACAGACTGTTAGATTCTGCAACCGAAATCATATAGTGACTAGTTATTAAATAAAAGAATACAAAACAAAAATTGCGCCGACCATACCCGACTCAATAGGCAAAATCGTCTTTGTAATTTTCGTGACCTTTTTACGCTAGCATTTCAATCCTGGTATTAATTAATAAATATTTTCATACCTTCTTACGGTTTTTTTTTTTTTTATAAGTGGCTAAACCCGCGTTTGGCCTCAATCTCACCTGATGGTAAGTGATGATGAGGTCGAAGATGAAAGCACACGGGTTTAGGAAGGAACTGGCTCTTTATACAATATTGCCGGAACACATTACCGCCGGAGCGGTAACATTTGGCGGCAGACTTTATATAAAGGGTGGTCGCTAGCCAGGCGGACCCAGAAGGGATCCTACCACCAAGCGACACGGTACAATAAAAAAAAACATTTACCTCTAAATTGGTCTTCCCATTCTTTTGCTGAAGCTACCTCATCTGGGGTGAGGTCACTAACATCGTCATAGGGCTTGTCTGATGCTTCCACTTGACCTGTTGCAAGTCCACGAGTGGCGTCACGACCAGTGAATACTGCGTAGGGCCCACCTGGAATAAGTTTGGCAAAGTTGGTATTAACGTTATGCTTATAAAATTATTAAACAAAAATGTTAAGTGGATCATATTGTTATATTTTGATTTCATAAAGAGTAGTTGGAACAGAGGGGCTCACGTGGAAAGCTTGCTTTGTTCCTTTTAAATGAAAGTTATCCTTTAAATTATTATATACGCGAAAATTTTTAAGATTGAGTTATAATTTCACATTCAGGTAGAGAATAATAATAATAATTCTTTATTGTACCAACAACATACCTTATAAATAAATAAATAAATAAACATAAAAATAACAAAATTTTAAGACAGTTGTACAAAGGTGCCAATTGTAAAACTTAATTTTCTTTAAAATCTTGGTCAGATATGTATTTTTTTTTTCATTTCAATTCGATAAAGGGTTATTGACGATTACAAAACAGCATTTTATTTAAAAACAGCAATATTTGTGGGTACAGTAAGCAAAAAAGTCCCACAAGATGTAAAATTTTTAGTTTAAAAAAAATGACATTTATTTTTTTAAATACCTAAAGGGGATTATTTTATTTTTTTTGGTGACCCTTGTGACCACCCCTATTACCCCCCTTCCCAGCTAACCTAAATGACGTAACCTTTTGGGACACCCTGTATACAGGGTGACTGGTGGGTCACTTTTGAAATTCAAGGACGTGATAGTTTGAGATCGTACATGAAGAGAAAAAATATAATAAAAAATAAATATTAATTATTTGCTAAGTAAACTTAACCGAAAGTTAAAGAATTGATTACGCATGGTTACGCTAGCGTTGACAGCGATCCGCGTGCCAGGTCACGTGCCGCGATTGATTCAGTTGTAGGTAAAGTAAATAGTAACATAGTAGTATTTATTTATAGGGAATTCTAGGAAAATATTAAATACCTACTTTTATTACATAATTATGATCAGAATCGAGTACCGAGTCCTTCAGTATCTAAAATTTGTCACCAATCACCCTATATATTAGTTATATAGACTTACATATTAAATATACATACTTAATAAGTTAAGGTTGCAGTGTTTCTCGAGTTTAACCTTACTTTTAAAGCTGCAAGGACTGCAAGCTTTGCGAATATCTATGGGTAACTCATTCCATAGTGACACCGATTGAATAAAAAAGGATTTGCTTAAAAATGTAGATTTATGTGATGGTGTACAGGTATAAAAAAAGCTAGTATTTCAAAGCACTAAGATTCATTCAGTCATGTTGCTGGAAATAGCTACCGAACGTAAGTATTGATTAGGTACACATATACAAAAGAATTAAAAACATGTATTTTGGTTGACTTTCAACATAAACAATGCAAAAATATATCTAGTGGCTATTGAAACTATTCTTAACTTTCAACACCTTTTCCTACTTCTTGTGGTTCTTAATGTCGAAACGGTTGCCTGGTCAAAAACCACATTTTGTGACGTAATGATTTAAATTGCGCTCTTTCGGAATAATTTTGTTGAGAAACACTGTGTTACAATTAGTTCATGTAGTTTTTGTGTTTATAAATTAAAAGTAATTGTAATTTAATTATAGTCAATGATGTCGAACTTAAAAGTAATATCAATTTCAGTGATGAGTAAATTGTCTTAACATTGTTGATTGGATTTGTAAATTGTGAAAGTCATGTTTGTGTCATCATAGTTTAATATTATTTTTATTATCTACATTCATTTAGTGATTGAACTATAAGACTATACGTAGAATATTTTATCTGAATCTATAAAAATAAAGCTAGATAGATACACTTGATAATTTTGAGATGTTCATTAGAGCGAGAGGTAAAATAATTGCGGATATGTTCATAGTGCTCCCAGATGGTGTACAGCTACATTGTGTTTTGAACGTACTTTCTCTAGCTAGAGCATTCAAAACGCAAAGAAACTGAATTAACGTATAAGCCTATTTTTTCTTCGTGTTCTTTGATACACATGTTTTATTTTGATAACCACTTTCTTCAGGTGAAATGAAAAATGCCAGACGGATAAATAATGAAAGTAATTGATACTATATATTGTTGGATGTATTTATTTATTGGTATGTTCAGCGAGTTGTGGTGGCATAAAAGCAAAGTTAACGTCAAGGCTAACGCATTTAAGAGTCAAAATAATTTAGTTTATTGTTATAAGCATATTCAATTTTAACATTGGACAGATGTGTGCCGCATTTTGCCCAGAATTATGATCATTGAAGTAAAATACGTTTTCTTAAGCGGTTAATTTTTTAATAGTTTTAATTGGCGGTTGCAATAAACATCTATGCCAAGATATCCACTTCAACTCACTGGAGAGTTAATACCTACGTATCACATTTTTAACTGCATACTAACATCAAGATTGATCGTTAATAATGACTAACTGAGAGTTCAAAACACAAGGACATGATACATTTAGTAGATTTGCTTTTGCTTTGAATCCAACATGTTTCATACAAAAAATGAAATTGGATTTTGGTTATAATGAAAAGGCTCATACATGTTATATATGTCTATTTAACATGTATGAGTGTTTTACGTATGGGCTGAGATTGCATCCAGCTTTAGTCATGCAAAAATACATTTAATTTTTTAACGATTTATGCACGCCATAGAACCCTAATCTAGAAATTGGTATGGGAACACCCTAACACAGGTCGCTTACATCAATATCTGAAGTTTTGAGGGCGCGACGAGACCGACTATGTGTTGTGTGTGACGCTATCTGCGTCAGGCGCCAATGATCGGCGGCTCAATTTACTTTTTTTGCAAGATCATGTTCATTTGTCTGTTTGGTTATGTATAAGTATTAACAAAAAAAAACTCATTTTGAAATTTTATAATAATACTTTTTTGATAAGTATTTTACTGTCATAAAACAAATTTTTATTCGTACAACCTCAATTCCAACTCAAATTGTTTTTCTTTTGTCTTTAATAAGCTCTATGTTTCTAAATAAGATAAACTAAAATTTATATGTGCTGTTGAAATGTCAATAAAAAAATAAATAAAAATCCATAACTAACAATATGTATTAGTGTTCATTTCAGCGTTAGATGGCCCGATTTGAATGAGTTGTCAACAATTAAAGGCAATAGAGATCATATTCACATAAACTCATACACGTGATTGTAACATTGGTATGCAGATATAGTATAATTAAACTTCTTCCGCAATACTCAGAACACTTTAAATTATTTATATACAAGGAAACCGACTGCTTATTATTCCTAAGACCCGTTCGCACATTTGAAATTATTACGGTTTCTTTTAAAAACAACTTCTACGTCTGCAGCATGACGTCTTTGATAAATTTGACTTTTAAAGTACTCTGTAGAAATTCAACAAAAAAGGGACCAAGGTTGAAATTATAAACTAAGGTAGTATTTGAAACAACGAAACAAATTATATCCGAGCTTGGGAAATTTAATATAATTTTGGCCCCACACAGTGAGCTACTGTTTTTTTTTGTAGTGTCTAGTAAAGGAAAAAATTATGGAGTATTGGATCGTCATATAAAGTTTATTCAAGTTGCTGCTCTACTCTGCATAAAATTTGGTCGAAATCTGTTAAATTAGTTTTATTTAAGTAAAAAATAATCAAGAAAAGGATGGTCCAGCCGTGCGCTTATGCTCTTTTTCTCGACTTGGCTGAGGAACTTAAAACCATACTAACTCACAAATTTTCACGTTTATAATATTAGTAGGATATTAATAACAATAACATTATCTTATCAATATCTTATGTTATCTTAACTACTATATTTCTAGGGAAGTAATAATTGTTCGACTGTAGTTCTGATATTGCGGTGAGACATGGTCATAAAAGTTTTAAAATATAACTATAAAGTTTGTATGAAATTATATTATTGGTAATGGAGGTAATGGAGTCCCTAACTTGGAAATGTCGCGGAGTGTTAGTATCTCTACTCGGCTATGAGTCTACATCAACGTACAAATTTTTTTAAATGATGTTCTGAAATGATTTTTAACTTTAGTTTTATGTAATTTCAATCCACTGTGTGTACTCGTTAAAAGTAACAAAGAAATTTAAATAAGGGTACAAATGTAAATTGACTCATTGTATAGTCATCGGATGTAAATTTATAAAGAAATCAAAACTTAATTTTTTATTTAGTAGCATCGTAAGTTCATACACTGTTGTATGTTTATATAGAGAATAAATTAATAAGAAGTAATTTGCAAGATTTTCGACCTTACAAATAAACTTAGTTAATTTGATAAACATAAAAATATAAACGCCATGTGTTGTCTGTAAGTCCACGTTAAGTATTAAGTCTTTCCGTATAACACATAAAGTTCACATTGCAATGTCATGGATGCTTCTAAAACCTGTTCATCAAAGTTATATTCATAGAAAATTTATTATTATTACGGAATGTTTTAAATTGACGAAGACAACAGAACTGATATTTAGTATAAAAGTTACTTAACGATATTATTAACAAAGCTTGAAGAATGGAGAGTAACAATTTTCATCTTATTAATTTCCTATGTCTTCATGTGTTTTGATTAAGTATACGTCTGTTATGGTACTATGTGGCTAGAACAAGTTTTGTGCAAAATACATAGGTACATTACAATTTTACAAGCTATTTTATTTAATTACCAACCGGCTTTTATTGTTCAGTACATTCCATTAAATAACTAATCTGCAAACATCACGTGTGGGTTACAAGTGTTGGCTGTACCTCGCTAGTACGACATTTGCTATAAGTGAATGTACACTATAAATATCAATCTTGTATCACTGTTATAAATATTTCCATTAACAGCTTCAATAAGCCGCAGTTTGTTAATTTGCCACAGAATAATGTTTACCAAATAAACCTCCACAGTAATGCACAATATCCTACTTTGCATGCAATGTGGTATTATTGCGACATAACTTGCTCGCTCGCTTCCCGACATTCTGTTTTCACCTCAATTTTGACCAAAAACCGATAACTCGAGGCAATATATATTTTTATTACGCACGCACATCGTAATATCCGACAAATACGACTAGTTCCCGGCGTACTAAATGCAAACGTTACTTACCGGGGCCGTAAAATCTTTTTCCCTTTGTGACATCGAATATCACACCGTTCACGGCTAGAAATAATCTCCCATCGGCATTAGTGCCATCATATTTCTTGAGTTCTTCCACGGTGAGGTCTTTTCGGATTTTAGGTAGAGGCGGCGGCGGTGGAGTCACATCGTGTGTTTCGAATTTCGACTTTATGATTTTGTAAACAAGGTATACAATAAAACCGACTAAGACTAGGTTTATTGGACTTGTTAATTCGTCCCAGAACGAGGTCGCGGGCGCCGGAGTCGCGTTGTCGGCCATTTTTTCACGTGCGGTGATGGCTACTACTTGATGTATACTGAGTCGAGTGCTGAGTTGTTATCAAGCGAAGTGTTCAGAGGTCGACAACGTGTGTTTGTAGCACACAAGGCCAATGCTATTAGCGCTCAATCTTCGGACGAGACAGTGATTTAATATTTTTTACATATTTACCTCAGATATTTAATATTTATTAACAACTTTTAATGTATTAAAAAATTTGGCGCACTTTGCCTTTTTAATATACGACTTAACAGGTTTATGTTTTGATACAATGTCTTATATATTTTTCTTTTGGATAAAGTGCCTATAATTGCATCATTTTGTTAAATACTTACAAAATATGCAAACACTAACATGCGTACTTGAAACTAAGCTCAAATGTTATACCTAATTAGATTTATTTAACTAGTAGTAGTAACAATTCTAAATGCTAAAGCCAGTACGCTCTTCGTACTATTATTTCTCAATTTATATCTAACATTAAGGCGCAGGAGAGCCGCATTGCTCATAATTTTATAAAAGGAAGTTTTATAATTTGCTGTTATTATTATCATCATGATCATAATCAAAACAGGATTCTGTCATTTTATTGTACCTATATAAAATTTTGTAAATCAAAGATTTCAACCATATCAAGATAAAAATATCAAATTTTACATAGATATGTGAGCTCGATTGCAACTCAACTTAAATAGTTACAGTTACAATTGGACGTAAGAGAATTATTATTAAAATATATAAATATGGCTTTTATTTTGTTGACTTCTTGGTTTTCTATTGTTTATTGTAAATAAAAATGTAGAGATCAAGAATCTCTTAATATTTTACTGTTACGATATTTAATTATGAAAAAGAGGTATAACACCAGTAACGAAGCTATATTAAGTTGTATTCGTGGGTCAGTAATGATTTCCTTAAACTTATATTATTCAAATAGTTTTAAATTGAGTTCTTTCTAATAATTCTATCATTATGATTAATACAAACAAAAGCTTACTTAAATAAGTTTTGCTAAGTCACATCATCAAATCTATGAAGGTAGTATTTTACAACAAAATAAAATGAATGATAAATTTAGGAATATGGTACAGGAGTGCAGCATTATTGCTCATGATTTTCATAAGGTTCTTTTTGTAATTTGCAATCAATATTATCATTATGACTTCGTAATTTTTGTTTGGTAAGAATTATCATTGTGACAATACAAGTTTTTGTCATTGATAACAATCTTAAAACTGATACCTTTATTTCGCTGAAATAATATTTTAATAAATATTGTATTGCTAGGCCGTTGGCTTTTGCACGCATTTCGATTTTTGATGAAAAAAATAAGCAGTGATAATCTGAATTTCATTTTAGATTTTAAAGTTTATTTTATCTATGCTTGGTCAGTATGATGGATGAAAAAATAATATGATGAGCAAAATTGTGTAATGATTATATTGGTCATTATGAATTTTGACCTAATAACACATAATTGCAAAAACATACCTAATCACTTAGTTTAAGTGACACTAAATGACGCAAAATTCATTGCGTTAATTTACAGAATGTTGAAAATTAATGGGTTATTTTATGTACTCTCTCATTGTTGTTTCAATTTATTGTTATATTCACAAAATGTCTCTATTAGTTTATCTCGACCTTACAAATAAACTTAGTTAATTTGATAAACAAAAAAATATAAACGCCATGTGTGGTCTGTAAGTCCACGTTAAGTATTAAGTCTTTCCGTATAACACATAAAGTTCACATTGCAATGTCATGGATGCTTCTAATGTATACTGAGTCGAGTGCTGAGTTGTTATCAAGCGAAGTGTTCAGAGGTCGACAACGTGTGTTTGTAGCACACAAGGCCAATGCTATTAGCGCTCAATCTTCGGACGAGACAGTGATTTAATTTTTTTTATAATATATTTACTTCAGATATTTAATATTTATTAACAACTGTTAATGTATTAAAAAATTGGGCGCACTTTGCCTTTTTATATACGACTTAACAGGTTTATATTTTGATACAATGTCTTATATAGTTTTCTTTTGGATAAAGTGCCTATAATTGCATCATTTTGTTAAATACTTACAAAATATGCAAACACTAACATGCGTACTTGAAACTAAGCTCAAATGTTATACCTAATTAGATTTATTTAACTAGTAGTAGTAACAATTCTAAATGCTAAAGCCAGTACGCTCTTCGTACTATTATTTCTCAATTTATATCTAACATTAAGGCGCAGGAGAGCCGCATTGCTCATAATTTTATAAAAGGAAGTTTTATAATTTGCTGTTATTATTATCATCATGATCATAATCAAAACAGGATTCTGTCATTTTATTGTACCTATATAAAATTTTGTAAATCAAAGATTTCAACCATATCAAGATAAAAATATCAAATTTTACATAGATATGTGAGCTCGATTGCAACTCAACTTAAATAGTTACAGTTACAATTGGACGTAAGAGAATTATTATTAAAATATATAAATATGGCTTTTATTTTGTTGACTTCTTGGTTTTCTATTGTTTATTGTAAATAAAAATGTAGAGATCAAGAATCTCTTAATATTTTACTGTTACGATATTTAATTATGAAAAAGAGGTATAACACCAGTAACGAAGCTATATTAAGTTGTATTCGTGGGTCAGTAATGATTTCCTTAAACTTATATTATTCAAATAGTTTTAAATTGAGTTCTTTCTAATAATTCTATCATTATGATTAATACAAACAAAAGCTTACTTAAATAAGTTTTGCTAAGTCACATCATCAAATCTATGAAGGTAGTATTTTACAACAAAATAAAATGAATGATAAATTTAGGAATATGGTACAGGAGTGCAGCATTATTGCTCATGATTTTCATAAGGTTCTTTTTGTAATTTGCAATCAATATTATCATTATGACTTTGCAATTTTTGTTTGGTAAGAATTATCATTGTGACAATACAAGTTTTTGTCATTGATAACAATCTTAAAACTGATACCTTTATTTCGCTGAAATAATATTTTAATAAATATTGTATAGCTAGGCCGTTGGCTTTTGCACGCATTTCGATTTTTGATGAAAAAAATAAGCAGTGATAATCTGAATTTCATTTTAGATTTTAAACTTAATTTTATCTATGCTTGGTCAGTATGATGGATGAAAAAATAATATGATGAGCAAAATTGTGTAATAATTATATTGGTCATTATGAATTTTGACCTAATAACACATAATTGCAAAAACATACCTAATCACTTAGTTTAAGTGACACTAAATGACGCAAAATTCATTGCGTTAATTTACAGAATGTTGAAAATTAATGGGTTATTTTATGTACTCTCTCATTGTTGTTTCAATTTATTGTTATATTCACAAAATGTCTCTATAAGTTTATCTTGAGCAACGTACAATAACTCTAACATCTTAAACAAGTATCCTATAGCCACATATAATAAGGTTACCTTTTATAGATAATATTTTTAAGTATTTGCATTTAAAATGCTCAATTATTCTGAAAAATGTGCTAAGCCAGACCCCGGTAGCTCTGTGGAAAGTCACTCGTCCGGCAAACGAGAGTACCCAGATTCGAGTAATTGTGATTTTTATCTAGCACATTTTTTCAGTTACTTACGTTTGCTAAATTTCAATGACAGTGGTTTTCAACCGACTTCGAAAAAAGGAGGAGGTTCTCAATTCGTCTGTATGTTGTTTTTTTATGTTTGTTACCTCAGAATTTTTGACTGGGTGAACCGATTTTGATGATTCTTGTTTCATACGATAGAGGATACTTCACAGTTAGTTGCACATATTATATTTTTCATATATTATGTTATATTTCATAGAAATCGATTAAGTATAATAATAATTTTGAAATATGTATGAATTCGGAGATCGTTTACCTTGACGACTTTAGCCAAAGTTTTGACGTGAAGTCGGTTTTTTATTACTCTGCATTTCTTGATTATGTTATACACAGTTTGAAGCAATAATTTATGTGATGTGACTATGTTTTTTTTTAAACAAATAGATTTGTCCTTTATTTAAAAAAAACGCATGGGTTTATCCTCATGTTATGTACTCGTAGTTATGCGATGTTTTTTCGACTGAAACATTATTGTATTTGTATATTTCTAACACATACATGTAATAGGTTGAAAAAATAACAGTGATAGTATAATAGTAAAATTGTATAATGATAAGTCACTGCAATCTGTATGAGTTTGAAGCAATAATTTATGTGATGTGACGATGTCTTTTTTTTTAAACAAATGGATTTGTCCTTTATTTTAAAAAACAAATGGATTTATCCTCATGTTATGTAGTTATGTGATGTTGTTTCGACTGAAACATTATTGTATTTGTATATTTCTAACACATACATGTAATAGGTTGAAAATATAACAGTGAATAGTAAAATAATAATTGTATTAATCATAAGTCACTGCATCTGTCGCGATGTTTGAAATAAATGGCAATCACCTTTCAGCATTGATACAGCATTTACATATTATGTAATACATAATCTAACTGTCTTAGGTGCACTTATACATAGTATGTGTACAAGGAGGTTAATTATATGCTAATATATAAATTTCGTATATAATCACGACCATGCTGAAATTATTCACTGTCATAGAGCTATTCAAAGTTCATTATGGTAATTTTGAAACAAGTATCTACTTAAATTCTGTTAAATTAGCCATTTGTACAGTTTCTTTGTAGATCATTAAGAATCTCTCGAGGAAGAAAACTTTTTAATCAAACCCTCTTCAAAAATACCTGCCAAGGTTCTGTTAAAATTGAATGTGTTTATTCGTAATGGGTTTTTTCTTCGTCTTTTGTCTTAGTAGATAATTAAATGTAAAATTTTGAAGTCCCTTGATAAATTGGAACTTTAATATTTCACTTCAAATATTAGAAGGGCCACAAAAGTTTAGTTTGTTTTTTAACCAAACGATAATCGATGATACGGTGGCCAATTTTATGTCACTAAACAATAGCCAAAGTCAATTTTTTTTATAGTTACTTTAGAAAAACAGGTTATGCAAATACCATTAAATTAGGATGAGCTAGGTATAGCCCAAGCTTTGCCTGCATTTGCATGCTAGTTACCTTAACATCTCAAAATTTACAATGCTAAATCAATTATCGAGCAATTATTAACAATTAGTTTACCTACATTTGCTCAACAATTTTAGAGTTTGTTTTTTTTTTCTTTTAAATCCCCCTTTTTTAAAACTAGTTGAATACCAATCGTTTAACCATCAGGCTGTTTCAAATTAACTTCGCTTGCGTCTCTACAATCTTTATTTACCGAAGAGTAAAACAAAATGTCTTAATTGCCACGGATCCCCAGGGTGTGGTACAAACTTCCTGCGACTGTTTTTCAAGGCTCTAATAGTCTTGCTTTCTTCAAGGTGTCGTCTATGTAATGAATTTCTCGTGGTAATATTTTCGTACTAACAGTCTGGTTACAAGGTAGACAAATGTTAATATTTTATCCAATCCCCAGACAATCACACAAACTACATGGCCCCAAACTAAGCAGAGCTTGTGATATGGGACACCATGTAGCGAACTAGGGGGGAACCTAGAATATAAATACATATATATATATACATATAAACGATCAGTCGCGGATCATTTTTTTTTTCACGTTCTGTGCGGGAATCGAACCCGCGACCATTGGCGTCTGAGGCATACAGTGTTACCCCATCGCCAAAGTGGTCGTCAAAAAATTTCCGTTTGAAGTAAAAAGTTTTAATTTACTGTAGCTCGCAAAGCCACAATTATTTTGAACTGTAATTTGAACACCTAAAAATTAAAGCATTCTGAACAAATAATTTCAAAATTTTTATTAAAAATATCAAATGTTCAATAAACGGCAGGTAAATATAATAGTAACATTTTCTATTATGTTCCTTTATATAAAATGTTTTATGTTTCTTACGATAAGATAAGATGTGCGTCTCTAGATTCTTTTCACGTTAATTAATCCTAGAAAGATTACCACATTAAATTTTTAATAAGAATAAGAATTTTTAATAAAGAAACCTTTGATAGAAAGAACCAAACAATATATCTTTGAACAGATATATTATGTTTATGACATATAAAAAGAACTACATAATGTAATTATTTTAACGCATTTATTTCCGTTGGATCCCACTTTTTTGATCCCATTTTTTTGTTAGTTCCGTTGGGTCCCATTTTTTGTTTCCGTTGAATCCCATGTTAAATATATGTACACGTAACGACACAAGTCTAAACATTTTTTTTATATTACTAATTAAATAAAAAGCTACTTAGGAAACTAAGCTATCCCATCAATCTGTTCTTAGTTAATTCGAGTTTTACAGGTATCGATTTGAGGTCAAATTAAAAGTGCCTTAGAGTTTATTACTTTATAAAAATAAAAATATTGAATTCTATCTTTTGCGTTATGTTTACTTTCGTTGCTTTATATAGTTTATAATTTCAACCTTCGAACTACATTTACAAATTCTTCGTTGTTTAGCCAAAACTCAAACATATAATTTTTTTAACTTTCAAGGACATGATAGTTTAGATCCTACATGAAGAGAAAAAAATATAATAAAAAATAAATATTTATTATTAATTGAGAAAACTTAACCGAAAGTTACAGAATTGATTACGCAATGCATAGTTACACTAGCATTGGCAGCGATCCACGTGCCCGATCACATGCCGCGATCAACTTAGCTGTAAGTAAAAGTTAGTAGTAACAAAAGTTTATTTATTTATAGGGAATTCTAGTGAAAAATTAAGTACCTACTTTTATTACATTATTATGACCAGAATCGAGAACAGAATACCCTCTTTCAGTATTTAAAATTTGTCACCAGTCTCTCTGTATATTTGAGTGTTTATCGGGCAATCGTATTTTATACAGGGTGGACCATTTAGACCGGTCAGTATGGGAAATTCGGAAACTGAAAAACATACGAAGATCTGTTGTTTGCAACCACATCATCGATTTTACTAAAAAGATAAATTCATTCATAAGTACATTAACAAAAAAATTGTACTCAGCTCGGGAATGGAACCCGAAACTTTTGAAAATTAAAATGAACATGAAACTTCAATGTAACTTTTGAATTTGTATATTTCAGATCACGATGCATTTTATTTTTAAAATTTCGAACCTTCAACTTTCCTCACTGAAGTTTAAGGATTTGCCTCAAAGTGTATCAAAATGTCGAGTCAACTAATTATACAAAAAAAAATACAGGGAATTTTCTTATTAATTCTCTAAGGAGTTAAAGTAACTAGTGGCTATACCAGCATATTGTGACCAGTAAGAAGCATAAATTTGCCGCCTATACATAATTAAGCATTCGAAAATTTCAAGACAACCAGGAGTTTTTCAAATAAACTCTAAAATTAAAATATCCCAATAATGTTTCAGTTCCACCTATGAGTGTCTGTGAAAAAAGGTTGCAAATGACCTATATGCAATATAATCTCTAATGAATAATGCTCTAATAAACTAGCACCCTGTATAGTTTATTAGAGCCATTCGCAAAATAACACGGAAAATTCAGGATACGGCAGGAATTTCATCTCATGGAAGATCATCTTTTTGCATACAACATATCGTGCATGAACCGACACTTTCGTATAAATACCTAGATAATTATATTACTGCAAGCTTGATATGTCTTGATCAAATACAGTCTTAATTATTAAACCCAATTTCTTTGCAATAGTACCTGCATTCACATTTCTTTAGAATTTGGGATCGAATGGTTATATTTACTTTGAGTAAAAAGTGGGATCCAAAAGTGGGACCCAACGGAAATAAATGTTTTAACGTATATCTTGACAGCGCGAATCAATTTTAGAGTAAATAAAAATACATAATATACCTACTTATATTTACTCATATAGATTAATAATATATTTAGTTGTATGATTTCAAAACCTTTCTCATTGAAAAGCTACTGAAACAAAAATATAGATCTTAATTGATTTTTCTACTTCAAAGAACACGATTCGAGGTTTCATTATTCAATTTCAGCAAGAACAGTTCATTCAAAAGTCCCAAAACTAGAAGAATCTTAAGGAACATAACATTACAAAGTGGATGAACGACATCGAAGTAGCAACCCATGAGGCCTTTCTCCATTTTTGGCATCTTCTATTGCCAAAGTCAAAGTAAAAAAATCTTTATATCGCAGGAACACTTGAAATAAGTCAACTGAATCTATCACTACTTCGGAAAGTCGATCTGTTGAGAAGGCAAGAAAATCAACTGCCTTCCCTACCATCCTTGTGAACTTCATTCTGCCCGAGATGAAGAAGCCTGCAGTCACACCAGGCGACCATGCTTCGTTGGTAGGCTTGGTTGGCGAGGGCTTTCTTAAGATTGTGTTGTAATAAAATGTAACCTTTAAGATATTTGTGACTAACATCGTCTTGCTTCATGATAGGAAGTTCTATATAATGTACGTACACTGCTACAAATAACTATGAAAACGCAGCAATTCTTCGCCAATGTCATTTGTAAACGATATAATCTTATTTTTGCTAGCCTGGGTCATAGGCCTTAAGAGAATTCTTCACGCTTTTGCAAATTTTAGAGCATACACCCATATATTATTTTTGATTTTGCATTTTTGTATGTGCCGTGAAAACATAATTGAGGTTTTTTGGTTTTAATAGTTAATTTTATGATGGAGATTGCTTACTTCATTCTAGCGGATGGCTTGCTTGAGTGAATGCCACCTAGCTTTACACGTACTATAATTCGAGCAGCTAAATTGATTCTATTGTATCAAGAACTTTAAGGCAGGATATTTTCCTTTCAATGCAAAATTCTAGCTAAACAAGCAATTTAATAAAGTGTAAGAGAGGATAGGGTAAAGAAAGCTACTCATAAGTAGAAAAACATATTCTAGCCCGCAAGTTTTAGTAAATTATAATTTAATCACATATTAAGGAACGTCAGGTTAGGTTCCCCGATTGATATTTAAACCGTGAATTAATACTTAGCTCTGCAACTATCATTGTTCTACAGAATACTTATTTGGTATTTTATTTTGGTTTATCGGAACATCATGTACTTATAAAAAAAAATAGATAACTAAAAGCAATACAGAACAAAAAAACGAAGGGGCTCCCGGGAGCCCCTTCGTGCTACAAACTACAAACGGAATAGCAGCGTGAATAACGGACAGACGGATAACATAATGGCACTCATAACATTTGCTAACAACTGAAGACAAAGATTTAAAAATTAATGAACTTGTAGGAGATTTATTTATTTATTTATTATTATTCACATTGTTAAACACTATCATTACGGGCTTTTTACCTAATGCGATAATGTTTTATACTTAATATTAACTTAAATAGTTACTTTTTTTATTTTTATTTTGTAAGGATAGGACGTTTGTCTTCCATGCCACCTGATGGAAAGTGCGCATGAAGACTATGGTGTTACACGTCCATCCACGAGAAACCTATTCACTCGACACTTAAACTTACTTACTACTTATTTTAACCTAATAAATATACAAACTAATTACATGTTAAAAAATAAAGGGTGGCTTCCACGAACTTACTCAGTGAACAATGAAAAACATCTATATGGTCCGCGATTCCATTTAGGGTGCGTAGCGCGCGTGACAGCGGTGCGTTGCGCAGCAGGTTAGTGCGCGGCGCGGGCAGCGCCAGCAAGCGCGTGCGCAGCCGCCACGCCGCCGCCGCCGTCGCTGGCACCATCAGCCGCAGCTGTTCCAGCAGGCAAAGTATAAAAGTCTTTGATATTTTTTTCTTTTAATATTAATACTGTGTGAGCAATAAGTCAGTAAGAATCAAAACTTTAATATATTTAAAGTTATTTATTTGTTTCCTTTTCGCAACTGTTTCTTTGTTTTTTAGTTTAATATGAATAATCTAAATATGAAGTCTTTTTTTGGCTATCGCTTATTAAACATTTTTTTTATAATTAGTCCTTAATCCTAGCTGTAAGTTTTCCTGTGAATCAAAAATAAAGAAACTGTTAAAATATTTTAATGACTAAGACATCGAATTTCATTATTTTTTATACAAATGATATTACAAAATAATTTAACAAATTTCAAGTAGATTGTATGTTCTAATAGGGTTTTGATTCAAGCATGTTTCTAGCTAAAGAAGATTAAATTATTCTTAGCTTAGGAGAAAATTTACTTTTTTTTTTAAATTTATCTCTTCGAAATAAAATGCCATAATCAAAGTAGCATTTCAAAGTATACATAATATAATTTTATGACGTAACCCTAAAAAAAAGTAACATAAAGTAGGTGAAGTTAATATTGAGACCCTTTCCAAAATCCTGGCGGATCCATAATCCTTCTCATCAACGTTTACGTTGTACCATAAGTCCTTTAACTGACCTATGTAAAAGTAAGGAGATCTTTCCATGCCAAATAAGACGCCACAGTACATATCATTACGATGAAATAGGTTTCTCTGGACTTTGTCCTTGTTTCAAGTTTACGACTGTTGGATTTATGTGTAATATACCAAAAATAAAATGTTGAATTATAAAGCATTGTACTTGACAATGTATCAATTTACTAAATGCTTATAAAAAGATTCCTCCTTAAAGATTGTTAAATTTTCAATCAGATTATGTGGAAAGACACTAAAAACTGGTACTTAATGTATTTTTTTTTTATTTAAACGCATTCCATGGTTTTTTCCTGCAAAAATTTGATGATTACGAAGGGATCTTTTAAAACTCCTTCGCAAGACGTACGTTTTTAATTTAAAAATATTCCGTTTTAATCCGAATATTTTTTTTAGAGATAAGTGTTTTAAAATGAGTGTATAAAGGTTTATGAACTTTCTTTTGTTGCCCTTTGTTGCTCCATTACCGATTCTTTACTCATTCCCACCTCCTCTTACCTAATTTATCTACAAAAATTGATGACAAATATCTTTTTATAAATCTCTATTTATTTAAAAATCTAAATGTTTTGGGTTTTGTCTTATTTTTTTTTAATTTTGTCTCGACGTTTTGGTGTTATTGCAGAACCATGGTCAGTCGCTCGTAAGCGTTAGGTTAGGTTAGGTTAGGTTAGCACCAATCGATCGAGTACCAATTACCACACCAATCGACCGGATTTTTTTGGCATAGTCATCATCCATCATCATCATCCACAGCCTGTAGACATCCACTGCTGGACATAGGCCTCCCCCAAGGTCTTCCACGTCACTCGGTCCCGCGCCGTCTTCATCCAGCGTTTACCGGCGACTTTGACCAGGTCGTCGGTCCATCGTGCGGGGGGCCTGCCTACGCTGCGTCTCCCAGTACGTGGCCGCCACTTGAGAACTTTTCTGCCCCACTGGCCATCTGTTCTGCGAGCTATGTGCCCTGTCCATTGCCACTTCAGCTCTGCAATCCTTCTGGCTATGTCGGTGGCATAGTAAAAACTATAAGCTATCGATAGACGTCGACTTTTTTTTGTCCGTCGATCATGAATCGAATATTCATAATTGTATTAAAAAAAACTTTATGGTATAAAAGGCTCCAAATAATTAAAATTAAGTCAAAATCTGTTACAATGAACGGTGTAATAAATGTAAATAATCTGTGAATATAAATAACAAATCCTATTTACACAATGAGAAATCAACATACGATAGACATGTCTATATTTCTTTGAAAGAGCTAAATATCGAACTTTAAAATCGTTCTCGACTTAGAATTACCGTTACTTTAGACGACTTACTTATAATTTAAATTCAATGAATATCAATGATTGAATAACAGACATTGTAAGATGCTACTTAAATATTACAAATGGTTTAATGTTTATTTAATGAGATGTTTCTTTATGATCAATGTATCATAAAGTTCTACTTTTACTTGGAAAATAGTTACTTCAAAAATCATATCGACGGATTTTATAAGCATTTAACATATACACAACATGTAATTAATGCACATACTTTTGAGAAGAAAACAGTATAATCACAAAGTAGCTCTTAGAGCACACTTTATACAATAAGTCAGCATTTATAAGATATTTTTACAAGATACACAGTAAATCAAAATGCCAATTAAATTACACTCATTGTGTAAATAATTGTGTCTTACTTTTAAATGTACACCGTCTATTTTCAATGAATATGTACGTAAAACTAAAAAGTTTAGAGTGATAAGTACACTGCAATGTCACTCTTATGCACTACCGAAAATTGACAGACCCTCCCCCTAAGGGTAGTTCGCTGTTTCATACCAAGGGGGTTTCATACCATGGTATTAATCGTCCATTTCATTTTTATGATTAGGGTTTAGCTTTTGCGCATTTGACTTCGTCGATTCATACCACTGTCAATAAATTATAGTTTAAAAGTGGTGCACAAAGGTGTTACAAATATGAATTAACTTATTGATTCAACGTTCTATCGCCAGAGGATTTAATTTAGGAAAAATTATGGTTTTTATGTATCCCAAAATTTTCTTCGTTTAATAGTCGATAGTATAGTATTCATATATAATAGTACAGATTTATCTGATTTCCGTATAAAAACTGTGCCACCCGAAGTTCAGAAATGTTATATTACGCCATTTAGTTTGAGTTTTCGAACAAAATAGTAAAGGCGCGGAGCTTTTGTGTTTGGCGATGATGATGGAAATCGCAGGGTGGTTTGCCTATTTTGAGTCTTTATTCGCTTTATTGACAAACTTTGCTGCATTTGATTTTTTTATTGAGATGGTATGCGTCTCAACAATAAGAGGTCTATTAGAATCCTTTTTTCCTGGAGTACGATAAGCATCCAGTATGTTGGGTATACTAAAGTTCATATGCATAGGTTTCGTTAATTTAAGGACAAAGGTTTATTTATTTATTTATTTATTGCTTTCCATAATAATACAGGTGGTAGGTACAGAGTTACAATGATTGGAGTTTATACAATAGTAACATGTAAAATTATGAACCTAGTTTAGGTATGGCAATGAATGGCAGGTTAACAAACCGTTTTTTTTTTCTGATCGACATTCTCATTTAAAGTTTTTGTAGGTGCGAGCATTGATTTCTAATTTATCTTTAAAAAAACAATGAGCCCTTAAATTAGCACTCCTCTTCAAGAAATTTCATCTTAGATATGTCAGTATTATATGGTTTAGAAATAAATACCATGGACTGATGTCATTGTTTTTCTTTAAATTTCGAGAATTGATGTTCCTTTATTTTTGATTTGATTTCAATTTAGAGTTTCGCTCTAGCGTAAAAGATTTGTATAGGTATGTAGTTTTTATTTACCTATATTAAATATAATATTTTACATTTTATCTCGATGTGTCAGTGTCTTTACAAGCACCGCGAGAATAATACGTGCTAAAAAAATACAACAATTACATTAAATTTAATAACAATACGAAGAGTTATTATTAGATATTATTATTGGGTATCTGCAAAGCTACCATCCTAAGCTAACAGTATCCTTTATGTGGAGGGCAGAACACCAGAGGCTATAAAAACATCTGATGTCACGTTTGACAGGAGGTTTTATAATGACGCAGTGATAGGGAGTCAGCCTGTCGCCCACGAAAACATCAATAAAACCTTTTTCTTTCGCTCCAAGCATTTTTTTTATGAAATGGAAATTGAAAACAAAACAATAAAAGTGTTTCATATAAATATAGAATCGTGATCATTTATGACATGTTCTATTAGTTCCTGAGGAATCAAAGTTACACGGCTAATAAGAAGAAGAAAGAACTTGTTTATTGTAGAATCAAGCAATTACTCTTTACAAGTTAGATCTCATTAGACTTCTTCGTACTGAGTTCAGTATCTCAAATTCCGTTCACTATATAACTGTCACTGTTGCTGACAGCCATTTAATTCAGGGTTGAAATGAATAATGAACTTATATTTTTTTATTTTCGATTTAAATTTGTAAACACCATTCTTAAACATATCATCATAGCGGCAATTAGTCGTAACGTTACGAACGACATCGATAGATTTTTAGATGTGCTCGATCCAGTACCGTCCTTCTCAGTCTTGGTGGCTCCGAATCACAGCGCGAGCGTTCGCTAGAAGACCGTAGCATTTCATTTCAAAAGAGTGTAAGCGAAGCAGTTGATAGGTATTAGTAAGTAAATGATGTAAGTAAATGATAGAATCACAGCGATCGTATGTCAGGTCTCCTATTGAGTGTTGCGCTTCTGGTAGATGAACTTTATTTAGTATCACGTTTAAACTCACTTTCAATTTCACTTTTTAATAAAATGTAAGCACTAAATACCTCTGTACGCTTAATCAATCCAGAGAAAGGGCTATCTCTCATGTAACTTATTTTTTCTGTACTAATTCAAAGCAATTAATGGTTGGTTTATACTGAAGTCAACTATCCGAAAGATAATTGTATCACTGTCATTTTGATCAACTGTTATCTTAAAGGATATGATTAATAAGCTACCTAGATTAATACGAGTAAGAAGAATCGAAAGCGTTTTTTACCCGACCGTCCAGGAAAAGGTGTTTTTGAAAGGTAAGAATCATCGAATCTTATAAATGATATGGGCGATTCATACCATGGTATGAATCGACCCATTGAATCAATCATGCTATTCGGCGATTTATACCACTTGTATGAAACCCCCCTGGTATGAAGCAGCGAACTCCCCCAAATGGTGGCAAGTTGTCCGATGTTACTGAATGCGTGAATGTGTTCCAGACCAGGGACCGGAAAACCCCTTTATTTGATTAAGCCTATTAATAGGGTAACCCTATCAAAATCTTACCATATGGAAGTGTAACCCTATTGATATGGTAAGCCTATCGACGTGGTAACACTTTGAATAAAGTTAACTACTTTCGGATGCGCTTACCCTGTGATAGGGTTAGCCTATTTCTATCTCTTTTCGCGCATGCTGTTGAATTCGGAAGTATAATTCAAAGTGCGAGATTGAATAGATGGTGATATTTTTGATAATTTGATATTCTTAGAGATTAAATTTGCCTGCAGGTTCTAAAACCCTATTGAATCGGTAACCTTCAATAGGGTTTTCGATAGGCTTACTGCTTACATGCAGTTAACTCTATTGATATGGTAAGCCTTAAATTAGGGTAAGTCTTCGATACGGTTACCAAATTGATAGGGTTTTTTAAAACAAGTCTATGAAAAACCCAATCAAAAACCTCTTTAAGGGTAAGCGGTTCCGGTCCCTGTTCCAGACGCTTGCAGATACGAAGCTTCAGCCTTAGGAAATGAAAGTAAAAAAATAATATGTTTTGACGATAGTTAACACCTTTTTACCGATAATTTTGGCGCCTACATACATACATACATAACGTCACGCCTGTATCCCTTATGGGGTAGGCAGAACACCAGAGGTTACAAGACCATCTGATGTCACGTTTGAAAAATTTGGAGGTGTTATAAAGATGGAGAGAGACTATTGTAGTGACAGGGGGTCAGCCTATCGCCCACAAAAACGCCTTTAAAACCTCTGTCCCTTAACTGACTTTAACAGTATGCCCGGGAAGAGAAGCAGCTGGCACATTCTATGTTTTTCTTTCGCTCCCAGTCCAGCATGAAAGTAAAAAGTGGCGCCTATTATCAGGAAAAAGTTATCTATACTAATATACAGGGTTGTTTTGTAGGCCCTTGCCAAATTTAAATATTACGTACTTTGATATAATACGAATAACCTGCATTTTTATTTTAGTATCGCTCAGTAGAAAAAAGTAAAGATATGGCACCTTCATTTGTTTCACGAATAGTCGTTATTGATGAATGCCCTATACACAATACGATACTATGACGCGGCACTTTATTGATTACGTTTAATAATACTACAAAGACGTAGTACTACAAGATGTTTTGTCGCGCGACAAAACATGTTAACGATATGAGGTTGCAAGGTCACACTTTGAGTTTTTTTTTTTTTTTTTTATAAGTGACTAAACCCGTGTTTGACCTCAATCTCACCTGATGGTAAGTGACGATGAGGTCGAAGATGGAAGCACACGGGTTTAGGAAGGAACTGGCTCTTTATACAATATTGCCGGAACACATTACCGCCGGAGCGGTAACATTTGGCGGCAGACTAAAGTTCAGTAGTTATGCATACCTACAGGCAATAAAAAAAGTTACCTACACAAGTTACGTACAATCTTTTCTTCATACTTTTACAGGCTTAGAACCGGCAAATTGCAAAAGGTTTGAGGGATTTAATGTGAGAAAATTTAACATAATACTTTTAAGTGAATGCAAAAATACATAGAAAGAAGAAGCATTTTGCACTTCGGCGTATTTAAAAAGATTGAATAAACTTATGTACATTAATTAAAGCTCTAATCTGTGTAATAAGTGATCAAAATGCATACCATTTTTCTCCAGGCAGAGTCTAGCACGTTTTAACGTAAGTATTTTCATGGGCTTTATTTAGCACTGCAGTGTCACTTTGTCAAATTCACACACTATTTGGTTTTTTAAATCAGAAAGGCTTCGAGCTTCGTTCTGATAAACGATTCCCTATTTGTAAACATTATCGATAGTTAGCGACGACTCACTGTCTAATAAACACATGCGGCGCAGGTTTCGCGGGCTCTCGCGAACGCAGCTGCATTACGCACGCTGCGCGTGCACTTTCGCCGAGGATGCGCGAGCATGCTAGTTTGTCTTCCATACAAATACCAAAATTCTATTACTACTAGCGCTACGCGCCGAGCACTACTGGAACTTTTTGTATTTTTTTTCTGCGTTCGATATCGATATATCTATAGTACCAGGCAGCGTATTTATAGTATAGTATTCAACCAATCAAATTTTTGCACTCGTTGCATTTGCTTATTTTTCTGTGTGTTTTTGTCGCTGAATTCTTTTGTTAGTGTTTTCTACAAAGTACGTTGAGTAGAGTGTTCACTCCTCGCGTTTTTACGATCTCAAATCAAAGATTTTACTTTTGAAGTGATATTTTTACATAGGATGCTGACTTTCTAGTGAGATAGTGAGTTAAGAAAAGTAATAGCATTGATTTTGAATGATTGGTGGAAGGAGGTGAACAATTTGTGTGGCAAAAGCATTGAGTTTGATGAAAACGACCCGAACAAATCTATGGCCTATAATTATTATATCAAACACAAATAATTAAGAAAAAATAAATAATTGTCTGAGATGCATATTTTTTTATTACCTACCCCCAACTCGCATAGCATCATGCTTAGTGCAATTTATTTCAACTTATTAGTATTGCGCAGTTTGCACAATAGTTATAACTGGTACTACGAATTTCTGAAAATTTGAAAGTGGTGGTACGGCCGGGCTGCATTCTAGGGTTGTTTTGGTCAAAAAGGTTCCTAGAGTGGATACTGTGTGGCGCTAAAGTGCAAAAACCGCGAGAAGGTCATCTATACTTTAGTACTTATATTCATCTATGTGCGCGAGCGACTGAAGGTCATGGCAACAGACAAGTGTTTCCGGGTTTGCGACGGCGCCGCCGCGGCGCCGGCCGGTTTCGTTCACGTGCGAACATGTCGGTATCTTACCTGCTCGATGTAATGGCACTTATTGTCAAGAGGATACGATTGTGTTTTGAAAATTTAGACGTCTGTGTTGTAATTCATTCGGTTAAACAAGTTGTACCACTGCGCGTAGTCTTTATAGTATTCATTCGTAAAATAATATGACCATGTTGTGCCTAACATTTTAGTGAATAATATGAATTTCCGTGTAAAAAAATAACTACTTTTTTTTTGCAGAAATGGTTTCTATTAATGATACTTATTACGTAAAAAAAATTTGGTAGATGGTGTCAAATGAACCCTGTTTAAAGCTGAAGAGTTTGTTTTTTGTTTGTTTGTTTGTTTGAACACGCTAATCTCAGAAACTACAAGTGGGATTTGAAAAATTCTTTTTGAATTTGATAGTCCAACTCTTGGGGAAGGTTATAGGCTATATTTTATCCCAAAATTCTCACGAGATCAAAAGTTACGCGGGAGAAACCGCGCGCGGTTGCTAGTATTATCTAATATATAAAATTCTCGTGTCACAGTTTTCGTTGCCATACTCCTCCGAAACGGGTTGACCGATTTTGATGAAATTTTTTGTGCTTATCCGGTATCTATGAGAATCGGCCAACATTTATATTTTTTTTTTATTTATATGGCAAAACAACGTTTGCCGGGTCAGCTAGTTATATGTAGTATTATTACTTATGTATATAAGTGACTTTCCTTATTTGATTTCAATACCTCCAATCTGGTGCTTCAGCACAAGTTTCATGTCGAGATTTATTTAATACAAAGTGCGTATTTTGTCTTGGTTGTCGCTCAAGCTTACGCAGGCAGGTATTGGATATTATTAATTTCATGAAAATCTTACAAAGCGAGCTTGATGTAGGTGCCTGAAATTTTAGCAAGGGTTGGTTATGCATACTATAAAACTATTGCCAAACTCATTTCTTCTACATACTCATTATGCAAGCACTATCTACCGAAATAGTAGTTTATGAAACTGTCACATAATACCTAGTTATGTGCAGTTTCATACGTAGTGTATGAAACTGTTTATCTAATCTCATACACTGAAGATATTTATTCCCGCCATTATCGCGCATGCGCCAAAACGCGCCGCGCGGCCACAGAATGTAACGTAGCGCGGCGCTCGCAGGACACAGATAAAAAAATGAAATCTATGGTCTGTTATCTGTATCGAAATGAAAAAAAAATTTATTATAACATTGTATCGTTCGAGGTAGTGTGTTATAATTTAATTTTTTAATTTCATTACGTTATACTATTTTAAAAAGTATGTCAATATAAATTCGTTCTGAGTTTTATATTTTGAATATTATGATATGAGAGTAGATAAAACTCATTCTTAAACACATGAGAACTCTCTAGCACAGTACTCTGGTGAACAGATAGAATTGGGAATTAGTTATGTAGAGTAGACTTATATTGTTTGACTTATATTGTAGCAGTGTCAGTAGAGTCAAGGTTACAACAAACTCATTCTAATTATTTTCCTAATATTTATTTGTCTTCTATGCGTATTAAACTAACTAACTACCTGCGACTGTGTTTTGCTTTGTTTGTAACTTGAATATCTTTGAAAACTTTTAATTGGCCTTCTTTGTCCTAAATACTTCGTCTTATCTTTGTAAGTTAGCTATTAGTTTTCCGAACATAGTGAAATAATAATCAAAGTTTGGTGTTTATAGCATTTTACTTTTAACACCACACCCAAACTCATATCTTTTTATACCAAAATACTAAGGGCTCTTATATTTTACACGATGTATGTACAAAAGCATATAAGTCTTGTTTCGCAGATAAAATGCTCGTCAGATAAAGCTTATTGCCTTTGGACAAGAGTGTCAACAAGAAGATCTATTAAGACAATCTTCTGTACCCCACATCATACTTTAATTACATAACTATGATGAGAATCGAATACAGAGTGCTCTCCTTCAATACCTAAAACTTGTAACCATTCACCCTGTATTGACATACCGATAAATGATTTGCAAAAATATTTATATGTATTTTGTTGCGAAGCATTAGATAATATCAACTTATATATAAAATTCTCGTGTCACAGTTTTCGTTGCCATACTCCTCCGAAACGGCTTGACCGATTTTGATGAAATTTTTTGTGCTTATCCGGTATCTATGAGAATCGGCAAACATCTATTTTTTTTTTATATGGCAAAACAACGTTTGCCGGGTCAGCTAGTATTAGATATAAAGCTGAAGAGTTCGTTTGTTTGTTTGAATGCGCTAATCTCAGAAACTACAAGTGGGATTTGAAAAATTCTTTTTGCATTTGATAGCCCAACTCTTGAGGAAGGTTATAGGCTATATTTTATCTCGAAATTCCCATGGGATCAAAAGTTACGCGAGTAAAACCGCGCGCGGTGGCTAGTTATAGATAAACGCTCAGACCCGGAACAATTTTTTTTTCTTGTTTCTTGCGGGAATCGAACTCGGAACCACTGGCGTCTGAGGCAGATAGGTTTACTCCATTTCCAAAGTGGTCGTATGTATTGTTAATAGAATTATATTTTCATAGTGTTCGCACAATCATTTTCAGTTTGTTTAGCTCAGGGAACATCACTAAAAGTATCGTTATGATATTGTAATCTTTTATTATATGAAGTATATGAGATCTCATTTATCGTAGGGTGACATCACATGTAGATTAATTTACGCAAGTCTAATGCAGAGTCATATTAAAACTGTAGGAGGTTTTTCTTTATTAATTGAATAAATGGAGTGCTCTTCACTGCGTCGACTATAAAATATACACAGCGCAAAACACCAGGATTAATAAGCCTAGAAGCGGCTATGAATAATAAATGCTTCAATGGCCTTAAAGCCCAAATACACTGTTGGAAACAAAACATCAAACCAAGGTGACCATGCTAGTTTACAACGTGTTTCCAACAGTGAAGACGGCTGTTGACAACCAAATTACATGACCTTGGCGGGTTGGAAACGGCGGTGTTTAGAATCACAGACATACATCTACATAGACAACGCAAGTGCCACGATTTGTATTCGAACCAAGCGTGCCGACTTTTTAAGACCTATTGTGACGTCACAGCTGATATTTATTACTGGAAAATACAAAAAGATTCAGAGACACCGATACCGCCGATGAAATCGATTATTAAAAACGATATTGATATTGTGGACTCGATTTTCTAACAGACATACATACACGCATATTACAATATATATTATATCTAGAGGCGACCAACCTTGACGCTTGGTCGGGGTTCGGACACGCAAAGGATATGCATTTGCGTTATCTATGTAGATGTATGTCTGTTTTTAGGACAGTGTGTACGCTTGTTATTGTATATTTTACTATGTAACTATAACTAGAAATGACTCGAGTTTTGAAGCTTTTTATCCTGCGTTTCAACCTTTCCTTCTTTGTATCCTCAATTGCATACAAAACTGCCATCGCGAAGATGTTGCCAACGCGAGAGATCAGAGCACACTGACGATTAAGGGGCGTGGCCTGGCGTGACCTTGGCTTGTGTTCTTGTTTGTCTCCTTGTTGGAAACCACCGTTTGTAACAGTGTGGATGACTCGGAATTGGTTGACAACAACTTAACCTTCCTTAACCTTGGTTGGAAGCATTGGTTTTCAACGTGTTTTCAACAGTCTGGCGGCCCTCTTATTTTTAGACTGCTAAAGGGATCTTTTTTAGTCTAAATTGTACTTGTATTTGTTTAAGATGAGGTTCTTGGAAAGTAAACACATTTAAAAAGCCATTGAAACAGGGAATTAATTACATAGTTTGGTCAGGCCATTGCATTATATAACAATTAGACTTATGAAACTTAAAAAATCACAGTAAAAGCAAAATTTATGACATAATGGAGTTAATCGTATATTATTAGGTTTGTCCGGTAGAGATCGCTCTGAAGCGAAAAGGCCGCCCATTGTATCATTCTTAAGTTTGTGTTATCATTGTAATTTTTTTCTTTCTCCTTTTTACCCACGACGGAACGGAGACGGTATATGCGTTTGGGGTGAGAGGGTGTTTGTGTGTTTGTGCAAACCAATGTTACCATTTATCTCCAGAACCACTGGTCCGATTTTAATGCGGTTTTCAGTAATCGCTTTAGATTTGATTGGTGCATGTTATTAGATAGATGTAGCGGTAACAACTCACCAGGGGGCGCTGCAGCAAACATTTGTTTGTAAAAGCCAATGTTACCGTTTATCTGCAAAACCATTGGTCCGATTTAAATGCTGTTTTCAGTGATCGCTTTGGATTTGATTAGCGCATGTTCTGAGATAGGTGTTACGGTAACAACTCTACAGGGGGCGCTGCAGTAAATATTTGTTTGCAAACCATTGGTCCGATTTGAATGCTGTTTTCAATTATAGCTTTGGATTTGATTGGTATAATGTTCTTAAATAGGTTTAACGGTAACAACTCATCAGGGGGCGCTGCAGTAAACATTTGTTTGTAATAACAACCATTAATTCTACGTAATATGATATCGAGTTACGTTACAACAAAGCCCCAGCAAAGTTGAGCCACCAGCAAAGTTGAGTTGTAAATACTTATTATAATACTTTACTATGTATTTAAATAAACTACATGGGTTTTCCAGCGGTGGTGGGGACATTAGAGGGCTGATGAGGAACGAGGTGTTGTGTAATGTAATGTATGGTACCTATATTATGCTCTTTAAAAAGTTTGAAATAAAAAACAAAATAAAAATTTTGAAAAACCCACGACGCGACGGTTAAAATAGGTAAGCGTAGGGAAGTGCTATGAAAACGAATAGTATGTTGTTCATAATATGACCGACTCTGTGTGAGATCAGGTGAACTTTTAAAAAAGCTTTCACGTTAATTATCTCTCGTCACATAAATCATTTCAGTCGGGGGATTTGAAATTATTTTATTCTTTTTCAATTACTTTTTAACCGTCGCGTCGTGGGTTTTTCAAAATTTTTATTTTGTTTTCTTGTAATGTGTGCAAGTCGATTATTAGAATCAAAAGAACAAAACGACTAAAGCATCGTTTTTCAATTGATGGAATAGTTGTGTCATGCATGCTTTGTATGAAAGTTTGTTAGTTAAGTAAATAATTTCACCCTTGTCCTTAAAAATACTTATAATTTGTTGTGTGTACAGACAGATTGTTTTGAAATTTTAATTCTGTTTAGTGAATTTTGCGGTTTGCGACTACGACTGTACATGAATCATATTTTCTTCCTAAGGGGGCGATTTTACAATTAATTTTTTCGTGAATATAAAAATGAATATAAAAACTATTCAGTTGTTACCTACATATTCAACCGTATAAATTTGTGCAAATTTTAATGAGAACTTATTTATTATTATAATTGAATAAGTCCTCATTAAAATAATTCGTCCGTACAATTAATACTTCAGTCGTTTGCTTCTGAAAATAATGTCAAAATATTAATATAAAAGTTTACTCAGGTAGGTACCTATTAATAATTGCATTGCTAGTAAAATTGATGATAAGTATGTTTAAATGTTATGATAAAAACCTTAAAACATATTTTGAGATATGAACTACACAAATAAAAAAAAAACTAAATAAATAAAAATAAAATAAACAGAATCTTCCAGTATTTTAAGTCCTGGTCGTATCTATCGATCGCCACAGGGCGGCCTCGGCCGGCCAGTCTCAAATCGCCCGTGTTATTTTATTATAAGCAATAATACACCACATGCATAAACTGCTTAAAGATTAATTGAATAGAAAAAATTGCACCAAGCCAGCAACGAAAATAGAGCATAATAATAATTATGTACTTGTAATTTTTTGTTCTTTATGGATAAAAAATTTTGTATGTTCCCCCCTAGTTTGCTACAAGGTATCCCATAACACAAGCTATGCTTACTTTGGGGCCATGTAGTTGGTGTGATTGTCTAGGGATTTTTATTATTATTATTATACCTACTATACAATTACTACAATTACTTATCAAAAAGTGAGCAAGTTTCGTTGCAGAAACGACTTAGATTTTTCAACACGCCTTAAAATAGTAGTACCTAGGCTAAGTGACTCAATACGCAGTTCTTCAGCCTTTACTCTTTTGAACAGCATCTCAATCGTCTCATCATTTCTCCAGTGGTTGACAAGGAGCTTAAGGCCGTAAATCCCAAGCTGATACAATGCTGGTTGGTAGATGTCAGAATTTGGGGGCACTACAATGACTTTCGAGGAACTTTACTGTCAGCTGTACACAAGTATATAGCACCTTGGACTGACATCTAAACTTTCCCTACAAATCACAAAACTAATCGAAATAAATTAATGTTCGTTGGTCACCTATTATCGTTCTGACTGTGCCAAACTTTGCCTAAACTGATATATTTAATAAAGGAGCCACCACATTATGATGACAATACTGGAGAGTTCATGTTGGTTATTAGAAAATATGGTTGTACCAATCCAGGCATCTCCAAATCGAGAAGTCCGGTCGATTCTGGTGTTAAGTTCCGCTAGGCAAGACTTTATAGTGGTCGAGCGAATGATTCTTAAAAAAATGTAGAAAACCAAAAAAAGGTTGTTGAATAAGAGGAAATCTACAGTGACGTTAACATAGCTGTTGGAATATTAAGCTAACAATCGAATAGAACTCGTAATGGAAATGTAACGTTATATTTTAATATACCTAGGTTGTGTATGGTTTTACATCGAAATATTCTCCTGAACACAAAAACAAATTCCATAGGCTGCGATAAGGTGATCATCATCATCATCATATGATTTTTTTGCTCGGAGTTCTTAATAAACATTAAATATATTATAATCTTGTAAAGCCAAGAAAAAACAATACACTGTGACAAAATAAGGTTGGGGTCTTTCTTTGAAGTCCTTGATTGTGTATATCAATAAAATCAAGTTGGTAGAATCCCTGAATTTTTTTATATTAGCAGTATATTTTGAAGCATTTTATTCACATTTTAATTCAAATTAACTTATTGATATTTGATGCTGTTACGCCCATGCTTTCTTTTTTCAAACGTACGATTTACCTGAAGAACAAGTTTTGGATTATAACACTGTAAAACATATGTAATGGCTACAGTTTGCGAGAAAAAGTACTGCAAGAGTTTCAAACTGAAGGCATATGTCTTAGTTCTCGTAACTCTTCTACCGTTAGTATTTAAAGTTATGCTCATATGAAGAATGTATGTGAAAAAGGTCTGTTTTTTAAATTTTAATGTGAATATTTCACTCGGGAAAGATGATTGGTTTATTTAGCTCTGACTGAATTTAAAAAAAGTATAAGGCGTACTAAAATCAAAAAACACTCTATTACATAATACTGCAGACAAGATTGAGTCACGTAGAGAAGCTTTAGAGAGGCCTATGTCCATTAGTGGACGTCTCCTGGCTGCTACACATACTAACAAAGATAAAAGAGCATAAGTCACAGCTATTTTCCTGATTTCAAGAATTTTATAAATTACACATAATATCATAAACTTTTGCTAATTGCACATAATAAATTTTATTCATTAAAACACTATCGCGAAATAAAGATTGAATCTATTTTATTTTCATTTTCGCTTTAATTATTTTTCTTTTTCATTTTTTTTTAAGACTCGCTCGTGACCACAGCGAAAATCGTCTTATAATGAATAAATAACAGATACACAATATAAAGCTTTATTGCGAATTTTCATTTCAAGTTTATTCGTGAACAAAGTTGGTGTAAATAAATAAATCATAGTACACGGTCTTAAATCCGCTAAGATCTATGGAGCACAACTTTTCTTTTCACGTCACCGGAGTCACACATTTTCGACTTAGGATTTCAAGTGACACCTTCGTCTTAAGACTCGAGGGGCTGTGTAGACGAGAATAATAATAAATAGTTTTCTTTCCATTTTTTTAATTATGTACAGAAGGCAGCAGATCAAGCGTTACATGTCAGCTTTAGTAAACCAATTTTAACTTAATGTCGAGGGCATAAGAGCTCAGATTCAAGTAATTTTTTTTGTCAGAGTTGATGTTCTGCCTTCTGGACCTCTAATGTAATTTAAAGACGTGAGAGTTCCTGGGTTCGAGTCCCAGTCGAGACAGTATAGGAAATTCTTTTTTCTGGACTTGATCGAGTCTGGATGTATCCTAGGGTACTTCCTAGGTCCGCTGTGTGGTCCTCATAGCACACGCTTATACAGGGTGACTGGCTTCAAACTTTAGATACTGAAGGGGAGCACTCTGTACTCGATTCTGGTCATAATTATGTAATAAATATTGGTAGTTAATTTTTCACTAGAATTCCCTATATACAGGGTGCCCCACGACTATGGGACATCAAGGGAAAGTACCTTAAATATCATAATTAGGGTATTTTACCACGGCCTCGAATTTCAAAAGTGACCCACCGGTCAAAGACAGTCTGTATTAAACTTTTTTTTGATATAATACATACAAAGTTGGTGTGACAGTTTGGGTAGTAATAATAGTTGGGTAGTACGAATGATTATGACTTACTTAGTTTCATGAATAAAGGATTTTATTATACTTTTTACATTCAAACTTATTATTTTCCTTTAACATACGAGGATAATAAGTGAAAGGCTTAATATTATAGCTCCGTGTGTATCTACATAACAATTGAGTTTCCGGCACTTTTTCATTAAATTTCAACCTTGACATAAATTTTGATAAGAATTTCTTATGGAAGTGAAATCCTTTACAGTCATTGTTATAGAAATATGTAAGAAATTAATTTATAACTCCTTTACAATTCCAAAGTAAATGATACCTGGGGCGCGCTATATAAAAAAAATCGTGAATTCAGGTCGCAATCATTATCGAATATGGTATGGTAGGTACAAAAAATATATCGACAGGGATAAAACAAAATTCAATAAAACTTCAAAAAAACTTTTTTATAAAGATTTAAATTATTCAAAATTAGAAAGTATTGAAAGCTGTTCAGATGTTCAAACATAATATAAACAGGATCAAATCGCATTGCGTTACTAATAAATATTGTAGATACTTGTGTCACGATCCAGGATGTGCAGAAAGCAACTTTTTATTTCATATCAAAAAAACAATTACGTGAATTCCTTGAAAAAGTTGTACGTATCTCCATTATGCCTCGTCTACACTATCACAGGATTATTTCAGTCGGCCACCTTGACACAAGCTCACGATATTTTCTTAAACGCCAACTGAGCGTTTACTCGTACTCGTAACATCGAACTATCTTACTTCGGTGATTTTCCTTGAACGATATATTCTTTTATGATGCGGCTTTAATATTTTATTTAGATTTCCCCAGTGTACCGATAAAAGTATTTGTATTTGGAAAAAATAGAAGATTAAAAAAGAATCGTGCCTTTACAAAATGTTGGAACCGTGAAAATGTGATTGTTTAATTCGTGAAATTAGAATCGAAATTGTTTATGTGCAGAAAATTTTGTTGCATTGTAAATAGTAACAGAAACTACGGCATTTTTAAAGCAATTAGTTTGTTATTTTTTTTTTTTTTGTTTTTCCGCCAAGGAAAGTCGTTTGGCACCCACTTAAACCAGCTTTAACCAGTAAAGCTAGCTTTAGCGGGAGGAGGATGAATCCTATTACGGACGAATGGGCATTCTATAAGCTATTAACCCAGTGGCTAATGGCAAATAGAATTCCCAGACAGTGTGGAGACTCTCTCAGATAGGCTGAGCATACCCACTAAACATCCCCCTTTTGACTCACCTTGATTAAGGCCATTAGTCATCGTCGGAACGACAGCCAATTGGAGCGAGAGGCTGCGTAGTGAGCGGCATCCAGACGGCTGCCACCAAAAGGAACTGAAAGTGAGAAAAACAAAGCTAAGATTAGCAGAAATGACAAAGCTGAAACTAAGAGATTATCTAGAGTGATCAGATTCACTCTGAGATAGGAATGCTGGAAAGAAGGACTACGTTTAGAAACGTTGAGCTTGCTGGAGTTTCCTGATGAGGGGAGCGAACTTGGTTAGGAAGAGCACCGTTGAAACCCTCTGGGCTGGCGTCGAGAGCGGCGCCGAAAGCCAGGATCTCGTCGATGGGAGCGAGCTGGATCCAGAACGCCATGCGGTCTTGAGAACCTTTTGCATTCAGGCACTGGGAAGCCGATTTGGCGGCTGGTTGCGATTGAGTCGCATCCCGGCTGCGCTGACCTGAAACGAAAGAGGTGAAGGCCTTGGGGGCCTTTGAACTGACTGGAGGAGCGTCCGAGCTAGGCTGCGGTCGCTCTCTCCAGTTCTCGATGGGCTTCACGGTAGCCCTGGCAGCACGCGGTGCCTTGGGGCAGCCGCGAAAGTTTGCTGTGTGGCCAGACTGGCCGCACAAGACGCAGGACGGAGCGGTGGGCGATTCGGGAGTGCGAGAGCACTCCTTAGTCCCATGCGGATCTAGGCACTTGACGCACCTAGGGGAAGCAAAACAGTTTGCCACCGCATGACCATACAGTTGGCAGCGGTGGCACTGACCTGGGAAACCACGCTTGTGTGGTGCTTCGACTCGGATGTTGGAGAGACCGCACACGGAGAGCTTGCCTCTGAAAATGGACTGCCCTTGCGGGCTCCTCGCTAGGATTACTAGCGCTAGTGGGAACTGCTTGCCTCGGCGGCTGTGCATTTTGTGCACAGATTCGACGGGGAAGCCTTGAGAAGACAAGTCCTCGTGGATTTGCTCGTTCGAGAGCTCGAACGGCACGTTCCTGAGGAAGGCACGAATCTTACGCTCCTCAGGGAGGGCGTAAGTGTGGTACTTGAGCTTCTTGTCAGCAAGAAGCCGAGTGAAATTCCTAAAATCAGAAATTGAGCAGACAACGACCTTAATAGAGTCACCCACATTGGATGCCTTACTATACTGGATCTTCGGGGAGTGCGTTCCGCAGAGAGCTGAGACCTCGGTCCAGCGGCTCTTGTCCCGTAGAAAAACGGGGGGCGGAGACTTGACTTTCGGCGGAGCCGGATCTGATTGCGACGCAGGTTGTGACGCCGGGATCGCTGGAACAAAAGGCGCAGGAGCAGACGCCGGTGCGACATTTTGCGGAGCAGGAACAGCGGCTGGAGCAGCTGAAACGGATAAAGTCGAAGAAGCATCTTTCTTCTTCTTCTTTGATTTTGATTTTTTCCGAACCTCGGTGAACGGAGCAGGAGAATCTGGAACTAATGGAGCGGAGTCGGAATCACTACCCGGTGGGGTAGTTTTCCGTTTGCATGCGGAGGAATCGACCGACATGAAATCTGACATAGTATCGACAGGCTCGACATCTGGGGACGCCGGAGAATCTGTTGGAAAACTGAGAGAAGGAGGAGTGGCCGGGAGGGTCGCAGATCGTGCCTGAGCGGCTGATGCGATATGCTGACTTAGTGACGAAAACATGTGTTGGAGTTGAACGAATTGGAGTTGCATCTGAACTACCGCATCCGGAGTTCTTGCACTTCTCCGGACCTAGTCCGGGATTCGATGGGGGCCTCCATCGCATCCGGGGAACCTAATCCTACTCTGAAAAAGAGCCCTAATCCTAACTGAGGGGACCTATGTGCCGGTGAACGGCGAAGTAGCTGCACAAACTGCGCTGAAAGAAAGATCAACCTAACACGGACCTATTGCCGGTGAACGGCGACGATCAGGCTTCGTTGGCACGGTTACGTATCCACCTGACCAGCGATGCTTCGGCCGGCAGCAGTCGGGTCCGCCCTGAAAAGGGCAGATGAATTAGCCCCGACACCATACAGCCTCCACAAGAGAAAACTTTCCGAAAGAGCTTAACTTGGCACCTGACCCGCACGAGTGCGGGGGAGGGAACAAGGGCAGCGCAATACGAACACTCGGGAGCGGCCGCAGACACGACCGTTCGGGAGCGAACGCAAACGGGAAGTGATGAATTTATTTATTGAATTATATTTATTTATATACAGGGTGACTGGCACATGACCCGCCATAGGAGCAGAGCAAGTAGATGGGATGGAATTTTACATTGAAATGAAATATGTTTTGTTTTAAATTTGGTATTTTTGGAAAGCGTATGGACTAAAGTTTTTAAATCACTTTTTAGTTTTTTATAAACTGTTGTGTTCGAGATTTTTTTCACCCTTTTCTGAGTTTTCAAGGGCAATATCTTTTAACTGAGAATTTATTTCCGGCATAAATCGATGTGACTTAAACACAGGCACGTACAAGTTCTCATTCATGATATTTTATGTACTCATTCATTTTTAAGTACTCATTCATGATATTTTATAAAAAGGTGGATTATCAAAAAAGTTGTGAGAGTCTAAAGGCAAACTTTTGGGATAATTTCAAAAAATACAAAATTATGCCTATCTCCAAAACTATAAGACTTGACCCATAGAAAGTAGGCTTTAAGTACTTGCAAATGATCCCATCTACACGCTTGCTCCTATGGCGGGTCATGTACCAGTCACCCTTTATATTTAGTAAGACTAAAGAAAAATTAAACATACTTAATACCATAAAACAAAAACCTAAAGTACAAAAGCAACTGTTCTAAAAAGTTTAAAACCACTTTGTAGAATACAAACTAAACATGGCATCTATGCTCCGAGAAACAATGTAAAATGTATTTGAGAGAGAGTCTCCAACCCCTCTTAAATTGAAACAATGTTCTTTCTTAACAATAAATAAGGCTTAAGTCCACATCACGTACTCAACAAACACGTACGTGTGGTTACGTAGGTAACGCATGACCTACGGACCTTAGAAATAAATCACACAAAACGAAAACTTCGCGGCGAAGTCTGACCTTTGAATATTTCACGCCAGATCGACCGGGCCCTGCGATAAATCTCGACACCTTATAAAAATGTACTCTCACGTAGAAATAAGTACAGATAGAAAACCTGAGCAATAAACTACGCTCGATTCGAAGCGTCTCAGGGAGCTTAAGTGTCACTGTGAGTGTGCGGCCGCTTACTTTTTGCATATTTGTTCTTCATATAGTCATAAATACTATTTTTTTTTACTTTTTTTTTTCATTCATTCATAACTTCACGCCTGTATCCCCAATGGAGTAGGCAGAATACCAGAGGCCACAAAACCATCTCACGTCACTTTTGACTAATCTGGAGATATTATTATGATGTAGAGAGACTATTGCAGTGACAGGGGATCAGCCTATCGTCCGCACAAACGCCAATAAAACCTCCGTCCCTTAACTGACTTTTACAGTATGCCCGGGAAGAGAAGCAGCTGGCACATTCTATGTTTTTCTTTCGCTCCCAGTCCAGCATGGAAGACTTATTGTTTACTTATTCATGGAATTTCTAAACTATAATGAAGGTGGACTGACGATCTGGTCAAAGTCAGTCGCCGGTAAAGGGTGTTATCTCACTAATCGATCGATCGTCTATCGATGGAAAATGGATTAGTCGAACGTCGATCGATAGTTTTTACTAGACTAATCAGATCAGATTCGATAAAAAATCCTGATCGAAGTCTGGTAGCACCCTAACAGCCCGTTCACATGGTCCGTTTTACTGGATACGTTTTAACAGATACTTTTTTTTCATCGATTGCGCATGGAGTTGTATGAGTGATTTCACATATGGCACAATATTCAGTATACGTTTTTACGGTACTAAAACATATCCAGTAAAACGTACCATGTGTCAGCAGGCTGTAACGCTGGATATAGGTAGCGTAGGACCGATTGGTTTGGAGTCGTCTTGAACCTACAATAGGTTTAAATTAGCAATTAATTAGAAACGGTATTATGAAGTGATCGGATTGACAAAGACAATTTGGTAGGTAATAAAAATGCTATTTCCTTTACTCAGGTAATTTTTTTTCTATGACAAAAGGAACTTGATGTTTTTATAATAAATAAATCCGAATAGAATAAAAAAAAATCAATTATAATATAATATTCTTTCAATTCATTCACGTAGGTTCCATATTTATTTACAAAATATTGTTTTCACCTAACAGTTTTTTTCCTATTTGTAGGTACGTCGAACAAAACCAGTAATTGACAAAACAGAAATGAAAATACTGTACATTGATAATACGGTCTAGATAAAATTATTGAAAGAAATAATAATCCTTCTGACTGACCTTTTTTTGTCCTTGGTTGGTAAGTGAAAGGAAACTGAGTAAGCCTGGGCCACAGGGTTAACAGGTTGACTTTGGTCGAAAAAAATAACTTATTTTATCTTTATTCAAAATACATAAAACCCCTAAAAATGTAGTGAAGGGGAAACAAGTTAATTCAAGATATGGAAATCGCTGTCATGGATTTTTAGTATGGATGAATAAATCATAATATAATTGAAAATACGCTGAGTAAAATTGAAGAAATATTAAATGAGAATCATTATAAGGTTAAATGAATGTAAACTAACTGCGTTAGTTTTATTTTAAATAATTATTTTGTAATTAAAATAGGCGAAATTCTTTATTAGGTTTGGCAATACTGAGTGAATGAAGAACGAAACTATGGTAATTGACTCGTTCAGTAAGTCAATCGATCTATTTGTTCACTCGTTTGTTTGGTTTCTTTCTTTGCGCTTGAGTATTTTCATGGTTTTTTCTATTTTAAAGATAGCCCTAAGAAAAGTGAAAGTTGTTAGTATCAATTTATTAGTTTGAATAGTTGTTTAAAACTTTAAGTAATAACTAAGTAAGTATAGGTAATATCTTATAATGTCCTATTTTATCTATGCTATCTAAGTAAAATGTCTTACTATTTATTTTTTAATTATAAACTCTCTAAATAATTCAAAATACAATCATTAATTTATAGATCTTAACAATAAGAAAAAGAATAGCTTTCAAAGGTGATTATATACACAGCTATAGACAAAATTATGGATATCTCAATTCCTCAACACTGGTTTATCTTGAAAATTTCGGTGATGAAACATGATTATATTTTAAATAAAAAGAAGCAAATGTCAAATTGTTAACACCGTGGCCCAGAAATGTATGGAGCAGGTTCTGTCTCCTTTGTATCATAGTATTCACTTTTTTTTAAATTGAAAGTTTCTTACCTGCAGTCATTTCACCGCAAATAACACACAAGCTTGGACCCATGACAAGTAATAAATAATAATATGTGTTATTGCTTTACTTTTAATGAATGCAATAGATTATTAAAAAGATTCTCAGAGTACACTTTATAATACATCACCCAGAGCTAAAACACACCTGCCACAAAATTTCATCGCTCCGGTGGATGTTATTATGTATTCTGGTAATGTTTGAAGATCGCTCTCAGATTAGTCACTTCAAGAGCTTAACCTATGTGATCCATCATCAACTTCATCTCTTATGATCGGAGAGGTCTAGAATAAGGTCGAATGCTAGTTACATCATTTACGAGACTTATTCTCGATAAGTTCTCTCGATGAAATGATTTTAGAAGCACATAATCAATATTGAATTAAGTATTATTCCATATAATTTTGTAATTCCTCCAAATGTATATTTTAAATTTATAATTATATTTCGTTGCTTCATTCTTCAGATATATTCATTTACCAAGTAGTCCCTTTGACTCACACGGTAGCACGCACGAATTTAAGAGTTATGAAATGACTAAAAAGGTCAAAACACGTGTTTTCGATCGTTTTAGTTAAAATTTTTCACACCAGTCTGGATCCACAGGATGCGCCTCTGTCGAGCTCATTCCTTTTTCGTGCGCGGTAGCAAGTACACCTGTCATAAAAATGCCGAAGAAGACGGCCGAAGAAAAGAAGAATATTATAAACGCAAGCTTAGAAGGTTGGAGCGGAAAAAATCATGGACGAGTGATTTCATACAGACAACATTCAAGAAAAGCATCTAATGTCTCCAGGATCTTAACCTAGCGTTAACGCGAAGAATAAAACACCCAGATGTTGATTTTTTAAATCGACACGGAGGTGGTACCCGGATGTTGATTTTATAAATCGACACGGAGGTATTCAAATACAACGATATTCAAGGAAACTGTTTAATATCTTCAGGAACTTTAACTAGCGTTAACACGAAGGATAAAATACCCAGGATGTTGATTTTTTAAATCGACACGGAGGTAGTACCCAGGATGTTGATTTTATAAATCGACACGGAGGTCAAATAAAAACTAATACGCATGCATGCATGCATAATGTCACGCCTGTATCCCTTATGGGGTAGGCAGAACACCAGAGGTTACAAGACCATCTGATGTCACTTTTGACAAATTTGGAGGTATTACAAAGATGGAGAGACTATTGTAGTGATAGGTGGTCCGCCTATCGCCCACAAAAACGCCTTTAAAACCCAATAATTCAAGCGGAAATACAAACGCTTCCAATTTAAATCTTAACGGTTCTGGTAGTTCCCGTTAACAAAGGCCCCAAACATGGCGTATGTATTCACCAAGATTTAGCTCAAAGATGGCTACCCAGAGAGGTTTAAGATCAACCAGATTATTGAAAACCCTTAGTCTGAAACCAAAAATTTGAAGGTAAGCACTTGGGCTCGGAACAACAAGCCATAAGCCAAGCTATGACTATTCTTTGGTTGAATATTAAAGTAAACACAATAAAATTCCTAGTGGAGAATTGCAGAGTTCTGTCTGATTTACATTTTTTTTTGAAACTGAAACAAGAACGAAACTGCCATGAAGGTCTAGATTTGTTAACATATTGGAAAATGAAGAAAGGGATAAAAAAGCATGTTGACATGCCTAAAATATCCACATGTCAAGCGAACCCACGCCCGCGGTTTCAAGGTAACTGGACCGAATATCGGCTCGCAACTACGCAACAGTATTATTGTCAGCGCTACGCCCCCGAACTCTGTGGACGATATCAACGAGACAATGATCCCTAGCCCATCGTTAACGCAGGTACATGGCTTTATAGCGATAAGGCCGCCTATTGTACCTTTCAAAACTGTTTTTGTTCTAATGTATTCTTTTCCTTTTATTATTTTGTAAGTGTGCAATGAAGTATAAATAAATAAATCAATAAAATAGCATATTTTTATAATTCTGGTACAGCTATTACCAATGACTCTGTTGGTTTAAAGTGGATCTCCAAAGGCGTCTCATTACCAAAAATCTGTCAAGTTATACAAATCGTAACTTCTATAAACAATTTTGCTCCTAAATAAAATCGGGCTTTCGAGATAGGCTCTCTCCATAGATAAATCAATTAATCTAGGAGCAATAGTCTCCTGCTCTTCTCAGTCTGATCAGTTTGGTCCGAATATATTTTTTGCACCAAAATCAAATGGAGACAAAAGATTTATTTTAAATCTTATACAAATTTTATAAATTCCTTAATAACAAATCACATTTTAAAAGAACATTTTAGAACCTCCCTGAGCATAGTGACAAAAAAGTCCTTTTTAGCTTGCATTAATTTCAGAGAATCTTATCTTTTAGTTCCTATATTAAAGGAACATCGTAAATAATTACGATTTCAGTTTTTACCACAAACTTATGAAATCGAGGACTTCAACTCGGATCTGTCAAATGAATACAGTGTTTACGAGGTCTCTTAAAGATTTTTGGAAAAGTTATAACAAAGTCGCATATCAACATATTAAAATTAACTCAAAGTGAATTGCAAATATTAGTAAAGATAATTAATACTGCTCCGTGGAAATATAACCAGTGATTTTGCAAGAAAAAAGTGAAATACGAAGCACATAAAAAATACCAAAAGTCCGGTCTCTCTTCGCATAAACTAGAGTACAAAAAGTTAAAGAAACTTACAAGTACTAGCATCACTGCGGAAAAGAAATGTTACTATGAGCATCACATAAACAAAAATATATACAACTCCAAAAATCTTTGGAAAAATTTACGACACTCTCTTAGGTACAGTAAGCACTAAAAAGTCAAATGATTTGCCTCACCATCTAAATGACCCGGATCTGCTCAATTATCATTTTCTAGATGTTCCCGGTTATGACGAGGTAACTATATCACAATTGACACATCTTGAGTTCCACAAAAAGTACAACACAAATTTTTCTTTGCAACCAGTATCTAGTTACCAAGTTGGTAAGGCAATACTCTCAATTCAATCCAATGCTATGGGAGTTGACAAAATTACACGGGATATGATATTACTAACATTACCGCAAAGCCTAGAAGCAATCACTGCCATCATAAATACGTCAATTCAGACATCAGTTTTTCCAAATCAGTGGAAAACAGCCATGGTGCGCCCACTAGCGAAAGTGGATAACCCCAACACATTTAGGGACATCCGCCCAATAAGTATGCTATCTTTCCTGTCTAAAGTTTTGGAAAGGATTATATACTTACAAGTTGTAAAATACTGTGAGTGTAATAATATCCTTCCAGAGCTACAATCGGGTTTTAGACGAGGCCGCAGCACTACTACTGCACTTTTAGATGTAGTGGATAACATACTAACAAACCAGGACAAAGGCAACGCCACTATTTTAACACTACTTGACTTTTCACGCGCCTTCGACTGTATTAACGTTCCTTTACTTATGTCCAAATTATCTTATTATGGGTTTGGAAATGATTCAGTGAAATGGTTTAATAGCTACTTGACTGGACGCAGCCAAAAAGTTATTATTGATACCCTTAATGGAACAATTAAGGAATCGAGCTCGCGACCTGTTTCAAGAGGAGTACCGCAAGGTTCCATTTTAGGGCCCCTGCTTTTCATTCTGTACACTTCGGATCTACCTGATAGTATCTGCCATTGTCAATATCATATATATGCAGATGATTTGCAGGTTTACATTCCTGCAAACGAATCTACAGTAATTGATGCTACCTTATGCCTCAATGACGATTTATCACGAATATCCTTATGGTCTTCGAAAAATTGCTTAGTTCTAAATCCTGAGAAAACTAAATTTATGATTCTGGGTTCCAGGAGCCATATTGCTAAAATTGACCAAGCACATCCGCCTGTTATTAATCTTCTAGGTGTCAATATTGACAGAGTAGTCGAAGCCCGTAACCTCGGTTTGATTTTGGATGCGAATCTTCGCTTTCAGAATCACGTCCTTGAGTGTGCTCGTGGCTGCTTTTACCGTCTCAAGATACTGTACAGAATAAGGGACCATATATCCATTGATGTCAGGGTTAAACTTTGTGACGCTCTTGTGTTATCAAGGTTGAACTATTGTATTGCGGTGTATGGCCCCTGTGCGTTGCAGAAGTCTCAAAATTTATTACAGCGCATTCAAAATGCATGTGCACGTTATTGTTTTAAAATCCCTCCGCGAACACATATAACCCCATATTTAATTAATGCCAAAATATTAAACATGAAAGCTCGACAAAAACTTTACTTAGCTTCCCTCCTTTTCGACATAGTAAATACAAAGCAACCGACGTATTTGTATAATAAGTTAATATGGCGTTCTAATCTTCGGATCAGATCATGCAGCCATCTTTTGTCCATTCCTGAACATAGAACCGCAGCTTTCCGCGGGAGTTTTAAGTTTTGTGCCACTAAATGTTGGAACGACGTTCCTCCTCCAATTCGTAAAATTCATTCAAAACCCACATTTAAACACGCTTTGAAATCATATCTATTAGAAAATGAAAAAACAAAACACATTTAGTGGCATAAAATAATATAATATAATATACCGTATTGTACCTATGTAACTTTAAGTACCCTTATATGTTTGTTTTCTGATTTTTATTATTTTTGTTTCTGTAATCATATGTAATAATAGTATTATTTTGTATTTTATTTTATTTATGTTTCATTTAATATGTTATTTAGTTAATAATTATTACCAATTTATAGAGTTTATTATACATACAATATATTATAAAATGGGCGTTTATCCTAGGGCGACGACAGAAAAGCATCGTTACGACGCAAGTCGTAACATATGATGAGTCGTAGCCTTTTGACTGGCTCAACATTTCAACTTATCTTCAAACTATCTTACTTTCTGATGTCCACTAATATATTCGTTTTAATTTTATTTTTGTGTAATGTGATGTGGTGTACTTACTTTGTAATTTTGCTTATGTCATCTTTATTTTATTTTTTGTGCTTTTACTTTCTTTTGTTTGTTCTAACTATTGTAATGTGTTGTGTCCGTCAATAAATGTACTTCTATTCTATTCTATTCTATTCTAAACAATTTGTCATAAATAACAACACGTATAAAAACATATATCGAATCAACCAGTTTCAATCAGTGTTCACTATCTCAAATCTGTGTTGCCATCCTAAATTCAGTTTTAAAAAGTAAGGAACAAATTTTAAAAAGTAAGGTGTTGCACCATCAGAGAATTAGCACAATTCACAACTAACTAACCATTAACTTCAGCTTGTCCATCGGTTAAATATTAGTGATTATACTACCACTCAAACTTTCGAAAGGATAGATACAAAGCTCTCAAAAATAGCTATAATAACGATACAAAAATACAAATACATAGTAAGATTTTAGAAGATTTACAGTGGTGGAAAAACATGTGAAAGACATCTTGTCATAGAAATATTTAGCGAATATTTGCGTCACAGCCTGATGCGGGGGGGTAATTTGTAAAGATAATCATGCAAATGGAAACTGGAAAAATAGTGAGACATGTTTTCAGCTTTTAATGGGTTACAGTGTTTTGCAAAGGATTAACACGTTTGCGCTGTATGTAGGTACTATCTATATTAATTTAATGGGAGGAATTCGATTTCCTCATTTAAATGCATTAGCTAAAATTATTTGGTAATAGTTTGAGAAAATGAATATTTGACTATTTGCTCCGTATAATACAGCACTACCCAATTATGCGTATCAAAGTTTTCAGTCAACCTCAAGTAAATCTGTTTGCTTCTCGCACCAATGTTAAATGCTCACAATAGGTTTCTTGGTAACGAGATCTTGAAACTACGGTTATAGACGCGTTTACTCTCTCTCCAAATTGCTTTAAATTAAAACATTCAAGCCGTTTTGAAATTTTTGCATTTAATAATGCTCAATTATTCTTAAATAGGTAACGGGAAAAACAAAATTAAAAAAAAAAAAAAAAAGACCCGATCAGTACACGAACCAGCAGTGCTAGCACGGATCTTTTGTCGATCGTAAGTTTACGAATGCTCGTATAGTATGGAGTCGGTTGCAAGTTTTTAGTAACAATGTAATTTTTTATTTTACAGTTATTTAAGAGTAGAACCTGTTAACAAACATTCAAAATTAACAAGGAACACATTTATTTAAGCTGACCGTGCGGCAATGGATAGATTTCAATTATTGCTTGCAAAACCGTCTCCATACTATACGAGCATTCGTATACTTACGATCGACAAAAGATCCGTGCTAGCACTGCTGGGACCTCTCGCTTGCCGAACGAGTGCTCTTTTACTGAGCTAACGACTTTGAAAAGAAATTATTTATCTTTCCAGAACGAACCAGCGAGGCTTCCCGGCTCGGTCTCATTAAGAGAAGACGTGTAGGCGGTCACCACAGTACCTAGTCGTGGTCTCGTCGCTTTCTAACAAAAATTAAGCTCAGTACAACGTAGCATGGTACAACGTATCTGTACTAGAATTATTGTCACAACTAGCTTTATCCCGCACACACTTGTATGCGCTTAACTACCCTTCTCGTGGAAATTTCAGAAACTATACAACCAGACATCCACTGAAAGAACCTTTATACCAAATATCACACCCATGCACTCAAGGAATAAGTTTTTTTCATTCAAACTAAAAATCATATATTTCCCGTGCCCGTGGGAATTTTGGGAATTTTTTTCATAACACAACCAGACACACATTGAAAAACCTTTACACCAAGTTTCACATCGGTGCACTCAAGGAATAAGATTTTTCATATAAACTAAAAAGTCCAACCCCTTCCCGTGGGAATTTCGGGAATTCCTTCCATGATACAAACAGACACTTATTGAGGAACCTTTATATCAAGTATCACATCCGTGCACTCAAGGGATGGGATTTTTCATACAAACTAAAACATCATATATTTCCCGTTCCTGTGGGAATTTCGGGAATTCCTTTCATAACACAACCAGACACACATTGAAAAACCTTTACACCAAGTTTCACATCGGTGCACTTAAGGATTAAGATTTTTCATACAAACTAAAAAGTCCTATATTTCCCGTCCCCGTGGGAATTTCGGGAATTCCTTCCTTAATGCACCCCTACATCCCCTCAGGAATGTATGTTCCAAATTTCAGCTCTCTACGCCCAGTAGTTACGGCTGTACGTTGTCTGTCAGTCACTCAGTCACTCAGTACCTCAGTCACTCAGTCACTCAGTCAGTAACGGAACAGTTTTATATATATTGATAACAGTGGAGATATTTTTTATCGTTCGATTTCACTGAATTTTATCATTTTTTAAGGAACAATTAAAGTAAAAGTAATAAAAACAGTTAATAGATATAGTAAATAGTCATAGGTTGGCCTTATTATTAGGAAACAATATAGGATCACATGAACTAATTAATCCATTACCTTAGGTTAAGGCCATTACCAACATAACACAATTACACTTGGTTTAAGATTAAGATCTTCAAGTCGTTTTAAGATTATATTTCAAAATGGTATCCCAATAGTTATTTAACTCTTGAGCAAAGTACACACACAGTAACTGGTATTTTTACTGGCTTTTAGGCCACTAGCACACCGTGTGCAATTTCTCTTAGTTATTTGTAACGAGTTAACATAGGCCAGAGCGTGTAGATTGCCTTATAGTCAAACCAAAGCGACCTTACAAAACAACGATCTCACCGTCTATCAGTCGCTGGATAAAGCATGTCATGGGGTCTAGCGGCGCGGGCGTGGCGGCGGCGCGCGGCGTTCAGCGCTCACAGCACGCGGCACGCGCAGAAACGTCCGCGGCCAGAGCGCGTGGCGGCCTATCGCTGCTAGCCATTCGCAGCACGGCCTGCAGGACCGCTCAGTCTCAAACATTCGCTAAGTTTTATAACCGCCCCATGGTCGATCAATAAAAGTAATTTTGGAAGGGCAATTTTTCAATCAAATGTAGAAGTAAACTCCTTTGTTGATCCATAATTATTAATTTACTTTAAGTAATTTTATTCAGTATGCATGTAAATAAAATGTTTCAAAGTTATACATTTACATTGAGTTTATTAAATAACTGTTGAATATTAGTTAATGAATTTTTATAAAGCAAAACTTTACCTTATGCTCTGAACATCTACTTTGTAAATGAATATATCTGAAGAATGAAGCAACGAAATATAATAGAAGATCAAACGAACTTCTTAAGTGAAGTTCGATCGATATTATATGAGTTGCTTCATTCGAAGATATATTAAGGTCCCACCCGCCCTGTCAATGTAGTAAACTATTGCCCTTAAAGTTTTGCCATAACTATAAAATGAAGAACTCTAAAATAATGAGCTCGACAGAGGCGCATCCTATGGATCCAGACTGGTGTGAAAAATTTTAACTAAAACAATCGAAAACACGTGTTTTGACCTTTTTAGTCATTTCATAACTCTTAAATTCGTGCGTGCTACCGTGTGAGTCAAAGGGACTACTTGGTAAATGAATATATCTTCGAATGAAGCAACTCATATAATATCGATCGAACTTCACTTAAGAAGTTCGTTTGATCTTCTATAACTGGTTTATCATGAACTAAATTAGATGTTGCTAGGCTCTCAGACTTATTGATACATCGATTTGTGATATTGGAGTTTTAGTCTAGATATTTTCAGAGCGATAAAAGCGCAAACCTTCGAGGCCTTAAACCCATTCATCTTACCCATATCACAGTAATATTTTTATAACCACCTAATGAAAACCTATCAAAAAGAAAGTAAACATGTTTTGTGGCTGAGGCTGGGAAAGAAAATTCGAGAGAACTAGTTAAAAGTTCTACGTCGCTAAAGTAAAAGGGAGATTGCCTAAATAAAGTGTTTTTCATAGAAACCCTTCTATGTAATGTTAAGATGCTACTCAACTATTAAATAAAGTAAATTTTAAACGATTTGTCTCGTCATTCCAATCAAACATAATATAAAAAATAAAACGAGCGAAGTGCGAAGAAACAGTGCCAACCGAATTAAATGGCAAGAAACGGTGTCTAAAACGCCTAGTCAAAACGTATAATTACCTAAATACGATAAAATCCAGTTTTAAAGGTCCCCGACATTTTAAACAAGTCTAAATGAAAATGAGGATGAAATTAACTCTAATTTTGTGAATGAAGGCACGACTACTGTATGTTACACTAGACTGCATAAAAATTTACTGCTAAGGGCGTGGATCCCCATCTCTACGGTACGCCGTGGCGTGGAACTGCGCGCTGCTGCAACTTTCCACGGCGTCGTTCACAGCGCACCGCTCAGCGTTTCATATTAGCTCTTAAAATTAACACCATCATGGTTTATTATAAAAAAAATTGCCGTATATCATGGTTCATTATAGAAAAGCGGTGCAAATCAATGCTTTTCTATAACGAACCATGATGGAGATAGTTTTAAGAGCTAATATAAAGCGCTGAGCAATGTTACGGCACGATTGAGTGCGTGTGCAGTTTGCTTTTTGATTTTTAATTCACAACCTTTTATTGTGGCGTCCTCGCGGTGCATAGATAAAAAAAAATATCCCCAGACAATCACACCAACTACATGGCCCCAAACTAAGCAGAGCTTGTGATATGGGATACCATGTAGCGAACTAGGGGAAACCAAGAATATAAATACATATATATTCTTAAACGCCCAGACCCGGACACATTTTTTTTCTTGTTCCGTGTGGGAATCGACTACTGGCGTCTGAGGCAGACAGTGTTACCCCATCGCCAAAGTGGTCATTCTATAGATCCAGTGTTTGCTTGTGTTGTAAGGCCCTGGGTTTGAGTCCAAGCTGGGCCAGTTTAGGAAATGAACTTTTTTAAACTATCTCCATTCTGCCGTATGGTCTATATGTATAACACAAGCTTTAAACGCTTCCTCTAGGGCTACATAGTGGCTGGATCAATATGGGTAATTTATACAGGGTGACTGGTGACAAATTTTAGATGGGTACGTAAGGAGAGCACTCTGTACTCGATTCTGATTTTGTACCGTAATTATGTAATAAAAGAGAGTACTTTATTTTTCACTAGAATAAATAAATACTACTACGTAACTATTTACTTTTTTACGCCAGAGTCAATCGCGGCACGTGACGTGGCACGCGGATCGCTGCCATCGCTAGCGTAACCTTCCTTGAATTTCAAAAGTGACCCACCAGTCACCCTGTATAATAGTCATTATATTTCTATCTCATTCTTACTACTTTTTGATCCTCGTAGTATTATTTATTCGATCGGTTTATTATAAGTAGAAATTTTTACTTTTTTTGTAACTAAACGTGTACGGAGATATTTGGCGGTGACCACCCTTCTTGAAAGGTGGTCGATAGCCATGCAGGCCCCGAAGGGCCAGCAAGGACCAGCAAGCAGGGGCTACTTGGATTAGTCCGCTTTTACGATATGCTTATCCAGAGGTGGTAGCCCTATTCTGAGCTGACCCAAAAAAACAGGAATAACAATTCTTCAAATTCTAAATTTGTAGGACTTAAGTAAGTTATTCTACCAAAAGGGCTGTGTGGAAATTCATAAATATTTCCCATGGTAAAAAGTAACGCCAAATTCAATTAATGTTATTAATTGGTGAACATTTCCCGGTATTTCCTTGAAGAAAATAAAATAAAAGTGTCGGTTTCGATTTCACAAGAAAACCTTTTTCAAGCTTACCTAATTGGCATATTAAGTAAGATATTCACAAAAAACTTAAATTTATTTTAAAATTATGATTTTATCGAACCAAGGTATCGTATTTAATAGAATGCTAAAAAAGTGGTCTTTCTGTTATTACTAAAAACAATTGAAAAACTTACACTGAGATTTTCTCTCTTTAAAGTATTCAGTCAGACAATAAAAGCATTTTGACAATAAATTGAAATAGAAGTAATCTATTAAATAATAAAGCATCCTATTACTATAGAAGAGGCTGGTTTCCCATTATAATTATTTTTCCATCTCTTGAGAAAAGAACTAAATTAACCAAAAATGTAGACGAAACGTCGCTCTTTGGTTTCGTTAAAGATTTTTACGTTTATTACTACACCCGTACCTTAGGGATTTTATAATAACAAATTCCGCATTTCCATAATTTGTCAAGAAAATTGTGTTAAATTCTTCATTATATTATCCAAAATTATCTGGAAATTCATTACTGCTTTTATATTAAATTATGCAAAATTTTGAAAGATAGCTGAGTATTAGCAGATCAATTTTGTGGAAAATATTTGTCTATTTATTTTTCAGAAACGTTGGTGAGTGTGCCAGTAAAGGGACAGGAAACTTACAACTTTACCCATATTTTTTATTGGTGTCTAAAGCTTTGTTTTACCTCAGTTTCACCGAATTCTAAGTTACATTAAGGCTACATAAGGTACCCGAGTAGAAAGGAACTAGCTTTTCAATAGTTTTGGGACCTTCATTACGAATTTATTTATTACTTACAACTGAAGTAGAGACTAAATTCTTCAGCATAGTGTATAAATAAAATGTATGGTGGGGTGTTAAAGATCACTGCAATGCGACAGTTATTTAAGGACTTAGATTGCAGTTAAACTTTAAAGTAAGTGACTTCACAGCTTCAAAAGCTAAGGCGGAGCTGATTCCGTAATGATATTACGTAATGAAATCGGAATATATCGTCAAAGCGTCACAAAACTGGACGAAAAGTCAAAAACATCGTATGCGTTTAAACTTATATAAACTTTCCAAAAAGTAATTATAAAGAAAATGGACCTACTTTATTCCAAGAAAGACAAAACATTAATTGAAAAGGACATCCTGCTTGGTTTCATTTCTTTTTTATTCCTTGAATCAATAGTAATCAAAACGAAAAGCAAAAAATATACATTAATGATTAACGGCGGTTTTGTGGCGAGGAAAAGTTTACTTTGAGAAAAGCAATAGGCATTTGCATAATCTATTATGGCTTTTCAGTTATTATTTATTTCGGCACAATTAAGTGCCATTGAGTATTTTTAGTGTCCGCGCGGAATTTATACAAAAAGAAATTCACTAATTTTATCAGTTAAACTTTAGGTTCTACGATCATAACATTACGAGCTTTATGTATTTGTAATGCCAAATGTTGACACTGAAGTGGTTTGTAGCTTGATTATAATCAATGAATTGTATTGATTTAACAATTGTTGCACAAGTATTGCTGTTATGCATGATATTCATTCTGACGAGTCGTGACACAGAATCGCAAAAGTAGGCAAACGTGTATGTGAGTATGTTTGTAAAATCTGAAAACCACTGAGGTTTCGAATGTAAATTCAAAAATTCAAAACAAATTGATTTTTTAGGTGACTGGTGGGTCACTTTCAAAATTCCAGGACGTGATAGTTCAAGATCTTATTTACTGAGTAAACTTTTCGGATAGTTATAGAATTCATTACGCAACGAACATTAGCGTAATACAATAAATACTTAGTGAGTGATGATGTGCGTGTGGCGGGAACACTGCTGTGTGCATGTTGACTGATGCAGCGCGTCGGGAAAAGTGTAGTAAGGATAGAATAAAGAATCAGTGGGACTTTTTGACACTAAATAAAATTATTTTTCTTATATTTTATTTCATCATCATCACAACTCTTTGTAATGAGCCCACTGCAGGGCATGAGTCGCTCCCCTGGGTGACGAGGAGGTTTAGGCCATAATCCACCAAGCTGGCCCAGTGCTGGGTAGTGGATGCCAGAATTTTCAGGGCGCCGAAATGGCTTTTGACAAACCCTAACGACCACTGTATACAAGTATACAGCAACCGGGACCGACTGCTTAACGTGCCCTCCGAAGCACGGAAGTCGTCGTGAGAAATGAATGGTCGGCGGTCACCCATCCAAGTACCGACCGCGCCGAACGTTGCTTAATCTGTGATATCGTATGATAAACACAGTAACCACGGCGCCAATATTTTATTTATTGACGATTATTTCACTCTTGTACATTTCACATGTATAAAATTGCAATCGAAAATGTAAAAAATAAAATATTGATGGGTACGTGGCATATCTGGGAAGAAATATAGCTAACCTATTAAATTTTAAAGGTATCTTTAGGTTGATAAGTAATGAGCGCGCATTCAGTGTATACTTGCTCACGTTGGCATATTTGGTAATAAAATGGCAAACTCACTAGCATCAGAAGCAATCGGAATCATTCTTAAGGTAAATTCCACCCTTTCAGACTACACACCCACTGTTAAAAGGAATATTTATTTAAATGGAAAACCTTCTTTTACAATTTCTCATAACAAGAGGCATAAGGTACAAAACTCTTGTGAATGAACTCCCACGTGTTTCATTCTACACACTTAAATTAAATAGAATAGAGCTAGTGCTTTGCTTTAGGTTGCGATCATATAAAATTTATCATACAATTCCCGCACCGTGAGATGTAATCGGAACGTTAGGGTCCCGATTCTGTATTTACCACATGGTAACATAATGTGCCTAAAAGGTGCTTTATGTTAACATGTGTCATTTTGTCAGCATTCTTCCAATACAATATTACTGGGAGAACCATCAGTGAATAATATGCAGGTCATCTTACATAATTTTAGAAGTTCCAGAATCGGTCCCTCGGTGTGACGACGAGGAGCAGTTACATTGCATATAGGCAACACGTGCGCGAGCTAAGCGAGCAGTGTCGCGGCAGCGGCCGGCAAAATGCCACAACTAAATAATATTTAAATTAAATTTATCAAATCCACTATCCACGCCTACCCATTTATTTATTTATTATTTTTCATAAAAAGTCATACAATCATATGATTAAGCTGACTTAATAATAACAATAATTATAAACTTTTCTTCTAGATAAAAACCAAATATAAATTATATATGAAATCAAATCGTACAGCCAGATACTGCATAACAAAACTCAGTAATTGGTTGCTTTGTTCTTGTGTAAAGTTGAAACTCAGTATATTATGGAACTTAAACATGAAATTTTCTACAGAACACTGAGTAGCCTATTGAAAATAAAGACCAAGATCTATTTATTTTACACATTACCGGTAGAAGGGACGGTACCCTATACCATCCCTAGGGATTGTATAGATTACCTGGGTAAAGTATGAAATGGAATATTAATTATATTTCATACATTGCCTGAGCGCACCAAGTATTCTATTATTCCCTAGGTATTGTATAGAATACCTGAATTATACAGGCTGCCGAGAAAATATATACTTTACGGAGAAAAAAGTACGCTGGATATTAAAGAATAATTATACGAAGTTTCATCGTAATTGAATAGTTAGTTTTTGCGTGATGCCTGAAGAAACAGACAGACAGGCAAAAATATTTTAAATCACATTTTTCGGTTCGGTGTCGATCTAGTAAGGACCACCACACCAATTTTCGGCCTAGAAAAAACTATAGATCAACGTCGACTGTTCCATTTATATATCCTATCGACGGTCGATCGATTGGTGTGGTAACACCCTAACAACCCATGCCATTTGCTTTTTTGATATTTTCAATGTACAGAATTTTTACTACCACAGATTTATTATAAACACGCTTTTGCCCGCAGCTTCACTCACGGTACTAAAAAGTAGCCTGTCATTTTCCAGGCCTCTCAGCCTATCTGGAGACTCTCTCAGATAGGCTGACTGGAGGAGCGTCTGAGCTAGGCTGCGGTCGCTCTCTCCAGTTCTCGATGGGCTTCACGGTAGCCCTGGCAGCACGCGGTGCCTTGGGGCAGCCGCGAAAGTTTGCTGTGTGGCCAGATTGGCCGCACAAGACGCAGGACGGAGCTGTGAGCGATTCGGGAGTGCGAGAGCACTCCTTAGTCCCATGCGGATCTAGGCACTTGACGCACCTAGGGGAAGCAAAACAGTTTACCGCCGCATGACCATACAATTGGCAGCGGTGGCACTGACCTGGGAAACCACGCTTGTGTGGTGCTTCGACGCGGATGTTGGAGAGACCGCACACGAAGAGCTTGCCTCTGAAAATGGACTGCCCTTGCGGGCTCCTCGCTAGGATTACTAGCGCTAGTGGGAACTGCTTGCCTCGGCGGCTGTGCATTTTGTGCACAGATTCGACGGGGAAGCCTTGAGATGACAAGTCCTCTTGGATTTGCTCGTTCGAGAGCTCGAACGGCACGTTCCTGAGGACGGCACGAATCTTACGCTCCTCAGGAAGGGCGTAAGTGTGGTACTCGAGCTTCTTGTCAGCAAGAAGCCGAGTGAAATTCCTGAAATCAGAAATTGAGCAGACAACGACCTTAATAGAGTCACCCACATTGGATGCCTTATTATATTGGATCTTCTGGGAGTGCGTTCCGCAGAGAGCTGAGACCTCGGTCCAGCGGCTCTTGTCCCGTAGGAAGACGGGGGGCGGAGACTTGACTTTCGGCGGAGCCGAGTCTGTTTGTGACGCAGGCTGGGACGCCGGGATCTCTAAAACAAAAGGCGCAGGAGCAGACGCCGGTGTGACATTTTTCGGAGCAGGAACAGCGGCTGAGGCAGCTGAAATGGATGGAGATAGAGTCGAGGAAGCATCTTGCTTCTTCTTCTTTTTGGATTTGGATTTTTTGCGAACCTCGGTGAACGGAGCAGGAGATTCTGGAACTAATGGAGCGGAGTCGGAATCACTGCCCGGTGGGGTAGTTTTCCGTTTGCATGCGGAAGAATCGACCGACATGAAATCTGACATAGTACACAGGCTCGACATCTGGGGACGCCGGAGAATCTGTTGGAAAACTGAGAGAAGGCGGAGTGGCCGGGAGGGTTGCAGATCGTGCCTGGGCGGCTGATGCGATATGCTGACTTAGTGACGTGAACATGTGTTGGAGTTGGACGAATTGGAGTTGCATCTGACTTACCGCATCCCGGAGTTCTTGCACTTCTCCGGACCTAGCCCGGGTTTCGATGGGGGCCTCCATCGAACCCTGGGAACCTGAACTGTTCTGAAAGGAAGCCTATTCCTAACAAGGAACCTACTTGCCGGTGAACGGCGAATTGGCTGCACAAACTGCGCTGAAAGAAAGATCAACCTAACACAGACCTATTACCGATGAACGGCGGACGATCAGGCTTAGTTGTCACGGTTACGTATCCACCTGACCAGCGATGCTTCGGCCGGCAGCAGTCGGGTCCGCCCTGAAAAGGGCAGATGAATTAGCCCCGACACCACACAGCCTCCACAAGAGAAAACTTTCCGAAGGAGCTTAACTTGGGACCTTACCCGCACGAGTGCGGGGGAGGGAACATGGGCAGCGCAATACGAACACTCGGGAGCGGCCGCAGACACGATTGTTCGGGAGCGAACGCAAACGGGAAGTGTGCCCGTGTACTTTCATCTTGGACCACATTTATACCAACCATCAGGTTAGATTAAGGTCAAACTCGGGCTCATTGATAAAAAAAAAAATATTCCTCTATTTACTAATTTTCATATTCTATGTAATTTTTTTCTTCAACACCCCACTTTGAAGTTTGGTCCATTTCAACTATACACATTATTTTGAATTGCAATCGAGAACTTTATGTACCATGTTTTAAATTGATTGGTCCAGAGATGAGATAATTTCCATACAAACTTGACATCCCCCCCCGTTTTACTCCTTTCGAGGGAAATTTTGAATATTTCATCTACACGGGTCACTTTTAATTTTAATCGAAAACTTTAATATCAAGTTTCATACTTTTAAGTGCAGAAATGAGAAAGTTTCATATAAGCTTGACCAACCTATTTTACCCCCTTAAGGATCGAATTTCTAAAAATCCTTTCTCAGTACTAACTTACATAGCCTCGTTTTAAATGTTTTTTTTTTATAATTAAAAGCTGTGGATTTTGTTATAAATAAATATATAAAAATAAAATAAAAAATATATTTATTGACACACGAACTTAAGAATAAAATAAGAAAACACAATAATATAAAATTGAATAGTTTATATGTCAAATTGGTACTTTCAGCTTAGTGTTGCTGTTAGCTAGCAACGCTGATTTTCAAAATACCCCTTTGCTCCAAGCCGTTATTCAAATAATTAAAGTGCAGGATACAATTATAGCATTTAAATAATTATGCTCCTTTACAATAGGCATACAAAATATCACAAAACAAAGCGAAAAAAGAATATCATACATTTTTAGATTAATAATTTGAATAAGTATTAGACTTATTACAATTAATACATTAATTTAAAACGATAATTGAAGGAATTAATAAAGGAAGTTTTAATAAATAAAGGAAGAATTAATACAGAAAGGAATTAATTTGTACGATTATATATTATAATTATATTGGAACCAACGATCTATTATTAATTAAGTAATATAATATTAATTAAGGTACGGTATTAGAATTAGAATTAAGTATAAGTATAAAATAAAGAATGCAAAATACAAAATTAGACTATAAAATTATAGGAGCAAATTAAGAATCTGCATACTTTATTAATTTTTTAGCTCGATTTGTGCAAGTAATAATGTTGTCTTAAGGCGTTTTTTAAAAGTGCTTTGGGTCATACCCTCAGATCATACAAACACAGAGATATGCCTTGCGCGTTAATTTGTTCCGGTCCCGATGTCTCCAAGTTTCTCCCACTAATTATACTAACACAACAATAAAAGTAAACAGTATAGCACACATATGAATATTTCTCACGCACACTATTAATTTCGTTATAACACTAACAAATCAACTAATAGTCCACATGCAAAAAAAAGGCGGCACCCGCGCTCGTAGCTACGAGTGATATGCACACACACTAATGCAGCTAGGTTTGAAATTAGTTATCTATAAAATGTCGATGAAATTTAATTGACGTAATTTTTTTAGCAGTTAACTTTTTTACCCGACTTATTCAAAGGAAGGCAATTTATTTAATGAGTATGTATGTGTTGTATGTAAAGGACACATACAATTAATAAACGTCAAGTGAAGATAGTACTTCGCCGTTAAGTTGTACCTAGTCTTGCCATAAATAGTGTAATAAAAAAAAAAAACAATATTTTAACTGCAAATAAAAAAAATTACTTTTACAGTGTGTTAGTTTAATACATAAATATACAACAATTAGAAATATAAAAAGCTTATTCGAAGTGGTCTCCATTGGCTGTAAAACACCTTTAAACATTGAAGCCAGTTATCAATAGAAGCACGCACTCTTTCCATGGGAAAATTCTTCACTGCCAATCGTATAGATTGTTTTAGGGACTCCAAATTATCATGGCGGTTTTCCATTGGATATTTTTTAATTATTTTTTTTGCAGGGAGATCAAAAAATAAGTAACTGTTATATTTATCAAGAACCTAACTAATTATAACAATGTAATTAATAGTATAAATACATAAATAATATTGATTAAAAGTAATCAACAAATGATTTTATTTAACAAAATTATCATTTGATAATACGCCTTAATTTTATCGATAAAATGTAGACAATCACACAACCTTAAGTCACGAACGCAACCAGCGGCCGCACCACGAGTTACCGAATAAGTGAGTATTTTCATAGGTATACTAATCCATTGCGTAGTTAAAACAACGCATGCATAAATTTCCTGTGTTACGCAAGCAATAGTGTTTGCTCTTCACAAACGTAGTTCATTTACTATGTGATCCGATTTTACAACTAAAGTGTTATTTCCAGTTAATGTTTTACAAGTTTTAATAAAAAAATACGCATTATTTCAGTCAGATACGTGTGAAATGAGATGCCATCTTTACTATAATTAACTTTGGCACTAGTATTTTTACAAAAAACCACTGAACAAGCCGGCATTTTGAGAAAATCGCTAGAAGTGACGCCGTTGCGAGTTGACACACGACTATTAGCAAAACTCACAATGAGGTATGTTTTTTACCTGATTCGTTCGCACGTGACACGCCCACTTAGCACATCTCTTAGTTTTTATGATCTGAGGTCATACCTGTTCGAAGTGGTGGCGGAAGATCGTTCCAAATCTTTGCTGCGCGGTACCTAAAGCTACCTCTAAAGGTTTCCTAGATATAGATATTACGTGAAATTATATGAAGGTAAACCTTTTGATATAGGAATTCGGTGTCTTAAAAGATCAAAGAGGTTTATACCGATATTAATACAGTAAACCGAACTGAAAAAAAAGAAGAAATGAAAAAATAACACAAAATTCAGTTACAAAACAGGAAATTACGGTCGTATAAAATCTTTTGATATTTTTTTTGTGTTTGAGGCAGTACATCCGATTACAGTTCTGTACTGTACAGTACTACAGTACCTACAAAGACTCTACAAACTTTCACATTTTTTTTTTTTTTATTATTACTTTTCTTATATTTTACTTACAAGGCAAAAAAATTAACGTATGGAGCTAAAATTTTTCAACTGTATTACAAACATTTTAAACGTTTTCAAGTCTGTACGCAGTTACAACAGTTTTTTTAATAATTCAACTAAGTGAGTGCGCTAGCCGTTTGTATAGCTTGCAACGTATGTTACTTATTTCAGTTCAGCGATTTTAAACCGTATTTTCAATACTGTAAAGTTGAATTTAAATTAAAAATTGCTAACATATTTTTTGATAGGACTATTGTGAAGTTGTGGACAGCGTGAATTATTATGGACAGCGCTTTCAGAGCATACAGTTAAGGTTTCTTTGTGGGCACTTGTTATGACAATATGTGAGTTGGTTTTTTAATTTTTAGAAAGATACTTTCTAGGTTTTTTAAAGTAATAAATCATTGAATTGTATGTTGCTTACAGTGTTTGCATTTCCGACGTAGTATTTGGGTTTTTCATTACTATTTGAACGACATGTAGTATAATAAAACTTATATAGGATTTTATTTTGAAACATCACCTTAATACTGCATTGCATCACTATTTTTGTTTCTTTAAAAAATTAAACAGGGTGACTGGTGACAAATTTGCAATACTGAAGGAGAGCACTCTGTACTCGATTCTGATCATTATTATGTAATAAAATTATATACATAAGTTTTCACCAGAAATCCCTATGAATAATTAAGAGACCTTACTATACTTTTCTCGACGCGTTGCCTCAGTCAAGACGCACACAGCAGTGTTCCCGCTACACGCACCCCACCACCTGCTAAGTATTTATTGTATTACGCTAATGTAACCATGCGTTGTGTAATGAAATATTTAACTTTCGGAGAAGGTTACTCAGTAAATAATGATTATTTATTCTTTTATTTACTTTTTCTCTTCATGTATGATCTTAAACTATCACGTTCTGGAATTTTGAAAGTGACCCACAAGTCACCCTGTATGGGGTCCCGATTTATTACCATGTAACATCTAACAACGAGCACCGTATTCTGCACTTTAATAATAATAACCACACATGAAATCTAGATTGCAATTTGCTTTGGTAATAGCCATGAACATGAATTATATTAATACATATTTGAATGGAAATAGGTTTCAAAACTCACAAGGATACTTTTCGGCTCGCTTAGACATTTGCTATTTTAAAGTCTCTCTAATATCAAATTTTGAGACGTCAAATTCAAAAATTCTAACATAAACTGATTTTGAAAGTTCTAAGTTTGACATTAGAGATTGTCATGTTGAATACGGCCTATTGTGACCTCTATTGGACTTTGTTAATTGTATGAATAATGTCCCACGCCATTATTAAGGAGAGTAGGGGATAGCTAGAGATAGCATGCCGAGGTTGAGAGCCACGATAATTTTGTAACTCCTCGTATCACATAACATCACAATTATCGCGCTGTCATCCAACCCTCGTCACTCGCATATGTGGTCGGATTAATCAGGGATTAATCGGATATATGTAGGACAAATCTGTTTTATACGAATCCACTTGTGACAAATTTTTCGGTGCTTATCATTGTTTTAGATTAGGATGTGATTTACAATTCAGAGATTTTTGTTATGACTGTTTTTTTATTTGTGATACTGTTTTTAATAGTTTTGCAGGTCTATAAATAAGATGGGATTGCGATGTTTTTTTATAACAAAATATTGAATAAGTAGTATTAAGATCTTTTACTATGGAATCTTTTTAAGAATAACTTGAAAAAAACTCATACTTGCGGAAAATTTATGGTTCTAATTCTACTAGGGCCATTGAGAGAAACAAAATTTTCTACACTGACTCAGGTCTCTATAAAAGGAATCTTCTACAGTAGAAGTGAAAAGTCAAAACGTTATTTATTCATGATTACTTAGTTAATATTAACTCTCCAAAATTTATAGCCACGGGAACGAAAGGTCTATTTAACACTTTTTAACGTAGTGTAAGTTAAAAAGTGTTAAATTGACCTTGCGTTGTATTAATAAATGCAAACGTGGCCTTGTACCTAACCTCTACACAGAAGCTTCCTTACTTAAGAGTTAATAAAAAAATAAAGCACATAAAACTTCTATAAGTACGACTATCAGAACCCTTATATTAAAAAAGTAGAAATCTGTAATCTGGATTTTTTATTTAATTTATTTAAATTATCTTTATTATTTAAATTACTTTTATTATTCTATATTGACTTAGACAACATTACTTTTTTTAAATAAATTATGTACCTTACTTTTGCCTTTAAAGCATAGCCTCGAAGCTACAACTATAAAAATTACAATATTGCACCACAAAATAACGCTTAACTCGCTTCAAACGAGCTATTTATTTGGAATACATTTTCCAGGGCCAGAAGTCCCGTGGGACGAGACAACTGCTGAACACAGAACACCGAACGGCGTACATTTGCCCCGCTTTAGAAATGCGTGAACTTTTAATTTTACACTGGCCTTTTTTCTACTAAAGCTTTTAACTTTTATAGTGGTGCAAATACTCCATTTTGGCGGTGACTCTCCTTTGTAAAAGAACTGTTACATTCAATGTGTCTGCCTTTACGTCCGGCCACGCTTTTATCTGCAACTCGAGATTCTTCTGTTGAATTCAACTTGAAGCGTCTTATTGCAGAGAATTAAAATTATTCGTTTGCAGCTGGTGCAAAACTATGAAGGATTTTGAAGTGTTTTTTAAGTCTTTTTTAACGTGACTCACAAAACTTGTGAAAATAGGGTAGACTTTTCCAGTTTACAGTTTACTCTTAAAAAAGAGGCTACTACGAGTATTCATGTATTACTTCAATGATATATTTATTTTGTGTACTGTGTATCGATTTAAGTTTAAAGATATTTCAAATCTCATTTTACCCTAAAGCTAATTACTTTTTTAGATGTATAGACTTGAAATAATTGAATCCACTGATATTTTGAAGCGTAATGAAACAAGTATTATAGGTTACAGAGAATTAAGAAAATACTTTCATAATATACAGTTTCATGTCATTTAACATGAAAATTTCGTAAAATCTTCCATCTTAAGCCATTTTAAGAGCGCTATTTCTAAATATCCTTAACTTAGAATAATTCGATAGCTTTATTTATAATAAATTGAACTCTTATTAAGGATAGATAAAAAACCGCCTACCCTACAAAAACAAAGCCGAATTAGATAAACAAAAAAATAAAGGCACAGATTAATCAAATAGGACGTTTAATCAATCTTCGGACCTTATTAGGTATCAAAAGGTCCAGCGGGAGCTGTATGTCTGGTATGATGTATGGGTCATGCCGACCTCCGGCCCGGCATTATTTCCGTAACGCATTTTGTGAAGGGGTTATGAAGAGCCTCTCGAATAAGCCTAAATATAAACATAACCCTCCTTGACCTACGGGTTGTTAGGTTAAAGAGCTTGCTTGGATATTAGTATCATTAACAATATAAAATTGGAATAAATTTGCAATGTTCCCTGCAACAAAATTTGTTTTATATGTGTCAGAGGAACGGTAATGAATGGTGGATTTTCCAAAAGGCTATTTGATCACTGCGTTATTGCGTACGTTTGAGTTTGGGTAAATTTCAGGCATTATTTATAACGTAATATGCACTTATATTTTCCATAATTAGTTGACATATTACCAGTTTTAAACTCGTCCACGTAAGCCGTAAGCCGTAGCCGTTGCCTTCATAACTTGCCAGATGAAAAAATATAATCAAAATTATAATCACGGCGCTACAGTCAAACGTCCCACAGTCGATAGAGTGCCTTCTACAGGGTTGATTTGTAGTCACCGGCCAAATTTTTTTTCCAAAATATGTATAATTTATAGAAACGATTTTTGCAAAAAAAGTAATAATTTTTTTAACATGGAAATTAATACGTCCGCTAACGTATGAAGCAAAGCTTGGTCACTCTAAATTACCATTCAAAAAAGATGACTACGCGCTACTACATGACATCTTGTAGTACCATGATCATCAACGGCAACTACTTAAAAATGTTTGTGGTTCCATATTTCTACTTTTTTGTATTGAGCGACGCTAAAATAAATATGCAAGTACGTTTATATCGTATCAAAGAAACTTACATTTAAATTTGGCTGGTGACTAAAAATCAACCTTATAATATTGTAACTTCCATCAACATGAAGTCATACTTACTTCTTTGATCTGATATCGTAAGCTCCGATATAAATAAATATTTAATTGTTTTACTCCTACAAAAAAACTATTAATGGGAATACATCGCAGTTATTATGCAATTTGTTAATAGTTCATATACACTTCGCATAAATATTTTTTTATTCAACTTAACGTTGTCTTATCCACCTACATATAGAACATGTTCTTAAAATTTATGTGATTTAAAGCAAATATATGAAGTGTAGTCTAATCCCAATTTGCTAAGAGAAATAATAAATCGACACGTATGAAGCACAAAAACAAATAGAAACTCAACACAAATACCTTCACACAGTCTTTCGTCTTTTGGTGTCAATACTTCACGTTCCATTCTCAAAAACGTTGGTTATTAGGTGACCAAAATATATTGAACTAAATCAATGAGAAAGATCTATTTTCTTGGATGTCGACGAAGAATAACTTACAAAGGAGATTTGTCTCCCGTACATTCTATCATGACAAAGATCTCAAGTGGACGCTAGCTTTAGAGAAAATTGGATGTCTTACTTCACCATACTTGGATTTATAGATGTCTGAAACATTCATATTATGTTTTTAGGGATGTGGCATTTTTCTTGCATTTGTTTGTTAATTGAGGTATATTGTGCACGTTAGTCTTCTTTAATACCTATAAAAACACGTTTAAAACAGTATTTAAAAACATCTATTGCCTTTCTCAATAATGATATTATTTTTTTTAATAAAGAGTTTGTAATTTCATTCTTTGTTTGTATTTGGTAATAACATTTGAACCTCACTTATAAAAAGACAGTAACAGGTGACGGAGTTACAATGGAAGAATTAGATCTATTGAGATTTTTAGAAAAAAATATCTAAATCTTAAGAAGAAAAATGTTTATGAAACTAATCGAAACCTACAATAAATCTTTTTTCAATCAAAATATGCAGAGTATTATTTTTTTATAGCTGCGACTCTTATACTGGCAGGAACTCATGTTTAGTGAGGGATAGTGGGGTTTAATCGTGAATTTACATAGTTTTATAGTAATCTCCCTCTACACACTTAACACGGCAAAAAATCTTATAATAATTTCTGAAAAATGTGAACGATTCTTTTTAATTTATTTTAATTGTTTATTATTTCGTTTTCTATACTCTATGGTCTCAAGCACGATTGTCATTGGCAAGATTGTTGTATAAACTAAACCTCTATGTAATGGCCACACACTTATCGGTGTCAGTTAAGAGACAAAACAAATGTCTACTTTCTGTGTCTCGAATATGTTTGAGTTAGCACGTAACATGCATTAATATTAACTGAAAGCAAAGTTTCATTTTGTGGTGTTAGTCTGCTTGAGAACAACTTTACTGTTCCGTGACTTTGAATATCGAATTTCATGTATGGATGCGCTTTATCGACTTTTACAATACTAGTTTTTTTTAATATGTTACAACCACAATTCATTGTGAGTGATCTATATTGGAAAATGAGGTTAAATTTCAACACAATGTTTCAGTAATAAATCTTACTAAAAATTATTTACTATAGCGGTTATTTTCACTATGATTTAATGAATTTACGGGATTCTTACCATGATTTGTGATTTTATTTTCGCACGTCCGATATTTCGATGCTGTTACAAGCACCATGATCGCAGACTGGCAGATGTAGGTAGGTGGCGATGACAGTTAGAGACAGATAAATCGATCTACCCCCTTTCTTGTTCGGACGTGCGAAAATAAAATTAAAAATCGTGGTAAGAATCCCGTAAATTCATTAAATCTTACTAATCTTACTTAATATTATAGATGTGAAAGTTTGGTTGTATGGATGTCTGGATGTTTGTTCATCAATCACGGGAGAACGGCTCGACGGATTTGGATGAAATTTGGCAAAGTGATAGTGTGAGTCTGGAATAGCACATAGGCTACTTTTTATCCCGAAATTCCTGCGGAATTCGAAATTGTGCGGGTAAAACTGCGCGGTTTTAGCGGCAACAGCTAGTGTTTAATAAAAGTTAAACGCACCTTTCAATGGACTTCATTAACGGCTCTTAGTGAAGTGGTGTTACAAAAAGTAACGCGGTGTTTGGTATTGTTATTCGAAATTAATTAATTAAGAAGATATAGTGTTGTATAAAATTTCCTCGATTAATAAATTTACTATTTTGCATGTGAATATTTGTAAGAAATGATGGATATTTGATACTTTACCACGCTACGACGCGACGGCTTGTGTAATAATAGACGTAATAAGCAGAAAATTCCCGCTAACTCAGGGCATACTCTGCAATAACACAAAAAATAATTTTGCTGTGATATTCCCTCAGGTTACAATGTATACAACAGAAGCAGTGAATAGCTAGGATTATAAAAATACAATATTAATCTATATTATAGTATTATACTTGTTTATATGTATATTTGATATGTATATTTATACTTGACGAACACTTTGGCGACGGGGTAAACCTGTCTGCCTCAGACGACAGTGGTTGCGGGTTCGATTCCCGCACGGAACAAGGAAAAAAAAATGTTCCTTTTGTGGGTATTTATCTATTTATGTGTTTATATTCTAGGTTCCCCCCTAGTACGCTACATAGTATCCCATAACATAAGCGACGCTTGTAGTTGGTGTGAATGTCTAGGGATTATTAACTTTTCGTTTCGGTACCATTACAGATATCCAGGTCATGACTTTTTGTATTTTAATCAAGGCGATGAGCTCAATTCAACATAATACTTTCAAATTTTTTGGTCATTCTTATGTCATATACAATTTACTTCAAACTCAATGATTGCTTACGAAAGCTGATTTTGAGACCTTCCAAATTTGAAATTCGAGAGACTATAATAAGAGGGTTTTTGTAAGCAATAGAACCGAATGTCCGAACAAAAATGTCAGTTTAGGTATGTTTGCAATTTAGGTAGGTAAGGTTCGTAACTATACAAGACGCTTGGCATCCCAAACGCGACTGCGATGCGAGGCAAGAATACGTTTTTATCTTACTAGGTGAAAATGGTATGTCAAGAATGCGACCCCAGTTCTAGTCTCGGAATTAAGTGCGGCATATCTGTACTGCTCGGTTCGTATAATTTAGAGATGCATTTGTACTGTAATTTCGTACATGATTTGTGGATTTTAATACAACTCATGGAGCAGAAAAGAGGCGATTGTTTTTAGATTTGGATTACCTGTAATACAGAAAGGTAAATTAATTAAACGATTCTAGCTTTCAATAATTTCCTAAAACATACTTCTTAACTGCCAAGGTCTTTTATTTCTTTGTCCTCAATCATATGTTTGCACTTCAATATTTATTTCAAGTATTTGTTATTGTTCAAAATCAGGTGTAAAATCAACTGAAATACCATATTAAGCCGTGTTTTTGTCAACCATGCGTAAATATGAGCGTCGGGGTGAAATTATAATAATAATAAAAATAATAAAATCCCCAGACAATCACACCAACTACATGGCCCCAAAGTAAGCATAGCTTATTGTTGGGACATCGAATGAACGAAGGCAACATAATTACTAGGTAAATTTGTTAATTTACGAAAACATAGTTTGATATAAGTAAAAAAGTACAGTGATTATTTTTTATCTATATCTATTCCATACATCTTGTTTATCAAAACTTGCATTTCATCTTCGACAGCTCGATGACGTCCACTGCAAGACATAGGCCTCTTTTATCTCAACATAAAAAAAAATTGTTTCCCTTCAAACATTATTAAGATTTCAAAAATATCTCAAGTTATTACCCCTTTGATGTACAACAGAGGCTAAAAAATTACTGAGAAGCAATTAATCTCTCTACCCAGGTTGAGTTCAACCAGAGAGTACTAAATATAGTCTCTGGTTCAACCGACCTGTCTGGTTCGCGTAACAGTAACCTTAGAAATATAAGCCATAGAGATATGTAATTGGATAGCAGATATACTCGTATTAGGCATACAATATCAAATGTAAAAACAAATCGAAAATATTATATACTGTTTCCAATTCATCTCCCTAAAGAGCGTCTTCTTCATAGGCCTACTCTACTACCCGCACCACGGTGACACCTGGACCCTCATTAATAAAGGCTCTCGACTCTAATCTTAAATGTATGAATTTACTAAGTTTAGTACACCTTACGTTCTCGTTTAGACTTGAAAGTGATTTACTAATACTGGCGTAAACGATGACCGTGCGATTCTTAATAAAATACCTGCATAAAGGGTTAAGATTAATAAACAATATTTTCATGAAAGTACAACTTACTCACCTTATTTAATGATAACCTTAGAGCTTTAAAATTTGCCTTAGAGCGCTTTGCACTAAAGTGACTAAATAGGTTAACCGTGCAACATATTTAAAGCATCGCTATGTATGTTCCTTTCAAAGAATGACAGAAATGCCCTGACAATTTAAACATATGTAGCGCTTAATTTATTACGTGGCTTTGGTGAAAGACGGCCTTAAATATTTTCAGTTTTATAAACATTTTTTTGCAATCTTGTTTTCCTATAGTACTTTTTAAATAATCAAAGAGTACTTATAACAATGCATTGCGTCAGTGCATACAGATAAACTAAATTGATAGCCGAACGAACTTCGGCCGAACTTCTACATGTTGTCGTCTACATTCGTCTACATTCTACATTTGTACAATATGTAATTTTATCTTGTTAAAAGTAACAGTCTATCGTATTTGGTCTCAAACGCAATTAGAGTTAGCTTGCGACCTAGTTCCATTGCTTTGAGCAGTTTGAGCCCAGACACGCAGACTTTTCTATGAATAATTAATAATAATCGGATTTTTCTCATGTTCTGACTTATTATATTATAAGTTAATTTAAGAAGTTAGACGTTGTTGCAGTAAAGCATAATTCAGTTTATTTTTATTACATCATAATGTGTTTAAATCGCAACGTTTATAATTTTTTATATATTTTTATTTTAAATGTAAGAAGGGACCGACGTGGAACGAAACCCGATGCTAAGAAATCAGCACTACTGATGGCCAGCTGCAATTTACTACAAATACGGTAATCACCCTGGTATGATAAGTCCCTGTGCCAGTAATTACACCACCCTCTTTGCTCTTCTATACTGTAAGACATCCATTACAGTATTTTTCAGAAGACACAAGTTTGAGATGCGATTTGAGATGTGTCATCCACAGTAAGATGATCAAGCTATGTATCCTGGGTACTCAATTTAAAGTAAAAGTTAATTGACGTTTCATGGAGCTGTAGTTAATTTATGAAAGTAATTATTTTTTTTATTCGTTTTAAAATAAAAATATGTTCAGCAGTTTGTCTTTTTAAAACAATTTTATTAAGCCGCAAGAGTCAGCAAAGGCCTACCGCCCTTTCAAATGTGTGTCGTAGAAAGGCATGTTACATTAATTCCTTTCTACTAGACTGCTTTATAATAATCACAACTGAGAACATTCCTGAACGACTTGGGCTTGGCGAATAAACCTAAAAGTACGAATATCACTTCTTGGTTTTATTTGAGTAAATGTATGGTAAAACCGATTAAACAATATCTTTTAGCGAGTAAAAAATCATGATTTTAATTACTTAAAAATTTTACCAGGAAATGGATATTTTCTTTGGTTTTTTTAATTAGAAGATGCAGATTTAATTTCATTTGAAAAACTGGAAGTTCTTCGCAGTTACATAGAGCATTTAACTTTGAAGTGACAAAGTATGCGGTATCGCTGCTCGGAGTTTAATTCAGCTCGATCCTTGGTTTGAATTAAATTTTTAAGCTTGGACAGTTCAATGGCTGCAATGACCCTGACAGGCCCTAAATAGAACTTTTTATCCAACTTTTGTAGATTTAAAACTAATATGATTGTGGTAAAGTAAATGTTATGGTTTTTGAGATTCGTTATTGAAATTTTTAAAATAAAATTTCACTCACTTATACTTATGCCTAGATCGTAAAACATCTCGGTGGCCCAGTTCTTAAATAAAATGTCTTTATCGTTGGTACTCTAGACAAAACTGTATACAAATTTTCAACACCCACCAGCTTAACGTGTCCGCTGAAGGCCGGGACTTGTAATAAATTGATGGTGGGCGGACACCCGTCTTTGTACCGAACGTTGATACGACTTCTGTTTGTTCATAAAAATAAACAGTTTTCGAGAGTCAAAAGTTTTTTATTACTTATTTATTTTAAAATGCCGATGAAAAAATTTGTAGCCTGATTCCATAAAATTAACTTTTATCCTAAAAATAAATATACACTTATGATTATTATAATATAAGTGAGTTGTAATTAAAGTTGAGTAGGGATAGTTAATTTTGACATCAATAAGGCAAGTTAACATTATAATAAAAAAATAATTATTACATTATGATGTAAGGCAAAGGTAGACATAAAAGAGCCAGCTACAGTTTTAACCACGTTTTCACGGAATTCCATCAGATCTTCTTTATCTGTAGCAATTTGTAACGACGAAAAAAATTTGAAAATATGTCATAATATACGATTGATTAAATGTAATAAAATATAACCCATAATTGCTAGCAAACTTTTCAAGTAAATTTATTAATCTCTATCCAAAAAAGTTTTTGTAATATAAACATGGCAACGCCTATCTATTTTAGTGTTTACAAAGAAGGATTTTGAATTGTGATTCAATATTAAAGCCCACCAATAGCCAATATGCAATCAAGTTAGGCGCGCATCACTTCATATTGCTTATAAAGAAATTTTACAATTACTTTTCGTGTTATGAAGGTTGTCCAATTTATCCGCTGGTTCAATCTAATAATAATAAACCCAAAAACCATTAAAACCCATGTAAATGGAGAATTAAGTAACTTTCAGATAATAATAATAATACTTTCCACCTGTTTGTTTTTTATTTATATCAATAGTCTTGCTTGTCAAAAGCTTTACCTGAGGTCAGTTTCATCCTATGTTTTTTTTTTTCAATATGGTTGCCTTTCATGTGGGCGCATGAAAGGAGCCTACCCTCAGCGCGCCCTGGAAACATCAGGACATAGTTACGCAGGGTCTAGGATGAACGAACAATCATCTCACCACGATGAATAGACTAACAAATACCCCAAGTAATGGTTGCCTAAAAGAAATCCCTATTAAGGGCCCCATTCGCGAAATCTATGCGTTTTCAAACTCATTACAACCGGCCAATATTGTTTGTCTGGATCGGATAAAAATATATGTTGAAGTTTGTTTAATATATTTTATAAATCTGTGGATCAAAACCCGATACTGAAAACTTTACTCGATCATACAAAATTACGAAAAAGATGAAAATTTTAAGTGATTTTCTGATATTCTAAGAGAATATCAAACTTATACTTACAAAAACTTGTCATAATATTGGTGATGTAGCATAAAATTATTTTTTGTGGATAATTTCTTTCTTAAACCGTTCTATTTTTTCTAATATAATATAATATAATAAGGACGACGGTGCGATACAATTCAGTACCACGCGAGGCGTCATGGAGGTAGGACCTGTGTCGCTTTTGCTCCCAATTTTCCCGCGTAATTGATCGTCTTTTTGACCATAGCGTACACATAACAGTACGACAATTTAAGTTTTGTTAAGTCACATTTTATATTTTGATTGATAAATTAAAGGAGTATTATAAACAATTATCACTTCTGAATATAGAGCTAAAAACTTGTTTCTGATATTTTTTTTTAAGTTTATTAGACAACAAGTGCAAAAAAGCATATAATTTTTTTTGCGATAAATCTTTTCTTACGTTATCACCCGACGAAAACAAAAGGAGGATTATTATTCTATACGTACGTATACAGGGTTTATATTAACGCATCACCTCTTATGAGCAGCCTCTCCACATCAATTCCATCGTAGATACTGATAGGTGCACATCGATAAATATACAGGGTGTAATTTTTAATGCCATCTGGAGGGAAAGTACTCTAAATAATAGAGATAGCAAAATCTACTCCAAAGAAACTGTCCTTTATTATTGAAAAGAAATAAAACCGCATTCAAAGATTTTCAAGAATTCACTCGTTTCACCTGGGATTCAAACCGACCAAAATCTGTAAAAATGACACCCTGTAATTTTATTGTGTGGTTCGTTAGAGCCGATCACAAGAATAAAATCTCTCTCACATACTAGGTTAATTCATTGAAAGGAAAACCATGAAATCTTCATTTTTAGATTTAAGTCGGTTCGATTCCTGGGTGAAGAAGCGAGTTTTTGAAAACTCTTTGAATACAGTTTTAATTTTTCCTAAAATAAAGGAATGTTTTATGGAGTAGAATTTGCTATCTCTATTATTAAGAGAACTTTACCCCCAAATGACATTAAAAAAAATTGCCATGTATATTATGTACAATATGTTCTGCTTGATTTCCCATAACTCTAGGGTCTTGATGGGGCCATGTAATAGAATCAAATAACATGTGAATAATTTTTCAATTTTCTTTTGGTTTTTATTTTTCATGCAAAATAATTCAATTAAGTCAAAAATAACTTTATGCGAAGTATGACAACGTGGCGTTTTCTACTCCTTGTTTATTGCTATGCACAGGTAGGTACAGTTTGCGACGTTTTGCGATGATTATATGCAACTTTCCTCAACGTTTAAAATGTTTTTGTTGTTTATTGTGTATGACTTCAGTGACACGCGTCTATTGAGTGGATGAGATGTTACACGGGTGATATTTTAGAACTCATTATATTAAGACCGAGGATATCTTGGAAAGTATGCACTTTTGAACCACATATTCTTTGGCAAAAAGTATTATTTTTTAAGTAAGGAACAAAACCTCAAAGTTATGGGATATATAATATTATATAAGTATTAAAGAACACCTATGCAAAGTTGTATATTATAGAGGTGTTCTTTTTGATGTGTGCTGATAGATGCTGATGGGTGCTGATAGTTACTGATAGGTGACGATTGTAACTGATGGATGCTGACAGGTGCTGATGGCTTCTCATAGGTGTTTATCGGTGCAGATGGGTAACTACTGATAGGTACTAATGGTAATTTATAGGTACTGATGAGTGCTGATAAGACATTAGCACTGATGGTGAGATTAAGATGGGTATTAGTTATTAATATCGAAAAGAATATCAGGTAATTTGTTAGTTAATTTGTTTGAATCGGTTACGTTCAAATAATATTGCTTTGCCTGTACTTAAACGTCAAATAAAATAATGGATTGAAAATGTCTGTCCGTTAAAATACCTTCTTGTATTTATTTTCGTCACGAGTAAAATAGACTCTATTTCAAAAGTTCCAGATATCAAATTAGTTTGGTATCTTTATAATTTCAACAAATATGTTTTTGAGTAATGCTGCCACCTACAATTCTTTTGCTGTACCTAGTTATTAATATATAAAAAGTACTTACTTCGTTCTTGAAAGGGAATGTAGATGGCATCTACCACCAATTTTCCTGTGTGTTGAAATTATGATTCCAGATAGTTATAATTTCACAGTGTTAAAAGTTAGTTTAAATTGGTCACCTTTTATGTATTTTGTGGTTAAACTTTCGTATGCTATGTTTTTCAAAAATATAGTGTTTTGGACCTTTATACATCAACTTTAGTAACATTAAATTATATCTGATCGGTTCTTTCACGAATAATCTAGTTCAAAGTTCAAACAGACAAACCCTTCGGCTTTATAGATTAGACGGCTAATACATTATGACGATACATAGACATTTAATAATATAATCATACATTACTATTTTTTTGATATAATTAACTACTACAAATTTACTACTTCGTGTAAACAGGTGCACATTCCGAAGGGGTGGATTGAATTTCATTTCATAAAAAAATTAATTATTTGTAACATTCACACTACATTATTTAGCTCAAATTAACTCGTGTTGTAGTGACAAAATAACGGATCCATACTAAATAATACATGCGAAAGTCTATCTTTCTGTTCCTTTATTTCAGCCAAACCATCCGACCGATTTGTAGAAAATTAGTAATGAAAATAGCTCCCAAACCCTATTTTTTTTCAAACACCAGCCCTATTGGATCAGAATGAGAGATAAAAACTTACGTAAAAGATCTCAACTACCTACTTATCTGATTTTAATGAATTTTGGAACAAATAATTTATGAAAGTTATAAATTAACGTCACGATATACTTTCAAGTCAAAATAGCACGATTTTCACAACAGAATTCAGTAAGGATATAAATTTAAAAAGATTTCATCTATAAAATGGCAATTACAATATTTATAAAAAATAAAATAGTAAGTATAGGTATCGCAATACTAAATCCAGATAAATAAAAAATATAGATTCTATTATATCATCCTTGACATAAGTTTTAGTCATCGTAGAAACGAATTTCGTATAACAAGCCACACCATAGGTATAGTACTACTATATTACTGCTATTAATTATACTGTGACATTTCTGTGCGCTGACGTGTTCATTTACGCGGCTGCCCGCCACGCAGTCCCATATAGCGTTAATGCCTACTGCGGTCGAAAATCCTCGCCTTAAGTAAAATCCCTTATCATATTTATATCAAAAGAACTTTACACATCCGACAAGTTGAAAACACAAACTAAGTAATTTAAACAAGCAAATAAGATAAAATATATTTCATTTTATTCCCTGTTGTGAGTATTTTTAGTTGATTTAATAATATGCCATTCTTATAAAAAACTAAACAGCGCGATGTTTTTTTTGTCAGACACAGAAATAGATATTATTAAATGCTGATTTCGAAAAAAAAATGTTGCTTGATATTTGCAAGTGTAACTAACAAAAATAAAGTCACCATACTGTGTTTACGTCATTTATTTAATATGTATTGAATTGAAATTGTCTGTATTGAATACTTGTTGTAGTATGTGCCTTTTAAGTTTCGTTCGACTTAAACTCTAATAAATGTGGAATCTAGGATACAAGTTCTGAATTTGTTACCACATAAGAGATACAAATATGGATAGTACAGAAGGAAGCACATCAATCGCTACAAATTTGTCAAAAAAATTTACTTGAATCTGAACTCTATGCCCTCGACATTAAGTTAAAATTGGATGGGGTAATTTGACAGTTAATGTAACGCGTGATCTGCTGCCTTCTGTACCTATTTATGAACCTCACGTGGGCTGATCAATTTTAAACGGACTATTTTTTATTGTTCTATATTATCTTAGTCTGACAAAGAATATTACTCGGACTATACTAATATAAGGCGTACTTTTGAGAGTAGTCCAATAATGTCTTTTAACGTTTTATAAAAACATATTATATGCACTACTTAAAAGTACCTATATACCCGCTAAATGATTAACTTAACCCTTAATGTTTTTACATGCAAACAAGTGTAACCAAAACATAATATAGCCAACATAAAACATGGAAATGAACCTACAACAACGGAATACGTGTAAAGCTCCAATTAATTTTTTTGCAAACAAGTAGGTGTACGTACATACAATGCACGAAAAGTTGATCGCTATAATTGGGCAAGAGAATAATTACAGGGAACTCATCTGACACCGACAGAATTTTATAAAGTCTCATTCGAAGCAAAATCAGGCAAGATTGGTCATAAAGTTTAAAGAATAAAATTGAATTTCGCATGGCAGTATTTTTAGGGGTGTAAGATAGAAGTTTGCTGTCACGTGAGGTTTATTCACAATTACGGAACTTGGAGCACATATACTGTCATTGTTATTCAACAAAGTGTCACTCTCTTACCAAAACTTCATATCTTTTGGTTAGGAGGTACTTAGATAACTTAAAATTGTTAAAGTTTAATTAGGCACCATACGATTAAAACCACAGGAAAGACAATTATTTTAGCTTATAGCTTTTGTTGTAGACTGCTAGCAGTTAATGAACTACAGTTATACAATAAATTAGAGATTTTAATAATGGTTTATTAGTGACAAAAAGTTCTTATTAGGTACTAGCTGCTGCCCGCGACGTCGTCTGCGTGAACGCTATGCAGCACCAAACGCACCTACGATTATAACACTGCTAGCGTGATAATATGTAGCCTATATGTTGACCCGACTTCTTAACTATCTTCATGCCAAATTTGAAGTAAATCCATGCAGTACTTTTTGAGTTTATCCCGGAAAGACAAACAGACAAACAGACAAAAATTCTAAAAACTATATTTTTTGTTTCTGTTTCGATTTTATTGTTTATGGTTGCATTCTACAAAAAAGTCGAAGAGTCATTGAATTACAGACAAGTAAACTATGTGAGTATTTAAAAAAATACATGAAATGCTGATCATATAATAAGAAAACCGTTTGATTACCAATATTCTCATAAGATTCTCTTATAAGTATCTTAAAATTGAGATTGAAATGTTTTAACAATATCATGACAAAATTTCATGTAAATTTCATCGACAAAATCTATACTAATATATAAAGCTGAAGAGTTTGTTTGTTTGATTTTTAGAACGCGCTAATCTCAAAAACTACAAGTGGGATTTGAAAAAATATTTTTGCATTTGATAGCCCAACTCTTGAGGAAGGTTATAGGCTATCCCGAAATTCCCACGGGATCAAAAGTTACGCAGGTAAAACCACGCGCGATGGCTAGTACTAAATAAAGAGGAGTTGCACCCCTCCCCCATGAATGACAGCCATTTTAAAATTTAATATCTCGTACTTCTACGTGTTCACTGAAACTCATTTTTTGTCACATTTTTATGTCTCCCTTATACACAAAAATGATCTTATTATTATATTTGAAAGATTATGATTTTTCCTAGCACTGAAAGTAATTTTTGTTAAGATAAGATGTTCGTAAAGAACTATGCTAATAAATAAACATCACATTAGTATTGAAATTTGGGCAAATTTGGTCAAAATTACAACAAAATATTGTTAATTCTAATATTCAATACTACATATTAGGTCGTATAAATCAGGTTACATTCCATAGGCGTTGGTCACACGATTGGTATTTTTAAGGATAGTTAGGCGTGAGTGAGACAAATCCACTTTTTATTGTTCCTTTTTAATTAAATCCACTATTTCCAGTGGCCAGCCACTCAAAAAGTTGGAACAAGGGCAACCGCCTGCATATAAAATAATGGCGAGCACTTTAAAATTTTAGAAGAAGAAGAAGTAAAAGTTAAAGAAGAACAATAAGAAGTAGTTTTTGTCTCACTCACGCCTAACTATCCTTGAAAATACCGATCACACTCGCACGCTTATGGAATGTTACCTGATTTTTACAACCTAATAGCATTGTATTTTGTTGTAATTTTGAGCAAATTAGCCCAAATTTCAATACTAATGTGATGTTTATTTGTTAGCATAGTTCCTAGCGAACAAATAAAATGAAAAAAAAAATCGATATTTTAAGGGCTTGGTAGTTGGTATTTAGGTAGCACACATTAATTAAAAAAATAGTGAATATTTTTCAAGTTTTTCAGCTATTCAAATCAGAATTTAAAATGTAAATATACGCGATAAATCCAAAAAGTGTTTTATTTAAAAGTATGAATTGCGAAAACTTAAGACAATATTAATTTTATTCTATTTTCAAAAGTAATATAAAGAACATTGTAAGGGGTCTGCTTATTTCTAAATTGAATTCAATAGCTTAACAACTAACAAATACTCCAACATCGATATTGAAGCCCTACACTTTGTATAGAAATTCGAAGCCAAAATAAAGATCACTGAAAACGTACCATTGAAGGCAATGAACGTGACTCGGACCTAGTCCCACGGAATAATGGCACCTACAAAATTAGATTGCATTGCAAGCTGGAATCTCTTACAGCGTCAAGTATTTGCCTTTTATTTCGTCACGTTTCTTTGTCGTACTTTCGCAATGATAGGTTCCTTATTCAGAACTTGCTTTTATTATTTATCTGTGGTGATTAAAACTCTGGGGTAAATTTATTTAGTGATAATTACGTTAGGAAAAAGCGTAGTATTTAGTACGAGATAATTTATAAAATCAAATTTTGCAGTTGGTGCCTTTTACTTTTGACAATAATTAAGTATTTATAAAAAAATAAATTGCGTGTGATACAAATAATTTCTAGCCTATTTTTGTGGATTGATGTGATGTTAAATCCTACATTATATAAAGTTGAAATTAGCAGTATAAAATTGTATGTACATAATGCCTAAAGTTTATTAAGTTTGTATGAGAGTAGGTACTACCAACAAAAGCAGAGACTAAATATCTTGATTTTATTTTAAATTAACATGAGAGGAAACTTTGAATTTTAAATGGAATTGTTATTAACTGAATTTTGCAAAGCGCACCTATCCTGCTTGCAATTAAACTAATTTAGTTAACCCTTTGTAGTACAAACATCGTTTATCTTTATCTACGGTTGGATAACCGGAAAGTACGTGACTCAGTTATGAATTATTCGCATGTTCATTAATATATAAGTCAGTTTCAAATAGTTCAACTTAAATCTTGATATAACTTTGATTGCATTGCGAATGGAAACATATTGACTTGAAGTCAGTATAGGTAAACATTATTATATTCGCAGTTTAATTCTTTGCGATTTGCTTACATGTTGTAGTGGCGCCCCCAAGCGTCACCCTTGCACGTTATTTAAAAGTGTTTGTATTGACTTCTAGCCAATAAAAAACAAGCAAAAACTATCCCCACTATATGTAGGTTGGCAGTATACTCGTCTACTCTGAGCTCTTCATTTTGTTTATAGCCCTGACCTACCTACCTATATTCTCATTTTATATTTAATACTTACTTGGGTCGGGAAAGTAAGATATGGGTGGGTTTGAATAGATCGCAAAGAATTAAACTGCTCATATAATTATCATCGAACTTCACTTGCAAGTTCGTTTGATGTCAAATTATATTCGCAGTTTAATTCTTTGCGATTTGCTTACATGTTGTAGGATGTTCAGAGAATTTAAATATAAAATGCAGATATATAGAATTATAATTTTATTATCTTTAACGCACAAATGAAAACATCATAAAGAAAACTTATTGATAAATGATTTTAGTATCATAACAAAGTTTTTACAATCATAGGTTATTATTCAACTATGAATTAAGTTACACATATCCCTTCAAATAAGGTCTAATCAAAATATATAAATCAAAACTTATAAGATACACAGAATCCTTAAAATTAAGGCACATATAGTTAGTACCGATTATGATTATATCGTTTAACAGCGATAATTTTGTAATAAGGTACGAGCAAAATCTGAATCGACTACTTCCTTATTATAAAATTCAGCGAATGTTGAAGATGAGCTGCTCCAACCAGCTCGCTTCCTAATTACATCTATATTGACACCAAGCTTGTTGGCAGTAGTCGTGGCTGCATGGCGGGTGCTATGGGCATCAAACATTGAAATATCTATGCCACTTTTACCTAGTTAGGTTTGCGGCTAGTTTATACATCATTATTTGGAGCTGACTACAGTAGATATCTGTAATCGTCTGGCTAGATTTAAGCAAGCAGTACCTAGTGCACCACACCGGCACTAGTTTACCAAAGTCTTTTCTAGTTAATTTTCTCTTGGGGCAGAATTCGGATGGTTCACCGGGGTTCACCCATTGCAATCTGCGCTTCCTAATGTCGTAGAGTATCCACTTTTCATCGCAGGTAATGATTCGATTTAACATCCCTTAATTATTGTGCCGGTTCAGTAATTTAACGCAGCAGTCGACGCGCGTTTGTCGGTTTGCTTCACTCAATTCACGAGGTACCCACCTTTCGAGCTTTCTTATCTTCCTAATTTGTTTCATGTGGATTAAAACAGTTTTGTCACTAACAGCGCAGCCTGCAGCTAACTTAGACGTAGTTTGCGATGGATTCGCTTCCACAATAGCCTTCAATTCTTTATTGTCGACTTTGGTCTCCGGCCGCCCACGGGGATTGTTCTGTAGGTTGAAATTTCCAGAACGAAAACGTTGGAACCAAAACGCACTGTGCTTTCTCTAGCGACACCACTGCCATACACATAATTAATTCTTCGAACCGTTTCTGCAACGCTGATGCCACGGCGGAACTCATATTCGTAAATAACGCGAAATTTTAAATTTTCCATTTTGTAAACTCAATGACGCAGAGAAAAAAAAAACAAAAGATATACGGTTGTCGAGACACAAATTGATGAGTAAATAGCTGTATAAATTTGAATTTGGAATTCTAAACCAAAGAGGAGATATTTGAGATTAAAGTGGCCAGTACGACAAAACACCAATTTCATATCTAAGGACCTAATAAGATCATATCTCTGAGTATCGCACTAAGCTGAAGTGACTTCCAATTCGCTTTCGCCGAAATATTTACGTTATTTGTCTACTGTACCGAATACTGTTCAACCCTACTGTCCATAGCTATTTTCAAAATAACTTTAGCTATCGTCATGAGCAATATAGTCGTAATTTAAGATCTTCGAACAATTTATTGCTTAGCACCCCGGCTCATTCAACAAACCTATTTGGCGATGCATTTAAAATTCGCGCAGTATCCTTATGGAATGAGCTGCCACTTTGTATTAAGTCAGATAAGACCATCGCCACATTTAAAAAGCTTTTAAAAAAACACTACTTATCCTTGACTGACGAAGTCAATGTGTAGTATATGTATGTATATTTTGTATTCGTTTGTGTGTATGTTTACAAGTATACAGCACCCGGGACCGACTGCTTAACGTGCCCTCCGAAGCACGTATGTCGCCGTGAGAAATGAATGGTCGGCGGTCACCCATCCAAGTACCGACCGCGGCGAACGTTGCTTTACATGTGATATCGTATGATACACACTATAAGGCTTGCAGGTAAACGGCGAGTAAATTAAACATGAAATGACGGTTTGGTAGCTATCTTGTACTACAAAGCAAGCAAAGGAATCGTGCGAGGGTTGCGCGTGACGCGAACTGAACTTGAAACGCAAACGTTGGTTACTTTAAACTAAGTTTTTGATACCTCGCGCACTTCCGTAACATTTCTAAGGAATAAAATTATTATCTTTATATATATATATATATATATATATATATATATATATATATAATACATTTCGATATGATTTACATACTTATAATTTATTTATTTTTACAAACTATCGCTAACATCCCCCACCCCAGTGCTGTCTTAACAGCACTCATTATAAAGAAATAAAGAAAGGAAGAACATTTAATTATTATCTAAGCTAATTCGCGCAACCCGTGTAGCGGATCTCGTTAGTGTACCAGGTTTGGTTTTAATTTTCACAACCCTTACTGTGTCTGTACCGGGCACAACCACTTATACCAAACCCTTCGGCCACATGTTACGCGGTAAGTCCGGATCAACTACGAGTACTAAATCGCCTACTTGTAAATTCTTGTGCTCACTCTGCCACTTAGTCCTCGGTAACATGTCTGGAAGTATTTCCCTGACCCATCTGAGCGAGTACATATCCGCTATTCGTTGAGCAATCCGCCACTGTTTCCGTAGATGTAGTTCTGTGTCATCGAATACACCGTTGTAAGGTGGACTGGAAGACAAACCTATTAGGAAGTGGTTCGTGGTAAGTTTTTCAAAGTCCTTTGAGTCGACAGATACATGTGTCAATGGCCTGCTGTTAACAATATTTTCTACTTCCGCTAAGAGCGTGTTTAAGGTTTCATCTTTAGGAGCGCGCTCTCTGAGGATAGCCTTCGAGGTTGTTTTCACGCTTCGTAGTAGTCGCTCCCATGCCCGACTCCAGTGAGGGCTAGCTGGCAGAATGAATGTCCATTTAGTGCTATGGTTTAAAGCTTCACTCTTCAAAAGATCCTCATCAAGATCTTGCACCGATCTTTTCAGTTCTACGTTAGCACCTCTCAGATTTGTCCCGTTGTCTGAATAAAGGTATTGAGGCCAACCGTCTCAACGCCATTATAAAAGAGTCCGACGTGAGCGATACAACGACTTCCAAGTGGATGGCTCGAAGCGTTAGGCAAACCACGGCACCACGACGACTTCGCACCAAGACGACTTTTTTTTAATGTTCTTTTTTTCTATTTTGTGTATCAATGAAGAGTAAATAAATAAATAATTTACTGAGTCAACTTAACTGAAAGTTTATTACGCAATGCATGGTTACGGGTGGTGGGAACACTGCTGTGTGCATGTTGACTTAGGCGGCGCGTCAGGAAAAGTGTAATAAAGTCACTTTATTTATTCATATGGATTTCTGGTGAAAAATTAAACACCTACTTTTATTACATAAGTATGATCTGAATCGAGTTCAGAGTGCTCTCTTTCAGTATTTAAAATCTATCACCAGTTACCCTGTATGTATAGTGCCGTTTTTCCGCATCTTGCTCTAGTTTCTCCAAATGAGGTCCAGTATTTGTATGCATTTTCCTTCGTAAACGTTCGGGTTTAATATTTTTTTTTCGTGCTCAGTGTCAGAAACTCTGAGACGAAAATGGGTTTTACTGGACCCTTTATGGATAAGTGTGTTTAATTAATTTTATTTCCCTATTTTTAACATACACTTGCGCGTCTTACTAAAACCTCACTTAAGAGTGTTTCCTTATTTTACTTCTAACCTCAGTTTTAAGATTTAGTTTATAGTAAAAGATGTACCCTACATCTTGTCGCTAAAGCACTTAAATCAGATCACTTAAATTGCCTGGTTTCACTTATTTCCTTTTCATACTCTCTAAGCTTTAAGGATAATGATCGTTCCGTATTATGTTTAATTTTCGTTTTTCTAGTTTATTAATGTATAAACGTTGCGTCTTTCCTGTCCCTCAGTAAACTCATTTTGTTTCATCATTTCTTGCGGCTTGTAAACAAAACAGAAAAAATATTTGCTTTCAGGAGGTATTCAGAGCTAAAAATATTTCTTTGTAATATAATGTGATTGATGTTTACTTGACTGCATTAAAAATGTTTTATTTATAAAAAAAAAATACTCGATTGTTGTGTCAGAGGTGACTAAAGGGCATTGTCATTTTATAGTACTCCAAGAATCCTTACTTTGGTCGCTTGTTAGTTGAGTCTTGGTCACGCAAATCTTTAGAAATATTTCAGAAAAATTTGCTAAGGATATTTTCGGACATTTTGACATTTTGAGTCTTAAGTTATTAGCTGTCGCTTCCTCTCAGGATAAACCATATTTCACCTTCTGTTATTAAATCACATCACGCACAATAATATCTCAATATTATATCTCAATATTTATCAATTAAAAAATGACAGTTTTGCTGTTATTCTGTAGGTTTGTGCGGCATTCATCTCGAATGACACTTACGGCAAATCAAGGCAATAGAATGATAATTCAAAAAGCGCCTGAACTACGACCTGGTTGTTGCCCAAGCTCTACATACGTAACTTGGGAGTCCTTTCGAATTAATTTTGCAGCGTCAACATTTCATTGAGTCTATTACATTACTGGGATTTTTAACCAATATGCCATCGCTTCATCTTTAAATTCTAAATCATATTTTTTAAAACCAATCAAAAAAGGTTGTTTATGAAAACACTCAGATTTAACAAGAGTTCTATATATTTTGCGGCTCACATGTTTAGTAGTATTAGTACTAAATTAAATAACATAAAAATAGTCCCTGAAATTTTCCAAACATTCAAATTTATCAGCTTTATCCATAATTTATTTATAATATTGGTGCGATACAAAATTAGAGAGTATCATATTTCTTTTGGCTCTCGCATTTGGCTCACGCATTATTTCAAGTAAAGTCTCTAAATTAGTAAATGGGTTTCAATAATCTTTGCCTTAAATGCCCTTGCAAAAACTATGATTAAAAAAAATAAAAAAACCACGATAGTTCGAAGTTTGAACTGCAAATTTTAATACTGGGAAGAAGTTGCAAGTTTCAGTTATTTTGTGTTCTATATAAGTCGTTTTACTTCGCACTTTGAACTAACTTCCAGACCCCACACTTCCCTACAGAGCTATCGCTAAATAAGGGAAAAATGAAAAGCTGTACATGTTTCACTTGAAACTTAAATATTTGCTTGTTTCGTTACATTTTTGCAGCACTTCTCACTGTTCATCGTTGTACCTTACTATTAAAAACTCTACCAGAAGTATAAATGTATTCGAGTCTGCTTTTCGGACTACATTTTGTATTCAGAGAGTTGGGTAAATGCGTCTTTTTTCACAAAATGTTCCCAAATTGTTCGCATGCATTCAACATGAACTGTGTTGGTATTTAAATTAGTGTGCTTGGTTTAAGTGGCTTTGGTATAGGCAGCACTTAAGTAAAACGGTGGATATCAGAATTTATAAATAATTACTTATGTATGGTTTTATCACGGAGAAAAATTAATAATGCTCCAAAGGATTAACACAAAATGGAGCTATGTTAGCATTTAAATAAATAGTCCAATGTCTATTATACTTAAAAATTTCGACGGTATCAACCAGAGCAGGGTAGATCATAATATTGTCTTAAGTTTTCGCAATTCATACTATTAAATAAAACACTTTTTAACCGGATTTCTCACGTATTTTTACTCGTCGTTTCGATGTCTTTGCAGACCCCGTGGTCACGACAGACTGGGAGATGACTACGAGGAATTGAATTATTTAATTTTTTTTTGTGCTCATTCGAAAAACTCTTAAATGGTAACTTAAAATCTAAAGAAAAACTAAAAGTCCACAACAGATTAAATTTATTTCTTGCTTTTATTTATCAATGAACAATGTTCAATAACAATATTTATTTAAACACGGGCTCCCAAATTCTAGAACATTAGAATGTTTGCACTATTTTAACGAGAAAGTTTGCCCCCGTACCAGATAAAAGTCCCCGTGATACGTTTTGTGCATGATTTAAAACATCTGCATTTCTGAAGCTTTCTGAGGAGTTATAAGATTTTCACTTTACTGTTCGAACACCAAAGATAAAACACAAACAATAGAGCTGAATGCAAGAAGCTTAAACATACTAAAAAAACTTATTATATTTAGCTTTTACAATAATTGTGTCTTAGGTTTACTTAAAAGGTTCAATTTTATGATGATTTTCTATTTGTATCTGCAGGCCAACAAATTTGAAACTTGTACAATACTTTTTCACAATTTCTCACACACATTTTTTAAATACACATGTTCGCGCCACTTTCTAACATAATCATATTTCTATCGAATCCTTCTATATCCTATACCCATCCCTTTCTTTCGCACATTACTTCTGCTAGAAGAAAAGAGACAGAGGTACATTCGGGAGAAACTGCCATCCGCGCTAGCGAAGATAGCCGAGCTTGCTGAGACTACACATTCAAATAAGATACTGTTACCGACACCACCGCTCCGCTCTTCTTTAGTTAATTAATACAATTTCCAAGTACCTTTTATACATATTACCTAAATAAAATTCGAATGAGTTGCCTGCGCTGCCGACAAACCGCCGCGCCGGCATACTACCCTTGGTGACGACGCCACCCTCTGCCTGTGAATCCTCACAGGACTCTTCTATACCAGGTCAGTGTTGTGCGATTTCTTTACCTACTCCTATATCCCTCAACCTTACCGCCATACAGTCTACTTATATTGCATCCATAACTAATCAAGCCTTTTCCAAACCCAGCGACCTTTAAATACCCAACAACATAATTAAAATTATTAAAATTCTTATGTCTTCAAAATTTACCAAACACTGAAATTTCGAATGAAAAATTGAATATTCGGTAAAAAACGTATTTAATTTAGAATTCACCATTGCAATATTTAATACTCTGCATCTGATTGTAAGAAATAAAGTATAAATTCTCAACAGTTTTAATGTCATAGTCCCTCGCAAAGCACCTTCCGTTCTTTACGCTGCCTTTGTTTTGCAAGCCCCGATTTCGCACTAATATCCGTGCAAGCTGCTCGTACCACTTCCTTGTGCTTTACAATAGTATAAGTCACTATGTATATTGATTCCTTTCTCGATTTCTTAAACAAGATTATGTTTATAAGTAGGTATCTATCTGTATCTGTAGCCAACAATTTTGTAACTTTACAATATTCTTTTTACCTTTTGTTGTATATACTTTTTTCACAATCAAGAATCTCATATCTACTACATTTACTATGATACTGAAATTTCGATTCAAAAATAGAATGTTCGGTGTCATAAAGTTACTTTATTAAGAGTTCACTAAGCTCCTCTATCGTAAATCTTCTTATACCTTAGGTAGGTACTAAATGTTTTTTAAAGCTCACCTTTATTGAGCGAAGACCAATTTTTTAAAGGATCTAGATTGAACTTAGTCAAGAAACGAAATTACAAAATAATATTTTTTTATTTAAACCATAATAACTACTAATAAATATGAAAAAAGTAGAATCTTGAAAAATAATAAAGACATAAGTAAAAACAGCCCTTAACCTATTTTTTTAACAAAAATCGTACTTGACTGAAAAAAAGAAATACACGATTGTAGTTACTTTTTTATAACCGTAAAGGTGTAAAGCTTTCGTCAGTCGCGTCACGTTTCTGTCCACTTATCTTCATGGTAGTACTCGTAAAATGAAATAAAGTGAGGCGGAGTTTTTGCCCAAGACTAATTTAATACAAAACTGTTGTAGAAGAAATATTTGAGTTTTCTGTCAAATTCCATAGAATTGTGTGCAAAATTTGCTATTAATTATTGCGCTTTAAATTTGATGTGTATTTAGAGTCATCGAGAGTTTACAGTTATTTTTTTTACTATGAAATTTTACTTTTATACTTTTTTATGGTAATTTTCCTAAATTCTTTTAGATTTTACATCTAGAAGATTTAGATTTTACATCTGTCATATTACAGTCATGAAAAAACATGACTTTCGAATGTTTTTTACATTTTATGAAATATTGATAACTTTAAATAGCTTTTGTATTGCTAGGGACACAAATATCCTATAACTGCTATGAACTTTAATATAAATTACAACGTTGTAACCATATGTTTAACGTATGCGTTATTACGTTTATTGGTTCTATTGGAAGATGTTGTAGCATACATCGATTAGGAGACGAGGTAGAGTAATTATTGACTATTGTTTAGTTTTAAAATGTTGACCTAAGCATCGCAATCATTTTGATATCCAAATATTAATATGTACCATAAATATCATAAACATATATATTTTAAATCATCCGTTATTGTTCTATTGAGATAAAGAATTGTTGACCCTCATAAAATCAGACGACACCAAAAAAAATACAGAAAATATTTATAACAACAATTAGGTAGTTAAATTTTTCCAGTGTCTTTACTAAAATCGCCAAGTGAAATTGAAGTAGGCACGTTAATATTTCTAAATAATGTTATTAGGAATATCAAATTATTTTTAAGGCCGCTGTTTTGAACTTTGATGTCAAGATTATCGAGAATATTACATTAAAGGATAAGCAAATAGTTTGCTTAGTTAAACCCAATCTTAATTTTTGTTTTACTACGGCTACGACTATGTGGGTATGGATATTCATCTATTCCCTCAGAACTTCTAAACTAGTAATCATAAAAGGACAAATAGGTAGTTAGAAGCCTCTTCACTGACCGCTGGTTATTGGCTATATTAACTTACGTTAAATTTACTACAGCGCCCTCTACGGACATAAAGTGTAGAACTAAAAAAAAAATATTTTTAGTTTCATGTGGGGTACCAAATGAAAGAACTTTGTGAGCACAGCTTAAATATGTAAAAAATATATTAATCGAAAATAATTGAAATAATAGTTATAGTAAATAACAAAAAAAATATTCTTTAATGTTTCGTGTATTTCGAGATATTGATATCAAATAAAAGAACTTCGTTAGCATATTTCAAATATGTAAATACCAAATATTTATGTATTTACTTCATATTGATAGAGATATGTTCAAAGGATAGCCGTTTTATTATCATTATACTCAAGTGATCTGAACCTCTGTTCTAAATTCTGTTATGTAAATGATATTTAAATCCCATGTGGACACATCTATAACAAGATTTTTAAGCGCATTAAGACATTCTACGGTTGTGTCTAACAAATCTTTAATAGAAATTGAATTTTCTGAATTTAAAGATTTTTGAACAAAAAGCCTTTCAAAAATAGAATTACTACTCGTACATAAGTGTTTTTTATATTGTATTGTATTTTGTTGCGTCCATTCATCATACTCGACGTTCAAATGTAAAATAATGTTCTAAAAACTGAAGAGTTACTCTGCAAACAAGTTACAAGGTAGGTGTTACAAAAAAGTTGCGCGATTTTTTATCCACACAAACCAATTTTTCTCTCGCCGACATCAGGTGTATAAAAGTAGGTAACTGAAAAGGAATTGAATAAACGTGAAAACCTTTAAAATCTTTGAATAATATTCAGATTTGGTTTGAGCAAATATGATTTGTGTTTGAACACCGAGTTTAACTCAAGTGGCTTCCGATTCGACTTCGAAGGAATACTTACACACAGAGAGGATACTTACATTGTTACCCTTTTAACATTTGAGACATGATAGGAATAACTGTAATTTGTTACAATTTAAGTTCAATGAAAGTATTTTGACATATTAATTAAAAACCCCGCGTCGTCACTATCAATATATATAAAACTGTTCCGTTACTGACTGAGTGACTGAGTGACTGAGGTACTGAGTGACTGACAGACAACGTACAGCCGTAACTACTGGGCGTAGAGAGCTGAAATTTGGTACATACATTCTTTAGTGGATGTTGGGGTGCACTAAGGAAGGAATTCCCGAAATTCTTACGGGAACGGGAAATATAGGACTTTTTAGTTTGTATGAAAAATCTTATTCCTTGAGTGCACCGATGTGAAACTTGGCGTAGAGGTTTTTCAATATGTGTCTGGTTGTGTTATGAAAGAAACTTCCGAAATTCCCACGGGAACGGGAAATATATGATGTTTTAGTTTGTATGAAAAAATCCCATCCCTTGAGTGCACGGATGTGATACTTGATATAAAGGTTCCTCAATAAGTGTATGTTTGTATTTTGAAAGGAATTCCCGAAATTCCCACGGGAAGTGGTTGGACTTTTTAGTTTGTATGAAAAATCTTATTCCTTGAGTGTACGGATGTGACACTTGGCATGAAGGTTCTTCAAAGAGTGACTGGTTGCGCTAGGAATAAAAATCCCAAAATTCTCACGGGCACGGGAAATATATGATTTTTAGTTTGTATGAAAAAAACTTATTCCTTGAGTGCATGGGTGTGATACTTGGTGTAAAGGTTCTTTCAGTGGGTGTCTGGTTGTATAGTTTCTGAAATTTCCACGAGAAGGGTAGTTAAGCACATACGAAGTTGCGGGATAAAGCTAGTAACCGTATATTAACATACAGGGTCCGCTTATAATAGTCAATTATATTTTAATAGCAGATTAGGAATGACGAATGGGTCTGAATTTCGAAATCAAATATTTATTTTTTATTTATCATAAATTAAAATTTCAAAATTCTTCTCTGTTAGTAAAATTTAAGATTAATCTACATTTTATGACTCCGTACAATTAGGTGGAAACATTTTTATTACTTGCTGTGTAGTCTGTGTATCTGTATAAACTACAGATCAAACTTAAATTTTGATCACTTAAAAGAATTTTGAAATTTTAATTTACTAAAATTATTTTAAAAAAATACTTTTTTTTCGTTATTATGACACACTCATCAGTCTTAATCTGCTATTATAATATTATTGACTATTATAAGGCGACCCTATATAAATTAAAAGTCAACTTTTTGCCGCATATAAAAATATTACGTATATTATAAATACGTCACCTTAGTCACCATCTTTACTTTACGACATGGAGAATTTGCGTAAGTGGTTCAATGAACTGCAAAATCGCTTGTAGATGTTATATTTTTTACCGGACACAAATACAGGTTCGTCTCATTAAGAAGCATTGTTTGTTGTCTGTAAAACTATTAACCCACCAAATTTTTGAAAATCTGTGAATTTTTTGAGTAAGAAAATAAAACTTAGTAGGTATAGGACTATCAATTATCGGCTTCATAACCAGATAGTATAACTGAACCCTATTGTCCATCAAAATGAAGAAGGATATACAATTTTTTTATTGAAATTTATTTAATAAGTACCTACTAAAATAGCTAATTTAGAACTCATGAATAATATTACAAGATATTAAATCAAAAAGTCAATAAAAACATATTGGGAATGCTTTATTTGAGTTGGTATAAAGCAAGATGTTTTATTTGTATAGAAATGCTTGTTGGTATATAATGTCATAATAAAACAATTATGAATAAACCATTACGATCAAAGTTGCCATCTCGGAAAATTTTGATAACGCTTATTACTACTGTGGATTGTAGAGCTGTATCTTACCGTTGCACAGCAGTGTAGAGAGAAAATGGTATAAAAAGTTCCTTGAAAATTAAACCCGTGTGCTCTTCGGTCCGATTTTCACTAACCATGAGGTGAGATTGAGGTCAAACATGGATTTAGCAACCAAAAAAAAAGAAAAACCCAGAAATAAAATATTCCACAAAAATATATTAATAATTTTATTCCTGCTTTCACTCAAAGCGTTACATAATTTCATTTCGTCATTAAAGTGAGCAATATTTCAGTTTTTCTTGAATTAAACGCGTATTGAACATTGGTATTGATTCGCTTTTTCCCCCTTTTTTGCGTGCCATTGCATATTGAGAGCCTCAAAGCAATTAGCGAGAAACGCTTACGAGAATACCTTCCGTCCATTTCGTTAAATGGTACAAAAGGGGTTGTATTCTGGGATCTGATGCAAATGCATTGATAGAGATCCTTTGTTCAAGGCTATCAATGAGATTTACTGTCCGTATTTACATTTACTGATTGATTTCATTACAAACAGGAACATAGATACAGCTAGCTTCTCACGGCAGGCTATCCTAGTTTGGGAGTTATAGCATATTCATTTTTATATTCATTAAGTTGAATGTTGTACCCATTTATAGTAAGTAAGTATAAAATGTAACTTAAATGTAAAAATATAAGCAAATAAAGCGATTATTATTATTGTACATATCTATACATATCATAGCTACACGCTTTTTGGCGGAAAAGACCCGGCAATCTGACCAGTTGGTCGTTCATCAGAGAAAAGAGAAAGAAACATATTAGAGAATCAATATGTTTCAAAATATTCGTAGATACATACTTGCATGCACATGAAATAAATCTAAATGTTTGCAAATTGAATGAATTAACTACCAGTTCACAATGTCGACCTGTTGAGAAGACGTATCAATCTTTAAATAAAATTGTATACTTACTTAATTTAACAGATTAACAAAGAAGGCATTACAAATATCGGTAGTAAAATGAAACCTCACATTTTTTTATTCAATTTTGTCGAAGAATAATTTAATTCTGACAATGCTTGAGGTGCTTTTTATGTGTTTTATCGTCTTTAAAGGGTTCTTCAAGGGGTAATTGGTGTCGTTAAGGGTTCCGTACCCAAAGGATAAAACGGGATCCTAATACTAAAACTCCGCTGTCAGTCTGCCCTTTGTATTTCCTGGATGTATCTCATGAATCGTGGTAGTTAGACAATTGAAATGTTCAGAAATGATTTATTTCTGTTTCTGCTATAACAGCAAATAATAAAAAGTAAGCAAAAATAAAGGAGAGCTCCCGTACTGCAGACCTACAGTAGTTTCCTACCGTAGTTACTGATGACACTGTTAGCATTATGTCATATCATAAAGGTACTATGGTCTCATTAGTTATTCGTAGTCTCTAGCCCAATTGGCTATCACTCATTTTACGACCAACTGTTGCTAGAAGGTCAGCAACGGGAGTGTTTAGTGAGTTTAATGAGTGGATAAGTACTTACATGCTGGAAAAAGAAAAACATAGAATGTACCAGCTGCTTCTCTTTCCGAGCATAGTGTAAAAGTCAGTTAAGGGACAGAGGTGTTATGGGAGGTATTTTTGTGGGCGACAGGCTGACCCCTGTCCCTGCAATAGTCTCTTTTTATCATTATAATGCCTCCAAATTTGTCAAACGTGACATCAGATGGTTTTATAACCTCTGGTATTCTGCCTACCCCATAAGGGATATAGGCGTGAAGTTATATATGTAGGTAATGGGTACAGCTTGGCTGAGTGAGTCCCACGCTGCCTGAAATAGCTGATGAATTCGTTTGTCATCAGTTTTACTTCCCTTTTGTATGAAATGTATTCAGCTCCCTCCATCTTGGTATTGTCTTGAGGGGTTTCTTGCTGAGGGCTTTCTTGGCAAGAAAAAAATAATCTTATAAGTAGCAATGACATAATAGACTTAAAGGATGCAACCTTTACTTAAACCGCACTTAGCCCTTTTTTACTTGTTCTTGAAACCTAGGTATTTATTGAAATTATTCTCAAAATCAAAATTAATGTGTTTGTCTTAAGTTTTCGCGATCCACACTTTTAAATTAAATGTTTTTTAACCGGATTTATCGCATATAATGACATTTTACATTTAACTCGACGTTTCAGTGCATTTGCAGACCCTGTAGTCACGACGGACTGAGGTGTTAGGCGTCTTGACATTGGAAAAAGTTATACATCATCTGTTTTTCTGTGTTCGCTTAGCTGATCAAAATCGACTTCAAATTTGAATGGATATCAGCAGAGCGACAAAAAAAATCAAAGTGACTTTCTATTTTGTTTTTAAATCGGAATATTTAGCTTAATGGGAACAAGGTGTAAAAATAACATACAGCATAAAAAAAATTTATATTCAGTGTAACAAATTGAGATATCTCCCGGCTTCATAAATAGTCTCCTGGAACAAAGTTGGGGCTCAGTTTTGCATCAAGCAGCTGGGCCGTGTCCACTTCATTCCACTAGTACGTAATGAATATGAATAAAGTTCGCACACCTCCCATGAACGCAGAATTCGCTTTTGATGTTCTGTGGTTATTGCGGTTATCGTTTAAAAGACATTAAATATTCAACGTATATAGTGCTTCTGAATGATGTATTAAGTGCGCTTATTGTATGAGTTAATAGAGTCTTTTGAAGCTTTCGTTTCTTAAATTATTCCTGATGCATGTTAGTTAAGTCAGTATAGCTATGAATTAAGGTATTGGTTATTTTACCTATTTGAAAAAAGTAAATATGTGCCATTTTAAATAAAGTTATCCTAGACAAGCTATTTACACAGTTTTAATATTAATGCATACTTATTTATAATGTTGTATATTACTGCATATTCAAATTATTCAAACATTGGAGTGTAAAGGAATTGTAGCTTTTTGTATTTTGAATTTCGACTTCTAAATACGTTGGAGGTAATATCCACCTGTACCTACATTTATGCGTTCAAAACGATAAGTAAGCGATATTAAAGTGTTTGTATGGCTTGATGTTATCGAAAGCACTGAATGCAATGAATGACTAAATGACATTCAATTGCAGAGCCGCGGTAATAAATTTGACTCGAAGTAGGAATTTGGCAATTGACATAGCGCAGACGCATTTCAAATTTACGGTTATTGGTGGGTCAATAATGTTTGATTTAGTATTGCAACTGTCCAGAAATAGATAAAATGCACTAGCGAAAATATGAATTCAGATAAATACCAAGTTTTCATCCTTAAACGAATAAAACTTGAAATAACCTCACGTCAATCTTATTTAGCTTACATATACCTAATTGTAGATATGGATATAAGGTTATTGAATAACACTTACTATGTGAGAAGTAACAATAGCTAAAAAAGGTTCTTCTATGTAAATGACCACCATTTTGCGATACTAATACCGTTATTTATAGGCCTTCGTAGGGCAGTTTATTCAATAAAAGGGTGTTCAGATACTTTGCATTTACGTATATGTAGATATACTGTCACAAAAAAGATACATTATATTAAGTTGCTGTTTATGACATGCCTACAAGAGTGGCTGTATTTTTAATTCATTTTTATTTGATGCCTTCGGCCCGCTACTTGTTACTACTGTACTAAATTGTTTCCAAAACTGTTCTTTACTACTAATATTATAATTGTGAAAGTGAGGATGAATAGAAGTAGGTAGTGTCTAATAAGTTAATATGGCTTATGCCCGTCTGCACAAAATTTCATCCTAATCCCGATCCTAAGTCGATGCTTAAGTCTGTACAGTCCGTTCGCTGTTGGTTTACCTCTGACGTATGTTTTCTCTATATTGGCCCTACCGTCCAGTTTCCCTGAAAGTTTGCATAAAATTTTTAAATAGCCTTCTTTATTCTATTACTAGCTGTGCCCGCGGCTCCGCTCGCGATTATTTCGGGATAAAAAGTATCCTATGTTACTTCTAGTACCTCTCATGATTCGTCGAATAGTTTTTGCGTGAAAGCTGAACAAATATCCACGCTTTCATATTTATAATATTAGTAAGGATTGACATTTTATAATATTTGACAATTAATTGTTTAGATCACTTTTACATGAGGCTTAAGTATCTATGGAACGAAAATACTTCAGTGCAAAGCTTCCGAGTAAACTATATTGAAAGTTGACCCGTCCGGCACGTGAACATGAAGATTTCTAGAACTGCTAACCCGGGAAAGAGCGACGTATAACTGACCATGCGAGAAACAACTGACACCGAGATCTACTCCAGCAACACGAAAAGTCTGCCCTTGAGCCTTATTAATTGTCATTGCAAAACACACCGATACTGGGAATTGCGTTCTTTTAAATTGGAATGCAAAATTATTTGGTATTATGGGAATTCTGGGAATAAAGACGGTTTCTCCTACACCGCAACCTGTCAAATTTTGAGATGTCCAAATAGAATTATACCCAGAAATATGTACAACTTACAACAGAAAAAGAAATGAAATTAAAGCTGAAACGCCTGTGCAATGCTATCTACCTATACCTATTTCACTTAAAAATAAAAACTTATTAATAAAAGTACCTACGCTTTTACCTAAAAAATACAAAAAAAAACTGAACATAAATTAGCCAAAATTTGGAATTTGACTGAATATTTAAACACTACCAAAACAACTAATACCTATTTTATAAAATAACAACGAAAGAAATTCAAATAAACAATTTAAAGACTAAAAGTCGCGCTGATAAGCACGGTTTATAATATCCATTTTTGTCTGTCAATAAAGTCGAACGCTCTGAACGCATCAACAGCCAAATATTGAATGAATTATAAAGCTTGCGCTCGCCTCCCGCCTTTTTATGCCCTACCGCCGCGGGCCGCGTCGAGCGCGGCAACCGTTACGCAAAAATAATCCTTATATCATTCAGTATTCACGCGCGATGAGTTATTAGCGTATTTCATGTATAATTTTGGTGTTCTATACCGATTTCTATGATTCTTTTTTTATTGAATAGGTAATAATGTAATTTTTTTTAAATTAGGGATGAGTGAGAGTATTATAAACGTAAGAGTAAACAAATATAATCAGAAAGCTCTGAACTGCTTAGCTATCGGGATTTACACGTGTTATTGTGAGTCAACCATAAAATATAGACATATACTGTTGTGGGATATTTTTTATATAATTTTATGAAGAATATTTCTGTCATACATGATTTCTATGTAGTTTTAACCATTAAGGCCGCACACGCGACGGAAGCTTAAAAAATGAAGTAATTTCTCCCGTTTTCCCAACATTTCCCTTCACTGCTCTGCTCCTATTGATTGTAGCGTGATAATAAGTATACTTTAACCTGCCCAGAAGTATGAAAAATAATTGTACCAAGTTTCGTTAAAATCTGTCCAGTAGTTTTTGTTTCTATAAGGAACATACAGACAGACAGACAAAAATTTTACTGATTGCATTTTTGGCATCAGTATCGACCACTAATCACCCCCTGATAGTTATTTTGAAAATATATTTCATGTACAGAATTGACCTCTCTACAGATTTATTATAAGTATAGAAGATAGAAGATAACAAGGTAAAGTAAATGGCTGTAAATTTTCCAAATATTGTAAAAAATAACGAATTATTACGCTCAAATATGAAATAATTATAGTAGACTAGACGTTCAAAAATATAGGTGCTTTCATTATTAGTAATACAAACGGTATTTTGCCCAAACAAATGACAATAAGAGTCAATCATTTCTCGTTGTACGTCATAATACGTATCAACTTAGTATCAAAAAGCTTAGGCATGTCATAATTAAGCCTATGCTTAGTAGAGTTTGCAAACGGGTATTAGTCATTTATAACTCTTCTTGCGCGATATAATCAACGTACAGCGACATCTACCGAATGAAAGCAAACTAAAATTTTGTGAATAAATTATAAATGTGAAATTTGGATGGATGGATGTATGCATGTCTGGATGTTTGTTCCTCTATCACGGCAAAACGGCTCAATGGATTTGGATGAAATTTGACTTATGCCCGTCTGCACTAAACTCTACCAAGCATAGGCTTAGTTATGACATGCCTAAACTTTTTGATACTAAGTTGATACGTATTATGACTTGCAACAAGAATTGATTGACTTTTATTGACATTTGGGCTGTCTGAAGTTTCATTTCACATGATCGAAAAGTAATGAGAATACTATAAATAATTTATTATGGGAACTTGTGTAGGTCAGGTTTCGTCAATATACCAAATAGTGAAGGGGAAAGGAATTTTCGTTTTTGAGACGATGTTTTATGTTTTTTTTTTTTAAATAGACTTGGTAAAATATTAATAAAATAAACATCATTTTTTTAAAGTAGCGTATTGGCGTAACTTTTCGAACGCCGTCGTAAGTGTCTTGCCTAAAGTTATGACCCCGATTTTCCATGTCATAACTATAAGCAAGAACTTTAGCGTATCATTTCAAATCTACCGTCAGACAGGACAAATTTCAATAAAAATCAGAGTACAGTGCGTTTACAGTTAGTTTAACTCCAGCTGTTTGATTGGCTGTCATGAATCTTGGGTTGCCGTATTAAATTTTGATTACAAAATACCGTTTGTATTACTAATAATGAAAGCACCTATATTTTTGAACGTCTAGTCTACTATAATTATTTCATATTTGAGCGTAATATTTCGTTCTTTTTTACAATATTTGGAAAATTTAAAGCCATTTAGTTTACCTTGTTGTAATAAAATAAAGAAAACTATTTAAATTTTTTATGCAAACTTTCAGGGAAATCGGACGGTAGGGCCAATATAGAGAAAACATACGTCAGAGATAAACCAACTGCGAACGGATTGTACAGACTTAAGCATCGACTTAGGATCGGGATTAGGACGAAGTTTAGTGCAGACGGGCATTAGTACGTATACAGTCTGGAATAGCAAATAGGCTACATTTTATCTCGATATTCCCGCGCGATTTGAAATGTCGCGGGTAAAACCGCGCGAAACAGCTAGTTCAATATAATCTTATATTATCTTGTAGCTGGTTTTATGAAACCTGAGCCAAAAAAATTTTGGCGTTTTGTATTTTTTGTCTGTGCCTACCTTTAAGATCAAGTATATTGAACAGTTTACTCGAAATCAAGGTAAAATGTGATTTTGAACTTACGAGTAGCTTAATTTTAAAGCGAGAATAAAAAATAAGTTTAAAAGCTAAAACCGCTGAAATATTTATGTATTTACGTCATATTGATAGAGAAATGTTGAAAGGGTAGCCGTGATTGTATGCCACTTTGATTTTATTTTATTATTAAAATGAATATTTTTTTCTATAAAAGGTGGCATACGAGCGATATCCTTCAAACATGTCTCTAACATCAATATTTCAGTGGAGACAATTTTCTTGTTTCGCAGACTTCCCGTTTGCGTTCGCTCCCAAACGGTCGTGTCTGCGGCCGCTCCCGAGTGTTCGTATTGCGCTGCCCTTGTTCCCTCCCCCGCACTCGTGCGGGTCAGGTGCCAAGTTAAGCTCTTTCGGAAAGTTTTCTCTTGTGGAGGCTGTGTGGTGTCGGGGCTAATTCATCTGCCCTTTTCAGGGCGGACCCGACTGCTGCCGGCCGAAGCATCGCTGGTCAGGTGGATACGTAACCGTGCCAACGAAGCCTGATCGTCCGCCGTTCACCGGCAATAGGTCCGGACTAGGTTGCATTCTTTTACAGCGCAGTCTCGTTAGCATCTTGCTTTATTTCAGCCCACCACTATGTCTCGGCGCCCTCCGTGTGCCGACTATAGGTGTCGTGATCGCATCCGCAAACTCGAAAAAGAAAATACCTCCTTTTTTGACGGCTTCATGCGTAATCAGCCGTCTCAAAATCAGGAATTTTTCGCTCACATACAGGCGGAACTAACCGCTCGTTCCTCATCCTCTGAATACAGCCAGTTGGCTTTCGATTTCTCTCAGTTGTCCAGCGAAAAACAATCACTGGAAGCCCAATATGCAGCCGAGAAGGAAGCCCTTCTCGCTCAAATCGAATCCTTGCGAGAGCAAGTGTCCACTCGTCCTCAGGTCGCCTCTCTTTCACAGGGGTTTCAAACCGATTCTCCGGCGTCTCCAGATCCATCCGAGTACGTCGACCCCTTTTCAAACTGCATGTCGGTAGATTCCACCGCATGCAAACGGAAAACTACCCCGCCGGGTAGTGATTCCGACTCCACTCCTTTAGTTCCAGAATCTCCTGCTCCGTTCACAGAGGTTCGCAAAAAGTCCAAGTCTAAGAAGAAGAAGCAAGATGCTTCTTCGACTTTACCTCCATCCGTTTCAGCTGCTCCAGCCGCTGTTCCTGCTCCGCAAAATGTCGCACCGGCGTCTGCTCCTGCGCCTTTTGTTTCAGCGATCCCGGCGTCACAGCCTGCGTCGCAATCAGATTCGGCTCAGCCGAAAGTCAAGTCTCCGCCCCCCGTCTTCCTACGGGACAAGAGCCGCTGGACCGAGGTCTCAGCTCTCTGCGGAACGCACTCCCCGAAGATCCAGTATAGCAAGGCATCCAATGTGGGTGACTCTATTAAGGTCGTTGTCTGCTCAATTTCTGATTTCAGGAATTTCACTCGGCTTCTTGCTGACAAGAAGCTCGAGTACCACACTTACGCCCTCCCTGAGGAGCGTAAGATTCGAGCCGTCCTCAGGAACGTGCCGTTCGAGCTCTCGAACGAGCAAATCCAAGAGGACTTGTCTTCTCAAGGCTTCCCCGTCGAATCTGTGCACAAAATGCACAGCCGCCGAGGCAAGCAGTTCCCACTTGCGCTAGTAATCCTAGCGAAGAGCCCGCAAGGACAGTCCATTTTCAGAGGCAAGCTCACCGTGTGCGGTCTCTCCAACATCCGAGTCGAAGCTCCACACAAACGTGGTTTCCCAGGTCAGTGCCACCGCTGCCAATTGTATGGTCATGCGGCGGCAAATTGTCATGCTTCCCCTAGGTGCGTCAAGTGCCTAGATCCGCATGGGACTAAGGAGTGCTCTCGCACTCCCGAATCGCCCACCGCTCCGTCCTGCGTCTTGTGCGGCCAGTCAGGCCACACAGCAAACTTTCGCGGCTGCCCCAAGGCACCGCGTGCTGCCAGGGCTACCGTGAAGCCCATCGAGAACTGGAGAGAACGACCGCAGCCTAGCTCGGACGCTCCTCCAGTCAGTTCAAAGGTCCCCACGGCCTTTACTCCTATCGTTTCAGGTCAGCGCAGCCGGGTTGCGACTCAATCGCAACCGGCCGCCAAATCGGCTTCCCAGTGCCAGAACGCAAAAGGGTCTCAAGACCGCATGGCGTTCTGGATCCAGCTCGCTCCCATCGACGAGATCCTGGCTTTCGGCGCCGCTCTCGACGCCAGCCCAGAGGGTTTCAACGGTGCTCTTCCGGTCCTAACCAAGTTCGCTCCCCTTATTAGGAAACTCCAGCAAGCTCAACGTTTCTAAACGTAGTCCTTCTTTCCAGCATTCCTATCTCTGTGTGAGTCTGATCACTCAAGATAATATCTTAGTTACAGCTTTGCCATTTCTGCTAATCTTAGCTTTGTTTTTCTTACTTTCAGTTCCTTTTGGTGGCAGCCGTCTGGATGCCGCTCACTACGCAGCCTCTCGCTCCAATTGGCTGTCGTTCCGACGACGACTAAGGACCTTAATCAAGGTGAGTCAAAAGGGGGATGTTTAGTGGGTATGCTCAGCCTATCTGAGAGAGTCTCCACACTGTCTGGGCATTCTATTTGCCATTAGCCACTTATGGTTAACAGCTTATAGAATGCCCATTCGTCCGTAATAGGATTCATCCTCCTCCCGCTAAAGCTAGCTTTACTGGTTAAAGCTAGTTTTAGGGGGTGCCAACAATTTTTCTGTGGCGGAAAAACAAAAAAAAAAAAAAAAAAAAATTCTTGTTTCGTACTTTTTAGATCGTGTTTTTAGTAGTCAGGTTGTAGTTTTTTAACTTTTTTTTACCTATTTTGGAGTAATAGTGTTTACATATTTGAAATTTTCAAACGAAGTTCTTTTATTTGATACCTCACACGAAACTGTCAAACTTTTTAGTTCTTTACTATGATTATTATTTCACTTATTTTGGAGTACTAATTTTTACATATTTGAGCTGTGCTAACAAAGCTCTTTCATTTGATACCACACACAAAACCGTAACGAATTTTTTTTTAGTTCCTCACTTTAAGTCCCCTAGAGGGCGCTGTAGTTAATTTAACGTAATTTTATGTAGTAACCAGCGGACAGTGAAGAGGCTTCTAACGACACCTCATTTGGCCAATTATGATTACTAGTTTAGAAGCTCTGAGGGAACAGATGAACATCCATACCCTCCTTTTTGCTTCGCCGTAAGGTATTTAGCATAAGGACGATGTATAATTTTGGTACCCACCTCCAATAGTCATACGCCATTGATTGTGACCTTAGTGATTGGGATCTTAGTGACCTGAACCAAACTTACTTTAGCGCCAAGTTCTGATCGTTAGTCTGTTCAGAGCCAAAATAGCAGACGAGTCACCTATAGCATAGATATACACTGCCGCCCTGATTATCTGTTAGGTACCGGAATTAAGGTTTTTTTTTAATTTTGCCTACTAAATCAATAACGCGATTAGAGGTAGGTTATCAGCTTGGACTCAGAATCAAAACAGGCGTCTTACCAATTCTTGTTTTAGAAGATGAAATCTTTTCAATGATATATCACACATGTCTATTGAGCGGGTACCGGATCTCATATAAAGTCGTCCTTGCAAGGACACCTAAATTTTGGTTCACACTGGTGTTCAGAATTGTACAAACCGAACACAAATCACGAACATGATCAATCTGTACTGTATGTACCTATTTGTATTAATTCGTATAATCCTGACTGAAAAAGAGTGCCAAGAGTTTTTTCCACCGGCTTTTTTTGTCTCTTGGTCTACTGTAATATCTTATTCAATAACTATCAACACCTTTTTAAAGCCGAAGTACAAAATTGTGACGTCATTAAGCGGCCATTCAATGGTCTTATGGTGAATAAAATTTTTCATTTCATTTCAATCTCTGCGTATTTTTAGCACTTTGTAATCAACAACAGCCTCTACAAAGTTATTGAAAAATATATACATATTTGATTTCAAAATAAATTAATCAACCATTTCAATTAAGTCATTTTAAAAATGCAAAAATTAATTAAATTATTAAGAGTAATGTGAGTAGATTCTACTTTGTTGGTTATATTTTAGCTGTGTCAAATAAAATAGATTACAAAAAAAAAAACATAGTTTTAAATTTAATTTTATTAAATAAATAAATATTTCTGACACTCACACAACATTATCTAGCCCAAATTAAGTTTCTTAAAGAACTTGTGTTATGGATACTAGATAACTGATATACTTAAAAAATATATAAACATACATATTGAATAAATACAATTTTTTTTAGAATAAACTTAAATAAACATATAAACATCCATGATTTGACGACAAATATCTGTGTTCATCACACAAATATCCGCCGCCGCCGGGATTCGAACCCAGGACATAGAAGGCAATGTATGTCACCACTACACCAGCCGGTCGTGGAAATTAAATTTAACTTGTATTTTTTTACTTTGTTCTGAAAATCATTTTATTCCTCGAATTCATTCGGGTAATAACCCTTTTCAACTGAAACGGACTGGTGACGCATCACAAACCTAATAATTCTATAATTCTAGCTATTTAAGTAAAGTATCTAATACATTTTAGTATGTTTGCTTTACAAAGTAGGCTCTGAAAACACAAAAGGTTTTTTTTTGCGTTATGCCTTCTCTTGGCATGGCAGGTTAAGCAACGTTCACCCAGTGTATTCAAGCATATGTGGCCCTTGCAAATTAATCTATATTACTTATAAAAAAAAACCCAGACAATCACACCAACTACATGGTTCCAAACTAAACAGAGCTTGTGATATGAGATACCATGTAGCGAACTGAGGGGGAACCTAGAATATAAATACATACGAAGATAATTGCCCAGACCTGGAACATTTTTTTTTTCTTGTTACATGTGGGAATCGAATCCACGACCACTGGCGTCTGAGGCAGACAGTGTTACCTCATCGCCAAAGTGGTCGCAATTTATTTATCTTTGGAGAACATGTTAATCAGTTAGTTCTAGGTGCTGAATATTTGTAGCCTATACACCTACCTGCAAGCATTGGGCTAGATGACTTGTTTATTGCATTAAAACCTCCTCGTCATCTATGGAAGGATGGATGGAAAACTGTTAACGCCTATCATAATCCTTTCCCTCGATACCTGGAACAAAACTAAATTACATTACAATTGAGGCTGTAACTTATAATAGCAAAATGATTTGTTTTTACTCAAGTTATTTAAAAAAATATACCAAAAGGCAAATTTTTTGTACATAGCTGACTGAATTTTAATGTAAGTACTTAAAATTTACCTTGAACCGGTCTGTAGTGCAAAGGGTGTCTACCATCACTTTGAAGTACTGACCAAGCTTTCCAAATACTGACGACTAGCATTGCAGCTACTTCTCTTATGCTTCTAGTGGGATCTGAATTAAAAGATAAGAGAGCTAAAGGCTAAAAGAGAGTATTTAATTCAGAAAAATGACGCAGCATTTGCAACAATGAAAGAGAAGATGCGTCTTTGTATTACTACGGTAGAAGTACGTTGCAGGTGTTAAGCGTGCATAAGAAATAATAAGGACAATTCAATCAGCAGGCCTATTATGGATCTCAAAACCATGCGATGATATGAAATAGTTTTGACGTTAAGGCCGCTCAACATTCTCGCGAGAATCTCGCGAGAAAGCCATTCTCGTATTCTATCAGAATCAGAATACATTTATTCTACTCAATTTCTCTCATTTCTCAAAACCATGCGATGATATGAAATAGTTTTGACGTTAAGGCCGCTCAACATTCTCGCGAGAATCTCGCGAGAAAGCCATTCTCGTATTCTATCAGAATCAGAATACATTTATTCTACTCAATTTCTCTCATTTTTCACTACTTTTTGTGGGTTTTGGGGTTTGTGGGGAATTTTGAGTTTTGTGTAGGAGTCACGATCGCATGTTTCTCAGTAACCAGCGAGCCGCCGATTTGAACGGTTATATCGCAGAGTGTATCTCAGCGATGCGCGTCTGCGAATATCAGTCGAATAAACTACTAATACTAACTTGAATATTCGACTTGAACGATAGTAATATACAAACGTCCTGAGTCGAATGATACTTCTAATATTCGTAATTACTAACGATGGTTAACCTCAATATGGCCGAATGACCTTGAAAGAAAGTATTCGAATGGTTAGTTGAATGACTGAATGCATTGAAAGGCCGCTTGTGTCCGCTGTTTCACCCGCATAACTCCCTTTAGAGAGAGAGAGATAGTTTTGAAGTAACTCGTAATAGATTTTAAGAGTTTTTGTTAATGTTAGTATTGAAAATGGTCCAGGAAGATAAAAATTTATATCTAATATGTTTTATTTACTAACAAATAAAGATAAATTGTGATAAAATCATATTGATCTTAAGGCTTTATATTCTATGTATGAAGATAATTATATCGACGACAGAAAACGTATTTGCTGTAAGCGCCAAAAATGGTAAAAACGTTTTTTTACATCATTGTAATCAGAAAAAAATTCTGCATCGATTAGTCTTGGTCCCATATTTTTAGGACGAAAAAAGAAACACTTACGCCGTAACTTTTTTGAACAAAACTAATCAGATTTTTGTTGTAAGTCTACCAAAAAACTGTATTTTCTGGCACTTTTGACTTACTGCATAGTATAGTTTATTGTTTAATTGTGAATGTTGCTTACGCTGTTCTTGTGGTCCAAAAAATTTTTATTTAGAGACTTACGACATTATGGCAGAATGTGTTTTCTCAAATTTTATCACTTACATTATAAAATTGGTCCAATTTATTTGCTTTAAAAATACTTACGATGAATAGAAATGTATTTAGTAGTGGATTTAAACAGCACATATTTTGTAATTAATTCATGATAAACACTACTGTGACGGAAATAAAACTGTGTCAAATTGTTGTCTGAAGTATATCAGTGTATATAAAAAAACGTAGCCAAATATGATGTGCATAAAAAGATTTATGGCAGAAGATGCTGAATGCACTGAAATTGATCTAAGAGATAGGTACCAAAGAAAAAAATATAAAAACTTAAACTGCCGATTTCTCTTAAAACATATGTGATTTTTCAATAGGGACTTCCAAACTTTGACAGTTAACAGTGGCCATCTTGTTGAAGCTACATCTTTAAAATTAGTGGTCATTTATTCTTTTTCAGTATTCAACAATACGTGAAAATAATAGAATTGAATTTATTCAAAATATTTTTATTTCTTTCATGTTACATTGGGAGCGCAAGAAAAAAATTGAATGTGCCAGCTGCTTTTCTTCCCGGGCAGTTTTTTCAGGCGAAAGGCTGGCCCTCTGTCACTACAATAGTCTCTTACCATCATTATAATACCTCCAAATTAGTCAAACGTGATATAAGATAGTATTGCAGCCTTTGGTGTTCTGCCTACCCCATAGGGGATACAGGCGTGAACTGATGTATGTATTTAAAAAAAAATACTCTGTAACAGTTGGCAATTGATCCTAATTTTAATTGAAAAATTATCTTAAGCGATGTGACCAATTTCTAGATGAATGGGTACGTGAACATACAAAATTGACGAATTTGAAATGACACCAATCCATATGAGATGGAAAAGCGTCAAGTGCATCCCGAAAAAGTCGCTCTTTAATGGATTTTGGACTAGCGGTGTCATCGGTCCACATTTCTTTGAGAACGACGTTGTTCACTGTCAACAGCGAGCTCTACAGGTCCATAATAACACATGCCATAGGTCAAATTTAGCCTGATTGGAAAATTACAAATTTTGGTATGCGGTCCACCCAGAGAAGTCGTGGCGGACATTTGAATGGCATTATAGGAATTTTGTACTAACTGTTCTCAATATCCCAATGAGACTCACCACCTTATGCCTGCAAAGAAGCTTCAAACTGATAGCAGATTAGATTTGAATAAGATGGTAAGCAACCCCGAGGTAGAACTCCGACATATTCGGTCTGATCTGATCTAAGCCAGCTTGGACAATACATTGTGTCAAGCTATTTACGCCGCCGCGCCGAAGGACACAATGGTGCAAGCTTATTTTTGTCTCGGACTACGAGACTGTTCTGAAAAGTGACGACCCTCAACATTGCGGATACACGACGCCAGGAGGAGGATATTCTAAACATAATGGTAACAATAGGTCTTTCAAATAAATAAAAAAAATCGATGATATCTCACTTTGTTTACTTCAAAGTCAAAGATAGGAAGCTCTTAAATAAAGACCTAGAAAATCGTACCAAAAAAACATATTTCTCATTCATTTTGATTCATTCAAGAGATTTTTTAGACTATAATAACAAAATAGTAGACCGTTTACCGTAGTAGATGAAGAATATTGAATTTCTCTGATTTTGCAGACATCTATTTGTCATCAGTTCAGTTCTGTTTGATTAATAAGGTTTAGTTGAGTAGTAAATAAAAATATAAAATACTTATTTGGTGCTAAACGAAATTGTAATGAAAATGTTTTCTTATTTTCTTCTAAAAGTTAATTTACAAAATCAAAACTTAGTAAAAAGATTTTTACATTCTATTAATATACAACAAATCAATAAACCTTCGAGTAACTTATAGCTTTTTAATGGTAGAATAATAAAACTCCTCCATTTACTTAAAGCAAAACGGAAATGCATGATAATTATGAACTGTACCTTACGTTAATTTAGTACAACTTTAAAAATCTAATACTGCGATTACAGCATTTAAAATTTCTAAACACAATACCAATATGTTGTTGCCATGGAGAGTCCTTGGCGGTTACAGCGTTTATTAAGTTTACAGAATAAAACTTGTTTGCTGTAAGCGACAAAAAAGGTAGTAATAATTAACGTAGAAAAACATTTTTGCATTTAATATGTAGAATTTTATAAAATAAAAATACGTTTTTAAATTCATGCTCCTACGACCTATAGATTTTTAATTATAATTTTTTTTGAAATTTTTGAGCAGTTTTTTTGCTCTGGTGAAAACTTCGTATTTTGGCGCTTATAGCAAATACGTTTTCTGTCGTCGATATAAACGACTCGCGAGATTCTCGCGAGAATGTGGAGCGGCCTTAAAATTTATCATACGATAATTATTTGGTATACCATGTAAATGTAAAATGTAAATAACCCTCATATATAATAATTAAGTATTTATTTATGAAAGCAAATGAAATGGAAGAACACAAATGAAATCAAAAAACCAACATATCATAGAGGTGGGTGCGATCTCACCTTTTTCAATTGATGTTTTTGAGTCATAGATGATGATTGAAACTGTCATTTTAAAAGGTAATGCAACGCCTCTTGCATGTAAATGTAAAGGGAATTCGTTTTTTCTTTATGTCATAATTGTTGATCATTGTATCATAGAAATCTTGGTTATCATGTCATGTCATGAAAGAACCGTAATAAGCCTGCTGGACGTAAAATATTTTTTTATTTTCATTGTGTTTTTATCGGGTATAACTCACCCGTGCCGTGGCGGGACTGAAGCGGGGTCTATACCTCCATGGCATCTAAAAAGTGTATACCATATTCCCATTTTATCTTGATGATGCGTTATTAAGAATACGTAGTAATCGTAGTATTAAAAAAAAACATAATATTCAAAGATATTTCAATGTATTTTTTCGTTTGTTTTAATTAGCTCATATAAGAGTGGGCAAAGGAACATAATCATACAGTATCAATGTTGTACATTTTATCTAGAACAAAAAACCTCAATGGAGTTTTATCTCGATGATGCATTATTAAGAATCCGACGCAGTTTTCGGAGTACTTTCAAAAAAAGTCATGATTTTTGGAAGTTTTGTAATAATGTTTAGCTACCATTAAAAATGAGATAAACACAGGAAGTTTTTAAAACTATTTTAAATTTCTCATCGTTTCTTTTTATTTTTTTATTGCAATGTAAAAAAATATCTGACATAATTTTTCGTCGCGCTCGAGAATTTGTTGACCCGTGACATAATTTTTCCCGAATTTTTGCGTCAAATACCCATTAAGTTATAATAAGGCGGTATCAGAAAAACAAAAAAAATATTGTGATAAGATATTCATACAGAAAAAAAGTTATTTAGATTAGAAGGTGAAAATTTGGGATTTTTTTTTAAATAATTAAAAACAACCATATTTACTAAACTATAAGAGATAGGCTAGTAGTGCTTGAAGAAAGTATGTTCAGAGTAGGCCCACCTAACCCCCATTTCAATTGGCCAACTGTATACCAAACACCCTGTGTTTATCTTATCTTACTTCTTACTAATATTATAAATGTGAAAGTTTGGATTTATGGGTGTATGGATGTTTGTTCCTCAACCACGGGAGAATGGCTCAACGGGTTTGGATGAAGGACATGACCAAAAGCAGTCTCAAAATGTTGCACGTATGAAAACTAAATAATTATAGAAATTATTGGTTTATTTTTTACAAGCTTTTCACGTCTGGAATTTGGTATTCGTATCCGGAATTATGATTTTGAGATAAACAGTAAATTAACGATTGCTATATATACATTCCCGTATAATAAAGTCATGATTGACGTTTCGTTCTTTTCATTGTTTTTTTTTGAACGAGTTACGTAAGTATGAGCTTGATGAACCTTTAAACAAAAACAAGACGAAAATGATATTAGACTCATAAATAGCTAAATAATTAGTAATATCATAACGTAGGTGCTGTATATGTATTTATTTTATAGTACCGTTGTGAAATTATTTAGTTTTGTGTTTCGTTTCACGCAGGTGCAACTGTCAAGATAGATGTCATCTTCCACTGTCATCATCCATAAGCCGGCGCCTGCGGTAGTCGCCATTACTGGTTATTTGTCGATTGAGAATAGTCACTGCGATTAATCTCTCCACTTAAATAGTAATATTAAGCCACTTAAATAGTAAATTACCAATGCCGGTATATCTCAGAATTTATTGGATTACTTCAAATCTCGGGTACTTGTGTGAAAATTAACACTTTTATTTAATAGTTTATAAAACGTAGTTATAAATAAAGATTTATTGTCATTCAACTTGAGACGGATTTCCATACATCGTTGGTCATGATTCTTTGGTATAGTGATAGTGTACAGTCAGAAATAGCACATAAGCTACTTTTAGTCCTGAAATTCACGGGATTTGAAATTGCGTGGGTAAAACCCACAGTTAGTTTAAAATATAGTCATTACAAAAGAAGTATTCCATTTTCAAATTTGCAATTATTTGTCACGCCCGCTGGACAAAATTGTTCTAATTTTAAATAAATGCCACTTAAGATATTATGCATAAGTGGTCTCATCAGATAATTGATGACCGATTCACATTATGAATCGGTCATCGATGAATTGATTCACAGTATTGACGACATTTTGTAAATTAATGAAATTGTGGTCATTTCTGTCTTATTTACTGTCAGTCTTGATTACACGAGATTTCATACCCTTTGGTCCTTTAAAGTCACGGACCAATAGGTACTTGACGCGATTACAAGAGTATTTACCAGGTTCGATTTCCAGTTAGATATGTATGAAAGTTAAGAAAAAAGTTTAAATGTGATTATTATTAAATCTTAAATCGACGCCATGGCTCCTAAGCACAGATTTTGCTGTCTCTCATCGTTTCTGACTTCTCCATATGGACCCATTTGAATTGTACACCCGGTATATGTGAGTATTATAACATCTAGATTATCGATATATTTAATTTTAATACTGAAAAAAAGCGGACAGATCCACGATAAATTTGTCAAAATCATCCATGACTACCGCTTGGTGTAGTTTTGCAACAAGCATTGCCTTTCTTGCCGGAGGTCTTGGGTTTTGATCCCGGTGGGGGTGGATATTAATGTGATAAACACTGATATCAGCCATCAAGTCATATTTATTTGAGTTTATTTTCTATTATTTATATATTGATGTATGTATATTTTTATTATTTCAAGTTAACTGTGCTAGATAATGTGCTGTAAGCTGTAAGCACATCATAATGCTCCAGGACACAATCAAACACACTGCGCATCATACAAGAAGATGAAATTATTTATCGTCTAGCTAAATACGAAAAACCCCTTTTGTCAAAACAGACAAGCCAATTGACTTTATTTACAAAGGCCCAGTCACTTACCAAACATTTCCATGTTTCAAGAAACATGTTAACCCTTGTCCGATTCGCAATCTTCGTTGTAACATTTCAAGAAAACTCATTGCAATGCTAAGAAAGTGGGTCACAAAAGATAGCTCTATCTTGCGGTTAGTTCTGAATACGCTTGTTTGTTTCGATCTTTGAGATGTTTTCTGCCATCTTGCGTGTTCTACTATCGTTTGTATGAAATAACTTTGTTAAGGTTGTGAATACAAGCCGTATATTTAACGGCTGAGTAAGCAAGGCAACAATGTATTACGTAGTGAGCTTTTAATAGTATTCATTAATTTTATAAGGAACATCAAGGCATGATAGGGTCCGAGCAAAAAAGGAGCGTTATTTTGCATGTGTATCTGTATTATTTATGGCGTTTTAGGTCTCAAACGAATGATACTATTTGAATATTATTTTTTGTCATTTATGTACCTGGAAACACTGATTGCATTTGAGAAAATAAACAAATTATTGGTTATATTTTGTTGAAACTGAGTCTCTCAGAATCATGAATGAAATCCTGGCAGAAAAGATTATTCATATTTTTCTTCGAAAAATTATATTATTATTATTTATTTTTTATAAAAAAATGTTAGATAGCCTTGTCCATATTACGAATCTAATTTCGTAGGTTGTCTTCTTCTTATAGTCGCAAGATATGAAGATATAATTACACAGCGGGTTCTTAGATCAGTTCAAAATAAATAAAACAAAGTTTGTGTTACTTTTGAAGTGAAAACATGGTAGTAAATTACATTCTGGTATATGACAGATTGACAGCAACTGTACGCAGCAATTATTGATAATGAAATGTTTAAACCACAAATTGTTTATAAACAAAATTATTGTTTACTTCAAGATATAAAAAATAAGGTTTAAAAACTAAAACCGCTCTAAAAAGTATGAAACAAGAAAATAGTCTCCACTGAAATATTTATGTATTTAGTTTTTAAACTTTTACTGTAACTTATTTTGGAGTAGTAGTGTTAACATATTTGAAATTTGCTTACGAAGTTCTTTTATTTGATACCCCACACGCAACAGTCAGCATTTTTTTTTTGATGATTACTATAACTATTTTATTTCACTTATTTAAGAGTAATATTTTTACATATTTGAGCTGTGCTTATAAAGTTCTTTCATTTGATACCCCACACGAAACTATAAAAAAAAATCTTCGCTATAAGTCCTCCAGAGGGCGCTGTAGTCAATTTAACGTACTTTCATAAAGCCTATACTATACTATATACGGACAGTGAAGAGGCTTCCAACGACACCTAATTTGTCCAATTATGATAACCTTAAGTTTAGAAGTTCTGAGGGAACAGATTAACATCCATACCTACATACATATACATACTTACATACATACATACAGGTCAAAATCATAACCCTCCTTTTTGCTTCGCCATAGCTGGGTAAAAATAGAAAATTATTTTGAAACAAAACATTTTTAACTTTTCACGAAGTTAGCCTCATTAACCAGATTAAAACCTGAAACTAAAATTTTGTAAAATTCAATCATATGACATTTATGGTAAGTATGGCAATAGTATTAAACCTAGCAATTTGTTCGAAAATCTAAAGTCGGAGTAGGGAGAGCCATACTGATTTATTAAGCATTCCAGACTCAGACATTCCTTGCATGGTTGGGCTGGGATGTCTTTATTTAAATCTCTTAGAATCTACAGCTTAGGACATAACAAATTCTTTTTGTGAGGACGACTACGGTGTTGTATTGCGCTTTGTATTACAAATCTATACATAATTCTCTAAAGCTCCGTCATTAACACTGAAGGTGGAGCTTTAGAACGTTTCGGTTAAAATACTTTTATATCACTGATTGGATATGAATGAGTGGATATGAGTGGTCCGTTGTTATGGCCGCCTATGGAACTTTTCTTCACATGAGAGGTATCGAGATGCAATTAACATCAAATACTTAAATCTCCAATTCCATAAAGCATAGAAAATCTCAAACTTCTAAATTCGGCCCATACAAGGCTAGTTTTAGCCATTGGTCTGTAAATATTATGTTCTTTTATACCAATTTTACGTACCTGCATATTTATTTTAATATCACTCTGTAGAAAAAAATAAAGTTATGGTACCACAAACTCTTTTACATATATTCTCTGTTGATGAACACCCTACGCACGGTACAATACTACGACGTGGTATTAGTTTGAAATAACCTTTGGAAATACGTAGTAGACGTAGTTCTACAAGATGTTTTGTAGTAGTGCGTAGTCTTCTTTATTCTGATTCTTTTACGAGCTTCTTTCCGCAACTTTCTACGCGTTAAGCTATCGTCCTTGTGAGAATTTCAGAAACTCCTTCTTAGTGCTCCCCTACACTCCCTTAAGAAATGAATGTTCCAAAATTCAGTTCTTTGCGTCTAGTAGTTATGGCTGTATTAATTCTATTCCAAAAACCGTTTCTATGAATGTTATTTCTTGTTAAAGAAAATTTGACCGATGTTTATAAACTATCCCTGTATAATCAAAAATATACAGACAATAGGCATGGTTACTAATTTTGAAAATAGTTATATAATGTTCCCAAGTACCTAATATTTCCAAATATATACATACTTTTTTTGTTGAAAAAAACATTTTTCATTCAATATAATTTTGTTTTAATTTTAATTTCATAAATTCCCGCCAAAACGATCTATAGGCTGTTCGTAACGTCGTCATTCCTATTTTCGCTGACTGAATGTAATAACAGTCTGTAGACAACAGCTTTAAAATAGATAGATACTGTAAACAAAACCAACTTATATTCATCTATGAACAAAACATTAAATAAACATTCTGGCGAAAAAATTATGTTTTTTTTATATTTTATACGATAAAGATGACTTCTAAAGTTTGTAAGTCATGTGCGGCTTCTCTTATAAATACTCCTAATAAGGTATTTGTGTACGTTTTAAACAACAAAAACCAAAATTTATTTTTTCTATCTGAGTCAATAGTATCAAAGCCAAAAATATAGGTGTTACGTCATTCGTTCTGATTCGTGTTTCAAGTTAAATGGCGAAAGGCTGTATTTTGTTATTTTATTGTGACCTAAATATAAAAGATTGAACATTAAATATGGTAATAAATATGTTTTTGCGAATCCTTTGGATCTGTATAATGTATAACACCATGGAATAAGCAATTATTTGGTTCTGTCATCATGCCTATTCCCGTTGACCTAGCAACATGATATATGGCAAAAAAAAAATGAAAGCTCACGGTATTTAAAAAAGGCTAAATTGGGAAAAAAATTTAATATTATTATCTTATAAATCGTATAAATCGTGATGGTACCGGAATTTACGCGTAAATTTCTCGCTCTGCCTCGGGGTCTGCCGACACCGAAACGTCGAGTTATTTAAAATGTAAATACGTGACGAATCCGGTTAAAAAGTATTTTATGTAACCCTTAATGTGCGAATTGCACTCGCGTTTGACCGGTTCATGATACATTTGCCTTGCAGTATCGATGTTTCGCGTTTCAGACACTTCGATCCTTCGAATTTCCTTTTATTTAAATAATTGCAATTTGATATGTATTGGAGGATAAAAAAACTCTCAAATTATGTACAAAAAATTGCAATGCGAGTTAGACGCGACATGAGGCGGGCGCTTTCGGTTCTTTACTGGCCAGCAATATAACTAGGAACCATACGGGAGCCACAGCGGAATTAATCGTCTTTTAAGGCACTTATTCAGTTAACTGACCACCCGCTAACGAGTCATTGTTTATGACCTACATAAACATAATTAATAAGGAAAAAATTAAAACAATTAATTGTTCTTCAGGAAACTGAAAAGTTATTTTATTTTCACATCGCCAGAAAACTTAATTAATTTATAATATAATATAAAATAATATGAGAAAAAAGATACTTAATAGTATAATATAAGAAAAAATATCTTCCATGCTGGACTTGGAGTGAAAGAAAAACTTAGAATGTGCCAGCTGCTTCTCTTCCCGGGCATACTGTAAAAGTCAGTTAAGGGACTGAGGTTTTATTGGAGGCTTTTTGTGGGCGATAAGCTGACCCCCTGTTGCTGCAATAGTCTCTATCCATCATTATAATACCCCAAAATTTGTCAAACGTGACATCAGATGGTTTTATAACCTCTGTTGTTCTGCCTACCCCATAAGGGACACAGGCGTGAAGTTATGTATGTATGTATGTAAGAAAAAAGATACAGTATGCTATAAACTCGTGTCATACGATTACGATGTAACATTGATCACCGGATTTACTAGTATATTCTAGGATATTCTAGTATAGGGCATAAATTTCAAGTTTCATAAAATAATCACAAAAATTATAAAGGGTGACTGGTGGGTCACGTTCGAAATTCAAGGACGTGATAGTTTGAGATCATACGAGGAGGTGCTTTTCAAAACTTGACTATTCCACTTTCTACAAAACAGTTTTTTTTTTTGTAGTTGATAACATTAAAATGAAGGCGCAGCAAAAGTAAAATTGGACTAAAACTTGATAATTACACCAGAAAAAACTATAAAAAAATACATAATTTCGTCAAAGTTGATTATTCTCTTTTTAAACGGCATACCTAAAAAACTATTAGGTATCTCAAATTACATAAAAACAAAATGTGGAATAGTCAAGTTTTGAAAAGAACCCCCTCATACATGAAGAAAAAAGATGAAATAAAAAACAGATGTTACGTACATACATACATAACGTCGCGCCTGCATCCCTTATGGGGTAGGCAGAACACCAGAGGTTACAAGACCATCTGATGTCACGTTTGACAAATTTGGAGGTATTATAAAGATGTCAGCCTATCGCCCACAAAAACGCCTTTAAAACCTCTGTCCCTTAACTGACTTTTACAGTAGGCCCGGGAAAAGAAGCAGCTGGCACATTCTATGTTTTTCTTTCGCTCCCAGTCCAGCATGGGCAGCATTTACTGAGTAAACTTAACCGAAAGTTAAAGAATTTATTAGGAAACGCATGGCATAAGCGTCATACAATAGATACTTAGCGGGTGGTGGTGTGCGTGTGCGCGTTGATTGAGGCGGCGCGGTGCGTCCGGAAAAGTGTAGTAATATCTCTTTATTTATTACTAGCTATTGCCCGCAACTTCGTACGCGCATAAACATTGTTTGTATTTAACACAACCAGTCACTTATTGAAGAACCTTTATGCCAAGTATCACATCCATGCACTGAAGAAATAATATTTTTCAAACAAACTAAAAAGTCCAATATTTCGTGTTCCCGTGGGAATGTCGGGAACTTCTTTCACAACACAAAAAGTCACTCACTGAGGACCCTTTGTACTAAGTATCACATCTTTGCACTCATGGAATATTTTTTTTCATACAAACTATATTCCCGTTCACGTGGGAATTTCGGGAATTCCTTTCGTAGCACAACCAGTTACTCTTTAAAGAACCTTCATGCCAAGTATCACAACCGTGAACTCAAGGAATAAGATTTTTCATACAAACTAAAAAGTCCAACCACTTCCCGTGGGAATTTCGTGAATTCCTTACATAGTACAAACAGACACTTATTGAGGAACCTTTGTACCAAGTATCACATCCGCGCACTCAAGGAATAAGATTTTTTCATACAAACTAAAACATCATATATTTCCCGTTCCCGTGGGAATTTCGGGAATTGCTTTCATAACACAACCAGTCATTTTTTGGAAAACCTATATGCCAAGTATCATATCCGTACACTAAAAAGTCCAATTATTCCCGTTCCCGTGGGAATTTCGGGAATTTCTTCCTTAGTGCACCCCTACATCCCCTAAAGAATGTATGTTCCAAATTTAAGCTCTCTACGCCCAGTAGTTACGGCTGTACGTTGTCTGTCAGGTCAGTAACGGAACAGTTTTATATATATTGATGATTAGTGAATTCTGGTGAAAAATTAAGTACCTACTTTTATTACATAATTATGATCAGAATCGAGTACAGATTGCTCTCCTTCAAGATCTAAAATTTGTCACCAATCACCCTGTATAACTTAATATTAGCTAACTATGTAGATATTTATAAAATAAATATTTTTTAAAGAAATATTATCTAACTGGAGAACTACTATCTCAATCATCAAGAGACATCAGCCACAATATACAAAGGTAAACTACAAGGGAACGCTATGTTGCACTAAGTTCGGGTACGTGCAATTTGGTCTTGGCAAAAAATCATTTTCATTACCGTGGCGACTGAAACATACTATGTATATCTCTTTATGATAATAATAATTAATTTGGCTTCATTATATTGTTGACGTAAGAACACAAGAAACTTTCATAACGTAATAACTCAATATTTCATGCTCATTGTTCAAATAACAAAATTCCTTTGCATTGTTGAGTCTCTAGAGTGTTTTTGGTACTTACCCTATTATTTTTCCATTAATCACATCAACGAAGAAACGAGTATGTATAAGTTTTGGCAGAATTCTTTTAACTAGAGAAAATTAACAAGCATGAAAAGAGCTGCTCAGACAAAGTTTTCGAAGTAAAATTTTCTTACTAAAAATTCGGACTGCTAACTTTCTTCGTATAATGGAATTTTAACTACAGCTACCTAGGATTTAGTTATGGACGGATGCTTCTTGAATTTTTATTTTAGTTTCAAACTTTTAGCTATGTTTCTTATAAATTGGTTTTTTAACATTTAATCATGGATGGAAAATCAATTTGTGAAATATGATTTAAAGCTACGTTATGTTTGTGAGTATTTAAAAAAAAAGACATTTTCAGGTTGCTTTTAGTCGGAGTATAATAAAATCAGTGAGTGCATCAGAATAAGATTTTTAATTATAATCTTATCACATCAAAAATGCTAATTACACACGGGAAATCAGTACCTTCTAAGACTTCTTCTTTTTTCGAGTCAGTGGTAAACTTTACGAAGACGAAAACGATACAATTATTTTTACACTTGATGATATTGCGGATTCTTTCAGTATGATGATGATGATCATGATGATCGTAACCGCAGCTAATATTACCTATACATACCGAAACCATGAAAGAAATTAAAATACAACCTCTAGTCTAAAAACACATTTAATCCCATTTCGGTAATCAATTTAAAACATTTTGATATTTTTTTAAACGTTTTGTCTGGTCATATATGCGTTAAGTACCTATTATGAAAAAGAAACATGTACCGAAACAACCCTTCCGGGAAGCGTACAACTAATTGGAAACCACCGATAAATTTAATTATATCTTTAATTTATCTCAACTTTGTTAAGGAAACAGCCACCTGGGACTGTATGAAAAATTATCAGACCCGCATTGCGGTAGCGTTAGAATGTAACAAAATAAGAATATTTTTACGGTTGCGAAAGAAACCGAATTTTATTTTATGTATAGACGTCCCGCTGTAAACGGCAAAGCAACCTCCCATCCATAAAACACAGAGTTTATCTATTTTCAACTTGTGCACTAAAATTCCGACAATGTTGTGCTCGTAGATACGTTTACACATATTTTAGTTCTTTTCTTAAATTGTTATGGTAGCGTTTTGCGTCCGACCTAATTTGCATATTGAAAGATAATTATGGATATTTAATTAATACTTGGAAATATTTTAACTTCATTATTAGGTTTTTGAACTTAAAATAAGTGATTTGATAATAATTGTTTTAAACTATCGTGGTTATTTTAACTATGATTTAATGTATTTACGGGATTCTTACCACGGTTTTTGATTTTAATTTCGTGCGTCCGAAATTTATCTGCCTCTAACTGTCATCGCCACCTACCTACATCTGCCAGTCCGCGATCATGGTGCTTGTAACAGCATCGAAATATCGGACGAGCGAAATTAAAATCGAAAATCGTTGTAAGAATCCCGTAAATTCAATCAATTATCTATGTTTTTGTTTATATTGCCTGTAATATTATTATTATTGTAATTTATAAGACTGTTTACGAGATAGTTATGCAACGGCCACCGGGACGCGTTATTACTGTTTCTCATGAAAATGCTAACGCAGCGTCTGCCGTCCAGACGCTGACGTCCGGTGCGTTGCGAGTTTAGAGATAAGCACTAGTTTTAAGCTTCATTGTAAAACCTAACATTAGAATCATTCGTGTTAGACATAAGCCTCTGACTACACGTCTCAATAAAGTAGTTTTTATATTTAAATTAGTTTTTAAAAAGTTATTTCCCGCTCCCGAGATCTTGACTGGCGCAGCCGGTAGGATCGTTTGAAGGAAGCATCGTACTTAGCAAGTATTAAAATAAACGCAATTACAAACGTGCGTTTACGCGACTGTTCGGTGCAAGCGAACGATCCTCGAACCAAATAAATTCGTCAAAATCCAAGGAGAGCATGCTGGCGGCTGGCTGGTGAGTGCAATTTTTCACCATCCTTTCCCAACCTCTTTTTCTTTGTTATTTTTGGAATCAAACTTCTTCCATCATAACGTTAAAACCGTTTTTCTAAACATCGAAAAACTTTATTTTTAAGTGTTAATTTTTGTTATTTTTGGAATCGAACCTTTTCCATCATAACTTTAACTGTTTTTCTCAAAATCGAAAAACTTTGTTTTAAAATATTAAATCGTAAATTTTGGAATCGAATTTTTCCATAATAATAATTATCTGGTTTTTCTAAACATCGTAAAACTCTATATTTTTAGCGTTGAATTTTATAAATTGATTTTATTATTTTACTGAACTTTATTTTGTGTTATTTTTGATTTTGTGTGATTTTTATTGTGTGTTTTTTTTTATATATACTTTTTATTTTGCGAGATTTTATTTTGATTTTTACTTGTGTGTTAGTTAATTTTATATTCTCAAAATGGCTACAACCACTATTCAAGTTATTCCCAACGAAATGCTAAAACTTATACCTCTTTTTAATGGCGATAAAAGGCAGTTAAACTTATTTATAAGAAAGTGCGAATACTTAATTAATAAATATCATGGCAGTGAGGAACAGAATATATACGTAATGCATACTATAACTAGTAGATTAGTAGACGAAGCTGCCGCTTTAATGAGCGAGCGCGATGATATTATTACGTGGATGCAATTTAAGGAGTTACTTATCCAACATTTTGGTGATCCTAGGAGTGAAGAGTGTATAGCCATAGAGTTAGAAGGATTAAAAATTAAACATGGTGAAAGTTACTTAGAGTTTTGCAATAGAATTCAGACCGTTCGATCTTGTTTAATCTGTAAAGTAAACGAAATATCCGACGACGAAACCAGAAGGGTAAAAATTATAATTTATAATAAAACAGCATTAAACGTTTTTCTCTACAATTTAACCGAAAATTATATTAGAATAGTAAGGCTTAAGAACCCAGACACGTTAGAAAAAGCCCTAGAATACGTTTTAGAGGAAGTTAATTTCTACGAACAATATAATTTAAAGAACAAGTCCAATAATGTGCCTAAAATTCAAACACCTAGTACACTTCAACAATTTAAATTTGGTAACTCAAGTTTACATCCGGTTTTACCTAGTATACCTAAATTTAATTTTGGACTTCAAAATCAGGCTAAATCACCCCAAAACATGCAGCCCCAATTCGGATATAAATTCAATGGCCCTCAGCCCCAGTTAGGTTACAGATTTAATAATTCTCAAGCCCCATTTAACTTTAAGCCTAATAACAACAACCCTCAGTTCGGTTATAAACCTCAGTTTGGTTATAGACCTCAACTTGGTACGCAGTTCGGTTATAGACCTCAGTTTGGAAACCAAATAGGCTATAGACCTCAGTTAGGACCCCAACAATTCGGTACAAAAAATAATAATATGCAACCCCATCAGTTCAATTCACCCCAACGATTTGGCTACAGACCAAACCAGGTCATGAATAAATATGATAATGACGTATCTATGAGAACTGCTCAACCTTCGAAAAATCAATCAGCATTACCGCAACAAGGATTCCGATTGAATGAAACAGACTTAGACCATGACTATTACGACTATAACTATAATAATTACGATGAACAATATTACTATCAAAATTCGGATGACGTAGAAATAAGTGACTATTTTGAACAGAACTGCATAATTGAACAACCCGATGAATTAGATAACGAAGATAGGGAGCCAAAAGAACAAGTACAAAATTTTCACATCCAGGCCTCAAAGAAAAGCCAAAAATAGTATACCTTAATTGTGACACAAAACTTAAGCTACCTTATATATATGTACCTGAAATAGACTCAAAGTTTATGATCGATACTGGCAGTACTAGATCGTTCATAAGCCCTTATAAAGCTAAACAGTATTTTAGATCATATACCTTTCACGAACCTTTTACAGTTATAAGCACCCATGCTTCAAGTACTCATGACAAAGTTATTCAAATACCACTAATGCCAACATTTAACAGTAACGATTACCATAAGTTCTATGTCTATGACGTTGATCATAAATATGACGGACTAATTGGTAACGACCTTTTGATACAACTAGAAGCCGTAATAGACCTTAAAAATCAACAACTTGTTACTAAATCGACAACCTTACCGATAATAAATGAAACTAATTATGTTATAGAACTAGAACCCAGAATGGAACAGCTAGTAAAGATACCAATAGACCAATACTCAGGCGAAGCTATCATCAACTTTACAAAATTTTGTGACGGCGTTAGAATGCCATCAGCCATAGTTAGTTGTGTTAACGGTTATGCTTCAACAGTTATTCAAAATGTTTCGGATGTTCCTATGAAATTATCAATTACAAAACCATTTAAAGTTACGGAATATGACAATCAGAACGTTAACTGCGCAGATGTAGAGATGAAAGACCTCGAAATTGATGACGCACTTAACGAAAACTTGACAAGACTTAGACTAGATCACATGAACGAAGAAGAAAAGCGACTAATTAGTAACTTATGTAGAGAATACAAAGACATCTTTTATTGTGATAAAATACCATTAACTTTTACAAATCAGATCAAACATAAAATTAGAACAAAAAACGAAGACCCTATTTATGTTAGACCGTATAGACAACCCCCTGCTCAGATAGACGAAATTAAAGCTCAAGTCCAAAAACTTTTAAAAAACAATATTATTAAAGAATCCTATTCACCCTGGAATGCTCCAGTGCACCTAGTGCCAAAGAAGGCCGATGCATCAGGTGAAAAGAAATTTAGGATGGTAGTTGACTACAGACGACTCAATGACATAACAATAGATGACAAATACCCATTGCCCAACATAACAGACCTATTCGACAAACTAGGCAGAAGCAAGTATTTCACTACTCTTGACCTTGCAAACGGTTTTCATCAAATAGAAATCGATGAAAACGACCAACAAAAGACAGCCTTTAGCGCAGATGGACATTACGAGTTCCTTAGGATGCCGTTCGGTCTAAAAACCGCTCCGGCAACATTTCAGCGTCTCATGGACAATATTTTGAGAGGATTACAGGGAAACCACACACTTGTCTACATGGATGACATGATAATCTATAGTACTAGCTTACAAGAACATATAAATGATTTACGATCCGTATTTGACAGACTCAGGGCAACTAATCTCAAGGTTCAGTTAGACAAATCTGAATTTCTCCGAAAGGAAGTTTTATACCTAGGACACACAATTACTGACCAAGGACTGAAACCAAATGACGACAAAATTAAAGCAATACTTAATTACCCCTTACCTAAAACTGTGACAGAAATCAAGAGCTTTCTCGGACTCATAGGATACTACAGACGCTTCATCAAAGACTTCGCTAAAATAACCCAACCATTGACATCATGCCTAAAGAAACGTAACAAAATTATAATCAATCAGGAATACATGGACGCATTTGAACGATGTAAGACACTTTTAACAAATTCACCCCTTCTTCAATATCCAGACCCATCCAAACCATACATTTTGACCACTGACGCTTCTTCAGTAGCTTTAGGTGCCGTTTTATCCCAAGGTAGTATAGGAAACGACAAACCTGTTGCTTACGCTAGCAGAACACTAAGCGAAACTGAAATGCGATATAGTACCATCGAACGCGAACTTTTAGCCATAATTTGGGCTGTTAAACATTTCAGACCGTACCTATATGGTGTTACCTTTACAATATTTACAGACCATAGACCTCTTGCTTGGCTTTATTCTCTTAAAGAACCCAATAGTAAACTAACTCGATGGAGATTACGCTTACAAGAATACGATTTTAAGATTATTTACAAAAACGGAAAACAAAATACTAACGCTGACGCTCTTTCTAGAATAAAACTTAACGCAATAGATAACTTAGACAAAGAATCCACGAAGGTAAACGTTGACAAATCTGAACAGAAAATTCAAGACTACGTAACGGAACTAACTGACAAAATAACGGAATTAGCTAAACGACAAAGAGACAGTGAAGAGACCATAACCATAGCTGACAGCTCTGAAACATTGACTATAAGCGATGCATCTGACTTAGAACGTTCTTATCCTCTTCCACCACAATCTAGTAGCACTGAAACAATACATTCAGCAGTTGATTTAGAAACCAAAGGCATACCAATTTTAAATGAAGCTATTGATACCAAACCTAATCAAATCCTAGTGTTTACATGGCTCAAAAATGAATTACAGGTTAAAGATATATCTAGGGACAAACAGAAGGTTTTAGAAGTTTTCATGCCAATAAATAATTCAGATATAATAAAGCAATTTTTAAAAGAATATATTCGACCCAAAATTAAATATTTTATTTACTTTGAAGACGAGCAACATAGAAAAGACTTTAACATGATCATTATACAATTGTTTAAAGAAGGTATGGTAGAATTCTATGAATGCACGGAAAGAGTCGTGTACGTTGAAGACGAAAATGAGCAAAAGGCTATTGTGTTAAAATACCATGAAGGAAAGACATGCCATAGGGGTATCAAAGAAACCATGCTTAGAATAAAAAGAACGTATTTCTGGAATAATATGCACGAATTAATATCAGCTATCATTAACAGTTGCGAAGCGTGTAGAATAATGAAATATGATAGGAAACCACTTAAACCCTCTTTACAGTTAACGCAGACTCAACTTTCCCCTTTTCAAGAAGTTTTTATAGATATATTTACAATAGAAAACCGCTACTATTTAAGCATAGTCGATGCATTCAGTAAATTAGCACAGACCATAGAGATTAATAATAAATCAACAGCAGAGGTTGTACGAGCCTTAATTAAATACTTTTCTATGTACGGTGTACCTAGGAAAATAAACTGCGACCCTGGTACGGAATTTAACAACGAGCTCATGCGAGAGTTAACATCTATGTACAAAATTGAACTACACATTTGCACGCCACACAACCCCAACTCTACAGGTATCGTTGAGCGTTTCCACTCTACACTTATAGAAATATACAGATTAGCAAAATACGAACAAAAATGCACTGATGCCGCATCTATTATGACCTATTCAATTATGGCATACAATAGCACCATACATTCAACTACTGGTTTAACCCCCTTCGAAATAGTTTTCGGTCATACAGATAGCAGCAATATTTTTGATGGCGAATTCGAAAAATCATACATGCAACAGCTTATGAAAGATCATGCAAAGCGGACACGTTATCTATATAAGTATATAGCAGACAAAATCGTACTACATAAAGAAAAGATTAGACAAAAGCGATTAGGCGAAAACGTAGACTTAATGGAAGGTGACATAGTTTTCTCTAAAGATGTGAACACAAGGAAAAGTAAGGATAAACCCAGGTATCGAAAAGCAATAGTTAAAGGAAAAGCCGTTAGAAATGTAGTCCCGTTACAAGTAGGAAAGCGAGATACTAATGTAGCGATTAAAAATATTAAACGCCCTCCACAGGTGGAGCTTGGCCCTAATGAGCCTTCTAGCTCACGGTAAGGCCTTACACCTACAGAACCTCGGAAAGAATCCTGGATTACTACCGATCAAGGTTGGACAAGCACATAGGCAGGAAGATAGATGGACTATAGTAAAAAGACTTGACCTTAATGGGTTAGTAACTGACCTAGAAAGCAACACTCTTAAGTTTAGGGAATTCATTAATATTGTAACCTCGCATAAAATTCAAGAGCTTACAGATGTGCAATTGCAAGTCGAGTATTTAAATAATATTACTATTTTCAAGTTAAGGCAGCTAGTTCCTATGCAGAGATCGAGACGTAGTTTGTTTAATCCTCTTGGCTCATTTATCAAAGCAATTACTGGTAACCTAGATCACGAAGACGCGATTCATTATGATACTGTTTTATCTAAAATTGGCACTAATACGGTTAAATTAGAAAATAAAATGACATTGGTAACGAAAATGTTGGATGGTTTTGTGAACAGTACGGAGACATTAAATAACAACAGCCTTATCATCGACAGACGCCTAAGATATATCGAACAGCTTATAAAATCTAGTGCAAATGCAGAAAACAAATATCTATATCTGATCCATACATTTAAAATTTTTGAAATATTTATGAACACTTTTAGAACTATTTACACTAACCTCAATGAAATAGAAACTGCCTTAGCCTTCACCAAAGTATCTGTACTTCATCAGTCTATTGTTAACTCTAGTGAAATGTTAAACTATTTAAAGGAAATTAGTCAAAATTATAATTTAATGTATGAAGTTAAGGAGGAAAACTTATTTAAATTTGAAAAGAGTATTACAGTTAAATCCTTTGTAAAGGAAAACCAGATAACGTTTATTTTGGAAATACCACTTGTCGAGAAAACCGTTTTTAATTATTTCAAAATCTATTCTCTTCCGATATATAAAAACGCGATTAATAAAACTATAGTTCTTCTCCCTGAATTCCCCTACCTCTTGGTGAAAAATGTTAAATACCTGCCAGTTCGTAAGCCTTGCGACCGAATCGATGCAGACAACGTCCTGTGTACCGACGACCACGTGGTACAGTTCCAGCCACCTAGTTGCGTGCAGCAGCTCCTGGAGTTCCAGCCAGATACAAGCAGATGCGTAGCATTCCCTGTCGACATCGAGGATGTCAAGATCCAGCGAATCAGTCTTGGAACCTGGATTGTATTCTCTCAGAACCCTATACTAATTACTTAGACCTGCGGCCATGATGAAACCAAAGAATCTCTACATGGTACTTACATGGTGTCTACAACGGAAAACTGTTCCCTATTCCTGCACGGTGTGAAGCTAAACTACCAGCGCTCATTTGCTGAAAGTATCCAGTTCAGAGTTACACCTATCATTACCTTACCTGATCTTAATTACCAGAACTTCAGCCTCCAACAACCAATCAACATCAAAAGCATGAACTTGGAAGAATTACGACGTTTCTCATGGATCTTAAATAGTGGTAGTGAAAACAGTGAAAGTGATAATATCGATTATAATATTATCGATACAAAAAGTGTCAGTGCACCTACCCTTTTCTTGTATGTACTAGTGTTAAGCATAGTATTTTACTCATGTATTAGATATATACTTAAAGGGCGAAATCATCGGAACCCGATCGAAATCTCAGTGGAACCCGATAATTTCGCGCTTGATGAGGGAGGAGTTATGCAACGGCCACCGGGACGCGTTATTACTGTTTCTCATGAAAATGCTAACGCAGCGTCTGCCGTCCAGACGCTGACGTCCGGTGCGTTGCGAGTTTAGAGATAAGCACTAGTTTTAAGCTTCATTGTAAAACCTAACATTAGAATCATTCGTGTTAGACATAAGCCTCTGACTACACGTCTCAATAAAGTAGTTTTTATATTTAAATTAGTTTTTAAAAAGTTATTTCCCGCTCCCGAGATCTTGACTAGATATTCTAAAACCGTTTTGTGGTAAGCATAAATAATTCCAGCTAATTATTAGAAAAAAACAATAGTCTTGCCGTTGTAATAGCACCAATAATGCAATAAAGACATTATACCATCGTTGTTTAGTTTTGCATAGTCTAGAGGTAAAGTTGTTTAATGGCTGTGGCGTGATCTAAATTTGTAAAAGTATTTGTGCATTTTTTAAACTGTGAAGAATATTTAATAAGATAGATCAACTTAGAAATTTTTTGAAGCCGTTTAGTAGTTTTATCTCAAAACTAATGAGGAATTGTAACACACTGGTATCTAAAACTTAAGTCACTTTTATTTCTTAATTTATAATTTTTGAACAGTTATGTACATTTTGGTTGATATTTGAAATATCCAAATCGCTCATTAGCAAACAAAAATTTAATTTTGAAGTAACTATTAATTATACCGACTGTCATTTATAAGTGAATAGTTTAGCAAACATTTTCACAGTAATCGTTGCTTCAGAATTGCACTTAATAGCGGTCACGATGCTCGAGGGAAAGCCGTTATTCTTGTATTTAACTGCTAATGTGCTTGAACGCAAAACAGACGTTTACTGAAATTGTATTTTATAAAACTGCATGTGACATGATTTTCTGAATAAATTGCAACTGTTGTTGATTTGTAACTGTTTTTTTTTTAATTGTGTTAGCTTTTGTCTGGTTATTTACTTAGATTCTCCTTTTCATACCTAAAACATACCGTTCTGAGAATTTATTTTAAGTCTAATTAAAGCTATAGTGTCCAATACAGCCTATGTAAAATAGCTCTTTTAATCATCTTTTTGCAGGACTTGGCGGCATTAGTATACCTCTTGTTGTGTTTATGCGATTCCACGGCTTTCTGCGAGTGGTTGCCCGAGCTTTGTACGCTTCTCGCTTACGCTTTTATCACACTTGAGATTGAGATCGGTTATTGTAAAACAAGCTTGCTGCCAAGGTATAACCACTGTCCGTGGTGTGCATTAAAATCCCCCGATATCACCAACTGCGCCGTAGGAAAACGTTGCTGAACCATGTCTGCTGTACTACTTAAAAAGTTCATAAGCCTCGTTGTCTCCCGATCTCCGCTGTGTGATATAATCTATATAAATCTATTTGGTCTAGGCCGGTATCTATGTGAACCCACATAACTGTAAGATCCGGCATCTCTAAGTAACGGAGACGCTGACAACAAATCGTGTCATTCGCATACATGCACACCCCGGCGGCTTGCGGGTGGAATTTGGACTCCAGGATGTAACCTTGGTAACAAAAGTATGCAAAGTCTGAAGGATTACAGATCTTTGTCTCCGTTAGGAAGTAAGTACTGCCAGCCAGCATAGAGACAGCAAAATTTTAGAGAGGGCAACGCTCTTGAATACAATCTATTGTAGTTAAAAGTCTTTCATGTTTTAAGTTACTTTCTGCTTGATCAAAGCTTTGAAAATCAAATTAGAAGCCATAAAATCAAGCCATTTTACTTATTATCTTTTAAAATGTTTCGCTGTAATGAAACAAAATTTTTATGTCTTCCGCAATTCAATTTGTTGGATATTTTATTTAAGGTAAGAGCCGAGAGATCGATAGAATACAGAAAGCACACTTGCACACGTTAAACTAAAACAAATACTTAAGATTTATTTTAAGTTTCTTTATTGTTGTAATATAAAGATTATGTTTGTTCTTTCATATTATAGCAGAGCTGTATTTCCGCCAATTTGTATAATGAGTATATTTTTTCCTGTACTTTACATGGTATACGTTTTTTCAAATTTTAATTCTATTTTTGAAGCCAAGATTTTATATTCTGATGTTCATTAGGTGTACATACATCATCATCATCACAACTCTTTGTAATGAGCCCACTGCAGGGCATGAGTCTCTCCACTGGGTGAAGAGGAGGTATAGGCCATAATCCACCAAGCTGGCCCAGTGCTGGGTGGTGGATGCCAGAATTTTCAGGGCGCCAAGATGGCTTCTGACAAACCCTAACGACTACTGTATACAATTATACAGCACCCGGGACCGACTGCTTAACGTGCCCTCCGAAGCACGGAAGTCGCCGTGAGAAAATGAATGGTCGGCGGTCACCCATCCAAGTACCGACCCAGCCGAACGTTGCTTAACCTGTGATATCGTATGATACACACAGTAACCACCGCGCCACGACGTACATACGTTATGTACTTTTAATTGTACTATTTATTCAGTTTTAAAATTCATGGCGGTCATAGTCCTTGGAAAGCTGCTCAAAATATGGAGTTTTGCTTTATACTCCCTGAACTTCTTAGACCACATGGGTTCTTATCCAAGAAAATACGATTCTAACAACCACCCAAGCCCTACACAGTACTTCTGAAAGCCTTTAGCCTTTATCCTAATTATTTATCTAAGTCAAACCTGCAGAGAAATCCAAATCACCATAATTTTATTGTATTTTCTTTAATGAAAATATTCCGTTAGTGAAATCTGTAATGAACATTAAATATCCTTCAGAGTGCAGGAATGTTCACTGACTGCAGAAAAGAATAACGTTGCAAAGGCATGTCAGCAACATCACTTAGAAGTTCATTTAGCCTAGCAGACTTCAGGCATATCTGCTCAACACAACCAATAAATACAGGCAATAACAGGTTCAGTCCAGGCTATGTAAGCTACCATATATTACGAAAAGAATCTTCTAAGTCAAGAAGATAGTAACAACAGATATTCTCTAGTATGTAGCCAGTCTATCCAAGAAGGACTGACAACAGTCAGCTTTTGCAAAGGGACTTCTGTGTACAAAATGTGGATGGAAAATTGAGATTTGATTTTAGTTATGTTCCTCTTAATTAAAACCGGATGGGTAATTGAGTATATTTTGAAGGTCGTAAAATATATAATCAGTTATTTCTTATATCGTTATAAGAAATAACTGATTAAACCTAACACCGTGAAACCTTTCAATAAATTTTAATTTTAACCATCGTCATCATCATTCAGCTAGGAGATTCCCACTACTAGACAAAAGCCTCATTCTAGGTTTTTTTTGATTGGGATTGTGCTACTAACATCCAGCGTTTACCGGCGACCAGAGATATAGTCGGTCTATTTGCGGGGGGCCTGCCTACCGTTCTCCGAGCTATGTGTCCTGAACATTGCATCTTCAGCTTTTCTTCTTATACAAATCAGTTATCTTTTACAAAATAATAAAGACAATAGCTTAAAAATTATATTATTGCTTGAAAATGGAATATCAAAATGAGCGAAACCGATAATCAAATACTGAAAGCACAAATTTGACCCCTTAGGAATTGTGCAAAAATTATAGACTGTTGTTGAATTATTCAAAAGCGAATATGATTTTTTTTTAACATTTCCTATAAACTTCATATTTCTATGTAACTAATTTACACCTAATCGTTCTTAATAAATCATTCTGCCCATTAGTGTTTACCGAACAAAAAACACTCAGCAGTTTCGGAGTTTATCTTATTGAAAAATAAAACAAATTATACAAACAGTTTACTTATGTTTACTGAATTTTTGTTCGTACCACTTACACTTGTTCAAAACACCAAATAAAGTTTATTCATAGGAAGAAAAAACCTCAGTAACTTTTATGGTAATGAAAAATTTAAATCTATTAAGTAATTGTGATTAAGGTATACGTTACATACACACATACTATCACACTTTAGATTCCATCAAGGCAAAATAGATTAACGTCACTTGCTAACTACTAGTTAACCACGTCTATGTGTTTTGATTTCGTGTAGTTAACTTAACCTTAATTGGGGTATACCCTTGGGATGGTAAGGGTAAGCGATCGATTGCGTGCTAGGTTTACATTTTCATAATTTTAGGGGTCGTACTAAGCGTAAATATGTGGACAGTTTGCGTGGTTCGAATGGTGGGTATATGCTTGGTATATATACTTATATTGTTTTTTTAGGTGTGAAGCTGTTTCTTAATTATGTTGGGTTTTTAGAGACTAATAACAGCAACAAAAACTAATAAAGCTACGAATTTTCAGAAATGTATATTATACGTAATAATACAGTTTCACCAGTTTGAAGCAGGTATTAGAAAACACTTTCAATTAAAACGGATTTGAAACAATATCCGCCCGCGAGCCATATTTCGCAAAATATTTTTTGATTGATTGTAAATTTACTAAATATATCTGTCACAACAGCTATATTTTGGAACAGTCGTGCACAAAGGCGATACGAATATGAATTAACTTATTTGTTCAACGTAAAACTATCGCCGGAGGATTTAGTTTTACGAACAAAGTGAATACCGATGGTTTTTATAAATCCTAAAATTTTCTTCGTTTAAGGCGAGGATGCAGCGTTTTTACACTTTTTTGAAAGATAATATACCCAGTAACGTGTCCATGTTGTGTCTGAAAAAAAAATATGCATAAAAATTAACTATATAACCAACCACTGTGTAAAGATAGAAACATGATTTATGAAAATTGGCTCGATAAAAAAAGTGACAAACAAAACACTAATTTACCATTTCAAACGGATAATGCTACGAAATGCCATAAAGGATTCATGTAAACATTACATGCAAAATATAAAGCGGACTTCTTTTTACCGATGGGTATAGAGTTATAATCTTTGAAAAATAAAGGTACACGTATTTTCGCTTGCTCACTTCGGCGAAAATTGCTAGCCATATCTGGGCGGAAGTATGGAAGTACGCACCGCGCTACAAGCGACAGCGCAGCGTACAGATGCAGGTATCTGATTTTGTATGAGAACTCTGGGATCCGAAGTTCAGTAATGTTTTATTACACCGTTCAGTTTGAGTTTGCGAACTAAATAGTATGGGCGCGCAGTTTTTCCATCCATGAACTAGTCCATAGCTCGAGTTCAATTTTGAGTCTTTATTCACTTTATTGAAAGACATAGCTACATATATTTTTTTTTTATCGAGATGTTATGCGTTTCAACGATAAAAAGGTTTATTAGAATCCTTTTTTCCTGGAATACGATTAGCATCCAGTATGTCAGATGTACTCAAGTTCATTTTCATAGTTTTCGTTAATTTTAAGAAATAGGTTAACAAATCGGTTTTTTGCTAATCGACAGTTTAATTCTAATTTCTATTTTTTTACGTACCTACGAGCATATCCAATTTATATTTTTTTTAAATATGCGCCGTTGTATTTGCACTCCTTTTAAAGAAATTTCATCATATAAATGACAGTATCAAATCGGTTAGAAATAAATTCCATGGATTACTGTACATAATTATGTCATTGTTCTTATTTAAATTCGAGAATTGATGTTTCGGTACATTATATTTTAGAGTCCGAGAGTTCCGATTTAAATGTGCAATAATCGACCTTAAACAAATTGTAGCATTTCAATTACCTACCTGTAATTTCATTATTTTTGTACGCCATCTGTCATGAACTGGAATGCCAAGGAATTACTTTTCGATAGTTGTATATTATCCTGTTTAACTGATAAAGGGTGGGTACTTAACACTACTTATTTTTTTCGGTACAGTTCAAAGTAAAATATAAGAAGTGGACTCTTCAAAAGAATATACAATGATGAATATTTTCTAACTATGCTGTAAATAAGTTATTTGAAAATTATTGTAAATAAGTTTTTTTTTTAACAAATTGTATCAAACCACATAATTCAAGTTTAGATAATTTGTATTTTTCTCTACTTTCGTCTTTCTTTTTTTAGAACAAATTACTTAATTAAAAACAAAAACTGTATAAAATTCTTTACGATAAAATATATTAGGCTCTGAAGTTTTAATAATAAAAAGTAAATCCGTCATTAGACGTAAGCTCGTACCTCTTATGTGAACTATCTAACTATACTTAAGGTCTGTGGATTTTGTTATTGGTAATAAATAAATAAAAGCTTTAAGACACAAAGAAAATATAATGTGCTTGATAACCTTCTTTTTGTAACGTCTCTTTACTGTCATGATTTTTAAATCACTTGAAAATAACAGATTTATCCAAAATTTGATTGAAGAAATCAAATCTCCCAAATTAGAAAAGATGAATTGTGGCTTGTGGCTCATTTGAATTGGATGACATTTAATAAACGTCAAGACGTAAACATTTAATTTGACAGCCTCTCTGCGTTAATATCCGGTGAAAACAATATTTATACAAAAAAACATGACATTTATTAAAACTGTATAAATTGAGCCTATATTTGATAGCACGAATTAAAGTGGATCATTTTTCATTCAACTGATTCAGTATGCAATCAATTATGAGTATTCCGAAACTGTTTTAAATTGTTAAAGTTTATATGGATCCGAAATACGCAACTAAATCTTTATTAATTGATATGCATCCATATGGTTATTTCATGAAGTCATTTCAATAAAATTAATTCATCTCTCTATTTGTTTCAATAAAGATATTTTTTTCATTTATACCTATAAAGAATTGAACGTTGCCTAGCAAGTTTGACTTGTTAAATCGAAAAAACAAAGAATGTAAGTGCTTTATGTTATTTAATCAAGATAATTTATTTTCGTACATTAAAAATAAATGTATATGTTAAATATTTAAGTGGTTTATTCTGTGGTACATTGCCGTAGTCTTCTCGATTTGGGTTGGGTCAATTTGAGAATCTAATATTTCAAAATTAGTTTGTGCCTGCGTTGAATCAGGTTTAGATGTCAATGCTAATTTAAGGTTTTAATTAAAATTTTTAGCTTAAAATATTAAAGGTAAAAAAAATTATATATTATTGCTTAAAGATATGTCCTAGGTACCTATTTGGTATGTAATTTTAAAACTACAAAAAAATTGTTAACTTATTGGCTAACTTAATAATATCAATAATAATATGATGATTCTATAGTTTTAGTATGTAAACTAAAACTTTGCAGTCAAAAGCAATTTGTAGTACAAAATATTTTTTATTAAGTTAGTAAGTTATTTGGTTTAGGGGCTGTTGGCCATCGTGTCGTTTATTTAAAAAAAAAACTAGGAGCGTAGATATAATTATTATGCATTTAACTAAGCGGATAGATACCGTATATAGGGTCTCCTTAAGGCGGCACCTGAAATGTATACTGCTTCAACACACGTTCCAAAATACTGTGTGAACTATCTCATGTTTTTACTGTTTTTTTTTTCTATTTTTAGTAGCATAAATACATGTCTACAGTATGAATAAGCTATCTATTTAAATAGTACCAAAGATATCCCTATTGTGAGCCATCAATACAAATGAAGGATCTTGTAGTAGGTTACTAGGAGGTGACTTCAATGAAATTTTGTTATTGTATCGCATCTATTCTTTACATACATACATAACGTCATGCTTGTATCCCTTATGGGGTAGGTAGAACACCAGAGGTTACAAATTTGGAGGTATTATAAAGATGGAAAGAGACTATTGTAGTGACAGGGGATCAGCCTATCACCCACAAAAATGCCTTTAAAACCTCTGTCCCTTGACTGAATTTTACAGTATGCCCGGGAAGAGAAGCAGCTGGCACATTCTACGTTTTTCTTTCGCTCCCAGTCCAGCATGGAAGCTATTCTTTATGTACTACATTTATTATAAACAGAATATAAATAGGAAAAAAGCTAAAGAATTATAGAAGAATACCAAGCGGATTCTTTCAAGGTGTGATTTGCAATTTTTGTCGACAGGTGTCGTCCTTCGAACAAACACTTACAATTTAACAAACTAATTAATTACTTTATTGGCGTTAACTAGAACTATAAGCTTCCAAGCTTTAAAGTATAATTAAAGTACAGAATAGTTTCTAAAAGCGACCTTACCGTGGCAGTGTATAGGTAAATAAATTTATGAGTAATTGCTTTGGCATCTACATTCCAATGCAAAAAATGGTGGAAGCAGAAGCATTATTTATCGACAGCATATACTAGAAATGATGTGAAGTCTCAAGCAATTCAATAGAAAAAAGCTTTAAAACTCCTCAAAATATACTGAGATATAGCTTTTCATTTTATAAAATGAAATGAGAAAGTAAATTGATTGCTTGTTTCTGAGGTTCCACGAAAACAGTCGAGATACATACAATACGCATAATTAAAAGCGTTACAATAGGATCAAATTAGTCTTATTCAATACATTGATATCGGTCAATTTTTTTATATATATAATTTTAAGACTCTTTTTCAGAACGTAATTAATCTTATTTATAAAACTATTAATATATTCCGCTACTGACTGAGTTACTTACAGACAACATAAACACTCGGCATAGAGAGCTGAAATTTGGCACATACATTCCTTAAGGAGTGCAGGGGAGCACTAATGAATGAATTCCCGAAATTCCCACGGAAACGGAAAACATCTGACTTTTTTGTTTGTATGAAAAATATTGTTCCTTGAGTTCGCGAAGATGAGACTTGGTGGAAAGATTCTGCAAAGAAAGACTGGTTGTTTTATTAAAGAAATTCCCAAAATTCTCATGGGAACGGGAAACATGGGACTTTTATATTCTTATGAGAAATCTTATTTCTTGAGTGCACAAATATGGAACTTAGTATTAAGGTTCTTCAATGGGTATGTGGAAGAAATTCCCGAAATTCCCTCAGGAACGGATTTATACAACTTTTTAGTTTGTATCAAAAATCGAATTCTTGGAGTGCACGGATGTGATACTTAGCATAAAGGTTCTTCAATAGGTGTCTGGTTGAATTATGGAATGAGTTTCTGAAATTCCCACAGGAAGTAGTTTTGCGCGTACGAAGTTGCAGGAAAAAGCTCGTAAATAATAAAAATAGAACAAAGTCGGCCAACTAGAATGTGGCCAGTTTTGTAGATTACACCTCTAACCTTCTTGGCACCCAAGGGAGAGACCTATGACCCGGTAGAAAGCCTATCAAAAGGGTTCTTATTAGAATGATGAAGTGTTTATAAAACTTTTATCAAACAATATAAAACTATAGTTATAACTTTTTTCTGAATGCTTTATAATAATAATAATAATTTATTTAGTTTCTACAATTAAGTTTGTTTACAGAAATCAGTATTTACATCATAACTAGTTACAATGAAATAATTAATGTTTTTGAACTATTTGAGCACATGAGCCCCGAAAATTATATCGAGATAGGAGAATACCCAAAAGAGAGATAAATAAATAGTAAAATAACAAAGAGGAAACATTTTAAAACAAATTACTAAACTACTTGTCTGTTTTAATTGTTATTTACCTACCATTAGGAAAAAATATTATTCAGTATTTTTTTATAATATTTTAAGGATAGGACGTTTGTCTTCCATGCCACCTAATGGAAAGTGCGCATGAAGACTATGGTGGTAAACGTCCGTCCACGAGAAACCTATTCACTCGACACTTAAAAGTTCCAGGACTGAAGTTATTATTATTCAAAGGCTTAAGCTATAGGTTTTTCAGGATTATGAGTTATACAGATAAACCCACGTGACACAGCTAATTCATCCTAATCTAAATCTGCTAATTAATTCTAAATACAAATTAGATACTAATTATATTTGAGTTCAATTAGAACGTTTCATTTATAACTTAACAACATAACATCGCTACTGTTGCCCAGCTAAAATAATAATTTGACTGTAGAAAGGGTCGTAAATTCAATTTGTTGAAATGTCACGTTTAAGTCCGTAGCGGTATATTAGAGCTTGACCAAATTTTTAATCTTGCAATGACGATATAATATAGTTAGTTTTTATTCAAAAGAAGTGCTACGAGGAATAAGCACATAATACATAGTACATAAAATAATGTTTAATCACAGAATGTATTTTAGTAGTAACAATATTATAACGCAGGATTGAGAAAGATATAGATCCTACAAATAAAGGTACTTATGCTGGGAAATATCTTGTATTACATGTAATACCAAACATCTGTGTCATTTCCTCAATACCAACCAGTGCTGCCTATGAGTGCCAGATTAGGTTGTGATCATGCTGTAGTCAACACGCGGTAAGATGCTCAGCGTTTTGAGATTTTTAAAGTAAGTAAAAACTTTTGTTTAGTTTTCAGGTTTTTTTTGCTGCGTAGTGTCGGTTTAGGGTAGTCTTTTCGTCCGGGGATAAGTGTTACGTAAAAGAAGATTTATCCAAGTAACCACGGCAGGTTCAGTATCGACAAAAAACGTTTAAACAGTCTACATTTATCAATAACATAGATAGGCATTCAGATTAGCATATTATTTTAGTCTGATTTCAGAGCTAAATCAAGGTTTTTCAGGATTCATTCAGGACAAAACTGAATATACTATGGCACCTCCAAAGCAAACCATTTTGTTTAAATATGGTTCCTAAACTTGAATTTAAATAGTAAATTAAAAGAAACATTTCGTAAAAAACATTACATTCAGCTCCAACGTAAAGTCGTTTCCTAATAAAGTGTAATTTAGTGTCCAAGCAAAGCATTGTATTTTTTTATCAAACGTAGATTCGCTTTTATTTTTCACCTTCAATATACAGTGTGGTTATATATTTATAGATACGTTCAGTATATTTTATCGACAAATTACTATTCAATGGCTGCTAACTATAAACTATTAGCCCGAATTGCAATTCTAACTGTGATATTTATTTGTAATACAGTTCCTTGCGTACAGATGGACAAAAAGATGCTAGGTTTTCAGTTGGCACACTAATCACCAAAAAAATAAGAAAAATAATTTAGTAAGTTTTTCGGTTAAAATAAAAGATTTCTGCATTAGTGCTAAACAAAAGTTATTTTAAATGCTAGCCAATAAATACCTAAATCGACAAGCGAAGAGAAACAAAAAAATAGTATCATGGAACCTGGATAAATACGCGATATTAAATTTTAAAATGGCTGCTATTAGAGGGTTGAGGGGTGAGGCCCCCTTTTGTATAGTATTTTGTCCATAAAATATAACGTATAATACGTGTGTCAAATTATCGGGTATTCGATGCTTAACACACTGTATAAAACTCATCCCCAATACGACCAATAACTTCCTAAAACCAATATTGCAGCTTGTTCATTTCAATAATCAACACTCAATCAAACACCATATCCAGGCCCTAATAAACGTTATATAACAGGTCGCAAACAGCTGGGAAGGCGTAGTAATAACGCCTCCGCTCCTATGCCTTGCTGATACAAGCAAGCGGAAATTAAGCACCGTTAGTGCGGCGGAGCAGAGCTGAGCGGTCGCGACAGCGGAACACACTCCCTAGATTTATCACTATGCTTCACTTACATGATAATTGTTAGAGAAGATAGTTGAACGTCCAGATTATAAAAAAAAAACTGATGTATTCTGTATTCTGTTTTCACGATTCACTAGGTACATGAAACAAAACACTTTTTTGACTGGGGTTTGCTCTTAGTGACGGGTTTGTAAAAGCAACTAAACGACAAGATAACATGAAAAAAAAAATGGAAATAAAAATAACATGAAAAGTGTTTTATTTAAAAAAAAATGTGTCGTCTATGATTAAGACGAAAAGTCATGTTAGCTTATAATATAAGTAGTATTAATATAAGCCTTCTATTTTAAGTAGTACCTACCTGGTATTTTCTTAAAGAGGCAACTCGTAGACTTTTACATATTTTTGAAAGATGTTCGTAGATGGGATGCAAAAGTAAAATTATTTATTTGGCTCGGTTGACTATTTTACAATATGTGAATTCACTAAGTAACAAATTGAACTTGACCTTGATTATAAGTAATACACAAAGAAACTGTAAATACGAAGCTCATTTATTCAATGAATGAAAAATAAAAAATAAAATAAGTTTTATGTCGTAGTTATGTAAGATTATTATAACTGTACAGTAGTTCTGAGTTGTGTAAATGCTGCACGGAATCTAGCATTGTAGTGCTTATCTTCACGTTTATTTTCGTTAATGTTTTCCAGTTAAAAGCTAGAAGTTCCGAATACTGTTTTGTTCCGGAAAATATTACATCTGCTATGAAAGGAATATACTGTTACTATTGATTGAAGGGAATAATGTCTTTCTCAGCATCACGAGGTATCAAATCTACGATACGCTAGCAATTTTAGATAGAGCTGTATGACTCTGATATGTAATATGTCTGATGAATAATTATTTGATGTTGTATTTAAGGAATGTAAAGTTTTAACTTTTAATGAAATTAACATCGTTAACTTTCAGGTATCTTAATAAAATAGAAATGCTGTATGATTTGGTATAGTTTTATTTTTATATCCTGTTTTGTTAAGAATTAAGCATACAAAACACTTGGTTACATACTCTTGATAGAGCTGTCAGACTATTATATTTTGATGAATAACTATGTGATGTTGTTTGTATAATATTGGCAGTGTTTTTTTCCTGTTAAAGGGATTCACAAGCCCTATAGATCCTGAATAAGCGAGTTGGAAAAGGAAAGCAATCTGTTTTGGGTTGTTGATTGGGTATGAATGGGTAGGTTTTTTTACACATTTTTTACGCTTTATATCATACAATGTTTGGATTTGTTTTCATGTCTTCGGCGATTGTGTTTTCTGACCATGTCTTTAGAGTGAATATAGTTACACAATGCCATGTGTCACATATTTTGTATAAAATGTATTGTTATATGACTTTGTAATAAAATAAACTCACCGATTTCCAACCTTTTGATTAATTTTCGGTAACATTTTACCATTTTTGTTTATTGACATAAACATAAAGTATTTTCAAATTATGATTTTAAATGAAATTGTCATTATTTGAAAGCATATGAAAGCATTGCATACCAGAAAGTGATTAATAATTTTCCACATTTCAGTTTTAGTATCTAACATTTTAATTAAAATGTTATTTTTCAATTTGTGGATATATTTACCTCTTTGATATTAACATTTTTTTGAAATATACTAATGACTCGTCACAACTTTGCAAAGGTGGTAAGTACCTACAGTAAAGTTTCCGCACTGCATGATTTTTCCAATATCTTGAAACAAGGCAACCATTCGAATTAACTAACTAAACTTATTTAAAGATTACAAGCCATAAAATACATATTATTAATTTGCACAAATTTTAAATTCCTTTAGGGGTAAGATAATTTCAGGCAACGATTCTTGAATGAGACTTATTTATAATTCATATGATTTAAGTTTGTATTCAAAATGATTTATTAAAATTATATAATTAATAACAAAAAAGATTATGTGATATTACAGAGTTTTGTTATATGTATAAGATAGGTAATTAAACTTTATTATAGGACAGGTAATTTGCAAGTTTTTTAATTTCGCGGAACTGAACCATTTATGTGATACTTGTGTAAGAGTAGGATTTAGCAAATAAATGAATAAAAATAGCACGGTAATATAAAAAAGCATCAATAATAATTATAATAAAATAAAATAAAACAATTTTAAGCTATTGATAAATAAAATAAATCGATATTTTTTTTACGATCTGCGTATCCTGGATGCCAGGTATTCCATGGGCGAAAGGTTGGACGGAGAAGGAGACGCCTTTTCCCTCCCGATAGCCAGCCGTGGCGGGTGAGGGGAACTACTGCGGCTATACAGGCTATGAGTGGGGAAATAGCCGCGTGTACTGGGCCATTTCCTACGTGGGGGGTAGGTAACGGCTCAGGCTGAGCGCAATCCGCCGGGGCTCTCGGGCAATGCCACTGGCGATACCGTGGGTCCCAATTATGGCGGGGGAGGTACACTTGGAGGTTTTAAGTGGGTCGGTTCGGCCTTCTGCCGGACCATCCCCACATACCCCACCGTTCCCCCTTGGGTGGTCGGGGACATGACAGCACGACAACCAGACAAAAAAAAAGGTATTCCATGGAGCGGATTTTGACATATGCTTCAAATTTGGAAAAAAATGGAACAAGCTTCGAGCTTTTTAATATCCTGCATAATCCACCTACACCTTCTTATTTATGTGTAAGGCTTTTTACATACCCTTGAAAGACATGATGTAGAGCATGCATCTTTTTCTGGATTATGTCCATTAATAAAACCGACTATCTTTAGTATTCTGTATCCGTCTATGCTGTCTGATTTCTCATTTGACTAATGGGTTAAAAATTTTTTCACTACTTTTCTCAACAGTTGTTTTAAGTTTACTATTGTCTCAAGTTTTCACGATTCATAATCTAAAATTTAAAAAAATACCAGATTTATCGCGACTTTTTTACATCTAACTCAAAGTTTTGGTGTCAGTGTGGCTCTTTGCCACAAAGCTCTTTGCAGATCCCGTGGTCACGAGCGAGTTACAATGTAATATATAAATTATACGCGATAATTCCGATTTTATTTTATCTTCACTAGTTTAAATAACAGGACCTATTTTATTTTGTGGAAGGAAATGTATCGGTACGTAAAAATGATTATTTAAAGAAAAGTTTCTGTGTTCTTTTAATAAAAAGTGTAAGTATTTAGTAACATATTCACAACTCCTTTACAACTCTGTATTGTTAAACGAATAAAATAAATTTAATGAATCAGAAGGTGTAAGAAACATTATCAATGTATCATATTGTATCTTGAACTTTTATCTAACTATGCTTAGTTATAATAAATCTTTTTGTAATAATATGGATTAAGGTCAGGTTAATATCATCTTCTTGGTAACTACTACTCGAAGCTGAATGATAGATTATCAACAACAAATAAATTTCCAGTTTCAATATAAGTTTAGGTAATGAGCCGTGAAAACTTCACATTTAGCTGGTTCAATAACCAATTTTTAACTACTCCTTAAATTTTCAATCAAGGTCGTTACTTTTCAATTTTAGCCAAGCGTAACATAATTTTCGAAAAGACTTTATCCAAAATCGATTGTGTTCGCCTTAATTTCTCCGTGGTAATAATTTCCAACGTAGCGTGCTACACTCAACTTAATGATGAGGAGGCAATCACGAGTACATATTCACACTTGACCGGTTTCCGAACGGGGGTGGAATCAACTCCCATAATTAGTGTTAGCTCTCATGTTACTGATGTATTCCTTTGAAATTTACGATACTAGGGTTCAAGGGTAAAAACTTTCTAGAACGCGTTGTATCACCAGAATTAAGATCTTTATAATTATTTTAAGAAATATCTTGAATCGATTATTAAGGTCATTGTTGGTTGTTGTAGGTATATTTTTGGTTAGGTTTTCTGCAAAAGCAAGAATAAAGAATTACTTTTATTATTGAAATTATCAACTGAAAATTAGTCAATCAAGGAATTGCACGGATTAAGTCTAGGCTATTTTGTAAAAACTAGTTTGGAGAATAAAAAATACCAATTTCCACTTGCTTACAAATTTGTTTTTTTGCAAAGACAAGTATCATTGAACTATTTTTATTATTCATATACTTGATATTGAAAAAGCGAGCTCATTAGTTATTTTGAAAATCTTCAGAAGCAACTGAAACAGATCGTACGGAGCAAAAGAAAATTGTTATTTTGTTTCGGGGTCGTTGCAGTCAAGATGTGATTCAACCCTTATGAACCCAGCTCGAGACGGTTGGAATTTTACTGAATCAGTTTAAAGTTGTAACGAAAAATATGAAGTCTAAATTGTTAAACAATTTTGATATTCAAAGTGCGCTTATTTTATAATCGAGTTTTAAGTTTTAGTACAACGTATAAAACTAATGTATAAATGTATAAAATTGCCTTTTTTGACGGATTTGCATTTAGCACCTGTAAAAATTTTGACTTCATAATATTTGTAGATGTATTTTCCTTTTTTTAAAAGCTTTTATTTAACTTGCAATAAAATGTAAGTAATGTTGTATGTAATTATGTTAATGTAAGTATGTTCGGGTAAAATCTTGCAACTTAATTTTGAAGTAGATATCTTTAACCGATTGAGCTGAAATTTTGTATACAAGTTCAGTTTGGAAGACAATGCATGGTTAATTGTGTGACGTCATTCTTAATCCATCATGGTGCCATCCCCGGGATGGTGGACCAATGATTTTTAGTGCGTTCCTACAATATGGGTATCAAATGAAAGGGCCTGCTGAAAATAACACGAAAACATGTGTCGTGACTCTAAATTCAATGTGACGTCAGTTTTGATTCACTATGGTAGAGTAGTTTTATGCATTTCTACAATATGGGTATCATATGAAAGGGCTTGCTGAGATTCAATATAGCGGAGCATTTTTATGCATTCATACAATTTGGGAATGCAATTTCCTCCTGTACGGGGGAATTAAATGTTTGAACATCTATGGCGCTCTTTCTCGTTAATTGAATTGACTGAAAATATGAGACAACAAGGTAGCACAACTTTTAAAGACCTCTTGAATGCATTGAAAATAGGTAAACTACAATCGGTAAAATACAATGAGTCGACTGAACAAAGACCAAACTAGGGAATTTGCGATTGAAAAGGCTCTGCGAATTAATCCCACAAACCAACAAGAAAATAATCACAACAAAACTGTTCTTGAATATTTCCGGGCTTGTAGTGTAATTATTATTAAAATTATTGTACATTCTATAAGATTGTACTCGAAAAAATGGTATACCATCTGACATTAACAAGACAGAGGGGCTACTTTAGGAATAAGAAATATTTGTTGGGACCGTGGTGATGTTGCGTTACAATTTTTATGTTTTTTATGTGTGTAAGGGTCTAGTAAATGGTGCAATGGGACATATTACAGAAATTATTTGGCCCTGTTTCCGGAGAGCAAAAATGTATGAAACTGACATACCATCCGTTCATATAGACTTCGCTAAAGATGACGTTCATCACATTCAACCCAAGACTGTGCAATTTCCAGTGCAGAATGCTGCCAATTATATTAGGTTGGGCTTGTACAGTACATAAAACGTAGGGTAGTACCGTCGATCATTCCGCTGTATACCTAGGCTCAACGCTCTTTGCTGCTGGTCAAGCATACGTGGCCTAGAGTTAAAGAGTTCAAATTTAACCGGTAAAAGGCCATGCAACAATGACGCATTGGATGAGATGAGAAACATATTCAGATAAAAAAAAGTAAGTAAGTAGTGAAAAGTAAAATATAATGATAAATTAAATGAAGTAACACAGGTCTTGTTGGAAATATTTAATTTAACAAATTACGCACACTCACTATGATGTCACAGAGTAGGGAGTAAAAAGTATACGAGCGAGACATAGATGTGCAAGTGACAGTCAGAACACACAGACTATAAATATTATATATTTATGAAATTTGTATTTTTGTTAAGAACCATTTGAACTTATTCGAATGTTTATATGATGATCCACGACCTTACAGCTGTAGGCGCCCAAATAAGTTATTGTTACCAACTATGCGGACAGCCATGAAATCTAGAAACTGTACATCAATGGCCGTAAAAATCTATAATAAATTACCTAATGACATAAAAAATCTTGTATGTAATAAATTTAAATATAGACTTAAGATGTGGCTAGTCCAAAATTGTTTTTATGACTTGAATGAATATTTTAATCACAAAAGTTGACATTTAATCCTAAATTGACATGAAATAGTATGTTATATGTACCTATATATTAAGCAATTAATTAGATAATAATATTATAATAAATTTACTTAAACTTTGTTAGAGTTAAATTTTTGTATGCCCTAACCGGGTGAATGTGTCTGCACTGAAATTAATTATAAGAACTGTACCTATTTACCACATTCTGACAAATAAATATTTTCTTTCTTTCTTTCTTTCATTATTAGAGTTGGCTGTATAGGTACAAAATTCAATATATTTAACACTTCCCCTGAATTTAAAACTTAATTAAATTAATAAGTTAACTTCTAGTTTACTTTACCTCATCAATATAAACAGTCAAAGAAACAAACTTAAGACAGTGAGAATTTTAATTAATTATTTAAAATGTTAAATGAACACATTCCAAGCAAAGATCTTTACAAAACAAACTTCACTTTTGACAAAGCTTTTGTAAGAATATCTGCATGCTGTCTGCATACTCACTACTAACAAATTTTAATACAATAATCTTTTGAATATATTTTTCTTTAATAAAGTGATACTTAATTTCTGTGTGCTTACATCGTTTATGGAAGTCTTTATTTTTGATCACACTAATAGCACTTTACTTGTCTAAATGAAGACACATTGAGTCTTGTTTGTATTCATTATTGGAACATAAAAATTGTTTAATCCACATTGATTCTTTAGTTGCAGCGCATGCTGCCATAAACTCAGCCTCTGTTGTGGATAAAGCTACTGTTTGTTGCCTTTGGCTAGAACAAGTTACAGCTGCTCCATTCTTGATAAACACAGAGCCAGTAACTGAACGACGAGTTTCCACATCATTTGCAAAGTCTGCATCACTGTACCCGGTGACTACTGAGGATTATGGAGTTTTGGAACAGCATAAACCATAGTCTTTTGTATCTTTCAAGTATTTGAAGATCTTTTGAACTGCTTTCTAATGGTTTGTATGGAAACAATTAAGAAAACGACTCACTAGACTGACAGCAAGCATAATGTCGGGTTGACTCACAATTGCCAGGTGCACCAGGGAACCAACTGTTTCTCTGTATGGAATATTTTTATCAGTTTCTTCATTCTCCTTCTGCAACTTCACATGAGGATCAGCTGGAATGCTGTTGGAATTAGCATTATCCATGTTGAATTTTGTTAACATTTTTCTATACATATCTTTGTTCTATACATGTTCATTTGTATATCTAGTCTGAAGAATAAATAAGTGGTCACTAAATTGTTCTATTTGCATTCCCACAAAATTTCCTGGTGTAGGTAAAATTTTAATTTCAAAAATTGTTTTTAATTCATTTGTTATTTCTATTAATGCTGTTTGATTTTCTGAGAATAGCAAACCATCGTCGACATACAAACAAAGAAAGCATTACTTTTTATTGATCAGACCCACATACACACATTGGTCACCCTAAATGTTTACAAAACCAAATTTCTTTAAAACAGAGTCAAATTTAGTGTTCCCACAACGTGGGGCCTGTTTAAAATCATATAAGGATTTGTTAAGTTTATATACCATGTTTTCTTCATAGAGCAAGCCTTCTGGTGGTGTCATGAGTATGGTTTCTTCTAGTTTTCCGTACAGGAACGCTGTCTTGACATCCAGTTGAATGATTTTAAGATTAAATAAAACATTTTTTAACCGGATTTATCGCGTATATTTACATTTTAAATTTTGACTCGACGTTTCGGTGTCTTTGCAGATCCCGTGGTCACGAGCGTGTCAAATTTCGAGTCAAAATTTAAAATGTTAATATACGCGATAAATCCGGTTAAAAAGTGTTTTATTTAATAGTATGAATTGCGAAGATTTTAAGATTATTCTGTACAGCTGTGGAAAGAAGTTACAGAATCATACCTGACGGTTGGTGAAGGGGTTTCTTGATAGTCAATGCCTTTTGTTTGTGCATAGTTATCCCTTCGCACATAGCCGCAATTTATACCTTGGCCCTGTTGGTTCTTTCTTGATATAGAAAACCCATTTATATCCTATAAATTTAGCATTTGGGGGCTTTTTGACCAATGTCCACGTATTATTTATCTTATGAGCATCTAGTTCTTCTTGAATAGATTTGGTCCATTTTTCTTTGTTTATAGATTTCACTGCTTCTGTATATGTTGTAGGAACATCTGACAGGATGACTTCATGTTTACAGGTAATCCATGTTTACAGTTAACTATTTTATTCTAAATCTTTTAATGTTATTTTTTCAATTATTTTCTTTCTAGGTCCTAATTTAACATTACTAACTGGAGAAGTATCAACTTTTTCATCAGGAATGTATACGATATACACGATATTTTTCATGATGTCATTCTCTATGTCATGTTGTATGAGTAGAACTTACTATTGTGAGTGTCCCTATGACACACTCAAGCATAAATTTAAAGGTAACTCTCTAAAAAACCATTTAAGAAAAATATTAATAGGTATACCTGGTAAAAGCGACTAACCTAATTATTATACGAAAGACGGTTAGAAGTTTTCTTACTACTAGTGAAAACTAAAAATGTGCAAGCTGCTTTTCTTACCGGGCATACAGAGGTTTTATTGGCGTTTTTGCGGGCGATAACAGACCCCCTGTCACTACAATTAAGACTCCAAAGTCAAACGTGACATCAGATGGTTTCATAACCTCTGGTTTCCTGCCTACTCCATAAGGGATACAGGTGTGAAGTTATGTTAATATATGTTTAACCATATAAAGACAAGCCAGCTCCTGTGTACCTGCATGCTTTATTAACTTCACTTTTACAATTTCTCACCAAAAGGTTATACTGAGGTCAAATAGCTTTTGTACCTCATGTCTTATTATTTTTGTCCATGCATATGACGTCTTATTTTCAGTTATAGTTTCGTAACACGCAATATTCATAGTTTTAGTTATAGTTCTAGGCATGTACTTATATGCCCAAGTATAACTGTGAGACGGTTTAAGCGAGGGCTTAAAAACCGTAATCATGGCCTTTGGTGGTTCATGCTTAATTTAGTTAATAATATCAGTTTTTATATCGCCTATATCATAAACACTTGGCTTATTATGGAATTACAAGAACTGTACCAAAATTAAAGTTAATTAAAAAAACTTATGTCATTTTAATACCCTTTAGCAAACTTTTCTTAAAACACCACTATATTTTGTTTACTTTCGGCTGATCTCGCATCTACAATATATTGTATTTAGCCGCTGTACACTTAATAACATGGGCGCTATCTACACAGTACAAGGTCCAACTAGTCCTGCATCCAGTATTACATTTACATAATGTACTTAGCGAGAAGAGCACCATACAAAAGCTTCACCGACAAAGTTAATTTCAGCCATCCTAATAACTACCTTCCGAATAAAGTATTAAGACTCAGTTTAGCCAGAGGGAACTTCTTTTCATACTATTGAATTATTACGCGGTATTTTACTCGGGGCACTATAAGTACAGCTTTCCTTTAGTTGGTTGCTGTTTTCTTATATTTTAAGTATAAGAGGATAAAGCTTTGGTAAATTTTCATTAGCTTTTCGTATCTGTGTATTATTTTTCCTTGGAGACAAAATAACTGGGAGCTTTTATTTTTAACGTTTAAGAGATTTTTGTAGTTGGCCTTAAGTAAAGGATTATGATGAAGTTGAACTTTATGGTCTTCTTTAAAACTGGAGTCCTTTTATTAATTTATTTAAATCAGTTGTGTTCAGAAAATATAGATTCTGCACCTACCCAGCACACACGATATTTTGACATCTATTAATTAGTTAAATTTCTTTAGAGCATCCTCGTAAGGTTGCCTGTTGTTTGAGAGTGTGCGAATGATCTTTTATACCAAATTGAAACCACTCCTTTTTACCACAAGACTACCAGACGCAGACAGAACTTCCATCCGTATATAGTGGATTTACCAAGAAGTCGAAATAAATGCTTCGATAGTTACTTTTTGTTACAGATTGCCAAGGTGTGGAACGATCTGCCTGCGTCTGTTTTCCCTGACCACTACAGTCCTGGTACTTTTAAGTATCGAGTTAATAGGTATCACGCGTTTTTTTTTTGTTTTTTCGCCAAGGAAAATCTTTTACACCCACTAAAGCAAGCTCTTGCAGGAGGAGGATGAATCCTGTTACAGATGAATGGGCATTCTAAAATCTGTTAACCCCAGTGGCTAATAGATATAAAGTGCCCAGACAGTGTGGGGACCGAAAGTTCGGCCACGAGACTCACTCAGCTGGCTGAGTATACCCACTAAACATCCCCCTTTTATGACCCGCCTTGCCACTGATCATCATCGGAGCGACAGCCAATCGGTAGATAGAGGCGCAGCAATCTCGTGGATAGACGTATACCACCATAGGCTTAATGCGCACTTTCCATCAGTTTGCATAGAAGACAAACGTCCTATCCTTATTTTAATATTAATAATAAAAAAAATGACTAAAATTATATATACTGCAAATCGAAATGAGTATTAGATAGGTGCTGGATGCGGGTGAGGCCCTTAGCGTGCGCTGGGGGGACGTGAGTGGTTGGAACGATGCTTTATTAAATAAAAAAATTGTCAACCGGATTTATCGCGTATAATTTCATTTTAAATTAATAAAGCAAGCTCTATTAGGAGGGGAATGAATGTTTCTACGCACTAAAAGGGTAGGTATTTATTGTTTTGTTGGCCTGAAGGTTAGCAGCAATAGTGCAACATCAACAGTGCAGCGAGGCTGTACCCTGATAGTGCGGAGACCCCGATGGCAGCCATTAGACTCAGTAACCTGATTATACCCACTAAACATCCCTCTTCGCTGATCAAGCCTTAATTAGGGTCAGCAATCATCATCGGAGCGACAGCCAATCGGTAATCAGTGGCTGCGCAAAAAGAATTTATTTAGATTTTAAATTAAATTATAGGTACGCGGTAAATCCGGTTGAAAACTGTTTTATATAAAATCGCTTATATAAAAAATTAAGCTGTAACTACAAAGTATATAGATTACTCGAATTGCCCGTTTCTGCAGGACAAAATACTTCTAAAATCTGAAACATTTCTCAACAAATGAGTTGAGTTCATTAATGAACTAACCAAACAGTGAAAGTAACCAAAACAGACTTTTCGCGCAATAGCTTCATTAATAAATAAGCCCCCCAAACAACCACACGTCCTGATTGAACACCTTATCACGTGGGGGGCGGACACACGAATGAGAAATTACTGGCGTGGCTAACGTGGCTCTGGACCTATAAAGATGATGGACAACAATAGGAATGAACGTATAGAGTCGCTACCCGGGGGCCGCCGGGGCGCGTCTGGTGCTGGCGCTGGGCGCGGCAGCATGCGATCCGCCAGCGCACAGAGACTGAGGCGACCACCAGCCCAGTCCTCACCACCATCATCGCCTTCAGGGAGCTTGGCACCGGCAGGGGCATCACAACCCCCGCAATCGGTGCCCGCGCCTGAAGGACGGCGCATGAGATGGTCCAAATTACAAAACGCCAACCTCATGCGAGCGTATTACGGGGCAAGAGAGACGGAAACGGGCAGAACGGGGTATCGAGCACGCATGCACCGCGCTTTCATGCTGCTGGAGCCTCATTTAACCGTCGTCGAACAAAACCTTGCGGATAGAGCTCGGTGGATTATGCGTTCTAACATCTTCGCTCCCACTGAGCTCGAACAACTGAGACGCGAAGCCTTCTCTGTGGTGCCACCCCCAACCACTGCGAGTGTCGCCTCTCCAGTGCGAATGCCTGCTTTAGAGCAGCGTGCAGACGAGGCAGACCGAAACAACCCGGTGGCAGGGGAAGGTGCAACAGAGATGGCTTCTCAGGATCTAGAGCACATGAGAAGGCTACTAGAGGAAGCGATCGAGGAAGTACGTAATACTCTCCTTGAAAGAAGGCCGAAGCTTCCCAGACTACCATGCAGTGTTCGTAATAGGCAAGTCGTTGAGGCCGTTTGTACAATGTTTAATTTTGTTAGTTTAGCTATTTTAATATTCTCACATTAGTGCATTCCTTTCATTATTTTAAAATTTACTTATATCCCAAAATAGTTTCGATCTACTCTGCATATTCCATTAATTGAATTTTAGATAATGTAATAAGTTTTATTCTTAAGTTTGTTTACATTATTTCTGTTTATTTTGGTTTTAGTTGTTTTGTGTAACTTAGGTGTGGCAGTATGTACAAAGTACATGGTTTTAAGGTAAATTGATGTGCTCACACAGCAATCGTGACATCGCATCGATAGATTCGCTGATATAGCAATCGATAGCGTATTATGTGAAGGTCGTACGCACCTTTACTTACATTTTACTTCCTAGTTTTACTTTCCTTATTTAAGATAGAATAAGATCATTATTACATGTTCAACTTTACAACAGTTTACTTGTCTTTCTTTTACATTTGACATCCTAGTTTAAGTTTACGTAGTTTTAATTCTATATGTTGGATTAACCCCCAACACCGTTAATCAGATGCTGCCCCAACATTTGGAGAGCAGCTCTGATCTTGTCGAGACGAACTCAATCCTTTTTGGAGTGGCTATGGCGGTATGTCGGTTTACTGGCGCCATGGCTGCTCCAAGCCCAACTGCTGGACGTGCTACTCCTCGGAGTAACGCTGTACCAGCTTGGAAGAGGAGGATTGAGCGTCGTATCGAACAAGCCAGGATCCTCATTGGCAAGCTAACTTGCTTCAGCTCGGGCAACACCAGGCCAAGGATTGTGCGTTTTGTCAGGAGGGAGTTTTCCGGAATGGACACTAACATGACCAAACCGGACTTCACCCGAAAACTGACAGAGCGCATCGACGAGCTGAAGCAAAAGATCGCTGCATGGGCGAAGCGTATTCGGAGGTACTCCCAAAGGGTTGAGAGATACAACCAAAATCGCCTCTTCTCGAGTGACCAGAGGAAGTTATATAAATCCCTGGAGAGTTTTGAACCCTGCTCGACTAGCCGCATACCGGCTAGGGCCGATGCCATTAACTTCTGGCGAGGCCTGTGGGAGCAGCGAGTAGAGCACGAAAAGGGTCCCTGGATTGATAGGGTTGAGGAAGCGTGTGCGGGGGTGATCCCTATGAGTCAAGTCCTCATATCAGAGGAGGACGTAAGAGCTGCAATCCGCCGGAGCCCGAACTGGAAAAGTCCGGGCCCTGACGGATTGCAGAACTATTGGCTCAAGGGATTTTCTCTGTGCCATGCAACTTTGGCCCGTCAATTCCAGGAAGCCTTAGACACCGGAGCTCTCCCGAACTTCCTCACTACTGGGGTCACTCATCTAGTTCCTAAGTCCAACGATACCGCGGATCCATCAAAATACCGGCCCATTACGTGTCTGTCTACCACCTACAAGACACTTACCTCCGTTCTGAGCACCAAGATTCGCCAGCATTTAGATGCTAATTGCGTTATATCTGATGCTCAGAACGGATGTAGGGCCGGTAGCCGCGGATCAAAGGAACTCCTTCTCGTGGACGCTGTCGTTGGCAAACTGGTCAAGCGCAACCGTCGCAATTTCTCCGCAGCCTGGATTGACTACAGAAAAGCATTTGACTCTGTGCCTCATGCATGGCTCTTGAGAGTTCTTGAACTGTACAAAATCGACGGTACAGTTCGAATATTTCTCGAGCGATGCATGAGACAATGGAGTACAATGCTCAGTCTCCAATGCAAGCGAATGACGGCTGCGGAAGACCGAATCCAGATTGGTAGGGGAATATTCCAGGGTGATTGTCTGAGCCCACTTTGGTTTTGTCTGGCTTTGAATCCTCTAAGCACATTGCTGGAGGGATCAGAGACGGGCTTTCAATTTCGTAGAGGGGGCATGCGGTTATCCCATCTACATGGATGACCTCAAGCTGTTAGCTCCAACGGCTCCACGATTGAGGGAACTGCTAAAAATCGTGACAGATTTTAGCAGCTCCATCAAAATGGAGTTTGGAGTGGACAAGTGTGCGGTTATTCATGTGGAAAGGGGAAGGATTACTCGCTCTCAGAGGGTAGACTTAGGTCCCGTTAACCTGAGAGCTCTTTCCGAAACTGAAACATACCGATATCTGGGTATGTCACAGAACATCGGTGTCGAGGAAGCGAGCGTAAAACAGTCTGTACGCGAAGTCTTTTTGAGCGCCTGACAAAGGTACTAACTAGTTCTTTGTCTGGTCTCAACAAAGTCCGAGCGTTTAACGGATGGGTTATGCCCGTTCTTTCGTACACCTTTGGCGTACTCAGATGGACTCAGACCGAATTAGATGCCCTGGATCGGAAGGTCCGCACTACTATGACCCTCCATAGAATGCATCACCCTCGGTCGTCAGTAATGAGGCTGTATATCTCCCGGAAGTGTGGAGGAAGAGGCCTACTTAGTGCCAAAACCTTGCACAACCGGGAGATATATAGCCTCCGAGCCTATTTTGTGGCGAAGGCAGACGTGGGTATGCATAGAGAGGTTGTAGCGTGTGACAAAGGACTCACCCCTCTCAATCTGGGCCTCGAGACATGGCAGACACCAGCGGTACTAAGCATTTCTGATCGTGAGACCGTATGGAAAGAGAAAGAGCTGCACGGAAGGTTTTACAAGGCTCTACACGAGCCACACGTGGACCGTAAAGCCTCCGTGCATTGGCTGCGCTTCGGGGACCTCTTTGGGGAAACCGAAGGGTTTGTCTTTGCGATACAGGATCAGGTTATCAAGACGAACAACTACCGAAAGTACATTATGAGGGACGGCACAGTGGACGTATGTCGGGCGTGCCGCCAACCTGGCGAGTCCCTCAGACATGTAGTTTCGGGTTGTTCGGTTCTTGCTAACACTGAGTATCTGCATAGACACAACCAAGCAGCCAAGATTCTCCACCAAGAGCTCGCTCTGAAATACGGTCTCATCAGTCAGAAACTGCCTTATTACCAGTACACGCCGGAGCCAGTTCTCGAAAACGACAGCGCCAAGCTCTACTGGGATCGGCCCATTATCACGGACAGGACTATTCTAGCGAATAAACCTGATATCGTGTTAATGGACCGATCGTCGTCCAAGGTGTTTTTGGTGGACATAACTATACCACATGACGAGAACCTCGTGAAGGCCGAGACCGAAAAGCAACGCAAGTACTTGGACCTTGCACACGAGGTGACCGATATGTGGGGAGTTATGTCCACCGAAATCATCCCGGTTGTAATATCCGCAAACGGTTTGACCCCAGCCACTTTGGTCAGAAACCTTGAAAGGCTGGGATTTGGCGGCGGTTCGCTTCCAGCACGCATGCAAAAAGCGGTTTTGCTAGATACTGCCCGAATAGTTCGCCGGTTTCTGTCCCTCTTGCCCTGATCCCCGACCGACTGGTCAAATTGTCGGGTCTTTCCGCCGAAAGGCGTGTAGCTTTAAGTATAAATAATAATAATAATACTAAAACTCTTTATTGTACACCAACATGGTTACATAGTATAAATGAAACAACAATTACAATTAACATACAAAGGGCGGCCTTATCGCCGAAGCGCGATTTCTGCCAGGCAACCCAGGCATTGGAGGAAATTTACGTGGGCGAGGTGTACGCCTAGTAAAATAAACTACATACGAATAATTACATACATTTACATAAACGTTTACATACATAACTATATACTATATAAATAAATAAAATATTAATACATATATAAATATCTATATTATGTCGATAGCTAAGATGGACAGTGTTTCACCTGATAATGACGTTTAAGCATTCGTTTAAAGATGCGCGGTGTGCGAGCAAAGCGGATCTCAGTCGGGAGCTCGTTCCATAACGACACCGATCGAACAAAAAAGGACTTACCTAAAAATGTGGATGTGTGCGATGGTGTCGTCAGGAGTAAATTTGATGAGGAACGCAAGTTACGGTCGTTATTGGTGTACCGATATTTTAAACGGCCTTTAAGATAGGCAGGTATCGCTTTGTCGTACAGAATACGGTAGACTAGGGAAAGAATGTGAGTATTCCGGCGAAGGCGAATGGGGAGCCACTTGAGATTATTGCGGAAATCAGATATATGGTCGTATTTGCGTAATCCAAATACAAACCTTATGCATAGATTTTGTAGCCGCTCAAGTTTATTAAGAAGTTCTCCAGTTAGGTCTAGATAGCTGGCATCAGCATAGTCGAGAATAGGAAGAAAGAGAGATTGTGCAAGCGTAATTTTAGTGGCAGTAGGGAGAAAATTACGAAGACGCTTGAGCGAATTCACCGCGGCAAACATTTTCCTGCTCAGGTCAGTGACTTGTGGTTTCCAAGACAACGTGCGGTCAAAGATAACTCCTAAGTTTTTCACAGTCTCACTGTATGGTATCGAGATACCGTTAAATACTACAGGAGGAACTGTGTTTCAGTTAATACGTGAAATCATGTTGTTACTTCCAATTATAATTGACTGAGTCTTAAGAAGGTTGACTGTAAGACCATGTTTATTACTCCAATCCGATATTCGTTTTAAGTCAGCGTTGTGTTGCAGAATAGTTGCTGGCAGATTCTCGAGACTATTTTGTGTGTAAATTTGGAGATCGTCCGCATACAGATGGTAGGAAGAAGATATATGGAGAGTAATCGAATTGATGAATAGTGAAAACAGGAGAGGGGACAACACGCCACCTTGTGGCACACCGGCTTTAATATCACGCCAATCAGAGAACTCCGTCTCGGTGGATATACGTTGCCGGCGGCCATGCAAGTAAGAATGAAACCAGTCAATAGTCGATGGAGATATGTTAAAAGACCGTAGCAATTGCAGGAGGATGTCAAAATCTACTGTGTTAAAGGCATTACTGAAATCTAACAATGTTAGAACAGTAAGCTTTTTCTCCTCCATGCCCATACGAATATCTTCGGTGATATTGAGCAGTGCAGTGGTCGTACTATGCCCAGGACGGAAGCCAGATTGGAGGGGGTTCAATAATGTATGTTCTTGTAAGAAAGTGATGAGCTGTTGATGAACGAGTCACTCGAGTACTTTGGAAAGGAAAGGTAGGATGGCAATAGGGCGATAATCAGAAAAGGAAGAAGGATTGGTTTTTTTAGGAAGAGGGGTGATGTTTGCGTCTTTCCATGCATCAGGAAAGACACCACTAACAACACAGTTGTTCAGGATACAAGTAATAACAGGAAGGATAATGTCGAGGATAGGTATGAGCATCTTACGACTAATGCAGTCTGAGCCAATGGCATTTGAGGCAATAGAGAGCATAGTTCTTTTGACACCACATTCCGAAAATTGACTTATAGAAAAGGATGGAATATTTGGAATCGGTAAACTAGTTATGTGATTCAGAGTGTGAAATTTTGTATCAGCATCTAAAGAGCTAGAAGAAGTGAAATGAGCATTTAATGAGTTGAGATCGACGTTTTTAAAAGAACTATCACTCTTAGATTTACCGATACCCATATACCATTTATTCATTAAGGATATTTGGCAAAGTTTTAAGGGACTATGACGCAGGACTAAATATTTCGTCAAGATACCGCAGTGTCTGAAGACAAAGGTTTTTGACAAGTGTGAGTTCCTAGTGATTTCATACGGCACTAAGACGAGGTCGCTAACTATGGACCTTACAAACAAACTTAAAGTCGCTCAGCGGGCAATGAAAAGGGCTATGCTCAGAGTTTCCCTGCGGGATCGAATCAGGGATGAGGAGATTTGCAGGCGAACCAAAGTCACCGACATAGCCAGAAGGATTGCAAAGCCGAAGTGGCAATGGGCAGGGTACATAGCTCGCAGAACGGATGGCCGTTAGGGCAGAAAAGTTCTCGAGTGGCGGCCACGTACTGGGAGACGCAGCGTAGGCAGGCCCCTCGGAAGATGGACCGACGATCTGGTCAAAGTCGCCGGTAAAACTGCATGAGGGCGGCGCGGGACCGAGTGACGTGGAAAACCTTGAGGGAGGCTTATGTCCAGCAGCGGACGTCTACTGGCTGATAATGATGACGATGAAAACATGGGTCAAATATTTTTGTTAGTAAATAAAAATCTAAAATATATATAATCTATACATATAATAAAATGGTAGGAAAGTCAAAACTGTACATTGAATATTTTTTTAAAAGAATACTTGGGGTATGATCTACAATCGAAACAGAAACAAAAAATATAGTTTTTAGAATTTTTGTCTGTTTGTCTGTTTGTCTGTTTGTATTTCCGGGATAAACTCAAAAAGTACTGCATGGATTTACTTCAAATTTGGCATGAAGATAGTTAAGAAGTCGGGTCAACATATAGGCTACATATTATCACGCTAGCAGTGTTATAATCGTAGGTGCGTTTGCATAGCGTTCACGCAGACGACGTCGCGGGCAGCAGCTAGTTAACATATAAACTCACCAAATTGCTTATTCTTATACCTTGCTTTTGTCGCGTAGTTACACTGCGGCGGCGCATTGCGTTCCGTTCAGGTACATACCTACATGCATCCTGGGATCGCAAATCACGCTTTGTGCCAAGTGACAAGCAACTACATGCGCGTACATAAGTAATTATTTGAGATTCTGTAAAGATTAACGAGTTAAGATATGTATAACGTGGTACAAGAACTATTGCAACTGGTTCTATAACCGATTCAGCATAAACTGCTTTCTGGGTTGGTATAATATAAACTCATGTTGTATTTACAAGACATTACCAAGTATATTTGCAATATAATAGTTTTATGGTTTTGAATTTATTTACGCCCAATCATTCTTAAACAAGTGAAAAAAAAAACTGAAAAAAAAAATCAAATTATTGATGGAAGAACACTCATCTGGCAAGCGAGAGGTTTGAATTCTGTTCGGCTAAACAACGCTGAGTTTCATTCATACTGTTGCGGTAAACGGTAAACGGCCTTTTAAACAAGCTTCCAACCAAGGACGCCAACAAAGTCACGTTAAACCGCCAAGGTCAAGTGAAATTGTTGCAAACAACCGTCTGCCTTGACACTAAAGCCTTGCTTTAAACACTGTCGCGCTTCAGAATACCGTAATGTGGAATAAAAATAAAAGATAGGATCAATTGATTCAGTCATGGCATCCAGTTCAAAAATGTTTTTTTCAGATTATGAACTGTAAAAACCATGCTGTTTATTCAACAGTCACCAATTTAAACAGATTACCAAGAACACATAAACACCAGACTCATACAACATTATGAAACATAATGATAGGACTTGGAAGGGCTTCATTGGCAACAAACCCCATATCACTTTATAGAGACTTTGTTACGATCTTGGTGGAAAGCTCCATGTAGAAAGTATGACTACTTGTCAAACTCACAACAGCAGGCGTTTTAAACTAGATTAACTCAAAACTTAAACAAAAGTCTATGCATATAAGCTTTATTGTTTAAGCTTAGTTCGTTCAAACAAATACAACGGTGAAATATTATCTTTAATATCCAAGTGTTTGTTTGTTGCTCAAAAAGGAACGCTACAGAGTTTGAAGATATTTTTACGAAAAGTAGGAGTTTACTTAATGAATAAGCTTTACATTCAGTTTTCGATGCAAAGAAGTAAGCTTCTTGTATACATTGCACTAGTGGATTGATCTGTACACATTTACCTTATATTTTTTACATCCCTAATGTTTTTTTTTCAACATGAATGTACCTATATCAAATATTATTTTGAATATTTTACCAGCACTATATTTTGATAACTCTAACAGGGCGAAAGTATCTTACAAATAAATATGTTTTTTCGCACTGTTTCTATTTTCATTTTCTTAATTAATGTTATTTCCAATGAATCTTCAAATCATTATTAGTCATTTTTATATAAATTTGAAAAAAAAAATACTAAGAGATCTGAAAAAAATCCAAATATTATAGATACTTAATTTTAGCTAGAGGCTTCAGATTCTCAAGTAATGGGAGAAAGAGAGAATGGGCAATGGAAATTTTGGTAGGCAAAGTAAATAGATTGCGCAAGCGTTTTAGAGAATTCGTAGCGGCAAACATCTTCCTGCTCACTTCAACAATTTGTGGTTTCCAGCTAAAAGTGCGGTCGATAATGACAAATGATTTAACACTCTCCCGAAGTTGTATGTTGACACCGTCAAAAGTTAAATTTGGAAGATTAGTCACTTCAATTCTGTTAATCATTGTTGTAGTTAAAATATCATCAGTTGTAGTTTTTTTTAGTTTTGTACAAGAAGTACTCGATTCCGTTACCTCATATTCGTTACCATCACGGTGGTAATGTATAGGCTGGAATTCACGAACAGGATCACGTAAAGCTACGTTTACATGGTATAAACTTGCACATAATATCATTGTTCTTAGCAGTCTTACTATGTGCACTGTACATAAAAGAGGTGCCCAATTCGGTTGTATTTCTATGTGTTTAGGTACCTCTGAAGTAAGTAATTTATCTGGTTATTCCGAAAAAAAAAATGTAAGAAAAAAAAAACCTGGATTGTTCCAGAAATTCCATCAAAAACGGTCCACTTTTTTTGTTTTAAGTCGAAAAAACCGAGGATAATTATGATTCCAAATTCCTATTTTTGTTTTATTTTACTTTATTTATAATTTATTTGTTTACACTTCATTGCATTCAATATATAAAAAAGAAACATTTAAGAAGGCTTATTATATACCTAGTCGGGTCATAAGTTCTGTCAAAACCATATTCATATTTTTAATTTTCGAATACTTTTACTAATTTTCAAAATAGAACGGTTGCGATTGTTGAAAATAAAAAAGAAATTATATTTTATTCATTTTCAAATATGGAGTGGTTACGCGCCAAAAGAGATTTTCAATATTCTACAAAAATTGAAAATATCGTTACGGTTCGTTTATCGTACTATTAAACGATTCAATGAAGAATCAAGCTTCGAAGATCGTAATAGAAGCGGCCGACCTCGCACAGTTAGGACACCAGCGGTCATCAAAGCAGTGAAGGCGCGAATCGAAAGAAATCCCGTGCGTAAACAAAAAATCCTAGCTCACCAGATGGGGCTAAGCAGAACCACAGTCAAAAGAGTGCTAAATGAAGACCTAGGACTACGAGCTTATCATAAAAAGACCGACATTTCTTAAACGAGCGTTTAAAAAAAAATAGGCTAGAAAGATACCGCGCTTTGTTACGACGGTACGCGGGAAAAAAATAGCGTGAAATTCTTTTTTCGGATGAAAAATTTTTTAACATTGAAGAAAGTTATAACAAACAAAACGATAAGGTGTATGCCCACAGTACACCAGCGCGGGCATCACCCTTTCTCATTCATGGTTTGGCTTGCTCATTCAGGCATAACTGAGGTGTTTTTCTGTGAAAAAGGTGTGAGAACCAGTGCCGTGGTTTATCAAAATACTGTCCTGACAAACACAGTGGAACCTCTTTCTCAAACAATGTTCAAGAACAGACATTTTTTATTTATTTATTTATTTACAAACAAACAACCATCATTACAGGTCCTCAACCTAATGCAATGGTGTTGCCAAAAACAATTTTCAAACAACAAAAAAAATAACCATTTTACCTCTATAAAACAAATATTAAACACTTAGGTACTAACACTATAACTACATACATAAAATGCGGCCTGAGTGAATTCATTCAGCGAACAAAAAAACAGGTCTACGCGGTCAGACATTGTGTTGAGTGTCCGCAAAGCACGCGTGAACGGCGCGCGGTGCAACAGAGCGGTGCGCGCGCGCGGCACCAGGAACAAGACTGGCCGCCGACGCCTGCCTACGTATCCATCCGGCACACACAGCTGCATGCACACTAGCACGCCTGGGTTGTATATTTTGCCACGAACCACGCCAAATAGATAAGTAGCTAGAGCTACCTCTCTCCTTGTCTCAAGTCTGTAATACCCCACCATACCCAGAACAAATAAAGTGGGATACAGCAATGGGTATCCAGGGTATACTCCGTAAATTTTCTTAAAAAGGAATCTGCAAAATTTATTTTGTATACGCTCCACCATTAACTTATACTTCTCTTCATGCGGAGACCAAACAGTAGAATTACATTGTAGGTGGCTTTTCACCAATGCTTCGTACAATGCTCTTAAAGCCATAATGTTTGTGAATTGATTCGCTTGACGCAGAACCAACCCAAGATTTCGATACGCCTTTTTACACGTTGCTTCAATATGTTTTATGAAGGAAACATTGGATGAAAAAGTAACGCCCAGATCTCTTACCTCTGTTACTCTCTGCAGTGGCATCCCCTCCATTTCATACGGATAGTAGCTCGGAGAATGCGATCGAGTAAATGACAAAACAGAGCATTTGGCGACATTGAATGCTATTTTATTGTCATGGCTCCACTTGACGACGCTCTGTATGTCTTGCTGCATTGCCACGTGATCTTCGTTCTCCTTTATTGGAAGAACTAATTTTAAGTCATCTGCAAACAGGAGCGGTGTAGAATGATGGACGACTTTTGGCAGGTCATTGATCATCAGGATGAAAAGGAAAGGGCCTAAATTACTGCCTTGGCTAACTCCGGATCTAGTAGCATATGATTCAGAAAGGCATCCTCCACAATCGACATATTGACGTCTATCACGTAGATAACTGGCGAAGAAATTTAAGGTGTGTGGAGAGCAACCTACACTGGCCAGTTTCGATAATAGCACGTCGTTATCTACGGTATCAAATGCCTTTCTGAAATCAAAGTAAGCTACATCTACTTGTATGCCAGCATCTACTGATGGTACTAAGTGTATCATGAGATCAAGCAGGTTTCCCGTTGTACTACGCCCCGGACGAAAACCATATTGCGCATCGGACAGTTGAGAACTGACCTGAGGGTAAATACAGCTATGAATAGTCATTTCAAACACTTTAGCTGGAGTGCAGAGGACCGCCACAGGTCGGAAGTCGCTTGGTGATGTGCCTCCAATCGCCTTCGGAACAGGAACAACTCTGCTCAGTTTCCAGCGATCAGGAAACGTCCCGGTCTCAATAAAGACGTTGAATAAATGAAGCAAAGGTTTTTCCAAAGTTGTTCGACAATCCTTAAATAAAAATGCAGGGATACCATCTGGTCCTACTGAGCGCTTGGGCGGCAAGTTAGCCAGCGCTAGTCGCACACCAGCGAGTTGAACACGCGTGAGATGTACGCGCGCTCCTGGCATCTCCGCAGAGCCAGCACTTGCCTCTGCCACGTTCAACAAGGGTGGATCTGGAATGTAGACGGATTGAAAGAATCCTGCGAATTCCTTGGCACTTTCCTGCTCCGATAGTACTCGACCTTCTTTGGTAATCTTGCGTTTGTTTACACTGTTTTTTTTAGACCTCAAGAAGTCCCAAAACGTTCGCGGGTCCTTGGCCAAGTTATTTTGTACTATATCTCTATAATGATCGTGTGCTCGTAGTATCTTAGCTTTGATAATTTTCCTACACTTCGCGAACTCATCGTAGTCGTACTGTGATTTTGTAGTTTTGTACCTTTTGTGAAGTCGATGCTTAAGTCCTATTTCCCTTATGATTTCGGCTGTGTACCACTGTGGATAGACATATTTATGGTTAGCAGAACCAGCCTTTTTAATGGGAACACAGATGTCCAGAATGGTATAGATCTTGTCGTAGAAAATATATAATATTTCATCAGGATCATTAAGACTATACATTTCGCTCCAATCGATTTCAGTAAACATATAGTACAAACGATGAAAATCGGCTTTATTGAAATTCCAGCTTAGAGAATCTGTCGGGCTATTAAATTGACTATCTTGTTCATCCGGCGCTGTTGATAGATTTAGCGGATGTGTTCTCGACTTAATCTCTACGCGAATAGAAATTGGCGGATGGTACTTGTCGATAGGCAGCAAGCCTTCATCCGCTGCGCTGATAGAAAGGTTTAAGCCGTGCGTACCCAACACAAGGTCCAATTGTCTTTCGTCACAGTTAGGTACATTATTACACTGGATGAATTCACCGAAGGCCATTAAATATTCAAGATAATTACAAACATTGCTACTACAAGAAAACATGTTAAAATCTCCTATTACAATTAACTTTTTCTTATAAATGTAACAAATTTTTTCTAAAATATTAAACATTGTAATATATTCATTTTCATCAGTCTTTGGCGGAATATATAGCACACAACACGCAAATAAAAATCTATTTTTTTAAAAGACAGTTGTACAAATGAATTCAAATTTATGACTATCTATATTTATGTTATCTGGGACCGTCACTTCTCGCAACTCGAGCCGTTGAGAGGCTGCCAAAAGCACGCCTCCCTGCTTACGACCATCAGCGCGGTCACAGCGTAATACTTGGTAACCAGGGGTCACGAATTCGGAATTTTCAATGGCTCCATTGAGGCCGGTTTCAGTAATTGCGAAAAGATCAGCCCCAGAAGATACAAGTAAAGGTAAAAATTGTGTCGTTTTTGTGCGAAGTCCTCGAACGTTTTGATAAAATATATCGTAATATATACTAGTTTTACAGTTGGTTTGGATTGGCTGAGCGACGAAACCAAATCCATTCGCTAAATTCTACTGCTAAAGGCCAAACTTCTGGAACACAAAGCTTCTCGAAATTACTTTCCGTAACGCCAATCTTGAACGAAGCATAATCTCTCTCAGTTTAAGGTTTCAATTTTTCAACAGTCATGTCTTGGCTCGGCCCTAAAATTTTCATTATATAATCTTTGAGATTATCCTCTGTAGTGCATTTATCTAGCCTCCAGACATGCAAGAACTTTTTCCGCTCAACCGCTTTTATGGAGGAAATTGACGAGTTTTCTCCTTTTTTAACAGGATTACTCCTTTTCCTATTTCTTACTTCAATCCAGTTGTTACCATAATCGCCAATGACTGTAGCCCCAGTTGCTTTACTAGTCGCTGCCGCGTAATTTAGCACTGGTTCAGGTAATTTTAGCACCTGCTTGTTAACATTGTTATTTAATGATGACGCTGGAATTTTGGGAACCGTGGACAGAGCTTCATTTTGATTTCGTTGACTTTCGCTCGCATTATTGGTATTTAGAGCGACTTTCTGTCCCTCAGTTTTCAAAGCAGAGATTTGTTTCTCATAAGATAGACATCTATTATTTGATTCAGTTAATTCCTTTCTTAATTTACTGTTTTCCTCGGCTAAAACAGTCACGGAGGCTTTGATTTCTTCCAGTAGTTTCATTTCCAAAGCTCTCATTTTCTCCATAATATTGCTGTTAACCTTTTCCATAATATCCATTACCATACCCATTGAGGTAGGTGTTGACAATTCCTTAGTTTCCTGAGAACAGGACGGGCTCAATACTTCCTTAATCATTGTATCTCCCCGTGCCCCACGAACTGGGGTATCATCTGTTACACGAACACGCTTTCTTTATGTTGGAACATAAATTGCACTTAAAAGTTTTTTTAAATTGTAAGTGCCCCTCTTGGACATTCCAACAGGACTCTGCACCGGCTCATAAGGAACGAAGCACGCAAGACTGGTTGACCGCCCGCGGAATTGACTTTATCCGGCATGAAGACTGGCCCTCTTCTAGTCCAGACTTAAACCCACTGGACTACAAGATATGGCAATATTTGGAGGAGAAAGTCTGTGCTAAACCTTACCAAAATTTGGAGTCTCTGCGAGCATCTCTGGTTAAAGCAGCGGCAGAAATAGATATGAATGTGGTGCGTGCAGCGATCGATGACTGGCCGCGTAGATTAAGGACATGTGTCCAAAATGGGCATTTCGAATAATGGAATTAACATTATATTGTACATTTAATAACCTTTCATTACATATATAAGTTTTAAGTAATTGTCAAAAGGTGTATCAGTAATAACATTAAAAGTAAACGTACTGGACAGGAAAAATAGATTAAGTCTAAGTTTTCGAAATAAAAACACATTTTATGAATGAAAACGCATGTTTCCTTTTTTTAAATAAATAATATTTGCATAAATTTTATGTTGTTATTACTAATGAACCAAGAATCAGTGGTAACGAACAGGATTCAAATAAGTTACCTACTAAAGAAATTTACAAACTTCTCATAAAATAACGATTTTACGTCAAAACTGTTATGATTTTCGGAAAAAGGAATTGTTGAAGAGATTATTAAGTTAAAAATGCAAGTAAATTCTACCAAAACAAAACAAAGCTCAGTTTTGAAGCTGTGTATTACTTTTCACGTTCTTGTCCAACAACCAAAGAGATTTTGTTTCTTTAAAATAAAAATCTAAAACCTCTTCTACAATATTTTATTATAAAAAAAAAAAAATATCATATTTAAGTAAAATTTCTTACATAAGCCTTATAAAAAGCGAAATATTATTCCACCTAAATAAACAAATAACAGCACCCAAGACCAGTGTGTTTTAAAAGCCCAAGTTCTTGGTAAGCAAGAATTTATCTACCAGCGGAAATTAAAAGTAAACATCAAGGTTAATTAAGGGTATATTAATTCTAAGTTCTTATGTCTGGGTGACTTTATTTACGTTCCTAGCTTTGATGTCTAATATTTGAAGATATTTGCCAAAAGCAGTACCACTATGTGTACATAGTACAGACGACAGCAGTTGGTTAACTTGGATTTTGATTCTTGGAGGATAATAGTAGGAAAGTTTCACATGGCCATTGCTTGGAGTTATTCATCAAGAATAATATTATAACATCAATTTTCAATTAGTAAATGAATATTGCAGTAGGAGAAAAAAACATAAATATAAAAAATATGTTGATATATGCAATGCAATTGATATGAATTCAGTAAGTAGGTAGATTACGAACAATATCGAGTTATTATAGATATCGCTTTACTATAATTGAACGATTAGCCGGAAGCATATTCGTGGAAACGTAATTAAATAATATGATAAATTGCTTAATAAATTTTGTTTTCAATTTTCTTAATTCATAAACTAATCGAAAACACATTTTACCGTAGCTTTTGCGTATGCTCCTATTTTATATTTTAACTCCAAGATTCGGTGTCCTCACAGATCTCTTGGTAACTTTAGATACATATTAGCGGCCCTATTGAAACTAATATCTAGTGTGAAGAGTGTTTCATATTTATAAAATAGATGTTTCCCGTGGTTTTACCCACATAATTTTCTAATCCCGCAAAAATTATAAAAAAGTAGCCAATGTGCTATTCAAGGGGGACCACTATCCAAATTTATATGCCAAAATATAATATATATGCCAAATTTCATCCGAATCATTTGAGCCATTCTGCCGTGATTGAGGAACTAACATCCATCCAAACTTTCACATTTATAACTTTAGCGAATAGCCTCAATTCTTCTACAAAGCAATGCAGCTTTGTAAAAACATCCTTAACAGTTAGCCCGAATGCTAATAAGGCTTGGCTTATTGATCTACCTAGTTATGTAACGAACAGCGTTGCTAAGGTGACTTACAGTTGCTCCTTAGAACGTTCTACAAAGCTGTCTCGATATCAGTTAGACTGTAAAAAAACTATCTCCATATTGGTTAGACTTTCAACAAAGCTATCTAATATATATTAAAATAGGAAGGAATATTTTGTATTTGTTTTTATTCTTTGAATTGTCTTAGTTAGAAATGAAACTTAAAATGTGTTTTCATATAAAAAATTGGGGATAAAACAATATGTCCTTGATATCTGATTCATATAGTTTATCAAAACCGTAGTTTTTAGACAAGCAAGCTTCTACTTCTATTCATCATATCATGAAGAACTATTCGAATCCTTGTATTACATGGCTAAACAAATGTAGGATCGTATTTTATATTTAGATTATATTTTAAAGTTTTTGCATTTAAAATGCTTAATTACTCGTAAATAATTGAAAAACTGTATTAAATCAAAAATCTTAATTAAAAAATAAAAAGTTTTAGCTGCAAAGCTATACCATTAGATGGAGCTACGTTAGCAATATAACGTTAAAACAAAAATGTGTTAAGTAATTTTTAGGCGTACCGTAATTTTAATTTAACACATTTTTTCAGTAATTTAATGTAGGACCGGCTTAGTAATGCCGCAGCAGTTTCTATGAGGTCTCAGAGTGATGACGAGTTTTAGGCCTTAAACCACTCAGCTGATTCTGAAATTCTTAAGTCCACCAGCAGTGTTAATTTCAGAACGCTCGGAATTAGGGGATCTCTAGGCTTCTAGCATACCCTTACGACTGCTGTATACAAGACCGACTGTTTAACGTGGTCTCTGAAGCTTGGAAGTTAGCATGAGATGTAAATGGGCGTCAGTCACCCATTCTTATACCGACCTGGCCAAATACTGCTTAGTCAGCAATATCGATTTATATACAGGGTGACTGGTGGGTGCATTTTTAAAATTCCAGGACGTGATAGTTTGAGATCATACATGAAGAGAAAAAATAAGATATTAATTATTTACTGAGTATACTTAACCGAAAGTTAAAGAATGTTTTACGCAACACATGGTTACATTAGCGTAATGCAATAGGTACTTAGCGAGTGGTGGTGTGCGTGTGGCGGGAACACTGCTGTTCCCGCTGTGTGCGTGTTGACTGAAGCAGCGCGTCTGGAAAAGTGTAGTAAGGTCTCTTCATTTATTCATAGGGATTTGTGGTAAAATATTAAATACCTTATTTTATTACATAATTATGATCAGAATCGAGTTCAAAGTGCTCTCTTTCAGTATTTCAAATTTGTCACCAGGCACCCTGTATACAGAAGCCACTGGCCAAAACGACTTCATCAATAGGTACTTGTTTACGTTTGAATAAAACTGAAGTCATTGGCAGAATTATATTAAAGATCTTGTAAAAAATATTTTTACTCTGTGCCAGTGCAATGGGTGAATAACTTTTAATCCACGATGCCGAAGGCAATCGTGCGGTAAGTCGTTTTAAATTAAAAGTTGTCGCCGTGATCAAGACTTTCGAAACATTCGACCAACTTTATAAAAATATGAAAGCTATCGATATGAATACACCTAATTGCGTCTTGCTTGGATATGTTGAATAACCACACTGGATTTATTATTTGAAAATAACAGTACGTAGAATATTTTATGTTTAAATGTATTGAAGGATAAAGCAATATTTTTAGTAATTTCAAGAACAATCTGGATAATGAAGGCGGAGAGACTAAGACAGTGTTTGATTTTTAATAAACACTAAATCATAATTAATTTATAAAACTAAAAACATTTTTTATTCCTCAAAGTTTTCACCTAATTTAGAAACACAATTTCTTTTTTTTTGTCGGCAAGCTTTTTTGTTAACGACGTAAGATCGTAAATAGTTTTGCAGCAACTTATAATGAGCATTTGATTATATGTAAGTATAGCATTCGCAGTATGAATGAACATAGCCCCCTATTTAGCTATTTATCTTTAAAATTATTTAGCAGAACGAAATATTTAATTTAAAAACCCATATTGCTATGCTTATCATGATTAGCTATTGAATTCGAAAAAGGCGATGAATTAATTTATGATGGCGCAACTAAAACCGGCTAATGAATATTAATTTTCCATGTACCCTGATAGAAATTGACCAGGAAGAACAAATTTCAAGTCCGTCCTTAGAAACCTTCAATCAATACTTCAAAAAATCAGTGCTATGGTCGCTATGGTAATAGTTTTACACCAAGCAGTTCGTTTTACACCTTGGCGATCCGTAGCAAACATGAACGATCGAAGTGCTTTATTCGACTTTTTGGAATAATCAATAGAGATGTAGAGATGCAAATTCAGTCTGCGTCTATTAGAGCAAAGATAAAAGGGTGTAGGTTAAACTAGTTCTCAAAGAGCATTTGCACATTGAGCACATTTTAATGCCATGTTGTTAAAATCTGGAATGATATTTTGATTGTATCACAATTTTAGATAAATAATGATGAAAATTTATTTCAATAGGTACAGAAAAATATTTAAGCTAAGAAATATAAAATAAGATACTTCCGCAATTCAATCCAAAACAGCTTGCTATATAGACATAAATAAATACAGTTTTGTAGAACTATTGCAAAATGTATGACCACATTCTAAATATTTCAATACGTATTCGACTTTAACATATACCTATGGTTACGTAATTAGTTACCGTTTTTTGAAACAACATACATACATACTTCACGCCTGTATCCCTTATGAGGAAAGCAACACATTAGATGTTATAAAATCATCTCATATCACGTTCGAAATATTTAGAGGCATTATAATGGTAGAGAGAGACTATTGCAGTGACAGGGTGTCAGCCTATCGCCCACAAAAAAAAACCTTCAATAAAACATCTGTCCCTTTACTGACTTTACTTTTATAGTATGCCCGGGAAAAGAAGCAGCTGGCCATTCTATGTTTTTACTTTGCTCCCAGTCCAGCATGGGAGAAACAACATGGATACTTCTTCCATGCTGCTTCAATGTAGTTATTATAATCAGCGAATGCAGAGCATTCAAAAAACCGTCTTCACGTCAAAACTTTGGCTGAGTTACCTGGGCGGGTCAATAAGTCCGTGACTTTTTGAATTTCTGACCTCTTTACTGAAAAAGCAACACTACTCCTGTCAACAAGCATCTGTCAGTTGACTCCTGTCAAAATTTGAACTTGCTGCGTCAGTTAGTTTGTGTTTGACAGCTATCTTTATCAGACTACCCAGTAATTTGAGGAAAAAATGGAATAAAGGTGAATTTCATGTGCTAATTAAGCATTCTTTTTTGCGAAAAAAAAAACCATAAACGAGACCAAGGCTAAGCTCGATAAATACTATGGGTTTACTGAATTTCGTTGTGGCCGTACAAGCACTGAAGATGCCGAACGTCCTGGAAGCCCAGTTGAGGTCTCTACACCCGAAACAATCGAAAAAATTTACGATATGGTCTTGGCCGACCGAAGATTAAAAGTCTGAGAGATCGTGGAGCCGTAGGGATCTTGCATGGCTCAATGGTTTCAATTTTGAAGGATCACTTGGGCGTGTGAAAGCTTTCCGCAAGATGGGTGCCGCGTTTGCTCACAGTCGACCACAAACGCAATCGTGTAACAACTTCACAGGAAGGTTTGGCGTTGTTTAGTAGCAATATGGAGGAGTTTTTGCGCCGTTTTGTAACCGTGGACAAAACGTGGATCTATTACAACACACCAGAGACCAAACAACAGTCAAAACAGTGGGTTTCCTAGGGTGAATCGGCGCCAAAGAAGCCCAAGGTGGGTTTGTCAGCTAATTAAGTTATGGCGACTGTTTTTTGGGATGCACGCGGGATAATCCACATTTACCTGCAAAACGGAAGAACAATCAATGGGGAATATTATGCCAACTTATGGGACTGATTCAATGACGATTTGAAAAAAAAACCTCCTCATTTGGCCAAGAAAAAAGTTCTTTTCCACCAAGACGATGCAAGGGTGCACACATGTGCAGTTGCCATGGCAAAAATCCATGACTTGCTCCCTCATCCGCCCTATTCTCCAGATTTGGCTCTGAGTGACTACTTCTTGTTCCCAAACCTGAAGAAATGGCTTGGTGGAAAAAGATTCGACTCCAATGATGAAGTCATCTCGCAAACAAAGGCCTATTTTGAACACCTCGACAAATCATATTTTTGGAAGATAAAAAAAAATTGGAGAAGCGTTGGACAAAGTGTACAGAGCTCAAGGGAGACTACGTTGAAAAATAAAATGATTTATTTATCAAAAAATCTAAAGTCAAGGACTTATTGACCCGCCCTCGTATAATGTCATCAACGTAAACATTCTCCGAAATAATACATATTCTTTTTTTTAATTGAAATTTTCAATGAAGTTCTCAACCCATTTCGATAGAATTTATATCAGACCAACAATGAAGTATCCTCTATCATATGAAACAAGAATTTTAAAATCGATTCATAATTTTCCTAAATATTGTGTAACCAAGACACGAAAAAAAACATACTTAATAACCTCCTCATTTTTTGAAAATCGGTTTAAATATTTTTTTTACAGGTACAAATTGTAATAGACCTTTGTTTATTTCATCACTTATCTTTTTATCACTACATGATCGAGTCCAGTTTGACTATTTAAAAAGACAATCAACGAATGCAGAGCATTAATAAAACGGATTTCACGTCAAAACTTTTGCTGAGTTTTAATGTCATTCTCGTAAACATTCTCCGAAATCAAACATATTTTTCCAAAATTTTAAATTTTCAATGAAGTGCTCAACCGATTTCGATGAAATTTATATGGGACCAACTATGGAGTATGCTCTATCATATGACACAAAAAATTTCGATTAATAATTGTTCGAAATATCGTGTAACAAAGACACAAAAAAAACATACAGACGAATTGAAAACCTCCTCCTTTTTTTGTAGTCGGTTGAAAAGTGGAGTGACAGATAGTAATTCTTTTTTTATCATGATCTCTAAAACTCGAACTCATTTAACTTCCTAATCAGTGAGACTTTGTAGTTCAAAGTGTAATATTATTTACTATTACGTGCTATTGTGTGCGTACGTATATTTTTTTTGATAACATCACGTGTAAAAAAATTAACCTACTTTCAATTATATAAAACTGTTACGCACGGAAACAACCATGACTTTGTTGTTTTCTTAAAATTAAAAAGTATAATACTTTAATGAAGATTAACTTGTAATAGATTCGAAGCAGTCGTTAAGCGCAGTTTAATGAAGAAACCTTATTAACGCCAGGAGATTAAAACTTAAGACTATGATTATGCGGCCGTTCAATTTTGTAATGTTGCTGTTATTAGCCTTCTTTGTTTATAGTGCTAAAGGTAGGTTTGTGGGTTTATTAATATTAAAATGAGATTTACAGATTTCTTATTGACCTTTACTTTATACATAAGGTCAGCTAGTGAAAATTAATCATAGATTTACTTTTTTTTTTTATAAGTGACTAAACCCGCGTTTGACCTTAATCTCACCTGATGGTAAGTGACGATGAGGTCGAAGATGAAAGCACACGGGTTTAGCAAGGAACTGGCTCTTTATGCAATATTGCCGGAACACATTACCGCCGGAGCGGTAACATTTGGCGGCACACTTTAAAAATGATTTGTTAAACTTACTTTAGTTATACAGGGTGTTAAGTCCATCACCAGCCAATTTACTATGGCCTGTATAGTAAGTCACTTGCTATGCCTAACTGGTCATTAAAAGTTCTAAAACCATGTGTTTTTTTTAATAAGATTTTTAAACTTTTTTTGAATGTCAACCCGAAATCATTATTAAAAAAAAAAAACATTATCGAATACAGACAGCTAATTTTGATCTTATTTAAATGTGTACTATTTTATGCTTATTTCAACCCCTAAATAAACTAGTTTTGTTTTATTTGCTTACAAAGTTTCGGAATCAAAAGAAAATAAATTTATTCTTTGGCTTTAAAAACAAAAACCACATCCTATAAAAACTATTCAGAAGATCGCGAAATACTCTAGATTAGTTAAAGAGGTCGCGTGAAAAACCTTTCTCACATGGGAAATAGGTAGAAGTTATTATCTCACTCTTTGAAAATAAAATCTACAAAACAAAATCTACTAAAAACTATAAAAATCTACTAAAAACTTATGTAAATAAGATTTTTTACCACAATTTTTAACTTTACGCGACCCCTATCACTAATTTGTCGATGTTCTGAATCCTTTTATTTTTAAGTATTTTCTAAGCTATCAACAATATCAAATAAATAATAGGTTTTGTTAATCAAAAAATTACCTTAACAAAAATCGTGGTGTCTCAAAAGAAAGTTCATATTTGTTTTGGTTATTGCGTAAACGCAACAGTTTCGAGGGGCGCCGGGTGTGTGCCAATCGTTAGCCTGGCTCTTGGGAATTTAGTCAGTATATTATACCTATTTATATGGTATAGTATATTTATCTTCCTCTATGGAGTATGGAGTATTTCTCGGGAGCGGACCGTGCATTGTACGTAGACGAGTTTTATAAAACGGTAATTCGGAGCTATAGCGCGAAGGAACCGACATTGCGGCCCATACGGTCAATTTAGGCGAATGTAGCTGATTTTTTTTGGATTGGTTGCACTCCCAGAGCGGCCAATTTGCTTGTTAACATGGCTATTGAGATGAAAATGGGCTTCATCTGAAAACAAGATGTTGGTAAACTTTGGGAAACTCTCAATCATCTGGTTTACGAAGTCAGGCCTCTGATCAGAATTGAAAGGTTCGCATCATACCGAACATAGCTCTATGCCATCTGATAAGTGTGTACCATGTCCCCATTTTATCTCGATGAAGCGTTATTAAGAATGTGTAGTAATCTTAATATTAAAAAATACTCATACTTTTTTAAAGATATATTTTTTTATTTAATTTCCTCATATAGGAGTAGGCTAAAGAACATAACCATAGTGTATCATTGTAGTACATTTCATCTAGAATAAAAGACATCAATAGAGTACATTTTATCTCGATGATGCATTATTAAGAATTCGGAATTATCGGAGAAATTTAAATAAAGTCGTGATTTGTGATGATCTGTAATAATGTGTAGCATATCATTAGAAAAGGGATAAACCGAAGAAGTTTTTAAAAGTATTTTAAAATTTTTATCATTTCTTTTCATTTTTTATAGCAAAGTAAAAAAAATATCTGATATAATTTTACCTCGCCTTCGAGACTTTGTTGCCTCATAACTTTTTTCTTCTCGAATTTTTGCATCTCATTAAGTTATAAAGGCAGTATCTAAAATACAAATAAAATTTACTTTGAGAAGATACTCACACAAAAAAAAAGAGTAATTTAGATTAGAAGGTGAAAATTTGGGATGTTTTTTTTAAATTATTTAAATACATCATATTTACAATATAAGAAATAGGCAAGTAGTACTCGAAGCAAGTATGTTCAGAATAGGCCCACCTACCCCCCATTTCAATTTGGCGAATAGGGTACCTAGCACCCTGTATAATGCTTAAAATACTTTATAAATAGTATTTTATAAATAGGTTATAGTTATTATCCATTTAATTACAATGTTTTATATTACAATTATTTACTATCGTCAACTAACTCGTAAATTAAATAAAACCATAGTAATATCCCGTTTCGATAGTTAACATACATATTGGCTATCATACTAGTGTTTGTTCCATAATTAATTTGCAATCAGAACAAATATTTTTATACTAATTTATGAATTATTGAAATATTTAATAAATGAGTATAAAAGTACTCAAATTTGATGCAAAAAAGTTTGCATCAAATGATCGGCGGTCACCCATCCTAACACCGGCCGCGCCGAGCGCGCTTAACCTGCGATATCGTTTAATTATGCACAATAACCACAGCGCCACAACGACTTCGCAATTATAATGAGGTAATTGCATTAACCAATTTGAGTCACACGGTAACGCCGTAGGTGTCCAACCCAAGTAGTTTGTGCCAAATCATTACTACAATGGTGCTTGTGTTCTTTAATATTTCGCATATGTGTCCATAATGACGAGAGTAAAATTTGTTTTTAAAATGTATCAATAAACACATCAATTTATTAAGCATTAAATAAAAAAATATTAATATTATTTTTTATTATTTTCTCATACTTAGTTAATCCCGTAAAACTAAAGAGCTAATTCATAATAATAATCAAATGTATTTATTTGAAACTAACATTTTTGAACGCTTTGTATTTAAATGTGACTTCACGTGATGCCACGTTGTTTAGTCATAGATACCTGGAAAAAAGTTCTACGTTCCCTTTATATTCATTTCTTTAAACCTTTTTAATAAATTAAAGGGATCAAACGTCCTTTTCATAACTGTATTTACAAAATAATTATGCGTATAATTATTTTGTAAATACAGTATAATTATATATGTAATTGACGATACAGTGTTTTTATTTGAATTGCTGAAAATCGTATTGAACTTAACATAAATGAAATAAATATTAAAAAATCTGAGCAAACCTGTAGATTTACTTCAATATAATATCGGATTAACTAAAAATCGCCAATTACTATAAATCCGTTTAAGAAACTTTGAACGGCCCGTTGTTAAACTGCAACGAAGCTTCATTGTAGGTACAGGCTGCAGATCAAGCGTTCCAAATCTGACAAAAACAATCATTGAATATAAACTCTATGCCCTCGACATTAAGTTAAAAATTGGTTGTGGAAATTTAACAGTTTTATAACGCTCGCTCTGCCGCCTTCTGATACTTTCGATGCTTTTACGATAATAGCCTTCCTATACAAAAAAAAAAATGTTGTAAGAAACTCAATAAAAACGGAATTATATTTTATTGAATGAGGCCTTTTCGTTTCATTTTTTTTTTAAGCTTTTTCAATACATTCTAGATGGCGTTGAAAAAAACTGAAGAGTCAATGTTAATATCGTATCCTCTTTGTTGACAGTTGACTGATCGTAGAGATAAAATTCTTGCTGATTGCCATAACCTTTAAATTAATAATATTACATTTCATTGTTTTTTATTCTCCTAGTTTGTTTTTCAGCGTTTTTTCTTTACATGAAGTATATTAATAATTATTACACGTAGGTACGGTACTGAAATTGGTACTTGAGTTAACACTTGAGTTAGATCAGCGCCATCTAATGTTGAAAAGTGAACTACTTTTTTTTTTAATCGTAGACTGAAAACTCCTCATTGAGCTTTCATGCTGGACTGGGAGCGAACGAAAAACATAGAATGTACCAGCTGCTTCTCTTCCCGGGCATACTGTAAAAGTCAGTTAAGGGACAGAGGTTTTACTGGCGTTTTTGTGGGCGATAGGCTGACCCCCTGTCACTGCAATAGCCTCTCTCCATCATTATAATACCTCATTTGTCAAACGTGACATCAGATGGTCTTATAACCACTGGTGTTCTGCCTACCCCATAAGGGATACAGGCGTGAAGTTATGTATGTATTGGTTGGTTGTACGAATTGGTTTTAAAATAATTATGTTTCCAATTTTAAAGAAATGCATTTTCGAAATATAATTTAATAAAATGTTTATTTGCCTCACAATCTTTGCCAGATTGACAACAATAAAACAAACTTTTGAGTGCAAATGAAAAAAATTTCAAACACACCCTCTACTTTATGTCTATCTCTTACTGCACTGATTACAAGAGGAAAAATATATTAATACGAATATATTTTCATAAGCATCGATTGAAAAGCTGTTTTTAATTACAAACATGAATTTTACTTATTTGTATGGATTTTAAAGTTTGCTCCAAAACTAATACATTCCGTATTTGTTTGACTGTGTTTCTGATAGTTAATGGTAATTCTGAGAATATCCAGACTCTCTGAAGGATTTGCAATGTGCGTCTATCCGTTTGTTTTGGTAGCAGTTGTTTATTCCACGAATATTAATCAAACGTTTCATTTGAGATATAAACCCATTAATTTCATCAACAGGTTTTTATAATGAGTAAGAAACTAGCATTAGTTATGAATTTATAGTGTAAAGGAAATTGCAAATATAATGTTGACAGTATTTTTTCGCCATTTTCCCAAGGTTAGATGACTAGATTTAATAATTTATTTTGTCAAACGGCTATCCGCACTGGCCTTGAAATAATCCATAGATAGTATCGATATAGTGATTATTGAGTGAAATATAAACGTTCCTTCTTGAACGTTTTAAAATTGTTACAAAATAGTTGAAGGTCAAGTGTCGCAATAATGCAAAATAATTCTTAAATTTTATAAAGAGCCAGTTCTTTCCTAGGCCAGTGTGCTTTCAAAGAACTCGTGTTCACTTACCGTCAGGGCAGATTGAGTTCATACACGGCGTGAGCCTACAATAAAAAGAAGTAGATATTTACTTAGGTCTATCATAGAAAAAATGCTTAGAGAATTTAAATGTATTTTGTTATTACAAAGTATTGCCAGTCATATCGATATATAAAACCGCAAAGAACGCATACAGTTAAGGCATGGATTCATATCTACTTCAAATTATCTCCATCATGGTTCATTATGGAAAAGCATTGATTTGCACCGTACGGCACTGCGCCGCGCCGTGTCACGCCGCCACCATGACACGGCGCGGCGCAGTGCCATACGTTCTATAATGAACCCTGACGGATATAATTTCAAGAGCTAATATGAAGCACTGAGCGCTGTGTCGTGCACGACGTCGTGGAAAGTGGCGGCGGCGAGCCGTGCCATGGAATGGAGTGCCGTATGCCGTGCCATTTCACGGCTACGGCGCCGTGAAACTTAGAGATGGATCTAGGCCCTACTTCTGTGTTCTTTACTATTTTACATATTGTAGTACCTATTCTTCCATGCTGGACTGGGAGCAACGGAAAAACATAGAATGTGCCAGCTGCTTCTCTTCCCGGGCATACTGTAAAAGTCAGTTAAGGGAAATAGGTTTTATGGGAGGTTTTTTGTGGGTGATAGGCTGACCCCCTGTCACTGCAATAGTCTCTGTCCATCATTATAATGCCTCAAAATTTGTAAAAGTGACATCAGATGGTTTATAGCCTCTGATGTTCTAATTACCCCATTAGGGATAGGGGAGAACGGATATGGTTGTCACACGGGTTGGTTGTCACAAAGGTCCCGTTCTCCAGTACGGGCCTGAATTTATGTATGTATTATGTATGTATGTAGTACCTACTGATTAATTCCCCTCAAGGATTAAGTCAGTGATCTGGAGGGAGGCCCTTGTCCATCAGAGGACGTTTACGGGCTGATTCATTACGGTAATGATAATAATTATAATATTACATACACTTTTATTAATTTATTTCATTTCTCTAAAATAATTTTTATTTTGTTAAAATAATTTACTCCTTTTTACTCATTTGGTCCAATGTGCAGTTGGTCCGATTCGCGATTTGTGCAATTTGCGGTTGGTCCTATTTACAGTAGGTCCAAAACATGGTTAGCCTAATTCGCTTAATTCTCTTTCAAAAGCTTTTTTTGAGCTACTAAATATAACACACAAAATAAACTAATATCGACTCGTGAAAAGGAATTGTTTATTTGACAGACGGACTTTATATTAAACCACAGTTTGAAAAGGGTTAGGTAATACAATTCACCTTAATTAAACCGATATTGGTCTTTGTCAAATATTGATTCTGTTAGGAGGCAGGTATAACGAAATATAATAACTTCCTTACTTAATTAAAATAATAATTGTCATAGAATCAGCACACAGGCTATTTTTATTGTGATGATGTGAATGGTTATTATGGTTGTTGACTTTGACTTTTGAAATCATTCTTCAACCTTATTGCCCAGTCTCAATTACGTAATCCTAATTGTGATCGCAGATAGAGATCCTGTCAATCCATTAGTCAATATCAATGAGAAAAAGCAGAATATCTCTTCTTTGAAGTACATCTTGGAATAAAAAATATTTATAATATTGTCTATGTTCCTCCGAAAAGCCTTTATACCTTTGCTTTTAAGAGTACTTTTAATGTCGATTTCTGGAAAGCAATCATAAATTATACAGTCTCCAATCATTTATACGATATAAAATAATGTGAAGACCGTATTGGAGAAACCACACAATGGAATTCATAACTATTTTAGCATTGAACTAGATCCAACTAGATCCAGTCTGAAAAAAATCCAATTTTTTTAAGACTGCTTTTCAATTTTACGACAGCGAATTGAAACATACAACATTTCAATAAGTGACAATATGTGATCTGCTTGGTACTTAGTAGATCTTTTATTTATTGCAATAATTTAAAATGGTATTAACGGTTGCAATGGTAATAAAATAGTTCACCGATATTAAAACTAAGCCCCAAAGCGTAGTCCCAAAAAACTACAATAGATAAGATTTCTCATTAAATATATAATATATGAAACAGCAACGATATAACTAGTGCAAGTAAACATGAAATTCAAATCATACAAAACAAGTGCAACTGTATCCCTAGTAATTTACGTATAAAACCGTATCACTACGGATCAATAATGACCATTATTCGGAATAGATGACCTGAACACAATCGCAGAACAGACTTAGATTAATCGATATGTGTCTAGAGTACCTGTAAACAAGGATCAGCGAGATAAATCGATTGCCTTACTTGCTTGTATGTGGAACATGATAACGAGATTTGAAACCGAGCCACTGTTAGTTAAAACTCATTAGCGTAAACATTAATAGTGTAGATAATTCACTTCCGAAAATTCTTTGTTTATTATAATGATTATAATTGAATGTAACTATTAATTGTGTAGTTAAAAATGGCGCAGGCTAGATTTCAAAAAGCAAAGTCACATAGTGTCAAGTTTTTGTGAATGATATTTTTAAATAAGTCATTTGTAACCGTTATTATCACATTTTCTTTTCGCGATAGCAGCTACAGTTAATAAATATATTTTTCAACATACTTGCTCGTAAAGTGAGCCTTATTCTATTGAATTTAGAACTATAAACTGGGCTATAAGTCACGCGTGCATAATATATTATACCCTAGTGCATAATATAATGAATCCTACAAAGTTGAATTGTACCTTTGTGCAAATTACATGCGAGTAAACAGAGCATATTTTATTGATCCGGGTTATACATTAATTTTTTTTCAGAAACAACAAAGAGGTTTTATACCACTTCAAATCCATATACATTTTTAAATGTTTGCGCCTAATATTAGTAAAACAAATATGTATATCAAACAAATTGTTCACAATTTACAATAATTTGTTATAAAATATTAAAATATTTGCATTTACCACTCCAAATTAAACATTTTCACGTAAAATAGGCTGTATATGCTATACAGACATTGACACATTTGGCAGAAAAAAAAACCTACGCGCATGCGCGAGGTTCAGCGCCATTTTTCAATCACAATTCACAGCTTTGTTATCAAGTGTGTTTGTTATTTTATGACCACGTATGTCTGTCTTTTACTCACAAGTGTGTTGAAAAACGTCGTATGTAACTCGTGAGCGTTGCTAATTACAGTCTCGGCTCATTATTAAATCACAGCCTCGACTGTAATTAGCAACTTAGCTCACTTGTTACATAATATACTATATTTCAACTAACTTAAATGAATGTATAACTACAGTTCGCTCATCGCAAGTTGATTTTCATGAGGCCATCAATGAGTCCTTTCTGTCAAAAAGTAATCATTGATGGCCTCACATTTAAAGTAGTTAGGAACCCTAAAACACCCAAGCCAAATCCTGTTTATAAAAGTATTTATCCAAATAAGCTGCAAAAACTTTTTGAGCCTTCAATATTTTCTTACGATTGAACCATGAAAATAATAAGATCTTGTATGTCGACTTTTAATGTGTTGGTGTTTCTTTAATCTACTACAAAAATCGGGTTGAGGTATAGAAATAAGGGGTGAAATTTATTTTGAAATTCCTCCGGACCAATTTCAATAAAATTTTGTACAAATAATCTTAATCTTGAAAAATCGTCCACACTACTTTTTATTGCATCAAAGGGGTTGAGGGGCTAGAAATATGGAATGGTTTATATTAAATCCTCGCAACCAATTATACTAATTTAATGTTATCGTAGGATAGAGTTTTGGTGATTTTTTCCTCATTCGGTAAGTCATGCTTAGTCACAAAGTTTTCGCTCGTACACCTGCGGGTAAAAGCTAGTACTTATATAAAATGAATGAATTGAAGTTACAACAAACACAGAAATACAAAAGAAATATTTTCATTGACACAATATACAAACTTTTTTTATAGAACTCTTTATAAAGGTTTAGATTTCTATAAAACTTATTGTTTTTCTTTTGTTACATCGCAGAAAACCCATATAAAGGTTCATATTTGTTCAGAACAGACTGTTCAAGATAAAATACTTCAAGTACGACAGAACCCACGAATATCCCGTAGAGAGATGAAGACAAATGCTTTACAGTTTCTTGTTTTTCCAATTCCCTATTCTATATTATTCATGAAGTTATTTAAAAATATGTTGGATACTTTTCACTGCGTTATTTGTGATGATTTTTAAAGCGCATTGCAGTGATATTTTTAATTTCAGTAAAAATATTTGGGGCCAGATGTTATGTTTGCCCGATCAGGCCCCACCACCAAGCGAGGATCAATCGGATTAGTCGCCTTTTACGACATACTTATCCACGTGCTAGGGCAATTCGAAGTCGATCCTACTCCAATCATCATCAATATAGTATAATATAAAACTGTTCCGTTACTGACTGAGTTACTGAGTGACTGACAGACAACGTACAGCCGTAACTACTGGGCGTAGAGAGCTGAAATTTGGAACATATATTCTTTAGGAGATGTAGGGGTGCATTAAGGAAGGAATTTTCGAAATTCCCACGGGAACGGGAATCATTGGACTTTTTAGTTTGTATGAAACATCTTATTCCTTGAATGCACGGATATGATACTTGGCATAAGAGTTCTTCAAAAAGAGACTGGTTGTGTTATGAAAGGAATTCCTGAAATTTCCACGGGAACGGTAAAATATATGATGTTTTAGTTTGTATGATAAAATCTTATTCTTTGAATGCACGGATGTGATACTTGGTATAAACGTTCCTCAATAAGTGTCTGTTTGTATAAATACAGCCGTAACTACTAGGCGTAGAGAGCTGAAATTTGGAACATACATTTTTTAGGGGATGTAGGGGTGCACTAAGGAAGGAATTCCCGGAATTCCCACGGTAACGGAAAATAGGACTTTTGAGTTTATGCGTGTACGAAGTCACGGGCAAACGCTCGTTTTTCATAATTCTGAGATAATATTTCTGTGCTGTTTGGTATTAACATGATAAGTCCAAAATGTTTTATTACTTATCTAAGCATTCATACATTCATGATCATGCACGCATAGAAATACGCACACACACGTACACACACACAGTACACAACTAATACTGCAGGTTGTACTATGCATCTCTTTATCGAATATTTAATATGTTCTCTCAAATTTGGTGTAATTAATATATTTTAATAAATTTCATTCTCATTATGTCAATTTAATCTCTCAATAATTAGTTGTCACTTAGAAAATCAATAATTTGAACCATGTACTGTAGTCAACTTCAAGCATTATTCTATTCTGTAAATTATCTGAAAGTTGTGAACCTGTAATTGGCAGTAAGAATTGTATTTTTAAGATTATTTTATGATGTGAAAGTGCTGTTGGTTCTGTTCAAATAAATAAATAAAATAAAATAAATTGTCATTTTCTGATTTTTTATCAACCATTACTAAAATAAAACGAGCTATCGTTTGGTCTATTCTATCCATATAAGCCTTTTTTACCATTTAAGTAACAAATACCACAGATTTATATGTCGAATTATTAATATTCAGTTTTACCAACAAAAATCCATCTGATTTTTTTTATGTATCCTACAGGTTCTTTCAGAGATCATATTTAATTTGGATTATAAAATGAGCGATAAGCTTTTCAGGTTTATTGTACTAGTAGGTCACTTTCCATGAAAAGAAAATAATTCATATAATTTTAATTACATTATAACCAATATAATAAAGTATGAAATAATAATGTGTTCTACTAAACCCTATTCAAAACCTTTTTGTAAGGATGAGTTGTAGAAAAGAGGAATTGGAAAACTTTTGTAATAAATCAAGAACGTTTTTACTGCTGTTTTTCTACTGAATAATACGTCAAATTTATCCTTGCGAAAGTATGATATTTTTAACGGTTTCCGTTCAATTGTTTACATTAAAGAAAATCACAGAAATTGTTTAATTATGAGATACTGTTTTAATTTTTATATTCCAGTGATGTAAAATACTATGAATATAACTGTAACTGTTGGAGAAATTACTACTTTTACGACCTCTTTTGTGTCATTGTGCATTTCATTTTTTAAAATGGCACTTCAGTCAAACATACAAGCGATAAGAATTACCCTTGGAACCACAGAGTCTATCCTGGCACTACAATGCTTTGTCAAGTTATTTACACAAGTATAAGAAACCTTATCCATACCAACAATCGCGCCAAATTTTATAAGAGTTCTTTGTCACCTTGTCTTACTTGTCTAACTTATCCGAAATAAGCTTTCGAAATATATATATTTTGTGACAACTCAACATATTTACCAACATAACAAGGCCATGTTTGCAAAAGTAGGTACTATACAAATACAATAATACTGGTAAGGGTATTTTTGCTACAAAAATATTTAGTGAAAAAAAATTTTTTTTAGTTTAAGTACTTACTCAGATAATGATATTTTAGCTTTTTCATTTATGGTATGGGCGATGGCAACTGTGATTACGTTGGCTGCACTTTTTATCCTATCCGGGTTGGTAATAAGGTGAGAAGGGCAATGAGGATTCGGCAGTACTAGTAGGAGGTGAGGAATTTCCTAAAACCTTCCCAGTTAGTAAGGATATTGAAGGAAGGAGTTGGTTAATCATTCCCAATTAACTGCTGATTTAGGCGTACAGGACAGTGATCGGAGCCTAGGCGTAAGTCTAAAGATACATCCTTGATTAAGGTGAAGTCTGGAAGGTCAGGAGATAGATTCGGGTAAGCCGTATAATAGATGGGAGAGTATGGACATAAAATATCAAATATCTATGTTAATTAACATTGCAGGATTGAATCAGGTTTAATTCCTTTGCCGTTGGTAGAGTAGCATGTACAGTCGGTATGCTTGCAGTTGAAATTTTTAAACATGATAATTGAAGGATAGTCTCTAAGTCACTGCGAAGAGGAGGTTTGCCACAAGGAAGATAGATGAAAGCTATGGTGATGATTGGGTGACCTGTCATGGCCAACTCACACACAGTCGCTTGGAGTTGAGTTAGGATAAAGATCGTGGTATCGTGGACAAGGAAGAGGTAGAAATTGTTTTTTTCAAGAAAGTATTTGATTTACGGAAACTGGGACGGAGAGAGCATGCGCTAAATGAGCCGATGATTAAGCCTTGGGTTTGGATTTTGTGTAATCAATAATAATTGTTTTAAACTATCGCGGTTATTTTCACTATGATTTAATGTATTTACGGGATTCTTACCACGATTTTCGATTCTATTTTCGCACGTCCGATATTTCGATGCTGTTACAAGCACCATGATCGCGGACTGGCAGATGTAGGTAGGTGGCGATGACAGTTAGAGGCAGATATATCGATCTACCCCCTTTCTTATTCGTTTTGATCTGCTACTACTGGAACTCACATGAATGTCACTTTTGCAAAACACGCTCACAGTATCACTGGGTTTTTGACCGGACACACCACTTTCGCTGTTTTTTGGTTTAGTAAAAGTCCTAACCACTGGGTTCGACGTACTAGACAATTTAAAACCGTCTTCTCGATTAAAGTTATTTTCGCACTTTTTTATTTCTAACGCTTCTTTAACGATTCGCGGTATGTAGTGTCGTTCCGTAGATAAGATCCGAGTATTATGGAATTCAATCCAATGATTAGGGCCCGATTCTAACAGATGTTCGGCGATGGCTGACTTGTTTGTGTCTGAGTTTTTTTATGGCTTTGATGTGTTCCTTAAGACGGCATGAAATAGTTCTCTTCGTTTACTAAGATCGAACATTTTAACCGCATTTAGTGACTCAGATATTGGGCCTAGAGGAATTACGTCCCATTAAAAAATGTTTGAGTATTTGTGTACTATCATAATTTAAGCATATTCTTTGGCCGGGTACTTTACTTTTTGGTCCAGAAATGTATGAAGCATGTCAGGTCTCGTTTGTTAAGTTAAATTTATTGTACTTCAATTGTAAAACCTTTTACTTTGTCAGTTCTAAGTTCTAACTTTTCCAAGTTTTTCAAGTTTTGTGAACAATTATTCTGTTTCAATGATAACTAGAAATCGCGTGCAGTTTTACCAGCGTAATTCCGTGGCCTTTCCTACGAGCTAGTCTATCAAATGTCATTATGGCAAACCTATCAGCTTTAGTAATTAAGTATAGGTTTTTTTTTGATAAATAATTCATCTGATAAGTTTGAAATGTATTGTCTATAATTTTAATCCTTAACGGACAAAATCCAAACCTAATTAAACCCAAAATTAATGCTAAATAGGTTAGTAAATTTCTTTGCAGATTTGCTTTGACCATTTTAGGTGCAAATTTTTTTTTTAATTTTCAAAATTTTACTTAGAATCAAAGATTGATAACTTAGACTCTACCAATTTTAAATACGCGCCCAAAATTGAATCCTTCCTTAACCATCTTTTCCTAAGACTAGAACTTATTGACATACTCACAGCTTCTTAAAGAACGTTACGTACGACTCTCTTAAATCTCGATTTGAAATCCTCGAAAAGCGATACGAAAATTCCACTTTCTTTACTCCAATGGTAGAACCTCCAAGCCATAACATATGTATGCCTCCTAACCCTCCTGATATTCCTAGAAGAAATAATGATATTAATATTAGTTCTTCTGATCAACCTTCATTACTTATCACTTCGTACATAAAGGATATTAAAAAAAATACTTTTGATGGTACAGAATGCCCTCATTCCCTTTTACAAAGAGTGGAAGAGTTCCGCATTGCAAGATACATTCCTAAAAATAATTTAGTAGACCAAGATTTCGAAATTTTTACAGGGAATGCTTTACATTGGTTCAGATTTCAAAAAGCTCGTTGCCCTACCATTACCTGGGATGAATTATCGAGCAAACTTATTAAAGATTTTAGCACTCCAGGTTTTTATTACAAATTGCTTACTTCTATTAGAAATCGTACACAAGGCCGTGATGAACCTATCTCTATATATATCTCTATAATGTTTAGTATGTTTGAATGACTAACTCGAAAACTGCCTGAAAGTGAACAACTTGAAATACTTATACGTAACATCAGGCCTTGTTATTCAGTTGTATTAGCGGTTTAAAAAATTGACTCTATCGACACCCTTCTCTCTGTTTGATGAAATAATTTTAGATAAAGATAAAAATTTTCACGAGCCCACTAATTCTTCCTTTGCTTCTGAGTTTAATTATAAACCCTCTAAAACCTTTAACCCTTTTTACACTCAAAAAAATTCTAACCCTTCTCCTTCTAATAGCACTCCAAATTACAACTTTAATTCTCATAAAAGAAACTTCACTCCCTCCTCTCCTACAAAACAAATTCACTCTTTAGCTAACAAAGTAAAAGGTTTTACAATTGAAGTATGAAGAATTCCATGAAAATCAAAAATTTTACTTAACAAAGGAGACCTGACATGCTTCACACATTTCTGGACCAAAAACCAAAGTACCCGGCCAAAGAAAATGCTTAAATTATGATAGTACACAAATACTCAAACATTTTTAAATGGGACGTAATTCCTCTAGGTCCAATATCTAAGTCACTAAATGCGGTTAAAATGTTCGATCTTAGTAAGAATTAAAGCATAAAAATGTTAGATAATAGGACCCTGGGTCAACCACCGACGAAACTTGCGTGCTGTTTGGCTAAAGTGGTCACCCACTCAGCCACCGCTCCCAGGGCTCCACATCCCAAGCTAGCAACGGTGGCTGCACCTAATTAGTAAGTTAAAGATATTATTCAGGCGATTTGGAATACCTGAAACTGTCATGTCCGATAAAGGTCCTGAGTTCTCATCGAATGCTTTTAAAATGTTTTCCCAATAGTGGGACTTCAAACATATTACGTCCTCGCCTAGATATCTAACGGAGTTCGACAACTGATAAATATTGTACTCGTTTTGGCAGGACAGTTCGGCCTCCTGATCGGTGGGGATGCTCAGCGCATTAAATGCCATATACCTTGTAGCTTGGCAAATACTGCTGTGTCATAATCATAATATGTGCTGCCTACCTACTTAGATTGTAAGTTGTAAAATTTATAATGTAATGTCGATGGTAAAAATTGTAACTTAAACTCCATACTTATTAATTATTGAAATACTTATTAATTTTTGTTTTTAAATAGAAATATTTGGATCCATTTTGATAATTATAAATGATTGTGTTTTATTTATTTGTTTTCATTTAATCATTTTTTTGTTTTGTTTTTTTTTAGTTATGAGATCCATAATTGTAATTAAAAAAATTATTTAAATGAAGTCATTATTGTGTTTTGTTTATTATTTTAATGTAAGTACCTAATTTTAATGTCTCTGATTAAATTTCGATAGTACCTATGTATATAATATATACATATATGAAAATGATTTGATTATAAATTCCTTATGTTTTGTGGACTTATAAAATGCATGTAGAAATAATAGCATAATATTTATTTTTAATTTTATTTAATTTTATTGTTTGATTAATTGTATTACTGATACAGCTAAGATTTATGTTATAAACAAGCGGTGAATATGTAAAGAAGGGGGTTGTGGGTAGTTCTATATTCAAAAAACTATATGATCTGAACGCTTGAGAATAAAGTCAGTCTAAGCTCAGCTGTGGTGCATTATTTAATCTCCAATCATCGTACCAAACATATATTTTTTTAATTATATTTCTTTTTATGTTGTTCTTTTCTTTTTGGAGAAATAATATTCCCATAGTGAGTTTGTTAAGAAGTTTTGAAATCCACGCTGACATTTAAACGTCAATTAGAGTTGGTTCCAAGTAATCAAAATATTCTACCCCTAGTAATATCAAAAAAATGTCCTCGCACGATATTTTATAAGCACTTCCGATAATATAAACCACTGATATTTGATATCTTGATCTGACCGAGAAGCATCTAAAAGGCTTAAGTGCCTTTAATATTATATTTAGGTAAGATTCAGATTTGGCCTATGAAATTATGAAAATGTATCTAAATTCCGCTTTGAGCTTATCCAGCTTATTTATATTCAAATGAATTTTTATTCATATCGAAGTGATTTTAACACAGTTTTATAAACTGCTTTCTTTGTTTTACTTTTATACAAAAGAATGCAAACATACTTTCACACTATTTTAACTGAAATTAATTTATCGTGCGATTACGAATGAGAGAAGCAAAAAAAGAAAACACAACTACTGGATTAAAAGCTCACTCGTTGTTACGTATTATTTCAATCAACTATATCATACTGCATTCCGATATGGGGAGGGGCCACAAAGACTAACTTTCTTGATCTGGAAAGAGCACAGAGATCTCTCATCAAGATTATGTACTTTAAACCATTCAGATTTAATACATATTTACTCTACCAAACTAGTAAACTTCTATCAGTTAGAAAACTTTATATTTTAAATCTTACCCTTCTTTGCCACAAAACTTTACCATTTAACGCACTCCTACAAAATAAGAGGAGAAACGATCTAGTGGCCCCCACACCTACAGTACGCACATCATTTGCTAGAAGACAGAACTTTTGTCAGTCAGCCTTTATATATAATAAATTAAATAAAACTCTAAAACTATATCCAATGACTCTTCAGTCCTGTAAATTGACTTTAGTTAAATGGTTGGGCTCACTCACATATGATTAGGTTGAGAGGCTGCTAGGATAGCTGTTCACAAACACAAACACCCACACACACCCACGCACACACCCAAACACACACGAACACACACACACACAAACACACACACTGAGGCAAACAGTAACATCATAAATATAAAAATTAACCCTACCAAATATTGTTCTTCCTCTATTATATGATTTCAAACTAAAATAAAAACAAATAATCTTGTATACCTATAGGCATTTGCGTTAATAAATAAGTACATCTGTAAATTGTAATCTCACCGCTGTCCTCAAAGGAAGTAGCGAGTCATTACCACTACGAGTGTCATTCGACTACTCACCCGGAAGTCTCTGTTAATTATTAGTTATAAGATAGGCCAAGATAAGAAATAAAGCCTTTTTATTATATTATTGATTTAAAATCTAATGCGAAAAATATTAACTGAGGTTACCAAGCTATTACTTAAAGAAATTCGTATACTGAAAAAAAGAATAAAAAGAAGAATTTTGTTTTTTTAATTAGTGAAATGGAGATATACTAGAAAATTTAAAATAGAGACGTCATATACCCCGAGAGTGCTGGGTTAAAATTTTGAAGTTTCACAGTCGAAAGGTGAAATTCATTTCAAATTGAACAAACTAAAACAAGAAATCTCTTCTAAAGTTGGTCCATCATATATTCCACAGAAGTAAAGCCTTTAAGAGGAGTTTTGCTGATGTTAATATTTAGTTACGCAAAACATGGAAACTAAATATTAATTTTCTACTTAATTATTTTAGACATCACCGGACTTGCATGTTGATAATAATAATCAGTTCAAAAAGTCCGTCATGAAAAAGAGTTAAAGTAAAATAATAAAGAAATAAATGTTTCTATAATTCACTACTCAAGTGTCTTCAAGAGCTTGTGCTATGAAATTAGGATAACGGATTCATATCCTTAAGAAATATATCATGCTATTAAATTACTATGTTAACATTAAAAATAAACTTAAATAAAAATATAAACATCCATGACTTGACGGCTAATATCTGTTCATCACACAAAAATTCACCCGCAATGGGATTCAAACCCAAAACCCTGACGTAATTTAATTAGTTATAGGACATATTAAGAGATAATCACTCAATACTGGTTTGGTTTTTAAGCCCCGTTTTAACTGTCTTAAAACAAGGCTTCAAATCAAGGTGACTTTTGCTTACAACCAAAGCCGAGTGTCATTCATACTGTGGTAAACGGCGTTTTAAACAAGCTTCCAACCAAGGACGCCAACCAAGGTCGTGCTTAGCTGCCAAGGTCAAGCTTTTGGTTGCAAACAGCTGTCTACACTGTTGTAAACTAGCAAAGTCACCTTGGTTGGAAGGTTGTTGCTTTAAATAGTCTAGCCAGGCCTTTAGGTGTTAAGGTTGCTAAAGGACGTTAGGCCCAGCATGAAAGGCTATTTCATTTAGCTTCCTAAATGCAATGAATGTCTGTTTTTCGATTGCAGCGCCAGCGGTTATATCTTGAAGTAAGATGATGGCAAGCGACAGTCTGTTACAGATACTGCTAGGAGGGCTAAGTACGTACGGACCTCAAATTGACGGTCAATACTAGCTCGGTATTAATTGAGTTAGCATTGTAATTGTAACTGTAAAGTAACTAACGGAATGGACTCGCGAATAAAGATTTTGTTGTGATTAAGCCAGGGTTATACCCACGCCCACAGACTCGGTACCAAGTAACTGTCCAGTGATTAATTCTATCGTGTTTTCTGAATAACGCTTCTCTCTTCTGTTTATTTTCCGACATATTTTATATTTATTTATATCATAGAGTATTTTTATTAAGGTCGAAGTAAGTACAGAATAATTATTAAAAATCTTCCATGCTGGACTGGGAGCAAAGGAAAAACATAGAATATGACAGTTGCTTCTCTTCCCAGGCATACTGTAAGAGTCAGTTTAGGGACAGAAGTTTTATCGGAGGTTTTTGTGGGCACTGCAATAGTCTCTCTCCATCATTCTAATGCCTCCAAATTTGTCAAACGTGACATCAGCACCAGATGGTTTTATAATCTCTGGTGTTCTGCCAACTCCGTAAGGGATTCAGGTGTGAAGTTATGCATAGTACATAAAAAATACTTATTTGAACTATCTCTCATTGCTATACCACTTTGATATAATTATCATTTACCTACGCACAAAAATATAAAAATACAGATATTACTCTTGGAGTTAAGCATAGACCAAAAAGATGTATAGTTACGTTGGTATTTAAAATGTTTCAAGGCATTTTGTTGTAGACCAAATTAAAATACGTCTATTTAGTCTAAAAAACGTTAAAAAAATATATTTTCAAAAACTAAAACCCGACTACTAAAAATACGCTCTAAAAAGTAGAAAGGTCTTTTGAACTTTTTTTTTCACACGTTTTGGAGTAATAGTGGTTACATATGTGAAATGTGCGAACGAAGTTCTTTTATTTGATATCCCACACGAAACCGTCAAGATTTTTTTTTAAATTCTTTACTATAATTATTATTTCACTTATTTCGGAGTAATAATTTTTACATATTTGTGCTGTGCTAACACAGTTCTTTCGTTTGATACCCTACACATAACCGAAAAGAAACTTGTTTTTTAGTTCTTCACTTCAAGTCCCCTAGTGCGGGGTGCGCTCCTACCGTGCGGCCGTGTTTTTATAATTGTAATTTACCAATTAAAGCGCTCGCGTATTTGCATTAAATATATATTGTTTTATAGATTTTTCGATCATTAATACCTAAATTATTATGGTTCAGTGCAAGTTGTGTAAGCTGTCAATTGCTCGTGTGAAGAGTGACGGTATAGTGAAATGTAACGGGCCATGTGAAAGCTTGTTCCATAAAAAATGCGCAGTGAAAATCAAGGCATTCAACGACACTGGTGTGTGTGATGATTGCCAGATTGAACCAGTAGGAGGATCTACCATCATAACTGACTTAAAGAACACCACAGCGGAGAAAATATTGGCTGAAGTTAATGAAAAGTTGGCCATAGTGTTTAACATGAAGAAAACCCTCGAGTCAATGTCGAATGATATTAGTTTTTACGCTGAGAAGTACCAGGAGTTGGTAGAGGAAAAGGAAAGGACAAATAAAAAAATTATGGCACTAGAGCATAGAAATGTCCATTTAACAACAATGAACAAAGCTTTGGAGGAAAGAATAAGTTATCTCGAAGTACGGGAGAAGGCAAAGAACGTGGAAATAATAGGATTGGAAGAAGAAGAAACTGAGAATTTGGAAAAAAACATAAAATTGCTTGCAAACAAACTGGGATTAGATACCGAGACAATTTGTGAAATAAAGCGGGTAGGCGAAAAAAGCAAGGCCGTTGGCGCGTCAGCTGATCAGCGTGAGAAAAAGCCGCGGCCGGTTATAGTCACAATGACTACGCACGATTCCCGGAACCGATGGCTAGCAACAAGGAAAACAAACCAGTTATCCAACCACGATTTATTTCAAAACGGAAACAAAAAAAGGATATTTATAAACGAGGATTTGACCAAATATATGCGTAATCTGTTTTGGACGACAAAAAGCGAGCTTAAGGACATGTATAAATACATTTGGACCCAAGGAGGAAAAGTGCTTATAAGAAAGGATGATCCAAATGATTCCAAAATAAAATCGATCCGTACACTAAGTGACATTAACATATACACTGCCAAATAAAGACTAGGTACATAGCTTTAGAAAACTGGATTATGCAACCCAAAGATTAAATTATTTTTATAAAATTCGATAGCGATAATTTGGAACTACAACCTAGTTTAAAATACAATAAATATACAACAATAAATAAATGGAATGAAGGATTTAATCAACACAAGAAAAGTTTCAATATCATTCATTTAAACATAAGATCACTGAGAAAGAATTTTAGTCAATTTCAAGTATTAGTGAACGAATGCATAGATAAGCTGGATATCATAGTCCTGACGGAAGTAAATATAAAGGAAAGTGAAGGCATTTTTTATAACTTACAAGGCTTTGACATTTGTTTAAACTCAAGAGAATGTAAGAAAGGCGGAGGGATAATAGTATATGTGAAAAATAACATAAGCTTTACTTTTCAAAACATTGATCTCAATTATGCCGAAATAGTACAGTGTGAAGTCAATCAAGGCGGAAAACATCCAATGTATATAGTGTGTGTATATAGACCACCCAAAACTAACAAACAAGGATTCGTTAAAGAAATAAGTCACCTTCTATCTAAGTATTCGAGTAATTGCGAAATCGTGATGATTGGAGATATAAATATAGACTTACTGCCGGAACCAAACAGTGTAGTCGCTTTATATGAGAACAATATGTGTGAGTTGGGTATGGAATGCGGGATAAGGGACGTAACTCGCGAGGAAATATACGGTGGGATAGTGACGAGGTCGTGTATTGACCATGTCTGGGTTCGAACAAAGAACTGTACTTCGGCGTATGTACTAACGACGAAAATAGCGGATCACTACCTTATAGGTCTATCTATAGAAAAGTGTGACGATAGTGAAATGAGTGAGAGTAAGTTAAGTACCATAATAAGTGATAAAAAAGTTTTAGAAGCACTGGAAGATGTTTGTTGGACTGACCTTTTGGACTGTAAGTGCCCTTTATTACTGTATGATAAACTGTACGAAATATTTTCAAAGGCTTATTCTTATGCTGAAGTAACTATAAGTCCGTTAAATAAAAGGAAAACCAAGCCATGGATTACTAAAAAGTTAAAAAATATGATTAAAGTAAGAGATAGGTTATTTAAGTATTGGAAGAGTAGGCCTTTAGATATGAACTTGCGACTGCAATATAATAAGTATAGAAATAGAGTAAATAAGCAAATAAATATAGCTAAAAATAAATTCCAAAAAAATGAAATATTAAAATGTAGAAAAAATATGAAAAAAGTTTGGGCTAAAATTAATTCATGGACTGGTAAAAATAAGCAAACTATTGACAATATTATTATTAAATATCTAGGTAAATCTGATCCTCTTTCGCGTGTATGTGATAAGTTTTCTAAAACATTTACTCAAGAGGTTTTAGACACTAAGCACGTATGTAGTCATAAATTTTTAGACAGATCAACATATGTAAAAAATAGTACAAGGTCACTTAGATTTCAGAAGGCAACTGCCATGCACGTGGAAAAGATTATAGATAATTTAAGCTGTGATAAATCTCCGGGGATAGATAATATAAGAGTTATGGAAATTAAATTACTGATGTCCAAAATAAGTCCAATATTAGCGCTGTTCATAAATCTATGTGTAGAGCAAGGGTTATACCCGGAAACGTTAAAAACCGCAATAATAAGACCTATTTTTAAACAAGGCTCACATATGGACTACACTAACTATAGACCTATAGCTATATTATCGGTTATAAACAAAATTGTTGAAAAATATTTAGTTTCTCAGATAAGCAATTTTTTGGAAAAGCATAACATATTAACAAATGCACAGCATGGGTTCCGACGGGGTCGTAGCACGGAGACGGTCTTAGCGAGGTTTACAGATGAGGTGAAGAAGCCTTGAATCAGCAGAAGCAGGTGGTGGTGGTCTATATAGACTTCAAAAAAGCTTTTGATACTCTGGAGCACCACCAGCTGCTTCAGGCTATGGAGGAGTGTGGAATCGCAGGTCCAATGATCCGGTGGCTTCGAGAGTATCTGAGTGACAGAACGCTGTTGACCGCGGTTGGAGGGGTTAAAGGGGAACGCGCGCGTGTGGACTGTGGCGTGCCGACCGGCTCCGTGTTCGGGCCCGTCGGGTACATCATGCATGTCAATAGCATGTGTAATGTAGTCCAAAACAGCAGCATATATATGTACGCAGACGACACATGCTTACTGTACGCTGATAAAAATTTAAATGTAATACAGACTAATATACAGCATGATATTACAAATATAATAAAATGGGCTCATGATAACGGCATAATAATAAATATAAAGAAAACAAAATGTATGCACATACGGTCACCGTATTCTAAAAACAAGGAAATGCTACCAAAAATAGTAGGGCACACCTATGAATGTTTGCACAGGAACAGCTTGCAATGTCAATGTGCTACTATTGAGGTGGTGGGAGAATACAAATACCTAGGATTGGTAATTGATAACAACTTTTCTTGGAAAATACATATAAACAACTTATGTGAGAGACTTAGACTGGTGCTTGTAAAATTCCACCACCTCAGCTATATGTTGGACAGAGCCACTATGTTTGCTGTATACTATGCGCTAGCTGACTCGCTTCTTTCTTATGGACTGGCAAGCTACGGACGAACATTCAAAACTTACCTAGATAAACTAAAATCTCTCCAAAAGCGATTTCTGAAGCTACTAGTAGATAAAACTACAAAAGCCCGTTGTAAAGCTAGTGATTATGAAAAACTTTTTGTGGAATGTAAAATGCTGCCAGTTCATGAAAGGGTGGAGATGTTGATAGCGATGGAACAATTATGGAGTGACCAATTTAAAGTACATAAACCTTGGCGACTGAGAAATAAAAATTATAAAAATGTACTTGAAATTCCTAAATATAATAATTATTTTGGCCAACGAAGCAGAAAATACTTAGTACCTAAGATTTTTAATGAATTACCGTCCCAGCTTAAAAATACCACTTTATCTAAAAGATCTTTTGCCTTGAAACTGAAAACATCATTGATTGTCACTTTTGATGAAAGCATAAAAAATGAGTAATTTCTAAATAACCTTCATTGGACCCCTTTTTTACAATTTCGTTAATTATTAGTTTTATATAAATTCTAAGAATCTTACAATGTTTAACTTCAGTTAAATATGTGTAATAAGTATAATATTTTCAACAGGTAAACTTATCAATTTTTGTTTATGTTATCTAATTATTTTGTAAAATGAAATATATTGTAATACTTTAATTACTTAATAAAATTTAGAATTAAAAAACGGAGCTGCATCTGCCTACAAACTGCTTTGCAGTTTGGCAGAAGTATAAATTTGTAAAACTTGATTGTTAAATATGGAAATAAATCATTATTATTATTATATTATTATTAGAGGGCGCTGTAGTCGATTCAAAATAACTTTATGTAGCCTTTAACCAGCACACAGTGAAGAGGCTTCTAACGACACCTCATTTGTCCAATTATGATTAGTAGTTAAGAAGTTCTGAAGGAACAGATGAACATCCATACCCACATACATACATACAAACATACTCGTGAAAATCATAACCATTTTTGCTTCGCCGTGGGCGGGTAAAAAGTATATTTTGCATACAGGATCCAATTATATGTTCAGTATCTAATGTTCAAACAGATGTGCCGCTCTCATATGAATCTCTCATTAAGATATGCCACCTCTAAGATTTAACAAGATTTGAATAAAATACAACTAAGACTTATATGACTACGTCAACTTTGCCCTTTTATGCCATATTTTTCTTTTGAAGAGTAAAAAACCTTTTGATTTATACAAATTAGTCCGTTTAATGAGTTGATACTTAAGTATTTGGTTTTAATGTATGCGAGTGGTTACACAATCATACTAAAATTTGACGACCACTTTGGCGATGGGGTCTACCTCAGACGCCAGCGAGTTTGATTCCCGCACGAAACAAGAAAAAAAATATTCCGTGTCTGGGTGTTTATCTATTTATGTAATTATATTCTAGGTTTCCCCCTAGTTCGCTACATAGTATCCCATAACAAAAGCTATGCTTACTTTAGCTCCATGTAGTTGGTGTAATTGTTTGGGAAATTTATTTTTTTATTATTTTATTTAAAATTTCAACATTATGTTTTTAAAAATCACATTAAATAAATTAAGTTAGATATTAAAACCTCCTTGTCACCCAGGGGAGAGACTCATGCCCTGCAGTGAGCTCATTACAAAGAGTTGTGATGATGATGAGATATAAAAAAAAATATTTCCTTGTAGGGTCTGCTTAGAATAGGCCCTGGCTCCCTCGGATAAGCGTATCATAAAAGGCGACTAATTCGAGATCGTCGATTTGTGGTAGTATCCCGTCAGGTTCCGACTGGCTAGCAAAAACCCTTCAGATAATATAATCTGCCGCCAAATATTACCGTTCTGGCGGTGATGTGTTCCGACAATATTTTATGAAGAGCCAGTTCTTTCCTAGGCCCGTATTCTTTTATCTTCGAAGTGCTCTTCACTTACCATTAGGTCAGATTGAAGTTAAATATGCGCTTAGTCTTTAAAAAAAAAGTGTAAAAATCTGTTCAAACCAATTACAAGCAAATCAATTAAACACCTATTTTTCATACCAAAAAGTATACTTAAATGTCATCAAAGAAAATAATTCCGAAAAATATCAATTTATCGAAGAATAAATTAAAGCCATAAAATTCAGTACCATCTTTAAATTCTTTTTGCCAAATATTACGACTCTCTTTTTTGAATATTTCATGCCTCAAACATATGTAATTAGGGCGTGGGCACATGTCGCCGTCTGGTGCCGGTACCGCGCAGGTGCCGTACCGTTATGGCGTGGATCTATCTCTACGGCGCCGAGCCGTTCCACGGCGTAGTGCACGGCGCACCGCTCAGCGCTTCAAAGCTCTTGAAATTATCTCCATCATGGTTCATTATAGAAAAGTATGTCGTAGAACGGCACGGAGAGACGGTAGAGATGGATCTACACCCTTACACGGCAATCGGCACAGCACTGTAGACATGGGTCCACGCCCCATGCACGCCCACGCAACTGAGTTAATATTCCTGCAAAAATTACGCTCCGGAAAGTTATTTTTAGCCCGATAACTCCGAATAAGTACGTGCTACCATAATCCGTCACTCACATTTCTCAAACCCATATAATGCGTCCTAATAATTATAAACAGAAAAATAGCTATTATAAAATCACAAACCTGTCAAGTCAAATAAAACAAAATTTAAGTAATACACAATGAAAACAAAAACCAAACTAATGAAGCAAGTTAGGATTGTTATAATTTCTTTGTAAGTTATGACTAGCTTTAAGAAATAGTTTCATAATGGGTCGGGAAAAGTTTCTTGGTAGTTTATTTAGAAATTCAAGGTAAGGTTAACAAAATCAATCTACATTTAACGGTAATGTTATCTCGTAGGCAGGTTGGGACTTTTTGGTTATCGGATTCAAAAACCGCTACAGGTAGTTCTAACCATGATTCTTACAATACTCTCTTGGTCTTTACTTTAAGCTTTCCTTGAGGATTCTGAAGAGACCGAAATAGATGGAAATCTTAGATACTATGTAGACATATCTCAGTAAAATTCTGTCTGTTGAGTGTTTGTCTTCTTTTTGTTGAATGGCTAAAGTTGGGTGTTGTCGGGCGTTATTGAGATGACCACACCTTTTCTATTGATAAACTTTAGCTACTTTTTCTCAATTTATTTTCTTCAGTCGTCAGCACTTCTCACTGGAGCAAAATATTATATATGATAATATTTTTAATTCATCTGGCTTAAAACACAAAGGCTTATATTTGAAACCAAAAGCACTTTAAAATAAATAAAATTCTCTTGAATTTCCGTACGGGTATTTATTTTTTACATTTAAGTTTTGTAAAAAACGTTATTAAATACTACAATGTCACATAGGTTGGTTTTATTAAGAGATTTATATCTGCATTATTTATTCAACCTGCAATCATTTGCTTCTAACACCTTTAAGTCCCATTAAATATAAGCCAACGCCTATAGGCTAACAATTATCACTGTTATATTAAATACTCCAATTCACAGCTGAGGTCTACCACGATCGATAACATAGTCTGGAACATTTCTATTTTGTCCTGTCCTGGCTCTTATATGCGTAAGGTGCCTTAATTCTACGATAGTATACCAAAATCAACTACAACATTTTACATCTTATATTTGTCTATTTCAGAGATTTGAGACAAATACATTGTTTTCGGCGAAACCTACTATCGGCGAAATGAAGTTTAGACTAACGTGAACTCATTGCACCATAGAATATAAGTTAAATATATATTGATATTGATAGTTAAGTGCTAATAGAGTATGTTGCAACATACTCTATTAGTACTTAAAAAAATGTGATCCTTACTAAATAAATCGTTTTAAAAATGGCATTTTAGTTGATCTCAAATAAACTTTAAGCAGGACCACTTATTTTACTTTTTAGGCGGCAAGAAAGCTATGTCGCAGCAAAAATTCAGCATACTCGTTATTTTTATTTTAATATTATAATGAACCATTCACACATAGTTCACTTAAAATATTTTCTAAATAATATCATTAAACCCTGATAATTTTAACCAAATCATCAACTTCGTAGGTTGAATAACCAATTTCATCCCTTTCCAAAAACCTGTAACTAATCCTTCATAGAAATAAGCTTAACTGTTTCGTACTTTTCTTGCAGATCGATAACTAATACTACCTTAATTTATAGAATTTATTACAAACATCCGAAGGGATTCTGACCATATACCGAGGCAAGCCCTAGACTGGATCCTCCAAAGAAAACGTAAGCGTTGCTGCCCTAAATAGATCTGGAGGCGGACGATCATCGCAGAGGCGAAGAAATTTGAAGCGAACTGAAGCGCAAAGTAACCGACCCAAAGGACTATCGAAGCAGTGTGGAAGCCTTCTGCCCTATCTAGGGGACAAAGGAAAGTAAGTCAAGGCAAAGTCACTTTCAAACATGAACAAATAATCGCTTATTGCTGAATTTTAATTGCCTATAAAACATTACCACAGGATCATCCATATTCAATATTATCGTACCTTATGCAGCGTCAGATTCGCTGGTGCGGACACGTGACGCGTATGACAGAGGAAAGAATAGCTAAGCGCATCTTTTACTCAGAACTTGAGGAAGGCAAGCGAAAGCATGGCGGACAACTTCTCAGGTACAATGATGTGCTGAAGCGACACATGAAGCTGTGCGACATCAATCCTTCGCTGTGGGAGCAGCAGGCTGCCAGACGGCCGGTGTGGAGAGACATGTTAAATCTAGCGTCCAAGCCTTTGAAAACCGGTGGCTCCTTGAGCTGGATGCCAGACGCGACGAGCTGAAAGCCCGAACACCTGCGGCTGTCAGCTATAATTATGTGAACGGTGTGCTCTCATGCCCGCAATGCGCGAGAGCTTTTACAAACAAAATTAGGTACATAAGACACATGCAGGCACACCAACGCAAAACCGGAGTTGAAGACAGTCGCCGTGGTCGAAATCGGCCGGATTACATCATCATCATCATTCAATATAGTAAATTAATATTTGAATTCTAATTTTAATAAATATGATTTCATGTTTCTATTAATTTAGATTAAATTTTATTTGTAAGTAATATGTTATTTAATAATTTCAACTCAATATGTTCAATACAGGGCGAAACATAACGTAACAGAAATACGTGCTTCTTACTGTTCAACTTTATTTAAAAGATTTGGACGCGATAACAGGCAAAGTTTGCAAACCTCGTTTGATAATTCAGCTTATTGTAAACGTTTTGATCATCATAGATGCATGCATTTGTACTTAGATTCATTCAAGCTTAGGGTGACTAAAGGGTTGGAATTTTTGCTACTTAAAATTATCTCAATAAAGTTTAATTAGTTACATGCATTCTTCACGCCTGTAACCTATATGGGGTAGGCAGAACACCAGAGGTTATAAGACCATCTTACACGGTGTTTTCACTAAATTTCGTTAGTATCACTAATATATAGATGGCGCTGTTTATAATTTATAAAATTAGAAAAATACCATAGACAATGTCTCTTTCATCCTACTTTTCATTCTTCGGTTCATTCAATCAATCACCTAACCGACTCATTAAATCTATATTTCATTCGTTACCTGTGTTCGTTACTGTTTTCGATTCCGATTTCGGAAACAACGCTGCAATTTGACCTTTGCATGTTTATTGGAATTTCGATTGTGATAACGGTTTTTTGATATATACATATTTCATATAATCATGATAATATACATATTAGAGGAATCTTAAATATTCTTAAAGAAAAATACAGGGAAAGTTCCCGACTGGTTCTAGTAAAAGTTTACGTCACTATGTTCTAGATGGCGCTAGTTCCCCGTTTTAGCTGATATCTCTATCTCAACCTATTAAAGTTACTTTATGCCATCTTATATCACATTTGACTTTGGAGGTATTATAATGAAGCATAGAGACTATTGTAGTGACAGGAGGTCAGTCTATCGCCCACAAAACGCCGATAAAATCTCCATCCTTTAACTGACTTTTACAATATATAATAATAATAATAAAAACTTTATTAAAACATTAATGCAGATAACATTATAAATATAACCACTGAATCCCAAACTAGCGTGAGCTGTATTATGCCCGGGAAGAGAAGCAGCTGGTACGTTCTATGTTTTTCTTTCGCTTACAGTCCAGCATGTTATCTTAATATATAAAACTGCTCCGTTATTGACTGAGTGACGTAAAGAGACGTAAAGAGCTGTTATTTGGAACATACATTCTTTAGGGGTGTAGGGAGCACTAAGGAAGAAATTCCGGAAAATCCTACGGGGACGGGAAATAGGTATAGAACTTTTTAGTTTTGTATGAAAAATCTTATTAATTGAATGCCCTGATGTGAAACTTGGTATCAAGGTTCGTTAAATGCTCGCTATGTAAATAATAATAAATGCAATCAGTTTTATTTTCGATTTATTACTATAAGGTTGCCTTATAAGAGTTAATAATATTTAAATAGCAGATTAAGACTAATGAGTGTGTCATAATTAAGATATTTTTTTTTTTAAATATTTACATAAATGAAAATTTCAAAATTCTTCTAGGTGATCAAAATTTAAGTTTGATCTGTAGTTAATGACTACACAGCAAGTAATAAAAACGTTTCCATCTAATTGTATGGAGTCATAAAATAAAAATTAATCTTAAATTTTACTCACAAAGAAGAATTTTGAAATTTTAATATGAAATATGAAAAATATTTAAAAACAATATATATTTTTTTCGAAATTCAGACCTACTCTTGATTCCTAATCTGCTATTAAAATATAATTGACTATTATAAGCGGACTCTGTATAAATGTTCAATCTATCTTAGATTAGAGGAGCTTTCTTCGTTAAAGTAAAGGCTATTCCAGTTCGGGTTTGCGTACTTACGTAAAAACTATTTATCAACCTACTTCAAAAAAATGAGGAGGTACTCAATTCGACTACTGTTTTTTTTATGTTTTTTACCTCATTACTTTTGACTGGATGAACCAATTATGATATAGGATACTATCCATTTGGTTCCATATCATCGAAATTGATTGAGAATTTCATCAAAACCTCAATTTTTTGCAAATATGTATGAATTTGGAGATCGTTTACCTTGACGACCTTATACTTCAGCCAAAGTTTTGACGTGAAGTCTGTTTTTTAATTCTCTGCATTCGTTGGTTACACCGAAATCAGTCGCATAACTAGACCTTGATTGAAACGACTTAAATCAATGCATCATCATTCAGTTTTAAGCGTAATAGTCACACATCCGTTAGTTAAATATACAAAAATAATTATAAGAAAACTTTAGAGAAGTACAACATTCTCTTCCGGTATGCTTTATTGTGTATGACACTTCGGGTTTGACTACTTTGATATGGGTACGGTATATGTATAGCCCTGTCTATTCCAGACAGTCCGTTAATGAAGTTAATACTGCAAAATTTGGCATGTGAGAGTTACTTGTTGTTGGGATATTTAATATACTAGTGCAAACAGAACAGTCTGGCATTCAGACATATTTCAAATAATATTTGAAACAAACGATACTTAGTGACACGCCTTGAAGGTATTGCATTCTCTTTGAGGACCCAACAATATCTTTACTGTATTATTGTTTTACTGTTTTAGTTTTCAGTGTTCATACTTTAAAAAAGAGCTGAGGAGTAAATTTGTTTGTTTGAAGAGTTTGCCTTCGCAACTAACAGCCTAAACCTTAAATAGCCTTACTCTTAAGGAGACATTCATTACGGTAGGGACATTTATAAATAAATAAAATAAAATCCAGAGACAATAACACCAACTACTTGGCCTCAAAGTAAGCAAAGCTTGTGTTATGAGATACCATTTAGCGAACTAGGGGGGCAACTAGAATATAAAATACATATACATATAGATAAACGCCCAGACCCAGAACATTTTTTTTTTCTTATTCCGTACGGGAATCGAACCCGTTGGCGATACCCCACTGTCGATATCTCTGCGACTTTTTAAAACTATCTTTAGGTAGCAAATACTTTAGAGACTTTGTTCTTGCTGTTAATATTATGTTTTTATTACATTACTTTAATGATGTTTTATTTGTAATTTAGTTTATTATTTAAATTTATTCTTTATTTATGGAAAGAGAAAAGCTCTCTGATAAGGCAACTTATTTTAACTAAGTATTTTTACTGGCAAAAGACAAGTAAAATAAGCGCATTATTATATCTTTAACTTTAATGGTAAATCTGCAATAAGATTAAAACACAAATATCAATAATATCATATGGTTATTCAAATAACCTCTGAGATTAAAAAGAGTAATTGGTTTAAGTTGTAAAGACACCGAACAAAAAGTCCAAAGTGGCCTTTTACGCTTTAAATCACATCGACCGTAATTTGCTGTAATTATTATCATTAAACAGAATGTTCCGACGTAAAAAATTCAACAAAAGGATCCAAAACTGTCCTAAAATTGGAGAGAGTGGGATAAATTTAGGTAGAAGATTATGAATAAAAATCAAAATATCATGTAAATATACCTTATACAGTACCTTACTTTTTATCAATCGATTACCTTTATAAACTTTATACTTCTTGACTTAAAATTTTATTGACTTTCTGAAATCTGTATAATAAGTTTTATATAAAACTGAATTAATTTAAAAGCAGATTATTCATTAAGTTACTGTTCAACCAAAATACTCTTTGTCCTTAAAACTTCTTCCGTGTACAATTTCTCTAGAGTGGACTTTTATTTACTTATATTTGAATACACATCCTATTAAGAGAATAAAGTGACATTCTTAAAATTCGTGTTTTACACTATTTATTTTTTCATGCTCTTAGATTGTGTATCTGAACTCTTTGGTTGGAGTTTTTTATAGAGCAAATAATTCGAACTTCTACCACACCATACAATGGGCGATGGGGTAAACCTGTCTGCCTCAAACGCCAGTGGTTTCGGGTTCGATTCCCGGATCAGCTATTTGGCTGGTTATTTCTCAATTTTTGATGTTGGTTCTCCTGATTCATATGGCTCGTCCGTTTGTCATTTCCCAGAACATAATGGTCCATGTATCACTTTCTATTCGATGATGGAATATAAATTATAATTATATCGAAAGGTAATAAATTGACCAATTACAAGATAAAATTTGTGTGATAAAAAAAAAGAAGTGTTCGGCTTATAATACTGATTAATATGGCATAAGCTGATCTTGACCATACTTGGTCAGTTAAATAAATTAGGTATATGGCTACTTGTGCTGGGAGAAGCGAACCTAGCAACAAATGGGCTAGAAAGTGGATGTGCAGCTAGGTGGCTTAGATTCCGGTGTCATGAAGGCAAATACCTGATTCATCAATATTTGGTTTAGGTGGCAGTGTAATAACAATGTCTTTTTTATAAAATTTATTTTATTATATTAAAACTTTCATTTGTGTTTCGTGTGGTGCTTTTGGGTTATAGATTCATATAGACAGTTTTTTACCTTTCCATCAATAAAGGAGCACCAACATTAAGCAAAATTATGCTGCAAGAGAAACATTTTTTAAAAGAAATTGTCTTAAAACATATTTTACGCAGATTTCGGATTTCAAATTTTGATTCATCTGGACATAGAATTTTTAAACATCGATATCTCAAAAGCTACCATAGCAAAACGAGTCCCTCATTATAATAAATAATATGATGTGTGGTATATCTATTTTCATGTATAAACATGTGCAACAGAGATAAAACTGAAATATAATTTTGCCCAGATGAATCAGTCATAGAATAAAGTTTTGGAGAAATACCCGGCTACGTTAATTGAATATCAATAAATAGGTAGTTAAGAAAGAATAAACAATGAACAAAGAAATCAACGAACATTACAAAAAAGTTCCCACTATCGTGTAATTAGAATGGAATATTTGACGTTGATCGATATTTTCTAACAGACTAATTAGTCGATCGTCGATCAGTTTAAATCGAATCACGGGTCTAAGGTCGTGGATCCATCTCTACGGTATGGCGCCGTTTGCCGTGCAACGGCAACCCTGATTTTAATAAGACTTCACAAAAAAAAAACTAAAATAATTTTCTATCGTTTTTATTTTTGTAGGTTTTTTATTTGCAGTTCTCTCCGCGCTACTCCTGATCACGATGGCAATTCTAGATTAGATATAGCCTTTTAGTAATGGTCGAGATTAATACTTTTGAAAAAATCGGATGTCATATTGCTAAATCTTTAAACATTTAAACAATAGTAATAAACTAACCGATTACGGGGCTCGCAACTACGGGGTCTGCAGTGACACCAAATCGTCCGGTTAGAACGATACATTAGGTTAAAAAGTACCTACTTTATTCTAGATAATACATCGTGAAAATTCAAGACGAATTTAAACTAATGAATACCCATAAGATACTTATTTTAATCAAGTAACATACTTCATTAAACATCTAATCTCATTTTCAAATTTATATTGTGTGGTTAAAGTATCTTGATTAACAATCAACATTGTTTTACAAGCGTGCGGCGTGCTCTATCAAGATGTGCGTGTCTAATTTATTCCTTAATGTTTTGTTTAAAAAGGTTCATAATCGAAGGCCAATAAACCGATAAAGCCGTCGACCTTTCAGTTTCAAAACAGCAAATAATTTCAGATAATATTGGGGATTGAGATTTAATGACAAAATTTTCCTCGCTTCAGTTTTAATGACAAAAGTACGATTTGATTCGTCTAAATGAGTCTAAGTTTTTATAATAATAATCATTGTATAAATGTGGTTTGAAGTAATGATACTCATTGTTATTTTAAATAAAGATGAATAAGTTCTTGATTTAAACTCTAACTTTAACTAATAACTTTATTTCTTTTATTGCGGGCTTTTTTGGTTCCAATATGTAAAATGTCGTTATTATATAATAATTACCAATCGACCATTTCGGACCAAAGTTTTTTTTAATTTTGAAATTTAGTATTACCGTGCTTTTTAGACATCCAAGTTTCTCCGTCATTTCCAGTTCGTTCACAGCTTGAATAGTTTTAGACGATAATGAGTGAAGAAATTGCTATTGATTTTCCTAAAAGTATTCTTATTTTTTTGCCAGCGGTCATTTTGTCGGAAAATTATAAGTCTCAAAGTTAAAACCTAATCTAATGTAACTCATTTTTGACAAAATATTTTATGATAGGTACTTATTGTTATTTTTAATAAAGACAAATAAGTATTTGTTTTAAAATGAGGGCAACTTAAAGTTGTAAGTTGTAACTCATTGCCATGTTTAGACATTTTTAGATAAATAACTTATATACTACTTTGTTTTTTGAAAGCCGACGAATTAGATGAGGAAAAAATATAAAAATACATATGAAAGATCAACATTTATTACGATTTTTGTTTTGAATGCCGAAAAACAAGCATCTGATATAATATAAAGATACACATTTAAGATCCAATATAAATTATGCTTAAGATAATATAAATGTTGCTGAAACAGGGCAAAACTGTTATAAAAAAATATTCCTATAAAACTGCTAGCTGATGCATTATTTTGTTCCATAATCAATTAAGTTTAGATCCCGTTATTTTGATGGAAAAAAAGGTAGTGCTCCTTAACTATAGAGGCTTCATGTTACAATACGCAAGTAAGAAAAATATTTACTGCTCGAATTTAAAAAACCTTTATGTTGAAGGTAATGCAACTTGTATGTAGTTGACATAGGCAAATTAATAAAAATAAAAGGCAAAAATGTAAAAGTAACCTAAACATTCACATTTGAAAATCCTGCGCTAATAGATATTTGACATTTGGAATGGAATAACATGAACTTTGTGTGATATTTTTATTAGTAGTTGACGTAATTGTAAAACTAGTTTTGTTGTCTTTTTTAAATTATATTATAGTGAAACTTGGCTACGATTGTGTGTAAGTTCATTTTTTTTTTTTTTTTTTTTTTTTTATATTGTAAGGATAGGACGTTTGTCTTCCATGCCACCTGATGGAAAGTGCGCATGAAGACTATGGTGTTACACGTCCATCCACGAGAAACCTATTCACTCGAATATTATACGGAAATACTCAAAATTTTGCAATAGGCACCAACAATTGGATATCCAAAACAGTCCGACCGGCTGGTGTTATGGTAACAAATGTTGCCCTCTATGCCATGGTTTCTAAATAGAAATAGTACTCGTTCTATTTTTCGAAAAATCGGATTCAATTTCCGAGCTGAGTATCCACAAGTTTTTTTTTTTTCTAAATATTTTAAAGCAGTTTTTCTAGATATAGAAATCGATGACGTGGTTTCTAAAAACAGATATTTGAATGTCTTTTAATTTCAGATAATTCAGTCTAAAAATTCTCTATTTCGTAGGTACTTAAATATAATTGAAATAGTAAAATTATTTGCAAATTGAACTGAACCGACCACCTCTTTGGAAAGTCGATCTGCTGAGAAGATAAGGAACTGAACAGCAACACTGACATCGGTCAATATGGTTCTTTCGTGTAAAGTTTACAACATTACCTCGTTACCAAATTATATCCAGTGCCGATAGACGGTAATTTTTTTTTCCACAAATCTTTGTTAATGTTTTGTTGTTTTCACTACATCATCAGAGTATTGAATTTTTAAGGAGAACCCAAGAAATTAAAAATTTCATGCTACTAAGCTTATTTTTATTTTGTTTTTCCGTCAAGGAAAATCTTTGGCGCCCACTAAAGCAAGCTCTAGCGGGAGGAGGATGAATCCTGTTACGGATGAAAGGGAATTCTATAAACTGCTAACCCCAGTGGCTAACAGGTAAAAAGTACCCACTACAATAGTACAATACTATACTATCGGTGTACACACAAGGATCTGGAGACGCCGGAGAGTCACTTGGAAAGACCGGAGTGATCAGTTCTGACAAGGGAGGAACAACAATCTGCGATGGGTCAACCTGAGCGGCTTGGGCCATACCCTGTACGATTGCTTGGCAACGTTCATGATACGCCACTTGAAAGAATTTCTGGATTTCCTGAAATTGAGCTTGAAAAAAGGCAGAAGTCTTGGAGTCGAGTGGTCAAGCCAATGAGCCCCGGAAACAGGACTGCACTGAAAAAAAATATATTCTAGACGAATCCTACGTGCCAGTGAACTACGAGATAGCTGCGAAACTGCGCTGTAAAAAGAACGACCTAGTACGGACCTATTGCTGGTGAACGGCGGACGATCAGGCTTAGTTGTTACGGTTACGTATCCACCTGATCAACGATGCTTCGGCTGGCAGTAGTTGAGTGCGCCCTGAAAAGGGCAGAATGAATGACCCCGACACCACACAACCTACGCGAGAGAAAAACTTTTCATTAAGAGCTTGGCTTGGTTACCAAACCCACGGGGGAGGCAACAACCGAAATAAAAAGGACGCGCACCCCCGCTCCGCTCTCTTGTATTCCTGTCGTAGTAAACAGTAAAATCTAGATTACAGCGTTTAGCAAAAATAAATAATTTTAAGTTTAGGTGACCGTAAAGTGTAATGTTGAGTTTTTTTTGGTACGGAAACTGTAGATTGAAGCCATACAAGGTGACATCGCGTAGATTATTTTACGATGTATAACCATAAAACGATGTTACCCGTAATGCAGTGTTTTGTCATAACAGGGATGAAAGAAGACTTATATATGTTTGATCTTTGACCTCAATTCGGAAACTAATCTGAAATAATAAATGGACAATTATGTTACTAAGAAGTATAACCTCAAAGACACGAGGTTTTTTTATTCATGCTATTGTGTTACTAGTCAGATTTTTCGGACAAACATTCTAAAACAAAGGCAATTTTTCAGTGTTCCTAAACTTTGTTCGACCCTTTGTGGAAAACGTTTCAAGGCCATGAAAGCGGTTAATGAAAATACAATAGAGCTGTAGGAAGACATTCCAATTTTTGTTGTAACAAAAGCGCTTGGAGTACTGATTGAAGCGCTGGTATAAGTGTAGTGCTTTTTTTGATAGATTCTTTGAAGGAGCCAAATCATTTTGAATTACGAGCTATAAATGTTGTTTTTAATTATGACCTCCTGGTACTTTTAAAAGGACTATAAGGAGGTAAAGGATAATTTAAGCCGAGAAAATACATATACATATAATTTTGTTTCGTTACGGTTTCAGTTATCGAAAAACATTCCACGTTTAACTGCGGAACCCATAAACTGAGTCCATTGAAAGACAATATAAAAACCGGCAAACCGAACATATTGTAATGCAAACAATTCGTTTCTTTACTTATTTTTTATTTAAGAATAGCACTCTGAATCTCTTAAGCGCAATTTAGAATGAAAAATATATTGAAGCTTTTAAGAAAATATAAAGGAGACGCTTACAAGATAAACAACTGGTTCCTTTGATACGAAAATAGAAATCTACAATTCATATTTATACAAGTGCCTTACTCAAAAAATTATTTATTTTTTATTTTGATGAAAACCGAGTTTTGCCTACAAAATTGTCCAATTATAGTTATATTTCTTTGTTTAAACGCCTTATCATGGTGTTAGGACGTAAAAGTGGATAGCCTCAAGGCCTTTGCGCATATTCATAAAAAACTGCTACGCGCGGCACGAGCTACGCGCGCTTGGGACGTTGCTAGCTTCCGCGTGTACCTACTACACGCCCGTATATCGTTTTGCGATTTTAATTGAAGCTTAGCCAAATAGTAAGAGGTTAAATATTTCATTGACACGACTTTACATGCACATTAATTGATAATTGAGTGCCGTACGCGCTTACGATACGGACGTACGGTAAGTGACGCAGCGTTGGCCCTAAAGTAAATAAATTGATTCTTTATTATACATTTGTTGAAAAACATCCATCCAAAGCGATGATAATCAATGGAAGACTTTGGTTAAAGAGTGTTCTTGAGCCGTGACTCTAAATAAATAAATACCTAAATAAAAATGTTTATTAATTTCAGAAAGCATAAATTACAAATATTGGCTTAAATATACAAGGAAGGATAGAACATTGGTTCTTGAACTAGGATAATCCTGTTTTTCAGGCTGAAGCGTGCTAAAAAACATTTAAAAATCATTCAAATAAAAAAACTTCTTTAAAATAAAATATGGATCTTAAATACAAACATAGTAGAATCTATTTGACTATTCTTAAGAAATAAAAATAGAATTGGAAAAAATTGGAGATTTTAAATTTAAGAGATTTACCTACATAATTATTTTATTTATTAAACCTAATTACACTTTTATGCAAACATTATCAAAAATTAACTTATAACAGTCAGTAGCATCTCGGTTTCATCGTACAACAATTCCGGAAGAACTGTTTTTAAAGCCTTTTTACAATTTCTTACGTTTAAGGGATATATAAACACTTTAGCGTTTATTTTGTTATACAATAATGGCCCTAGGAATTTATAAAATCGTGTAGTCAAAGTGTATTTTACCCGCGTGCGATTTGTGCATACAACATCCTTGCGTCTTTTGTTAGTAGAACTGGTGCTGTATTGAAGTGCTGTGTGCTGTGCTAAAGGAGTATTACCACAGAATAGCTTTGATTATTTTACCGTTAACATGTAATATGGGACCTTATTTGACATAAATTTATATTTTATATAATTTTTGTGTTATTTTCAGAGCCTTTTGATTGAACATTGCATACAATTAATTTCAACTCGATAAACCTTCGATTCAAACCAAAAGAACGATGTACCTTGTAAACCTTTCACCTTAGTTTTATTAGTAGAACAAATTATGCTATATACACAATACATTTTTCTAACATAACATACTCTTCTGAATGGAATGTATATTGGAAACCAAATTTACAAAAACAATTTTATGCTTAGTTAGGGGATCAAATTATAGAACAATAACTTTTCCTGTTCCAATATAGTTGATTCATAGCTTTAGCGGCGTGGTCCATTTCCCCATGTTGATGGTCGGTTTAGTAGACAATTTTTCGCACAATTTATGAATAAAATCATTTTACTATCTAAGTATTTATCTTATCTCCAAATAACAGCTTACGTGGGAGGTTTGGTTAAACTTTTAGTATCTTATTTACACTCAGCAGTCTGTATTTTTTTCATTTCCAAGTTTTAGGTATTTGCACGGTCTTATAATTTATTCTTGTTTGATTCATAATGCTTTATTATTACGGAAGTATTAGGTACGGAAATTCCGAAATCTCACATATATGGTCAGGAGTTCTGTGCCAAACCCCAAGTCTTGTTTAGGGAGAATAAATATTTTAGTTCACTAAGTTTATGAAAGCTTGTTCGTTTACTTTTTTTTTAATTTAAACTTTACACGTTTCGACTTATGAAAAAACATTGAATTATTTTTGGAAATTTATACTTTTATACTAACAGCTAATAAACCAACTATCAGATCGGGTAAAAATGAACGACATAATTAAACATAATAAATAATTAATGTTCCATAAGGGACATAAAACATCATACACCAAATTTAAGCAAAACACCTTTAAATATGTTCAAAGCGTCATATCGAGTATTATATTATGTTTCATTTTATTTCAGTATATCTTACTAAAAGAGCCAAAAGATACACAACCGAGGCACAATATCAACCATGCGTGAAGAACTATTATGTGGAGTACGCTGAAATATTTCAAAGCCGACATTTCAGAATTGTGTGGCGCGACGATCTCTAGATGAAACGAGATAATCCATGCTGATTTTCTTATGAATGTTTTTAGGGTTCCGTAGCCAAAGAAAACGACACCCTATTATAACGAATCCGCTCTCCGTATGTTTGGCTTTTTTGCCTGGCTATATATCGTGAACTGTGATAATCGAATAGTTGCAATTTTCATAAATGATTTATTGCTATTGCCACTATAACAATACGTACAATAATCAAAGAATTCAGAGCATTAAAAAACCGACTTTACGTCAAAACTTTGGCTGAAGTATAAGGTCGTCAAGGTAAACGATCTCCAAATTCAAAAACATTTAAATAATTTCATGAAGTACTCAATAAATTTCGATGAAATTTATACATACATACATACATACATAACTTCACGCCTGTATCCCTTATGGGGTAGGCAGAACAACAGAGGTTATAAAACCATCTGATGTCACGTTTGACAAAATTTGAGGTATTATAATGATGGATAGAGACTATTGCAGTGACAGGGGGTCAGCCTATCGCCCACAAAAAGCCTCCAACAAAACCTCAGTCCCTTAACTGACTTTTACAGTTTGCCCGGGAAGAGAAGCAGCTGGCACTTCAGATGAAATTTATATGGGACCAAATGGAAAGTATCCTTCATTATATGAAGAATCATCAAAATCGGTTCACCCAGTCAAAAGTTATGAGGTAACAAACATAAAAAAACATACAGACGAATTGAGTACGTCCTTATTTTTTTGAAGTCAGTTGAAAAATAGAATTGATTTTTTTTTATGAGATCCCATACAATAGATATGACTTTCTTTTTTTTCCTACCGTACTTGCATATTACGCTGCGTCTCCCAGGATGTGGCCGCCACTCGGGAAGCTAATTGCTCCAACGGCGATGTCCTCATTTCTGATTTGACATAAAATATTTCTTTTTGGAATGATAGTTCTGACTGCATTAGACCCTTACCTGTACGAAACACTTCGTGCGAAGTTCGACTCGCTATTTGTCGGTTATTGAATTATAACAGTAGATCTATGGTCGCCCTATTTATTCATTATTTTGCCTGAGCCTATTTTAGTTTATTTCAAACATTCGAATTTGAAGAATGAGAAATAAATATAAAATGATTTTGCTGAAACAATGAATAGGTTATTCATTGTTTTGTTTGTTTATAAGAAAAAGTTTACTCACATAAAAGGAAATATTATTATGATTACTTCACCCTAGATTACCTTCAAGCATTGGAAACCGTTTTGTCATGCTCTTCCCAACCTTCATCAAGGGAGAGCAAAAATAATTTGTCGAGGAAAGCGTAATTGTTGAGAGAAACGGACTGATGGCGAAATAACCTAATTAACTATCGCTTGACGAAAGAAATTAAATGGAATCAAATCTTTTGTATATTCTATTTATGTACGTCTTTGTTTGTTTTTTTTTTTATAAATATTACCATTACATTCGTTGAAAAACCATTTTATTACAGATGAGTAAATTTGAAGTTAAACAAATGAAGGGTACAGGGGAAGAAGGATCATTGTCAACTTTTCATTTAAAAAGAACTTACATTGCCATCTAGTGCAAAATGTAGATAGCTTCTGGTCTATGTTTACGAAATACGCTTAAAGCGATCATAGTGCACAAGGGACTCAAAAAAAGATTGTATGGCTGCATATAGAAATATCAATGTCACCAGTTGCAGAAAGAAGAAAAGACAGAAGAAAAAAATGTTAAAAGGATCAAAGTCATTGACTATGAATTTTTCATTTGTTTATTTCTAAATGTGACTCACTTTTGACTTTGATCTTTATTTCCCTGTACTCTTCAAATGCAAAATAGGTGCAAAATAAGTAAAGTGTCTGTCCTTGAATTAGGAAAGTAATAAGAATCTAGCTTAGCTCTGTCTTTGGGCTGCTGGTTTATAAAATCACTTACATTTTATAAGATGTTATCATAACATATATGATAATAATCATTTTCTTTTCTCACATAACAGCATATTATTATATTCAAATACATCTTTAGAAATTGAGGTCAAATGCGGGTTAAGTCAAAGATATAATAAAACATCAATTTCAATAAATTAAAATAAAAATACATTTAATTTTGATCCAAATAGTATGGTTCTTCTTTTGTTTTCAACCGAATACCAAAAGTTTCTCAACTCGCAATTGTTTTTTCAATTATTAATCGCTTTTGATGGTTCTTTTTATGCTTCAGAAAAGATCCCATAAAAAGATATTTTTATGAAAATCAAATAAATTCATTCTTTATTTCCAATTTTCAATTTTTTTTAAACGGAATGTGATGTTTCAAAATTTTGACAAAGACTCAAAGATGTGGGTGAAGTGGGTTATTTAATGTTGTTGATTAATAAATAATAATAATAAAATCTCCAGACAAACTAAGCAGAGCTTGCGATATGGGACGACATGTAGCGAACTAGGATACGACCTAGAATATAAATACATATACAGATAAACACCCAGACCCGGAAAATGTAATTTTCTTGTTCCGGGCGGGAATCGAACCCGCAATCACTGGCGTCTGAGGCAGATAGGTTTACCCAATCGCCAAAGTGGTCGCAAAATTAATTCCTGACTGTCGATGAGGCCCACAGGGAAAACACTATCTGGCCTCAGGCGCACTATCATTTGTTTGCATGAATATATTTGTTATGTATACATATGTATACCAACAACAACGTATACCAAGGTTTAAGTGTTTGTTTGATGTTACATAGGATAGATATTAATTAAGGCTTTCTTCAAAGTAATACAATGGATTTATATTGGAAATTATATTCAAATCTTATTGAATTTTCCAGGATTCTATTTTTGATTTTAAATATCACTAAACTTAAGTTGCTTTCCAACACAAAAATATAGTGCCTGAAACACTAGAAATTAAATACTAGGTTCATAAAATCTGCAAAACAAAATTTCTTTTGCGGTCGCTTTTATAAAAACTCGTGTTTAATGATATAATGAATAATATTTTTTAGGTCGCACATTTTGTCCGCATCTGGTAACACATGAGTGAACATGGAGTCTACTGGGGGTTGTTCGATATTTTAGCTACCAAATTATTTTGTCAGTCAAGTAAAACTTAAATTTATCCGTGAAATATATTTAAAATATCTTAAAATTTAAAACTTATTTTTGGCCTTCAATGCTACTAAATTCTGCTTGAGAACATTTTTTTATTCTTTACTCTGCATATGGTAATGTTTTCTTGCTATGGTTTTGTGAAAGTAAAGGCAAGCCAATTTCTAACGGCCTACGACTACGATTCTTTGTTACCGTCTCAAGCCACTAAGCTGAGTTCCTGTACTGTCTTATCCTCAACATCAAAATCTACTGAATTGTAAGGTACCCATCCCTCAGGGATCTTCCTAACATGCTGATGAACGTTCCCTTAAGATACCAGTAGTAGGTTTCATTTTAATAATTTCCACAAATAACGATCCAAAATAATGGCCTAATAAAATAATTGACAAAGCCAGAACTGAACAAGAATCGATGACCATTTTACGCTTTGTCTTTAGATATTAAAATATGATTTTCAGAAAACATACTTTTCAACGCCATTTATCATATCCGTGATACTTAGATCACATATAATCCCGATATTACGGAAAAAAACTTTTTCGCAAATAATTGAAATTAATGAATCAATAAATTAAAATGTGTTGCACAGGCTTCAAAGCCAATACGACATAATTGGTAAGATATATAGGAAAAATATTAAACGCAATGGAGAAGAAAACGAAAAGCTCTAAATAGATGTCACTTCATACGCTTGACCCATTACAAACCGTCAAATGAACAAGTTGTTATCGAAATTGCTTGTTCACTGTTCTTTTTTGCGGTAAATCTATATGATCATTTGTTTTTCTGTATGAAAATGTGGAAAATATGAACCGTAATATGTGCATTTCCATAAAAGTTCAAATCAAGTACATCCACAACTTCCACATGTGTATATCCTCAGAAAAACTGTTGTATCCATTTTCTATAAAACTTAAGACTACGCAATGATGCATTTCTATTTTTTGATAAAAAAAACAGTATAACATTAACTTTTACTATTGTATTTGACAGTTGTTAACGAACGAACGTATGATTGGACCTTGTTGTAAACGAACAAAGGTCCAATCATACGATCTTATTTATTTATTTTCTTTTTATTTAACTTTTTCAGTTTATTTTCCAGCCAGGCTAGTTTGCTATTATTTATTAGTTAGTAATTTTATTTATACCAAAATCTGTATTCGCATATGCTTTCTATCAGCTATTTTTAGTCACAATATGAAATTAATCAAAGCCGATTTTATCGGTAAGTTTCAGATTAGTCCTTCCTTAGAGCCTTCCTAACCGAATCTATGTCATCTGCCAGACTTGTACTTCAACTCATAGTTATATCCGCGGCTTTGTAATTAAGTGTATGAGTAACTCAGTCCTTTATAGCATGCACTATATATATACACAGCATCCTCTATAATATAGTAACTTCCATAACTTTTTAATATCACTAACTTATTGCCAACATATATACATAAGTTTCAGGCATTTCCGTGTAACGCTTGATTCTGCGAAGTTTATTGATAGCAAACATTTTATTAAATACTTTTCTGTGTAAGAAATACCTAAGCATATTTTAAGCTGAAGATAGCATAAAATGAATTGTCGACCGAACCATTATCATAACTTGATGACAAATTGAGATGGCGCGGCATATCTGTTGTGCATTCCGGCTCGTGCTTAATGAAATACATCGAAAGAATATGGAATACCATACTTTCGTTTAAGGAAACCTATAAAATATACGTAATGGTTTGTGAAGATAACGATATGATAAGTACGCTTCGGTGGTGGGATACCAATTATGATATTGTATTGATTTTAATTTTTTTGCTGCTTATCTTCCCGGGCGTACTGTAAAAGTCAGTTAAAGGACAAAGTTGTTATGGGAGGTTTTTTTTTGTGGGCGACAGGCTGACCCCCTGTCCCTGCAATAGTCTCTCTCCATCATTATAATGCCTACAAATTTGTCAAACGTGTCATCACATGGTTTTATAACCTCTGATATTCTGCCTACCCCATAAGGGATACAGGCGTGTATATTTTTTACCCCGTAGGGTCTGCTCAGAATAGCGCTACCACCTCCGGATAAGCTTTTGGTAAAAAGTGACTAATCAAGATTTACTTTAAGGTTGGTATAGCCAGTCACCACCCTTCATATAAAATTTGCCTCCAAATATCACACAGCTCTAGCAGCATTTTGTGATGAGCCAGTTCCAACCAAAGTCCATGTGCGCACATCTACGTCCACGTCTTCACTTACCGTCAGGTGAGAATGAGGTCAAACGAGTCAATAATAAAAAAAACTTGGTACTTATCCTGTAAATTCAATGGAAGGCTAATGACAAGGTTGAAACCCTAAGTAAAGCTGTTATAAAGAATATCAAAAATTAGAATTACAATAGTATTCAGATAGTTCTCGAATACATATTTAAAGAAATAAAAGCCATTTTATACCAATAAACATTGTCAAAATTTTGCAATGCTTAAAAGTAAAGATTACCTAAATAATTACTTTAAACTGCTATTTTGAGAAAGACATTAGGTATATGTGATTTTGTAGTTGATCTATCTACAACATATCTAAAACCAGGATAGGTCCTCAAAAAGTGAGATTCCATGGCGTATGGGGCATGATATTTGACCCGAAGCCATTCGTGGCAACGGTCCACGTAGTCAATATCACCGGAAAATGCACTTTATGACGCCGCGAAACGTACGGCGCGGCGGAAGTTGTTTAGATTTTGTTGGGCAAAGATTACGCCGTACATTGCTCGCAAATTTATGGATGGTTAAGGCTATTTAAACTTCACTGAAATTGAGGATGTTAATGGTTACAAATGTGAGTTGATAAGAACATGAGATGGTTGGATAGTTATAATAATACCCTTACTGAGCTTCCCGTTGTTTCTTGAACTTACATAACTATGATTGGTTACCTCATCTTAAACCAAAGAAAAGATTAGTTTTTGGATTGTTTTTTTACTTAAACCATTTTCATCAATTTTCAAAGTCAAACATACAATTTAAATAACTTTAATGTTCTGAAAAACTTCTCCTATTTTACATATTGACTGTAGAAATAATCCTTTAATGATTTTGATGAAAATGAAAATAATCAGTTAGTCTATATAATGTCGACTACATAGATATCATATCTTATCACAGTTGTCTGGTATGGATCGTTTCTCGGCGATAAGGCCTCCAATTGTATTTTAAACTTGATGTTATCTATTTTCTTTTTTTACTATTTTATGGCAAACAATAAAGTGTAAATAAATACATAACTTCATGCCCGCATCCCTTACGGGGTAGGCAGAACACCAGAGGTTATAAAACCATCTGATGTCACGTTTGACAAATTTGGAGGAATTATGAAGATGGAGAGAGACTATTGCAGTGGCCGGGGGTCAACCTATCGCCCACAAAAAAACCTCCGACAAAACCTGTGTCCCTTAACAGACTTTTACAGTATGCCCAGGAAGAGGGGACTCTATGTTTTTCCTTTGCACCCAGTCCAGCATGGAAGTCAATGTCAACTAAAACTATTAAAATGTCAAATAATTAACAAATCACAAATTTATATTTTCAATATTTGTATAAAATACCATCATCATATCACAACCCTTTGTAATGAGCCCACTGCAGGGTATGAGTCTCTCCCCTGGGTAAGGGGTTTCATAAATGCATAGTTAGAATTATCTAGCAAAATACGTCGAGTAATAATAAAACCCGATGGAGATGCGGGACGACGAATTTAGAAAAAAATTTCGGTAATAATGGCTGATTTTCCGTAGGTTTTTTTTTACCTTTTGATTCAATCAAATACCAAGAAGACAATTAATTAGTTAGACACAAAAGTCATCAATGGCACTGTCATGTCGTCAAACTACTGCGTTCAACATGAAACATTTTGCGTGTAATATTTTAAAGATTTAGGAAATATAGCATAAGATATTTAAGATTTAATGTTTTATTATTTAAATTAAGCAGTAAAAAACCGGTTTCAGTTAAGATGATCAACAAGCTAAAAAATATATATTTCATTATATTTGCTATTGGTCTTCATTGAAAGCAGAACGTATCCTTAACACATCTTGGAATGAACGAATGGAATGAACCTAATGATAATACCGTGTCGAGTAGTATATCATGTCTTCTACCGACGAGAATACGAGTTTTGCTAAGCGCCCGATATTTTTGATAGACATGATCAAAGTCGCCTACTATGTTGAGGTGATGTGACATTTATCATCTCACGGAATGTCGAGTGGCGCGAGAATGGGGCTCCTGGTCTGTTAAAAAAAAATTAAATAAAGATGTGCATCTTTAGAGATTCCGGAAGAAACTGGGCAATATTAGGACTCTCTGGAATAAGTTTTTTGATTTTGCCGTTCCATTACTGAACCATATTATTAGTTCTGTTAACTTGACCAAATGTGTTCCAAGTTCTTGAAAATATTTTGTTTTCTAGCCACGTTTTTACTAAATAATCATTAAAATTTTTGACTTCCGTAGTGTTAGGACTTTCTCCCATCACGTACAGCCACCCTTCGTCTAATAAGTCTGGAGGTAAATGTGACAATACCATGCACAATTTAACATGGATTACGCCAAGTTGTGATTTAAGTACTCCTAATTGTTTTGCTTTTCGCCATAAGCTGCGGCTAAAGTGAAAATAGCAACCAATTATTTATACATTTGGAAAAATATGTTTAACTGCTAAGATTGCAGGCTATTCAAAGTGGCTCTTCAAAGTTCATTGAAATTTTGGTCGGACTTCATTCTTTCATTTACTTATTCACTTGGTATTTTTTTAGCAAATAAAAGTATTTTGTTATTTTGTGCCTGGCTTTACTTTAAGAGACATAAAAAAGCTGCAGCAATATGTCTGTATTAACGCATTAAAAAAAAATAACTGTATATTTTGCTCTGCGGTTCGAATAATTCAAAAAAGGTATTGGGCGATTTGCACCGCGGTTCGAAAGAACACATTCAAACTCAGCTATTAGTCGTTTCGAACGGCAGTTCGAATCAGCTGCTGCGGATCGAAACGACTAAGACTCCCAAAAGGTATACAAAAGTTTTTTTCTCAACTACGGGTCCTATTTGCACAATTCCACTTGTTTCGAACTCTTACGATCAACAGAGTGTTAAAAACGAAGTAATATTGAAAAAGTACCTACAACTCGTCACCCATCCTTCTCATAGCCCCGATCTAGCACCCTGTGATTTCTGTATTTTCCACAAAATCAGAGATTTGATGAGATGAGTTCACTCAGCACGTAGAAAACATGCCTTCAGATCAGTGGTTCTACTTGACCTACGCAATATAAATATAATATAAATAGATTATCACATACAGACCTTTTAAAAAGCCCCCCCACGTATTTATAATAAAATACCACAGTCAATTCAATCTCTAACGTTTAATAAATTTAAAAGAACTATCAAAGAAACATTATGCAAAAAAGGCTACTATAAACTCAAAGATTATTTAGATGACAAAAGAGCGTGGGATTGATGTCTCCACAGGTTATTTCCAAATATTAAACATTAATCACTATGTAAGCAGCTTGGCTGCGACATGATATTGGCAAGCACGAATAGCTGTCTTCTGTTTGTTTGTTCATGTCATAGCAGAGCTGTATTTCTGCCAAATTGTACCTATAATAAGCACTTTTTACAAAAGAGTGCCGAGAGTTTTTTTTCCGCCGGCTTTTTTCCTCTCGGTCTACCTAGGGTTCTACTTTCATTTCGTTTTTTAAAGCCGAAGAAGAAGTAGTAGTAGACATCACCAAGACATTGGTGGATAATGGGCGATCATTATCTTTATAAGCTGAGAGACGCACACTTCTCGACGGAGGCCTTCCCCTGGATTCTTCATGTCGTCCGGACCCGCGCCGCCCTCATCCAGCATTTGACGTTCGTAAAGTGTATAAAATTACCTACTACGAATAAAAAGTTTTCATTTTCATTTTCATTTTCAAAACTTTTATCAGAAGCGTTTCTTTAGAATTCCTTTCACATGTTTATTTTTACTGTAGTTCTTTTTTGCAAGTATGTCTTTTGCACAATACCCAGGTGAAACCCATGGTGCCCGCGTCACTCCTAACGAAATTTGGTTGCAAAGTTATTAAAAAAAATATTTTATCTCCTAAGTTGTTGATCAAGTGATCAAGTGTTGGTCAAGTGATGTAAAAGACAAATTTTGTCGCAATTAAATACTTACAATTAATAATGTATTCATTTAGATAAGGATTAATACTATATTTATATACGACCATCGCAAATTAAAACATGAATTTCGAATGCATTTTGTAACCGTAAAAAAGGTTATTGTGACTCACGCATAAAAGATGGACATATGCTGTCTCAAGCCTTTTTTTTAGAACTTTTGAAGTGAAAAATTGCCGTCATACATAATTTTTACGTTTACGCAGCGCACGTAATAGAAGCTGGAAAAATTGAATTTCTTTCACCGTTTTCGCTAAATTTTCCTATATAACTTCGCTCCTATTAGTCGCAGCGTAGTGTAATATAACTTTTGTTCACCGGGGAAAGTGCAGCTTTCCAGCAGTGGATGAATTTTTAGAATTGGATCAGTATTATCAGAACCTATTTATTGCAAACAAACAATCAAACAAAAAGTCAATTTTTTCCTCTTTATAATATTAGTAAAGATTTGAATATATAGTTTTAACTTTTTTATGAAAAAAAAAATGCTTCTGATATCCCTTTAAAGTATGACTTATAAAACCACCTACATATAGACTGGGTGCTTAAACATAATTTCAAAACGCCGCGCTTTTGTTTCGCCCTTTGTAAGAAAAGACTAATTACGTCTTCCCCAAAGCGAATGGTTGTTTTTTTAATCAACATTTTTTCTTCAACGGATTGTGTGGTCAAAAATAAATTCCCGAAACAGGAAAAGCCGGCATAAAACATCGGTTGCGAAACCTAAACAAATATTATTCTAAGAATTTGTTGGGTTTCGTCGTAACGTTATTGTACTCGTATACTTTAGTCTCTCCCGGCACTCTATATATTCTTTATTATATTTGTCGTCCATGTTCATAATATATTACCATGATCCTCAATGCGAAATTAAGCTTTCGAGTAGGCATAGCAACTCAAAAGAAAGCAGTACATCCTAACAAAATGAATATTACGTCTTCTTTAGAGTTTTTCCGCGAATGTATGACCATGAAAAAGAAGGCTATTTAAGCAGAATATTATTGCTTGTGACTGCGGAGTGTAAGAGTTATAAAATCGGGTCAAAAAGAGTGTTTTATTATCGTGAAGACAACTTTGTTTTTCTTTTTATTCCAAAAAAGCTTATAGATTCCCTTTATTATAATTTCATTGTGTCCATAATCAACAAATTGCAATACCCAGGACTATTGATTGCAGAAACATCAATTTTTAAAGCTCAGTGTAGTTCTTCAAAAAACTGTACACCTTTTCATAGGTGGAAACAAAAAGCTCCATTACTAACTTCCCCTCGTTGCCTTAATGACGTCATTATCCGAGGAGACTGGGGCGGTGTGGTCACGTCCACCCTTAATTCAGACTGTGACGTTGTCACTGAACCCTGATGACAAACGGTGAAAAATGAGCGTAACTTTCAAGGTTTTAAAAAAAAGAAAAATAGGTACGTTTACTAATGAGAAATGAAGGTACATCAAAATGTGTTGAGATTATCAGTTATTTTGCGCACGTTTACATGCTTCTAATTTAGAAAGAATGGAATCAAGTTTCTTGAAACCAAATTTGATTACCATACTTGTGCTTGTAAGACATATATTTGTTAGTTACCAAAGTTGGGGACCGAAATGACGCATTCTATTGTAAAATATAAATTTTACTTTATTTTCATTAATATATTTATTGTAAATTTATTGCAAATTATGTGTTTTACAGATAAAAATACGTACTTAAGTATTTATATCCTTATAGTTTTATGTTTTATCATAAAAGTGCTAAGGTCAAGGGGTGCCAAATTGACTCCTAATGTTTTTTTAAATGTTATAATTCAAAACAACACACATCATATTCATGACATGGTGGTCACTATGAGTATATTAAAAGGCTGCTATTTGTTAAGTAAAAAACAGTTGACTAACTTACACACGAACACCAAAAATCGAATGACTAATTTCACAGGCATTTTTGGTTAAGGCCCTAACTGACACGTTCCTCTATTTTTTTCGTCTGGACTTTCCACAGTTCCAGAGTTAATTGTGTGAACTTTATTTGTTTACCTCAACGTTTTGAACGAGCTGAAAGGGTCGCGAGAATAGTGTATCCGTGTGCCTCAATTTTTAAATAATAGTCTATTTTCTTTTACCACTAGATGAGATTGCGGTTAATCGCGGATAATAAAACTATTAAAATAACTTAACCCAAAATTTTTGCCAAATTTGAATTGATAAAAGTGTTAAAATCTCGGCATGGAGAAGAGTGCATTTGAAGATAATTAGTGCCATATTTAGACACATGTCGAAACATATTGAATAAAATTCTATATTAAAGTATGTACCTACTACAGTTTCATTATATGATGTTATGAATATGAGTCTATTCAAATGAGTTCGTCTCTTCAATTCTTGAGTTAAATCGATTTTACATTGAAAGGCAATCGAGAAAGTTAATGAAGTTGGGTATTGAACCGAGTAAACTCTATTGCCGATTACAAACGTCGCGATATTTTGTTTAAGAGCTTTTAATGTACCTAACTCTTTTGTTGAGTATTACTATACATTATAACATAGTCTTCATGCGCACTTTCCATCTGGTGGCATGGAAGACAAACGTCCTATCCTTACAATATATAAAAAAACTATTTACTATTGAAAAGTGTTTTATTTACTAGTACTTTTTGATTCAGTGGTTACTTTCCTTTTTTCAACTAACTTGACAAAGCAAACTGATCCTACGCAGTTGGATGTATGTATGACAAATAGAAAGGACAGCCAGTGCAATTTAGAGTATAAACTGATCGTTATCTTATACCTTTTATGTCTAATCATTCAATCTTACCCAATTGATCGTCAGATCGAAATTACTTTAAAAAACTACATTCAATTTAATAGCTATTTAAATTCTCAAGGTTGCCCTTTTGCGTCAATATTTCCATACAATCTTCGGAACCCAATTAAGGGTTTGAGGACGGAACTAGCTATTTATAAAATATTGCTGGAACAAACGTTGGTATCCCATCTAGACGGAAAGTTTTTTTTTTGTTTTTCCGCCAAGGAAATCGTTTGGCACCCACTAAAACCAGCTTTAACCAGTAAAGCAAGCTTTAGCGGGAGGAGGATGAATCCTATAACAGACGAATGAGCATTCTATAAGCTGTTAACCCCAGTGGCTAATGGCAAATAGAATGCCCAGACAGTGTGGTGACTCTCTCAGATAGGCTGAGCATACCCACTAACATCCCCCTTCATAACTCACCTTAACTAAGGCCATAAGTCATAATCGGAGTGACAGCCAATTGGAGAGAGAGGCTGCGCAGTGATCGGGATCCAGACGGCTGCCATCAAAAGGAACTGAAAGCGAGAAATTCAGAAGCTAAAACTAGCAGAAGTGACAAAGCTGAAACTAAGAGATTATCTAGAGTGATCAGACTCACTCTGAGATAGGAATGCTGGAAAGAAGGACTACGTTTAGAAACGTTGAGCTTGCTGGAGTTTCCTAATAAGGGGAGCGAACTTGGTTAGGACTGGAAGAGCACCGTTGAAACCCTCTGGGCTGGCGTCGAGAGCGGCGCCGAAAGCCAGGATCTCGTCGATGGGAGCGAGCTAGATCCAGAACGCCATGCGGTCTTGAGACCCTTTTGCGTTCTGGCACTGGGAAGCCGATTTGGCGGCCGGTTGCGATTGAGTCGCGTCCCGGCTGCGCTGACCTGAAACGAAAGAGGTGGAGGCCTTGGGGGCCTTTGAACTAACTGGAAGAGCTTCCGAGCTAAGCTGCGGTCGCTCTCTCCAGTTCTCGATGGGCTTCACGGTAGCCCTGGCAGCACGCGGTGCTTTGGGGCAGCCGCGAAAGTTTGCTGTGTGGCCTGACTGGCCTCACAGACGCAGGACAGAGCGGTGGGCGATTCGGGAGTGCGAGAGCACTCCTTAGTCCCATGCGGATCTAGGCACTTGACGCACCTAGGGTAAGCAAAACAGTTTGCCGCCGCATGACCATACAATTGGCAGCGGTGGCACTGACCTGGGAAACCACGCTTGTGTGGAACTTCGACGCGGATGTTGGAGAGACCGCACACGGTGAGCTTGCCTCTGAAAACGGACTGCCCTTGCGGGCTCTTCGCTAGGATTACTAACGCAAGCGGGAACTGCTTGCCTCGGCGGCTGTGCCTTTTGTGCACAGATTCAACGGGGAAGCCTTGAGAAGACAAGTCCTCTTGGATTTGCTCGTTCAAGAGCTCGAACGGTACGTTCCTGAGGACGGCACGAATCTTACGCTCTTCGAGGAGAGCGTAAGTGTGGTACTTGAGCTTTTGATCATCAAGAAGCCGAGTAAGATTCCTGAAATCGGAAATGGAACAGACTAAGACCTTAATAGAGTCACCCACGTTGGATGCCTTACTATATTGGATCTTGGGATTGTGCCTACCGCAGAGAGCTGAGACCTCGGTCCAGCGGCTCTTGTCCCGTAGAAAGACGGGGGGCGGAGACTTGACTTGCGACGAATCTGATTGCTACGCAGGCTGTGACGCCGGGATTGCTGAAACAAAAGGCGCAGGAGCAGACGCCGGTGCGACATTTTGCGGATCAGGAACAGCGGCTGGAGCAGCTGAAATGGATGGAGATAAAGTCGACGAAGCATCTTGCTTCTTCTTCTTAGACTTGGACTTTTTGCGAACCTCGGTGAACGGAGCAGGAGATTCTGAAACTAAAGGAGCGGAGTCGGAATCACTTCCCGGCGGGGTTGTTTTCCGTTTGCATGCGGTGGAATCTACCGACATGCAATCTGAGAAAGGATCGACGTACTCAGAGGGATTCGCCGGAGAATCGGTTTGGAACCCCTGAGAAAAAGAGGCGACCTGAGGACGAGCTGACAATTGCTCTCGCATGGACTCGATTTGAGCGAGAAGAGCTTCCTTCTCGGCTGCATATTGGGCTTCCAGTGATTGTTTTTCGCTGGACAACTGACTGAAATCGGAAGATAACTGACTGAGATCTGAGGACGAGGGACGTCCGGATAATTCCTCCTGTAAGAAATCGATCTGCGTCTGAAGCTTGGTTTCCACCTCGGTCGTATAGTTATGTGCTCGGTCACAAGCAGCAAGAAGACCTATCTTTTCTTCTTTGAGATTCTTGATACGACGACGGTTGATTTCGCATTGATGCTCGGTACACTCAGGGTGACGAGGCATAATGCTGGGCTGAAAGAAAGTCTATCGAAAACAAACTGCGCTGAAAAAGAAAACGACCTAGTACGGACCTATTGCCGGTGAACGGCGGACGATCAGGCTTAGTTGTCACGGTTACGTATCCACCTGACCAGCGATGCTTCGGCCGGCAGCAGTCGGGTCCGCCCTGAAAAGGGCAGATGAATTAGCCCCGACAAAACTTTTGTGTCACCGAATATGATATACGGTGATATCAGGCAGTGTGCCGGACGTTTTAATTCAACATTTATATCCTTGATATTATATTACTGCTTACAAAAAGTTTCACTCAAATACACGAACTATTATTAAATGATTGTATTTCTAGGGCAGTTTTATTGTAAGCGTTATTTTCAATTCAATGTTATGGAGCTGCTAGGCTTGGTACATACATACATAACGTCACGCCTGTATCCCTTATGGGGTAGGCCGAACACCAGAGGTTATTAGACCATCTGATGTCACGTTTGACAAAATTTGGAGGTATTATAAAGATGGAGAGAGACTATTGTAGTGACAGGGAGTCAGCCTCTTGGGAGCTTGGTTTTTTTTTATATTGTAAGGATAGGACGTTTGTCTTCCATGCCACCTGATGGAAAGTGCGCATGAAGGCTATGGTGTTACACGTCCATCCACGAGAAACCTATTCACTCGACACTTAAAAGTTCCAGGACTGTCGTGGTCAGGAAAAACAGACGCAGGCAGATTATTCCATACCTTGGCAATCCGTATGTTGGATATTTTTTAAATCATACAATATTTTTATTTTACTTAAGATAAAAAGAGGCTTGCAATATTTAAATTTGTGTTAACTATATAAAAAATATGTAAAAAATAGTGCTTCCATGCTGGACTGGGAGCGAAAGAAAACATAGCATGTGCCCGCTGCTCTTCTCTCTCTCTCTTCCCGGGCATACTGTAAAAGTCAGTTAAGGGACTGAGGTTTTAAAGACGTTTTTGTGGGCCACCTGATGGAAAGTGCGCATGAAGGCTATGGTGTTACACGTCCATCCACGAGAAACCTATTCACTCGACACTTAAAAGTTCCAGGAATGTCGTGGTCAGGAAAAACAGACGCAGGCAGATTATTCCATACCTTGGCAATCCGTACCAAATAGGAACTATCGAAGCGTTTTGTTCGACTTCTTGGTAAATCCACTATATAGGGATGGAAGTTCTGTCTGCGTCTGGTAGTCCGGTGGTAAAAAGGAGTGGGTTCGATTTGGTCAAAAAGAGCACTCGCACACTCACCAAAAAGTAGCCGATGTTAACGGTATGCTGTTTTTTTATGTTGGATATTTTTTAAATCACACAATATTTTTATTTTACTTAAGATAAAAAGAGGCTTGCAAATATTTAAATTTGTGTTAACTATATAAAAAATATGTAAAAAATAGTGCTTCCATTCTGGACTGGGAGCGAAAGAAAACATAGCATGTGCCCGCTGCTCTTCTCTCTCTCTCTTCCCGGGCATACTGTAAAAGTCAGTTAAGGGACTGAGGTTTTAAAGACGTTTTTGTGGGCGATAGGCTTACTCCCTGTCACTACAATAGTCTCTCTCCATCTTTATAATACCATCAAATTTCAAAATCAAATTTCCAAAATGGTCTTGTAACCTCTGATGTTCTGCCTACCCCATAAGGGATACAGACGTGACGTTATGTAGGTATATAAAATATATTTTTCCAAGATAAGAATAACGTGTAAGTACTGATTTGATATCTTCAAAACTACTTTTCCGAACAAAACACCACCAATATCTTGAAAAGAAAATATAGGAAACATTTTGCATAAGCGATATTTATATTATTTTGTTTTAAGAAGGATATAAGCCAACTTTCTAATATCGTCTTATTTTTTTACATTTCGTTACGTAGACGTAATTTCATATAAATAATAATTTAATTACACCTACCAAACATTATTTTAATTTCTGACGGTAGAGTCTATAAAGACACTAAAACATTAAATTAAAACGTTAGTAAAATTAAATTATACATCTTAAAATTCGGTTAAAAAAGTTTTAAATTTAACGAAACTTTTGCTAAAGCTACAGTTTGCACTACACTAGAATACCTGTGTTACAAATCTCTCAGATTCACACTTTTGTTACGAAACAAACTACGACATTATATAAAGTAAGTTTCCCGGACTGTTTCGGCTTGTAACTATACACAATTTCACCAGTAATGTGAAGCATAATTGTTCTTTAGTCGTTCTATTGTATTGATTTCAGAGGCGCTAATTCCGTATTCCGAGTACCTGCCTAACTCTATCAAAGGTTTCGCGTGCTTAGCAACTATAAAACATTATCCATTTATCAAGATCATTATTATGCCTAATCAGAAAGAAATGTATTAACATTCAGAGGGTTTAGACATAAGTATTAAACTAACGTATTATTTAAAAGGAACTTGAATCCTGCCTAGACTTACCCGTTTAGAGTCGGCATTGAAAACTCCTAAAAGATGACTAATTCGAGTGGGTCCCGCTAGATGGTAGGATCCCATTAGGGTCCGATTGGCTAGCGACCACCCTTCATTTAAAATCTGCCGCCAAATATTACCACTCCCACGTTTGCATCCGCTCCCGAGCGGTCGTGAGTCTCGCACTATTGAGTCGCCTACTGCTCCGTCCTGCGTCTTGTGTGGCCAGTCAGGCCACACAGTAAATTTCCGCGGTTGCCCCAAGGCACCCCGTGCTGCCAGGGCTACCGCAAAACCAATTGAAAAATGGAGAGAGCGCCTTCAGCCTAGCTGGAGCGTTCCTCCTCCAGTCGTCTCGAAGGCCCCTAAGGCCAAATCACCTTCCGTTTCAGGTCCGAGCAGCCGTGTTGCAACTCATTCGCAACCGGCTTCCCAGTGCCAGAACGATTCAGCTCGATCCCATATATGAAATTCTGGCTTTCGGCACCGCTCTCGACGCCAGCCCTGAGGGTTTCAATGGTGCTCGTCCGGTATTAACTAAGTTCGATCCCCTTATTAGGAAACTCCAGCAAGCTTAACGTTTCTAAATGTAGTCCTTTCTTTCAGCGTTCCCATCTTAGAGTGAGTCTCGTCACTCTAGATATTCTCTTCTTCTTAACCTCGTCATGTTAGCATTCAGCTCACTCATGGGTGTTCCATGCGCAGCCTCTATCTACCTATTGGCTGTCGCCCCGATTATGATCAGTGGCCTTTATCAAGGTGGGTCATAAAAGGGGGATGTTTAGTGGGTATACTGAGGTGTTCTGAGGAGTCTCATGGCCGCTCTTGCGGTCCCCACACTGTCCACCAAGCAAAACTCTATACCTGTTAGCCACTGGGGTTAGCAGATTATAGAATTCCCTTTTGTCCGTAACAGGATTCATCCTCCTCCTCCTCCTGATCTCCTCCAAAGATTTTCCTAGGCGGAAAAAAAAATTACAACTCTGTCGTTTATGTGTTCCGGCAATATTTTATATTAATTGTGTTTGTTTTTTTTTTCATGCGGTGGTCAATTTGTACTGTACCTTTTTGTATTAATTCTTTTTCTGTCTGAAAAAGAGTGCCAAGTGTTTTTTCCGCCGCCATTTTTTGTCTCTTGGTCTACTGTAATATCTTATTCAATCAACAACTAGTTTAAGTCGAAGTATATGATGACGTCATTAAGTGAATTTTAAAATTCCTAAGATGAATTAATAAAAATGAGAAGAAATATAATGAAAAATAAATATTAACTATTTACTGGGTAAACTTAACCGAAAGTTAAAGAATTGATTACGCAACGCACGGTTACGCTAGCGTTGGAAGCGATCCGCGTGCCAGGTTACGTGCCGCGATTGACTCAGCTGTATGTTAAGTAAATATAATAGTCAAAGCAGTATTTAATTAAGGGGTCTTCTATTGAAAAATTAAGTACCTACTTTTATTACATATATATGATCAGAATCGAACACAGAGTGCTAAAATGAAATCTTACAGTTCTTTCATTTGAATTGAATAAGATCTTGTTCCGATCTGTTTTGATTTTATTGAGCTTGGAAGTAAAAATACAGAAGTGAGTTTTTCTGCTGAGGATCGACACATTCTTGCTAGTGGAGCGTAAGAACCTATGTAAGTCCGTGACCTGTCAATATAAAATGTCTTATTATTTTTATTAGACTGGCACTCTCAGAGGTACGCTTAAAGATGTTATACGTAGTAGGCTTTCACAGCCAATAGATCCATTCATAAGTCTGCACAAGAACAAACAATCATGATACTTGCGACGCATCATTCAATGTTATTACGGTTCTTTCCTTAACTCGTGAGCTCACCCTTGACCTCTTCTACGCAAAATATCTCCGCACAATAAAGAGATGAGCTTTTGATCTCTGTTATTGAGTACAACCACTTTTGTACCTATAGACAAACAAATATTTACGAATAATGTTAGAGATTGATTAATTTAATTCATAAATATAACTGAATTATTCAAAATTGCTTGATTGAAACTTTTTATATTTTTTAATTTATACATTACTTGTATTAAGCAAAGCCGTTTATTGTTTACACAATCAATTTAATTCAATTAACTTCATGTCAAGCCTATATTTAAGCAGAATTTCAGCTCCGTAATGCATATCAATTTAAAAGTTCCTAAAATAAAGCTAACAAATCCGTTATCAAAGATTTTACGTAAAAGCAAATTTCCAAAATCTAAAAGTGATTTAACTTTTACGAGCATCAAAATCAGGTCGTTAAGAGGACTGAGCCTATCCATAAGCACACTTGTAGATAAGAACCCTCCAGAAACGTACCTAATGACAATCCTAAAATCCATTATTATGTATTAGTATATCTTCAATGAAAATATTCTTGTTTCGTCTTTGATGGCTAACAAATTTATGAAAACAATTGGTTTTTGAAAACAGACATTATGTTAATTTATAAACTAGCAATTTCTTGTCGTAAGAAAAATGTACATATACATGGTTTTATTAAAAACTCTTTCGTTTTAATTAAAAAGAGTTTTAAACACATCATACAAACATTTAGTTAATTAAAAAAACTGACTTCACGTCAAAACTTGGGCTGAGTTGAGAATGTCATCAACGTAAACATTCTCCGAAATCATAAATATTTTTTCAAAAGTTTGAAATTTTCAATGAAGCACTAGACCGATTTCGATCAAATTTAAATAGGACCAACTATGAGGTATCCTCTATCATGTAAAGCAACAATTTTCAAAATCAATTCATAAAGGCAGGTACACATTGGTGTAATGAAACCAGTAATGTAATATCCAGCGCTCGATGCCTGCGCTCGCTGTATTTGGAGTAAGACTTTTTCCGTATTTGGCCGCGAGTACGGTTCGTCACCGTTCTTTTCAATCGACTTCCAAAAGGAAGAGGTTATCAAATCGTAATATGTTTGTTACTTGATTAATTGGTCAATTATGAATCGATTTGGATGTTTCTTGTTTCATTTGATAGATCACAATAAGTCAGAGGTGGCCCATTGAAATTAATTGGAAATCGATTAAGTACCTACTTAAAAAAAATATGTACGAAAGCGAAGGATATATTCCTACGTAGATGTCATTTCACTTCAGCCAAAGTTTCACAAGGATTTAAAAATGTTAGTGAATTTGGTTTTTTGATGTTCTGCATTTCATAACACCTCTCTCCGCGACAATTCACAAAATTAATAGATCACACGAGATATAGTGTCCGAAGACCTCATTCGTGCTCTAATTTTTATCAGAGCTTCATCAGTATCGTACATACCTCTATTAAAACTCGTTTGAGTGACTGATAGACAACGTAAAACCATAGCCAACTACTAGGTGTAGAGAGCTGAAGCTTAAACATACATTCCTAGGGAGATGTAGGGTAGGAGTGCACCAAGGCAAGTAACCCGAAATTCCCACGGGAACGGAAAACATATGACTTTTAGTTTTTATGCAAAACTTATTCACTGAGTACACCGATGTGAAACTTTGACGACCGGCTGGTGTAGTGGTAACATACATTGCCTTCTATTCCAGAGGTCCTGGGTTCGAATCCAGGCGGCGGCGGATTTTGTGTGATGAACACAGATATTAGTCGTCAAGTCATGGATGTTTATATGTTTATTTAAGGTTATTCTATTAAAAATATGTATTTATTCAATATGTATGTTTCTATATTTCTTAAGTATATCAAAATCTACTAGTTACAAATTCTTTAAAAAACTTGATTTGTGCTAGATAATTTTGTGTGAGTGTCAGAAATATTTATTTATTTACTAGCTGTATCGTGTGGTTTTACCCGCGCAATTTTGAATCCCGTGGGAATATCGGGATAAATAGATATTTTTGAGCCAATCGGTATCTTAGAACGTAATATTGTCTATATTTTGGTCGGTTTTGAAAATCCAATAAGGTGTCTCATGGTGACCAGACTATTTCTTGTGCAAGCTACCCACACTTTGTCTAATATTAATGCAATATTCCGACATATAATAGTAACTATCTGAGGGTGTTACTTGAAAATATCCCTTATTTTCTGTAAACAAATAACGAATAAAGTGAGTTTTTATTCGTTATTTCCTTAATTATATGCTTAGATATAAAGATATCGATAAAGTATTTCATCGAAAATTGTCGCTGGAAGTTATAACATCTTAATCTTCATGGTCACTTGGAAAAAAAATACCCAATAACTTCTCTATAAAAATCTACGTGACATATTACTTAAATATTCTTAAACATTTTCCTTACCGTAATTATACCTCAAGTTAAGAGCTCTCAAGCAGAAAAACAATATGGTTTAAAATACACTCGGTTAACCACTCCTTGGTCTGATCGGTGTTACGCAACTAATTGGAGTAAAACTCACTTTGTCGCTTATTTAGGTTGTTTTAAAGCTTCAGCATTCGTTTTCTTAAGTTTTAGTTTTCTCCTGAATTATTGCTGTCTAGTATCTACTATTGAACGTAGACAACAATAACTTTCTTCAAACCGCTTATTATAATAAACATAGAGTAACTTATATACTGGTATAGAGTCGTCACTAACAAATTTGGTACTAGCGTGATCTAGCGGAAAACAACCGTACCTCGACAACCAAAACCCAGCTGCGCCGCTCTAGCTTGTATTCTCAAGAAGGGTAATTTTAAACAATAACTTAAGACTTTGGAATAGCTAGATTCATAAAATTACGGGTAAATCAGGTTTGGGTATCCAGCAGTTCAATCAAAGTCTATGTATTGAAGTAAATAAAAAACAATTTAGCAGTTGCTTGATTTATCAGGTTTTCTTTTTCGGTGTCCTTATAACGTGCGTAAGTCCAACGTGTTATGCGAAGAATTCAGAGTCCAGGAGCTTGCCAAAGTTGTAGAAAATTTATAAAACACAATCCAGAGCACATTTACGAGTCATGGGAGGAAACGGAATGAAAAAATTCATTCTTCACTCATGTCAGTCTCTCAAACTCTTTCGTTTTGTCATTTTGTGCATCAATATAGTAGAGCCGTTAATGTTTTGACAACTAGTATTATATAGTAGTATTACAAAAAACTTCAAGATTTTCCTAACTTTAAATCATTGCATAAAATCTATTTCATGTCACTATCCAGTGTGGATTAAATAATGTATTGGGTATTTTTTGCAGTCATAAAATGACATTTTCATATGCTTGGAACGCACCCAATTAGAAAAATCTACGATTTTTTGTATTTATGATTCAATTTAAATATTAAATATATCATCTTATATAGCGGATAAAATAATATTAATTTTGTATCAACTACTTAAAGCACAATATATTTTTTCAGGAACCGTTGAGCAAAAGTGACATCTATTGGTTTAAAATGGAACATAATCTTTACCGTGTTGATAATAATGCCATCTATCGGAAAGCATCAATACTTTTACCACAAGAGCGAATTCTAAGGAAAGGGAAATAATCTACTAAGTGAAAAAACACTGATAATAAATCAAGAAGGGGTGAAGAATGAAATATGATTTATTTCAATAGTTAATCCTGAATTTTAAATTAAACACTAGTTAAAGTTGTCACGATTAACACCAGAATGTACAAGCCCGCCATTATTCACTACGCCATGTGTTTCTCCCGGAAATTACAACATTCGATTTTATAATTTTTAGTTTAAGTCAATACAACACCTTCATTAATTGTAAATCATCTATCTACTTTAAGATGCTACTTCCACATCCGTTACACAATATTAATATCTGTTTAAATTACACTGTAACACTGCTTTCGTATCTGTTATACAATATTAATATCTATAGTGTTTTGATTAAACTCTAACATTCGGCCATTCCTGACACTAAGTTTGTCCTCAAACTTTTAAATACATAGTTCATAATTACTCATACTCATTTTCTTATACATATTAAATTGATTAAGAACTTGAAACTAACCAGCGTAAACTATTTTATTAATTTATATAAAAGCAAACAATATTAAGTTCATTATTTAATATTATTAGTCATTAAAATTTTAAGTAAAAAGTGTAAAGTTTGGTTACATATTACTTAATATTTTAATCCAGTCTAAATAAATATCTATCAACAACACTAATCACTTTGAAGCACTGACCTCTATATTTACCACTGGACTGGCGGCTGTCAAAGTGCTTTTGTGCCCGTTTGATAATCGCCATTTTGGCGCTGTCGGACGTAGCGAGTGTCCGTGGTACTAAAACTAGTCGCTTACAATATAGACATGTTCTCATTCTTGATAACTTTTATATAATGCTTATAACAATAACAACATAAAATTCGAATTAATATTTAAAAAATATAAAATCACTTAAAAATAAGCAAGCACTTCTCTGGCGGCCGCTTGCAATATACGTCAAAATTTGTTCTGCGGACACTCGCTACTCGCTAGTGGCGCTTCAAATAGGCACAAAAAAATAGCTGTCAAACTTACGGAACAGCCAGTCCAGTGGTAAATATAGAGGTCAGTGCTTTGAAGACTTCCACTTGGTGACTAATGGATCTATCAACAAGCAAACCACCGAGGCGAAGCCCTTAAGTTACATAGTCAGTGGATCTGTCAACACCGGCCTATGTAACACAATTGATCAACATAGTCATTCTCAAATATCTATCAACAATATAGATATCTGCGAAGACTTTCATTTGGTGATTGATAGATCTAAAAAACAAGCAAATCACCAAGGCGAAGCCCAAATTTTCAAAATAGTCATTCTCTCAACCAATATATACTTATTTTTTTTTATTTTATTAATTCGGTGTTCGATGGATCTATCAACAAACGAACCACCAACTCATCTCTCATCTCTCAACATTGAACATGACACTATCCATTATCATCATTAACCAAATCATCTGGATCTATCAACATTTCTTATACAGCACATCCCTTCAACTTATATCTCCTCTTGGTGATTGATGGATCTCTCCACAAACAAACCACCAAGACGAAGTCAAAAGATTGCAAAGTCAATGGATCTTTCAACACTGGCTATGCAACCCTGGATATGTATTAATTAACGTTCTACTTCTTTTGTGTTATTATTATTACAATCATTAAAACCAAATATAATAATTAAATTCCCCAGATATATGACAAAAAGCTCCTCTATAATGACGCGTAGAAAGACTTGGCGTTTTTTACATTTAATGTTTTTGGTGGGATCATATTTTCACGGACAAATAACGATTCTATACAAAAAAATACTTTTGGTTCTCAAACAGAAAATCTTTAATGGTATTTATTTCATAAATGTAGGCAGCCACAATGGGTGACCTTTAAGGCAAACTATTAAAATGTGTCTTTTCTGTCTTAAAACAGAGCGCGGACACATAACACATCGGCGTCTTATATCGATTTGTGCCAAGGTCAATCGCAAAGATATTCTCACAGTCAGGTAAACAAGCAAAGGTTGTGCATCGTAAACAAGCCGATAATTATAACCACAAGAGTAGCGAATAGGAACGAGTGGCAACTGCGACTGTGGCTAGTCGGTGCGTGCGTGTGCGGCGATTTCCGGGGGAGATGAAGACCGGCTGCCTTATCACGTAACTTGCAAGAACAAAGCGATGGCATGAATTGCGCAAGATTTGCTAAAAAAGAACTAATTCGTATTACGTTACAGCAAAAACAAAGCCATAGAAATCCGACGACTGTGCTGCCTCTATCGTACAATCGATGTACTAAAAGTGCATTAATCCCTTTGACTTTCATAATTTTCGTGTGTACTTTTCTGCGAAATTTTAAAAGCAAACATCTGTTTCACATTTTATTAGTTTCTTTAGCTACCAAATTGATTTTGGCGCTTGTATCGTAGCAATAAATGCATTCTGCGATCAACGAACGATTGAACAGCTATCGCTTACATAATACGATGTAAAGCAATGGATCGCGCGTCCATGGCGTGACGACTGCGCCATTATAGCTGATCGCTAATATTTACGTGATAAGGCAGCGGTATGGGGTTGCGCGAACTCTGCGCACGATCTGATATTATAAAACCTGAACCCCACGTATTTAACATAATATGTATATTATATGTCACCATAGTAAAAAGCTCTCTATTTAAGTAGCGCTTTGAAATGACACGTGTTTCTTATCTGTTGGTTGGTGGGGACGTTTCTTCAACGGAATTTCTTCGTATAAAATATACAAATTACAAATTTTTTTTTTGAAATGGATTAAAAAGCTTACGTATAAACTTACATTTCATTTATTTTAATTCAGCTGCTAAATGTCAATCTTCACGTAGCGCTCAATATAAAAATGTTGAACTCAGTGGGATTTGAATGGTAAGAGTTTTATTTTTTGCAACAAAAATGTTCTTTGAGTAACTATCAAATATTCCAAAACTTTGTTCTGATACACATAAACTCAGACATTGATGGAAAGAACACTAATAAATCATATCATCAGAGGGTCATGCCTAAATGTCTTTTTATCTAAAAAAAAACAGTAGAAATTACGCTTATTTAAACATGTTTCTCTCACTACAATGTAAAAAAAAAACAAAAGCGAATCAAAAACAAAACAAAGGAATAACATCGTCGTCTAACTCTTCATAAAAACCGAACTGAAACCTTAGTCAAAGTCCATCTCGTAGAAATGTTAAGAGACAGTTGCGAAACTATTTACAGCATAGATAAGGGGCCATCTCTTGTTTGTGAGTTAAGGAAGTCTTTAGCAGAGACAGGCGGGGCGGGGTGGCCGGCGAATCACGTCGTTATATGGTGCTTTGCATTTCTGACACACCGTTTGAACAGATGGAAAATGTTAAATAAAAACATTCTTATTCGGATTTTAAGTTGTTTAAAAACAGCATACTTTTTAACTCGACGTTTCGGTTGCTTTGCAGACCTTGTGGCCAGAGATTTTATAGTTATCATCTTCACTTCAGTGTGATAATTTGAGACACTCAATCATCCATCAATTTCTCAGTAGAATCGACAAAGAGTGAATTTGAGATCTTGAAGTTTGTTGGCGGCAGAATTAAAATCTTTTTCAACACACTTGCTCGTAAAGTGAGCCTTATTCTATTGAATTTAGAACTATAAACTGGGCTATAAGTCACGCGTGCATAATATATTATACCCTAGTGCATAATAAAATGAATCCTACAAAGTTGAATTGTACCTTTGTGCAAATTACATGCGAGTAAACAGAGCATATTTTATTGATCCGGGTATAACATTAAATATTTTCAGAAACAACAAAGAGGTTTTATACCATTTCAAATCCATATACATTTTTTGAAATGTTTGCGCCTTATATTAGTAAAACAAATATGTATATCAAACAAATTGTTCACAATTTACAATAATTTGTTATAAAATATTAAAATATTTGCATTTACCACTCCAAATTAAAAAAAATCACGTAAAATAGGCTGTATATAGGCTATACAGACATTGACACATTTAGCAGAAAAAAAAAACCTACGCACATGCGCGAATTTCGGCGCCATTTTTCAATCACAATTCACAGCTTTGTTATGAAGTGTGTTTGTTATTTTATGACCACGTATGTCTGTCTTTTACTCACAAATGTGTTGAAAAACGTCGTATGTAACTCGTGAGCGTTGCTAATTACAGTCGAGGCTGTGATTTGAGCCCGAGCCGCAGGCTCTCACTTCCGAAACTTCGCTCACTTGTTACATAATATACTATTAAAGCATACGAGAGGATACTTTTTTCAAGAAAGCTCAGGTTATGGGTTTAATTTCAATGACTTTTATGATCATTCCAGGTATGTAAACAAAGAAATAAATTCTATTCATTCTAACGAAAAACATAGTTTTAAGAATTGCAAAAATAATTTAATTGGTATTTCCTTTGAAAAAAATTCACAGAAACGAACCTAAAATAACGCTTCGGCTTGAATTGACATATACAGCATACATAACTCTTTTCTGTTTGAAATATCAGCTCTTCTTTTTAATATAGGTTGATTTTTGTTCTGTTTGAAAAATGTGGGAACTCAAATATGCAGTTTATTCGATAGATTCCGTATATTAGTTAAAAGAAGATGTCTTCAAAGATAGTATTTAATTTAATCAATTGTTATTTTTTTTTTTTTTGAAATATATTATTTTTTCCATAAATCAACGTTGTCAGTTACACCCTATGCATAAGGTACAAATACAGATCTTGATTCAACCGTTTAAAGCATAAAGCACTGCTATGGTGACGACATCCTTTGAGTATTTCTCTATTTCGTGCTTTTGAGGAACTTTGACTTCCTTTTAGGCAGTTTGAAAACTTGCTAAAGCTCATCGTCAATGTGAGTGCCGAGAGTTTTTTTTTGGCCGGCTTTTTTGTTTTGTCTTTTGGTCTACTTTAATATCTTATTCAACAACTATCAACCACTTGTAAAAGCCGAAGTACAAAACTGTGACGTCATACAGTGGCCATTCACTGGTCTGATGATGAATAAAACTTTGAGTGTGTGCTCAGTCGCAGATTCCATTCTGAAACAAAGAGAATAAATAACAAATTCTTATGTATGTATCGGGTAGTGTAAGTAGTGTGATATCGGGTGCATTGCCGGGTAAACTGTAGTCAATCTATTTTATTGGAGTCTCAGATTTAGGTTTGATTCAGATAATTTATTTGTGAAAAAGTTTACTTAGAAGACTTATAAGACAGGCTCTATTTAATACATATTACCTTTTCATGCATAATTTGGAAAGTACATGTAATAGAATTCAAAATAGCTTTTGAAACCTACACACACGGTCAAACGTCTATATCGGAAAAAAACCTTTTTCATCCGCATACAAAGGTATTGGTTTCAATACTTTACCTAGAAACTTTTTCTATATTCGTCAAATTTTTCGACTGTATGCTTCAGTGGAAAGCCGTTGACGTTTAAAGGAAGCAGCGATAACACACTCCTGTCTGTTTGATAAGCCAGCTGTTACAACTGCGATACGATTCGTTCATTAATATTAAATGTTCTTTCCTAATCACTATGCAAACTAACTTGGAATAGATTAATTGTATTGTGAACACGATACAAGATTATGTTGCGAGTGATTAGTCTGTATCACTTCCTGTCTTAGGTTGAATCGGAGTTTATTTAGTGTACACTTGATTATTTTAGTATCAGATCGTTTATCGATTGAAGTGCTTGATTTGACCAAAACAAATATTTAACTAGGACTACCAGTAGAAATTGCATTGTATCCAATCATTTAGTGATATCATGCAAATGTAGTTTTCGATCATCATTGACATATAAAGCGCGGTTGAGCAAAATAAAAAATAATTAAATAATGTACTTTTTGCAAGACAATGTTGAAAGCAAAATATACACTTAAACTTGAACAGACTCTTTCCGTATATTTTAGAACTCTCTTAGTATCACAATTATAACTTAACATTTAATACAGTATAACTTCTACCGAATCTAGGAGTCGATATGATTTTCGAGTATTAAATAGAGAAAGCTGCAAAGCATAACCAACGTTTGCTATATAACGAAAAACCCAATATAATTAATAATTTCGGGTGCAACTGCAAGGATCTGGTAGCTCAGTTGCTAGAGTGCCTGACCGGCATGCGGAAGATCATATATTATAGCCTGTGATTATAGCATAACAAATTTACCGCGAGCAAAGTTACAGGTAATGGCTCAATAGGGTTATCGTTCATCTTTAGATGAATTATCTTTTGCAATTATCATCACAGGATTATTTTGGTCTGGAATTTGCTCAAAAAAACCGTAGCAGAACAATAACACTTTTCTGGCTCTGAAATACAGACTAGAAACGACCTTGAATTTTACTATACATAATTCGAAATACAAATACTTTATAATTTTGCTGCGTAGAATCCTAAATAAATTCAAATAAAGCGTGACAAGATTTACTTATTAAGCGCCTTTATTTAAGAGAAGTTCCACAATTACGAATTGTCTTGTTTTATTTCTTTAGCAAAGAACTTAAATTTGGCTTTCAAAGTATGCTCATGAAAATTAATGTTCCTAACTATACCTAAATATGGCATGTTTAACATTTTTATTTTACTTTCGGCTTTTTTTTCGTGTTAAATCTCTCCTTACCTTATCTAATATAAAAGTTGCATTGTTAATTTTTTCTAATAGTACACTCCTAAGTACCAATGAAGTCGATGTGATTTTCATACTTCATAAAATAATGCAAATCAAAATACCATCTCCGAACAAACGAGTTTCTATTATGGGTAGACTTTAAGGAACGTAAGACAGAGCTTACATGGCTTTTCAAGGAGGCTTTTTTGTTCAACGACGACGGTTACTTAAGCTTCGCCACGGATATATGGATAAAATAAGTACATACATACTCGATCGTAGTTTTCAATGTTTTCCACAAGTACTTACCTATAGAAATCAATAATGCAATTTGAGAGAGTGGTTTTTCCTTAATCGAAAAAAAAAGCGAATTACGATACTATTCTAAATATATTATTTGAGGTTATTCTTGACTAACATCGAAGATAGAATAATGAGTTCCTGAAAGTATTTAACTATTAAGGCTGTAAACTGGATGGCAGCGATAGCGGCGCGGGCAGCGAGCGACGCGGGGAATCCGGGCCATTCTCGACGCCAGCTGGCGCTTAGAGCTATTTGTCGCGGTTTCCTACAAACTCAATACTTTCTATCGTGTCGCGGAAATCGCTGCCCGCGCCGCTGCCCGCGCCGCTGCCCGCGCCGCTGTCGCTCTCGCTGTCGCTGTCGCTGCCGTCGAGTTTGCAGCCGAAAACTTAACAATAAATACTTGGTAAAACCAACAGGCTAAGGCATTATTCTAAGGCAGTGATGTACTACTTCTTAGTAGTAAGCAACCAACAGTATCAAATGTATCTTATTGTGTCAGTTTCTTTTTTATATTGTAACATTAAAATTGAATTGCCATGTGTTGATGTTATGTCAAAACTTTTTTGATTTTGTCTCTCTCTTACGTTATGTAGTTTTTATTTATATTATTTAAGTACACATTATATTTTTTATATAACATTAGTTAAATAATAGTAAGTAACGGAATTAAATATACTAAATAGAAAAACGAAATGTTTTTTTTTAATAAAAATAAGTATTTCATAACTAGTTAAATGAATCAGTGAAGTGAAGATTGATTGCAGCTATGTCCCAGACTGTTGAAACATAAAAAAATACATTAACGTTTTTGTTAAAAACTTTATTAATATCAGAATAAGCTCAGTCGTTAACATTTTTTATTCAACTTGCGGAAAAAGGATGATAAATAATAAATTCACTAACTAAGCACGTACTAGGTACTTAAAAACACTCGCGTGGATCTTAGCGCAACACGGGCTTCTTCACAAAATGGTGGACGACAACGTTTAAATACAGAAATGCGATACGACGACGCAACGCATTTCTTTAAATATTTGAGTCTTTATGTTCTTTTAAAGACTTATGATGATAATCCTTCTAATCATTATTCCATTATGTGTATTTTTAAGTTCTATTCAGTAAGTTAGGCTTTTTAAATCGTAGAGCATAGGTTTTATAAGCAAAGTAAAAATAATAAAAAATATATACCTACATTACGATATTACGAGAATGCTCGAATTGGTTTGTAACAATTTTGAAATATTAAGAAAGTAAAGGGCACATATCCCTGTGAAAGGCAATCTAAACAAACAGGAAGAACAGAGTTAGATATCATTTTATTTTTGTAGTAAGGTAACGATTCTTAAATAATTTCGCTTACCCTTGGAGCTTTATGATGTTAAAAAACGACTTATTCGTCTTTTTCATAACTTAAACAATAGGTTTCATGAAACGCATAACTGTTTTCAGCTCTTAAAAGTTTCTGCAACTTTATGCATACACAATGGATTTACACCCTCGAAAATATGACCCTTGAGTGCACAGTCAAGATAATTGTAGCTAAACTTGTCCCTAATGAGCGACGTAAGCGGTTGGGACATGCATGTTCTAAACTGATATACATTTCCGAAGTAAGCTAAGTTAATGAATATTATTTCAATACCTTGAAGCGGCTGAGTTAATAAGCAATATTGGTAGTTGTATTACGAATATATCTGAATTGTTAAAGAAACAGGACAATGTGGGATCAAAGATATTAAGTTTTATTAAACGGGTAAAACATTAAGAGCATTTGTCCAGCTGTGGTCGTCTCCCGAATGATAATAATGATGATGATGATGATGAAATAAATACACTGTCATATTTTTTATTTAGAAAAACATAGGATGTGCCAGCTGCTTCTCTTCCCGGGCATACTGTAAAAGTCAGAAGATTTTCTGGCGTTTTTGTGGGCGATAGGCTGAAACCCTGTCACTGCAATATAGCCTCTATCCATCATAAAAAATCCTCTTAACGTGTCAAAAGTGACATCAGATGGTTTTATAGCCTCTGGTGTTCTGCCTACCCCATAAGGGATATAGGCGTGAATTTAAGTAAAACTACTTTTTAACCGGATTAATCCCTTATAACTTATATTTTACATTTTAACTTGACGTTTCAAAGACACTGAAAATGTAAAATATAAATTATACGCGATTAATCCGGTGAACAAGTAGCTTTATTTAAATAATTAATCGTGAAAACTTAATACAATATTATATAGGTGTGAAGTTATCTATGTAATCTACTTAAAGTATTATATTTATACTATCTCACTTCGGGTTGTCTGGAAGAAATCGCTTGCTAGCGATAAGACCGCCAATTGTTATACAATAATAATATAATTATTTTTGTTTGTATTTATTTTGTAATGGTATGCAATAAAGCTTTAATAAATAAATAAATATATAAGTTATTGGAACTGGCTATTTTTACCATATTATGTCAATGAGACCACATCTAAATATCTCACCCCTGATGAAGGACTCCTTAAGAGTTCGAAACTATATACCGCATAATAAACTATAGTTATATGACTCACCAAACCATTTGAAATTTAATCTTAAAATGATTTTAATTTAGTGGAACAATCTTTATGTTAAGTATTTCAATGCTACCAACTGACCACCATGTTCAGAAAATTGTTAATTTATTTTTGATACACGTACTGATGTTGGTATTTCTAGGTGATTCTAGTTGGTTCTTATAACAGGTAAGTAAGATTATTACAATTAAATAAATTTATTCAAAAACTCATTAGAGCACTCAAGTTTTTGACTTCTAATAAGTCAACATTAAAGGCCTTTAACTCACAAAAAAATATTCTTAGATTTATTGCATAATTTACCCCATTCCCTTCTAAAACAAGTTTAATCTAAATGTGAGCAAGGGAGTCTATAAATACAGAATGCCAACTCTACGCAGGGTATTTCTATAGTTATTTTAATAAATAGGCTCAGTATGTCTTTAATAATTCTAGCACTATGTATTGCTGTCTTTCTATCCAAAGTACTAGCAAGGTGCTTACTAAAAATTTAGAATGATTTGACAGTCTTAAACTAATTATATTTCCAAGACTTTCTCCGAGACCTTTTCAAAGTTGTTGTGTTGTAGTTAGTTTAATTATTTCAGTCGTAAGTAGAATTTGAAAAAAAAATATCTTTAAATAAAGTTAAATCTATAACTTGGAAATTGCCTGCTAAATTTTGAACACTGTGCTAGAAAGACAGAACCAGCTGTCTAACTACTAGGTCAACAAATCAGCAGTCGCTGAGCAATAAGTAGCGTCGGAGCATAGCCATTGGTTTGAACTTCACGCTCCGAAAATCCGAATGTCAGACTTTTCGAAAATTGTACGTGAGGCGGTTGAGATGAAAATGCATTGAAAATTTTAAGCCGGAGTAAGCTCTTGTTTTGTTATTCTGCGACTTTTTTTAATAATGGCCAAAATTTGGGCAGTTTTCACGAACTTTATTCTAGCCCTCTTAACGGTTACATTGTGTCTACTTGTATAAACAAATAAAAAATTATGTAAAATCATAAATATTGACTGTTTGGATTTAATTAACCAGGGGCCATCTCTCCATTAAGTTGTTACAAAGCTTTAGTCGTCACCGAAACTCATTTTTTGGTTGAAAAACGCATTTTATATGAATATTTAATTCACAAATAACTACAATCTTAATTCTCGATATACCTGTAAACAGTGAAAAGGTCTAAAGATGTTTAATAAAACAACTTTGCTCCTTAACAGCTAAGACGCTTTAAATGTAGCGAAATAATATTTCTTGTTATCAAACACTTTGAATAAATAAACAAGTTGTATCGGTCCACGAGAAAATCCAATGTTTCTAGAGACGACATTGTTTCTTTTACTCAAGTAAGGTTTCCTTTGTAAAGTAAGAAGAAACAGTAAGTGGTTGTATTTGTAACTAAAATGATATCTTTCTGAACAAATAATGGTGATTTCGTAGTATTAATTTCGAAATAAGAGAATGGTACTCGCAAAAAAGCTTTTGAACATAATAAACGAATACAGCTAAGACAGTTAATTATTACTTGTATCAAAATCAAAATTAAATTAACTTTCTGGAACTAGTTATGAAAAGATTATTAGTATGCCTAGTTAGTTGTTTATGAATTAATTTAGACTGCCACCAATGTGAACTGTAATAATTTCCTTGAGACATTTATATGTTAGTATTCATAACACTAAAGTGTAAATTAATTAACTGTATTTATACTTTAACGTTTATCTTAACTATGTTTTATTTATTATGTAAACTATTCCTGTAGAACATAATATAACTCAACTGCTTTGGCTGGAATATTTATTGAATGTTGTGTGAAATACACAACATTACACCTTTTTAAATAATAAAAAAAACTATTTCGTTTTAATATGACTCTCATTTATTACACGTTCTTAGAAAGAGAGTGAGTGATTGACATATTACTTTTTTCTTAACCTAAATGATTGGAGCCAAGTCAGATTCCGTAACATCCTCCAAACCAGAGAAGACAAAAGAAATTATTATATTCTAAAAACAAAAAAACATTGACTTGGCTTTATACATTACAATTTTGTGCCTATTTAAACCTTAAAGGTTATTTAACTTAAGTCACAATAAATATGGAAAACAATTATTGACTTGGCTTCAACATTACAATTTTGTGCCTATTTAAACCTAAAAAGTTATTTAACTTAAGTCACATTAAATATGGAAAACAATTATAAGTATTAGTTAAGGGAAAACATTGCACCTTCAATTATATTAAGTATGCTAAAATCCTATAGCTAAATTATTTCCATAAAATATTTTTGAATTGAACAGGGAATTCTAGGTTTTACATTTAAGCAATTATACACTTTTAGTCCTAAATTTAGGTTTAACATTTATCAAATTATACATTTTAATTCTCACAAAGTTACCAAGTATACATATATTTATATTTTCTATGTAGTTTTAAGTTGTTCATTTATACAATTAGATATTTAAGTACTCAGAAAATAAAACATATTTTAGTTTACTATACAATATTAAGTTGTAATTTATGAAATTATACATTTTACTTTTCTTAACTTGTAAGACATAATAGTTTTTTACATCAAATCTTTATATGAAATAAGAAGTTTTCTACATAACATTTAAAAAAAAAGGGTCACATATTTCACACATTAATAATGATAGTTATCCCTCCTAACCCAGAAAACAAAAAAAAAACATGGCAACAAGAGGTCAAACACCAACATCCACATCTGTGTTATATATTATATTTGCTAGGTATCCTTACCTTCCTACCGTATCTGGTAGACCTCTCATTTTGTTGATTTTCATTAGTGTCAATATTTGTTTCCTGATCTACTACTTTTTTATTATTACTAGGAGAGTGTTTAATAAAATTTTGAAAATTACCTGTGTCATTAGAAGATATTTCTAATGAATAAAGTTTCTGTATGGGCCTGATTCTCACCCCCGTTGATGTTTTCAGTTCAGCCGACCTAGAAACACCATCTTTTCCTGTAAATATTTTTGTTATAATTCCTAAAGGCCATTTTATCCTTTTTCCTTCCGACTCTATTAATACTACCTGTCCTTCCTTAATTTTATTGTATTGATCCTTTTCTTTTCCCCTTTGAATAAGCTCTGTTAAGTATTCTGACTTGAATCTTTGCCGTAAGTCTTCTCTTAATTTATGTATATACTTAACTCGTTTATTCAAGCTCTGAGAATCAATAAAGTCAAAATCAGTAGTATCAGATGACGGCAATGGTTGTAAAAAGCAAGCAGGTGATAGTGGTTCAAGTGATTGTGCATTATCATCTTGTACATAGGTGAGTGGACGATTATTCATGATGGATTCACACTCGCAGAGCAAGGTATGTAATTCATCATAGCTCACACTAGCTTTTCCTAATACACGGCGTATTAAATCTTTTACAGAACGAATTAATCGTTCCCAAAAACCACCCCACCAAGCAGCAGTAGGCGCATTTAGTTTCCATTGAATTTTCTCGATACAGGTTTCTTTTTCAACTTTTTCCCAATCTATTGCTTGAAGTAAGTTCCTGGTTCCAATAAAATTTGTACCATTATCTGAGTATACAATTTTGGGTCGACCTCTCCGTGCCATGAACCTCCTTAATGATCTTATGAAGTCTTCTGTCGACAAGGATTTTATTAGTTCTAGATGAATGGCACGGTAGACAGCACATGTAAATAAAACCATCCATGTCTTATCTCCGTTTTTTAGTAACAGTGGGCCAGCAAGATCCACTCCTATGACTTCGAATGGTATAGAGCTGTCTATGCGATCAACAGGTAATGGCGAAGTAGGTGCACTCATTGGCTTAGCTCTATGTTTTTTACAAATCATGCAGGTGGAAATAACTGATTTGACAAGTCTCCTTATTCCAATAATCCAAAATCTTTGTCTTATATCTGTTATCAACATGTTTGTGCCTGCATGTTGGAGTTGTACATGACGTTGTCGCACCATCTCCTGTATAATTTTATTCTTTCCTGGAACTACAATAGGGCTCTTCATTTCTTCGGGTAAGTTTGATAATAGTAGTTTTGTTTTTAATCTTATTAAATTTCCATTATCTATGTAAACAGTTATATTTCTCAAATTTTTATCTAAATATTCTTTATGTTCTTTTTGTACTAATTGCATTATTTTCTTTTCGGCTTTTTCATACTCTTCACCTGTTATTTCTTTATTAATAATTTTCTTTTCTTTTTTCAGGCTATTTCTAGTGAACCTCAACATCCAGGCCACCATGCGGACGATTTTTGAGTACTTATAGAAGTATAATATCTTTTCAGTGAAGGCATCATTAGTATTTAAGTTTATTTTACAGGTTTTCTTTTTTAGTTCTACAATGGCTTCTTTTTCATCAAATCTTATTGAAGATTTTGGCCAATCAACTTGATTGGATAGGAGAAATGGTGGTCCTTGTGTCCATTTGATCTCCATCAGCTGTTTTGCATTACAGCCTCGTGATGCTAAATCAGCCCAGTTCAATGATCCTGCAATGTGATACCAATTTTCAACTCTAGTATTTTCTTTTATTTCTTTTACTCTGTTTCCAACAAATGTGTTCCACGATAAATCTTTACATATCCAGTATATAATAACACTAGAGTCAGTCCAGCAGAACTCTTGACAGTGTGGGATTTGAAGGTTTTTCTTAGTTTCTACCAAAAGTCTGACACCAATTACTGCTGCCATCAATTCGAGACGGGGTATAGAAATATTTTTAGGTGGAGCTACCCTTGACTTCGCTGTCACTAGTTGCAAGGACACATTGTTATCTTTTTCAGTTCTTAAAACAATACAGGCTCCCAAAGCATGTTTGCTCGCATCACAAAACATGTGCAAGCTAACGTCACTGTCATTTAAGTTACTTTGGGACAAACGTCGGGGAACTTTGCATTGTTTTAAAAAATGAATTTGTTTATACCATTTTTTGAAATCAGCAGCGAGGTCCTCAGGAAGGGCATCGTCCCACGTCAGTCCGCGCCGCCATGTCTCCTGGAGCAGCACTTTTGGTGGTAGTGTAGCTGGACAGGTAATACCTATAGGATCAAATATCTTTTGTGTGAGCGACAACACACTCCTCTTGGTTATTTTACCTAGAGCTGACAATGAAGGCATAGTCGTAATATTACATGACAGCTCATCAGTTGTCACATCCCAGTTGAGTCCTAATACAGAGACCACCTGTTGTCCAGTTTCATTTATTTGCATTGGAGAAGTTACCCACATCCTTAAGTCAAATTGAGCTTCTTTCATTATTTCTTGTAGTATGTTGGTCAGAGCTTTGTGGCATGTGGTGAACAATCTCCTATGGATTGTACGCTCTTTCATGCTTACTTCGACCTCCATCTTGTTAAACACACTTCAACTTAATTGCGTCGTGCAAATTATATGAAAAATTTGTAATACCTTATTTTTACGTTTTTCTTGCAGGATATTAACAAATCCGAGTACACGGTCGCCAGTTATTGAATGTTGTGTGAAATACACAACATTACACCTTTTTAAATAATAAAAAAAACTATTTCGTTTTAATATGACTCTCATTTATTACACGTTCTTAGAAAGAGAGTGAGTGATTGACATATTACTTTTTTCTTAACCTAAATGATTGAGGCACAGGCTCTAAGTCGTGGAGCCAAGTCAGATTCCGTAACAATATTATTATCCAAAAGAGATGGATGGATTTTGACTTGCTAATGGTCAGTAGTACACATGAAAGATTAACTAATGAATAATATATTCCCGCTTAAAATTCCTCGATTTTAAATCTAAAAATAACAAATGATTTGCGAAAAACCAATATTAGGTCATTTTGGTTCTTTTGAATGTAGATATCAATTGCAATGCCAAGAACTGTAACAAAACTACTAGCTAAAAATTGTAATTAAGAAAGTTAATAAAAAAACGAAGTATTAATTGCCTTGGCTGTATCTACGAGTATAATCGAGTGAGTCATAAAAAAAATATAGGAAAAGATATATTTTGAAAAATATCTCTCAATGATAGGAAGGACTATTTATTTAAACGAATGGATGTATATGTATCTATATTTGTTTCCCATTAATTTAAAACACTGACTATTAGCAAGTCATCTCTTTTATAACAAATCCTGAAGATATACGCTTTCAATAAAAACTTTATGTTTATAAATGACGATTAATGTAGTGCATCGGCGAATGCTCGGGGAAAAATCGAAAGGGAAAATATTCATAACGATAATGATCATACAATTGCGTGATTTACAGCCATCTCTTAATGACGGATACGAATTTCGTATACCAACTTGTACTGAAAGTAATAAGTACATTCTTTGATGATCGCTATGTCAATGGGGTAGCAGTGACTCCCTCGAAACTCCATTGGTCGCGGGTTCGATCCGTGGACAATGCAGATATTTATGTGCATGAACATATTTATTTGCATAGGTCTAAGTGTAGTATGTGTTGGTAACGAAAAAAAAATGTATCTTTTGTCCAAAACTTTAACACAGTATGAGCTTAGTTTAGGGCTCGATGGCGTTTTGTGAATAAAATGTCCAACTGCTTATCATTCCTTTGTTGAAGAGTCCTCGAAATTCAGGTGGGCGACTAGATACTTGGGTATCACACTTCCATTGCCATTTAATTGCTTATTTTCTCAACAAAGTAAGCTAGTCTTTCACATGGTTCGTTCTCACAGCAAAGTAAAGTTACTTATTGAGCTACTGTATGATTATTTTCTTATTTGGATGGTGAATGGCAATCATCAACTGTTATTAATTTGCAGTGTTCCGTAATGCTCCAAATGAATATGTCGGTTTTCGAAAATTTTGCTGCTTAACAGTTTCTGAATATTACTGCTTATGTTTCAATTATTATGAGAATATAATGTTAAATTCTGAAAAGTTGGAGGTTAAACCTTCCATGAATTATTATAAAACAAGTTTACGTTGATAAAACAGAAAACATATATCATTCGAGGAAGGATTCCGGTAGGTACTTTGTGTTTCTCTTTAAAATGTTTCATTAATTCAAAATAACAACAATAAATGCAAGACATCTTTCAAGTTTTCCAGAAAGCAAAACTATAAATGTAAATGTTCAAATTTGCCCTGGCTCTTAGAAATTTAAATTATTAATATTAATTATGGAAAAATTTTACTGAGATAATTACATATTTCTATATGTAATGGAAAATTTGTTATATAAAACAGACATTTTAAAAGTAATCGACACAATTCAAACCTGCCGACATCTTGTTAAAACAAAGTCACTTTCATCACAAAACTATCATGAGGGTTGTATCACTATTTTCGATCGCATCTGATTACATCGATTATAGAATGTAACATAAGCACAATCATTTTTATAAAGTCTATACCAGAAAGTTGCATAAATAGTTAATTATTTATTTAATCACTTATTTAATCTAAGAAATCGATATTCTTCGATTTTCTATCGAATATTATCGTTACTGTTGGAGTCAGTTATTCAATCAGATGACTTTTGTTATTTAGAGTCCATCACTTTATCAATCTTCGCACAATTCGAAATGTACCAAAACAAACACAAGGTTTTTGAATTATTTTGTTATTCCAATTAACAATGTGAAGTAGGAAGTGATAGCTCATTGTGAAAAGATTAGTGGTATTCTTGGTTATATTAATATTACTATCTTGAACATCGCATTTAATTATTTCGGCACTATTATAGATTTATTGTCTAGGTGATCATAACCTCAAAATATAAAATTGTATGGGTAAAAACAAGGTCTAGCAAATTGTCCGTTGCATGAATACATGGGACGAAAGCAATAGTGATTTAGAATATGAAAAGTATTTTTCCACTATTCCTACTATCGGGGCGGACAATGTATAAAACAAAGGCCTTTACAAAGAAGCGGCTTTAAAATTGCTGTAATCATGTAAAAATTTTTATAAGATCAAATACTTGAGTTTGTACTGTAAAAACATACTAAATATTGAACTGTACTTATACAGATATTGAAAGAGAACACTCTGTACTCGATTCTGATCATAATTATGTAATAAAAGTAGGTACTTAATTTTTCACTAGAATTCCTTTAAAATAAATCAAGTGTTGTTACTATTTACTTTACCTACACTTTTTTTCTTTACTTTACTTACACGTTTCCAAGACTCAACGTGACCTGGCCCGTGGATTACGTCGGCGCACAAAGTAGTGTTCCCGCCACGTACCTTTTTTACTATCATCTCGCTGTGCCGCGCCGCCCGCGCCTTGCTACCCGCCTCAGACTAATTAGTGTGAGCGCAATCGCTGACATTGATAAAAAAAAGTACTAGAGCGACAGGTCCACATGTTCTGAATTAACGCTTTTTCGCCCTGCGCTTTTTCCCATTGTCATCTATCGTCGTGTGTGAATTACAACACAAATGCAGGATACTTACGAGCGCATGCGCGTCACAATGATAGTTTAGCAGGTGCCGTTAATTTGAACAGGGAAATGTTTCCCAACTAGGAAGTTTTAATTCCCTACGTCATCTTCAATGCTTATAAAATGTTAGCATACCTCGGACAGTCCAATGCACCATTGCATGCTCAAGGACGAGGAGGAACGGAAACATTCAATGAAGCCATCCTCAATTATGATTACCTTTTTTAAATATGTCAAAAATAACAAGGTACATATTTAAATAAATAATTCAGTTCCATTTCTATAACATTAAAGTTCGTCTCAAATACACACTACCAAAAAGGATTTCAGTGTAGAGAAAAGGATCAAGTTTATTTAGAGGTTACCTGCGAACCAGTCGTGCTGCACGGTGTCGATCGGTATTATTTCCACCCTTATTAGTGACAGACAGTACGCCAGAGTCGTGTCCAACACTCATCCTACAACATTTCAAGTCTATGTGTGTTATTGCTCAGGCTATGTGTGTCTATGTGTGCTAGTTACATAGAGAAAACAAGGGCCGATAGATCCCGCAAACCATTTGAGGCGAATGTCGTCCACCGTTTCTTACCTTCCTACCTATTCTGTGTTGATAGCGCATAAGTAGGTACATATGCTAGTGTAACCATGCGTCTCGTAATGAATCCTTTAACTATTGGTTTAGTTTACTCAGTAAATAATTAATATTATTTTTTTATTATATTTTTTCTCTTCGTGTATAATTTCAGTCACCCTGTAAAGCGTCTATATTTTGAGTGATAAATACATAAATAAAATCCTCAGAAAATCACACCAATTAGGTATATTTCCTCAAAGTAAGCGAAGCTTGTGTTATGAGAAAGCATGTAGCGAACTAGGTGGGAACCTAGAATTTTAATATAAACACCTAGACCCGGAACATTGTTTTTTCTTATGATTTAATGCATATAGGTGGCGGTGACAGTTAGAGACAGATAAATTTTACCTACTTACATCTGCCAGTCCGCGATCATGGTGCTTGTAACAGCATCAAAATATCGGACGTGCGGAAATAAAATCAAAAATCGTGGTAAGAATCCCGTAAATTTATTAAATCATAGTGAAAATAACCGCGATAGTTTAAAACATTTTATTTCTTGTTTCTGGCCGAATCGAATCCACAACCACTGGCGTCTGAGGTAAATAGGTTTACCCCATCGCCACAGTGGTCGTCAATCACAGTGGTACCTATTCAAGGAGAATTAACAGTGTACCTTATAATTGAATCAACGCTCAAGAAAGTTTGTGTGAAACAGAACTAAGATCAAACCATTCTACATTTTATAACACTTGTTCGCCAAATTTGTCACAATTTAGAACTATTCAAAAGATTCATAAAATGAGACCAACTCTGAATTACGTTAATACATAAAATTTGCAAGTTTTCATAGAGTCTATATGTACCTACCTTTATATTTATTTCTTTCAAACGTTTGTTATTCACTAACGCTTAACACGAAGATACATTCCTGGTATTTTCGTGATTGATTACACACAAAAAAGTTTCATACAAAAATGGAACTACTGAGGCTTTTCGTTTGACTTCTTGGAATATCCTGAATAAAGTGATAGGGCTATGTATAGATTTTTTTTTTTTGTTTTTCCGCCAAGGAAAGTCGTTTGGCACCCACTAAAACCAACCAGTAAAGCTAGCTTTAGCGGGAGGAGGATGAATCCTATTACGGACGAATTGGCATTCTATAAGCTGTTAGCCCAAGCGGCTAATGGCAAATAGAATGCCCAGACAGTGTGGAGACTCTCTCAGATAGGCTGAGCATACCCACTAAACATCCCCCTTTTGACTCACCTTGATTAAGGTCCTTAGTCATCGTCGGAACGACAGCCAATTGGAGCGAGAGGCTGCGTAGTGAGCGGCATCCAGACGGCTGCCACCAAAAGGAACTGAAAGCGAGAAAATCGAAGCTAATATTAGCAGAAATGACAAAGCTGAAACTAAGAGATTATCTAGAGTGATCAGACTCACTCTGAGATAGGAATGCTGGAAAGAAAGACTACGTTTAGAAACGTTGAGCTTGCTGGAGTTTCCTGATAAGGGGAGCGAACTTGGTTAGGACCGGAAGAGCACCGTTGAAACCCTCTGGGCTGGCGTCGAGAGCGGCGCCGAAAGCCAGGATCTCGTCGATGGGAGCGAGCTGGATCCAGAACGCCATGCGGTCTTGAGACCCTTTTGCGTTCTGGCACTGGGAAGCTGATTTTGCGGCCGGTTGCGATTGAGTCGCGTCCCGGCTGCGCTGACCTGAAACGAAAGAGGTGAAGGCCTTAGGGGCCTTTGAACTGACTGGAAGAGCATCCGAGCTAGGCTGCGGTCGCTCTCTCCAGTTCTCGATGGGCTTCACGGTAGCCCTGGCAGCACGCGGTGCCTTGGAGCAGCCGCGAAAGTTTGCTGTGTGGCCTGACTGGCCGCACAAGACGCAGGACGGAGCGGTGGGCGATTCGGGAGTGCGAGAGCACTCCTATTCCCATGCGGTTCTAGGCACTTGACGCACCTAGGGGAAGCAAAACAGTTTGCCGCCGCATGACCATACAATTGGCAGCGCTGGCACTGACCTGGGAAACCACGCTTGTGTGGAGCTTCGACTCCACACAAGCGTGGATGTTGGAGAGACCGCACACGGTGAGCTTGCCTCTGAAAATGGACTGCCCTTGCGGGCTCTTCGCTAGGATTACTAGCGCAAGTGGGAACTGCTTGCCTCGGCGGCTGTGCATTTTGTGCACAGATTCGACGGGGAAGCCTTGAGAAGACAAGTCCTCTTGGATTTGTTCGTTCGAGAGCTCGAACGGCACGTTCCTGAGGACGGCACGAATCTTACGCTCCTCAGGGAGGGCGTAAGTGTGGTACTCGAGCTTCTTGTCAGCAAGAAGCCGAGTGAAATTCTTGAAATCAGAAATTGAGCAGACAACGACCTTAATAGAGTCACCCACATTGGATGCCTTACTATACTGGATCTTCGGGGAGTGCGTTCCGCAGAGAGCTGAGACCTCGGTCCAGCGGCTCTTGTCCCGTAGGAAGACGGGGGGCGGAGACTTGACTTTCGGCGGAGCCGAATCTGATTGCGACGCAGGCTGTGACGCAGGAATCGCTGAAACAGAAGGCGCAGGAGCAGACACCGGTGCGACCTTTAGCGGAGCAGGAACAGCGGCCGGAGCAGCTGAAACGGATGGGAATAAGACTGAAGAGGCGTCTTGCTTCTTCTTCTTTGACTTGGACTTTTTGCGAACCTCGGTGAACGGAGCAGGAGATTCTGGAACGATAGGAACGGTGTAATGGATCTGCGTTTAGTAGTCCGATAGAAATAGAGCGTGAGTGACGGTTTGCGCTCTATTCAATAAGTATCCTATAATAAGCCAAGCCAGTAATCATTGATCGATTTAGTAAACATTGTAAACCTTAGCGAAATCTAACAGTTATTGTGTATTAATACAACGAAATAAGATAAACAGTCAATACTATTAAAGCTTTTTGCCTGTAGGTTTCTTTTTGATCTTAATTATATTTATACACTATAAAAATCAGTAATGTATTATTTTTATTACATAGAAAAATAAAATTATTAGTTAATTTTACAAGCAATAATTTCTCTAACTATCAAAAATTGTGATTAATTTAATTGATCTTTGGATTATAATCTCTGAAATGACAATTATAGAAGAGTATTGGACAACTTTTAACCGGATTTAAACGTGTTCATATATTACATTACTGAAAAAATAAATGAAAATGTTTTTTTTTTTATTACTTAATAATTGAAAAATCATCTTGTAAATTTTCAATGTGACCGTCTTTTATCAAAAAATAAACCTGTGTTTCAGGAACGTATTTAATTATTTTTACATTTCAGTTATAAACATTTGCTTTTCTTCCTAGCTAAAAAACTGCGTACCTATATCACTTTCTTCGTTTTAAACTTTACAAACTCAGAATGTTGACATTGTTTTATGTGGAACAATATTTACTCAAGCAACTAAGACGAAACACTGTTATTTGGAATACCAGTGAAAGCAAGGCTTTAAAAGCCGTTTGAACGAATAATATCACGTTTGTTTGCTTTAAACATCGTCTACAACCATGCAATTATAATATGAGATTAAATTAAGCGATTTGTGACAACGTTTATTCCAGTATTTGTTTTTGTAACTCGAAACATTTGCGGCCGTGTAGGTACGGCCCTGTGAAAATCTTAATCCGTAAATCTTGCTCAAATTAACTATTTTCGTTAGTTTTTATATTTATTTTATAATTCGTATTAAACTTGTGTAAATGTGGAGCTTAATTATTTAGAAATTTGCTATATTGTTATTATATTAAGTTTACTAACGAGTAAACTTACAGTTTAGATGTACTTTTTTATTTAAATTAGTTTAACTGAAAATGTCATTGTTTATATATTTTACACAAAACTAGGTATATTAGTTGCATAGTAAGTCAATTTATGTACTTTTTCAAAAGTTTACCTATGAACATTGAATTTTTTGCATTTACTAAAATATTTTTAAATACATCAAGAAAGCAATATTCTTTCAAGCAGCAATTTAAAATTTCTTCATATAAAAGCTCAAGGAAAAATTATTCACATGTTATTTGATTCTATCACATGGTCCCATTAACACCCTAGGGTTATGGGAAATCAAAAGGAACACCTTGTATAAGCCAACTCGACTGAAATTTAGTCTTCTATGGTCGAATTTTTTAGGGTTAAGCATTAAGTACATTTAATTTTTGAATTTTGGTTATTTGTAAGGTATTTTAAATCATTAGTCTTATACATACTTGGCATTTTAAATATTAGGTATTTAGTAAGTAAGATAGTAAATTGCTTTTCAAGCTGTTCTTGAAAAAGTCACATCAGTTGGCGTAGGTCACTCTGATTGGTCACCTCTTACTACAAACTTATCCAGAGGCTCTAGGTATGGCTAATCTCAACTCTGTACTACGTGAGGAGGCATAGGATTATAGGTAAAGCTAAAAAGTATTTTGCGTTTCACTTTAAGTTGTGGCTAAAGCTTTAACTTTCAAGTTTTGAGCGTCGCTCTTGTTTACAACTTTGAAGCTTAAGGTAACTTTGTGTAAAATTTCCGCATATTTTCTTTAATATATATACGTAACTTGCATAATTACACCCAAGGAGTTTTGAAAGTTCGTTAAATCATTATTATAATTTTAGTTTTTATATTGTTATCTTGCTGTGAAATTATGAAGGATAAATGAATTCGATTCGTGATTTATGATTGTATTCAATTTTAAATCTCCATTATGATTACTTTTACCATGACAACCTTAACCCAGATTAATATTATGATTCAAATTAAGAATCAACAACTAATCAGTAAAAAGTTTATTATAATGGCCCAAGAATGGAGGTAATGCTTTTCGAGCTTCCGGACTGCTGGTGTGTAGGTTGACATGCTCAACTTCTTCACTTGATGGATTTTTAATTTGAGATCTAATTTAAGTTGCGTTCATAGATACGTCACAGGTAACTAAAGAGATTACCCGACTTTTTAAACAGTTTATGTTGTCTTTTAAATATCTGAGTTCTTATTATTCAAGACGTTATATTAAATAGTACAAAAAAAAAGTATTTTTCGCGAAAATAAGGTTTTTAAAACTAACACTAACTTTTCGAGAAGTGTCTGTATCTAGACTATTTCAGCGATCATGTTGTATGCTGTAAATAAACTATACATACTATACATATACTGTCAGCATTTCAACCAATTATAAGTGCCTTCTTTAAGTACCAACAAAGTAGCTAAATAAATGATGTTGCAAGGATAGACAAAAAATAAATAATTCAGAACTGATACTCCAACTTTTTAGTTTAAAAGTTAGCTAAATAAGCAGGTGATATGAAGACCACGTAGCGGAACTCAACCAACCCAGACCTGGGTCAGTTTAGAAAAGTTTGTTTTGCCTCGCGGGCGAGTTTTCAAAACGTTGTGCAACTGAAAATCAGAGAATATTCTTAATTATTATTTAGCTGCCTGTTTAATATCATTTTTTTTAAATCCATTTTGAAAAATATGCTAGAGCTATTGAATTTAAAAATGGTTTGTAAGTCATATTAAACTTACATACATAACCTCACGCCTGTTTCCCTTTGGGGTAGGCAGAGACAAGAGAACACCAATTGCTTCGATCCAGACATACCTCTTTCGCTTCCTCCACGTTCATTAATCTTTTCATACATGATCGCCGGTTACGGGTACTTTTAACTAGGCCCTTTTTAAGAACGTCGCCAATTTGATCGGCGTACGTTCGCCTAGGGCGGCTCCTTCCGACAGCACCATCCATTCTTGCTCTGTACACCTCTTTCGTAAATCTACTTTCACTCATCCTTTCCAAATGTCCAAACCACCGTAGCATACCCTTTTCAATCTTAGTCACTACATCTTCTTTCAATCCGCATCTCTTTATTATTTCACTATTGCGCACCCTATCACTGAATTTCACTCCACACATGCTTCTCAACGCTCTCATCTCCACAGCATTAATCTTGCTTTCATGTCTCTTCTGCCACACCCAAGATTCACTATCATACATAAGCGTTGGCGCCAAAACTCCCTCAAGTACGGCAAGACGAGCCTTATTTGGTATAGTTTTGATTGCCATTATCATATTAAACTTAAGTTTATATTTTTAACTCTTATGTAGTCCTTCATCAGGGGTGAGTGCAGTCGTGGCTGCACCTCGCCTCACTGAAGGAACCCCTGAAGAAGCACTCCACAACAGTTCGAAACTACTCGGACACCACCGATAATAAATGTGAGTAAGAGCCGCGTTATAAATATTAGTCTATTCTAGAGCTGTTTCTAAAGAATGAACTGTCTACTCTGTTTAAATCGCACTAAGTACTTGACGAAGGTTTTTGAGGACGTTTAAATACAAATAATTGATTTAAGATTAATATTTAAAATTTTGTCAAGGTATTCGACTCCCATCGTTGTTCTTTATAACGCAGGATTCAGGTTTTATAGTAATTATCAATATACATAAAACTGTTCCGTTACTGACAAAGTGACTGACAGACAACGTACAGCCATAACTACTGGGCGTACAAACCTATTTGGAACATACATTCCTTAGGGTGTGAAGGGGAGCACTTAAGAAGGAATTCCCGAAGTTCCCACAGGAAGGGCGAAAATTTGGACTTTTTCGTTTGTAAGAAATATCTAATTCTTTATGCGCACTGATGTGATACTTAGTAGAAAGGTTTTTCAATGAGTGACTGGTTGTATTGTGGACGGAATTCCCGAAATTCCCAGGGGAACTAAAAATACTGGAATTTTATGGAAAATCTTATTTCTTGAGAGCATGGATGTGAATTTTCAAAAGGTTCTTCAATGGGTTGTCAGGTTGTATTATGGAAGGAATTCCCGGAAGTGATTCGGAAATATGGGACTTTTTAGTTTGTATAAAAATCATATAATTTGAGTGCATGGATGTGAAACTTAGTATAATGGTTCTTCCAATAGAGGAATGGAAGTCTGGATGTATTCGGAAGAAGTTACTGAAATTCCTACAGAAAGGGTAGTTAAGCGCGTACGAAGTTATGGGAAAAAGCTTGTTCCTTATAAAAAAAGTAGCTAGTTAATCATTTTCATACTTCGAACACTAGTGTTTGCGCCTGTTGATATCTTTTCGCGAGGGTTCTACCTTACCTTTATCTATCTCACTCATTTCCCTATCCATTTCCCAAGTGTGAGCGAGACAACGACTCTGACGCAGCGGAGACAGATTATAGCTGTCAATCGATCGAGAGAACACTCGAAATCGTTCGAGATGGCGGACGCGCCTGAAAATTAGAATACACATTTTATCCCAAGCGCCCAGTGCTGAGTGATATTGAGTGTTGAGATCCCCGGGGAAGAAGAAGCTGCCAGCAACAATAAGGTTAGTTTCGCTCACCTTTTTCCGAATTGCCTTCGCGCGCTTGCAACTATTATGAAGGACATTCGTGTGTTGATGTACCGTCCTCCCTGCATCATAGATTAAAGCACTTTAACGAAAGCGAAAAATTCACAAAGCACTACAACCTGCACCACAAGCCGTTACCGACGGGTGGTACGCTTCAACCACGAATATTTTGAAGATGCGACGATTTCTAAAAACCACTTTTTATAATCTCAGAATTAGTAACATAGCCTCGTTACAGTAGCTGCTGATTGTAATCGAAATGTCTTTTTAGAGCAGCCTGCTTTCCTTTTTTCCGGTACAGTCCCAATTACTTATTGGATGAGAAGAGCATAATATTTTCATTTACCTATGTATAAAAATTTAGTACTTAATTACTATATAATAAAAGTAGCTGGTACTTAATTTTTCTTTAGAATTCCCTATTCCCTAAAATTTTTTTGTAACTATTTACTTTACTTACGCCTGAGTCGATCGCGGTACGTGACCTGGCACGCGGATCGCTGCCAACGCTAGTGTAACCATGCTTTGCGTAATCAATTGTTTAACTTTCGGTTAAGTTTACTCAGTAAATAATTAATATTTATTTTTAAGCTATTGCATAGCTTCTATCGCGGGCCTTGAGCATGGGGACCGAATCCAGAAATTCCGTAACGAAAAAAACCTAACACCCCCCACTCCGACCGGCACAGCGGTGATACAACAATCACCAATCAATCTTAATAAACAATTGTTTGATTAATAAACAACAATCAGCGCCATCTACTAGGAACTTGTGGAACTTCATATTAGATCAAACATTACTGCATTAATAAAATAAATAAGTAATTATAATTGCATAAGTTGATAAAAATGCTATGCACCAGTCACCCTGTATACTTCAAGTTTTAATGCTCTTTTGCTGCATGTTGTAATGAAACTGTACCTTTTATTTCATATGTTCTTCCACTGTCCAGTACTTTGCTTCCGTTTAAATACAGTTCCCGTTATAATACCGTTTAAGTTCAAAAGGACTTGCTTTATAGTTGTGTTTCAGATAAAAACTAAAAACATAAAACATGGACTAAGATGCGAGCAAAATAAAAGGTCTAGGTGTAAAAACGTAAATCAAAGCTTAAGTTTTAAGTTGAACTTTTGAGCGTCGCCGTTGTTTGCCGTTCTGAACGTGAGATAACTTTGAAAAATAGCTTAATGTTTTCTTCAATTATCACAAAACTTGTAATATTAAAATAAAAGTGTCAAAAATGTTTGCTTTATGATCTATTCTGTGATTTTAAAATATTTGTTTTTATGTCCCTCAGCTAATTAAGTGATGTTTGAGATATTTCGGTATATATGTCTCTTATATGTTAAGTTGCTACCAAAGTGGGTCCGTAATTTAAGGTCTATTTCAATGTTGTGTATCTTTATTGTCACATAGAATCAGGTGCAATCGTGTGTGATCAATATAGTTTCAGGTACCGACAAAAAAAATATTAAGTTTTTGTAACGTATATTAACTACTACATAAATGCACATGAAGATTAAGGCTTTCTTGCTGTATATTTTACCTGCATTACTCGTCTACGTAAAAATAAAAATAATCAAAAATAAAACAAAACTTCCATTACCAAATTTGTTCTCTTATAGTTGAAATCACAATAACTATAACCAGATGCTTGAGTACTTACACTATGGCATGATCAGGATTTTTGGCAAGATACCACTGATCAAAATTAAAATTAAATGTAAACTTGATTTGAAGCAATTATAATTAGGTATTTTTTTCGCTAAAAAAATCGTTTATAAATAATGTTTTAAACGGGATTTTGTTGAGTCTAATTAAATAGTGCATTCAACAAAATATAAGACATTGACTTCTACAAAATAAAGTGGCCTTTGTCTTTTTTCGAGATTATTTATATACGTGTAACAAAAATCGTAAAAATCGATAGAGCGATTTTCACAGACACAGAGATTTTCAGATTTATATATTAGTAAGTAAGTAGTATGAATATGTATTTCTGTTTTATTATTGTAGGCCTAACAGTTTTATTTGTGCATCTGTAACATATTAAGACTACCTCGAATTACGGCTCACGCCGCCAGATTTTTGTACAAAATCAAAGGGCTGTGAACTGTGAATCAATTACTTTGAATAAATGAACTGGTGTATGTTTTTATTTTTATTCTAATCTATATAAAACCCTATATCATCAGATTAAACTTTCAGATTTTAATTTTGATAAATGATCGTTTAAACATGAGTCGTGATAACGCCCAAGTTTTTAATTTTTTGATAACTCATTATTTATTAATTTTTTTCATTTAGTGTAGAAAGCAATTTTGATCTTCATTGAATGCATAATGTATCAAACGTATTTAATTGAATAAGGATTAATACATTATTGTTCAAAATAGGGTCGCAAAGAGCCCATAATTTTATTGTAATATGTAAAAGCCAAAAATGGTTATTGTAAGTTATTCTTAGAAGATAGACATATACTATCGCGGACTTTTTTGTAGATAAAAGAGGTACAATCCCACCATACATTGTTTTGTATAACTCAAAACGTTTTGGCAGCGGATCACCCTGCCTGTTGTTGAAAACTGTGTGAAAATTCATTCCGTACTTTTTGAGTTTATTGCGAACAGACAGACGGACGCGGCGGCGGACTTTGTTTTATTATATGTAGAGATACTCTACTTTTTTGGCGATTGGGCATCTGCCTCAAAAACCGCGCCATTATTTGCAGGTTCGAATCCAGCACGGAACAAGAAAAATAATGTTCCGTTTCTGGGCGTTTATTTATTTATGTATTTATTTTCTAGGTTACCCCTAGTTCTCTACAACGCATCTCATAACAATAACTTTGCTAACTTTGAGACCAAGTAGTTCGTGTGATTTTAACTACAATTACTTATAGGGATCACAGCTGTATAAAAATCTATCTAAAATTTTTGAATTGTAGAAAAAAAGCTAAAAGAGTTTATCTTAAATAAGTGTTCATAGTGATTAAGTTAACGAGTTGTTAACATTTTATTGTGAATTAATAGTATATATGCTAATTACAGTCTCGGCTCATTATTAAGCCCTCGCCTGCGGCTCGGGCTCAAATCACAGCCTCGACTGTAATTAGCAACTTCGCTCACTTGTTACATACGACGTTTTTCAACACACTTGTGAGTAAAAGACAGACATACGTGGTCATAAAATAACAAACACACTTGATAACAAAGCTGTGAATTGTGATTGAAAAATGGCGCCGAACCTCGCGGTATGCGCGTAGATTTTTTTTTCCGTCAAATGTGTCAATGTCTGTATAGCATATACAGCCTATTTTAAGTGAAAATGTTTAATTTGGAGTGGTAAATGTAAATATTTTAATATTTTATGACAAATGATTGTAAATTGTGAATAATTTGTTTAATATACAAATTTATTTTACTAATATAAGGCGCAAACATTTAAAAATGTATATGGATTTGAAGAGGTATAAAACCTCTTTGTTGTTTCTGAAAATATTTGGTGTATAACCCGGACCAATAAAATATGCTCTGTTTTCTCGCATGTTATTTGCACAAAGGTACAATTAAACTTTATAGGATTCATTATATTATGCACTAGGGTATAATATATTATGCACGCGTGACTTATAGCCCAGTTTATAGTTCTAAATTCAATAGAATAACGCTCACTTTACGAGCAAGTGTGTTGAAAAGTAAATTATAATGTATTGATTTTTGTATTGTTATCTCATTTTTTTAGGTGAACTGTTTGTATTCCTATGAGAATCTTTAAACATTATTTTATTTTGTCCGTGTAATAACCATTTTCGATACAGTTGGCTTAGAAAAGCCGCAAAGGTGACAAATAAGCGTGTCATTTGGTGAGCCTTGGTTGGTGGTAGAACCACTTCAGGGTCGACAAGCCCAGCGACCACCCTGTATATGAAATCAGCCGCCAAATTTCACAGCACCATTGCGTGTTCCTAAAATGCAGAACAATTTCCTTCTTCAACAAGTATGATTTAACCTGACCATTACTTACATACATAAGACTGAAGTCAAAAGCGTATCGTAAAATGCAACTAATTCGAGACCTTGACTGCGCCTGGTTTGTTACTGCAAGACAAATACCTTGTTCTCCTTATAAAACAGGACCTCAACAAATTTAAAAAGGTCAATGGAATATTTTCAAAATGAATACTGATAAAACAACTAAACTTAATTGAAAAACGGGTCATTCCATAATTCAATTGCCCGTAGCATAAAATCATCAACAGCAACAATATGATGAATTTTTAAAGAGTTTATTTTACTGAACATAACTTATTTACAGGCATCTAAAAATACATCGTATGAAATGCATATTCGATACGATATTACCGAACTACGATAAAACTATGATAGAGATTGACAGTTTTTGAATACGTCAAACAGTAAACCGAAATAAATGATGGAAATGTATTATTATTTATTCCTTGATATCTCTTTAGTCTGCCTTTATTAAAATTTATTTTGTCATTTTTTACAATTAAAACGTATGACTAAAGGCACGCAAATTGCTCTTCTTTCTCATTGCGACGCCTCAAATTGGCTCTATACTTTTTACAGTTTAAAGAAGTCATACATTGTGGAGCATTGCGTTTCTTCTTCTATTTATCAAAAAACTAATCTAAATTAGATTTTTTTACTTAAACCATGAGCTCGTACGTTAAGAATTCATTTTAACGAAAAACGCTTCAGTTACTGTACAATATTTTACAACAAACTGCAAGAAACTTAAATTATTTCCAGTGCCCAGATCCAATACCCAATCTGTTAGTATCGATGCTCTAACTCAATTCAAAGGACTCTGTTGCTTTGACCGTTTGTATCCCACTTTCTAGATTTTTTTCAGGTTGTCTTTACAGGCAGTATTTTATTTCTATTTGCTGGTCCGAGGGGTAAGGGGCGGGGAGCGGGTGAGACCGGCGCGTTAGGGATGGCCCAGCCAGTCAGATCTACAACGTTGTTCTGGACGCACGTCTCTCGAGTTGCGAACTATCAGTGGTAGTGTGAGTGAATAGCACATGCGTGCGAACTTAACGTTCCTTTAGTGGCTAGTGGGTTCTGTGTAGTGTGTTGGATTTGAAGTGCTGGTTTTGGTGGCTCCCGCATTTAGGTGAGTTGAAAAAATGTAAATGAAAAGTTTATTTATGCTGAGTTAGTGGTGCTGCATATATTTTTTTACCGCAGTTAATGTTTGTGTGCTGCGGTTGCAGTGGCAAATTTTAAAGCTGAGCTAGTTAATTTGAAACTTTTTCCGTTTTGTTTTTCGGTTTAGTGTAAATTTAGGTGTTAAATTATACTACATAGTATAAAATAATATTTTGCTTATTATTTCCGTCTTCAATTATTTAATGATATCTACTGTTCTAAAATCAATATTAATAACCGTTTAATTTTATCTTCTAAACAGACCTATATAGCATGCAAATTTAATTTAAGAATTTACTTTATAACATAGCTGTAGTCGTGACTAATCGATTTCGACGTGTTGTCGTAGCACCGTAGCAGCCGTAGCCTCAGTTTCCTTAAATAATAAATCTTAAATTCAGGTAATTGATTACACATCAAATCTACTACTGTTTTCAGTCGGAAGTTTAATGATTTTCGTATTAAAGTTATAATTATCCAAGTTTGAACCGAATATTCAACTATGAAAGAACTTCATAAACCTGTTTTTTTAATTTAATTTATAAAAGAAACAAAGCAGCTCAAGTCAAATCAATTTAATTTCAGAATACTTATATTTAAATTGATTGAATAAAAATTATGTATTTATTTTCAAAGGAAAAAAACATGAAATATATGAAAAAATACGTTATTTGAAGAAAGAATAATACACACTAGAGTGATTGCCATACCTGACCTCAATCTAGGCCTTGGCTATCACCCAAAACTCCGTTGAGCATTTTGTAACAAAACTGAGATATGCATAAGAAAAGTAATATGCTCAAACGTTTCAATTCATGATTGATCTCAAAATATTTCTCCGAGGGATAGGTTCAAGAAAGTTATGCTTTTTTTTTTTTTTTATGAGTGACTAAACCCGCGTTTGACCTCAATCTCACCTGATGGTAAGTGACGATGAGGTCGAAGATGAAAGCACACGGGTTTAGGAAGGAACTGGCTCTTTATACAATATTGACGAAACACATTACCGCCGGAGCGGTAACATTTGGCGGCAGACTTTATATAAAGGGTGGTCGCTAGCCAGGAACTGTGAAGAAACTGGAGACGATCATTTTAGACCATCAATAAAAAGTTAAATATAATTCACATTAAAAAAATACTTTCCGACCAAACCAAGATTTTGAAACAAGCCAAAAAAGGTCACAAACAACATCAACCGCAGTATTCAATTTATAGGTATTTCAATTCAATGGACGTGCAGTTTTGAATCGAATTGAATCGCTCTCATACATATTGATACTGCGAAGAGCCATCGAGTTGCTATTGAAACGATCGCAACGGAATCGTATGCGCACTTTGCCTTGGAGGCAAATCCTTTTGCCATTAAATTTGAATCACCAAGTCTTGAAGAGCAAGGGAATTGTTGACATTCAAGTATCAAATTTTCTTAAACTTATAATGAATCCTGATTCTCCTGCTTCTAAATTTGTCTGCTATTTATTTGTTTGTTTGTTACGCGATTATTTGGTCAATTATCGCGTAATTGACCAAATTTTCGAATCGATTTGATGATTTGTTCTTCATTTGGTTGAAGATACTTCAGAGCTGGTCCCGTTTAATTTATAAAACTTCAATTTTCGAAAATATATGAATGATAACGGAAATAACTAACATAGATGACGCTTCACTGACAAGGGTCTTCAAAATTATGGAGAATTTTTTAATTTTAATTTTCCAGGCATTTTCTTTGCATGCCATTTAAGATTGTCGTATAATCATGCCTTGATATTTCTATTGGATGCCCATGAAAATATCTCGATATTGCGCAACTTGCTCTGAATCGTCTGAAGGGGATGTTTTGCCATTTTATTTGCATACCAAACTGTTGTGGCCACACTCCTCATAAATCTTCATAAACTATTTGTTTAGAAAAACTGCTGTTCTGAAAGATAAATAATTAGTTTCCGCGACATTAAGTTTGATTTGTTGTAAATTTGAGACTATACTTTTGTAGTTGGTATACCGAGAAGATAATTATGGGATATTTTTGAAATATTTAGGTGTCATAAGATTGCTGCAAATCGTTCAAATAAGTGAAGTATTCATGGGACGATTTTGAAATATTTTGAATCGATTGTAAGCTAAGCAGGCTTGGTGAAAGAGAATTAGAATCCTGCCAAATTTGAATTAAGAACTACAGTGTGAGTGATTGGTGCTGTAATTACCAATGGAGTTACTTTTAAACATAAATCAAGCAATGAATACACAGACACGTTTGCAAATTTTTAGGTTGCTCGCTATGAAGAAAAGGTTATTAAAATACAAATGTGATAGTCTTATTAAACATAGCTACAATTTTGGGTGTAATTCTCAAACTTTTAAGGTGTTTAACAGCTGTTTAGTTACCAAGTTTTTGCACTCTTAAATTAAATGAAATGGAAACTTTTAATGTTTGAAAATATACAGCTTTTATCTTAAACAAGATATCTATAATATGTTTTTTTTATTCCATTGTTTTTAAAACCGTTTTACAACAATAAACCTTTATCTCTCATTTATTTAAAATAAAAACTGAATGCTTTATTACGCATTTCGAATGTAATAAAGAAATGTCATTAAAAATTCGCATACAGTTAACGATGCCCGTAATATGTCCGACGGGAATCGCGTGGCCGATAACAGTGATAACCGCGTATACTGGTTTGACACAATCGCACAAAAAAAATCTAAATTAGTGAGTAATTGCTGAATAAATTTTTGACACTGAATACGCGTGTATATAAAGGTTTGAAAATGGGTAAACTGGCTTGTCTAATATTGATTGCTTTAGAAATCCGATGACCTAATTAGTTTTTTGGGCTTTAGCCCGGTGGTGTACCACATTTTTGAGTTTTAGGTTTATTAAACTGACAAGGAATTGGCCCCGGTACAGATAAATGGTTTTTTGTAATTAAAAGAAAACTACGAATTGTTTAGAGATAGACACCTAACGTACTTAGTTACTATGTATTTTATTTACTCACCTATATCTTTTAAGTTTTCCAGGAAATCAAATATAGGGATAAGAATTAGAAACTAAATATCAATAGAGGTGATATTTAATGTCAAACTACCCAACAAAGACTTTACAGTCAATTTTAAAAATAAGACATAGATTAAGTCAACTTAGAAACTAAAGTATTAAAGTAACATTAAGATGTGGAAACTACAATTCCTCTTTTATAACCACATGGGGCTTTTAAGTGTTTTCCTTGAGATCATATAAGTCAACAATAGCTTTCATAGTAGTACTATCACGTTGCGCCGCTGTAGAATATTATTTGCTTTGAGCTTTTTCTAAGCACCTTTACATGTTCTAAGGACTGAACACTCTTGCATTGGCTTACAGAAAATATTATCTCTAATGGTAGTATTATTACAATGTATTCAAGTTTGCAAACATTTTTACACCAATAGAATGATAAAGAGAGGAATAAACTTCCTTAAATTATTAAAAACAATTAAAGATAAACACAATAATTATAGTGACAAAATAAAAGTATGTAGGTACAAATATTGTAATATACTGTTTGTGATTTACGTTTGTTAATATTTTACTTACATGAAGTCACGTTGTATGCATGTGTAATTTTTTTTATATCTTTTATATAAGAAGTGATAGGTAATGAAGGTTGATCAGAAGAAATAATAATATCATTATTTCTTCTAGGAATATCAGGAGGGTTAGTAGGGATACAAATGTTATGACTTGGAGGTTCTACCAATGGAGTAAAAAAAGTGGAATTTTCGTATCGCTTTTCGAGGATTTCAAATCGAGATTTAAGAGAATCGTAACGTTCTTTAAGTTCAGGAGCTGTGAGTATGTCGATGCGTTCTATTCTCAGGAAAAGATGGTTAAGAAAGGATTCAATTTTAGGCGCGTATTTAAAATTGGTAGAGTCTAAGTTATAAATCTTTGATTCCAAGTAAAATAAAGTTGCTTCAGATTCCGCTAAGTCATCTTCTACGGGTAGGGGAGAGTCTAAAATATCACCGGATAGTATAATAGAGAGACGTTTAATTTGGTGTTTTAATTCTATTACGGTTGAGAGAGGTTCTTCAAGTCTGATCTTAACTTCGTTTTCCAGTTCTGGTTTATTTAACAACTCAAATTTAATAAGACTCGCCATTTTAATTAAAATTTTAAAAAGAATAAAATTTTATAAGTAATTGGTAAGTGAAAAAAAAGGTGGAGTATAATTAGTTAAGTGGTGAGTAAAAATGAGGTTATTTAAAATGAGCTATCTGCATGAGGTACGTCGTCGGATACTCTCCTTCGATACCCTCCGTAAGTCAGTAATCAGCAACCAACCGTGTGACTCAGAAGAGTTTTCAACACGCGGAATGGTCACTGATTTTGTGAGATATTCACGTGGGAATATCGTAAGTGTCTAATGTCTGTTAATATGTGATGAGTAGCGAATATGTCAAAGAGTACTGTAAGAGTACCTAACAGAGTAGTGTTGAATAGGTAGGTAAAAGAGAAAACGAGTAAAACAACGAAAAATAAATTAGAGGAGTGTAATATGAGAGGTGTAACGTGGGGTTGCTTATGTGCTGAGGTACGTCGTCGGATACTCTCCTTCGATACCCTCCGTAAGTCAGTAATCAGCAACCACCCGTGTGACTCAGAAGAGTTTTCAACACGCGGAATGGTCACTGATTTTGTGAGATATTCACGTGGGGATACCGTAAGTGTCTATTGTCTGATTATATGGGATGAGTGGTGAATATGTAAAGAGTACTGTAAGATTACCTAACGGAGTAGAGTTTACAGTAAAGTGGACTAGATAAGTAAAAGTAGAAAACAAGTAAAGTGACAAAAAAAAGTTTATAGCCAAACGAAGCCGAAAAAAAAGGTACCTATCTAAAGTGGTATTTTGGAATTTAGGGGAGAGCACGACCAAGGGCCCCACGTTGGGCGCCAAACTGTAGTGTTACCTAGAGTAAAGGCCTAAGTAACCTACTATTTAAAGGAAGAGATAAGAGAAAAAGGATAAAGTTAAAGATTATATATTTACAAATAAAGACTTACAAGCTTGTATACAAAAACACTTTCTCACTTATAGTCCACTAAGATTTTTACATATATACACTGCAATTTTCCAAATGAGTAGGTTTCCAAAATAGTTTTCCTGAGTCCTGAACTTCAAGAGTTTATGCGGGTATACGTATGCTATTGTATTTAGATTTTGTTAATTATGTTCAGCATGCTCTCCTACCTCACTGATAGGTGTAAAATTCCAAACGCCAGGAGATCAGCTCGCCACTCCTTTTATAGCCTCGATTTCGTTCGACAGCCGTAAATTAAATTATGTGATTTTTCATCGGCCAGCGGCTGTCACTTCTATTATCAAAGAGGTTTTCGTCTCTGGAGCAGCGGTGGTGGTATGGTAAAAGTGGAGCTGATACTTCTCTTGATTCTAAATGTGCAAGTCTCAGAATAATTTATATAAAAGTAATAATTTAAAAATTAATTGAAAAAGAAATGAAAATAAAACCTAATAACAGCTTATAAATTATCTGTGCTGAAAAGTGACATAAGCTACATGACAAATTTAGAGTTGAAAGGTAAATAAACAATATTTAGATTTCATAATAGTTTACAATAGAACATTTTCAGCTATAAAATAAAAAGGAAAATAAACAGTAATACTTTAAAACAATATAAAAAATGAGCTAAAATTACACATGCATACAACGTGACTTCATGTAAGTAAAATATTAACAAACGTAAATCACAAACAGTATATTACAATATCTGTTACGTATTTTTTTATCAAACTTATGAAAATTGTATCTTTCTTGTATTCACGTAAAGGGTTATATTAAAATAACCCTGTTCCCCATGGATGAGCAATTTGTAGGCGTCTTGCAAAAATGGGTTTTTTATTTATAGAATTTCATAAGAGCACAGCCCATGGTGTTTACGCAACCTTTGCTACATAATGCGGCAAAATTTTAGAAATGTATAGGTATATCAAAGGAGGTCCAATAATTATAATATTAATACTGGGACCGCACTATCATTACAGACGAAACCATATACTTCAACAGACCAGATATCACAGTATATGATAAAGAAAATAAAACAACCTAATTGATATAGCCGCACCTTACGCAAACAACCTACAGTCTACGATATCACAAAAAAATAATAAATACCAGGAACTAGCAATCGAACTCAAGACCTAATGGTGGTCCGACACCGTTCACATAGTCCCAATAATAATATCAACAACAGGTATTATCCCAAAAACCCTTGCCCAAAGCCTTAAATCCTTAAAACTACCACATTACATCATAAACACAATTCAAAAAGCCGTCATACTAAACACGTGTTGTATAACTCGCAAATTTCTATCACCATCTACAGTATCATCATCATTGACCATACATATAAAAACACCAGCAGAGAGTCTTGGCTTAAGCCCGAGTATTCTGCTTTATCAGACCCTCTTTGCCATAAAAGGAGAGACATATCGTGTTTTTGGAATAATATTATTTAAATAATTTAATTAAAAGCTTCCGTGGTTACTTGTATTTAGTTTTTGATTTATACTAGTGCTTGATTCCATGCAGAGCCAGTTTGAGAAAAAAATTATTTGCTGGGTTCGGTTTAAAAATTGAAATGTCTTCACAACACAAACTATACGCATACTTTTTAGCTTTATTCTTTTGATTAATTCCGTTTGAAGCTTTCAAAACTAACTTAACGTTTTCATTTCACTTTCGTAGTACTAACTTATGTGTAAGTTTGAATTCGTCTGTTTTGTTAGGCGTGTTTATAGTAAATTAATGTTATACTAGCCTTGGTCTGGTAAATAGAAGCTTAATTATGTTTCTCAAGGCAACCGAAGCTATATTGTGTTTCATTTACCTTATTATGTTTTCGTTCTCAATATTTTTATACCTACGGTGTGCGTCATGATATTTTTATGAAGTAGAACAATTTTCCTATTGTCTTAAGATAAATGTTTTAATTTATTTTAAATCCCAAGGGGAGACATACGTGAAGTTATGTATGTTTATTTTATTACTGTTGCAACATCCGCTTTGTTTGCATCAACTATAAAATAAAAATGACCTAGCTAAATCATTTTTATGCTTGACTTTACTCGCATTTGACGTACATCTCATCTGCATGGCTATTCGCGGAACTAAAATAACAGCTCTGTGTTCGAACTCGTCAAAAAAAATATACGTTTAGCAGAATACCAAGGCCTAAAGAAAATTGACAAAGAGTTCGACGAATAACAGTAATTCTTACTCACGCCATCATCAGCGACGAGCGCTGGTGTCGTTTTATAATATGCGTGAAAACCACTTATGTAACTCGTCGCTGATGCATCAATGATCAGCAGCTAATCAAAGGTACCATGAGGATATAAGTTGAGATCTTATAGCATTATCTGGATTATATGTATATCTCATTCAATAATACCTATATCATAATTTTATTCAACAGTCAAAATACTTTTTATATGCAAAAGTAAAACGAAACTTAATTATATGTAAACTTGTAGAAAATGTAATATTCAATGTCAAATCGTTCTTCTGATTACAAATCAATTAGAACACATTTGTATAAAGGCATCATGAATATCTTAAAATTACCTCCAACAAAAATAACTTTAATAGAATGGAATAAAAATCTATCTACAGAATTGAATTTATGCAATAAAAAGATTGGAGAATTTCCTTATTTTATTCGGAAACATTTTGGCATTCGGTCTTCGCAAACAATCGGTTCGATGGCTTGAAAAATAAGTTTATGGTTTTGCTTTCTCGACTAGAATTACTCTGCGATAATTTAAAGGCAAAACGTTTAGGATTGCTTTAAGAAACTTTAGAATATGTGTTTACTAGCATTTAAGGTGCAGTAGATAGATACCAAATACTATACAAAAACATAGATATAAATTAATAATAATATTGAATATGAATAGAAAACTACAAATAAAGTAGTGTAGTTGATTATACAGAGAATTAATAAAGAAACCTTAAACTTAAGTACAACTGGTTAAATCCCTCAAAATTTCAAGTTTCATCTTTAACTGGTGAAATATATTTTTTTATCTTTTTGGGGACAGTATTTATAAAAATATATTTACTTGAAACTTATATTTTTTTTTGTCTTTGAAACTTGATTCCTATTTTGTGATCATATTCCTCGGTTATGAATGACATAAAATACAATTGGTTTTAACACGTACAAAAAATAGAACCACGAAATTTTTACTTGTTATTTTTACGATTCCATGTTTGGTTTTCTTTACATCATTAAAATTGTATAGAAAAGTTTGTTTTATCATGAACTTATTTAAAATATAATCATCACAAGCTTACTAGTAAGTTAAAATAGACTTAGAGTTTGATGCATGCGAATACCTAAATTTATAAGAAAATGATTAGAAGAAATTTACTTTAAAACAAAAATACATAGTTGCTAAATTTAAGAGCTTAAGTTAGTGCTTGCTGAAACTCAGTTTGTCATAAATAAGTTAAAAGCCAGCTGATATTCTCAAGTTTTTCTTCGGTAGGGTTACAGGATTATAAAATGGCTTCCAGAAGCCTGAATAGTTGTCTTGCTTGGTTCTGATTTTGAGGCTACAAGTTTTGGTTTCTTTTCCACTTTTTTTCAAAGGTTTTCTAAAAAACTAAGCCTAAGTTTCGCCTCAATCTCACCTGACAGTAAGTTAAAGTGAATTTGAATATGACAGTAGGCACACAGCTTACGAAGGTAATGGCTCTTTATTTAATATTGCGTTGGAGCAGTGTTGTTTAGCTGTATTGTTATTATTTAATTGCCTTGAAAATGAATGATTTTATGACATAAATCAATATTTTTTACAAAATGGGACATGTGATAAGCAAAAATTAATATTTAAAAAATACTATTGTTAGTGACATAAATGTTATATTGTTATTTTAATTTCTTTTAGGTTATTATTGAAGTGTGACATTTTATACTTAAATTATAATCAGATCCAATCTAATTCATTGTTATTACCATTTTAAATTTGAAACAATAATATTTTAACTAGATCTCTTTTAAAACGTTGCATGCTGTAAAATAGCTAAGTATGTAGAACTTAATTAATTAAAAGAACATGGTTCCTACTTTATCATACTTATTAATAAAGGAATTTTGATTTTTTTAAATAAATTTGAATTTTGTGGGTTATGGGTGGTAGATGGAGGTCGCTAGCCAAAAGATGAAGGGCTCATTCGGATTATTTGCCTTTAACGACAGGCTTATCCAAGATTGTTATGTTATTCTGAGCAAAATCTATAGGTACGTCATTTCAGTTGAGCACTTTATGTCTCATAACAAACAATCTTCATTAAAAGATGATATAATATGTTTTTTTCTTTTTGAAATATTATAATTCAAAACGTAGGAAAAGAGTAACAGAGAAACTTTTCTACAACGAAATTGCTCCAAACCCCTACTACTTGGAAGTCTTTTTTAAGATTTATATCCTGCTACAGGATATCATCACAACTCCGTGTAATAGGCCCACTGCAGGGCATGAGTCTCTCCTCAGTTTCCATTTTGCTATCATTTCATTCTATCAACTTTTATTTCATGATGTTTGTATTGAGCAATATATTTTATACAATCAAATTTGATTTAAATGTACTCCATCTACAATATTATATCAGTTTCATTGTTATTGACTTTTATCAAATACATTTTATTTTAAATAATAATCACTATAATTGTGAATTAATTTTGAGATTTAAGTTACTACAATAAGGAAGATGATGGCAGAAATATTGATAACCTCTGTCATTAAAGTTTTTTTTCTTAATTCTTTTATAAAGGGCAATTTAACCCTAAATATTTCTCAGTTTATTTTAAATGAATACAATTTAAGTAGTATAATGCAACGTTCTTTTCTAATATCCATAGAAACCATATCTCCAATGGTTTAGTATAAAACTTAAACGTCAATATGAACAAAACAATTAAATTATTGCGGCATTTACGCAAAAACGCAAATGCTCGTAATATTTGCATAATGTTCATGTTAATTAACCGTTATATCGTTCTTTCATTCATTCGGTGTATTTTTGTTGGCTTACAATGCGATTTGGTCATGCGTGTGTGATGCCCCGGTTTAATATTAACTTATGTGGCAATTTAGTAAAATACTATCATGTTTCTGATTTAAAGTTAATCAATTTAAGACAATATTTGACTGTCTATGTACACAAGCTAGGACCTAATTTAAAAGTAAAGTGAATGTCATGAAGTGACTTTCAGTATAAAAAGTTGAGAAACAGAGATAAACCATTGCTTACAGATTTCCATACTTAAAACTAAAACATATTGTTATTTAAAATAATTAAGATGATGTTTTCTTTCGGTTTAGTAACCCTATTATTGTAGCTCAAAATACTGCCTTCAGAAAATGCAAAGGTCAAAATACAAAATATTCTGGCTTATTTTCATACTGTTTACTAATTGTATTTTACCATCACTCTAGAAAGTTGCGATCTATGGAGAAGAAGTATTTTATAGCTGATGTATTTTGATTTTTCATAGAAAACCCTTTTTACTGCTTTACAGAAACTTTTGTCTTATCGTAAATTTCAAATATTTTTGGAATCTTATAATACAAACGTAAACCTCTGAATATGTCAGCTACTTTGTGAAGTCTACTGTAAAATTCAGCAAGGTACCTACATTTTATTTCTAGTATTAACATCTTTGGAAACGTGTCTATGTCCATTTAAGCAGATTGTCTGAGATTTAAAAAAATCAGTACCTACCTTTTTTAAACGAACTTATTTCTTTATACATATCTCTAAGTGATGATGATGAACCGAAGTTGTAAACTGCATGAATAGTCCTTTTATGTTTGAGCTAACAAATGCTGGTGGTGTGAAACATCTCTATACCGTATAACATGATGCTGATTAACATTTCCACTGTTTAACTAAACAGAACTAAGAGGTTTATTGTGTTAAACTAAATGCTTCTAGCTTACGTTGCATGATACATATCAAACATTCCAACTAAGTCTTCGTCCGATTAAGGCTTTCGTAACTCGCATGTATGAAACCTATAAAATATCATGAATTACAAATAAAACATTTGAGAACCATATTTTGCAGTTTTCATAAATAATTATCGTTGTTGATTTTTAAACGTAAATCGGTGCTTATTTAAAGATAAGTTAGTCATAGCGCAATTGTTTTTGAAGCTTTTATTCAAATAAAAAAAAAAAACAATATTCCACTCGTATAAAAAAGTTTTTTCAACAAAGATAATTTGTACGAACATTATTTAATAATCTCATGATGCATATTCTAAAATAAAACAATTTTTAATTGGATATATCGCGTATATTATATTTTACATTTTAATGCGACGTTTTGCTGTCTTTGCAGAATCATGCGTTTTTTAACATTACATGTAGGTGAATTATTACTATAGTGTAAAATGTAGCGTAACCGGCGATCATGTATGAAAAGATTAATGAACGTGGAGGAAGCGAAAGAGGTATGTCTGGATCGAAGCAATTGGTGTTCCCTTATCTCTGCCTACCCCAAAGGGAGACAGGCGTGAGGTTATGTATGTATGTATGTATGTAAAATTCTTTATTCTACGCAGGAATAGGAGAATCTCAGATTATATGCCTTATACGCATATTAAGCGATTGCCTACACGGGGAAAAGTAATAAAAAAACATTAATTGGATTTCAGGTTGAATGTTTTATCATTAAAGAACCGAGCCAAACAAAACAAATTGCTTTTATTACAAGATTCGTGATATGAAGCTATTCTTTTTACTCGAAATACCTAGGTTTTGTGGTAAGCCCGTCTGAAGGCAAACATAACATTAATCACGAGCTTTTTCTCAGAAAATACGTTTGTGCTGGTTATCTTTGTGTTTTTAGTTTTAAACCTTAAAACAAGCTTTTGTCTTTCGTATATAAATGTTCATATTTCAAATCTTTTTTACGTACGCCTGAAGGTGTTTTATCTTTGAGGTAATAAAAAGCTAGTCTCCATTTTATTGAGGTTGGCAAAACTGCAAAAAAGTCAATATTTATTTGTAGAAATGTTTCTGCTTCAAGATAAAGCTAATAAATAATGGAAACGATAGGCGTTCTTACAGTTTTAGTTGAGTTTTGATATAATATAAAATTCGTAAATGAAAACTTTATTTTAACGATTTTATACACGAAGAAATGATTTTTTTTTCCATACTTATGTTTTACTACCCATGCTTTTTTTACTTAAATCAATTTTTTGAGTTTGTTCATTTATAAAATTTTCATTTAGGTATATAGTAAACTTTTTATATCTTTAACTTTTATTTATATACTACGGAATACCTATGCTATCAAAAAATAGATATTAAAACATCACTTTACTGATGTATCAAATCATATCATGTTTATTGATATTGTAAGCAGAAATATGCATTGTTCATTAGATATAAATCAAATAAAAGTCATTTTTATTTCAAATTTTATTGAGATACCAGGCCTCGAACAAGAAGAGTATAACTTAATTCAATTAATACGAAAATCGACTGTCATTAATAATACTTTTTTACAAAAAGTTTAAGCTTTATATATTTTTTTGAATTATATTAAGTTGTATACTCATTTTATCTAAAGCTTTAGTGGCTTTTCTAATAAAACTCTCCTAAAAAGTATAACTCAATACTTGGTTGTTGAAAATTCCTGCTTTTTTTCAAATAGCTTCATTCAAAAAAAGGTATTAACTTTTTATCTATTCTTATAAATAGAGTCTGGCTAACGAAAGTAGATAATGGGGGTTTTTACAATTTTTATATGGCAACTTATTCTGTCAATCTAACGGTTGTTGCTGGTTTTGGTAATTGAGATTTTGGAATTTTCATATTTGAAACTAAATAAAAAAATAAAAAATTTGTTAGTTTCATTACCAATGTAGGAAACAGCGATACCAGTGATTAACGATTAATTATAATAGCTGGATTCAGATTTTGATAACAAATCATAAAAATAATTATTGTATTTTATTGTTTTATTTTTAAGCCTGATTAATACTAGTTGCCTATAATTTTAATTATATGGGTAATTCTCAATTAAAAGTAGGACAGTACCAATATCGTTAATTTTTACGATAATTTTATAGAAAAAAAAATAATTAGGTATCATTTTTGTTTAATCCATATCTGTCGTACTATAGTCGGGGTTACAATGATGGGATTTTATTAAATTCGCCAAATTTTCTCATTCTCTACTTTCGTTAGCCAGACTAAAAAGAAAAGGACTTATTGAATTCACAGATAATATCGTCAGTCTTATATCATTATTTTAGAAGAAATACGCTGAACTAAAGTCTCTCTCAGAAGAGTAGTATTTTTTTCATTTTCATACAAAAAATCCCTAGTTTGAAATTAAAAACACATATGTGAAGACATACAGCGATTTAAATTGAACAACACAGGCTTGACACCTAGAAAAATATAAAGATTTGACTGTCAGTTTGGAAAATGTACCATTATTCACCTCTCTTCACCTATCGTTTTTATTAAATGTAGTAAAACCCAAAGATTTAAAGTAAAAACCATCACAAATTTAAACTTTTTTAGTTTCCATTTTAAAATGTTTTACCTCGCTTACAAAAATACTGGCAACCACTTATTAACGTTAAAAATTGTCCTAGAATGAAGCGTGTTACTTTGCCCTAGGGTGCCATTACTTTCACACAATGTTTGTTCACCAGCAAATTTCAAATAAAGGTTTATTTACGACTTTCCGCGTCATCCTGTCACCCTGGTACTGAAAGCCTAAATACGCGTTTACATGCAATCAAAAACAGAGTTTTTTGTTTTATGTCACTGTTTGTGATACTGGTAAACGCTCGATCATCAGCGAGACGATGGCATTTTGGTAGGTATAAAATGTTTCCATTTAATTCAGCTATAAAAGAGATATATCCTATACATTTTTTAACCGACTTCCAAATAAGGAGAAGGTTTTCAATTCGTCTATATGAATTTATTTTATGCGTCTCTTTTGAAAGTTCTTGTTTAATATGATAGAGGATACTTCATAGTTGGTCCCATATAAATTTCATCGAAATCGGTTGAGTATTTCAACATTTTTTTTAAATAAGTATGGTTTCGGAGAATGTTTACGTGGATGACATTCTAACTCAGCAAAAGTTTCGACGTGAAGTCGGTTTTTTAATGCTCTGCATTCGTTGATTATTTGATATCAATAACAAAGATAAGTAAGCAATTTATTATCATATATGGTTAAATAATTACAAAAGGTTTTTAAACTAAAATATATTTATATATATATATAAATATAAATTACACAATGCAAATTTACCATCCAAATTTAAAGGTGACTAGGAGAAAACAAACAAATTATCTTTAGCTAGACCTAAAAAAAATACTTTATCAAAGCAGTGGGCGTCTCCTAGCTAAATGATGATAATTTTAAATTTTTGGTATTAACTGATGAACAAACTTAGTACAAGTACCAACAATAATAAAATTAAAAATTTCAAGAGATTTTCTTTATCTTGAACGCGTTAATCTCAGCTCAGGATCTGCGTGTTGTATTTAAAAATATATTTTGTTAAGTAGCCTGTTTATTGAGAAAGGAAATTATTATTTAGTGGCGTGTGGTGAGCGCAAAAAGTGATTTGTGATATAAACCAAAAGGGCAGGAAAAAAGCGGCAGTTTTTGGAGTTTTTTGAATAGATATTAAGATTACTAAATGGCACTTTTTTGATATTTAGGAGAGGCTATGCTGAAGAAAAGGATGTACTTGTACGGAGTTTATTATGCGTTGCCGACTCAAGGTTTACTAGATTTTAAATATAGACCTTAAACATTGAACAAGTTTCTAGACATAGTACAATTTTGACTGAATATTGACACAGTACAACAGTTTAGGCAATTTTTCAATGTTTTATTAAGTTCATTACGCAAAATGTTTCCCAAAGTATGTAGAATATCATTCAAAGGACAATGACCGTAAGCTCAAGTAAGCTAGGTCTTGTCCTTGCTTAATAATCTGAACTATCAGTGTCAACCCTATCGTTACAGAAAATGGCTTTAATAAAACGTCTCCTGGGTAACTTAGTTTTAAGGTTATCATTTAGGTGCCGCAAAGGCCTGAGGCTAGTCTTTTATTAGACAAACTCTAACATTCTATAGTTTTAAAACAGTCTCTTTTTATAGGTTTAAGATTTATAAAATCATTGCACTTAAACAATTTAGTTATACAGGGTGAGTGGTGACAAATTTTAGATACTGAAGAAGAGTATTCTAAACTCGATTCTGATCATAAATATGTAATAAAAGTAGGAATTCATATTTTTAACCAGAATCCCTATGAATAAATAAAGACCCCTTACTACACTTTTCCCGACGACCTGACTCAATCAATACGCACACAGAAGTGTTCCCGCCACAGGCACACACTTTTTTTTCTAGAAATTAAGCATATTTGAATTTAAAAAGAATATCAAACAGTATTTTGGAAAAATAAACAGTATTCAACTTATTTATTATTTTAAACTCGTCTACAGATTATTATATAAAGTCTAGTATCGAAGCTTTTTATGCTGAAAACAGTATTTTGTATAGTTACTTTATTTTTGTTCAACAGTAAACAGTATAATATCATGAAAAACAGTATGGTTACTGTTACCCTACGCACACCACCACCCTCTAAGTATCTATTGCTTTACGCTTATGTAACCATGCGTTGCGTAATGAATTTTATAACATTCGGTTAAGTTTACTCAGTAAATTATTAATATTTATTTATTATTTTTTTTCTCCTCATGTATGATCTCAAACAATCACTTCCTGGAATTTCGAAAATTATTATAATTATGTAACACATTTCAAAGGTAACATTTTACCTTCTCTAAAAGGATTTGCTTAGGAGTGCTCATTAGACTAAGGCTTTCAAAACAAATCTTGACATATAATCTCAAAGTGAACCTTTTACAAGATGATCTAACCCACTCGTTCCTTCAAAGGCATACACTTATCTTTTATTTACGGGTTTTTATGATTAATTGAGGTATTAATCTAAAATGATCAAAATTTAAATTACATGAAAGAGATGACTAAGGCAAACGTATAATTTCTTATTCAATTTAATTTAAAAATTATGTATCGTTATATGTAACTTACATTATTTTTAAGTACCTAAACCATTGCCGGTGTTTTAACATATATGGACATGATCCGGAATAAAATGATTGATAGGTATACATAAATACATACATTACTTCACTCCTGTCTACCTTTGGGGTAGGCAAAGATTAGAGAACGCCTATTGTTAAACAGGGTGTCTGGTGACTGTTAGATATTGAAGGAGAGCAACTCTGTACTCGATTCGGATCATAACTATATTAAAAGAAGTAGGTCCTCCATTTTTAGCAGAATTCCCTATAAATAAATAAAGAGTTTTCTGAGAGAGAGTTCTCCGAAGCCGTCTATACTAACGACCTATTATGTGTTAATAGCGCCGCCGTGCGTTTGTCCGTACCAGTGTAACCATGTGTTGCGTAATGAATGGTTTAACTTTCGGTTAAGTTACCTGAATAAAAATTTAATATATATTTTTATGTTATTTTTCTCTTTATGTATGATCTCAAACTATCACGTCCTTGAATTTCAAAAGTGACCTTTTGGTCACCCTGTATCATTTTCAAATACAAATATGAAGGATTTTTTTAACAGTTCTCAAAGCTTTTTTGCTATGAAGGGGAATACTTATCCTAATACCCAATATAATCTACAAGTTTATTATTTAAAAATAACTAAATCTGGAATTTAAAACATGCAATATTAATGTTTTATATTGACTCAATCGTAGGAAAAGATCACTGACGATAACAGCGTTGGAATATAAATTCCGCGCTTCTTTGTTGGATGGATTCAATTATTTGAAAATATTGTTGGAGCAAGGCAATGGACGAGCTCATCTCCGTGATGCAATCAACTATGAGAATAGAGAAGTTTAAAGAAAATTTTCTAGTAATCGAGATAAAATATCTTGGACTCCGTTCAGAAATGAATTTTTAATATCACAAAGAAGGCTTTAAAGTGGTTTCAAATGTAATTTTCCTTTGAAACCTTATATGATACATAGTTGAGTGTTGGGCTAGAATTCCCCGACGGGCCTGTTTTGAAAATAAACTTTCCTAAACAAGCTCAGGTTTCGCTGTTAACGAAAATACCCACTAGTTCCCCTGTGCAGTCTCTATAAATCAATTAAAATTTGACAAAATTGAGGCCAAATAGTTTAAGGATTTTTTAGTAACTATGATGACGACCACTTTGGCGCTGGGGTTCCACTGTCTGCCGCAGACGCCAGTGGTTGCGGGTTCGATTCCCGCACGGAACAAGAAAAAAATGTTCCGGGTCTGGGTGTTTATCTATTTATGTATTTATATTCTAGGTTCCCCCCTAGTTCGCTACATGGTATCCCATAACACAAGCTATGCTTACTTTGGGGCCATGTACTTGGTGTGATTATCTGTGGATTTTATTGATTTATTATTATTTTTTTTCTCTCATATTTATTATTTTAAATTGTAAATAAAAAACAGGGTTTAAACAAATAAGTCACATAAAAAAAAGCAAATAATGAAAATTTTTAGTTTAGTTTATTACGCTTTTTATATTGGAAACTTTTCCTAAAAAAATATCTTGCTGGTCCAAAAATCTATAATTTTAATCTGTCCGTTAGTAAAAGGGCCTAAAATGAGACAAGCTACCGAGCACACTTAATTTTCTAAGTTTTCTCCTAAATGAAATCGCCATAATGTTTCCTGGAATTGTTTTATTGAAGAGCTTGTCGTTTTTTAAACCGGCGCCTCTGCGGCGGCGTCTTACATTTTCTACCTCACTTCTGGATTCACTACCTACATTTCTGGATTGGTTAACTTGGCCGAGCAATCAAAACGGTCATTACGGCAGGGCTATCAGTCTCCCTTCTGGGTGACGAGGCATAGGCCATTATCAACCAAACTGACCCAGTGCTAGTTGATGGTAGTCAATCTTTCAGGTCCCTGAAATGATTTCCGACAAACCCTAACAACTAGTGTAAACACGTAGTCGTTAGGGTTTGTAGTCGTTTGGCACCCGGAGCCCACTGCTTAACGTGCCCTCCGAGGCATGGAAGTCGCCGTGAGAAATTAATGGTTGGCGGCCACCTATCCAAGTACCGACCGCCCCAAACGTAGCTTAAACTGCGATTTCGTATAATAATAATATACATAGTAACCACAGCGCGGTACGGCGGCGCGGCGTCACGATAGTCCGTCTATCGTGACTTTTTTCATTGGAACGCGTGTAAGTTTCTAAGGAGCCCAGGAGCGAGTATGACTTGCACTTGTACGGGTGCATTGAAGGGAGCTATAGGGGAACCCGTGAAATACATATACGCTGTTATCATAGCCCACAATTTTATTATTATACCAGATAAGACAATTTTCATTGGTTCTAAACTTTTCAAATCTGGTATACAGGGTGACTGGTGACAATTTTTCAATACTGAAGGAGAGCACTCTGTACTCGATTCTGATCATAATTATGTAATACTAGCTGCTGCCCGCGACGTCGTCTGCGTGAACGCTATGCAGCACCAAACGCACCTACGATTATAACACTGCTAGCGTGATAATATGTAGCCTATATGTTGACCCGACTTCTTAACTATCTTCATGCCAAATTTGAAGTAAATCCATGCAGTACTTTTTGAGTTTATCCCGGAAAGACAAACAGACAAACAGACAAAAATTCTAAAAACTATATTTTTTGTTTCTGTTTCGATTGTAGATCATACCCCAAGTATTCTTTTAAAAAAATATTCAATGTACAGTTTTGACTTTCCTACCATTTTATTATATGTATAGAAAAGTAGGTACTTAATTTTTCACCAGAATAAATAAAGAGACTTTACTACACTTTTCCTGACGCGCTGCCACAGTCAACACGCCCAGAGCAGTGTTCCCGCCACACGCACACCACCACCCGCTTAGTATTTATTTTGTTACACTAAAGCAACCATGCGTTGCGTAATGAATTCTTTAACTTTCGGAGAAGTTTACTCTGTAAATAATTAATATTTATTTTTTAATTGATTTTTTCTCTTCATGGATGATCTTAAACTGTCACACCCTGGAATTTTGTAAGTGACCCACCAGTCACCCTGTATAGAAACTAGGTACAGAATGAATTTAAAACAGGCATTTATTTTTTCTTTGAAAGGTTACAATTATTATGTTACACATTATTATTCCTGTATTTTTGTATTCTATTATACCTGCTCGTATAATACTGCCTATGTTTGGTTTTTTAACAAGAAAATAAAAGTAGGTATATTCTCCTGGGAAATTCGTATCCATCAAGTTGCCTGAATTGGGAATTCTAACAAACAGTAAAGATCCCTAGTCAGGTCTTTGTGTTGTTGTGAAGTATTCAAACGAGAGTTTAATTATTTTGTACTCTGTTTAGAAAGTTTTACTACCAAATAAATTAGTTTCATTAATGGGTATGCTCAATTAGATTAATATTTAGTTAGTTATTTCAGGCCGTTTTACTATCATTTAAAAATAAACATTAAGAATTTAAAAGAGTTTGTATTTTTTTGGTTTTATTTATTTATTAAGGAGAAAAAACAGACAATATACAATTAAAATAACTTATAAATAAAAGCATTTACAGTAGGAAATGTACTTGTCCTCAACATTCTCACTGAGATTCAATAGAGATAAAAAAAAAATCTGAGCTGAGTCCTTATTTTGCTTTACTGAAATCGATTATTAAGAATTTGAATCGATTATTAAAAAAGTCGGTTGAAATTCCCTTATCTCAAAAAGTACTCAACCGAATTTGATGAAACTTTCAGTATTCTCTAAATTGAACAATACCTAGTACAACAAAAAAAAAATCGAACTTCTAGTACCGGAGATATGCGAACACAAGCATAAAAACATACATACATTCATACACTTTTGAAACATTTACATTAGTTCAGAGGTTGATATAGACTAATATATGCGAAAACTGGGCAGCTCTGGAAATATTAAATACATACGGGTCGAACTTATAACCTCCTTTTTTTTATAACAGACTCTGAAAGAAATATTTTAGATAAATTTACCACTTATTATTTTCTTATGTTTAAAGAAATATTCGTATGACATAACTGAAGATAAATCTTACACCAACACCATAAAATCGTCAAGTAAATAAAACTTTTTAAAGCTCTTTTACCCACCAAATTGAACCTTTTATCACTACACCATTAGCGATTGATTTTCCTAGTTCACCAATTCTTACAATTACAGTAGCCGAAAAACTGCTTCCTTCGTGGCGTTTTTACTGTTTCCATTAACAAAGATATATAGATACCGGGTCAAGGTGTAATGCTGTATACGAGTATACAGCCTCGTTTGGCTGTGCGGCCTTTATAATACCTACTAGCTTATTAACCCTTTAACCGCCACGGTCGGATATAACCGACAAATATTTTCGAGTCCATTCCGCCAAGTGTATATATACGACTAAAAACCACCATTCGTTTTATATGCTTTTTTTATTTAATAGCGCTGGATTATGTCAAAAAATTCTTAATATTTGGTAAATGGTTAATCAAGTACCTAATCATTTACAATTGAGTACACTTGAGTATACTTAATTAGAAAACCTTTAAAATATGTTACATAAATTACTGATTTTATTATTAGAAAATTGCATTGATGTCCAGCGCCAATGTTGGAAATAATCAACCATAGGGGTGGTAAATAAGCAAAGATTTACAGAAATGAAAATCTACTTAAGTAAAAATATTTCTGTTTAAACTGTCTATTTTCTAACAAATAAATTAAAACAAGTAAAAAAATTGTTAATATAGAAATAAATATGTTTAACTTCTTTAAAAATAAGTATAAAAATGTCAGTGACTGAGTTGATGATTCCATTCCTAGCCAATGGCCATTCCTAACGTGCATGTTTAAAAACAAATTTTACTAGTACATCCAGCACCACGGTAGGAAAAAGGCGACCGCTTCTGACGTCATATGCGAGTACCGACTAGTGGAATTTTCCATTAGTATTGTGCTTACGCATTAGTTATTATGTTTGTGTAATCGATAAATGGGATTTAACTACATTAAAAGATGTAAACTTCATCACAGTATAGAGTCATAAAAATATTCATCTTTGGCGTCATATATTGTGCGGAAATCAATAAATCTTTCAAAATCTTTTCAACGATTTTTGTTTCGTTTGGTTGCTGAAATACACACTATTAGAAATCTCTTATATATAAAATTCTCGTGTCACAGTTTTCGTTGCCATACTCCTCCGAAACGGCTTGACCGATTTTGATGAAATTTTTTGTGCTTAGCCGGTATCTATGAGAATCGGCCAACATCTATATTTTTTTATTTATATGGCAAAACAACATTTGCCGGGTCAGCTAGTTTAATATAAAAGTTCCTCTTTAGATCTTTTTGTCTGTTACCTCTTCAAGCTTAAACAGCTGAAACTATTGAGATTGAATTTGAAGCGTGCGAAGCTGGGACGGGTATATCGATCTACCATTGAACATCCCTATTTGTTGTGGGTATTTATTTTTAGATTTACTGTGCTTTTACGCTGGGAGCACGACAACTGATATAGAGTCTGGCGGGTAAAGGGTTAATGCTAACTTTTGAAATAATTATGTAGTTGGAGTTTCAGTTTGAGTAATTGATTTTGCTATTTAAAACATCAACTAACCTACAACCTGTACGGCTACATTTAAGATAAATGAGATATATGTTACGATAAATTCGACGACCACTTTGGCGATGGGGTAAATCTGTCTGCCTCAGACGCCAATGGTGCCAACTTCCGTGTCTGGGTGTTTATCTATTTATGTATTGATATTCTAGGTTCCCCCCCAGTTCGTTACATGGTATCGCATAACATAAGCTATGCGTACTTTTGGGGCCATGTAGTTGGTGTGATTGTCTAGGGATTTTATTTTTTTATTTAAGTATAAATATTGTTGTTCTGCTATAGATATGAACTGACCAGCGTAAATATAAGTGGCCTCCACGCTGTACTGGCTAATTGTTTATCAAGTTACAGAACGTTTCATCACGTATCTATTAAATAAAATGCAGCCTAACTAGTTTTCTTAAGAGCTAGGCTAACAAATATAAAAAAAAACCAAATCCATTTGGTGATTTCGTACATTTTGTACATATAAATAAACCATCAGAACAAACAAACTCCTCAGATTAGTAGACATATTAAATCAAAATATAACAATTTGATTATCGCAATCAATTTAAATTAAAGTACATGTCAATTTAACTATCGCACTGATATTTTCAAATCTGCAAACATAATAAATGCTTTTCCAAAAACTTACACTACAGGAAAAGACGGCAATCTTTTTTTGTTAAAATAGCTTGAAAGCGAAACTGAAAATGCTGCGTCATCATGGCCTTTACAAACTGCCAGCTTGGAATTGGATTCAGTAACCGTTCAAGGAACCAGAAACCGTAATTACATTATATAATGTAGAGAAATTGATTCCTGTAAATGTTAATCGGATATCGAAACGGGATTAAAATTTACTCATCAATCTTGCTGAATGTGTTTTTCGATTGATTTAAAAACGTAAATTGAAATTCATTTTGTTTGAAGGTACTGACAGGAAATTTGTCAAAAAAATGTCATCTAGAATAATTAATTAAATAAAACATTAAGTATCTTCCATAGATCAATCTTAAAGGTGTGCTTCTTACTCCTTCATAGCTTAATACTTAAAAAATATAATGCGGTGATGTTTGACGACTGCTTCAGTGATTGGGCCCACTAGGTTGATGTCCCATAAGGACCAAACAGTGAATTCAATAAAAATATTATTTTTTGTTCTGTGATACGTCCCATTGACTTTATTGTAGGAAATAATGAGATCAAGTACGGTCAGCAAGCAAACTAGTAAGAAAAATTAATAAAAGATCTTACAAATTAATCATCTTAAAATAAAAAAAACACACAATTTATTTAGCTTTAAAGAATAAAAAAAAATAACATGACTGCATGCACGTCGCTTAGTATCTACGGGTTGCTATAAAAGAATAAGAATGAATGCAACGTTGCGGAACTTTGCGATTCGCTGTCTCACTTGCACTTAAGTTCAACTGCATCAGGCTATCTCGAGTGAGCGAGCGCGAGCTTTGTTACTGTGAAACGATATTTGCAAGTGCGACAAAGAAAGCACTAAAAATATCTTTATTTCCATTCACAGTCCATTCAGTTTAAACTTTATCGTGGGAATATGTGCACGCGCGTTTAATTTTTGTTTATTGCAAATAATAGTAATATTACAAAGAATTAAATTTAATGGAAAATTTAGTTCTGTGATAAGTGGTTTATATAATTATTACGCTTACAGTTAACTTGCAGTTTCTTAAATTCGTTTACAGTTAACTTACCTTTGGGAATTTTATTTATTTATTTTACACCATTTTTTTAAATAAATACTGTAAAATGAAACGTTTTTTGCTTCATTTAATACTTTCTAATATATTATTCATCATCATCTTAAGAGTACAAATATAATATTGTATTTAACTATATCAACTAATTATTTTATAGTATGATTTAATTTTTGCGAATTATTACTAATTTATTTAAAAGAAGGATCAAAAAGTAAAAATACCTACATATTAATATCAAAGGCATCAAGTTTTACTGAGGTTTGAAATAAATAGCAATAATAAAACTGATATTTAGGAAAAGCCGTTGTTTGAGCCAAAATACCTAGGAAGTGTCAGCAGCCATTTAGTTTTCAAAATCCTATTGGATTTTTTTCTTTTTGGTGTTATTTTTATAATTAACTCGATTTTTAATTCGTAGGGAACAAGATGTCACAACCACAACCATCTACATCATATAACCAAATTGGGCAAATAACCTCATGCATTAAAATTGTCAATAACTACATACTTTATTTTTATAGTGTTTTAAATGTAACATGTTTTTAATTTTGATTGTTGATTATTTTTAATATAAATGTTTATTACGAATCAATAGACAATGATGACTGATTTAAAACATTGATAATATTTGATTCTGTGATTATTTTAATTATTTGAACTGTGATTTTTTTAATTTTAGGAATAATTTTTTTTATTGTAAGACAAATAACCTCATACATTAAAATTGTCAATACCTACATACTTTATTTTATTACATCATAGTTTTATAGTGTTTTAAATGTAACATTTTTTTAATTTTTATTGTAGATTATTTTTAATATTAATGTTTATTACGAGGGTTGCCTTTTATATTTCGGGATTAGAGAACAAAAACAAATATTAATCATCGAAAATCACTTTATTGTTTTTCAAAATATTCCCCATGAAGATCTATACACTTTTGCATGCGTTTGAACCAATTGTCGAAGCACTTTTTCCACTCTGATTGAGGTATCTCCAAAACATGCATTCTGAATGCAGCAACCGCTTCTTCAGGTGTCGAAAAACGTTGACCTCTCAGTTTGTTTTTTACGTGCGGGAATAAAAAGAAGTCATTTGGTGAAAGGTCAGGACTATATGGCGGATGACTCATCAAATCGATGTTTTGGGTGCTCAAAAATGCAGTTGTTTGAGCCGATGTGTGAGAGCTCGCATTGTCGTGGTGTAGAGTGATCTGTCTTCGGCGGTTGGTTTTCCTAATTTCTTGGAAGACAACTGGCAAACAAATTGTTGTGTACCACTCAGAATTGACTGCTCTGCGTTGTTCTAGTGGTACGGTTGCGACATGTCCAGTTTTTCCGAAAAAACATGCGACCATTTGCTTGGAAGAGCTTCGTGCGCGAACAACTTTTGTTGGATTTGGCTCATCTTGAAACACCCATACAGTCGACTGCTGTTTACTTTCGGGCTCATACGCGTAAATCCACGATTCATCACCTGTCACGATGTCATAGACGTGTTTTGAAGCACCGCGATCGTATTTCTCGAGCATTTCTTTCTACCAATCGACACGAGCCTTTTTTGGAGCGATTGACAAATTGTGTGGGATCCAACGCGAACAAATTTTTTTGACAGTTAAATGTTCATGCAATATTGAGTGTATGCTGGTCCCACTAATGCCTAAGGTTGTCTCTATCTCACGATAGGTCACATGACGATCTTGCAATATCAGTTCGCGCACAGCATCAATGTTTTTCGGAACAACAACTGATTTTGGACGACCTTCACGAAATTCGTCTTGGAGTGAACTCCGACCACGATTGAATTCACCATACCATCGATAAACACTGGTCCTTGATGGAGCTTCATCGCCAAAAGTTGAATTAAGTTCATTCATGCACTGCTGCTGAGCTAATCCACGTCGAAAGTTGTAAAAAATAATCGCGCGAAAATGATCACGATTTAATTCCATTCTTGGGGGCAGATGAATCTTTTAATTTACTGTAAACAACACAAATAGCGCTCGTATGTCAAAACGTTCTGAGTACGTATAACCTCAAAAACTTCTAACTTTACGATAGAGCTGTCAGTTGACAGATTGCAACACCAGGGTTGCCAAATCCCGAAATATAAAAGGCACCCTATGTACGAATCAATATTTTGTCGTTTATTGATATTAGTTTGCTTGCTGACCGTACTTGATCTCATTATTTCCTACAATAAAGTCAATGGGACGTATCACAGAACAAAAAATAATATTTGTTTTGAATTCACTGTTTGGTCCTTATGGGACATCAATCTAGTGGGCCCAATCACTGAAGCAGTCTGTTTGACGGACTCTCTCATTTAATACTAGAGTAAACTGAGCACTTAGTTTTTATAATCCTATAGTATATAAAGCTTAAAAACAATAAACCTTGAAGCTTTAGGCTTTACGTAACAAAAACTTATTTGACCTTGTTGGGATTTGAACACAAAATACCACTCTTATTGATCGTTTCTGTATGAAATTAGGTGAAAGGCGTGTTACCAAATAATAATAAAATTCCCAGACAATTACACCAACTATATGCCCGTTAACTAACTTTAGCAGAGCGTGTGATATGGGATACCATGTAGCAAACTAGGGAGGAACCTAGAATACATATATAGATAAACACCCAGACCCGGAACTATTTTTTATTCTTCCGTGCGGGAATTGGATCCGCGACCACTCGCGTCTGAGGCAGTCAGTGTTGCCCCATCGCCAAAGTGGACGTAAAACATATTAAATATTTGACAAATATGTAATACAATAAATCTTCATTGAAACTACCTTTGCGTATAAAACTACAGCTTTAATTATAGCATTGTTTCGTAGAAAATATTTAGAGCGACGTTTTAAAAGTCTATTCCCCAGCAACTACTAATGATAACAAAGATTACTCATATTTTTTTACGTTTCTATGTTGATATTTATATGACAAAAATATGTTATATCCGTGGTTATATCGTTGTCAGTTCTTTTTAAATATAGAATACACTCAAAACAACTTGAGCAAAGGCCAAGATTTTATCTTCATACATTTTGACCCATTTGTGTACCGCGAGGTACATGGACACCAAATTATAGGGCATAAATCGAGGAACTGTATAATATAGGGTATATTTACCTATTCATGATTAAATGCTGTAATGTAAATAATAGCTGTTTCGGAACATAACATCATAATTTTTTGACATATGTCAGCAAATGTCAAGAATGACAGGATGGCACCACTCCGTAAGAAATTTACCGATAAGTTACGACGACCAAAAAGTCCACAAAATTTTTTGAAATGATTTGATGCCGATTGTATTGTACAAGACGAGTAAATTATTGCAACCACGTGTAAATTGTCTGGTTTTTCTGTAAAAATAATATCAGTGTTTTCCAGCTTATATTAATAGAAGAAGAATAAGAAAAAACGTCAGGGACAGCCTTGGAATATCTTCGTTATTGCTCGTACGTTGCATCCGGTGATTCGTAGGACAAACGATATCCACTTTGTTATTTCAAAAAAAGAAAAATTTGACATTTACAGTTATAAAAAAACTAGACCAGACTTACAAATATCTAAATAATGATGCCACTAATGACCCACCCATTTAGGTAAACAGTCGATTTAATCAATATTTGTATACTCATTGCCTTAAAATAAAGACTCATTACTATATTTACATTCCTTTTTTGTAACATCAATCATTTGCGCTGGGTAAAGAAGAATCGTCATTTCATACTATTGAATGTATAACATGAAACTACTTTTAAAATCAACTATAGAACAATGCATATCTATTTCTGGTATTATATATTTTTTAGCGTCGCTTATAATTGTTTTGATTTTTATGTAATTTTGCTAAAAATATACGGAAGTCACTGTCATTAAAATAAACATCTGTCTGTCTTTGACATCGATGTTCATTGATTCTGTTTGTTTTGTGAAAAATATGAAAAACTTAATTACTTACCTATATTCTAAGACTGCGAAGAGTATTATGAAAACCGAAAAGAGCGCATTCACGAACACAGAGGAAACGCGATTGATAATGAGTCTGTCACCTGTCAAATGTACTTTTTAAACAAGTTTAATCTTCTTTGTTGAAGTTGTTGGTGATACCATATTTTAATAATTTCACTGTGAAATAACTTATTATAAAACAGGAAATATAATAATTTATGTTTTTTCTGTGATTACCTATAATTAAATGTATCTAATAAACTAAAAACAAACACTATACAAATTTTAGTATTTTTAGTATGGGGAGTGACGATTCTCTTTTAAACATACTACAGGCAATCAAATCATGTATGTGTGAGATTACCTCATTTTCCTTCTTTTTCCTATAAAAATGATTGGACGTTTGTCTTCTATGCCACATGGTGGAAGGGAATCATGAAGGCTAAGGTGTTTAGATCCAAGTGAAACCGTTTCTTTTATTACATCGTTTCCAATATTTGGAATGTTGATAGTATTATAAATAAGGATAACATTATTGAAAACTGAACATGGATAGGCGCACTCTATGGCCGAAGTGGAAGTATGGGCGGGCTTAATAATCGTGACGTAGTATCCTGGATTTGTATTAAGGTATACTAACAGAAACTGAAACAATTTTACTTTTGGAATTTTTATATAAAAAGAAATAGGCCCGACCGGGGTTCATGGGGTTTTTCTGAACAGTAACTTAACCTAAAAACAAAATACTCAACATAAAAACAGCACTAGGTACATTTTAACTCTGAAACAGTCACTTTTAGTTCTATACCTTGGAGGGCTGTAAGTAATATCGTGTCGTTTCGTTTTATGATGTATACTTAATGGGCACTTCTGAAATACTTCTAGATGGTCATTATGAAAGTAATAAAATGTCAATTATAGTTGTGACTCACATTTCTATAAAAATAATTCATAAAACAATTATTTTAGTTGTTTTAAGAATCTGAAGTCGTTTGAAGAAAGATATCCGCAAGGTCTTTTTGCTAGTTACCTTTAACTAGTAATACTAATTCATTTTCGTGGGCGATAGGCTGACCTGCTGTCACTGCAATAGCCTCCCTCCATCATTATCATACCTCATTTGTCAAACGTGACATCAGATGGTCTTATAACCTCTGGTGTTCTGCCTACCCCATAAGGGATACAGGCGTGAAGTTATGTATTTATGTAATATTGTCTGATAACTGAAAAATAATGAAATAATTGATGCGTATGTACATTCCAAAATGTAATTTTAATTCCATTTTTATAGTTAATTCTCAGAAGCGATCTAGGTAAGGAAAAGTATCAAGACAAAATGAAAAGTCAATTCTAATTTTATTCCTTAATTTGTCTCAAGATAATTCTTGAAATAGAATTTTTGCGTCACCGATAGCTATCGTTCAGTTCTCTCATACATTTTTGTTTTTCCCTTCAGCAAAATCTGTTATAAAGTTTTATTTATTTATTTATTTTTAGGAAGACCAACAGCCATTATAACAATAATAAAAATACAGTAGTAATAGTGGGCCAATTATAGGTCCTCACCGATATGAAGCGAATTATAAATACAATACGTTACCTAAACGATTACAAATACGTGACTTTTCTAATATTTAAAACTTAATATCTATAATAAAAAATACATTAATAGGAAAGAAACCTTAATTCTGTCGTATTTGAATCAACATAACTAGCTATAAAAACATTATTTACACAAAAGCTATGAAGAAAAATAAAAGCGAAAATTTGAAAAATTAGTGACTGAAGAAAGCATCAATCTTCAAGATTTTTTAGTTGTTTAATGAATTACGAACGTACCTTGCAGTATCGGGTGCACGACTCTAAAAACATCTGGCCATATGAGCTTTCTGCATACGTAAGCAAATGTTAGTTAGTAGGTATAAATGATTTAAGAAATATGGATTTTTCTAATAATACTACGTGCCAACAAAAGGAATGAAATAAAGGAAACTGAAACTTAATGGATTATCACAGGAAATTTTCAGTTGACATGAAAAACAAATGATTTTCCTATTTCCCTTATATAAAATGTAATGCCTTACTTTACGAACTTTTTATTTTATCTATAACTTTTTTATTTGTTATAGTTATTCTAGCAAATAATTCATATAAAATTTGTGTCGTAATTATTTTCGGTGGGCCAACTGAATGAAATAATTCTATATAATTTTACATGACAGTTCTGTTTCATCCTTTTTTATATTTTTCATAATATTCGATAAGCATACTTACTCGTTTTTAACAAAACATAGTTAAAATAAACGCTGACACTAATAATACACGTAATTTAAACATTTTGCATTAAATATTCAGCATTATTGATGATATCGAGGCCAAGCCGCACATAATTCAATGCTTCATAAATATTAATTCAGAAAAGATTACAGAAAACGCGTGTTGTGTCATTTCCCCACATCAAATAAGTTTTCATATTGACAAAGCAGCTTTTACACAAAACACAATAAATATAGATTAAATCTATGATTTGTTTTGGATTGTGTTCAAACTTTTATAATACTTTTTTTTAATAAAAGAGGTAATGAAGTTTTAATTTCATAAAAAAGTTTGAGCTTATTAAGCCTTATTAATAACCTAGATAAATATATATTAAAGATGAAGATTAGACTCATTGTGCAGACTGACTTCTTGTGAAGTGCCCACTTTTACTCAAAGAAGCGCGGTAGGGAATTACCAATTAATTATTCCATTTTAATTGTATCGTAGTTATCGTAGTTTGTACCAAAAAATTAAACAACACGTTCTTCAGAGTTTCATCTCTTATGTCTTTTCATTAAGTAGATTCTACTTTGATAAGTTGTTTGCTCCGAAGGCAGTTAGTTCGAGTGCTTCAAAAAATGTTTGGAACATTACACTAATATAAACCTTTATTACAGTGCACGTATTTTCATACCAAGGAAATCTAGTAGCATTCCGATTTTCAATGTAAATAACAGTATTTCTATATTGTAATAATGAGTAAGCACCCTAAGTATGTAGGGTGAATGTGACACGCAACGCCTAAACGGTTCATTGCACACCGCTTTCCTAGCGAAAACATTGATTACTATGTTCCGACTCGTTGCGTCTCTTTCCTTAAGGTTCATGGAATTGGTTGCTTTACCCCTAAATTTTGCTACTTACAAAAATATATATTGGTTTCTTTTTAAGATCAGATCTAGTCATAGTATTTTGGTTAATTTTATTTATTCTTACAAAATTTACAGCTTTTTACGTAAAATAATTATAAAACCACTTTAGTTTGATATTTTAAATCTCAAACAATATTTCCATTGCTGCTAATTTCAGAATAAGGACGATATTAAGAATCAACAGTGATACAAGATACTAGAGTATCCATTTACTTGAAGTGAGCGCTAAAAATATTATCAAGTTCTTATAAAATATCTCTACATATTTACAGGGTAAACGTTCCTTGTAGAAAGATCTAATAATAATAATAATAATTTATTTATTTCAATTACACATATACACATACCTAGAACACTTTACAATAGGTTATCAGTTAAAAAAATAGGTAGGTAGGTATACATTTAAAACCATGTGTGCTAACAACTAAACTAGGCATAGCCTGTATCTTAGAAGCTAGTCCTTCCTAAGTAATGTAGGACTGTGAGAGTATTACCATTAAGTTGTTATACTAATAAGCATTAAAATTAAAATAAATCATAAAATCAACTCCCAAGACAACATTAAAACCAATAGTAAATAATACACTTACATAAGTTACATTACTCCGACTCGATCGCATCATTGAACACCATCATTATCTAAAGTAGATATTTTCTTAATATGTTTGATAAATTATTGATGGTACAAAGCCTGAGATAATATATATAATAATTTTCATTCTACTTTACCCACGGAAGTAGTGGTAAGCAGCTTGTATACAGGGTGACTGGTGACAAATTTTAGATATTGAAGGAGAGCACTCTGTACTCGATTAATTTAGTCTAAGCTAAGACCACTATCGGGTCCACTATTGGGTAAAATAAACTAATAAGCTGGCTTTATTGAGTCAAAATGGCGAAAATATTAAACAATCTTCTTGATAAATTCCAGTAAACGGTCTTGAAATTGCGCTCGCTGTTTATGATTAAAAAAGTTATCTTTCGGCATTATAAAGCCATAATGTATATATTTTATGTTTTTCTGAAAAATATTACTTTATGTATTATTGATTAAAAATGTAATGTATTGTTTAAAATGCTGGACTGGAAGCGAAAAAAAAACATAAGTAGAATGTGCCAGCTGCTTCTCTTCCCGGGCATACTGTAAAAGTCAGTTATGGGACGGAGATTTTATTGGCCTTTTTTTCGGGCGACAGGCTGACTCCCTGTCACTGCAATAGTCTCTCCATCATATTTATACTTCCGAATTTTTCAAACGTGACATTAGATGGTTTGATAGTCTCTAGTGTTCTGCCTACCCCATTAGGGATACAGGCGTGAAGTTATGTATGTATGATTAAAAAAATGACAATTAAAAAATAATATATGAAAATATAATAAAATAACTATTAAATAAATGAAAAAATGTGTTAAATAAAAATCACCCGACCAGGACTTGAACCTAAGACCTTTCGTTTGCCGGACGAGTGCTCTTCCACTAAGCTACCGGGGCCTGGCGGTACGTCTCGAAATTAATTAACAGATTTTTTTTTTGGTTTTACGTTATATTGCTAACGTAGCTCCATCTAATGGTATAGCTTTGCAGCTAAGACCACCCGAGACCAATTTCGTTACAGAAATTGTGAATCTCAGTTAAAGTGAAGCATTGCAATGTTTAATAATATTTTTAAAGTTTTTGCGTTTAAAATGCTTAATTACTCTTTAATGAATGAAAAAAATATTTATCGACCAGGTTCGAGTCCTGGTCGGGTGATTTTTATTTAACCCATTTTTCATTTATTTAAGAGTAATTAAGCATTTTAAGTGCAAAAAACTTTAAGAATATTAATAAAATAACTAGTTTACTCGCACCAATTAAAAAACTTAATCTAAGAGGACTATATTAATTATGGAGTTTTTCGTACCGTGCATATCCTAAAATTCTATTCTAAAAGATCCATTGTAAAATTCTGCTGCTGATACTAAAATATACAGTAAAAGCCACAAAAATTATGGATTTAAGTGGACTTAGCGGACGTCAGGGATACATTAAAATACAATTGTACATAATTATTTTATAAAGACATCTGAAAAGGCAATTACTATCAAACTTATAAACCACTTTTATAAATAGTTCCGTAAAGAGGGCTCTACAGCGCCTTGTGATTTAAAAAAAAGGCAAAACTACAAAATTTTTTTAATAAAATACAACGAAATAAGAAGCAATTCGAAACGAATTTTCCACAGCAACTTAAATTCAGACATGTGATATGTGAAATCTTTGACTGCGTAGAAGTCAAGCTATTACTTAATAATAAGTTCATGTATGTTATAATTGGATTTCTCAAGTTCTATTACGAAGAGCGAGTTCCTCGTCGACTTTTACGAGAAGAGGCTAAAGAGGCTTAAAAAACTTAGCTAAAGGCGGTGCCTCAATTTGACAATTTTCTTGATATGTTCAGTTTTGGCAACTGCTATTGAGATCTCACGATCTGTTTCAGAGGCCATATTTGTTTGCATTCATCTGGGCGTATATTCGCTGCCTAGTACCTGCTCTCTTTTGTAATTTAGGGGTATATAGGGTATATATATATATATATATATAGGGTATATAGGGTAATTAGGGCTATGTGCTAAAAACTTTGTATAAGAAATAGTTGATAGAAATCTACTGATACATAACCAGTGCTTGCATCGAGCACTATGTTTTCACAGGCTTTTACTTGTCTCCTTAATTCAAGTGAAAAACTACTTGACTTTGTGAACATTTGAGGGCACTGATTTACTTCACCAAAAAACCACAATGATGTAACTTGGTTCATTAAATAAAGGAATCTTAAATAGCGGACTGTACGTGCGTTGACAGATTAGCAAAAAATTGCGACGCGCTAACAGGCTATCAGGCGGGACTGTATATTTTGTGATTCTTCGCTAATAAAATGCTTTCATACGTACATCAAACTAATTAATGAACGGTATGATTACTATGTGGTAACAATTATGTGGCCCCAAAGAAAACTTATAAAAGCTATGTGGTAAAGAGACCACACAAAAGCTTTGAGTGATCAATGTTTTATGTAATGAAAAAAAGAAGCACCTTTTGGTCTTTGAAAGCTTAATATTTTTTCAATTGGGAACTGGATCTATCACTATCACAGAACTCTTTTATTTCCATGAAAATAAGTTTAAAGGTTGCCATCCTTTCGAAATGTAAACAGATTTTTTATAATTAATAATTATGTTTTTGAATTGAAGGGAAACGTACATGGTTAAATTTATTGAAACGCCTCTTATTTAAATTTTACCTCACGATAGTATTCACGGTCTCCAAATTTATGAAAAATACACGCATACGATAAAAATTTATATTACAAAACCATGGCGAGTATACAAGAAACGTTTCAGTGCTAACAACGGCAACAGTTTAGAAATGTGTTTCATTAATTACCTTAAATTATGCTAGCATTTTGGACATATAAGAAACAAAAGGAAAATAGTGAGCTACACAATTAATTTCAACATGACGTATGTGTACTTATATGTGTGCGTCTGTGTGAGCGAAATATTTTACTTCATCAACAACTCTACCGTGAAACACTGAACGGATAAAGCATTTAATTAAATACTGTTATAAACTGTTGCTAGGAATTAAAAGATGATAATTTATTTACACGTTTTCGTAAAGTAAATTTTTCGGTTTATAATATATGATCGTATTGAATAAAGGATGAAAAGTCCAACTAAGAGTTTTGATAGTATATTTTTGTTACGGGACTAGATAGTCCTGCGGGTCTAGCATGCGGCCATCGACAACGATAAATCGAGCATTTATATCGATATTTTCTTAAACTATGGCCCTTAAAATATGTATTTTTTTATAAATATGGCATTTTTGGTTCTGTGGGCTTAATCATGGTATCAAATCAAGGAATTCTATCTATCATAGTGCACATATTAGCTAACATGATAGGATAAAGTAATTGATAGGATGAATTCTTGCCGATTGGAGTATTTATCTACGGTCGCATGGTAGCCAGGCTTGTACTTTTAATTTTCGAGTGAGGTTTCTCGTGGAGTACCACCTTAAACTTCTTGATCACTTACCAGCAGGTGTCAAAGAAGATTAACTTAAATATTTTACATTTAACCATTCGTTTTAGTGATTTCGGACCGTGTTATTGTACTGTTTACCATCAAATAACATGCTGGTAAGCATAGAAAGAATAAACTGTGGATGCCACTGGCTATTGGGAGAGTTTATTGCTTCAATGCTATTATATGCATCAATCAAAAGTATACATTACTGTACGATAAATAACCTTTTTTACTCTAGAATTACACTGGCCGATATTCCCACTATGAATCCCACATAGTCGACGAATCTTCGCTTAACACTTAGGTTTCAATGATAGGTAGTAGTAGATAAGTCAACTTTTAACTGCATAAACAAACGTTAAACATATTAATACGTATTTTAAACATAAAAATATAATTATGGTAAAAATATAGGGACATGAGGGTGCCTATGAAACGACGTCATTAAATATAAAATTAATTGAAACGAGATTGCGCAGAGACGCGACGAGGCTCTCGCTCCGATGGATTCCCGTATAATAATGTGCACTAGATCCAGTATAAGTACAGTCGAAGTGACTGACTGTATTTTATATAAATATTTTGAAGCTGCAACCCGAAAAACATTATCCTTTCGTTACGCTTATGACTGTATTTCTTATCTCAGTGCGTAGACTGCAGTTATTATATCTGTGAAAACCTATAATTAGCAGCAGTTATATTCTAGTTTTTATATTAACTGTGAACCTTATTTTAGTAGTTAAGGATAATCTATTGGTTTCCGATGAAATAAATACTATATCTTTTACTAATTAGTACAGTGATTTTTTTTATGCAAAACTGTCATATTTACACTGGTCATCACAAAAATCGGCCCACCCTGTTTTTTGCACTATTACTCTTATGACTTCAAAGGTAAGTGTTTAGAAGTACGTTTTATATATCCCTAGGGTCGGAGAAGATGTTTGTAATTTGATTCTCATAAATCTAAACGCATATAAGGGTACTTGATGAAATTTTAAAGTCAACGCTGCTCAGTGCCGTGTTGATAAATCCTTAAGTGTTCACTTTGGCCCTGTTTAATTCGCAATCAAGTGTTCGCAGCAGTGTAATTGTTGTTAACAAGACTTACTTTATAGATTATGACTGTGCCTGAAATTACGGGTGCTACCGAAACTGAATTAGCCTGAGTTGTGTCGCTCGAAAATTACGTCTCAGCCAATCTGCGGTTCGGAGAGTCTATCAGAGGTTTCAAGAAACTAGGCTGATAATGACCACTTTAATGTGACATCAGCTGTAAAAGATCGGCACATTTCTGGAATAGATCTCCAGCGACGGCTGCGTGAAGTGCGGGATGGGGCTATAAGTGACAGTACGGTCAGACAAAGACTACGTTTACAGAACTTAAGACCTCACAAGCTAGCAACAGGACCGCAACTGACTGTAGCTCATCGCCAAGCAAGACTTTAATTTGCGAGGGAACATATTGAATGGAATATAGACAAATGGTCATCAGTTCTATTCTGCGCTGAGAGTTGAATGACGTTATACGACTCTGATGAGTGCCGTTATATCATGAAAAGGCTATAGGAACGTTTCGCCCAGTGCTGTGTACGAGAAACGGTTAGTTACGGTGGAAGCTCTGTAATGTTTTGGGCTGAGGTATCTTTGACAGCATGCGCAGAAATGGTTTTTATCAGCAGGGGTTCTCTAACTGCTCCAAGTTATATAACGGAGGTCTGAGAAGATCATGTCATGCTATATGCAGGTTACATCGAAGAAAACTTTACCACACGTAGCACGCATTGTTATACAGTACTTAGAAGAGGTCGGCATTCAAGTTGTGCCATGGGCAGTAGGAAGTTTGGACTTAAATCCCATAGCACACATGTGGGACACGTTAAAACGAAAGGTTAGAGCCCGAGACCTCGCCCCTACAACCTTACAAGCTTTGGACACCGCTATAAGACAAGAATGGGACCGAATCCCTTTATGAAGCTTCACCATCTTAATAAAATTAATGAAACGGCATATGCCTCCAGATTTCCTGTTTTTAAATTGAATGTCACTTTCAACAAGATCACCAACTAAGCTTTTTAAAGTCGCTTAATGTATATTTGAAAGCAAGTGCTTTTCTATATTAATAATTATTCACAATATAAGACCTCACTTTTGTAAGCAAATGTACCTTCGTGTTCATTATTGAACGTATTCATACCCTGCTCCGTTGAAATTCCGTTGTATGCTTGGAGGACGCCGATCTAGTTAAACCACGCATGATGCGTCATCAACTTGATCCATAACCCTCTACGATTATAACGTTATTTAAAACCAAAATACATACATAACTTCAAGCCTGTATCCCTTATGGGGTATGTCACATTTGACTTTGGAGGTATTATAATGACAGAGAGAGACTATTGCAGTGAAAAGGCCTAGTCAGCCTATCGCCCGCTAAAACGCCAAGAAAACCTCTGTCCCTTAATTGACTTTTACAGTATGCCTAGGAAAAAAAGCAGCTGGCACATTTTATGTTTTTCTTTCGCTTTCAGTCCAGCATGGAAGTATCATATGATATTAACGACAAGCTGTTCTTGCCATTCTGTGTGCATGGGAAATATAAATTTACTTATAATTTAAACCCATAGTCAATATAGATTGACAGAATCGGACAGAACATGGGCACTTTAAAGTTATCTAATGTTTTGGTATTAAAACAATTTTTTAATACCAAAACTTAAATATTTAAACTTAGAAATGAAAATGAAAATTCATGCATTAAACATAAAAAATTAATTGTTGAGATTGATTTCCTATGATGCAAATCGTTATGCTTAGATATGCAAGAGTCATTTACTTGTTCATTGCGTTTTTTAACAATATGTTTCAAGTCTATGGAACTTTATATGCCTTATTCATACATATAATAAGTGATTATGTGTCTACTGGAAACTTCAAATCCAAAAATAATTTTGGCAATAGAACGAAAATTTAAAATCCGCAATAAAAATCTGTAAAGGCATCCTTAAAAAGCTTCAAAGTAAATAATTTTAAGTATATTACATTACTATATATTTTACATAGACACAGGCTCCACCTGCAGATATCCATACACAAGGGAAGCTGACAACCCTCTTTCGTCAATTGTGAGTGCTTGCCCTCATTTGTCTGCGTACAGTTTACCCTCTAGACTCATGTCTATTATGAAACTTCACAACGAAATTGTTCTTTCCGTTGAAGGAAGTCTGCTATCGATTCTAGGCTAGGTAACGTTTCATATTTATTTAGGACTTTACAGTAGTATAAATATTTTGAGGTAAATTATCTTTAGAGCAACAATTTTTGAAGCTTGTGACATTAATGCTAATTCGTATCGAGATTTTGTCCAACTCGAATTAAAAAATATCAGATTACAAAATAGTATTGATGTAAAAACGAAAGGCACAAAAAATCTACTTCACAAATTGTATGCCATGGGAAGAAATATTTAGAGCATGCAAACCAGGCTTTCCGATAACACCACCTCATTTGTTCTCACGTATTTCGTAAGATTCGGCACATGCCAAGTTTTAAAAAATAATTTTACTGCAAAAGGTGTACCAGTATTTTATTTCTTTTTGGGTATAAGGCTTTGCTTAGACAGTCATTATTAAATGCTCTTTTGCGCTGGTAAATTCACAGGTTTCATTCGCAGCTTAAAATTTTGGAATAGGTATTCATATTTTCGTTTTGTTTAGTAGTGACTAAATCCATGTTCGACCTCAATATCACATGATATTAAATGAAGATGATGCACAAAACGTCAGTAAGCAGGCTTACAATGGAACTGGCTCTTTATGAAATATTGTAGAAAGACTTCATCGCTAGAGCGGTGAATGAAGGATAGTCCATAGGCAGGTGGACCCAGAAGGGGTACTTCCAGCGGTGGCCACACGGATTAGTCACCTTTCACAAATCGCTTTCCTTCGGCGGTAAGACTATTCTATGCCCACCCTAAAATCCTAAATCCAAAAATTCTAAGTAAATCGAAATCTTAAATAAAAACTAGACCATAAACTAAGCTATATTAGTAGGAACGTAACTATCTAACATCGAACAAAAATGACGGAACCGTTTTTTGAACCAACTACACGCAGTATTTAAGACCCGTCACTTTGTAGTAAATATTAATGAAAGCTGAAGCAAGATTTATCTGAAAACAAGGCTCGGGACTACTGTTTATTGCTTCAGAATAAATTTTGCGTCACTCAATTGTCTGGAAGCGTTAAAACCCACTTCACACAACCTCAGTCTGGCAGTATAATCCGCTAGTTTGTGAGCGGTTATACTGTACTGTCTTTTAGAGGTTGTTTTGCCATAAACGATCCTATCTTGGCGTTGTTATTAAAGAATATCTTCCTTTATGCAGTTCAGGACAGCTTTAATATCGCTGTCGTCCATTCCCTCACGTAAAGTTATCTTTCTTTTTGCTAAAAGATTAGAAGAAGTATTCTTATATAGTATTTTTTTATATACTTCATCATTTTAGAATATTATTATATTAGTATGTATATGTAGCATATTATTTTAATATTTTATGAACGTACCTAACGTTTATCGTCAAAAGTTAAACTTTTGTTTAAAATTAACCTACTGATATATAAAAAGTTTTAATAAATACGAAAAGGTTGTCTAAAATATTTTTTTAACAGTATAAGGCCTTTCTGAAAGGTGTTTTTTATGAAAGTTTTATCTTCACGTTTAAGGACAAATAAAGGCGGAAGAGAAAATTTAAAAAACTTTTATGCTGTGTTTGAATAATGACATAAAATAAATGGCATTTCGAGTTACAAGCTGGATGTATTAAAGTTGTTTACAAAGATAAAACGTAATAAATCTTTATAATTTAAAAAAAAATTAGGCACACTTAAAATAAAATACTTATTCATAATACACCATATTAAAATTTTCCCTACATTAATTTCAAACCATTGAAAATAACATAGGATATATTAAATAGAGCACATATTTTACCTAAACAAAGAGCTGCGCAAATCAGCCAATTTAATTAATTTTACAGAATTCATTTCCGAAATCCCTTCATAACTTAATTTGTTGTTTTAGCATCCATCCAACCGAGCGCTATAATTTACAATGCTGTCAACTCAAAGGATAAAAACATAGCATAATGAAATATTTTTTTTTTCTGTTTTCTTCTATTTAACCCATAGAAAATGAAATATGTTTAATTGCTTATATTTATACTCTAACAGAAGTTCATTTGGAAATGTTCCTTAAAGGTACATGCACACTAAGTCGGGCCGCATCGTATGTTTCAGCCCAAATACCATCTAGACTGTTTAAAACAAAACATCAAACCAAGGTGACCTTGCTAGTTTACAACAGTGAAGACGGCTGTTTGTAACTAAATTTCGCATACCCTTGGCGGGTTGTAAACGGTGCTTTAAAAACACAGACATACGTCTACATAGACAACGCAAGTGTCACGATTTGTATTGAAACCAAGCGTGCCGACTTTTTAAGACCTATTGTGACGTCACAGCTGATATTTATTACTGGGAAATACAAACAAATTCAAAGACACCGATGCCGCCGTGGAATCGATTATTAAGAACGATATTGATATTATGGTACTGATTTTGTAACAGACATACATACCCGCGGATTAAATCTAGCGGCACCAACCTTGACGCTTGGTCGGGGTTCAGACACGCAAAGTACATGCATTTGCGTTATCCATGTAGATGTATCTCTGTGTTTAGGACAGTCTATACACTCGTCGTTGTATATTTTACTATAAAACTATAAATGACTCAAGTTTTCAGCTTTTTAGCCTGCGTTTCAACCTTTCCTTCTTTATATCCTCAATTGCAAACAAAACTGCCATCGCGAAGATGTTGCCGTCGCGAGAGATCAAGGCGCACTGACAATTTGAGGCGTGGCTGAACTACAAGCTTATACGACCACTTTGGCGATGGGGTAAACGTGTCTGCCTCAGACGCCAGTGGTTGCGGGTTTGATTCCCGCACGGAATAAAAATGTTCCGTGTCTGGGTGTTAATCTATTTTTGTATTTATATTCTAGGTTCCCCCCTAGTTCGCTACATGGTATCCCATAAAACAAGCTATGCTTACTTTGGGGCCATGTAATTGGTGTGATTGTCTGGGTTTTTTTTTATTAGATACAACCAAACATGAGATACTTTAAAATACAATCCAATGGCATGTGGCACTCTAGTATAAATTATGTAAATATAAGTTTTATACAAGCTATTTTTCAAAACGACACCTTATAAAAACACAAATAAGGTACAAAAATTTCATTAAATGCCACAAATATAAACGCCATTACAGCGTAATATGACACATTTATTTAAGTGCCAGTTATACTCTGCTTCCTGTTTTGAAGAATTCCTTAATAAATTTACGTGGCTCAAACTTAAGTAGATACATTTCCGTGACATTTAGAAAAGCAAAACAAACTTCATGCTTTAAATATTTGAATGTAACGCTGGCTTCTGGTAAAAGTTTAGTTTGAAACCGCCACTTAAGTTTGGAAGTATAGTTTTGTAGTTTCTAAATGATAAATATTTCTTTTGAGACAGTAGACGCCCTAACTAAATTAAGCCATTATTTATAAAAGTATAATCTTATGAACTATTAGGGTTAATATATGAAAAAGCTTCAGAGTCGGGGTATTTTTCATATTTTTTAATTTATTTCAATTGCTTTCATAATATACTTACGCAAATTATTATAAGATACATTATGACCCTATTGGGTACTGCAATATTAGGAGAGAGGAGGCGTATTAGATATTATAGATAAATAAGATTTACTTTCTGATTACAAATTTATCATTAAAATATTCTTGTACTGTATAATAGCTTTTTGATAATAATACAATTTTGAGCTGTTCAAATAATATTTTTCATTTATTTGAGAGTCCAACGACATTCCTTATTCGACCAAGTTTTTGCGTGATACCTCGCTTACAGCTCTCATAAGGAAAGCCTGAAACAACCTATGACAAATATATTTTTTTGATTTATAACAAAACTAGCTGACCCGGTAAACGTTGTTCTGCCATATAAAAAAAAAAATAGATGTTGGCCGATTCTCATAGATACCGGATAAGCACAAAAAATTTCATCAAAATCGGTCAAGCCGTTTCGGAGGAGTATGGCAACGAAAACTGTGACACGAGAATTTTATATATTAGAATATTAAATTGAAAAAATATTTGCGACAGAAAAGTACAATTTTTACTTCACAAATAAAATAGGATCACTGCTATCAATTAAAAAAATTTTAATGACTTAGGTAAAATGAAAGAACTTATTAATTCTACTGTATTATATGCTTGCTACAGTGTAAGTAAATTTTGCTCTAAATTACTTAAACTTCATTTCTTTCGCCGTAAAGTACATTTTCTGAAAACAGAGCCGTCCGCAAAAAGTGCTACTTCATTGTCTTTCATTGCCAGTTGGTTCCTTGGAGTGTGCTAGGCGGGAAATGAGAAAGGTCAGATGAATTGTTAAGGTCGTTTTTTTAATTACCTTCGCACTTATTTCGGCTTGTGCAATGCAGATTCATGTTAATTGTCTTGGAATAAACGCACCAAGGTAACCACCATACAAAAACTACTTAAGTTTTATGTATGAAATATATTTGTGAACGTGACCTAGATTTGGTGGCGTTCGTTTAATATTTTATGACAAAACAATAAAAAATATATGTCTATTTGGCAATCATCACAAACACAAAGATTAGTGTGGCCCTGAAAGGAAAGAACATGGTGACACACAAAAGAAGTTTTAGAGCTCACACACAGAGAAGAGAAAGAAGAAAAAGCGAACTTTTTGTTTTCGTTTGAATCACATTAACAAAAGGTTCGATATTATTATTTTATTATGATTAAATAATAACAACCAAGATTGTTTGATTCAAAGGTTGCATATCGTTAGTGGTTTGCGGGTATTTGAACCTAAATAAGCAGGCTACGTAGTATTCCATAGCAGCAAAGCTATTCTACTAGTGCGTTTTCATATATGTAGAATAAAACCAATATCATTTAAAAGGGTCTTTTTCATTTCACTATTTAATTTTTCAAGACATTAATAAACAGCACATCAATGGTTCAAAATGAGGAACAACGACCTCCATTGCATTTTTGTGATTGTATTCCAAGAAATACGTCTCAAGAGTAACAAAAATACTTTCGTATTCAACAAATATAAACAATTAAATGCGTGAAGGTGATACAAAGTTTATTTACCATTAAAACGCCTACTTATTTCGCAGAATGAAATGTTTCAATTAAGAACAGTAAAATGCCATCTGCTTCAGGTACTCAACAGCACTTGTTACAATTATATGTAAATTGAATTTGAGATGCTTAGATGATAATTAAACCGTTCTTGTAGGAAAACATTAAGTATAAAGATGGAATAATGTAAATTAAAATTTGAATAACATCGAAAGCGTTTTGTGTATCTCTCCTTTTATGAAACTAAATGAGTAAATATTTATCTGTAATTAATATAAACAGGTTGTTTAATTGCCAAAAAGTGTAGATTATGACAGATGAAATCTTTAATTATAATAATAATAATAAATAATAAATCATTTATTTCAGGTAATTTATACCCAACACAATTTGAAATTTGCAACATATCACACACTTAAACTGATCAAAATAAAATCTGAGTAAAACTAAAATAAAATAAAATCACAAAAGTACAATCAAATTAAATCAAATCATATAAATCTTAACATTTAAGTCTTAATAACAGTCGTAGGTAATAAAATTCTATGTCAGTTTCACAACCAAAATAATGATAGTAATATACAAATGTCAGTCATGTTTAAAAATTTTTAGCAATAAAAAAATATATATATATATAATAATAAGGAATAATAATATTAACAGAATGTCAAAGTTTCAGAATGTCAGTATTGTCTAGTTGGCAATGGTACAGTTAAATGTCTGTTTGACGCGTGCTGGATAAAAGGGCAGTCCATCCTATCAGCAATCATAGTCAGGACGGCGTTGGAGCTGGCCCACACTCTGCGCACGAAGGAGGCGGATCGTGTGCGCATGGTTGCGTGGAAGCAGGCGGTTCGATTCTCTGCAAACATGCCTGACGCGCTGCAGTGCCTGGGCAGCCCCATCACCGCCCTGAACGCGTTGTTGTACTGGATGCGGAGGGCATCTTTATATTCATTTTATATCATTATAAGGCAAGTAAATTAAAATCTTGGTCAAACCAGCGAAACCAGCTATATCAGACCTGCGCAAAACTTTTAGTCATTCGCCTGTTTCATAAAAAAGTATTTAAAAAAAAACTTTTTCAAAAAGATATTGAACTTTTATTGGCTTTAGAAGAATACTTTTATCGAAGTATTTATTACTGGTAGAGTCACATGTAACTCTAGCTATCACGTATCACTCTCGATCATCTTCTTAGAAACGCATCCAGGTGAAAGAGGCATATAAGAAAATTATGCCATCCCAAATTGCTGACTCTTAGAGCTATACACGGTGACTACCCCTTAAAGGACCGACAAGAGTTGTTATACTCTTGCAAAATACGTTCGCCAATAACCTTGTATCACCTGGTATAAACCTTGTTATCGAAGTGGGTAGTCAGCGAATGATCTAAGAAAGAAGCCTCTTTGATGTTTGACAACTGAGATTCGTGAATTTTGCAACTCTTGATTTCGGAGTAATTTCATTATTAAATTAGCTATAAGTAGACTTTCAAATCATATGCGCGTTTAAGCAACTTTATTGGCTTCATTATACTGTGAAATATTTTATTATTATCTAAATATGTTAAACTGTTCTGTTACTGACTGAGCAACTGACAGACAACGTACAGCCATAACCATTGGGGGTAGAAAGCTGAAATTTGGAACGGGAAGTATTGAACTTTTTAGTTTGTATGAAAAATCTATAAGTGCACGAATGCGAAAAAGTTAAGCATATACGAATTTGCGGGAAAAATCTAGTTGATAATAAAAGTTGAATCTTTGTCCCATTTTATAAAACCCATTAAATTCTTCACGTTGTCATTTTTCAAAACAGCCCAATGCAAAATAATGACCAATTTTCTTAGGAGGTGAATAGGAAAAATATTTGCTAAATCGTTCAATTGCTCAGGAAACAATGTCTAAAGTATATGACTCATGAAATTCGGCTAAAGGAAATTGCTACTCTCAGTGCGCCCGTTCAAACGCGTTGCGAAGAAAATTTGATTGCCGTAATACAAACTTGATAGCGTATAAACGTAATATTACAAAAAAATGCTCCATATAAAACATTTGCGACGTCGTGAATTAATATGCAGTGACGTCAATTTATGTAACAATGTAAAAATGTTTTTGTTAAGGCATCTTTCTCAAATATGACACTTTAAGGCAGTTTTGTTAAATTAAATTAGGTAAAATAAAAGCATTGAAAAATATTTCCAATGTCTATACTAGTTATCTCTCATGCTACATTTATCTTCCTTACACTTATGTTACATGAGTTCTCTAGTTTTACCATAGATCTGTTGAATATAATCTAGCTTTTCAATAAGCGTAGAAATTAAAACTCTCCTAAAACAAAAATATATCCCATATCGCTAACATCACTCGAAAACAAATGTTTGAACCAGTGTGAAGGACGTTGTTTTTTAAAATTAGAATTATAATTTGAAGATTCATTATTTGTTTTTATATATTTTTGAGTTGACATAAAACTGTTAGTGTTTATGATTCACAGACACTTGGCAACCAGCATAGTGCACTCGCAAACATATTAATTTAAGACTAAAGTATGTACTAACCAATTAAATTTGTGACAGTACCTTTTTAGGTGAAGGCAACTTGCAATAAATTCTTTGACAATGTATAAATAAATACTTGTACGCCCACGTGAAATTCAATATGAACGGTGTCATTAGGGACTTCAAGCTAAATTAGTATCGGGTTTCTTAATCAACGGTTGACTTCGTGTACGAGTATGTCAAGAACAAAGAAAATTTTGGCATTTTAATTTATCCTTTAACCTGAATTCAAGTTTGATCAATAAATTAATTTTATTTGCTTCTATATTAGATTAAATATCTAAGACTATGCATGATAGATTTTAATTTTAGGCTTTCGATACACAATGACCTAACAAAAAGTACCTACATCAATTAAATGCGTATAAATATAAAATTTGATATAAAACATATTTATATTTTATTACATACTAGCTGTTGCGCGCGGTTTTACCCGCGCAATTTCGATTCCCGCGGGATTTTCGGGATAACAAGTAGCCTATACGGATTCGGAAGAATCCCTCTAAGAAATGGTAAAAGAAATTTTGAAATCGGTCCTGTAGTTTTTGAGCCTATTCAATACAAACATACAAAAATACAAAGGTTTCCTCTGTATAATAGGTATTAGTATAGATGAGCCAACTTATTTGGATAGGTATAACTAATGAATCTTAATTACAAAGTGTTTCTACGTATCGAACAAAAAAATACATTATTAGATTGCTTTAAGGTTTAATAGAAGATAAAAAACACAACTCTTTGAAAGAAGCCTGTTATACCAATACCTACTTACTCATAAAAAGCTGTGCCGCCATAAGTCATGCTTGTAATACGAAGGCTAAATCTAGGGCACGTCCTTATGGATCGAGGTCCTATTTACAAAGGGATGATTTCAAAGAAGCTCTGCGAGTAAAATGCTTGTAAAAACATTCTGTAGCTTGAAGCGCGATAGGTTTAAAAGAACCTTTCTTAATTTAAATTGAAGTGTAAAATAAGATGAAAAATATTTAAGTTGAGCTTACTTTGTTTTCTTCTTTTATTTATGATACATTATTACAAAACAATTTAAATGCTGGACTGACAAAAACATAGAATGTGAATAGAATAGAATGTTCTCCACCCGGGCATACTGTACAAGTCAGTTAAGGGACAGAGGTTTTAAATGACGTTTTTGCGAGCGATATCATCGTTATGGTCTCTTTCCATCATTATAATACCTCCAAATTTGTCAAATGTGACATCAGATGTTTGTATAGCCTCTGATGTTCTGCCTACCCCATAAGGAATACAGGCGTGAAGTTATGTATGTGTGTATGTATATATGTAATTTAAATTAAATTCAAATAGTTTCCGTGTTAACTAAAGTATTGTTATTTTAAATATTACCACCTATTTTTACTTTTGATATTAAATTCCGCAAGAATAACTCTAAAAAGTCAAACTTTGTAAAAACAATGATAAATCAGTACATTTATTTTTTATTTCTGCTTGTCTATCCGTTGCAAAGTTCAGTTAAAAACTCAGTTAGTAAAGAGCGGCCGAGATCCATATTTCAGAAATTCCCATTAGGGATGAATCTAAATCGTCGTATCTTTGGCAAGTGGCCCATTGGCTCCCAAATGCTGGGCAACACAACTGAGTAGTTGCCTTTTATTGAAAAAGGTTGAAAGTATTGGAATCTTAGAAATATTTATTAGAATAGGCTGTCGTATTTTTCGGTAAAGTAAAATAACATGGTTTACTTAACCTAATAAGCTAACTAAAGATGATGTTAATACAAGTAAAAATGTGATGATAAAAGAAATAACAATATTAATTCTGGTACTTCAACTTAGGAAAGCAGTTCAACATTTTTTTTTTTAATTCAATGTTTCAATTATATGGTGTGATGAATCACTGAAGTAGCCTTAATTCTCAACTTATTATACCTGCGACAGATATCCCAATATTACAAATGGCGTTTCGTCTACCATTAGGTACAGCAAAAATAAGAAAAAATAGACGTGTGGCACTCGGAGACTGCCGCGGTAAAACTATTGCATAGCATTTTTATCAACTCATGCAATTATAATTATTTATTTATTTTATTAATGCAGTAATGTTTGATCTAATATGAAGTTCCACAAGTTCCTAGTAGATGGCGCTGATTGTTTATTAAAGCCCGCATGTAAAGTTATGAAATCAAAGTATCACCGCTGTGCCGGTCGGAGTGGGAGGTGTTAGGTTTTTTTCGTTACGGAATTTCTGGATTCGGTCCCCACGCTCAAGGACCGCGATAGAAGCTATGCAATAGCTTAAAAAAATTGGTCGCAATTCGATTTCGTAAACGATTTTGAAAACATTATTTTAAAAAGTTTTCTACGGTACATTTTTGAATTATAAAATTGAGTACCTACGAGTTCAGGCTTTAGATGGTATACGTAGGAAACTTTCCTTTGCCCGCGTGCTTTCATCTTTGACCTTGTCTTCACTTATCATTTGAGGTCCAAACTGACATCAATCGCAGGCTTAGTCTTAAAAAAAAACTTGCTGGATGTTTTCAAATTATGTATTTTTCTGTTTATTTGGCTACATACAAAGAAATGAATGGTCATCTTCAAGTTAAGATACAAAAGTATTCAGTTAGTAAAGTTTATACATTTTATAAGGAAGATTTTTAAAAAAAAACAGCATAGTAATGCACCTTAATATAAGATATATTTAACCGAATATTATCGTGTAGTAAATACTAAGAACAAAATTAATAATCAATGAATGCAGAGCATTAAAAAACCGACTTCACGTCAAAACTTCGGCTGAGGTGAGAATGTCAACAACGTAAACATTCTCCGAAAACATATTTTTTTCAAAAGTTTGAAATTTTCAATCAAGTTCCCAACCGATTTCGATGAAATTTTAATGGGACCAACTATGATGTATCCTCTATTATATGAAACAACAATTTTCAAAATCAATTCATAATTGTCTGAAATATCGTGTAACAAATACACAAAAAAACATACAGTAGAATTGAGAACCTCCTTTTTTGGAAGTCGGTTGAAAAGCAACATGCATTTATCTCCTTTTAAAGTAACTAAAAGTACAATATAAAAAGGCAATATGGTGATCAAATGATGCTAAAAGGTACTCAAATCCCGAGTTCAGCAAAAATGGATATTTCGCCTGATTTTTGAATTTTTATTCACGTTCTCAAGCAAACCCGTGAAAAATTCAGTTTTATTATGAAATGCATTTTCCGGCGAGCTTCGTAAATCCACATAGTCAATTTTCGATACGAAATAAATATGCAACTCAATATTTCCACGAAATGTGCCTTGATTTGTAAAAAAGGTAAAGAAATACCTGCAGACTCACGACAGTTTTCAATTCTTGCAAACATTTTTAGAAGCAGTTGATAAAAAGAAATTCGATTTTTGAATTTCTTATCTAGTTTTGAGTTTGGACACATTTGCTTTCAAATGGAATTAGATTTTATTAAGTTTTATTTGAAAAGTATCGAATGAGTTTTAATAAGTTGTTATATTATATTCCTTATTTACAATTACCTGATATTATATAATAATATAGGTATATATTTTTTTGCGATTTCTAACTTTGGCAATGTTTAATGTTAAAAAAAGGCTTAAATATTTACCTAAGTGTTACAAAACAAAAAGATCAATTCTTATAGCAATGTTCTTTGTTAAAGCAAAAGATAAAAGAAAGCACATACTGGAGGGTTTAACTTCGAGTAACTTCGAAGTGAAGATAAGACAAGATTACACTTTTTGATTTACTGGGAATTCGGTTTTTCCTTATAGCCAATTTGAAAAGCATGTTTAGGAACATAACAACTCTTACTACTGATTGGAAAATTACTAACTATGGTAGGTAAGCATTAATTTTTTTTGCCATTAAATAAATTGAAACTTTAGATTAATATTTTATCGATTTTTTTATGACGTTATGAGTGCCAAAGGTCTTGTCCCTCAGTTTTGTTTGTACTTTCAGACCAAATGAACTTAAAATTTTAATTAAATCAACATATTTAAGAAAAATTAAGACTGCTATAACAGTAAATATCTTTAGAATACCTTATAAAGTTTTAAAAATTAATTATATTATAATTAATTTGAGAGTAAAGTTTTTTTTTTTTTTTTTATAAGTGACTAAACCCGCGTTTGACCTCAATCTCACCTGATGTTGTTTTGTATGTTAATATTTCTGCCAGCAATTGAAACAATTTTCTGCATTTTGCACTTAATAAGAGTAGAATAGTAGCAAGAGGGCTGTAAGGCATCAATTGCAGCCTGAGATATTTCGCCTATAGCTCGAGGGTACAATTGATGCTTAAACTCGAGCTAACTATTCTGCTTTACATCTCGATTGTGAGGTAAGTAGAAAAAACGGGCATTACAAGAATAAAACATTTTAATATTGTTAATTGCTGCTTCAGCTTCCATTTTCATTGAATCGGGAGTGCAGCTTATATCTTCATCAATTGAAGAACTCATGTTTTTTTCCTAATTAGTACGTCATTATAAAAAAAAAGTTTTCTATTCCCTCCTTTTTTCATTAAAAAGAATCAAGTAAAGAACTTTTAAACTTTTTTTTTAAGATCGAAATTAAGCTTCGCCGTTGGATCACACGAAGACAATGCTGAATAGCGACCTCTTTGGTCATTGGGCTGAATGGATGATGTCTATTGCCAGTTTTATGGTGGTTAGATGTACGCGAACTTTTTGAAAGAAAGAAGTGTTTTTTTTTTATTACTTACCGCCCTAGGGCTTTTCTAGCTAGATTAGACCTTAGAGCTCTAATTAGTCATCTACAAGCCCCATTTGGAGGTAATAAGAACCTACTTACCGAACATGAGAGATGTAAAAGGTATTTATTTGTTAAAACAACTACCATGTTAATTCGTTTTTAAATAGAGTGTAACGATTCAATCTTTTCCTTTACAAATGTCATTTTACCTTTTGATTTTCAATCTATAAAATAAATCTAGCTTTTTTTCAATTGAATAATGTTAAATTAAAACCCTGACCTCAAGTAGAGTTCATCTCACTTTTAATTTAGAATTCCTGCAAAATGAAACATTTATTATACATCAGTCCACTACTTAATTTAAAACGACAGTACTTTCAAGCGCAATGTTACAAAGGAAACTAATTCTTATATCTTTCAAATTAAGGTTGAAAACAAACGCAAAGATATATTTCTTTACTTATTCTCTTTGAATAATCAAAAGCTCCATTTTATTTTCTTAGCTGGTAGTTAATTTTATTGTTTCATCAGGATTAGTCGGATTGAGAACAATGAAAATGCAATCCTATAAACGGAAATGTTTTATCGTTTGTTTATTATGTCGAAAAATAAGGTAATTTACTTGAACCGGAAAATAAAGGTTTTAGCAGAAAATAAAACAACTTTTAAAAGTCTTTTTAACACCCGCAAAAGCTTTTTCGGGCAAGTTAAAGAGTTTTTCTTTCAACAAACACAATATTAGTTCTTATTTGAGTTTTATACTAATACTTTATATAACTTTCATTGCTTTGTGTATGATTGTGAATTGAAAGGATAATTATTTATTCACTTATTTTATTTATATTTAAAAGTGTGCCATTAAATAGTTTGGAATTAAAAATACAAAGAATTAGTCACGCAATTAGGGGTCTTATCGTTGAGAAGGGATCTCTTCCAAAAAACATGATTTTTCATTTTCAGACCTTTAAAAATGTTTTCGTTATACTAAGTCCTAGACCTAGTTTTATAAGTGCCGACCTTTATATTTAATAGCACCATCTTCACTAGGAGCAAGGTTAATTAATGAGTGATTTTCTAGGTTATCTAAAAATACTTCAAACAACCCATGATTGCAGAGAAGTTCTTTTGCGGGATGCGACGTTGTACCTTTTACTGCTCAAATATACAGGGTCAATTTTAATTAGCGCAAAACCTCTTGCAGGCAACCTCTTCACATCAATCCCTACAACATTTGTTCTAAAACTTTTTAAAATTGATAGTTTTTAAAAAGTTAGTTTTCCCATATAAAAATGTTTATAGCCTTTGTTTAGAGGCGTAACTCTATTTACTTTGAGCGTAGGTATGCCACGCACCTTGCGCAGTAAACTATTGCTTCATAATAATAATAGATACTTCTTAAAAAATGTAGAGTATGCAGAAAACTTGTTTTTATTTTTATTGCTTTATTTTTGCACTTCGTACAAAATAAGGCGAAAGGCAAAAAATCCCTGGGTGTAGCTATTTACTGTTCATCGCTAGAAAGTTAAAATAGCACCAACTTATTACTTTAATTTTTAGCAATCTGAAAATTATTTTACTATAAAAAACCCACCACATTCAATAGCTTCAAAATGATAAGTTTTGTAGCTTTGTAGTTGCGTAAATAGATTCTCAAAGTCCAAGCCAAAAATCAAATTGCATAATTTATTAATGACAGAAAACAAACAAAATGCACGGACAGTGACAAAACGAATGATGAATAGACAGTTGCATGTGATTTATTACTGATTACTGACAACTGGCAATCCTTTTGCAGAATAGCGGTTATTCATGAGTAGGCACGTGATTCAACTCTTTTTGGAAATTACTAAAAATATATTAAATTCACATGTTTAATTGTAAAACAAAAAAGCTATTTGTACTGATTTTGATATTAGAATTAACTGTTACATTTATTTAGCTTTCAATACTAGTAAATTCGTTTTCAAAAGTTATACGTGCAAGTTAATAAAAAAAAAAAATTAAATTCGCCTGGCATTATCTCATTTATAATCTTTTTTACTGAAAATTCCATGAATAGTATATTACATCATGGCGGAATATATAGGTAACCATAGCATAACGATGAAAGTTTTTATTAAAAGAATTTTTACTTTATGTATTAAAGATGTTTCATAAATTGTCAGTAGCAATGCATGCTACAAGTAAGAGGTTTACTTAAAGGAATATTGCTAGGTTTTAATTAATAAGTTGATTTTATGTTTCGTCATTACTGATTTACACTTTGTCATAACTAGGTACATATATCATAAGACTATTTATAGCATAAACATACGAGAAATTCACATAACTTGAACTTTAAATAATAAGAACGTAGTTTAAAGAAACACTCTGAAAACAGAATTGTGGTATAATTTATTTGTTTGCATTATATGTGGAAGTGACCTAAAAAGACGACATGTTTTACAATGGGTGTCCAAGAGCATGCAGAAACGTATTGTGTACACCACTTTATGTCCGCCACTCGGTGTTCACAATTGCCTACATTTAACAAATCTTTATTAAAACGAGTCTGCATACAACCTTTGTTTAACTTTTTCCTACGTAGAATTAATTTATTCGGTCGGCAGAATTATGTAAAACTAGCCTCGGAAATTGTAAGAAACCAACGGAGAAAGCAGTTTTGTTGTTATGTGAAAATTATTCATGAATGAATATAGCCTTTTTGTTTATTATGCGGAGTGGATGGGATGTTTTTGTATTACGTTACGCCTTTGCGACATTATTTCGTCAAGTTTTATATGGCTATGTGTGAATACAATAGCGTAACGCAATTTCATTAGTTTATTGTCTAAAGGGTTTTTCTTTGTGTATCGAAAAAATCATTTATCTGAGTTCTCATACTTCTCAAAAATTTGCTTATAACAATTGCCTATATTGCAAATATTGTTTCATTGGTTTAGAGTTGGGGAATTTTAAACTAAATGTCGTTAAAGGAAATAAATAGAGAATCTAAAAACAATTTAAGTTCCCCTCATTATTTTAGAAGCTCTGTTTATTTTCCAAGAATAATATTCAAAAAAGACTATCGAAGAAAATAGAAATTGGGTCGGTTACTTGACCGTATTCTCACTTTATAGCTTTAGTGTGGATCTTGATTCAAATAAAGATTTATTCCATTTTAAGTATAAATTTACAGTAAATAGAACTTGCATCTAGATAATCCTATTTTTATTTATTCAGAAACGAAAATGACTAGGTATAGTTAAGTTTCTCATTGTAATTAGATAGTAATTTGCCTGAAATTATTTTGACGGGATTTGCTATTTCTGCAATTTTTAATCAAATTAAAGCACAAAGGTATTGGCTTTAACTTTGAACTCAAAATCTTTGATCACGTTTCTTAATTTTGTAAGTTCCTCTAATGGATTTCGATACGTTGAAATACTGGGAACCTTTGCTTTTCAGTATTCTGAGTAGTCCATTCACTGTTTCTATTTGTTTTTCAGAATCTCAAAGTAAGCTCTGTAGCACATTCATGTTTCCAAATATTTTTCCTACATTTTCTCAGTCCATGCAGTCTGATTGTTGTAGCCGAATCTTTTGAGGAAGATCCTGGTAGTTATACTATATAGGGTCGCTAAATAATTGTCAATAATATTTTAATAGCAGATTATGAATCATGAGTGGGTCTTCATTTTCCAAAAAAAAAATTTTTTTTCGAACATTTTTCATAAATTAATATTTCAAAATTCTTCTAAGTGATCAAAATTTAAGTTTAATCTGTGACTAAACAGCAATTAATAAAATTATTTCCATCTTGCTGTGTTTTGTCATAAAATGAACATTAAACTAAAATTTTAGTCACTGAGAAAAAAAAATATAAATTCATGCCCACTCATCGTTCTTAATCAGTAATTAAAATATTATTGACTATTATACGCGGACCCTGTATTCAAAAACGTGTTATATGTGGGTATTGTTATTTACTTTTCAAAGTCAAAAAAGGTTGGTTTTATTGTGTTTTAAAATGCATAATTTTAAACATTACAGTTTTCTTTAACTATTTTTTAAATTTTACAGGTTTAATGAAGTTATAATTATAATTTTACATTATTTTAGTCCTAATTAAGTATTTCAAAGCTTTTCCAATTCTAGCGACGATTTGATATTCTATTTAAAATAATAATTTGACGACAAACATTAATTGAAATCAACTAATTAAATTATGTTTCTTTTGTTACAGACGGGAAACGAGGACTAAGAAGAAATGTTATTAAAACAGTTTTAGGATTTTTAAAATCCTCATTTAATTTAATTTCTTGTGAAACCTTTCAAGTCAAAAATGTTTATAAAATCAAGTGTGGGTTAATATAACCGAGACCATGGCTGGGAGAGGTGGCGGAGTCGAGGTCATCGGGTTTTTCCTCGCTGTGGCATTTTGCGTCACTTGCCCAGAATATGGTAAGTAAAAAATTTTAATTCATCAATAACTACAACACAAATACACTTTGACGTCCACATAAATATAAACGAACAGTAAAAAAAATCCTTTTATATACCTAAATCAACAGTTTAAAGAAAAACTAATTATTGTCTTTGTATGTAAATGAATAATTCTAATAAATATAAAAAAAATATATATAGGAACAGAAAGGTAGGTGGGTAGAACCAACCTATGAAATACAAGATATCTCTTTATCTTAAAAAGGGAACGTCTGTCTTTGTTTGGGATAATATTTGAAACTTCTGAATATATTTTGATCCGTTTTGAATCGTAGACTCATAAGCCATAAGACAGGTAACGGTTAGATTAGAAGAGACGTCGAGCAACAATCATGGTCGCCATCACAAAAAAGTCGCCCTTTGTCTTTGTCTAGCAGTGGGCGACTTTTTTGTGATAATAATGATGATAAGACATCATGGTACATTATCTACGAGACGAGTAATAACATTTTTAGCAGTGGAGCTGATAATTTTTTTGACATATATAATAAACCCGGATAAAAGCCTTGTTGTTAGTTCTTAAGGGTGTTCGCACCATGTATTGCAATAATATGATACACATTTTAATTCCTATACATGAACTTAAGAAATTTTTATTACTGCGGAATCCTAGTTGATATAAATGCAATGTCGTGCTTCATTTAATTTTTAATGAAAAATGCATTTTTTAGATCAAAAATAGTTTTATTCCAATTATGATCTTACAAAACTAAGCAAAAACGAAGCTTAAATAAGTTTCATTATTAATTGAACAAATTCAACCTTGCAAAGATCGCAAACAATTCGTTATCCAACTCAATAAATAAATAAATAAAATAAAATGCCCAGACAATCACACCAACTACATGGCCCCAAAGTAAGCATGTATTATGTTATGAGATACCATGTAGCGAACTAGGGAGAACCTAGAATATAAATAGATAAATAGATAAACACCCAGACACGGAACATTTTTTTTTCTTGTTCCGTGCGGGAGTCGAACCCGCAACCATTGGCGTCTGAGGCAGACAGGTTTACCCCATCGCCGCGGTCGCGGTCGTCAAATAGATTATTTGAGGAAAAACATTATTATCGAGTTGGCCAAATTTAAGAAATTATAATTACTCGGTACACGTTATATTATACGTGATTATTACGCGTGTTAACATATTCCGTCAAAATATTCTCAAAAATAAACGTTGCTAAATTATTCCTATGAAAGTGAAAGTAGAAGAGAGTTCATAAAAAATCCGTACAAATGATTAATAGATAAAAGCAGCTTTTCCTGGCCTTATTTTGAAAAAAGAATAGACTGTTATTGTGTTTAAATTAACTTTAGAAACGGGATATTTACCATGTTTTTGATTTATTTTGAGTTCTCGATATTTCGGCACTGTTACAAGCGCCATGATCACGACGGTACTGAAGATGCGGGTAAGCGTGTTTTTTATTCACGGGCAAACAAATCTGTCTACCCGCTTTATTTTGCGTTTCGATCTTTGGTTACCACTACTATTGTCACTGTTTTCACTTAAATCAGCTGTGTCCACTTGGTCCAGCTGTGCAAAAGTCCATCTCAATACAAAAAGAATGTACCAGTCGATACTGTGAGTTTTGCGTGTCGAAAACAAAATCGAGTTTTAACTTTAAGTGAAAACAGTGACAATAGTAGTGCTAACCAAAGATCGAAACGCAAAATAAAGCGGGTAGACAGATTTGTTTGCCCGTGAATAAAAAACACGCTTACCCGCATCTTCAGTACCGTCGTGATCATGGCGCTTGTAACAGTGCCGAAATATCGAGAACTCAAAATAAATCAAAAACATGGTAAATATCCCGTTTCTAAAGTTAATTTAAATGTTAATGAACATGCCAGTTTAAAAACTTATATTGTTATTGTGTTGTTACAATTTCATAAAAACAGAATTGCTACCCAACATCCAATTGAGACATTTACATAAAACAACTGAAATATTCCGGCTGAAGGTCTGAGGTGCGCGAAAACCATTTTTGTTTTAAAGGCAAAATAAAATACTTAGCTGTGAAGTCCAACTCTGAATGCAACCTTTTTTTATTGTACAGTTTTTCAGGTATTTCCAGATAGATAATTCCAGCTACTTCAACAATGTTTCATCACAATTTTTCAAGTTAATCCTCTAGCTGGTCATTTAGATACCAGTGCGCTCTTTCACTCAATATATTGTCTTTTTCTCGAGTTCTATAATTGGCTCATTATCAATTTAAACTGGCCATTGTCATTATTAGGTTTGTTTGCCATTCTGAAAATAAATGCATTAATCAATTTTCTAATAGTAAATACTTCTGGACATTGACAATTAAACATTATCACTTAAATGATATCAAGATGAAAAGACTGTTCTGCTGATTAAAAACACGGCGTTTAATGATTCACAAAATCACTCATTAAATTAAATTTTACCTACTTATACAAAGTTGTTTCTCTTTCTATATTTGAAAATAGAGTGACAAAAAAATGTTATAATAGGTATATGGAAAATTTCCTGTCATTTCATATTGCTAGATAATCAACCTCGTTCCTTAAATAAACCTAATATTGTTAGGACGACATGGAAGGGGACGGTAAGCTGCTTATTCCAACTTCTTTAAAATTATGTACAGTGCCCATTAATGATTATTACAAGCCATTGCAGCACCCTAAAAACGCTATCATCCAACGATCATTAATAGGCTTTTATAAAAAGGGTCTTAATAAAAAGGGGTTCAAATAATGATGAGAGGTTATTATTCGAATTAAATACTTATGTTAATGCACGTACAACTAGGACATTGTTATTGTCTTAACTGCCATGAAATACCCGCGCAAGAATATATTTTTTGACGCTGTCTTAAGTTTTAACAGATGAGGATATAAAGCAAAACACATTTTTACTTGTTTTCATCGTTCTTATTTAAAAAGAGTAAACCAGCCGTGGGTGACTGTCCAAAATATTTTGTTTATTCATTAAAATAATAGGGAAAACCTTAGCAGTATGTATCAATTATTTTTGAAGTCATTCACCGCAATAGTTTTTAAAACACCGTTTCGGAATCTTTTCAAGCCGAGAAACTGACTGTATATTTTCTCTGTGGATATAGAAACTTCAATTTAATATGTCAAACTTTGTTAACAAGGAGCTGAAACAGTCATACAAAATGGAAGGGTTTGCAATTCGCTTGGATTTGTAAAACATAAGCAAGTTAAAGCTAAACTTACTTTACGGGTCAAAATGCTGTGGAATAAAACTTTAAATCTTGAGTAGAAACTAAAGTAGAAAAATTAATTTATATAAAATTAATTTTAGCCATTGCAGATAAAACTTTTAAGAAAATGTACCTATTTTCTATCTACCTATAGATTTTTTTGTGTAAAGTAATATTCATAAAATTATGTACCTACTGCTGAAAATGATTGCATATTCACAAACCTTCGTGGTATATTTATGCACTATCAATACCTGTTTGTATTAAAATTGTATTTGTAAATTGATAATAAATAAAAAGAAAGAAAGAAAGCAAGAAATAAACTTAAGACGTACTGCTATATTGCTTTGTAGATTTATATAAGGTTGCTTAACTGTGAATAAGGACCATTATAATTGTTGTGACGTGAAATGCAAAGCTCACCTATTAATACCAAAATAAACATTCTTGTATTTGCAGGATTTAAAATAATATGAACTTTGGCGACCGGCTGGTGTAGCGGTAACATACATTGCCTTCTATGCCAGAGGTCCTGGGTTCGAATCCCGGCGGCGGCGGATATTTGTGTGATCAACACAGATATTAGTCGTCAAGTCTTGGATGTTTATATGTTTATTTAAGTTTAATCCAATAAAAAATATGTATTTATTCAAGATGTATGTACTATTTCTTAAGTATACCAGTTATCTAGTATCCATAACACAAGTTCTTTAAGAAACTTTATTTGGGCTAGATAATGTTGCGTGAGTGTCAGAAATATTTATTTATTAATGAAGTGCTGAAAAAACAGCAATTCTTTTCTCACTTAGATAAAAATAATGTCTTCATCATTGACATTTATTTTTCTTATAACCATCTCAATAATGCCACCAGGCTTAAAGCTAAATAACTAGGTATGAATTGGTTAAAAAATAATCAAAGTTTTCTTGTCTAAAATTTACACCACCTTGTCTTCATCGTTAATCTTTAAACAAAGAACGTGTAGTGATTAAGATTGAAAGGGGTATGCTACGTTGGTTTGGACATTTGAAAAAGATGAGTGAAAGTTATTTTAGATGACGATGAGACTTATTAACTGTCATGTTCGCTTAAGGTTAAGCATAACGTAAAGAACGAAACGAAGGAAAGTTTAAAGTGCGATGAAATAAAAATCTTCATTTTATAAAAAAAAACATTGACAGATATCAAGACGCAAATAGGAAGGTAAATATTGAGTTTACTCAATACAGAATTAGGCACGTCACACATTACCGTCAGCTCTAAATGGTTTTTATCGCTACTCGTCGATACGAGTTTACAGTATAAAAACTTCCTCCATTGAGTCTATCAATCCAGGATTAGGGATCCTCAGGGAATTCCAACTGATTCTGAGCACGTGCGTGCAGTGCGATTTCAGCTAAGCTACTGAATAAAGCTCTCTTTGAAAGATTGCTGATTTAGAGTAAAATGGAAACTGTACAATATTTCTGTATTGGTTGTTCCTATTAGATAGTTTGTTTTTAGGTTTATTTGATATTTTGTTTAATATTACGATTCACATTTTAATAAGAAATATTAGATATAGTTTTTTTAAATCAATTTAGTCTGGTAGAATTTAAATAAATCGAATGCAACTACCTATGATTTTCACCGAAAGGATTAATGGACACTCCTATTGTCTGAATACGATTTGAAAAAAAAATAACAAAGATTCGGTGCAACAGTGCTGTAAATAATTTATATCCAGTACATAATGAATGCAGCTTTACAAAGACCCTAAGCTAGCTCGTGAATATAATTAGAAAGAAAGAATAACACTAATTTCAAAACTGCGGACTAACAGTAGATACAGAACTATAAACAAACAAAAAAAATACAAAAAAATGATTACGTCTGCACATATAGATTTAGGTAAAAGTATCTTCGCAGTCATGAAGAGAAAAACGTTCCAAATCTAATATTAGAAGAACAGTAGCCGTAACAATAGTGTATTATGTTTCACAAAACAATTCTAATACTACAAAAGAAACATACTATTTTTTTATTATTTTTAGACATTCCAACAGTAGTTACTTTTTAATTATTATTACTGAGTACGTTTCAGTCTGCAATTAAGAGGGTGGTGTTTGACCTAGTCCTCTTTTCTATTTTACTTATATTTGTAGCGATTGATTTTATTTTTATTTTTGTGATGTAAATTTGACTTTTTAAAAATTTACAAGGTTACAGGCCGAAGAACACTTGTAGCCCATGAAAACCTCCTTAAATAAACCAATGATAAAATGATAATACTATATTATTGAATTGTTTAAATTAATGTTTATATTAACGAACGAGTTGTCTTTAATCGTAAATAATTACTACCAATGTTTTATGAATCTAGGTCTGTTGACAGGAGAACAAATTGGTCCTACGGCTATGCTTTTAAGAAATAGCTATTATGTTATATTCACGCTCGGAATTTGTTTCAAATAAAGGAAATAAAACAACAACCTGAATACCTCTTGCGGTAGGTGGGCACTGAGTCCTAGGCACGCGATACACGTATTATCCATGGAAATTATGTTATTGCATAAATTATTATTTTTTCATGGCTGCTATTGTAATCATAGTTCTAGCAGGAGTTTGATGCAGGATAACGCGTTTTTGTTTTACGTTGAAGCTAAATTAACTTACTTCTTGGAATAGTTGCTTGAAGAGGAAAGTCAATGCTTATGTTATCGTTATGCCGAACTAACTTTACTCCCGACTTTGCCCCTTACTGAAGCCATCTTATGTAATGGTGAGAAAAAGAATTCTACTTTCCACTGCGCAGGGTCGTCTTAAAAAAGCTCAACCGCTCCTGGAGAGCTTGTCGTTAAAGGCTATTTACTCCGCTTATTGGCAGGACCTTGACGGTTTGCCTGCCTAGAGACCACCTTTAAAAATGTTTTTTGCCAATTATCAGCGCTCCAGCAGTGATAAGTTTCAGTTATGATTTATGGATGGCCAGTTCTTTCCTTACCCGGATGCTGTCATCCTTACTTCTTCTAATTTACCATCAGGTGAGACTAAGAACAAACCCCGCTTTAGGCTTCGTTATAAAAATTCTGCTTAACAAATATCATTAATATCCATCAAATGCTAAATCTTATTTTTTTATCTCTGTTCTCAGTCTTTGATTTAAAGATGTCATGTAATCAATATATGAGCGTTGCCAGGACAGCTAAAATCCAGATTTTTGCTTTGTGTGACAGAATCATGGATTGACAGTTTATATTCTGATCTATGAGTGTGAAAGAGTAACAATCCTGCATCCCTGCAAACTTATGTTACTTACTTTAAATCCTCACTTTACTTTTAAACCGAGGCAGTTTCAAAACTTAACATTTCATTGTTGGTATTTGGGTCGTTCTTTTATATAGTTCGCAACTAAAGGCGATTTACGAAAATCAGTTGAAATAAGAACATGACAGTTGTTTTCAATTCGTGCTATTTGTTTAATACGTTGTTCCTTTTTTCCACGTAAAATATTTTGGGTTAAATAAAATTATTGACGTCATCAAATGATCTGTAAAGTTATTATGATGAATAAAACTTTTTTAAATATTGAATTTTATGGTGTCGAGATATGTAAAAATTTTTTTAGAGGGTCACGAAATAAAAATCTTATATGAGTCGTATGTCGAAATTAATATCTAAGAATCGCAGTGTTAGCTCTGAACAAGATGGCTAATTAAGATGAGTTATATCTAAGCCTTAAGTCTAATATAGTGGGCAGTTCATTGATTATTGCTTCGCTGAAATCAAGGTCAGAGATACCATCACTGAAGTTACGTTTATCTTTATAACGTTGGTGATAACACGCTTTAGATCTATTATTTCACTACCAATTGTAATTTTCTTGATTTACGTTGTGGGTTTTTGACTACAGCTGATTTTAGAGCTCAATCAAGAAACTTATTTTATTCTTAAAACGTTTTATTTACTGTGTTTTGTTAAACAATTTTTGGAAATCTTATAGCTACATTGTGAAAGTACTATAATAAGCTGCAGAAAGCCATTTAGAAGTTTTCACAGTTAGTTTGTTTACGGGCTGGAACTTTTTAAATCTTACGGGCCACCTAGGCTTGCAAGGGTGCCAACCTAGAGCCAAGATTAATTCTACGTACATAACCAATAACCAAAGGAAATTGTGTTTCCTACTAGCTTTGTTTCGGAAAATACCGACAGGGTACGTTTAGATCGACCTCTATTTAAAGGTAATCATCGTTTTGAGTTATTGAAACTCAAACCCCAGCCTTTATGAAATGAAGTATCAAAGGAAGTTTTTACCAATTTTCGGTGCTAACCTAAGCAACGAAGACTTTCATGGGTTGATTCCCGCACAGAATAAGAAAAAAAAATGTTTCGGAACTGGGTGTTTATCTATATATTTATATTCTAGGTTCCCCCTTAGTTCGCTACATGGTATCCCATATCACAAGCTCTGTTTAGTTTGGGGCCATTTAGTTGGTGTGATTGTCTTTTTAATTTTATTTATTTTATTATTACTTATGCAATATTAACAGCAATATTTCTTAATGTTGTTTTAAATAAGCTACTGTAATTGTATTTTATTTACTAAAGTCGATGCAAAAACACTTGGAACTCTGTACTCTGAGGTAGGTGTATATGATTTATAATATAATGACACAGGTTTTATATTAAATGTACTCACCATTATAGTCGCCAGCAGATAGATACACGATGGTAATTTATTGATAGGATTTTACCTTTTCCTCGTGAAACAAAGTCGATTATAAGGATAACAATTTTTTTTTTTTTTTTTATTTATGTATGTTATTATTGGAAAATTAGATTTTAGGTTAATGTTAATAAATCACCATAGCTCATACATAATTTGATTTGATATGGAAATTAACATTGCTAGTAATTAAATTTTCTTTGCATTTTGTTAATTAGCAAGACGGTATGCAGTCGCACAAGCAATGAATTCTTCCACTAGTAAATCTGTAATTTTGAAACTATAATTACTTTACTAGTTTATAAGTTGTGAGTTGTAACCTTTTCTGGTGACAAAACCTGCATTTGTTGTCAATTACACCTTAGGTCAACGAAGATAGAGCGCACTTTCATTCCAGAGTTCCTTTTAATAGGTATACTAAGGCAAGCTATATGAACTTTTTATAATTTGTATGTAAAGCGCGTTTAATTACTTTGATATAACTTTGTGTTATCACTACGAGACTCATTTATGAAATATTAACTATACTATTTTATTTTAATCTAAATTAGTAATTTTTTTTTATTACAGTTCGAAATATTTAGTTATAAAAAACCCTTAACTAACGAACAACCGATAATGCTTAATATCAGTATATCGAATTAATAAAACTTAAGTGACCGTGATTGTGAGCAACTTCTGACAACATTCTTGTTTATTTTATTTTTGAAATCTGAATCGATAATCTCTTACTAAGCCTGTTACGTGTGAACACTACACGGATAGCCCAAAGTAGGCATTAATTACTATTTCACAACCATCGGCCAGCAACGCAGCGACGTCACGAGTCGCTGACACAGACAACGTGCGGACTCATTTAATTAGCCTTCCTATTAGTTCCAAATTAGTTTTATATTCACTTTTGTCTCTCATATCGACCAATAGTCACCTACTTGTAATATTTTTAAGTAATTTTAATTAAAGTTATATTAATAATTTTGGTTTTTTTTGCATCCTCCGGCTGTGACTTACGTATTTGGCGCAGTCGGTAGGATCTCGCGAGGCGTTCCGCGAGCTAAAGTAGTATAAAACTCATCATCGCGAATCGCCGGGGTGGTTTTAACCACTAACATCGAGATACAGAACGAGTAAGAAACTGCCAGAGGAGTATCTAGAAATCGATACAGCGAAAAGGACCAGATAATGAATATGTAAGTACTCTTGACTGTTCATGAGTTGCTATCCCTATTTCCTAATCCATTATTTTTTCTTAAAGTTTTATATAAAATTATGTTCTTTTGAAACATAAATTTTACGTAAGTTTTAACCTTAATTGAATAAGTAATTCATTCATAAGCGCAGTTAACTTCTCAAGTTACAAGGTGCGATTCTATAAATAGCTCCATTTATTGTTAAGTGGAAGTTGTTTCTTTTAAATTAATTAGTTTCATAGAAATAGTTTAATTATTTTTGAAGGATTTTATTTTAGTTTTTAAAAACATTTTTAATCTTAAATTGCTTATAACTTCATAATTTATAGGAGTTTTATGTTTTTGGGAATTATTATCTCTTTTTTCTTGCGTTTTAAAGATACTTTTGCAACATTTTTTCTCCGCTTTTGAAACAATCGTCGCCTTAAATTTCTTTTGAGATTTAATTTTATAGAATTTTATGCTTTTGGAAATCACTATACCTTTTATCTACATTTAAAAGTTACTTTTTCTCAAGATTTTTATTTCGTTTTTATTGCATTTTTTTTAGTCTAGTATTACTTTCAAGTTTCTGATTTTTTATAGCAGTTCCATGTTTTTGGCGATAATTATTTCTTTTTAACGCGAAGTTTAGATTTCGATTAACGTTTAGATTTCAACGTTATATTTTTTACTCTACTTTGCATTTTTATTTGATTTTTACTTGTGTGTGTTAGTTGTTAAGTTTTACATTTTTTTTCTTTTGCATTTTATATTTTGTGTGTGATTTTGTGTTTCATCAAGCGGCATATTTTTGAAAGGTGTAGTTTTTGATAAGGCGTTTTACGTGTTCTTTTATTTTTTCGTAGTGCGTTTAAATAAGTGTTCAAAATTTTTCATCCGAGAAAATCAACTGATCGTAAAATTGAAACTAGACGGAATAGGCTAGACGCTAATAGGGATTTAGATTTAGAAACCGAATCGAATACCATGGCGGAATTAGATCAAATTTTTAAAGCCCTTAGATTAGTGCCCGAATTTGATGGAAATCCAAACGTTTTGACTAGGTTTATAAAATTGTGTGACGAACTCGTAAATGGACTTTGTACGGTGGAAACTTCACAGTTATCTAAAGTTGCACTAATAAACGGCATCTTAAATAAAATCACGGGTCCCGCATCTAGATTAATAAATTCAAATGGTATACCGGAAAGCTGGAGTGGCATTCGGGGTGCTCTAATTAATAACTTTGCTGACCAGCGAGACGAAACTTCGCTTTACAATGATTTGGCTCTATTGACCCAAGGGTCTGATACTCCCCAGGAGTTTTATGAAAAATGTCAGAACCTATTTAGTACTATAATAACGTACATTAGTCTTCATGAAAGCTTAGAAAGTACTATAGACTCTAAGCGTTCACTGTACAAAAAATTAACCCTTCAAGCATATCTTAGGGGTCTCAAGGACCCATTAGGATCACGCATACGCTGTATGAGGCCCGAAAGTATAGAAAAAGCTCTCGAATTTGTTCATGAGGAGATGAATACGTTATATCTCCAACAACGTAATTATAACTTTTCGGAAAAGAAAAATGTAATACATAATAATATCATTCCCAGTAACCAACATAACAACGGACAGTTATCCAGATTCTTTAATAAACCTATTATAGGCCCTTCAGGACCTAACTCATTTAATATTCCACCTAGACCTATGCAAATGTGGAACCCGGGTAGCAACCCTATACCAAATAGAACCCAAATGATGTTCCGAGCGCCACCACCGAACTATAATCCGAATAGTAACTTATTTAGATTGCAACCTAAGATTTTACCTCAGAAAAATAATTATCCTTCTCAGCAACAACCCATGAGTGGCGTTAGTCATTACGTCACCAAACCTTCTCCTCCTAAAGGTCATGATTGGACAAAGAGTGGTAACCCACCACCATCGAATTACTTTAGAACTAGGGAGACACATTTCAATGAATGTTACGACCAACCTACTTATTATGAGTATTACCCAGATAGTTACGAAAATTATACTTACTTTAATGACTTTAGTTATGACTGTAGTCCTAATTATAATTCTAACCAATCATACCAGGACAATGACGAATCGAACTTGACGGTAGATAGAGTCGAAGAACTTTCACCCCCTGAAACTGAAAATTTTCACGAAATCACGCGGTCCGACAAACCAAAATAGAATTAAATCTACAAACTCAACGTCAATTACCTTACATAAAAATTTCTAATCCTCCTTTAAAGTTGTTAATAGACACAGGCGCAAATCAATCCTTTTTGAGTCCTGATTCAGTTAAACGTTACTACCCCCATCTACCCTGGAACTATGAACCATTTGAAGTAACGAACGTTCATGCAACTAGTCGTAACGATTACTCTATAACGGTCCCTTGTTTTACTGAATTTAACGATGCTGAAAATTTAACGTTTTTTATTTATAAGTTTCATAACTATTTTGACGGATTAATTGGTCTAGATTTGTTAAATAAATGGGAGTCAAATATAGATTTAAAAAATAAATTATTAGTTACTAAATTGTCAAAAAACAATATTTTAATGTATGATTCTAAAAATTGTAACTTGTATGAAGATATTTTACCGGCCAACTCAACAAAGTTAGTTAAAGTTCCAATAAATTTTTCAGACGGGGACGTTTTTATTCCGCAACAAGTTATTTCAAATTGTATTATCAGTGAGTGTATAACTAATGTAAAACAAAATCGAGGTTTCTTAGAAGTTAGTAACACAACGCAGAATGACTTAATTTTTTCCATGGACCGACCGATTAGTGCGGAACTTTTTAATATTCAGTGTACGCGCACTCAACAATTAACGCCGCGAGCCAAAGAGGTTTTGTCTAAATTGAGAACGGATCACTTAAACGCCGAAGAACGTGCAAATATAGAGTCACTATGTGCGCAATATGCTGACATATTTTATATTGAGGGCGAAGCTTTGACTTTTACGAATCGTATTAAGCACAAAATTAGAACAACCGACGAATTACCAGTCCATACTAAAACTTACAGATACCCTTTTATTCATAGAGAAGAAGTTCGTAGTCAAATTGATAAAATGTTACAGCAGGGTATAATACGCCCTTCGGAGTCGGCTTGGAGCTCCCCTATTTGGGTAGTGCCAAAGAAAACCGATGCTTCAGGCATATCTAAGTGGCGTATCGTTGTTGACTTTAGGAAAGTTAATGATAAGACTATCGACGACAAATACCCAATACCAAATATAACTGACGTTTTGGATAAACTAGGGAACTGTAATTATTTTACAACCCTCGATCTTGCTAGTGGTTTTTATCAGGTCGAGCTGGACCCCTCTGACATACATAAGACAGCATTTAATGTTGAAAACGGACATTTCGAATTTTTAAGAATGCCTATGGGCTTAAAAAATTCTCCATCAACATTCCAACGAGTGATGGATAATGTCCTACGTGACTTGCAAAACGTTATATGCCTGGTTTACCTTGATGATATCATAATTTTCAGCACATCCCTTCAGGAGCACATGACTAACTTACGAAAAGTATTTGACAGACTTAGACAATCAAACTTCAAAATTCAGTTAGACAAATCTGAGTTTCTTAAGTTAGAAACAGCCTACTTAGGACATATTATTAGTAAAGACGGCATAAAACCGAACCCCGACAAAATAAAAGCAGTCCAAAACTACCCCTTGCCCAAAACCTCAACTGAAATTAAACGGTTTTTGGGGCTACTGGGTTATTATCGCAAATTTATTCCGGATTTTGCTAAAATGACTAAACCCATGACACAATGCTTAAAGAAAGGCTCAAAAATTATTCTTAATGACACATACCGAGATTGCTTTGACAGATGCAAAACATTGCTCACGAACGACCCCATCCTTCAGTATCCAAATTTTTCAAAAGAATTTATTTTAACGACTGATGCTTCAAATCTAGCACTAGGCGCAGTTCTTTCACAAGGACCAATAGGTTCTGATAAACCTATAGCCTATGCGTCAAGAACTCTTAACTCTAGCGAAATAAATTATAGCACGATTGAAAAGGAACTCCTAGCCATAGTCTGGGCCACAAAATACTTCCGCCCCTATTTATTTGGCCGTCATTTTAAGATCGTAACGGATCATAAACCCCTTCAGTGGGTAATGAGTTTGAAAGAACCTAATTCAAGGTTAACGCGATGGCGTCTAAAACTCAGTGAGTATAATTTTTCAATCGTCTATAAGCAAGGCAAATTTAATACGAACGCAGACGCATTATCTCGGTTAGAAATAAATAACGAAGAGGCTAGTTCAATAATTGTAAATCCTTCTGAAAAAACCGCATCAATCGCAAACTCTGCTACTCTCACCGCCCACACCAGTAACGAGGATCCTATTCTAGAAATTCCTATTTCAGATTATCCTTTAAACCGTTTTAATAAACAGATAAGTTTAACTATAGTAACTAACGTTAGTAAAAAGCCCACTATTACGAGACCGTTTGACACTCACACAAAGACCTCTATTCAAATATCGGAATCAAACCTCGAGAATGACGTAGTAACCGCAATTAAAGAATACGTCAGCCCAAAAGTAAAAACCGGTCTTATTATTCATCCCCCAATGGCAATGTATAAAATCATACCAATTTTACAAACCCATTTTAAAAGTAGCGCAATGAATTTAATTTTAACAAAAGTAGAAATAGAAAATGTAAAAGACTATCTACGCCAGCAAGAAATGATTCGCAACTACCACGAAGGTAAGACCAACCATCGTGGTATCAATGAATGCTACCTTACCTTATCTAAAAAATATTACTGGCCTAAGATGAAAGATTCTGTAATGAAGTACATAAATGAATGCAATATTTGTGGTCAAGCAAAATATGACCGTAACCCCATAAAACAAAGATTTTGCATTGTACCTCCACCTACTAAGCCCTTGGAAACAGTTCATCTTGATCTCTTTACAGTACAAGGGGAAAAATATCTTACTCTAATAGACGCGTTCTCCAAGTATGCTCAAGCATATTATTTAAGTGATGGAACTGCGTTGAGCGTTGTAAAAGGGTTACTTCAATTCTGTACTCATCATGGTGTCCCTCTGAGCATAATAACAGATCAAGGCCCAGAATTCACCAACCAACTATTTTTAGAGTTTATACGTATTCATAAAATTCAACATCATAAAATCTTAGCGCACAGCCCTAATGATAACGGAATGATCGAACGCTTACACTCTACCATACTAGAACATTTAAGAATCTTAAAGTTAGAAAAGACCAACGAACCTGCTATAAATCTCATGCCATATGCTATTTTAGCTTATAATAGCTCCATTCACAGCTTCACAAAATGTAGACCTTTAGATATTATAACAGGACATTTAGACCCCCGTGACCCTATTGACATTGACGTTACAAGTCATCTTTTACAGCAATATACACAAGACCACAAAAAGAAAATGACTTTAGTCTATGACATTATTAACGAGTCTTCTTTACATGAAAGAACACAACTGACAGAAAATAGAAATAAAAACCGCGAACCCGAAAAGGAATTCGTTCCTGATCAGCAAATTTTCATAAAAAACCCTTTAGCCAACCGACAAAAACTAGCTCCTCGCTATACACAGGATACAATTCTCGCCGATCTCCCAATACATATATATACAAAAAAGAAAAGAGGCCCTGTAGCCAAGTCTCGACTTAAAAGGGTACCTAAAGACACGCAATTGTTACAGGATAATACTATGGTTGCTGATCTGCCGGACTTACGCGGAGGACATACGACTTGACAACCAAGACGACGGACCTGGACTTCTCCCTTTTGACCTTGGCTCTACCAAACTAATTTCTCACTACCATTCGTTTTTACAATTTATAAATTTACATGATATCCATTCTCAAGTTGACTTAGTTAAAAATCAAATTTTTAACTTAAAACCAGAACTAAATAATAAAACTCTATCGCTTTACGAACCTCATATTAATTACTTATCGTACAAACTAGAAACAATTTTAAGCCATTTAAATAGCTTTGAGCCGAATCGAGTAAAACGAGGTTTAGTAGACGGGCTCGGGTCCATAATAAAAAGTATTTCCGGAAATTTAGACTATACCGATGCTTTAAAGTACGAAAATGCCATGAAAGTTCTCCAGAATAATGAAAATAAGCTAGAGACCGAAATAAATGAACATATAAGTTTAAGTAAAGAGTGGATGTTGCGTCACTCAAGTATAGTGGAAAATATAGTTAAAAATCAAAACGATATGAAAAAAGTTTTAAATTTAATGATGAGTAACTATAGTCGTACCAACACCGATTTAATAAAATATGCCCATCTGGCACAATACTTCTTAATATTAAGCGATAATATCGATGAGCTAAGTCATGAATTAACCAGGTTAGACACCCTACTCGGAAATTTACGTACATCAAGTACATATCACTCTACACTAAGTTTAGATGTTCTTAAAAATATGATAAATAAATTAAAATTGCTTTATTCAAAGGAGCACATCTTAGATATAGATCTTAGAGAATATTATAATGTAATTAGACTTGGTTCATATTATACAGGAGATAAAATAGTTATTGTCTTTAGATTCCCTATAATAATTCCAAAAACATATAAATTATATAAATTGTGTATTCTGCCTAATAAAAATAATCTATCTATAATCCCCCCCTCACCTTACCTAGCAATTCATGATTCAGACGCAAGGTACATAGAGACTGAATGTCCGAAGTTTACATCCTGGTACCTCTGTGAGCAATTTCCTAATTATAATATAAAGCCATATCCAGACTGTGTTGAACAGCTTATTACTCAACAGCAGATTCCTTTTACATGTAAGCTGTCCCCAGTAATCCTGTCCGAAGCAGCTATGGAGCAACTAGATGACAAACACTACACTCTGAATTTTCCACACAACACGAAGGTCAAATTATCCTGCACCACGGAGCAATATACAACTTTAAAAGGAAGTTACCTCGCTATGATCCCGCAAGGTTGCACATTACAAGCCCCAGATTTTATTTTAACAAATGAGAATGACAGAGTGAAAGGTCATGCCATCAACATCTTGAACATACCCGATACTGAGATGAATCAACCCCATGAAACCATTATAAAACTTAATTCTATCAACCTCGAAAACCTGCATACCAGTAACTCCAAAATATCTCTACAAACTCCTGTACATCTCAGCCAATTAACAGATGAATCAATCTATCATACGACGATACCCTTTTACTCTATTTTCACTGTTGCTGTCTTGATTTTAATAATAATATTAATCAGAAAGTTTTATCATAAAAGCTCTGGAAGAACAAAGAAACATGATGAAAATAAAGTTCCTAAATACTACGAAATAAGCCCAGACAGAAATAATACGCCTAAGGACGTGAAAATCAACCCCAAGGACCTCTCAGCGTCATTTTCGAAGATTCTCAAATAGTCGCTGATCTTCAGGGGGAGGTGTTACGTGTGAACACTACACGGATAGCCCAAAGTAGGCATTAATTACTATTTCACAACCATCGGCCAGCAACGCAGCGACGTCACGAGTCGCTGACACAGACAACGTGCGGACTCATTTAATTAGCCTTCCTATTAGTTCCAAATTAGTTTTATATTCACTTTTGTCTCTCATATCGACCAATAGTCACCTACTTGTAATATTTTTAAGTAATTTTAATTAAAGTTATATTAATAATTTTGGTTTTTTTTGCATCCTCCGGCTGTGACTTACGTATTTAGCCTTTATAATTGTTATTATTAGACTATGGCATAATCTTGATGCACTTAAACTTTCAAATAATTAATTGAATTTAAAAAAAAACTTGCGGTTCAGGTCCCTCTAAGAATTTATAATCTTCATACAACTCGCTTATCGAGATGAGCACTAAAAAAACAATCCCTTAATCCTTAGCTTACTCTTACCTTAGGAAACCTTTTACCATTTATATCATAAATAATAAATAAATAATAATAAAATATCAGACAATCACACCAACTACATGGCCCCAAAGTAAGCATAGCTTGTGTTATTGGAGACCATGTAGCGAACTAGGGGGAACCTAGAATATAAATACATAAATAGATAAACCTCCTGACACGGAACATTTTTCTTTTTCTTGTTCCGTGCGGGAATCGAACCTGCAACCACTGGCGTCTGAGGCAGACAGGTTTACCCTATCTCCACCCCCATCCCCATCAGACATTATGAAAGATTAAAATATCAAGTGAAAATAACCTAACTGAGGTTTTATGCAGATGAGTCGCAAATCGTTATGTTTGACCCAAATATTAAATATATCTCTTAATGCCTAACATGAGAGCCGCAAAATTTTGAATTCATGAGCTTGGAAGGAAATGTCATAACACTGATTATAATTTAAAACGAATCTAAGAATATAAAACAAATTGGTTTGCCGCATAGGGTTGGTTTACCACCTCTGGATAAGCGTCTGGTAAAAGGTGATTTATCCACTCTTAAATCTGCAACCGAATAACACGCATATCACGCGGTGATGTGCTTCTGGAATATTTAAAGCCGTGTGCCTATCTTCACTAACCATTAGGTGAGTGAGTTTATTTATTATTTATTGCCGCAAAACTTCCATGCTGGACTGGGAGTGAAAGAAAAACAAAGAATGCGCTAGCTGCTTCTCTTCCCGGGCATATTGTAAAAGTCGGTTAAGGGATAGAGGTTTTATTGGCATTTTTGTGGGCGATAGGCTGACCCCCTGTCACTGCAATAGCCTCTCGCAATCATTATAATACCTCATTAGTCAAACGTGACATCAGTTGGTCTTATAACCTCTGATGTTCTGCCTACCCCATAAGGGATACAGGCGTGAAGTTATGTATGTATGTATTTATTATTTATTGCTACACAGACCCTTAATAATCAAGACGACTATCCGCTATCAGAAAACATCTTCTTGTTCATACTACGTCGTAGTATTATCAAACGAATGAATAAAATGCCGCTTCGTAGTATCATACTGGGCGTAAGGCGTTCATCAACAGCGACTACTTGTAAAAAAGTTTGTGGTGCCATAGCTTTATTTTTTTCTACTGAGCGAAATTGATATAAATATGCAGTTACGTTTAAATTTTATCAAATAATATTATATTTTTATTTGGCTGGTGATGTAAAAAAGTAGGATATAAGGTACAATCATTGGCATACTATCTGTATAAAAAAGAAAAAACTTTCTATAAAATCTATTATTTTTCTATTATCTGAATATAACACTTGAATATTAATTTATCGTTTAACTTAATATATCAACGCGGTATGAGATGATTAAGTTTACTAAAGCTCCCTTGCCTTTGAGCTTGAGCTCATTCAGACTGCCAACAATAAACCGTCTTGTTGTCGAGTTATGAGTAGGTTCTTGAAGTTGCTGTTCAAAATTTGATTGGATAAATAGTTAGGACTAAGCGGAACTAGCAATACAAATTGTTAATAGAGAAATTCCAGTTAGGTTGTCTGTTTATTATTGAAGAACAAATTATATAAATCATGTTGTTTTATTGTTGATTTATTTTGAGTCAATTTTGTTAAATTCATAAAATAAATAAATTCCTCAACTTTATTTTGACACTTATAACGAAAAGTTGATTTGACTTGCATAAAAACATTGCTTTTTCGCCAATTCGCAAAATATTAAATTGAATCATTCCGTCTATGATATATTTCTGTCGGTCATAAAGAGTAAAACAAGAAAAGCACAACAATACTGTGAAATCTTTCAAAAACAAAATTTAATATTCTTCTTCTATATTTTATCATGAAACTGAGTAAAAATATTATACCTGATATATGTAAGGTATGTATGTTTATTGTAGAGTATGATTAGTTGTAGTTACGATCTAAATATTTACTTGCAAACTTCATTATTTTAATTTTCTGGAAACACAAAACTCATAGCTGATATCACCACCAACTACTTTTGTTTTCGTGATTGCGTCAGGTTTTAGAAAATAAATTTTAAAGCTATGGAACTTAAGGAACTTAGGGAACCTAATTCTAGTAATTACCGCCCAATTTCAAAACTCTGCGTATTTGCGAAATTGTTAGAAAAAATAATACAAATTTTACTAGGGCCGCTTTTATTCTCTATTTTTATTAATGACGTTGCTGAGTGCTTCTCTTACAGTAAGTGTTTCGTATGTACTTTTACTAGGAAAAAGCATAAAGTAATTTATCAGTACACCCTGAACAACACCACCATACGGCGGGTAGTATCAATCGACGAACTCGGCGTTACATTTGACGATTAATTAAATTTTTGATCTTCATGTAAACAAATTAGTAAATTAAATCATCGAAAGCTCTCGGATTTGTCATGAGGATAGAGTCAGCTAGAATATGCTTTATCTGTGTGAAACCCCCAATACAACGAATATGTAGACCAAATTGGAGGTATACAGAAGATTTTTTGCGTTTTCTTCAATACAAGTCTAGGACATATGATACCGATAACATATCTCGATGTAAGCGATACCATTTTCTACCATTAAGCAGGTGAAGCAGACATTTGCAATTTAGTGAAATAGTGAATAACACTATAGATGTACCGGGGCTCTTGACTATGTTTGGTATCTGCGCGCACACAAAATCACTTAGAAATCCTACTTTGCTACACGTCCTCCCCGCAGGTATCAGCTATAGGCAGAACTCGTTCATAATTCGATCGTGCAATCTCGTGAACAAGGCGCTGCTGAGACTGAACGACCTGGATGTGTTTCTTGCCAGTGTCCCAAGTGTTAGAGCTGCACTTTCTAGGGAATTCTTTGTGTCTCATTAATACATAGTAATTTTCTGTTTTTATTTTATTTTCTTCATAGTACTTATGCGCACTTATTGAAAGACGAGTATTGTTTCAAAATTCTATGATATTTTTTTTTATCTTTACCTATTTCTGAATCCAATGTTAAACAAAAAAAATATACGGTTTGTTTACTCTTTCATTCTTTTTCTTAATTTTTTTTTATATAACTTTATTTGATTGTGAAAACTGCTTATTGGCCTTCTTTTCTGTAATGTTTAAAATACCCCATTATAATTAGCTGATTTTTTTCCGTAAATAAATGAATAAGGAATTGATATTATTTATAAGTTTTTGCATTTAAAATGCGCAATTATTCTTAAATAACTGAAAAAAATGTGCTCAGTAAAAATCATCCGACGAGGACTCGAACCTGGGACCTCTCGTTCGTCGGAGTGATCTTCCGCTGACTCTTTACAGTTACGTAAATGATGTACAATTTTCTGAAAACAAATTGGTCTCGGGTGGTTATAGCTGCAAAGCTTTACCAGTAAATGGAGATACGTTAGCAATATAAAGTAAAAACAAGAATGTGCGAAGTAATTTTAATGGCAGATCCCCAGGGCTCACTAGCTCACTATCACATAAAAATAGTTTTACTTTTATAAGATTGTGATACGAGACACTGTAAGAACCTAAAAGCGTTAATCTTTTCCCAAAGATAATGGTATCATAATACTCCAGCTGCTTGGACACATTAATCACTGACTACAGCCCCTGGAGGTTTCTTTTCTCAAACCGATGAGCACATATTAAAGTCAAGGTGAAGAAAAAGTTTAAGGATGAACCATGGTCGCCAAGTCAATCAGTATCAGGTAGTAAGTTTATTGAAACTTTGCAGACGAGCCGCTGTGATTAGTTTTATTTATAATGGATTTAGAACAGCATGTGTGTGACCAGTAAATAGAAACGTATTTCCAGAATACATAGCTGCCATCAGTGCCGAATTATTTTGTAAAAACTTTTACTTTATACAAAACTGAAAAACGATCATAAATTATTTGTGTATTTCTTAAAACATTTCATTGATTTGTTATTCATTTATTAAGGAAACTCTTTTTATTTATGGTTGCTTAATTATATCTATTAGGACATGCAGAAGCATTATTTCATGAAGCTAGCTCAAACGGTTATAAAGATATGAAGGTCAAAATGTAAATTTTAGTATTGACTGACTGACTTATACTACTTAAACCTAACCTACTTCCAGATGACCTGGAAGGATGAAATTTGGAATCCGGCTCGGTAACTATGTGTAAAGGTAGGAAAAAGTAAAAAAAACGTCAAAAAATAAGTGGTGGTATAACTAAATAACTTGTTATATTTTTGTTCCAAAATTATAGTTTTTTTTTTATTCCAATAGATGTCTTTGTACGTACGTCGATTAAATCGGGTATGAAGAGTTATCAATGACTGCCTTATACACTTAGTAGACGCTTAGTAAACAAGAAGCGTATTAAAAAAAGGTAGCAGATGAGGAATGGGCAATGCGAACATTCAAGAGAATGTAGATTAAAGAGTATAAAAAAGAAAACCACGCAGCGGAAACCCAAGAAAAAATATGAAATCACAGTTGGTTGCCTGGTAGAAATCGCTTGTAGCGATAAGGCCACCTCATTATCAATATCTGTATAATTCATAGTAATTGTAAAATTGTATTTTATTTGGCAATAAAGAGTATTATTATTATTATTACCTAGCTAGCTTTTTAAAATCGTATATATCCGGTTTTACCCCACAAGGCTGCGACCCAACACTGGTGTAGAAAAAAAACATAATTCACTAATACAAATTTGCTGGTACAAACATTGCATTTATGAACAAATACATCACCTGAAACAAAGTTGATTATTGACTTATCTTACTGCTTGTATTTCACTAAAATAAGATCAAGACTATCAAAAACCAATAAAATTAAATAACTCCGAATTGTGCGAGCCTACAATGGCAAATGTTTGTATACAAATAGTACTGCTTGGTAGGCACAACTGAGCGGCTTATGCGCACGAAATTTGGGTTATTGGCGACAATAGCTACGCTATACGGTTTTAGCCAGGTATACGGTTTTGTACAGGTCTCCCCTTCGTGTTTATCTGCTTAATAGAATTTGAATATCAATTTGTCGTATAACTAAATATACATGGTATGAGATGACGAAGTTTACTAAAGCTCTGCCAACAATATGCCATCTTGTTGTCGACTTATGAGTATTTGAGGTTTCTGTTCGAAATTTGATGGGATAAATAGTGACGGCTTTGCGGAACTAGCAGCATAAATTGTTATTGGAGAAAATTAATTTTGATGATCTGTTTATTATTGAAGTAAAACAAATTATAAGAATCGTGTTATTTTGAGCACTTTTTCCAGTCCAAACAATAATAAAATTACATTAATTATAGACAGAAAATCATCTTTTATATTTTGACGCTTAAAACAAAAAAATGTTTTGACTTTCTTTCTGTAATAAATGTTATAATGAAAACAGTGTTTTCCACCCTGTTTGCAAAATATAAAATTTAAACATTTAGTCTGTGACCTTCACTTCCGTAAGAAGGGAAATGAGTAGAAATAAAAAATAAATTTACGTCTAGAAATATCCGTATTTATTAAAGTAGCTACTTATAAATTTTCACAAGTAAAAATAAGTGGGACCTTGGCGATTTCTGGTCGGTATAAGGTGTGAGGTGCAAAAGGCATAAAATGGTATAAAAGGCCGGTAGACAACCGTCTCGTCTCGTCAAACACGCCGATTTCTCGCCCCTGCCCAAACACTCCTGTTAAGGAGCAAAATGAAATCCTGGGACCAGCAAAACACCTTCTCGTAACCGGACGGACGGGGATCCTGAAATTCATCCATTAAACCACAATTAGACACTATTACATACAAAAAAATCATAATATGTAACCCGCAGCGCATAGGAATTACGAAAGATACATACCCGAAGATCAGTACAAAGTTATAAGAAGATAACTTGTATGCAAATTACTGGCACAACGAGGCGTGCGTCTCCTGCGCAATTCTGGAAAAACACAGAAAAGTAAGATTTGGAAGCAACGACAATAATAGTCGTAATTAGAAATACTTACCCAACGCGAATCTTACAACTTCCAATTACTTTTCGTGTTAAACGAAATTAACGAGTTGAAATTAAAAAGTTGACAGCAAAATGGCGTCCTTTTCATCTACGCTGGCCACCAGCGGAGATGAAAAGGACGCCATTTTGCTGTCAACTTTTTAAGACGCCCTCGACGCAGGCAAAGGTATAATTCCATACAGCCTAGTCCGAATGTGCAAAAAATTGTAGGAATGAAACTTAAGGGTTACAAGTCTTCGAGTAAAATTGGTAATAAATCAACCACTTGGAAAGAAATTAACAACATTTCAGTCAGTCATATAAAAGGTGTTTTCTACGAAAACAAGAAAAGAAGAACTATTAATGTGAACTTCTGAAATCTTCCGAAAACAATGTTTAATATTGATATTCTATATTAAACATAAATCTTAACAAAAATATTATAAATAATATATGTATATTTTTTTTACATAGATAATTACATAACTTCACGCCTGTATCACTTATGGGGTAGGCAGAACACCAGAGGTTACAAAACCATCTGAAGTCACGTTTGACTTTGGAGGCATTATAATGGTAAAGAGAGACTATTGCAGTGGTATGGAATCAGCCTATCGCCCACAAAGAAACCCCTGCTAAAACCTCTGTCCCTAAACTGACTTTTACAGTATGCCAGGGAAGAGAAGCAGAATGTGTCAACATTCAATGTTTTTCCTTTGCTCCCAGTCCAAAAGCATTTTCGGTATTTTTTTGTAATCAAAATTCAAGTTCGGTATAACTATTTGAATTAATTTGTTAATAAATAATTTTCGTCTATTTTATAATCTTCTAGCAAGACATTTTAAGGAAAAAAAAGAAGTATTGATTAGTTTTAAAGACTGTGGCTTTTGATGTTTTTAAAATATAAATATATTACTGTTTTAATGTCTGTCAAAAAGAAAATAGGTTAACTGATAAACATGAGAATATCTGTTTTATCTGCACCGGTATCAAATAAAAAGTGTTATAAGTACTAGGATTATGTATATGAATCTGTGCCGATTTTATAATTATATTTTGGTTTCATCGCCCTTGAAGAGTTACCTACTTCGGTTAGTTAAATTTCGTAAAAACCTTTATAACCTTATAAAACTGTTATTTTAATAACATCCAAAACGGTAACTTTAGCTAAGGGTAATAAAAAATAAAATATTTTACGTGAAAAGGTAATTTTAGCCATTTGCAACTCGTTTTTATTTTACTCTGTACAACTTTATACTACGGACTTACTTTTTCTATTAAAATAAAAGCACGAAAAGCAATTTAAAGCGACCAAATAAGTAGGTCGTAGCGTGGTTCGTGTTATGCAAACCCATCCCCTTCCACATCTAACGACTACTTTTGTTAGTTTTCTAATACAATTCTGTAATAACCGCGACTGTATACTTTATTTTATTTCTTACCAAGAGCATTTAGCTTTGAGTTTGTGCAGGCCTTAATACTTTGTTGCGGAATAAATACATTGCAACATTGCTAAATGAATAAGTAATGATTTTTGTTCTGATAACATTCTCTAATATTTTTATTTTTCACTTTGTTTTTTATAAACCGGTCTTGAATCATCTCAGCCTCTTGTGATCTCTAATATTATGATATAAAAAGAGTTACATTCAAGTATGTTTCTGACATTAAACGTGATTTCGTTTCACTGAAGAACCCTATGTAACCTTATATGAGGATAAAATGTGTAACTTCAGGATAATATTATATACTTGCCAAAGGCTCAACAAACAAGCCATTTTTGCATGATATCTCACAATGCGTAGGTTATTTTGATAAGATAAAATATATTTCGTTAGATAAAAAGACATGTTTGTATTTGATATTGTCTTTATTGTAACATAATAACTACGCAATTGAATTATGCGGAAGATAAACTCTCTAAGCTTGGATCTACTCTAAGCAGTTTCATTACAATCAGGATTTCGCAATATAAGAGAATAATACGTCTTCGAAACATGAATACCGCTAATCGGTCACAATTTCATATTCATGTAAAAAGCCTCCGTGATGAATAAGTGAGAATGATCAATATACAGGGTTTTTTGTTAGTTACCAGCCAAATTTAAATATTGTTTTCTTTGATACGATATCAACGTACCTGCATATTTCTTTTAGTATCGCTCAGTACAAGAAAAATATGGCACCACAAACTGTTTTTCAAATAGTCGCTGTTGATGAATATAGCTACTACGACGTGGCATTTCATTGTAACTTACGTAGTACTACAAGATGTTTTGAAGTAGCACGTAGTCGTCTTTATTTTAATGGTATTCATTCATAGTTTGGAGTTACCATGCTTTGCTTAATAGGTAAAGAAATATAATGTCCTTGCAAAAATTGTTACCTGAAATGACACTTTTTGTGTAAAAACATTTGGCCGGTGCCTAAAAAACAATCCTGTATAGTAGCTTTGTTGCTGTAACTATTCTAACATAGTTTTCTTCACTTTATCTGTGGTGAAAATGCTTGTAACTTACAAATCATCTTTAGTCATTACATCATTGTCAGTAGATACCTAGATAGTCATTAAAAACATTTACAACATTAAAAACATTTAAAATTAAGTTAAAATACGCGAGAAGATCTCTTTTAAACGAGTATTTTGGTTATTTATAGAGTACCAGCCTCTATGAACTAATTACCAAAGTGATTTTAACATAGTTACCCTTGTCAAGTTAGCTATAGCTTGCATTCGACAGCACATCAGTATTCACCGAGCGATCCAGCTCACGTGTCTAATACTATAAAAATGTTGGTCTATTGTTTGGGCGACGCGAACCAACAGAGCTGTCAGTTTTTACTTATTTATTTTTAAATTTAATCCAGCTTGGAAAAATAAATAAACATCAGCGCGTTCTTTGTAGATTTTAAAATTTTGAATTTCGAAAATATTTTAGTGTTGTACGAAATGTACGTTTGTAAACTTGTTATTTTTTTAATCTTTTAACTGTTCTTAACTCGAAGTTTAGAAAATTTATGTTTACTCTAGCAGTGATATTTGGCAAAGGACTGTATCTATATATAGTTAGACGATAACCACAGGAAAACTTTGTTTTGTTCTCACAAGCCAAGGGAGTCAATAAGTTCTTTTTTTGTCGGTGAGTTAACCCAAGTTGGTAAGAAACAGTGCGGTCAAAGATAAATAATAAAAAAAACCCTGACAATCACATCAACTACATGGCCTCAAAGTAATCAAAGCTTGTCTTATGTATGAGATACGACATAGTGAACTAAGGGGGAACTTTATAAATTAAACCATTGCCTCAAATCAAATTTAAAAAATTATTTCATGAATGGTTAAGTAAAAAATGTTTTTATTCGATAAATGAATATTTTGACAAAAATAAAAGGTAGAATTAATTTAATTGTAATAAATGTACTTGTAATGGAATATTTAATTGTAATAATTTTAAAAACATTGTATTGGTAGTGACTTTAGAGTTAATAATGACTCTATGATTAAAAACCAATGCTCATGGAATATGACCTTAATGTAATACCAATTGCATGCTGACATACAGCATAGTATGTAGAACCTAATTTATATGTAACAACTTTATGTACCGTACTATATGGCAATAAATATATTTGATTTGATTTGATTTGAGTATGAATACATATAATAGATGAAAAAAATCTTGTTCCGTGCGGGAATCGAAGCGACGACCAAAGAAAGCGTTCACAATCTTATGTAAGAAGGCTTTTAACAAATTTTTTCCATAATTCATCCCAACCATAGCGACGGCATTTGGTGGCAGACTGTATAAGACGGGCGATCTCTAGTTGCCCTTTATGGCATAAATACTCAGAAGCTGGAGCGCTAGGATTTTTAATTATACAGGGTGTCCCGCCAACCCTATATAATAGGAGCTAGAATACCTTCACGGAGGTATTCTAGTTACTTTAAAGATAATTTATAAATTTATTTCTTTTATACATAATTTTAAAAATAAATATCAAATTTTCCTTTTTTATATTTTTTCTACAATCCTTATGGGTACTAGAATACCTTCGTAAAGGTATTATATAGGATAGGCGGGACACCCTGTAGTTTAGACCTTACAATTTCTTTACATAAGTAATATAATTAAAATATTAGCTCAATGAAGCCGACAGTCGGCATATTATTAAACTTGAATAATGGTGTCCTTTCAAGAATTTAACCTAATTTATATAATTAGTTTCTTGGTATAAATTAAGACTTACTAATTATAAAATGCCGCAATTTCAAAAGCTTATGTGAAACAACAAGACATTTTCCAAAATATAAGATCAGTTCTACACTTCTCTTCAGATATTATATAAAAAAAATCGATATAATCTAGCATGAGAGGTAAATCAATATTTCACTCATTAATAAAAAAAAAATTATTTCATAATCAAATTGAGGAAATGAATATATGGCCAGTTACATTTATTAATTTAATTAATCAAGTCTGAATTTGCATTTGCCTTGTATAAGAACGAAGTAATTTATAAGCGCCATCAACCACTTATAAAAGGTGTTCCTGTTGATTTTCCATAACTTCCTTACTATAAAGCCATACTTTTTGCCAAAGAATATGTGGTTCAAAACTGCATAATTTCCAAGATATCGTCAATTTTAATACTATAATGAGTTCATAAATTATCAGCCTTGTAAAATCTATTTAACATTAATTCAACAGGCGCGTGTAACTGAAGCCATACAATAAACAACAAAAACATTTTAAACGCTGAGGAACGTCGCATGCAATGTACTTACAACGCAAAGCGTTGTGAACTGTACCTGTAAAAAAGGGATAGAAAATGCCACTTTGTCATGCTTCGCATAAAGGTGTTTTACATAAAATGTTTTGACTTAATTGAATTATTCTGTATGAATTAATAAAAAAAATATTCACATGTTATTTGATTATATTACATGGTTCCATTAATACCTTAGAGTTATGGGAAAACAACAGGAACACCTTGTATATTGTAAAATCTGTATTTTGCTGTAACTGAAGAGCTTTTCAGTACTTTTTTACCATGGTTAACTAAACCTGGAAATATATTTGACCGAAAATTAGTAAAGATATTGTAGGAATAGTTAGCTCTTTAAAATTGAAACTTATCTGCAACCTTTTGCCAAATTAGCACTGTAGAGCCATGAGTCTTTCTCTTGAGTGAATGGAGATTTTAGGCAATAATGTATACAGCTGGCCCAATATTGGTAGATGAATCTCAAAATTTTTAGGGCGCCGAATTGACTTCTGACAAGATGTAACTGGTACTGTATACAAGGCCACAGAATCCGCTGTCTAAATTATGAACGTGCCCCCTGAAGCACGTAAGTTGTCATGGACACCCTTCCGCATCCCGTGAAGCTAACATACGACGTAATGACGCTACGAAGACTAAAAAACTTTAAAATTGAAAAAGGCAATGATTATGTATCGTTTTTTGAGATCCATAAGAAATAATAATATGCTGCTAATATTGACATTCCAAATGTGTTCTGTCATATTTTTTATGAAAAATCAGTTCTTTTTTGAAGAAGATATCCTGTTCAATGGTATTTTATAAGCACAAAATATCTTTTAGCAGTCCTACCCAGACGAAATATGAGATGTCCTTTTTTCTTGACATATTCAAATTTTACCTTACGTACTATTTACCTACTCCTTTATTTTTCCGTTTTCTAACCTTATCATAATTGCTTGAAATATTAGCCAATCGGTGAACCAGTGTAAAGTGTAATTTGACAACCTGTTCAAATGTCAGATGGCCTTCAAAACTTCAATATGGCATACAACTTTAAGACATTTTTTCCATTTGATGTTCTTCGCAGAACTTATACTATAAACAAATTGTTCTTTATAAATGACATTGGGCAGAACTTAGAAGGATGTTCTTTTTCAACCGACTTCCAAAAGGAGGAGGTTCTCAATTCGTCTGTATGTTTTTTTTTGTGTCTTTGTTACACGATATTTCGGACAATTATGAATCGGTTTTTTAAATTCTTGTTTCATATTCATATAGTGTCTTAAGAAATTTTGGAAGTTTTGAGCTATTATCGTAACGAGGTAGTGAAATGGACATGTTTCATTTGTATGGATAAAAAAATATGTATATTAAATATTATTATTTAAAAAAAAACTATTTGTGTCCGTGTAAAAATGATATCTAATTTTGAATATACATGGTCCAGTGTAATAAAAAAAATAGAAATAAACATGTTAAATGCAATAAACATGGCCACAGTTATGGGTTAAAGGGGGTGGACACGATATTTTTTACTCATGTACATTTATTTTGGCTCAAACCCTCGGGTTAGAGTCAAAATAAATGTACATTTCTCACATGACTCTTGTGAGAAATATTTCTCACGTTTCTCACAAAAATTAAAAACGTTTCTCACATTTCTCACAAAGATGCGTTCACATAGGTAACTTTTTACTGATGAACAAATAGGTACCTATGACATGTCATGATTTAAATGTACAGGAATAAACATAGGATTGAAATCTTCTATTGCCCGTGGTCCACCCGGTGGTCCACCTGGGTAGGCTATGGGAAATAACTTTTTCCCGTGGTTCACTAGAAGGTCCATATGTTGACATTGTAGTATTACGAAAGAATATGAAACATCTAGGTCTTAACACTAGAACAATACATTAATGCTAACTAAAGCAGTACACATCCTCACACTTCACAGCCAAATTAGAAAGAAAGAAAGCATTTATTAATATTATGTACATGGTATTTTTGTGTTTAGTTTAAGGAAGATATTTAGACCAATATAATGTGTATACGTATGCTCATACAGATATGTTGTATGTTGCGTCGTTAGATTTTTTCATTGTTGAAGTGTTATTAGGCTAAAATTATTTATGAACATCAAATCATATCATTCAATGGGTAAGTACTTAAATATTTTTAGTTTTCTTATACTTACCATTATTCATTTTTAAACGACCATTTCGGACTTATAATGCAAGTAGTAAGTAAGTAAGTTTGAAGTAGGTTAGCAAAGCGGGCAAGTTGCGAAGCGCTCTTTGTCGCTGAGTGAGCGCTCGCAAGTAGGTACACACAGCCGCACGTCACACTACCCCACTTTGATTCCGCCTCATACATACACAATAAAAGCTGTTTTCGTAGTTCACATAGGTAACCGGACGTGCTACCGTCTGTACATAATGATCCCTACGATAAATAAAAAACAAAAGTTCGTACCAATTTTTAATACATTTTAGCTTATAATTATTAAAAACAAAAAAGTAATTGTTTTCAAAAAAACAAAAACCAATGCGAAGTACTTAACGATACAACATGTTGACGGCCCCCGAAATAACCGTGCAAGTGAAAAAGTAATGTTACTAAACAATAGAAAACAAAATTGTAAAACTTCGTTCTTAAGATCATTGGGAAATTTTGTGAACACTTACTATATATATTAAAGCAAAAAAATATTTTTTGTGCTAGAGCTCTTGCACGTTTATTCGGTAGGGCCGTCGGTAGTGCCAACGGCAGGTGTAGGTATGAACATTTTAAATATAATTCAAATCAGGTAAATTATTAAATATTAGTGCGCCTGTATCATGAACTTTGGGCTCTTCTAATTCACACACTATATGCGTTTCAGTTATTGTATCCTCTTCTGCAATGTCGCACCAGTCAAAAAGCTTCTTCTTTATTTTATTTAAGCCTAATATCTTGTACATATTGAATTGAATTGCAACTATTTTAGCAATATAATAATAAATTCCAAGCTTGACTACAACCCAGCTCCCTTCGTGGAATTTGTTCAAATTATAATAGTCGTAGTCTTTATCGCCAAAATCAGTGTAACTCTTTCTGGGTATGTTCATTTTAGCTTTTAAATCAATAGGCTTAAGTGTTATATTCTCTGTATATTTTTTTATGTCAAAACTAATATTCTCCGTAACTTCAATTCGTTTTTCATCAGATTTACAGCGAGCATGGCTTGTGATTATTTCTGGAACTATATTTCTTTTTATTTTGTCTGGAACAATGAAATTGTTGATTATAAATACATAAATACCCGCACACTTTGTCAAACTTCTTAAACCATCTAGCGTCCACTAGCATCCTTTAAAAGAAAATAAATCAAGTATATATTAAAGATTTAAAATTAATTTGCGGATATTACACGTGCATGTTTTAATTACATAGCTTGAGAGGGTTTTGTTAAAGACAAATAGTGCCGACTTTGCTAAATCGATCAAAGTGGAACAATGATATAAATTGTTTAATTTTTGTGATATAAATTCATCATCATCATTTCAGCCGAGAGACGCCCACTGTTAGACGTAGGCCTCCCCCAAGGATTTCCACATTGATCGGTCATTTCACATGAATCGAACCACCAAAATCGGGGATATACGTCTTAAACGAAACCTTATCAACACAAGTCAAACTAACTCACTTAAGTTTTTAAACTCTTTTTCAAGCCTTTGTTACACGCAATGTATATATACTTACTATTTTTTTCTTCCAAAAATACAACAGGAGTGTCCACTTCATCGAACTCACGAAATTCTACGTCGATTGATTTGTCTGAAATGTAAAAACTAATTTAACAAAACAGTACACAGCATGATTGGAGAATACTATAGGTGAAATAAGGACATTACCTAAAGGAGGTCCTGGAATACTCATTTCATTATTATCCGTTTGTTGGATCACCCAAGCCTCATTGCTTTCATCACTGCAAGTGTCTGGTTTATATAGACTGTCATCAGATTCGGCATACGTTATATCACTGTCTATTTCTGTTTCTGATTCAATTCTTACCTTACGTTTGCGTGTCTTTGGCACATTTTTTTGATGTTTTGATTGTTTTATTCTAGTTGAAGTTTCTTTTAAACAAGATTCCTGAGAGTTTTTGATCAAATTGTGCGTTTTAACGTCGATACACGGACAGATGCCTTTTTTAACTCCACAAAAACAACTAAGGTCACGATACTGCAATTTGTTCTCCTGACAAATTATTTGGTGAATCCGCATTGTTCCTGGTATCGGTACCAAATTTTTTGGGATTTGACTTTGTTTTTCTATAATATCGGAATCTGACACATAAAAAAGTTGAACGTTAGTTATATCTTTCAAAATATTTATGGCACTCGTTGCATTAATAACGCTATTTCCATGAGAGACTTCCTGGTCCAGCAGCCGTTTGATAGCACCACCGACACCATCAGCAGCACCTTTTCCATGTGCTGCTTCAAAGAACGACCATGTGCCATACAAAAACCCGTTTTGTTGTAGTAGTTGACCTACTTGAAAAAAATTCTTTTTTTGCCGATATTGAGTGGTGGGCCCATCGGAAAAAAAATGAAGGACATTGACTTTGGGGAACGTTATTTTCACGTGATCGATAACAGGCTGTAAATGCGCCCATATTGCACCAGGATCATGATCATTGTTCGGTGATATCGAAACGAAAGACTTTGGTTTGTGATCTTTCGAATAAATCACTCCAGTGTGAAGTGTGATTTGTGCTCGGGAGGCACCAAAATGCATTGCTTGAATCTCGCTGGATAGCTTACATAAGTAGTTTTCAGAGAAATCTACCAATATGCATAGTTCATATTCATTGAGGTTACCTATAACTTCGCGGTATTTTGAATACTGATGATTTATGTTAAAAAAATGAATTTTGAACAAAATTAGTTCTTTTGTAAACAATGAAATCAATTCCGAGATTGTGCCTGTTCTTGCTACATTTGCATATTTTCTTGTGGTTTGAGAACTTGTAGTACCATCGCCATTTTGCTTGACGTATTCATGTTGCTTACATTGCCATTCCAGCCATGAACATTCAGTTTCCTCGGTAATTTCCACATTGAATAATGGCTTTTTAGCTTCACAAGAAACACATTTAGAGTACATACACTCATACGAATTTATATCACACACAACAGACCTTAGTAACATATCTAAATTGTGCGTATTTATGATCTTTAATTTTTGCAATTTGATTGCCTTTTGTGATAAGTTATTGTGTTTAATGCAAACACAGGTATCCCGGTCGCTTAGTTTTGGACGTGTTACGTAAATTGGTTTATTCCGACGGAATGTAGAAAATGATGATTTACCACCTTCTGCAATGTACTTGGTAAACAATCTTTTTAAACTTTGTAACAAAAATATTTTTTGGTATTTTATTTTCTTGTGCGTCTTTGTTTCCTTTTTGCCTGCTGTCATACGGGTATTATCATCACGATTAAAAAAATTGCGAATTTCCTTAGCTTCTTTATAAATTGCCTGTTTTTTAGTTAGTATCCGGATTCTTCCTTTAAGTCCAAGGCCTTTTGAAAGTTCATTTTTTAGTTTGTACTTTTTTGTGATCTCATTGGATACTATATTTTTTAGAATCCATCTGGTTTTGTTGTCAGATGCATTGGTATATTCTTTACCTAAAGATTTGTTTAAAACATTGAGTTGTAGAATTTTTTTTTTGACACGTTCTTTTTCCGTTTCTGATACATTAGGAATGGTATTAAAAATAAAAGTATTTGTTTGGGTCATTGGGGTTAATCCTTTGTGTGAACCATTGGGCGGATCAACAGAAGCTGAAGTTGCTACTGTCGATAGATGGTCTACTTTAGCCGGTGTCGTTAATACACATCTCATATTTTTTTCTATATTATTTAGTTTAAGTTTTCGTCTATATGCCAGTTTTTTCACACTTTTGTTTTCACGTGTCAAATTATTTATTTGTTCTTCCAAGTATTTTACTTTCTGCCGTAAATCCTTACATTTTTGGCACTTTTTACCCTTCTGTCTTTGACGTTTGTTTTCGCTTGCCCTGTTCCATTGTTCTCTTAGTTTATTTCTTTCTTGTTCTGGTAGATCCTTTGTAGAAGGTCTAACTGATCGCATATACTCACGATGTTTTCTTTTAACTTCCTCATACTTTTCTGGATTATCTTTTAGTCGTTTTCTGTATTCTCTAAGACGTTCCGCGTTTGACTTTGGCATCTGAATGAGAGCAAAAATTCATTTCATTTAGTTATAATTATTTAGCTACGTACATTTCATTAAAAAACTAAGTAAGTAAGCTCATCAGGGGTGCTACGCTGTATCTTGTAACCCTTTCAAGTAAAAATCAAGATCTACGTATAATATCGAAAGAATTATACCCTAACTCCTAACTTCTAAGGAATTGGACCTTCCAGCATCAGCTGAGCTCCATGACATTATAGCTATCAGACCTAAATACCAGAACAGTTTAATTAAATACTTGAAAACGTGGGGTGCGTGTCTATAAAATTTGAGGGTCTTCCTCGATATCTTTAGGTTTCCATCATTAGATCCTGACTTGGAGACAACGGGATCATATGTAAATTATATCCTTTCAAACAAAAAAAGTTTTTTTTTTTTTCAAATCGGTTCAGGCGTCTTCGAATAATCAAGGAACATACTTAAAAAATCCGACGAATTGGGAATCTCCTCCTTTTTTGGTAGTCGGTCAAAAATAAAACCACCTTCAAAAATCACAATCAACCTTATGTCTGACTTTTTGAACCTTCTTCGATGTGTAATAAATACTTTTTTTTAAAAACACATTAAAATCAGTTCAGCCTAAACGTGAGATAATCACAGCCAAATATATACACATACATACATATAAACTGAGAATCTCCTTTTTTAAGTCCGTCAATATGAGTATAATTAAATACTGTGAGAAACGGTCATGTGAGAAATATGACCAGTATAAACGAGCCTTAGTTTTACATTTTTGTTCGAACGTTTCTCACAGGCATACCAACATGCAACATTTAAATCACTTTATTTAATTATAACCTAAAAATCCGATACTACGAAAGCGTGACCCTGTTGTATCGTTATCACTTTGCTATCAAAATGCTTTGCACTAATAATAAACAAAAATAGTACTTACTTTTTTTGATGTTACTGTGTTTCTCACAGGATTTTTTCACAAGAAATATGGACGACCAAAATAAAATCAACAACACACCAAAACACAGAGGGAGACTGACACTTTTTCTTTTTAATAAATGATGTAACATGTTGCCAGCTATAAAAAATTTTGAGAAGTGGTAGTTTCTATAATTCTACAGGAGTGTAAACAGCGTTTCTCACAAATTGTTTCTCACAGGGCGAAATCTAGGATGCTCTCATAAATAATTTTTATTTTTATTATTTGAAAAGCTAGGTCGTAAAATATCAGTAAAAGAGTAGGCCAGATTATATACGGACCTTTCATAAAATTCTAATTCTAAGCTTCTTAAGAAATTTTGGAAGTTTTGAGCTATTATCGTAACGAGGTAGTGAAATGGACATGTTTCATTTGTATGGATAAAAAAAATATGTATATTAAATATTATTATTTAAAAAAAAACTATTTGTGTCCGTGTAAAAATGATATCTAATTTTGAATATACATGGTCCAGTATATTCAAAATTAATAACTATGGGTATCTTCTATCATGATAGAAGATACTTCATAGTTGTTTCCATATAAATTTCATCGAAATGAATTGAGTATTTCATGGAAAATTTCAAAATGTGTCTGAATTCGGAGAATATTTACCTTGACGACGTTATAATTCAGCCAAAGTATTGACTTGAAGTCGATTTTTTATGATCTGCATTCGTTAATTATTTATTGGGCAGAACAAGGATAGGATAGAACGCAAAAAAGTATTTAATAAATTGGATGGAATGACGGTTATATCTACAAAATGCTTAAGTAGGACACGTAGATAAATCATCTTAAACGAAACGTTTACCCCAAGGTGCGTACGGAGCTACTTCTAGATTTAAGAAAATACTTTGTATCCCCTTATGTAAAAGAACATTTGAGTAGAGGTAAAGTATTAGGTTTATAGTAGACAGAAACAAATAATTTTCGTCTCAGCAAAGACATAAAATGATTTTACCGATTTTTAATTTCAAATAATAACCGGCTTAAGCTTAGGTTTTCGGTTTCTCTTTATATCCTAGGATTATTTAGTAGGCAGCAAAGACATGATAATGCAATCGATAGTTCTTATATAAATCGGAATCGGTATAATCATAATAATAAAATGTCATTAGCATGACCACCAATTATTGTACTACGGCTAAAGAAAAAAAAAACTAAACCTAGTCGTAAGTCGTAACAGTTGTGGCTTATATCGAATTTAATTCACTTGTGGATATGGTGGGTTTGTCGAATAGAAAAGTTTCAATTTATAACTTTCTAATATTAAAAGTTTGGATGAATGTGTGATGTGTCTCGGCGGATTTTGATGAAATTTGACATAGTGATGTGTACAGTCTGAAAAACCGATATTTGCGAAACTATAAAACCTAACACAATAAAATAAACCAGAATTTGGCCAAAACTACCTATATTTTAATTTATTTGAATTACAATGAGCTTTTTAACGACCCAACACTACTAATATTAATATTATTTCAATATTGTGAAAGTTTTATGTATAGAATATCAATGTTTTGTGCTCGGCCATTGATATCTAATATCTCAAAAAAAAGGTACTATGTATATTCTGTAAAGACAGTCTCAACGTCTTATAAAAGGGATCGTCTGTCTGGCGCTACAAGGTGACTGGTGGCAAATATATAGATAATACTTATAATAACAATAGATATTGCAGGAGAGCACTCTTTACTCGATTCTGATCATAATTAATCTGAAGCTATTTACCTTAGCAAGTAAAATAAAAATAAAAGACGTGTGGCACTCGGAGACTGCCGTGGTAAAGCTATTGCATAGCATTTTTTATCAACTTATGCAATTATAATTATTTATTTATTTTATTAATGCAGTAATGTTTGATCTAATATAAAGTTCCACAAGTTCCTAGTAGGTGGCGCTGATTGTTTATTAAAGCCCGCATGTAAAGTTATGAAATCAAAGTATCACCCCTGTGCCGGTCGGAGTGGGGGGTGTTAGGCTTTTTTCGTTACGGAATTTCTGGATTCGGTCCCCACGCTCAAGACCTGCGATAGAAGCTATGCAATAGCTTAAAAAACGAGACGAACAAAATTATAAGAAATTTTATAAGCATTATTAAAAAAAGTAATTTTATAATAACCTCCGCAGTAAGTACATATTGTCCAATGAAGCAAGCAAAAATAAACAAAAAACTAAGCATGTCTCAGAAAAAAAATGATATGGACTTCCATAAAAATAACAAAATCATAATTAATCACGAGCTTGATTACAAAATGCCGGTAATAATTGAGTAAAAATGCACAACTGTCTAATGAAGCAAACAAAAATAACCAAAGAACTAAGCATGTCTCAGACGAAAAAGAATATGGACTTCAATAAAAATAACAAAAACAAAATTAATCACGAGGTTGATTACGAAATACCGATGATGATTGAGTAAAAATGCACAAGAACACGTGCAAACTCCATTACCTGTTGTTAATGCGAGCCAAGTTGGTTGAGAGTCACGCAGGGCACCCGCTTACCCCACTTACCCCGCTTACCCCTTTACTAAGTCGTGCGAAGCGATTAACCAAATTGTAGGGAATGGCTTACGGCACTGCGGCACTCAACCTACCTCCAAAATAGGGTAGGTTTATCAGCAAGAATAATAATAAGCTGAAAGCTTCAACTTTTTTGTGTAAGTATTTTAAGTTGAAAGAAATAATACTTTGATTTGGCAGCAACACAATACAAATATGATTTTTAACTGTATTAAGTAGATACGTTTACTTTTTAGTCTAGATTTCGATAAATTGACAATAAGTTTACCAGCAACCCAAGGCGTACAATTTCCTTGTTGTATGGTTTTCCTTTGCCAAAGTATGCAATATCAACAAAATTTAAATCATTAACTCCCTCACAATCGTTCATCGTTAAACTAACAAATAGTGAATCGTGGGTAGAAAGAGGGTCGTAATCACCAAACATTAGGTTTAATTTATTTTCCGCTTGCTTTCACACTGCAACTTAATCTAATTCTACCTAAATAGTACCGTTTTGTTCGCTTGAGCACAGAAATAATATATTTATGGCAAATAATTGTGGAAATTTGCATAGTCACTATCAAACATTAATTATGGATATTCTAAATTTGCTCAATAATTATGTTGAATTCAGTAACTGCTCGTGTACCTTTGTTTTAACCTACTGGATGGTTTAAACAATTCAACCAATAAAACTAGTGATATGGTTAAGCTTTTATGTATTTTTCTATTTAATACATGCTGAATCTTTAATTCGTATATTTTTTAATTGTATATTTAATTTGTATAAACCATTCACTTCATTTGTTATAGAAGTAAAAACCTGACAAAAATCGTATCGTGATGATTTCTCTTCATAACCAAGTCGTCTTTGTGGAAGTATTTTCTAAACTATTTAATAAGTAAAAAATGGTATACTTACATATTATTGGTTTAGCATGACACTTTATGCGCTTAGGTTAATAGCTCGATGAAGTCACATAAAGGCTCTTTGACATGACTATGTCAAAAAAGAAATGTACTCTGATCACCATTTTTATCAATTTCGGATATCAGTTCTGCATTCAATAGGGGGTTACGAAGGCTTTATTTGATAGGCAACATATAGCAAAATAAATTATTTCCGTTCACCATTTTTAAGCACTAAATATTTATAGGTATCATTTCGAAACTAACGAGGCGTTCTAATTTGTTGTTTAACTTTAATACTACCAGAGAACGTTACAACTTTACTTACATACACAGTCACGACTAGTCCTGTGTGAGTGGAATTTGATCTGACTTACCTTAACTTGACTCTCCCTTGCTACGGGCTTCGGGGTATCCGCTCTTAACCTAAAAACTGCGTTCGAAGTAGGTCCCCTTTTGTTTTTATCCTTTGAAGTCGCAAATTACGGTTCTCTTTACCCATCAAGTGCCCATTCGCTTCATAAAAATGATAATTCAGACGCATTGAAAGCATTTATTCACTTACATTATTATCACAATGCGCCCATTGAACTGTGAATAATTAACTGGTTTTGGAGCGATTATTTAAACTTATGGACACAAACAAAGATATTTAATGATTTAATCAGACACGTGCATCCTCTCTCTGCTCATATATTAATATTCTATTATTAAATTGATAAAATTGATGCTTGCAAAATCTATATAATAAATCTGTAGAAGTAAAAATTCTGTACATTGAATATATCAAAAAAAAAATAAAAGGTAGGGGGTGTTACTAGACCGACACCGAACCCAAAAATGTGATTAAAAAAATTTTTGTCTGTCTGTTTGTTCAGGCATCACGCAAAAACTACGGGTCCGATTACGATGAAACTTGGTATTATTAGTCTTTAATATTTTGGGCACAGCACTCGGTATCTATCCCGAAAAAGTATATACAATAAAAAACAAACTTCATTTTGCGGTGTGATCCCTAGATCCGAGTACTGTACCAACCGCAAATAATATCGTCAGTATGTCGTCACACGCAGTTCACTAACTTCTAATTTATGCTATAAATGTAGTGCTGAATGTTGAATTTGGCTTGCACCGTTCGCAACACACGTGTGGTAGGTATGTGGCCACCACGGATCGCTTCCGTACATAAGGATGGTTTTTTTGAGCTTTGATTTGAAAAGACGTGTCAATAAGTCACCAAGTGGCGAGCGTTTGTTCTTAATATCATTTTATAAATTTTACGTTTTTAACTGCTACTTGCAATTCTTAACCGTGCTTTTCAAATCCTTTTCAACCGACTTCTAAAAAAGGAGGAGATTCTCAATTCGTCTGTATGTTTTTTTGTATCTTTGTTATACGATATTTCAGACAATTATGAATTGATTTTGAAAATTGTTATTTCATATATTACAGAATACTTCAAAATTGGTTCCATATAAATTTCATCAATTTGAAAAAATGTGTAGGTATCTTAATTTCGGAGAAAGTTTACGTTGATGACATTCTCAATTCAGTTTTTTTTTTACGTGAAGTCGGTTTTTTTAATGCTCCATTCCTTACTTATTATTCCTTTTAGTTTTTACTAAGTACAGTTTAAGGTAGAGTTATTTAGATTTGTTTCTATAAGAAATAGTATATTTGCTATTGCACGTAGTGACCGTAGGTTATTTTATAATACTGTGAGATAGGATGAGCTGAGGATTAGTCATTCGTATAGATAAGTTTTATGGAATTTTCCTTATTTATTGAGTTTATTTTTTTAATTAGGTAGATACTTAGGTTTACTTTTATAAGGCCTTCTTGCGCGATTTAATGTGGGTAGGTAGGTACATACAGAGATATATTGTAATAAATTCAATTTTAAAATAATGGAACTCAATATCGTTTAGGTTTTCTTTATTTGATGATCTTGGAAGATAGAAACCGTAGATTTCTTCGGAATAAAAAGAAGTATATCTGTTAACACAGGACTTTATATCACATAAAAAATGGCTAAGCCGTTAGACCTTGAAAATCAACCAAACATATAGGTCGATACATATTGTTATACACTGATAATGGTTGGATGGACGGATTTTTGCTACTCTTTTACGCAAAAATTACCGAATGGATGAAACTTTACAGTAATATAGCTTTACCAAGAATAACATTTATAAGCTATAAATAATGAAGATATTGTGTGTATTAAAAAAAATCAAGGCACTTGCGATTTGTTTATAGCGCAATGTGCCTTTGTAATGTAATAGTTGTTTGTGGTAAGGAGTTATACATATTATTATAAAATGGGCGAAGATTCTTCACTTTATTGTTATTAAAGATAGACCCTTTATAGATAGGACCTTGGAGAAGAAAATAACTTACTCGAAATACTTTTTCAATGCAAAGCCACGGGCACGGTCTATGTAATATACCTACCCTTATACATGCCCCCATTAATTTTACCCAGTGTACCTTTCTTATTTACTTTTTGTTTAGTTACTTTTTCTATTATATTTTTTGTAGGTCTTTTTTACAAACCAGGTGAAACTGCAAATCACAGTTTGTTGTAACAGTTTTTTAAGTAACTCTGTCTGTTTCTCTATCAGAAACGCTTTCACAGCTAAACTACTGAATCGATTTTGACGTAATTTAGAAAAGTGTAAGATTGAGCTTCAAGGAGGATAATATTATTCATCCAACTCCGATAACCAGTATTCACGCGGACGAAGTCACGGGCAACAGTTATTAAATAAAACTTTCGTTTAGTATTTTCCATACGAAATTGTGAATGGGCATTAACGACAATTTCATTCGTTCAATGTTAGTATATTTATTGTACAATAAGATCTAATGATCTATTCAGAATCAGAAGTAGCAGTTTTGAGCGGATTTTTTGTATAATTTACTATGAATTTAATGAAGACTATAAATAAATAAAAATAAATAAGTAAATTATACTAAATAAAACCACAGCTATCCTTTAAACATATATCTATCAATATGACGTAGGTAATACATAAATATTTCAGCAAATATTCAGTTGAATTTTTTTTCAAATTATGTATTTCTATTGCCCCTACAACAAAAAATATTTAAAAAAATGGCAGTTTCCGAACGTAGTCACTAGATTTCGCTGTTTGCATATTAAAACGCACAAGTGCTTATCTAATTGCTGTGTCATTTTATGAAAGTACTATTGTCCTATAAGTATCAGTATCTCAGGGGGTACGGGACGGTACGTTTACAGAATAAAAATGGTCCTCAAAAACTTGAAAATCTGAAAATATGTATAACGTTACTTTATTAAACAAACGAAAATGTTGTTTAAAAGATAATCTAACTTGCTCAAGTCAATACAACTTTCCTTGTTTCTTATTCAGATAACATATACTTCGTCGAGATATTAACTGGAGAAGTGGAGAGACAAAATATTATTTACTTTAAGGGAACGAAAGCTACGAGTAGTAAAAACTTTATATTAATCTTTATATTTTATGTCACCGACATAAAAGTTTATAATTCATGATATAAGGGTTATCAAGGTTACAAAAAGGGTTTTCGTAAAGTAATATTTTCTCTTCTATGCGTTATTTATTTATTTTCAAGGGAAACATACATTTTTCTACCCTTTATTATATAAAAAAAAATTCATAGTACATGTTACAATTAAGTTTCCACCAATAAATAACACATGACAAGTAAACATTGGAAAATAACAACTTATAAGAAAGGGAATAATTTAAAACAGAAATGAATCGAGGTGTTATGGCTTTTCTGTGGGCGATAGGCTGACCCCCTTTCACTGCAATAGTCTCTCTCCACTATTATAATGCCTCCAAATTTGTCAAACGTGATGGTTTTAATTACCTCTGGTGTTCTACCTACCCCATACGGGATACAGGCGTGAAGTTATGTATGTATGTATGAATCTAGAAACATAAAGTTTAGGTCATCATCATCATTACAACTCATTGTAATGAGCCCAGTGCAGGGCATGAGTCTCTCCTCTGGGTGAAGAGGAGGTATAGGCCATAATCCACCAAGCTGGCCCAGTGCTGGGTGGTGGATTTTTATAAAATATGGATGGGACGTTTGTCTTCCATGCCACCTGATGTTAAGTGAACATGATTGGATGCCAGAGTTTTCAGGGCGCCTAGATGGCTTCTGTCAAACCCTAACGACTACTGTATACAATTATACAGCACCCGGGACCGACTGCTTAAAGTGCCCTCCAAAGCACGGAAGTCGTCGTGAGAAATTAATGGTCGGCGGTCACCCATCCAAGTACCGACCCCGCCAAAGGTTGCTTAACCTGTGATATCGTATGATACACACAGTAACCATGGCGCCACGACGACTTCCGTGGAAGTTTAGGTATTTGAGATTGATTTCAAAATTCCTTCTTTAAACTGACTACATGATAATGAAAATATATCTAAATGTGCAAAAATTGTGTTGTATGACCTGCAGGCGCGTGCAATAAAACTGTTGCTGCCGTAATTGGTTCTCATGATTGGTTCATGAAATAATAATTTATGTCTAGCTCCTATTCTTTGACATCTGAAATGTATTTCGCCTAAGAGTGGCATGGAATCAATCACATTGTGAATTATTCTGAACAGAAGCATTTGATCTCTAAGCATGCGACGATTTTTTAAATCAGTATTTGAAAGTGATGGTTTTTTTTTTTATAAGTGACTAAACCCGCGTTTGACGTCAATCTCACCTGATGGTAAGTGACGATGAGGTCGAAGATGAAAGCACACGGGTTTAGGAAGGATTTGGCTCTTTATACAATATTGCCGGAACACATTACCGTCGGTGCGGTAACATTTGGCGGCAGACTTTATATAAAGGGTGGTCGCTATTTACATCTACTTTGTATCTCATATGTTTCAAAAAAATTCATTTTTTTTTTAATCAAATTAATGTAAATTAGATACTGTGGGTTCCATACAGATGAACTATAGCAGTGAACGAACCAAAGCATTATACAAGAGAACTAAAGTTGAGGGCTTTTTAAAATCTTAAGCAATTCTTAGAACAAAACCAAGCATCTTATAAGACTTATCAGTAATTTGAACAATATGGGCTTTAAACAGTAATTTATTATCCAGTCTTACTCCCAGGTCTCGCAACTCAGTCACTCGGCTTATCGGTACACTGTTGATATAATACTCGAATTTCAAAGGATTTCGTTTTCTACTGAATGTTATAACTTTACACTTTTTAATATTAAGAAATAGGCAGTTCTTAAGGCAAATTAAGAAGTGAAGCAAATTATAAGAGTGCAAATTATTCAAATCTTTTTGAATCATTTTGCAGTCCTCTTCATTCTTGATAATTTTAAAATGAAGTATTTGTTATGGAGTATTTAATTTGAATAGGAAGTTTTCCAGTAGTCAAATAGAGCTTTGTTTATATATATTTTTTAGCTACACAGCACGCAGTTGTATTATTTATTGAATAAACCTGTTATTGTTGTTTAAATATATCAAAGTGAAAAAATATACTTTTTTTCTCTAAAAATAGTAAAATATGATGTCTCTGATAAAATTTAAGATCTTTGCGAAAGCCTGTTGATGATAAAATTAATATTAATATAAGTTAGTAAAAAAAAAAAGTGAAAATAAAAATATAATTATTAACCTAATATCTCTACGACGAGATTAGCAATTAGCAAATTAACAGGTGTCTAGAATGAGAAACAAGTATACCAACTTTAAATTAAGCAAAACCACAATTTTATTGTGATGTAATAAGGTTGTTTTTTTTCCGCCAAGGAAAATCGTTTGGCACCCACTAAACCAGTTAAGCTAGCTTTTGCGGGAGGAGGATGAATCCTATTACGGACGAATGGGTATTCTATAAGCTATTAACCCCAGTGGCTAATGGCAAATAGAATGCCCAGACAGTGTGGAGACTCTCTCAGATAGTCTGAGCATACCCACTAAACATCCCCCTTTTGACTCACCTTGATTAAGGCCACTAGTCATCGTCGGAACGACAGCCAATTGGAGCGAGAGGCTGCGTAGTGAGCGGCATCCAGAAGGCTGCCACCAAAAGGAACTGAAAGCGAGAAAATCAAAGCTAAGACTAGCAGAAATGACAAAGCTGAAGCTAAGAGATTATCTAGAGTTATCAGACTCACTCTGAGATAGGAATGCTGGAAAGAAGGACTACGTTTAGAAACGTTGAGCTTGCTGGAGTTTCCTGATGAGGGGAGCGAACTTGGTTAGGATCGGAAGAGCACCGTTGAAACCCTCTGGGCTGGCGTTGAGAGCGGCGCCGAAAGCCAGGATCTCGTCGATGGGAGCGAGCTGGATCCAGAACGCCATGCGGTCTTGAGAACCTTTTGCGTTCTGGCACTGGGAAGCCGATTTGGCGGCCGGTTGCGATTGAATCGCGTCCCGGCTGCGCTGACCTGAAACGAAAGAGGTGAAGGCCTTGGGGGCCTTAGAACTGACTGGAGGAGCGTCCGAGCTAGGCTGCGGTCGCTCTCTCCAGTTCTCGATGGGCTTCACGGTAGCCCTGGCAGCACGCGGTGCTTTGGGGCAGCCGCGAAAGTTTGCTGTGTGGCCTGACTGGCCGCACGAGACGCAGGACGGAGCGGTGGGTGAAAAGTGGGTGCGAAAGCACTCCTTAGTCCCATGCGGATCTAGGCACTTGACGCACCTAGGGGAAGCAAAACAGTTTGCCGCCGCATGACCATACAATTGGCAGCGGTGGTACTGACCTGGGAAACCACGCTTGTGTGGTGCTTCGACGCGGATGTTGGAGAGACCACACACGGAGAGCTTGCCTCTGAAAATGGACTGCCCTAGCGGGCTCCTCGCTAGGATTACTAGCGCTAGTGGGAACTGCTTACCTCGGCGGCTGTGCATTTTGTGCACAGATTCGACGGGGAAGCCTTGAGAAGACAAGTCCTCTTGGATTTGCTCGTTCGAGAGCTCGAACGGCACGTTCCTGAGGACGGCACGAATCTTACGCTCCTCAGGGAGGGCGTAAGTGTGGTACTCGAGCTTTTGATCAGCAAGAAGCCGAGTAAGATTCCTGAAATCGGAAATGGAACAGACTAAGATCTTAATAGAGTCACCCACGTTGGATGCCTTACTATACTGGATCTTGGGATTGTGACTACCGCAGAGAGCTGAGACCTCGGTCCAGCGGCTCTTCTCCCGTAGAAAGACGAGGGGCGGAGACTTGACTTTCGTCGAAGCCGAAACTGATTGCGACGCAGGCTGAGACGCCGGGATCGCTGAAACAGAAGGCGCGGGAGCAGACGCAGGCGCGACAGTTTGCTGGGCAGGGACAGCGGCTGGAGCAGCTGAAACGGATGGAAGTAAGACTGAAGAGGCATCTTGCTTCTTCTTCTTTGACTTGGACTTCTTGCAAACCTCGGTGAACGGAGCAGGAGATTCTGGAACTAAAGGAGCGGAGTCGGAATCACTACCTGGCGGGGTAGTTTTCCGTTTGCATGCGGTGGAGTCTACCGACATGCAATCTGAAAGGGGATCGACGTACTCAGAGGGATCTGGAGACGCCGGAGAATCGGTTTGGAACCCATGTGAAATGGAGGCGACTTGAGGGCGAGCAGACAATTGCTCACGCAAGGACTCGTTTTGAGCGAGAGCGTTTTTGTATTCTGACATCAACCGAGAGTATGTCTCCACCACTTCATTATGCTTGATGTAGTTTTCTCTCGAATAATCCTGATAGTGTTTATTTTCACGAAAGACCTGATCGCAATAATCGCACTTAAGCCCGGTGCACTTAGGGTGACGGGGCATGATGCTGGGCTGAAAGAAAGTCTATCGGAGACAAACTGCGCTGAAAAAGAAAACGACCTAGTACGGACCTATTGCCGGTGAACGGCGGACGATCAGGCTTCGTTGGCACGGTTACGTATCCACCTGACCAGCGATACTTCGGCCGGCAGCAGTCGGATGAATTAGCCCCGACACCAATCAGCCTCCACAAGAGAAAACTTTCCGAAAGAGCTTAACTTGGGACCTTACCCGCACGAGTGCGAGGGAGGGAACAAGGGCAGCGCAATACGAACACTCGGGAGCGCCCGCAGACACGATCGTTCGGGAGCGAACGCAAACGGGAAGTGTTTTTTAATAAGGTTGTCCTTTCCGTACGTTGTTTATACTAAAATAGCTGTTTTGCGCCGTTTTACCAGTGACATTTCGAATCCCGTGCAATTCCATACTGCACACTATCACTATGCCAATCCGTTGAGCCGTTCTGCCGTCTTTGAGGAACAAACATCCACACATCTATTCAAACTTTCATATTTATAATATTAGTAAGATTTGAAAGTATATCAAATCCAATACCAGTCAGATTCTTTCAAGAGTCGTTATCGATAGGTATAACATGTCATTGATGAATGTGAAAGCAAACAAAAATAGACAATAACATTAATTATACAGACACTCGATTGTACTAGGCGTACATAAATAATGGTGTGCTATCAGCGTCGATAAATTGATTCACAATATTTAAGTTATTACATCATGTATAAGAAAACATTTCTTGATAAAAATAGAACTAGAGTTTTCTAAAATCAGACTTTATGTTATTAAAAAGTTAATTTATATGAAATAGTTTACTTCAGATGATTTTTCAACGTAGGAGTTTTTGTACACAAGAAAACAAAGTTGTTTGTTTTGCAACATCTTAAGCTGAAAATAGCAGTTAAGTATTTTTCAACTTTAGGGTGAACACGAAGGAAATAATTTTGTTTTTAAATAAAACACTTTTTAACCGGATCTATCGCGACCGTGGATTGGACGTGACCACGGAGTCTGCAAAGACACCGAAACGTCGAGTTAAAATGTGAATATACGCGATAAACCCGGTTAAAAAGTGATTTTATTTAATAGTATGAATCGCGAAAACTTAAGACAATTTTGTTCTTTTCCCTCCTTACGAAGAAACAGTACAAAAACTTACAACAATAACTACATATTGTATCTTTAGCAAAACACATTACAACACCTACTTTTCATTATTTTTAAATGAAATGTTAGTATTAGAACTTTCAATAACTTTTTTATTTCTATTGACACTCGGAATGACGCACGACAAATCGTGCCGTCCCATTTCTCTTTATTTAAATACGCTTCGTAGATAACCATCGTACGTACGACAGCAATGGCATGTCGAATGGCTTGTATGTGGTACTTCGACATATAGTACGTAAAGGGATGAATTTTAACCTAAGTGGAAACAAATTTGTGTCCAAATTAAAATAGTTTGTACTGTGTTAAACATACGTCTTGTTATTATAACGATAGGAGTGGGAGACCTACAGCTTAAAATAATCTTACCATGCCGCTGAATAAGCTTCTCGTAGAATAGGCGACTACCCCGAGTGGTTCCCACTTGGTCGTAGCACCCCTTCAGGACTCAGGCAGTGATGTGTTCCGGTAATGTTTTACGAAGATCCATGTTCTTCCTAAGCCCGTGTGCTGTAAACCTTGACCTCATCTGCACTTACCCTCAGATGAGATGGAGATGAAATACGGGTCTAGTCTAGTCACCCACGAAAAAAAACTCTTTCCCTCGACTTTTACTGAATACACTAACAAGTTTTTCTTTCATTCATTATTATTCTTGAAGAAAAAATAAAGTTGACCTTCCATAGCTTTTAGCATATTGTAGCTTGCCATTACAATAATGAACCTGTTTCAACATTAAGTCAACAATGTCCCGATAGAAGTTGTTTGAATCGTAAAAAAGATTATCAAAACTAACCTTTAGCGACGTACGAATAAGAATACTTATGTGAAAACTTTTGTAGTACCTTTGTTCGATCATAGTTTCTTGAATTTGCAAATGAATATTGTTAAAAGTTTAACATGGATATCTTTGTGACTTCTGTGACATTGTAGCTCTTAAACGATGAACCAATTTAGGTATTTTCAGAGCTAGCGATAGATTAGCTTGGTAGCGGCAGTTACAATATTACAGAGGGCGCTAAATGCAATGAATGACTGATTGTTTTCTGCTTCCAGCGCCGCCGCGGTAACTATATATTGGGGTAATTAGGGAAGCTGGGCGCGCGGAAAAATCGACAAGAGCTTAGCTAAGAGATTTCACCGAGGAGTAACACGGATATGCTTTACGTCAAAACTATTTCATCATATCATCGCATGGTTTTGAGATCCATGATAGACCTGCTGATTTATTAGCAAATGAATTTAAATAAATGTATAAACATCCACGACTTGACGGCTCAAATCTGTGTTAATTACACAAATATTTACCTCCGCTGGACTACGAACTCAGGACCTCTGGCATATGAGGCAATGAAGTGTACCATTACACCAGCCGGCCATCATTTATCATCATGATAATAAAAAACAAGAAATTTAAATTTAATTATGCCTTACATGAAAGTTAATCCATGAACTGACTGCATGGACAGAAAAAAGCCGGAGAGCATTCTGTTTATAGGCGAGTATTTGCAGCAAAATATGTCTCGGAGTCGTCACTGTGCAATTTCATTAGTGAACTGAGTTAAACATTTTAAAATTCAATTACTTTATTCCCTGTTGCTATCTAAGGTTTCACTGTTACACATTTGAATATGGAATGTTTACTGCATTTAGTTATTATCAAATACAATTTATGTTTGTGTTTCTACGATTTAGAACATGCAAAAGAATATCAAAAATAAAACAAAATATATAGTGTATAGGTATAGTTGATAACAGGTAGTTTAAAAAATTATAACATTGAATTTAGTAAGTAAATTTTGCCGATAAAATAAATAAATGCATAAAAGCAGAAATCTTAAGACCGACGTCTTAAGATTTGAGTCTTACACAATGCAACGAAACATCAATTATGAAAAGGGTTTCCATTAGTAATAAGTCCTAAATAAATCATAGAATGTGATATAAAAACTATTAAAACTTATATAGTTGCTTCTATGCTGGACTGAGAGCGAAAGAAAAACATAGAATGTGCCAGCTGCTTCTCTTCCCGGGCATACTGTAAAAGTCAGTTAAGGGAACGAGGTGTTATGGGAGGCCTTTATGTGGGCGATAGGCTGACCCCCTTTCACTGCAATAGTCTCTCTTCACTATTATAATGCCTCCAAATTTGTCAAACGTGACATCAGATGGTTTTATTACCTCTGGTGTTCTGCCTACCCCATACAGGATACAGGCGTGAAGTTATGTATGTATGTATGTAAAACTTATAAAAAAAACTTTAAAATATCGATCATACACATGTTGACATAGAGTGGTGATCAAACACCATTGCATGTAGGCCGTATCTAAATTTAAATGCACTACAGAGGCCCTCATAATAATTATAACTCAGCTTAATTTAAATTGGAACTAATTGAGCTCGGAAAATTGGGAAAACTGTTCAAGAATGGGAACAAAGAACCCTGAATCATGGGCATCGCAGTTTGTCCGTAGATTTATAACTGCGGAGCCTTTTCTAATATTGTTTACTTTACTAACGGTCACTTTTATCGCACAATTCGTTATTTTGCTTTTATTTCAGCTTCCTTATTGTTTTTATTGGGTTCCTTAATGTTCTGTTGGTGTTTGAAAGAACTGGAAAGCTATCTGTTTTTCCAATTTGTCAAATGGTTTGCGCGGAAACGATAAAAATAACTTCCTTATGTTGTTACCACAGACATAAATTGTTGTTACGCTTTGTTTGATAAATAGGAAAGGCTAAGGCCTAATTAATAAGCGATGACAATTTTGCTAGAATGTCAACGAATCAGTAAGTAAGTGAAACGTTTATTTGATACAAAAATCAATTGCTTACAAGAAAAATACATGAAATAATTCTATGTCTGTAATAAAAAATATCTTTAAAAAAATAAATGCACCAAAATGACCATCAGTTTTTTTATGATTCATGTATTCTTATACATTATAGTAATTATTAATTTAGTTAATAAATAAAATTTACAGTCCTTACCTCAAAGATCTAAAAAAAATCTTTAAGAATAATTGAGCTTTAATAATGATAAAACATAAAAATATTTTCCTTATCTCACTCTAGCTTGGGTAAACCCGCATGATAAAGCGCTTTGCTTAGAATAAGAGCGAAATCAAAAAATAATGAACCTAAGCTTTTTAATAAAAACTAGCCGATATTTAATTCTAAGTTACATTTTTTAAACAAACAAAACCTGCTCTCATACACATTATCCGCCTAAAAAATCCAATTTCAACCACAATAAGGTTCGTAAATAAAATTAACTTTAACACATCAATAGTTCAGCGCTGATTAAACGCGTCCTCATTTTGCCGAAATATAGGTTAAGTGACGCAAGTCAGCTCTATTATTTGAGTTAGTTCGTGTGGAAACCTGGTAGAGCCAATCACGTGTGAGTGAGCATCACTTCAGATCGAGTGACGTCATCGTGGACATCTGATACACTGTGACTGATATAAACAAACTTGGGGCACGTTATTGGAAATACATACTTTCCCGTATCAAAGAGTGACAGCATAATTATCGTGCGTCGTATTTAGGCACAAATTTTGTGAAGCCATTGGGAAAATATCGAAGGAGACATCGCATTTAATAGACTTCATAAATAATGTATGCAGTTTTTGTTTTTGTATGAAAGTAAGAGACATTTTTCTCCTTTCTCATTTTCTAGCTGGAAAATGGTAATACGATCACGTAATCTACGAAACACCTTTTACCTCGAAACTTAAATAACTAGAATTATAGCGGCCAGGAAAAAATAGACGCAGGCAGTTCGTTCGACACCTAGAGGATCTGTACCAAAAAGAAAGTGTCGAAGAGTTTTTTCAATTTTTCGGAACATCCACTATGTAGAGATAGAAGTTCTGTTTGCGTCTAGTAGTCCGATGATTCTTATTGCAATCGCATTTCATTCGTTTTACTTTGTAACGAGAAAACGCTTCATTTTGGTTGGTCTACTGTCAATTATTGTTATTAGTGTTACTCACATTATGTATGAGCTCTTTTAGAAGCTACAGAAGCGAACTACAGAAGCGTTCTTTACCACTGGGAAATTTTAAATAAAAATATCTTTCTTGTTTAATTTCAGATCAATCTGCTAAAACTTTTCAGTGTGAAGGAGTAAAAAACATCTACATGAACTTGCGAGGTTTTAATATCATTATAAATTCTTATTGGTGAATAAAGTCACCTAGTTGATTCCTGAAATACATCATACGATATGCAACAGTAAAAGGTCAACTTTGCTTTTGTCCCCAATCCCATTGCAATATGCTTCTTAACTTGCCTAATAGGAATCATAAATATATTTTTTATTTTAAATACAGAATAAAAAAAAATTATAATTAAATTTACACTGCGAGACGAACACATACATACAAAGTGTTTCTGGAAACCTCTTTAAAAATTGTAATCCCTTAAAGTGGATTTCGATATTAAATCACAATAATTCAAAATGATTTAAAACACTTCAATGTATGGGTGTTGCCATAATAAACCAAATCAAGATTTGTTTTTTGTATGAACATATTTTCGACCGAAAATTAAGATTTAATATATCAGTACACTAGTAGCCACCTCTTTGCAAAATAATAAAGAAGTATTGGTTAATTAAGTACTTTTTGTGGTTTAAAATATGCCTTTTTACTCAAGTTTGCAACTAACCATAGTGAAATTTTGAAATTACTCAAATCAAATTTCACACATCATCGACGCAAACAGATCAAAAAGTTGTATTCCCGCATTATCATACATTTTTCCAGAATACATCAAATAACTTCCTCCACTTCCAATATAATAAACTGTGTATATATTTAAAAGTCAGCAAATACAGGAAGACCCAAAACAATCTTGACTCCTCGGGGACTGAACCCTCTAATTTTTTCACGTAATACAATTTCGTTGGTTTTTTGCTTAGATTGCTATTTAGGAGTAGGCACTGAAAATAAGCAAACTTTATTTGGGAACACCGAACACAGCGTGTGTAGTGTTGAAACTTTTAGTGTTTAGGCATGTTTGGAAGACTTGAATGAACTTTTCAGGCGACAATACCTATTTGTCAACAATATCTATTTTACTTTGGCTATAATTGTGAAAATTCTAGAAATATGTATTTGAGGCTCATAACTATCTCCATTTCACGACCTTTTCAACTAAGAGTGAGTATGTTTGGCAATAAGGTAGAGTACTGTGTTGACAACAATATCTATTTTACTTTGGCTATAATTGTGAAAATTCTAGAAATATGTATTTGAGGCTCATAACTATCTCCATTTCACGACCTTTTCAACTAAGAGTGAGTATGTTTGGCAATAAGGTAGAGTACTGTGTTGACTGAATGGTATATTATATTTTAACGACGACCACTATGTCGATTTTTTTGGCGATTTTAACCTATGGGGTTAAAATCTGCCTATCTGCCTCCGACGCTTGTGGTTGCGGGTTCGATTCCCGCCAGGAACAAGAAAAAAAAATGTTCCGGGTCTGGGTGTTTATGTATATTTATATTCTAGGTTCCCCCCTAGTTCGCTACATGGCATCCCATAACACAAGCTATGCTTACTTTGGGGCCATGTAGTTGGTGTGATTGTCTGGGGATTTTATTTTATTTTTTATTTTTTTATACTTGGTAATTAAACTTCTATTATTTTAGAATGTTGAAAATCACATGAAATTTACAATGTAGGTATTAACTATCGTGTAAATTTCAGCATAGAGTTTGACCGTCAAATTTATGATCTCCATATCTTGTCAGTTAAATATTCAACCTAGATGCGATGTCTAGATATTCTGTCTAGACGCTGGAACGGTGTTTATGGAAATATTAAATTATACTGTTGATGAGATTTAAGGTTTCTGTTGCGGATTTGCTAGACGATTTAGATATTGCAAAAATGTTGCTTCAAAACAAATAGTTTACGCTGGACTGCGTAATGTCATGAAAAATCTTTGCATGAGAATTATTTGCCTTCTCAGGCTGTCAAGTAAGAATAACTTTTATGATGTCTTCAAGTCTTACAGTGGCAGTAGGCTACCGCCAAATAAAAAAAAACTATAATTGCACTATTTTTGATATTTGGTTTTCGCAACGAATAATAAGGATTACTTAACTTTAAAAGATTTAAAAATTAAGAAAGTAGTACTAATATTATGTTAATAATAAATATAAAAGCATGTCATAATAATACTCAATTAAGTCAAAACTGTATCCATAATTCTGGGTGAAATACCAATTTTTACTGAAAAAAGATTATTATGGTTTAATAAACGTACATGTGAACCTTTCGATGATATTTCTTGCATATGTTCGTAGTATCCTTGAAAACGGTTGTAGTGTCTGGTCACCCCGGAACACTACCTACATGAATAGGATGAAAAACGTCAAAAAAAACCTGAAGTTAGCTTTTAAGGATCACTTGTTTACCACCTCGAACCGTTTCGATCTACGACGTCGTAAATATTACATGGTTCTTCTACATTCGCTATAGTCCAGTGTAGTTGACTGTAAATTCTTTTTAGGCAAATTAATGCTTCAAGTTTCTGAAAACCACACTCGACACACTAGTCCATGATGTATGTACTACTACCTTAAATTGTTACCTGAATTTACCATTGTGGAATGCAATAAAGAATTGAATTGAATTGAATTGAATAGTCTTCTAGCAGTTCCTTTCCAAAGAAAAAGCTATTCACAAACTCAGTCATGTTTAGACTGAAACATACTTATAACAAATTCTAACCTAATTTAGATGTTTAATTTAACATTGACTAGCATTAAGAGCAACTTTGTGAAATCCCACTTTATTAAACAATTTGTGTAATGTAAAATAAAACAGCCACCCAAACATATGTAACAAAACACGTCCACGTCATCCACACACACAAACCCACACACACCTTTAAACAGTCTCTTTTTTGTGTATCAAATTTCATTGTTGTTCGAAATTGTCTTTATTTTTATAAAATGTTTTTCTTCTGTACTATTTTTTTCTCTGTTATTGTTTCTTATTTCGAATGATTAGAAATGATTATTTGGATTTTTTTTTATCGGTTTAATAGGCCATAGGCTTTAAAAAAATTAATAGAATTTAGATAGAATTTAAGAAATGCTCTACATTACCTAAATAAATAAATAAGTTTTTTCATTAAAACGGCTTGTGTGTAATTCGAGTAGAACATAAATTGTACATCATCACGCAGTCAACTATGACAAAATAAACAAAGGAAACCATTGCAAATATTAACTGAGCACAATATTTAAAATGATATAGATTTACAATCTACTAGATTCTTGCTTTCTTATAAACAAATTAAAGGTAGAAACAGATACCCAATCTTAATTAGTAAGCTCTTGTTGAAACTAATTAATAGAAACTGAAACTTTATAGAAAATGGAAAATTTATGGTAGACAGAGCGATTATGAAAACTTCTCTCGTTTACACTATTTGCCAAGTAAGTTGAGGTTTTCTATTATGATAAATTTACAATTAATGCTGAGAGAAATGTCTTAACTTTAAGAAAATAAAACTAAGTAATAATAATATTTGCCACATTTTATGTATAAAATTCCTGGTACGAAAAGGAACAAATATAAAATGCTCCTATATACAAGTATCATTTTTTCAATCAATCATTTAGCAAATACATTTTACGTACTCTGCATATATAAGATAGATTATTACCCACCTCAAGAATTAGGTCATCAATTACAAAAATAATTTTTCAAGACTGGTAGTTACAGTGATTGGCGCATTTAAGCAAACAAAAAACAAACTCTTGCGCTGCTAGCATGGATATGATGTATTTTAAACCGACTTCTAAAAGAATTAAGGTCTCAAAACATTTCTTCCGTAAGGTTTTGTATTGTAACACGCGATTATTTTATCAACTAATAAGTTTAACTTAGAATAATTTGGCTGATTCTTGTTTCATTTTGGTAGTGTTATAAAAATTATTATCTTGGAAACTTGGCAGATTAAAGAAAAAATATTGGTAGAAGCTATAAATATAACAAATAATTTCGATTACTCTTGTTTTTTATATAGGCAAAAAATACTTAATAAAAAACTATTCTAACCATTAACATAATCATCTTTCACGTAAATAATTTATTTTTTTCTTTTTCAGTATTATCAGCGCAACGAGAACTAGGCAAAACATCATCAAATGCTTCAGCAACGTCATCACCTGATGGTGTTGCCGATAATGCAATCCGGGTCGCTCAGCCAGCTGAAACCCCGAGGCCCACGCCGCGCACTGGTCCATACTTTGACCTGGCGTTGTCCAAGAATGTCACCGCATTGCTTGGAAAGACAGCGTACTTGAACTGCCGAGTGAAGAACTTGGGGAATAAAACCGTGAGTATTTTTCTATTTGTCTACAAATTCTGGGAGATGTAGCGAATGTAAGCTTCTCGCAAGGTGGACCGACGATCTGGTCGTTAAGTTTATTGCGCATAATATTTTTTTTTCTCTTGACTGAAAACATTGTTTTATTATTAAGCTTTACAAAGTTAAGTAGGAACCAATATTATACACCTACAAACAGATTTGAAATTATTATACCATCGTGTTTCTTCTATTTCAAATTTAATAAATACGACTGCACGTTTATTATTGAAAGACAAGATTTTTCGAAAGCCCCTTTTTTAAGTATTATGGTCAATTAAGAAGTTTGTTACGGAATTTGAAAAATAGTTTTAGCTTTCATGAAAGTTATTTAAAATATGCGACAATTATATAGCGAGAAAATTGAGATGAATTCCGACAGGTGGATTTCTTTTTATTTGAAACCCCTATTTAATTATTTTTTTGGTATGTTATTGCAGTTATATTATAACCAAAATTTCAGTTATTATTATCTGTTATATTATAATTCCAATATGGGCTGGTAATCTCTAATATAAAAGAAGATACAACTATATCCTGCAGATTTATATGAAATCGGTCTATTAAAAAAGATTTATTTATTTATCATGCATTGAAATTTGATTTTAATAAAATAAATGTTTCTTAATAAATGTTTGCCACAATATAGATTTTGTTGCATAAGTCCCTAGCATCCTTTCTTTTCACCAATAATCCTTTGATTTACACATATTTAACATAGTAGTTTACATATTAACATATCTTTAAAAGGCCATTAAAATGTTCTGAAAAAACAATCATTTTAGTTTTTGTAGCATGAAAGTTTTTGTAGCTTGTCCATTATTGAAATTGAAAATATAACATTAAAAAAATAGGTTTTAAATACAAGTGTACAAACCTCACTGTTATTACTTTGAAAGCATTTTACTGTTTTTTCTATTGTGATGTAACCCCAGTACGTAGATAACAATATGAATATGAAATACAACCGTGTTTTAATAGAATATAATATTGTGCAACAAGACTTAATAATGGTTATTTTTAAACCATGAAGAAAAGGTTTAAAATTTTTTTAAAAATACACTGCTTGCAATGTGGCACCAAAAGTTTATAAAAAAATAAGGTACTCGTCCCTAACACTAAAAAGGAATTATGATTTTCAATAAATATTTATATGACATAAGTCATTTAATGAAAAGGCGCGGTTTATTGATATGAACAAAGCACAGCCTTTTCATAACATGTCTAGACTTAGGCACAATACTGCAGAACAGTACGTTATTTACATTTGCTGAGGTATTGACAGACTAACGTTTATTAGTAGTTTCTATAAATATAACCTTATCATACTTCATTATTCGTGAACCTTAGTGGAGTATTTTATTGTAGAAGGAACAAGTCAGAAACATTATAATAAATCATGGAAAATGTTTGAGAAAATAATAATATCATTTTTTATCTATTCACCAATCATTTTCGAATAAAAATTAGTATTCATCTAAATAGCTGGCTAGTTATATAACTAGTCAGACCTTACCTATCATTTAAATTTGTTCTAAATGTTAGTAGTACTTTTTTTTGTCGAAGTTACAAATAAAACATTAATTTTTTTACCTATAGTTGAATTCTTTTCAAGTGGTTTTTGTGACAGTTCAAAATTGTCAATCTTTGTGACGTTGCCGTAATGAAATTATCGATCTGCCATTCGATGGCTTTGACGTATTAAATTTTTTTTTTTATTTATCACATTTTTCATTTATTTAAGAATAATTGAGCATTTTAAATGCAAAAAAAAAACTTAAAAACATTATTAAAACATTGCAATGCTTCACTTTAACTGGGATTCACAATTTCTGTAAAGAAATTGATCTCGGGTGGTCTTAGCTGCAAAGCTTATACCATTAGATGGAGCTACGTTAGCAATATAACGTAAAAACAAAAATGTGGTAAGTAATTTCGAGGCGTAGCGCCAGGCCCCGATAGCTCAGTTGGAAGAGCACTCGTCCGGCAAACGAGAGGTCCCAGGTTCGAATCCTGATCGGGTAATTTTTATTTATCACATTTTTCATTTATTTAACAATTACACTTTATTAATAGTTCAATTTATAATTTTAAAATAAACAATTTTATTGACATAGTTTTTATTTTCTTAACGCGCCAATTTATATTTTATTAGTTGTAAATAGTTTGCGCGTAATGGAAAATGAGAACTGTCACGAAAATCATTCGAAAACAATTCGACTATAGAAGGTATTTTGCTTTTCTTTTTTTTTTTTTTATAAAAATATGGATGGGACGTTTGTCTTCCATGACACCTGATGTTAAGTGAACATGAAGACTAAGGTGGTACACGTCCATCCACGGGAAACCTATTCACTCGACGCTTAAAAGTACTAGGACTATACTGCAGTGCTAGCACGGATCTTTTGTCGATCGTAAGTTTACGAATGCTCGTATAGTATGGAGACGGTTTTGCAAGCAATAATTGAAATCTGTCCATTGCCGCACGGTCAGCTTAAATAAATGTGTTCCTTGTTAATTTTGAATGTTTGTTAACAGGTTCTACTCTTAAATAACTGTAAAATAAAAAATTACATTGTTACTAAAAACTTGCAACCGACTCCATGCTATACGAGCATTCGTAAACTTACGATCGACAAAAGATCCGTGCTAGCACTGCTGGTCAGGGAAAATAGACGCAGGCAGTTCATTCCAAACCTTGGCGACCCGTATCAAAAAGGAACTGTCAAAGCGCTTAGTTCGACTTTTCGGAATATCAACCACATACGGATGGAAGTTCTGTCTGCGTCTAGTAGTCCGATGGTAAAAGGGTGAGGGTTCAATTTGCTCAAACAGAGCACTCGCGCACTCACCAAAATGTATCCTGTAGTACACGGTTAAACAAGCAACCTTACGACGATGCTCTAGGGTCTGTAGTTTTTTGGTCGTAAGGTCGACGTTGTTAATTAGATTACGGGCTCTTCGGTCAACGGAGTCCAGCGCTTCTAGTTGATATTTGGCTGAACCATCCCAAAGATGACAGCAGTACTTCATGCATGATCGCACTTGAGCTGTATATAAGTTAAGAAGCTGTGCAGGGCTGAAGTACCGCCGTACCTTCGAGATTCCAGTACACTATTAATCTTATTTTTTTTATTTAAATTTTATTGCATAGACACCGTTATAAAAGAGAATACAACAAGGAAATTTTATAACTAAACAGTTACACAATTGGTGGCCTTATCAGTAGAAGGCGATTTCTTCCAGTCGACCAGATAATCTTCAACAGTAAAGGTACCGATACACGGTGACACTGACACCGACACTAGTGTCGACACAAGTGTCAGACGCGTCCACACGGTGAGCAATTTTGAGTGTCGACACTAGTTCTGAGATCGAGTGTCGCGGTCGAAGTGTATTGGCCGTCTACACGGAGCGATGCGCAATTCAGTGTCAGACACTCCATCGCCATGAATCGATATTTGCGGACTTAGTTAAAATTAAGAAATGAATATCTACTATTAATTTTACATAACCGGGAATCAAACCTGGTCAAAATATCGTTTGCATTTATGAAAAGGCACATTTTATTTAAAATATGACATCAGTTGCAAAACATGAATTCCATTTTCAAATTTCAAATGAAATGACACGCCCGCTGAATAAATGCGTTCTAATTAACCGACTTTTAAAAAGGAGGTTATCAATTGGACCCATAGGTATCTGTCCCTATGTATGCTTAGATCTTTAAAATTACGCAACGGATTTTGATGCGTTTTTTTTAATGGATAGACTGATTCTTAAGGAAGGTTATTATGTATAATATATGCATAATATAGTAGAGAAACACTGATATTAGATGTTTCTAATGTGATGTCGTAAATAAGCACGTTCTTTAGCGCTTATATTGCAAACGCTGGCTGAACCCTACGAGATAGACCAAAATACTGTACTACAGTATTGTCCACCTTAAAAAGTTCAACAAAATAGTTCGCAATGGTATATGTCTATCTCTTAGGAATAACCCACCATAACCATTTTTATCCTTTACTAAAAAATGTTTATTTACGAAGTGATTTTAAACAATACAGAATTAATTCTTATCTAATTAAGTACCTTTAATAAATTGTGCATTTATTATAGATCAATATGCTTTTTACAGCATGTAATTTAAGTGAATATTTCCGAAGATATTACAAATTTAAAATGCACGCGCATGCTGCCGCCATGTTGCTCTAGCTAAAAGTTTCGCGCACGACCGAAAACCGCGACACTGGTCTCAGACACTGCGCTCGTCGCGTCTACACGGCAGCTAGAGCGACACCAAGCTAGAGCGCCCCTAGAGCTGCAACCGAGTGTCGCGGCACATGACACTCACGGACACTCGGTGTATACACTGAGTGTCAAGTGTCAGGTGTCGTCGTGTATCCGCAGCTTTATTGATAAAACTTCAAGTCCTCATGGCTTTTGGGAAATTCGTCGATTCATACCACTGGAATGAATCCCCCCTGGAATGAATTAACGAATTCCGCTGGCTTTTTTCCTTGCGTTATGTGGTTGGTTTATCTTTTGTACCAGGAAAGCACTATAAGACATCAATAAAAAAGTTGTAATGATAAAGTTCTGTTAGTAAAGAACTGTTTCAAGTAGTAAAACATGTTTCTGGGTGGTCTTTCCTTTTGCATGAAATACAAGTAGTCGAGCGCAATTTCACTTGGATAATGGTTTCTCATGCAGGATTATTTTCTAAGTTTGTGTACTTAAATGAACTACGTTTGGCTAGTTGAATAACGTTCTGAAAAAAGTATAACACGTGAAAGTAGCCTTTTTAACAGATTAATGAAATGAATTCTCACCAGAAAATAAGTAGTCTCTTGTTACAATATTTTTATGTACCTACATCATAACATAGCTCTGTAATTTATTGTTACGTTTGCAGTGCCCTGCAGTAGATCAATTATAAAGAGTTGTGATGATGATCATATGACATAGTAATGTGACTTATTCAACCAAGCAAAATTTATAAATTCTTATACATTTGCACATACATATAACTGTACTTATTCCGGACGCACGGTGACAGTAAACAACTTAAATTGGAGTCATAATGGAAGAATGATATAAAAATTATAACACAAAAGTCGTAGCAAAGTTAATTTAGGAATTATGGTGCAAAGTAGAATTATTGCTCATAAACTTAAACAGTTCCCGTTTGTTACAGCCGCGTTCTACAACAAAGTACGATTTTATATTTTTGGATTACTTAACGAGTACAATGTTTACGTTTGAAATTTTGCATTACTAATTAGCAGGGTAAATAGATGGTTGTTAATTATAATTATAAAGCAAACAAATTTATGCGTGTAATTCGAGACATTGATTAGATCTTCGTAGCATGACTACGCGGTTGTAGCATTATTACGTCAGCATTAGACGTTAACTCACTGCTTGTATAAAAGCATTTTGTATATGACCTTGGAACAAATTAACTCGCTATAATAAATAAATAAATAAATATTTCTGACACTCACAAAACATTATCTAGCCCAAATTAAGTTTCTTAAAGAACTTGTGCTATGGATACTAGATAACTGATATACTTAAGAAATATATAAACATACATATTGAATAAATAACATATTTTTTATTAGAATAAACTTAAATAAACATATAAACATCCATGACTTGACGACTAATATCTGTGTTTATTTATTTCTTTGTTTTTATGTTGTGTTCATCACACAAATATCCGCCGCCGCCGGTATTCGAACACAGGACCTCTGGCATAGAAGGAAATGTACGATACCCCTACACCAGCCGGTTCAATATTGTTTTTTTGTAATTTATGATCTAAATAGGACTAAATTATCATTATTAAAAAAAACACGTATGGGAGACTGGGTCAAGGCCGGAAAAGTAAGGGCCTGGAAATGTAGTTCATCCATTCCAAAACGCATATAAATTAAATTAATATATATATATTCAGTTTGACTCATCAGGTACACGTTACAATTAACATACTATAGAAAAAAAAATGAAATAAAACCATAATAAATGAAAAAGCAAACAACTACTTTTTCCGGTTTTGCCCAGAGCCATGGGTAAAACCGTATACTGGAGACATTGCATCTTGTGCAATAGAAGTCATCCAAATGACAGTGAGACACACTCTGTATCACAGCTGGTTCAGCCTTCATGGGCCCAACATTGACCGCATATACCTTTTACGAGGTCGAGTTGTGTAGTGGATTTTAATGAGATCGGGTCTAGACCAACTTATTGTACAGTGGAAGTTGTCTTGAATGACATATTGAAAGTTGATGGTGTTTGGTCAACGAACAGCGCTCATGAAAAAATAATAATAATAAGACATATCTATCTGGAACAAAATCGTATATAACCGGTTTTACCCCATACGGTTGTGCCCCAACACAGGTATAGAAAAAAAACATCATAAGCACATATAGTCAACACAAACTTTCCAGCGCAAACATTGCATTTAAGAACAAATGTATCACCAACATAGTTGATAAGTGATTTACCTTGCCGTATATTCACGGAAATAAGATCAAGACTACAGAAAATAATAAAATTAAATAACTTCAAATTACCCTAGCATACAGCTAAAAGTATTTGTTTACAAATAGTACTGCTTGGTAAGCACCTCTGTGTGGCTTGTGCGCACGAAATTTGAATTATTAGAGAAAATAGCTACGCTACCTATACGGTTTTACCCAGGTATACGGTTTTGTACAGGTCTCCCCTAAATGAACATGAAAATAATTAACGAATGCAGAACATTATAAAAACCGACTTGACTTCAAAACTTTGGCTGAGTTATAATGTCATCAACGTAAACATTCTCTGAAATCATACATATTTTTTCAAAATTTGAATTTTCCAATGAAGTAATCAACCGATTTCAATGAATGAATTTATAAATGAAGTATTACTATGAAATATTTTCAGAATATATATGAAATCCATCCATTCATAATTGTTTTAAAATCAAAGACACAAAAAAAAATATATAAAAAAATGATAAAAACAACGAAATTCAAGTAGTGATTTTAATGACGTAATGATATCCTTGAAATATATATGTTTATCAACAATAAAACAGTATCAAATATATTTCATCATCAATGAAAGTTACAAAATAAAGTTTTTAAAATATTTGATATCGATATAACTTTAAATTCTCCCCAAAAAACTAATTTCTATTCAGACTCATATTACCACTTTTTTACAGTTTTCACAAGAAAATCTTTATTGCCTAGGTACTACTGGTTGTAACTCCGGTTTTACTTTTATGTCTACCTTCAAATTGGCAAAAGCTTTGACTTCAGTTCGCAAAGCCAAAGTTTCCAAAAGCTAGACTCAGTCCTGTGAGTCACTCTAAATCTATAACCCGTTTGATTTTTATTATGTAATTAGTAACAAGACATTAATCCTTTAAGAGAAATTATTCACATTCCACATTTAAAACTATTAAGAAGTGAATACCTTTTCTAACGGACAACACGCGTCAGTTTTTCTGTTTTTACTTTTAATCTTTCAAATGTATTTCTTACATCTGCCGTAAGGTTGGTTTGCGCCTATAAACTCTTTATTCACAAACTACAAGGCGCACTCAAACCTTATGGTATCTTTTATTGGATTTAATTGTTAAACCTCTAAATTATTTCGCATATTAATCCAAAATATGAGCACAGGATTACTTTTAATAAGCACATCACCTTTTGCAGGCAGTCTTTCAACATCAATCCCAATAACATTTGTTCTACGACTCCGAAAACGGATTTCAGCCTTGGACTTACAACAGTTCCTTTAAACGCTTTAGTTTAACATCAGTCACAGTATATTTCAACATCTCCATCATCATCATCATAAACAGCAGCCATACTAATAAACAATTCAACTACCGGGCGTTTATCCTCTGACTTTTAAGAAAGTTCATCTACCAAGTTAGCCTATTGCTAAACAAATACACAACACATTCATTTTCATGATAAATAATATCATATAAATACATAAGTGTTGTAAATAGCATAAATGTATCATATCAAAGTTGGATCAATTGATCAGAAGCGATCTCTGTTTGCAAGCAATATTATTTTTCTATTGTATACTTGCATTGTATAAATTTTCACAAAATACTTCTCCAAAAACCAAAATTTATTCTATTTATTTCATAATACTATTTAACAATGCCACAGTTCAAAATATAGTTACAATGTTACACGAAACATATTTTTCCTAGTCTCATTTTCCTTATTGTCACGAAAAATAAGTTCTCAAGCCAAGTACTCACATTTCTACTAACAAGTCCTTTTTCAAACAAACATGTTGCAATTTACATAGCGGTGTACCCTGCAAACTCTTCAATTAAAAAGAGACATGTTATGTTAGTTCGACGCAACTCGACACAATCGCATCTCGACAAGATAATGACACAAATGTTTACGGTGAAATGAATAGAAATTGAAATACATTTTTAAGTGTAGACTGAGCCATTACTTTTTTTAAGAAGCTCATGTCCGCTTTTGACCTCGATGTTACTAGTTAGTGTGTGAAGTATTGATGTGTAAATAAAGTACACTGGAAATTGAACTTTAAAGTCGTTCTGAATAAATTATGCCATCTTGTAATTATGTATTTTGTATAGGCAAAACTTTTCATAGTTATTTAAATGGTGATCACTAATTTAAAATTTATCTGAAATCAAACCTTAAATCAATTTCTATTTTGCCCTAACGGTTTCCAAAAAAAAAAATAAGTAGGTATATTTTACAGTACGTAGCTAGGAAAAAATTACTGACTGAAAAACAATTCTAGTAGGGCTGCCGAGGTTCCGGGGTTCCGTTAGGGTAAAGTTTATTTTTAGAACAATATAATAAAAGTACTCATGTTTTAGAGATTATGGAGATGTAAGTACTGCACTTTCCATCAGGTGGCATGGAAGACAAACGTCCTATCCTTACAATATAAAAAAAAAAAAAAATTTCTTGACAGTCAAAAATTTTTATTAAATAAGCTTGATTTGGTAGACGGTAGTGTGAGCGATGACGCTTATTAAACACGATAGAAATAATCACAAGGCAGTTACTCAGTCCTGAGAATGTCGACTTGGTCATAATACCGGCTTATTCACAATACAATCTTTATTCGCTGTTACGTTCCGCTATTACTTTATCATTACAAAGCAAAAATCAATTAATACCGAGCCACCATCGACCGTCAGTCCGAGACACTTCCGCGCACCTAGCCGTCCTAACCGTATCCGTGTCACTTGCCATCATCCTACTTAAAGATATAACTTATGGCGCTGCAATCGAATGTCAGTCATTCATTGCATTTAGCGCCCTCTTTAACAGTGCTACCAACATACTTCCGTTACCATGAAGTCATACAAACATCTTAATATCGCAAACTAATCGTTATCGCCAACAGTAGGTGTTCTCAAATTGCAGTTTGTCTTAAAAAAAATGTATATTTAGGATAAGTTAACTTGTTTTTCTTAAGTGTATAGTAATTGTAAATAAATATGGTAAGTTGATGGAATTAAGAAATGATGACGAATATAATTCATCAGAATTGGACACTATGTATAAAATTAATAATTTCCATTCTAAGCCGTTCATAACTCAAATACCTAAGAACTCAATATACAGGATGACTGGTGGTTTACTTTCGAAGTTCTAGGATATGATAGTTTGATATCATACATGAAGAGAAAAAAAAATAAAAATAAAAATATTAATTATTTACTGAGAAAACTTAAGCGAAACTTAAATAATTCATTACGCAACGCATGGTTACATAAGCTTATACTATAGATACATAGCGGGTTTTGGTGTGCGTGTGGCGGGAACACTACTGTGTGCGTGTTGACGGGGCGGGGCGGGTCAGGAAAGTGTAGTAATGTCTCTTTATTTATTAAAGGGAATTCTGGTAAAAAAATAATTATGATCATAATCAACTACAGAGTGCTCTACTTGAATATTTAAAATTTGTCACCAGTCATCCTGTATAATATCATATGTGATGAGCTAATAATTTTGAAATGAGACGTGACTTACACAACAATGCGACTTTACTCTGCCATTGTAAATTCAACTTTATAAATAAAACACTCATTAGTCGGGACCACATCTTCGCCATAAATAACAAGGGACCTAACGAGTAACTTCTCGTTCTTTTGTTCTACAATTCTGAATAATGTGATGTTTATATCTTTTTGAATAAGGATTTTAAAATTTAATTACGTTTTTATTTCGTTTAAAGCGTTGAGTTTACCGGTTCCGTTATGAGTTGTGTTTTTTGAAAACAGTGTAATGAAGCCTAAGGTGTGATCAAGGTTTCGGTCATTAACATCATTGTCAATGCTTTTTAAATAAACCTAATATTGAGCTGTGATTTATCAACACTTGACTTGTGAATTATTTTTTTGGGAATATATGCGATAATCACGATAATTTTTCGGGATTATGACGATATCTAAGGGTAGCTTATAAGCTTTTTCTGAAATTATTTGGCTATAAGTTCTGACGCTGAGTTGAAAATTTGTTCTTAACAACCCGTTACATAAATTTGTGTACTTAGTAATCAAAATGAGGAGTAGATGCAGCAATTACAGGAACGATAATTCAAGCAAAGCCTTCAATTAGCAATACATCCTCAACCTTATTGTCTATACAGGGTGTCCAAGAACTTAACGTCAAATGAAGGCTTGGAACTCCAAAACTTCGAAACAAAAATTATATTGTTTGAACAAGTTCTGTCATAAGTTCATACAAGCGCTTACCAAAGTAACAAATTTTACATAAAATCAAAAATATGTTGCGCTCTTAACGTAATTACTTTCATGTGCTATATAAAAAAGAAAAGTGTTTAATATAATATTGCCCATAGTTTGCAAACTGAGTAGTTTAATTAGAAAAAGCTTTAATAAGCTTATTTTCTGAAGAGTACTAGTAGAACGAGACGGGAATTCTGTTCATTCGTTATTTAAATAATTATACTTTCATCAAAATATAAAAGAGCTTTACACTTGTTTAGACACCAAATCACCAAAATAATAAAGTAACTCAGTTTATTAACAGTAATGATTTTATGATTTGCTTTAGCAATAACATTTGTATTAAAATGATATACTTACTTTCATTTACGTCATATCCAACTCATTATCCAAGCTTCAATGCGGAAGCCAAAAATTATCTTCACTCTTGGCCTTAATCTAAAAACTAATTATTGATGATCAAACGAACTTCTAGAAGTGAAGTTCGATCGATATTATACGAATTGCTTCATTCGAAGATATAAAATTTAACCAAGTAGTCCTTTGACTTACTAGGCAACATCCGCACAACTTAGGATACTTTCATAAAATTAAAAAGTATTCGCTTCCGGTTTTTGCATTCACCCTACCTCGTCTACACGGTGCGATCATTCTTTAGAGATATTACAAATATTTAGTTATTTTATATATTTATTTACACTTTTACAATACAGGTACAGTAAAAGAAAAATAACAGTTACAGTAAAACTTGGCGGTCTTAACGCTGTATCAGACAACCATGACATATTTTAACGTTATACCAGTAAATTATTATATACTTACTTAAATTAATAATATCATTACTACTAATTGTGTCTTTAATTTCAGGTTATAAGGGAGGGTGGGTTCTTATATCTTCGAATGAAGCAATTCGTATAATATCGATCGAACTTCACTTCTAGAAGTTCGTTTGATCATCAATTATACTTCATTGCTTCATTCTCGATATAAAATTTAACCAAGTAGATGTTTAGAGACAGTTATACAAGGGATAACCTGAACAGTGGTAGTATGATTTCCTACAAAGTATCAATACTTTGGAGGAAATTTTTTAAATGAATTTGAAGATTCAATGAAATAAACATTATAAGAAATTAGTTTGGCTTTATTTTCCTTTAATAAACCTATCTACTGAAACTTTATCACCATTAATTACAAAATAATCATTGTTGATTTGAGACCTTTTGTATTAATAAACATAAAAGCTTAATTAATTATTAATTACATTTAGCTGCACATTACATATATAAGATTAAGGTAACAAAACTGTCCTTGCAAAGCTACCACTATCAGCGAGAGGTCGTTGGTAAAATTTAGCAAACACTCGTGACTCAGGTGTCCAGCTAGCGGTTTTCCTGATGACATCGAGTGAGATACCAGCTGCGAAAGCCGTGGACGTGGCGGCGTGCCGCGTGCTATGTGCGCTGAACACCGACACGTCCACGCCGCTCATTTCTAATACAGACTTAATCCACCGACTAATCGACTGGCTAGTAGGAGCTTTGTGAGGGCGCTTGAATGTTAACAATAAGCTGTCCACATTTTTTGATCTAATATTTTCTGTAATTTTTACATAGTCCTCTAAAGTCTTTGCCGGACATATATTAAGATTTTGTCTAAAATATGGAAGACATAAAATAGGTTGTTCTCGACCAACTTTAGAGGTTTTAACTAAATCAATAATGTTAATTCTTATTTCTTGAGAGTAAATTTTTATATTAGTAATCTTAATAAGAGAGAGTGTCTGCACTCTTTGTGCAGTACACAAAGCTAATAAAACTACAAGCTTTTTGGTTAACAATTCCAAAGAAAGTTCTTCATTAGGGTACCATTTCTCAACTGTATTCAGGACCAGTTGGGGGTCCCAAGTACATGAATACCTAGATCTAGTAGGTCTTAGCCTGTAAGCACCTTTGAGCAGACGAGAGATTAAATCATTGTTTCCTATTTCTTTGCCAAGCAATAGCGAAAGCGCAGCGCGATGATTGTTTAGAGAGCCATAAGAAGCTTGTTTATTGAACTGTTCAGTGAGAAAAGATAAAACTGATTTTATACAAATTTTGTAGAAATCTATTTTAGTTTTAAAACAAAAATCCCACCACAATTTATATGTGACATTATACTGCCGAAGTGTATTGTCTGCTAATGAAGAAGTCATTAACAGCAGTGCTGTGTCGGGGGTATTTCTACGTGAAAAGGCTATCCGGAGACAATCCCTGCAGCCAGGGTAACTGGGGGCATGTGGCGTTTGAGTGGATGATTTCTGAAATGGGAGAACATTGGTTTGTTTAATATAATGATTTTAGACTTTAATAACTTACATAGAAATGGAAACCAGGGTTGGGCCGGCCAGTATGGAAAAATAAATATTCCTTTAGCTTTATCGTTTTCAATTTTTTGAAGTGTTTTCAAAATCAATGGAAAAGGAGGAAAAGCGTAAAAAAAATGTGGGCTCCAATTGATGGTAAATGCGTCTACTGCAATTGCATCTGGATCTTGCTTCCACGACACATACTGTTGACATTTGGCAGTGGTTCGAGATGCGAACAAATCTATTGTTGGTATTCCAAAAGTTTTAGTTATAATTTTAAAATCATTTTTTGGTAATTCAAATTCAGTGTCTGGGTTACTTTTACGGGATTCAAAATCAGCCTCAGTATTATCCTTCGTATTAATATATGATGCAAACAACCAGAGTTGTCGAGCTTCACACCATTGCCAAATGTTTTTAGCTAGCTTATTCAAATGGGGAAATTGTATGCCACCCATACGATTAATATAGCTAATAGCTGTAACGTTATCGACCCTGAGCAGTATATTACAATTGGTTAGGTCTTTGGCAAAACATTTAAGTCCCATAAATATGGCCATTAATTCCAAGTAATTTATATGAAATTTTGTTTCTTCCTGTTTCCAACCGCCATTAGCTCGCTTTTGTTCACAAAACGCATCCCAACCGGTGCGCGATGCGTCAGTAAAAATCTCAAGTTCAAAATTTTGAACATTCAAAGAAACATTGGTTTTTAGAATTATCTTTTCCCACCACAGTAAATCGGGCAAGATATTTTCTGTGAGTTGAATTTTACTATCATAATTATTATGAAACTTTTGAAGATTCAGATATTTTAATCTTTCAAGTTCTTTAGTGTATAACCAGCCGTACTTGACGGCTGGGCAAGCTGCTACAAGAATTCCGATGAAACGTGATATTTCTCTGATAGTACAATTAATAGGCAAATTCTTATATTTTTTCACTAACTGTAAAATACTCTTACGTTTATCTAATGTCAATGACATAGTCATATTTATCGAATTAAATACAAAACCAAGGAATTTGCATTCTTGTTTTGGAACTAATGAACTTTTGTTGTGATTAATAACGAATCCTAAGCATTCCAAAAGTTTTACAGTATTTTGAACATTTTTATGACACTCCTCATAGTTAGAACCTATACACAACGTATCATCGAGGTAATTCACAGATGTATATCCACGTATCCTTAAATATTTTATAGCTTCTTTAATGATTTTACTAAAAATTCTTGGTGCCACAGTCAAGCCGTAAGGCATTGCTTTGAATTCGTAGGTTAATGTTGACCCATTATTCGGCGTAAACTGAAAACGTAAGTATTTTCTAAATTCAGGATGAATTGGCACAAGGAGATAAGACTCTGTTAGATCAATTGATGATAAATAGCCATTTTCTGGTATTAATCGTGATGCAGTTCTAAAATCTTCCATTTTAAAGTGCGTTTTTTGTACGAATTTGTTAAACGCTTTTAAATTAAGAATAAACCGTTGGTCTCCGTTTGACTTTGGCACCAAGAATGTTTTTGATAAATATTGATCTTCAGATGGTTTACATATTGTAATAGCATCCAATGTTAATAATTTATCAATAGATTTTTGCATATCGCTTGACTCTGAAGGATGTAAATTGTGATTGGGAATATAAGTTTGTTTTACAGTATCAATAAATGGTATGGTAACACCATCCCTTATCCAATTTAAGATTAATGTATTATTAGTTATATAGGACCAACAGTGATAAAAATGTTGTAAACGACCAGCATGTACCTCAATTAGCGGCGCCGTGGGGCACGCTGCTGGTATCTGCGGCTGCTCGCAGGCTGACCGCGGTAGCTGGAGCTGGACGTCGTCGGCATCTGCGCCGGAGTCCTGCAAGTCGCGAACTGGGCCACGGTCATTGCATTGTATCGAAACCCTCCCCGGCCCCCCCTCCTGTTCGAAGGGAAGTGGGAAGGGGCTGACCAGTTTCCCTGACTTCGACTGCGTGAATTGCTTTGGAAAGAAGTTGGTTTTGGATTGACTGGAACGTTTTTCTTAATGAGTAACCCTTGTTTTTCAATAGATCTTGCTATTTTGATCTTATCACATAAGCCTTTTCCAAAAAGAGTTTCATCGCGTTCTTCATTTTCTATAATATTAAGAACAGATTTGTCTAGGCTTGGTGTTAATAATTTAATCCGATGCGCAGTTCGAGCATGGTGTAAATCACATAGTATTCTTGAGGACTCTGATAGCATTTTAATGACCTGTAACTTGTTCTCACCCGTAAGAAGCAGTGTTATTGCTCTGCTTATTGCTGTGATACCTAGGCCGAGTTGATTCTGGGCCAACTCGAGATTTTTATCTCGTGCTTTGAGATTTTCGGTAATAGCTATTGCGATTTCGGGGTTTATGGTAGGAGCCCTTAGTAATGTACAATTACTTGGTACTTTATATTCCGATAAAAGTTGTTCTTTTTGATCGTTGTCCAAACCTTTTCGCAAAATGGGGAGCCATCTTTGGGCTAAATTTGAGTGAATTTCTACGCCATAGTCAGGAACGTTATCTATCTGGTCCCCCAAAGCTGACAAGATTTCTGGTGCAAGTTCTGGTATCACTGGTGGTACCGATTCATTTTCATCTAAGCCTGTGACTTGGGTTGGCGAATAATCGTAATTATCCTCAGACGAACTATCGACATTTAAAGCGGTGTCTGAAAAAGAACAATGCTCAGGTTCATAACTAAGATTACGAAAAAAAAATATTATGTCTTGATTGTGACACTCGGCCAACATTCAAGTAGGGTATGTATTCCATAGAATAGGTAAATTTGATTTTGGCACTCGGCCAACATTCAAATTCATATTTCAATCATCGATTTTATTTTGTAGGCAAGTGATTTTGACACTCGGTCAACATTCAATTGCATATTCCAAAAAAGGATTCTATTTTATAGGCATATTTGATTTTGACACTCGGCCAACATTCAAATGCATATTTCAATCATCGATTTTATTTTGTAGGCAAGTGATTTTGACACGCGGTCAACATTCAATTGCATATTCCAAAAAAGGATTCTATTTTATAAGCATATTTGATTTTGACACTCGGCCAACATTCAATTGCATATTCCAAAATGGATTTTATTTTGTGGGCAAATTTGATTTCCAAAGAACTAACACGCGGTCAATCTAGGATTTTATCATTTTACTTTGTTAAAATTTCAAAAGAAACAATGTGGGTAGACAGAAAATTCTTTCATGATTTTGACACTCGGCCAATATTCAAGCACTACTACCACAAAACCGACACTAAAAACAAAAACTAGGATTCTTGAACTTAATAAAAATGAGAAAACCAAGTTTTATTTTACCTGGAATTTTGTCACCATCGTCCATGTCGGATGAGTCAGAATAAATCACTCTTTTACGACGACGACGCTTATTCTTTTCTTGGTTTTCTTGTACGCTTCTTCTTTTCGGCATATTTAAATACTTATCAGTATAACACTTAGAAAAATAAACTTTCAAATACTTTTTGTTATTTAAACAACCGGGAGCATGTGCGACTGTGGCCTGCGCACGAAAAAGAATGATCGCACCGTGTAGACGAGGTAGGGTGAATGCAAAAACCGGAAGCGAATACTTTTTAATTTTATGAAAGTATCCTAAGTTGTGCGGATGTTGCCTAGTAAGTCAAAGGACTACTTGGTTAAATTTTATATCGAGAATGAAGCAATGAAGTATAATTAACTTAATACTCAGATCTAACTCGCAGCAGATTTCCGTTCCTCTCACCAGCATAGAATGTCATATCCGAACTTTGCACTCAGTGTAAAGCAGATTGTTAAACGGCAGCTAAATGTTCACAAAGCTTTGGAATTGGAAACTTTCTGCATATGCTTAGGATATAGAGAAAGAGCTAATAGCGAAATCACATAGTATCAAACACTGAATATAGTAGTAATTAATGGTTACAATTTTCTAAAGGTGTCAGATTGTCGCACTCAAAAATAGGATATTTAAAATATTAAAATATTTTTTTTTTACATCAAAAATTTAGCAGTATTGTGCCGAAAAGTATTTTTCTTTTTTAATTTTGGTACATATCCTCATATAAATATGCAATGAGAGGTTTTCTGACAGCTCATTAAAAAAACAAAACGCTTCAAAAATGGAACAAAAGGCTTCGATAGATGGCGCTTTTCAAAAGGCGAAGTGTTGTCTGTCATATAGCCATTTATTCTACACTGCGTTTTTAAAAGTAAAATAAATAAATTGACGGTTGTATCAGAAATTGAACCTATAAATAACCATAGATGATGGATACCACTTATCTGCATTATAGTATTAAGACTTAACGCCTTCGGCTTTTTAAAAGTGCCATCTATACAGGTTTTTTGAACTAATCTTTATGAGCTGTGAGGAAATTCCTCATAAAAATTTCATTAAATAAACCGCTCGCCAAAACGCTACTTTGAATAGCATTGCAATCGGGTTGGTAACGTCATATGCTTGTAAATACTCTTATAATTATGTGGAATAAGGCGAACGATATTTTATTAGCATTTTAAGCCATCTAAGCTCAGATTTTTCTGTCACATGGTAACAGTTATTAATAGTGTATTTTTGAATAAACTATTATTGAAAACTGAATAAACACTATAAACTCGTAATATTTTTTATCTACTCTCATATCATAATATTCAAAATATAAAACTCAGAACGAATTTATATTGACATACTTTTTAAAATAGTATAACGAAATGAAATTAAAAAATTAAATTATAACACACTACCTCGAACAATACAATGTTATAATAAAAAAAATTTTCATTTCGATACAGATAACAGACCATAGATTTCATTTTTTTATCTGTGTCCTGCGAGCGCCGCGCTACGTTACATTCTGTGGCCGCGCGGCGCGTTTTGGCGCATGCGCGATAATGGCGGGAATAAATATCTTCAGTGTATGAGATTAGATAAAGTAGGTAGTGCATGAAACTGCACATAACTAGGTATTATGTGACAGTTTCATAAACTACTATTTTATTACAGTTACATAATAAACACATTTTTTAACTGTCTACTACCGTATTAATGTTTTAATGATTTAAACAAAAGTAATTATGCTCAAGAAAACAAATAATCAAATGAAGGCAAAGCCAGTAAGTATATATTTTTGTCATCGGAACTTATCATCCCTATGATCGGTGACGCATGTTGACAATGAATGACCCTGACCGTGACTGTTAAACATCAAGCAGTTTGAATAACATGCTCGTTTAGTTCTTATGATTATTATCAAAACAAAGTACAAACAAAGTGATTATTAGATTTCTTATATTTCTATAAAAACATAAAGATATATTTTCGGTGAACTGATATTTTCACAAAATGTGCATAACAATTTTCATTATTTATCTGTCAAAGAGACCTATATGACTAAACCTATGACTTAAGTCTATACCTACATATAACTTATAAGGACTTTTTGTTTCAGCTAAATATGCAAGTGTCCTGGGTCAGACACAGGGACATTCATCTGCTGACAGTTGGTAGATACACGTACACCAGCGATCAGCGATTCCGGGCTATCCATCTTCCTCATTCTGAAGATTGGACTTTACAAGTACGTATCGTACCTATAAGGTTATTTATAATCATAGTAAAGTCAAAATAGGTATTAAAAAATAACATTTCATCACATGAGACTGTATTATGATACAGCCTGTATACACCGAAACTTCGAGTTAAAAATTAAATATAATTCGGTTACAAAAGTGTTAGATTTTATTCGAATATGAATTTATTATCTTAGAAAAAGAGAGTCTTTTCGAATATCGATTAAAATCCAGTCGATAACGTATTTAGTTTAAATACCTCGTTCTTAAGTTTTATAGTAAAATACGAGTAGAAGCAACATAGAAGTCTTCGTGACGTAGTGGCTGAAAGTGCAATTTGTATTGACTATTATTATATGAATACACTTGTTAGTTTGATACTTTATTATGTGCTTAGGTTAGGTTTTTAACAAATTTTATGTTTTTTATTTTTAATTATTTGACATATTAATATGTACTAATTTTGTTTGGACTATTTTATGAATACATTTGTTAATTTAATATAATTTTAATATGTTAGGTTAGGATTTGACAAATGTTTAAGTAAGTAAATTCAGTTAATTTCAATTTTAATACATCTATATATAATTTTATAATAATAATAATAATTAATTAATTTTCCACACGATTGGAATGATTGTTATAAAATAAATGAAATGAAATGAAATCCAAGATGAATAAAATTTAACATTAGTTTTTGTTGGGAAATACTATAGAATTGTTAGTTTCATTATATTCATAAATAACATTTATTTATAAAGTGAAAATGAAAACTTACCGTGTTTCAAAAAGTGATTTTTAGTTAATTTTAAAAACAAGATTAATATTTTATTTTGTTTCAGATCAAGTACCCGCAACACAGGGACTCCGGTATATACGAGTGCCAGATTTCAACCACGCCACATATGAGCCACTACATACACCTTAGCGTTGTCGGTAAGCATTTATTATATAAGTAATGTGATAATAATACCTATAATCTCCCGTATAATGTAACCTACTTTTCTGTTTAAAATTCGCGACCAATGTTTGGCGCTTTATACTACCTAGTACCTAGAACCTGTTTGTCTGCTGAAAATAGCTTCACCACCGCCTCTGCTTTAAGCGTATATGACCCAGTTGCATCTAATTACAGTACTTCAAAGGCCTATTACTACATGCAGAGTAAATAGTTTTGTTAAAAAAAATAATGTATTACATATTTACTTCTGAAATAACTTCAGAAAAAATGATATCGACTTGCTAATAGTCACTTGTCATAAAAAAATCTTATACAAATGACTAACTCTTGGTCGTTTTGGCGATGTACAACTGCAACCTTTTGTGTTTTATATTAGCCAATATACAAAATATAAAAAAATAAGGCAAAGAAATATTTGTTTTCGGTGTAACGCAGACTCTAGATTGTGAGTGTAGTATGTGATAACGTATGAAACAGGAGATGTTTTAGTGTTTTGGTCCTTTTAAATTATATTGATTTGGTAAAAAGTAAATTAATACATCTTAAGAGATTGCCAAAAATTTTGTGGATACGAGGATTATCCATATATGTAGATCTTAGAAGCATTTGTATAGGAAGCATAAACGGCCGCGTATCGAAAGACAAGCGAGATTAGGTGAAATAGAAGGACAAAGTGGAATTTACATATAAGTACACTATTTTTCCTTTTATTAAAAAATTACAACAAGTCAGCTGTTTGCCGCAGTTTAAGCCTACGCGTTCTATTTCCAATTTCAACGACCTCAGGTTAAATTCATTTTATGCTCGAACACAGCATAAAAAACAAAACTGTATTTAAAGTATAGGTAAATATTCCATATATAAAAAGTATCCAAAGTAAGAAAACTAAACATCTCCGAAGCCTTCTTAAAAATAGGACCTTGAAAACGAAAATAAATACCACAAACAGATCCGTTACAAAAATGTACGCCCCGAGCTATACTTCGGAGGGTAAAATATTCACGAGTGATTTATTTTTCAGAGCCAACAACCGAAATAATCGGTGGCCCGGATTTATACATCGACAGGGGAAGTACCATCAATTTGACGTGTGTAGTTCTCTATTCACCTGAGCCACCTGCATATATTTTTTGGAACCACAATGAAGCGGTAAATATTGCATTTGTTACAATATTTGTTAAAAAAAATAAACGGTTTTATTAAAACCTTTTTGATGATTTTGTATATCGATTAAACTTTATAACCTTTTAAAACTTGTTAGGTATTGCAATTCGCGGCTTAAAAACCAGAGAAGCGTATGGCAAAAATAAAAAATAAAAATCTGGCCGTTCGGTTCTTTGATCCCCATATTTTTATGTGCCAAAAAATTGGAAAGATGATATGTGATTGATTAATACAAAAATAACATATAAAGAAAAGTGAGTTTTGCTTACTGCAAAAATGAAGTGTCTCCACGTCTCCACTTACAATACTCTTGAAATTATCATTTTTTTAAAGTTACGAGCGCAGCAGAACTATTCACAGAACGAATAAGAGACCGATAATATCTTGAATGTAATCGCTCAAACAATGTATCTTGTCATACGTTTTTTGATTACATAGGCTAGGTTTCTTTTGTGCCAAATAAGCGTAAAGTACCGTTACTGCTTATGAGACCTTAGTTTTTAAAGCCATTTTAACGGAAGTTCCGTTGTATTCAGCTTATTTTTTTATTTGTGTAACAGCCAAAATGATGTATGTGGACCATTTTTTGATTAATAAATTAATTTGTAGTAATTTTTTTTTCTTTACTTAAAAAGTTTTACTATTCTGTAGCCAATAAATAAAGCTTTTTTTGATTACTAGTTATCAGCTATCTGAAACATATAGATTTTGCCGTAAAATTGTTTGAAGATGACGGTAGCTAAATTTCAGTTGTTTTTCGGCTCTCCTGTGAAGTAGTTATTTTACGTTACGTTTCTCTGGTTCTTAACCCGCGAATTTAACTGTTAGAGACATTGTTTATTTCCGTCAAAAGTGGCGTAGTCGTCTTGGTTGAATTCAGTAATATGTATTATCATGTACAACATGAGTAGGTACTACAATGTTCAAATTTACCAAAACAAATCACAATTTGAAAAAAAATACACAGCAAGCAACGTATATGTTTTAATCCAAAAATGAAACGATCCATTTTCGGTCTTTCAAAGACCGAAAATGGATCGTTTTTGAAGTAGAACATTCCCCTGCAAATTCAGGTAATTTTGAGATTAAGTAATTGCTAGTTGTTATGAAAATTTTACGTTTTTTTTTATTTTTCATACAGATTATAAGCTATGATTCGCCCCGTGGGGGAGTGTCTGTAGTCACTGAGAAGGGTGAGACCACAACATCATTCCTTCTCATTCAGCAAGCGAGACCTTCGGACTCAGGGACATATCAATGCAACCCGAGTAATGCTCAAGCCAAGAGTGTGGTGGTTCATGTCCTCAACGGTGAGTTCTGACAAATTCATTAAAAAAGGAACATTAGACATAAATCCTAAGATACAAATTAAATAAACGCAATTCATAATTTCATAAAACTTATTTGCATATGTTTATAAAAGCATAAGTAAGAAAATTAAATGAAAAATCAACTCACTACAGAAAGTCGTAATTTTAATTAAACTTAGATAGAACAAAGTTCGTCGCTGGAGATTTGATTTATTTAACTCTGAATGTATAATGCAATTAATCCCAGACGCTCATTTTCTTTATCAGAAACCTTAACTTAAGCTTCGCTTTACTGAAACTAAGAATGATACTGAACAATAAAATGTAGTATCGTTGAAGAAAGATAAATGTGAAATTTATTCTTTCAGAAGCTAAGAAATCTTCGACTTGGCATTTCGATTTTGTACCGTCAACAAACGGTTCCGAAATTTTGTACAAACGTTGTAAAATTTTGTACAAACGGTTCCGAAAAACCGTGAAACTTAATTCATTTCTCACACAAAAGGAATTGTTGAAAAAGAATACTAGAAAAGGTCATTATCATTAAAACAACGATAGTCATAAATTTTGTGAATAAAGCGGTTCCCATATAAATGGGTGCGTTAATATTTTTTATTAGCTACCTACGGCATTATAATTAGGTTGCGTCAGTTGTAATAAAAAGCTCGTTAAATTTATTACATAAACAACTGGTTTTAACCTTTTTATTTTTGTATTGCTTCGTAAAATATTTTTTTCAGTTTTGAATTCAAGTATGGAATTCAAGCCTTTTACAGTTCCACGGCTGCCTACCGAATGAAAATGGGTTAAATGCGGTGCGGTTAAATAAATATTTATTGTAAAAAAAATTGCGACAATTATCTATGCGAGTATACTCTTGATTTTGTTCAACAACTAGTTTTATTCGTAAAATCAATCTACTACGATTGCAACATTTACTTGACATCTATACGTTAAGATGTTAAGGAACATAAATAGTATCATCATGTTACTGCCTCTATTATAATTTCATGTCTATGATTACGGTTTTTGATTTTTTTATTATTTAGAATTTGAACTGTTGAACTATCATTTTGTAAGAGTTGTGTCATCAAATTATTAATATTGTCGGACATTTATTGACACATCGTTACCTAGGCTTTGTCAGCACTTGGCTTGTATGAAAACGCTAAGAAATAGAAAGACATTCTGAATCATTTGTTTTTCGTAACTTATTACACATATTACATACGCAATACACCTAAAGCCTATCAATAAAGAAGGCAAAAAGACATGTTCTTTGGATAAAAAAATTGTATTTTGTGGGGATCAAACTCATGACCACTTGCATCTGATGCAGATCGTTTTAACTCATCTTAATATCTGTCGTTTACTACATTAGTGGGTTCACTATTCAATAAAAAGTGTCCATTATTAATATTTAGTGTTGATTAAATTATAAGTACATTTATAAATTATCAGCATAGAAAACATTTTCAATTATTACTGTTATTCTTAAATTATATTGGATTGTTCGAGAGCAGTTTTAATTTTTGCCACAGAAGCAAATTCTATTTTTCCTTTGTCAGGCGAATACCCGGCTGCTATGCAACGCGGAGGGCCAACTACGACACCAACATCACCGATCCACTATTTCATAATTACTCTATCTATACTGTTATCTCTGTCTTGACAATTTGTCTTTTAAACTGATTGTAAATAGACTTAGAACTGTTTATAATACTATCTGTCAACCATCAAAATATCAACTGCAAAATATCAGATATAATATCAAATATCTAAATCGTTAACAAAATTTGAAGCAAATGAAAAAACTTAGTTCAGGTGTTATTATAAACAGTTAAGGGAACTCGCTATTCTATAGTGTGGGTTGTGTTATGTACAATATATGTTTAAATTAAATCCTTAAGCGTGTAGCTGAATGCTTATTTCTATAGAACTTGTAAATAGTGTATAATAAAAAAATCTTCTTTTCTTTTTTTTATTTCCTGTATTTTTTTAAACCACATAGAATTATAATCAACTATCTTTTGCGTATATAATACCTACTTGATGTTGACCCAGTTCTCTTATTTAAGCATTTTAAATCAGACCTCAAATTTTGATTCATGTTATTTCTCTACTTTGGCAGTTGATAAATCCAAATAGGTACGACGAGAACCTGGTATAGATTAAAGATAATTTCGCTGAATTTGAAAATATAGTACTTTAGTGTCAACACGAAATAAAAAAAAAATATGTTCCCCAGGGCCGAAAAAAAAAATTATTAACACAAGAATGGTATAAGCAGCTGACAATACTACGTATAAACTACAAAATGTTTAGAAATGTGTGTAAAAATAAGTATTAATAAAGATATACGAATCATTTTACTAGCATGTTTCCGTTTTGACTTTAATTTTTGTATATCACCTGTAAATACAAATATAATTCTTAAATTTTTAAGAGATTTCTAGGTGTTTTCAAAGTAAGTGTACTCAGATTTTTATTTAATAAAATGTATTAATAAATATAACAATGACAAATAAAACCACTATTGACCGGCGCCGTGGCGTATGAAAAAATCAAATTACGTACTAGATACCTAAGTAAGATAATCAAAAGTAGGGTAGCGTAATAAACCAGAATTTAATAAAAAAATATATTATTTAAGTAGAATATAATAAATTACAATTAATTTCACCATATTTACTCTACGTTTCCATTGTTTTAAGCCTTAGTTTTGATATTAAGCGTTAATTAAACTAGGCTAAATAAAGCCTTATTTTTATAAGTAGTGTATTTTAGACTTATTTTCTAAATACGAGGTTGATTTAATACTTTTCTATGAATACTATAAACAATAAATGTTTCTTTTTATATGCCAAATATTATATATTGATTTGTCTTTGTCAATGTAAACTATTTAAAATATATTAACTCAGATAAACACTCAGTGTAATTAAAAACATAGATAATATTTTAAGTTACTTACTTATAAATTTACTTCGGGTACAAGATAAAGTAAGAAAAAAAATGTTTTAATACAATCTTGATGTTCTCAAACCAAGATATAAGTGCTTTTAGACAGAAACTGTCATTAATACCTAATACGGTACTCTTATTTCTTATTTAAGCCCTTAAAAATGTACATAAAATTCTATGCTGTCCAGTAAAACTTCGCTAAATCAAAAACAAGCAAGAAAAAAGAAATGTAATTTCATTTTCAAATAAATGTTTTCCCTGAAATTAGTATAAAAAAAAACAGTTTTCAATTTAAATTATAACCAGTTATTACTATGTCAAAGTTTATTATTGTATACTGATAATAACAATAGAATAAAAACTTGTTGTATGTATTATGAGAAAGTGCTAAGTGCACTGTATACCTAAAATATATGTGTAATAACATTATAAAACAATAAAGTTTTAAAAAGAAAAATAAAGTGTTTTTCTTCCTTTGCTTCACATAAGTAGATAGAAGGAGAATGATACTTTTTTTTTAATCAAGTATAGTACCTAACTTTTTATTTGCATGGGAAGCTTCTTGCATAACATTTTGGAAAAATTGATGCCAAAAATGTTGAACGCTGAAGCGGCTTATGAATACTTAATAGCTAAGAAGAAATATATGAAAGAACAGCAGAATTAGGGCAATGTTTTAGATTTGTTTACTTATTATATCAGCATGATTCTTTGAAGATACGTTTTTTTGTATTCAGGTCAAAATATTATATCAAGATGGCGCTGTTTTATTTGTTTAGGCTTAATAAAACACATCCAACATATTCAATTGTCAAAGTTTGCGTAACGTGTGTTCAGAGCTAAATAAAATGTAAGCATAACAAAAGATGACAAATCATTTATTTAAAAAGGGAACACAATTATAACGCTTAGTTATATTAATTTATTACACATATTTAAAAAATAACAAAATGCAGATTTTGAAAACGTACAAAAAGTCCAAAAAATTTCAAGAATTTCCAAACGAATTATCTTTTCCCAGCTTTCAATTAAATACACGTAATCATATTAATAAAATACAAGTCGTAAAATAAAACAGGCCGAAACATTTTTAATTAGAAGTTTTGCTTGTTTTCATTATAAAGTGTCCATAATATAAGTACCTATATCAGAAATAATATTTACATTTTAACGGAAACAGTGATATTCGTTCATTAGTCAGAACACTGTGAAAGGCTGGTAAGTGTCTACTTTCTTTAATGCAGGAGATAATAGTTATGTTATGATACGGGAATTTAATACTTACTAGAAATGTGTTCCTTTTTCTCCTCAAAACAAGAGTTAATAAACTTTGGATATTAAATCCTGGACTAACGACTATTTTATATGTAAATTATGGATTGAGTTTTCGTCTATCCCGGTAAAAGATTTCTTAGATTTTTTTTTCAGTAATTAAAACAAACAAAAAACTCTGGAGTCACTGAATGTTGTATTGTATCCACGCCCGTGAATATAATTCGATTCATAGGTACGACAGAAAAATAATGCCTTGCCAGCCCAAGATTAAGCTGCCTAAAAATAACCTTTTAGCTCTTTTTCCTGTTATTTCTCACTGATCCTACCTTTCGAAACAAAGAATAAGGAAGAAAAAAATGTGAAAGAAGGTAGTGCTAACCAAAGTAGAATATTTAAACAAAAAGTTAATGGGTCTAAGAGTATTCATGTATAAAATATCTAATAGCAGCCTTCCACAACGAACGGAACGGACGCATTACCGACTCCGCTATGCTCGTAACGATGATTTTTATAGGTACATGTGCTTTCACCAAAGCGGAGCCGAGCGGAGCGGAGTAAGCGAGTTGAAAGAGTCTCATACGAGATTAGCGAGTTGAGCGAGTTTCCTACTTACGAAACTCGCTGAACTAGTTTTATTTTATTTCATACAATTACTTCCACTGCGAATGAGTAAATCAGAGCGGAGCAAGCAAGTCCATGTGAGCCGTTGCGTATGTTCTTGAAAACTGGTTTTGAACGGAGTTCTCCAACAACAAAGGATCCACAACCTCGCTGAATCGAGCGAGAACTAGATTAAGGCGATTTTTTTTAAACACTCTTTTTTTAGCGGAAAGCAAAATCAATTTATCATTTCAAATTCCGTTCCGGTCAACTATTTCTCGCTCATTTCATTTACATATTGGAAGGCGCGCATAAGGAAATAAAAAATACAGGAAACATAGTATGTGGCAGTGCGGCGGATAGTGGGTTCAGGAATTAATTATTAAAAAAGCTTTTAACACTAGAGACTAACACCGGTTAAAGAGGTTTTTCGTTATTTCTTATCAATTAGTTTTCCATGGATAATCTTTTACAACTCCATCGCAAGCAAAGGATCTTGTTAAACAGATTTTCACATGGTCTAATAATAGTTATCTTTTACCTGCGCTATTTAAACATGCCGTATTGATGAAATAAGGAGAATGGAGACTTTAACTCGCTGCCATGGACCAGCTATTACATTTAAGATACAAATAATGTAAAAATAGGATTTGAGCCACCCAAATAAACCTTAGGATTTTGGTTTGGCAATTGACGTGTTAAGCCTAATGAAAATTTGTGCAGTAGTCATCGTGAACCACAAATAAGTGAAACCAAGTCAGCATGGAGCTGACTTGGTTTCGTGATTATTAGATTTGATTATATAAAATAAACACCTTTTTCTTTTCTTGCTATCCACGACCAATAAAGATCTTGTGGGAAGAACAAGTCTCCTGTGACCGTCTTACCAATAGCGGCCTAGTGATGCAAGGTCCCAATTGCATCTTAAAAGGGAAAGATTAAACCATTACAGCTTAGACAAAGCAATCTTATTATATATAAACATTCCAGCAGATCAAATAAGTATCCAACCCATCAAACATATTTAATACCAAAACCTGTCGATCTCTATCTCTGGCTTTGAACCAGAGTCGGTAGGCAGTGGTCACAAAAAAGAATCTCGCGATATAGGTTTTGACGACCGGCTGTTGTAGAGGTAACATACATTGCCTTCTATGCCAGAGGTCCTGGGTTCGAATCCCGGCGGCGGCGGATATTTGTGTGATGAACACACAGATATTCGTCGTCAAGTCATGGCTGTTTATATGTTTATGTGTTTATAAGTTTATATGTTTACTAAGGTTTATTCTAATAAAAAATATGTATTTATTCAATATGCATGTTTATATATTTCTTAAGTATATCAGTTATCAAGTTCTTTAAGAAACTTAATTTGGGCTAGATAATGTTGTGTGAGTGTCAGAAATATTTATTATTTATTATAGGTACCATAGTGAGTGAAATGAAGTCGGAGATCGGCTTAATTTACGACTTCTCATAACATGTCGTCCACCATTTCGTCGCGATCTATTTAACCGTGACGGCGTTGGGGGATGGCGGCGGTGGCGCGAGCGCGGCGCCGCCGGCCGCGGGAAGTCCCATTGCCATCGCCGCGCGCCGCCCGCGCGTCTGTGGCACGCACGGAACTATGTTCCGTGGTGGCACGAGTGGGACCGGCGGCGCACCTCGATGTGCGCGGTCTCGCCTACGCCTCGTTCCGCTAGAGTGTTAGTGACCAGTGTTTAAGTATGAGTGACCGGTGTGCTAGTGTGAGTGATAGTATGCAAGTGCAACACCATTTAATAATGCGCAGTTGTTCTTAAATAACTGTATTTTTATGTAGCATATTTTTTCAGTTAACCAATGGAGAGGCTGGCTTTAAGGCTGGAAAGTAAAACAAAGCATTTGTTTCATTTTATTTAAAGTATTTTAAGAAAATTTACAGCTAGGTTGTACATTTATACATAAATACAAAACAACACAGGCTAGGCATTAGTTGGAAGCTGAAAGCCAATTACAAGCTTCCACGTATAGTTAAAGGCGTGGAACAAGAGGAAAAAAATTAAATAAAATTTTACAAAATTAAGGGTAAATTAGAAACTAAACCGAAATAAATAAATAATTAACATAGTTTTAAAATGTACCTAATTAAAGTTCCATAGAATTTAAAACAGAAATATTATAAAACTAAAAGGCCTTAACAAATGGTTGAAAAGAATACTTTAATATAATAATTAGAAGATAAACAAAATTAAACCTGTATCTAAAACTATTTATATAATTAAATTTAAGTACATAATATGCCATACAGAAGTATTATAAAACTTAAGTGAATGAATCATTAATAAAGATGAAACTAGCAAGAAGTAACTCGTGATCCAGAATTTTTATTTTGATATTTTTTTTTTTACTTTCCGTTTGTGACATTAAATTAATCAATATCATTAGCTTAACATCACAATATTTTAGGCAAACTTTAAAATGGTTATTATGAAATGTTTTTATCATTAATAATAGGTAGGTAGCTATCTTTTAGTAAGTTTAATATGTAGATTTAATTTGATACTTTATGATTGAATTACCAATTCGATATTTTCAAATTAACCATTCTTACACATTCTATATAATAACTCCAATACAAAGGATTTATTTTCCTTATTTTGAGTGATTCTATAATTCATTCATTGTTGTAACTTTTATACTTACAATATAATGATTACTTCACCCTTTAACCGCCACGGTCGGATATATCCGACAAATACTTTCGAGTTCTTTCCGCCAAGGTCGTACGTATATATACAACTAAAAACTACCATTCTTTTCATATGCTTTTTTTATTTAATAACGCTGGAGGTATTATATTAAAAAATGATAATTTTTGGTATATGGTTAATCAAGTAATCATTTACAATTAATGACACTTAAGTCTCTTAATTAGAAAGCCTTAAAAATATGTCACAATTTATATGTCAAATTACTGATATTATTATTAGAAGATTTCATTGATGTCCAACGACATTGTCGGATATATCCGACCATAGGGACGGGCATAAGCAAAGAGTTACTGATACGAAAATCCACTTTAGTAAATACATTTCTGTTTGAACTGACTATGTTTTAATAAATAAATTAAAACAATTAAAGCAATTGTAACTATAGAAATAAATATGTTAAACTTCTTTGAAAATAAGTATAATAATTTCAGTGACTGAGTTGATGATTCCCATCCCTAGCGTGCATGTTTAGAAACGAATTTAGCTAGTACACCCGACGCCACGGTCGGAATTAGACGACCGCTTCTGACATCATAAACGAGTGTCACCTTGTGGAATTTTCCATTAGTGTTGTGCTTACGCATTAGTTATTATGTTCGTGCTATCGATAAATGTGAATTAACTACATTGAAAGATGTAAACTTCACAGTATAGAGTCATAAAAATATTCATCTCTGGCCTTATATATTGTGCAAAAATCAATAAATCTTTCAAAATCTTTTAAGCGATCTTTGTTTCATTTCGTTACCGAAATACATACTATTATAAATTTAATATCAAAGTCACTCTTTCTATATATCTGTCTATTATCTATTCAAGCTGTTTAAAGCTGAAACTATCTAATCTACCACTGAACATCCCTATTTGTTGTAGGTATTTATTCATAGATTTACTGTGCTTGGCGCTGGTAGCACGACAACTGATATAAAGACTGGCGGGAAAAGGGTTAAAAGACCTACACTCAACATATCTATGATGATTTTCAATCAGATAAATTATTCACCAAATTTTCATAAAATTATCTAATACTTATACGTAGGTACCTACCCACCAGGCCTTCTTAAATCGGGCGGGCGTACTACAGCTACAGCCAAGAGTTCAGAGATAAGCAACAGAAATAGGGATCTTGTAAGTGCATATTACTGTGGGTCATTAGCTCCAGCGAAGCAAATCGCACTTTATTGTATCCTGACAAGGGTCGCTATTTCTATAACTGATTTTGCGTTTTAGATTTTGCGGTACCGATACCGTTGTATCAACTTTAGGATTGCTACATGCCTCAAACAATTCAGAGATGAGTAACTCATTGATGAGTAACAACTGTTGTTGCTATGTTACAAAGGACACATTTTCATATTGTGAACTTGGCAAAAACCTAGGCCCAGAGATAGATGACAACCACTTTGACGATGGGGTAAACCTATCTGCCACAGCCGCTAGTGGTTGCGGGTTCGATTCCCGCCCAGAACAAGAAAAAAAAGTTCCAGGACTCGGTGTTTATCCATTTATGTATTTATATTCTAGGTTCCCCCTAGTTCGCTATTAGTTTCGCACACAACACAAGCTTTGCTTTCTTTAAGGCCATGTAGAATCTAAGGCTTCTTAAATTAAATTCTATTGGATATACCATGTAGCGAACTAGGGAGGAAACTAGAATATAAATACATAAATAGATAACCCGCAACCACTGGCGTCTGAGGCAGATAGGTTTACCCCATCGCCAAAGGCATTGTCACAGGAATGAAATAGCTTCGATTACTCAATTCCAATGAAAGGTACAGATTTTGTTTTAAGAAGAATAGATGACAACCGATGCATTAAAGCGTAGAATAAAAGATAATTTCAAGTTGCTAAACAATTATTTCATCTATTTTGATCGATTTAAATCTCGTATTGTATGTACACTTTTTGGATTATGATTTCTTTTTAAATTGACTATGTCATGTAATTCTTTTCTTTATGAATGCAGTAAAGGAAACTTACTAAAAAACGTAAAAAAAAAATCTATTGGATAAATATGCACTTAGTAATTCCCTTATTAAGCGACGATTTCTGAATTTAAATCGATTTATCTCTACCTCGGACACAATTATAAAGTAGCAACACTACATTCAATCAAAAACTTTTCTGATAGGTTGTACCTATGTAGGACGTAAGTGCATTACGACAATATTTTTTGTTTGGTAAAAAATTACGCGAAGTTACGTAACGTTCTGTGCTCAGCTGTCAAATCGCACTTCTTAAATTAATTTCACTGTAATTTGGTTTTGCATACAAGGTACATAATTATTGAAAACGAATAAAATACTATGTTAATTAGGTACCAATTTTATTAACAAAAAACTTCTGTTTTCTTTGGCTAGTTCCCAGTAATTTAACTGCTCAGTTCAGCTAGTTTAACAGTACAACTTTTATGTCCCAGTAGTTCAACTTTGTACAGAAAGTTAGTACGTCCCGAAAGTTGAACTACTGGGACACAAAAGTTTTACTGTTTCTATTATTTTAAGTTTTGTACGTTTTGAAAGAAAGTGGATCCCAATACTAGTAGTTAATTGTTGTTTATGTGTTTAATAGTGAACACACATTTTCAAGTGTTAATCAGATACCTACTTATAGTGGACTTTTATATTGAATTTCAATCCAAAATCCTTGTTTGTAAACTCTTATATTCCTAAGCGTTGCCATGACAACCAGAATCCAGATTTAATTTGGTATTTGTTTAAAACAAATAAAAAGTTGAATATTTTTTATGATCCTCTTCCTTTTCCGTAGAGAAAGAACAAAGTGGGTCCCAAGAAATATATTGGATATTAGAAAGTAAATTTCCTATATTGAGTCCAAGATTTTTCACACCAAAATTAACCTGGATTTTGGTTGTCATGGCAACACTTATTTATGTGTTTACAAACAAGGATTTTGATTTTGAAGGATTCAATATAGAAATATACTATAAGTTGGTGTTTGATCAACCCTTGAAAAATATCTATTAATTTTTTATTGAAGACTAAAAAAAAATATATTTTTTTCTTGTCAACGATTGAACTGACTAGCTAAACTAGTGGGAACTAGATGCCAGTAAAACTTTTATGTCCCAGTAGTTCAACTTTCGAGAGGATTGTACAAAGTAGAACTACTGGGACATAAAAGTTGAGCAGTTGAACAACTGGGAACTAGCCAGTAATTTTAAGAAAACAAAAAAGTATAAAAACTTGAACCCGAAAACTAAAACAATAATCAATACTCTAAAAAGTATCTCTAAAATAGTCTCCACTGAAATATTTATGTATTTATATAAGTCATACTGGTCATATTGATAGATTGGTTTTATTCTATTATTATAATGAATCTCTTTTGTTACATAAATATTTGAGTGGAGACAATTTCTATGTTTCGTACTTTTTAGCGGACAATTAAGGAGCTTCCAATGACACCTCATTTATATAATTATGATGACTGATTTAGAAATTATGAGGAAACAGATGAACATTCATTCCCACATACATACATACATATACAGGTCAAAATCATAACCTTTTTTTTTTGCTGTAGTTGGTTCAATATGAATGAGAAACAACTTTTTGCAAAAGATATTTCATTAGAACATATACATTATATCTTTGGGTATGAACTAACAGCAGTATTACATTGTACTTACTTATATATATTTAACTTAGTATTATTTTTTTATAGAACAATAACAAAACCTTGTGAAACAAAAATATTTTTCAGTAAAGAGCTTTGACTTGGATCGCCTAACCCGCACAAGTGCGGGAGGTGATAAGTGGCAGCGAAACACTAGCGCTTGGGAGCGGACCCAAACGGAAAGTGATCTTTGCCTACTTGCATTCTGGAATCGAATCGCACTTGGTGCCACGTGACAAGCTAGGAACTATTTGCGCGCGCGCGGAGTGTTATTTTCTTTATAGAATATGTTCTTCCTCCATGTTCATCAAAATATCTAAAACTTTTGCACGGAATAATAATTTATTATAGTTACTGAATGTCTTTAAAGTTGGTATCAGTGATTTAAAAAAATGTAAATCTTCATCATCATCATCAATTTTGCTCTGGTTATCGCACAGTAACAGTTCATTTTCGAAAAATTTACGTTTTTTTACTCTCGCCGTTTCTGTACTAGGGGTACGTTCTAACTTTGCTGCACTGGTGCTAGGTACTATTGATACGTCAATGTCATCGGGCATGTGTTGATGGGGATCACATAAGACGTCTATTGATTCATCTGCATCATAACATGAGTTGGAATCTAAAAACTTTAACATATCATAATAAATATAGGATTTGGTTGATTTGACAGTGGACCCTGATTTTAGTTTCTTTTTGTTTGTGTTCACTCTTATGTAGGTGTCCCTTGCTGTTTTCCACCGTGATTGCACTTTTGTGACTGAAAAATAAAGAATAATATAAATAAGTATAACGTAATAAAAATATTTTTATTATTTTTCAGTTAAGTATTTAAGACTAATGAGCTTTTTAAACGCAAAAACTTAAACATATTATTAAACATTGCAGTGCTTCACTTTAACGGGGATTCACAATTTATAAAAAGAAATTGGTCTCGGGTGGCCTTAGCTGCAAAGCTATACCATTAGATAGAGCTACGTTAGCAATATTATATAACCTAAAAACAACAATATGCTAATTAATTAAGAGGCGTAGCGCCAGGCCCACTAGGTAAGTTGAAAAGCACTCGTCCGACAAACGAGAGGTCCCAGGTTCGAGTCTTGTTCGGGTGATTTTTATTTAGCATATTTTTTCAGTTATTTAAGAATAATTGAGCATTTTATATGCAAACATTTAAAAATGTTAAATTAAATATCTACCTATTATAGGTAAGATTAATAAACCTTTTTTTTTATTTTACTTCTCCCCTTACATGTACGTACTACCTATACTTATCCCGTTTTAAGAAGTTTTTATGGTTTTGATAGGTATTTAGTCTTCTAGCAACATATCGACACAATCTAAATACAATTAACGATGAGTAAATCATATGAATTAATAATATAGGCTTTATTATTATTGTTTTAATACAATAAATAAAACATAATGATTCTTATAGAACATTTCTTATAGAACATATTTCATTTGTTTTTGTGTTTTTTTATTGTACTGGTATTTTTATTTTAAAAAATGGCAAAAGGAATTTAAATTGAATTATTATTACATTAAAAACCAAATTTGAAACAAGACTTTATTTTTCTTTCAACATAACCACAAATCTATCAGACATGTATAATATACCATACCCATAAATATCACATTTCTTTAGGAATACCTAATAGCTATTTCTATATATTTAATTCAAAACTATCATAGCATCTATCGAAATAACGTATAAATTAAACAATACCCGAGGCCCCGGTAGACCAGTGAAACAGCACTCGTCCGGAAAACGAGAGGTCCCAGGTTCGAGTCCTGGTGAGGTGGTGATTTTAGCAGTTATTTAAGGATAATTAAGCATTATTAAATGCAAAAAAACACTTCAAAATAATATTGAGAATGTTCTAGCTTAAAAACTAGGTAGTGACAACTATTCTAAAGAACGCAATTACTTAGTTCAACTAAAGCTTTATGACTTCAAGTAGGCGTACCTACCTGTACCAGAAGGTACAGGCACTCATACCTACACTTTTAAGAAATTCTTTAAAGAAAAGAAATATCCCCCTTCTTTCGCTCTCACCAGGTGTTTAGAGTGCACCTGCCAAATAATTGTAATTGAATCTGAACTCTGTACCCTTGACATTAAGTTAAACTTTGTTTGGGGATATTTCAGGTTTTTAACGTTTGATCTGAGGCCTTGTGTGCTTAATGGGCATTGTTAATTTTTTTTTATTTCCTTCATATAAAAAACCATTTTGAGGAATGAGGTTTCTGATTAATTTTGTCGATTTAAAACATTTAAAAACATTAGGGTTTTATAGATTTTTAACCAATATATTTGACCCATATTTAACCTCTATGACGTCGTCAGAGGCATCAAATTGACGAAGAATTATGCCTTTAAAGCTGTTAAAAAAACATCAAACTTAAAAGAAACTCTATTATTAGCTCAATAGTTGTTTTGTTCACCTACATTATCAAGTTACCACATCGTTTCTATTAACCGTCAGCAAAACACCGTGGTAATCAGGAAAAAAGAAAAGAAACAAAGGAAATAAAGCCTGTTAAGTTATTGATTTTCATCAATTTTTGAAATGGTTTTATTGACAATCCATATTGACATAACATTAGCACACTGACACCGTTATTGTTTTTTTTACTTAAATTAATGCCACTGATGACGTCATCACGTACTAATTTATTAAAATCAATATAAATTAATCAACACAGTTAAAAATAAAACTAAACAAATTGGTCTCTCAAAAATAGGTGAAAGATTAAACACGATAAAAATATTACGTAAAAAAATGAACAATACCCATAAAAGACATTGTAGGTATATATTTTTTTAATTTAATCGCTGATAATTATTAGGATTCAACAAGCAAAAATATAACTTAAACCTTGTAACGAGGTTCTTAGAGCGTACAATAGATTGAACTAAGTTGAAAAAATGTATCTCCTACTAACCATTAACACCTTATTACTAAAGAAATAACGTTTAAATTTGAATGAGACTGCCCCGTACAATATCTCCCGGTTCGTGCGCTTGTTGAGTAGGGGTCATTCACTTTATTCATATCACCAACCAAGAAATGATTCGGTATCTTTCGAATAGGTACGTACATATTTCATAGCAATACTTTTATTTATCAATTAGTTAGGTGTATAATATATTATACAAATGGTATTTCTCTATACCAACGTATAAGGCCGCATAGGGCGTGGCCAAGTAGAAGGCCCTTCTCATCAAATGGATAGACAAAATCCATATACAAATATAGGTAAGTAATTACGTATTTAAACTAAGATATAAACATTTTACCTGTTGTTTGTTTTTCCGCCTCACTGAAACTATCGAAGTCTGCAAAAAGTTCTTTGCAAACTTCTATCCATGCCGCCGTTCTTGCACTTCTGTCTTTATACAGCTCGCATCCCTGATCCCATATCCCTGGTCGACTTTGTACCTCAAGAATAACTCTCTCAGTATCGAAAGACATTTTTTGGTTAACCGGCGCGGCGCGTTAGACTGGTTCCACGGAAGGTTATTGACTGAATAGGCACGCGCGTAGGGCGCGCGCGTGATCACGTGCGCGGTCTTTGCACGTGTGCGTGTCATACGTGCGAGCGAGAGCGAGCGACGTGACGCGAGTGTCGCGCGCCTGTTCGCACGTACCTAAGTGCGTGCGTGGCCACGTGACGTGACAGTTATTTATAAATGAACACGCGCGTGCTTGAGTTAACAAATGCATACATTCTGCTATTTGGTAGAGGGCACGCCAAATTAAAAGAGCGGGAAACCATTTGGAGAATACATTTTGGCCCAAAAAATTGTTTAAGCATGTTTTTGTTCATTATTCGCTGTTTACCAAAACTGTAGGTACACATTTTTACCTTCATATTTGTTTTCAAATCTGTTTTGGACTGAATATTTTTACTTTGTTTTGGTCTCTGGTGCAGCAGTAGGCCAAATTAGTTACAATCATAGCTTACTAACTGATGGAGAGCTCAATGAGTGAAAAAATAAAAAAAATTACCTACATCAAAGTTCAACTTTGACAATGATTTAAGAACTAATCAATTTGTCACTTATTACAACGACATACTGCATAGCTATAATACTTTCCAGCTTATTGAGGAAAGATAGGATTTAATGTAACAACCATAACAAAAGTTAATGTAAGGGACTAAGTTCGCGAAGCAGGTATAAACAATTATTGTTGTTGGTTCTTCTTTCTCTGTCTCAAAGAAAGATAAGGCTAAGCGGCCGGTTATTACCCGACTACGGCGAAGCAAAAAGGAGGGCTGTTATTTTGACCTGTTTGTATGTGGGTACGGATGTTCATGTGTTCCCTCATAACTTCTAAATAAGTCATAATAAATTGGAAAAATCTGGGTGTCGTTGATAACCTCCTTTAAGCAAAGTACTAAAAAAAATTGACAGTTTTGTTTGGGGTATTAAAGAAAGAACTTTAATAATAATATTTTTATTTATTTTGGCATCTTGGCCCAATTGTTAGTATTACAATCATGAAAACTAGGTTAATACAGCATTAATTTCATATACAAAAAGTCCTAATAGTTAATATACAGTTAATCAATTTAAATTACAGTCTATATAGGTAGGTCTACAAAAGTCTAATAAATTCTAATCAAATAAAAAAAAATTAAACACTGATTTATAAGTTACACAAAGTTAAGATACAATACTTAAAAATTAAAATTAATCACTACAGTCATTTAAAATAAATAAATAATACCAGTCGAATTGAGTGTGATGGCGATAAAGTTGAAGCTAATGTAGTCATTAATTATAAACGTGAGTTACATAAATAATCATTACTTCAAATATGTAAACACGATTACTCCAAAATAGGTTAAATAATAATAAGGTTAAATAATAATAATACATATTGGCAGGTGTCATAAGAAGAGTCCTCATAGGACCCCATTATCTTACAGATAAAACAAATGGGGAAAATAACCCGATGTTTTAATAAATGACCTGCCGGAATTAATGTGCCACCTGCCAAATTTGGAAGATGACCGTTTTTCTAGAATAATGGCTGCCCGGCTCTCTACCGGAACATAGTACGCGAGTATCTAGACAACTGTTTTCCTAATTTATGCCACGTCTCTTAATCCATAAATTTTATGGATTATGAGACGTGGCCAAACGCACCATTGCCCGCACGGCTTACTCATAACACCGCTCGATTTTTATGTCTGGGGACGTGCTAAAGAGTTAGTGTACAAAGTAGAAATGAACATAAAAAAAGAATTAGACACAAGAATTAGGGACTCTTTTTTTAAAAATTAAAGCAGTAATTACGCTAAACAGTACCACAAAAGAAATACGCCGTAGGTGCCGGACGTGTATTCGTAACAGAGGAGGATAACAAGACTTGAAATTAAAATAAGTACCTATGATTTAATTTTTTTTCTGTTTGAATTTTCCTTAAATGAGGTACATTTATTAAACAAGCTGGTAAGTATTATAGCAATTCGTGGTTCTCAATTCGTTTGTATGTTTTTTTTTGTGTCTTCGCTATTTCGGACAGTTACGAATCGACTTTGAAAATTCTTCAAATGGTCCCATATAAATTTCATCGAAATCGGTTGAGTACTTCATTGTAAATTTTAAATTTTTGAAAAAATATGTATGATTTCGGAGAATGTTTACGTTGATGACATTATAAATCAGCCAAAGTTTTGACGTGAAGTTGGTTTTTTTAATGCTCTGCATTCGTTGATTATTTTAAATCATTGTCAAAGGCCATGGAAGATACGCCATTAGATAGGTCTTAGTAACCTAAATCAAAGTTACTATGGCGCCAAGTTCCGATCGTTAGTCCGTTCAGAGCTATGAGGTCCTAAATGTCAGACTTTAATTTTGGTATCCACCACCAAAAGCCATGTAAAATACGCCGTTAGATAGGTCTTTGTAACCTGAATCAAAGTTACGTAGGCGCCAAGTTCCGATCCTTAGACCGTTCAGAGTGATATATCACACATGTCTGTTGATGCGGGTACCAGCTCTCATACAAAGTTATGCATCGTCCTTAGAACTTTTATGTAAAATTGCTGAGAAATAAATAAAAAAATAAAATGATTTCGGTAAAACGGACCGCCGAAGTGGTCCGAAAGGCCAGCTTTCTCGTGGAGATCAAAACAGTTTGGGTAAAATAAATATAATATCAGATTAATCAATGTAGTTGATGCTTAAAAAAGTAGCAACTTTATCGTGGAGCATCACGATCACACTCGTAAATGTAGAATAGAAATTTTGTACGCTAAAGTAGATGGTTCTCTCTCGAGAATGCCAAGTATAGGCGGCTTCGAATCAGAACTGTCAAGAATTTTCTCATATGTAGGTTAAACGAGTTAGTTCTACAGCATTTCCATTTCCCTGACATGCTTCGGACAAGCCATGACAAGCCTGAAGTGTCTAACCCCATGTACTGGCCTAGTTTCCGTATCGTTTGAATGCGGGGTTTTTTAATCAAGTTTCTAATAAGAGTGTTACTCATGTGATTGAAATGGAGAACACTTTTTTATCCTCTCATGTTTATTATTACAGGATTCTATTGATTATGTCTTTAAGCTAATAAACTTTTGTGTTTTTCTTTTGCGAATTTAAATGAGGTATTGAATACCATAATGCTTATAAACTTGTAATACATAATTATTGTTGGTACATAATATAATTACTGAGGTACAAAAACTGCTATCTATTATTAAAATACTCGTTAATTTTATTAAAATGCTCTAAATACGACAGTTTTAATTCTATTTAATATTGATTAATACAACAAAACTAAAAAAAGGAACTATAATGCGAACCTTGCGTTTTTAATGAAACATGCACATAAAAAGTGGGCCATCTCAAATCACTCTCACTTAAATTATAAATATAAAAATCTCCTTTTTGATTATAGCCATTTGGGCTATCAGTACCATTTATGCATACAACATAATTACAAAAAGAAACGATTTCTATGTTTATAACGAATAAACTCACAAACTACACGACCAATTCATGTAGTTTTTAGACCGTTAGAAGTCTACATTATCCAGGATTAACAAAAGATATATTTTTAAAATAAATATTAGAATATCAAGAGATCAGGGGGTAAAACCGCACTAAATTCCTAGTTAGAAAAATTACGAACGTAGAGTTTGCACATCGAAGGCTTTCATTCCGTTCCATCCAACAGTTTTATTGATTATCAACTTCTTCAACTACTTACTTACACCGTATCACAGCTTAGAACATAAGTTGCGATATAAGATACTTTCATATACTTTGTACTGCACTTAATATTATACGCATTAATTGCCTTATAAGTGTATTATATAAGCACTCACATTAACTTTACAAGGATTTAATTTAAATGTTTGTTCTAAGTTGAATGTGTATAATCTGTATGTATGTATATGTTATCGTAACTCTGTAAACGTTGATTCAATTTGAAAACAGAGATTTTAAATAATAATAATTTTTGGGGGGCAAGGATTTTAACTTTACATACATACATGCATAACATCGCGCCTATATCCCTTATGGAATTGGCAGAACACCAGAGGTTATAAAATCATCCGGTGTCACGTTTGACGAATTTGGAGGCATTTTAATGGTGGAGAGAGACTATTGCAGTGTCACTATTGCAGGGGGTCAACCTATCGCCCACAAAACTTTATATAGTTTAATTAGGGCATTCATTTCCATTATGAATTCCTATATAAATTCAAGCTTTGAATAATAAAACGTTTTCAATTAAAACATTAAGGAGAATTTAATATTATTTTTATTAATAATAAAGAACTAATGTTAACAAATAATCCAGCAATTATTTAAATACATTGCAACTGGCACAACTCAACCATTGTATTGCTAAATCAATAGATTATACTTACATCAACGAGAACCTGATAAGGGACCTAAACATATTATATGAAAGTTGTATAGTTCCCTTCAAGTTAAACAGTAAGCAATATTACTGACTGTAGCAAAAGTACAAGTAAACTGTTCAAAGGGCCGTTCCTTATGCCTAAGGGATTAATGAAGACCGTCTAGGAAGCCACCCTTAGTTGGTTTACATTAAATTTTTTCCCTAGTGACGTGTTCGTTTACTTTAGTATTCCGATTATGTAACTAACGTAACCTTTTCTCATTATTATTTATACTTTTACAAGAATAGCATACAAATTTTAAACGAATAGAACGGTAAGGGTTAATTTATTCAGATTAGTTAGTTTTAACATGAATTCTAAATTAAACTTAGTGTTATGGTACTAAAGCCTAAAATACTATTTATTTTAGGAAAGTTTGGCTGTGAATATAATAATTTATATAAATAAATAAAATCCCCAGACAATCACACCAACTACATGGGCCCAAAATAAGCATAGGTTGTGTTATGGGATATCATGTAGCGAACTAGGGGGGAACCTAGAATATAAATAGATAAACACCCAGACACGTAACATTTTTTTTCTTGTTCCGTGCGGGAATCGAACCCGCTACCACTAGCGTCTGAGGCAGACAGGTTTACCCCATCGCCAAAGTGGTCGTCGATTCATATAAATGTGTTTTAGGTCAAAATATAATTATTGAAAGTTGGTTTTAGTTTTATACTTAAAAAAGTTGATTCTTAATAACCTAACTGTGATTCTCAAAAAGTATGCTGCATCATAAAGGTAACTAAGGTTATCCTCTAGTTTCGAATTTTCTTTCATTATTCTACACAGAAGACCTACCTTTTTTTTTAATTTCGGAAATCCTCCATGGATACGATGACGATCGGGGGAGCGTCAAAGTTATGCCTGGACTTTAACCGGCTAAAACCCCAACGTGTTCCTCCTCCGCGCCTATTAGCGGGATCACGGGCAAGCCGAAGCAATGTCAGTTATCTACGCTATACTTTGTCCAGCAGTGGGTACTCCAGTGGGGCTGGCATGCGACCGTCGACAACGATGAATCGGGTCTTTTATCGATATTTACTTAGAATTTGGCACTTACAGTATGTATTTTTTTAAGAATATAGCATCTTTGGTTCTGTGGGCTTAATCATAGTATCAAATCGAGTATTTTATGGTGCGCATGTAAGCTAAAAAAATAAGATAAAATAACAACATAATATTTATCTTGTCGATTCGAGTATTTATCGGTGGTCACATGTAGCCTTGCAGGATAATGTAGATAATGATGTTGACAGTTTGCTTAATATACCTATATATAAACTTTACTAGGTATATCATAATAACTTTACCTATCATTATTGAAGTTACAAGTTGAAGTTACAAACTGAACAGGCTTATCGCTTCAACTAAATGATTTGCCCTTTGCAACTGATTTGCTAACTTGAGACGGCAAACCAAAAAATATTTTAATAAGAAATTCTTCCAGGCTTCAAAGTCGGATAAAATCGCGCAAAGACTATCTATTAAACTATTATATGAATATAAAAAAAATTAAAAAACCCCCGACACAAGAACTTCATTTCCCTTTAAAAAGTAAAAAATAATGAAAGAAACTAAATCTTAAAGTACCTAAGAATGTATTAAAAATTCTAAAAAAATACGTCGCGTTGGGAGACCGTTCCTACCTAGCAAAATTTCTAAAGTAATTTTATGAAAGTTTTTGAAGTATTTTCTTAATTTTGGTTTTAAGTTCATCTTTGTTGCTTAATTGCACTATTTGTATTTAATTGTTAGTTTAGGAGCGGTCCCCCAACGCGACGTTTTTTTTTTTAATTATGCATACATTCTTAGGTACTTTAGGATTAAGTTGCTTTTATTATTTTTCACTATTTAAAGGGACATTAAATACTTGCGTCGGGGGTTTTTTGAATTTTTAAATTAGTAAATAAATTATTTAATGACTTACAAATACGTGGTAAGTGCTAACGTGCGAGCACAATCTTTATACATGTTGTATATTTGGGGTGTTTCGGTTACTATCTAGCCCAAAAGATTTTGCCTAGGACTCAAACTTTTTTATTTTTTTTATAATTCTGAATCGTTCTCTTTTGTACTTTTTAAATTAACAGACCACCTCACTTGCACCCTATTTTCGTATGTTCAACATTGTACCGAACACCTTGTGTATCTTTATTAAAAAGTTATTTGCTGAACATTGCTTATAATAAAGTATGCAAGACAATACATGAAGTTTCTAGAACGTTAATGGGATGATGAAAAAATTTAGAAAGAGATCAGGATAGAGTAAGGTTAGATATTTAAAAACAGTTTATAATTGTATACAGCGGGATTATGAAGCAATCAAATTATAAATATTTCCTATGTAATGGATATAAAAGGCCTCAAGTTAAAATGCAACTAGGTCACTTGGTAGCTTAGAGAGTGGTGACAAGTCACGGCTGAGTCTGGATCACGTACGAGGATGGTGGGCTAAACATTGCGACTCCAACACTCCGACGTAGAAATCCGATTATGTCAGATCCATTTGAGTACTGGAAACTACACTGTCAAGTTGTTCTGACTGGGCTGAAATTAAAGTACATGATGAATCCTTTTATTGGATCAAACCAACTTAGATGTCCACATTTCTTATATTTCAATTTTACAAGCAAGAATATTATAAGTAAGTACTAATTTACACATTTACATTTTAAATTGTTGGCGATGACGCGGAGAAGTGCGGCTTGATTGGTTCGAAGCGCAATGGAAAAGGAAGCTGCTCCGGCGCGTCGGTGATTATATACTAGGGGCGCGGGGAGTGCGGGCGGTGCTGTCGCGATGCTCGAATAATGATGCCGAATTTCCGGCCTTCGTGTTTATTTGGCGTAAACAGTACATTATATTAAATAAAGCCCAATATCATCGTGTTATCGCTGTATTTTTTAAAATGTCAAAAGTTTCAAATTAAACATCTTCTTCATTACATCATCAATTACTGCCCTTTTAAAGAATTTACTACAGGGCCATGAGTTTCTAGATTGGGTGACTTTTAAGCCATAAAACATGTAGTGCTGTGGATGAAGAAGTAGTTTTTTACATACAACGTTGATACAAGTGAGAGGAATTAAATGAAACCACATATACTACTTTGGCGTGTGGCGTCGCCTTAAGAATAGCGCTACACCATCTCTTCCCGTGGGTGTCGTAAGAGTCGACTAAGGGACAAACCAGAGGACGGGCAGCAGCGTCCTTTTGTGTATATCAACATCACACTGCGATCGCCAACCCGCCTGCCAAGCGTGGCGATTACGGCATTTCCCCCCCAAATTATGAATCGCAAACAAAGGCCCCGGCCCCTAGTCCCCGGCGGTCCCGCTAGTCTCGATCAAGGTAGCGATCGAGGAAACGGCGGGGCAGGGGGTGCTAAGAATCCCCGGGTTCGCCCAGGCTACCAACGACGACCCTTGGCCCTGGCGACATACAATGTTAGGACACTGCGGACAGACGAAAAGATTGTTGAGCTGGAGGAAGTATTGAGTGGATTGCATTGGGATATCCTGGGGTTATCTGAAGTCCGTAGACAGGGAGAGGAATCGATAATCCTGAAATCCGGAAATCTTCTCTACTTCCGGGAGGGCGACCAACTGTCCCAAGGTGGTGTCGGGTTTCTCGTCCACAAAACCCTCGTGACCGATGTTACAAAAATCGAGAGCGTGTCAAATAGGGTAGCGTACCTGATACTCAGAATTTCCAAACGGTATTCGTTGAAGGTCATACAGGTCTATGCTCCGACCTCGACACACTCCGATGATGAGGTGGAGGCTATGTATGAGGACATCTCCAAAGCCATACACAGCTCCAAAACTCATTTCAACGTGGTCATGGGGGATTTTAACGCAAAATTAGGCAAACAAAGCGGCGATGAGCAGAAAGTGGGGCAATTTGGAGTCGGAGTCCGGAACGTCCGAGGCCAGATGCTGGCCGACTTCTTGGAGAAGGAGGGCCTCTTTATGATGAACTCATTCTTCAAGAAACCGGAACACCGCAAATGGACTTGGACAAGCCCCGATGGTCACACCAAAAACGAGATAGACTTTATCATGTCAACGAGAAAACAGATTTTCAATGATGTCTCTGTGATCAATGCCGTGAAAATCGGTAGCGATCACCGCATCGTAAGAGGCACATTGAGTCTGAATCCAAAACTGGAGCGATCTCGACTGATAAAGTCTATACTTCGTCCTGCAACCATCCAGATCCAAAACCCCGAAAGCTTTCAGCTCGAATTGCAGAACCGCTTTGAATGCCTCGGCGACTGCGTCGATATGGACGACTTCAATAACAGGTTTGTGGAAACTGTCTCCACGGCTGGGTCTAAGTTCTTTAAAACCCACCGTGCAAAAGGAACCGGAAAAATCTCAGACTCTACCCTTAAACTCATGGAAGAAAGACGCACAATGATCCTGCAGTCTCCGGAAGATGCTTCTCAGTATCGGCGGCTTAATAGACAAATCTCCAAGTCCCTAAAACGCGACCTACGCCGGTTCAATACAGACCGTATTGAAACGGCTATCGAGCAAAACAAGGGCTCAAAGGTCTTCGCGAGAGATTTGTCTATAGGCCAGAACCAACTGACGAAGTTGAAAACGGACGACGGCAGGGTTGTTTCGTCTAAACCCGAACTTTTGAGGGAAGTTGAGAAGTTCTACGGTCAGTTATACACGACAACACGGGCACCTGTTCAAGACATGGCAAAAGACCCACGAGCCAAATTAACCCGACACTATACCGAAGATATCCCAGACGTCAGCCTGTACGAGATTAGTATGGCCCTTAAACAGCTTAAAAACAACAAGGCGCCGGGTGATGATGGAATTACAGCCGAGCTTCTGAAAGCTGGTGGCAAACCTGTGCTTAAGACCCTTCAGAAGCTGTTCAATTCCATCATCCTCGAGGGCAGAACGCCCAAAGCGTGGCTCCAAGGCATAGTGGTCTTGTTCTACAAAAAAGGTGATAAAACCCTTTTGAAGAACTTCAGACCCATTACTTTGTTGAGCCATGTATACAAGCTGTTTTCAAGAGTCATTACGAACCGTCTCGCACGCAGGTTTGACGACTTCCAGCCTCCCGAACAAGCCGGTTTCCGAAAAGGCTTTAGCACCATAGACCACATCCATACGCTGCGGCAGGTTATAGAAAAGACGGAGGAGTATAACCAGCGCAAAGTTTGGCGTTTGTGGACTATGAGAAAGCCTTCGATTCGATCGAGACCTGGGCTGTACTGCAGTCTTTGCAGCGGTGCCAAATTGACTATCGATACATCGAAGCGTTAAAGTTTTTGTACAAAAACGCCACTATGTCAGTCCGTCTTCAGGATCAGAATTCGAAGCCTATCCAACTGCAGCGGGGCGTCAGGCAAGGCGACGTTATATCGCCTAAGCTGTTCACCGCAGCGTTGGAAGATGTCTTCAAGCTTCTGGACTGGGATGGGCTCGGCATCAACATCAACGGCGAGTACATCACTCACCTTCGATTCGCGGATGACATCGTAGTCATGGCTGAGACCCTGCAGGACCTGAGTAAAATGCTCGATGACCTCAGTGGAGCCTCGCAGCGAGTGGGCCTTAAAATGAACATGGATAAGACGAAGATCATGTCGAACGTTCATGTTGCACCTGCTCCTGTGGTAGTTGGAGGCACCACGCTCGAAGTTGTTGACGATTATCTATACCTAGGACATAAAATCCAGTTAGGTAGGTCCAACTTTGAGAAAGAGGTCAATCGTCGGATCCAACTCGGCTGGGCAGCGTTCGGGAAGCTCCGTAAAATCTTCTCGTCGAAAATACCGCAGTGTCTGAAGACAAAGGTTTTTGACCAGTGTGTGTTGCCAGTGATGACATACGGCACTGAGACGTGGTCGCTAACTATGGGCCTTATAAATAAGCTTAGAGTCGCTCAGCGGGCAATGGAAAGGGCCATGCTCGGAGTTTCCCTGCGGGATCGAATCAGGAATGAGGAGATTCGCAGGCGAACCAATGTCACCGACACAGCCAGAAGGATTGCAGAGCTGAAGTGGCAATGGGCAGGGCACATAGCTCGCAGAACAGATGGCCGGTGGGGCAGAAAAGTTCTCGAGTGGCGGCCACGTACTGGGAGACGCAGCGTAGGCAGGCCCCCCGCACGATGGACCGACGACCTGGTCAAAGTCGCCGGTAAACGCTGGATGAGGGCGGCGCGGGACCGAGCGACGTGGAAGACCTTGGGGGAGGCCTATGTCCAGCAGTGGACGTATACAGGCTGTGGATGATGATGATGATGATGACATATACTACTATATGTCCCTAATGTTAATCCAAAACTATAAAAAAAAGTTTACAAGAAATACACTTTTTTATACATATAACTTAAATAGCTTAATAATTAACACAAAATGAAGACATCCTTTGTAAAGATTTGGACTGACATTTTGATATTTCGGGGTGAACGATAACTATGCCAATAGTACTATAGATCAGGTGATTGGAACGATAAAAGCTGTTTAAATTAACCTAACAAAAAACTATAAAACATTCCTGTGACTAAACTATTGCTTATATTGATCTGATTTTTGTTATGTAGCCTGTGGTTTCATTTAATGCCTCTCGCTTGTATCAACATTTTATAATGATAATCAAAGAATGCAGAGCATTCAAAAAACAGACTTCACGTCAAAACTTTGGCTGAGTTTTATTATCATCAACGTAAACATTCTCCGAAATCATACATATTTAAAATAAATATTGAATTTTCAATAAAGTACTTAACCAATTTCCATGAAATTTATATGATACCAATTATGAAGTATCCTCTATTATAGGAATTAAGAATTTTCAAAATCGATTCATGATTGTCCGAAATATCGTGTAACAAAGACACAAAAAAATCATAGAGACGAATTCCTGTTTTGGAAGTCGGTTCCTGTTTTGGAAGTCATATAAAAAACTTGTCTACATTAAAAAATCATACCCATTCTCGCTTTTTTTATAAGCGCCCCATTGAGTATTCCACCACTCGAACATCATTCAACAAATCGAATCAAAATTAAGTAACATGAATTTGAGTAGGTATTGATATTTAACTGTTCCATTAAAATAATGAATTCCATTTGATTTACGTTTCCATAAATTTTGCTTTGATCCATAATCATATCAAATCTCTCTGGAAATTACTTACTCTTTAACTTCCTTGTGCTTTCGAAATATGAAATTGTGTTTTCTGTTTAATATATTTTTCTTCAAAGCATATTATGTTATACGACCAAAAATACGATTCCTGAAATAAGGCTGTTTAACATCATTACATATACGGCTTCAGACCACGAAGGTTTGATCAGTTAGACTGCGAATTTTTGTCATTACAACAAAACTCAGTCTAAGACATCGTAACAATATAATAAATAATAAATAAATCTTCTTGGTGGTGGAATAATAGTTCAATTACTAATACAAATAATGGTTTTTGTAAGAAGGTATAATGAATCCTACCATTACCGCAAGAACTGTATTATTTGACTTCAGATTTTATACGAAGGGCGGTTGGTTGCTAGCCAGGTGGACCTGAAGTGGACTCGCCACCAATCGCCTTCTACAACACGCTCATCCAAAGGCGGTAGGTATATTTTAAGCTTACCCGACACGGCAGAGTTGTATGACATTATTTCAAAGTAAAAAGTCAAAGTCAAAAAAATCTTTATTTCGACAACCATGGTTGTCTGTAAGAAATCAAATAATAATGTTGTTACTAAGAACATACGTCAACTCATTACGTCGTTGGTAAGAAATGCTTGCTTTATAATAGACATTATTATTAAATTTTCAAATTCATATTTTTTGTCTTGAGTTATCGCATGACTGATTACAATATTTTATTTTAACACCATTATGTAACCACATTTCTTGTAAATAAATGAATTTGAATTTGAATTTGAATTTGACTATTGACCATGTCGGATTTGGGATGACCGACTTCACACTTTAGGGATTATGGCGCTTCGCCGGCCGTTACCACGACACCGCTCGCTTCATTATGCAACTTAACTGCACCTCCTTGCTACGCTCGTCGTTGCACCTAACTGTACCGACCAACACTTCCGGTGCGGGAGCCCTTCTTGTCGCATAATCTTTTGCGTCACAATGTTAATGAATATATTAGTATAAAACAAATTTATAAATGTAGACATAATGATTTTCGATAATAAAGATAAAAATATTTATGAATATTATAGTTATTTATTCGAATGATTATGAGTTTCGATCATTAGTATGAACAAATATTAGTAAAATCAAAGTGTATGAAAAGTGATATTATGAACTTCAAAGATGATGTTTTTTTTTTTTTATCTAGTGTTTAATTTTTTTATAAAGCTAGATTATTATGATTTTAAGTGGTACTTATAAGAAACATTTGCGTACTTCCAATTTTAGGAGCTGAAAAGTTATGTGAAACAATACGCACCCGATTGGATTAGTATGCAGCGGTTAACCAGGAGCGGTTAGCCAGTTTTAAGCCACCCTACCGGGAGAGAATAGAGTTAAAACGAAACCAGCTCTTACTCCGCCTGAAAAACTAAATTTTGCAAAAACAGATAGACACTTGAGGCACAGTAGTCCCTGAGGAACATTCTGACAGACAACTTTACTGACATTGAAAGAGAGCGTAGTGCGTCGGTGATCCGGGGAAAGATTGTACGCAGACTTGAGCACTGCCTGAGAGAAGTAAAATTTTGCTCTTTTCTTGGCTTAGCGTCAGTCAGTTTACTCAAACGGCCTTTACAACTTTCCTGGTAACTTTTGAGTATACATTATTGATAGTTAATAATTAATTGAACATTAATGATTACTTCACAGTTTAAACGCGTTTAAAGTTAATCTTACTATGATAACTTTGAACGGATGTAGGATGTTTGTTCACACAACACATATTAAAATTTAATTGATTTAATTTAAAAAAGGCTTTGGTTAGGTACGAATATGTCTAAAATAATTAATGATTCTGATAAAATTTGCAAAAATATACCCTTTACACAAAATAAGTCGTAAAGCGATGACCTGTTCCAATGTTTTTTAAATGCGTAGTCCTGAAGCAGCAGTGTCCTTGTGCACCAGTCTCGGTTCTTTAACGGCTAGTTTATCCATCATTATTTGGAGCTGACTACTGTATATACCTGCAGTAATCGTCTGGCCAGATTTAAGGAAGCAGTAGTGCACCACACCGGCACTAGTCCAACAAACACTGACCAATAACTTTTTTCTAGTTAATTTTCTCTTGGGGCAGAATTTGGATGGTTCACTGGGGTTCAGCCATTGCACTCTGCACTTCCTATTGTAGTAGAGTATCCACTTCTCATCACAGAAAATGATTCGATTTAAAATCCCTCCATTATTGTGCCGGTTCAGTAATGTAACGCAGCAGTCGACGCGCGTTTGTCGGTTTGCTTCACTCAATTCATGAGGTACCCACCTTTCGAGCTTTCTTATCTTCCCAATTTGTTTCAAGTGGATTAAAACAGTTTTAGCAATAACACCGCAGCCTGCAGCTAGCTCAGACCTAGTTTGCGATGGATCCGCTTCCACAATCCGCTTCTTCAATTCTTCATTGTCGACTTTGGTCTCCGGCCGTCCACGGGGATTGTTCTGTAGGTTGAAATTTCCAGAACGAAAACGTTGGAACAGTGCGTTTTTACTGTGTTTTCTCTAGCGACACCACTACCATTCACATAATTAAGCACATTGTCTGCAGCACTGGTGCCACGGCGGAACTCATATTCGCAAATAACGCGTAATTTTAAATTTTCCATTTTGTAAACTCAATGACGCAGAAAAAAAAAACAAAAAAGAAAAAAAGCAAAAGAAATACGGTTTTCGAGACACAAAGTGATGAGTAAATAGCTGTATAAATTTAAATTTGGAATGCTAAACCAAAGAGGAGATATTTGAGATTAAAGTGGCCAGTACGACAAAACACCAATTTCATATATAAGAACCTCATAAATACTAACTTATTTTTAGATATAACCTTTTATAAAAATTACCTTATTTGATACGTCCTTAACCTTTATTACCTTCAACTTCCAAGTAGATATTGCAAGTCACTTTAAGCAATTTTGTGAAACGCTTCAAAATAGTAAAGGAAATAGGTTCTGCTGAAATTGGTCGAGGATGGTCATTATACCAAATGTTCCTCAAAAGAGTTAGGAAAAAACAAGCAATTTAAAAGACCGCTTGGGTTCTGCTTACGTTTAGTAAAAATCCCTTAGTTTCTACATTATGTAGAACGCTTTGTAAAGTAATATTATAAAAATCCCATTCTTCTTTTCACTTATAATGTATAGTAGAAAAAAATACTTATTTATCGTAATACGCAGTGATTATAAATTATTGATACATGTTATATAGGTAAAGACAATTCTTTTATTTTATATTTATTCCAAAACAAAATACAGGGTTGATTTATAGTCACCAGCCAAATTTAAATGTTAGTTTCTTCGATACGATATAAACGTAACAATAATGCTTGGTTAATATGCTAGCGGATATATTGATTCCCTTGTAAAAAAAATACTTTTTTTTTGCAAAAAATGTTTCTATAATGATACTCATTGTTTAAAAAAAATTGGACGGTGTTTACAAATCAACCCTGTATATATGAAAGCAAAAATACCCTTCTATAAGATAAGTGCTGTTCCAATAGATTTGACCCTTTTTTGCAAATAAGAACAATAGCTTCGTTTAAGAAGAGCTCAGAACTCGACCTTTTATGCGAATCAGTTCAAAACATGTAGGTAGGTATCATGTTTGTTTTGGAAAACAAAATCGTAATAATTATTAAAAAAAATAGATTTTGGTGTAACGAGTAACATTATTAATTATTCAAAAGTATTAAATAATATCTACTTTATTCCAAGATATAAATATCTGTCTAGTGACTTTATACTAGTCAGGTTATGCAAATCATGATTCATATTTACAGAAATAAACACGGCGAACAAAATTTTTGCAATTAAAAACTTTCTGTTTAACTAATGGAAACGATGATTGCATCGATTTTAGTTAGAATTAAGTTTTTGCAGAAACTGCTGAAATCACAAACAATTTTTAATTTCATTACATAAACATATTTTCTTATCTAAAAGACAAGCATTGTCGGGATTATGGTCGATGCACAATTCAGCTCATAATTTTTGTAGTTTTGGAAATATTTTATAATATATAATATAATATAATATAATCATTTATTTCAGGCAACACAGAGTTTATAAAGATGGTATATACAAAACAAAGGGCCCATAGATAAATACCTTAAATTAACATACTTATATAAAATATACTTAAAACTACACTTGGGTCACTAAGCACGTAAAGTCGGCGACGTGTGACGCGAGTCATGAGACAGTCGCCCTCGAAATTGGAATTAGGATTGGTGTATTATATTACCAATATTAAATAACATTTGTTTAGTACATCTCAAAAGTTTACATTCTTAGAACACACTAATATCTATGACAAGTTGGGTTAATACATACAAGGAGTCTGGTACCTACTATTATTACATAATTATTTATTTATTTATTTATTAACACTTCAGTTTATAAAGGTACAGTAAAAGAAAAAAGAACACTTACATTAAACATAAAAACTTGGCGGTCTTATCGCTGAGTAGCGATTTCTACCAGACAACCATAATCAGAATCGAATACAGAGTGCTCTCCTTCAGTATCTAAAATTTGTCACCAGTCACCCTGTACTTAGACGCGATCAATATTTACGTGGCTAGTACAGCCCGAAGCTGTAAGTATATTATAAATATGTTTTTGCGTTTCATAATAGGTACCGATAACAAAAGCGGTTGTCTGGTAGAAATCGCTTCTCAGCGATAAGACTGCCAAGTTTTTATGTTTAATGTAAGTGTTCTTTTTTTCTTTTACTGTACCTATATAAACTGATGTGTAAATAAATAAATAAAAGCTATGTACTGTTTACTTTTAGGTTTGGTGGCGCTCTATGAATACCTATTTGCACAACAATTTATTATTACTTTCATTGCTTGTTCAACGGATAAGGGTATTTTGGTCTTACAGTTATCTTATAATATTGATATGAAATAGCCGCGTTGTGGTAGGATTCATCTTTTTGAAATTATAAAATTATTTACTCCTTTCCCACCTGGCTTAGCGCAGCGTCAAAGGCAATTCATCAAGCAATTCCTACTTTATAGTAGGATTCCTTTCAAGGTCTGCCTCGCTTACAACATCCTTTCATTTATGTAAACATTGAATTTTAGGTTGCCTTTAAATGAGACAGCTTTGGGAGTAGTAAACTTAAGTGCAACATCTTAGTCACCCAAAGTCACATCGGGTGAGATTGCGGTAAAATGCGGTTACAGTCAGCGACGAAAACAATTTTTCTTTAAATAATTTAATCTATGTAAGTATCAAATGCGACGTTGATCATTCATATTTATCCACGATGAATTCGAGATAATTAAAAATTGTTTGTGATTTCAGCAGTTTCTGCAAAAACTTAATTCTAACTAAAATCGATGCAATCATCGTTTCCATTAGTTAAACAGAAAGTTTTTAATTGCAAAAATTTTGTTCGCCGTGTTTAGTTCTGTAAGTAACTGAAAATTTAAACTTATTTTACTTTACGAGTAGGCACAATGTTCAATATGGTTGAAGAGAACATGGACCTCCATCTTTTATAATATTTTAATATACTACATTGGTTGAAAAGTTCGCTCCCTGGCCATCAAAAAAAAACTTTTGTTATTTTTTCTGCCGTCATATTGAACTGTCATTATTCAATTGTCAGCCCGCGAATTTTCAATTTGATATCTTGTTTAAATAAAATTTTACGAACAATATAAATACGTGTGTAGAACAAATTTTCACTAATGGAGAAATTTGAACAACGTGCTGTGATTAAATATTTGTTTAAAAAAAGATTAACACCAAAGGAGATCCATGATGACATGCAAACAACATTAGGGGAATCTGCCCCGTCTTATACCACTGTGAAAAAATGGGTTGCAGAATTTAAACGTGGACGAGAGAACATCGAAGATGACCCTCGCTCCGGCAGGCCAATGACGTCTACGACCGAAGAAAACATCAATAAAGTGTGTGATCTCATATTGAAAGACAAAGTTACACAAAGTTATTTCATTTGATACCCCACACCAAATAATAAAGAATTTTTTTTTTTAGTTCTTTACTTTAAGTAGAGGGCGCTGTAGTCAATTTAACGTAATTTTATATAGCCTATAACCAGCAGCGGACAGTGAAGAGAATTCCAACAACACCTTATTTGTCCAATTTTTATTAGTAGTTTAGAAGTTCTGAGGGAACAGATGAACATCCATACCCACATACATACATACAGGTGAAAATCATAACCCTCCTTTTTGTTTCGCCGTAGTCGGGTAAAACGGAACATTTACGTTATAATATGTTTTAGTCCTTAAAATATTAAATGTATTCTATACAGTAACCATAAACCTTAAAATCAAGGAGAAGATATCAGATATCAGTCTCTGAGAGACTTAGAAGACCAGAGATAAGAAGAAGATAAGTTCAGTGAAAAAAATAATAATTGAAGTTTTTAAGAATCACCAACCAATTTAATAACACCGTGGACCTACTACCTAAATCAACGCCGTTCACAGACCAATGAGGCCAATGTGGACTAGTGACAATTCACTTACAAGTCCAAGCATCCACAGACTTACGAAGAAAAATAGAAAAATAATATGCAAGTTTTAGAGTGATATATTTTTTACGGTCTGCAAAAAATATGAAAAAGGATTTCAGATTGTCATAAAAGCTTACTTAAACGATGACAAATGTAATTTTTGAATATATTTTAGCTGATTGGTATTAGCTGGCTGTTACCTTTTCAATTTCCAAAGTATTACTTAAAAAAATTGTACGACACTTTTAATCAAAAAAAAACTTTTAATCAAAAAAAAAAAAACTCTTGCTAAAACACTAGGGTCTGGCATGATGGTCTCTTAAGTAAGCTCCCAGCATATGGCATACCGATTGGGCTCTGCGACTGGATATCTGATTTTCTGAGAGAACGGTCAATTCGAGTAGTCTTAGATGGCTACTCCTCCGACCAAATGGCAACTAATGCCGGGGTACCTCAGGGATCTGTTCTCTCTGCAACATTATTCTTGCTGCACATTAATGACCTTTTAACACCGGGCATTATTGGTTACGCTGATGACAGCACTGTTGTAGAGAGATACGTATCCAATGCGCGAGCGAGCCCCCGTGAAATCGAGAGTTTAAGAAAGTCAATGATTGAGCGCGTTGATTTGACCTTACGGAAAGTATCCGATTGGGGTGAGTCGAATTTGGTCAAATTCAACGCGTCCGAAACTCAGGCGTGTCTATTCTCCGCAAAAAAGAGCACCTTCACATTTACGCCCACTTTCCAAAATGTATCTGTCCCCATCACTGACCATCTAGGGCTTTTAGGCGTAACTGTAACATCCAGTTTAAACTTCGGTCAACAAATTGTGTCCATGGCTCAAGTAGCTTCGAAAAAGTTGGGAATCATCTCGAAGGTACGGCGGTACTTCGGCCCTGCACAGCTTCTTAACTTATACACAGCTCAAGTACGATCATGCATGGAGTACTGCAGTCATCTTTGGGATGGTTCTGCCAAATATCAACTAGAAGCGCTGCACTCCGTTGACCGAAGAGCCCGTAAATTAATTAACGACGTCGACCTTACAACCAAAAAGACTGCAGACCTTAGAGCATCGTCGTAAGGTTGCGTGTTTAACCGTGTACTACAGGATACATTTTGGTGAATACGCTCGTGCTCTGTTTGAGCAAATTGAACCCTCACCCTTTTACCATCGGACTACTAGACGCAGACAGAACTTCCATCCGTATGTGGATAGATATTCCGAAAAGTCGAACTAAGCGCTTTGACAGTTCCTTTTTGATACGGGTCGCCAAGGTTTGGAATGAACTGCCTGCGTCTATTTTCCCTGACCAGTATAGTCCTAGTACTTTTAAGCGTCGAGTGAATAGGTTTCTCGTGGATGGACGTGTAACACCTTAGTCTTCATGTTCACTTAACATCAGGTGGCATGGAAGACAAACGTCCCATCCATAATTCATAAAAAAAAAAGCTTCATAAGAATAAACTTACTTATTGAAGGCATAATTTTATGAACTCTACGATTTATACTCTTGCTTAAATTACTTTATCTGTTTTATAAAAAAAAACGTAGTATGCGCCAGCTGCTTTTCTTCCCGGGCATACTGTAAAAGTCTGTTAAGGGATAGAGGTTTTATTAGACATTTTTTTTGGCGATAGGCTGACCCCCTGTCACTGCAATAGTCTCTCCATCATTGCCTCCAAAATTTGTCAAACGTGACATCAGATGGTTTAATAGCCTCTGGTGTTCGGCCTATGCCATATGGGATACAGGCGTGAAGTTATGTATGTATGTGTGTGTTATCACGTGTATATCGATATAATATAATATAAAAACTACCTAATTTAATCATTGGAAGATAAATAACTATTATGTTTAGTAGCCTAAATCTAGCTACATACAGCAAATCATAATAGCCTTTTTTCATCTAAGTTTACAGTTTACAGTAAGAACGAACCTTGCGTAGTAGATACTACCCTGAGCAGTTACGTAGCTTCCTCCACTTTTTAACTATACCATTATAAATTCCATAAATTGAGAGTGACACGATGTACGCGTATTTTCAGCTAGTGTTCAAGCAGCAATGAGTCCCATCTAAGTTGGCGAGCGCACTCGGGATGCAGTTGGGACCGTCGTCTCGGGACGTTCCTCATGATATCAGGGCATGATATGAGGGTACCCACTCTTTTTTGTCCCTCGGCAACAATGCCTATTTTTATCTAATTTATGACATGAAAAAAAAAATTCAATTCATCAACTTCATTCCATGACAAATAACTTTTATAAAAATATAACGTACTATACAAGAAACACATATTTTATTCACGTTTATGAGAATATCGTTAAAAGTCACATACTGAAAACTAAAATAAAATTCTGCCGGCAAAAATATTTCATTTTCGCTTCTGTAATTAGCTGCCGACAAAAGGTCGCACCCGTAAAAGTTGACAGTTAACTTTTCGGTTTCGGTTACTCAAACTAACTTTGGCTTTTCTGATAAGTCAGTTTGAGTTCATAATATCCGACTATGATATATCGAGGTGGATTGTTTTAGTTTCAGGAGGTTTTTTTTGTGTTTTTGGTCTAAAACCGACCTTTAAGTCGTTATCTTATGATAATTAGCTGCTCAATCAAAGAAGCACCTGCCTGTTATACTAAAAGTATTATCAGAACTTAGGTTAATATACGAATCAACATCGTCAATGCTTCGTTCAGCTTTTCGTAATCAATACTGTGTTGGCTTTGTGCAGTTAGCTGATATAAGCGTCCAGGATTAGGACAATATAGCTTCTAAATAAAAATCGTTAGGCACAGTAGTGGTGACGGTAGTGACGGTATGCAAAATAAAAGCACATTACGGCGAGCTTCAAAAAGCACATTACCACATTTTTTTCATTTATTCAAAATAGGGTTTAGCACTAGTCCGAGGTAAGTCTCTCTTAAGAACAGGAATAACAATTACTACTGTTTAGTTTTATTTAAGGTATCGTAAAACAAAAAAAACAATAAAAGTAGTTATTAAGATAATTTATTTTAAGATATTTAATAACTTTATTTACTAATAAGATAATTTATATGAAGATAATTTATTTTGTATTGTATTAGGGTATGTGGATCGACGGTTGTCCGACGGCGTTTTTCTGATCGCTTTGGCCTAGTAACAACCATTGATCGACGTGGACCAATCTATTCTACTATCGATCAACGCTGTCGATCGACGATCGATTGATTGTTCTGGTACCTAAAACCAATAAACTCATCGTCATCAATTTAGTTTCGTCTTGTCCTAATATTAGCTGAGAAGCTTCCAGTGACAAGTAAATAAAATAAAATGCCTGGGTCAAAATTTTCGTAATTTTATTTCTTAGACTAGCTGTGCCCGCGACTTCGCGTGGACGACGAAACTTATCAATGAGTTTTTTGTGTTAAGCTCTATTTGTGTAGAACGTAATTTATCCAGCATACCTACCGGTATTGCGGGCCCTTTGTGGTCAATTACAATAGAAAGCCAATAAATTGTGTCTTATTAGCGATGGTAAAGAGGATATATGATATCTTTGTTCACGGTATCGCTCGCGTTCTGTAAGTTTTTTGTATTAGATTTCTACTTTGGTACCTGTTTAGCATGATAGTCGATAGCGAAGCTGATGTTCCTTGCATCGAAGCATCGCATGCTCGAAAAGATAATGCTAACGACAGATAGTCACCGTACTATATCAATTGAGAGCTTCAGCATACACGACATTATCAGTGAGCCCGTCCAGAATATGAACATAAAGGTTCCTTTGACTACTCACGCTAAAGCGGACCATGTGAAGAACAACTCACAACTAAACAACTAAGATCGACGCCAACAACGCCAAAGTCTACCTTATTTAAAGCTACTGGAAACTGTACCTACTCTCTTAAACTGAAATGGGAAATTATCCGAAATCAAATGAATTCTAGTAATCAAAACACTTTCCCAGGCACATAAACCGGTTAAAATTTCTGCCCTTAATTTTTTTTTTTTTTTATAAGTGACTAAACCCGCGTTTGACCTCAATCTCACCTGATGGTAAGTGACGATGAGGTCGAAGATGACAGCACACGGGTTTAGGAAGGAACTGGCTCTTTATACAATATTGCCGGAACACATTACCGCTGGAGCGGTAACATTTGGCGGCAGACTTTATATAAAGGGTGTTCGCTAGCCAGGCGGACCCAGAAGGGATCCTACCACCAAGCATAATGTGCACACAATTATGTGAACACTCGCGAATAATCTGCGCTTTATCACTATTCCTAATAATGCCACATACCAGATTTTCTGTGCGATCAACATCTATATGTATTAGAAACAGAGTACCTTTGAGCTGTTTTTCCTCCTGGTATTCTAGCTAATAGAATTTCTTCCAAAGTATTATTAACAATAAATAAGGCAGACACATTCAAATAACAATTTTTACTCGGATGTCACATTTGAAACTCTGTTTCCCAAAGTTTGTAATAGTTCTGCAGGGTTTTAGTTTATACAGCTAACAACACTGATTTACTGCTATGCCCAAATATAAAATCTATACTGTCTACCCCTCATAAAAGTAAACCTAAGTATCTACCTAATTTAAAAAAATAAACTCAATAACAGAAAATATAATACCTACCTACTTACCTAAATAAACCTATTTCTGATAATAACTAATCAAAACTCAATATATAAGCAAAATCCCAAAAAAATCACATATACTACCTATACTTTAAAATTAAAACCTACGACTTAAAGAAATAAAACTAAATAACTCAACCTTAAATAAAAGGAATAAAAAGGTCGCACAGAAAAGCACGGTTTAGAATTGCAAGTAACAGTTAAAACATACAATTTATAGAACGCCAATAAGAACAAACGCTCGCCACTTGACTTGGCACGTTCAAATCAAATTTCAAAAAACCGTCCTTATACTTACTACTTATACGGTAGCGATCCGTGGCGGCCGCGCACCACACGTGTGGTGCGAACAGTGCAAGCCAAATTCATCCTTCAGTACTACATTTATTTACAGGATAACTTTTAGAGAACTACGTGTGACGTAACCTACAACAATCTTATCATTTGCGGTTGGTACAGTAATCGGTTCTAGGGATCGAACCTCAAAATTAAGTTTGTTTTTTATTGTATATACTTTTCCGGGATAAAAAGTACCCAGTGTAGTGCCTAGGATAATGAAAACTAATTATACCAAGTTTCATCGTAATCGAACCACGTGATTCCTGAACAAACAGACAGACAGACAAATTTTTTAATCACATTTTTGGGTTCAGTGTTTATCTAGTACCATAATTTGCCTGCCATTTATTTTTTTATATTTTCAGTGTACAGATTTTTTACTTCTACAGATTTATTATAAGTATAGAATATATTAAAGGTAATTCATTCAATCAAAGTGCAATTACAATTTATTCTGTAGTATCTTTATGTTAGGATTTATTGAAAATTGTTTAAAAGCTCCTTAGACGTGTTCCTCCACAAAGGATACAACTCTCAGCGGCTGCACCCTCCATTAGACATATGCATCGTTTACTCTAAGATCATTGGGTAAATTGAATAACTGAGAGTTTTTTTAATTGTTGATTAAGTTTGCATTTGAAGTACCTGAAGATAAGTGAAGATGAGGTCGAAGATGAAAGCACACGGTCTTAGGAAAGAACTGGCTTAGGTTAAGATTTAATTTAATTTAATTTCACTTAGTTATGTAACATTTCTTATTTATCAATATACATATATAAAACTGTTCCGTTACTGACTGAGTGACTGACTGTGAAATTTGGAACATACATTTCTTGGGGGTGTACATACATTTCTCGAAATTCCAACGGGAACGAGGAATTTTAGTTTGTATCTAATAGAAGATTGAATGGCCGCAGACTGGTGGGACTTCAAATCATTATAAATAAAAAAAATCAAGTTAAAATATGAAATAAAATGAAACATGATAAAATTCAATAATGTTTTTAAGTTTTTTGCATTTAAAATTTTCAATTATTCTTAAATAAATGAAAAATGTGATAAATAAAAATCGATTACAAACGTATTTCATTCAATATACTTGCTTTGGTTATATCATATGTTGAAATAATAATATCTGTTTTTGTCTCTGAGTAATGGGACGCCCATATCTCACAACTAGCGAGTAGACTTAGTTCTGCAGCGTTCGCGGTAAAGAAAATTTGCTCATTGACTGATGTTAATACAGCGAAGCTGGTATATTTTAGTTATTTTCATAGTATAATGTCCTATGGCATCCTACTTTGGGGCAATGCCGCAGATATTGACACGATATTTAAACTGCAGAAAAGGGCTATTCGTGGAATGTATTCGAGAAAAGTTTAAAGAGATTGGTATCTTGACCCTTGCATCACAATATATTTATGAAAACATTATGTATATTTATAAGAATAGTAATAAATTTAAAACTAGGAAAGATAATCATGATACAAATTACTCTGTAAGAACTAGGAACGACCATAAGTTAGCGTTTCCTAAATTAAGGCTGGCTAAAAGCAGCAATTCATTTATTGGAATGTCAATACGTATATATAACAGAATTCCGAAGTCAATTCAATCCCTGCCATTCAATAAATTTAAATCAATCATTAAAAACACTCTATCTCGAAAAGCTTATTATAAAACTAAAGATTACTTAGATGATAAAAAGGCATGGGATTAAGCACAAAAGGATATTTCTAAAAGTTTCCAATTACTTAATAATTTTGTTTACGGCTTGGCTGTACGGTAGTCGGTATGTCGCAGTCATCTGGTTGAATTAGCCACTCAATTGGACGCCTAGGCCGTTTCAACCGGCTTAAGGACAATTAGTCAAGTCGTTGATCGCAACGTTTAACCAGTTGCCTAAACGTTGTTTAGCCATTTAGTTAAATTGGATATTGTTAAATTTATGATGTTTGGTTTAAATATTAAAACATTAAAACGGAACTTATTTTATTATATTTATGATATTTATATTTACGCGCGAGCCGAGCAAGCGAAGCGAGCGTGGTGCGGCAGCACCCGGCGATGCGCCACAATGGTTTTATTTCCTTGTAATTGAAATAAATAAAAAAAAAATCTTATAAAAAAAAAATTCGCTTGACTGGTTTTTCCGTCATGACAGATAATTTTACCATGACCTACTTGCTTTATTACTTTATCCAAAACTGTACCAAATTTAAATCACTTGGCTGAATTTTGGTCAGCCATCTTCAAGGGGCTAACTTTTAACACGCCAAGTTGTTAAACGTTGAGTTTTTCGTGTTCAATCAACTATCGGCCTAGGCCGTTGATTCGGTCTAGGTGCCCAATTGAGTGGCTAATTCATCCAGATGACTGCGACATATATATGACATGCTGGTGACTGTCCCACTCACTTATTTTCTTGTCAAGACAACAGCAAGAACGTCATGCTCCCTCAGGCGGCATGGCTAGTGGTAGCGTCGGGTATCGGTTCACCCTCTTCCCTAATATATGGTTGAAGAGGGTGATGGCTGGTGCTTGCGTTAACTCGTGAACGGGTGCTGCTAGCGGTGCCAGGTCGTTTTGCTAATGATACTATGATTATTTTATTCCATTCTTGTTCAAATACTCTGGTCCCAGTATGTCATATTCGTATTGTGCATCCATAGCTCATTGCATCTGCTATGTAAGCAATTTGGTTGTGGCATGACATTGGCTCTCACAATTAGCTGTCTTGTGTTTGTTTTTTTTTCATGTCATGGTCAATTTGTACTGTACCTGTTTGTATTAATTTGATAATTCTGAGTGAAAAAGAGTGCCCAGAGTTTTTTTCCGCCGGCTTTTTTTGTCTCTTGGTCTACTGTTATATCTTATTTAACAACTATCAACAACTAGTTAAAGCCGAAGTATGTGATGACTGACTTCATCAAGTGTTTTGTGAAATTCCTAAGATGAATAAAACTTTTTGAATTTTTTGAATTTGAGTCAGCTCACTAGTGTCACAGTGCGGTTTTGCACGAGTGACTGAATAAACCCGGTGGGTGGGCGTGATTTTTCCGACATATGCCAAAAACAGAACCATATTTCCAGCAATTAAAATAAAATTGCCATTTTTGATTTGAACTCTAGGAAAAGCAGACGTGACGGAAAATTTTTGAACCATGTAAAGATATACCGAAAGTTATTTTTTTTTTCAATGAAACTGCGACTGGTCTTCGTAAAAAAATCATTGAAACGACTCTGATTCCAAAATATTGAACTAGGTCAATCTTAAAGAACTACCATATAATAATAATATAATTAATTTCGGTTCTCCAAAAATTAATAAGTAATATTTTTTGCACAACTTGTGAAATAGGTAAAAAGTAAAATTTTAAATAGATAACATAATTGGACGTGTTTGTACTAAGTTTGTTTATAAGTTGAAACTAGGAATATAGCTATATAGGTATATACAGTGTGTTAGGCTTCGGATTTCCGATACTTCACCCACGTATACTATGTTCAATTTTATCGACAAAATACTATAAAAAGGGGGGTCGCACCCCTCACCCCTCCGAATGACAGCCATTTTAAAATTTAATATTTCGTACTTCTATGAGTTCACCGATACACAGAATTTCATGAACTATTTTGTATTTTATCTTAACAAAAATTACTTTAAATAAATAAATAAACTCATAGAAGTACAAGATTTCAAATTTTAAAATGGATGTCATTCAGAGGGGTGAGCGGTGCGGCCCACCTTTGTATAGTATTTTGTAGATAAAATTGAACGTAGTATACATGGGTGAAGTATAGGAAATCCATTCCAGGAAGCATTTAAATAGGAACAAAAACGATTAAATCAGGTATTTGACGACCAGCTGGTGTAGTGGTAACATACATTGTCATCTATGCCAGAGGTCCTGGGTTCGAATCCCGGCGGCGGCGGATATTTGTGTGTTGAACACAGATATTAGCCGTCAAGTCATGGATGTTTGTATGTTTATTTAAGTTTATTCTAATAAAAAATGTGTACTAAGTATCCATAACACAAGTTCTTTAAGAAACTTAATTTGGACTAAATAATGTTGTGTGAGTGTCAGAAATATTTATTTATTTATTTAGAAATTTCCTTTCAATTCAACTTTTAATTAAAAAAAAAAACAAGTTAACCTGTTTTACCAAAAACGTCGTGTTTTGTATTCTCGTATTTGTGTGAAAATTTGTTTTTACAGGGACTCGGTGAGAAAAGTTCCCCAAATAAAATAAAGTTTGTTTTTGTGCACCGCAGTTAAGCGCTTTGCTGGTAAGCTCTTTATGATGTTTTATTAACCGCCTCCGTATTTGTTTAGTGTGTAATTTACCGACATTTGTACTATCTGTCCTAGGTTAAGTAAATTTTGTTTTAAGTTCAGCGAGTTTCTTAGTCGCGAAATTATAGAAGTATTTATGTCTTAAGGTGCATCAAAAATCGAAGCTGTAAGTTAGCATGTTTTCAATAAATATTTATTACATTCATGCCATGTAATCTAGTTCAAACTTTTTGAAAATTTAATTTAGTTTAGAATGTTGACGAAAACATAAATATTTGAATCAATGAAAGCAAATTTTATGTTCTTCGCAGTAATTTCACTCCAATATATGAATGTACTGTGCTAGTATAGGCTACTTTATTGCTAATATACTGGTCACTGTGGTGGACAAGCGTGAAGCAGCGTGCCGTACGTCCTTGTCGTACGTTCTTGTCGTAGGTCGTTGTCGTACGCGCGTATTCACTCATTAGTGTGCTTGTATAGGTTTACGACCACTTTGGCGTTGGGGTAAACCTATCTGCCTCAGACGCCAGTGGTTGCGGGTTCGATCCCCGCACGGAACCAGAAAAAAAGTAATGTTCCGTGTCTGGGTGTTTACCTATTTTTTGTATTTATATTCTAGGTTCCCCTCTAGTTCGCTACATGGTATCCCATATCACAAGCTATGCTTACTTTGGGGCCATGTAGTTGGTGTGATTGTCTGGGGATTTTATTTTTTATTATTTATTTTGTACAGTCGTGTCAATGGAATCCTTAACCTCTTAATATTTGGCTAAACTTCGATTAAAATCGAAAAACGATGTAGGGCCGGACCCACGCGCGCGTGTATGAGCACTAAATATTGATTCAGCGTTGGCCCTGAATTTATATTTATTTACTACTTGCTGTAATTTTAGAAAAAAAGAAATAAAATGACACGATTTAATTTTGGGAAGCAGTTGTCATGGTACACACTGCAACAGAATAATGTATACCACCCAGCCGCACGCACACATACAATAAGCATTCGCGTTGTATGTGTGCTCAGAATAAGTGCTAATGCTTAGGCTACACTACCGTGATATGCCAGTAATTGTTGCCATAACTTAAACAACACCTAGGTGTAACCACGATTTACGGCCATAATTTTACAATGCCAATCAATATGGCAAATGGCGGTAGGCAATAGCTCCGGCGGCGGTCTTTTTTCGCACATCAAAGAAGATTACCGCAGTAATTATTGCGTTTGTGGCCACACTACCGTTTGTCCAGTGTGCAATATGAGCTCACCGGCAACGCACGTATCGACCGACATGGAGTGGTCAAATGAAAAAGTGCTCGAGTTTTTAGAATTATTCCAATCCGAACCGTCTCTTTGGGATACCCTTTTTGGTCTTCTTTTAGCTTTGTTGAAATTTAAAAGATTCATGTAAAAATAATTGGCACTCATAAAACACAACACCGCTGCAGCTTCGACCTTCATCTTGAAAAAGTTATATTTAATGCCATAATTATTGCCGGTAGACGGTAAGGTAGTGTGGCCGTAGTATAACCACACCAGTTCATGCAGTAATTTAAACGGTAATTTAATGCCATAATTATTGCGGTAACAGCCCGGTAGACGGTAAGGTAGTGTGGCCATAGTATAAGACTTAGAATAATGTTGACCAATAGCCGCACGCACACAACTAAAGATCGATTCTAACTAAGCTAACTAACTACATCGTGTCACAACAAGAAATATGACACGGATGTATAGATCTTTAATTTCAGTACTTCACGTGTAGACGAGCCTATGTTAGCCGTATAATGTGCAGATTATTATTTTATATTATAGATTTCTGAAAAGTCTGCATTTTTTTTTCTCCGTTGCTATATTAATATGTCTTTTTTTATTGTTAAATTATTGATTGATTGTTACAATAATAATGTTTAAAGATATTTCTTCAATACCCTTTTTTTCTTTCAAATTTAATGAAGAAATATTCATTAACAAACCTAATAAAATATATTCATTTAAATTAAGAAATATTTTAATAATTTATTATAATTTAAAATGATATAAATATAATTTTCATGTTCTATATTCTAATTATATTTATATTCTAATTAATCAATAAATTAAATATAGTGCATGCAATCGAAAAATAAGGTGCAGGTAAAAACTACTAATAAAAACAACACAATCTTTTCCAGATAATTATTAATTTTTTGCATTTCACAATATGTTGCGTCTGACTAGAAATTTTTATTTCACAAATTTATTAAACGAGTAATTTTAAAAACAATCATAGTTTAGGTAATAGTTGTTATTTGAAAGATTTGAATGACAGTTCTCACTTTAATTTTTCTGTCACTTGGCGTATGATCTTATTATATAATTGAAGTAATAATTCCATTGTAAATATGAATCAACATGTTATTAGCCAGAAACTATAAATAAGCTGAGCTAAGCTGATTTCTAAGCTAATCAACAATAACATCACTCACTCTGGATTATCTACTTTTGAAAAGACAACTATTACCTCACTATTTTATTAATAGCTAATTTGAGCGCCGTCGGTGTCTATGGCCTGCTGCAACCGAGATCTCATACTGTCAACTAAATTCCAGCACAAGGCAGATCCTCTCATCATCTCCCAAGTTGAAATAACCCGCCCTTCTAATTTGGCTCTGGACCTCACTTGTGATGAATCCAAATTTAAAATCATTTGACCCCACAAATTCTCGATGGCGTTTAATGCGGCCGCTTAATCTAACAGGTAGGGTGTTTCGAGCATCATAACGTTGGCATTTTCTCCTCCATAATATTTTACGGCCATCTTTGCCCGACTTGAATGTCTTTTATCCGTAAAAATAACTACACTGTTAGACCAATCAAATTCCAAATATTACTTTCGTTCATCGATATCTCTTTTGCTAGCCTGTAAATGAATAAATAAACTTAAGTTCCCTTGAAGTTTAAACAAATTATATTGCATGCGTAAGAAAGTTAATTCATTTTAAGTTATATTACTTATATACTTCTTTATTTACCTGTAACAATATATGCTGCTTGCTTTGAAACGTTGTCACACAGTTTGCAAACTCACATCATATGTGGTGGCCGTCGAACGAGTGGGTAAAAATGTATATATCCCCCGGTTCCTCTTAACGACGAACAGATAGTTGCACTGTTTTTCTCTGAAAATAAAATGATTAACATAGAAATAACGATCACGTTTAATACAAGGATTAAGTCAGAATAATAATTAACTTAAACTCACAGATATCATCAATCGACGTGCAATTTCCCTGATGGAAAAGTATTGATTGAATGAAACAATGATTTCAGCTCTCTGCAGCAATGTTAAATGATAATTCATTTTTAATTTCACTTGAGCAAAACAATCTGATAGTAGTAACGAGTAACGACGAATGCAAACCATCTAGAAACACGACTACACATTATTAAATAATAGAGGGTAGATTTAACTTTTTTTTTCTCAAGATATGACAAGCTAAAAATAAACTAGCAACACAATAAAAGATAATCGGGGGAAGATTCACTTATTTTGTCTTAAGAAATGACGCATCGTTGTTATTTCGAATAGTTACGCTAATAATAGCTACCTACTTCAAATTCAAACTTAATAAAAAACATCAAAAAAAGTTGTAATATATTTCTATCAATTTCTAAAAATGAATAATCACAGTTTTTTGAGGGACTCGATACCCGACCTGTTCAGATCTCATTCCTAGACACTTATGGTCGTATTACAGAACAGTACTCATGTATTGATACTAGTTTTGAAACTAGTATCAACGACTTTCTTTATTACAAAACGTTGCCTAATACTAGATTCAATGACCAGATATCACTTGAGTACTAAATCATTTGAACTGTGTTCACGCTTATTATAGAACTTTACTTATGCATATGCCGATGATTGAAACTAGTTTCACAACTGTATTCACTTGAGTGTGCTGTCTACCATACTTGAGCGTACTTCAAAATAAGTTTTTGATGTTGTGAACTGTGGCTTAGAGAAAAACTAGATAGGTACGCGATTCGTGCCTTCTTTAATAGTGATCTGTATTAACTACACTTCAGTGATATTGACCATTACGATAATATTTTTATAACAACTTTGAACTTTTTAAAACAAGTTTGAAGTTGCTTTTTTGTAAATAAAAACTATATTGGAATTTATAATTTTAAGTGACTTTACTTAGTAGTTGGCAACATTACATTTAGCTTTTACGTTTCGTATTATTTTTGAGTGATAAATATAAATATATTTTCATAGTAAAAAGAAGCGACAGTTATAATTTAACCGTACTGCTTCTATCGAAAAACAGATAAATAATTCAAAACATTGGCAATTTTGTCATAAATCATATAGAATTTAACGCAATTTATAAGACATTATAATCTAAACGTTGCGGATAACGTAACAGACCATTAGTTTTTGTTATTAAATGTAATGGGAAACAAATTTTTTTCAAAGAAAACCCAGTATCAACTGAGACAGATATTTGAAACTAGTTTCAGGTAATCTGGTTTTGATAATTGTTTTGTAATAAGACTAAAGCTCAAGTCAAGAATCAGCTGGTGAACAACGCTTACGTGAAACGAGTATTAAGTCTCGTTCTGTAATACGAGCATTAAACCGCTAGGCCATGGACGCTATGACTTGAAGTTGCGAAATTAGCATATTATGTTGTCTGCCTGCTATTCATCCATATAGTTCGTCATGTGAGACTTGAGAGTAGCTAAGAACGAGTTTAACAAATTAATGAATCAGCAGAAGTGAAGTATTTTCACTGTGTGCGTGAGTGCGTAAGCACGTCCACTTATTATGCTTAGATTAGGTGACATTCGTGGTGTGAGTAAGTATGGATGAACGCGCGTGGCGTGCGACGTCAGATGGTGGTATACATTATTCTGTTGCAGGCTGTACATTCCCACAAACTAATTATGGACGTACATGTATTGCAATGAAGGTTACTGTTAGTTTTACAACCAGAAAGAAAACATTTTAGACATATTAACTGAATTATAATCGTATTTGGCAATTGATTGTTTTGGTATTTAACTTCTTGAGAACACTTCAGAAACGGAAAATTAACCTTATTTGTTAATGTTCCTCAAATTGATACTAGAATCGAGAAATCGTAAAATATCGTTTCCAAATCTAATCAAAATAGGAGCGAAAAAAGTAATATAAACAGCACTAAACAAGTAACCACAACCTCTTATTCAATTTAAAATGATCAAATTTTAATTTGAAAATACTAATTGTCTTAATTTTTTATAAAATAGTCCATTTTTTTAATTATAAGGATAGGACGTGTATCTTCCATGCCACTTGATGGAAAGTGCGCATGAAGACTATACTGGTACACGTCCATCCACGAGAAACCTATTCACTCAACATTTAAAAGTACCAGTACCAGACTTATCGCGCTTAACTGTATTTAACATTAACATATTACATTACTCTCTTGACAGACCCCATAACTTAAAAAATAAATCGTTAAATAAATGATGAACGTAGATTTCTAAGAAGTATAATATAATATGAAACAACGAATAAGAATGAAGCCTCATCTCGAAGACATGAAAGAAGTAAATTACTTAACCGTTTATTAAACCACTTCTCCGAAATATATTATAGAAACTTAGAAACTGTTAATTAGATTATGAACGCAGCTTTCCATTGATTTTATATTACTTTTAGGTAAAAATAACTAGCTAAATGTTATCATATCATATTTATATATTTTCGCCAATGTAGGTAAGATTTTATCATTTATCCTACTCCTACTAATATTATAGTTGTGAAAGTGAGGACAAATAAAGGAAGTCTACAAAATAAATATAGCTAAGTCATTTATAACTTTTTGCGCGATTTGATCGACGTACAGCGACATCTATCGAATAAAAGCAAATTAAAATTTTGTATATTATAAATGTGAAAGTTGGATGGATGGATATGCATGAATATATTAGGATATTTGTTATTCTATCACGGCTAAAAGGCTTAATGGATTTGGATGAAATTTGGCATAGTGATAGTGTACACTTTTCAATAGCAAATAGGCTACATTTTATCTCAATATTCCCGAGAGATTTGAAATGGCGCGGGTAAAACCGTGCGATACAGCTAGTGAAACTATATATACATACTATAAAGTTACGACCCCAATAAAAAAAGTTTTACTATAGACCACAACTTTAGATTTTTTTAAATTAATCGGCATTTCTCATTCCTATTTGACAAATACACGTAGGTCCGCAAATGAGGCACGTACGCTTTGATTGGTCTTCACTTTGATTCCCGTGCAGTGATTAAGCAAATTGCCCGAAGGGGCAGTTTGCTTTCCGCTAGGGTTGACATAATATCTTAATAAATCACTTAGCACTGCGCGGAATATTACAGCAAATTGCGGTTAACTTAGTTTGTACTTACTTTCTGAAGCTGTATTAGCTTTGTTTATAGTTTCACTTATCGCCAATTAATCATTGTTTCCAATTGAAAACTTTTATCTTAACCTTAAAACCGCAGATGCGGACGGGGATTAAAACGAAAACATTATTTTTTAACAAAACTACATAATAACTGTTACAAGCTACACAAGATATTTTCTGAGTTCTATTAATAATCAAAGACTACTATTTTAAGTTCAAAGAAAACAATTACAATTACAAACAATATTTACCAATTGATACATTCAATGGAGCGATCAATTGAAAGACTCGTCGACCTCTAAATTCCATACGCTAATAAGAGACGCGCTGGACCGAAACCGATGGCGGCAGATCATCCGCTCCAAATGCAGCCCTGATGCTGACCACGATCCTCAGACATGAGGGACCGACCCAAGAGAGAGAGAACATACAAGTGTATGTTAGGATATTAGCTTTCAAATGCAATACATTCAAATCAATAACTTTTTCCTTTGCGGCAGCCTCTGAGTGGGTTTGAGTACTTCCCTGGGGTGTTCTGGTTTCCAGTTTGAAAACATACTTTTTAACTGCCTTAAGTTTGGCTTTTTATTGAACTTATTAGAGTTCGGATTATTATTAATAAATACTTTGATTCTCCTAACCACATTGCCTGTGAAGAAGATTCTTTAACCCTGCGTTGCTGTGACGATGAGGGGTGTGACGAGTGAATAAGATGATGAGACATCTTCGAGATGAAACAAACAGGTGAAGGAAAAACTACCAAAAAGGGCCAGGTAGATTAATTGCCACGCAGTGGTGGTCATTCAAATTAAAGGCAATTAAAGGCAATTAAAGGCAAATCTTAAAACATAAAGGCCTTATCCAATAAAATTCATTAATTTAATATGTTTTCCTTAAGTGATAATGTATTTTATAAAATTGATTTAATAAAATCAATATTTTAAAGATTACCTAATAAATCCATTCATTTTGGACAACCCTACGGCCAGTCAATCACTCCTCACGTACTGGGACTGCAGCAGTTGGGCTTATGGCATCTTCTATCGGATAACACTAAATCAAGCTACGATTCTATTGATTGGCATAAGTTTATAGGCTATCGTTAAAAGCTTATGGCCCGAACATGATAACTCGTTGTTTGATATACAACTTAAAATAATAAATCAATTTTTGGCTACTACTTTGGCCATAAATTAATACCAGCTGCCTAGGATTCCAGTGGCATCGGGTTAGCTGACCATTCCACGATATAATCAAATGTATATATAAGTAATTTATTTTGACTAGCTGCGTCACACGGTTTTACGCAAATTCTAATCCCGCGGGATTATCGGGATAAATAGAAGAGTCTGCCAATTCCACTATGCCAAATTTTATCAAAATCCGTTTAGCGGTTCTGCCGTGATTGAGGATAAAACATCCATAGATTGATCCAAATTTTCACATTTATTTGTTATACATAATCTATCAGTAGTAAATATGTGTGGTATTTATCGGTAATAAGTAATAAATATGGGTGATGTATGTGTGGCACGTGCTGCGCGGGGAGCTGCACCATCCGCAGCTTCTGCAGGAGTTAAAACTGAACACCCCACCGCCGGCGACCACCGCTCGCGGTGCCCTCTGCTAGGACTGATCTGCTGAAGTTCGCCCCTATATCACGTGCAATTAAAACATTAAACAGCATATCTAGCACCGTGGACATATTCAATTGTAGCCGGGCTGAGTTCACAGTAGTTGCGCAAAAATACTTGGAATCATTATAATACGTTTTGTAATCAAATCTAAAATAGGTACTTATAAATAATATTTTTGTAACATCGCATTGGGGTTTCCTGCAATGATGTTGTAAATAATTTTAAGTAAATAAATAAATAATTCAGTAATAATAGTAAGAAGTAAAATAAATGTAGAAAATTTTTCGTTGAAATCCTTGTATTTATAATAACATCGTATTGTAAAATCTCTTGTTTTGTTGGCCAAATGAATCTTTATTAATATAATATGTATGTCTAATTATAAAAAATTACGTTTTTTGGACATAGGCAGTAGGTTCATAAAATATTCGGATTCATTCAGCTCAAGAAACCGTTTGTTGAAATAAATATCTCCAAAAATCACAATGTTTCAAATAAAATAAAGCGTTTTGCTTGCAAGGGGAAGAACGAGGGGAACCATTTAACAATGCCTTAAATAACGCCATAACTGATGGGATCACAAGGATAAGTTTTCGTAACTCAATTTTGAAAAGGGGAAAATGCAATTCATATTATTTATGAAACGCGAGTATTTCAATGGTTCATACAAAACTTTTTATGGTGTTGTTGAAATATTGGGGTTGTGCTTTCAAGTTATTGTAAATTTAATAAGTCATTGGACGTTTTGTACTGTAATATTATACTGTAGTGCTATTATTATACAAATAATAGCGACAATGAATTTTCATACTTGCGTGAAAAGGATATGGGCGAAAAATAAAAAAAATGACTCTAAGTTATGCATAGTTAATACAAATTAAGCTTTGCTACTATTAAACTCTTATCTATTACGACGATCGGCTGGTGTAGTGGTAACATACATTGCCTTCTATGCCAGAGGTCCTGGGTTCGAATCCTGGGTTCGGCGGATATCGGTGTGATGAACACAGATATTAGCCGTCAAGTCATGGATGTTTGTTTATTCTAATAAAAAATATGTATGTTTATATGTATATTTCTTACGTATATCAGTTATCTAGTATCCATAACACAAGTTTTTTAAGAAACTTAATATGGGCTAGATAATTTTGTATGAGTGTTAGAAATATTTATTTATTTATTATTATTTGTTACATTAAAATGTAAATGTTGTAAATGTGGGTCGTAAACTTAAGTCGGTGAAAAGCGTTTGAGCAAAATCTTGCTATGTTTTATAGGGTCAGCAGCTTGCTTGGTGATAGTACCACTTAAGGCCTGCTTAGCGACAACCTTACTTCATCCTTAATTAAATATCTGTTTGAGAAGTGTTTGACATCGAGACATTTTCTTTTTAGGTACCTACGGACTTATCGAAATAATAAGAATGTCAAACGAGTAATTTTTAACCTATACTTTCAAAGTCTTGTGCTTTTACCACTTTCCTTTAACTTACTCAAACTTTTAAATCCCATATAAAGCTTTTGTTTTAAACACGGTTTCATTGAAATACAGACTTTAAATACATTATTCATAAATCCTACTTTCTTTAAATCTTTTTCATCCTTGATTGTAAAAATGACGAATTACAAAAGCAATTTATTCAGTTGGAATGTTCTCGAACCCTCCGATTTGTATAATCCAGTGTTGCAAAGGGTAGCGCCGCGCCGAGGCGATTGCATGTCCTATAAAATTAAATACATTTTATTTCTTAGCTATCAACTAGGGAACCATAGTAAATGTATTCATGGGACACATTTTTATTATAGTGAATTACTATGTAAGGGAATTTATGGACGTTTTCTATGTTTATTGGGTAACTATATTTAAGGAAAACGCAGTTTTGTTTTATTATTATTTCAGTTTTTCTTGTTTTGTACTTTTAAAGAAATACATTAGAAAAACCTATTATAAAAAAAATTAACATAAATTGAACCCTGAAATAATACGATATCGTCCATTAATATTTTAAAGCTATATCTATATAAAAAAATCACATATGTTATGTGTATTTGTTGTAATAAGATATCTAATAATGCTATATTAGTTGTTCATGTATTGAGTTACAAAATACTTTGTTAACTTATGGTAGAAAATTACTAGCCTCAAAAGTTGAACATAAAATCTAACTTTTAATAATATGAAATCGGCCAAAGGCAAAACCGATGAATGTTTTTCATATTTCTTCTGTGTCTGTTTTAATAGTATATCTAATAATGGTGTAAGTTCACATAAGCTTGCGTGAATGCGACCACAAAACGGGACTAAAGCGTATCCTGGTAACACCCAGACCCGTGTCTTTAGCGTCACCAAGTGGAAAAAAGCTTTCCTGTCATTTTATATAAAGTGTTGCTATATTATCTTGTCTTTATTCGTAAATGTTCCTTTATGTGATAGAGACCAGTGTTATTCTTTGATGTATGTTATACATTTTTTCAAATAAAGAATTTTTATCTAATCGTTTTACGATCAGTAGCAATTATACTGTCTGAAGTTTTCATCATTTATGATATAAAAAAACATATTTGATTGGATTTTATTTCGTTTGGAAACTATACAGATACTTTTGTCACGAGTTTACAAGTAATTAAAAGCAATAATACCGGCACAAAAGAAAATACTGTTTTTTTCTAAATGACATTTCCTGTCATTCTGTTTTTGAAAATTGTGTAGTGCATAAATGTAAAATACACTGAAAATAAAAATGGACCGTTTTACTCCGAAAGAACGTGGAATAATCGTGTCAATGTTCTTACGGAATAAATCATCAGTGATAAAAACACAACGTGAATTTCGTCGAAGATTTCCCTACCGTCCAGCAACGATTGGTCGCACACTTCGACGCTTTGCCACACGCCTTGAAGCAACTGGCTCAACATTGGATAGACCCAAGTCTGGGAGGCCAAGAACAGTGAAGATGTGGAAGAGTTTCCAGAAACATCAACAAGGCGACGTGCCACGCAATTGGGCATTTCCAGACGGACCCTGCAGCGTATTTTGGTGAAAGACTTAAAGATGTTCCCGTATAAAACTCAAATGACTTATAAACTGCTGCCTACTGACCACCGATCTCATCTAGAATACAGCCAGCGCGTCAAAAACCTTGTAACGTTGTGGATTGGGGGAGTGTTCAGTTTGTGCCCGGAGTGAAGATTGCTTAAGTTGTAAGTAACCAGACACTCCTACCAAAACACAGGTCACAAAATAAAGATACTCTGAGCGTAAACACCCTAGACTCACCCTCGATCCTACTTATCCAAGATATAGCGGGGTAGGTCCTACTTAACAGGTCTTGTGATATAAAATAAAAGATGTTAATACTGATAAATATCACAGATTTTATTGTGTAATAGTTCAAGGCGAGTCCTGAGTATCTTTACACAGAGAGCGGTGAGAAAAAAGTTTAACTAGCTCAGGAGAGGGAGTTCACCATACTAAATCACCTCACCGTCTCTGTTATACATAAAAAGAACAATTTATATAGGTACTTTAAATTACCATGAAGCTAAATTAACAAAACAATTAATAAACTAAGGTTAGTGCTTAAGTCTACTTAAAACTAACCGCAAGGATTATCTTTTAAAACAATAATTAAAGAATATTCTATCTCTTAATGTCACTACAATAACTAATATCCAGTTTCAATATCCAATATCCAATATCAATATCCAATATCACCACAGGTGCTTTCTTTCTTGATTTTATAGTTGTAAGTAGATAAAAGATTACCTTATAACTCCTCGGTCAACATTTTACTAAAGCAAATCTGCATGTTACCATGAGGATTTCATGCTCTTGTGTTAAATCATGTAACAAACAGCTTCAGCCACATTTAAAAACAATGAAAACTCCACCAGAGTTACTCCTGCAAAGCACCCTGGAAAGAATTATAAACTTGATTACCCGAGATGGTCAGATCTAGGTTATGTTTTTTTTATAGGCTTCAATTTGGAATAATTTAAGAAACGACAATTACCAACATTTGTGATGGAGCCTTAAAAAGATATCTAGCTGAATATTCGTTCAAACTAATAGGATTAACATCAGACGTGAAGATTTGACAATGTGACTTACCATATGGTTTCCAATATGGGCTAAAATTTATTTCTAACACAAACTGCGGCGACTACATATTATACGTATTTCACCTTATTAAATTAAAGGTTTATTAAATGGGACGATCACAACATCTAGCCAGCAAAGCCGGCCCAAAAAAAAAAGATTTCACATCTTGACAGCAGCGGTGCGTTCCGTCCGTCTTGAAGAAAAAATATAATCTTGCCAATCTCAAAATTCTAAGGTCGCGAGTTTTAATTTTTTATAACCCACAAAAACTACTACGTTACAATGCCCCCCCTCCAAAGAAAAGGGTCATGAAGTGAACCGATCGCCGTCCCGGCGTTGAAACAATCTACAACCAACCTAAACTGAGAAAAAAACTAAGTTATAACACAACAATGAATCTAAGTAGATAGGTAGATACCTACAATCTGTGAAATATATCAGTAACAAAACAAAAAAATGTTACACCTATGGCCAACATACCATAAGGTATAACTAAAACCCATCACCACAAAACAACAACTCAACAGCTGTTAAAAGAGAAAAAAAAACTTGTAAGTAACAAAGTTTACAACCAACTATCAACAAAGTTGTATTAGAAAAATATATATAGGCATAACAGCCACTTAAGTAACAACAAACAGTTGTTAAAAAAACAATACCAAAATTACAACATTAAGTTTAGTAAGTAAACCTACTTACTAAAAAATATAAATAAATATCCATCTTTCAGTTATCAATCCAAAAAAAAACCAACAGGCAGGTCAGATTTTATACAAACTACACATTCCTTACAAGACCGGCCATAGCATCAAGTCATTCAATGAGTCCTTGAGTTGTGTCAGTCTTATCACCATTCATTCACATTCATTCATCATCGGGTTGAACATACATCATCTTCTAGAGCGCTCTTTGCAAAATTAGTAACTAACATAACCATTCATTCCTTACATTCATCTCTTTCAGAATTACTGTCTTTGTGTTAACACAGCAAAATCTGTGCAACACTAAACAATAACAAAAACATACTACTTCAGTATAAAAGTTGTAAAGCCAACTTTACACCAGAACTAACAATGGACATCGAATTGAATTTGCCTTTAGCTATTACTTAAAAAAAATATAACTTCAGTATAACTGACAGTTATAACAAAATATTGCCGAAACAACAAAAATGTGTCAGGTGAGTAATAGAGAAATACCACCTATATGACAACAAAATAACTGCAGATTGAACTCAATACTGACAGTAACCAAAATCTGTACCAAGTGAGTAGTAGAGAAATACCACTTGTACAACAAAAAATATATTTATCTGCAGATTTATCTGACAGATAAAAAATACACTAACATTTAGTGAAAAAAAATTTCACAAAAAGAAAATATATCTACCAAAATGGTTATATAAAAATGTATAAACACAAAAAAATAAGGACTACCAATGGTGAAGTTTCAATAAAACACAAAACATATTAAACCTTTAGGTCCTTCACGTGCCACCTTGGATCAGTTAAACCATTAAATTTAATATTCCACCTGACAATATTTCTATCCCCAGAACACTCAACAATAGTCGGGGCCAGTGGTACCTGAACATCTGCACTGACAGATGGTACAGCTGAAGTGTCTATAGACAAATAAGGTTTTAATTTATCATTAAGAGACAAAATCTTCTTCTGCAACGCTGGGCTACTAGAAGACAACCTATTTATTCGCCAATACAAGTGACTGCATAAACCCTTGAACCGTGAACTCGAACTTTTATCACTGTCAAACAAATTGGATAGTTCAAGCAGCTTACTTTCAATCATTGGAAGCTCTTCCTCAACATCGACCTTGTCATCCAATACATATATGTCATCTGGAGAACATTCCTTAGACAAAACTCTAAGTTGCTTCCTCAGCCCTTCTACAGTTGTGCTTGGTGTCTCAGAACGAATAAGAACTTCATAAATGAGTTCTTCCTTATTTAAAGCATGAAAATTAATTGATTTTAAGTTCGCCATGGTGATATTTTAACAAGAAAACCTTAATAATATTAAATACTATGTTAGTATTATAATTAAATACAAAATATATCTGTAAATATCAGCTAATGTAAAAATATATGGTAACATCAATGTAAATTACCTGAAAAAAGTTTGTTTGTAACAAACAATAAAAACAGAACAGTATTTGACAATAAAATGTTCAATAAACAAAGTAAAGTGTGTTGTTGTACACAAATTAAATGAATTTTAATTTGGAACTGCAAAGTTGTAACATTGACAAAAAGAGATATATTATTTTCAATAAAACAACACACAAAAATGTAAATTGGACGCAATAACAATTATTACACCCTTAAACAATAAAAATTTAAAGATTGGGCGCCATTTGTAACGTTGTGGATTGGGGGAGTGTTCAGTTTGTGCCCGGAGTGAAGATTGCTTAAGTTGTAAGTAACCAGACACTCCTACCAAAACACAGGTCACAAAATAAAGATACTCTGAGCGTAAACACCCTAGACTCACCCTCGATCCTACTTATCCAAGATATAGCGGGGTAGGTCCTACTTAACAGGTCTTGTGATATAAAATAAAAGATGTTAATACTGATAAATATCACAGATTTTATTGTGTAATAGTTCAAGGCGAGTCCTGAGTATCTTTACACAGAGAGCGGTGAGAAAAAAGTTTAACTAGCTCAGGAGAGGGAGTTCACCATACTAAATCACCTCACCGTCTCTGTTATACATAAAAAGAACAATTTATATAGGTACTTTAAATTACCATGAAGCTAAATTAACAAAATAATTAATAAACTAAGGTTAGTGCTTAAGTCTACTTAAAACTAACCGCAAGGATTATCTTTTAAAACAATAATTAAAGAATATTCTATCTCTTAATGTCACTACAATAACTAATATCCAGTTTCAATATCCAATATCCAATATCAATATCCAATATCACCACAGGTACTTTCTTTCTTGATTTTATAGTTGTAAGTAGATAAAAGATTACCTTATAACTCCTCGGTCAACATTTTACTAAAGCAAATCTGCATGTTACCATGAGGATTTCATGCTCTTGTGTTAAATCATGTAACAAACAGCTTCAGCCACATTTAAAAACAATGAAAACTCCACCAGAGTTACTCCTGCAAAGCACCCTGGAAAGAATTATAAACTTGATTACCCGAGATGGTCAGATCTAGGTTATGTTTTTTTTATAGGCTTCAATTTGGAATAATTTAAGAAACGACAATTACCAACATTTGTGATGGAGCCTTAAAAAGATATCTAGCTGAATATTCGTTCAAACTAATAGGATTAACATCAGACGTGAAGATTTGACAATGTGACTTACCATATGGTTTCCAATATGGGCTAAAATTTATTTCTAACACAAACTGCGGCGACTACATATTATACGTATTTCACCTTATTAAATTAAAGGTTTATTAAATGGGACGATCACAACATCTAGCCAGCAAAGCCGGCCCAAAAAAAAGATTTCACATCTTGACAGCAGCGGTGCGTTCCGTCCGTCTTGAAGAAAAAATATAATCTTGCCAATCTCAAAATTCTAAGGTCGCGAGTTTTAATTTTTTATAACCCACAAAAACTACTACGTTACAACCTCAACCTTGAAGTGGATGATTTTTCTTCAAAACTGGCTATGAGTGATGAAGCGCATTTCCATCTCTCAGGGCATGTCAATAAGCAGAATACTCAGTTTTGGGGTACTGATAATCCGCGCATTATTCAAGAAACACCTTTACACCCACTAAAAGTTCACGGCATGGTGTGGCATCTGTGTTGACAGAGTGATCGTACCCTATTATTTCGAAGACGCTGGAGGCAATGCGATAACTGTCACTGGAGAACGCTACAGAGCCATAATACGTGAGTTTTTGATAACCAGTTTGAACGAATTGGGGATGCAGCACAGATTTCAACAAGACGGCGCTACGGTACACACAGTGCGTGACATTATGGACTTAGTGAGGGACGCTTTTCCAGGCCGAGCTATCTCTCGTTTTGGCGATTTGCCTTGGCCCGATCTGACCAGTCCAGACTTCTTTCTTTGGGGTTTTTTGAAATCTTGGGGGTATGTGAACAAGCTACAGACTCTCGCACAAATATACATTTATATACAAATATATAATGTTATAGCTGAACCAAATAGGGTCTTTACTTTTGCGCCACCCAGTAGTAGTTGAAAGTTTCACAGCTTGTATGATATACTTTAGTTTTAACATAAAAATATCGTTATGAAATAAAACACCAATTTTAAACAAAAAATACATTGTATCGCGTTCACAAACTTAGAGAAAAACTATTAAAAGCAATAATAAAGACAATTTTTATCATTATCAAGGTGTTTTGGGCGATCGGTTTTAGTGATACCAAACAACAGATTGGCTAGGTGTAACTATTGACGCAGCGCTATCTACGGGGTGACACATGAGGGCGGGGAGGTTTTCAAAAAAACGCACACACGCATTTTGTACCCGCTGTACAGTGCAATCCGTGCACGCAAGCAGCCTCGGTCAATATCCAAGCTTCAGAATAATATCCTGGAAAGAATGAGGGCATCGCACAGTTAAATACGCAAATCTACACTGAGAAAGTCACGTATACGATAAAGAATGCCGAGCTTGTATAAACATACCTTGATTGAATTCATTGCGTGACTCTCAAAGCGCTGCTGCTCATCAATGATGACCCCCAGGTCACGAGTCTCTGACACCCGAACCACGCGCTCACCCATCACTGACACGTGTAGATCATGCGCAGATATAGCGAGAATCTGTCCTGGAGAGCCCGAGATCATTAATAGACTTTTAATAGTGTCACAGGTTTTACCTATTTCAGAGGTCCAGAGTATTCCTCTCAGACTTGTTGTACAGAAATTTTGTTTTTAATATGTTGATTACAATTTAAATTTATATGTACCACTATCTGTAAACCCTTCAATGTTTGAAATAAAGATATATTATTATTATATTATTAATTGAGTTTATGACTAGAGTGTTGGATTGCCCCAGGACGAGATCCTCGCAAAGTCCTCATTAATATGGTCTACTGCTGCCTTTGTGTCCCTTGGGTCGAATAAAAAATACAGCTGGGTGTCATCAGCGTACATATGGTAATCGTAGTGCCGGATGTTCGTGCACAACATAAAAGGGGCCCCAAAATAACTCTTTATTACATAATAATTCATATTTGCAACAATTTTTGACTTGTTCCTCTTGCATTGTTATTAATATACACATTTCATTGAAAATTATTAGAAATATACAGGGTGGTTTTTTGGTCACCAGCCAAATTTAAATGTTAGTTTCTTTGATACAATATAAACGTAACTGCACATTTATTTTAGCGTCGCTCAGTACAAAAATGTAGAAATATGGAACCACAAACATTTTTGAAAATAGTCGCTGTTGATGAACATAGCTACTACGACGCGGCATTTCATTGTTAATAGTATGACATAGTACTACGAGATGTTTTGTAGTAGCGCGCAGTCGACTTTGTTTTAATGGTAATTTAGAGTGACCATGCTTAGCTTAAAATGTTAGCGGATATATAAATTTTCTTTGAAAAAAAAAGTTAATACTTTTTTTTTGCAAAATCGATTTTATAAATTATACTTATTGTGTAAAAAAAATTTGGCCTATGACCACAAATAAACTCTGTATTATGAATATCTAAGACTATTGGGCCACCTTGCACCAAACCCACTAAATAGATTAAGCGCTTATCTTATTAAAATTGTCTTCTTACATTATTAAATAAATAGTCCTAATAAATATATATTTCGTGCCTAAAAATAAATAATGTATGCTTGTGTCATACATAGCTGTGAGAAGCCAGTATGATTGACTTGTACTAAAAAAATGCGCAACCAAACATAAATGGCTGAACGTTTTTTTTTTTTAATTTTGTATGAAGGACGATTCTTTATTGATTTTAAATTACTCAAACAATCACACTGAAGTGAGATATTAATTATATTTATTTCAGTTTTTTTTTATCAAGGTCAGAATTTGGTTCTTTTTTGTTTATTTAATTTACAGTTTGATTTTGTTTTCTTTTGCTAATATTACTAAATAATAATTAATATTAAAGTGTGATTTAAAAATCTAATGCGGCGCTAAAAAAGAAAATGTAATATTGGATACTCAAATATACATCTTATATTTATTGTATGTGCCTTTTAATTGAAAAAAAACATAACATCGATATGTTTAGGAGCATTGGACTCCACCAGATAAATAATAGTATATTTAGGCAGCAGATTAACTGAGGGTTAAAACAAGTATTATAACATATTATACATAGTATTATCACTAGCAAGCGTTTTTTATCATGCTACAAGATATTGGATAAAGCAAATGATAAATAACTAACCTAGGCACTACTTAAAAATTAAAAATAAAATTGGCAAACTTTGCAAAACCAATAGGTGTGTCTATTAGGTAATTTTCTACAACCCTATTAACACAAGAAATATCTTGAAAGAACTTTGCAGTCTTAAAAAAAATTATCAACACAGGATATTAAAAACATCAAAACCTTCTTACAACCAAAAACATCAACTAGTAACACCCTATTACATACTAAAACTTTATTAACCTTCATTCCCTTAATATTCTACTTTAGCGAAACCTTTATATTCGTCTCGTCTTGAAAGCTGTATAGTCACCGGATATATGTCGCTAACATCACGTGACCCCGAGTTTCCGGCAACGATCCGCCAAAACTGACATACCATATCCGGTACGACTGAACCCTTGCTCCCTTCCCCAACAGAAGGAAAAAGGGTAAAATTTTATTTGGGTTCACGGAATTTCGGACACGAGTTAATATAATAATAATAATAATAATAATAATCTTTATTGACACAATCAAACAATTTTCTTATACAATTAGTAGGTAGAACATTTGTTTTTTGGTATATATTTTTGATCTCTGGCGTTTAAATTAGGCTGAGCCTGTACCATAAACGCCAGTTATTTTCAGTGGACTATAACAAAGAGATTAAGTACCCTTACAGATGATTAGGATATAAGTAAATATTATGCTTGCAATCAGTTATACAGTATGTAGTTTCTTAACTTAACAATGAGTATGATAAATAATAATAAGAATATATATCTTTAGTTTAATAATATGAAGGTATTCCTAGTTTAGTTCAGATGAATTCTCTTATTTTTGATAAAATGTTAGTAATTATCAAATATTGTATATTATGGTCTAGTGGATGGATACATTTAATTTCACCAGGTAAGGATTCTTCAACATAGATAAAAATAAAAAGTTTATGCAGCGATAAAGATCTGATATTTTATATAAAATTAAAAGGTAAGAAAGTAAGCTGGTCATGTAACAGCGCGGCACGGTTCAGTGCGATGACGCGGTGAAGTGAGGTGTATTGTAGGTGAGCTATGTATTGTAGGTATTTTAGATTGTTATGACAATGTAGTGAGTAAGTTTTCTGTTTGTTCATAGGTTTTAGATGTAAGATACGAATATAATGATTTTTTACAGTCATGGTTGTTCAATTTATGTATTTCATTTTCTTTGTTAATTTTGTTGTACAGCATGGGTCCCAAAAAGCATAGAAATTTACGTATGTAAGATGTTTTAAATTTTATTACTGGACATATCCTTTTATTTTTTCGTTTTTCAGTGGCTTTTGGTTCATAGGGTGTCTTTTCGTGTTGCACAAGGACAGCTGCTTTAATAAACATCTGTCGGACCGTTAGCACTTTGCATTCAGAAAATAGGTCAGTAGTAGGGTATCTAAAAGGTTTAAACGTCATAACCTTCAGTATTGCACGCTGGGCTCTCTCTAACTTAATCAAGTGACTTTTTAATGCTCCCCCCCACGATGTAATGCAGTATGATAGAACAGACTGTACTAAGGCATAATAAACAGTTTTTAGTAGACTGTAGTCAGATATGTGTCGGAGTTTCTTAAAGATGAAAATTAAACGCCTTGTCTTTACAGTGAGCTCATTTATGTGCTTAGACCATGATAATTGCTGGTCTAATAAAACTCCCAGGTATTTTATTGTTTTAACGATTTCAAGATGAGGGCAGTTACACTGATTTTGGGGGTTTTTCTTAGCACATGTGTGTATTTGAATTTCATTTTCTTTCTTATTAGGTACAGATTTGTTACTATTAATAAAGAAGATATGTTTGGACTTTGAAACATTCAGAGTTAATAGATTGTTTTCAAGCCAATGAGCTATCTTTTTTAGCCCCAATTCTGCCTGAGATTTGACTTCAGCCCAGGTTTTCCCATGAAATACTACAGCCGTATCGTCTGCAAAAGTAAACATTCTACCGCTAGGAATATTAATGTCACACAGATTATTTATGTAGATGTTGAATAGTGTCGGTCCTAAAACGCTACCTTGGGGCACTCCGTAGTTAATGGAAACATCTTCAGAAAACATACCCTTTATACAAAGTCTTTGAATTCTACCCGTCAGGTAATCCCTAAAAAGGCTAAGTGGGGCACCCCTTATTCCAATTTCTTCCATTTTGTCTAAGAGGATTGGGATAGAGACCGTGTCAAATGCTTTGGTTAGGTCGAGAAAGATTCCAAGGCATTTGTCTTTCCTATCTATATTCGTGGCAATGTACTCAGTTAGCGCAAGAACTGCCTGGGCTGTTGACCTTCCCGCTCTAAAGCCATATTGGTGTTCAGATAAGATTTTTTCTCTCTCTAAGAACGCTACCAATCTCTTGTTAATGACCTTTTCCGTGATTTTTGACATGGCAGACAATACAGCTATAGGGCGATAATTACAGATGCTGTCCTTGTCTCCTGATTTAAAGATAGGATGAATGATCGATGTTTTGAAAGCCTGGGGGAATGTCCCTTTTGTTATACACAGGTTTATTATATGAGTTAATGGACGAATAATAAATTTTTTTGCGGCTTTGAGAAGTTTTGTACTAACGTTATCCCAGCCGATAGCGGCATCGGCTTTTAAGGTGCCAAGAATAGTTTCTATTTCAGATTCAGTCGCTTCCAGCATGACCATGGAATTAATACGTCGATTTTGGGAGTGATTAGTGGTTTTATTAGGTTTGATATTTTTAGCTAGTTCTTCTGCAATACTTGAGAAATAGTTGTTGGCTTTGTTGAGTGATAATTGTGGGGTTTCGTCAATTTTAAGTAGCTTTTCGGAAGTAGTAGTTTGAGATTTTCGTTTTGTAATTGAATCTATGACCTTCCATGTTTTCTTTGAATCGCTGGCACATTTGGCTATTTCGGACTTTTCATAATTAATTTTTAGTCTTTTTAGGAGGTTGTTGCAGTAGTTTTTGTATCTATTGTATGTAATGTGGAGAGTCATATTATTCGGATCTTTTTTACATTTTAAGTACATGCGATCACGGTTGTTTATGCATTTGAGAAGGCCAGGTGTGATCCACGGTTTAAGGCAGCGGGTTTTTGACGGAATTCGTTGCGTTGTTGTATTGTCACGAACAAGACTACTTAGGATATTAATCAAACGTTGCGTACACCAGTTTGGATCGTCTGATAGTAGAATTTCATTAAAGTCAATATTTTTGAGTTCCTCTACAATATTTACGTAATTAATTATTGTTTTCGTTTTGGGTTTGGGTATTTCGTGATGAATTTTTGATGGTACGCGTGTAAGAACAGCAGAGTGGTCAGTCAAGGGTGTTTCATGCACAATCGTTACGGCAGGAAACTCTGTTTTGACCATTGAGTGATCAAGACAGTTCCCCGCTCGCGTGGGATACACGTGACCTGGTAAGAGACCATGGCTCAACAACAGGTTTAGATAATCGTCGGATTTCGGGTCTTCGTTATTGTTTTTAATGTCGATATTTAGATCTCCCATTATTAAGATAGTTTTTCGGTTTTTATATGTAGTCAGTGCTTGATCTAAGGATTTCAGGAAGTTTTGTGTGTTTTTTACAGACGGACTTCTATAAATGCCAAACAACACGGTGGACGAGTCAATTTCAACTACCAAACAGGTGGCATCGGTCAGTGGCATTTCTGTTACGCTACATTCAAGGCCTAGTTTAGTGTAAATGACAATCCCGTCATTCTGATTATTGTTAATTTTAGTGAAGTGAGTTTTGTAGTTAGGTAGTGATGGAATAATAGGCGATTTAGTATTCCATGTTTCTGTAAGTATATAAACATCGCATGGAATGTCTAGTCTATGGAGAAATACTTCAAGCTCCGAAAAATTTCGAGAAATACTTCTAATGTTTTGTGTGAGGAAGGTCAGGTTGTTACATGTTGTAGTATTGCGATTTAAAATTAATTTGAAAGAATCTGCGTCGGTCAAAAAGGATAAGCCAGCTGTGATTTTGTCAATACTGTTCATTAAATTTGTATTAGTTATGAAATCCACTTGTATTATTTGTTATTTCTGTTCCAGTTTTAGGACAATTTAAAACTATATGCAAATAGAGTAGAGCTCGTGTGAAATTTACGGCATAACCAGTGTTGGAGACTTTATTAAAAATGGAGAACATCAATTTTATCGCACTATTAATGTTAACAGTAGTGTAGGTTGTGTTGTAGTTTGTGTATGTGAGAATAGTGTTTATGGAGTGGGTGCATGTGTTTAATAGTAATAAGTGAAGGAATACAATATAAAATACATATTTTGATATAAGAATCTTAACTAAAATAATCTTTGATATAAAAGTAACAACAAAAAATAACTTGCATGAGATAGCGTACCATAAGGTTAGTCACTTCATGTTTCTTAAGTTTGTGATGTCGCCCTCAGATTCAATACGTATTAACGGTGCTCCGTCTTCTTTTCTCAGGAAAACTTTACCATACGAGGTCCAGCAATATTTGTATTTATTCTGTCCTCCAAATTCTCTTGCTAAGAAAAACAGTCTCTTGGTTTTGGAAGTAAGATTCTCAGAGATGAAAATTGGAGTCTTAAGTATATTTAACTTTATATGATTCGTGTTCAGTTTATCTTGCATATGTTCTTTGTTGAATTTTTTGACAGCACTTATTATTCTTTCCTTTAAGATAACTGTTGTGAAATCTACAATAATTGGTTTGGTTTTATTTGCGTTTAGACGAAAAATATCTTTTATATCAGATTCATGAACTTGCACATTAATGGCATTGCCCAGCTCCACTACCATCTTACAAAGTGTCTGCTTGTTTTCATCAATCAATTTAGGTATACTCCGAATTTCCATGCTCGTTGCACGGCTTTGTCGCTCTAATTGATCTACTTTTTCTTCCAAAAATCTTATATATTTTCGATCTTCAGATCTACTTTCGTTTATACTCTTAACATGTTCCATGACTTCATCATACCTGTCCGCTGTGAAATTTACTGATTCTTGTAGCTGTTTGTTCTGTTCTTTTATTTCGTTCATAGTGGTTTTTAAATCATTGTACATGTCCATCATAAGCGACTTAAAATCTTCTAGTTCGCTTTTTACTCCCTGATCCGCCCTTTTCCTTTTTGAGTTTAAATTACGTTCAGTTACGTTAGCAAGAGCTTCTTCCATATTCACAGATAGACTTAGGTTTGGGTCTGAATGCGTGTGCGTGGGAGCAACACTAACGTTCAAAGTATTAGGTGTAAGTGGCGGCGCAGGTGGTGTCCTCTTCAGCGGCATTGTGTAGACGCACAGCGTGTATGTACTAGGGCAACCGGAGCTACGCAGTGTTAATTAAAAGTAAACAATATTTTCTTAATAGACGTAAGTCCAATTAAGGTGGATGCGAGGATTTCAAATAAATCGTCTGGTACAAATAAAACTTTCAAGATTCCGTTATATGTGTGAGGTTCAATACTAATTGATGGCGATCGACGTTTTCATAGAAAAGTGCAGCGTGACTTGTTGAGCTCTCGATGGGGTTAAATAATTATAACTGTCTCGCTTGTAGCTTGTGAGAGAGAATACAAATAAAAGTAACTCACATGTGTTATTGTGTGTTTGTATTAATGTCCTGCACACATCGCCTCCGCGCTAATACTTCTTTAATTCTTTAATTCTTCTACTAAGCTCCACATAAAAGTCCTGAACGAAATCTGACAATATTCAATGTACGTCAAACACTAGTGCGCAATGTACTGCAAAGTGCGTCAATGCACCCAGTGACTTCTACTCTGTGGTGTCAGATTTGACAGTTGATTATTGTTTGTTGTGAAGTTAATTTAACAATTTGCTTTTGTTTTTAAGTCCAAATGAATATTTAGGCACACACTCTGACACTCCGAATTTGAAGAAAGTTATACTTTAACACTGATTGTTTGAATTATACACTGAATTTAACTAAATGAAGTAGGAGCTGTTTGCAAGACGTCACGCTAATTTGGTGGGTACGCAGGGAAAAAAAATATAAATGTTAAACAAATTATAATCAACTCTTGAATTATATAGGGTTTTTTTTTTCTGGTAAAATAGGATGATTATTGTAAAAAAAGGAATAGAAAATCAAGCATACACCATATTTATGAATATTAGTGATATGCTTTAAGTATTACTATAACCACTCGCTTGCTCTCGATTGCAAAATAATCTTCGAGAATTAAAATACTTAGTTTTTTTTGCATGTTTTAAAATAGTGCTGAATTTAGATACTTCTATACTTTTATAGATTTAGTTATTTTCGCATATTTAACAGTAATAACTCGTTAAAGTTGAAATTTACAAATCCCCTCAATTTATTACTAAACTTCTAGTTCATTTCTCTATTTAACCTCAAAGAATTTTAAGAACCATATTTTTAGGATTTGGTTTTCCTTTTTACTTATAAAATCTTACAATTGCATGAAACCAGAAGTTGACTAAGGAGTAATAAAGTAATATGTGATTCTTGTTATTTCACTTGTTATGTTGCTACGCATAAAAAAACAAGACCGTAGTGGCTGAATTTCATTCGCCCGAAATCAAAACAACATAGACTTTACTGTGAAAATCTATCAGAGATCTTTCTTCGCTGGTTGTAGTAATATTCCAGAAGGAAAACGATCCATCTGCCAAAACAAATAAATTGACAGTTTAATTTGTGGCAAAAGTCTTCCTACTTTACCATAGCGGAGTTGTTTTTTTACGATTTGTTGACTTTAGTAGATTAAGGCTTGGTTGATCCTGTTATTGTTATTAAGCCGTTTTCAACAATCATTAAATGCTTATTTCATAGCCACCAATAATCAAAGTTTTTGAAGGTACGACTTAAAAGAATTAACGTTGTATGTACGATTAAGTAATACGATCGAAGTTTTCCATAGTAGAATAATTGTTTATAATTTAATCTGTGCTTATTATTTTTTAGTTCTTTCCTTACAAACATTATTTTTTCTCTTTGACTCCTTTCGACTGCTGATTTGAATTTTTCAAACAATCCTTTTTTGAACAATCGAGTTTTGAGCAATTTAAAAATGCATGTGCATATTTTGCATCAATTATAATCAATTAATGCAGAGCATTAAAAAAACGGACTTCACGTCAAAACTTTGGCTCAAGTATAAGGTCTTCAAGATCTCCGAATTCATACGTATTAAAAAAATACCTAATATTATTAAAAAAAATATGAAGTACTAAATCGATTTCGATGAAATTTACATGCGACCCACTCTGAACCCAGTATCCTCTAGTTCCCAGTAGTTCAACTGCTCAGTTCAACTAGTTGAACAGTACAACTTTGATTTCCCAGTAGTTCAACTTTGTACAACCTCCCGAAAGTTGAACAACTGGGACATAAAAGTTGTACTGTTTATATTATTTTTATTTTAGAATGTTTTGAAAGAGAAGTGGATCCCGAATCCCGTAATTGTTATTGGTGTGTTTAATAGAAACTGAACCCACATTTTCTAGTGCTAATCAGATACCTACTAATAGTGGACTTTTATGTTTAATTTCAATCCAAAATCCTTGTTTGTAAACTTTTAAATGTCTGAGCGTTGCCATGACAACCAAATTTCAGATTTAATTTAGTATTTATTTAAAACAAATAAAAAAAACGGAAACTCTTCTTTTTCCGTAAAGAAAGAACAAAGTGGTTTACAAGAAATATATATATATTGGAAAGTAAAATTTCTATATCGATTCTTAATTCAAATTCAAGATTTTTCATACCAAAATTAACCTGGATTTTGGTTGTCCTGGCCACTCATACATTTATGTGTTTACAAATTTTGGATTGGAATTAAATATACAAATATACTATGAGTAGGTATTATATCAACTTTTTGAAAAATATGTATTCATTTTCTATTAAATACGAGTACTCAAAAAATTCATATTTTTCTTGTCAATGATTGAACTGAGCAGTTGAACTAGTGGGAACTAGATGCCAGTACAACTTTTATTTCCCAGTAGTCCAACTTTTGAGCGGAGTATACAAAGTTAAACTACTGGGAATTAAATACCGGAACTACCCGAATTAAGAATCATCAAAATCGGTTCAACCAGTAAAAAGTTATGAGGTAACAAACATAAAAAAAACATACGGTACAAATTGAGAACCTCTTTTTGAAGTCGGTTGAAAAAGTGATGATTTGTCATTTTCGATTACCTTATTTTTTAAGAATCTATATTATTTGTAATATGCAATAAGCCATAAATAAACCATTGAAATGAATGATTGTTGTAATACATCCATCTGCAAATTCGTAACATTTTTCAAAACATACAAAAGGATTTTAACCGTTGACCTTGGCTATTAGTGATTTCTCAAATCAATTTATTTTTTCAATAGGATTTGTTAAATAAATCCTAGTTATGTCGGCAAATACTTAAGTAAAATAGCATGTACGCTAAAAATATTTGATTGAATAGATATAAAGTTTTCCGAATCTGATATTATATAAAATATATTAATTAATAATAATAATTAATATATAAATTTTGAATAAGATTATTTATTTGTAGTCTATGTTAACTCGTAGAAACTGAATATGCGGGCAAGAAAATTACTCTTTTGTTTGACCATTTAGAGCTCAGTTATAAATATTGAGTAATTATACCAATAAATAATTAAATCAATAGGAATTTTAGTAATACCTGGCCACAAGGAATCAAGGGAGAAACGGTCAAAATGCTACTGGAAAAGTATTTGATGTAGCATTATAATTATATTTGAACAGCATAGCTCCTAATGATTTTCCATTTTTAGTTCTCACATTAAAGTTCTGGTCCCTCGATTATTTAAAAACAGTTTTAGATCGTGGATTTTTATCAACAAAACTGCACGATCAATATGCAACTTAAGGGTAACTTAAGGGTAACTCTCTTTACCATTTCATCTACAGGAATAATTCAGGATGTAAACTTTGAAAAGGAGTTTACCCTTTCACTTGAGTTTTATTAGTTCTGCTTTACGGTACTGAATATCCATATTTGGTCACAAATACCCCCTTAGCGTCAGCCATGGTATGATTTCCACCCATCTTGAATGTGAATCATATAACAATTGAACAACCTCTTTTAATGGGTAGACTCTGTTGCCACATAACAAAAAATCTTTCAAAAGGCTTCCCTTCTTATCCAATCTGATCTTAGGAGAGTTAAGAATAGATAGACTGACAGAGGCTGACATTCCTATATTTATATATTTCTGTCTGGACGTAAAAGATGAAAAGAGACTTAATGCTTCTTCGTCTATTTGTCCATTAATTTATAATGATAATTATAAATAAAATACTCAGACAAACACACCAACAACATGGCCTCAACCTAATTAGGGCTTTTTATATGGGATACCATGTAAAGAACTAGAGGACACCTCACCCGGAACATTTTTGTTTTCTTGTTCCGTGCGGGAATCGAACCCGCGACCACTGGCGTCTGAGGCAGACAGTGTTACCCCATCGCCAAAGTGGTCGTCAATTTGTTTCATATATAAGCTTGTGACGTTTTCGAAGCCATCATAATTAATTTTTAATAACAATATTCGATTACACGTGCTATTACTCGTATTTAAATGAAAGCTTTTATTCACATAAATATAAGTTACGAAAATATATAATCCTCATTTAGGGAATTAACAACCAAGATAGCTTTCTATAAATCCCCTCCTTACTACCTCAACGCCAAGGTCTCCCAGCAATTTACTTACAATTTATTTACATACCAGTCATGAAAAATTTTGAAATCTAGACAGAGATTAAAATTATACTACATCATATTTCAATCGATTCGCAAGACAACAATCAAAATCGGTGCAGCCGTAAAATATTGTAATTCTGATTGTCATCATTATGCCTATAAAAACATTAAAACCTCATAGTTTATACAATGCGCGTTCTTTTAAACACGTTACAATTATATTGTTGTCATATATTCATGCATACTCTGTTTTTTTCCAAAAATAAATAAAATGAAAAGTGGGGGTCAGTTCCGATTTTAACCAAATGCCAAAAGGTCCTTGCCGGACAAGACATTGGCTATTGGGTCAGCATTATTGCAATTTGAGATTATATATGCAATGCGCGTGCAATTTAAATGCATCTCAAATGGCCTATCTTTTGCTTGCAGCTTAGGCCCGCGTATGGCAGGCAACAAGGCCCGCAACGACTCTTTGCCTTAATGTTTCGCTCCGCTCGACAGACGCAGTCTGCAATTCCTCTGCGTTCCCTTGGTTTGCGCGGCTAACTCTACGGAGGACAAGCAGTCTAAATATTACCTATTGGCAAATGATGATAACGTCAACTACAGAACTTTAATTGCCTATACTTACGATCACGTAGAGTTATGTCAGAAAGTACAACTTACATATTTTTTCTAATTATATTCTTGAATAACTATACAATGTTGCATAATATTAAAAAGATAACGTAATTTACGAAACAAGTCTTCTACTTTATAAATCCGCTTCTCAAATACAACGAAGCAAACATATTTTACCTGAATATTTCAAAGGGAAGCGTCATGTACACGGCTCGCCGATGGTTCATGCTTACAGGCTTTGTGTTTTTGCCCGTTTTTCTCTTTAATTAGTTAGACTTTGTAGCTGAGTTATAAATAACAGAGCACGAAGCAACAGAAAGTTAATTTCTTTGGTTTAATTTTGTTTCTACGAGATTTTAAGGCACATCTTTGTGTGCCTTGCTTGATCACGGTCGGGCAATGGTTAATAATAAATGTTAGTAAGATCATGTTCTAAATTTGATTCTGTTTGCGGTGTTTTAAGGGTTAATAAAAAAGTTTATGCACACTTTTCTTGTTTTTAAAGTTAGAATTTCTTTTTAGTACTTTTCCGTGACGTACAATTCAACCAACTGAATCATGACCCATTTTGCTAACTAACTGAACTGAAACTGTCAAACTTGTAAGGTCTATCGCGTATAATGCACTTATGAATTTTAAGTTACTGTAAAAATTCTGTACTCATTAAATGTCAGTGTCGAATCTAATGATAACAAGTTCGTCATCAAGGAAACCTATCTTCAAGCGAATTTCGATCTACTAGCATGTGGACGATTTGCCAAAATAAGCTTGTTGTGGGTCATGATTCATTTATAGATGTTAACTTGAAAAAAGCACGAATCGCAACTTTCATGTTGAAAATTGCAAACGTGTCTTTCTTGAGTAAAACATTTCTTAACTCGTTCGAGAGTGTTACTGCTGCTGTCCTTATAAGCACAAATAGCATACACATTTTGCTATTTTATATCTTAACCATAACTTGTTCTTGACTACTTTACATTATTTTTGACTAAGAAAACATGACTAGAGTCATGCTAATGGTTTTATGGGGCTTAGTGATAAGACATTATTTAAATGCTCGCTTATGGGCCAAAATTAACTGCCAGAATAGCCAAGATTTGCCCAGTCTAAGGAATAACGATTCTGCACCTCTGTTAGAAAGAGTGGGTGAGGCATCTTTATTCAAGGTAATGATAAGCATTGTTAACATTTAATTTCTATTAAAGAGAGAGCACTTTGAATCGCTGATTTTAAGCTTCTTCCAAGTTTTAATAATTTGATGAACAGGTATTGAAAAAGTAGTCTACGGAAAGTTTTCATAAATAATATTAAAGACATACAAATTTTATAAATGAGGTTTCCATACATACATACATGGTTTTACGCCTGTATCCCTTATGGGGTAGGCAGAACATGGGAGAACATAAAACTATCTGATGACACGCTTGACAAATTTTTAGGCATTATAATGGTAGAGAGAGACTTTTGCAGTGACAGGGGGTCGCCGACAAAAGAACTTTAACAGTATGCCCGGAAAGAGAAGCAGCTGGCACATTCTATGTTTTTCCTATGCTCCCAGTCCAGCATGGAAGTATTAACAAGGTTTTCATAATTAGTTTAACAAGTATCTTAATATAAGAAGTAAGTAAAAGTTAAACAAACAGTGCCTAAATAAGTGCTAAAACAACCTTAATCTTGACGTTCTGCGCTCAAAAATAATTGCTTTGATAGGTAGGCTCAGCTGCTCGGGATACAGATTAACCTCGCTCACCAAATTAGACGCTCGCACGATGAAGGAGTTTTGCTATAGTCGCAAAAGGAATGTGTGTAAGTTTAGTATTTCTATATATCTTGGTGTAAACAGAAGTATTTTGTAATTTGTTGCAACCGTCAAAAAGACTCTTTCGAGCATCTGACTCTGAAATTGAATTAAAAAATCATTTCAATTTTAGATTCTTTTGATATGATCGATGTAAATTTTAAAACTACTTACTGGTTTTATAGGGACGCCGCCTATTAAAGATGATTTCGTATATATTATTTTTAATTTTGAAGAAAAACTCTGTTGAACTCCGATAACATTCTTCAAATTAATTTGAAGGATTGCGATGCCTTTAAGACAATTGTTTCTACGTTTTAAAAAATATATGATTTGACTCATTGAAACTCAGGTTGTCAACGTCTACGTAACAGCCTGTGCCAACAGGCTATTACGTAGACGCAGCCATGCCTTGGCGGTTCGTTTAAGCGGCCCAAGCGAGGCAGACCGTAGCTCTTCATTCAACTTTTTGTATAAATTTTAGATTTTGAATCCCTCAATGTCTCTTGCACTGAGCAAGTAATCTCTACATATTAAATGTTGAATTTTTATGGTGGTTAAGTGCGTACAATCACAGGTGGTTGCATATCAAACTGGAAAAGTGGTTAACCCGTGCAGTAAACCGCTAATGCATATGGGCGCTTAGTAGTGGTGAGCTATGGTTGATTTTTTTTTCAAGTGAACAAACGTTAGCGCCCACACAAACTAGCGGTTGGCTGCCTAGGCGATTCGTTTGAGCAGTCTAACACGGGTTCAAGGAGGTTTGAAAGCCGCGATGATTCCGCGTAAAGCGGTTGAATTGCTCGATGTTCTTGCACTGAGCAAGTTATCACTACGTTTTAAGAGACGGGACTCCTTTGTAAAAAAAAAATAAACATTTTTTATTTAAATATATTGTTTTACCTACATTTGCCATCAACATATTTTTAGTCTTTGATGACTAATTGAACATGGGAACAGTAATAATATTTTATGTTAAAATAATAGAATCTTATAACTCAATCGACGAAAACTTATTCCTTTACGCTTGAAAGTAGAATTGGAGCTATTATTGCATTATCTTAATACAAAGCAAGGCATTTTTTACGTTTTTAAATCTTTGTCTCCATAAAACTATGGCCATGTGTCACATACACGAGCTAGCAAACGTCTAAGTGAGCCTCTTGGCCACAGTTTGATGTGGTACAGCAAAGATAATGTCTTCTCTAGAACGTTAGTGATTAGTAACTCAATGGCTGGTTCTCACGTACAAACTCATCGGCAGCTCGCTGCAAGCAAATCGCCAGTGCGTATAAACGAGTTGGCGGCCAGCCGCAAAACGGGCCGCAGCTCTCCATTCAACCGCGCGGTAAAATTTTTGTGGTAGTTAAGAGCGTACAATCACAGGCGGATGCATATTAAACTGGAAAAGCGGTTAACCGCGCGGATAGCCGCCCCTGCGATCAACCGCTAGTGCGTAGGGCCGCTAAGTAGTGATGAGTTATGGTTGATTTCTTTTCAAGTGAGCAAACGTTACTCTTGGAGAAAATTAAGCATCAGTTAATTCGTAGACTAAGCAGCAGGTGAAAAAGTATTTCGGTCATATTAGAAGTTAGTATTTAAATATACAACGACTGCAGAGCATTACAAAAACCCACTTCACGTCAACACTTTGGCCGACTAATAGTGTCATTCACGTAAACATTCTCCGAAATCATACAAATTCAAATTCAAACACTTTTATTGCCATTTGCATAGAACGGAGAAATATATTAAAATATACAGTAATACATATTGTTTCAAAAATGTGAAATTTTCAATGAAGTACCCAACCGATTTCGATGAAATTTATATGGGACCAACTATGAAGTATCTGTAGTAACTTATCATATGAATTAAGAATTTTTAAAATCGATTCATAATTCTCTGAAATATCGTGTAACAAAGGCACAAAAAACATACAGATGAATTGAGAACCTCCTCCTTTTCTGAAAGTCGTTTGATAAAAGTATTAATATTTTCATATCTTTAGCACATAATTATATTTTTCCATTTTTAAAATAAAGTATCAGTTTATATTAATATTCTATTTATGTGTCAACAAAATATGTCAATGAAATTTAAAATTAGGAATGATCAAAACCAGAAGCCTTAGGGCAAGCATAAATGATCGCTTTTGGGTAGAGAAGCTTAACTACTCAAAACAAGTACTTGAGATCGATTGACAAAGTAAGAAGCAAACCAACGGAATGAGTTACCACTAAACCCGATGCCTGTTTACCAAAACACTTGACGTAGTCAGTGTAAACTATGTGTAGACTTTAGTAGCTACCTACTCTGTTGGGTATTTCACTTAAACAAAAGTATTTGATTACAGCAATGCTATTAACTAATGGATAACTGACGGGTTATGCCCGTTGCTACTGATATCAAGGCTCGAATATTTCAAAAAAGTATGGAAATTCAAAATTATACCGGTGGATATGAAAATTAATAAATTCAATATCAAAAATCGAATTAAAATAAATAATTTAGTTTCAGTATGTGGCGGAAGTTAAATTAATATTGATTGATAAACGGACTGAAAAAGGCAATTAATTCGAGTGAAATCGGATGTTGGCGGTCAACGGTTTTTGAACCTTGGAATTATTTTATAATCAGTGAGCCTCATTCGATATTACAACTTTCAATTTCTTGTCAAACGGGACTTTATATTTGCTACTGATGACTAAAACTGAATTTAAGAAACCAATAGTAAAATTAAACCCCGTCCCTTTTTAAGTTTTCATTCTTAGCCTTCAGTTTTATCATCAAACCATAATGAAATGCACTTTGAGCTATTAAAATTAAATAAATAACTGAGGAAAATCTTTTTTCTGCGGCCTAGAATCGGCTCAATCCACAATCATCTGACCTAATCTAAACGGGGCTATAATTAGACCGCCTGTCTGTACATATCTTCGATCTCTACAAATGGAGACATTCCACCTTAACTCACGAGTATGACTTGATTAACCAGCCCAACAGCGCAGACGGTCACATTTACATAATGCCTACCAATGTCTTCTAACAGAGAGGACTTCATTTACATATTTTTATTCGTTTTCCGCTGTAAATGCAATAATTTGTTTTGTGCTTGCCGCAACGTAATCACAAGTTTTTTGGATAATACTACTCACCTTATTATTATGATGAAATTTGAATGTTAACTTCCTGAAACTTGACACTGTTTCAGAAAGTTAACGGTTTAAGTAGGTATATAAAACGGTTAGTCTTAGAGTTTTGCGCGTAGCAGAAATGTGAGGTTGGTTAAAACAGGCAAGAACACAAAATACTTCCTGGTTTTGCAACATTCTCTTCTATTAGTTAGCGAGGATAGTAATACTTATGAATAATATTTAAATATTTACCCCAAAAGTTGACTTCGTAAATGTATAGACATCTAGATACCAACAGATAAGTTATTCATTAATGTACGCAATTTAAAGTTTTCCTTCTGGAATTTGTAAGTCACGATTTGTCTTGTTTTTAAATACATTATTAAGCAAAAATTCTGAGTTTAAGCGGGTATCGTGATATTTAGTTTCCAACAATGTAAATAGGGAACTATATTATGGAGATTGCAAATCTAATACACTGTCGTATTTTTAATGGATTATTTAGCAGACAAAGTTTATAAATAAGTAATCGGATAACTTGATGTTTAATTAGCAATACCGGTAATATAAAAAATGCGATGTCGACCTTTGGACATCATTGGACATCAGTCCCGGAGCCAATTATTACACAAATTAACTTTTTTTGCAATTCAGAAAATCTGTTATCCAGAAAATCCAGAAAATCTGTTAGTCGGTTGACAATATCCCTAACAAAGCGCGTTTATCCTATTTCATAGTGATAGTTTTCATATTTATCTATATAAAACTAGCCGTTTCTACAGATTCACCAGCGTAAATTTTGAGTCCGTGGAATATGTGCAATAATTTTCAAAAGATTGAAAGAGAATTTAATATGAGTCTACTAACGCATATAACTTTCATAATATTATTATGGAAATAGCAATATCTTAAAAAAAAATATTTTGCAGTGCTAACAAAAAAATAAGTATTGAGTGAAGTTGCTTACTTTATTAGTGGCGAATGGTTTGATGTACGAAATTCCAGCAGCCAACTATCAAACCAATACTAACCACGACGTATTTGAATGAGATTGAGTTCGTCAGTTTTTGATCTATAGCGCGTATTTTCGTTATGAAGGTATCCTGTCATTTCGCAAACTCAAATCTTTTTTTGTACTGAATGTTATCAGAATCGGTTCTGGAGCGGAAGTGCAATTCTGACTTCGTTAGGAATATACGAACTTTTAACCCATACCTATAATATGTTGAAATTTCGAAAAAGCTAGATTTTTTTATTTACTTCTTATAAAGTGCCTACAGTCACGTCTAATAAGATGTATACATTTTCATTGGAATTTGAATCTTCTGATAACCGAATAAGTTGCGAAGTGTTTAAATCTTATAAGAGCTGCAGCTCCCCACGCAGAGAAGCCGCCCCGCGGCACGGATCCTGCTTATTCATGAGGATACGCTGAATAAATAATACTAATAGCGGCAGTGCAGCCTGCCAAGCCTAGGCACACAGCACCGAAGACCAAATCTTTGAAGCTCCAGGAAGGCAGAGAGGGTTTCATCACGGTGGAACGGAAGAAGAAGAAGCCCTCTTGCCAGAACAAGTGCAGTGCCGCACCGAATAAAGATAACCTTCTGCTGCGTGCCAACCACGCAGCTGGACATATCTCGCGTGCATCATGCCTTCATGACTTAGGATGTAGTGGAGTATCTGCACGAGAAGACAGGACTCAACATGAGGGTCGAGTGGTTGGAGTCCCGCCACAGAGTGAGTTTCAACTCCTTTGTGGTGAGAATGCCTAACATCTGTCGACCATGAAGGAAGAGTTCTGGCCGCAGGGTGTCGTATTCCACTTTTTTCCAAAAAGTTGTCGGGTCCCCCATCGCAGCCTATACGTGGGAATTACTGAATACGAGTGGGCAACCCGTCATGGTGCCGCCCGCAGCAAAGCCTCTATCTACCGATTGGCTGTCGCTCCAATGACGATCGCTGGCCCCTAAAAAGGATTGATCAGCAAAGGGGGATCTTTATTTGGTATACTCAGGAGTCTCATGGTCGCTCTCGCAGTCTTCAGCCATCGCTGCTCTGTTCTATACCTGCTAGCCTTCGGGGCTATCAGCACTTTGGAATACCATTTCGTCCGTAAAAGGATTGATCGTCCTCCTAATAAAGCTTGCTTTATTGGGTGCCAAATCTTTCCTTGGCTAAAAAAAACTGATACTCACAAGGGATCAGGATTGACTTCGACTTTACTGTTTATGAAACGAACTTTTTCCCGCAACTTCTTACGCGTTAATCTACCCTCCATGTAGGAATTTGAGAAACTCCTTCTACATTACAACACGGGAAATTGCAAAAAGACCTAAATTTTCTTTTAATATTCATGATTTCGCATTTATTTTATATTATCTTGTCAAATAAATCAAAATTCAAACAGAATAGTTATGAACTGACTGAAGTATAGTATATTAGAATAATTAAGTCTTTTTAATATTGATAACTGTTTAATTAAATGTAAAAATAAAGGAATAAAATCTTTTTTGATCGACTGCAAAATATATTCTGATTTTTTTTACGAACTTAAACAACTACAAGTTATAAGACGTTTATAATTGGATTTTATTGCGTTTCATTATAAATATTATAAAACTGTTTTAACCTAGCATTTAGACAAGGTGAAATTAAATTTGTGGTGTCTGTCACCAAAGTCACCACTTTTTAACCTCGGTGCGGCTGCGCTATCAATTCGTCTCATAAAAGTGAACTATAAAGATACTCATGACTATACTGATCATTACCAGATAAATAAACAAAGACAAAATGACAAGACTGCAAGACAAATTATGACAGTGTAATAAAATTAATTTAGGATGTCCGTCTACCTTTAAAATTTCATATGTAAATACATTTACCAAATTATTATGAACAAGAGATAAATAAATTCCAAACCACATGAATATAAATGTCGTGGCAAGTTTCTAAAGTAATGTGTTTCTCTTCGAATTCAACTGTATTGCATATGAAAGCTTGAAGGAGAATATTTCCAAATTAAATTACTTACAGTTCGTCGCTCTTTGGCTTGTTTATCCTTTGTGAGTTTGGTAGTCTTAAGTGTAGCACTTTGATTGGCCGAAATTAAGGACTTTACAATCTTAAGTTAAAGTATTTGTTTTGGAGTGGTGAAGTTTGGGGTTTAACGTCCTATTTCAAAGAACAGATAAGAAAAGATTCTCTTTTTATCTTTCTTCATAAGTTTTCTTACGTTCCCGTGACACATTGATTTTAAACAGAGTTTCTCGTTTTGATTTTTTTTCTATACAGGGTGGAATTTTTGAATGGAGAGAAAGTAAGTACTCTAAATAATAGAGATTTCAAATTTTACTCCAAAGAAACATTCCTTAAATAATAACAAAACTTTATTTATTTATAGGGAATTCTAGTGGACAATTAAGTACCTACTTTTATAACATAATTATGATCAGAATCGAGTACAGAGTGCTCTCCTTCAATATATAAAATTTGTCACCCTGTATATTTCCACTAAAATACTTTTTGAAAACCTTTTAATAGGCGTTTCAATTATGATTTACATTTCCGCAAACATAAGTTCAATAGATATATTTCAATTAATTCTCAGTAGTATTAATTGCAAAGGGTCTCATCCCCTTTCCTCAAGGATATCTACATTTCAGGTACCTCATTTATCAATCCATAGATGTCAATTTTAAGGGCGTAGGGCATAATTTAAAGCCTATAGGATTAGTACGGATGGTATACTCAAGCATCTTCATAAAAGCATAAGCTATTTGATTAATTAATAAACATGAAAACACTGTATTGCAAATCATATACGAGGGTGGATTGAAAAGTTCGCGGCCTAGTCAAGAAAACAGAATAAAGTACATACAAAAATATTTTTATTTTTCGACGTAATCTCCATTTAGCTCTATGCACTTCTTCCATCTGATTTCCAGAGCTTCCATACCTGTTTTAAAAAAGATTCCTCAAGGTCTTCAAAATACAGGTTAACAGCGGCTTCGACCTCTTCATTCGTTAAAAATTTCTGCCCACCGAGGTGTTTTTTCAGGTTTGGAAACAGACGAAAGTCCGAAGGTGCCAAATCAGGAGAATAAGCTGGATGTGGCAACAATTCGAAACCACAATCACGAATTTGAGCCATAGACTCGACAGACGTGTGGACTCGGGCGTTGTCCTGGTGAAACAACACTTTCTTTCTCAGTAATCCTGGGCGTTTCTGTTTAATTTCTTCACGTAAACGGCGCAGAAGGGTGCTACAGTACGCAGAGTTTATTGTTTCGCCTTTTGGAAGGTAGTCCACCATAATGACACCCTTAGCATCCCGAAAAACCGATGCCATCACCTTGCCAGCCGACAGAATTGCCTTTGCTTTTTTGGAGTTGGTTCACCTGATTTTTTCCATTGTTTGGATTGTTGTTTTGATTCTGAGGTATATTGGTGAACCCAGGTTTCATCCATTGTCACAAATCTGTCAAGAAAACCTTGTGGATCAGCCTCGAACATCTCCAAACAGTCGCGAGAAATCGTGAGTCGAATTCGCTTTTGCTCTACTGAAAGCAATCTGGGGACCCACCTAGCCGAAACCTTAGAAAAGCCGAGTTCATGGACAATGATATTTTGCGTTCGTTCATATGAGATGCCTATAGTGTCTGCAATTTCGCTGATAGTCAATCTACGGTCTTTCAATATGAGATCACACACTTTATTGATGTTTTCTTCGGTCGTAGACGTCATTGGCCTGCCGGAGCGAGGGTTATCTTCGATGTTCTCTCGTCCACGTTTAAATTCTGCAACCCATTTTTTCACAGTAGTATAAGACGGGGCAGATTCCCCTAATGTTGTTTGCATGTCATCATAGCTCTCCTTTGGTGTTAATCTTTTTTTAAACAAATATTTAATCACAGCACGTTGTTCAAATTTCTCCATTTGTGAAAATTTGTTCTACACACGTATTTATATTGTTCGTAAAATTTTATTTAAACAAGATATCAAATTCGCGGGCTGACAATTGAATAATGACAGTTCAAAATGACGGCAGAAAAAATAACAAAAGTTTTTTTTTTAATGGCCAGGCCGCGAACTTTTCAACCAATGTAGTAGTTACTCTATAAAGAAAATACATAATTCTTTTTTTTTATATTTAAGCATGCTGGACTGGGAGTGAAAGAAAAACATAGAATGTACCAGCTGCTTCTCTTCCCGGGCATACTGTAAAAGTCAGTTAAGGGACAGACGTTTTATTGGGATTTTTGTGGGCGATAGGCTGACCCCCTGTCACTGCAATAGCCTCTCTCCATCATTATAATACCTCATTTGTCAAACTTGACATCAGATTGTCTTATAACCACTGGTGTTCTGCCTACCCCATAATGGATACAGGCGTGAAGTTATGTATGTATGTATATTTAAGCAATATATATTTTTTTCATAATTAAGTGGCTATTTATTTTCGTACAGGACTTTATTATGAAAGAAATAAAACAATAATGCCACGCCCATGTAAATATCTTATAGATACCTACTTTGTACAATTATTTTCGAACATAGTATTTCCTGGATAAATCCTGGAAATTACACAAACCCTCTTTTTATTTACGATTAAGTCCAAAGCCACTAGGTAAAACACAGAATTTAAACCCGCCCGTATTTATTTATGCACCATTATGGTAAAATTAAGAATAATGATGATAAAAGAAAAAAATACTGAAACGTAGAGCTTAATCCAAGACAAAATAGGAAGAAAAATAAAGAGTTTATTCCATCGAGGGCCGTTTATTACGTCACCCAAATTATAAATAAAGTTATGCCATTATGGAAACCACTGTTTCTTTATGATAAGATATTACTGTCGAGTTTTTTTAGGATTGTATTAGCCAGTTTGACGACCACTTTGGCGAAGGGGTAAACCTATCTGCCTCAGACGCCAGTGGTTGCGGGCTCGATTTCCGCCCGGAACAAGAAAAAAAAAATGTTCCGGGTCTGGGTGTTTATCTATATATGTATTTGTATTTCTAGGTTCCCCTCTAGTTCGCTACATATCTCATAACACAAGCTTCGCTTACTTTGAGGCTATGTAGTTGGTAAAAAAAAAAAAAAATTGACTTTTGTCAGCTCATGGGTAAAACAATATTTGTATACAACATACTTTGATGTTTTTGGAATAAATAATATTTAATTAGCGCATCAACTCTTGCAGGCAGCCTCTCCACATCAATCCCAATAATATTTGTTCTACGACTTTTTACAAATCTTGATAAATAACACGAAAAAAAAGCGTTTTCTCCTAACTGTACATTTTTGTAAGTTTGTTATTTTGAAGCGATATTTTATTACGCAAGGTGCGTGGCTAACGTACGCGCAGAGTAAATAGAGTTACGCCTCTTAACAGAGGCTATAAATATTTCTTGTATGAAAAAAAATAATTAAAAACTATTAATTTTAAAAAGTTGTAGGACAAATGTTGTTGGGATTGATGTGGAGAAGCTGCCTGCGAGAGGTGATGCGTTAATTAAAATTAACCCTGTATACTATGAATTTTTAACTCGATATTTGGGTGTGTTAACAATAATCGTGGCCAAAAGAGACATCTTGTCCATCATTTTGCGAATATCCTCAAATAAAATATGTTAACTTTTAAATTATCATACCTATTATCGAGCTTTTTCACCAAAATAGCTACGTTCTAGAACTGATAGTCAATAAGAATAAAAAGTAAATTTCATTGTTGAAATTCAATACTTTTAGAAGGCCTATCAAAGGCTTTCTGTATTTTAAATTAAAATCTACACCTCATGTCAAAGTTCCTGGGTATCATTCTACAAAAGAGCTGAAACATATGTGTCTTCCAATTACCGAACTCGCTAAACCCTCTGCCTGTGTTTATTTATTTACCTTTTATGTCTCTGATATTGACACTTTAATGGACAAGGGGCATAAATTTGTTGGCAGTCATCGTTCGATTGGCATGTGATTATTTCGGTATTGAGTCTATTCGCATGTATTATTTAGCTTTATTTATTATATGTTTAAAGGTTTCATAAACCTGGTGTCCATTGTAAGTTTTATAAACAATTCTGTTTGTAAACTAAAATCTAGTTTGTCCTCTATAAACTATTTATTTAAGGTGTTATTTTTTTACGTTGAATGTATACAGTTTTGATTAAATTGCCCTCAGAATTCTTGTACTCTATAATCATCACTACATATACCCGAAATGATACATATTTAATCTTGAAAATAAATCACACTACTACAAGCCGTCGATAATATTTAACAAAGTTAGATCAAAACGTAATTACTTAAAAAACTAATTAATGAATTAAAAAAGGGGCAGTTTGAAAATAAATCAGTTTTTCCTTACGTTTATTTTACGTTTGCATTTCCTCAAAAAAACAGCAGTCTGTGTTTGGCTTGAATACCGTACAAGTTGGTTTATGCAAACACTTCTCCATATTTGCTGAATACAAGGCGCCTCCGCGGCGAGTAAAATCTGTTCAATTTGAATAACTTGATTAAGTCGACGTAAATATCATGGGCCCTTTCGATCTTAGCAATAAGACCCATTTTCGTGCTATCAGGAACAAAACAAAAGCTATTGATCGGTACACCTTAATAATTGCCAGCGTGCTGAGATTTTCAAATTTAGAAGCTTACTAAATTCCTTATTTTGTAAATTCATTTAATAAAGAAAAGACTCATGAAAAATCTACACTTTCATGGTGCATTGCTCGAGTGTTAGCTTGTGTTACGAAAGGCTCTGTATTCGAATCAAAGTTCTAGTTCGGGAAATAAACTTTTCTAAGAAAGATAAGGGCATACCCTCTATTTCCACCATATCATAATGATGAAGGTGGTGCGGTACCGAGCGACGTAGAGAACTTTGGATGTGACTTTTGGCCCGCAGTGGGGATCTCCCAGCTGATGACGATGTAAGTAAGTATCTGAGTGTGTATATGATGGCAATATAACATTTTTAAAAGTCAAGCTTTGAATGTTAATTTTGTTTAAGCTAATTTAGGAATTTAAGTTTAAATGATAAGTTTTATAATGTACTAAACTAAAGCAAAATATTTCAATAAAACTTGGATGTTTTTAGCCGTAACAATATCTCATTTTTCATTTCAAAGCTTCATGTTGTTTTGTGCTTTCTTTTGCAGTACAATCCTTGCCATTATAATCCTGTAGTAAACCCAGTTTAGATTAAATATAGTTGCAGAGAATATTTTTTTTCAAACATCTATAATGAATAGAACCTTGATTAATTTTTTTTATTTTTGTTCAAGCATATAATTTTTGATCGCATAGATTCAAGGCACAATTGTTTGTATTAAATAAATATTGGAAATAAGTATATGCTGGACTAGAAGCGAAAGAAAAACATAAAATGTACCAGCTGCTTCTCTTCCCGGGCATAATGTAAAAGTCAGTTAAGGGACAGGGGTTTTATTGACGTTTTTATGGGCGATAGGCGGACTCCCTGTAACTGCAATAGTCTTTCTTCATCATTATAATTCCTCTGGTGTTCTGCCTACCTCATAAGGGATACAGGCGTGAAGTTATGTACTTATGTATCCAGGGTGGAATTTTTGAATGCCTCCTGGAGGGAAAGTACTCTAAAAAATAGAAATAGCAAATTTTACTCCAAACTTTGGAAAAGAAATAAAACTGCATTCAAAGATTTTGCGAAAATTTGCTTGCTTCACCCAGAAATCGAACCGACTAAAATCAAAAAATGAAGATTTCATGGTTTTTATTTCATTAAATTTACCTAGTATGTAAGAGAGATTTCATTCTTTTGATTGACCATAACGATCGATGCAATAAAATCACAGGGTGTAATTTTTCCAGATTTTAGTCGGTTTTTCCCGGGTGAAGCGATCGAATTTTCAAAAACCTTTGAATGCAATTTTATTTCTTTTCCAAAATAAGAAAAATGTTTATGTGGAGTAAAATTTGCTTTCTCTATTAATAAGAGTACTTTCCCTCCAGGGGATATTCAAAAATTCCATCCTGTATAATTTATGTTTTAAGAAATGTTAAAAATATTTTGTCAAATTGCCGTCTACCTTTGGCTCAAAATAACCCTATCGACTCTTTAAAAGTCGACAAATCCTAGTGACCCCCGCTTGAAGGTAGGATTCCATTAGAGTTCGTATAAAACCTGCCGCAATATATCACTGCTCTGGTGACGATATAATCCGGCAATATTTTATGAAGAGTCAGTGATCTTGTAATAAGCCCACTGCAATCGTTCGACCTGGGTAACGAGGAATAACATTTATGACAGAATTTTCGGGGAATTCGTTGATTCATACCAGGGTGGGTTCATACCAATAATGGTATGAATCACCTAATACCATTTTTTTATTTCGTTTTTGTAATTCGGCGATTCATACCATTGTTATGAAACTTCGAAGCCTTATTTTGACTTTATCGATTCGAACCAGTGTCTATCAACTATAACTTAGCAGTCGTTCACAAAGGCGTTATGAATATAATTCATATTCATTCAACAAAATTATTTGTTTAACGTGAAACTATCGCCAGAGGATTTAGTTTTGCGAGCAAAGTGATTACCGTTGGTTATTATGAATTGCAAGACTTTCTTCGTTTAATAGTCGATACAGCGTACAGATGTATCTGATTTTCGTATGAACTCTGAGAAACATATCATCATAGCGGCGCTTTTGTCGTGGCGTAACGAACGACATCAATGAATCTTTAGATGCGCTCGAGTCAGTACCGTCCCTCTCAGTCTCCGTGGCCATCTGAACATCGACCTCCGAATCACAACGCGAGTGTTCAGTAGGTGATCGTAGCATTTCAATTATGTGACGAGTGTGACCAAAGTGGTCGACAGGTATTAGTAATGTAGATGAAATTTATTTATTATCTTAAAATATCACCAATTTCACTTTTAAACAAAATATTAAAGCAGTAAATACGTCTGTAAGTTTAAAGGATCCAGAGGAAAGGGCTCATATAACGTATTTTTTCTGTATTGATTTAAAGCACTTAAGGGTGGTTTCTACTGAACTCAACTATCCAAAAGTTAATTGTATTACTGTTGTTTTAATCACCTGCTATCTCAAAGGATTAAGATAAATAATCTACCTAGATTAAAACGAGTTAAAAGAATCGTAAGATTTAAATACTACAAATAGCGTTTTCTACCCGAAAATCAAAGAAAACGTGTTTTTTTAATTGTTGACAGTGGTACGAATCAACGAAATCAAAATAAGACTTCGGCGTTTCATACCAATGGTATGAATCGCCGAATTGTAAAAATTATAAAAATGCTATTCAGCAATTCATACCACTGGTATGACGCCCTGGTGTGAATCGAGAAATTTCCCTAATCTTCAGGTGTCCGAAATAGCTTTTGACAATTATATATGTCGCAGTGAAATCTTTAAACCAGTTAGTTCATAATATAACGTAGGTTATGTTAGGTTGTTCATTAATTTTTACCTGCTGTGGCTATTAGGGCTATGTGAGGGGAAATGGTCTCGTGTGCTGGATCACCGCAATCCACCGGGGCTCGCGGGTCATGCTAATGGTGGTACCGTGAGTTCCATCTATGGCGGATGAGATACACCTGCGGAGGTTTTTAGTGGTTAGATCAGCTTCTGCTGAATCATCTCCACATACCCCGCCGTTCCCCCTTGGGCGGTCGGGGACGTGATTGCACGTTTTCCTCCAGTAAAAAAGGGTTGTTCATAATTTAACTAATGAGATTATAATATTATGACTTATACATTATATCTGCGACATATACAAGTATACAATACTTGTGACATTGACGTGCCATTCGAAGCATAGAAAACATAGTGAGAAATTAATAATCGGAGGTCACCTAATACCTTTTTTAATTTAATATTTTTCGCTTCATACCTGCTTGAAGTTATATAATAGCATTTAGGTTCCAAAACACAAGTTCCTAGGCAGGACATGACTTTCGTGTGAATGCTTTATTTTATTTTAGATTCAAAATTCGATCAGACTGTAACTATAATTACTTATTTATTCCGAAAAACTTAATGTACAAAGTTTCAATAAAATGAAAACTAAAATGAAGTCACGCCAAGCGGTATTTAAGGACGGTGCAGTTTTTACCGTTTCCCTAGAAAAAGTAATAACACTTTTTTATTTAAATCATCGTAACACATGTTAGATATTATTATTCAACGTTATTAGCGAGGCGTAAATCAACGAGAAATTGAACGCACGGACATGAATTCGGAATGAGATATTCCATGATTATTAGTTTGAGAGCAAGATTTATATTGTAACACGAGATGGTTATTGAATAAATTTACTTTACCAATAAACATCAAAGGTCATGACCTCTACAAATAAGTATTTCGTACTATATTTTACTTAGAGTAATACATATGAGCACAAAAACTATTTATATTCATAACGTGATAGAATATTTGTCAGTATTCAAGATATTTACGAGTTCTTAACATAAATATATGCATAGAATATGAAGTTTTTCAGGGTTATTTTTACCTGCCATAAAACAGGCATCCCGCACATTTACCTGCAAAACATATCTCGAAATTCCCAGCAACTCGTATTCCAAAACCACATCACGTAAATAACAGTAAAGTAAGAACGATTTGTAAGCCGTTACTCTGAACCTAAAGATTCCACAACCATCAATATACCCAGAAGAGCAATAAAATTTATTGGACTCTCCGAAAGATGGATGTCGTTAGATTTTTTTGCATCTGTCCTCTCGTTTTTACTTTTCTTGACTATTAGATGCAGGTGCTTTTGACTCAGCCTTTTGAAATAGTTTTTTATATTTTAAATTGCAGAAGTACACCTTTTTTTCACTACCTTTTGTTTGTTTTTTTTTGACGTTAACTCTTGAATGGGTGTTGTTACTCTATACTAAAGGTTATAAAAAGAAAGGTTGACCTAAGAGAGGTCTTTTTGTTTTCTGCAAATGTTTGAAGAGAAAAGTAGCTTCCTCCTGAGCCGGTCAGCTGCTATATCACCAAGTCAAACATGTGGACTAATTTCACAATTGCTGACTATTCAGGCCTAGAATAACCGGTGAGCGCGGCGCTGCGTTGGCGAATTGTTTCTTCCTGCTATCTCAATCCACACATTGTCGAACCTTCCATTTGGGAGGTTTCCTGGTGGGAGTACAACCCCAGGGACTAAATTGTCACCGGACCACAGCTCGGGATTCTGCGGTCATCCTTAAACGGGATTGGTCGGCGAGCCGGGTACCCTTTTGTTTAATTTACTGTCAACAACCGTCCTAAAGGCGGATTTTTTAATTTTTTTTTACAATTTCTCTTTACCTTCGCATCCTATCTTACCTACAACTGGATTTACTAGTTAATAAGTAATAAGTACCGAATATAATTTTAAAATTTAAGCCTCAAAATTGGTTGTAACGGTCCTAGACTGATTTTAGTTTTAAGATTATACTGTGTACTGAAACGGGTGGATTAGTATGGACCAGCCTTCAGCTAAACCATTTAATCAGACCAACGCCTGTGATACCACACCCTGTAAACTTACCGAAATTTTTAAATATCTTGCTTGTACTACAATAATTATTTTCCTTTTTTTTAATAAACTCTGTAAACAGTAAATGTATAATATTATTTATTATCCCCATCCCTAAAATTAGTTACAGTATGTTAAGCTTGGGATTTAAATAAAACATTTAAATATTTTAATAGCAAGCAGTAACGCTTTTAGAATTTTGCTCACCTTAAAATGTTTTCATCTACATCTTTAGCCGTTACTTGCACTCCGACGTCATGTACTCTTGACTGTAGGGGATATTTGCTTCAGCTGACATTTTGCTCTACGCACGAGAATCCATTTTATATTCTTCCATAATAATTTAATACTTAATAGCTACATTAACTTTTTATACAATTGCTTATATTTGTTATCACAATTTAATATTTTTTTAATGTGATGTTTGTAATCTCTTTGTAAATAAGCATTTGGAAATCCTTAACAAAAAGTTTAACAAAAAAAGACAAGTATTTTTAACAAAGACAGTTAAAAAACATTAAAATAAAATCTTGATACATGATTCCACTGAAATTAATTTATAAACTCTTATAAATTCGCACATTTCTCAAATATTAAATAGAGAACGGGAAATAAAGCTTAGCACTATCCAAACATTTTCCAGTGTTAAGCAATTATTGCGTAATATACACGCACTCTTTGTCATATTGTTTTTGAATAATAAATTTAGTATATGGAGGTTCTATTTAAGAAAAGGAAGACAACTCTAACACATTGGTAATGGTAATGGAATTTTAAGGAATTCAAAATTACCATTACTCAAAGTTGTATAAATTCGCTTCTCAACAACGTTGGTTAGTAGATCAAAAATCTACATCAGATAAGTTTAAAGACATCAATAAAAAAAATAGACTACTTTTCGCGAAAATTTTTATTAATCACTTGAATAAACGTTTTTAAATTTCGAAGCTAAGGTGCAATACACCATTAATATGCAAATTTCAGTACCTCACGCCTGTCTCCCTTTGAGGTAGGCAGATACAAGGGAACACCAATTGCTAGGATCCAGACATACCTCTTTTCCTTTCTCCACGTTCATTAATCTTTTCATTCATGCTCGCCGGTTGCGGGTACTTTTAACTACGCCCTTTTTAAAAACGTCGCCAATTTAATCAGCATACTAGGGCGACCTCTTCCGACAACACCTGCCATTCTTGCGCTGTATACTTCTTTCGTAAGTCTAATTTCACTCCAATATCCATCTATCTCGCAGTCTTCGTCATTCAATATCGGTCCCTTTCTTTCAATTCTTACTTATTTTTCTCATGGATAGTCTCAAATGTTCGAGTTTCACTGTATTCTTTCCAGTTATACGCACTCATGGGCGATGTCGCCATTTTTCTAGCAGACCGCCTATTCATGTCACCACAAGAAATTATCGCTTCTGACATTCATGCACGATTACAAAGTCAATCATACTTCTCTGCCAAGTATACATGTGAATCATTTGGTGACTAAACATAGTGTTAGTTACCATCACGCTTTACCCTAACTCAGCCATTAAAATCACCTTATATAATAATCCTTTCATTATCTTTACACATTCCAAGCACATCTCTGACATTATCCCAAAACTCTTCCCTGACTGACTGTGGCTTGGACGTATCCAGCGCATACACACAGGATAAAAATCCTGGTCAAGCCTACTTTTAGTCTCAGCCACAGTAGCCTGGAACTCACATACTCATAACCTTTTACACACTCAGAGAGCTGGCCATGCATGGTCATTCCACAACCTTTCTTTTTCGATTCACTAACATCTAGCATAATAATTTTACTGGCATTCAACATCACCTCACATATTTCATCAATCTTATCATATATTCCTCCGCAAACCTTCATCGTCGCAAAAAGGCATTCCCCTGCCCTCTTTTTACCTTCTTGGTGGAGAAGACGTTACGATTGGCAATGCAGGACGCCGCGCCGTCGGGAATTTTGTTCCCCCAAAGATACGACGGGGCTGCCTGAGGTGGCCTTAGGGAGGGATTCTCCAAGTGGCCTGTTACCCTTCTAGGGTAGTTTATTTTTCATTCCCTTCCTCATCGTTTCTGCTCCTACTTCGAAGGATAGGAAAGTATTGGGTCAGTTTGGAAGGGAATTAAGAATGAAAGAAAAGAAAAAAAGGATTAAGAGGATATTGCAACCACGGAGGGGACGTTTATCGTGTAGGCTTCATAGTCGGACAGAGCAATGACAGAATACCCCATGACAATATGCATATTATTGTGAATTATTTTGTTCCAGCTTTAATTTAAAGTTTAGCTATTACCTAAATGTATTTTCAACACACTTGCTCGTAAAGTGAGCGTTATTCTATTGAATTTAGAACTATAAACTGGGCTATAAGTCACGCGTGCATAATATATTATACCCTAGTGCATAATATAATGAATTCTACAAAGTTGAATTGTACCTTTGTGCAAATTAAATGCGAGTAAACAGAGCATATTTTATTGATCCGGGTTATACATTACATTTTTTCAGAAACAACAAAGAGGTTTTATACCACTTCAAATCCATATACATTTTTAAATGTTTTCGCCTTATATTAGTTAAACAAAATTGTATATCAAACAAATTATTCACAATTTACAATAATTTGTTACAAAATATTCAAATATTTGGATTTACCTCTCCAAATTAAATATTTTCATGTAAATAGGCTGTATATGCTATACAGCTATTGACACATTTGGTGGAAAAAAAAACCTACGCGCATGCGCGAAGTTCGGCTCATTATTAAGCCCTCGCCTGCGGCTCGGGCTCAAATCGCAGCCTCGACTGTAATTAGCAACTTCGCTCACTTGTTACATAATATGCTATTAAGTTATAATTAATTATGATATCTAAATAAATACTAACTCTATTTCACTTAATTATTCGGAAATTATTTAAAAATCCAATATCTAATAACACATCTACTAACTACGATTCAACAATATTATGTTACTCGAACAAAACATTAATTTACACATATTTATTATAATTTGCAAACTCTAAATAACTCATTTATCTGCTAATTATTTTGTTGGCGAACATGGATGAGAAAATTAGTTTCGATTTAAACTTGTCCATTATACTGTCCTAGGTATATATCATGGCAAAACCTTCACCTGCAAAATTGGGATTTAACCCAAACTTGGTCAGAAAGGACAGAAAATGCTTATTTAACCAACAATTTAGCTATTTATAGAAACCGTACCCAGCAAATCCTTTAGGGTCTAACTACCTTTGTAAATGAGAAACAAAAGAAAACGATCGCTTACTTATTAATGTAGAGATTTACATAGTGTAATATACTGCATAATATATTGCCGTAATATTTTATTTTAGAACTAACATATTACGTTATATATATATGTGAAATAAAGAACATGGTATCCAAGTTCAGTATGAATTTTTTTTAAGACTAACATCTCGTTTGACCTCAAACTCTGATAGAACGGTGAAGATGAGGACAATAATGAAAACACACGGGCCCTTTCAGCCGGACTCTGACATGATCCTACCACCTAGCGCAATCATTGGATTTAGTTTAAAATGTTTCTGGCAATATTATCAATATCAAATGACTTTCAACAAAATAACTATTTTACAGTAACTTGAATTTCAATTGGCTTCCATTTTAGGTCGAACTCATTAATACACTGTATTAACTAAGAGACAAAGTTAGTGCACGCAAACAAAGAGGAAAAGTCGTAAAGCTGAACAATAAATTTCGGTTAAACACGAGCAAAATTTTCAAGTTCGCCGCAATCAGAATAGGACTATCTGTGAATCTCGACATACTCAAGCCTTTCTTGCTACGCTGTAAATATAAAATAAACGTTTAGGGTAAAATGAACGTTACGAAATTGTAATAAGAGTGTTTTGATATGAAAACGTGAATATGTTTATTCGTAACCCCTTTGGGCGACGAGTTGTTTGTGAAACGTACCGTTTTCTCTCACGTGAAAGTTAGCTTATGTATGGTGTAAATAATAATAAATTAAGGTTTCAGTATGAAATTTGTGTTAGATAAAGTTGCTTAAAAATGTCGATGACAATACTCGTACATAGTTGAGGCGCAAATGTCAAATGTGCAAGTGTCCAATTATCTTTGCAACAGTGAAGAGAATAATGTATGTTTGAATCAGATATGGATATATTACAAGCAACGGTAATTCTTCTTAGCCTTCCATAGTAGAAATATCTTGTAGTATAAATATTTACCTACCACTTAGTAGAAATATTATGTTCACATTTATTTCAATTATACTTGAAGGTGAATCGGTATTTGCAGGTATTAATATTGTCTGTAGGGTCCGGCCGTCAAGAACAATGTGCGTTTTCACTCAGATTCCTGCTTGAGTTGGCATGTTTGGTGAGATGCACGATCTAAGGGAAAGTTTTTTGTATTTGTGCTCGTATGAATAAAAAATTAAATTGATATTCAAAAATTAATGTTATTTACCAACAGATTAATTATCTATAATTGTTGGTTCACCACTTAAATGTTTTTTTATTACTTATATAAATTATTCACGCAGAAAATTGCGTCAAATTCGGCTTAGAAATATGCGGTTTTCAAGGAACATAATTTCATATTTATCTCATGATATATATCGATATATATATATTACGATATCATACATTATTTTTATTTATTATTTATTTACGTCAAAATGCAAAAGTGAACGGATTTCGCAACCTTCAAATTAAATTAAATGTCTTAATTTATTACACCTCCGTCAAATAAAACAGTTTTTAACCGGATTCATTGCGTATAACTTTATATTTTACATTTTAACTCGACGTTTTGGTGTCTTTGAGCGATCACGGGTACGATTAAATTTAAATCCGGTTAAAAAGTGTTTTATTTAAATTATGATCATGAAAACTTAAGACAATATTACCTCCATCAAAGTTACATAAAATAAATCGTTTACTGAAAACTAGCATGAAACTATCTGTAATTGTGAAACTCATCAACTCATCCAAAACTACCGCCAAATAGAACTCTTAATATGATCACGTGCCACAAAATTAGGGTGTACACAAATTAAAACGCATTTCAACAAAATCGTTGTTATTAAATTATACAAAACAGAACGTTTAATAAGTGTCACATAAAAGCGTCACAATGAAATTAATGGAAACTCCAGTTACATTGATGAAGCTAACCGCTCCCTCTCACCATTTGAGTCTAAAACTTAAACTAGACAATGCAGAACATTGCGGTCGGCGTTAATTAACTACTGACTCAAAACTTGTTACAATAGAGTCGAGTAATTTCGAAATTGTTCATTAAATTTACTTCTTTAATATTAATAAGTAAATGGGAGGCTCATTTTATGCTGTTTTCAAGAATAAAAACAAGGAAGCCACTAAAAGTTTGTTTCTTGTTTTTTTTTTATTACGTGACTGTAACTTTTTTGTTATTTCAATGTGATATTTGTAGGGCTGTGAAAATTAATTTCTGGTTTTGAGAATAGACAAACGTTAATTTGCTCGTGAATAAAATCATTGCACAACTGCTGCGTCAATCATTTTATATTTGATCTCTTATAATTCATCATTGGAGAAATCTATTGAAAATCACGTTTTAAAACTAAAATACACCTAAAATATAAAACATAATTAAATCAAAGTTATTAAAAAGAAGGTTTTTAAAATATAGCAAACCTTTTATTGGGTTGATGATACGTAGACTGAAAGTATGCCAAGAAAGCAAGTTGTGTCCAAGTAGTTCTTTGACTGTGTTTCAGTAGCTGAATGGCCTCTTAACATGGGAGTTAAACTGACTTAGTCGTGTGTGGGTTTCATGCTCTAACAGTGTAATTATACTACTCTAAAACAAAAAGATTTTAGACTCGTTTTCTGCGTCGCGTGGAAACAGAATATAAAATTGTACTTACTTTAAAAGTTTTTCATATGTAATAGAAAATAAATTTGTATTTAATTAAAATATGTAGTCCGGGTTTTTTATTATTCAATAACTGATTCAAACTTTTACTTAAATATTTTCATTTCGAAAGTTTTATTTTTTATCAGTTAAAACCTACATTTTTGACCAAAATGTAATGCTGAAATAAAATAATGCCATAGTCCAGGTAATCCCGCCGACAGTAAAGAGCATTTTTTATTATTGACTAAAGATACAAGCATTTTACCTTAGTATATTCTGATAGTAATAGTACGAGATCCGGCTGCAGGATTAGTGCGTTCATCTGTTTTTTGCAGAAAACCGAATTTTTGTGTATTTTTATAACTAGGAGAATTTATATTTATCAGGTTGCCTATCAAAATTTGGCCGCCAGTATTTTTAATTAAATTATTTTTAATTGATTTTTGGGAAAAAATTCCGTTCACATGTTTTTTAAATAAAATAACATCTACATCACGGCAATTTATATGAAGATTTTAAAAAATCACGGTTGCCGTTGCGCACTTGGCCGCACCTCTTCGCAGCCATGTGTAAACAGGTATGATTTCGATACATTTATACGTTCATAACGTTTATTAATTAATTATATATCAAATTAAAGCTAATTTTTTTTCTATTTATTATAATATATGGTTGCTTTATTAAAACTACCCGCAAATAAGGGTTGCTGGCTTTTAAAAATTACAAATATTTAAGGTAGCGTGAAAGTGAGTTAGCGCGTAACATCATTTGTCAGAAGAGGATAGCGGTTGACAGCTGTGCGACGCTTTTAAGCCATTGCGCATGCGTCGAATGTTAGTGTTCTAAACAACCGAGGAGTAATAGAGACGACTTATATACAACCATATATTATAATAAATAGAAAAAAATAGCTTTGATATACAGGGTTGATTTGTAGTCACCAGCCAAATTTAAATGTTAGTTTCTTTGATACGATATAAACGTACCTGCATATTTATTTTAGCTTCGCTCAGTACAAAAAAGTAGAAATATGAAACCACAAACTTTAAAAAAAACAGTCGCTGTTGATGAATATACCTACTACGAAGTGACATTTCATTGATAATACTATGACGTAGTACTACAAGATGTTTTGTAGTAGCACGTAGTTGCCTTTATTTTAAAGGTAATTTAGAGTGACCATGGTTTGCTTAATATGATAGTCTTTGTAAAAAACTAAAAAATATATTTCTTTGTAAAAAAAATAAATACTTTTTTTTTCAAAAATAGTATCTATAAATGATACTTATTGTGTAAAAAACATTTGGCCGGTACCTACAAATCAACCCTGTATAATTAATGAATAACCGTTATAAACGTATAAATGTATCGAAATCATACCTACCTGTTTACACATGGCTGCGAAGAGGTGCGGCCAAGTGTGCAACGGCAACCGTGATTTTTTTGAATCTTCATATAAATTGCCGTGATGTAGACGTTATTTTATTTAAAAAACAAGTGAACGAAATTTTTTCCCAAAAATCAATTAAAAATAATTTAATTAAAAATACTGGCGGCCAAATTTTGATAGGCAACCTGATAAATATATATTCTCCTAGTTAAAAAAATACATAAAAATTGGGTTTTCTGCAAAAAACAGATGAACGCACTAATCCTGCAGCCGGATCTTAGACTATAAGTAACGAAAAGGTCAAAGTGCTCTATACATACGGTTTTTGGAAGGAACTGAATTATCAAAAAATAACACATTACCACGGAATCGATGATATTTTGCTGCGGAGTCACAAAATGAAAATGAAAACTGTTTATTCGTAGTAGGTAATTTTATACACTTTACGAACGTCAGACGCTGGATGAGGGCGGCGCGGGTCCGGATGACATGACGAATCCTGGGAGAGGCCTCCGTCCCCTTTGACCATGATCGCCCATTATCCACCAATGTCTTGGTGTTGTTTACTACTACTTCTTCTTCGGCTTTAAAAAACGAAATAAAGTAGAACCCTAGGTAGACCGAGAGGAAAATACCCCGCGGAAAAAAACTCTCGGCACTCTTTTGTAACAAACTCTAATTTTTAAAAGTCCGCAGCAAAATATTGTGGATCATAGATTTCAAACACATATAATGTGTGTTTTCGCCGGTAAATGCTGGATGAGGGCAGCGCGGGACCGAGCGAAGTGAAAAATCTTGGGGGAGGCCTATGTCCTGCAGTGGACGTCTACTGGCAGTGAATAAATTTCTGTACAATTTCGGTTATATGTCATACAACCAAAATCAAGATATTCAACCGACTTCAAAAAAAGAAGGAGGTTCTCAATTCGTCTATCTATCATCTGTCTATCTATCGTCTAGTATGTTTTTTTTATGTTTGTTACCTCATAACTTTTCACTGGGTTTTCGATTAAGATGATTTTTATTTAATAGAGGATATTTTTTATTTGGTCCCCCATATAAATTTCATCTAAATAAATTGAGTACTTCATGAAAAATTCAAATATGTATGAATTCGGAGATCGTTTACCTTCACGGCCATATACTTCAGCCAAAGTTTTGACGTGAAGTCGTTTTTTTAATGCTGTGTATTTGTTGATTATGTTTTATATAAAAAAATCGTTCATTTATTATTTGGATTGAATATAAAAATCCACTATTAATGCATTTACTATACTAACCACTAATCTGAGGCGAAATAATATCAAGAAGCAGAGGTTATTCGGTTTGTTCGCTTTTTACGACAAAGTTATCCAGAAGCAGTGTTGACTTATTCTTAGTATACTTCACGTGGATAATATTTAATTAAGTTGGTTTAAATGTAATCAATATATGATTCGTATTTTTGGAAAATATCCCTCAGCTTTTCATTTACTATAAAAGTAATTAGGCAAGTCAACGGAGGGCATTATTTCATTTTTTTTGCTCCTACGGTACATAGCTAATGGCGTTTAATTGTTAAGCATAAGTTGATGATTTTACTATCAATGCTTACACTTTACTTAAAGTAAAAATACTCTATGAATAATGTAAGTCATATTTTTATTTAATTTCTCTATGCACTTTTTAGCGAGCGTTATTTAATATTTTTAAATATAACAACAACGTAGCATCCTTAAGAGTTACACATATCAACCTAGCAGTAAATTTGATAGAGAGGGATATAAATTTAATTTTAATTTATTGTTAATTTATTACCCGACTACGTCGAAGCAAAAAGGAGGTTTATGATTTTCAGCTGTATGTATGTAAGTATGTTTGTGTGTGGGTATGGATGTTCATCTGTTCCCTCATAACTTCTAAACTAGTTATCAGAATTGGACAATTTTTTATCGATTCTTATCAATTATTGGGTATCGTTGGAAGCCTCTTGATTCCTCTAGGGGACTTAGACTGTTGAACTATTTGTAAGATTTGTAAGCACAGTTCAAATGTGTAAACACTATCACTCCAAAATAAGTGAGATAAAAATTAAGTTTAAAAACTAAAACCCAAAACACGCTTGTTAAGTACGAAACAAGAAAATAGTCTCCGCTACGTTGCATACGACCACGGCTACCCTTCAAACATTCTGTATTACGTATAAATACAGGGTTGATTTGTAGTCACCTGCCAAATTTTTTTTACACAATAAGTATCATTTATAGAAACTATTTTTGCAAAAAAAAGAATTTACTTTTTTACAAGGACGTTAATTTATCCGCTAACATATTAAACAAGGCATGGTCACCCTAAATTATCATTGAAATAAAGATGACTACGCGCTAATACACACATTTTGTAGTACTACGTCGTAGTATTATCAAGGAAATGCCGCGTCGTAGTAGCTACGTTCATGAACAGCGACTATTTTTTTAAAAGTTTGTGGTTACATATTTCTACTTTTTTGTACTGAGCGACGCTAAAATAAATATGCAGGTACGTTTATATCGTATCAAAGAAACTAACATTTAAATTTGGCTGGTGACGAAAAATCAACCCTGTATACAAAAATATTTCAGAGGAGACTATTTTCTTGTTTCGTACTTTTTAGAACGTGTTTTAGTAGTCGGGTTTTAGTTTTTAATATTTTTTTAAAATAACAATTATTGTTCAAAGTTCATCAATTATCTAAATCTTTTATTTATTCTATTTCAAAACTGAAACAAAGCTTTGAAAAATGTTATATATTTATGATTGTGAGACTAAAAAACTAAATTTTGTTTCTATATTCCAGGGACCACAATAACAACATATTTTCATAGTATGCCTTCGAGTATTAATGTAATAGGATTTTTGTTTAGTTTGGGTTTAGAGCAAATCTAAGTCTCTAGGGCGTCGTTTTAGTCTTACATATTGTGGCAAAAAGGTCAAATGTAAGAATTTCGCAAAAACTTATCTAGCAAATAATTTATGTGTTTTCTCACAGAGTATTCTTGGATCTATCATATTAGGGAAAATAAAGTAATACTCAGTATTAAAAGGGCAAACATTGGCGTAAGTATTGTTTTTGTGTAATAATAATAATAATAATGCTTTACCTTAAAATCCTTAGGCATTTTCTGAAGGTAATTGTATTTATCTGGTATTTGGCTTTCAGCGTTCAATATTAGCCGAAGTTTATTACGGGATCTTGGTCTGTATTCAATTTTTCCTCTGCTTTATACAGGGTTAATTTGAATAAGCGCATCACCTCATGCCGGCAGCCTCTCCACATTAATAACAACAACATTTGTTCTACGATATTTTTATCTTAGTTCAGTGGGGTGATTCGGAGTTTCTAAATAATTAATAAACTTGAAGATAACAAATCTACCTTAAAATAAACGTAGGTACAGTATGGGGACATTGATAATATGATTGGCTTTTAAAGAAAGACAGACAACAATGAGGAAGCGAGAAAGTGAGATTATAAGTTATTGATGATTTTGAATTTGTATTTTATGACGTTAACAATAAGTGCTATATTTTGTTGCACTGCAACGACTTTTTATCGAAGTGCAATGTTTCCGTCACCAGTGTCACCAGTGCCAGACACGACGTCATGATGAAACATACAATGTCAAATATAAGTAAGTAGGGATTCAATCTTTTATAATTTCAACCTTATGCTGAACGTCATAAGATACATTTTAATGTGATAATTTTCAAAACTTATGCTATAAATTATTCAGCTATTTTCGGTAATCAGATATACTCTTCTTACTCATTGATTTGCTGTCTTTCTTTAAAAGCCAATCATATTATCAATGTCCCCATACTGTATATTAAAATGTTATGTTCATATGTAAATATTTTATTTATTTATTTAGAATTACACTACAATAATAAAACAAAGTAAATAACTCGATGCTATTGTGAAAATGATAATAACTTCGGGTAAATCGAAAAGCTACTCTGTCAGTGACAAAACGATGTAAACATTTTCGTATCTGATGCTTTCAAAATAATATGAACAATATTCAGTCATATTATTTCATTTGGTGTTTTTATTCGAAACATTTATTGATGTAACGACTATTTTTTTTCTCTTTATTTATCATTGAGCGTTTATTCAAATACAGAATATGTCACCCTTATAGTATTCACAAAATATAATTTACTTAACACAAAACATAATTGACTTAACCTGCGTTGAAAACATATTGTAATTATTTTATACAATAATTTTGCTGGTTCCGAGGTGGGCCGAGCTAAAATAGAAATACATAAACCAACTTCTCCAAAAAAGTTTAACTTGATAAATAGTTCCCGTCTTTCGGATTCGATTGGGTCACATTCCATAATAACGTGGTACACATCTTCACAAACGTCACACTCAGCACAATTAGGGGATGACGTCTTACGCATTGAAAAATCCAAAGCTGTTCTGAGAAATGTTATAGCCAGAGAGCAGTTATAATATCGGTTATAAAGAGATCTGTTCAGGACAGGCTGAATAGTCCTGTACCAGTCCTCTTGGTCAGAGATCGTTTTTCAAAATATTCGCTCAATATTCGCAATAGTTTTTAGCTTCAGACAATAGTTTATAATGGCAAACAAAAGGCAGACAATTATAATTATTCCATCAGATATAGCGTCTTTAGCCAGATGATCTACACACTCATTTTCTTGCAGGCCAACATGTGCCACTGCAGAACGACCTTTTTATTTGCATCCCCCAACTTGCAAATCAACTTAAAAACTTCGTAACCTATAGGAGAGCCTCGAGCGTTCAATGTACACTGGGTAATACGAGTATGTTGCAATGCCCTTTTTGACTCAGATAAAATGCCGAATTCATACGATTGGGCTTCTTCTATTGCAACTAGTTCTATAAATAAAATAAATAAATATTTCTGACACTCACACAACATTATCTAGCCCAAATTAAGTTTCTGGAACTTGTGTTATGGAAACTAGATAACTGATATACTTAAGAAATATATAAACAAACATATTGAATAAATACATATATTTTATTAGAATAAACTTAAATAAACATATACATCCATGACTTGACGACTAATATCTGTGTTCATCACACTAATATCCGCCGCCGCCGGGATTCGAACCCAGGACCTCTGGCATAGAAGGCAGTGTATGTTACCACTACACCAGCCAGTCCTTAAAAATTCTACCCGCATTATTGATATATTAGCATCGATACTAAATTTACAACTGATGTTTTGTTGGGGGTCAAAAAAGGCCGCTCCACTTCTACTCTTCTCTTTGGACCCATCGGTAAAAATTTGACAATAGCTTGTGTAATTCTTACTTATCTCATTTCTACAAATATTTTGTAGTTTTATTTTACTAAACATGCTTTTACATTTGTCTCCTATTGGTAAACTACATCTTACATCAAGATCCACATTGCTGATACATGGGGTATGCAAAGAAAATATTTCCAACCTTTCGCTTTGAAATATAGCAAAGTAACGAAAAATCTTTTGAATTTCTACAAGTAACGGATTTTTTTTTGTGGTACCAGTAAGCGTTCTGACATAATTCTTCCAAACACGTTAAACATTCGATTACTGTATTACTTTTAATAGATTTACATTTAAGACAATATTTTGCAGCTAGGTATCTTCTTCTTACCGAAAGCGGAGGGATACATAGCTCACTCTCCATATAATAAAATGAATAGGTGTGGCTTTGATAAGACCTTCAAGTAATCGCAAACATTGGTTTTGTAGTTTTTCAATTTTGTATAAATTAGATTGACAACTACTATCATAGAAAACTCGCGCATAGTCAATTCTATTTCTAACTACCGCTATACAAAGTCATCGTAGGTGACTCTGATGTACGCCCCAACCAGGTCCCCTTAAGATTTGTAAAATATTTATAAACACACTTTCTCTTTCAGTTCCGTTATGTGTTTTGATCATGTAAGACCACGATCTAACCAAAGTCCTAAATATTAATATTGTTAACAATCATTATTATTAATTTAAAATGTTATCTCATCCCTCTTGCAACCCTTTTTAAAAACGCATAATTTTGTTTTCCTTACCGATATCTCTAATCCAATCTCATTTAAAATTTTCATTAACAAAACAACCAAATCTTGTAATTTTTGGGCACTTATCTTGTCCAGTAGTGTATATTACAAAGTCATCTGCATATTGTAACATAAAGATATTCTTAATATAATTGCATATTTTATGAGTTGCAAATATTAAAAAGTAAAAGTGACATCGGGTCGCCTTGCGCTAAGCCCATATTTGTAGATGTAACAATTTATCCTTGTTCTAAATCAATTTTTGAATTTCTATGCTTAAAAAAGATCCAAAGATACATAAAAAATTTCTTTCCTATCCCGATAGGTATTAATGTAACATTATTAATGTAACATTGGCATTAACAATGTTATTATAAGCATTGTTAATGCCAATGAAACATGTAGTTTTGACTGTTTTTAGAAAACCCAATCAAAATTCTGGTCACTAATGAACTTAAGTTATCGTAACACGAATAAGCTTTCCTGTAATCTGTGGTATTAGCAAAACCACTCCAACCTTTTATTTAAAATATAATGAAATACTTTGCAAAGTATTTCATTATATATTTCTTTGAAATCATAGCTTTTGGTCGCAATGATGAAATTTCATTTTGTGACCCGCTTGGTTTTGGAATTGGCACTACCACTATAAGTATTGTCAACACTTAAGGATTAGCTTTGACAACAAACACTTTTCATCACATAATCCCAACTTCCTATAAATGGGTTCGAGGTACTGTTACCTAGGCTACGAACATCTTAGGCAAAAAACTAATAGTGCTGAACGGTGGTTATGAGAATATTCAAAGTTTAGCTCCTGACAAGCCTTGACAACTGAATATTCGTATACAGAAACTTAACTTTTTTCTTATTATACACTAAAACCACGTTTGACCTCAACCTCATCTGACGGTAAGTTAAGATAAAAGTACACGGGATAGCACTGGTTCGTTATAAAATATTGACGGAACACATCAACGCGGGAGCGGTAATATTTGGCGGCAGACTTTCGGTTCCTCGGATGTAACGGGATCCTACCACCACGCCGGGGCCACTTGGATTTGTCGCTCTTTAGACACGTTTATTCAGGGACAATAGGGTTATTCTAAGTTGAGTGATAGGAGACCTCGACGATTTAATGGAAGATTTGCTACTGACCCTTATTATGGACATGTGGTTTCTTCATAATGGCCGCCCTGCACATTTTTTAAAGAGGGTGAGAGAATGTCTAGTTACAAACTAAACGGATATAACGAAGAGGAACTTCAAGTCCGGACCTAATCTTTATGGATTTTTATGTGTGAAGAGCTTCATATAGAGTCAGCCCAATAAAATTGCCTCTGTTGATGAATTGAAATACAGAACAATTAACGCGGGTAACGAAATTTAACTACTAGTTTAAATTTAACGGCTTCGCTGAATAATGCAAAAATATATCTAAACAGAGGCAGTCATGTTGAAGGTAATTTTTTTAATTTGTATAAACTTACATTTTGTTTTATTTTACTTTTCAAGGCCAAAAAGTGAATTAACTTCAATGAACGTAATTATTTTTACGTCCGCTATCGCCTATGAAACAATTTTTTTTCCATGAATTAAAATAAAAGCCTAGATTGTTATACCTTGTTGGGTAGATAACAAAACGTAGATGTTTTTACGCATATTTGTAAGCCGTCTGCCATATTAACTTTTTGAGATATCCTTAAAAGAAATCTTATCTTTAAAAAAAAAAAAAGATGTTTTAAACTTTCAATCGCTGAGAACTGTTTATTTAGTAATCGTAAGTATGATTTTGGTTATTAAGACTATAGAATATCTTAATTTGCATATAAAAAACCGTACCTATTTCAAAATATAATATTTAATGTCAAAAATCGGCAATTAAAAAAAAAAAAGCTGATTATCTCGAAAATGGTTATATTTGGTGTAGGGTGTTTCATAGTGAAATAAGTTAGAAAAGACGGATACTACACGCCTTTAATGGATCTAGGTCGACTTACCGAGTAACTCTGTAAGATTTTAATTGTAATGTCTACATATTGAATATGGTATATTATTACCGTCATGTTTATTAATTTTATTTATCAGCACAAGTTCTGTGAGTAAAATAATCTCTTTAAGATAATGTGGTGTGATAAAACTCATCGAAGTTTTAATTGGTCCAAAACTTAAAACTCCAAAATATATTACCAGGAATTTTCATTTAGTTGGTTGCTTTGTTTGACCTCGCTGTCATCGAAACAAAAATATTTGAAATGCAGAATATACGAACATTTCGTGTTTCGCTTTTACTGTTTCATTTCACTTAGCTTTTTCGGGCTCTTTTTTCTATTTTACTGATAAAATTAACTCGGTTCACTTTATATTTAGCTTTTAGTAAAAATAGAAAAACGATTTGCATTTGTTTTATTGGTTTAAAATTCTTGTTATAATTACATTTTTAGACTGTGATTTTTTTAAGATTCTCTTAAGGTTAACATAATAAAGTTCTTTATTTACACCGCTACAGAGTTAACTTGAAGCTATAAGATCTATTAGACATGTTAGTATTAATAACAAAGAGAAAATACAAAAGAGACAAAGGAGTGACGAGAGTTTTTTTTCCGCCGGCTTTTCCCCTTTCGGTCTACCTAGGGTTTTTTATTTCGCGAGACGCACTGCGCACACTGCTGCTGAACAGGTGCCTGCCCCAAGATTCTTCGCGTCGTCGTCACCCGTTCACGTGCCGAGCTCACCCAGTGTTTGACATGACTAAAAGTATTTTATGTACCTAAAGCGAATAAAAACCTTTTTAATTTTTGATTTTGATAGATAGTAATGTTGTTTTTAGTGGTAGCAACTATAAATATAATTCAAATTTAAAAGAATGAAAAAAAAAATACAATGGTAAAAGCGTAATAGTTCCAAAATAAAAATTATTGTATTGAATAAAATAGTTTTGAATCAAAAACAAAATCGAAATCACATTAAAGTAACCCAAAGCGCTAAATCTTCGGGAAAACGTAAAAGATCATACACTCAACCAACAAAAATACCTGAACGGCATATTAAAGTTTGAAAATCGGTTTAATGCAAAATGCTTTTGTTAAAAAGCCGTTCCGAAAAATGTAACAAAAGCGTGCATTTTAACAATCGTACAATTAACCGCTGTTCAACTTTATGTTGGAAGACATCCAAAGATAACGGTGTACTATTCAGGTTTCAATTAGGCGATTGGTATCGGTAGTCCGACCGCAAAAGACAGGAAATTGCTTTTCTAATTATTCGAATTGGACTGACTAGAACAACAACTAGGCAACATTTTATCTTTAAGACTAGGTTTTACTGATTTATTTAAATGCTCAAAATTGATGCGGGCATAGAACGGTCTCATACTAGTTCTAAATTTCTGTAAAACTGATTTGAATCGTCTGAATAAGACAATTTATTATTGTGTAAGATAACAGTTTAATAAAATCCTTTCATTCTCTCAAGTCCTTTCACTCTCCAATAAACTCCGGTCAGCAGAGTGTTTTTTAAAGCTAAAGCTGACGAAAAAATCACATGATTTTTTAGCGACGTCAATCGGTGCTATGAGAAAACGTCAAATTACGAAGACGACGACAAGATATTTAACCCTATATCGCGATATTACGATTTTTCATAGCGGCAAACGTATTATTTACAACTTTGCGACAACATCCATCGGGTCGGTCATCATTTTCGTGGAATTTGAGAACGCAAATCTCGTTTCGAAACTGGTGACTTCAAGCTTAATACCTTCGCAGTCTTCAGAAAAAAGGATTAACGTTTCTATCATAGCCATCGCCATCATCACTTTTCACCTACCAGCAACGAGTACCACCCGCCAGCTGCCAGCACTCTCTGTGTCTGTGTTTGGATGGGATATGATGGGTTTTAGTTTCTTTCCAGGTTTTGACTAGATTTTAACTATTATGACTAGGCAAGTTCTACATTTAGTCAATAAGTCGAACACTTGCCGGGGCAGGATTAGACCTTGCCACTTTAGACCATATGTTAGCAGAAAGGATACTTAGTTTTAATCCAGAATGTGTTGATTTTGTAAAAAATTTAGTTAGCTTTATTCAGAAAAATAATATTTAAATTCTTTTAAATAGTGTGTAAAAAAATTCTACATTTAAAGATACGAAAACAGCCTTAGTTAATCAGCTCATTGTAACTTTGAATAAAAATTGTATATCTAACTTTGTGTTTGAATATATTTTACTGACGGTTGATTACTTGATTGACCTTTATTTCAAGTAGCTGCTCAGTCGATTGTTTCGATCAAAGGAAGAAGTGACCCGTAAACCTCTTGCTTAAAATAACAAATGTATTTTAAAACATCCGATGTATATTATTGTCTGTCAAAATAATTCACTTTTTAACAAGATGAAGAAAATAAGTCAAAGAACTGAAGAATATATTTTTTGACTTGTAGAAGATAAAACAAGTATTCAACATTTTTTTCAATGCATCCCTCATAATTTTTAGCTGACGATTGAGTAACCTGTAAAATAACTCTTACCTTTAAAGGTTACGCGTTTGACTATATAATCTCTCCCCTGCGTGACGAGGAGGTAAAGGCCATAATCCATCAAGATGACAACAATGCTGGTTGGTGGATGTCAAAATTTTCAGTGCCAAAATGGCTTCTGACAAACCCTAACGACTACTGTAAACAAGTATCCTAGTAAGCACCCGACTAATTACCAAGCACGGAAGTCGCCGTAAATAATGAATGGTCGGCGGTCACCGATCCTCATACCGACCGTGCCAGCGTTGATCCACTGCGCCATGACTTTGGGTAATAATTAGATTTTAAAATTATTTATTTATTCAATGTAGTCTTTCCGCATCAGCATAGCGGTATCTAATAAGCTTTAATATGTCTTTGGTCTACTGGTCTTTTTTGACATTTCACAGGCACTTTCTTGATCTTCTGTGAATTTGAAGTTTTATATGAACGTTGGGCTACCAACTTTACCTAACTTGTGTTTTGATATTGGACGCCGGGAAGATATTAACGATAGACGACAGGATAAATAATTATATGTCGCAGGTAAAATGAAAATGATAAAAGTAGAGCGTGCACAACGAGCTTTGTTGAAGGTAGAAGATTCTTAACTTTAAGCGTAGAAGATTCTCAACTGTCACTCTATATACCCTTAGTCGAGTGTTACCGGTGCGTAAGTTATACATACTACTAACAATACTTAAAAAAACATAACACAACTCCGTATGAACCTACTACAATTCGAGCTAGAAGAAAAAACGTGATCTCTCAATTTAGAACCAGGACTTCTTTTGAAAAAGGAAAAGGAAAAAAAATACAACCAAATACAACCAATACAACCAAATGACAACCAAATTACATGACCTTGGCGGGTTGGAAACGGCGGTGTTTAGAATCACAGACATACATCTACATAGACAACGCAAGTGCCACGATTTGTATTCGAACCAAGCGTGCCGACTTTTTAAGACCTATTGTAACGTCACAGCTGATATTTATTACTGAAAAATACAAAAAGATTCAGAGACACCGATACCGCCGATAAAATCGATTATTAAGAGCCCATACTACTCCAGCTAGAATCTGAATTTCGCCCCCACCTCACCGCCCGGCCGTGAAGCACCCCGCAACGCGTGTCAGAGCTATCTTACTCACTCGCGTTTTGTTTTCTCCAACTCTGCCTTTTCCGTATCTTATTTCTTTCATTTCCCATTTTGAAATAAAACACAACACAAATTTATTTATGGAAAACACGATATTTACGTGATGTTGTAGCGGCGGCGGCAAGCGTAAAAGCGACACAGGTTCCTCGTACGAATGCCGGAGCGCAACTGAATCCTTGAGCGGGCGCAGGTCACCCGTCATGCCAAACACATTATTTTAGATTTAATATTTATAATAAAAAAATAATAAAATTATTTTAAAATCAGATCATATAGTACACGTATTGCCATACCTTGAAACTAAATACCAAGTTACATTAGTGTAGGTTAAGTACTAATTAAGTAATAAGGTTTCTTTGTTAATTTTAGAGGTAAGTTTGTGATTTTTTTCTATCGAGATTTTTTTCATTAATCGTGTTTTCAAAACATATGGTTCTTAGTTCATACTCTTAACTTTGCTATATGTTTTTTCTAAAATTATTAGTTCAGTACTCTGATAGATATTTGAGATCAAAATTTGGATTCGGAGCGTGTTTGAGGTAGTGTAGGCCCTTAAGAACGATATTGATATTGTGGACTCGATTTTCTAACAGACATACATACACGCATTTTACAATGCATATTACATCTAGAGGCGACCCTTGACGCTTGGTCGGGGTTCGGACACGCAAAGGATATGCATTTGCGTTATCTATGTAGATGTATGTCTGTTTTTAGGACAGTGTGTACGCTTGTTATTGTATATTTTACTATGCAACTATAACTAGAAATGACTCGAGTTTTGTAGCTTTTTATCCTGCGTTTCAACCTTTCCTTCTTTGTATCCTCAATTTCATACAAAACTGCCATCGCGAAGATGTTGCCAACGCGAGAGATCAGAGCACACTGACGATTAAGGGGCGTGGCCTGGCGTGACCTTGGCTTGTGTTCTTGTTTGTTTCCTTGTTGGAAACCACCGTTTGTAACAGTGTGGATGACTCGGAGTTGGTTGACAACAACTTAACCTTCCTTAACCTTGGTTGGAAGCATTGGTTTTCAACGTGTTTTCAACAGTCTGGCTGCCCTAATGCTACACAACCCATAAAAAACATACCACTTTTTACAGACATACATACACATACATACAGACACACACACACATACAAACATAGACACACAACACATATATAAATCTACGTCACTATCTACTTAATAACTTACAAGGTATTCACTTAATGCCTATACATATTATTATTAAACGTAGCTAGCTGTAGATGCCAATGGAGAATTACGATGGTGGGAAAGTTAAAGAAGCACAGTAACTAAAACTTATTATTATATAGACGATATCTAATACTTGAAAATCATGGTTCGTTATTTTTATGAATCATCACAATAATAATTATGGAAAATATTAATGACCTGTTATTATACCGAGATTTAAGGTATGTTTCTAAATAGTGTAAACTGTTTTTCTTTTTAAATAAATAATAATAATAATAAATTTAAAAAAAAATATATCCGAGCCCAAAGACATGCGAATCAATTTTATATTTATTGCATAATGAGTTATTAATTATTGCAAAAAATATTTTTTATTATTTGCGATAATTATAATGCTTCGCTTAGTCATCTTAAAATCGCATCCTTCCGTCGTTGTTGGCTAAAAAATAAACTCTTTTTAAAGTTACAAATACACGAAACACCTAAGGCTTGGTATGAGAAATTATTAGAAAAAACTTTTACTTGAGATGGTAAGTCCCGGTTGGCAGTGATAATAAGCTAGACGCTGCTTTTACCTACCCGTAATCCGAGAGTCCTCTGGGGATAGTGGGGATAGACTCTTCTTACAACACGTTAACCAATGGGAAAATGGACTGTTTTATATATTCTACAGATACAAAACGATTATTGGCTAAATTTATAATGATTTTTATTGCACTTACAATTCGGTAAATATTGAATAAACTCTTTATGATTTTTATGAGTTTTTAATTTGGGATTCTTTGTTACCTTGGTAATTTAACCTATATTTAATCCTAACACGTCGTTCTAACACTAGATCCTTAAAAAAATTACAAATGTGAGTAAAAACTTTTTTAGTTACTTTTCCAGTATTTGACATTTATCCCATTTTAGAGTGAATGAAAGTACTGAGCTTTATAAAAAATATCCGGCCCGGAACGACAAATATTTTGTTTGCATGTTATGTTTTTGTAGTGAAAACGCAGAGTCGATTTTATGAAATTTGAATTTAAATGGATAAAACAGGCAGATAAAAAAAAACAATTGTGAGCTATGATGCTTATTAAACGCCAAAGAATATTCACTAGTCCTTTACTTAGTACTTACTGATAATGTGGGCTTGGTTATGATACCGGCTTATTCACAACACAATATTTATTTGCTGGTACGTTCCATTAAATACTTTACAATTACAAAGCTTAAACCAAATAATACCCAGCTACTATAGAATGTCCGATTGAGATACGTCCGCGCACAAGTCTTTCTAATCGTATCTTGCCCTTGCCATAATCCTACTTCAAGATATTATAGCTGCGACGCTGCATTCGAATGTCAAACAGTCATTCATTGCATTTAGCACCCTCTATAGCAGACTACCAACATACTTCCGTTACCATGAAGTCATACTAACATCTTAATATCGCTTACTTATCGTCAGCTCCAACACAACCTCAATTATTTCGATCTCTTATGTTCATAACAAATCATTACAGCACAAAAAGGCATGAACACATTCTGTCAGGTCTCCATCATAATAGCAGGCGGATGATATATACCTTTGCTTACTTTTGCTGATGCAGCTACTAGGCTATGGTGGCAAAACTGGTCTTGTGTACTGGACCGTTGGAGGGTGCTCGGCTCACGCTGAGCGCAACCCGCCGGGGCTCGCGGATAATGCCAATGGCGGTACCGTGAGTTCTAGTGAGTTTTAGTGAGTCGCTCCGGCCTTCTGCCGGATCATCCCCACAGGAAATTATACCTGTGTTTTATAAAATGTTACAAATTGTGTTTTTATTCGATCAATACTTATCAAAATGTGTTATATCAAACACACGATGAATCAAGACCTTATATATTACTTTGTTGATGGTCTTCTGTCGCAAGGGAGAGCGCAGCTGAAAATGGATTCATACAACACACGAGCCTCTGATCGCGATTCAATGGATAAGTGTCAGACCGGTTGCCATGTCCAAAATCAACCAGAATGGATTCACCTTAAAAATTAATATGCCTTTTCAATGAAGAACGCTTTAATAAAATTCCGTATCTCCTTAAACTGTTTTTTTTTTTTCAAATAAGGGTTGATAATTCATTGAATTCACTTCAACAAAAAATCAAGCACAATATTTCAAAAATCAACTTTATGAAAATGTATGTTTTTTTTACATTGTGAACTAGTATATTTATTCAGGCATGCAAGCGTTTGACTAAATATTTAAAAATGGTTGCTATGCATATTGACTTTAACTGCTATTTTAGTCTAAAGTGGTAAGTTTTTCCGAAACCTTTTTGAAAATATTATTGTTGATATTTTTGTTTAATACTTGAACTGTTGGTATTATTTTTTCTAATATGTGATTTAATTAAAGTGTTTTATTTACTTTTTTATTTAAATCACGACGCATAATTTCGGTACCCACCTCTAATAGCCATGTAAGATACGCCGTTGGATAGGTCTTAGTAACTTGAGTCAAAGTTACTAGGGCACCAAGTCCCAATCGTTAGTCCGTTCAGAGCTATAAGGTCCTAAATGTCGGACTATAATTTTGGTATCCACCTCTAATAGCCATGTAAGATGCGCCATTGGATAGGTCTTAGTAACCTGAATCAAACTTACTATGGCGCCAAGTTCCGATCTTTAGTCCGTTAAGAACTATAAGGTCCTAAATGTCGGACTATAATTTTGTATCCACCTCCAATAGCCATGTAGGATACGCCGTTGGATAGGTCTTAGTAACCCGAATCAAAGTTACTATGCGCCAAGTTCCGATCATTAGACCGTTCAGAGTCAAACTAGCTGACGGGTCACCTATAGCATAGATAGTAAGCGACAATGCCGCTCTGATTATCTGTTGCACACCTGAATTAAGGTTGTTTTTTAAATTTTGTCTTCGGAGATTTTGTTTAATTTGATAAGGTTGGTAATCAGCTTGGACTCAGAATCAAGACAAGCGCCATACCAATTTTTGTTCTAGAAGATGAACTCTTTTCAACGATATATAACACAAGTCTTTTGAGGCGGGTACCGGCTCTCATACAAAGTTATGCGTCGTTGTTTACTTTTCTTTGAAAAAAAAACTGTTTATTTATTGAAAATCCCTGATTATTGGCATTGATGTGGTAAGAAAGTAATGAAAAAAAATATTCATCTACCGAACCATTTACTATCATTGTACAAATTCGGCCAATGTAACACCTAAATCTCTTTTTAAAGTTAAAATAATAAAAAAATATTAAAACCACTTTCGCTAACATTTAAACAGGGTCTATCGTAATGAATGGATAACCCGTTATACGGAGTTGGTCCGGATGTAAGACTGCAAGAAAATCGGATCTTTTAGGCGGAATTCTGAGCCATATAAAAATGGCGGAGACTTTCATACTTTTTCATAAAATTCCCGAATTAATAAATAATTAAATATTTCTGACACTCACATAACATTATCTAGGCCAAATTAAGTTTCTTAAAGAACTTGTGTTATAGATAACTGATATACTTAAGAAATATATATTGAATAAATACATGTTTTTTATTAGAATAAACTTAAATAAACATATAAACATCCATGACTTGACGGCTAATATCTGTGTTCATCACACAAATATCCACCGCCGCCGGGATTCGAACCCAGGACCTCTGGCATAGAAGGCAATGTATGTTACCACTACACCAGTCGTCAGAATGGCGTCAGAATGGTCGTCAAATTTTATATTTATTATGGGGAGTTATAGAAAAATTTGCCCGAAAACGACAATTTTGACAATGCTTAACGTTAAGAACACCAAAAATCGTATACAAATTAGGTGACACAATTTTTTTAAAGTACCTCAATTCGATGAAATGGAAGCTAAATGAATGAAAGAATTCGGGAATTTTATATGGCTGAGTATTCCGCCAAAAAGATACGATTTTCATACAGTTTTACATCCGAACCAACTCCAGATAACGAGAGATCCATTCATTACGACAAACCCCGTATATCCAAAATAAATTTATATAAATATATTAAGGAACGGTAGTGGCATAGTTCTAATTATTATATTTACATCAGTGTTTGAATATTTATAAGTTTCATTCCAACAAATGATTCTCAACACAGAATTTTCTTTGTTCTCTGTTGGCCAGTCTTGAAAGCTGCTTTGTAAAGGTCTTGTGACGACACTTTTGTCAAGTGATCGTCTTGAATTTTCGAAACTACATAAATATTTCGTTGCTCCGAAACTCTGTCAGTCCCTCACTGTATCATAAACTGTCAAAGGCAGTGTGAAACCAAAATGAATAACCTATGTAGGTTCAGCTTTAACGTTGTACTTAAAAGAGAAATTCGGTAAATACAGGCGCAGGAAATTTATATTTTAATGAACCTTTGTAAATTGATAGCAGTATGAAAATTATTTAACCCAAAATACAAAACTCAAAGCCATGTCTATTTTGTATTCGAAACATCAAATTTTCATCTGTGTATATATTGTTATATGGTTCCTTTGACAATGATTTAATGTACTTAATATTAAATAACTACCTAGTGTATTAACGAAAATTTAATTGTTTTCTTAAAATATCTACTTCAGAAAGTATTTTAATTAAAGCTGTTAGATATTGTTACAAAAAAAAACACGCTTTAATTTATGGTAAATTTTATCGAGATTTAAATAAGCAGAATCAAAAATGTCTCATTTACTAGTATTTTTACATAATGAATTACAGTCTTAACTTTAACTCAAACTTCTTTCTACAAAAAAGGGGTGTGACAGTTTACTTTTTTAATTTACAAGAGAAATAAAAACCAGCAATGAGGTCATATTTTAAACACAATAACCTCATTCGTCAAGACTCTCCACTTATTTCTTGTACGAGCTTGAGTTCATCAGGTCGCTTTTCTGTTATAATGGTAGAACTAAACACGACACTTATTGCCTAAATAAATCATCCGCCACCCGTTACTCGCTGTTCTAATAATAAATTCAGTCATAAACATGTTTTCGTGTTACGTTGGGATGTAGCGTAGCAAAATATTTACGGAAAATAGCGAAAAGTGTATTTTCTAGAACTCTTAAGTTTTGCAATTGTTGCATTATTATTTCCGTTAATGATTCAGAAGTAAATGTTGTTTTCTATTTGTGTGCTTATATTTATAAGTATTTTATGATTCATATAAGATATATTGTTTAGTTTTTATTCCTGTTCAAGACAATGTAACAACCCTACTTACTGACCACGAATAAGTCATTATAAGAAGCTGACCTTATTGATAATTCTGAGAAAGCGACTATAGTCACAATTGCCACGGGAACATGCGTAATTGGTTGTAAGACAGGGGTGATGAGTTATATATAGCAATTTAAATGTGTTTAAGAAATTAAATGTTCCATAAAATATTACATACATACATACATACATAACTTCACGCGTGTAGCCCGTAGGCCCGTAGGCAGAACACCAGAGGTAATAAAACCATCTGATGTCACGTTTGACAAATTTGGAGGCATTATGATAGTGGAGAGAGACTATTGCAATGACAGGGGATCAGCCTATCGCCCACAGAAAAGCCTCCCATAACACCTCGGTCCCTTAACTGACTTTTACAGTATGCTCGGGAAGAGAAGCAGCTCGTACATTCTATGTTTTTTTTTCGCTCCCAGTCTACATAATATACTTCAAATGTACAACCAATAGGTATCACACCTACAATCGACTAAAACATGACCTAAAAAGTCGTTCGACACTCATTGACTCCTCTATTCATTAGTAATCTTTGGGTAGAACTTACTTATTTTGAATTTTTTTTAAATAGATAAAAAGATCACAACAAGGTTTGTACTTATTGATGTGAAACTAACTCTTCCCGAAAACTTTACACTTTTGTTAATAATAATATACAAAAAGACATTATGACCAAGGAAAAGAAAAAGACTCCGCTTCGACTTTTTAGCATGTAATCAACAAAATTCAAAATATATTTTAAACTACCACTTTGGCGATTAAGTAAAACTATCTGCCTCAGACGCTAGTAGTTGCGGGGTCGATTCCCGCGCGGAACAGAAACAAAATGTTCCGGATCTGGGCGTTTATCCATATACCTATGTATTTGTATTCTAGGTTCCCCCCTAGTTCGCTACATGGTATCTCATAACAAAAGCTCAGCTTATTTTGAGGCCATGTAGTTGGTGTGATTGTCTGGGGTATTTTTATACCTATATTCAATACATGAGCAATTTACAGTCCATACGAATAATTTGTTATACATTGTTATCTACATCCAAAGATTCACAAAGAATGCTTGCCTTTTTACTTCAAGACTCTTGATTGTTTTTCTTAAGTTCCCGAAATTAATTGATTGTCAAAATTCTCAGGTAACAGGGACCTTACATGCAAGATAAAGCACGACTCCTGTTTCAAAGTTAAGCTCAAGCAATATTCAAGAATAGCCTCTTTGTGGATGTTTGTACTTAGAAGTAGCTTAAGATTCTTTAGACTTGCGTTCTCTAATTAAAATGTAAATTTTAAGTAAGTCTTTTTTGGGTATGTATTAGTTCATGTTTTTAACTTTAGAACTACATTTTAACTTTAGAATTAAACTGCTGTTTTAAGATTATCCCAAAAATTATATGAATATGTTGAAATTTTTTAAAAGTTTATGTATTTTTTTATTTTCTTTATTTTTCTTGTCGATAATGATATTTGATTAATCGTAACTATAATTATAGTAAGAAGGAAAAGATTACAATATGTGCTTGTAGGTTTATAAAATAGCTCTCTACAAATCAGTTATCATAGCAACATCATAAGAGGAAAGTTTATGCAAGGCTTAAGGACTTGCATCCATGCCGTAAATAAATTAAAAAAAAAGTTTATACATGGTCTCTTGAATAGCCAAAATACTGCAATAAAATAAGTGTAGGTAAAGTAAAATCGTTTATAACCAAATTTTGTGGAATTTCGTAAGAACTTACAATTTTACTCAACTTTTTAGTGTCATTTTAATTTGTTGTTACTTGTAGGTACAGAAGCCAGTAGATCAAGCGTTACATTACCCGTCAAATTTCCCCAACTAATTTTAACTTAATGTCCAGGGCATAGAGTTCATATTCAAGTAATTGTTTTGACAGATTTGTAAAGCTTGATGTGCTGCCTTCTGTATATACACTCGTGCTTTACCACGGTGGTATATGAAAACTGGCTCAGCCATTGCAGGACTACGAAATTACAGAAAAATACATGTAAAATACATAACACACCTCTTTTGCTTCGCGATTTAAAAGCAAGTTTACTTGAGTAGAAAATATGTATTACCTTTCTTACATCCCAAACTTTGCTTGTAAAAGCTCTATAAGGTACACAAAACAATTGAAAGTTACGGTAGGTATTATTAATAATTCAACATATACACATATATCAAGATTAAAGCTTAACCTCTAGCTTGAGTATTAATAGTAGGATCCAATAGTTATTAATATATATTTATATTGTTAGTTAAGTATCACTAAGTTTACATAACATTTGCGAATAAACTAAAAGAATTTTATTTTCAATTTGGCTTAATAGTGGCTTCATAATCATACAGGGTGAATTTTTTTAATGCCAATTAAACCTAGAGGGAAAGTAATCTAAATATTAGAGATAGCAAATTTTATTCCAAAGAATCATTCCTTTATTTTTAAAAGAAATAAAACACCATTCAAAAATTTTCAAATATTTGCTAGCTTTACCCGGGAATCAAACCGACTAAAATCTGTAAAAATGACACCCTATAATTTTATTACATCGATCTTTAGGGCCAATCACAATAATGAAATCTTGTTAACATACTAGGTTAATTTAATGAACGGAAAACCGATATCTTTTCGAATTTAGTCGGTTCGATTCCTGGGTGAAGCAAGGGAATTTTTCGAGAAATCTTTGAATGCGGGTTTATTTCTTTTACAAAATGAAGGAATGTTTATTTGGAGTTAAATTTGCTATCTCTATTATTACTATCTCTATGTAGAGTATTTTCCCTCCAGGTGGTGTCAAAAAATTTCACCCTGTATATTGTTTAATTTTTAAAATTTGTACATTGTAAAGATGCATAACGCATTTAGTAGGTAAAGCTATATATATGATAATGATCATGTCTGTCAGCTTGGTAGATTTTAGTGAATTCGTACTTTTAACTTATTGTACGATGAATATGGATGATATGTTCGTGGCAAAATATTTGTACCTACGCAATGCAAATTATCTACACAACCTTTAATCAACAAACACTCTGATACCTGAGTATTTCAACGGTCAGACACAAAGCCACAAAGCTTACGTGTGGTTTGTGGTTTCTACCAGTACGTCTCGCTTCGTCAAGTGGACACGTGTCTTTAGTGATTTGTTCCATTTGAGATAGGACGCTATTTTGTTTGACAGTAGGCACTGCATAAATTACACATCACTGTGCAACATGCGATGGGAAAATCCATTGTGAATAGCGAAACGTCAATACATCAAGTGAGAGATTTGTATCTCTTAGAGATACGCTGCTTCTATTACAAACAGCTTTCCATCTGCCGTAAATAAGCACTACGTTACTAAATGTGATACCACGAAAGTCGTCGTAACTCCGTGGTTACTAAGTGTATCAAACGATATCACAGGTTAAGCAACGTTCGGCGCGGTCATTTCTTCATTCGACTTCCACGACTTCGGCTTTGGACAGCACGTTAAGCAGTCCGTCCCGTGTGCTGTATACCTGTGGTCGTTAGGCTGCAAACTGGACGGCAGCGACAGCAAGAGCGACAGCGGCGCGGGCAGCGACAGCGGCGCAGGCAGCGACGCGTGGAACCTGGGCCGTTCTCGACGCCATCGGGCGCTCGAGCGATTTGTCGCGGTTTTATACTAACTCAATACTTTCTATCGCCTCGCGGAAATTCATTCACATCAAACAAAAAATTAATTCATATTTAGTTAATTATCTCAACTCTTTGTAATGATCCCATTGTAGGGCACGAGCCTCTCCCTCGGGTGACGAGGAGGTATAGGCAATAATCCACCAAGCTGGCTCAGTGCTCGGTGGTGGATGTCAGAATTTTCAGGACGCCGAAATGGTTTCTGACAAACCCTATGGCTTCCTGGCTTTTTACCACCGGACTACCAGACGCAGACAGAACTTCCATCCCTATACTTCGTGTAGTCTTCATGCGCACTTTCCATCAAGTGGCATGGAAGACAAACGTCCTATCCTTACAATATAAAAAAAAAACCCGCGGGAAACCCTGGTCATTCTAGACGCCAGCGGGCACACGAGCGATTTATCGCGGTTTCATACAAACTCAATACTTTCTATCGTGTGGTGGAAATCGCTACCCGCGCCGCTGTCCTCTGTGTTATTGGATTGTGATTTAACTTATTTATAAAGCAAACATTAATGAATACATTAATTTTTCCCACTATCAATCTGACGCCTGACATCTCAGTCGCTCGTGACCACGGGGTCTGCAAAGACACCGAAAAGTCGAGTTAAAATGTAAAATTTAAATTATACGCAATTAATCCGGTTAAAAAGTAGTTTTATTTATATATTCTAGTCTCATATATTCAGTTGTATTGTAAATTAACATCTTTTGTACCGTCTTGGTCAACTCTTATTCCATCAAATTAGGCAGAATTTTACAATTTTATATTTCTAAGAAAAATTAAGTTAAGCTAGGTATTTTTTTAAATAAATGTCCAATATAATATTATTTTAGCTTTCAATAAACCCACTTTTGACCTGAATCTCACCTGACATCAGACTTTATACGAAAGGTTGTTAGAAGCCCACCACCGAGCGAAGATCACTAGAATTATCCATTTTTTATGAATACAGGAGCGGCATGGCTATACCTTTTTCTCAAAGCGCGTAAAAATTCACTAAAAATGAAAATCAAATAACAGAAACCGTTTTTTATTTGGACTTATAGTTCCTCCATAAAAAATTCTAAACATTTCAAGAAAAGCGCCCGCGCGCGACCTTTCACCTATCCAGATAACGCGCTTACCTTACGCTCAGCTGGGAGGTAATTTCATAATAGATAAAAATAAAGAATAGATAAAATAAATAAAAGTTTAAAATTGGAATCAAACTTTTAACAGTAATTAATTAAATCGACTGAATGTTCCATGTTCCATTAATTAAAATTTTAAAGTTATGTACAAAATAATCTAAAATAAGTTCGATTGTCACGTGCGCACTCAAAATCACAACAATGTAAATATCAGCCAGCTGATCTTAAGTCGCGCGCGTTATCTAGTTAGGCAAAAGAACTCACGCGCGCGCTTTCCTTAAATGTTTAGATGTTTTTATGGAAAAACTACAGGTCCAAATAAAAACGGTTTTTTGTAGTCGAATAGGGAAGTCTAGCCGTATCTAGGATATTTTTCTCCAAAATACTTTTTTGGACACCCTGCATATTAGAAAAGAAGCCATTAATAAAAGACTCTAACCGAATGTCTTGGAGAAGACGAGTAGAAGTTGATAGTTTTTAGATAGTTGGCTCAAGTATCTATAAGGAAATGACAATAAGCGACGATACTGTTAATAACTGTTAGTTATAAGTATTTTTATACTAAAGTTCATTCAATACCAAATAATTATTTTAAATCAATCAGGCAGAAAGTTTTTTTTTTTTTTTTTATAAGTGACTAAACCCGCGTTTGACCTCAATCTCACCTGATGGTAAGTGACGATGAGGTCGAAGATGAAAGCACACGGGTTTAGGAAGGAACTGGCTCTTTATACAATATTGCCGGAACACATTACCGCCGGAGCGGTAACATTTGGCGGCAGACTTTATATAAAGGGTGGTCGCTAGCCAGGCGGACCCAGAAGGGATCCTACCACCAAGAGAAACCTCCTCGTTTACAAATAAAAAATATTAAAATATTATATTACTTATCTGTGATAAGAATTCAAAAATCTTTATTCCGTCCAAATATTCTGTAAACCACAGTTGTGAGCTAACTCAATCAAATTAAGCGAGGCATAAAGAAGTTACACGAAGTTTATCAAGCAAAAGTTTCGAGAACGTGCGTTTGAGAGCATAATCTCTACGCAGCCATCCCTTGACAGTTAAATTTACTTTAATGTATCCCATCCACTGTGTAACCGACGTCATTATTTGCACGTGTTGTCTCCGTTAAAGTATATTAAACATATCCTAGTATTAAGGCGTTTGTAATATTATGAACCAAAGCTTTATTTTATCTACATCATCTTCATCATTATTATCATGACTCTTTGTAAAGAGCCCACTGCAGGGCTATGAGTCTCTCCCCTGGGTGACGAGGAGGTATAACCCATAATCCACCAAGCTGGCCCAGTGCTGGGTGGTGGATGTCAGAATTTTCAGGGCGCTGAAAATGACTTCTGACAAACCCTAACGACTACTAAATACAAGTATACAGCATCCGGAACCGACTGCTTAACGTGCCCTCCGAAGCACGGAAGTCGCCGTGAGAAATGAATGTTCGTCGGTCACCCATTCAAGTACCGGCCGCGCCGAACGTTGCTTGATCTGTGATATCGTTTGATACACACAGTAACTACGGCGCCACGACGTCTTCAACGACTTCATTTTATTTACAACAAGACTAAAATAATTCAGCCTTAGTTCTTTTAAAAGTTCAACAAGACTTCAAACTGTCTTGAAAAGGTGAAAATATGTTTAGAAATTTTCATCCAATTCATAGTGCAAAGCCACAGAACGGGCAGTCACTTTAGCAACACATTCAAAATGGATTCTACAATACCAAGTACGAATATCGAAGTTCGATACGCGTGTAATCGAATGCATATGGGAAATTGCAGTGCAAACGTAAAGTTCCGATCTCCAAACTAGGCACAGATCGCAACATTAAACGTTATCACAAAGTTAAACTTTATTTTCAACGGGATAAGGTTTCTAGCAAATATTATGCTATGAACTGTACGCCTTCAAAACTTTTAATTTATACTCACATTGAAGTGTTGACATTTCTTCAGAAGTTACTAAAAATTGCGAAAACTTTTATATTTGCTTCCCTTCTGAATTCGTTTTTCATGTTAAATTCTTAATATAATTTGAGAGAAACATGAGTTGAGAGTTTTATTTTTATACAAGTTGCTAAAATTTGTAATTTACATTTAAGTTTGCAATGGGCTACTGTTAAGGGTACTTTAACAGGGTATTTCTGAAACAACACGAATTCTTGAATTCAGATACCTCCTGATTAACACTGCGTTACTTACTGCAGTAGTTATTTCAGAATGCATAGGTGATCTTTTATTCATGTGTTTTCCTATTATTATTTATGTGTTTTCCTTATGCGCCCCGCTGACGAAACATATTTTGGCAAAACCACGAGTGCAATGAAAACATTATTCATTCTTTCTACATGTTTGGCCTTATAGTTTCTTAGTATTAGTTAATGCGTTCACAGTCGGGTGAAGTACATAGTATCAAAAAATAAATAAAAAGATATCTTTGATGACGCAAAGATCATTTATTTATGCTACATATTTGCGCGTCAGTTTTGGCCATTCGCATTTAAGCAAATGTTGTAAGTAAATGGCATTTATTTAAATGACTGTTCAAATTTTACAAATCGGCTAAGTAAAAAATCTATACAGTCTTTTGTTTACTGATTAATCTTTATTCTCTTAACCATACCCATATCAAACTAATCTATAATTCATTTTCAGAACTACACAAATAATGCTTGGGATGTATAAATGATGTTTGAGGGTTAATGGTTAGGCCCCAAAATTATCCGACATTATGTCAACATCTGAATATAGTAGGTACAGAACGCAGCAGGTCAACGTTTCCAAATCTGTCAATAATTGTAATTTAATCTGAACTCTATGCCCTCGACATTTACAGATTTGTAACACTTGATCTGCCTGCGGCCTTATGTACTTATTAAATTACTTGATTGAATTGCTTTCGTTTATAATGTGTGGTTATTTATTAGTAGAATTTCTTGGTAAAGAGATTTTATTGTACTATAATACATATAGTTTAATATTATTTAGCTACTATTAAATAACTATAAATTACCTCAATACCTATTGAAATAAAGGATTTTATATTTTAAGTAGTTCTCTCTGGTGTGAAATTAGAGTAAGTATAAAAAAATCAAATAAATCGCCAAACCTTACTGCGGCAGCCATTTTCAAAACAGCGTAGTTGAAAAGTTTAACATCAATTTCATAAAATGAACCTATGTTTAAAAAAATAATTTAGTTAGAAATTATTGTTCTATCACTTCCTCCTAAAGGTCAAATTTATAAATAAACTTAAATAACCTTTAATTAGCAAAAATTGTTTTGTTAATCAAACGCTTTGAATTTATGCAGAAGGAAATGAAATTAGCTAATGTACGAACCCAAAAAGTCCCTTGACCTTTTTGTCGCAATATGTAGCTCGCAATAACGAGATGAGTACTTTAAACTTTCATTCTATTTTTAAATTTCGTTCGTTCAAATCAGGCTTTTCTGGACTATTATAATACAAGTCCTGACCGCAATTAACCGCCATTAACCGAGTTGTAACCTTTTTTTTCCCGCAACTTCATACGCGCTAAACTAACCTTCATATGAGAATTTGTCCATTGAGAACTCCTTCCATAATACAACCCATGAAAGAAACTTTGTTCTAGGTACCTATCACATCCGTGCACTCAAGGAATAAGATTTTTCATATAAACTAAAAGTTCTTTATTTCCCGTTCCTTTGGGAATTTTGAGAATTCCTTCCTTAGCTTCCCTACATCCTATGTTCCAAATTTCAGCTCAGCAGCTATGGCTGTACGTTGTCTCTCAGTCACTCAATCAGTAATGGAACAGTTTACATCGACGCGACATATTGTAGACGTCTTCTTGTGGCCACGACCGTTGCAAGTCGAGGTAAATAAATAAATAAAAAATTTATAACGCAATTAAGTCCTGAATTATGTGTTAAAACCGGAAAAGTTACCTCTTATACTAATACTATATTAGATCGCTGATATATTCGTAAGGATTATTTTCAAAAATATTCGAAACTTATTACTGAAAATCGAAACCATTGTCATGTTTATTTCAAAAGTACAATTTGTAAAGATTCAAAAATTCGTAAAGTTCCATTTGAATAAGTCATAGATCAATATGATTTGGGGTCAACAACATCCGACAGTCAGTACAGTTCAAATATTCACTTGTAAATTATTTTTGAGGGACTAAATTCGCACTCATTGACTTTCTAAAATATTTAGGTACTTTGAAAAAGTACCTTCATTATTTTATTTATATGAGTGTTAACTTTATCTAAACTTGAGGTCGAAAACATTCAATTTACTGTAACGTGATTTCGCGTCGTTGTTTAAACGCGTTATCTGTTAGTTAAATTCGTTTCAATTTTAAAATAAACATATTGAAATTTAAGACAACTCACTGACTTTTCATTTGCTTTGAGAGTCAGTTTATAGACTACAAAGGATTTGAAAAACTCATATCCATGTCAATACTAGCTGCTTTGCGCGGTTTTACCAGCGCAGTAGGCATTGTTCACTTTTGTTTTATTTACTTCATGTGAAAAACCGTTTCGAGGTTTTTGATTAATTAAAAAATTTAAAAACATTGGGGTTTTATAGATTTAAAAAAAAATACATTTGACCTTTATTTAAACTTGATGGCATCAAATCGACTAAGATGTTGATTTGAATAATTTTTTTTTTTTTTACAAGTGACTAAGCCCGCGTTTGACCTCAATCTCACCTGATGGTAAGTGACGATGAGGTCGAAGATGAAAGCACACGGGTTTAGGAAGGAACTGGCTCATTATACAATATTGCCGGAACACATTACCGCCGGAGCGGTAACATTTGGCGGCAGACTTTATATAAAGGGTGGTCGCTAGCCAGGCGGACCCAGAAGGGATCCTACCACCAAGCAAAAAATTTTTGATATGTTTTTGTTTTTTGTTCATTTGGTGACATTACATATCTTTAGCACACAGACACAGTTCATATTTTTTTTACTGACTGACACATGTCGTAAAGAAAATGTCACTGTTGAAGACACACTTATAAATAAAACTGTTCAAATTAGTATCTCAAAATAGGTTAAAGATTAATATAACACAGTAAAAATAGTAGGTAAAAAAAATGAACAATGCTCATTTGGAATATCGGAATAAGAAGTAGCCTATGTATTCCAGATAGTATACTATCACTTTGCCAAATTCCATCTAAATCCGTTGAGCCTTTCAGCTGTGATTGAGGAACAAATATCCATACATCAGAAACCATTCATCCAAACTTTCAATTTCATGTAGTAGTAAGATTATAAAAATTATTATTATAATGTACCGAGAAATTTTAAGATATGAACATTCGATTTCAAAAGAGTTCAAACGTTTCACGTGCGTTTATATTAGAATACTAGGTACTAATATTATAATTTTGAAAATTTTTAAGGATTCATACATATTACATAGTTCCTTATTCTTGGCAGAAAAGGAAAACAGATTTTGATGATTTTTTTTCATAAAATGAGTGCATAATCTGGAATAGTACATAGGCTTTATTTCGAAAAAAAATACAGGTTCTTACGGGAAAGATTTATTTCAAGAGTTTTTGAAAAAAAATGTTTTTACGATTTGACACTAGATGTTGTACAATAATAATCAAAATTCAATACGAATGACGTAGCAGGAAATAGCAAGATTAAAATAACTTAATCGACACGACACAATATACAATCATCCTAGATAAGTGTTTGGAAATCGACATTTAGGTGTAACATGGAATATGGTTGTTCATAGTCTATACCAGTTTGTCAGCACGCAATCAAATTCTGCTTACGACGCTTGTCCGAACCGCAAATCAGACCCAGAACGGTCAATTTTGATGCTGACTTGACTTGAATAAATCTCACACGAGTAATCGAATGTAAGGTCGTTTGAGAAATCCTCAAATGATCCCGTAGTTTTTTACTTTCTGCATAAAAAATGGGACGCCATATTTGTATCAAAATTTATTTTTAATGTTTTTACTTTGACAAAGCAGACATTTAAACTATTAAACAATAATCAACGAATGCAGAGCATTAAAAAAACCGACTTCACGTCAAAACTTTGGCCGAGTTGAGAATGTCATCAACGTACCTAAACATTCTCCAAAATCATACATATTTTTTCAAAAGTTTGAAATTTACAATGAAGTACTCAACCGATTTCGATGAAATTTAAATGGGACCAACTATAAGGTATTCTCTATCATATGAAACAACAACTTTCCAAATCAATTCATACTTGTTCGAAATAACGTGTAACAAAGACACAAAAAAAATACAGACGAATTGCGAAACTCCTCCTTTTTTGGAAGTCGGTTGAAAAGATACTTTCTATGTGCCTTATACAGAAGTTAAGCTTACCTATGCAAGTAAAAATTACGTAGGTAGTAAGACAATAATGAAAAAAGTACGAAACGCAAAAACATTTCAAAAATTTATTCAAATCAACATCTTAGTCGATTTGATGCCTCCAAGGTTAAATAAAGATCAAGTGTGTTTTGTTAAAAATCTATAAAACCCCAATGTTTTTAAGTGTTTTAAATCCACTAAATTAATCAGAAACCTTATTCCTCGGAACGGTTTTTCATATGAAGTAAATAAAAATAATGAACAGTGCTCATTGCGCTGGTAAAACCGCGTGAAGCAGTCAGTATTGTCATAGATATGAGTTTTCCAAATCCTTTGTAGTCTATAAACTGACTCTCAAAGCAAATGAAAAGTCAGTGAGCTGTCTTAAATTTCATTACAATAACGTCAGTTAGTAGTTTATAATTATATAATTTTTTATGTTTATTTTAAAATTAAAACGAATTTAACTAACCCATCGTTGCACATAATGCTCATGAGCACTTCATTCAAGTTTTTATTATGTTTCACGGCTTAATTCTTTGCGATTTAAAGTTAACATGTTGTAGTAGTACTTCCAAGCATCAGCCTTGCACGGTTTTCAGAGACACGTTTTTTTTTTTTTTTTTTTTATTTGGCAACCCTGATCCCCGCTCTTGAACTCCTCTCCACTTACTTCCTCTCATCACCCCTCCTCAATAATCATTCTGTATTTCCGTGCTCAAGCCTTCGCACGTGCGTCTATAATTTATTACTTAAATTAAACGTTAAATAGTTTGTGTTATAGTTTAAAAATTTAAATCTCAACTTATTATTTGTCGTTCGTAAAAATGGTGAAAAGGAAATATGAAGACATCGAGACCATACGCAAGAAGATCAGAAAACTGGAAAAAAAGCTTCAAAAGAAGCAAATGCCAAGTGAAATTTGTACCTTATCACTATCCATGGCTCTTTACATCGCATAATTGCGTTACGAATCCTTATTCGAAAACAAAGTTCAATGATCTTTATCACTGAATTTGAATGAGCCGAGTTTAAAACTCACAAATTTACCTAGTAAGAATCTTTATTCGAGACGATGGTAAATGTCATTGTTTAGTGATCATTATCGCTAAAATGACTTTTCGAATCCTTATTCGAAAACAAAGTTCAATGATCTTTATCACTGAATTTGAATGAGCCGAGTTTAAAACTCACAAATTTACCTAGTAAGAATCTTTATTCGAGACGATGGTAAATGTCATTGTTTAGTGATCATTATCGCTAAAATGACTTTTCGAATCCTTATTCGAAAACACAGTTCAATGATCTTTATCACTGAATTTCAATGAGCCGAGTTTAAAACTCAAAAAGAAGAATGGCAAGGTCCCATACATTGTAAGTACCGCTTTTATTTCACATAGCATTCACGTACTTCAAACTTAATATGTGCGTTTTATTGCTTAGATAACGAGTAATCAGAATATAATTATTAGATTTATACAGAAGTTGGGAATAAAAAGTCAAAACAATAATCTAACCTAAAAATTACAGGAATTTATAGTCCGTCTTTTCTAACATGGCGTCGTATTTTGAAACCATTACATTACATAAGCAGGTATTAACCAATCCAGAGGTTTGAAACGGGGTGGCGGCGCGGGCGGCTTAATTCAAGTTTGACAGTAGGACTTTACAACTATTATTTTTTATTGCCGGGAAATTAAAAAATGTGCTTTCGGCAAGTTTAATTTGATTTTATTGTATTTCTAAATATTCCCAACAACTATCACAACAATAGATGTTGGAAAAAACGTGTCTCATATTGACCTATTAACTACATATAGCCCGGTTTTGATACGCTTGAAAACTCTAAAATTAAGTGATACCGTGGCCGCCAATCCTCTTTACCTAATTCGAATCTTTATTCGAGACTATGGAAAATTTCTTTGTTTAGTGATCATTATCGCTAAAATGACTACCCTACTTTTTGCATTTTATGCTCGTAGGTGCTAAAAACACTTCTTTCGAATACGTAGGCTCGATTTTCAGTGCCATCTACCTCAAAACATCCACCAGTAGATGGATGTTGAGGATATAGAATTGGATAGCGATATCTTAGAGATGTTGGGAGATGCTCCTAAGATTAATAATAAATAATAATAAAATTTCTTTATTCATGCCACAAATCTTGAATGTTTTTTACAGAGTAATCTTACAGTCTAAGTACAAAATAGTTACTATTTACTATTTAAACATCATACAATAAGGCTAATATAATTGCTGAAGAACTAGGAAAACCTTTACATAAGGAAATTTCAACCCGGTGCGGTGGTCTGAAATCCTTTTAAAGGGACTACCCAAAGAGACAAGAGATAAAATCCTAGAGGATTATCTTATTCCTAGTAATTGTCAACTACTCCTTGCCCCTGCTCTGAATCCGGAAGCAAAAGTGGCAGTTATCGAAGCGGTCTCTAAACGGAATTCCTCCCTCATGTTTAGGCAAAGACAAACTGGTGTGGCTATAGCAGCTCTGGGAAGAGCTACCGAAACACTCGTAGGATCATCTTCATTAATACCACAGAAGCAACAAATAAGCAATGGTGCCATCTCGAAATGTACTTATATTGAAGGACAATTTTTATCCAGTATATTTCTTGTACCTAAGCTTAATGGTGATAAAAGGTTTATATTGAATTTAAAAAAGTAAAATAAATTTGTACTTGCTAGTCATTTTAAAATGGAAGATTACAGAACAGCGTCAAAATTATTGACTGAAAACTGCTGTAGACAATAGACTTAAAACATGCATACTTCTTTGTTGCGACAAATGAAGCTCACAAAAAATATCTTCGATTCAAATACAACAATATATTATATGAATTCAATTGTTTACCGTTCGGCCTTTGTACCGCACCTCTCGTGTTTACTAAATTAATGAAACCAGTTATAGAATACCTGCGTAGTCGGGGTATGATTTCAGTTATTTATTTAGATAACATTTTTTTATCGGAAAGACTTACTCGGAGTGTGTCACTAATGTATCTACAACTATAGATCTATTACAGAGCTTGGGTTTTTTGATTAACTTTTCAAAAAGTTGTTTAATACCTAAACGTAAATGTAAGTTCTTGGGCTTCACTTTCGACTCAAAGCAGATGATTTTAAAACTACCCGAGGAAAAGAAAATGAAATTGAAAGATTTTATAAATAGATTTCTTTGTATAAAACGATGCAAGTTACGCGAATTCGCTAAACTCATTAGGTAGGTATTTAATTTCCGCATGTCCAACAATAACTTATTCGTGGTTATATACAAAAAAGCTTGAACAATATAAATATAATTGTTTATTAAAAAAAAAAAATCCAAACTACGATCAGACAATTGATATCTTAATTACCCTACATGAAGAATTATATTGGTGGTTAGGAAACATAGATATAGGCCATTCATCACTCAAACCGAACAACTTTGTTTTAGAATTTTTTTTCTGATGCCTCCTCTACGGGATGGGGAGCGTATTGTGATACAGTTAGATGTTGTGGATATAGGAAAGACAACGAAACTTCTTGTCATATAAACGAGTTGGAACTAAAAGCAGCCTTTCTAGCTCTGAAACGTTTCACCAAAGAATTATCTAATTGTGACATCTTATTAACAGAATGGGCAGTATTCAATATGATCACCTAGATTATATATCTAGAAGTATGTGGAAATGGTTCGAAGAACGTAGAATAATCTTATTCACTTCTTACATCAATACTAAAGATAATTGTGAGGCAGATTCATTATCTCGAAAACAGTTCGAGGATACAGAGTGGGAATTAAATCAAATTGCATTTAATGAAATAGTTCGCAACTTTGGTATGCCAGTATTGATTTGTTTGCAAACAGATCCAATACTAAGTGTAAACAATATGTTTCGTGGAGAAATGATCCCGAAGCATGTGCTGTTGATGCCTTTACACTGCCATGGACCAATATGTTATTTTGCGCCTTTCCACCATTCTCGCTTACAGTAAAATTAATGCAGAAAATCATTTGTCATAAGGCAGAGGGTATTGTTGTGGTGCCATATTGGCCAAGTCAACCTTGGTTTCCTATGTTTAAAAAGTTGTCTGTTTCAATTTTTTTGTATTTTGGACCAGATATTGACCTTCTAACATCTCCTTTCAGTAGATTGTAGATTGTGTACACAAGAATCTACGCCTTGTTGCCGCGAAATTATCAGGCAAGCATTACTAAGGAAATATTTATCGAATAGGTCAGTAGATATTATGCTAGCTTCGCTTGCAAATAATACTTACAAACAGTACGATGTTTGCATAAAATCTTGGATAATTTACTGTAGATTACATAATTATGATTATTTTAATGCTTCTATTCCAATTGTAATACATTTTTTAACCGATATTTTTGATAAAGGCGCTAAATACGGGACCATCAATTCTTACCGCTCTGCCTTATCTCTTTTGTTAGGTAATAGCTTAAATGATGATCGAGTCAAACGTTTCATGAAGGGTGTTTACAAGTTGAGGCCTACCAATCCAAAATATAATACTTCTTGGGACCCAAACATAGTGTTAAATTATTTGGCCACTCAATGGCCAAATGAAAGCCTTAGTTTAGAAGATTTCTCTAAGAAACGCTGGTGTGCTAGGTTTGGTGACAGCGCAAAGAGTACAAACATTTTCTCTCATTAAAATAAATAATATAACTCAAAACAGAACAGAAATCTTCGTTAAAATACCTGACTTAGTAAAAACTTCAAAACCAAACTCCTTTCAACCCCTTCTAAGGCTACCATTTTTTCATACAAATCCTGCAATATGCCCTGCCAGATGCATTTTAGATTATATAAATAAAACGAGTGGTTTACGTAGTTGTGACACTTTATTTATTAGCCACAAAAGACCTCACTTAAAAGTTTGTCTCAAACTTTGAGTCACTGTATCAAATATACTTTACAACGCAGTGGCGTGGACACATCAGTGTTTAGCGCGCACAGCACGCGCCATGCGGCCACTTCCACTGCTAGCAGAGTCGGTGTCAATATTGATATCATACGGAAAACCGCAGGATGGAGTAATACATCCTCAGTATTTGCCAAATTCTACAACAAAGAAATTGTATCGGATGCCAATCAATTTGCAACTAGTATTTTATGTAACTCCTTAGAATAAATAGATGTATATTTGTGATTTATTACTGTTGGTTATACTCTAACAATTTTACTTATACCTATACTGCAAAAATAATTCACATTAAAATACTCTGAACATCCTACAACATGTTAACTTTAAATCGCAAAGAATTAAGCCGTGAAACATAATTAAGGATCAAACGAACTTACCAAGTGAAGTTCGATCACAATTATGTGAACGGCTTAATTCGAAGCGATTGATATAAACCCGCCCAAACAGTATTCCTTTAAAGTAATATCACCCACCCATAATTAATGTGAATTATTTTTATGGGTACTACCTAGGAACTTTAGCTCTAAACAAAATGATTATTGAGGAGGGGTGATGAGAGGAAGTAAGTGGAGAGGAGTTCAAGAGCGGGGATCAGGGTTGCCAAATAAAAAAAAAAAAAAAAAAAACGTGTCTCTGAAAACCGTGCAAGGCTGATGCTTGGAAGTACTACTACAACATGTTAACTTTAAATCGCTTCGAATTAAGCCGTTCACATAATTGTGATCGAACTTCACTTGGTAAGTTCGTTTGATCCTTAATAATTCATCGCTGCAGTATTTCGAATTCTTAATTTAGCAAAGCAAATTATCTTTATATGATGTCCACAGTTTTTATAGCCCAAACTTTCTGAAACCACAAAAAAGTTTAATGTCATCTTACTTTATGCGTCATTTTAATCGTTTTCAATACTTATGTCTACCACTTGCCTCTCACAAGTCCGTAAAAAAAAATCTCTTGGCAATTTGCTGATTCTCATTGTCTAGATTTGACCGCACAATCGAAGCTGTCACCTCATTAGACGCGGCACTTCGGTCTTAAGTACACAATCAGACTTTTGCTGGTTAAGTTTTTTAGTAGACATTTCAGATGAAAGTGATGTAATGAACTCATGAACTCATGAACAGAGAGCAAAATTGCCGTGAAAACATATATAATATATTTAAGTAGGCGGTGTTCTAAAGTGAGGAGAGATTTCATTCCATTCACCATTTCCAAAAAGCTTTTCTAAGTATGAAAGTGTTGAACAATATGATAACAATTTGCTAACAATTATACAGGTACCTCGTATTGTGATACTGAATTTTAAGATTCAATTGAAAACTACGAGAATATGAACAAAACTTTATAACATGCACTTCATTGATAGATTCCCATTCATCTAATATTTTATCAAACAGCAGCTGCTAAATTTCTAGAGTCATAATTCAAATAGGCCATTCCATTAATGATACGCTTTATCACATCGTCCAACAGCACTAATGCACAGAGTGCAAGCTATACTAGACCAAATAGATGGCACAATTAACTGGAGTACTACACCTATCACACGATGTGGAAATGGCTCTCAGACACATACGGAATGGTAGATGTTTACATTATGCACTATGATGTCATTGTATCACATTTGATAAAGGTGATCAAGATATTATAACAAATCTATAAAAATGATCAAAGCAACTGAAAACTGGGTCTGAAACACTGCCCGTGCTATCGCTATTGGTAAGATAAAATAGAGTTCTTCTTGAAAAGTCATAATAGTATTATGTAAAGTGTGTATGCAAATAATCATGGTTCTATAGTTATGGTAAATTTAAAAAAGTCATGTCTTTTTGGAATAAATCAAGTTTACGATAAATTTTCTGGTTTTGTTTTACTTTTTTGAATATGGAACTAGCATAAAAGTAAAGGAATGTGATTCCCTTTGTGGTGCATTGTCCTAGTGGTCAGTGGACAAAATTAAAATAAATTACGCAATATAAAAAAATACTCTAAAGTAATCTGTTTAATCTAGTAAGTAAACGTTCGATTTATAAGAAATCAAGTCCTTAAAACTTTTGTTGTTTATTTGACTATAAATTGCCTCAGATAACTGGGGAGCTCAATCAATACATATAATAAAACAGTAAAAAAACGTGTCTGTACATTTAATATTTTTACAAAAAAAATTATCTAGGGTTATGAAGAAATGAAAAAAGAGTAAGAATCTGAAAAAAAAAATTGTCTGTTTGTTTGTTTGTAAGTTTGTCTGTTTGCACACGCTAATCTCTGGAACCGCTGGACGGATTTGAATGAACCTTTTTTTGATGTATAGCTGTGAAGCCGGGGCAACATATAGGGTATATTTTATTTCGGTTACTGGAACACCTGATGCAGAACCCTTAAGGGATCATCAAAACCGTAAGAAATATAGATATGATGCCTTAACAAAAGTTGTCCAGGATGATGAGCAGATTCTGCAGACATAAAAAAATAGGATCTAAAAAAATTGTAATAGATTTTTAAAAGTTATGCCTAAAACTTACTAGAATATGGTGGAGATGTTCGGCATACAGATCAGAAGTACTCATAGCTCAGTTGCGCGTAGACCGACCATGAGTCTAAGGTCGTGGGTTCGATCCTGCTCGCGAAATTTTTTTTTATTATATTTTTTCTATTTTCTTTACAATAAATATTTAATTGTGAACAAAATTGTCTTTGACACCACTTAATTTAATCAAGACCCAAGGAGATATCGTAATAATTTTAAAATAACTCCGTAATAAAATAGGTAGGTGCCTATGTTCGATAAGACGCGGGCGGGCGAGCGAGTGATTCGCTGGCATGGCCGGCCACTCACGCTGTTAATTGTTCGAGATACCTACCAAACTCGGGGTGCCTATGACCATATTCACCCAACTTTTATTATTTCACTTGGAAATAAGATTTCTCTGAATGAACCACCAAATTTTTGTAACGATTGGGAGGCAGACTACCTACGACTTTAAGCAACTTGGAAGCAACGAACGAACAGTGTTTTTGATATTGTAACGTGGCATTAGTAGATTAGATGTAAAAGCGTTCGGATAGCCAGAAGAAATAAAACTGAACTACACTAAAAATAAACATGGGAATAAGAATTCTATGGAAATACTCCTGGTAAAAGTACTAGGGACTTAAAAATAATAAATCTGAAAAATAGTTGGTATGCAGTAGAAAATTTTGCTATGTTGATAGGGCTAAATCAATACATATAATAAAACAGTAAAAAAAACGTGTCTGTACATTTAAAATTTTTACAAAAAAAAATATCTAGGGTTATAAAGAAATGAAAAAAGAGTAAGAATCTGAAAAAAAAAAATTGTCTGTTTGTTTGTTTGTAAGTTTGTCTGTTTGCACACGCTAATCTCTGGAACCGCTGGACGGGTTTGAATGAAACTTTTTTTGATGTATAGCTGTGAAGCCAGGGAAAAATATAGGGGATATTTTATTTCGGTTACTGGAACACCTGATGCAGAACCCTTAAGGGATCAACAAAACCGTAAGAAATATAGATATGATGCCTTAACAAAAGTTGTCCAGGATGATGAGCAGATTCTGCAGACATAAAAAATCTAGGATCTAAAAAAAATGTAATAGATTTTTAAAAGTTATGCCTAAAACTTACTAGAATATGGTGGAGATGTTCGGCATACAGATCAGAAGTACCTACTCATAGCTCAGTTGCGCGTAGACCGACCATGAGTCTAAGGTCGTGGGTTCGATCGTGCTCGCGTAATTTTTTTTATTTTGTATCAATCTTTACCATACATCTATCTTTACACACATATGTATATATAAAACAGTAAAAAATAACGTGTGAACATGAAATATTTTTACAAAAAAAGTATGTAAGGTTATTAAGAAATGAAAAAAAAAGTAAAATTTGAAAGAAAAAAATGTCTTTTTTCTGTCTGTTTGTTGTTCTATTCTGCTGACATTTGTGGCTGACATATAAAAATCGAGATTTTGGAAAATTAGTGATTAATAATTAATTTGTTGAAGTCAACATAGTGATTTAGTGTTTCTTCTCACCGATAGATGGCGATATTCCTCATTAAAACTCGATATGGTTTCGTTATGGTGAAAGTCAACTGGAAATGGAACGTCAACGTCAACAAGTAAACACTGCCTAATCGTAGCTCCGTATTGATTAATAAATTGAAGTGCGAAAAGATAGATTTTGATAGTAATATTGGTGTGAAAATAAAGCTTAAAACCTAGGCTTTCTAAGTGTGTAAATAGTTTTGTGTTTCAATTAGTGTTATTAACACATTAAGAGAGTTTAATCTCATCAAAAAAGTGTAACGGTTACACTCAGCCCACGTACTACACGGTTCGACTGACAGCTCACCAACCAATCAGCTGACGCTAAATTACACCCGACAGATTTATACGGCTCTTCTAATTTGTACATTAGAGACATAGACATACGAGTGAGATTTCCATGATGTCACAGAAAAACGTTTGTGCTGGGTGTTTCAAACAACTCGAACAGGATATATTTCTTAACTGCAGTAACTGTGGTGACAAATATGACCTGCAATGCGCTAATATGTCGGAAAAGCGTTTTCGTAGTACACCAAATGAAAATAGAAGAACATGGAAATGTGACATGTGCATAAGCCGTGAGCCGAAGACCGACAACTCAAATACACCAGTTCGTGAGGGACACCTAAATGTTAACCTTTGCCGAGGTACCAGCTCCCGAGTCCGTGAACAGAGTGAGGATGATGAAGGTGAACAGCCACTATTGAAAGGTGAACAGCCACCGACAACAAACGATATGACTGACGTTCAGTTGTTATTAACTGAGATACGGCTCTTTCGGGAGGAGATGAAGTCCATGCGGTTTGAGATGACCCAGTTAAACGACTCAGTATCTAGTCTGTTTAAAAAGATTGACTTATGTGAGAAACGAGTTGATGACGTTAGTAAGCGCATCGACGAAATGGAGCGGAGTACAAAAGAGCAAATACATACTCTGCAATCCGGTCAGGCCCAGATAATAACACAACTAAAGGCAGAAATAAATGAACGGGATCAAGAACTACTCTTGAATGATATAGAATTCTCATGTATCCCAGAACAGAAAGGTGAAAACGTTCATCATATTGTTACCACCCTGGGTCAGAAGCTGGGCGTTACACTAACGGAATGTGACATAGTTAGTGCGACACGAATAGGCAGAGTTCCTGACTACACCGAAGAAGCTGCTGCTGGAGCGGCGCAGACACCGGCGGCGCGTCCCCGCCTCATCGTGGTGCGGCTGGCGCGCCGCGCGCTGCGGGACCGGCTGCTGCAGGCGGCGCGCGTGCGGCGCGGCGTCACCACCGACAACACCGACCTTCCTGGCCCTCCGCGAAGGTTCTATGTCAACGAGCGCCTCACCCGGATTAATCGTCAGGTATTCAGTAAAGCTCGGGCAATGAAAGACCAACATAATTGGCGATACGCTTGGACCAAAGAAGGAAGAATCTTTGTACGTAAGAGTTCAGGACCTGATGTTCCTCGCCATAGAATAAGAGTTTTTCGGTCAGCTTCCATTTGAACTTTTTATATTTTATTGCTATTATAAATATTTTCATGTAAAGTATCAACAATTATTTCAAGAGAAAAGCATATTTAAATTAAAATTTTACACTTTAATTTTGAAATTTAAAAAAAGTAATAGCCTATTTCAGTATTTGTTTGAAAAAATTTCAAACCCAATTGTAACCTGCATAGATAAATGTGGACTTACCGAAATAGTTTTTGTAATAATCCTTAAACAGTGTGTTGCGGCAGCACTGATACTTATTTGTCAAACAATAATATATTTATTCCACTGCACTTTTAACTTATGTCGTATTTACTATTTCATATCGTATAATATACACAGCCTTATAACACAGCATGCAATACACAATTCAAAATTACACTTGATTAAAATTTATAATGAAATACTATTTGTTTGCATTTACATTTACTCCGAAATATCTCACTATTTTGTTCCGAAACCTTGTTGTGGTATATCACTGATAACTTTGACTAAGCACTTTATCTTATTTTATTATGAATCTTTTACTGCAAGTAGATTAATTGAATCGTCACGTATTTCTTATGACATCAAATAAATCACAGTTTTTAAAGTTAGCACTGTACAATGCGGGTTCATTGGGTACGGGTCACGATGACTTTATTATCGCTGTAAATCGTTTTTTTTTTTAGATTTAGTCGCTATAAACGAAACGTGGATACGCGAAGGTCAGGAGTGCCGCGCGCCTGTCGTCCCTGGCTATCGATTACGCAATGCACCGCGGCCGAGTTGCATGCGCAGGGGTCGTGGCGGTGGTGTAGGTTTTTATATCAAGACTGGCGTACGCGCGCGACCCGTGGCTCATCCCGCCGCTCCGATAGAACAATTATGGCTATCTATGAAGGTAAACGGTAAAAGTTTTATTATAGGAACTGCTTATCGACCTGAATGGATAAATGTTGATGTTTTTTTGGATGCTTTGACGGAGACTTTGGTTTATTTCTCAAAATACGACCACGTAATATTATTAAGAGATTTTAATATTAATTTATTAGAAAGTAATAGTAGTAAAACTATTAGTTTACAAAACTTTTTGAGTTGCATGACTTTGGAACAGGTTGTAAGTGAACCAACGCACTTTACGAATAATGGTCATACTTTGATTGATATTGTGTGTACAAATGCTTCAGTTAGAAATATATCTGTCTCAAATATTACTGGTTCTATAGGACATTCTATGATAAACGTGGAATTTTGTATAAAAAGGAATAAAATTCCTCCTAAAATTATTTCATACAGGCCGCTTAAACAAATTATTACTGATGATTTTAACAGAGATCTAGATTCAATAGATTAGGGCTTAGTTACTCGTGAGCTTTCCGTTGATAGCATGGTGAATGTTTTTAATAATTTGGTTATCAATCTTTTTGATAAACATGCCCCTCAGAAAACTTTAAAAGTTGGTTACTTTAAAAACTTACCATGGATTACCGACACTATCAAAAATATGATTGACATGAGAGATAAAGCTCACAAAAAGTACCAGCTGTTGAAAACTGAGAGTAGCAAGCAGTATTATAATGATTTCAAAAAGCTTGTAAAGAATAGTATATTTAGTGAAAAGTGCGCCTATTTCAATCACCACATAAACAAAATTAAAAATGCTCAACTTTTATGGAAAAATTTAAAAAAAGATATTTTGATTGATAACAATAAAAATAATAATTCCTTACCAGATAATATTAATGACGCTACTTTAATCAATAATTACTTCTTGGATGTACCGGGTGAGAAAACAGTGCCTTTATCTGTAATGACCTATTACGAATTTCACAAATTCAGTAAGGCAGTTTTTGCTTTGAAAACCTTAGAGGAATCTGAGATAGTCAAGCTTATTTTGTCTATTTCGTCAAATGCTATAGGTGTTGATGGAATTAGCAAAGATATGATACTCTTGACACTCCCAGGGTCTTTGAAAGCAATAACGTTTATTATAAATACATCCATTTTATCAGGTAAAGTACCTTGTATTTGGAAATCTGTATTGGTTACACCACTGCCAAAAGTTGACAATCCAATAAATTTTAAAGATCTTAGACCAATCAGTAAACTACCTTTTATGTCAAAGCTGCTCGAGAGAACCATTTATATTCAATTACGTTCTTTTATTGAGAATAATAATATTTTACCAGTGCATCAATCAGGTTTTCGTAAGGGTATGGGAACAGTTACTGCTTTGCTCGATGTGGTGGATAATATAATTGCTGAAGAAGACGCTGGAAAGGGCACAAGTTTAGTTTTGCTTGATTATTCTCGTACCTTTGACGCTTTGAACATTCCTCTCTTAATTTCCAAGCTTGCCTACTATGGTGTTGATAACCGATCCCTATCTTGGTTTGATAGTTACTTGCGTGATCGCGTGCAAACTGTTAGGTTGGTAAATGAGAACGGTGTTGAGTCTTTTTCAGATCCATAAAATGTAACTCGAGGAGTTCCACAAGGCTCAATACTGGGACCACTACTTTACATAATTTACAGCGCAGACATTGCTCAAGTAATTAAACACTGCAGATATCATCTCTACGCAGATGACGTTCAAATGTATATATCGTCTTGTCCACGGCAGTTTCATATAGCTATAACAAAACTAAACGAGGATCTTGACAATGTCGCACAATGGGCGCATAGAAATGGTTTGCAGCTAAATCCTTCAAAGTCAAAACATATGATTTTGGGATCAAGGCAACAAATATCTAGGATAACTAGCACAAATCCCCTTGTCGTTATTAATGATGACATGGTAGAACGTGTTGAAGAAGCTCGAAATTTATGAATTGTGATCGACAGTCATTTACGTTTTAATTCTCACATAGTTCAACTGGTAAAATCTTGCTTCTATCGCTTAAAAGCTTTATATCGCATACGCAATCTTCTAACTGAAAAAATGCGCGTCACTCTGTGTGAATCGTTAATTCTTTCAAGACTCAACTATGGTGATTTAGTGTATGGACCGCGCCTGCAATCTAAGACTCGCCGTATGATACAGCGTGTACAGAACACCTGTTGTCGATTTTGCTACTCCATTCCTCCTCGTCAACATATAACGCCATATATAAATAAAGCATCTATGCTTAATATGTCCTCTAGAAGACATTTACATCTTGCTGCCCTATTGTTTGATGTTGTAAAGTATAAGAAACCACAGTATCTATACGATAAACTAAAAAGCTCAGATTTTGGAACAATGTATAGCAGCAGAGCGAACCGTCATCCACTAGAGAGCCATCCGCACAAAACTGTTGCTTTTAGGGGCAGTTTCCGTTACCTAGCCAGTAAATGCTGGAATAATATCCCCCCGCCAATGCAAAAATTGACAACTAAAATAACATTCAAAAAGTATTTCGAATCGTACCTTTTAGAAAAACAAAAAATTGGTATTCCACATGGCTATTTGGTAACGGACTTCATAGTATGATGCCCACAACCACCACACATACATGCTTGAAACACCAATCAGACTCACATTTTATATATCACATTTCATATGTATTATTTTATTATTAATTATTCATTGCTCTTATCCTGTTTATATTTATTATTTATTCACTTTAGATATTTTTATTTTTGCACATGAGCATATGTTTATTATTATTTTATAATGTAAATAATCTAATATAATATTATCTCCCTATGAACGTTCCTTGGCTATGGCAGAATTATCAGTGATTTGTTCGCAAGAGCAATACTTCTCACTGAGCCATGGCCTTTTTGTACTGCCGCAACACACACTTTTTATTTAACTCAGTATAGTAAAAAAGAAAAAGAATTAGTGTACTTTTTACCAATTGTTTTTTAATATTGTTTTTTTTTTCTTTTTAATATTGTATTTTTCTTTCTCCTTTTTTTTATTGTAATGTGTGTGTTTCTTTTAGTACAAATAAATGAATATTATTATTATTATTATTAAAGTGTATGATACCTTATTGAGTTGTTGAAACAGAAAGCAATTGAATAAATTGATTAGTATTAATCCTAACGATAGATGGCAAGGCAAATGCCAATGGCACTATCCCTTATTCCATCTTTACATTATATTAAAAGAGTAATAATAAAAACGTGTCTGAACATTTAATATTCTCTGTTCTGATAAAAAAAATTGGTCTCTTTGTATTCTTGTTTGTAAGTTTGTCTGTATGCAAATCAAATTCAGTCCTACCGATAGATGGCGATATCCCATATTAAAACTCGATATGGTTTCGATTCGGTGAGGTGATATTACCTTATTAATATCACGTCCTTAATTTATTCCGAATTGTAATGTGTCCTACAAATAACAATAAATCTAAATCCTTCACTATGTGCAAAGTTGGTGGTGGGGATGGGGACTGGGAACTGTCAAATCTATTTCATTCAAATTTACCTATTCTTACCTTAATTTTTATGGAAAATATGCCAATTCTCAATAAGTGATTATTATGAAACCCAACAAACTTATGAGATAGCTCGAGTAGGAACCCACGTGGAAAGAATTATGCAGAGTTTATCGAATTTTAAGTTCCTCATAATTTAGTGTTGACCGTGGTGATAATGATTAGTTTGCATGTATGTTTGTGCATTAGTTTATTACAGTCTTCAATATTTGGTAAATGAAATACCTACATACATAGTTAAACATAAAATAATGGAATATAATATCGTTAAGGTTTTCTTTATTTCGTGATCTTGGAAGTCAGAAACCATAGATTTCTTCGGAATAAAAAGTAGCATTTGTGTTGACACAGGACTTTATGAACTACCACACAAAATCACATTAAAATTGGCTAAGCCGTTAAACCGTGAAAAACAGCCAAACATATAGGTAGATACATATTATACACTGATAATGGCTGGATGGATGGATTTTTGATACTCTTTCACGCTAAAATTATCGAATGATTTTTTATGAAACTTTACAATAATTGAGTCGCGGGCACAGTCTATATAATACCTACCTACCTATAAACCTACCCTTATACATACCTCCGTTACTTTTTCTATTTTATTTTTTGTAGGTCTTTTTCACAAATTCTAGGTGAAACTGCAGATCACAGGTTTGTTGGAACAGTTTTTAAAATAACTGTCTGTTTAAATAACTCGATGTTGACGAAATTTAGAAGAGTGTAAGTTTGAACTTCAAGGAGGATTATATATTTATCCAGAGAATATTATTTATCCAACTCCGATAACCTGTATTCATGCGGACGAAGTCGCGGGCAACAGCTAGTCATTAATAAAGCTTCTTGCGCGATTTAATACAGGTAGGTACAGAAGGCAGCAGCAAGCATTACATTACCTGTCAAATTTCCCCAAACAATTTTAACTTAGGTAATGTCGAGGGCATAGATTTCAGATTCAAGTAAAAAAAAATGCAGATTTGTAAGACTTGATGTGCTGTCTTCCGTACATACAGAGATAATATTGTAAGAAAGTTAAACTTAAAATAATGGGACTCAAGGTTTTATTTATTTCGTGATCATTTCTAGCTCTTGGAAGTTAGAAACCGTAGATTTAGAAGTAGAATTATAAGTACCGTAGGTACTTATGTGTTAACTACCAAAAGAAATTACATTAATATTGGCTCAGCCATTTTACCGTGAAAAGTAGCCAATCATAACTATAGATAGATACACATTATACACTGATAATGGCTGGATGGATGGATCTTTGCTACTCTTTCACGCAAAAACTTTCGAATGTATTCTTCTGAAACTTTACAGTAATATAGCTTTACCTAGAATAACAATAAGCTATAATTAATGAAGATAGGTATTGCATGAAATATGTAAAATTTAAGACACTTTGGCACCCGATTTGTTTATAACGCAATGTGCCTAATATAGTACCTATGTTTGTAATGTACCTAATATAGTTACCTATGTTTGTGGTTAGGAGTTATACATATTATATGGGCGAAGATTCTTCATTTTTATTTTTGTTATTAAAGATAGTACTTAGGACCTTGGAGAAGAAAATAACCTACTCGAAATACTAATTCAATACAGACGAAGTCGCAGGCATCATCTATGTAATATACCTACCTACCTGTACTTTTTCACAAAACACCTAGGTGAAACTGCGGATCACAGCTTTGTTGTAACAGTTTTTGAAGTATCTCTGTCTGTTTATCTATCAGTAAAGCTTTCACAGCTTAACTACTGAATCGATTTTGACGAAATTTTGAATAAGGTAAGTTTAAACTTCAAGGAGGATATAATAATAGTATTTATCCAACTCCAACAACCGGTATCCACGCGGACGAAGTCGCGGGTCACAGCTAGTAGTAAATAAGGCTTAAGTGTATTTAAAGCTGAATCGCATTAAGCAGACCTTTGTGTATAAGGTTTAAGTTAATTAAAAACCAAAAGTGCTTGCTTGGGATTACCGAATTTAAATAAACAAGATTTAACAAAATATACAATATTTCATGTTACTGGATATAATAACTTTTTCGAAAATAAATATTTTAAAGAATACCAATATTTTAATTACGTGTGTTTTTAAGGTCTGATTATTATAAATTTAAAATGCGCTTTTTTATGAAATCAACGTTGACCGTAAACTATTTGTTCCTGTGTAAAAAAAAAGTTCCTATAGTGGTGATAAAAATCTTGGTAAAGGGAGATATTTTTGAAAAAGCTTGAATAATTAGGTACATTCAGGAAATGAATTTAAATCAAAAACTCTTTCTAGGATTTTTATGTCAGTTTACATAGTACAGTACCTATACAAATTCCAACAAAACAGAGCTTTTAACTGAAAAACAGAACTAAAATTTTTGGTCTACAGGCTCTATAGTTATTTATTGTTACAATTTTTTTATGAACCAATTTTATTTGAAAAACGAAGGTTATTTCCAGAAACTTCATTAATACCTTTACATTGTTTACTAAACGAGAAATTTTATAAAAATAGCTCAAATTATAAACCCATACATGGGTTATATTGTAAACGTATTTATTCAAATGGAAAATAAAAAGTCCTTGTGTTTATTATAAACCTTAAAATATGAAATAAATAAAAAAATATTTCAAGAGACAACATTTTGGTTAAAAATCTGCTTAACCTTACTAAAAACACTTGCACAGATAAACTTGGTTTACCCCCGTTTCCATCGAGGGTTCTAAATAAATAGAAATAATTTTATCAATTAAAACTTTTAGGCAATAACTCAGATATAAAACCAATTAACAGTTATATAAAGTGACCTTTGACGTTGCTGAGGAAAACAAAACTGTTCAAGTGTAAGTACAACTCGTGCAGCAAAGTTTGATGTTTTAATATTTACGTTTCTTTATTGAAAACTAGCTGTTGCCCGCGACTTCGTCCGCGTGAATACTGGCTATCGGAGTTGGATGTATAATATTATAATATCCTCCTTAAAGTTCAAACTTACACTATTCCAAATATCATTAAAATCGATTCATTAGTTTAGCTGTGCAAGCGTTACTGGTAGATAAACAGATAAAATTAAGTGATATCAAAGACAATTTTGTTCACAATTAAATACTTATGATGAATAATGAATAAAATTATATAAGGATTAATAGTATATTGTAAAAAAACTCCATCGCAAATTAACACATTAATTTCGAACGCGATTTATAACCATAAAAATGGTGTCTGTGAGTCAATCTTAAAAGATAGGTAAATGCTGCTGCGGACTTTTTTTATAACTTTTAAAGAGGAACATTTCCGTGAAACATTATTTTTGCGTAACTAAAACCGTTTACGCAGCGTTCGCAATGGAAGCTCTCAAAATTGAATAAATTTCCCCGTTTTCGCAACATTTTCCTTTGTAACTTCGCTCCTTTTAGTCACAGCGTGATGTTATATATCCTATAGCCTTCCTCGATAAATGGTCTATCGAACAAAAAATAATTTTTCAATTCGAACAAGCAGTTCCTGAGATTAGCGCGTTCAGACAAAGAAACTCTTTAGCTTTATAATACCTGGGCGGGTCAATAAGTCTGACCTCTTTACTGAAAAAGCAACACTACTCCTGTCAAAAGGCATCTGTCGGCTGACTCCTGACAAAATTTGAACTTGCTGCGTCAGTTAGTTTGTGTTTGACAGCTATCTTTATCAGACTACCCAGTAATTGGAGGAAAAAAGTGAATTGCGTGTGCTTATAAGCATTATTTTCCCTCGACAAATCATATTTTTTGGAAGGGATGAAAAATTGGAGAAGCGTTGGCCAAAGTATATAGAGCTCAAGGGCGACTACGTTGAAAAATAAAATTATTTATTAAAAGTCTGTGTTTTATTCCAAAAGTCACGGACTTATTGACCCGCCATTAGTATAGATAAAAGTCCGTTTTGGCCGAAGAGAAAAGTTAAGTTAAACCAATTTCCTTTTTGGGAGGTAAATTTTCCTTAGAAAGTGTTTGAATTTTTTATAGGTATATTTGAGAGTTGTAAATTAAATTTATTTGATTTTCCTTAGTCGGGAAAATCAAATAAATGCTTTCTCAAATTCACTTTTAAAATTTTACCCTAATTACAAAACAAGCTTGAATAATGTCTTTACAGGACAATAATTAGTTTAAGATTTTATTTTTACATTTACCTACCTACCTTATAAGGTAGGCAAATAAAAGAAGTAATCCTCTTTTTAAAGTCAAAAGTTGTTCTACAAGACCTGGTACCAAGTTATGATAACTCATAACTTAGATATCAATTTACAACTCAACTATTGGTGTCTGAGGCAGACAGGTTTACCCCATCGCCAAAGTGGTCGTCATATTTTGATAGATTAGTTGTAGTACCTATATAATATCTTGATCACCTTTATCAAATGTGATACAATGACATCATAGTTCATAATGTAAACACCACCATTCCGTATGTGTCTGAGAAAGCGACTCTTTGGTTGATGTCTTAAGTTTTTTCTAATACCCTGGGTAAGCAAATGGTAGAATACCACTCGGCATTAACACTCTTTTGATCTTCAAGTGGAATTATGCAGATGGGACCAGTAGTTGAGGAGAAAAACGCAATCATTTTGTTACCAACGTTTCTCGCCTGCCTCACTTTTGTTGGTCAGTTCTCATTCTCAAACATGCTGATTTTTTCGGGCTTAAAATAATTTTCTCAAAATCAGCATTAGTATATCCATGGTTGTACTTCAGTAACATCTGTGAGTATCATTCCACGTAGGCCCGCTTCTGCTCCGCTATCAGTTCATGAGGGATTGATCGACAACAAAGTTTCCGAACTTTTAGTTCTCGTGTAAAATTTAAAGTAAAAATTTAAAATAAAAACAATTGACAAATGATTTCCCGCCAATTTTTTTATGAATAAGAAGGTTGTAAGTCGTTTAACAAATATAACATTTGAACCTCAAATAGTTCCGATTTGCTAGAAGTAAAATACTTTTAGTGTGTCCCATGTATTTGACCCTAGCACAGGTATAAGTGTACCTTTAGAATATTTAAAGTGCATATGTCTATTTTATTTATTATTTATTTCCAAAATAGCCTTAGATTTTGGGTTGAAATCGGATTTTAGTGTAATAAACTTCAGAGTGCAGGAAAAAAAATAGGATATAGGTACAAATCATACAACGAAACATAAGACTATTTATCGATGGGTTATTATTTGGTGTTTTGTCATTGATAGTTATTTTATATCTTTGGTATATCACTTACAGCACTTGTAGTTTACGATCTTGATGTATGCCTAAATCCACCTCGGGATTTTGTATCGATGTGCTCGCATAATTCGACCGCGCCAATAAAGAAGGACGTACCTAAAATAAATGGTATTTCAAAAGTAAAGGAGTTTTCTTTTGCTTTATACATTTTCCGTTAATTGGTAATTGGACTATCAGACTAGTTTGAAAACCTTGTGTTTTTGGTAGAATTCAAGTTTAGCGGTGATTCCGATTGGCGATTTTTTTTGGCGACAGGGTAAACCAGCCAGTGGTTGTGGCTTCGATTCCCGCACGGAACAAGAAAAAAAAGTATTATTTATGTATTTATATTCTAGGATCCCCCCTAGTTCGCTACATGGTATCCCATAACACAAGCTATGCTTATTTTGGGGCCATGTAGTTGGTGTGATCTTCTGGGGGTTTTATATTTTCATTATTTATTATTATTTATGAAGTGATCGATATTTAATAACAAAACAAAAGTCACTTGATTGAATGACTGTCACAGACAGTATTATAAACTATTTAAAACAGATAAACTAATCGATTGAAGATCAAAGAATTTAAATATCTTAGAATAATGAAATGCCAAAATATAGTTTAAAAACTAAAACCCGACTACTAAAACACGCTTTAAAAACAAGTCCTACTTAATAGTCGCCGCTGAAATATTTATGTATTTTTATACGTCATATTGATAGAGATAAGTTTACAGGATTGCCGCGATCGTATGCAACTTTGATTTTATTTTAGTAAGTGTTATAATGAATCTGTTTTGCTATAATAGGTGGCATACGACCACGGCTATCCTGTAAACTTATCTCTATCAGTATGACGTATAATAATAATACACAAATATTTCAGTAGAAAGTACTACTTGTTTCCTTATTTTAGAGCGTGTTTTAATTGTCTGGTTTTTTGGAGTAATAGTGTTTGCATATTTAAACTGTGCTAACAAAGTTCTTTCATTTGATATCCCACACGTAACCGTTGAGAAAATTGTTTTTTTGTTATTTACTTTAAGTCCCCTCGAGGGCGCTGTAGTCAATTTGACGTGACGTCATGTAGCCTATAACAAGCTGATTCCAAAGACGCCTCATTTGTCCAATTGTGATAACTAGTTTAGAAGTTGTGAGGGAACAGATGAACATCTATACCCACATACATACATACATACAGGTCAAAATCATAACCCTCCTTTTGCTTCGCCGAAGTCGGGTAAAAATAATTATTTAGCTTTATTATTCAATTTACCGACATTGCTCATAAATTATGAGTGTTTTTTATACAGAATGATATTATAAAATAAGTCAATAAAATACTTATAATAGATGTAATCAGACGCTGTCAAAAATAGTGCGACCGTAATTATATTTTTGTGATAACAAATTGTCGGCTCAATATAGAAATGTGTAACTATATTCTAGGTTCCTCCCTAGTTCGCTATATGCTATGCTTACTTTGGGGCCATGTGGTGTGATTGTCTGGGGATTTTATTTATTTTATTTAACTAACTTAATAAAATATTAAAATAATTACTGTTAACAATCTTGATTTCTTGGAGCCAAGGTGGATTTGAACAATGACATTTTTTATTTTACTACTATCTACTATCGAACTGGATATCTGATGATCTATGTATACAATGTATACGATATTTAAGATTTTTGTTTCAAATTTATTATTCACCGTGGTAAATAAATATTTCAGACGCACACAATCAAACATGTGTAACCCAAAAAGGTTTCATATTCATACACACGTTCTTAATATTATGATCGATAAATTTTGTTACGGAAAAGAGGCGTTACTTATCTCGACGCCAAAAAGCCCTTCAGAGGTAATTTAAGAGCAGCGTGTTTACTTCAGAGTCTGCAATCTGAATCCTGAATTCGTGTCCCGAATTGCAACTAATGTGCAAATGTCGACAGAACAGTGTTTGTCTTACGCGTACATAGTAAAAACTCTTTTGTAATAACACAAAAGATGGCATTGACTTAAATAAAAAAAATAATAGAGATGTAATTTATTTAACAGCTCGCAAAGCTTTTTCTGTTAAGGTTTATCAAAAAATAATAAAATGTGGTTTCGGAATAGTATATTTTATTTTTATTTCAAATAGAATATTTGCACTTTTACTTTTTAACATTTGAAATTTTGATTACCATTAACGACCAAAAGCTGTCCTAAATACCTTTGAAATATTTAATACAGTTAATAGGACTATAAATAATATAATGTTCTATTGTAAAAAAGTTCATTGAGTATGTAATAACAGTCACAATAGTGGTATTTGCACAAAACAGGTAGATATTCTTTACAAAAAAAAAATTCATACTCGTTACACACATTTTTGCACAAATCACAATCACATACTTAATCACACGCATGTCTCCCTAATACACAAATATATTTCTTTATCGGTGACTAAGTCTCCGTTTGACCTCAGTATTACCTGAGGGTGAGTGAAGGTGTGGTCGAAGGTGAAATAACACGGGGCTACGGAGGAACTAGCTCTTCTGGAGCACACTGACACGGCACTGCTGGGGCGGTGAAAGGAGAAACCCAACTCCCCATACAGGCCTGGGCCCAGGCCTTTTGTTGAGTTAACATTATGATATTTAAAGCTACAGACATAATATACTATCAATAACATAATAAAGAAAGTTTTAGGTTCTTTTTCAATCTGAAAACAGAGTTATAAATACTTGAAATATGGTAAGAAAAATGAACAGAAAAGCCAGATAGTACTAAGGCTATTGAGATTTTTTTGAGAATATTAACTAATGCAAACAGTTCATTAACACATCTTTCATAACTTAGTTTCAAGAAGAAAAATAAATAATTGGTACATATCCTGTCAATTGATATTGCATAGTGAGATATTACTGCGACCAGTAGCAATACCACAGTTCACACAATGATCCATCGTTTTTATCGGTGTTCGGTATGAGAGCTAAAGTATCAGATGAAACAGGTAATCGAAAGGTAATCGAATTACGGTTGGAGTTTTGTCAATTTTGACAATGTTTATAGTGTTCTGCTGTGATGCCAAAATAAAAATGAAAAATCCAAAATATTTTTCAATTGTTTTTATAAATGTTCTTAAAAAATGTGTAAAAGTGTTTGATGTTTCCAAAACAATAATCACAAAAATAATCACAAAAATGTGAAGTCGCCGTAATCATAGTTTTTATCATTTATTTTTTTTCACAGGTCCAATATTTTTGTAGCTTTTTTTATGCAAATACAGAATAATTTTATGAATTTTTTAACAAACATTTCGTTTTGTTAACCGAAAAGCCTACGACTGGGATCCTCCTTTAGAAGCAGATGTTATATTAAGGGTGTCGCTACCCATTTTTGATAACAAAATTATAACTTCTTAATTTAAAATATGGCGTTGAAGGTATCGTGTAGGAACGCTTGCCAATACATGGTTAACACTACTTTTTAGACTAATAACGATACCAGTTGTGCGGTTGGATAGTGGTTAACGAACTAAGTAACTAATTTGTGAATAATATACGTAGTTAAAGTCCATGTGTAGTACATTATCGTACCGAATGTAAAGTACTCCTAAATTCATGTTAGCAAAGTTTCAAATTATGCTAAGTCCTATATAGTTCAAGAGTAATAAATCAATACGGACCCATCTAAATAATCCATTGACCCAATAAACTGTACAGTCCTTCACAAATACTTGTCTGCTGGGTAGTCCAAATTAGGTTCTTATTTAAAGGTCCCAAAACACAAAAAACCTTAATAGGTACTTCATATACATTTACAATACGAAACAAAAATTGAAATTCGCTCGATTCTAGTACTTCTTTGTGATTGGGAGCTATCTTCAGAAAAACTACAAGAAATTCCTTTTCGATTCAATTCTTTATCATTCCGTACAGTCACTAAAAGCATATAAAGCTCGATAACAATTTGCTGCAAATACAGACTCACCTTTGCAGTCCACATTGAGGCTCTTGAGACGGTTTTGCTAATAACGTTTGACTTTATTGTATCCCAGAAAGAGAACAGCCTTATTCTTTAGAAAGCATAGATATGAAGATTCATTGAGCTGAAATGTGCCTCTGTTAGTTAAGAATTATAAATTATATATTCAAATAGCTTGAGATATTAAAGAACAAGGTATGTTATAACTCTACTAGCTGTTAGGTTTCTATTTAAATTTGGACCTTTTTCATTATGTTTCAGATACAGTTTTTTTTTTATTTTATCCTCAAAAATATGATGCATTTTGTTTTTCAATTTGATTTATTTTGTCGTTAGGTCTCTATTTAAATTTGGGCCTGTCATCTTAATGTAATAATTATAAGTAACACGTTTTAACCATAAACAAAATACCTAATTAGCACTTGAGTGAACTAGAAATCTAATTTAAAAAACAATGATTCTCTTATCAAGTGTATCGTGATAAGGACGTGAGTTGGTATTGTTCCCATCTTGTAGCTAAGTGAACTTTATTTTTCGCCCGACCGAGCAGGCCAATCAATGAGTGTCGGGCGTCGGACTACAAGGAAAATATTGACAAACTTTATATTGGACTCGGTAACTCGTACAAACTTTGAAAATAAGCTAAAAGGTTAACACGTACGTTTATGTAATCATTCCGTTTCCAATTAGAAGCCTTTTTATTGTTTTTTTGCATGTGTTTGTTTTGAGTGAAACATAAACAAAAAAATTAATATAGCTACCTAAATTATCAATTTAAGTGCAAAAAACATTGAGTTGTCAATGTAAAATAACTTACAAATATGGTTTTGTTGTGATAAATTATTATTTTGGTTAAAGATTAATCACAAATAATAAATATCAACAACTGTGAATACCTGAATAAGGAACGTCTTTCGTCGACTGTTCATTTACGAATATTAAAATTCTTTGGCCACATATCTAGGAAAGAGCACTCTATCGAAAGACTGGTGGTGCAGGGTCATGTAGAGGGAAAAAGATCTAGAGGCCGGTCACCCACTCGATAAACAGACCTTATCAAATCGTCCACTCAGACTACCATGATGGAATGGTCTCGTAATGCAGCAAATCGAAAAAAATGGAGAGACATTGCTAGAAAAACTGTTCAAGCCGAAATAATTGACTAGACATACCGTCGTAGACGCGTACCGTCAACCTTAAACGCCATCAGAGCAAACCACGACCACTCTGCCAAGAGTGTACGACTGAGAAGAAGTGAATACTTAAGTACCTAAGTAATTGTATAATTAATTCAGCTAATTTTATAACTTAGAAATGTCAAAAATAATTACCCTATTGTGTTGCTTACGTCAATAAAATCGAAAATGACATATTCTTCAGTATATTCGTTAAAATGGTATAGGAGCCAGAATAATCATACATTTAATACACCATCTGAAAACCGCTAGAACTAACATTAATAATTAACAATTATGAATAATTATCGTGTTCTGATGAATTTAAATAAAGATCAAAGGTATTTCTGTATACTACTTTGGAATAATAAATAAAATGCGCACCCTTATTTAGCCCAGTTACACAGATATTGCAGCAGAGCTAATGGGTTTGCTTGTATGTATCAAAGATTGTGATAAAAAAAATTTGTTTGCGTCAAAAGAAGACTTTCACGATAAAAATAATGTATATTTTATCCACGTCGTCGTTATACTTATGTAAAAGGTTTACACGGTGTTAACTAATTGGGCTTCTGTGAAAGATTGGACTTTTGATGATAGGGCAATCTCTATGTGATACATCACCGCCCGAGCTCTCTCCACTTTGAATGAGGGTGATTTATGCAAAACATCAATTTGAGAAAAAAAAATAATATTAATTATTAATATTCCTGTTCAATATTCATACAGCATATAAAAAATTGTAAAAAAGTTTTTATGAGCATCGCTTGTATTTTACGGAATACATTATTTTTTGATACAATTTTATCATTAGTAAAGATAAGAAAAAATCGGCTAGAAAAAAGTTTGAAAATGTACAGAGAATTTGTTTTGGTATAGTTTTGGATAAACGATCTTTATTTCTGTACTTTTTTTTTTTTATAAGTGACTGATGGTAAGTGACGATGAGGTCGAAGATGAAAGCACACGGGTTTAGGAAGGAACTGGCTCTTTATACAATATTGCCGGAACACATTACCGCCGGAGCGGTAACATTTGGCGGCAGACTTTATATAAAGGGTGGTCGCTAGCCAGGCGGACCCAGAAGGGATCCTACCACCAAGCAAGAACCATTCATAAAAAATCAAATACGCCGCGTTTGAATATTTAAGATTAAGATTTGATATAAAAGACTAGTGATGTCACAAAGTCGGTGTTCAAATCAATTCACAGGAACAATAACATTTTCATGAGAAATTACAATGGTACACTGCGCTTAAGAACCCCATTGACACGTTTGGGTTAGAGGTCAGTTTTGTAATGACGACGGATTGAAGTTGCAACACTGGATTTTTTTTGTAGATATACTTTTTAATTCTACATTGCAACTTTTACAATACGTGACATACAAACATTTTTATGTTATGTAATGAGCTAATAACTTTTTGTGTCTTTTATGGAAGTTTAATTTTTGTAATAAAATGCAACAGTTCATTTTAATAGTCAGTGCATTGTAGTTATTCTTTTATAATAATAACAAAAGCATATAAAATGTGCAGAATATAGAGAGGAGACATGACCTTATTTGTTGCAAATAACTCTTTTCGAAAAGTTAACTAGTGTCAGGGAACGGTCGAACAAAATGACTTGGCGAAAGGGATTTTTGTGTTGTGGTTTTAGTATTGTCAATAGTGTAGCGCCAACATCTTACTCGTAGCCAAATACCTATTTGCTTATCTTTTAAAAAAAATTTTCGGCAATAAAATCCATTTTATACGTAATAACCTAAGATTTTATTTTTAATTCACGTAAAAGTAAGGTTCAAAATAAGGGCCCAAATCCCAAACTAATTTCGGATCTAGTTTGTCGAACAATCGCTCAGCATGTCTGAAGCTCCCAAGTTTCAAGCGGCCATGGTGTTTGTGCGATCGCCTTGGATCCGTTCTCGTATTTACCCACTCGATTGCAAGAACTTACCTACAGCAAATGAGTTCGATTAAGTGGTTCACAACATGTTTTCTTAGTTTTCGTCTCGGTTTTCGGAAAGTTCTGTAGAGTGAACCTTACTTAAGAGATTTCGACGAGTTTATTTTTTATACGATTATGGATCAAGTTTGAAGTTAAATACTGGTAATATGTGTTTGAATGGCGGCTGAGAATAATTTTCAGTTGTTTTGTGCTCATTCAGTAGTTGTAATGTATAGGCTCTAAAACAATCTATATACCTACGAGTAAGCGTTGTCATCCAATATATAAATTTATAAGTGCCCTTTGTTACCTCATACTTGTGCGAAGACACTTCTAAATTAATCGTGCCTCTAAGTACATATGATAAACCTTGGAATAATAACCGGTAGAGGTTAGTTTTCCTAGAAATATTTAGATAGCTTATTTGTTAAGACAGTTATTATATCTTTATGTTGTGAATCAGGACGATATTTTTCATATTTTCAACCAACTTCAAAAAAAAGAGGAGGGAAAAGAAAACATACAGACGGATTGAGCCGTTATTACTTTTGACTGGATAAACCGATTTTGATGATTCTTGTTTTATATGATAGGGGGATATGTCTTATATAAATTTCATCGATATCGACTCATGACTTTTTTAAAATATGTATGAATTCGAAGGTCGTTTACCTTGACAACCTTATACTTCAGCTAAAGTTTCGACTTGAAGTCGGTTTTTAATGCTCTGCATTCGTTGATTATTCTATACTTTACAAAAAGTAACACAATAGTACTCTGGATATGCCTGTTGCAGAAGTTCTTTTTGAACATTTTGCCATTGGACTACTAGGTACTTCAATTGCTATTTAGTTGATTTTTCAAAAGGCGTGAAAATTATTGCGTGCAAAAGTTGCTCCTGTATGAATGTGCAACGCCTTCATGATCACTTCACACTAGGTAAAGACATAAACGACACCTGCATTTAAAAAAATGTCCTTCCCTTCGTGATAAGAAACAAATATAATAATTGAAGTGACGCAATTATGGGTTTGTTGAGTTGAGAATCATGTTTGACCTGAACTTGACCTACCTACATCAGATGAGATCAAGATGAATGCAAGTTACAAAAAAAAAACATTCTTAAGAAGGTTTTCAGTTTTTATTTTGGTAATGGTTCAGTGTAATAACGCTCCATTTACCGTAGTCTGGTAAATAAACATGAAACTTTTTCGTTAAAATATAAAATATAATAATAAATGGTAATCGTTTTCTTTTATTGAAAATTATAATTATTACATGTGCGAAGTTCAGCCAACATCCCTGGAATAAAACGTGGCGTTGAAAAACCTACTGCTTACTTCCATTATTAATTCATGTGCTCAAGGACCTTCCTCATATTTACCAGGTTTTCCTTCTCGCTATTTTTTATAATTACTTCACGTTTCACTAAGTACATGATAAAGTTTCAATATTCGCAAAGTTTCGTATTGATCTTTGAAAGTAGAAGAGCGCAGTGAAGCAGTGAACAGTTTAATTGTATTGAGCTAGCTAATTCATACGTAAATTATTGTGCTATATTTTCAAACAGTCTTAAGACGCCAGGGTTCTAAACACAATTTCAGTCTAATATTACTGTGATACAAAAGACGGTGTACGCAGATTATAAAATGGATAAACTAAATACAAGTAATAAATAAATCCAAATCAAATATATCGTATCACTTTTAGGTTTTATTCTTGCAAACTGCTCGTGTATTTCACAACATGCAAATACATATTTAAAAGCTAAATTAAATCTTATAAACAGAATAAGAAATTTATATCGTATATCGTTAAAAAAATCACACATCAAAAACGGATTGCGTTAACTTTTTAAAGGTGTGATATTTTTTTTAGATAAAATTATTTTTTATACATCAAAGTAATCTCCTTCAACAGCGATACAGTCCCTCCAACGTTTTTCTATTTTTTTATCCCATGCGTGTAGAACGATTTGTCTTTGGCTTCAAAGTATGCCTCCGTTGCTGCGATAACTTCACTAGTTGAGTCAAATTTCTTACCCTGGAGCATTTTGTTTGAGATCTGCAAACATCCAGTAATCGCTGGGGGCTAAGTAAGGCGGATAAGGGGGATGTGGAAGCAATTCAAAGCCAAATTCGTTAATTTTGGCGATCGTTCTCACAGACTTGTGACAACGCCCCAACGAATAACACGTTTATAGGGCTCTTACCCGATTTTTTTTTCATTTTTTTTGTTCATAAGGCCTATCATACACCTACATAATTTTTTTTAAATATTTTCGACTTAAAATAATGCTTTTATACCACAATATTTGTTTATTGCACAGAATTTATTTTTCATATCGTCATATCACATGAATAACAAAACATGTATATGTGACATATTGTTTGCTTCTTTGAGTACACCAGAATAAATGTGTAAAATCAGTCTATCCTTCCCTTTGGATAATACGTCTTACACGATTATTCGTGTAAAAATGAAAGCAACTTTTATTAGTACCTAATGCTTCATTGCAGACGGCAAATCTTTGAATACAATAATTACAGCTATTCCACTATCTTTTACTAATTTCTCTGGTTTTTTCTAATTTATAAAGGTTCAAGCACTTTTATTCTTAGCTTACGAATTTTAAGTTATAGATAGTAACCGTCGAGCTAACGGATACTTTTGCATTAGAGTCTATTGCAATCGCTTGTTAGTAGAGACAAGGGGTGAGGTGGGGGCGGCATATGTACGAAGGCGACACTGTAAGTTCCAAGAAAATCAAAAACTGAGCAATCAAGCAAGTTTTTAGTTACCTATATATTTTCAAAATAGTTTTTGGTCACAAAAATTCTTCGCTGCGTTCAATGGAACTACCGAGATAAGCACTTTGCCGCCTCGTTCTTAGGAGTCTCCGTGACGGTCTTCTGAAACATGTTTTAGACAACACAATATCTTCTTCAAAGTTGTATGTTTATTTTCGGGACTAAATACACAAAATGATATATGGCGGTAATTCCCATTACCACAGAAGCAGGTGCAACATGGACGTTCGACATGATCTTCGTCTTGTCCATGTTCATTTTAAGACCCACTCTATGCGAGGCTCCACACTGAGGTCATAGAGCTTTTTACTCAGGTCCTGCACCATTGCAGTTCCATGACTACGATGCTATCCGCGAATCGAAGGTGAGTAATGTACTCGCCGTTGATGTTGTTGCCGAGCCGATAGCCAGTCCAGAAGATTATAGACATCTTCCACCCCTTCGGTAAATAGGTTAGGAGATATAAACGTCGCCTTGCCTGAGCCCCCGCTGCAGTTGGATAGGCTTCGAATTCTGATCCTGAATTTTGTTAATATTCATATTAAATAAACACTATGCATAGTTTATATTTTAAATATTTCTCATAATGTTATTGAACTATTACTACCTGAGATCGAAAACTCTGCGCCTTTGTATTTTAACATGCCTTCGTATTTTTCAGATTTTAACCCAGTAAATAAATTCGAATTAATTAAAAAATAACTTTTAATAACTTAAAAAGCCAACCAATAAATATAGTCATGTACTTTTTTTGTGCCTTTACAAAGTCTTCTATTTTTAAATCCCTAAAATATAGATAAGTTTTATGTAAATTCTCCATAGAAAAATGTAAGAACAATCACGCGCATCCCGATTCCACACTGTATACTAGCACTACGCAAATCCACACATCCAGACATCCATACATCCATCCATCCAAACTTTCACATTTATAATATTAGTAAAAATTTTGAAATTTTTGAATAAAATTTATTTAGAATTTATATTAAAATCATCGAGTAATTGATATGTTTGAGTAAAAATATTTTTACGTTCAACTGATTTTTTTTGACGTTATCTTTCTTAACAGGGTGGACAATAAAATCCCACTGTCTTTCATATTTCTAATATTTTCATGTATCTTTTAGTAACATTTCAAATTGAAATGGCAATATTGTCGATGCAATAAGCGAGACGAAATCGCAAGACAAAATCACATGACGGTAAATGTATCCCACTGTAGAATTATTCTCAAAGCACTGCTTCGATTTGAGGAATTGTATTATTTATCTGCATAGATCGAGATGTACGAAACTTAAGCCTCAAAGAGCATATGTAGGTATATTAGTTTTGGTTATTGTCGTGAATCGATATCACGTTACGAAAGACCTGGAACTAGAACATTATTTGTTACGTGGAAAGTCAAAAAAGTTTTTCGATCATTGCTGTCATAATGTCCCATAGTCCAGTATTTTTAAAAAGTTCTGAGTGATTAGAAAGGTTGCCCATGATAGGTTGCCCATGAAAAGCGATTTCTACCAGACACCTTTATATTAATTCAATTTAGATTGAAGTTACATGATTGACGAAAACCTGTGGTGAAACCTAAAACCTGAAAATTCATAAGCTCTTTTATTTTACTGAACAATTTCTCGAAGACGGTAAAAAAAGTATTATATAGATACCAAAAAATCCCACTTTCGAATAACAGAAACGATTTGAATTCTCAGCACGTTAACATTCATAGCCTTACTTTTCAACCCAAGAACCATTTCCTCACATTTAAACTATTCTTATTTCACATTCAGACAGAGTTTCATATATCTTTTATTGATCTTTAAAGTTCATAATGCAGTTTAAAAACAAATTTAGGCCTTAATTTATTTCGATGGATTCATCTATCTATTCCATCCAAAACTCAGATTTTGCTTATTTAAAACTCATCACCACTCTACAGCAGGTGGCAATCAGATTGAATTTGGGTGATGATTTTTAAAAAGTGACTGTTTTTCTGGGAATCCGAAAACCATTTTAACGAAATGTAATAACAAAACATCAAACGCCGCAAGTGGAACTGGATCGGCCCTGACCATACACCGAGGCAAGCCCTAGAATGGAATCCCCAAGGAAAGCGTAAGCGTGGCCGCCCAAAACAGACCTGGAGGCAGACGATCATCACAGAGGCGACGAAGATAGGGAATACCTGGAGCGAAATGAAGCGCGAAGCTCAAGATCGAGCGGGATGGCGAAGCACTGTGGAAGCCCTTTGCCCCAACTAGGGGACATAGGAACTTCAGTCAAGTAAGTCAGTCTTATTTTGATAAATATCTTATAATAGGTATGCAAATTGTGAAAAGCTAAATTAAAATGCAACACTTTTAAGAACAATGCCTCTAAGTCCGGCGAAACATAAATTATTTTTTTACTAAGGGGATCTCATTCCTGAACTAGGCTATTATTTATTAAATCGTATGTGGCTGAAGTCGCTCAATATTTCAAACTTGGTAGTATTTACCTAATTTAAAGCCTCATTAAAACTATAAATAAGTTTATCGATTTTTATACATCGCTCCGATAAGTAAATTTGTTCACGTGTCCCATTCAATTTAAATTAAAATACAGTCAACTTTCAGTAAACGATAAAGTAGCAACATGCAGATTCATTTTATAGAATTTCGTAATTTGCAATAACGCTGTACATTTCACTAAGTTATGGCACACGGCGCAATTTATTTGTCATTCAATATATTCCCTTGTGAAACTTTTGTCAAAAAAGTTATTTAATTTATACCTGGTTATTAAATTACCATCGGTTTTGTAAAAGCTTTCTTTTTGTTTTACATATTAACATAAACTTACATGCAACAACATAATATTAGCAATATTTGTAAAAAATATGGTTTTTAACTGTACCATTTGGTTTTAGAATAATATACTCTTATATCGCAAAACATCATTTAATCTAAAATGTCTTGCTGTATATGCTCACCACACATTTGTTGGGGGCCACAATTCAAATAATCAGGTATTAAACAGTCAATTTTTTTTTTATAAAATTCCCAGGCAGTCACAGTCATCTACATGGCCTCAAAGTAAGCAAAGCTTGTATAATAAATTTGTATTTAAACATTGGAGAAATACTTTTAATTAATAAATTTCGCTAAATTTTCGTGCTAAGAAGAGGAAATTCAGTACTCCACGTGCTGCTCACTAAATTAAACAGCGCGGTGACTTCCGTGCTAAGCAAAGCAAGTTGAGCCATTGCGGGTGTTGCTTATTTCAATGCATTGCATGTCCACTTTGGAACAGAAGAACATGGTAAGCTATTTGTACTGGATGTTGCTAAATTAAATACAGGGTGAGTGGTGGGTCATTTTCGAAATTCAAGGACGTGATAGTTTTAGATCATGGAGAAAAAAATATAATAAAAATAAATATTGATTATTTACTTAGAAAACTTAACCGAAAGTTAAGAATTGATAACGCAACGCATCTAGCGTTGCCAGCAATCCGCGTCACCCTGTATATGCAAGGTTGCTTCGAAGCTTAACAGACATATTAGCAGTTCGTTTACGGCTTACTTACTCGTACAGTCACGTGCAATAAGATGTATACACTTCGCAACTTATTCGGTTGTTAAAAAGTTAAAATCCCAATGAAAATGTATACATCTTATTAGACGTGACTGTACATATAGATTGTGGCAACTTTTACGCTGAACAGTTTTTGCCAGCTTAAAAACAGCGTATGGACTTCTTTGCTTGGGTAAGTAAAATGCGTCATCCATTTTAGGTACTTATAGCGTAATTTGAGAGGTCGTTAGGGTGTGTCAAAAGCCTTATTTACTATCCATATTTTTATCATCTAGGTGAGACAAAAGGCTCTTTACTATGAAGGTAAAGTAAATGAGTGATAATAGGTAATATTCAAGTAATTTAATCAGTCATATTAGCTAACTTTATCAAAATATTTTATTTATGATCTAAAAGCACTTTCAACTCATAAATCATTATTTTATCCACCGTATTTTAACAAAACAAATAAAAAAGCAAAACAACCGCCGCTGGCTACAACCCACGTAGTCTTTTTATGAAATCATCAAGTGCGGTAGAAACAACGAAATAATATACAAATTTTTATTTGGACATCAGCCAACAAAAACGCAGCACTCATATTCCATTAATGTTTTTGCTACCCGTACACGACCGTACTAAATTAGTAAACTTACCGACGCAGGTGTCGAATTCACGGCCTCTCCAAGTTTAATACAAACAACATAGGACTAAAAGCTTCAACGTACTCCGTTAATAAGGAGAGCGATTTGGTACTTCAAAATTAATACACCCACTTGCTCCAAAGAAGGTTTTGCATACTTTTGGGCTTTTAATAGTTAAGTGAAAGTGATAATAAACTTAATTTTAGTGACTTGTTAACCAATTTCGGTGGTGAATTCTCGGCGTGTTTTATGTTGTGACATCAGATTGGAATTTGTTTTTGTATTTTTGGGTTTTGCTCTTTTGACTTATTTACGTAAGTGATTTGGTTTTGAAAGTTGAAAAGTGCTTATTTCGCTACGTGAACCTTTTTGAAATTTATATACACACTAGTAAAAAAATCACATTACATAAAATTTTAGAAGAAAACAAGCTGTACAAAGGTACAGCTTATTTCAACAGAAATCTCTTCCAGCAGACCTAACGATTGGAGAGTTGGATAAAAATACAATTTTAGTATGTACACTTACTCGTATTCAAATATAAAGACTCATGATTCAAAAAGGATGGACAATCACAGGCACTCAATGCATTATTGGGCGGTACTTTATCCTCGAATAGTAAGAGGAAATCGGTTCGGGGCACCAGTTTGGAATCAATTTGTTGGGGGGAGTTCTAGATAGCAGAGTTATCGGCTCATTTGAAGTGCCACTGAGGTTCATTTATGCTTGAAAACTTACGGATGTTTAAAGCTGTTATGGAACTTATAGTTGTGTCGTAGTTGTAATTTTGTTGAATGAAAGAACTGGGCAAAAATCTACATTTCATTTAATGAGTTAAGAAATGCTGAGGGGCGGAATATTTGGAATACTGGGAACCGAAATCCTAAGCAAAAGTGCCGTAAGGTATTAATAGTAATAAGAATGTGCATAACCGTTTCTTACAGCACAGGATTAGAAGATTTACAAAATATACATAATTTATGAATTAGCGTTCAATAATCTGAAAGATTTTAAGTAATTTTCTTGTGCTTATAATTAACAAAGATTCCACAATTAGGATGATTAAAATAAACCTACAGAAACAGAGGCATCTTAATCAATTGCTTATTTGGTGGCCAACATTAAAATATAGGAAAGTTATAATTAATTATCATTCCTGTGATTCATGAAATTCTAAATCCAGTTTAGCGATAGTTCATTTACAAAGAACAGGTCACAAATCATTATAAACTTAAGAGGATTACTTTAATGCGATTAAGAGAAAGAACCGATCGTGAAATTGTGAATCGTTTAATTTATTACCCTTTGAAAATTTCGAGGCAATGCCTATAAATTCACTGTTGTTTTGAGATAGTCTTAGGAGTCCAAAATAAATTAATTTTTAACCGGATTTTTGTAACATTTTAAATCGACGTTTCGGTGTTTTTTCTCACCTCTTGATCACAGAAACGATTGTCTTAGGAGTGGTTTTGATCACTGAGCGTGTATCAGAGCGGACTGAATAAAAATGCAATATCCAGTTTAGGCTATAAAACGATTGGTATTGCTGATAAAATAAACATTATTAATATGAATAAACAACCTGCTTCATGAACTAAACATGTTGGATTTGTTGAGCAAATAAATGATGATTTATTGATATTGAAATTGTATTTCTGCATGTCATGTTATAAAAATGAATGTTTGTGAGTTAAGAGTACCTTTATTGATAATTTATTTACGTTAAATGGTAGACGAGTAGAATGATTAAGAAAAGAAGCACAAACGAAGTCTGTTCTAAAATAAGGGATAATTTTATCTTAATATTCAAACACCAAAGAGGAAACGAGTGAAAAAGAAGACTTTTTATAGAACTTTTATATAACATACAATATCAGGTTTTGTGCTGCAGTTTTTTTACCATTCTATTAATATAGATATCACGCAATAGCAGTATTTTGATCCCATAGCAGTTATTTTTTGTAAATTCGACAAAGAATAAGATAAACGATGTAAAATAAAGAACATTGCAGTGGTGTATGGACTGTAAGTTTATTCATGTTTAGAATAAACTTACAGTCCCTGTAATGTCGTAAAAGTTGACCAATGCAAGCGACTCCCGCTTGGTGGACCTTATAAGAGCTTGTATGACGGATGTTCTCTAGGTCTCCTGTCTAGACAACAACCTTTATATAAAAACCAAATGTAGCCATACGTTGCGTAATAAATTCTTTAACTTTGAGCTAAGTTTACTCAGTAAATAATTAATATATTTTTTTTCTCTTCATGTATGATCTTAAACTATCACGTCTTGGAATTTCGAAAGTGACCCACCAGTGTGGAAACGATTTTTGCAAAAAAAAGGGTTTATTTTTTTTACAAGTAAATTAGTTTATCTATGTATTTACATATTAAGCAAACCATGGTAACTCTAAATTACCATTAAAATAAAGACAACCACGCGCTACTACAAAACATCTTGTAGTACTACGTCGTAGTATTATCAATGAAATGCCGCTTCGTAGTAGCTATCTTCATGATCAGCGACTATTTTCTAAATAGTTTGTGGTTCCATATTTCTAACTTTTTTTTATATTGAGCGACGCTAAAATAAATGGTACGTTTTTACGGTACGTTTATATCGTATTAAAAAAACTAACATTTAAATTTGGCTGGAAAAAACAACCCTGTGAAATGGATCTTACAAAATATTCCACGCTGGACTGGGAGCGAAAGAAAAACATAGAATGTGTCAGCTGCTTCCTGTTTCTCTTCCCGGGCATACTAGTAAAAGCACAGTATTATTACTATTTCTGTGAGTAAAAGTCAGTTTACTGACAGAAGTTTTATTGTGGTTTTTGTGGGCGATAGGATGACCCCTGTCACAGCAATAGCCTTTCTCCATCATTATAATATCTCCAAATTTGTCAAACGTGACATCAGATGGTCTTTTGACCTCTGGTGTTCTGCCTACCCCATAAGGGATACGTCGTTAATTTATGTATGTATGTATGTCTTACTAAATCTAAAACCAGCTATACTTATCGAATTGACATTTAAAGTATCCACCCTAAAGCATTTATCGGCCGCTTTTTCTGTACTACTTTTAAATAATTTTACGTCCTTCAGAAAGAAATTTTAAATTCCCTTGCATTTAGCAGTATAAATAAAGCCAACAGTGTACTCGCGATGAATGGAATCTGGCTATTGTAAACAATCCAGGGAGCGTGAAGCGCTCGGAAACGCTTGATAGTTCGTTTCTAGGCTATTATCTGTTATTCTGTTGTCGGAAAGATATTTTTACTCATTTAAGTAAATAATTTTAAATCTTTTGTGAACTTTGATTGCCTAATTCCAGGTTAAAATTATGAAGAGTATCTTTTATGTTAAATCTCGCAAGGATTTATTATATTTGAGTAATTTTGAGTTGAGGAACTGTAAAAAATTTAATTCGAATTGTAAAAATTTACAAAAGAATCTATAAAAAATGGTCACTGAATGAGTCATATTGGTGTTTACTAGTTCTGACCAACATTAAACAAGCTGCACGAACTAAACCTCAAGACACTGTCAGCTCGTTTTCTGTCAATACAATGCGCTAAGCTCAAAGACTGAGAAACAGATGATTTTTTTCCACTCAGAACCTGATGCCTCAGTTTCTCATGGCCTGCAAAAACACCAAAATTTCGAGTTCAATAGGAAATCTAAATAAAAAGGTTCGTAGTATACCTACGCTCAGAGTAAATAGAGGTAGGCCTCTAATACGAGGCTATATATTTTTTGAACGGGAAAAAAGCATTAAAATTAGTTATTTTAACAACTTCATTGAAAAAGCAAATAACTACTTTTTCCGGTTTTTCCTCAACCCATGGGTAAAGCCGTATACTGTATACGATATTACCCCGGAATACACCGACATTGCATCTTGTGCAAAAGAAGTGATCCCACTTCTCTGTATCACAGCTGGTTCAGCCTTCATGGGTCCAACCGTGACAGCCTATGTATTTCACAAGGTCGAGTTGTGTAGTGAATGTAAATAGAAATAGAAAATGAGATCGGGTCTCGACCAATTCTTTGCGCAGTGGAAGTTGTTTTGAATAATACATTAAAAGCTGCTAGTGTTTGATCAACGAGCAGCGCTGATGAAAATATTATAAAAATTATTAGACGTATCTATCTGGATCAAAATCGTGTAAAATCGGCTTAACCCCATACGGTTGGCCCCAACATGGGTGTAGAAAAAAACACATCATTCATTCACACATAGTCAATACAAACTTGCCGGTACAATCATATTAAAGAACAAATACATCACCTACAAATATAGTTGATTAGTAGCTTACCTGTAGCATATGTAAACTTCACAATCACTGCATATATAATCACGAAAATAAGACCAATACTCCCGAAAACCAAAAAACCGCCTACAGCGAAAAGACACCTCTGAGCGGATTGTTCGAACGAAATTTGGATTATTCGCGAAAATAGCTACGCTATACCTACGGTTTTACCCAGGTATACGTTTTTGTACAGGTATACCCTATGTATTGAAATCATACTTTTTATATAAAAAAATATGAAGGTTTTGTACTAAGAAATAAAAATAATTATCTCCTATTTTATACCGGTCGCCAAAATGGGCAACTTTTAGGCAAGTATCTATTTTGAGTATTCGCTAGCTGTAAACGTTCATTTATAGTGAATTTTTAATATTGAATCTTCGAAGCTGATGAATTATTTGCATAATTTCCAAGAAAATCAAGCTGTTGGAATTAAGGCGTTCTGTTTCAACTTAGTTTCTTGTCTTGTCACAGATTTGAACGAAATAAATTATATCAAAAATGTAAATGAGGGGCATCAGAACCAAAAGGAGTTAAGAAGTATTCTTTAGCTATATCTTTTATATCGGTTTCCTATTTAGTGGTATGAAATATATTTTAACTTATTCCACAAATACATACTGGCCACCATTACGTAACGCATTGGTATGGTAAAATTCGTCAATTATTAGTAACCTCAAAATATCAAGTTTTGAATTTTGCATTACCAGGAAATGTTAGACAGATCTCTAAAATGAATATTTTAAAGGTAAATGATAAACAGACGATATATCTATGAGTTTTATTTATGTACTTATTTACCAGATTATTTTATCGGGAAAATTAACTTGATAACAGTTGTTTTTTTTACATAAGAAGCCACCTGATGGAAAGTGAACTAAGATGTTATGAGATTCTTGAGAAACCAAGTCACTTGACACTTTATAGAACCAGTGTGTCGATTCTGTAAAATTCGAACAACAACGTAAAGCTCGCTTCGATATCCACTGTCGCATCGAACAAGGTTCAAAATGACCTTGATTTTGCATTCTGTAAGCATCACCTAGGCACTTTCGAAGTGATGGGAACGTCGAAGAGGGCTAGTGACTACCACACACAACAAAATGTAAACCGAAATTTATCGGTTTTTTATTTTACCAGTTCTTGACACAGAATTCTAGCGTTTATGATGTTTAAAATAAAATTCCTTATTTTAAGGAATTTGAGGCAGCTGATAAGTAAAAAAAACAGAAAATTCTAAATTTGTGCCATGAATATAACCTATCTTATCTTACGAAAAAAAATTACTGACAGTATGTATCTGTGGACAATATTCAGCATTGCCATTTTAGTGCTTTCGGCACTAAATCTAGTGCGTTGTTGGTATGTTCAGTGCGCATGTAAGATTTTCAGTGCCTAGTGCTTTTTTTATGTCTGCTCTTTAATTATATATAAATTGATATAGCGAACTTTTCTGGAATCATTTCACCTCACACGACGATGTCACCAGTCAGCACACTAGTGCCGATCGACCCGTGTCGTTGCTCTTTATTATAGTATGATCTATGCCCGGAGAATTTCCTTAAGTAAATTCTTACGAGGGTGGGTTGTCTTAAGTTATAGAGATTTTGATCATTCACGCACACATGGTAAATTTTTGCATTTGTGCACTAGACACAATATATCAGTGTAGAGAACATTATGGCTGGCCCGTCAAGTAGGTACCACACAGAAGAAGCATATTTTGATTTTTTTTAGGTTTGATTTAATGTCGTAGTTAAACATAAAAATATATTGAAAGCTAAGTTTTGAATTTTATGTTCCTTTTTTTTAAATGTATCCCAATTTATGTGCTTTGAAGTCGATAAAACCATAAATCTAGTTGAATTCTCATCGCTTTTAGTGCTCTACAGACTTTGCCTTATGGCAACATTGACAATATTTTTATTTATTGCGTTGTTTTGTTTACATACATTTTGATTGCTTTTTGATCGTTTAGTGCCGAAAATAATTGTTAGTAACGACGGCTGATTGCCATTATAACCAAAAAATTGATTGATTGAAATAATCATGAAGTAAGTTTATATTTCTGGATGTAAAGTTCAAAGATAATGTTAATGTTATAGTGTTTATTTTGTTTTCTAATCCAACAATAACGTTTCAGTCCAAATGAGACACGTTCCTCTCACCCAACGTCGGCAGGTCTAAGCTCTGGTAGATTTTATGGAAAGAAACCCTGGCATATCCTGGTGTAAGTACAAACTAAATATAACTTAATTCTTGAAACAAATGACATCGAAAAGATGCTATTTTGTTATTGCTATTTAATATTTTTTACTAACGCATCGTAGTAATAGGAAGTGTTCTCTTTTCAGCATCACGTCACACTTCTTCAGTCACTGCTCCTCCACCATCACAACGGCGAACATAATTCTCCACCACCACCAAGAGATTCCTAGGGGTGGAAGGACAGCAGCTGGAATTACAAAGACTTTATGCGCATAGATCTTGCAGTCCTGACTGGAGAAGAGTGCAGAGCGAGATAAAATGTAAGCTGGAGCTGTGGCTGCCGTTGGGAAAGGGCTGAAAACATTGGCGGAGACCAAGAATAAAGAAAACACTTTTAATGAGTACTAGTGCAGTTTTATTGAAAGACCCGCCTCACACACCACAGAATACATACAATAAACGACACCAATGAACAATTAGTTAAGATGTGAATGCTGAAGCTATGATAACTATGTTTCGCCTACATAATTGCTCTAGACCTAAATCGGTGTTAGAAGGCAAATCCCTAGTTTGCCTCCTTTGAACTTCAGCAATTGCTTGGAGCTTTTCTATTCGCTCTTCTTCTGAAATGTGAATTTTATTGTGTGAATGTCAATGCACATTTGAGCATTCTGTGTAGTAACAAGCACCGAAATCGAGGAGAGAGAAAATTAGGAGGCCAATTGTTCTCTTTTCTGAATTGCGAGCAGTTAAATAACAATACCTAATAATAATAAAATTGATTTATTATGGCATCCTGGCCCGATTGTTAGTATTACAAAATAAAACTTAACACTATGTTAGTAAAACAATTATATTTCAAATTCAAATACTATGTCAAAAATCGATCCATGTCTTTAGTGAAATAAATACAGTTCAAAGAAATTATTTATTTATTACAATATCCTTAGCTCTTAAACATATTTATTAAGTACATTTAAATTACCACTGACAGCCCGTTATGGATGTACAATTTTTATATATTGCTTTAACAGACTTCATGTACAATTACAATTATTATATGTGAAGTAAGCTAGGTACTAAAAACTAGAAAAATATTAGAAATCAAAATTAATTATCTGTAAACTTTATAGTTATTCTTAACTTAACTTTAGGCAAGCTATCCAAAGTTATTTAATAGGTATGTAAGATTAATTGTAAATTGATTGTTTTTCACTTAATAACTATTTCTATTTTTATATCTTTCTAAAAATAATTAATGTACCATAGGTACTAACTTATTATTTCCCGTAGTTTTGTCTTATTTGAACTTCTCTTTCACATGTTTATGGCTTTTACACCAAGTTACCTTTTTGTATTGATAAGAACTTTTATATAATTATGTAGCACATAGGATTGCCTTTAAACTCTAGTAATAAAATCCTATGTATATAAGGCTAAATATAAAATAAATATCAAAATATGTAAACTTGATTAGGGGATAATTGTAAACTTGACTATATTTAAGATCTTTAAATTTAAATAGTTAATATTCTTAATTTAGGCTTTCTTGCATTTTGTAGCAATTAAAATTGTCCATCTTTTAATATACATAACCCTTAATATAAGTTGTAAACATAACGACAATTATAGAAATAACTTAGAATGTAAGAGGAGAAACAAATTAAAATAAAATTTAATTGCGGCTCTCCTTACGGTATTGCTCAGTTTTGGAGTCTTAACGGCAGTCTGAGAGATTGATATTGACTTCAATTAACAAACTAACTCAAGATTTACTTTTATCGTGCTCTTCATACTGCCTGCCTGAAAAATACCGCAACGAAGCCAAGTTATTATCAAGTCACCACGAAGTTTTATTTCAAGATCCCATTGGTACTGCCCAACCTCCACATTTCCATACAGTCCACTGCTGGGTAGTATCAACCAATATGCTTAAATTTAACAATATAATTACAGTGGATAAAAGAGAAAATAAAAAGGTCAATCAATTGTGTATGTATTTGAGAGTGTATGTGGGGGTGTAGTGTGTCTATGCATATGTGGTAGTAATTTTATTTCATGTATTATGCTAATTATTTGATTCAAATAAATATTAATTAACTCTTAATAAGCAATTGTTTTATTTCTCACTTAAAAATACTCAGCGTTAATGTTATGGAATATATCAGTGACTTGGCTGAAGTATTTTGTAATCTGTGTGTAATTCCATTATTATAATAATAAAATAAAAAACTAAAACAAATCCTATTTAATTATGTCACAATAATGTCAATTACCCTTACAATTACAAGTCAGATACACATACTATAAAAATCAAAAGTAAAATTGAAAAAAAAAATTAATTACAATAGGACCTTAGTAACACCAAAATTGACATAAATTGCTTCTATATAGGAAGCTCCAATTTAGAAGTAAAGTCATTGTAAAAAGCTTCTGTGGAATTATCTTCAGCATCACTGATGGGTGCCATAAGGTAGGAGCGCTAAACAAATTCTGAATCACCTGAAAAAACAGCAAATAACTTTATAGATTTTATACCCAGTAATTAGATTTATTTTCTGAAGTTGGGGCAGGGAGGGATTAGCTAACCGAGCATAACAACTTCTTCACCGGCTTTTGTTAATGCCTCTAAGTGGGTTTTTATAACACCTTAGTTAAAAATGAAGCTATCATGAGTAGTGCCACTATATGTTGGATCTACATTTAAAATATTTAGATCTGCATTTGTTATCTGAAAAAAAGAATATTAAAAAGACTAATTGAATACCTAATGATAATTGATTACGAAATTGATATCCATTTTACCAATTGTACATTTCTTACATGGTAGCCTTTGCGGCAGTAGATATATTCTTCAATCTCTGCTGGTTAATTTATTGCCACCGGAGTGCCATCAATACACCCAAGAGCTGCTAGAAAGCCAAATTTTTTGTAGAACCTGTAATTTACAGTAAGCACTGTCACAAAAAATGTAAAAATCAAAGGGTCACTTTAATTATAATATACCTATGACCCATTCTTTTAATATTTGTCTTTCTTGTGTATTTTGAGGAAACCTTATATAGTTTATTACTATTGCCGGATTATTAAGAGCTTCAACTAAGTACTTCATTTATGCAACAAGATGCTGATGGTTACCATATTTGTTCTTATATTTTCTTAAATCATTTTCTGATAACTGCCATTAGCCAAGAATTACAAGGTGCATAATAACTGAAACAATACATAAATCAATAAAAAAGTGTAATACTACTTAATCTAGATCTAAACAAAATTTATTTTGATACAGACCAATTCATGCTTTATATTGGACATTCTTTACTCATATTGGATCACCAATATTATAACTATACAAGGTCCTTAGACTAACATGAAAACATATAAAGCTAGCGGGGAAACCACCTAAAGGGAATACAGATACTCCTTATTATGAAGTGTTTTTTTTTTATAGTGTGCTTGGTTACAAATCTTGCAGCTATAAACTGTGTAAATACTTACTTAATTAACTTTATACTTACTTGTAAAATGAAGCACTTTTACACGAGTTGAAAGTCCTTTGCCTCGACGTCTTGTGGGTTTTATCGGTGGCAGTAACTTAAATTTCAGTTTGTCAATTAGCTCCTCTGACAAGCTATACACGCTCACATAGTCGTCATTTCGGGTTAATAAAGATAAACTTCGAATTTTGGTAGATTGTTGACGCTTTTCTAGTTTATCCAAAGCATAAGCTTCTTCTAATAATGATTTAAACAAAAACATTTTTGCCATTGTCATTGCTTAAGTAGTTACTCACTTATTCACTTTAAAAACTTTATTTAAACACTATTTAAACAAAAACATTCTTGCGATCGTTATCGCTTAGGTAGGTAGGGACTTATTCACTTCAAAAACTTGATTTGAACACAATTTAACTATGATTTCTTCCACTTTCACTCGTAAAATAGGTGCTTTTAATTTAACACTATGAATCGGGGTCAACAGGGTTCAAGTACGAGAGTGAGCTTCGAGATTTACCTTACAGAATACCACTTTTTACAGTATCCCATACTATATCTGTCAAAATCTGCCAATGAATTTAGTTTAACTTGCAGCCACGCTCACAAATGTAGCGCTAGTGTAGATTCAAATTATCAACCGTGTTATAGAATGCCAATCAAGAAACTCACTGCGGATTATTCATGAGTTTAGAGTTCGAATTTTACAGAATCGACACACTGGACTGTTTGTAGTTGTCATGAAAAGCAGACGCAGGTAGTTAGTTCCACACCTTGGCAACCTTGGTGTGGAACTAACACTCAACAAAATTAACAGATACAACAAGCAATCTTGCGGCGATGCTCCAAAGCCTGGAATTTTATATTTGTGAGATTGCTGTGGCCGATAATTTTCCGGGCTCTTGTACCGTTAGCCTGGGTCCTGTCTACCTGCCTGCCTAATAGTTGTGGAAGAGGAGGTACGAAATGAGAACACCAGACTAAGGTCATGTAACAATTTATTCCGGCCGGCTCAGTCGGCTCACAAAATTTAAGTGCGGATAAAAAAATATAAAAAATATTTGAGCGTGGGTACTTAATGGAACTCAAATTGATCGCTAGTACATTTATCAAGATCTTTTTTGTTGTGCGATGTACTGCCCTGATGCGCGCCGGGGAAGAGCCCGAGGGTCGGCCGGGGGACGGTTGTGGCGTTGGCCGCAACAGCAGCAACGGCGGCACGGCAACACAATTCTCAAAAAGAAAAATCTCTCACATAAAATATATTTCATTTTTCATTTCATTTCATTTTAAATTAAGCTAAAAGATAATTTTATGTTTCTTAAAAAAAAGTGAGGGTAAAATGATAATACGCTAACGGTCAAAATTAACCAAGTACCTAGTTGAAGTAAATGAATAATAAGGTACACAAGGATAGGCAAAAGCATAATTAGGCGATAATTAGGTACAATTAAAATGCGAACGAGACTATTCAAGCACAGAAAATACTTTATCACCACTTACCCAGTCTGGGGACGAATTGCACTCACCAATAAACCGAACTTATTATTTATTAAGTATAATTGCTCGTCCGAGCAATTCCAATTATGCTAAATAGTTGAAAAAACAGATGACGAGAGAACGTTAGGGACGAACACTTAATCGCGTAAAATGAGCGACGAGAATAAGCGGCGTGCGTTCTACTTGACAACGGTCAACTGTCTGCCGGCGCGTGAGTCAGTCTCGCGTTCAGTCTTATTCCAATTCGAAAAAAACACGTAGCTACTTCACACAGCGCGCGCACTCGGTCAACAATAATGTTCGAATAACGGTCGACATAGTCTAGCGCTTCTAGGTGATATTTAGCAGTGGTACTACCTGGGATATCTGAATGTTGTAAGTAGTTCAAATTCCAGTCTTCGTTCCACCTCAAATGTAATCTTATACATTTTTGACACTTACTTCTTATACCGTGTCCGTCTCAGTACGTGATACTGGTAGTAAGAGCACTTCGCTTAGAATCGACTACAGGTTGCCATTTTTACCAAAAAATTAACTTGATTTTGAGTAATGACCATCATCAGGAGGTACCACCAGTTTGTTGCTAGCCCAGGAGCGTTAGATGGTAATTCTCGGTGCCAGTATTACACTACTTATCTTATCCTGCTATGCGATACTCAGATCACTTGTTTGTAAATGCATATGGGTAATACCAGGTTTTGTGCTAATAAAAAAGATAACCTTCAACTGACTAAGCTCAGGAGTTGTATATCTACATCTAAATTCATTTGTTGATGTGACTAAAAACACAATTTCAAAACGTCAATCAAGAATACGTACCTATTATATAGACGCTTCTTATAGCAATTATACCCTTTATCCCGTAGTTCAATCAACCACTCGTTTAGGTCACGTTTGATAAATTCTATTGATTGACCTTTTAGTAAATTTAATAACCTTTTGAATTAAATTATTTGCTATTGTGTTGTAAATGTAATTAGCCCGTGTTATATCGGTTTTCAATGGCTGTACCATTAATGGATAAGCGGGATGTAGTAATACTATGGTATTGTTTTTATTGGTTCCTGCTTAGTGCTTAAGATGTTTAAACAATTGAACTATCTACCTATCCCTTCATGTAAAGTCTACCTGGAACTACTGTCAGGAAGGATGTTAGCCAGTTTGTGTTTTGTGGAGGGCCCGCACTCATGTATGTAGCAATAAACCGTGCTTTTAAAGTAAAACTTTAAGTTTGCTCCATACTGCTAGCCTAGCGCGGTGGCAACGACGGAAGCAAAATATCAAACATACGAGTATGTAACCATACTCTAGTGTCCACACTGAAGTGACTAAGGTGGAAGCCAAGCGCAATCGGACTGAGCGAGTCAGCGTGCGAAAGTTTCAAACGTTCTTGTCCGCGATTTCTGGTCACACTACGAGCCTAAGCAACAAGCATTCCAATGCGTGGGTGGCGAGTGTAACAATCCAGTTCGGTTATAACTACATACTACATACACACATACATACATGTAGTACATACACACATATGATATAAACTGTAATAATTGAAATATGTTGCAAAGAAATAGCTAACTTTACTATTTTGTCAGATCGAAAATGTTTTGTACATATAATATTTTTCAAAAGATTCAGCCCAGTATACTACTGTCCTTATATTATAAAGTTCTACCCTCATCATTGTAACTAATAAAATTTCAAATTGAAAATGTTCAAGATCGATCAAATGATGAGAATTAATTAGCTTATATACTTATATTATATTATACTATACCATATTAAGAATTTGGATTGGCTATATTGTACATTGTTTTTTTTGTGTTGCTTACTTAGATGACTTAACAATAATATTCAATTATAGTCCCAAAATACTTTTAAAATAAGACTTAAGATAAACTTCGTAGAAGCTCAAAAAAGCACAAAAACCCTCTCGAGATATGCAAGGTTCTGATATTTATATTGTTACTATAAATTTTTGTTTTTTATTTTTTTTCTTAAATGCATTAACGTAATGTACTATTATATTTTCAACATAACACAGCTTAATGTCTTCTTTAATTGTTTATACGTAATAACCCGACCCGAATCTATGTATCTCTCTTTTCGTTTTTATTAAATCTAGCTGTCTGTATTAATTTGTCTTGTGTTTTTATTGTATTTTTTTAAATTGAATGATTGATTAATTTCTATTTTTTCTTTTTCATAATATTTGCAAGGATATTTCGTATTTTGTTATTATTCTTCAATGTAATTTACAATTTTTTTTTTCTTTCACAATTTCAATCTGGTTTAATTTTTTTAAATATTATTGATATTTTTTTATGTATACCCACCGCTTATTTCAATATCTGCCTAGAATAAAGGGTATTTTGAAAACCAGCGTTGCCTTACCAGGCAACAGGAAGCTGAAAGTACCCCTTTGGCACTGAATGTAAATATTTAGTGGTAGAATGTTATGTTGTATGAAACAATGTGCAAGTGTCAATAAATACTTTTTATTTATATTTATTAATGTGTGCTATGTTTATTATCTCTTTGGATTGTTTGATTTGTGTCAATTTAATGTCGTTATTTTAATCATAATTAGTACTGCAATCTTTATAAAAAAACTAGCCACCCACAACACAGGGAATCCTAGTGTGGGGGCTAGTGTGCTCAAATAATTAAAAAACAATACTTATTTTGTTGTAACTAGTTATAAGGTAAATACTGTTTTCTACACAAACTTGATTGGAGAAATTGAATAAATTATTACTATTAAATTATTATTATAACTGAAAAATGTGCTAAATAAAAATAACATTAATACGGAATTAAAGATATACCAAATCGTCATCCATTGCTTTCAACACCTAATATAAATCAAAACGCTTCAAAAGCTCGCGCATCACTGTGGCCCTTCACGCCACAGCCGCGCCCGCGTTACGCCCCAGTCACCGCGCATTCAGTGTGGCCGCACACTACGCCGTTGGTCTTGGGATACTTCGTTTTTGTAGCCTTTATTAACTACTATAACTGAATCCTTTTATTCACCAACCAGCTCTGATTTAGATAATACTAGCATTTCGACTTTGTGCTGTGCAACCAAGTATAGTTAAATTTAAAATTTAAAAATAAATGATCATTTAAAAAAAACTGGATTTTGTAGAGACTTTTGTGACAGGAGGTTAGTCTATCGCCCACAAAAATTCCAATAAAACCTCAGTAAAACCAGCCAATAAAACCAGGGAAGAGAAGCAGCTGCTACATTCAATTTTTTTCTTTCGCTCCCAACCAGTATGGAAATACTCACGATTTCCACCTAGATTTCAGATTACTTATTATAAGTTCGCTAAAACGTGCTCCATCGAGTACAATTAAAGTTTAATAGACGAATACTAGTTGAAAAAAATATATTTGGTTTTTATCAACAATTGAACAACATCAAAAACTATGATAAAATCATGGTTTTTACATTTACATTACATTTCTGAAATTATCTATTTCAAGTGTCATTTTAAACTTCAGATATGTAATTTATATGAAATTTGAGTAGTTTCGAGTTTATCACGATTGGAGCACGGACGGACAGACGCGCTGGAGACACGACGGGCGTTATTTAGCATTTATATAAAACGAGCGTTTGCCCGCGACTTCGTACACGCATAAACTCAAAAGTCTAATATTCCGTTCCCGTGGGAATTTCAGGAATTCCTTTCATAACACAACCAGTCTCTTTTTGAATTTTTTTTATGCCAAGTATCATATCCGAGCACTCAAGGAATAAGATTTTTCATACAAACTATAAAATTCAATAATTCCCGTTCCCGTGGGAATTTCGGGAATTCCTTCCTTAGTGCACCCTTACATCCCCTAAAAAATGTATGTTACAAATTTCAGCTCTCAACGCCCAGTAGTTACGGCTGTACGTTGTCTGTCAGTCACTCAGTAACTCAGTCAGTAACGGAACAGTTTTATATATATTGATTGATAATACTGATAAAAACAATTCCAAGTATTTTATATCTATAAAATAATTAGAACTTATCTATCTTAATTCTTTGGTTCGTAATATTTGGTCTCTTAATAAAGGTAAGGTCTGTTTTTGTTTACTGATTAGTCTCTCGGTAAAAGAAATTCTATGGAATATTATAAACCATATCCCAGAGATATAATTGCTTCATATCAATATGCAAGATTGATACATTCTTCAGTAACTCAGGACAGTTAAAATGTTGCATAAACTACTAATGGATCTATTTCATTACAAAAGGAATCTTTGACAAGATTAATAAGATTTCCGCAAAATAAACAAATAACGTTGTTATTCTTCTGTGGCTTTCATCTCTTATGTCATGAAATATTTGCAAAATTTAAGCCTGCCGATGTCAGATCTAAACGGTCACGTTCGGTGGTACTCCGGGGACATCAAATTTATCTCGAAACGTGTAAACATGTTACAAAGAAAGTGGAAAAGTTAGCTTATTTATTACTTGTCAGTACGGAATCTGTTTGTTTTTAACTTAATGTTTGTTATCTTCATGATAAAAGCTTTATTTATTTTCAAGTTAATTGCTGTATTAAGGTAGGGGAGACCAGTACAAAACCGTATACCTAGGTAAAGCCGTATAGCGTAGTTATTTTCGTCAATAACCCATGCACACGAGCCGCTGAGTGGCGCCTACCAATATGTACTCTTTGTAAACAAACACTTGCCACTGTAGGCTAGCACAATTTGGAGTTATTACTTTTTTTTCGGGAGTATTGATCTTATTTTCGTGAATATACAAGCAGTGATTGTGAAGTGTACATATGCTACAGGTAAACTACTAATGAACTATATTTATAGGTGATGCATTTGTTCTTAAATATGATTGTACCGGCAAGTTTGTATTGACTATGTGTGAGTGAATGATGTTTTTGTTCTACACCGGTATTGGGGCACAACTTTACGTGGTATATTTATATTTTGAATCCGGCCTTGCCCGGTCTCCCACATTGCTTCACTAAAAACCTACTTACCTAAAATATTTGTTGGCTTTCCACCTTAAATTAAATTATTTTATCAACACAATCGATAAACATAGTGGTCTTTTACGCTGCAACATTTTTAAAGTAGCCCAAATGGGGTAGTTTTATGTTATAATTGCATATTTTCTGTCTTCAGCGCACGTCATAATTAGTACACTCTATGAAAAAAAACCAATCCAATCTCATATTTTACTGTTATTACTCAATAAAATCATGCTATTTTAAGTTCTATAATTAATATAATTCTTCGTCGTATTTAAAATTTCCTTTAACGCGTTCCGCTCTGGTGTTTTGGATCACAAACTCATTTTCTTTTTCCCTTTGTTTGTATGTTTGTAGTAGTATAATCATTGTTTTGTATTTACCACCTGATTGATTGCATTATATGGAAATGGATTATGGATAGGCATGTACGCAGGGATCATTCGCTTGGGTATTTGTTTTCTTTTTCACTAATATTATTAAAACAAAAAACAATACTCCCATTTAAAACAAAGCCTATTTACCATAAGCTAACGCTAATACGATACGATAATTTTGATAAAGATTTTATTGCTTAAATTTAAGCTATTTTTTATTTCAATTGTTATTGATTTATGTAAACTCGTATCATTAAGTCCTACTCAGATTTGAACCTTTTTTAATATATCAGTTCTCTATGGAAAGTTGTTTGAATATCGACGCTTGAATCATAATAAATGCTTAAATTATTTTTATAATACGGTCCTTATTGTATTTTGCTTTGCAAAAACTTACGTACTTATTTCTGAAACCGATTCAGTAGTCAATTTTGAGTTGTGATCAGTGATTGCGTTCCGTTTTTTATATTGTTTATCTATAGTTTATATTATATAATGTATGAATATGTACTCCATAAAAAGCTGCTAATAGTCGACACTTGAATATGTAACAAACAATTTCATCTTACAACTTTATTCAATATAAACTTTTAAAATCACGCATGAGAATGAATAATTTGATTTATTTATATAACTCAAATTACTCAACTCCTTAATAACATCCAATTAATAAATAAATAAAATAAAAAGGTAAAACAAAAGCGTCGAGAAAGGCATTAAAGACCATTTCTCTGTAATGTCGATTTTTCACAGCTAAAGGAAGTTACCACAAAAATTCCAGCTACTCCCCTTTTGTGAAGATCGGGTGGAAATACCGACAGTCGTCGATCACAGTCCTCGGGTATTATTCACTCGACAGATAAGTCCGAGGCATACCTGCGAGTAGACACTTCAGCAGAGATACCGCTTCGAGACGGTGGCCCAATTCTTAAGAAACGGATCAGGATTTGTAGTGATATTTTATACTTATATTAGCTTCTAGCGTATATAAATAATATTGATGAAGCTTTAAATTAAATTAATTGTTTAAATTAGGAAGTCTAATAATAATTTAATTTCACATATTTTTTGAATTTTTACTGACATTTTGCTTACTTGTACTATTATTAAATTTAGTTTTTTTTTTATATTTTAAATAATTATTAAATCTGACATTATATATCTAATTCCTATTGACATTACTTGCAAAATTTATTAACAGTGTTCTTTTTTTTTTATTGTAATTATTGTTTTGAATTGTATATGCCTACTTTATTTTTCTGATGTAAAATATGGCTCTGGCTGAAATAAATGATTTGATTTGATTTGATTTGATTTTGGATAATTTGGCATTAGTATGGTTTTATTGAAAAAAAAAAAGAAACTCGTGATCTTGTAAAGTCCAGGATAAATCTAAGATGGAATATAAGCAGCAGTTTAAAATCTGGTTTTAATCTGGTAAAATACTCCTTCTCACAAAATAAAGTTTCTAACATTAGTCCATTCATTCTAGATTTCAATGTATGGGAAAAGCGGCAAAATTTTTAACTTTGTTTTGTTGCCGCTATATTATAAATTGAGTTGAGTACATTATAATATACAACTCTCCCTCCCCCACCGGATTCGGCTTCACCCCCTCTGCTTTGAAATGTATCGCGTTTTTCAGTTTATTTAAATTATCAGGAAAACTATTTAAGATAAGACGAAATTGTTAAAGGCTGATACAAATTCATGATATAATTAAATAATTAATAGAGATTCATTTATTAATAAATTCCCTACAAATTAGTCCCAACATTAATTTTGATAGGATTAATGGTTTGAAAGATATGGTAGGTCAAAGTTTATTCAAAATGAGTGTTGAGTAAAAATTGAACTTCAATTCACAGTAACTGTTAGGTTATAACTTTTTTTGAAGTTGTAGCTAAATAAATTAAATTAACTAAAATCTAGAATGAATGGACTCCATTGTAATAGAAAAACATCACTTGGAACGCCACGTGATATTTTTCTATTGCAATGTTACTAATTTACCAAAGTTTAGATAACAAAAAAGAAAGCGTAGCCAAAGCCAAGTTCGTATGTTAGCCATACTCTAGCCTCTAATTTTCCCTGACTCTCACCTGGAATTAAACATTAATTCATGATGATCGTATATTTAAAAATCAATATATATAAAACTGTTCCGTTACTGACTGAGTGACTGAGGTACTGAGTGACTGACAGACAACGTACAGCCGTAACTACTGGGCGTAGAGAGCTGAAATTTGGAACATACATTCTTTAGGGGATGGAGGGGTGCACTAATGAAGGAATTCCCGAAATTCCCACGGAAACGGGAAATATAGGACTTTTTAGTTTGTATGAAAAATCTTATTCCTTGAGTGCACCGATGTGAAACTTGGTGTAAAGGTTTTTCAATGTGTGTCTGGTTGTGTTATGAAAGGAATTCCCGAAACTCCCACGGGAACGGGAAATATATGATGTTTTAGTTTGTATGAAAAAATCCCATCTCTTGAGTGCACGGATGTGATACTTGATATAAAGGTTCCTCAATAAGTGTCTGTTTGTATTATGGAAGGAATTCCCGAAATTCCCACGGGAAGGGGTTGGAATTTTTAGTTTGTATGAAAAACCTTATTCCTTGAGTGTACGGATGTGATACTTGGCATGAAGGTTCTTCAAAAAGTGACTGGTTGTGAAATATATGATTTTTAGTTTGTATGAAAAAAACTTATTCCTTGAGTGTATGGGTGTGATACTTGGTATAAAGGTTCTTTCAGTAGTTGTTTGGTTGTATAGTTTCTGAAATTTCCACGAGAAGGGCAGTAAAGCGCATACGAAGTTGCGGGATAAAGCTAGTACATGGTTGTCTGGTAGAAATCGCTACTCAGCGATAAGACCGCCAAGTTTTTATGTTTAATGTAAGTGTTCTTTTTTCTTTTACTGTACCTTTATAAACTGAAGTGTAAATAAATAAAAATAAATAAATAAATAGTATAAATATAAAGTTTACACCTCGTTTAAGCACAGGCGGCGGCACAGGTCGCGCGTCGTGCTTTTTAACTACATCGCAGACTTAGTTCTAAACGTGCGGATGGTTTCATAGTGAAGCCGACGAACGAGGACTTAGAACCTAACTACTTAACACTATTCTGAAAAAAAAACACCTAGCATTTTGCTTAGGTCAAATCAGAGATGGTCATCGGAGGTTTCGCAAGCAAATCTTCTATCACACAGTTTTAAAAAAAGAACTTTTTTCAAATATGTATTTCGTCTGCAATTTTGCGTTTCTAAACATTATTCATAACAAACTGTTAAATAAAAATAAATAAACAAAATTAGGAAGGTTATAAGAAAATGAAAATACTCTTTAATTAGTTACTGATATATTTATCAGAAACGTTGTATTGACAGGTGCGTATTACTTCAAAGATAGGCCGAAGTGCAGCACAAGACGAGGCAAATTGAGTTCTCCGGCATTGTTCAATATTTATGAGAACAAACTGATTAAGGCTCAGCAATACTACTATCGGTTATCATATAGACAGAGTGTTAATAATATAGGCTAAGCAGATGATATACTCGAATGTTTCAAATGGTACGTTGAAGAGACTGTCATCAGTGAATCTTATGGCTCTCTTATGAATGAGTTTTTTTATTAATTTTGATCAGAGTAACTTACATCTGTGTGATGTGAATCATTATAAAGTATACAGTGAATAAAATCATCATACTTTGTTAAAACTATGTATTTTATAAAACTGTAAAATATAGGTATATACCATGATTCATATAATTTGATATCAATTTCACAGCTGTCTTTATGTAAATGCCGCGTTCCACGAAATCTTGCACAGAAGCGTCATCAACCTATTTTAACGAAAGCCTTTTGCCATTACGCAGATGTTTGCACCTGTGCCCTACCACGTTCTTATGGTTCTACTTTAGCTTTTGTACGCCCTCTGCAGGACTATAATAACGATATGGTATAAATAGCCACACTTGGTAAACAGTAAAGCAGTTGCAGGTTGGTGGTCATGTAAACAAGACAATGCGCCTTTGTACTTTATTTTTTAAATTTAAAAACCTACAGATTTTTGACAAAAGAACAAAAATGTGAAAGATATATTCTTACGAACAAAGAAAAATTGCAAAATTAAAGAGATTGAATCTTAATGCTAAGCAAACGTAAAACATGGAAGAAAAACTGAGTGTATATTATGAATTCTGAAATTATTTCATAGTTTTAGAACCTGTACTGTAAAATTTTATAAATTTATGATGTCGGTTCGATACCCCGGGTGAAGCGAGCGAATTTTCGAAAATTTTTGAATAAAGTTTTATGTCTTTCCCAAAATAAAGTAATATTTCTTTGCAGTGAAATTTGCTATCTCTATTATTTAGAGTACTTTCCCTACAGGGGGCATTCAATAATTCCACCCCGTATAAAGTTAACTTTTTGCTAAATTGCTTAAGCAATGAAACGGTTCTTCACAGTTGATTTTTTCCCTAAAGTTCGTTCACCCAGACCCTAGGTTAATACTTTGATTGCCATTACACACGGTACCGTGTGTTGGTTATCTTGTAGTAGTGGCCAAACCCACAGTATTGTACCTTGGTTATCCTACAAAAGTGGCCGCATACACGGTACCGTGTTTTTAATCCCTATAACATAATATAACACTTAATTTTTTTGAGTAAGCCTTTTCATTATTATTTTTATTTTAACGTGGTCCTTTTGAACAGCCGTTAATAATTACGATTACAAATAAAACCCATAAGTCAAAATTTCGGCCCCAGGTAACAAACCATTGAAAATGACCGTTGTTCTATGGCAATGAACGTGCAATAACTTCCTTATGGCCATCAGTTTATTGTCTTGGGGGATAGTAAATATAGTATTTCTAAATTTTACAATAATAATAATTACATACATACATAACGTCACGCCTGTATCCTTTATGGGGTAGGCAGAACACCAGAGGTTACAAGACCATCTGATGTCACGTTTGACAAATTTGGAGGTATGATAAAGATGGAGAGAGACTAGAGACTAGACTAGACTAGAGACTTGTAGTGACGTGTAGGGGTCAGCCTATTGCCCACAAAAATGCCTTTAAAACCTCTGTCCCTTAACTGACTTTTACAGTATGCACGGGAAGGGAAACAGCTGGCACATTCTATGTTTTTCTTTCGCTCCCTACCAGCATGGAAGTAATTATTAATAATACATACATACATACATAACTTCACGCCTGTATCCTTTATGGGGTAGGCAGAACAACAGAGCTCATAAGACCATCTGATGTTACGTTTGACTTAGGAGGTATTATAATGATGGATAGAGACTATTAATTATTAATAATTATAAATAGTAAATCCCCAGACAATCACACCAACTACATTGCCTCAAAGTAAGCATAGCTCGTGTTATGAGATACAATGTAGCGAACTAGGGGGGACCTAGAATATAAATACAAATATAGATATAAATGCCTAGACCCGGAACATTTTTTTACTTGTTCCTGCGGGAATTGAACCCGCAACCACTGGCGTCTGAGGCAGATAGGTTTACCCCATCGCCAAAGTGGACGTCAAAAGTAGCCTTAATACTATTTTATATTCAGCTTAAACCAAAATGTGCTATAAACTACTCAAAAATAAGTATGTACCTATCCGCTGAAGCCTTTCAAATTGAATCGAATTTAGAAGAAATATCTGGTGGCGAATCAGCAATGGTATAGGGAGGCGAGATTGGTCCCTATTTTTCGACATTACAATATATTTGTACTTTTTTTTACTTCATACAGTCGGATTATTTACTGTTTGTTAGTGACAAATCTTTTTTTGTTATGAAAGAAGAACATTAATTAAGAAAAAAACGAAACGAAAAAGGAAAACATCTTCAGTTTTCGCAATTTAAGCTTTACCTGTTTTTTGTACTTTATTTGTTGTTATTTCTCCATTTTTACACAGGGGTCGCTCAGACTAAGTTAAATAATAGTTTAATACTTCTAGTACTTAATTTCTCTTACCTCTACCAGAACTTACCTGTGACGATCGTTGTCTTCGTAGTTTTTATTTATAACTATGATGATGAGTGTGATGATGAGGTACAAAATGCATTTAGGAGGGAACTGATTAAAAGTATCATCATCGATCAGCCAGGAGATGTCTACTGCTGGACATAGGACATAGACCAAGGTTCTCCACACAAGTTGGTCCCGCGCTGCCCTCATCCAACGTTTACTCGCGACTTTGACCAGACCGTCGGACCACCTTGCGGAGGCCCCCGCTACGTCTCCCAGTACGTGGTCACGACTCGAGAATCTTACTAACCCAGCGGCCATCCATTATTCGAGCTATGTGCCCACCGATCTAATGTGACACCAACTCTTCTGGCTATGTCAGTGACTTTGGTTTGCCTGCGAATTTCCTCATTTGTGATTCGATCCCGCAAAGTACTACGAGCATAGCTCTTTCCATTGCGCGCTGAGCGATTTTGAGCTTGTTTATAAAGCCCACAGTTAGCGTCCACGTTTATTAAACTTATAATATTTTTATAAGTAGGCTGGCCGGTAGCCAAGCGATCCCTAAAGGGACTCTGACACCAACCAGGGGTCGCTCAGTCGCTTAACCAAGGCTGGAAAAACCATAACTTTAAACCAACCTCATACGGCTTTAATAATTCTGGAGCATTTGATTTCTATGGCAACCATATACTCTAGATAATTGTATAGACTGTTTTGAAGTAGATGATTTGTTATATCCAGACCCGAACGGATTCTACTACTAGACTAAAAATATATGAATAAGCATTTCTATCGGCTGCAACCTTTTTATTATAATTATTTTATGACTGCTCGCAAGAATATGTGACGCACGTCACAAATACTCTAATTGTATTATGCTAAATCAGCAGATCTTTCGTTATCAGTTCAGTGGTGAAATTTCCAAAAATCTTGATATTGAGAAATCATTTTCTTTGTCTTATACTTAAGTTGCTAGTACATATAACTAGCTACATTCAGAATTAATACAGTTATTATGCTAGAATATTTTTCACGCACACCTCATAACCTCATTTTTCATTAATTCTATTGATGTTTTAAGAAATAGATATACAATTCTAAGGTTAAGTTAATATTGTGGAAAATTAAGCATTTGATGAAAACAATACTTATTTATGTTGAGTTCTAATGAATCTAGTTTTAATTATATTTAATTAATAAGAATATATTTAATTTAATAAATTTCATTTTTAAAAGTTTAATTTCGCTCCCTGTAATAAGCATCACAGTTAGTTGTTTAGCAGGGGTGTATAAAATTAAATGAAAATATTCAGAACTTCACAATTGTATTCTAGAGAAATAGTAAATAAAAATGCCACTTGTATTTTAAACATTAAAACTGCATAATACAAAGAACAGGTAACCCGAAAGAGAGGCAGGAAAATTAAAAATATTTCGACCAGAAGAAAATATTTAGCGAGGAGTGCTAACGAGCTATACGGTGAAGCTGTTCATATTTTCTGTGGATATTTATAAAAATTACGTTATAGTCTCTACTTATATATAACTTAATATTTAAAGCACCTTAAATAATTGGCATTCATAATTTATTGTAAATATCCCAAAGCTGCATTTTTTCACTTTTGGATAAAATTGAGAGGGAAAATAAATGCTTAAAGTAAATATTTCGTATATTTTCAAACATTTCTGAAAAAAAATTAACACATTATATAACTGCTTTTTATAGAACTTTATCACGTTATATATTTTGTTCAAACTGAAAGCCCAGATTAAACTCAAATAGTTTCAAAACTATGTTAAAAACTAGATACTAACAATTTTTGCCAAAACATTTTCATCGGTTTGAATTATTAGCCCAGTTGTTATATTCATTGAGCTATCAAAGCATAAAAGTTACTATCACTTTTCATGCAACGAATAGTAAATAAATAGTATAAAAATATTTTTATCCTACCAGGTACGATCGTCCGTAAGTTATCTGTTTACCAATAGCCCTCATCACATTTCATTCTTACGAAAAACATGGTACTAAGTGATTAATAGAAAATGATACATTCCTTTAATATTAATGTTACTAGCTGTAACCCGCGACTTCGTCCGCGTGGATACCGTTTATTAGAGTTGGATAAATACTATTATTATATCCTCCTTGAAGTTAAAACTTACCTTATTCTAAATTTCGTCAAAATCGACTCAGTAGTTTAGGTGTGAAAGCGTAACTGATAGATAAACAGACAGAATTACTTCAAAAACTGTTACAACAAAACAGTGATCCGCAGTTTCACCTAGTTTTTGTGAAAAAGTATAGGTAGGTAGGTATATTACATAGATGATGCCCGCGACTTCGTCTGTATTGAATTAGTATTTCGAGTAGGTTATTTTCTTCTCCAAGGTCCTAACTATCTTTAATAACAAAAATGAAAATGAAGAATCTTCGCCCATATAATATGTATAACTCCTAACCACAAACATAGGTAGGTAACTATCTATTAGGTACATTACAAAGGCACATAGCGTTATAAACAAATCGGGTGCCAAAGTGCCTTAAATTTTAATATTGTCTTAAGTTTTCGCGATAACTATTATGTATGACTATTAAATAAATCACTTTAAATTTACATTTTAAATTTTAACATTCGCTTGTGACCACGGGGTCGGCAAAGACACCGAAACGTCGAGTTAAAATGTAAAATATAAATTATACGCCATTAATCCGGTTAAAAAGTGTTTTATTTAATGCCTTCAATTTTACTAAATTCATGCAATATCTTCATTAATTATACTTAGCTTATTGTTATTCTAGGTAAAGGTAAAGTTTTTGCGTGAAAGAATAGCAAAAATCCATCCATCCACCCATTATCAGTGTACATACAACACTACCTATAGTTATGTATGGCTGCTTTTCACTACCAAACGGCTAAGCCAATATTAATGTTCTTAATTTGGTATAGTAGTTAACACATACGTTACTTTTTATTCAGAAGAAATCTACGGTTTCTGACTTCCAAGAGGCAGAAACGATCATGAAATAAACAAAACCTTGATTTCTATTTTATCTCTGTCTTCCATGCTGGACTGGGAGCGAAAGAAAAACGTAGAATGTGCCAGCTGCTTCTCTTCCCGGGCATACTGTAAAAGTCAGTTAAGGGACAGAGGTTTTAAAGGCGTTTTTGTGGGCGATAGGCTGACCCCCTGTCACTACAATAGTATCTCTCCATCTTTATAATACCTCCAAACATCAGATGGTCTTGTAACCTCTGGTGTTCTGCCTACCCCATAACATACAGGATACAGGCGTGACGATATGTATGCATGTATGTATGTACAGAAGGCAGTACATCAAGCGTTACAAATCTGTCAAAATTTTTTACTTGAATTTGAACTCTATGCCCTCGATAATAAGTTAAAATTGGTTGGGGAAATTTGACACGTAATGTAACGCTTGTTCCTTCTGTACCTACCTATATTAAATCGCGCAAAAGCTTGCGCTCGCCTTCCGCCTTTTTATACCCTACCGCCGCGCCGCGAGCCGCGTCGAGCGCGGCAACCGTTACGCAAAACTAATCCCTATATCATTAAGTATTCACGCGCGATGGGTTATTAGCGTATTTCATGTATAATTTTGGTGTTTCTATACCGATTTCTATGATTCTTTTCTTATTGAATAGGTAATAATGTTAATTTTTTTTAATTAGGGATGAGTGAGAGTATTATAAACGTAAGAGTAAACAAATATAATCAGAAAGCTCCGAACTGCTAAGCTATCGGGATTTACACGTGTTATTGTGAGTCAATCATAAAATATAGACATATACTGTCGTGGGATATTTTTTATATAATTTTATGAAGAATATTTCTGTGATACATGATTTCTGTGTAGCTTTAACCATTAAGGCTGCACACGCGACGGAAGCTTAAAAAATGAAGTAACTTCTCCTGTTTTTCCAACATTTCCCTTCACTGCTCTGCTCTTATTGATTGTAGCGTGATAATAAGTATACTATAACCTGCCCAGGAGTATAAAGAATAATTTTATAAAGTTTCGTTAAAATCCGTCGAGTAGTTTTTGTTTCTATAAGGAACATACAGACAGACAGACAGACAGACAAAAATTTTATGATTGCATTTTTGGCATCAGTATCAATCACTAATCACCCCCTGATAGTTATTTTGAAAATATATTTCATGTACAGAATTGACCTCTCTACAGATTTATTATAAGTATAGATAGAAGATATAGATAAATGAAGTACATAAACGTATAATTTTATTAAATATATTTAGGCTACACTGCTAAACAGTCAGTTAAAATATTATAGTATGTTTTTAGAGCTTTTTGTTAACAAAACATGACATTTGATTTAAATAAAACTACTTTTTAACCGGATTAATCGCTTATAATTTTTATATTATATTTTAACGTGGGCTCGAGCGACTGAAATGTCTGGTGATAGGTGGAAAAAGCTATACATCATCTCCATCTGTTTCTCAGTCTTCGAGCGTAGCGTTCAGGGTTAACACAAAACCTGCTCATTTTGACTGAGACAAAGTAGTTTTATTCGAATTATGAATCGTGATAACTTTAGACAATATTATCGTTTTTAATTACTCAGGTGAAACGGCCAATCCTATGACATATTGTCATTGACGAAAACGAATGACCTATTTATGCTATGGTCCAGATCCCACCGCGCCACCACCATTTCTTAAACCTTTTTGTTGCTACCCAGGGGAGCTTCGAATCGTTACGAAGATATTGGGCTTAATATAAATTAATTAAAACACTCTCACTTTCCCAAATTACTTAATTCTTAGTGTTTTGATTATGAGTTTTTTTTACGTAATAAAAAGTAGAAACAACAGTTCGAACTCCTGATGAGTGCAACTCAACAAAAAGGCTACGAAAAATTTGTACGATTTTATTTCTAGAGAATTATTTAGTTTAATCTGAACAAAGACGTTACAGTGCCTTTACTGGCATCATGATTTAAGAACTGTCGTTATCTAATTACACTAGTCGAATAAAATTGACTTTTTTGTTCATTTGAACGCCCATGTCTTTGAAACCAATATTTGATAACGAGTTTTTTTTTTCCAGCCACAGAAGACTACTCCTCAGAACACATGTAGGCCTATTGACCGTACAAGTGCTCAAAGAGGAGAGGAGGAGAATACTCAGAAGTACAAAGGGGCACTTGCCAGGGGGGATTAGACCCCGGCCAGATGACACCCGACAGTGTGAGACTTTTACTCACTAAACTCCCCCTGTATGATCTTTTGTCTTTCTACCGACAATCGACCGAAGACTGAGCGACAGCCAGTTGGGAAAAAGGCTGCGCGTGGAAATTATAGGAAGCGTTTAGTGCTGAATCGACTACAGTTAACAGCTAGGAGCTGGCAGATAGGAGGTTATCCAGATCTCGAGAGAGCTGGTTAGGAGGATCAGATAGAACATCCTTAGGTCTGCGAATAGAGCGCTTAAACGACTTGGGATTGGGCTTGTAGGAGACAGTGTTTCGCACCAGCCCGTTTGGGTGGTTTTCGCAGCGTTTGTGGTGAGATAGGGACAGGGCCTTAAGGGTCTGTTGGATGGTGGTAAGTTTGAGATACCTGTGTAAATCCGCGTTGCGAACGTAGTACGGCGCGTTAGTGGCTCTACGACAGAAGTTGTTTTGAATTATTTGGAGTTTATCGATTAGCCGAGGTTTGGCGTGGGCGAATACGGGCGCGGCGTAAGTCATGACTGGCCTAATGCAGACCTTATATAACGTGCATTTGTTCCGTAGTGACATTTTGCTTAGACGACTTATCATGCTGTTGAGTCGGCCGAGATAGAATTTGGCTAGTTTGGTTACCCTGTTGATGTGGGTTCGAAAGAGAGCGTTTTGTCAAGAGTGACACCGAGATATTTGACCGTGTTTTGCCACGGTATAGGGAGTCCACGCATGCGGACGCACGGGACGTGTTCGTCTAAGCGTTTGCGTTTGCGTATGAAGCAGATCGCCGAGCTTTTGTCGGGATTTACTTCAATGCGCCACTTAGAGAACCAGGCGCTGAGGTTGTTGACAGCCGACTGTAACTTCGCTGTTATTGACGAGTATTTCCGGCCGCTGCAGTAGAGTGCAGTGTCGTCGACGAAAAGTGCTAATTGAACCCCCTTGGGTGGTTTGGGTATGTCGTTGGTGTATACCGAGTATAGTAACGGGGCGAGGACGGAGCCTTGCGGGACTCCGGCTTTTATCGGACGAGGGGAGGATAGCGTTCCTTTGAACCTAAATCGGAAGGTACGATTCTTTAAAAATGACGCGATTATACGGACTATCCTATCTGGAAGACCTAAAACGTATAATTTGTGAACGAGTCCGACGTGCCAGACCTTGTCGAAGGCTTTGGCGACATCGAAGAAAACGGCGGCTGTTTTGAGTCGCTGAGGGTAGAACCCGGAGAGTACGTGTTCAACGATACGGTGAACCTGCTGAGGGCAGGAGTGCTGGGCGCGGAAGCCGAATTGCTCGGGGATGATGAGGGGATCACCGTCTATAGGAAACAGGTGATCTTTCATTCGAGAGAGAATGATAAGTTCGAAGTTTTTACCCAGGGCCTTGAGGAGGCTGATGGGTCTGTGGTTCGCAGGGATTTGATAGGGCTTGCCGGGCTTGGGGATACCTATAACGATTGCTTCTTTCCAGGCTTTTGGAAAGTGACTAAGATCAAGGCAAGCGTTATAGATGGTTGCCAAGATGACTAGGATTTGATTGGACAGGTGCTTGAGCGCCTGATTGGAGATACCATCCGCCCCCGGAGCTTTTTTAGCTTGGAGACGTTTGATATGAGAGCGAATCTCGTCTACAGAGACCTTGACGGGTTCGCTGGTTGGGGGTAGAGAGTCCTTGAGGAGGACGTCTTCCTCAACCGCCTTGAGGTGGACGGGGTCGACTGGCTGGGAACTAGGAGAGCATTGTGAAGCAATGCTGTCGGCTTGATAACGAGTAAATATTTTTGTATTAAATAGCTTAATTCTCCGAAAAAGTTTATTAAGAAGTTTTAAAGTTGAAAGGATATGAGAGCTTTTGATGGCGTAGGAATCCCTACTGTTTGATCGGGCAAAACTCCTAGTAGTACTTATTTATTTTGTATTTATACAGGGGGACTGGTGGGTCATATTCGAAATACCAGGACGTGATAGTTTGAGATCATACTTGAAGAGAAAAATTTAAATAAAAAAACGACGGGTTGCACTCTGGGAGTGCCGGCAGAAGTGAAACCTCGAATATTAACGTTGTGCATTTTTGATATTTTGGAATGGTAAGGGAATAATTTTGCACGAATTGCTTTAATTTATCAGTATAAAAGTACTCTCATTTATGTGGTAGAATACAATATTTATTTATTGGGCTATCGTACACAAACATTATAATGTTATACTTACTTACTTTTTAGCAGATTCGTTTTATATTTTTACTAGCTTTATCCCGCAACTTCGTATGCGCTTAGCTACCCTTCTCTTGGAAATTCCAGAAACTGTACAACCAGACACCCACTGAAAGAACCTTTATACCAAGTATCACACCCATGCACTCAAGGAAAAAGTTTTTTTTCATAAAAACTAAAAATCATTTATTTCCCGTGCCCGTGGGAATTATGGGATTTTTTTTCGTAGCACAACCAGTCACTCTTTGAAGAATCTTCATGCCAAGTATCACATCCGTACACTCAAGGAATAAGATTTTTCATACAAACTAAAAAGTCCAACCACTTCCCGTGGGAATTTTGGGAATTCCTTCCATAATACAAACAGACACTTATTGAGGAACCTTTATATCAAGTATCACATCCGTGCACTCAAGGGATGGGATTTTTTCATACCAACTAAAACATCATATATTTTCCGTTCCCGTGGGAATTTCGGGAATTCCTTTCATAACACAACCAGACACACATTAAAAAACTTTTAAGCCAAGTTTCACATCGGTGCACTCAAGGAATAAGATTTTTCATACAAACTAAAAAGTCCAATATTTCCCGTTCCCGTGGGAATTTCGGTAATTCCTTCCTTAGTGCACCCCTACATTTCCTTAAGAATGTATGTTCCAAATTTCAGCTCTCTACGCCCAGTAGTTACGGCTGTACGTTGTCTGTCAGTCACTCAGTCACTCAGTACCTCAGTCACTCAGTCAGTAACGGAACAGTTTTATATATATTGATTGATAAATCCTTATATGTTATATTTAGTTTGCAGTTTCCAAATTTTGAAGATAATTTATTATTAATTTTCGTAGGTAGGTAATATATCTAAACCCGGAACTTTTTACTCAAACACTGGCCTATGTGTCATGTAAGGAAAATAATGACGTTCGAAGTATGTTGGTAAACATATAAAAGTCCGGAGAGTGTACATGTGAGGGTTCTGATAAAGTGAAATCTGCGTGAGAACGCTGGAGGTCGGCTGACAGGTCTGGAAAAAGCCGCCGGCCCTCCCCGGCGACGTCCTGCCTCCACCTCAGGCGCCCCGCTCTGCCCGGCGCTCTCCACAGCTGCGGCCGTGTGCTGCAACCCTCGCGGTGGTCCCTGCCGCGGAGAGCGGCCTCCCTGTCGCTATCTTTGCGGTTGCTAGTGGCTGACTCCGACACTACCGCGGCTGTGAGCCGCGGTCTCCGACGGCGTCTACTGCGGCCGAGGGCCGCTAACTCCGAACCTCTAAAACGACTTTTATTCACAGTGTTATAGATGGAAAAGAAATTAGAGTTCAATCTAAGTGCTTCTTTTCCATGGTGTATAAATATAAAAGTTTTAAGTAATATTAAATAGTTTCTTTCTCTTCAGCACCCTCTTCGAACTGCGCAACATGACATGACAATTTATGTTACATTGAAAAGTTTATCTCTTAGAAAAATCAACTTCCATCTATAATTTCGACGACTTTATCCCCATCATTACTACCAGAACCATCATCGCCAATCTCTAAAACTGATACGATCGGTTTATGATAGCTGAAGTAAGAAACGAACAGTTTTGATTCGAACCTATTTAAATGTCTAATAGAGACCGCATCAATTGCAGTTTTGTATTTCGTTGTGCTTACATTGCGATCATTTGACATAGTTAAACCAAATTCATTATTTAAAAATTCAATTAATAGTTGATTTTTATCGTCTGCAAAGTTTATGTTGAAACCTCCACTCAAAATCATTGGCAATTCATAAAAGCTTCTTCCAATTTTTTTTTGAAGCAATTACACATTATAGATGTAATATTACAAATGTGTAATTACATATGTATCTATATTAATAATTTCGTCAAGCAGTACGGTAGACTCGATCGAAACCTCATCTTAATAATAAAATTATATTAATTAATAAATGAAAATTAATTAAACCTGACCTAACCTGAATAATAATAAAATAAAATTGTATTAATTGAAAAATTGAAAATTTATTAAATTTTCATATAGTATAACATTTTCGCCGCGCCTTAGAAAGAGAGGGGGATACTCCCTCTCCTACGCCGCGCCAGCTATCTACTCTCCATCCGTCTTACGAATTTTCGATCAGGACACGTGACCTGACGCGACCTGACGCCTGACGATTTTTTACCCATTCCAAAAAAAGTGCACAACGTCGCTAAAGAAGTTTTCACTTCAAAAATAAATATTAATTATTTACTGAGAAAACTTAACCGAAAGTTAAGGAATTCATTACACAAGGCATGTTTACATAAGCGTAATGCAATAGATACTTAGCGGGTGGTGGTGTGCGTGTGGCGGGAACACTGCTGTGTGCGTGTTGACTGAAGCAGCGCGTCGGGAAAAGTATAGTAAGGTCTCTTTATTTATTCATTGCGATTTCCGGTGAAAAATTAAATACCTACTTTTAAAACATAATTATGATCAGAATCGAGGTCAGAGTGCTCTCTTTCAGTATATAAAATTTGTCACCAGTCACCCTGTATAATTAGAAAAACTATTTTTTTTATCTCAATTCACGGATATTTGAATATTGATTCATTGAAATAAAAGATAATTTTAACTGGTTCTTATTTCCGTGTGGTCACCGAAACATTGTTTGGTGCCAAATTATTTAAAGTGTGAAACATTGACAGTACTATGACCATATAAAATTAAAGATTTTTCAACATAAATGTTTATTTTTTATCAGGTTTCTACTTTTTGTAACCGCCGTTCTTTTTGAAAACTTTCATAATACTCGTATTTCGGGCGAGAAAGTTTAGTGTGAGCGATTAAAAATATATCTGTGGTGTTTGGTATTTACATGATAATTCCAAAAAATGGACATTTGCTAATATTTTATCACCCGTTACTAAAATGAGTGAGCTATCGTTTGGTTTATTCTATATAAGCTATTTAAAAGAAAAAATACCCAAAAAATTTGAAATCCGAAAACAAGAATTTTGTTTGATACTATACTTTACAGTTAACTTGACTTACCTGGTTTTGCAAAATGCGTGCGACCAAACATTTCATATGAAAACTCTTGTTAAATAATGATACGGATACTCTGGTATACTAAACATATTTGTACCAAATATAATATGAGTTGATCTATATTTATTCTTCTTTAGTAAAAACATGATAAGTAACATCCAAAACTAGAGATTCTTTATAGATTTCCTATAAAAATGATTATGTTAACATATGAAAAACATCATTTTGTTTTATCCAGAATTTATTGGTAGCAAATTTTTAAATGCTTATACTGAAACATCAGTATTTTGGACTTACCATGTAAGTACCAAACACCACAGATATTATTGTTTACATTGTAGTATTGTTATCAGAATAACAAATCTAATCTTGTATTTTAAGTCAAGCATATTTCAGATCAACACCTCGGGCTATATGAAACGGAGCATCCTATTCACATATGTATGTCGCTCAAAGATCCTGTTCGCAGTACATTATTTGTGGCTGAATCTTGTGGTTTGCGGTGAATATGCTTGCAAATCAAAGTCCATTGTTAGCTAGAACTAGAACTTTGCGAATATCATGTATACAAATCTAGCATGTCTGACAATTCAATGTAGAATTTATATAGAGTAGATCGTCGTGTGGTCTAAATTTTCCTATAAATTTTATATGGGAAACTCTAACGACTGTCATCTGCGTTCCTTTGTACACGTTGCGATGAAACATATATTCGATATATTTGCATCGTTATACCAAAACAACAGTCAATTTTGTTTTGGTATAACATGTAATGTAAATAAAAAATGTACAAGTAATATCGATATTTGGAGGGTAAGGTATAGCAAAATAGGACACGTCAAAATAATGTATAAGCATTTAGATTTATTTCTAGATAACATTATATTTAAGATTCGAAGCTAAAATCCGGTGAAAAATCTTAATATAGGTTGCCTTATCTTGAAACATGGATAGGTAGCCTTTTTTGTTTTAAAAGGTGTTTCCGGATAACCTACATGTTTTTTTTTTATTGTAAATTAATCAAATATTGCCATACTTAGTAGTGTGATACTTTTAAGTAAAAGGAAGCTATATAAGTGTGTTGCTTATTCCGTATTCAGTAGAAATATCACCAGAATCTACCACCATACACTTTCTACACACAATCATAGATAATGTGACTTTACGTGTTCTATTTTGCAAGTACGTGCTTTTCGCAACAGAATTGTATGCACGCCAAAATTTTGTATCGAAACGTTCGGATACAGCATATAAATTACCTTTCTGAGAAAGTGGAAGAACAAAAGTTGGTAAAGACGTTCTAGATTTCCAAGTTTGAAAACTGGGAAAAGACAAATGAAAAAGCAACACCCAACAATCGCGAAGGAAATAGAAAATATACATTTTGAAAAAATATTTTAAAGTTATTGTTTCTGTATTAGAAGTTTGGGGACAGTGTTTCTTGCAAAACGTCAACTTATTTTTAACCCCCGACGCAAAAAGAGGGGATTTATAAGTTTGACGTGTCTGTGTGTGTGTTACTCTGTCTGTGGCATCATAGGTCCCAAACTGGTGAACTGATTTGGACAACTCTTTTTTTGTTAGAAAGGTTACTTAATGAAATGAAATGAAAAACTTTTATTCGCAGTTGGTATTCTTATACACTTAGAGAATGTCAGACGCTAAATGAGTCCGGACGACATGACGAAACCTGGGGGGGGGCTGCGTCCAGAAGTGTGCGTCTCTCAACTCATGAAAATGAATCGAGAATGTTATTAGCTATGTTTTATGTTAATCAGTGCAGTCACTTTAAGGTCATTTCCGACATGATGTAGAGGTAATCATTCATTTAATGGACTCTTAGTACACTTCTACTAGACTGATTGAGTTGAAACTTGATACATATAGCAAATCATATAACACTATAATAATTTGGTGACCTTGACTTGATGCTTCAACCAGGAAAGTCTTCAGAGTACCTTACTTCTCGACAACTAACAGCAGATATATCGTGTTTAGGCTCAGTGAAAAGGGCTCGATGAGCGGATAAACTGTTAGTGATGTAGTGTTCGTTACGAACAGTTTCAAATTATGCCACTGAATTTATACATACGAATATAAATTAAAAATATAATCAAAACCCAAACCAAATCAACACTATTTCTATTAACTAAAGAAAATGAATAAGAAAACTAAAATTTAAAAAACCCTGACTCTAAAACTCACTATAAAAATAATGTCTCTCTATGCCTATGTAAATAAATATATTTTTAGCTCCAATTATATATTTTGTAATCAAATGAACTTATTGATATTATTATGTAGGGAATCACTGCGTTGGGAGAACGCTACATACTACGAAAAATTGTAGGTACTAAGTATCTTGCCTACTATTGGACGTAATTTCAGCTTTAGGCGTCAAGTGTATTGAGTAAAAGACTAAAAATGACTACGCATCAAACTATTACCATATACATTGATATCTGGTTTTAGGCTCTTGCTAAGGCTGTAATATTTATCCCCGGGCGGACGAGGGGCCAGCGCGGATGGACTGCGATAATTGCAATTAGAGCTGTATTGGTGGGTAAAATAAGACTTAAATTATGTAAAAAATGCATAGTGAATGACATGCGATGGGCGAGTGTTTTGAAAGCACACTTGAAGCCATTGTGGGAACGAAGCCACTACTGAGCTTTGGAATCATAATATTATACTAGCTGTTGCCCGCGACTGCGTCCGCGTGAATACTGGTTATCGGAGTTGGATAAATAATATTTTAATATCCTTGAAGTTCAAACTTACACTATTCTAAAATTGTACTTTAGCTGTGAAACTGTTACTGATAAATAAATAAAAAGAGCCAGTTTCAACAAAGCTGTTATCCGCAGTTTCACCTAGGTTTTGTGAAACAGGCCTACAAAAAATAAATTAGAAAAAGTCACCTACAAAAAGTACATATTGCAGCACTTGGTTACGTGAACCAGCCCGCCACAGGTAGTGGGTTCGAAATTAAAACTAGATTTGATGACTCACAGGTTTATTGCCGTTCTTATTTAGTTGCCGCCACACGTCACACGTCACAGGGATAGTAGGTAGGAAATGAGAGCACTGGCCTTGTAGTCCAGGGCTTGGTGTCCACACGTCCCGGTATAAAATAGCTTAAGTGTCGGTCCACTGCTCCAGTAGGACTGTAGAATATTCCAGTGCCTTATTCCAGTTCCTGGAGGTCTTCGTAGGTTTTTTTATTTTTTTGGATTGTTCCGGAAGGTCTTGAAGGTAGGTAAACAAAATGGCCGACACGGCGTAGCACGGTCAAAGGTCACAGTGTCCCATAAAAGGTGAGGAAGGGTTCGTCTTAGCGTTAATTACAATAAAATTTTAATAGAAACACCGTAATTAAATACTCGTATTTATTATGAAATATCATAAGAACTCACCCCAGCGGGATCCTAATTTTAGTTATTATATATTAGATTTTATAGTAGATATTTGATAGAATTCTTATAAGCACGCAGCTATCTTCTTCAGAATTAAAAACGGATAGCGAGGCTTGTGTCGCGGGAGCGCGGCTTACGAGTCGAACTCGCTATTAAATAAAACCGGTCTGAGGCGACGTACTGCATTGTTTGTTTAAAAACATGAATGCGCGCAAAAATAAGCCTTATAAACATACAAATAGCGTACTTGACGACTCTAAGCATTTATGAAGATGGTTTGTTTTTAAATTAGAGTATTCTTTTAGTTTGAAATATTTTAGATATTATTGTCAATACAATTTTCAGATTAATTAGAAGAAAAGAGATGCAATGCTACAATATAAAATAGGAATACCTACGAAAGGCTCACTGGGTAAACTGTAAACTGGTAAACTGTACTTAGTAAAAACTAAAAGAAATAAAAAGGTCGCACTAAAAAGCATGGTTTAGAATTGCAAGTAGCAGTTAAAACATACAATTTATATCAATTCAAATCAAAGTAGTAGCCATCCGTTGCGGCCGCTCACGAGACGTTTGCTGCGAACGGTGCAAGCCAAATTCAACTTTCAGCACTACGGTTACAGCATATTAACTTAGAACTTACTGCGTGTGATGTAGCCTGCCTGGGACAAACTTATTATTTGCGGTTGGTACAGTTGGTAATTAAGTTTGTTTTTTATTGTTAAAAAACCGGAGTTAAAAGTAAAGTAGTACCCAGTGTGGTGCCCAAGTTATTAAAGAACAATTATACCAAGTTTCATCATAATCCAATTGGTAGTTTTTGCGTGATGTCTGAACAAACAGACAGACAGACCGACAGATAGACAGAAAAAAAAAATTATTACATTTTTGGGTTTGGTTTTGGTCTAATAACAACCCCTGCCATTTGTACTTCTACAGAATTATTATAAGTTTAGATAATTCATAACACTACGAAGTAGCAATATTTTCAGGAGCAATAATAAAAATAATAATACATTAAATTTTTTTCTGAAATTCAATTATTTTTCGTAAATTTGTCCGATAAGTTTTATTTTGTAGCGTTATTGCTCTGAAGCCAATAATGACTGAATAAATGCCACCGCAATTGTTCTGCAAAGAGTTATAGGATCAGTATCTATGGCTAATGGTAATTTATAGGCGATAAAAGTTTTAGTTGCTTTATATATCGTTTTTTCTTGCTATGAATTAAAATTTGTTATCGCATTGAGTTTTTGTATGGGATATTTTAAATTGGGTTTAAAAAATAATCAATCAAAATTTAAATTGTATTTAGAATTTTGAGTGAGAAAAAATTACTAATCTGAGAGTGGTCAATAAACGTCTGGTGGTTAATTGCTTAAAGCGCGTCTCAGTTGGCATGTGGTGTTAGAACGGGGCTCCATGTCTACGGCACGGCGCCGTCCATGGCATGCTGCACAGGTCGTATCGCTCATTGTATTTTATTGCCAGCAAAGAATACCGGCGGAAGGGGAAGTGCAACGGTACGGTACCGCCGGTGAAAAATCAAAATCAAAGTTCTTTGCTGACAAAACAATACAATGAGCTATGGAACCTGCGCAGCATCAGGCCTGGCTCACTCCGCGCGGTACATCCGTTATTTACCTACAGCGAAGCGCTTCGCCGGCGTATTTCGAATCAGACGAGTGTCACGCGCGCGCGTAATTCTATGATCGAGGTCGCAAATAGTATTTAAAAATGGACATAAAAAGAAACAAATATTCAATAATATTATGTTTAGATTTGATTATGTTCAATTTAGCAAACAAAACATAGGTAGTATTACTAATTATTCGTCGTAACTTTTTTTTCATTTTGTACTTTAGGTAAGTTGAAACAATATTTTTTACAAAGGTAGAATAACAGTAATACCTACATCGGTAGATACTTGATTACAAATAAGGATTAATTATTCTTCACTAGGCAGCAACCCTAACAGCGTAAGAAAAGATAAGAGGCATGCGATAGAAAGAGACAAAACTTCTAGGTATATAAATTTGCAGGTACGTAATGCTGTGCGAGCTGAATTCCACCGTATCGCGTCGTAGCAAGACTCGAATTTATTTAGATCTTCTTGCGGAGTAATTCTTCTGTACCAACTATTACTTATTCTGTGACGTAGGTAATTTAAAAGTACTATTATTCAATAATACAATTAAAACAATGTACCCCCAATTTGAAAATATCCGTTTCCACAACTCACCTGCCTGGGTGTTGAACTCCAAACCTCTCTCGCCACAACCGGCAAAGCAGTCAGAGGCCGTCGCCGCCGTGGTGGCAGTAGGTAAGCACATAACACTTAATACATGCTCAAATTCCATATCCCAAGAAATCACAGTAATGTAATAAAATTTCAAAAACACACGGCATTTAGGATGTGAACAAGAATTTTGTTATGAAACTATTCTGAATCTTACCTACTAGAGGTATGCAGTGCAGTGAAACATATGAGAAAGTTTTGCCATATTAGCGTTCCGTTGGATGGGGTTTATATTTCAGTGGTTTATAATATGAGTACAGAGAGGGCGGAAATAATGTAATAAAACATTTGAATTCTAAGGAGTCATTATTTTAATAGTAGGTATTATATTTTGCTGAGTGGTTTAAAGAAATACACATGAAGTGATGTAAAATAAAAGTTATTTTCAAGAAGGGCTTATTTATTTCAGTAAATTTATAAATAACATGGGATTAACTGAATTTATTGATTGATTTACCTATTTTGTATCATCTATACATATAATAAAACAGTAAAAAAAACGTGTCTGTACATTTAATATTTTTACAAAAAAATTTATCTAGGGTTATAAAGAAATCAAAAAATAGTAAGAATCTGAAAAAAAAATTTTGTCTGTTTGTTTGTAAGTTTGTCTGTTTGCACACGCTAATCTCTGGAACCGCTGGACGGATTTGAATGAAACTTTTTTTGATGTATAGCTGTGAAGCCGGGGCAACATATAGGGTATATTTTATTTCGGTTACTGGAACACCTGATGCAGAACCCTTAAGGGATCATCAAAACCGTAAGAAATATAGATATGATGCCTTAACAAAAGTTGTCCAGGATGATGAGCAGATTCTGCAGACATAAAAAAAATCTAGGATCTAAAAAAAATTTAATAGATTTTTTAAATTTATGCCTAAAACTTACTAGAATATAGTGAAGATGTTCGGCACACAGATCAGAAGTACCCATACATCAGTTGCGCGTAGACCGACCATGAGTCTAAGGTCGTGGGTTCGATCCTGCTCGCGTAATTTTTTTTATTATATATTTTATTATTTTGTATCAATCTTTACCATGCATCTATCTTTACATACATATGTATTTATATGAAACAGTAAAGAATAAAGTGTGAACATGAAATATTTTTACAAAAAAAAATATGTACCTAAGGTTATTAAGAAATGAAAAAAAAAAGTAAGAATTTGAAAGGAAAAAATGTCTTTTTGTGTCTTTCTGTTTGTTGTTCTATTCTGCTGACATCTGTGGCTGACATATAATATTATAATAAATCCGAAAGATAGTTGGTATGTAGTATAAAAGTTTACTATGTTGATAGGGCTAAATCATTAATAAATAAAGCTTCTTGCTAGATTTAATGTAGGTAGTGTACATACAGAGATATATTGTAAAAAAGTTAAACGTAAAATAATAGAACTCAATATCGTTTAGGTTTTCTTTATTGATCGTTTTTGCCTCTTGGAAGTCAGAACCCGTAGAATTCTTCAGAATAAAAAGTGGTGTAAGTGTCAAAACTCAACACAGGACTTTATGAACTACCATACCAAATTACATTAAAATTGGCTAAGCCGTTTGACCGTGAAAAACAGCCAAACATATAGGTTACTAAACATATTATACACTGATAATGGCTAGACGGATGGATTTTTGCTTCTCTTTCACGCAAAAACTACCGAATGGATTTTTATGAAACCTTACAGTAATATAGCTTTACCTAGAATGTGCCTTTGTAATGTATTGGTTAGAAGTTATACCTACATATTATATGGGGGAAGATTCTTCATGTTTATTTTTTTAGATAGGACCTTGGAGAAGAAAATAACCTATTCGAAATACTAATTCAATGCAAACGAAGTCGCGGGCACCATGTATGTAATAATCCTACCTACATATAAACCTACTCTTATAACTACTATAATAATCTTATACATATATATATATACAAAGGCTGCGAACTGGACGGCAGCGACAGTGACAGCGAGAGCGACAGCGGCGCGGGCAGCGACGCGGGCAGCGACGCGAGCAGCGATTTCCGCGACACGATAAAAAGTATTGAGTTTGTATGAAACCGCGACAAATCGCTCGAGCGCCCGCTGGCGTCGAGAACGGCCTAGCAGGGCTAGCAACCATCGATAAATAGTCGAATCGACAAGATCAATATTATTTTGTTATTTTATCCTATTATCTATACTAATATATAAAGCTGAAGAGTTTGTTTTATTGTTTGTTTGAACGCGCTAATCTCAGAAACTACAAGTGGGATTTGAAAAACTATTTTTGCATTTGATAGCCCAACTCTTGAGGAAGGTTATATTTTATCCCGAAATTCCCACGGGTTCAAAAGATACGTAAAACCGCGCGCGGTGGCTAGAGTAAGCTAATAGGCGCACCATAATAGATAGAATTACTCGATTTGATACCATGATTAAGACTACAGAACCAAATATGTCATAGTCTTAATAAATTACTAACACTAAATACCATATTCTAAGAAAATATCGATAAAAGGCCCGATTTATCATTGTCGACGGTAGCGTGCTAGCCCCGCAGATTCCCCGCGTCGCGTCGCTGCCCGCGCCGCTGTCGCTGCCGTCCTTGCAGCCTAACTTTTACCCAGTGTGCCTTTCGTAGGGTATTCCTGTTTGGTATATACTTTTTGTAGGTTACTTTTTCTATTTTATTTTTTGTAGGTCTTTTTCACAAAACCTAGGTGAAACTGCGAATGACAGCTTTGTTGTAACAGTTTTTGAAATAACTCTTTCTGTTTATGTATCAGTAACGCTTTCACAGCTAAACAACTGAATCGATTTTGACTTTGAACTTCAAGGACGATATTATAATAGTATATTATGTAACAAGTGAGCGAAGTGAGTCTCGGCTCATTACCTATTAAGCCCTCGCCTGCGGCTCGGGCTCAAATCACAGCCTCGACTGTAATTAGCAACGCTCACGAGTTATATACGACGTTTTTCAACACACTTGTGAGTAAAAGACAGACATACGTGGTCATAAAATAACAAACACACTTGATAACAAAGCTGTGAATTGTGATTGAAAAATGGCACCGAACTTCGCGCATGCGCGTAGGTTTTTTTTTCCGCCAAATGTGTCAATGGCTGTATAGCATATACAGCCTATTTTACATGAAAATATTTAATTTGGAGTGGTAAATCCAAATATTTTAATATTTTGTAACAAATTATTGTCAATTGTGAATAATTTGTTTGATATACAATTTTGTTTAACTAATATAAGGCGTAAACATTTAAAAATGTATATGGATTTGAAGTGGTATAAAACCTCTTTGTTGTTTCTGAAAAAATTTAATGTATAACCCGGATCGATAAAATATGCTCTGTTTACTCGCATTTAATTTGCACAAAGGTACAATTCAACTTTGTAGGATTCATTATATTATGCACTAGGGTATAATTTATTATGCACGCGTGACTTATAGCCCAGTTTATAGTTCTAAATTCAATAGAATAACGCTCACTTTACGAGCAAGTGTGTTGAAATATTATTTATCCAACTCCCATAACCGGTATTCACGCGGACGAAGTCGCGGGCAACAGCTAGTATAAAAATATACGACACTATGATATAGAACGCTGTATATGCAGTGATGTATATGCCTGTTCGTGACATTTGCACTAGATTTAAGACATCTTTGCATGTTTATTATTGAGCTAGCATATCTCCTAATTCCGCGCATTGAAAGACAAACAAGAGGGTTCCGAGACTAAAACTACAAGTGTTTTACATAAAAAAATACTGCATAAAACTACAATAGAATATCAAAAACCTCAAAACATACGCGAAATAATATAAATAGCCAATTATGAAGTCTGTTTCACATTTTTTTACAACTACGATCTTCTGGGTACCATGCTACAGATACTGTATGGAAAACGGGACTCAAATGTGCACTTAAAACTTGTGGACCTAGCAATAACATCGAGTGACCAGATATTCAGGATACAACCTTTGGCAGATGAACATTTGCAGAAGTTGTTACAGTGGAGTGCTTTCTCCATAATTAGGTATCATGAGCACCATCCTGCAAAACAGTTCATTCGCGAAACACCACTACTTTTATGCATTCCACTTTTGAATTAGGTTCTAGGGTTGTCAAAAATTTATTAACAAAATTGAACCTACCAATCCAGCCAATCATAAAGTCTTTTTGGCTAGTTTTTAACAACTACGGTTGAGGCTAATGTACTGTACTATAAGGATATAAAAAGAGGGACTGGGCCTCTTATGATAACAGGTTCGATAAGTTGTGGCATTGTGGTTGCACAATGGCACACTGTCAAAATTGGAAATCAGTGCAGTGCCATTCAAGGGTATGCTGGCAATGAAAGTAGTGTTAGAAAATACTTATTGTCAAAAAGTTATATTTTGTAAAAACACATTCATGCGGTCAGTGTTCCCAATTGAGTACACCACTATAAAATTAAAAAGTAATAACCAGCCTGCGCTGGACGTGCGCTTGAGGTTGGCGCGACAGTACGTCGAGGTCTTTCTAGGCATACATACATACTAACGTCACGCCTGTATCCCTTATGGGGTAGGCAGAACACCAGAGGTTACAAGACCATCTGATGTCACGTTTGACAAATTTGGAGGTATTATAAAGATGGAGAGAGACTATTGTAGTGACAGGGAGTCAGGCTATCGCCCACAGAAACGCCTTTAAAACCTCTGCCCCTTAACTGACTTTTACAGTATGCCCGGAAATAGAAGCAGCTGGCACATTCTATGTTTTTCTTTCGCTCCCAGTCCAGCATGGAAGCAGAAGTTTGAGGTTGGCGCGACATTACGTCGGGGTCTTTCTAGGCAAAAATCCCAAAAAGAAACAATAATTATTAAACGTAGTCATAATCACCGCATTTGTTTTATCGCTCACTAAATCCGCGTTTGATCTCAATCTCACCTGATGGAACAATAATAAGTGAAAATGAGGTCAAAAAGAAGTAGTTCTTCATCAAATATTGCCGGATCACATCACACCACGACAGATTTAATATTAAGGATGGACAAGCCTGGTGGTTTTATACAAGGGTCCTACCACCAGTACCAACTACGCAACGCGTGTAGAGCGCAGATTTACCTTCTTAAATTTATTAGTATAATTAAGTTTTCAATCAATACTACACTCAATCAAGTCAAAATGATAAAATATGAGTAATTTATCAAAATTCGAGCGATTGCTTCGATTCCGAATATTGCGAAATAAAACATGATGAAACTTTGTGTTTTAATTGATTACGCTTCCGCGATTACAGAAGTGCTCGATTTACTTACTGAAAGCTACGCCACAACTTTTTATTTGAATAAATTAATTACTTCTTAAGCCTCAAAGTTACTTATTTACTAAGCAGTTTGTAAATTTATGCACCAAATGTTTATTTGACAAGTGCTCAGAATTTTATTCATGTTATAGAAAATAAAGATGTTTTTTTTTTTTTTTTTTTTTTCCGCCACAGAAAATTTTGGCACCCCCTAAAACAAGCTTTAACCAGTAAAGCAAGCTTTAGCAGGAGGAGGATGAATCCTATAACGGACGAATGGGCATTCTATAAGCTGTTAACCCCAGTGGCTAACGGAAAATAGAATGCCCAGACAGTGTGGAGACTCACTCAGTGAAGCCGAGCATACCCACTAAACATCCCCCTTTACTGACTCACCTTGATTGAGGCCATTAGTCTTCATCGGAGCGACAGCCAATTGGAGAGAGAGGCTGCGCAGTGAGCAGCATCCGGACGGCTGCCACCAAAAGGAACTGAAAGCGAGAAATTCAGAAGCTAAGACTAGCAGAAATGACAAAGCTGAAACTAAGAGATTATCTAGAGTGATCAGACTCACTCTGAGATAGGAATGCTGGAATGAAGGACTACGTTTAGAAACGTTGAGCTTGCTGGAGTTTCCTAATAAGGGGAGCGAACTTGGTTAGGACCGGAAGAGCACCGTTGAAACCCTCTGGGCTGGCGTCGAGAGCGGCGCCGAAAGCCAGGATCTCGTCGATGGGAGCGAGCTGGATCCAGAACGCCATGCGGTCTTGAGAACCTTTTGCGTTCTGGCACTGGGAAGCCGATTTGGCGGCCGGTTGCGATTGAGTCGCGACCCGGCTGCGCTGACCTGGAACGATAGAAGTCAAGGCCTTAGGGGCCTTTGAACTGACTGGAGGGGCGTCCGAGCTAGGCTGCGGTCGCTCTCTCCAGTTCTCGATGGGCTTCACGGTAGCCCTGGCAGCACGTGATGCCTTGGGGCAGCCGCGAAAGTTTGCTGTGTGGCCTGACTGGCCGCACAAGACGCAGGACGGAGCGGTGGGCGATTCGGGAGTGCGAGAGCACTCCTTAGTCCCATGCGGATCTAGGCACTTGACGCACCAAGGGGAAGCAAAACAGTTTGCCGCCGCATGACCATACGATTGGCAGCGGTGGCACTGACCTGGGAAACCACGCTTGTGTGGAGCTTCGACGCGGATGTTGGAGAGACCGCACACGGTGGGCTTGCCTCTGAAAATGGACTGCCTTTGCAGGCTCTTCGCTAGGATTACTAGCGCAAGTGGGAACTGCTTGCCTCGGCGGCTGTGCATTTTGTGCACAGATTCGACGGGGAAGCCTTGAGATGACAAGTCCTCTTGGATTTGCTCGTTCGAGAGCTCGAACGGCACGTTCCTGAGGACAGCACGAATCTTACGCTCTTCAGGGAGAGCGTAAGTGTGGTACTCGAGCTTTTGATCAGCAAGAAGCCGAGTAAGATTCCTGAAATCGGAAATGGAACAGACTAAGATCTTAATAGAGTCACCCACGTTGGATGCCTTACTATACTGGATCTTTGGATTGTGCCTACCGCAGAGAGCTGAGACCTCGGTCCAGCGGCTCTTGTCCCGTAGAAAGACGGGCGGCGGAGACTTGACTTTCGGCGGAGCCGAATCTGATTGCGACGCAGGCTGTGACGCCGGGATCGCTGAAACAAAAGGCGCAGGAGCAGACGCCGGTGCGACATTTTGCGGAGCAGGAACAGCGGCTGGAGCAGCTGGAACGGACGGAGACGAAGTCGAGGAAGCAGATTGCTTCTTCTTCTTCGATTTCGATTTTTTGCGAACCTCGGTGAACGGAGCAGGAGATTCTGGAACCAAAGGAACCGAGTCGGAATCACTACCCGGCGGGGTAGTTTTCCGTTTGCATGCGGTGGAGTCCACCAACATGCGATCTGAAAGAGGGTCGACGTACTCAGATGGATCTGGAGACGCTGGAGAAAAAGAGACGACCTGAGGGCGAGCGGACAATTGCTCTCGCAAGGACTCGATTTGAGCGAGAAGGGCAGACTTCTCGGCTTCCAGTGAATGTTTTTCGCTGGATAACTGACTGATTACTGAAGCTGAGGCACCAGATGCTGTCTCCAGTTCTTGAAGTTTGAGGAAGGCTTGGTTGTGGAGAGCCTTCCAGTGATCTTTATTGCTTATTTGATATTGAAGTTCATCAAAGACCTGATCGTAATGATCGCAATGAACGCAAGTATCGCAATTATCGCATTGCCCGGGGCACTTAGGGTGAGACATTATGCTGGGCTGAAATAAAGTCTATCGAAGACAAACTGTGCTGAAAAGAAGAACGACGATTAGAACACCATCTACTAATAGTTCATCTTCATATTTTATTAAGATCCCAAAAATGGTGTATGTTAATATATTACCACTTTTTGAATTTATGATTTCTATGGACCAAATACCCATATTTTGACATAAAAACATTATGATTCTTGCTAACATTCGTAATTTTGATGCAAACTCGGGAGTTTTATTAAATCACAAACTATTTCATAATATCTTTTTACATAGCCGGGCAAATACTCAAACGTTGAACTTGATACATACATTCATAACTTCACGCCTGTATCCCTTATGGGGTAGGCAGAACACCAGAGGTTATTAGACCATCTGATGGTACGTTTGACAAATGAGGTATTATAATGATGGAGAGATGCTATTGCAGTGGCAGGGGGTCTGCCTATCGCCCACAAAAATGCCAATAAAACCTCTGTCCCTTAACTGACTTCTACAGTATGCCTGGATGCAACTGAAACTCAGAACCTTTAACGCCGCAATTCAGCCTGTGCGCAATTTCTGTACAATCCGTCAAGTCGTTTCATTATAAAAAAGAAACATACTCATCTAGTAATCCATCTTATAATATTAAAAATTATACTACTAGAATATACGATTATACTATACGATTAATACTATTAGAAGAATAGAAATCCATATTTGTAAATGTCTTCCATGGATTACGTCACAGTTACAATACTAAAACACTGAATACCGAACATCTGTCCGCATGGCTGCCCGTCTTAACCGCAGCTGTTTCACTTGCCAGATTTCCTCTTTAAGTCAAGTCTTCCATTTCTATTAAGTTATTCGAAATTCTTAGTACTGCTTAGTTACTATTGGTTCCTATTTTAAGTATTTCATGGACGCATTTTCAACTCATCATTACTAGTAAAAATATTTAGGTCAAATAATCAACGAATGCAGAGCATTAGCAAAACCGACTTCAAGTCAAAACTTTGGCTGAGTTGATAATATCATCAACGTAAACATTCTACGAAATCATACATATTTTTTCAAAAGTTTGAAATTTTCAATGAATACTCACTGATTTCTATGAAACTTATATGGGACCAACTAGGAAGTATCCTCTATCATATAAAACACCACATTCCATTCATAATTGTCCGAAATATCGTGTAACATAGACACAAAAAAAACATGCAGACGAATTAAGAACCTCCTCCTTTTTTGGAAGTCGGTTGAAAGTATGCTTGATGACGACCTTCATGATGCATTGTTTGACAGTTTGTCTGCATTGCGACAGGTCCTGAGTTTTAGGCCTAGCCGGGGTAGTTTGGAAAACAATATATTTAAACTAGCTCTAAAAAAAGCGATCGGAGCATTTTTTTTTTAAGTAATTCGCGACAAAGTAGAATCAGTTTCAGTTTTTATTTTATTTATTACTTTGTATCTAAAAATCGTAGCAGTTGGCGTTCCTTAGTCTCTGCCTGTCTCCCTTTGGGGTAGGCATGATGTAATGTATGTATGTATTTAAAAAGCTATACGCCTTTAGAGGTGGAAAGGACCCGACCATCTGACCAGTCAGTCAGGAATCGGGACAGGAGAGATAGAAATCGGCGACTCATTTTATCGGGCAGTGGCGAGCAACACCGCATTTTATTATATTATTAAAAAATAATGTTTCTAGATATTCTTAGTTCATATTCTCTTATAACTTAAGCTGCTTGTATATCATAATTTGTAAACGTTTTCGTTGCATGTAGATTAGTTTCATCTTAGTTTAGGTTCTGTGTTTATCTGTCAGACTGCATTATATGTAAGCTAATGCCAAAACTTTTCTCATATCTTTTATGTTCCATGAACTGAGCTTATGTTTACAGAGATTTAGTCGTAATTATGAAGTTAAGTTTAATAGTTTTTTGTATTCATCAATTTATTAAAATATACACAAAATCCAAAACAATTTTGATACGTTATCGTCATACCGTGAAAGATTTTATACGTATTAATAACACAAAAAAAAAAAAACCTTTTTTTTTGCTAAAAAGACATTTACGAGTGAAGTCCTTCGTTACTAAAGCTTAAGTATTTTTTTAAATTAAAATCTTTCTTGCGATTTGAAGTGTAGGAAGTAAAAATTTGTTGTCGCTATCCTTGGATTTCTATTTTCAATCTAAATCCAAATTCCTTCTTTGTAAACACTTTAATGTTTGAGCATCGCCAATGACAACCAAGATCCAGATTCGATTTTGTATAAAAAAAATCTGGATTAAAAGTTTAGATTCGATATAGAAATCCACTATAATTCTACCAGATTTAGATACCTATATTATATATTTTTGTCATTAGAAGCTCAGCTTCAATTATAAACATGGAATCAGCCGGAAAACTTGTGGAAGAAGTCCTCTTAGTCTGTAAACTGGATGGAAGAGACAGCGAGAGCGACAGCGGCGCGGGCAGAAACGCGGGGAATCTGGGCCATTGTCGACGCCAGCGGGCGCTCGTGCGATTTTCATAGAAACTCAATACTTTCTATCGTGTCGCGAAAATCGCTGCCCGCGCTGCTACCCGCGCCGCTGTCGCTCTCGATGTCGCTGTCACTGTCGCTGCCGTCCAATTTGCAGCCTTAGAGGTCCTCACATTGTTCGGTCCTAAACTGCTCATATTAAACAAATATACATTCTTTTTTCATTATTTGTATTACTCGTGTGGAGTCTATTTATGTTCTAACGCCACCTACGAGTGGCGATGTGTTTGGACAGGGAATAATAAATATTAAAGTAATTGGACCTCGTAGGATCTGTGTGCAGTGGGCGAATAGCCGGTTGATACACGAAACGTTACGGGTTCAATTTTTTTTTTTTTTTTTATAAGTGACTACACCCGCGTTTGACCTCAATCTCACCTGATGGTAAGTGACGATGAGGTCGAAGATGAAAGCACACGGGTTTAGGAAGGAACTGGCTCTTTATACAATATTGCCGGAACACATTACCGCCGGAGCGGTAACATTTGGCGGCAGACTTTATATAAAGGGTGGTCGCTAGCCAGGCGGACCCAGAAGGGATCCTACCACCAAGCTCGCTATATTGACTCAAATTGTTTTTCTGTAAATTATTTTAGTATCTATTACTGCGAAAATATAGATATGTATATTTTTTCCATACTTATATAATAAAACTGAATTTTAGTTTGTTTTTTTTTTGTGTGCGATGTTGTCAAAGGTAAAAAGTATTTTCATAAATTGTTCAATAAATGAACTTTTAAATATAGTCAAATAATAATTATTATAAATTCAGTATTGCTCATGCATCCTGAAACTTCATAAAACCTGCAAATATTTAAACAACAAGAGTTCTTCTTATCTTACATTAACATCCTTGGGTTAACACAATACTTGACAAAACGCAAATACGGTGCTTTGCCAAAAATAAATACAGAGCGTAATGGAAAATGGTTTTACAGACGGCTAAAATCACGTGAATCTGTATAATATAAATGACCTCAGAAAGAAGAACTTCCTAATATACTAGATATAGGTATGCCTCAAGACAGCATTAGCTAAAAAGGTTTGGTTCTATAAGGTAAAGTAGGTACTGGGTGCTGTGACGCTATTACTTAGGTATTTATTTTTTCATCATCGTAAACATGAATAAGGGATATTTTCATAACAATTTTACAGATACAGAGCACTATAGGCGGCCTTACCATCGAAAGACGAAATCTTCTAAGCAACCTTGGTTTGTTATAAAGGATAAAAAGATAGCGATATAGTTTAAAATATACAACATTTACGTAAACTCCAAAGATAGAAAGAAATTATGTAGATCGTTGTTAATTTTTTAAATTAGGTTCATTTTATTTATTTTGTTTTTTTTTGGTATGTACACTAAAAAACCTTTCTAAGTGAAACGAAAGTTTATCCTATTAGCTGGCCGAGGCCCGCAGCGTCTAAACGCATCCATTTTGTGATAGTAAAATTTATCTTAAAGGTATAACTAAAACTGTTTTGATGTTTTTGAGATAAACAATCAACACTATTAATGGTGGGTTTCAATATTGTATCTTTATCCAAAATCCTTCTTTGTAAACACTTCAAACCAAAAAAATAAATTGGATTTTAGATTGAGATTAGATATTGAAACCCAACGTACATACATAACGTATACATTATACATATGTCATGTTTTCTATACACTAAAATTTAAATCACTATCAGTTACGATAAGTCTCATAGAGAACGGGGTGAGCGACGCGGTAATTCAGAAAAAACTGACATGAAGCGGATCATTTCAACGCAAGCTTTTTGGAGGTGATGAGTTTGTGTTTGTTGTTATTCAAACATTTTGCATCCCGTTTATATGACGTAGCCGATATCTAATATATAAAATTCTCGTGTCACAGTTTTCGTTGCCATACTCCTCCGAAACCGCTTGACCGATTTTGATGAAATTTTTTGTGCTTATCCGGTATCTATGAGAATCGGCCAACATCTATTTTTTTTTATCTGGAAAAACAATGTTTGCCGGGTCAGCTAGTAAAATATATTTAGTCGTTACTTTCATTTATTATATTTTACATTTGATTATACCTTAACCAGTGAAGTTTTCACAGTTTTATTGTATATAAGTATTTAATGATCATTCGGCGAAAAAAGGATCATCATCATCATCACAACTCCGTGTAATGGGCCCACTGCAGGGCATGAGTCTCTCCTCTGGGTGACGAGGAGGTTTAGGCCATAATCCACCGAGCTGGCCCAGTGCTGGGTGGTGGATGTCAGAATTTTCAGGGTGCCGATATGGCTTCTGACAAACCCTAACGACTACTGTATACAAGTATACAGCACCCGGGACCGACAGCTTAACGTGCCCTCCGAAGCACGGCCAAATATATGACTTAGTAATATTTTTAAGTTTTTACATTTAATAATGCTCAATTATTCTTAAATAACTGAAAAATTATTTATTTAGCATATTTTTTTCAGTTATTTAAGAATATATGACCTAGGTAGGGATATAAATATAACGGTTGATCTCTACTAATATTTTCTTTATTTTTTAAGAAACTAAACTAGTGGTTTGGAGTTAGAAGTGGTATGTTGCTAAACCGATAGATGCAAACAAAATAATGGCTCATGACAGTTGAAAGGTTTTATATCACCTTTATTTAATAATTAGATTACATAAATAAAATAAAATTAAATGCAAAGATGTTGTTGAATTTTCATTTTTTTTTCAACAAAACGTTGTCCAATAGTATTAAAATCATCCTTTGGATAAATACGCTATATGTAGCTGTTTTTATTCAACCGACTTCCAAAAAAGGAGCAGTTTCTCAATTTGTCTGTATGTTTTTTTGTGTCTTTGTTACACGATATTTCGGACAATAATGAATATATTTTTAAAATTCTTAATTCATATGATAGAAGATACTTCATAGTTGGACCATATAAATTTCTGCTTTTGTTGATTATAACATAAAAACCTTTAATAAAAAAAAGTGTCGGCAAGAGCCAATAAACAATTTATCGTATAATATCTTGATTTTAAAACTTGTAAAAAAAACTTTATCTTAAATATCATAATTGAAATAATCACAAACGAAATAGTAATCTAAAGTAACATTAAGGCAGAAGACATTGCAAAAAGATATTAATTTCTGAACTTCGACGATAGAGTAATTAAAACTTTCCTATAGAAAATGTGGGACATCGACAGAAGTTGCAATTATTTCCTATTAAATTTGTTCTACAACATTCAGTATTTATAATTGATCATATATTAAGAATTTATGAATTAGTTTTCTTATCTGTAACCAAGATGTTTTTTTTTAAGAAGAAGAGTTTTTTAAGAAAACAGTTTTTATTTGAATTGTTACCAGTATTATTGAAACGAATTGAAATTTAAAAAACATTAAGAAAAATAAGATACATAACTGGTCACAAGAAAATCAACGAATGCAGAGCATTAAAAAAAACGACTTCACGTCAAAACTTTGGCTGATTTGAGAATATCATCAACGTACTCATTCTCCGAAATAATATATTTTTTCAAATGTTTGAAATTTTCAATTAAGTAGGTACTCAACCGATTTCGTTGAAATTTATATGGGATCAACTATGAAGTATCCTCTTACATATGACAATTTACAAATTGTCTTGCGAAGTTCTCGAAAATTCTTTTTTAGAAGTCGGTTGAAAAAACGAAAACATAGGGGAGAAGGGGGGAATTGGAGCCTACTAAGGAAAAAGTTCAATAAACGGCAAATTTATGGATACTTTATGAACTTTTTATTAGAAACTTAATCCTTATTCATTTGACTATCATTTAATTACAGCGTTAACGTTACATAATTAGGCATTTGGCCACAAATAAACTTTAAAGAAAAAAACAGAATCGCTCTCATTACCCGACTTTGCGGGAAATGAGAGCCTATAAATTCGCATATGTGTAATAGGAGCTACTTAATTATTAAATCAGCCTCAAAGATTTCTAGATCAGTCTAAAATCTCACTTATTCATATAAATTTTAGTATAAACGTAACCGTGTAACAATTAACTTTAAGGATCTAAGCAAAAAACGCAAATATAATCAACCGGGCTCTCAGAACCAGAACATTGTTTATGTGCCCATTTACCGCAACTTCTACAACGGTACCACATCTCATTATTTTTTCCTGTGTCACAGCAAATAGCACACAATGTCTCTTCTTCTGAATATTCTGACTCATCGTCGCAAAGATTCTCAACGTCTTCGTCTGCAGACGTGTCAGTTTCATCCTCAAAAAGTTTCTTTTTTACTCTTTTTACTTTTTCTTTTTTGTTAGTTGCCTTCTTTCGTTTTTTTCCTTTTTCTGCGGTACATTTTCTATTTTTGTTGCTGGTTTCTCCCTTTTTCTTTGTAATGATTTCAGTTTTATTTTTTTTCTCTAAACGTTTCTTCTCCTTCTCTTCAAATACTATTTTCATTGGCGTGCTAGATAAAATTACTGAATGTTGTTTTTGTCTAGAAGTCTTCTTTTTGTTAGTTATGTTAGGTACTGGACTCACAACTGATAGAACATTCGCAAAATCATTTGATGTGGTTGGGTCTGTATCGAATGACTGTTCTTGAACGTCGTTTATTGTGAACAAGGTCGTGGAAGGATTGGCAGTAGCTGGCTCCGGGACTGTTTTATCATTCAACATAAACGAGACTTTAGAAGGGTTTGTATTTGGTGACATGTTTGGTGTGTTATTTGCTGGAAATGCCTTCTCTTGTAGCTCACTTAATAAAGATGGACTTACAGCATGATCAATATCAGACTGCTCTTGTTCAACAAGTTCTTGGACTTCATCCTCAGCAACAAAATCGTCTTCTGAAAATACAGCAGGATTCATGGGGAAAATTCCCGTGGCTTTGAAGCCAGAGATCCCTTTGTCTAAGCTTGCTACTCTGGCATAAGCTTTGTTGAACAATCCTGCAATATCATAGGGTGTAATTTTTACCATATTCCTGGATTTCATAAACATGTCGCATTCCTTGTTGTAGGCTCTCTTGAACGGCCCAAAAAAAGTTACATCCAGAGGCTGTAACCGATGTGATGAATGTGGTGGAATGGAAAGCATTACAACATTGTTAGCTTTAGCCAATTCCCAAGCTTCCAAAGTACAATGGCTGTTGTGGTTATCCATAATCAGTAGAACAGGTTGTTCAGCAGTGGGTTTTGAGTACTCAATGAAGTGTCGCAGCCATTTAATGTATATGCTTTCATTCGTCCAACCATTATGAGAACATGTGTAAACAGCTCCTGGTGGACCGTCTTTTTCTAGCTGCGGTGAGTGACGCTGTCGAGGGAAAATAAAAAGAGGCGGAATGAAGGACCCTGAAGCACTCATAGCACAGATAGCTGTGACGTTTTTACCTCTTTCCCATGATGTGACTGTTCCTATACGTTTTTGTCCCCTAGGCGCTATAATTTTTTCTGTTTCCTGGACCGTAGTTACGCCAGTCTCATCCATATTGTAAATGTGAGACGGCGAAAAGTGGTATTTTGACATGACTTTTTCTAGATTTTCAAAGAATAAATTCACTTCAGCTTTATTGAACCCAAGTATCCTATTGATGCTTGTCGCTTCTGGCTTTCTAATACTTAGATCAGGATGTCGTTGGAAAAAGCCAGTTAGAAAGTCTCTGCCCGCAGACTTCTTGGCTTCATTAAATCGATCTGCGACACCAAATTTTTCAGCCATGGCGTAACATACCTTACAAAACTGAGCTCTCGTCAGTCCGTAAAATTTCTTTGACATCGTATGAAGATGATTAGCCAGAATGGATTCCTGTTCCTCAGTGAACACAGATGGCCTTCCTAGTTTAGGAGGACGTCTGTAGCTAGTATCGTTGGATTTAGCCAATCTGAATCTTTTTTTCAAGGTGCTGTAGGGTATTGCAGTCTCTTTTGATACCTTGTATACTGATGTACCGCCACGCTGAAGTTTTTTGATAGCATTTTCTAAGGTTTCAACGGTCCAAGACGCTTTCGTAGTGGTGCGTTCCCTTTTTCTTGGCATTTTGGCATCTAAAAAATAAAAAAACATATTGAAAAGCATATGGGGTAATTGGAGCTACAAAGGGTAATCAGAGCCTAATAAGCTCTGATTACCCGACTACCACCATCTTGGAATTAAATAAAATGATATACTGAATCTAGCTTGTAACGAAATTATACGCACAGATACTCAAAATTGATAACATTAGCTATAAAATAAAAAAGGTTTGATTGTAAAAATCGTATAACTTCATACATACCTGTCCGATGAAATTTCGTATTTTTTATACGCGAGGACTAAAAAATTGACAAGCGTCCGGGGTTACATAACACGTAGCACTGGCGAGTCGAGCGCCGCGGGGAAACACGATCGCAGCGTGCCGAAGGGGCCCGAGTAGCAACCGAGTAAATACGAGCTATAGTTTTGTCTCTAGTCGCACCGCTCCCATTACCCTCTGGCTCCCATAACCCTCTGTTCCCCTAATAACAATAACAGCTGGGTTGCCTGGCAGAAATCGCGCTTCGGCGTTAAGGCAGCCCTTTGTATGTTAATTGTCATTATTATTTTAATGTAATCTGTGTAACTATGTTGGTGTACAATAAAGAGTTTTATATATATTTATTATTTAACATGAACAGTAAAATCAAAATTTTAGGTGTTGTAGACTTCATCAACATGGAGAATTATAGGTTTTTTGCTTGTTAATTTTTTTTTTCAGCGAAATTAAGAAGCAATATGAAAGACAAAAGGCATGATATATTTGATGATTAATTATTTTCATAGATTTCAACAAAGTAAGCAGGCAATACGTATTAAGTATTAGTATTAGGTCAAAATTTTGAATTCTGACTGAAACCTAGGGTTGATAAGGTTCCATTGATAACTTTTATCCATAATGACCATATGGCTAGATTACATTCAACGTTCGTTGCTGTAGAGTTTGCTTCTCAACGTTTTAGTACTATACATCGCTGCCATCCTGGACTGGGAGCGAAAGACAAACATAGAATGTACCAGCAGCTGCTTCTCTTCCCGGGAAATCTGTAAAAGTCAGTTAAGGGAAAGAGATTTTACTGGCGTTATTTTGGGCTTTAGGCTGACCCCTGGCACTGCAATAGTCTCTCTCCATTAATACAATACCTCCAAATTTGTCAAACGTGACATCAGATGGTTTTTATAGCCTCTGGTGTTCTGTCTACTCTATGAAGGGTACAGCCGTGAAGTTTATGTATGAATGTAGTAGGTACTATTCATATTTCAGGAAAAGTCATACTAACAATTAAAAATAATATTTTGGTGTCTCACTATATTTCAGTTTACCATTGTTAAAGTGGATTTCTAAGTAATTTTTCTTTTACTTTCAGTTTAGAATAAAAAGTAGTACGAAAATATCAGATTTTAATATTTAATTTCAACTTTTCAAAATACCTTTTGTTTATTTTTTTTTACTGTCGTGTACAATCAAGTTTTAATAAATAAGGAACTAAGTTTAATATTTAAATAATTAGTAACTAAGTTTTTCAACTTTTTACTTTATATGTTTGAACCAAGCCCATTCAGACATTTTGTGGTGACTTAAAGACAAACATAAGAAAAAAATTGCTACTTTAGTCAATAATAACCTGTTGTTAAGTAACTTAGGATAAATTAATTAAGAAAGATCGACAGTAAATGAGGAATTAGCAGATCTTTTAGTGTACATATATAGCGTAGATTTTCAGTTATACAATTGTACATAGATTAGTGTTGACGTAACTTCAATAACATTTGTAAGAGATTAGTGAACGTCAAGTGGACGATGAAGATGTATTGTGTGGAATCGACAGGTGGCATGCGGCATCAATCATTCATCCATTGTGCTGTTTTGATGTCGGTAATTGTAGATTAGAGTTACAACAAACGTGGGTAGGTATAGTTTATTTAAAAGTATTCTATATTTTGACCGGTGTAACTTCTATGAAGGTTAAACACCCGTCAGTAAAAAGCAGTTTTGCATGCTTCGAAAAACAACGTCAAACCTGCAAATATTGAAACCTGATGTTTATGATTTTATACAAAAACTAATAAACAAATTAAAAGTAAAATAATTTAGGAAAGCTATGAAAATAGTCTAACTGTACTCGTACATTCCAAGCCATAATTACATAAAGCGAGTATTGGAAGTGCATCAAAATATAAAATGTATACCTACTATTTTATAATAATTTATAACTATTATAAGCAAAATACTTCTTTCAGGAAAAAAAAGATAAATCTACGAGTTTCCCAAAACATGCGTAACAAGTGCCCAACGATATTTTTCAACAAACTTTCTATACTGCCTTGATAAAGTTATATTACTTAAATACCTACTCAGGATTATTTGTTGCGTGACCTGCATCTGTTGAGGGGTTAAAGAGTACCTAGGTCAAAAAGAACCATGGAATCACCCACTATTTTCATAATGGAACAAACCCTCCGAAAATTTTAAATTTTTGAGTAATTTCACTTTTGTGGATTTAACTGTAGATAATACGTATTTGTCATTTCAGCATTTTTGACGATTAATCACTTATGTGATTATGTCAATTTTTTAAATTTATGTTTCAAACAATATTCTATTATTGAATCCATAAGATATAAATCATTCAAATTTTAGTACGTAAAATTTTAATTTCAGTTTTTTTTTCTTTATTTATTTAAGGTCGCTTTTTAACATCTAAGGTCATCAGCGACCACAATACATATTACATTATATAAATAACAATATCCAATTTGATAACCACTTGATTTTATCCATCATATTGGCGATGGGGTAAACCTATCTGCCTCAGACGCCAGTGGTTGCGGGTTCGATCCCCGCAACGGAACAAGAAAAAAAAATGTTCCGTGTCTGGGTGTTTATCTATTTATGTATTAATATTCTAGGTTCCCCCCTCGTTCGCTATATGGTATCCCATAACACAAGCTATGCTTACTTTGGGGCCATATAGTTGGTGTGATTGTCTGGGGATTTTATTTATTTATTTATTATTTATATATGTAGATATGTCTGACAATACGACTGTATAAAAACACAAACATTATATTGACGTATTGTCCTCCTCCTCTCAGTGAGCACCTCGTACGGTCAATAGGCCTGCGGATGTTCTGAGGGGTAGTCTTCAGTGGCGGAAAAAAAAATTAGCGCAACCATTAAAATTAATTCAGCAAGTAAAGATCTACGGCCATTTCTATAAATCTTCCTACTATTTATTTACTTACTTAAAAAGATTTAAATTGTACTTTTTCTACAGAATCCTATGTAAAACTTGGTTGATTCAATTTATCTAATTTGCTATTAACTTTGCCTGTAACGTTTCTTACATTGAAATGGACCGGTCCACTGAATATAAAAGGACGGTTTTAACCTATAATGTGGACATTAAAAAGGTAAGTCAGGTAGGCTTCACAAGTGCTTACAGTATCCCGAATAGCCTCTAACTTACCCTTTATATTTCTTTACTGCCATTCTGCTGTTCTATTAGAAAATAGATTTTACCTTATTGATATTAAGCATTTTAATATAAGTTTATTCTAGCTGGAAAAACTGTTTTTATATAGATTTTCTAGGCTAAGAAAATTAGCATATTTATAAAATTAATAAGTAAATAATTAAATTTTAGCACTTATCACTTCAGATATCGGTAAATGTTGAAACTACGATACATATAAAAAGTTTAACATAAAGAGGAAGTTTATTTCATGCACCAACACCATTTTTATAGCTAACCATTCCAAGGACAGCCATTTTGGAGTAACTTTCCCAACTGTGTCGCCAAAATAAAAATTTATGTAACTCAAAACAAAATCAACAGAACTTTCATGTTGTAACATTTTGAACTGGGACCTAAGCCAAACGCTGGCAAACAATCCTTTCATCGATACAAAAATTGTGTGTCTATGTTTTCATATAATTTTTATTTCATAGAGTCATCATATTCATCGTCGCAACATTTTTGTAATGAGTCCGTCCACTGCAAGGCCGTGGTTCTCTCTCGGGTGTGGTGATCACTAAGTGTAGGTTTGGTTTAAGGAGACAAAAGAAAGCAGCCAATACTCTAATACGAGTTCAATTATAAAAATCCACGTATAAAACTATAAAAATAATAATAACATAAGACACTTTTGTTTCAGAGTGTTAATGGACTGTGCCAGACTAAAAACTAAAATCTGCACGTGACGTGGAATGTCTGAGAAAATTCGTTGAAAATTCACGAATAAAAATACTTAACAGCAGTAATATTGAGAAAACATGCTTCAAATTATAGATTTTCCATATTATACATTTCGTTTTAAATTGCTTTCTATTTTATTGTTACTGAAGTGTTAGTTGTACTGTGCGGTTACTAAAAAAAAGGTTAGGTATAACGAATTTAATTATGTTGTCACCTCTTAATGTTATTTCAAACTGTTATTCCAAAACAAAATATGCCAGACAGTCTGTCAGTAACAGGAGAGACTAGTAAAGTCTCTGGTAACAGAAATACATTTTTGCTCTATAATATAATATAGTATATTTAGCCGAACCAATATTTGAGGAAATTATTTGAGCAAACTGGTTTTAATTTTCAGTTATTCATTTATTTCTGCTATAGTTCTCTAAGCCATATTGTTATTAATATAAGGTGCGTGACTAATAATGAATCAAAGCTTCTAATTGCTGCTGTTTAGTATAACTGAATTATGTTTATTAGTTGATGCGTTTTAAGTCAGTTTAGGCATTAATTAACTAATAAAAGTACATTAACTTACTTCGACCAATGAAAATCACAAGAATATACCTATGAGCAAATTAAAAAGTAAACAAAATTACGCCCGACTGTCAGCGCCTATCAGTAGTCATAATGAGAACTGTGAGGACCTTCAATGCCGTTTTCATTAAGAACTTTGCAACATGAAGTTTAAGTTCATAATGTACATCGCAAATTCCACGTGCTTTTGAAATAGGTACAGCATTATTTTGTTCACATAGTTGTGATATTTTAATAACAGCGTGATTTTGTGAAGCATTTGAAATAACTTTTATTAAAATCTGCTTTTTTATCATGTCATACTTTTATGATGAATTGAATATTATCATTAATTTAACTTAATTTAAATTTCATTATTTATTCATTCCCTTCATAATGTTTATTCATGCATTGGCCGTTATGTTAGCAACAAGCAAACGCACTGGAATAATGGCGGCATCATGTTTGACGGCGTTTATTTCCTCTTCGTAAAGAAATAAGACTTGCAAATATATAAAAGAGTCCTGCAGAGACCCCGGCTGCTGAAATCTACCCATCAATCAGTCTACACACAGTGTAACACGCTTGATGATAGATCAAAGCGCCTTGAAAAAATCACATAATTAAGCTACAATAGATATCGTAGCCAATTGTTTAAATAAGAGTAGTTTTCCTTACAGGAAAATGCACTTTACATAATGAATGTGTATGTATATGTTACCGGATAATAATAAGTAAGTTTATAAATTTCCTCATAAAGGCATAATTTTAGTCCTGGCTCAAACTATAAAAATAATCAAAAGATTAAATACATAAATCTTAATTCATTTAATGAATATTGCGTAAGTGTTGTTGCGTAATCGGTAAATCCAAATAAATAAAATATTGTATTGATTATGTAGTTATCTACTGCGACCAAAAAAGAGCCAAATAAATAAATTGCGTTCGGAACCATCATCATCATGTTGATATGAAATTGAAAATAAACAAAAGCGTTGTGAACAAGTAAAAATAGTGCAAATAAGTAAAAAACCATAAGTATAAAAAGTAGTAACCCAAATAAGTGGATAAATATTTTCTATCATTTTTTATCATAATAGACTGCGTTCTTCCCATAGTCAACGACACAAGTCAATGCCAACTGTCAAACTGACAAATCAACTGATTAATAGCAGCGGCCGGTTAAGAGATTTTCATTCCTTTGTTACTACTTCGTGATCACGTGGTGTTTTGTTGTTACATGGTGGATAATTCCAACTTGTGGTTCTTAATACGAAATCAATAGCGATATTACTTTTTCAGCTTATTATACTATCCAAAAATGTAAATGATGAACCATTTATAGATACTGGAGTCCATGTCAGGCCATTTTAGAATTCAGTACTTTTTTCAAATAAAAAATATACTATAATTCGAATTACATTTAATAAAAAATACTGAGAAAAAGTCTGAACCAACTAATGCAGTATTCAATGTATTAAAATTAAAATATATTAAATCGCGTGCTACTTTACCGACCCAGCAAAGTTCTTAAAATGGCGGGAAAATGTGCTTAAGAACGAGTTGCGAGATACCCTGATGTGTCAGACTCGTAAAGTAGTCATTTCGTAAATAATATATTTAAATGAAATATCGAATAGTTACTACAGAAAATATGCGTTATTTTTTGTTTATACGAAACCTGAAAACAGTTTGTTCAGTATCGGTGACAGAATTGATTGCAATCGCATGCATGATAAAAAATCATGATATATTTACTTCAATAATCTCTAAACAAACATAAATAATGTAATTCAATCGCGCGCGCATCATACGCGATCCCAGGATGCAAGTAATGCTGGTGAGACAAAAGTAAGACACCATAAGAAAGAGGCTTGAAACCTGCTGAGTTTTCAGATAATATTATAATTGTTTTGTATACCAATTTTTAGAAAAAATATTGAAACAAAAAACGTTGAATAATATCAATATCGATGTATTTATTTAACCAAAATAATACAAGTATTTAATTTGAATTATTTAGGCGGGATCAATTAAAAAAACTTTCGCTTTGTTATCGTGCAACAAGGGATCCCAATTTTCGTTTTCTTTGTTTCTTCTCATCAAGGAATATACCTACTTCTTACTTAAGAGGGCTGCTCAAATTCGACATATTATTATCATCATATCTTTTTCTATTATTTAGGTACTTGGTGGATAAGTGTATAATGTTATGAGAACCTATAAATATAATCACATAAAGAATAAAATACACAGAAAAACTTATAGTAAAAAAGTTCACCAAAATGATTAAAAATATCGCCTTGTTGAAATTGACCCGTCTACATACATACATAACTTCACGCCTGTATCCCTTATGGGGTAGGCAGAACACTAGTGGTTATAAGACCACTGATGACACGTTTGACAAATGAGGTATTATAATGATGGAGAGAGGCTATTGCAGTGACAGGGGGTCAGCCTATCGCCCACAAAAATGCCAATAAAACCTCTGTCCCTTAACTGAATTTTACAGTATGCCCGGGAATAGAAGCAGCTGTCACATTCTATATTTTTCTTTCGCTCCCAGTCCAGCATGGAAGCTATTTATATATTATATTTTTTGACCCGTCTGACCTACGTATAATTGATAAATCTTAAATAAAGCTTGAACGTAGATAGGCAGTAAAACAATAGAGCACGCATAATAAAATCAAATAACAGCCTAAAACCTATTATATAAGTTGTTTTAATTCCTAGCCGGATATCTTTCTAACCTGTCTAAGAGTAAAAAAAATGCAAACATTTATATATTTTATAAGTATATAAAGAACTTTAGGCACACCGAATGCAGTACATATTATTATTTTTACAAAAGCAAAATTATTGTTCTTTGGCTAACCCTTCAGAAAATTTCATTTTCATATCTAAATAACCTCAAAGTTCAGGAACATAAGCCATTTTTGGGCAAATATTTCATCGAAGTCGGCTATTCTTGTGGTTGCTCGTTGCCAATACAATACTAAAAAGAAAATTATATTTTTAACTATTTTCAATAAAATTTATTTATTGTTTCTTCTGTTAAACAAAAGTTTTTTTATGGTTGTAATGTAACTAAACTGAACAAACTTTAATTGTCGTATTAAAAAAGTTACCAGGTTTGAAAAAAGGAAGAAATGCAGTGTTGGAGGGTCAGATATCAATTATGCAATGGACATGGACGTTGGGATAACTAAACATCACGTGTTTGTTTAACCCCTTTTGTGCCATAAAAATGAATCTTTCATTATTTAAGATTCTCTATGAAAAATATTTTGATTTAGGAAGAGTGTCAGCTCCTTCATTCGTGAATATCGTTAGCTACGTAAACGAGTCTCCAATTAGTGTTATATATAATAGACGAATGCAGAGCATTAAATAAACCGACTTCACGTCAAAACTTCGGTCAAGCTATAATGTCATCAAAGTAAACATTCTCCGAAATCATACATATTGTTTCAAAAATTTGAAATTTTTAATGAAGTACTCACCGATTCCGATGACATTTATATGGGACTAACTATGAAGTATCTTCTATCATATGAAATAAGAATTTTCAAAATCAATTCATAATTGTCCGAAATATTACGTAACAAAGACACATAAAAAAACATACAGACGAATCGAGAACCTCCTCCTTTTTTGGAAGTCGGTTGATAATAGATTGCCGACAAACATAAATTTATTACGACTTATTCCGTGTATAATTAAGTTTATCTTGAGTATCCGTAGTAGTTCCATGAATAAGTGAAGTATGATGTCTGCTTGAACAATTTTCAAAAAAAATGTCCGCAATAAATATTGCTGATAAAGAAAAATAACTATCTTGTTTATCAGACTGCTTTGCTAACACGTCTATAAGTGAAGTATCAAACTTTTATTTTCGGGCTGCAGTTCCTGGTATAAAAACTCAATTTATTACCAATAAAACTGAAATATCGTAAATCCCAGAATACCCCCTCACTTGCGGGCGATCTTATACAGGAGCTTCGACCACGTGCCTCGCATTACAGCCACCCGGTGCCTTCTAGAAGGGTACTTACATATTACGTATTTACGCTACCTATGTGAAAATATAAAATTATGAGTTTATTTTATGGAATTTAGAACTTTGAAATAATAGACGGAAGCTCTGTAGTAGGATTCAGCTTAATAAACAAATTAATTTTGCAAAGTTATACTGACAATAGCCAACTCTTTAGAATGTAAGCGTGGGATCCGTCCATGCGGATTCAACGGACGAATTTTATCTACTTAAATTGCTTTTCATATTTTAATGTTTTTGTTTTTAGCATCTTTTGATGATTTGAAAATAAACACAATATGAACATATAGTACCTTACAGACTGAAATAAGTAGAAATCATACCTACTTTTTTTTAGAATACACGTTTTTTTTTTCAATTAGTTTCTTAACTCACGTTTAACTTTCAAATCTGATCATCGTAGGTGATGATCTTGATAATGCCAAAGATATAGTATAGATAGTTCAACTCAATTGTGCGCGCGGCGCTTTGTGTGGGTGCGCGGCACTATGTGTGTGTGCACTTGTAAATATACAACTTCCATTTGTGTGGCAGTGACGCTGCAGTCGTCGTCACTGTACGCACACTAAGTCACTGTATACGTACAAGGTTTACCCACACATAGGGCCGCGCGCACAACTGAGTTGAACTATCTATACAGAGTTCTTTTACTACTATAGTATGTACTATAGATATAGATCTTTTTATGAACCCTCTAAATACGCAAAGGTACTTCACAAGTTGGCAGCAGCCAGTACCTTTTTGTCTTTTCCCCAATTGTTTGTCAAATAAGGAAAAATAATAACAAAAGTTGGTTTCTCTTAGATATGACAAACAAACTATTTATATTGGGCAAAGTTAGTAATCTAAACATTTATCGAGTGTCATCAAACATCGCATTTTTATGGGTAAAGTAACAAAAAAAATCTTCAACAAGCTTTGGTAATAACTGAAGGTACATACACTTGCATTAAGCTGATATGTAATGGTATTATATGGCCGTGGAAGGTCGTCATAGAATAGCCGTAGCACACTTTGATAAGCGTATCGTAAAAGGACTAATGTGTGTGAACCCCGCGTGGTAACAAGACCCTTTGAGAGTTCACTGGCTAGCGACCAGCCTTTCTATTAAATCTGCAATCCAAATATCGGCGCTCCGGCGGCGGTGATGTATTTTTTCAACTGACTTCCAAAAAAGGAGGAGGTTCTCAATTCGTCTGTATATATTTTTTTGTGTATCTTTGTTACACGATATTTCGGACAATTATGAATCGATTTTGAAAATTCTTGTTTCATGTGTTAAAAGATACCTACTTCCTTGTTGGTCCTATATGAATTTCATTGACATAGGTTGATTATTTCATCGATAATTTTAAATTTTTGAAAAAGTTATTTGATGAATGAATGATGATGACATTATAACTCAGCCAAATTTTTGACGTGAAGTTGGTTTATTTAATGCTCTGTATTCGTTGATTATTTTTATGAAGCACCAATTACTTTCTTGTCATCTTCAACCTCATCTTCAATTACAACTAGGCAAGATGGAGACCGAACGTAGATTAGTCAAGAAACCTTTTTCCAAAGAAAATATCATCGTTAAAGTTGAGGTTAAAGTTCTGACTAGCCATTTCCATGTTTTTCGGAATAAAAGTTCGTGAATAAAACATGGTTACTGGGTCCAATATCTGAGAAGCTTTCATTCTTATTAATTTTTATGTTCTGAAAATGAAATAAATTATATCCCATTTTTGTTAACTTTGATAAAAAAAAATAGTTATAATTTTTCCTCAAAATTCAGAAAATAAAAGTTAAATAGAAGAATATGCTAATTAAATTATTTTGACCTAATGTTCTAAATCTAAATTTGTATGTATATCAATTTTTTTATGAATCCATTAAGTACTATTCTTGAATTTCAAAAGAGCTCAATATTGATAGGAAGCAAATAGTCGCGCATTAACATGAGAGCTTTAGAAGACAGAATTTATAAAACATAAGCAAACTTCGTCACGCTTCGAATATACACTTTATTAAGTAAATAAGTACTACCTACTAACGATATTAAATCAAATTTTACCAATAAGTCTCATGCAGACAACACCTCTTTCCATTTAAAGGTACTTAATAACACCCAATTCGTAGTTTTTAATTATTTTAAACTAGAATTCCATTTTTAGTAGCACAGTTACCAGTTCTTACATTGCAGCCATTTTGAGAGCAAATTCTTGTGACCCATAGTTACTGCAATGAGTCCAGGAACGAAACTTTATTTAACTTTTATAAGTGGACAATAAAACTCTATTTTCTTATCTTATCTGCTAAAGGTCTAATTCCTTTTAGGTAAAGTTAACTAAACCGTATTCTTATCTTCAAAATAATGGCATTGGTTAATGCACCTTACTTAGTTCTTTTTAGAACTGCATTTTCTCTATTTAAAGAAGCTTCACATCTCAAATAGGTAATATCAGACTTCTGACTATTATAAAACTTTGCTTATATTCATAAACAATGTTCTAATTCAAGTTCTAACAAGTTAAAAATAGTATGAATATCTAAATACTTTGCAACTAAGAAATTAGTTTTCTCTATAAAAAGGGTTAATGAATAATTAACTTAATAGAGTGAATACATTATTATGTACAGAATAATATTGCACACTACGTGTATAGAGTAAGAGAAGAAAGTGATTTTCTGCATAAATAACTTAAAATGTTTATTTTTGTAAAAACGGCATTCAATATTGCTACGAGTATACTAGTTGTTTCACGAAATTACGAATTCCGCGGCCTATATGCTGCCAGACTGCACACTATCACTTTGGTGAATTTCATTCAAATCCGATGAGCTGTTCTGCCATGATTGAGAAACAAATATCCATCCCTATATCCATTCAAACTTTCACATATATAAGACAAGACAAGATTTTCATTTCTAATAAAAAACATAATTAAAATATTTACACTTCAGCTTACATAATGACACAGAAAAGGAAAAAAATAAACGTTAAATTAGGAACTACAACTTGGCGGTCTTATCGATGAAGATTCGATTGATGAGATATCTTCCAGACAACGCTTTAGGCTACATCTGCATGCACATCTTCTCCCTCCAGATAGCCAACCATAGTGGATGAGAGGATCTGCAACGTGCAGTGGCTACCAGGGCATTAGTGGAGGGCTGGTTATGTGCACTGGACCTTTTTTTCGTCGGAGTGTTCTTGGCTCAGACTAAACGTAGCTCGCCGTAGCTCACGATTCATATCTTAACATAACTACTAATATCACTACCGACACTGAGTCTAGGCCAGACTTTTATCGACTTTTATCGAATCGGCCCCACTTTTCTCCACACAAAGAAAGGCTTCAACTGCATTGTCCACTACACAGTCAACCGGCATAGCGCCTAGAGTACTGTCCTGCAATACTAATTTCACTACTATTGTATTTTTTTGATAATTTGCTATATGTCAAGGTTTTGAGATGGAGCAAAATATTTTGACTCGTAAGCCTTTAGTTTAAATTAAATAAAGCTGTAAAAAAAGGTCAAGAATCGGGCTATTAGGCAGACCAAGGAAATTTTATATAGTTTTGTTTATTCCTACGACTTACGTAATTAATCAGTGTTAACAGCTGAGAATAAATTATGTTAAAAACACCTATGTTGAATAGATGCTCGATGGTCTTATTTAAAGTAGTTTTATAAGGTAATCATACCATGATACTATATGGATGGACTCAATGCTAGGTAGATTCTTATCGTGAAACAGTGAATAATGCCCTTCCAATCCCACCACTCACACAACATCACCTTATTGAGAGTTAACCCGGGTTTCGCCACAGTCTGTGAAGCCTGACCGGCCTTTGACCATGACGTTCCTGTCGTACGTGATCCACTTTTCATCACCAGTTATCAGCTTCTTTAAAAATGATTCGGTTTCGTTACGTTGTAATAAAGAATCACAAATGAGTACACGGTTCATTAGGTTTCTTTCAGAGAGCTCATGAGGTACCCAAATATCGAGCTATTTTGTGTACCCAGCTTTTTTCAAATGCGCCAAAACTGTTTTGTGGTCAATTCCCAGTTCTTCAGCTACGTCGTAACTACTGATATGTCGATCTTGCTCCACTTTTTCAAAAATGGCATCCATTTTATCCGTAATAGGGCGACCGGAGCGAGTTGCATCTTTGACATCAAAATTTTCGAATTGTAAAATTTTAAAATGTATCGAATTTCTTCATTAGATTCACTCCTCTTGACAGTACGAAAAACAAATGAAAATCACACATTTTCCTAATTTGAATTTGGAATTATGTTCTTTAAAATTTAAATTTTCAATGATACCAAAACCAGCCAGATACATATACTATAGCCAAAGAGATTTTATTACAAGTTCATACATACTATAATGCGAAAAGACTTTTTCCCCAACCTATTATGTATAAATCTACATGACTTTAACTCTTCACTAAAGTGATTACCCAGATTTACTCCATTAATCAGTTATTACCTACTGAAGGATTTGTAACATTTTGAACTGAGTTTGTTCAATAAATTAACAAATTTATGTTCTTAGTTGAAGTGTCCAGTCGTTGGTCATTGGGGATCGAGGTAAATCTAATTGGTACGAGTAACTTTATCAATATTTAGTTGTTGTCGAAATGGAATTTAGTTTCAGTATTCAAGAACGATTCCTAAGGTAAAATATATAAGGAGCTGAAATTAGTTCTTATGTATCCTCTGAAATATTTTTATTCTAAGTTAATGTAGTTTTTACCTGAGAAAAACTAGGAATGGAACTAGTGATGGGTTGGGGGCATATACAAATATGGACACAATGGGCATAAACTAGGCATATTGGGCATAAATGAGTTTACGTCCAAATAAATGCCCGATCACTAGGCACAAAAACAAACAACTTAATTTTGTAAAAAATTAAGCAGGTACTTGAAAAAAATGAAACTTTAAGTATTTTGTAAATCAAAACTTTTAATCAAATAATCAGTCATTAAATAATCACAGTGTTACTTCCCTCCCGCTTCAACAGTAAACTCCAGCTACCCCCGTTGTTCTTTCAAACCAAGTTTTAATTTTAACCAATCGATTTTGGTAAAATGTTAAGGTTTATTGCAGTATATTAGTTAAAATAAAATATGTTTTTAAGGAATAAATTTTTTGTATACTTAGATATAAGATACGATAGTAAATAAATAAAAAAAACTGTTTAAGTTTATGCCCAGACAAAAGACATTTACTCGGCATTTACGGGCATTTATCAGGCATTTACTCAATGCGCCAAAAACGCCAGGGCATAAACCTATCTCTAAATGGAACACAACTCTGAACCATCTGAGGTCGAAAAAAATGCACGCTTATTGGATTTCAATCTGGTCACAACATTAATTATATGTTTATAAAAGTATTCTAAGTAAAGATGTATGACGTATCCCAAGTAGCACGCAAGCTCTATAACAAGTGGTACAATGGTCGTATAGAAGTTCTTTATACCGGCTTGGGTGCTATAAGCAAGCGCTACAGAGGTGGTATATACCCGTATAGCACCACTGTACCCCCAAAAGAGGCACCGATATTACCGCCTTAGGGTCTACAATGGTGGTAAATGTGTGCTTGTACGGAGATATAGAAGTGCTAGAAGAGTGGTAGTGTACGCTTTAGCATCTTAAAAAAACCTTGTAGACCGACTTTAGCGCTCGTACCTTTAGTCCAGCGTTTCTCGAAAATAAAATTTATAGTTTTGTGAATAAACAAAACATTATTTTAACGAAGATCAGTGCCAATTGAAGTGATGGATGGAAAATAATAAAATCAGGTAAGCCAATTGTGTTGATTACTTCTAATACATCCTAAATACCAGTGCGAGTACTAGTTTATGGTAAATATATACATATATTTTAGCTAAAATTTTAATGGGACTGCTATTCATGCATTTTTTTAATTTAAAATTATTAAAATTAGATGAAATTTTAGCTCGACGACTGCAAATCAAAAGAAATTAATTCCAAATTTACTTGATATAAGATATTTTAGCTTTGATGGTAGTTTCTTTGAGGTCTTAGTTGAGAACACTTGACTTTAGATCGCTTTTATATTAATAATCATGTAAATAAGCAATCATAAAAATGTATTTTATCAAAAACAACAATGGCGTCTCGGTTTTAATACTCATTAGAGTTTACTAGACCCACTCTACCGCTTCCAGGCGCTAGTAATCGCCGTTTTAGACCGTTCGGTGCTACAGTTGGGCTATTGTCGCGCTATTCAACTCTATTGGAGGTAGACCGGCAATTAATATCTCCTTTCAATCACCCAAGGTTGTACAACGTATAATTGATACTCGACTATAACGATCACTTTAATTGGGGGTCCTTCGTCAGAACTACAAATCCCTGTTTTTTTTAATTTTACTTTCCATGTAGGTACATGTGTTCCGAAAACAGTATCTAATTGTACGTTTACTAAAATTTGTAGAAAAGTCAAATAAATCATTACTTACTTACTTATGTATGACCCGTAGGCTGCATTCGACCAAACTAAGTATAAAATAAAAATTTTGACGTTTTTCTTAACTTGGATTTGACAAAATTAACTCGAACCAATTTTAAAATACACAATTTCATTGCTGAAGCACTCGACACACTACTTGTCCATGCGGAGTATACTATTATAATGAGATAGGTACTCGCACATTTACCTTACTTTGGTCGAATCTTCCCTTAAGTAGTTAACATCTTGCTATAATCCTAAGTTGCTCTCCAATAAAGTTTTCATTATTAATGTTGTCGTGTAAAATTTCAGGTAGTCCAAGATGACTGTGGAAGTACTTCAACAGCTACGATAGACTGCAGGGATGCTTCTGAACTTGGCGAAACATATATACTAGTTGAGGACAACTCTGGTACTCAAGGGTCGACAATGCCACAACCTAATACAGATATACAGAACATATTGTTAAATCAATCTACATTATTTAATATAACCAATCAAATAATGGAAACACAACAAAAAAATATTCTGAAATTAGCAAGTTTGTCTGTACAAATGGAAGAGTCCTTCTCAAGAATGGAAAACACAGTGCCATTGAAAGACGCTTCAAGTGCTGATTCCAACTCATTTTTTGTGAAACAAATTAAAAACATAAAAGAATTAGAGGAAATGGAATCCCTTCTATCTGACAATGAGTATAAAAACAAATTAAAAAAGTCGTGTTCATTTATATGTTCAGGGGGTGAAGGCAATGGAGTAAATTGTGCGTACCGATTTATAGACATATTTTTTTCAAGAGACTTCTTATGTGAATGTTCCTGGTCTGGAAGTTCCCGTGACGAGAACATTAAAATAAGCCTCAAATGCTATAAGAAAACGCTCAATTTTTTTTTTGAAATGATCAGTAATTGGGATAGTTCCTACTCTCAAGAAGCCAATGAAAACTTTTTTAAAAGCATTTTGAAAAATTCAAGAAAAAGAAAAATTGTTAAATATGCGAGAGTTCCCACAAAAAGAAATCGACCCAAAGGAGTGAACTCTGACAAACAGCAAAAAACGATTAATGATCAAAATACAATTATTATACATCCGGCTTGTAGTAGCAAAGAATCTGTAAATAATATAAACAATGGCGAGGACGTGGAGGAAGAGGAAGAGTCACTGTGCTGACTTTTGAATTAAAATTAATTATCATTTAAACCAAATGAAGAAGCCAAATTTTGATTTTATTATAATTTTATTTAATGTAACCTTTTCTTGCTTCTTATTTTTCAAGTAAAATTATGGAATAAAAATACTATTAGACTAAGTTTAGGTTTTTATATAGAAAAGCATTGTAATTTTGTGATTTTTTTAGAAGTAGGTCATTTATAATTTTGTGATACACAAAAGATTAAATTAAACAAATTAATAGGATTTTCATTGCTTTATTTTATAAATAAGTATGTATCAAAGGTAAAACATGAATTTCTCCCTTATGTTCTATGCACACTAACTTACACATAATATCCTGGGGTTTTAAAATAATATTTGTTATTTGTGTCGAGAGTGACGAAACTTTGTATATATTAAGAAAAGAAGATTTTATTGGTGTGTGAAATAAATCTGTTTTATTTTGTAACTTATTGCCATAAACAAACACTCCTCTTGTATCATCTGATACTTTTTTAAACTCTACTATATCTTTATTTTTTGTCATGAAATATTTATCCTGGGGCTTGGAAGAAATTTCGAAATGTTTAAATTTCAGTATGGATCTAGATTTTTTTTGAACTATCATAACTTCCGAATGTTCATGGGGTTTCCTTTCTTTTTCAATAACCATATCACCTTCACCTAGTCTTTTTGCTACTTGGGAAAGTGCGTTATTTCCCTGTCGTAGCATATTTTTTATTACATATAATTTGTTTTCGAAAGGGTTAAACGTTTGTAAAGGTCCAAATCTTTCAACTTCGTCTGTTATGTGTGTAAGATTATGCACGTTACTAGTTATATAATCAACACCATAAAAATCCTTAAAGCGTTCTACAAAGTTATATAACAGAGTCTTTGAGAGTGGTAAAAACACCCGATGCTTTTGTGTAGAGCAAATGGTTATTGCACAAAACAATGCTAAAAAGTGTTCATGAACACCGGAGTGGAGAACATCTGGTAGAATCACTATACCCAAATAAAAAAAGAATGTACGAAATTCAGTTGCCTTCCAGTGAGCCAAGCAGTCTAGTTTTCTTACTGTTCTATGGATTTCTGAAGGCATTTTGCATTGGCTCAAAAAGAGGTTGACCTTATATATCTCTTGCACACCATTTTGTTAAATATTTGCCAAAATTTCCATCGCGCCAGCCAGTCAACAATCTTTTCATAATTCCGAAGTCTATTAGATGCAGTGAGTCACTGACAGGAAAATCTTGTACCATGTCGATCGGAAATTTTAATAAAGGGGAATCAATCTTATGGTGTGCCCCATACATTTTTTGTCGGAAATTAGAGTCTATTCTGTCAGGACATTTCATTTCAGGGAAAATTACAGTGTGAGATTTATGAGAATAATCGCCAATTGTAATACATTTCATACACCCATGTCGGCCATTGAAATTACCAACGACTGAAAAAAAAAAAAAAAATTTGTGTCATGTTTACAAATCAATAGGGAAACTTAAAAATTTTTTTTCTTACCCTTGATAAAAGCCCTCGCAGGGGAATCACAAATGAAGCATCTTATGTTTATTTTTATTGTTTTGCCTAGGTCCTCAACATGAATACCCTTTTCCAGTAGTGGCAGCATTTCTTCTACAAAATCATTTAAATAGGCATCAAGATCTTTTGGTTTACCGTTACCACAATAAATACCAACTATAAATGGATCTTCTTCAGGTATTTGAAAAATATTACAGAGTATCGGCCAAAATTCTTGTTTAGAGCTTTTGTGAATAGGAAGCCCATCAAAATTAAAATTTAAGGAAATGAGTTCTGGTACTTCATTAGCCGCCCAAGATCGTAGGATTTTTGTGAGAGGTGAAATAATTCCATTGTGCCAGTATACACCACCACCAGCAATTGACTTTAAATTTATGTTTCTAGCGGTATGCAATAGGGTCCGTGGATCTTTGGGCAAAATATTAGGTATAGTATTATTTAAAATTTCTGACAAATCCTTTAATGCGGTATATTAAATTTCACTGCCCATTGTCGGAACTCATTTCTAAAATCAACGCTTTTTTTAAAATGACTAGTAGACTCTTCAGTATCGGAGTCTGAACTAATGAGATCAGCACATTCGTTATTATTTGATGGAGATTGATGCACAAATTCCTCATTAACTATTTCATACTCATCTCTTAAGAACTCACAATTAATGTCGTCAGCTACTTTACCCCTGCAGGTGTCATTAGATGCAGACTTTAAAAATGCGGAACCCGCTGTATTTTTAAGGTTCACTCCACTGCTGGTGTCAACAACTAAAAAAATACTTACAGTTCTGCTTTGGGCCCCAACTATTTTATCACTTTTTACACTGTTAACTAAAGCATTATTTGAAGTTACGATAGTTGACACATTTTCCTGAAATTCCACTTGGTTACTTGAATTTCTAAATTCATTGCCGTGAATATAACTTGGCCCATTTTGAATTATATTCCGATATTCTCGTCTAATCTTCTTTCTTACACAACCATATTTTTTTCTTAATTTCCACGCTTTTTGGTTATTCATAGCGAACTCGTGTCGTCAAATGGAGTCGAAAAAACCGTTAAATTAATACTTCAAACACCATTTTACCACTTCAGCATCTATATCCGCGGTAGTAGTGGATTTTTATCACTCAAGGCTGTTAAACTATGTAAAATACTGAATTATAACTCCTTAAGAGCTACTACATAGTATTATAACTCTGTTGTAGATATAGAGTTACAAGAGATATAAAAAAAATGTTGAAGACCTTAAGGCTCTACAAGCATACGATATACCACCAAAGGGGTTACAACAGAAGCTAATAACTCAATTCAAACACTTTTAACTATTATAGCCCTCTACAAGACCTCACAGAGTTATAAAGGAGACTAATAACGCCTTTTTACCTCCTTCTTGGAAATATTTTTGCTTGTACCTCTACTATACCACCACGCCTGTAAAAGAACTTTTGAATTTACTATTGTACCACCTAAGGAGTATAGTAACGCCCTTGAACCACTACTAAACAACTTTTAGGTGATATAGGAGGGATTAAAGAAGCTTACGTGTTTGTTGGGATCTTTTAAAAATTGATAGATAATTCTTTTTCTTTAAGTTTAGGTAATTTAAGGTGTAAAAAACAAATCAACGCGTCCAATTTAACTTTTTGGCTGCGTGAAATATCATATAATACAATTATTACTTTCTGAAAAAGTTAAGATGCCTTAGACGAGAAATTTCAAGTTTGAAAATTAATTTAATTAATTCTTCAACTATACTTCGTCGACTACATCACAGATGGCAGGAAAAATTAATTTTCAATTTGTTCTGTTACTTCTTTATTCATAGGAACGTATTTTATGATTTTCTTGTTTTGAAATATAATAGGTTAAAAGTGGATTTTTAGATATTATTTTTTTTACTTGGGATATTTAAAAAAGTACTGAAGAGTTACAAGATAATCAAATAGCAAAGTACATACTTATTTGATTTTACAACTTGAAGTTAACATTTAACGAACTTGACTGTTACGCAATTTTAAAGAGTCACGGGTGACTGATATACATGGTCACTGATGGGACACTTTTGAAATTCGAGCACCTGATAGTTTGAGATCATACATGACGAGGAAAAATATAATAAAAAAATAATGTTGATTATTTACTGGGTAATCTTAACCGAAAATTCAAGAATAGATTACGCAACGCATGGTTACTCTAGCGTTGGCAGCGATCCACGTGCCAGGTCGCTTGCCTCGATTGATTCAGGCGTAAGTAAATTTAATAGTAACAATTTTTTTTTCTTTTATACTGAAAAATTAAATACATTATTATGATCAGAATCGAGTACAGAGTTCTCTCCTTCAGTATCTAAAATTTGTCACCAGTAACCCTGTAAAGTAGCTTCCATAAATTGAACAGGATTTCTGTTAAATGTTGAATTAAAATCATAAGTTTAAAGGATTTCAAAGGAACAGTTTAATACAATGAAACGTAGTAAACTTGTGAAATTTTTTATCCTTTAAACTCCCCTAGAAATAATTTATCAATACATTTAACAAGTTGATATAGCTTTATGCTTTTTAATATTGTCTAAAGTTTTTGCGGTTTATACTATATCATAAAAGGATTTTGAAACGGATTTATCAATATATATAAAACTGTTCCGTTACTGACTGAGTGACTGAGCTACTGAGTGACTGAGTGACTGAGAGACAACGTACAGCCGTAACTACTGGGCGTAGAGAGCTGAAATTTGGAACATACATTCTTTAGGGGATGTAGGGGTGCACTAAGGAAGGAATTCTCGAAATTCCTACGGGAACGGGAAATATAGGACTTTTTAGTTTGTATGAAAAATCTTATTCCTTGAGTGCACCGATGTGAAACTTGGTGTAAAGGTTTTTCAATGTGTGTCTGGTTGTGCTATGAAAGGAATTTCCGAAATTCCCACGGGAACGGGAAATATATGATATTTTAGTTTGTATGAAAAAATCCCATCCCTTGAGTGCACGGATGTGATACTTGATATAAAGGTCCTCAATAAGTGTCTGTTTGTATTATGGAAGTAATTGCCGAAATTCCCACGGGAAGTAGTTGGACTTTTTAGTTTGTATGAAAAATTTTATTCCTTGAGTGTGCGGATGTGATACTTGGCATAAAGGTTCTTCAAAGAGTGACTGGTTGTGCTACGAAAAAAATTCCCAAAATTCCCACGGGCACGGGAAATATATGATTTTTAGTTTGTATGAAAAAAACTTATACCTTGAGTGCATGGGTGTGATACTTGGTATAAAGGTACTTTCAGTGGGTGTCTGGTTGTATAGTTTCTGAAATTTCCACGAGAAGGGTAGTTAAGCGCATACGAAGTTGCGGGATAAAGCTAGTCGCGTATAATTACATTTTAGTATTTTTAACTCAACGTTTCGGTGCCTTTCCATGGCCACGAGAGACTCTGATAAATCCGGTGAAAAAGTGTTTCATTTCTGTTATTTTCGTTATAAGTTTGTTTTGTTTTTTTTTTTTGTGAAATTTATATTATTTCATGTGTTTCAAAAGACAAAAAACCTTTAGGTACGGTAGGTACGGTTTTACTCTTACATAGTTTTACTTTTGTGCAAAATATAATATAATTGTGAAAAGCCTTTTAATTAAATTATCTACCTACTTATTATTATTATTATTTATATTTGTTATCAAATTTACTATTTTAAACATTTCTAGCCTCACCTTTGTCCTTATAACTCAGTTACGACAATTGAAGGAAAACTGATCAAAGGCAATGAAACTTTACTGAATTCTGAACTTAGTTCCTAATTGGTTGTGGTTCAAATTAAACAGTGTCATTAAGTTTGTGACGAGAAACTGCATCATGGAAATTGCTAGTTTACACCGTATATTGTCTCAAGAACGGCCAGTTACTACGTTAACTTAATTATTAATGAAGTTGGGTAAAGTTTAAATTTATACAGTATTAAATATATTTAATTTTCCCAACTTTTTTTTTGGGAATGTGAAACTTAACTGATTTTATTTTCTTAAAAGATGGTAATATTTCGGGGAATTGTGGACATTTGTGGTATTTTAAATTATTTATTTCAATTGTTATATTTGAAAGTGATCATGGATTTTTAAATAATGATTTTTGTAAAATAAAAGTGGATGAGGATAAAATATTAGTAGCAGATTTCCTAAGACCTAATACTAGGAAATTTAAAACTAAAGGAAGAATGAGATAAAACAAGGGGCAATGGTAACACAAGTTATATTTAATCAAGTTAACAAATGTTATTGAAAAAAGAACTAAGAAGCTAGGTATTTACAAAACACGTGAAACGAGGGGAAGATGGTACTCGCGTATTTGAGCAGACGAAACAGGACCGTTGGCGGTACCAGATGCACCTCTCCAAAGAGCAGATTCAGCCTGTTGGCAGTGATTATCCGATAGCCCCAATCAGACTGTTTAAAACCAATGCTGCCAACCAAGGTTAAGTAAGGTTAAGTTGTTTACAAACAATTCCGAGTATCATGAACGCAAGGACGCAAACCAAGGTGTTTTGATCTTTCGCATCGGCATCATCTTCGCGATGACAAGTTTGTATGCAATTGAGGATATAAAGAAGTAAAGGTTAAAACGCAGGTAAAAAAACGACAAAACTGGAGTCATTATACTTATAGTTATAAAGTAAAATATATAATAACGAGCGTACACACTATCCTAAACACAGGCATACATGGATAACGAACCCCGACCAAGCGTCAAGGTTGTCCGCGCGTATGAATGTCTGTTAGAAAATCGATTACACAATAATATCGAAATCATTCATGATAATCGATTTCATCGACGGCATTGGTGTCTTTGAATCAGTTTGTATTTCCCAGCAATAAAAACATATTCAGACATATCAGCTGTGACGTCATAGTAGGTCTTCAAAAGTCGCTTGGTTTCAAAACAAATCGTGATACTTGTGTTGTCTGTGTAGATGTATGTCTGTGTTTCTAAACACCGCCGTTTACAACTAGCTCCCGCCAACCATGGTAGAACCAAGGTTATGCGAATTTGGTTTTAAACAGCCGTCTTCACTGTTGTAAACTAACAAAGTCACCTTGGTTTTAAGTATTGTTTTAAACAATCTAGCTGAAGCTTTACAAAGAGACCAAACTAAGGCGTTGAGCGGCGACGCGGCGGCGCTGCGCAGCGGCAGTGCGGTGGCGCGGCGTTAGGATCGAAGAATTGGTTTAATCAATTACTTAAAATCAAACCCAAATTGTAAGATAAGATTGTGTAAGATAGTTATTCAAGTTGGGAGCTTTTTATGTACCTATCGGCTCTAAAGTCAAAGTTAAATTTTAAAAGTATCTAAAAAGTGAAGCTTGGTTTTAGGTTTAATAGTTGTGACAATTATAAAACATGCCTTGAATTTGACTCCAAACTAGTGTGATACTTATTTTATAAAAGTCACACTTGTAAAATAGATTCAGCAAGTTTGCGAGTGCACTATCTCCAAACTAGCTTACAATCGTCATCATTCACTGAGGATGATTGTTAACTAGTTTGAAGATTTACCAGATTAAAATAGACGAATTTGACTCTTTTAAAATAACAGTTTCTTCAAAGTTTTTCAGTTTTTGATAAAATTCAAAACATATTTGAATATTAACAAAACGTTGACTAAATTAAAACAACAAAGTAACACTATCAAAACGTAACAACAAAGTTTCATACGTCGATGAATAAATAGCTAACACAAACAAAGTTAACGGAGTATAAATCAGGCGCAATGTGTAACCTCAGAAAGTTGTGCCTGCTCATGACAAGACAGCCAAAGGGGTCTTACTTTTGCAACTTCAACTAGTGAAGTTATGTTTCGCTTTTGTTATTTATATAAGGCGGTTCACCTTTTATTTGTTTACCTTAACTTAATTTAATTGAATTATTTAAGATGCATAAATAATAAAACTAAATATTTTCGACGTTCTCATTACATGATGTATCCAAAATTAAAATTACGCATAAACCTACAAATTCAATAAACATATTGCCTTTGCGCAGCCGTGGGCTACTAATGACTAATTGAAAATAAGTTATGATTGAATCTTACTAATACTATAAATGTGAAAGTTTGGATGTATGGATGTTTGTTCCTCAATCACGGGAGAACAGCTCAACGGATTTGGTTAAAATTTGGTGTAGTGCTAGTGTACAGTTTTGAATTGCACATAAGCTACTTTTTATCCCGAAATTCCCGCGGGATCCGAAATTGGACCAGGTAAAACCGCGTTCAACAGCTAGTATACAAGCAATGGAAATGTATATAGAGATATCCGTAACTGGTTAGCTTATATCTGGTACGGCTCTACAAATATCGGCCTAAACCTTAAAAGATCTTACCACTAAACAAGAAGCCTATGAACTAATATCAGACCTGAAGTCACTCATAGAAAAATATTGATTTTAAGTGACCTTATCAAAATAGTACAATTTACTGTTCTAATAACGCTTAATATTCACCTCCTTTGTCTCCCTTTAATCAACTTTTTCCGAGGACTGTTACTAGACATTGTTCCAACGCACTAAGAGGATAAAGGCGATTCTGATAAATCTACTGGAGTGCACTGCTAAGCCTGGAACTTTTATAAATGGAACAGCGTTTAAAATAAGATAAAAAAATAATCAGAATTATATTTTTTTAATAGATGAGTAGCTCATCGCTTATGGAATACGGCCTACATTTCCTTGTATGGGAGGAACATAACATCTGGTCATGCTGACGGTGTTACCACATCAATCGATCGACGATCAACCGACGGTGTCCATCAACGGCAATCAGTTTTTCCTGTTCGGATTGGTAAAATAAAAAATATCGATCGATGGTCGAATGGATTAGTAGACGTCCTTCGATGGTTTTTACTAGTGCAAAAAAACCGATCGACAAAAACGCCGCCGCTGGGTACATTCGGGGACAAAAAGTAAAACTCGACGAAAGTTTAAAAATACAAACAAAAAACATGAAAAACCATTGCTTATTCAAAAACGACCTGTACAAATTGTATCTACTTCAATGGTAAAACTAACATGGTGAATCGAATATAAATACCTTTCAGAATAAAATCCATCACAGACACAGTAAAATAATAATCACAAAATATCATAGGATGTTATCGAAAGCACTGCAAAATTGCAACTAATAAATTTTATAAAATGCACTTACCTCATTACCTTACTTCAAAGACCCCTTACCCATCCCTTTGACCTGTTAGCCAGGTATTTTAACTGGAATTCCTACTTTTAGGGTATTGTTAATGATATGTGATTACTAATTAATTAGTTCCCGGAATTCATTTTTGTCCAGCTAGCATGTTTTAGGTGATTCACTGTGCGCCGGTCAGCGTATTTACAAAAGCTATACCATTAGAGTGAAAGTGCAAACTGAACTGGCTTAGCTTTTGTATGACAAAAACTTGCCCAAACCCTAATCCATTCTAGTACAGAAATTGACCGAAGTCGTGTAGACTTTGTGAGATAACTTCAATTGAACATTGCAGCAACAAAAGCTATCCCATTTGATATCGATATTTACCGATCGTTGGCTTCAATTTGATACTTAAATGGCAATTGTTCTGATTTTCAAAGATAGAAATAAAATGTGCATGCATTATGACCATCGTTATTTTGATGACTTAACGTTTGACTTTTGACCATGTCGGGATTGTCCAGGGTTGACTATAATAGCTGACCAGGTTTATGGTGCATCGCCGGCCGCTGCCGCGGCACCGCTCGCTTCGCTCGCTCGGCTCGCGCACGTGTATAACTATATGCAACCTAACATGCTCCTCCTCGCTGCGCTCGTCGTCGCACCTAACCGTACTGATTCCGCCTTCCGGTGCGGGAGCCCTTCTCGTAGCTTATCTCTTTCATCGCAATGTATATCAAACAAAGATATACCTACTTTTCATCTTGACAAAAGCTTATCTATTTGAGTGAATATGTATCATACAGTACTAGGTTTTGTCATTGCATTTCTTCGAAAATTACAAGAGCAAAAGCTAATCCATTTCAGTCAATTTTTTTACTGAGTTCGATTAGGTATTGTCAAGTAATATGCATAAACAAAAGCTCCTCTATTAGAGTCTGACTCGTGACTCAAATAGTATAGCCTTTGTATATTCGCCGCCGGTCAACCCTCGATCGACGTCGACCCTAAGACAGAAATTTCATGTAATGGCAACTATGCACTGTGAAATTATGTGAATCGTTTTAAAGTTAACCTTAATAGAAAGCAGTTTATTTACATAATAAGGGTGGGGCATTTACCTCCGTGTCACCTGGTGGAAAATTAAGTAACTATTTGAATTCTCATCTACACTTTTTCTTGTACGAATCGCATACTATGCATCTCATAATCATTTTGAAAGGTGATCTATCTTCCGTCGCTGATTCATTGCTCCTCCGAAAACTAAACTCTACATTATCACTTAATATTTCACCTAATGGTATCTTATAACACAAGCTTTGCTTACTTTGAGGTCAAGTAGTTGGTTTGATAGCCTGAGGATTTTTTATGAATGAAACAATGTGTATACAGATCTATAGCATAAACTTAGACTAAGGTAGGCTAGCCTAGAATAGCCCTATCGCTCCTGAATAAGCATGTAGCTACATACAAAAGAAACTTTTTTATGATTCTTTATATGCATTGGAAGGGTCATATGTAAATAGCCCAACGAGGAAGGGTTACAACTTACAGCACAAATTCAGATCACGTTTTGAAGCGTGACTCGTTACGAAAAACGTTAATAGAAGACGAGAAAAGTTTAGTACTGCTGCCGCCCGGGGCAATGAAATTGCTGAAAAACGAACCACTTTGAAATGAAACGAAAATTTCTACAGCCTTTAAGATTTATAGCACCAGCTGCCATGGTTACAAATATACTTAACGGCGTTTCTAAAGATAACTTTCAGACGAATACAGAGCTGGTCTAATATCATTTTTTATTTAAGTGATCAATTAAAGCATGCTTTCGTGCTTGAAATGAGCATGTGTAACAGTAGCTTACATACAAAACTTTACGCCTGTATCTCTTCACACCTTCTGAGTTAGGCAGAACACAGGAGGTTATAAAACCATCTAATGCCACGTTTGACAAATTTGCTGGCATTATAATGGTGTAGCTACTGTTATATAATATAGCGTGCTAAAGTAGCGTGCTATTTAGTTTGCTCAATACGAGCATGCCTAGGAGCAGTTTACATTTGCCAAGAATACTTATGCTAGTTTTATGTATACTTATGAATAAGCATGCTCAAAGCAAACATTCAAAATACACATGATATTTTATAGCGTGCTTTCTCACTCTCTGTTCAGTCCAAACAGTCATGGACAATCAAATAGCTATCCGTATGGAGCTGAATAAGATCATTCTTTTGCCGACGATACAATGCATCCAAAAGCTTATATCAGCTCTGCAAAAAAGCATAGAAGATAATGATTCGAACCTGTTTAGACGCGCTTAAATCACGACCCCTTCCACTCGTGCTGCTATTAGCATGCTCAAAAATAGCACACCTTTCGATTCACAAAGCGTGCTCGAAACGAGCATGCTAATGTTGAACAACATTCCGACACATATGCTACTATGTATCTAGTGCTCAAACATGCTTTCGTGCTTGACATGAGTTTATCGCCCACAAAAAAATATTCAAGAAAAAAAGACTTTTACAGTTTGCCCGGGACCCCTCCCGCAGCTGGCAAATTCTACGATTTTCCTTTGCTCCCAGTCCAGTAGCTTTAGCTTGTAAAACGCAGGTCTAATTTCGAATTTCAGCTAAAATTAGAATTTTATGGGGATTTAATTTTTAATAGCCTTATCTACAATCTTAAAAGAAACATTGTTGAGGAAAATAAACACCTATACCTCAAGATAAATTTCAAATATCTAATATAAATAATCAAATAACTAGCTGCTGCCCGCGACGTCGTCTGCGTGAACGCTATGCAGCACCAAACGCACCTACGATTATAACACTGCTAGCGTGATAATATGTAGCCTATATGTTGACCCGACTTCTTAACTATCTTCATGCCAAATTTGAAGTAAATCCATGCAGTACTTTTTGAGTTTATCCCGGAAAGACAAACAGACAAAAATTCTAAAAACTATATTTTTTGTTTCTGTTTCGATTGTAGATCACACCCCAAGTATTCTTTTAAAAAAATATTCAATGTACAGTTTTGACTTTCCTACCATTTTATTATATGTATAGATTACGTCCATGAAAAACAAACATAAAATTAAAAAGCTATAATGTAGGTATTACCTGTTTGTTTTTAAAATCAATCAAAGCATTTTGAGTTCTAACGGTTTATTTTTCGTTACAGATACACCATTTTCCTACACACGTAGTGATGAAATAGTTGGCCAATTTCTACGAGTGCTTCGTTAGCAACGGTGCTCAAAAGAGCTTTGTTTTTGATACTTCATTGACTTAGGTTTAATTGTGATTGGTTTAATTGAAAAAGTATATTAAATTGGTTTAATAAAATAGCCATTGCTTCTTTCATAAAAAGATACTTGACATTTTTCGAAGTGAAACTGTTTGTTTACAATTTCTTGAAAATTGATATTACTTCAATATATTTTTGTTCTATCAATATCACGAATGTGTAAATACGAGTATACGTGTAATACCATAAACATCGATTTTAACTTGAAAGTGTATTGAACTGAAATTTAATGATCCTTTTCGCTGAAATTATTTCGCCGAAATGCTTTTTAATATACAGCGTTTCGTTTGTTCTTTGGCGTCAGCGCTTATATCATTTTAATACATACTGCTGCATAACAGTATAGATACTGAACAAAGTGAGGGATTTTGTAAAAAATATAAAATGTTTTTAATAAAAATCAGAAGAAGAATTACTATACGAAGTTTTAACCCATTATTTTTAAGGATTATTTATTTATTAACACTTTAATGCACACAGTAGAAAAGAAAAATTACAAAACACATAAAGGTGAATGAAGATTCTATTGTAGCGGTCAGTATTAATTATTGAAAGATAAGTGCTATTATTAGCACTAACACTAACATCTGTTTTATTCCTATAAAGGCGACAACATGAAATTAAACCTTCACAAACGCCACAAAAGCTCGAAATGATACTGAAATCCTCTTTGTGAGGGCTCCGGACTGTTTCTCGTTGTTAATGTTCACCAGTAAATTTTGTAAATTAATACGTTCGAAGACAAATTATTAATATTTTACGCGTTAAAACAAACAAACAAAACAACCTTCGGAGTTCGGCTTTGAGAAAACTTGTAGATACAAATTTAGGCTATGTTAACATACACAGCAACAAAAATATTCGTTTAGCAAAAATTACAGGGTTGTCTGGAAGAGATTGTCTGTAGATGATAAGGCCGCCTATTGTGCACTGTACCTATTACATTTTTAATAAAGTTATGTCTTACTCCATGTGTACAATGAAGAATAAATAAATAAATACTTTATCTAACAATTTCCATGCAAAATCTGTCTTATAATTTGTTTTTATTTAGTATATTTTTATCTTATATGTGCATTATATGAGATTTATATATTTATGTATTTATATATCCGTGTAAGGTCGGGTGAGAATAGCCCTGGAAACGCGTCTCTTCAAAGTCCTATATATCTATAATATGTATATATCTATACATTATACATAAAGGCAGTTATATCTATGTAGTTATAAGTTAACTTTTTTGTTATTACTAAGGTAATTGTCCTTATCTTGTGAAAAGGTTGCCTGTAAGAGATCATCTTTTGATGATAAGGCCGATAATTGTACTCTATTGTATTATTACAAACTTATCCTGTAAATATTGTAGGTACAATAAAGAATAAATAATAATGATAAGTGTTCTTATTTAATATTTCATTCATAAATTATATAATAACATAAAAAATAACAAAATATTTAATTGCCTTCGTAACAAGAAGAATTAGGACTACAAGTGGTTCTGTTAAAGTGCCATTACAAACCCGAACACAAACAACTACAAATGGCCACCAGAATTTAGGACCACCTTACTAAGAAAAATGGACATTGACACAGTTCGTTAGACAGACCTTTAATCCAAATAATGGCTGGATGAAACAAATGTTAGCAATGAAAATAATGGAGAAAATGTTTTTATCAATTTAAACATAGAATTGCAAATCGTAATAAAAAAAATCTAAATAATTTCACGATTACAGGTGAACCTTTCTCAGACGATTTCTTTATTGACATTATGTATCCCTATGTTTTACAATATTTTATGCATTAAGTACAGGTAAGTACAATAATATTCTAGGAACTTTTAATACTCATGTCATAGATACTATATGCAGTAGAATTATTGTTAATCAGAACACAAAAAAAAAATTCGGACACAGTTTACGGGAATAAATAACGTATTTTCTGCATACAAATGATAAACAGGAAAATAGGCAAATATGTAATAGTGAGTGAAATAAAAACACAATCATAAATCCATAGATCCATTAATTAAGCTGTGTCTTCCCGTAAGTAATTTCAGCAAATATTGTTTTTTCCATGTCTATGTATTTCCTAAACAACTCTAATATAAGGTTGTTATATATCTAAATATTAATTTAAAAAAATGGGTCACGATACAATCAGCTACAGAACCTAGAATACTCATCAGCAATTATTTAAAAGCCTTTAATCCTGAAGATAAATAAAAATAAACGTAAATAACAGGCATTTAATGATCCTTTGCGGTCAGGAATCTGTGATATAAATATGACATCGTATTTTTTTGGATTTTCTCGTTGTTAATATATCATTGTTGGAATTGTTAATCTAAGCTCTATTTAAGCGGAATTTGTTAATTTTAAACTCATTATTTCAACTCAGGTTAGTTTAAAAGTTAAATCAAAAATTGTTTAGGGTATAGAATCAGTAAAATAACTTATTATACATGTGCTATTTTTGAACTTGGTTTTTAAATTAAAAGTAACAGCTAGCCAATTCCGTTGATTACGGCAGGATTTTGTTTCACTTTCATGTTTTAAAAAGCTTTCTTCAGCTTTTTTTCACAAGCAAATTCTTATATTAATGTGCTTATTAATAAAGCTATTTCCTATTATTTTATTTAAAGAAACTCCTATCTGGGATATGTCATAGTTTTGACAAGTAAGTAATAATAATTGCTGGTTTTTCAATGTGTTTTGTTCAGATTTTTAAGGTGATTTTTTTGCTACTAAGTCATTGAAACTATAATTATTTTAATTACAAAAATATATAACTAGAAATATATTTCATAAGCTCTCTTTCACAATACGTAACAAAAAACATAATCAGAATTGATAGATCCATTATTGAAGCTGTGTCTTCCCGCATTCTTCGTCTAACTGTTTTTTTTTTTTATAAAATATGGATGGGACGTTTGTCTTTCATGACACCTGATGTTAAGTGAACATGAAGACTAAGGTGGTACACGTCCATCCACGAGAAACCTATTCACTCGACGCTTAAAAGTACTAGGACTATTAGTCAGGGAAAATAGACGCAGGCAGTTCATTCCAAACCTTGGCGACCCGTATACAACATAAGTCGGAAATTAAGTTGATTTTGTATTTAAAACTTAAGTTTTAAAAATGTTTCACGATACCAAAACGGTACAGAGCTAAGACTTATTGATCAATTATAATGTTTAAGCTTTTAATCCTGTAGGTAAATAAAATCATAATAGTTATTTACGATTCACTCCATCCTTTACGTGATATAAATATGACATCGTTTTGTATATTGTAAATAGAGCTTTATTTATATACCTTGAAAAATGTTGAATGTTATATTTTACTTTTTATTTTAACTCAAGTTAGTAATAAAGTTGGTGATGGCTAAATAAGAATATACCTATTTTAGTTTTTGCCCACGACTTTGTTCGCGCATAAACATGACGACTTTGGCGATGGGGTGACACTGTCTGCCTCAGACGCCAATGGTCGCGGGTTCGATTACCGCACGGAACAAGAAAAAAAAAAACTCCATGTCTGGGTGTTTATCTATTTATGTATTTATAATCTAGTTCGCTATATGGTATCCCATAACACAATCTATGCTTGCTATGGGGCCATGTAGCTGGTGTGATTGTCTGGGGATTTTATTTTATTTTTATTATTTTTATAGAACCTATTAGTATTTTTTTATTATTTTTTATATTTAACACGACCAGTCACTCATTGAAGAACCTTTATGCCAAGTATCATATAATACGTGCACTCAAGGAATAAGATATTTCATACAAACTAAAAAATCCAACCCATTCCCGTGGGAATTTCGGGAATTCCTTCCATAATACAAACAGACACCTATTGAAGAAACTTTATACCAAGTGTCACACCCGTGCACTCAAGGAATAATATTCTTTCATGCAAACTAAAAAATCATTTAATTCCCGTTTCCGATGGAATTTTGGGACTTCCTTTCATAACGTAACCTGTCATTTTTTTGGAAAACCTTTATGCCAAGTATCACATCCGTGGACTCACGGCATAAGATGTTTCAGACAAACTAAAAATTGAATTTCGGAAATTCCTTCAATTATACAAACATACGCCTATTGAAGAACCTTTATTCCAAGTATTACATCCGTGCGCTCAAGGATAACGATTGTTTCATACAAACTAAAACATCATATATTTCCCGTTCTCGTGGGAATTTTGGTAATTTCTTCCATAATACATCAATTCACTTTTTGAAGAACCTTTATGCCAAGGTTCACATCTGTTCATCAAAGGAATAAGATTCTTCATAAAAACTAAAAAGTTCAAACCCTTTCCGTGGGAATTTCGGGAATTCCTTCAATAATACAAACAGACACTTATTGAAGAACCTTTTTACCAATTATCACATCCATGCACTCAAGGAATAAGATTTTTTCATACAAACTAAAACATCATATATTTCCCGTTCCCGTGGGAATTTCAGAAATTCCTTCAATAAAACAACCAGTCACTCTTTGGTTAACCTTTATGCCAAGTATCATATCCGTGCATTCAAGGAATAAGAATTTTCATAAAAACTAAAATTTGCAATAATTCCCGTTCCCGTGGGAATTTCAGAAATTTCCCCCACATCCTCTAAGGATTGTATGTTCCAAATTTCAGCTCTCTACGGCTAGTAGTTTTGGCTGTGAGTTTTATATATTAAGAAGATTTAATCAAAAAATATGTAAGCAGCTTTTATCTATTATGCTATTTTTGAACGTAATTTTTAAATTTAAAGTAACAGCTAGTCAATTCCGTTGATTACAGCAGGATTTTGTTTCATTTTCCTTTTTTTCTCAAAAGCTCTTTGTGAGGAACTACACGATGTCTAAATTGGAGACTGTTAATTAATGAACTACGACAAAGAAAACTTGAAAATACGCCCTGTTCTAAAGCTTCTCATTAAAACAAGTTTCGATATAAGATGCTCCTTTAAATTCTGTTTTTGTCTTGAAATACATAAAGTTATTTGCACAAAGGAAGCTTTCATAAGCTTTCTTTCACAAGTAAATTCTTATAATATCTATTGAATTCGTAAATAAAACTATTTCCTTTAATATATAACATAAAAAACTCCAATTATTACAGATTAACCCAGATAAAAATAGTAAATTACTGCAGCGGCCGCAAAGAGAGGAATTGATGGACGTACGTGTGAATGTTAGCCGAAGTGAAGTCGAGGCACACATACGTAAATCCATCAACGCCTAGTTTATTTATTTTTTTGTTTTTTTCACCACATAAGATTACCCCTCAGAACACTTATAGGCCTATTGACCGTACAAGTGATCAAGGAAGGGAGAAGGAGAATACATCAGAAGTACGAAAGGACACTTGCCGGGGGGTCAGTCCCCGGCCAGATGACACCTAACAGTGTGAGGCTTCTACTCACTGAACCCCCCCTATATGATCTGTTGTCTTTCTACCGACAATCGACCGAAGAAATGAGCGACAGCCAGTTGGATAAAAATTCTGCTGATAGAAAAATACAGGAAGCACTTCGTGCTGAATCGGTTACATTATACGTTTCAGCTAGGAGCTGGCAGATAGGAGATTATCCAGATTTAGAGAGAGCTGGTTGGGAAGATCAGACAAAGCATCCTTAGGTCTGCGACAAGATCACTTGAGCGATCAGTTGGGATTGGGTTTATATGGTCTCGAACCAACCCATTCGGATGGTTTTCGCAATGTTTGTAGTGAGATAAAGACAGGTCGTAAAACGGTAAGTTAGTGGATCTTCGACAGAAGTTGTTTTGTATTACTTGGAGTTTGTCGATCAACCGAGGTTTGGCGTGAGCGAATACGGGTGCGGCGTATGTCACAACTGGTCTGATGCAGACCTTGTATAACGTGCGCTTATTCCGTAGTGACATTTTACTTAGACCACCTATCATGCTGTTGAGTCACCCGAGATAGAATTTATCCAGTTTGGTTACTCTGTTGATGTGAGGTTCAAATGAGAGCGTTTTGTCGAGAGTGACGCCTAGATTTTGACAGTTTATTGCCACGGTAAAGGAAGGTAGAATACCTTGTTTTCTAATGGGTTTTGTGCAGATTTAGATTTTTTTCCAATTTTATGGAATAGCACTTAAAGAAGAAAATATTTTTATGACAAAAACGTGTATAGCTTTTCACAATTAGGTAATAACAAAAAAAAATTGTTACGTCAGCACTTATGCTTAGGTATTGAAAATATTAAACCAAATAAAAAATACTTCTACTTACTACTTTATAATTTGGTGATATTTAAACTAAATTTATAAAAATCTGACATGGTGAGTGGTAAAAATGCTTCTAAAATCTTATTTTACTAATAGTTAATAAAAATGCGAAAGTTTGGATGGATGTATGGATGTTTGATCCTTAATCACGGAAAAACGGCTTAACGGATCTGGAAGAAATTTGGCGTTGAGATAGTGGACATTCTGAAATAGCTCTGAAATGTAGAAAATTTCCGATTATTACTCAAGACGCGAACGAAGTCGCGCCGGCTTTACCTAGTTAAACATAAACCAAAATCTGAAATATGTGATCGTCAATGTACTCGTAAATATTCTTCGTATACGTACATATTTTTTCAAAAATTATAATTTTCATTGAAGTACTCAATCGGTTTCGAAGAAATAAATATGGGCTTTCTCTGAAGTATCTTTTATAATCTATACATATAATAAAATGGTAGGAAAGTCAAAACTGTACATTGAATATTTTTTTAAAAGAATACTTGGGGTATGATCTACAATCGAAACAGAAACAAAAAATATAGTTTTTAGAATTTTTGTCTGTTTGTCTTTCCGGGATAAACTCAAAAAGTACTGCATGGATTTACTTCAAATTTGGCATGAAGATAGTTAAGAAGTCGGGTCAACATATAGGCTACATATTATCACGCTAGCAGTATTATAATCGTAGGTGCGTTTGGTGCTGCATAGCGTTCACGCAGACGACGTCGCGGGCAGCAGCTAGTATGAAATATAATATTCAAAATCAATTCATAGTTGTCCAAAAAATCACAGCTCATTTTATTGTCACCAACTATAGATCAGAACCATGCCTACAGATCGAAAACCGCACTCAAATTAGTTCATCTGTTTTGCAGCCATGCTGCCACAGATAAACAGACGTGCAAATAGAGGCATACTTGTTAAGCTTGGAATAGTTTAATACTATTCTTTTGCGTTAGAAGATAAAATAATTTATATTTAAAAACACACCGAAAATAATTGAAAAAGGTAAAATAACTATTCGTAAAATTTTACTTGTTCAAAGTTCTCACTTCCGATATTACATCTCAATAGGGGCATTCGATGGGGCTTCAGATTACATATCCCATTATTGAAAGCCATAAATTATGTACGACCCGTCTAGCTAATCGAACTTTGTTGACGGTAAATAACATATATTGTTATGTAAATATAATCACGTTTATTCACTTCGTAACCTACACCTTTCTTTTCAAAATACAAAGTGAAAAGAAAATATTTATAAATATTCTATCTTCTCAGTTCAAGAAGTGTACAAGTATAAGTACTTATATTTTTTTAAATTAAGCACAATAAAGTTGGGTTTTGAATAATCAAGGAATGCAGAGCATTTAAAAAACAGACTTTACGAAAACTTTGGCTGAAGTATAAGGTCGTCAATGTACTCGTAAATATTCTTCGTATTCGAACATATTATTTTCAAAAATTAATTTTCAATGAAGTATTCAATCGATTTCGAAGGATTAAATATGGGCCATCTCTGAAGTATCTTTTACCATATGAAACAAAAATATTCAAAATCAATTCATAGTTGTCCAAAAAATCGTATAACAAATACACAAAAAAACATACACACGAATTGAGAAACTCCTCCTTTTGGAAGTCGGTTGAAACCATACACATTTCAGTGGAGCTATAACGGTACATACATACATACATAACTTCACGCCTGTATCCCTAATGGGGTTGGCAGAAAATCAGAGGCTAAAAAACCATCTGATGTCACGTTTGACACATTTGGAGGTATTATTATGATGGATTGAGACTATTGCAGTGACAGGGGGTCAACCTATCGCCCGCAAAAACGCCAACAAAACCTCCGTCCCTTAACTGACTTTTACAGTATGCCCGGGAAGAGAAGCAGCTGGCACATTCTATGTTTTTCTTTCGCTCCCAGTCCAGAATGGAAGCATAATGAAGCTATAACGGTTGAACTCCAATTTTAATAACAATCAAATCAATTCAAATATTATTAAGGTTAATCATTGCCTACACATTGCATCACAATATTTACAATAAAGCAAAAAATGGTTTAAAAAATACACTCACTAAAACATTGATACTTCAGTTAGTTGGCTCTGTCATACCGCTGTTCAAATCCGTCGTCACCAGGTGCCTCATGTGGTCAGCGGCGCCCGATAAATCATGTCATGGTTTTAAAACTGTTGCCATTGGCATCGATTTGGCTACTGATTCGGATAACAATTCAGCAAATACAAAAACAATGCCGTTTTAATTTTTATATATCAATATAAAATTTGCCGTTTTAATTATTTTTAAGTCATTAAGAAATTCATGCAATACTCAAAACTCATTCGAAAGTTTTTTTTTTAATTTGTTTAAATGAAGCAGGTTTTGTCTTCATGATTTTTTATTTTCCCTAATTGTTTTACCCACATAATGTAGTTACTTATCCCCGAACATTTTTTTTCTCAATTTACATACTTTGCTCTCGCAAAAAGGTTTTCTAAGTAAGCCTAAATAAGTTTCAAGTGAAAAGTTTTCGAAAACTTACAGATACAATTCTCTTAAGAAACTTTAGAGAAAACTTTTTCGCGGGAAAAAACAAAATAACTTTGATTGATGATTGTTATTAGCGGTTGACAGTTGCGGAACAATATTATTTTTCGAGAACCCCTTATAATTACGTTATGTCAACAGCTTTTATACTTTTGCGAAACTTTTAGATACATAACGGTATCTTTGATGTTATCCGATATTGTAGTTCTGAGAGGCTATTTGTTTTCATATTTTATGGATAAAAGTTGGCCTGTAAAAGTTTATGGGAAGGTATAATTAAAACTTGTTTAGAACGTCGTAAGGAAAAGGCATGGCATAAAAAATTATGTCATTAAAAACTATTTATTATGTCTGAGCTTATTTGGTCTGGATTGTTTAGTAATCGTTTATTTTTGTTTGCTATTTAGATCAGTTTTGATATGGATTTATTTTTTGTTTACATCAATATTTAGGTAAGTGCTTAGAATCTTTACCTTTAATTTAAAAATGCAAATAACATTTATTTATTCACATGAACTTTGAATCAACATTTCAAACCGAAGGTCTAGTATACTTAAAATTTGCAAGCTTCTAGCGTTATGATCGCAATTTAAATATACACACAACTATGGAACTAGTGTGTAGCGTATGAATTTCGAGCAGTTCTCGTATATTATCAGGTCAGCTGAAATGATAGCTAAACTTGGCATATATTCAAGATGGTATTTTGCGTTGTTTCCTGTTTATAACTGGATTAATCAGTGCGTTATAAAATAATCAACGAATGCAGAGCATAAAAAAACAGACGTCAAAATTTTGGCCGACTTATAATGTCAAACACGTAAACATTCTCCGAAATCATTATATTGTTTCAATAATTGGAAATTCTCAATGAAGTACTCAACCAAATTCGATGAAATTTATATGGGACCAACTATGAAGTATCCTCAATCATATGAAAAGTTTGGAAATCGATTCATAATTATCTAAAATATCGTGTAACAAAGACACCAAAAAAAAAACCAGATGAATTGAGAAGCTTCTCCTTTTTTGGAAGTCGATTGAAAAGAAATAATTAGCGCCTGTCATTGAATTACATAATGTTATTTTTGGTAATAAGCACATCGCTAAACGTTTATGATTTGCCGTCGTAAATGAATGTTTAATGAGTACCTAGATACTCACATCTTCCCGGATTACTATTCTAATTCTTATTTTATTGTTGCATGATTAGAATGAAAAGCATTCAATAATTAAGGGTTTTCATGAATAAATGAAAAACGTTTTGAACCTGACTTATTATATTCACTTTATACTTTTTTGATTCAGTCATTCATAAACTCGGCTATCTCGATATAGTATTGTACTAAATAATATAGAACTAAAAACAATTATAAAAAACATAAAAAATATAAATTATTGTTTAAAACGTATTTTATTTAAAATACCAGTTCATTTTCACAATAAGATACAATAGGCAAAATAAACATTTTTATATATTTACGATACGTGAGCTTTTATTTGTATTTGTGAGACAGTAAATTCTATCCAGCTATTTTTTCGTTTCGTCAAAACAAATATTTGATCCTACGTCCTAATTTCCGATTGATACGCATCATTATTTTTGTCACGATTTTAATATCAGGCAACGGTGCAGTATTTGGTGCTGAGTTACGGAATTGGAGTAAAAAAAAAGTTTATTTTGCGCAAGCTTTGAAGCCTATCAATTTTCTATCCCAGCTAGATGTCAGGCAAGGGAGGTTTAGTTAATCCGCTTACTAGCCGCGTAGAGTTGGTTTAGATAAGCGCTTCTGCCTTAGTATTGGCGTGTTGTTGAAGAGAATTTATCAGAATGACCCCCGCTCGATGGTTGGATCCTTTCGGGATTCACCAGGCTAGCGACTAAATAACATCTGCCACCGAATATTAATAACTGTTCTGGCAGTAATGTGTTCCGTTAATGTTTGATAAAGAACCAGTTCTTTCTACGACCTGATCTGCATGAAACGCGGGACCAATTACCGATAAAAAAACGGAAAAAATCCAACTAGATGCCTAGCGAGGTAAATTGACTTTATAATTTTTGATGATTTGTCTCTTTGGTGTATTCCAACCACTACTGCGATAATCTTGGGGTCAATAATACATGCAATACTGGGATTTTGAGCACTGTACCCAAAACTGATATCCTTATTTGCTAATGAAAGAAAAGCTTCAACTGTTTCTAACTAAAGAACTTCATGAAACCGCAGCTTGTAGATCATGCTTGAAAGAATATTCATTGCCAAATTGGAATATAGAAGTATTTTTCAATAAATAAAATCTGCTTTATTAGGTGACCAAAATTAAATGAAAATCCAAGTTCATAAGGTAAACATAACATACTTATTTTCCACACAGTAGTACAAATTTAATTAGTCCTTAAAAAGCCGACAATATAGCGGATTTAATTAATGGAATAAAAAGGCTTCATAAATCAATATTTTTGATTAGCTTGATAACAATAAAAACCCGTAGAAGTGGAAATATTACCGAATTATTTTATGGATTCTTCAAGATTGTTTCTCAGAATCATAAGATAACATCATAATAATATCAGTTTATAAATGAAACATTTTACAGGGTTTCATATCATGGTGTCATTTTCCCGAAAGTTTTAAGACAAACTTTATTTTTGTTTGTGGATAAGAAAATGGTAGAAATTTTATCAATAAATATATCACTATAGTTTAAGTCCATATTCCATTACCATTTAAATATTTTAATCATCGTCTTCCCGAGTCGTGATGTGGAGGAGGTGGGATGAAGAGGCCATAAATCACCAAGCTCGACCAGTGCTGGTTGGTAATATTTTGATCATCATCATCCTGTTGACACCCTCTGCTGAACAGCCGTCCGTCCCATTTCCGTCCCTATTTCAATTCGTGCTTTAAAATATTTAGGAAAATAAAAAGTGAGCAAAATATACTAAATAAAATCATCCGACCACGACTCGAACCTAGGACTCGCGATTGAGTATTATTAAATACAAAAAACTTAAACAATAAGGTAGCTTTAGTTTACTTTTTATGGTCCAAATGGAGAACAATATTTTTATACTTTTGACTAATAGTAGCGTTCCGCAAAGGGTAATTTAGTAGGCATGTGGAATGTTCTTAAGAAGAATTGTTATTGTCTTTTTTGGGTGACTTCAGTATAACCTCACCTGATGGTAAAAAAATGAGGTTGAAGATGACAGCACACGGGCTTGGAAATTAAATCTTTATAATTTTAAAAAGCCTGTTAACTGAACTGATATTAAAACATGATAAAACATATTGGCTTATGAAGATTTTTGTATAAATACAGACCAAAACCAAAAGCTTTTAGAAAAGCCAACAAACTCCGTACGAAGTAACCACAAAGTAATAATGAAATCATCCCTTAAAATTCGCTCGTTTTATATCAGAAGTTGGATCGGCTTAGGATTAAAATTAAATCATTTTTAATTATTGTTCTGTTGTTAAAACAAATAGTATAAAAATGTTTTTAGGTAGTGGTCCAAGATGTATAAATATAATTTCCATAATCAGGATCTATGTTTTGGTAGCGTGCACCAATTTATCCCTGCGGTGTCAGGGGTCCTAATTTCAAGACTCAAACTGTTTATTTATAAAACACAATATATTATAAACTGGAGAAGGCTCTTCAATTTAAATGTTGAAACCATTGACTGAAAAAAAAAGTAATGATAATAAATAAATAATAATAACAAATAATAAAATCCCCAGACAATCACACCAACTACATGGCCCCAAACTAAGCAGAGTTTGTGATATGGGATACCATGTAGCGAACTAGTCCCCCCTAGTATGCTACACGGTAGCGCTCTAGCGCATAGTTCGACCAAGAATATAAATACATATATAGATATATACCCAGATTCTGAATATTTTTATTTCTTGTTCCGTGCGCAGCGACCACTGGCGCCTGAGGCAGACAGTTTTACCCCGTGGTTTTACCCCATCGCCAAAGTGATCGTCCATGATATTTTAAATTAGTATAGAACCGCGAAGATGTAAGATAAGATATAATATAAATATGACACAGCGCCATCAAGACATAAAGTAAGCTCAAAAGCTTGTGCTGTAGGAATAACACACATAATAACTACAATGGTTGTAGTTTTTATAGCGCAGAAAAACATGCTTATGTCCACAAATATTTGCATTTTACTGGGATCGAACCCGCGACCATTGGAGATTTGAGGCATACAGTGTTGCCCTATCGCAGTGGCTAACAAGAATTTATTTATTATTTAACACTTTATTGTACACCAATTAATTAAACAATTAAAAACAAAGATATACAAAAGAAATGTACAAAGGGATTCCTTATAGCTATGTATAATTTACTATGTAAGATTGGTTTTATAATAAATGAGTGATCTTGAAAGAGATTTCCTTGCGAACGAACAACAGACATTATTATTTTGCTGCTCGATAACTTATAGGTACAGTACTGTACAATGAGTTTTACTCTCTTAAGTTTTTGTTAAATAGAATAATTATTTTCAGATTTTTTTAGTCCATGCTGGACTGGAGCGAAGAAAGGAATATAGAATGTGCCAGCTGCTTCTCTTCCCGGGCATACTGTAAAAGTCAGTTAAGGAACAGAGGTTTTATTGGAGGTTTTTTTTTGGGCGATAGGCTGACTCCCTGTCACTGTAACAGTTCCTCTCCATCATTATTGTAATGCCTCCCAATTAGTCAAACGCGACATCAGATGGTTTTATATCCTCTGGGGTTCTGCCTACCTGTAGCATTTTACATGAAGTTTTTATTATTTGATCTACTTTACTGTCATAGTAATCGCTGTGAACAAATTCAATATTTGTTTTTTTCAAACAAATTTATATGATACATACGTTTTAAAATAAAAATGTTTCACTATTTTCTATTCGTATATTTGAGGGACTCGTTTATATTTATTTTTTATCGAATAAAAGTTTTCGGTGTGTAATATTAAACTCTTTATTCAGTATTTAAAATATACCTAGGCAGACATTTTGTAATTAAAGTTACCTATAGTACCTGCATTTAACAAACTATTCCTACTAGACTTGGCTATTGCGTCACGAACTTATAGGCTATTTAGTTTTTATTTTTTCAAACTCTTTAAATCTTGATATTATATTTGTTATAAATATTAAAAGCAAAGGAATTCTCGTGGAAGTAAACACTTCTTTGTAGGTCACTCTTATATGAAAAACAGCGACTTCTAGCAAGTAATTTTTATGTTTCGTCAGAACAAATATTTGATGCCACATGCTAATATCCTTTCAGTCTTGCATGTATCATTATTTTCGTCACGATTTCAATATCAGACAACGGTGCGGTATTTGGTTCATAAATTCTACTGCTTCTGAGTAATAGAGTTGCTTCCCTGTTAGCTTTGTTGACAGCATACATTATGTGATCTGTGATACTCTGTGCGACGTAATATGTAACCGTTTTGATGTACATCCATATATCATTTTCATTCGGAACTCTATATCATAGTCTATAAAGTTATAATTTGTGTGTAATTAACATCACGGTTGTTCCAGAATTTGTGATCGTTCTGATAAGTAAAGCCATGTTACACGTTACAGGTTTGACAATAAAAGCGTAGGTTTATCGAGTTTAAATTGCCTACAAATTATGTAATTCAGAAAGCGCTTTCAGATAATTATACTCTGCATGAATCAGAGGGTTTTTTTAAATACTAGCCAATTACATTCATAAATATTTAAACTATTTGTAAAGTTAGTAATAAAGAATAAGAGTATAAGAATATAATAACTCAGAAAAGTGTTACAAGCTTATGTGAAGTCTCAATTTTCAAAATACTTTTCAAAAATTTTTCAAGCAATTCAAATGCTTAAACAATTTTCAATCCAACCTCAATATTCTTTTCGAACAAACTACTCGTACAATAAAATTTATCAAAGCACATAAAAGCGTTAATGTGCTCTTTTACTAATTGGAGTGCTTAGTTATTTTATTATGTAACTTTAATAAAAACAACAGCTTAATAAGCCAAGTTGACACAATGGTTGATCTTGTGTATCTGAATGGTCGCATCTGAATCTAAGATAAGATTTGACAAGCAAATTACCAATTTTTTATTAATTAAATTTGTCCTAATAGTTCAACAAATATTAATATACTCAAACTCCATTAGTTTGCTTATGCACTAAATTATCTTGAATATGCACCGTCTGTGTCGAACCCTAACATCTATTAAAAAGAGCGAATTAACAGTATCCAGAAAAAATCTGACATTCCTTCAATACAAAGTTTATTTCATTGTAATAATCTCCCGTAGGCGTAAGCACCATATTCTGCTATCGCACATTCATGCAAAGAGCTGAATACAGATACTAAATAATCGTACAAGACAATTGGCTACTGTCTAAAAACTAATTACTAAGGGCCGGTATTTCAATGCCACCTTATCTCAAATTGATCCAGGATTGAAGATAAGAACGACATAAGTGTATTTCAATATAGGATTAAAGTTAAGCGGCGAATAAAGTCCACCCTAACTAGCCTTAATCTAAGTGGAGGATTTTTGTCGCTTAAGTTCCGATCTGAGATTGGCGCGAGGCTACCTCGAAAAAAAGTTACTTTATGCTAGTTTATTTTTGACCCGCAAAAATCAACATGCTATGGTAGGTAATGAAATAATGGCTATTTGCTAGTTCAAGAATTATTTTCTTACGCAAGTATGCGAATTAGTAGGAGCCAAGCCAAAATGAAAAAGAACACAGTCTAAGGTCTTGGAGAATTTGGATTGTGTTGTGAATGATAAATAAATAAATAAACACTTACAAGCCGTTATAGCTGAAAGTGAATCAAGAAAACGCTACTATGATTTGCAAAATCAATTATTAGAATTAGAATTAGCAAAGAAACAGAAAGAGGATTCACTTTAGGAAAATTAGGCTTTTACTATTATAATAGTAGCTAGCGTTTTCTTGATTCGCTTTTTTACTTGTAAAATAATTTAAATTTAATAAATAAAACACAATGTAAATTCATATAATTTATTTAATTACCCCTTGCTACAAATTATTAAAATAATGAAAATATGGCACAACATGTGGCGAGAAATTCTGGCTGCCTCTTTAAAATGGATCTACGGGCACGCTGCTAGTCTCCAAGATGGCCTGTTCAATCGCTGGAAAATTGGCAGGCGGATCACCATTATTCATTTCTATTGCAATATAGCACAAGCTACACATAGATGCTGCACTTTTGTAAGTGCTAAACGAATACCAAGTGCTAAATAGGGAACCTTCTCTTCAGAACACCAAATGTCCTTTCAATGGGATTTCTAGTTCATCGAATTCTCCACTTTCAAATCTCTTTTTCACCAGACTATTTTGAAATATTCTTGAGTCATGTGCTGATCCGGGCCAACGAGCAACAATATCTTGAATGATCAAATCAGCTGTACATATGGCTTGAATATTTAATGAAAAATATTGTTTTCAACAATTGGCGGACAGAAATGCCATGTCTATGTCAGTCAATTATGAATGTCAACCAATGACAGCAAAAATCATAGACAAATCGACTTATTCTGTTTATTATGTTGCAATATTGCGATTTATCCTAGATTAGTTGAGGCGAGGAAGATCCGGATTGAAATACGCTTCTGTCTTTCAAAAGTGAGACTTAGCTTAAATGTAGGACTTAACTTAAGCAATAAGATAAGGTAGCATTGAAATACCGGCCCTTAATCCCTGTCTTTCAATCGAAGTCACTTAATTTATAAAATCTGTTCTGTGTGAAAAGGGTTCTTCTGAAAGGCGAAAAATTTACATGTTTTAGGACATTGTGACAAGTGTTAAAATGGCACTATCTGTCACTATCAAGATAAATAGGAACATAAACATTTAAATATCTCTTACTTATCGTAAACTTCGAATTATCCCATCATTAATCTACATCTTGTTTAAAATATTGGTTAAATTATTGTTATTTAATATTAATGAAAACTGTTAAATGGTCATCATCATCATTCAGCCAGGAGACGTCCACTGCTGGACATAGGCCTTTCCCGAGGTTAAAAAGTCAAATTAAATGGTCATCTTTCATTGTAATTAATACAAATATTTGTTCATCAGTTTTCCTGTAATAAATACATAAACATAACAAAGTTTCCCAAAGTTGCATACTTCAGTAATACGAGTACAGTCGAGATTAGAATTATTCACGAGTGAAGTTTGACCACTGCCTTCGGAATGTCGGCACCCACTGAGTAGAAATTAATGCCAAATACAAATGTTTGTGATAGGAATAGACATGCTTAAGAATTAGTTTAAGTATTAATAAGAAGAAATTAAGTTTTGTGAAATTCCTAAGATGAATAAAACTTTTTGAATTTTTTTTTTAAAAATAATAATACCATTGTATACACTTGTTTATATATTTATATTCTAGATTCCTCCCTAGTTCGCTACATGGTATCATCCCCTAACACAAGCTATGCTTACTTTGGGGTCATGTAGTTGGTGTGATTGTCTGGGGATTTTATTTCATTTTTATTTTATATAAGTCAAAGTTATTTGTTGTCATTAAAATATTTTTGAACATTTTACTCGCAACAAAATATTGAACAAACTTTTTCGGAGGTGAAAGATTTATTTTATTTTATTGCTTCCATAAAAATTACATAATAATTTTTTTTAAGTATAGTATAAATGTAACACTCTTCTATACAATGCAACCTTATGGGCCTAGTGTAGGCACTGCAATGGAAGGAGAGAGAGGGATTTACTGTTTTTCAACTGAAATATTTTATAGGTTATTTAAATTTTTCTTTTAAATATTCGTCAATCGAATAATAACATTTTGTTATCAATAATTGTTTAAGCATTTTTGTAAATATATTATCTTTAGTTTCATTTTTAATGTAATTTGGTAAATGGTTGTATATTCTAATTGACATGGCTAGTGGGCCAGAGGCATGTATATGTAGTTTTGAAGTAGGTAAAATAAGTTGATTTTTCCGGGAGGGCCTGATAGTATATTTTGATGGAACATCATCACGTATTGTATAGTATTCTGGGTATTTTCTGATAAATTTGCAAATTTCTAATATGTAAATGCACGGTAGTGAGAGAATATTATTTTTAATAAAATGCGGTTTGCAACTATCTGTGTTGTTGATATTTACTAGTATTCTTAAAAGTTTTTTTTGGATTATAAAAAGAGTGGACGCATCTACGCTGCTCCCCCACAGAACCACGCCGTAGCTCAGCCATGCATAAGCATAAGCGTAGTACGTAACGAGTGCAGTTTTCATGTTCGTAGTTTTTCTAATCTCTCGTAAAGCGTATGCGAATCTTGCGAGCTTCAATCGTTATGATTTGACATGAGTTTTCCAGTTGATATGGGTATCTATACTTAAACCCAACAATTTAAATTCTTTAACTGTCTCTATTTTATTGTTATTATAAGTAAAATTTATATCTAAAGAAGATTTTTGATAGGGTTGAAATGTCATTTTTTTTGTTTTTTTGAAATTTATTTCCAAATTGTGGTCTTCCAACCAATTGGTTGTTGAGTTAAGCATTGAATTTAATTTATCATTTAGAGCTAAATGACTTTGGCAAGATGTTAATAAGGAGATATCGTCTGCAAATAAAACGCACTTTTCGTCAATCACTGTTGGAAGATCGTTTATATAGATCAAAAACAAAAGGCAGCCGATAACACTACCTTGAGGTATGGATGCTGTTATTGCTTGGCAGTCAGATCTAACATTCTGGATTTCTCGGGTTAAAGTGTTGAAATATTCGATTTCTACATATTGTTGCCTATTTGTTAGATACGATTTGAACCAGTTATGAGCTATTCCACGGATACCTATGTTGTATAGTTTTTTAAGCAGTATATTATATTTGACTTTATCATATGCTTTACTCATGTCAAGGAGTATTCCGATGGCATATTTCTCATTATTAATTATATTTAAGGCCTCTTGTATGTAATTAAATACTGCTAAGGTAGTTGAACGCTTTTTCCTAAAACCATTTTGAGCATTGTTAAATATTTTATATTTTTCACAGAATTTGTAAATGCGGATGCACATGGCTTTTTCAAATATTTTCGAAGCTGTAGGCAGAAGTGCAATTGGCCGATAGTTGTTAGGGTCAGTTTTTGTGTTTTTCTTATGTATAGGTTTAATTAGAGATATTTTTAACAAGTCAGGGAAAACGCCTTCATTAAACGATTGGTTTATTAATAGGTAAAAAGGAAATGTTAGTTGTTCTGCGCATTTTTTCAATAGATGGGGTGGAATTTCATCAACACCGTAACTTTTCTTATTCTTAAGGCTCGTTAAAATTTTTAAGACTTCTGGCTGCTCAACTGGACTTAGGAAGAATGAATTTTCAGTTGAGCAGGTAGTAGACCGGCCTTGAGACGCGGTGCCACTGCGAGTACTCTCCGGCGCAGATACACCAACGGATGAGAAGAAGTGATTAAAAGTATTTGCTATCTGGAATGGATCTGTTATCTGGACATTATTTATTTCTAACTTTATATTTTTATTTTCTTTAAGAGGTATCTTATTTGTACGTTCGTTAATTATATTCCACATACTTTTAATTATATTATTTGATTTATTTATTTTTGTAACGTAATTTTGTCGTTTTGATTTTAATACAATTTGCTTTAGTAATTTTTCATATTTTTTATAAAAATTATTTAAAATGTCATTATCATTTTTGATCAGAAAACTTTTAAGAAGTCTTTTATTTTTACACGAGACTTTAATTCCGGTGGTTAACCAATATTTTTTTGACTTATTTTTTATTTTGACTTTTTGTTTTGGTATACATTTATTGAATATATTCAATAATGTATTAAGAAATTCTAAATAGTTTTCATTTACATTTTTATCTTTACTAATTATTTCATTCCATGTTATCTTATTTAGTTCTAGTTTAAATAAATCTATATTTTTCTTGGTGTATAATCTAACAACTTTGCACCATAATATTTAGGTTGCCAGTACCAAGAAGTTCATCTCTCGCACCTTGCTAAGAGACGAGGAAGTAATTTAACAGATTAGTTCAACATTACTATATCGCCCACGGTGGTTTAATTGAATTAAGATAAACGATAAGATAATGTATTATCTTACAAGATAATGTATTAACATTTCTTGATATTAATAAGTGACAAAACACCTACAAATATACTTATAAAGCCAATTTGCTCATGGGTGGGAACTCTGTGTGGTGGTGGACTATGCTTAATGTAAATTCTAAGTAATTTAATTAATTAATTAGTTTCTCTATCAGGCATCATAATTCTGAAAATATGGCAGTAGCTAAGTTCAAATATGCCGTACTACAGTTCCAAGTAATTCAATTCAAATCTTTATTACAAGCTGTCAGAAGTACCTTAATAAATATTTGTGTATATTAAACTTCTGAAAACGGAAATTAAACATAAATAGTTAAGTACTATCGACCACCTCTAGCTTCGCTCACGTGAAATCCCGAAATGATTCAACAGGAATATATAACCGGTGTTCTATGGGTTAATCTGGGGTATCGTTTACCTGTTCACCAAACTAAGTTTTTGTTTCAATTGTGTTTTATCTATACTGCCAGATAATACATTTTTTTTCGTTATAAATTGTAGGTGCGGAATTCTATTTTCTCAATTGATATTATTTATGTCGCAAAGGATCGGTTTAGAATTGCCCTATCACCCCTGGGTAAGCGCATTGAGGGCTTAAAGGGTAAAGGCGACTAATCCGAGTGAACGCTTTATGGTGAGACCCCTTTGAATATAAAATGTTCGCTCAATGTCACCAATCCGATGGTGAAGTATTTCAGAGCTAGATTCTAACTCAGACCGTGTACTGTCAGCCCATGTTTGACCTCATTTTTAACACTTTCATGACCCTAAAAAAAAAATTTTCTATAGCATGTGTTATTATTAGATCCGCACCAAATGACTTCTATATTTTAAATGAGCTTAAGTTGTCTAATGAAGATTGACTAAATTACAATTTTGCATGCCCGTTATTGAATCTTTAGCCTTTGAAGAAAACACAGTAAAAACAACTTCTCCTAAATTAACAGATTTTACTTTCAGATGATTTACCCAAGTAGTAAAGTCTACTAGTAAAGTATTTCGTTATGAATTGCAAACTTTTCTTTATAGATCAACATTCAAAATTGATAATTTTTTTCATAGGTAAAATGTATAAATGGTAAAAAGATTTTTTATGTACCACAAAGTTTATGTGAATTTGACTGAGTTTGGCATAGTTCCTTATTTTTTATTCACTTATTTTAAATATAAATACACCCTAGAAACCTCAAAGTTTTCTAGGCAAAAGTATAAAAAAGATCCTGAACACAAAAGTCACGACCGCACCTTTTTAAAATAATAATGTCAGAGTTTTCCTTGCGAAGGATTTGTGTACCTTTTACTTTCACAGGAAACAGTTCATGTAAGCTTTGAATAAATCTTAATAACTGAACAAAGAACGCCATAAAAACGTTGTATCAACAACAAGCTCCTCAAACACTTTCTGGCAGAAAATTTGTAAAAGTGCCAGAATTTACGGAAGAATCGCGTAATAAGGGAAATCATTATCAGCAAAGCGACATTTCGGGTATTCCCTAAGAGGCATAAGGGATAAAACAGGCCCTGCTTAGGGATTAGGTTTGCGTTTTATCTTCTTGATGTATTTGTGTATACTTTAGATTGAAACTGTACCATTTATTCAGTCTTAAGCTTCTGCAATTGAAGCCGTTGGCCGTAAAGTCGGTGGTCGTTATATTAAATGAACTGACTTTAAAAATGAGTTTTTCAACTCCGGAGCTCAGCAGTAATCTAAGTTTTACTTAAGGATAACTTTAAAGACGCGCTCACGTGTACTTTTATGCATTTTTGAATATATTAAGGTTCTCATTCTAAACATAATGTTATATGATCTTCTTTACACGGAATTATTGTCCATTTAAAAATTATATGAAAATAAATTAATTAATCATCAAATATTAATAGTATATTTTAATATCATCATCGTCATCAAAACTCCCTGTAATTTTCAGGGAGCCGAAAAGGCTTCTGATAAACTCTAAAGACTACATACAAGTATACAGCACCTGGGACCGATTGCTTAACGTGCCCGAAGCACGGAGGTAAATGATCGGCGGTCACCCATACCGGCCGCGCCGAGCTCGCTTAACTTGCGATATCGTTTGATATGCACAGTAACCATGGCGCCGCAACGACTTATTTTAAAATTATTTTATTTCGATGTTTGCTTTATGTAGCAACATAGGTAATTTGAATAGTAATCTACAGAGGGTTGTTAAATCATCCCTCATGTTTGAGTTTTAAATGATACACTTGTTACGGAAATTTGTACGTATATTCTTGAAGTAAGTTTACAATAATTATTTGATTATACAGGTTGGGCGGTGTCAGCGGTAAAAGTTAATAACGTAGTAATGGCGGCGAGCGCGCTCTGCTCGTTCCTCGGTTGCGGTCGTCCGCATTCGATTAATGTCGACTCCGAGAAAAGAGGCAGTAGATGTAGTTGTGTTAACACCTCATCTCTAGAAAATGGATTGCAAACAGTGGCACACCCACGCACGGCCCAAAGCTGCTCCTTGTAACAAATTGTACAATAAATATTGATATACTTAGAAAACTGAATATACCTAGAAATCTGATTTTCTAAATAATAATCAGAACCGCTGACAACTTTTACAAGCAATATGTGTACGAGGGTGGATTGAAAAGTTCGCGGCCTAGTCAAGAAAACAGAATAAAGTACATACAAAAATATTTTTATTTTTCGACGTAATCTCCATTTAGCTCTATGCACTTCTTCCATCTGCTTTCCAGAGCTTCCATACCTGTTTTAAAAAAAAGATTCCTCAAGGTCTTCAAAATACAGGTTAACAGCGGCTTCGATCTCTTCATTCGTTAAAAATTTTTGCCCACCGAGGTGTTTTTTCAGGTTTGGAAACAGATGAAAGTCCGAAGGCGCCAAATCAGGAGAATAAGCTGGATGTGGCAACAATTCGAAACCACAATCACGAATTTGAGCCATAGACTCGACAGACGTGTGGACTCGGGCGTTGTCCTGGTGAAACAACACTTTCTTTCTCAGTAATCCTGGGCGTTTCTGTTTAATTTCTTCACGTAAACGGCGCAGAAGGGTTCTATAGTACGCAGAGTTTATTGTTTCGCCTTTTGGAAGGTAGTCCACCATAATGACACCCTTAGCATCCCAAAAAACCGATGCCATCACCTTGCCAGCCGACAGAATTGCCTTTGCTTTTTTCGGAGTTGGTTCACCTGATTTTTTCCATTGTTTGGATTGTTGTTTTGATTCTGGGGTATAGTGGTGAACCCAGGTTTCATCCATTGTCACAAACCTGTCAAGAAAACCTTGTGGATCGGCCTCGAACATCTCCAAAAAGTCGCGAGAAATCGTGAGTCGAATTCGCTTTTGCTCTACTGAAAGCAATCTGGGGACCCACCTAGCCGAAACCTTAGAAAAGCCGAGTTCATGGACAATGATGTTTTGCGTTCGTTCATATGAGATGCCTATAGTGTTTGCAATTTCTCTGATAGTCAATCTACGGTCTTTCAATATGAGATCACACACTTTATTGATGTTTTCTTCGGTCGTTGACGTCATTGGCCTGCCGGAGCGAGGGTCATCTTCGATGTTCTCTCGTCCACGTTTAAATTCTGCAACCCATTTTTTCACAGTGGTTTAAGACGGGGCAGATTCCCCTAATGTTGTTTGCATGTCATCATGGATCTCCTTTGGTGTTAATCTTTTTTTAAACAAATATTTAATCACAGCACGTTGTTCGAATTTCTCCATTAGTGAAAATTTGTTCTACACACGTATTTATATTGTTCGTAAAATTTTATTTAAACAAGATATCAAATTGAAAATTCGCGGGCTGACAATTGAATAATGACAGTTCAAAATGACGGCAGAAAAAATAACAAAAGTTTTTTTTTTAATGGCCAGGCCGCGAACATTTCAACCAATGTAGTACATTTATGCTGGTTGTTTCAAATTAACTAAAACGGATGGTATTAAACTTGCCATACCTACTTTTTCTCCTTTAGCAGTTTGAGTAGGTTATGATTTACACAGACCAATAAAATACTTCATTGTGGTCTTCAACAAAAACCAGATTTTAAATTCAAATAATTTGTCGTCTTAAAATGGATTTCTTCCTGTTTCGCCCTACAAGGTTTCGGCTCGAATCAAAATTCTTATTTCGGGCTGGATTTTATGCCTGTTTTGGGTAGAAAATGAATATAGAATTAAAAGAAATGAATAATTTATTATTTTATTCTTGTTTCGGCTCCTATGTTGTTGCTGTTTTTAGACATTATTAAAATAATTTCAAAAAATATTCTCTATTTATATGCCTTGCAATATCTTGTGACAGTGATTTAGTAATAAAAACTATTAATTAAATTATTTGATGATTGTAGTGTTTTATTTATGCAGCAAATCCTAAATTTTTGCTTCGATATCCCATGCCATAATGTTGATGCGTGAACGTAGATTCAAATTAAATTAATATTAAGCAGGTTTGACTTTTGATAAGACTGTGTTATAGTTTATCTACTTTTCTGTCTCTATTAAATAAACTTTTTAAAATCCGACCCGAAAAAATCATGAAAAACAAACCGGCCCGAAACAGGAAATTTAAATAATTAGAGCCGAAAATTCGACCCAAAACAGGAAGATATCTCACATAATAGTTATGTGAGATGTCTTCCTGTTTCGGTTAATATTAATTATTAACATCTTAACTTCAAAAATCATCTATAAAGTTTGTTATTGGGTGTAACAAGCGAGATAACAGCTTGCTGTTTATTTTATTTTAAGGAAATGAAACGAAAAACTTTTAAAAATAATAATGAAGTTAGAAAACATAACACAAAACGGATGCTGATTTTCAACTTCAACTATACCGCTAATATTGCCAGAGATGTTTGTTCTTGAATAAACTTTTTCATTTATATATCTGTTTTTAATTTGGTAAAAATGGAGCACAGCAGTTATGTAACCTATAATATGGATTAAATTATGTTTTATTTTTATTAAAAACTACAGGTATTAATACAGATGATGTCATAAAAAGCAAGTTATCCGAAGCGTACCGGTCGAGAACTAACTGCAGACAAACTGAAAAAACCTAGTGCACATTCACTGCTCGGTGTTAATAAAATTATAATTTTAATTTTTAATTATTTAAATTATTCATTAGAATATTTAATAATTTCCGATGGAATTCCAGTTACTAAGATCATATACAAAGGGGCCAGTAACAGTATCTTAACCACTCTTCAAAATTTGTGCCATTCATTATTATATTAATTATCTCATTATTAGCGATAACGAGTATTGCGTATGTAGGTACAGAAGGCAGCACCTCAAGCGTTACAAATCTGTCAAAAATGTTTACTTGAATCTGAACTCTATGCCCTCGACATTAAGTTTAAATTGGTTGGGGAAATTTGACAGGTAATGTAACGCTTGATCTGCTGGCTTTTGTACTCGTATCTGGTGCATCAAAGTACAACTTGCTTTGACGTTAAGTGATCATTTGCCTTTGACAAAGGCAATCATATAACCATAGGTTGGTTAAAATGCATTGCTTTGTTATATGTAGGCATGTATTTAACACGGCGACAAACAAATCTGATTTAGGTGAATATATAGATTTAGGCATTTTAATCATAAAGTAGCAGCTTTATATTGAGTTCTTAGATTTGTTTAAATTTAAATTGGCAGTGATTTTTTGGTGTAGCAACTGAATTTGAATCATCGTTATCTCGATGTCTTAATGCTTGACTTTTTTGACTATGTCGGGATTGTCAATGGATGCCATGATAGCCGACCTGACTTTGGCGCTTCGCCGGGCGCTGCCGTGGCACCGCTCGCTTCGCTCGCTCGGCTCGCGCACGTATATAACTATATGCAACCTAACATGCTCCTCCTCGCTGCGCTCGTTATCGCACCTAACCGTACCGACAACATCTTCCTGTTAATATCAGCTGCCAAGTCATCATTTTTAATGCCGCATGTATTATTTTTGTCACCAAGTAGTTAGTTGCTTACTAAATTGTTGGTCGCCTCAAAAATAATATTCCTTATATGTATAGTGTTATAACATTGAACTAGTTATTTTAAGTTGTTCAATCGTCGGCTCAACGACCACTGGATTCATATAAAGACACAAAAAGATGATTAAGACAAGACGACAGTTAATAATTTTATTTTTGTATTAAATAAGCCGTGTTCTTGATTTGATTGTTCTATTAAACTAGTAATTACCTTTTCTAAGATTTCTTGATAATCTTTGAAACGAAAGTGGACGAAAGTTATGAGTAAACGAAATATATTGAAGTTTGTTAAGGCCGTACGGGGGTTCGGGCTTCATGCAAGGGAAACTCCTTCAAAATAAAAAACTTTTTTTTTTTTTTGTTTTTCCGCCAAGGAAAGTCGTTTGGCACCCACTAAAACCAGCTTTAACCAGTAAAGCTAGCTTTAGCGGGAGGAGGATGAATCCTATTACGGACGAATGGGCATTCTATAAGCTGTTAGCCTCAGTGGCTAATGGCAAATAGAATGCCCAGACAGTGTGGAGACTCTCTCAGATAGGCTGAGCATACCCACTAAACATCCCCCTTTTGACTCACCTTGATTAAGGCCATTAGTCATCGTCGGAACGACAGCCAATTGAAGCGAGAGGCTGCGTAGTGAGCGGCATCCAGACGGCTGCCACCAAAAGGAACTGAAAGCGAGAAAATCAAAGCTAAGATTAGCAGAAATGACAAAGCTGAAACTAAGAGATTATCTAGAGTGATCAGACTCACTCTGAGATAGGAATGCTGGAAAGAAGGACTACGTTTAGAAACGTTGAGCTTGCTGGAGTTTCCTGATAAGGGGAGCGAACTTGGTTAGGACCGGAAGAGCACCGTTGAAACCCTCTGGGCTGGCGTCGAGAGCGGCGCCGAAAGCCAGGATCTCGTCGATGGGAGCGAGCTGGATCCAGAACGCCGTGCGGTCTTGAGAACCATTTGCGTTCTGGCACTGGGAAGCCGATTTGGCGGCCGGTTGCGATTGAGTCGCGTCCCGGCTGCGCTGACCTGAAACGAAGGAGGTGAAGGCCTTGGGGGCCTTTGAACTGACTGGAGGAGCTTCCGAGCTAGGCTGTGGTCGCTCTCTCCAGTTCTCAATGGGCTTCACGGTAGCCCTGGCAGCACGCGGTGCCTTGGGGCAGCCGTGAAAGTTTGCTGTGTGGCCAGACTGGCCGCACAAGACGCAGGACGGAGCGGTGGGCGATTCGGGAGTGCTAGAGCACTAGGCACTTGACGCACCTAGGGGAAGCAAAACAGTTTGCCGCCGCATGACCATACAATTGGCAGCGGTGGCACTGACCTGGGAAACCACGCTTGTGTGGTGCTTCGATGCGGATGTTGGAGAGACCGCACACGGAGAGCTTGCCTCTGAAAATGGACTGCCCTTGCGGGCTCTTCGCTAGGATTACTAACGCAAGTAGGAACTGCTTGCCTCCGCGGCTGTGCATTTTGTGCACAGATTCGACGGGGAAGCCTTGAGAAGACAAGTCCTCTTGGATTTGCTCGTTCGAGAGCTCGAAAGGCACGTTCCTGAGGACGGCACGAATCTTACGCTCTTCGGGGAGAGCGTAAGTGTGGTACTCGAGCTTCTTGTCAGCAAGAAGCCGAGTGAAATTCCTGAAATCAGAAATTGAGCAGACAACGACCTTAATAGAGTCACCCACATTGGATGCCTTACTATACTGGATCTTCGGGGAGTGCGTTCCGCAGAGAGCTGAGACCTCGGTCCAGCGGCTCTTGTCCCGTAGGAAGACGGGGGGCGGAGACTTGTCTTTCGGCGGAGCCGGATCTGATTGCGACCCAGGCTGTGGCGCCGGGATTGCTGTAACAAAAGGCGCAGGAGCAGATGCCGGTGCGACATTTTGCGGAGCAGGAACTGCGGCTGGAGCAGCTGGAACAAATGGAGATAAAGTCGAAGAGGCATCTTGCTTCTTCTTCTTTGACTTTGATTTTTTGCGAACCTCTGTGAACTGAGCAGGAGATTCTGAAACTAACGGAGCGGAGTCGGAATCACTACCTGGCGGGGTAGTTTTCCGTTTGCATGCGGTGGAATCTACCGACATGCAATCTGAAAAAGGATCGACGAACTCAGATGGGTCTGGAGACGCCGGAGAATCGGTTTGGAACCCCTGAGAAGTAGAGGCGACCTGGGAACGAGCTGACAATTGCTCTCGCATGGACTCGATTTGAGCGAGAAGAGCTTCCTTCTCGGCTGCATATTGAGCTTCCAGTGATTGTTTTTCGCTGGACAACTGACTGAAATCAGAAGATAACTGACTAATATCTGAGGACGAGGGACGAGCGGATAATTCCTCCTGTAAGGAATCGATCTGAGCCTGAAGTTTAGCACAACTCTCGTTCTCACGAACTTCAGTGCGGTGGACTAAATCTCGAAGGCCTACGTTGTTGTCCTTGAGATTACGAATACGACGACGATTGATTTCGCACTCATGCTCGGTACACTCTGGGCGTCGAGGCATTGTGCTGGGCTGAGAGAAGAAGACTAACGAAACTGCGCTGAAAAGAGCAACCTAGTACGGACCTATTGCCGATGAACGGCGGACGATCAGGCTTAGTTGTCACGGTTACGTATCCACCTGACCAGCGATGCTTCGGCCGGCAGCAGTCGGGTCCGTCCTGAAAAGGGCAGATGAATTAGCCCCAACACCACACAGCCTCCACAAGAGAAAACTTTCCGAAAGAGCTTAACTTGGCACCTGACCCGCACGAGTGCGGGGGAGGGAACAAGGGCAGCGCAATACGAACACTCGGGAGCGGCCGCAGACACGACCGTTCGGGAGCGAACACAAACGGGAAGTGATATAAAAAACTTTGTACTCGATCGATATGAACAACGAACAGTCGACAGCAGCGATCACGCACACGGGCGCGGCTGTTGGTCAGATGCGAACTAGTTTTGGAGACAGCGCGGCGTCCGCACAGCCGTGACTCACCCCTCCCACTGCATCCCCTCGTAGATCCAGGCAAGCTCGTGCGTAGACAAATTTCTTCTCAGAATTAACAAATATTTCCTTCATTGCCGCTCCATTTAAATAAGATTTCATAAGGTCTCAGCTTAATTAGGTACCAAAGAGTTGAGCAATGTTTGTAATAAAAAGTGCTGTTAAGTAGTTTTCTTACCTTTTTGTTTAATCTGTTTACTTTCAGCTACTTAGTTCCTTGCTAGCTCATTTCCCTTGCATCGCATCGCTAATTTACAGTTACAAACCGTACTCACGAGAAATTCCAACCAAGCTTGGCGAAAAAGTAGTTATACTTTTCTGAATTAATAATCTTGCACAGTTTCCTAAGTGCTAATATAAATTAAATATTGTTTTTAGGACTTTGATAAAGTCAAATAATGAAACATTTACTTGTTTAACCTCATGTGGAATATCGATTTCCTTTATATATTTAGATCGCAAAAAAGGGGATTCGATTAAATAAGAAAATAGTTATACTTCAGCTATAAAGATAATTAGGTTTTTTTATGTTTAGAAAATGAAATCACTCGTATTGTTAAATTAACTTTCATTCAGTCCAAAGATATATTTTTTTAACCAAATTTAATTATTAACCTTACCGTAACTCGCAGTAAAAAATACTTAAACCACTGAACTCCTTATGATTTTAAGCAAAATAAACCTATCTTTATTAATTCCCAAAATTCGTAGGGCGGATAATGTAGCTTCTAAAATCATAAAACATTAGCAGACGCCTAAATAACTCCAACAAAAGATAACGTCCTACCGGCAAGCTACACAGAACGTATCTCGGTCGTAAACAAAAGATTTTATATGATTTACTGCAATATTCTGTTCAGCCCGCACTTGCTTCGAATAGGACAATTTATTCAAAAGTGGATATATGTTCTAAGAGTAAGAGTAGACGCGAGTTTTTGAATTGATTTCTGCCTCGTTTTTTACTTTATATGAAGGTATATTATGTAGAACGTCAGTATTTGAGTGCTTTAGATGTTTTAATCAAGTCTTACTTATTGTTTGGGGAGCTTTTATTGCACACTCTTGAAGCCTTACAAATGGCTAACTTTGAATGTTTTCCTTAAAGGACGGATGGATGTAATCATTTATTGTTGGCTTACGCAGCAAATTTAAAAAATATTGATATCTAAATATTTATGTTTTTATTTTTGTGTCTGCTTTAAACATTCTCAATAATTCATTTTTCTAAATAACAATATACTATATACAATCCAACTCATGTGAGTGGTCTTTTAGGTTCATTTTAAGTTTAACATCTGAATTATGTATGTATATTATCAAAAAAATGACGTTCCAGACTTGTAAATCAATTTTGTTTTTTGGGAATTAGTGAAAAAGTATCTCTGAAAACTACAAAAACCAGGCAATATAATAACTTAAGAGAAATTTGATATATTTTAGGATAATTTATTGCACACCTCAAAAACATTCTTATCTAAATACACATACAAATTATGGGCAAAAAGAAAAAATACGTAGATGTTTATTACGTGTGTGTAGACTTGTACCTACTACGTATGGTTTTATTTATTTATTATTATTATTAAAAGATCTTACGTTTATTTACTTTGTCTTCTGAGCAAAAAAACCCCATGCTACTGAAAGTTTATTGAGTACTAGCTGTTGCGCGCGGTTTACCAGCGCAATTTCGATTCCTGCGGGAATTTCGAGATAAAAAGTAGTTTATGTGCTATTCCAGATTGCACTCAATTACTATGTCAAATTTTATTAAAATCCGTTGCGCCGTTTTGCCGTGATTGAGGAACAAACATCCATACATCCAAACATTCACATTGATAATATAAGTAAGATTGGTAAAATACTTTGCGCTATAAAGATTTTGTAGCAACAAATATTTTTGGCTTAGTCTTCTTGGACATTTCATTTCTTTTATGAAATAGCACAGCCGAGGTTTTAGCTGATTTACTTAATCCATGTATTAAAAACAAGTTTAGGCAACCATGTTCTATTAGGTAAACTTGATAAACTGATTTCGGGATCATGATTTGAGTTATTGACTCGTTCCCAGATAAACCATAATAATTTGCTACTGTCATTGCAAGGTAATGCCTGTGATAGATCGTCGAAGAATCAACCATTGAAGATAGATTTAAAGATTTTATAAATAATAGAAATATCAAATTTAAAGGCCTTTGGCCTACTATGCTGTGACCGGTCAGTAACCAGATTAAGGTTTTCATTAATTTGAAAGAAAATATTAATAATTTATAGACATGGTGTTCTAATAATTTTATGGAGACCAGTCAAAGGCTGGAGCTGTAACCACTTGATGCGCTTCCACATAAGATGACTATTTACAACCTATACACAGCCCAAGTGAGGTCGTGCATAGAGTACTGTAATCACCTTTTGGAATGTTCTGCCAAACACCAGCTCGAAGCTAGACTCTGTTGACCGAAGAGCCCGGAACTTATTAACAACGACAACTTTACAAATAAAAAATTGCAGACGCTAGAGCATTGTCGTAAGGTTGCTTGTTTCACAGTATTTTATCGGATCCACTTTGGTGAGTGTGCGAGTGCTCTTTGTGACCTATTTGAACCCACTCTTTTTTACCACCGGACTACCAGACGCAGACAGAAATTTCATCCCTCTATAGTGGATTTTTATTTCATTTAGTTATTATTTTTTTGCGGAGTATGGAACCTTGTATAATGTATTGTGTGCAGTGTGCAAGGCACACTAAAAGAATTATATTATATCTGTTTACCTCATTTTCATAACCTCTTTCAGTGAAAATCAACCGCTTAGAAAATCTTATAAAAATTGCGAACAAAGGTTTAGTTTGATCTTTTATGTCAAGATTAGGCTTCTAAAAGAAAACCTTAGTTACGTAGTTCCAATAGGATGCTTTTATCGATGTGTATAAACTAGGTCAACATTGCGACTTGTGATACACTGAGCTAGCTAGGCGCTTTTTTGCCTCGTTATAAGATTAAATTTGTGGGATTTTCTCAAATATTATGAGAAATTTATTTTTTAGTTTTACAAGTGCTGCTGTTGTTCTTTGGCCGTAGTGGTTGATGAATAATTAATATACTCGTATGTACTTCATAATAAATATTATAAAATATTCCTTTGCCACTTTTTGTTGTATTATTAGTCTGTGGCCTAACTGGTTATACTTTAGTAGTTGTTGTCTAAGAGTTGATTCATGATTGTAAGATGGCTGAACACCACAATTAAAGAGTTTACACATTAAAGGATCTTTTATTATAAAGACATTACATGGCGCTGCGGACAGGATCAGTATACTGGATATGAATTTCAAAATTTTGTTAAGGAATGGCAATTTGATCACAGAATTATTAGTCCCAAACATCATCAAGGTAATGGTTTGGCAGAGCGTTATATTCAAACAGTTAAAAGAACTTTGAAAAAACTTATTCATGATCAGAAAGATACTTTTCTAGGTTTATTAATATACAGAAATACACCAGTAACTGAATGTGGCAAAACACCGGCTGAATTATTATTTAACAGAAATATTAATACTATAATTCCATGTTTAGGTTTCAAAGTAGTTAATGACAATTTTTCACATACACAGCAGTTAAAACAGAAACAAATTAAACAAAAATTTTATTATGATAGAGGAGCTAGAGAATTACCGGATTTGACTATAGGAGATAATGTTAAAATACAGGATGAGATAAATAAAAAACCAATGTTAAGTGGTATTATATTAGGAAAAGGAGTAGGACCAAGGTCTTATAAAATAAAAAATGAAAATGGGGATATAATTGTGAGGAATAGAAAGATGATTGTTAAAGGAGGTAATTACAAGGAAAGACAAACAATTGATTATGATAATTTAGAAGTTGAGGATGGAAGTATAGAGAATAAGGTAACAGAAGGGGATACAGTGGAAGGAAGGAACGAAGAGAGTAGCACAGAAAGAATAAGACAGACTAGATCAGGTAGGAATGTTAAAACTCCATCTTATTTGAAAGATTATATTTATTAAGTTACTTTCTAAGAATTACTTACTTAGTACTTATATTGAATGTTAAATTGTTCAAGTAATTTACTTTCCCAAGAATAAAGTCAAGTTTTCATTTAATTGTTTAAACTTATGATTAGTTCCTAGCGTATCTACCTATATTATGTTAGGCTACATTAAGTTAATAATGATTTATGTAATTTAAAAAAAAAATGTTTTATTTTGGAAAAAAGAAGGATGTTGTATTATTAGTCTGTGGCCTAACTGGTTATACTTTAGTAGTTGTTGTCTAAGAGTTGATTCATGATTGTAAGATGGCTGAACACCACAATTAAAGAGTTTACACATTAAAGGATCTTTTATTATAAAGACATTACACTTTTCGGCCAAGCCTGGTGCGGAGATCATAATGTTGCTTAAAATTGTTATTGTTTTCTGGGGAATGAATCACTTTTATTATTTCAAATAACATATTGTATTGGTTTTATTTAAATTAAGCTTATTTCATATTATATCATATTTCAGCCAAGGAGCGCGGGGAGCGTTAACGTTACCTGACGTGTATTGAGTGTATTCCGTAGATTTAATTCAATTACGAGTGCAAAAGTCAACAAATCCAAAAAAACTATACATAAGTGTTTTCCTTGTGCTTTACCCTTTTGAATGACATATCATAGTCGATAAAAAGTGCAGTGTATAGTGTTTTATGTGCAAAAACAATCCACAAAAACCGTTTAAAATTTCGATCATTTCGTGTAAAGCGCATAGGCGTCTCGAACATAACGGTCCTCGGGCATTCAACTCTGTTAAATACAGATACAAGCATAAAATATACCCTTATTTCGACTTAGCTGAACAAGTTGTGGTGGCACAGTGGCTAGTACGTTGAAGTGACAATTGAGGTACTCGAGATCAAATCCTGGGAAAAGTAAATTTTTTTTTTTTTTCCTCGAACAACATTTTATATTCAGCAGTGAACTTTAATTACTTTTTTTTTATTACTATTATAATTTTTAATCTAATTTTTAAAATGAATTCATTAACATGTTCAGGTTGTTCGAGCTCCATTACAGACTCTTTATTCTTGCGTTGTAAAATATGTAAAAAAACGTACGACTTAGAATGTGCAAATGTGTCGGAAAAACGGTTTTTGAACACTATGACTAAAGTGCATAAAACAAATTGGAAGTGCGTTTTTTGTGTTAGCAAACAACCCAAGTCGGACAATACTAATACTCCCGTACGAGCCGCGGCTGATGTCGACGGAATTACTAAAAAGCGCGGAGCCGCGTCTCATAGTCCACCTGAAGTTGCCGCGGAGAGTTTGGAAGAGTCTCAAGTGCCCGGCGGTAGCGTTGAAGACGCTGCAGATACAAAAACGCTTATACGGGAGATGCGGATATTTTCTAATGAATTACGGGTCACTCGATCTCATATTGAGGCCCTAAATGAGACATTGACAAATCTCACATCCAGGGTAGACGTCTTCGAAGACCGCATGGACAGCCTAGAGAAGCGATTGAGCCTACTGGAGACTCGTGGCGGGGAGCAGAGCGATGGAGCGCGCATTGAGGGGTTGTTAGCTTCCATAGAGCACTTGAAGAGTGAACTCAACGACCGTGATCAAGACCTACTCCTGAATGACGTGGAGATCGCCTGCGTACCGGAGCAGCCGGGGGAGGGTCTCACCCACCTCACCATGACGCTAGCTAACAAGCTGGGCGTGCAGCTCGCCGAGCAGGACATCGTGAGCTGCGTGCGCGTGGGGCGCGCGCCCGAGCCGGCGGCGGCGGGCGCTGCGGCGGCGACAGCGGGCGGCGCGGGCGTGCGGCCGCGGCCCATCGTGCTGCGGCTGGCGCGCCGCGCCGTGCGGGACGAGCTGCTGCGCGCGGCGCGCGTGCGGCGCACAGCCACTACGGAGGGCGCGGGCCTGCCGCAGCCGCCGCGGAAGTTCTACGTCAACGAACGGTTGACTAGGACCAACCGGCAGCTGTTTCGGCGGGCCCGCGACGTCGCAGGTCGCCTCAACTGGCGGTACGTGTGGACGCGCGGCGGAAACGTCTACGTCCGTCGGCACCAGGGCCCGGACGCTCCGCGCTACCGCCTACGCACCGAAGAAGACCTACTACGGGTTTTTGGTAAGGCCGCGGTTAGTGCTTCGGAGTCTAATTCTAATAGCGTTTAAAATTTGCATTAAAAAATTAATAACCTTTTATCATAAATTTGTAATGATAAGTATTTATTTGTTTTTACTTAAATTTCTTGATAAATTGTATTTTAATTTTTATAAGAATTTGAATACAATGTTCTCAATTCAATATCTTTTGATTTTTTATATAAAGTGTATAAAAATTTCAATAGATTTTTTCAATAAAATAATGTTAATTTTAATTTTACCTTTTAAACGAAAATATAAATTACAAGTAGCTCCTTATTGTTTGTTTAATTTAAATAAAATTATTGGATCTCAATGTTTGTTAATTTTTTATACTTCGTGTATAGAACTTTCAATAAGCTTTTTATGGATATTAGTAATTGATCATGAATGGAATTTTAGTCAGCGACAGGTCTGTATTCATTTAAAAAGTAGTCAAAACATTTTAATATATTTTTTTATACTTTTCAGTGTGTTCGTTTATCATAATATTTTTATGCATTTAAAATGTGTTTTCTATGTTCTTGTTACAGCTTTGAATATGAAAACTGTTTTAGATATCTTACTCTGCGTATGTAACAATGACTGTTTTAATGTGTATAAGGTTTTAGATTTATCTTTAGACTGTAAATTGGAGAAAATAATTGTTGATTATGTCGTATTGAATGGATGTATTGAAATTTTATATGTTTCCGGTGTCTGTTGTATCAGTGCAATGCGGTCATGTGTAGCTCTGCTTATTTATTTGTATTTATTACTCACTTTTTTACGATTTATCTATAAATATTTTTTCTCTGAAACTATAATCAATGGCTCCCAAAACAAAGTTCCTTAGGTTAGGACTCTACAATGCAGGCTCACTTAACACCGGACACGATGATTTTCTGGTAGCAATGGACCGCTATAGCCCCGACATCATTGCAATCAATGAGACGTGGTTGCCTGCGGGACAGGAGGCGTGCGCGCCCGCGCCGCCGGGCTACTGCCTGCGCTGCCTGCCGCGCCCGCGGCACATGTGTGGCGGCCGCGGTGGGGGCGTAGGATTTTATGTTAAGAATGATGTACAAGTCCGCTACCTCAAGAAACACGACACTTCTATTGAAGAAATGTGGATGACCACCAAAATAAATGGCTATAAATTGGTGATCGGCACGGCATATAGACCACAATGGATGAGTACAGACACATTCATAGACGCGCTTACTGATTCAGTGACTAGATTATCTGATTGTGATTTTATGGTTCTAATGGGTGACTTTAATATCAACGTACTTGAAAGAAATGATATTAAAACTATTAAACTTACTCAATTCTTGCATTGCACCGATTTGCGACAAGTTGTAGCTAAACCTACTCACTACACTCCTATATCAGAGACATTGATTGATGTTATCTGCACGAATTGTCCAGTTCGAGAAGTTACTGTCAATAATATTACCGGTGCACATGGACACTCGATGGTAAATGTTTTATTGACCTTGAGAAAAGCTAAAGTGCCCGCGAAAACTGTAACGTTTAGGCCTCTCAAGAGTTTAAATTTAAGCGATTTCAATTCCGATGTGAACTCTCTCGACTGGGAAGCTGTGATAAGGGAACCATCTGTGGATGCTATGGTCACAAAATTTACCTCTATGATAGTGGAACTATATGATAGGCATGCTCCGGTTAAAACCATTCGGATGAAGAATCAAGGATCCTTGCCATGGATTACTGATACGATAAAATTCATAATAAAGTTACGAAATGACGCCCATAATAAGACTAAAAAAAACAACACAGAAACTCATCGGCAATACTATAAGGATCTTAAAAAACTTGTGGACAAAAGTATTTATTTTGAAAAAACGAGCTTATTTTAATACTTGTATAAATTCTAATGTAAGCAATAGTGCTATATTTTGGAAAAAAATTAAAGAAAATATTCTAGTAGACTCAAGCAAATGTGAACATCTGCCAGGGCACTTCGACAATCCTAATAGAATCAACGAACACTTTTTGGATCTTCCTAACTATGACATGATGTCAGTCACCTCGGAAAAAAATAAATATGAGGGGTCTACGTTTGGTGGCCCATCGTTTTCATTGCAGCCGGTATCAGAGATGCAGATTTCAAGGTATATCATGTCAGTAAAATCAAATGCGATCGGATGTGACGGAGTGAGTAAGGACATGATTTTACTAACGCTTCCTAAAACACTGCCAATAATCACTGCTATTGTCAATGAGTCAATTCGTGTTTCAGATGTTCCAAGCCAATGGAAAGAAGCTTTGGTTACCCCGTTACCAAAGATAGATAATCCCACTAATCTTGAGGATCTCAGGCCTATCAGCATTTTAACTTTTTTGTCGAAAATACTAGAGAAGGCTGTTTATGACCAACTTTCCGATCACGTAGAGAAAAATAATATCTTGCCATCTCTTCAATCTGGTTTTCGTAAGGGTCGTGGAACAGTGACAGCTCTCCTGGATATTGTGGATCATATTTTGACAGAACAAGACGTTGGCCATGGAACAATATTAGCACTCCTTGATTTCTCTCGTGCCTTTGACAGTATTGATACGTCTCTTCTTCTGGCCAAATTATCATACTATGGTCTTGACCCAAAGAGTTTGTCGTGGTTCAGAAGCTATCTGAGTGATCGATGGCAATCTGTTAAACTAAAGAATAGTGATGGCTGTGCTCTTGTCTCCGATCCTAAGCTGATTTTGCGTGGCGTACCGCAGGGCTCCATCTTGGGGCCCCTGTTATTTATTATTTATTGCGCTGACTTAACCAATGAAATTAAACATTGCAAATATCACTTATATGCCGATGACGTCCAACTTTGTATATCTAATTCACCTCATGCAATATTACATTCCGTGCAATTGCTTAACAAAGATCTTGATAGTATTTCTGACTGGTCAAATAGGAATGCACTGATGCTAAATCCAGGAAAATCAAAGTACATGGTTTTAGGTTCAAAGTCGCAAATAACTAAAATCGTTGAAAAAAACCCAAAAGTTAGCATATCCGGACAAAGTATTAGCCAGGTTGAAGAAGCTAAGAATCTGGGAATTTTGTTAGATAATCAGATGAGGTTCGAGACTCACGTTGCGAATCTGGTCAGAAGCTGTTTTTATAGGCTTAAAGTTTTATACAAAATACGCCCTTTGCTTTCGGAAAAGGCTAGAATTACTGTTTGTGAATCCCTGGTGTTATCTCGACTGAATTATGCGGATATTTTATATGGCCCTCGTTTACTATTCAAGACCAGTCGACTTATACAACGAGTACAGAACGCATGTTGTAGATTTATATTTGATGTTCCACCAAGAAACCATATCACACCGTTCCTAAACAAGGCTTCAATACTCAACATGGAATCGCGCCGCCGTTTGCACGTTGCTTCATTGATGTTTGACATAATAACTTATAAAAACCCTGCATATTTATTTGCCAAGCTGAAATTTCCCCAGTTAAACTCAATGCGCAACTATGAACCTAGACCATCGCGGCCTCCGCTTCGTATGCTACACCACAGAACTGAAGCATTTGCTGGCAGTTTTCGTCACAGTGCGGCAAAGTGCTGGAACAACATTCCACCACCGATAAGAATGTTAAAATCTAAACTTAGTTTCAAAACCAAGCTAAAAGCATTGCTTTTAGAAATTCAAAAACTAAAAATTCCAAATTGCTTTGCCCGCACCTAATTTATATTATACAGGGTGTGGCGTAATGAGTGGATAATCCTTTACCGACGGTTGGGGGGCATTGCGGCTGTTCGGAAAATGACAATTTGTGTTTTGTAAAAGTGTCACGGTTTTCGAGTTTTTGGGCATTTTTTAAAATTTGAAAAAAGTTAGGCCTTTACCCACTCTTTTAACTGCCAAATTTACAATACAAAGAATTTTCTCAATCTGTTTTCTCAACAGCATTCAGTGATATTGGTGCTATCAAACGTAAACTACCAATTTTGTACGATAGCCAAAGTTTTTTTTATTTTTATTTTTAAACGTACAGTTTGTGCTAAGTTCAATTTTTTTCCCTAACTTTGGTACCTCGTGGTGTAAAAAAAATGTACGGTGACATGAGTGCCCAATTGATTAAAAAATTGCCTGTTTCATTACGATTCCAAAATGGTATAATTTACGATATTTCTAGCTCTCAATTTAAAAATATTGCATTTAAGGTGAGTCAAGGTCAATTTTCTTAGGAGGTTCTCTAACGCAAAATTATTACTATTTGTAATAGTTTTAGTTCATCTGCCTTTGTGTTCACAAAACCGACTCCTCCGTCAAGTTGAATAATAATTCTAGGAATCATAGCGCACCTGCGTTTCCTACTAAAGCTAATGTTTTGGTTTCTTCTTTCATTTAACGAGTAAGAAAGATAAAAAGATAGCGACTCTACTGTTTGTCCTGGGGTACCTACTCTACCTGATTTTAGGGTTCGTTATGGTATGGGTGTAAGTTCTCCTGTCTTAAAATCGTGTGTACCGTCCTCGTTGATATTCCTGTAGGTCTGGAAACCGCTCGTACTGACGTGGTCGGGTCGGCTTCTATCTCTTGGATTACACTTTCATCGTCACGTATAGTAGTTGGCCTCCCGAGCTAGTACCGCCGATGACACTTCCCAGAATTCGACCTCCCATGTTTGCATTATGCACTCTTATAAAAACTCTGTAATCGGGATGGCGTGCATGGGGAAACCTTTCCCGATACAGTGCTGCAGCTTGACTGGCATTACCGCAATATTCACCGTAAATAAAATGCATTTTAGCATACTCCATTGCGAGACATTGCAGTCGGTATCCAACACCAAATCATCAAGTCCAAATCACTAGGCAAATCAAGTCCAAGGTCACAGAAGTAAATCGATGAAGTTAATATCCAAATCACAAAGAAAATCAAGTCCGAGGTCACAGGCCAAATCGTAAATTAAATCTAATCCAAAGCAGAGCAAAAACGCGGGCGCACGAAAGTAGTATGATAGCACACTGGGGTGACGCAGGCAAGGAGTAAGGCAACGAACCCTAAAATCAGGTAGAGTACCCCAGGACAAACAATAGAGTCGCTATCTTTTTACCTTTTTTACTCGTTAAATGATAGACGAAACCAAAACATTACCTTTAGTAGGAAACGCAGGTGCGCTATGATTCCTAGAATTATTATTCAACTTGACGGAGGAGTCGGTTTTGTGAACACAAAGGCAGATGAACTAAAACTATTACCAATAGTAATAATTTTGCGTAAGAGAACCTCCTAAGAAAATTGACCTTGACTCACCTTAAATGCAATATTTTTAAATTGAGAGCTAGAAATATCGTAAATTATACCATTTTGGAATCGTAATGAAACAGGCTATTTTTTTATCAATTAGGCACTCATGTCACCGTACATTTTTTTTACACCACGAGGTACCAAAGTTAGGGAAAAAAATTGAACTTAGCACAAACTGTACGTTTAAAAATAAAAATAAAAAAAACTTTGGCTATCGTACAAAATTGGTAGTTTACGTTTGATAGCACCACTATCACTGAATGCTGGTGAGAAAACAGATTGAGAAAATTCTATGTATTGTAAATTTGGCACTTAAAAGAGTGGGTAAAGGTCTAACTTTTTTCAAATTTTAAAAAATGCCCAAAAACTCGAAAACCGTGACACTTTTACTAAACACAAATTGTCATTTTCCGAACAGCCGCAATGCCCCCCAACCGTCGGTAAAGGATTATCCACTCATTACGCCACACCCTGTATATGACATAAGCGTTGTTATTTTGACATTTTTAATTTAATTTTTTTTTGTGTGCTTATTAATCACATCAGAATTTCTTTTATTATAGTTTAATTCCAATTTCTTTTATTAATGCACTCATTTATTTGTTATTTTTTCTTATTTATTATAATTTTTTTTTTTAATTACTTATGCATGCGTTATTAATTTATTTTATTTTTGTGTCAATGTATAAATATAATATATTAATATTATCACTGTATGTTATTATTAATCCAATTTAAAAATTTAATATAATTGTTTAGTTGATATAGAATTATTTCCCATTTTTCATTATTCCCTAGTACTATTATTATTATTATTTTTAACGTTTAATAACGCTCCCCTGTTTCCAAGCTGTAGCAGAATATCAGCGCTTTGCTCTCTGAGCAAAAATGACGCTGAGCTACGGCTCTTTGCACTGCTACAACGCACTCTTTTTGTTGTAATCGTACTTAATTTTTTTTATTTTTCCTGTAAGATGTTAAATTTGTAATTAATTTTAATTTTTTTCTTGCTGTAATATGTGTGTGTTTGTGGCATCAATAAATGAATTATCTATCTATCTATCTATCATGATGACATGGAGGTCAAATGCAAGTTTTATCAGCGGTAAACAAAAACAAAGACTAATGTTTTTATTCGGTTCTTGTAGATAGACTCTGATTACAAATAAATATCATAAACATCTTAATATTTTAGTAGCTTGTAAAGAGAACATTCAAAAGAACCTGTCAGTTGCAGTATAACCTGACAGAATGAAGTACGAGTAGACTAGAAACATCCAACCGTCGGTCGTCGCTCGATGCTTTGCGCTGAAAACCATACAACTATAACCTTTATTACTTTTAAAAGAGATGTCCCAGCCTCGGCTAGGAACCTGTGCAAAACCTTAAAAAATTGAGAGACTATTACTCTTTTTACGTAAAATACTAATCGTAGTTCTGTGGTTCAAAAATAGAAACAAATCCATATTACTTTCGTTATTTTCATATAAATATCCGCCATGATTTTTGTGTTGCAATTTTACTGTTTATTTTTTTGTTTTAACCAAAATACAAAGTAATTCTGTAGTAATTTGTGTGTACATAGATCCAGCCAAGGCTCCATACAATCTTGGGACATTACTTTTCTTACCTAGGTAATAGAAGTTATTTTGCTTTTGAATAAAGATTTAATTGAAAAAAATATTTACCAAGGTATCGTCACGTATAGATAAACACGTTAGAAACTTAAGTACAGAGATAATTATATCTCTAAGTTTTAAAAATAAAAACAGCGTATTGAAGCAGTGTACAAAACTTTTACTTCATCAAAAATCCTAATTTTACATTGCTTTGTTATACTTTGTGTGATGTGTTCCGGCCATATATAAAGAAGATTCGGTTCTATCCTTAACACATGTCGTCGATCTCAACTTCACTTACTATCAGCAGGGCTATTCTCCTTAGCAACAGCGACGAATCAGGGACGAGTTCATCGATGCATCACATAACACATAACTCGACCCCACCAATCGCCGCCGATAGCAGCGTGAGTTAGAACATTATTATTCGTCGATTCGTTTGACATTTCATCGACGAGGTCGTCGTCGAGCGCAGCGTTGTTATTTTAGTTATTTAGGGTAATGGGAGGTATTTTGGTGATATTTTTTGAAAAACTGATAAAATTAGTACTGGGTTTTTATTATGTAATAGATCCGTATTAAGAGTATCTATTAATGAAATAAAAAATAACGAAAGCCTCCAAATGTATCGAATATAGTTTATTAAGTAAACTTTGGTAGTAGCTGGTAATTTCACGACAGGGTGAGGTTATTTGATGACAGCGGTAATGAAATTTGGTGTTATAAAAATAACTACATGCAATTGTCACATGTATAATACGATTTCTCTGAACTTTGCAAGTCCATAATATCCAGGCAGGTTTCATGGTATGGAGTAAGACAATAAGAGCATTGTATCCATTCTGCACCATTTTCTTCCTGGCATCTTGGGAATACATCCTTTTGCAAACGCCACATTCCCAGTCGTTATCATTTTGGGTTAAATTTCTCTCTTTGGTTATTTGTTTTGATGTTCCAGGTGATGAAAAATCTTCTACCGGTGTTTTGTTAGCTTCTTTGTTTAGATGTTGTGCTCCTAAAGGTGTTAAGCATTATGCACTTGAATCTCTTTTGGGTTTATTATTCGAAGCTTTTTTCTTAGAAAACTTTGGAGTGACCAAAATATCTGAGACTAATGCAGTTGTGTTTAAGTCTGAAAGAGGTGCAGAAGTTATTACAGTTGAATCAGCTTGTTGCGGTATCACCAAAAGCAATAATCCATCAATTTTACAAATCCATGTCTTCTTGAAAGCATTGACAATGTTATTTGCACTTAGGGCACTAACGAATGTGGGATTCAAAATTGATTGTAAATTAAATCGGTTAGGAGGAGATGATGGATTACTCCTCATATAGTTGGCCATACTCTGGTACCAGTGGCTTTTGAGTAATTTAAATACGCACACATCTAGGGGTTGTAAAATGTGAGTGCAGTGGGCTGGAAAAGTCAAGAGATACACCTGATTTGATTTTTCAGTTTCTAGAACATCTGGTCCTACGTGTGCTGTGTGGGAATCCATCAATAGTATTACAGAACGCTCAGGTGGAATAGATGTAATTGGCAATAGTCTTACCAACGTGTTTGGCAATGCATCTCTTTTAAAGATATCATTCCACCTGACCCCTTTAAAGATTATCATTGGTAGAATCCATGTTCCATTGGCACATATGCACGCCAAAAGAGTTTGCGTTTGTCCATGCTCAGCGTAAGTACGAAGGTACACATAATTTTTACCTATTGCTTTTTTTATCCTTGAGGGTTTGACTACATAAGATATGCCAGTCTCGTCGCAGTTCCAAAGCAAATGTGGTTTGTCTTTTATACCTAATTTAGTCACGAGGTCCTCCAGTTTTGTAAAAAAGTCTTTGACCACTTCTTCGATGGCCATAGAAGCTCTGTAAGTTGATAAGCTCTCTGGAACTCAAAGGCATAGTCCATATCTTTTTTTTAAAGTTTGACCAACACCATTTGCTTGCAATTTCTTTTAAAGAAGCTAACATGTTTTCACGCCCTAATGATTTAGCCAGATTGTACGCAGTCTTTCTAATTTGAAAAACCGTGAACCCGAAACCAAGTTCTTGCATCTCGATAATGTAATTGAAAAGTTTAAGTTCCAAATCGCCAAGCAGAGCAAACGGTCTACCCATTTTCTGCATTTTATCACTTTCAGTTTCAACGTAACGCTTCAGGTTACTCCATGGTATATAACATTGTTTGGCAGCAAAGCAAATACTTCTTCTGTCTGTCTTCACTATTTCGTAAGCCATTCTGAGTAAATTTGAGTCATATTTTCTATACTTCTTCGATTCTTCGTCCATTATTTGCTGCAAATAATAAAGACAAATATTTTTACAGGTATATTGGTGACCAAAAAAAATAATTGTCCGTACAGGTAAATTGGTGATATATTATATTTTTTTACTTTAAATCATAAATCACTATAATTATTAAAGTCTGGATAACACGAGCTTTATAATGATGGTATAACATGATACCTAAACTAACAACGCAAAGTTATAATAGTTACCCTGTATAAAAAATACAGGCATATTTTAATTATTAACAAAGGACTTCGCTTTGAACAAAATATTTAATTTCACTAATTCACATACATATTATAGTTAAGCTTGGAATATGATAACATTTTTACATCGTTTTTTAATTTTTAGTGCAAGTTGCTGTAATTGATTTCTACGCAAGTAGAAAAAAAGCCGTTAATATCTTCACAATGAAGTGAAGTTCAAAGTAGAATACCATTTAGAACCTTTGGACATGGAAATTAAACGTCAAAGTTGAATAAGAACTATTATTGTTAAAGAATAAAGGAAATAGACGCGTCTTCAGTGACGTTGGAAATCTTTTATTTCCGTATTTCTGTGAGCATCGTTGGTACCTTTTTATAAAAATATTTTGTTGCTTTTTAAAACAGACTTCACCAGCATAAATAAGCCAGTTTGAATTTTATTTCCATAAACAATGTTCTAAAAGTGACCAGAAGCATTTGTGGACTTTCTCAAAAAAGTCATCTCTCTTAAAAAAGTAAAGTTTTTAAAGGTTTTCTCGAAGACAATACAATGCTTATTATAAATAAAAGGCAAAATCGTTTGTTCAACAAAAAAGAGAGCAGTTTCACAGAAACAAAAGAGACGTTTATTAATACAAAGGGAATGATTACTTTAACCGTATTATTTAAAAAACATATATAAGTAAAAAAATGCCAATAAGGTGATTTTAATTGCACAAGCAATATATTTCACACTACCTTTAAAAACACTTACATTTAAGGATTTCCGAGGACACTTAAGTTGAAGACTATAAATATGACTTACGAAAATTATTTAAATAAACATTAAATTTATTTATTTTTGATGAAGATATGTTGTACGTTGTTCTCAATTTACCTGTTTGTCTGTTTAAGCTTCCTTGTGTGTACATAAATTATTCAATAAATTAATAAAGACATCCATTAAAATATATTAATATTAGTAAGGAACTCAAATAATCATACAAATATCCTAGAATTCGGGGAAAATATATAGTTTTGATCAGAATTTCGTACCTTTGACCCCAATCTCACCTAGTGGTAAACGAAGATGACAGCACACAGCTACATGATAAAACTGGCTCTTTATAAAACCGCTGAAATGGTGATATTTAGCGGCAGTTTTTTTTATATAAGGTTGTCACCAGACTTAAGGGGCCTGACATCAAGCGCGGGCCACTCGAATTAGTCTCTTTTTATGACAGGCTTAACCCTTAAAATAGCGATTTTTTTAAACTTTGTGTAATAAATATATGTAATTATTCATAGCAATAAAAGACAGGAAAAAATATTAAAAAAAATATTTATTGAAAATAAGTGTTAATTTTTATTAAAAAACTTTATGTTGTCTATAAACAACATTGCGCCCTTAATAGAGAACACGAAGTATGGCAAATACAAAATAATTTTATTCATTATGATATCTAAAAAAACAGTTTTTACTCTTAGTATCGCATAATGAAACACCACATTTTATACATTTTCTGTACGTAAATCCTGAACAACTAGGATATTTACACCTTTCCTGCTTTTCATTCCAAATGGCCCAATGAGATATTTGATCCAATCTTATATCTTTTGACGGAGCAGATTGTACCTGACCCTTGCGTCTTTTCTGCTCTATTTCAGCTTGAAGATTAGAGCTAGAAGGACGACCACGTTTTCCAGTATTGGTTGACAAGCCAATCCTACAAAGTGACTCGGCCAAATCTAATCTGAATTGACATAAGTTTAGTGGTTTTGATTTCGACATACAATTTTCTTGTTCCACTTTTTTATATATTAGCCAGGCGTTTACTACAGCAACATCCAATAAATGATAAAATAGTCGCATAGTCCATTTACGACTTTTAATTTTAATGTGGTATCGACCAATGAAGGAGTCTAATAAATCTACTCCCCCCATGTGTATATTGTATTCCCTTATGGCTTTAGGGCAGGGAATGGCAGTCCTTTCTTTTTTCTGTTTATCAAATCGAGTGACAGTCGTAGCAGGTTCAGCTCCCACGTATATTGATATTAAGTTTACAGGTTTATTATCTTTCCAAACTATGGCACTGACGTCGACACCATCAACTGTAGCTACATTTTCCTCGTAAAATCCCCTTGGAACTGTTTTCTTCATTATTTCTTTTTTATCTGGAAGCTTGCAATTACGAAGGCGATTTATACGCACTGTGCCAAGGGAAAATATACCTTCTTTTGCTAAGTACGTCACAAGTTGAAGACTTGTATAAAAATTATCGAAATATATTATATGGTTCGCCTTTCGTGGTACCATACGAGAAAGCCTTATTACTGTATTTGCAGATTCACCTAAATCAGGTTCATTTGGCAATGGAGATAATTTTCCTCGACCAGTATAAATTTCAAACCTATGGGCATATCCATAGATACTACAAATAAGAAAGAGCTTAATACCCCACTTGTGGGGTTTATTAGGCAAATATTGCTTCATATAATGGCTCATCTTTGTTGCGCACATTTGTTCGTCTATAGACAATCTTTGTTTCATAGGTACTCTTTCGTTGAGTGAGTCTATGACAGGTCTAACCAAGTATAGTCGATCATGATCAGGATGAGTGTTAGGTAAGTTGTTATCTTTATTACTGAAGTGAATAATTGAACACATTTTTTCAAATTTCTTCGAAGGCATTGTATTTTTGATTAATTCATAGCCAAATTTGTTATTCCAGTACAGTTTTCTATTTGGAAAACGGATTATTGAGCTATAGATAAGAATACCAAGAAATTTATTAAGATCATTTTCATCTATGCATTCAGGATTTGAAATTTGTTTTTGAGTGGAATATAAATTACTCTCTTCAACTATTTTATTTACTAGTTCAGGTCTAAAAAAGTAGCGAAAAAATTGTAACGGAGATTGACATTCTAATAAATCAGATGGCATTTGCATATTACCTTTAAATGTAAGGTCTTCTGCGGCAGTAATTAGATTTCTTTTGCGCCATATAACAGGTCTCGACTTACTTCGAACATCGGAAGAACAGTCAAGCTGGTTTCCATCATTGACAAGAGGAGGATCAGAAGAACCCACCTGGTCATCCCCACAAATTATAGGTGGATCTTGCTCTTCCGGTGTGATGCTTGCATCTTCGAAATCCTCAGAGATATCTTCAGATACTGCATCTTCAAGGTCTTGCTGAATTTCCCGTATAGACCTGTAGTGGTTACCCTCATCTTCATATTCAGAGTCTGAAGATTGAGAATCATCTTCAGATTCTTCCCAGTTTCGTAACATATCAGCAATATTTTTTTCCGATAAACCAGCCATACTGAAAAAAAAATAATAAACTTTTCAATAAAGTCTATTGCATACTTCACAATATGTGAAGAAGGTGCGCTGTTGTTTTCACACAACACAAAAGTTTCTTCATTTTTGACACCATCGCGTAGCATATTTATGTTTTCTAAATATCAAAATCACTAAACGAACCTTTATTTATCAATAACAAAACATAATATGGGACTTACCTCAAAAATCACAACTTTTATTTGCACAAGAACACAAGATGATTTCGACAAACTTTTATCAGACTACCGCCAATAAAGTGACAGTCTAAAAAGTTATCAAAAAATAAAAAGTCATCAATGTTGCTAGCGCAAATATGTGTTAATATTCAGAAAGAAATATTATTTATGGTAAATATTTAAAAAAAAAAGTTAATGCCGACGTTATGCTGTTTTAATCATAATGTTGTTTTTAAACTACAATGCTCTTTTAAGGGTCACGGGCTATTATAAGCTGATCCTTCGTGGTGCAGAATATTTCTATGATACAGACTCTATCCAGTTTTTAAAAGTTCAATTTGATGTCAAGCTCTTGTGCGATCCTGGACTTTAGGTGCTGTAATTGTCATATATAACAAATATAATTATATAACAAGCTTCCCAACACCATAAAAGATGCTAAAAGTACTCAAATATTCAAAAAATACTTAAAATCCTACGTACTAAACCAAAATATATGAGGCCGGCCACATCTAGTTACGGTGTATCGGTGTAATTATCGCTGTACTGTCATATTCATCGTTCGTTTTTGTGTTGTGATTATGCATGTACCTACATTTAAAACTATTATTTTTTAAATGTTACGTTCTTGTGTATTGTAGATTTACTTTATAAGTTCTCATGTAAGTGAATTGATTTGTAATTATTTTTGAGAATAAATGTCTTTAAACCTAATAAGAGTCGATTCATAACTTTCTTAGTATAAGTAAAAACGTTATTTAGTCTCTGAATCACAAAGATGCTAGTTTAGTCCTCTATCCACTAGAAATATTTATTTTATCTGAAATTATTTGTTACACTGCCACATAATAAATGAAATACACGTGTAAGCTGCCTCATTTTTCTGTCATTTTCGCTTTAAAGCTAGTATAAAATATTCAACATTATTGAAACTGCTTACCGATAAAATCCATTATTCATACATACATACATAACGTCACGACTGTATCCCTTATGGGGTAGGCAGAACACCAGAGGTTACAAGACCATCTGATGTCACGTTTGACAAATTTGGAAGTATTATAAAGATGGAGAGAGACTATTGCGGTAACAGGGGGTCAGCCTATCGCCCACAAAACCGCCTTTAAAACCTCTGTCCCTTAACTGACTTTTACAGTATGCCCGGGAAGAGAAGCAGCTGGCACATTCTATGTTTTTCTTTCACTCCCAGTCCAGCAATATTCATTATTAAATTTATGAAAGCAATATTCATTCATAAAAAAGAGAAATTAAGACCTTCCAAAGCAAAACAAACTTTTCATTTTACGATATTACGATAGTCACATCTTGTTTTGTAATACTCTCAAAAAACCCTTCATAATTTAATTTCTTCTGCCTGTCAGTAGCAATGTACTATACGTATTAAATTGACGTTGGCCGTATACACTTTCTATTTCAGTGGTTAAAGGTGAAACGGGTCGCATCTCATTCACCTTTTCATTCGTCTATGTATAGAGTAAGCCCAGAGTCACTTTGAAAGTGATGCCTCGAGCGAAAATATTCCCGCTTTTGCTCAGAAAGCCTTGCTGTCCACAAAAAGCTATTTGAAAACGTAGGCATAAATTACGGAAAAGATGAAGTTAATACAAAATTTTGTATTCAAACTAAGTTTACAAACAAAAGGAAACAAGGGTCGTTATTTCGTTTCCCGCTGACATTGGGCAAGTAATTACTCCAAAAAATAAGTTTATGACTTTTTGGAAGAGCAAGAATAATGTTTTGAAAATTTAATTTGATTTGAAAATAAAAAATTCAGAGGAATCGTGAGGTGGCTTTATACGGAATTTTATTCTTTTGATTGGAGAGATTACGAAACAGATATTAAAATGGTATTGATTGTGTCCCATATAATGCTAATTGCAGAAAAGTTCTTCTATGCTAGACTGGAGGAAAGGGAGCAAAGGAAAAATATTGAATGTGCAAGGTGCTTACCTTACTGGGCATACTTTAAAAGTCAGTTAAGGGAGAGAGGTTTTATTGGACGTTTTTGTGGGTGATAGGCTGACCCCTGTCACTGCAATAGTCACTCTCCACCATTATAATGCCTCCAAATATGTCAAACGCGACTTCAGATTGTTCTATCTACCCCATAAGGGATACAGGTGTAAAGTTAAGTATGTAAGTATGTAGGAAAGTTAAATAACAAAAAATAAAACGTCAAAAATTACCTACACACAAAACGCAGCCCTTATTTTTTTTCTCTTAAGCTAAATAACTTTGAAGTATAGTTAATGTTATTTTACTCAACTTTGCCAAAATATTCCGAGACTAAGCTTTGCCAACAAGTTAAAGTAGCTTATATTCTTAATCGGTTGTTTTCTTCAAAGTTTTAACCGTTAAGTCAGCCTCAAAGCTAACCTCAATCAAAATGGGATTAAGGCTGTCAAAATCGTACTTCAAAAGAACTATTGGAACCAAAACCTTTTTGAAAAATTGGATATCAAAAACATTTTTTTGTTCTGCGATTGGCTTGTGAAATTGCTACGGGCTTATTGCATGTCAAAAATCAAATGTAATTTTTTTTGAAATCGCCTTTCATTATACTAAATGTATTTAAAACATTTATGCAATCCTAGCGCCCTCAATTTTAAAAAGGTATATTGATGTTTTCATAAACGGATTACCTTGAAGAAATAATTTTTATGCAATTTTTATTGATATCAATAAGCTGTTACTTTGTTCAGTAGTGACTTTATTAGATTTTCACTTCACAAGCCAAGTTGTAACCTTTTTTTATGAAACTATCGTAACTGTTCTAATAACTAACACAAAAAGTATACCTATAAATCCTATACGTAATCAAAATCATACAGTTAAACAATATATGTACAAAAAGTATAAAATAAACACATTTTTAATAATAACAACAACTACTGTGTATTGAATATTTGATTTAAATTTTGATTAATATACTTAGCTTAAATAGAAAACTATTTATTTATTTAACAATTTTTGTACACAGGATAAAAGACAATTGAAAATAAACATAGAATAAAGTTACAAGGGTCAACTTATTTCTAAAGAAATTTCTTCCAGCAGACCTGAGACTGGAGAGTTTGGTTAAAATGCAATAATAGTATGTACGTATAAATATAAATCGAATAATTTACTTATACTATTAAAATATTATATTTAAAAACCTACATAACAAATTTTAAATACAAATACATACATAAGATATATAATTTATACCTACATATTATATCATACATAAAAATACACACAAAAATACACACAAAAACTTTTAGCAGCATAGAGAAAGGTAGTGATCTCTTACTTTTTTCTTGAAAATAGATATTAGATTGAGACTCCCGTATTATGTGAGGTAGTGAATTCCACAATCTGACTGCATGAACCGAGAAAGAGTAGGAAAATAGTCAGTTTTATGAATGGGCATGTGTAGAAGAGTGCGCACATGTGCTCTACATGGCGTATCCTGAGAGTGAGTGAAAGAAAATCTTTTACGCAAATAGGGAGGGGTAAGCGGGTTAAATAGGATATTGAAAATAAGACACAGGATTCTAAGGTTTCGTCGGAAGCGTATCGGAAGCCAACGGAGTTGCTTTCAAAATTCGGTGATGTGATCGAATTTTTTGAGTCCAAATATGTAACAAACACATACATTTTGCAAACGCTCCAATTTGTTTAATAGCTCTTCCGTGGCATCCAGATAACAGGAATCGGCATAGTCCAGAATAGGAAGAACCAGCGACTGGGCAAGAGAAACTTTTGTCTGAAAAGGCAAAAAGCTTTGCAAGTTCTTAAGCGAGTGCAATGTGTAGTGGACCTTGCGACTGATTTCACTGACATTAGCGTTCCATGAAAGGTTTGAATCAAGAATGACTCCCAAGTTTTTAGCAGTGTCAGTGAAAGCAATCACAACACTGTCCAAGGTGATGGGAGGAACTACAGTAAAGTCAAGACAATTACGCATATACCGGCTACCAATGATCATTTCTTGGGACTTTTTGGGGTTAACCAGAAAACCAAAAGACTTTGCCCAGTCACTTATTTGACCAAGATCTGAATTAACAGCTGTAACAGCAGATTCGACATCAGATGCAATGAAATGTCGGTATAACTGCAAGTCATCTGCGTAAAGATGGAATTTGGAAGAAATGACTTCGGTAACTGAGTTTATAAAAATGGAAAAAAGTAGAGGAGATAAGACACCACCTTGCGGCACCCCAGCAATTAGATCGCACCAATGTGAGTGATTCTCATCAAGGCGGACCTGCTGAGAGCGGCCACGAAGGTGGGACTCAAACCAAGTCAATGCAGAAGGGGAGATATTTATGGATTTGAGGATACCTAGGAGGATATCAAAATCAACAGCGTTAAAGGCGCTGCTGAAATCTAGAAGGATAATTAGGGTAAGGGATTTGTTTTCCATGGCCCAGCGAATGTCATCAGTTACGTGTATTAATGCTAAAACAGTGCTGTGGCCAGGACGGAAGCTGGACTGGAATTGGGTGATTATATTATTAATGGAAAGGAATGCTGATAGTTGTTTATGCGCAATGTGCTCGAGAACTTTCGAAAGAAAAGGTAGGATTGATATACGGCGAACATGGGTTATGGCAGTAGGATTAGGGATTTTAGGTAAAGGAATAACGTGCGCGCGTTTCCAGGCAACAGGGAAGGTACTAGAAGATAGAGAGTGGTAAAATATGTGTGTGAGGATAGGTAAAAGGAATGGTAATATCATGACGATCATTCTAGAGCACAAATTGTCATCACCAACCACAGCTGAGGAAATAGAGAAGATAGATTTCTTGACTTCATCTGAAGAAACGGCTGAAAATGAGAAAGGAGAATATGTTAATTGCAGTCTCGACTTTTTATATTGGACTTTATAGTTTGGTTTAAAAAAACGTGTCAAGAGCAAGTCAGACTCGTGAATCGAGGATGTTTATTTATTTGCCTATACCACAGTACAGATTCTGTACTGTGCCTATACTGTACATTTTACTTCTTTAAATTTTTTGATACCAGTTCGACGGCAAATAACCGTAGGTTTTATGAACTTGAGAAGTTAAAGTATGCGGCAGAAGCGAGGATATCTTTCGATTGCATGGATTAACATTTTTTTTTCAGTGTTTTAAATGACTTTTTAGCAAACCTACGTGTGTTTTATTACTTTACAAGTTGATACCTCTACGCGTTTTGAGGAAAATGATTTTGACAAAAGGATAACAAAGCAAATAGTGAATTTCGAATTTCTTATTAAGCATTATTTTTTGCGAAAAAAAAAAAACCGTTACCGAGACGAAGGCTTAGCTTGGTAAATATTTTAGGGACTTTGCACCATCGATTTCAATGGTAAAAAGTGGTTTACTGAATTTTGATGTGGCCGTACAAGCACCTAAGATTTCGAACGTCCTGGACGCCCAGTTGAGGTCTCTACACCCGAAACAATCGAAAAAATTCACGATTTGGTGTTGGCCAAACGAAGATTGAAAGTGCGAGAGATTGTGGAAGCCGTAGGGATCTTGCTTATGGTTAGTGGTTTTAATTTTGAAGGATCAATTGGGCATGAGAAAGCTTTCCGCAAGATGGGTGCCGCGTTTGCTCACAGTCGACCACAAACGCAATCGTGTTACAACTTCACAGGAAGGTTTGGCGCTGTTTAGTCGCAATGTGGAGGAGTTTTTGCGCCATTTTGTAACCGTGGACGAAACATGGATCCATCAAAATACACCAGAGACCAAACAACAGTCAAAACAGTGGGTTTCTAATGGTGAATCGGTGCCAAGGAAGGTCAAGGTGGGCGACTGTTTTTTGGGATGCACGCGGGATAATCCACATTGACTATCTTCAAAAGGGAAGAACAATCAATGGGGAATGTTATGCCAACTTATTGGACCGATTCAATGAAGATTTGAAAAAAAAACCGACCTCATTTGGCCAAGAAAAAAGTTCTTTTCCACCAAGACAATGCAAGGGTGCACACGTGTGCAGTTGCCATGGCAAAAATCCATGAATTGGGCTTTGAATTGCTCACTCATCCACCCTATTCTCCATATTTGGCTCCGAGTGACTACTTCTTGTTCCCAAACCTGAAGAAATGCTTGGTGGAAAAAGATTTGACTCCAATGATAAAGTCATCTCGCAAACAAAGGCCTATTTTGAGGACCCCGACAAATCATATTTTTTGGAAGGGATGAAAAAATTGGAGATGCGTTGGACAAGGTGTATAGAGCTCAAGGGAGACTACGTTGAAAAATAAAATGATTTATGTATCAAAAAATCTGTGTTTTATTCCAAAAGTCACGGACTTATTGACCCGCCCTCGTAGGTTAGAAATATAAATATGATTGTTAAAAGTATCTAAAAATAATGCCAAATGGGAACTTTACTCTGCGACGCGCACAAAGCCGGAGTTAGTCGCTAGTAGGTATTGAATATGAGCTTAACTCAGATTCTTGCTTTATTTATAGTGCCTACATAAGAATAAATTAAATTTTATTAATTGACAAGGATCTTTAACTAATCACGTCCTACATATAAAACTGTTCCGTAACTGACTGAGTGACAGACAACGTACAGCCATTTGAAGCAAAGAGCTAAAATTTGGAGCATACATTTTTTAGGGGGTGAAGGGAAGGGATTTAGGGAGGCATTCCCAAAATTCCCATGGGAACGGGAAATATTGGACTTTTTAGTTTGTTTAAAAAATCCTACTCATTGAGGACACTGACGTGAATCTTGGTATTTATTTACTTTATTGGAGACAAAACAGAAATAAAAGGTAAGTATAACAAATATTAACCAAATTCAAACTTAAAGTAATCAACGATTACAGAGCATTAAAAAAACCGACATCATGTCAAAACTTTGGCTGAGTTATGATGTCATCCACGTAAACATACTCCGAACTCATACATATTTTTTCAAAACTTTAAAATTTTTAATGAAGTTCTCACCCGATTTTGATGAAATCTATATGGGACCAATTATGAAATATCTTCTATCATATGAAATAAGAACTTTTAAACATCGATTCATAATTGTCTGAAATATCGTGTAACAAAGACATAAAAAAACATACAGACGAATTGAGAACCTCCTCCTTTTTTGGAAGTCGTTTGATAATTGCAATTATTTCCTTAGAATGTCTTACTGAGAATATACACAGATATAGAAAAAATGGTAGCAATTAAGGTGCAGCAGTGTCTTATATAAAACTGAAAATAAAGGACAGTTAAGAGTTGTACAATTAAAGTGCTGCTTATTATAATATTAAGGTACAAAGGTATATTCTGAACTATTAACTATGGATTAAGGTTCTTTCAATGGATCTCTGCTTGTATTATTGAGGGAGTTTCTGGAAATCTCACAATCGTTTAGTGCATACGAAGTATCGGATATAATCTCGTTTGTCACATAATATGTAACGTATTTATATATAACATGTTCATAATCTAACTGTACTATGAATAGTTAAAGGGCTTTATATCAAGTGAAATAAAGTAGCAATTTTCAAAACATAAACATTGCAGCTGACATAAAACGTATTAAGATCATTTGTCAAAAACGTAAACGACTTGCAAAACAAATTCCAAATTGCTTCGTTCCTGACACTACACACATTTTGTTCGAAACTCCCAACTGCCAACTGTAATAGATTTCGTTATCAGATAGTCCAAAATTGCAAACAGCGTTGAAATTGAATGGTTTTTTTGTTCAGCTAATACCAGTTTCGGCTGTCACGGCCTAACGAAATATCGAATACCCTTAAATCTATCTATACAAATAACGGTCATACTGTAAAGTAAGTACTCATCGAAATTCGTAAATCGAAAGCCGTCAAAAGAGAATTTATGATGCATATATCTGCAAGACCGGACTCATATTTCACGGAAACGACGAGCTTTGATTAGCCGGAATATGGAACGAGCTTTTGTAAAACAAATCTCCGTAGTTTGTCAAAGATTAGGAATTATTAGAAATTTTTCGTTTCTTTGAACTCACATGCGACAACTACTTTGGCAATGATGTAAACCTTTCTGCCTCGAACGCCAGTGGTTGCGGGTTCGATTCCCGAATGACAAAAGAAAAAAAAAACCGTGTCTGGGTCTTTATCTATTTATGTATTTATATTCTACTTTACTTTGGTAGACTCCTTTTTACTTGCCATTTTTTTATATTGAATTTTAACTAGTATTTCTATTAATATAAACTAGCCGCCACCGTTTGGATCGTAACAGAAGTTCTACCCTTTAATTGAATAATGTAAACACTATTACCCTTTCAGCCTAGTGATCAAATACTATCCACATGCTTTAACCAATTCCACCTCTGAGTTTTACTACCATTTTGTAATATTTAATATCAAAAAAATATTGTACTGATATTAAGTATTACATCTCATAAGATCCCAGGATGCAAGTAGCTACCTAAGTCGCATGAAGGGGTAGCGAGCTAGCGCCGCACGCTAGGTGTCCCCACTCGATCGACAAAACTGAGGCACCCAGGAAGCTTGAAACTTGCTAAGTTTTTATGATACTACATTAGTTGAAAAGTTCGCGGCCTGGCCATTAAAAAAAAAACTTTTGTTACTTTTTCTGCCGTCATTTTGAACTGTCATTATTCAATTGTCAGCCCGCGAATTTTCAATTTGATATCTTATTTAAATAAAATTTTACGAACAATATAAATACTTGTGTAGAACAAATTTTCACTAATGGAGAAATTTGAACAACGTGCTGTGATTAATATTTGTTTAAAAAAAGATTAACACCAAAGGAGATCCATGATGACATGCAAACAACATTAGGGGAATCTGCCCCGTCTTATACCACTGTGAAAAAATGGGTTGCAGAATTTGGACGTGGACGAGAGAACATCGAAGATGACCCTCGCTCCGGCAGGCCAATGACGTCTACGACCGAAGAAAACATCAATAAAGTGTGTGATCTCATATTGAAAGACCGTAGATTGACTATCAGAGAAATTGCAGACACTATAGGCATCTCATATGAACGAACGCAAAACATCATTGTCCATGAACTCGGCTTTTCTAAGGTTTCGGCTAGGTGGGTCCCCAGATTGCTTTCAGTAGAGCAAAAGCGAATTCGACTCACGATTTCTCGCGACTGTTTGGAGATGTTCGAGGCTGATCCACAAGGTTTTCTTGACAGATTTGTGACAATGGATGAAACCTGGGTTCACCACTATACCCCAGAATCAAAACAACAATCCAAACAATGGAAAAAATCAGGTGAACCAACTCCGAAAAAAGCAAAGGCAATTCTGTCGGCTGGCAAGGTGATGGCATCGGTTTTTTGGGATGCTAAGGGTGTCATTATGGTGGACTACCTTCCAAAAGGCGAAACAATAAACTCTGCGTACTATAGCACCCTTCTGCGCCGTTTACGTGAAGAAATTAAACAGAAACGCCCAGGATTACTGAGAAAGAAAGTGTTGTTTCACCAGGACAACGCCCGAGTCCACACGTCTGTCGAGTCTATGGCTCAAATTCGTGATTGTGGTTTCGAATTGTTGCCACATCCAGCTTATTCTCCTGATTTGGCACCTTCGGACTTTCATCTGTTTCCAAACCTGAAAAAACACGTCGGTGGGCAGAAATTTTTAACGAATGAAGAGGTCGAAGCCGCTGTTAACCTGTATTTTGAAGACCTTGAGGAATCTTTTTTTAAAACAGGTATGGAAGCTCTGGAAAGCAGATGGAAGAAGTGCATAGAGCTAAATGGAGATTACGTCGAAAAATAAAAATATTTTTGTATGTACTTTATTCTGTTTTCTTGACTAGGCCGCGAACTTTTCAATCCACCCTCGTAATACGATAGTTTTTTTGTACACCGATTCTTCGAACGAAAATATCTAACCCGTGGCTTAGATTTCGCAAAAACAATCACTACATGGTGGCACCAGATTATTTAATTTTAATTGTGTAGTAGGATATTCAAATATAAATTGACAATTAAATCACAATTTCTAACCGATTCAAGTGTTAAATATAGACTTAGTAATTAAACTTCGAAACATTATAGGATATTTTTTTTTTCGAGTTAAATTATTTTACTCGACAAATTGTAAAATTAAAAACATTGTTGATTCTTCTTCATTTTCCACTCCGTGAATATCTCCTGTCATTTGCCAGCACTGTAACGCAAACCCTTCGAAATTTTTGCAAAAAAGATGGCCAATTTGAAGTTAGTATTTTTTTAATATAGCGCAAAATTTAGAAGCCTTAAAATATTAAAGGATTAGAAAGCTTTCTTTCTTTTTCGGGTTATATATAAAATACAGACTTAATATGCTTTTGTTTTATTTTCATTGAGATTCAAACCACGTTATTTATGTGTAGCTTAGAGTAATAATATTGAGCGCGCGTATTGCATTTTCCGCCTAATACATAGCGTAGGCAGATGAATATATGACAGATATTGAATTATGCAAAAATGTTAAACATTTTATCGATAACGCTGCGAATGCATTACCTAACTGTGTATCATACAGGATAACTTTAAAATGGATATTAGTTAGGTACCAATTGCAAATGAAATAAATATTTCCTCGTCAATTTACTTTTTTTAATCAAGCAATTGGTTTCACTACAAATAAATTAAAAGTGTTGCAGATGTGTTTGAAAACATAAGTTGATTTGATGATATTGTTGATTAACTTTTCGTTTCAATTTAATCTTTTTACAAAAAAAAATTATGTGATTTCAATTTTATATCAGCCATTCGAAAGCATAACAAACTGTTAGAGTTACAAGAAAATAAGTGCATTGAAAAATCAATAATTACGTAGATACTATAGTAAAGATTTCAAGCAACCTATCCCAATCTAAACCAAAGTATACTTATGGTTTTGAAGATATTTACCTAAATATTATTAACAATATCAACATTTACATATGGACAAAACTGCTTCAATTTTTTTTAATATTGTAAGGATAGGACGTTTGTCTTCCATGCCACCTGATGGCAAGTGCGCATGAAGACTATGGTGTTACGCGTCCATCCACGAGAAACCTATTCACTCGACACTTAAAAGTTCCAGGACTGTAGTGGTCAGGAAAAACAGAGGCAGGCAGATTGTTCCACACCTTGGCAATCCGTACCAAAAAGGAATTATTGAAGCGTTTTGTTCGACTTTTTGGTAGATCCACTATATAGGGTTGGAAGTTCTATCTGCGTCTGGTAGTCCGGTGGTAAAAAGGAGTGGGTTCAATTTGGTCAAAAAGAGCACTCGCACACTTACCAAAATGTAGCCGATAAAATACTGTCAAACAAGCAACCATACGACGATGCTCCAGCGTCTGCAATTTTTTATTTGTAAAGTTGTTGTTATTTATGAGTTTACGGGCTCTTTGGTCAACAGAGTCTAGCGCTTCGAGCTGGTATTTGGCAGAGCCATCCCAAAGGTGACTACAGTACTCCATGCACAACCTCACTTGGGCTGTGTATAAGTTGAGCAGCCGTTCAGGGCTGAAGTACCGCCGGACCTTCGAGATGATACCCATTTTTTGGAAGCCGTTTTAGCCATAGACTCAATTTGTTGAAAGTGGGCGTAAAAGTAAAGGAACTCTTTTTTACTTTCAATTATTCAAAATTACCGAAAATATGTTTTCGGCGGCATTGCATTTCAATCAATTATCGTATGCAGCATCGACCGCGTCACATCACTACTTGACGTCATTTTATGTCAAAGAGCAAAGAGAATATAATCTCTAGGTCAAAGAGGTAACACCAGCGCGGGCTTCGTTGTCACGCTCCCCCCCCACGTCTGTTTCACCCCCTCGGGGAGTGATTTTTTTGTTTAATAGGTACTAAAATAGGTACTTAAATTTTCATTTTAAGTAGTAATTTAGTTATTAGTTATTACGAAATAGTTATTTCTGGTGAAAATTTAAGTACCTGCTTTTGCTCTTTTTCAACTTGTGCTCACCTTGAGTATTGCAAATTTGTCACCCTGTATACAAAGTGACCAGAAAAACCACAGTTATAGGAACTGCGTTAAACGATTGGACCGCTCAAACGAACCTCCTTATAGTGTTGCTTTTCCAATTCCATAATTTTTGATTCTTACTTTTAATACCTACAAAAAGTTATTTCAAGCAATTTTTTTCTTTTGTTCAGAAATATCGTTAAACTAATTCAAAATTTATATTTTTTTACTGTTTTGTTTGATGAAATATCTAATGAACAAAAATTTTCCACCTAATTTTTCACCAATATTCGATTTATTGTTGTAGTCAGACTAACGTTGGGCTACTAAATTCTAAAATATTGAGTATAACATTAATAAGACTTTTTAGTCATAAGCAAATCTAGTACATTTTTGCCACACAATCATCATGCAAATTTCATACATTTGGTTTCAACCACGCTATACAGAATTGATTCCTGCGGTTTGTAGGAGTTTTAGTACAAAACGTTAACTAGTTGACCTCACAATATGCAGTAGGTATGATTGCTTATGGATTTCAGTAAACTACTCGTATCTTAGAATGATGGTATAGAATACCGTTCATGTTGTACATACAATATGAGATTTCGGAACTAAATGGTGATTAAGAAATATAAGACTAATAGTAACTAATGCGATATTCTGATATAAAATTGCTGTAGACTTTACTAAACATAAGATAGCTTTTCAATATTATCTTTTAGTTCATTATATGACAGTTTGTATAAAAATGAATCAAACTCTTTTAACATATTAATGTAAAAAAACACAAATTTTTTATTTATTGAACCTAGGAATTTTACCGTTCTGATTTTATTTTTTTCATACAGACACTTTTTATTCAAAATGATCTTTGAATTGTTTTATTTGAAGGCTAAATATTAAAATCCATTAAATAAATTGATAGTTTTAACCTTACATATATAACCAGCAACCCAGATATTATCAAACCTATTGAAACTACAACACAAACATGAAATATATTTGAAGACGACGACCTGACCTATGCCATTCTGCACACATGGTCTTCATATGAAATATTCATGAACAGAATCAAAATCAGAGGCGCACGGAATCAGACAGTACATCCGGTGCAAGCCAGGTGATCTGGACAACTTCCGGCCTAACAAACCCACAGTTGGTTTGCGAATATGTTTATAGGTAGGAAGGTTCGGTAATGTTTAAATTGTAAAACGAAATATAATTGTGTTTTACTTTGAACTACGCATCTGTTTAGAAGGGTCTGGCCATATAAACTTCAAAATTGTTTTCATCTTTCATTTTCACAATTCATGAATTAAATTTAATACTTTTTTATATGGACTTATTGCTCGTAACCAAGAGGTCTTTAATGATACCGAAACGTAGATTCAAAATGTTAAATACAAATTAATTTTAGGTGATTTATCAAAATAAATAAATTAAAATAAATTAAATTCCTACTTATTAGTTTATTAATTTGCTTGATAAGTACTCATAATGTCAGTCCCACCCATCATACTCTAAACGAACCCGTTTATTTACAGTTATAATGCCGGCTGCACAAACTCGTCGAGACCCCCCGAGACAGGCCGAGCGCGGGTGTGTACAGGGCGCTCTTGTCTCGTCTGGCTCTCTCGTCTTCGTCTCGGTCGCTCTCGGTGGTTGGTTTTTTGTGCCCGATTCAAAGGGTTTCGTTCGCTCGCGCGAGATAAACGAGAGCAAGCATGTACATACTCGCTCATTTAGTGGCCCACTGAGTATTTTTTGTGAACAAACGTGTTTCATATCACCACCATTGTCTTTTTTTCCATAGTTTACAAATTTTCTTTATATGATAAATTTTAAAAAAATCACAGCACAAAGACAAACAGCAGCAGCAATTTCAATGTTCATTGTCGAGGGAGCTTTGAGTTCAAATGTTAGAATGAGTGTGTACAGGCATGCTCTCGACGAGGGCTTTCTCAGCCTCTCAACGAGTGTGTACAGCCGCCATAAGGATACTAAGACTGTTGCTACCCTAAACATGTCTATAGCTACCACATGTGATCTTTTCCTCTTTCTCTCAAAACGATCAAAAAGAGTTAGTTCGTCTTATACTGCGAGGCAACCCACGATACGCACACAGACACTCCTCATTTTGTGGAGTGTAATGTGTATTAAATTACCCAAAATTAATTTCCATCAAATTACAAATATTTTGGTTTATCCTCTGATCATTAGCTAATTTGTGTTCCGCATTTATTAATGAGGTTAAATAATAAGCCTGTTATAGTATATTTTTCATTTAATATAAACTATTATTTCTGATTTACGACATCAAATGGAGTAAGTATATCCTGCGATATCAAATTTCCGTTTAAAGGATATTCTTCAAAGTGCGTTTAGTAAAACCAGATGTTGCCGCCGATGATATTTCAATTTAATAAATGTGTCTTTTACAATTTTATTACTTTCTTTTCGGAATATATTTTTGAAGTGAATTTTTTTAGGGATTATTGGAAATTTAGTAACGGCATTATAATAATAACTAGTAATTTTTCATTAAAATTATCTTTGTTATTTGAATTCTTATTTAAGACTTCTTCAAATTATTTTTTTTTGATTTAACCAACGCGGTAAGTGATTTTTATAGGTTACTAATTAGACCTAACACATAGTTCATATTTTAAAATATGGATACAATTAAGAATACCGTTTAATCAAAACTGCACTCGACCCTATAGCTTGCTACAGTCTTATAAGATTATTTTCGGGAAATAAATATGAAAGGCAAAAAAGCTTAGTCCCTATGCTCAACATAGGTAAGTAGCTAAGTGTGAAAAAGTATTAATTTGAAAGCTACGGTAACAATTACACTGAAAAAAAAAATTGAGAAAAAAAGAGAGAAAGTTTCGTTGAGTTATCAATATCTAATAGTGCACTGCGTCCTTTAATAATATTACAGTATAACAGCAATCCTTAGTTTTTAAATAAAAAAATATTATTGTCTAAAACAGACTCTTTATGTCCACTTCCGGTACAATAGTAAAGCGAAGAATCGAACATGTGTCCTATCTTCTTGCTTCACTTATAATCAACGAATGCAGAGCATAAAAAACCGACTTCACTAACATTTTTAAATCCTAGGCATAGCTTTGGCTGGGGTCTAGTGGTGGCTAGGTCATCAACGTACAATTCACCCTATTGATAAACATTTTTTTCGAAAGTATCAAATTTTCCTAAAAGTGCACCATTGCTTTCAGTGAAATTTATCTGAAGTATCCTCTATCATATGAAACAAGAATTTTTATAGTCGATTTATAATTTTCCGTAAAATTGTGTAACAAAGACACAAAAAGAAACATACACACGAATTGAAAAAGAACCTCATCCTTTTAAAATCGGTTGAAAACAAAATAAATGGAAAAAAATGACGAATTGAAAACAATCAAAATGCTTCAATCAAAGGAAACAATCAAAAGAAACAAAACGAATGACGGGTAGACGGTGACGGTAGTTGCACTGAATCAATAACAGGATGTCATTGCGGTTTTGCCGAAAGATACTAGACAATATAAGGCTGTTTTAAATTTAAGTTATGTTGTCTTAAATATCATGATTCATAATCCTTAACAAAACTCTTTTTACATTTTAATTACACAAACCATACAAAATACCTTAACTAACATGAATTAATTTAATTATTATACTAGTTCATGCGTTCAGGCTGCGTGGGCTGCGACATCATTGTTTCGAGTATTTCGGTTGAACCGTTTGACTATACTTTTTCGTTAATTACATACATCTAACAACCAATTAACGACCAACAATAATCAATAACATTTATGTTCTATTTGAAGACTAAGACTAAATAGAACTAATAACAGTCCAGCGCAAATATAGTCAGTGATATTATTAACAGAAAAATGTACTACGCTCAAGTCATCTTTTTCAGCTCCACTCTTACGTTGGACATTAAAACTCAACATGACACATTTATTTCCAAGCGCTACTTACAATATAGGTACTAAATTTTACCTAAAGGAGTTACCATAAACTAACGAATTAAATATGTAATTCATCACCATAAATCTTTCTAATGAGCCCACTGCAGAGCTATGAGTCTCTCCCCTGGGTGAAGAGAATGAAATGAAATGAAATGTTATTAATAATCAATAATAAATCTATCTATATTATAATCGAACCAACAGATATTTTTTTATTATTTTGGGTTTTATTGAATGGTTTGACAAATGTTGAAACATATCAAAAATACAAGCGCAAATGCGCAAAATTTTATTTGAGCATAGGTATAATGGAATCAAATAAATTGGATACTGTTTTAAAATTACTTTCAAGCGATTTTTGTTGTGTAGTTACAATTTCAAAAGCGTTGACTTTTTGATTCACGATGCGGTGGAGGTATGTTATTCCATCCAGCATTCGTAGACGCAGTATGTGAATCTGCCATGGAATGCTGATGTTTTCAGCTCTAGGACAGACATTTAATTAGAGTAGATCTAATATTTCGTCCATTCTTAGAGCACTATAATAATAATAATAAATCCCCAGACAATCACACCAACTAAATGGCCTCAAAGAAGCTTGTGTTATGAGATACCATGTAGCGAACTAGGGGGGAACCTAGAATATGAATACATATACAGATAAACACCCAGACCCGGAACATTTATTTTTTTTCTTGTTCCGGGCGGGAATCGAACCCGCAACCACTGGCGTCTGAGGCAGATAGGCTTACCCCATCGCCAAAGTGGTCGTCAAACTAAAAAGTATGTCCTTAGTTTTCTAGACTCATTATATTAAACAAAATACTTTTTGACTGGATTATATCGCACTGTGATGCGTATTCTAATGAAAATTAAGTTTCGTAAGACGATTCGTAGTCATTCTGTTACCGATACTTTGAGTTAAAATATTAGAAGCGCTTAACCCGTGAGAAGTCGCTCTGTGAGCATTTTGCTCACACAATTTTTTTTTTGCAGTTTATTTAAATTTTTGCGACACGCTTGGAATACAAGCTTCAGAGTACCATGCTAATTATTCACCCCATTCCCCATGACAATACTCGCGCGCTGGTCAGTGCCAATGCATCCACGTAGCAAGGTGTTTGTGTGAAGTGCATGGTGTAGCGCGGCAATTTGCTCGCGTAAGTATTTTATTTTTGTAAATATATCTTTTTTATTGATTATTTTCCCTTTGACCATATAAATATTAAATATTTCAGTGGATTTATTGTTTTAATAATAGTTTTGTAATTTTCAGCATAATAATTCAAAAAATGGACGACCGATAAGATTCTGAAATGTTTTCTTGGTAGAAGATCTCGATTCCGAAGAAGAAGAATCCTTTGATCCTGAAGATTCAGGCCAAAACTGTTCCTTCATTCATAACCCCCACGAAACCGACACTGAACAGTCTTCGGATGATATAGAACATAACAATTTACACGAATTAAGAGGTTGGATTCCATTTTATGTCGGAAAAGATAGATAAGAACTTTGTTCCAGGAGGCGTTCCAATAAAGCATGCACTTATTGCAAGAAATTACTCTGCAGAAATTACATGCTCGGTATGTGAGGTTCATGTGCACTATATGGCATGATAGACACTTATCCTAAGATTACATGGACGAATAAAACTTTCGATTTTTGTCGTTTTTATTATTATTTTTCTTAATTTTTGCTAACGATTAGCCAAAATTTTGTGCCAAAAATAAAGTGATTATAAGTTGGTTATAAATTTGTATTTTTACATTTTGTTTCATTAAAACGAGACTTTCTATTTATTATAATGGCAAAAAAATATCATAATTCCTTTTTCTTTTCAATAAACTTGAAAGACGGTGAGCATTTTGCTCACATGCGCTTGCTCGTGTAACTTTTTAGAGCGCGCCTTCTCACGGGTTAAAATGACATCGAAAAGTAGCGCAGCAGCATTCAACTTAGTTTTCATATTTGAGGTATTATGCTCGTTAAAGTAAATAAAACATGTGCATGTAAGGAATTTGAAAAGAAACGTACTCACGATATTTCGTTGGAGATATTCCGGGTTATTTGCTGTTATATACCACAACAATCAGATTCTCGTACATATCAAGTCTCGTAGGTAGAATAAACTCCTGATAATCATAATCCCAAGATTTTTTGTAAAGTATAAGGTATTCTTACGATTTTTTTATTCCGATACATTTCCGATACGTTAAAACTGTTTATAAAAGACTGAAGAAAAAGTTTTTTTTTTTTCAATTTATAATAGCCTACATTGGATGGACTACGGGAGTCCGATGGCTCAAACCCGCTGCTTGACAAATGTTTCAAGATCTGCAGGTGTTAATCATGGGCCTGGATGTTTTTATGTACCTATTATTATGTAGTGTTTAGTAACAAATAATGCCGATTTTAAAGTGTCGAGTACGCTTTTTAATATCGGTTTCCCACATTACCTACTCCGACTAATTTGGAGATCCATTATTATTGTTTAATATATTTAGTCCACAACATAGTTACAGTTTTTATTTAATATGACACAAAATATTTTTTATTTATTTAAACCACTTCCATGCTGGAATGGGAGTGAAAGAAAAACATAGAATGTGCCAGCTGCTTCTCTTCCCGGGCATACCTACTGTAAAAGTCAGTTAAGGGACAGAGGTTTTACTGACATTTTTGCGTTCGATAGGCTGATCCCCTGTTACTGCAATAGTCTCTCTCCATCATTATAATACCTTCAAATTTGTCAAAGGTGACATCAGATGTTTTTTGATAACCTATGGTGTTCTGTCTACCCCATGAGGGATACAGGCGTGAAGTTATGAATGTATGTATGTATATTATTACACTTTATTGCACAAAGTAAAAAAGTAAAAAAACACAATATTAAAAATGGTGTAATGGGCGGCCTTGTCGCTGTAAAGCGATCTCTGCCAGGCAACCCAGATTATAGGTATGACTGTGCTTTGCTTGTAAATATTTTTACAACACACTTGCTCGTAAAATGAGCCTAATTCTATTGAATTTAGAACTATAAACTGGTCTATAAGTCACGCGTGCATAATATATTATACCCTAGTGCATAATATAATGAATCCTACAAAGTTGAATTGTACCTTTGTGCAAATTAAATGCGAGTAAACAGAGCATATTTTATTGATCCGGGTTATACATTAATTTTTTTCAGAAACAACAAAGAGGTTTTATACCACTTCAAATCCATATACATTTTTAAATGTTTACGCCTTATACAGGGTGTCCGGAAATAAGATACATTCCTTGCAGGAGATGAAAATATAGCCCATTTGCAGCCATTTTAGCCCCGGGATACCGGGTCCGAAAATTAGCCATTTCTGAGATAATCAAGATTTTAAACTATTTTTGAAAAACCCCCGTATTTTAGATAAAACTTGCTGCTGTGGTAAAACACGTAGAGTTATTCTTATTATTTTTTTATTTTCTGACACATAAATAAACAATAAATCATACAGAATATTTTTTTGGTAGATAACATCACTAATCTTTAGATTACGACACAAAAACAATCATTGTTTTATGAAAAAAGTCATGTTTTCAGTACAAAAACCTCATTTATTTAAAAAAAATGTACGGAATGTTGCGTAAAAATTATTGAATTTAGTAGCCTAATTTATGAGCTATGCAAAAAGGTATAACATGTCAGCAAAACACTACAATGCTAATTAACAATAATTTTAAAAGTAAACAATCCATTTCCTGGAATTGCTCTACATTGACTTACCGCAGTGGCACGTGTGCGCTAATTGTTCTTTGATATCGCCGCATTGCTTGGGACACAATGGTGTGACAGTAGGGATTATCGGCAGGTAATAACAGGCAAGTTTACTTTATCGGGTTAACTAAATTATCTAGGTAGTTAGTACTGATCCCTCCTTGAGTTCAGACATACGTATTTTATCAACTTGCAATGGCTTCATTTAGTAATGAAGAATACGCAGATATTTTGTTTGTGTACGGCTTTTGCAACGGTGACGCTGCAGCGGCCCGGAGAGAGTACATACAACGCTTTCCTAATAGGCGTATACCAAACGTTAGAGTATTTGGCGGAACATTTCAACGTTTGCGAGAATCCGGCAGTATTGGAGCCAGAAGAAGAGACGCAGGCAGACCGCATGTTTTACCTCCCGATGAAGAAGAAGACATACTGGATTTGTTTCGAAGAGATCCAACAATCTCTACAAGAACCGCAGCAAGGAACCTTGGATTATCCCGGTGGCAAGTTTGGTTTACCTTGCATACATCACAGTTACATCCTTACCATTACACGCCAGTGCATGCACAAGAAGAAGGAGACCCAATTAGAAGAATTGAATTTTGCCGTTTTATTATCGACGCTGACATGGAAGACCCTCGATTTCTTGAGAGGATATTGTGGACTGACGAGTCTAAGTTTGATCGTGATGGAATAACAAATTATCACAATTTGCATTATTGGGCACCAAAAGGAGAGAATCCAAGAGTTAAAAAAGAAAGAGCACACCAACGAAGATTTTCTTTCAACGTATGGATGGGAATAATTAATAGACATCTGATTGGGCCGCATTTCTTTCCTCAAAATTTAAACGGGGAAGCCTATGAACTTTTTTTAAGGAACGAGTTGCAATTATTGCTAGAAGACGTCCCACTAGACACAAGACGACATCTAATTTATCAGCACGATGGTTGTCCAGCACACTTTAGGCGCGGTGTCCGCCAGTGGTTGGATGATAAATATCCACATCGTTGGATTGGGCGGGGTGGTCCCATTCCTTGGCCTGCGAGAAGCCCCGATCTAACGCCATGTGATTTTTATCTGTGGGGTCACATGAAAGCTCTCGTGTATTCTACTCCCATTAATACAGAGGATGACCTTCGTGAAAGAATCATGAATGCAGCACAACAAATTCGAGAAACTCTTACAGCTCGGATTTCAAAAACTGAAATTCGAAGAAGACTTAGAGCCTGCATTAGAAACCGCGGCTCACACTTTGAACAGGATTTAAATTAATAACAACGCTTTGTATTTTTAAGTCCTATTTTTATTTATTAATAATTTTCTAAAAAAGTAAACTTGCCTGTTATTACCTGCCGATAATCCCTACTGTCACACCATTGTGTCCCAAGCAATGCGGCGATATCAAAGAACAATTAGCGCACACGTGCCACTGCGGTAAGTCAATGTAGAGCAATTCCAGGAAATGGATTGTTTACTTTTAAAATTATTGTTAATTAGCATTGTAGTGTTTTGCTGACATGTTATACCTTTTTGCATAGCTCATAAATTAGGCTACTAAATTCAATAATTTTTACGCAACATTCCGTACATTTTTTTTAAATAAATGAGGTTTTTGTACTGAAAACATGACTTTTTTCATAAAACAATGATTGTTTTTGTGTCGTAATCTAAAGATTAGTGATGTTATCTACCAAAAAAATATTCTGTATGATTTATTGTTTATTTATGTGTCAGAAAATAAAAAAATAATAAGAATAACTCTACGTGTTTTACCACAGCAGCAAGTTTTATCTAAAATACGGGGGTTTTTCAAAAATAGTTTAAAATCTTGATTATCTCAGAAATGGCTAATTTTCGGACCCGGTATCCCGGGGCTAAAATGGCTGCAAATGGGCTATATTTTCATCTCCTGCAAGGAATGTATCTTATTTCCGGACACCCTGTATTAGTTAAACAAAATTGTATATCAAACAAATTATTCACAATTTACAATAATTTGTTACAAAATATTAAAATATTTGCATTTACTACTCCAAATTAAATATTTTCATGTAAAATAGGCTGTATATGCTATACAGCCATTGACACATTTGGCGGAAAAAAAACCTACGCGCATGCGCGAGGTTCGGCGCCATTTTTCAATCACAATTCACAGCTTTGTTATCAAGTGTGTTTGTTATTTTATGACCACGTATGTCTGTCTTTTACTCACAAGTGTGTTGAAAAACGTCGTATATAACTCGTGAGCGTTGCTAATTACAGTCGAGGCTGTGATTTGAGCCCGAGCCGCAGGCGAGGGCTTAATAATGAGCTTCACTTCGCTCACTTGTTACATAATATACTATTAAAGTCGTTAAAAATGCTCCGTTTGCAGTGCAAAGGCTTTGAGGTAATTGACTTTTACACAAAAAACAAATGAAAGGATATATTTAAAAAATATTATCTGTATTCATAGTATGTGTGACATTTGTTTAGTATACAAAAATGTACAATAAGCAAATGTCATAACAATTATAAGATAAAATATATCATCGATAAGGTATGTCATACGACCTACATGACTTGTTTGCCCGACTCAAACTAACTTAAGAAAATGTAAGTAATTAAAGAAGGAAGGATTGCATTTTAAACAAACTCTCCAGTCTCGACTCTCCTAAACGATTTTTCAAAGGGAAATTTTTAATTGCACCTCTATTTAAAATTTAAGCAAACAACAATTATCCACTAATAATGTACCAGCATATCAAATAAATGACTGTTTATCAAATTAAATAATTGTATAACTAAATGTGTAGCATAAAAAAATGTCTAAAATATATCAAAGTTAGCGACTTTATTTATATATTTTTACTACGAAAATCCTTCTAAAACCACAGATATAAGCATTCTAAAACAAAATTACTCGCCGTATAACAAAAATACTGATTTGAACACTAAATTATCCAATATTACCACCGAATTACTAAAATTATTATCTAAAATTGCATTACAAAGAATACATGTTTTATAGGCCACGAGAAGTCCCCCGCACCGAAAGACGGAGTCAGTACGGTTAGGTGCGACGACGAGCGCAGCGAGGAGGAGCATGTTAGGTTGCATATAGTTATACACGTGCGCTAGCCGTGCGAGCGAAGCGAGCGGTGCCGCGGTAGCGGCCGGCGAAGCGCCATAAACCTGGTCAGCTATCATAGTCTACCCTGTCAACAATCCCGACATGCTCATCAGAAAATAATAAGATAATTACTTACCAACAGTACTTTGCTGTAATACCAAAATTACTAATAGGTTGGTTAGGTTAGGTTATCTTTAAAATTTAATAGGTGACGTATTCCAAAAAAAAAAAACAGATTAAATGTTTCGTTGCACTAAAAGGATAATTAGATTTACTATAAGTTAACAGATAGTAATTCAGTAAAATAGTTTAGCTTTAAACATCAAACAGTGTAGGTAGTATATTTGATTTATTTGATGCGCAAATTTAGTGTGCAATTCAGTATTTTTGTTAGCAATTTCGAATACTTTGATAGAAAAGTGTGGATTTACAGTTGTAAGATTAAATACCATCCTTTTTCAAACAGTCAGTACCTTTAAACTAAGTCTAATTAAAAAAAAACATATGTATTTTAACTTACGTACCTTCATGAAATATTAAATAAATAGATTATCTATTCATAGAAGAGTTCACTTCCGACGCCTTAAGTTTCAAAGCTAGGGTTGACTTAAAATGAAGATGTATTGTCCTTCGTGGAATCCTGTAATTATAGTAGCAATAACTTCTAAGATAATGAATACTAAAGTAGTCCCCTACCCGCAACGATTTAGCAAGCACAAATAAATCCCTGGAAGAGGAAATGGGAATAGGCCACTGAAATTATTGTAACCGAAAGCATTCCTAATTAAGCCAAAAGTTGGCAACGATTTACTGAAAGGTTAGTTTGCTGAAGTTCAATGCCAACGTAACCAAATTGATATGATATTCAGCGTAAATTTTCCGTCTATAATTATTTACAGAGTATGTTATGAACGTAAAACATATTATGGAATATTGTTATGGGGATTATTAATATATTATACAGGGTTACTTGATATTGCAACGAAATCCGTTAAATGGTTATAAATTAGGTCTTAACAAACCATTTTCACTTCAAAAAAATCCCATTTTCGAGTTTTTTTACTTTTTAAGATAATACAGTAGATTTTTTTTATAATTCAGTTTGAAAATGTTCATGTTTTGAAGATCCAAAAGGTTTTATTTTGAATATGTCGTCTGTCTGACAATATTATATTTTCTTTTATAAAAAATACCCCTTTTTAAAAAAAAAAAACTTAAAGTTATTTTAACTTTATATCAAAGTTTTAAATCATTTTAACGAATGTTAGTACTTATTTAGCAATTAACTAGACTGAAGTTTCTCTTACTCAACGTAGCTGACGCGTGAAGGAATCTCTTACAAGTAATTTAATTTCAGGTTGCTCTTCTAATTTCCGTTTGATTTAGACTTGAACCAAATCCAAATGACTTCTCAATTACTGAATCAAAGTGGCTGTAACCTAATTAATTTCTGAAAGTACTAGGTCAAGCAAAGAAGGTTAAGCTTCAAGTGAAATGGCTATAAATCTTTTCGCAGGTATTAAACATAATAAAATGAATGTATTTTAGAAAAAATAAATGAATAGTATATTATATTCAACGCTAAAATTGCAGATAAATATTCCAAATTTAAAATGTTGTGCTCTTAAAAAATACTCATATGAACTAGATACTAAATCAGATATTGTCTCTAGTTAGGTATAGATTATTGACATTTGTCTATAGAATCAATGGTCAAGGATAACTGCGGCTTACGAAATGCAAAAGAAAGCTTTCATAATTCCTCAACCGTGTGTCATCTGATACCTCATATTCTAACCATCAGCTGAGATTGAGGTGAAACGAAGGTTTAGTCACTAATACATACATACATACCATCACGCCTATATCCCTTATGGGGTAGGCAGAACACCAAAGGTTATAAAACCATCCGATGTCATGTTTTTTTTTGGCACTTTGGGGCCATGCAGTTGGTGTGATTGTCTGGAGATTTTATTTATTATAATGGAGTGACATTGCAGTGATAGGGGGTCAGGCTGTCGCCCACAAAAAAAACCTTCAATTAAGTATCTGTCTTCTATTAAGTTTGACGGCCGGCTGGTGTAGCGGTAACATACATTGCCTTCTATGCCAGAGGTCCTGGGTTCGAATCCCGGCGGCGGCGGATATTTGTGTGATGAACACAGATATTAGTCATGGATGTTTATATGTTTATTTAAGTTTATTCTAATTAAAAAATATGTATTTATTCAAAAAAAACAAAATAAAAATTTTGAAAAACCCACGACGCGACGGTTAAAAAGTAATTGAAAAATAATAAAATAATTTAAAATCCCCCGACTGAAATGATTTATGTGACGAGAGATAATTAACGTGAAAAGCTTTTTTAAAAGTTCACTTGATCTCACACAGAGTCGGTCATATTATGAACAACATACTATTCGTTTTCATAGCACTTCCCTACGCTTACCTATTCGGTTCTCGAAGATGTAGATGTCGCAATAACATAGGTATTCAACTCCCTATGAACTTTATAAGAAGAGCAAGAAAATCCGTCTGGGGCTGCCATTGAATGAATTCGTTTTGTAGTTTTATATTGAAATTTAAAATATTGATGGCAGCCCTCGACGGATTCTCTTGCTCTTCTTATAAAGTTCATAGGGAGTTGAATACCTATGTTATTGCGACATCTACATCTTCGAGAACCAAATAGGTAAGCGTAGGGAAGTGCTATGAAAAGGAATAGTATGTTGTTCATAATATGACCGACTCTGTGTGAGATCAAGTGAACTTTTAAAAAAGCTTTTCACATTAATTATCTCTCGTCACATAAATCATTTCAGTCGGGGGATTTTAAATTATTTTATTATTTTTCAATTACTTTTTAACCGTCGCGTCGTGGGTTTTTCAAAATTTTTATTTTGTTTTTTATTTCAAACTTTTTAAAGAGCATAATATAAATACCATACATTACATTACACAACACCTCGTTCCTCATCAGCCCTCTAATGTTCACCCATCTAATGATCACTGCTGGAAAACCCATGTAGTTTATTTAAATACATAGTGAAGTATTATAATGAGTGACAAATCAAGATGAGTTGATGATTTGTTACCGTTAAACCTATTTAAGAACATTATACTATACCAATCAAATCCAAAGCGATAATTGAAAATGGCATTCAAATCGTACCAATGGTTTGCAAACAAATATTTACTGCAGCGCCCCCTGGTGAGATGTTACCGTAACACCTATCTCAGAATATGCGCTAATCAAATACAAAGCGATCACTGAAAACAGCATTTAAATCGGACCAATGGTTTTGCAGATAAACGGTAACATTGGCTTTTACAAACAAATGTTTACTGCAGCGCCCCCTGGTGAGTTGTTACCGCTACATCCATCTAAGAACATGCACCAATCAAATCCAAAGCGATTACTGAAAACCGCATTAAAATCGGACCAGTGGTTCTGGAGATAAATGGTAACATTGGTTTGCACAAACACCCTCTCACCCGTTCCGTCGTGGGTAAATATGTATGTTTATATATTTCTTAAGTATATTAGTTATCTAGTATCCATAACATAAGTTCTTTAAGAAACTTAATTTGAGCTAGATAATGTTGTGTGAGTGTCAGAGGGAAGATATGCGGCTGGCACATTCTATATTTTTCCTATTTTTTTAAACCGTTTTACCTTTTTTTTAGTCAGCTATAAAAAAACACACACCTCTAGCCGTCTGGAATAGATATGAGGTAATTGTTATTATGTTGACATATTTGAGTAACTATGTCTCAAACCAAAAGAATAATAAAAAAAGAAGTAGCAAGTAACAAGTGAGCTTAAGCAACTCAAGGTGAATTGTGAAAAACTGAAAAAGATCATTTCAGCTTCTTTTTCTGTAAATAGGCAATTTTCTTTAACTATGCCATAAGTAATAAAGATGTTGAGATGTGGTCAAACAGGGTTAAGATAAGTGGGAAAGACCTTAACAGACCTACATAAGTACAACCAATTTATGCAAATTTTGAATATTCCCAATTTGGACTCCACTTATCAAATTACGTTTCCAGAGAAAGTTGAACAAGTCAATGCTAACAGCTTAGTAAATTACAAGTACCAGATTTATCCGTCTAAGTAATATTGTTAGAACTTAAGACATTGTCGGTGTTGGGCCAACGCTCTCCAAACTCAAGGCATCTCCTGACTTAAGTTCACATTATGTTGAAGTTAGCCAGTATATGAAACTTATACGTAGTTGGTAAACTATGAACTAGAGTATGGCAGTGACAAGAATAATGGCCAGCGGTATCGCAAGTTTGAAATTTGTCTAAATTTCGCGTTCGAATCAGAAGTTTGTGTACAGAATATATGAGATAGAAAATTACCCACTGTTTTAGGTCTGTGAAACTGATTAAGCCAAACAATATGCAGGATTTATTTGCAGCAATTTGTTTCAAAATATTATCTAACAATAGCACTAGTTTGACTAGATAAGCGTTTTGTAACAGTCGAGTAACCAAAATGGTGGTTCGTCTTGGTTGGGCTCCTTCAGTAAATCTGGCTAACAACCATCCTTTAAATAAAAAGTTTGCATTTATAATTAGGACATAGTATGAAAATATTTTATACAATGAAATGAAAATGAAATGAAATGAAAAATTTTATTCATCATAAGACCATCGAATGGCCGCTTAATGACGTCGCAATTTTGTACTTCGGCTTTAACAAGGTGTTGATAGTTATTGTATAAGATATTACAGTAGACCAAGGGACCAAAATAGCCGGCGGAAAAAAACTTTTGGCACTCTTTTTCAGTACAAGATATAAGATATTACAGTAGACCAAGAGACAAAAAAAGCCGGCGGAAAAAAACTCTTGGCACTCTTTTTCAGTCAGAATTATCAAATTAATACAAATACAGTACAATTGTACAGTACAAATTGATCATGACATGAAAAAAAAAACAAACACAAGACAGCTAATTGTGAGAGCCAATGTCATGCTACAATCAAACTGCTTACATAGTAGGTGCATTGAGCTATGGATGCACAGCACGAACATGACAAACTGGGACCACAGTATTTAAACAAGAATGGAATAAAATGAAGATGAAGAGCCATTTCCTAAATAATAATAATAATAAAGGCGTGTAGCTTTAGGTATAAATAATAATAATTTATTTATTTCCTTCTTCTTATTCTAATACATAAATGCCTTTGTATGCTTATTTATCTTTATTTCGTGATCACTCACCATAAAAGGAGCTATTGATCTAGGGCGTGTTAAGCAGCATGGTTGCATTGGTTAAGAGTGCTCCTGCAAGAGAGATCTTCTTTTTGTGTTCTAACCGAGCCAGCTTAGAAAATAAACTTTTTTAAATGGCTTGAGTTTGGGTGCCTCATACTCAGGGTTCATACTACTGAAATCATATAATTCTTTTTGTGTTCTCCATAACCAGAGCTTATACGAGATTACAAGAGGCCATGTTTGGTTTTTCAGTTTGAGTATTTTATTATTTTCTATAAGTATTTTCCCATGCAGCCATTTTAACGCAGTAAGTAAAGTATGTTTCTCCGACAACAATGATGCTCACATCGAATTCTAGCTAGAAGACATTTTTTTACTGACTTCAGTTAGAGTAATTACGTCAATGTCATAATGTTACAACAATGTAGTATGCCAGTAAATTCATTATAAAGTTTGAAAGCAACTGCTGGAACACTTTTTTTTATTATAAACTCTCTTTTTCATTATTAATAATAATAATTTGTTATGAGCGAATTCAGAGACATCGTTCAACGTTCAATGATTGACGTAAAAAAATCGTAGATATTGAAAATTGCATTTTTTCCGACTGAGGAATATCTGCTGTCAAAGCGCCAAGGCCTGGGAACTAAGCAATATTCGCTAATACTCTCATTAATATTTAGTTTTCAATTTAAAAGTAGAATTCTTTAGTTAAAACCACTTTATAATAACTGTTTTTCAAGCCCCCTTAGCCAAATAGTTAAATCTATATCTGTGCTTGTTATTGTTTTAATAGCTTGGGAATTTCCCTAAACTTTTCCCTAAAAAGATTTATTTATTTAAGTTGCTTGGATTTTTTCTTGGAAAAGATCCTGCTATTGCTGAAAATAAATGTTTATAAATGAAACATTGTTTCAGGAAATTCATATTTTTATTGTGTAACCTACGTAAAAACCGAATGTTTACGTAAAAACTTACATAATGCTATAGGAAAAGTGTGATAAAGCTAGTATCTATTTCAAGAGATTCCATTAGCAGGGATTTATGTTTTAATTTAGTACAGGATGGAATTTCCTATTATATCTACTTCGGAGAAATTCTTTTACATCTGGAATTTTGTTCCTCACTTTGTGTTTTAATTTTCACATTAGGAGATGGCCTTTAGGACTGCCTATTACGGCAGTGTAGAGTGGGCCATCCCAGGAATACTTATACAGCGTTGTTTTTTAGTCACCGGCCATTTTTTTTACACAATATGTATAAATTTTAGAAACGATTTTTAAAATCATGGTCGTTCTAAATTATGAATGAATACCATTAAAATAAAGACGACTGCTCACTACAAAACATCTTGTAGTACTGAGTCGTAGTACTACCAATGAAATGCCGCTTCGTTGTAGCTGCTCTATATTCTTCAACAGCGACTATTTGTAAAAAAACGTTTTCGCTGCAATATTTTTATTTTTTGCACTGAGCGACACTAAAATAAATATGCAGGTATATTTATATCGTATGAAAGAAAATAACATCTTTTGCCTAGTGACTAAAAACAACCCTTGTATAGTATAATCTTACTTTAAACTTTAAATTAGCATTAAAGTTCCATCAACGAAACTTATTTATCTTCCACATATAGATCACTCTTCACGTAGGTGTTTCATAATACATAATAATAATAATAAATTGTTTATTTTCAGAAATGAGGTACATAAAATTATACAGTAAAAAATACAGTTTGCTGAAACTTACAGTTAACACTTACTTATATTATTTTTACTGAGTGCACTACTTCCTAAGAAAGGGCAGAGCCCTAAAGCCAAAAACAAACAATTAATTTATTGATATGAAAAATATTTAAGTTAATCTAAAATTATATAAAAGAAATTGTCAAGAGAGCATCAGTGTGGTAATTTTGTGTGTTAGTGTGTTAGTGTTTGTGCGTGAATGTGTGTGTAACTACCATTAAAAATGTTTATAGAAAGACAGAAAACTTGCGTATTTTGTTTTCTTCTATTGTAATGGAGTCAGAAGATATTCTATTGTTCATAGCTTTGTATGAGAAGCCAATATGATACCCTACGGTTGCATTCAAATTTAGTGAGGTTGTGCAGGTTTAAAATTCTATTTAAAAGATTGTACAAGTAAAGTCCAAGAAAAGGGTCGAATTTTTTTTTTAATGCAAACAATTTCTGCCCTGCTCTTAAGATTTAATGTACGATCAAAGATAATATTCTTATGTTGGTAATTAATTAGTGATGGGAAAAAAAGCTGCCTTACTTTAAGGACGTCCCATGCATTGTACAATAGAGTGGTAGGAAAATGAAAGGGCCTAAACATGCATACCTTGAGTAAGATACGCTGTGATCTTTCCAGACCCAGCACAATGGTCTTGGGTACTCCACTCCAAGACGTTATATAGTAAGTCAGAAGGCACTGACAGAGTGCATAATATATTCGTTTGAGTAAGTTAGGATCCATGACATGTAGCAAAATTTTAAAAGTAAAAATAATCTTTCTAATCCTTGTACTAAGATGTGAAATATGTGACCTTTAGTTTAAGTTTTGGTAAGTAATGAATCTTCTTCATCACCCAGATGAGAAACCCAAAGACATGCACTGGGTTCATTACAAACAGTTAATGAAAATGAAAACTTTTTATTCGTAGCAGGTAATTTTATATACTTTACGGATGAGGGCGGCGCGGGTCCGGAGGACATGACGAATCCTAGAGGAGGCCTCTGTCGAGAAGTATGATGATGATGGATGACTACCTGACATACTTTTTAACTGGCATATAAACCCAAGCTCTCCTGATGGTAAATAACTGGAAACAGAGACAAAACGAGAAGATAACATTTAACAGTTATGAAGGAACACTCCATAAAATATTCACAACTCCTACGTAAATAAAACTTTTTATTTTTATCATGTTATCAACTGGTAGCATAACTCGTAATTCAGCATTTTAATATTCATTCAGTGTACAAATTCAACGAATTCTGAGACTGCTAAACGCAAGTGCTCCAATATAAATAAACGGCTGATAAATATTAATGTATTGAAATCTTTTATATTATGCAGTCAACAACAATGAAATATCCCTAAGTTGCTTACGATGACAAAGTGGTTTAGTGAAGATTCGCGCGCCATAATACTAAATTTGTATAATTTTGCCAAGAAACCACCGGCAAGTGTTTGAGTATTTAAAAATTTAAATTGCTCATATTTCAAATATTCCAGTCAGAAATTTAACCAATAAGAAAATCGAATTCCTATATCTAATAGATGAGGTAGACAGAGAAGTAACTACGTTTCTACTTCAATCTAGCATTTACTTTATCAGACATCTTAATAGTTTGAGTACATAAAAAATACCCTGAGTCAAAACTAATACTTGCAGATCTTATAACTATTTACCATGCAGCGATGATAGAGCTATAAGTACTATAGCTATAAGGCGTTTTGTATGGGAGGAATAAAAGGCGTTTTTTTTTTTTTTATAATATATTTATTTAATTATGATCTATTGCTACCTATGCACTTCTGCCATCTCATAGGTTTTATGCCTTTTCTAAAAAAAAACATTAGGACGGGAATCAATAAAATCTTTGAAGGAGGTTTGTACTGCCTCATCGGAGTTGTATTTTTTACCTTACAAAAAGTTATCCTAATTTCTAAAAAAATGGTAGTCTTAAATAAAACACTTTTTAACCGGATTTATCGCGTATATTTACATTTTAAATTTAGACTCGACGTTTCGGTGTCTTTGCAGACCCCGTGGTCACAAGCGACTGAGGTGTCAAGCGTCGGATTGATAGATTGAAAAAGTTATACATCATCATCTCCATCTGTTTTTCAGTCTTCGAGCGTAGCGTTCTGGATTGACACAAAACGAGCTGACAGTATCTTGAGTTTCAGGTCAGAGAATACTGTCAGTTCGTTTTGTGTCAATCCAGTTTATCCATCATTATTTGGAGCTGACTACAGTAGATATCTGCAGTAATCGCCTTAGGTTTTTTCACAATCATCGTTTGAAGGAGTAAAACTGGATTACATGATTTGGGCTCTAATGATATCAAATAACCTCCCCTATATCATCTTAACAGATTCCGGTCTAATTACCTTCTAATAACCCTATATTTATAGTAGGTACTTCGGTATCGTAAAGTAAATGGCTTACTCAACATTATATGTTAAACCTAGTTTTTAAGTAAAAGCTGTTGGCCACCCAAATAATATAAAATAAAATAAAAATAAAATAAAATAAAAATAAAAAACACGTAATAAATACTATAATCACGAAACTCGCAGGTACTGGAAGAAGAAACAAAACATGAATATAGTTTATTTTTGAAAGAAAAAGTAAATTAATTCACATCTAGATCTGCTTGCCTTAACTTGAATAATCTATCAAGACATTGTTTTTTTATATCCGTATAATAGTTGTTTGAGAGAATAGCACGTCAAAACAAACAAACTTTTCAGTTTTTTTTATATAAGTAGATAAAGATAAACAATTTAATAAAGGCATTATAATCCATAACTTATCATTACTCGTGTAAAACCTCTTTAATCGGAGCACATAAATTATAGCTAAACCTCCTTTGTCATAGGCTTATTATATCATGTAATATGGTGGTGACTTATGTCAACTCGTACATCACACGAGTTAAAGGTCTTACGCCACAGGCTATCTTCACTGTGACATTATTCAGAAGTAAAATTAATTTTATCTCAATGTATGAAGGATCCGTATTGAAAATAATATATTTTTGCTGCGCAATGTTAGTTTTGGTCTAAAAAAATATTCGGATAATGGACTAGAGCTTTTGTGAAATGTGTCATACCATTGAAGGGAGACATCCGATAGTTGGTATCCCAGAGGGTAGCAAACATATTTTATCAATTAAAAGCGAGTTTAAGGGAGAATACTATCATACGTCAGCATACACTGATATTTTCATGTGTGAAATTTGGTACCTAGATAGATCTACCCAGCACTGGGCCAGTTTCGTGGATCATAGCTGTTACCCAGGAAGAGACTCAGCCACGCACTGGTCTCATTGCAAAGATTTGTGATGATGACGATGACCCAGAAAGGCGAACTTATAAGTAAATAAGTCCATGACTTGACGACCGGCTGGTGTAGCGGTAACAAAGATTGCCTTCTATGCCAGAGGTCCTGGGTTCGAATCCCGGCGGCGGCGGATATTTGTGTGATGAACACAGATATTAGTCGTCAAGTCATGGATGTTCATATGTTTATTTAAGTTTATTCTAATAAAAAATATGTATTTATTCAATATGTATGTTTATATATTTCTTAAGTATATCAGTTATCTAGTATCCATAGCACAAGTTCTGAAACTTAATTTGGGCTAGATAATGTTGTGCGAGTGTCAGAAATATTTATTTATTTATTTATTAAATAAGTGTTATTTAGATAAACTGACCTTTCAAGAATACTATACCAATTGGTTCATTTTGAATTGTTCCTTTTTAATTCCAAGCTGTATACGGCGAAGTAGCAAACTGAGCTCATTTCGACATTGCACTCTCACATTCGATCTTTTTTTTCAAATTAGTGGAGGTCAAAATCAATAATTGCTTACGAAAAAAAAACATTTTAAGGCCTTTAAAGGTAAACCTGCCCATTTGAGATACGCAGAGGTTTATAATACCTTTGATTCCACTTAAGAATAGTAAGTAGTAACAGTCTAAACTGATACAGTCCACATTTGACTTAAAAAGAAAATACTTTCTTTCAGTTAAATATGGACTGTCAAACTGACAGTTTATTATTTTGTTATTTATTTATTAAACATAAAACCAGTACAGATAGCCAAGAAATCAGTAAAACTTAAGACAGAAACTAACGGAATAAAAAGATTATTTGAATTACTAACGGAGCCCATCCGACCTGTCATAATTGACAATTGCTGACATTTAAAAAAATAATTATCTTTTGTTCCGAAACAGCTATTATTTGCAAGTTTAAATCATTTATTTGACAACATTTCATCATGAAAAGGTAATATATCCTATATTTTACAGTTCCTCGATTTATACCCTACAATTTGTATGAAGATAAAATTTTCTACTTTGACATTAGAGATTTTTAATATTAGAAAGTGTTATGTCAAATACGGCCAACTGTAAAATTGTATCGAGTGACATTGTCATACTGCCTAAGTTTTAATAAATATGCTATGGCGTGTTAGGATACTTGAGGTATGTTAAGCGTCATAAATGTAATTATATAACGGTAATTAGCATTCCCGTAAAACATACTATCTTGTGACTGCATACACTATAATGGTCTCATTAGTTTCCTGTTAAGTTTCAGCTGACTTTATTATGCAAAGGTGAAGCTTATTATTAGGCAGTTAAAACTGTTTTTACAGCAGGTAGGAAAAAAGTATCCCAACTTTATTATGGAATCTTACCCAGATTTGAACTCTGCTTAAGTATAGAGGCTTCCACACCTTCTCTATGGAAAATTTACTGCGGATCTAAGGTTGAGCAACACTTGTAAATCATTCATAATAAAGCCCTCAGATTTGTATTTATTTATTTCAAAAAGTAAAAAAATATTTTGTTTCAAAAATATGTGCTCTGAGTTGATTTGTTGATTTTTCATTTCGTTTTATCTACAGTAATACATACATACATATCTTCACGCTTTTATCCCTTATGGGGTAGGCAGAACAAGAGAGGCTTTAAAAACCATCGGATGTCACGTTTGACGAGTTTCGAGGTATTATAATGATGGAGGAAGACTATTGTAGTGATAGTGGGTCAGCCTATCGCCTCATAAAACCTCTGTCCCTTTACTGACTTTCACAGTATGCCCGGGAAGGGAAGCAGCTGGCACATTCTATGTTTTTCTTTCGCTCCCAGTCCAGCATGGAAGCTATCTGCAGTATATAAAGAAAATATTTAAATTACATATACACTTAAAATACCAGCAAATTTGTTAGTTGATTATTACACTAATGGGCTCTACAAAAACTATATTTATTTTCCAAAATTACCTTAACTGATTATCTCATATACTCTAGCTACAAACGGCTTTGGTTTATCCAACTTAAATGGCGAAAACAGGAAAAAACTGTATCATATTTAAAAAAAAACATTTCTTAATAAAGAATGCTGTCATAAGCACAACAGCGCTACCGTGTAAAATTTAACACTCAGTTTTCTGCTTAAATTTATGAAAAGTGCTATACCTCTATGAATGAAAAATGGTACCTAATATTACTAACCTAAGATTAATAAGTTTTAATATAATTATTGTACAAATTATATTTGATTTAGTGTGTGCTTTCCCATCACCCCATACACCTTAATCGAACGCAACATGTTTATCGCATGAAACTATAAGAGCCTAACAATTTTAAATTAATTCACATTCATTACTGGTTTTCTTCTGAATATTTTAATTAGTGGCCGATTTTGATATAATACAACCATTACGACCAAGTTTTGGGACAATTATAAAATTACTTGAAAATTATAAAATTACAGTGGTCTCGCCCCTGTAATTTAATGTTGCTTGTAAACTACATATTGTTAAACGTTTTAAAAATCTACACATACCACACAAGTTTTTAAAATTATGGACAGCTCCATACTTTTTTTTGTCACAGAAGATGTTCGAAGTTGACACTATTAAAAAAGTTGAATAAAAAAATATCTTAAAACGACAATTTTGAAAAGGTTTTACGTTAAGAACGCCTTTAATCGTATAAAAATTAACTAAAATAATTCCTCAGGAATATAATTCAGTAGAATTAAATAAAAATACCTAAATTTGATTAAATGGCAGCGAAATGAATGAAAGAATTAGAGAAATTTATGAAAAAAATTATAAAAGTCTCCACTATTTTATGTGGCTGAGTATTCCGATAAATAGATAAGATTTTCTTACAGTTACCAACTCCAGATAACGGGTTATCCATTTATTACGACAGACCCTGTGTACTGCCATGAATCTTTTCACAAAGGTTTTGTTTTAAATTATGAAAAGTGAAAACGAAGGACTATTATAAAAGGGAAAAGTCTTCAGGTTTCATATAAATTTTATGGTTTCTAATCAATGAAAATAATATAAAATGAATGACTGGCATTGTGCGAAATACACATTTATGTTCAAGCAAGAGTTCAATAACTTTTTGAAATATCGTAAAAGTATGAAAAAGCATGCTAATTATAGCAACGAAGGGTTGTGTTCTATTCTGATTCAGCTAAGTTGAGCTGTTTTAATATTTAAAGCTCAGACTTTGACAGCCTTATACATTTGATAATGGAGGTAATTCATATTCTAGAGCAATCCTACACATTTAACACTCCGGTATATTCTTAGTTACAGTAAAGTTTTGGAGGGTTGGGTTGCACTTTGTATTAAAAACTACACATGTTTAGGAACGCTCAAAGTCAAAATATTACTTCCTAGCTTGAGAATCACTTTGCTTAGCCAATGAAACTACATCCATACATATATTCACAGGTAACAATTTAAACTATATATTCAGAATATCAGTTTCCCCACATTTTGGAAGCATAGATTATTTATTTAGACAAGATATAGAGTTAGATGGAGCATTATGTTTGCAGAATGCCATTAAATAGGTCAAGCAACGAGTAGGCAAAAAATAAGAAAGGAATGAATGTCACATCTCAATATTGCATTGAAAGGACTTATAGTATTAACTTATCAGGAAAAAACGACAAAATAACATTTCTTTTTCCAAATTGTAACTCCTCCTTTACTTGCATAAGATGACATGACAAAGGTTGATTAAAAATCTAATGTATCGTATCAACATTATTGCAGTTAAATTTAAAAAGAATGATGACAATTAAATGACAAATATAATAATATCCAAGGAATCAGAACCGGTCGTTTCATAGTTTATATGTATTTGAACAGGGTTTGATCAACGATTTATTTTCTATTTGTAGCTTTCTAAGTAGATAAGTAGAAGGCACTTCTGCTATCAACTTATCAAGTGCGAAAGTGGTCGTGGCTCAGTAGCTCTGGAGTATTGGTGGGTTTCAATATTATATTATATCAATCCAAAATACTTTTTTTTTTCGTCCGAAAAACAATCTGGATATTGTTGTCATGGCAAAGCCCATACATTCACGTGTTTACAAAGAAGGATTTTAGATTGAGATTCAATATTGAAACCCACCGTAAAACAATCGATATTGCAAGTTAAACAACGTTTGGCTGGGCAAGGATAGGTGACCGCCGACCAATTATTTCTAACAGCGACTTCCGTGATTCAAAGGGCACGATAAGCAGTCGGTTCCGGGTGCTGTACACTTGAACAAAAAAGTCGTTAGGGTATGTTAGACGCCATTTTGATGCCCTTAAATTCTGACAACCCCCAATGAGCACTGGGCCAGCTTGGTGGTTGATGGCCTAAACCTACTCGTCACCATGGGAAAAATTCATAGCTCAGTGGATTCATTACGAAGTTGTAATGATGACTTATAATATTATAAATTCACACCACTTTAGCTATCGGTAAGAGCAAAAACATATAGATTTTTAACATAATCTGTTTGCTTACAATTTAGTTTTGCATTTTACAATTTTTTATTCAGAGTTAGTTTATATAGTTGTTTCAATAAAAACACACAAATAAAGCAAGGGAAAATTATTGAGATGGCGTTTATCTTTTTATTTATTTTGTTATTTTTTTCATAAAATAAAGAATGAAACAAAATATAATAATAGTAACCGTTGCATCAAAAAGCAACTTTATTAAAAGTACGCCTACAATTTAAATTAGATCAATCAACATACTTGTGGAAAGTTTTGAAGTAAAACTATCACTTTTTAAATCACGAGTCAACATAAAAAGGTTATGGATAAATCAAACCTTGAATATAACCTGATGAGATGTATTTTCAGACAACAAAATATTACTAATACCTTCTACTATGTTTTCCCTTTCTTGGCTCCAATCCAAATAACCAATCTCGCAGATGAAACTCTATACTAGTAGGTACCTATTAATTATAAATCTTTCTTTTTCATGTGATTTGCTTAAATAATGTTTAGAAGTTGCTTTAGAAAAGCGTAACCGCTTTGATGTCAAGTTTTGAAATCAGTTGAGATTTTACTGCGAACTGAATTTTCAGAGGCTACGTAATGTAATTAAAATATTAATTTAATTACTGGAGTATGGCAACTCGTGGAATTATTGGAAAAATTCTTGAATGTTTAATGGATATGGTGGATAAGTAGGCATGTATAAAGAGTGAGGAATAATAAATGCATTGGGTAAGCTAATTATTATAATTATTTTTTCGTGCAAATTTGGCGCGCAATTCGCAACAGCGGTGTATAGTGTAAAGACGTTATGTTTGAATAGCATTAAGAATTATCCTTTCATCATCGACTTGACCAAAACATCTTTAAAATATGTATCCCTTTAGCGATACAAGCAAGATCCACGTTTGACCTCGATCTGACCTAAAAATACAGTATAAAGTAGTTGAAGATGGACCGTCCGTGTTGAAACTGAATCTTATAAAAACATGCTGTTTCGCTCAGTTTAACCCGTGTAGCTGTTGATCTGAAACTTGTTGGATTAAATTCATATGAATATTTTAAAAAATTAATTAAATATTTATTTGAGGCTCAAGTAATTTTACATAGGAATCTATGCAACTTACTTTTGATAGTTTTAGACTACATAAAGTCCCAATAAAGACATTTTGTTGCAATACCACGACAATATTTAATAAATTTCGAATGGTGTCTTCTAAATATAAAGACAAATAGAATTTCCCGCATTATAGATCTAGAGCGGCATATTGGACAGAGTTGGCTTTACGGACTCAAGTAAGATGTTTGCTTTGTAACACTGCTTCAATTATTAATATGAAAAAAAAACAGTTTTAGAGTTTTAAGGTGAGTAAAGTCCGAGTAGCCATTAGTGAATCCCAGTCTTTATTGTTACTATCTCTGTCTCTCTCTATTTTACCCATCATTATGTGTTTAGATCCTCTAAACACATATTTTCTATTTGCAGCTATCTAAGTAGATAATTAGAAAGCACTTCTGCTATCTACTTATCAAGTGCGAAAGTATATGACTATGAGGATTGATTTAATACAGCCGGAATATTAGCTAAACATTGGCTATCGCTCTAACACTAACTGTGTTGTAAATACTGGCAGTATCACGTATACCAAAGCCAGCCTTATTTGATATTATTGTTTTAAATTCCCAGATAGAAACTAAAGTCTAATCTATCAGCGCTTTTGTAATGTACTCAAAATGTATTTCAAATAATTCAGCCGAATTGAGAGGCATTTGAGAAAAAGCCGATAAATAACACATTTCAGAATATATATTTCAGTTCCATACATTGATATTTTAAAAAGTATATAGCCTATTTTGTAGTCACATTTTAACAGCCATAAGCGAGCAGTTTCGGATTCGTTTATGTCTCAAACCTCGTAAAATAGGTTCGATTCTCAGTCGTGAACAAAGTCATAAATATTCGATAAACATTCACTACTGAATTCTTAGATTCTTTTATTCGAAAAAAGTACCTTGTGTCAATTCGATATTTTTAGTAACTTAAACAATTTCACATAAAAAGAACAATTTTCCACCGAAACTGAATTCAAACTAACTAGGTTCATTTACGAGTTCATAAAGATAATTTATAATGTGTGATTGGAGGCCCTTAGGTCGATTTCTTCCACCTTCAATTGCAATTACTTAAATAAATAAGTACTTCAAAGCGTAGTCGTTTCATGCAAAGAAAAGTCAGTTAAATTATGGGACCAATAGGCTTGTCCAACTAAAACCTTGGCTCGGCCTCACGTGATCGTTCTATTCATCATTGCATTCATGAGCTGGGTGGTATTTACCACATAAGAAGAAAAGATATTTTGGAACACTAGCACCGGGATATGACCAGCCCTACCCGACCTGGAAATTCCTTAACCGGCTTAACCGGCGCACACAAGTTTAAAAAAAAGTTAAAAACATGGGGTTATTCAGACATTATCACGTGTAATTGCGGGTCACCTACTCAGTCAATGGCATATCTTCTTAACTGCCCATAATTCCCTGACAGTTGTACACAAAATGACCTTAACTTGGCGACCACTAATGCTCTGGGATATGACAGATTTTGGTCCAAAAGGGAAAATTGACACGACAAGAAGGTACACTAGAAATTCTGAAATATACTTCATGCTGGATCGGTTTGCTATAAGTCAAGTTTCAAAATAAGTAGTTTTTGGAATGAAGTAAACATAAACATTTAAAATAAGCTGCATCACTGAGGGCTTATACAAGTTATAATATTGGTTGCAAGCTACGTAGCCGGCGGCGTCGGCACGCCTGTCTCCTGAAACTTCTTTCACAAAACTCTTTATTAAAGGTTATTTTAATTAAATAAATTTTAATAATCTAATCGTAATTTAGCCACATTCAAAATAAGCCCAGCAAATAAATTCTCTGTTCTCAAATAAAGCACTTTTGACCTTTTGAGACTGAAAATTGGCCTTTCTAAATACTGTTTACTTGTTCGTTCCTCTTTGTAGACTCACTTTTACCCTTAACTCACTTATTATTTTGAGTTCATATTAAATACTAGCTTTTATCAAAAGCTAGGGTCGTGTTTGAGTTGATTTTAAATAAAGCTTTTCATTATATTATTATGGCTTACACAATTTAATTTATCTAAATCTATGCTAATAACCTATACTAATGATAGCACTTCACAACTTTTTATTTATTTAGGCCTTGCTCGTACAGAAAAGCCTAATTCTACATTGTATTGACTGCCAAAAAACTCTACGAATTATATTACAATGTTAGGCATAATCATGCATCAAATCATAAAAATAAAAAATAATAAAATAATGATAAAGTTAACGCTTTCTTCTAATTATAAATTATGAAGCTATTTCATGGATTTTCTTTAAAATTTGTTGCGTCAACAATGTATGAATGTTCAATGTACTCTAATGTACTCACAATTCAATTTTTTCGTAAAATATGATCTCAATCCATAATTGACTACATGTTTGTACACAACATCACGCCTGTCTCCCCTTGGGGTAGGCAGAGACTAAGGAACGCCAACTGCTACGATCCAAGCATACCTCTTTCGCTTTCTCCACGTTCATTAATCGTTTCATACATGATCGCCGGTTACGGGTACTTTTAACTAGGCCCTTTTTACGTATTCGCCAATTTGGTCGACATACGTTCCCCTAGGGCAGCCCCTTCTGACATGACGATCCAATCGTGCACCTCTTTCGTAAATCTACTTTCACTAATCCTTTCTTAATGTCCCAACCACCTTAGCATACCCTTTTCAATCTTACTTACTACCTCTTTTTTCGATCAATGCGACAGCTACACGAGCATTTCTTCTGTTCTTTATGAACAAGATCGCTCCAATAATGGCTTGATTTTTCACCAGGGTCCGGTGATGACTACGATTCTGAAAAGGATGAAAATCAAAATGCTCCTGCATCTGATCCCGATGAAGAGAAGATAGCGTACATGGTTGTGGACTACAATTTAGGCATATCTGGTATGAGGAGACTAAATGATCTCATGTTTTTCCTGCCTTAGAAAGACGCTCACATGGCACATAAAAACAGCACTGCTCGTCTTTGAGGTTGACGTACAAAACGCGCACAGGTTGCTACGTTTGAAAAATTGCAAATACCATATACCAAAGATACCATATACCAAATACACAATACCATAGGTACTAATCCTCGTTTTGCACAATTTTACCTAAATTGTTTATTGTTTTGCTAAACAGTTATTGCTTTTTTTAATATCAATTATCGATCGCGTTTAATACACAACAAATTGATGTCATTATTAGCTTTACCTTTCACCCTAACATGCCTTAGAAATTTTGTGATTTTAAAAGTTTTTAAACAATAAAGTTACTTCTTTTTTCTTTTTTTTTTTTTTTTTATAAGTGACTAAACCCGCGTTTGACCTCAATCTCACCTGATGGTAAGTGACGATGAGGTCGAAGATGAAAGCACACGGGTTTAGGAAGGAACTGGCTCTTTGTACAATATTGCCGGAACACATTACCGCCGGAGCGGTAACATTTGGCGGCACATTTTCAAATTATATCTTATTTGCGATAACGAAGAAGCTAAAAATGAGGCCTTAAAATGAGGAATCCATGAGGCCTTATACCATACGTTGTATTACGTAGTTGGCCCCTAGCGTGACTAGCGCTTTCGCAATATTGCGTAGTTGGCATTCAATGTGTTAACTCTATTTACCGCGTTCAACCTCCTTTCAATATCAATGTCATATTTCCCATCCCTCGTAAACAAGGACCCCAAGTACACAAACTCATTTTCTTGCTCCACTTTTTCGTCTCCGTTACATTTTCATTCCTCTCCAGAACCATGATTTTCGTCTTTCCAACTTTAGATTTGAAACCTTTCTTATGCATCACAGTGACCATTTGTTGCAATTCCGACGCCGCCGATGATGCAAGTAGAACCTGGTCGTCAGCGTATAGCAGAGTTTTGATCACTGTCTCAATTATTTTTAGACCCAATTCGGCTTCTTTTAAATCTGTCAAACAGCTATCCATGAATAGGTTGAACAGCCATGGAGAAGCTACACGGCCTTGCCTAAGACCGCGTTCGATACTAAACCGTTCTGTGTAGTCATAATTCAACCTGACTTATTTTAATACACCTGACACAGGCGCTCGAGTCCTTATATAAGGACATGAGTGCCCGTATCAAGTCACTGTCCACCCCATATTCATGAGTCTCTCCCCTGGGTGACAAGGAGGTGTAGGCCATAATCCACCAAGGTGGCCCAGTGCTGGGTGTTGGATTTCAGAATTTTCAGGGTTCCGAAATTAATGGCTTCTGACAAACCCTAACGACTACTGTATACAAGTATACAGCATCCGACTGCTTAACGTACCCTCCGAATCCCGCAAGTCGCCGTGAGAAATGAATGGTTGGAGGTCACCCATCCAAGTACTGACCGCGCCGAACGATGTTTAACCTGCGTTATCGTATGTTACACACAATAACTACGGCGGTGCCATGACGACTAACGGTGCGTTTCAATATCGAATCTCAATCTTAAATCCATTTTTTTTAAACAAAAACAAATCTGGACCAGCAATAATTTGATGATTTTATTTAAGAACAGTGAACAGCCAGAGATAATAGAGTCAAAAGAGACCTGATTATAAAATACAAGCGAAAATACCTTATTGTGGTATTTATTAGGGTAGTAAACACCTAGATATTGTAATTTAATTACATCTTACTTTAACTTAAGAGTAAATCATGATCACATAATATTAAAATTGTTATACCAAAAATGTCATCTTTATGGGAACGTCCCTATCTCCGCTTATAATGAAAAGGTCACTTTTTTGCGACTGCCGGCCGAACATTCTAATAATATCGGGTGGCCGACCAATATCGATATTTATGGAAAAAGTTTAAATATCACTGAATACAATACCCGTAAGGCTTTTAGAAAGGGTGATAACAATCGTCTTTGCTATTTCGTGGTAAGGATCTAAAAGTTTGCTAGGAGTTGGCAAGAAAATATTTGCTATTTTGTCCAAAAGTTTAAGTTGGGAACTTTTTAGTTTAGATTTATGAGTTACTTTTATACACTTTTTTTAAATATGATACGAGAAAGCATGTTTTACTTTTAACTTCGATGATAACCTAGATAAATTCTCGACCTACGTGCCTATGTGCCTCACACGCCAGTAGCTGCGGGTTCGATTGCCGCACGGCACAAGAAAAAAAATGTTCTGGGTCTGGGCGTTTATCTATATAGTGTGTCTGTGTAAATTTTATCGACAAAACCACAGTAAAAAGGCTTTTTGCCCCTTCTTTTTAGAAACGGTGGCCACTTTAATTTTTTCTTTACTGAGTCTGGCTGAGTTTATTTATTTAGCAATATTTACCGATGTAAAGGTCTTAAAGACATAAAAGTAATTTCATTTGACAGCTACAAGAGATGGAAATAAGATATCATTAAAATTTTTTTTCAAAACTCACATTAAAACCTTTAAAAAATACATGAGACCTAAAAAGTGTAAAAAACTTTGGTTGATTTTTATACTGTTTAGATGTTTTGAAAAAAATTCGACCATTGACATACATACCTATTTTATTTATTTTTTTGAAGCGCTAGGATATTACCTACAAACTTATGTCAAGAACTAAGCTTCAAATTAGACGGTTTAGGAGTTGTTACTCCTTGAATAATGACCCTTTATTTTAAAGGAAAATAAATGTTATTTCAACTGGTAATGTACTAATTTGGATAGCTACACCGCTAGCAGAATAAAAAAAAATAAGTACATGATATGTATTTATTTTAATAAAATTAATGCATGTTCCTATTATCAAAAAAAAATTGCTTTTACGAGGGTCATATTCAAATAGTCACAACTCCATAACTTTCAAACAACTGAGTCAATCGCGGCACGTGACGTGGCACGCGGATCGCTGCCAACGCTAGCGTAACCATGCGTTGCGTGATCAATTCTTTAACTTTCCGTTAAGTTTACTTAGTAAATAATTAATATTTATTTTTTATTATGTTTTTATATATCACGTCCTTGAATTTCAAAAGTGACCCACCCCTGTGAAGTCAAGTGAAGTCACCCTGTATATGTATTTTACATTCTAGGTTCCCCCAAGTTCGCTTCATGGTATCTCATTACACAAGCTTTGCTTACTTTGAGACCATGTATTTGGAGTCTGGGGATTTTATTTTATTTTATTTTAAACATTGTTTTTATTACAAATGGTTATGTAATCCACTTTTCTTTCCTAATAGGTAAAAGGTTCTTCGAAATTATATTTTCGGAATATAAGAATAACAACCTGTGCTTGACATGGCCTTAAATTGCTTCAAATGTCAAGTGCCAGGAAGAAGCATAACCAACGTAATGAATTTCAGAAACTGTACTTAAAAAGAACCTAGTACCAACAAAAACGATGACTGGCTGTTATTCTAAATTATTAAATAAGTAATAGAAACTTAGGAAATTATTTACATAAAAGATTTATTGCAAATTTTTGGGTTCACTGGGGTTCAGCCATTGCAATCTGCGCTTCCTATTGTTGTAGAGTATTCACTTTTCATCACAGGTAATGATACGATTTAAAATCCTTTCATTATTGTGCCGGTTCAGTAATGTAACGCAGCAGTCGACGAGCGTTTGTCAGTTTGCTTCACTTAATTCATGAGGTACCCACCTTTCGAGCTTTCTTATCTTCCCAATTTGTTTCAAGTTGATTAAAACAGTTTTATCACTAACACCGCAGCCTACAGCTAACTCGGACGTAGTTTGCGATGGACACACAATACACTTCAATTCTTCATTGTCGACTTTGGTCTCCAGCCGTCCACGGGGATTGTTCTGTAGGTTGAAATTCCAAAACGAAAACGTTGGAACCAAAAACGCACTGCGTTTTCTCTAGCGACACCACTGCCATACACATAAGTAATTCTTAGAGCCGTTTCTGCAGCACTGTTGCCACGGTGGTACTCATGTTCGTAAATAACGCGAAATTTTAAAGTTTCCATTTTGTTAACTCAATGATGCAGAGAAAAAAGCCAAAGAAAAAAAAACAAAAGAAATACGGTTTTCGAGACACAAATTGATGAGTAAATGGCTGTATAAATTTGAATTTGGAATTCTAAACCAAAGAGGAGATATTTGAGATTAAAGTGGCCAGTACGACAAAACACCAATTTCATATGTAAGGACCTAATATTTAGTGCGTTTTATAAACATGTCATTTAACATTCTCATACGATATATCTAATGAATGATATGTAAAATATTGTCATGAAATACCAAAATGACCTAAATAAGTTTAGCAAATATTTTCAGTGGACAAATAAATTCAAAACACGGCCATTTTCATATAAATAATCAAATTTTATAGACGCCAGGCTTTTGTTGAGTTATGGCAAATCAGCTGTAACCTCCGTTTTTGATTTACGGGTTCATTCGAAAAATGACTGTTGCGGTAAACATTTAATTGGCTGACGGGCGAGCATACACAGAGTTTATTTCTATGTATTTCTAGCAATGAGAGAAACGTATTTTTAAATTCTTCAATAACCCTCAATCAATCTCACCTTATTATAAATATTGATGTGGTTAAGAATATATAGGACTATAGTATTAGAAACGACTATAAATTGCTATTTAAGTTTTTTATTCGCAGACACCTGGGGTTATTACTGGAGTACCACAGTCCCGGACGTACACGTACTGAGAACCACAAATTCATTTTGATTTAGTAAACCTAATCAACATTCAATTAAGCTCAAAAGTACAGTCAGCAGATGATTGTTTAAGTATACTATTCTTAAGTAAAAGGATATGTAAAAAATGTGGTCTTCTTTAGTCAGGGTTTATATTGTAATCACAGAAAAGTGTAGATCTCTAGAACAATCACAGATATTAATTATTTTTACAATAGTTTCTTTATACAGATAATTAAAATACCTAATATAAATAAAATAATTAACAATAATAGCAAATGAAGGGTGAGATGTCATTACGCATACGAAGTTGCGGGATAAAGCTAGTTAATTATAAATTAAAAATAAACACATGACTGATCTTACGAATACGAAAATGATTTCATGCAATTATCATAAAAAAATAATTAGTCGGAGAATAATGTTATTTTGACTTATGTGACATTAAAATAAAGATAAGTTCTATTATCATTTGAAATCATAATTAACAATGTATATAATATATTAATATTAATAATCATTTTAACATCTAATAAAAGAATAACCGCCGACCGTTCATTTCTCACGGCGACTTCCGTGCTTCGGAGGGCACGTTAAGCAGTCGGTCCCGGGTGCTGTATACTTGTATACAGTAGTCGTTAGGGTTTGTTAGAAGCCATTACGGCGCCCTGAAAATTCTGACATCCACCACCCAGCACTGGGCCAGCTTGGTGGATTATGGCCTATACCTCCTCGTCACCCAGAGGAGAGACTCATAGCCTCATAGCCCTGCAGTGGGCTCATTACAAAGAGTTGTGGTGATGGTGGTGATGAAAAGAATAACAATCAAATATGAAACCTAAAAAAAATTCAGTAGTTTTACTATAAATTTCTAATTTAAAAACTATAACTTTTGTCGAAAAAATAAACTTTATTCACATAAAAAAATAATAATAAAATAAAATCCCCAAACAATCACACCAACTACATGGGTACTATGTAGCGAACTAGGGGGAACCTAGAATATAAGTACATATACAGGGTGGTCCAAGCAGAGACGTCATATAATTTTTTTTAGATTCCTCACACCTAGGGGTATCCGAAAATACCATGTATGAGGAATGATAAAAAGATTTTTTAAATCAAATTAACTATTCAGGTAGTTTCCGACTGAGTAACTTCAGAAGTCTGTAACAGAAAAACTAACCTCTTAACTGTCACTTTTTTATGTTATTATAAAAGACTGAGGTCCTGCCAAGTTTTTGACTCGCCCGGCAGAAAATATTTAAGTTTCGATGAAAATTATTGTATCTGCCGTGAATGTTAGGAAGCTAATTATTTTGTGCATAATACGTCTCATGGCAACTCATGAGGGCAACTCTTGAGGATCATGTTACAAAAAAAACTTGGAAAAAATCTCAATTTTTTTTATTTTTTATTTTAAGCTGTTTAGGGTGAACATTTTCAAAAAAAGGATTAAAAAATTCATAACTCGAAAACTACAAAAAATCGCGGAACATACATGGGGTATTTTCGGATACCCCTAGGTGTGAGGAATCTAAAAAAAAATTATGACGACACTGTTTGGACCACCCTGTATAGATAAACGCCCAGACACGGACCTTTTTTTTTCTTGTTCCGAGCGGGAATCGAACCCGCGACCACTGGCATCTGAGGCAGACAATGCTACCCCATTGCCAAAGTGGTCGTCAAAAATGAACAATATGAAAAAAATTGTTACAATAACACTTAATAGTAATATAATGATTGTGCAATGGAAGTCATGAAAAAAAACAGTTTTTGTTATTATGAATAATCCGAGTTTTGAAAATTATTAAATATTTTAGAACTCTGGTTTGATAATGTAGTAAGATTCTATATTTGATGTTATTTATACACAATTTAATCAGAAATGAAATTCTCAACAAAAGTATGATTCAAATGAACTAAATTCCTTCAAAGAAATACATTTGAGATCTTCTGTTGACTGTACAAGTTAAAAACTCTAGGAAAAAGTAAACATAAAAATGTTATTAAATTTATCGTATTTGTGGTTCTCCGGTACTTTTACCTCGGGGACTGTGGATCTTTGGTACTAACCCGACGCCGGAAGGTATGCAGACGTACTACAAACATGTTAATGCACATAAATATTTGCATTGTGCGGGGATCGAACCCGCGACAGTTAAGTTTTGAGTTTAGACTGTCACAGCTGTCTTCAGTTCATATTAAAATGTGAATAGTAGTTATGATAATTATATCAAATAATAGAGTACCTTTTGGCATCATTTACTTTATATAAATAATAACTTGAAAAATACAACGATTCACATACATTATAATTAAATAGTCTCTCTCTATCATAATAATACCTCCAAATTTAACAAACGTCACATGAAATGGTTTTATAGCCTTTGGTGTTCTGCCTACCCCATTATGGATACAGGTGTAAAGTTATGTATGTTTTTTTTTTTTATATATTGTAAGGATATGACCTTTGTCTTCCATGCCACCTGATGGAAAGTGCGCATGAAGACTATGGTGTTACACGTCCATCCACGAGAAACCTATTCACTCGACACTTAAAAGTTCCAGGACTGTAGTGGTCAGGAAAAACAGACGCAGGCAGATTGTTCCACACCTTGGCAATCCGTACCAAAATGGAACTATCGAAGCGTTTTGTTCGACTTCTTGGTATATCCACTATATACGGATGGAAGTTCTGTCTGCGTCTGGTAGTCCGGTGGTAAAAAGGGGTGGGTTCAATTTGGTCAAAAAGAGCACTCGCACACTTACCAAAATGTAGCCGATAAAATACTGTCAAACAAGCAACCTTACGACGATGCTCCAGCGTCTGCAATTTTTTATTTGTAAGGTTGTTGTTATTTATGAGTTTTCGGGCTCTTCGGTCAACAGAGTCTAGCGCTTCGAGCTGGAATTTGGCAGAACCATCCCAAAGGTGACTACAGTACTCCATGCAAGACCTCACTTGGGCTGTGTATAAGTTGAGGAGCCGTTCAGGGCTGAAGTACCGCCGGACCTTCGAGATGATACCCAATTTTTTGGAAGCCGTTTTTGGCATAGACTCAATTTGTTGTCCGAAGTTTAATTTGGACGTTATAGTGACGCCCAAAAGCCCTAGTTGATCGGTGATGGGAACAGATACATTCTGGAAAGTGGGCGTAAGAGTAAAGGTGCTCTTTTTTGCGGAGAATAGACACGCTTGTGTTTTGGAGGCGTTGAATTTGACCAGGTTAGATTCGCCCCAATCGGACACATTCCGCAAGGTCGAATCAACGCGCTCAATCATAGACTCTCTCAAAACCTGGATTTCATGGGCGCTCGTTCGCGCATTGGATATATATCTCTCAACAACAGTGCTGTCATCAGCATATCCAATAATGCCTGGTGTTAGGAGGTCATTAATGTGCAGCAAGAATAATGTTGCAGAGAGAACAGATCCCTGAGGTACCCCGGCATTAATTGCCATTAGGTCGGAGGAGTAGCCGTCTAAGACTACTCGAATCGACCGTTCCCTCAGAAAATCAGATATCCAGTCGCAGAGCCCGGTCGGTATGCCATATGCTGGAAGCTTGCTTAAGAGACCATCATGCCAGACCCTGTCAAAGGCCTTGGAGATGTCTAAGGATACAGCTATTGCTTCACCATGACCCTCCAAGGCCTCACTCCATAAGTGTGTGGCATACACGAGAAGATCGCCGGTCGAGCGTCCACTGCGGAAACCATATTGGCTATCGCTTAGGAGCTCGTTGGTCTCAAGGTATGCCAGGAGTCGATTGTTCAATACACGTTCCATGACTTTACAAAGTATGGAGGTGATTGAAATTGGTCGATAGTTGACAGGATCAGCACGGCTTCCCTTCTTCGGTACTGGTTGTACGTTAGCCAGCTTCCAGGATTTGGGGACTTTACCAGATTCCAAAGAGAGTCTATAGAGACGCGTCAAAACGGGAGACAACTCAGCTGCGCAGCGTTTCAACACCACTGCAGGAATACCGTCTGGACCGCTAGCCTTATTCTCGTCTAGGTGCAGCAAGCACTTAAGAACCTCCTTTTGGCGAATATGAACGGTACCCATTGTAGGACCGAACTGAGGTAATTGGGGTGGGATTTTTCCTTGGCTATCTAGACGAGAATTTTCCGCAAAGATACTGGCAAATAAATCCGCCTTTTCCTTAGCGGTGTGGGCCAGAGAACCGTCAGGTTGCCGCAGAGGCGGCAGTGACGGGCGACAAAAGTTCGTTTCGACCGACTTGGCGAGGGACCAGAAAGCTTTACTTCCCGAGGGGTATGAGGCTATTCTGTCTCCAATACAGCCTATGTGGGTGAAACGAGCTCTTTTGATCACCTTTTTGCAGGACTTGGCGGCAGCATTGTACCTCTTTTTGTGTTCATGCAAATCCACGGATTTGCTTCTGCGAGCGGTTGCCCAGGCTTTGTACGCTTCTCGCTTACGCTTTTCAGCGGAAAAGCATTCAGCACTAAACCATGGGCGAGCTTTGGTTTCAAGGGATAGATCAGCGTAGGGAATGAAGAACTCCATTGCTTGACCTATCACACTTGAGACTGCATCAGCGCAGCACGATGGATCGGTTGATGTAAAACAAGCTTGCCGCCACGGATAAGATGCGAAGAAATGTCGCATTTCATCCCAATCTGCCGACTTGTAACGCCATACTCGCCTAGAACCACTTGGTCGGGTGTCAGGTGGCGAGTACTGCGATACAGATTTCACCAGACAGTGATCGGATGTCCCTAAGGGTGCAGTGACGGACACCGAATATCTGTCCGGATCGGTTGTCAGCAGAAGGTCCAGGCAGTAAGCAGTGTGGCCAGCAACGTCTGGGATGTGCGTAGGCTCGTCAACAAGCTGAGAGAGGCCATGAGTGAGCGAAAACTTAAAAGCCTCTCTACCAGCATGGTCAGTGTCCAGAAACGGGTATAACCACTGTCCGTGGTGTGCGTTAAAATCCCCCAGGAACACCAACTGCGCTGTGGGAAAACGTTGCTGAACCTTGTCCGCTGTACTGCTGAGATAGTCCATAAGCCTCGTTGTCTCCCGATTTCCGCTGTGTGACCGATAAATACCAGCGTATACCATTTGGTCTAGGCCGGTATCTATGTGAACCCACATAACTGAAAGGTCCGGCACTTCTAAGTAACGGAGACGCTGACAACAGATCTTGTCACTGGCATACATGCACACCCCGGCGTGCGGGTGGAATTTGGACTCCAGGATGTAACCTGGGTAACAAAGGTATGCCGAGTCTGACGGATCACAGATCTGCGTCTCCGTTAGGAAGAGTAGGTGGGGTCTCTCCGTCTCGAGGTGGTGGTGGACATCATTGAGATTGGAGTGCACTCCTCGGATGTTACAGAAGTGCACTTTAAACGAGAGGAAGTGCAACCGCTGTGTTACCTTACTCTTCTTTGGACCTTTCATTAGTTTTGGAGTGGAGTGAATAGGGAGGAGAACAGAAGTTGAGTGAAGCGCTGCAAATGGAACCAAGCAACTCGATAGGGGTGACACACCATTGGGAAACTCGCTTGGAGACTGCGGGGACGCCCGAACCCCCCCGAGTTCGCCATCGGGTCCTCTCAAACCGGTCGCCAACCGGCACGATGGAGCCTCCCGGGATTTTTCGCGAGGTGGCGGGGCAGCCTTTTGCATGTGGCTGGCATGCTACTTGGGCCCCCTACTACCTGCGGTCGGCCAGCGGTGCACCGTGCTTCGGATCCCGCTACTCTCCAAACGAGTTACCCGGTGAGTCATTATCCTACGAGTTGTAAACAGTTCTCCGATGCAGCACGATTACTCAGACCTATCCTCCTCAATGGCTACACTAGACATCATGCCGGAACGCAACTAGGTTACTTGGCGGCATGGTTTTGTCTAGTGGGTGGTGACAAGCCACGGCCGAAGCCTACCACCAGAAATGTATGTAAAATTACACTTCTAAAAGACCTTAAACTTAAAATAATTCAAACAATAGAGCTAGATTTATAATTCTACATAAACCCTCAGTGTAAGTAAATCCCTGAAAATAACATAAAAGTAGAACAATACTTAAATTACAATGTTTATACTGAGCTTTAAATTCACACGACTTTTAGGAAAATTCTATTTACCCAAAGTTGGGAAAGCATCAGCATAACTTGACACTATGCTCGGCTTTTCCACTTGCATTAAGCTCAACCACAGCCGTCCAGTCAAAACAGATAAACAACCAACTTTCGAGACAGAATTTACAATACAAAGATAAAGTATTCCCCATTCACATTTCAAACCGAATGTGATGAAAACTGTTGGCATAATGCCATCCCTGCGCATTACGGTTCTTTAATATTTTAATACCCACGAACATTTATGCAGCACGCTGCATGGTAAAGCCTTAAGACAGTTTGACAGATGAAATTTCAAGCCACGTTTTGTGAAGCAAAGGATTTCATATTTTATTACATGCTTTGTTAAGTTCAATTTTGTCAGAAGTGATGACCTTTTCGATAAAAAACCGTGCCATTCCCGTTTTGTTTGGAATGAAATTATATAATGAAACTTTTTACGTGGAAACGCGGAGGGTTTTTATGTATCTAATTTGAATATTTCTGACAATTTACTAACGAAGAGGTGTATATGAAAATTCTAAAGGTACAAAATTGTCCTGTTTATATATGGCCTTATTAGTCTTTGCTAAATGAATTCGTATTGTTTTTCCCATTTTTTTATAAATAGGAGTAAAAACTCATTCTGTTGAAATATTTTAGTAAGTAATGAAATAGATAATATTAAAAAAGTCTTACCATTTTTAATTTCTAATGAAATCTATAAAGAAAACGGTTTTAATTAATGAAGTCTACATTCAATACTTATTTAGTAAAACTCATAAGATAAATCAACACGAAAAAGGAAAATGAAAAAGGTATTTGACTATACTGAAAACTGAAAACCACCAAATAGGCCTTGAAACCTTTTTTTTAATTACTTTATTTTAACAGCAAACATCTTGACACAACCCTAGGTTGTTTGGCTACAAGATGGTTTTAATAATGTTTTTAAGGTTTTTGCATTTAAAATGCTCAATTATTCTTAAATAAATGAAAAATGTGATAAATAAAAATCCTGGTCGGGTAATTTTTATTTATCACATTTTTCATTTATTTAAGATGGTTTTAATTGCATAACTAAACCACTTTAAAGCTAACCTGCACATATTGACAGACAATAAGGCAAAAGATACAGATAAAGATACGAATATAAACGGTATACGATTTCGTTAGAAAATTATATTGTTGATATTAAAGTTTAATGTAAATTATTCAGATCATCGTTGTGACGAACAGCTGCCGCCGTAGCGAAAACAACATTGCCTAAATATGTTTTTTCTGAAACTTTATTTAGATAATGGGTTTCGAATGTGAGAATTTATTTATCACGGTGGGATAACTCAAATTGTAAAAACGTTTAAAAACTAGTTTCTACGCAGTTTATAGTAGTTAACGTTTTATACTTTAGTTACAGCCGCGTTGGCAGTTTCTGAAGATAATATTGCTATGCCACGGAGAAAACTTGCAGTATTTATGTTCTCCAAATTTCACATAATTTCAATAAGTTACGAGGTATTCGCACACACATGCTGTTCCATAGTAGTTTTTAAAAGAATACATACATACATAACGTCATGCCTGTATCCCTTATGGGGTAGGCAGAAAACCAGAGGTTACAAGACCATCTGATGTCACGTTTGACAAATGAGGTATTATAAAGACGGAGGGAGACTATTGTAGTGACAGGGGGTCAGCCTATTGCCCACAAAAACGTCTTTAAAACCTCTGTCCTTTTACTGAATTTTACAGTATTTTACAGTATACCGGGAAGAGAAGCAGCTGGCACACAAGGCTCCAATAATTCATATTTTAACTGTACATACACGTATTTATTATCAACCGACTTTCAAAAAAGGAGGAGGTTCTCAATTCGTCTGTATGTTTTTTTTGTATCTTTGGTACACGATATGTCGGACAATTATGAATCGATTTTAAAATTTTTGTTTCATATGATAGAGAATACGTTTTATCGAAATCGGTTGAGTACTTCATCAAGAATTTTAAATTCGTTGATTATTGAGATCTTTATATTTGTTATCAAGTTTTTTCAGCTGTTCCTCGTAATTATTTATTTTATCTTGGTAATCATCTATTTTATATGACAAAAATTGCAAGCTACGCGAGATCTCATTTTGTATATCTTCTCTTATTTGCCGACGCATTTCTGTAAGTTGACAGGTAGATGTCTGATACCGTTTTTGACGAAGGCATTGGGCTATTGTATTGGTCGCCTTCTTCGCCTTCTTCAGGATCTGGGTCTGGTAGTATGGCTGAAATGCGTCTTTACTTTCCTTGTGAAGAGGACATCTGACATTTCCAGTCAACTGGGTCGGTGGCACATATAACAGCAATCTGATCATTCGTCAATGACAAACACGATCCGTGTAGCTATTTGTTAAATTTGGTACACTTAATTCCTGGAGACTTTTTGGTCACTAACTTCACACATTTAGCACACTTGACCATTTCGAATGAGAGCTTTACTCTAACAAAACTTCGAAACACTAATTGACGTAAGCGCGTGCGCATGACCTCCCGCAACAAAGTTTCCTATTAGTGCTTCCTATTTATTATTTTGTACGATTAAGTTTTATTCAATAAATAAACGTACGATGAAAAATGCGTTGCAAACACTGGGCCATATGATGATTCTCGTTGCTAATAATTAAAGTAGCTATTTTTTGCTAACTTTGCTGAAAATCAATTGATTTTTATTCTACGAGGTTGTACCAGTGATTATAGCAAAATACATTTAGGCTTTAGAGTAAGATCATATGGGAACCTATGACGTTATAAGAATTCATTGATAAATTAGTTATCATCATGGTCAAAGCTATGCTTTTTTGAAAATGAATGGTGAAAGTACAAGATACTAAAAAATGTAAATGAAAATATTTTATTCGAGAAAACTTAATAGTAGATTTTAACGTTATAGGAATTAAGCTTTTAAGACGTTTATAAAAAGTATGAAATATGTGAGTTTATCTAAGATTTAAAAAATGTTGATTCATCATACATTTAAATCATATTATGCTTTAAAAGTTCAACTTATATCTATGATTATTAATAAGTTAGAGCTCAAGATAAGTTGATTATACTGTGAAGTTCATTGGACTTGATGTTAACAGAAATTTTGCCATTGTAGAGTACTACTACGCTAAATGTAATAAATGACTAGGTTAGCATTCGATTGCAGCACTGCAGTTGTAACTTTATCTTGAATACGAATCTTAAAAGTAACACAGTTTGGGGCAAGACAACCAGGCGCGCGTTTAGTTGGTTAGTAGCTCGGCAATCATTTGTAAAGTTACCTTAATCTTGCACTAGCTTAAAGGCGCAACGGTGATTCAAATTTGACAGTCTAGGTTGAGCCCGAAATATACATGGCTCAAGCCCGGAATCATAACCATTGACCACAGAATATTGATTTAATAAAAATAAAGAAAAATAATTAGTATCATATAGGGTGACTGGTGACAAATTTTAGATACTGAAGGAGAGCACTCTGACCTCGATTCTGTGCATAATTATGTAGTAAAATTAGGTACTTAATTTTATACTAGAATTCCCCATAAATAAAATTATGTTACTATTTACTTTTCTAGCGCCTGCATTTATCGCGGCACGTGACCTGGCACTACGTGCCACGTCGTGGATCGCTTCCAACGCTAGTATTACCATGTGTTGTATAATCAATTCTTTAACTTTCGGTTAAGTTTTCTCTGTAAATAATATTATATTTTTTCTCTTCATGTATGCTCTCAAACTATCACGTCCTCGAATTTCAAAAGTGGTCACCAGTCAACCTCTGTACAAGGTGAAAAATAAATCGTAAACAGATATTTTTGTTTTTCACCCAGCATCTTTTGAGTATATGTCGCCGGAAAATAAAAATAACCTTTAAAGAGATGGTCAAACTCAATATGGGATTTTGATCTGGTATTGGTCAGTAATACACTTGAAAAATAACTCATCAGTAATCGTTTTCCCCTTAAACTTCCCTGATTTTAAATCTCAAAATCTTGTAAAAAAAAAACAATTTGCGAAAAATCAATCTTAGATCACCATTTTGTTTTCTTTTGAATGTATCGCTTGATCTGCTGTCTTCTGTACATTTAGATGCTTTGGAGTAAATTCGCGTGTTTTCAGCCGTAATGCATCTAGTTGTCTCTTCTCAAAAATGTTCACGTTTATTACTCGTATTTAATTAGCATATACGTTTATTACAAAACAGGTTATCTGTCATACATTTATGCCTGTCAAACAGTTATTATTGTTTATTTCAGGATAAATCTACACGATATTTAATGTCACAATAAAGCCTACTGAGTATGCGTCAAAATAAACGAGATAATATCGAACGATGCGTGATGGCGCACTGATACTCATTTTTTAAATCGATTTATTCAACACAAGTCAAATCCCAAAATCATTCTAGAGGGACGTATTTTTGTTTTTACATAATTGTATATGAATTCAAACAATCATAACGAAATGATAAACCAAAAAAAGCAAAGAAATTATAGGGATTTTTGTCCAAACTTATAAGTTTCTTAGTCCCGTGAATCTGTCTGATCCCATGAATATAAACTAATCAAAACAAAATAGGGCCCATCTCGTTTTTTGTAACAAAAAACTGTTGTATGATACTTTAAACTTAATTTAAAGCTAGTTCAAGTAGCTTTGCATAAAAATAAGATGTTGATGTATTCTTAACATTCTTTTGAACAACGTTTTTTAATCTTTACCCTCAATTGAAAAGATATAAACAAATCAAGTTAAAATTACCCTATTCGCAGTTTCCTATTCACTTGTGTTTAGACTATCATCGTTACGAAAGTTTCTCGATTTGTTTCACTTCTTTTTTGAGTTTTATCAATAGAACTCCTTACAATGCCACGTATTCGGTACCATATGAAACAACTTTTACAGCACTAGTATTACTGCAAGAGGGAGGATCTCAACGATCAGTAGCTCTACGCCTAGGTGTATCACGGCGAGCCATCCGAAATGTGTGGGCTTGCTACCAGGAGACTGGTAGTGTTGTTAGAAGACGCGGATCAGGAAGAACCTGGACAAAACCCCTAAAGACAACCAATACATTCGTTTAACTACAGGTCACGATTTTAAAATTTTATATATCACATTCTATTCACAGATAAATTTGTTCAAGGCCAACCAATATTAGTATCTCTCATACAGATATATTTTAAATGTATGTTACTCAAAATGATATTTTTATATTTACCTTTTATGCGTTTTTAAACTATTGATCTGATTTAGATAAACCTATGGTTAGTGTTATGGGCAAACCATTATTGGAAAGTTTCCCTGACCCACAATAGTTTTATAAGGTAAAGGTAGTAAATAAAATGGGTCCATCGATTGTGTTACTAGATAAACATCGGGCAGCTTTAATGAGAATAAAAAGAATATAGATAAACATAGATTTGATAACTTATCACCGTTTGAGTGAGTTCAAACTAATAAGATGATGTTTGTTGATCAGAAATCACGTAATCAAACTAAAGCATTTTTGATTTGTTAGTAATAAAAAAAGGTCGAATAGGATTACGAAACGTCTTTTTCTTCGTGCTGTATTGTATTATTAGGATAAAAAACATCTTCATTATCAGCCCGAACACGTCCACTGCTAGAAAAATCTCTATGGCTCAATTCTGCTCATTAAGTAAATTGTTTATTGATTATTCGCTTTTTCAAACGAACTTAATAGCAGTGGTTTTATCATTAATGCGGAATCTGACACACTATTGGTATTCAAGGCCCCTTATTGAAATTACTCAGAAACTATCAAAAGAATAGAAAAAACTATGTCAAGGTCAACAATACCTTAAGTGAACCTATCTTCACCACTATGGGCTCGGCCCAGGGGTCAATTATCGGCCCGACTGAATATTCAATTTACGTAAATGAGATGTGCAGCCTAATACAGGAGGATCAATTTATCAGTTTGCAGTTGACACCTGCCTAGTAACGGCACATAAGGACATAAGATGCGCGCAATAACGAATGCAGCATAATTATGATCTTGTGTGCCAGTGGGCACATGACATGGGCTTGGTTATCAACTCAGAAAAAAAAAGATGATACACATTCATAGTAGCCATAATCTCTGACAAGTTGAGAGCATTACTGAGCAAATTGTATGTGTATACTAAAATATTAAATGCCATATAAAGTTTTAAGATTATTATCTCTAGCTATGGATGATAGTGTTATCGATTACGGTCTCAGTAGCTACGGCAAAACTTACAATTCCTACTTAAATAAAATATATAATTTACAAATCAGATTATTAAAAACAATTGTACTTAAGCACATCAAAAATAAAGTTTCATTAGATTACTCTGAATTGTTTAAATATTGTAAAGTTTTATCCATTTATAACAAAATAAAAATTGCTACTCTACAAGAAGAATATTTATTCACTAACAAAATATAAAAGAAATGGTTACCTTAGACAACTAAAAAATTTAAAGAGTTATTTGTTACCAAAGTATAAGAACGTCTATGGTAAAAGATCGGCGCATTATTTTCTTCTTTTGGTGATAAACACCTTGCCATCGAATCTGTTGGAATATTACGAAGTAAGCTCTACTATCAAAAAACAATTAATAGAAAATAATCCTCAGTTTACCTTTTAAAGTTTAATCTTAAGTTATGAAATAATGTATGTACAGTATAATAATAATAGTAGTATGTGTAGAATATTAAAATGCGTAAGTGATTAAATTGCTAATACTAATTGTATCTACGAAATAAACTAATTTAAAATAAGTACTAATCAACCTACCTGTAAATATAACTTTATGTAAACGAACTCGTCATTCGACATATAAACCTTGCGGATTTTCGTCGATATGACAATATTACTATACACTGTATAAATATTTTGGACAATAAATTAATAAATAAAATCCCCAGACAATCACACCAACTACATGGCCTCAAAGTAAGCGAAGCTTGTGTTATGAGATACCATGTAGCGAACTTGGTGGAACCTAGAATATAAATACATATATAGATAGACACCCAGACACGGAACATTTTTTTTTCTTGTTCCGGGCGGGAATCGAACCCGCAACCACTGGCGTCTGAGGCAGATAGGTTTACCCCTTCGCCAAAGTGGTCGTCGTATAACAGGTAAGCCATATTCCTAAATATCTCTAGTATAATTCGGTTTTAACGTAATGCATTCTGTATTTTAGATTCTTTAGTCTAAATATATCGTCAAATATTTGACTCTGCATCACGTTGATAACAATGGAAAGTGCATTGACCAATTTTGGTTTCCCATGTGTCATTCTCGGAGCTCTCTCCTTCCAAGGATTAGTATTGCTTATCAATCTTATTGGTGTTCAGTACAGAATGTTCCTATTTAGTATATCAATTGTTGATATGGTTCGGCTAGAATTAGGCAAAATAAATTAAAATGGTAATCGGTTATTCGATTTTATTTCAAATGTACAATAAAAATTCTTAACCTACTTCACTTAATAAGTCAAATAAGTTATCCCGCGTAGGATTGGATTAGAGTAACTGTGCTACGCCCGCGTGTCGTAAAAGTGACTTATCCGAGTGGCCGCCGCTTTGTGATGGCCCTTCAAGATCCGCGTAGCTGACAATCACCTTTCATATAAAATCTGCCACCAAATATAACCACTCTTCTGGTAGCAGCCGTCAGGATGCTGCTCTCTGCGCAGCCTGTATCTACCGATTGGTGATGATGATGATGATGATCAGTGGCCTTAATCAAGGCGGGTCATAAAAGGGGGGTGTTTAGTGGGTATACTCAGCCGGCTGAGGAGTCTCGTGGCCGAACTTTCGGTCCCCACACTGTCTGGGCACTCAATATCTGTTAGCCACTGGGGTTAACAGATTATAGAATGGCCATTCGTCCGTAACAGGATTCATCCTCCTCTTGCTAGAGCTTGCTTTAGTGGGTGCCAAAGATGTTCCTTAGCGGAAAAACAAAAAAAAATCACCACTCCTGTGTTCCGAGAATATTTTATGAATAGCTAGGTGCTTTCTAAGCCCGTGTGCTGTCGTCTTCGAGCTTATTTTCACCTTCGTGTGAGATTGAGTTCAAACGCAGAACTTCTATAAAAATAAAACCCTACAGCAGTTTTAATACAAAACTGCCGATGTTCTTCAAAATCATTCCGATGAAATATTTTCGAGATAGAAAAAATAAATTGAAGTTATTTGCAAGAACAAACAAAGCTCATTATTGAATTCGATCATAAGCCTTAGCAGGGACAATGTTTCATAGAACAGGAAATTTTCAGACGATTGAGTATTATAAGGGCATCAACCCACCACCGAATGGCTGTATTCTTCCTGTTCAACTTTTAAAGATTTCCTTATAAGAATCAGTTATAAAAATATTTTGTGTGCTAGTATCTATATATATAAAATTCTCGTGTCACAGTTTTCGGTGCCATACTCCTCCGAAACGGCTTGACCGATTTTGAAGAAATTTTTTGTGCTTATCCGGTATCTATGAGAATCGGCCAACATCTATTTTTTTTTTATTTATATGGCAAAACAACGTTTTCCGGGTCAGCTAGTAATATATATTTTTTTAACAATTATTCATTCCTTAGTCAGTATCTGGCGAACCTTGATAAGTTCAATATTAATTTATTATATTTCGAGGTGTTTATTGAAAGTATATTGTGGCGTCCTCCGACGTGACCCACAGAGAATCAATATATTATTTCCTATTCATCAAACGTGCTCGATAAAATCAATACCAAGATAAAATCAAATATGGTTAACCTAATTATGCACGTACATCTTACTATATAAACTGTTTCTGTTTGTTAATAAATTGTCTATCAACTCGTAACTGTGTCTTGCTCTATCAACCCTTTCCTGGTCGTAATAAGTGGTGACCCCGAAGTTAGTCACGCAGCCAAATAAGCAAGAAGATTTTTGAGGACCCGACCAGAAGTAATAAGGAAAAATGGCTCTACGTGCCCTAACCAAAACATCGGAACCTGAAATCGCCGCCCTTAGCGTATCGGACCGCATCCCACGCTTCTGGCAAGACCAAGCCAAATTATGGTTTACCCAGTTCGAGGCTATAGTCGCCACCCAGAAACAAGGCGAGGACTACAAATACAATCTAGTAATTGCACAATTATCGAAGGATGAAATACGCGACGTAAGTGACATCATCACTAACCCTCCGGCAGAGAACAAATACCAAATCATTAAGGACCGCCTCATTTCCTGCTACGAAGAATCGAAGCAGAAGAAGTTTCAACACCTATTTTACGAGATGGATCTAGGGGATAAAAAACCATCCCAGTTGCTGCGTCAAATGAAAGAACTAGGACAAGGAGTTACTAATGACGACACAATCCAGTCTCTATGGCTTAGAAAACTTCCGAACTCCATAACTTCCATACTTGCAGTTTCAGAATTCGCAACACTTGAAAAAATGAGCGATATGGCAGATTTACTATTCGAAAACGCCAAAACAAAGTCTGTTAGTAGTAATGAAGTTAACGAGGTCACTAGCCTTGCAAATCAGCTGACGCAAATGAATATTGAAATCGCTGCACTACGCAAAGAAAACGAAAAGTATCGACGCAGTAAATTTCGTTTAAGATCAAGGTCAAGAAGTGCGTCAAGGTCTCGTCATCAAGGTCTGTGTTACTTTCATAGGCGATTCAAGGAAAATTCATACAAATGTCAGCCACCATGTGCTTGGAAAAACTCAAACAAACAACAGAAGCATCAGGGAAACTACAATTAGCACGAACCAGGGCGGAACTTTGTGCTATTCACCCCTACGACCGCCTTATCCTAGCCGACCTACAAAGTGGCGAGAGGTTTTTAGTCGATACCGGGGCAAATATATCAGTTTTAAGAAGAAACTCATTCAAGCACAAGCATGCTACAAATCATAAAGTACGCGCTGCGAACGGTAGCGTTATAAATACATACGGTGAAAAAACACTGAACCTTAACATAGGTCTAAGTCGCGAATTCAAATGGAATTTCGTTATTGCTGACGTCAACACATCTATCCTTGGCGCCGATTTTTTACAGTACCATAAATTACTCGTCGATTTAGACGGAAAAAAGCTCATTGAGAAAGTTACTGAGCTGACAACGCCTGCAACAAGTATCAGAGCAAATCATCCTATCGTCGAAATTGTTTCACAAGAAAAGAGCATAAGAAAATTACTGGGAAAATATGAAGATATAACCAAGCCAGCTGCAAACATATCTATCACCAAGTGTCAAGTGGAACATCATATTGAAACAAAAGGAGCGCCCGTTTCAGCACGCGCGAGGCCATTACCACCAGACAAATATAAGATCGCAAAGCAAGAATTTAATGAAATGATAAAAAGGGGTATTTGTCGTCCATCAGACAGCCCCTGGGCCAGTCCACTTCACCTGGTAAAGAAAAAGAACGGAGAATGGAGACCATGTGGTGACTACAGAATGTTAAATAAAATCACAGTTCCAGATAAATACCCACTGCCCAGATTGTTAGATTTTACCTACATCCTGGAAGGAAAACGTATCTTCAGTAAACTCGATATCCGGAAAGCTTATAACTGCCTATCCATTTCAAAAAAGGATATACCTAAGACGGCAATAATAACACCCTTCGGACTATTCGAATTTACTAAGATGACATTTGGGCTACGCAACGCTGGACAAACATTTCAAAGATTCATGGATTCAATATTCAGAGACCTTAACTTCGTTTATATTTTCGTCGACGATCTGCTCTGCGCTTCGAGCTCAAAAGAAGAACACATGCAACACCTTGATATAATTCTAAAACGTCTGCATGAGCACGGGATAACTATTAACTTAGAAAAATGTGATTTTCTCAAAACAGAACTCGATTTCCTAGGTTATCATATAACGAGCCAAGGAATCACTCCAACTGATGAGAAAGCAAAATCTATTTTAGATTTCCCAAAACCTGCAACTGTTAAGGAATTGAGACGGTTTCTCGGAATGGTAAATTTTTACCGGAGCAGTCTACCACACGCAGCTATTAAACAATCGGTGCTAAACAAATATTTACAAAATTCGAAGAAAAACGATAAAACTCCAATTCTGTGGACTCAAGAAGCCGAACAAGCTTTCAAATCGTGTAAAGAAAATATGCGAGAGGCCGTGACGCTGTCCTATCCTGCAGCAAATGCTCACATAGCATTATTTACCGACGCTAGCGAAAAATGCGTAGGCGCAGTTTTACAACAGAAAATACGTAACAAGTGGCAGCCTTTGGGATATTTTTCAAAAGTGCTAAGCACAGCGCAAACAAAATACTCGACTTACGACCGAGAACTGCTTGGAATTTACATGTCGATAAAACATTTTCAACGATTAATCGAGGGCAGAGAATTCACCATCTATACGGATCATAAACCACTCACCTACGCATTTTCAAAAAAACCATCCGTAAACGACACCCCTCGAAGAATAAGGCAGCTGGATTACATATCACAATATAGTACCGAGATACAACACGTCAGCGGGTACGACAATATTGTAGCTGACGCATTATCTCGAGTAGTCGAAGAAATATCATTACCTTCGCTAGTGGATTACAAAATTCTTTCAATGAAACAACAAAATGATCCAGAATTGGAAAAGCTCAAACAAAGTAAGAGCTTGAAAATCATATACGTACAGCCTTCCAACTGTCAACAATATGTTTATTGCGACGTTTCAACCGGCAAAGCTCGCCCCTACGTTCCCGAATCAATGCGGAAAACTATATTTCACAATATTCACGGCCTAAGTCATCCCGGAAAACGCACTACAAGAAAATTAATTACTCAAAAATACATATGGTACAAAATGAACTCAGACATAAACAAATGGTGTGACTCCTGTTTACAATGTCAAAAAGCTAAAGTAACCAGACATACTGTCTCGCCGCTCGGAACCTTTTTGCCTGCTCAGCGATTCGCACACATTCATACTGACATAGTCGGACCACTACCTACTTCGCGAGGAAAACAGTACATCATTACAATAATAGATCGTTGTACATCGTGGCCTGAAGCGTTCCCGGTTTCGAATATCACAGCGGAGACAGTCGCCAAAACAATATACAATGGCTGGATCACAAGATTTGGATGTCCAGAGAAAATTACAACGGATCAAGGCCGACAGTTTGAGTCAGAAACGTTCAAACAATTAGCTAAGCTCATGGGCATTGAGAAGATTAGAACCACTCCATACCACCCCCAATCGAACGGGATGGTTGAAAGATGGCACCGCTCCCTGAAAGCCTCAATAATGGCTCGCGGCTGTGTGGAAAATTGGTCTACAGAACTACCCACCGTATTGTTGGGTTTACGTGCAAGTCTCCGCCAAGATACAGGACTCAGTGCTGCGGAAATGATTTACGGCACCCCCATTAGATTACCGGGAGAGTTTTTCGAAAGGAATACGAGCCTGACAACGTACGAAACATTCATAGAAAACTTGCGAGAAAATATATCGAAAGTTACAAACATACATAATAATCATAAAAGAATATCCTGTAGAAATTCTACTTTCGTACACCCCGAACTTTCTAAATGTTCACACGTGTTCGTAAGATGCGACCGCATGAAGCGTAGTTTAATACCACCATACGAAGGCCCTTATCAAGTTCTAGAGAGAAACGATAAATACTTCAAGATACAATTGAACAATCGTCAGTCGTATATCTCCATCGACCGTGTCAAACCAGCATTCCTTGCAGATATTAACAGTAGCTCAGATAACGGTCAAGCACGCATCGAGAGAAGATGTGATTCATCACGATCACGTAGACCACGTAGACCACCGGTTAGATTCGCCTGCGCCAGCATAATATGGCCTTAAAAGGCGTATTTACTGGCGTTAGTCACAGTCAAGAAACAAAGTACAAACGAGATGGGCAATCAGGCAACAAGGGAAGAAAAAACCACTACGTTCAACAACAACGTAAATATGGAGGACATCCACGGAATAAAATCAGAAATATTGAAGGAGGTCCAAAATGTCCACACTGTTATCATCATCATAATTGTCATTATCGCCATCGCACTAACGTCAAAGGTAGCACTTAAACTGTGCGGTAAACGCATGGAGCGCGCTGCGTCAATAGCGATCAACAAGGCAACACCAGCATAGCCGAGTCACCGAGTCGCCGAGTTGCCGAGTTACCAAACCAGGACAAACAAAACGCCCGCCCTCCATATCCGGGATAGAACATCGCACACAAATACCCAAAACAAAAAAAAAAACTATAAAAATTGGTAATAAGTCATTTCTTAATATTTTTCCGATTACTTACATAATCTTATTTTTTTTGCTAATCTATAATATTAATTTAATAAGTACTATTCATATCACCTTATTGTATATAAACAAAAGTCCATGCATGAATGAACCTAATTCAATAATTGCAGCATAAACAAGGTATGTAAAATGCAAGGTTTGCAAATATCATCAATGTTGACGCAAACAAAAAAATGAGTATTTTGCTTGAAATTGTTATGTAGTATTTAATTTTAGAGTAAGAATATTGAATTGTTATTTTGTGTTTACTTTTTTAAGGGGGGAGTATCTGTGGCGTCCTCCGACGTGACCCACAGAGAATCAATATATTATTTCCTATTCATCAAACGTGCTCGATAAAATCAATACCAAGATAAAATCAAATATGTTTAACCTAATTATGCACGTACATCTTACTATATAAACTGTTTCTGTTTGTTAATAAATTGTCTATCAACTCGTAACTGTGTCTTGCTCTATCAACCCTTTCCTGGTCGTAATATATATTATATTATTAATTTTTTATTATTCTTATTTTTGCATTATTCGAATGAAAACCTGAGTCCGGTTTTTTTTCAATTATCTTACTAATAATATCATGAATGTGAAAGTTTGGATGTCAGTATGTATGGATGTTTGTTCCTCAATCATGGCAAAACGACTCAACGGGTTTTTATGAAATAGTGACAGTATACAGTCTGGAATAGCGCATAGGCTACTTTTTATCCCGACATTCCCGCGGGATTCGGAATTGCACGGGTAAAACCGCGCGAAACAGCTAGTTTATTTTATTAAAAGTAAAAATCGAATTGAAACCTCTATTTACCTACATTTAACAAATGTGGCTGACTTTAGTATCTCGCTTCTGAAACTCGACGTGGCACGAGAAGAGCTTTAATCCCACACCAGCGATGTATCGAATTAAACCGACAAAGTACAAAAAAACTGCTATCGATTTTGGCTGTAGCGAGTAGACTTAGTCCTGCAGCGTTCGAGGTAAAGAAAATTCGCTCATTAACTGATGTTAATACGGCGAAGATGGTTTATCTTAGTTATTTTCATTACTTTGGGGCAATGCCGCAGATATTGACATGATATTTACACTACAGAAAAGGGCTATTCGTGGAATGTATTAACTTGGAAATAGAGAATATCTAAGAAAAAGTTTAAAGAGATTGGTATCTTGACCTTTGCATACCAATATATTTATGAAAACAGTATGTATATGTCGGCGGTGTCTAGCTAGATAGTATATTTGGATTGACTTCGGATGCCAGCACCTTCTTGGTGCTTGACAGAGTCTACGTCACGAGTTTGTCGACGGCGGAGAGAAAATAACAATATAGAAGATGGTAACGAAAAATGATGAAGATGATGAAGATGATTTTAACGAGAAGTAGCAACTATGAAGTGTCACGCTACTAAAATCGTAGAAGTAGAAACTGTCATGCACCGAAGATCAATCAGTCCATCACCACAAGCTTTGTCGACAGTAGAGAATTATGAATTATGAAATCCCCAAGAATGCCTGATGTTGAATAAAAGAGAGAAATCACTCCGATTCCGACATATATTTATAATAATAGTAATTAATTTAAAACCATGAAAGATAATCATGATAAAAATTATTCTATAAGGACAAGGAACGACCATTAATTAGCGTTTCCCAAATTAATGCTGGATCAAAGCACCAAATCATTGATGGGAATCTCAATGCGTATTTATAATAAAATACCCAAGTCAGTTTAATACCAGACGTTCAGTAAATTTAAAAGAACTAACAAAGAAACATTATGCAAAAGGCTCAAAAAATATTTAGATGATAAAAGAGCGTGGGATTGATGTCCTCACAGGTTTTTTCCAAATATTAAACATTAATCACTTTGTAAGCAGCTTGGCTATGACATGATATTTCATGCATGAATAGCTGTTTTCTGTTTGTTTGTTCATGTCATAGCAGAGCTGTATTTCTGCCAAATTGTACCTATAATAAGCACTTTTACAAAAGTGCCGAGATTTTTTTTTCCGCCGGCTTTTTTCCTCTCGGTCTACCTAGGGTTCTACTTTCATATCGTTTATTTAAAGCCGAAGAAATAGTAGTAGACAACACCAAGACATTTGATCATTATCTTTCTGAGCCGAGAGACGCACACTTCTCGACCGAGGTCTCTCCCAGAATTCGTCACGTCGTCCGGACCTGCGCGCCCTCATCCAGCGTTTGACGTTCGTAAAGTGTATAAAAATACCTACTACGAATAAAAAGTTTTTATTTTCATTTTCATTGTGGCAACACTGAATTAATCGTCTTATGTAGATTTTTAAAATTCTTGGAACATTTAAAAAAAGATCGTTTGTAGCAAAAAGGTTTTTAATGAAAAGTCATAGGGTGTATTGTCGTTCAAATCGCGGGACCTCTTTTTTTTTAACTTGCAATGTATGTTTGTAAGTATGTTCAGATGAAACAATGCATGGTTAGTTGTGTGACGTCATTCTAAATCCAACATGGTGCCATCCCCAAGATGGTGGACCAAGTTTTTTAGTGCATTCGTAAAATATGGGTATCAAATAAAAGGGCTTGCTGAGAATGACACGACAAAATTTGTAGTAAATTTTAGTTAAATTTGACGTCACTCTTAATTCAATATGGCGCAGTTTAGTTTAGTTTTAGTTTTATTATTTCCGTTGTTCTACTGTAATTACTAGATTGTTCCTTCAATAAATAAATAATTTTGTAGTTATAGTAATCACATTCTTTATTATTCTTCGTTATTTTTATCAAAACGTTAGTTGAAACCGAAAATGTTTCTTCTTCTTCTTAGGATGCCGCTCCAACTAGTGAAGGTTAACGATCAGCTAGGTACAAAATAGTTTCGTCGCTTTAGTTATCCCACTCTTTCATGTTCGTAACCTCAACTTTTTTCTACCTCCCACTTTTCGTTTTCTGGCATATTTACCCATTATTTTTACCAAGGAGGTCATAAACGGTATGATGAAGCAAAGTACCATTTGAGATTTTCCATTTTTTAACGGTAAGCATAATACGAAGGTTTGGTTTTTGCCCTACTCGTTGGAGAACGCTGACGTTGGACACTTTCTGAGTCAAACTAATAGGTAGCATGCGTCTGAATATCCACTTAACATGCTTGTAATAGTTTTATTAGGCCTTCTTTAATAATCCAAGACTCACATCAATGAAATTAACACGCCAGGTATAACTATGAACCAAACAAGAGCATAACGTGACGTTAATGTTACGACTACAAATAGTTTTCATAGAGTTGGAAGTACTACGAACTATTTCTATCCGGGACTGTTAGTACATTTTGCTCACTATCCTTCTTTTCGTTTTAAATGTATTTAAGTATTTGTATATTTGTAATTTGTACTTTTTCTTGATTTTGGCCTGATACTTTTATGGCAGCATAACTTTGGCTTCCCCAGAAATTACCGTGTTTTTAACGTTCATTGAAATACCAGCAGCTCTTTGACTACACTCCTCTAAACTCTTCACTATACTTTGTACGTCGGCCGCTGAAGAGGCTATTAGTACCCAGTTATCAGCGTTGCGAATGTTGTTTATATTTCGTTGATTAACCTTAACACTACAGTCAAATTCATGAAATACTTTCAGTCAATGCAAAAAATATTGTTTGGGTCCATGACAGTCATTTTATTAAAAAAATATAAGCTCTACAAGTGCGAACTAGAATCCCGCGGAAATATCGGGATAATAAGCAGCCTATGTGCTATTCCAGACTGTAGTCTATCAATATGCTATATTTTATCCAAATAACTATCCATACGTCTATCTATCCAAACTTTCACATCTATAATCTTAGTAAGATTACGAGAAATCTTAGAATTTTACTTCACTATTAACTTGCTATTTTTCTTACTGCACTAGTAAAACGAACACTTTATTACTATAACATGCAGTATTATTTTTACCTTACTGCATGTTAGTTCAGTTTCTTGACAAAACAACTAGTCCAAACGTAGTAATAGAACATTTTACTCATTTTAAATTGTTTTTTTTTTTATTATTATTATAAAAAGAGTGGTGCAGTAAATGGTGCCAAAAAATATAAATGGCCATAATAAATTCATTTGCTAGGATATTCTTTTTTTTATTTTTCTTTTTTTTGCATCTGGTTAATTTTTATTTCACATTCTTAACATTAAGTGCCGTTTTCTCGCATCGTTATTTTGCTGTTACCGCACTTTAGTTTCAGGTAGGCATCTGTGTGGTCTTCATAACACAAATATATTAAACCCTACTTTAGGGATGCATGGTTGGTGAATATACTCAGGTTACAAATTGACCTATTTTTTTTATTATTATTTACACTTCAGTATACAGTTCAGACAGTAAATGAGAAAAAAAACAGTGTGTTGAGTAAGTACTACTAGGCGGTCTTATCACTGACGGGCGATTTCTTACAGACAACCATGACAAGACACTATTGTCTGTATTAAAGTAAAAGACGTAACCTAACTTATCTCGACTTTTTTAAAGAAATGCTATTGCTAGTCCGTAGAAAACCTCAAAAGAATAGTACACACATACATACATAAAGTCACCCCTTTATCCCTTATAGGGTAGGCAGAACACCAGAGGTTATAGGACCATCTGATGTCACGTTTGACAAATTTTGAGGTATTATAAAGATGGAGAAAGACTATTGTAGTGACAGGGGGTCAGCCTATCGTTCACAAAAACGCCTTTAAAACCTCTGTCCTTTAACTGACTTTTACAGTATGCCCGGGAAGAGAAGCATCTGGCACATTCTATGTTTTTAAAGGTTTCTTTATACACGAAATATGAATATATTATAAAATACCAGTGGACAGTCCACTATGGTAATCGGACTATGGTGAGAAAAATTGGTAAACTGGTAACCAGCCTTTTTATAACTTCCAAATTCTTCGATAAATTACTTCCGTGAAGAATGATCATTGTCAAAGAAGGTATAGAAAAGATTGAGTACAGAGATTGAGAATATATTTTTCTCAATATTACTTTGTTTGTTAAGTTCAATAAAATTCAATACAATGCAATTGCATGATTATTTTTCCTGTGCTTTTCTTTATTGTATCTTGTCTTATTACAAGATATTCTTTTTAAAAACATCTTGAACAATTACTTAGGGTGTGGATACATTTCTACGGCGCGTCGCCGTAAAAAAGTAACAATTAACTTTTTTTAACATTACCTTTGTTTTTAAGCAATGTCACGCCAATAATAGTAATCTTTAAATAGGTACATCTAGTTTTGAATATTAATGTTGTACAAATCAATTAGGCTTTAAAGATAAATGAAGGTTGTTAGACAATTTTTATATTCATAGTTTAAATAAAACTAGATACTTTTTAACCGGATTAATCGCGTATAATTTATATTATTTTACAATTTAACTCAAAGTTTCGGTGTCTTTGCAGACCCCGTAGTCACGAACGACTGAGGTGTTGCTCGTGACAAATTATTAATCCGGTTAAAAAGTAAGTAGTTTTATTTAAATTATGAATCGTGAAAACTTAAGACAATATTATGATATGCATTGTTTGTGTACTTTTCTTATGTTTTGGCTGTTCATATAGGACAAGCCTTTTGTAATATCAACTATTAAACAATTAACTAAGCTTACTTTTTAATATTATAACACTTTTATTTTTATACAATCCTTACAAATTTCCCTAAATACTCTATGTGATAATGTAAATAGAAATAAAAGATGGTTTAAGACTGTTATTTTTAACTTTTTCGTAATTTATGTAACACTGATTTTCTGTCTGAAATTACTTCCTATGGGAAGTACTCGTAAATAATGCAAAATTAGTTCTTGCATCATAATAAAAAAAAATTACACACTGTATACAAAAGTCGAATACTTACATAAAATATCGTAGAAAAACTTATAAATTCAAAACAATATTAAAACTATTATTTCACAGTATTAATAACGGCAGCAGTAGGTACGTACGTTGTTTATAAACTATAAAGCCTTTGATTCGCATCTCTCATGCAGCTGTTATTCAACTGAATGCGTCCACTTTGCAGAAGCGGAGCAACTTGTACCAAAATTGGAACTTGTATTGTGAATATTTCTATACAGTGTCACGTGAATGGACGATCACTTGATATCGGCTTTTTCGGAAGTATTTGAAAGAGACGGTTTTTTGTTGACATGGGTGGAAATTTCGGATAACTTTTGCAAGGGCTTAATATTTTGTCACGATCTACCCGTGACTGGACTTGATTGCTTTTCATTTTGGAAAACGTCCGCTATTCGTTTTGATTATGTCGTTTTTTCGATTACTGCGCAATGAAGACCGTCGATAAACAAGTCTCGTTTAATTAGTCTTGTGATTATTGACTATCCGATTCCATATCGTTTGGTTTGTAACATACCATCAGGACCTGCCTGAAAATCGACCACAAAAACTATACTATAACTTTTGGTGATAATGTGTGTTGGTAAAGTTATAAAGTGAAATCACTTTGTAAAAACTGTTAATACTATTATTTAACTATTAATTTTTCACTACAAGGTTTATGCTGGTAACAATTAAATTTGACCATTGGCTTCTGAAAACCGTAACATTATATAATTTAGTACTCAAAACCAATATCATACTGGCCTTAAGAAAAAACAAGTCCTGGGAATTGGGCGGCGATGAGATATCGTAAAACTGCTCAAAGCCGCAAATTGTTATACCACGACTTCATATTTACATCTTACATTAATAACGATGTTTTGGTTTATTTTAAAAAGCGTGGTCACTTGTTTCTGTTATAATAAAACACGATATAATCTGAATAAAAACATCAAAATTTTTATCTTATGATTTTCCTCACATCTTAATTTTCACACTGATGGGATGTTTTTATTTTTTTAATGTGGACATAAACTTATATGTACTGTTAAAAACCTTAATAAACAAATAAATTTCACGTACTTTAACGTTTAAATTTCACTCAAGCTGAATGAAATTTAAATAATAATAATCCACCCATAACTGGTTTTTATTTCGATTTTTCCATCTTTCCTAATCATTTCAAACCATTCATGCAGGTAGATACTTCCTTATTAAATTTGACCCATTGTTAATAACCTCAATTTTAGAGCCTTTTTCTTTCAAACATCAATTCTGTTTAAATTTTCAAAGTCTGAAATAGCACTGATGTAATTTACACAATATACTAAAGTTAAATATTAAACTTGGGTTGTTTTGCAAGCTTCTGAGAATTTAATACTTTGCTGAAGTATATTTTTAGTAAGGGCCGAAAAATACGATGGCTAAAGTTGTTGAAATATTATTGCTGGAGGCTTTTCTCTGCTATCCTTGGGAACCCAAAGCAAATCACTATGTAATTTAATAAAATTTTATACTAGTGAAGACCTTCAAAAAATAACTATCTATACATAAAACAAGGGAAAAGGAATTCCTACATACTAAAGGAACATTTTTATTTCTGTGAATTATTAGGATGCAAGGATATTAGCCACTTATTACCTGGACCAGTCAAAACTATTGCAAAATAAATTTTAATTGTAGTCAGACTCCTTTTACACACATTGTGGTTGAAGCTTTTATAGTAAAACTAGAAAACCTTAGGGAATATGCATGCCTTCACAGTCCGGTACCTCGCAAAGCTACGAGTACCAGCGCACTACAAAAAAACAATTCCAGTAGTTCCGAAGATTAGCGCGTTCAACCAACTAAACAAACAAAATCTTTAGCTCTATAATAGCAGTCGTTGTGCCGTATTTCGCTTATATGTACAAGTGTTGTGAGCTCGATACGCGCAAGCACACCACATATGGTTGCCTATGTAAAAAACATTGCTTTATTAAATTAAGAAAGCAACATTCAATATTTGTCCTTGTGTCTTGTTTACTGTAAAAGAAACTTTATCCTTTCGAACTGAAAAGGAATATTGGTTGGAATTATCGGAATAACCTTTTGATACTTCTTTCATAATTGTTGCCTTAATCATATTACACCCCAGTAAATAGTCTTTCTTCCATGCTGGATTGGGAGCGAAAGAAAAACATAGAATGTGCCAGCTGCTTCTCTTCCCGGGCATACTGTAAAAGTCAGTTAAGGGACAGAGGATTATAGGCGTTTTTGCGGGCGATGGGCTGACTGCAATAATCTCTATCCATCATAGTAATACCTCCAACGTCAAACGTGACATCAGATGGTTTTATTATAGCCTCTGGTGTTCTGCCTATCCATAAGGGATACAGACGTGAAGTTGTATGTATGTAAACAGTCTGAGTGAGTCAGGGTTGCTCATTAATAGAACAGCAACAACGATTTTAAACCTCAACTTATGGTAAAGTACACATGGCAACTCCATACTCAACAGGGTAGGTTGTCACTTATCAACGAAGTCCACCCTCACGTGTGTGCCCGTTCGGATTAACATAGTTTGTGATATACCTAGTCGTTGTGGCAGTCCACAGTCGCTTATAAAAAAGCTCTTGAAACAAACTAAAAAAACCCACAAAAATTAATCTTCTTCTCCACCTTCTTATTGCTTGATTTTCAACCGACTTCTAGAAGGAGAAGGTTCTCATTATGTTTCGTGTTTTTTTGTGTCTTTTTAACACGTTTCTTTGGACACCATACATTTTTTATCGAAATCGGGTGATATACAACGTGTTACATAATGAAGAGATAATACTTAAAGGGATTGTATGTTTGATGATGTTGTTTATAAGTAACAATAACATAAATTTGTTATCCTTATGGTTCGGCCGAAAAACAAGTTCAAAGTTTAGATCAAAATATCTAAGTGTCAACCCTAAAAACAGCTGTTAGCTTTTGATGATATCTATTCGATAACAGATGGCGTAAAATAAAGTGATGGGTTACTAAGACAGATACTACAAAGTTCAGCCGGTGCGAGAAAGGTCATTAGGTCACTGACTGCGGCACAAGTCTTGTTTTAGCTTATTAGGTTGACTAGGATTGTCAAAATATTTTGTTGTAAAATAATTAAATAAATTTGTTTGAAAGTCTATACCAGCACTGATCATGCAAATTTTTTTACTGTAGTATATCTACGTATGTTTTAGAAGCTAACCCTTAAGTTTTATCTCTACATTTTGTTACACGTTGTATGTATGACTACGGAGAATATTTACATTGACGACCTTATACTTCAGCCAAATGGACGTGGAGTCGGTTTTGTAATGCTCTGCATTTATTGATTATACAAAAATGAAGTAGCCTAAGTCCATTCTCAAGACTTCTATTCACAATCATAAAACTCGAACCAGTGGTTAAGGCGTGAAGATGTATTTGGATTTGTCTTCCTTAAGAAAATACCTTTACTTAAACCTAGAAATAGGGTGAATATACAAAAATACTTAAATACGTGTTCATTTATTTATTATTATTTTAGGCATTACTACAGAGTTTCAAGTCAATCTAATACGAAACAAATTATCTTCTGACATAATTTGATTCCCTTTTTCACCACCTTACGGATTGATTTTTGAAAAAAGAAATACATATATCATAAATGATCTATACGTAGGTATATCGACCCTCATTAAAATTGGTTGATTTTTGCAAAATTAAGTAGCCTATGTCCTTTGTCGAGATCATTTTTATACGTGTACCAAAAGTCGGTAGAGCGGTTTAGGCGTGAAAAGGTACCAGACAAACACAGAAATTTTTAAATTTATATATTAGTAAGTAAGTAAGTAGTATGATATGGATTTATGTTGTAAATAGGGTGTTCCGTAAATAGTGGACCAACGGAAAATAGGAGGTACAAGGGGTTGTCTGGAATCCTAAACACCGATTTTTTTTCCCAGGCTAAGTAGTTTTTGAAATAAACCGATTTTAAATATTTTGTAAATTTTCACCTACTGCGTATATCAATAATCAATAATAATAATAATTTTCACACGGTTTTGAACAACAGGTAGGGTGATCCTTGAGGAAGGTTTTAGTGTTTAATAAGTTAAGGTTTTATGCAAACTGACGATTTTACGATGATAATTATTCAACATGTCGGAAAAAAATATGCTGATAAAGAGTTTTCGCCGAAAACGCTGCCAAATCCTTTTGAGTTATACAAAAACAATGTACTGTGAGATTGTACCTCGTTAATAGATATATAAAAAAGTCCGGGATGGTATATGTCTATCCCTTAAGAATAACTTACAAAAACGTTTTTGGTTATTTGCGGACTTATTTTGAACAATGCTTTATTAATCCTTATCCAATTAAAAACGTTTTAAAATTTATGCATTTAATCTAGATTAAAATTGATTTTTATACTTCATGAAAAAATGAATATCTCATATAAATTACTCATAAGAGTTAGAGTTATTTAAATCTCAAAATTTAATCTTTTAATTTTCAAAGTTGACACTATGAAAAAAGTTGAAATAAAACATTGATTTAAACGGAAAATTTTGATAATGTTTAACATAACAACTAAAATTGTATAAAAATTAGGTGAAACAATTCTTCAGGAATATGATTCAGAAAAAAATACACAAAAATACCTAAATTTGATAAAATGGCAGGCTAAGTGAATGAAAGAATTCGGATTTATGAAAAAGTACGAAAGTCTCTGCCATTTTTATATAGCTGCGTATTCCGTCAAAAAGATACGATTTTCTTACAGTCTGACATCCAAACCAACTCTAGATAACGGGTTATCCATTCATTACGACAGAACCTGTATGTAGAGATTGGGTTCAATTGTCGTTAAGTTAATTAGTATCAGTTTGAAAATTGAAATACTACCACCAAAAATAATTTTCTTTCCATTTACTCAATGTTTTTAAGTAAATATTTGGCACATTTTGTTCAGAACAATAAAACACTCGACAACATTATGTGCATCTTGTGAAATCTCACTAAGCAGTAACTTTACAAAGGAACGCAATATCCGTAGAAATACACGCAAGTATTTTTAATATCATACTTGTGTCAATACAAGAATGTTTAGACATATTTGCATGCAAGTCGGATTTTCATAATTGTATATGCTATTTGTAATATGAATAAGTTAGAAAAAGAATTAGAAATGCTCGAGAATACAACATGTATACTGCAACGCTATACATAACTTTAGGACGTTGCAGTAAAATTTTTCATTAAAGGATTTAATGTTTTCAGAAACTGTCAGTGCATGTAGTAAGCAAAAACGAATGTTCAATTTATTCCAAATGCTGAATATTTTATTTGCTCAAGTTAAGATCGTGTATAATATCCTTAAAATCCAGAGCATGGAGTACTTGAAGCAGCATTCTTGGAATCGCTTCTCAAATGAAGTGAAATGGCGACATTCTACCGGAGGGGCGCTCAAGGAAGGAACGCTCAAGGAAGGGGCGCTTGTGCTTGTGCAAGGCTGCTCCTCCTCACATGTCCCTATGGGACGGGTCGTTCGTGTGATCCCTGATAACGAATGCATCACTCGGGTTGCCGATATTCGCACACACAGGGGCTTGCAGAGACGGGTCTTTAACACCATCTGCCCCCTGCCCAAGCAGCAGCTTGAAGACCAGGCTCTTCAACGTGGGGAGCTTGGTCTTCGAACATACATGGACTACCTCATATTTTCATGAAGATTTGGAAATGTTTTTTAAGAATAGACGAGGTAGGAGTAAGGTGGGTTCGATCAAAGGGAAAGCTGTTTAATGTTTGTTATAAAAGACAGAATAAGGAGTAGATTATAAATACTGTCATAAGTTTTGCACCCAAATCCCACCTAGCGGTAAATGATGATAATTTTTGACCCAAATCTCACCTCATTTACCTTTAAATGAAGATTAGTTGGAGTTCACGATGGCCAACGGACTTTACTTGAAGCTGAACGTGCATATACATAATAATATGTATGTATGTATACTTAAAAAAAAATATTATTAAAATTTAAACTAACCGCTTTGTAGATGTAGACTTCATGACTTAAGTCGGCTCATATTTATTTTTGTATCATTTACCTATTCAACATTAAGTTTTAATAACTTTCGTTGTTGGCGTTATAGTCGGTATTTCAGTTTGAGTGCTTCAATTAATTAGCAAGCGTAGGTTAGAATCGTGATTTGATAAATATAGAGTGTATAAATATGTTCATATGTTTCCAGGAAAACATTAAGCTTATGCATAAATATTTTCCTGGAAAGTAGGTAGACTGTAATGTATATGGCAACCGTGATTTCACCCTCACCCCCTGATGACGCCAAAAAAAGAGCCTTGTCGGAATATTTTAGCGTGCGTGTGGTCACTTATGTTATTGTTCCCACGACGCTGATTGCAACGAAATACCGTCAGCATGTTTAATATTCAGAGAAAGCGCAAAGTTATTCATAGTGAGGTAATTTTATTGTTTGTTTTGAATTTTAATAGAATAAAAATAAAAAATGCTAAGAACATAAATATTGTATTTGTTATTTTAAATATATGTTATGTTGTTGGGGTCGAGCAATTGCTGAGAAAGACTATCAAACAAGAAGCACATAATTTTATGAAAGCGAATAACTGTAATAGCTGTAATTTTAGTCCTTTGGCTAAAATTCTTCAACGTACTGCTGAAACGATAGGACTCTCTCAACGCACTGGCTCGCTAGAATATTGAAATAAGAAAAAGAATTGCTATCATCTACCGCTGCATTTACTCCACCCATGAAAAAACGTCATTCAAGATACAGTGAATATATTTAAGATAATATGAACTTTGAAATTATTCGGACTTCAATTCAAATACTAACTTTAGCAAAACTTTAGTCAGTTTAAAAAGAAGAAAATGGTTTCGATGGATGCTAGAGCACTTTATATTAGAGGGTTTAAACTGTATGTATCTTGCAAGCTTGTAGAAAAAATTTAACAGGAATATATTATGAAGATTCTTATGGCTTTGAGCTTGTAATTAAAGTAGGTGAATCAAGGTTTGAAAGTGACAGGGACGGGCAGTTTGTTCTTTTATATTATTCTTCAATAAAATAATAAATTTCTTTTAAATTTCGCTTCGTGTTTTTACGCAGATCTTACTCCCTCTGACGCACACTTATGTACGTTTACAGATACGAATCTACTACAAGCAAAACATGGTGGCCATCGTGAGTTGCAACTATAGATCCAACACACGGGTTTATTAGTGAATTTGGTATTCATAAAGATTGCGGAAACACGGTGCGATAATGAGGTGGTATTTGACAGCATATTTCACACCTATATGAAGGGTGATCGTAAGTAAGGTTTTGGTGGAAAGAATAAGTTTGCAAATAAGTTTAACATCCAATAGCATGATTTGTACTATTAATAATAATCAAGTTGTATATTTATAATTTAAACTTTACTATGAAGTTTTTATGCGTGTAGTGCCGCCCTTTCGTATAGCACTACCCTATGTCTTACCGAGGGTGTCGTAAGAGTCTACAAAGGAACAACCTCAAGACAGGCAGCAGCGTTCTTTTGTGAAGATTAACGCCAACCCACCTTCCATGCCGGTTAGCTAAAGTAAAAACATTCGAATGGTGACCCACTGCTTATTAATATACCTATAGATATAAGTTTCGAAGAATAAATAATAATCTAAAACTATTTCAAGTCAAGTCAAAACAAGTGAAGTACAAAACATTCAAAAATTTTACTTGTCACTACTGCATTATTACCCTTCTTAATGATTCCTTCACAATTCACGGACAGTTCAGTTTAAGGGAGAAGATATTTACATAATTTCAGTACCGCAGGTGCTATAACAAACCATCTCGTTTAAAAGGTAGAAAAGGTGATTTACATTCTTCATTTCATTGGTTTCGTGGATACTTTTTTGTGACAAAAATTGTAATTTCGTTGCCATTTGCTCTTCTTGTAAATTAGATTCTCTAAATGATTTTTTCGGTATTTTTTAATCCTGGAGGACTGAATTTCGTGAAAATATATTTTTGCTTATTTGGCTTCATTTTAATACGAAACCAACTGTTATGATAATGTTCTTAACATTCACTTAAGGGTATATTGAAGTGCGTAATGACTGCTAAAAACAGATGATATAATATACAGGGTTGATTTTTCGTCACCAGCCAAATTTAAATGTTAGTTTCTTAGTGTCGCTCAGTACAAAAAAGTAGAAATATGGAACCGCAAACTTTAAAAAAAATAGTCGCTGTTGATGAACATAGCTACTACGACGCGGCATTTCCTTGATAATACTACGACGTAGTACTACAAAATGTGTGTAGTAGCGCGTAGTCATCATTATTTCAATGGTAATTTAGATTGACCATGCCTTGGTTAATATGTGAGCGGATAAATTAATTTCTTTGTAAAAAAAATTATTACTTTTTTTTGCAAAAATCGTTTCTATAAATTATACTAATTGCGTAAAAAAAATTTGGCCGGTGACTACAAATCAACCCTGTATTTCGTACAAAACTGTACGATACTTTTAATTTATATTTTAATTATTGTCCGTTAATTTATATGTGAAGTCGTTATGGCGCTTTGGGAAGTTGTTGTGGCGCCGTGAGGAGTCGTGGCGTCGTGATAACTGTGAAAAAAAAAGGATGGGTGACCGCCGATCATTCTCACAACGACTTTCGTGCTTCGGAGCGCAAGTTAAGCAATCGGACTCGGTGCTGTTTACTTGTATATAGTAGTCGTAAACTATTTTTGGCGCCCTGTAAATTCTGACATCCACCAACCAGCACTGGGCCAGCTTGGTGGATCACGGCCTAAAAACCTCCTCGTCACATAGAGGAGAGACTTATAGCCCTGCAGTGGGCTCATTACACAGACTTGTGATGACGATGATGATAAATATAACAGTTCCTATTATAAAGATTGTTGCCACTGTAAGGGCAATCTGTCGTTACTGCAAAAAAGTCGTTGACGACAGTCAATCGTCTTCTATATGTAAACATGTCCATACAAGGGCCTATTATTGAGCTTTTGATTCAGTCAATATGACATAAAGCTAATATACAATTAAGATGTCAGTTTTCATTCATAACTATGACATGATACAGCAAACATATTTCAATAGAAAAAACAAGGAAATCGTTCAAATATTCAAAATTAAAAAAATAGTTAAATATTCAAAGTTATAAACGAAAAGCAATGGAAACAAAAAATAATTAAAAGGCATCGTTGTTTGACAAAATTAAAATGCTATTAACCATATATGGACACATTTAATATGTTTAATCATCAGCTGCTTCTATGCTGGACTGGGAGCGAAAGAAAAACATAGAATGTGCCAGCTGCTTCTCTTCCCGGGCATACTGTAAAATTCAGTTAAGGGACCGACATGTTATGGGAGGCTTTTTTGTGGGCGACAGGCTGACCCCCTGTCACTGCAATAGTCTCTCTCCACTATATTAATGCCTCCAAATTTGTCAAACGTGACATCAGATGATTTTTTTATCTCTGGTGTTCTGCCTACCCCATACGGGATACAGGCGAGAAGTTATGTATGTATGTATTCATTAGCTTTCTCACGCATAAACTTTAAACTGTTTCAGAAATATTAGGTTTATTTATTAAAAACACAGCCATCACTTGATGGCGATGCCAACAGTCAAAAGTTAAAAAAATACATTATTACCAAACGCTGCACGGCAATACTATCTTCAAACTTGATTCGTAATATCACACAAGGCAAGTCCTCCAAGCCCATCTATGAAAAGACTTACTAACCGTAACACATGCAATAAACGAAAATAACAAGTAAAAGCCAAAGAGCACAAAAGATTAGATACTGGGGTCGCCCTGTAAGATGTTTGTTGGCCACGATAAGATATAATACGCTGTCCTAAACTAAGTTTCATGCTCTTCCAGACAGCGTGTACTCGTATCTCGGGAAAACTAAATATCCAGTTATCGATATGTACGCCTAAAGAACGTCAAGGCTTTGTATTAATGTACACATGTGTCGATATTTTAGCAACTCCCTAGTTTTAAAGTGCTATTTCACTAGTTTCTTAAGTAACAGTTCTTTAGACAAGTTTCGAAACCCAGTAATTTGTATTAGTTGTAGGTTTACAATACATATTATGTTTTACAAAAAAACGCCACTTCCCGTTTGCGTCCGCTCCCGAGCGGTCGTGTTGCGCTGCCACTTGTCGCCTCCGCACTTATGCGGGTTGGATATCCAAGTCAAAGCTCTTAACGGAAAGTTTTCTTTCGCTTAGGTCCGCCTTTCACCGGATCCGGTCCAGATTAGGTCGTTTTTTTATCAGCGCAGTTCCCTTAATCAGTTTACAGTGGTTCACAAAAAATCCAATTAGAAAAAGAAGAAACAAGGTGCGACTTCAATTTTGCCTTCAATCGTTCGAGCTGCTCTCGGACCCACAGCTTGCGTCGTAAACCGTCTCGGCTCCACTGAAACCCAAGACTCCACCCCCGTCCCTGTACCTTCGTCGATAAAGGTCGTTGGACCCAAAAATTAGCTCTTTGCGGTAGACATAATCCCAAAATTCAGTATAAGAGGGCATCCAGCACGGGTGTATAAAGGACGAGTTCTCGGGGCTAGCAGTATGAATATCCTTTCGTCCGTAAAAGGATTCATCCTCCTCCTAATAAATTGAGTGCCAAATCTTTCCTTGACGGGAAAAAAACTTATGTTTTAGATGCGGAGCTTTGAACTTTATTACTATGGAGCTCTTAACCATAACAATATAACAAAATCAAAATAAAAACACAAAACTACTCAACAAAACATACCACAAGTTTTGTGTTTACTTATTATGTTGAAAATATTGTAAGCCGAGTAGGCTGCAACCCTATCTTCAATATAATTCTTCTCGTATCTCTAACAAAACTTGGTCGTGTCATTTTTAAACCACTTAGGTCTGGCAGAAAGCAAAAGTGGCGATATGATCTTCTGAAGTTGGTTGTTTTTGTTTTCTCAAATTTAACCAGAAGACAAAGATAAAGTAGAAAATATGCGGGTTATGATTTAATACAAGCATCGTTGGATGAATTAGCTTTCAGGGATATGTGATGTTGTAGTTGAAATGTGAATAAATGTTAACAGTTTTCTGGTCACTTGTTTGCATTAATTAAATAGGCTAGTATTATTATCTGTTGTCTTATCATAAAAAGTTATCATAAAAAGCCAGTTTTACTCATTTTTAGTTGGTTGAAAGGCACTGTGAACTATTGTTACTTTTTTATATCTTTGTGACACTTAAGTTTTCCATAAATATATAATTAGCCTGTCTCGCGGTCTAAACGCTACTACGCCAATCATGAGGTCGCGGGTACGATTTCCGAACGGAATAGGAAAAAAATGGTCCTGGTCTGCGCGTTTGTCTATAGTATGTTTTATTTATTTATTTATTCGTTGGTATTTCAACAGCTTTTACATGAACATTATTAAAATTACAGATAGTTATAACATTTAGTCAATAAAAGAAATACACCATTATACAAAATAAATAAAATAAAGCGAATGAATTAATTAACAAAACTAATTATTTTAAATTAAAATTACTATAAACAAAAAAATATTATTATAAAGAAAACAAAAAAATTACAAATTAAGTGATCCACAATCAATTAATGAAAAAAAAACATAAAACAAACCAAGGGAAAATTAAATTAGAAATTATTATACAAGTATACACATTGTGTTAGAGGTGGGTGTGGAGTAGGTGAAAGTTTGTTTAGTGTGTGTGTGTGTGTGTGAATATTTTATACACGATTTAATTTGATAACTTCGTTTCTATGTTAATATATTTAATTATATTCTAGGTTCACTAATTCGCTACATGGTACCTCATATCACAAGCATTGCTAACAGCCCGTTCACACATGATACGTTTTACTAGATACCTTTTTTTGTATCGTAAATATGTATACTGAATACTGTGCCCTATGTGAAGTCGCTCATACACCTCCATGCGCCATCGATGAAAAAAAACGTGTCCGGTAAAACGTATCCAGTAAAACGGACAATGTGTGAACGGGCTGTTACTTTGAGGCCATGTAATTGGTGTGATTGTCTGGGAATTTTATTATTTATTACAACTTTCTGCACTCCACTTACGAAATAAACTTATGTTATTTTTGTAAAATAGAATAATAGCATGCTGTTCTTTTTATAGCCATTATTTTTGTAGGTAAGGAAACACGTACATTTTATGGTACCAGGTTTTTAACTAACCAATATATTGAAAACGTCCAATATATTCAGGGAATGAGAAACGCGTTACCAACTTAAAAGTGAATGTAAGATACCAAAATACGATGTTATAAAAACGTCGACGTATTTTCAACAATTGAAAACCTTAAAATACCGTCCCCGATAACTTTGAATGCATCAATTCACTTTCAAAGTGTAAATTTATTCAGCTAGAGATACGATTTTCTTTTATTAGAAAAGTTTGAACAGATCAGTTGAAGCAGTGAATCCTAGGCGGTGATTCTCCCAACCACAACCGATGTCGTAACTCTTTAAAAAGCCTTTTCTTGTTCGAAAATAAATTGAATTTATTGAAGTTACAGTCGTAGCTTATTGAATCATTGGTTAATAGTTTATTTTCTAGTCTGGTAAGTCTTGTTCGGCAAAGCTTTAAATTTTGTTATTTCCTCTACACTCTTTTTACCTGGTTTGTAATATACTTATCGGAAAATGAGTTAGCACAGTTTGACTACTACTGAAATTCACACTTAGGTACTTAAAATACGTGTAAATTTAATTTTACGTGAAATACTAAACTTAAAAAACAATAAAATGTTAACTTGAGCTACTGGAGCCTGGCGTTACGCCTGTTTTTACGTTATATTGCTAACGTAGCTCCATCTAATGGGATAGCTTTGCAGTTACCATACTAGCTGCTGCCCGCGACGTCGTCTGCGTGAACGCTATGCAGCACCAAACGCACCTACGATTATAACACTGCTAGCGTGATAATATGTAGCCTATATGTTGACCCGACTTCTTAACTATCTTCATGCCAAATTTGAAGTAAATCCATGCAGTACTTTTTGAGTTTATCCCGGAAAGACAAACAGACAAACAGACAAAAATTCTAAAAACTATATTTTTTGTTTCTGTTTCGATTGTAGATCATACCCCAAGTATTCTTTTAAAAAAATATTCAATGTACAGTTTTGACTTTCCTACCATTTTATTATATGTATATTTCGATGCTTAGCATTACATGTAAAGCTGCAGATAAAACTGTGTTAAATGTCACTATTATTATATCATATAATCGGGTTGATTCCTCTCATTTATTCAACATCAGGTATTCTAAGGGATTTCATAATCATGATTCTCTAATACAGCCTTTTGTGTGGGTGTCTTTAGGGCGAGTCGGTTTTTCTACTATCGACAATGTTTGTGGTGATGAACTGATTGATCTTCGGTGCATGACAGTTTCTACTATTATCAGTGGCGTGACACTTCATAGTTGATACTTCTCTTGAAGATCATCTTCATCATCTTTATTTTTGTTTCCATCTTCTCTATTGTTATTATTCTCTCCGCCCTTGACAATCTCGTGACGTAGACTCAAGCACCAAGAAGGTGCTGGCATCCGAAGTCAATCCAAGTAAACTATAAGGCTCTAGCTAGACACCGCCGACATATAAGTTGTGAAGTTCACAAGGGTCACAACTGTAACCTTTATGGGGCAGGCAATACACCAGAGGCTACAAAAACATCTTAAGTCACGTTTGACAAATTTGAAGGCATTATAATGATACATACATAATATTGTCCTGATTTTATCGTTTTTTATTATACTTTTAACTCGAAATTTTGATGTCTTTACAGGCACTGTGATAACGAGCACCATTCACGACGACTTTTACTAAATAAAGGTTTTCATACTGCTCAACAACCAACTTCAACATCTTCGTTACTTACCACCTTATACGATTGAGTTTAAACTAATAACAAAAAAAAATCTACTTCCATATACAAAATGGAAGTGGTAAAAAACTTCACCTCATAAAACACTATAGTTCAGCCGTTCAGAGAATGCGTTCCTGACACATCGCGATTGAACTGACGACGTAACTTTGTAATGGCGTTGCAGTTACGATAAAAAATATTTTTGCTGGTTATTTACCGTTTTAAAAATTGATGAGCATTAAAACAACATTATTATATCAATAATCAATGAATTTTATAATTTTGTGCCAAACTGAGTGTCAAATAACTTGGTAAACAATATTTTTCAAAATCTATACTGCGCTATCACAAGGTTATGTCAAAGCTTTATATTTGTAGTGCTGTGCTAATAATAACAGTATCGTAAACTGTTCTTAAACAGGTATACTTTGTGAAATAATACGTTTCTATTTTCTTTTTAAGAATTTGAAAATAATGGACTATAAGATAACTTTTATTAAATTAAAAAATAAAACTAAAACCAAACCGAATGCGCGAAAAAAAGTTGGTTACAAGCAAAAGGCATACATGCAGATGCTAAAAGCAGAGCTAATTAAATTAGTTAAAGAAAATAAAGCGGCAAATGTGCGATACGAAATCGATGAACTAGCTCTGGAGTACGGTCATCGCGTTCTAAGAATTCCATCGTATCATTGCCAATATAACGCGATTGAGCTAATCTGGGCTCAAATAAAAGGTTACGCCGCCCGCCACAATACTTCCCCGCCATTCAGCACGAAAAAGATGATGACCTTATTAAAAGAAGCCTGCGGGGAAGTCACTAGAGATGACTGGGCAAAGGTTGTTGAAAAACTAAAAACCTGATTATGGAACATTTGGACCGAGATATTAGGATTGAAACTGTTATTGATAATAAAATAATAATACATGTAGGCGAAGATGATGATGAAGAAACTACCTCCTCAAGCGAATCGGAGTCTGATTAATATTCTGTACGCACATTCAATTAAATATACTTTATTGCATAGAAATACAGATTGTAACTTTGTAACAAAAAATAAATAAAACAATTTTATTATATTAATATTACCTTTTCTTGGTTTCCACTTAAATTACTAAAATACAAGTTTTAAATGATTCCGCCAATTTAAAACGAAAATAATCTTAAAAATAACGCTGCGTTTCATTTTGGAGGAACGGTAACGAACTCAGTGTTATGTTGTGCCCATCACTAGTCGTGACTAACTGATAGGTGTCAGGAACGCATTCTCTGAACGGCCGAACTATAGTCAGCACAAAATTGCAAGTCGAATCGGTAGTTGGGTGACCATACTGGAGAAACTTTTTGTGCCAGAAATATAGTTGACAAAACTTTATGTGAAAAGTATTTTATCGCTTCCAGTGTGACACTTGAATTAGCGGCTTTTATTCTAGTCACGGTAAAGATATGTCTAGGTCTTTCTTTATGTTATAGTCATCTTAGGTAAAACAGACAGTCCTTAAGGGTCAAGAGCAAAAGTTTTTTACGAGTGAACATGTAACACCACAGTTTTCAGTTTTCCACTGAGTGGAATACAAGGCAAACTTTCTATCTTTACTACGAAAAAAAAGAAACCTATGAAGAATTAGTAGTTATGTGCAATAAAAGATAACTTGTTAAAAAAACATGGTTAATGAACTTGCCGACTTTAGGGAACAAACAGTCGTAGTTTTACAAAAAGTATTAAATTCATATCTGCAAACTATTTCTTAAATCCATGGATTATTTAATACCTACTCATATGTACTCGCATTATTTCTTGTAACTTAATATTTGTTATACCGTGAATACGGAAATATGGAATTTCATTAGTTACCTCAAAGCTCGACGAAACTTTTGTTATAATCAATCAAGTAAATTTGTAAAAAAGTAAAAAAAAAATAATATTTAGCTCGTTTCTAGATGGAATATTTTTGTGTAGTGACTGGTATTTTTACCTCTTTAATAAAATACTGGACAGGGAGCGACAGAAAAACATATAATGTACCAGTTTCTTCCCGGGCATACTGTAAAAGTCAGTTAAGGGACAGAAGTTTCATTGACCTTTGCGGGCTATCGGCTGAATACTCTAGAACAGTCTCTCTCCATCATTTTATCAGAACTGCCTACCCCATAAGTTATGTATGTATGTAATCTGGTTACTTTTAGAAGGAATTTTAAGACATTTTACTTTATGATTTCAAATTGGTTGAGTGTGGCTTTAACAGCTACTAAAAGCTACTGTCTATTGAAACTATCAATAGTGAACAAACATCAAAATGAAACATATTTCAATTGAAATTAACGCTTTAATAATAATACCACAATACACTATATTATTGAAGCCATGCAAAGTACAGCCTTACGGCAACCTACATGCTCACTTAAACTAGAAGTATGATACATTCCTAAAGCAATATCAAGAATACTCAGCTCTATAAACTTGACTTAAGGCACATCTTGTAAGCAACTCAAGCTACACAAATAAGCTTTGTAACTTACACATATGAAACAATAAACCTGTCTACATATCCCCATTTCCATATTAACTAAAAGATTATGCAACTGTCAAATAGTTTAGTTAGACCATGCACTTAACTCACACAAGTTTGGAGCAATGGCAAACTGTCAAAGTTGGGTCAGAACTGTGCGGAGCAGTAGAGTGCAGTCATAGTGCTAGACAAATATTAGCTTGGTAATCAATTGCATTCGGCATTGTTGGTAGGTAACTCCAGTTACGAGACGAAGCGCAAGCAAATAGATCGCAGCTACCTTGTGCGGTAGAGGTAAGGAATTGGGTACATTTATTTAGTACGTAAGAGAGAATATGCAGATTAAATTTGGAGCTTGCAGAGTTACTTGTAGATTATATTCGAATGTGATGTAATGCAGCAATAAACATTGCAAAAGCTGAAGTGATACAACATTAATTTGTAAAAACAAAGATTTTAGAATTTCTATTTTCTTAGATAACAGCATTGTAAATTAAAAAGAGAAGAATTTAAATAGCAACAGACACAGACGTTCTCAATTACTGTTTTTATTTTTATTTGCAAGATGTAAATTAAAAACGTGCTCCAATGCAATTAATTGAAAAATGGAACAGCGCTGGAATTAAAAACCCACATGAAGCTTTATGACTTCTTATTTTAACTGTTTATTTTCATTTTAAGTGTGTATGAACCCAACCTCCATCAATTCACTTATTTTATCAATAACTCGTGTAAATCAGAATGTTGATAGTATAGTTTTCTGGTGGCCGGAAACCTTTATCTATTAGCAACACGCGAATTTTCCATTATTAGATCCAATTTGTGTCTTAAATGGAAAGGTAGGTAAGTGAAACTTTTACGTTCCGTACTGAATTTCAAAAGCTTTTGCCAAGTCTAGAATAAACTTTAGTTTCCAAAATTGATTCAGGAGTTTTCGATGGGAATAATTATCCTGGCTCGACTTCTTTGAGTAGTTGGCTCAATTCTCAGAGAAATACCTATTAATAATGTTATATTACTAGTTTCACCAGCAGTTTTTATGATAAATACTATCAATAATTTTTACCTACTATACTTAACGCGAATGATGATTTTTATGTTTATTCATAGTGATTGTATGATAATTGTGATTGTACATATAAAATTACTTATCCTAATAAGCAATTCAAGGATACTAAAATATTTTTTACCACATTTAAGAATTGGATAGATAGATAGATAGATATTTATTTTATTCACATCAAACACACATACATATAATCAAGCACAAATACACATGCATATTGATATACGAAATCAAAAAAACACAAAATAAAGAAAATAAAGTACATATTTTTCAGCGAATAAAACAGTAAATTAAATTGGTTAAGTAGAAATGTATGCTGCTAAACCACCGATTTTCAGTTACCGCCAGTGAGGTCTGCGCAGAGGCGCATGTAACTATACCGACGCGTAATAGTACTATATGATTATATGTAATTTACATTGATTTATTGGTCGTCGAATATCTGGATACTGACGTAGACGTATGAAACTTATTGCCACACTTGATGGTCCTGAAGCCATATATTTCCAAGCTTTAGTCATTTTATGAAAAATCTGTTGCACCCCGAATCTAAATGATACAACGTTGACTTCGCCTTCACATAGGTACAACCGCAGGATGAGTAAAATTGAATTTGAAAAAAAAATTGATTTAAGTTAGGCGGCAAATTAGGCCTTGCCCATCAGAAAAAATAATAACTTTTTCTGTTAAGTGTTTACAGCTGGTTAGTGGTTATAGAAAAAAGACACTTTTCTGACCACAATATATTGTATTAAAATAAAGTAAAAAACATTATAATTTACATTTTATAATTATATTTACAATTTGATTCCTTCTTACAAAATATTATTTAAGTACCTACTTTTAGTTTTATTCATAACCTAAGAATAGTCTGGGAAACTTTCATCATAATATATTTACAATCAATCACAACTAAATACGCTTAAAAAAACATCAGTCAAATAAACCCTTATGTGAAAACAAACTTAGCTTAAGTACATAAGACGGCAACAACAAACAAGTTTAATTTATTCTAAGAAAGAGCCTTTGTCGTAAATAATTGTAAGTAGATTTACAATACAAAAATTGTTGAAATAAAAATGTGTCTAGACTATGCTTTGTCTCATTTACAATTATTATTATTTCACTGGTCAATTGTTAACAAGAAAGTTATGTTATTTAAGGCGGTTCGCCCAAGCAGCCTCTTAAGTTGCGGCAATTTGTAGTTGCTGCTATAGTAGCTTCATAGGCAAAGCGCTTTAAATACAGATAAAATATCGAATATTAATTTAGTTTGGTTGAAGTAACAACCTAAAGAAAATCGAACCTGTCTTGCGTCCTTCAATTAAGGTGTGTGATTGGGTTTGAGTCTAACTCAAGTCAGAATCATTTAAACTGATTTATTCAGCTAATTTTATATGAGCTTTCCAATTAATACGAGGATTGGCATTGAAAGTGCAATTATAGCAACATTTTAAGTCAGCAACTGCTTATACCTATAATATATCAAATAAATCGTTATAATCTATAAATCGTAAACTTTAATATACAATTTACCTAAATTAAAACTGTAAGGCTCAAATGATTGAAGCCTACTCAGATTTTAACTCGACTAATGAATATTAGATATTTTGACAGTTATCTAAAGAGAACATCGTATCTATGCTTGAGTCACGATCAATACTTAAGAACGCTTTTATAATACGGGTCTTTAACATGATAAAATACGTTTTGAGGCATTCAAATTTCGACTATCGTTACGTATCTAGCTGTGTTTGACTAGTATTTCTTGAAGGGTCACGAGAATCTTTTATCCGTGCATTTTCACTTAACACTGGCTGGACTGCAAAAGAAAAAACAACTTTAATAAAATAAATAGTTATCAGCTCAATTAAAGAGAATAAATTTGATTTAGACATAGACTTTCATAACTTAATAATCTTTGATCCATAAGTTTATCTTTAACGATTTTATATGCGGGCGAATGCGGCCTTTACAGATGGAACATTTGGAGACAATCAAATTTCAATACAGCATATGTTTCACCCGCTCGAAACTGGTCACAGCCTTTTAGCTGCATTCATTGAAAATAAACACGGAAGAGAGAATACAATGATATGAGTAATTACTGCCTATTTACCCGTATTTCCGCTGTTTCGAACTTCACCCCCGAGACTTAGGTCCGACAGTGATTGTTAACTGTTTTAATTGGCGAATAAACAACAATTGTAACTCATTTTGCAACTATATTTTATTCACCCCGAGTTTTCAATACTTTAAATTGCAATTGATACTCAATGTCTATTAAAACTTTGTTTACTCTAGAAATTCTAGATCAACCGGATTTATTTGTTAAGGAACTAAAAGCTTTGGTGGAATTATTTTATTTTTGTTTTACTTATTTACACCAACATTTAGTGTCATTAAAAAGTGTGCTACGAGTAGGAATAGGTACTCTTGTCCTCTCAAATCTTAGGAATAGCCTTAACCGATAAGTGTGCCTACTCCTTAAGTCCTCAAACAATGGCAGTAAAAAAATTCAATGAACTACTATATCATATTAAAAGCGTTAGTGACGAAAAAATTTTCTGAAAGAACTAGATTTTTTTTGCTTTCTAAATATTACTACACCTAAATGATAAAATAAAGTAGTCCTCCTCTCTTCTAATTTTGCAGTGCCAAACAGGATCCTTTATTGTCATTTGTTAAATTATACCTACTGTTTTATTTTGTTTACCACATGTATGAATTTTGAGTAGCAATAAACTGATTTGATTTGATTTTGGAGTGACGCCCTTGATTTGGGTACCTTTTCTAAATCAACCTGACTGGCGACTAAATTCATATAAAGTCAACTGCCAAACGTTAATATATTCCGTCATATTTTTATGAAAAGCCAGTTGTCTCGAGACTTTGAGACCCCTCTTTGACCTCATTATAACGTAACATCTGGTAAAAGGTCAAACATGTTGTTTTAAAATAGAAATAACATACTCCTTTTTGGTATGGACGTTTAGGTATTGTCTTATCTAAAAGCACCCTTCTTATAAGTCTAGATATAATAGCGTTAACGTTTCGTTCATGTTATTTGTAAAGTTTTTATAACAAATATTATTTTGGATTAATGATTCAAGAAAACCCACCAAAAGCTTTCAGCAGTATTTTTTCCATGCCATGTATTGGAGATTCAAAAGTGATGCACAATATAAGGGCAAGGCAGAATGTCAGCGTCATGTGAGACAGTCCGTTTGCAACCTGAAATTAATATGGAGTTATAAATTTCAAACAAAATACTGTGATAGTAGGTAATTTACCGCACAAGTTACTGAGCGATTAAAATATAAAATACTAGTTTGCCATTTCGGCGTTCTTGAAAGAGTCTTCATAATAGCTGTGCTTAATTTTTTAACGGTCTCTATAGTGCATAGGTTGAGTGTTCGGCGTAAGGGCGTTGAACCATCTCTATGGTACGGCGCCGTATGCCGTGTAACATGGATTTTTTCATCTACATGACTGTGGGTGTGCAACTCTACATGTCAGATATAAATCCATCTTGAAGAGTGTAAAGAACTCCCGGCAGAGAACGTTTAATAGCTCAAAATATGTACGAGAACTCAGAGCGCAAAAAAGTCTCAGGTCATACCAACGCATTTGTAGATTTTGATCGTGATAATTCCTAGTGTCATTATATAAATATTTCTATAAATGTATGCCATCAAACAACACTTATGGCATTATAATTACAGTATAAATTCGCAAACAAAACTTTAAAGAAACTTACCACGTTAAAGAATGTAATATGCAGTGGATGCCTCAAAGTTCCGATGTAATACAGTTCAATGATACCATTTACAAGATAAGCGCAGAATGTCAGTCTTGATATCGGTGCAAGGAACTTCCAGCTCAAAAACTTATTGATGAATCCTGAAAATTCATGAAATTTATTATACACAAATAAGTCAATAAACAAACTACATCCACATTTGATTACTGTAATTTTTTCCTATTACTAATATATTTTTTACATCGAAAGTTGCATTTGCATTGAAATATAAAATCTCAATGTCCATTTGATATCCCATAACTTTGAGGTTTTGTTCCTTACTAAAAAATACTTTTTAATACAGTTGCTCAAAAATGGCGTATTGCAGGGACGTTTAGCGTTCGGGATGTGGGCTATTACACACTTGTGTTTTTTCTTTACCTTTTCCGCACTCGTGCGTTCTCTTTCCCAAATGTCAAAATAATGTCTATTAAAAAGAAAAAACCAACCGCGAAGTTTTTACTAAAAAAAAATTCATAGAAGTTTTTACGATTCATGCAAATATTTCTGAAAAGAAGCTACTAATTTCTTTCAATATCAGATATAATCATTTGATGCAATGAGTTAGGTTAGGTTTCATTTCATTTTATCTCATTAAATTCATTTTCATTTCATGTCAATACAAAAAATCTACTAGAGACTTGGCTGTATGGGCATAGTTCCCTTTGCCTACCCAGAACGGGTAAACAAAAAAAAATCTCTGTTTTCTGTTTTCTCTGAAATCTTTCACGGCTGGCGCCATTTTGTATATTTTATAAAATTGCTTAATTTTTTCGCAACTGTATTAAAAATAGTCGTTCAGTACACGTGCGGAACCGGCTTTCCGCACTCGTAATGAAATATACTATTTTAAATACTTTTTGCCAAAGAATACGTGGCTCAAAAGTGCATACTTTCCAAAATATCATCAATCATATTATAATGAGAAAAAATATATATTCACATTTTAGTTGATTCTATTACATGATCCCATTAACATCCTAGAGTTATGGGACATCAAGCGGAACACCTGTATATATCTGTAATAGGTAGACATATAAGTACAAGACAAAGTGTCAAAATTGTTAATTTAATGTTTATGTATGTACTACTGTTGATATACCTAATAAATAAATAAATTAATTAATAAATAAACACCTTGTATAAAATGATATTTTCCCTACTGCCAACATTAAATATTAAAAGAAACAAGCAATATTATACTTGTGCACCTACGGGGCCCGTAACTTTGAATAGGAAAAATTACAACTTATTTCCTTTATGTAGAAAATCAGAACACATGCACACAAAACATTCGCCTGATGATAAGTGACATACTCGACTAACCATCATTAACTATAGATAATAGGTTTAATGATGCGTTGATTGATCCAGGTTAGACCTATTGTTCCACCTATTGCATGTATTTCACTGACTAGCCTTCTTGGAATGTATCGATTCTTGCACATAACGAGTATCAAAGCGGTCAAAATAATATGAACGGTAGTGATCACGTAGAAGGCTGGAAGCCTCCGAAAAGAAGAGATTTTATTCGTTAAATTAAGAAATTACAATATTATTTGTAAAACACAATGATTTATACTAAAACAAGAAATCGTTAAGCGTTGCTCCGTGTAATGAATGTCACTAGGGCCTAATCTAATCGATATATATAAAACTGTTCCGTTACTGACTGAGTGACTGAGGTACTGAGTGACTGAGTGACTGACAGACAACGTATAGCCGTAACTACTGAGCGTAGAGAGCTAAAATTTGGAACATACATTCTTTAAGGGATATAGGGGTGCACTAAGGAAGGGATTCCCGAAATTCCCACGGGAACGGGAAATATAGGACTTTTTAGTTTGTATGAAAAATCTTATTCCTTGAGTGCACCGACGTAAAACTTGGTGTAAAGGTATTTCAATATGTGTCTGGTTGTGTTGTAAAAGAAATTCCCGAAATTCCCACGGGAACGGAAAATATATGATGTTTTAGTTTGTATGAAAGAAACTTATTCCTTGAGGGCACGGATGTGATACTTGATATAAAGGTTCCTAAATAAGTGTCTGTTTGTATTATGGAAGGAATTCCCGAAATTCCCACGGGAAGGGGTTGGACTTTTTAGTTTGTATGAAAAATCTTATTCCTTGAGTGCACTGATGTGAAACTTGGTGTAAAGGTATTTCAATATGTGTCTGATTGTGTTGTGAAAGAAATCCCCGAAATTCCCACGGGAACGGAAAATATATGATGTTTTAATTTGTATGAAAGAAACTTATTCCTTGAGGGCACGGATGTGATACTTGATATAAAGGTTCCTAAATAAGTGTCTGTTTGTATTATGGAAGGAATTCCCGAAATTCCCACGGGAAGGGGTTGGACTTTTTAGTTTGTATGAAACATCTTATTCCTTGAGTGTACGGATGTGATACTTAGCATGAAGGTTCTTCAAAGAGTGACTGGTTGTGTTACGAAAAAAATTCCCAAAATTCCCACGGGCACGGGAAATATATGATTTTTAGTTTGTGTGAAAAAAACTTATTCCTTGAGTGCATGGGTGTGATACTTGGTATAAAGGTTCTTTGCAGTGGGTGTCTGGTTGTATAGTTTCTGAAATTTTCACGAGAAGGGTAGTTAAGCGCATACGAAGTTGCGGGATAAAGCTAGTTGCGTAATAAAGCAAAACAGGCGTGCGTAATTGTTTCACTGTTCTTAATTTAAATAAAGTCCCCAGACAAATACATGGCCCAAAACTAAGCAAAACTTGTAATTTGAGATAACATGTAGCGAACTAGGGGGAACCTAGAATATAAAGGCATAAATACTCTGGTAAATAATCCAATGCAGTAAACTGACAGTTTGAAATGTAAAATAGAAAAATATTGATACCAGTTAAAAAACTAAAAACTTAGTTGTGTGAGTACTTACTGAATGAGAATGATTGAAAACGAACGAGTAGTATTTTTTGAATAATTGAATTTGAGGTGTATACTGTATCTTTAAAGTAACTTCAATGAAAATTATTCTTTAACGTACCTAGTACTTTAAAACGGTTACAGTAGAAGTAAAATCGACATGATAACTTCTTGAGTTTTAAACTCGTTTTGTCGTTAAAAATAAAATTTCAAGAATGGTTGACCTTCGCTAACAGCACCGTAAAAAAAAAAATATCTTGTGCCCTAAAATAATTTTTGTCACACATTACGATATTATTCTTTAAAAAGTCATTACATTCATTCTCTTATACCATATCACTATTTTTTTCTTCTCGAAAGTGGGCAAGCTGGACCTTTCATTTTACTGCATTGAATTATTTGCCAGGGTATAGAAGTAAGTCGTCGTGGCGCCGTGGTTACTGTATGTATCATACGATATCGCAAGTTAAGCAACTTTTGGCGCATTGGCCATTCATGTCTAAGGGCGACTTCCGTGCTTTAGATGGCACGTTGAGCAATCGGTCCCGGGTGTTGTATACTTGTATACAGTACTCGTTAGTGTTTGTCAGAGGTCATTTCGGCGCTCTTAAAAATCTGACATCCATCACCCAGCACTAGGAGAGCTTGGTGGATTATGGCATATATCTCCTCGTCACCCAGGGGTAAGACTCATAGCCCTGCAGTGGGCTCATTACAAAGAGTTGTGATGACGATAGAATGATTAAGCAGACCCGGGACGATCTATTTTCTTGTTTCGTGCGGGGATCGAAGCCGAGACTTTACTATTGGCGTAGGTACTGGCGTCTTAGACCACTGCGCCGCAAAGGCCGCCAATTCAATAACGGCTGGAGATTCAATAATTCATAGGTACCTAATAACTCGTTTTCTGAACTTTGAGTTTATTTTATTTTCATTTTATTAATAATATAAAACTTCTATTATTTTATAATGACTTTATCGAATTGTTTTTATTAAAATCAAACTTTGGTGGAATTAGAATCATAATATTAAATAATTACCACTAGAAATCTATACTACACTAAGTGTAAATGCATATTAATTTCATGCCAGTTTGATGCATACATTGAACTATATTCTATTTACCTATTTAAAAAATTAAATGTTTTAACTAATTTAACCCATGTTACCCAATCATCCAAAGCAAAATCAATCTTAAATAGCAAATCCTTTACAAACAAGCTCAACTAGGGCTCATCATCATCATCATCTTTAATAGGGTACAACGAGGAAGAAATTATAACAAGAAAATCATGAAATGAAGAAAATATCCTTAATCTCTATGTTTCTCGATCAAAGTATGGTTAAGCAAACACTGCTGGCCACTGACTGGTTTTGAATTACTCAATTGACTGTTGTGGTATTCGTGGGGAAAATGCAATATTAGAGCAGATAGATATCGTAATACATATAAATATAGAGTAGATAAGATATCGTCAAAGCTCTTTGTGATGAGACCACTGCAGGAAGGCTTTTAGTCTCTCCCCTTGGTGACAATGAGATTTAGGCCGTAACCCACCAAGCTCGCCCAGTGCTGGCTGGAGGTCGCGGGTTCGATATCCGCAGGAAAGGAGAAAAAAAAATGTTCCGGGTCTAGGTACTTATCTATATGTATTTATACTCTAAGTTCGTTCTCCCAGTTCGCTACGTGGTATCCCATATCACAAGCTTTCCTTTTTTATACCCATCGGGTGATTGTCTTTAATTTTCATTTATTTGATTATTATTTATTTGATTATTATTTATTACAAAATAACTAACCTCCGTTTCCAGTGGCACAGGTAATGATGAGCCAGCTGTTTGCCATACTCCAGGCCAACTTATGCAGTGCCTGGTACGCGGCTGCTTCCACAGCATTATATTCATACCATGGTTGATAGAATATGCTCACTGAAAATACTGTAACTGTTCCTAGTATTATACTGGTAATCCAACCAAACACCTTCAGTAGAGGAGATAGTTGGTAGCTGAAAAAAAAGTGTTTTTGTATTATTATTTTTTTTTTTAAATCTTTATTTAGAGTGTTTTTGTATTAACTTTCAAACTTTTACTCTCATTTACTATGTTTGTCACTTCAACAGCCTTGAAACTTACTTTTCTGATTGTATCCTGTGTAATAGATATCCAGTTAATAAACCCATGAAGTAATTTGTCATCTTCATGTGCGTTTTAATATATGTTGTGTTAAAATAGTAATTCCTTATAAGATCTGTAAACTCTCTGAAACATTAAAAGTTAAAATTGTTATTAGGAACTTAAAGTCCCAATTTGAGGGACGTACTCGCTTTGATTTCATCGTCGTAGAGAATATCCTTCAATATGTGATCTGCAGCCAAAATTGGTGAAGCTTATGAGCTATTCTCTTCCCTTAAGCGTATTTTTAAGTTACGAATAAATAACTATCGTATTGGAATACATGCATAGAACTGGTTAATTAATGAACAATTTCTTCAAGCTAACCAGTGTGTGTCGTGATCAATTAATCATTAAGATAGTGCCCAGTTAGCCATATGATACAATCCAGTTATATAAATTTAAAGAAACTAATATTTCATATGCATTTTAATATTTTATTCAGTATTTGAATTAAAAAATAATTAACTATGTACTTAATTAAATTCGAAATTAATGGAGATGATTTTACTTACTTGGCATAAAATAGAAAGGTAGGATCTAAGTGATTCGCAAAAGTATACGCAGCGGGTATTAGCATTGACACTAATATCGCAAGTGACATTAAAATTGGTCCCAATCTCTTCCAACGCCACATACCATAAATAAATATAGGTGCAATAAAAAACAATTGCGTATCCACTGATAGATACCAGGATTGGAACATACACTGAAAAGATATAAAATTATTAAATCCCCATCGACCTATTTTCATGTTTAAATTTCACTCTTTGATAGTATTATTGGTAGGTAACAGGCCGACAAACTTCATGTAGAGATCAATTATATAGCAATAGAATAATGACCGAGCAATGTGATAAATAATGAAGTCTAGATAGTCATTTATCACGTAACCCGATACAGCTTTACGATGCTATTTGCTTTTCAATGGCTTGCATCTAAAGTTTAAAGTTTACAAGGATATAAATTACCCAAATCCCACTAACTGCCAAAAGTAAGCTTTAATAAGCGTATGTTAAGGACATACCCCATAGCATTTGTAAGGCGTATTCCGAAAGTAAAAATACAAATATCCTGGAATCTCTTCTTACCATTTCTTTCGTGTTGACATAATTATTGATATAAAGAATATTAGTCCACCAGGATTCCATACACCTTTCCTGAACAAGCTGTACCCTGTCTTTCCATAGAGGTCCCTCACCGATCTTTGGCAACCAAGTCATATAGAACAACAGTACGACAGCATAGGCAGGAGTTATTCTGAAAATCAAATAAATTAAATAACTAAGTAAAAAAGCAAATATACTAAAATTTCATTAAAACCATACATGAAAAACGGTTTTAAAGTACGTAGAAGGGTTAATTAGCTGCTTAGACTAGTTTAAGCTTTGACCATGATTCGCCATTATAGACGCCAATTATTTTGCTTTGGGCTTTGTAAATTATAGTAAGTAGATGCACTCAAAATACTTATTTTTTATAATAATTCTAGTCATACATTTTAATAGTTGGGTGACAGTATCTGTATTTTAGTAGTTTGTTTTCTTCCCTATTACAAAAAAAAACAATAGAAATGCACCTGCAGATGATTCAGTTTCAGTAAATAATAAAACTTGAGACCATAGTAATAGAAGTCGATTTATTCACATAAATGCAATTAATAATAACGAAACGCATGCTGGTTTGCCAAAAGTTTTCACATTAAATTAAATAAATGACTTATAACCGATTTTACCACTCGTAATTTAATAAAACAAAAACACGATTAAATCCGGCTTACAAAAATTTTAATTAACGCATTGTAGTTATTTGCTATCACAAGTATACTCAATCACTTAAACTGAAGACGTTAATACTCGCCAAAACATAATAATTTACATGAGCATCTTAATTATTAAATAAAAAAGATTTGAGGTGTCCTTTTAGTATAAGGTGTGAAATACGGTATTGAATTACTGTTTGCGTATTATATTAAGTTTTTTTGTGTGGAAAAATATTTTGCTTGGTGGTAGGATCCCTTCTGGGTCCGCCTGGCTAACGACCACCCTTTATATAAAGTCTGCCGCCAAATGTTACCGCTCCGGCGGTAATGTGTTCCGGCAATATTGTATAAAGAGCCAGTTCCTTCCTAACCCCGTGTGGTCAAACGCGGGTTTAGTCACTTATAAAAAAAATAAAGAAAGAAAATGGAAGTTTTAATTGTGAAATCATTCATTTCAAATCGATACTAAGACTAATTTAATTAAACTGAAGAGTTTTCTGTTTTTTTTTCTGTGTGAACACACTAATGATCTCCCAAAACTACCAATCCGAAAAAAGTACATTTTATTGCTCGTTTTTTCAGGAAGATTATGGGAAATATTTTATCAAAAAATTTAAACGACGTTAAGGTCATGTCTGCATAAAACCGTAAAAAAGTACCAATGAAAAAAAGTGTTTGAACACATAAGCAGTCAATTAGCTGATTCTATCAAAATCCTTGAGCACACAGGAATAAACACATATTATGTTAGAATAGATCTACTCCGTGATGATTGCTAATTGCGCACGACACGTTGTGAATTTCATGATAAGCGACTTATCCAAATGTTGGCAGCAGAATCCATTAAAGTCCTCCTTCTTTTAAAATCTGCCGCCAAACACTTGATAAACGCCAACTGCGATGATAAAAACTTATGCCTTGCATGTTCAAGGTCTTACACTAGAAGACTTGGGGGAGGCCTACGTCCAGCAGTGGACGTCTACAGGCTACTGATGATGAGGATGACACTAGAAGAAACCTTTAGTTTATCCATAACATAACTAAATTCACCAATTAAATAAGGAAGACGACAGTACAGCATCTGTGCTTCCTAAAAGAAGCTTCTTCTTTTCATCATTTCAAATTTAAATCACGAGTTTAGTCTACAAAATGGGCTTAATAGAAGCAACATTTTAGTGCTACATTATAAAACTTAAAGCTCAAAGCAACTCCATGGTAAAAAACATTATGCAAATAATAACTACTAATCACAGAATTTCAATTGTACAATTAAGCGATTAAACAAGTAATTGGATTTCAATATATGCGCATGATTGATTAACTGTTAACAGTAGACATCTATATAACATTACTCAATTAACTGGCAAACATGGATGAATCCGATCACCAGAGCGCTGTGACACGAGTATTTGGACCTAGGTTTCCGAGTCAATTAGTAACATTGAAATGTTTTAGATGACTGCACTGAGGTAATATTGGTCATAATGTAAGTTCATGAATCCGCTGTTGAATACATTATGGATTAATGTTTTCGTAAATAAGAACTTTAAAAAAAAATTATGGTTTGCCTTTAACTTGTTTGGTCACGGGATGTTAATATTCTAATAGAGCTTTTAATATTAAGATGAATTTTTAATTTCACAAAATCTTCTTGTCTCTAATATCTATCAATACCTACCAATATATAAAGCTGAAGAGTTTGTTTGTTTGTTTTTCATTGTTTTTCAGTTCGTACATCTTTTTGGTAAAATTTGCTTTAGGATGAGTAAGGCATACATTAAGGATGAACAAAGAATAAATATATAAAAATGTCATAGGTGAATACCAGTTTAGGATGTGTGAGGAATTAGGATGAGACGTCGTAGGATGAATACGGAACAACCCATTTTCGGAACCTATGATAGACTCAGTTTTTTGTTAGTTCTGTACAATGTGGTTTCCATATTAAATGCTTTTTAATGAATGCAACAAAAGTGTCCGTTAAATTGATCGCTTTGTTTGATTTCAAAGTCATTTTTGTTAACTACCTGAATTTATAAATTACGAGCTTTTTCTCGTACGCGCTAAACTACCCTAATTGTGAGGATTTTAGAAACTCCTTCCATGATACATCCTGACAGCCTTTGAAATAAACTTTATACCAATTTTCGCATCGGTGCACTCAGGAAATAAGATTTGTTATACAAGCTAAAAAGTCCTATATTTTCCGTTCCCGAGGGAATTTCGGGAATTCCTTTCGTAGTGCTCCCCTACTCCCCCAAAAGAAATTATGTTCCAAATTTCAGGTCTTTACGTCCAGTAGTTATGGCCGTACGTTATCTGTCGGTCACTCAGTCAGTAACGGAACAGTTTTATATATAAAGATTAATAAATAAACTTAATAACTGTTTAGTTTTAGAGAAAATTTATCTTATCAGTTAAATTAACTTTGCAACTTTTTCTGTCCCGATACATTATTTTATCTCATGTTAACTACAGTCATTTGACTTGCATTTCTATACGACCATAATGTATATTAGTTCATTCATAGGGCCATGATTCAAAATTGGTTAGGCATTGAAATAAATTGATGAAATGATTTTTTTATTTCGTAGGGTACATAATATGAAATAAGTAGATTATTTACAAATTGAACTGAATCTACCACCACTTTGGAAAGACGATCTGTTGAGAAGAAGAGGCAAGAAACTCAAAATCATCGTTTAAATATATACAAAAGCAGTTTACAGCCAGGGAATCTCATCTTCTTGCATTCGGATATCTTATGTCCTTTTCACGTAACAATGATTTCTCCCGACTAGCAATTCTCAAAAACAAGCACTAAGAAGTTCATTAAGTGACGGTAAGTGATGTTTGACAAACAAGAGTTGTATACTCAAAGGTAATAATTACTGCTTACTGAATATTTATTTTATTTAACTAGGCACAGCAATAGCTTACAATCTATAATTTTATATTTATTTATTTTATAAGTTTGTTAACCAATTTAAGTTGTACACAACATTTACTTAATATATTTGACGATGCTGCAAACAATTATTCTATTTAACTTACACTTGACAAAAAATTGATAACTATAAAACATACTGAGATAGCAATCAATCAAATAATTTAATTTTTGCCGAAAATGTTTTAACAACATGACAAACTTTTACTCATTCAAATCAAATCCAAAACCGATATAAACGTGTCAAAGCTACGTCTCTCAAAATAATCAACATAAAACGTGAAGTATTTTTATTTTATCCCATTGCCCCTAAAAATATAGCCTAAATTGATTTTACATTTTCAAAGTTCAATATAAATATTATTAATACTTTCATGTAATTTTATTGGCGTTGACATAAATTGTTCCTGATGTTATGTTTATCGGTAATTTTATTCCTCCTTTATTTTGGTGTACAGAATATTTTGTGATGAACATGTAACCAAAATTATGTTAATGCCCACTCAGAACCCACGCAATAGACGATAACGTGTGACAATTGACATGTTTTCAACGCATAATAATTAAATAAACATGAGTGGCACATTATTGTCATTATTTTGTCTAAATTATAAAAGAAATAACAATTGCTAAAAAAGTATTAATATACCCAGTAAATTAGAATTACCATAATCTAAGAAGCACAATGCCAAATTGAGTATTTGAACGACAGACATCTTATAAATAAATAAATACATACATACATACATAACCTCACGCCTGTTTCCCCTTAGTGTAGACAGACAAGGGAACACCAATTGCTACAATCCAGACATACCTCTTTTGCTTCCTCCACGTTCATTAATCTTTTCACACATGATCGCCGGTTACGAGTTCTTTATTTAGGGCTTTTTAATAACGTCGTCAATTTGATCGGCATAGGTTGGTTCGCCTAAGACGGCCCCTTCCGACAACACCATCCATTCTTGCTCTGTACACCTCTTTCTTCTCCTTTCTCTCATCCTTTCCAAATCTCCAAACCACCGTAGCATACCCCTTTCAATCATAGTCACTACATCTTCTTTCAATATGCATCTCTTTCTTATTTCACTGTTGCGCACCCTATCACTCAATTTCACTCCACACATGCTCCTCAAAGCTCTCATCTCCACAGCATTAATCCTGCTTTCATGTCTCTTCTGCCATGCCCAAGATTAACTACCATACATAAGTGTTGGCGCCAAAACTCCCTCAAGTACGGTAAGACACTCCACACATGCTCCTCAAAGCTCTCATCTCCATAGCATTAATCCTCCTTTCATGTCTCTTCTGGCAAACCCAAGATTCACTATCTTACATAAGTGTTGGCGCCAAAACTCCCTCAAGTACGGTAAGAGGTATAATTATTCGGTGTAATTTTGCCATAATTGAGCACAAGGCGCCATTAACAAAATTTCCTGCTTTTACCCTCCTTTCAATGTCACTGTCATACTTTCCATCTCTTGTAAACAAGGAACCCAAGTATACAGACTCTTTCACTTGTTTCACTTTTTCGTCTCCTATCACAATATTTTATTCCGTCATATCTTCATTCCTCTCCATACTACGGAATACTATGTTAATAATGGACGATTATTCGTCTCAAGGTTTTAGTTTTCATAAGTATAGGTACATTTGAACTTGTGTTTTCTGATCGCCTCTTAATAGAATGTGCGATGAAAGAGCGGTCTTTAGAAGTGAAAGGAGTAGTTTTAGAAGTTACTCATCGCAGTATCATAGTAATTTATTATTTATTATGGTATTATAAATCGCGTAATAAAATTTTCAATTGAAAAATGAGGGTTCAAGCAATTCTATCTTCTAATGTCTGCTTGTTCTCAACTCCATTTAGATGAATGTTTGATATAAAGTTACTGAAGATTAGGAGTCTCTTCTCCGGCAACTATTTTCAGAAGAAGAAGTAGTAATAGACATCACCAAGACATTGGTGGATAATGGGCGATCATTATCTTTATAAGCTGAGAGACGCACACTTCTCGACGGAGGCCTTCCCCAGGATTCGTCATATCGTCCGGACCCGCGCCGCCCTCATCCAGCATTTGACGTTCGTAAAGTGTATAAATTACCTACTACGAATAAAAAAGTTTTCATTTTCATTCATTTTTTCAGTTTTCATTTTCATTTTCAGCACTTAGCTCCGCTTTAGCTGATACTTTTATACGCGGAAGTTCAACTTTAGTCCAGTTAATGGTGTGCTAAGAACTCATTGTAATCTTGCTTATTGCGAATTTCAACACCCTGTAGCTCCTAAAGTATTAGTCGTAGAGTAAAAATGAATATCACTAAATCTGTAGAAAATTTTATGGAAAAATTTTGCTTAGAAGCAATAATTATGCTATGAGATCAGATTTTTGAGATATGAGCAAAAACCTGAAAATAGGGACCATTAAAGCTACTCTCTGCACCCTCAGAATCCCCTCCCCCCTTTGAGGATTTTTAGCATGTTGATCTGGATGTCACAACGTATGACTGTGCCAATTTTCAAAACTACTCGATTTTTTTCCCCTTATTTTGCTAATTTGAATGGGCTAATTAAAATATTTACTGTCGCTTATAATAATGCTTTACATTTGCTGTTAACCTTAAATATAATGATAAAAGATTGTACTAACCTGATATATCTGAAGATAAAAATCGGGATAACATTGACCTTGCCTCTTCTTTTATCCAGCTCGATGAGAAGTAGTCTAGAGAAGAGGAAGGCACTGAGCATCAGGAAGGTGTCGACCAGCAACATATTGTTTGTCATCAGTCCATTGAACGGTGTACGAACTAACTGAAATAAGAAATGTCAGTATAATTATTACCTTATCTGGGCTCCTGCTGTTATCCTGTGGAACTAGCCAAATGGTGAAGGGGTTTAGTTTAGTATTTTAAGCATTCAAAGAAAATCAGGGTGACTGGTGACAAATTTTAGATACTGAAGGAGAGACACTTGATTCAGGTCATAATTATGTAATAAAAGTAGGTACTTATTTTTTCACTAGAACTCCCTATAGATAAATAATAATAATAATAATAATTGTTTATTGAAAAAAGTAAGGGTACAAACAAAAGCTTAAGTTACTAATGTTTATGTCACATAAATATACATAAACAATTTTACAAATAAACACATGACATGAGTTACATTGCAGAGGTTAACAAAACAGATCAGTAAGTAAAAGCTTTATCATGATACTCTGCTTCCTAAACTGGGAGGTTATCCTGTAAATTAGGAAGCAGTTATCGACCGTGTTCGATATTTATGGGTATATAATTAATGTTCTGCAAAAATGCGCGTGTGCGCTTAGTAGTATATGCGAGTGTTTGTGTGTTTGTGTGCATGTGTGATGACGTGTATTCTTGAGTTTGTGTGAATGAGTGTAGTTACGTATAGTTGTAAATGTTAGTGTTCCACTATGACGCAAATTGCAGTATCTTTTCTGTGTTCTGGTAGTCTAGTTTTTTAAGCCAGGTGATTAGTTTCTTCTTTATTTCGTATACGTTTAGATGGATTATGTTTAGTTCTTTGTTAATTCGTTTGTATATTGTCTTACTTATAACGTAAAATTGATTTTTAGCGAATGTTGATTTATGCTTTATTGTTGGTATAAAGTCTCTACGTTTACAAGTCACAGGAAGAGGTATGTTTCCGTGAGTTCGAAGAGTCACTTTAAGGATGTACAGCTGTCTGACTGAGAGGACGTCCGCTTCTTTATATAATAGAGTAGTTGGGAATCTAAAAGCTTTTCTTAACATTACTTTGAGTGTGCCTCTTTGTGCTCTTTCTAAGCCAAGCATTGTTGTTTTGTAGGTTCCACCCCAAACAGTGATGCAATATGAAATTACTGATTCGCAGAGTGCTTGATAGGTCATTTTTAAAATTTCATAATTTGCGCAGTGCCTTAACTGTTTGAAAATATAGACAAGACGTGAAACTTTTAAAGCTACTTCAGTGATTTGTTTTTTCCAATTCAGGTTTTCATCTAGATAGACCCCCAAGTATTTAGTTACACTAACTCTGGTTAATGGCTGACATAAGCAATGTCCACTTGTGGTAGTGCCAGAGCAGGAGTGAGCTGTAATTGAGTAACTGGGAGGAGGATGGGAATTATTACGTATTGCGAATGGAATGAAATTAGTTTTAGCGATGTTAAGGGTTAGCAGATTAAGCGTTAACCATTCCATCACCTTTTCCATTGCAGCTTCTGCATTGTTTTTAACTTGTTCCCAGCTCTGTCCATGCACTAGAATAGCGGTATCATCAGCATATGTGTATACATTGCAGTGATTTAACTTTAAGGCGCATAGGTCATTTAAATATATTTGAAAGAGGGTCGGACCCAATATACTGCCTTGCGGGACACCGTACTCGACAGTTTCCTCCCTGCTACTATAGTTACCAATGGTAACTTTGAGTTTTCTTTGGGAAAGATAGTTTTTAAATATATCCAGAGTGACACCCCTTACTCCTAGTCTCTCAAGTTTGGCCAATAATATTGGGACGGAGACTGTGTCAAAAGCTTTCGATAAGTCCAAAAATATCCCCAAGCACTTACGTTTTTCGTCCAAGTTCTTGGCTACGTCTTGCGTGAAATCCATAATAGCATCTTCACAAGAGATCCCTTTACGAAATCCATACTGGTTTTTGGCTATTATGTTTTCTTTAGATAAAAAATCCGTTAGCCTTTTATTGAGGATTTTTTCCAGTATTTTGGATAAAACGGGTAGTATGGAAATTGGACGATAATTGTTGAGACAGTCTCTATTTCCTCCCTTACTGATTGGATGCACAATAGCCAACTTGAATGCACTCGGAAATATTCCTGTCATAATGGATCGGTTGCAGATGTGGGTTATGCTTGGAATCAGTAGATGGCTACAATCTTTTAGCAGTAGGGTAGAGATACCGTCCCATCCCAGTGAGCATTTTTTACGCATGTTAGAGAGAATGCGTTCAACCTCTGCTTCATTTGTGAGAGCCATAGCAAGTGATTCACAGGGGGATTGTGGAATATTACTTTTTAGAAAGTGGTAGACGTTAGTTGTTTGTGCTAGTGGATTTTTCATAATAATTTTATCAGCTAAATGTTTACCGGTGTTAGCAAAATAATTACTGATTTCATTCATTGATGCTTGCTCAGAGTCCATTATGTGTAACAACTCCGTTGGTGGAGTTGATAACTTTTTAGTATTTGTGATTTCTTTGATTGTATTCCACAAGGTTTTTGAGTCATTACGTGCCTTTATTAATTCAGCTTCATGATACTGCCGCTTTAATTTCCGAAGGAGGCTGCTGCAAAAGTTTCGGTATCTGGTATACGTGGTTTTCAAGAGTACATTGTAAGGATTTTTTCTAACTTGCATATGTAGATGGTCACGGTTTTTGAGACATTTCAGGAACCCAGGTGTTATCCATGGTTTCAGACACCGCGTCTTTTTTGGGACCTTCTTTAATTTAGAATGCTTGTTGATCAGCAATTGTAGGATCGATATAAGTTTATTAACAGCTATGTTAGGATCCTCAAGATGTAAAATTGTAGAAAGATCTGTATCTTCGAGTTCCTTTTTAATTGCTAAATAGTCTACAAAAAAAGCTGCATAATCTTTCTTCCTTTCACTCTTATTTTTGTTAATCAGTAGAAGGGTGGACGCATGATCGGTGATAGTTGTTTTAAGGACTGAGGTATTGTGAGTTAGGTTGGATTTTAACATTACATGGTCTAAACAACTATCACCTCTAGTAGGAAATAAGTGAGTAGGTAGTAACTCATGCGACGCACAAAGGGATAAGTATTCTATGTAGTGATTGTCTCTGCTATCTCGTTTGATATCAATATTGATGTCTCCAGTTAGAACAATATTATGTATTTGAGAAAACGTTTTTAATACCTCCTCAAGACTTTCGAAAAAATTGTGAAAATCGTGTTTCCTATTTAGTGAAGGAGATCTATAACATGCTATAATAGCTGTCGAGGTGTCAACGATACAGGTTAAGCAGTTACCACCCTTGAATATTGGCTCTGTAACTTTACATTTAATCCCCACCTTAGAGTAGATTACAATCCCATCGTTTTGGTTAATATTGTATTTCGAGAAGAATGAGTTGTATCCACACATATATGGTAGATTCAGGACCTTACTTAGCCAGCATTCTGTTAAGATAATTACATCTATATCTGCTTTTAATTCTTTTAAAAGGATTTCCAGTTCATCATAATTTTTGTTCAAACTACGTATATTCATATGAAAAATGCTAAGGGATTTGTCAGATACATTAATATATTTAAGACATTCCCCAGGGGTACACATTTGAGAATATCCTGTACATAAACTCTCTAAATCATTATTTATTTCTTTTATAGTAGCCATTTAGAATAATTATAATTACTTAATAAAGATAAACATATATAACAATAACTGAGCTGGCGACGAGAAGCAAATATATAGGCAAGTTTTGAGTGTAGTTTGGCTATAGATATTAAGGTGCAATTTACGTCTGGCATAATATAAAATTTGAACGCAATATGTTGTGTTTCTTTGTGTACGAGTGTTGTTTTTGATAGAATGTTGCCGAGTATAAGTCTGTTTAGGAGTAAAATATGGAACATAAGAAATATATTTAGTGTGTTATTGAACGAGTTGATTAATGTATTAGAGGATCTGAGTGTTTGTGTGTATTGAATATTTATAAAGTAACATTTAGTAACTACTGAGAAATTAAATATTTGTATTATAAAGTAAAAAATAGTTTTACAAGGTAGATTTAAGAAAAGGTATACTGTAAAATAATTAGTAATAATCAAAAACATTACCGTTACTATAAGGTAAAAAATAGTTTTACAAGAAGATTTTAAAAAAAGGTTTAAAGTAAAATAATTAATTATTATCAGAAACATTACTGTAACTATGATGAAAAAAATATTCTTAGGACTATGGTTTACAGAAAACGAGACCTTTTTTTTAACTTTAGACTCTTGCACTAGTCACTGTTTGAGAGCGTCAAGTTCACGTAGAGATTGTTCGGTTTTTATTATAAAATGTTTGTCATCCTGGCCCTTCTTAATAAAAATATTACCATTTGACACCCAGCAATACTTGTAATGATTTTTCTTTGCATATTCTCTAGCTAACCAAAATAATTTTTTGAAAGTACCTGAATAATGTTCAGAGATATATATTGCACGGCGCGAGCCAGGAATACCAATTTGCTCCGAGTTTAGTTTTTGATCATTGCTTTTGGTTGACTTGTTGAATTGTTTTACTGAATTGAGTAAATTGTTCATAGTCATAACTGAAGTAAATTCTGCCACTATCGGTCGAACAGATTCGGGATTCCCAGGTAGTCGATATATATCGCGAATGGTCGAGCAGTCGATCTTGAGTCCTACTACATTGCCAATACTGATAACAGCTTGCTCTAGTTTTTCAGCGGTCTCTCCGTCTTGTTTTGGTATGTTTCTTATCTCTATGCCCGATGAGCGCGATTTAAATTGTAGGTCTTTAATCTTGGTTTCTAAGTGTTCTATGTATTTTATCTGTTCTTTGCTTTCTTTCTTTAGGGAATCAATTTCTTGTTTCATTTCTTCAAATTTTGAATTCATAAAGTTAACAGAACGCTCTATTTCTATATTGGACTGTTGAATTTGAGTGTTTTGAGCTTTGATATCTGCAACGTCAGCCGTTAGTTTGGTTAGTAATGACATTTGTTTGTCTAGAGTTTTTGAGAGTTTAAGTTCCTGCTCCTCATGCCATTTAGATAGAAACTTATTTAAATTCGTAATCGTTTCTTCACTTAGTTGGTCGCTTTCTATATCGGAACGTGGTCGTTTTGAACGGCTGAGGTTGACAAAAGTTTCGTCCATGCGAGCGCAGTGAAGGTCTGATTCAGACTTGGACTCATTTAGACCACCCTTAGGAGTAAGGAGGGGGGGAGGAGTACGACGAACAGACATATTCTGTTTGCACTTCAAGTCTTCCGTACAAAAGTAATCCGATAAAACTGATTTTTAATGAGGTCTACGGTCTACGGCGTAGCTTCTTCACAGATTGACGTCAGCGTAGTCGTAGCCGTAGCTGCGTTATCGACGGTCGCGGTCCGTAATTTCGCAGTGGAACGAACAATCTGTCGTAGACGAGTGGTAAGCGTGCACGGTCATAGATCGGCGGAGCGCCGGTTCAAACCCCAGATCCAACTTGTTTTTTTCGTTTTCTTGTTTTATAAATTTGGTTTGATGAGTTTGTTGTGTTTAAGCAGGAGCTTCCTGTTGTAGATCTGTCCCTTTCTAGGACCGCCCAGTGGGTGGAGTCAGCGATACACAGTTCCAAAAGAGAGACAAGGAATCCAAATTTACACCAAACAGCCAATAACAAAATTTCACTTAATAAAGACTGCAAAAATTACGCGCTCACACGACACACGTCTGCTCCAAGCAATTACATCGGTCGAACTGAATAATAACACTAAATAGTAACAAAAATAAAGTTTTGTTACTATTTACTTTACTTACGCCCGAGTCAATCGCGGTACGTGACCTGGCCTGGCACGTGGATTGCTGCCATTGCTAGTGTAACCATGCTTTACGTAATCAATTCTAATTAAATTCTAACATTTGGTTAAGTTTATTCAGTAATTAATTAAATTTTTTTTCTTGCTTTCACGCTGGACTGGGAGTGAAAGATAAACATAGAATGAACCAGCTGCTTCTCTTCCCGGGCATACTGTAAAAGTCAGCTAAGGAACAGAGGTTTTATTGGTCCCGTTTTTGTGGACGATAGGCTGACCCCCTGTTACTGCAATAATCTCATTATAATACCTCCAGTCAAACGTGATATATGTAAGATGGTCTTATAACCTCTGTTGTTCTGCCTACCCCATAAGGGATACAGGCGTGATGTATGTATGTATATTTTTTCTCTTAATGTATGATCTCAAACTATCACGTCCTTGAATTTCAAAAGTGACCCACCAGTCACCCTGTATAAAACAATATTTAAAGCAAAGTTGAGGTATTTTTTTTATTTAATCTGGAAACTTCATACGTCACCCGAGATGAAATGTTGTGCTTACAAACAAGGATTACAGATACATTTTTTACATATGTATTTAGAAAGGATTAAATTATTACCTCGCAGTTACGTGTACTTGGTATCGTATCTAGTGTGTGGGCTTTGAGTAAGAGGAAATAAATCAAAGCCTACTAGAATAGGAACCAGGTGGTATGTCAGGCTAAATCTGTGATTGGAAGTTGGGTTAGTTTCAATTGGTTACGTTTCAGGAACAATCCTTCCTACTAATTTCCGAGATATTATCTAGCAATTCAGCGAGTAAGTAAATAAGTATGAAGGTTTAGTGTTTAAAAAAGCACGTCGAATTAGAAAGAAAATCATTAAGTGCCATTATTTATGGTTGAAAGTTCTGAAAAATTTAAGGCAAAAAGCTGGTATTTTAATTTAGGTTCACTGAATATCTAATTCTATATTGACAGTGTATAAATAAACGAGTACCTACGTCCGTTTGTTTAACCCATTTATTCGTATCGCATCGAAATTTTCCTGCTAAATAATTCTTTACAAGTTAACTGTGATTTTACAGTGTCTGTGTCGATAATTGAACCTAACGAGCCAGCCCTTTCCCTTTGCGGTGGGTTCAATTAGCAAACACAATTAACTTCAATGCAAATATCATTGAAGCATTTTTTATGTAATTAATATCGACCGTTGTAGTTCTTTTTGGAGATTCAGTAAGGGCGTGGATCCATCTCTACGGTACGGAGCCGTATGCCGTGTAACGGCACGGAGCCGTTGCCGGTAAACGGCGCGGCGCCGCACCGTGCTACGGCGTCTTGCACGGCGCACCGCTCAGCTTTCATATTTCCTCTTAAAAGTAGCTTCATCATGGTTCATTATAGAAAAGTATGGATTTACCCAATTTTTTTTTTATTTTGCTTTTTCTTCTTTCGTCGTCTCAACTGCAACAGGGGCAGGTTAAGTCTTTCGGGGTCCACATCAAGCTAAAAACTGTTATTTTAGTATGTGTGCCTTGGCGGCGCCGTACCGTAGATCCACGTCCTTAGATAGACAAACAAATTTTTAGCGTTCCAATAAAAATTCCGCGCTGCACCCAATACATGGGAACTCCCACTATTACGAATATTGTTTCCTTTGCCAGACATGTATGGTATTTTTTATTGACTTAACAATGGTGAGTAAATGAAACGATTAGGTACTGTACAAAGTATCAGCAGTTTGTAGTCAAGCCTATTAATCCATATTTGGCTTTTATGGTGAATATCTTTCTTTTAAGGCTCTACCAATTTACATTCGGATTATCAACGGTATTTCACATGCAGCTTTGCACAATATTACTGACATATCTTTTAATCACGTCAGAATTTCTCCCAAAAAGCATTTTCCCAAAAGTATGAATATCAAATACAAAAATATTTTAAGCCCGACTGAAAGTTGATGATAGAGGCTTAAGCTATCATTTTTTTTAAATATATTTATAAATTTTCTGGAATTGATAAACCAAATCTTTGATAAGCCCTCATGTTCACCATAGTTAATTTAAATAACTAATAGTATAATAAAGACTAATAGTATTTGATAGAAATATTTTAAAGTTTATTTGCATTTTATAACGCTATAATAAAAAAAAACCGACTTCACGTCAAAGCTTTGGCTGAGTTAGAATTATGTCATCCCTGTAAACATTCTCCGAAACCATACATATTTTTTTTTATTTGAAATATTCAATATTTCGATGAAATTTATATGGGTCCAACTATGAAGTATCTTCTATCATATAAAACAAGAATTTTCAAATTCGATCCATAATTGTCCGAAATATCGTGTTACAAAGACAAAAAAACACATACAGTGAATCCTTTTTTGGATTTCGGTTGAAAATATGATTTTATTTTGTATTTTTTACTTACTCTGTTCCATGCTTCAGCGTCCATCACAGGTCCACTTCCAATGAACAGACAGGCATGAGCGCTGACAATCAACGTCATTGCGAGTGCTTTGATCCCAGCAATGCTATCCAACCCCAGATTATTTCGATGTACTTTGGTGGAAAGTATCTTCTTTATATTGTTAATAACAGAAAAGCACAACACTAGTTCGTGCATGATAGAGCTTCGGCCCTTTTGGCAAAAGTAGATGGTATACGCTTCGTAACTTGTACTTATGAGTAATATTAAAGCGAAAAACATAATAAGCGACCTGAAACAAAAAAATCTTTGTGAATTAAAACTCTGATTCCTTTTCATTTGTGATCACTTTTTACTGTTGGTCTCATAGCATTAAAATATATATATTTAAAATGATTTTCAAAAGAATATTTTGTGAACTGTGCTATTTGAACGAAACCCAGAAATTTCTGATTTTAATTAACACAATGCTTTAAATTAAAATCTTTTTGTTATCTATTATACATATATTAGTAAAAATATAGTATTTTAAAAATAATATCAATTTATACATATCAAATTTTTCTATACTCTAACCTGTATTGTAAAAGCTTTACCAAGAACCTTTTCAAGAACAAAATTAAAAAAAAAAAGATTTTTTTTAAATCAAAATAGCGTCTTATGCAGAAATACACCATTTTTCATTAATCAATGCGGACAAATTGAAACACATTGTGACATAATTCACAGCTTTCATCACATTGCTAATGGTATTTTTCCGATACAAATTCGGGCATTCTTAGCGATACAGGAGGCGTTGCTATCTTTGCCTCATATGTAATGATTGATCACCGCTACTCACCGATAGGTAAGGTAGAGCACATAGAAGGCATAAAACGGCGATTTTGTATATTCATGGTTAAATACATAAATACACACAAATACATCGTACACAATCTTATCTATCTGGCAAATTAAAGATTATTTTACAAAGCTGTATTGATTTGACTACAAGTGCGACGCAAATTAATTTCGTTATGTCAAAGGTCGACAGCATTTCGTTTTAACTCAAAGTTTTAACGATATAGTTTTATATGTGTAGCGACGTCAATCTTGCTAACTACATGACAACGACCATGACGAAATGAATTTCTGACATAGCCCTTTCTAAGTTTATTAGAACCTCAAGTAACTATTAGCAGTACCTTCCAGTAACAACCATAGGGCCGAGGGTCGCGGCTTGTCAGAACCAATCTCTTTTGATCGAACAGAACACTTGTCCGTTCATACATGTGTCTTTATTTTTCTGTAGATTAAGTAAGACATACTTAATAAGTGGACACAAATCACTGTATTCGCATGTCAATGTATCGATAAAGTGAAGTATTTTTCAATCGAAATCGTTCGATGATGGATCCATTTGTGTGCACCCAATTAGCTTTAATCCCTCATTTTTAACTAAAATCATAATAATGGATCTTGAAACCATTTGATGGCTTCATAGAGACTTGACTGTCTTTTTTACTTTCTTTCACCAATTTTCAATGGTAATCAAAGAATACATTATTTTTATATACTGATCACATTAAAAACTTGTTTTTTAACAATACCGATTGATATAGCAGCTATAGTGATTTAAAATAAGGGATAAATATAATGATTATGAATGTGAAACTAGTAACACCAAAACCTCATACATTTATTACTTAACGACCGGTTTATACCGGATGTCTCAGTTTATTATTTTCATTGCAACGTAGTGTTAAACAGACTTATACAGATTGAAATTGTTGAAAGAAGTAAATAATTAAAATTAAAAACACTTTTAGCTCTTTGTAACTCGCTTCAGCTACAGCACAGGCTTCGAGGAAATTCTTGATACAGCTAATGTTTATCCGCCTCTTTCATTATGAGCCTCCTTTATCGCATCGCACCGGTCCCGAATCGAATAAGTTATTGATGCCCACCTTTTTGTATATTCAAGGCGGCAAAAGAGCATTAAATGGATTGTTTGTGTTTATTGGAAATGAAAATGTTCCTCCTCCAAAATTTTGTATTTTTTTTAACGCGTTTTTAAATTGAACATGCATCACCCATTTTCAAATAAATAATTTACATGGCCTAAATATGTAATTATCCTAATACCAAAATAGTGATCAATCAACATTGTAATCCGTTTTTTTATAATTTTTTCTATGCGGTAAACAATATTTTGAAATAATTTTATGTGTTTTGATATAAATAACGTGTCTATGAATTAATTTGAGATTTAAAAATATTGTGTTCCACAATAAATAATCAATTTCGTTGAAAAGCCATGAAAGGGTTGTTAACTAAAAATAACAATCAGAAAACACGGAGTACCTACTTAAATTCTCACAATATAATTTTGTTATATAAACTTTTAATGAAAATAATACTTACAAGAAACCAACATCCAGCTTGGTCATGGTTAAAGGTGCCTTCATGAAACAGTCTTTATCGCGAACAATGATTCGCGTTCTATTCCCGACTGTGGTTGCCAGAACATCTCCTACAAATCCTGCCACTGAGTCGGGTCGGCAAGAACTTGGCACGCAAATGGCCCATCGCAGAGTTTCTCCTCGGCTGGTTCTAACCTGAAAGAAAAAAAGAAAAAAAAATGAAAAAATGTTCACATATAGTGCACATTTTGTTTTAATTTCCAACTGGTCCAGATTGTTCTTGGCTGTCTAAGATTTGGGATCTTTTCTAAGATATTCTATAGTTACATTGTGATGTCTGTGTAAAATTATTACATATTTCTGAAATTTAGGTACTCCAAACCTTGAAAAAATTAAACTTGTTCTCGTAGTAATTTTTTTATTAATAGTTACTAATAGGTAGATGGTGTTAAATGTTATTTATTTTTATTATATTATATATTGTCTTAAGTTTTCACAATTTCTTTCGTTCAGTAATAAATGTTGATACGGTTTTTATTACGTATTTAACTATATTTTAACTCCACGTTTCGGTATCTTAACAGATACCTAAGTAATATAATCACCTGCGTTCGGATACGTAATATAATTACTTTCTATGAAGACAATAGATATTTTTAATATTAACATACCGCTTATAGTAGGTACCTAAGCGCTAGTAAACAGAACGTTTTTTATAAATGTTACCGGAAAATAATAAGAACCGTGAGTTATAAATTTACGCGGAAGTTTATAAACTTTCGTAAGATTAGGTAAATTCATAAACTTTAATTTTAAAAATTTAAAAACTTACGGATATTCATTGGTAAGATTCTAAACGATTCGACAAATCAAAGAGGAGCTTTTAATTTTACGCTTTTTTAAAATACGGAAAATAATACACTGCTCACTGATTGGTCAAGAAGACAAACAATAACAAAGTTTGGCTTATCTACACTCATTGTTTATGGCGCTTCGCCGGCCGCTAACACGGCACCGCTCCCTTCGCTCGCCCGGATCGTGCACGTATATTACTATATGCAACCTAACTGCTCTTCCTCGCTGCGGACAAGGTCTTCCAGTGCATTTCTTTTTGAAATTAGAACACGTGACTTATTCAACCAATCAGAGCTTACTTATTATTTTACGAGTGTGCTCGGTAAGTTTAACAATTTGCGAAAATATGGGCGTGTACATTTTGTCACCCGTTTAGAATCTATAAATTATATAAATAAAAAATTTATAAATTTACGGAATTTATTATTTTCCCGTAACATATATATATACACCAAAAACACAACTGACTACAACTGCATACAAACTCCAAGAAGATAAACATGAGCGGTGTAAAATGAATACTCGTATGTTCAATAGAACTGACCATTAAGTGGAATTCATGGGTATTTGTTTTGAATAACGCATAGACTGTTCTAACAATCATGAAATTTGAAACTGCTCGACGCTAGCCTGAAGCTTATGTTGATCAAATAGCACTTTATATTTATATCCTGAATTCCTTACGTTGTAACAAAACAGTTGAACTGCGAGTACGAATGTACAGAGGGATAGTTGAAAACAATTATGACGGGGTTATTAAAAGGTTCCTTCATTTCAGATTTCCCAAATTTTGTAACATTTCCATCACTGCTAAACTATTTATGCAATTCCAAAAAGCTATGAAATACATGGTGCTATACTGAAACGTTGTCACAATATTAAGCAGATAAATCCTGCATATGACGTGGAACGTATTAAAGGTATTAAAAAGAAACCGGTTTTTTTTTAAATCGAATTAAATTTTCGATTTTCAGTTGAACTAACCAGTTACTTTATAACTTTTGATTTTTAACCTGTCATCAAATCCAGTACTAAGAATTTATTCGGTTTTTGAAATTTTATTTCTCTGCTTTTAATATCATAAGCCCTCTGGTGGAAAGTGAACATGAAAACCACGGTGGCACATGTCCACAATGTCCAAAAAAATGCACAACAGCATTTATTGTGTCAAGAAAGCCAGCTAACGAACACTAGACCGAATTGATGTTATTTGACGTTATGGAAATCTTTAATTTTAGATAACTAACTATGACCGCACCAAGGCTTATACTGGAAATGCCTTACCTTGTAATAAATAAATAAGGGACAGAGGTGTTATGGGAGGTTTTTTTGTGGGCGACAGGCTGAACCCCTGTCCCTGCAATAGTTTCTCTCCATCATTATAATGTCCCCAAAAATTTCAAACGTGACATCAGATGGTTTTATAACCTCTGGTGTTCTGCTTATCCCATAAAGGATACAGGCGTGAATTTATGTATGAATGTATGTATGTAAATAAATAAATAGAAAAATACCTAAACTGTCTGATATACCTGAACCCTAATGTGGTAATTATAATAGTGAAAATAGAAACAATATGTAGTATCCGGTCCTACACCTTGTGAAAAACAGGCGGAAGTACCGCAAAGCCAACTATGGAGTTGTTAAATCCTAGATATTGAGATGCTATGACAATAAAATCAAGGTTGGATTCCTAGTATTGTTACTAAAGAAATTTCCAAATTTTAATAAGTGTATATCAAGTGTACTAGTAATCGTGAAAAAAGTTTTTCTAAAATTATATTAAAACAAGAAAAAAAAGGTAAAATAATTTATTCATTTTTTTGCTGCAAAATTAGATTTTTCCTTTCTATCAGTCAAAAATGTGAAATATAAAAATGAACGCTTTCAAATAACCTAATCTGTTAATTTTGTGAAATACACTGGAGCCACTACGCCGCCGTAGCGATGACTTTACGAGTAGTCTAGAGACACTCACATTCAGCAGAATTAGAATGAAGGTGAAAATAAACTGTTTCAGTATTAAGTATTACAAAAACGTACCTCCTTTTTCTCCGATTTCTTCCATTCGATCGTAGCCAGGCAATATTGCCCTTCAATCGGCCCTCCATCATGTCTTGCATCTATGGCCACACATTCATCGAAGTTTCCTAAATGGTATGATGAGCCAAAGAGTAAACCTTGCGGAGATTTGGCCGATGCATCGAACACTGTAACAATAAGAAAAGGTTTATGTTACTTTCTTTGAGCAGAGTGATCAGTATGTGTCAGGTGTCCTTTTTTCTTTGTTTATAGTTGTTAACTAACAAATATTTTTAAAAGGTAAAAAAATCTAGGAAAAGGATTTTTTGTATTTTTTTAATTTGACAGTGAAATTATCAAAAACGCATCCCTTTTTTGTTACGAGGAGGTTCGGGCCAGCACCCATAGATTCATACATTAGTTGTTTTGGAAATAAACGAGTACTTTTAATTAATATTATTGAAGTTATATTTATTACGGAATACGTTTTAGTTCTTTTTACACTTCAAAAATTTACTTTCATACAAATGTAAAAAAAACTGTGTTTCTGTATAATTATATGTAAGATATATTTTGAAACTGTAGTTTTTGAAAGCACGAATTGCCTGTTTCTGTAGCGCAAAAATAAATTGGATATCGGCGTCAAATCCCATGAAATTAGCCCCAAAAGAATTCATGAAACCGGAAAAGAAATAAACTAGTTACGCAGTAGCTTCGTTAAAAATATTTCGCGTATTTTTTCTATAGCATGTGCTGCAGAACTAAACCTTTTCATCAATCTAATTGTTTAGAGTAAGACCAACAGACCCAGCATACGCCCGATTTGAGATCTATTAATGTGTTAAATAAGACTCAAAATATATGTATACACAATAAAAAGCGACGCGTGTTAGACGCGGTAAAGGCACGTGGCGGGCACTGAGGGGGCGCGTGGGTAATGTAAAAAATAAACAACGAATGCAGAGCATTACAAAAACCGACTTCACTGACATATTTAAATCCTAGTCAAAGCTTTGGCTGAAGTATTAGGTCATCAAGGTACAATTCACCGTATTGATACTTTTTTGCTTCCGTGCTGGACTGGTAGCGAAAAAAAAACGTAGAATGTACCAGCTGCTTCCCTTCCCGGGCATACTGTAAAAGTCAGTTAAGGGACAGAGGTTTTAAAGGCGTTTTTGTGGGCAATAGGTAGACCCCCTGTCACTAAAATAGTCTCTTTACATCTTTATAATACCTCCAAATTTGTCAAACGTGACATCAGATGGTCTTGTAACCTCTGGTGCCCTGCTTACCCCATAAGGGATACAGGCGTGACGTTATGTATGTATGTATGATACTTTTTTTTCGATAATTTCAAATTTTTCAAAAGACCACCTCTGAAGTATCCTCTATTATATGAAACAATAATATTCAAAATCGATTTATAATTGTCCGAAAAGAACATCCCTACACACGAATTGAGAACCTCCTCTTTTTGAAAATCGTTAAAAACTTAAGTAACATTGACACCCCATGTGACAAACCAATACATCAATCCCGCGATCTTCCTTCAGTAAAATAATCTTTGATTTTATAGAAAGCCCTACTTGCATACCTAATATCTCCGTAATAGTTCTCTTGGATTTATTAAACCGTACTGTTCTTGAATTGACTTCGGTATTTTACTATAAACACGTATTGACATTCCAATAAACGATTTGGTGCTTAAAACCAGCTTTAATTTGGGAAAAGCTATCTAATGGTCGTTCCTAGTCCTCACGGAACAATAATAAATTAGAACGGTTAGGTATCCTACATACTTTTACACTTTACTATTCGTATCAACATAATGTTTTAAAAATATAATACGATGCAAGGGTTAATCTACCAATCTCTTTCAACTTTTCTTATGTCAAATTTGCATAATCATTGAATAGCCCTTTTCCGTACTAAAATATCTTCAGTATAGCCCCAGAGTAAGATGATGTAAGATCTCTGAAAATAACTAAAATATAAATATACAGTGATCGAATTGATAGATGGATAACTGATTATTTTATACGCTGATACGACGGATTTTATCGAAATTTCATACTGTAGGTATGGCCTTAAATAACATATAGATCGCTGCCTATCTCGATATTTCCTAGACTTACAACTACGCTACATATTACAACATAAGGGTCTGTAGTCTTAGCGATAATTTAAGGTAACTGAAATAATTCGCCTTTTGCGACACCTTTATGTAGCAAGAAATAATTTATGCACATTTTGATTTCTATTACGTTATGCTTGAAAAGTTACGTAATTATACATTTAACATATTTTATGGTTATAGGTATTTTTATTAAAGATTAACCAGTAGCGCTTTGTCAATATAAAATATAGATAAGTAGTTTGATGTCCCATCAATACCAATAGGTATAATAAAGCTAAAGTATGTTGTATGAACGCACTAATCTCCAAAACAGATTGAAAACTCAAGATTATCAAAAAGAGATTTCAAAAGAGTTTTTTTTGTTAACTGTACTCTTAATGAAGGTTATATAGAGTTATATAATCTTACAATGTTTACGGGATCAAAGGTTGTTCGGCTAAAAAATCGCGAAATAAACAAAGTATTACGATCGGAAAACGGAAAATGAATCAATTTAGCCATAAATCAGAACGTGAACAATAAATTAACGACCGAAATTTCAAACCTGGTGACAATGTCTTTGTGAATGTCTGGCAAACTGTTCATTTATCAATGAGATCTCTTTGTTCCGAAACAAAGGCTTGGAGAACATGCGTAGTGATATGCGGAAAATGGGTCCGAATTCACAGATGTCCTCTTAATTATTTCCTGTTTTGTATAGTATAGGAAACACCTCTGTCGTTTGCTAACGTGTGGAGGATAACAAACTCTGTGTTGTGCACATATTTTTATGAATAAAGAAATTTTAATTAAAAGGGCATTTAGAAAAATATTTAGTAATATTTAAATAAGTATGTCTTTTTTTTAGTCAATGCCTTGTCTCGAGATTTTTCTGATGGACAGTGATAAAACCTAATCACGTCCCTTAGCGATGTCCTTAAATTGACGTTCATTTCATTTCATGACGTTTGCTGTTTAGATATTCCATTTCTAGACAGTTTGTATGAAAAATAACTCTAAATGTTTAGGTAAATGTTTAGCTCTGAAGCTCCTAATATTATTGGATGGAACCTATGGAATTGCCAAGGCACCTGATAGTTTGGATATTATTGACACAGGTCCATAAAGCAAGCTCATAATTATACTTGTGTTAAAGGTTGTAGACAGGCATCATACTATTTTAGTTGTCTTGCGTGTTAATCTTACATAATACAACCAGAAAAATTCAAAGAAATATAATATGCACCGAAATATATGAAATGTCCGCGGATCGGATCCACGACCACCGGCGTCGTTTGAGGAAGACAATGCTACGCCATCGCTAGAGTGGTCATCAAATATACCCATTATTGGGTATATTTGCATATATGTTTAAGCATAGTTGCGGGGCTTACATTGCCGGCTTTGCTTTAAACCAGCAGATAGTTCTGTAGTAAAGCCGGCGATGTAATATAAATACACGACGCGACGCCCCAAGCGACTCGCCGTCTATCCTTAAACAAAAGACGTTTTTAATCGGATTATCACTTGTATGTTGATATTTTATATTTCTACCCATCATTTGGCACTTGCCTTTTTAACAAGACAGTGTTGGAGTCTTTACAGCCATGTCTTTAAATAAGCTCATGTCGCTCATGACTAGTAAGTCATTTTTAATATAAATAATCGTATTTTTTTTTTAAATATCATGCGAAATATAAATCGACATCGCATTGCTTTGATCCACAGAACTATGTCAAAGTAAATGCGGTTTCTTGCAGAAGAGTACATGAGTGAATTAGGACATTGAGTTCATTATATCTAATATCGTTAACACTTTGAATGAATGAGCAATGGTCATGATCACGAAAAACCTAAGTTGTTTTTTTTCTTCTTATAGACTAAGACCGCATCTGACCTCAATCACACCTAATGGTAAGTAAAGATGAGGTCGAAGATGGAAGCACACGGGCTTAGAAAAGATCTGGCTCTTCATAAAATATTATCGGAACACATAACTGCCGGCGATATTTGGCGGCAGATTTTATATGAAGGGTGGTCGCTAGCCAGTCGGACCCTGACTTTAAGTAGGTACCTCCAAGCGGAGGATAACTCGGATTAGTCGCCTTTTACAACACGCTTATCCAGGGTCGGTAGGGCTATTTTAAACCGACTTTAAACCCTCAAAGTCAAAGTCAAAGTCAAAAGAATCTTTATTTCGTAAGTATTTAAATACATTTGAAATAAGTCACAATTTACAAATTGAACTGAATCTACCACCACTTCGGAAAGTCGATCTGTTGAGAAGAAGTGGCAAGAAACTCAACAGCAATCATCTTTTAAAAATACACAATAACAATAACAACAACAATTTACAATCTTCTTGCATCCGGATATCTTATAATAAAACTTTATGCTTATCCTTAAATCTATCGAAGGGTTAATCTTAAATATTTTGGAGTTTTATTATAAAAGCGTACACATTGACCCATGAACGAGTTGGTGATCTTCTGGAGTCTACTATTATATTTATACATTAGGCAATCAAGTACTAGACAGAAACGTAGACATAGATATAGAGGTAAAGATAGAAGTAGATAGATGTAGCGATAGAGGTGAGAGATATTACAGATAATGTGGATGGAGATGAGGATAGTCGTGGACAGAAACTGGACACTAACACGGACGTGAACATGGGGGAATGGGATGGAGATGGGGAAGTCAGAGTCAAATTCAAAAAAGTAACATAGTCATAAAGTCTTCTGCAAAACGACCTGGCACCGCTAGCAGCACCCGTTCACGAGTATAACGCAAGCACCAGCCATCACTCTCCTCAACCATATTTTAGGGAAGAGGGTGACCCGACACCCGACGCTACCGCTAGCCATGCCGCCTGAGGGAGCATGACGTTCTTGCTGTTGTATGGATAAGAAGGAGATGGAGATGGCGTTGGATGAGAAGGAAATGGAGATGGTGTTGGAGATGGAGTTGGAGATTGAGAATATTTGAAAAACAATTTACAACCAAGGACTTTTATCGTCCATATATTCAGAAATTGTATAAAAGCCTTTACTACACAATTTTTGTTTAATAGTTTCTTTAAATTTATCAAGTGGTAAGTCTTGAATATTTGTGGGAACTTTATTATAAAAACGTATGCATTGACCCATAAATGAGTTAGTGACTTTATGAAGTCTACTATCATAGCCGGCTAGCTTGTACTTATTTCTAGTATTAACATTATGCAAGTCACATTTTCTATGGAACATGTTTAAGTTCTTTTTTACGAACATAAGATTTTCAAAGATATATTGTGAGGCAAAGGTAAGAATATTAATTTCTTTAAACTTATTTCTAAGTGTCGCCCTGGAATTAAGTTTGTAGATTGAGCGAATAGCCCGTTTCTGCAGCACAAAGATGGTTTTAATATCGGCAGCATTTCCCCACAGGAGAATGCCGTATGTCATTAGGCTATGAAAATAACCAAAATAAACCAACCGCGCAGTAGCTTCATTAGAGATATTTCGCATCTTTTTGACGGCATATGCTGCAGAACTAAGTCTCTTCGCCAACCTTTCTATATGTGGTCCCCATTGTAGTTGTGCATCTAGGGTTATGCCAAGGAACACTGTTGAATTTACAGGGCTCAATTCTTGTCCTTTTACAATTAAGTTAGTATTTACATGCCGGACATTAGGCAAAGAGAATTTAAAAAATTTAGTTTTATTTTCATTGAGTAGTAGGTTATTGGCTGAAAACCATTTCTCCACAATTTCAATACAACAGTTTATTTCAAAGCAATGCTTCAATTGCCTACTCACTTTAAATAGAAAAGAGGTATCATCAGCAAATAATATGACCTCACACTTGTCTTTCACTAAAAATGGCAAATCATTTATATAAACTAAGAATAAGAAAGGCCCAAGAATCGAGCCCTGGGGCACTCCCATATGAACTGCTGATCCCGATGATCTCTGTCCATTAATATCAACTCTTTGAATTCTATTGCATAAATAGGATTTCATAAAATCAAGTGCCCTATCATTGATTCCATAGTGGTGTAGCTTCATGAGGAGTGTATCGTAGTGAACACAGTCAAAAGCCTTGGACAGATCACAAAAGACACCGAAGGCATCACGTGACTCCTCCCAGGCATCAAATATATGTTTGATAAGCTCAACACTGGCATCAGTTGTTGAGCGACCCCGTGTGAAACCAAATTGATTTGAATTCATTAAATTATTGCTAAAGAAGTGTACCACTAGTTGGTTTAAAATAAGCTTTTCAAAAATTTTACTAAGTGTTGGTAATATAGAGATTGGTCTAAAGTTACTGGGGTCGGTTATGCTTCCTGCTTTAAATACGGGAATAATTTTACTAAGTTTCATTAAGTCCGGAAACACGCCATTATCAACACAATTATTAAATATTCTGGCTAAATAAGGTGCAATACCGTCAATGATAGATTGGATGATTTTAACAGAAATACCATCCAGATCAGCAGTGTTCTTAATTGTTATACTTTTAAAAGCTTTCAATACCTCACTTTCAGTAACATGCCTGAAAGTAAAGTTAGTTTTACACTTATTTACATTATTTTCAAGAAAAGACTGTGCAGCTTTAACTGATGAATTTAATGTCTTCGTAGTCGAAACTGGAATGTCTGCAAAGAATTTTTCAAAAGCTTCAGCAACTTCTGTATCTGATGTCAACAGTCGATCACCAATTTTCAGTTTATGTTCCGCGTTTCTAATGTTAGACTTTCCAGTTTCGCTGTTTATAATTTGCCAAGTAGTTTTAGGTATATTTACACTATTTTGAATTTTATTATTAATAAAATTTGATTTCGCAATACTACACACATTTTTGAACATTTTGGAGTATTTTTTAACATATTCCTTAAAGGTTTCGCTGTGATTATATGATTTTTCATCATATAATTCATATAATCTGTCTCTGCTTTTGAATATTCCTACTGTTGCCCAGTCACTAAACTTAAATGGTTAACTTAATGGTTGCCCAGTCACTTTTGGCCCTACACGGCCAAAAGTGCTATTTATGATAAATACTTATTATTTACTATCTTTGTATCGACTAGAATGCGGCCGTTGCGGGAATGCGTTCCTGACAGCTCCTTATGTCCACTGAATAAAGTTTATTTCCGATTCGAAGGGGTAAAAAATAGCTCAGCTCTATGATTTTGACAGCTGTCAGGAACGCAAACTCCCACCGGTCGCACTATAAAGGCAGTTGGAGTTCTTCACAACCAAATTACCATTTCTACTTTCTACAGTCAATATTCAAGTTTAAATTATTACAATCAGATGCCATGAACAGACCCAAAACGTTACTTACTAGGCAAGTGAGATTTACCAATGGATACGAGAAAGTAATGGTTCGTGTCAGGTCATATAAATTCTATGGCGGCTTCTGAGAATGGATGGTTAGATGTGTAGGTACTGGAAACCTGAACTGTTAATGACTGTTATATAAGGCTACTAGTTGTAGCACTTGTTGATAGATATAAAATGTGTAGCACTGGGCAATGGTATGGTTCATTTGAGAAAATGGTGATTAGTAGGTGCTACATTTCATAAAACTATTTGAAATTTACCAGTTAAGTGGTGATGATAAAGTGGTCATTCGATTAAGTCGTCTCTTTTATGACACTGTATTCGAAGTAGTTTGGATATATATAAACAACTTAGTTCTACTCATATAACATAAAACATTATTCATAGCACTTATACTTACATAAATATAAGTTGAAAATGTATTTATTCTGTCCGTTAACTCGATCTCATCCCATGCACACTCGCCACCTCGGACTTAAGAATTTCTTTCAGATCTAATACAACTTAGTTTCTTAATATTAAATAATAAATAAATATTTCTGACACTCACACAACATTATCTAGCCCAAATTAAGTTTCTTAAAGAACTTGTGTTACGGATACTAGATAACTGATATTCTTAAGAAATATATTAACATACGAATTGAATAAATATATATTTTTTATTAGAGTAACTTAAATAAACATATAAATAAACATCAATGACTTGACGACTAATATCTGTGTGTTAATCGCACAAATATCCGCCGCCGCCGGGATTCGAACCCAGGACCTCTGGCATAGAAGACAATGTATGTTACCTCCACACCAGCCGGTTTTCAAAATTAATTATGTTCTGGTAGCCATTTAGACTCACGTTACAGCCCGATCACACATTGTCCGTTTTACTGGATAAGTTTTTGTACCGTAAATACGTATACTAAATACTGTGCCATACGTGAAGTCGCTCATACAACTCCATGCACCATCGATGAAAAAAAAAACGTATCCGGTAAAACGTATGTAGTGAAACGGACCATATGTGAACGAGTTGTTACTTAGCATACCTTTACGATTTATTTGGTTTTTATGATACTTTTTTGAATTTTAGTTTAACCATGTTGAGAGCTGATCACTTATTCAAATTTAAACGGATATTGTGCGTCAATATCGAAATTACGCAGATCAAAGAGGTCATTACGAATGGAATAAGTTCAGCCTTTAAATACTCCGAAGGGATTCTTAGGAGCCTTTTTCGTTACGCCTTTTTTATTGAAACTTTTCCTATCAATTATTCAATCCATTAAAAATATTAGAAGAGTAACAAAGTCTTTGCATGAAATGCAATATGAAATGCTTTATTACTTCTATCCCCTGGCAAATAATTAAGTGCATTAAACTAACATTTTGAAATGTCAAAATGATAAATATTGATATCAGTAAAAAACTTCGACGTGTAAGTACTGAATGAGAATGATTAAAAATGAACGCATCTTTGTCATTCGTTTTGCATAAAATTTAAAAGCAATAAATAATTGATTGAATGTGGTGTAGGTATAGCCCCTTCAATTTACACCAAAAATTAGAGAAAAGTTTACTGAAAATTGGTAAGATACTTTTAGAAATGATAAAAATTAAATTTTAAAGTTCCCGATCATTACCCTGTATGGTTTCTTTTTAATTCAAGGTACCTTCAAGTTTTACTTTTAAACTTTTATACAAAGAAATGGGGAACTTTCAAGTTTTACTTTTAAACATTTTTTAAACAATCTCACCGATTTCTAGCTTGATGGGAATAAGTGTAACTTCAAATATTTTAATTGACCGGGCAAGTAACTTTAATGGGAATAATTAATTACCAAGCGTACCGAGCAACGGTTTCAGTAGAACTAAAACCGACTTGAAAACTTTTAATTTTTTTATTCCCTTAGTCGTTAAAAGATAAATTTCAATAAGAGTTGCCATTTGCTAACAGAATCAAAAAAAACTGAGACAAATTTTATTTCCATACATTACGATATAATTAAAATAAATTAAATTAAAAATACCTTTTCAAAGGCAAGTTTTTATTTAAATGCACTTTAAAGAAGAAGAAAACATTTACATCAAAACTTTTACTGTAAAGTTATAACGTCATTTCTCATTTGACACAATTTATCTCTCTAATATATAATATTCTCGTGTCACAGTTTTCGTTGCCATACTCCTCCGAAACGGCTTGACCGATTTTGATGAATTTTTTTGTGCTTATCCGGTATCTATGAGAATCGGCCAACATCTATTTTTTTTTTATTTATTTATTTGGCAAAACAACGTTTGCCGGGTCAGCTAGTATGATATAAAAGCTTGTCGGGAGATTACGTACCTACTCGTATTTACTTAGTTTGAGAATCTTAATCGATAAAACATGCATATCAATAAACTTAATTTACATGTTTATCTACACAAGTAAATCTCGCGATCATATAAATTGTGTCAAATTTGAAATGTAAGAAATATAAGTTTACAGTAAAAGCTTTGGTGTAAGAGTTTATTGTTTTCTTTTAAGTGCATTTGGAATGCGCCGCCACCTATCCGTCGTCAGGACTCGAACTCTAGCTTAGAAGGCAATATTTGTTACCATTACACCAATCGGTCGTCAAATTATTTACAAGTGTGTTATACTCAGCAAGCCCTTTCATTTGATACCCATATAGTGGGAACGCATAAAACTACTCCGCCATATTGAATCAAGAGTGACAGCACCTTAAATTTAGAGTGATGGCTTATGCTCTCGTCTTATTTTCAGCAAGCCCTTTCATTTGAAAACCATATTGCACTAAAAATATTAAATCACCATGATGGTGGAACAATTAAAAATAAATTTGTCCACCATCTTGGGGATGGCACCATGTTGGATTTAGAATGACGTTACTTAATTAAACTTGCATTGTCATCCAAACTGAACTTGTATACGAAATTTCAGCTCAATCGGTTAAGGATATCTGCTTCAAAATTGAGTTGCAAGATTTCACCCGAACATACTCACATGCATACATTGCAAGTTAAATAAAAGCTTTTAAAAATATAACGTTCATTTTACTTGAAACACATCACTGCCTACTTTTTTCGTCCCTAAAGTGGGCACACTGTAACTGTCAATTTACTGCATTGAATTATTGGCCAGGGTTTAGTTTTCTTCTAAGGTTTTAATTTTAACTTTCCTACTTAAGGTTTTATTTATACGTAAATATACGTGTATGAAAATTGGATTCCCCTTATTTAAATCAGTATCAATAATAACTATAATCTTAATCTATATTTAATGACCCAAAATTATTCGGACATATCCACCAGTAGGTAATGATGTTAGTAAAAGCTGTTTTTTTTTTTATTCTTATTTATTTTATAAGCCATATACATCATACGATTAAGCCGGCTTAAAAAGAAACAATAGAGAAACATTTTTTACATATAACACATAGAAATAAATAGCAGTAACATGCAAATTATGAAAATGGAACTGAAAGTAAAGATTTGTAGTAGTCATGTCTTGAGGCCAAAGATTGAATAACAAAACTTAGAAAACGATCACTGTGATTAACAGAAAAGTTAGAACTAAGGATTCTGTGGAAAAGGAAGAAGAGCTCCCCAGCACAACACTGAGTATCTTTCAAAAGCTCCAATCGCAATTGATCATTGATTTTACATTCTAACACTAAAGATAAATAAACAATATAGGTGTATATTCAAACGAGAATAACGTTTTAAAAATAACACTAAAAACTATTTAAATTATTTCAGTTCCGGTTATCTGATGTGTATGTTTTTCCTCAACAGAATACTCACACATAGTGATCATGACGGTTAAGGAGTACAGGAAGAGCTACCTATAGTACCGGCCCTGATGGACTTGACAAGGAAAACTCTGCGTTCATGAGACTATAGAGGCATGGCTTGCTCAGTCTGCCTGCGAGTTGCATACCTTTTTGGAATGACTTTACAATCGAGTTAATCGAGCAAAATACTTTTAAATACCGATCACGTTGCATTATTACGACGAAAAACTTACACATTTGGTTTCTCACGAACATATAAAACGAAGTTAACGGGATGGTAATTTGAAGAAACTCACACTGGGCACACTCAACTTGTATCTATTATGACAACCGACTTGTGGAGGGTGGTAACATACATATTCTTGTATGCCAAAAGTCCTAGGTTCGAGCCTGTTGGCGATGGATATTTGTGTGATTAACAAATATCCATAATATTCGTCATGCCATGGGTGTTACTAATTTATTTTCTAAAAAATATGTGTTTATTCAATATGTATGTTTAGATACAGTCGGGTCATAAGTTCTGTCAAAACCTCATATTTTTAATTTTCGAATACTGGCTAGAAATACGTTTACTAATTTTAAAAATAGAACGGTTGCGATTGTTGAAAATAAAAAAGAAATTATATTTTATTCATTTTTTAATATAGAGTGGTCGAGTAAAGAAGATAGAATCGCGGTTATCGCGTTGCACCGCTGTGGTTACGCGCCAAAAGAGATTTTCAATATTCTACAAAAATTGAAAATAACGTTACGGTTCGTTTATCGTACAATTAAACGATTCACTGAAGAATCAAGCTTCGAAGATCGTAAAAGAAGCGGCCGACCTCGCACAGTTAGGACACCAGCGGTCATCAATGCAGTAAAGGCGCGAATCGAAAGAAATCCCGTGCGTAAACAAAAAATCCTAGCTCACCAGATGGGGCTAAGCAGAACCACGGTTAAAAGAGTGCTAAATGAAGACCTAGGACTACGAGCTTATCGTAAAAAGACCGGACATTTCTTAAACGAGCGTTTAAAAAAAATAGGCTAGAAAGATCCCGCGCTTTGTTACAACGGTACGCGGGAAAAATACCGCGAAATTCTTTTTTTGGATGAAATTTTTTTTAATATTGAAGAAAGTTATAACAAACAAAACGATAAGGTGTATGCCCACAGTAGTGAAGAAGCGAACGCGCGTATTCTGAGGGTCCAGCGCGAGCATCACCCTTCCTCATTCATGGTTTGGCTTGGAATCATATTCAGGCATAACTGAGGTGTTTTTCTGTGAAAAAGGTATGAGAACCAGTCAATGTTCTGTCCTGACAAACACAGTGGAACCTCTTTCTCAAACTATGTTCAAGAACAGACATTGGACATTCTAACAGGACTCTGCACTGGCACATAAGGCACGAAGCACGCAAGACTGGTTGACCGCCCGCGGAATTGACTTTATCCGGCATGAAGACTGGCCCTCTTCTAGTCCAGATTTAAACCCACTGGGCTACAAGATATGGCAATATTTGGAGGAGAATGTCTGTGCTAAACCTCACCAAAAATTAGAGTCTCTGCGAGCATCTCTGGTTAAAGCAGCGGCAGAAATGAATGTGGTGCGAGCAGCGATCGATGACTTTCCGCATAGATTAAGGACATGTGTCCAAAATGGGGGAGGGCATTTCGAATAATGTAATTAAAATTATATTGTACATTTAATAACCTTTCATTTCATATATAATTTTTAAGTAATTGTCAAAAGGTGTATCAGTTATAACATTAAAAGTTTTTGACACAACTTATGACCCGACTAGGTATATTTTTTGAGTTTATTATCCGTTATTTAGTACCCATCCAAAACACAATTCTTTTTGAAACTTAATTTAAGCTAGAATAATGTGGTGTAAGTGCCAGAAATATTTATGATGAGGTATAAGCAACGTTCGGCGCGGTCGGTACTTGGATGGGTGACCGCCGACCGTTCGTTTCTCACGGCGACTTCCGTGCTTCGGAGGGCACGTTAAGCTGTCGGTCCCGGGTGCTGCATACTTGTATAAAGTAGTCGTTAGGGTTTGTCAGAAGCCATATCGGCACCCTGAAAATTCTGACATCCACCACCCAGCACTGGGCCAGCTCGGTGGATTATGGCCTAAGCCTCCTCGTCACCCAGAGGAGAGACTCATGCCCTGCAGTGGGCCCATTACATGGAGTTGTGATGATGATGATATTGAAGTTAATTTTTGTTCTCTTCTACAGTCTACTTCTTATTAGTGTGATTTTTTATTTTTTTTCTGAATATAACTTAATTATAAATGACATCACGATCTATAAAAAAAGCCACACTAATGGAGTTTGTTTGGAAAAACATACAGTAAAAAAAACGATAAAAAAGATACAAAGACTTAAACTTTTTATTGTAATGGCGAGTTCCGGCAATGTCATAGGAAAGAACTTACCTGTTCTTTCGGAAAACCCACTTGCCCCATGTTTGACGTCATAGCTCGATGTTTACTATTTTTTAAGGAATGTTTATAGATAGATTAACGGCGAAATTCAAAATTAAAGGACTTTGCCTTTTCTTCATACATTTTCCGCCCCGATAGTAGGAACAGTGAAAAAATACTCTAAATTAACACTGATTTCGTCCCATGTATCGTTCATGAAACGGACAATTTGCTGCACCTTATTTTTAACCAATCAGATGTTGAGGTTATGATCATCTCGACAATAAATTATAATAGGACCGAAATAATTGAATGCAATATCCAAAATAGTAATATTAATGTAGCCAAGATGACCACTATCCTTTTCATAATGAGCTTTCACTTAATACTTCACAATAATAATAATAATATTCGGCGGCGGTTCGCTTCCAGCACGCATGCAAAAAGCAGTTTTGCTCGAGACTGCCCGAATCGTTCGCCGGTTTCTGTCTCTCTTGCCCTGATCCCCGACCGACTGGTCCGATTGTCGGGTCTTTTCCGCCGAAAGGCGAGTAGTTATAAGTATGCTAAATAATAATAATATAATAAAATAAAATCCTCAAACAATCACACCAACTACATGGCCCCAAACTAAGCAGAGCTTGTGGTATGGGATACGATATAGCGAACTAGGGGGGGGGGCTAGAATATGAATATATATACATAGATAAACACCCAGACCCGGAGCATTTTTTTTTCTTGTTCCGTGCGGGAATCGAACCCGCAACCACTGGCGTCTGAGGCAGACAGTGTTACCCCATCGTCAAAGTGGTCGTAAAATTATTAATGTTAATTGGAATAACAGAATAATTCAAAAACCTTGTGTTTGTTTTGGTACATTTCGAATTGAGCAATGATTGATATAGTGGTGGACTCTAAACAACAAAAGTCATCTGGTTGAATAACTAACTCCGGCAGTATCGATTAAATATTCGATAGAAAATTGAAGAATATCGATTTCTTAGATTAAATAAGATTTGAACATTGACATTTCAGGCCTTCTTATAGCACGATGTATTGGTATTCAAATGCACCATACTCCTAGCCCAGATATTACTAGCGAACTTCGCCAACATAAGCAAGCGCAAATAAGTCTAATAGGTTTATTTTTCAAAAATTGTAAGTATTTCATAGTTTTCTTTACCCATCGGTCAAGAGAAACTATGTTTGGTTTTTTTATGTAACTTTTACATGAATCCATTTTGGCGTTTCGTAGCAATATCCGTTTGAAACTGTAACTTAGTACTACGTTTGTGACTTTTTTTATCCAGCCAATTTTCATAAATCATGTTTCTATCTTAACACATCGATTGGTTATTGTTCAATTTTTATGTTTTTTTTTTATCTAATGTACGTATTATAGGGTATGTAATCGTTCAAACGTGTAAAAAAGCTTTATCCTCGCCTTAAAGGCATTCTTAAATAAAAAACACCCAGCATGTGAGCGTTGCCATGACAATCAATTAAAAACAAAATTGCTATTTATTTTTAAAAGGTGCTTAACCCGCGTTCTACCTCAATCTCACCAAATGATAAGTGAAGATGACAAAAATTACAGCACTTGGACTTAGGACGGATCTGGCTTTTAATAAATATTACCAGAGTATTTGCCATCGTCACCGGTGTGGTGATATTTGGCGGCAAATTAAGTACGAAAGGTGGTCGCTAGCCAGGCAAACCTTGAAGGAATCCTATTACCAAGCGGAGGCGCTCGGGACCTCCAGGTCACTAGGCCCGGTAGTGCTATTCTAAGCCGTATCCATTAAATTATTCTTAGTAGTGTTATTTAACCTACAAGATTTAGACATTCAATAATAAATAAATAAAATCTCCAGACATTCACACCAACTATATGGCCCTAAACTAAGCAGAGCTTTTGATATGGGATGGATACCATGTAGCGAACTAAGGGGGAACCTAGAATATAAATACATATATATATATATAAACGCCCAGACCATGAACATATTTTTTCTTGTTTCGTGCGGGAATCGAACCCGCGACCACTGGCGTCTGAGGCAGACAGTGTTACCCCATTGCCAAAATGGTCGTCATATGACTGGCGGTTGCTAGCCAGGCGACCCCTGAAGAAGTCCTATTACCAAGCGGAGGTCGCTCGGGACCTCCCGGTAGCTAGGTCACCAGGTCTACCAGGTCTAAGCCTGCCTTATTCGGTGTGTTGTTTTTGGAATAGACGTATCCATAATCTTATATTGAGTGCTATTAGTGAATTAGTTTAACCTACAAGATTTAAACATTTTTCTAATCAGACATTATTTTAATATACTCAACGTATAACAATTGCCTAATCCCAAAGCAACTTCAGTACTTAGTAGTCTTCAGGTGGATAACCTTGGAATCCGCAATGAATACCTTAGTATAACGTCGTCGGCGATCTATAAGGGCATGCCGACTTAATCGGCGCGGTAATGACCTACTTACGCAATTCGGTGATGTGATTGAATTTTTTTTAGGATATTAGAAAAATATACAATTTGAGTGACACAATGCAAAATGATTTAAGTATTGGATTTAGAAATAGAGTCGAAACAGTTTAATGATAACGTTTCTGATTTTGATAATAATTGCTAATACTAGCTTCAAGCATTTAATAATGGCGGACATTTAGGTCGTAATTCCACGTTCAAATTTGTTGTAAATAACAGTTCTATTTAAAGCAATTTATTTGTTTTTCGATTTTGATCTGACTGCTCTGATATTCAAATACCATCATCACATTTTATGATATTAATATATGTTAATAAATGTATGTTTGCCTAGAGAATTTGAACTGTAAACAAACTACAAAGCGAACTTTGATTTCGTAAGACGATGCCACGATTTCAAAAATGACAGTAAGTTTTTACTAGGCCAGTTAACCGGTCGATGTTGATCAATGCCATCAGTCGATCGTCTATAGATTGGTATAGTAACACCCTAAAGCTTCTGAGAAGCCCTTGCCACCGCTGCTTTAAGTTCTGTGAACTTAGGACTGACATGATTACGTGTCCTTCGAGGCACAGAAGTTGTGACAAGTTAATCTTTGGTGAACATCCAAGGATACAATCATGCCAAGGTCGCTTGACCTACAATATTGCATAATATTGACAGGAGCTGCAATGATACGATAACTTTTTACGATGATGTTTCTACTGATTCCCAACATTTTTTCTTATGCTAATGCCTTAATTAGAACTCCAAATTTATATGACAGTAGTCATGTTTCTTATGACACAATTGTACTATATTTTACTAATTTAGTACGTAAAACTCAATTATTACTGATAGAAAACATAAAATTTATACGAAACACTGATATCCGTACGAGAAGACATTTATTATAGGTCACAAATTGGCAGAAGTGTGTTAATAGTTTACAATGAAACACACATCCTTAATAATTGAAATCGATACACACTTCATTAATTAATTTGATGATAAATTACGTGTGAAACAACAATTTCATAGGACCATTCCGAAATAAAACCGATACTTTTCAACTCATTTTGTTTGTAAGTTGTAACTTATACCAGTACATACTTTGACAGCACTAAACCTCTTATTCATTTTTTGATCGTCCCATCGTTTGTTTTTTTTTATTTTTTTTTTTATATAAGCCTAGGTTCTGGACAACTACCACTGACATGAGCTCATAGTAACTGCAAGACAACATACCAAAAAGGCATATCAAATCAATATGCATCATTGTATGGAAGTGTTGAATATTTTTTGTTTGCGATAAAATATTAGTATTCAAAATACGTTTTAAATCGTCAGGATTGTCTTTGTCAATTGTGATTGTTCTAGAACGATGTAATTAATATTTTTGGAGTAATTTTGGTAGAAGTAACGAATTGTGTTACAACAGCGTCTCGTAATTGGTATTTAATTTGTCGTTAGCTAAACTAAAGCATACGTAAAAAGATTAGATCATAGATTTTCATAATAAGGTTTTACTTTGTCGTCTGAATAGTTCTTGATTATGATTTTTATTTCTTTTTTTGCTTTGCAAAATTAACAGATTGCTCAATAAAATATTACGAACTATTCGTGAAAATCAAAACATTGGTCATAGAGAGTATCTGAGAGTCAAATAGTCTTGCGTATTTCAAAATCATTTTTCAAAAATATTTGTCCGGCGGAAAAAATAACAGTCATAAAGTTCAAACTAGGAAAGATAACAGTGACTTAATTGGATATCTATTATTCGGAATGTCCAAACATAGTTACGATAAAATTCTGAAGACGATTCACCTTTGCCCTTCAATAAGTTCGAGAAAACTACGAAGGAAACATTATCTAAAAAAGATTATCATAATATCAAAGATTATTCGGAAGACAAAAAGCGTGGGTGTGGTGTCTCTTTAGGTTATATCTTTGAATTAAATGGATATCTTTGTAAGAAGCTCGGCTCTGGCATGACATTGACATGACAAGACATTTCATATATGAACAGCTATTTTGTTAGTTCATTTCGTTGTTTATCTACTTATTAGTATCAGAATTACTTACTTTTGACAAAATAGTGCCGAGAGCACCTTTAACTCTTATTCAACTCTTATTTAGAGCTCAGTTTGGCAATTCTGACGTTCATTAAGTCTATATCATATACCCAATATTTACGTTACAATTTGGCTATATAGGTTATAGGTTGTATAGGTTCGACTAGGTATAAAAAATCTCAGAGTAAGAGCACGGTAATACTACTATCTACTGTAATTCAACTTCATGCAAACGGACGAAAAGCGAGCTGTACCTACCTACGCGGCTCGATCTCAGCGTGCGCTAGCTTTTTGATTGAGGTTTACATTAAAATGCGGATTTTTTATACTTTAAAAATTTAATAATAAATCATTTTGTACATCTCAGTCAAGGCGCAAGTATTTTTCGGTCGCTTATTTTTAGACCGATTTGTTATTCAAACGTAAACATGGTTTTTTGACACAAAACACATCTTATTAATCCAGATTATACTATGGGTTGCTACAACACCCAAAAAGTTGTTCTTAGTTTACCAAATTTTTTTCATATTTTTTTAACTTTCATAAGTTAACGTTTTTGATGTCTTTCGGTTCGTAGTGAATGTGAATATTAGACAAAGTGCAGAAATTGATTTTAAAACTTTTACTTAATTATATTTTCATTGATTTGGGTGTGATAAATTGCAAGGTGAATAAATGGCTTCGAAGCGGTTGGTTTTTATAAACCTTTTGATAAAATAACCTAATCATTGTTATATATTTTTATCAGTTATAGTTTGGCTAAGTAAATTATCAACATTTTAATGTTGTCATTTATCAATCACTTTATTAGCCTGCAAACATGATGGGTGTTCTAACACACTGTAGTATAATCCACGTCTATCATATGTCTCACTGAATAATTGACTCTGAACGACATTCTTGAGGAATTAGATTGCTTAGATGATGATGAAAGGTTTCCTCACAGCATTGCTATATCAGCAACAGATAATGCTAATTCAAATATCACAGATCTGATGAGGACTCTGTAACGATTCTGACTCTTTTTATAAAAAACTAGGAGGGGGTGTCGTTTTACGATGCTTTGCTAACTCAATTTTCACAAGTCAGTTTTCATAAATATTTTCAATTCCTCTTTTTTACGAGCAGCAAACTAGAGTTCAATTCGTAAATATCGTATCTCGCATTGCCCTTTGCCACCTGCAATAGCAATGAAAAAGACCGGCAGACGTAAGAAGGCCTACCAGCGGGCATATTAGTGTGTAAGTGGAATGATAACAGTAGGTATGGTGACTGTGCCTTATTTATTTTATTTATTTTTATTTATTTACACTTCAGTATACAGTACAGACAGTAAATGAGAAAAAAAAATCAGTGTGTTGAGTAGGTACTACTAGGCGGTCTTATCGCTGACGAGCGATTTCTTACAGACAACCATGCCTTCCAATTGCAAAAAAAGTAAATCCATCCCACAGGGCTAAATACTAGCAACAAAAAAGTAGGTATGTGCTAAAAACCCAGCCAAATAACATAGGAAGAGTAGACAGAGCTAATCAGAACAAAGATCTCAATAGGACTTCGACATATAACTTCACGAAATGCATGGCAATGATATAGGAAAGCTGGCGCAAAATATGATCATCTCACATTTTGGCGCGTAATTGCAAGAGGTCTCACAGAATTACACAAAAACACTGAAGTTCGAGGCCGTAGATTTACAGCAAATACCACTTAGTAGATTATGAAGAAAAGCAAAACTGCTGCATGATTTATGAAACTAAAATCAACTTTCTTTGCAATAAATGCAGAGTATTTCTTCACAAAAAAAATATTCTTACTTCCCAATTTGATTGTTTATTTTTATGTACAATTATAATTTTTTCATATACAGTTAAAGTGGATTTCTTAAATAAACAAAGCTAATTAGCCTAAAAAAAGCGTTTTATAAAATCTCCAGAAAACATAGGTTCACGAAATGCATGCTTTATACATTATGGTAGCCGATGATACGACAGGGTGTCACAACACCTATCCCATTCCAGTGTTTGAGGGGAGGTAGGATTTTTTGCTTGATTTTTCTGTGTGACATATCTAAAAATCAGCAAAATCGAAGACCTCAAATTCAATTCAGTACAATGTGGGTTAAGTTCATAAAGTATTTTATTTGTTTATATATAAAGTATATTTACAATCACACAACTAAATGGAAGTAAACACTAAGTAGGCAAATATAATGAAGGTATATAATGAAGGCAGCCCTATCACATGTGAACGGACAACGGCGCTGTAGGCGTTTATTTCAAAGATGCGGCCGAGTTGAAGTACTGAATGTAATAAAGAGGCTCGTATTTCCTATTAAACGAACGGGTGATCAAACTGACCACTGGGAAATTTTATGACGTAAAAGATACCTTAAGAAGCTTTAAATTAGTCAGTTTTTTTAAAAACCAGCTTCATTAAAAATTTTCCACAAAGTATCAAACAGACCGTGCAATAATTTAGCGTCCATTGACCATTATTGGCATGTTCTACGAATATGGTACATATTATAAACTTTCCTATTAATTAATTAACATACAGAATAAAATTATAACTTGTTTTATAAAAGGTTCTAACCGTTTTTTTTCTTGTATACTTAATTTTTTTACTAATCCAAAAACTTTCCGAAAACAAAAAGTCAGCTCTGGAAGTATTAATTAATATGATGATAAAATATTTTGATGCTCAACAAAACAAAAGTGAATCTTCGTAAACCAAGTCGTTTGATAAAATAAAACGAAGGTTAAATTTTCCGCGGAACTTGCTTTCGAAGTTTCGACTAACCATAGTCGTGAGTCCGTCATTTCTATACTGTAGTGCTTTTTGGGGTTCCGTAGCTAAATGGCAAAAGATGGAACACTTGTAGATTCAACATATCTATCTGTATGTCCATTTGTATGTCACAGCCACTTTTTCCGAAATTTTTAGAGCTTTATTGTTGAATCTTGGTTAGCAGATGTATTCTGTTAACCGCCTTAATATTTTGCATAAACATAAAAAAAGGATAAATTTGGGGGTTCTCCGTACTTAGAACAGAAATTCAATTTTCTTTTCACCATACCCGTGTGATATTTATGGATAGGCATTCAAAAATAAATACACACAATCAAGAAATCTTAATACAAAAATATTAAGATTTCTAATATCATTTTTTATCTAAACTGAATAGTGTGTGCGAGACACTTCCAAAGTGATGAAATGTGCCTCCCCTGTAACTACTAAAATAAGAGAATCAAAAAACAAAAAAAAGACTTACATTACTTTCTCCGATTTTTTTAAATATTTTTTAGATGTCACAAAACTCACAAATCGTAAACCGCAACTAACCTTTTTAAAACATCGATCAAAACTACAACGAACTACAGGAACTTTTATACTATATTACTTGCTACTACGGAACCTTTCATGTACGAGTCCGACTCCCACATGGCCGCTTTTTTTATTAAATAATAGTTTCTTTTAAATCTTATAATAAACTTTGGTTTTTATACATGTATAATCTATTCGTAACAGATTGTTATAGCATCTTTTTTTTATACCAGATCTTACTTTTTTAAGTTGACTTAGCCCTATATTGCAGTACGGTGGAGGAATTCACTCCATGCAAGTGGCTAAATCAATATGTGTACATATGTATATATTCAAAAAACAGTAAACTTTTTACTCTATACTGATAAATGTTGCTATTGTTATACTATAATTAAAATTTTGTGGATTCTCACAGCAACTGGTTTTTATACATTTTAATTTAAGTAGAGTCCAATGCATTCATATAACGATTTCTTTCCTTGAGGAAAAAGATATTAGAATTGATTCTTTGTTTTTTCAGGCATCTAAATTTGGACCATACTTACTATATATAGGTATTTAAATTGTGTTAAAAATATTCATACCCTTTACCACATTTCCAAATTGTTAATATATCGCTTTATTTCATCATCTTCTTTTGTACAATATTTTATAGTCGGAAGCTTATCTTTTAATAGCTGGTGAAGTGTTTTTTTTATGTTTTGAAGTGTAATGAATTTGTATGGTGCTTAATTATATAATAGTAGGCAAGCAATTTTTTAAGCAAAATGTTTGAAGTCCACTTATGAACTTACAGTTTTTGTATCGGCATAAATTGTTACGTTAATATCAGAGCATTTGGAATTGGTGAGATTGACATGTTTTTCTTATACGAGTACTTGAGATAATGCATCTTTACAAACTTTCACTTCAAATATCTACTAATAGTAGTATTTTATACTGGGTTAATTTTAATAAACGCATCACCTCTTGCAGGTATCCTCTCCACATCAATCCCAACAACATTTGTTCTACAACTTTTTAAAAAGTATAGTTTTTAAATTTTTTGTTTTTCCATACAAAAATTACTTATAGGCTCTGTTCAGAGGCGTAACTCTATTTACTCTGAGCGTAGGTATGCCACGCACCTTGCGCATTAACATATCGCTTCAAAATCATAATAGTATTTTACAAAATGTAGAGTAAGGAGCAAAAATTGTTTTGTTTTTATTTTTTGTGTTATTTATCAAGATTTGTAAAAAGTCGTAGAACAAATGTTGTTGGGATTGATGTAGAGATGGTGCGCAAGAGGTGATGCGTTAATTAAAATTAACCCTGTATATGTAAACATTTATCTAATATATAAAATTCTCGTGTCACAGTTTTCGTTGCCACACTCCTCCGAAACGGCTTGACCGATTTTGATGAAATTTTTTGTGCTTATCCGGTATCTATGAGAATCGGCCAACATCTATTTTTTTTTATTTATGTGGCAAAACAACGTTTGCCGGGTCAGCTAGTTATATTTATAATATAACTGACATTTCTATAACTAGCACCGGGACCTTTGGAACTATCGGATCTCATTTAGTTTTGAAAATTTTCGATTTTTGTTTAATTGAAGTATCATTTTATTTTAAAACTTACTATGCCACGGGTTAACATTTTTACTATTTGTTCCTATTTATAAAACTTGACCATGTTTGTACTTTAAGCTACAAAGACACCAAGTTCTAGATGAAAACTACAGGAACTAAAAAGTTAATGAGTTACTTTTGTGCTACGAAATATATTGGGATTCATTACATTGGGATTTCAAAAAAGTTTGAAATATGTTGGTACGAGCAGATAATATGGATCAATATGAAGCCGGCCGTCATTCACATAGCCCTGTTATTCCATATATTTCCGCATTCCTGGTTCTTCGTTAGTTGTGTTGAGTTCTTGGCTGGAATTTACAGTGAATATTACCACTGAGTATACTGATCTTCAGTGATATCAGGCGAAGCGTAGTTCTTAAGAAATTAATGAATAACATGTGCAAATATTTTGGTACTAAATCACTTATAAGTAGTGTGTTACTAACCAATTGGATTTGGTATAGTCTTTTTTACCCGATTATATTTTAGTATCTTATATGATTTTCAAGAACCCTAATAGATAAATAAATAACATTTCTCTTAAATACCGTTTCGAAGATGTTGAATTATGTAAATTTTTGAACTCAATAGTAACTAAAGATATTCCTCGCGGCCCACTTGAATCCCAACCTATCATAAAAAGTATGTAGATATGGGAGACCGGGTCAAGGCCGTATAACTAAGGGTCTGGGCTTGTATTTCATCCGTTTCAATACGCAAAGGTATTATTTACATCAACATATATATTCAGTCAGACTCATTAGGTACCCATTACAATTAACATATTTTAGAAAAAATAAAAAAACAAAATAGGCAACAATTTCAATGAAAAAGCAAATAACTACTTTTTCCGGTTTTGCCCCGACCCATGGGTAAAACCGTATACTAAAATAATATTGCCCCGGAATTTACATTGAAATTGCATCTTATGCAACAGAAGTCATCCAACTCCTCTGTATCACAGCTGGTTTAGCCTTCATGGGCCCAACCTTGACAGCTTCTACATTTCACGAGGTCGAGTTGTGTAGTGGATGTTGATGAGATCGGGTCTCGACCAGCTCTTTTGACTGTGGAAGTTGTCTTGAAGCAGTGCTGATCAAATAATTATAATAATTAGACTTATCTATCTGGATCAAAATCGTATATAACCGGTTTTACCCCATACGGTTGTGCCCCAACACTGGTGTAGAACAAAAACATCATTCACTCACACATAGTCAATAAAAACTTGCTGGTGCAAACATTGCATTTGAGAACAAACACATCACCTACAACATAGACGATTAGTGACTTACCTGTAGTGCATGTACACTTCACAACCACTGCTTGTATATTCACGAATATAAGACCAAGACAATTAAATAACTCCAAGCTGCGCTGGCCTACAGCAACAAGTGTTAGTTTATAAATTGTACTGCTTGGTAGGTACCTCTGAGCGACTTGTGCGTGTGTTGGATTATTGGCGAAAATAGCTACGCTATACGATTTTACCCAGGTATACGGTTTTGTACAGGTCTCCCCTATCTCTGTATTAAATTGAAGGTCAATCCGTCAGTCCATTTCAGCGTTAAAAATTAAAAGTATTAAGTATGATTATACGTTAGATAGATATTTCAGACCTTAAAAATTTTCACGTAGGTAAGTACCTAAAAATGGGATTACTGTGCTTTTTAACTTTTTAACTAACCCATATATTTTATAAACCCGAGGATTAGTAGCCACAAACACTTTTGTCTAGCTAAAATTAAAACATAAAGTAAGCACGTACTCATGATAATATATGTTTTGATATTATTTTATTCAAAATAGCTGCTGCCCGCGACGTCGTCTGCGTGAACGCTATGCAGCACCAAACGCACCTACGATTATAACACTGCTAGCGTGATAATATGTAGCCTATATGTTGACCCGACTTCTTAACTATATTTATGCCAAATTTGAAGTAAATCCATGCAGTACTTTTTGAGTTTATCCCGGAAAGACAAACAGACAAACAGACAAACAGACAAAAATTCTAAAAACTATATTTTTTGTTTCTGTTTCGATTGTAGATCATACCCCAAGTATTCTTTTAAAAAAATATTCAATGTACAGTTTTGACTTTCCTACCATTTTATTATATGTATAGATAATGCATTCTATAATGTTTCAGTTAAATACTCTAACATCTGGGCTCACCGATACTTGTTTACGAAGTAGGTACCTACAGCGGAAAAACCTAAAGATTTAAACTTTGGATAAACCCACCAAAAGTTGAAGCAAAAACTTGTATACAAGCTGCAATCCAAAGTCCAATAAATCCTTATGCTTCATAGCAATAAAAATTGTGTCTTATTGATACTAAAAAAACAATTAAATTTAATTATAAGTTTATCTTGCGTAAATGGACAAAATTACAAATAAAAAAAAAACATTCATTGAATGTTCATATCAAACTTAATAAAAAAGTCTAGAAATTCATATTGTATAACATAGACCTAGTAGTTTAAAACTCCATTTTATAAGCTTTATTTAAAATAAAAGTACAATAACACATATACATAAATAATTAAATAAATAAATAACACACTACTTATTCTTCAGAGATTGATGCGTTATAACTAGATTCACCTATAAGTTTATTCAAATGCATTATTTCTATTGTAAACTAAAACCTGAGTTAAAATCTTTCCTCTTATTAAGATTTCAATTTTTAAGGCCTGATGTTTAATGGTCAGATATAATTTATGTTATTAATAAAGAAGTACTTGACAACCATTAAATCGTCATAATTGTATTGTAATTCTACTCGTATATCATACAATGTATAAAAATCATAAAGGTTAGGTAAATTTCAAATTCTTAAATTTTAAACTTTTGTAGTTTTTTAAAATAATGCTATTTTTTTAATCTTTAACGACGACACGGGCTTGATATTTGGATCTTATGTTCCTCCTGTATACTTATTGACATTTGTTAGCTATGTGTGTCCATTAACAAGAACATTAAAAGGCTCTTTACCCATTACCTAACCTATGGCTTAAGTTCTTCTAAACAAAGTTGCAGTTTATCCATGTACTAGTTTCCTTTAGAGCCATCATTATTTTTTCAGTCGATATTATATCTAACCTACGGTAAGTTTTTTTTAAGGCCATGAACAAAGGATAAAAGCTATCAGTTCAAATTATTTGAATCAAATCCCGATCACCCCTCTTTATTCTAGTGCACTGTACATTCTCGCGCGATTACAATGGCTAAAGGTAATCAAAGAACTGCCCAATTAATATCTGCCCAACAGTCAAAGTTACTTATTAAAACATGTTATTAATCCATTTTGAACCTTATTTGCAAAGTAAGTAAAGGATAGTGTATCAAAACCAATCACATGACATCCAATTAAAAGAGCCCATAATAGCTTTTTCATGCACTATTGAAGCAACGCAACGTGATGCTGTTTACGTCATAGATTCTCAGTATATCTTTTATTCAGGATTTCGCTTCAATGTTGATAGAGAAAATAAGTTGTCAATATTATATTTCATCGAATCCAATGAGGGAAACAGGTTCTTATTAGTTTAGACTTTATGTGATAACTTAGTTAATGTTATTTTCAACACACTTGCTCGTAAAGTGAGCGTTATTCTATTGAATTTAGAACTATAAGCTGGGCTATAAGCCACGCGTGCATAATATATTATACCCTAGTGCATAATATAATGAATCCTACAAAGTTGAATTGTACCTTTGTGCAAATAACATGCGAGAAAACAGAGCATATTTTATTGGTCCGGGTTATACACTAAATATTTTCAGAAACAACAAAGAGGTTTTATACCACTTCAAATCCATATACATTTTTAAATGTTTGCGCCTTATATTAGCAAAATAAATTTGTATATTAAACAAATTATTCACAATTTACAATGATTTGTCATAAAATATTAAAATATTTGCATTTACCACTCCAAATTAAACATATTTACTTAAAATAGGCTGTATATGCTATACAGACATTGACACATTTGACGGAAAAAAAAACCTACGCGCATGCGCGAGGTTCGGCGCCATTTTTCAATCACAATTCACAGCTTTGTTATCAAGTGTGTTTGTTATCTTATGACCACGTATGTCTGTCTTTTACTCACAAGTATGTTGAAAAACGTCGTATGTAACTCGTGAGCGTTGCTCACTTGTTACATAATATACTATTATCAAATTGTTTTAAGAGTATATGTTTCAAAACTATATGGTCTACGGTATCCGACTGGTACATGTCCATAGCTCAGCAAATATATATGCGGTTCTGAAGTTTGTTAAAACATTAAAAATATAATATTTGTGTTGAATATTTAATTCAGCCACATTGGAAACAAAATGAATTAAATAAGATATTATAGAAAGGAGATTACGCTTAATATCTTAAGCATTTTCATCTTTTTCACTAATAAGGACAAAATAGAAACTAAAATGCCCGCTACATCTTGGAAAAAGGCAATGAGAATAGACTAAAAATATTAGTACCGTAAATAAAAAAACTTTAATGTAAGACATAAAGCGAGAGTACGAGCTAATCTTTAATCCATTTAAGGATGTTTGAAATTTCGTGAAAACTTATGTCATTAAGGTCATATTTTCATTGTCGCTTGATTTAATCATTTTAGCTAGGATTGACCTAGCTAAAATGTGCGGGAATCGAGCCCGCAACCACTGGCGTCTGAGGCAGACAGGTTTACCCCATCGCCAAAGTGGTCGTTAAATTGATATTTATATTGGATGGGTTAGGGTTATATTGTGAATAAATACTGTAAGGACCCACAAAACATTCACACGATATAAGCTACATTTGGATTACCTCACCTACTATGATACATTATCGAATTGATCTAAGTCGCCGTTCTGAACTAATTAAAAACTTGCACAATTCGTTAATGGAATGTGATCGAAACCAACGAGCAAAGGATTTATTTATGAAGACATACGAGAAACTTACGAAATGGTATTGCCGACCGACAATTCCTTTGTGCATAGGGCGGAGTAGATACGTCGGACTGCATGCATTCAATTCTCAGCGGGTTTTTTGCTAGCTGTACTAGGATCTGGAAGGAAGCTGAAATAGCTTCTAGTTATACTGTGTGATATATTCAAAACACATCGTATTTACGCTTACTTTTTATTACATCACCTATAGTGGCATATTTACTCTAGGGCTTTGTATAGTCAGTGTTTTTTATTAATTTATTTATACAAGAAGCTCCCAATACATTAAAAACAGAAAAGGCGCTTAATTTAGGTATACTTATTCTTTTTTAAATTTAATTCTAACTGAGATTCATAAAATATGTGTATACGGTAAATTTGTCGTAGATACATCTTTTGATACTAAGCTCAGAGAGCTCTGCCCTTGATTAGGGAGTAGTGAACGCAGATGAGAATTTTACAGCAACTTTTTTAAATGATTTTTTATACTTTTGGTGCTTTTGTGCCAATTTTTTTAAATGAAATATTTTTATTTTTAGTTCAAATAATTCTGTCGTTTTGAGTTATTATTTTTATTTGCTAGTCTTCTATTATAACTTATGATACTTAAGTTTTATCTACACAGCACACTAAACTTGTGGTGCCATTTTATCAGAAGTTCTTTGCTATTTTTGTTTATCCTTTTCTAAGCGGAAAGAGTTGACGCGCCATCGCAAGGCGAGCTACATCTGCCACAGACCTGTCAAGCCAACTCTGTCAAGAGTGATAAGACTAAGAAGAAGAAGAGAGAGGCACGGAGGCAAGAAAACATAGGTTTTGTTAATCACAAAAACTTTTTGTGTGAAACTTTTGTTTATATGGTATCCATAATCATTTTCGCTTGAAATATCCATGCCCAATGAGCCCAATGACCCTTAAAAAACCCAATTTCAATCTATTACGTAAGCCGTTGCCTGTTTCAATAACAAAATTAAATTAAACTAATTAGTTTAGTAATAAATATATCAGTTAAATGTTGTTTGCTTTTAATATCGAATATAATATACGAGTATCAAAAACCTGACGAAACTTCTAAGGCCTATAAGGCCCTGATGTTTATTGAGTTTATTGAACTGGAAACTATTTGTTTTGCAATCGTTACCAGTACAAAATGTACTGCATTGATCCGAGTATTATATCTTACTTTTACTTGTACTTTATTGCTTTTTGTTTCGTTATTAAAAGTATGAGATGTTAAAAAAGTCTATTATTCACACTACATTACCTTATAGCCCAAGTAAACTCTCTTAAAGAACTGTATAAATAAACATAATTTTGAATAAAAATAATATTTTTTTTAATAATTTAGCCTTTACCACTCAAAGCACTTCTTTAAGTAGGTAATATTGTGGTGAGTGGTAGGTATGGTTGTTAGAAATATCAATTAATTTTTAATCGTTTTCTAATTACGATCAAATAAAGATTTCATGAAGTTCTGCAAATGAGCCAAAGGATCCCCGTAAAAGTGGCCCATTTGAGATACCGAGGTACTCAGCGGTTTATAATACCTTTGATTCCACTAAAGATTACTATATTAATTAACAGATAAGGTCTGAGCTGAACTCTAAACTGAGATAAAAAAAAATCTTTCTCGTGGTGTTGTACACAAGCCATATTGCTGTACTATGCAGTAAAACACTGCTATCCATGCCAAGAAAATGCCCACCATAAAAAGTGTTACTACAACTGTCAAACTGACAGTTTGTCATTCTATTGTTTTGTTTTCATTTATTGAAATAAAGACCTTATTTAAATGACTAACGGAGTGGTGCCAAAAAATGTCAAATGTCAAAAAAGAATGATCTTATGTTCCGTAAAGGCTATTTTTTACAACTTTAAATTTAAAACATTTAATCATGAGTAAGTAAATATATCCTATATTTACAGTTCCTCGGTTTATACAGTACAATTTGGTGGCCATGTACCTCGCGGTACACATATGGGCCAAAATGTATGGAGATAAAATCTCGTAATTTAGGCCATGAATCTGGAGGGTCGGATTTTACTGAAGCATACCGTTAGTGTTTAAGTTCATTTGTTTTAGCGCTAGTAGTCCTGCGCTCGGACTCTTTTAGAATGACTGAGTTTTTAAACAAAGTTTTAAACCAAGTTTGGGATGTGTATAATATTCCGTAGTTCCCTTGTTAGGTCGTTTAAATCAAGTCTAAGTGTAATAAAACTTTTTTTTGAGGTTACATTGTTGAAGTGTCAGTTTGAATCAAAAAAAGACTTCTTTAGAAAGTATTAATAATAAATTAAGTAGAAGTAAACCTTATTGCCCGTAAAATAGATCGGTTAGTGAGATATGAAAATAAGAATTAATCAATTTAGTATATTGGAAAGTAATGAGAATGAGGTACCCTTAACGATTTTTATGTTAAGGCAAAGTAATCCGCTAAGTTATTTTTAAGCTTAGGAAACGGTCAGGTTCAACACACTCGTGTGTACGCCTTTGTGAACTTGAAAAAGTACGTCATTCATGTTCCGAACCTTTGAGTAATTGTAGATTTAATTAATAAAACACAAGGGAATATTTTAGGGCAAGATAATTTTTTTTAATAATGTAACAACCAAGGCGTAAGTTATTTAACTTAATAGTCTGAACCTAGTAAGTGCTTACTGAACGTATAAAATAAACTTAATTCTAGCTACATATCAAATATTTTTTAAAAAAAGAAAAGGTTATAGGTATATTATTTTGTCAAGAAAAGCTCTTAATACTTTTATCAACCACTTAATAGTGAATACTAATGACTTAGGTATGACATTCATTTCGTGAACTTATAAGTTATAACCACGTAGGAAATGTATCTGCTTTGTGTTTATAACTATGGTTCAAATACTTTTTTTAATTCGTATTCAAGAAAGTGGAAGCATGATATACGTCTAGATTACTTTTACATACACGATATTACTCTTACATTAGGTCTTTTTAAAGTCAAATTGACCATTGATGTACAAGTTGAATTAAGGTATCTTCCATTCAATGGGATTTTAGATGGTTCTAGTGACAGATTTGTCCGCTAGAGTCGCTATAATCTTCTGAGCAAGGTAAAAAGTAATGTTCACGGGTCATACAGTCTCTGACCTGTCAAACTACTTTTTGATAGGTATGTGAATGTATAAAGATAATATTGCCATTGAAATGCTTCCAGTTTATATCTAAACTATTGGTGCAGACTTGATTTAATTTCATAAAAATGATATCAGGATTTTCATTTCAAGTGGATGATACTATTAGTCTATTGAGTTACTTGAGAGGGTGAAATATTAAAATACTTGCTGCGGTTTCTAATATAAGTAAATGATTTGGAATTAACCGAACATGAGCTATTATTTGCACTATACCTATGTTGTTTAAATACATTTCATGAGTTGTCAAAAATCTGACAGGTCAGCTATGAACATTACTCTTATAAAAAGAGTTGGTTTCTTCCTATCAATCGATAACTCGATCAACTTTTTAAATTCAAATAGTATTGGTCAAAACCAAAACGTCTCTTGTCAGAACAACCTACGACGCATTGTCCGGTGACTATCGACTGGCCCATATTAATTAGAAGCACCACAGCCAACATCATAACCAAGTATATAGGTTTCTTGCTAAGCCCGTGTGTTTTGCATCTACCACACCATCACTTTCCATCGAAGAAGATACAGTTCAAACGCGGGATTTGTAACTTATTTTGTTTAAAAAGGTATGGATGAGGTTCCTGTTTACACTAGCCATCCTTATTTTTTTGAAAACTAATGCAATTACTATTGCGTCGCATGGTTCATATATTAAAAACCCTGGAAAAGTAATTTACTAACTACAACTCTACTTCTGCACTTTTACTTTTAAATTTACTATACAGGAACTTTTATAGTTCTAAGCAGTCAAACCGAGCAATCCATTTAAACTTCAGTGACTTGAGCCAATAACGGCCATTATCGTTTGTTTTCTTTATTGTCCAACAAGAAAAAATAGTTAGGTAAGATATTTAATAAAAGCCTCCAACTTGGATGAAAAATAAACTTCCTATTTTAATATTAAAGGTTATAAATATTGCACAAAATTTAAAGTAATGCAGCGTATTTTACATATTCAAATCGGGAAGTAATCAATAAATTAATAATCAAGTCATTGTTTTTTATATCATATTTCCGCTTCAGAAGGAGTGGAAAAATTTCATACCAAATTTTATAACGTAATTAAACAAACAAGACCGTTTCAAAATTTAATTTAATATTTCATTTGTTTGTTATTTTAATAAACGTATTATTAAAATAACAAACAAATGAAATATTTCCTTGCGCTCATAGTCTATTTAATATATCATAATAGTATCGCTACTTTGATAATTATATATTTGTAGATGTAGGATTATTAAAATAATCCTTGCAAATAACGATTAAACTTGCTGACTGGCAAGTAATAAGTATGGTTTTAGGTATTATTTCAAAGTATTCACAATAACTTACTATTTTAAGAAATTATTTATATTATAAATAGGTCATCATGTGGTAAGTAACGAAACTCATCCCGATTCAATTATAGCTTAACTTTTATATGCTACAGTTTAACATTCTATGGACAAAATATCGTGTTAAGTACAGAAGGCAACAGATCAAGCGTTAGAAATCTTTCAAAAATTTTTAATTGAATCTGAACTCTGTGCCCTCTTAACTAAGTTAAAAATTGGTTAAGGAAATTTGTCAGGTTTGAAATCTGCTGCCTTCTAATTAAAAAAAGAATTAATGGAGAAATCCACTAGTGATCGCGAACACTACCAGTCGTAATTTTTTTTTGGAAGCCCATTTTTTAAGGAAGAAAAATTCTTACCTACATGATCTTAACTAATAATAATAACTTAACTAGTAATAATAAAAAGTTATAAAATGTTATCTGTAGCACATCGCTAACTCGCTCAACAAACTCATGAATGGTATATAAATTAATATATTTAATAGAATACCAAAACAGTGTTCTTCCTTGCATCTGTTTATTTATGTGTTTAAGTCACGTTTGAGTTAGCAATCTCATTGGAAATGTAGGCACGGTGGGCATGCGGTGGACATTGGCACACTTTGAATCCGTAATGTGGACAAACAGCACAATTGCTATAATGTTGACTTAGCAATTCCTAAATAAATTATTACAATTTAGATAAGTTTATCTTTGTTTTGAATTATATTGATTTGTATAAAGATAATTGACGTCTTTGAAAAATAAGAATTTAAATTACGCAGCTCTTAATCGTAATTAGATTTTTTAATAGCCTATATAGCCTTCAATAGTTTCATAAATAGAATGCAAAAACATATTTTCATAAATATGGCATTATTTTTTGGAGAATTTAAAATATCTATTTTACATTCAAACATACAATAACAAACCTGACCAAAGGTATTTTTAATTTGTTTTGTTAGTTTTTTATCTCATTCAGAAAAGTTAATTATTTAATTGATAAAACAAAAAACATATAGAAAAAATATGTATGTATAGTATTTGGTTTTAGTTTATACTGGCGTCTAAATATGATGAAAATCACATGTATTTGTTTTTCATCATATTTATTTCTAAATATTTTTTGACCAAGTACAATAGTTTTAACTTAGCATACGCACGTTTTTTGTGACCTTGCGTATATTTCCACAGCATACAGAATAGTTAGAACTTTTGGAGCATTTCAATTGTCAAATTACATAATTATGACTTCATAAGATATATTAAGTTTAACATAGCTCAGTAAAAAAGTGCAGGCCTTTTGAAAAAACAAGATTTTACTCCTGTATGCCAAGCACTATATGTTTCGATAATATTTAGACACGACAAATTAAATAAAGGTAGTATGCTGGATTTGAATTGCTTCTCAAATAAACCTTATTGCTATGTGCTTAAAGTAGATAAATATTTACAGTAGGGTATTGAACGGGGTAGCACTGTTACAAACTACATAAAGAGATAAATCAGAACGCGGGACCAATAACTGCCTATATTCACAATGAACAACTTCAATAGTGTAGACTCAGAATAGCTTTATATCATTGTTAATATTTGCATTGATATTTCTAACATAAATAAACACAAATAAAATCGGAAATATTTTCATGAAAATTTTAGAAATCGGTTATCAACAATGGCTGTTAACAAATATTTGAACATACATAAAAAAACACTTACTTTTCAAAGCCCATCTTTTGTTGAGAAGCAAACCATTGAGGAACTTGAAGCCGTCATCTCTACAGGTATCCTCTTTCACGTTAGCAACAGCATTTGTCAAAGCTAAAATGTCGCTTGCAAGTACAACTGACGACGCATAATCCGGTGACTCCTCAACCGGACCGTCTTTAGAAGCACCACGTCCAACATCATCATAACTAAATACTTGCGACAAAACTTTAGCTTGTTTTTCATATTTTTTCATATAACTATCCAATTTCGCTAAAACATCTTTATCAAAACCGAGTCTTTGAGTAGTTGCGTTTAAGAAATCTACATCGCGCGTATCCAAAGTGCTATTTGAGTCTATAACTTTTAGTAGGCGTAATATGAGGTCTTTATCGATCGTTGGTTGTTTATCGGTTTGCGCAGCCGCAAATACGCATGAGTACGTGAGTATTGCAACTATTAAGAGCATGGCGGCAGGCGTGCGCGCGCGCCGCATTGTGACACAAACTGAGGTGATAAAACCTTCCGTTTAACTTAAGGTTCGTCTGAACTGACGGGGATTCCGTATTAAGTTAGCACTGTAAATATTAGTCATACTATTTGACAGCACTAACGTCATACTCCATTCAATATAAGTAAGCTATGAAACATGTCATCGAAATTTAATAATGATTGAGCAGTATTAAGTGCATGGAATTGTTTTGATAGCACAAAAATTGATTACAATGATATACCAGCACACGTATTCAATACATATTGGTTGTAAAATAAATACTTATCATCAAATACTCAAAAAGCACTGTTATATGCGTATTCACCAAAATACTTTCTAAATGAAATTCAGTTAAAATATATTAACTTTATTAATGCAGTAGTTAATATATCGGATACTAGCTTTATCCCGCAACTTCGTATGCGCTTAACTACCCTTCTCGTGAAACAAGTATCACTCAAGGAATAAGTTTTTTTCGCACAAACTAAAAATCATATATTTCCCGTGCCCGTGGGAATTTTTTTCGTAACACAACCAGTCACTCTTTAAAGAACCTTCATGCCAAGTATCACATCAGTACACTCAAGGAATAAGATTTTTCATAAAAACTAAAAAGTCCAACCCCTTCCCGTGGGAATTTCGGGAATTCCTTCCTTATTGAGGAACCTTTATATCAAGTATCACATCCGTGACTCAAGGTATGGGATTTTTTCATACAAACTAAAACATCATATAATTCCCGTTCCTGTGGGAATTTCGGGAATTCCTTTCATAACACAACCAGACACATATTGAATGACCTTTACACCAAGTTTCACATCGGTGCACTCAAGGAATAAGATTTTTCATACAAACTAAAAAGTCCTGTATTTTCCGTTCCCGTGGGAACTTCGGGAATTCCTTCCTTAGTGCACCCCTACATCCCCTAAAGTATATATGTTCCAAATTTCAGCTCTCTACGCCCAGTAGTTACGGCTATACGTTGTCTGTCAGTCACTCAGTACCTCAGTACCTCAGTCACTCAGTCAGTAACGGAACAGTTTTATATATATTGATTTTGGTTATGGGCCCCTTGAAATAGTTTCGTTCACGCATTAACCAAACAAATGACCTTTCTTTTGAGACACCTTGTCTTTGCTTTAAACTACCTTGCGGATACAAACGTTATGTTTATTTAAGTTCAATATTTATTTAATCAAAATGTATATTTATGATTTTGAAACTTAATTGAAAGTGGAATACGTGGTGCAAATGAGATATTAATTTATTTACTTATTTGTCCCGCAGCAAATGGGGCACGAGATAGTTAAGTCTTAGGGATACGTTTTGCATACGAAAATAAAGAGTTTTATTCAATTCAAATACTTTACTGCCATTTGCATACAATGGAAAATTATAAACATATAATATACAGAATAACATTTAATGCGCAATTTGGGCTCTCTCTCCTAAGCGATCTCTACTAGGCAACCCTATCATAAACGAAATCTTATGCATTAAAATAAAAACATAAAAATGGCATAATTATTATTTTTTATAAATAATACTAATTTACATAAATAAATAGGTATATTAAATAAAATAAAAAATTAAATCCTCAGACAATCACACCAAATACAAGGCCCCAAAGTAAGCATAGCTTGTGTTATGGGATAACATGTAGTGAACTAGGGGGAAACCTAGACTATAAAAACATAAATAGATAAACACCCAGGCACGGAACATTTTTTTTTTCTTGTTTCGTGCGGGAATCGAACCCGCAACCACGTGCGGCTGAGGCAGACAGGTTTACCCCATCGCCAAAGTGGTATAGATATATAATATAAAATAAAATCACAATAGGATTTAATAAATACATAGATAGATATATAGATAAACTTGGATGTATAACAACAGTAAAAAATATATATTCTATTTAATATGAAATAAGTGTGGGAGATAGAAGTTTTTCAAATGATATTTAAAGGAAAGTATTGTTTTGGCATTGTGGAGAGAAGATATATTATGTGTAATTTATAACCTAAATTTTATCATCTATACATAAAGGTTGTTTAGTTCCAAAAAAACTTTAAACAAGTCTGTGTGAAACCCCGCTACTAATCAATAAATATTTCACATTCTCAATTGGTTGGATTGTACATTCTTCTTGTATGTATCATCTTTTTCATAATATAAAATAGTCAACGAATGCAGAGCACTTAACAACCGACTTCATTAACATTTTTAAATCCTACAAAGTATTTGATTAGTATAACGAATAAATTCTCCATTCTTATACAATTTTTTTTGAAAATTTCAACTTTTTTTAAGAAGTTCGATGAAATGTATATGGGACCACATCTGAAATACTTTATATCATATAAATGAAACAAGCATATTCAAAAGCGACAGATAACTCTCCAATAAATGAGATAAAACAATATACAAAAAAACTTACACATGAATTGTAAATTCGGTTGTTAAGTTGGTCATTCGGTGTTTGGTGTTCACGTCGGTTGTAAATTAAACAGTTGGTCCTTTTAAATAGGTTTTTTCTTGAATATCTCATAACAAAGTGATTTACTTAAAAAAATATATTATAACATGATTACTGAAGGTCATCTAAATTTGACCGTGATTTAGGACGCATTGCGACACAGATGTTACCTTCGTAATGGTAATGAAACATAACTATTTCTAATATTATCTATTAATATTAGCCCTAACAAGATTTCTTATACAAGGTGTTCCTGTTGATTTCCCATAACTCTAGGGTATTAATGGGACCATGTAATAGAATCAAATAATATGTGAATAATTTTTCAATTTTAAAGTGTCTTTTTGTTTTTGTTTTTCACACAAAATAATTTAATTAACCGTAAAACCAGGAATTTTTTTTAGATTATTTTCATACGTGTTTATACAAGGTGTTCATGTTAATTTCAAATAACTTTGAGGTTTTGTCCCTTACTAAAACAACAATAGATACTTTTTGCAAAAAATATGTGGTTCAAAAGTGCATACGTTCCAAGATATTATCAATCTTAATACAATGAGTCCTTTAATTATCACCCTTGTAAAATCTCTTTAACATTCATTCAATAGACGCGTGGAATTTCATGTTATGTAAAACACTTTTAATGCGAATTATGACAACGTGGCATTTTCTATTTTGTTGTTTATTCCATACGGCTTCAATGAACACCTTGTATAAACATGTATGAAAATAATCTAAAAAACATTCCTGTTTTACGGTTATTATATGTATTTATTCACATCCATCTCAACTGGGATTCGAACTCGGTATACAAGGCAAAGCTTTTCCGCTGATAAGAAACCGAGAAACTTCAATCGAATTATGTACGTAGTTTTTTTTTCAGATTTACAACTTGTAACAAAATAGGGAGACAAAACTTAAGGGTTAGCTTCTATACAATACGTTGAATAAACAGTAAAAAAAATTAGCATGATCAGTGCTGGTATAGACTTTCATACAACACTTTGAACTCTGTAGTATCTGTTTTAGTTAACCATCACTTTACTTTTACGCCATCTGTTATCGAATAGATTTCATCAAAAGCTAACAGCTGTTTTAAGGGTTGACACTTAGATATTTTGATATAAATTTTGAACTAGTTTTTTGGCCGAACCGTAAGGATGACAAATTTACGTTAATATTACTTATAAATATAAACTACATCATCAAACATAAAATACCTTAAAGTACGAAATACTCTTCATTATGTTACACGTTGTATAGGGTCATTCAGTAAGGACGGGTGATTTTAAAAATGGAATAAAACAGGCTGTTTATGAGATATGAACGTTTTTTTTTTCAGTTATTTGAAAGATCCATCCATGCCATTTGGTTTTGAATATGACATCATGCCGCCGCGTCCTCGAGTGGTGGCACAAATTTAGGAGGTTCAATTTTCAACAGACAGACAAAAATCAACAGACACATCCATTTTAATCGATTTTTTTAAGCCTAAATTTAACCATATGGATATGATATTTTCTTGTGGAAGTTTATGAAGTCTCCAATGACCAATTGAAATGATCAATAAGCCGCGATAAAACGATACTATGAAAGTTGACACAACCTAGGCGATGGCCTTCATTTAGAGATAGCTCAGTTTCAGTAGAATTGAAGCAGTGGCGTCATCGAAAATTGGACTTCCCGGATCTGTGCGAAACTGCGGCGGACATTTGAATGATATTATATTAAAAACAAAAAGGCATGAATGGGCCTTTCAAATAAAAGAATATTTTCGTCAATATCTCACACATTTATATTAGTTTTATTCCATCATGAAATCGACCCGCCCTGAAAGACCCTATATAAACTTGTATGTAAATAATCTAATAAAAAAACACTTCCCGTTTGCGTTCGCTCCCGAACGGTCGTGTCTGCGGCCGCTCCCGAGTGTTCGTATTGCGCTGCCCTTGTTCCCTCCCCCGCACTCGTACGGGTCAGGTGCCAAGTTAAGCTCTTTCGGAAAGTTTTCTCTTGTGGAGGCTGTGTGGTGTCGGGGCTAATTCATCTGCCCTTTTCAGGGCGGACCCGACTGCTGCCGGCCGAAGCATCGCTGGTCAGGTGGATACGTAACCGTGACAACTAAGCCTGATCGTCCGCCGTTCACCGGCAATAGGTCCGTACTAGGTCGTTTCTTTACAGCGCAGTTTGTCTCCGATAGTCTTTCTTTCAGCCCAGCATTCCCCTCGTCCCTCGTCCTCAGAATTCAATCAGTTGTCTTCTGATTTCAGTCAGTTGTCCAGCGAAAAACAATCACTGGAATCTCAACATGCAGCCGAGAAGAATGCCCTTCTCGCGCAAATCGAGTCCTTGCGTGAACAATTGTCCGAATTGTCCGCTCGTCCTCAGGTCGCCTCCTTTTCACAGGGGTTCCAAACCGACTCTCCGGCGTCTCCAGATCCCTCTGAGTACGTCGATCCCTTGCCAGATTGCATGTCGGTAGATTCCACCGCATGCAAACGGAAAACTACCCCGTCAGGTAGTGACTCCGACACCGTTCCAATCGTTCCAGAATCTCCTGCTCCGTTCACCGAGGTTCGCAAAAAGTCCAAGTCAAAGAAGAAGAAGCAAGACGCCTCTTCAGTCTTATTCCCATCCGTTTCAGCTGCTCCGGCCGCTGTTCCTGCTCCGCTAAAGGTCGCACCGGTGTCTGCTCCTGCGCCTTCTGTTTTAGCGATCCCGGCGTCACAGCCTGCGTCGCAATCAGATTCGGCTCCGCCGAAAGTCAAGTCTCCGCCCCCCGTCTTTCTACGGGACAAGAGCCGCTGGACCAAGGTCTCAGCTCTCTGCGGTAGACACAATCCCAAGATCCAGTATAGTAAGGCATCCAACGTGGGTGACTCTATTAAGGTCGTTGTCAATTCCATTCCCGATTTCAGGAATCTTACTCGGCTTCTTGCTGATCAAAAGCTCGAGTACCACACTTACGCCCTCCCTGAGGAGCGTAAGATTCATGCCGTCCTCAGGAACGTGCCGTTCGAGCTCTCGAACGAGCAAATCCAAGAGGACTTGTCTTCTCAAGGCTTCCCCGTCGAATCTGTGCACAAAATGCACAGCCGCCGAGCCAAGCAGTTCCCACTTGCGCTAGTAATCCTAGCAAAGAGCCCGCAAGGGCAGTCCATCTTCAGAGGCAAGCCCACCGTGTGCGGTCTCTCTAACATCCGCGTCGAAGTTCCACACAAGCATGGTTTCCCAGGTCAGTGCCACCGCTGCCAACTGTATGGTCATGCGGCGGCAAATTGTTTTGCTTCCCCTAGGTGCGTCAAGTGCCTAGATCCGCATGGGACTAAGGAGTGCTCTCGCACTCCCGAATCGCCCACCGCTCCGTCCTGCGTCTTGTGTGGCCAGTCAGGCCACACAGCAAACTTTCGCGGCTGCCCCAAGGCACCGCGTGCTGCCAGGGCTACCGTGAAGCCCATCGAGAACTGGAGAGAGCGACCGCAGCCTAGCTCGGACGCCCCTCCAGTCAGTTCAAAGGCCCCCAAGGCCTTTACTCTTATCGTTTCAGGTCAGCGCAGCCGGGTCGCGACTCAATCGCAACCGGCCGCCAAATCGGCTTCCCAGTGCCAGAACGCAAAAGGGTCTCAAGACCGCATGGCGTTCTGGATCCAGCTCGCTCCCATCGACGAGATCCTGGCTTTCGGCGCCGCTCTCGACGCCAGCCCAGAGGGTTTCAACGGTGCTCTTCCGGTCCTAACCAAGTTCGCTCCCCTTATCAGGAAACTCCAGCAAGCTCAACGTTTCTAAACGTAGTCCTTCTTTCCAGCATTCCTATCTCAGAGTGAGTCTGATCACTCTAGATAATCTCTTAGTTTCAGCTTTGTCATTTCTGCTAGTCTTAGCTTCTGAATTTCTCGCTTTCAGTTCCTTTTGGTGGCAGCCGTCCGGATGCCGCTCACTGCGCAGCCTCTTTCTCCAATTGGCTGTCGCTCCGATGAAGACTAATGGCCTCAATTAAGGTGAGTCAGTAAAGGGGGATGTTTAGTGGGTATGCTCGGCTTCACTGAGTGAGTCTCCACACTGTCTGGGCATTCTATTTTCCGTTACCCACTGGGGTTAACAGCTTATAGAATGCCCATTCGTCCGTAATAGGATTCATCCTCCTCCCGCTAAAGCTTGCTTTACTGGTTAAAGCTTGTTTTAGGGGGTGCCAAAATTTTCTGTGGCGGAAAAACAAAAAAAAAATTAAAAAAAATCTTGGTTTTACGGTTATTTTATGCATTTATTTATTAAAATAAAGCCACCTCAACTGGGACTCCAACTCGGCTTCTCTGGTATGCAAAGCAAAGCTTTTCCGCTGATAAGAGACCGTCAATGTTCAATTGAATTATTTACGTAGTTTTTTACAACAAATATATTAGGTTGACCCTTGTTATGTATTTATGTATAATATGTTATCTTTGTATTACCTTCTATCCAAACTCCGTATCTGTCTTTTTTACATTAGAGTTTTTTACTTCTATAAATGAGATAAGCAATCCAATGCTGACGCTTTTGCATGATGACGGAATTTAGTTGTTAATTTAATTAGTTTATTTACCATGCTAACACAAAAGCCGTGTTCTAAAAAAGGCTTATGTCATTGGTGACAAAAAGCTTATGATATCCAAGTAAACGGCAGAACTTAAGATAGTGTGGAAAATTTGTAGAGCCAAAGGAGAGTATAAATAAATAAATAAGAATGTTCCTGCTGCAGATCAACTATTGCTCCTAGACCTCTTGGTGTGTTGGCTCCTAAATTCTTCATGGCATACTGGGCCGTTCAGCTCGGTCAGTAAAAGATGGGTGACCGCCGCACACTGGGGCCGCCTATATGAACGCATGCGAAAAACTAAATAATATTTTGAATTGTTTTTATTAAAGTATAACACACTATTTTAAGTGATTGAAGCACACTTGATTCTAAATATTGTAATTATTGGTAATATTATCTTAAGTTTTCGCGATTCATACTATTAAATAAAACACTTTTTAACCGGATTTATCGCGTATATTTACATTTTAAATTTTGACTCGACGTTTCGGTGTCTTTGCAGACCCCGTGGTCACGAGCGATAAATCCGGTTAAAATGTGTTTTATTTAATTGTAATTATTGATTTTATAAATACAAATACTCTAAGTAAGTATGATATACGTACCAAATATTTAAAATATTAATTAACTATTACTGATTTACAAACTAGGTGCTTGTTAAATGAATTGTAGATTATTATTGGATAAAATTAGAGAAAAAAAATGTTCAAACCATGTGGAACTTAGAGCGTGAACTAAAAACCAAAAGATCTGATCGTGAACTAAATACCAGTAGCCGAGTTATAATATTAAATAACATCAAATAGTTCTGACTCATAGATCTGGAATATAATAAGGCAATAAACTGATTTATTTCTAAATAAATTACACAGTCTGGTAATCAAATTAACTATTGTAAGGAATCTATTATACAAGGCGACTGGTGGGTCACTTTCGAAATTCAAGGACGTGATAGTTTGTGTTCATACATCAAAAGAAAAATTTAAATAAAGAAAAAATACTATTTATTTACTGAGTAAACTTAAAATAAAATCATAAATCCCCAGACAAGCACACCAACTACATGGCCCCAAAGTAAGCATAGCTTGTGTTATGGGATACCATGTAGTGAACTAGGGGGGAACCTAGAATATCTATACATATAATAAAATGGTAGGAAAGTCAAAACTGTACATTGAATATTTTTTTAAAAGAATACTTGGGGTATGATCTACAATCGAAACAGAAACAAAAAATATAGTTTTTAGAATTTTTGTCTGTTTGTCTTTCCGGGATAAACTCAAAAAGTACTGCATGGATTTACTTCAAATTTGGCATGAAGATAGTTAAGAAGTCGGGTCAACATATAGGCTACATATTATCACGCTAGCAGTGTTATAGTCGTAGGTGCGTTTGGTGCTGCATAGCGTTCACGCAGACGACGTCGCGGGCAGCAGCTAGTAAATACATAAAAAGATAAACACCCAGACACGGAACATTTTTTTTTCTTGTTCCGTGCGGGAATCGAACCCGCAACCACTGGCGTCTGATCTGGTCGTCAAAGTGGTCGTCTTTAAAAACTTATTAAAGTCGGCGTGGCGCCATGGTTAATGTGTGTATCATACGATATCACATGTTAAGCAACGTTCGGCGTGGTCGGTACTTGAATGGGTGACCGCCGACCATTCATTCCTCACGACGACTACCGTGCTTCGGAGGGCACGTTAAGCAGTCGGTCCCGGGTTCTGTATACTTGTATACAGTAGTCGTTAGGGGTTTGTCAGAAGCCATTTCGGCGCCTTGAAAATTCTGGCATCCAACACCCAGCACTGAGCAAGCTTGGTGGATTATGGCCTATACCTCCTCGTCCCCCAGGGGGGAGACTCATAGCCCTGCAGTGTTAAAAAAAACTACATGGAAACAGGATTAATGCTGTGGAGATGAGGGCCTTGAGGAGCATGTGTGGTTTGGACATTTGGAAAGGATTTTGTTTTGTCGGAAGGGGCCGGCCTAAGCGAGCGTATGTCGATCTAATTGGCGACATTCTTAAAAAGGGGCTAGTCAAAATTACCCGTAAGCCCGCGATCATGTATGAAAATATTGATGAACGTAGAGCTCTTTATTTCAGCTCTTTATTTTTGGTACGCAGCAAAAGTTCAGTTCCGCCACCAAATGGTGGAGTTGAACTTTTGCTTGGCTGGTTTCTTACACAGTGTGAATCAAGATCAGGTACTTGATCTTCCGTACTCTCCTGGTAGTCTCAAAGTTTGTGAGATTTATTAAGGATTGGTTAAAAACAACAGATTATATAATTTATAATTTAATAGAGTGAAAAAAACACGTTATATCGTTATCTTCTAAAACGGTAATGTTGAGTTCCACCTCCTCCATTACTAGTGGCAGTCAACTCCCATTCTTCGGGGTCAGCTTCATCATCATCAAATCTGAATGATCTTCTCGGTCTCTCATCATCTTCAGTCCAAAAATCTTCGCCTCCTTCCTCATTTTCTTCTTCAATGATCTCCATATCTTCTTCCAGTTGAAGATCTTCATCATCTTCCAATTGATTATCAATATCTCTATCAGTAGCTTCTTCGTCCTCTTCTTCCTCTATAATTTCTTCAAGTCCTTCGATTTTATCTCTTTGTGATTCATATTCTATTTCTGCTTCAGGAATTTCTTCTAAAACTTCACGATGAGCAATGAAATGTCGTCTTGGCAGTATTTCAATTACTTCTTCGTCTTCTTCTGTAGGTTTTTCTTCATCAATATTTTCTTTGGGACTTTCATTTTCAGTACCTTCAGTTTGTTCAGTAACTTCTTCGGTATTAGTTTTTGAGGAAAATGTAAATAATTTATTCAAGGACTGCATTGGCGTTATAAATGTTAAAGTCATCAATATTGATACTAGGAGTATATTAAATATTTCTTGAATATCAATCTGAAAAAAAAAACAAAAACAAAATTTATTATAATACTCATCAAACACAATTCATGCTTTAAACTTAAGCTGTTGTGAGATTGCCTTAAATCCCTGTTTGTTTGCTAAGTTTCATCCATTCAAGATATACAAGCATTAAATGAGCAAAAAATAGTTTTTTTTTTTAAAGTAAAATACGTTATCTTTCTTTTTCAAATTGAATTTTTGGAAACTTAGCTGGACTACAGAGAAACCTGTTTTCATTCTCAAGTCATTTTATGTATTGACCCTTAACACTTATAGTAACTTTGAACTACTAACTGGGCGCAAAATCCCCAAAATACAATAAAAACATACCAATCCTAGAACTGAGAACTCCGTCGACGATCTGACCACAGCAGCGTTTGTCAGGAAAACCATGAACTGGCAGAGATAAAGGGCGTAGGACAATCTGCTGACGAGCACCAGGGGCTGCCAGCACAGGAATCGGGATAAGAAATCTGCAGAACAAAATAAAATGACCTTGAACATATTGAATGTCTTTTTCTCTGAGTACCAGTTGGGAAATGTTATACTCTTATAACTTTCCTTCATATTAACAAACATATGAAACAAACATATAATTGATGGCCTGAAAGAAATGCCTATTTGTACATGATTTGTTTGGTTTTCTAATATCTTGATTTATTATTGTGAAAATTAAAAAGCAAATGAATAAAAACACAAACAAAGTACAATTTATTAAAATTACTTGATTAAAAAGTTATAAAATTTTTTTTTCATGGTTATTGATCTGTAAAGTATGACTAAGTAGTCCTTTTAATTTCAAGGCTTTTTTGCAAGTTTTCTATGAAAGTGACGTGGTCATGTTGACGAAATTTTCATTCTTTAAAAAAAGCAGAGCCTTCTAAGGTATCTCTCGGTCTTTCGCTTCTGACATCAATTCTAACAAGATTGTCAATTGGTCTGCTTTGTGGGAGGCTCACATAATGTATTGTGTCTTTAGAAATATTAAGAGACTGAAGGCATTATTTGTTCATTTGTTTGAACTTATCACAAAAAATACCAATCAGGTTTAAAAAAGCTCATCCTTGACCAAAGTTATTAGTTATATTTTACTAAGAACTGCTAGCGGGGTCTTAAGTAACACGTCTATGCCTATGCTAGTGTGAAAAAGATACGGTTGCTAAAATAGTTTTTTAAGCTTAAGTGAGACCTGCTTTAAAACCATTGAGTTCTAAAATATTAGACACAAAAATGTAATGATAACAAAAGGATCGGTTGTGTCAGCCTGTGAAAGAGAGGATATAAGAGATGACCGTTTGATCCTGCCAAAACACAGTGCGACCTGAAGATGCTTATGATTTGTAATCAGGATTCATTTTCCGTGGGACTTGCCGGTGCTAAAACAAAATTATAATTGATTTAAATTTCTTGAGAAAATACTCAAAATTTTTGGCATGTCGTCATAACAATTATCTATGGATGAACTTTTAATAACAATGCGGTAAAAATTCGACACAAGGTCCGCTAAGAAAAGTCCATAAAAAGGAACTAATTCGACCGACCTCGTTTGGTGGTTAAACAGCGATCACATTTCATGTTAATAAAGTGTCTCCCCCAAATATCACTACTCCCTCGTAGGTGTGTTTCTGCAATATTATATGAAGAGCAATTTCCTTCATAACCACGCATGCTGCTATTTTATGATGCGTTCAGATTGCATGCGCAGAGTACGCACTAATAGACCTCATCTTTACTAACCATCACGTTAAATTAAGATGAAATGCGGGATAAGTCGCCGTTACAAATTATTTATTGTAGAAAAGTGCTTTTCTAGAAACAATATTAGCCAACCCTACATAGAACTAAAAGTTAATGAGCAAGAGGTGAAACAGTAACATCTCGTACTTACCGCAATGTCCACTATGTACGACATAAATAAGCCACGCAATTGCCAACGCTGAGGCTATTGGTGCTAAAGCTGCATATTGCGCAGCAAATGCAGTGTTGTAGTGGTACAGCGGAGACCCGGCGTCCATGCCGGCCCACCAGACCAGCCCGATGAGAGTTATACTTGTAACCCATCCCAGGGTCAGGACTATCTGTAAATAAAATATCATTATTAAAATGGGTCTGTTGTATTTGTAAGAAAAATGTTGTATCCTAATTGCAACACTATCATCCTACCTCGTGTTACAACATATTTTGACGCATTCTATTTTGTTTATAAAAGCTAACAATACCAATAACATATAGCTGTATTGATTTTGTTATTTTTTGTCTGCATTCTATTTGTTTTAAAAGCCTAAGTAGCATACTATATTCAGACATTCACTAGGTATATGAGATATACCTGCATTGGCAAATCAACTTCTTCGTTTGCATGCACTAATCTCGGATTTGAAAATATATTTTTTTACATTTAATATCCCAGGTCGTAGGAACGGTTATATACACGGAACATAAAACACAAGAGGAAGGGACGTGTGGGCGAGGCGCACGTGCCAAAGTTAAGACTAGTGAGACTTAACTCGAGTCAGTCGCTCTCGTGATTACAACGCTTTGTGACGTCTTTTACCGGTGTGTTCCTTTAAAAAAACCCATAAAATAACTCGATGTTCTGTTCTAGAGTGTAAAAACTATAGTAGTACTAAAACGTTAATACGATTAGGTGTTTCCTATCATCGGTAAGTCGCTATTTTCGTTTAATTTCATTTTTTATGTTTCGTTAATCGTTCTTGCATAACGCGTGGTCCATATGACATCAATCGTCGAAGAGCATAACTAAGTTGACAGAATCAACTAAAAGCATGCAGATAGAATACTGACATAAATCACTAAGTGTTATTACTAACTTCTACTCTATTTCAAGTGTACTATAGTTGATATTCTTTTATTCGTAATAGTCCTTATGTCTTCTTGATTTCACCAAATTTTGACCGCTCTAATTGGATATATTTCAGTGTGCGTAAAATGTAAACGTGTTAGTTTGGCGACAGCTATTCCTAATGAATTATTAAGCGATGCCCTTTCCTCTTGTGTTTTATGTTCCGTGGTTATATACTTAATTTTTCAACAACTTTCTATGGCATCAAAGCTTGCGTGGGTGAACCCACGCGGACTGCTAATTGAATTAACATTTTCTCATTGTTCATATCTAAAAGTAACTGAAAAACATCATGTACAATTTACGTAAGTTGCTTTTGTATAATCTACAAGGATAAAGTATTGAACATTTTGGTGATTAAGCTTTATAAGATCTTTAAATAGGCACATACGAAACATAAGAGATGAAAATTCAACGGTCTCCGTGTGGTGCTGTGGTAGATCACACACAACTACCACGCGCTACTGCGCCAATCGTGAGGCAGTGAGTTCGATTCCCGCACCGAACAAGAAAAAAAATGTTCCAGGTCTGGGCGTTTATCTATGTATTTTATTATAACATATGCTTTACTTCCTTTGAGGCCATGAAGTTGGTGTGATTGTCTGGGGATTTTATTTTTATTTATAATAGTAAATAATAATACGACAAATAATAAAATCCAGGGTTGCATGTAAGAGATCATCTTTCAATGATAAGGCCGCCTATTGTGCTCGGTATCTTAAAAATTGTTGTGTATAAATATTCCATACCTTTGTGTACAATGAAGAATAAATAAATAAAATCCCCAGACAATCACACCAACTACATGGCCCCAAACTAAGCAGAGGTTGTGATATGAAATACCGTGTAGCGAACAAGGGGGGTACCTAGAATATAAATACATAAATAAAATAAATAAATAATAAATAAATATTTCTGACACACCAAAACATTATCTAGCCTAAATTAGGTTTCTTAAAGAACTTGTGTTATGGATACTAGATAACTGATATACTTAAGAAATATATAAACATACATATTCAATAAATTCATATTTTTTATTAGAATAAACTAAAATAAACATATAAACATCCATGACTTGACGACTAATATCTGTGTTCATCACACAAATATCCGCCGCCGCCGGGATTCGAACCCAGGACCTCTGGCATAGAAGGCAATGTATGTTACCGCTACACCAGCCGGTCGTCAAAATAACATCTAGACACGATTTTTTTTTTTGTTCCTTTTTTTCTGCAACCATTGGCGTCTGAGGCAGGCAGGTTTACCCCATCGTCAAAGTCCTGTAGCGTGTAGCCTGTGTGAATCCCTGATTAATACGCTGTCAAATATGTGCCGGGTGTCGCGTTTTACGACACGGTTTTCCAGGGGCGGTAAGGTTTTACTTTCAGCCTACGAGGGCAAAAGTTGTTTATGATTCCAGTACTTTTATACTTATTAGCTGTCAAGTCTTCCTTTGCGCATTGACTAGATGTTTGCTTTCCAAACAAAGTTCGTTGTGCTTATTTACTGGAATCCTACAAATAATGCTTATTTTATTGTTTAGTCTTCGTAAAAATTAGCTTGTCAAGTTATCAAAACAACAAGACATATGATTATTTTTTCGAGTTTACTCGGGATTCGGCCTACGGGGAAAGGCCAAGGTCCACAGTTTACCTACTATAAAAAAACATCCTCTTATATAAACATCCGTCCTACATATAACCTAAGCGCTGTTTGTTTAACCCAGCCATATTTATAAGCTATTGTCTTATCTACATCCTAAAATTTGCAACTTCATTGGCTGCTTAAACCTTGTAAGGCTGTATATTTGCTTATGAAAATCAAACCAAATTGTAATTAGAACACCAAACAAGCGCTTACCTACTTATACAACAGTTACCTTATATAATAACTAATAAGGTATCAATACGTTTATGGAAACAATATAATCTGCCAATACCACTGTTGACTAAGATTATATTGTATTGGAAATTCTCATTGTGGTTCCCTGCGTAATAATTGAGAGTTCTCTATACTAAATCCATATAGGCACAATAATAGTAATTCTGATTACCTATAATCAAGTCTCTAAACGAACATTGTCAATACAGCACATTTTCCAATGCGGTTCACTATCGATTTTGCTTAAAAACTGTAAAGAGGAAGGTTTTGTTCATGTTGTAGAGACACTCTGAAGGCTCAAGATATTTGGAGCCTTCATGGTAGATAAATTAAGTCTGCTCCAGCGTTCATAAATTTGTATTTTTAAGCTCACGAAGATAAGTTAACTTTGCTGCATGATATACTTTGAAGATAAACATATCGAACTCATTTAAGCTTGCAAATCGATATACGCCTTGAATAGGCATATGACGTGCTCTGAGAAAATCAAAATGACAAAGGAAAAGTATGTATTATATGATATACATTTTTTTTTAATAAAGTTTAAAAGTTTGGGAATTTCTCGGGTTTCGATTGGTAGTTTAATAAAATTATACTACTTTAGTCAGAAGCGGGTCTAGTCCGTGTACAAAACCGGTTTTGTATAACGTATTGTTTATTAGGACTTAGAAGGCAACTGATAAAGAGTTACAAACCTTTTAAAAATTAAGTAACTGAATCTGAACTCTATGCCCTCGTTATTAAGTTTAAAATTCCTTGGGGAAATTTGACAGGTTTTATTTAATGCTTGATCTGCTGCCTTCTGTGCATAATATACTTTATGGCGTTGCGTCCGTTTTTGTATTTTTTTTTAAATCTTCTAATCCGTATTAAAATATAAGTATTATTTAGAAATTTAAGTATTATTTATCTGAGGAGTCTACAAGGGATTATCGACAGCCAATGTAGTTTACTTTGACCTACATTAAAGATTTTAAGAAGTGAAACCGACTTCCCTGTTTTTCCTTAGTATGAACCAGATTTAATAAAGAGATTTTCCGTTTCATTACTTTAGCTGAACAACTTTTCCCCATGAATTGAAAATTTATTAAAAACTTTTATGATAAATATTTATAAATAAAAACTTGTATTTAAACATGGTACACTTTTGCAATAGCGTCTGCGAAAAATAAGGGAATAAATATCCTATATGTTCATTTTACTTAAAAACATTAAATCCCAAGTCAAACAAAGTTGGACTACATAATATACGGAATAAATATGAAATGTTTACACAGAATGGTATACAAGACTAAAAATCCCTGCTGATTATAAGCCATAATTTTTACGACGGGCAATTTCAACTAAGTCTATCATAAGCGGTGTGTCTAGAAAACTGCAAAATCTTTATTAAAAAAATATTACAACGGTGAAGGTGGTTTTGTAAAAACAAGAACTACATTGAAAACACTAACAATTTAAAGTTAACACAAGTTAATATAAGTTGGTCAAGTTAAAATAACTTAGGTCTTTTGCGAAATAAGATAGAACAGTGTAAGAGGTATTACTTTGTACACATTTGTCTTCTAACATGTATGCAACTTTTCTTGGAAACTAAAAGTAACAATATCTTATTGACGTAGACATTATGGTAGGATTAATTATAAGTTAAAGGAATATGGCAAAATTATTATAAAAAACTTAAATTTCACCATTCCTCCCATCTGCGTACCAAAAGCAGCTTTTAATTCCTCATCGAAGGAATACCCGCAATCTGACTATAATGTGTGACTCACTATTAAATCCATCAATACTATTTAAATTAAAAAGTTATAGTTAAGTTTGGAGTTTCTTTAAGTAACAACATATTATTGACAGAAAACCCTTGAAATCTTTTTTGTTTATATAAGCATTCTCCCAAATAATCAAAACCATTAACATCCTAATGATACTTTAAATATACTGTTTAATTTGCACGTTAAATTACAAACAGTTTGATAAGTAACGCACAACTGAAGTAGGCATATCATTTGAAAATCAAGTACCTGTGTAATATAGATATAGATATTTCAACTCATTTGTGCGCGCGGGCCTATGTGTGGGTAAACCTTGTACGTATACAGTGACTTTGTGTGCGTACAGTGACGACGACTGCAGCGTCACTGCCACACAAATGGAAGTTGTGTATTTACAAGCGCACACACACATAGAGCCGCGCGCACAACTGACTTGAACCATCTATAAAATCATCTTGCAAAATTAAACAACTATAACTGAATAGGCGATTGAATCATTTGCTTTATTCAACTAGGAATTATATATTTTTTAAACAAATTATATACTTAGAAATATGATTAAATATACAATCACCGAACTCAGTATCATTGCCACACTTTTTACGAGCAGGGCTGTGTCCTTTCCCTGGTTGAGGAGGAGGTTTAGGCAGCATAACACCAAGCTGGCCCAGTGCTGGTTGGTAGATGTCAGAATTTTCCGGACATCATTATGGTTTCTGACATAGCCTAACGACTATTGCATATAAGGACACAGCATCCAGGACTGACTACACAACGTATTCTCCAAAAGACGGTGTATTAGTCCAATGAAATCGCATAGTTCGGAGTATAAGACGAATGAAAACAAACTATTAACATTTATAGTTTTCAGGTATCTGGGCATCCGTCTGTCTGCCTATCAAGACCGTTTTTGTCAGACACACTTGGAGGCATGAAACAGAAATTAACCATTAGCTAATAATCTTTAAGAATAGACAAAAAAAAAACTTTTAAGACAACGCAATAAAACAACGGCCACTTATGCTCCATTTATGTCGCATATTTTGACGCTCGTTGAAGGTAATCAAAACCTGTACATCATAGGTACTTCAAAAGGTACTTCCCGTTGACCTAGAATCATGGCATTACACAAGAATCGAGAAGTACATAGGGTAAGGAATCATTTGAAAAGTCGAGTTCAAATGTTAATAATTATTGATATAATAATTATTGATTTATGTGACAATAATTTAAGGCTACAATTGCCTGATCTAAGAAACATAGGCGTTTAGATATTGACTTATTGGATTGAATTAATAACTCTAAAAAGTACTTATATAAAAGTCTCTTTTTTTAATTGAAAATAATTTCGTACGTAAATGAAACACTTATTCACAGGATTTATCGCGTATAATTACACTCAAGATAAGTTTCGGTGTCTTTGCGGAACCCATACTCACGAGAGACTGAAGTATCAGGCGTGTGATAGTGGAATAAGTTACACATCATACGCTCCATATGTTTGTCAGTCTTCGGAACTGTGCAGCTTGCTGGATGTTGGATGTAAAGTTTTTAAGAATAGGGTCCCGGTGTTTCAGTTTCAGGTCCTCAATTCAAGTTTGTCAGCGCATTTTTAGCTTCTTTTTGTATCTAAAATGAATTTGACGTTTGTCCTTACAATCACAATGAAAGCAATATCGGCGTATATTTAATTGCGCTTTATCATGAAAAAGCAACGAAACGTCTCATCGAATTAAACTGTCGCGATAAAGATTAGATCGAAAACATCGTTTAATGAATTGATGTAACTTCAGATAGGTCCTATTGTATATTACTAGAAATTTTGTTATACTTGAAGTAAAGTTTTAAAAGTTTTACATTAGCTTTCACCGTGGGATATGTGTAGATAAGTAAAACAAGAAACTTGAAATTTAAAACCAACTGAGCAACATACAGAGGAGATAATAGCAAACTTTACCGTGGATCTATCTCTTTATAACAAAGTTCTTTGCATTCATATAAAGTTAGATACTCTATATCTCGTACAACACAAACAGTAGATCGTCGTTATTATGTATACAAAATAGGCAATATAACAGAAAATAATCTGTTAAACCAAACAATTGTGTTACCTCCATCATGCACTTTATAGTTCTGGCAAAAATATATTTTACAGGGTCTCTTGTTTCAAATATAAAACATATAGCTTTACAATTATTTTTTTCAATCTAAGGTAATAAAACAGAACTAAAATAAATTTTCATTTTCAGACTCAAGCGAAACTTTTAACAAATTCAAGCGAAAATAATCTCACAAGGTTTATATTATAATAAGAAATAGATTAAGAAATTGATAATTAGACTTATATTGTTGAAGATAATATTCGTGACTAAATACCCACCTTGGCTATGCTGCGGGTTTCCCGGCGATACAATTATTGCAATATCACTATCTAGCATTCTAATATTTCAGCCATTTGTCACAAATATTTGCCAATTATATGTATAAAGAACCTTCCCCGTGAATTTAATTAAAATTGAATGATTTTTTGTGTCATGAAAGACTAAAACTAAAACAAAGGGGACTTGACTCCAAAAATGTGCGTATTACATAAATTAACGTGGGAGTACCTACTGCTGGTTTGCAGCCGCCCACGCTAAAACCAAACATTAATGTATCAAGAATTCTTAAAACCACAAGCCTATTACTATTTTATTACTCACGGGAAAAACTGAACATTTTTTTTAACTATAAAGGTGACAATTTTTATCAAGCTCTTACTAATTTTTATGCAAACATAAGGTTCTTCGTAAAATGATGATAAAATTCTCATAATTTTCCGTTGTATTAAAATATCGATGATTTTGGTCAGTGATACATTGGTTCCGGGTGGTAATATCGATGAGATCCGTGAATCCGTAAAGTTTTATTAATTGTAGGATAAGAACATTGAAATTTACTGTCGATTGTATTATTACAAGTTTATTATTCTAAGATTATAACACGAGGTTCTTGCAATAGATTTAAATACACCTAAAAGCCAATCTGATATAACTATTAATGTATTTAAATACGTTATTTTCGGAGAAAACTTACAGCTAAAGCTACTTACGGATACATAATATAAGATATACTTAGGAAGATGATAGGCCATTTAAGGTTTTCACATATAGGTAATAAAGAAAGAAAATCAATCAAAAAACAAAACTGAAGAGGTAAAATTAATAAATCAGGGAGTAATTTCGAAAAAAATTACATCGTACATTACTGTATGTAGAATGTTTAAGAAAAGGCGTTTTAATTCATAATACTGCTATAGAACAAGTCAAATTCACTCAGTCAGTTGTTGAGTTCGTTCTATGTAGCCCCAAAGTAAATGTTAATGAACTTATATACGTTGATGATGATGATAATGATATAGGGAACTCCACAATTCACTTATTGTGGAATCGGAGGCCAGTTAATATGATCCAGTTTTGAAAAAATCCTTTCCCCAATTGGCACTGCTTTAAATTGACTTAAGGATCTTTAGATAACTACAAAGGCGATAACTGTTGGAATCATGCAATAATTAATTTAAAATAAATAAGTATTTGATTTGACTTGTAAAAAGGATCTTGGTTTTTGATTGGTTATTAGATTAAAAATTCATCTCCTCTTAAAGTATATTTAAACCAAGACACAAGGCTTCCTTCTTCTTGCTGTATCTAATTGTGTTAGGATGAAGACGTATTATAACTTCTAGTGATTTAAATAAATCTAATAAGTATCTTAATTATCAAGTTTATTTTATGACCCATAACCTACCTCTAAAAATAACTGTCAAATAGAACTCACAGAGAAGCAACACACACATAACAACCGTCTATTATATTATAACAGACTATTACATAACAACATTGAGTAATTAAAACTTATAGCTCTCCAAATAAGGCGCGTTGTTTGTTCTACTTACACTTTCTCATTAACCTTTGTCAAGATCGAATAAGAATTACTTTTATAATAGAAACTCTATATGCCGTTAATCATGTCGAAATTTGTTACTTTCTAGCAGAGTTTTCATATTTTTGTAATGTGTAAATACGATTACAAATATGTATAAATTAATACACATTTATATCCTTCACACCACATTGTCCAATCCAAATATTTTTTTCTTAAGAATTTAGGCTAAATAAATAAATATTTTTTAAATTTTAGAAATAAACTTGAATAAGCATGTTATTATCGTTATTCAGGGTAGAGACTCATGGCTCTGAAATAGACTAATATGTGTTTTCATCACAAAAATATCCGCCACTACTAAGATTCGAACTGAGCACCTCTGGCATCGACGATAAAGTTGTACCCGCAAAGCCAGACGGTTGTTTAAATATTCTAACGTCTTCCAGCACACGTTAAGGATTAATTACTTACCATGCCGTGAGAAGAAGGATTCTGTAAGAGTAGCCCCAAGCTGATTCCGATCAAATATGGCGTGGAACGGTGGAACGTTGATGTATAGCTAAGTCTTGCTGTCCGGTACAGCTGCGTTACGCTGCAAAATAAGAAAAAAACAATTTTAATGACAGCTGTCTTTGTGCTGGTTGTCATGAAGAATCTTACCATCAGGTGTCATGGAAGACTGATCCATACTTAATAAAAAAAACCTAAGTTATTTTTTTAATTTAAATTGTTTCTTTTTTTCAACAAGAGACATCATCCTGACTCCTGAGTCAAGCGAGGATGTGACTTCAATCTGATCTGATAGTAAGTATAGATGAGGTCAAGATAACAGAGTACCAGCTTAGGAAAAGATTGGTTCTACATAAAATATTACATATCAACCATCATTATATTTGATAGCAGATTTTGTATGAAGGGATGTCGCTGCCCTAGCTGCAACGCGATGTTCAGCCAAATACTATTTGTATCATAATGGTTCTTTACATTTTAATTTACCCCCAGAAATCAATACCTTCAGACAGATATACATTTTAATCTTAACTACAGTTAGCAGTTACTTCTCACCAACTCTTAAAACCACTTCTAAATTTAATTTAGATCATCAAAGGAATTTACATTTAAATTTAATCCTTTTTTCAATGGTTCTTTAATTTCGAGGGGAATCCTTGTAAATAATTTAACACTTGTTTAAAAATCTTCAAAACAAAAGCCTTTTGGGCTAGACCAAGATTAAATTACAATCCATATCGTCTCTTCTACAGAAACGTAATGCAAACAATCAATACTTTTTCTTTTAAAGGTACGCCCACAAAAGGATTGATAAATTCAGAACTTGTTAAATTACACTTCATTGCAAAGTCCGTCTTATATTTTGCTCTTATTTAAGAATTTATAATGTTTTATTTTAGGTATTTATAAAATCATGGAGAATAATGTATTTGTATCGAGGTATTTAATTTTAAATGTATCTTTAACACAAAGATACATAATTTTGTGCTCTGTTAACTGTATGCAATAGTATCAAAACTATTTTCTATTCTACGGATACTTATGTAAAGTCTATATAAAATTAAGAACTAGTTACATTCTCTTAAACGTAATTTTTAAGCTTATCCACTTATCTGTCGATACGATCATAATTGTATAGCCGTCAAAGGCTTTCAATTTCACCAGGCTTGGCCGTTTACCGCGAGGGCGGTTAATCAGGACTAAGATTACTTTTTATCGCTTTCTGATAATCTTATGAAAGAAAATAATCGTTAGAACATCAGTAAAATTAAAAAATATTTTTAGGTACGTTATTCAACCTTATGGTAAGTTGTATGTAATGGTGCTTCGCTTTCAAACTTCGATAATGGTTTTTCATTCTCTTTTTTTCTATGGGTTACATCGTATACAAATATTTAAAATTGCAAATGTAATTCAATTCAATTCAATTCATTTATTTGATGTCATTTACAATTATTAATATGTACAGCTACGGTTCACCACATAGGCATATGAATATCAAATTACAGTTTCATGTCAAAATTTAACTAATTACAAATTACAAAGAAAAAAATAATTTTTTTTTAAGATAATTAAATACATTATGAAATTGAAGAGGGTGAAATAATTATTATAATTACAAAATGTTTATATAAGTAGGCAGAACATAAAAACATCATTTAAAGATGGATAGGTTAGAACAATTAATATTATTTACATCTCATGTCATTATAATAATAATAATAAAAAATAATAAATCTTTATTATTATAAAATTTAATTTTTCTTTATTATAAAATTCATGAATATCATAATAAGCTTTTTCGGCTAGAAAGCTATTGAGTGCCGATTTAAATAATAGTCGATCAAATCCGGTCTTTCTTTTCAAAACGCCTATTTTCCGGCATTAAAGAAGCTTATTAGGATATTTCCTACTTCCGTCACAACTCACAACACGTGCACGTTGGGTTTAGAGATTATTTAGAATTACATTTATTAAACAAAACGGATTGTTTTATTTGAAAGTCGGCAAATGCAAACTGAGTTAGGTGGAACCTGGGCCCATATAATAAATGAATGAATAGATTTGATTAAGTCAAGGTGTAATCTGAATAAACAAAATTTTCCTGTAACTAGATAAGCGTCTCGTTAAAGGTGACCAATTTGAGTGGGAGCTTGCTGGTAGGACTTAGGGTCCGCCGGACTAGCGGTCACCCTTCATTTAAAATCTGCCGCCAATGCTTCAGCGATGATATATTCCGGTATTTTTTTATAAAGTCAGTCCCTCTCAAAACCCGTATGCCGTATGTCAGTTTCAATTTCATCTTCACTGACTATAGGGTGAGATGAAGGTCAAACGCCGGTATAATCACCGATGAAAAAAGCTTTATCTGACTGTTACTACCTATATCAGAACACAACTATGCACAAGAGGTTATTGCGGTAAGAGATTTTACTGTTCGTCATCTAGTTAATCATAGTCTATTTTATCATCATTTCGGTCGATATTTTCATTAAATAGATTATTACTACCTTAGTATCCATCATGTCACTAAAATCCAATCATCATCATCATCACAACTCTTTGTAATGAGCCCACTGCAGGGCATGAGTCTCTCCCCTGGGTGAGGAGGAGGTATAAGCCACCAAGCTGGCCCAGTTGCTGGGTGGTGGATGCCAGTATTTTCAGGGCGCCAAGATGGCTTCTGACAAACCCTAACGACTACTGTATACAATTATACAGCGCCCGGCACCGACTGCTTAACGTGCCCTCCGAAGCATGGAAGTCGTCGTGAGAAGTGAATGGCCGGCGGTCACCCATCCAAGTACCGACCGCGCCGAACGTTGCTTAACCTGTGATATCGTATGATACACACAGTAACCACGGCGCCACGACGACTTCAAAATCCAATAAAGGCTTCAAAATCCAATAAAGGCTTAGTCCCTTTTTCATAAATTTAAGAAACACTTCACATTAAATCCGTAAGCATAAGATTATGAGATTGAAATATCCTGTGCTTGTAACTTGTATATTACGGAAAATATATCTGAAACTGCGTCGTATTCTGATATCAAGAAGCGAAGTCAACCAGTGAGTTACAATATATTTAACGTGATTATTCATGTGGAACACATACTATGTAAGAACAGCTAGTAGGAGATCAGAACAGTGTAATCTTCTTTGAGATAAACGATACAACATTCCATTTTAGTAAATTATTGGTATTCTTTCATACCGACTCGGTGCTGTACCTACATGACATTGAATTTACAGCACTAAAAATAATAGTATAGAATTTAAATTTTCATGAATATAGCTTTTATTGATACAATACAAAACAACTTAATAAATTTTAAGAAGGAAACAGAAACACCGTTGACCTCATAGATTAACAAAAGTTATGTAGTGAAAATAAATTTCTTATCTCATTCCACATCAATCACAACAACATTTGTTCTACGACTTTTTACAAATCTTGATAAATAACACAAAAAATAAAAACAAAAAAAAATTACTGCTTACTCTTAATTTTGTAAGATGTAGGTACCTATTATTATTTTAAAGCGATATTTTACCGCGAAAGGTGCGTGGCATACCTACGCTCAAAGTAAATAGAGTTAAGCCTCTAAACAGAGGCTATAAATATTCTTTGTATGGGAAAACAAAAATTAAAAAAAATACACATTTTAAAAAGTTTTAGAACAAACTTAGGGATTGTTGTGAAAACACTGCCTGCTTGAGGCGACGCGTTAATTAAAATAAACCCTGTATAAAAAATCGGTCAATTACAAGACGCTTAATTCTGTGTAATAAATCCTAGAAGTACATCAACATCTTAAGCAGGTTACCAGACCCGTATCTAGAAAATAAACAAATTACCTCACTCCATGATAAGCTATCATAGTAAGTCGATGTTCCTTGGTCGTCGTGTACCGGGAGTATGCCGTCAGAGCATGGATGTTGACGAGGAGGATCTTGGAGACTGTAGGCTTGGCATGGAGAGCCCAGACGACGATGCCGCCGAGGATGGATAGCTGCATGTCCAAGGCTAACTGGTGGGTTTGTGGAGCGCACTGCAATAAAAGAAATAAAGGATGAAACTTGCCATACTTTCAAAGTGTACATAAGCTCTGGCTTGCTTCTATTACAATAAAAGAATAAAAATAAAATCTGAACATTTGAATAAAATATAAGTAATGTAGACAACGTATTTGTGGTCCGACCCGAGGTTTTCTACATTTAATTAATTTCATTGTTGAAAAACCCCCATGGGTCTAAACGCAACCCATCGGAGTGACTGCCGTTTAATTTTTCTAATCATGGTTTTGGAATTTAATTTTTTGGTCAAAGCTCTAACTACTAATAAACTAGGATATCCCATTGAATATATGTCACATGGACTAAAAAGAATATTAATACTACAGGGTAACTGAAATATGTGTCAATCTAATAAGCTTCACCGAATGTCATCTAAATCTGTTCAGTAATCTTGGTGTCCAGTGAAAGCTTCACAGACAGAGTTACTTTAGTTAGCATTTAGAAAATGGGGTAAACTTACCATATCTTCAAAACCGAAGTAATTCTGCACATATAGAAGACTCCACCACCATCCTTCCTGACACACCTCTGCATTCTTGGTGACCAATGTTCCCCACATTGGACCGGTGCTAATGTTATCCCAGACATACGCGTAGAACAGGACAATTGCAAGCAGAGCCGGGGTCAGCCTGTGGAGGTAATTTAAAGGCTAGGGCAGAGTTGCAATATGATTGCATAGATTGATATATCTCTCAACAACAGTGCTGTCATCAGCATATCCAGGCATTATTGGATATGCTGATGACAGCACTGTTGTTGAGAGATATATATCCAATGCGCGAACGAGCGCCCATGAAATCCAGGTTTTGAGAAAGTCTATGATTGAGCGCGGTGATTCGACCTTGCGGAATGTGTCCGATTGGGGCGAATCTAACCTGGTCAAATTCAACGCCTCCAAAACACAAGCGTGTCTATTCTCCGCAAAAAAGAGCACCTTTACTTTTACGCCCACTTTCCAGAATGTATCTGTTCCCATCACCGACCAACTAGGGCTTTTGGGCGTCACTATAACGTCCAAATTAAACTTCGGTCAATGGCAAAAACGGCTTCAAAAAAATTGGGTATCATCTCGAAGGTCCGGCGGTACTTCAGCCCTGAACGGCTGCTCAACTTATACACAGCCCAAGTGAGGTCGTGCATGGAGTACTGTAGTCACCTTTGGGATGGTTCTGCCAAATACCAGCTCGAAGCGCTAGACTCTGTTGACCGAAGAGCCCGTAAAATCATAAATAACAACAACCTTACAAATAAAAAATTGCAGACGCTGGAGCATCGTCGTAAGGTTGCTTGTTTGACAGTATTGTATCGGCTACATTTTGGTGAGTGTGCGAGTGCTCTTTTTGACCAAATTGAACCCACCCCTTTTTACCACCGGACAACCAGACTCAGACAGAACTTCCATCCCTATATAGTGGATTTACCAAGAAGTCGAACAAAACGCTTCGATAGTTCCTTTTTAGTACGGATTGCCAAGGTGTGGAGCAATCTGCGTCTGTTTTTCCTGACCACTACATTCCTGGAACTTTTAAGTGTCGATTGAATAGGTTTCTCGTGGATGGACGTGTAACACCATAGTCTTCATGCGCACTTTCCATCAGGTGGCATGGAAGACAAACGTCCTATCCTCACAATTTATAAAAAAAAACCTTAGTTATAAAAGATTTAGAAAGCAAACTACATTTTTTATAATGATAAACGTTAGTATAAATAAGTTCTTTGACGCTCAAGTGCTATTTGTTTGTTGGTTTGTCATTTAGTGTGTGTTGAAACAATATTATGAAGTTTACATAAGGTCAATAGGGGCATTTCCGACTAAAAAAATACAAACATAAAGTTTAACCATTTGTACATTGGTATGTTACTAAATTACTACACATCTGAATGATTCATATTATAAAACCATTGACTGAGATTGATCTTGATGTATTCTTCAGTTAAAATACTTATTATATAGGTACAAAAAAGATAAAGATAAATAGTTGGTTTCACCCCTCTGTGAGGCAATTCCGACTATTGAATAAATAAATAAATTGAATTAATAAATAAATAAAATAAATTGAATAGGGTTTAGATAAGAGCAACGAACACAAAAGTGAGAGAAAAACCAAGTCGATGCTTTGTAAAAGCAAATTAATACTTTAAATTCAATGCACAACGGTTCAATTTACCAAAACACTATCACAAACATTTTGAAGGGGCAATTTCGACTGTTCTCTATAGACAATAGTGATGGGACTCAAAATTCGATTAAAGTAGTCGATAAATAAAAGGATAAGAAAACTAAAAATGCACTTAGAACCACAAATCAACCTGGAGTAACTTATGTAAAATAATCAACAAAGCATTCCTCCATGAAATAAGTAACTCTAATAATTTTTGGTATCTCATAGTGTACGTAGTTCAAGCAATAATTTAAATTACCTACATGGGAAGTGTCGATACGTTGACATCACTAGTTTTTTGCATTTTCATATTAATTGTCTGTGGCAATTCCGACTTCCAATTTTAGTCGTAATTACCTCGTGTCACATTTTTATGAGGCATTTAAAACTGTGTAAATATTCCTCTTAAAACGTATCGTAAGCAAAAACCAATAAGAAATAAACAATCTATGGTAAACAAAGTCAACACTCACCGTGAAATTGGAAGAAAATAAGCCACAATTAATTTAAAACAAATAAAAATCTGTAACAGCTCTTTCCGACAAACACTGGTTAAAATGGCGTCTGTAAATAAAAACATGGTGGAAAGCAGCATGACGATTTAGCTACGCCATTTATGCAATTTCGTAAAACTTTGGTTTTCTCCTACATGGACATAGATGGGGCTTTTGATGAACAGTTATAGAATAAAAATTATTGAGATTGGTTGGAGTTATCTCTCAGTCGGAAATTGACCTTAGTTTTTTTTTTCTCGAAGTTGTATTTTCTAAAGAACCTTGGCCAATTCGAACCTTACGATTACTTAGTTAATGGTTAATATCTAAGATTTGACTAAATATAAAAAAATGCGTCATTTAAATTGCGTTTAATGTACGATACAACGCTCGAACTCTTTGTTTACAGGGCAAGAATAATAAGATTTTTAATTGATTCAAAAACTATGATTCGTATTCGTATTTACAACGCATTGTATAACATCTATTGCAATGGAGCACTATTGATGAAAGGTAAATTTTATGCATTCATGTAAACAATAAATTAAGTTGTGAGAAACCATCAAGGCACCACATTAACCTGCACTATATTTAAAAAAATTAAACGTGCTTAGAAACATCCTTTGTTTCTAAGCACATTCTAAAAACATCCTTTAACACATGCTGCAATAAAATTAATGCAATAAATTGCTTGTCTGCAGCTTAATTAGCTTAAGTCTGAATATCCGCCCGCTGTGTTTGGTCTAAGTTCAAAACAAATGAAGTGTGCATCAACGTCATTTGTTTTTGCGAGTGGTTGGTCGCGTCGTAGCTGTAATGCTGTTGTTTATGACTGAGATTCGAATTGAACGCTAAAGTGATGTTTTTATTAGAAATGCAAGATATTTTATGAAATTTCTTCTCAAGCGGGATTAAAAGTATATATTATATATAAAATAAGAGTTTACATAAATATTATTTTAATAAATCGATGGCCGATATTTTTTAAATGTTGAAGTTTCATATGGATACTCGTAGCAACTACACCTCAATATGCGGTTTTGTGTAAACTGCTTCATTTTAAAATGTACTTACAATATAGAACAAAAGTTATTTATTCTTTACCTACCAAACATGCACAAGTTACGAGTACGTAAAAACTTTAATATGCTAGGGTTTCTTGTAACTTTATAACGAACATGGGGAAAAATCACTATTCCAATATAAAAAAAGTGAGCCAAATTAATAGGATAGAAAACAGAATGCAGCATGCAACGTTTTTAGCTCGGTGGAGCGTTTTTTAATTTATACGTAGAAGAACAAAAATAACCTTCGTTTAGGGACGCCTGGCAACAGACAATGTAAGTAAAATCGGAAGTAATATTTTAGCAGATCGGGTAAAAGTGCACTTTATATTGTTGAAAAAACAGAGTTTTTGATTTTAACTAGGGATACGAAATTTCACTAAAACCGGATTTGCGCGTACTTAGACTAATTGTACGTACAATAAGTCTAGGTAGGTACCTACCTACACGTATATTAAGACAAATATTCAAAAAAATATATACGATCTAAAGGTTTAAGTAAATAAACAATCGCAAAAGATCCTTGTCTTTGTTAGAACTGAATTAGTTACAATGATCATAACGTGGATTTACTTCAATGCCCTCTTAACTAAGTTAATGATTCGATATTTTCTAGAATATTCACAAATTATTGGAAGCCTTTTTTACCGGATATTCGAACGTTGTAGGTATTATGTCATACATTATAATCTGACTTGTAACAGTGACAGTTTGCTGTAACAACAGTGTCTTAAGGGGTACAAAATCTTCAAATCTAGACACGCGGCAGGGTGTCAAGCCAAGTTCAAGTAAAGGAACTGGCTAGTCAGCGCCGAATGTAATTACACGAACTACTTGGTGGCACTTTTAACCCTTCTATTAATCTATACTAATATAATAAAACTGAGGAGTTTGTTTGTTTCAATATGCGCTAATTTCATTATAAACCAGTCCGATTTGGTTATCTCAATTAGCAAGAATTTCCTGCTAAATTGTCCTCGAAAAACCTCTTTTTAAAAAGTCTGTTGTTTACTACTTTTGACTTGTAAAAATCAACTTCAACTCCAAGAAAATTAAAGGTCGATACTTTTCCTGTTCCATTCAGTGAGATAATTTCTAAGGAAGTTAAAATCGGCCAAGTGAATAAAAAAAGATGAGCTTAATGATTTTGAACATGGATTTTTTATCAATTATTATCAATTAAGTAGTAAATACTTGGAAAACCAACATTCATTTTGCAACCAACAATACCAACAAATACCGCATACTTTTTCCATGAAATTAGGTTTTTGAGCGGACGAAAACTTGAGCACTTCTATAATAACTTGAGGGTATCCCACTGTCAAATGGAACAAAAGCAGAGTCCCAGAACCAGCGTTATAGCTTAGCAATAACACTAAAATATCTATTGAATTAACTGTAAAAAAATATAAGATTTATCTGAAAGAAATGTTAGGTACTTCATTTCAAAACATTTTTGCAACGAGTTATATGATATCTGGCAATTTTAAAAACTTAGTTTTCATTGTTATCTTTTAATAAGGATATTCACTCAACGACTATGCCTAGCTGGGTTACTTTTTAATTGGGGGCTAAAGCTGTGTTTCATTTTAATGGTACCTAGGAAATTATAATAACTGCCCTATACAGGGTTAATGGTGACTAATTTTAGAATTGAAGGAGAGCACTCTGCAATCGATTCTAATCATAATTATGTAATAAAATTAATAAAACTTAATTTTTCAGCAGTTTTACTAGGTCGACGACCATTTGTGAAACCGTCTATACCTACCTACCTATTCTGAGTTGTGTAACCGATGCGTTGCGTAATGAATTCCTTTCCATTTCGGTTAAGTTTACTTAGTAAATAATTTAAATTTATTATTTATTTTACTTTTTCTTTTCATGTATGATCTCAAACTATCACGTCCTCGAATTTCGAAAGTGATTCACCAGTAACCCTGTATAACTATAGCACTTTCTTTCGATACAAAATAATAAATTCTAAAGTCTTGATATAAATATATCTGTTACTTTTATCATTGACTGATCTTGTTACTTGTAGAGTACGAGCCAAAATAACACCACTCTTACTATATTGACATATTGTTTCGTCACTACTATATTATTATGAAACTTTGCTAAATTGCACTTCACGCGAAATCAGTTGACATCAATTAATTATTAATACATAATTTATTCCAACCAAATTGATAGAAAGCGTTTACGTACAATTCAATAACTTCATAATGAAGTTTGTTGGTTGGTCATTCATTACAGACTCCGTAACGCCTGATGTTACAGAATAGCAATGAGGCACATAATCAGATTTTTGATTTATATTACTTTAGGCGTCAAATTTGGAATTTCTGTAAAAGTTGTGAATTACAAATTGTCTTCCGCATGGTAGATTTCAAAAGGAGTAAATTAAATGAAATGGAATAAATATAGGGTTTGTGTTTGTTAAATTCGAAAGTTACTAAACAGAAATAAATTAAGGGGTTTCATCCCGAGTCGCTAATTAGAAATTTGTTTATTTAAAGGTTAAAGTTGAAACTTTTCTTGCCTACTTGTAAAGTTAACGTCAGTTAGTTGATCTTTAACCTATAAAAATATGGGTAGTATTTAATCGAGTAACTGTAAATAAAAATTTAAGGTGACAAAAATAATGAATTTGGCTTACTGTTTTAATTAAGTGAGCGACTGAGAGCGAGTGACGAAGAATCAATGAAACAGCGACTTAAAAACACTTTTGACCATGTCGGGATTGTCCAGGGTTGACTATAATAGCTGACCAGGTTTATGGCGCTTCGCCGGCCGCTGCCGCGGCACCGCTCGCTTCGCTCGCTCGGCTCGCGCACGTGTATAACTATATGCAACCTAACATGCTCCTCCTCGCTGCGCTCGTCGTCGCACCTAACCGTACTGATTCCGCCTTCCGGTGCGGGAGCCCTTCTCGTAACTTATCTCTTTCATCGCAATGTATATGTGTTTTAGTCGCTCACTTAGTAATTCAGTCGCAATATTAATATTTAAAACCGTTCATTTTCATATATTTTTCAAGACAGTCCAAATTTGTTTTTTAGTCGCTCGTTTTATTATTTCCAGTCCAAATTTGTTTTTTAGTCGCTCGTTTTATTATTTCCCTAAAAATATTAATTCATTTTTAATGTTTATTTAATCCATTGATTTACTTTTGTTTAATACTTTAAAGTTTTAGTAATACCTCTAATTTAACTTGTATCATAATTTTTGGTACAGAATCTTTTTATTAATAAGAGATCAATGTGAACGTATTAAGATTAAGAAGTGCTGTGCATTCTTATATGTACAGTCTCGTCTTATAAGACGTATACACTTCGCAAACTATTCGGTAGTCTTAAGGTTTAAATTCCAATGAAATTGTATACATTTCTTAGACGAAATATTACTTACCTTAAATAACGTGTAAATAATCTTTTAAAAGCATTAGAGTTGCTATCAGCAGTAAGCCTGTAGGCTGTTAGTGCGCCACTCAACAAAAGGAAGCAGTCAGTGTAGACCCAGCCAGCTCTGCACCAAGACCACAGCGGGGAGCTGAATGTCTGCAAATAAAAGAAAAATATGCAGGGTTATTTATTATGGGACACGCATCTGTGGAGGGGTTATAGAGTAGGTCAAAATGAAACGGCTTTACTATGGAACCACCCCTCCAAAAACGTACCGTTTTTGAGTTATTTTACTTTTAAGGATTTAACTATAAACACCTATTTTTCATTACTTTCTGTAAGGAATAAAAAAACTTTCGCTATTTTACTGCTTTTTTGACGTGATCATATAGGTAAATGATTTATGAATGCATTATATAAAGCAAAGAAAAAAAAACTAATATAACGTCAAAGGAGCGCATGTTATGTTATCTTACAAGCACTATTCTCTTAACCAAAACCTTGCACTAAAAGTAACACCTCAAAAGATGCAGGTCCAATAAAAAAAAACCTGTTATTAGTTGTAGTATTTAAAATTCATCATTAGGATAGGCATGAATCAAAGCTACACCGGCTCAAAAGAATATAACCGAAAAATTTAATAAAAAAATATTTATTGAAACAGTCAAATATACACACATATATAGAGTTTTTAATTAATTCTGACTTATGAAACAGGAAAACTCCGTGGTAAAGAAGCCACATCCTGAGCAATGTACAAACAATATTATATTCGAACAATATAAAAATGTAACACAAATGTTAAGGTTGTATAACCTTTCATTACTTTTTAAAAGTAAATATTATAAATGTATTAATAACTTTAATAAATTAAACAGAAGGAATTTATACGAAGTTAAGATAAAAATAAAACTGTATACTTTATACTGGATCACTGGGTTCTAATAATTAACATGTATGTGTTGTTATTGTTTCACTTTATAATTATCGGCATAAGCATAATCTAGGAAAATGTGCCATTTATTTTCTGATATCAGGAAAATAGAAAGACTGCAAGCTCGTAGAATCAAATATAAATAAATAATAATGAAATTCATTGTTAAAAAGTGCCCGAAACTGAAATTAAAGTTAAAAATTTATTCTCTGAAATAATATAAAACAAATACGATGCTCATTTATTTTCATAGAAATATAGTCCAATTTGTCAAATATGCGCCGTTGTTTTGTATGAATTCCTGCCATTTTAAAGGTAACTTAATAATGTCTGTTTCATAGCTCTCCTGCAGGGCTAGCATGCGATTGCTTTATCGAGACTCGAATCGATAAGATAAATATTTCCGAATTATTTTATCCTACCATGCAAGCTTACATGCGCACCATAATAGACAGAATTACTCGATTCGAAACCATAATTAAGCCCCTAGCTCCAAAGCTGCCATATTCTAAAAAAATACAAACTTTAAGTGCTATATTCTAAGAAAATATCGATATAAAAGCCTGTTTATCGTTGTCGATGGTCGCATGCTAGCCCCGCTAGTCTCTATTTGCAAAAAATCCTAGTAGACCCTGTTGTAGCAAGAATAATGGATTCCTTTACCCCCCATTCATTATAAATAAATAGGACGGACTGGGGGACTGGCGGACCACATAGTTGGTGTCAGTTTGTGTAATTAACTAAAATTAATAAAACTTATACACATACCTCTGTAATCTTCACTCTATTAGTGTACGGCGTCACAGCAAGCGGCAGGAACTTGTGCGCGACCAGCAACGCGAGGGTGGCGATGCCTCTCACTCCATGGATACAGGAGATGTCATCCGTCGTTCCAGGAGCTAACAGCTTGTCTATGGTTCGATAGAGGGAGAAAGCTTCTAGGAAACCTTCTGGAATAAATAAAGAAAGAAGATGAAGTTAATAACGTTTTTGGCGACTGACTTGTGTAGTGGTAACATATATTGCGTTGTACATCAGAGGTCCAGGGTTCGGATCCTGGTGGCGGTGGATATGTGTGATGAACACAGATGGAAGCCGTCATGTTTAAATAGTCACCTGTTTGAAAGTATTTGCTAAATATTCTTTAGTTTTGTTCAAACCGATTTCTGTAGCCACGTTCTCCATGGTCGACCTCATAATCCCTTAACATTAGGTGAGATTGAAGTCAAAAGTGACACAATTAAATATGTTAAATATGTATCATAACTACTTCAAAGTCTTGAGTCTTTATAAATGACTTAGTTATATTTATTAGCGAAAAATTTCAGCCGTTATCCAATTATTTCTTTATACCTTATGCTGGACTGGGAGCGAAAGAAAAACATAGAATGTGCCAGCTGCTTCTCTTCCCGGGCATACTATAAAATTCAGTTAAGGGACGGAGGTTTTATTAGCGTTTTTGCGGGCGATAGGCTGACCCCCTGTCACTGCAATAGTCTCACTCCATCGTAAAAATACCTCCGAATTTGTCAAACGTGACATCAGATGGTTTTATAGCCTCTGGTGTTCTGCCTAACCGATTAAGTATACAGGCGAGAAGTTATATATGTATATATTAAGAAAATATTTCGGTAATCTCAAAAATATCAAGATGAACGCTACTTGTCAGTTCTAAACGGTTAAGTTTTACTTACAAAAGCTTGAAGAGCACTAAAATCTTTTGTTTATTTTAATAGACCTTGAATTTTTTTTTATATAACAAAAAGTTGTAGAAAGTGTGTGTATGTAGTTGTAAATACCAACCATTCTTATTCGATACTTACGCACTAATATATAGGTACATATATGATAGGAGACTAATAGATTGCATACTAATTACGATGTCAGTGAGTCATTGACATTTATTTATAGAGCTTGTTTCCACTGTTATACGATAGAGAATTGTGTTACACGATAGACAACATGCAATAAATACCTTTCGGCGTTCGGTCTCGTCCGTTTATTTCTACTTATGTATCTGTTTCTATTTGTTTAATCTCTTTTAGCGTTGTCCTACAAATTATTTATCCGATTATCCGATACTAGGCCAAATAGTATTTATAAGATTTATTGTGTATCGAATCTATTAGTAGGTACCTATGTTCGCTTATAGTAGGAGAAGAATTCTTGAGAACTTTTTATATTTCAATGCTTTTTATTTTTATTTACTTAAGAAATATTAAAAAAGGTTTTTAAAATTAATACCACAAGAAAAAAATCACAAATTACTGTCATTTAGTGATAGGTATAGTGGAAACGTACATTTTTTAAATTCATGTGACAAAGTAGGTTAAGGTGCAATTTCATCAGCGTTATCGTATATCTCAAATAGGCATTTTACTTACGAGCTTTTATTCGTTGTTTTTATTATATTTGTAGTTTCAATTAAGAAAGAGAAGCGGACTACAGTAAGTTCAATCTAAAAAGCGCGAAACAAGCACATAAGACTATAAGAGCTTTTAAATTGTACTTGTAATTAACAAATAGTAGCATCAGGCGGGGACAAAAACAGTGCATAAAATGTAAGCGAATCGACTAAAACTACGTACAATAAGAATTATTGACTAATTGATACAAACTAATGCTTCGCGGATATTCGCTGGTTTTGGTTCTCGCTTCTTCTCGTTTTTTTTCTTTTTGACATTTTTTATTTCAATTTATATTTTAATGTTGTATGTTTTAAATATTTTAATTTTAACTTAGTAATTTCCTTTATAACTGACATGTTTTAATTAATATTGTACCAGTCTGTTAAATCATGACACTAATGTTAAAATTCTTAATGTTGTGTTTACCATTTACCAATTTTTCAACTGACATTTAGTGACATTTTCTATTTTAGTTAAATATTTTTGTAATAATTATTATTTAATTTGATGTTATTTTATTTTTTATCTTTTAAATATCTAGTTTTGTTAGGTAGGATGTGCGCAAAATTTTGAGAATGTTGTATGTGCCTAGTATTGACATGTATATTAGAATTAAGACATTTTAGACCTATTATTGTGATTTGCTTGTATATATGTAGGCATGTCTTTTTTGAATAAATAAATACATGTCATAAAGCTTATTTTAAATGCCTTTCAGACCGATGACTAATGAAAATGAACAAGTACATACCTTCAACAAAATAAAAACCATTAATATTAAAAATACTTTTATTATTGTAGTGTTTCTGTGAATATGGGTAATTTACAACAGTATAATGTATATGTCACCGGAAAATAATAAATTCTATAAATTCATAAATTTACGCGGCAATTTATAAACCTCCGTAGGATTCTAAACGGTAGACAAAATGTATTATTTTACGCCCATATTTTCGCAAATTGAAAAAACTTACCGAACTCACTCGTAAAATAAGAAGTAAGCTCTGATTGGCCGAATAAGTCACATGTTCTACTTTCAAAAAACGAACGCACTGGAAGGCCTTGTCGGCACGGTTAGGTGCGACGATTAGCGCAGCGAGGAGGAGCTGTAAGGTTACATATAGCTATATACGAGCGAGCGAAGCGAGCGGTACCGCGGCAGCGGCCGGCGAAGCGCCATAAACCATTAGTGTAGATAAGCCAAATGTTGTAATTGTTTGTCTTCTTGACCATCAGCGAGCAGTGCATTATTTTCCATATTTTAAAAAAGCGTAAAATTAGAAACTCTTATGTGATTGGTTGAACCGTTTAGAATCTTGCGAATGAGTATCCGTAAGTTTATAAGTAAATTTATAGAGACGAGTCGTCGTAAATTGATAAATTTGTGAAAATGAAAGCGTAAAATAATACCATTTATCTCTCGTTTAGAATTTTACGAAAGTTTATAAATCTACGCAGAAATTTATAAACTTACAGTTCTTATTATTTTCCGGTAACATATATATTTAGAATTGGCTGACCATTAGCTTTCATTTGATACCTATATTGTTGAAATCATAAATTATTTGTTTTTATGCCCCCCAAATGTTTAGACGCCGTATTAAAATTTCATGAATCCAATGTTACTCGCACAGTTAATACGAATCTTTTGATACATTTGTTCAAATCCGTCCAGCAGTTCAGTAGATATCAGGGAACAAGAACTAGACATACATACTAGAACTAGACATACATACGTGCTGAAAACATAACCCTCCTTTGCGTGCTGCAGTCGGGTAAAAATACGTCTACCTTTTTTTAATACAATTTACTAAATGACTTGAAACCGATTAATATTTTTTTCGGTCTTGAATAACACTTCAACTTAAAGAATAATTCAACTCGACAAAGTACATTAATTAACGATTCTCATTTATTAATATGGGTTACTATAATTTATCAAATTCGCGGGATTCTCACCACATTCTCGCTGTAAAGGATGTTACAAACCGCAGCTTGAATACCAAGAAGTGCGAAATATCAGATATAATGAGATTATTAATATCAGAATCCTGTGAATTCGTTTATATATAGTTCCTTATTTAACCATGTAACACTATTTAGATAGAGAAACATATAGTTACAAAATTTGCCAAAATAATTATAATGTTTGAAGGACGAATGCTCCCGTGGTGATATGGTAACACTGTCTGTTACCATAGACAGTGTTGCTGCAAAGATCCCCATACAATACAAAGTGCAATAAAGAGTTAATTATTATTATTATTATTATTTGTGTCCGCGAGCATTTTTGATCTGGGTAATAATGTATAATATGTCGGGGAAGATGGGGCAGCTTCACACATTTTTTATATTTGGTTGTTAATATATAAGTTAATTATATAAGCTCATTTTTGGGCTAAATGACGCATTGTGAATAAATGTCTAACCATTATTTAATATTTGTACCCTACCTGATTTGTTTTCTTCTGCCGGAACTTCTTCCTCTGTACCTTCATTTTTTTCTTTTTCATCGATTTCCTTTTCTACTTCATCTTCTTGTTGGACAGGTTCATCACTAGTTGGCTTCTTTGCTAGGTAATCCTTGAATGTCGCTATTAATACTAGCAGACATATTGATGCATATAGAGACCTGAAATGTAAAATACAATACAATAAAAAGGGGACATAAAAGGTATTGGAATTTGGGCGGCTTTATCACTTCAGAGCGATCTTTTCCAGGTAAACTCAAAAATATTTATTGTATACTTATTTATTTCTTATTATGCTCAAATTGCAGAGTTTCAGAATTTTTGAGATGCGCGATTGCCCTTTTTGTTCAATTTGGGTCACATAACCTTTTACCATCGGACTACCACACAGTTTACCAAAATAGGTTTCTTGTGAATGGAGGGGTACCACCTAAATTTCATGATCAGTGGCCACCATGTGACATGTAAGACAAACGTCGTATATTTATTACATAAAATAGCAAGTAGAATCGGGGATTCTTGGAAAAGTGCGCGAACTGTGCGACTGATATTGGCGGGTTAAGCGCGCTCGGTGCGGTATTAGGATGGGTGACCGCCGACCATTGATTTCTAACGACGACTTCCGTGCACGGAGGGCACGTTAAGCAGTCGGTCCCGGTGCTGTATACTTATATACAGTAGTCGTTAGGGCTAGTCAGAAGCCCTTTGCCGCCCTGAAAATTCTGACATACACCAACCAGCACTGGGCCAGCTTGGTAGATTTTGGCCTTAATCTCCTCGTCACTCAGGGGAGAGACTAATACCCCAGCAGTAGGCTTATTTATTACAGAGATATGATGATGATGATGAGAATTGTAATTTTAAAGTCATTGCCGGCACGCACCTGCGAATAGAGATTGTGTTGTGAATATAACCAAGCACAAACTCTCAGCACTAAGTAACTGCACTGTGATTATGCTATCGTATTTCTAAACTTCTTTTCACACAGAAAATTTCTTTAAAAAATTAAAAATTAGTAAGTTACCCGAAAATAAATGTTTGTATTTAATAAACTACCATCGATTCAGACTTTGTTTAATGTCTTAGTCAAACTATCAGGAATATTTTAGATTAATAAAATTAGTACGTAAATAACCATTTTTTTATTAAATTAATAAACTACAAAACGACCACTTTGGCGATGAGGTAAACCTGTCTGTATTTTTGTATTGTAGTGTATTTTATGTATTTATATTCTAGGTTCCCCCCTTGTTCGCTGCACAGTATCCCATATCACAAGCTATGCTTACTTTGGGTGTGATTGTCTGGGGATTTTAATTTATTTTATTTGTTTAAAATAACTTTTAAGGTACCTCTATTCCTCTAAGGTATTCTTCGTTTGGCTGGACACAATAACATTAGATCGGACGTAAAAATATTAAGACTCTATTTATTTATTTAATTTTAGACGATGTGATGGCCAAAAGTGTTGAACTACACATACAGGGTGACTGGTGGGTCATTTTTGAAATTTAAAAACGTGATAGTTTGAGATCACACATAAAGAGAAAACATAAATATGAATTATTTACTGAGTAAACTTTACCGAAAGAATTTATTACGCAACGCATTGTTATATAAACATAATACAAAAATTAGGGGACATTTTTTGTGGGAAATTTTATAATGAATAATTCTTGTAAAGATCTTTTTGGCTTTTGAGCAATAGATCGCGAGATATTTGTGAAAAACAGATTTTCGTGATTTTTTGACCTCTGTCACTTTTTTAGCCGGCACGATATCTATGTCGATTTCTTACATCTTCATTGTAACTCCGTTATAGAGGTGTATACAAAAATTCAGCCTTCAAGGAAGAAAAATGTCTAAAAGGACTGGGCTATTACGTTTTTTTGTACTTGATGTTCCCTATGTTTGTTAGGGAACATCAACATAGGGAACATCAAGTACAAAAAGCACTGTAATGAAAAATTTTGATGGATACCCCCAATTGATTGGTACCCAATTGATTAATACCTCTGATTGATTGATACCCAATTGATTTATACCTCTGATTGATTGATACCCCTGATTGATACCCCTGATTGATTGATACCCCTGATTGATTGGTACCCCTGATTGATTGATTGATTGCTGAAAATACATTTTTCATTTCATTTATTTTTTTCCAAAAATTCCTATGCTGCTAAAACCACGTGACCCTACAAGTACCTAAATATGAAAGCCATCCACGTTAGAATCGAAATCAGCACTCATTTAAAGTCTAATTTCCTTTAACTTACATCGTCAAAACCGTCGGTATCTCCAGCCATTTCTCCCACCACTCATCATCGTTGTCGACCTGACAGTCTTGTTCTTCGACTTTGACCCGTATGAGAACACCACTGGTATGCTGGTAATGCTTGACAGTATCCTTGAGTACCACTTCGACATCCTCAGGGTTGCACGCGGCGGGGACGCACACACCCCAGCTCAGCGTCGAAAATCGGGGTACGAAGTGACCTGGCTAAACCAAGGAGAGAATTGTTAAGAATTTCATCTAATTCTTTTGTGGTTGAATATTTAGCACCAAAGTTGAAAAAGAAATACTAGTTTCTTAAAGAACTCTTCTGATTAGCGGCGCTTGCGCTTATAACTCATAGATAATAACTAGGTGAAAAAGTTTTTTTCGAAAATAAGCTATTTATACAACGTGTAACAAAATGGAGAGATAAAACTTTAGGGTTAGCTTCTATACCATATGTAGAATGTACAGTAAAAGAATTAGCATGATCAGTGCTGGTATAGACTTTCATACAATTTTTTTAAATTATTTTACAATAAAATATTTTGACAACCCTAGTCAACCTAACAAGCTAAAAATAGACTTGCGCCGCTATCAGTGACCTTATGACCTTTCCCGCACCGGCTGAATAGCGAGCGATACGCCGCGCCGTGCCGCCGCGGCCGCCCACTGCGAGTAGCGCGGATATCAGCGCAGCTGATTGTTACTTACCTATCGTTTGGCACATTGAATGATACAATTTTTATCACACTACCTAGCTAATGAAAACAAATGAAACAAAATGTTAGTACAACTTTCAAGTTTCTATTTATTAATAATAAACGGGTTGCCCGGAAGAAATCGGGTTCCCTGAAAGAAATCGCTTAAAGCTTTTTAAATCGCTTAAATATTGTGTACATAATTATTTCTACGTTTAATGACAATAAAGAGTGTTTGTTATAATTATTACAACTTAAATTTGTAATATCTGACAAACTCTTATGGCAAGTATCGCACTTATTTCAATCGACATTCAGTTCACTTTGCGTAAAAACACTCACAACTGTATCTAGGGTTTCCCTTACACTTGGCCAGAATTACAAAAACGGCTCACAATTTCTGCCTTCTTTTTCAATACACACACATCCACATGACGTTTGTGCAACCGACAAAAGCCTAACCGAGGAGGTCACAAATCCGCTGGTATCAGCTCTTGCGTCCATCGGGAATGATAAGGATGTTGGCCATCATCACTAAGCGTGCGCCATATCACCATGTGATTGACATCCAAAATAGCGCCGACTCGTCGAGTGCTGCTCCTCGGATCCTCCTCGAAATGATCCAAGACTTGCTCTTCTAAGTTCTCGGAACGCGAAGCTGGCCGCGCTGGGTTTCGCGTGAAAAGAACCGGCGCGCTGAGCCGCAGACTCATGCTTCGAAACACGCCATAGCCGGGTAAATGGCGCTGTTCAGCTGCCGGCCTGCACTCCACAAACCGCTGCCTGTAAAGCCTTCGAGCTTCGTAGATGCTGTGGTTACTAGCGGCTCCAACATACAGAATCACATATACACATGTCATCGTGCATTACCTCCAATACTTTCAAGTCGAGAAATTTTAAGAAAACTTCGAATAAAATAGCGATAGCAACTGAGGTGCACACTTCAAAACGGACATGAAAGAACTGAAATAAATTTCTATTAATTTTACTAATAACCGAACCAAACAGTTCTCTAGTACCTAATTTTTTTAGGGTTTTTCCGTATAGCGATATGATAAACAAAATCTTAGTACCCAATTTATTTCATAATACAGTGAAATGTCTTCATTATATTATGTTTTTGTATAGTTAAGTTATTCTGTTACAAATAAATAGTTTTCAATTGTGAAATCACTTAAATAGTTTTTAAGTTGTTTGTTCAATATCAAAATATTAAAAACTGTTATTTGTTAATTTACGTAACTTATTTTTACGCTTCACACATTTTAAATAAAGAAATTAATCCATTTTGTTTCTCAAGAAAGAGAATAATAATAAAAGATAAAGATTCCTCATTAAAAAATAAAGTTTTAGGACAGGTATACTTAGGATATTTTTCCCTATAGCGTTTGAAAATAATTTCAGCTGCCTGAAACAAACGCAACTAAAAACAATAATTAGTTAGTCATCAGTAATTTAACTTTTTTAAATAAAAAATTTAGTTGAGTTGAGAATTTGTTCATAATACATATTGAACGGAACAACCTTTAGTTTGGCTTGGAAGCGGCGGCGGTAAATCTCAAAGGGTATAATTCCGAAAGGCGCAAGTTCGCGACGAGACGCCGAAAGAAGTCCCGCGATTTGAGCGATAATACACCTTGTGTGTTTGTTATAAGAGCTATGCACGGGTTATCTTTTATGAAAACGACTTTACTTAGTTGCTAATTTTATTAATTTAAAGCTTTGTTGTTGTATGTATTGATAGTTATAAGTATTTGAGAATACAGTAAGTACAAGAAGCTGTAAGTATTGTATCATAGTTTGAGGTTTACAAAATCATAGGTATTTACCGAATATGTTTCCTATTATAATTCTTAGAAAGTTTGAATGTAAGAGAGAGGGGATATTTCTTCGTTTTTTATTAGAATTATGGGTAAGTTTGATTGTCTATTTGAGTCTCTCTTCATTAGGTATAAGTTGCGATTTGACGCCGTGCGAAAGAATTTACCTACCGATAGATTTGTAATAATTTCATATTAGTTTCTTGCAATACCTAGCGTATTTCTAAAGAAATGTGATAGTTTTTTGTATGACAAGTTTGATATCATAGTTTATTGAGAGTACCTAAATTAATGTTTTGTTTTACGTTTCTCTTAAATTGATGATTACTTATGCTTAATTTGATAACATTTTTGATTTTAGTCGTAAATGTATTTCGATCATGTATGTTGTTAAGTATTAGAAATAGAAGGCTACCGAGCCTCAGCATCCGTTCATAACCACAAACAGTGCGACTAAGAATAAGTATTAAACGTTTTTAAAATACGTAACACTTAAACGTGTGAGGCCGGGAGTAGCTAGCGAGCGATCCACGGCCGACAAAGGGCGTCGAACTTGCTATTTCATAGACTATAAAAATTATGCAGAATGCTGGATTACTTAAAATTTATTTCAAGCTTTATTGTATGGAGGTGATGATAGTTGTAAGTATGTGAGAATAAACAAGAAGTTAAATATCCTTGTCAGTGATGCATCATAGTTTAAGGTTAAGAAAATATTTTCTTAACCTTAAACTATTAACGTGTTGTCGGTTCGAACGTACAAACCTATTATTTCAGTAGAGTTTTAAATTGGTAAACCGCGTAATTAACGCACATATTGGTGAAAAAGGTAGTTTTAAAAATATTCTGCACTTAGATACTACCGAAAAAAACATTCCCGAGACGTTGTTGTCGTCTAATTTAGTAGGCACAAAATTACACTTTGTAGTATCTCTCTTGGTTACTTATCGCTTTATTTTAACGCCATCTGTTATCGAATAGATTCTATCAAAAGGTAACAGCTGTTTTTAGGGTTGACACTTAGATATTTTGATCTAAACTTTGAACTTGTTTTCCGAACCAACCGTAAGGATTACAAGTTTATGTTACTGTTACTTATAAACTACATCACCAAACATACAAGCCCCTTAAGTATTATCTCTTCATTATGTTACACGTTGTATATTAACCTAACCTAATCTTCAAGTTAAGTTTTCAGAAAAAATATTTGAGTGTAAAAAATCTGTTAAGTTAATGCTCAAATTTATTTAGTAAAGTATCTTTTATTTAGTTAACGTAACATTATAATGTCTCGGTGACAATCAAAATTAACTTACTTCGCACTAGTTAAATAAAGTCGCATTTTTTTTTATTTCACTTAGTTTTAAAAATTAAAATAAAAATTCTATAAAAAAAACACTATCGATACTTTTCCTTTTTGTGAATACAAAAGTATTCACACGCTATAAAGTTAGACTAGTTCGGAAAATTTCTAAACGAAAAACAATTAGTCCAGCCACAGAATATTTTTTTTTTCCACGTGATCCAGCTTCTATTTTCATAACTATTTCAGCCACGAGACAATAACTTTTGCGAAAAATGTGTCTTGAAGCAATTTATACTATAATGATACCATAATAATTTATACTATTCATTAACATTGCGATGAAAAATATTATGTGACAAGAAGTGCTCCCGTTCCGGAAGACGTAGTCGGTACGGTGAGGTGTGACGACGAGCGCAGCCAAGAGGAGCAGTTAGGTTGCTTATAGTAATATACGCCCTAGAGCTTTTTTAAATAACCCCGACGTGTTTGTGGCACGGATTGTGGCTGACATAGTAATTTAGAAGGCAACTTAGATTTTTAGAGGGGAGTAATGCTTTTTAAAAGAAGTCTGCTTAATTAGCACCCTTTCTAAACTGTTTGAAAACTCCGCGGGCGAACCAAGCTCATAAATATATATTTTTTATTGAAATCAAGAACAAAAAGGATAAATGCACATTTTTATAAGACATGTTCGAAAATTTTTCAAATTTAAAATAAGAACAAAAACAAATCCTCCCTACACAGAGTAGGCATACTCACATCATCGATACGACTCCTGAACAAGTTCTTGGCTTGCGCCAGATGCACTGGGACCTCCAGTTCTGGATCCTCAGCCTTCAGTTCAATTCGAGCGAGACAGTACTTCCCTTTCACTCGCACAATGCTTCCTGTCTCTAACTGTACCCTTGCGTGGCTACCCAGGCACTGGTCGAAGTCACCTAGTTGAATACCATTACCTTGTAGTATCCCAGAGGGAATTTTTGCTGTAGCGTCGAGCACTGTAATGAAAAATTCCGGTTCAACATTCTCCCTTGGGGGTAGTTAGGTACATACACGTAAATGAAGCAGTCAAGGCCGGCCGCATAACTAACAATCCATTGTTATATTCACAGACGTATTTATTTTGCAACAAAGACGAAATACTTTATGTGTAGTTAAGATTATTTTGAATATGATTGGAAATTTTAATTGATGAAGATAAAAACTTGTTACAAAGACCTTTTAATTCAATGTATAAATTCAATGCAATATCGATTTTTTACTATTACTTCAAGATTATAATATGAAATAACTTTAAAAGTGGATCATTCATCAGTTGAAGAATATCATTATAGATGTTTTCATATCATCATCATTAAATATTTTTGGTATTTACCTATGAAAATTATATTTCTTTGCGCAAAACCATAAAATTTACCGATACTTACATTGCCTACAACGTTGATACAAACGAGAGGCATTAAACTAAACTACATATTATTTTGCGTATCATTATCAGGCTACATAACAAAAATCAAATCAATGTAAGCAATAGTTTAGTCACAGGATTTTTTTTTTGTTAGTTTAATCACGTTAAGGCGACAAATTGAAAAAATGCATTGACTTTCATCGCAAACTATGAGAATATGACATGACGAGTGGATCTGACATTTTGATATGTGTAAATTCATCTCTTTATCTATACTTTGCCTGCTCAAAAACATGATTTGATGATTTTGACTCGATAGTTTTATTTTTTGAAAACACGTCTAAAAACATACTTTTGTTAAAATTACTAGGTAATTATGCAATCCATATGCTTAGAATTTACTTAAATTCAATCTTCCCTTTATTGTTCGGACTTTGGTTGCTCAAAATTTACATAGCATTTACCGTTATTTTTTTATCGATTTTTGAAACGATTTCAGTGTCTGAGCGGTGTCGATGGTGGCGATTTCTAGGCAATACGCGACCTTATGTCGGCGTGTTAAGGTGCTAAGATTTCAAGAAAAAACATTTCGATGTGTCGTCTTAAGCGCCAAGCTTAGTTGACCATTCCTCACTTTTTTATGATTTTTTGTTCTAACTTATTATCTTCCGTTAATTACTTTATTAACCTATCACGACCCTCTCCCCCCCCTCCTAGCCCTTTTCAATTTTTTTTCGAGTGTGTATCATTTTTGATACACTGGCCTCCGAAATAGTTTTCACTGTGTTCGAATGTCCCAGGCTATGTGTATCAAAAATGATACATACAAAAAAAAATCTGTTTCAGATATACGCGGAAAAGATTGAAGAGGAGCTTAGGAAAAACAATAGCAAGTATACCTTGCAGTTGTTTTTTCTAAACTCCGTTTTCATTTGTTGCAGAATTTCAAGAACAAATTAAAGTGTAACTGAACTTATAAAAATGAACCTAAGTAGTGATGATTCAGACCTTGATCCAGACTATTGTCCTAGTAATAGTAGTGAAAATGAAAGTGAAAGTGATAGTGCTGACGAGATTTGTAATTTGCCTCTTTCTTCTCGAAGAGTATCAACATTTTCAGAAAGTGAAATGCCGTCATTACCGGAGATCCATAGACGCATATCTACACGAAGGACAGGTAAGGTGCAGTTGGATGATCGTTGCAGAGCTAGTACATCCGCTGCCATAAGTAGGCCAATAATATCTGCCTATGAAAATGCTCCAAGTACATCTGGTTCGACCTCTCATGAAATTAGTGAATCTGAATGGTTGAGGCAAAAAATTGACTCTTTGCAATGGGATATGCCCACTCAAGAAGGCCCACAAAATATTGAATACACAGTACCATTCTCAGGGATGAAAGACATTTATTGTGGGATTTTAGCTCTAGCAGATCCAATAGATTACTACGACTTATTTATGACTCACGACATCATCCAGCATATAGTCGATCAAACAAACTTATACGCAACGCAATTTCTGTTGACTAATGATGTAAGATCGGGATCTAGAGCACATTCGTGGATTCCTGTAACTGAAGATGAAATGGTAAATTTTTTAGCGTTGATTGGTTGGATGGGCTTAGTCAAATTACCTTCTATAAAAGATTACTGGAGAACTGATAAGCTTTACAATATCCCTTTAGCCCGAAATGTGATGCCCAGAAACCGTTTTGAACTCATACTCAAATTCATACATTTTTCTGATAATACTATGGCAGATCCGAATGACAGGCTGTACAAGTTGCGAGATATTCTTGATAAGTTCATAAATAATTACAAGACCGCTTACACGCCAGGAGAAAAAATTTGCGTGGATGAATCCCTAATACCTTGGCGGGGAAGACTGTTATTCAGGCAGTACATACCAAATAAAAGCGCAAAGTATGGGATCAAAGTCTTCAAACTGTGTACGGAAAAAGGGTACACTTGGAACCTGATGGTATACTGTGGCAAGTCTAGAGATCCAGAGACTGAAGTTTCCGAAAAAACGGTAATGACACTAGCAGAGGATCTGTTAGATGAAGGCAGAACGTTGTATACAGATAATTATTATACAAGTATCCCCCTGGCTTTGCGATTGAGAAAAAGAAGAACTCATTTAGTCGGTACACTCAGAGCTAATAGAAAGTATTTGCCTAGAGAAGTAATACATGCCAAATTGAAGAAAGGCGAGCTTGCAGCGAAACAAAGCCAAGAAGGTATAGTTGTGCTAAACTGGCGTGATAAAAGAGACGTCAGGATGCTCACTACGAAAACCTCTGCTCTTGAGATGGTTCCTATTAGAAACAGAAGGCCTACTGGACAGACCCAAAAACCTAAATGTATTGAGGATTACAACGACGGCAAATCTTCGATAGATCTCAGTGACCAGATGGCGACCTATGGCTCTGCATTACGTCGTTGTACAAAATGGTACCGTAAGCTAGCATTCGAAATAATTTGGGGTACTAGTTTAGTAAACGCTCATTTTTTGTACGATGAATATACAAATAAAAAGAAAATGTCAATAATTGAATTCCGAGAGAAAGTAATTCAATCTTTGCTGGAGAGAAATTCTTTAGTAGCTGATTCCAATCTTCGTTCACGGAAAAAAACAGAAGAAAAACATTATTTAATTCAGAATATTGTGAATGAAAAGAAGGTTCGTGGCCGTTGTGCCGAATGTTATAAATTATATGGAAGAACGGGCAAAGTCATTGATGGCAAAAAAAAAACTGCCCCCCAAGTATACACAATTTGTTCAATTTGTAAAACTTACTTATGCCGTAATTGTTTCAATAATACGCACTAATGTCCATCTTTATTTTTGAAAATAACAAATTATTATTTTTTCGATACCCTGTTTCTAAATAAAACCTGATAAAACAACCATTTGTTCTTTTTTTTCAATCGTCATCAAAGTCTTCTTCATAATTTTTTAAGTATATGTCCGAAGGCCAACCCAAATACATCATAAAACTCCCCTAGGCCAGAGCTATATTTTCATCAAACTAAATGTATGAAAAGCGTGTGTATTAGTGATACACAGCGTTTTGTTCAAAATGGGCGGTGTGTATCTTTTTTGCACACACATGTTTAAACAGCGTGTGCAAAAATGATACACTGGCGCTTAACGTGTTAAACACCTTGTATCTTCCCGATTAACTGATTGTAAGTACTATGCATAGTTATCATTCAACGCAAAAAGTCAAAATGTCAGTCCAAATCTTTACAAAGGATGCTTACATTCTACCTTAATTATTAAGCTGTTTAAGTTCTTTGAAAAAAGATATTTCGAATAAAAAAAAAACTTTTTTTAATCGGATTAACAGTAGGCACTTATAATATACCTATGCGGTTTTATTTAATGCCTCTCACTTGTATCAACGTTGTATACTCTTTTTATTAGTTGTTGTAAATCTGGAGTTTCGTGAGGATTACCATGTTATGTTACCATGTAAAATGTGTATACATAAGTAAAAAATAAAAGTAAATAAGTGTTGTTTTTTAGTTTTTGTACTGCTAGACATAAAATATTTCAGATGCTGTATAATTACTTATATTTTATATTGTTAAATGCACTACTGAAATAGGAAAATATGTAAGTGTGAGTTAACCTCGCCATGGTTAAAATATTAATGTGTATGTTAGAGGGTGCGCCAAAATTATACTGCAAGGCAGGCGTTCCTTAAAAATCTGCATTTTTTTAAACATAATTAACGTGAATTATTTTATAAACATAAAATATGACTGAAACAAAAGTTGATTTGAATATTTTTTTAGCTTTGTTGAAAGGTAGGTAAGATGTTTTGTTATATTTTACTTTACACTATAGTTGAATTCTTTTCAAGTGGTTTTTGTAACAGTTCAAAATTGACAATCTTTGTGACGTTGCCGTAATGAAATTGTTCGATCTTCCATCTTTGACGTATCGAATCAGTTGGTGAAAAAAATGTATGCAAACTTCCGATTACAAGATGGCCGCTAATATTCATCGATTCAATGTCGAATCGGAATTGTCAATCACTATCAACTGAACGTTCCGATTCTTTGAATCTGTCTATTTAAGATGAATATTTTTATGACATTTACTTAATTTATTTACAGTTAATAATAACAATTACACTTTATTAATAGTTCAATTTATAATTTTAAAATAAACAATTTTATTGACATAGAAAATGAGAACTGTCACGAAAATCATTCGAAAACAATTCAACTATAGCTGTTTCACGCGGTTTCACATGCGCAATTTCTGATCTCACGGGAATATCGGAATAAAATGAATTGGCCTATTTGCTGTTCCAAGCTGTACACTATCACTACGCCAAATTTTATTCAAATCCCTTGAGCCGTTCGATTCTGCCGTGAGGTAAAAACATCCAGACATCCATTTCTTCTTGAAGTGCCTCCTTATCACTGAAGGTTGGCAGTCAAACTTCTGAATTTCTCTCTGTCCATGGCTCGGGTGAAAAGTTGTTTCACATTCTTGATACCGGTCCACTCTCTGATGTTGCTTAGCCATGACATCTTTCTCCTACCAGCCCTTCTCTTCCCCTCTATTTTACCGATCATGATGGTTTTCAGCAGATGGTATCTATCATGACGCAAGACGTAGCCCAAGTATGTTACCCTCCGTTGTTTGATGGTCTTTACGAGCTCCATCCAAACTTTCACATTTATAATATTAGTGCGAAGTAAGATTATAACCACACACCTAATAAATTCATTTAACTCAAAATTTCGATGTCGTTACTGACCCTGTGGTTTGGATTCGATTATATCCGATCTAAAATGGGTTAAATTTTATATATCAATTGTGACAACGTAACACGTTAAGAGTATTTCTTATACAGGGTGTCCCAAGGCAAAATACATCAAGGGAAAGTACTTTAAATATCGTAGATAAGGTATTTTGCTGAGAGAAGACTTTATATGTTTTTTAAATATTAGTAATTCCACATTTAAATAATTTACGTGATTTTCCACCTACAGACTACAGCAGTTTCGTGTATGCTTTTAATTCGATTAAAATTATAAATTTCACGTTGCTCCTTTCTTTCAAAATAGGTACTATGTTATTTTAGAAAAAATATTATTTTTGTCCACTCTTTCGTATTTACATAATAAAAATGGACCGTCATTTTATTTGCATGAGTCGGTTCGATTCCCAGAAGAAGCAAGTAATTCTTAGGGAATCCTTAAATTCAGAATTACTTCCATTTAAAACTCATATAAAGTCCTTATTCATAACAATACCCTATCAACGATATTAAAGGTACTTTCCCTTGATGTCCCATAGCCTTGGGTTGGGACGCCCTGTATTCATTTCTGCCTCTAGGAGTAGAAAATAATATATTGTTGTTTGTTCACATTTTTACATAACAAAATACTATAGATAAGAAGAAACTGCGGCAGGTAAATAATATTAAACAAGCATGGGTTATTGTGGTGACCTACCTTCTGCGTGTTTCTACTTGTCAAAGTTAAGCATTTAATGTTCATTAAAATTACATTAAGTATTAATCAAAAACACAAAAAGACATTGTTTTTAATTAGATCTAACTAACATAAATTAACTAACAAAAATACGACATAAAATGTATAAAGGTTGGAAATAAAAAAGGTTTAAAGGTGTAAACTTAAGTTCTCTTTTAACAATATACAGGGTGGAATTTTTAAATGCCCCTGGAGGGAAAGTAGGTACTCTAAATAAGAGAGATAGCAAATTTTACTCCAAAGAAACATTCCTTTATTTTGGAAAAGAAATAAAACTGCACTCAACGGCTTAACCCAGAAATCGAACCGACTAAAATCTTAAAATGAAGATTTCATGGTTTTCTTTTTTCGGTTTTCTTTTTTCTTTCATTAAATTCGCCAAATATGTTAGAGAGATTTTATTCTTGTGATTGACCCTAACAATCGATGCAATAATATTTTAGTCGGTTCGATTCCCGGGTGAAGCGAGCGAATTTTCAAAAATCTTTGAATGCAGTTTTATTTCTTTTCCAAAATAAAGGAATGTTTGTTTTGAGTAAAATTTGCTACCTCTTTTATTTAGAGTACTTTCCCTCCAGGGGGCATTCAAAAATTCCACCCCAATATTATATTATATAGTACCTATTATGTAACAATTTTCAAATCATTTAGAATAAAGAATCCTAAATCTGAAATAAAACCATCGATAGCTTTCAATTACACACGTATCTTAATTACTCAATAACGTAATTACACAATTATCTTCATATACATTACATAAATGAAGCTTTTTATTTATCAGTTCTAATTACCAACATAAGCTATTTCATTATAATATCATATTTGTATGATTGTTTAACCGCTTTAGTGTTTTTTTCCTACGTCTAAACTTTTATAACCTTGACTGAAACGATCGTGAATATTTACATTCTCGCCAACCATGTTGCAGTAATCACTGACTCTCTGCCAATAGAAATAAAAAATAGCCACCGCTTAAGCGTTATCATTAACTAAATACTGTCTCGCTAAATTATTTGTCGCTATAAAATTTAAGGAGAGTAGCCGTCTGTGGCTTTTCCTGCTGTAAAACTAAACAATAAATGATCTAGGTCGCACAAAAGTCTCTCTAAGCTAGACTTAGTTTTTTATTTATCTATGTTTACTAAGCAACAAACAAAGAACGATGCTTTTCAATTTAAAAAATGACTTTGACTTTGTCTTTAAATTGAAAAATGACCAAAACATCACTTTTTTAGACATTTAAAATAATATGAATTACAGATTACGAAGCCTAAATGTTAAGTAAGATAATGACGGTTTATTTGAAAACTAATTTCAACGCTCAAAATTGAGCTCGTTTAGTTGAGCCATTTGATACCAGATTCGTATTTAGCGACCACAATGGGCCATTTTACTAATTTAATCAAGCTCGTTATGCAAAAGTTTATGCTTAAAAAATGCATATTTTATTACAGACTTGTTTCAAAAATATTAACTTCACAGTAAACATAAATATAATAAGGTTAATTCAGCAGAGAGTTAGGTATATATCTCAACAAAATTCCTAATAAAATCCTAAGTAAATATACTCACTGTTCAAAGCCCATAACTTAGTCCCTCGTAACTGTCGTAAAAGGATTTGACCGTGACGTCTGCATTCAGGGTTATGAATGCGTGAAAAATTCGGAGCAAAAGTCGGAAAGAACGCATAGAAATCCTCAAATTCACTTTGGATTAAGTTTCGCCTGTGTAGAGCTTCTGTCACTTGCTTTAAATATGTTTCCTGCTTTGCAATAATATCCTCAATATGGACAGTTTCACTAGTTGGTTTCGTTTGTTTTTCTTTTTGAGCCTTTTGTTCAGAGCGTTTGTGGTCTTTCACTTCATTGACTTTTTTTTCGTCAGGTTTCTTAACAGACTTTTTGTCTGTTTGTTCAACTTTCGGCTTTTTTTGTTCGGGTTCTTTCGGTTTGGGGGGCTCTTTTTTCGGTTCGCTTTTTATTTGTTTTTGTGGCTCTTTGTGTTCAATCTTTTTCTCATTTATAGGTACCGGTACTTTTTCATCCCTTTGTTTGCTTTTAATACTAGAATCAGTTTTAGTTTCATGTTTATTTTCCGTTTTAGTTTGTTTATCTTCTGTTTTGGTATCTTTTTTGATGATGTTCATAAACTCATTCTTTGAGTTTGTCGGTTCAGTTTTTTCAGTGTGCTTTTGATCAGGTTTTTTAATAGAATTATCATGCTTTTTGATAGGCTCAGCGAACTTCGTTTCACTCTTGTCTGCAGTTTTTGGTTGTATCTTGATATTTGGTACATCATCATCATCTTCATCATCATCGTCATTTTGTTTTGATTTATTTATTAAATTGTTGTCAGACTTCGAACTTTCCTTAAGCAAACGATTTTTTGAACTTGTTAGTAATAAGTCCTCGTCATCTTCATCATCATCATCATCATCTGTATCATTATCTTCATCGACATCACTATTTAAATCATCGGCCTGATTAGTATTGGGCTTTATTTTATCCGTAGGAAGGGATTTCTGCTTTTTCGTTTCAGATATTTTGTCTTCAATATTAGTTTTCTTTTTTATGACCTCGTCATTATCGTTTTTTCTTTTCGGAAGAGCAGTTGGTTTTGTGTTTTCTTTGGTGGGCAGAATTGGAGAAGACTTGGAGCTACTTTTGTTCAAAATATTTTTTCTTACAATTACAGTCTCCTTGCTGAGATCTTCATCATCGCCGTTTTCATCGTCATCCTCATCGTCCTCTTGGTCATCATCTTTTTGGTCATACTTTTTTTCAGTAACAACTTTATTTTTTTTCGTATCGCTGCTGTGTGATTTTGTTTGTAAACTTTTTTCTTTTAAACTTTTTGTGGGGCTAGGTGTTTTAATTAAAATTTCATCGTCATCATCATCATCGTCGTCATCATCTTCGTTACTGAATTCGAATTTAAAATTTGATGACTTCTGTTTAATTTGCTGCTGTTTTTCACGCACTGCTGCCTTCAAATCTTCATATGAACGTTTAGCACTAACACTTTTAATACTAGGTAATTTTGGCCCGAGGTTAAGTTCACTGTCACAGTTTTCGCATTTTTTTCTGAATGCACTTGTCTTTTCTACGTCACTTTTGGGCAAATCACGTATGCGGAATGCGGTTATCACTGTTACTAGGATTGTAAAGCTGAATAAAATTAGAGCTAGCGTCTTCTGACGCGGCATGACTCGCGGGATTATGACGTTTACGGAATCATTTTTACAGAAACTAAGCTTTTATGTAAATTAAATTAAAGTTGACTTTTTAATCATGATTCTGACATATTTGAGCGGTTGAATTTGTTTTTTTTTCATTTAAGATATTGCACGTATTCTATTTTCGTTAGAATTTTAAAGGGAAAGTCACGTATCGTAGGTTAACTCGGGGCTACTGGCGCGAGAGTTGGTTTGATGGCATTGGTCCAAGTTCAGTGTAAAAATAGTGCAGCAAGAAGCGATTGTCTGAACTGAGCTGATTTAAACGCAGCGATTGACAGAGCCCTGACACATTGACATTTTATATGAATATTGATTAGATTTTAAATTGTGTAAACTATAAGACACATCTTAGACTCTCGCTATTTATAGAACGTTCAAAAATAACAAAAACAGAATTAAAAATTGAGCTCAGACTTTATTTATTTATGGGACATAGCTACGAGTACAGATGGTTAAATACAGTTAAATACAGTACTTACATAATAATATAACACTATAATTGACAGATAGTTTAAAAGCACATAAAAGCTTAAAGCTCTTGATATTATAACTTTTATTTTAATATGACTAAAGCTCAACGAGTGCGCTATTGCTTTTTAAAATTAGCAGGCGCTATGATGGCAAAGCTTTAATATAAGTCGACAAAGTTATCTCTGAAATGAACTAAACTAAAATTGGATTCTAATTTATAGAAAATAATGTTCAACACAATTAAAATAAACAAGTTTAATTTATAGGGACATTATCCTATAAATTTACCATAACAGTTAACACTCACTAAAAACAATATTTTTGTCGTATGAAGTCTAAAGCGTACGCTACGCAATCAATATCTTTACATTATGTCCAAAATATATACTTTATCACGAATTTAAAGCGCTAATAATTAATTCGCCAATTTAAGTTTATATTAAATCGGTTCAGAGAACAAACACTTAAACTAAATTAACTTTAGATTTAATTAGATTAGCACAACAACAAGAATTATGAGAATTCATATTATGAGCTGAGATTATGAGTTAATATGAAAACAACTTTTGTTAATTTATTAATTATTTATTAATAAAAGTATATGTGAAGATGGAGAATTGCCCTGAAAATATCAACAAGATGTTTTTTTACATGGATATTTGTTAATAACGACTGAGGCATGCTAATTTGCTGGATCGGAATCTCTGAAATCCTGTTTCGGAATCACACGGAAAACCACTCGTGTGATTCCACAAAATTCATGGAAGGACTAATGTCTTTCGCGAAAGCGATAAAGATAGAGGTTACTAGAAAAAAGGCTTCTTAAAAACATTTAAACTATCATTTATGTTTTAACAATGTCAAGTGTTTTCAAGCGCAAAACAACAAGAGATTAATATCGAATATCGTTTCTCAATTAGTTTTAAAATTCAATGTTATTATTTATCATTTCTTTTTTAAAGCTTAGTCAAGAGTTTCCCTATTCACTTTTTTGAGGTTATCCCAAATCAGAAGTCATTTTACAAATAAAAAAAAAGAGCTGTGATTAGGGCAATTTTTAAAAATTATGAAATTCTTATTAAAATCTAGATGTGAATTGTAAGATCTTTGTTATCCTTTTATCATTTTGTATATTTTCCTTACATAAAGCTAGTGGTGTTTTACAAAAAGAAGAGTCTTATGAGTAGAAAATAAGCAGTAATTTCCTCTACTAAAACTAAAACTTTAAATAAAAACAGCTTGACTGGCAGAGTTAAACTTGCAAGACAGTAGCAATTAAGAATGTGGTCTAGATTTTTCACCCTTCACTATGTATTACGCTTGTACTATGTTTAGAAAAATATTTTTTATAAGAACTTTAAGGTAGAACCACGCTTACCAAAAACAAACTAAATGAAAGTATATCAACACACTTTTCCTTCCATAATGCAACCAGACACACATTAAGGAACCTTTCAACCAAGTTAAAGTTTCACATCGGTGCACTCAAGGAATAAGAACACAAACTAAGAACGCCTATATTTCCCGTTCCCGTTGGAATTTCGGGCATTAATTGGTTAGTGCACCTATACACCCCCTAAGAAATGTATTTTCCAAATTTCAGCTTTCTGCTCTCAGTAGTTGTGGCTGTACGTTGTCCCTCAGTCACTCGATACCTCAGTCAGTATCGGAACAGTTTTATATATATTGATAGAACATTAATCTTTGTTTTTCACTAACATTATTTTAAAGAACGACTAAATCTTAATGATATGTGGGCTGTTACACATAGGCTAAGAAGGGGACTGGTTTTTTATAATACATTGCTGGAACATTGTAATACATTGTCACAAGAGACATAATGAAATTTAGCCTTTTGTTCCATATTCATCCAGGGGCGGTAAGTCTTTGTTGACGATGGGGAAATCTTCAAAAGATATCCATCGTCCTGAGAACGATGATAGGTTATGTAACGTTTTTAATCACTAAAACCCCCCCGGTGAGCCAGCCTCTACGTTTATAAAGAGACCCCTGGATCTCCGAGGAACGCACCGGTGCGGCGGCGGCGCCTCTTTAACGTCTTATCCTTCCTTCCTAATGTTGTCCATCCCTCTTTGCGCTCAAACAATCAGTTCCCATTCTGATGTACAGTGTGGCCGGTGACGAACCGGGCACACTGTACATCCAGGTTAGTCGCCCTTTACGACAAGCTTGCATTCTAAGCTGCCCTACGCAGCTAAAAAGAAAAAAGGTTCCGTATTTCCTTTTATATACAGGCTACAAGCTGAATCGCTACCAAATATTAGAATATTTTTTGTATTCATTAAAACAACAGTAGCAGCAATACTTTTTTGGATTTAATCGAAATTTCATTAATTCTTCTTAGCCTATTACTACTTTGACAGTATTTTACCAGGACTAAAACACTATAATTTGTTATTACAGTCTACGCCGGTGTACTAAAGTTCATCTAAGTAATTTCAGTATAAAATACAAACAATTTCTTAAATTAAATATTATAAATTAAATGTAATAATTCATTCATAACTTCACGCCTGTATCCCTTATGGGGTAGGCAGAACACCAGAGGTCATCAAACCACTGATGTCACGTTTGACAAATTTCGAGGTATTATAATGATGGAGAGAGACTATTGCAGTGACAGGGAGTCAGCCTATCGCCCGCAAAATAACGCCAATAAAACCTCTGTGTAAAATGTAATAAATGGTTTGTAAAATAGATTAATTATAATATAAATAAATTAAATGTAAAAACAAGAATTGGTATGGCGCCTGTCTTGATTCTCAGTCCAGGGTGATGATAACCAACCTTATAATTTCTTATAAAAATCGAATCGCATTGTATAAATTATCCGATGGCAAAAGGAAAAGAAACCTTATCTCTGGTGTTGCAGGTAATCAGGGCGGCGGATTCGCACACTATCTATGCTATAGGTGACCTGTTTGCTGTTTTACCTCCCGTTTCATTATAGTTTCAATAATCCAAGAGAAAGCCGGGATCAGGGACCGGAAAACCCCTTTATTTGATTAAGCCTATTGATAGGGTAACCCTATCAAAATCTTACCATATGGAAGTGTAACCCTATTGATATGGTAAGCCTATCGACGTGGTAACACTTTGAATAAAGTTAACTACTTTCGGATGCGCTTACCCTGTGATAGGGTTGCCTATTTTTATCTCTTTTCCGCGCATGCTGTTGAATTCGGAAGTATAATTCGAAGTGCGAGATTGAATAGATGGTGATATTTTTGATAATTTGATATTCTTAGAGATTAAATTTGCCTGCAGGTTTTAAAACCCTATTGAATCGGTAACCTTCAATAGGGTTTTCGATAGGCTTACTGCTTACATGAAGCTAACTCTATTGATATGGTAAGCCTTAAATTAGGGTAAGTCTTCGATACGGTTACCAAATTGATAGGGTTTTTTAAAACAAGTCTATGAAAAACCCAATCAAAAACCTCTTTAAGGGTAAGCGGTTCCGGTCCCTGGCCGGGATCAATGCAAAATATAGGCGATCGGAGTTTGTAACCCGCTGCTGGTCCACTACTAGTTACATCCCCTCACCCGTCGATAGCATTTTAATAGTACGTGGGTACCTACTACCAAATATAAAAATATTTAAAAGATTAAACTACACATGCAAATCCGTGCTATTGTATAGTCTGACATTTAGGACCTTATAGCTCTGAACGGACTAACGAGCGGAACTTGGACCAATAGTAACTTTAATTCAGGTTACTAAGACTTATCCAAAGGTGTACTGTACATTTCTATGGGAGGTGGGTACTAAAACGTTGCAACATCCTTTACTGCTCAAAACCTACACAATCTAAATAGTTTAGTTTTTCGAAAGTTCCTTACAAGATTTTTAAATGTGTGAATGTAGTTTTTCTCTTTATTAACTAAGAACTAAGAACAGGTCTTCGTACCTATATCTTTTCAGACTTTCAGAACGTCCCATACTGACGGATATAAATAGTCTACCCTGTATATTTGTAACAATTATATTTTACAGAATAATTCTAATGTTGTCATAAGTTTCACGATTCATAACATTAAATAAAATACTTTCAAACAAGCTTTCAATATGGTAAAAATATTATAATTAAAATGTAAAATATACACGATGAATCCCGATCTAAATGTCTTTTGTTTTGGATAACGTCCCCACAAGAGTATACCTATCAGTCTATTAATGGGACCAAATAATGGAACCACGATAAAACACCTAAGGCGGGTAAAATCACTGATAAAAAATCAGTCAAGTGTGAGTTCAACTCGCGCTCCCAGGCTTCCGTGCCTTTGAAATACTTTGATGTTCCAATAATTATGAATGTGATCTTAATTTTGCCCACTTGAAAAAGACCGCACTTGAATCAACGCATGAATAGGTTGGCTTCAAGGAGTTTTGTAAATTTCTACACAACTGTCATATGCAAGCTTATCTTGTTTTCGTTCGCATTGAAATATCAGGATATTTATTTAGTGTATTTTTATATATTAGCTATAGACTAAGCCCGCGTTAGGGCGTAGATCCACCAGTATGGTACGGCGCCGTATGCCATGTAACGGCACGGCGCGGCGCCGCATTGTTCCATGGCGTCGTGCACGTTGCACCGCTCAGCGCTTCATATTTGCTCTTAAAATATCTCCATCATGGTTCATTATAGAAAAGGATTGATTTGCACCGTACGGACTTGCGCCGCGCCGTGCCGTTATAAGGCATACTTTTCTACTTTTTGAGCGGTGCGCCGTGCACGACGCCGTGAAACAGTGCAGCACCGCGCCGTGCCACGGCAATAATAAATAATAATAAAACTCTTAATTGTAAACCAACATGGTTACATAGTTTAAATGAAACAACAATTACAATTAACATACAAAGGGCGGCCTTATCGCCGAAGCGCGATTTCTGCCAGGCAATCCAGGCAACGGCACCGTGCCGTTACACGTGCGGCGCCGTAGAGATGCATGTAAAAAGAAAAGCATATACATATAAAACCTCTAAATACGATTAGCTATTAGTTACGACATAGCATCTTATTACATAGAAATACAAATGAGATATTATTAAAAATGCGTGTAAAATAATGATTAAACATCTCCACTTTATTGCCTTAACTTTATTGCACTTCGGTAATGAATGTCATCATCCAAGGGCTAGCTATACAAGAACAAGAGAACTATTAGACACGTGAATATACAAGGTTTGTGCTTTTGATATTACAAATTGTAGTTGTCTTTGTTCATTTTATATTTTTTGTTTTATTATTTCTTTATTTTTATTTAAGTAGTTTAATGGCCCATCAACACTTTACAATTTTAAGTTTTCTGTCCTTATCACTCACTTGCGAAAAGACCGTGTATTTGTACATTATTACATCTACAACTGTAGATCAAACTCCAGTTGCCAATCCAAGCAGAGCGTGGCGAGTATAGTCCTTCCCTTCATTGTATGGTGCGTACAGATTGCTGTAATGTAAAATTCTGCGCACGTTGCGTATTTGGACGTGTAGTGCGCAGAGTGTTACATTACTAGTTCCATTACAGCAATCTGTACGCACCATTAAGAGTGATTTCTTCTAGCAATGTTTTTTTTTTGTTTTTCCGCCAAGAAAAATCTAAAGCAAGTTCTAGCAGGAGGGGGATGAATCCTGTTACGGACGAATGGGCATTCTATAACCTGTTAGCCCCAATGGCTAATAGATATAGAGTGCCCAGACAGAGTGGGGACCGAAAGTTCGGCCACGATACTCCTCAGCCGGCTGAGTATACCCACTAAACATCCCCCTTTTATGACCCGCCTTGATTGCCGCTGATCATCATCGGAGCGACAGCCAATCGGTAGATAGAGGCTGCGCAGCGAGCGGCATCCTGACGGCTGCCACCAAAAGGAACTGAGAGCGTTAGCAATGGACTTACTGCAGTGAATAATAAATAAATTATTCAAACTGGTAGCCCAAATATGTGTCTTAAAAGTTTACTTTTATATAAGCTTGTGTTATGGAGACAACACAAAAGAGCTAGGGGCTATCCCAGTATACACCCAGACCTGAAAAACTTGGGAAAGTTCGTTTTCTAAACTGGCTCGGCGAGAACTTGAACTCAAAACCACTCACGCCGCAGCTATTGATACGTACAGATTGCTGTAATAGAACTAGTAATGTAACATTCTGCGCACGTTGCGTATTTGGACGTATAGTACGCAGAGTGTTACTTTACCAATTTTTACGTTAAAGGACAGGCGGCGCGTCGCTCGAAACGTCGTGCGTTTTTACTACATCGCCGGCTTTACTATGGAACCATCCTCTGGTTTAGAGTAAAGCCGGCGATGTAACGAAATTGCGCGAAAACTTAACGTGCCCTAAAAATTGCCAAATACACCGCGGAAGCCGTTAAAAACATGCACTCGTTTCTATACGCCTACTCAAACGTAGTCACAGCCAAGTACAGAGCTCACCAATTATTTCGAATCACTAAGTACTACATTGGTTGAAAAGTTCGCGGCCTGGCCATTAAAAAAAAAACTTTTGTTATTTTTTCTGCCGTCATTTTGAACTGTCATTATTCAATTGTCAGCCCGCGAATTTTCAATTTGATATCTTGTTTAAATAAAATTTTACGAACAATATAAATACGTGTGTAGAACAAATTTTCACTAATGGAGAAATTTGAACAACGTGCTGTGATTAAATATTTGTTTAAAAAAAGATTAACACCAAAGGAGATCCATGATGACATACAAACAACATCAGGGGAATCTGTACCGTCTTATACCACTGTAAAAAAATGGGTTGCAGAATTTAAACGTGGACGAGAGAACATCGAAGATGACCCTCGCTCCGGCAGGCCAATGACGTCTACGACCGAAGAAAACATCAATAAAGTGTGTGATCTCATATTGAAAGACCGTAGATTGACTATCAGAGAAATTGCAGACACTATAGGCATCTCATATGAACGAACGCAAAACATCATTGTCCATGAACTCGGCTTTTCTAAGGTTTCGGCTAGGAGGGTCCCCAGATTGCTTTCAGTAGAGCAAAAGCGAATTCGACTCACGATTTCTCGCGACTGTTTGGAGATGTTCGAGGCTGACAAGGTTTTATTGACAGATTTCTGACAATGGATGAAACCTGGGTTCACCACTATACCCCAGAATCGAAACAACAATCCAAACAATGGAAAAAATCAGGTGAACCAACTCCGAAAAAAGCAAAGGCAATTCTGTCGGCTGGCAAGGTGATGGCATCGGTTTTTTGGGATGCTAAGGGTGTCATTAAGGTGGACTACCTTCCAAAAGGCGAAACAATAAACTCTGCGTACTATAGCACCCTTCTGCGCCGTTTACGTGAAGAAATTAAACAGAAACGCCCAGGATTACTGAGAAAGAAAGTGTTGTTTCACCAGGACAACGCCCGAGTCCACACGTCTGTCGAGTCTATGGCTCAAATTCGTGATTGTGGTTTGGAATTGTTGCCACATCCAGCTTATTCTCCTGATTTGGCACCTTTGGACTTTCATCTGTTTCCAAACCTGAAAAAACACCTCGGTGGGCAGAAATTTTTAACGAATGAAGAGGTCGAAGCCGCTGTTAACCTGTATTTTGAAGACCTTGAGGAATCTTTTTTTAAAACAGGTATGGAAAATCTGGAAAGCAGATGAAAGAAGTGCATAGAGCTAAATGGAGATTACGTCGAAAAATAAAAATATTTTTGTATGTACTTTATTCTGTTTTCTTGACTAGGCCGCGAACTTTTCAATCCACCCTCGTAAGTTAAGCAGCTTTTGTGTTTAAATGCTGAATTTGCCCCTTTTATGGTCAACTGTTCATTCAAGTGTTAATCTACAAAAGTTAGTCTTTTGTAAAACTTTTCCGTCGTTGCTCGAAAAGGTTATACGTAAGTAGCAAACTATACTTACAGCCACACTGTCTCGCTTTTTTAATATAAAAAATGCTATGTCGTAGATAGATTTCTAGATACAAAAAACTACAACAAAACTACTTATATTCTTAAAATTGACGTCGACCACCGTTACAAGCACGTTATTTGAAAATTTAAATTGACCATAACTGTAACATTTTTACTTCCCATATTGTTTTACCAATTATAAGTTACTTCAAACTTGTAGAAAAATAGCTCTTACAACTGCGGATAAAATTATAAAACAAAAAGAGAGTTAATATTTATTATATATTATTTAGGTTTGATATTATTTTGTTCAACGCATAATCTAGTAGGTATTAATTGCTAAATACAGAACTATGTCTTAAAAAACAATCAAGTAAGAATTGAATGATTTCTAAAACAACCTAGCAGGAATAACAGTGAATTCTCATTATTAACAAGGCAAGAAGAAGGATTTTAAATATGTTTTAATTTATTTCATCAAAATTATGTATTTTTATTATTTAAACCTTTTATTTCCATTATTTTTAAATTCGATTACTGATCGAATTCAAACGTTTTTTTTTCGTTCCGAACTTTTTTATTTCATATTTATTTTGTAGCTTTTGATGATTTCCATTGCGTTTGATAGATCGCACTTCACAGGTAGTCCAATGTTTATTTTATCAATTGGATTCACGATATGAGTAGATGCCGCTTCGGTTTACCCTTCAGCAAAAGTAGTATTGATGAGCACTTGTAAAAAATGGAAAATTCACTTATACATTTTTTGCATTCATTGATTTTATAAAACAGGGTAAAAAGTCAACTTATTTCATCGGACAAAGTTAATTAACCTACTCCTACGCTTCAAGTTCGTATTACATTAATTAGTTTGTTAAAAGCATTCTATCGAGCATTCTATACAGTCTATCGATTAGGGTATCTTCAAAGAAGACCAATTCGAATCACCCTTCGTTACAATACCTAGTGTAAAAGCAGTTTGGTGCGTACAGATTGCAAGTAATGTAACATTCTACGCACGTTGCTTATTTGGACGTGTAGTGCGCAGAATGTTACATTACTAGTTCCATTCCGTACGCACAATAACGTCGCGGACTAACTGCAACTATCCAAATTAATATGACGTATTTAAAAAAATACTTATTCTTTATAGTCAGATAAATATTTTCAGATACTTTTATTATAATCTCATTCTGACAATAGTTTCACTACATATTGTTTAATCGGTAGATATTCAATATATTGGTATTGCAACATTTTCAACTTGTTTTCAATCCTTTTATTTTGATTTACAGAGCTTTAATTTGAATTGTAAACACTTTTCAATTATACATACCCACATATAAAGTTGTAAATGGTTATTCAGTTAAATCGAGTTTGACTTTAATCTTATATGTGACTAATCCCAATACCACCTGATGGCAGGTAAGATGGGGTCGGAAATAACAGCACCGAGGCTAAGGAAGGAGCAACAGATTTTATATAAAGAGTGAGCATTTGTTAAGCAAACCCTGAACCATACCAAGTGGGGATCACACGGTGTTGTAGTCTTTTCAACCGGCTTCATAAAAAGGAGGAGGTACTCAATTCGTCTGTATGTTTTTTTAATATTTGTTACCTCATAACTTTTGACTGTGAACCGATTTTGATGATTCTTGTTTCATATGAAGATACTTCTCATTTGGTTTCATATAAATTTCATCGAAATCGATTGAGTACTTCATGAAAATTTTCAAATATGTATGCATTCGAAGATCGTTTACCTTGACTCAGCCAAAGTTTTGACGTGAAGTCGGTTTTTTAATGCTCTGCATTCGTTGATTTTACAAACTTATTTAGGGGCGAAATTGCTTTTCTTAATTGAAATTTCAAAAGAAAAATACGTAGGGGACGAGAAATTTAAAAAAGACCCTCCTATTTGAGTGACTTACATTGGTACCGTGTAGATACAAAACACTGTAACTTCATATTCTTAAATTTGAGAAATTGATCAAACAAGTTTTTATCAGTTTTGTGCCGATTACTCTAAAATTTACTTAGGAAAGTATTTATTGTTTGGTATCAATTTCAAGGTAATTTAATATGTCATCTAGCCCGATATATTTTTCATAAAAATATAATAAATAAAGTGAAATATCTGCAAAAACTTGTATTGCTTCCATAATTGTGAACGGCGAATGACGACATTGTTACAGCTATACACTGTATCTTAGAGTTACCGTGTATTAGCTTGATAAAACATGGCTTTTAATTATCTGATAGGAAATTAAAGTCATATATATTTATCATATATATTAAGCAATTTGCTAAGGATCCATCAAAGATTTGCCGATTTACATAAAAATAAACACTAGTTTGATTAAGAGGGCACGCGTTATGTGCCGCTTTAAAACGTTGTTGAATTTTATATTACAATTCCTAACACTTCCAAAGCTTTTATGCAAAAAAATATATATTATGTAAACATTCATTTATTTAGTTTGCACTTTGTTTGTTTTCGAAAACATATTGTTGTTAGCATAAAGTGTAATTAAATGTATAAAGCCCTAAAATTTTGGCTCCATTTAAAACAACAAAAGTTTTTAATTATAAAACATATTGTATCGCGGTCTACATTCCTGTAAAGGTTAAGGCTAAAAGTCACGATGTGATCAGATCGCATAGTATTTAAGGACGCCCACTTTGGGTTCACAGAAGGATTATCTTTGTTTTTGTTCACATAATTAGGTATTCGTGAATTTTGAATGTTTTTCATTCAACTTACTGTCCCGAAATAATATTGAATTATATATTTATAACTTTGGCTTTCTTGATAATATTATACTACGTTACGATTGAAGCGTTTGATCAATCCAAGCCGATATATTTTTTTTATATTCCGTTCCCAAAACCACAGTACAGATATCTGTATTCTTGTAGGTACTTTACTTACCTATTGAAATTTGTAATTTTTTTTACGAACCAATCTTTACACAAGATTAGATGTATACAGGTCAAACCAAAGACTTAAATTAAGTAGTTTCTATTAGTACCTAAATGAGGAAATATAAATATTGCAGAGTTCACGACAACCGACTTTTTCAAAACCAATTGAGTGTCACTCTGTATTTAAAAAAAGGGTTCATGAAAATATAATGGCCTTTACTTAAAATACCTTCGACATTGTTGTGGGACAACTATTATTTATAGAAACCTCATAATGTGAACTGCACCATAAATAAAATAAAATGAATATGTGCGAGTAATTACTACATAATGAATAACGAACCATCTTCTCGTGGCCACGCAAAGAGCGGAAAATATGTTATATTTTAATAAACAACACAAATGTATGTATTTATTCAATATACAATATGGCAGGGACTGGATGCGCAGCGCTAGAGACCGAATTCGGTGGCGCGCGTTGGGAGAGGCCTACGTCCAGCAGTGGACTAGATGATGATGATGATGATGATTCAATATAAACATTTCGCGTACAATTTTAACATCAGGTGTTACTTTGCCTTTGAGGCACTTTGGTAGCGAGCAAATTTACACGTAATACACTGTGAAATTTTTAAACAACTTTTATTAATATTTGTAATTTATGTTGTCGCAAATAGCAAATCTTTCGGCTGGCTTGCGTGATGATATGGCACCATTGATCATTATTCTGAACCTTGTATTACTTTTGGATGATATAAAAGGTTAAGAAACAAACATAAGGTTGGAACCCTTAGAGACTTTAAGTAGCCACCATATTCAGCATAAATACCAGGTGCTATATTAATTCTAGTTTTTCTTTTTGTCCCAAAATTTGAGTTATGACTTCTCTTTTATCATCAATCCGCATATATTCAAAATAAAGTACAATTATATGTATATGCGATATCATAAACTTTGAATAAAGACTAAAAGTCATCAATACGAGGGTGGATTGAAAAGTTCGCGGCCTAGTCAAGAAAACAGAATAAAGTACTATTCGAATAAAGTACTTTTCGACGTAATCTCCATTTAGCTCTATGCACTTCTTCCATCTGCTTTCCAGAGCTTCCATACCTGTTTTAAAAAAAGATTCCTCAAGGTCTTCAAAATACAGGTTAACAGCGGCTTCGACCTCTTCATTCGTTAAAAATTTTTGCCCACCGAGGTGTTTTTTCAGGTTTGGAAACAGATGAAAGTCCGAAGGTGCCAAATCAGGAGAATAAGCTGGATGTGGCAACAATTCGAAACCACAATCACGAATTTGAGCCATAGACTCGACAGACGTGTGGACTCGGGCGTTGTCCTGGTGAAACAACACTTTCTTTCTCAGTAATCCTGGGCGTTTCTGTTTAATTTCTTCACGTAAACGGCGCAGAAGGGTGCTATAGTACGCAGAGTTTATTGTTTCGCCTTTTGGAAGGTAGTCCACCATAATAACACCCTTAGCATCCCAAAAAACCGATGCCATCACCTTGCCAGCCGACAGAATTGCCTTTGCTTTTTTCGGAGTTGGTTCACCTGATTTTTTCCATTGTTTGGATTGTTGTTTTGATTCTGGGGTATAGTGGTGAACCCAGGTTTCATCCATTGTCACAAATCTGTCAAGAAAACCTTGTGGATCAGCCTCGAACATCTCCAAACAGTCGCGAGAAATCGTGAGTCGAATTCGCTTTTGCTCTACTGAAAGCAATCTGGGGACCCACCTAGACGAAACCTTAGAAAAGCCGAGTTCATGGACAATGATGTTTTGCGTTCGTTCACGTTTTCTGGTGGTAGGCTTCGGCCGCGGCTTGTCACCACCCACTAGACAAAACCATGCCGCCAAGTGACTTAGTCGCGTTCCGGTATGATGTTTAGTGTAGCCATTTAGGAGGGTAGGTCTGAGTAATCGTGCTGCATTGGAGAACTGTTTTCAACTCGTAGGATAGTGACTCACCGGGTAACTCGTTTTGGAGGGTAGCGGGATCCGAAGCACGGTGCACCGCTGGCCGACCGCAGGTAGTAGGGGGCCCAAGTAGCATGCCAGCCACATGCGAAAGGCTGCCCCGCCACCTCGCGAAAAATCCCGGGAGGCTCCATCGTGCCGGTTGGCGACCGGTTGGAGAGGACCCGATGGCGACCTCGGGGGGGTTCGGGCGTCCCCGCAGTCTCCAGGCGAGTTCCCCAATGGTGCGTTGTTCCTTACGAGTTGCTTGGTTCCATTTGCAGCGCTTCACTCAACTTCTATTCTCCTCCCTATTCACTCCACTACCAATCTACAATGAAAGGTCCTAAAAAGAGTAAGGTTCAACAGCGGTTGCACTTCCTCTCCCTCAAAGTGCACTTCTGTAACATCCGTGGAGTGCACTCCAATCTGAATGATGTCCACCACCATCTTGAGACGGAGAGACCACACCTACTCTTTCTAACGGAGACGCAGATCTGCGATCCGTCAGACTCGGCATACCTTGGTTACCCAGGCTATATCCTGGAGTCTCTATTCCGCCCGCACGCCGGGGTGTGCATGTATGCCAGTGACGCGATCTGTTATCAGCGTCTCCGTTACTTGGAAGTACCGGACCTTTCAGTCATGTGGGTTCACATAGATACTGGCCTAGACCAAGTGGTTTACGCCTGTATCTATCGTTCACATAGCGGAGATCGGGAGACAACGAGGCTTATGGAATACCTTGGCAATACAGCAGATAAGATTCAGCAACGTTTTCCCATGGCGCAGTTGGTGTTTCTGGGGGATTTTAATGCTCACCACGGGCAGTGGTTATACCCGTATCAGGACACTGACCATGCTGGCAGAGAGGCCTTTAAGTTTTCGCTGACTTATGGTCTCTCACAGCTTGTTAACGAGCCTACGCGCATCCCCGACGTTGCTGGCCACACTGCGTATTGCTTGGACCTTCTGCTGACAACCGATCCTGACAGATACTCGGTGTCCGTCACTGCACCTTTAGGGACATCCGATCACTGTATGGTGAAATCTGTATCACTGTACTCGCCACCTGACACCCGCCCAAAAGGCTCCAGGCGAGTATGGCGTTACAAGTCAGCAGATTGGGATGAAATGCGACATTTCTTCGCATCTTATCCATGGCGGCAAACTTGTTTTACATCAACCGATCCATCGTGCTGCGCTGATGCTGTCTCAAGTGTGATAGTTCAAGCAATGGAGTACTACATTCCCCACGCTGACCTATCCCTTGAAACCAAAGCTTGCCCATGGTTTAATAGTGCTTGCCTTACCGCTGAAAAGCGAAAGCGGGAAGCATACAAAGCCTGGGCAAATGCTCGCAGAAGCAAAGCCCTGGATTCGCATGAACTTAAGAAAAGATACAATGCTGCCGCCAAGTCCTGCAAAAAGGTGATCAAAAGAGCTCGTTTTGCCCACATAGGCCGTATCGGAGACAGAATAGCAGCATACCCTTCGGGAAGCAAAGCTTTCTGGTCCCTTGCCAAGTCGGTCGAAACGAACTTTTGTCGCCCGTCGCTGCCTCCACTGAGGAAACCCGATGGATCTCTGGCCCACACTGCTAAGGAGAAAGCAGATTTATTTGCTAGTATCTTCGCGGAAAATTCTCGTCTAGATTGCCAAGGAAAAATCCCACCTCAATTACCTCAGTCCGGACCTACAATGGGTACCGTTCACATTCGCCAAAAGGAGGTTCTTAAATGCTTGCTGCACCTAGATGAGAACAAAGCTAGTGGTCCAGACGGTATTCCTGCAGTGGTCCTAAAACGCTGCGCAGCTGAGTTGTCTCCCGTTTTGACGCGCCTCTATCGACTTTCATTGGAATCGGGTAAGGTCCCCAAGTCCTGGAAGCTTGCTAACGTACAGCCAATACCGAAGAAGGGAAGCCGTGCCGATCCTGTCAACTATCGACCAATTTCAATCACCTCCATACTTTGCAAAGTCATGGAACGTGTATTGAATAATCGACTCCTGGCATACCTCGAGACCAACGAGCTCCTAAGCGATAGCCAATATGGTTTCCGCAACGGACGCTCGACCGGCGATCTTGTATGCCACTCACTTATGGAGTGAGGCCTTGGAGGGTCATGGTGAAGCAATAGCTGTATCCTTAGACATCTCCAAGGCCTTTGACAGGGTCTGGCACGATGGTCTCTTAAGCAAGCTTCCAGCATATGGCATACCAACCGGGCTCTGCGACTGGATATCTGATTTTCTGAGGGAACGGTCGATTCGAGTAGTCTTAGACGGCTACTCCTCTGACCTAATGGCAATTAATGCCGGGGTACCTCAGGGATCTGTTCTCTCTGCAACTTTATTCTTGCTGCACATTAATGACCTCCTAACACCAGGCATTATTGGATATGCTGATGACAGCACTGTTGTTGAGAGATATATATCCAATGCGCGAACGAGCGCCCAAGAAATCCAGGTTTTGAGAGAGTCTATGATTGAGCGCGTTGATTCGACCTTGCGGAATGTGTCCGATTGGGGCGAATCTAACCTGGTCAAATTCAACGCGTCCAAAACTCAGGCGTGTCTATTCTCCGCAAAAAAGAGCACCTTCACATTTACGCCCACTTTCCAAAATGTATCTGTCCCCATCACTGACCATCTAGGGCTTTTAGGCGTAACTGTAACATCCGGTTTAAACTTCGGTCAACAAATTGAGTCTATGGCAAAAACGGCTTCCAAAAAATTGGGTATCATCTCGAAGGTCCGGCGGTACTTCAGCTCTGAACGGCTGCTCAACTTATACACAGCCCAAGTGAGGTCGTGCATGGAGTACACTGTAGTCACCTTTGGGATGGTTCTGCGAAATACCAGCTCGAAGCGCTAGACTCCGTTGACCGAAGAGCCCGTAAATTAATTAACGACGTCGACCTTACAACCAAAAAACTGCAGACCTTAGAGCATCGTCGTAAGGTTGCGTGTTTAACCGTGTACTATAGGATACATTTTGGTGAGTGCGCCAGTGCTCTGTTTGAACAAATTGAACCCTCACCCTTTTACCATCGGACTACTAGACGCAGACAGAACTTCCATCCGTATGTGGTAGATATTCCGAAAAGTCGAACTAAGCGCTTTGACAGTTCCTTTTTGATACGGGTCGCCAAGGTTTGGAATGAACTGCCTGCGTCTATTTTCCCTGACCAGTATAGTCCTAGTACTTTTAAGCGTCGAGTGAATAGGTTTCTCGTGGATGGACGTGTAACACCTTAGTCTTCATGTGCACTTAACATCAGGTGGCATGGAAGACAAACGTCCCATCCATAATTCATTAAAAAAAAAAAAAATATGAGATGCCTATAGTGTCTGCAATTTCTCTGATAGTCAATCTACGGTCTTTCAATATGAGATCACACACTTTATTGATGTTTTCTTCGGTCGTAGACGTCATTGGCCTGCCGGAGCGAGGGTCATCTTCGATGTTCTCTCGTCCACGTTTAAATTCTGCAACCCATTTTTTCACAGTGGTATAAGACGGGGCAGATTCCCCTAATGTTGTTTGCATGTCATCATGGATCTCCTTTGGTGTTAATCTTTTTTTAAACAAATATTTAATCACAGCACGTTGTTCGAATTTCTCCATTAGTGAAAATTTGTTCTACACACGTATTTATATTGTTCGTAAAATTTTATTTAAACAAGATATCAAATTGAAAATTCGCGGGCTGACAATTGAATAATGACAGTTCAAAATGACGGCAGAAAAAATAACAAAAGTTTTTTTTTTAATGGCCAGGCCGCGAACTTTTCAACCAATGTAGTTTAAAGGATTTCGCATATGTCACGCGCTTTTCGATATACCTATTTTGTTTGATTCATTATAGAAGGCGTTGTGCCTGAGTATTTGTTATTTTTTTTAGAGGAAACCTGCGCTGGTTGATCATGTATATGTTAAGGGAATTGTCTCAAAACTCTTATATTAATGTAAATAAAAAATAAATAAAAATCTGACACTCTTACAACATTATCTAGCCCAAATTAAGTTTCTTAAAGAACTTGTGTTATGGATACTAAGTAACTGATATACTTAAGAAATATACAAACATACATATTGAATAAATCTTTTTGTCCTGCCCTTGTCCCATTATTTGGGGTCGGGTCTCCTCACTCTTCTGGCGAGCGGCCTCTACCTCTCTTTTGGTCTAGTGCGATTTGTACCACATGATACTCGCTTCTCCTATATACATGTCCGTACCACCTGAAACGGTTTTCGGTGAGTTTTTGGGCGATGCGACTTTAAAGCTGCCTCTTATGAATTCATTGCGCAGTTCATCATGTCGATTTACACCTCCCGCCCATCTCAGCATCTCATGGGTTTTCTTCACTGTCCAGCATTCTGATCCGTAGATAATACATATTTTTTTATTATAATATAAACTTAAATAAACATACAAACATCCATGACTTGACGACTTGTATCTGTGTTCATCACACAAATATCCGTCGTCGCCGGAATTCGAACCCAGGACCTCCGGCATAGAAGGCAATATATGTTACCACTACACCAGCCGGTCGTCAATATAAGAATAAAACAAAGCTTTTAGTTAGTTCTGCTACTACGATGGATTTTAGGCCATCACCCAAAAAAAATAACATTTTACAAATTAACTTTCAATGTAGCTTACCGTTCATCCGTAAACATCAAAAATCGATCAGGCAATAAATTCACTGCGGTCGTTTTACTTCAATAAATAACATCATGTCGATTCATTTTACCGTGCTGCAATTATAAATTGAAAAGTTTGTGAGTGTTTTTATTATTTATTTTTCACACAATGACTGAATGGATAGCACTGAATTTTCATCTCTTTTCACTGAGATCAGAGCGGCTGCGTTTGAACTCAATCGACCTCAGTGATGACGACGAAAATGAAACCACTTGTGTTTAAGAAAGAACCGAATCAAAGGGAATGTACAAACTTTCGTACTGTTAATTGGGGATTCTATTTTTTATTTATTTGCTGCTTTAAATTTACTTATAAAAAATTACATCTTTTGTAAATCGAATAAAAAGAAGACTCACTTACCTACATCTAATAACAATACTAACCTATAGGATACTTAAGTAATTTAACAAGATATATATTATTTAATTACTTATCTATGTTTAAACATGTTATTTAAATCACAAAATGAATGATTCATTCTTCGCATTATTTACTCAATCCTTATTAAGATGCGAGAGTCGTTATTTTGCTACATTACTTAATCAAAAAGCGTCTACTCCGATTGAGAATCAGTTGTACGTACAAGCAAACTATATCTGAATACATGATAAGGCCGTACTCATGTCAGCTCCTGTAATTGCACTTTTGGTCAGTAGTTTGTGGACCCCTAAAACCACCATCGCATCGGAGATAGAAATACAGAAAAAGTTGAAAATGATGACAATTTAATTCAACTTTATAAAAACTTAAGAATAACCTTCGATTTCATTAAACACAGATATCCAGCAAAAATTGCGCAAACTATTGTCTAGGCTTCCTAGCATTAGTGATAACTCATATAAGCATTTTTTTCATATAAGTACCTATAAAAAACTGTACGTAATTTTCAAGAGTTAAAAAATGAATAAGTAACACATTATAACTTGATGTAGGAATTAAGTTAGCACTGCGATTTTATACCTACCTAAATAACAAAAATACTAGAGCAATTTCAATTTTATCCAAAGTCCATTTCTTCAGTGTTTTTGTTTTCTTTATAAAGCAACCATGGTGGTGCGATTTATTTAAATCCTGTTAATATTTGTATTTTTTTTCTTTACACTTCTTTTTACCAAGTACCTTACTAAAGCTACCCTATCTTAAGGTTTGTGGCCCTACATGCTCATAACTATGGTGCAGATCTTAAAACGAGATTCTCAAGGATACCAAGTCCTTCGTGAGAGATTACCAAGTACAACGCCCATCGTTTTATTACAAGCCGCGGTAAATATTTTAACAACAAAATATCACTTTCTACTTTTGGTAATGTGTCCAGAGACGACCTTAACCTTTTTTCACAATTAACAGTATTTTGAATAAACTGGTTTCGCGAGACAGTAACAGTTATTACTTTTTTGTTGCCGAAATACTTAAAACTTATCATTACAGTGTAATTTTAGGAAGGCAATCAATAAGTACCTAGTGAAGTTGTTAAATTGAAGGGTTATTATGAGTTCTGTATGCTTTTGGAGTTGTAAGGAAGGAACTTATAAGGTAAATTATGTCGAATTTTACGATACTCCGTAAAAGGCAGGAAATATTGACATAAATTGTTATGACACAACTCAATTAAAATCATTACAATTTTTTGAGGTTATAGTATTCTGTAGAAATATAATAAAGCTTATTATAAATATTCTTTGTTCGAACGCGCTCGACTCAGAAACTGAAACTACTGAAAGTCGACGAGAAAAAAAAATGCAATTGGTAACCCAGCTGTCAGGGAAAATAATCAACGAGTGCAGAGCATTAAAAAAACCGACTCCACGTCAAAACTTTGGCTAGGTTAAAATGTCATCCACGTAAACATTCTCCGAAATCATACATATTTATTCAAAAATTTGAAATTTTCAACGAAGCAAACCGATTTCGACGAAATTTATATCGGACCAACTTTTAACAACTTCAACTTCTATCATATGAAACAAGAATTTTCAAAATCGCTTCATAATTTTTCGAAATATCGTGTAACAAAATCACAAAAAGAAACATACGAACGAATTGAGAACCTCCTCCTTTATGGGAAATCGGTTGAAAATGGCATCACTAAAAGTTACGTCACTAGTAAAAACTGCACGAAGCCACTTATAAGAGATATACCGAATGAATCTTTTAAGCATAATAGCTAGTAGCTACTGGTCAAATATTTAAGTCATCATCATCATCATCATCGCAACTCCATGTAATGTGCCCACTGCAGGGCTATGAGTCTCTCCTCTGGGTGACGAGGAGGTTTAGGCCGTAATCCACCAAGCTGGCCCGGTGCTTGTTGGTGGATGTCAGATATTTGAGGGTGCCGAAATGGCTTCTGACAAACCCAAACGACTACTGTATACAAGTATACAAGCACCCGGGACCGACTGCTTAACGTGCCCTCCGAAGCACGGAAGTCGTCGTGATAAATAAATGGTCGGCGGTCGCCCATCCTAATACCGGCCGCACCGAGCGCGCTTAACCTGCGATATCGTTTGATATGCACAGTAACCACGGCGCCACGACGACTTCCTTAATATTTAAGTACTAAAGAATATATCAAAGCTGAAGAGTTTGTTTTGTTCCTTGTAAGCGCTTATCTTAAAAAATACTTAATAGTCCAATTCTCAAAGAAGGAATTAGATATTCTAGGTATATATATTATCAAGAAATTCTCACCAGGTCAAAGGTTACGCGGATAACACCGACTGCAAGTAAAAATAAAACAAACGTAAACTAAGGTCAAAAACGTTTGTTATTGAATAACATCCAAAAATGTCTCGGGTCTGGGCTTAAGAAATAAGAACTCTTTATTTATTAAGCCCATGCCATTAACCCAACCCATCAATAAATTCTGGCACACCAAGCATATTACACTAAAGTAAGCTTGTGATATGGAGACTGCAGTTGAAGTAGGGGCCATACTATATATTAGGATCGAATTTTCATATTCCTAATAACGAATATAACGCTTTATCAATAGTATGGTATAAAAAAATCTTTATTTGCGACAAAATAAAATGGATTTCAAGCACAAGTTTAAATAATACATGAAAATGTTGCCACAAATTGGTAGCAATTCAGCAAAGTGCTAGTTTAGAGCTAGCGCTGGTCTTCCATTGCAACCACTGGTAACGGTCGGAATCACAAATAAATAAAAAGGAAGCCGTAATTAGTAATTATTTAAAAGTAGCATTAAACAAGGCTTAAACATAGAAATAAAATTAAAATAAAAAACATTTAAAACAAAAGTGAAAGAAATGCAACAAAAATCTTTGCAATATTTTACAAATTATGTAGGTATACATTTAATTGAAGAAATCATATACCTTATGATGAAACTAGGTAACTTAAAAACATGAAAGAAGACCTAAAAATAAAAATAAGAAAATAAGGCACACAAAGAGTTCAACAAAATCTCTGCAAAGTTACCGCTGTTAGTTTTTAAATAAGGCTAGTGTCATGCAGCTGGTTCTCCTCAAAATTCTGGGTATCATACCTATTACTAGGTAATAATAATAATAATAAATTTTATTTTCCAGAAAGAGATATACAAAGATCATTTCGAAGACTCTGACTCCTAATCTAGAATACTCTGTGTCTTAGGAGTCAGCGATCTCCCCCGTAGGGAACTAAAATTATAATATTTCAAATAGTCAAATATTATTGAATAATGATATAATATATGAAAATTATAAGTACACGATGAGTGCAGGCAACGCCATTATTATTTGTCTATTAATGAATAACGTAATATCTAATATATAAAATTCTCGTGTCACAGTTTTCGTTGCCATACTCCTCCGAAACGGCTTGACCGATTTTGATGAATTTTTTTGTGCTTATCCGGTATCTATGAGAATCGGCCAACATCTGTTTTTTTTTTTATTTATATGGCAAAACGTTTGCCGGGTCAGCTAGTAGTATATAAACCGTGCTCTATTTTATTTACTCATAATTTCAGTTGCCTTCATAATCACTTTGTTAATTGTCGATGCAAACCTATAGAAAAAGTTAATTGTGTTACTTACCTTGGTTTAAAAGTCGATAATAACTTCTCTTGGACTATGACTAACCACATAGACTATGTCTATGATAAATTAAGAATATTACTAGCTAAATTTTATCACTTAAGCTTTAAAGTTCCTTCCTCGATTTTAAAATGTCCATATTTCTCCCTAGTTGATAGTATACTGAGTTGCTCCCTTGACAGTTATGGTCTTACATTTAAAACATATATCGACAAACTTGAGTCCTACAGGTTAGATTCCTAAAGTTATTAGTAAATAAAAAAACTAAAACAAACTGTAAAGGAGATTATAGAAAATTATTTAAAATTTGTACCATATTACCTATTAGTTTCAAACATAAATACCTAATAGCTAAAAAAAGCCATAACAGACAAGAACACCAACTAGAAATGTAATCACATGATTGTGATTGATATATGATATACTAGGTCTGTGTCATCCGGCAAATATGAAGTACCCAAAGTTAATAATGGCGACAGAACGTTCACTAAACGATTACCATATGTTTTAAATTTTGCCGGATGACATTCGACAAGAAATAGTTAAAAATAAATTCAAAATCAAATTGAAAAAGTATTTATGGTCTTCTTTAATGTAGCTTTTTAATAAGTAATAAATTATAATAAATGTAGATAATTATAAGTAAGTAATTGTAATGAGACTCTGGATCCTACAGTCAAACTGTTTAAACAGTTTTGTGGGAATGTTTTCTTAGAAATAAGTTTTTTTTTGTAAACTTATTAATAAACAATAAAATACTTAAAATGTTCGTATAACATTTCAACTGTGTACCTATTAAGTATAACTAATAAGAATATATTAGTCACACCACAACACCTCTAATTCTTGTATAACCCAGGAGGTCACACGCGCAATTCTTGCTGTTTTTCTTAGAAAACCCAAACCTATTAAGGAAATAGATAATAGGTGTGTCACTGTGGGTAATTTATTTATCTATTAACTAGTACAATCACTGCTAACGCGTTGACTGATTTGTCGATCAAAACGTCAAAAATCGTTGTGAGGCATGTGCCTAGGCGCCATTATCTTCGTGTTTCTTTAAGTACTCATTGTTCAATCAGTAATTAGCATTGATCATTTGAATAGCATTTGCATAGTAATGAAGCTTCACTCCGAATACTGACGGTGACGTAAATACATACATATATGGCCATTCATATCTGAATAATTAATTTTCTATTCTTTTTACAAAAATCGATAAAATTTTGTTAAGGTTTTAAATAACTTATTTTCTTTATTTTCCGTAATACGTTCTTTGACTAGAATGGTCAGTAAAAGGCATTTTTTCACCCGATCATCCTACCAAACATACTAAACTGTTGTTATTATGGTTCAAACAGAGTTTTCATTTGAACAATCAAGTTTTTTAAAGTTAATTTGATAAGGAAGTATTACCTTTTGCATTCTTAAGATATAATTCCGATAAACTTTGCGTAGTAATTTAAAATAATAAAATAAAATTCCCAGACAATCACACCAACTACATGGCCCCAAAGTAAGCATAGCTTGTGTTATTGGATACCATATAGCGAACTAGGGGGGAACCTAGAATATAAATACATAAATAGATAAACACCCAGACACGGAACATTTTTTTTTACTGGTTCCGTGTGGGGATCGAACCCGCAACCATGACTTCTGAGGTAGATAGGTTTTCCCCAACGCCAAAGTGGTCGTCAATTAGGTGTGTCAACAAAATACCTTACGTATCTCTTTTTTTATTACAGACTAAGCCCGCGTTTGACCTCAATCTCACCGTATATTAAGTGAAGATAAGGTCGAAGACGATAGCACACGGGCTTAGGAAGATCTGTCCCTTCATAAGATATAGATAGATAGATATAGAAGATAGCGTTGATATTTAGCGGCAGATTTTTACGAAGGTTGTCGGTCCATGATGGGACCCTACCACCAAGCGGAGTTCACGGGGGATACGCTTTTTCTAAGACGACCCTACACGGCAAAATCATCATTGTCACACATTCACGCTATACATGCAGAACTTGTATTTAATTACGAGTATTATACCCAAAAATTGATCTCTTGAGGAAAACGTGCAATCACGTCTCCGAGCGACCAAGGGGCACAGCGGGGTATGTGGGGATGATCCGACAGAAGACCGGACCTACCCACGCGGCAAAAGACTGCTCCCACCCTCTAAGGAGTGCCCTCCTGGCACTCCTGAAGAGACTAACGTACCTACTTTGTATTAATAACAAAAAAAAAACAGCTAAAGTTTTCCCAGCTTTCCTGGTTCGCCTCGTTTTTAGGAAATGTACGAGTAATTTAGTATCCCTACTGGCTTTGGATAAGAGGCGACTAATCTTTTTGATCCCTTTTTGGTGTTACAACCCCTTCAGCCACCACCCTTAACATTCTTTTTCTACCGCCTGTATGGTCCAAACTTTGGCTTCCATGTCTCTGATATCCTTGTCTTTACGCACATAAAAAAAAGCTGAAGACTGTTTGTTCGAACGCCTTCGTCTCAGAAACTACCTTAAGCAAGATTTGACAAATCTAATAACATTTAATATACAAACTTGAGGAAGCCTCCCCAATTATAATGTATGTATAATTGAGGATTCCTCTAAATATCTTTAAATTGTCCTACTCTGACACTAATCCGTGGTTCTTAAAGTAAACAACGCGGTCTTGACCTAGACGGAGTCGATTACTGATTCCGGTCCGGCTATGCTTCCTTTTAGGTTATGCTAGTTGACAGTGACCTTCAGTTCGCCTTTGGTGGTTGTATGAAGGAGTAGACAGAAAGAGAATTGGCCTGGTTTTTTGGGTTCCATATCCAAAGAGTAAAACGGGACCCTATTACTAAGACTCTGTTGTCTGTCTGTCCGTGGCTTTTTGGTGATTAGGCCAACCAAACAGCATTATTTTTTCTTCTAATTTTTGGCAATAATCCGGAGAACTTTGTAGGAGGCCTTTGTCCAGCTGTGGCTTCTTCCGGCTGATGATGATGATGATGTTTTGTATATTAAACAATAGTTGAGTACTGGTTCGAGTGGGTAAATTTATGGGTCGGTTGGCTTTTGGGACAGGGACGGCGGTGTCAAATACTTACTTTAATAAAAATAATTAATTTCTAGTGTTCATTTGGGACCACAAAAAAGTGGAGTACAGTTCGCAGAAAGGTAAACTCAATCTATTGGCGGAAATGTCACCATAACCTAGGTCTACATTTTTACGAGGATATTTTATTCAATTGTAATTCTAACATTTCATAATTAAAATAATATTTAATTTAACATATTTTTGATAGTCATTACAATGTTTATAGACTTTGTTATTTCTTTCATTAAATGCGTTCTTTTAGTGTTAGGAGCTACGCTTATACATAAGCAATAAGTAAATAAATAACATATTGGTATATCACTAAACAAATATTTCACTGTTGGGATACCCAAAATCTATTAGATTCCTCAATAAATACAAAATATTACATAGACCCATCCTTAATCACCTGCTGTATCGTCAGAAAACCACATAAAATCCACAATATCGTTAGAAAAACGCAATATCTGCATTATATTGTAATAGTCTAACAATATGAAATGCTTACCTAAAAAACATACCATAAAACTAAATAATACTGGCTTATGTTAGTAAATACTTTTTGATATCTCCTAATTTAACCCAAAATAAAAGATTCAAGAAGCCCGTCGCAAGTCATTCTTCTATCTAGACCTTGCTAATAAAAGAAAATCTTTTTCAGTAACGATAATACTCTGTCCTTATCTTTAGGGATACAATAAAAAGGGACAATATTATTAGGTATAGTAGCCTCATAAGGACACAATAGTGTAGCGACACATAAAATTAGATTTTTTTCATGAAAGTCAAGGTTTATTTAATGGTTTAATTGAATGTTCGTTTAAATAAGGTTTTTTCTCAGCTGAGGTCTGTTATGTGGGCAGAAAGTCAGACATAAATAATACCTATCCGACGATATATAGATAAAACCTGGTCTTGTGATAAATTTAAAACTAGAAACGTTTTTAATAGCATACCAAAAGAAGTAGTAGTCGTGCAGATCCTCGTGCGTGTGTCTATATTTCAATCAGCAGGTTAATCACCTTTCGGTCCGGTCTGATCAAGGATGGATGTCTACTCATTATATCATTAATATTTATCATTCACAACGAATTTTCCGTGCTTAGAAAGACACATATAGCCTTTGGTGTCGGGTTTGTATACTTGTGTAGGTACAGTTGCTTTACGGAGATTTCAAAGCCTACTATTATAGAGGCTTCTAAGAGATTTGACTTTTAACTAGTGATTTCCACCTTGGGAAGAAACTGATGAGCAAGATGGTCCATTTAAGAAAGGTTAAGTTCAGCTCATTCAGTGCGCTCCAATAGGTACATCGTAGCGTGTAGGGCCGCCATTTCGAAGTAGCAAGTAGTACCGCACTTACACTTAGCACTACCCCATCTCTTTCCATGGGTGTCATAAGACAGTCGATTGAGAGACAACGAAAGCACGGCTAGTAGCATTCTGCTTTGTAGATTAACACCAGACTGCGATCGACCCGTCTGCCAAGCGGGGCGGTTATGGCATTTTTCCCAGAAAATTTATGAACACACAAAGGCCCTAGGGTCCTACTGGTCTCGAACAAGGTCAAAGTCCCCGGTAAGCGCTAGATATAGGCAACGCAGGACCGATCGTTGTGGAGGACCTTGGGGGAGGTCAGCAACCTTTGTCCAGCGGTGGGCGTCTTCTTGCAGATGACAAATATTCAAAATTCCGACTAGGATTAACCTCCTATTTTTAAGTATCCTCATATGTTAGATTTATTGTTATGTGTTGTGTCTGTCAATAAATGGACTTCTGTTCTATTCCAATAAGTCGAGCGTAACTTAAATTTAAATTAAACTTTTGGCGTATTGTTTTGTTTATGAGTTAAATTTTGTAACCTGATTGTACCGCGCGCATTTATTAATTTCGTTTCGATGTCTTCACAGGCCAGGTGGTCACGCATGTCAAGGTGAATTAAAAGGGGTTAAAGAAGAATTTTATTTAATTTGGTATCCAAATCATAAAAACTTAAGGCAACATTATTAGGTAAGTGACCAAACGAAAAGAAACTGTCAATTAAGAGTTCAAAACAAAAAGCGGATTATATTCTGTTATATTTGACTATCCTCGCGCAATTAAATGAAATGAAATTATAATGATACAAAGAGAAAGGAGAGTTTGAATCTTTCAATAACATTTTATCTTGTTAAATATAATTAATATTGCTTTGTGTTCAATATGTTTTTATTAAAAATCTATTCTGCAGACAACAAAGTAATATACTCGTACGAGTAACGTCTGTCTTCGTCCTCGCTTTGAGTGAAAAAGCGAAAATAAAATAAAATATTTTCAAACCTAAATAAGAAATTTTAGGGGCCTTATCACTTAAAAGCAATTTACCTAAAAAAATCATATCATTAAATTAAAACCGATGGGCAGTGTATTTTCGGTTGTATAAGGGCGTGGATCCTTCTCTACGGTACGGCGCCGTATGCCGTGCCGTTTCACGGCGCCGTTGCCGTGGCACGGCGCGCCGCCTCAACTTTCCACGACGTCGTGCACGGCGCACCGCTCAGCGCTTCTGAAACTAAAAGCCCAGCTAGACTGTTGGAAACAAAACATCAAACCAAGGTGACCTTGCTAGTTTACAACGTGTTTACAACAGTGAAGATGGCTGTTGACAACCAAATTACATGACCTTGGCGGGTTGTAAACGGCGGTGTTTAGAAACACAGACATACATCTACATAGACAACGCAAGTGCCACGATTTGTATTGGAACCAAGCGTGCCGTCTTTTTAAGACCTATTGTGGCGTCACAGCTGATATTTATTACTGGGAAATACAAATAGATTCAGAGACACCGAGGCCGCCGATGAAAACGATTATTAAGAACGATATTGATATTGTGGACTCGATTTTCTAAGAGACATAGGTACATACGCGCGGATTAAATCTAGAGGCAACCAACCTTGACGCTTGGTCGAGTTTCGGACACGCAAAGGACATGCATTTGCGTTATCTATGTAGATGTATGTCTGTGTTTAGGACAGTGTGTACGCTTGTTATTGTATATTTTACTATGTAACTATAATTATGAATCAAACGAACTTACCTTGTGAAGTTTGATTCCAATTATGCGAGGGTCTCCACCGAAGACGATTTAAAGTTAACATGCAGCAGTACGACGTCTGATGCTATCTAGTCACACTTTTAGAGCTGTTAGACAGAGAAAGAAAAAAGAAATCTATACCTGTCTCGCTCTTTACCTGCCGGCCTGCGCCTGCACCCTAAACTCATATTTTAGAGAAGCTAGTTTTTCGTGTTATAAGAACAGTAATTTTATTTTATATTGGGGTATCTATAGGGAGGGTGGGACGATATAATCGTCTTCGGTGGAGACCCTCGCATAATTGGAATCAAACTTCACAAGGTAAGTTCGTTTGATTCATAATTATACTTCGGGTCTCCACCGAAGACGATTTAAAGTTAACATGCAGATGTTTAGAGCCATGAAATGAGATATAAAATAAAATTTTAACATAACTTATGTATTAAGTACTTTCCATCATGATAAATCATCATGAGAATTGATTTATTGATTTATTGATTTATTTATTTTCACAAATTCCACAGCCCTTAAAGTTATATACAATGAAATTAAAAGTAACACTTACAGCCAATTATGGAATTATATTTTTTATGCATAACGGTTAGCAGACATGTATAAGACTAGAAGTTCTAAATTACAAAGCATTAAAAAATTGAATTACATTAAAAAGTACGTGAAATTATGATTAAGTTATAGGTACATATTAAATTACAATAAAATTAAAATTACAGTAATTATAAATTTAAGAATAGTAATTATTAATGACAATAATTACTAAAATGAATCAAACTAAAATAATGAAGTACAAATTTATATAAGGAGAAAGAGAAAAGTAAATACAGAATGAAAAGTGACATATGTGTTTGTTAGTGTGTGTGTGTGTGTGTGTGTGTGTGTGTGTGTGTGTGTGAGAGAGAGTGTGCATACTAACTAGTGAAGTGAGCTATAATTTCCTGCCTAAACTTATCCCTACTACTACTAAAAATGTCTGAGTTTTGTGAAAATGTGCTATTGTAGGTGTTATGCATTCTTGTGATTATGGAATTTTTCGTGTAATTTGTTTTTGAGTATTGTGAATGAAAAAGTTGTGTGTGTCTTGTTCGGCTAGAGGGAGTACGCAAGTTTAAGATTAGGCAGGTGAGCTCATTGCTATCTACGACATTGTTGCAGATGTTGTGCATAAAGAGCATGTCCAGCAAGCAACGTCGATTCTCCAACGACAGCAGACGGTGATACTTACAGGCTTCAGGATATTGCATATTTGACAAGTGTTGTCTATAATTCAAATGTTTGACGAATTTCTTTTGAATGTTTTCAATTGTGTGTTTATAGACAACGTAGTTTGTGTTCCAGACCGAACTGCAGTACTCAAGTATACTTCTAACGAACGAATAATACAGTATTTTTATGCAAATTACATCAGAGAAAGGAGCCGAGGTCCTCAATACGAAACCCAAATTTTTGTACGCTTTTGTTACAATAAATCCGATGTGTTCAATGAAATTCAGTTTTGCATCGAAGACCACCCCCAAGTCACGAACAAGATCAGCTCTAACAATTCCTATTCCATTAAAAAAATATGTAGAATGTAATTTTTTATTTTTTCTAGTGAAAGTGATAAGTGAGCACTTGTCTACATTGATGGTTATGCGGTTGTCAGCGTAGTACTCCGATAATCTATCCAAATCCTCTTGTAACCTGAGACTATCGGCGGTATTCTTTATTTTCATGTATATTTTTGTGTCATCTGCATACATTGCGAAGTTCGCGTGGTGGATGAATTGTCCGATGTCATAAAGATATACAGAGTAGAGGAGGGGTCCTAGAATTGATCCCTGTGGAACACCAGATGGGATAGAAATATAGTTGGATCGATGTCCACCCACCTCAACTGCCTGAGAACGATTACGTAAGTAGGACTCTAACCAACGCAACAAATTACCACATACTCCTACTTCCTGAAGCTTACGGAGAAGGATGATGTGATCCACACGATCGAAAGCTTTTTCGAAGTCAGTGTAGATCACATCAATCTGTCCACCGCCCTCCATATCATAAAGTACGTCACTTGTGAAAATTGCGAGATTTGTACAAGTTGATCGGCCCCTCATAAAACCGTGCTGTTGAATAGGGATCATTTTACTGACTATTGGGTATATTTCATTATAAACTACTCTTTCTGCCACTTTAGCGAGGACGTTCAACTTGGAAATGGGACGATAATTATGGATTGATGTTTTTGGCCCCTTTTTGTGTACCGGTGTTATGTGAGCTGTTTTCCATATTGTAGGAAAGTAACCTTCTAAAATGCAGCGATTAAGTATGTACGCAACTGGAACTGACAGACTTTTTGCACATTTGACAAACAAGAGAGGCGGCAGGTTGTCCCCCCCTGGGCTTTTAGTTACGTCCAAAGCTTTCAACAATTTCTCACAGTACTCCACACTAATAGAGAAGTTACCAATTGATTCAGTTACATGCAAACGGGGAGTAGTGTGTGTGTCATCATAAATATCAAGAGGAATACTGAAGTTTTTTAAAAAAAAGTCATTGAAAGCATCGCATATATCAGATCCGCCACTAATGTCCACACCATCGTAGGTCATATGTGTTGGAAAGTTCGAGCTACATTTCCTCCTCGACTTCACATAGTTCCAAAAATACTTACTTGATACTTTGATTTTGTTTTGTGACCATTCAATGTAATTAATGTGACATTCTGCAATTAACTTTTTTTGGCGCGCACGCAAGGTCGAAAAAGAAGTATAGTCCAAAGGGTTACCATATTTTTTCCATAGGGAGTGATATTTTGCCTTTTCTTTAGTAATTCGAATAAGTGCTTGACTGTACCATACTGGATACTGATGAGCAACTGATACTTGAGACTGGGGTACATTTATGTCAATTAAATTAAAAAGTAAATTATAAAAAATATTCAATGTCATTTCAATATCAGCGTCCTTAAATAAAACTGACCAATCACACTTAAGCAGTTCTGTATTAATATAGTCATAATCGGCCCTTCTGTATAGATATCTTTTCTGAGGCTTCAACTTTAATGCCGGAATCACAATATCAGAAATATCGAGCTCGACCGAGGGGTGGTAAGGGTCTTCAGGTACAAGCGGACTCTCAGATCTCCAGATATTAACTTCAAAGTTTGAAAAAACTAAGTCTAATGTGTTAAGTTTTGAATTTAAAATTGTATTGGATTGTTTTAAACCGTGAAAGTATAAAGAGTTTATCAAATCCGCAGCAACATTTTGAACTTCAATTGATCCTTTCTGTAAGTAAATTGGATCCGACGTAATCCACTTTAGGCAAGGTAAGTTAAAATCACCCGCCACTAAAAAGCTACAATTAGGGTGTTTATCTACAATATCACTGAACATATCAATAAAACAAAATATACGTTCCACTAAACTTCTATTTGGCGGGATATAAACCTAGAATCGAATAGAAAATAATTTCTTAGTGAAAAAACTAATGCTAACAATACGCTCGCTTGTTGAATGTTGAGTTAATAACATAAAAACGTTAACAATACGTTTATTTTGATTCCGTAAAAATAGTTTTAGCAAAATCATTTTCATTCACCTGAATAACTTCCCTACATTAATACACCCTGCAGCCTTGCGAACCACTTCAAGACTAACGCCCGACTTGTGAGCAGCCGGGGTGGCAGGTCCACGGGTACTGTGAGATCCGAAACCACAAATATCAATACCGCTATCTTGTAAAATTTTCTTTACCCAGTGTCCTAAGCTTTGAGAGTTTATTGCGTTATGTGGCTTACGTAAACCTATAAATAGAAATTCCTGAGATTTCGTCTTTTTTTTTTTATGTTCTGTATGTATTTCAAGTGCCGGGCAAACACTAAGATTTTCTTTTATATAGGGTAATCTTTAAAGTGGTTGCCAAGACCCCGGTCGAGAGTTTTTTTATAAGTTCCTCTATTTTCATTATAATGAAATCATCTTGGAATGAAATATTATTAATTTTAATTAAGCTCAAAGTTGCAAAGTTGTATCCTTTGAGCCGATGCAATGGCCAATAAGGTATAAGTTTTAAATGATAACATCGGTAAAGAAACCTTACCATAGGGATAATGATTGGACAGATAATTTAATACATGATTAGTGTCCCACGTAAAATTGTATTCAGGATTAGGTGGGTTTAGCCGATATACCCCTTTTAGGAATCGATTAACGCATTCATTCAATGTGATTTCAGTACCTAAATAATAGATAATGTCGATCTATGTGTATTAAGGCTAGAGTAGCTGACCCCTTTTTCAAATTTATCTGTTAAATATGAAATTACATATCTATAGTTTACATTAAATAAATCTAAGTTCTTATCTTTACAATATAGCCACCATGACTTGATCGAGCTGCAATATTGATGTAATGTTTTAGTGGCGAACGAAGCCATAACTTTGTCTAAGGATTCTTCTAGTATGTTACGTTTTATCATTGATTCTCTGATAATTTGTCGGCCACCAGAGTAAGAATTTAGTGAAGTGGATGACAAGTTCTGAAAGGAGAATTTAATAAGTATTTTTCGGGGCCAAAGTAAAGTTTTTCTGAAACTATCAGTTTTGACCATAGAGGGTACCACGGCTGCCTTGGCCAGTATGATACTATTACGATACCTGTAACTTTATCCACTTTATCATTTTTTTTTTTTTTTTTTTAACTTTCGTTATGAGACTCTCAGTCTACTCTAGCCTGTGACATAATGCTGAGCTGTGGCCTTTTCGGCAAATTAGTATTTAAGGTTGAAAAACTCTATTTTTGTATATTCCGTAGTAATATTTTTGTACCCTTTTTTTTTTGCCGAATAAATGTTTTTCATTTCATTTCATTTCATTTCAGACTGAACGAAGGGAATGCATATAAGTTTATGTTTTTCCAACTAATCGTAAATGAATCAATAACCTCAGCATATGGATCAGGCTTCTATGACGCATATTTAGGGCACTTAAAATTTTGGGAACTTACGAAGAGATCAAACTTATGTATAACTTAAGCAGTTTTTAATATTCGAACACAGTTTTAGAAATCTCCCATTTCGAATTATTAATTAATCAACCGAGAGCCATAGTCAGCAGTTTTATTATAGGTAACGAGACCTTATGTAAGAAGCAAACATAAATATGTGTATATCTTCATACCACTGCCAAATTGTACGCTATAATTCGCTGAGTTGTGGGTGTTGAATACCACCCATCCTGTTAATGTACCAAATTGCTGTGGTATTATCAATTCTTTGTAAATTCTTTGTTAAACATTGCAATGTGTCAAATGAACGGCAAATATTTTAGCTTTACGAATTAAACAATAAGCTGAATCAATATATCAGTCCACCACCTAAAATCGTCTTCTCAGTGTTTATTTAATTTCATATATTTAACATAATTATCAGAATAATTTAATGCTACAAATTTCTCCCGTTTGAATGATGTGGTACATATATATAACCATCCATAACTAAACGCGGGCCAAGCTGACGTCAGTAATCCTATGTATTCTGCAAAATATCTGATTGTACAGTCACGTGTTTAGATTTACGCATATCGCAACTTATCTGGTTGTGATAAGGTACAAATTCCAATGAAAATATATACATCTTACTGGACGTGACTGTACAAATATCTTTTTGTCTTATTTCTTTAGTTTTTTTTTTTTTTTTTTTAATGCGTTGCTTTTTTCATTTGGTAAGGACAAAGCATATTAGACGTATTAACTATGAAACCTAAAAAAATGCATATTTTATTAGATGCAAAAACACTTTTGGAAAATTTATGACAAAATCTGACGATCTAGCATGTCCTTAGTTGCTGTAACGTTTACTTTACAACTATGATAAGTACTACCTATGCACAAAAAATCGGTCACTGATAAAAAACCAAATGTTCGTAAATATTGTAAAACAGGTTTTAATATTTATATTTTATAAATATTGTATGTGAAAACAAAGGGCGATTTGCAAAGGCCAAACGAGAGGACGTTAAACTCGTAGAATTGTGATTTCCAGTGGAATCGCAACAGTCTCCTATGTGATTTATCTATAGATATTAAAAAATAGGCATCCTGAATACCTAATGTAGCCATGTAATAGTCATTATCAAGTAATTTAAGTGCTGTTCGATAAGCTTCCATCTTGAAAGTTTAATATAAAGGGGTTTCTACATGGTATACAGTGCGAAATGAACTTTGAATGTAATCAATCTGAAATACATTTATCAGTAATCATAATTTGTGTTTCTGAGTTACATAAATTAACAGGATAGACAGACGGTCGAGGTTCGCACTTGAAAGGTATTTTATATCCTTTAGTGTGGCTTAATATAAATAAATCATCTGTTAAGTTACACCAATCCTTATAAAAGTATCTCAAGCGACCGGCTATAGGTACCAGCACATCGAGATTTATCGCCCCCTGGATTGATGACGCCCGTGACTAGTCGACTGGCGCCCTCTCGGAGCTGGTTGACTGTTCCTTGGCAGCGCCCTTGCGCGAGGTGCAGGAGCTGACCGTGGCATCCCCCTCGAGTTTAAAGCACCTCTATGAGCGCCTAACGTAGTTGTTTTATATAACGGTCACTGGACTTGTTATATAAAACAAACGTCCTATCCTTCATCATCATATCCTTACAATATAAAAAAAAAATATATAAAAATCTCTAAGCTAGTTCTTGATATGGCTTTAGCGGATTTTATATGCTCTGATAATTCTGCACCGAATAAGTATTCATCTATATATTTTTTAACCATCTTTTTCATGTCTTTATTTAAAGTTCTGACAGTGGCGTATCTACGAGCGGTGGATTCTCTGTAATGCGAAACGCAAATTAGTCTTCCACGTCATTCAGTGTTTTGATAATTATTTGTGGGACAATACTTTTGGGATCGAGGGTCCAATTCAGAACTTGAGCAATAGCTACAAGACTACTTGCTAATTGATTCTGTTTGTTCTGACTAAATAAGTCTCACAGGTCACTCTCCAATAATGCTGCTTTAATCTCCATGTTAAGTTTTGGTGCTCTCATATTTAGGCAATTTTCAGGAAGTAAGTACCTACCTTTTAACCAACTCGGATTTCATTTCCTTATTTAGTCCATTAGTCAATAGGTGAGACCACCTCGAAGCAATATTCTTATGAATGTTGGGTCCATAATTATTTTGATGCGAAGGATCTTCCCCCAGTAATGTCAATACCACCTCAAGGTCCAGTTGCGGTGGCAGAGCGGGCTCACTGGGGTTACTTAGTCTTTCATTCGGTACCGATTATAATATTTTATATAAAACATGTCTTTTTTTGTGCAATTGAAAAAAAATAAATGTTTGCTAATTTACGTAATTTTTGTATCTGATTTTATATTTCTCTCACTATTGAAGTGAATATAGTTACAAATGGGATTTAAATGGGAGTATACCTCGCATTTAAATGGGAGTATACCTACGGGTAGGTAAATAATGCACAAAATCACACTATTGAAGCGTATTCACTTGTTGTCACTTATTCATTATCATAATTAAGACGACTGACGTCATTGACCTGTCCTATTGAAGGTAAAAAGGTGACAGTCACACATTATTGAAATGGTGAAGCTTGAATGGTGAAGGTATACCAAATTCAGTAGGTGGATATATTTTGCTCTCACACTATTAAAGTGGAGTTTGGAACAAGAATATTTTAAATACACATAACTAGTTTTAACATTTTGATTATTTTGATATTCATTTTCATAATTAAGACGACTGACTCAAAAGGTACTACCTATTGAAGGTAGAAAAGGTGACGGTCACACATTATTGAAATGGTGAAGCTTACGCCAAAAAGTATATTTCGCTCTCACACTATTGAAGTGGAGTATGTAACAAGAACCTTTTTATATGGATAATTAGCAAAACAGCTAGTTGAACATTTTGGCTTTGAGGGTAGGTTTAAGCCATTTTTAAAGAAAGTAACAAAGAATAAAAACTAAATCAGTATTTTACCTTTGACGGTAGACTGATATTTTAACTTTCTCATAATTATTATTTGTTCAGCAATTTTAACCATTCTCTTTGAAACAAATAAAAATAAAATAAGTAAGTAACGTTACGATAACTTACCAGGCGTTTCATCATTATTTAAACTTGATGGGTCTGTCAAATCACTTTCTGTGTAGACACCGAAAATTTCCAATTTTGCATCTTTTTAACGTTCCAGGTTTTTCATCTTTTTGAGAACTGTTTCAATATCATCTGATTTTTAACTACGAAAAAAAGATGTGACTTCGATAACACAAAAACGCGTAATGAGTTTAGGGTGCAGGCGCAGGCCGGCAGGTAAAGAGCGAGACAGGTATAGATTTCTTTTTTCTTTCTCTGTCTAACAGCTCTAAAAGTGTGACTAGATAGCATCAGACGTCGTACTGCTGCATGTTAACTTTAAATCGTCTTCGGTGGAGACCCGAAGTATAACTATAAATGACTCAAGTTTTGTAGCTTTTTAGCCTGCATTTTAACCTTTCCTTCTTTGTATCCTCAATTGCATACAAAACTGCCATCGCGAAGATGTTGCCAACACGAGAGATCAGAGCACACTGACGATTAAGGGGCGTGGCCTGGCGTGACCTTGCTTGCGTTCTTGTTTGTCTCCTTGTTGGAAACCACCGTTTGTAACAGTGTGGATGGCTCGGAATTGGTTGACAACAACTTAACCTTCTTTGGTTAACCTTCCTTAACCTTGGTTGGAAGCATTGGTTTTCAACAGTCTGGCGGCCCTATTAGGTTGGTCGCCTCTAGATTTAATATGTATTGTAAAATGCGTGTATGTATGTCTGTTAGAAAATCGAGTCCACAATATCAATATCGTTCTTAATAATCGTTTTCATCGGCGGCCTCGGTGTCTCTGAATCTATTTGTATTTCCCAGTAATAAATATCAGCTGTGACGTCACAATAGGTCTTAAAAAGTCGGCACGCTTGGTTCGAATACAAATCGTGGCACTTGCGTTGTCTATGTAGATGTATGTCTGTGATTCTAAACACCGCCGTTTCCGACTCGCCAAGGTCATGTAATTTGGTTGTCAACAGCCGTCTTCACTGTTGGAAATACGTTGTAAACTAGCAAAGTCACCTTGGTTTGATGTTTTGTTTCCAACAGTGTAGTTGGGCTTTAAGTATAATCTGCCGCGGACGCCAGTGGTCGCAGGCAGGTTGGATTTTCGCCCCATTTAAATATTAAGTGCATGAACATTTTTGTTTGCATTGGTCTGGGTGTTGTAGGTAGGTATGTGCTTAGTTGTCCAGGTGGCAATGTGGTCTAGGTCCAAAAATATTGATTTATTCAAATCTTAATTTTTTCCTAATAATCCTAATATTTAAACTTATTTTACCTCGAATAACAATTTTAATAAATGTCTTCTTTGCTAGCTGTAGTTTTTTTTATTGTTATCGTCAGGTAAAAAGAAATTAGCACTAATATAGTCAAGGTAAGTTTTTTTATCTTACATGTAAGTGTAATCAAAAATAACATGGTTGACCTGGCTCTTCGGTCTTCTGTGTTGCGAGAATCAGAAGATACGAAGAAACTAGCTAAGCATATCCTAAACGTGGTCTTTCAACAAACAGGATTCAATTAATCAATCACCAAAGCTAGTTTTTGTGCCATTAATATGCCCACCCATACTACCGTCTGTAAATGGCAATGTTTTTGGTCGCCCCTAATTCTAGCCAATATTGTGTATAATAGATATAAGTATGCCTATTATGTGTGATCACTGTGGCCACGATCTCTTCATCATTACAAACTCTGAATAAAAACAATAGGCATAATGACATCTTGCAATAGTTACCTCGGCCCTGCCCTCTGTACGCCACGGTCATGCTATTGTATAACTATTTCCAAATTTAAATACAACAACACACAATCGTAGTTTTATTTTGTTTTTTTTGACATGGATTCTAAAAAAATAAATAAATTTAGCAGTTGTTTAAAAAAATAAACTAGGCTAGTTTTCAGCAAGGCCTTGCCATGAATTCGAAATTTATAACGTATCAATTCAATTATCTAGTACTACGGGGACCAACTTCTTTGAATGATTTAGATTAGAATAATTATCTTGTGTTTCTGAAGAGCTTCTAAACTTTCAAATCAGTGGGTAGAATATGAGGGTGACATATTCTGTATTAAAATAAGCCCTCAATAATAAACAAAATGTAAAAAAATCTGTGAGCATCTCCCAACACTTAATACTTTGCTTTTTTGTTATAGTTCCAGTATAACGTAACTAGAGCCTTATAATGGTAATAGATGTCGCCATAATTTATGAATGGGAAAGAAACTCGCAATTTTGTATCAAGACTTTGATAAAAAAAGACTGAATAATAAAGACATAGGTAACCTGTTTGTATGTAATAAGAGGCAAATGATCACTTGAAGTTAAATAATTGGCAACGTCCATGGACAAAGATGCGTTGCCAACCTTGGAACATGATAAGTGCTGCAATTCAGTATACTTTATTGTCATAAAAACAAGAAGTTATAATACCAACATTTAAAAAAAAACTAAATAAAACATAGTACTCATTGATAATTATGATGGCCTTAACACAAGCGTAAGGCCGATCGTCCAATAGCTTAGCTCGCTTAGTTTGGGACAGTTTTTCATACATGTGTGTTCACTGCAAACTATGTCTATTTTACACAAATGTATGAAAAACTGGCTCAACTATGGGAGCTTAGCTAAACTAACTTAGTTTAGTTGGCGATGGACAACCGGCTTATTGATTACGAGCTATATGTATATTCCAGCTAAACAATATTTTTTTAGCACATCAGTGCTATGAATATTTTTTTTAAAGTTGAAGGCATTGAATTATTAGTACGTTAGTACATGGTAAGTCATTCGTTGACCGTATTTTGGGCTTTAAAACTCCTCGGTTCAAAGATTTCCTAAAAATATTACAGCACTTATGTGAGTCCTATTTCAGAAATGTTTTCTATTTACCTACAGTTTTTCAGTGACTTTTTTATCTAGTGGCTAAGCTATAAAAAGCCATAGAATGTACATAAAAATGTATTTTATAAGTGAAATTATAAAGTTCAAACCAGATTCAACATCCTAATGTGAACTGCGCGGGTTATGGATTAATGGGCTGAAATAGAATTCTCAAAAGCGTCGTTTCAACTCTAAATTAACACATTCAATTATAATTACAGTTTTGTATTAGGAAATATATACCTATTTTAAGTGACAATTAGTGGTCTGACGATGTGGTGTCGACTCAAAGAGAAGCCTCTTCCCAATGTCAAACCTATAAACCAGTATTATAAGTACGAAGTATTAAAAAACACAGAAAATACGCGTCCCACATATGAAAACTAAACTAAGGCGTAATCGATCAAAGTTCAAAGTCCAAAAAACTTAGAATCATACTGACGCATCATAAGGCAATGATTATTTCTATCATAATTCATATCATTTACGAACTATTTTGTTCCTTTTCCTCATTCTAGGTAACGCCAAAGTTCAAAAACAGATCTTGATTAAATACTGTCAAATCATCTCTAAACGATGCCTCATCGTCTACAAATTGCTTTCTTATCGCACAATTAAGAGACGCTTCATATTGTTTATATAATAATTAATTAATGGGAAGGATGATTATTAAATAGGTAAGGAAGGCATTGAATGAAGTTTTTTTTTTCACTTCAAATACTAAGTAGATATATTGTAGTGCAGGTTTGGTATCCTCGCTCTGTCCCACAAACCGGTTAAAAGCTTATATTCAATTCAATTCAACTCAATTCAAATACTTTATTGCCATTTGCATAGAATGGATAAATATTAACAAACAATAATATACAAAAAAACATTAAATGTGCAATTTGGGCGGCCTTATCACTTCTAAGCGATCTCTACCAGGCAACCCCATCTTCAACGAAATCTTATGAATTAAAATAAAAACATGAAAATGGCATAAATAATATTATTTATACTTAAATAATACTAATAAACATAAATAAATAGGTATAATAGTATAATATAAAATACTATAGAATTTAATATACATAGATCGAGAAAGTAAGTCGAGAAAGGGAATGAACCTGAATCATAAGTTACATAGATAGATATACTTGGATATATAACAATAGAAATACTTAAATAGGTACATTAAATTAACATAAATATATAAATAGACAGAATAATATAATATACAGTATGTAGGTAAACAATTATATATTCTATTTGATATGAAACAAGTGTGAGAGATAGAACTTTTTCAAATTATATTTAAAGGAAGCTATTGTTTTGGCATTGTGGAGAGCAGATGGTAGTGAGTTCCAAAGTGATATTGCTTTCACTGTGAACGACTGCTGATAGAAGTGGGAACTGTGACGCGGGGTTGCCAGTAAGAAATTGCTGGCTGACCGCAGGTTACGTTCATGGTGCTGATGGCGAAAATTTAAGCGTTCTTTGAGATAGGTTGGCAGACAGGGGTTGAACAATATTTTGTATAAAAGACTTAGTGTATGAGTATTCCTTCGAAGACGAATTGGGAGCTACTTGAGCCTAACGCGGAATTCGGAAACGTGATCATATTTTCGTAAGCCAAATATGAATTTAATACACATATTCTGAAGGCGCTCAAGCTTGTTTAGTTGCTCCTCGGTCAAATTAAGATAGCTAGTGTCAGCGTAATCCAGTATTGGGAGTATAAGTGATTGTGCGAGAGCAATTTTGGTAGGTATTGGTAGAAAATTACGAAGCCTTCGGAAAGAACGTGCAGCGGAGAAAACTTTTCTGCTGACAGATTCTATTTGTGGTTTCCATGAAAGTGTGGAATCCATGAGAACTCCCAGATTTTTGACTACTCTACTGTAAGGTATGGTAACGTTACCAAAAATTATTGATATATTATCAATAATTTTATATAGTGTGTCATTCCGATAAAAGTACATTTTTGGTATTCACACTCCTCATACAAACTTTGTATGTAAAATATCAGTTTTAGAACGAGAATATGGATTTAGAGTTTAGAGTAAGTAGATGTAGATGTAAACCGATAAAAGTACATTTTTGGTATACATTTCGAGGAATGTGATTACCAAAAATGTACTTTTATCGGAATGACACACTATCGCCACGTTATAGTCACACAAATAAAAAATGTGAATTGGGCCCAGCGCAGCGTTTACCGGCGACCGTGACCAAGCCCCCAATTCACATTATTAAAAGGTTCTAAAACTGATATTTACATACAAAATATGGGCGATAACAAACGAATAACCTCTCAAATAAAAACTGTGGATTGGGCCCCTGGATGAGGGCGGCGCGGGACCGCGTGACGTGGGATCCATGAAGAAGGCCTATATCCTGCAGTGCATGTCTACTGTTTGAAGATGATGGTGATATGATATCAAAAAAAACGAACTTTTACAGTGTTCTCTTTGTGCAATTAGTTGCGGAAACAATAAACAGGGCGTACGCCTTATTGCTCCTGAACTTAAAATCAAAGGTTAATTTATTCGTCAATAGTAAAATATTAAAAATATATGAATAAAACTTATTAAAATAAATGCAAAACAAATTTTTAAATCAACTATATGAGTAAGTTTCTGTAAAATTAAATAGTTAAATCCGATTAAGATAACAAGGTTTAATATAATATAAGTTAATTCTAAAATAATTAAACCAGTTTTGTAAGGAAGTTTGTATGATGCAAAATGTGGGCGAACCCAGTGGACAAAGTCCATCTAAATATATCTGTCGATTTTTGGTGGGACAACATTTAAATTACCTCCTGCATACCTAGTAGAATGAATAAAATATCGAGAGCTGTATATCTAGTGACTTTTATATTATTAAAATACAAGTAGGTATTTAGTGTTATTTTTAACATTTAACAAAATCTTATTTGAGTATTTTGACGTAGGTACCAATTAAGTGATTTTTTTATAAATTAATTCTTCCTTGTACACATAGAGTAAGACATACTTTTTATAACAATGTCATATGTACAGAGCACATAGGCGGTCTTATCATCTGAAGACGATCTCTTCCAGGTAATCACGGCAGGTGATTTCTAAATTAAAGACAAAAAATGGCACCAAATCCTTTCACAAGAAACTAGATACCGAAAAATAAAGCTGACGAAAAATATCTACCTAACTTAAAGAGGTGAAAATCACAGGTGAGATTTTATCATTTAATGTTAACGGACCGCGTGTACCGTTACTTTTGGAATTTGCAAACAGCCACTTTGGACTACGGACCAAGACGAACCAAGTTCGATCACGATAATATGCTCGTACTGGGAACACACCATCTCTACCCACGGGTATCATAATAGTCTATTTTCAAGACAGTTAAGGAACTTACATATATTGTTTACAAGGGTTATTCCGATATACCTACTCAGATGTAAGTACCGTAGGTTATACAAGATGCTGCGCATAAAAACCTACCAAAATTAACAAATGACAAGATAGCTGGTTTTTGAATGTCATGGCGATGCTTTAGCTGGTTTTTGATTGTCATGGTGACTTGAGAGCTTTTGATTGGAGATCGACCGTTAAATTTTATATTTAAATTCAATTTGAGCTATTAAACATTATAGCTGAATCTATTTTCTTTAAAAAATATATAGATAGTATATATCTTTATATTTAGATAGGTACTATATCTATATATTTGTTAACGAAAATAGATTCAGCTATAATGTTTAATAGCTCAAATTCAATTTAAATATTCAATGTAACGGTCGATCTCAAATCAAAAGCGTCACCATGACAATCAAAAACCAGCTGAAGTCGATACAAAATTGAACTCGAATAAGAGATTTCAAACGGGATGATAATATAATTAATCACTTCTTTCTGCGTAGCAGATCTCCATACAGCGATGGCAACATTTTTCTCAACGCATCTTTACATCAAGCGGGTTTTTGTGTAAGTGATATAACTGTCTCCTTCTGCACCTCTGCTTACTGTTCCGTTTTATCGGATATGTTTTTTTTTTAATCGATTGCGCACGGAGTTTTATGAGCGACTTCATATAGGGCACAGTATACGCCATTAATGAAAAAAAAAAACGTATCCGATAAAACGGAACAGTAAGCGACCATGTGTGAGCGGGCTGTAATTATTTTATTTTACATTTGAACTTTTCGATGTTTTCCTTCACAGACTCCACGGTTACGAGCGACCAGAATGTGAATCGTTAAAACTTAAGGGTGCGTATAAATTGCTGTAATGGAACTAGTCGTGTAATAGCCAGCGTCCGATGCCTGCGCTCGCTGTATTTGGACTTGTATTGCGCACGAACTGAGCATTCAATGCCCGTATTAAATGCTCAGTTCATGCGCAACGGGCGCCCGTCCTAATTGCGCGAGCACCACTCGCGAGCACGAATTGCGCCTGTTGAGTGAGACTTGCTTCTGTGTGCCGCTCGTAGCCTGCTCGACGCAATCCCTGAACTGTCGGTTTTTTAGACAACATCAAAGGGACTCGGATAGCAACTTGAAAATGTAATTCTTTGTTTGTTAAGTTATCGTAACGATTTTGATGTCAAATGAAAGCTCTGGGTATAAAACCAATTTATCCATTTGAATCATGTAAATGAGCTTACTCGTTTAGGAGATAATTTAAGAATCTTTTGTATTGTGAAAACGTAAACCCTCAGAACATTTAAATTATTTTTTTCTCAAATGTAAGCCTTCTCTTCTTTTATAATTTCTGTGCGCCACCAACGTCGCGGTCATCGGAGATTTTTTTTTATGAGAACAACGATTAGCTTTTGCTCATGACTCCGTACGCGAATAAACGTTGTCTATCTAGTATCCAAAGCGCAAGTTCTTAATCAAAATTTATGTGCCCCAGATAATGTGGTGTGAATGATGGAAATATTTATTCACGGATAAATCTCCCGATATTCCCACGGGATTCAAAATCGCGCGGGTAAAACCGCGAGATACAGCTAGTAAATAAATAAATATTTCTGACACTTACACAACATGATCTAGTAAATTTAGTAAAGAACTTTTATTATGGATACTAGATAACTTATATACCTACTTCAGAAATATATAAACATACATATTGAATAAACAAACATATTGTTTTATTTAAAAAAAAATAGACTTGGAAAATATTAATTAAATATCAATCAATTTATTTTAACAAGAGTATTGGCATAAATTTTCGAGCGGCCTTACCTAAAGTTATGACACAGATTTTCCATGTCATAACTTTACGCAAAAACTTACGACGGCGTTCAAAAAGTTATGACAATACACTATTTAGAAAAGAAGATGTTTATTCTATTTATATTTTACCAAGTCTATTTATAAAAAAATAAAGCATGAAACATCATCTCAAAAACGAAAACTCCTTTCCCCGTCCATATACTAGTTGGTATATTGACGAAACCTGAGCTACACCAGTTCCCACAAAACTTTATTTAAAGTATTCTCATTACTTTTCGATCGTGTCAAATCAGCCGTCAGACAGGGCAAATGACAATAAAAGTCAATCAATTCTCGTTGCACGTCAGACTACAGGCTTAAGAATCAACTAAGGTTCAAAGTTTAGCGCAGACGGGCCTGTGTTTAGTCTTATATCTGCATTACTTTTCAGTGCACGAATGTAAAAAACAATAAGACAAAAGAAAAAAAAATCCCAACAGTAATAAGCCAAGTTGTGCCACCTTGAGACATCTATTATTTTAAAATTATTTGCTCTGAAGGTAAAGTTGAGATCATTTTGCATCATTAATGTTGTTGTTTCTAAAGTTACCGAATTTACTCTTTCCTTATATTTTCAAGGCATTACTTAAGAACAACCTAAAAACATACAGCAATAAAGAACAAGAAACATACAGTCATCCCCTTTACACACTTTTACGTTTATAATATAGGTACTAGCTGTGCCGCGCGGTTTGACCCGCACCATTTCGAATACCATAATACTATTCCAGAGTGTACACTGTCACTTTTTAAAGCCGAGGAAATAGTAGGTAGTAGATAACACTAAGACATTGCTGTCAGCCTCAGACGCCAGTGGTCTCGGGTTCGATTCCCGCATGGAACAAGAAAAAAAAATGTTCCGTGTCTGGGTGTTTATCTATTTATTTATTTATGTTCTAGGTTCCCCCTTAGTTCGCTTCATGGTATCCCATAACACAAGCTATGCTTACTCTGGGGCCATGTAGTTGGTGTGATTGTCTGGGGATTTTTTATATTTTATTTATTTTATTTAGTGCTGAGCGATCATCATCTTCATGTGCCGAGAGACGCACACGGCTGTACGGAGGCCTCCCCCTGGATTTTTCATGTCGCCCGGACCCGCGCCGCCCTCATCCAGTGTTTGACCTTCACAAATTGTATAAGCATACTTACTTTGAATAAAACTTTTCACTTTTATTTTCACCATGTCATATTTCATTTCAATCTATTGGGCCGTTCTGCAGTGATTGAAGAACAAACATCCATCCATACAGCTTAACTTTTACATTCATACATAATATAAGTAAGACGGTAAACGCGTAATTTTTGATCTTGTAGTCATTTCTTCATAAAATTTTAGTCTCGATGTAAAATAATGTAACTGTCAAATAAAAAAATTAGTTTTCGAATCTCTGACTGGTACCTAGGTACTATAGTGTTTTTCAAATATGATGAGTCCTGTACCACATTAACATTTTTAAATTTGCGCATACCATTTTCGTAACGGATATTTAAAAAGTCATGATTATTTGTCGTCATGAATTTAAAAAAAAAAGATTTAACAAAATCTTGAAATACTTAATTGTTTTAAACTATCGTGGTTATTTGCAGTGGGATCATGGTCCTTGTAACAGCATCAAAATATCGGACGTGCGAAAATAAAATCAAAAATCGTGGTAAGAATCCCGAAAATTCATTAAATCACAGTAAAAATCTTGAAATATTTAACAAAATTACATTACTGTGTAATTTGTAACTGTGACACAAATCGTATTTTGATGAACATTTTATCTGAATCGGATAAAAAATAATTTAATTTTCAAATTATATGAAACGGAACATTTTAGGGGAGAGAAAAAACATAATGGGCTCTAAAACAGTCAAACTTGAAACATCACAGAACACATCATAGTTGAAATACACTATAGCTAAACGGATGCTAGAATTCAGGTAGTTACTGAGATTGGCACATTCAAACAAAAACATAAGCAAACCCTTCAATCTCATTAATATTATTATAGAAGAATAGACTTATTATTAGGAATCAAACAAGACCTAAAAACCTGATTCAACGTCAAAATAAAATCAGTTGACAAAATAATATACTAATTACAAACTGCGCGTGTTATATTCACGCCAACTATATTATTTAAAGCATTACAGATAAATCAATTAAAGCAAATGCTTCGTAATTAACTATAATGCATTATTAATCGTGTATTAAAAGCTTTAGCACGTACGCGAAATCCGCTCGCCATTCGGAAATAAATAATGAATAACTAAAGGACTGTGTTGTTTTAAAGTGTCGTAATGTATCTGTCCAGTCGCTGAGCTAAGGGTTATCGTTCAAGTATTGCGGGTGGACAAAACGCAGGACTCACGCGCAGGCGGTTCAGATCATAGCTCAACATGGCGGCGCGCGCCTGCGTACTGCTGCTCCTAGCGGCCAGCGCTAACGCAGCTCGCGATTGCCTCGAAATCACATTACCCGACAAAAACATACTATCTGACAGCATTTTTAATGGAACTTTAATGCAAATTGTTTCTTTTAATAAAACTGTCAGAGACGATTTCAGTGTTCATGTGATGGAACTGTGGGATAAATTCCCGAGGGTTATTGTGCCTAGTAATGGAACAAGTGAACAATGCCGCCGGGATAGCAGGATGTTCCTGGATAGCCTGGATAGGCTTGAACTGTGGGCCTTGAAAAGTATGTAGCTGTTTTCATAATTTCTAAATTTACTTGCTATTTTGGAGTTTAATGCTAGCTGTGATATAATTATAAATATAACATAATAACACATGTTGACAACGATACTATTTTAAACATAGATGAATATTACAAAAGAAAATTATATAAATAAAAAAAATCGTTTTATTTTTACTACGTTTTGTGTTACTCAAATATTTTCTTTAATTAACGTCACTAATATCTAAAAAATAATCGAAAAATACGCAATGCAACAAAACTGCGAACATAAACGTTTAATTGATTATAGCAAAATATTGACGTAGATTTCAATTTTGAGCTTCATAACAATTTCATAATTTAATTTTCATAACCAAAATAAATCGGAAGCAACTAATTTAATATGAATAAATTTGAATATTTGCATTTGTAAACAAATATATCACCAAGATAACTAGTATTCAAAAAACGGCAGCTTTTTCATTAAAAATCTGCCGATGGTGATTCACAGAGTGCATTTAAAATATCATTATATGCACTTTTTAAGAAAACCTTGCACTTTGCGGCCTTAACCAAATTATGTTGTCATGGACTATTTCTTTTTAACGGGTTTTTGTGCCGACGCTCACTTCAAAATATACATAATATTTTAATATTCAGCTTTACTATATTTGATTTTAGTGGAACATTTCTTTAGTAATAAAAATTGTGCCATAGTCATTAAATTAGGCCAGGTGTCTTAAAAAATCCAAAAAAAAGAATAAAATTATGAACTATTCGTGTCAATTATGTTTTCTCTAATCAATAATGTAGGTATGTACATGTAAATAATAATAATAAATAAAATAATAATAAATAAAATAATAATAAATAAAATCCCCAGACAATTACACCATCTACATAGCCCCAAAGTAAGCATAGCTTGTGTTATGGGATACCATGTAGCGAACTAGGGGGAACTTAGAATATAAATACATAAATAGATAAACACCCAGACACGGAACTTTTTTTTTTTCTTGTTCCGTGCGGGAATCGAACCCGCAACCACTGGCGTCTGAGGCAGATATGTTTACCTCTTCGCCAAAGTAGTCGTCCAGTAAATGAAGAAATAAATATATTTTTCCTGTGCTATTTATAAAATGAGGTCAAACACGAACTAAGCCTGCTTGAAACAATAAATATTATTAATAACATAATATCCAAATATTTGTTGAAACCGTGAATAGAATTAAAAAATTGTTTGCGATATTTTTTTTTAACATTTTAAAAACATTCCTTGAAATATACTAAAAGAACAACGACAGACTCTTATTTAAAGAAATAAGAATCAAGCTTTAAAAATATATCAGTATCTTTATGGGTAACGTAATTTTCTACAAATTTTTGGCACAAATAATAAGCTGAATCCTAAAAGGCATGAACAATAACGTATTTTCAGAAAACTCATTAAATTCGCATATATTCGTTTAGAAAGAACACAATAAAATTTGTAAATAGTATTGTCCTTTCTCGTGATCTATACATATAATAAAATGGTAGGAAAGCCAAAACTGTACATTGAATATTTTTTTAAAAGAATACTTGGGGTATGATCTACAATCGAAACAGAAACAAAAAATATAGTTTTTAGAATTTTTGTCTGTTTGTCTGTTTGTCTTTCCGGGATAAACTCAAAAAGTACTGCATGGATTTACTTCAAATTTGGCATGAAGATAGTTAAGAAGTCGGGTCAACATATAGGCTACATATTATCACGCTAGCAGTGTTATAATCGTAGGTGCGTTTGGTGCTGCATAGCGTTCACGCAGACGACGTCGCGGGCAGCAGCTAGTATTAAAATAAATTTAAAATTATTAAATCCCCAGACAACCACACCAACTACATGGCCCCAAAGTAAGCATAGCTTGTGTTATGAGATACCATGTAGTGAACTAAGGAACCTTGGGTTAAATCTCCTCGTCACCCAAAGAAGGGAGATTCATGACTCTACAGTGGGCCATTCAAAAGAGTTTAAGGGTAATTCAAAATAACTTTATATTTTTTGTATTACGGTCTTAATATCTAACAAATGAGCAAAGATTAGGTTATGTTTCGATTTACCTATCTACTCGTAGTTTTTATGCAAATTGACAATTAATATTATTTTAACCTGTATGATGTGCTTACCCATAGGCACAGACTATTAATTAATTAGTTGAAGTAGGTACTCCATAAGCATCATAACATGAAGCTTATCAGGTTACTGAGATACTTATATTAGTATTTGATAAATACATTCATAGTTGGAAAGAAGTAATAACCACGATATGGTGATTAAAAGCTTATTTGCATATTTATTCATGCAATTCATAAGACTTGCATGGATCGGTTGTCAAGTCAAGGGCCAACAAATACGGTTGCAACAATCACAACATTGGAAATCAAGAGAAAAAAAATCTCTAATTTTAAACTTTAAAGAATCTGATATTGATATAAATATTATCTAAATAGCGTTGTCCAATTTGATAATGTTAGTCATACGTAGGTTTTATCAATAAAGCACCAAATTTACTCAATAATTAACTAAATATCTAGTTAAATATTTTATGAATCTAAATTATTCATAAATTGGTAAATCATTAGTATTATTGCAAATACAGGGTGGCTCTTGATAAAATACACAGAAGAAGAAGAAAGACCCAATTTTACCATCAAAAAATTATTAAAGGCTATTTTTAGGTAAACTAAAAAACTTTTGGCATAATTTCAGTCTTGGCTTTTAAGCCCAAAATATAAAAATGATCAAAAGATTAAAAACATAAATGTTAATTAATTTAATGAATATTGCGTAAGTTTTTTTGTGTAATCTGTAAATCAAAATAAATAAATATTATGTAGTTTTCTACTGCGACCAAAAATGAGCAAAATAAATAAGTTGCGCTCGGAACCATCATCATCATGTTGGTATGAAATTAAAAATAAACAAAAACGTTGTGAACAAGTAAAAATAGTGCAAATATTAAACCATAGGTTTATAAAGTATTAAATCCAAATATTTGAAGTGGATATATTTTCTATCGTTTTTTAACATAACAGACTGCGTTCTTCCCATTATCAATGACACAATTCAATGCCAACTTTCAAACTGACAAATCAACTGATTAATAGCAGCTGCCGGCTAAAAGATTTTCATTCCTTTGTTACTGCTTTGTGATTACATAGTGCTCTGTTGTTACGTGGTGAACAATTGTAATTTGTGTTTCTTAACACGAAATCCATTACTTTTTCAACTTATACTATCCAAAAATAATTTAAGATTCAACTTTATATGGTGGGATTAAAAGCCAGGCAAACTTTATCTTTCAATTGATTCACAGTTTTGATAGCATTAAGTAGACGAAATTGTATTGTAACAGGTTCCTTAACTATAAGTCTCACTATCTATGATATGTCGCCTGGCTATGAGTTTTTGTGTGTCATCACAAATTAAAACAATAACAACATCCACAAAAAAGATATCCCAAGAACTATACAAATTACTTCCCATTTGGTTTATACTCCTAATGGCATTCACCCTGTATACACGTGCAATTAGGAACTATATCGAAATGAAGATGTTATATAATTTAGAAGCCGTCACGTTTACTCTTTGTTAGAAATAATATGCATGAATCAGTGATTACAAATTAAGTAAATGCCCACTAAGCATAATCCGACAAGTGTATAACTAGCTTAAATAACTTATTGCTTGCGAATTAAGTTCCTTCACCTTTGCCTTGCTTATGCACGTGTTTAGGCAAAAGTGCGTCATAGACGAAAATTACTTTTTGATACAGTTCGATTTAAATTCAGTTTATGGTTATGTTCATATCCTTCCTATGACACGGTCTTTTAAACTATAAACTTGGCCCCTTTTAAGACTAATAAGGAACTGTTTTTTGTTCTCAGACATATTTACCATTAAACAACGCCATGTAGCTTTTAATTAAGCCATATAACCATACCTATATTTTATTTTTAGTAAGTACATACATTTCATACACCCAGACGGATACAAGCAAATATTTTTATGCACACATTGTTTGCATTAAGCGGAGAATGAAGCCACCACCACCGGTTTCTATGGGTGTTACCACACCAATGAATCATGGACGAATGGAACAGTCGACGTCGATCGATAGTTTTTACTAGGCCAAAAAATCCCTACACCTAAAGATAGTGACACCCTAAGATAGGTACCCCCACAGGTCGTTAAACTACTTTTTAAAATCTTTTCGAGACCTCGACCTTTGCAACTTGCGAGAGCCAATTTGTATAAACAAACGTTTTTATCGTAATATTAGTAAAATCAGCACAAAATTCGTTATAGAATCCTACTTTTTAATTTATTAGGTTTTGATAAAGGTTGTATTTATTTGACCTATCATACCACGTCAATAGAAATATGAAGCCAATTATTTATTTTTTTAAGGTTTTAATACGTTTTTCCTCTTATAATTATTTTGGAAGTTCTTCCCTATTAGGATGTGTCGAGTTCATCACACCGTAATATAATGATTAATAGGTGAATGAACGACACACACATTAGATTCCAATTAAAATCTGCAACTAATTCTTAGTTATCATTCCTGTTCCTAAAGCGACAAAAAAAGTAATTTTTGGATAATATTGATAATTGTAAATAATTGAAAATGGTAATGGAAAAGTTTAATATGATCCAATGTTGACTTCCTTTAGGCCTTCTTATGTAAATTTCCCCGATCTTGATGGCTCAGTGGCAAGGCTGATAAGCGAAAACTAAAGAAAGGGATTTGTTTTCATACTACATTTCTACCAACAGCATAATTCACTATAACAGCAATCAGGTAATAAAGAAAGCAAGCTCTGGGTTGATATCTTGGTAGCTTAACTACTGGTGGGTTCATATTGTCTTAAGTTTTCACGCTCTAAGGCAGCAAACTGGACGGCAGCGACAGCGGCACGGGCAGCGACGCGGGCAATCTGGGCCGTCCTCGACGCCAGCGGGCAGCGCAGCGGAGCGATTTGTCGTGGTTTCATACAAACTCAATTCTTTCTATTGTGTCGCGGAAATCATTGCCCGCGCCGCTGTTGCTCTCGCTGTAGCTGTCGCTGCCGTCCAGTTTGCTGCCTTACAGCTGGTTGGAAAAAAAGCTAAAACTGAAGACACTGTCGGCACTGTTTGTTTAACCTGAACGCTAAGCTCTTAGACTGAGAAACTGATGGAGGTGATGATAACTTTTGTAACTGGGAACCTGCGGGGCTAGCATGCGACCATCGACAACGATAAATCAGGGCTTTATATCGATATATTCTTAGAGTATGAAGTTTTTTAGAATATGGCAGCTTTGGTTCTGTGCGCTTTATCATGGTATCGAATCGAATAATTCTATCTATTAAGGTGCGCATGTAAACTAGTATGGTAGGATAAAATAATTCGGTAATATTTTGTCTTGTAGATTCGAGTGTTTATCGATGGTCGCATGCTATCACCTGTCGCTCAGTCGCTCGTAACCATGCAATCTGCATAGACGCTTTTGTGTTGTTGTCAAAGACTATGTTTCCCCATTTTTTAACCTATTTAATTAAATTTCAGTTATTGATCCACTAGCATAATAAGCATTTTCTGATTAAATAGAAACTATTTCCAAGAGTAAGTAAACTTAAAAAGTTTACATTATATTTTTATGTTAAAACGTGTAAATTAGAAATCTGATTAGTTATTTGCTTTGATCAAAATATTTACATTCAATAATAACCTTAATATTCGATAGAATCTGTAGCTTAAATACGAGAGCTATTACGTGTAATTATGTGTATAGGTATTTTGAATTACATGCTGCTTTGCCCGTGGAAATTCCAAATTCGTGGAACTATCAGATAGTAAATTATTCAGTGAGCCCTATGTTTTTATTTTCCTTCCAATATTGACGACCACTTTGGCGATGGGGTAAACCTATCTGCCTCAGACGCCAGTGGTTGCGGGTTCGATTCCCGCACGGAACAAGAAAAAAAATTGTTTCGGTTCTGGGCGTTTATGTATTTATATTCTACTATATGGTAACCCATAAGCTTTGCTTACTTTGAGGCCATGTAGTTGGTGTGATTGTCTGGGTTTTTTTTTTATGTTGTTTGTTTTCCGTGTAGTTTCGGTTTAGAATAGCCCTACCACCCTTTTTTTTATAAGCGTGTCGTAAAAGGCTACTACTCTGAGTGACCTCCGCTTGTTGGTAGGATCCCGTCAGTGTCCGACTGGCTAGCGAGCATCCTTCATATATAATCTACCACCAAATATTACCGCTCCGGCGGTGATGTGTTCCGGCAATATATTATGAAGAGCCAGTCCTTTCCTAGGCCTGTTTTCTTTCATCTTCGATCTTATCTTTACTTACCATCACGTGAGCTTGAGGTCAAACGCTAAGCCCGCGTCTTTAAATTTTTTTAAGCTATTGCATAACTTTTATCGCGGGCCTTGAGCGTGGGGACCGAATCCAGAAATTCCGTAACGAAAAAAACCTAACACCCCCCACTCCAACCGGCACAGCGGTGATACTTCGATTTCATAACTTTACATGCGGGCTTTAATAAACAATCAGCGCCATCTACTAGGAACTTATGGAACTTCATATTAGATCAAACATTACTGCATTAGTAAAATAAATAAATAATTATAAGTAATTGCATAAGTTGATAAAAAATGCTATGCAATAGCATTACCGCGGCAGTCTCCGAGTGTTCAACGTCTTTTTTTTTAATCACATAAGTAATTGCATTAAAAATTGGGGTATAATAAGAAAATAAAACAACTTTGCAATATTAAAAGCTTGTCATTTTAGCAGTTTTAAATCTGTATTTATTGCATTAAATTAATACTTATTTCACAAATGAGTTTGCGCAAAAATCGTTACCTTAAGAATTACTTTACAGTTTGCCTACTTTCGACTTGAAACAATTTGTTTTTGATATAATACGCAACTAAGCACTCCGTGACGCCCAAAAACCCTTAAACAGGGAGACTGGTGGGTCACTTTCGAAATTCGAGGACTTGCTAGTTTGAGATCATACATGAAAGACAAAACTAAAATAAATTATTAATATTAATTATTTACTAAGTAAACTTAACCGAAAGTTGAAAAATTGATTACGCAACGCATGGTTACACTAGCGTTGACAGCGATCTGCGTGCCACGAGTGACTCAGGCGCAAGTAAAGACTTACAAAACTTTATTTATTTATAGGGAATTCTAGTGAAAAATGAAATAAATGCTTTTAATGCATAATTATGACCAGAATCGAGTACAGAGTGCTCTCCTTCAGTATCTAAAATTTGTCACCAGTCACCCTGTATAAAATTAAATTAAAAACACTGAAGAATTAAGTTATAAGTATTTTTTTATTTCAATTCAATTACAACGCTTTTTATCGCAATGTCTACTACTAAACACTATTTTATACTTTTCACATAATCCTTTTTTCCTGAACAATAATGGGATAGAAATAAATTCCTTGTAAAGCTCTCTTAATCCTTAATTGCCCTAATAAAGGCGTCGTCGTTGCTGACCAACAGATAAGATTAAGTACAAAATCAGAATGAAACTGGATGTTACAAATTAAGTTAATGAGTAGTTAAAGAGAGAAGCAAATTGTTAACAATAGATTGATATTATGGTTTCAAAACGACCTTAAATCGGCATTGCTTCAATAAGAAGTTTTTCATAGGCGCAGTGTGAAGACAACACTGCTTGTCTCAAATTACCCTAAATAGTTTTCTACCAGTAATCCTTTTAGGAAAAACGGAAAGACAGGTGTAGTTAATTTGTTATTGAATGTACGTAAATAAATAAACCAGTCAAAAAATTTATATCTTAGGTTTATAAATTTATTTTAAAGTGTACATTCTAATAAATTTATAGTATGCACATTTGGTGATATAATCGGCCTGATTATATGACTAAATGGATCCGCAACTGTTGAATGTTCCATAGCGCAAAGGATCAGTAAAAACCTTCATTAAAAAATTTAAAAACTAATTTAATCATTCAGGTTATTATTTATTCAAATCACTTCGCTTGTTACCCTTTATTCAATGTTCATAATTTTCCCAATTTTCTTGTAGGTAACTTAATATCTAAACCTCATATTAAATAAAATTAATAAACAACGATAAAATAATTAATAACCACATTTTTGTAAAGCTTACTTATTGCACTCAATTTCCAATTTTAAATCGAAAATACCAAAGTTATTTGCGTTGTATAATTAAAATATTTTATTAAAATTCCAGAAGTTTTGTAATATACTGTGGATATTAAAAATTTATTAAACCGGGCATAAGGGAAAATGTATCCACACTGCGATGGCTGTAGTTTGCATGTAAACATTGATGTATAAATGGATATCAAAATGCGCGAATGAGATAATACAGGGTGAAACATAATTATTAAACATAAACATAACAGAAATATACCTATGTTTCTTACCGTTTCCTCATCATCATCATCATCACAACTCTTTGTATTGAGCCCACTCACTGCAAGTAAATCTCTTCCCTGGGTGACGAGGAGGCTTAAACTGTAATCCATCAAGCTGGCCCAGTGCTGGTTGGTGTATGTCAGAATTTTCAGGGCGTCGAAATGGCTTCTGACTAACCCTAACGACTACTGAATACAAGTATACTGCACCTGGGTCGGAAGTCGTGAGAAATGAATGGTCGGCGGTCACCTATTGAATCCAAGTACCGACCGCGCAGAAGGGCCTCTTGTAGTGCGGTGCGCACTTCCATACTTCCCGCCCAGATAATTTCGCTAACGTGAGCAAGCGAAATTAGGTTTAACCAGTTTATGTTCAAAAATTATAACTATTTAAAAATTTTTCTTTACCCATCGGTTAAGAAAAGTCCGTTTTATATTTTTTAAAAAAATTTACATGAATCCATAGGTAGTGGCATTTTGTAGCAATATCCATTTGAAGTGGTAAATTAGTGTTACCTTTGCGACTTTTTTTATCGAGCCAATTTTCATTAATCATGTTTCTATCTTTACACAGCGGTTGGTTATATGATTAATTTTTAAAGAATGGTTTCTCGTGGATGGACGTGTACCACCATAGTCTTCATGCGCACTTTCCATCAGATGGCATGGAAGACAAACGTCCTATACTTACAATATAACAAAAACCTTATTGCTACGATTAACTGTCATAGACCCATAGCATTTGTACTAAGATTAAACATCCAACTTACGGTGACCATAATATTGGAGATTTGTTTTTTTTAAATATAATCAATTAAGTTTAGTTGTTTGCTTCTAGAATTAATGCAAGGAATTTGCTTAAAATACTGCTGTATCTAGAAACTCAAATTTCTGTTTACACCCAAATAGAAAAATAATAAAAAATATTCAGTTAAAGAACAGGGGAAGCGGGCCATACATGATTTTAGTTTATGTTACTTTGTGGCGTTTAACAAATAAAAACATATTAGACTATTCGGAATTAATTCCTAGGTAACTCAGTGCAAAAAATACTACGTCTACGAGATGAAAAGATATCGCATTTTCAATATTATAATATAATATTGAAAATGAAAAATGAAAATGAAAGTGGCACTTACAATTCAATTCTTGGACGAACTTTATTTATTTTAAAAACGCTACACACTTTAAACCAATGTGTTGAAAATTCGTAGAAGAATAAGTTATTAGATTTCGAAACGAATATATTTCCCGTAACTAAGGATCCGCCTTTGTTCTTTAGATCTTAAATATTACGAATTAGTTAAAATACGTTTCCAACCTAACTTGATAGCTTTAAATTTAACACCTACCAGCACTGGGCCAGTTTCGTGGTTTACGGCGTAAACCTCCTCGTCACCCGGGAGAGTAATTAATTGCCCTGCAGTGGGCTCATTACAAAGGGTTGTGATAATGATGATGATGATCGCGTTTAATTATATTTTACATTTTAACTTGATGATGTTGATAAAGATTCTTTGGTCATGAGTCAATTAAACAGGATTACTAGTGACAAATTTTAGATATTGAAGGAGAGCACTGTGTACTCGATTCTGATCATAATTATGTAATAAATGTAGGTACTTAATTTTTCACCAGAATTCCCTATTAATAAATAAAGTTTTCTTACTTTCTACTTTACATACGCCTGAGTAAATCGCAGCACGTGACCAGGCACGCGGATCGCTGCCAGCGCTAGTGTAACCTTGCGTTGCGTAACCAATTATTTAACTTTTGGTTAAGTTTACTCAGTAAATAATTAATATTTATTGTGTATTATATTTTTTCTCTTTATGTATGATCTCAAACTATCACGTCCTCGAATTTCAAAAGTGACCCACCAGTCGACCTGTATTATTCTGATTGTTTTAGAGATGTGGTACTCCATGAGAGAACAGCCCGCTCCTTCATAGAACAGTCATACGTGTCCACGGTGTCTCAAAGTCATTTCAACGTCGAGTGAAAATATACACGTGACGAAACCTAACTTTAAACGTCTCTTATTTGTCTCCGAGTCTTATCAATGAACCGTAAATTTTAAGACATTATTTTTATTCGCACAATCAAAGGTTAATTTATTCTATTCCAGTTAGTCTTGCGGGGAAATACATATTTAACAGTTAATCTAAGTTTACTGAACTCTTTAAAAGTTTGCGGACAAAAACGTACGGTAGTTTAGTCGTTCGTGAACTATCCTTATTATCTTATTTTTCTTTGATGCAAATTATACAGCGTATACAGTAGTTTCAAATGAAATTATTTAAGTTATTTTATTTATTTACCTTGAGCATCCATAAAATATTTTTACAATTCAATAAATTTTTCAGAGCAGGAAAAAAATAAACTTTGACCTTTAATTTTATTACAATACAAAATGACTGTTATTAACTTCTTCAAGAAATACGATGCTGAGATGAGCATTTTTAAATCATTTATATAGAAATAATGCTGATCTGAAACTAAACAGAAGCTATCGAATAATAATAATCAAACTTCAAAATAATGTTTTATCGATAGTTATTGCCTGTTACATTTACATTTGCCTGTTAATCTTAAAAAATATGAATTCCCTTACATTTACATTCCCTTACATTTCTTCCATGCTGGACTGGGAGAAAAGGAAAAACATGGAATATGCCAGCTGCTTCTCTTCCCGGGCATACCGTAAAAGTCAATTAAGGGTCAGAAGTTTTATTGGAGGTTTTTTTGTAGGCTGACCCCCTGTCCCTGCAATAGCCTCTCTCCATCCACCAGTTTAATACTTCCCAATTTGTCAAACGTGACATCGGAGGGTTTTATAAGCTCTGGTGTTCTGCCTACCCCATAAGAGATACAGGTGTGAAGTTATGTGTGGGTGTTCCCTTACATTATGCGTACCCACATTAATAGTTCATTCCGATAGGGGTGACCCTGGTTTTTTTAATGCGGCAACAAATCCTGCAACCCCCGCCTGTTTATTGGAACCCCCTAACTAGTGACCAACCTTTATAAAGTCTATCGACATATAATATCACCACGTATCGATATGTTTATTCTTGTCGCTAAGAATTAATTATCATTATTTATTATTAAATGCGACACAACTGTATGCGACAAAAAATTTAATTAGCTGTTTGTTTTTTATTTAAGAATACAAAAAATATGAAGAAGCTATTGAGTTTCATGATTTAAAATAATAAAATTAATATAGCTATACAGAGATTTTAACTTAAAAATGTTGTAACAGACCGTACTTTATGTAAACAAGCATACGATAAGGAAAGTTTGGCTTTTTTAAACATAGCTCTCATCAAAACACAAGCCTCACTTTAAATTCAAGCTGCATCGTTAGATTCGTCCAGCTGTCATGCTAAGCACGTCAATGTCATCTGTCAACTCGGACGCATGTTGCATTCTCCGGTCATTCTCGAGCGAAGTTCGACAGGACAAGGTTCATCGCACCGAAATCAGTGTGAACACTCCTTTACATTGTGAACTTGGAACACTTTTTATTTCGACAAACAGTGTTGGGTAATCAAGGCCGTTGTAACCACCTTGTAGGTCATTTTATAAGTTGCTTACTAAAATTATTTTACCACCCTTAGTAAAATAGCGTTTTCTATATAATTACAATTTAAATTAGTTTTTTGATTATTCAGGTCAGACAATGTAAGAGACATGTTTAAAAAACGAAACACATCGGATACTTTTATTTGGGGTTCCAACGAGCTGGGGAATTATGCGGATAAGGACGCCAGCAATGCATTGTTTTATCCTTAATTTAAGTCACGTTTGACCTTCATGGTAATCTGATGGTAAACGGAGAGGATGTCCAATATGACAGATTCTTCATAAAATATACCTGAACACATCACCTCCAGAACTCACCATTCATTTTCAGTTGATTTTTCATGAAGGATGGTTGACAGCCAGGTGAACCCTGAAAAGGCCTTACCACCAAGCAAAGGTTATTTAGATTAGTCTTCTTTTACGACACGCTTATAATGAGCGGTAGGGCTACTCTGAGCAGTCCCTACACGGCTTAAAATAAGATACTTACCTTCCATAAGATCTTTAATAGTAGATTAGTAGCCAAGGGCTGTAAGGCATCAACTGCAGCCCGATAGCCTTACAGTTCGAGGGTGCAATAGATGCTTACACCCGAGCTAACTATTATGATTTACATCTCGATTGTGAGGTAAGTAGAAAAAAACCGGCATTACAAGAATAAAACATTTTATTTGTTGAAATTTATAATGAAATGAGAACAATTTTCAAATTTTAGGTTCAGGTGTTTTTTAAAGTTAAAGTTTTCTATTCCCGCCTTTTGTCATTAAAAAGAATCAAGTAAAGACCTTTTTAATTATTTTTTTTCAAGATCGAAATTACGCTTCGCCGTTCGATTTTTAAAATTTATGACTATTATACTCACACGAAGACAAGGCTGAATGGCAAAGCGACCTATTTGGTAATTGAGCTGAATGCATGATGTCTATTGCCAGTATGATGGTTAGATGTACGCGAACTTTTTGTTATCCTAGAGCGCTAATTAGTCACCTACAAGCCTCATTTGAACATGAGAGATGTAAATAAACATTATTCCAATTGTTTCAGTGTTCGACGCGACAGCGAAGCCCCCATCCGGTTTACTTAGTGGTAATGCCAACCAATATGGCGACTTTGACCAATGTTTGGCTATCGACGGAGGTGTCAAGGGCAAGTACTGCTTGGCGTCCTTACAGATCAGCATTGAAGACCAAAGGCTCCAGCATCTGGATTATATGATACACAGTGGACACTATATCCGGAGTAATGTCACAGATGTACGTATGATTTACTCGACTTTTAATTATAAATAAATAAATAAATATTTCTGACACTCACATAACATTATCTAGCCCAAATTAAGTTTCTTAAAGAACTTGTGCTATGGATACTAGATAACTGATATACTTATGAAATACATAAACATACAGATTGAATAAATACATATATGAGATGAGATTGAGGTCAAACACGGTTTTAATAACCTCTAAAAAACTGACAACACAACTCGGCTTCATATGAGTAGCAGAAAAACCATATGAAGATCCGATCAGTAGTTTCAGAAAAAGGCGGCAAAGGAACATTGTTTTATAACATATGATAACATCACTAAAGTGAACGACCTCGTAATGCCACTGTCACTCGAAAAGTACGGATTGCAAAACGAACATATTGCTTAACTGCTTTATTAAAAACAAAATTGTTTGTGAGTAAGCAAATTACACAAAAGTAGACTCTTTCAAAGATCAGTGTTGAACTTGCTTGTATCTTTAGTAATTAAAAATCCAGATGATGCATAAACAGCATAATTTTAAAAACTTATGCAAATTTTAAATATTATAAGTGCCTAAATTTAACATAATATGTGAAAGTTACATTAAAGTCAGTGCTGTCGCAATTTTTGTCGTAATTTTTCGCGTTTCATTCTATTAAACAAAACTCGAATAAATTAACCGAATCATGTCGAGTTTAATTATCACGTTTTTCTCCTGTACAAAACACCTACTAAAACAGATTTGTGAATATTTGCCAGCACTTATCAGGCGTCCTGTGCACCCCATTTGTCACGCGCACGTGCCTAATTCACTTTTCACCCAGTTGTCGTACGCGCCGCAGCCTGTTTCCCGCCATTCACTTTCATAGAAAAATCTAATTACAAAATCTACCCACACACACAATGCTTTTTCTGATTTTCAAGATCTTTTAGGTCTTTGGCCACATTTGTATCAAATATGATTCAAATTTTGTATACTATTTTAAGTTTAAAAGTTGAATAAAAATGCAAATAAAATATAATACATCTCTCCAATATCTTTAAGTAAAGCTAATTACTTTTCTGAACCATTCTGAATAATGCATTGAATAAATATTTTTCTAGGGTGGTCAGCATTCAGCAACAACATAACTAAATATTATATTATTTTTAAACCATAAGTTATTGTAGTTTATGCTATCCCTATTTCATATTGCAGTGCTGCGAATATTAAATACGTTCATGGTTTTGAACTAGAACAATTTTTCGACAGTGAACTCATGCTTTATTTTGTAAGCTTACAATAAATTTTATGACCAGTTATTCGTGATTGTAAAAGTTAGTGTATCAACTAACTTTTGAACTCAATTGAAATGATACTAGGAATTCTAGGAATCGTAATTTCCTAGCTATGGTTGGAATACAGTCAGTGTTTCCAAAAGTAATAAACTTTATAGTTGGTTTGCTTTTATGAATAGTCATAAAAAAAACTATTAATTCACCAACTATATGACTTAAACGTGATCTTATATTATATTATGATCATGCAGTTTAACTAGAGGTCATCTTGATAAACACCCTAACTCTGTCTTAATAAAGTGTTTTCCTAACTAGTCAGTCTGCATGCGAACACTACTGCAGAGCCAGCATGCAACCATCAAGAAAAACTCGAATGGACAAAATAACTATTATTTCGTTATTGTATTCTATCATGTTGGCTGACATGCGCATTATAGTTAGATAGAATAACTCGATTTAAAACAAAGATTAAGCCCACAGAACCAAAAATGTCTTAATCTTAAAAAATACATAGGTAATCTAAGTGCCAAATTCTAAGAAAATATCGATAAAAGGCCCGATTTATCGTTGTCGATGGTCGCATGCTAGCCTTGCTGGTCGAACAGTTTATCTGTCTTTAGGTTACAGCCGTGGTTTCATCACTGTGAAATCACAGTTTAACTATTGTCGAAAAATAACCGTGTACTATAGGATACATTTTGGTGAATGCGCGAGTGCTCTGTTTGAACAAATTGAACCTTCACCCTTTTACCATCGGAATACTAGACGCAGACAGAACTTCCATGGTAAATATTCCGAAAAGTCGAACTAAGCTCTTTGACAGTTCCTTTTTGATACGGGTCGCCAAGGTTTGGAATGAACTGCCTGCGTCTATTTTCCCTGACCAGTATAGTCCTAGCACTTTTAAGCGTCGAGTGAATAGGTTTCTCGTGGATGGACGTGTAACACCTTAGTCTTCATGTTCACTTAACGTATCATGCATAGAGAAATATTATACTTATCATGGAAGACAAACGGCCCATCCATACTTTATAAAAAAAAAATGTCCAAGATACGGAGATCAATAAGATTAATAAGAAGATATTGCGTTGATAGTAACAATCATCCACACATCCTTTCACGTTTATGACACTTTTCAGTTCAGATTGCACCGTATCTAGTAGTGCTTAAATACGTTGACACAAAGATAGTAACATTAACACCGATGGAAATCCTTTTTTTAAATCACAAATGGAATTCAGATGTTTCGAGCTTCATCCCCATCGGCTCAGAATTTAAAAATAAAAAAGACTGTCGAATTTTTCTAACAATCGTAAATCTCTGGCGGAAATTTTAGCTGAGCTTTTAGTGTTTCCGAATAGTTTTAGAAAAGATAATTTTGAGTCTATAATAATATGTCTCAGGTTAGCATTTCACAACAAAAAATTATCCGTTTATATTAAGTGTATTAGTAGGCATATTATATTTTCGTAACCATTTTCATACACAGGGTGCGTCTTTAAACCTCTATGAAAAATTCTGTTAAAATTAATTCACAACCGGCAGAATTGGATAAAACATAGTTTAGCATAAAATTAACTAAAATATTTCTTTTTAAAAACAAATGTTTCCAGTTTACAACCATTTTATCCTGTTTGTCCTGGAGGAGATGTTCTAAGCTCACACATAACTCACACAGAAATTTAATAGAGTAATCCACTGCATAAAACCAATAAAATCTACTAACTATACCAACAGTTTAGAGCCAGTAATTTTTCATCTTCATAATTTCATGTTTTTGATATTAGAAAGTAGAAATTTCAGTATAAGATAGGATAGTAGGATTCCTTTTAGCTACCCAACACCAAAATATGGCGCATTGTACATCGGTGTATACTTCCCATTCCTGTGCAACCCATTTATAACACTATGCTGCAAAATAATTTAATCTGTAAACACCCATATAAATGCTAATATGGTTTTTAAAATAGTAATAAAAGAAATATATATCTTCTAAGAGAATGTATGTACAGGAAATTTTACCAATTTGAAAGGTAATGCTAGCCATACTGATATATAGCCATACATACTGGTATACTGATTATTTTGCCTGAGCCTAAACCCCTTGTTTGTCACTTTTCTTTAAACATCGGTTTAAATTCTTGTCATCTTAGGATATATACCTAAATACAAAAATATGAGTTAGGTATCAATGAACCCATCAATCGTCAAAAGTAACCAGTCATCATTTTAATACTTTATTTGTTGCTAGCCGGTGCCACCAGACAATGATTCATGCTTATAAATTTGAATCTTATTTAATAGCACATTGTTTTTCAAAAGAAATCTATGACACTGGAACTTACACTAATCTAATATATAAAATTCTCGTGTAACAGTTTTCGTTGCCATACACCTCCGAAACGGCTTGACCGATTTTGATGAAATTTTTTGTGCTTATCCGGTATCTATGAGAATCGGCCAACATCTATTTATTTTTTTTATTTATATGTCAAAACAACGTTTTCCGGGTCAGCTAGTAGACTATACGTATGTAATAAACTGAAGAGTTCGTATATATAAATTGCGTTCAAATAAACGAACTCTTCAGTTTATTACATACGTATAGTCTATTAGTGTAAGTTCCAGTGTCATAGATTTCTTTTGAAAAACAATATGCTATTAAATAAGATTCAAATTTATAAGCATGAATCATTGTCACCGGCTAGCAACAAATAAATTTGTATTAAAATGGGGATCTGTGGTATCATCCTCGTTGTTGCTATGTGTTTATTCTCACGTTTAGTTGTACATCACAATAAATAAAAAAATGTGTTTTTTGATACACTGTCGCGCGTCTTGAGTACTATCGAATACCTTTATTGAAATTAATCGTTAAAAATCCTGATTAGAAAAGTTTACTCGCAGAAAAATTTGCATAAACAAAATCCAAGATCCGGTTAAAAATTTATTATTGAAATATAATTACTTAAGGAAAAAACTTGTGACAAAATTATTTAGACTTATTGCTTAGATTTCATATTATACAACGCTTTGTTAAAGGTTGTCAAATATACGTGGAGAAAAAAGGGGTCCCCTGAATACTACCTTACCGAGGTGACTTTTCAATGCTCTTTGTTGACCTGCTTAACCCACTAACAATGTCACCCGTAGGTTAAATAAAGTTCAAAGTAAAATAAAACCCAACACTTAAGGTGGAGTTATTTTTATTTTCTCGGTTGGTTATTATCTCCAAAGGTTGTTATGACAAATTGTTTAAGACCAAATAAGTTAAAACTAAAATTTATAAACAAGACTTTTGGCAATGAATAGGTACTGTTTTTTTTTAAGAAAGCCATGGATATTTCCAGCTACTCCAGAGTCTATATACTGTTTACAGCATTTTTATTTATAACCACGTAACATGTCTTTGCTTTTGCAGCTGAAATATAGATTTATCACTTAAACTTTCCGCAAGTTCGGGTCGCATTTTCAACTTACGAATTTATTTTACTTTCATGTTTCTCTATAAAAACTCATGGGACCACTTCAATACTTTTACACTATGCTATCATTATTTTTTAAAATACTTACAAGCAGTATTTTAAAGGTTGCGCAAACTTATTAATTGTTTAAACTTTACGAGATCTCTTAGTTGTCTCTCACATACACGTAACTATTAAAATAATATTTTTTTAATGAGGGTAAATTTTATATATAGTTAATCATGAAAGCCTTTATGCTGTAAAAACTCAACTTTTGATGTCATCGCAAGCAAAAGATACCGCGTTTTCAGCTGCGCTGCGGTACGTTATCCATGAAAGTCAAGAAACACCATCTTATATCACAATTTAACGGAAAATCCCTTTATATCTTCATATCTTTTATTGCATGACACAAGTTCAATTTTAGCCTACGAACGAGGTGCGAATATTAGAAACATTTTATATTTTAATGTTTGTTTTTAATTTTTTTTTTTTATATAAAATATGGATGGGACGTTTGTCTTTCATGACACCTGATGTTAAGTGAACATGAAGGCTAAGGTGGTACACGTCCATCCACGAGAAACCTATTCACTCGACGCTTAAAAGTACTAGGACTATACTGGTCAGGGAAAATAGACGCAGGCAGTTCATTGGCGACCCGTATCAAAAAGGAACTGTCAAAGCGCTTAGTTCGACTTTTCGGAATATCAACCACATACGGATGGAATTCCTGTCTGCGTCTAGTAGTCCGATGGTAAAAGAGTGAGGGTTCAATTTGCTCAAACAGAGCACTCGCGCACTCACCAAAATGTATCCTGTAGTACACGGTTAAACAAGCAACCTTACGACGATGCTCTAGGGTCTGCAGTTTTTTTGGTCGTAAATAGTTCATGAAATATTTAATTCTTTAAAAATGTAAAACTTTTTAAAGGGAATATTATTGCTTTTGATTACAATCTCAATACTCAACGTATCTCAGGTAATTAACGGTATCCTTACAGTCACTAGCGTGAAGAGTGACTAGACACTCTATTCCTATAGTACAAAAATACCTATAGTGTCAATTTTGGGTATTTCCCACTGATTCATACCTAAACTATCACGCCCAAGTTTTTGCCAAAAACTCGCCAGATCGTGTTTAAAATTGTAATATTCAAATTTGGTATCCAAAATGTATTCTATGTTTAATTTAGGACTGTTAAAATTTTCACTACGATAAGGTCAAGGCTAGAATGAATGGCATCTAATTTAAAAGCCGAAATATTTATGGATCACTTTATTTTTTAAAATCTCCGTATATCCAATCACGCTGTAGTTTAAGAGCATCAAAAACTCACTTAGATGCTATATTAGACTTCTTTTTTATTTTTAAATTTTAATTTGCAGCTTTATTACAATTGTTTTTTTAATCGTATACAGGGTTAATTTTAATTAGCGCATCAACTCTTGCAGACTGCGTGTCCACATCAATCCCAAAAACATTTATTCTACAACTTTTTAAAATTAATAGTTTTTAATTTTTTTGTTTTTCCATACAAAAAATATTTATAGCCTCTGTTTAGAGTCGTAACTCTATTTACTCTGAGCATTAATAATATGCACTTCTTACAAAATGTAGGGTAAGGGGCAATTTTTTTTTTGTTTTTATTTTTTGTGTTATTTATCAAGATTTGTAAAAAATTTTTTTGTGATTGGTGTGGAGATGCTGCCCGCAAGAGGTGATGCGTTAATTAAAATTAACCCTGTATATATTTTGTTGTTAGCGGAAAAACTCAATGATAGATATTAATTTTAAAGTGCTCCATCGCGAACCTATCTGGTTGAATATAAAAATTTAACGGATTTTTTTTTTGTATTTTTAAATATTTTTTTTAGTTCTTTAGAAAGTCAAGGAATTTTAATTACTCAATCGGTCGTAGCTTTAAGGAAGTCGTCCAGTAATCGTAGCTCCTTTCAATATCGTTCGATATGCGAGCAGCGGATTAAGATCCCGGGCACGGTCGGTAAATACTAGGAAGTCTGACTGCCGAACATTAATTTATCAAGAGGAGCATTCCTCGCGTTGAAGCTAAGTTAAGCTGTCGGTCCCAGGAGATGTATACTTGTTTATAAGGTCGTTAGAGTTTGTTGAAAGACGTTTTTAGCAATTTTCGTATTCTGGAATTCACTTACCAGCAATGACTGGCTTGTGGGTTCAAATTTGTGAGTTACTAATAGAATCGTCAGAGGATTAAATCGGTATATAAAGTGTGGTTCTTCGTTGTGTTTAACTTCAGTATGTCCTCTTAGTACCAAACTAATACGGTATTTGGAGTCCCAGTCACAGACATGAATGCCAGTTTAAGAAAGGACCTTCTATTAACTAGCTAGGGTCTCAGTATATACCAAGTACCTAGAACCGCTGCGGTCGTATGGCCTACAGCTTTACTTTGGAGCGCCATAGTTGATGATAGTAAAAGTGTGATACAACTTCCACTTTAGCTACTATTAGCACAGGTTAGACAATAAGTACCTGTATCACCCAACCACCCTATGTAGCCGTTGCCGAACATTTCGGTATGATGATAATGAAGGCACATTGACTATTAATATCCAAGCCAATACAGTGTAAAACTGCATGAGTAATAAATATCAAATTAATCTAGGATTCCTTGGCAAAACTTAATAGTGCTATCTCAAAACGATCAAAGTGGTCACGTTAGACAATAGTGCAACAAAATGCACCAGTTTTACACACGCTTTAATGCCTTATTATATTTGAGTGCAATTTGTTCTGAATTGCCTGAACTCGATTTCCCACGCTGTATGGTGCACGCTCTGAAGAAGACGGCATTGTTACTACTAGGAAAATTGAAGGAACTGAGATTTTTATCTTTATTATTATAATAAAGGTGAAAAGTTTGACTGTCGGTTTGAAAGCGCTAAACGTAGGAACTACAAGTTCGATTTCATCAAACTAAGTTCCATAGACCAGCTATGCATCATCAAGAAAATCTTACAGATTCGAAACTCGGTTGATGAAACCGTCAATATGAAAAGTAAGTCACTGAATTTTGATATTATAACTGAAACTTGCGAGACTGTTTGAGTTTTAACATGAGAATTTCACTTTTATTTTGCGAAAGTAACACACCAAAAAAAGTCAGCCCAATTTTAGTCTAAAGTGAAACAAAGAAAGATTTCTTTCAGTATTTGAAGTTTCTTTTTTATTATTCCTATCATTGATTTAACTATGATCTCATATTGTCTTCCAGACAAGAAGCTCAACTTTGGTCATTTCTAGATAAGTACATAAGATTTCGGGAACGTGTCTTACTTACACATATTTACCGATTTTACTACAAACATTACAATAAAGATTGCCTCCTCTTATTCAATAGAAGGTTATTGACCTTAGCGCTTCATAAACAACTAACTGTTTTAGAGCCCAATTTCTGATTATCTCCTTGGTAGCTATTTAATATATTCTTCTGCCATCTGCATGACAGTGGTCTGTTGTCAATGGGCACATAAGGCGCAATGACGCATCTTGACCGTAAAAAGTCATCAAACCATCAAATAAATCATCTACAACCTTGATGCCAGTTTCTGGCGGTCATTTCTAATCCTGGAAAAGCCATTCGTAAAGTTAAATTTGTATCGCGTACTAATTATATTATAAACTATGAATTTGAGATGGAATTGAAATTTCAACGTTACACACTTCCGCGTGAGAGATTAAAAATCTAACACATAAACTATAACTAACATTAGATATTAAATTGGCGTATTTTCGTCTATTTTGTTAAAAGTATAAAAGGACGTAATAAAAGTCGTCTTAATTAATTCACATGTTCATAAATTTTTTCAACGGGCGCATAAATTAAAGACTTTATTTAGAAATAACTATGAAAAATTGTCGTCTTACCTCCATGATTATATTAGAATTATGTAGAATCAATATATGGTGAAAACTTACATATGGGATTTTTTAATGTGTTCACATTTAAATACATACATATTCCTAACTACATGAGCAAAGCCGTTTATGATTGATATTATAATGAAGACAATTATTAGAGGTAATACTGGCACGAAACTTGGGACTTAACTTGGGAATAACTCAACCGTAAAGGATTACCATATTCTCGGCGCTCCGGAACAAAGATGTCTCACACGGCGAATGGCGACTAATCCTAGTGACCCATATAATGGTTTGCGACTGGCTGACCCAACTTACAACCCTTTTTCGTGTATTCAGTAAGAAAGAGAGGATTTACTCTTTTCTGTTTTACATTTTCTAGTTTAAATAGTTACATAAATGAATAAATAGCTACGCAACATTTTTTTTATTCGATGAATATGAATTTATGTTGCTGTTGTCGTTGCAATGTTTTATGAGATTTCATATCCTTCCTAGATCTGCAAATTAATCTATTAAATTTTTACCATTAGATATGATAAAGGTCACAAAAAAGAGTCCATTGTTAGGCATAGCTGAAAACTGATTTTATCGACAATTTATGATTAGAATAATTATGCTTAGTCAAAATTAAACAATGTCCTTTCGCATGCTGTCGCTAGATCGTCAAGGTGATTACGGGGCAGACACACAAAGGCTCTTTGCCGAAAGGGATTTGATACCTTTGGAGCCCCTTGATGGATTTTGACAATTTCTATGAAACACATTACGGCTGAAGTCGCTCCATATTTGACCAAATATTAAATCTTCTACACATACATGGGGCTCACTAAAAGTTTTGCATTTCTGGGTAATCGGAACTGTTTGAATTTCGAATGTTATATATTTTGAAACGATTTGCAACCTTCTTAGTAATTAAAAAGTTCTACGTACGGAACGATACTATAATTAAATCGATAAGATATTAGAGCGATGATTTTTATGATATTAAAAGTTCTCTCTCTCCGCAAGACTGCCGCTCGTATTCAAAATGCTTTTGGGAGAGAAGCACCTTGTTTGAGCACTGTGAGGAAATGGTTTGCTGAATTTGAGAGTGTTTGGGTTTCTTTTCAGGACGAATTTCGTGAAGGGCGGCTTTCAACTGTCATCAACAAAATAATATAGCTACTGTTAAGCGGCTAATTGAAGAAAACCCGCCGATTACCTATGAGACACTTTGAGGGTTGGGGATTGATTGCTCCCATGCTGGGCTGGGAGCGAAAGAAAAACGTAGAATGTGCCAGCTGCTTCTCTTCCCGGGCAAACTGTAAAAGTCAGTTAAGGGACGGAGGATTTATTGGCGATTTTGCGGGCGACAGACTGACCCCCTGTCACTGCTATAGTCTCTTTCCATCATAATAATTCCTCCTTTGTCAAACGTGACATCAGATGGTTTTTATAGACTCTGGTGTTCTGCCTACCCCATTAGGGATACAGGCGTGAAGTTATGTATGTATGTATGGCGATTGATATGAGCCAAATACAGAAAAAATTACACAAAGAATTAACAGTTTAAGACTTTGTTGTCGTTGGATTCCTCATGAACTGACAGCGGAGCAGAATGGTGCACACAGATGCTACTCAAGTACGACCACAGACCTTGTGATGCAAACAACATGACATTGTCACAGGAGACGAAACGTGGATTTGTTTTGAGCCCGACAAAAAAACAGCAACTACGGGTACCATTCCCATCTGCACAATTCCACTTAAAGATCAAAAGAGTGTTAATGCCGAGTGGTATTCTACCATTTGTTTACCCAGGATGTAAGAAAAAGTTCGCAAAAGACGACCAAATAACCACTTTCTCCTACATCATGACAACGCTTCTTCACACACGGTTAACAAAATCAAGTCATTTCAGCTTCCGTAAAAATAAAACTCGTCACCCACACTGCACATAAATTCTACATATAAATTCATAATTTTCCCCAAAATCAAAGATTTGATAAGAGTTTTCCCATTTAACAACTCCGAAGAGGCTTAGAGTGTTAACATTAAATCAGCACCTAGAAAACATGCCTTGAGATCTGTGGTCCTCCTGTTTTATTTTGAAAAGCAATTAAAACAATATTTTAGTTATAACATGGTTTTATTAAGTTACGCAAAACTTTTAGCGTGACCTGCGTATATGCCAGCGGATCATGCCAGAAAGAGATAGGTTGAAGTGTAGGGCCACCCGAATTGCAATATATTTTTAGTTACATTTGTTTTTTCTTGAAGACTTTATGTGATTAGCAAAAATATGCATTTGTTTTGTATTTCGCACAAGTCAAGCCATGCAAAATTCGATCAAACCGTATTTGATGACCTTTTGGAAACTATTCAAGTATATTTTCACATCCACCAGACCTACAGCGTAGTAACAGGCGAATAGTAGGTAATAAAAATAAAACATGTGGGTTTGAAGTTTTTCCTTAGGTAATGAATTTTACTTTAAAGGAGGAGTAGTTTCATGAATAGGCGCAGCCGGAAACTATCAGAGGGCAAGGACGGTCAATATTATAATTTTAAGAGGAACCTCCCACACAATATCGCATTTATCACCTGCCTAGCTTTACAAGGAAATACAGTGATAGTATTATTATTTAATGATCAACTCTGCCTTAAATGTATTATACTGTCTTAAACATATAAGTTCTCTACAAGGTATGATAAGGAATAAATTATTAAAGACAATACCAGAATGTCTATAAAGCTTTGGCCTACACCATAAAGTTGTTCGTTAAGTATGACAAATGTAATATTTTATAGCTCCTTTATTACTCATCACAAAAATATGTTAATTTTTTAAGAACTTGCGGTTTCTGTTTAATAAAAACTACATTTGAAACTTTAAAACCACTAAGTAAGCAATTACTTGTTGCATCGTTTTCGACTTTGCGGAAGGATCCTTCATACCATTAATATAATAAATGCGAAAGTTTGTATGTACGTTTTTTTTTGTTGACTGATCTGGATTAGATCTAGTACAGATGTAGATTAGAATCTGGAATATTTTTTATTCCGATATTTAAGCACGATTATAAATTGGACCACGTGAATACAGCTAATTCATTCATACTGTAGAAACATGTCTCAAAATTCTATCGAGACAGCGATGACAATTTTAGCACCTCCAAAAATTAAGATGAAAGAAATGGGTCGTAAGAAATAATTGTATTCAAAATCAAGCTGAGGCAGCGAGACAGATAATTAATGGCATTGTCAGAAAGATAATTATTAATGGCGTTTCGTTTCATGTTAACTCATTGATGAAATCATGTTTATTCACAGAAAATCAATTATTATCAAATAAACATTTTATTGCATTAAGATTTTAATAAAAATAATAACAATAGTTTACTGTGTCTTCGCTACTTCATTTTAAACTCTAGGCTTAGTTTCATAAAAGAGAATGAAAAGGTGTTGTGTTGATTTGTAAACCGTAACCCATACTGTGAAGTGTAGGTAGATATCCGTCTGTATATACCACTCCATCCTGCTTATTTCGTCAAACAGCTAAGCAGAGTAATATTGCACCGGGATTTTTTGAATGTCTCAGTATCGGCAGCACACCGTTAGTTCCCCTATAATTTCGGATGATCATGGGCGGTTATGACTACGTGGCATCTGGTAGGCATGAAAATATCGGGCGAGAAATAAAATATTTTAACTCGTGTAGGGTCGGCTTATAATAATATAAAAAATAATAAATCATTTAATTCCGGCAACTTTAGAAATAGTACACGATGTTAAATACTAAATCTAAGACCCGTAGAAAATAATTACCTTAACCTAATATACATACAATATACTTAAAATTAAACTTTACTGATTCACACGTATGGGCTGCGACGTGGGACGCGACATCCTTGGGTCAAGTATCCGTCCTCGGAAGCGACGGAACACGACACCCTGCGGCCAAAACTCGTCCTTCATGTGTGTCGACAGATGTTCGGTCGGCATTCTCACCACAAAGGAGTTGAAACTCACTCTGTGACGGGACTCCAACCGCTCGACCCTCATGTTGAGTCCTGTCTTCTCGTGCAGATACTCCACTACATCCTTCGCCGTGACGGCGTGGTGCACGTGAGACACGTACAGCTGCGTGGTTGGCACCTCGGCATGCAGCAGGTTATCTTTACTTGATGCGGTACCGCACTTGTTCTGACAGGAGGGCTTTTTCTTCTTCCGTTAGAGTTTAAAGGGTTTTTAATATTTTATGGGCAGCCAAGTCGTTCATAAACTCGTGCGCATATTCGTATTCATATTCGACTTTATCTGCACTTGCTATTAGGTGATATTGAGGTCAAATGCGGGTCCAGTTCCCAATAAAAAGTGTGATTTTCCCATTGTAACATCTTTATATTTCTTTTATAAATATTTGCTGGACTGGGTGCGAAAGAAAAACATAGAATGTGCCAGCTGCTTCTCTTCCCGGGCATACTGCAAAAGTCAGTTAAGGGACAGTGGTTTTAAAGGCGTTTTTGTGGGCGATAGGCTGATCCCCTGTCACTACAATAGTCTCTCTCCATCTTTATAACGCCTGCAAATTTGTCAAACGTGACATCAGATGGTCTTGTAACCTCTGGTGTTCTGCCCACCCCATAAGGGATACAGGCAGGCGTGATGTTATGTATGTTTGTTATAAATATTTGTTCTCGCGTATTTACACGCATAAATTCCAAGCTTATTGATATCAAGATAAAAGTATTCTATGTGATATTCCAGCTCAATTCGTTCACGTGCGGAAACGCCTTAATGCGTAATATCAATTTCAATGATTCAAAGTAGGTACTTAAGTTGATAATATTAGTAAGATTAAAGTTTTTGTTATGCTTTTTTATGCTTCCTCTTACTGTAATCTTTACTCGTATGATAAAGCTCGAAAGATATTTTAATCTCTGAGTCACATATAAAAAAAAATTGTAACAGTTGAAATCATAACTCTAAAGGAAGGTCGAAAATTTTAATTAAAGTCTTCATTTTAATAGTATCTTACTTTAAAATTACACTTGCGGTTAAAACGCTCACAAGTAAAACAACGCAAAATAAGTGGTACGGTGGTACCTATACCACGCAACGCTCCAATATTACCACACGTATTTTTGTTTTCAATTTGTTTTAAATTTTATAATTATATTCTTATTTGAATATTTAGCAGACTTAGAGTATAAAGGACAAAAAAGACCCGGCTCAATCGCATCAATGTATACCATTGTATAAATGGTTTCTTAATTCTCTGATCATACGGCAAAGAATCTTATTATACTGTTTACTGTTGAACAAAATAAAAGTATACAAATACTGTTTTCAGCATAAAAAGCTTTATATGCTTATATTTATAGACTTTAATTAATATTTTTTGCAAGAAGCTCAGAAATATGAGTTTAAAAAAAAACAAATTGAATATTGTTTATTTTTCCAAAATACTATTCTAGTTTTCGGTGGCACAACGGAATACGTAGGTATTTGCCTTTAGGGTCCAATTTTCAGCCGCATAAGTTAAGCCCCAGCTAGACTGTTGGAAACAAAACATCAAAACAAGGTGACCCTGCTAGTTTACAACAATGAAGACGGCTGTTGACAACCAAATTACGCATGACCTTGGCGGGCTGTAAACGGCGGAGTTTAGAAACACAGATATACATCTACATAGACAACGCAAGTGCCACGATTTGTATTGGAACCAAGCGTGCCGACTTTTTAGGACCTATTGTGACGTCACAGCTGATATTTATTACTGGGAAATACAAACAGATTCAGAGACACCGATGCCGCCGATAAAATCGATTATTAAGAACGATATTGTTATTGTAGAATCGATTTTCTAACAGACATACATACGCGCGGATTAAATCTAGAGGCGACCAACCTTGACGCTTGGTCGGGGTTCGGATACGCAAAGAACATGCATTTGCGTTATCCATGTAAATGTATGTCTGTGTTTTGGACAGTGTTTACGATTGTTATTGTATATTTTACTATGTAACTATAACTATAAATGACTCGAGTTTTGTAGCTTTTTAGCCTGCGTTTCAAACTTTCCTTCTTTATATCCTCAATTGCATACAAAACTGCCATCGCAAAGATGTTGCCAACGCGAGAGATTAAAACGCACTGACGATTTGGGGCGTGGCTTAGCATGACCTTGGTTTGTGTTCTTGTTTCAACCACCGTAACAATGTGGATGACTCGGAATTGGTTGTCAATAATCTGGTTGTATCTGCGGAGGCTTGTTAATGGCTTACTCGACATTATATGTTAAACCTAGTTTTTAAGTAAAAGCTGTTGGCCACCCAAATAATATAAAATAAAATAAAATAACTTAACCTTCCTTAACCTTGGTTGGAAGCATTGGTTTTCAACGTATTTTCAACAGTCTGGCTGGGGCTTTAGGAAAACTTATCTATGGCCTATGAGTCCATTTTGATATCCCCGTAGTTCCATGGTGTGGTTGCCACAAAAGGTTATGAATGCTCACTAGTGAGTTACATATAGTGGATGTGTCAATTACAAAATATAACAATAATTTCGCTGATTACCGGGATTTATTTATGCATAAAAACCATTACACTTCTGCAATCACTGTTTACAGCGCCAATCAAATCCATACGTTTTACGGTATTACTTAAATTAAATCTGTCAGAAAACTATTTTGGCAGCTGCCCAAATGCATGGGTTCAATAGCCGAGCATGGTTTATGACTGATATCAGAATGGCAAATTCGTTTGTAAAGCAAATTTAGAATTTATGTTAAATCTGTTTGACAATTTCGATCCTTGATAATTTAAATCAGAAATACAATGAACATTTTAGAATGTTTTGTGAAACAAAATGTTTCGTGTGACTAATTGTGTCAAACGTCAATTGTAGTGTAGAGGTCGCAGGACTCGCAGGTACAAAATTATTTTTAAAATTTTATAAAAATATCTTAGTTGAAATTGAATTTACCCAAACTGATATCACAACTATGTAGGTCCAAAGGAACCTATATTAGCTAGTGTGTTTCCAAGAAACCTTGAAAGCTGAGCCAGTTTAGTAAAGTCTGTTTCTTAAACCGGCCTGGGCAGAACTCAAACCCCAATCGGTTTCTATCCCTTTTCTTAAATCTTTTGACAAGAGAGTGCCAAAAATTTTCCACGTTTTGTTTTTCTCTATTTAGAATTTGGAGTTACCGCGGTAACATTGTATATTCTCGCGATCACTATGATTATATCATAAACTGCATCGAATAAAAAATAATGATTTTGACATCGCACATCTTCTAAGTTTGTGAGGCTGTATGAAAGTTTATTACCCTTACTTAATTTGACTTATTTAGCTGAAGTGCACTGTTGCACACAGGTTGAAATAAAATATAGGAGTTAATTAATCCCAAAAATCTAACGAAATCGAGATTTTTGTAGATAAAGCAGAGGAAAATAGCTAGTCCAATATAAATAGCACGTGCTCAAAGCCACAGCTTATTCAATAAGTACAATATCAGAATAGTTGCAACAGAAACGTATCGAAGACTCTAGTACAATTCAATTTAACTTTGTTCTCAAAGAATGAAACTTGTATCAAATTTCTGCCTTATCGAATATTCCAACTGTATATTATTTCAACGAGATACAAACCTGAAACTATTTGAACGTATTTTAATTAAAACGAAAAAATATTATAGTTTCAAATACTTATTATTTTAGTTATTTACGTAAAGTTGTAAAAGATGCGGTTAAAAGACCTTTTTGAAAATCACACGTGCTTTGTGGTAATGTTAAGTGCTTATTTAACTCTTAAACTTTGTTATTGACGCATACTTTGTCTGCTTTCTTAGACTAATGTACATACATTAGTGGACTTGAGATTCAAGACGTATTCAAAACTTTTATAATAACGTCATTTATTTTTATACTCACGTTAGATAGCCAATATTTCGCCTAGGTACCTAGGATATATCAAATATGTTAATAGGAATGTTTGCACTATGATTTTCCGGAATGAAAACCTTCAGGAATATTTGCATGGCATAAAAAATATAGTTATCGTTTATCCAAGAAAATTTAATCGGATTTTAGATATGGCTTTCAGCCGTTTTAAATGTCACTGGGTTGATGCCAAACCGAAACTAAGATTTCTTCTACGCATATTGGTAGTAGTAGGTTTTTGACTTTAGATAATTAGGTTTTCATCGAGTATAGCCCCTTTAAACGCAGTAAAGTTCTCGAGTGGCGACCACGTATTGCGTAGGTAAAGGCTGACCGCAAGGTGGACCGACGATCTGGTCAAGGTCGACGGCAGACGCTGTATGAGGGTGGCGCACAGACATACATCTACATAGACAACGCAAGTTCATGTACTTTAAATGTCCGAACCCCGACCAAGCGTCAAGGTCGGTCGCCGCTAGATTCAGTCACCGCGTATGTATCTCAGTTAGATAATCGATTTCATAATATCGATATCGATCTTAGTAAATCTCAGCAGACGGCAATTAATCTCACCAGGTGGATCAAGTCACTGTTAAAATACACACAATTTTAGAATATAAAATTATTTTTTAATGTGGTATACGTATTGTATGTAATCTATATAGCAAAGTCAAACATCACAAAATCGATAAAATCAATAGAACCATAAACATTAAAACAATAGTCTAAATAAATTAATAGACACATTATTGAAGGTATCTTGATCGCGAACACGTAAACGACGAAGGTCTCCTCCCTTAGTTAATATTCTAAGAGTACAACATTAGACGAACACACCGTCAACTTATTTGGTCTCTGCGCTGATTCTGAATCACAATTGTTATTACAACACAATAGACCCTTGACCAAGAAGCTCCGGCAAAGTCTGGGAACGTTCGTTATATAAATAAAATATTCCGATCGCTGAAAAGGAGCGTCGAGCAAACAACAATAGAAATGATGACTCATTATTCAGTGATCAAAGCTTATGTAGATCTCTTGAATAGGAATCTTTGATAAACATCTACTGAAAACATTCAATTCTTTATAGCGATTCGTTTGTTTTAATTATCTGCAGTTGAAAAACATTTGGATTGAGAAAACATTATTTTTATCCTAAGGATTAATTTGTATTCGGAAAAATATTGTCTTTATTGTTCATGATACACGGATCTGCTTTATTTTATTTATAGATATTTTAAATCTGTAATCTAAATAAATGTTGGAATTTAGATGAGGGCTATATTCAATATCAAAATTATCAATAATGCCCGTTTAAAATATTATTTCACTGTCGCAGACCATTCTAAAACAGGCTTACTTCACTGAACTGAATATTTCACATGATTTGTCCGAGTCGAACTCCTCAAAATGGTTATTAAAGAAATATTTACAAAAACAAAAACTAACTAACATTCACTCGTCGGTATGGCGAAAATGGTCCAGCCTCTAACACAAAACTTTTAGTATTACCGAAAACTCTACAACTATGATTACGTTTCAGATGGGGCACCGGCTGCCAAGGTACTCGAGTATTCTGTGGGGAGTTTGCATACCCAGTTCATGCACCAGTTACGACCTTGAAGACGAACTCAACCAAAGACTTTATGCTCTCAAAATATCAGCCAAAGTTCACAAGCACATGTGCTCAGTAAAGGACTTTAAACGACCCTACTCCTTAGGAAGAACGCTCTCAATGTAAGCGAATCAAATCAATACCTTTTATTTTCTAGAGCCACGTGTCCCGTTAGAAAAAAGTTGAGAAAAGGGCGAAGGAGGCGATATTTAACTCCGGTTCTAAGTTAATTAAGGTGTCGGGTTTAATGATTTTAGAAGGATTCTTTGCAAATGGAAACATCGATTTTACTTATTACAAAGAGCGTCATTACCTCCTTGGTTGTAAAATTTAGGGCCTCCTAGCAGATAAATTGATACTGTAAGGTTTACCTTTGTAAAGCTATACGTTGACTAACAACTCTGACTTTTGAGTTTTAGATTTCCGCAAAGATTTCGTTTATAACTTCGATAAAAGTTGGGGTTGAGTATCCTTGAATATTGAAACTTCGTTAATTTATATAAAATTTAATAAACAATGGTCACCGTTGTGTCTTTTGTGTAACACTATCTACTTCAGAAGTCAGCGATCGCGAGTTCAACTCCCACACAATGCAATAATATAAGTGCTTGAATATGCTTGTTTACATTGGTACGGGTATTATCTAAGAAATGTATTCACAAAACAAAAACATATAAAGGAATTTATGACAAATAAAATACGTACACTTCTTTGGAGCTTGATGGCACCGTGTGATGGTATTAGTCTATCAATTTTATATCTTTAATATTTTCTTATTATCAATTTAGGAAACAAAGAATGAGCGAGATTGGATTTCTTTATTCAAAAAGGTTGCTATCTAGTTTCCAGGCTGCCTTAATTGCCTTCAATTAAATTTTATTGACATTTCTGAGTATAAATTTTGAATAAATTCGCAAATGTTTAGGTTATAAAAATAGTACCATCGTATCAATCAACCCTTGTCAATAAGCCCACAGGGCCATTAGCTTACCTTGCTTAGAAAAATACAGGTTCGTGGATGTCGAAACCATGAAATGTCGAAAATTACTTATTTTAGACATCTAACGATCCCTTAGCGTGCCCTCCAAAGGACGGTACAGGTATAAAAAATAAAAAGATATAGAAACCTTGCAATTTCTCCCCCTGTTTCTAAGTTGGCACTCAGCATTAAATATACAAACAAAACAAAACAGATCGTGCTCCGGGCGCCGCGCCGTTGAATCATATTTATGAAGCGAATAAATGCAGGTCCAATACTGTATTATTGTTTACCGTGAAGGAGTGTGAGTAACTGTATAAATCATTTTATTTCAGATCATTTTTCTTGACGATTGTACTGTTATTGGTTCTCGGGAGTTTGCTCGACGACGGGCGTGAAGGGGCGACAAATTTTGAGAAATTACTTAATGCTTTTTCCTTAAAGAGGAATTTGAAAAAGTTATTTGATTTGTCGGATGCTGAATCGAAAGTGAAAGGCGTGGATGCGTATCGGGGAATGAATGCATTAGCGCTGCTTTTGGCACATAAATCTATGGCGATGGCACATAACCCGTATATCAATAAGACATCGTACTCTGCTGTAAGTATTATGGTTGTATTAAATTTTATTAATTTACTTTAATAGCTTTTAGAACTAACATCTTACATTATAGATGCTATATACACACAAAACAATAACACATTTAGCTAAAACGAATTTTAAAGTAAACAGGGTGTAACAGAACTTTTTTCTTAGATCATGTCACCCATAAAATAAATTGATAATATTTAACAAATGCAGAGCATTAAAAAACTGACTTCACATCCGAAACTTTGGCTGAAGTCAATGTAAATATGGAAATATTCTCCTTTCTCATACATATTTTATCAAAAAATTCTTTATTAGAACTAGACTAAATGGGACGCGACATGGGAAGCGACAGCTTTCTAATAATGGTGTGTACAGATTGCTGTAATGGAACTTGTAATGTAACATTCTGCGCACCACTCGTTCAAATATTTGCATTACTAGCAATCTGTACACACCATAAGCGTTATGAGGTATTAAACATTTAAAAATATATATACAGACGAATTGAGAACCTCCTCCGTTTTTTGAAGTCGGTTGAAAAGAAGCTTATTCGATTAACTACAACATGCTGGTAGGACTACCTCAGGGTCCGCTTGGCTTAACAGAAGTCTACCTACTGATACATATCATAGCTCTGATAGTGATGTATTTCGTTCGCGAATGTTTCATAAAGATACAATGCTTTCGTAAGTTTTCATGTAAAATTGAGGTCATACGTGGTTTAAGTCACCAATAAAAAATAAAATCTGAAACCGAAACTAAATTCGATGTTTATGCCCTAAAATTCATGAACATAAGGCTGAATTTTCGAACTCAACTTCTAGTTACCTGGCTTCTAAAAATACCCTGCACCAAAAATACTAACACACAACAATGAGCCTAATAACCCGTCTGATTCGGACATGCCCGCTCTCCCAAAATTTTCGGGGGTGGCAAAGTAAAGAACGTTACATTTTTCAGGTATTCGGGATGCCGTGGGCGGTAATAGGCCGCTCTGCTATACTGTATACAGATAGTTTTTTGTACGTCAGCGGGTTTCTCAACGCACATAACTTATTGCACGAGCTGGAAAGAACGGGGTCTATCAATATAAAGAATCGACTCGTGTCTCGTTGGTTCAGGTAAAGGATTTACATTTTTAAGCAATGCTAATTTTATTAAAATGTTTTTTAGTTGGTTGTAAAAGATAGGTATTTGAAAAAGAGCACCTTCATAAAGCTACTCTAAAGCGGCTAAAACTGTTAGTTATTCATGCATTAATTACGTAAGTACTTAATAAATCATTTAGCATGTATTCCTTAGTTGGCTCAGTCTGCTTAGGTAAACTAAATCGGGAAGATAATTCATATTATTCCCGATTCCCATACCCAGGCAAAGGTCACATATAAAGGACCATTTAGACGACACCATTTTCTTGAACATTCAAGAGCAATTATTGCATGAAATCTAGTGGGAGCAATAATTGCTCTTCAATAATTCTAAGCAACTGTTTACATGAGGCCAGTTATTCCAAAATTGAATGCAATTATTGAATGCAAGTCTGGGCAGGAAATAATTGCCAGTGCCTTTTGTTTACACCAAGGTAATAATAACAGGCAATAATAATGCGTTCAAGTTTTGACTTGTCTAAACACAAGCTTTTATGCCATTGTACAACTTTCTGACGCGTTGTTTCAATTATTGCACGAATTTGAGCAGACAAAATTTTCATTCAATATTGAACGTTCTCAGAAAAAAAACCCACATTTTCTCCTGAGTGTTTATTTTATCTTTTAAATAAAAGTACTAGGTAGTTATGACTCAACAAGTATTTAAGCTTGATTCTGTCAGATCAAGTTTGTCAAAATTTATCGCAACCATGAGTGTTTGTGGGACATCGTAAAAAAATAATATAAAAATCGTGATGCGCATAATGCACTTACAGTATTTGCAGAAGAATTTGGAGTTGAAGGGTTTGGACCTAAGAAAATAACAAACAAAATAAAAAATTTAAGAACTCAGTATCAATGGGAACGGAGCAGGGAAGGATTCTATGAGTACCGGATCTGGTAGTGCTGATGTTTATAAATCTAAACTGAGTAGGTTTGATTTGATGGATTCTTTTTTAAGGAAAACTTCTGAAACCAGGAAAACAATAACTATACTGGGTGTCCCGCTTACCCTATATAATACCTTCTCGGAGGTATTCTATTACCCATAAGGATTACAGAAAATATGAAAAAACAAAATTCTGAATTTTTTTTTTTAATTTTTGTATGTCAGCAATAAATTTCGACATTTTCAATACAAAAATTGATAAATAATTTTTAAATTTTTCTTTTTTTATATTTTTTCTGTTATCCTTATGGGTACTAGAATACCTCCGAGAAGGTATTATATAGGGTAAGCGGGACACCCTATATAGTAGTGTTTTGCTTTTGTATAAAAGGTCCAAATTTATCCAGTAAATAATTAAACTGGAAGACTTTTTTCAATATTTCTCGTCTGAGAATAGCAGCAACTAATAACACACCCTCCTCAACTGCGCTCATGTTTGCAAATGGTAGTACATACAATAATTGCACGTAAGAATTGGTTCGTGCTGTTTACACTACGAACAGTTTTGAATGGAACTTGCTCCTAAAGTGCAATAATGTAACGTGTTGCTTAGACGATACAAGACATTTATTGCTTCAATTTTATGGTATACCACAGGCAAGAAAATGGCGTCGTCTAAATGGGCCTTAAAAGTCGCATTTTTGACATTCGACGAATAAATTATGTCACCAAACAGAATGAATCACTAACATCGGAAATTTCGATAAATTTTCGTCCAACCTTAATCTATTGGAATTTGATATACTAATTCGAAACGTATATAAAACACATTTAAATGTAATTAACGTAATAAACTCAATTAGAGCATTATTTTCCCGGACACGTACCATGCCAATGTCCATTATAGAAATTGGAAATAGATATTGTTTTTATTTAGATATTATGTTTTTCCTAATGGTAAGTGCAGTGAGCGAAAATTATTTGCAATCTTCTTACTAATATTATAAATGTGAAAGTTTAGATGTATGGATGTTTGTTCCTCAATCACCGGATAACGGCTCAACAGATTTAGATGAAATTTGGCATAGTGATAGTGTACAGTCTGGAAAAGCACCTAGGTTACTTTTTATCCCAAAATTCCCGCGTGATTCGAAATTGCGCGGGTAAAACCGCACGCAACAGGTAGTATCTAATAATTTCGTTATTTTGTTTAAGATATATATAGTCTGAGTCAAGTGGCAATATCCAGTTTAAAGACACATTATCTATTAATTTGTATAAATGAATTCATCATTTCAGAAAGTTGAGAAAAAATTGCATCACATCAACAGCATTCACGTTTATTATAGTTGAATTGTTTTCAAATGATATTCGTGTCAGTTCTCATTTTCCATTACGCGCAAACTGCTTACAACTAATAAAATGTTAATTGGCGGGACAAAAAATTAAAAAGTATGTATTTTTTTTATTCTTAAATTATAAAAAAAAACTATAGATCAACTGTAATCGTTATTATTACCTGTAAATAAATTAAGTAAAGATCATTAAAAATATTCATCTTATATTGACAGATTCAAAGAAACGGAATATGAGCGCCCATCTTGTAATTGCAATTTTGAATAAATTTTAGAATAAAGTAAAATTGTAGAAAATCGAACAATTTCATTACGGCAACTTCACTAAGATTGTCAATTTTGAACTTTCACGAATATCATTTGGAAACAATTTAACTATAGTTAATTTACAAACACAACAGTTCATTGATACTTATTTCTTATATTTGTATCTTACAATTATTATTATATTGTTATATTCATTTCTACATAATACATAAATACCAAAATATACTATGACGCAAACTAAAGTAAATTTACCTCTTCCAATCGATCTCTAAGTGACGAACTGAGCTTGTAGATTGCGCGAATTGTCCGTTTCTGCAGCACAAATGTACTCGTAGTTTGCATATTGGCGGCATTTCCCACCAGAGAATGTCGAATGTCATTATGCTATGAAAATAAACCATCTATACTAGTCTTGACGTACCTAGTTCATGAGTGACTTTTCAACCTTTCAACTGCAAGGATTATAGAAGTTTTAGCCCTTGTAAGGTCGGCTAAGAATGGTTATACCGCCCTTGGATGAGCATGTCGTCTAAAAGCGACTAATCCGATTGGCCCTGCTTGGCAGTAGGTCGCCTTCAGGGTCCGCCAAGCTTGCAAAAATAAATCAATAAATTCAAAAAGTTTTATGCATCTTAGGAATTTCACATACAATTGATGAAGTCAGTCATCACATACTTCGGCTTTAACTAGTTGTTGACAGTTGTTAAATAAGTTAGTACAGTAGACCAAGAGACAAAAAAGCCGGCGGAAAAAACCTCTTGGCACTCTTTTTCAGTCAGAATTATCAAATTAATGCAAAGAAAAAAAACAAACACAAGACAGCTAATTGTGAGAGCCAATGTCATGCCGCAACCAAATTGCTTACATAGTAGGTGCAATGAGCTATAGATGCACAATACGAACATGACAAACTGGGACCAGAGTATTTGAATCATCCTTCATATAAAATCTGCCGCCAAAAATATTCGCTCCTGCGCTGCGGTCCGTCAATATTCTATGAAGAACCGGATCCCTCCTAAGCCCGCGTGCTATCATCTTCTACCTCATCTTCACCTACCATCAGATAAGAGTGAGGTCAACCTCGTTTTTAGTCACCAATAAAAGAAAAGATCATAGAGGTCCTTACTAATACACGCACCAATGAATTTTCGAGTAGGATTGCAGTCGTACTAGACTATTGTCAGCTAGCACTCTGTATGTTATAGATGTTGTAATACCATCAGCTGTCTAAAATATAGTTTTGAGTACAAAAATATGCAAATTTGGCAAACGGTGCAAAATCAAATAACATGCGCATAGATATAAATTCCAATCGCCTAGTGGAAATATGTTTCCGTTTGAATATTTGATACTGTGAGTGTTGTACGGATAAAAAGCACTTTTATTGTTTAAGAGTTTCGTTCCAAATGGAATAAAATAATGTCGAGTTTTTTTTGTCATGCGCTTGTCTAGTCTGTATATCTGACTACCTATTGAGCTTTTGGTGCTATTACCTCTGTAGGAGTAGCTTTAAAAGCTCATAAGCAATGGATACGCCGTTCACTCGTATATAATTTACTAATTAACATAATTTACCAGATATCGTATGCAGTAATAAATCTCAAAAAAATCCAAAAAAAATTGCAATGTACAAAGTGCGGCCTTATGAGCGATTTCTACCAGGCTTTTGGCAGAAATAATGTATGGTTTCTGATCCCATAGGAATTTCTTATATAGTCCATATTGCTCTTAAATAATAAAAGTTTCTAGCGGTCATAAAATTCTAATAGTTTTTGAACAGGGTTGGGATACTAAAAATAATATTTAATAGTTTTAATAGTTGATAAATTAATCAACTAAAATATATTTTTCTGCTAACCAAAGCTCAAATAAAATATTTGGTATGAGTGAGACTGCAACCAAATCAGCCAAGAAACCCTCAGGATAATTTTTACGTCATTCATCATTTTTTTGTCTTTCTTTTAAATAGATAGGATCGGTCCTTCTGTGCTTAGAAGGACTGATATGATGATATTTTTAAATGGCCAAAAATATTTTGTGTTCTTTTCTTTACTGCCATCCTTATTAAAAAAGGTCTAAACAGTTATAAAAAAAAAGATGTTTTTTCCTGTTTAAAAAGAAGCATAGCTATTATGTTGTTTTTTTTTACCTATTTTAACGACATTATGTTTTACAATTGTCACTCAAATTTAAGTTATTAAAAAAATTGTTTCATTACTGACAATTATAAATGTAATATCAAATTTACCCAAGACTCAAACCTCAAAATGCAACTCTTCGTTCAAAGTCGAAATCCCAAAACTATTTTTTGGTTTGCAGGTTGTTCCCAATGTTTCTAAGTCTGATGTTGTTCTGCACTTACGTGTTACCGGACGTGAACAATGGACCCCAGTGGAATCTGGTGGTGGAGGAGCATAGCAGAGTCTGCCAGAAGAATATGTGGAAGAGCTTCCTCTTCATACATAATTACTTTGGATTCGAAGATATGGTGAGTTACTCATTTTTACAGATTTTTGATGTTTGTTAACCCTACTAAGATTTTAGTATCCGACGATCTTTAGCATCAATTGGGCTGGGCCTATCATATAATTTTTTTTACTAAGGAAAATCCGTTCCATAGTATTTAGAACAATACGTTTTTAATTAACTGATAAGATCCTAATTTTCCTAATTTTAGATCACTCGAATTTAGGGCTATTATTTTGAGGATTTTTTCATTTTGAGGGTTTCATTCAAAATAATAGAAGGATCCCAGGATTACTTAGTCCGTCCGTCAAGACCCTTTGTTTCCAGCTGAAATTTATATCATGTACACAAATCTGCAATTCCTCGCAGCAGCGGAAAATTCTACGTCTATATCTATTCAATGTAACATCAAAATCCCGTTGACATAGATAAGAACTTACTCTAATATAATGAAAATGTAGAGTAAAGGTAAGTAAGTTACAAAAACTGGTTCAAGTGTCAATGTTCCTAAATTAAAGAAGACCTACCTTGAAGCATTATCTATGTTCTTATGTGGAAAAGAGTTTATATGTTAATTTAATTCAGAACCCCTATGTTCCGCCCGTCGCGATGTCATCGGCTCTTAGTATATTTTGTTCGTAATCCTCAGGCTTTTTCGAGTGGCTTTATCTTCGGGTTCATATTTATTGATTTAAAGATAACTTTCCCTTTAGTTACACTTTTTATCCCAAGGGCTTTTTGGGAGTTGGAATAGATTAAATAGGTTTCCCAAGTGTATATGGTATCGGATAATAATAAGAACCGTAAGTTTATAAATTGCCTCTTAAATGGTTCGACCAATCACAGAAGAGCTTTTAATTTTGGGCTTTTTTTAAAATACGGAAAATAATACACTGCTCGCTGATTGGTCTAGAAGACAAACAATAACAAAATTTGGCTTATACGGCACTAATTGTTTATGGCGCTTCGCCGGCCGCTGCCGCGGCACCGCTCGCTTCACTCGCTCGGCTCGCGCACGTATATTACTATATGCAACCTAACTGGTCCTCCTCACTGCGCTCGTCGTCGTACCTATCCGTTCCGACATTGCCTTCCAGTGCATTTGTTTTTTGAAATTAGAGCACGTGACTTATTCAATCGATCAGAGCTTACTTATTATTTTACGAGTGAGTTCGGTAAGTTTATCAATTTGCGAAGATATGGGCGTAAAATTACATTTTAATACATTTTGTCTCCCGTTTAGAACCCTATGGAAGTTTATGGAGTTTTATTATTTTTCGGTGACATTAAATTACAAGTAAACATAGGTTTACCCGGGTATACTAAGTATTACCCAAGCTCTTTGGACAAAGTTCGAAAATCTAATCAAACTCAAGTAGTGTTCGGCGTTTATACGTTCACCCAACACTGGCTGGGTAATGTTAGGCCAAGCAAAAATGTTAGGGTTGCAGTTGACGACCTTCGTTTCGCTCGGACTAGTAAAAAACATTCTAGGGTCGATCCAATAAGACTTCGTGGTTAAGGGTTTGACAAATAAGGTTTACGTGATATATTCAAAATATGCAATATTTTTTTTGCCCGCATGTGTATTGAATTAGATTACTTAGTTGAAATGTTGTATCAGTGTTTTTTGTTTATTATTAATTTACATACATACATACAGGACTTCACGCCTTTATCCCTTATGGGGTAGGCAGAACACCAGAGGTTATAAGACCATCTGATGTCAGGTTTGACTTTGGAGGTATTATAATGATGGATAGAGACTATTGCAGTGACAGGGGGTCAGCCTATCGCACACAAAACACATCAATAAAACCTCTGTCCCTTAACTGACTTTTACAATATGCCCGGGAAAAGGAGCAGCTGGTACATTCTATGTCTTTATTTCGCTCCCAGTCCAGCATGGAAGCCCAAATGATTAATTTAATATTAAATAAAAATTATAACTAAACGTGCCTCTTTCTTTACTCTTATAACTCTTGACATTAACCAGCCAGTGTTGGTATATACCTCGAACTTTACCCAAAGAGCCTAGATAATACTAAGTACGCCTGGGTAAAGCTAACTTTACTTGCTCGTCTAGCATTACCCGTAACATATTGATTTTTATATATTTGATTTAGAAATTTATGTTTACATCAGAGTAATTGTTATTAGTTAATCACCCGTGGTTTGGGCCAAATGAAACTTGCATTTGTAACTAAAAGGAACCCTTACTGCTTTTATTATTTTTTAGAACACTCTGAAGAAAAACCTACGTCATTTAATGAAAAACATGCTACTTCAAAACGTTCTTCATTTTCACAACGTTCTTCATTTTTTACGAAAAGAAATACAAACAATCTGTGATTGACCCCTTTTGACTCACTTTATGAAGATATTTCTGGGAATGAAATAAAACTCCTTGTTTTACAACAGAAATAAATTCAATTTACGTAAACAGACAATATTAATACTTGAGCGCCAATAAAGCTTTTGCTCTGTTATCGTGGTCGTATTAAGTGTTTTTAATGCAGGTTAAGTAATATAACTGAGCTTTAATAAATGATTCTGGGTAACTTATGATTAACATTCATATGCAGACACAACAGCGTTAGTTATAATTTTTGAGTTTGTATTAGAGATGCGCCAAATTTTCGTCCGAATATTCGTATTCTGTACATTGGGCATATTTTTATAATCTTCATATTCGGCTCAATGTTCATTTGCCGACTAATTAATGAATAATCAAATTATTATCAACATAATAAAAAAATAAGCAATTTATTAAACTAAATAATCTAAATCTAAGTAATTAGTGACTAATAATAATAATAATAATAAATAATAAATATTCTTTATTGCCAATGAACTTAAATAATAAACATTTTTACAAAATTAGCGACGACAATGTGGGCGGCCTTATCGCTTAAAGCGATTTCTACCAGGCAACCCGGTTAAAAAAAAAAAAACCCGGAAAAAAACTAAGTGTTTTTTTCCGTAATTTGTACATAGTTTTTGTAAATGGAACGTGTAGGTACCTAACAATTAATTAGTGGCCAAAGACATAAAATACTTTTCAACACACTTGCTCGTAAAGTGAGCCTTATTCTATTGAATTTAGAACTATAAACTGGGCTATAAGTCACGCGTGCATAATATATTATACCCTAGTGCATAATAGAATGAATCCTACAAAGTTGAATTGTACCTTTGTGCAAATTACATGCGAGTAAACAGAGCATATTTTATTGATCCGAGTTATACATTAAATATTTTCAGAAACAACAAAGAGGTTTTATACCACTTCAAATCCATATACATTTTTGAAATGTTTGCGCCTTATATTAGTAAAACAAATATGTATATCAAACAAATTGTTCACAATTTACAATAATTTGTCATAAAATATTAAAATATTTGCATTTACCACTCCAAATTAAACATTTTCACGTAAAATAGGCTGTATATGCTAAACAGACATTGACACATTTGGCAGAAAAAAAAAACCTACGCGCATGCGTGAGGTTCGGCGCCATTTTTCAATTACAATTCACAGCTTTGTTATGAAGTGTGTTTGTTATTTTATGACCACGTATGTCTGTCTTTTACTCACAAGTGTGTTGAAAAACGTCGTATGTAACTCGTGAGCGTTGCCCTGCGGCTCGGGCTCAAATCACAGCCTCGACTGTAATTAGCAACTTCGCCCACTTGTTACATAATATACTATTGTCAATAAATTCAAACACATTTTAAATTAAAAGATTCTGCTCAGTGTCAAAAATAATTTATTATTATTCTTATTCAAAAAGGACCAGAAGTCTCTTCTCTTGTTCACCATAGAAGTTCTGATGAGGTTGTATAGTTTGAGGTTGTATGATGATACCTAATAGCGTGTTTTTAGTTTATTATTATTATGATTGTTGTAAAAATGAACTAAATTTAATTTCTATGAAATGAACTGTTTTAAGATCCATTCCAAATCTATTTTCAGAAAATAAGATATTTTTTATAATTGTTAGAATATGATTATTAAAAATCTTGCTTAGCGCACACTTAAGGTGTCGGCGTCGGCGTCGATCGATTGGTCATCAGTTTTTTTGCCTAGTAAAAACTATCGATTGGTGATCGACGGTCGATCGATTGGTGATCGACGGTCGATCGATTGGTCATTGACGGTCGCTCGATTGGTGTGGTTACAAAGTTTTCATAAAATATCATAAAATACGAGTACCTACCTATATTAGTCTTTGTTTAGCCAATGACCAGAAGTTCACATATGAACAAAAAAAGTGAAAACTAAATAGGTACTTAATGGTTTATTTGTTTTCAAGTTGCAGTTTATTATAGAATTTTCCATTAGATATAAAATGATTTTTCTTTAAAATTATTAGATACTAAATGAGGTTATTTTTTATATTTCACTTCATTTACCAATACTTGCATCGGAATTTCAGCTTGATAGCTTGAACATATTTCATATGCAAAATAACCTATAAATGTTGATAATTTACCACTACACGGATACAAGTATGTAGGTCTTTAAAAAAATATCATAACGTTAACAGGTTCCGTAAAAACAAGTCGAATAGGCATGGAATGAGCTAAATGTTGATGCGTATAATGAACAGAAAACCCTTTTTATGTCTGTTTAAATTTGAAATGGTCCCATCGTCCGCGTCGGTCCCAATATTTACAAAATGTACAATATTGTTCAATCGTTTGTAATGCAATCAGCAAACAATCGCTACCTTCTTGAGAAATGCTCCATTTCCCACGAGTTATATAACTAAATCACTATGTCACCCACATATTTCAAGATCTTATATTAGAAAAGATTGAGCCAAATGAGCAAAAACTTATATCAATCAAATAAAGCGGGGTTTTTGTAAGAATTGCTTTCGTCAGCCAAAATAGTTCTAGTTATCGTAACATATTAATGGCTATCTTTCGATTCTGTGTGAGAATTTTCTCGAAGCTTGCCAGAACTGTTACAATTTGTCGATTTCATCTGGTCAATTACTACGATGCCGTCGAGTTATCAAAGAATTTACTTTCCTAGGGATTTATAAACTTAACTTAAGGCGCTTTAGACTTTTCAATGTGCCCTCGGGTTGCTTCGAGAGGTTGAATTAGTAAGCCACTAAAGAAAACAAGTGCTCCTAAGTGAATGTTAGAATTTTAATCATTCATTCGCAACTTGGCGTTATGTAGTGTAAAACCGAAGGTCTACTGAAACATAGCCCTAGGATGAAATAAGATGATGATGATGATGATATTTCACAGGTTGAAAAGTATGCTAACTTTTTCAAAGGGGGACTAATCAAACAAATATTAAAATGATATCACATTTCTTCCGCGTAGAATTCGTACAAATTAACTGGTAACTTACTCTCCTAGCAACCCTCTTCTCGATGTTTTTGTGGAAACCTTTAAAAAACTTTTGCAATTAGAACCATAAGCAGATACAATTAAAGTTAGAAATTGAATTAAGTAGAACCTCAACACTCTATTTCCACTTTGTATAAATTGTTTATTCGTTAATTGTTCCGACACGATGAAGTCCGATATAAAGCCCACAGTTCATGACAATATTTCTCTTTAACTTTTTTACAGAGGGAAGTTACGGAAGTGAAATTAGATTGAAAAATGGTATTTGCTTTTAGTTTTCTGTTATTAAATTCCGTTTATATTTATGTCGACTGCTTTTAATTCTTCACTAATATGAATATCATCGTAAAATTGTGTAAGAGAAATGTTTCTTAACCACCCAGAAATGTAATGTTTTCCGTAAAGATGGAACAGAAATCCAAAATTAAGTCTACTTAAAATTTATTTAGTTAAAGTCTTGGAACAGAGCCAAATCTCTATACTTTTTAAACTTTGTCTTATTAAAAAAGCATTTAATCCTAATTAAGGTTCAAATCCTACATTTGATATCATAAATAAAGGATTTGTTTACTGAGATAGATTTAGATTAAGTTGTATTCAAGGAAACCTGATGAGTACAATAATAAATCAGTGTTTCATGTTTCAATAACTCAACGAAATAGCATTTGTAGGGTCTCAAGTCTGTAAAGGTTGACGAATGCTCGGTAGTCAGTTTCTTGATTATTGATTAAATAATCATCCTAGTTATCTTTACAGTATTTGCTTGGATTAAAATAATGTGTGTTTGCCTGTCCTCTATGCATTTATTAACCATTTACTCGATTGAAATGAAATTTTTGCAGCTTGTTAAACCCAAAAGTAAAATATATAAAAACAAAAGACTTTTAAATGAAAAATCCGCGTGTTTATACTTTAATTAATTATACTTTACACATGGTCTATGGTTCAGTGACTCGCGGTGCCTTTAAAAGCATATCGTTCTAAAATCTTTTATTTATTTAATTTATTTTTATTTATTTATACTTCTTTGCACACTTACAAAATAATAAAAGGAAAACAAAGACCAGTTTTGAAAGGTGCAACAGGCGGCCTTATCGCTATAATGCGATTTCTTTCAGACAACCTTAGAAATGTATGAAGAAAACTATATACCTACTATGAATTATTTGTGACACACGTATGGTATTTAATATTATTTAATTGTGCAAACTTAAGGGTCCTTTAGCAAAAACTTTTTTTATACAATACCATTTCTTCTTTTTCAGTGTTTAACCCATACCCACCAAATCGGTATAGACATGCAACTGTACGTGGCTACACTACCCCTCATGGTGGTGCTTTGGAAGTTCAAGACCCTCGGATGGTGCCTGGTCACCTTCATCGCAGTCGCTTCCACTATACTGAGATATATGGCAATCCATTGGTACGACATCAGCATGTTCGTCTACTATGGAATCTCGTAAGTTTCTTTTTATTTAAGCTGTGATTGATTTAATTATAAATTACCCCCAACTGACACACCGATCGTGACCCCAAAGTAAGTTTTTATAAAGGGTGACTGTGAAAAAATAAAATAAAAAATAAATTATTTACTGAGTAAACTTAACCGAAAGTTAAAGAATTCATTACGCAACGCATGGTTACATAAGCGTTATGCAATCTGATACTAAGCGGGTAAGGGTGTGCGTGTGGTGGAAACACTGCTGTGTGCGTGTTGACTGAGGCGGCGCGTCGGGAAAAGTGTAGTAAGGTCTCTTTATTTATTCATAGCGATTCTTGGTGAAAAATTAAATACCTACTTTTATAACATAATTCTGATCAGAATCGAGTGCAACGTGCTCTCCTTCAGTATCTAAAATTTGGCAGGCGAGGGCTTAATAATGAGCCGAGACTGTAATTAGCAACGCTCATGAGTTACATACGACGCTTTTCAACACACTTGTGAGTAAAAGACAGACATACGTGGTCATAAAATAACAAACACACTTGATAACAAAGCTGTGAATTGTGATTGAAAAATGGCGCCGAACCTCGCGCATGCGCGTAGGTTTTTTTTTCCGCCAAATATGTCAATGTCTGTATAGCATATACAGCCTATTTTAAGTGAAAATGTTTAATTTGGAGTGGTAAATGCAAATATTTTAATATTTTATAACAAATTATTGTAAATTGTGAATAATTTGTTTGATATACAAATTTGTTTTACTATTTTATGGTGCAAACATTTAAAAATGTATATGGATTTGAAGTGGTATAAAACCTCTTTGTTGTTTCTGAAAATATTTAATGTATAACCCGGATCAATAAAATATGCTCTATTTACTCGCATGTAATTTGCACAAAGGTACAATTCAACTTTGTAGGATTCATTATATAATGCACTAGGGTATAATATATTATGCACGCGTGACTTATAGCCCAGTTTATAGTTCTAAATTCAATAGAATAACGCTCACTTTACGAGCAAGTGTGTTGATAACATAGTTTTTACATAGAGTTTAAAAAAGTTGGTCTTACACTGTTTCAACGCAAAACCATCTCACCTAATTGTAGGCCTATTCATAATCGAAGATAAAGGATTACAGTGTACAGTTTAGAGAGAAGAATCATGTCACAAAACAATGTAACAAAACCATTTTCTGTTAATCGTGTAACACTCGAACAATACTGTTTTCAAATAATTTGAAAACGGAACCGAACGAAATTTGAAATTCGAACCCTGCGTTTAGTCAAGCAAGAACGGCAAATGATGAAAAGGAGATTTTAATTGCGTTCGGGCGAGCGCGGGTGCGGTGGCCTAGTGGTAAACAGCGTCGGGTCTTTTCCCGCTTACATTCAATTGATCTTTATTAATTTTATAATGCTAATTACAATATTTTCATCGAAAAAAAAAATTTGTTCACAAAATGAAATAGTAATAATAATACAAAAAGCATCTAATAGGCCACATGGATGATGATGGATGATAGTTAACAAACTGCCAAAAATTTACTTTAATTAAAGAATACCTATATGTTTAACCACTGAAGTACTTATAAATACACAAGTTTATAGTTTATCACGACACAATTGATTAATGCAATATTTTACCACGTTAGATGATGAAAAACACGGGAATAGGATACTATTGATTACTCTACCCCACTGTTCAAAACATATTATTACCTATGGAGTTGTTTATATTTCATTCATATATGAAGTTTGTACGTACGTTACACTCGTAAACAAGCGTGCAATAGTCTTGAGTAAACTTCAGTAATACTGCTTTAGTTCTTCAAATATTTGACGTTATATATTTTTATTTGTTCTTTTTCAGAAAACATCATCCTTATAGAACTTCTTGTTTGCTACTTAAATCTTGAAACTTAAATACGTACACTAACAATGAGCAGTGACTACATGTACTTATGAATCTCTAACTATCAGTTAAAGTTTTTATTTTACGTAGATCGTGAAAACTTAATATCGATACGAATGAAGACGATATGAAATGGCACCACATTTATAACTACGAAGTACTACTACGCGTACTCAGGTCTTAAGTAAATATACCAAACATATCGCAGAGAGGTAATCAATAATATACTCTAAGGTATATGTACAAATGAGCATTCTTCCAGAACAAATAACAGAAGCAATAATTCAGAAACCAATGAATTAATGTAATAGAAAGGTTCCTTGTATTTATCTATTGCTTTGTTGTCTTTGTTGTAGTTTATGTCTATTGATAACACGAGTAAAATATGTCGGCAATTTGCGGAACAGATTCATACTTTCGGATAGTTCTTAATTATACTGGCAAGTTGTTTATTTGTTAATGGAAGTTACTAAAGAAACATAGTTAAATTTTATTGATAGCTAAAATAAACAAATATTATTCATAACTATAACTATTTCAAATGTTTGAGAAGAGAAGTATACTCACTTTTCATTCATTTATGTACGTTCTTCTAATTTATCAACCGACTTCCATAAAGGAGTAGGTTCTCAATTCGTCTGTATGTTTTTTTTGAGTCTTTGTTACACGATATTTCGGACAATTAACTATATTGGTGTACAATAAATAATTTTAAATTTTTTTAAGAAATTTTATCTGGAAAGGTCCTGGGTTCGACTCCCAGCCGTTTAGCTAATGGGTCTTGGTTTATTCAAAATGTGCTCTTTTGTCTCCATAACAGAAACTTAACTTTGAGGCCATATACACGTAGTTTGTTTATAAAAGCTTTAAGAATCTAAAATACTTTTTTTTATATTTCAGAGTACAAAAGCTTCTCGATGCCGCCCGGTACAGCTACATCATTCCGACTCATCGCGCCACCATATACCTGATTGGAGTTGTAATGGCGTATATAATAAGGACTAAAAAACTTCAGTTTTCACTGTCCGATGTAAGTTTCTGAGTTGAACTCCAGTAATAACTAGCTTTTTCCACCGGTTATGTCCGTGCCTGGTGGGCTCCGAATATCCCTGAGCATAAGTTTTTTTATTAGTGATACCCGCGTTTGACGTCATTCTCACCTGAAGTCAAGATGAGATCGAAGATCTCAGAAAAGGGCTTAGGATAGAACAAAATCACAAATCCATTATTGAACGCATTTGGTAGCGAACCGAAAGTCTACGATGAACCTTCATTGTAACAGTAATTCATTCTGACAACGTTTCATAAAGAGCACCAATGAAAACAGTCGAAAAATCTATCTTTTTTAGAGTTCAGCAACCTTCTATCATGCGAGATTTGAAAATCTAATTCTCTGAACGGCGGCTCTGTAATCAGACAACCCAGCCTAAATCAATATTTGCTTTCCTATAATTAGTGTTACCTAAATAAAAAATACTTATTAAAGTACAAAGTCTGTTCTGAACCTATGCGATAATATTTATTTTCTTTTATCTAAATAGTCCGATAGTAGTAAAGTAGCTGATATTATCATTGTAAGAAATTGTACAAACAATTAACGGAAAAATCAATATGTGTCTATGTCTTCCTCGGCTTTTCTTATTCTTTCAAAATGCTTCGGTGCGATCACAGAATCGTATGTTCATGAAAGTTCGTATTTTGGAGTCGGTTTTTAGGCAACAATAAAAAACTACCCACTGCCGCACGAAAAGTTTAAATAACTGTGTGACTTGCTGTTTTGAATGTCTGTGAACATGTTCTGAATTGTAAATTAATAGGTAAATAACAATGTTGCTTACATTTTGCAACCGACTCCATTCTATACGAACATTCGTAAACATACGAGTCGATAAAGTTCTGTGATCGCACTGCTGAATCGAGATAAAAAAATATTTTCAAGCTTTTTATAATCTACATTAGCCTAGCTCAAAAATATTCTTTGCAAAAATATATTCTACCGTATCTTTATCAGGAACCTAACTTAAAAGAAAGCAGGCCGAATCTAAATATTTATTAAAAATGGAACGCTGATTAATGTAAAAGTGATTGGAAAAGAAACCTTAAATATATTCAGCTTTTGCAAACACGTTTATCATTGGCGTATCCAATTTACCTTTAACGCGATAAGCTGCTCGGCGGAGCAGGGTCGTGGTGTATACTTACTTGGAACAAAAACAAAATGGCGATAATCAAATTACGGATTTCCAACCTAAAAAAATATAGGCGAAGAGTAGAGTATGCTTCTCTTTTAGCAACGGTTGATTTTTGATGAGTTGATGATAATATTTATTTATTTATTTATTGATTACTGCACAGTAGTATAGTACGTTTTGTTTGGTGTTTGCGAAGCTTTATTTTTGTAGCATCGAGTACTGTATTCGGTTTGCCCTTTGGTGGGTTATAAATAATTCTCTTTGTACGATTCATTGTCAACGTGAGCGTGGAATGGTTCTTTGGGGCTAGACAGACGAGCACCGAATGACCCAGTTATTTATACAACATCAAAGACAAATGATACAGTTCATTTAAAAATTTCTTTTTAAACTGAAAATGTATTATAAATGTTATTTATAATACTTTCATGACAATTGAGAGTTAATCATTTCCAGTTGTTATTTGTAAAGCCGATTGTTGTAAGAATAAGGTTTTTTCTTAACTAGGTATCAAAAATTACCACGGACTTTAAAAAATGTCTGCTTTCCCACTTGCTGATTTCGTATAAAATAATTTCAGTTTTAAGCATTTGTTCCTAACATTCGCAGCTACAGCATAATAAAATAAAGACTATTAGGCAGAGATTGCAAGCTATCCGGTGTGCCTCGGCCTGCGAGTTAACCGTATCTGTATTTAACCACAGAATAGTAGAATTACACCAGCTTAAACTGTACAACTCAGAGCAGCATGCACATATTACCTGTTCCGATGTGTACGTTTAATGACCCATTTGCTTAATGTGTAACTTGCTTGCAATCTAACTGGATTATGGACTTTCTAAGCTATGAAAATTGAAAATTGCTTGGTTGGTTAAAATATAAGTATATTTTTTTCGTTAAGAACAACTGCATTGCAACACATAAAATCAAACATATTACGACAAACATGAAACACAACATGAAAACATACATTGCCTTCTATGCCAGAGGTCCTGGGTTCGAATCCCGGCGGCGGCGGATATTAGTGTGATGAACACAGATATTAGTCGTCAAGTCATGGATGTTTAATGTTCTTTTAAGTTTATTCTAATAAAAATATGTATTTATTCAATATGGTTTTTTATATATTTCTTAAGTATATCAGTTATCTAGTATCCATAACACAAGTTCTTTAAGAAATTTAATTTGGGCTAGATAATGTTGTGTGAGTGTCAGAAATATTTATTTATTATTTTTTGTTTCGACTTCTATATGTACATAAGCCAGCACATCAAGCGTTACAAATCTATCAAAAATATTTACTTGAATATGAACTCTATGCCCTCGACATTAAGTTGAAATTGATTTGGGAAATTTGACAGGTAATGTAACGCTGATCTGCTGCCTTCTGTACAAGGTGGGCTAAAAGAAATCACCCCATTAGAAGATGCTCTCATTTTTGCAAATGGCCTCCAATGTCAAATATGTTTTGACATTTGTGGACTAGACAGATTTAGAATACAAGTCATGGAGCGATACACTTCCCGAGACAGCGGAATAATCTCAAGGAAGAAGTGGACAATTTTTCGACGAAAATCATAATGAGCGATGAGGCTCATTTCCACTTCAGTCGGTACGTGAACAAGAAAAGCTATCGCTTCCAGGGCACCGAAAATCGATGAGTGATGCACGAGAAGCCATTACACCCGCTCAAAGTCACTGCAATGTACACTGTTCAGGCTGGAGGAGTCATCGGGTCATTTTTTTACAAGAATGCCGCTGGACAAACGACTATTTATTTTTCTGCCACTATTGGATGAATTAGGACTGAAAGACATGTGATTCCAATAGGGCGGAGCAACAGCACATACTGCGCGAGCCACAACCGATATTCCGAAAGCGGCGTTCCGGGGTCGTCTCATCTCTCGTTTTGGCGACTTGCACTGGCTCGCAAAATCGCCTAATTTAAGCATTCCAGACGTTTTTGTGGGGTTTTTCAAAATCACGTGTTTACTTGAACCAACCTAAGACTCTGAAAGCCCTCAAGGACAACATTCAACACGAGTGCGAGAATCTGTCGCCTGAAGTTCTCGCCGAAGTGATGAAAAATGTCATTAAACGAGCCCGTATGGCAATCAATTGTGACGGCACCCATTTTGACAGATATGATCTTCTCGACTTGACCAATACAATCCTAAAGGTTTGAATAAATATTATCATAATATAGAATCAAAGTTTTTCATTTAGAAAAAAATGAGAGCTAAACAAGTGAACAACATCGGATGACTTCCTTTGGCTCACCTTGTATATGTTCATTATTTCTATTTCTATTTGTTCAGTTTCTCAAGGCAAATTCATTTCATTAACTCTAACAGTAAACAGTGAAACTTTATTGATAATAATTTTAAATACCGAAAACACCAAACTTATGGTCACCTTAAGCTTGAATGATTAATCTTACTCGATTCACATACCTACTGCCTACGTGCCTACGTACCGACACATCTACTATAATTTATTTACTGAATATACCACTTCTCCAGTTACTGACAGGCATCTCTGATCTACAAATTATAATATGAATAGAAATTTAACATACCTACCTACTTAGAATTAGACTGACATAATAAGGCTGCCTAGTAGCACATGCCTTATTTTATATCTTTATTACCCTTGGCGTGCCGCAGTCGGATAAAAATTAAAGAATATTGTTTGTTTTGGTTTTTCAGAAGCAAGTTCGTCTCCTATGGGCGTCGTGTTTCGCGCTGGCAGTCTTCACGATCGCCAGTCCCTACAGGATGGGTCTGGAAGGGTACCAGTACGAGCACGGCCCAGCGGCCATGTTTGCGGCCTTCTCGCCCATACTGTGGGGCATTTACATGAGCTTGGCGCATTGGGCTATTTGCAACGATTACGCGGGTAAGGAAAGAACTTTTTAAAATGGCATAGTTCTCGTTAAACAAATTTTAATGATGATTTTTGTCGTGTTATTTCTTAAGCGTAGTCGTCTAAGGGTAGAAAAATAGAGTAGAAATTTCATTTATTGCGATATTTTAATGATCTCGTGTTCTTAACTAACGGTTGATACCTCAAATAGACCGTAGCTAGTAAAGAATGGGAATTAATCTGTACCTATTTGTAATGCATTCTTAAATGATATAATTCAATAAATAATAGTAGCTTTTTAGAATAATATGAGCTCAAAAACAATATGGGCACACGACTTATTCATTCGAAACAGATTTAGATTAGCGCTTTCAGAATTAGTAAAGATGTTAAATAAGACACTTTTTGACCGGATTTATCGCGTTTATTTACATTTTAAGATATTGAAAGCTTCAAAGTCTGCAGTTTGTGAGCATTCCATGGACAAGCCCAACCACTACTTAAGGTTTTACTCTGTCAAAATTATATCGAGAGAGAAACATTACAATCCTAAAATGATCAGAGAAACCTCAATGGTTTATTTAAAAACCACCCTAATTTCAATAGAGAAGATGGTTGGAAACTATCACCGAGGGTCCCTTACCCCCATACATATCCTGAAAAACATTAAATCTAACATCCAGCAAGCACGACCTAAAACTCTAGATACTGTCTGCTCGTTTTGTGTCAATCCAGAACGCTACGCTCGAAGACTGAGAAAAAGATGGAGGTGATGATGTATAACTTTTCCACCTATCAATCCGACGCTTGACACCTCAGTCGCACGTGACCACGGGGTTGGCAAAGACACCGAAACGTCGAGTTAAAATTTAAAATGTAAATGTACGCAATAAATCCGGTCAAAAAGTCTTTTATTTAATAGTATGAATCGCGAAAACATAAGACAATTTTAGTAAAGATGTCCCAATCAGACAAAGATTAATAAAATAATAAAATGACTTTTTATGGTTAAAAAACAATTGCCCTAGAAATATCAAGTGAAATCGAACAGAATACCTACTCGAAAATCCATCAGATAGTTAAAAGCCAAAGAAATAGACGTAATTATAAGAATAGGCACACAAGAAAAATATAACTCATCCCTGGAGTAGTTCGGTAAAAATCCTATTAAATAAAAGACGTTTATAACCAAATTTAATAATATTTATTTATATTACACATTACGCTCGCGAGCACTTTGTCTGAAAAGGTACTGAAACGTCCTGTGCAAATAAAATTAATCGCGAACACTTGAGACTGAAAATGCTATTTCTGAAATAGCATAAGGAGAGTTCTAAGAATGGGAATATTTCTTTCTACAATAGAAGCTTTGTTGAAAAACATGTCTTTAATACAATTATATTTTTATAACGAACGCCTCCTATATCATCGTTATATTTAAATGTAAGGATAGAGCTTTTACCTATTGCGCGCACGGAGCTTTGAGATATTTGGTATTTGTAATTTAAGTATTTTTATAAGTAGACTCAATACGTAAGTAATATGGATAAAATATAATAGAGTCGTACATTCCGCATGTTTTTAATTATATAATAGGTAATAGGCTTACAAATATGTGGGCTACCTGATGTTAAGTTATCACCACCGTCTATGTATACCTGAAATTCCAGGGGTACCAACCCTCGCAGGATTTGTTGGTTAATCCCGACGCCGATGGCGACGCTGGAAAATACACTGCCTATATTGCCCTCTTCCGGAACACAGAAATATAGTGCTAATGATAATCTAAACTTTAATGGAGTTTCAGTCGCTCGTGACCACGGGGTCTGCAAAGACACCGAAACGTCGAGTTAAAATGTAAAATATAAATTATACGCGATTAATCCTGTTAAAAAGTAGTTTTATTTAAATTATGAATCGTGAAAACTTAAGACAATACTATTGTGTGGATGAATTATTTATGTTTGCAGGTGTGGGAACGGCATTCGTAGACTCGCGAGTGTTTAAGTTCTTCAACAAAATCGCTTACGGAGTATATTTGACCCAGTTTCCCATCTTTTTCTACAACGTAGGCGTCCAGAGGCACTCAGACTTCTACTCTCCTCTACTGCTAGTAAGTAAACTGGTTTGTCGGTTACTAATCCTGCATTTGATCTAAATCTCACTTTATAGTAAGGGAAGATGACGATCTACGATCCTACAGCCGGGGGGGGGAGGATTAGGGCGGTGGGCTCTTCTTAGTTCACCCCGAAGCGATATAAAGTATATCTTATTTAAGGCAGGAAAAGGTGTTCATTACAATAATTAATAAGCTCTTAGTTTTTTTATTGATTAATATGACACGTATTGTATTTAATCTTCAACAAGCATTGCTCCTGACTTAATTGCTCTAAGGCGGTAAACTATTAGCTGACCCAGCCATGACCCATGATTGTTTTTATTGATTACAAGCACGATCAGGAGTAAAATGTACCTAATGATAAGTGATGATGCATTCTAAGAATAAATGCATTCGATGAAGCACACGTCTTGGGAAGTAACTATGAGTAGCTTGTCATAATATATTCCAATACGACCATGACGACCACTTTGGCGTAACACTGTTTGCTTCAGACGCCAGTGGTCGCGGGTTCGATTTCCGCACGGAATAAGAAAACAAAACGAGTCTGGGCGTTTATCTATATATGTATTTATATTCAAGATTCCCCCCTAATCCGCTACATGGTATCATATCACAAGCTCTGCTAAGTTTGGGGCCATGTAGTTCATGTGATTTTCTGGTGATTTTATTTTTTATTTATTTTATTTATTCATCGCAGCAGCGATGATATATAGCGGTTTTATATAAAGTAGCCTTCCGATTGGTTTGATAAGTTTTCTATCATTTCCTTAAATAGTTTCATTTCTTTTTTGCAGTTACATGTTCCAGAGCTGGTCACAATATTTGTCATTTCGATCATCACGACCCTCACCATCGAAATGCCCTTCAACTCAGTGTACCGAATATTCTTTGGTAAGATCCTGATATCTTTAATTATCTGTCAAAACAACTCAAGACAAACGACGACATCGGAAATAAAAGAAATATTTTCTCCTACAATTTTCCCTTATACGACTAAGAAAATATTTCCAAGAATTATGTTGAATTTTCACATTTGAGTACATTTATCTAACTACATCTGAACGCGTCGCAGCACAAACATGATGTTAGTACTAACGTGCTATTTATGCTTGGCCGACTATAGATTGCCGGGATCACCTATTAGTTGAGTAAAGGTAGTTAGATCGATAAGAAAACGATATCTTGTGAAGTTACTCCGATCATCAATTTTCCGACTGAGTTCTTTCTGTTATGCAGTATTTGTGGCTCAATATGAGTCTGGTTTAACTACAGACCTATTTTGGAATATTTCGGTACATAGTTCGGTACATACCACTAACGACGTCTTTTAAAATTTTTATTAGACTAGCTTTATCCCGCAACTTCGTATGCGCTTAACTACCCTTCTCTTGGAAATTTCAGAAACGATACAACCAGACACCCACTGAAAGAACCTTTATACCAAGTATCACACCCATGCACTCAAGGAATAAGTTTTTTCATACAAACTAAAAATCATATATTTCCCGTGCCCGTGGGAATTTTGGGATTTTTTTTCGAAGCACAACCAGTAACTCTTTGAAGAACCTTCATGCCAAGTATCACATCCGTACACTCAAGGAATAAGATTTTTCATACAAACTAAAAAGTCCAACCCCTTCCCGTGGGAATTTCAGGAATTCCTTCCATAATACAAATATACACTTATTGAGGAACCTTTATATCAAGTATCACATCCGTGCACTCAAGGGATGGGACTTTTTCATACAAACTAAAACATCATATCTATATTTATATCATATATTTCCCGTTCCCGTGAAAATTTCGGGAATTCCTTTCATAGCACAACCAGACACACATTGAAAAACCTTTACACCAAGTTTCACATCTGTGCACTCAAGGAATAAGATTTTTCATACAAACTAAAAAGTCCGATATTTCCCGTTCCCGTGGGAATTTCGGGAATTTCTTCCTTAGTGCACCCCTACATCCCCTAAAGAATGTATGTTCCAAATTTCAGCTCTCTACGCCCAGTAGTTACGGCTGTACGTTGTCTGTCAGTCACTCAGTACCTCAGTACCTCAGTCACTCAGTCAGTAACGGAACAGTTTTATATATATTGATTATCTAACACATTGAGTACATAGCCTTTTAATTAACTAGGGTTATTGGGAGCATTATACGGAACTAGGGGCAAAAACAGATTCTTCCAGACCTGAACCAGAATTTTAACTGTATTTAGTCTGAAAAACTGGGATCTTCACTAAAAAGACAAAACAAATAAATACACCATTTTAATATTTTCGCATGTTAATAAAAAGGTATAAAAGTTCGTTTCACTATCAAACTGGACTTTATGTCATTTAAAAAGCAATGTTAGAGGAACCCCTTTCAAATTTTACGAGCAATTAAAACATTTCAATTCTATATTTTCTTTCTACAGGTCGGTCACAAACGAAGTTAAAAGACAAATGAACAATGGAACAGTTGGAAGCGTTGAAGAAAAGACTTGTATTATATTAGTTTGTAAGAGACACATCACGACTAGAAGTATTTTTGACTATTTTTATATTTTAAATGATAAGAAATATTAAAAATTAAATAACTTATAAATAATACCACGGTGTTTCCATTTTCCCTGTAATTCTTCATTTATTTAAAGCATATTAGTGAGTAATAAAGGTAACTAAATCTAGGCGCATAACCCAGTTTTCAAGATTTTCGATTTTTTTTTTAAATGGAACAGCGTTATGTGTGTAGGTAATAATAGCTAAGCGAAGTAAAACCACATTCTTTAAAATTCCAAGTCAATTACAGAATAAAGACAATTTTGAAAAACTACATAAGTACATAATATTACATAACTTCACGCCTGTATCCCTTATGGGGTAGGCAGAACACTAGAGGTTAAAAGACCATCTGATGTCATGTTTGACTTTAGAGGTATTTATTACCTAGTCGGGTCATAAGTTCTGTCAAAACCTCATATTTTTAATATTCGAATACTGGCCAGAAATAAGTTTACTAATTTTAAAAATAGAACGGTTGCGATTGTTGAAAATAAAAAAGAAATTATATTTTATTCATTTTCAAATATGGAGTGGTCGAGTAAAGAAGATAGAATCGCGGTTATCGCGTTGCACCGCTGTGGTTACGCGCCAAAAGAGATTTTCAATATTCTACAAAAATTGAAAATAACGTTACGGTTCCTTTATCGTACTATTAAATGATTCACTGAAGAATCAAGCTTCGAAGATCGTAAAAGAAGCGGCCTACCTCGCACAGTTAGGACACCAGCGGTCATCAAAGCAGTGAAGGCGCGAATCGAAAGAAATCCCGTGCGTAAACAAAAAATCCTAGCTCACCAGACGGTCAAAAGAGTGCTAAATGAAGACCTAGGACTACGAGCTTATCGTAAAAAGACCGGACATTTCTTAAACGAGCGTTTAAAAAAAAATAGGCTAGAAAGATCCCGCGCTTTGTTACGATGGTACGCGGGAAAAAAATAACGCGAAATTCGTTTTTCGGATGAAAAAAATTTTAACATTGAAGAAAGTTATAACAAACAAAACGATAAGGGTTATGCCCACAGTAGTGAAGAAGTGAGCGCGCGTATTCCAAGGGCCCAGTGCGGGCATTACGCTTCCTCATTCATGGTTTGGCTTGGAGTCTCATATTCAGGCATAACTGAGGTGTTTTTCTGTGAAAAAGGTGTGAGAACCAGTGCCGTGGTTTATCAAAATACTGTCCTGACAAACACAGTGGAACCTCTTTCTCAAGCAATGTTCAAGAACAGACATTGGACATTCCAACAGGACTCTGCACCGGCTCATAAGGCACGAAGCACGCAAGACTGGTTGACCGCCCGCGGAAGTTACTTTATCCGGCATGAAGACTGGCCCTCTTCTAGTCCAGATTTAAACCCACTGGACTACAAGATATGGCAATATTTGGAGGAGAAAGTCTGTGCTAAACCTCACCAAAATTTGGAGTCTCTGCGAGCATCTCTGGTTAAAGCAGCGGCAGAAATAGATATGAATGTGGTGCGTGCAGCGATCGATGACTGGCCTCGTAGATTAAGGACATGTGTCCAAAATGGGGGAGGGCATTTCGAATAATGTAATTAAAATTATATTGTACATTTAATAACCTTTCATTTCATATATAATTTTTAAGTAATTGTCAAAAGGTGTATCAGTAATAACATTAAAAGTTTTTGACAGAACTTATGACCCGACTAGGTATAATGATGGGAGAGAGCCTATTGCAGTGACAGGGGGTCAGCCTATCGCCCACAAAAATGCCAATAAAACCTCTGTCCCTTAACTGAGTTTTACAGTATGCCCAGGAATAGAAGCAGCTGGCACATACTATGTTTTTCTTTCGCTCCCAGAAAACTGTAAACTAATAGGTACTAAAATACATCGACCAAACGTTATTTGAAACTATTTCGGCACATCCCATTTATCATGAATATAGCCGAGACTACAACGTTCACGCTCTCTCTGCGCGCATTATCGCTAATTATACTTACAATATGTGAATTGGAGCCTTAAGGCCATAGCTATTTAAATGGAAAATCGGCCTAAATCGGCAACATTCCTCAGGATCGATATTTACCAATACGATAACGACGTTAGGTAGGTACTGTTATTTTCATTTCATAACACTTACTTCAGATTCATAAAACTAACTTAAACTTAACAAAGTGGAACATTCGTTACACGTATAACGAGTTTATAACTTAATATTTTTATAAATAAAATATGTGTATTTTTTACTCTATAACTGGCTAATGAGTAGGTACGCAGTGGCTGTAGGTATGATTATAATGGATAAAGAACGAGATCAAGTTTCCCCAATTAAGGATTCCGTTTAGTAGGAGTTTTTAATTTTACTGACTTTTTCTTCTAGTTACCAGTTCATACCATAACTGTTAAACTAGCTACATTTTCATATTCATAATGGCGCTTAGTCTAAAATATCTTTTTGCTGTTTCCATCGTTGCCCGCTGTTCTATAATTCTGGAGGTTGAAATAGAAAATAATGTAAGCGTTAGCAATCTAGACAGGCTTTCAGCAGAGTATTTTTACCGAGAAATTTGGTGTTGCCGTTGAAAATTTTTGCATGCATCTATATTGCACACTTAGATAGTAATTTGTATTTTCAACAAGGGCTTTATTATTCGTCATATTTAAATCAAACTAGCAGTCCAGTGCGATTGTCCTCGCGTCACATTTGATCATGTAAGATAAAATAAATAGCTTGTACCTTCTCCAAGAATAGTAAACAAGATTAGCGTAAAAAACAAATAAATAAAACATCTATTCAAATGTATTATTGTTAAGTTACAGACATACGAGTATCATGCGTCTCTTGTATGACCACTACGGTGTCTGAGATACCGAAACTCTGAGCGTCGCGTCGAGGTAAGCGCAGCATTCATACTCAATGTAAAATTATTACCATACATACATACACACATAACGTCACACCTGTATCCCTTATGGGGTAGGCAGAACACCAGAGGCTACAAGACCATCTGATGTCACGTTTGAAAAATTTGGAGGTATTATAAAGATGGAGAGAGACTTTGTAATGACAGGGGGTCAGCCTATCGCCCACAAAAACGTCTTAAAACCTCTGTCCCTTAACTGACTTTTACAGTACCTATGCCCGGGAAGAGAAGCAGCTGGCACATTCTACGTTTTTCTTTCGCTCGCAGTCCAGCATGGAAGCAATAAAAATCAGATTTATTTTCAATTGAAAAATCTTTGATAAAAAATTGATATTGAAATACCTATAATATTAATAAGAAGTGGCTTAGATGAAAAACAAAATAACTAATACTACAACAAATGTGGTAACTGCGTCCTGAATATGAATACAAACAGTTTGGATTGCTATACTTATAAAGCAATTAAATCTGTTCCATTTCGGGGGAGTGTTACAGGAATTGCCTCTGTAATGGGTCTTATAGTTAGAACAAAATAATTACATAGTTTATAAACACTGTTCTTGTATTGATTAAACTGGAGATGAATAGAGTCCTTTTTATGAAAGAAGTCCCGCTATTTTTTATATATTTATTTATATTTTAAGGAAATAAACAGCGTAACAAAATTTCATAAATATTATACATATAAATATCACATATGCCAATAAATTTTCCACTGTGAAATAAAACATTTAGGAGCGTAAATACACCCTATGTGTTTGACATAAGAGCAATGCACGGGACATTTTTTGTGAAAACGAATTCAATTACGAAAGTAAAGGCCCATTTAGACGACGCCATTTTCTTGCCTGTGGTATACCATAAAATTGAAGCAATAAATGTCTAAACAACACGTAACATTATTGCACTATAGGAGCAAGTTCCATTCAAAACTGTTCGTGGTGTAAACAGCACGAACCAATTCTTACATGAAATTATTGTATGTACCTACTACCATTTGCAAACATGAGTGCAGTTGAACACACCCTGTGTTATTAGTTGCTGCTATTTTCAGACAAGAAATATTGAAAAAAGTCTTCCAGTTTAATTATTTGCTGCATTTAAATTTGGACCTTCTATACAAAAGCAAAACACTACTATATAGTTATTGATTTCCTGGTTTCAGAAGTTTTCATTAAAAAAGAATCCATCAAATTGAACCAACTCAGTTTAGATTTATAAACATCAGCACTACCAGATCCGGTACTCATAGAATCCTTTATTTTTTTCCGTTCCCCTTGGTACTGAGTTCTTAATTTTTTTTTAATTTGTTTGTTATTTCCTTAGATCCAAACCCTTCAACTCCAAATTCTTCTGCAAATACTGCAAGTGCCGCATTACGCGCATCACGATTTTTATAATTATTGTTTATGATGTTCCACAAACACCCATGGTTGCAATAAATTTCGACAAACTTGATTCAATCAGCAGAACCAAACTTAAATACTTGTTGAGTCATACCTACCTACTACTTTTTATGAAAGAAACACTCGGGACAAAATTTGGGTTTTTTCTGAGAACGTTCAATATTGAATGAAAATTTTGTCTGCTCAAATTCGTGCAATAATTGAAGCAACGCGTCAGAAAGTGGTACAATGACATAAAAGTTAGGTCAAAACTTGAACGCAAATATTGCCTGTCAATAATCACCTTGGTGTAAACAAAAGGCACTGGCAATTATTTCCTGTCCAGACTTGCATTCAATAATTGCATTCAATTTTGGAATTACTGGCCGCATGTAAACAGTTGCTTACAATTATTGAAGAGCAATTATTGCTCCCACTAGATTTCATGCAATAATTGCTCTTGAATGTTCAAGAAAATGGCGTCGTCTAAAATGGGCCTTTAGACGAGTCACTATTTGTTTAGCTTTTAAAATTAAGTTTTGAATAAATTAATAAATGAACAATTTACTTATTAAGGCCTGATTTCAGTCGTCGGATAAAAGTTTATTTTATATTTATTTTATTTATTTATTCACACTTACTTACAACTATCATTACAGGGTTTTTAGTCCTAATGCGACAGTGTATATGTATAACTTTTGGTTTATACACATTAAGAAATTTTAGAACCAACCTAGCGCACTAGTGCCTCGTCTTCATCAGTAGGTAAAATTCATCTCCAAGTTAATCAATACCAGAACCTATCAAATAAGATTCAACTGCAAGCTATATTCAATGTTTAGTTGTTTATACATCGATCTCCAGTTTAAGCTGTTGCAAACACATAGCTATTCGGATCAGGCAATAATGATACAATGGTGGTCTGATATACTCGGTGTGAACGCCACAGCACTGCACTAGAATAATTGACCGAGGCATTTAGACATATTACTGGCGAAATGAGAAATCATGTTGTTGGGTATAGTACATTCGACATCAGTAGTGGTTACTTTAAGATTGCTGCTATTACTTTTGATGATGTACCATACAACCAACTGAATCATGACCCACTTTGCTGATAATTTGTTTGGAACGGTCAAACTGTAAGGTCTATCGCGTATAATGCACTTAGAACATTTTAGATACGGTACGAATTCTGTACTCAGTAAATATCAGTGTCTTATGAAATGATAACAAATTCGTCACCAAGAAAACCTACCTTCAAACAAATTTAGACCTACTAGCATTTAGACGGTTTGCCAAAATGAGCTTATGGTCGGTCATGATTCAATCGGTTCGCTTGAACATAGCTTGCAACTAAATTTGTTTCTTAATATCTCGGTAGCAGGTACCTGAATACCTTCACAGAGCCGCTTCCTCGATCTTTATAAAGTCAATAACTAAATAACCCAAACTGACACAAAAACTTTGTAACCCTTAGGCTGCGTTTCCACTGACGCGGAGCTGAGCGGAGCGAAGCTTAGCGGCGCCTGATTAGACCAATTAGACCAACTGAATAGACTCGAAATCTCCGCTGCGCTTCAATAGAAACAGAAAGAGCATAGTGATTGGCCTATTCAGGCGCCGCTAAGCTCCGCTCCGCTCAGCTCCACGTCAGTGGAAACGCAGCCTTAAGCACGGTGATGTTAACTTTGACAAGCTTTTGTTGTGCAGCGGAGCTAGGGTGTTTCTTCGTTCCTATACACCTAGACTTGCGATTCACTTCCGTACCCAAATGTTCCGACTTCGAGTCATCATCGTTGCCATAATAGGCTTTTATTTCTGAATCTACCAATTTGTAATTAAGGAAAACTAAAACTTGTGGAATCAATATAAGTGTCCATATGCCCTAGTAGTATGGGAGAATTTTCTCCGAGCAGACAAGTTATTGGCGCGTATCTGGAATAACTCAATCTCAAATTGATGCAGTAGGAAAAAGCAGCATAAATTTCATGGAAGATTTATTTTTTTAAACAATAACGGCCGTGACACGGCGTTAGAGATAGCGAAATAGCGATATCTAGTTACCAACGGTTGTCATTAGATGTTGATGTTAAGTGCAAAAGGCGACATGAATAAAAAGGCACCAACATAGAACTGACTTTATTTACTCGATTTTTATAATTATTTTCTTTTCATATAAATCATCTGAAATTGACGACGTAGTTGTAATTAGGTAATAAAACAAACAGGAAATGTTCCCTAAATTTATTCTTAAATTACTTTTACACTAGACCTATCTAAACATAAAACAGTTTTTTCACCGCCGACACAAACACAGTCTTTTAAATAAAAAAAAAACACTTGGAGCAGAAGTTCCGCGACCAATTATTTTCTTCATTTACTTCATAGCATTACGCACTTGTTAATTCACAAATTTATTCCTACAGTAACCGCACCGCACACCCGAACCGGGCGGCGACGCGCCGGTCAATTTCATATAAACTTCACTGAATATAAATTTATTCATTGAACTAGTTGCGAACTTTGATTGAGGCATCTCGGAAACATATTTTTTTAATTTAACTGCTGTCCTATTTTCAGTTGTCCATCAGTTTATATCTGACTAAAGCTATAGGCTTAACAAAGTCTTAATCGATTTCATTCTTCTATAATCGCCTATTCCGATCAGCTGCATCAACCAAAACAGATTTAGCTTTTAAGACTTTCTCTGAATAACTCAAATGCCAATTCTGGGCTTCTATCTTGTTCTGCTAATGTACATCCTAAATCATCATCTTCCCGGTCATCTCAATTTCGTCACAGAAACCTGAGTCTTACAGTTCTCGGAACCAGGTCTGCATTGACATCTGATATTCCCACTGTAATCCCTGATCAGCCAGGAGTCTTCTTCGCAGGAGGCTTGAGTGTTCAGGATGTGGCAACTGCCGTTGTAGGCAGCTGAGCCACGTCGCGCTGCGCAAGTTGGTAACTGTAATATTAATTGCTATTATTAAAATCTAAAATTTACTTTGTTACGGATTAATCTTGTGACTTAGCTTAAGTTCAACCTCAAGGTCACGATCAGGTGGCTGACGATTAGAGCAAACGGGACATTGCAAGAATATCACTCCCGTAGTGGTGATATTTGGCGGCAGATATTATATGAAGGGGAGTAGCTAGCTTCTTCCATGCTGGACTGATAGCGAAGGAAAACATACAATGTGCCAGCTGCTGCTCTTCCCTGGCATACTGTAAAGGTCAGTTAAGGGACAGAGGTTTACTGGTCACTGCAATAGTCTCTCTCCATATAGTACCTCCAAACTTGTCAAACTTGGCATTGGATGGTTTTATGACCTCTGGGGTACTGCCTACCCTATAGGGGATACAGGCGTGCAGTTATGTATGTATGTATGAATGGGAGTCGCTAGCCAGGCGAACCCTGAAGGGGTCTAACCATCAAGTGGTTTACTAGGATTGCATGTTATGACATGCTAATGTAAGGCCGGTTCAAAGCCGATATTTTCTAATGGGTTGTGACGGAACAAGAGCAATGAAAGGCTAGGTAAAACCTTGGTGCGTTGAAAATTCTACCCATTCCATCTAACTTTGACCACACTAACCAACGATATTCCTACCTCTTTCTTCAAACAAACACCCGTGCCACAAGCGCAGACTCCATTGTGGCTCCATCCGTCGACGGTGGGTCGGGCCTCGAAGTCATACGCCAGCACCTCACCTGCGGGGCAGGGTTCAGTGACCCCGGGCCGGTAACAGCGACGACGTTCGGGAACGTAGAGGCGACCACGACCGCATGGAACCTGGTTACGTATGATGTTAAATGAAGTTAAAATAATAAAAATTGAGTGACGATGACAGCGGATGAGTTTGGGAAAGAACTGCGGTGTATGGTTATGGTATAGTATGGAGTCGGTTGCAAGTTATTAGTTACATTGTAAAACAACAATCAAAATTATCATTCAAAATTAACAAGGCACACATTTATTTAAGCTGGCCGTGCGGCAATGGATAGATTTCAATGATTGCTTACAAAACATCTCCATACTATACGAACATTCGTAAACACACGAGTCGATTAAGTCTGTGCTCGCACTGCTGGCTCTTCATAAGACATTGGCAAAACATTTTTCCCGCAGCGGAGTATTGCTTTTAAAAAAATATTAAGATATTTATTATTTATAGGAGTGCTTTTATTTGCGATAAATATATTTTGATGTTTTATCTATTGCACAGATACTATTTACTTATACTATAATAAAGCTGAAGGCTGAAGATTTTGTTAGCTTGTCTATTTGTACGCGCTTATCTCGGCTTATCGCAAATTCGAAAAAATAGTTTTGTATATTTTACCCCAATTCTTAGAATTTTTACCGTGTTTCATGACTAAGGCGCGGCGTCTTAATAATAAATTGAAAAATCTATTTAAAACGTGAATAAAGTCTGTATAAAAAAACGATTCTTCTCTCATAAAGTTGCGGCAGAGTCTTCATTACACTACACTTGATTGATACTACAGTCTTATCTATTTGATATCAATTAACTTGTAGGTATAACATGTATGTTACGTGCCTCGTAAAGACGTTTAGCCCATCAATTAACTTGGAGTGAGTGTACGTGATTTAAGCCTTAGCTTTGAGAGAATATCATTTTGATACCGAAGCTATCGTGTATGAATAATCAAAGTAGACTGCACGTAGATTCTGAGCAACTGCCAATAAATAATTCTTTATTTGATATAGTTTCAAAATAAGCGTTTAAATTTAAGATATTATGATCCTAATTTTTCACGATTATGAAACTTAAATGAGATAAAAATGAAATTTTTAAAATAAAAATAATTACGTTAAGATTAAACTAAAAATAAAATAAAACATGAAATGAAATGAAAGCTTCTATGCTGGACTGGGAGCGAAAGAAAAACATAGAATGTGCTTCTCTTCCCGGGCATACTGTTTTGCAGTTAAGGGATCGAGTTGTTATGGGAGACTTTTTTGTGGGCGATAGGCTGACGCCCTGTCACTTCTATAGTCTCTCTCCACTATTATAATGCCTCCAAATTTTGTCAAATGTGACATCTGATGGATTAATAACCTCTGGGGTTCTGCCTACCTCATAAGGGATACAGGCGTGAAGTTATGTATGTATGTAAAATATTAACAATTAAATTAGGATTTAGGAAACACTAATTATACATATATTTTTTATTAGACTAAGGCCGTGTTTGCCTCTATTTCACCATGGTGAGTAAAAATGAGGTCAAAGACGAAATCATAGGGGCTAAGGAAAGCACTGGCTCTTCATAAATATTGCTCGAAGACATCACCGCCGAAGCTGTAATATGTAATATTGTATTGTAATATTGACCACTTTTGCGATAGGGTAACACTCTCTGCCTCAGACGCCAGTGTTCGCGGGTTCAATTCCCGTACGGAACGAGAAAAAAAACATGTTCCGGGTCTGGGCGTTTATCTACGTATATGTATATGTATTTATATTCTAGGTTCCCCCCTAGTTCTTTGGGGCCATGTAGTTGGTGTGTTTGTCTGGGGATTTTATTATTTATTATTGTAGTATTTGGCGGCAGATTTTATATGAAGGGTGGTGACTAGCCGGTTGGACCCTGACGGGATCCTTCCAACAAGGTTTGGAATGAACTGCCTGCGTCTATTTTCCCTGACCAGTATAGTCCTAGTACTTTTAAGCGTCGAGTGAATAGGTTTCTCGTGGATGGACGTGTACCACCTTAGTCTTCATGTTCACTTAACATCAGGTGTCATGGAAGACAAACGTCCCACCCATATTTTATAAAAAAAAAAAAAAAAGCGAGGGTCACTCGGATCCAGGGGCAGTAGGGCTATTGTGAGCCGACCCTGATAACTTTAAAATTAATCGGATTTATCGCAATAAATATATACTCGACGACCACTTTGGCGATGGGGATTTTGCTTGGTGGTAGGATCCCTTCTGGGTCCGCCTGGCTAGCGACCACCCTTTATATAAAGTCTGCCGCCAAATGTTACCGCCCCGGCGGTAATGTGTTCCGGCAATATTGTATAAAGAGCCAGTTCCTTCCTAAATCCGTGTGCTTTCATCTTCGAACTCATCGTCACTTACCATCAGGTGAGATTGAGGTCAAACGCGGGTTTAGTCACCTATAAAAAAAAAAAAAAAAAAAAACCTATCTGCCTCAGACGCCAGTGGTTGCGGGTTCGATTCCCGCTCGGAACCAGAAAAAAAAAAAAAGTTCCGTGTCTGGATGTTTATCTATTTATGTATTTATATTCTAGGTTCCCCCCTAGTTCGCTATATGGTATCCCATAACACAAGCTATGCTTACTTTGGGCCCATGTAGTTGGTGTGATTGTCTGGGGATTTTATTTATTTATACTTCTAGATAATAAATCAGAAAATCCAGTTTAAAAGTGTTCAATTTAATTTAAGATACTTAAAAGTTCTCTTGTTTAAGTATTTACTGTCACGTAATCGGTGGCACGGGAACGCAGTAGACAAAATGAAAAAGCGTTAATTATCTTAAAAAGCAATAACATTATTTTTCATTAGCAGTAACAAGAGTACTGCCTAGTATAATGGCGTAGTCTTCATAACATAAGCTTATGCTAGAGCAACATTGTTGTTAGGTTTTGTATACTGTATACTTTATGATATACCTAATTACTACTTGTATTACAAATTCGTTTAAGTTTGTTTTTGATATAAACTGTGCATTTGTGAATCTTAGTAAAAATTTAACTCAATTTGAATTTACAATAGTATGTTTTTGGTATAAAATATAAAGCGCTGGTTTAACTTATGCTCCCTGTTTATCGTATTATAATTTACTATTCAAGTTAGAGGATATTTTTGTCCTGACAGATTTAGTGAAAGCAATCTTCAGGTTAATAATGCTATTCCTTAATTCAACCAAAAGGTCTCAAAAAATATTGAAACAACATAAAGAGGAAGAAAAGTACGATCTGTTCGAAATGACGACTTTTGCCACACATTCTTAATAAATAAGTTTAATTTTGCCGTCCAGCTAATTCAGTAATTCATATTTTACCCAGACACCAATTCATATTTTATGACACCGTGGTTACGAGCCTGTAAAGACACCGAGACGTATAAATATCAGTTAAAAATGTTTTTTATTAAATACAGGGTTAAATTATCACCTCTTGCAGACAGCCTCTACACATTTTTTTGTTTTTTTTTTGTTTTTCCGCCAAGGAAAGTCTTTGGCACCCACTAAAGCAAGCTTTAGCAGGAGGAGAATGAATCCTGTTACGGACGAATGGGCATTCTATATGCTGTTAACCCCAGTGGCTAGCAGATATAGTGTGCCCAGACAGTGTGGGGACCGAAAGTTCGGCCACGAGACTCACTCAGCCAGCTAAGTATACCCACTAAACATCCCCCTTTACTGACCCGCCTTGATTATCGTTGGAGCGACAGCCAATTGGTGAAAGAGGCTGCGCAGTGAGCGGCATCCTGACGGCTGCCACCAAACGGAACTGAAAGCGAAAATTTACGAAGCTAAGACTAGCAGGAGTGACAAAGCTGAAGCTAAAAAATTATCTAGAGAGACGAGACTCACTCTAAGATGGAACGCTGAAAGAAGGACTACGTTTTAGAAACGTTGAACTTGCTGGAGTTTCCGATGAGGGGGGCGAACTTGGTTAGAACCAGAAGAGCACCATTGAGACCCTCAGGGCTGGCGTCAAGAGCGGCGCCAAAAGCCAGGATCTCGTCGATGGGAGCGAGCTTGATCAAGAGACCCATTTGCGTTCTGGGACTGGAAAGCCGGTTTAGCAGCCGGTTGCGATTGAGTCGCCACCCGGCTGCTCTGACCTGAAACGAGGCCTTTACTTCTCGCCTTGGGGGCCTTTGAGGTGGCTGGAGGAGCGTTCGAGCTAGGCTGAGGTCGCTCTCTCCAGTTTTCGATGGGCTTCACGGTAGCCCTGGCTATGGGGGCAGCCGCGAAAGTTTGTTGTGTGGCCTGACTGGCCGCATAAGACGCAGGATGGAGCGGTGGGCGATTCGGGAGTGCGAGAGCACTCCTTAGTCCCATGCGGATCTAGGCACTTGACGCACCTAGGGGAAGTAAAACAGTTTGCCGCCGCATGACCATACAATTGGCAGCGGTGGCACTGACCGGGCAAACCACGCTTGTGTGGTATTTCGACGCTGGAGAGACCACACACGGTGGGCTTGCCTCTGAAAATGGACTGCCCTTGCGGGCTCTTCGCTAGGATTACTAGCGCTAGTGGGAACTGCTTGCCTCGGCGGCTGTGCATTTTGTGCACAGATTCGACAGGAAAGCCTTGAGAAGACAAGTCCTCTTGGATTTGCGCATTCGAGAGTTCGAACGGCACGTCCCTGAGGACGGCATGAATCTTACGCTCCTCAGGGAGGGCGTAAGTGTGGCACTCGAGTTTTTGATCAGTAAGATTCCTGTAATCGGAAATGGAACTGACAACGACCTTAATAGAGTCACCCACGTTGGATGCCTTATTATACTGGATCTTTGGATTGTGGCTACCGCAGAGTGCTGAGACCTCGGTCCAGCGACTCATGTCCCGTAGAAAGACGGGGGGCGGAGACTTGACTTTCGGCGGAGCCAAGACTGATTGCGACGCAGGCAGTGTCGCTGGAACGGACAAGGGCGCGAGTGTAGGCACAGAGGCCGGTATCGCTGGGGACAACGTCGTTGCGACAGCACTCGAGGCCAGGCTATCTAGAAGGGAAGGAAGCGAAGTAGAAGTTGCTGATTGCTTCTTCTTCTTCGACTTAGACTTAGATTTTTAATATTGTCTTAAGTTTTCGCGATTCATGCTATTAAATAAAACACTTTTTAACCGGATTTATCGCGTATATTTACATTTTAAATTTTGAGTCGACGTTTCGGTGTCTTTGCAGACCCCGTGGTCATGAGCGACTGGTCGCTTAAAATGTAAATATACGCGATAAATCCGTTCAAAAAGTGTTTTATTTACTTAGATTTTTTCTCAACGAGAGTGAACTCCGAATCTACCGAATCTCTATCACCTCTATCAGGCGGTGTTGTTTTCCGCTTAGACGCAGAGGACTGACTGACTGGCTAACATACCGACATAGGTTCGGGAACTGGAGACGCTGAGGACATGGACAAGCGGGCTGAGAAGCTGGAAGAGAAGGAAATGACAAGAGGACTTGGGCGGCCCTTGCGGCGGCCTGAGTGACCGGGATCGGAGCGGTTGCCGGAGGTACCTGAAAATTCAAGACAGCCGTTACGGCTGGAGCTTGAGAAAGACGAGTGCGTAATTCCTCTAGTTCTTTAATACTAGCATCTAATTTCTGAGACTGTTCTGCTATAACCTGACGTTTAGTGGAAATATCCTGACGTTTAGCTTCCAGTTTTTGATGTTGGACATCATTTTCCTGGTCTAACTCAACTAATTCCTTTTCCTTGGGAGCTATTGTTTGATCTTTATCAACCAATATTTGCTCAAGAGACTTGATACAAGACTTATAATGACGGACGATTGTAGTTTTTTCGGCTTCGAACTCGGCCGAGAGTTGGGCCCTGAGGTGGGCGATACAATTTTCAGCATCCATCGTACTACCTGAAAATCCCTATCCTAAACGAACCTACGTGCCGGTGAACGGCGAAATGGCTGCACAAATTGCGCTGTAAGAAAAAACGACCTAGTACGGACCTATGGCCAATGAACGGCGGACGATCAGGCTTGGTTGTCACGGTTACGTATCCACCTGATCAGCGATGCTTCGGCCGGCAGCAGTCGGGTCCGCCCCGAAAAGGAGGGAACAAGGGCAGCGCCATACGAACACTCGGGAGCGGCCGAATACACGACCGTTCGGTAGCGAACGCAAACGGAAAGTCGCTTCTACACATCAATCTCAACAACATTTGTTCTACGATTTTTCACAAATATTGATAAATGACACAAAAAATTAAAAACCAAAAAATTTTTGCTCCCTCTGTTATTTATTACTCTGTATTTTGTAAGTCACCCCGCAACCCCGCGCTCCGCTGCACGTGGCGTGATGCAAGGTGCGTGGCATCAGTGTAAATAGAGTAACGCCAGTTTAGAGACAATAAATATTTTTTGTATGGGAAAACTTAAAAAGTCATTAATGTTGTTGGAATTGATGTGGAAAGTTTGCCTTCAAGAAATGCGCTAATTAAAATTAACCCTGTCTAATGAAACTTGAAAAATTTAGCCAATGTAACAAAATCTTTGGTTGTCTTGTTTTTCTTGTTTGCGTAGATATTGATCTCAGACATAACAGATTCATCTTTATCTAATTTAATATATTTTGGAAGTCTCGAAATTGATTTGGATGATTTAAACATTCAAAAAACTACACTCTGCAAGGTTTTTTCTCTGAACAGTTAGTGATCCTGCCTGAGAGAACCCCGGGCACGTAAAACATTTATATCCGTTCCTAAATACCAACTTTCTCTGGTTACTTGGATTTGAACTTTAGGCCTTTAAATTGGTCAAAACGGGAGATTTCGTTTTGCATCCATTTATTTAAAATTGATTTAAAAGACGCCTTAAAAAATGCATACTCTAAATATAATGAAAATGTACGACAAAAAGTCAAACATTTTTGCTTTTAAATGGAGCTGAATTCAGCTTCCTTAATATATCGAATACCTAATGCTAATGGCAATGTAAATTTTTCAGTCTATCTAAAATTCAGTCAGGTTGAATTTCTTTAGTAGGTACTTACATCTTTACCGCCTCTGCAGTAGTCTAATGGTTATCGGGCTAACTTCACGATAGAAAAGGCAGATTTGTTTTATAAATCTCATATCAGAATATTTAAAATAAACAATAAAGGACTAGTACAGTTTCTTAAGGTTATATTTTATGTGGTAAATTGTAATTTTATGTATTTTATAGACGTTTACATCTTAGCTCTAACGCAGGTGTAATCTGTCATTTCTGCTGAATTATTCCAAGTCTATTTCAATGACAAATATTTTAAAGGCTTTATTTTGTATTTTATAATGCTTAAATATAATTTTATAGATAAAAATACCAATTAAAATCGATCCCGGATGAGACTCGAACCCAGATCTCCCGCATTCGGGGCGGGCACTCTTCCAACTGAGCTGCCGGAGCATGGTACTGAATCATCGAAATTATTTGGTTTATTGCATTTTTTCGTTATACACTAACGTAGCTCCATCTTGTGGTAAGAAGAATAGGATATTTTATTTAATCCTTCGTTTACGATTTAATGGATTTCCTTTAACTGCAGCATCTGAAATTGTCCTTTTATCTTCATCTGACATGTAGAAAAAAGTCTACATTAGCTTTTATATCTTTCTGTATGATTGACTATACCTTAGTACACCGTCCTCCTCTCGCAATCATTTCGTCGTCTGCGCAAGGGCCTTTTGTGTAGAGTCGGTAACAAGCGCCATCTCTTGCCTTGGCGTGGAAGTTCTTGCATTGGCATTGAGCTCGCGAGCCTTGTGGACCCACCTCGGAGATCGAGAATATATGACCTTTTGCACAAGGCCCCATGGTATCTGAAACAAATATAGGATATTTAAATCCGCGATATTTTGTTTTGTTCTAACCCAACCATTTCTACTAAACATTTACCTACTATTTATTTTTAGATTTAAAGGTAATCTTATTATCCTTCTAACGTTTGTGAGGATAGATGTTCGTTACTCTCACTCGCGTTGGGCTGCGATTTCGAGCATAGGCTGGGTAATTATAATGGAAGAACAAATTGGAATACCAATATTCTAACGAACTCGAGTTTAACAAAGGTTAAGCCACGGAGAACACACAGACCTGATATTCGAAGGTCCCTAATTAGTTGGAATTTTTAAGTCTATAGAAAAACTAAAACTTTAAACATGAACTTATCTACAAGAAACTAGACGTCTAGACGTTGACATAAAAACTAGTTCATTTATTTGCATCAATTCACTTATACTGTCAAAACATTTATCATCGTCGTATAAGCTCTGACTCAAATAACTCGTGCGCAAATAACTCAATATGTTATTTCATTTTTATGGATAGCATTTAAAAAGTTATTTTATCAAAACTCGCAGAGCGTATTTCGGAATATTTCACTGTCAAAATAACATGACATGTAACACGGAGACAGGAGTAGCAGCCGATTACATTGCTGATAATTTGCCGCTAAATATAAGTAATTTCCAAATAATTAATTTTTTGTAAGTAATAGAAACAACATGGAATTTGACGTTGAGTTTCTCAACCATTCATTAATGGGAAACTGTATTTGGCCTCGAAACGATGTTACTGAATCCTTTAATGGCAGAACTTTATTTATGTCGCTATATTCACAACTTTACGGCTTTACATTTTATGTGTTTTCGTTTTAGGAAATGGTTTGATATCGCGCGCGACAAATTCGATTTGGTTTTGAAAGGTTGCTTTCTTGCTGGGAGATGAAGGTATTAAAACTACCTACGTCATCGAAAACTCTATGTCAAGGAAGCCCAAGAAACTTCAAACCATACATTAATTAATTAATGGATAAACATAAAATTATTATATCACAATAGTGGCAAGACCGTACACATACATACATACATAACGTCACGCCTGTTCCCTTATGGGGTAGGCAGAACACCAGAGGTTACAAGACCACCTGATGTCACGTTTGACAAATTTGGAGGTATTATAAAGATGGAAAGAGACTATTGTAGTGACAGGGGGTCAGCCTATCGCCCACAAAAACGCTTTTAAAACCTCTGGCCCTTAACTGACTTCTACAGTATGCCCGGGAAGAGAAGCAGCTGGCACATTCTACGTTTTTCTTTCGCTCCCAGTCCAGCATGGAAGCAAGACCGTGACAAGACCGTGTCCTGATAAAATATTAAAATCATTTCAATGCACTCTACCTAAATTTTTGTAGATTATTGTGGACAATGTATACAATGTGGACGATAGAAAATAAAAAAAATAACCCATAAACCTCTTTTAGTAGTATAAAACACATAAAACAAATTAAATAGGGCATTAATTGCAGTATAAAAGTACTACTCACTTAATTTACAGTTATAATGAGTTGTTATGAGCTCAAAGTATTTTATATCAGGTTGCGGCTATTAGACAAACACTAGAAAAATATCCTTGGCTATTCAAATAGTTAACTTGCTTACTAAATTTTGTCAAGTTCTTGTTCATCCGTCTCAATTAATCTTAGCTATAAAAACCCATACAAATACCTAGTTCATAACAAGCGCCAGTTTCCGTATGGTACTGTGGCATGTGCTCCTCGCAACCACACTTCGCTCCTGGCAGGAACAGTTGTCCTTTCTCGCAAGGTCCTCGCGTGTAGTGCTGGTAACAACCTTCGTCCACCGGCCAGTAGTAGGGGCTGTCTGCCTTACACTGAAATGGGAAATGGATTTGTTACCATATATTTCTTGTTATTACTTGTTACCTATTTCCAAATATTAAATGTAAAGCTGCCGTGTAAGCAGGTTGGCTGCGACATGATATTAATAAACACGAATATCTGTCTTCCGTTTGTTCTCTTTTGTCTCAGCAGAGTTGTATTTCTGTACTTATAATAAGCACTTTAAACAAAAAAAATGCCAAGAGTTCTTTTTCCGCAATTCGCAGTTTTTCTATAGGTCTAGTTTATTTTCTAATTTTATTTCTGTTTTTCAAAGCCAAACTTCCAATTCGAATTGGCTAGTTATGATTATCACCATCAGCTAGGAGACAAAGGCCTCCCCAAAGTTATCCACGTCACCGGGTCCCGCGCCACCCTCATCCATCGTTTGACCTACATTACTTATATAATATACCTATATGTAGTGAATAAAAACTTTTTATTTCGACTTGATTTGTTTTTATGAGCAAAATTTTCTACGTGTGCCTCTCGCAAAAAGAAAGGTAGTGCCTTTATCGCTTGGCGAGAGTCAATGGTTATGACTGTATATAATAGTTACATTAAAGAACACCGCAGTCCTGTATCTAGGTTATTTCTAAGTCTAGTCATACGCAGTCATACGACACCCGCGGGACTGAATATCGCAAAAGCGCTACATGTGGTTTTCTTAGAATGACAGTACTCTAATGTAATGTTAAAAGGTTTGATTTATTACGTTCTAAGATCTTATTGTAAAAGGACATAGAGAATATAATATATTTAGTAATATTATAGTACCTTTTCTACTAGATAATCAGAGCATAAAAATAATACTAAAAAGAGTAAATTACATTATAGCGCCTACGTTGTTATAAGAGCTACTCACTTATGATCAGTTTAAAACCTTGACCGAAATTGATAGAAAGGTTTAAAAGGAAATCTTTCCATTCAAATCTTTAATCTGTGTGACCAATTTGAGAGTAATTAATTGGTTTTAAATGTTTTTTTTTTTTGAAACTCAAGCTTGGTTTCATCATATTAAACCATTTCTATAATACGTGTATTTTATTGTGAAAGTTAACAGTATTTTATAGCATTAAATGGGTCTATAGAAGCCAATATCCACATTTAAAATAAATTGCTTCAATTACAGATCTTAACCGTTTAACAAGACTGTACGTACTACCCCAGCATAAATAAATAACTTCGAGATTTTTAGTGGCACTTCTATTTATCAGACGTACCTATCTTATGATTAGTATAAAAGCATAAAAAAATATCATATTACGAGTATCAATAAAAACAACTTACTGTACAGTTAGCTAGGCCATCCTTTCCAAGTGCCAACAAGGACCCCGGGTAGCACGGACCCTGGCTGGCCTTGAAGTAGCACTGCCCGTCCGGCGGCCAGAACAACAAAGTCTCGTCAGCGCACTTCTGAGGCCGCATGCATATGCCTTGACGTTCCCTGGAAACAAAAGTAAGAAACAATCATAAATTACCGTAACTGACGTACCAACTATAATATAACTATATAGTAAGCTTTTTACAAAAGCTTGTGGAATGAAGTCCACACAGAGCGAAACTAGGAGACATCCCAGTTCCACCTACACCTACCAGTTACCACCCAGACCTGAACCAGTTTGGAAACGTTCGTTTCCTATACGGGCGATGCTGGAGGTTGAACCCAGGACCTCTCACATCTCAGCCAAATACTTGACCAATGTCACGTCACAATGATTCACACCTCAGACTCACTTCAATTACGAAACCCAGTTCATACGAATCGAATACTAATTTAAACCTTAACGGATGTACACATAAAAAAACCCACAACGCAAAAAAATATCTCGTATCCCCTCAAAATTCCTCTCTGTTGTTCACAACAAGGACGCCTAAGCACGTATTCTTGAAAAATGTCTCGTAATAATACAAAGCACAGCGTTTTCATTTGAATTTTAAATTGGAGCTGTTTTATGATTTGCACGTTCGGTCTCTTAGAGAAATGAGTTCTTGCTCAAAACTTAGCGGGAGACACTTCACTTGTCAAAGGATATTTATCCGGCAATTTTATGGTAATTTGAATAATTTGGTATTCTATGAAAAAAAAAAACAATTTTCGATGAATTTCACAGACGATTTCGCAATACTGTACGTACGTTTATTGAGAAATCAGATTCATTACTGACTTTTGTTTTTGTTTGAAGTCATTATGCAGATATTAATGCTTGCGCCGTATTATAAGGAACGATGATACATTAGCATCAATGCCTTTATAATTTAAGAAGTCGTATTTAAAGTAATTTAAGATGAAAAATGAAATATTCAGAAATTACTTATGTTCTCACATAACAATAAATGAAAATAATTCAGTGAAGATAAGTATGTAGAAATGAATATTTGTTTACATCCTACACACTGACCTACATTTTTTCTACCATAGGCAGTTTCTGAGTCTTAATTACAGTGAAACGTCTGCGTCATCGTCCTGACTATTTCACCATCAAGTCAAATAAAAATCACTATTATAGGTACTGTCTTTTATTTGTAAAATCTTCAAATTGTTTATATTTTCTACAAGTATTTAATTGCTTAGAGGACCTTGTTAGAACAATAGACATGGGCTGGGGGTATCTCAGCATCTCATCTTAGCTCAGAAAAACACATCCTCAGCACATTGTATTGTATGCTATTCATGTCCTTTGATTTTAACAAACACGATTATACCTTTGCCATAGACTTTACATTTTGAAAGTGATAATAAACGTTTACTATGTCGGACTAGGTGCCGCAATAGTTTAATTGAGAAGTGCCTTCGGCGCTTCTTCAGCTTCTGAGGTCATCCTCACTCACTACGAAGTGAAATTAAGGTCAAGTCACCAGACACAATTCGAATCCACCTAACAGACCAGGCTGTTTTGTAGTTTACGGTCTCGTCAACCAGGAGAGACTCAAGCCCTTGGTACAACATAAAGTGTCATTTATAATATTTTTAAGTTTTTGCATTTATTCTTAAATAATTGAGCATTCTCTCGTTTACCGGACGAGTGCTCTTCCACTGTGCTACCCGGGCCTCGAAATTACTTAGCACATTTTTTTTTTCGTTATATTGCTAACTTCGAGTCCTGGTCGGGTGATTTTTATTTCAGAATTTTTTTCAGTTATTTAATAAAAGGTCATTGTCGTCATCGTCAGCCTGGTAAAGCCCACTGCTGGACATAGACCTCCCACGCCGCCTTCATACAGCGTGTACCGGCGACCTTGACCAGAGCGCCGGTCCATCTTGTGGGCGGCCTATAAATTGTATCCCTTTACTTTTAAAATATGGGTCCGCCTATAATAGTCAATTATATGTTAATAGCAAATTAAGAATTATGAGTGTGAGTAAATTTCGAAAAAAAAAATTAAATATATTTTTCACAAATTATAATTACAAAATTCTTCTCAGTGAGTAAAATTTAAGTTTAATCTTCATTTTATGACTAGCTACATACAATTAGATGAAACGTTTTTATTACTTGCTATATATCATAAGCTACAGATTAATCACTTAAAAGAATTTTGCGATTTCAATTTATGAAAAATGTTCAAAAAAAATATTTTTTCGAAATTCAGACCCACTAATCATTCTTAATCTGCTATTAAAATATTATTGACTATTATGTGGCGACCCTATATGTATAATGCATTAAAACCGAAGAATTTGTTTGTTTGAACGCGCCAATCTCAAAAACTTCGCGCTGCATTTGCATTCTATTTGCCTGGGGATGTTGGGGAAGGTTATAGACTTTTTTTATCAAGCTACCAGATTAAATAAAAAATTACAAAGCTAAGACGGCGTAACCGTTCCCATAACCGAATGATTGGCTCACGTACCCTCTCATATTAAAGGACTCTTCAACAGGAGCGAAGTACTCGCCCGGCTTGCAGGGCCCTCGTTGGAATAGTTTATAGCAAGTGCTCGCGCGGGGCAGCTGGGCGGTTCCAGGGGGACACTTGCACTCGGCGATGGCGCGGCCGCCCCAGCGCCCAGGAGACAACTCTTGTGTTTCTGGACATGGGTGTCCTTTCTGGAAAGAAGATATTTAAGTGAGTGTCAGAAATATTTATTTATTTATTTAAAAAAGGAATGGTTTGTTTGGTTTGAAAAAACGTATTTACGTTGACAGTTTTACTTCGTTTCTAAATGAAAATTGATAACTAAATGTAGTAGTATTGTTTCAAGTTTACTTGATCCAATATTTAATAAAATACAAGATGGGTTTGTTAAGACACCACAACTATTTTTTTAATACAAAATAAAGCTATCTCCGTATAAATAATAAATATTTTTATGACCTTAGATAAAAATAGGGTTAGACACAAACAATTTTTTATTTGGATTTCATCAATTTGTTTATGCGTATATAATCTTGTTCAATTCATATGTACGAGTATTAAGAATAACCAGTGAACGCAAGAATAACCGCTTCGGTTACAAAATTATTAATCAATCTTACCATGATCAAAGTAAAATATTGGAAGTAAGAACTTTGAGAAACTTAATAAGTCTTTAAGTAATTATAACTTAAGTTGCTAATGCCGTCTATCTGCAAATTAGTTGAAGTTCTGAAGTGTAAGTAGCCAGACAATAGCATTCATAGCGTCTTAGACCATCTTAAGCTTATCATTATTGTGAAGCAAGTAAACTAAACTAATTTCTATTGAACTGAGTTAGGATTTATGATAATGTCTAAAATCGTTATATGTTTACAAAACATTTGTCTTTTTATTTAACTATGATAACAGCAAAACAATAGAAATTTAATAACTATAATTTCATACATGCACAAAGACTTCCTTTTTAGATAAAGCAAATCATGAAAGGTTGTTTGTAGTCCGTTTGATAACTTCGATAAAAGCATGAAGAAAAAGAAGATACTAAAAGTATCTATAAAAACTCCATTCAATTAAAGAATTACACATCAACATGACAGTTAAAGCAGTTCCTTATCCCGGTGTATTTAAAGCACAAATAAACTTAAAAGTAAATAACACTCTTATAAAAAAATCCTTTTTAATGAAAAAGAATAAAAAAAAATAAAAAAAAGTTTTGCAATATTTTTAAACGCTCAGATTGAAGAATATGTATCGATGCTTATGATATATTTTTTCTGGTATTTTCTATTACACAGTTTATGAGTTATAGGCCTTCAAAAACTACCATTTGACAACTATAAGCGCCTTAACGCTTTGATTAAATGTTTACTTTCCCTTTAAAAATACATTAGTCACCACAACACAAACTCAGTAAAATAAGTTAACTAATCCACTTTTAGCCAAACAAACACAAAACAAAGGCCGCTTACTTTTCCTATACCTAGACCTAAGTTAATGTGTTTGTTCTTTTCATTGTTAAATAAAAGCCACTACTAAGATTTGTTTACCTTGTCGAGTAAACTTCTAAGTTATACAACACTCGACCCTTGACACTGCTCGTGTCTTGCGTAACGTCAAGGCACGTCAAGAAACTATTAAGTGACGTGTGCCTTATTAACTAGGTGTGATCAACGATTAAGTATAGTAATTAAACAATTAAACATTAACTTAGAAGGAACTAAGTATCATTATAAAATTTAAATACTAACTTTAGTAGGTTAAATGTGATTAATTATTTTCACTAAATAGATTTTGATTTTTAATTAATTTTTAAGGTAAAAAAGTTGTAAAGATATAATAGAAGAAAGTTTACTAAGTATAATACAAGTACCTACTCTGAAAAAAATATTTTAAAATTTGAATATCAGTAGAAGATCATCCTAAATATCATCTTGATGATAAATAAAACCATTCATAACCATTGACGAATAATGTACTAATGTACTTTAGTACATAGTAACCTAATGTTCATAACAAAAGATATAAGTTAAAGTGTTAAAGTTTAACAGTAAATAAAGCTTTTATAATAACTAGGAAAACATTAACCTACACTACTGTATGTTTAATTATTATGTAATTTATAGGAAATTATAGTTTCCTACGAGATATCGTGATGCCTTTCATAAGGTAAAGCCCAAGTAGGATTGCTACTTAGCATTAATTTACATAAGTATTCATGATACGAGTAGGTTAGGGCACGATGTCAATACTAGCAGTTATCTCTCGCTTTAATGAAAAACTTACTTTAACGTTACTTACAACAAAGTTTATTTTTTATCGAAATATAAAAGGAACAGGATTTTCGATTCAACTCTATTTTTTGTTTATGTGTGCCTTATTTCTTTTTTTACAGGGTGTAACGATTTTGGTGTTTTTTTTATTCGATTCAATTAAATATTACGAGGAATTTTTGAATTATTTTATCAAACGGTTGTGCGTGAAACTAACTAAAATGAAGTCGATTATATAATGTTTTTATTTATTACAACTGGACGTTTCAATTCCTTTTTAGGCACTATGATCACGAGAGACCAACGTGGTCGTAAATGCCTCTTTTGAGTTTTTATTGTGCCACGATCATTTTCCAAGCTTCCGAAGTACTTTTTCATATTAATTCCTCATTCTTACTGGGGGCTCCTTTGTTCGTTTCATGAGCCGCTTCCATTTTGCAAATAGCAGTGGGTTTTTAAACCATTTGTACGTTTTGAGGTGGGAATTTTAGCATATAACACAAAATTTCTGAAGGTATTTTCTTTTATTACCATCTTTATGTATTTGTGACGTCCATAAAATACTTATCAAACAGAGACAGCTTTAATTTTTGACAAACAAAATATGATCGAAAATTTTACAGAATTATGACACTCTACTTACTTGGGCATATGGGTAAAGTGCATAAATTGATTGTGAAACGCCGTGACTGATCACACTGATACACAACCCACTGACCTACCAAGTACCAACACGAGAGTGTGCTATAATAAACTTTCAAGTTAAATAAATTGCTTAAATTATTTCGTGATTCCTCACGAAATAATTCTCACGGCTCCTGGCTTATACAGGAGGAATCTTTAGCTCAGTCATATAATTTATAAATTCAAATTTAAAATTTTATCATATGTAATTATTGAATTTACCTACATTTGCATTTGATTAGCGAATATAGAGAACAATATTAACACACAACATTATTGTATAACAAATTAAATCAATGCAATAATTGCAAAAAACAGATACACGAAAAACTTATAACAGCTAATAGCTATTAATAGCTTGATGAAAAATATTACCCTTTGTCCCTTAATCCTACTAAAATAATCCTTTGATTGAACCAATAAAATTTTCAATAAATACCAGTATTTTCCAAATAAGTGTTGTTGAGCCTACTCGACATTTATAGGTTCATCACATAAAAGCCCCAAAGCTCGAATCAATGTTTACAAAATTGTTTGAAGCTGTGATTCTTTTATATTGTTCAAAATAAATAAATGCGCTCACCTGCAGTTTGGACACAATAGGACGTTTAATTCAACGTTATATTTTCTAATTGGCGACTTCAAACTGAACATTTTCTAACAGGTTCTAAAGTATTTCAGTTAAATCTTAATAACTTTTAATATAAATTAGAGAATACAATGTTGATATTTAATACCGACAAACTGCGAAAGTTTGTTAGTATTACATGGGCGGATAATTTATTCAAGAATTTTTATATAAAGGTCTTAGCGGAATTGAAACATGATATTCTAGAATTTATTGAAATTAAAATGAAATACATACATACATAACTTCACTCCTGCCTGTCTCCCTTTGGGGTAGGCAGAGACTAGACATAAAAAATTAAATCTTCAAACTCATAGGCGAATACTACATGACGACGCACTTAAAATGCTTACTCAGTAAGGCCGCCGTAGAGATGGTTCCACGCCCTTATATGGTGAAAAAACGATTAAGAAACCGAAAAAAATGATTGACTTACATGATTTCTAATAAAGACCAACTACAAGTTATCTTTTCACAGTGAAAAATAGCAAAACGTAAGGTAAAAAATGCAATATTACATAATATCATCAATGTTGATAGGTTACCTACAATATACAATCAAACTTTGAATAAAGAAGAAGACCTCTACCACTTGTTATCGAAATGTGACAAGAATCGAGCTGTCAGAGGTGATGCAAAAACTACATCAGCTAATAATTCCTTTGATGTGGGAATCTTACAAAGTAACGTGTCAGAGGCAGCGCAAGATCTGGCACAGATAGTGCTAAAATTGTGTTAGCACATTTGCCCGACACACTCGACTTTTATGCTTTTGTTTTGCCATCTATTTTAATCGACATAATTTTTTGTAATTTTTTTTTAATATGTTTATTGCGATGAAATGTCTTTTGTATTTATTTAATTATTTGATCAGAAAAAGAAAAACATTCGGACGAAACAGTTAATTATCAGATAAATAACGAAACATTTTGAGAAAACCACCCGCTGAGGTTCTAATCACACAAACAAACAGATACACTGGGTAAATAATGCACTTATTAAATAATACCGCACAAAGATAACTGAAACACATTGTGAAATATAAAAGATTTTAGATATTGTCTGGGTTAAAAATTTGTTGCGCGATGTTCTTACGGAGATGTGTTTGGCAATAGTTAACATTTCAGAATGTTACAATAAAGTTTGTAATCACAATACATGACCAATTGTTTTAGAAGCGTGAGAAAGCATTATCTGTCTGTATTCGATTGTATTTGTTTCACTAAGACTAAAGTTTGAGAGCACTAGTCATAGTTACCATTTTGGTAACAGAAATGGGGATTTGTTCATAATTTTGATGTGATAAGTATCTAACATGCATGAGATACTTAGGCATTTTTTCCCGACTAAGGCGATGTGTGTATGTATGTATGTAGGTGTGGATGTTCATCTGTTCCGTCATAACTTGTTATCTTAATTGGACAAATGAGGTGTCGTTGAAAGCCACTAAATTGACTACAGTGCTCTCAAAGTAAAGAACTAAAAAACAATTCATGAAAGTTTCGGGTGGGGTATCAAATTATTTGATACCCTTTGTTGGCACAGTTCAAATATGTAAAAACTATTACTCTAAAATAAGTGAATAAAGAGGATGCGGGTTTCAATTTCCGACCAAAACTAACATTTGTGAAGGTACATTCAAAAATACAAGGTATTTTCCAAGGTTTGGAATGAACTGCCTGCGTCTATTTTCCCTGACCAGTATAGTCCTAGTACTTTTAAGCGTCGAGTGAATAGGTTTCTCGTGGATGGACGTGTACCACCTTAGTCTTCATGTTCACTTAACATCAGGTGTCATGGAAGACAAACGTCCCATCCATATTTTATATAAAAAAAAAAAAAAAGGTACATGAACATATTTATTCGCATAGGTCTGGCTAGGTATATTTTGTATGGTTTTTGATCGTGTATTGTAGATGAGGACTAATAATGGTTTTTGAAAAAACATTGCATGAGTAATTTGTATCAGCTGTGAAGTGAGAACATGAGGATCTAGCAGTGCTTAAATAACTGTACGACAAATTACATTTTAGCGTATTTTAGACAAAATTTTCAGCGTTCTGTTTTAAAAATCTTTTACATTTCAGCAAATACTTTTACAATGAACTTGAAATGTAGAAGTAATTGACCTACTAACCTCAAGACAGAGTCGACGTAAACATCCTTACAAATACGGAAGCTAAAGTTAGATTAGAGAAAATTTTATATAAGGTCATGTATGTGAATATTTGTTGATCAACTTAGTTCTCACGTCCTTAGCGCTCAGGTGAAATCACGGCAATAGTTTTATTATGTGAGGGCCATGTAAGCAATGGAGTAGGGTTTATTTAAATGGTGACAATATTTTATGGCCAATGGTCAAGGTGTCGCACCGACCTAGACTAATACGGGACATTTATTAATAAACATAAAGGGCATTTAGTTAATCACTAGTCCGGTAGAGTTCTAGTTTATGTAGAGGTCTTCTTAAGTTATATTTACAGATTTTAAAACAGATTTTCTCTCACGCGGCTTGATCATGGCGTTATTGCAGTTTTTCAAATACTGGATCTTCTTTTAACTACCTAAATTTTATATTTTCTTTATTAATTTATACAAGACGACGTTCTGAGACTTTTATCGATGACCTGTGGTCATGTGAGATTGAGAAAGAGAAGGTTGAGTGGTCATGTATGTTTCGACCGAGTTTGCAACGGTCGTGATCACGAGAAGCATAATGAAACTAATTTTATCACGATTAGGTCCCTATTTTTAGTATCAGAAAGTGTTCTAATCGCGTAAACTAATAATAATAACTGTTAGGATGTTACCGCATCAATCGATCGATGAACGAATGGAACAGTCGACGTTGATCGATAGTTTTTACTATGCCAAAAAATCCGATCGAGTCGATCGATTGGTAGTAACACCCTTATTGAGGAATAATTGTTTCTTTCAACGGATTTCAATATAGGTACAATCTCAACACTCATAGTGGTAAATTAAATCTTAGATTTAAAACAGCTACAATGTATGAGCATTGAAATGTAAACAAAATCCAGATTTCTATGTTGTTTGAACGAATCTTAGTTTGAAATTTTGATTTAATGTAGAATCTACTTTCGTGTAGCTTTCGGGGTTATCGGGCGAAAATGTGCTGACCTTAGCTTAAGATTGCAGCTTGCTAAATTAGATTTGTTTTGCAAAGGATTCTATGTTAGAGAAAGCTTACGTGACTTTATAGAAACTTTTTTTAAACCCTGTTTCTGAAATATATTATCACATTTAATAAACGAATTATTCTATACAATGTATCTTATGAGAGTTATAACACTAACAAATTTTAACAGAATGTGTCTATAGTTATTATGAACAGACATAAAATTACAATTACACTTTGGTTAAATTTTCGATCTAGGCTTCAATGTTTTGGGACCGCAAAGTTAGTGTGTTGTTCTGATAAGCAATTTCGTATATTAATTAAAAAGGGATTAAACAAAAAGTTCAAAGGTATAAATAGTCGTTTTATACAATTCTCTAATACTTTGTTTTTCAAACATTATTTAAAAAAAGAACTATATTTACCTTGTAGATAGTATAGCACTTCCCATCGGCAGGCCAGTACAGCATGAGCCAGCCCCTTGGTAGTGCTGCACAAGGATTACGCCGAATATCTGCCCAAGGAGGTGGCAGCACCGCAGCTTGTGATCCACATAGCAAGGCAGCCAACCACAGCCATGCCGCCATTTTAGAAATTTAATTCTTCTTAATTCAAAACTTAAAAAACGGATGAACGAAACTGTCTTCGCTTTTTCACCATTGTAACTGTTCTTTAACACTTTTTAAAACAACGTTAATGTATCAAAATCTTTCATTTCCATTGCTTTATAGTTCCTTTACATTTAAATTTTAAATGAGAGCTATTACTTTAACTTAGAGATAGCTTAATTGTTATCGGGAAGGCGTAACGCTTTAACAATGTTAACTAACTGTTTATCAGAGATGCTCGGCAGTGCCTCTACGTCTGCTCATAAGAAACGTTGAATGTACTCTGACAAGCGTAAAATCATTATAATTCCTCCTGATGTACGTCTTAACATAATTTTTACAACAATTTTCTTGAGCGATAATGGTTACCCGTAATGGCTGGGTATTCGTAAGATAACGGTGTAAAGTACCGTGTAAAGTATGGCCTATCAGCGCAGCGAGACGCCAATGGCCAAAATTTCGAAATAGAATACAATTATTCTAACCTACTTCTTTCTTATACAGATTACGTTAGGCATTCTGTCTTCACCGCTACATTACTTGAGATGAAAAGCAAGCGGCAGCGTTATTTTTATTGTTAGTTTAATATTTTCTTTTTTCTCACTGTTTGAATCCAATAGCGTATAATACATGTGTATATATCAAAGGTTTGATAATAAACTACCTACGGCATGCGCAGACATTTATTTCGTGGCTAATTTTGCAATCACTGTTCCAATATCGAATTTTTCATTTGCCTAATGTTGAACTTGTTTGTGTGTGTCGTGGATGTATTTTTAGAAGAGAGATAAAATGCTGAAGGATTTTTTTGTTTGTTTGTTAGACTGCACTAATCTCGAAAACTACCAGTCGGATTTGAGAAGGTTGTAAGGTTATCTTTTATACAGGGCTTACAAGGAATACACTCGGGACCATAAGGTTTGCGGCTGCAAGTACCTACCTCAAAAAATGGAAATCAATTTAATAAAACTACGTCAAATTTAATACATTTATCAAATAATAAATTAATCAATTTTTATTCAATAACGCCAACTCTCATCACTTGTAGAGAGCAGCGGATGATTTAACAGTAAATTTCATAAAAACTCCTCGCATTTTGCGTACAATACAAAGTTGCTAATTGTAATTAGACTTAAATAGGTTGGTTGGTTCTACTTTACGGGATTAACCCTTGAAATTACTTTGATTGCATAGAAGCTCGAAGGGATTCCGGCACGATTCATGGGATATTATAAGGATTTATTAACCAAAAGGGCGTTAAAGTTTGAGAGAGAATTAAAACTGTAACCTAAGAAATACTGTTGTTTTACTTTACTTGATATTATAATAAATGTGAGCATGTTTGGAAAACACATCAGTTTTTGTCTACTAGTAGGTTATTTTTAAATATGAAGAAAAGTTTGGAACTTGTAAAAAAACTAAAGTAAAGGCATCTATAAAATTGTTTACTTGATTTTATAATAAGCGCTTCAGCATTTCTAATTTAGATGACACAGACCTTTTTTAAAACAGAACCTTATATCCATATTAATTCAGATTGCACCTCAAAACTATTTCAAGTAACCACAATCTTGTCTAAAGAAATTCATTGCTATTCAAATTACAGAAATAATATTGCTGATTGCCTGTCTGTTATGAGAACTGATATTTTACGTTTTTTTCTTCCTCCGATCTCACGGGCTGATGTAATCTGATTTTGCTGTTTTTATCGGATCAGCTTTTGTAACTATTGGAATCTACTATGGGGCTTAAAGTTCAAGTTGCCTTATAAATATAGTTTAAACCTCTTTAATAAAGAAGAGTAAAGAACACGCAGATCTATTAAGTTAAGAAATATTGTTTTTTATATAATCAAAGAAAATTGATAAAGATAAGATGTAGTTATACTTTTAAATGTAAGTTTATCGTTGATAATTTAACTTCTTTCTTTTTCTAAATCCGTTATTTAAATTATTATATAAGAATAGGTAGTATAATTGTGTTTGCCACATTTTGTTCTTTCTTATTTCTACTGGAGGATATTTAAAAATGAATCTTACTCTATATTATCATATAATATTATTCAATTCTATACTGAGAGAGGTTTAAGTATCTGCGTTAATCTACCCCTGGTCACTTCTACACGGTTTGTACCTATATAGGTATATGTATAGCGGATGGCTGACAGCAGACAATCATCTTTTGCCACAAACGTTTGCAGCCTCTCTATCCGTCTATAGCCGAATCATTGAATCAAGCTCGCTTGATATATATTGAGTTGAAGCACTAAATCCCATATAACAATAGATTTGAGGTCCGTAGACGTGTTTGTATTAAGAGGTAGGTACACTAATAAACGTAAATCTAATAAGGCTTGTTTAATAAGTCATAAAGTTTATTGAACTTTGTAAAGGGCGTTAAAATTATCAATAGTTTCTTTTGAGTTCCGTATCAATAATTATTAAGTAAACTATCTTATATGGCAGATTTAATACTCAAGGAAATATGGTTTTCCTAAACCAACTTACAAACATACATAACTTCACGCCTGTAACCCTTATGGGGTAGGCAGAACACCAGAGGTTATAAAACAATCTGATGTCAGGTTTGCCAAATCTGGAGGCATTATAATGATGGAGAGAGACTATTGCAGTGACAAGGGGTCAGCCTATCGCCCGCAAAAAACCTCCAATAAAACCTCTGTTCCTAAACTGACTTTTAAAGGATGCCCGGGAAGAGAAGCAGCTGGCTCATTCTATGTTTTTTCTTCGCTCCCAGTCCAGCATGGAAGAATACAAAACCAACTTAAACTATATTTACTATTTTAGTCAGTAAAACCTGGAAGCTTTAGGCACCATTTTCCTCCATATTTTGTAAGTTTGTCTTTAAGGGGAAAAAATGGTGTTCAAACGTGATCACATCCCTGACTCAATTCAACACTATAATGGTGTACAGTTTGCTACACCAATATCAATTCTATAGAAACAATCTTAATCTTCAATCAGGGTACAAATATAAATCAACATTGGTATTAGGATATTTATACACTTTAGCACAGATTTAACTACCATCGTAATTTTTATATCCCGCATAAACTTTTTGATCTTTCTCAAACTTTTGACAAGCAAATCCAAGAAGATTTAACAAATCTAACCGTTAGTTTAAGAGATCAGCACTATCTAAGAAACAAATTCCTTAACTTAAATATTTGAATATAGATTTCTCCATAATCATGTAGGTCCATCTTTATAATTTCGTTTGTGAAATATCTAACAGAGAAGATATCACGCGATACAGTACTTTTTTCAACATTTTTGTTACTTCATTAATAATTGCATTTTAACTTCCGGCAACTTCTCGGTTTTGTGTCGCTTCGGCTTTATCTAGTAGATATTAAGTAATGTTCTAAGGAAAGTGTGTTGGATAATCATTTTTCTTACCTACATTTTATGTTAATGAACCTCGTTTGTATGTTAACTATTTAGTATACGTTTTCTTTTTTTTTATGACACAGAAAAAAAATTACTTTGTTTTTTAAATTTGAACAAAAAATTATTAAAAAAATTAAAAAAAGATACTAGTTTTAATTTCACACAAGTTTCTTTTTAGTCGAAATTTTAAATCTTCCCGGTAAATAATAGCATTATTTATGAACATGGACAAAACTAACATTTTTCTTATGATACGTTGCATAGATTACTCAAACTCGTATACACCAAAAAAACCAAAAGCACAAAAATATGAAGCAATATTGAAGTAATAAACATATAGAGTTACCAATAATACACTCAAGTATATTAGACAGTAGATATTTGTTCTCAACTGCAAAGCCGAGAATCGGAACCTCTCGTAATCATGAGAATACTTAACTAATACGTCATGCAAGTCATCCATCATTTATTCCTAACAGATAATTCCTAAATCCTAGTTGCAAATTAGTCAATAGTAAAATGTTCATACAGAAGTCCATTAATAATTGCAACGCTGAGTTTTATTTACTTATGCCCTAAGCTTATGCCTGTATCCATACTTTTACAGCTTACGTTGTACAATGGTTTTGTTTGCATAAAACTTGTTGGTAAGATCTGCTGGATGTTTTTCTATATGTTTTAAATTTATTTATTATTGAAAAAAAAAATGTATGCGTTGTTGCCTAAATCCCAAGATGTGCTTGCTTAGGTAAGTGTCTGAGGGCTAGGGCTAGATGGAGCTAGGGCTAGATGGAGGGCTAGATGGATGGAGGGCTAGAAGGGCTAGATGGAGCTGTGTAAAAATAATATTATCCTATCATTTGTTTACTGTCTGCATTTTTATTTTATTTTAACATATACGAGGACTCTCATCTTTTTTATATTCAGTGCTATAGCACTGAATATAAAAAAGTTTCAGCGGGTAAATAAACGTTGCCATGACGACCAAAAACCAGATTGCTGAGTCTCGTATCGATAAATGGTATTTAAAGAGCTTTAAATTAATAACCGATTTAAAAAAAAAACATAAGTATTTGCACTAAAATCAGTACAAGTCAGTACAGTCTACAAGCTTGAAATCTTGGCGTTTAGAGATTAATACATTTTATTTTTAGTCCTGAACACTCGAACCTTTTTCTTTTACAAATAAAAGTAAGTTCCTGCATAGAAATAATTTTACCTACTAGTGCTACTTAGTTTAATTTCCGGACACAATTATAAAATTTTAGTAACATTTATCAAAAACACAATTCCTATAGCCATCATTCACAATATTAAACAAATAACGTTATTCTCTTTCTAAAATATCAACCATTTTAATTCACACCGGTGCGTGCACATGCGTTTTCCCGCGCTCGTCAAGGCGTTACGTTCACAACACGCCGCGAGTCAAATAACACTGTGGACATTTTCGAACACAAAACCAAAGGAGGTTTGATTAGGACCTTCTCTGACCCTGGCCTTATAATTTTTTTCTTGTTTTTTATCTTAACGAGAGCAAAATTATTAATATTTCTGAAAGTGTGGTGTGAAGTGGGTGTGAAACTTAATACTTAAATGTTGAAATAAATATAGTGGAGGTTAAAAGGCTTTTAAATAAAAATTACACATATTTTACACATACATATTTACACTTTACAATTTATCACAACAAAATAATTAATACAAACAACAAGGATCATAATTATTATTGCTGCTCAACGGCGGTCTTATCGCTAGAGAGCAATTTCATGCAGACAAAACGTAGAACTTATGAAATGAGATAGTGACATATAAAATCACTTTATTTTTTCCGATTCTAAGAAGCACCTTATTATTTCACTAAAAGAATGGTCAAATAACTCGCACTTTCAAAAAGGGCTTCAGTTGAATCATTTGTATCTCAGAAGTAAACCACTAATGGATTTCTGTTGGCATTGTCTATTATCATGTTTAGCTTCGCTTTATTTTCAAACATGGAAGGTGTAACCAACGTTATATAAGCGTATACTTAGGTGGTATGGATTATTAGTTGCGATGTTAAATCTAATCTATCATTATTAGGAATACCTAATACACTTGCAGGGGTCATTCAAAGCCGTTTTGTGAAAAAAATACTAGAAGATAAGTATTTTCAATCAAAGTCAATACCCAAATACTAAATAAAAATATATATAAGGAATAAAATAGATTTAAACGAATATAATGAGAAAAAAAGAGATTGTGTTTTAAACTTATAGTTTAATAAAATTATATTTGACTTTTTATTATATATATATATAAATTATTTTTAGCCGGTCTGTATCGCGTACCTACAATTATATTTAATATTTTAAATTTCGGTATCTCTCTCTACAGACCCCGCGGTCACGAGCGACGGAACTTTTATTTACCTAATAACGTGAATAAGATAATATTGTTTAGTAATATTGTAAAGTTTTTGCATTTAAAATGCAAATGAAAAATGTGTTAAATAAAATTTACCCAACCAGGACTCGAACCTGGGACCGCTCGTTTCTCTCGTTTGCCGAACGAGTGCTCTCCCACTGAGCTACCGAGGCCTGGCGGAAAGCCTCGAAATTACTTAACACATTTTTGTTTTTAACTTATATTGCTAACGTAGCTCCATCTAATTGTATAGCTTTGCAACTAAAACCACCCGAGACCAATTTCTTTACAGAAATTGTAAATCCTAGTTTAAGTGAAGCATTGCAATGTTTAATAATATTTTAAAGTTTTTGCATTTAAAATTGTAACCTAAATATAAAAATAAAATGGTTAATATAAAGAAAAAAAAATCTCCAAAAAAAATTTTTTGGCTAGTTTTTACATAAAATTATATCGATCGTGGTGTCAATGCAGATCTCATGAATAATAATGATTTCATTCTACTTAAATATTTTAGGAAAGTAGACTAATGTAATATAATTATTAAATAAACTTCTCACAAACGAAGTTTCGTTTGACTTTATATCAGTAAAATTAAAAACCGTTCTTAGAAGACTGCTACCATAAGCATGCGAAAAACTGCCTTCTCCTCGCTCTACCGAACACAATGCGATGGATCGGCACCGTTACACACAAAAACCGCATGATTGCTTCCGTGGCCATAAAATTTATGCCAATTTAGGGAATTACACATCATCCTATTAGACGAAAATACGGCGCCATTGTAATACAGGTTCGATATTTGAATTAGGATTGACACCTTGTATAAACATGTGTTTTGTTAAATTGGGCTTACAGTTACATACATTATAATAACAACGTAACATTTAATTAAAATTTAAAAACAATTGTTGCTTTTTTTCATAAGCCTTTTTTTTAAATTTTGAGAGTCAAATCCAAAATGATCTACTGCGACAAAAACTTACATTAATTGTAAATACGCACGAGTAGGTACCTACTAACAACTCTTTATTATGAGCTGTTGTTTTTTGTTTTTCCGCCAAGGAAATCGTTTGGCACCCACTAAAACAAGCTTTAACCAGTAAAGCAAGCTTTAGCGGGAGGAGGATGAATCCTGTTACGGACGAATGGGCACTCTATAAGCTGTTAACCCCAGTGGCTAACGGAAATAGAATGACCAGACAGTGTGGTGACTCACTCAGTGAAGCCGAGCATACCCACTAAACATCCCCCTTTACTGACTCACCTTGATTGAGGCCATTAGTCTTCATCGGAGCGACAGCCAATTGGAGAGAGAGGCTGCGCAGTGAGCGGCATCCGGACGGCTGCCACCAAAAGGGTTATTATGAGCCCAGTGCTCATGCGTCTCTCCCCTGGGCGAAGACGTTTAGGCCATATGCCATCAAACTGGCTCAGTGCTGGTTGGCGGTTATCTGATTTTTCAGGGCACCAAAAAAGGCTTCTGACATACCCTAATGACTATTGTATAAGTATACAGCACTCTAGACCAACATCTTAACGTGTCTTGAGAAACACAGTAGTCGCCATGAGAAATGAATAGTCGGCGGTCACCCATCCTTGTACCGACATACATCTACATAGACAACGCAAATGCATGTACTTCGCGTGCCCGAACCCCGACCAAACGTCAAGGTTGGTCGCCGCTATATTCAGTCCGCGCGTCTGTTAGAAAATCGATTTCACAATATCGATATCGTTCTTAATAATCGATTCATTCAATGAAATCGGTTTATATTTCCCAGCAATAAATATCAGTTCTGACGTCAAAGTAGGTGTTAAAAATTCGACAGGCTTGGTTTCAATACATATCGTGAAACTTGCGTTGTCTATGTAGATGTATGTCGGCGATATAAGTACACAAGAGCCATAGCGCCACTCCAAAACAACAATATGCTTGAATAAATTATTATTAATTAATAGTACCGTATTTAAAAAAAAAACAATACTTAAATAATTAATAAGATCTCCATTTTTTTACATACAGTGCAATTTAGCAAAACCTACCTAAATACACTAGGACGTCATACATTCAATAATATCAAAAATCAAGGTCAGTAGAGGAACATCTGTAACGCAAAATCTGCCAGAAAATATCACCACTCCGGCAGTGATGTGTTCCGGAAACATTTCAAGAAGAGCCAAGAACACATACTAAACAATGGCTTGAGAGAAAATATCTGGTACATCACATAAATATCCGCAACTACCAGACTTCGAACCTGGGCTTCTGTTATTGAAACAGACTTATCACCTTTACACTAAAAAGGTCATCGCCGTTTGACCTACAGGTTAAGTTGACCCAAAATGCATTCTAGTGTTACATACACCTACTTAGGCATAAAAATGCTATGTACATACAATTTTCATCATAAGTGTAAGAGGGCCGCCAGACTGTTGAAAACACGTTGAAAACCAATGCATCCAACCAAGGTTAAGGAAGGTTAACTTGTTGACAACCAATTCCGAGTCATCCACACTGTTACAAACGGTGGTTTCCAACAAGGAGACAAACAAGAACACAAGCCAAGGTCACGCCAGGCCACGCCCCTTAATCGTCAGTGTGATCTGATCTCTCGCGTTGACAACATCTTCGCGATGGCAGTTTTGTATGCAATTGAGGATACAAAGAAGGAAAGGTTGAAACGCAGGATAAAAAGCTACAAAACTCGAGTCATTTATAGTTATAGTTACATAGTAAAATATACAATAACAAGCGTACACAGTCCTAAACACAGACATACATCTACATAGATAACGCAAATGCATGTCCTTTGCGTGTCCGAACCCCAACCAAATGTCAAGGTTTGTCGCCTCTAGATTTAATATGTATTGTAATATGCTTGTATGTATGTCTGTTAGAAAATCGAGTCAAGAATATCAATATCGGTCTTAATAATCGATTTCATCGGCGGTATCGGTGTCTCTGAATCTTTTTGTATTTTCCAGTAATAAATATCAGCTGTGACATCACAATAGGTCTTAAAAAGTCGGCACGCTTGGTTCGAATACAAATCGTGGCACTTGCGTTGTCTATGTAGATGTATGTCTGTGATTCTAAACACCGCCGTTTCCAACCCGCCAAGGTCATGTAATTTGGTTGTCAACAGCCATCTTCACTGTTGGAAACACGTTGTAAACTAGCAAGGTCACCTTGGTTTGATGTTTTGTTTCCAACAGTCTATTTGGGCCTTAACCTTTTCGGCGTAAAACTGTATCATTTTTCCTATATTTTGTTTTTTAAATACCTACGTTTTTTTCACGTCGAACAAACGATTTCATAATGTTTTTATTGTAGAGGCGTAAGACACCTTTGGTAATAGAAAAAATATTTTGACACGTTTCAAGATTCATACTGGATTTACTCCAGTAGAGCGACTTTCCGAACGAGTGGCAGTTAACGATGCAACATCCTTATTTGAAGCTCGTACTATGTCAATCCTACTTCCTTCTTATATTATAAACGTAGGATTTTGTAAAGATGTAAATAAGTTTGTTGTTCTTAAGAGTCAACTTAATTAAAATCAACTTAAGTCAACTGAGATTGTGTAAAATTTGGAATCCTGGACTGTTTTTTTCTAGATATTTCAACTAGCAGGCATGGCGAAGAGAACACTGTAGATAAGAAAAATACTTAATAAATTCGTCTTGACGGGGATCTCGAACCCGGGTCCCCCGGTAGACCACATGAGAAATATGACCACAGGGCAGGAGTAGAAACAAAAAAAAATCTATATTTTCATAAACTTGGGTCTTTGCCTGAATTGCGCCTTGACCTAAATCTGAAGATGTACGTCAGATATATACTACAAACTGTATATCCGTATATATTTTTTTAAGTTTCAGTTATACTGATTTAAATCCCGTTCCCATAATATTCACGGTAGCCGATGATGTAAGCAGACTAAACCGCGTCCGTGACTTTAAGTCCCGTTAACTAGGTTGATCGACCGACATGCTACCACCAACACCAACTAACTTAAATGCATTGACTGTTAAAAAGACCTACTTTGGTTTCTCGAACTTTTTTCTTTTTTGTATTATAAAAATTATATGCGAATGCCACTAGCGTAAAATCCTCTAAAATTATAATTATTCATTTTCATGTTCTCTTTTAGCACTTAGTTTTTTTACCTTCTGTTTTCTATTAGTTCGTAATCGTGGACGTTAATTTTTGATCAAATTTTTAACTGCAAGCGTATCATATATTCCTTGCTCAAGCTTTCGAAAATTAGAGGTACATTCCAGAATAGTTTTTTATGTATAAAAACGGTACAGCTAAGACATTTAAAGGTCTAGAGAAAGTGGTATCTAATTATAGTTCCACTAAATTAATTCGACCGGGTAGCGACATCATATTTTATATTAATGCCTGCAGTGAGTCCAAGAAAGGTTGCCAAATGATCGTTTTCGGCTGTTGGCTGTTAAGCTTTAAAATTGGAATCAAATAGTCCGACGATTATCTCAACGACTTGTTGTTGTAGCACAGTATTTTACAAATAATTTTGTTATTTATAAAATGAAAAACATTTATATAATTAACAAAATATAACAAAATAACAAAATTTTCTTCCATGCTGGAATGGGAGCGAAAGAAAAACATAGAATGTGCCAACTGCTTCTCATCCCGGACATACTGTAAAAGTCAGTTAAGGTACGGAGGTTTTACTGGCATTTTTGCGGGCGATAATCTGACCCCCCGTCACTGCAATAGCCATCATAATAATGCCTCCAAATTCGTCAAACGCGACATCAGATGGTTTTATAGCCTCTGGTGTTCTGCCTACCCCATTAGGAATACAGAAAAACATAATAAACTTTTCATCAAAACACATAAGCGTGACATGACTAACATACACAAGTTTGTGAGATCTTATCTTACTATATCTTGCTATTTTGCAGTATATTATAAACCTTTTACTGATAGGGGTACTCGTATAAACAAATTTATGTAAGCTTAATAATCTGTATGGCCTATACTGACCGAAATCGATTTAACCACTTTTATCATATAAATTAAGCGCAAATAAAACGGCACTTTCACCTGTCCACCATTTAGGTACCGTGAAATCTGGCAACTTTGCCAACGGACGTTGACTTTGCCACATGCTGACTTTTTCTACAAAATCCCTTACACCATGGACGCAGATATTTTTTTATAAATTCTACCTTAATTAGTAGAAAGGTTGATATACGACTGGCAGCACTAATTTCATTTTGGCAGCACTGGACCCACAGTGTCATATATTTGAACACGCAAATTTCGTGCACGTTTTAACCTCAAAATCAGTGCTCCCGAACTTTTACAATTAAATTGATAAATACTGCTACGAGGTATGTATATTTTCATGTAAAGCTATATTTATGCGTAAAGTGGCTAATCAAATCATCATAATTATTTAACTTCAGATATTTTCGTCTATAACTACGTTGGCAATGTCACCATACCGGTGTTACAACAAGGTTTGGTAACTTTACCATATTTCGTTGAGGGCTAGGGTTGTCACTTTGTTTTCAAGACTAAGTACTGAAGAAGTAGGTATAACTATGTGCCTATGTGTGTAACGTCACCCGCAATGTTTTAGTAGAATCATAAATTGTATGGCAATCAACATTTATAACCATTTACCATATTATTATAAAAAAACTAACTTCTATGGAGTTTAAAAATAAGGTATTCAGGTACTGATTATTTTCCAGTCCAGAACTGATTATTTTTATTTTTCGAAGACTGTTTTTGTTTGAAAGAATATTGTTTGAACACTTAATTTATAAGAATTATTAATTTTTGCCAATTACTAAATGCCATTTTAGTATTTAAGAGTAGAAACCTAATGAAGGAATACCTGATAATTGTTACTACCTATATAATATGTTCTCATTTTTTTTTTAATAAACATATTTTATAATTGATTATTTTGTTGTCTAATTAACATTTTAGAAGATGTGTGTGCGCAATGATAGATAGAATATTATGTGCGTGCATACATTTGTTTTTTCAGTTTTGGACAACCCTAACCTCATATCTTAGTTTTGTATGAAAAAAATATTTTCAGGTAAGCAACTTTACCACATTGGTCTTTCTATTATGTAATTGCAAAAAAAAGTAATGAATCACCTACACTAAAACTGTAAAGGCCTTATAGATTGTTTTTCTTCAATCGGTCATAATAAATCCTGTCATAATGAGATACAAAACCCTGTTGGCAAACTTGCCATACAGTAGGGCCATCTTTGCCATATTTTGTTTTTGGCTGTTTACTATGTTTTCGGTAAATATATTTAAAATTCATGAACACGTAGGACGCCTTTATAAAATACAGAATTGAAAAAAATTACTCAACAGTCGTGTAAAATGTTTTTTTTTTTAAATAACGTCTCTTGAATTTTAATACACTACCAAAAATGGCAAAGTTGCCAGATTTCACGGTACCTAAAAAACGAATAATTAAAATCATATTTCTCAATCCTACTCGGATTTCAAATCAAAGTCAATCAAACACAGCGAGTACACGAAATTTACCAATTGATCTATTTACAGCACATTGATGACTTGGCGTATTCGACGTACTAAATGAAATTGGCAAATCGCTGGCTAATTAATTGCAATAGATTCTCTAAAGCTATAAATTCGAGTTACAGTAGTAGTCCACATAAATTCCCAACTTTACTGCATTGTCTACGAACAGAAACATTTTATCACTATTTACGACTATTGTATTATGTAATGAGTTGATTTAAAATTATTCATTCGAGTCATGCAGAGGTCAGTTTTGGAATTTAATTATTTCTTGTATAGGAAGTTATGCTGAGATAGAGCTTGACAAGATTGTGGTTTGCAATGCTGAATGCGCCATTTTTATTTGCATATTTATTTTATCTGACCATTGAAGAATTGGCTCTTAAAAGAGATACTAGGGTATACGAGTTACAGTTTACTTATCGGTATAAAGTCTGATAATGCTTGGGTACTGTAGTAGGTAATGTAGTTTTTTGATATTTTGATAATTTTTAAGATGAACTCTTCACGGGAGCTTACGACTTTAGAACTGGTTAATCATAGTATTTAATTAACCTTATACAGGGCCAGGGATCATAAGTCTCTCTCTGGGCGACAACTTCAGTTACGTTAAGGCCACGTAATGAATCAAACAGGTTCAATGATGAATATCAGACACCATTATCATGTACATTTGGGACTGATAGCTTACCGTTACTTTCGAAGCAAAAATGTGCTTGTCATACAATGATGAAGTTCAAGGTTACTTATTCTAAGATTCTGAACAAAATCCGGCCACAAAATAATGACAACGACAAAAGAAGGTTTCCTATTGAGGAAAATATCATATGCGAACTATGCAAAATAATTCTTCCAAAAAACTGTCCTTACTTACTTAAATTTTAAAATCACGACTTAAATCAACTTGTAACGGAGACTATTCTTAAAAGTTATTACTCCAAAGTATTATTACGTTACAGGTGCAAAATAATAAGAAGCGAATCTGGAGACTTGAATCTGAGATAAATATGCCAAAATTGGCGTTTATGGGCTGTCGAGGTGAGGGCCACTGAACATTTAGATCGAAATTACAGATTGTCTACGTTAAAGGTAGTATTATGCCTATCTTATAGAATGTGATCCGCAAATTGATGTAGAGTTATGAAACCAAAGTAAAATGTAGTGTTTTGATGTTCATTTTCTGTTTTTTTGTTATGCAAAACAGAAAACTTTTTTGTTATTTTATAGCCTAGTTTTCTGTGCCTTTAAATTCGCCAAAACGTCAAACCAGCTCAAAATTCTTATATTTTAGGACCTTTTACTTAATGCATCTTTTATCGCTGATCTCAATATCACATAATGGTTAGTGTCGAAGATGAAGCACGGATTCTGGAAGGAACTCGCTCTTCGTAAAATATGGCCGGAACATTATTGCTATCATTGTTACACTATCTGTACTATGTGGGATACATTAAAGTTATTCCTAGTGAAATTAACCATGATTTGATATTGTACGATATCGTCAAATAAATGGTACCTACTTAACTTTTATAGTTTGATTTTTTTTAATTGTTTGACAGACATTTATCTATGTACCTATTGGTGTAGAAATAGGAACTGAAAAGTACAGAATTTGTATTGTACCTACATATAGGTACGTATGTATGTAGGAATAAGTGTATTGTTTTAACAATTTCCGTAAGCATTGGTTTGAAACCCTCATCGTAAACCAGTTTGGTTACTATAAAAGCAAGCAGTGAACTATCGCAATTGCAAGTTATCGAATAACAACAAATTAAATTGATTTACGCTAACGAGTTGTGTTTCCACAGTTTCTGTGGTAAACAGAAACAAAACTATTTTGATACATTCAAATCATACAAGTAGAATGTGATGTTACACAAATGTTTATGAGCTGTCTCAGTGGCTTAGCAAAGGGTTAAATCTATTACTACTTACTATAGTAAAGTTGAAGGGTTTGTCTGTTTGTTTGTTTGACAAAATATTTTGCCCTTGATAGTTCAGGTCTATATAGATTAGAGGTATATTTTATTTAAAAAATCCTACACTGCTAGTGTGTTTATAATATGTAGAGTTTTTAAATTTTCTGTCGGACATAGTCTACATTCACATTATATTACCAGATTTTGTTAAAAATGTTTGCTATTATAAAAATATGTCATTTAGTAGCGTAATATCTAAAATCTTTTCTGCCTGTCCTGTATTTTTAACACAATATTGAAACATTATTGCCATAATTTTATCATCGTCTATTGACTCGTTGTTGTGGAGCCTCTAAGTCAGAAACATACATCCAATAACGAGCGGTCTCACGGTCTCGGTGGTGCAGTAGATCGAATACTGGTCTATTGCAAGATTAAAAGCTGATTTGGTTGATTTTGAAAACTATTTTCTCTACTGTTTGGGTCTAGGTGTAGGCTTATTCTGCTGTCAGCTGTAGTAACTCCGTGAAGTCAAGCTTCTTAGAGCTTAGGTACCCACTACTTTGCTAAAAGTTGGGTAGTCAGTTTAGCTAATTCATTAATTTAAATTTTTAAATCACAATCATTTTTTTTCTTAGTTTAGTTTAGGCTGCTAGTAAGTAAGTAGGTTACCAAAATTCTTAACCCACAAATAAACCTTTGCGTATTGCAAAAGTTTCACGCAAGTCATGTTGCCGCATTTGATATTCAGATCAAATAGGTACTATAAGAACAATGCCAAGTAGAATATGAAACTTATTAGTATTATCCAAGTGATGCGACGATCTAAGATGGCGGCTACAGTATTCTCATTATGTAATTGTTGGCTTGTATCTAGATATTACTTAATCTGACCTAATAGCAGACGCAGCAATCTATTAGTCCAAAATCTTAGTATGGGTTAATAAAGAGAGGTCAGTTAGAAATACTACTATAGACATTGAAAGTGTAATGTGCCATGTCTTCTAATTTATACTTATGGATAACAGGATTATTTTCGTTGCGCAATTGCAGACCTGTTGTAACACAGGTTTCTCAAACCTACCATAGATCTCTCACAATTAAGGAAGAACAATTTTTTTCTTTAGTACCTAAGGTAGTTTTCCTATTTGAATAAATTTTTAATACTTAATCATCATCATCATCATCATCACAACTCTTTGTAGTGAGCCCACTGCAGGGCATAAGTCTCTCCCCTGGGTGACGAGGAGGTATAGGCCATAATCCACCAAGCTGGCCCAGTGCTGGGTGGTGGATGCCAGATTTTCAGGGTGCCAAAATGGCTTCTGACAAACCCTATCGACTACTGTATACAAGTATACAGCACCCGGGACCGACACCTTAACGTGCCCTCCGAAGCACGGAAGTCGTCGTGAGAAATGAATGGTCGGCGGTCACCCATCCTAGTATAGATATTCTATTTCACGAAGTCCGTTCGGCTTTGATTGTAGTAGTGACGTATCCCGACAAGCGCGCTTGTGTGTGTAAATGTAGGTAACGTTAGCAAAGAAATCATAATAATATAATATTTCAAGTCGAGATTTAATAATCGAAATCAAATTTTGGTTTTAAAAGTATATACTTTTTGTAAATAAATTAAATTAGGTTGCAATAAATACAAAAATATTAAGAAGATGTAGACATTTAATTAAGCATTGGTGTTACAGAATGGAAACGAAACAAGTAGTACTATTCAGTATTTTCAATCACTATCAGATAAATTTTCGATTTCCGATTCCGTTTTGCTGTCGTCAGAATCATCTTGTACATTGATTATAAATTCAAAATCGAGATCAAAATATTGAGATAAAACAAAATTTAATCAACATAATTAAGAAATATAAACATCTTATAACACAAAAAAATATTCATTTTATAAATACTTCTATTGCTATATTAAATATCTTTGCGTAAAATTTTAATCAAAAACGTATAAATAAATATTGCCTCACTATGGACAACTCTTCTTCGTTTTGTTGCCATGCTGTCCTTACTCCGTGAAACAATTTGGCGCGAACTAAATACACTACTGATCCGGACCGTGTCCCGATCGACACTGAGCGCTCTCGAGGTTACGCACACAAAAATAATGTGCATGTGCACGCTTGACAACATTCATAGCCAAACGGACTTCGTGAGATAGAACATCTATACCGGCCGCGCCGAACGTTGCTTAAACCTGTGATATCGTATGATACACACAGTAACCACGGCGCTACGACGACTTTTCACATACTTAATCACTTAGGTAATATTTATTACTTAACAATACCCATTGAGCTTTTATTCGAAGAAAACATAGCTTGAGATATTTGTGTAGATTTTACCTGAGAGTATTACTATCTTAATTAATATGTTTCTGAACCTACATCATAAATGGAGCATGTGGTTTCGGAAGGAGCTGAATTTCAGTTCGGAATAAAATAAGACGATGATTTGAAGATCTTACTAGGATTAAACATACTAAACTGTCCATACTGAAGAGACTAGACGTGCATAAGGCTGCAAACTGGACGGCAGCGACAGCGTCAGCGAGAGCTACAATATTAATTTAAAAAAATAGGACTGTTCCAATTAGGTAGGTACTCGAAATCTATTATTATTTTGATTCAATCTTTAACTTCCAAAGCCTTAAAAGTGCATGTACTCACGTGTACACACGCTAATATTTTGATACCTATATCCTAGCTGCATTAGTCTTCTTTATAAAAATATAGATTTCATACAGCACACTTGAGTCTATTTATTTTTATTTTTCTTACAGAGCGTGTTCACTAGATTTGAAAAATCGAGTTTTTTGAAGAATGGGTAAAACACAAGAAATGTGACCGGAACGCTCGTCTTAATGATTTTGTTTTATTAAAATTTGATTTCATTGATATCACTGATGAATCTAAAATACAAATGAAGATGAACGTGCCCGGTTTTTTTTCAAAAATTACTTCCAAATAGACATCTGCGAGTAAATCAAAAGAACGTTTCTTTACTATGAATAAAAGCTGGTTGGATATTTTTTTCTGGTTTTGTGTTTTATTCCTAAAATAAATATTATACCCAAACAATGATTTTCACTTGGCATAGCCCGTGAAACTCATGAAAACCGAGAACGAAAAAAACTCGAGAGTGTATGTTCAAAACACAAATAAATAATAATAAAACTTTATTGTACACCAACATAGTTACAAAGATTAAATTAAAATAACACAATTAACATACAAAGGGCGGCCTTATCACCGAAGAGCTATTTCTGCGCCAGGCAACGACGTAATAGATCGATAGAAATGCAAAAAAAAACGACTTTGTCCACCTACCTTGTTCTAGACGTGACACTGTGCACCACGGCCGCGATGGCCCCAGTCACCGCGCATCCGATGTGGCCGCACATTACGTTATTATTAATTTGCAAAACACAGGCGTTTTTTTTCCATTTAGAAAAGCACCTTCACGTTAAATAAAGCCCACAAACGAATTTCGCCCCCACGTCTTTTAATTTTGGGATTTTGGGCGTGGCTGCTTAATCTGTACAGCTCAAGTCAAGTGCTGCATAGAGTACCTACAGGCCATCTTTGGGATAGATCTGCCAAATACCAACTGAAAACGCTGTAGGTACTCTGTTAACTGAAGAGCCCAAAAAATGCAGAATCTAGAGCATCGTCGTTGGGTTTCCTGTTTAACCGTGTACTACAGGATACATTTTGGAAACTGCGTGAGAGCTCTTTTTGATCAAATACCCACGGCCTTTTACCACTGGACTATACGACGCAGACAAAACTTCCATCCTTAGGTACCTATGTGGTGGAAATTACAAAAAGTCCAAAGTGCTTTAACGGTTCCTTTTTTGTTATATTATACTTGAAGAATTCTACTTTTGCCAAAGCAAACTTATAATAGATCTACATTATACTATTAATATTATTAATTTGAAGGACCATTAGTTTACATGTTATAAACTAATGACCATTAGTTTGCCTTCAATAGAACTTTCGAAACGCAATTGACTATATCAATGTCATGGATGTCTAATGTCACTTATTATGTCAAATATGTGTCATAAAAATAATGATGTCAAGGTAAGGCAAGTTCTGACCGTGTGTGTGACAGTTTACGAATTTTTTCATACAAAAGATACCAGCTTATTTTATAATATAATACCAAAACAAAACTAAAAACACATTCCAGAGGACTTAAAACAATATTTATGTGAAACTCCCAATGCGCCGTTAATAATTTACAAGATATAGAAAGCAAAAATGGATAAGGCTCGAGAAAAAAATGCCTCTGAAGGTATAGCGGTAAGTTGCAAAAGTAAATTCAACTAAACGAACTTTTTACTTTACATAGGTACATAGCAATAATAAAAATGCAATTTTAATTTTTCAGCCTATGGGTATAACAGCTCTTAATGAACTTGCTCTGAGTAATCAACCGGAGCCTCGCTATGAATGTCCAGTATGCCTTAACTGGCTAAGGGATCCTGTAATAACCACATGTGGACATAAGTTCTGCAAGAGTTGTATAACTTCCTGGTTGAAGTAAGTATTGTTGCTTCATATTAATGAAATAGAGGCCAAAGAGGAATCAAGTATTTGCTATAAAAAAGCTTCCCTTTGATATTTTTGTGTTTTAAAGGTGTTAATGTTATACATTCTGTTATGCAAGACTTTATTCATCCAATTTTATAACATATTTTTTACAGGAACAGTGGACATTGTCCAATAGACAATATTAATCTTAGTATGAAAGTGGACATATTCCCCGATAATTGTACTAAAAGGGAAATTCAAGACCAAATAAAACAATGTCCATTTTCAAACAAAGGTAACTTACTTTCCATTTTAAGAAGTTATTATTGCGTTTAATAAAACTGAAAATCTTAATTAATTAATTTCTCATTTTAGGTTGCACGGTACGTGTAGCACCTTTAGAACTAGATTCCCATATAGCATCATGTGAATACAATCAGCCGGAGACATCAAGTCAGCCTCTAGTGCGAGTGCCCTGTGCATTTCAAGCTGTTGGTTGTAAAGAAACATTTGACAATCAAGATGATATGAATATGCATCTTCATAGAGATACTCAGTCACATATGAGCGTAAGTATGAAAATAATATAGTAAGTAAAAAATTCAGTTAGTTGCAAAAGCCTTCTCTTGGTGTTTTAACCCCAGCCCAATATACCTAAAGTTTTTTTAGACTGCCAAGATGTAGAAAAATCTCTATTATCATCAAAATACATGAAATTACCTATACACACTAAAATAAAATTGTTTTTCCCTTATCAAATTTTCTATCTATATTGCCAAATATGATTATGTTGTAATGTTTTATTTATACTGTAATTATGCAATGAAATCAAAACTCATCATGACTTCAGAAAACGCTTATGGACACATATGTGTCTCTATGGCGCAGTACGGGTTACTTGTATCGGGCACAAACTTTATTTAATGATATGATGACTTTTTGCTATCCCGTTATATCATAAAAATATAACTCAGTAGTCAAAATTATAATGGAAATAAACCATGCCAAAAAACCCCAAAAATATGGGTATTATTTATGAATGATCCTGCAATGACTGATAATAATATGTGCTAATTTCAAGATTGCAATAACTGCAAACTAAAAAGTTTGAATATTAAGTGTGCTTCCTGACATGAATATTAATTTTGATTTCCTTCTTGATTACAGTTGTTAATGAATGCATACTCAGAGTTAAAAATAAACACTGACATATCCGGTGCTAGTATGGATGCAAAAGAACAAGAAGCTATGAGCCTATGGGAAGCCCCAAATAAGGATGGTGATAAAAATGAAGCACCTCCATTAAATAATACTAGTGCTCTTATAAGGTGGGTATTCAAACAATTTAATTAGTTTAGAGCAGAAACATATACATAAGTAATTATAAGTAATTATCGGTTTTAGACCTTCTGAGCCCAGATTAACAAATCTCTGCTCTGACTGAAGAAAAATTGAAGGCGGAACTCATTTTAATGCGTAAGCCGAGTTCAACTCAATTGATTGTGTTTTATTACAAGGTGAAATTGGGGCTTAGTTACACAAATTGACAATAATCATTTGATTATTCAGAATTTTCACTCAATTTAAAATGCATGTTTGATAAATTTTATCATGTGGTTCAACACTTCTGTTTGGTTAGAGCAAGTATGACTTTACATGCTTGTAAAGTCATACTTTGTTTGCTTTTAGTTTTAGTTTTTTAGTTTAGTTCCACAGATTAGGTACACCTCTTTACAAGCATGCGATGTACCCCAACCCCATATTGTAAAAACAGCATTTTAGAATGCTATTCAAATAATTAACTTTATGAAATGCAGTTATTAAACATAAACATTTTTTTAAAATGGTTAATAGCCTATTGTAATTGTTTGTATGTATAATTATACTTTAAACAAAAGCAAAACATCTGTAAATAAACTAATTGTCTTATGACTCTCCACTTTGAATGACTATGTCAACCTAAGGAGCTTTATGAGCCAGAAATTATTTTTAAGCTATATTTGCTATTCAATAATTCTAAAATTATACCATGTCAAACAAAAAACAAATGTCAACGTCAAACAAAAACTGTATACAAAATAGTACAATATAAAAATAAAACAGAACAGAAATGCTGCATGTCCAGGCAACCAAAGAAAAATAGTCACACACTAAAAAAAATAATTTAAATTCCAGAGCTCTCTATGAAAGAGTGGTAGTGCTTGAACAAAGAAACCGTGAGCAAGATATAGTTATAGCCAACATGTCCAAACAGTTATCAGCCTTCGCTGTTGCTAAAATGAAACAAAATACAGACATGCTTCTACGGTATTGCATGGGCAATTACATTTGGAAGATTGACAATTTCAAAGTGAGGTTGGAAGCAATGCTGAAGGACCATAACAAAATGCTGTATAGTCCTGGGTTTTATACCACACCCAATGGCTACAGGTTAGTTGTTTTTATTATATTCCAGTTTTATAGTAATTAAATTAAGTAAATAATTCTAGACATTACACACAGCACTAACATAGAAACACACAAAAGCGCGTTAATCTTGCGGCACTGCACGCGGGGGAGTGGGCAGCGGGGCGCGGAGTGTCACACGCCAATGACGCAGGTCGCTACCTGCGTCATTGGCGGCGCCGGCGCCGGACTGCTGACGGATGCAACTTGCGCTCCGCAACGACGGCTCGTGTTCACTTTAGACTCATCGGACTCTAGTGACCTACATACGGAGTTATTACTTTTTAGAAAACAGATCCAATTATTACAGAATCCAATGCTTCCTCTGAACATCAGCAAGGCTTTGACTTCAGGAAGTTGATGTCCTTCAGCAACTTGCTTACTTAGACGTGGTCGAATCCGATACTTGGCAACTTATTAAGACCATTTGCCACGAATGCAGGCACCTCGTCCGGGTGCCTGCATTCTGCATTCGTCGGTTTTAGTAGGGTGATGACATCTTGGAGACTTCGTTCACCATCATCCCTCCTGCGGGAAGGCCTCTGCGCGTTCTTGCGCGCCGAGCGTCTGGCACAGCAGCGCCTTACCGCTACTGATCTCATCCTGTGTGTGACCGAGCGCATCTCATTACAATTGAATAATGATTCCCTGTAAACCAGTTTTAAAATAACTGTTTAGAAATTTAACCGGTATCCGAGCCTTGACGTTAAGGTGCCTTTTCACTGACGCGGAGTGGAACAGTGCATTGCACTAGTTGACCAATCACAGTACCCGAAATCTACGCTACGCGAAACTTCGTATATAATATGTGACCATGCAGTTCCAAGTGGGGTAGACGTTCAACGTGACTCTGCTTCGCTTCGCCTCAGTGGAAACACCTACTCCTTTTTACTGTTCTTCTCTGCCCCGTGTCTGTGGATACGCACCCTTAAGCTTCAACTAGGCTAGATTTAGATTTCAAACTGTTAAAGTAGCTCAAAAATGATTTGTTGTCTAATGCAAACTCCTTATACTTCACGTTTTATTTCCATCCTTTAAAATAGCTTAGATATTAATTGAATACAGTAAAAATAATGTCAAATGCATTACCATTTCAGATTCTGTGTCCGGCTTAACATATCACCTCAAAACTCATTTTGCTTTGCTCTCCACGTCCATATGATGAAAACTGAACATGACCACTGTCTGGAATGGCCTTTCAATGGAAGAATTTCCTTTGCAATGATCAATCAATTGAACCCTGAACTGACACAACGTGATACTATGATGGCAAACACCAACCTCATTGCTTTCAGAAGACCAACTACAGAGATATGCGTCCGTGGGTTTGGTTATACAGAATATGCTCTTGTAAATGACGTAATCAGGAATGGATTTCTCAAAAATGACGCTCTGCTTATAAGAGTACATATAAAATGTGTATGACACGAAGAAAGAGCTTTATTCAATAAAGCTCAAACTAGCGCAAATAAAATGTAACTTTGTAACCTATTATTAAGTTTTTAGCATTGTAAAATGTTTGCAAACGAGTTGTCTTTATTATATTTTTTCATAGTCATTGAATATAATTATATCAGAACTATAGAAAAGACAAATATAATTTTCAATATATTTGTTTGTAGATACAAACTATGATGGCATAGTTTGGGAGTTGAACCCCAATGATGTGGTTTATAGAAAACAAAATTGGTTCTATGTATGGCTGCTTTTTGCTGACTAGCTTTAAATAAATAAATATTTTTATATATTTGTTAACATTTACATAAATTATCATTCCATGTATACAATGTAATATTAGAATTATATTCATCTTGTTATAGTGTTATAGGTACATTGTTATTATTATTATTTAAGTTATAAATGATCCGTCCAAGCAAACTGTATTATCAGATGTTATAATTGCATTTTTTTACAAAATATAAATAAATATACATTTTTATCTTAATTGTTGTTTTGACTCATAAGAACACATGCCTCATATCATGGCAGTTTTGCACGCACCATCTATTTTCTTCATATCTTCTGGATTTCTATCACCTGTCATTTCATCACTCGCAAAAACCTAAGGACTACTTGTTTTCTGCCATCTTTTACAAGAAAAAAGCATAGTTTTGTAATATTAGTTTCACACTTTTCTACTAATATTTAGCATATTCCTTAGTACGCTTAAGGTATACTCTATTGATACCAAGTTTTTTCACTAGTCCACTTTCAGGCAAAGTCAAGAGCGAGCCTAATACATTATAAATAAAAACTCCTGGCGCAGATATCGAACCAATTGTTGGAGTTGTTTCATGAAGAAACAAACTAAACTTTTCAGCAAACCCTATAGGCTTTTCTAAGCAAATTGGTAAATCTGGATTACCTTTAACATTATCTGGATTAACAGGTTCAGTGAGTCACAATTCTATTAACTCAGCAGTGTGTTTAGCTATTGCTTTTGGCATTTTTTCACCTATTTTTTCATATTATGTGCTACTTCTTTAAATTGTATACGTGTCCGTTACTGCAGCTGGAAAGTTGTTTCTAGAGAGCTGTAATTAGGCCCATAACTGGTTCGTTAAGTGCTGTAATTGTGCGCCAAATAAAAAAATTGTGGGTATTGTTGTTTTAGAAAAAAATTGAATAAACGATTCCTGCTAGGTTAATGCTGTCCCAGCTGGAAAATTATAAACGAATGGTCGCAGAGAGAAACATTGTGCATGCGCAGGTACCTTATGGGTGTAGGAATTAGTGCGCTGAAAAAATAATTAGTGGGACTTCAGGTTCTCGAGATATTCGGCATTATTATTGGAGACATGCGCCATTAATTTGGCACACAATTACAGCACATAACGACCCATTTGTGCGCCCAATTACAGCTCTCTAGAAGCAACTTTCCAGCTGCAGTAAAGAACACATTGTATACTACAGAGCCTCTTAATTGGATTACTTTCACCTTCCTCCATATTTCTCTTTTTATTATTTCCCTGAGCAAGATCGTCTAGTTGTTGAAAAAAATTATTCCACATATCTTTCTCTCGCTCTCTAGTTTTCATTCGAGCGACGACGTATGATACGTTCCTTGAGTTCTTCTTTGATCTTAATCATCATGTCTTTGGATGATATACACTCTTGAATAAATAATTTTGATGAATCCCATCTATTGCTATAAATTAAACTTTCGCAAATATCCTTAACTTCACTGTAATTAAAAATAAACCACATCGATTATTGCCAGAAATGGATCAAGTACGTAAGTGTTTTTCTTAAGCTTGTAGGTATACTTGTGACCTTTGGTTCCTATTAGACGTTTTTATGCTTTTATTTATTGTTACTATATATTTTTTCTTGTATAGTTGTAAAGAATTTCACAAAGTATTAAGTCACTTGATTTTTAATTTACGATAACTAATAAGGATGGAATTTACTGTGTTATGTAATTTGTAGGGAAACCTGTTATTGGCTTTACTTTTAATTACTACACTTTGTCAAACGTTGGTTTTCTTAATAAATTTACATATGAACCATTTTACCTTACTTTATTGCAACAATTTAAATCTTCCATTTTTCAAACTTATTTTTACGCAGCTTCTCAAAAATATATGACCTTTTTTGCAATTTTAATTTATTGTCAATGAAATCAAACGCAAAACATTTATGTGATCGTGTGAAAAATATCCATCCATAAAACTATGTTATTTGTAGTAACTTTAACTTCGTTTAACAGTTTTCGCAGTTTTGAACTACGAACAAAAAAGTTTCGAAAGATAAGATAGGTTACCATAACTTACAAGTTATGTTTTTTTTTTAATAACGCTATAAAATTACTGATTACTTATATGAGGTATTCATAAGAAATTCAGTTTCGCATTACGAGTGTCGATAGAAAATGATGTTGCAAATAACCTGTACTATAAACCCTTAAATTATTATGATTTAATAAACACAACGCCTTGTATAAATTTGGAAATAAAACTCAGTGATCTTACTAATACATGATTTATTTAGTAATGGTATGAACTTCTTATTAATTAGACTGACTTAAAGATTACATAAATGTTGAAATACAAATATAGGAATAATTATGTTGATATAATCCTAATTATAAAAAATAATTCTAAAGGCTAACTTTTCATTCTATCACATCCAATCATCACAAAACTTTTCTCATCCAATGACTACCACATTATGGCTTTTCAAAAATAAACTTATTTGGTTAAACATAAAACCGATATCTGCCTTCGAATTACTAATAACATTTATATTTCTTCTTGTTTTGGAGATCAAAGGGAACACATGATTTATCCAACAATTTTTTTAATATACCTCACAACTTTAACTTTGGTTTATTAGATTTGTTTGTATTTTTTGCACATTTCTGTCTAAAAAGTATATTATATTATTTAATCTATAGCAGTTAATGCCGTCGTTTTATCAACGCCACAGACTTTGTCAATCAATGTATTCAAGATTTTGGAAATATTGAGAGAAAATTAAAATCACTGGTGTGATTAATAAAATCATTCTTACTGAGAGTAATAATGATGACAGACCATCCTTATCGTTTTCTAGAGATCGCCCTAAACTTATCGCCTACCTTTTTCTAATTTTACAATATAAAGCGTACAAAAATACACAAAAATCATAACAGTAACAAACGAGCATACAAAATCGATATACTGTAAAATTGTGTGTCTGTCTACAGATGGATTTCACTTGTGAAATCAGTATTCCTCTGATACCGGGGGGGGAAATTTTTGCACTCGTCTCCCTTAAAGCCTCCAAAATTATTTCCTCATTCGTGCAAATTAAAGTTTATATTTCATTCAGTATATGAAAGAAGAATTAAAAATTTTAGACAAAAGAGTAAGAGTGAGGATAAATCTCCTTACAAACATTCAAATATCATTGACGTCTACATCTACAAAAAAAACAACAAAATTTTAAAACATTCAACACAAACATATAGAGGCTGAAGTCGCTATGCTGATAGATTCAAAAAGATTCACAAAAATTGTCAACAAAGTAAAAAAAGCTAATGCTTTTGATATATGTCATAAACAAAATAATATTTATGACTTCACAGATAAAAAATAATTTGCTCAGCGACTTCAGCTGAGTCATGATAATGTTATAAAACAATATTTAATTTGATTAATCTAAGGAATGAACTACTACCATAATAAACAAACTTAGCAACATAATATTACTTTTACGAATTACAATAATAAATAACCTTTTTGTAATTACACAATTTGGACAGACACGAACAAAGAGAATAAATATCAGATAAGATTTAGATCACCTACATGTGTGACTACGCTACATGTTAAAAAATTAGCTTTTCAATATTATAGTCAATAAAAAATTTGGCATTGGATTCAAACGACCCTGTACTAGGTAGGTATGCATAAACATTAAAACTCGAGGAAGACCAGACAAAGAGGGATCTAAATCTTTTAAATTATTAAATAATAATTAATTATTGAGTCCACTTCTTGGAATGTGTAATAATTATGTGTTTAAATAAAATAAATTTAGACCACGGTACGGTAAAGATACAGTAACCTGATATTCTCAGTTACTTCCAAATTGTCCTACCACTATCTCAAGCTCATTAATTTCTACTACATATCACAGTTACGGTAAACAAAATGCAACAAAACTCGCAAAAATCATCAAAGTAGTAACACTATTAAGAATTATGACCTTTCAGCACAGACAATAATAATATTTATTATTACTATAAAGAATTATGACATTTCAGCACAAATAGTTCGTTATTTCGATTATTTCGTCAAACAAAAAACTTATCAAAATAAGTTTCAGTTTCCATCGATAACAAAACGGCTTAGGAAATATTTCTAAACATACAAAAGACTGCAGAAATAATTACCTCTTAGATAAAGAATCTACGCTACTTTTAATAAGTATTATCTTATTGTAGTATAATGATTAAGTATGTTAAGAAAATGTTACACAGTGATCACTAGCAAAAAATGCATGATTTCGTGGAATTATGACCACTCTCAAAAATAGGAACCGAGACGTTACGGATTTTGATGTAAGTATCTTAAAGTATTTCCATGACAATTTAAATTAATTAATTTAATTTTAGATTTTTATGGCACCTTCTATTCTCAAAAGATATTCCTAAGCCAATTGTGCGCTTTTTCATTAGTGATCGCAATGTAGACTTAGCATAATATAAAAAAATCTACGATTACATTTAATTATACTTACTGGGGTTGATGAGGAAGAGATTTTGAGGAAGAGGATGAGGAAGCGGAATTTTCCAGAATGAATGAAGAGGATGCGGAAGAGGATGAGGATTTTTTCTTGAGGAAGAGGAAGAGGAAGAGGATGTATGGTAGTGGCTAAGGCGTCAGTCCGCTAGCCCTCTATAATGCAGATGTTACAGGTTCGATTCCCGTGTGGAATATAAATTAAAGAATGCTTTTAGGTCAGAATTTTTATTTATTAACATAATATGGGTTTCACTCTAATAAAGTATATAAGCCTTGCTTAATATAATATTATGTAGGTGGTGTGATTGTGTGGAGTTTTATAATTTTTACATAAAATTTTATATCTGAAATTTATTAAAAACATATATTTAGAAAATTATCAAGACAATCATACCAACTAAGTCTCAAAATGAACTTAGGCTTGTATTATAGAATACCAGGCAGCGAACTAGGGAGGTTGGGTCCTGATATAGGTACCTACCTTTTTATTGTTGTGTGGAGATCGTAACCGCGACCAGTTCGCTACGGAGGCCGTTATATCTTACAGTAGGTTGGTATTGTTAGTCTAAATTGGTTCTTTTATGAATAAAACAAAAATTAATAATCACATGTTTTATATTAGAAACGTATAATCGATCTACTAACTAGGTTAAAATCTATACCTATTCATATTCAAAATTAACAACTAGAAGATTAAATTTAATGAATAACAATTTTGATGCTGTTTCTCCACCTAAACGATTCCGTAAGTCATTATATATCAATCCGGCACCACTGGAAAGACGCTCACTTGCGACGCTGGATGGAGGAGCCGATAGATACTGGCGTACAACTTCATACAGTTCAAAATATTGTGGGTTGTTTTTCCACCACTTTAAACTGTCATCTTTAATATCGAGTCTTTTTTCTTTAATATAACTAACTAAGGTTGTCTTCAGAATAATAAATCTATCAAATATTGGAACATGATTTTCGTCTTCTTCACTGTCACTGTTAGGAGCTGCAGTCAATATTTCAGCCAACATTGATTGTAACTGTTTACTAGAATTATCATGTTCATTTTCAGTAGCTTGGCTTGTAGATGGCTGATGGTCATTGGCACTCTGAGTTCTAGAAGTACCGTTCCTTGTAACAGTCTGAACTTCAGATATTTTAGATAATATTTCGGACTCAATGCGTTCTTTAGTAATCTCATCAAAAAATTTTGTTTTGTATTTTGGATCCAAATAAGTTGCTATCGCAAACAGATTGTTGTTATTAAGTTCGCCAAATCGGTTAGTCATTTCTTCTAACATTTTTTGAATAACACGGAAACATGATAGTTCAGTGTAAGGGTTGTCATCTTTTAACAAATTTTGCATTGAACATGTTAAAACATAAACAAAGGGAATCACGGATGAAATGCAAGCATCTAAACTGCTCATACATTTGGTAACCTCTTCAAATGGTTTCAAAATCTTCACACAACTCTCTAGCTGCAGCCAATCATTTGGAGTAAGTGGTGCCAAAGTTGTATGTTGAGAAGTATAAAGTATAACTGCGTCTTTTATCTCAATAAGACGTTGAATCATATAAAACATTGTGTTCCATCTCGTAGGGCACTCTTGGATAACAGATAGCACTGGCAATCCCAAACGTTCTTGAAAATGTTTTAATTGGCATTGGGCAGTTAAAGAGTGGTTAAAGTGTGTAGCTATCTGCTTACATTTCGTCAATAATGATGCAGTATGATCATCAGCCGCCAAGGCTGACCGCACACATAGTTGTAATTGATGTAGAAAGCAATCAATATCTTGTGTTTGTGTCAAGCGAGCTGCTTTTTTCATATTTGAACCACCGTCACGTATCATAACATGCATTTGGGACGGAGAAATCCCCCATTCTTCTCGTATTTCGTCAAGCTTCTGGGCTATTACATCGCCTGTATGTCGATCTTCGAGTATTTCACATTTTAGAACGAGACCTACTCTTTGGAAATCATTATTAATGCCATGCAAAGTAAAACTTAACAAAGAGACGCCTGCTCCTGGCTCAGACCATATGTCGGTGGTAAAAGACACGTACTTTAATTCCTGTAACCGGTGTTTGACTTTGTCTTTTAACTTGGGATAAATACTGTCACATAAGTGTGACGTGTAAAATTGACGTCCCCTTAATTGGTACCTAGGTTGTGCAGCATGAACAAACCTTCGGAACCCAAGGCCTTCAACAAAATTGAATGGTAAATCTTGTATAGCCAACATTTCACAAATTAATTTATCAAGCTCTTGACTTTTTTCATGTGATGAATCCCAACATTGCCGCTTAGACAAGGACTCTTGTAAGGTTACCTGTCTTTTAGCTTGTTGAAGCGGTGTCTCAGAGTTTTTACGTTTTTCAATTTTTTCAAGCTTAATAAGCTTATCTTTCTCCTCAAAGTCGCTATATTTATCAGGATGGTGCGACTTTAAATGACTTCTTAGACCAGAAGTGCCTCGCCCTTTTCTCGAACATGTTTGACTGCATAATTTACACTTAACTGTGTCATTATCTACTTCACTGAAATAAGACCACAATTCACTTACTTTTGGCCTCATGCTCAAATATTAATTAATTTCGAAATATAACCTTAATTATACAAAGCGCACTCACTCCAGGGAAAACTAAACAACAAATAATAAACAAATAACGCAGTGATCGAGATCGCATGATAGACAAGTTTTGACAAGTTCATTACGGAAACGTACCTAGTACCTACAAAAACGCTTAAAAATTTGAAACATTTCTCTCTTTCATATTGTTCTGCACAAACGAGATAACACGCTGTAAGGCGAAAAAAAGTAAGTTTATTAAATATTTATTCCTCTTTAAATTCCTCATATAGGATGAGGAATATGAGGATTTTTTTTAGAGGATGCGGAAGCGGAAGAGGAATTTAAAATCATGAGGAATTTCCGCATTATGTGGAAGAGGATGAGGAATCCTCATCAACCCTAATACTTACTATGTCATACATATCTAACATTAGTTTCTTAGTGTCTGTAGTCTAGCTTTTATGTCCAAAACAATATTTAGAGCCCGTTTTTCGTTTTATATTTAAAAAGGTTGATCATGGAACAAACAAATGTTAATCCTCATGGTAAAAAGAATTACAACTACGATGTCTTATGAGAATACAAACTTTATAAGTTTTAAATTTTCTTTTCAGTTTTACCAGATCTCGAATAGTTCCACATCTAAGAGTACCAACCATGTGCATACATTTTTGTTAAAATATACATTTGACGTAAGCTGTTACATGCACGGGATTGTTTTTTTGTTTGATGATATAAGGAGCCTAAATGTTTATTTAGCGGGTTTTTGGCTTACGTTCATAGTACAAACTACTACCGTCACTTCTACACTTAATATTATAATCTTTAGTTCTAACAAAGAAATCCCGATAATATAATTTATTTATCAAAAAAGTCCTTTGTTCAAAACTTGTTAACGAAAAAAACTATTAGAATAGAATAATAGAATTACAAAATGTAGTCTGATTATTTGAGAAATCATCGTAGTCATGATTTATTATTGTTCCTGCCTACTAATTATACTGAATCCTAATTGGAGTACATAATGCTTCATTTGAAAGGAACTCGAAGCTCGTGAGTTTTGTACTCTTTATATTCAGAATTTATTATTATAGTCAGATTTGTATATACAGTATGTATAGTATACCTCTTGTTTGCTGAAGCCATAATTACATTACCAAAGTTTACAGGGTGTTCGAAAAAGTACTTTGGAAAAAAATATTCTAGATATTCCCTATTCGACTACATCAAACCGTTTTTTATTTGGACTTATACTTTTTCAAAATTTTAAACATTTCAAGGAAAGCGCGCGCGCGACCTTCCACCTATCCAGGTAAGGCAGCCGTATTTATCTTGTGTTGTGATTTTGAGTGCGCACGTAAAAATCGAACTTGTTTAAGGTTATTTTGTACATTACATAGGATTTATATTAGAGGAACATTTAACTATTGAGTTGATTTACTAATTAAGTACTGTAAAAAGTTTGATTTCAATTTTTTACATAATTTATTTTATCTATTGTTTATTTTTATCTATTATGTAAATACCTAAAATGAGATGTAACGCTGATTGTAAGGCGTGCGCGCGTAATGTGGATAGGTGATAGCTCGCACGCGAGCTGTTCTTGAATTGTTTAGATTTTTTTGTGAAAAAAAACGGTTTTTTGTAGTCGAATAGGAAAGACTAGACCTATCTAGAATATTTTTCTCGAAAGTACTTTTTTAGACACCATTACAAGAACAGATTTTTTAGTTACTGCATATTATAATAAACCCCATTCAAAAACAGCTTCATTTGGCGTTAATCTTAAAGTTACACCCATTTTAGATTAATGTAGATTCAAACTGAGCTACTGGAGTCACCAGGGAAATGCAACAGATTATCAGGCCCACAGCTGGGGGTAGGCGATGAGGGTGGATCCAGAGAAGCGCGGGACGCTGAACTAAAACTACTCGAGCTTAGTTCCTCTTGTTCGGCTTCAAAACGGTTCTTCGGTATACCATCAACTGTAATTCAATAAATTTAATTGGTTATAAACTTGTAAGTAGGTGCCAATTTTAAGCCAGAATACTTGTATTGCTAAGCTTTTAGACTCACCTAATTTACGCCAAATTAGTTTGCGAAAACTGTTAATTCCTATATTTGGAACGCAGCAAAATGAAAGGGAAAGAAAATAAATTGGATCAAGTTAATAACGGAAAACTGAAACTTTATGTGCATTCAAAAATATGACCTTTTAAATAATTTTATTAGGATAGGTAAGTATATAAATTATTTTTGTGGAAAAACAGAATAATTCCTACAAGTGCTATGGTTGATTGACGAACAAGCTGACATTAAAATAATCATTGAGCAGAGAAGACAAAGAAACAAATAATTTCTACGGAATAAAATTGTTGGAAATTGCACACGTAATATCTTTTAGATCACGCCATATTGAGCGACGTCTCATATAGGGTTGCCAATCATTCTGTTAAAAAAAGTATTATACTGTTTTTCACTACATTATAATTTTTGCTGTATAATAAAAATAAAGTATACAAAATACTTTTATCAGTAAAAAATGCTTAACGAGCTAGACTTAAATTAATAAGTTGTGCGAGAATTTCTTAAAATATGTTTTTAAAGCATTCAATAAATTAAATACTGTTTACTTTTCCAAAATACTGTTTGATATTCTTTTCAGACCAAACTTTATTTCCAAAAAAAAAGTTTGGCAACCCTAGTTACAGAGCCAGCGGACGATTCTAAGACAAGACAAACGCTACTAATCAGAACTCACTTAAATGTTTAAATATGATACTTTAGAGTTTGTGTCGATGAAGATACATATAATCCATTTTTCTTACTTGTCATATCAGTAAACATATCTGAAGGAGCAATAATCTAAAGAACCCTAAAAAAAGACAATTTGCAATGATCCCTTAATAACAAGAATAAAGAGAAAACAGCATAAAAAACATTAATAATTTATTACTTAGAAGAGTAATTCTTAAAAAACCACCCAATTGTAATTTATTATGCATGATGTGTTTACCTTGATATGAATGTACATTTAAATTTTATCTTCTTAAGGTTGTTTCGTTTTGTATGTATTGATGTAACATTCTCTAATAAACCAGTAAAGGAAAAAAAATACTTTTTTTACGGGTTGAATAAAAAACTATGACTAAATAAGGCAAGAAAAACATAATGGACTTTACGTAAATTGGGGTTGATATCAAAACCCTCCTTTTGGATTAACCATAGTTGGGTAATAAAAACACAAGTGTTTGGTTTTCGAAATCTCATTTTAATTACTATTATTGAATTTTAAACACTCCATAACAAACAATATCAACAAAATCATACTAAGACCAGGCGGCCGAATGCGAAATTTTCACTTAACACGCCAAATACATTTAGATTCTTACAACACGGAAAATTCTTTGTAAATAGTCAAAAATCTTAAATTCGTAATTTAATAAAGACAACTTCATACATATCACAGTGCAATATGCCAGAAGTTGAATTTACAAATGTTTTTGTTGGATTATGCACGAAGCAGTCTACTCAAGGGTGCGAGTACAATTACTTTTATCATAGCCAAAATACATAATACTCGAGTTCTTAAATACAAAATGTTAAAATGTTCACTGTTTTTTTAAAATTTGGTAGTGTAAAACTTCATTACGAAAATTTGAACAATCACGATCAAATGAACCTATAAAACAATGATTTTGCTTATAACAAAAAAGAAGTACGCCATGATTATCAATTCCTAGACATTTTCCGAGCTTAGGGTGTTACCACACCCTTATGCACGTATAAAATAATTTAATGCATTAAATAAGTGTGTAACACTACTCGTCAAGATAATTATTTAATTTTGTTACATTTCCAACATATTTTTTCCTAATTTTATTCAGACTTAGATAACTTCATTAAATATTGTAAATCATTTTTTATTATTGCTCAATAGGCAGACTTTTTAGAAGCTACTACATGATGTTTATTAATATTAAATTTATAATTTTCTTTTTAGTTTTGCACAATGTCAATATTGTAAAAAAAAGTTCTTAGTGAAGTTTTTTTTTAGTAAGTAATTTTTTTTTGTTAATTTACTAACAACTTGTTTACCCAACTAATTTTAGTTTAGTTGCAATACAATTTATGTGTAGGTATTTAGATTAAATTGAAAATAATATTAATATTATTGCCAATATTTAAACTTAAACTACTTAAAAAATAAATCAATAGAATAGCATAATAAATATTTGTCATGATTTAACATGTTAATTAAAATTAAAGATATAAATAATACTTGATGTATCATAAAATATATTTGTACATATAGACAGCCGTAGATCATTTACCCAAAGGTATTTTATACCAAAAAAATACTATATACAAAAAGAAAAAAAGGAGAGCGACCTTGATAATCATAAAATTTAAATTATTAGTAATAATAATCCCAACGTCTTTAAAAATACAAGTCCAGGATAAAAAAACATCAAAAATGTATTTAAAAATGTATTGAGATTCTATACATTATCATCGTCTTAGAGTCTACTACTATGTCTTTTTAAATATGTTTTATAACTAAAGAAACCAGTAACCAGATATTTACTTCATTATATCAAGATAGCAATTCATTATCTCATATATATCTGAACATTTAATAAAAAAATTAAATGTTTTTACTACATTGACAAGTTATTAAAAATCTGCTTTACTTTTGTATTCATAAATATATGGCTACTTTAAATATTTATATACCCATTTATTTTCACTAGCTACACAAGCTTGAGGTAATGAACTATTAACTGTACTGGCCTAGCTGATAGTGAATATTTACAAGTTATATGCCTGCCTGTAATCACAATAATTCTTGATTTAAAATAAACCCAACGCCACACTTTAACGCAAAAAGTTGATCTATGCTGTCTTCTAGATGTTTTTTAATTATTACTACACTTTTTTTTCAATTATGGATTGTCCCATAGAGTGAACGCAATCCTATCTTATGGTAAGTAATGATATAGGTAAGCCGGAGAGGCTATTTAATCGATAAAACTTTTACTTTTTTTGATATAAAATAATTTTGCAAAACCTTGCAACGCATCATAAAAGATTTAAAATCTTCTCTTGTAATACTAATTCTATTGTGTAAGTAATTAAACTAATAAAAATGAATGTCTATTTTTGGTTTTTTCCTAAGTTTTTATATTTTTATTTGTTTTTTTATAAGGTACAAGAGTATACAGCTTTTAATATGGGCAATTTATATCAGAAGCAAACATTGCCCTAAATATAACCTACGTTATTCCGTTTTTTTTTAGTTTTTTTATCTGATCACATTGGCTAACTAAGTCTAAAAATAACTAACATTTATTACATGAGAAGCAAATCATTAATATTACTTTAGAACCATATAACTTAGCCGATTGAACACTTTATGAGTAATTACTTCTTCTTCCTACGTGATTTCTTAGACTTCGCGGATTGCTTTGATGAAGGCAGTACTAACTTAGAAGCACCATTGTTTTTCTTATCTTCCTTATCGCTATCTGTAGTCACGATAGGTGAGGTATTATCGTCATCAGAAGACTTTTCCATCACCTCTTCCTTCTCATATCTTTTATTGCGTTCATCCTCAGCCTTAACTTCCTGCGACATTATTTTGTCGTGCTCAATAACACTAAATCCACTTACTTTCTTCTCAGCAACTCGTTCTAAATCTATTAAATTAAAAGCTGAACTAGATTCAGGTACCTTCGTAGTTTCTTTTAAAGATGAAAGGATTTCATCTATATTTATTTTGCAAATAGGACTTGTAATTTTTCTATCGTCGACCTCTAAAAGACTGTCTCTCATAACTTCGAGCTTAAAGTCATCTAGCCCAAAATCTAGAGGTTCTAAAGGAGGCAAATCTTTCAACATAACATGGTGTTCATCAACGAAATTAAGTTCAGAAGGTTCATCACACTGTGCAACGATAATATCTGTTCTTTTGCAAATCTCTGATAACTTTTCTTGTAGCGAAACTTCGGAATAAGACTCTTCGTCCTCATCAGGCTTAGTCGTGGTTTGTTCTTTAGAATCATCTTTCGGTTTAAATGATTTGTCTTCAGCACCAAATGGACTAATAAGGTCATCAATTTTATTGAACGCAGTGATAGTGCTCCAAGATTTGACTGGTTTATCGGCAACAACCTCTTTCTCCAGTGACTGTCGCACTGTAGGCTGTGGCGAACGTTTCTGTGATTTGAAACCCTTGGTCACTTGGATTTCAGGAAAATCCATTTCACTAGTGTCAATCACATAAACATCTTTTCTTTCATCAGATGTTTGGCAAATATCGAGTTGAGGGGACATTGATTTGCTCTTAGGCTTTATGGGTTCCACAACTAATGAAGATTTTTCGCTGACACTCTCACTCTGACTGTAGTTATAACTTTTCTTCCTAGAGTAAGCTTTTGGTTTAAAGGTGATTGTTTCCGAAGTAGCCGTTAAATCCTGATGTTCCTCGTTGCATCTTTTCTTCCCATCGTTTGATTCCACAAGCTGAGTTTTTTCCTCATTATTTTTATGTGAGCTTTCAGATTTAATATTTTTATCTGGGGTTACACTTTTTGGAGATCGTAACTTTTTGCTTTTTTCATAAGAGTTTGTTTCAGAGCTTGCATAATTATCGTCTAGCGGAGTTGAGATCGACACTAAATCTCCGCTTAGTGTTTGTTTCTCTTCAATGGCGTGTATCTCTACGAAGCTGTCCTCGTCTGACTTTGAGTGAAATGTTTCTTGGGCTTTCTTCATTTTATTTCTCTTAGACTTAGCCTTAGAATCATCATTTTCTTTTTCTCCTACAGTTTGGCTATCATTTAATACTGTAGATTTTCGAGGTTCGTTTAGAAGCATATGCCAAGCCTGTTCCTCAGTCTTAATTTCTTCATAGCTTTCGCTTGACATAGATTCCAACTGTTGTTTCTTTGAATGCAAAAGCACAGATTGGGAGGCAGTAGTATAGTCACATTTGACATTAGAATCATTTGTCTCTAAAGGTACGTCTTCAAACGATTCTTTGGACTCAACACTTTTCTGTTTTCCTTCTTCTTTTAGTTCATTTTTATCAACCTTGCACTCGGTATCTTTCGAACGCTCTTTCGTTTCTACCTGTTTCTTTAATTCTCTATTATTATCTTTCTTAAAATCTATAACCTTTTTGGGTTCATCACACAGTTTCTCTTTCTTACTGTCTACATTTTCTACGGATTTTTTTGTATCTTTACGACTTTTCTTCGATTCTGTATAAACCTTTTTGTTAATTTTAGAATCAGTCGCCTCGGCACTACAATTTTTAACAGAATCATTTTGGAAGCAAACTTCATCACTATCATCGTTAATCGATTTCGGGGTGGGCGATTTCTTAACTCTAGATCGGTTCGGTTGAATATCATCCGAGAGCCGATTCGAATTTGGCAGTGATCGTTCATTCGCACGCTCGTTATCCAAGCTCTGGCATTCATCACGCTTGAGATCTTTGTTATAGTAGGTATCTAAGTGTTGCGTCAGCTGCACGGGGATGACGACATTGGTTTCGAGAGGGGTGGGATCGTTGGGGGAGTGGGTGGTTAAGGGGGCGACAGTTTGTACTGGGATGGTGGTGGTCAAGGGGAGTGGTTTGACGAGCATGTGCGCAGGGGGTAGAGGGGCGGGGGCGCGTACGACGGGTCGAAAGGTGGCCTCGTCGGCGTTGTCGAGGGTGAAGTCGTCGCAGTCGGTCGGCGCAGGCCGCGGCGGCGAGTCGTCCGCGCCGACGACCGTCCCGAGCGGGTCGACGCAGCGGGACACCCCGCCCCCCGCGCCCCGCCAGCTGCGACCCTCCTCACAGCGTCCTACACGAAACCGAAGGCAACCATTACTAACATTTTCATACACGAAACCGAGTTTACGTGCGAGTTTGCAGTCTTTACATATCTTTCTTATATACATTTATATAATATATTTAAGAGAATATTGACGAAATATAACAAAAAAGTGAATTTACATATATAATTTGACTACAAACTTACACAAAATAATTTTGAATATGTATAGTGAATATTTGCATTAGTTCTTGAAACTCGCATATAAGCGATCGTCGAATTGTATGATAAGACGACGAAGGAGATTTAGAAAAAAGCATAACTTATATGGGATACACGTATATAAAATATCTGAGCCAAAAGATGATGTTAAAAGCGCGATGGATGCCTTTGGCTTCGTTTTAACTTAGCACTTGGTTCCGATCGGTCGCGACGTAATGCTTTCTTCGACACTCCTCCGGTTACATTCTTGTGTGTTCGAATTCAAGCTATTTTTACACATTTCACTAACGCGAAAGCAGCTTTTTTTTGTTTATCTTTTTACAACACTTGGCTATAATATTAGAAAGCAAAGAACAGCATGAAATTTGATTTATAAGAAAATTAATGAGCTTAATAATGTCAGCTTGTTAATCAGTTAAAGAATAATATGTAATACGATGAATGTTCAGAATAAGTTATTGCGTTCTCAATATAATTTTCGATTCAATATATCATAATAAAAGGAGTGGTTATATAGCGACTGTAGCACAAGTTTTAGTATTGTCTATTTTTAAGATCATTTAATTAACGTCGCCGCTTGATAAAGACAAGCTATTATCTTTAACAAATGTACATTTCTTAATAAAATTGTGCTAGAACTCATGCTACAGTTACTAAAATTGATTTTCTTTGCAAGTTTTGAAAACCAGAAATAAAGCATGTCATTTTATTTATTAGACAGTAATACGTTTTACCTAAATCTCACTTGAGAGTTATAGTTTATAAAGTGAAATACGAATCACATTGGATGGAACTGGCTCTTAGGAAGAACACGTCATCGGTAGAGCAGCGACATTTGACATCAAACTTTATAGTATGAAGTGAGATCGCTAGCCAGGCGGACTCAAGTCAGAAATTACTCGCCTTATACGACACGCCTACACAAGAGCATCTTGTTATCAAAACCTACGCTGAATCAGCGGAGCGGGCGGGTATTTAACACATCATCGTTAGAGCAGCGATATTTGACGTCAAACTTGAGATGAATTTTGATCTTCAAGGCAGAAATTTCTCGCTTTTTACGTCGACGGGCCCTTTTAGGAATATTCATTTCATACGACCCTACGACTTATCAGTGATGTAAACTTACCGTGATCTTCTTTCATGGCCTCAGCTAAGTCCTCTTTGAGCTGGACGTCGCAAACAGAAGCGGCGCGGCCGGAATCCGCCAGCAGCGATTTGCGGCGGAAACTGTCTGACGGCGAATGTTCTAGAGAACCTGCGGCAAATGGATTTTAATTAGTTATTGAAAACTTTATTCATATGTGGATGATTTTTTTATTTCTAAGTAAGCCGTGAGCTTAAGTTCTGAGTATTTACACTTAGTTCGATGGTGCGGGAGATCGAACCACGACCACTAAATTGGATTAAGGTTATTTACACTTAGAGCGATGATGCGGGGGACTGAACCATGACCACCACATTGAGTTAAGGTAAAAAGTAAGCTAAAAAAATAAAGTAAAAGCTAAGTAAATAAAGAACAAAATAATATCGAAGCTGCCTTTCTCCGCTGCGCCTTTTCTGTTAAGAGGGACATGTGAATTTCTATTGTGCTTTTTCAACGTTAGCATTGATAAGGTTGCATTACTAACAGACCATTTATAATGAAATTATTTGTGCGCCAATTCATACCGTCATTTGACTACACATTTGCCGACTCTGATATCACAAAATATAATTTCTAGGTACGTCAACTTACTTCCTACTAACCAAAAAAATATATAATTTTAAAATTAAAAAGTATTGTAATACTTACTAGCAGATCCGGAATCGATGAGAACAGGCACAATGGGACGAACGCACGGCATGTTCACGGGATTGGAACGTGCAACTCCCAAACCAGATGTATCGATCTCAACGGTTTCCGCTTCCGATAGAGAGGAGTTAGACCTGACACAGATAAATAAATAAATGAATTATACATACTGGCACACCAAATCTGTCGCCCAAAAACAAGCTTGTGTTATAGAGACCACACCGCGGAACAGTATAGAAAAGTTTGTTTCCTAAACTGTACTGTTCAGAACTCATGGGATGAGTATAGATAATATACAGGGTGACTGGTGGGTCACATTCAAAATTTGAGAACATGATAGTTTAAGATCATACATGAAGGGAAAATATAAAATAAAAAATAAATATTAATTATTTGCTGAGTAAACTTAACCGAAAGTTAAAGAATTCATTACGCAACGCATGGTTACACTACTGGTATCTACTTACCACGGACGTACGGACGCCCGGACGGCGCTATCAATACAGAATACGGAAGTAGGTATAGACGACTTCACAAACGGTCGGCGACCGTTCGAGAATCTAACACTGACAAAATCAAACCAAAATGAACTTAATTAACAACGCATTGCGTGCGATATTGCGAGGTCACGCGATTAAGTCGAATTTATTGTTAACTCTTAGAGATCAAATTTGCCTGCACTCTTTAAAACCTTTATGAATCGGTAAGCTTCATTATGATTTTCAAATAGGTTTAGTCTATTGATTTGGTACCTAAGCCTTAAGTTAGTTAATAAGTTGGTAGCGAAATACACAAAGAAGTTCACGGGAATTGAGCGTTTAGAGGTTAAATTTGCCTGCAAATTTGATTTGGGATACTAGAGGGGACCTAGAGTATAAATACATTTTTTTTTCTTGTTCTGCGCTCAGTAGGTACCAGACTGCCTGCTTTTATTTGTTTGATAAAGACTGTTATATACCAAAAAAGAAAATAAAATAAGGCCTTATAACCTTTTGTATGGGGATCCAGAATAACTGTATTAAATCTTCACCATTAGCGGAAAGATGCTTGGCTGTTTGTGTATTACGTGATGTGTTATGTTTGATATGATATTTTTTTAGCATATCATATCAAACATGTAATACACAAACAGCTATCGCATCTTTCCGCTGATCGCTTTCGCTTGGACTCCAGGATACAGGTTCGCCTATACCCTGGCAAATAATTCAATGCAGTAAAATGACAGTTCCAGGGTGCCCACTTTAGGGAAGAAAAAAGTAGTGATGTGGTAAATTTCTTTAAAAGATTTAAGTAAATGAATGTAATTATATTTTAAATAATAATGACGGTTTGTTTCCTGAATAAAGTAAAATAAAATAAAATAATAATATTGTGATGTATGGAAAAAAATATTTTGGCTTATAAGATATTTTTTTTAATGGTGCTGGTTAGCAAAAGGCAGTAATCCAGTTTTCTCTTTCTAACTTATCTAAAACAGTTTTTTTATAAAAAAGGACGAGTATTATTGAATGACATAATTTATATTTTAAATATTTACTCTAACGTCATGAGAAATGTGATTTAACCAATGTCAAAATAAGTGAAAGGATTGGCGTTTCGTTTTACGTAAGCAATTAAACGCAATTATTAACAAAAAGCTCTAAAAACATACAATAATATATTTGTCCAATACCAAAACATTGCAAGAACAAATTGAATAAGTTTATACATTTATTTAGTTCAAATATCATACAAATAATTTGCGAATGCGTGATATTCTATAAATCACATATCGCCTATTTTCTTGGAAGACCGTCATGTCAGGAGGTCCCATGCCAAATTTGAGAACTTACAGCTCGTAGCTAATAAATATTGTGAAACGCTATGTTTTTTCCACCAGTTTTGTACCAGTTTTATATCGGTTACTCATACCAGTCAGTTGAATATTGAAACCCGCCATTAAAGCACTTGGTATGTTTGGTAATTCGTTATTTTCATTTAAGTTACTGGTAAACGCCTCAAATTCAGTTATTTATAAATTTCTTTAAAATTTTATGCAAAACGAATGACAGTCATTCGTTTTCAATCATTCTCATTCAGTACTTACACTACAAAGTTTTTAACTTCGTAGTCTTCGAAGTCTGGTTAATAATAAATAATAATAATAATAAAATCTTTATTTGCCAGTAAGTGCGTTATAAATGTTGTTACAAATAATAAATGTCCGGTCACATACTGCTGACATGTCAGCGTGCAAATGTATAGTCAAAAATTTAGAACATTTGTCAATTATATAATTCAGTCAAAGGTAAACGATTATGAAGAAACATATTGGGCAACCTCATTAACATATAAAACTTATTAAAATTATCATAAAACATTTGTAAAATAGTATAACAGAGAATGATGAAAACCTTGAATTAAGAAAATAAACAAGTCAAAGAAAAAAAAAGTCAATACAAATACAAATGGAGAGCTAAAAATATATATCAATTGAGCAATCGAATTCAAATAATATAGTACATACAATTACAGGTCTTCAAATTTTAAAAATAACAATTAATAACACAAATAACATAAAAGATAGCAAAAAATAACAAAAGTCAATGGAGTTTGTCAATTAAATAAGCATTTATGGAATAATACATATTTTTCAATAATAAATTAAATAATGCCGATTTGAATTGATGTTGTGGTAGCTCTTTGTACTTATAAGGTAGTTTATTGTAAATGCGTATGGCCATACAATACACATTATTACTAAAAACGCTCAGTTTCTGATAAGGAACATACAATTTATCCTTGTCTTTACCACGACGTCCAATCATATGATTATCATCAGCAAACAAGCTTTTATTGTTTTTAACAAAGCAACAGATTTCAAATATGTAAAGTGATGGAAGTGGTAAAATTTTTAATTTTTGGAAAAGTGGCCTACAACTATCTAAGAAATGTGCCCCACAGATGGCTCTTATGCATTTCTTTTGTGCTATAAATACATTATTTGCCTCTACCGAATTACCCCACAATATAAGTCCGTATCTGATTAATGAAGACACATAACCATGATAAGCAAGTTTTGCAGCTGAAAATGATATAATTTGTAGGATTTTTTTCAAAACGAAAATAAATCTATCAATTTTTAAACAGACATTATTAACATGACATTTCCAGTTGCAGTTTTTATCTATTATAATGCCAAGGAACTTAGTAGAGTCAACAATATCCAATTTGATGTTATTATATTTTATGTCAAATTTAGGGATTTTAGAGTTATAGGTTTGAAATTGTATTATTTTAGTTTTTTCAATATTAATTAATAATTCATTTACATCTAACCAAGTCATTATGTCATTTAAAGTCTTATTCGTTTCTTTCTCAGCGTCAGATTTTTTGTCACAGTTAATCGTAATAGTTGTATCGTCAGCAAATAAAATACATTGATGTCCTATATAACTTGGGAGGTCATTTATAAAAATTAAAAATAATAAAGGTCCCAATACGCTACCCTGAGGGACTCCACGATTATTTGGAGAATAAGAAGACTGATAGTGTTCCAAGTTATTTAAATCTAAATCTACCTACTACCGCACGATAAATGTAAATAAATGAGTGTTTTCTCAATTTTGAATGTTTGTAAACATGTTGTTGTATGTTAAAAAACGGTAAAATAAATAAATTATTATTATTATATTATTATCCTCAATCTTAGATTTAAAACTAAATATTGAATAAGCGTTGCCATGACATCGAAAATCCAGATTTTTATTTTGCATGAAATCCATTATAAATCAATATTTACTCCATATTTCTTACTTCGTCTTATTTAGTAAACAGCATTTTAATATTTTAAGAATTTAACAATAATACTTTAAAAATGCGTTAAAGGCAGATTTAAAATTGGAAATTAAAACAATAAATAATATAAATAGCATAAAAAATCTCACCCAGTGAAGTTATACGTTTTGAAAACAAACTGCGGGCCCATCCACAATCGCCTGTGAGGTCCGGCGTGGGTGACGATTTCTACCTGCGACAACCATCGCTCCTCCTCGCTCATACATATGTCAGCACAACGCTATGGAAAGAGAAGGATATATTAGCTTTTCTTTTCATACGTTTATTTTTGTTTTGGTACGGTTAAATAAAATAAGAGAATTTATGATTTAAAAAGAGACAAATGTAATTTTCAAAGAGCGTTACACATAGCGTTTAGTTAATTTAAAACAAAGACAAATTTAGGTCATGCTGTTGCCAATTTCCCTTTAAGGGGTATTATTTGGTTTCTCTGTTCTAGCAAATTTATATTCAGTTACGTAAAGTAAACCTTTTGTTATTGGTCAAAGCAAAGCAGCATCTCAAAAGTCTTTTTTTCTTCTGAATATGAATTAAAACTAAGCGCCTCTATTTCTAGTGTTAGTTCTATTTGTAGTGTATATTACTTACGGGTCTAGAAATGGGGGGCAATAGGGGATTAGAAGGGGGCAGTGGGGCAACGACTTCGCTGCTCGAATTACTGCGGTGTAAGGCCCACTGCGCTACTGGCTCCAACTCCAGTTCTATCGGAGAATCGTCACAGATTTTCTCTTTGGGGATATCTGAAAGGTTACATTTGCATTTATAAAAAATATTATGATAAAATAATTGTTTATGTTTTTAAAGGTATAAGTTTTTTATCAACAAATCTGTTATTTGAGTTTGGAAATAAGAAGGTTCTAGAAAAAATATCAAAATTCACTATATTTTCGTACTACAAATGACAAATATTTGTTTCAATTTCCTATATTTTTGGGCTGTAAACCTTGAATTTCTAACCATATTCTTAAGTAACATAACGTTAAACTAATTTAGTGACCATTAATTTAATAAACCATTGAATTTGTATTATGATAAGAGTATGAACATAATAAAAAAGAACACACCAAAAATATAATTTTATTATATGCATATGCATAGACTCTGGCAAATAATTTAATGCAGTAAAATGATAGTGATGTGGTTTAAGTGAATGAATGAATTATTTTTTGAATAATAATATCGTAATGTATGGAAAAAAAATATTTGGCTCACAAGATTTTTCTTTTCTTATGGGGCTGTAAGCGAAGGGCTGTATCCTTGAAATTTCATTTTTAATGACATAACGAATTTAAAAAGCAAGAAGTTATAATGTCGATTTTACTTCTACTGTGACCGTTTTAAAGCACTAGGTATGTTTGGTAATTAATTATTTTTATAAAAGTTTCTTTAAATATATAAGTAGTACCCAGCTCAAATGTAATTATTTATAATTTCTTTGAAATTTTATGCAAAGCGAATGACAAATACATGTTCGTTTTCAATCTTTCTCATTCAGTACTTACACTAAGAAGTTTTTAACTGGTATCATTATTTTTCTATTTGACATTTCAATCTGTCAGTTTACTGCATTGAATTATTTTCCAGAGTATAGTCTAGTACGTAGTGGTTTCCTACAAGGAATCTAAATTTTTAATCCATTATTTTTTTACAATATATGTATTAATCTATTTTGATTAAGATTACTAGGTACTATCGCTCATTTCAAGTGTTTAAAATATAAGATCAGATTTACATATATGATATTGAAATACATTGTACAAAAATTCCAAAAAAAATAAGTAATATAATATCGCCTTGTTTTCAATTTAATTTAAAAAACTCACTCTTAGTAGCCTTCGGATGCAACAACAAATGCGTCAACGAGCCACTCGCCGACATCAAATACACCGAAGTGACGGGCCCGGAGCGATGCGAGCCGCTTGTCATGTTCGCCACGGGACCCACCGGTGTGAATGTAGCCCGCACTAGCAGGGGAGCTAGGTTTGAGTCTTCGGATAGTGATGATAGGCGTTGTCGACCTGAGAAAATGTAAAAATTGTTGTTTAAGAAACGCACGTTTTTTCAAGAATTTTGTTATAAGGTTTTGTACTAATGCGAGTGACTTCCGCTTGGTGGTAGGATACCGTCAGGGTCCGACTGGCTAGCGATACGATCTGCGCCAAATATTACCACACCGGCAGTGATGTGTTCCGGCAATATTTTATGCAGAGCCAGTTCTCTCCTAAGCCCTTGTGCTTTCAGTTTCGACCTCTTGTCAATAGTATATTTCATTACTAGTGCGGAAAGCCTGTCATTGCAAAGAGATCCGACAAATGGTGTTGACAGTCAGAACAAATTGCAATGACGGTTCTGCACGTGTACTGACAACTATTTGTAATACAGTTGCGAAAGAATGAAGCAATTTAATAAAGTTATAAATACACAATAAACTCAACAATAAACAAAATAGCGCCAAACGTAAAAGAATATGTATAAGCAGATATTTTTTGTTTTCTTCACCAAGGGTAGGCAAGGGAACTATGCCCATACAAGGGAACATGCCACATCAAATCAATCGCCAAATGGATCGGACGTGTTTTTAGTTTATTTTATACAATTTTAAATTAAAGCAGTACACGACCTAGATTTGAATCAGCACAAATTAACTTTTGTGATAATAATTCATGCAAATATTTGTGTTTTTGAAATGATACGTTTTAATTAAATACAAAAAAATGGATAGCAGCCCCTTCAATCGAAGTGGTAAAACTTGCCGCAGCCCACCTCCAACGCCCTCTTCAAAACCACCTCCAGTACCAGATGAAGACGACATGGAAGTAATTTCAACGCCCGAAATTCAAAATTGGATGTCATCCATTGAAGCTTGCCTCAATGAAGTTTGCGCAATTTCTGGTGAAGGAAAAATGAATACCGAGCAAAAACTTCGGATCAGCTCTCTCTGTCGAAAGATTGGCCATGGTGCATCCCAACTGGCTATCACATACCAATCCCTCAAGCAGAAAGCACTTCAAGGCCGCACGTTAATACAAGCGCTTAAAGAAAAACAAGAGCTGTCTAACCAATTTCAAGACCTTAAAGAAGAAATCCTGGAGTCCGCTAAACCAAGTTTGGCAAAAGTTACTTACGCAGATATGATTAAGACCAATAATAGTTTCATTAAACCTGCAAATGTAAGCTCGGTAGCAATCTACCCCAAGGACAAATTAAAGACTAGCGAGGCCACTAAATCACTTGTACAGCAGATTATTAGCCCTGGTGAAATGAAGTTGCAGGTTAGAGGACTCCGCAAAACAAAAAATGGTGGGGTTATTATTAGCACTGACTCGAAAGGCGATGTTGAAAAACTGAAGCAGTCAGTCCAGCTGTCATCCTGTGGCCTTACCGTAGATGAACCAAGCAAGCGAAACCCTAGAATTGTCGTAATTGGGGTGCCCACATCAATGCAGGAACAAGAAGTTTTTAAGTGCATATACGAGCAAAATCTTTCGAACAAACTTAGTGATAGCCGTGAAAAAATCATGTCCTCCATTAAACTTAGCCATAAGTCTGGAAAGAAAGAAGCAGAGACCTGTAACTATGTAATCGAAGTTCCTGCCCTAATAAGAAAAGCCCTTATTTCTCAAGAAAGAGTCTTTGTTAACTGGTCGTCCTGTCCGGTGAGGGACTTTACTTTAGTTACTAGGTGTTTTAAATGCCAGCAGTATGGACATGCAGCGAAGTCATGCCGAGCAGAAACTTGTACCTGTGGACACTGTGGAGTTCTAGGCCACTCATCAAACGAGTGCCAGAAAAAGGCAGAGGAACCTAAGTGTGCAACATGTTCCCGTTTCAATAAACCTAATAATCACAAAACAGGTGAAACTGATTGCCCCGCCAAGAAAATTGCCGAGCAAAGGTACATAAACTCAATTAATTATGAAGGCGCCTAAGAGCGCCGTTTTTAGTAAATTAATTTTTGCCTTATTTTTTATTTCTCTTTTTATACTCGTTTTAAATTTTTATATCTTTATTATATTTTAATTCTTAACTGTTCATATTTTAATAATACATGACTCATCATATCATTAACGAGTTAGATAGTATCTCTGTTTCGGAAGCAACGCCTTGTAATGTTGAAGATTGCAAACAGTATCTACCTCTGTGCGAAAACTCGATAACCATACTAACACAAAATATTAGGAGTATCTATAAAAACTTTGATAATTTTAATACTTTTCTTCATAGGCTAAATGTTAACTGCGATCTAATTGTACTAACTGAATGTTGGCTTTTCAATAATTATGAACTTCCACAGATGACAGGTTACGATGTGTATAGCAGTAAAACAGTTAACAACCAAAATGATGGTGTGGTAGTTTTCGCTCGAAACACCCTGAATATCACAGTCGAGGACTCTATTGTTAGGGAATGCAGCGGTTTGGTAATAAAAATCGATGAAAACAAAAATAAAGTTGCAATATTAGCGATGTATAGATCCCCTTCTTTTAAGAAGCTGGATTACTTTCTCGAATCTTTAGACAGTCAACTTCAAAATTTATCGTCTTATAAAAATATTGTGCTTGCTGGAGATATTAATATTGATATTCGACCAGAGAATAACAGTGGGTCGATACAGGAGTACCTAAATCGATGTGCATTTCACGGGCTATACCCTGCGCACACACTGCCTACACATCATAGCGGCTCTTGTCTGGACCATATCTTCGTCAAAACCCAGTTGCTATCATCTGTACTAGTTACTAATTCCACCGTAACGGACCACAAAGCTGTTTTACTAACCCTTAGACTAAAAGTAACTAAAAAAAAATACGCAAGGTTTACTTCTAAATTAAACATGCATAAACTTGAGGACGATTTATGTAACACTGACCTTAGTCCAGTTTATAATTCTGCTGACGCTGACTCGAGCATGACATACTTAGTAAATATTGTTCAACAAGCAATTATTAATAACACATCAAAAGTAAAAGTTAGTAGTAGAAATTTAAATATCAAACCATGGATTACGCCGGGGCTTATTCGTTGCATGAAAAATAGGGACAAACTCCACATGAGGGCCAAATCTTGTCCGGGAAATTTAGTTTTACAAATAACTTATAAGCGCTATCGTAATTTTTGTAATAGTATTTTAAGAAAAGTTAAAGCTGAGTATGACAAAAATCAACTAGCAAAAGCTGGAAAAGACAGTAAAAAAGTTTGGAAATACATAAAAAAAGTCACGTATACGTCCAAACACACTGAATCGTCCTCGAGTTTATTGCTATCCCATCCCTCCCCACTATCGGCGGCAAACAGTGCTAACGACTTTTTCAACAATATCGGAAAGACTTTAACAGAAAAGATTCGACAATTCTCCATCACACATGAAACTATTAATACCTACAATAACTCATCTTTGAATTCTTTTGTATTATTAAATACAGACGCAGCAGAGGTCGAAAAACTAATAATGGGGTTAAGGGATGACTGTGCTGTTGGCTGTGATAATATACCTAGCAAATTATTGAAAAAGTTCAAGCATTTCTTCATCCCTCCTTTAACTTTTATATTTAAAAAATGTCTCTCAGAAGGAATTTTTCCTTCTTGTCTTAAAAAAGCCCTCGTAGTTCCTGTCTTTAAATCTGGTAATAAAGACCTAATAACGAACTATAGACCTATTTCCATACTACCCTCAATATCTAAAATATTAGAGAAAATAATAAACAACCAGCTAGTACGATATTTGGAAAATAAGTCTATCATCTCTAAGTCACAATTTGGCTTTAGACCAAACTTATCGACTTCTGATGCTATGCACGGCTTAGTAGATTATATTGCACAGGAACTAGATAAGGGAAACCAGACTATAGGGGTGTTCCTTGATCTAGCCAAGGCTTTTGACTCCGTCTCTATTCCCATCCTGTTAAATAAATTAGAAAATGTAGGTATAAGAGGAAATCAGCTAAATATTTTAACTAGTTACCTTAGTAATCGAAGTCAATGCGTTAAACTAGGCAATATAGTTAGTTCTGAACAAAAAACCACCCCCTTCGGTATCCCCCAGGGTAGTATTTTAGGCCCCACATTATTTTTAATATACGTAAATGACCTTTGTAATCTACAACTAGTACAAGGTAAAATAATTTCATACGCCGACGACACTGTTTTACTTTTTTCAGCTGACTCTGAACAAGACATTTTTAAACTTACTCAGAATGGCCTCAATATTGTGAATAACTGGCTTAAACTTCACCTACTGACATTAAATGCAGACAAAACAAAATATATTATGTTCACAATGCGGAAATCTCACGCAGCACGAACTAATAGACCCCTGTATGCACATTGCTGCAATAACGTTGCTGACACTGCATGTGAGTGTCCTAGAATCACAGTAACAGATAAAATAAAATATCTCGGTGTGATTATTGATGAAACTCTTTCCTTCAGATATCACATTGAAGCTCTTAGTAATAGAATCCGTAAACTGATTTTCGTTTTTAAGAAAATCAGGTCAATTGCGGATTCAAAACTTATCATGCTATTATACAGCGCCCTGTGTCAATCTGTGATAACATATTGTATTACGATCTGGGGCGGAGCTCCTAAAACCTCTCTACTTATTGTAGAAAGAGCTCAAAGAGCAATTCTTAAGGTAGCTACTTTTAGGCCATACCTCTACCCTACTAACCTTTTATATAAATCATGCAATGTACTAACAGTCCGACAATTATTTATAACTAATACAGTACTTAAACAGCACACAGCACTTCAATACAGCACCAGTTCTACTAACAAAAGACGCAAGGATATTGTATGCTCCAATCGCACGCGGGTAAAATACACTCTGACTACACGATTTTATAAATTCCTAGGGCCATTATTGTATAACAAAATAAACGCCAAAGTGTATATATATCCCTTAAACGTAAGAAATTGTAAAAAGGCTTTAAAAACAGTTCTCCAGGAATTGTCGTACGATGAAACCGAGATGCTACTGACTGTTATAAGTTAATTTTTGATAATGTTTGCATAAATGTGTAATTAGGTTTAATAAATGAAATAATTATGTAGGTAAATCTCTTAAATTTAAAATTGTCACAATTTCCTTATTTTATTTTTATTTCTTAAGAATAGTTAAACAGATTCTACTATGTTTGTATAAGTATAAGATCCATATTTTATTTTATTGAAGTTATATTTAATTTGAATGATTTTTAAATGTTATTTTTGCACGCTCCAGCCTGAAAAACAGGATTATCCTAGTTCAGGCACCAATGTTCTATCCTTCCTTGTATATTTAAGCCAATATTTGTAATTCATGCTTTTCTGAAATTAATAAACATTTTTATTTTATTTATTTTTATTTTTATACAGCCAAGTCTCCAGTAGATTTTTTTATTGATATGAAATGAAAATGAAATGTAATGAGATGAAACCCAACCTAACTCATTGAATCAAATCATTAATAATCAAAACCATAAATACTCAGATTTAAATCTGATATTGAAACAAATTAGTAGCTTCTTTTTAGAAATATTTGCGTGAATCATAAAAACTCCTATGATTTTTTTTAGTTAAACCTTCGTGGTTGGTTTTTTCTTTTTATAGACATTATTTTGACAGTTGGGAAAGAGAACGCACGAGTGCGGAAAAGGTAAAGAAAAAGCACGAGTGTGCCCACATCCCGCCCACGCCCACATCCCGATACCCATGTTTTCACATGTTCGTATTAAATTAATTACGTATTAAACATTTAATTATATGAGTTAAGTTGCGTACACTACTAATATTATAAATATGAAATGTTAAGTGTATGAATGTTTGTTCCTCAATCAAGGCACACTGGTTGAATGAATCTTGGTGTTATATTTGCCGGGAAATAGTTTTTAAGTCTAAAATGGCACATAATAGTATATTTCATTACGAGTGCGGAAAGCCTGTCATTGCAAACAGTTCCGACAAATGTCTACACGAGCCGAGGCGCAGCCGAAGGCGAGGGTTGACAGTCGGAACGAGTTGCAATGACGGTTCCGCACGTGTACTGAACGACTATTTTTAATACAGTTGCGAAAAAATTAAGCAATTTTATAAAATATACAAAATGGCGCCAGCCTTGAAAGATTATTAACAGAGATTTTTTTTTGTTTACCCATTCTGGGTAGGCAAAGGGAACTGTGCCCATACAGCCAAGTCTTTAGTAGATTTTTTGTATTGACATGAAATGAAAATGAATTTAATGAGATAAAATGAAATGAAACCTAACTTAACTCATTGCATCAAATCATTATATCTGATATTGAAACAAATTAGTATCTTCTATTCAGCAATATTTGCATGAATCATAAAAACTTTTATGAATTTTTTTTTAGTAAAAGCTTCGTGGTTGATTTTTTCTTTTTAATAGACATTATTTTGACATTTGGGAAAGAGAACGCACGAGTGCGGAAAAGGTAAAGAAAAAGCACAAGTGTGTAATAGCCCACATCCCGAACTAAACGTCCCTGCAATACGCCACTTTTTGAGCAACTGTATTAAAAAATACTTTTTATCCCGAAAAAATATTGGTGCCTACCGGACGGATACAGGGTTGTTTTTAAGTCACCAGCCAAAATTTTTTTACACAATATTTTATTTTTATTTTTATAGGAACGATTTTGGCAAAAAAAAGGTATGTATTTTTTGCAAAGCAATTAATATATTCGCTTACACATTAAGCAAAGCATGGTCACTAACTAACTAAATTATGAATGAATACCATTAAAATAAAGACGACTACGTATTAGTACAATAGTATATTATGTAACAAGTGAGCGAAGTTGCTAATTACAGTCGAGGCTATAATGAGCCGAGACTGTAATTAGCAACGCTCACGAGTTACATACGACGTTTTTCAACACACTTGTGAGTAAAAGACAGACATACGTGGTCATAAAATAACAAACACACTTGATAACAAAGCTGTAAATTGTGATTGAAAAATGGCGCCGACCCTCGCGCATGCGCGTAGGTTTTTTTTTCCATCAAAAATGTGTCAATGTCTGTATAGCATATACAGCCTATTTTAAGTGAAAATTTTTAATATGGAGTGGTAAATGCAAATATTTTAATATTTTATGACAAATGATTGTAAATTGTGAATAATTTGTTTAATATACAAATTTATTTTACTAATATAAGGCGCAAACATTTAAAAATGTATATGGATTTGAAGTGGTATAAAACCTCTTTGTTGTTTCTGAAAATATTTAGTGTATAACCCGGACCAATAAAATATGCTCTGTTTTCTCGCATGTTATTTGCACAAAGGTACAATTCAACTTTGTAGGATTCATTATATTATGCACTAGGGTATAATATATTATGCACGCGTGACTTATAGCCCAGTTTATACTTCTAAATTCAATAGAATAACGCTCACTTTACGAGCAAGTGTGTTGAAAAACATTTTGTGGTACTATATCGCAGTAGCTGTGTTCATCAACAGCAACTATTTGTAAAACAGTTTGTGGTGCTATATCTATATTGCTTTCTACTCAGCGTTACTAAAATAAATATGCATGTACGTTTATAGCGTATCAAAGAAAATAACATTAAATTTTGGCTGGTGACTAAAAAACAACCCTGTATTTGTGTGAAGAATTTGATGTCACGCTTACACACTATATGGCGTAGTAATTATTTGTAATCTCCTAGTAAACTTTCCCACATGAAAACTTTAACGCGAACGAGATCGTAAGCATCAAGTAGTTTAAGACAATGACCTGCACTGGTCCTAGTGATGGTGTTGGTAGGCAGCGGCGAGGGTCGCAGCTGCGCGAGCGGCGCGAGCAGAGTTGGCGCGGGGTGCGGGGGCACGCGGGGGTTGGGGTACCACGCGCCCGCAGACACTGCTTCCGCCGCCTGCAAAAAACACACCCTCATGTGTGTTTACCTTGGCAAATACATAATTCAATGCAGTAAACTGACAGTTCCGAATGTCGAAACGATAAATAATGATACCAGTTAAAATCTAGTGTAAGGTGAATGATTGAAATTGAATTGTACTTTTTCTGTCGTCTAGCATAAAATGTTAAAGCAATGTATAAATACGTGAATTTGAGGTGTGTACTTTATCTTTACGGTAACTTTAATGAAAATAATTTTACCAAACATATCTAGTGTATTAAAACGGTTGTGGGTGTAATTTATGTATTTATATCCTAGATTCCCTCCTCGTGCGGTACATGGTATCTCATTGCACAAGCTTTGCTTAGGTACTTTGAGGTCATATAATTGGTGTGATTGTCTGGAGATTTTATTTATTTATTTTATTTGAACTGTACTTTAAGTTAAGGTTCATTTGACAGTTATCTATGGAAAATTGATAGTGAATCTACGCTTGAGTCAATATCAATACTTAACCTTTCTAGATACGGATATATGTAATTTGAACTGCCTAAGTGATAGCAGTGAAATCAAGTGTTACTTTATATCCTCTCAACATCTTATAAAAGGGAACATGTGTGTCTGTATGTTCAAATAATGTTCGGAAATACTAAATATTTTGATCTGAAACCAGTCTAAAAGTATTTCTATTGGTCAATAAAATCTGAATAAACTTTAGAAACGGGATATTAACACGATTTTTGTTTCTTTTTAAGTCTTTATATGTCTGCAGCATCATGAAGATATTGAAAAATTGTAAATATCCCGAAAAAAATTGATTATTATTAAATACACTAAATACAGTCATGAATAACACCCTTTACAAAAAAATTCACTCAAATTATTATAATGTCTTATTAAGTAAGTATTGTATTTTTGTATCAAATCTATTAATAGCCTAAACACTTACCGCCTGATCAATCGCAGGTATAGGCAGACCAGCAGACCGGTGGAACCTCGATAGCCTATTCACAACCCTTGATTGACCGTGGGTTCGAACCCCGATGTTCCCACCGTAGGGACTGATGGCGAAAACATGGGTAGTGCCTCGAAGCGTCGAAATTGCGGCCCAGCGGGAATCGCCACTTATGGCTATATCCTGGATGGAAAAATTAGAAAATGTGTTATGATTTTTATTGTTCATTTATTTATTTCAATAAATGATTAGAATAGTTAGAGAATGGACCTTCCTTTTAAGCACATTATGCTTGTTTCAGATGACTCCGTTAATCATTATATTTAAGATTTATTACGTAACAGAAAACACCACCTTAATTGCGTATACATAATTGTATTTTACATTTCAACACAGTAACAGTCCAAGATTCATAAAAGTGTTCTCGTTTGTGATAATTTATAGTTATTTCAAAAGCATTTCAATGCAGTGTTTTCAGTTAAATTGTGAATAAACAAGAGCAACCATAGACTTTGAGGCCAACATGATCAAAATATTAGATTTCTAACAATATAGAAAAAATATGGAAAAAATAATCTTGATACTTAATAATAAAAAAACTAAACAAATTAATATTATAAAACATGGTTTGAGATAATACTTGCTTATAAACAAACTGTTTCGTTTTATACATAACTTTCAAATATGTGTAATTGTTTTTTTTTTTTAATATCTCATACTGAAGGAAAGTCATCTTCCATATGAACTAAGGTAATATTCTGTATTATTTTTTACTAATGTACCATTTCTTATATTATTTTGGTATGAAATCTTACCTGAACTTTAGCTGTTGTGTCTCCTCTATGCAGCACATATAGATGGTGAACCGAAGCCAAGTTCGACCCGCACGGATGAGGGTTTATTCTGAGCAACAAAAATAATGTTTATATTGTAACATGTGGAATATGACTAAAGAACATAAAAATCTATGTATTAAATAATATTTTCTGATTTGTGTATTAACTGTGGAAGAAATGAAAATGATAAGCAAGGATATTTTTCGACAACACATAATGCATTCTTATGGAATACACTTCATATTGGTGAACACATTACTAACGCATAAAACATATCCTTTACTATATTTATAATTAATTCTAAGTTACTATATAACCTTGTATTCGGATAGATTACTAGAACTGGATTTTCGAAAAAGTCATAATGATTTATTGCATTTCTACTTTACTTTTCTATTTACTAACTGTCGCTTTTGTGCCCTGAACATTAATATAGCGCCATCTAGTTCCAAATTACCTGAACACATGGAAGTCATGCCCTCTTCTATCGGCAGTGATGAGCAGCATACCGCTATTATCGAACTTGAGTGCGATCAAGGCTTCGGAGTGTGCCACAAAATGTGCCACTAAAGGATCGTATGGTTCCCCATCTTGTGATTCCTCTTCTTCTAGACCCTGTAATGTAGACGGTCATGTTGAATCATTGTTGAGGAGTTAAAAAGGTGAGCTTAATTTTTAATTTAAATTATTAAAAAGCGGATCCTGATTTCAAGTGCTTTCGCATGGATCGAGATAAATATATTATATTGATGGAATCAAAAATATATTTTTTTCTAAGAATTATTTCAATAGTATCTTAAATTGCAACATTAACTATTTCTAATAGAGTAAATATAATGCGGTGAATGTTATAATTCATGTGAAGGAAGAGACTATTATAAGACAAAATATTTGAACAAAGAGTTAGTAAACTTCGGAAATCAACTGGTTTAAATTTATTTTTTATATTTACATCACGTAAGTTAGATTTTCTATTGCAAACTATGCTTGTTTTTCTTTAAGCTTATCTCTTAGTAACACCTTAAATATGAGGTACTGAAAACCACTAAACATTTCTGCAGCACAAAAATTGTTTTGATATCCGCAGCATAGAAGAATACACAATGTCATTTATACTATGAAAAATATAAAAAAGTTTACTTTGAGACCCGTTAGTGTATGCTTTTTTGACACTATGCTTACTTACCTCCATATCCACAATAGTAACAATCCCCGGGGTAGGCATATCAGCGTTTGGCGGAGACGGCGATTGCGACGTGCTTCTCGTACCAGCTAAACTATGCGCCACACTCTCGCCAAGCCCTCGAAGACCTTTGCTGAGCGACTTGGCTGCGTGTAATACGGATGCTGTTACGCTGACTACTCCATCTCCTGGAAGGAATTATGTTTATGTTTATTTGTGAATCTACTTATAGTACATAAGTAAGTATACGTGTTTTTGGTCCTGATGGACAAAGGGTTTTTATTATTATCACACTTCATATTATAAAAAGTCTCACCTCCCACCAAGGTAAACTGAAATTAAGAAATATCCAGTCTGTTAGGCTTCGGATTTCCCATACTTCACAAAATACTACAAAGGGGGATCGCACCCCTATTAATGGCTAAATGATAGCCATTTTACAATTTAATATCTCGTACTTCTACGAGTTCACTGAAACTCATTTTTTTCACATTTTCTTGTCGCCCCGATACATAAAAATGGTCCTGTTTGAAAGATTATGATATTTGTTAGCATCTAAAGTAATTTATGTTAAGATAAAATATCCGAAAAACTTGGAAAAAATGCATTAAATTTTTTAGTTGATAAATAGCCAGCCCCTTAACATATTGTTTTTTTTTTTCATTTCATTTGTTTGCAAAGAACTATGCTAAATTTCAATACTAACATCACATTAGTATTGAGATTTGGGCTAATTTGCCCAAAATTACAACAAAATAACCGACTATTAGGTTGTACAAATCAGGAAACATTCCAAAAGCATGCGATTGTGATCGGTATTTTTAAGCATAGTTAGGCGTGAGTGAGACAAAAACTACTTGTTATTGTTCTGAAGTATGGGAAATCCGAAGCCTTACACACTGTATAAGCTTACAGAATGAATATTATAAATGAACTTAAATACAAATATCCGTCTCTTCCAAGATTCGAACCCAGAACCTCCGCTATATAAGGCAGCCATGTCAGCCATTCAAAATCCTTTACATTTGGACTTCATCCCTACATAACATCAAATATCATTGAGATTAATCACTAGTAAGTCATGTGCGAAATGTCATAAAAACGCATTAAAGGAACAATTATTACTATAAAAAATAAACAAAAGGTGACGATACTAAATCATAGCTTTTTATGTATTAAAGTTCCAGTCAATATCCGATTAATTTTTGAGATATCTTAATGGTGCAGTTTCTGATTATTTATCAAACAGAAAGATATACATATTGAAATACAGCATCATATGGATGATAACCAGATTATACATTCCTTCGTTTTTAATAATGCAACGTCAACTTAAGTCTGCTTAACGAGTATAGACGCTACGACTTTGTCTACAAAAGGTCCATTTAACCTTACACACTGCGTTCATACACAGCGCAGACGGTTCGAGCGTATTTCAACTTTTTGGGTATTTAAAAATGAACCTAACATCACTCTATTTAGAATATACCTTTCGATGTCAAAATAATTGAAAGATGGAAACGTTTTGAGCTTAAATTATTCAGCCATGTCTAGAACGTCTCGCCAAATGTATTATCGATGTTATAAAGATTGTAAATTAAATATCTAAAAATAAATTTCTTTATCTATAAACGAAATTGGCGTCGCTGACATTGACGGTAATAGATTATTGTGGTATTATATTATAAACTTTATAATTTTATTACATTGTATTTATTAATGACAGGTTAATAAGATGTTTGTAATATGTACAAGTCCATCGCTGTTTTAGGTAAATGTTTTAGATAAAAGCAAGATATGACAACAAAGCGCATGTAGCGCAATATTATGTGGCAGTGTGGCGACAGAAGTTTTATATTTTGCTAACTACTATAATACTGCTTTGATTATGACTAGCTATTCTAATAACAATAATTAAAAGTGGTACCCCTAATGGATAAAAAATTTATAACAGATTTATTCTGAACATACATTAGAGGTTTAATTCTATATTATACCATACATTTACATGAATCTATTAAAATAATAAACATAAAATAATGGAAATAAAAAAAAAGCCGTTCATACCTTCACAACCACCGCTGCTTCTCTTCGACGGATTTAACTTCTTATCAGCATACGCAAGCCAGCGGTCACCCAAAGCCAAAGGGTTAACAATTGTATTGCCCCCCAAAGGACATGGGCACGGATAGCAAGTGGTGATAGTCATGCGATCTTCCAAGGTCGCAGCGTCGAAAACCGCGAACCGCTCCGAGAAGGAAACCACAATGGAACGCTTATTCGCTAACACGTCCAGAATGGGGTTCTTGAATTTTATGCTCTTCACCTGATGAATTAAAAAAGGGTAGGGTTAATTAGGTTTTCTCATTTAGCTAATGTAAGGTATACACTGAGGCGCCTAAATTTAAGACTTCTCAAATGAATGCAGTGTTAGTTTATATATTATTATTTATTTTTTGATTTAATATTTTTTTAAAAGGATATAATCGCGTACAATTATAACTATTTTACATTTCACTTTACCGGTGAAATTATATGATAACTTTAACTTTTTATGTTTTGTGTCGTGGATGCCTGGGGCATAGTACAATATCTACAGCAATTCAACTTCATACAAACGGATGAAACGCGAGCTATACCTACGCGGCTCGATCTAGGCATGCGCTCTGCATGCTGCCAGTCGCGAGTGTCTGCATACCAAAACAATTGTGGATTGAGCTTTACGTTAGTATGCGGATTGTTTATACTTTAAAATTTAATAATACATATTTTCGTGAATATCAGTCGAGTCGCAAGTATTTTTCTGTCGCTAATTTATAAGACCGCTTTGTTATTCAAACGTAAACATAGTTTTTTGACACAAAATTACCTATTTTTGTTGAACACTTCCTATTCAATTTACAAAGTATTTTATTTGTTTATAATAAATAGTATTTTTGCAGTCACAAAACTAAATGGAACTAAACACAAAGTAGGCAAATGTAACTTAAACGCTGAAGGCGGGCAGCCCTATCACATGGGAACGGACCGCGGCGCGCTGTAGGCATTTATTTCAAAGATGCGGCCGAGTTGAATTACTATAGATATCTGTACTATGCCTTGGTGTAGGTAAGTTGTTTTAGATAAAATTGTTTTAAGTGTAACTTTTCCTGTAGGTATGTAAATTATTTAGTACCTAACCAGACGATCTATTAACAAAAAAAAACTCACTGAACGTAAACAAAAGATATGTGCTCAAAAGATTTCCGGCTTTATTTGAACGATGATTGTGCAACAGTGAAAACTTTTACTATATCAACATAAAGAATCGTAATTACTATCGAGTTGTACTCAAAATAACTTTTGTTTCGCTATTTCATCAGTGCGTTAAATTGCACAACTTTAGCAGGTAGACCATAAACGTATCAATTATCATTTAAATAGATTAAAGTCTGCTTGCATAATAAACTGAGTTAGTGGTACTCTTGATTCAGTGTGTGAGTAAATGTTACAATGCATAACAAAGGTAGCGCCCACGATTGTTATTTTAATTGCATGACTAACTCACATACGCAAAATATGCAATTTATGCATTTGTAGGCTAATGTTGAGTTGAAGTTATATCCGTAACAATTGAAATTAAATGCAGCATATGTTAAAAAAAAACTATTTGGTATTCGGTATTTTGGTAAGGATGTTTTTTACTGTCTGAATGTATTTATTTATTTATTCACCAACAGCATAACATATAATAGAACTTACAAGTAAAATTGTTTAGGTTAATTTCTTACATGTATGCCTATTATAGGCGCACACAGCTTCGGCAAAAAAAAAGACATCATAAAAATACCTACTCTTTTATGGAACCAAAAATTTGTGAGTCACTGAAAACTTCAAATCAAATACTTAATGTCTGAAACTGCGATAATTTGTATTACTTATCTAAATATGATTTCTTATTTTACCAATCTCAATGTAGTTACTTTAGCAACTAGATTACATTTACATAATCTTGGAACTACCAAGATCGGTTGAGACTTTTATTTATATGCCTTCATAGATTAGTAAGAACGGTCAATAACACATAAATACTCGTTGATAACATTTTAGTTTCTTTAACGAAGACGATAATTTATTTTCGACATTGACTTTTCCTACCTCTTATATGTATGAATAGAGATGGTATATATGATTAAAAATTTCAGTTTTCACAGTCATGACGCGGTAGACTCAAACTAACATGATATACTAAAGGTTAAAGATGGTTAATTTTAATTACAAATTGTGAAAACTAAACGTGCCTGACAAAATTTAGAAGAAAAATGAAACCTTCTAGAATAATAAAATCTATGTTGATGTGGCGTTCACGAACGCACCCAAAAACTCGCTGATCAACCGTCAATCAACAGAGTAGACGCAATCAGGCGCATCAGAGGATATATAACTTGGACGTTCTGTGCTTGCGCTTGCGTCCCAAGAAAACTACTTATTGTTAGATATCATTTGTATTAGTAACCCACTCATTGTTAAATATCAGTTGTATTAGTTCATTGTGGTTATTGACATTAAAGTTCCAAACTGCCGATCGAGGACTTTCATTCGACTCCGCCAACTTACGCTCCCTACAAGAAGAGGCCGGCCGTGCACTAGGGCGATCTACATTCCTAGGCCGCCTCATTATTATAATTAAGCTACTTACTGAAAACATACGTTGTTCATAAAAACCTTAAAATATGAAGAATTTGCTCACGAATATTAAGGCCGCGCCAAAATTATCACGATTAATTTTTATTTTTTCGGTTTTTTTGTATAACAATAAAGTGTATTTATTGTATTGTGTGTAGGTTACAAAATTGTCTGGAGGATAGTATTTAAAGAATTTTGTCTTATCGTTTGTTAATCTTAGTACTTTACATGCACTAATTTATTTCATCTTATTTATCGTCATATTATATGTAAAAGTTTATGTCCACTTTTTATTTTTTATATTGTAAGGATAGGACGTTTGTCTTCCATGCCACCTGATGTAAAGTGCGCATGATGACTATGGTGTTACACGTCCATCCACGAGAAACCTATTCACTCGACACTTAAAAGTTCCAAAGTTCCACTATCATAAGTTGAAGATTTGAAGCCACACAAAACTCAAATGTAATGCCATGTATTTGCTTGGTATTTCTTTATTCTTTACTACTTTACTTTCAGGTTCGCCTGTTAAGCATCTTATAAAGCCTACCACCAAATACCGATGATTCTATTAATCAACCATTTATATGCCAGTTTTTTTCTAAACAGCCGCCGTTTTTGACCAGATCGTTACCTATTTACCACCAGCAAAAATTGGAAAAAATAAAACAAAATGCGTAATTAAAAATGAAAATAAGTAAATAAAACTAATTTTTAACCGGATTAATCGCGTATAATTTATATTTTACATTTTATCTCGACGTTTCGGTGTCTTTGCAGACCCCGTGGTCACGAGCGACTGAGGTGTCAGTCGAGATAAAATGTAAAATATAAATTATACGAGATTAATCCGGTTAAAAAGTAGTTTTATTTAAATTATGAATCGTGAAAACTTAAGACAAGAAAATAAGCAAGCTTACCTGTTCACCTCCCCTAATTGAAATGAAGCTCAACGAGCAAAACGTAGGTCCTGGACTGGCCGAGTCACACAAAGCTATAAGGGGCCTCTTCGACGTGAAACAGTCGCCGTGCTGCGGTGTAGGCAGTATACGGAGCACCCTCACTGTGCCTTGTCGCCATGACAACACCTCTTGCGCCTCGCCGTTTGGAGGTATCAGCCAAACTTGCACGCCTGATCCGTAACCCAGGATTAACAGTAGAGGTGACACGTCGTTGTCGCCTTCGCCTTCGGGAGCTGGTTCGTTTATATCCGCTGTTTCGAATCTGTGTTGAAAACAGATTCATTAGTAATACTAATAGCAGGCGCTTTAGTGCGGTTTTATCCGAGCGACTTTTGTTCTCACAGGATTTACCTACTTGATAAAGTTTAATAAAAAATAAGGATAGCAAATAAAAAATAAATAATCAAATCCCGAGACAATCACACCAACTACGACGCCCCAAACTAAGCAGAGCTTGCGATAACTGTACCTACAAATATTGCTGTATTAAAAAAAAATGCTGAATTTTTTGAAATTGCAATAAAATTACCTATCTTTTTAAGTTATTCGCGTTGCATAGTATGTACTTTTTTTTCAGTACACTTGGAGGAAGTTGATTGAAATCGTAATTACTAAGTCCTTGATTGGACAAGAACTTAATTTTCTTCAAAATCTTGGTTAGATATGTATTGTTTCTTTTATTTCAATTTGATGAACGGTTATTGACGATTACAAAACAGCATTTTTTTATAATACAGCAATATTCGTAGTTACAAATAGCAAAATATTTACCACAAGGTATGAAGTTTTTAGTATTTAAAAAAATGCCCTTAATTTTTTAAAATAACCAGAAGTGATTGTTTTTATTTTTCAGACAGACAGTGTTAAGCCATCGCCAAAGAGGTCGTCAATATAGCGTTCCTCAATCAATTTCAAAATGTAATAGACAAGCCCTACTGTGGTTTAGTGATTAGCGGGTTCCAACTATTTTATTAGTCTTAGTAAAGATAACAGTTTTATGAAATATCTTGAAGCTTATGATACTTTAATAAGGTCGTATTAATGATCTGACATAAATGTAGAGGGTATAAATCTGTCTTGACACAGCTCTAATTATCAGTCCGACCTTAACGTACCAATGTAGTCATTCTCGTGACTACAGGGTCTGTAGAGACACCTTAAAATCGACTTCAAATGCAAAATATAATTATATAGGAAATCCGGTTAAAAGAGTATTTAATTCGAGAAATGTAGGTATATTTATTCGGCACCATAAAATTAGGGCTGGATTTCTGGCAATAAAAAATCTGGTATTTTCATATTGACGGAAGATATAATTTTTTGATGATATCATAATAATAATACCAACTGTCATCAACAAAATAATTATAAAGGTATCTACTATCATATAATAGTTTCAAGTGTAAAAGATAGGGCTAAATTTTATCGTTCAAGGGCTAGTCGCAATTCTGAAGACTTCTTATCAGGTTGTTTACCTTTTATAAAATTACGTAGGTAGGTATTTTCGTAACGATCTAGCGGCATTTTGCGCAGCTTCTTTTGCAACTAAATGACCTTGAGTTTATCATGTTGACAACAGAATGTATATATTGTTGAAAATACCTACATCAACATGTTTATGCTACATTCCAACTTGAAATGCGGAAATAATTAATTTTAGCACCCTATATCATCATTTTTTTATATGTGGTGATTTTACCTTGCCCATTGTATGACATCCTTAGGGTCTGTATTCGAAGATGAAGTCAGAGTTACGTCATTAATGAAGCCCGAAAGAGCATCAATAATGCTTCGTTCGCTTGGCGGCTGCGAAGGCACGACCAACGGTGGGCCATATCGCGCGTGACGCGGCGACTCGGCAGACATTGTAAATGGTTGACCTAAAGAGGGCGAAAATAATAAACTTTTTAACAATTTAGCACATTTCACGAATAGGTCCTATAGAGGATATTAGAAATGTATAAAGTAGAATTAGACTTAGTAGCGCTTAATTTTTTTTTTCTACTGATGAACTTGGAACATCTTAAAGAAAAGCAAATTAATATTAGGTGAGTCATAATTATTATCATGTAATTGGCTATTACTCAGTATCTATGCTCCATAAGAGTCTGGATCTCTGACCTTTCACATAATAGCCAGTCAGTCAAAAGCGGCTGCATTGATAATTTATTGTAAAATCTGAAACATTATTTTGTAAATATGTTTACCATTGTGTGAATAAATAATTAAAGGTAAATTAGGAAATTATTCATTTGTGACTTGTTGCAAATATAATGTTTAGTCACAAACAGGTTTCTTTGTACAATTTTTTAATTTTATGTACTGCTTATGATTAGTCTATGCAGGTCTGATATCCTAAGTAAAAAGAGTAGTTCTAGTACCTATGAGACAACGGCTGGCTGATATTGGTTCCAAAAATGTTTATTCTTGCCTAGACTTATTCATGCTCTTTTTAAATTATGGATGTACTCATTTGTAAGACTCGTCTAAGTTATTTTATGTCCCTATCAGTTAAGTAATTCAGTACCACTTAAATATCTATTAAAATTCATTCAGATGAGTGGGTAATAGTGGAAATTATGTCCTTACCATATACCTTACCCAAAAACATTTTTATTTATTTTGCCAGTGTTTGATTTGAGCTTTTGTCAGAACTATTTCTGGTCAAATGATATAATTTGGTCTTGTTAATACAAAACCCTAAGACTTTTCTAAAATATAACTGAAGCTAGTGGGTCGCAAAATAAATGTTTTTAAATAATAACTCAAGCGATTCTTATGTGAATATGCCTATTTTGGACAAATTATTGATCCATGTTAAGTACTGAATCTATAATGAGTTTAAAAATTTAGGAATTATAGATCTATATTACATTAAATACTTTAAATATTTGAATCCATACCAGTATTTCCTTCAGTTGCAAAACCTGGTCTCTTTCCAAAAATTGCAGGGACAAACTGGCAATGTGTCAATGGGCAATGGAGTATATAAGGAGAAAGATGAAAAAAAAACAATTATTTACAAAATGCAAAGAACAAATGGAACATATTGTGATTGAATCAAATATAAAGCAGATATCAGTAAGAAGGTAGAAGAAGTCTTTAATGAAAAATGGTTGTGTTTTGCAGAAAAATAACTGAGACCTTTACTGAATTTTTGTTAAGACACTTTCTCTATATAAATTACTAATATAAAATATATTTTCCTAAATTGGGCTCACATGTATGCAGCAATAACCTTGTGATATCAGGATGGTGTTGACTGAGCCCAACTTTCATTCCAAACTTCATAATATTATCAAGATATAATGTGTCTTGACAACATTTTCAGGTTTTTGATTTTTTGTTCAATCCAAACTCTAGGATATTGAAACATTGATACTACATACAAATACATCCAGCCAGATCGGTTGTTAAATTTTACAGCTTTATTCATTCACTCGAACTTAACAATCGTAATTTGACCTTAGCTCTTTTATTTTGATTACATAATATTAAAAATATTTACTTCTTTAAAGCAACGAAACTCGCATTAAATTTCCTTCGTCTCATAGGACAAAGAAGTAAACAAACTTGATAACAAAACAGCTGTTGCAAGATAAGTTGCCTCCCTGTGATAGTTTTTACTGTGCAAGTGCATTCGAGGACAAAGAAAATCGATGTTTCTTGTTACAGCTACAATACACAAACATGACCTCTTTTCTTGATATATTATCTATCTAAACACATAGTGAAGTATTCTGACTCACCTTTTTTATTCACTTTTCTTAATTAATCCATTTTTCGATAACTAAAACAACTGCGTCGTTATAATGTTATATACTGGCAGCCAGAAACAATGACGTCACACAAATTATAAATGATACAAACTAACTCTAACGTTCAAAATTTGACTTAATACGTTACAATTACACTTAACTTTCATAAATAAGTTAATAAATTAATGATTAATAAATAAGTTTGTACAAAATATTACAATAATACGAAAAACAGATGATTTGACCGTACGAGTGAAGAATGACAATACTTGTGTGTTGTTGTTGTGGTACTCGTACTTGTGTTGTTGTAGGTAAGAAGAAAGAAGTGTGTCTGTGTGTGTGCGTGAACACGAAACAACCTCTTGTTTGTGTTGGGTTGGGGCGTGCGTTCACTGAAGATTTGAAATAGTAAGTGCTTACAAGAGGTAAGTCAAAGATAATATTGTAATCTTAAGTACATTCAAATGATATTTTGCTAATATTTAATACATGTGTTACGTGTAACATTGTTACTAAGTATTCTTACTTATACTTACTTATAATTCCGTTTTTATCAAGATATACCTACAATCAATTTGATAAAACATTTGTGAGCTTGATACTTACGTACTGACTGTACATAAAAATATTTAAATAAGTAATATTTGTTCTAGAAAGTCATTTAAATATTTATTTATTTTTACATCCTACATCAGAATTTCTCTGCTTTTTTTACTTAGTGTATTTTGGGTAATTATTAAATTGATTTAAAAAATCCCAGGATTAGTTAATTATTAGGACGATTTATATTGCATTTGATATATTTTTATGGCATAAAATATATCAAATACAATATAAATTTTCAAATAAGTAAAACAAGATCTAAAAAAAAATAAACGACTTAAAATTACCCGATCTGGACTCGAACCTAGGACTTCCGCTTGCTTGAGACCTTAAGATCTTTACAAATAAGTAATTATTGAGCATTTTAAATACAAAATGCATAAAAATGTATAAATGTATAAAGCATAAAAATATTCTATACTTAAATAAAAAAATTGAAAACAAAATTATTTTCGGTTATTACTTTTATAATATTAATAACTTAAAATGTTTTCATGGCTCGGGACCCAATCTAGAAAAAACTAAACTAGGTACCTACTTACCCTCTTCATATCTCGAGCTCTGCATTTTGCATACATACCTAAAGATTTCATAATGTATTATTTGTACCTGGGATTATTGCTCAGTATTATAATTAAAAATGTAATAAATAACGAGACCTCTGCTACCTCTAAATGCTGCCAGATATGGAACGTCACATATTGGCAATATTATTGCATAGACAATCCATGCACATTATACAGCGCTTAAAGTTGATCTTTTCAGTGATTACTAAACTGGGTCTGACTATTGATTAATGCAGCTGTTTGAACTTTACTTAAAAACAGATTCAGTTTTAAGAACGGTAATGAAAACAGATTTGTAGCTTTTACAAAATTGCATAAGAAAAAAAACTAAAACAAGCACAGACTATACTTAGAAGTATGTAGTTTTTGATCCATACAGCTAGGTACTTACTTACTTAACAATAGGATAAGCTGTAAAATACTGAAATTATAGATATTTTTTGTCTATATCTACCTGATAGTTATTAGTGGTAGGTACATACCTAATAGTTTTATAAAGATTTAAGATAAGTCATGTTCACAACGCATGCGCGGAGGCTGCAGTCTTTATTAAAGTAATCACGATAGATATATTTGTGCTGCAGTAGCCAATAACTATGTTCCAAGTGTTGCCTGGCATTTCGTGGCTCAAAATAGTGAACAACAAAACAGCAGTGCTAGCACGGATCTTTTGTCGATCGTAAGTTTACGAATGCTCGTATAGTAGTGAGACGGTTTTGCAAGCAATAATTGAAATCTATCCATTGCCGCACGGTCAGCTTAAATAAATGTGTTCCTTGTTAATTTTGAATGTTTGTTAACATGTTCTACTCTTAAATAACTGTAAAATAAAAAATTACATTGTTACTAAAAACTTGCAACCGACTCCATACTATACGAGCATTCGTAAACTTACGATCGACAAAAGATCCGTGCTAGCACTGCAGAAACAGCATCACTTGTTTACAAGCACTTTAATTAGCAATGGCTGAGAGAAACATAGCTTCTTCTATGCTCCGCTGGCTGAGTTCAGTCAGTGAGACTTGCTCGCAGTGTATGAATGAACGCACTGTCTAGGATTAATAATAAATTGTAACAAAAAAAACACCAATGAAAAAAATGCGAATATCTAATACTGCTAAAATCTGTGTACCAACAAAATATTATTTAATTACTTAACATGAAAAGTGATTTCTCTGACTTATAATGCTATATTTGTGTAAAAAAACATAAACTTTTGACTACTTAGTAAACTAGGTATATGACGGGACGATCGTTAGTAAGTAGTTCATTTTGGAACAGTCAATGTGAAAGTGTATAATTATAAGTTTACTTTATAGAATTTAGAATTTTCTATGCTTGGAACTTGGTCACAAGAGTTTTTATGCGTGTTTTGTTGATTCGGTGCTTAATTTTAGATTAAAATGAAAGAAAATATTAAAAATTAAAGAACCATAAGTACCTAATTATTTTTATTAAGTAGGTACCTACCTACTTAATGATTAACATTGCAGAACCGTAGTCTCCTATCTATCTAAATATCGGCATTTAAAATGAGTGTTAGGTATATAGAAATTATTCACAACGGCATGTCTATTTTTTTTGATAGATTTTTTTCTTCCGTAGATAGCTGTAGATTCCTAACTCTGACCTAACCACTTACTAATTATTTTAGTGCTAAAATGAAGTTGAGATCACAGCTGATTACTTTTCTTTTGTTCGGCATCTGCAACTGTGCTGTTACTGACGAGAGGACAAACGTATTATTCATTATTATAGACGATTTAAGAAATGTAATAAAACATGATGTACATTTGCCTCACATACAAAAAATTGCGGAAAAGGGAATATATTTTAAAAATGCTTTCGCTCAGGTATGTTTGATAAAAAAAAAACAAGAATAGTTTTTAAAAACGACCATACTGTGTTACCATATAGTATTTTTGTTTGCAGCAAGCTCTTTGTGCGCCTAGTAGAAACTCTCTTCTGACAGGTCGACGACCTGATTCACTGCATCTGTACGACTTTTACAGTTACTGGCGTAATACAACAGCCAATTTTACCACATTGCCGCAATATTTTAAAGAAAATGGTTACAAAACCTACTCAGCAGGCAAAGTTTTTCATCCGGGGCAAAGCTCCGGCTATACTGATGATTACCCATATAGCTGGAGTAAAATTCCTTATCATCCTCCAAGTGAAATATACAAAAATTCAGCACTGTGCCTTGATAACGTGACTCACAGACTCCAAAAGAATCTTGTTTGTCCTGTAAATGTTAGTTTTCAACCCGGAAAAACTTTACCAGATCTACAAATTTTAAAACACTCAATAAAGATTTTGAAAGAACATAGAACAAACAAAACACCTTTCTTTCTTGCTGTTGGATTTCACAAACCGCACATTCCTTTGAAATATCCACAAGAATATCTAAGTAAGTAAAATCTGAATACCTTATTACCTAGGTACCTATTTAGCTAGATAATTCAGTATCTAAACGAATAGTTTGTAGTGCTATCATCAAAATATTAATGAGACGGCGACACCTATGAAAATGACCACTACTTTTAAATTACATTTTTTTATAGTGAGCCTAGAGTTTATATAATTTATTTATTCATAATGTAAACAACTGCTTTCAGACCGGGTTCCAATAGAGAAAGTACATCCACCACTACACCCATTGGTTCCTGTAAAAATGCCGCTGGTGGCATGGCATACCTGGTCGGATGTCCGCCAAAGGGAAGATATAAAAAAGCTTGAGATACCGTATCCATTTGGAACGATGCCAGCTAATTGGACTCTACTTATAAAACAAAGCTATTACGCTGCTTCTCTGTACATAGACGATTTAGTTGGAAAATTAATGAGACACGTTCATTTAAACAATACTATAGTGGTCGTCACAAGTGATCATGGTAATTTTATTTTATTTAACCTTGAACTATTTTTTTATAAACACATACTCACTAAGTCAACAGTTAAACGTTGTTAGTTGTTTTTAACGTGTTTCTAATGTTTTAGTTGTTCAAAAAAATAGTTGTAAACCATACTCTAGCATAATTTAAGCATTTACCATCAATAATTGTAAATAAATGAATGCTCCAGTGTGGATTTAAGCTTGAGAAATATGCTGTTTTAGATACGTTGGAATAAAATTAAAATAAATAAAAATAAATCCCCAGACAATAACACCAACTACATGGCTTCAAAGTAAGCATAGCTTGTTTTATGAGATACCATGTAGAGAACTAGGTGGAACCTAGAATGTAAAATACATAATATATAAAATTTGATAAATAAATGACGATCACTTTGGCGATAGGGTAACACTGTCTGCCTCAGACGCCAGTGGTGGCGGGTTCGATTCCCGCACGGAACAAAAAAAAATGTTCTGGGTCTGGGCGTCTTTACATAATATTTATATAATATGTATTTATATTCTAGGTTCTCCCCTAGTTCGCTATATGGTGGCGTGATTGTCTGGGGATTTTATTTATTATTTATTTATAGATAAACAATATTTGATGAATAGAACTTTTATAATTTCGCAGCATGGACTGCAAATCAAAGACAGGGGATGACGGTCTCAGTAGTAGAAACTGATAAAAAAAAACAATTAAATATCGATAGCACTGTACCGTCACTTTGTCAAATTTGATGGGAAGGTTTAATGATACTAAAACTGCTTATTTTTTTTAACAGGCTCAAATTTAATTCCATATTTATAACTTTAAGCGCGGAATTGTTTATTCAACCTAGTAGTTACCTAATATTTACCCTTTATATTTTCAGGTTGGTCTTTAGGAGAAAACGGTATGTGGGCAAAGTTTAGCAACTTTGATGTTGCTCTTAAAGTACCATTGATAATTAAAGTTCCTAATTTGAAACATAACGAAATTAATTCTCCTGTTGAATTGGTTGACTTATTTCCTACTTTAGTTGAGTTAGCCAACTTGCCTAATAGCATTCCAAAGTGTGGGAAAGCTCCAGAAAATATTCAACTTTGTTTTGAAGGGAAGAGTTTACTGCCATTAATGGCGCGCAAATCTAGTATTAAAGATGACAGATTTGTAGCTCTAAGTCAGTATCCAAGACCAAGGAAGAACTCATGGAAAAACAGCGACAGGCCACGTCTAAAAAATATAAGGATTATGGGTTACAGTATCAGAACTAAACAATATAGATATACAGAATGGATCTCATTCAATAATACATCTTTTGAACGAAACTGGACTGATGTATTCGGCGTAGAGTTATATGACCATTACAGTGATCCTGAGGAATCAGATAATTTACAAAATAATCCGTTATTATATAACGTGCAAATATTATTATCTCTGAAATTGAGAGCAATGGTTGAAGAAATTCCAAATTACAAAAAATAATATCGGAATAAATTGAAAAATAGAATGAGAGGATGAACAAAATACAAAACATACAATTCTCAATTATCGTTTTCTCTTCATTGTTGTAGAAGATCAATGATAAGTACCTTATGATTACTGACAGATTAAAAATTGACCTTGCATTGGGGATTCGTCGAAAGTCTGACCTTCATGGATAATACTGGCACCCTGTAAGAATTATACGGGAAGCCTAAACCATTGAAAAAAAATACCTACCGTTAGTAACAAATATGGTTACAATCCAAATGTGGTTTTGGTTCCCTTTTCAATTTTTAAGCGAACTAGAGTAGGCAATCGATGTTTTTTTACATTGCAAACCCGTATGTTTAATGGGACAATCTATGGCAACATTTTGATTTTATTTATTACCCACCTGCCCGTGTGTACATACCTACTTTGGGACAAAGTCAAGTGTATGATAAAATAAAAGTATCCAAACTATATACGAGATATTTTTCTGGGTTATGAAATGAAATAAGAAAGTTAATATTGTCTTAACGATTCATAATTTTAATTAAACAATTTTTTAACCGGATTAATCGCGTGTAATTTATACTTTACATTTTAACTCGACGTTTCGGTGTCTTTGCAGACCCCGTGTTGTTTTATTTAAGTAGATAAATTAAGTAAGATATTACATGGTAGCAACTAATATAATTAAGGTTATTTGAGTGTTAGGGCCTACGCTGAGTCACGCTTTTAAAATTTCATTTAAGCATGCTTGTAGAGTCATTTCAATGCAATACTTAATCTCTTACTATGTGGCTAAACGTCGATTAAAATCGAAAAACGATGTGCGCGCATGTTGTACACCTCCCGCGTGTACACGTCCCACGCGCGCGTGATGCGTGCCTATACGCGACGTAGGTACATAGGTACACGCGTGGCCACGCGACATGGCAGTTTTGTATGTACAAGCGCGTGCTCACGCGTGACGCAGCGTTCGCCCTTAAACAACACAATTTGTCAGTTTATGTCTAGAGACACGGTAAGATCTGGAAATAAAGTTTGAAACCAAACATTTCCTATTTAACGTTTAACTTTTCAATCAGACACACGTTGTTGTGGCATAAATATTTCAGCGTGGTATGGAGCACAATATCATTGAGTCGAATATGCATATGCTACTTAGAAACTAAAAAAAGTGACAGACCACATCGATGGTCTGCCTACCAAAGTCAGTAAAATATCATTGAATATGTCAAACATTCTACACAGTCCGTCCACAGTTGTTTTACCTCTGAAGTATGTTATCTCTGTGTCCGTATCGACCGCGCGGCCACGGCGTTTTTTCTTACATCTAACCGTGCCAAGATTATGTAAAAATTTGTAAAAGTCGATTCCTAAAAACATAAATTTGTAAAAGGCATAGTTAAAAAGTTAAAAGGGTTTGAACGTGGCCGCGCCATTGAAACAATGCGAACCGCGCGGCCACGTAGATCTTTAAAACTAAACATTGCAGAGACCTGAAGTTTAGGTAAAACACGGATTGAATATGTAAAAAATTTGTAAAAATATAGAAAAAAATCCTGGACTTACATTTTAGAAGCTTGAAGCTTATAACACCATGGCCGCGCCATTGACCGGTATAAAATTACGTTAGTGTCGATATCTCGCTGGAAAAGCATAGCAGAGGTCTGAAGTTTTTTGTAAAACCTGGATTCGAATTTGTAAAAACTAGTAAAAATATAATAAAAATCATAGGTATACATAATAGGAGCTGTAAGACCAAAAACCCATGGCCGCGCCATCGAAACGTTAGAAAAGTACTTTACCGTCGATATCTTGCTGAAAAAGCATCGCAGAAGTCTGAAGTATTTTGTAAAACCAAGATTTAAATTTGTAGAAACGATTAAAGATGCACAAAAAACTCCTAGGGTCATATTTAAGGAACTGTAGCACTGAATCCTTAGTACGGCTTGAATACGTCGATAGGGTAACCATGGTTTGTTGATGACAGAAATGTCCTTTATAATATAAATAATATAAAACTACTTTTTAACCGGATTAATCGCGTATAATTTATATTTTAGATTTTAACTCGGCGTTTCGGTGTCTTTGCAGACCCCTTGGTCACGAGATCAAATAAATTATACGCGATTAATCCGGTTAAAAAATTAGTTTTCTTTAAATTATAAATCGTGAAAACTTAAGACAATATTATAAATTATATCTAAAGGATTTGTAAATTGAATAAAATGAATCGATAAAGTAAAAAATATATGTTTATTTCTTTAAAAACACAGATAATCTTAGTCTTCGTCTATTAGACTATATGTCAAATTATGGATTGTCATAGGTTGTAATGAACTTGCGTGTGTTCCGAATTTATTATCGTCGTAACAAATCATTTCAGAGGTATTTAATAAGCAATGACACATGTAATGCCCAATGAGTCCTATAACCGGGGGAACATATTCTACAGCACCTATCAGTTTATATTTTTTTTGATTTATTTTGATAAAATGGGGTATTTCTTCGAGTTTGATTTTATCTTTGCCATTAAGATCAAATAAAATAATATTATTTAATTCGTACATATACCTCTTGGTTTCGTTGTTACAAATCAAACATTTCTTTAAATTTGAATCGTCATCGATAATGACGGCATCTTCCAGTCCTCCATTTCCGAATAAATTTATAATTTCTAAATTAATTGATAAAAATACAATGGTTCTTTTTGACCAGTTTGCGCACGTTTCGGTTAAACATTAATTTACTACACCGGCACTATATAGGTCATCTAATAATATATGTTGGAAAATAAAAGCCATGTTACTGTCGCATCTATAACTATTGTTTTCGCTTTTAAAATATTTAGCTACTATTTCCTCCCGTAGTTTGTAAGCTCTATTTACATTTGAAGACTGTGTTAATGTTTTTATAAAGTCACACATTAATTTGCTTGCGCGTGTATCAATCATTTGTTCAATGTGAAAGTTTTGTTTGAATGCAAATGCTAACAAAAAAAACTGAGTCAAAAGCACATGTGTTACTAATTATCGTACTTTTATTGATAGAAATTACTAAATTACCATTTCATATGGATTCAAATATGGATTTGTGATATAATTTCTATTAAATAGGTGGAAAGTTTTCTATTATCAATAAGCCATGGTCACCCTATCGACGTATTCAAGCCGTACTAAAGATTTAGTGCTAAAGTTCCTTAAATATGACCCTAGGAGTTTTTTGTGCATCTTTAATCGTTTCTACAAATTTAAATCTTGGTTTCACAAAATATTTCAGACTTCTGCGATGCTTTTTCAGCAAGATATCGACGGTAAAGTACTTTTCTAACGTTTCGATGGCGCGGCCATGGGTTTTGGTCTTACAGCTCCTATTATGTATACCTATGATTTTTATTATATTTTTACTAGTTTTTACAAATTCGAATCCAGGTTTTACAAAAAACTTCAGACCTCTGCTATGCTTTTCCAGTGAGATATCGACACTAACGTAATTTTATACCGGTCAATGGCGCGGCCATGGTGTTATAAGCTTCAAGCTTCTAAAATGTAAATCCAGGATTTTTTTCTATATTTTTACAAATTTTTTACATATTCAATCCGTGCTTTACTTAAACTTCAAGTCTCTGCAATGTTTAGTTTTAAAGAACTACGTGGGCGCGCGGTTCGCATTGTTTCAATGGCGCGGCCACGTTCAAACCCTTATAACTTTTTAACTATACCTTTTACAAATTTATGTTTTTAGGAATCGACTTTTACAAATTTTTACATAATCTTGGCATGGTTAGATGTAAGAAAAAACGCCGTGGCCGCGCGGTCGATCGTTATCTCTATGTTGGCCCTACTATGCAGTTTCCCTGAAAGTTTTCATATCAATTTATGTGAATTGCCCGCGTCTTTCTACTATTTTTGTGTTAAATTTAATTTGTATCATGCCGAAAACGATTCAAAGTAGTAAAAGAAACAACGTATCTAACAAAATAGTAAATCACACATAGAACTTTTTTTGAAAAAGAGAAAGACAACACAGGGCCTAAAATTGCATTAAGAAATGTTCGTCATAGAGAAAATGAGGGTTACCCGCATATACCTGCTGCGGCTCTAGAGGCTATGAGTGGGGAAATGGCCTCGTGTGCTGAGACATTTCGTACGTGGGGGGCGCATGGCACAGGCTGTGAGCAATCCACCGGGGCTCGCGAGCAATGCCACTGGCGATACTGTGGGCCCCGCCTATGGCGGAAAAGGTACACCTGGAGGTTTAGTGGGTCGGTTCGGCTTTCTGCCGGATCATCCCCACATATCACCCCCGTTCCCCCTTGGGCGGTCGGGGAAGTGATAGCACGTTTTGGTCCAGAAAAAAAAGGGTTACCCGCATAAACATTTTACCGGATTTCAGGCGAATTCGCTAAAGAATTTAATAGAAAACATTTGGTTTTATTTCTTGTTCAGGCATACCTATCTGTAATACCTTTCAGTAAAGAAAGCGTAGGTAGTCGCAACTTCCACATCACAAAAAAAATCCACACCAAGAAAAATACGCAAGCAAGATAAGAAAATCGTATAACACGATTATATGCAGGGCGAAATAAAATACTAGACACGTGAGAAAAGAAATACATACCGACATTAGGGAAACTCTTAGCATATTATTTTAAGAGTCTATTAAAATTTTCATGAATGTCGTACTAAGTACAGTGTGGAAAATTATTGAACCAGTAGGATTTCGGTTTAAAGATGTGGATAAAAAAGAAAGTTACTAATGAAAATGCATGAAATTGTAGACTGGAGATATAGACACCTTACAATGTTGAGATATAATCGCGTTGAAGGCAGACCTGTTGTGTTAGTCAATAAATGCTGGCAAATAGAAAAGGAAGGTGTCTTAAAAAATTAGGTGTCCCTCAAAATCATTAAAAGATGAATCTCTTAGAAGAAAAGAAACTAGATAAAGATACTTGTTATTAAAAATTTCGTTGTGACCCCCCCCCTTAAATTTCTGTTGGTGCATGATGGATCATTATTAATGCTGGTATTGAAATGGGGCTTATACCAAACGCCCAATTAATATCAAGACGAACAACGAATATGAAATAATATTGTGTACTAGACGTTCAAAAATAGCGGTGTATACATTGTTAGTAATACAAAAGGCATTTTGTGATAAAAGTTTAATACGGCAACCCAAGACTCATGGGAGCCAACCTAACAGCTGGAGGAGGTAATTCATGCTCATTTAATTTTTTGTTTTGACAATCGCTACTAAGTATGGCATTTTCTTGGTAGCGTTTTAAGTTTTTCCACCCAATCACTACGTAGTATAAAACAAAGTTGCTTCCCGATGTATGTACAAACCTTTAAAACTACATATAATACCTTCGGAATATAAATAGAAGCGACGGACAGAGCATCCTCAGCAGAGCGTGAGGCTAGCCTCAGACAGCTTCGCGAGAGAAATAGAGCTGACAGACAGAAAGAGAATCCTCAGCAGAGCGTGAAGCACGCTTCAGCCAGCGTCGAGGGAGAAATAGGGCTGAGAGAGAAAGAGAATCCTCAGAAGAGCGTGGGACACCCCTCGGGCAGCTTCGGGATAGACATAGACCTGAGAAAGAAAGAGAATCCTCAATTAAGCGGGAGGCTCGCCACATCCTGGATCGAAATAGAAATCGACATACCTGGGCACCGTTAATCAAATAGTTAACTTCGTTAATCGATAATCCGCTACAAGAACAGTTAGCTTCGTTAATCGTTAAAACGTTAAATTTTTGAAGAATTTACCCAAGTAAACATTAATTGTTAATATGTGTAAAATTTCATTTTTATATAGTTTCGATAGTGAACTTCCTCTTGATTTAGGTTCTGGAAGTTTTTGGGTCAGGTTAGGAACAAAATACTTGTATAATCCAAATGAGTACGTAATTTAATCGTCGCGTCGGGCATAAGGTGCCTATTCCCCATTATGAACATTTTCATTAAGTTCCCGTCTGAAAGCGAGGCTCGTTTTGGTGTTAAAATGTGTTTACCCGTAGAAAACAGACGTTCAACTGCAGTGATTTAGGGTAGGTACAGCAGTACCTAGGTACTGTATTTATTGAATAAATTTATGAATATCTGTTTTCCGAGGACTGCAGCATCATTTAACGAGTGTTTTGGTTTCATGTCCAGCCACTTTTTAACGAGACTTTGCGCTTTACTATATAAAAAGTTGGAGCTGTTTGGTTTTCTATAAGTTGAGTGACAAAATTTAAAAAGTGTTCCTCGTCATCATCGTTGTTTGTGTTGTTACTCGCATTGCACCCTCCGGCACTTAAACGAACTCTGTCCTTCGAAGTTTCTGTTGCTTCTTTTCTTTTTTATGCACTTTTTTACTTTTTTTTTACTGTCATAGGTACGTTTCTAGCCATATCGACCGGAACTTCGAGTGAAATGCCGCGGCAAGTTGGTACTATTCATCGTTTAGGAGTGTCCAAAACCTTTGCTCTATGCCATTTAATAAGGCATTGACCTTAGATTTAATACTTTTTTATTTATAGACCGTTGCAGCAACCGTCGCGTCGGTAGTAGTATTCCGAGTACGCTTGAGCTTTGCGTTGGATAGTAGGCACTGGATTAACGATTAACGGACTTCTGCAATATTAACGGAAGTTAATGTTTCTGTTAACATTTTTACAAGTTCACTTAAAAGCAAATTCAATCAAAATGTTAACTTCGTTAATTAGCAATTAACGGATTAACGAGTTAATGCCCAGCTATGGAAATCGATTACTGAAAACCAGCCAATCGCCCGTACTGACACATAGTTACACCGCACAAAACGGACAACCGAACAACCACAGATCCGAGAGAGTAATTTAATTCATGGGTAAATAAAGAAAATTCTGCCCTCAATTATCATCCTTTAAGGAATCAAAGACGATCGTATAGCATGAACAGGTACCATGTCAGTAGTTCTCGATTTGTAAGGTGCTGTTCATTTTGCTACAGAATTTCTTAACTCTTTGAACCCGTCTGGACTTCGTCCGTTCATCGTTCTGAAAGTAGAAATGTCTCGTTACTTTGTTATCGAACCTAAATCCACCCATACTTTGAAATTGTATCTACGCGTTTGCTTTTGAAATCACTAAACACTTTCATAATAGAGAGCACAATACTTACCGGATGAGGTACCGGAGCAGTTTTATTGATTCCTGTCTGATGCCATCGGATTTACCGTTCCAATTCAAACGCCTGCAATTTCTCATAAAGATATCTTAAAATGTTGAGTGCTTTTCACATGGCCAATTACCTATATTTCGCTCAAGAGTAGTAGTCTAAAGAAAATTTATTTGTACCTATTGTAATGATAAAAAATCTCGGAACGTTGTAATATATTTAGTATCAGCATTGCACCCGTGCGACGCTGGGGCGGGTTCTTTAAATAAGAATAAATTGTGTTCTGTCGTACTAAACTAGCTTCTTGTCAATTAAAGAATTCCATCTGCGATGCCAAGCTTTTTGAGAAAAGTATTGGAAGATGCAATTTTTGCTAACAATTTAAAGGAATCATACCTACTTTGTAATTTAATATTGCCTTGAACCCGGAGCAACTAGTGTCTTAAAGTTGTTTTCATAAAAGATTTCCCGTGCATTGCTCTTACGTCAAACACATAGGGTGTAGTATTGCTCATATCGCGGGACTTCTTTTATGAAAAAGACAATAACTTAATTTACTATTAAGTGTACCCAGTGAAAACTGTTTGTCTAGCTACGATTCAGTCAAATTGTCTTTTTATATGATTTACATACGTGATATACCAAATGTATTCCACAAATGACAAGAGACCAAAGCACATACCTACAGATACAATTTTATCATACCATTTAAACCAAATCGATTTTTAATTGTATGGATAACATTTATTTCAAAAAACCCATTAGAAAGAAAAAACCTGGTTGGGGTAAAGTTACTGCAGCTGGAATCGTTCTTTTCGAATAACTCACAAAATATGAGCATACTAAGTACTTAAATTTAAAAGTTCGCAACACATTTAAAGGAGCTGCATTGCTAATCATGTATTGCATTGAAATGGCATGTTTCGACGAAATCTGGCCTGGGTAACGCAAAATAAAGAAGGAAAGTATGAAATACAGATCAAGGCAGGTACTTATAACTTTCCCATTTATCCATTTAGTACCTATTTGTGTAGAAGGTAACCTGGAAGAAATCTTATTTCGATGACACGGCCGCCTATTGTGCTCTATACCTATAAAATTGTTATAAAAATATTTCTTATACCATGTGTACAGTGAAGAATAAATAAATAGTGTAGTGCAGAAGGCTATTCCTAGTAATCCCTTTCACTTATAAAAAATAAACGAAAATATTTCAAGACAAAAGCTTTAACTATAGTTAGGCATGTAAGTAATCTAAAAGACTTTTAGTATCTGTAGAATATTTTCAATAGTGTATTCTCCATGTCTTCTCTCAGATTTAGATTCAGCTTTTTTGTCGCTGTCAACACATGCGATACAAATGACGAAAACAATTACTAACTACCTTCTTAAATTATTTATAAGACTGCCGAGAAGCTTTACTAGCCAACACACATTGCTGGTCTTGTAATTTTAGACCAACACCTACAAAAAGGAGCAGGGTTGTGAGAACCAACGTGACCAAAATGATGACGGCCTTTTTCCCTGCCTACCGACCGGTAAGCAAGCAACTTGATGGCACTGATTTAACGAGGCAGTTATAAATAGCAGTTTAAAGTAATAAAAAATAATGAAAAGGACCAGTGAATAAATAAGTGAGCAGGAAAATACCTAATTAAATAAGCGGTAAAAAATATTGAGTGAGCGGTTACGTGAGGGCAGTAATAAATCGGAATTTGTCGGTAAGAAATCTCATTCTAAGCAATATGACTTTTGTCCAAGTCGGGATTGTCCAGGGTTGGGTGCGATAGATGATCAGGTTTATGGCGAAGTGAGCTCCATCTCACTCTAGAGGCTTTGCACTAATTGAAACTGTTTTACAATTTTAAACGTGACGTTCAGGCGTGCGTGACATTATGTATGCAGTAAGTAGGTATGTGTTACAATTTTTTTTCTTTATATTAAAAATAAACTTTAAAGCGGCTACACACGACCCTAAAATTACTGGCGATATCGGGACAGCGGTAGTGGGGATGAAATCGGCTACGACTCTACACACGTCTCTGCCAGTCAGTACGAAACCGACCGTGCAACAGACTGCTCGTTGTTCCGAGATGCCGCCGACACTCACAAAACAGCAGAAAATAGGCATTGTTTTGGCACTTACTACGGTGCCAGGTGCCACCTAACCAGAGACGAAAAAGGAAGAATATTAAAAAACAGTTGTAACTCTTTATCAAAATAAATGCTTACTCCTTTGCTGTTGTGTATTATTTTAAGTTCCATTAATGAACAATTATATCCTTACGTTCACCCCCTTAATTGTTTATTTTTAAAAGACAGACATCCTTCTAATTGTTGAATTATCTTTGCCTGGTTTTCATTTAATTTTTCTTTTCTGTAGTAATGTGCTTTCTTCTTGAATTATTACGCCGCTCCATTATCAACAACTTCTTCAAATACATTAATTCCATGACAATAATTACTTCCTCGAATAACATCTTCTCAAACTTCATAAACTCTCCAGTACTAGTACCCCATATCACCTTCTCGAACTTCATTTACTTCCAGTACTAATACTTCTTCCATTTTCTGCCGTTCGACCTTCCTCAATTTCTATGTTTTTTATCCCACAAATATGGTAAATCGTTGAATAGATCGATAGCTTTGGTCCACGCTTCTCGATCTTTCTCCTTCGCCATGTTTTCGCGCAAAATAAACAATTATAGCCGCAAGCACGTCGTCGTGTCGTCGCGGCGGGTCCATATCGGCTCACATAAAATTCTAATTCATATTTTTTGTCTTACTACCGATTTTTGTTCATAATAATCACTCTTCATAATTTTATTTTTCATACCTTTTTTATTCATACATTTTTATTCCTACCAACGGTTGTCATAACAGTTAGTGATCATATTTTTTTTATTAATAATGTTACTACCAAGAACCAGTTTAAAATCATAATTTTCTTTTTCAGATCTTTTTTCTTCATAACATTCAATGATCATATTGCTCTTATTAATAATTTTGTTACTAAGAAAATATTTCAACTCATAACGTCGTTGTTCAGAATTTCTTATTTCATAAAAGACAATTATCATAATTTTTATTTTAATAAAGGCAATACATACTAAGAAAAGATTTTAACTCATAATGTCATTTTTCATAATAGTAGCTATTTAGATGTGGAACGTCTCCGGCGCTACGGGAAGTGCAGCCCCAACGCCCTCGCGTAACAAAGCGCAAACACGCATGCTTACCTCCACAGCCTCGGCTTTTTGGTCGCCTCCGGCGACCAGCCTCGGCCGCTCCGACTCGCACGCTGTGTGCGCTTTGTCACGGCGGGCGAGGGCTGCTCTCCCTCCGCGCCTCCGGCTTTACAAAAACACTCTAGGGTCGATCCAATAAGACTACGTGGTTAAGGGGTCGACAAATAAGGTTTTGAACAAATTTGAAACTAAGTATGAGTTGTATGATAAAAATAGTTTAGTTACATATATCGTTTTATTTTATCAGGTACGCGTGTACCTGTACGCGTAATATTTATAATTATGAATAAAAATAAATCTACATAAAAAAAAATATGAATTTTAATAATACTGATAAAGACGATTGATTATGTTGAGAAAATATACAAAACAGATAGATGTTTATCACTTCCAGTATTATGAATTTGAGTGATTCGGAACGATGAACATTAGGAACTTAGTATTTAGGAATAAAGATAGTTAGAATGAAAAATGTTATGATTTTCAATAATGTGGATAAAAACACTTATGATTAAGAAATTTATAAAAACAAATATTAGAATAAAACACATTTATGAATATAAAAGTTATTTATTCGAATGATTATGAGTTTCGATCATTAGTATAAGCAAATATATTTAAACAAATATTAGTAAAAACAAAGTGTATAATTAGTGATATTATGAATTTCAATGATTATATTTTTTAATATTTAGTTTTTAAAATTATTATGAAGAATGATCATTATGACTTTAAATGGTATGAGAAAAATTTTCGGACCTCCGATGATAGGAATAGAAAAGTTATGTGAGAAAATGCGCACCCCGTCGCGGCACTCAAGCGCAGACTGCGTAGAAATCAATCCTGATTTCGCTACACACGTACTGACAACGCTTCCTAGACGATAATTGTCCCTAAATCGTGAGCTCGCTCGAAACGATTTAGGGACGATAAAAATCGGGTAGGATTTGCCTACACACGAGACGATTTATGATATGATCTAGGGTCCTCCCCACCACTGTCCCGATATTGCCAGTGATTTACGGGGTCGTGTGTAGCCGCTTTTAAATAATACGTTCGTTCTTGAGCTATGCTTATTTAAAAAAAAATACTTTAGAAGTAAGTACCTAGTAACTGAAATCAGCTGTATTGTTATTTACAATTTATGTACAAAAATGACTTACAAATTATGTCCTGTCGATGATGTCATTCAGCGCAGATAATCCTACTCCCACTGATAACTTATCACATTAACTTATTGTAATAACTGCTGTACATGGCGTCCCATTCGCTGCACACAAAGTCTTTCACAGTAATATTAATTTTAACTTTTCACAGAGTGTCATTATCACTTTTTGCGATGGCGAATGCGTCAGATATTCTTTTTTCAAGTTCGACCGCACTATGAATCATGTGACCGTCGCTTCGCGTCGTTAACGTACACCAATTCTTTAACCCGACGCGACGATCCCACAGAAAATAGTCAAGAGGCGTAAGATCAGGGCGATCGCCTCACCGGGTCCTCCACGACCAATGCATCGCTCGCCATGCACTTGAGACATGTACTCGCGCACTTTCCTGATGAAGTGCGCCGGAGCACCGTCGTCGTCGTGCTGGCAGTACATGCTTCACAATATTTGATACAAGGCACCAACGAAATGCCGTACCCTGTACGCCAAGGCAATGAAGGAACGAAAATACCTAGACTATACCTAAAATGGTTTTGGAATTGACCCACCATATGGTTTATTTTCGCCGATGATATTGTGCATGGGTACTACTCTTAAAGTCCTTTACAACATGCCGGGACATTGTTTAATGAAACACTAAAATAGTGTACCTACCTATTAGGAAATTGCCCACACATATTAGCAGTCCCGTCAGTATTTATTTTATTCTGGTTTTTAGTATTTGATAGCGGCAACAGCAATATATCATCTGTGAAAATTTCAACTGTCCAACTATCATGGTTCATTGGATACAGCCTAGTGATGGACAGACAGCCAGACGTATAGCGGAGTGTTAGTAATAGGGTCCCTTTTTACTAGGGATGGGCCGAAATTCGTTTTACATTCGATTTAACCGAACTTCGGTAGCTTGCGCCGAACTTTGTCATTCGGCAGAAATGCGGTTTAAATGCCGAACATTCAGTACAAAATATACGCTTTTTTTAATATTACTAAAATAACAGTGAAATAAAATTAGTCTGATACAGGTCTAATTCATTGACATTTATTTATTTAATGAATAATTAAATTTATTTAATTGAATACTAAATTAAACTGGTCTCCTCTTAAGTCTAAAAAGAGTGCAATAGCTTGCATTCTTTTAACACAGTTTCATATCTTAATAAAGTAGGTACAAGTCGTAGGTAAATTGAATTCAAATTTTTATTTTTTATTTTCACAACTTCTAGGAATCATTTATTATTTTGGACTCTTAAATAGCGTTATTTTCTTCTAGTACCTACAACATGGATCGTAATAATCAACGAATGCAGAGCATTAAAAAAACGACTTCTTGTCAAAACTTTTGCTGAAGTAGAAGGTCGTCAAGGTAAACGATCTCCGAATTCATACATATTTAAAAAAAAAACATGAAGTGCTCAATTAATTTCTATGAAAATTATATGGAACCAAATGGAAAGTATCTTCTATCATTTGATGACGAAATCATCAATATCATTTGATGACGAAATCATCAAAATCGGTTTATCCAGTCTTAAGTTAAGAGGTAACAAACAAAAAAAACATACAGACGAATTGAGTACCTTCTTCTTTTTTTGAAGTTAGTTGAAAATAGATTCGGAAAGCGCGGCGACATTACACCGATGTCGATGTCGGCCGAATTTTTAATTTTAATTTTTTGCCGATTGTTCGGTCGAAGTTCGTATTCGGTTCAAACCAGATTCGGCCCATCAGTACTTTTTACCCTTTGGGTACGGAACCCTAAGGCTGCAAACTGGACGGCAGCGACAGCAGCGCGGGCAGCGACGCGGGGCAACTGGGCCGTTCTCGACGCCGCCGCCAGCGGGCGCTCGAGCGATTTGTCGCGGTTTCATACAAACTCAATACTTAATATATCGTGTCGCGAAAATCGGTGCCCTCGCCGCTGTCGCTCTCGCTGTCGCTGCCGTCCGTTTGCAGCCTAAAAATAGTGTTGGGCAGAGTCGGTATATCGGTACCTTTTTTTTTTTTATAAATTATGGATGGGACGTTTGTCTTCCATGCCACCTGATGTTAAGTGAACATGAAGACTAAGGTGGTACACGTCCATCCACGAGAAACCTATTCACTCCACGCTTAAAAGTACTAGGACTATACTGGTCAGGGAAAATAGACGCAGGCAGTTCATTCCAAACCTTGGCGACCCGTATCAAAAAGGAACTGTCAAAGCGCTTAGTTCGACTTTTCGGAATATCTACCACATACGGATGGAAGTTCTGTCTGCGTCTAGTAGTCCGATGGTAAAAGTGTGAGGGTTCAATTTGTTCAAACAGAGCACTGGCGCACTCACCAAAATGTATCCTGTAGTACACGGTTAGACACGCAACCTTACGACGGTGCTCTAAGGTCTGCAGTTTTTTGGTTGTGAGATCGACGTCATTAATTAGTTTACGGGCTCTTCGGTCAACGGAGTCCAGCGCTACTAGTTTATATTTGGCTGAACCATCCCAAAGATGACTGCAGAAGTCCATGCATGATCGCACTTGAGCTGTGTATAAGTTAAGAAGCTGTGCAGGGCCGAAGTACCGCCGTACCTTCGAGATGATTCCCAACTTTTTCGAAGCTACTTGAGCCATGGACACAATTTGTTGACCGAAGTTTAAACTGGATGTTACAGTTACGCCTAAAAGCCCTAGATGGTCAGTGATGGGGACAGATACATTTTGGAAAGTGGGCGTAAATGTGAAGGTGCTCTTTTTTGCGGAGAAAAGACACGCCTGAGTTTTGGACGCGTTGAATTTGACCAAATTCGACTCACCCCAATCAGATACTTTTCGTAAGGTCGAATCAACGCGCTCAATCATTAACTTTCTTAAACTCTGGATTTCACGGGGGCTCGCTCGCGCATTGGATACGTATCTCTCTAATGTTGCAGAGAGAACAGATCCCTGAGGTACCCCGGCATTAATTGCCATTTGGTCGGAGGAGTAGCCATCTAAGACTACTCGAATTGACCGTTCCCTCAGAAAATCAGATATCCAGTCGCAGAGCCTAATCGGTATGCCATATGCTGGAAGCTTACTTAAGAGACTATCATGCCAGACCCTGTCAAAGGCCTTGGAAATGTCTAAGGATACAGCTATTGCTTCACCATGACCCTCCAAGGCCTCACTCCATAAGTGAGTGGCATACACGAGAAGATCGCCGGTGGAGCGTCCGTTGCGGAAACCATATTGGCTATCGCTTAGGAGCTCGTTGGTCTCGAGGTATGCCAAGAGTCGATTATTTATGTTATTTTATTTATTTATTTATTTATTTATATATTTTAGGAAGACTATCGATTACATATTTTACAATAGGCTTATGGAGGATAGTACTGTGACAATCATTAAGAAGTCTCCACTGATAGAATTAAAGTAGACAAATAAAAGGTTATAACTAAAATATAATATACCTACTGAATACAGCTCAAACATTTATAAACAATAGCTAGAATAATTAACAAAACTATGAAAGTACCATTTGCTTTAGTGAATCAGTACGATATAGTTACAGTACACATTAAATACAGTAGGGACTAAGTAGTATGAGGAAATTTCAAACCTCTGAAATTAATTAGAGTAAATTGTTAAATTATAAGTATGATGTTATAAATAAGTACTACCTACATACATGGTTTTATATAAGTTAAATTAAACTAAAATAATAAAGTGATGCTTACACACATACCTACACTGAGCAGTTATTTTGAATTACCAGATCAGCTGAAACCTACAACTCTGACGGTGTTATATTAAAGTAAAAAATTATATTATACACATTTGTACGCACTATTATTTGAAAAATAATTTGTTTAACTGCCTTTTTGTTGTATGGATAGAGGAGGCGAAGAGGTCAATGTCAACGTTATTAAGTTTGTTCAAGTCATTAAGGGTTTGGCAAGCACGGTGAAGGTATGTATTCTGCCTGTAGTTTGTACTGACTGAAGGAAGATAAAATAAGGGACTGTGGCGAAAGGTTCTCATAGGGGTATAGAAAAATAGTTTGTCAAGGAGGTTGGGACAGTTAACAAGCGAGGTAGCAATTTTTTGGGACTTGGGGACCTTACCCGATTCCAATGAAAGTCGATAGAGGCGCGTCAAAACGGGAGACAATTCAGCTGCGCAGCGTTTTAGGACCACTGCAGGAATGCCGTCTGGACCACTAGCTTTGTTCTCGTCTAGGTGCAGCAAGCATTTAAGAACCTCCTTTTGGCGAATGTGAACGGTACCCATTGTAGGTCCGAACTGAGGTAATTGGGGTGGGATTTTTCCTTGGCAATCTAGACGAGAATTTTCCGCGAAGATACTAGCAAATAAATCTGCTTTCTCCTTAGCAGTGTGGGCCAGAGATCCGTCGGCTTTCCTCAGTGGTGGCAGCGACGGGCGACAAAAAATCGTTTCGACCGACTTGGCAAGGGACCAGAAAGCTTTACTTCCCGAAGGGTATGCGGCTATTCTGTCTCCGATACGGCCTATGTGGGCAAAACGAGCTCTTTTGATCACCTTTTTGCAGGACTTGGCGGCAGCGTTGTATCTTTTCTTAAGTTCATGCGAATCCAGGGCTTTGCTTCTGCGAGCATTTGCCCAGGCTTTGTATGCTTCCCGCTTTCGTTTTTCAGCGGCAAGGCAAGCACTGTCAAACCATGGGCAAGCTTTGGTTTCAAGGGATAGGTCAGCGTGGGGAATGTAGTACTCCATTGCTTGAACTATCACACTTGAGACAGCATCAGCGCAGCACGATGGATCGGTTGATGTAAAACAAGTTTGCCGCCATGGATAAGATGCGAAGAAATGTCGCATTTCATCCCAATCTGCTGACTTGTAACGCCATACTCGCCTGGAGCCAGGGCGGGTGTCAGGTGGCGAGTACAGCGATACAGATTTCACCATACAGTGATCGGAGGTCCCTAAAGGTGCAGTGACGGACACCGAGTATCTGTCAGGATCGGTTGTCAGCAGAAGGTCCAAGCAATACGCAGTGTGGCCAGCAACGTCGGGGATGCGCGTAGGCTCGTTAACAAGCTGTGAGACACCATAAGTCAACGAAAACTTAAAGGCCTCTCTGCCAGCATGGTCAGTGTCCTGATACGGGTATAACCACTGCCCGTGGTGAGCATTTAAATCCCCCAGAAACACCAACTGCGCCGTGGGAAAACGTTGCTGAATCTTATCTGCTGTATTGCCAAGGTATTCCATAAGCCTCGTTGTCTCCCGATCTCCGCTATGTGAACGATAGATACAGGCGTAAACCACTTGGTCTAGGCCAGTATCTATGTGAACCCACATGACTGAAAGGTCCGGCACTTCCAAGTAACGGAGACGCTGATAACAGATCACGTCACTGGCAGACATGCACACCCCGGAAAAGAGTGCGGAAAAGAGACTCCAGGATATAGCCTGGGTAACCAAGGCCGAGTCTGACGGATCGCTGATCTGCGTCTCTGTTAGAAAGAGTAGGTGTGGTCTCTCCGTCTCAAGATGGTGGTGGACATCATTCAGATTGGAGTGCACTCCTCGGATGTTACAGAAGTGCACTTTAAGGGAGATGAAGTGCAACCGCTGTTGAACCGTACTCTTTTTAGGACCTTTCATTGTAAATTGGTAGTGGAGTAAATAGGGAGGAGAATAGAAGTTGAGTGAAGCGCTGCAAATGGAACCAAGCAACTCGTAGGGAACAACGCACCATTAGGGAACTCGTCTGGAGACTGCGGGGACGCCCGAACCCCCCCCCCCCGCGGTCGCCATCGGGTCCTCTCCAACCGGTCGCCAACCGGCACGATGGAGCCTCCCGGTATTTCGCGAGGTGGCGGGGCAGCCTTTCGCATGTGGCTGGCATGCTACTTGGGCCCCCTACTACCTGCGGTCGGCCAGCGGTGCACCGTGCTTCGGATCCCGCTACCCTCCAAAACGAGTTACCCGGTGAGTCACTATCCTACGAGTTGAAAACAGTTCTCCAATGCAGCACGATTACTCAGACCTACCCTCCTAAATGGCTACACTAAACATCATGCCGGAACGCGACTAAGTCACTTGGCGGCATGGTTTTGTCTAGTGGGTGGTGACAAGCCGCGGCCGAAGCCTACCACCAGATGATACCGCTCGTTTAGCGCCACCCAGGGACCACGTACAAGGCATCGAGGGCTAAACCTTGCGGACGCGAGCAGTTTTCAGTCCCCAATGTCTCCATAATGACTTAATTTTGTTATTTTTTTACGCAATAAACGACTGCTAAAACTTTACAATATTTCATAACAATTTTGATAGGACTTTGCTACTTTTTCAACAAAAAGATTTGATGGATTTCAAATTTGTGCCTACAAAATATTTCGAATTATCATTTTATATGGATGACGACGACGGCCGGCGCACGGTGAACAAATTAGGTAATAGATGACGAATAAGCGATGCTTTAGAGTTGACGTAAGTGTGAGATTGATAATGCCAAAACTTATTTTGATGGTATTTTTATATTTATGCAGCCTATGACAATATTAAATTTCGTACTGTTATCCAAACATAAATGATACAATAAGAGTTTATAGAACTAATAGATTTTTGAATATTTTCGACAATCCGATGAATAATAAGTTATTGGTATCTAGATAAATATATGTTAGAAACGCGTACGTATTTAAGTGGGTAGGTACAATTAAAATTAAGTTTTCCACAATTGCGTTTTTTTTTTGTCAAAGGTCTTTCAGAGAGCTTAAAGTTGAATAACTTTTGAACTTTCTGTAAAATATTTTCATTGGTATCTACTTAGGTGCATAAATTTTTAATTAAACCATGTTTTGAGAGTATTTATGTAGGTTTCTAAAATTGATTCAGACAATTTGTTAGATTAAGTAGGCCAAAGTATACCTAACTATGTAGGTTGGTAAATAAATGACAAAACGATTCACATTAAACTGCATAACCTGCTAGGATATCTATTTCCTTCAAAGTGTTTAATCATAGCATGTCCATTATTTTTTTGAGCTCTATTACATAAAGCTTCTGCGCTGTTTCTTAAATTATAACACGCAGCACCAATAATATACTTACAGTGTGTTAGGGTTAGGGATCGAATTTCCGGTACTTCACACACGTATAGTACGTTAAATTTTATGGACAAAATACTATACAAAGGGGGATCGCACCCCTCGCCCATCTGAATGACAGATATTTAAACATTTTATATCATATTTATATAAGGACTCATATTTTTACAAGTTCACTGAAACTTAATTTTTCACATTTTCATGTCGCCCCAATACACAAAAGTGTTGTTTATTTGTTAGCATAGTTCCTGGGGAACAAATGAAATGGAAAAAAACGATAAGTTAAGAGGCTGGTTTTTAGGTAGCGCACATTAAATAAAAAAAATTGTGGAATTTTCACAAGTTTTTCGGCTAAACTAAAGGATTTCGCGGCTATTTTGCATTACTACTTAACGAGCATTTTTTTTAAATGCTAGCAAATATCATAATCTTTTAAATAAGACCACATTTGCGTATCGGGGTGACATGAAAATGTGAAAAAATTAGTTTCAGTGAACTCGTACAAATACGAGTTATAAAACTTTTTAATTGCTGTCATTCAGAGTGTTTAGGGGTCCGACCCACCTTTTTGACGATAAAATTTAACGTACTATACGTGGGTGAACTATCGGAAATTCGATCCCTGACACACTGTATATTATTGGTGTTGTAATTTAAGAAACAGTGCAGAAGCTTTATGTCAATAGAACTCAAAAAAAAAATATATGAGTGGACATTCACGATCACCGAATTTGGCTTGCAAGATTCAATGATTCTTAAAAGCAAATAAACGGAATGCCGCCGCTTCTAGCAACGACAGCACTGCAATAATATGGAATAATTTGGAATTTGTGCCAAGCGCAACTGCGTGTTGTCTTCCCAATAAAAATGTTTTAGAACGAATTGTAACACACTGTATAATAAAATATTATATTCAATATGTATACTTCCAACATAAATTGAAATTAACCATCAATAAATGGTACCTATATTATTTCTGCTCTCATTATAATACTCTCATTCATGGTTGCGGGCTCATAAGTAAATAATTCTTTCAAATTATTAGCAAAATAGCAAATAACTGCGATGAACTAAAGCTTAATCTATTATGTTATGATTCACAAGTAAATGTTTTTAATCTTGACATTAATTATTAGTAACATTTCTAACCACAAAACTAAAACCTACATAGTATACATATATCAGTATATCTACTATAGAATATCTATTTACAATTAAGTTATTAATTCTATTAATACAGTGTTTTGTTTAAAAAACAAAACAACATTTAGAATTCTTATTAGTGTCTACTAATGTAATGTGACTACAAAAATCTGAAGGTGCATTAAGATATTTTGTTTTATTCATAATTCATCCCACTGCTTGTTATACAAATTAAGTTATATTTAGGCTACAAATACAGAAAAGAACTGACTCTACACTGTACCTGCAAATTATTTTATACTACTTTATATTTAAAGTGTCTTTGATATTATTGTCATACTAAACTTTTATTTTCTTCAAGCAACGGAGTAGCAGCAGCTTTTTCCATTTCAAGTTGCTTAAATCGCGCATACATTGCACTAGCACCAAGTACAACAAAGTTAGAAGTCCACCACAGGGAATTTTTTGTTTCATTATACCATTGTGTTGCCATTAATGTTTGAGCACAGGCCTTCGCTGTACCAGATATGTTGTGGGTCAGTGGTGATGTAACCTGTAATTAAAAATGACTATTGTAGGACCAGTTAAAATAAAACTAATAACAAAGAAAGAATAAAATTAAAAATAAAACTTACTTTAATTTGTAATGATGTGACATATCCAATTGCAAATCCGCATAATCCACCAATAATCATTTGAACCCAAAATGTCACACTTTCGAAGTTAGAATAATTTAACAATGAATCTATCTCTCCATTTAAAAGTATCAATGGTAAAAATAAAATTGTCGAATATGCATTATTATAATAGGAAAGTAGCCATATTTCTTGATTTACATGTGGCAGAACTCTTTTTGTAAATATTGAGAATAATGATAATGCTAAAGAACCTACAATACCATAAATTGTCCCTATCAATGAAAATGAACCTGAAACAATACAAAAAATTATTCAGTCTTTGAAAAAATATGCACCTTTTTAGACTCAAATGGTTAGAAACAAAAATACACAAACCTAATAAGTTTTCTTGATCTACACCAAGATAGAATCCAAGTAAAATACATGCACAACAAAGCACACATCTTAGTGAAGTTGTTTGTTTCAAAATTATCCAACTAAATATAACATTAAATACAGTTGTCAAGGACCTGCCAATGTAATAAAATGAAACCCCAACATATTTGAGACTTAGATTGTTTGCTGCTATCATCAGAGTAAACATAATTGATAAAGGAAGTACCTGAAATAAGATAAAAGCATGGACATAGACATTTTGAAAGGAATCAGTCTAATTAAGTGTGCTATGGAACCTTTGTAATAAATTACAGCATATGCAAATCCTGGTAGGTACTGTAGCTTTCTAAAGGTGTTTTTTTAATAATCAGTAGTATAATTATGAATTTATAATACATATAAATTGGAACTAAACTTTTTGTTAAATTATATTATGGATCTCATATGTTTTAAATATCATAAAATTTACCAAGAATATAATTATACCTTTTTAATAACAGCTCCATCCCATGGTGTTCCTTTTGGAAATTTGAAAACACCAGGAATGCCTCGAGTTTTACTCAGTGAAAAGCATATTAAAAATGATACAACACACTGAAACCAAGTAATAAATAGTGGGGCTTCCAAAGCAACTGATTGACTGCTTAAAAGGGTTTTATTTACAAAAACTGTAGCAATAGACACAGTCCTGTAAAATAAGTAAGTAATTATAGATAAACAAATCAATAACTTCTGGATATGGTCAAGTTGCACTGAAATTATTTTTCTTACCAATAACATGAAACGACAAAAAATATTGTTAGATAGCTTTTTAATAATTCAGGACTGGTTCCTTTCATTTCAATAGAATATTTATTAAAAATCGAGACGAACAACCTTATAATCGGGGAAATCCGAACCATACTGATATAATAGTAGCTTAGAAATTAATTATGATATAATGCTGATATGTTATCAGATAGCATCATCGAGCGAGTCATAGTTTGGTCATAACTTCATAAGTAATACGGTAATACCTAATTTAATTTATCGACATTTATCTAAGAATCTAAGCATTTACTTGATGTTGATACAAAAATGTCAACGTCAAGTCAATCAATTATGTGATGACTTTTATGAAGTATTTACTGACGGACGATGATATCAATAGGAAAGCAGCTGCTGTTTTCCAAATGAACATAAAAAAGTGATTGACACTACAGTGTCAAACGTTTTTTAAGAAAAATATATTTATACTAGCTGCTGCCCGCGACGTCGTCTGCGTGAACGCTATGCAGCACCAAACGCACCTACGATTATAACACTGCTAGCGTGATAATATGTAGCCTATATGTTGACCCGACTTCTTAACTATCTTCATGCCAAATTTGAAGTAAATCCATGCAGTACTTTTTGAGTTTATCCCGGAAAGACAAACAGACAAACAGACAAAAATTCTAAAAACTATATTTTTTGTTTCTGTTTCGATTGTAGATCATACCCCAAGTAGGTATTCTTTTAAAAAAATATTCAATGTACAGTTTTGACTTTCCTACCATTTTATTATATGTATAGATAAATGATAAAGGGAAGGAATGAGTTCATACAGCCTTAGCCTTGAGCAACTTCATAAATATTTTTAGAAAATTACCATGAACTGAATGAAGAATAAAACAGTGTCCTTCAGGCTGTAATCCTCCCTTTTAAAATGTCAATGGAAAGGAGTTCTGACTATGCCAAAAAATAGTGATGAAATAGTCATAAATACAAAAATAGTCGTATTATAGTTTCGGCGGTATAGCTACAGGTTGGTGAGTATACATTTTGAACGTCAAGCTGTAATCTTCACCTCTCGTGCACGTAAACGGTAAGGTCTATCGACTTGGGTTTAATTTCCAAAAAATTGTCGTGAAATAGTGATAACGATATGCCAAATCTCATAAATAGTCAGCTAACAACTCCAAAGATATAAAGGTTAAAAACAAAAATTACTTGCAAACCCAAGAAATATATGGAAAATAAAAGTTTTTATTTTCAAATTAAATCAGGCCAAAATAATTATCGTTTCATACGACTATTTCATCACTATTTTTTGGCATAAACTTTAACTTGAAAGTCGAAAGCGTTCCGGAGAAATTCCAGGTTTTCAAATGTTCAAACTGTAATCCTCACCTTTATATTTCTGGAGTTGTTAGCCGACTATTTATGTGATTTGGCATATCGTTATCACTATTTCACGACTATTTTTTGGAACTTAAACTAAGTCGATAGTCCTTACCGTATACGTGCACGAGAGGTGAGGATTATAGCTTGACGTTCAAGCTACAATCCTCACCAAGCCATAGCTATACCACTGAAACTATAATAAAACAACCTATTTAATTGATATAGCCATACCTAACACAAACAACCTACAGTCTACGATATCACAAAAAATTAATAAATACCAGGAGCTAGCAATCGAACTTAAGACCCAATGGAGGTCCGACACCGTTCACATAGTCCCAATAGTAATATCAACAACAGGTATTATACCAAAAACCCTTGCCCAAAGCCTTAAAAACTTAAAACTACCACATTTCATCATAAACACAATTCGAAAAGCCGTCATACTAAACACGTGTCGTATAACTCGCAAATTTTTATCATCATCTACAGTATCATCATCATTTACCATTTAAAAACACCAGCAGATACTCTTGGCTTAAGCCCGAGTACCCTGCTTTATCAGACCCTCTTTGCCGTAAAAGGGGAGAGACTTATCGTCTTTTTTGAATAATAATAATACGACTATTTTTTTACCTGCGTCACTATTTATGACTATTTCATCACTAATTTTTGGCATAGTCAAAATTCCTTTCCATTGAGATTTTTAAAGTGAGGATTACAGTTTGAAGGACACCCTTGTCGGATTATGGTCTTCTTTTTCTTTTTGGCAGGGCAGCTAACTAATTGACTGTCAGTGACTGACAGACAGACAACTACAGACAGTGGGTGATTGATTGAAGTCCGCGGGTCGGCCCTTGCTCGGCCTATTTTGTTGTACATTTCTTTCATTTGGTTTGGTCTAACTTTAAAAAATTGTTCTTTAATTTAACCTTCTAACTAATACATCTCATTTACTTACTGTATTAAAAAGATGGATCCGGCCCGTGTCGCCAAAGCTGCAAATGCCGATAACGAAGAACCGTCTTCATTTTTATATGACATCATCTTTAGTCCTCTTAACTTGTTGTTGACAGTAATTATTTTAGCACTTGGTTATACCATTATAAGGAATAAGCTAGGAAAGAAAGAAGCAAAATCGACGCCTGAACTGCCGAAGATCCGAAAAGATATGACTGTGAAGGAATTGCGCCAGTACGATGGCACGCAACCTGATGGAAGGGTACTAGTTGCCGTAAATGGTTGGATCTTCGATGCGACCCGCGGTCGCCGGTTTTATGGTCCCGGTGAGCGATTTTGTTACAATTTTGTAATATTCAGTCAATGCACACATAAAAACATTTATGTATTAGATATAAATTAATGAACATAATTAATACTGTTTTATATTAAATGCCTGCCGGTGCAACAGAGGATGAAAACTTTATGAAGTTTATTTTAGATACAATCACTTAGGTTTGTAAACACATATGACTTTAAAGTTACATTTAACAACCTTTAATAATCTAAAAGGTAATTTATAAACTTTTCTCATTAACCAAATATAATATATAACACAGTCACATTATCTATGCACTTGGCGTCAATGATGTCATTTTTGAGCGCTGGTATGGATGACAAAAAAAAATGCATCGCTATAAATGTGAACAAACTACTTTTTATTTTGCTTTACAACAATTAATTATTTTTGTTCCGAGTGTTTTTTGAATGTTAATGCTTTTTAAATGAATAATTTTTGAAGGCCTGTTTTCAATTGTCGAATTAAAGTTAAAGTTATCTGACTCAGCAGAACAAAAGTTGTTTTATGATGTGTTATATTATAATTGTATGAAATCAATACATTATTTTTACAAAAAAATTATCTAGGGTTATAAGGAAATAAAAAAAGAGTAAGAATCTGAAAAAAAAATTTGTCTGTAAGTTTGTCTGTTTGCACACGCTAATCTCTGGAACCGCTGGACGAATTTGAATGAAACTTTTTTTGATTGTATATAATAAAACAGTAAAAAAAACGTGTCTGTACATTAAATATTTTTACAAAAAAAATTATCTAGGGTTATAAAGAAATGAAAAAAGAGTAAGAATCTGAAAAAAAAATCTGTTTGTTTGTAAGTTTGTCTGTTTGCACACGCTAAATGTTACGAATTATTAAAATACTTGAACTCGGTCAAACCATTATTAAATACTTTAAATCGGTCAAGCCGTTTGGAAGGAGTATGGCAACAAAAACTGTGACACGAGAATTTTATATATTAGATGTAATGATCGTAAACATTTTAAAACCGCGAGCGGAGCCGCGGGCCACAGCTAGTAGATAAATAAAGTTGTTTTACAATGTTTTATAATTGTAACAATAAACTTGAGACAACCTTAATTAAAGCTGTCGAATATTACTGTATTCATTATTTTTAATGAGTGAAAACATTGTGTAATAGTCACTGTCACTATAAACTATTGGTTGAATCCCCTGCATCAAATCTTCGTCGGCAAAGATGCTGACCATACTGAGCAAGAAGGGAGAGCGCGGGGAAATTAAAGCGGTAGAGGGAGGGGCTCCGCATTCCAGCGAGGTGCACAGATAATGTGACCCAATTGTACATTTTTTTTTAGACACTCGCACAACATTATCTAGCCCAAATTAAGTTTCTTAAAGAACTTGTGTTATGGATACTAGATAACTGATATACTTAAGAAATATATAAACATACATATTGAATACATACATATTTTCTATTAGAATAAACTTAAATAAACATATAAACATCCATGACTTGACGACTAATATCTGTGTTCATCACACACATATCCGCCGCCGCCGGGATTCGAACCCAGGATCTCTCGCATACAAGGCAAATAATGTACATGTACCTATTAGGCTATCTTAGCTATATTTATTTGTTATTACTTATGGTATTGATTACTTATAAATACATTTAAATCTCTGTTTACCCTTCATTTTTTTATTTATTCTAGCTTTTAGGGTAATTGGAAAGACTACCCTTTTATTCTCTCAAATAGCATTTTAATATTTGTAGCTGCTGCTTGGCTGTATGTTCTTCTTTTTTGGCAACAGCTTTTACAACATTATGAATATCCAGCAAAGTCTACCTGGTTTCCCTTTTTCTTATGTAGAGTTGTGGCGTGTTCATCATTATCTGTAAAAAAAAACTTTTACCTACAACCACATTCTATACATTTTATACTTAGAAGCATTTTTAATCAAGTCAATTTCGAGCATATCACCCATAGTTACCATTTACAATAAACCCAAACAGCATCTTACAATAATTACCCCAGTACAAATTGATGGGTTATTGTAAACATCCATGCCCCGCATACCAGTTGTGTGTTTGGATAAAAAAGCATTTAAAAAGACGTAAGCAAACCTAATACTAAAGCCTTACCTTCAATTCTCTTTAAAAAAATTTGAGTTCCAAATATTTGTTGTAAATCAAACTTAACTTTTTTACCTCAACCACTATTCAAAAGTTTTTTTTTCGGTGCATTATATATTTTGTATAATGCGTTGATAGGCATAAGAACAAAGTTATGTTTCATATTGAGCAACTTTATTCTTTTTATATTGCAAAATAGTTATTATATATGTTGTAATAGTTGACTGTTTCCAATTACCCCTGCTGACATTTACCCTGATTTACTATATTTAAATTCTCAAGTATGGATTTGAAAAATCAAATCTTATCATATAACTAGCCACCGCGCGTGGTTTTACCCGCGTAAATTTTGATCCCGTGGGAATTTCGGGATAAAATATAGCCTATAACCTTCCTTAAGAGTTCGGCTATCAAATTCAAAAAGAATTTTTCAAATCCCACTTGTAGTTTCTGAGATTAGCGCATTCAAACAAACAAACTCTTCAGCTTTATATATTAGTATAGAAATTATTTCTATTCTATACCTTTATGCTAGGTATAATATTTAAAAGTGGTCCAATATTTATTAGATAATAAAAAACCTCTACTATGGACATACACAATGTTATTTTTCATTGATACAAAATCTGAAAACAGTTTGTTCGGAATAGGTAACGGAATTGATAGAAAGTTTTTGCATTTAATTATGCTCAATTATTCTTAAATAACTGAATATGCTTAATAAAATCCTGGTAGGGTCCTGGTCAGGTTATTCTATTTTGCATATTTTTTCCGTTACTTAACATTTAAGGTTCTTTCTTACTTGCCTATGTCCATAACCTTTAGTTATATAATTTTTCTTTACATTGATTAAAGTTCAATTGGGATGTATCTACATGTAAAAAAAACCTAAACACAAAAATACAAATAAATATGAGTCACTTCATCATCACAATCACAAACAACTCTTTGTAATGAGCCCACTGCAGGCCATGAGCCTCTCCCCATGTGGCATGAGTCACTTATGCTAATATTATTTATAACTTGTATTAAATATTTATAGGTGGTCCTTATTCTGCTTTCGGAGGGAAAGATGCTTCAAGAGGCCTCGCCACATTTTCCGTGACTTCTTCTGATAAAGAGTATGATGATCTCAGTGATCTGAACTCTATGGAAATGGAGTCAGTCAAGGAATGGGAAGCACAGTTCAGAGGTAATCTCATTTATTTAATCTATTCCTAGAGAAAAAAAAGAAGACAAAACTATACCCTGGCGAATAATTCAATGCAGTAAAAAAACAAGGGGTGCGGTTTAAGTGAATGAATGATTTTTTTTTAAATATAATATGTTAATTATATAAGGAAAAAAAATATTTTGATTCACAAAATATTTAATACTTTCCTTTTCTTATTTCTAGAGTGGAGATGCTTTACGTCACTTACTTTTTCGTTATCTTTATAAAATTTCAATCAACTAATTTCACTTCTAATGTGACCGTATTAAAGCACATTGTATGTTTGGTAATGTAAAGATAAAGTACACACTTCAAATTCACGTATTTATAATACATTTGTTTAAATTTTTATTCTAAAGCAATGAAAATGAACCATTCAATTTGAATCATTCTCATTCAGTACCTTACATTAGAAAGATTTTAACTGGTATCATTATTTTTCTTTTTGACATTTCAAACTACAGTGGTAGTCGGAAAAACATTTTGCAGGGCAGTGTCGAACGAATTTGTTAGATTATAGAGTATAGGCCAAATTTTTTCATTTTTTTAAAATTTATTTATTCATATTATTTTATGTTTATTTATGCATTAGCGAATATTATCAAAAAAAATCTATAATAAATAATAGACCATTATTTATCCCCCACCCCCTGCTGGATTAGACAGGGGCCAGATTATTGGGGGTACTATCAGTTTACTGCATTGAATTACTTGCCAAGTATAATTTCTGTAAGTTACAAATAGTGTGTCCAGTGTGCTCAGGATGGAACTGAATAACTAGAACACGCAGTATAATGAAATGTGGTGGCAGGTTTTATATGAAGGGTGGAAAGAACACTCAGTCAGGGTGACCTTATGAGCATTTTTCTAATAGAAAAAAATACTGCCACCATGTTACAGTAGGCTAGCTAAATGTGTGCGTTCTATTTAAAATCAACAATGTTCCTGCTACATGAATCATAATTTGCAAATTATATAAAATTTTATAAATAATTTTAAAAATATTTATAATCCCTTTGATTATAAATATGCTGGTGCATATGTTGGTGAAGTATTGTATCCATTATTGAGTTGCTATAATACAAGGTTTGCATACTTCGAAGCTAAATTTCACGGTGCGTGTATGTTGACCTTTACTTATGACTCATTTTTAATCATATTAATATATCTTTGATAAAAAGTTGCTTAATTTTCTTAATTGCCTTTATGTGAGATTAAAGGTGAAATATAAATAAGTCATCTACTAGCTACTTGATATATCAGTTACTTCTAAGTTTATTTACTATAAAAATACGAAAACCCCTAGAAACATGTCAAAACTGCAAACCTTTATCATGCAGATAAAAATGAACTTAAACTGCTTGCGTCTCTGCCAGCTATTCAGATATCATGTCATGGAGGAATGTCATAAAAATTTTGAGTTATCAAAAAAATGATAATTTATCTTTCATTTTAAGCAAATGTATAGCCGGCGCGGCGAACCTTGATCCCTATGACACTTACAGTAATTTTTCACAACATAACCTTGTAGTGCCGTCACTGTTACATTAGAATCGTATTGGAGGCTTCTAAAAATGGCATTTATTTATTTTACGTAGCTATGTTCCAATAAAATGATATTCCGTTGGAATTATAACAATTCATACAATTTGCAAGAAATTATCTCAATAAAAATTTACGTTTACGTTCTGCAAAAGTTACTTCATAAGGTATGCTTTAATAGATACCCGACGATAGTATAACATATTTGTTTCGTCTGCTAAAATCTACAGCTATTATAATGTTATTTCCAGAAAAATATGATTTAGTTGGAAAGCTCCTAAAACCCGGGGAAGAACCAACAAATTACTCCGAAGAAGAAACCGACGACACAGACCCGTCTAGTAGCACATCCAGTAAAAAGGACCTGTAATAAAAACATCACAAAATCGCATTTATATGTATATACTTTATACAACATGTAAAATAGTGATATAAAATAAAAATGAAGTTTATTCGTTTGTTGTTAAAATATTGCAAACTTTATTAAGATATTGTCTACTTAAACTAAATGATATAATATGTATGTATTTTACGTGTTGTGTAATTTAGCTTTTCACGGTTTTATTCACGGTGTATCTAGTCAGCTACACTTGGAGAGACATAAAACATATAATTGTAGTCAATAAGTTCAAATTCCATTGAACTTGTGAGGTAAAGAGGCAAATTGTGATTGGTCTCTTCCTGTGTCTATCACTGCTATATGTAATGTGAGAACTAGAATTTTTGACTTATAATAGGAAGCTTTTGTCTTCTATCTCACTTGGTAGAAAGTGAAAACAAAGACAAAGACGAAAATATATATGTAATATACCTAAATCACGAAGAAACACCAATTTGTGTGCATAACCCAATATTCTTGATCTGCTATAAGCTTGTAAAGAAAGCAGTTTGTTGTAAGATTTTTACAACTAAATTAACAGTTAAAGAAAGTTTCTTCTTGATGATTTATGCGTCCCTTACCTGGTTGTTCTGAAAACTTTGCTAGTATGGAATGAATACAGAGATTTATTATGTAATTCCGTCTTGAATACGGCTTAAGCTAAAAAATAAGTAATTAGCTACTGAACTGGATAGCTTTTATACATTGTTTAACACAACTAATGCTAACATAAAAAGTTTGTAATAATTTTTTCATAAAAAAATACCTAATCTATCAAGAAATAACTCATGGCAAACTTGAAATCCGAAGTTCGGGTTTATATTTTAGTTTGATATTTAGACTAAAGTTGATGTCCTAGAGATATATACAACAAAATACTCTATAAATAACTTCAGACGTTAATAAGAAAAGAATTTTGCATTGCATTGAAATAAAAATACTTTGTAGGCATAAATTGTTTCATCTTAACTGTAAACTTGTTGCTTATTATAAAATTTTGGATATATATATATTATATTTTAAAATTTATTAATATATGTACAGTTTATGGATTGAAAGACTGACTGTTGCTGTTAAGTTGTTTGGCGTGCTGAGAATTAATCTTATTTATTACATTCCTGTTTCCTTCAACTAAATTATTTCCTTTTATTTATTAAAGAATTTGCATTTATTGCTAAAACCTTTAGAGTTAAACCAAATTGTTGGCTTGAGTTGATCTTATTAATGTACTTACTACACAATAATATTTAAATGCATAATATTTGGATAAATTATGTATAATATATTATTGGATCTTAATTAGTTTCTTAAAAAATATTGGTTACTTTAGAGTGTTAATTTAGTTACATTTATTTCTTTTATTTGTTGTTGCACAGCTCAGTTTTATTAGTTAACTCCTTTTATAGTCTGTTTCATTTACTAACTGAATGATATTTCTCTATTTCTCTCAACTTTCTATACCGACCTATTTATTACTTTCAACTGTGTTTAATGAATTCGAAATAACTAAGCGTATATTTGTAAGATGTTTTTTGTGTTGTATTTATATTTTCAAAAAGAAATATGACAATATTTTGAATAAAATGGTTACCCATCCTTCTTTTTAACATAATCAACAGGCAAATATAGATATTTTATTGTCAGCCTTTCCTTGTAGACAGTACAAAGTTATTTAAATAAATAATGTAAATGGATTTCTATGTAATCATATCTGCGGTGTGGTTTTTTAAACTGTTTCGTTTAAATGGGTTTGTTACTTTTGTTACTTCAACCTATTGTGAGGTGAATATTATTAAGCATATATTATATGCATACCTTTAAATTTAAGGGTCATTGATTATTAATTGTTTGGTGTGCTTTACTTGTTATTGGATTAAAATAAAATTAGGTATTCTATTTGAGTTCTAAATATAGGGTAGGGGCAGTTCTGATCTTATTTAACAGGTCACTTGCTATGCAGGTACATTATGTTAGAGATCTAAGCTTGTGAAATACCTATTTCATTATTAAGCATTATTTAAAAAATGAAATCCTTGTGCAATCATAACTTCAACAAATGTGTGCCTGATTATCTGACTCTAGTATTATAATTTGTTGCCTTTGAAACAATGTTTTTAGAAAATAGCTCTGATGCACTGAGATAATTACCTATTTCATAGAAGCAACTTAATAGAAAGTTTATAACCAACATACAGTTTACTTGTTAATGATGTTTGATTTTATTTGGCTTTTGTTAGGGAACTGAAAATGTGAAAATTGTTATAATTGACTGAACAAATGCTTTAATTTTTTTATACTTTTTTAAATAACTTATGTCACATGATTGATTCACACTTGGCAAGTGGCCTTTTCAATAATTTCTTCTGTATTTGTTTTACTGGTGAATATGATAAACGTAATCGTTTTGTTTAAATCAACCCATAATTTCTAATACTGTTAGTGTTATTCTACATGTCATATTGGATTTACTGCTGCATTCTGTTAACTCCTAATATTCTTTTTAATGAAACAAATTTTTTAAAGATCTGAACATAACTAAAATACGAACATAGCTTTTGATATACTGCAGTGATTAAAATAATGCGTTGCCGTTTTTTATGTAACTGATCTTACTTACTATCGAAATTGATTTGTATACGAAAGAATAAAGTCACTTTTAATTTCGGTAATGATTTTATGAACTGATACGAGCAGCGAAAAATCGACCCGTTCGAACTTTTGAATACCAATCTGTGTACCAACTTATTAAATAAAAACTAAAATCAATCATTCTTTTCTTTCCTTATCCTTGTCGACACTGAACCCAAAAGGGTGATAAAAAAATTTTTTGTCTGCCTGTCTCTCTGTTTGTTCAGGCATCACGCAAAAACTGCAGGTGCGATTACGATGAAACTTGGCATAATTATTCTTTAATATCGTGGACACCACACTGGGTACATTTTATCCCGGAAAAGTATATACAATAAAACACAAACTTAATTTTGCGGTTCGATCCCTAGACACGATTACTGTACCAACCGCAAATAATAAGTTTGTTGTTGGTTACGTCACACGCAGTTTACTAAAAGTTATGCTGTAAATAAATGTAGTACTGAAGGATGAATTTGGCTTGCACCGTTCGCAACGCAGCGCAGGTGTGGTGCGCGGCCGCCATGGATCGCTACCGTATATGTAGTAAGTATAAGGACCATTGACCTATATCACATGGACTCGAAATACCTACAAAAAAAACGTGCCAACCTTGGGCAACCAAAATGGCCGCCTTAGGGTGGGGGGGGATAGCCTAGGATTGTCAATATTGAATATACTTCAATATTTTTATGTTTTATTAGTGAAATCATAATTTTCAATATTATTCCAACCAAAGAGCTAATTTAAACGAGTGATTGATGAGGTAATTGGTATCTAGGTGTAAAAAACGCACAAGCTGGAAGATTTGGGAAAAAAATTGGCAAACGGTCAGGATATAATGTGCATATGGATTTCACTTAAATTAGGTACCATTACCTACCTACTTAATTGATTTATTTAACAGTTTATGTACACAAAGTAAGATACATTATACCGATGAATGATCTATACAAAGTTAGTAGGTACAAAGGTACTGCTAATAAAGAAATTCCTTGAGACTGGAGAGTTTGATTGAGGAGCAATAATAATATGTGTTAGATAAAATAATTAAACTATAATATTAGATTAAATATACTGAATCATACCTACATAAAAATCTAATATATGAAATAGCAAGCTGACTAACTGATCATCAACGGCCAGCCTAAACCGTTGGACCTAGGAAGCTGAAATCTTACACTTGAGTTCATTTTAGAGCGACAAGGATTTTGGAAGGAATTTTCAAAATTAAAATTAATTTCACTGATGTTCGTGTTTCATTTGAGGTTTGAAAACATAATGACCCCCAAGTTGTTTGCTGTGTCAGTGAAATTAATCACAACATTATCCATGATGATAGGAGGTACTAGTATTACTTTATTAATTAAGAACTAAATAGGTATCGGTTATGAAATAAAAAAAAACACTTCATTCATTCATTCATTTCTAAATAATAACAATTTGTTTAAAAACACATTTTGTTTCAGAAAATCTTGTGATCCAGCTAAGTCTTCAATTAATACAGCTTGTTCCATATTTATTTGATTTTTATTTCGAAGATCATCTATGATTTCTCTAAAGTTAACTAGTTTTTTGTTTTTCCTCCGAAGTTTTTCATTCAGGCACTTAATTTTTTTTTTGCTCATCACACTTTTCTTGAAGCGCCTCAATTTTCTTTTAAAGTGTGACCTGAAAATTAAATATTTATTATAAAATGCTATTTATTAAAATGAATGCAACATTGGCATCTTGAGTTGATTGATATGATATGAAAAAACAAAATTATTTGTTATTCTGTTCGAATATTTTTAAATTATTCCTTATTGTTATAAGACTCAACTTATATTTATTTTACACCACTCTAAGGCTCTTTGAATTAATTGGTTGTTGGTGAAAAATATAATGTTAATTTAACTGTATCCAACTATAGCATGCATGGTTAGATACCTACTGTTATAAGAAAATATGCTTTATAAAAATAAATACCTCTTTCTGAGCTTCTTTCGCAACTGGATGTGGTATTGACAATTGGGTACAAACTGCAGATGTACTAGAATTATCAATAAAATTTCCTGTTACCTGTAAAGAAAGAAATAATTAAAACAAAAAGCAAATTAAAAATTTATTATCATCAACTTGAATTTGACATAATTTAATTACCTAATGTTATATTAAATTTATTTTGATACTTACGGGAAATATTAAAGGAACTGAGTTTTCTCTTAATCTTATTACATCTAGAGTTCTATTAAAACATGTTTCAGGAAAATGCAGTCAGCAAACAAACCACTGCTTTTGCCGAGGATTAATATTTTCTTCACCAACTGCTCTTAACCATTTTTGTCTCAATCCTTCATTTTTTGGAAATCTAGAAACAAAATATTTGTAGGTACTTATTGTATGTAATCAACATCAAAATCCACTAAACATATACATATAATTTTAATCAGAGCATAACCCTATTTTAACTATGAAATTAATTACGAATGAGATAAATAAAAGAGTCTGTTACTCGGAAATAAGGTAAGATACAGATTCTTTTAACATTTATTTATATATACTTAGCTTTACAATTGAATTCAAGAGGTTATATGTGATATTACATGAAAAATGGTACTCACATAAGAAGAGTCAATGCTACTTGATTTTTGATTTTTCTTGCACCACATTTTAAAATGCAACAAGATTGCATCTTGACCTACAGTTTCACCACACTGCGACTTAGTTTTAAACAACTATTTCTTGTTTATTTATGCAAATCTCAAATAAACAAACACTTGACAACGAACTACCACGAAATACGAGCAACCAAGATGGCGAATTGAGGCACGTACCTACAGCTGTCAAATGAACTTTGACAGTATGTGGCACACATAGCAATAACTAAAATATATATGTCTCTTTCGTCATATGCAAACCTAGCCGTGAAAAAAAGAGAAAAATATATATTTATTGTTCTGTACCATATATGAATGATATTTGTATATGTATAAATGCTATATGTTGACAAGGGCGCCTCTATACAATGGAACTTAATGATAAGGACGGTTTTAGAAATTTTATTTGAACGCGTCAAGTCAAATAGCGTTTGTTCTTATTAGCATTCCATAAATTGTATGCTCTAACAACTATTGCTTGCAATTCTAAACCGCCTCATTTTGTCTTCAAAGTTATGTAGGTAATCAGAAGACTGTCAAAAATAGGTAGGTATACATTTTATTCATAACAAGGTCCCTATACTAAGCAACATCAGTGAATTCTACACGTTCGTGAAGTCTTTTTTATGTATATGCTACAATTTCTATAATTGTATACAATGCAGCTTCGAAAAGAAGTAAACGAAATTATTTTGATACAAATAGTTCAAGCGCCATTTCTGAGGGACTGGAAGGTATGTTGTATAAGATTTTACATAATTACAAGCTTTTGCCCGCGACTTCGTACGCGCTTAAACATTGTTTATATTAAACACAACCAGTCACTTATTGAAGAACCTTTTTGCCAAGTATCATATTATTGTGCGCTCACTTTATATGATTTTTCATAAAAACTGTAAAGCCCAATATTTCGTGCCGCGCCGTGGGAAAGTCGGGAATTTTTTTCACAACACAGTCACTCACTGAGGAACCTTTATACTAAGTATCAGATCCGTGCACTCAAGGAATAAGATTTTTCAAACAAACTAAGAAGTTCAACCCCTTCCCGTGAGACTTTCGGAAATTCGTTCCATAATACAAACAGACACACATTGAAGAACCTTTATACCAATTATCACATACAGGCACTCAAGGAATATGATTATTTCATACAAACTAAAACATCATATATTTTCCGTTCCCGTGGGAAATTCGGGAATTCCTTTCATAACACAACCAGTCACCCTTTGAAGAACCTTTATGCCAAGTATCACATCCGTGAAATAAAGGAATACCTACGACTGTATGAAAACAAACTAAAAAGTCCAACCCCTTCCCGTGGGAATTTCAGGAATTTCTTCCATAGAAGTGCCTGTTATTATTTTGAAGCGATATTTTATCAGAGTACCTAAATAAATATCGCTTCAAAATAATAACAGGAGTTATCTCAGAGTAAATAAAGCTACCCCACTAAACCGAAGCTATAAATATGGCGACGTTCTTAGAAAGAGCCTATTTAAAAGTTCCCGTAACCAGCGATCAGGTATGAAAAGATTAATGAAAGTGGAGGAAGCGAAAGAGGTATGTCTGGATCGTAGCAATTGGTGTTCCCTTGTCTCTGCCTACCCCAAGGGGAGACAGGCGTGAGGGTATGTATGTTGTAACTAAAAAAAATCTCAACTATCTCGTATACCAAATGAAAGAGCTTTCTTAGCACAGTTCATTTATGTAATGATTATTACTTCAGATTGACGACCACTTTGGCGATGGGGTAAACCAGTCTGCCTCAGACGCCAGTGGTTGCGGGTTCGATTCCCGCACGGAACAAGAAAAAAAAAATGTTCCGTGTCTGGGTGTTTATCTATTTATGTATTTATATTCTAGATTCCCCCTAGTTCGCTACATGGTATCCCATAACACAAGCTATGTTTACTTGGGGCCATGAAGTTGGTGTGATTGTCTTTAAAAAAAAAAGATTAACAGATTCATTATAATACTTACCTACTTAAATAAAATCAACTTGGCAAACGATCACGGCTAAAAACATCGCTATTAGTATTTAGTGTGACGTTTAAAAATAAATATTTCAGCGGAGGCTATTACTTTTTTACGAGAAGAGCGTGTTTAGTAGTCGAGTTTTAGTTTTTAAACTTAATTTTTTTATGCAGTCGATATGTCTAGAGCGTTATGCATGTAGCGACTAGGGGGAACCTAGAATAAATAATAGTAAATAAAATCCCCAGACAATCACACCAACTACATGACGCCAAAGTAAGCATAGCTTGTGTTATGTTATGGGATACCATTTAGCGAACCCCGGGGGGAGGGGGCGGGAACCTAGAATATAAATAAACTAGCCATCGCGCGCGGTTTTACCCGCGTAACTTTTGACCCCGTGGGAATTTCTGGATAAAATAGCCTTTAACTTTCCTCAAGAGTTGGGCTATCAAATACAAAAAGAATTTTTCAAATCCCACTTGTAGTTTCTGAGATAAGCGCGTAAAACAAACAAACTCTTCAGCTTTATATATTAGTATAGATAAATAGATAATCAGACACAGAATGATTTTTTTTTCTTTTTCTGTGCGGGAATCGAACCTGTAACCACTGGCGTCTGAGGCAGCCAGGTTTACCCCATCGCCAAAGTGGTAGTCACTATAAATACTTACATAATAAAAATTACAGATTATAAATACGTTATAGAAAACTCAGACCAGAAACATTTTTTTTGTTTCGTGCGGGAATTGAACCATATTGACGCAGTAGCGTGTATAATTACTGCACTACGGAAACCTTCAAAAGCTATCTATGACTTTGAAGGAAAACCGAATAATTGCACTAATTTCAGGTATTTTTTCCATTTATCTTCATTTTTTTTATAACTATTTAAAAATTAATGTATTGAGAACATCTCGAACACTACATATACTAACTGAAAAACTTAACAGCATATTGTTATGGTTATTAAAAAATTTTATCGCTGTTTTCTAATTTTCTCATTTCAGTATACCGCCGGTAAGTTATGTGTTATTTGTATATTTAATTCATGATTTAATTTTCCGTTTATATTATTTTCACTAAAACAATGATGTATCTATATTTTTGGGCCATTTGTTATATCATCCCGGATTTCCCGCGACTAGCTAGTAGCTCCGTCAAAATCCGCATATGTTCAGCGACGAGGAGCTAGTCAAGGAGCGATAACCATTAATTTTCGCTTAATATAATAGAATGTATTAACTCGCTTTAACACATTTCATTGCAATGAGGCGGGAAAATCTTTGACTGAAAGATTTAATAAGATACATAAATTTGCTATATCAGTCGTGCGAAATAACGGCCATTCGGCGCATTCGTCGCTCGAGTTTACGATATTATAGTTGGTGATAATCGTGTTTTGTGTTTTTTTTCACTTTATGTTTTTATGCCAGTTATTTAATCTAGTTTTGTGATGTAAATACACCTTTTTTTCCTACACACCCCTTTCTTTTTAACCGAATTCAAAAAAAGGAGGTTCTAAAATGTAAATGTCAATGACCCACTAAAAAAGTTTAAATATTTTTTATAGGTAAACGCCAACCCATTCCTGTTTCTGTTCCGTCCATATTTCTACTCCGTATAGTAAATTTCTACCAAAAATGAATAAATACTAAATTATGAACAAAAATGGCAGCTGAATGAATGAAAGAATTCGGGAATTTTATGAAAAAGTATGAAAGTCTCAGACATTTTTATATCGCTGAGTATTCCGGCAAAAATATACGATTTTCTTACAGTCTTACATATTCTGGGCCAACTCCAGATAGCGGGTTATCCATTCATTACGACAGACCCTGTAGGTACCTACGTACGATGATGAACTTGCGAATCAAAATACCTTTCGCTTCTTTTATGCTGATGACCTTGTTCTTAGGTACCTGTCAAGCTTCCGAAGTTAGAAAATCATCTTTTTGCTGCTCTTGATCAACTTGACACTACGGGACCAACTCTTTACGTCCTCATCCAACCAAGACAAAGTCCTGTGTGTTCCACCTGCGAAATCGAGATAGTGCACAAACACTGCGAATCATCTGGCATGGAGTGGCAATTGCGTATAATAATAACCCGAAATACCTGTGGGTCATTCTGGATTGATCTTTGACGTACAAAAGTTAAAAACAAAATTAGTGCGCGGAATAACACCATCCGACGCCTGACATCCTCCGGCTGGGGAGCTGCTCCACATGTCCTTCGCACAAGCTGCCTGGCTCTATGTCACTCAGCCGGCGAGTAGGTATTTCTTTTGTGGGCGCGATCGGTTCATGCGAAGGACTTGGATGTAGCCCTTAACGAATCCTGCAGAATACTTAGTTACAGGCACCTTGAAACGCGTCCGTTACCCAGGCCAGATTTTGTCGAAAAATGCCATTTCAATGCAATATATGATTAGGAATGCAGCTGCTCCTGTAAATCGTATGCAAACTTTTAGGTATACCCATATTTTGTGAGTTATTCGAAAAAAAAACGATTCCTGCTGCAGTAACGTTGCCCCAGACAGAGTCTTTTCTTTCTAATGAGTTTTTTGAAATAAATGTTATCCATACAATAAAAAATCGATTTGGTTGAAATGGTAAGTAGATATGAATGTACAAAAATTGTATCTTGTGCTTTGGTTGCGAAGATATTCCAGAAATCCCTGCTGGAGTAACGTTTGCGGGATTGCTGTATCTTGGAATTGACTAAGCGGATGAATATGATTTTTGCTGAGCAATAATTAGATATGATTTGGCACGCAATTAAATAACTATTACGCTTTAATTGGTGCTGTCACTTACAATAAGCTCTCTATAGACAGTGATCAAGTCACTTAAAAAGCCAGTAAATTTTACATCGAAGAAGACATTTTTGATATGGAATATGGAGAATAGAACTTCATTTTGTTTTCTTTTTTAGATTTTTCCTACTTTTTATCTCATTCTAAAGCTAAATAAGGGAATAATTTAAAGCATGTATTTTACTTAATCAAACATTCTCATGTAAAGGAATAATCACTTTTCATAAAAAAATACATCCACACAGCAGAACTGATGTCTTAACTTAGCAATTTGTGTGATATGGAAAACACGATTCCACTGAGACATTGAATCCCTCAATTATTGCAAACTATGAAGGCAACATGAATATTTAAAGTAACCTCAAATTCTTTATGAGAACACATAAAATATAAAACCTAACACATATTGATTGGTTTCATACTTACTTGAGTGGGCGTCAACAACGTATACGTATTGATGATGTTTACTCATCATGGACTACTATCGAAGCTGGTGTCCCTCAAGGTGGCGTGTTGTCTCCTCTTCTTTTTTCTGTTTTTATTAATAATATATCAAAAAATCTCACTTCTTCCTACCACATGTATGCAGATGATCTCCAAATCTACCTCAAATCTAGTTTAGAAGACTTGCCAAAAACAATTAAGTCCATAAATGATGATCTTAGAAAAATATCCTCCTGGAGTCACCAACATGGTTTAACTGTAAACCCAGCTAAAACTCAGGCAATCATAATTGGTAGTTCAAAAATATTTAACAAAATTGACTACACACTTTTTCCACAAATCAATTTTAATGGGATCAACATTGAATGGAGCAAAACTGTGAAAAACCTTGGGGTACTGTTCGACAACAATTTATCTTGGAAGCCACAAATTGATGAAGTGAGCAGGAAGATGTTTGCAGCTACTGGTTCATTAAAGCGTCTGCGCAATGTCCTACCAATACCTACCAAAATTTCAATCGCCCAATCCTTATTCCTTCCTATTTTAGATTATGCTGACGTCTGCTACCTTGATATAACTGAAGCCCAATTAAACAAACTTGAGCGGCTACAAAATCTTTGTATTAGATTTATATTTGGATTACGCAAATTTTATATGATCACATATCAGAATACCGCAACAAGCTCAAGTGGCTTCCAATTCGATTTCGCCGGAATACTCATATTCTCTGTCTTCTTTATCGCGCGCTGTTCGATTCTGCTGTTCCGAGGTATTTATCAAATAAATTTGATTACATTTACTCCACACATACACGTAATTTGAGATCAAGTAATAATTTAAAATTAGTGACACCGATGCACACGACGGATTACTTTGGCAAATCGTTTTCAATCCATGCGGTACGCTTATGGAACGAATTACCGTTACAAATTAAATCCGCACAAACTTTAGCCACTTTTAAAAAACTTGTAAAGATGCACTATTTCACAAAAGTTGAAGAATTACCATGAGTATTTTTATTTTATACTTTTATTATGAAATCTGTGAGTAAACACATCTTTTCTTATTGTATATGTATATGAGTCTATAAGTATTGTAAATATTAAATATATGTATGTGTATGTAGGTATAAAGATAATATGTGTGTATGTATATTTTAAATATGAGAACTTATTTTTTATACATCATCATTTGTATATTTATACATATTTTGTTTTAAACAGTATTGTACGACATGACACCCTTAAACTCATATAAAATCCTCTGCCCTAAGGTTGTCTGGAAGAGATCGCTTTTTAGCGATAAGGCCACCGATTTGTACTAAAAGATTTGTTTCTCTAAATACATTGTATCTCGTAATTTTATAGTTGTGCAATAAAGAGTTTTTATTATTATTATTATTATTATCCACATGAAAATAACTTAATATTAATAAAAATCTATGAAAAGTATTCAAAGATACCAAAAATGATTGTACCTACCTCAAATTCATATTTGCATATTATGTTAATCATCATCTACATTCAGAAATGCATTCTGAAGACACTAAAATATTAATAACGAACATTAATTACTAGATATAACTATATTTTATTGGACCTATGGTGCGATTGGTTGTACCTACTTTTAATCCTCATGTGCTACCCTGTAAGTTTTAGAAGGTTGGTGAAATTTATTTTTACAGACAGTAACAACCTATTTAATAACGTTTCAAGTTTGTCTTTAGAGAGTTTATTGTAAGTGACAGGATCAATTAAAGCGTTACATCCATTTACTCAAATAACTTGAAAACGGTTTATTTCTTTGGACTCCCTTATTGCATACCAAATTATAGGTTATGATGTAGTCGTTATAATATTTAGGAGAATTATTCAATAACGCATGGGCGTACACTTTTTTAACTTTTTATGGTTAATAGAGATATCAAGTCGAACTGAAACCAGTTTACAGCAAGCTTATATGTTGTCTCGTGTAGGCCCTGTGATTATTTTTTGTTTTTCTAAAAAGCCCGATTACTCGAAAACCGTTAATATTTTCTGAATGCTATTTCCCGCACAATTAGCACAAATCAAGAGTAACTCGTGCATTTTTTTTACAGCCGCACATTCAATCGTTGTCGAGAGACACGATTTTGCTAAACGTTACCGCAGCAGGAAACTGACTATCTCGGGAACCTGAAGACCCACTAATTATTTTTTCAGCGCACTTATTCCTACACCCATAAGGTACCTGCGCATGCACAATGTTTCTCTCTTCGACCATTCGTTTAGAATTTTCCTGCTGGAACAACATTACCCTAGCAGGACTCGTCTTCTCCATTTTTTTTCCAAATCGGCAATACCCACTAATTTTTAATTTGGCCCACAATTACAGCACATAAGGACCCATTTGTGCGCCCAATTACAGCTAAGATAGAGCTGTGGTCGAAGAAGTATCCATCTGAACATCCGTATATGCCTATTGCAGAAAAGCTCCCCTCGGGTAACGAACAACCAAGGCCCACATGGAAGTCGTTAAATAGACTTCGGTCAGGTGTTGGTAGGTGTAAGGAACTTAGGACTAGATGGGGCTTCTGCACGGATGACAAGTTTGAGAGCGGGTCAACCAATGACTAAAGAAACAAAGGACTCGGCATTAAAGTCCTTATTTTTAAATATATGTGCGTCTCTTATTAAGTCAAGAGCGTTATCGTATGTAAAAAAGGACAACAGTAGTTTTACTATCGCCTTTAAAGACAACAATGCGGCCAGTCGCCACGTCAATAACAAGTACGTCAGTTGTCATAACGACTTGCTTTTTGCAAATTTTGAAGTGTTTTTACGTAAAATCGTTATTGTTTATAGTGCCGTAATTCGCATAATGCTGCTAGTATCATGGTTAGATGCAGTGTGTTAGGCTGCCTCAAGGAAAACCGAGCACTACGGCAAGCCACCATATTTGTTTATGACTAATCAGGCACGTTTTTTCGTAGTTATGTTATGTCCTCTTGTTTCTTTAGTCATTGGGGTCAACGCAATCTATGGCGCACTTGTTGTCTTGTCCTTTCTCTCCTACTTCCAGCATTTAGAGGCCTGTATGAGGCAAACGGAAACGCCCTTATAACACCAAGTACTGGGCCAAAATACTATAAATATTCGGATTACCATTGACTCGAGAAGCAGAAGGGGGATAGTATAAAACAAAAACATCAATTAATAATGATCACATAATTATATTATAAAATGATTTAATTACAATAAACAGAATCATAAGTATCATAATGTTACCTAACACTACGAACAACTTACATTTAACGCTGAAGCGGGACACCTGTCTCATATTTACATTTTGTACATTGAGCGCTCGTAATACTTAATTTACGTCCGTGTCGAGAATAAATAAAAGAGGGGATAGAGGGGGTAGAGTGTGTGGTGCCGCGATCTATCTTTATATATTACAAGCGGACACTGGTTATGTACACTACAACTGCTCGACGAACTTGGTGAGTTGGTCCTGGGGGGTCATGGGGGGTAGTTGGTCGTCGGGGTTGGGTTGCCGGACGAGCACGAGTTCAGGCGGGGGCGGGGGTCTCGGGGGCGGCGAGCGGACGAGCGGCGGGAAGTAGCGCGCGGGCGGCGGCAGGCGCGCGCCGGCGGGGTAGGCGCCGCGCAGCACGCCGCCGCCGCCCGCCTTGAACCACGCGCCGCCCGCGCCGCCCATGCCCACGCCCACGCCGCCCGGCCCCACCACGCCGCCGGGGCCCACGCCCGACACGCCGCTCACCTGCACAATACATTATGTCATTAGCTGCTGTACCCATTTCATTGAACACAGCTTATTTATAATAGTGTGTTGGTTACACTTAAGTATTCCGATTTTATTGACCTTCGGCAAAACAAAAACAAACGAAACCAAGATTACCCGAAAACGAACAATATAATGGGATTGTTTTTTAGATAGTATTGATTTGGTAGAAAATATTAATGGAATGATTAAAATTACTGTGTCAGTATGAAAAAAAATTTGGGCATTCATAACAGTTAATTCTACTTTGTATCGTCAAAGTCGAACATGCATTTGGACACTTAATGTTTAGTAACAAAGCCTACATTTGCATCTAGGCATTTAATTCAATGTAGCACTGTTTCATCTGCTATATTGAATGACAAACAGAACAGCCTTCCAACAACAGCTACTTTAGATTAGTTCAAAAATAAAATCATATTTATTATACTCAACAAATACTAGAATCATGTTCCCAAAATCATTACACACCGTCATAAAGGGCTTATTGAAAAGTGGTTTTATTTTGTAAACTATTTTCGGCAGAATTGAAACTTTGTTTTTTATATAGCTGACAAGGCTACCTTATGATTTCATAATTTTAATTTAATTTTTATGAAAGTTTCTGTTAAACATATTACATCTATAGGGCCTATATTTTTGCTAAGTTCCTTTAGTGTTGCTTGCAGTATATCCCGTTTACCTAGTACACCAGCTATATTTTGGTGAAATATATTAAAGTTATGTGTATTAATTTCCAAGAAAAAACTGATTCGGAGAGGGTGGTACTTTTAGATTTCTACCGTTCCTACATGATTCTGTTTGAGTAGCTTGGTCAACAGTTTTTACTAATTTATGGTGTGGTACGAGTATGATTCTGTTTACAAAAGTAGATTTATATTCCAAAATGTCAATTTCTATATTTAATTTAAAACAAATATAATTTTTAAAGCCAATTTTTGTTCTTGTCAAATTAAATTTCTTTAAATAATTAGTCATGTCAATATATTTACAATTCTGATAATTATTTGCCAGCATTCTAATGTTATAATTAAGCAAGTTTTCATTTAAATGTTTGTTATATAATATACCTAATAAAAATATTTGTTTACATTTTTTTAATAATTTCAAGCTGTTGCTGATTTCACAAAATAAACTATATGGATTTTTATCGTTTCTACCAACACTTAATATCACTATGTCGTCTTCTTTGATTGTTTGTTGCAGCGACGCACAGCTGCTGAGTATGTCTGAGCTACATGCATAGGGTTTAATCATTGAAGACACGTCGTATTTATCGTTCCAGGTACCTAGTCTACTCGTTAGTATTTTCAGTGAGAACCCTCTTACTTGCTCATCTCCTAGAATAAAAATGGTAGGTTTTCTCTCGTTGCATATATGTGATGTTGTTATGTTGCTTGTATTGTTGGGTAACATGTTTGTTTGTATGCCTTGATTTGTAGTTGAGGATGTTTGAGTACGTTCATTGACTTTTTGAACTTTAGGTGTTTCTTGGAATGAGTTGTCAATACGGTTTTGCAAAAAACAAACACTTTTATCCAGAACTAGTGGCGATAATCTTGGAGTATTGATTGTTTTGAATATTATTTTCTTGTTTGTAATAGGTGAAGATGATATAGTATTTTTCTTCATAAAATTTTTATTTAAATATTTACTTGGTGAGGGAGTTTGTGTCACTTTTTTTAGTAATTCTATTTGTCTTACTTTATCTTCTAAATCCTTTTTTAATTGAATGTTTTCTATATTTAATATTCCAATTTCGTTATGTGCGGATTTAAGGTCTCGGTATAATTCTTCGTTTTTCTCCTTTAGGTCTTGTATCATCGAAGACTCGAGAATGGGACTAGCACTTGTATTTATAGCTTGTAAAGACATTTCCGAGTCATCAGTTAAGCAGTCGGATAAATTTACATTAGAATTTGATAAGGACTTTGTTCGTTGTTTATTTCTATGCGTGATGTTCTGATCCATTTTTAATTTTTTTGTAAAGAGAAAAAAATAAAACGAGGAAAAAAAAAAAAAAAAAAATATAAAAAAAATATATGTCTTCGTGAGATTCGAACTCGTTATCTATTGTATGAGAGGCGCTAGCGCTCCCGCTCGTCCACCGCGGCTCTAAGTCTTGAGGTTGAAATTGTTGTTTATGTTACACATTGATGACTCATAATTTTCGGTGACCGTTACTGTTTCTTTGTTTGAGACACAGTAACTATTTCACTTCACTTTTATTTAGTTTTTTGCACTGGATTTAATAAATTATTTTATAATATTTGGTTGTGGACATTGCACTGTCTCGTATTACGGATATTTGATGTTGGGCACATAGTAAATGTAAATATTTAGAGATTATAATGCTGGACACTAAAAATACTTTTATTTTCTGTTTTACTAGTTCAAATAACTTGCCAACACTTTCACTGTATTATTATATGTTATTAATCGTAAATATAATGTTTGTTCACTTTTTACTTCACTAATACTATTTTTAATAATAAATTAATACGGAGTCGATGTGATCGTGCGCCACCTAGCGGTAGCAGATTTCCTACGAAGATTTCCTACTAGAAACCTACGTTCATAATTTTCTGCAGACACAAAGATTCCCATTTCCGTTCTGTTTAATGAGAATAGCTAGGTGATGGAATGTTATTTATATTCCTATCGAGAAAAAAAAGTATTTCTTACTCTCTTTTAGTTAATTGCAATTTTTCTTGTATGATTTTATTTTATGTATGAATGAATTTTTTTGGCTTCTATCATAGATTATTGAAATATCATTGTCGAAATGACATTTTGTCAGCGTTGATACTGACATGGCAGTTTGACAAGTTAAAAATTGTGACATTTACGAATGGCGCTGGGATGCCAGATTATTTTTATTTATTTTTATACCAGGGAAAATTAAATATTTTATATCGGAAAAAATTGGGGGTCAAAAATTGTACTTTAATGTAGAATGTTTACTCTTAAAAATATACTCTTTCAATTCACATAGCTTGTTTAGAGTCATAAAAAATTGAAAACCATGCTGTATGAAAAAACTGAATATTCCCTTTACAAAGGACAATATTCGTTTTCAATAATTGTTTTAAATAAAGCATAAACAAATCATTACTATTTTTTCGTTCATTTGCATGCAAAAACAAAGAACCACCTCAAAAGCTCCATCCATTTCCCCAACCTCCAAAGCACACAATACAAATTGACAAACTCATACAATTCTTACTTGTTGCTGCATGGGATGCATCTGCTGCAGCCGCTGCTGCGGCATCATGTGCTGCTGCATGGGCGGTTGCTGCGGCCCGAGCGCCGACAGCCCCACCTGCCCCACTTGCCCCAGCTGCCCCACGCCCACCTGCCCCGCGTTGCTCACTTGCCCCACGCCGCCGACGCCACCGACGCCGCCGCCGCCAGCGTTTTGTTGCTGGTTTTGGGCGTTCTGTAATTGAGGGAGGTTTTGTTTAGAATAGAAATTGAAAATATGTATCGTTACACCAAGATTTCTTTCTATTATAAAAGATAATAATGAAGTAAATTATTGTAAAATAACCAACGTCTCTATGAAAGTTAATAGCCTTAAAGTTGTCCATTCCATTAATTGATGACGACACTTTGGCGATGGAGTAAATCTATCTGCCTCAGACGCCAGTGGTTGCGGTTTCAATGAAAAAATAAAAAAATAGTATTATATCTTTCAAACTCGTTATTTCAGCTTATTGATAGTCCGCAGGCATTATTCTAATACTTTATATTCATTTCAACCAAGCTTATATGTATATAGATAAGCTAAAACTATGTCTAAGATCGCGAATTAACATTTAATGCTTTGTTTTTGTGAACGATTTAGACTCGTATTACAAAGGCTTACTCATATTTAAACTCGATGCACACGATAGATTTTTCACAGTTCCCTGTGGAGAATTGACAACTCTATGATTCGTTTTCAACTCTATATAAGGAAACTTTTACTACACGGTCCTCAGTGGATGTTATTAGATTTCTATATATGTACTATAAGATTCTATCATATAAATAGAAATCTAGACTTTGGTCGTCATGTTTGAATTTTGGTATTTTAAATCTAAGTTCGTGGACTGAGAGTAAATATTGAAATCCACTATAAATCATCAACAAAATATTATGCTTGTCAGCTTAATCAGATTTATACTCTATTAAATATAGATTTCTTATTGTTTTATATTACTGATTTTATATAACAGCAAATCTATGCTCCATTAGCAATATGAAGAAAACTGTCACAACACTGTCTTCAGCCGATGTTAGTCAGCTTCTACTAACTTCTGACTGCAACTGATCTATCTCTGGTAAATAAAGTACTTTAAATAATATTTTATTCCTATATTCATTTAGTTTTCATACAAAAACAAATTATTTGTCATGGCAACACTATTTTAGTGGGAAGGAATTCAGCTTTGATATTAAAACCCGTTGGATGTTAGTAGAGTGAACTGACCTGTCTCTGCTTAATAAACGCGGCCATGAGCGGCGGGTTGGACTTGAGTATCTGCAGGATCTCGGCCTGTTGGTTCTGGCTGGTGGGCGAGCGCAGCGTGGCCATCAGTTGCTGCAGCGCTTTTTGATGCATCTGAGGCTGCGGCGCCGGCGCACTGCCGCCCACTGGTCCTACGGCGCGTTGCTGGAATTATACATGTCATTTTAGAATTTGATTCACGATTGGGGTGATTTTGAGGTAAATTCGACATTACACTCTCTAATTTTAGCCTTCACTTATGTGAAATAAGGTTAAAACTCAACAGTTGCTAAAAAAGTGATTTCGAAGCTTTGGAGAGATTTTAAATGGGTGCTAATTAAACAAACTTCTTTTAAATAGCATTATTCCCCTCTAAAAATCTTAGTTGCCTTCTAAATTACTATGTCAGCCACAATCCGTGCCACAAACCACGTCGGGGTTATTTAAAAAAGCTCTATGGTTTATGGCGCTTCGCCGACCGCTGCCGCGGCACCGCTCGCTTCGCTCGCTCGGCTCGCGCACGTATATTACTATATGCAACCTAACTGCTCCTCCTCGCTGCGCTCGTCGTCGCACCTAACCGTACCGACTACGTCTTCCGGAACGGGAGCCCTTCTTGTCGCATAATAATTTTCATCGCAATGTTAATGAATATATTACTTAGTATAAATTATTATAGCATAATTATGGCATAAATTGCTTCAAGACACATTTTTCGCAATTAGAAGTTATTCGTGGCTAAGTTATGAAAATAGAAGCTTGATCACGTAGCCAAAAAAATTATTCTGTAGCTGGACTTATTATTTCTCATTTTAAATTAAAGCAGTGTAATGTCGAATACGGCCAACAGTCTGCTGCTTCATTATTTCCGGACATTGCAAATATTTCTGAAAAAAAATAAAAAAAAAATCTTACCCTTTAACGTTACGGGCGGGCTCTGGGCAGACCCCACGCGTTGTTTTTTAAAAATATTTATCTACTCTCATATCATAATATTCAAAATAAAAAACTCAGAACGAATTTATATTGACATACTTTTTAAAATAGTATAACGAAATGAAATTAAAAAATTAAATTATAACACACTACCTCGAACAATACAATGTTATAATAAAAAAATTTTTCATTTCGATACAGATAACAGACCATAGATTTCATTTTTTTATCTGTATCCTGCGAGCGCCGCGCTACGTTACATTCTGAGGCCGCGCGGCGCGTTTTGGCGCATGCGCGATAATGGCGGGAATAAATATCTTCAGTGTATGAGATTAGATAAAGTAGTGTATGAAACTGCACATAACTAGGTATGACATAAATAGATAAACACCCAGACACGGAACATTTTTTTTTCTTTTCGTTGTTCCGTGCGGGGATCGAACCCGCAACCACTGTTTTTCTTTCGCTCCCAGTCCAGCATGGAAGGATTATCTATTAAATTTATTATCAATGGATGTAATACCTGTATGACCTGCTGCGGCGGCGGCAACCGCTGCGGCACACAGTGCAGCGGCGGCGGCTGCGGCCGGCACAGCGCCATGCCCGCGCCCCACTCGCGCTTGGCGCCGGCGCCTTGCTTGCCGTACGCCGGCGCTTGCTGCCGCGCCGCCTCTTCTTGCACCTGTAGTAGTATTACACGTTTAATATACGATACAGAAAAATATACATCTATTTTTATACTTTATTACTGCAGCGGCCGGCAAGAGAGGCATTGAGACGTGTGAATGTGGGCCGAGGCACACGTACGTAACTCCATCAATGCCTAGTTGCGGCCAAGGCTTGTATAGTACTTTTATAATAAATAAATAATAAAAATCTTTATTTGCATGGAAATTGGTACATTGGAGGTCTTATTGAATAGATTGAAGTTTCACAATATCCTACCGACAAGTGTCAGTGTGCAAAATATTAAATTTAAGATATGTCGAAATACATGTTTAAGTTAATTGTTATATTCAGTATATTTTTTTTATATAAAGTTATTTTTAATTAATCAATATATTTGTCATTTACAAATTCATTATTAGTATAATATAATTTAGATTGCAAGAATTCAAAAAGACTAGATTTAAATTTATTGAATGGTAATTTTTTTATTTTAGTTGGTAGTTTATTATAAATTTTAACTCTTCTCAAATAATGCGCGGACATTATACTAAGTAGTATAATTCAGAACTTTTATTTGAAAATACAATTTAAAACCAATGACGAAAAGTTGACGAACAACTAACAACAATAGTTTTTTAAGCGCAAAGGTATTGTCTATGTGCAAGCCAGTTCGAAATTTAAACTAAACCTTTGATAAGTTACCTCTTTGGTCGCCATGTTACAGCAGGCCTGGCTCACTCCGCGCGGTACATCCGTTATTTACCTACAGCGAAGCGCTCCGCCGGCGCAACTCGAATGGGTCGTGTATCACGCGCGCGCCCATCGGGACGTTGTAGATACCTACCTACCTAATAGCACTCACAGTAATTCTATGATCGAGGTCGCAAATAGTATTTAAAAATGGACATAAAAAGAAACAAATATTCAATTAGATTATGTTTGGATTTGATTATGTTCAATTTAGCAAACAAAACATATGTAGTATTACTAATTATTCGTCGTCACTTTTTTTTCATTTTGTACTGTAGGTAAGTTTAAACAATATTTTTTACAAAGGTAGAATAACAGTAATACCTACATCGGTAGATACTTAATTACAAAAAAGGAGATTAATTATTCTTCACTAGGCAGCAACCCTAACAGCGTAAGAAAAGATAAGAGGCATGCGATAGAAAGAGACAAAACTTCTAGGTATATAAATTTGCAGGTACGTAATGCTGTGCGAGCTGAATTCCACCGTATCGCGTCGTAGCAAGACTCGAATTTATTTAGATCTTCTTGCGGAGTAATTCTTCTGTACCAACTATTACTTATTCTGTGGTTACAGCCCGTTCACACATGGTCCGTTTTACTGGATACGTTTTTGTACCGTAAATACGTATACTGAATACTGTGCTATATGTGAAGTCGCTATACAAATCCATGCGCCATCGATGAAAAAAAAAAAGTGTCTGGTAAAACGGACCATGAGTGTTACGGAGTAGAAGATCGTTCCATTTTTAAATTACACGACAAATATGATTTTATTAAATAAAACACTTTTTAACCGGATTTATCGCGTATATTTATATTATATTATATTTATAGTATGAATCGCGAAAACTTAAGACAATATTATGTGAACCAGTACGGTATTAATCGCGAAAACTTAAGACAAAATATGATTTTATATAGCAATTTATTTGGCCGCTAAACGGGACAGATATGGATTTTCATACAACTATTACCGGCCGCTGCTCGACCATTACAGCACGTTCGATTTATCTAGAAGGTTGTCAAAATAATTCTCAAATGCCTAAGTCCATTGCAGGCCGTCAGTAAGCTTTATGTTTCAGCATTTAATGGACGAATGGAATGCACGATAATTTGTATGATTTATGTAAACGATTATTAAAAATTCGTTCAGAACTAAATTATTTCCCAATAATAAATCTCAATAACCTAATAAGATACTAAACGTGACGAGTCTCCATACTATAGCTGCGCAACGTTGGGGTTACTGATTCAATGTAAAAGAAGTTTTCCTGGTGGTTTATTTTAAAGATAAATACATACTTAAAGCTTTCATAAATAGTAAAGTTAACATATAAAGTATACATTTAAAATAAAATAAATAATAACAATAGCATATTACAAACATAATTATGTTAATTGTATAATCTTGCAATGCATTATTTTGATTGCAACTATAACTTATCGTGAGTTTTGTTTTATTTTAGTTTGGGATCCCTACCACCAAACTTCAAAGGTCAAATATGTCAATCAAATGTTCGCTATGTTATTTTGCAACAAGTGGATGTGCTCTTTCGGTTTTACTTTTATTTTCGTTTTTTTTTCGCATTATGGACCTAGATTCTGCTTTTTTACAAGACCCCAGCAACCCCACGGACTCTGATTCTCAAAAGAATGTGTATAATTGCTATTTTCTAATCAAGATTTTGGACATGTGACTCTAGTGTTGTACGTAATATTTCCTTTGATATCATTGTTTAATTAAAACTACCAAAAACAGAAAAGTTAGTTCATTAACCTTTTAAACATGGTTCATGACTATCTAGTCAATCTATTAATAATAATCATGACGGTATTAAATGCTGAAACATCATCGGCCGACGGCTCAAACACTATGGAATTAAGCCTTTTTAAATATGCTTGAAAAAGAGTACGTAGTTAGCGAAATACAATCCTATGCCACCAATTGGTTACAACTTTCATACGTAGCCAAAGCATCATTAGGATGCTATGATGCATATTAATTATTAATGGTAAGCTTAACAAATGACTGTATAGTAAAGAAATAACTACATTTGTTTTACACCAGAAAACAAATGGAATACGCAAGCTTATTATTATTATTCTTAACTTCCTCCTAATCTCGATCCTAAGTCGATACTTAAATCCGTACAGTCCGTTCACAGTTGGTTTACCTCTGACGTATGTTTTCTCTATATAGGCCCTACCGTCCGGTTTCATAGCCTTCTTTATTCTATTACAACAAGGTAAACTAAATTGCTGTAAATTTTCCAAATATTGTAAAAAGAAACGAAATATTACGCTCAAATATGAAATAATTATAGTAGACTAGACATTCAAAAATATAGGTGCATTCATTATTAGTAATACAAACGGTATTTTGTAATCGAAATTTAATACGGCAACCCCAGACTCATGGCAGCCAACCAAACAGCTGGAGTTAAACCAACTCTGAACGCACTGTACTCTGATTTTTATTGTAATTTGTCCTGTCAGACAGTTGTTTTGACATGATACACTTAATTTCTTGCTTAAAGATATGACATGGGAAATCGGTGTCATAACTTTAGGCAAGAAACTTACGACGGCGTTCGAAAAGTGATACCAATACACTAGTTCAAAATAATTATGTTTATTTATTGAAAAATAATCATCGTCTCAAAAAAGAAAATTCTTTTCCCCTTCACTAGTTGGTATATTGTTTTACCTGAGCTACACAAGTTCCCACAATACATTATTTATAGTGTTCTCATTACTTTTCGATCATGTCAAATGAACCGTCAGACAGGCCAAATGACAATAAAAGTCAGTCAACTCTCATTGCACGTCATAATACAGACTTAAGCATCAACTTAGGATCAAAGTTTAGTGCAGACGGGCATTAGGTTATTTAGACTGACCTGCTGCAGCGCCTTCTGCACATTATGCGGCAGCGGCTGCGCGTGCGGCTTGCTGGGCGGCGGCGACGCCAGCGGCGGCTGCGACGGCGGCGACGCGGGCGGCATGCCGCGCGTGTTCATGGCCGCCATGCGCCGCCGCAGCAGCTGCTGCTGTTGCACTCGCTGCTGCACTTGCTGCTGCTTTAGCTTCTGCTTGATTGAGCTGCAGAACGGGACCGAGCATTTGCTTTCCTGGAAGTGGTTAGAAAAATTTATTATTAAAAATCTCTTCAAATGGTGGTCGAAATGATCAGCTATACAGTTTTTAAAGTTGAGGCCTAACTCGGGTATTATATTGACCAAAACCGTCGCAATTGAATCGAAACATTGAGTTAAATCAATAAAACTGATTATTTAACGCAATTAAATCCCGACATATTAAGCTTCGGCGTTTAGAAGTTAATTTCAAAAGGTTTTTCTGCTATGCCTTCAGAGCGACGTAGAGTAAATTAAAAGAATACAAACAAGCTAAGCACAATAACTTATTTGGTATTCTCTGAGTATGCATATTTTTATACTCTGCAATCATAAAGAACGAAAACATAAACGTACTTTCAAATGATGTATTATTTGATTAGAAATTAATCTTACAGTTTAATTTTTACTCTAATTTGATTTTTTTTTTTCATAATAAGAAAGCTAAGACATGCCCAATTATAACATCTATTCTAAAGTACAATAGACTTAAAATTACAGAAAGTAAATAACAACCAACCTGACAATGTTTCGCATGGTAGCAGCACAACGCGATAAGCTGCTTGCAAATCGGGCAGTCGCCCTTCGTTTTCCGCTTGCAGATCTTCGTGTGCGCGACCACTCGCTTCATCTTCTGGCAGGACGGGAGTCGGCAGTTCGCGTCCCGGCATTGACACGCGTGGACTAGGGATTGGATGCAGCGCTGGATCGATAGCTTGCGTGCCTCCTGTTGTGAATTAATGGGAAGATATAGGAAAATAGTAGAGAATATAACCAAAAAGCTATGTATGTACTGTTGAAGAACAATATTTTAACTTGACAAAACCAAAAGTTGTAGTTGGTTTTGAAAATTGAGATGACAAACTTTACCCTAATATAAAGTAAATTCATGAAGTTACCAATAATTTATAATTAAAGTGACCTTGTTTGTTGGACTTTTTATGTATATGTATATACTATTTTCGTAATTTAAACAGTGCAAACAGATTTTTACGTAAAATATAATAGTAATATGATAGTAAAACAAAAAATGTACCTGAGGGTTCGCCTGTTTCATGTCTGAAGGCGTGGCTCCTACATCTAAGTCCAGTCCTAGCTTCTCCATCTTATGGGGATGCGGTTCTTTAGCGTAGCACGGCACACACAAGTCAAAGTCATCACACACCGTACAATGATACCTAGTTTCTACATGAGATTTACAACTATTGCACGTGTACACGAATTTGTCCTGTCCTTGATTATGTAGTTCGTATAACATGCACAATGTAGAAAATCGCGCTCTTCTGGGCGACGAGAACTCGTAATGGCGGTCACGAGCCATGGTTAGGAAAGCGTCGCGGCCGTCCATGAGTTCACAATTTAATAGTGAATCTGGGTCTTGGATTGGCTGCAAAAAATAATGTGAATCAACTTATGATATAATTTTATAAATTTTTTTTTTTTAAAAAGCTCACAATAATGCTGAATCATTTACTCTAAACAGATTGCTTTTTCTCTCTCTGTTATTATTAATTTTATGACTATGCTTATATTAATATCAGACTAATTATTTATATTTAGAAATGCCATTTTTTTTTAAATATATTTTTACATATTTTCTAACGTTCACACCACATTATTTTATCCAAATAAAGTTTTTTCACAACTACACGGTTTGTATGAATAAAACGGATTGATAAAATCCGATGAATAAAGTTAACAAAATATATTTAATTAATTTATGAACAATAAACTAAAACTTCAACCGTTTAATGCACGCAGGGCCTCTGGCAGAGAAATAAATAAATAAAATAAAATCCCCAGACCATCACACCAACTACATGGCCCCAAAGTAAGCATAGCTTGTCTTATGGGATACCATGTAGTGAATAAAGGTAAAATAGATAATCACCCAGACAAAGAACATTTTTTTTCTAGTTTCGTGCGGGAATCGAACCCGCAACCACTGGCGTCTGAGGCAGACAGGTTTACCTCATCGCCAAAGTGGTCGTCGAAGGCAGAAGGGAGGTCTGTCTGTACGGCTATACGAGGAGGCTGTCAATAAAATTATAAAACATCTCAAAAAAAACATCATTAATATTTTGAGACATACTCAAACTTACCGATAAACTAGCTGCGGATTGTGCGGAATGTAGTCTAATAACGAAAAACACCTCCTTATGTTTTTCCATGGTTGCGAATATCTTCGCACTGAGATCACTACCCTGCTGCTGGTCACTTTGCTTCTTACTATTCTTACGCTGCGCAGCCTTCGATTTGTTCGATTTCTTGGCCTTCTTCTGACCTTTTTTCTTACCATCGGGCCCTTGTTCGCTCTCCTCGGAAGACTGGAATATCTACAAGTTAGTAACAATTGATGTATTCACTACTCATTTAACTATGGTTCCTTGGTTTTTTCTTGTCTTAAATCTTGAATAAAATATGATTTTAAAGCAATTGATGATAGAACAACACAATGAGGTATAGTTGAATGAATAGTTGAAAAATGGTATGGTATGATGATAAAAAACAAATAAAAATATTATGAGTTGCGTGAAATTAGCTCCAATCAAACTACTAAATTATGTTTTAAGCAGATTTCATGCTTCTCTTTGTTTCTCGAAAATAAAAATTTGCAAACTAAAATTTGTAAATTTTTAACATTTAATAAATGCGAAATAATATATTTTAAAGGCCGGATTAGCTTGAAATTTTTATTCACATAGCATTTCGTTCATTTCGTCAAAAAAACAAATATATAAATGTTACATCTCCTAGATGGTATTAAAACTAGGTATTCGGATATCAATATGCAAATTAATAGTGTAATAGTTTTTTTACATGTTAATGAGGACATGATAGTACTTAAAGAAATAATTTGAAGTTTTAATAGGCAACAAATTTGAAAATAAGAAATAAGCATAATAAAAAGTTAAATAAATAAATAAGCTTACCACTGCCTCTGCTGCTTCAGCCTGTTTTCTTTTCTCCTCTTCTTCTTGGTCTAACTCTTTGATTGATTCCTCTAGAACATTCGGCCAAAAGTCGCCTTCAAAATAAGGCAATTCCGCCGCCGAGGAGATACTATCTTCCATAGCTTGCTTTAAAATATCTTTATAATCTAAAATTATTCTTTCTATTATACCTTTATCTAACATTTTCTTATACCATTCTTGTAATCGTTTTGGTTTGGGTATTTTTTGATCGGGCGGATGGCAGTGGAATATGTAGTCGTCACCCTCTGAGGGTGGACAAGCCCATATGTGGGCCATTGTATAACCTAATTGCTTAGCGTAGTCCAAATAACCTAATAGTATTTCGTGATATACAGCTGTTCTGTACTGTTTGGGTTGGAAGAAATGTACTGAATCTAGATATGCTATATACACGCGTCTAGTGTTGGGAGAAGGGCTTTCGCTGCCGTATTCCTGTAATAAATGAAACAATATGTAAATGTGACGTAAACCAAAAGACTTCTAAATATTTACTTGGTGAATATGTTTTTACGTACCTGTACATGCATGCCAAAGAAGCACACGTCTGCCCCATCGACTTCCTCAAAAGCAAATAAAGCTTTCGCTCTGTAAGGAAACTCTGCACAAAGCTCTCCAGTTTCTACGAAACGCGACCTCATACCCGGCTTAACTTCTACCATCTGAAAATTACAAGTATGATTAAATAAGTTCATATGTAATATGGCTAAATAGAAAATGTCTCAAATGCTTAAAACATAGACGTAGCTTCTTAAAATGGAGGAATAATTTGAAAGAATAAACAAGAATAATATTGTAATGTTTTTGAATAACATACCTTATCTGATGATGCTACTACTCTAATATGCACCTCGCCTGCACCCGCTTCTTTCTTTTTCAGGAAATTGTTAACCCTCGTCTCAATATAATGTCCAAGTTTTGAAGTTGTCAATTTCTTTGCACTAAATTTGTTGTCTTTTCGCTTGGCCGCTTTCTTCTTCAAACAATTATCACAGCAGAAGCCTTGCGGCCATATTGAGTCATGGTGTAAAACGCATATCTGATGCTGTTTTCTACCACAGTCCATACAAATAACAAATGGTTCTAATTCCAGATGGTCGTTCTTCATTTCCTTAAATTGATCCTTTTTAATTGCACTGTAATCAGAAATAAATGTGAGGAGGTTTCCTTTATTTACAAAAAATGAAAAATACAGTGAATGTTCACAATATTACTACTGATTCTTGATTCGTAAGATAATTATCTAGAACCACCGATTTTAAAGCAAATACAGTGCAATCAAGATTTTTACTAACTCTAGTTTTATTTTTGAATGTAAATCAAAGGAAGGTTCTTCTTAGACTTGTCTTGAAAATTTTTACCAAATTATTTTTATTATCTATTATCTATCTCTTTATTATCTTTTTTTATCTAGACCCCAAAGTCGATAATTTGAACAATTGAGCTCTAAAGGTTTGTGATAGTCAAGAACATAAATAATATCTATAAGTATAACTCACGTTTGCGACTGCAGCGGATCATCCCCGAGCGTGACAGTGTCTCCTTGTATGTCGTTGAAGCACTTCTGGCAGAAGGTGTATCTATCGGACACAACCCCATACGCTTTTAGACTGTACAGTCAGTTTGTGTGAAGCGTGAGGACCGTGCGCAGGCAAGGACGTGCGTAAACAGGGCCAAAACAAATTAGTAAGCGATTAGAACATAAAAAAGGGTTAAGTCAATAGCGGAACACGTGAAATAAGACAATGAGTGGCAGCTACTACTTATTAGACTGGTATGGCGATGGTATGAAAAAAAATCTAAGCAGCTTACAAAATAAGCATGGAAAAAGATTGATCAAGTTGTTATGCACAGTATTGCCTACTAGTCTAATAAGTAGAATATGATGGTTTGCATTTTGAGTTGCCAATAGAAATATTACAGGACTTAAAAAAAATAAGGGTAAAATAACGAATTAAAACCCGTCAGCGGGACGAAATATTTTTGAAATAAATAGGTTCATGGAATTTGTGAATGTGGGCAATCGTTTTCATATTTGATATTGCATGTGCATCAAACATATAAAATATATTCCTTTGAAATATTACCCCATGCAAGAACAAAGGGCGATCTACTCGGGTTCAGACTTCAAATTAGATCAAGTTTCAACAAATACAATCTTGTGTTTGGTAAGTGAAAACTCAGCATAGTGTAAAGTTCGTGTTCATCAGAACTTAATTTATTGTTTGAATATAATTTATTTCAAGGGCGTTAACGTAAAATTCGCTGTTTCCATGCCCTAAACACCTGAAAATGTTCATTCAGTTGGTTATCTGTCATACTAAGTGACTGTTACTGGTTATAGTTTTGCGTCATGTTTATGTAAGGGTAGCGTAACTTCCTTAAATATCTGGACTACAAGTTTGGTGTCTGATAGCATAGGAAGTTATAGTATTATAGTTGCTTTAGGATTTATTAAAAATACAAAAATTTATTACCATCAAAAAACGATCAAATAAAGTTCAATCGAATTTGAGTTCAGCTGAGTTGTTTGTACTTTTCAACTTCACAGCATTAACTACACTTTAATGACAACCAACTAACATAGTAATCAAACAACCTAAAACTAGAGTCACATAAAACTAGCACTTGTATATTTGACCAAATCCATATTCAATTTGTTGTCATTGGTGAAATTCAAGCTTCTTGAGCAAAGTCATTTATTTAAAAGATAATGCAATATCAAATATCAGTGACTTAACAAAACACATATGTTTCAAGATTATGTTCATAAGTTTCGTATTTTTAATTCTCTGTCAAACTAAAATATATAAAGTCTTATGATCATATTTCAAAAAATATGCGATGGATTGGGGAACAACTAAAAAATACAACAATTTTCATACATAATACATTGAAATGAATATGTTTAAATATGTAGCTTTGCGATTCTGTTTCACTACATACTCCATCATTTGGATAAATAATATGAATGTGAGATGTGAGGGTCGGCAACGGCAAAGCATTCGTTTCCACACAAGCACACACATAAAATTGCGATTATTATCTAAATACTACAGACAAACTATTTTATAAAGGGAATTCTTTAATCCAAAATATCTGTTTCCAGAAATACGTAATGACAGGAATTCACAGGACCACAAATATTTTGGGTGGGTAAATATACAGGGTGTTCAAAAACGCATGAGTTAGAACAAAGGCGGATCCCTAGTTACGTGAAATAATGAGCGTTTAGAAATCTAATCATCACTTATTCTCATACGAATTTTAAACACATTGGTTTAAAGTGTGTAGTGTTTTTAAAATAAATAAAATTCTTCCAAAAATTGAATTGTAAGTGCCAAAGATATACAAAACATATATATTCAAAATGCAATGTCTTTTCGTGTTACATTTGTCTACGAGTATTTTTTGCACTGAGTTACTCAGGAATGAATTCCAAATAGTCTAATATGTTTTCGTTTGTTAAACGCCACAAAATAACATCAATTAAAATCATGTATGGCCCGCTACCACTGTTCTTTTATAAAAAATGTTCTTCCAAAACACTTTAGTACAGATTTTTTTGTTTTTCATACAATATTTTTTCAATAAAAGTACTACCAAGAAAAAAAATGTAACAAAAACAATATAAAGAAGCTAATTAAAAATGCATGTGTTTCTGACAAAATAGGAACATATACAAATCTACATTTCTTTAAATAGAAATAATAAGATAATAATTGTGAGTTATGATTGATTAGGTCAGTTACTTAAGTACGCTATACTTAGGTTTGTAGTTGAAGAAGAGGCACAAAAGGCGGCCTTATAGCTGTTAAGTGTTTCTTCTAACAAACTTGGATATTGTATGCTCTATATTTTGAACATCCTGTATAGTTCATTCTATTGATGGATAATTTCAATATCTTTATATTCATAATTTTTATATTTGTTTTGATATGTATGGTAAATAAATTCAATTGAGCTTCATTTAACAAATAATATAGTATTGTGCTACTACTGACCTGTTTTGGTAACTGAAGTATTTAGCATCACGAGGTATGGTACAAAGTTGTTTGCCATAGCAACATAACACTTGAGGGTTAAATGTATACTTCCTCCCACAACAGTAGCCCAGATTTTGCATGACTGGGTCTATTTCTTGTTCAAAAACTTCAGATAACTGTAGAACAAAAATATTTAGTTAGTTTCAGTAGTAAGTTTAGATGTAAATAAAGGATTGTATAATATAGTTATGACGTTTACCTTAGTACAGTACCGGTAAACCCGGGAGTTCTTTCGGTTGTAAAGCCACGCATTTTCGAACATCAGCCAAACATCATCAACATACTCCCACGGGTCTTTGTACTCGCCCCGATCCAGCTTCATTTTTATGGTGGACAGATCGATAGGTTTAGTGACTATATCAAAGTAATCAGGAATGCCTAGAGCCTGCGCATCGACGGGTTGTCTGAAAGGGAGCGACTCAGGATCCTGTCGGAATAGCTTTTCCAAAGTAGGCATAAGTTCCGCTCGAAGCTCTTCCGGTTTGAAGACGCAGAGTCGTTTCGCTCGGTCGGTGGGCGACGTGTTGGGGATAGGCTCGGCGGTGGGGCCGGTAGGGGCACTGGTTTCGGCGGTTTCCTCCTTGATCTCTGCTTTGATTTCGTGCTTGATTGGGAAGTCCGGCGTGGGCGGTTTGTGGGCGGGTGTTTCGTCGCGCATGCCTTTGCCGCCGGCGTCGGGGTCGTCGGGCTCATCCTTGATGCGGGGCTCGTCGGGGTCTGGTTTGATTTCTGGGGGAAGGGGTGGTGGGGTTGGGGGTGGGGGAGGTACAGGATGCGCGGGGGTGGCAGGAGTGCGGGGTGCGGCCGGGGAGGCGTAAGCCGGGGTCATGAAAGGGGATTGCGCGGCTGGCGCGGGGCCTCGTGGAGGCGATGGCATGGTTGGCGGGCCGTTGCTGGCCAGTGACGGGTACCCCGCGGGGGACGTCAGCGGCTGCGCGAACGGAGACATGCCGGGGTTGCCGACCGAGGGTACGCCCACTGAGCCCACGGACCCGCCGTTTGGCGTGTGCGGCATCTGTTGATGGAAGTCCTAGTTAGGTAATGAAAGAAAAAAATTAAATAAATAAGTTATGGACTTCTCAAGCATGTATAAAATATTTTATCTGTTATTCTAATTCATATGAGTTTATTTTAATTAAATTAAAAAGACACCAACCTGATTAGGACTCGGTCCGGGAGGTCCGACTAAATTATTTGGATAAGCGAGCCTTGTTTGTTGCATATTGAGAGTCATGCCAGGTGAAGGAATCCTCATAGTTGCCAGCTGTGGCTGAGTAGGCCGCGTCCCTCTAACCACACCCGGCAGGTTCTGTTGCTGCTGTTGAGCTTGCTGCTGCATCTGCTGTTCTTTTCTCTTCTGTCGCTTCTCTTCTAACTCTTTCTGTATTTTATAAATCTTCTCAGCAAGTAGGTGATAGTATTCCGACCGCGTGCTTGCCATTTCGTACATGTCACCTTCTACCTTTCTCGCGTAAGCGACTAAGTTGTGCATGCGTTTGTCTAGCATTGCTGTGGGGTCTGGAGTTGGGAAGATGGCTTGTACCCTGGTAAGAACAATACATTTATGTTAAATACATGTACAGATTAAGATTAAAGTAGATTAAAGTACCTATGTTTGATTCTAAAACTGCTAAATAATAACAAATCTACTTACAGTTTATGAACGAGATGGTTTCTGAGATCGGCTGTTATAGACTGGTGCCATTCTTTAGTGCCAGACGCGGGGTTCGCGGTCACCGGCCCACCCGGCAACTGAAGGGTAGTCGTTGAACCCATCTGCAGCTAAACAAATATGAAAAGGATTGTATTAAGTCTGAATGTTTTTGTGTTAAACACATTTTAAGACTATGAAATAGATAGGTTTTTAGTGCTTCGTAATAATTGTTTTGCACAGTTTTCTTACTTGTTCAATGTAGGCATCAATCCAAAAATATGTCTTAATGACTTGTTAAATAAAACCGGATTTTATCGAGTTTACTTATATTTAACAATGTTTTGTTGTCCGTTTGTTCTGTTCAATTCATATTCATATAATTAATTCATAGAAGGATCTTAGCAGCAATTTATGTTAGTAGCAGGCATTTAGGTAGTGTCTAACCCAAGTAGGTTTTAATTTATTCAATATAAAAAAAAAAATGTCAGTCATGTAAGGTCTAAGGCTACTAACTCCTAAGGCTTGTATTACGAAATCTTACTTAGGCGGGAACCTGGGCCGTTCTCGACGGCAGCGAGTGCTCGAGCGATTTGTCGCGGTTTCATACAAACTCAATACTTTCTATCGTGCCGCGGAAATCGCTGCTCACGGAACACAAATGCTAGACAGTTTTATATGAGAATTGAAATCGAATATGTGACTGCGTTAAGCGGACAAAAGCGCAGGTACCCGCGACGGGAACCCGCGCGGTACTCCGCTTAACCCGAGCATGATACCGTTGGAAGGCCCCCACTTGCCGTCTCGAGCACGCGACGAGACACATGGTCGCGGACATGGGATATAACATACCTGAGGCGGCATACACTGCGCCGGCGAGGGCTGCAGGGCGTGCTCCGCCAAGGGAGGCGGCCGCGGCACCGGCATGCGCGCCACCCCGCGCCCGAAGTGCGCGACTCCCAGCTGAGACACGGACGTCGGACACGCGATGCCGAGCGCTTCGTAGGCACGCTGCATGTCTGCTCCTTGCTGGATCTGGAGCAAAACATTTACGTTATTTATGAATTAAACATTTTATAAACCTGGTTACGCTGCGTTTCCACTGACGCGGAGCTGGGCGGAGAAGAGCGTTGAAAAGTGTTGAGTGTTTCCACTGAAGTGGAGCACTGCGGCGTGTTGAATATGTGTTAAAATATGTTTACGTACTTTAACACCCATTCAAGAACTTCAACCTAGCTGACCTCCGCTCCACACCGCCCCGCTGTCCACCGCGTCGAATCGCTGTATTTATATGAATATCTGTTCAACTCTGCCCCACTCCGTTCGTGCTTTTTCCACTGAAGCGAAGCGGAGATTTCGAGCATAGTGATTGGTCTATTCAGGCGCCATAAAGCTCCGCTCCGCCCAGCTCCGCCTCAATAGAAACCCAGCTTAAATCACGTGTTTTACCTCACGAGCGACTGAGACTAAGAGCGGTTACGCACTAAATCCGATTCTATTTCGAGAATGACGGCCCGGAGAAACCCTAAAACTTTCCTTTGATAGCTTACGCACTACATCCCGTGTGCGAAATTTCATAAAAGATTTCAAGATTCTTATTTTCTCATCTCGGGTGGTATAAGAATCGGATGTAGTGCGTAACCGTTCTAACTAAAGCATAATATCGTAAACGGTTTAAAAAGTTAATTTAAGTACAACTTTAATTTTCTCAAAAAGGACTATTTTTTTTTACTCTCGCCTAATTAATGTAATACCCATAAGAGATTGTCCATAAATCACGTAAGGCTTGAAAGGTGGAAGGGTTTGAAGAATATCACGTGTATTTATTTTTCGTGCGATTTCTAAACAGAAAAGCGGCGTGCAATGTGACTTGTGACGGGGTGTGTAAATTCATGTCACAAGAAACCTTATCGGAGTTACAAGAGTCTAGAGCCGCTCAATGTTCGTCTTTCACGCAAGCTCAGGCGACGACCGATCGGCAGATCGGCATCGGAGTATTGGCTTGATGAAACCGACCTTGATCTTCAACAAAACTTAGTGCCGATGACAACTAACCTGCATGTCTTACTTATGTAGTTCCGAGTACTAACTATGGTCATGAACTAGCACAATACATGTTTTTCGAATCCTTCGTTTGTTATTATTGTGTGAAGACATTTTCGTCATGGTGCTTAATTTTAGAAAAGATAATATTCGAAAAAAAAAATTAAAGGTAATTTATAGGTACTAAAAATACACGTGGTGTTAGGTCTGGAGGGGGGAGTTAAAATGCTTAATAAACTTAATTATTGAAACGTCATAACGTACCTATTATACTACCGTAACAAAACGTAAAATTCTGAACTGTTATGCAAATTCTCAAGTTTGTATGCGCCCGCCGTTCAGTTTGCAGCCTTACAATCATCGTCATGTGAATAAAAATTCACACAGACCTTAGAAAATTCTACAATCAGACTTTCCTCAGGTATCACTTCATCCATTGATGAAAACCATATGAATATCCAAGCTTCGGGCACTTTTTACATGATAATACATAAACATTTACAAATAACACTAAGAAAGTTAACTTACTTGTGCGGTAGACGGCGCTGGCGGCGGCGCGGGCGCAGCTTGCAACTGCGGTTGCATTTGCGCAGCCGTCACTCCCACCCCGCTGTGGGACGCTGCCGCCGCCGCTGCTATACAAACATATCACCATTGTAGTATTAAAATTTTATTAGGTGCGCCAATATAGATCTAAAAACGAATACATTGATGCCCGTCTGCACTAAACTTTGACCATAAGTTGATACTCAAGTCTTTACAGTCCGTTCACAGTTGGTTTACCTCTGACGTATGTTATCTCTATGTTGGCCCTACTGCCCAGTTTCCCTGAAAGTTTGCATAAACATTTAAATAGCCTTCTTTATTCTATTACAACAAGGTAAACTAAATTGCCGTAAATTTTACAAATATTGTAAAAAAAGAACGGAATATTAGAAATTCAATACGGCAGCCCAAGACTCACGGCAGCCAGTATAACAGCTGAAGATAACTGTGAACGGACTAGTCGGATTTTTATTGTCATTTGTCTTGTCTGGCGGTTGATTTTATATGATACGCTTAAGTTCTTGCTTGTTTATAGATATAACATGGGAAATCGGTATCATAACTATAAGCAAGAACTTACGACGGCGTCCGAAAAGTTATGCCAATACTCTAGTTAAAAAAAAACATGAAACATGATCTCAGAAACGAAAATTCCTTTCCCCTTCACTAATTGATATATTGACGAAACCTGAGCTACACAAATTCCCACAATACTTTATTTATAGTATTCTCATTACTTTTCGATCATGTCAAATGAACCGTCAGACAGGGCAAATAACAATAAAAACCAATAAATTCTAGTTGCACGTCATAATACAGACTTAGGCATCAACTTAGGATCAAAGTTTAGTGCAGACGCCTCATATGGCGGGTTTCAATATCATGAAAACTGTTCGTTTTGCCTACGAACAGTAGAATTCACTACCAAAATGCTTTTCTATATTCAAAATATTGACATCTAAACCACTGCTTACGAACTGTTGAACTGTAATGGGTTGCTAGTATAGATGCGAAGCTGGTTATTAACGATTTTAACCACGCGGTTAAATATGCATTTTTCGTTATTAACGGTTAATTAACCGCATTATATGATTATGTCGCTAACGGATTGAAATGTAAATCGCAAGTTGCGCAATGATGCCAGCTGCGACGGGCAAAAAAAAAGTCGGTTAAAATTCCTTATCTCAAAAACTACTGAACCGATTTTGATGAGATTACGATATACCCTAAGTTAAACAATACCTAGTACAACAAAAAAAGAATTACTTAAATCGAACGTGTAAGTAGTTCCGGAGATATGCGAATACATACATACACTATTGAAATTTGGCACATTTGTTCATTCATATGTTTATATAGATTATAGACTAACATATACGAAAACTGGGCAATTCTGGAAATATTACATACATACGGGTGGAATTAATAACCTCTTTTTTTGAAGTCAGTTAACAAGAAAAGAAAGAAAAGCTTTATCCTTTTTTGTTGTCGCCGTCAGCGCGGTTTGACTGTAACTGCCACACTAAATATCTGACACATCGGCATATGACATCGGTCGCCATTTACAGCTTTTTTCTATATCTGCGCGGCTTATACCTAAATGGCGACGATGCCACTCTGTTCAAACGAAGCGACAATGTCAAGTCAATAACTAGATACCTATTTACGTAAATTATTTAGGTTTATATTAAATTACTCATACATAATTAAAGATTTGGGCTATGTATGTATGTCGCTTTAAAAATTATTATATCACCTACAAATTAAACCTGTTTCGGGTATCAATCTTTTTCTTCAGCAAGGAGGTTGACTATACAAGAAAAGAAAGAAAAACGTTACCCTCTTTCGCAGTCGGATATTTAACCGTTAATAACGGCATTTTATCCGTAGCTTACCATAATTTTGGTTAAGTAACGGTAGCTAACGGGTTTTTTACAACTATAGTTGCTAGGCAATGTCGTTACATTTGATCATTTACAAAATAAGTCATTTCATGTAGCCAACGAGGACGTAACAAGTTATTAATTTAAACCAATGAGGTAAAGGTGGCACGGCGACCAGCTGCGGCTAATAGCGAATTATGTTTTCATTACATATGACCAATTACCGAATAAGTAATTTTATCTAGCCAACGACGTAACAATTTATTAATTTAACTAAATATCCTATCAAATATCTGTCAACATATCAATAATCCAGTTTTCTCTGTCTAACTTATCTATAACAGTTTTTGAAGAAAAAAAGGATGGGTATGTCATAATTTATCTTTGAAATATTTAACTTTGACGTCATAAAATATGTGATTTAATCAATGGAAAAATAAGTCAAGGGATTGGCGTTTCATTTCACGTAAGCAATTAAACGTGATTATTAACAAAAAGCTCTAAAACTATAATATATTTATTGAATACGAAAACATAGCAAAAATAAATTGAATAAGTTTATACATTTACTTTGGTTCAAATGTCATACAAATAATTTGCGAATGCGTGATATTCTATAAATCACATATCTCCTATTTTCTTAGAAGAGCGTCATGTAAAGGGGGCCCATGCGCAAATTCGAGAACTTACAGCTCGTAGCTAATAGATATTGTGAAACGCTATTTTTTTTCTACCAGTTTTGTACCTGTATTGGTTACTCACACCAGTCAGTTGAATATTGAAACCCGCCATTAATCTCAAAACAGAATTAAAAGTTAACATTAAAAATATGGCAAGCATACTGTTGTTACCTAATTGATCAGATACTAAATTGTTACTGACAGCATGCAATGTTTGAAATGTAATAGCTAAATAATTTCTTTACTAATAATTATTTACTAATTAACATAATACTATTTAAACATTCTACATCTACGTTAAATAATTTCATTTATTTATAAATAATATAATAATTAATCATAATTAAATCATATTATTTATTAAAAGATTTTCCAATTAGTATAACTAGAACTAAAATTTATTCTTTGCAAAGGTTTTTATTTCTATAGGTTGTTATAGTTGGCAGAAACAGACTATTTCAACACCACATTTTAGAATAGATATTTAGAAAACCTATAAATAATTCATCCAAATATTGCGATACCTACTAGTCTTTTTTGCTTGCTAATTGTGTTCTTACATTTTAAAAAGAAAAATAATTTCCGAAATCATGCAATTATGAGTTGTTAAATATTGCATGAAGTTGCATACATTGCTTCATGCAAAATGAATAAGGACAAAAAATATGGATATTGTAATATGTTATAAACTTGCTTTAGCAGTAATAGATTCTGAGATATTATTTTTTTTATTTTCGTAATAGCGATTCTAGCTTTACGAATAATGCATAATTAGTTTGTTAAAATTAAAAGTAATTTAAGCTGTACTTACCATTCATATTATTAGTTCTATTTCTATCAGCCTGCTTGAGCGGCAAGCAAACAGGGCAGTCATTCTTATTGCAATGTTTCCAATGGTTGATGATTTGTCTTGAAGATGAACAATGAGGCACTGCACAGTTTTTACCCGCCTGGTCAAAAACAACGAAATTGTATTTAATTCTAAATATCAAGAGGATTTAAAATAATGTTTTTAAATTTTGTTAGATGACTTAGAAGAAGGATACCCAATTTGCGGCTTATTGTGTACAGCGTAAATAATTAAAATGTAATGTAAAGAAAATTATAATTTTTCACTTGCCAATTAGTACATTAATTGGCAATATTTTGTAATTTAAAAAATATGCTTTGTTTAACTTGATAAAACAGGGTTAAGTACCTATACATATGCTATAATGTCAGAGATTGACTTACCTGACATGACATCATATGATTGAGAACTCCTTTCATGGTCTTACAGTGAGGCAATGTACACTGCCATGTTTCACCGTTAGATTGAGACTCTCTTCTCTGGCACTTGTGTGCATGGAGCAGCAACACTAATTGTTGCTGAATGAGTTTCCTTTTCTCAGGATCTGCTATAGAACCAGACGCAGGGGGTTGTCCAGGCTGCCCGCTATTTTGGGATAAAGTTAAAGTTATGACAACAGAGAAGTTACAACGAAATTTCTGGGCTTAGGAGATAAAGTCTTAAAAACTATTGTATGAGATTTAAATGATGAAGGCAAAATAGGAAGTTGTTGCTATATATTTTATTGATTGCTGATTTCCCAATGACGAAATGTGGGCACATCTAGTTTATAAAAAACTAAGGAGATTCATGCATCATCTTTAGGTTATTATAGGAATGAGTTCCATAACAAATTAATTTTAGAAAGCTTTACAGTACTTTTTAAGTTTATTCAATAAAATCATTCATAAAGCACATCAATCTTCCCTCGTATGAGTAAGGAAACTTACCCAGTGGCGGCTTGCGTGGAAGGCTGCGGCTGCGACTGTCCGCCGGCGGGCGCGCCCGGCGTTTGCGGCGACGGCGCCGGCGGCACGGCGGGCGAGGCGCCGCCGGCGTCGGGCGGGAAGCGGACCCCGGGCGGCCGGATGGCGACGCCGCCTTGCGCCGGCTGCGCGTACGCCGGGTGGTACGGCGCGAGCGGGTGCCCCCCGCCGCCCGGCGTCGCCATTCGCCCGTGGTGCGCCAGTGCCGACCGCATCGTTGGGGCGCCCATGCCCACACCGCCTACTCCACCGACGCCGACACCGCCCACTCGACCCGCTAGTGGACCATTCTGCATTTGCTGTTGGAATTATACTTGTTGGGATATTTTTCCTTACGGTCCATAATTAAAAGGAGACTTTCAAAATACAATTGATAACATTATCGTCTTTTATCATAGCAAATCAAAGTGCGGACAACTTTTATAGAAAATTTACACATTATTATTAAAATTGTGTTTAAAGGGGTTTGAAAATTTTTGTATGGAGCCTGGCACACCTACTGTCCGCCATTTTGATTTTTTTTCGATTTTGCGTCGCAATATAAAACTTGTATATTTCGATTGCTAACATAAAGATGAGCAAAAAATGTTATATAACATATGGGTCTAAAACGTCACTTTTTAGAGATAATATGGAAAACAATTTTGCTAAATAATTACAACTTTTCATATATTTAATCGTTGAAATACTCGTACCTCTCAGAATGTATTAAATTAGCATGAATGTTTGTAGTATTATCTTGCACATTAGTTAAGAGTAAAAATAACTTGTTTCTACACCTACCTATCTGAAAACTGACAATGCCATATCAACCCGGCAACGCCGCCGCGCCGCACCGCGCTCCCAGCCGGCTAGACGCGTTAAAATGGATTGTGCTCATAGAGCGCAACGCCTCTGTGGCAATTCAGATTGTGTAGGTATCTATAACTTATTGTTATTGAATGCAGATATAGCTAATTTAGCAAAAAAAATTAGTACTTACATACTTAATTACCTACTCTTAATGGAGTTCTGGAGTTTTAATTCCCAGTAAGTATTAATTATTGAGGCTATGGCGCGAGGACTAGAATAGACAAGAAAAATAATTTATTTCTTGGGAATATTACAATATTCTCCTGAAACTCATGAAATGTCAGTAAAAATAATACACAACGACTTTTTCTCCAGTTCAGACCCGTGCACTCTCAGGGTGCGTACAAATTGGTAGTAATGCAACTAGTAATGTAATATCCAGCGTCCGATGCCTGCGCTCGGTGTATTTGTACGTGTATTCCGCGAGCATTCAATACGGGCATCCTAATGGTGCGTACAGATTGCTAGTAATGCAACTAGTAATGTAACATTCTGCGCACGTTGCGTATTTGGACGTGTAGTGCGCAGAATGTTACATTACAAGTTCCATTACAGCAATCTGTACGCACCATAAGTAAGTTTTTTTCCATATTTCGTCGCGAGCACGGTCCGTCGCCGCACACGTTCTTTTCAACCGACTTCCAAAAGGAAGAGGTTATCAAATCGTGTGTATGTTTGTTACTTGATTAATTGGTCAATTATGAATCGATTTGTATGATTCTTATTTCATTTGATAGATCACAATAAGTCAGAGGTGGCCCATTGAAGTTTAATGAAATCGACTCAGTACCTACTTAAAAAAAATATGTACGAAAGCGGAGGATATTTTCCTACGTAGTTGACATTTCACTTCAGCCAAAGTTTGACAAGGATTTAAAAATGTTAGTGATGTTGGTTTTTTAATGCTCTGCATTTCATAATACCTATCTCCGCGACACTTCACAAAATTAATAGATCACTCGGGATATAGAGTCCGAAGACCTCATTCGTGCTCTAATTTTTATCAGAGCTTTATCAGTATCATACATACCTATATTAAAACTCGCCTGAGTGACTGATAGACAAAGTACAGCCATAACTACTAGGCGTAGAGAGCTGAAGCTTAAACATACATTCCTAGGGAGATGTTGGGGTGCACCAAGACAAGTAACTCGAAATTCCCACGGGAACGGAAAACATATGACTTTTAATTTGTATGAAAAACTTATTCACTAAGTACTCCCATGTGAAACTTTGACGACCGGCTGGTGTAGTGGTAATACACACGATTTGATACATCTTCCTTTGGAAGTCGGTTGAAAAGAACGTGTGCGGCGACGGACCGTGCTCGCGACGAAATACGGAAAAAATCTTACTCAGGATGCCCGTATTGAATGCTCAGTTCGGCGCAATACACGTCCAAATACAGCTAGCGCAGGCATCGGACGCTGGATATTACATTACTAGTTACATTACTAGCAATTTGTACGCACCCTTATACAAATACCTACAAAATATCTTTATTTAAAAACAAAATAATTTTACACAATCGGGCTGGAGACCACTGTTAAGTATAAAAATACCTGTATTAGTGGACCCCGCTTTTCCACAATAGTACATCACTAATATTAACAGTATTATTTAACTAGTATGTAAACTATTAGTTTAACTATTTAATTAAATTTGATTAGTTAATTATTTGGTTTAGTGTGAGGTGTGGGAGTCTACTCTGGAGAAGAATTGGAGATAAAGAAACTCCAGAAACACTTTACAATCTACTTTATAACTTACATTATAATCACTTATATATAAGTCTCACATTTGGCAAAGAGCTGGGCGTTTTTTTCACACCCATGGCTACTTTTCATTTAAGAAGTCATCCAGTTTATAGTTGCCTTTTTTACGTAAGTTCCTGTATGTCATGGGGAACCGTGTTGTAGAAGTGTATATGTCGCAGTCATCTGGTTGAATCAGCCACTCAATTGGACGCCTAGGCCAAATCAACGGCCTAGGCCGATAGTTGATTGAACTTGAAACACTCAACGTTTAACAACTTGGCGTGTTGAAAGTTAGCCCTTTGAAGATGGCTGACTGAAATTCAGCCAAGTGATTCAAATTTGGTACGGTTTCGGATAAAGTAAGGTCATGGTAAAATTATCTGTCATGACGGAAAATCCACTCAACCAAAATTTTTTTATATTAGATCTTATTTTTTAGTTTATTTCAATTACAAGAAATTAAACCCATTGTGGCTCATCGCCGGGTGCTGCCGCACCACGCTCGTTTCGCTCGCTCGGCTCGCGCTTAAATATAAATATCATAAATATAATAAAATAAGTTCCGTTTTAATGTTTTAATATAAAAAAAATATATATCGGGTTTTTATATAAAAACTATTAAGTATCTTCTTTTATGGACGACAATTACAACACCCTAACCAAACATCATAAATTTAACAATATCCAAATTAACTAAATGGCTAAACAACGTTAAGCCAACTGGTTAAACGTTGCGATCAACGACTTGACTAATTGTCCTTAAGCCAGTTGAAACGGCCTAGGCGTCCAATTGAGTGGCTAATTTAACCAGTTGGCTACGACATACACACAAGCACATCTTCTTCTTCTCGTGTGGGCTATGAGTATTTAAAGACAGACTTAAATATTATAGGGCGTTGAAATGACGCGTCTTTCTCTATCCCGCATTTCCGAATAGGTACAAGCAAATGTAAAAGAATTCTAAAAAAGAAAACTCTTAATCATATCATTACACGTAGTAACTCTTTAGTAATCTGTGTCATTACTTCTTGTAAGTTACTAGAATAATATAGTTAGGTACGTACCTACAGCGCCGGCTTTGCCGAGTTAATATGGCATTGTCAAGTTTTAGATAGGTAGGTGTAAAAACCAGTTATTTTTACTCTTAACTAATGTGCAAGATAATACTACAAACATTCATGCTAATTTGATACATTCTGAGAGGTATTTCAACGATTAAATATATGAAAAATTGGAATTATTTAGCAAAATTGTTTTCCATATTATCTCTAAAACGTGACGTTTTAGACCCATATGTTATATAACATTTTTTGCTCGTCTGTATGTCAGCAATCGAAATATATAAGTTTTATAGTGCGACGCAAAATCGAAAAAAAATCAAAATGGCGGACAGAAGGTGCACCAAAAATTTTCAAACCCCTTTAGGATTGGCTTAGTATACAGGGTTAATTTAAATTAGCGCATCACCTCTCCACATCAATTCCAACAATTCTTCTAAAACTATTTAAAATTTATAATCGAAAAAAATATAGTTCTCCAATACAAAATATATTTATTGTTTCTAAACTGAAGTTACTCTATTTACACTGATGCCACGCACCTTGCGCCACGCCACGTGCAGCGGGCGCGGGGTTGCGGGGTGACGCAGCAAAATACAGAGTAATAAATTACAGAGGGAGCAAAAAGAGGTGATTCGCTAATTAAAATTAAACCTGTATATGCCAAATTATAGTTTTGGCAGATATCATGTAAAATGTTCCAGTACAGAAAGAAAAGTATTATGTATTCAGTATCATCTTCAAATTTAATGCAAATTTTTTTTCGTTGTCAGTAGACTACTAGCAAAGTTTATAAAATTTATTAATCAACATCAGATTCCCATCAGGTACAGAAGACGGCAGATCAAGTGTTACAAACCTGTCATATTTCCTCAACCGATTTTTAACTTCATGTTGAGGGCACAGAGTTCAGACTCAGTTACAAATTTTTGATAAAGCTTGATCTGCTGCCTTCTGTACATTGACACTTTTTTATACTAGTTAATATAAATATTTACAACTTTTCTTGGATTCTTATGATTTACTTTAATCTGTAATTTTATATTTCAAAATGTAGTAATTTCATTATTATTAAATGTAGTAATTTATATTAGTTATATTATTTTATTAAATATACCTGATCTCTTTGGGTCAGGTTCAGTTCAAGTATTTATTGTAATAGTATGTGTAAATCACATTTATGAAATTTAGGTATGTTATTTATTATGAATACTTGAAAGCAGAAAATTAAGTTTGAATAAAATACTTAAATAACTTACCTGAACATGCGGATGATGCTGTTGTGCAGGGTGATGGTTGTTTCCCATCAACTGTGGCATCTGTTTATTCACATTGTTGATGATGCCACTACCTAACATACCAGCACCGGCCATTTTACTATTTGTCACTATCATATTGCCTCCAACATTTGCTACATTCATGCCACCTATAAATCAGACATGTTAATTTTAGTTCTTAATTTTTAATAAAATAGCAGATAAATATACATTTTGATTTAAAAATATTTGTTAAAATTCAGAAGTAATATTTAATAGGTAATTGAATTTTACTTATGTTTTTCTAGCTACAAAACAATCACATTTAAATCTAATAATCTAATGAAGGTATAACAATGACAAGCTGACAAATACAAACCTTGTATGGAACTCATTGGCATATTTGAATGTAATTGATTTGGATGACTTGTATTTGGCATTAGTGGGTGCATACCACCCATGAGGTCCTTTGATACAGAAACATTTGGAGGTGACTGCAGATTTGGACTCTTACTTCCTAAACTACCAAGCCCTAAAGGATTGTTGTGGCCTACTAAGCCACCTTTGTTGCCCTGTGAAAAGACCAGAAAACGATGAACACTATTAGTATGATTTTGAAACCGATTTACAGTCTTACAGTATATAATTATAAGACAATTGAAAATAAACACCCGGAACAAATAATTCAGCCCAACATATTTAAACTTGTAGACATACCCCTCGCCAGTACACATTTTCATTTTAACTTATTTTTAATTTTATGCCAGTATGCAGCTTAAGAGTTTATAAAAACTTAGCAGCTCAAATATTAAACTACAGTTGAAAACATTAATTAAAATATCATAATAAGATTTTACAGCATTTAGTCAAATACATTTTATCTACAAGATACACTGTATTGTAATGCCTTAATACAGGTTAAAAATACATAAAATATAGTTAGTTACACAACTGGCTCTAATTGCTGGAAAGTACCTAATTTCATCCAGACAACCATAGTTCACTGATCAATTTTATTGAATGTATTGTAAAATCCGCAGAAAATTATAAGTAAAACACATTGTACTGCATAAACTAAAAGCTGTGTGGATCCTTTTGCATGCCTTTTTAATTCCCTTCCATCAGCCCCAGATACTTACTTGTTGTATAAGGTGATTATTAATCTGTCTTTGCATAGCAGCTGTGGGATCATCTCCATTTAACTGCTGTTGGGCCATTTGTCCCCCCGGACCAGGCCCTTGGGCGGGGGGTTTTGGCCCTGTGACTCCTGGTTGTTCTCCCCATGATCCCATTAACTCATCAGGGAGATCTTTCTCAAGGTCAAACATATCAAGGTTTGAAAACCCATCAGCTAAAAGAAATAAAAATTTCATTACCTTCTTTAGTCTTTAAATACATATTTTACATATATTTTTTTGCCTTATGTTTTCTATTTTATTTTTAAATACAATGGTAGTTGCTGTGCCATAACATGTTTATTTGAACCAATCCAATATTATATATTATTTATTTATTGTAAAAATGCCTTATTTGATTTATAATTAAAACAGAAGAAGATGAATTCATAGTATAGACATATAACAATTTATCATTCAAAAATAACAATGATTACTCCCTACAAGATATAGACAGTAATATGGCATCAACTATGATGCTGATAAAATACCTTTATAAAGCTCAAGTAAAGGATAATTTGACACCAAAATAATAACAGACAATAACTAGCTATCTTAGCAAAACCTAAAAGTGATTAAGGGATTTAGAACCTATTTCAAACCCAGAAGCTACCAAAACTCTTTAAAAAATTAACTTGTTTGAGAAAGGTTTTCCAGGAAATTAATTGTGTTTTCTTATTTTATTTATGTGTGCTATTTATTATTATTAGTGCTATTTATGGTTACATAAATAAACTTTATTTCACTCCCACGGCAGATCAAATATAATTTTGTATACCCAGGCTTTCGAAAAGTATAAGTAACTTATCTTTTTTTTGGGGTGTTTTGGTAATATAGTACATATACAAATGTTATGAATTTCTGAATATGCATTACTTAGAAAAAAAAATATTGAAACATATATTTTGTAATTATAATATATTTTGTGGTACTTTATTGCATCTTTTGCATTTAAAGCATATAAAGTTAATTTATAAGAATTTCTACATCTTACATAAAAAAAATAATATCCTCCCATTTACAATTATCTGTTTTTAAATAAAAGTATTTTGATCTCCTGAAATATTTGAATTTAACTTTAAAACTCTGACAAAATTAAATGTAGGTCAAATATTCTTTTGACAATATTTTGTATGAAAATTTTTAGATTTATGAATTATCAAGAATTAAGTATGAAAACAAGGCTATATTAAAAGAAAATATCATATAAATTTGACAATACTGTGTGTATGTAAGAATAAATTCACAAAAAAACATAACCTTAATCTAATAAGTACTTTAGAATATTGTAAATGTAATGTAGGATCAGAAAGTAATTACTGATTTATTACTATAATATTTTATTCCCAACAAATATTAAGTAAAACTTTTATAGTTTTATTTAAATCTGTAAATATGTCAACTTTATATCACAAAAACTGTAACCTATACATTTACTTTCTAGTGGTATCATAAATTAAATCATAAGCACAAAACTTTAAAAAACTAATAAATGGGATTATTTTACATTTATTATCTTTATTGAAACAATAAATACGACGCAAAACTGCCGAGCGCTAACAAGACTGGAAGGAAACGTCAAAAATGTAAGCAAGACAATATTGTCAGACAAGTTTCAATACTAACTTAAACTCTTGTAAAACATCAAGTACTCACCTGAGGTATCCGATGGACCCTGGAAAGGGTCCCGGATCATTTTAGCCCGCTTATTAGGCGGTTCATCCACATGATGATCGGCCATGGCTCTGTTTACTAAACGTAAGCCGTCGTGAATATTTCGGCCCGCCGATTCAAATAACACATTAATGTCTTTTATTTTCAAGAAATAACATTATAATAAGATTTGTCATCCATCACAACATAATTCACCCACATCCCGATCGTTCGATGTACTATACATCTGGGAAGGCACATATTAAAATTTCTCACTCAAGTATTCGCCATTACAAAGCTCCGAATCGAAGAGCTACACAGACCCTCTCACCATCTTTCGACGGAACTAGCACAATAAATGAAAACAATATCACTAGATTTTTACTACTTTACGGAACTTATTTTACCGATCTAACAACACTATTTCACTTAACACTTTAAAATACACGGAATGGTTCAGTTTTTGATAAATGATGTATGAAAAAACAGAAAATTTACACGACAAATTCCGAAATTCTTCTCAGTCTCTCCAGCGCAAAATGGCGGCTGTTAGTTGATGAAAACTTTTTCTACGCTTGTCAGAAAATGTCGGCCTATAAAGTGACTCGGCGCCCTGATTGGTCGCTTGTGCCCACGTGATCACCGGAAACACCTTTTTGACGCAGGGTCGGTGCAAATCTTCTGACGTCAGCGTAGTAGTTTCCGAACGTTAACGAGCAATGCCGAAACAATATTGAGATATTTAAAAGTTTAAATAAAGCATAAAAGCATGTTTTCTGTGTCGCAAAGATAAAACTTTATTAATTTTAAATGAAATAATTATTATCGTCTCTTTATTATTCTGGAAATCTTACAAATCGTAAATTAAAAAAACATTTTCAAGTTTCCCGCTTATACGGGAGTGGTCAACTTTATCGACGTGTCTCGTTCTATCTCTGTTGCCCAAAGAGTAGGTAGAGTATTTATTGGCATTGAGTATGCTATTCATTTTTGTACACGTTCGGCAAGGTATTTAATGTATACAGTCTATGATTTCTAGGATATGATTATTATTAGGCGATTCATTTTGAATTTACCTATACTATTATAAGATAGATAATTGAATTTGCTTTAATTAAAGTGAATAGTTGTCAATATACCCTTAGTATGACTGTTGGCTAAGACGTTAAGCCTAAGATACTAAAAGCTTTAAGGAAATATCAAATAAGTTATATTACACCTTCAAATTGATGATGTACCAACTTCCCATATCAAAGAAGCCCCTGATTTATTGATTTAGCTTGTATTTATAAACTTAGTTCGTTCAACCTGTAATTCTCACCAACCTACAGCTTTAACGCCGAAACTAAGTAGGTATAATACGACAATTTTTTTTATATGTGCCACTGTTTATAACTGTTTCATCAGTATTTTTTGGCATAGTAAAAATTCATTTTCATCGAGGTTTCAACAGTGAGGATTACAGCTTGAAGAACACCTAAATACAGAGGGTCTTCGGCAAAGAGAAAAATATACATGTAGGTATATAGGGAAAAGAAAGCCCACCTTTTGAAATTTTTGACAATTGATTTTGAAGCGCCCCTACATTTTGAATCTAGAAAATTCGCACATATTCACACACTTTGTGTTAATTGGAAGCAACACATAAATCTCGTATGCGACAAACTTCGAGCCATAGTGGTAAAATTCTCCTTAATAAAGTGGAAAATACCATTTCCAATTTTATTAATGCTTTATAACGCGTTGGCTGAATCAATTATAGAATACGGTATATCAAGTTATGGTAGGACCTACAAAACTCACCTTGACGCAATTTATACCTTACAACTGCGTCTGTTGAAACAATTGGTACCACAATACATTAAAAAAAAGACATATGGCACTCGGAGACTGCCACGGTAAAGCTATTGCATAGCATTTTTTATCTACTTATGCAATTTTAATGATTTATTTATTTTATTAATGCAGTAATGTTTGATCTAATATGAAGTTCCACAAGTTCCTAGTAGATGGCGCTGATTGTTTATTAAAGCCCGCATGTAAAGTTATGAAATCAAAGTATCACCGCTGTGCCGGTCGGAGTGGGAGGTGTTAGGTTTTTTTCGGTACGGAATTTCCGGATTCGGTCCCCACGCTCAAGGCCCGCGATAGAAGCTATGCAATAGCTTAATAAAATTCCAGGATGATTATCACAAACTATTTAAATATTGTAAAATCAAACCTGTGCATAAAAAAGTCAAAAGAAACATAATTACTGAACAGTTTTTTAATAAAAATTAAAAATTAGGCCAACTTATGATCATTTGTCATTAAGAACACGGCAAGTGAATAACCCTAAGCTATAACTACCTAAATATAACAACCTATACCTATGGTAAACGAAGCTTGGCATACATGGTTCCAGACCGCATCAATCAATTACCAATGATTCTTGTAGACAGTCTTCATAAAAAAAACATTAAGTATAAAATTTAAAAAATATTTCAATGACTTGTTATTGAACTACCTATTGCACGAGTTGCAAACTGAAATTCAAATTCTTTATTTAAACTAAAAAGTGTTATATCGAGACTTAAAATAACTTAACTCAATGATATCTATACTAATATTATAAAGCAGAAGAGTTTGTTTGTTTGTTTGGTAGAACATGCTAATCTCAGGAGCTATGGGTAGAAATTGAAAAAATCTTTTTGTTTTGAATAATCGGGAAAGAATTTAGCCTATAAAACATTGTGCTGCAACTGGAGCGAAGTTATAAAGGAAAATGTTGGAAACAAACGGGGAAACGCGCTGCGTAAATGGGTTGAGTTACGTAAAAATCATGTAAGGCGGGATTGAATGGGATGCCATTTATAAGTTTTAACTTACCAAAACTGCTATTTAAAACTGCCTCGTTAAATGAATGCCATTTTAAAATAACTCCGCAACAAAATAGGTATTTCTGGGGTAACGCGAGCGTGCGGGTGGTTCGCTGGCATGGTCGGTGCGAGACTCGCGCTGTTAGTTTTCCGTGATACCTACCAAACTCTGGGTGGACTATGATGGCCTTTGGCCATATTCCCTCAAGTTTTATTATTTCACATAGAAGTTATATTTATTTGAACCAAATTCTTGTAACGGGTTCAAAGTAAGACTGCCTATAAGTTTTTCTGCACTATAACGTGATTGTTACAAGGGTTATGACTGGTCCAGCAATTTGTCAAACAGTGTTCCTATCCTTGCTATTCTCAATGATTCCCAAAATTAAACAATACTAGATAAGTACTTCTGACTTATTTTTAAATCCAACCAAGCCCAAGTTCTTCATTTTTTTTTTAATTAAAAAACTAAGTCCACTGTTGACTTCAACCTCACCTGGTGGTAAGTGAGGATGAGTTTGAAGATGAAAGCACACGGGGCAAGGAAAGAACTGACTTCCGGAACACATCACCGCTGGAGAGGTAATATTTCGGTGCAGATTTAATATGACGCCAGTCGGACCCCGACGGAATCTTACCACTAAGAGGGGGTTACTCAGATTAGTCGCCTTATGACACGCTTATCCAGAGGCGATAGGGCTATTCTAAGCCGAGCCTATATGGATGGAATGGATTGACCTCAATCTTACCTGAGATAAGTGCTGATGAGGTCGAAGATGATAGCATACGGGTTAATGATAGAACTGGCTCTTCCTCAATGTTTTCGGTAAATATCACCACTGGAGTGGTGATATTTGGTGCCAGATTTTAGTCAGGCGACCTTCAAGGGATCCTCCCACCGACACGCCTTTCTATGGGTGGTAAGCCGACCCTACGTGGCTAAAAACTTATTACTTACTGATTTTCGTCAAAATCCATTAAAATACAATATTCAATATATATTCAATATGAATATACCTATATTGGATTGTCAAGTAACCAAAGAATAGGAAGTAAAGGTTTAAAATGACAAGACGTTGAATATTGAAATGCTTTATAGCTACGCCTGGTAACTCCTGTTCGTAGGCTCAACGAACGAGCTTCTTTGATGTTGAAACAAAGCATTAGGTACTTACTTAGTTTAGCTGTGAAAGGTAGCCCGGTAGGCAGTTACTTCAAAAGCTGTTATAACGAAGCTGCGCGCTGCGGTTTCACCTGGGTTTTGTGGATAAGACATGTAAAAAGTACAGTTAAAATAAACATGGAAATAGGATCCTCCCAAAGGAATCCTCCTGTACGTACACAGAAGTACAGGATTATACGAATTTATATAAATAGGTATAGTACAAATTGATCATGACATGAAAAAAAAACAGACACAAGACAGCTAATTGTGAGAGCCAATGTCATGCCACAACCAAATTACTTACATAGAGGTGCATTGAGCTATGGATGCACAACACGAAGATGACAAACTGGTACCAGAGTATTTAAACAAGAATGGAATAAAATAGTCATAGTATCATCAGCAAAACGACCTGGCACCGCTAGTACCTAGCTAGTAGTTCACGAGTATAACGCAAGCACCAGCCATCGCCCTCCTCAACCATATTTTAGGGAAGAGGGTGACCCGATACCCGACGCTACCACTAGCCATGCCGCCTGAGGGAGCATGATGTTCTTGCTGTTGTCTTGACAAGAAAGTAAGTGAGTGGAAACAGTCACCAGTATGCCACATGTCGTACTGCACAGCCATGCCGTCAACAAAATTAATAAGTAATTAGAATTATTTTTTGAAATATCCTGTAGTGTGCCTTATCCCATGCCTTTTTATTCTCTAAATAATCTTTAGTTTTATAATTAGCTTTTCGAGATAAAGTGTCTTTAATGACTGATTTAAATTTATTGAATGGCAGGGATTGAATTGACTTCGGAATTTTGTTGTAATACGTAATAATAATCATAAATATTCTTTATTGCCACAGAACTTAAAAAAATAACATTTTAACAACACTATCAATGACAATGTGGGCGGCCTTATCGCTTAAATCGATTTCTACCAGGCAACCCGGGGCAAAGGAGTAATAAATGTGGTTGTAATAAATACCTACATAAGCCATTTATTTGCTGACATTTATTATTACAAACTCAAATATGTATAATCCCCCAGTACCTATGTGTTTCGTGGGTATTACTGTTTTATTTTTTACTGCAGTTTCCACAAAGCCCGGGTAGACTAGAAAAGTAGGAAGATATAGGTACCTACTTATATGTTATAACAGTTTTTGGAGTAACTAAACCACTGAATCGACGAAATAAAGAGGGATTAAGCTTAAACTGTAAAAAGAGCGCGCCATCAAATCATATTTTGTCGAACTAGATTCAAATTCAACATGGCACTAATTGTTGCGTTTCTATGCAACGTCCCCCGCGTAGCACCTGGTCTTCGGCAACATAACTATGAATCCATTTTATTGTAATTTTTTCTATTTAAATTGCGCAATTATGTTGGTGTACAATAAAGAGTTTTAGTTATTATTAAGTAGGCTATCCTTAAAGCTACACGCCTTTCAGCGGAAAAGAATCTGACCAGTCGATCGGAATTCAGGGTAGAGAGACATAAACTAGTCCTGGCTACCCATTGCCTGGGTGACGACCACCCTTTATATAAATTCTGCCGCCATATACTTAACACCGCTCCACCGCCAGTTATGTGTTTCGGCAATATTTTATGTACTTACTCATAAGCAATTCCTTTCTAAACTCTTCAATCTCATCTTGACTTACTTCCCGGTGGAATTGAGATCAAACGCGGGCTTAGTCTCAAATAAAAAAGTACCTACCTTCCTATACCGGGTAGACCATTTAGATTGGGTATTATGGAAAAGTCTGAAACCAAGAGACATATGAAGATAAGATCTTACGAACCAAGCCATCGATTTTAATAACTAGATTAATCGTGATCACACGTTAAAAAACTTGTAGGTACCAACACAGCTTGGGAACCGAAACCGAAATAAAAAATAAATAAAACCAACTCTCTTTCTATTCTGATATTTACTGTGGAGGGTGAAACATGATATCTAAGAATAGTTCATTTTAAAAACAGTGATGTTAGAAAAGTACCTATAGATTATCGTTAAGAGCATGATAATCCTTCCCTTTTGCGTTCGCTCCCGAACGGTCGTGTCTGCGGCCGCTCCCGAGTGTTCGTATTGCGCTGCCCTTGTTCCCCCGCACTCGTGCGGGTAAGGTCCCAAGTTAAGCTCTTTCGGAAAGTTTTCTCTTGTGGAGGCTGTGCGATGTCGGGGCTAATTATTCATCTGCCCTTTTCAGGGCGGACCCGACTGCTGCCGGCCGAAGCATCGCTGGTCAGGTGGATACGTAACCGTGACAACTAAGCCTGTTCGTCCGCCGTTCACCGGCAATAGGTCCGTACTAGGTCGTTTTCTTTTTCAGCGCAGTTTGGCAGCCGCCTCGCCGTTCACCGGCACCTAGATTTCGTCTAGGATAAGTTCTTCTTACAGCATACTCCATTCCTGGTTCCTATGGATCCCGCCGTGGCTCCGTCGGTTTCCGCGATTTCCGCCTTTACCTCTATTCAGGACCCCACCGTGGCCTCTGCTCTCAACCAAATGTTGAATATGTTCCAAATATTGACAGAACAAGTCAAACACATTGCTTCCCTTTCAGCTCAGATTCCTGCGAGCTCCCCGACTGACTCTCCGGCGTCGCCAGACCCTTCTGAGCAAGCCGGTAGCAGTATGTTGGTAGACTCTTCCGCGTGCAAACGCAAAACTACCCCGCCAGGTAGTGACTCTGACTCCGCTCCTACTGTTCCAGAATCTCCTGCTCCGTTCACAGAGGTTCGCAAAAAATCAAAATCGAAGAAGAAGAAGCAATCTGCTACTTCGACTTTACCTCCATCCGTTTCAGCTGCTCCAGCCGCTGTACCTGCTCCGCAAAATGTCGCACCGGCGTCTGGTCCTGCGCCTTTTGTTTCAGCGATCCCAGCGTCACAGCCTGCGTCGCAATCAGATTCGGCTCCGCCGAAAGTCAAGTCTCCGCCCCCCGTCTTTCTACGGGATAAGAGCCGCTGGACCGAGGTCTCAGCGCTCTGCGGTAGGCACAATCCCAAGATCCAGTATAGTAAGGCATCCAACGTGGGTGACTCTATTAAGGTCGTTGTCAATTCCATTTCCGATTTCAGGAATCTTACTCGGCTTCTTGCTGATCAAAAGCTCGAGTACCACACTTACGCCCTCCCTGAGGAGCGTAAGATTCGTGCCGTCCTCAGGAACGTGCCGTTCGAGCTCTCGAACGAGCAAATCCAAGAGGACTTGTCTTCTCAAGGCTTCCCCGTCGAATCTGTGCACAAAATGCACAGCCGCCGAGGCAAGCAGTTCAAACTTGCGCTAGTAATCCTAGCTAAGAGCCCGCAAGGGCAGTCCATTTTCAGGAGCAAGCCCACCGTGTGTGGTCTCTCCAACATCCGCGTCGAAGTACCACACAAGCGTGGTTTCCCAGGTCAGTGCCACCGCTGCCAATTGTATGGTCATGCGGCGGCAAATTGTTTTGCTTCCCCTAGGTGCGTCAAGTGCCTAGATCCGCATGGGACTAAGGAGTGCTCTCGCACTCCCGAATTGCCCACCGCTCCGTCCTGCGTCTTGTGCGGCCAGTCAGGCCACACAGCAAACTTTCGCGGCTGCCCCAAGGCACCGCGTGCTGCCAGGGCTACCGTGAAGCCCACCGAGAACTGGAGAGAGCGACCGCAGCCTAACTCGGACGCTCCTCCAGTCAGTTCAAAGGCCCCCAAGGCCTTTACTTCTATCGTTCCAGGTCAGCGCAGCCGGGTTGCGACTCAATCGCAACCGGCCGCCAAATCGGCTTCCCAGTGCCAGAACGCAAAAGGTTCTCAAGACCGCATGGCGTTCTGGATCCAGCTCGCTCCCATCGACGAGATCCTGGCTTTCGGCGCCGCTCTCGACGCCAGCCCAGAGGGTTTCAACGGTGCTCTTCCGGTCCTAACCAAGTTCGCTCCCCTTATCAGGAAACTTCAGCAAGCTCAACGTTTCTAAACGTAGTCCTTCTTTCCAGCATTCCTATCTCAGAGTGAGTCTGATCACTCTAGATAATCTCTTAGTTTCAGCTTTGTCATTTCTGCTAGTCTTAGCTTCTAAATTTCTCGCTTTCAGTTCCTTTTGGTGGCAGCCGTCCGGGTGCCGCTCACTACGCAGCCTCTCTCTCCAATTGGCTGTCGCTCCGATAAATGATCAAGAACCTGAATCAAGGTAGGTCGTAAAGGGGGATGTTTAGTGGGTATGCTCAGCTTCACTGAGTGAGTCACCACACTGTCTGGGCATTCTATTTCGTCCGTAACAGGATTCATCCTCCTCCCGCTAAAGCTTGCTTTACTGGTTAGAGCTTGTTTTAGGGGGTGCCAAAACTTTCCTTGGCGGAAAAAAAAATGCCCTATTACATATTATTGTACTTAGTGCCAATTTTTGTTTCGCCAAATATAGTTTTCAATATCAAATATTTAGGAGTAAAATTGTGAAAAAGTACAATTTAGTGTGAACTAACGATTTCAAATTAAACAGTGGCAAAACATTAAGTAGGTAATTACTTACTTTTAGATTAACATACAGGGTGACTGGTGGGTCACTTTTTAAATTCGAGGACGTGATAGTTTGAGATCATTCACGAAGAGAAAATTAAAATGAATTATTTACTGAGTAAACTTAACCGAAACTTAAAGAATTCATTGCGCAACGCATGGTTACACTGGTGACTACTTATTACGGACGTACGCACGGCGCTATCAAGACAGAATAGGTAGGTAGGTATAGAAGTGGTGGCGAACGATATGGCCCGTCAGCCGCCGTGAACTCTTTATCATTCATAGGGAATTATAGGTGAAAAAAGGACGTGTGGCACTCGGAGACTGCCGCGGTAAAGCTATTGCATAGCATTTTTTATCAACTTATGCAAGTATAATTATTTATTTATTTTATTAATGCAGTAATGTTTGATCTAATATGAAGTTCCACAGGTTCCTAGTAGATGGCGCTGATAGTTTATTAAAGCCCGCATGTAAAGTTATGAAATCAAAGTGTCACCGCTGTGCCGGTCGAAGTGGGGGGTGTTAGGTTTTTTTCGTTACGGAATTTCTGAATTCGGTCCCCACGCTCAAGGCCCGCGATAGAAGCTATGCAATAGCTTAAATTTAAGTACCTAATTTTATGACATAATTATGATCAGAATCGAGTATAGAGTGATCTATTTCAATATCAAGAATTTGTCACCAGTCACCCCACGGAACACTATAGGTACTCAAGAGTCACCTGTATAATCAACGAATGCACAGCATAAAAAATTGACTTCACTAACTTTTTAAATCCTTGTCAAAACTTTAGCTGAAGCATAAAATCATCAATGTAAATAGGCAATGTAATATTCGCAGTTTTCATGTATCGATCTTTGAAGTATCCTTTAGGTATAATATGAAACAAGAATGCTTATACAAAATTGATTCAAATCGATTAATAGTCAAAAAGTCCTGCAGGTACCTAATAAAAATACAAAAAAATAAATAAAAAATCTTACACACGAAATGGGAACCTCCTCCTTCGGTAGAAACACCGACTTTCCTGACATTTTTAATATCCTTGTCAAAAAAAAATATTTTCCGTTTTCATACATACTTTTTCGAAAATTTCAAACTTTTCAAAAAGCTGGTACTTAGGTACTCAATCGGTTCCGATGAAATTTATATGGGACCACCTCTGAAGTATCCTCTATCATATGAAACAAAAATATTCAAATCATAATTTTACATAAAATCGCATAACAAAGATATAAAAAAACATACACAGGAATTGAGAATCTCCTCCTTTCGGAAGTCGGTTGAAAAGTAAATCCAACAATGGTATGGTTGGGATCCTGGTGGCAAATTTTGACATCCGGGTCGCAGGCGGAGACGACCAACAAGTGGAAGTAAGTAGGTACTCAAGAAAGACCTGGGGAGCTTCTGAAAATCTTCGACGAACAAATCGATGTGGAACCATAAAATTAGACAGGTGGACCCACCTTTACATGGGAATACCTAATATTGCCATGGGGAGGGAGTTTTACAAAAAACGCCTTATAAGTAAGTTTGGCCGAAATCATGTTTTTTATTAAATAAAAGTACCTACAACAAATTCTCCAAGATTGAGTGAAACCAGATTTCGTCTTTAATTGAGGATTTAGCACCAAATGTACGTGTAATGAAAGACAATAAAATTTAAATAGGTTACAAAAATAGGACCAAGTTATTTAAAACATAAAGTTAAATACATGTAACCTTTTATCCATTTTTTTAAATAAAATAAGGGAGGTGTAGTATAGTCCCTATGTATACTCTTATACCTATTGTATTATATTGTGTAACCTAGCATATAAGATTGGTTTATCTATTATTCAGAGAACAATATATTGGTTCGTTGAACAAGTACTCCAATACTTAGGCGTCGTCCTAATTGGCAGCGATCGTACGATGGCGCGATGCGTTCTCGTCGTGCGATGAGTTCAAACATACAGATATCTTCAGAGTGTCCTATTTGAACTTCGCAAGTTATTGTGCGAGCATCTGTACGTTTGAACTCATCGCACGACAAGAACGCATGGCGCCATCGTACGATCGCTTCCAATTAGGACGACGCCTTACACCATTACTTCGTAGATTAAGCGGTTTTATTCTTTCACATGAATTTTCTGCCCTATTACAGACTTTCGCTTTTATAATATGTATGGATACCTACAGAATTAAAACCGCCAAAAATATAATTTATTTAACAGTATGTTTCCTAAACTGTACCTCGCAAACACTTGACCAATGTCCCGGCGCCCGGACCAAAAAGTGTCCTGTCTAAGATACGCCACATTCTGTTTAATGTTTATTAAATTTTTGGACAATTAGTTGAGCAGGATGAAACACACATTTTGGTCTAGGAAATACAGATTTAATTAATTAGACTACTATTGGCATGTCAAAAGTGGCTTTTGATCAACAACAGGCATTGATATTGAGGGTTGAGGTCTTATTGCATATTTATGACCTAAATTTTGTCTATAATTTACAATTTAACAGAATAGGGAGTTCTGAAATAAAGAAAATATAGGCTTACCAAATTGATTCTACCGAAGGCTCACAAAACCAGTAAGGTTGCTTAAGTAATTACCATCAATTAAAAGGTATTGAAATTCCAGACTTTTTGTTTTATTTTCAAGTAACAACATTTATTACATTTGCAGCAATGGCTTCACTCCCAATATTTCTAAACTGAGTTTAACAATCTTTCTAGCACAGTGGAATATCAGAAGCCTTTGAGCCGCAACATCTGTATTTTCCCCTTTTACTCGCAACTCATTAAACATTCTATTCACTAGCCTTGATAATTTAAACAAATATCCTAGAATAATACATGCTTCATATTCTAAATATGATCTATGTAAAAAATCTTCAAACTTTGCTAATTCTGAAACAACATCAATTACAATGTCTTCTGTTAAATATGTTGGATCACATTCATTGGGTAATTTTATATTGCTGTTTTGCTCAAGGCTCCAAAGACGACAGTGAAGGTATTGTAACTTGATACCACTGTCACCTTCTGTTTGAAGTACTTTATCCCATTCAAATGTGTAATTTTTTTGCCTCCTCTGTTTAAGATCATTGACTATTACAGCAGTAGTCCCAAGAATATCACATGTTTCTTCATTTAATGCTTCACTGCGAGTGTCTATAATAATATTGAAATAATTACAAAAGTAAAATAGATATATGTCCTGCAAAAAAGCATTTTTAGAAAAAAATATACTTTTAATTCTGTGGAACTTCCTTCATGGTGTAGGTATGTAGATGCAGAATTATTATTCCACTTACATTCACATTTTTATACCATTCTTTTTTATAAAATAATAAAACAAAAAAACTAACTTACTTTTTGACAATTTCTGTTTTTCAGACATCCTTTGTTTGGCTTCATCTAAAATATTGTTAAGAAAAACAACATTTCCGGTTCTTGTGCTCATTCCATGAATTCTACCAAATTTTACATGTTCACAACCTACAATGGCATTAGGGTTTATTTGCTCCATGATTTTAAATAGGGATGTAAAATGCTCCGTCTGAGAACTATCAACAACATAAAGCATTTTATCAAATTTATATCTATTGTACCGGTCTGTTAATGCTGCTATATCCCTTGATAAATACAATGTAGAACCATCACTTTTTAGTACAGATATACTTTTATTTCCAATTTTTGCCACTTTTTTCCCAAATTCATCATCCATTATAAGACCTTTCTGTTCAAGAGATAACATTAAGGGCTTAATAGAACTTGCATTATAGTCAGATTCCCAATGGTAATCATCAAATTGAATGTTGAGCCTTTTGTATACAGCCTCAAGTTCTTTTATTGTTATTTCCCGAATTTTTCTCCAGCCTTCTAAGCATTCTGTACCATTTTCAACATTGGCAAAGTATTGTCTAGCTTCATTATTAATCAATTTATCTGCTTTAGCCTGAGTATTTGCAAAAACATAGGCATCAAAGAGAGTATTCATGATATTGTTATTACTTAGAGTATTTAAATCAATTTTCTTTAATTTTAAACCACATTGAAGTAAACCAAACTGGGTTCCCCAATCACCAAGATAATTTAATCGAACTACCTGGTGATTGTAAAACTGATTAATGTTTGCAATATAGTTACCAATTATTGTCGATCTCAGGTGACCAACATGAAATGGCTTTGCGATATTTGGAGAACTGAAATCTATCACAATTTTTTTCGAATTAATAGGTTTAGTTATAATTTCACCAGATTGAATTCTTTTTACTACATTTCTTACAAGCTCAGCTTTATGATTTATTCTTTCTTTTTCCTTGGCATATTGAGTACAGAATGTAATCTTTTCTGCAACATACTTTTTTATAAAATTTGCTCTTTGTAATGGAAACATCTGAAAGATATAATATTTTTTAATTTAGGTTTTTATAATTTTTATTCAGTCCAATTTAAAACTTCTTCTTAGCTATTCACCTGATTTTTATAACAATAAAATTAAAATTAAAACATGTAAATTAACTATTCAGTTAATAAGTTTAAAATACGCTTATTAATTTTACACTTTTATAAATTAGTATTTATAGGATACTTAACATTAACTCTATTAACAAACTAAAACTGCATTATTTTGATACAAAATTAAACATCGCATCTCATCCAATATATTATAACCCATAACCAAATAAACAAACAAACTGAATAATCAGGGGTGTCTCTCATAATGTACTACAATTTGACAGCTCAGTAGGCCAAGCACGAACCACTATAGTTTTGGTTATGGTAATCGTAATCGAATTATTTTGTATGAAAACCATAACAGCGCCGCTACGGTCGTTTAAGGAACTAAAATTCAATAGCACGAACTAACTAATCTCGTAATCATAATGGTAATGGTATAGTTATCGAAAGCTTAAGTATGAGAATCGGCAGCACGAACTTGCTTTTGACAGATCGTATCGTTTTATTCGACAGCCAGCCCTCGTAACATCACTCACCGAAAATTTTTCAGTGAGAGCAATATCGTTACGGTTGTTGTGGTCAAAAATTGTTTTATTTAAGTGATAATAAGTAACTTTAGTGCCTGAAAAATATGTCTATATTATTAAGAAATCGTCCGTTGCGTAGTTATTAATTTTTTTGGCGTTTAGTAAATAGTCTTGGAGAAGATGAAGACGAAATCGGTTTATTGTGTTAAATTTATTTAATTTATGTAAATTCTTATAAAATTATTAACTTTTCTTAACAGCAGTGTTAATTTAAATTATGACGTGTCCTTTTTATCTACACAGAGAAATTCAACAGAAATCTTCACTGAGGAAAATTTTGAACCCCTTAACAATAAATTGAGCAGAGTTTATTACTTAAAGTATTTTTTTACAGGTTTTGTGCGTTCTCTTTTTTTATGCAACAGGTTCGTATCAATGAATTGTTGCTATGACTAAATATTTAGGTCACCACAGTTAGCAAATATGTCAGAGATGTGACTAATGCTCTCAATGATGGAGAGAAATTGAGAGAGTTTATAAAATTCCCTACAACAAGAGCCGAAAGAGATGTAATCAGACAAAAGTAAGATTTTAATTTATATATAGTCAATGAGTGACGTAAATATGTTTTCTGTCTATTACAAATGTTTCGAATTCTATATGTGTTCTATGCTTTATACACAATATGGAATAGGCAATATGGAAGGGCCGTGACACCAGTAGACACAGGAGGCAGTGGAAGGGACTTACTGATAAGAGCTAGAGTAATGAGGCGTCAGCTGGTTGAAAGACTCAATAGGTTGCATTGAAGGATAATAATATATATGTTGCTTCAGCTAAGTTGTAATGCGCCAAAACTCATTATCAAATTTAATATTTATTACTGTTGAAATTGATATTTTACTAAACCACTATTCATGTTTTAATAGTTACATTTGTTTTTTGATTTTTATACTGACACTTGCAATAAAAACATTTTGTAGTTAAGTTTTATGAAATAGGTATTAAATATGAGACTAGGTATCATTTTGTTGAATGCTGTATGTACCTATCTTGACATATGTATAATTTTTAAAGCTGCAAGTGTGTAATTTTGTAAGTACTTAAATAATCTGACTGGTGTGTCTTTTTTGAAATATAAAATAAATAAACTAACCAAGTTGTAGTTAAAATAGTCATTTATTCAGTGCTTCCGTTACAAAAATATGAAAAATTACAATAATTTTCTTAAAATCTAAGTAAAAAAATTCAAGTAATATAATACAATAATTTATTTTTTCTTTACACTAATCCCTAACACATTCCCTTTTATATAAAATAAATCATTCATCTTTTCTTTTTCTTCCATAACTTTCCTGAACAAACTCAAAACTTCATGACACATTGCTCTCAATGTATGTAATAATATAATGTAATAATGCCCTTTTATATAAAATAAATCACTCATCTTTACTTTTCTCTTCCATAACTTTCCTAAACACACTCAAAGCTTAATTCATGAATGCAAGCCATTTAGCTTGCAGTTCGAGCGCAAAATCTCGCTGCCGTATTCTTTCTTTTTCCAGTGCATAGTACATTTTATCCCGATCCCTTTCAACCGTTAAAAATCTATCACTTCAATCTTTAATTTTAGTTGCTTTTTCTGTACGAATCTTCCTGGCTAGTGGGGTCCACTTCTTAGCTGGAGCTGATTTTGGCGATAGTTGCTCCTAGCTAGTGCCTGGAAGGTTCTACTCTTCATCCCCTGTAATGTATGAATAAAATATATTTGATTGCATATAATGTAAGAATATGTTGTGAACATTAAACATTTTCACATTGCATGCAAGCTTTTAAGTTATTCATATAAGAAAATGTTCTTTACTAATCTCTTATAGCAAATTTATTTGTTATCTACACAAATCAACCTACTTATTTTTTTTAAATACCTATTGTAAAATACTTATTGTCATATAAAGTTTATGATAAAACAAAAACATAAAATAACTGATCAGCCCAATTAATTTATAATTTATATTGTATATTATGTTTAATCTCATAATCATACCTCTATCAAGCTGACAAGAGGGCTCTTTCCCCAAATCCGTATATTCTGCTGGGAATTCAATTTGATTTGAGTCAACATCTTGTAAGGCCAACTCCACCTCCTGTTGTACCTGAGAGCCCTCACCTAGGTTCATCTGTGGGTAAAAATAAAACAATATCATACCCAGTGTATTATAATCTATATGTATCTACCTATTTCACCTAAATTTATCCATTATAATTATGGTAACATTTCGGTTCTTAGAAGAAAATAGAATACACACATGGATATTATACGAGTCATGTATCGAGAACTTTGCTGTGCTATTCAATTCATACATGTGTAATAAAAATAAGTATTATCCGACAGATAATGAAAAATTTAAGTATTAATTTAAAACTAACCTTTCGCTACCTTTCCTCCGATCGGCATTCCCCTGTGCCATCACTATTACATTTTTCTGCAAGTTCTCGCTACTTGTTTGTGGCCCACTGCCGGCCTCTTGGACCGCCACCAGGATTTGCTAGATCCCCATTTCTGCGTAAATAACACAAAAAAGTGTTAAATGGTATCACTTCAATACGAAATTTAAAGTATTAACAGAGTAAAATAAAGAAAATCACTCACCTCTGCATGAAATCTACCATCATTTCTAACTGCGTTGAACTAGTCCTCATTGTGGTACGGTTTACAACCAAATAAATACGAGACCTCATAATAGACCCTTTTCATCTTCGAAAGTCATTTTAAATTGTTAACACATGCACATTCAAGCAATAAATTTCACTTCAATTCCACTTGACTTCACGTATTTTTTGTTTTCGATAGGTTTTGTTTATATTAGATGACGTGACAAACTGCGTACCTACATACCTTCGTTTTAAAATCTTGAAGTGGTTCGATAGGAACAAAAACAACAAACCTAATATTATAATGCCGTAATCATACATTCAAACGGAAGGTTTTGTTACAATGAGTGTAAAAGTGAATAAGCTTTCAATATTTTAACAAATATCATAACAATAAAGCAGTTTTTTATTTATTTGTAAATCGTTTTGACGCTTTTTGGATTTATGAACGTGCGTGGATAGACTTTTGTGACAATCTATGGACGGCCTTACTTTACCATAGTATCAAATTACTATCGAGCTCACGATCACTTCACGATATTGTTTCATGCTGCCAACTTGGTATCGTAATCGTTATCGAATAGTAAGAAAATACGATTACTATACTATTACGAGAGTGGTTCGTGCTTGGCCTACAGTTCTATCAAATGCTATATTTTGGTGTAGCAAATGTTGTCACTTTACCACGATAGATGTCCATAATTGCAATCCATCCAATCCATCAATCAAACAAAAGGGCCCTATTTCATAAAACTCAAATCGACCGACAATTGTATGTCAACAATTCATTGTAAAATTACAAAAATGCGTTTCATAAAACCCTGACCATTCATCCAAAATTGTCACATAATGCGTTTCATAAAACAATTGTAGTGACAGGCGGTCTACTGACAAATGTCATACAAATCGCTATGAATTGTCGTGTATGAAACGCCTGTCATGTGTAAAATTACCAAGAATTGTAGAATTGTCGTGACAATCTGACAGGCAAGCGAGGACCTGTCGACAACTCACAATTGCAAAAAACAAAGAAAAATGATAAAAAAAGACGTGTGGCACTCGGAGACTGCCGCGGTAAAGCTATTGCATAGCATTTTTTATCAACTTATGCAATTATAATTATTTATTTATTTTATTCATGCAGTAATGTTTGATCTAATATGAAGTTCCACAAGTTCCTAGTAGATGGCGCTGATTGTTTATTAAAGCCCTCATGTAAAGTTATGAAATCAAAGTATCACCGCTGTGCCGGTCGGAGTGGGGGGTGTTAGGTTTTTTTCGTCACGGAATTTCTGGATTCGGTCCCCACACTCAAGGCCCGCGATAGAAGCTATGCAATAGCTTAAAAATTGATGCAAAATAATGATAATGGAGGCAATTGTACACGAAATTGAATTTAATGGGCATTTAGCAAACTTTGTATACCTACCTATTAATAAAAACTACATTAAGTAGCAGAACCATTTATGTATTTTGTAGAGAAGAACCCAATCAGTTTTCTGGAGATTATTGCGCGGCGAGTTGAGCTGAGGTCCTGGGTTCGAATCCCCGTAATGGCGAAATAATGTGGTGTTTATAAAATTAGAAAATATTGTATGATGCTAGCCATATTATAGTATTATTGCACCAAAATAGAGATGGCAGCACGACAGCGTTGCAAAATGGCGGCGCGTCAATGGGGTGACAAGTTGAGGAGTCAAGTTGGCTCTCTATTCCTTTTGGTATATTTATCTTCCTCTATGAGAATAATGAAACCTATATTAAAAGTTACTCCTATGGGTATTATCTATTTTATTTTATTCTTCGCCTAACCTTTTCTTTAATTAATTATAATCCTGGCAACACTTTGTACTTGTATCCATGCCGTAAATAAAATATTGACATAAATTAAAGGATTAAAGGTTTTAAAAAACAAGCTTTTATTTAATTGCTTGTTTTTTAAGGCCGGCGCCAGACTTAGCTTCACATGTTTGAACACATGTCATGTTTGATTGCTATGTGTGGCACTGGGGTCAGGATATGTAGGTATTCAACGTTTGAACAAAGATTTGCACTTTGCTATGCGGTGTCGATCTTTTTCTACACATCAAAGCGTTCAAAGTTGAATGTGTTCAAATGTTTGCGGGGCTTGCCACACTTGTTCACTGTCCAGTTGCTCGAGCGTTGTTGAGCGGGACAGTTGCGTGCGTGCTATACTGCGGCGATAAAATGCAGCAAGTGCGTTGTGGAATTTGTAGAGTTGTTTCAGGGGGAACTATGGATATGGAACCCGAAAAATAACAAACACAAGAATAGAACCCTAGTCAAATAATTACATGCACACAAATAATACAGGCTTACTGAGTCTACTAAATCGTTGTCCATCTTGTTTGTTGTCTACCAGCATACTGTGGAGAAAAGTGTTTGCGAAGCAAGTCTGGCAGGTTACGTCAGTATGTGTTCAAATGCTTTGCAAAGTCGTCAAAGATATGTGAAAATCTTTGAAGCTATGTCTGGCGCCCGGGTAAAACCTTTAATTTATGGACTTGTTGTCAAGTCCGCCCATTGTACTTTAATTATTTGCGCAATAAAGTTTTAAATAATTAAGCAAATTAATTAAATGCCCTAAAAATAAAAAAAAAAACTTTAACCTTAAAACTTTTTTTTTTTTTTTTTTTCCGCCACAGAAAGCTTAACTACCGACTTGACGCCCCTAGGGGAGCCACAGAAGGAGAGGAGGTGAATGCTTGATGCACGAAGAGGGGACCTTTGGGGGACTACCCCATCAGCCAATCCCTAACAGTGCGGGACTCACCGAACCCAGCGATACCCGCTAAACACCCCCTTTGCTGAGATATCCCAAGTTGGGCGTGTCTCCTCATCTGAACGACAGCCAGTTGGAGTCAGAGGCTGCGTACCGGGCGTCCCAAGAGACAACCCGTCACGAAAGCTTATCGCAGGACCGAATCTGTAACAATAAAAAATTGAAAACGACGTCGTAAGAGCTATAAACACATGTTGTGTGAATTAATTGTTAAGGACAACCTAGAACCGGTTGGCTTGTTGAAGCTTCCTCACGAGGGAGGCGTGCTTGGATAGGATGGGGAGAGCATCGGCGAGAGAGTCCTGGCCGGCGTTGAGTGCAGCGCCGAGCTCAAGAATCTCGTCGATAGGAGCGACGGTGACCCAGAACGCCAAGCGATCAAAACTGACCTTCGCGTTCTGTACCGCGGGTTGGGCGGGCGGTCGCGACGGAGTCGCGGCCGCGCGCCCAGCCCAAGCGGTAGGAGTGACGTTCGAAACGGGTTTCGATGCGCATTCCACGGCCTGAGGGGCCTTAGCTTGAGGGGAGCCCTTAGGGGGCTGGGGGCGGTGTCTCCAATTAAGGGGATCGGCCGCCGCTTTGGAACGGACCGAGCGCGGCGCCTTAGGGCACCCGCGATAGTTCGCCGTGTGGCCGGACTGGCCGCAGAGGACGCAAGACGGATCTGTCGGGGACTCAAGGGTGCGGGAGCACTCCTTGGTAGCATGATCCTCTAGGCACTTAACGCACCTAGGTTTGGCAAAGCAATTGTGTGCCGCATGGCCATAGAGTTGGCAGCGGTGACATTGGCCGGGGTGACCTCTGTTGTGAGGTTTTTCTACACGAATTTGCGAGAGGCCGCACACAGTGCGGACCCCATTGCGAAGTAGGGAGTTCCCAGCTGTGTTATTCGTAAGAATAACAAGCGCAAGGGGAAACTGTTTGCCCCGTTTGTTATGCATCTTGTGCACAGACTCAACGGGGAAACCTTGGGATTTAAGATCCGCGGCGATTTGCTCGTTCGATAGCTCGAACGGCACGCCCCTAAGGATAACGCGGGCTTTACGCTCTTCCGGGAGAGCGTAAGTATGATAGGCGAATTGCCTTTGAGTTAGTAGGGAAGTCAGATTCCAGAAGTCGATCAGAGTACATGGCTCGATCTTAATGAAGGCACCGGTGTTGGTTGCCTTCTTGTAACTGATCTTGGGGGCAGTCAGACCCCCCGAACAGAGGGTCGACACCTGTCCCCAAAGATGTTTATCCCGAAGGAAGACAGGGGGAGGGGGCTTAGAGCTCGGGGGAGGACCCTCGGGCTTGGAACGCGGGGCAACCTTGGGGCGCATTGCCGCCTTAGGGGCTTCTGCCGCCTTAGGGGCTACTGCCGCCTTAGGGGCTTCAGCCGCCTTAGGGGCCGCTACCGCCTCGGGAGCCGCCGCTGGAGAGGGCGTGGGAGGAGCGGAAGAAGCGGTATTCTTCTTTTTCCTATTAGAGGACTTTTTACCTCGGACTGGGGTGAATTGAGTATCATCCGTAACAGTGTCATCCGAGTGGGACGCACTGACGGGCGAAGCCTTGCGTTTAGACGCAGCGGATTGGGCGGAGGACTCGGCAGACTCGGAAACGGAAGATTCCGATTCGGAGATGCCGTCCATGTACTCAGAGGGGCCAGGAGACACCGTAGAGCGTTGGGACTGGGCATCGAAACCCGGGGGGACCTGAGGGGTCTGAGCGGCTTGAGCCTGATGAGCGGCATAAAACTGAGCGACTTGGGCCTGGGCGGCGTTCAGTTCCGATTGAAGCTGCGACATTGCATTACGGAGTTGTGCCTCATGCACGTGAAATGTGGCGAGGAGTCTGGCCTCAGAGGCCTGAATAGTTTCGGCCACGCGGGCCTCCACTGCTGCATCGAACCTAGCTTGTTGAGAGGGGTCCATGATGGAGTACCCTCCGAGAAGATTGAACGTGCCGATGAACGGCGAACGAACTTAACCTAACGGAAAACCGATGCCGATGAACGGCGGCGGAAAAGCTGAAAAGAGGGGGTGCGTGCTCCTAATTCGAGCAGGCACCTAACCGTCCCCCTGGGAAAGGCCCAGTGCAATGGGTTCGGGTCTGCCGGATTTGTTAGCCCTGGAGAGCTAATAGCGTTCCGGGGCCACGCTAACGAGCTTCGTTGTCACCGTAAGGTATCAACTCGTTCAAACGCGGAACTTGGAAGTTTGTTTAAAGTTCGTCCTTTTCAGCACGAAAATCACTCAAACTTCCAAGTAGTAGGATAGCGAAGTTCGCGAATGCGTCGTTAGCACGCAAGTGGCGCCACTGTCGCAAAACGGCACTATTACGCGGCAATACCGACCGGAGAGCCTCGGAGTCGATAAGCGGTAAAACGGAACGATAACGATAAGGGTCCTGCCGAGTCGACAAGTCCCTTATCGAACGAAACGGAGAGCACTGAGAGCACGATAAACACGACCACTGCGCGCGAACGATGAAACGGAACTGAAAAAAAAGAACCTTAAAACTTTTCCTGTTAGCTTATATAGGTCTACCAGGACGATGGCAAAAAAAAGTTTAAATGAAAATCATATGGCAACAAAAAAAAAAAAAAAATGTCATCTGTCAACTGAAATTTCGAGGAATTATTTTTGGTTTGGCTCCAGAGGACGATTGCCACGTACAACACATTTTTATGAAACGCTTTTTACTGACACTTGTATGTCACCTGTAAGATTGTAGTTTTATGACACGAAAGTCATGTGAAAATCGCTTACCTACATTTGTTAGTTTACCACTAATTGTAGCTATATGAAATAGAGCCTGGTGAAATCAGTTTCACAGTACTCGCCACCTGACGCCCGACCAAAAGGTTCTTAGCGAGTAACCGCCGCGCCGTACTCGATGGAGTACGGCTAGATGGAGCTACGTTAGCAATATAACGCAAAAATAAATAGTACGCTAAGTAATTGCGTGGCTTGTCGCCAGGCCAGAGTAGCTCAGTGGAAGAGCACTCGTCCGGCAAAGGAGAGGTCCCAGGTTCGAGTCCTGGTCTGGTGATGATTTTATTTAGCATACTTTTTCAGTTTTTTAAGAATGCTTGAGCATTATTTAAAGTAAAAATAAAAAGATGGAGTTCTTCATTTCCTACGGTGATCTATCCCTTGAAACCAAAGCTCGCCCATGGTTTAGTGCCTTTCCACAGAAAAGTTTAAGAGAGAAGTTTGCAAACTTATACATATTATATTTTGAAAAACTTATACACATACGGCATACCGATCGGGCTCTGTGACTGGATATCATATTTTCTGAGAGAACGGTCGATTCGAGTAGGTAGTCTCAGATGGTTACTCCTATGTCCCAATGCAATTAATGCCGGAGTACGTCTAGGATCTGTTCTCTTTGCAACTTTATTCTTGCTGCACATTAATGACCTCCTAACACCGGACTTTCTTGGTTATGCTGGTGACAGCACTGTAGTAGAGAGATTCGTATCCAATGCGCGAGCAAGCCTTCGTGAAATCCAGAGTTTGAGAAAGGCAATTATTGAATACGTTGATTTGACCTTACGGAAAGTGTCTGACTTGGGGCAAGTCGACTGTGGTCCAAAGTCCAAAACACAAGCGTGTTTATTTTCCGCTAAAAAGAGCACATTCACCTTTACGCCCACTTTCCAGAATGTATCACCGTCTAGGGCTTTTGGGCGTCACTATACCGTCCAAATTACAAACCTTCTTTTCTTTTGTCTTCTATACCACTTGATGGAAATGCGCATGAAGACTATGGTGGTACACGTCTATCCACGAGAAACTCGATACTTAAAAGTACCAAGGCTGGTGGTGGTCAGGAAAAACAGTCGCAGGCAATCCGAACAAAAAGAACTATCGAATCGTTTTGTTCGTTTTTTAGTAAATCCACTATACAGGGATGTAAGTTCTGTCTTAGTCTGGTAGTCCGGTGGTAAGAAAGTTGGTTCAACTTGGTTATAAAGAGCACTCGCACATTCACCAAAATGTAGCCGATAAAATACTATCAAACAAGCCTTACGACGATGATGCTCTAAAGTCTGCCATTTTTTATTTGTAAGGTTGTCGTTATTAATAAGTTTTCGAGCTCTTCGGTCAAAAGAGTCCAGCTATTTGAGTTGGTTTTTGGCAGAACCATCCAAAGGTGATTACAGTACTGCATGCACGACCTAACTTGGTCTGTGTATAGATTGAGCAACCGTTCAGGGCTGAAGTACCACCGGACCTTTGAGATGATACCCAATTTTTTAGAAGGCTTTTCAGCCATAGACTCAATTTGTTGTTCGAAGTTTAATTTTTACGTTATAGTGACGCAAAAAAACCTGAAGAAGTCGGGCAACGCAATTCTGCGGGGAGAGGAACGTGTTTGGTTTAATGTATTTGTATTTCAGGCACCGACTTCAAAAAATACTTGGTTGGTATATCAAAGTGACTTTATTTAAGACAGAAGTTATCGTTGTTATTTTTTACTTTTTAGTTATATTCTTTCTAAACGTACATTGGTAAGTTAGTTACGTAGGTACAACATTGGAGTCGGTTTGATTTTTAAAATTCATATCATAAACTCCATATCCAGTCTGATTTTTTTCTTCACACGATAAAATAAGTCATCATCATCATCCACAGCCTGTAGACGTCCACTGCTGGACATAGGCCTACCCCAAGGTCTTTCATGTCGCTCGGTCCCGCGCCGCCCTCATCCAGCGTTTACCGGCGACTTTGACCAGGTCATCGGTCCATCGTGCGGGGGGCCTGCCTACGTTGCGTCTCCCAGTACGTGGCCGCCACTCGAGAACTTTTCTGCCCCACCAGCCATCTGTTCTACGAGCTATGTGCCCTGCCCATTGCCACTTCAGCTCTGTAATCCTTCTGGCTATGTCGGTGACTTTGGTTCGCCTGCGAATCTCCTCATTCCTGATTCGATCCCACAGGGAAACTCCGAGCATGGCCCTTTCCATTGCGCGCTGAGCGACTCTAAGCTTGTTTATAAGGCCCATAGTTAGCGACCACGTCTCAGTGCCGTATGTTATCACTGGCACCACACACTTGTCAAAAACCTTTGTCTTCACACACTGCGGTATTTGTGACGAAAAGATTTTACGGAGCTTCCCGAACGCTGCCCAGTTGAAATGGATTTAACGATTGACCTCTTTCTCAAAGTTGGACCTACCTAACTGTATTTTATGTCCTAGGTATAGATAATCGTCAACAACTTCGAGTGTGGTGCCTCCAACTACCACAGGAGCAGGTGATACATGGACGTTCGACATGATCTTCGTCTTATCCATGTTCATTTTAAGGCCCACTCGCTGCGAGGCTCCACTGAGGTCCTCGAGCATTTTAATCAGGTCCTGCAGGGTCTCAGCCAAGACTGCGATGTCATCCGCGAATCCAAGGTGAGTGATGTACTCGCCGTTGATGTTGATGCCGAGCCCATCCCAGTACAGAAGCTTGAAGACATCTTTCAAAGCTACGGAGCACAGCTTAGGCGATATAACGTCGCCTTACCTGACTGACGCCCCGCTGCATTTGGATAGGCTTCGAATTCTGATCCTGAAGACAGACTGACATAGTGGCATTTTTGTACAAAAACTTCAACGCTTCGATATATCGATAATCAATTTGGCACCGCTGCAAAGACTGCAGTACAGCCCAATTGAACGTCAAGCTGTAATCCTCATCTCTCGTGCACGCAAACACGGTTAGGTCTATCGACGATTACTTACAGCTCGAAGGACACGCCTCTCGCAAAGATTCTTCATTCTACTCATGGATTCTACAAAGAATTAATTGCCATTACAAAAAAATAAATAGACTAGACAAGTCGGTTACTATGGTGTTTGAAAAAGTCATTAAGTTCCATTGTATAGAGGCGCCCTTGCCAACATATAGCATTTATACATATACAAATATCATTCATATATGGTACAGAACAATAAATATATATTTTTCTCTTTTTTTCACGGCTAGGTTTGCATATGACGAAAGAGACATATATATTTTAGTTATTGCTATGTGTGCCACATACTGTCAAAGTTCATTTGACAGCTGTAGGTACGTGCCTCAATTCGCCATCTTGGTTGCTCGTATTTCGTGGTAGTTCGTTGTCAAGTGTTTGTTTATTTGAGATTTGCATAAATAAACAAGAAATAGTTGTTTAAAACTAAGTCGCAGTGTGGTGAAACTGTAGGTCAAGATGCAATCTTGTTGCATTTTAAAATGTGGTGCAAGAAAAATCAAAAATCAAGTAGCATTGACTCTTCTTATGTGAGTACCATTTTTCATGTAATATCACATATAACCTCTTGAATTCAATTGTAAAGCTAAGTATATATAAATAAATGTTAAAAGAATCTGTATCTTACCTTATTTCCGAGTAACAGACTCTTTTATTTATCTCATTCGTAATTAATTTCATAGTTAAAATAGGGTTATGCTCTGATTAAAATTATATGTATATGTTTAGTGGATTTTGATGTTGATTACATACAATAAGTACCTTTTTTTTTTTTTTTTTTTTTTTTTTTTTTTTTTTTTTGTCTGGAGGAAAACATGCTGTCATGTCCCCGACCGCCCAAGGGGGAACGGTGGGGTATGTGGGGATGATCCGGCGGAAGGCCGAACCGACCCACTAAAAACCTCCAGGTGTACCTCCCCCGCCATAGTTGGAGCCCACGGTATCGCCAGTAGCATTGCCCGCGAGCCCCGGCGGATTGCGCTCAGCCTGAGCCGTGCGCCCCCCACGTAGGAAATGGCCCAGTACACGCGGCCATTTCCCCACTCATAGCCTGTATAGCCGCAGTAGGTCCCCTCACCCACCACGGCTGGCTATCGGGAGGGAGAAGGCGTCTCCTTCTCCGTCCCACCCTCCGCCCAGCCTAAACTAACCTATCCTAAAACCTAACCTAAAAACCTAATGTAAAACCTTATCTAAAATCTAACCTAAAACCTTACCTAAAACCTTACCTAAAACCTTACTTAAAACCTATCCTAAACGAATTAACTTAACCTAAAACCTACCTAACCTAACCAAATACGACGGCCTGGACGCCGAAGCAATCCGAGACCGCCGACCCCAGAGCATCCGGTGCACGACCAGAGCTCGCCGCCTCTGTGTCCTCATCGGTCCACTCTGCTATCAGAATGGTACCGAGAGGACCCACCCCGGGAAGGCGCAGCTGCCGCCTAATGCGGACAGACGCAGCGCGCCACCGCCGTAAGAGTGATTTCGCTTCACCCGATCGCTGGATTGCGACGGGCTACTGAGCCCCCCCGCCACGACAAGGCACACTCTACTTGGGGGGGATACAATAAGTACCTACAAATATTTTGTTTCTAGATTTCCAAAAAATGAAGGATTGAGACAAAAATGGTTAAGAGCAGTTGGTGAAGAAAATATTAATCCTCGGCAAAAGCAGTGGTTTGTTTGCTGACTGCATTTTCCTGAAACATGTTTTAATAGAACTCTAGATGTAATAAGATTAAGAGAAAACTCAGTTCCTTTAATATTTCCCGTAAGTATCAAAATAAATTTAATATAACATTAGGTAATTAAATTATGTCAAATTCAAGTTGATGATAATAAATTTTTAATTTGCTTTTTGTTTTAATTATTTCTTTCTTTACAGGTAACAGGAAATTTTATTGATAATTCTAGTACATCTGCAGTTTGTACCCAATTGTCAATACCACATCCAGTTGCGAAAGAAGCTCAGAAAGAGGTATTTATTTTTATAAAGCATATTTTCTTATAACAGTAGGTATCTAACCATGCATGCTATAGTTGGATACAGTTAAATTAACATTATATTTTTCACCAACAACCAATTAATTCAAAGAGCCTTAGAGTGGTGTAAAATAAATATAAGTTGAGTCTTATAACAATAAGGAATAATTTAAAAATATTCGAACAGAATAACAAATAATTTTGTTTTTTCATATCATATCAATCAACTCAAGATGCCAATGTTGCATTCATTTTAATAAATAGCATTTTATAATAAATATTTAATTTTCAGGTCACACTTTAAAAGAAAATTGAGGCGCTTCAAGAAAAGTGTGATGAGCAAAAAAAAAATTAAGTGCCTGAATGAAAAACTTCGGAGGAAAAACAAAAAACTAGTTAACTTTAGAGAAATCATAGATGATCTTCGAAATAAAAATCAAATAAATATGGAACAAGCTGTATTAATTGAAGACTTAGCTGGATCACAAGATTTTCTGAAACAAAATGTGTTTTTAAACAAATTGTTATTATTTAGAAATGAATGAATGAATGAAGTGTTTTTTTTTATTTCATAACCGATACCTATTTAGTTCTTAATTAATAAAGTAATACTAGTACCTCCTATCATCATGGATAATGTTGTGATTAATTTCACTGACACAGCAAACAACTTGGGGGTCATTATGTTTTCAAACCTCAAATGAAACACGAACATCAGTGAAATTAATTTTAATTTTGAAAATTCCTTCCAAAATCCTTGTCGCTCTAAAATGAACTCAAGTGTAAGATTTCAGCTTCCTAGGTCCAACGGTTTAGGCTGGCCGTTGATGATCAGTTAGTCAGCTTGCTATTTCATATATTAGATTTTTATGTAGGTATGATTCAGTATATTTAATCTAATATTATAGTTTAATTATTTTATCTAACACATATTATTATTGCTCCTCAATCAAACTCTCCAGTCTCAAGGAATTTCTTTATTAGCAGTACCTTTGTACCTACTAACTTTGTATAGATCATTCATCGGTATAATGTATCTTACTTTGTGTACATAAACTGTTAAATAAATCAATTAAGTAGGTAGGTAATGGTACCTAATTTAAGTGAAATCCATATGCACATTATATCCTGACCGTTTGCCAATTTTTTTCCCAAATCTTCCAGCTTGTGCGTTTTTTACACCTAGATACCAATTACCTCATCAATCACTCGTTTAAATTAGCTCTTTGGTTGGAATAATATTGAAAATTATGATTTCACTAATAAAACATAAAAATATTGAAGTATATTCAATATTGACAATCCTAGGCTATCCCCCCCCACCCTAAGGCGGCCATTTTGGTTGCCCAAGGTTGGCACGTTTTTTTTGTAGGTATTTCGAGTCCATGTGATATAGGTCAATGGAAAAAGTAAATAAATAAACAAACAATTTAAAAAAATACTTTTAGTTCAAGTCATAGATGAATATAAGTACTGTATCTTGAGGGTGTCATTGATATGTTGTGACATCAAATAAGTTTTAAATTATCTTATAATTTAGTTATAATAACAAAATACACATAAGATATTGCAAGAAAATTTTTCAACTCTTTGGAACAAATGTTTTCATTATGTCTATAACTACTTCCTTCCAATAAATTCACTGGGAAACATATTTTATCTTCGAAGCAAGATTCTTAAAATGTCCACTCCAAAGGTTTGTGCAGGTTTTCTTATTATATTATAGATTGTGTGATACTTACTACTTCATATTATTTCGATTCGTGTTTTTATTTCTTCTAAAGAAGCATTAATTTTCAGCTACTATACACGATAGAGCAACCACATGGATTGGGAGAACTCTATTTTGTGTGGCAAAAAGGAGAGTCCAAGTCATTACTGGCTACTACTGGCACTGATGCTAGTGTTGGTATACATAACAAGTCTGGTCAGCTCCTCGACCGGATAAAATTACCCGGGTAAGAAACAAGCTATGAGCACTTATCCTATACCAGTCCCTGATTGTTTGCCATAAATATTTAAAAATTAAATAAAAATAAAGCAATTTTTGGTTCCTGCCAATTAATTAATCACACAAAACTGTTTTATTTATGCCTTTTTATTTGAAATATAAAAGCATGATTTTATAGATATAAATACTAAAAAAAAAATATCCCAGCTGGGACTCAAACCCAGATCATTCCGGGTGGATAAAATTCAAAAAATTCAAAAAGTTTTATTCATCTTAGGAATTTTACAAAACACTTGATACTTCGGCTTTAACTAGTTGTTGATAGTTAATATTGTCTTAAGTTTTCGCGATTTATACTATTAAATAAAACACTTTTTAACCGGATTTATCGCATATATTTACATTTTAAATTTTAACTCGACGATCAGTGGTCACAAGCAACTGAGGTGTCAAGCGTCGGATTGATAGATTGAAAAAGTTATACATCATCATCTCCAACTGTTTCTCAGTCTTCGAGTGTAGTGTTCTGGATTGACACAAAATGAGCTGACAGTATCTTGAGTTTCAGGTCGTGCAGTTTGGTGATAGTTTCCAACCATCTTCTCTATTGAAATTAGGGTGTTTTTTGATTTCAATAGATTCTCTGATCATTCTAGGAATGCAATGCTTCTCTCTAAATAAAATTTTCACACAGTCAAACCTTAAGTAGTGGTTGGGCTTGTCCATGGAATGCTCACAAACTGCAGACTTTGAAGCTCTTTGATTTTTAATATCAGCTATGTGTTCTTTTACGTGGGTTGATATGTTTCTTTTGGTTTGACCAATGTAGGAACCAATGTTGATAGTTGTTGAATAAGTACAAAAAAAGCCGGCAGAAAAAAGCTCTTAGCACTCTTTTTCAGACAGAAATATCAAATTAATACAAATAGGTACAGTATAAATTGACCGTGACATGAAAAAACGACAAACACAAGACAGCTAATTGTGAGAGCCAATGTCATGCCACAACCAAATTGATTACATAGTAGGTGCAATGACCTATGGATGCACAATGCAAACATGACAAATTTTAAATGATTGATTTAAATTTATTGAATGGCAGGGATTGAATTGACTTCGGAATTTTGTTATATATATGTACTAGCTGCTGCCCGCGACGTCGTCTGCGTGAACGCTATGCAGCACCAAACGCACCTACGATTATAACACTGCTAGCGTGATAATATGTAGCCTATATGTTGACCCGACTTCTTAACTATCTTCATGTTTATATGAAAGTTTATCCCGGAAAGACAAACAGACAAACAGACAAAAATTCTAAAAACTATATTTTTTGTTTCTGTTTCGATTGTAGATCATACCCCAAGTATTCTTTTAAAAAAATATTCAATGTACAGTTTTGACTTTCCTACCATTTTATTATATGTATAGATTGAGATTCCAATAAATGATTTGCTGCTTTTAGCCAGCCTTAATTTGGGAAACGTTAACTTATGGTTGTTCCTAGTCGTTACAGAGTAATTTTTATCATGATTATCTTTCCTAGTTTTAAATTTATTACTATTCTTTTAAATGTAAATAATGTTTTCATAAATATATTGTGATGCAAAGGTCAAGATACCAATCTCTTTAAACTTTTCTAGAAGAGATTCTCTATATGCAAGTTTATATATTCCACGAATAGCCCTGCAGTGTAAATATCATGTCAATATCTGCGGCATTGCCCCAGAGTAGGATGCCGCAGATATTTCAGTTATTTTCATAGGATGCCGTAACTATGAAAATAACTAAAATATACCAGCTTCGCCGTATTAACATCAGTCAATGAGCGAATTTTCTTTACCGCGAACACTGCAGAACTAAGTCTACTTGCTAGGTGTGAGATATGGGCGTCCCATTGCTATTTAGAATCTAAGGTAATTCCAAGAAAAACAGAAAACAGATACCCTACCAACTGAGCTATTGAGTCCTGACTGTTGGCCATTGAATTAATTAAGTGTATTGGATGTTTTTCTGTTGCATTAGATTGCTAGCCAAGATGATCTTTGAATGAGGATCAATGGATATTCCAAAGACCATTTTCATGTAGCTCCAATGGTTTAGGGTACTTTTACTTACTGCCCCACTGAAAGTTTCCACACTGTATAGGGTGGTGCCCACAAAGCAGATATATAGTAGACCTGCTGTAAGCAAAGATACACAGCTTCAATTTGGGTTGGCTTGACTTCACAGCCTCAATAGTTCAAGCTACTCCGCACTAGAGGCATTGACGTCAGTTTGAAGCTTACTTCTGTGAAGTATGTACATGCGTAGATATTAAAAAAAATTTTAATCCTACATTATTTCTCAATGTAATTTAAGTTTTCTCTACTTTTATAAAGGAATTACATTGACAATCCAAATCAAATTAACTAACCACAAAGATAATTTCATTCATAAATTATTCTTTTGTGTGTTTTCTAAAAGATACAACATAAGTAAGAGTCAAAGCAAAACTTTTTTTATTCATAAGTAATCAAAACTAACCACTTTATAATAATAATTGAAATCCACCATATAAGTATACAACATATCTTCCCACTATAACAATGAAGTTAAAGCAAAATTTCTATAGCTGTCTTAGGGATCGGTTCCGTATCAGGAGTGTCACTTGCACGAGTTAACATTTCATCTGCATGCCTGCGATGTAGCTTACCATCTTCCGTTTTCACCATGTGCGAGCTTGGACCTTCAACCATTACTACAGTAGCCTTCTGCCACTTGTCGCCCGGGCCATACATCCGAATTCTGTTTGGTCGACAGTAAATTTTCTAGCTGTTTCTTTGTGCAGCAGCATCTAATTGCTGTTGTGCACGGCTAGGCGCAGTGTTCGGGGGTAACGAGGAAACTGCAGTTTTTTGCTGGAGTTTTGCCAGTGCTGCTGTTGGGCACGGTTCTAATTGCGTATAAAGCTCTAGGTAGCTTTTCACTCCATACTGTATTAGATGAAGATAGCTTTTTAAGCTTATTTTTGAATGTTTGTATAGCTCATTCAATTTGCCCGTTCGTAGCTGGATGGTATGGTGGAGAGTACAGGTGTTTAAAACCATTATTTTTCAGGAATGTATTAAATTCCGTCGAAGTTAATGCTTTTCCATGATCACAAACTAGAACATCCGGTAAACCTTGAGAAGCAAACATTTTTTTTAGTAAAGTTATAACAGTACCGCTACTCACGGCTGGACCTATTTCCGCTTCTAGCCATTTACAGTAACTATCAGCAAGGACAAGAAAGGTTTTGCCTTGGAACAGACCTGCAAAATCTAAATGGATACGACTCCATAGCTTCTCGGGTACAATCCAAGCTTGTGGGTTTTTAGGTGGATTGTTCCTGACTGCTTGACAAGATTGTCATTCAGCTACAATAGCCTCTATTTGTTGATGCACCCCAGGCCACCATACATAGCCTCTAGCATAGGATTTAGTTTGGACACTACCAGCATGTGGGGCATGTAATAGTTTAAGCACATCCCGTTGCAGCGAACTCGGTATAACGGCTCTATTACCCCTCAATAAACACTCTTTATCGTGTGAAAGAGCCAATCTCCGCGTCCAAAATGGCTGCAAACAGGATCAGCATTAACTCTTGGCCATCCATGAAGTATATTAAACAAAACCTTTTGTAATACTGGATCCTTTTTAGTTTCTACAGCAATTCGATCTACATCAAGGTTCCATCCTTCAGGCTGTTCATATAACAATAAAACATCGGACAAAGGCTCCAAAGTATTGTCTGAAGTAGTTGCTGCTGTCCACCTACTAAGAACGTTGGCATTTCCTATCAGTTTTCCAGGCCTGTACTTAATTTCATAATCATTTTAGAGACCATCGAAGCATTCTTGGTGAAATTTGATCTGGAATAGGTTTTGCCGGGTTAAACAATCCAACCAAAGGTTTATGATCCGTCACTATACAAAAATTCATGAACTTTGAAAGACCAAACAACTAGTGCTTGTGCTTCTTTATCAATCTGCGCATATTTTTGCTCATGTGGTTCTAGATGCCAACATTACAGGTCTTTCAGTTCCATCGTCCATAACATCAGATATAACCGCTCCTAAGCCATAGTCAGACGCATCACACACAAGCAAAAAGTCTCTATTCTAGTCATATCCTACTAAAGTTAAATCTGATGACAGAAGATTCTTCGCTTTTTCAAATGCATACTGCTCCCGTTCACCCCAATGCCACTGTCGTTTAGCATCCAGTAATCTATAAAGCGGTTCTAGCTGGCTTTATTAGGCAAAAATTTCTCAAAAAGTTATATAAACCTAAAAATGCCCTTAAAGCCTCCTTATTAGTTTGCGCAGGTTTTTCTTTTATTTCTTTAACTTTTATGGGCGATGGGTGTAAATCTTCTGCGTCAATCATGTGCCCTAAGAAGATAATACTATTTGAAGCAAATACACATTTCTTTAGATTCAGATGAAAACCTAAATCACTTAGCTTCTTTAATACACATCGTAATCTGTAGTCATGTTATTTTTTATCTCTGCCACATATTGCAATATCGTCAAGCAGGCATGCTACACCCTCAAGGCCAGCTAGGGCTTTAGACATAACTCTCTGAAAGATACCTGGGGCAGCATTGACACCAAAAGCTAAGCGGTTCATTTTCATCAGCCTAATTGGAGTATTCAGTGTTAATAACAAAGCAGTGTCTTCATCAACTTTCAGTTGCATATATGCTAGTTTAAGGTCTAATTTGCTGAACAATTTTCCTCCAATGAGGTTAACAAACCCTTCCACTGCTGCGGGGAGTGGGTAAGTATCAACATCTATCGCTGCATTGACCGTAGAGCGATAATCCCCACAAATACGCAGAGAACCGTTTTCTCTCTTAACTATCCTTAATGGTGTAGCCCACTTAGAAAATCTCACAGGGGTCAGGATACCTGCCTTCACCATACGTTTGAGTGCTTCTTAAGTGGAAAGGGCACTGGTCGGGCTCTGAGGAATCTTGGTGTAACCTTAGGTCGTAAGTGTAGAGCTACCTCAGGGCCATTATAATTACCTAGTGTAATTACACATCAGGAAACTCATTACACAAGTTTTCTACTTCTTGAGCGCTCCAACAAAGTCCAAGAATTTCAATCCCTAATGCATTGAACCAATTTCTGCCTAGGAGGCTTGGACCTATACCAGATACCACTATAAGCTCACAGTTTTCTTCTTTATTTCCTAGAGAAACATTCACATTGGTTACCCCTAATACTTTTATTGGACCACGAGTCCAGGTAATAAGTTTTATATTGGTAGGCTGCATAGGTGGGGGTGATTCCACTGTCTCTGGTAAGTATCTTCGGACATAATAGTATTGGATGCACCTGAATTCACTTCCATAGTTATTTCCACCCCGTTAATAATAAGATTGGCAGTTACAGGTTTTTGGTGGTTTTCTGAAACAGCGTACACACCCATCATAACTTCAGTATCCTTATTTTCAGAACTGCATTCTACATTATTATGCTGTAGCAGGTGCACTTTAACAGATTTTTTGTGTTGTGTAATAACAATCTGGAATTTTGGACATAAATAATTGGAAAACAAACAATTTGTAAAAAATAATTATGAATGAAATTACCTTCGTGGTTAGCTAATTTGATTTGGATTGTCAATGTAATTTCTTTATAAAACTGGAGAAAACTTAATTTTACATCGAGAAGCAATGGAGGATTTAATTTTTTCATATCTACGCGTGTACATACTTCACAGAAGTAAGCGTCGAACTGACGCCAGTGCTCTAGTGCGGAGTAGCTTGAACTATAGAGGCTGTGAAGTCACGACAACCCAAATTGAAGCTGTGCATCTTTGCTTACAGCAGCTCTGCTATATATCTTTTTTGTGGGCATCACCCTATACAGTGTGGAAACTTTCAGTGGGGCAGTAAGGAAAAGTATTTCGTTCGTCGAAGTAAGGAAATTTCGTTAAAAAACTAGAGCTGCCTAGTAAACTATAGCTGAACATCTTTTATGATCATTTGAATACTTTAACCTTATGTTTCAACCGGTTTTTACTACTCGCTACTAGGTGATTAATGCCATCGCCTGTTTGGCTATGATTGGCCATAACAAACCGCTTACCCCTCCCGCACCTCACCCGTAGGCTTCACTTGAGTCCCTAGAGAAAACTGGATAGGGCAACTTCTCTATATATTTCCTCCGTGGTGGTGCAACTGTTACCAATCTGTCTTTTAAAATATGCTTATCTAGTAACTTAACAGGATATTTGTAATTCTTCCAAGTCAGAAGTCCTGGGTTTTTATGAATATATTTCTTGAGTTTTTAACCAGTCTGGGTTCCATTAAACAAGTTTTATATGAAGCTGAATTTGGGATAGATAAGGTTGTGTAGCAGAAATATTTTTTTTATCTATTTATGAGTTCTTCTTGAAGCTTTATACAATGAGTAGGACCACAAACCAATACTTAATCATACATTTTTGGTCAATTTATTGATTGAGTAATTATAATCCCTCTTATTTATAAATGCATAACCTATTTTGGTTAAAATATTCCTAAAATATTACTATTCTCTTTCATCTTGTAAAAGAACACTGAAAAAAAACCCCTGCCAAATTCACTTGAAACGATTATGGGTGTGGTTCTTTAATTTAGATAATCTACTAATATTTTACTGAGATTTTAATTGAATAATTGTTTTCTTCTTCAGACTTTGCGCTAGCATGGAATGGGACAATGATGGCGATAATCTGGCTATAATTACACCTAACAGTAATGCTGTACTACTTTGGGAATGTCACACCAATAAACAACTCAACATAGAGACAGGACTAAGGGAGCCACCATCTTGTCTTACCTGGGCTCATGGTGAGCCATACTTGGCTATTGGTACATCTAAAGGAAATTTAGTACTATACAACCATCACACTACTAAGTAAGGATTTTTAAATTTATTTATGAAATGACAAAATTAATGGCTACATCAATTTATTTTTGTATCAAACTGGAGCCTTAGCTTCTGGGTGAACCATAATATGTTTTTTTACTATATTAAAATTTTTCTTTTTATTGCGAAAAATTATTGTGTTTAACCGAAACCTTACCACATTATTAATGTTCAGGGTCCAGTTTTTATATGATATTGCAGAGACATTGATCACTCACACCATGATGTTCTACATCAGAATTTATAAAACATTAACTGTACAGCTGCTACTGCTGGTATCTGAAACTTCTACTACTATAGGGATACCTCCACAGGCGCGGTCCCAGACTGAAATTTTGGGGGGGGTCACAACTGAATTTTGGGGGGGGGGGGGGGTCACGACAATTTTTTTTGTATCAGAAGTATCTTTTTCTTCCTCCATCTCTTATAAGGGGTTCATCTTTTCATGATTTTGGGGGGGGTCATGTCCCCTGTGACCCCACCCCCCCTGGAACCGCGCCTGTACCTCCATGCGATATGAATGTGAATATTTTATGATACGTTAATTTAGGAATGGTAGAGCTGACACAATGTAAATGCAATGTTTGACATCTGATTACAGGCGAATACCAATCATTGGAAAGCATAACAAAAAGATCACATGTGGCTCATGGAATAAAGACAGTGTACTAGTTTTGGCGTCTGAAGACAAAACCTTGTCAATAAGTAATTATGAAGGAGACACACTGAGAATTATTACGCTCAGGGATATTCCAAATGATGTACAATTCTCAGAGATGAAAACGGATGAAAGAGTTGCTGGTGAAAATACTGTTAGTATTAAATAAAAACAAAGATTCCTAAGGTTTTAACATTAGTGGCATGATACTTCTTGTTTTCAACTGACTTCATAGTTTTTATACCATAGTATATTTTAACCCAATAATCTCTAAAGATAATTAAATAATGTACACACTAACTCGCGCGCGTAATGAAAGTAGGTACCTACGTCGCATGAAGCGGTAGCAAGCGAGCGCTGTGCGCTGGGTATCCTCACTCGACTTCAAAAATTACCTCCTCCATTCTCAAATCGACTACTAAATATTTTTAAGCTAGTTTTTCTTGCTTCGTTTGATAGATCCAGAGGAGGTTTCATATGAATTTCACAATAATCGATACATACAAACATAAGTTCACGCCTGTATCTCTTATGGGGTAGCAGATCACCAGAGGTTATAAGATCATCTGATGTCACGTTTGACTTTGGAAGTATTATAAACAAAACCGCTTATAAAACCTCTATCCTCTTAACTAACTTTTATAGTATGCCCGGCAACTGCAACTGGTACTCCCAATTATTTTTGCGTTCCCAGTTCAGCCTGGAAGCGATTCAGTAATTTTCGAAGAATTGGTGGTTTTCAAAAACAAAAACTTTCAAATAATATAAACGACGTTTTAGTTTTGGCCCCCTTCAGCAAAAGTGTTGATAAAGTCTTTCAATGCTTGTCATTCATTGAAAATAATACTTACTTAATGTAGTCTGGCTAACGAAAGTAGATACTAGAAAAACCTGGCGAATTAAAAAAAATACCATCATGGTAACCCCGACAATAGTATGAAACACATGAATTAAACACACTTGGTACTTGATTAATTTCATTTATAAAAGTATCGTAAAAAATAACAAAATTGGTACTGTCCTACTTTCTGAAGTGTAGTATATTATAAAAAATGATAGACAACTAGTATTAATCAGGTTTAAAAACAAAGCAATAAATTACAATAATTATTTTTATTCATTGTAATCAAAATCCAAATCCAGCAATTCTATATGAAATTTATCGTCAGAGTCACTGGTATCGCTGTTTCCTACATTGATTATGAAACTATCTAAATTTTCACTTTTTCATTCATTTTAAAATACGAAAATTGTAAAATCTCAATTACCGAAACCACCAACAACCGTTCGATTGACAACAGTAACACCAGAAAAACGACTTTGACATTCATGCTAGTACTGCCATATGAAAAGTTTTCCCCGTGTCTATTTTCGTTAGTCAGACTCTATACTTTTTCATTTATATTAAGAATAGATTCAAGATAATTTATGACGATTAACATGGGTTCATTACGGGTACTGCAGGGCCATAAGTGTCGGGGTGAAGAAGAGATTAAGAAGATAAACCACAAATCGGACCAAGTCCTGCTGGTTGTCTGAATTTTCATGGCGCCGAATTAGTTTGTTTCACATCTTTACAACTACTGTACGCACTTGGGACCGACTATCTAATAAGTAGCGGCGCGGGTTCGAGCGATGTAGAGAATCTTGGGGGAGGGCTATGTCCAGCAATGGACGTCCCCCGGCTGATGATAATGACCGACTATATATATAGTATGCCCTCCGAAGAAAGAAGTCCAAATGATTAATGAATGGTAGGCAGTCTGGTGACTGGGTTAAGTAAGAAATTAAAATATAAAAAATCGGTTATTTCATTTAACAGAAATCTATCCTCTGTCAGAGAGTAAAACTGTAGAACAATTGTAAGGAGCCTACTTAAGAACATACCTACTTTATAATTATGTCTTGTTTTTTATACAGATAAGCTTAATCGTCGGCAAGCGCACGCTGTATCTGTTCAATCTATTGAACCCTGAGAATCCCATAGAACTTGCATTCCAACAAAGATATGGCTCAATTGTTTCATACAAGTGGTATGGCGATGGATATATTCTTATTGGATTTAGTGCAGGATTTCTTATAGCTATATCTACACATTTGAAGGAAGTCGGGGAAGAATTGTTCCAAGTAAAGAATCACAAGGATAACCTGACTGACATTGCTGCTTTTAATGACCAGGCAGCTTCATGTGGGGATGGACAGTGAGTTACAATAGCTATATGTTACTTTATTTTATTCTTTGTTCACATTTTTTATACTTATAGGAGGCATGGCTTTTTAGACAAGGCAGTGTAACCAAATATATCTCTGGTTCCAATACTCAATAGAATTGATGTCGTACTTTTTAATAATTTTAAATATTAAGCTTAAAATCAGACTTATATAGAGTCTGTTTTTAAGCGCAGCAGAAATTATTTAAGTTTGGTTTTTAAGTTCGTACCTTTCTTTAAAAATATATTAAAAAAGCACTGATTTTTTTGTAACCTAAGGTATCGGGCATAAACAGCCGTTTGATCCATTTAATTGGCCTACAAATAAACAGTTTAGTTTCAGTATCTTTCTATTAAACTATGAAAACCAATCTACAAAATTTTCCATAGTTTTTTATACTATCTACATACATAATTTTTCATATTTTTACCCCTTAGACTCAAGTTAATATCTCTCTGGAACAACGGTGAAGTATATGGATCAGTCGCCCCTACCGGCGGCGCCGAACGTTGCGCCTGGAGTTGCGATGGCCGATTACTTGCGACCTCTGGCCGATCATATTTAAACGTCTATGTGACAACCCTACCGCCTCTATATGCCACGTATGGGACTAGGGTTATCACACTCACGAGTTTAAACGAGGTCACGTTATACCAGTGTATACCGGTTCTGGAGGAACAGGAGCCTGTAAGTAAAGGTAAGGATTATTACAGTAGATAGAAATTGCGTTCTTAACGATTAACGATTGTGTGATGTTTATAGTTACAAATTTTACAAGCAACTATAGTCTTTGGAGACATCATTTACGTTGATATTCACGATAAGTCTTGTTGTACAATCCTATTTCGTTAAAAATCAACAGTCGAAATAGATTGAAGTACATTCTTAGTCATTACAACTTAGTCTCCATACTGGACTGGGAGCGAAAGAAAAACATAGAATGTACCAGCTGCTTCTCTTCCCAGGCATACTGTAAAATTTAGTTAAGAGACAGAGATTTTATTGGCGTTTTTGTGGGTAATAGGCTGACCCCCTGTCACTACAATGTGTCTCTCCGTCTTTATAATTCCTCCAAACGTGTGAAACGTGACATCAGATGGTTTTTGCCTACCTCCAACAAAAGCCTCTGGTGTTCTGCCTACTCCACACCTAAGGGATACAGGCGTGAAGCACCTTCAGAACCTTAAACCTCAGAAAAACCTTATTATTCAACCATTATTTTTTTAGTCTAATATAAAATCTTTCCTTACTATTCTATTTCAGCTGAGCCTACAACCTTAGCGTCCTACGCTTTGCCAGCGGAGCCAACCCTGATCGCTCTTGGCGGGTCGCACGTATGCTGTGTGAGCGGATCCAACGCGTGGTTCTATCCGCTGGGCGGTGGCGCCGCGCTGCGGAGGCTGTATCCCAGTGCGGTGACCGCCATCGTGGCCAGCGGGGAATACGCCGCAGCCTTGTTCGCTAATAAAACTATGTTGCATTCTGTATGTACCTACAAGCTTAATCTTTATTTAAGGCTGAGTCACAAAGGCACGTAATATGAAAGATTTTTTAAGCGTTGTTCATGACTCAAGCATGGATTCGCTTTCGCTGTCAGTTTTCTATAGAGTACTGTAAAATATTTATACTTAAGTAGGGTTCAACACTGAGTAAGCTTTCATAATACGAGCCTAAGGGTGCCTGTCTATTGACGCAGAGCGAGGCTGCGGAGTAGAGAAACGAAAAATATGAGCATATAATAGGATTGCTCAGCGGAGTTTTAATGCAGTTAGAACTGTATATTCGGCATTCGGCGAAATAACTTCTAATGGCATCTCTAGTTTACCGACAATGTAATCCATCCTAAAGAGAAAACCAATAAATAAAGTAATATGTTATTACTATAACAAAGTTACCTTGCTAATTCCGACACTTCTACTTGCACTAATGATGCAGGATTTTCGTGCGTTGGTTCACCGCCCTCCCACCCTCAAGCAAGAAGCAAGAAATGCCATGAACACACAATTGGAATACTGTAACCCACACCACAAGCTATCACCGACACGTGTTTGGCTTCAACCAGAAGCATCTTCAGGGTGCAACGAACACCACCGAATTAATTATGTAATTAGAAACATTTTGTTTCAGATTGAACCCCCGGAGGCAGCGCAAGCTGAGCGCGACTCGTTGATTCTACCCGAGCCACACATGCAGAGCGCTAAAGTCGTCGATATCAAGCTAACTAGCGACTTCTTTATATTTGTCACCGATGTATGTATTACTTCCGTACTCTTTCAGGCATATGTCCAACACGGTTTGCAGGCACGGTTTTGATTAGCCCTACCGCGCTTGGATTAGCGTGTGGTAAAAGGCGACAACCGCTTGGTGGTAGGATAGAGTTCCACTGGCTATCGACCACTCGTAACATAGTCTGCCGCGAAGTCTGCCTCGGTTGTGATGTGTTCCGCAATTGTTTTATTCAGAGGCAGTTCCTTCTTAAACCCGTGGCATCTTTCACCCGCGCAATTTTGAATCCCGCCTGAATTCGGGTTGAATATTAGCGTATGTGCTATTCCAGACTGTACACTATCACTATTTCAAATTTCATTGCCGGGAGGAGCCGTTCTGCCGTGATTGAGCAACAAATATCAATATATCCATCCAAACTTTCACATTTATAATATTAGTAACTTAGAGAAATGCAAGTTTGTCTTGTTTGTAAAAAACTCAAGCAAAATATTCTAAACTTTGTAGGATAGAAAATAAAAACAAAGATAAAACTTTTGTGTCAATACTAAGTGTTTGCCGAAAAAATATTTTTAATAATAAGTTTTGTTTAATTTCCAGCAAGGGCATATCGAACTGTGGGACCTTGCCCAATGGAGTCTATCGGTTCGCTACAAGCACTCTATCGGGATAAAATCCATTTACTGCGACATCAGTGGCGCGCGCGCATGTATACTTGACGAGAGATCGCGGCTCTACGTGTACAGCCCGGCGAATACTACCGTCTGTATTGTTAATAGGAACAATGATCTCACGCAGGTTCGGTAAGGAAGGTTTTGTTATTTTGCTATCTTTAGTGTAGTAAGTTATAAAATTTATTTCAAGAGTTTAGAAATCTTTGCATTTTTGAGATAATTTGGACTACTGCCGCATTGATAAATATTAAATTTACCATATTTAACGGGATGGGTATTTATTAGCGTTTTTTATTTATTTTGAGAGCAACAGTTCTGAAATAAGTAAAAAATGTGGTAAAAGGCCTGCTTTTAAAGTCAGTATAAATGTTAAATATTAAAATAGTTTGAAAACTTTTACAATTTATCATAACTTAATTTTGAAGCAATTAACCTTTTTTCGGATGTTAAGCTATTATAAAAAGTATTTAGAAGTACAGACTTACATTAATAAAAAATATTTCCCTAAAATTCTAGCGGCATAATCTGGGATATATGCCTCGCCGACCGCAACGTGTTCATCATATACACGTCAGAAGCGATAGAGACGTATTACTACACCGCGAACTCTATCCACGGGTCGCATGTGGACTTCGTCGAGAGCACCACGATGTTACCGAATCAGATACCCTTGATGTTGTTCTCGGGAGATGTTTACTGCTATTGCAGCGGCGGATCGTGAGTATTTGTGTTGCCAAATTTATAAAAGTAATAATGTCTTATGTTTCCACGATTCAACACTTTTTAACTGGATGTAGCAAGGTCTGCAAAGACAACGAAACGCCGAAGTAAATTTTAAATATTTTTCGAATTTATGTTGTATCAAGTTTTCACGATTTATTATTCAATAAAATACTTTATATTTTTTAATTTATAACTCCATGTTTCAGTGTCTTTATGGAGCGAGATATTCCAAATGAATAGATTTATAAAAGTAGATGCTTCATCTTTTAAGCGGTTATTCCTTTTCGCCAAATAAAAAGCATTTTACCTGAAAGCTCTTAACAAATTCATAATATTTATTAATATATAATATATAACCTATAACATTTTTCTCATTACAGATTAATCAAACTATCCCTGGACTCTCACAACACGCCAGGACTAGCAGACGCCGACGTAGAAAAACGACTTGTTAACCAAAAACGCCATATTGAAAAACTGTTGCTTTTACGTCGGTTTTCCGAAGCCTGGTTGTTCTGCGACGCGGTCGATGAACTCGAGATGTGGAAGAAACTCGGAGAATCTGCCATGGCTGACCTTAATGTGGAATTTGGTAAGTGGTTGAGTGATTTTCGCTTATTTTGTGAGTATTAATTAAAGGCACCGTTTAGTTTTTAGTTGTTAATTAAAAGGCGCCGCGCCGCCGTGCCGCTTTGTTATAAGTTTATATTAAGATGATATTGGGAGTACCGAGTATTTAAAAAATAATTCTATCCATACATGAGCCGTCCAATATTTTATAGGTATTGTTGTTAATTAATGTTTAATATAAATGTATTCATTTTAAAATGATACTAATATACATATACAGGGTGACTGGTGGGTCACTTTTGAAATTCAAGAACGTGATAGATTGAGATCATACATGAAGAGAAAAAAAATATATTAATTACCTACTGAGTAAACTTAACCGAAAGTAAAAGAATTGATTACGCAACGCATGGTTACGCTAGCGTTGGCAGCGTGCCGCGTTGATTGATTGAGCTCTGAATTGGGTATAGTAACTGATAAAAAAACATTTTTATTTATTTCAGCAATACGTGTATACACAAGGCTCAGTGACGTGGCGATGGTCTGGGCACTAGAAGATGCTTTGCATATTGAAGAACTTCCTCTTTTATGGTGAATTTCTTAATTTTTTATTTCAAAAAGTTTGGCCATCTCAGGTGCTAATTAATGTTTTATTCTTTACAAAGTATTTTTTGTTACCGCTCGAGTGATGGTATGACCTTGAATTGGGATACTTTTTTGAGTTCTCGAAAATTAATTCAAATAGAACTATTTATTACATTTACCTTGATATTCACCAGCGGTACAATATGCGCCTGTCTCGGGCTGAGTTCAGCGGCGACGCGTTGGCTGGAAGGTTCTCCGAACGGTATTGCCGCGGCTATGGAGGTCCATGCCGCTACGGGAGACTTCAGTCGCGCGGCTGCCGTCAACTTCAGTCCCGCCATTATGTTGCGCCATGCCAGACACACTCAGCTCATGTGAGTTTCGGAATTATCATGATTTATACATATTATAATGAAAAGAAGGTATGCTGCCTCACAATATCAGCTTGCTTTTCTATTCCGCTGTCATAGTCTATGGTATAGACTGTAGACTAATTCGTAAAAAGGGTCAATTGTATAAAGGAGACCTGACATGCTTCATACATTTTAGGACCAAAAAGCAAAGTACCTGGCCAAAGAAAAGTAGTCTATTTTTTAATATGCAGTACTTTCTCTAGGTCCGATATCTGAGTCATTAAAGGAGGTTAAAATGTTCGATTTTAGTAAGAATTTAAGCATCAAGATATTAGATAACAGGACCCTGATTCTAACACAAACCCAGTTTGCGTAATGTGTGGCCAAAGTGGCTAATCCACTTTGGCAGCACATTACGCAAAGCCGAGCCAGCTCCTTGCCTTCAACTCGTCTCGGGCGACCTCCTATCGTCACACAGGTACCTTACGGCACCAACGACGGCCTACTATGCCTTCAAAGCAAGCACTCGCTCGTTCCGCATTTATTGACTGAAATGGAACATTACAACCGCCTTTAGGGACTCGGGTATCGAACCTAGGGGAATGACGTCATATTAAAAGATGCTAGACTATTCATGTACTATCGTAATATATAAATAACTTTCTTTGGCCTACTTTAGTTTTTGGTCCAATATGTCAGTGGCCTTACTAGTATTTGTAACTAAATAATTTTACAAATAAAATTATAGCGATTATAGCCGCGTCAAAATTTAGTGAATTATTGTACTGGCTACTTAACCTGGAACCTCTGACAGCACGTCTTAAACGCTTAATGATTGTGCCATGGATTGTGTCTAAATCCAGTACCTAATGTTATTAGTAATGAATCCAATTACTTTTAAAAAATCCGTTAACTAAGCAATGGTTCGACCTAGTCATAAGTGATCTGCGGACAAAGTTAATGTAGAATGAAAGTATCAGTAATGCAGTCAAATCTCTGACAAAAAAAAAACTCAATTTTACATCTAATTTTCAATAAGCAATTACCGTTCAAACGCGACTGAATTTTGTTTAATAAGCATAAAATTGTATGCTATACCGTAATTAATCATTCTAATAAAAATTCCAGAGGGGATTATCACGAAGCTCTAGCTTACTACGAGAAAAGCTTAATAACAGAAAACACGTCTGATCCCAAAGTGAAAGCGCACAATGATAAATGTGAAGCCGGAATAGCAAAGATGTCCATAAGATGCGGTGACGTCATGAGAGGTGTCACAACGGCAATGAAACATGCAGACAACACATCGCTTCTAAAAGAATGCGCACTGTTACTAGAGGAGGAAAAACAATTCAGCCATGCGGCGACTTTGTATGACCACGCGGGAAACGCGGAGAAAGCCGCTTCCTTGTACATCAAACTTAAGTCGTGGCTCAAAGTGGAAGCGTTATTACCAAATATCAACTCACCAGCTATTCATATCCAATATGCCAAGTCAAAAGAAGCCGAAGGGCGTTACCAAGAAGCTCTAAAATCCTATTTAAAAGCGCAAGATTACGAGTCAGCTATAAAACTCAATCTGGATAAGCTCGAAGATATAGACGAAGCTGTCCATTTGGTCCAAGAGACGAAATCCGTGCAGGGAGCAAAAATGGTGGCAAATTATTTCCAGAACAGCGATGATCCTTCTTTGGCTATAAAGTTTTTAGTCATGTCTTTATGTTACGACGAGGCGTTTCAGTTGGCTCGTAAGAATGGTAAGCTGCACTTGTATGGTGAGATACTGATTCAGACGTCTCAAGCTAGGCCTGAAGACTTCAAGAGTTTGGCTCTGCATTTTGAAGGGGAGAAGAACCATTTGCTAGCTGGCAAATTTTACTTTCATGCGCAGGAGTATAAGAAGGCTATGTCTCATCTGCTGAAGAATGGAGGTTCGGAGGAGGAAGAAAACGAAGCCATCAGTATTGCTATAGATGCCGCAGCGGCTAGTGATGACGAGAGGCTCACTAGACGGTAATTTTCTCTTGCCATTGATATTTTTCTGTGTGTAATTAATTTCGCCTAAGAGACAATTTTTGATCTGAAAAGATTTTATGTAACACAAACCTCTGTGAATTATTATTATTTTATTTTAGCGGCGGCTGCGTTTCACTTCAAACTCACCAGATGGCAAGTGAAGATATGGCGATTATTGGTCGCAGACTTAAATGAAGGGAAGTTGCTAACCATAGGAATCCTGAATCACACACAACGAATCAGTCGTATGTACGACTCGCTTATCTTAGGGCTGTTCTAAGCCACAAAACTCATTAAGGAAGAGAATACCTTTACACCCATTTGTTAATTCCAAAGAGACATACAAAAATGCTTATTGTTTAATATTGTTATCATGAAATACGTCTTTCTTGGTACCATATTAGTTAAATTGATATGTTTTTTTTATTCAAAGATTGATCGAGTTCCTGCTCGGTGACACGGATGGGTCGCCGCGCGATCCCAAACACCTGTTCCGATTGTACATGGCAAAACGTCAGTTCCACGAAGCAGCTAAGACGGCGGTAAGTTTATAGATACCGAAATGTTTAGAAAATTTTATTTCAAAACCAAGAAGTCATTAAGTTTGGAATATAATTAGTTTATACACTTTACGAACGTCAAATGCTGGATGAGGGCGGCGCGGGTCCGGACGACATGACGAATCCTGGGGGAGGCCTCCGTCGAGAAGTGTGCGTCTCTCGGCTTATGAAGATAATGATCGCCCATTATCCACCAATGTCTTGGTGTTGTCAACTACTACTTCTTCTTCGGCTTTAAAAAACGAAATGAAAGTAGAACCCTAAGTAGACCGAGAGGAAAAAAGCCGGCGGAAAAAAAACTCTCGGCACTCTTTTGTAAAAAGTGCTTATTATAGGTACAATTTGGCAGAAATACAGCTCTGCTATGACATGAACAAACAGAAGACAGCTATTCGTGCTTGCCAATATCATGTCGCAGCCAAGCTGCTTACATAGTGATTAATGTTTAATATTTGGAAATAACCTGTGGAGACATCAATCCCACGCTATTTTGTTATCTAAATAATCGATTAGTCGATTGATGGAGGAATGGATTAGTCGGCGTCGATTGATGGAAGAATGTATTAGTCGGCGTCGATTGATTGAAGAATGGATTAGTCGGCGTCGATTGATGGAAGAATGGATTAGTCGGCGTCGATTGATGGAAGAATGGATCAGTCGACGTCGATTGAGCTGATGCAATATAGTCGAAGTTACTGTGAATGTTTTTACGGAAAATCATTGTATTAAAAAAGCATTGCTTAAACAAATTGTCACCAGTAGCGCTCTGGATCTGAAGCTTTATTTATGAAATAAAAAAAAGGAAAATCCCCAAACAACCACACCAAACTACATGGCCACAAAGTTTTGTGTTACGGGTTACCATGTGGCGAACTAGGGGGAACCTGGAATATCAATACACGTATAGATATGTCACTTGACTTACTTTCAAAATCAAAATACCTACTAAAATATATTTATATAATCTCATTCGGTAATATTCTAATTATGAAATGAAATACAGACTTTTATTGGCATATTTTATTTACATACTTCTATAAGAAAATTAAAAAAGTAAATTAAAGCATTATTCTTTTAACAAAACAATGCTTTAAAACATTTTTTTAATTATTAAAGTATAATGTGTCCCGACCAAGGAGGTTTCAATTCAATTTAAGTACACATTATCTGCGGTGAGCGCGCTGCGCGCGCAACACGCATGCGTACTGGATCCGAGCCATAAACCAATAACAGGCGTTTTCCATTTTGACGCTTTTTCGTACATACGAATTTGAGTAATATTTTGTTGAATAAAACTTTAGTACCAAAAATGTCTAGCAATACCGATGATACTGATGAAAATTTAACTCCACCTAACATTCTAGAAACAGCTACGAAACTGACGAATAGTCTTTTGCATTGTTTGTTTTATATTGCATTTTATTTAATGTAGCTACCTATAGCCATGAGATTAAATAAAGTAGTGTATGCAACTGCATATAATTAGGTATTAAAACACTCGTGTAATCTTATTTTCAAACTACACTCATGTTTTAATACCCTCTATTATATGACAGTTGCATAAACTACTATTTCAACACACTTGCTCGTAAAGTGAGCGTTATTCTATTGAGTTTAGAACTATAAACTGGGCTATAAGTCACGCGTGCGTAATATATTATACCCTAGTGCATAATATAATGAATCCTACAAAGTTGAATTGTACCTTTGTGCAAATAACATGCGAGAAAACAGAGCATATTTTATTGGTCCGGGTTATACACTAAATATTTTCAAAAACAACAAAGAGGTTTTATACCACTTCAAATCCATATACATTTTTAAATGTTTGCGCTTTATTTTAGTAAAATAAATTTGTATATTAAACAAATTATTCACAATTTACAATCATTTGTCATAAAATATTAAAATATTTGCATTTACCACTCCAAATTAAACATTTTCACTTAAAATAGGCTGTATATGCTATAAAGACATTGACACATTTGACGGAAAAAAAAACCTACGTGCATGCGCGAGGTTCGGCGCCATTTTTCAATCACAATTCACAGCTTTGTTATCAAGTGTGTTTGTTATTTTATGATCACGTATGTCTGTCTTTTACTCACAAGTGTGTTGAAAAACGTCGTATGTAACTCGTGATCGTTGCTAATTACAGTCTCGGCTCATTATTAAGCCCTCGCCTGCGGCTCGGGCTCAAATCACAGCCTCGACTGTAATTAGCAACTTCGCTCACTTGTTACATAATATACTATTATTGAATGAACAACACTTTTGACAACAGGTAATAATAGCGCAGGCGGAGTGCGCGGGCGGGCGCTACCGCGGCGCGCGCGACGTGCTGCGCGGCACGCTGGCCGCCATGCGCGCGCAGCACTTGTCCACCCCGAGAGACCTGCGGCGCGCCGCCGCCGCCGCACAGCGGTACTTACTTGTAAGTATTTGTATATTATAATCAACCAATGCAGAGCATTAAAAAAACAACTTCACGTCAAAATTTTGGCCGACTTAGGGTCTGTTTCACAATGTATGGATAAAGTACCAAATAGCTATGTAGCACATAAATTATTTGGAAGATAAAAGTTGCGAATAAGAAACGTCGCGTTTCTTATTCAAATAGTGTCAAATAGCGCTATCTGACAGTCGTGAAACGCAACAATAGTGTTTATCCTACCCATAAGTAATAAATAGCTTATTTGGAACTTATGTAGAACTTATCCGTACATTGTGAAACAAACCATTAGAGTGTCATCCACGTAAACATTCTCCGAAATCATAAGTATTGTTTCAAAAATTTTAAATTTTTAATGAAGTACTCAACCGATTTCAATGAAATTCATATGGGACCAACTATGAAGATATCATATGAAACAAGAATTTTCAAAATCGATTCATAATTGTCTGAAATATCGTGTAGCAAAGACACAAAAAAAACATACAGACGAATTGAGAACCTCCTCCTATTTTGGAAGTCGGTTGAAAATAAGAATAGGATCCTTCCATATCCCTGGTGGTAAGTGATCATGAAGACCAAGTTGGTACGCGTTCTCTCGCAAAAAACCTTTTCACTTGACGCTCAAAAGAATCAGGATTATACTGGACTGGACAAACAGAGGCAGGCAGTTCATTGCACACCTTGATGATCCGTTTCAAAATGGAAAATGAAATATATTGTGTGATGTCGGGTTATATGATGCTGAATAAGGTCATTTTCACTTAACATCAAGTGAGGGTTAGCGGCCACATCCGCTCGGAACTTGTCTACGCCAAGGGACTTGAAGCGGGCCGGCGCCGTTACTACTTACCTGTCAGTAACAGCGTTACTTAACTGCTGCGTTACTTAACAGCGTTACTTAACAGCGTTACTGACTGGTAAGTAGTACTTATACTTTTCACCCGACTTCAAAAAAAGGAGAAGGCTCTCAATTCGACTATGTTTTTTTAAAATGTTTGTTACCTCATAACTTTTGACTGGGTGAACCGATTTCGATGATTCTTATTTCATATGATAGAAGCTATTCAGAGTTGGTCCTCATCTAGTACATCATCAAAATCGATTGACTAATACATGAAAATTTTCTACATGAATATATGTATGAATTCGGAGATCGTTTACCTTGAAGACCTTATACTTCAGCCAAAGTTTTGATATGAAGTCGGCTTTTTATTGCTCTGCATTCGTAGATTATTTCTAAAAAAACGATGGGACGTTTGTCTTCCATGACACCTGGTAGTAAGTAGTCATGAAGACTAAGGAGGTAAACGTGAAACCTTTTTACTTTCTTTTTTTTTATATTGTAAGGATAGGACGTTTGTCTCCCATGCACTTGACCCTTAAACAGGTTAATAGGTATTTTCACATTAAAGCTAGCAGTGAAATAGAAAAGTATTAGTGGAGTTTTATTACATGAATTTATTATTGTGTTTTCAGGTACGAACGCATGTAAAACGCGACCGGCACGATTTGGCAGCTAGATTACTGCTGAAAACCGCAGCTGACTTGTCTTTCTTTCCAGTGAAGCAGCGTGAGTAGAAGTCGCATTCCCAGTCTTAATTTGTGCCTGAATCTGGAAAGTCGTCGATATTTCCTACCAGTTAACATGAGCTCTTGGAATGCTATGCAGCCGTATATCAAGCTATGGAAAAAAGTACATTTAATAAGTTTAAGTTCGCTAACCAAACGTACCCAGAAAGGGTCCGAACACACCCAGCTCGGGATCGTAATCTTTTATGAAAAGCGTATACAAGGGCGATAGATCTTTTTAAAATCGATACTAAGCTTATTACTAATAATGTATTTGCTTTATTCACAGTTTATAATCTATACAGTTAAATACTTCACAATCAATTTTCCGCTCAAAAAAACGAGCGAGTTTAACTTAAATATTACGAATCGTGAACCCTTTACACAAAGTTACGATTCCCTTCTTATTCACATCAATATTATTAATCTTTACTTGACTCTCATATGTTTTTCACAGATCAAGTGTCAATCCTAACGTCAACCGTGATAGAATGCAGTCGAGCTGGCTTGAAGCATCAAGCTTACCACTGGGCCAGGGTTCTGATGCAACCTGAATACAGGTCACTGGTAAGTACTACTGAATAATACTAACGTTTTATGGAAGCTTTTTTAGAATCAAGACTTCAGCATAGATTCGCTGTCGATTCTGACATGGAGAACTCAAAGTATTTATACTTAGTAGAGTTCAAATGTTTTTATTATGATTTAATGTATTTACGGGATTCTTACGGGAGCCAGTCCGCGATCATGGTGCTTGTAACAGCATCGAAATATCGGACGTGCGAAAATAAAATCGAAAATCGTGGTAAGAATCCCGTGAATTCATTAAATCATAGTGAAAATAACCGCGATAGTTTAAAGGTACCGATACACGGTGACATCGACACCGACACTAGTGTCGACACAAGTGTCAGACGCGTCCACACGGTGAGCAATTTTTAGTGTCGACACTAGTTCTGAGATCGAGTGTCGCGGTCGAAGTGTATTGGCCGTCTACACGGAGCGATGCGCAATTCAGTGTCAGACACTCCATCGCCATGAATCGATATTTACGGACTTAGTTAAAATTAAGAAATGAATATCTACTATTAATTTTACATAACCGGGAATCGAACCTGGTCAAAATATCGTTTGCATTTATGAAAAGGCACATTTTATTTAAAATATGACATCAGTTGCAAAAAATGTATTCCATTTTCAAATTTCAAATGAAATGGCACGCCCGCTGAATAAATGCGTTCTTATTAACCGACTTTTAAAAAGGAGGTTATCAATTGCACCCGTAGGTATCTGTACATATGTATGCTTAGATCTTTAAAATTATGCAACGGATTTTGATGCGGTTTTTTTTAATGGATAGACTGATTCTTAAGGAAGGTTATTATGTATAATACATGCATAATATAGTAGAGAAACACTGATATTAGATGTTTCTAATGTGATGTCGTAAATAAGCACGTTCTTTTGCGCTTATATTGCAAACGCTGGCTGAACCCTACGAGATAGACCAAAATGATGTACTACAGTATTGTCCACCTTAAAAAGTTCAACCAAAAAGTTCGCGATGGTATATGTCTATCTCTTAGGGATAACCCACCATAACCATATTTATCCTTTACTAAAAAATGGTTATTTACGAAGTGATTTTAAACAATACAGCATTCATTCTTATCCAATGAAGTACCTTTAATAAATTGTGCATTTATTATAGATCAATATGCTTTTTACAGCATGTAATTTAAGTGAATATTTCCGAAGATATTACAAATTTAAAATGCACGCGCGTGCCGCCGTCATGTTGCTCTAGCTAAAAGTTTCGCGCACGACCGAAAACCGCGACACTGGTCTCAGACACTGCGCACGTCGCGTCTACACGGCAGCTAGAGCGACACCAAGCTAGAGCGCCCCTAGAGCTGCAACCGAGTGTCGCGGCACATGACACACATGGACACTCGGTGTATACACTGAGTGTCAAGTGTCAGGTGTCGTCGTGTATCCGTAGCTTGAAACAATTAAATGTTTTTATGCTTTCACAGCCTATAGGATCCTTAGGAATTTTCTTACAATTCAGTGTATTCAATACATTTCAAAGTACTTTTATTTTTAACGAGCTTTTTCCCGCAATTTCGTGCGTGCTAAACATACATACATAGAAGGGTATGAGAATTTCAGAAACTCTTTCCATAATACAACCAGATATCCATTGAAAGAACCTTTATACCAAGTTTCACATCGGTGCACTCAAGGAATAAGATTTTTCATAGAAACTGAAAAATACCAAGTTTCACATCGGTGCACTCAAGGAATTGGAAAGAAACTGAAAAGAAACTGAAAAGTCAATTTCCCGTTCCCGTGGGAATTTTGGGAATTCCTTCCTTAGTGCTCTCTTACACCCCCTAAAGAATGTATGTTTCAAATTTCAGGTCTTTACGTCCAGTAGTTATGGCTGTACGTTGTCTGTCAGTCACTCAGTCAGTAACGGAACAGTTTTTTGTATTAAAAAGGTTTCCATCCCCCCCCAACCTAATTTTCGTCCATATGTTTTCCTATTATAATTAATAAATGGTAAAGCCTTATTATGAAATTATATTTACAGATAGATCCGAAATATGTAAAGAAAATAGAGTCCGTAGTACGTCACGCGCCTCGCGAGCCGCCGGGACCGGAACCTACGACCCCCTGCCCGCAATGCGACAACCCACTACCCAGCAGTGAACTCACTTGCTCCACCTGCGAAGCCGACTTGCCGTTTTGTATCGCTACTGTAAGTTTATCCTTTCAAGTTGTTACATGTTTTGTGTTTAGTTTTTACAGTATTATGAAAGCACTTTTTTGACCGGATAAATCGCGTATATTTTACATTTTATTTCGATATTTCAATATTAAAATGTACGCTATTAATCCGGCCACTTTATTTTACTTAATTACATTTTTATTATTATTATATACGCAAGTAATCTTCAGGTACTAATTGTAGCAATTACTAGTTAGCAATCGAGTCTATACAGTATTTTAGGCTATTTGTGTACGTACTCATAAACTTACACCGCTTATAATAGCTTTCCTGCCTTTCGTAAAGCATTTCATAAAAGGTGACTATATCAAACAAACCCCGAATTGTGGTTGTGGCTACCTTCAGGGTTTGTCTGGCTAGCGACCATCTTTCATATAAAGTCAGCTACTTTATGAAGAGCTAGTAAGTATAGAAGGCAGCAGGACATGCGTTCCAAATCTGGCAAAAAATTGTAATTAAAACTGAACTCTATGCTCTCGACATTAAGTTAAAAATTGGTTGGGGAAATTTGACAGGTCTTTAACGCTTGATCTACTGCCTTCTGTACATTCTTGAGAGCTCTTGTGTTGTAATCTTCACTAACCATCAGACGGGATTAATATCAAACGGCTGTGACGACTGTTGTAGCCGCAAAACCATTGCATAGAAATGCCAGATGTCCTGGGTTTGAATACCGATTTTTTGCATCATATATGTATGATGCTAACGTCTATTAATTTTACCTAGTTTATATGTTTGTAGTTAACATACAAGTTTATAATAGTCTGTAATATTTTAAAATCGGGTTAAGAATGATGTGTGGGTTTATATTACGTAAAAAAAAACATATTTTTCGTACATTAAAATTTCAAAATTCTTCTAAGTGCATAAAATTTTAGTTTAATCTGTAATTTAGACTACATAGCAAGAAATAAAAACGTTTCCATCTATTTCTATTAAAAAAATAAATTATTAATAACATTACCAAAAAATACCTATACGTTCTTTGATTTGTTCTCAGATTTTCCTGAAATGTAAAGTAAATCTTGATCCATGTGTACAGTATACATTTAACTTGACAATTCGGTGCCCATGCAGGCACCGTTATGTCGTATTATTAAGTTTCATTCTAAATTTGAAATAATACTTTTAAAGAAACTTTTTTCATATTTTAGTTTGGGCCTTAAATATACACTTTAAATTACAGGGAATGCACATCGTTAAGGACGATTTGACCGCGTGTCCAGACTGTGATTTTCCAGCCATATACTCGGAGTTTGTACAGTAAGTATTAAAATATTCAATAATCTTCATGCATATACAAAAAGATAAAATTAACATCTGGGTACAATAGTGTTTCTTTTGCCTTCCTAAAATTCCAAGGCATAATCGCAGTTGTAATAATATTATATTGTGAATAGAAGGAATAATCAGCCAAAGAAACTAAAGGAAAAGTGGTGGAGTTGGATGAGGGACATTGGGACAGAGTATTTATTAAAAAATATTGTATAATGACTGAATATTTCCTGAGCATGAACTCCAGCATGAATATCCAGCATGAATATTGCTTCCACGCTGGACTGGGAGCGAAAGAAAAACGTAGAATGTGCCAGCTGCTTCTCTTCCCCCGCATACTGTAAAAGTCAGTTAAGGGACAGAGGTTTTAAAGGCGTTTTTGTGGGCGATAGGCTGACCCCCTGTCACTATAATAGTCTCTCTCCATCTCTATAATACCTCCAAATTTGTCAAACGTGACATCAGATGGTTTTGTAACCTCTGGTGTTCTGCCTACCCCATAAGGGATACAGGCGTGACGTTATGTATGTATGTATTTCCTGAGATTGCTACAATTGTTAAAAAAACTATGCTGCAGTATGATAGTAATCTTTATTATTTTTTGCAGACTTTTAAAAGAAGAAGGAAAATGCCCCATGTGCAATGAAAACGTAGATTATCGCCGACTGAACAAACTTACTGACATTTCTCAGTTCTTAGAACACGGTAAAGCAGAGTAACCGTAAAAACTCGCAACTGTTACAAAAACTAGTGATTACAATCCGTCCAAGATAAGTTATCGCCTTTATTTATAATTTAGTTATCTTCAAGGTAAACCTTGATATTGGATTTACTAATTTAGTATTTTTTAAAGATAAGAAGTATTAGTTGTTTAATGTCTCACGCATGAATTACAAAGATTGTGAATTATTTATTGAGTGGAAAATAAAACATGTTATAATGATGAAACATTTATTTTCATTTGAAAGTATACCAAGTTGTAGTTACATGTTTCGATACTGAGATTCAAATGAAACGCAAAACACATTGGTATTTTATACAAAATTATACGGCTTTTGCGTGAAATTGTTCATTTTATATAATCAGGTTAAAACTATCTTTTGCCTTTAAATTCGGATTTTGTATTGACATTTTCCATTTCCTAAGTAGAATCAATCTTGACTTACCAAAATGGTACGAAATCTTATAATGAACAATTCCCCGCAATGGCACTACCGACTTCATATTTTCAGATATCCTACATTCAATCAAGTATTGCCCTAATTATAATTATCACTACCTAGCTATGTCTTAAGTAGACATTACATTTATACAACTTAAAGTAATGACAAGAAATTATAACAAATAATACATTTATAATAATATAAAACATTGTGCTAATTATACAATTAAATGGCGCCCTAACGTCAAACTACTCTTTATTTGAACAGAAATTTACTAAAACTTCAGAATTTAGCTAACATGAATATAGAAAACATATACCTATAAGTATACGTTTATATAAATTATGATACGAACGTTAGTCTAAATTCTATAGTTAATCTTTGAATGTTCAAATACATGATTTATAAAAATAATATAACATAATTTATCAATTCATTTAATAACTTCATGACAGTTTTGAGCCAATGTGTTAATAGCCGCGGGGCTACAGGCAGTGTTGACTTCATTCTACGAAAGCTTTGAGCCAAACGAGAACCAACATTACAAATCCATAAAATTGCCCTCGATACAAACAGTTTCCTTTGAAAGCATGTATAAATTCTATTCAAGCAAAATCGAGAAATAGTAAAAATCGTAAGATTACGAGAAAGAATACAAATCTTAGGTCGTAACACGAATCTTTATACTTTTATTTCTTTTACATAGTCGATAAAAGTGATAAAAGCACACAATCGTATTTATCCGAAGAAGTGCACTATTATTTAGAAGTACAAAACCCTACGAAAGCAAACTGCTCGTCTACCAAGTACAGTTGCTACGAAACCGTTTAAATGAAATCGGAATATTCAAACAGTGTCGCAGCAAATGACATTTACAATTATATAATTTACAAAAATAATAATTGAATATAAAATTGTTAATACTGGTGTTATATATTTTTTTTATAGTTTCTTTACACGCTAGTTTATCTAGATGATGGCTGCAATAAATAGTGCAAAGCATTGGGCTCCTTTGTTCTTTTTACGATATTTTAATACGATATCACTGGGTTTCATTAGAAAAGAATAATTATTGTTGTCTCTATAAACATAAGGAGCTTTATGCAGTGCAGCAATTCATTTATTTATAACAATAAAGTGGAACGGATGAATTCTAATGCGTCGAATAAGCTAGTCTTTATGAGAACACATTTAATGTTAATATTTTATTCATATTTTGAAGCTTTATTTACGTTAAAAGAGTGGATTACTTTATTGTATGTATATATCTCTGTTGGACGATTTAAATAAATATTTCGATTCCTAATGCACAGCGCAAGTGTTTATTTTAAATAAAAATATTTTCATATTTGTGTTTATATATATTATGTATTATATAAAATTTTGTTACGCATATTTACTATATGTTGGCCGGATATATATTTGTGATTGTTAACCCACTCTTTTAAGATGTAAAAATAATTTATTTGAAATGTATTTACAGATAGATACAAAAATATATTAAAATTAAAAGACACAATGGCACTTGGTTGCGTTGTAAAAGGTAGGGAAATTATAACACAGAAAATAAATATACAAATATGTGACGATAAATTTACAATTATAATATAAATCAACAATTAAATTTAAATGTAAATAAAATATACTGTGACATTTAATTGGAAAAGATTATTGAATATACATTTAGTACTTTTTTTATCAAGGAATGTATAAAAATTAGTTTCAACTATATCAAATCGTTAAGTTCTCAATAATAAATACTATAAATCTTTGGTTTCATTTAGTCGTTTGATTACAAAAGTTTTTATCATTCGTTTGCGACGTAACGCGCTCCATACTAAACGTTTCGTACGAGGGTTCTAAACGATGAAACTAATTGTAAGTGAGGGATTACAACTAAGCTCATAAGAATGTTACACCTATCAATACAGCTCACAATATCGGTGCAATATTACAATTATATAAAACGGTGAATTTCTAAATAGTTACAGTTTGGCACTTAACCGAATTATTATACAACGTATTCAAACTTATTTGAAGAAAAATGTTATGAGCCAAAAGCGTCTGTTACTAGATGAACAATTTTTATAGAATTTGTGATCTATAATAATGCATCGGTGGTCTTCAAATAAGTAAGAATAAAACTGTAATATTATTAATACTTTTTTCAATACCTAATACTTTCTGACGGATTAACAAAATATATAACTATAACTTCAGTGGTTTGTATAAAGGTTGAATAAAATATTGTTCCTTTATAAACAACTTTTTTAATTTTTCTTCAGATTTTATTTCAATCATTAATGCTAGTTGACATTTCACACGTTTTTTTAAACGCTAATAAATTTACAACTATATTTCACTAGAAGAAAATTGTTGCTAAAGTCTATGCTCGAATACTAGCTCGACTTTTACACAAATCACTGAAGTCGCGTTCTACCGGCGGAAGTTGATGAGGTGCGTGGAGTGAGGCGAGCATCAGTGGAGCTTGGGCAGCGCCGCCACGACGCGCACGCGGTCGCTGAACTGCGGCGGCGGCGCCAGCAGCGGCGGCGGCGCGGGCGCCGCGACCGTGGCCGGCTCTTCCGGAGGGGGTGGCAATTCCGCCAATGAAACAGCCGCCCTTCGCCGCCCTGGCGCTTTGTCTATATCAACCCCCAGCCGTTCCGCCGCTGATCGCCCCCTCACGCCCCCTACACCTCTCAACAAAACCGCCGTAGCCCGTTTCCTAGTGAGAGAATTATGCCGCTGCATCGGCGGCGGCGCCAGACTTTCACTCGAGCTGTGCACCGGCTCCGTACTAATGACGTCATTGCCTGACTTGACCGTCACGGAGCTGCAGAAGGACACGTTGTGCTTCTGAGGGCGCGCCGCCTCCTGGTCCGACGACACGCCCGAGGACGAGTTGTCGCCGTCGTCGCGCTCGGCCGCGGCGCCGCACATCTCGTCGCCGCAGGACTTGGACGACCGCAGCCGCGTTCGAATCTTCTGAATCTCGTCCACTGAGAACGAGTGCTGCATTGAACTTGACCCCGAACTCGAACCGCTGGAAAAGCAGACTCATGTTTCACATTCTAGATGATTTCTTCGGTTTCTCCCGATAAGCAATCAAAGCAAACTTAGTATCACATTTTGAGGGCGTAAGGTAATAAAATCACCAAACAGTGTTAAATTTCCCAATATTATGTACAAATAAGGTTTTATTATGGTTCTTACAAATATCTACAATTATTTGTGCACAAAGAGGACATAATATTACAAACAAAATCACACAGGAGATAGACATTTGACAACCACAAGACAACTTTATATTCAGAAGTAATAGTTTTCATTAGGTAGGTACTTTCAGAAAAAACACATAACTATTTTATTATTTGAATAAAGACTTTCATAAGTACGTTTACGTAACTTGTAAACACATGTGAATGAAATTTAGTGTAACCTTTAAAACATTTAAAAGCTTCCCGAACCACTGAATAGTTTGATGTACCTTATTATTAGGGCAATTTACCAGATATATTCATCCTCATCACTTTCAAAAACTGTTTTATATAACCTGAAAATTGTAATTTTATTATAGTTACTCCAAAGAGTGTATTTGGTTCATAGATTGGAATGTTGTCTCAGTGATGGGGGACCGTTCGCTTGTAATAAGCCCAAAAAAAAATTGTTTAACCGTTTAGAAGTTCTTCATTTTGTAAATGTACCAGCACGAGGTAACTTTTACTATTTAAATAACTACGTGCAGTGCTATTGTTTATTCCAGTTATGAAAGCAATTTTTTTGATTGAGTAATTTAAAGAAACAACGTTGCATTGTAATTTTTTGTGAATTTTATAGCATCATGCAAAATCATGCAAGTTAAAAAACATAACTCATGCAAACAATATATAAAAACAAATATATATTTTAGAAGACGATATTACAGAAGACGACTTTACTCCTACTATTATTATTCAGAATATAGCCTCAATTTCCTAAAGTTGCGAAATTATTGAGAAATACTTGTGAATCAATTTAGAAAAGATTCTAACACCAAGTATATTGATGCAAGATAAAAAAGGCGAAGATAAGAGCTGTGTGACAAACATCATCAGATTACTACTCTGCCTGTATTAATCATCAGCAGGCACTATCCTGAGTTTTTATTAGCATGCTTTAAGCTCTGAATATTGTAAGGTGTTTAACGAGAATAATTACGAATTGACCATTGTTATTTACAAAACATATCTTAGACACTGTTGCAATTTTTCAATTTAAACAATCAAATGTTTACGTGGCGGCATTTAATTATGATTTAGCTAAACGTATGTGAATAACAGTGCATTAAAATAAGAACTACTACGTATTTACTTAGTAATAACTAAACAAAAGATTGTTTTCATGCACTAACTACGCTTCAAACCAACCTTATAATAATCTAATTTTTTTTACAGATTAATGATCTTACCTCGTGTTACTATTGGCGCTTGTTTCTGCGACAGGGATTGGTTCAGCTTTGGGCTTGTTTTCCTCATCATCAGATTCTGACATGCTGTAGTCTGGCTCCGGAATAGGGGGCGCTGGTGTTGAGTTCTGCAACGTAAGAAACTTGAATGTTATAAACAGGCCTCGTACTGTTATAAATGGTATATATTTTGTCATTTCGACACAGTAATTGCTTACAAAGTCTTAAACATGAGAAAAAACATGCTTTTATCTAATAGATGGCACAGAACCTTTAGAATTACAACCCTTGTTTTATTATGATATAGAGTTTTGGATAAACGTTCCTCCTTTAAAGTGCATAAAATTTCGTTTGGTTAGAAGAAAATTTCAGTAATTTCAGAGGTGATTACGGCAGGATGAGCACAATTCGAGATAGTAGCTGTGCTTTTTCTCTGCATCTGTTTTAAGATTCTGGTTTATGTCTAATTGTGCTTGAATTTAATTTCATGTGGCGTTCATCTACGTTGCAAAGAAAAAGGTTTTCATAACGTTTTTGTACTGTCTACTGTACTGGTACACACTTACCTGTCTTATAAACCCTTTAGCAGTGTACGGCTGCGCGTATTGGGGTGTTGGCTCGTCGGCGGAGTGCGCTCGATTGGGGGCAGACCACGAACGCATTGACGATGATTTCCGGACCTAAGGTAATATGGATGTTTAATTTATAACATTCAAATATTATTTGAAGGAAATCTTTAGGATATCCAAACTTTATTTAATATAAGCTTTAGAGAATCGGGCTGCTAGGGAATTTTGTCAGAATCAATGCAGAAGGGGGGGGAGCGGGCGGGGGGCGGGGGGGACACTCACATGCACGCTGCTGGCGGCGCAGTAGAGCGGCGCGTGCAGCTTGGCGGCGTCGTGCGGCCGGAACGTGGACGCGGGCAGCGAGGGCGGCGGGGAGCGGGCGGGGGGCGGGGGGGACACTCACATGCACGCTGCTGGCGGCGCAGTAGAGCGGCGCGTGCAGCTTGGCGGCGTCGTGCGGCCGGAACGTGGACGCGGGCAGCGAGGGCGGCGGGGAGCGGGCGGGGGGCGGGGGGGACACTCACATGCACGCTGCTGGCGGCGCAGTAGAGCGGCGCGTGCAGCTTGGCGGCGTCGTGCGGCCGGAACGTGGACGCGGGCAGCGAGGGCGGCGGGGAGTGGGCGGGGGGGCGGGGGGGACACTCACATGCACGCTGCTGGCGGCGCAGTAGAGCGGCGCGTGCAGCTTGGCGGCGTCGTGCGGCCGGAACGTGGACGCGGGCAGCGAGGGCGGCGGGGAGCGGGCGGGGGGCGGGGGGGACACTCACATGCACGCTGCTGGCGGCGCAGTAGAGCGGCGCGTGCAGCTTGGCGGCGTCGTGCGGCCGGAACGTGGACGCGGGCAGCGAGGGCGGCGGGGAGCGGGCGGGGGGCGGGGGGGGACACTCACATGCACGCTGCTGGCGGCGCAGTAGAGCGGCGCGTGCAGCTTGGCGGCGTCGTGCGGCCGGAACGTGGACGCGGGCAGCGAGGGCGGCGGGGAGTGGGCGGGGGGGCGGGGGGGACACTCACATGCACGCTGCTGGCGGCGCAGTAGAGCGGCGCGTGCAGCTTGGCGGCGTCGTGCGGCCGGAACGTGGACGCGGGCAGCGAGGGCGGCGGGGAGTGGGCGGGGGGGCGGGGGGGACACTCACATGCACGCTGCTGGCGGCGCAGTAGAGCGGCGCGTGCAGCTTGGCGGCGTCGTGCGGCCGGAACGTGGACGCGGGCAGCGAGGGCGGCGGGGAGCGGGCGGGGGGCGGGGGGGACACTCACATGCACGCTGCTGGCGGCGCAGTAGAGCGGCGCGTGCAGCTTGGCGGCGTCGTGCGGCCGGAACGTGGACGCGGGCAGCGAGGGCGGCGGGGAGCGGGCGGGGGGCGGGGGGGGACACTCACATGCACGCTGCTGGCGGCGCAGTAGAGCGGCGCGTGCAGCTTGGCGGCGTCGTGCGGCCGGAACGTGGACGCGGGCAGCGAGGGCGGCGGGGAGTGGGCGGGGGGGCGGGGGGGACACTCACATGCACGCTGCTGGCGGCGCAGTAGAGCGGCGCGTGCAGCTTGGCGGCGTCGTGCGGCCGGAACGTGGACGCGGGCAGCGAGGGCGGCGGGGAGCGGGCGGGGGGCGGGGGGGACACTCACATGCACGCTGCTGGCGGCGCAGTAGAGCGGCGCGTGCAGCTTGGCGGCGTCGTGCGGCCGGAACGTGGACGCGGGCAGCGAGGGCGGCGGGGAGCGGGCGGGGGGCGGGGGGGGACACTCACATGCACGCTGCTGGCGGCGCAGTAGAGCGGCGCGTGCAGCTTGGCGGCGTCGTGCGGCCGGAACGTGGACGCGGGCAGCGAGGGCGGCGGGGAGTGGGCGGGGGGGCGGGGGGGACACTCACATGCACGCTGCTGGCGGCGCAGTAGAGCGGCGCGTGCAGCTTGGCGGCGTCGTGCGGCCGGAACGTGGACGCGGGCAGCGAGGGCGGCGGGGAGCGGGCGGGGGGCGGGGGGGACACTCACATGCACGCTGCTGGCGGCGCAGTAGAGCGGCGCGTGCAGCTTGGCGGCGTCGTGCGGCCGGAACGTGGACGCGGGCAGCGAGGGCGGCGGCGGCGGCGGGTGCACGGGCGGCGGCACGCGGACGCGACCTGTACAGAATTGCTCTCGATTAATTGGTAGGTAGATCAAGCAGCCACGCCGGAAGAGCAATAATGCGGAACGGTGAAGACTTCCGAGATTCAGACCTCACAACCCAAAAGTGAAGCTCTGGTTTCCTCAAAAAGTGGTGCCATTATATCGCGTACATGATAATATGGTGGCTGTAAAACGGCCTGTGGAATGTTAAAAACTTCGACGACCGTCTTATTACGGATAACCAGAAATCACGGCGATATCTGGGGTGCTGCAAGAATCACAAAACCTAGGCCCTATATTTTTTATAAAAGATATCGTTGAACATGTTCGTTGTAGTAAATAATCTCTATCTGCAGGTGGCATGAAAGTACATAACACATATTTTAGACACGGCATACACAAGTCGCATTCTCTTTTTTCGCATTGCATTGGCTGCATTCATAAATCTTATTTTGAGTTCTTCCGCGCGATAAAACACGAGAGACATCGTAAACTAGGCATATCATTAGAAATAGAAAGCAAATGGTGGTAAAAGTCGAGACTCCTTACAGGCCACGGAATGGGTCCTCTTCGTCTTATACAACGATTAGGAACATGACTAAGAAGCCAAAATGAACACCTTACTATATCATGTTTTGCGTTGTAGCGAAAGACAAGTCTTCGAGGAAGTCAATAATATCATTCATAAAAACGTAATCTGCAGCATTTTGGTAGCTCGGTAAAAATTGTGGCCGGATTGAATTGTCGTCAATTATTCCCATTTAAAACCGAAAAGCCTCGTTGCCACCTTTCTGGCCTCTTTTTCTAAGGATTTTTATACACTTTATCCTGTAATAAATGAAAAATGTGATAAATAAAAATTAACATTTAACAATTTATTTAAGAATAATTGAGCATTTTTAATGCAAAAACTTAAAAAAATTATTACTTTATCCTGTACTTTATCCTTTGTTTTGTTGTTGAAAAATTGTAGAATTAGTAATCTGATCTCAATCGAATTTGGGTTCATTGGTCCATAGAATTATTTTCGTAGAAGACCCATCTTCTTAATCTATAGAAAGGTACTCTGCTTTCAGGGTCCTCTTCGTTGATACAATGCTCATGAGTACAACGTTAAAGATAAAATTCATTATTCACTTACATAATGCATTACATAATGCCACAGACGGTCGTGTGGCAATGGTGTTTAACGGAATTGTTGATTTTTATTCACAAATACTTTTTTTGCAAAATATTCTCTTTAAAATTGAAAACATCGAGTTAGGGGTCTGCCGGTATTAATTTGTCATCTCTGAACACTGCCAGCTTCTCGGATTCGACTATACACTCCATTAAAAACTGAATGCGAATAATCTTGACGATCAGCTGCACTGTTGACGTTGCTAAAGTCGTATTACAAGAAAATATCAGCGTATTCTTGATTTCGTAATTTCTTTAATAACCTGCTATGCTGCGCAATGCAACCAATACATTAATGTGATTTTTTTCATCTCAACAACGTACACCACCTACTATACTATCCACTTTGAACAATATAATTGTTGTCATAAAGTTAATTGTACTTAGGGGATTTTTTCAGGCTTTTATTTCGCGCTTACAATTATTCGATGCTGTTAAAAGGTTACGCGAGCTCGCTTTCCTTTATATGTTTAGTTTTTTGTAAACGGATGGGAAGATAAGCCAAATCTGGGATATTTTTCTCCAAAGTACTTTTTTGAACACTCTGTATACAACGACTACCTGATAGTTCGCATTGCGTCGCCTCGCGTTGCCGGGTTTGTCGTTCACCAAGGACAACAGTTTAGTAAATCGGAATCAAATAATGACCTTGAGTAAGCAGTGAGGCCACTACGATGCCAGTGGTAGCACTTTCTATTACAAAAGTTAACTCACCGTGTACGTCTTCACTGGAGCGAGTCCTCATTGGCTGTGTGTTTTGTTCGGCAGCGAGGTCCGGCGTCGAGTGGAAGTCGCGTCGAAGCGTGCTTTGCGATTTGCTCCACAACTGAAGTAGCAAGGAAATATAAAATTGATTATAAAGTCAATTTCGTAAAATAAGTACATATGAATAGTTATTTATTTAGAACTAGCCGTCCTCGCAATTTCGCTTATACCTAAATTAACTAAAGCTGGCGCCTTGTGCTGTCTGTGAATAAGCGCGTCGCATGACGTCGTACTGTATGCGTATCATGAAAAGCCAGCCCGGCTCTCTCGCGCGCGGTTTAGCTTATGAGTGTTAAAGAGACAGATATTAATTTACTTTTTCTACTGTTTATAAATACATAGAGTTAGGTTTTAGTAAAATGGGCGTTACTAAAACCTAACTCTAGTCAACACTTAAACTAGAGTCCCATTTTTAATCGAAATCATCTATTTTTGAACATACTGTATGTATAGCGAAATTGCATATGTGTGAGTACCGTGAAGGCGTCAGTTTTAGTTAACAAAGCAATACACAAATTCATAGAGCTGAAATCAGGATCAAAGTTTCTATATGTTATTCCAGACTGTGATTATAGTTCTGAAATGCAATTAATATGCCAGGTACAACATAAATTCGTAATAATATTACTATATTAGCATTAGTTACAATAATATTTACGTTTACGTTTATTAAACCCTGTTCTTTTCTATATAAAGGGTTACTGGTGACAAATTTTAGATACTGAAGGCGAGTACTCTGTACTCGATTCTGATCATGATTATTTAATAAAAGTAGGTACATAATTTTTCACCAGCATTCTCATTAAATTAATAAAGAGACCTTACTACACTTTTCCCAACGCGCCGCCTCAGCAGTGTTCCCGCCACACGCATACCACCACGCGCTATATATCTATTGTATTACGCGTATGTAACCATGCATTGCGTAAAGAACTCTTTAACTTTCGGTTACTCAGTAAATAAATAATATTTATTTTTTAGTTTATTTTTTCTCTTCATGCATGATCTCAATCTATAACGTCCTCGAATTACGAAAGTGACCCACCAGTCACCTTGTATAAAGGTTATCAAAGCATGCACTTCAAAAGCGAGGTCTTAAGTCCAAAGCCAAAACCTAGGACACCTCACTATTTTTTCACCAAGAAAAGACGAAGATTAATATAGTTTATTGAACCTGTGTTACTGGTCAACTAACCTTAGCCCTCGACCGTTTCATTTCTGCGACAGAAGCGTAAACTTTAGGAGCTCTAGTTGGAGATTCCGATGGCGATGACGCGCCATCTTGAAAAGCTGATCTTGTCATCATCGCGTTTGTTCCGCTACTGAAATTTAAATGATTAGATAAAGGTGAGTTTTAATAATGTTTTTAAGTTTTTTGCATTTAAAATGCTCAATTATTCTTAAATAAATGAAAAATATGATAAATAAAAAAAATCTTGGTTTTTATTTATCACATTTTTCATTTATTTAAGGTGAGTTTTTTTATTTACATTACATCACATCGATAAATCATTATTATTGCATAATGAATCCAACTATTTTAATTAATAAGTATATAATCATAATAATTAACTGTACCATCGCGACTATAGCCGCCTGATCATTGAGGAAAATGTCACCAATTAAGTAAGCGATTATGATTAGTTGCTACCTGCACTTCGCAACTTAGTGACGCATCACATGTATTTTGTAAATTTATTCGTAAAATTAAAATTTAAGGCACCGGGCGGGCGGGGTTGGAGAGCGCTTCTATTTTTGAGTGCAAGCAAAAATTTATTTAGTGGTGGTCAGGCGGAAGTGTCTTCGATAGAAATTTCGAAACAAGATTTATCAACTTTGCAAATGTATAAACATGTTACCAAGACATTTGAACTACAAAACTAAAATCACATAATAAAATGACAGCAAAAGGATCCTGTGGGAACATTATGCCCATGAGGAAGTATCCTGCGTTTAGGTATGTGTATTCCAGGCTGTGCGTTACGTGACAAATAAATCTAGAAGTAAAGTTATGTCACCATACAACAGTAAAAAAGAACATTCAGAAACTGCCACGTTTATAACATACTTGCCCGCGACTTCGTTCGAATCAAAATTTTGATTGCAAAATATGAAAATTTGTACTTGAAAAAAAGCTTATAGCGCGATTTAAAACACTAATTGCGCCATCTAGTGTCAAAGCACGAAATCAAACTTTTTCTTGAAACAAATCCATTCCGTAAGAACCTTTTTTTTCGGGATTAAAAATAGCATAGTGCGGTTCCAGACAATAACACTATTTCTATGTAAAATTTCATCCGTTCTGCCATGATTTAGGAACAATAGATCCAAACTTTCGCATTTATGATATTAATAGGAATTAGTATTCCACAGGTGTGTATTCCAGTAGAAACTCACGGTCCATCAGTATGCGCCTGTCTCTGGAACAACTGCTCCAGTTCTAAGGCAGATATCCGCGCGGACGCCGGTCGCTGTCTGATGGACGCGGTGCGAGGGGCTACGGGGGTGCCGGTCACTGGTGTGCCGTCTGTGGAAAAAACACAAATATTAAATATCGCTGATAATAGGTACTCGTATTATCAATGTATATAAGATTTATTTAAGTGTTCAGCTCCGTAGGGTCGGCTTAGAAAAACCTACCGCGTTTGGATAAACGAATCACCCTCTCTTGTTTGTAGGCCCTATCATATCAAATCTGCCGCCAAATATCACCGCTTATTTGGCAGTAATTTAATTTAGTACTAGCTGTTGCGCGCGGTTTTACCCGCGTAATTTCGATTCCCGCGGGATTTTCGGGATAAAAAGTAGCCTATACGGATTCGGAAGAATCCCTCTAAGTAATGGTAAAAGAAATTTTGAAATCGGTCCAGTAGTTTTTGAGCCTATTCAATACAAACATACAAAGGTTTCCTCTTTATGATATTAGTATAGATTCCGGCATTCTGCCTTGAAAAGCCAGTTCGTTCCTGAACTCGTATGGCTATATTTTACCTCATCCTCACTTGCTATCAGGTGGGATGGAGCTCATACTAAGTTTTTACACTTATAATTTAAAAAAATTCGTCAACAATTGTATTTCCAACTGGCCCTTATTATGGAAGGATCACAAAACAAGTGTAGCCATATAAATCCAAGATATAAATTAATGAACGTATAAAAAATACAATAATAATATCAAACTAAATATTTATTAATACTAATTATGTAAATTTTTCAGGTTATTTAATTTTTAATTACAATGATACGAAATAAATATTCAATTAATTATGATTCAAATTACCTCATTTTAATCGGGGTTAAACAAACTTATTTGTTATTTTTAAGAAGGCATCAAAAAGGAATACGTACTATTACTCCCACTCTGTAATGTGACTGATTCTGCTGATGACGATTTTCCCGCTACTCCTAAAGGTTCGCAGTTTTCTTCCTTTTCGCCGCCATTTTCTAGAAAAGATGTAAGCTTTGTTAAATAAAGAAATTAACTAAAAAGAAAAATAAGCTTTCTTCATATTTTGAAATCGTTCATTTTTTATTTGTTATTTTAATAAGTTTACAAATACTTGTTGCTAATAATATCTCCACAAAACTTAAACAGTTTGACTGCGGGATCAAGAGTCTCATAAAAAATACTTAAATTATTAACATTTTGTAAATCTATATTATTTTATATAGTATATCGTGTTACCTAATCCAGCCACCATAGATTTGGCTCGCGCTCGTCCTACACTAAGCGTCGTCCGCGGGTCTCTTCGCGGCGGCGCCGGCGCAGGACTTCGACCTGAAATCATTCCTCTATAATAATGACAGAAACTAGATTTGACTAAAGAGATTTATACATATAGAGAGAAGATTGGTAATCAGTTATTGCAGAGTAGATGACCCTCATACTACGATCGCTTAGCAGGCCGATCATGATACACCGCTTTTGCAAGAGTATACCAGGACATCTTCTAGCCGACAGAAACAACTCATCTCTTTTCAAAGAGATTTTAACGCAGAATAAGTAACTGTAACCGTATTTTACAGTACAAACATTTGAGTTAATAGGTTTTTCATCCAAGGCCATCTACCATCTTAGTCTTAATTTTTACTTTCCACCAGGTGGCGTGGTGGACAAACGTCCCATTCTTATGTTAAAATAATAATAATAAAATTGAAGTACCTCCGTGTGCTTTCCTAGGTAACGTAGCAGCGTAAGGCCTCGTCGATCTCGCTTGACTTTGGCAGTAATTCGATTCCATTTCGCTGTTTGGTGTTACTGAAATAATAACACATTTAAAATGAGTAAATTACAAAAATATTAAACTTAATCATACAAATAACTTAGTCGTTTCAAATAGTGCACAAACCACAGATAAAAACTTATCACTTTAGTATTTTAAACTTAGGCATGAAAAGTTGATAAAGTTACCTCATCTCTGACTTTTTTTTGAAATCTTAAAATGTAAGTATATTGCAGTCCTCTCTTAGTGGGAGTTCCAAAACGTAAAATAGACATTTCATAAACTCACGGTTTCCATTGTTGACGGTGACCACAGTCATGGAGACCAGAGCGCCGGAGCCCCTGATCAGCTCCACCACGTGCTCGTGCGACGCCGCCGTCACGTCTTCACCGTTTATCTGGAAAATATCGTCAGGTAATGAGCATTTACATAGCAGTATGTAAGTAGATACTTGATTAATAATAGCACAGTATACGCTTACTACGATCCTATTTTATTTATTTATTTATTAATTAACAAGATACACAGTAACCCTTAAGTTATTGCGACGACATCGCAGAACTAATAATTATCAGTAAGAATTTCAAAACTATCTTGTTAAGAGGCCTAGTGCGAATGACTTAAAAAAAATAAGCAACGAAAAGAATGAATTAGTCGCCTGTCTTCCACGTCTCCTGGTGGAATGTGATCGTTAAGATTCAGGTGTTACACGAAAAACTTATTCAGTCGGCGTCGCCTGACAATACCAAGAGTCAGTTAAAATTTCATATTCATCAGCCAGGATATGCCCACTGCTTAACTAAGCTGAGTCTCCCAGTACGTATCAAATCCTCATACTATTCATATCAAAGACCCTAAATTGTACAATTTTTCTAAAGCTTCACTACCATTTAAAAATAATAAAAAACGAACCGCAACTAGAAAATCTCCTTTCTTCAACCCAGCTCGATCGGCCACCCCTCCATTATCTACATCATCCAGGTACTGCAGTCCCGGGCATCTTTCCGACGGCTTCAACTCCATCAGTGGAGAAGACGCCTTGGCTCCACGAAGCACGAACCCGAACCCGCGTCGCGCTCGATGCAGCACCACTGTGCGAGTCTCCATGTTGCCATGGCTGCAAGCAATAAACAACTTTATTAACCCTTTACGTTTCTTTCAAAATTACAGCCAATGAATGAGTGGCTGTTGTAATGTTTATTTTCACTTTCTGTTAAGTGCATGTAATACGCAAGTATCTAATGGATATCACTGACTTAGAAGACAAATACATAATTTTACAACACAATAATATAACACTAACAATTAATGATAGACAAAATGTTCAATACTTGTAAAACACTAACTTTTTTGAACCTCTGTAAAGTTTTTGACATTTAGAGATATCAATACTTTTGTTTAACAAATAATTAAATGCTAATTTCTGAAAAATTAATGAGCTCGAGCAACTCATGTCGAATAGCACAAGATAATAAATTTATTTGTTTTGATTTTTAACCAGGAATTTATTGTTTGTATCTTGCTATTTTGAATCACTACTGTTATTATTAAATAACGCTCAGCATACAATAGTAGTTGTTTAGGAGCTAAATTTAAACAAATTTATAAATTAGGCATGTGCGAATTGCCATTTTAAATATTAAAATAAATTGTATGATTTTGTATCTGCTTTTGCAAAAAATATGTATAATTAATATTAAAATACCTGCATGATTTTATTTCCAGTACAACTCAATAGCGCGATGTAGTGGACACTTCAAATTAACTTTTTATAATGCATTTTTAAATATTTGGTAACAGATTGTTTGACAATGACCAACGCAAAATATCTGAGAAATAAAGGTTATTTTGGTATGAGTCAGTCCTTACATAAGGTTGCCCATTCCGTTAATTTTTCTACACAAACCTGCACCAAAGTCTATTTGGTGTTAAATTTCTTTTTGTGTCGTCGGTATTTAAAATTTTTAGTAGTCCGCATAATGCAGTATATTTAATGCTAAATAATTCATATAATAAATAAGTAAATTTATATAGCAATCAAGGAAGCTTGTTCATCAGTTACTTCAAATAAGTTAAGTTTTGGATATAAATTCACATCGTTTCAAAATATTTTTTACCCTATTTCTATGATAATTTATGGTGCGTCTCACTCACCATGTCTAAGACATGTCTTACTTCACGAGTAACAGCCCGTTCACACATGATCCGTTTTACTGTATACCTATTTTGTATCGTAAATACGTATACTGAATACTGTGCCATGTGTGAAGTCGCTCATACAACTCCATGCGCCATCAATGAGAAAAAAACGTATCCGGTAAAACGTATCCAGTAAAACGGACCATGTGTGTAACTGTAACTGAGCGAAATAGCATGATTTTTTTGCAGAGCCTAATGAGAATTCTTTTCTACTTTGTTAAACTCGATGTTATTACGGTTAAACATGAGAAAAAATATTTAAACAACGTAAACTTACGCTTTTTTAATCCTTGGCGCGGTAGCACTATAGGTTTTGCTAAGTGCCATTTCTCTCCGTCCCGTGACCCGCGAGTGATGAATGGGGCCTGTCGCCAACACCTAAAAAAGCATTTGATGTTTTTTTGTACTACAATAGACTTTTTGACAGTTTGAAAAATAAAGTGTAGATTATTGTTATCAGTATACATATATGTGTTTAAAAAACGTTATTTAGTAAGGACTTAAGATCCGGACTTCCGCAAGGGCGCGCGTAGGTGCGACAGTGCGTAGGCAGTGTGAGAATCGCCTTAGCACGCCTTTAAATATTTTTTATTAGTATTGAAATAACTACTTTAACTGAGACCCTAACCAATAACAAAATTATCAAATATAAACAAATAGCCTAAGATATTGTTTATATTTGATATTTTAGTAAGTAAATAAATACTAAGATAAGTTTCAGTTAAAAACACAACTTCAACTGAAAGTTCAATTTCAAAATATCATGGTGTTCATTTTAATTCAAATGTAACCATTTTTTTAATGTTGGTATACGAATGTACCTTTCTTTTCAATGTTGGTACGTACCTGGTGTAACTGCGTGGTGTGTCGTAAGCGCACTTGCTGCACGCAATGCGCGGGAAACAGCCCCGTCGCCCCCGATCCCCGCGCCGCGCCCTCCAAGTACCCGTCGTCCGTCGAGCCCGTAACTGAGAATACATCTCTTATAATTAGACAACATACAGACATACATAATTTCGCGCCTGTATCCCTATGGGGTAGGCAGAACACCAGCGGTTATAAAACCATCTGATGTCACGTTTGACAAATTTGGAGGCATTATAATGGTGGAGAGAGATTATTGCACGGACAGTTGGTCAGCTTATCGCCTACAAAAAAAAAAAAACTCTCATAAAACCTCTGTCCCTTGACTGATTTTTACTGTATGCCCGGGAAGAGAAGCAGCTGGCAAATTATATGTTTTTCCTTTGCTCCCAGTCCAGCATGGAAGTAGATATACAACTACTAACATAAAATTGCCAATCCGAGTGTCCCGCCCGCCCGAGTACTATTTAACGGAAATATTTGATGACTTTTCTGGAATGCAATCCCCCCCTTGCGCCCATACCCGCCCACCGCTTTTCGTTTTAGAATAGTATTATCGTTGTCAATATCAACGCAAGTGCAAACACACGCGTATTGTTTTCGTTATCAAAGATTGCCGCGCACGCGCATCGTGAAAGTCAAAGCAGTCTTGTTGTCAACGCATGCGAAACACACGTCTATTGTTTTTCTTCTCAAAGTTCATTTATTTGTTATTTCAGGTACCTATTTAACTAGTTATACAGTTATAAAAAAAGAGTTCAAAAAATATACTATTGTGTGGCATTTTATCTTTAAGGTATAATCTCTCAAATAAAATACTAATGTTACTTGAATTTGTTTGCTGACCCGCCAGTTTGTATGACGCCACTTGTTCAGGTCTACAAATATTTCCGACAGTTTTTAAAGCTAGGACCACGTAGCTTGTCAAGGAGTTTGGCTTACATTCCTTTTTTGCCAAGTGTAGGAAATTTCCAGCCTGTATATTTAACAATCAAAGGCGAATGGACATAATCAGGGAAAATTGGCCTTCTATTGGGCACTTGAAAATAGAACGACATTTTATTTATTAATATTATCATAGCTCCTATTTTTTTAGAAAATAGAGGCTGTGCCATCTTAAAGAAGCTAAAATGAAGAATTTGCTAGCCTACATACTGGTTTAATATACCTCCATAGATCTCCCTCAGGATTAGTCAACATTAATAGTGTAATAATGTATATGATCTCCTTATTAGTATTAGGTTAATTTAACTATTAGTCGACAATGATGTATGTCTTGTTATATTGCAACGTTGCTCTAAGCTACACAGTTGACAATTGGATTAAATTATTTTTTTAAGATATGTTTCAGTTCTTTATCTCATTTAAAGCCTGTAGTAGTACTTACCTTCTACGATATCTCCCTGGTTGAGGCTCAAGTGCCCCGGCTGCGTGGCTTCGTAAGGCTGCAGACACACGACCGTGGCGCCGGGAGCTTGTATCGAGCTGGTGGTATCGGAGTTGCTAGTGCCCACCCCACTCGAATCGCTGATGATGTCGCTGGCGTCGCCCGCACTCTTATCTGTCAATGGCAAAATGTGAACCGCCTCTCCAAGTAAACCAAGACGTTGGTGTATCGTAAGTTCTGTATGTCAGTGCTTTTTGCGTTGGTTTTCATTGATTTTAGTCGCCGGGTAACTGGATTGTGTCGGGTATTCGGAATCGGAATGTATGCGTAAAGTCGATGTTTAGGTTCTCGAAAGGTGTCTTTCAACTGAATAGGTAGGTCGTGTTTACTGATTAGAACGTGTTCCAGGGCGGTACCAAAACGAAAGTTCTAAAGGTAAAAACTCGGACATCTATAAGAAACGAGAAAGCGAAGCAGATCATGAAAAAACATCTAGAAAGGCACATAGAACATGCAGTCGAAATGTCGTCGTCGTGGTGCATGGTGATGGTTGTCGGAGGCTGTCGCCGGTACCTGTGAGGATGCTGGCGTCGTCCTCGTGGCTGGGGTGGCTGGCGTCGCTGATGCTGGACGAGGCGGAGGAGAAGGGGCGGTCGAGGCGCTCGAGGCACGGCCGCAGCAGCGCGTCCAGCTCGCAGGGGATGCGCGTGGACGAGGCCAGCGAGCCGCGGTCGCCCGCCTGCCACCACCCGCCCCCGCCCGCGCCCCCGCCCCCGCCCCACATCGCCGACCGCCGCTTCGGGTTGTACCGCGGCGGGCCCCGGAACGGCACTGCAATCCACGCATTACCCACCAACCGAAAAATAAAATCATCCAAAACAAAAAAACGTGCGGAAATAAACTGTCAAAGTAAATCTCAGGGGAAAGTAATCAAATTATTGTAAATTCAAGGGGACTGAATAATAAATAAACTCTTTGGTTTATAAATAAAACGTGCAAAACACAAGATACGTAGGTCATACATTAAACTACTTACAGGGGCTAGCACCTGATAATTTAATTAACAACTTTTGCAATTGTTATAATATGTGTTAAATTACAATACATACAATAATAATAATGTTACATAGTTTTGTTTATAAGCTTTAATTTAGATAATTACTCACAATATTTATTAGGTACTTAAAAATAAATAAATAGAAGTAGGTTGTATAACAATTAAACAAATATTAAAATATTACATACAATAAACTATTACTATGTTAGATATCTTGTAAATACCTGTAAAACCCAATTCACAACCATCACCATTAATTTATGTTAAGCGATGAATAAGAATATCTATAAATGGTGAATAAATAGATTTAAGATGATGTCTGCGTGCAACATAGAACATAGATAGTTGAAAAACACTAAGGCTATATTTATAAAGCTCACTTAAGAAATATGTTTCACTTCTCTAAACCCTAGGCTCAAAGCTATGCATTTTGCAACAGATAAATATATACAATAGGTAATCAAACATCCCTCTACATTTCTTTACCATTTTGGAAATAATTTGTTCGTAACAGTATTCTGTTATAAAAAATGCTAGGTAACATAAATTTTAAAAACTAAACAACGCATTTTTTTTTAATAACCTAGTTGTAGATAAATAATTAGGTACCTTAAAAAAGAGACACCAAACTCTAACAGGTATATAAAATCAAATAAAGTTAAACCTATTGAGCTAGAGTAAAGCACCAGCCATAAGCCATGCAGTAGATAGTAGAAAATTGCAGCAAGCATACTCACCAACTTCATCTGATTTGTAATTTTTTATAACTTCAGCTAATTCCAAATTTCCTGCTATAACTGCGACCTGTCAAAAAACAAGTCGTTTAGTAAAATAAACCTATTTCAATTTCAAGAACTTCAATCCATCAAGAGAATGTAATAAATACTTAGAAGGGGCTTTGGGAGATCCAGCAACAAAAACGTTGTTTTGTAGTTTGGGTAATTTAAAATTGCAGACTTAATTCGTGTCCGCACTAAGTACATAACTCAATGGAAAAATGTCTCCTATACGCGAGTTTAGGGAGTATTTTTAAGGATAATCCTTAATCCTATTGGACTACTGCAGGTGTTACATTAGAGTCCGTGTTAAAATGAATGCCCTGCATCCAAAAAAGCTGCTTTGTCATACTGACAGACAGACAAACCGAATCTACAAGGGTTCCGTTTTTTGCCATTAATCGAAGGAACCCTAAAAAAGAGATGAACTGCGCGAATTGCATGAATTGCCTGTTGGTAATCAGTCGTTTGGCAAAAGCTATTTTGTCACACTAACCATCCTAAAAACTACCAACCAGCACCTCCTCGTCACCTATGAAACAGACGAAATACCGACAAAACGCTTTATCGCAGTGGCTTTCAGAAATCATTTTTGAGCAATATTGTAGCTTACAAGAATCCTCTTATTTATTTATTATTTAATATTTATTTAACACGCAAGCTTAATCAGAGGTCGCAAAGTCTAAGTACTTTCCTCATTTTATTTTCAATTACCTGGTAAGGCGACTGGTTAGCAAAGTTAAGCGCCTCCTTGTCGCAGCCTCTGAAGAGCAACTGCCTTGCGCACGAGTCTTGCCCATTGACAGCACAGACGTGAAGCGGCGTGTTACCAGAAGCGTTGCGTCCGTTCATGTCGGCGCCGTAGAAAAGGAGGTGGTCGAGGTGCTGCACTTGGCCGTTGCGACATGCCTGGAATAAAAAAATTATTGAGTTAATGGATAAATGTAGTAGAATATAAAAAAATGTTCCTCACATTTACACAACAGTATTTAGACAAATTTCTTACGTACAATTTAATTAACTTAATTTCTTGACGTGTGTTATGGATACTAGAAAAGGAATAATTTATTTCAGAAAAATATGTTATAAAGTACTTGTATAAATACTAGAAATAAACTTACGTAATCGTAAGAAATTCCATGATCAATCCATAAATCGAAGGCTATCTGTTTTTATCCCACCAATATTCATCCTTACCGGGATTCGAACCCAGGATCAGGCAAGTTTTACACCGCTCTAATACGCTACTCATCTAAATACAAGATATTACTATTATTCCATTGCCATAGTTTAGTTCAACCGAAAAAGTAGATTTTTCCAAAGTTTTTTAATTTTCCGTTTAAGTACTAGGTACTTATAGGTAATTGAAAATTTAAAAAAAATACCAATTACCAAGGCTACCCTTAGTATAAGGTTTTATTAAACCTAAATGACACAAAAAAGGTTTTATTAAACCTAAATGACACAAAAAAAAGAACTCACCTGATGAACTTCTTGCCAACCTTGCAGATCAGTAGCACCAATCGAAGCATGGTCATGCAGCAGCGTTTCACACAATAATGGATCTGTTTTGTTCGTCACCGCCAGGTATAAGGGCGTTAATCCTTTCCCGTCTTTGTAATTAGGTGACGCTCCAAGTTCCAGAAGAGTTTTAACACCTTCTAGAGAGTTCTTTTCGACGGCTCTATGGAGCGCAGTGCTCCCGTCTTTCGTTCGGTAGTCGAGGAGCGCGCCGCCGTTCACGAGAGCTATTAAAACTTTCCCGGGAGTTTTGAGAGTAGCAGCCATTGTTAAAGGTGTTTCTGGAATTAAAATTAATCGTTGTTGTTTAATTATTCTAGTACAACTCAAATAAACTTTAAAGAGAGGAATGAGTTAAAATAACGTTTTTGAAATACGCGTCGTAGATAAGTAATATATTTTTACATAATTACATTTTGAGAAAATCACTGAGATCTGCGAGTATATTCAAACGTTGAACAGTTCCATTAAACTTCGAACAGAGATCAGTCCGCATTGTATTGATAAAATCTAAGCCCTACGCTATTAAAATGTATATTGCAAGTTTTAAAAATGTTACAGTATCTATAAAAAAGATCCAAGTCGTAATCGTTAAGTCAACGATAACTTTTCACGAAGAAATATAGTCCGCAACATTGTAGAGCCATTGTATTCGATTCAAGACCGGCCCGCCATATATTAAAAATGGAGAAAATAAATAGTGAGTTAATATTAAATTTCAAGGTAGCGTTTATCGCGGATTATCCATGGATAGATTGATTGGTTTCTTTCACAATGGAACTAGAAACAATGCAAGATAAAAATCTTCGTACATGGACGTTGCTTACGAATGAATGTATTCCTTGGTATTGATATGTAAATGTTAAACTATGCTAATATCATTTGCATATATTCATGTTTTTACGTAAGTTTAGCTAATAATACTCATATTTTAAATAAAGATCGTATTTTAGGCCTTAATTCCTTTTAAATTGCACGCTTCTTGTTTTGGTGCAGTTAATGCTAAGACGAAACAAGGACACAAAAGAACTTACAAGACCCGGCTTAAGACGTTGCATTTTTAATGGCTAATCAACTCAAAAAAATATCCATAAAAAACAATACTTATATAATCTAGTTGTGCATTTCATATCCAATTTCAATGCTCAGTGTTACAATAAAAACACAATGTACAAAATTTGCCATGACAAATAATACCTGATTGCTATTTACTATCAAGAAATCTTGGATTGAAAATAGAGATTGCATATTGAAATCCACTTTAGGTCGAGGACGTCTTGTTAACCTTACCCGCGGGTAGATAGATGGGCAGATAGATAGATAAGGTAAATGAACTTTTTTCTAGGGCGTATAAAAATATATATTAAAAAGAATGTGTCATGTCCAGTTTTGGGAATAACTCGTTCAAGTCCTACCCGTCTCGTGGCTAAGGTAGTCTATATTAGGCTTGCCGACGATTATCTTTGGATGGATGTTTATGAGACCTAACAGTGTTTTATGAGTTGGTAATCTTTTCAGATCCGTGTGTCTTATCTTTTATCGGAATGTCGAATTAAAATATTTTTATTGGCTATTATCACAATAGTAAGTTTTATTGCATAGCACGTTAGGGTCACTCACTAAACTTTATACTTATTGACGGACGCTTATAAACTACAAATTAAAATAGACTAAACTTATTTAAATCTTTGGACGATACCTTAAATCAAATTTATCATGAAAAGGGCAATAGGACTGCTTAGTAGCTGATAATTTGGCTCGTAATTTCTGTTATGGAATTTATATATTACGATATAACTGCTATTCAATAACATCAAGAAATAGCTGAACCCTAAGATATTATCAGGAAGGTCATTATTATGTTGTACTTAAACTTCTATATGGTTGTGTATGGTGAACTGTACATGTTGTGACATATTATTCGTAGAATATCTTGTAATATAGCATTAGTTGTAGATGCAGACCTTGACATCTACTTCCCGTATCCTTGACGGCCTCCCTAGAACTGATCGAGGGTATGATTCCAAATTCAATATGCAGATAGACTTCAATACTCACGAGGTTTGGAAGGTTGTCATTATATTATAATAAAGTAATTATTTTCGGTCCTCGGGGCTTGTGGATTATTAAAGATTCGTAAAGTAAGTATCTATAGGGCTTGATTGCACTGTTTTTTTTTTCAAATTTCTATTATTACCTACGGGTATATAGATTTTACGTTTCTAAAGTCAGCTGAGAGAAGATTTACTGTCAACTGTAGGCTTTATTTAATTCAGCAAATAAGATTAACAAAAAAGTTTCAAGTTCCTAAAAAATCATAAGCAATTTTAGGGGGGTCCGGCTTTACTGCTGATCATTGTTACCATCATGTAATATTTAGATTGCTTATAAAAAAAAAGAACAAACTTTCTAAAAGAAACCGTGGATATGTGCCAACTTACCTCCCGTTTCTTGACACTGGAAGTTCGGATCGAGTCCTTTCGAACAGGCCTTGGTGATCTTGTCGACCTGCGCGTGCGACACGTGTTCCAGAAACCGCCGCAAGTTGGCGCGCGAGTGCAGCGCTTTTAACGTCTTCTCATCCAGCTTTAGCATTTTGTACACCCTTCGTTTGTATTTTAACTGGAACGTGGAAAACAAAAACTTTTAGGTATTTTAAATAGTATTTATGTTAAATGTGACACTATTGCAGCCGCCAAATAAAGAAACTCGCGTAACTTAAATACAACACAGGTACTTTTATTTCATAGATTTTTGTCAAATACTAAGAAAACAACCATCACCACCGCAGGTTCACATACAAATAATTGAACTCCTTCTATAATACTATATTTGGCGTTATTTAAAATAAACCTACAGATTAAATATTCAAACTGTCCGGCTTTTTTCGCGCCGATATCAATCTTCTAAAGGTCAGTTTTTACGAGCCCATTAATCATTCATAAAAGAGGCTTATAAATCAAGTTAGCACTACAAACTACTTAATAGCAAGTTATAATACAATAAAATCGTCGAGTACAGGAGATGTTCTTGCGGGTCGGCCATAGGTCACATGAGCTCCATGCTAGGTCAGTATTGCAACAACAGTAGAATGTGGCCCGTGTGAACGCTTGGTTGTAGGCAAACGACAACATTTCTGTTGCATCATTACTTTTTTGAGATTAAGTTGAGCATGTTATGGCTATGCATGTTTGAATTTTATATAATTAAAAAAAAATAAGTTCGTTTTAAAATTTTATGTTTATTTTTTTAAAGTAATTTCGTGAAATACCACATTAGGTTATGTTTGTTTCTGGCTAATCTAATAATTATTCTTCCTATTATAACTGCCCTGAATACTACACAAGTAAATGGACATACTCGTAATTTGGGGGAACAGTGTTCCCCCGACAAACGACACCGTTTATGTTCCCGGAACACCAAGTGTCATTCCTATAACAAAAGTTAATTCAATTTCAAGTGTGAAGTTATCAACATATTAATCATCGACATCCAATCAAGGATAGCCTTAAGGCACAGTTTCGCACCTACAAAATATACTCCCTTCTGGGATATTAACACGAACAAAAAGGTAAAGACTAGAAAGTTATACAACTATTAATGATAGGATGGCAAGAAATAGTTTGACACGTGATAACTGCCATAAACGGTGTCGTTTCGTAATAATAAATGAGCGTATAGTTGAGTCGTTATTTTTATCTCGCAATTTCATTACTGAGAATAGAAATAACATTGTATGACCAGCAGTTTATGTATTGCACTTAAATTTACTATTGGTATTAGTCACTAGAGACCATTTTAGTATTTCTTTTCGGAAGTCGTTGTGTATTAGTTTCACATACCAATTATGTAACTTCGTATGAGGATTTAATAAACTTGTGAAATGGAGACCTTACAGCGGGTCTAGGGATTGAGTATAAACCCAGAAATGAGCTACTCGTAGTTTAAAACTCTTCAGTTAGTAAAATGGTTTCGAACCAGGACCTCAATTTCTACAAGCATTGAAAGCATTGGACAGTAGCATTAATGCTTATTTAAGTAAGATTTAATAACTTCACCGCAGTGCTAATAACCATTAGCGTCATTGATTTAACAGATGTTAATTATCATTTTTTGAGATAAAAAAGAACAAAAAACTATATGTCAAGTTCTAATAATCTTAATCTATGTATTTTCTGTTGTCGAGAATCAAACACTGCACGCTGAAACTGAAGCAAGTTAGTGCTTATCATCGACTCTACAACCATTATTGGATCAATATTACAATTTTATTTCTAACTCACCAAGACCGTAGTTTCGGATCTGAATATATCTGGTTTATATTCGACAGCATTGCCAAGTTTCGTCAAATCTTAATTGTTACCGATTTAAAAAGGCTTTTGTATACGCCTTGGTAGATCTCAAGAAATAACGCTATCTTTGTGATTCATTTTATGTACATGTCACGAATAATGCCTTAAGCTGCTGATATAAAAGGCAGTTGTTGTAGTGTATTAGGATAAAGGTTATTGATGTCTACAGGCATGGCTGCTACTAGGTTCTAAACTTTAGAACTATATTAGTAGGTAAGGGAATTAGATGCACTTGGGTAGTTACTTTGTGACATGTAATGGTGCGTACAGATTGGTGTAATGTAACTAAGTTGTAATGTAACATCCTGCGCGTATTTGGACGTGTAGTGCGCAGAATGATACATTAATAGTTCCATTACACCAATCTGGACGGACTATAACTCTACCTATATTTCTTATCGGTACACCTTAACCTGCGTTTGACGTCCACCACAACTGACGGAGACTAAAGATGAGGTCAAGGATGACAGCACACTGGTTTAAAAACGAACAGGCTCACTGGAAGTAATAACCGGGGCGGTGATATTAGGCAACAGACTGGATGAAGCGGGGTTCATTCGGATTAAGGAGGGAGATCGTGCAAAACACCGAAAAGAGTGTTACGATTTTTCATATTTTACCTATTTAGATTATTATATTAGAATGACTATAATTTGCATATATTAAAATAAAAGATCAAAAATTAACGCAGTGCTCATTTTAACTCTTAAAACGTAATAGTTATTATAAAATAAACGTCAATAAACGTTCAAAATGGAGAAAAATGCAAGAACATGCCTTCGTATTTTTCAGATTTTAAACCAGTAAATCAATTCGAATTAAAAAAATACTTTTTGAACACTTAAGAAACCAATAAATCTAGTCATGTACTTTTATTGTACCTTTACAAACAGTCTTGTTTTTTTAAAGCCCTAAAATCTAGATAAGTTTTACGTAAAATACATAGAAAAATGTATGAACAATCACACGCGTCACGAGCATTCGATTTAGGACTCTCATCGCCAGTGCGCTTTTGTATTTCAAGGTGACACTACGCGTGTTTGATGCACCAGCAAAGTTACGTATAATGAATTTGTGTACTCTTAGTTATTATTAATAATTATTTTTATAACGTCGTGTGAAGTCGTCGTGGCGCCGTGATTCATATCGCACGACGACTTCCGTGCTTCGGAGGGCACGTTAAGCAGTCGGTCCCGGGTGCTGTATACTTGTATACAGTAGTCGTTAGGGTTTGTCAGAAGCCATCTAGGCGCCCTAAAAATTCTGGCATCCACCACCCAGCACTGGGCCAGCTTGGTAGATTATGGCCTATACCTCCTCTTCACTCAGGGGAGAGACTCATGCCCTGCAGTGGGCTCATTACAAAGAGATGTGATGATGATGATTTTTATAACTAATTAATTTCAGTAAGTAGAAAGTATACAATAAATCTGAAGGAAAATAAAGATGCCAAACCAAGTTACCACCCAACGACATAAATTTCGCGGTCGCGCGAAATTTCGCGGAATTGATGTCGCTCGCGTACGGCCTAGCTCCTTAATTGCCTTTTACAACACGCTAATCCAGCGGCGGTAGGGATATTCTAAGCCGTTCCTACACAGCTTTAATTCAAGTAACCAAATTATATCTGACGCATAGGATACTTCTAGTTCCGCCAGGTGTTCTTCAAACAAATGGTCACATAGATGGTGCGCCAGTTTTGATAATTTATTTATTTATTTACCTCAAGGTACCCTACGGGACCGTTGAACGGGTAGTCTCCGAGCCGGCGCTCCTCGTCCAGGAACTTGCCGGCCTTGCCGTTGACGGGCGGGCAGAACAGACCATAGTTGAAGCTTTCTTTCAGCTCCTGTTGACAAGATATAAAAAGTTAGTAAGATCGTATCCAAAAGTTTTAGTAAAAATACTGAAAACATCTTTAAGTCTTTTAGTTTTAGTAAGTAAAATAATAAAATAAGAAGCATAAGATAAAATCGAGCAATTTCGTTGATAGCATAGTAAAATTATTCATCAACAAAGTAGGTACCTAATGTTTGTAGGGATATGTATTGCCGCAAACAAAAGCTCCGCAAGATAGATTAACGTAATCCTGATAGAACTGCTTTCGGCTACCGTCAGCATTTCCCTTAGTTCGTTGTCTATCAGTTACTTATGTTTTAAAATCTGAATTTAATAAACCACGCAACGTAACATTTTCAACTGAAAATAATATGTAAGTAGTTATATAATTTCAAGGCAGTCCACGAAGTTTTATTTACACTTCAATAAATGTTCCATTGATATTACACGTTACAATATAGGTAATATGATATGTTATTGAATTTATTAATTAAATTAAGATTTTATAGATGAAGTTAAAGTCAGCAGTAAAAGAGTCAAGCAAAAATCATGAACCAACATATTAATGCTGCAAATAAAATACACATCAAAGCATGCAATCAACAGTGTACCTACTTACATTATATTTAATAGACATAAATAACAATAATAAGTAAGTGAATTCGACGCCGTGTTTTACGTAAGAATAATCTTAGAAATATATGATCTCATGTTGGAGCTTACGTAACTATCCTCACAGAATACCCATCAGCAGTGCTAGCACGGATCTTTTGTCGATCGTAAGTTTACGAATGCTCGTATAGTATGGAGTCGGTTGCAAGTTTTTAGTAACAATGTAATTTTTTATTTTACAGTTATTTAAGAGTAGAACCTGTTAACAAACATTCAAAATTAACAAGGAACACATTTATTTAAGCTGACCGTGCGGCAATGGATAGATTTCAATTATTGCTTGCAAAACCGTCTCCATACTATACGAGCATTCGTAAACTTACGATCGACAAAAGATCCGTGCTAGCACTGCAGGTTCGGTTACAATAGATGCGATTGATGATTCCAAGATGGCGGAAAGCGCAGTCGCCGATCTTTGTCTACGATCGGCTGGGTGGCAAAATGCAAAAGGCTTATAAATGACTGCCACAGAAATTATTTATGATGCTAGTGAAGCCAGTCGGGCGGTAATGGTCTGAGTAATTAGGATATTATTTCAACGTCATTCCCAATAGAGCAGGAATGTTTGAGATAGGACTGTAATTTTCTACTGCATTGTGAGGTGTAGATTAAGGCCAAAATCATTCCAAATTGCGTACATTTGAGCGTATCTAATTTGTCAAGGAATTCTTGGTTTCATTATGGTTTATTAATTATGGGCTTTACGTATTTTGTGTGATATGTATGTTACCTTACTAATATTATAAATGTGAAAGTTTGGATGGATGGATGCTTGTTCCTCAATCACGGTAGAACGCCTTAACGGATTTGGCTGAAATTTGGCATAGTGATAGTTAGTAGGTATACAGTCGGGAATAGCACATAGGCTACTTTTCATCCCGATATTCTCACGGGATTCGAAATTGCGCAGGTAAAACCGCGCGAAACAGCTAGTCAGGTTATAAATATAGATACTCGTCGAAATACCTACTCGATATTGTGAATAGATTATTTCCATTGTTGCTAGTTGAGTCACACTTTTTTATTTATTTGATTTGTAATATTAAAAAAATAAACAAGAAATTATGGCCTGCTTTCATCGTACATTAGCATAGTAAAGGAACTTACTAACACGTCCAGTCTCGAGATCAGGGCATTACACTCTTTTAAAAGTCTATAAAAGTAACGACTTCATACGTGTTCTCAGCTCGTGGAGTCAGTCACGTCGTTATCGCTGTTGGTTATTGTCCAGTAGGAATTTCCTCCGATGCCAGATATGCACTCGAGCCACTAGACCAGTAATTGACGCGTACGGGTTTAGGTCATTTGAACATGGATGACAATGTCGGCGCGAGCGCTAGTTTTTGGTGATCTGTACGTCGTCGTTTAAAGTATAAATTAAATTACATGTCGAACCAATGATATAGAGTTCTAACTCTCAGTCTCTTTTGTTATAGTTTATGTAATTATATAATACATAAACTATAACAAAAGAGACTGAGAGTTAGAATATAATACATAAACTATAATAATAAATGATGTAGCCAAAATGGAAACATTTACTGTGTATCACGTGCAAGTTTTGTTTTTCACAAGCAATGCAGCAGCTGTAACACTTTAACAAAACTCAAATATGTTCAATTAAATGTATTTCATTTTCCTGCTGTAGTTATACCTGATTATTTTGACCTGTTTATTTCAGAATTAAAATACCCCGATAACTGTTTATTTTATACCCGTTTGGAGTCATCTTCAACCTCATCTGTACTAAGCATCGGGTCAGATTGAGGTCATACATGGTTGTCATCATCATCATCATCATCATTCAGCCAGGAGACGTCCACTGCTGGGGTGTTTCCCATACATGGGTGTAGTCACTGATAAAAAAAATCCCTACTGAACCCTCGCATTGGAAGTAGGGTCTAAAAGGCCGGCATCCGTCTATCAGCTGCACTTTTATGTCTGTTTGTCACAAACGCAGCGTGTCTGCTCCGGCGCAGTGGCTGTGGTAGATGAACTGCGCAGATTGTGACCACTGTCTTTATGTCGCATGTTACGTTCAAGTTTGATAGCTTCTGTTGCATGCGACAATGATAGTTGTCTTTTATGCTTTTTTTGAATGCAGCGTAGTTTTATCACTTCTACTTTTTACATGGAGTTAAAAAAACTTTAAAATCTAAATAATCTCTATCATCATGTCATCATGATTCAATAATAATGAAGATTGTTTTAAGTTTTTATTGTAAACCGATTCTATTTTACTTATTGTTTTAATTTGAAACTTTCTGCAATGTTGTTTAAGCAAGAGTTTTTAAAGAAGTTTATAACTAAGAAAATCCTTTCTTTTGTCCCGAAAATTTTTAAGCTTTTGTTACACTCAATTGAATGAATTGTGATCTATATTTGAGATCTTAAAGATTTCCATATATTTCTTACGTACGATTTCCATAAAATATATTCAGTGATAGCTAACCGTAGGTGCCGCTTAAAAATATTCACTTGCGTGAGTGCTATAGTATTTGGAAGTCGGCAAGTCAGTAAGTTTATAAATATTTGATTTTGAAATCTGAATTTGAAGACTCATATAAAAATTCAAACATATTTTCATTCAAGTACCTACTTTTTCAATACGTTTAAATTAGATTGCGTAAGTATGTTTGTAAAGGTTTTCGAAAAGACATAAAATCTTAATTACCTACACCGAAAAAAAGCTTTCGAACTTTACACATGTTATTACATACGAGTTTTATGATTAGAACAACTAATACCAACATAATAAAAAGTCATGTTTACAAATAACTATGTAACCAATAACTTTATGTGTTGAATATACCTAACTTAGAGGCACGGCAGCACTACATCTTACCAACCTCAACGAAGACATGAATCCAGTTAGCTTATTGCGATCGTTAAGTTGTGACTTTAAACTTTATTATAATTTAATTCAATGATGTCAGTATGGATGTAGTACACGTGTAGGCAGCAACAGCCTCAAAGGTTACAGTGGGTGTTCCTGTTTCTCTCGTTTGCAACTGACTACAATTAAAACTATATTTTGCATACAATAAGCTTGGTGACATACAGACATAGTCGATATGGTTACTGGGCTATGTAGCTTAGAATGTGGGTATTTTAGGTCATCACTATTGTTTTATATCGTATATTTACCACAAAGCAATATTTCTATCGATATCGATTCTTAGTGAAATCGTTTCTCTGAAGTCGATTGTTCTCGTGGTAAAGTAAATTATCGTGACGAATACAAACCGGATTAGGTTATAAAGGTATTTAATAAAATACTATTGCCTTACAAGTTAAACCTTGTGAACTAACGTTTAGAAGTTTGAAATGACTTGAGAGTAATGTCGTAAAGAAACTTTCTGATTGTCACTTGTAACTGTTTTTTTAAGTTTGCGCAAAATAGTAAGAACGTCAAGTTAAAACTGTCAGTAAAAGCAGGCTTTATTGATCCATGTCCATGTAACATAAGTCTTGGATGCAATTTATTGATCTCAAAGCTTTGCCCAAGTGAAATTCGATCCGAGTGGGCTATAGTACGGATCAGTGGCTAGCGGTGCGCGTGGCCGGGTAATTGATGTGCGAGTCGACTTGAATTGACAACTGGAGCTTTTGCAGGGAGAGTGCACTTGAATGGAATAGTATGGATAGGACGTTCACTAAAATAGTATAATAGAGGAAATGTACAAAAGTTATTTATAAATAACAGAAAGATTTTAATTGATTATAGGTAATTAGAATTAGGTAAGCACGTTATGAAACAAATATAAGTTACTGCGATCTTAACCTGAATTCTATTGTCGTAAACGTTATCGAATTGTACCTTTGAATCATAAATCACATTTTCATCTCATCGTCGTCAATCACTTCATCGTCAATTTTGTTTCATGACGGGAACAGCTGTCAGAAATAAAGCTGTCAATCCGCGCGGCCTCTAAACAGTCAATCAATAATTTCATTTGCCAGGAAACAGGCGGCTGATAGCCCGCGGAGCTATTTGCTAACATGGCGGCGGGGGGCACCGAAAACCTACTATTCGCTGCAACGCAATAAATTACTGGCGAAGAGAGATTGGGATCGTGACACCGTTTCATGTTCAAGGACTTTGAACTGCAAGTTCGGTTGTATAAGTCTTATAAGAGATTGGATTTGGTCAGGTGTTTGCTAAGAGTCAATGCTTAAGAAAAAGCTATTAAGTGTTAAATCTACATTTTTTGACAAAATTAACTCATTTTGTTTGTGTAACTAAACCGAAGTTTAGGAGTGTGGAATGAGACCTAATGAACGTAAATAACGCGAACGTTTGAAAGGTTCTTGCAACATTTTAATAAAAAATGACTGAAGTTCTTAATTTCAAGGGTACTAGAGTACCTACTTGTAAATGATTAAACGAAAGGAATAATTACGAGCGAGTCCAGATACAAAGGTACTTCAAAAAGGAGTGATTAATATTTAAAAGAAACAAGAACTTTGACGAAAATTTGGCTATGCGACATTAATTAAAACGAGTTTTTGTTGACAACTCATCATTGTTATTTGCCTGTACGCATTTATAGAATAATGACATAACGTTACATTCCATGACCAGTTTTATAAAAAACTTGAAGCTTACAGTTATCGTATGTGACAGGATTTGTTAATTAGTGTCTTCCATGGTTGCTGAGCAGCGCAAACATTTAACTAACTTGCTATAAAGGATATAATATGTCTCTCTTAATATATGTCCGACAGCGATATCAGGAATTAACTGTGTCATTGATACGTCTCTCAAAGACATGTTACTTGACTTAAGTAACAGTGAAGTGGCAGATTATCGAACTATTATAATCAGTGTCGTATAAGCATTTCAGATTTTCTGTCAATTAGTTACGTTATGCGTGTGTAGGAGATTTTAATTAGTGTTATGACATTGAAGTATGTATGCAGATGAGCTTCTTTTTAAGCTTATCAAAATATATTATGTATTTGAGAGGTCTTCGAGAGATAAATATTGTTGAAGTGTTTGGGATAGTGTATGGATATGTATCAACTATAATTCTGAACTATAATTTAACAAAAATATATGCAGGTCAATTCTGGGTACCATATGGTCCTTATAAGACATTAAAACTTCGTTTAAGATTATTAATACTGTATTTGTATTAATAGAAAAAACAAATTAATTAATTAAGTACATTTGGTACCAATTAGAAGGATCATATTTTATTACACCTATCTTACTTGCATAACAACCTTTTCGAAATAACTACTGAAAAGATTCAGACTAATTTGGGTCAATTTCTGGAATTCACGGGGACGACGCCGCGTATACTAGCTAGTTTAAAAATAAAATTACTTTTTATTACAAATAAAAACCAGTTTAAGGTCCGATAATAAAGAATATAACCGTATTTTGAGATTACAACATTTTCACAAAGAATGTAACCTCAAATTAATGGTCGGTTACTGCTCTAAATTATTAAATTGTACGTTATAACACAATAAATTAACACCCAATTTATCGTACTAATTACTCAATATAGTTGTTATATTTCAATTATTGAAAGATACCGCCGCCATAGGGCATTGAATTACGACCTTCGAGTAGGTACATATTATGTGTGTTAGAAATTTATATTTTAACAGATTTCTATTTTTGGGTATATAAAACAATAGAAATCTGTTAAAATATAAATCTGGAAAAATCCTAGTAGGAATTTTCTACTTAAGAGTTTGGCTAACAAATGTTCAAAATATTTTTAACAAATCCGACTGATGCTCGTAGTTTCAGTGATAAGCGTAGACAAACAATTTTATGATTGGTTATGAGAATATTGATGTTTTTGTTGCTGTAAGTCATTAAGCAACACATTTTATTATTATAATTTGACTAGGTTATTGAGGGTCTTCCATTGGTTTGGCATTGGTTTCCATTGGTTTTGGTTTGGCTTTGTTTATATATATATATATATTTTAAGCTTTCTCAATGGGGAACTATAGCTAGACATTTTTTAGAGACTATGTACTGATTACCAATACTTCTAAAGGGAAAAAGTCGGCAAGCATTGGTGGCCCGTGGCACTAATTCGGTTAGGCACCGGGCGGCAATGCGCCTCTAGTTTGATACGAGACAGTCCTATAATGTGATAGTTAAGATGTCCCTAGCCTTTGAACATTAAACACCTTTCTGCCGGGGAAGTTCGCTCATGCGCTTCAATCTTTATAACCCGTTTATGCAAATAGGTCTCTGTCGCTCGGGAGGAATAAGATTGGAGTGACACTTGGCCCCAATAACTTATATTTCCTCAAAATAATACTTCTGGGTTGTGATGACGTCGAAAATGACATAAAGTCTAATTTCACAGATAAATAACTCTTATGGCCCGACACATCATAGATGTTTTTTACACAACCATGCTATAGTTATCCGTATTAGATTCTAAATTATTAAATATCTCTTTATTGAAAAAAAATATCCAGTAGTGGCAGTATTTTTCTTAACCGACCCTACACATAGTTTTCCCTATTAAATATCTCTCATTTTTATCTGTTCGCACGATCTTATGTCATATTCAGACGGATCTCGTTTCTATGGGCGTTTAATAAATCAGTGAATTGAGAAATGATCAGCCGCGGGCGTTCGATTGCAAAACTCTTGTATTCCCCATTTTTTAACCAAGATAACTTTTATATAAAGTATCAAATACTCTTGTTAGCATGTTGAAAGTGAGATTTATCCAACAGTTTTCTCAGCAATGAGATTTGATGGAATACAATTGATTTAACATTGCGTTAAACCACATTATGTGAAATAAAGCAGGAAAAAAACAAGTTTCACTTGGCCTTAAAAGATTGTCGAATCTCAATATAAAGTACGTTTTTTTATTCTGATTTACATAATTGTTTTTCATAAATCTTTTAAAATATCTTAAGGTTTTGACAGCTTATCTTACCAACCTCAGTTTGCATAAATTATTGATTAAATAATTTGTGTCACTTCGAGCATGGTGATGGCAGATATTCAGTGAAAAGTCCTCGGTGGAACGTTGATTGATTGATTGAATACGGTGTGGGAGATCCTGTGTTCGCATCCCAGTTGACGACGCGAACTGGCTTGGGTAGTTGACCTTAGGGTGTATTCTGGGATACCCTTTACATAACACATGCTTATCAAAAATTACTTAACAGCTAAAAGTTGTGGTTTCATCTTGTAAAATAAATGTTTAAATATGCTTATCCAGTCTTTTTAGCAATAAACGTCTTGAATGTAAAGTAAATTTCTAAATTTAATTTCTTAGAAACTTTTGAATTGGAAGCTAGATGAACATTCAAAAATCTTATTAGAAAGTGTCGAAGAAGGCTTTGCTGCACGATGACCTCCGGTCCGGCTACCATGCACTAAACTTCAAAGCCAAATTTTAAAGTCACGTAATTACTAGTTACATTATGCTTTATTCTTTTGTTGTGCCAAAACTCCATAAGGCCGATACAGAATTTTAATAGCAGGTAGGTACTATGTACTTCTTTAATTGTGGTATTTTTACAATGTTTAGAAACTCTTTAGTAGGCACATAGTATTAAGTAATATTTCAAAGTAAGGTTATTATTCTTTGTAAGTAATGAAGTTATCGTTTTATAGAAATCATTAAATATCGATCAAAAAAGCTATATTCGAAATGCGCTATCATAAACTCGCTCGATAGTTCTTCGTTTGGAGTGTTTCTGATTCATACTAAAGTAGAAACTAAACGTATCCATGCAGGGCAATAAACGATAATCGAGCCCCGAGGAGCATCGGTCGCATGCAGTCCCCGCCAGCGCCCGGGGTCAAATTGTCCCACTGCAACGAAACGCGGGCTAAATTGGCCCTCACTCACTAAGGGTTAAATTACCTCTTTGCTGAAATTACCAAGATTAATGAACTTTGAAATGAAAATAGGTTTTATGTTTTTTACACTAGCTGTGCCTGCAGCGTCTCGCTCGCGTTGAATCAGTGTAAAATATCAGCCGATGTCCTATTTGGGCTCGTTACTAAATATCGTCAAAAGCTTCTTTCGAGAAAGATTACGAGCTTAACGTCTACATATTCTAATAAATAAAATATTAAACCAAATATGATATTCCAGAGCGATGTTTTAATTAAGATCTTAGGCTTTATGATAACCCTACTTCCAGCTAATGGAATAATATTCTAGTATCTTAAATAAAACTTTTCCATTAGCCCCGACAGCAAAGCAATAAATAACGGTCAGTCGGATAACCTAATCAAGGCAAGCATTTGACAAATGAACGCAGACGATGTGTAGCACTGGAGACGCAATGACAATAATGAATTGCGCGGCGCCCGCGCCCGCCAAGCATCTCGCTGGCTTTATTCTGAGTGCCTGTAGGGAGGAGGAAGTAGAGAAGTCGAGGTTTGGACACGGACAAAACTATGATGAGTATCGCGAAGATATTATTATTGTTTAACAATTTATTTGTTTATTCATTTATTAAAATTTGTTCTTAGGGTGAGAGTTTTAATTTAAGGAACATACGAGTATAGGTAGTGGCAAGACTATATGTTCATTACGGTCAAAAAAAAAAAACAAAATAAAATATTTCAACAACTTAACTTGGCATAATTAATTCTTGTGTTCGTAAAGGCACTGAAACTTCGAGTTTGAGAGAAGATTTAGGTATAGTATAATCCAAGGCAATGAAAAACTCCTCTTTTTATACATGACTGGAAATTTTAAAAGACTTAGTCAAATCGTACTTATCAAGTTATCCGCGATCTCTTGTTCCTTGCGCCACGCAATTTCAGATACAAAATTAACTCACGACCGAGGAAGCCCGTATAAATGACAACAATGGCATTTAGCACAACCGCATTTCTATCTGATGCTAAAGTGGTTTGTGTCAGGTGAATCGAGATACGGATGAGATGGATCCAGTGTACCCTGCTGTGTGTTATATCATTTAAATATAAAAACAAGGTTAGTCAAACTTGTAATTTTGTCTTTCTCACTCCCTATAGAAATGGCTTAGAAAATAGTAAGAATTTGCTAAAAAATGTTTAGTAAATGTCACTGTGAAACTGAAATCACCGTTTATAATTAATCCGAGATTGTAATTTACCAGTTTAATTAAGTATAAGCAACCTTCCATAATCTACGTCAAATTATAAACTAACTTGTTTGACAGTTTCCTGTTGGCATATACAAAGCGTAAAATCCATGTAACCCTTCAATGTCTGCGTGTTCTGTAAGTACCCTTCGTATGTATTTCACTTAAAAGGAACCAGTCGAGTTATTTAATCCATTAACCTAATAAGCATTGAGTCTTTTAAAAGTGCAATTTGTTATTCTCAAATCGTCAACCCATACATCAACATTATTTATAGTAGTATCCTTTCAAAGCGACATGTAGGCGTCATTTTAACAATTTTTAGATCATTCGATAACTTATATGGACGGATATGCTTGCTTTTTCTATTTTTGGTATCGTCAATATCCTTCTAAGGATCTGGCTGTTTTGTATGAATATTTAGTTAAGAACCATTCAGACAGATTAAAATTTAGATTAATTCACATCATACTAATTACGATGCAGTTACAGTACTCAAGGAGAACTTGCTCAAATTATACATTCATACTCGTAATAACATTATCTGTGACAGACTGACCCACGGATATGGGAATTTAGCATAATAGATGTTTTCGTGATTTGAATACGTAATTTTTAGCAAATAACACTAATATTATTACAATTCAATTACCAAATTTTATTTTTATTCGAAAACCAATTGAGCCAATAAATATGGATGGATATTTATTACAGCTAAGCTAAGCATTAAAACTGGTGTGTAGACTTGCGAAGAGTGGGAGTATACTTAATTTGCTTAAACTTCAAATACTTATATATAATTTGTTACGTAGCGGATACTGAATCTGCACCCCTGGTGTCTTAACTGGCTATTTTCTCACCGCACAAGGAAGGCATACATTAACATAATATTTTACACACACTACCACAAATTACATACTTTCATGATAAGCTGTCAATTCCACTAACAACATAAAGCCAGTAGAGTAAAACTTCAAATACTAACAAGCTGTTTCTGTATTCAGATCAACGATTGAAAATGGTTGGCCAACAATTACAGAAGGGCGCTATCGCTGACAGTCCACGGTTCAGTCCGGGCAGTGGACCAAACAACAAGCCAATCAGGAAGCGGGAGATAGCTGAAAATATTGGCGTGAAAATTTGCGTGAAAATATTGGCAGATCATTCAGATGTAGTCATAGAGTTGCAGTATACATAATTTGTTACGAATTGGATATTGATTCCGTTCCTCTCCTGTCTTTACCGGCTATTTCCTCACCGCGCAAAGAAGCCATAACATAATAATTTACACACACCATCTACTTTCATGACCAGCTGTTAATTCAACTACCACTAACAAGCCGTTTCTGTATTCCGTTCAACGATTGAAAATGGTTAGCCAACAATCACAGAAGGGCGCTATCGCTGACAGTCCATGGTTCAGTCCGGGCAGTGGACCAAACAACGAGCCAATCAGGAAGCGGGAGATAGCTGCCGATCGGGCGTGCTATTTGAACTGGATGTGATTTTGTGAGGTCCTTACTATAGGTACTCGATCGCTATTAATGAAATAACAAATATCTTGATAGCGATATTAAAATAATGACTTGAAAACATTTTAGTATTTTCAAAACTGCTCTAAATAAATAGTTGTAGGTATCGTAGTATTGTCTGAAGTTTTCCCGATTCGACAGGAGTGAGATATCTGTAAAGTTCTGTAAACGTTCGAAAATCTGGTTAAGATTGCATTAAAGTTATTCAGTTAATGAATTACATCGCGAGCGCAACACCGATTTCCTCCAATAAAATAACAGTGCACGAATAACCGGTGGCCCGATTATGGATTGAAATTGCGGGTTCAATCCTGTCTGAAATTTTTTTTTCTAGGTCTTTTTCTATAGATACCTATCTTGTATGACAGGAAAATCAAAAAATAAATATTCGGCACAAAACATTATCTGTAAGTATGTACTTTTAAGTATTTTTACCCATATTATCTGTCATCTAGAAGGTATTATCTCTATGGTTTAAGCTTTTCTTTTATAGCTGGCTTCTATCCGACAACAGTGTGCATTAAGCCGCCTCATAATAGTATTTTTCTCTCTTTACTTGAAACCATAATAAATGACACACCCAAACAAATCACTCCAAGTTCTGGCGTGAAACCTAATTCCATAAACTCGAAGACACGGACTTTAAATTTCAGACAGACTGACAAATACCTAATAAGACATCTTTGTTGTGAATAAAAAAAATAACTTTTTGAGAAGTAGGCACTTTGAAACTACTCAAATCGTGCATCTAAAGAATAATATAATCTTTTCAAACGTCCCGAAGTAGTGCACTTGTGGTAGTGGTTCGGTCCCGATATGTCCGCAGATTAAGCGTGATTTGTTGCCACAAACCCCAGCTTTTGTGGACGAGGACCTGTTCCGAGTTTAGCTGCATACTTGCGCTGACCCGTTTGTATCAATTTATTGACATCAATTGTAAATATACTGGAACTTGGTTAGTCACTGTTGCGGACAATAGAATATATAAATGATAGGGTTTTAAACAGTTCCATCTAGCCCTAATCTCAGTTGAGATGGTATTAATATACAGAACGGGTATATGTTTTGGTAATGTTTTGAGGATCTAAAAACGTTTGTCAAGAAGCCGCGGCGCTCAAATCCGTATATTTTTTCGTTTTAGCCGCCTCATAATTATCTTCTCTTTGTTCAAATTTGGTTTGTAATATGTAAGTCTGCTTTATAGAGAATTTGGTTAACTTAAACACGGGTATGATATAGAAGTAAAAAGGAAAATTGACGTTTTAAATTTGTCTATATGTATATAGCCTTCATGTTTCGTATTAAACCTAGGTCTCCAATTCAAGGTCGATTATAAGAAAATAGGTATATTTTTATTGTTTGTCACGGCAATAACCATAATTAAAACTTGTAGGTTGATTGCATATTAAAATCCAAAGTTCACGTAAATGAATAGAAGTTTAAAAATAACATGACTACAGACTGACGGTAATACCTATCCTTCAACTTTCATAATTATGCAAATATTGATGTTTACAAACAACACAAGTAACTGCTTAATCTGAAAACAAATTTGTATTCGGTCTGCCGGATTTGAACTGTAATAATTAGATAGTGGAGTAGACGTTTCAATATCATGCTCCACCGGCACTTTCGATCATTCTTAGCTTACATAAGCTGTTTGACAATATTCGAACACATGTTACGTTAATTGAACTGGTCTGGTAATTGCTGTATACGGGATACAAGCAATTATTTCATTAAGGACTAAACAACTCTGTTGACCTTTTCAACAAAAACATAGCTTGTGATCTAAAACGCTGTATTGCCGTTCACTGACAAAATATTGTCGTTTTTGGAATTGAAAAGCATTGAGACTAAAATCAAGCTGAATAATTTAATATTAAATTTAACATGACCTTAAGTATTTATTTAAAGTGATAAAGTACTTAAGACTAATTCAAGCTACAATATGATTCATTAGATAAACGTCGAATTTCCAAGGGTTTTGGAGATTAAATATGTTAAATGTCTACAATTGTTGATCAAAAAAACTGTAACCCGGGCGCTACACTTAGCTTCAAAGATTTGCACAAATCTTTGACGACTTTGCAAAGTCATTTGAACACATATTGACGTAACCCGGGCGCTACACTTAGCTTCAAACATTTGCACAAATCTTTGACGACTTTGCAAAGTCATTTGAACACATATTGACGTAACCTGCCAGACTTGCTTCGCAAACACTTTTCTCCACAGTATGCTAGTAGACAACAAACAAGATGGACAACGATTTTGTAGACTCAGTTAGCCTGTATTATTTGTGTGCATGTAATTATATTTTTTTTATTTGTTATTTTTCGGGTTCCTTGTACATAGTTGCCCCTGTAACAACTCTACAAATTCCAGAACGCAGTCGCTGCCCCAGTCCATCATATCGCCGCATGCAGTATAACATGCACACAACCATCCCGCTCGACAACGCTCGAGCAACTGGATACTGAACAAGTGTGGCAGGCCACGCAAACATTTGCACACATTCAACTTTGAACGCTTTGATGTGTGGAAAAAGACCCACACCGGATGGCAAAGTGCAAAGCTTTGTGCAAACGTTGAATAAATATGCAAAGTCCAGCGCCACACATTTGTGCAAACATTTGTTCAAACATTTGTTCAAACATTTGAAGCTAAGTCTGGCGCCGGCCTAACCTGCCAGACTTGCTTCGCAAACACTTTTCTCCACAGTATGCTAGTAGACAACAAACAAGATGGACAACGATTTTGTAGACTCAGTTAGCCTGTATTATTTGTGTGCATGTAATTATATTTTTTTTATTTGTTATTTTTCGGGTTCCTTGTACATAGTTGCCCCTGTAACAACTCTACAAATTCCAGAACGCAGTCGCTGCCCCAGGCCATTATATGGCCGCATGCAGTGTAACATGCACACAACCGTCCCGCTCAACAACGCTCGAGCAACTGGATACTGAACAAGTGTGGCAAGCCACGCAAACATTTGCACACATTCAACTTTGAACGCTTTGATGTGTGGAAAAAGACCGACACCGGTTGGCAAAGTGCAAAGCTTTGTGCAAACGTTGAATAAATATGCAAAGTCCAGCGCCACACATTTGTGCAAACATTTGTTCAAACATTTGTTCAAACATTTGAAGCTAAGTCTGGCGCCGGCCTTAATATTTTGATCTTATTGTTTTAACTGCGCAGATTTTTATTTTCTCAGCTTGACTTGTTTCTAATAGCATGATGAAAATATACATCGATTCGTGCTAGACTGCAAGAATCCAATTTAATTGCTTCAATCCCAATAAAATTGTGTCTTTCTTTTCGTAATAACATTTCCTTTCAAATCTTGGCGATGTTGTTGAAAAATATAGACCTAATACGAGACATTCTGGGCCTATGAAAACATTTTGGATACGATCCAAATAAATATTTGGCGTAGGTAATGTGTGCAGTACGAGACGAAGGGTACTTGTATTTCGAACAGATTAAGAATTCCTAAGCTTCTGGAATGTTATAAAATGGCCGGTTATATCTGTTTATTTTAGGAAATCTTCGTCGATAAAAGCTATTAAGTTAAGTTTCTACAAGTATTCGATTTCAAAATTTATATTTCTTTTTTATGTTCGATGTTATTTCTTTGTTATCATTGAACGTGGACCTGGATTATTAAGTTTTCGGCACTTTAGTTATTGTTTAAAACACGAAATAAAATTCCGAAAATAAGTCATGATTAGGTGCATCAGTAAACTGAATGCAACACGTACTTAAATTTGTGAGATCCAGATCCTGTCACTTCTTTATTTATGTACTTAACATAGAAACGTAATGAATAATATTCTTACAAGATACCTTTATACAGCACCTATGTAGTAAATCAATTGTAATTGGTCTTTCAGTTTCGGAAACTAGCCAGGACGGGGTGTAATAATTCTTATTTGTACTTAATATTAATGTACTTTTCTCCGAGTTTGATATACTGCGAACACGTGTTTGAGACTATAATAAGGAATGTAATTTATTTATTCGTTTCAATAGAAGTAAAAGTAAGTATTGAATTCATAAATGGAATTCTGAATGTAGCCTTTTAACTTTAACTTATTCGGTGATAATAAATAGATATGTTTGGCAAGCGATGATAATAATGGCACTGGCCAAGTACGGAAACGGTTAAAAAATATATTTTTTGCTTCCATGAAACATTTTAAATTGTTGACAACTTACGATAATTCTGAAAATTAAAAGTCATGATATTAAAAAAAGAACACAACCTGGGAAATTTACAGAGTAATTCTGTTAAAATACTCAGCGTGTACTTCTAAAAAAATCTTGTTCCTCTTAATTAAGTCCTATAACCAGAAAATGCTATGTTTGAAAAAACAAATGCAGTGTCAACCATTTCATAAGCATAGTAAAATTCAACGAATGAATAACTAACGTGGGCTTACTTACTAAAATTCTGAATTATGGACACATTTCATTTGTAAAGCTACCTGCACGAACTTTCCGAGAATGATACACTCGTAGACCTCATTTCATATTTATTCAGCTCGGAAAAGCTTTATTAAAGTACATTCACGAGGTGAAATATTAAAAGTAGCATGGTCAGTGCTGCCGTACTGTCTGCTTCAGTAGTAAGTTGAGATGAGTCTAGTGACCTGGTTGTGTGGGAAAAGTTTGTTCAGTATGTGTGGACTCGCTGAGTAATCAACTTGCGATTATCACGGATTAGGGTTATAACGTTGTGGGGCTTTTAATTTTTTTTGTAGAATTTTAAGATTTAAACAATGTGGTTTACATGCTGAATTCAGATTCTTAGAATTTGGGAAATAGAGTAGTTTGTCTATGTTTCTTATTTTTTCTGGGTTTAGATTCGTTAGATTTTAGGACAAATTGAAACAATCATTTGTCGATTATAACACAAATTTAAAAGTATTAGTAAAAAGATTTTACTTCTTTATTTTGAGTAAAAACTTCACGAGTGACCGCAGGGTCTGTAAAGATGTCGATTCGTCGCGACGAGTTAAATTGTAAAAAATATAATAAATAAAATTTGATGTAAAATTTTATTTTATAATCTATTTTTTGTTTTCGGATTCGGTTACGCTGTATATAACGGAAACATACTGTGTTTATACTGAATAGACTCATTACCACAGTTCAAAACGAAGCATACCTAACCACATTAGTGCCGTGGGACCAACAGTGCGCCCCTGCGGAACTCCCGATCAGCACTTCCGATGACACCGCGCCCCGACCTGTTGTGAACGCGTTACTGTACAGTTGATGTGATTGTTTTGCGGCTATGATAGCTTGTCGTTTGTCTACAATGTCGTTAAGAATTATTTTAAATGATTTATTAGCGTGGAAAATGCTTATATTATTTTAAGCAATTGCTATTGTAAGCAAAAAGAATAAATTAAAAATAGGTAGTGCTTTGTTAGTGTAAAACGATTGATGATCGAAAAGGTCAACTCTATGAACAAATACCATAATCCAGTATTTTCCTTTCTAAAATATTAATACACCCATTTACAGAATGGAAATGTAAGCGTAGCCGATAGATGATAGTGTTATTGTTGTAATGATATGACATCCTGATATTATGGTATTTGCATTGTAGATGGATATTTAACAAGCAACACGGAAATGTATGTAAGTTAAGTGCGATACGTATTCATAACAATGACTTTTCAAGCAGCTTTTGGTTAAAAGGCAAAATGTAAATTATTAGAAAATACTATTATATTCAGTTTAACATTTGTTGGAATATACCAGCAGTACCCACCCATTATGTCACAATGGTTATAACTTTATTTACTGTTACAATTATTTTTATAACAATTTCATAAATAAGAACTTGACTTTTTTACATCGATACTTAGAGTTCAATCGATTTTCAGTTAATGATATTTTCATGCGGATCACAACTATTTAGAGAGAGAGACAGTGTCTTCAAAGAAATAAGGGTATTCCTGTCAAAGTGCGAACGAACAATAAAAATCTTCTTTCTCGTTCTGAGGTCCCAACGACGTAATATTACGGATCTCTCATACATAACACTTTTAAGGCTGAGGATATAATGAAACATCTGTACACGATAATAGTACTGAACACTAAAGTCGTAAACCCAGCCATTGAATGAGTTTTTAACTACTTGGTGGTGAGTGCCGACCGAAAACTTACGTGAATAATTTGATCAGAGTTTATACTCGATCAAAAATGATACTCTTCACGCAATCTATAATGTCTGATGTAGTTATTAAATGGTTTGTATGTTTATATTTCTATGGGACTTTCATTTAGTATATGATATCTACCTATTCTTAAGTTGCCTGAACAAATGAAGATTTATAATTATTATTAGGACTACCCTGAACAAAAAAATGGAAAGTATCAACTAAGAAGTATATTTATTACGCACTATTTATATACGAAAATTCTCTCCTATCTAAATATATTTTATTGTTAAGCCATTTCCTGTACCTTCAACCTTGCCGTTTAAATATAAATTTACGAGTATCGTATTGTCTGAGTATAAAACACAGAATCAATTTAAGAGATATAATCTAATCTAGATAGATTTCAATAGTGCTCCAACTGGGAGGAAGCGTCTAGTTTATGCGCTGCCATTTCCTTGAATGTGGCTTATCGGCTCAGGCGCGCGGGATCTACGACTATGCTACCCTAGTACTCTATAAAATCTTTTGAAAATATTGCCTTTGGAAGTCTAGTTGTTTATAAATTTCATTGTCATGCTTCTACTTGATAAAAATGTAGAGTTTTAAAAGAAGAAATGAAAAAAGGTTTCTATTACATACAGTTTTGAAAAGAGTATTTCGACATTTCTTTGGTAAAACATTAGGTGATTTTAGATATGTAGAATAAACGATGGTAGGAAGTAGTGAAATTACGTTCATTGAGTTGAATCAATCCATTCTATTTTGCAAAAACTTAGGCTAATTTATGCAAAAATGAACCTTAAAAAACGCCAGTATGTGGCTATTATGTATCGGCACAACAATTCGATCAAAGCTGCGCTTACGCAACTTAAGATAGCCCTCTTAATTTCCATGCGCTACATTATCGATCGCCATCCTTTCTTGTGAGTTGCGTAGACATAATAATGTGGTAGCTGCAGAAGTGCCTACGTGACCATTACGAGTTGTTGTTTGTGTTGTTGAAAATATTTGATTGCGCAGATAATTTTATACAATTTCATAGCTTACTTTCATTTTCAGTATACCTACGTGTACTTTTAATTTCTGAACAGTTGACTACACGAATTGTTTTTGTGTCTAACGTACAAAAATGAATACAAAATTGCACAAGTCTAATAGTTAACTCCACAGGCCAACAGAATGCAATTGAATATCTTTGTTGTCCCTAGACTCGGACTATTCTTACAGCTCTAATTGCCAGTTTGCGTGCCGTGTTTGCCGAATGTTTAGCAAATATTAGTTCTAAGAATAACCAGCTGCAAATGCACACCAAATTAATTGCATAATAGGCAATAATAGGAGTTGTTAACATTAGGGAGAGTGAGCCCAATCGTGTTATATCAGAGAGGCTGCAGATTTTTCTCATATAAGGACCAATTGAAAAGTTTCGTATAGAATCTAAATTTTATGTAAATTTGTATATTTACAAATACAATTTACTAAATATCAAACAAGGGAATCATAATTGATAATTTGTCTCATTGTTCGTCTGCTCTATAGCGAAAAATAAAGTCTAATAACTTAGGATTACTACAAAACTTGATTTTTGTAATCTAGACCTAATGCATCAACGTGAAATAAATGAACTCACAATTTTGACACAAGAGTGTAGATTGCAATTTTGTAAGCTCCACGATTAAAACGCTTTGTTGAGCGTTTGAAAATTCATATTGTTGAAATATTCGCAATTTATTTTAAAGTTAATAATAAGAAGCTACATTAGAATCGAGTTTCTATATTTCCTTGTTTAATTTTGATAGCTCAATAAATTGCTATCTGATTTATTACGCGGCAATACCTGAAGCTATCACCAACTCGTTTTAGGGAGCACAATTTCAATTACACTATTTCACCCTTCTGTCCTGATGATAGAGTTCCTTTTCTCTCTGTGCAGTGTGACAGAATGGCAAAATGCTATTAAGGACACTGTCGCTACTGGAGTATTTGTTGGCGCCAGTGTAACAGCGGACTTATTGATCACCTTCGCCGTATTACGCGTTAGATAAAGGAAACCCGTGATAAATATACTATATAGGTGTATTATAGGTGTTATACGAATTCCTTGATGATAAACTATCAGTTGGTTTATTTACTGCGATTACCAAGTTCGGTTTAAATCCGGTTTATGTTGGATTAACTTGCGGAATATAGTTTAGTGACAAAATGGATCGATTAGGAAACAATGTACGATTGTTAAACAATTTTTAACTATAGGATAGTAGGTAAAACATGGATTTGCGCTTACACTGAGGAAATTATTTTACTTTTCTTTTTGTTTTCTGAGCATATAACAGTCAGGTAATAATGTATATACATAGGTATATAACACATATAACCGAAGTGTTGCGGTCGGGTGATTACCAATATATCGTTTCTATTGTAATAATTTATAAGATGAAAAGGAGAACTTTCTAGTGTTAATAGAAACACCTCATGGCTATGCATTAGATAGCAATAACGTTTCCTATATTGTTGCATGAGGTGTGTGTAGTTGTGTAGCATCTTAGAAAGTTATCATATGCAGCGTTTATTGGTTGTGGACGCTAAGGTGTAAAAAATTGCAAAAAGAAAATACTTTCTGCTTATTTTCTCTTTTTCATTTGATAATATTAATTCGAAAAGTAATATTTTACACTCGATTGGCTATTTGGCTGTACAGCAAGCATCAAAAATTGATGAAAACATTGAAATTTTCAAAGTCGCCATTCATTATATTGTGCCTAAATAACGACTTATAAAACATAGAAGTTAGTCAATATTAATCGTTACTTAGGCACAATCTGGTGAATAGCGACTTTGGAAATTTCAATGTGTTCATAAACTCTTGATGCTGACCGTATATATAACTTAAGAGCTAGTTAAATATGATATTAATTTCCAAATAAATAAAACATTTTAAATAATTACAGCTGATTTCGGTATACTCTTTTGCTAACCAAACCTGACTGTGATTGAAGGCTTATTTCTTGTCGTTTCTTAATTGTCTCAAAAGCAAATATTTATATCATCTTTAGCCGAATGTCTCTGCTAGGTTCCACAAAGATCCCCATATCAAACATACATTTTAAATTGCATTTAATTAATATAATAGTGAGATGACAAGGGCTATATCAACTAAACCGGACTTGAACGAAACCCTAGTCCAAAATAAAAACATCTGACCATTGACAATCGAGCGACTTATAGCTCGGAATACATTTTGCAAAACATGTGCCATGATTAATAGTTAAATGTAATAAGAAAAAGCTATTCGTGCAACGCAAACGAACATAAAAACTCACACAATACGTTTTCATGTCGTCGATAGTATCGCACGAGCGCACGATCATATATAACATACCATTTTCAGCAATATCTTTATTTGCCATCTAAAGAAAAGGTTCTATTTGGATGAATAAAAAAGTTTTACAATGGTCATGGTCAACTGAGTTTAGAAACGAGATCGTATCTTGGTACTTGTTAGTAATGTCCTCAGATTCTTGGTCCCGGGACTTGAATTAAAAGAAAGTCTCTTAAAACCGTTGACAAATTACGATCCCGCAGTCACATTATCACAAAAGTGTTACAAGCTTGTGAACAATGAATTATAAAACAAATTGGATTTGACATGTGGTGGGTACTTGCAATATCCACGTAGCGATTACAAAAGGTCTGCAGACGATGAGCTCGTTTCTTCCTGGACCCGTGTTTTAATCTTTTGCCTCAACAACTCGTAATAACATGCTCACAGATAACCTGACATTTAGTCATCAGCACAGCCTGTGGGCACTTATATTAACCCGTTATTTATCTGTTATCTAGTTCCATTTAACAATCTCAACATATTTTGATACCAGGTGACGCTGTGAGAAAAGTATGCCCCGCAATATTTAAATCACAAAGTGGCTTAAATTACGCAACACCTTATTCAGTTCAGTGCTTTAATAAGTATTGTTTATCTATCGGCAACAATAAGCAAGACTTTGCTTTCAATGCTCTGCGAACAATGGCGTATGGTAATGCGGCAGTATTTGCTTATCACGTCGTTATCGACTGAGGAGGATGTTATCTCTACCTAGTTGCTACTAGGTCTAATGGAGACCCATTTATCTGTACTAATATAATAGCTGAAAGATTCGTTTGTGTGAACGAACTAATTTCAGAAAATATTATTAGATTTAAACAGTTCTTTTTGCATTTGATAATTCTGCTTTTCTGTAGTAAATTAAATTGATTGTAGTGAATTAAAGTGAATTAAATTGGTTGAGTAAAGAGAAGTCAAAATATTATTGAGTTCTTTGGTACATTGATAAATAAAAATAAACTAAAAATAAATCACATTATACTAGTTTATCAATGTTTAGAGAGCTAATGGTAATACAAAAAGGGTCACTAGAACAACTGACGATTGCATCCTTTCCATTACAAGCTAGCTAGCGTCCAAAGTCGTTGTATTTAAAAAAAAAACTTATTTACCTCACAAACGTAAAGAATATTTTCAGTCAAATTCAAATGATTTTTTTGTGCGTATTATATACAGGGTGTCCCGCTTACCCTATATAATACCTTCTCGGAGGTATTCTATTACTCATAAGGATTACAGAAAAAATATGAAAAAAAGAAAGATTCGAAATTTATTTTTTCAATTTTTGTAAGTACTGATGTCAGCAATAAATTTCGACATTTTCTGAGCATCTAATATAGCATTATATATACATATATACAGGACACCCTGTATATATATAAAATGCTTTATTTAAAATAATTAGTTACCGCTAACTGCCAATATCAATTTCCCAACAAAATCCCTGGCGAATGTAACATTACTCTTGTGCTTAATTCAATTTGTAGCTTTGCGGGCGCAAACAAGGATATTACCTACAAAACATAAAGCCGGACTATTATTACAATATTATTACCTTATTACTATACACTCATAACTCACCGCCAGGCATAATTTGAGTAATGAATAATGTTTTCGTAATTAGGATTGGGACTGTAACGAAATCGAAATTGTTGTTCAGAGAAACTACGCTTAAGTATAGTATAGTTAGGCGTTGATGTCTTTCGTTGAAACGTTTCGGTTCTATGTCGTTATTGCAAATATGTTTCGCTTTATTTAAATAGTTCGTATATATTGTGAGTTAAACTTAAATATATGTTTACTAAGGGGACGAATGATATGCATAATCTGAAATATTAACATTGTCTTGTTATTTTGCTATTAGTATAATGCCTACGAGTTATAAAGACTATACTATAAATATAAGTAAGTAACTAAATACGTTAAGGTAGAAATTGTGTAGTACAATACATTACATTAACATTTTTCTGAATCACGATTATTTTTATTGTCTAATTTCAACATCATCATCATCACAACTCCGTGTAATGAGCCCACTGCACGTAATTCACCAAGCTGGCCCGGTGCTGGTTGGTGGATGTCAGTTATTGCAGGGTGCCGATATAGCTTCAGATAAACCCTAACGACACTGTATACAAGTATACAGCACCCGGGACCGACTGCTTAACGTGCCCTTCGAAGCACGGAAGTCGTCGTGAGAAATGAATGGTTGGCGGTCACCCATCCTAATACCGACCGCACCGAGCGCGCTTGAATTGCGATATCGTTTGATATGCACAGTAACTACGGAGCCACGACGACTTCATTTTTTAATTTAGTATTGTTTAAATATAAACTTCCTTACAACGAGAAATAAAACACGAATTAAGATAAATCTGCTACAAAATCATTGCGCTTGACAATTTTACAACTCATTTTAGAACCTTCGTGATTGGAATTTACATGAAACTTAGTAATTAATTAATCAAGCCATGATTCAGCTGTAAAGTTGCAGTAGATTTAAAATAACAGCGTTTTCTTGAAAGCGAGGCTTTCGACCATTAACCGTGTACTTCGCAACTTATGTTTTAGTAAACACGGGGACAATTAATCCGGAAAAGCCTGCAAAAGTAAACTTTGGTAATTTATCAACGGGAAGTGCCTCTAAGGAGTTGTTGGGACACGAGTTTGTAACAATAATGGTTGGAAACACGTTTTCTGTTTTATAATAAGAAGAAAAGCATTTAAATTAAAATAATACAAGATTTATGTAAATCGTAAGCTGTTGGATTTAGAATTAGCTGTTCATAGCCTGGTTATCTTCATCCACGATGGAATTACCAAACATAAAATTTTGCAAATACATAGATAGGCTATCGTATATCATACATACATACATAACTTCACGCCTGTATCCCTTATGGGGTAGGCAGAACACCAGAGATTATGTCACGCGTTTGACGAATTTGGAGGTATTATAATGATGGATAGAGACTATTGCAGTAACAGGGGGTCCGCCTATCGCCCACAAAAACGCCAATAAAACCTCTGTCTCTTAACTGACTTTTACAGAATGCCCGGGAAGAGAAGCAGCTGGTACATTCTATGTTTTTCTTTCTCTCCCAGTCCAGCATGGAAGATCGTATCGTATCGCTATCGTATATATCATATAGTCGCTATTCTTTATGATATACGATGGCCTATCTATTTGTAAAATTTCATCTCATTCAGTCAACAAGATTGACCGTGCAAGAGTAAGATTCATCTTTATAAACTTTAATGTTTATTATATTTGATTTTCATATATCGGTTTAAAGTTATTAGGTACTTACATAATGAAATAATACAAGTAATTATAACCTGTTAAGATTAATTTGCTATGTTGGGTTTTGCGCTTTGTGAAAGTATGTTATTATTAAATAATAATGTTTTAAAAACTTAATATATAAAAAAATATTTTTGTAATCTATACTAAGAGCCAAGAAGAACCCTTTGTGTTTTGAAAAGGGTATATGAGTATGTTTTAACGTGTATCTATTGATTTGAAAAGGTAATTTTGATATTGCATGTTATAGCATTATATAGCATCTATTAGGAAAGGTATAGGCTAAACTCTATAAAGAAATGACACGGGATCCACAGTTACGGCTAGAATAACGAGAATAAAGGGCTATAGAACCGCTGCGTGTTATACTGAATAAAAACTTACTTAAGAAGCGTCTAGCCTGTGTCAGTCTCGTAATTACATTAAATTGCCTAATATAACACTGCTTAACACCATAAATTGAAACAGACCAAGCCTATCGCAGTCACCCAGTTTCCTACAGCATGTAAATAAGCTAACAGGTGAAAGTGGCTGTAGATGATACAACCGAGACGTAATAGGTCAGCGAGTGCGGAGCCCTGCGCGCCCGCGCAGCGTCGCGGGATCTTATCTAGCGATGCTTTATGGCTATGGATGCAGTGTTAAGATATACATTAGAACTATGCTTGATGCAAAATTTGTTGGATCTTCTGTCCTATGTGCCCGGAAAACTGCACTACTGAGGCCCTCGCACTGGCCACCGACAACGCGATAAAGTACTTTATTAAGTGTATTTAAGTACTTTATCTACTACTATTCATCGACACAGTAAGAAAAAGGCTATACTTTGTAAGCTTAAATGGCTATTTTAATTGAATAGTGGGTACCTAAGTATGTAATTTTGTTGTGTCTTCCTAAATTAACGGCCTGTGCGGCAACGGTATTTTAAGTCCTAGTTAAAATACTTGACAGTTGTCACTGGAAGGACACTTTATTGCGATTTTAATGATCTAAGACATCTGAGAGTTCCTACTTCCTTTTAATAATAGGTTTTATATGCTAATTTGAATATCTCCCGTGAACTTTGACCCATTGACCCACCTGCATTGTGCTGTAGTATGGTCAGGCAGCGTTCTTAAGCAATAATATGTCACAGCAAGGTTTCTTCGCCTTGCAATAATCGATTTTTTTTTCTGATTGTATCTTTAACTTGTGTGCGAGCAAAAAAGTGCTCTCAAATTATTAATCATAAAAGTTTGTTTTGACTCGTAAAGAAAATAGTGTCTCTGAAATAATAAAATATGTTAACAGTTACTTTGTAGTTGGTACATCAAATTATGAAAAATTTAATCGACATCTCTCCTTAGAACAAGAAAATCTTTTCAAACTTATTTATGAAATATAAAAATGCACTTTAATCTGTATGCAATAAAAATCATACACATGATGTGTATTGTTTCTTATGAACAGTAGCCCAGCCGCGCATGAAAACTGGCACTTAAAAGATTTTATAAACACTTCTACTACAATCTTATCGGTATGATAATATGTGATAAAGTCACAATTAGGTCAATATAAGTATTATCACTTTTTAAAAGGAGTCTTGAGAAATGAAGAGGTACTTATGAAAAAATTACAACGAGCGAAATAGATAAAGCTATAAATAAAAGTCAAGAAATATGTAGACTTGAAGCGGGCTCAAAGAAGCTTTTATATGAATTAATGAGTGAAACTCTATTTAACGTGATTTGCATGGATTTTTTTCATTCAAATTATATACACTTATTCTGTACAGTCTACACGCTGCAAACACCTCACGCTACGACGTACAAAAGAAAAGTCAAAGCTCTCACAGCACCAGCTTGATTCTTAAAGTCATTGTGCAAGAAACAGCTTAAGTCTTACTTAATACCTTAACAAGCAAGAGCAATTTATTTTAAGAAATCAATCTCGCCGGTTCGCGTGCGCCGGCGACGAATGTCAAGTGTAACAGAGTAAGAGAGACTTGGGTAAACAAGTAATACACCTTTTTTGCTAGCGAGTGGATGACCTAATTCCAGTCTCGTTGGTTTCGTTTCGATGTCACAGAGTTGAATACTGATCACACGGTATTTGGTGTCGATGTTGGAGAAAGATTTCATTGTTTTATAAAATCTATAGGTAATGAATTGCCTAATAAAATCTAGTTTTATCAGATAATTCATAATTAGATCTTAATTATATTTAATTATCACTTGTTAGAAACTTCGCATACCCTGTAGGTCTCCTTAATCAGGTAGCAAACCGCGCAGAGGTCAGCTATTGGGTTATAAATTAGGTGTTGACTAATATGGGTTTTCAATATAGATACGTATGAATTATGAGTATTGTTTTTGACAACCATATACCAGACCTTTATTAGGTGGCTTCTTGGGTTAAAGATTGAGTTTTAATATTAAATTTTCTGGGTTATGTCCTGTTTGATCTTTTTCCTTTTATAGGATCCATTAGGATATATAATTATTTATATGTTGATCCACAACAAGAGAGTTGAATATTTACAAAGCAGATTCATGTCACTTTTATCTCGTTAGATCCCTACGAACTAAATAGTTTGACCCGAACGCAACCTTTTATCGTCTAAATAGACTAAATCCCTTCTCGGAGTTAATGTATGTCGCGATAAAAAGTAAAATCCTTTAAGAGGCTTAAATACTGCGTTGATATAGTAATCGGTGACAGACAGTTTCCCTTTTACGACTAGATACGAGCTTAGGTATGCCTTATTGAAGTAAGTGGTACCTATAGAAAAAAAAACAGTTTATAAGATCCATAACTTTAGAGGAAGCAAAATATTTCTATACAATATTTTTCGAGGAGGAAAATTAAAGGATTCTAGTAGTACCTAGTGAAAAGATAGAGCTACATTTTTGAAGATTTTTTTACTTGGACTTTAGGAATAAAATGTTACTAGACTACTAAATTTAATAAAATAAAATGGATTATTAAAGACACACAAAATCTCAACTTTTCTTTCTTTTGACAAAGTTATTACTATTTACCAGTTTTATTAAACCCACGACCTTCATTAATTTCTGCATAAAATAGTAACAAATGCTCAAGTTTGAAAATAAACTTTGGTAATAGCGAGATTCACTTAGATAAGTGACCTATTACAATATGTTCCACGGCAGTTGGTCTATTTTTGGGTCGTTCCACGTTCTACCGGCGATTTTTCTATTTTTTTAAATATTTTATTTATTTATATTCCTTGTTTTACCGGCACGAAAAATTAGGAAATTCTTATTCAAAATTATATTGAATGATATTTTTTTTAAACTGGTATTCGTTAGAAGGGTTCTCAACGTTTTGTATTCAATACTCCATATTTTGGGTCACAGGTAGGTAAAAATTTCATATGCTTATTGTTCTACTTCTTTTAAATCGTGAATTAAGTTACGTGCCTTTCAAACGCAGTAGACTATTTTATTAAGTATACAAAGGATATCAGTTTTATTTTAAGAGAAAAACACGAGATGTTTCTCCCCAATCTCACCTGATGGTCTGTGAAGATGAGGTCAAAGATGAAAGCACACGAGCCAAGGCTCTTCATAAAACATTGCCGGAACACATCACCGCCGGAGCGGTAACATTTGGCTGCAGGTTTTATATGAAGGGTGGTCGCTAGACATTTGGACCCTGACGGGATCCTACCACCTGCGGATTAGTCACTTTTTACGACATGCTTATCCAGGGGCGGTAGGGCTACTCAAAGCCGATCCGGCGGACATTTTTTTCATTGAGGGTATTACTTAAAGTTATTATTGAATTAATAACGTTATTTTTATTTAGAGATTTGAGTTTCCGAAAAGTTAAGACATTGTACTTTTCAATTTTATTAAGACTAAAAAGGGCTGTGTGGTGTTAACAGTGTTAACATGTTTAGTTATTCTACCTTAAATAAATGAATATTATTTTTAAAACCTACAGCGCAATAATTATTCTATTACTTAATTGATTGAGTTTATAATAAATAAAATCCCCAGACAATCACACCAACTACATGGCCCCAAAGTAAGCAGAGCTTGTGTTAATGAGATACCATGTAGCGAACTAAGGAGGAACCTAGAATATAAATACATAAATAGATAAATACCCAGACACGGAACTTTTTTTTTTATTTCTTGTTCCGTGCGGGAATCGAATCGCCAAAGTGGTCGTCAAATAATAAGAAAGTATCACCATTAAACAGGTTTTATTTTCTTAACATAAGTACCTCTATGGTTAATTTTATTGCCGGTAGAACCAAGAATGATATTGCTCGCCGGTCGAAACAAGAAAAATTAATTGCCGGTAGAAACTTCACCGGTAGAACGCGGAATGCCCCCTATTTTTAGCCGATCCCACGAGGACAAACCAAAATGGTAAGCTAAGTATTTTGTATTTGTTCCGGTATAATTTAGCGTCCATAATTTTTTGTTATTTACCCTATTCTATATTTTACAGCTCAAGGCACGATGGGGATCAACACCAACAAACAAGAATCTTGAAAAATTATCTTGACAGTTTATTTACCTTATATCTTTATTTCCTTGTGGGAGACCTATGTCCAGCAGTGGACGTCTACAGGCTGTAGATGATGATGATATCGTTTGAGCATATTTTAAAATATTTAAGACCTACAGAAAGGTATCTTTTTAAATAAACTTTACCTGTTTGCCTTAAGGCCGCCATACTCGTTCATCAAGTTAAGCAATATTGATTTAATTATGCAATAACGTGCAGAAAATATTAACGTGTCGTGTGCTATTAAATTAAAACTATTAAACCAAATGAAACGGTGTTTCCGTAAATGACCATAAATTAATGTAGAGCTAATTGCAAAATTTTGACAGAAATGTCGAAACACGATTACGTTAAAGTGATACGACAACTTGATATGTAGGTACATACATGCATAAATTAATTTGTAACTTAATCCATATATTGTCTTTGAAATAAGATGTGAAGTCAAAATGTGGTATGAATTTTAATAAGCAGCCTTGTTTGTAAGCAACAACGTCTTAAAAAACGGAAAACTTATTGCAAAATGATAATTTCAGAGCAATGGTTATTCGCTTAATATTTTCAACCAAAGCGACTTCATTACAGTGTTTTGAATCGTAAGCAGTAAGTAGTTACACATGTTATCTCTTCTTTCATATGGAAATTGATAAATAAGAAAAGTAGCAAAGTAAGATATTAAAATAATATCCAATTTTCATCTAAAGTTTTAAAAATATAAAGATCTCTTTCAAATAACATACTGCTTGAAATAGCATCTCAAGTGTTTTCATACAAGTACTCCACTTTTCGAGATCCAGGAAGCCTGTACCAGGTCATTGTCGTGATGCTGCGATCGTCCAAGTCGTGTCTGGATCAATCTAGACTCAAGTCGAGATGCGAGCCTGTAGATCCGGCGATACTGACACAAAAGCGATTTATTTACTTTGGAGACAATACCAAGCTAAGCATCGTGGATGCAGCTCGAAACTTCATTTTATGCTTAAGTCTTATAATGCCGTAGGATAATAAAAAATCTAAGATGCCGTAATGGCTAAATACAAATATGTAAACGGTTTAAAAACTGAATTATTAAGGAAAACTCGATCTTAAAATATTGACACTTGAAAAAATCTATGTAAACCTAAGGTCTTATTAGACGAGACAGTAAAAATCTATGCGTTAATTAAATATAAATTTTAACTGAAATTTTCAATAATGCATTTAAAATGCTTAATTACTCTTAAATAACTGAAACAATGTGTTAAATAATAATCACCCGACCAGTCGATAATTAAAGTCGATATTTTTTTTATTTAGCACATTTTTTCAGTTATTTGAAATTTTCAATCCAATAGCGCAATGTTACAATGTCAAAAATATATTGCAATTACTTGCTAGCAATCTGTCCTAAATTAGTAGGTACCTTTCCACTTATTATCACATCATATCCTAATTAAGTGTAGGTATAAACGTAAAAGACTATTGAAAAAAATACAGCAGATACAAAGTTTGGATATAAAGTTGACAATATAAAAAAAGAATACCGCTCAGCCTGTTGCAGAACCTAAGTAAACTCGGTCAACTATTACAATTTTTGCTTACCAGCCCAATTCACGACTGTCTATATTGTGCATAGAATATGTATTAAAATAAACATGAACCGAACGTTTAGAATTAACGATATTTATGCGGTTGCCATGCATAGTGCACTTCCAATATCGTTAATGTATTCCAGACCCTCTTGTGTAAGAATTGGAAACTAAATTATTAAATATAATTTAAACTGTATTATGAATTGTAATAAGTGATGAGGGTTCATGAATAAATTCAATTTTATTCCTATGTGGTTAATATTTAGAAGTAATTTGTTTACTTTTGTTACTTTAATAGAGTCAAAAAATCAAACAAAATCCATTAAAAACGCCTGATTGTAATACATTTTTTGTTCGCCTATCCTCCAAGGTAACGTGCTTAATTATCGATAAATTGACAATTTTATATTCATATATTCCATCCGATGTTACATGCACGGGCACATAATACGTAACCTCAATTTTATCTTAAATTACTTCATATACTTAGTATGCTGAACAATATTAGCATACAAGAACGAAAATTACTTTGCGAAAAACGACAATATTGCCGTGCGCTGTATGGTGTACGTTCTTTCAGTGAAATACAATAAGAGCGAGCACGTGCGCTCGTGGTTGCACAAGAAAACCGCGATCTAAATTGAAGAAAACCGCTTTGAACTCTACTTTATTGTGTCAAGTGCTATATTTGAAGGCACGGGACGGTCCATTTTGATAGTGTTGTCAATAGGGATTCAGATAGCCACCTGGTTTCGAGGCAGTGTATTGTTCCGGCCGTGTTTTTGTTCGACCTACTTATGATAGTCTTCGTGTAGGTACAATGACAGGTATTTCTGAATTCTTTGCATGGAAATGTTTGTGGGCGGAAGAATAGGACTCCGTACTTCAGTTTATTCTCGTCTTGTGGATGAAGTAGGGCGGTATTTGTATGGTTTAGGTACCTACCTGCTTTTGTGGAACTTATATTTAGCGAACACTCCCATTGTTAGTTGGAGGTGGTTTTATGGATCTATTTATGAAACATATTAGAATTTTTAATATAATTCTTGACGGATTTTAGTTATTTACGTATGGGGAAAATAATTCGCGTGCTCTTTTTTTCGCTTTTGTCGTAAAGAAGGTAGGTTTTTTCATGAAACTTATCACCGAATCCGAGAATACTCAGTTGGTACTTACTTTTCTGCGTGAGCTACCGGTGTATGATTTATAGATCTGCTGTAACATAAAAGTAATATATGCTATTGATGTCCAAACGAACCGAAAATTTCTCATTCAAAACAACAATATTTACTTAGAATGGGCCGTGAGAACGAATTAGCCAATCAAGTTATATTTGACCGTGAAACTCACGCGCCGGTAAATTGCCATATTGCTATAATTATTATAAAAGAATAACACAATAGACTTATTTTAGAACAAGCCAAGCCGTGTTTCCGTTCAGTTGTTAATTAAAATATGCATTGTTAAATTGGTTTCGGTTATTTTAGAAATTGCATTTCGAAACTCACAAGTTGAACCTTTAAGTGATCTTCAGAATTCTGCAGACCCTTCGAAGTTTAATTAACACGGAGTTAGGCCATTGTATTTCTGGAGACTATTTGATGGCATCTGCACTTTGACTTTAGGGATCAGATATGCCAGCCAATTCTGCCTTATGAGATAAAATAGATAACATTTAGAAACTCACAAACTTCTTTTTGACTCAGTTATTCCCTGTCAGGTAAAAAGCAGGTTAGACGTGTGTTTAGTATCTGAAAAAAATATTATCATGGTTTTCTGGTAGAGATCGCTTTCCAGCGATAAGACCGCCAATTATATTTCAATAATTATATACTTATTAATGTATAAAAGGAAATTGTACTTATTAATGGCATATAATTAATTGTAAATAAATAAATATTTAATAACATACGAGAATGCGTATTTTTGACCATCAAAGATAAGACCCAAATTTGAAACAATCTTCAAACACGCGGTGTCTTATGCTCTAGTAATTTCAACGCCTGATCTTAACATTGACGATGAATTTAATAATGCATGGTTATTTCTTAATTGAGAGGTTATGATAGTCTATTCATGTCCGAGGGAGATTGTGTTTTTTGTTACTTAATAAAATGAAACGTTTTTCCGTTCGTACGGCTTTCAGCTAAAAAATCAACCAAAACCTTGTTAATCACCAAAATGGTTACAATTATAGATTAATTTATGTTTTATTGGTAAATGTGACGCATCTATTGACGTTCTTATTGAGCAATTTTTGGACAACAATGTTAGATTAAGTTTTTATTCCTACCATTTCATTCAGCGTAACCCTGAAAATATTATTTCCGTCTTAATATGACAAGAAAATAGTCAAAAACAGTCCTTAAGCATAATAGACGGAAGTCGTAACACAAATGGGCGCCAATAACATTGTTGTTCGAAGCCCAATTGTTGTTGAACAAAAAACCATGTGTTGTAACAAAGCGGGTTGCAACAATTTGGCGATATCAGCTGATCTACATCACAGGCGACCCCTCACCTCTTGTCTTTATGTATCAAGAATATATTAGACATGTATTGTGAATGGGAGTTGTTAATGATGTCATATCGCACTTGAGCAATCGACTTACTAGTGCAATAGTGAGTAAAAGGTACTTCGCCTTTTCTTATTAAGTAGGGAATAATTATGTTTGCTATTATTGCTATGGTGCGTTGATTCTACTTTAATCTAAGCTAAAATTATAGTATTCTAATACATAAGTAGATGTTTATTGTAGAGTAGGTTCATACAGTGAGAAAAGTTTAATACATATTGTCATCGCCGACTGATCTCCCGCTTGGCCACGAGCTCATCTAACAATGAGTAAGGATGAGGTTGAAGAAAAATATCATTCGAATTTAGACGCCAAAAAATGAAAACCGCTATAATAGTAGATGTTGTTCTGTTATATCCTGAACTAAAAGATATTCCTATGAAAGGCTATTATTATACCGACAGGGCATTGGATAACAACTTGTCTTGAACACTTCTTACATACTGTGAGGGAGGAGAGAAGTTAGTACTTTTACAAAAATGGACAAAAATATGAAAGTATAAGTGGATAAATAAATCAAATATACAAGTTGAACTAGCTAATGTCGATCCCGTGTGAATATCAGGAAAAAGAATTCAATACCTGGCTCAAATAATGGCTATGTGCGAAATTAAAGGAAAATCCTTCAAGCCGAAGAGCAACCAATATCCATAAATTTTCCCTTGTACATTCGTAAAAAAAGTAGGATTTAAAGCAACTACCACGCCAAACTAAAATATAGAAGAAAAAGAAAAGGCATATATTCGAATAGAAATTCAATACATTACAACTAAGACAGTTTCAATGTTTCCAATATTGGTTCACATAATGAGCTATGTCATCTGTTTTGTTTTATGACAACGTTCCACTGTATCCCGCATCTAGGACGAACAGACAAAAGGTCGTTTGTGACAATTGCGTAATCTAAGAATTATTGCTTTTTGCAGTTAGTAGGTACTGTTATTTTTTAGGAGCTTCTGTAAAATTTTCGCTCTGTGTTTGATAAATTGAAATTTGTTTCATAAATTGTTGCTGGAATTGTTAATGACTTGAACATCTGTAAGAGGTTTAAAAGACACAAAAATAGCACAAAATTTGTTTAAAATTTTAACAAAATTTTGCTGATTTATTCGAACTTTCTAACGGTTTTCAAAGCAAAATAATTATACGTTACGCAGCTTTCAGCACATATGTGTAGGAGATCAAAATCCAGGAAACGTATTCCACACTTGAGTATATGGCAATACCAAATACAATTAAAAAAGGAATTAGTAATTTTTACGAAGTTTTTACTTTAGGTGAAACAAGAGAATCGTATTTACCCTTTAAAGTCTACATTTCAAGTTCACAGTGAGTAGGTATTAAAAAGCAAATACAACCTTTTCTTTGCATGTGGGTATGGTGCGAGTATGATACTTTTAATTTAACAACGTTATTACAACCGTTTACATATAAAACTGCAATAACAGGATTAGTTATTACAAGAATAGCCGTGATTCATCGTTATTCAGTTTAAGTACTTCAACGCGAACGGTGTTTTGACACTTCTTGTGACCTGGGAAGTGGCGGTTGGAATGCAAACAGTTAATACGGTGGAACAAAAATTAAATGTTTAACCTAGCAGCTAACGGTACAGTTAGTATACTGTTAATTATATCAAGGGTATTATTTAAATATCCCTAATGTTGTAGGCAAGTTGTCAGTGAGACATGCTTCAATTTTTAATGGCTGTATCTATCTTAAGCTTGAGCAGTGTTGAAGGTGTTAGAAACGGTTAAGGTGTGGTCTTGAGACCTGTTCGAAAACACATTCTGTAAAATATCTTTAAGTTAAGAAAAGATGTACGTATTACTACAGATATTACAAGAATTTTTACTACCAAACAGCCGGCTGTCTTTCAGGAAGAATAAGTTTCGTTCCCTGCCGTAACATATTTCCGTGATAATATTTGTTCCCGTCTAACTGCCATGCTGGACTGGGAGCGAAAGAAAACATAGAATGTACCAGCTGCTTCTCTTCCTGGGCATACTGTAAAAGTCAGTTATGGGACAGAGGTTCTATTGGCGTGTTTTGTGGGTGAAAGGCTGACCCCCTGTCACTGCAATAGTCTACCATCATTATAATACCTGCAAAGTCAAACGTGACATCAGATGGTCTTATAACCTCTGGTGTTCTGCCTACCCCAAAAGGGATACAGGCGTGAAGTTATGTATGTACATATGTAAAACCATCATTATTTGATCGTCATTGACTCTTCGTTCAACTCGTTCATGAGACGTACATACAACAAAAAATAAACCAACACAAAAAAGGCCACAGACGCAAGTTTCTCTAAATATAAATATTCTTCTTTCTTAAAAGATTTAAAGTTAGGAGATAATATTATACCTATGTATTAGTAATTCACCAAACTGCAATAGAAGATTATTGCCATGTCTTATGTCCCGGTAGACTTATATCAAGTACTACCAAGTATCAATATACTTATCACGTCGCTGGATATGCCGAGGGATTAGAATGAATACTTCTAAATGAATCTCCGGGGGCATCACGCGCGGAAGGGGGGGGGGGTAAAATCCAGGGGAAGTTGGGGTAACTTGGGGGAAGATCATTGGAGTCGCGCGTTGATTTGACCGTCGACAGCCGCTCCGGTTGAAGGTAAACTAATAATAATAATAGAAGTGAAGCAGAAAAATCTTCATTTATATTACTGTTGATAAACAGTGAAATTCAATATTAAATGTCCACCCTCGATCTTCGATTTTGATTTAAACACTGAACTGAATAAGCGTTGCTATGAAAACCAAATCATTTTTTTTTTGTTTAAAAGAGTCTCTTATTGAAAATTTAGATTGATTAAAGAACTAAGTATTACTAACACTAAACTAATAATCAGGCCTTATAGTCAAGGCCTTATAAGTACTATATGTGTAATATAGATACTGTACGCAGATATGATTAGAATCGAAAAGTCCGACTTCATCTTAGCAAAATATATATTTATAAATATGATGGCTTTAAGTTACAAAATATTCAACTCTCATTAGCACTAAGGATATTGTTGAGCAGTGACTCTATGTTTCTATTTCAATATTTAACTTGGTCAACAACAAGAAAGCAATGATACTGATTAAAATGTCCTAAAATAAAACTTTGGATCGCCGTTTTTAAGATGTCAGCGGAATATTTAAACCCTGCAGGCAGGTTACTTATATGCTGTTTTTATATAAAATTTTCGACTGTGACGCCTCTAATTCATGTTTTTCAATAATTGAAACGATTAAATTTCAAAAACATTAATTAATCTTCATAATCGATTGTCTAAAGGAATCTTCCATTACAAAATTCGATGGTTAATATTTTCTTAAACTTACGAAACACCGCCAAAGTGTGACAAAGTTAATTTAAACATATTAGCCTCATATAAATTCATAGTTGTCGAGTACACACAGCTGATAAGTAAAATTTGAGCCACAAATCAACACCCACTTGTGCATGATTTATGCGAGCCTGGTATATTGCGTGTTTAAGGGCACTCAGTTATTTGTATTTAGTTGTAATGTGGACATATAAGCTTTGTTACTTTCGTTGGCTGGCTTGATATATTATCCGTATAGAAAATAACATAACAAGAAACTTTATTATCTATATAGTTTATTTCATATAAAAATACTTTAAAACTTACATACATACATACATAACTTCACGCCTGTATCCCGTATGGGGTAGGCAGAACACCAGAGGTAATAAAACCATCTGATGTCACGTTTGACAAATTTGGGGGCATTATAATAGTGGAGAGAGACTATTGCAGTGACAGGGGGTCAGCCTATCGCCCACAAAAAAGCCTCCCATAACACCTCGGTCCCTTTACTGACTTTTACAGTATGCCCGGGAAGAGAAGCAGCTGGCACATTCTATGTTTTTCTTTCGCTCCCAGTCCAGCATAGAAGCAATATTATATATAAATATTTTTTTTATTGTTAATAATCTGTAAATTATAAATGAATGAACTGCCCAATTTTTTAACGGTTCCTAGCCAAAATTAAAACCAACACGATTGTCTGTACAACGCTTCTGCACAATTGTACAATTGCTACGATCCAGACATAGCTCTTTCACTTCTTCCAAGTTAATTAATCTTTTCATGCATGATCAACGGTTACGGGTACTTTTATTTAACTAGCCCCTTTTTAAGAATATCGCCCATTTGATCGGCGTACGTTCGCCTAGGGAGGCCCCTTCCGACAACACCATCCATTCTTACTCTGTACACTCTTTTGTGAATCTACTTTCACTCACACTTCCTTTATAAATGTCCAAACCCTTTTCAATGTTAGTCACTACATCTGTTTATTTTCGTAAATTTTACGAAAAATTATTTATTTTTTAAAGAAACACAATGATGTGTTCACGTATATTGTTTATTGACAGTAAAAGAGTGAATGGACTCTACAATTTAGAATGGATCTTAATTTTTCATCATACTCTGTTATTTTACACTCGCTTAAGATATACTCCCGGGAATCTGTTCTTGAGACTAACGCTTTTCCCAGACTACAATATCTCTTCAATCTTATTTTCTTCCTTTTATTTATACAGGCTGTAACGAAGAATACAATAGGAATAAACGGAAACAGATAATAACAATTAACTTTTGGCTATACCTAATTTATCAACTACCCATCCTTAATCCAACGCGGTCGCCTTTAATCCTTCTGCAGCCACAACTTTGTAGGTCATTCCTTAATCTGCTGCTTACACACAATCTAATAAAACAATGATGTCACCTTCGCAAGCAACTTTACAAACTTTTACAATGTTTACCTTATCACGTAAAACAAACTACCCACGCATATATAAATGATTTCATGTTATGAATACTTGTTATTCATGTAAATTCCTTTTTAGTCATGCAATTTAGAATTTAAATACCTACAGGTAAGGTAGAGATTAAAATTAATCGAGATTAAAATCGCTGACGTATCGGACGTTACTCCGGGTCGGTTGTCAGACTAGTTTCCCGCCATGTCTGCTAATAAGTCTAATCTTTGATTCGTAAATTGAAATGTCAAACTGACAGCTTAGAATGTCGCTGCCTCCGGTTATCCGGTATTCGCATTCATTTCTTCAATTTATATGAAATGAGTGGCAAATGGGAGTTTTATTCACATACCATATCAGACCAACGTTATTAAAAATTATACTTATAATTGCACAGGCTATAAAGTAATCGTAAAGCAAAATACAGCTTTAAACAAGTTTTCCATATTTGAAACACGTCGTTACCACTACGGTGATATAACGTTAGACAATTGTCATCAGGAAGTCGATAGGCAGGTTCAGTAAGTTATTTAAATATGTATAAAATAACAATTAACAAGCAATTTTACATCTAAGCAACAATAATAGTTAAGTGCTAATCAGTTCTCGTACTTTTGGTCAGGTTACTGTACTTGATTACTAATTGTCCAATAAACATGTAGGGATGGTCATCCAGCCGTGCGTGCCGATCGAAGCACATCCACAGTTTCATTAATTACAAGGCAATTATCGCTAATGTTATCCATACCTAAGGTATTTACATTCATTAATATTAACACAAGCTTCCTTGTGTCTTTACAAATACTTGTATCTACAAACACGAGATTTCCATATATAATTGCTAAGAAAAATTACGGTAGAGCCCTAAAATTTGCTTTTTAGAATAATAATTTTGAAGCGAGAAAAAAGGAAATTTCCGATCTGGTAAGTAAAAAAATGCATCTAAATCTAGTGTTGGTTAAATACTTGCGGTTAAGTTCCCAATTCATTTTTGCGATTTAATAATTGCATCATGAGCCATGCAGAGTCACTCATGGAACTAAATCTCTTAATCTAGATGACGCAGTCATTAAAAAAACGTGCAATATAGGTTGAGAAGTGATTTTTTCAAAGTAAGAAAAATCATACAGTTCGATTTCTATAGAAAGAAGAGCAAAGGTCCCTTGAGTAAATACTGGGATTTTCCCCATCGCCGCCTCTCGGCTGGCGATCAACATAATATTTGATTTTTGCTCAAAAGGTTCGCTTTTGACGGTATCATCAATCAGTGAGGCGGGTTTCGCGCTCCTCTGCTCTGGGATTTAGCTTACGTAACTTTATTGGATCTTATTTTAAATTGACGTGAACTAAACGGTAATTGAATAAGGTTTATATTTATGATATGTTCTTACAATCAGTATGATTAATAAAATTCTTAGACATACATAGGTAGCCTTGAGATGCCTTAACTTCAGCTACGGTCTATTGATTCTGTACCATTATTAAAAAGTTCCCTACATATTTAAGTGCTAATGGGTGTCCGCAAAGTTTAGTGTTGAGCCAGTTTCATCTTGAACCTGGCTTTACAGTCACTGTCATCTAGTTTCATGGTAAGAAAGGCAAAAAATTTTACAAGATCATGAGAAAAGATTAAGATTAAACGTAACACAGATTTTGTCATCGCTAAAAAGGTTCCGCTAACGAAATAACTAAGAAAATAATTTACGCAATCACGAATATTCTAACTAAGAAATTTGAAACAAAGGGTAGCACTAATTTTAATCCATAACACTGATAGATATCGTCACTATTAAGATAATATTTAAGATGAAGTCCCATTTGGAGGAGACTTTATTCAGCCGAGAACGTATAGTACCTATCTGATATAATTATTATAAATCAGAAACCAGTCTAGCATATACAAATATAGGCATATTGTTATTTTGTATAAACGTGTCTTTAAAATATATCTTCCGAAGTGTTCTGACTTTTCAATGACATTTCGAATGACCCGCGAGTCTTTTTCTCTTGGGCAGGTACGTCATTGCCTTCTCCTTATACGTAGATATTACGAAGCCTACTTGACCACATCAGTATTGCTGAGAAAAAACACTAAATTTGTATGTAGACAGTTAATGTGGTTTATATACTTACAACATTAAATGACGCAAGGTATTTTAATACTACTGATTGCTGTGGCTTCACTTGCCTTTTTCTGTGTCAATATAAAATTTCTTAGGTTGTAACATAGCTATCTACATCCGATACTTACATCAAAATGCATACAACAGTTTTAGTTCATTTTAGGTTTTAAGCGCACACAAATAAAACTAGCTAAGTTATTTAACCTATAGGTATATGAATTAATTTAACTTAGTGGTTAAATCGCAGAATATGTAGGTACCATAATTAATATTTTTTCAAGTGTTATAATCCTTTCAAAAGCGAGGAAATCAGTTTTCAATTAAAATTTCAGACAAAATCGAGAAGTGTTTCATCTTTCACAGAAGCATAAATCGATTGTTTTTAAAGGATACCTTAAAAGGCGTTTTTAAAAGAAAGGCCTTTGTAACTTCGACTTCAGAGCCAAATTAGTCTCAAGCTGGTCGCCCTTGGTTATTGAAATGCGAATAAAAAAGTAATATTAAAATGTCAAGAAACTTGAATCCGCTAGGATCAGATTAAATCAAAAGTTTTATTTTAAACTTAATAAAAAAGTTTCGTAATCATCAACCTTATCAAGGTGAGAAAAGCTCGTAAACTTATGAACTGGCAAAAACTAGGGTCGCGATCACCTTTATTGATCAAATTTTAATTAATTATTTAATAAATTTAAATAACAATCTCCAGCACTTTGCCAATTCGATATTTTTCTATTTTTATGTAAATACGATGTTCTTAGTTTAAATAACCGATGTTACGACTTATATTCCAAAATACGATTGAAACATAATTTTTTTTTTTTAAAGTGAAAACGGTGTTTCAGTGCACTTTACAGTCTGGCACTTTGTACGTTTGTACTGTGAAGCGTAATTTGTCTAATGGTTGTGCTTCTCTACTTGTAGGCGAAAGTTTTTGTCGCGCATTGTGTAAAGAATTGTACGATATACTACAATTTCGTGTAACATTCGTGTATTACAGAATAGATTCTGCAATTTCCAGACGTCAAATAATCTTCCAGTTTCGGTCCTGTCAAATATATTTTAAAGATAAAACAAAAGGTTTGGTTTTATAAATGTCTTAACATAATGAAGCCTTTTTATCATGGCTATATACAAAAATTACACTTACTAGTTATATAAATTCTATTGCTATTGGGACAGGGACGCCAACTAGTTCAACATTGTTGGTTCAAGGAAATTGTATATGGTTATAATCATGCAATAGTGAACATGCAAATCTCGAATGTTCTCGTATTTGAATCATTCGGTGATCCATGCATATCATAATGTTGGGTATAGGGTTGCACAGGCGGTGTTTACATTTATGCTGTTTTATAAATTTAACATACCCTGTACCAAGTTGCCACCTGAGATTGCGCCCGAGGACACCACCGAAAACAATATACATAAATATATATTAGTCATATTAATATTGCATACATGTATATTATGATAACCGCGTATTTTATTACTACATTGTGATATGTGTAAAGCTTAATTTATAACCAAAATATCTATATGGTTGTACATATCTACAATAGTGCAATGTTAAAACAAATAAAGTTGTTAAATCCATTAGAACCTTAACGCAAAGGTTCTGTTATAAAACCTTTCACACATTGGGGCACAAATGCAAACCCAAACTACAAATACCAATTTTTCCATTTTCAAACGTGTTCCACATTTGAAAGAGGTTTATCCACATTTGCGCCATTTTAATTTGACAGCACTCAGTATGCAAATAGGCAGCGACGAGGTAGGATAGCTCGATTCGTATGGCGTGACCGGGAACTAGTACCCACGTTTAAGAAATTACTTCCACATAACGGTTGTGAAAACCAGTTTTGTATTGTCGAGTGTGTTCGAACGTTGACCAGTGATTTTTCCGAGATCTAATCGCACCGCAAACGGATTAATAATGGACCTCTAGACGTTCGGATTGATACCTCATGCAATTATAAAACGTAGATCCGCAGTTAGCGATCACGATCGATAAGATGTTGAAGATTTCTTGCGTGGTCGGAGGAATTCGAGATTTTTGTTCTCGGTGGAAGCATGACAGTAAAAATGATCTTGGGAGTGTAGTTATAACGGTGTTTGATTTTGCAAACAGTATTGATAGTGCAAGTTCTGTTAACATTGCTATCTTCGACAAACTCCCAGTAGTTTAATCTTCCGCGATACTCTCAGGCCAGATAAGGTCATAGGGCGCGACTGAAATTAGAATTGTCTAAGTTTCAGACTATGTATATATATATTTCGAGTGAATATATGACATGTGACTTTGTGTGTATGTCCGCGGGTAGAAATGAATGAGCAGATATTACTAGAAAAACAAAAAATGTTTAGAAGTTTTCTTGAGACAATTTTTTTGACGTTGGTTGATACTTTTAGTTAAATTGCGGGTAGTCTAATAAAATATTTTTAAATCGATTTGTTTTATACATATTATAATAAACGTAGCGCACTCTGTAACTTGTTATTATCTTAAATAATCACGAATTATACTTTTTAACTGGATTTTATCACTTTGAAATTTAACAAATATTGTCAACCGAAGTATTATTGCCTTTGCAGAAACCTTTATTAAGAGTGAAAAAGGAATGTCAGATCTTACGGTAACCAAAGGTACCTAAACGTCTACTAAAAATATACTTCAACGTTTAAAATCCAGTTAAAAATGTTTATTATTTAAACCTGTACTGTAACTTTACACTACGAAACTAGGAAGTTTGAAGCTTTCGAAACAGTTCACGCGCGGAGATACACTGATAACAAGATAAGAGCAGTTGTTTGCACGAGGATCACCTCATGCTTGGTTAAGTGTTCTCGAAGTTTCCGCAGTGTTCAGTTAAATAGGGCTCTAAATTTTAAGCAATTATAAATCGTCGTCATAAAAGACGTGACTATACAAATATTTGATATATTGATAATGCAATAATTATAATTAATTAGGTACCCAGACTTTCATGAAATATGTCAATGTTAAATTTTGTGTTATACTGAATAAGTTTTGTTTTCTATAATACGGCTGGTGTGGTGCAAGGTTGAGTATTTGAGTAAAGTTCTAATGTTCGATCCGGGTCGAATGTCGATACTAACAATGAGCACTTGTAGATCCAATGTTTGGTCAACATAACACGATCTTTAGGTAAACTTTTTTAGGTACACAGAGTATGAGTGTTCTGGGCAACTTGCATATTATATCAACAAAAACCGCGTTAACACAGTAGAAATATCAATTCCCCTATTAAAATCACAATCTTCAGACTGTAGCCAGTATTATGACAACGTCTTTAAATAACAAGGTTTTGTAAAGGTCTTATAAAAATAGAACTTCATTCTCACAGGACGAACTTATCAGTGCATTGACTTTAAGAAAAATTATAATATAAGGCTTCTAATACACACAAGCTTTGTACGAAGACATATTTATCACCTTCTCACTATGGTTTGATAGTTTAATGCGGTCTTTATTGCAATTTACGATGGCCGAGGAACGTGTTTCGCCCACTGATCCACGCTGCGTGCACTTTAATATGGGGTCTAGTAAAATTTCTGTCTCAAAAAAATCACTGAAATTCTTTCTTCAAACTCTTTTCTACATTGAATTAAATAGACAATGGATTATATAAGAAGACCTCATGATATTGTTAGAGGACTTCCAATTATTGCTTCCTTTATTGATACAACGTTCTGTCTTCAGTTGTTAATCGAACGGTTTCGGAGTGGAAATAAATTGAAATCGCTTCGAAATCAAGACAAATATTTGACGAATACTCATTTATTTCGACTTTTTTAAATATTGGTTTCGTAGAGTTAAGGGCCTCTTCTAGCGCGGAGCGTTTTTCCACATTTCCCGCCCAGATATCGCTAGCGAATTTCACCGACGAAAATACGTTTAACAGGTTTATTTTCAAAAATCGTAACTAGGTATTTAAAAATGTTGCTTCACAAATCGGTTAAGAGAAGTCCGTTTTATGTTTTTATATAACTTTTATATGAATCTAATATCGCATTTTGTGACTTTTTTTGTGATTAGTGACTTTTTTGTGTTTTGTGACTTTTTTTTATCAACTCAGTTTTCATAAATCATGTTTCTTTACACAGTGGTGGGTTATATGGTTTATTTTTGTGAATATTTGTTTCAGACACAACATGTATAAATTACTTGGTATAGTAACGTTCAATAAAGCGTAAAAACGCTGCATCCTCGCCTTAATGTCGGAAAATTTTAATGCGACAATAGTGAAGGTATAAGAGGAAAAGACTTGATTCCGAGAATTCTATAAATATGTAAATAGGATATTATTGTGGAGTGGAGAAAATATTCTGCAAGGTCGAAGTTATTGATTATGTAAGAAGTTGTTTTGAAGTATATGAATTAATTTCTTGTAATACTGTACTGATTTACATCAATATACTTACATAAATATATTTCTTCTTCGTAATTGTAATAGTCATGATTCTTTTAATCTAATTGTTATGATCCTTAGATATTTTGTGTATATTTTCGATATATGAAGAAACCTGTCGAAATAACCTTATTCTCAATCTTAAACAGTTGTTGTTATCAATGGATCAACAAAAAAAAATGAAAAGGGCTGGTTTTTTGGGCATGTGAACAAAAACAGGCATTATATATTCGAATCATAATATGAAAGTAAATTTTATGCTCAATATTGGATGTTGCATTGCACAGGTGTATCCTTAACAGAGGTCTCAAATCTAAAAAAAAAAAAAAACTAGAACATTATACTGTTTTCATGCATTAAGTCCCACGCTTACGAAAATACGAGGCTGATTTCTTAAGCAAAACCTGATTAATTCGCAATATTTCTATCTAGACAAATTACATTATGATCGTGTAATGGATCTTGATAAATCGTTGGCAGGTCTGTCTGACAAAATTATCAGTAATAACTGTAATCCAAATAAGAAATTTGCGAACAATTTGTAAATTAGCTACAAAGACGGCAATTTCGTGCGGAATTTATTTCAAATAAAAAAAAATGTAATAGATTTTTTTTTAGAAAAACCTAAAACTATTAAACTAAAACTATACATGTTGTCAGTTTATAAAAAAAAAGTATAACACTATAATGCGTTCCAAAGTTTGGTTTTGGAAGAAAAAACTTAAACAACCAGAGTTTCATCACAACCGTGTCACAGGTTAGGTTAGGGGACAAACATTCAAACGTTTATTTTTATTTATACAATTTTCAACCGACTTCCAAAAAAGGTGGAGGTTCTCAATTTATCTGTAAGTTTTTTTTGTGTCTTTGTTAAACGGTATTTCGGAAAATTATGAATTGATTTTGAAAATTGTTGTTTCATAAGATAGACGATACTTCATAGTTGGTCACATTTAAATTTCATCGAAATCGGTTGAGTACTTCATTGAAAATTTCAAACTTTTGAAAAAATATGTATGACTTCGGAGAATGTTTACGTTGATGACATTCTCAACTCAGCCAAAGTTTTGACGTGAAGTCGGTTTTTTAATGCTCTGCATTCGTTGATTTTAAAAATTACATTTAATTGCTTTACGTTGCAGTGTAAAACACTGAGGCGTTCTATTTTATATAAATATACTAAAACGTGTCGTCTCTATTAACATAGACCTATAACGTAGACCCCACAAGAAGACTTACCTTGCGTGCGTCAATAATTGAGATGTTATTAATATGTTTTAATCATTAAAATGTACGATAGACCCAAATTATTACTCTTAAATTGACGTAATAGTATGTACTTAGTACATAAAACGCAAATTGATTGGTTTTAATTCATTTACAGAAGTGGTTGATCGATTTTTAGTAACCGAAATAGTGATAGCAGAAAACTGTAAGCAAACGTCAACTTTTATGCAAAAAAAATATCTAAAGCCTAGAATTTAAATTAATATCACACTTATAAAATGTTGAAACGTTATTAGTAATATAATGTCTTTATTCTGAAAATGTTTTGCTAGTACAAAAATAAGGTGTGATTTAATGTATTTACGGGATTCTTACCACTTTGCGATCATGGTGCTTGTAACAGCATCGAAATATCGGACGTGCGAAAATAAAATCGAAAATCGTGGTAAGAATCCCGTAAATACATTAAATCATAGTGAAAATAACCGCGATAGTTTAAAAATAAGGTGGTCTGCAAGAATAACGCCTGGTTGTATTTTCTGAATTGACGCTACCTTTTTATATCATGCTGTATACTTATTGTTATATACCTTAGAAAATATCTATTAAATAATCGTAACCTTGTTAATTTATAAGCCTGGAGATCTGTTATAAAGGTTTTAAACCTAGTACGGACTCCAGTTCTCATAAGTTTATGTTATGTACTTTCCATGTACCTTTTGAGAGAAATAAATAAATATATTATGTCCATCCCAGTTAATTATATCAGGGTATATTACTATACTCTTTAGCTGTAACCTCGCCCAGCTTTTATTTCTTAATAATAAACCCCAATAGTTTTGTGTACTGACCTTGGGCAAGGCAGCCAGGCACTGCTGCTTGACGTCCCACACGAGCTGGTCCCGGGAGAACTGCAGATTCTTCTGCACGTTGAGCTCCGGCACGTGGACGCGCACCAGCAGCCAGCCCTCGCCGCCCTCCGAGCCCTCGCCTTCCATCACTCTACGCCATCTGTGACAATTGGAAAGGTAATATTTAATAAGTTATATCAACATCAGGACACTTGTTAAAGAGTAAACTGTAGGGCCATGAGTGTGCCAATTAATAAGGCGATTTCCACACTGACGCACTGAACAATCTACGCGCCACGCGTACTTTCTTCAGTGCGGGCGGTGGCAGTGTGCGAATCGCCTTGGACCTTGAACTATAAAGCTGGCCCAACGATGATTTGAGGATATCAGAATTTTTAGGATGCCAAAATGACTTCAAATATAAAATAATTACAGCAAGAGCTTAAAGTACGGAATCATACATGGATTTTCACTTCACTGTGCTTCACTGTGAGCGCTTTATAGATCTGAATTTATGTTTCTAAATTTATCTCCTTTATAAACTTATATCCTATCATGTATCGATAAGTTTGGTATATTTATACATATAAATACTGACAATAAAAAAAATTATCCTTATATTTTACATCCATCTACGGCCTACAATCTATAATTTTGGATAAAAAATGCGAAATCTAACAATGACTCGAATTATGTTATGAAAACTTACTCAAGTGTCAATTCACAATGCAATTTACTTTTTAACAGTTTCCTATGGTAAATTCCTGGTGATCTGCGTTTAATGTTTAATAGCTTAACTTTTATACATTGGTAATTTTTCTTAGAAGATTGTTATTCGGGCTCAGATCACTGATCACTTGAAAGAGGCTATACAATTGCATTTTATGAATTTTCTCAGAAAAGATTTTAATCTAAAATGAGGTGCTTATTTCCTCTAGGTACTCAAAAAACAGGACTATTGTAATCAGGAGAAAGAGGGGCAGGCTTCCCAGTTTGTCAACCACACTTTTGTAATATAGATTAATTTGATTTGAATTTTATCAGAAAGGTACTACCAGAACGCTATGTTGACGTGTTAATACCTAACACCACATAAGCCTCTACCTTATAGTCTTTTTAGGTGATTCTGCTACTCATTCTCATAAATTTAAGAGCCAGGACCATAAACTCTGAACTTTCCGTACTTAGGTATATGATACACCATGAGATTTAAAATCAATTGATGTCCAATTAAGCTCAAATCAAAACGGTATATGCGTGTTAGCTCGTTTATAACAGTGTCTCGCACTCGACGATGGTAACACACTGGTTTAGCCATCTTCCTAAATAAGGCAAGGACCGTTTTCAGTTACAAGTACCAATATAGGACACTTATATTTTATTTATAGTCAGTGTGGCGTAAAAATAGTAGTGAGAAAAGATAGGTGAGTCAGAAAATGTTTTTTATTTAATTTGGAATTTTTGGATTCGATTAACTTCGAGCACTTCACGAATCACGTTTCAATAGGTAATATTTTCAATAAGTACTTTTTCAAAGGAATTTTGACGCAAATGAAATTTCCAAATTTTTACGATAAACTTATAAAAATGCTAAATGTATAATGCTCTGAAAAAATTACGTAACGGAAATGCTTCATTTTCTTGGGGGTCTGGGGAAAATCATTATAACAGAAGGGCAGTAAGAAAAACTATGTCATACAAACATGACTTTTATTATTCAATTTCAGTATTTTTTCTTTCAATACATTCACATTATAATTCTTATAACTAACTGTCTGTCTGTCATTTTAGTATACCCTGTTTCTCAGGAACGCCTGAAATTATTTAGGTAGCTGAAATTAAGTATAAAATAACCAGGTCAGCAATCCTTTGTATCAGGCAAAAAAGAACGATAATCCTTTTGTGCTCCGTTAATGCCGCATATTTTGACTATTGCAAGGTCATCCCCTTGACCTAGAATCATGAAGCTAATAATACAAGTAACTAAAGGAATAAGTGCAAAACGTGGTGATTGCTCACGGAACCCACGTTGCGGGAGTCCGACGCAAGCACAAACGGTTTTGTATTGACGTGTTACTTTGAATTCTTGAATTTTTTTTCCTATCACATTCCTATTTTATTAATAGGCCTCATAATGCATTTTTAGCATAAATAATTCACAAGTATCTCCCTTACAGACATTAGTGTAGGAACGTTTGCTGCCTGCCACACATCGCCGGCGACTCGTGCGCTGGCGTCCGGTTGCAATTCCACGAACGTCCAATTACAAATTCAAGTTGGCGCCTTTTCTTTATCGCACCTTCTTAGAAACTTTTGCAATGGAATCTGGCTTAAACGATAAAACTATGATGACGCAGACTTTAAAATAAACCCTTGAAGTGAAACTTTGAGATTTGAAAAAAAAACAATATTGAGCGAATTATCAAATAGCAAAGTAACTTTGATTTCGTTATCTTAACAATCAGATAACTAAACACATTATTTGTACTAAATCAGTAATATGAGTACGATGTATAATGTATAATCATGCTCAACTGCGTAAATATTAGATTTATTTTCCTTATAGCTGACACAATGCAAATATTTTCCATCCCATCTTTATCCGTCATCTTAGAAACATAACAAAAACAAAGTCTCCAATTAACCGACGATCAGATTTTTTACTTCTTTATGATAAAAAATGTCTGCAAATAACCAAAAACGAGTTTCGCGACGAGGATAATTCATGTTAAAAGGTCAAGTTTAATGCAGCCGATGCAGAAATGTGAGAAATGATGCTTGAATCTGAATCGAAAGCGTTCTTAAGTGGCTTGAAGTAAGCTGGATAAACTTCCAGAAATATTTTTTTATCACATTTATATAACAAAGCTAAATACTATCTAAATATAATAGCTGCTAGTCAATAATGAAGCTGAAGAGTTTATTTCTTTGTCAGAAGGCGCTACTAATTTAAAAAATATTTTTGCATTTGAACGCCGAACTCTACACAATATTTCAGATTATGATTTTCTTTGTTTTCTACGTTCTCACTTCTCCAACATGAAGCCAGATAAATGGGCAGTACCCCATAGGTTTTGATAGGCTTTGATACCCTGGCTGTAGGGTCATAGCTTTTGATTTCGTTAGCTTAGAAGTCTGCCTTAAGGGATTGCAAACGCAAGTAAGCGATTAAAATTTCTGCTTGATGCCTTCACGCGTTTCAGCCGAAAAAGGGTCTTGACAGGCGGACAACAAAGTGAACCTATCAGGGCCATGTTTTTTTATTAGAGGTAAAGAACCCTAAAAACAAGCTTTAAAGTTAATACTTTATTGACAATAAATTGCCCAAACTAAAATTTCCGTCCGATTTTTCAGAAATGTTATAAAATCGTATTTTGTTTATTACTAATGTCATGAGTTTTATACTTTATTCGGTCGAAAACAAAATAAATGTGAAGAAATTATGCATTTTTATGGGAAGTAAAACATATGTCAAACAAGAGAATTATATTTTTTTATCGTATTCAGTCGTATAAAATCATTTGTAGGTAATAAATAACCAAACGGTTCCTTTTACAATCAGTAATTTTCGGTTTATTTTGCACTAAATTTTAAATAACACAACAGTACACGTAAGATTTACTGTAAGTAATATAAATTCTCCACAGTTGCACACACAGCTCATAAGGAATACCTAAGTTATCTCCAAGTTATCGGTAAACTGAGTTGAGTTTAGTAATACTTATCAAGTACGGTTATGTTTGACTAGTTCAACGTTCTATTTCCAATATAACTTGAAGTTGTCCTCTGCGCGCTCAGTTTTAAGCATCTGTATCCGGTTATTTCACTTCAAAAGGAAATAGATTAGTTGTTTAAACTGTGTCAAACTATACTAATTTAAAAAAACTATACTACGTATAGTGCCTAGTTATGTTGTCCAATAAAATTCTGTTACGTATTATTGCGCTTATAAAGTGCGATGAATTAATGACATGAACGATTTATATACCTACTGTTCGAATAAGGCGCCAGTGGTTTTAATGTTCAATATAAATAAAAAAATATCCAGAATGTGTGTACAACCAAACACTAGGTATTTGAATCTTCTTATTTTTATGGAGATTTCTAGATAATCAATTGTGAAAATCCTTTCTTATTTGTAAAGAAAATCTAGTCATCTAAAATGGCCAAGAAATAAACATTATAAAGAGATTTGTGATAAAACTAGAGCAAAGAACTTAATTAGCAACACTTAAGAGTGCCTTATGGTTTGGTAACATAGCGAGTGTTTATTGAGGTTATTTCACCTTCTCTTTATCATTCACACTGTTAATTCATTATTAATGATAGCAATGTATTTCGAATAGATTCTTCCATTTGAACTACATACTTATAAGTATTGCCAGATGAAATAACTTGAATGAAATAAAGGTTGATTGATCCATTGTCTCTTTAACGATTTATTTGTTGAAAAAAATTACTTTTTTTGCGATTTACTTGCGACATAAATTGTAAAAATTAATATAATAATACCTGATAAAATCCGTTTAAAACATTTTTACTTAACAATTAATCAGTTGCCTCATTCTATATTAAAATATATCAATAATTTGAGTACAATAGTACGGTTCTCAGTCAAGTCAACTGCTTTTTATTTAATAGAAAATCCATTACATGAAATAAGAAGGTAACTTAATGTATGTTCTTGTGGTATTAAATGAGCAGTCGAGGTTTTTAACTTGAAATGACATTTCTTATTATGTCAAAACATTCAACAAGAAAGACACAAAAGCCGTTTTCTACTAAGGATCTTTTATCGAAATCTGATATAGGTACGATAAAAGATAAACTCGGTAAGACAAACGGATAAGGCGAGCTTTGTTATGGAATGTTTTGCATTTAAGGGTCAGGTGGCATGTTCATGATGAAATGATATGTGCTCATAAATATTACAGTGAATAACGAAAGGTAGCGTTGACCAACATTCATGTCAATCGTCTGCAGGACGATGTAAACTCACTGCCTGACATGCCATAAATAATGAATAAGTAATGTTTTGGTTGTAGGTAATTGCTCAAGAGAACTTTTTGTCTACATCAATGAAGCTACGCACATTTTTTTAAATGCGGTCATTTATCAATACACTGTTCTACTTATAAAATATTAAGACGTTATGAAATTAGGTTACTTAGTTTTTTTATATCTTATCTTTAATCAAGGTGGATAAACTCATTAATTATCATTTCGTAATAAGTAACATGCTTATTACAAATTATTGAACACTAAGACGAGTTATTTCGCTTTTAAATTTAATTCATAGTTTCGGATCAGTTATTTGTATTTCCTGTGGTAACGGGAGATTATGATGTCCAAAGCGTGGTAGCGATGTGGCGAGATTGAAAAAGGCGAGCCGTCGTCGTCGCGTCGTACTAAAAACCATGCTGATAAAAAAAAAAACTATGCGCTGCAAAATATGCAATTTGTCAGTATTCCAATTAGAAATAGGGGTACCTTTAATATTTGTAAATAAATTCGATTAAAAAAGTCTATGATATCGAATCATAAAATCGTAAAAAATATGTGTAAACATATGTGATTCAAAATGGGTACAATCGGCATTAAAAGTTGATGATAAAATTTTCAAAATAGCTATTCACCGTATTGTGCCTAATTAACTAATATTATGGACTAACATCTATGTATAGTTGTAATTAAAACATTTAATAATTAAACAAGAATAGCGATTTTTTTAAATTTCAATGTGGTCATCAAGTTTTGATGCTGACTGTACTTATATTTCTGATCTCCCTTAAGAGTATATATTCAATCAAAATCTTCTTAATGTGTGTAAAAATTAAACTGACTGCCTATCACGACGACGCGACGTAACGATTAGTAATTTGTATCCATGTAGCAATACCAAAATAACTTTTCATTAAAAACATCAATTATATCTTTAACTTGTGCAAAGGCAAACGCTTCAAGAATAAATAAAAACATTTAGGCTATCTTAGGTATCCAATTAAGCTAGGACCACACCTAAGGGTAGGTACACATTAGTCGGCTTTTAGTCGCAGTCAAGTCATCTCGCGTTTGAAGCACCGAGAAGGGGTGTGTTGCCGCCGCAACTAATAGCCTCTTGCCACCGCCTACATTAGGCTTCGCCTCCACTGACGCGAACCTGGGCAGACCAGAGCGGAGAAGAGGAGTAAAAAGGAGTGAGTGTTTCCTTCCATGGACGTGGAGCTGAGCAGAGAGGGGCGGAGAAGAGCACTAAAAAGGAGTCAGTGTTTCCAATGAAAAAAAGTGAAACGAAGTGAGTAGCGTTTCACATCGCGCTGTTTGTCTCTTTTCTGACGCGCTTAGAACTGCATGATTCCATATTTTATATGAACTTTGACATTGAAATATGAATGGAAGGGAGTGGTCCCTTTCATTCATATTTCGGGGATTACGATTGGTTAATTAGCGAAGTTCCGCCTCGCCCAGCTTCGCGAAGTTGAAAACACACACTTATAGCATAATAATTGAGTATACCGATAACGGTTGCATTGGGTAGATATTTATACACTAAATTCGATCCGAATCCGAGAAAATAAGTCCGAACTTGGATTATTTCTTACGCAGTAGATTCGGCTTCCGTCATCCGTCATTTTATACATGATTTTTAGATGCTCGGCTGCCTTATCACGTAAATGTTAGCGATCAGGAGCCCAATTCTCGCGCCACTCGACATTTCAGTGAGATGATAAATGTCACATCACCTCAACATCGTAGGCGACTTTGATCATGTCTATCAAAAATATCGGGCGCTTAGCAAAACTCGTATTCTCGCCGGTAGTAGACATGATATACTACTCGACACGGTATTATCATTAGGTTCATTCCATTCGTTCTTTGCAAGATGTGTTAAGGATACGTTCTGCTTTCAATGAAGACCAATAGCAAATTTGATGAAATATATTTTTTTAAGCTTGTTGATCATCTTAACTGAAACCGGTGTTTTTACTGCTTGATTTAAACAATAAACCATTAAATCTTAAATATCTTATGCTATATTTCCTAAATCTTTAAAATATTACACACGCAAAATGTTTCATGTTGAACGCAGTAGTATTGATGACATGACAGTGCCATTGATGACTTTTGTGTCTAACTAATTATTTATTTATTTATTCTTCATTGTATGTACACAAAAATAAGGAATATTTATACAGAACAATTTTTAAGATACAGAGCACAATAGGCGGCCTTAACATCGAAAGATGATCTCTTACAGGCAACCCTAATTAATGGTCTTCTTGGTATTTGATTGAATCAAAAGGTAAAAAACCTACGGAAAATCAGCCATTATTACGGGAAATCATGGACATGTCATGGTCGCACCGCCTCTAAATACCATTCTCCAAATATTATGGGATTATTTAGGGCCACAACCACCTCTTCAACACATCTCGATACCGATGGTTGAGACATGCTTACTAAATAATTATTTCCCACCGGGGTTTGGTAAGATCCTGTGCCAAAAAAGTTTAAGGCACATTAAAACCTGAAAAGAAATGCGTAGAAATAAGAAATAGAGTTATGTAGTAGTATTCAAAATATCTAATACAGAGAAAATAACGGCACATTTTCATACTAAAAAACTTTAGTTTTAACCGAAATATCTTTTTTGGGAAGAAGAGGCTCCAACATATTCATCAATTCTATCGCCATGTGTTAGGGGAGACGAAATTTTTTTCTAAATTCGTCGTCCCGCATCTCCATCGGGTTCACCCTACATAGGCTTCTACGGTGACGACTTGGTGCAGAAATATCGACTTCGGCATCCCGAATAATATTTACAAAAAAAGAAGCAATGAACTGTTCCATATTTTCAACAAAAAGCTATTATTATTGATTTGAAAACATAAATCTACAAGATCAAAACAATTATATACATCAATATCATTGTCTTTCTTGATACAATGGCGGCCGTCACTTTTGTCTGTAGGTACATATCACCCAGTGAGATTACATGTCGAGTGCTCCAGTCCACTCGTTGCATGTCGAGTGGTTTTCGTTCGACATATATCACCCATGAGATCACGAGAATAGCACTAACCGCATTCACGTGATATTTACGTCATTTTTTCGATATATATCGGGGAGTGACAAATGTCACTCGCGCGAGAATTGGGCTCCAGCTAACATAACAGCTATAATGGCGCAGTCATCACGCCATGGACGCGCGATCCATTGCTTTACATCGTATTATGTAAGCGATAGCTGTTCAATCGTTGGTTGATCGCAGAATGCATTTATTGCTACGATACTAGCGCCAAAAACAATTTGGTAGCTAAAAATGAAACTAATAAAATGTGAAACAGATGTTTGCTTTTAAAATTTCGCAGAAAAGTACACACGAAAAGTATGAAAGTTAAAGGGATTATATGCACTTTTGGTACATCGATTGTACTATAGAGGCAGCACAGTCCCCGGATTGCTATGGCTTTGTTTTTGCTGTAACGTAATACGAATTAATACTTTTTTAGCAAATCTTGCGCAATTCATGCCATCGCTTTGCTCTTGCAAGTTTCGTGATAAGGCAGCGGATTGGGTGTCATCCGTAACCGTGCTTAGGGTGCGTTACACATAAGCGGTAACGCATTTAGGTACTGATCCTCAATCAGCAGAGCAAGATTTTTGTACAAACAAAATAAGGGAAGGACATGTTTTATGAGATACCTACGAACTAAACTATCTATTATTAGGAGTTAGCGAACATCGTTTTCGCTACGCTTCATGCCACGCAAATCTCTGGTGGAAACACAGCCTTACTCTCTTTTATCAATATTTGAACGGCGGTTAGAAGTCTGCGCTTTAAAAAGCTAACAACTACATTTCGTATGTACTTACTTAGTTAGTTTTATCTTGTGTTGTGCAGATATTGAATTAGTTCCTTTCGCGAGCTCGGTCATCGGTGTAATCATTACTTACTTCCTTGTAGAAGTGATTGAGGTCAATCACGGGCTTATTAACAAAAAACCCAGACGTTACCGTTATTCCTAATGCACTACGAAAATGTGGGTACCTACTACTGTATATTTATTTGATTCTTTTTAATATAAAGATGTTCATTATTATTATGATAATCAACGAATGCAGAGCATTAAAAAACCGCCCTATTAAATCATCATACATATTGTTGAAGTCGTCGTGGCGCCGTGGTTACTGTGTGTATCATACGATATCACAGGTTAAGCAACGTTCGGCGCGGTCGGTACTTGGATGGGTGACCGCCGACCATTCATATCTCACGACGACTTCCGTGCTTCGGAGGGCACGTTAAGCAGTCGGTTCCGGGTGCTGTATACTTGTATACAGTAGTAGTTAGGGTTGGTCAGAAGCCATCTAGACGCCCTAAAAATTCTGACATCCACCACCCAGCCCTGGGCCAGCTTGGTGGATTATGGCCTATACCTCCTCTTCACCCAGGGGAGAGACTCATGCCCTGCAGTGGGCTCATTACAAAGAGTTGTGATGATGATGATGATGATGACATATTGTTTCAAAAATTTGAAATTTTTAATGAGATACTGAACCGATTTCGATGAAATTTATATGGAACCAACTATGAAGTATACTCTATCATATGACACAAGAATTTTTAAAATCGATTCATAATCGAACCTCCTCCTTTTTTGAAAGTCGGTTGAAAAAGTTTACGATATTGTTTTGGAATGACTTATTTCATAGTTTCATTGAAAATTCTGGTCTCACCAGACTCTAATAACAATTATAATGAAACATTATAGAGAAAGAAAAAAGATCTGCTTTGCCATTGATTTGATTCGTTATTGTTTAGCAAATTAACTGAACACATCTAGCAATCCCCAAAGACACTTCTACTTAGGATTTTTGTGCTTGATGTTTCGGTATCTTCACAGATAAAATATCTTAGCTAAAGTACCTATCAAACTTCAGCATTTACTCAACAGTAACTGCTACTCTTGATTTGGAGAAATTGTGACCTCATCGAAGCCGCGACCTCTGGGCAAATAAAAATTATCTCGTCAAAATCGAAATGTTGTATGAATTATACGAATTAACCGCTTTCGCCGAATAAAATTTTACAGAATCGAATTACTATTATTGTTGCAATGGAAATAAATATCAATGAAAGCGACTGCGTATCGAACTTAAAGAGTTAAAAATATAGTTATTGTTTTCTAATTAGTTTTTTTAATATAATAGAACAGGTTGATGTTACAGGGATAATTAAATCCGATTTAAACGTAAATTTCAGAATCTTTTCAATTCTTCTTTCCCTTTTAAACGTAAATATCTAGTGTGAGCATGTGAACGTTTGTTTTTATGTAAAAAAGAGTTTTTTAAATAACTTATTCTTTAACGTAAGTATTCATTTTGTTAAAACACAATTTTAATGTTATTTTACCTAACTTGAGGGGACTGCTGCAAATGTCGGTATAGAAGTATAGGTAGAATAATATCAAGATTGTTTCATAAAAGCTTGCTTCATAATTAAGGCTATAATAATAACAATAAAATACGGAATGTTGCAAATAATTGAGCCACAGCTTTTTGCCTTATCACCACGCAAACAGACAACCGCTGTGGTGATGAGGGAAGCACTATCTACCTCATGCGTCGGTGGGTGCGGGTTCGAACCCCGCAAACTGCCACTATTTGTGTGCATGAACTTGTTTGCTTGCATTGGCCTGTGTATATTATTTTTTATGTATTCAAAAAACTAATGGTTTCGGTATGTATTACCAATAAACAAGAAACTTACATATGTGGTATAGGTTTCTTTAGTAATGCTGAATAAATATACATGTACCTACAACATATATTTTGAGCTATATATCTATAGAATTATTATTGCAGTTAAAACCACGTTTATTTTAGCAGTTTAATACCCATTTATCTAACTTCGAAGTTTAATTAAAAATCGATGACCACTTCCCGACAAAGTCATTAAAGTCAAATATCGAAACAATGCAAGTCCTAAATATCGCCGACCACACAGAATTGCACCATCATTGTGGGTGGTATCTATAATTCCAAATCGTTACGAAACTAACTTTGACAGCAAAAGCTTCGAAATTTGAAAATCGAAAAAACTAACATGAATGCTTTTTTGGTCATAAACAAGTTACGGTTAATAAACCGTTTCTTTGCAAACAGAATAAAAAAAACGTTAAAGAAGTGTGTAGTTTTAGTTAGAGAAGCGTGAAACTTCTTACGTCAACAGTTTAGTTCGCACAGCGTACAGTCGAGTGGAAAGATGGGAGAGAACTGCTGCCAAGACAGTAACAAATAAAACAAAAAAGCTGTTCATTCTTTAATAGATTTTTTTAAACTAAAGAAATATTAGGGAATTCCTTAAAAATCATGTTTATGACGAGATTTTATGTTACTTTTTAATATAGGTAACTGATTAATATTTTTTATCATTTATGATCAGTTCTGGCTCTTGTAACATTATTTCTTGGTTTTACCTACTTTAAAGCCATGGGTCATTTCTCCTTGGTTGGTGGCGTCAATATGGCTTCTGGAAAACAGTAATGATTTCCCTTACGGAGTTTGTTTGGTTTATAATAATTGTTTTAAATTTATATTGTTTTATATTTTTATTGTTATTTTATATTTAATACTATTGTAAGATTTCAAGTTTACTTAAAATTCAACCTAAGATATCAAATTAAGTCGAGCAATAGGCAAAGTCGTACGTACGAGTTTATTTGGAATCATTTTAGTGCTCTATATTACCGCACTCTTTAGAGCTTGCTGTCATTTATGTTTCAAGTAAATGAGTTAACGTTTATATTTAACAAAGATTGCATGTTAACTTACCACAACAACACGTAATAAGACTGGAAAATTATCACAATTATGTACTATTTTAACATCTAAGTTATATCGTATTCCATAACTTATACAAGTTATACAGGAACTGCAATCATCATATAGGCAGTAAGACGCAAATCGATGACATAACACTTTTGCGAAGCGTCGTCATCTTCTAAATACTTTTCAAATTAACAAGTTAAATAAAAATACACGGGGGGACTAAGTGGACAACATTGCAAAACTAAAAAACCTCTTAATCTTTGATAAATATATACCTCCCTTAAAACAAAAGATTATCGCAGACGTAAATATGTTCAGTTTTTTACCTAATTATCACGCATTAGGGATCAGACCCGCTATGTCAGGCTATAAGCGCTCTGCGTTACGAAGGCCATTACGTTATCAATCACACATTAAATAACATTCATACCTCCTAGCGGCTTTTCTTTATTATAATTTAGCATTTACGTAACCACCTGTACAGTAGGCATTACAAAAACTTTAGGTCAAATGCATCTGATCTAAGGCGCAAGCAAATTGGTCCAAGATGACTTGCCTAAATCGATATCGAGTGGAGTTCGTTGTTCTGTATAGTCTTGGAGTAGTTTAAGTTTGTTACTCATTGATTAATAACTAGAAAAAAGAACGGATTTTTAATAAATATATCTGATTGGGTTCAATAGGACTTAGATAATTTTATAATTTACTCAAACGTACTCACAAATAATGAAGTAAGCATTTGTCATGGCGATCAAACAGCGGAACTGGACTGTGTCTTAGTACCTATGCCCTAATAAACCAGGACCAGAATAGTCGTTTACCTGAACTGGCCAGGCTGCAACTCGAACCTAGTCCTCTCAAACCTCAGGCGAACAATCTCTCAACGCACTATGTGGCCGAGAAAAATATGCCCTTTTTTGTGTACCTTCCTTTAATATAACATTGCTTTCTTTGAGGCTCCATTCCAGATCATTCACTAGCCCCAAATAATTTAGGTTTAATAACAAAAAAATACTTACATATCAATTTATTCAATAGTTAATTATTCAATTTTATTTATTTCTCCATTCCAGATCATTCACTAGCCCCTGATAATTTAGGTTTAATAACAAAAAATACCTACATATCTATTTATTAAATACTGAAATATTATATTTATCACATCTTAATGTCTAAAACGATAGTTTTTAGAGTTGTAATCTGTAAATAGGATTACAAATTCGATAGTTCGTCAAACTTATTCTACGAGTAAGATTTAAATAAATATTTTGACCTTTAATAGTGGTTAAATATTGTTTAATTCGGCATCAGCTTTTAATTTTCTACAACAGTCGCACCAGTAAAACCGCACGAAGTTAAGCTCAATACTTTGTACTAACTAAGTAGATGGAGTCACGGGTTCAATCCCCGCTAGCGTCCATTACTCCAACTAAGCCGTTTCTGAGAACGAAGTAGTATTTGTATAATTTACACGAAGCTTCCGCGGTCAGATTCAACGGCTTACTCTAGCACTTATGCTGTAATTGCTAATTGTATGCGTGATACTCACTCCCACACACTTCTGGGCTGTTCCCAACTAGGAACTACTTTTATTGGTGACTGTACTTGCGTTTGCCTTCAATCTCACCACTGAGTGACTATAGTGTAGAAAATAGAGCACTGTTCTGGAGAGAAATGATTCTTAACACAAGCAGCTTTTCGCGGTTTCATCCGTTTAAGGTGATTCAAAAGAAATCGCTCCCTACTGTAAATAACGCAACCGATGACGACGTGTCTGCCTGAACTTTATGATTTTAGTACTGAATTAATCTTCATCGCAAGCAATGCATCTATAAGTCATCATCATCATCATCCACAGCCTGTAGACGTCCACTGCTGGACATATGCCTCCACCAAGGTCTTCCACGTCGCTCGGTCCCGCGCCGCCCTCATCCAGCGTTTACCGGGGGCCTGCCTATGCTGCGTCTCACAGTACGTGGCTGCCACTCGAGAACTTTTCTGCCCCACCGGCCATCTGTTCTGCGAGCTATGTGCCCTGCCCATTGCCACTTTAGCTCTGCAATCCTTCTGGCTATGTCGGTGACTTTGGTTCGCCTGCGAATCTCCTCATTCCTGATTCGATCCCACAGGGAAACTCCGAGCATAGCCCTTTCCATTGCCCGCTGAGCGACTCTAAGCTTGTTTATAAGGCCCATAGTTAGCAACCACGTCTCAGTGCCGTATGTTATCACAGGCAACACACACTGGTCAAAAACCTTTGTCTTCCGACACTGCGTATCTGCGGTATCTGCAGCATCTATAAGTGTATAGGTATAATTCATAAAGGTTTGTCAAATATTGACGTTATTTTCGGGTTTATTCTTGAGAAAGAAAGAAAAACAAAATATTTTTATAACTCTACGTTTAATATAGCTCAAGATATGATAGAACGAATCACTATGATGTAGTACTGATTCGGAAGGGATCCCGCCACCAAGGTATTCCTAGGATTAATCACTTCTAAGTCATTCTTATCCCATGGAAGACATATACACTCATAGCCGAACCCACGCAAACCACTTTCTTCAAATCGCTAAATATGGCGCCATTACGTTTTACAAGTTGATTGACAGTTCAATCAAACAGCCTTATAAAACTATACTTAAAATATAACTTAAATAACGTTACATAACTTAGTACGTAGTAGTTTCTCTACTGTATTATTATAACACTTGATCTATTACCTACATATAAGTTATGAACTGTTTCTAATTAACGTAGACACAATTTAGTTTGAAGTGTTTGAGAAGTTATGTTCATTGTTCCGATCCTCGGATTAATGAGAAATGGATTTTGTCATTCACAGAAGCTTAACTTGTAACGATCTTGCGGAGGAGAGTATCAACAGAAGATGAAAGTTGTAAATCATTTTCATCAACGTATACTAGTTTTTACTTAAGAAACAAAAAGTGATTCAATATAAGATGGTAGCCGAAATGTCAATTTAAGATCTAAACGCGATAGAATCTGGTAACAACCGTTTATTATTTTCACTAATTACATAAAAACTACTTAGATTACCTACATCATTTTTATACAAATGAATCGCGAAAACTTCATCTTACCCAACAAAAGGAAAATAATCATAACTTTGGAACCATAATAACAAGACGATTGAAATAAAGGCTAAGTAGGTGAAATAGCAGAACTAGTAAGAACCTTCGCTCCATCAATAGAGGAGCGTGGGCCGGCGCCCGCGCACGCTAAACGACCAGTAAACCCTCTCTAATTTAACTTAAACCCACCTAGCGCAGCCAATAAACCAGATTCTCATATTTTAATATCACTATACATACATATGTATATTGGAGGCTGCTATGAGAACATGTTTATTTATTGGTTTATAACAGGGACAACAGAGAGAACAGTATGTATAAAAATCGGTTCTTAAAAATAAACTTGCAGCGACGCGCGGCATTACACGAGTAACTTCCGAAACAGAAAATACATATTATATATCGCCCATAGATTTTTCTAAAACTTTGGGTATCAAATGCATAATGAAAATAGTTCAAATTAAAATGACCTCACCGCTAATCAGGACACAAAACATTACCGAAATCAAGATTTTCAAATCTAGACCGAACCTATAGTCGAGGCTTCTTATGTTTGCAATAAATTCAAGTTGATGTGCTTTTATAACAGGCAAAAGACTTAACGATGGAAATAAAAATTTGCTAATTTTGTAGAATCTCAACAAATTCAAAGTTCAATTAAAGAGAGTTCTAAATTAAATAAAACGTATTACTTGTATGGTTGACATTCAAACCCGCACGTCAGTTGCAATTTAAGTAAAGTTTAACCATGGTTATCAGATATCAAAAAGCGGAACTATCTTAGTAAACACCCAGGCCATTCAGTTTGAACTAGTCTAAAATATCTAGTTTAAAATGCTATTATATGTGTGATTCAGCTTAAAAGACACAAATATCCTATCCAATCTCAAAAACTATTAATTTTGTATTATTGACATCATATAGAAAAAAAGTCATGAGCTATTTCTTTTTCTTTTAACGCACTCTCACATTTAAAAAAATCCTTCGCGGAGATCGGCGATCGTAGACTTTTCAAGGAGATTATATTCCAACGTTTACAGAAGATACTAGACTAAAACCGTGCGAAACCACTACTAAATTCAGAAGCACACAAAACAAGAGCAATAATTTGCATGCACAAATAAACAGTAACGAGTTGAAATAGGCAGCATTGTATTACTAAAATGACGCATGCGCAAGATACGGCTGCTGCCTAGATTAATACCCTCACTTTCACTGGATACCTACTGCTATAATAACTGGAAATACTTTATTTATTCAGGCCATCTATATTTAATCTGATTTAATTGTTCTTTTGACAATGCTGTATTTTGATTTACATTGTTTCTTTTAGATCAATGAGCAAGTTATAGTGATTGCGACGCTTTTATACGGGACTTGTGTTTTATAATGCTAGTTTTTTTAGTGTTCCGTACCGTAAAAAAACACGGAACCCTTGGAAAATTAATAACACATAAGTATCTGCAGTCCCTTGAAACAGGAAAAAAGCAAACGTCTAAAGAAAACTCGAGCAAAGTTGAAAGAAACCTATAGAGTACTTGCTTTGATGTAGAATTATGAAGGGAAGTGAGAACTTATTGTACAATTAAAGGAAAATCCTGAACATTCTTTCATCGTAACTGACTAGACTCATGCTTTTTAAATCATATCGACTGCCGTAGACTAGAGATGACCCCACGAACATATGGTTTAATAACCGGGCTGGTACTCTAATAACTAAGCTATCACGGCAAGGCCGAAACCTGTCGAAATTACTGAGTGGAATTAGTTTTTGCGTTATTATGTGTAACTCTAAATATAGTTTTAGTTTTTTTTCTTTTGTATTATAAAAATTGAGATACTGTTGAAACAATTGTTCTACTTCGACGGGTTTATTTAGTATTTCAAAATCCTGTATATTTAAGTTGAGTATGTCAGTGATTTAGAATTGGTTTACGGAATGGGTTAGCCTTATTATCATGATTTTATCATATCTATAAACAAAGGGAAAAGGTTAGGCTGTCTTGCCTTAATTAATCGATTTATTTATTCAAACAATATTTCTATATACGAGGCAAAATAATGTGTAATAATGTACAATCGCTAGCAAATCTTATATTTAAAAGAGAATGTAAATTGAAGCTTGAATGTGAGTTAAGTACTCTGCAACATATAAATCTGATTGATTAGGTACTATGCTTAAATGATTGGTCGTGGCGCAGTGGCTCATGTTTATATCATTCCAGAATGGTGCGTACAGATTGGTGTAACATTCTGCGCACTACACGTCCAAATATGCAACGTGCGCAGAATGTTACATTACTAGTTCCATTACACCAATCAGTTCGCACCATAAAGCAGATTAAGCAATGTTCGGCGCGCTAGGTACAAGGATGGGTGACCACCGATCATTAATGTCTCACAAACATTTAAAAAAACATCTAGTACAGCTATAGGTCCTGGGATCAAATTGCAAGACATTATAAAAATGAAAGTTCTCAGCATCTCTCCTTGAAGCCCTTTCGATACGTTTTCTCAAACCAGCTTTTATTTTGGCCATTAAATCTTTTTGCTCTCAACTTTTTCTGAGTTGTTGTAACAGTTTATAATATACAACCTACATATAGGTTGACCAGGTAATCTTTCATCGTGTTGTAATGTAGACATCAATTTAAATCCATCTTTGTCTAAGTTACAATTTATGCACATACTACTTACATAGTCATAATTAAATTGATGAGAACTTCAAAGGTGTCGTCAAAGTTTGATAACGCTTATACATATTTATTTAAAATGGGAAGCGCCCGATTTGCGGTTGTTTTTTCCAATGATCATTTTTTAAATTAAAATTAGAATTGGAATGATTTTAAGAGGAATCTACGAAAAAAAACAACCGCATATCGGGCGCTTGCATGAATTCAATAGATATAACAAACTATTAAATCTGTAATATCGATCGATACTTATGTGATACAGATCAATGTGTTGATAGGTAACTAATTCAACTACAATATGTTAGGTGGTTAACCCAGAAAGATTCTATAAAATCAGAGAAGATAAATTCCACTTACTACTATTTCAAAGAAACTATGAAAGAAATGTAATCGTAAAAAGTATAGCTGAGTGGATAAGAAAAAATAAAATGATCGTTGAAATGTACGAGTTAAGAGTTTCGTGAACTCCGCTCCCAAGGCTTGTACTTGCAATTGTATCGAGATACGATCATTTAATTATTTTCTCATCAAGGTATACTCTGCCAACGTAACACACAATAGCCCTATTCTAGAGCTCTTCCAATTTAATAGGTTTTTTATCACTGCCTCAGCTATTGCGCCCGTCAAATGCACGAACTAACACCACACTGGTTCTACAAGGTTGACCGGTCTCGAATCATTTTATTTCATTACTCTACTTTATTCATAAGTCTATCAATAGGTACCTATGGTAAAAAAGTTATTGATTTAATTTTGAGTCTTTCATGAGTAATCGTTATTTTTAAACTGATATAGGTTGGGTTTTGAACGGCCTGAGGAAGTTCATATTCTAAAAAAGCGTATCTTAAAACTTATGCTTTGAAAAGGACATGGGTTGCCATGGCATTTTTGGGCGTTTTGGGCTAATCATAAACTTGATTATTAACAAGTTATTATAATTACTTCTAAGTAATTGAATAATTTTTTTTATAATATTATTTTATCTTAAAAGAAAATTTGTTTTTTAACAATAAATCTCAAGACTTTTACATAGCACAAAAAACTATTCAAAACTAAACTTTATTTACTACCGGTAAAGGTCGTTTTAAATCATACGAATTCGATATGTACCATAAACATGAGTTATTTACAGTTTTACTGATTAAAAAACTAGCAACTACACTTCCGCCGAGTCTGCAGTTTCAACAACGCAGCAATTTCTTTACTTTTTATCATCAGCCGCCTCTGTTCCCACAGTATCGATAACACGTGTTATCTTTAATTAAATTTCTATAAACTTTAGTTCACGGTGATAAGGGTTATTTTCTTGAGAGCGTGCTGCGAAGGTCGAGTAGTGTATTGTACCTTTCTTAGTACAGTGAGCCGGTTCTGCGCACATTTCACTTCACTGTGATAAGGTTCCTACGATTTGTGGGTCACAAATACTTTCTATGTGTTCTGTTATTGATACGGTATCGCTTCGGAATGACGCGACCGATGTGAATGGATGTCTACACGTAATTTACGGTTTCATTGAATGTGGTTTTTAGTTTCATTATTTTGAATTTAATACAATAAATAAAAAGTTATTTCACTGTGCAGATCATACAACGTGTCAAATAATATAGGTCGTGCAAATAGATTTGAGATAACTGGACGATAAGTAAAACTTTAAAAACCGAAGGAAGCCGCGCGTACTCCAGTAAAATACTTGAAAATTATATATTCCATGCCGAGTGTTCCATAACAATGGAGGTTTACGGAAATCGGTGATGTAATGTAAGCTATGACTATGCGACCTTATTTTCAGTTTAGTCGCCTCGCATGTCGTGATACTTCATCCTTTAGAATACGCGTAAGTGTTTTTTATTAAATTAATTGATTATACTTAAAGGAACATTCATCAATATTAATCTTAAAGTGTATGATTTTGCACAGATATGGAACTTTGGCGTGTAGTTGAAGACATTATCATTCTAATTGTGAAAACGAATTTTGTGTGAACTTTATACCGGTTAGCTTTTTGCTAATTCAATAAATACATATTACCAATTTCAAGACATCAAAATTTGTAAAGAACCTACACTAGGCAAATGAAATGAAAATAGCATATTTCTATACGAAAATGTTTGCATCACTACTGAGGTGATATTTAATAAAGTTAGAGATGATGCTTTGCTAAATAAAATAAAGCAGTAATAAACTATCAATTTATCTTAGCATATTAGCTCAAAATCAGGTTTTGTTTGTTTTTATATCGCGCTTTATTGCATAATATTTTTGTAGAGGTAACAATTTTTGTCCTATTGTATACGATTTTCAAATATACATATAAACTAAGTAGGTAGGTAGTTGATCCCACCGCTATACGTTTTTGTAGTAGTGTGGCTAGTGACCTATCAAATAACATATTCAAGGCTCTTTTATTTTTTACAACACAAATAAAAACTCCATTCGTAATTGGTTGCTAGGTGCCAAAATCAATAAATTTTAGTTGATTGTCTCCAACTCGTTATTTTGACTGTAATGGTCTTGTTAACAACCTTTGCGTCATAAAATGATTGACTTTAGTAACGCCATAAGTGTAGGTAAGTACAAACATGAAGTTATTAGATTTTGTCAGTGACCATGATATTCTAAAAACCAATACCTTACATGAGTTCCGTTTCTAACTTCTCTTTTTGCAGTGAAATCACAACGAATATGATGACATAACTTTATCCTGTTATGCAAAATTCTTACAGCGAGCAATTGTTGATTATTGTATAAACTAAAAGATAGGTTTTTTAACCTATCCGATGCATACTAACTACTATAATTAAATTTATTTGCTAATTCTGTGACAAATTCACTATGAGGCAGGATTCGAGTGCTGGTGCACTCCAGTCAGTCCTCCCTCAAAAAGCAAGCAGTGCAATGAAAACCACCCACTGAGAACACTATGACGCGCACCACAAGTCACAACCCCAACGTGCTCGATTCAAACAGCTACCTACTAATTCAAAACTATAAGTAAAGCCTGATTCAATAAATTATAATCATTGTGTACACTTACATAAAAAATACAATTTATCAGGCTAGTTTTAACTTAATAAAATCTAACCTAAGTTCGAATCCATGATATTGAGCGAAGATTTTATACGTAGGGCGATCTCAAGGTAAGGTTACCTCAAGGGCGAAGTCTAGTAGCCACTTCGGTACCCAGGTAGGTATAAGAGTCCCTTCCGATTTTATCCATGTCTTAGGTAGGTATATGAAGTAGGTTGCTATGTCTAACGTCTTCGTAGATGTAAGTTGTTAGGAATTTACTCAATAGGTACATTAATTTGTAGGATAAATAAAACTACTTTTTAACCGGATTAATCGCGTATAATTTATATTTTACATTTTAACTCGACGTTTCGGTATCTTTGCGGACCCCGTGGTCACGAGCGACTGTAAAAAGTAGTTTTATTTAAATTATGAAACGTGAAAACTTAAGACAATATTAATTTGTAAGAAATAGGAATATACTGAAAATAACATTTTACTTAATAATACGAGCTATTGATTAATAATTAGGTAGGAAATTGTGGATAAAGAAAATAAGTAAAAAAGTATTGGTATCGGAAATTGCCAAGAATTTGACCAACCTGCAATCTTAATACATTTTATATATCCATGGGCCACGATGCCATAAGATGACGTTTAAGTTTGTACGGAATTTTTTTTTGTGTGAACTATTTTATTGATTTGTAGATGTCATACATTCAAAAAACATATCAATAAACATTTTGTGTAAAGAAATGTAAGACTATTTCAATAATTTCAATAATTTCGATGGAATACTCCATACCACGACCTTAGCCCATCCTACAGTATATCATTTTCATGGGAGACCTGAACACCTGCATGATTAAAAACAACTCCCGCCCCCAAAAAAATAAATTCTATCCTTAACTCCTATAACCTTAACATATTATCTCTTTCTGCGACCCACCATTTTCCAAATTGTGTCCCCTCCTTAATCGGTTCTATGATCGTTTCCAACACCCGTAACGTTGCGTCTCATAGCCACCTTACTGCATCCTTTTTCTATCACGATCTTGTTTTCCTGTCCAACCGTATCCGTGTCCCCAGACGCAAACCGCATTTATTACTACTGAGAAATCTCAAAGATCTCGATACAGATGCCTTACTGCGTGATGCTGAGTTCACTTATTGAAACACTGTTACATCCAGCTTGACGATAGATGACAAAGTCAATTCTTTCAACAGTGTGATTCTGCAGCTATTCGATCGCCAAACCCCACCAAATCCGGCTAAAATTAAACATAATCCGGCACCCTGGCTTACAGATAACATCAAAGAAGTTATGGCTCAAAGAGACAAGGCCAGAAGAGCTAATAAGCGCAATCCTTCCGACTGCAACCACGATAAGTTCAAATCTTTAAGAAATCATTGCAATCGTCTGTGTCGGAATGCTTATATGATTCTCTGGTTTAATTCCACGGGCTCTGCACAAGTCTGGAAATTCCGCTAATCTGTCGGTATAGGCAAATCTCCCAACACGTCCCTTAAAGACTTCACCGAAATAGATAAGTAATATACAGGCAAAATGACAATAAAATTAAGAAATAAATATCAAGAGGGTAAGCAAAAGTTTGCCGAGTTGGTCAGAATATGAAGTGGTTTTCAAGCAGCGCGTCCCTGCGATGAGAGCGAAAGTCTTGGCGGCGGAATTAATAACAATGGATGGGATTTATTAAGGACAGTTTCGAGGACTTACTACGTAAACATATCTGATGGTCTGTAGTATGCTCGGGTTTGTACTAAGTGAATGATTTATAAAGATAATGATTTATAATTAATTAGAATAAAGATTTTTTCAATTTCACCGCCCCGGAGCGGTAATATTTGGCGGCAGATTTATATGAAAGGTAGTCTCTAACCCGGCGAACCTTGAAGGTGTCCTCGGAAGCTACGATCACTCGGATTAGTCGCCTTTTACGACACGCTTATTCAAAGCCGACCCATGAAGCCTACATGGGCTGAAAAGCTTCCAGTTTTATCCGAAACATACAAACATGGTCGTATTGCAGTCAATTTGCATATCATCAAAACAAAATAATTATATATTACTTTCCTATTACCCGTATTGTAGGTACTTTAGACAGGCAGATGGACATGATTGGGGACTTTGTTTTATAATTGTATGTATAGGCATAGTAATATTTTAACTACGATTCACACTTTGCTTACACTACCTATTAACAATATTATGCTAGTACTTGTTCATTCTAATGCATTAGTATGACGTAATGAAGGCAGGTATCATAGTGTAATTTGAATTCTGACATACGAGCTCCTTTATCATTAGTATCATGTGTAAAGTGACATGTTAAATTAAATAAGACACTTCTTTGACCAGGATTCTTAACTGAGAGCTTAGTTAAATAACATGATTTGAAATTCATCATAATCAAGGTCTGCAGAGCATAAAAAAAAACCGACTTCACGTCAAAAACTTTGGCTGAGTTGAGAATGTCGTCAACGTAAACATTCTCCGAAATAATACATATTTTTTTCAAAAGTTTGAAATTTTCAATGAAGTACTCAACCGATTTCAATGAAATTTCATTGGGACTAACTATGAAGTATCCTTTATCATATGAAACAACAATTTTCAAAATCAATTGACAGAAATATCTTGTAACAAAGACACAAAAAAAAACATACAGACGCATTGAGAATCTCCTCCTTTTTGAAAGTCAGTTGATCATACATAACTTAAACAGCCCTTGTCGCGACGCGACGCCATCCTAATCAAATATCCCGTTAGAATATCAGGATTATAAATAAGTATACCTTTATTTCAGGCTCAGTCTTCCAGTCTACCTTTGCGTGAATTTCCAACTCAAAGCGACCACTATTCCAGAAAAAGAGAAACAAACATCCACTTAACCTAACATTAGTAGTACAAGATTATCCAAACCTTTATTTCAATATGACGATATATCTATAAATATGGCCGTCAGGATATCTTAACATCGTTTTTAAGACCCCCTCTTTAAAGCACTCGTAGTAATGACAGGCTCAAGGGCAGTGCTTGACAAATATCGAGCATTTGAGTTCGGCTGTTTACAAATATGTCAATTTAATTGGCAGGCCGATAGAAACGAGACTCGGCAAGCTTACTGACAAACAGCACAGTTTCACAATGCCTAACGTGAACTGGCTTGGTATACTCGTATACGAATTATTATAAATCCATTATTAATAATCTGAGGATAAAACTTGTTTATGTAAAGGCGGGTACACATTGGTGTAATGGAACTAGTAATGTAATATCCAGCAGTCGATGCCTGCGTTCGCTGTATTTGGACGTGTATTGCGCACGAAATGAGCATTAAATACGGGCATCTTGAGTATGATTTTTTCCGTATTTCGTCGCAACACGGTCCGTCGCCGCACACATTCTATTCAACCGAGTTCCAAAAGGAAGAGGTTATCAAAATGTGTGTATGTTTGTTACTTGATTGATTGGTCAAAATCTACCTTTGACTAATAGCGGCAATAATTGGAGTACCTTCCCTGAATGCCAAAACGTTATTTAATTGATTTACTGGCAGAACTTTCCAATGTAGTTAGACGTGGACCCAAAAGCTAACTTATTGTATTGTTTTAACAAAATTACAAAATAGGAAGGAATTACTTAAATGTATTATTTTAACTTCTTTCCCTCCTAAAATGCTCAATAAATGGACTACAACGACTTTGTTCTTAAAGGATCAAAAGTATTCTCGGAGCAAATATGCGAGGTAAATCCGTATTAGACGTAAATTTTTTGGAATGCGTGTTGAGTGTTTGCATGCCGTCAATAATTATACATACCATACTCGCTATACAAGGGCAAGGGTAAACATAGCAGGGAATCACAGTCGATAGTAATACACCCCTTTAGTACGTACTACCACGTACTATGTGGGGGAGAGTAAGCATATTTTTTCGTAAAATTATCTTTGTATTTTTTTTTTATTGGAAATTATAAAGCGTTGTTTGATTTCAACCTCTACGTATGGTTAGATACATAATAATATTGTTGGAGCGATGATAATTGGCGATAGTCTTTATATTACTCATTAAATACGCAAACCAACAGTTTACATTTTACTAAAGATTTACGTTACACATTTGTTGCGAGGACCGAAACGTTTAAGAAATAAATCCTTATTCCTCGATGCTTCTTTACGAGACGGAAGTAACATTTCTATGTTAAATTTATATAAAGGTTTCTCGCTAGGCACGCTAATATTGAAGGGTTTTACTACCAAAGATTAGGGAAAAACTCGGATTTGTCACTTTTGTGACATACTCAGCTCAGCTAACCTAATGCTTAGGCATCTACGGACTGTTTGTATCAACCTATGTATATTTGCACATAATCTTACTCAATATAACGCGTACCTCAGACTCCTATTAATACCTCGACTTGTATAACTAATGCTTACTCAAGTGTCAATCAAAATTCAAGGACTAATTACATTGTCCTTAGAAGACAGCCAAGAAATCAATGCGCAAGTTTAGATTACGCCTTAAATAAGCTTTCGTAAACTGACTAGGTATAGGAGGCGGGTAATAAAGTTCATTTCGGCACCAAACAATAGCACGTGGGGCTTGAAGACATTTATTTTACTACCTTATTCATAGGTAACGTGATTTTTTTAATTAAAAGAGCCAAGAGCAATGTATGAGCAAAACTTATTATGCGCACGGGCGAACAAAAAGTTAATTCCGGTGTATTTCGTAATATTTTTATTTTTAGCTGCAGTTACGTAATAGTAAGTTTAACTTTACGATGTTTCACTGCATCAGGTTGTTATTAATTAGCGCATATGTGTCAAGTGCATGTTTACTTTTTTATGGCTTTAGTACTTTTACAGAAGGGCTATGAAATTTTCGAATTTCCTATGGTAATTGACAACATTGGAAGCTTTATAAAGAACTTATAAAGCTTATTAATTGAGATTAGAAATACATTCGAAGCCAGTGCGTGAATTCCTTGAATTATCTTTAATACGAACCAAATAAATCAATCGAAAGATACATTCAAATACAAAAGTTATTCCAGAATAATTTCCCTTACCTACACGAATTACCTACATTGAAAATTTCCCTACAGTGTTGTATAAAGAGGGGCTTTCTCTCGTCATGTATTATTCATGGATATTAAATCGATGAACACCAATAAATGTTCGAGTCTGCCGTAATTTCTGGATTTACTTGTTGCTATGAAAAATATCTGTGAATTAAACAATTAGCGATTTAAACATGAAAATTGTTTTGAAATGGACATACGAAGTGTCTGACAACTATCTTTTGTTTTAAAATAATCAAGATCCGATTACAAAGCTTGTAAATTATAAAAAAATATGTTTCTCTTAGATAAAATACTTAATAGATATTAAATATTAAAATACTTACATATTAATCTATAATTAACTGTACGAATTCTAAGCAAAGCATAGCCTACAACTTTGATTGTAAAATTAAGAATTTTATTATTTCTACCTAGTGCCTAGGTTATGCGTCGTCCGTCACACACAACCCTATTTGGTGAGGTCACTGTAGGGACACGGGTGTCTTCCTTGGGTGACGAGGCTTAAGGCATAGCGTCATTTAGGTATACCATCAAAAGGGCCCTGTGCTGATAGGTAGAAAAGTTTATATGTCGTAATTTAATAAAATATAGCAATTTATAAGACAATTATCCTAGCTAGAGCAAACTCCTTACAATAATTTTAAATTGATAGATTTTGTGTTATCTCAGAATGTAGTTGTCGTACCTATATTGTAAATCAAAGTAACTGCATAAGGCCTTCGCACAAGCATTACCTACTTCACAAGGCGATAAATTATGCAATCAAAAATGCAAAATTTTGTAAAGCAAACTAAAATTACATACCTATACTATTAGTCTTTCATTGTATCTTTTAAGCTGTGCGTTCATAAACAATAAAATTAAAATAAAATAAATAAAAATATATTCTTTTTCTATACAGCAGTTAATTAGGTAATAGAAATTAAAAAATACCTTTTCTAGAAAAACATGCTCCCGATTGGAGAAATATTTCAAGATATATTCTTTGAAAAACGGCTTCAAATTTATGTTTTTGTTTCCTTATTATTCTTGGAATCCGCGGGCGGAAAACACTTCGGCACTTTATCCTGCCAACAACGTGATGGACAGGAAAATTAACTTCTTTAAGATTTTCCTAGCGCAAGCCTCCGTTCAAATCAGGATCAATATCTTCGGAAAATTTACATTCGAGAAACGTAATAAATTGAGGAATATTGTTTTCGTATTATTTTAAAAAGGAACAAGATTTCATAGAAGTAATGGGCTTTAGAGAAAAAATACACACGTAGATAAGCTATGCACATGTATGGCGTAATCATCACCTGCTTATCAACTTTCTTCATAGGTGCATAACCTATATTTCGGTTTGCATTACGTCGTCTATTGAAATCTTAAGGAGTCCTTTGATATCAGACCATGATAAAGCGAAATACATGGACGAGTATTATAAGTACCAGAAGCCTACGTTGTTCGACTTCCTCGTCGGTAGTAATCTCACATACCTAATCTTTGCCATTACGCAATCACGTGAATAATATATGACGGGTGTACCTATATTTAATGTTTTTTTATCTACGCCTAAATAGCACTAGCAATTAATAAGCTTCATGCGGAGATAAAACAACAGTAGGTTTTTAACATTTCATTCCTACGTCAACGCTGTTTTATTATATTGTCTGGAAGAGATCGATTTTAGCGATAAGGGTGCTCTTTGTACTTTGTCTTGGACTCATATTTTTGCGTAAGTTATCACGGTTCATCATAACAAAAAAATACATTGAAAAAGTTAAAATTATGTCCGCTCAATTTATGTCTTGCTTTGCGTTAACTTAAGTACCTACAAAGGTATGACTCGTTGCAATAAGTTATATTCGTGTCATTAATGTAGCTACTTGGTTTTATTCGCCTTATATTAAATTTTTATAAAAGTTTGTGTAAGAGATCAATAAAAATAATAAAAACGTATACTTCAGTACCAGTAACTTTAAAGTACTTTCTTAGAGTCGTCTAAGAAAATGCGTTTGCGCCAAACATAAGGCATCACATTATTTCCCATAAGATTTTGAGATAGACTGTCGTTTGTTACATATATTATGTCGTATACATACAAATACTGTATATAATGTATTTATAAACCCTTATAACAATAGGTACTTTACCCAAATTACCCAAACTGAAACATCAACCATGTGGCTCCAAGGTAAGATCTTCACCTCTTGCGGGCATCCTCTCCAAATCAATTCCAACATTTGTTCTACGATTTTTTACAAATCTTGATAAAGAACACAAAAAATTAAAACAAAAGTCTTTGCTCCTTACTCTAAATTTTGTAAGAAGTGCCTATTATTATTATGAAGCGATATTTTACTGCGCAAGGTTCGTGGCATACCTATGCTCAGAGTAAATAGAGTTACGCCTCTAAACAGAGACTATAAATATTTTTTGTGTGGGAAAACTAAAATTTTTAAAAATTATTAATTTTAAAAAGTTGTAGAACAAATGTTGCTATTAATTAGCACATCACCTATTGCATGCAGCCTCTCCACAACATAGCGGAACAAGGGGGTAATTAATGTAGTATGCATCCCAACCCGAACCAGTTAAGAAAAATTAGTTACTAAACTGACCCGGCTGGAACTCGTATCCAGGAGTCCTAGGACCATTCACGTCGCAGCCAAACACTCGCTCGACCACTGCGCCGTCATATCCTAGTTCTTATTTTTACAATAAAACTCATTGCCATAAGTTTCCTCGATTCAGGATAGGTAAGTATTAAAATAAAATACATTTTTAACCGGCTCGTTTCCACGAGTCAAATAATTTTTTTTTTTTTAATTCAAACTCATAGTTATTATTTTATTCAACTACAAAGACTAGTATCTATATAGTTTCTGAATAGGTAAAGTACCTACTTAGATACTTTATTTTACAATAAAGTCTTCATTCATATAGGTACGTGCCCAGTTCGTATTTAAAATTTGATTACTTCCATAAACAACCAGCAAATTAGTGCGGTTAGGCCCTGCGGAAGCGGCTTATCTTAAAAACAAATATTATTTGAGTGAAACTGTGAGATGGTATCATTTATTTGTCCTCCCGTGCAGGCTTCGAAGACAAACACGATCTTCAGACTAGGGTGCCTCAAGTAGGTAGATATAAGCCAAGTTTGTTTGAACAATTGCAAATGAGGGATCGTTTGTTATATATTTTTAACTATAAACCTAACACAAACCTTATATCTATCTGCCTGTCCTATAAAATTTACTCGTGGGCTCACTTAATGGTCACACGAGAAATGTACCCAATTTTGCTTGTAGGTTGACTTGATTTTCTAAAGTAGGGTAAGAATTTGTTCACCTACAATCTGATAGCTGACTTCGAATAAACACTTTTATACTAAGTTCTGAAAATGAAAATTGAAGAGTAATAAAAAGACGATAAAAAATAGAACCATTGAACTTGAAACTCACCACAAAAACCTAGTAAAGTAAAAACCATCCGAGTAAAAAGCTTGCAAAAAGAAAACTTGTTTTATCACACACTTGCAACTGGGAACGTTGCTTATATTCACACAAATATTTCAATCAATTTGAACACAGCCACACAGTTAATCAATAATCACGGTAAGAATTGATTTATTAGTACATAGGTAGGTAATACGTTTTTTTACGCGGGAATAGAAGCGGAGCGAGATGCGTGACTGCTCACGACCGCTCGTAGAACAAGACTGGCGAATGAACGAGGCCGGTCCGTGACGAATGAATGGAATTTGGTGACCGAATGATAACAATGCGTACATACGATAACTTGACAAGAAAAACAATTATTTGTTTTTCTTTAATTACATAAATTTGTTTTTATACTTGAATATTGGGTCAGTCGATATGAAGGTAAGTATATCTATTGTACCTATAAAAATATAATGAATATTGTCAAAAAATAATTTAATATCTAGGTACCTATTCTTGATAAACAATAAAAAATGCTTTACGTGACTCAGTTTCGTTAGTCAGTACCTTTCTTTTCTACCTTATATAATCTACTACCTGTATTAATACAATTACATAAATTAAATGCCTATAAATTTTAGGATTACTCTACAAATAGGTATACAGGCATAAAGACAATTTACATTTAGGTAGGCAAAGCTGATATGTGTCATAAAAGTGAATACGTATCTCCTAAATTAAAAATAAAATATACTTACCTACTGAGATATGTATTTACGTCGATGGTTCAGATTAAAGGTTAAACTAAACTTTATGTTAGAACCTATCCAACTACCTACTTACTCCAGAAAATATTATGAAATTCAAACTAAGAAAAGTCTTAGAAGGTTTCATTCATAAAGTCATCACAGTGAACAGTGAGTTAGCACTTCACGTGAAAGTGCTAACCATCGACCGACCGACAGACATGTGAGTTAGTAAAGAAACTGAGAACTCGGCAATATGTTGCTTGAAGCTAGAGAGAGCGCTGATTATAAGTAAATAAACTAAATTAATAAATAATTGTTGGACATAGGTATTGTCAGACAGCGACGACGTCTAGCCTTGACATAGCTGATGATAAAACTACTAGACATGCGCGGTCGCGGACCGAAATTTTGGGGGGTTACCACAAAGTTTTTAATCAGAAGTACCTTTTTCTAGCTTCAACTCTTTTAAGGAGTTCACCTTTTCATGATTTGGGGGGGCCCCCATGTCCTGTCCCCCATGTGATCCTGTGTCCCCTGTGACCCCCGCGCCTTAGACTACAGATGCACAAATATAAAACATAATTATGGTCATTAAATACCTATACATATAAATAAATTACATATTAACTAAAATGTATTTTTTATTTTGCATTTGAACCAAAAATGAGCGAAGAGTATTTTAGAAATTCTGCAAGAGTACAATTTCTCAAATTGTTTGCCTAATTACAATTTTGTTGTATAATAAGTTTTTGATTTAGGTTACCTTATTTTGGTTAGGGGTGAAGTTTGAAGTTTGAACGCTGGATAAGTAAGTTGATTTTTAATTGGAAGTAGTGTATTCTGTTCGTATGCGTCCACCCGGGTAGTTAGTTCCAGACATATTAACTTGTTATGTAGAGACAACACAGAGAAACTAAGGAGTATCCTACTAATCACGCAGCTACCATTTTAAAGGAGCTCTTTTTACCGTTGGTGTAAAAAACTCAACGAAAGCATCGACGTTACAGTAAAAGTATGGCAGGTGAATCTCTTGATTGAAAGCCAGTAGAGGAACCCGAAAAAGCATTGGGCCGTTTTGTTGGTAAAGAATAATTCTGCCTATTATACCGTTCTGTTACTATATGTATAGCTCCGTATAACTTCTAGGATACGTGTGATAAACACAGTTATTAACACCCAAGTCGTGGATGTTTATATGTTAATTTCAGTTTATTAAACAAAATAAGTACCTATATTATTAATATATTTCTTAAGTTTCCGCTATCTAGTTTCTTGGAACAAGATTCATAATTAAACTTAAGTTGGGCTAAATAAGGTGGTGTTAATATTTCCTATTACTTTCCTTCGAGTTGTAAAAATCGAATCCGTTTCTAATACTGACTTTTCGAAACGCATTAAGGTCACAAATTAAATTGCAGTAGTCTTACTCGTAAGATCGATCAGTGAACGAATGTACATTACATTCGTTCATCAAGTAGTAAGTATTAGAACCGGCTATCTCACTTACTACCATAAGTGATAACTACTTAAGTGGTCCATTGAATATGAATGAGGAAAATGAAAATTGCATTGAATGGCTAGTACTAGAGGTGCTCGTTAGCTGTACGAGGCATGCGGCATACCTATTGCAATTCCCAACAAAGGTTGATGGTCTCGGTGGCGCAATGATTTTAGTCCTTCCTAGCGACTTTTGAGATAGCACTAGGTTTGATTTCCAAAAATCCGAAATCTTTCGCACTAACTCGGATCTGGGTTGTATAATTTGGTACCTACCTATATGTGGTCTGCATAGCAAGCTTTTTATCTTTACTTTCAAACATCATAAGTAGTTGGTGATGCTGATCGTGATGTTGAATGTTACATGTATGTTCACACAACGCCATCTAGTTCTATAAAAGGTAAGTATACGAACATAATTAGGTATACAAGGAAGTATTGTTGCTAAAGTAAATTTTGCTACACTGCAAGTTCTGTTAGAGGAACTGTTTAGCATAGGTGCTAAAATTAGCACTTTCATTGTTTCCACGAAGAGAAATCTTTGTTTGATTAGACGAGTTACTCGCTGCGTCATCGCTCTTGACGTAGAAAGTATTAAGTTAAAATACACATAATGCTTTGATTTTCTAAACATAAGCTGCTTATTGACATATTTTGGACAGCGGGCGAATGTTGCGCAAATTCGCTTTTTCAACGAGAACTCATACCATTTTACCCTCGTGCTTTAAAAAGCTTTTAAATGCAATGATGTCGATATGCAAAAAAATCAACAATATTCCTATTAGAGATAGACCGTAGCGGTGTAGAACGAAATGCCTGCATTTTTCAAGTCTTGGTTTTTTCAAGTGTTATGAGAATTAAGTTAAATCAAGGGTTTCATGTAGATGGACTTGTAACAATATGAATGTGTGAAATTTTTATACGTTAAAACATTTTAAAAGTTTAATTGTGCATTTAAGATTTACATTATATCTAATTTAAATTGTTTAGATCTAGTATAATATATGTCACCAGAGTAATTTTTATTCACTTTTGTGTTTGACTCACACACTACTGAAAATTAAAGCAAGATTATGAATGAATCCGTCGCAATGTCTATTTGAAAATCTAATTGTTATTCAAATTCCTGAACGGTCTTTGTTCGGGCGTCTGCTGCATTTTCTCGTTTCCATCATTTATGATGCAAATTGTTCAACCACGCGTGATCTTCCGTGTCGTTTAACAGAAGCACTTTATCTTCTAATACTAACTTTGCGTTGTTTCATTTTGGTACTGACTCTTCATTTAATCACCAAAGGATTTCGACTTTCTTTAAGGCTAAACTGTAAAACAAGTAACACTGTCAGAGAAAATTTGCTTGCATTGATTTATCGTCCTTTAAGTTAAGTTTTAAATATTGTTCATTAATCTAATCAATTATTGCTTTTGAAGTAGCGAACTTTTGTTTTAGTAACTACCTACTTACAAAAGGTACAAACGCAACGCCTCGACTTAAGTCTACGTTAGATCGGCGATGTTAATAAGGTGTTTTGGCTTTACTGCTACGACAGGACCGCAGCAGTTTTGGACATGTGATGTCAATGTTTCTGCATCAATATTTTATATTATTTCAAATGCTATTTTAAGATAACGATATGATGTCTAATAATTCGTCTCAGTTTTAAAGATCTGAAAAAACATTATTATTATACTAAATATAACTTTATTATCTTAGTAGTATCTGCAATTCAATTATCAAAAATAATACAGACTTTTTATTGATTCCCCTCTTAAAATGATAATGGCTCTAAAATATTATATGATATTTAAATTAGCATTCTAATAGGACTATATTTTATTTGTAAATTTTAATATTTCTTTACTTTCTCATCTTGAAGCGAAGAATTTGTCATAATTTAAATCTCTAAAGTCAAGACTTAGTAGATAAATGCATCTGTTAATTACTCCGTGCCTTCTGTTCGCTACAGGGATCTCATATTGGACCAATTCTTGTTTGCTCATATTAATGTTTAAACGGCATAGGTGTTAAACTTTGCAATACTTACTTAATAAATGCAAATGACTCGAAACCATTAAGTACAATTAAACATTTAGATGTAATAAAATAAAGTCTTATTTGAAATTACAACATTACAACATAGCATTTCCACAACTTTCCTCATTTCTCTCAGCAGGCGCTGCGCGTGCGATGACTATTCACACGACGGTGTCGGGCCGCACAGTTATGGCATTCATTGCGTAAGTTACGTTGACGGTGTTTCGTATTGATTTGGGATCAAATGTAGGCATAGGCCTACTCAATCTATTCACATATTCAGTACTATGAAGGATATTTAGTTTTTTAGTAGTAAACTGATATGTAATTAATTTGATTTGACGGTAAAAAAACGATGACTTCAAAGGAAGAATTAAGTTCACGTTTATCTTCAGCTATTGAGAAATCAATCATAAGTCGTGCGTGTGGCGTAGTTATTTTTGTTCATACGTATCCTGAAAACAGTTTGTTTAGAATCGTTAATAGAATCGATTGGAATTTTGATATGCTGGACTGGGAGCGAAAGAAATACATATAATGTGCCAGCTGCTTCTCTTCCCGGGCATACTGTAAAAGTCAGTTAAGGGAAAGAGGTTTTATTGACGTTTTTGCGGGTGAAAGGCTGACTCCCTGTCACTGCAATAGTCTCTCTCCATCATTATAATACCTCGAAATCTGTCAAACGTGACATCAGATGGTTTGATGGCCTCTGGTGTTCTGTCTACCCCATAAGGGATACAGGCGTGAAGTTATGTATGTATGATATTTGAACTCAATAATCTGTACACAACCTTTAAAAATGTACACAATCAATTTCCGCGTGCGCTCATGTCACGTGATAGAAAATATATTTAGTATTTAGGGTTTGTATGTAGAAGCTATTTCAACTTCCTTTACATCGCCCAGGGGAGAGACTCATGGCCCTGCAGTGGGCTCATTAAAAAGGTTTGTGTGAGGTGATGATTGAGACAAGTGAACAAATGTTGATTATTTCTTAGGTTAAGATAGGAAGCCTGAAAGAAGCCTTAGAGATAGTTTAAAATATTTAAACTATCTCTCGTACGTGTAATAAATTCTAAAATTAAAGTTAATTGCAGATCTATAGAAAATGAATACAATTTTAACTCCGCTATTTGTAATGTTGTCGATGTATAGCGTCACACTCTTCCGTATCATAACTGTAATAAAACCCAAACAAAAATAATGGTTGTGTCATCATCAAGAATATTTTGTTTTTCATAATAAAAATAATTGCTTTTAGTTAAAAAACACTTTTGTTTTGATTTAAAACATCAAAAAGCTATTTTTGATTATGGTTTAATTACAAATAATGATGAAATGGTAAACTAAAATATTATTATTTTCTGTGTATATTTTTGATTTCCGTTTGTAGAAATATTTACTTAACGAAACTTCACACAAATATAGTTAAGAGAAATAAAACATAAATCGTTTCATTAGGTATCGATTACCAACTTCTCAAATTTTATCCAAGTAACACCATGTTTCAGTAACCACTCTTAGGTATACAACTACGCAACTATGCTACCTACATCTGTAAACGATAAATTAGAAAAATTGTCGTACTTATATCATTTCTACTTCACACGTATTGAAATTCAATAGACAAGTGGACGACTAGTGTGCGTACACGCATCGAGATGCATTGGAACCGGATCAACTTGTAAAGTTAGACGAATATGGTAATTGTTTATGTCATTCAAGTTTCACGAGTCTGGAAGGAATGTAAGTTTTGAAGTTAGTAAGTAAAAAGAAGAAATAAAAAATTGTTATGTGACAACCAGTAACCTAATGCTGTAAAACTCTGTACTTTTTGAGAACATTGAAAGGTGCGACCAAATAGACTCTGTTAACACAGGCTTCAAGACGGCACCGTCAACAAAGTGGATTATGGATTCCTTCTAGAACTCTCGCTTACTCTCTCCCTTTTAATGGTATCAAAGGGTCTATAATAAAGTCCTTTTGGTTATATATAGAGACATATTGAGGTGGTTTTTCTCATATACTGGGTCTCTCGTTATGAATAGATAACCATTTAACTGCAATTCGTTCGGATGTGAGGCTATTAGAAAATCATATCTTTTTATGATAATGCAGCAGTAGCCTTTTATACTTTTTTTATAAATTTCGCTACTTGCAAAAGTAAATAAAAGTTCCCATGCCATTTCGTCAAATAGAGGTATTTGTGTATTTTTTTTAGTTAGGTGTACTCCTGAAGACTCCTGAAGAAACATTATGAATATTGTCATTGGAACGTCTTAATTTTTTTACTTAATTTCAATTTTTATCACCTACTGTGAAAATGAAGTATGGCGTTATAGCTGCCCACGATCTTAATAAATTTTCTAGTATGTGTAGAGTCTAGAAAGGTATACATTTTTTTTAAATGTTGCGTGCCGAAATCGAATAGGTTCCCCCATCGCCAATGTGTACAATACAAGTTACATGATTAGTGTTCTCACTCCTGGCGTTTGTCCAAAAATATATGTTTAATACAATATCCATCATCTTCAATCACATCAAAACTTATATGTTAAGTAATGTTACACAATACTTTATTTTTAACAAGCCTACCTACGAGAACATGAGTCTATGATCTGGACGACGAAGAGGTTGAGGCCGAAACCAACAAGCAGGCCTAGTGCTGGTTGGTGGATGTCTGCAAACAAATCATAACGATTGCTGTATGCTTTTACACCCGGGACCGTCTTAACGTGCCCTCCATAGCACGGAACTCGTCGTCATATATTAATGATTGGCGGCCAAGACAACTTCTAAATATAACATTATTAATTATGAAAAAATATTGTTATTTTATTAAAAACTAGCTGTGACCCGCGACTTCGTCCGCGTGGATACCGTTTATTAGAGTTGGATAATAGTATATTATGTAACAAGTGAGCGAAGTAGCTAATTACAGTCGAGGCTGTGATTTGAGCCCGAGCCGCAGGCGAGGGCTTAATAATGAGCCGAGACTGTAATTAGCAACGCTCACGAGTTACATACGACGTTTTTCAACACACTTGTGAGTAAAAGACAGACATACCTGGTCATAAAATAACAAACACACTTGATAACAAAGCTGTGAATTGTGATTGAAAAATGGCGCCGAACCTCGCGCATGCGCGTAGGTTTTTTTTTCCGCCAAATGTGTCAATGTCTGTATAGCATATACAGCCTATTTTAAGTGAAAATGTTTAATTTGGAGTGGTAAATGCAAATATTTTATAACAAATTATTGTAAATTGTAAACAATTTGTTTGATATACATATTTGTTCTACTAATATAAGGCGCAAACATTTAAAAATGTATATGGATTTGAAGTGGTATAAAACCTCTTTGTTGTTTCTGAAAAAAATTAATGTATAACCCGGATCAATAAAATATGCTCTGTTTACTCGCATGTAATTTGCACAAAGGTACAATTCAACTTTGTAGGATTCATTATATTATGCACTAGGGTATAATATATTATGCACGCGTGACGTATAGCCCAGTTTATAGTTCTAAATTCAATAGAATAAGGCTCACTTTACGAGCAAGTGTGTTGAAAATACTATTATTGTATCCTCCTTGAAGTTAAAACTTACCTTATTCTAAATTTCGTCAAAATCGACTCAGTATTACTTCAGAATTACTTCAAAAACTGTTACAACAAAGCAGTGATCCGCAGTTTCACCTAGGTTTTGTGAAAAAGTATAGGTAGGTAGGTATAATATTACATAGATGATGCCCGCGACATTGTCTGTATTGGATAAGTATTTCGAGTAGGTTATTTTGTTCTCCAAGGTCCTAACTATCTTTAATAACAAAAATAAAAATGAAGAATCTTCGCCCATATAATATGTATAACTCCTTATCACAAACATAGGTAGGTAACTATCTATTAGGTACATTACAAAGGCACATAGCGTTATAAACAAATCGGGTGCCAAAGTGCCTTAAATTTTAATATTGTCTTAAGTTTTCGCGATAACTATTATGTATGACTATTAACTAAAACACTTTTTAACCGATTTTATCGCGTATATTTACATTTTAAATTTTAACAGTCGCTCGTAACCACGGGGTTTGCAAAGACACCGAAACGTCGAGTTAAAATGTAAAATATAAATTATACGCCATTAATCCGGTCAAAAAGTGTTTTATTTAATGCCTTCAATTTTACTTAATTCATGCAATATCTTCATTAATTATACTAACTTATTGTTATTCTAGGTAAAGCTAAGTAGTTTTTGCGTGAAAGAATAGCAAAAATCTATCCATCCAGCCATTACCAGTATACATACAATTCTACCTATAGTTATGTATGGCTGCTTTTCACTGCCAAACGGCTAAGCCAATATTAATGTAATTTGGTATAGTAGTTAACACATACGTTACTTTTTATTCCGAAGAAATCTACGGTTTCTGACTTCCAAGAGGCAGAAACGATCATGAAATAAACAAAACCTTGATTTCCATTTTATCTCTGTATGTACAGAAGGCAGTAGGTACATCAAGCGTTACAAATGTGTCAAAATTTTTTACTTGAATTCGAACTCTATGCCCTTGATAATAAGTTAAAATTGGTTGGGGAAATTTGACAGGTAATGTAACGCTTGTTCCTTCTGTACCTACCTATATTAAATCGCGCAAAAGCTTGCGCTCGCCTCCCGCCTTTTTATACGTAGAGTCATTCGGGGTAAAAGGCCGCAGTGGGTAGGAGTACGCAGTGTCGTTTTCTCAAAGGAGAAGTGGGCCGGCGAGTACTTTAGTTCGTCTTGATGGGCTCACTAGTGACACCTTCTTGTGTCAACATTCGCCCAGCGTTGCGTGCCACGTGAAACGTTACAGAAAAAAAAATAATAAGTCAAGGTAAAAATCGTTGTTTTTGCATCATTTGGAAAAGTTTGTAGTGTCCTGTCTTATGTGCTTATTGAGGTGAGTTTATTTTGTTGTTTTTATGTGTTTATTGAACAAGTTATCCCATAATAAATTCATAATCTATATTTATTATTGTCAGACTTAGACATTTATTTCAATTTATGGTTGAAACGGGGTAAAAGTACGGGGGTAATAGTACTCGTGCGTACTTCACCCACACCTGCGGACTTTTACCCTGTAAAATTCCGCAGTATTAACCGTATTATATCGCGTTAAATTATTTTATATATTTTAACTTGTCCCTCGGTCACGGTTAGTCCCTCGTTGTCAACTATACATAAAATAATTAAACCAATGTGATGAAATCAGGTTAACAAAGTGTTTGTACTATTTTTCAGCGACGATATGATGCCACGTAATTATAAAAAGAAAACACCGGGGAGAAATGTTATCCGCGAAGAAAAATGTTACAGATAAAATTTAAATGGAAAGTAACGAAGATATACCTGTCGTTCAAAAAAGTGGTACCTACTTCAAAAATTGAAAACATGTGCCACACATATAAAAACCGGTAGCTGAATTATATCCACTGCCACGTTTCACTCAACAGAAGAAGAGAAAAAGAGCATGCTTAAAATCCGAAATCATAACTCCAAGTCCATTTAAAAAACAATTGCAAGAAAAGAAAGAAGTTAAAGAAAAAAAGAAATTACGTTACTTATTTTAAAATTTGAAATTGCGTTATCGTTTCATTCCACGTTATATTGGTTTACATTTCCTACATTTTCCTTCCCGCGTACTCTTACCCCAAGTGCGTAGTTTTACCCAAGCGATTGCGTACTTTTACACTTACACTGGGGTAAAGTACGCATTCTGACTTCCTTCACCTTTTCTTAAATAAAAATAAAACCTGTAAAAGTAACACAATAAGTAGAAATATTTTAGAAGTCTATTAAATATACTACAGATTGGGCATACTTGTGTGTCTCAGATCTTAATATTTTGTGTTTAATTAAGCAAAAATGAAAAAAGTGCGTCCATTTACCCCGAATGACCATACCCTACCGCCGCGAGCCGCGTCGAGCGCGGCAACCGTTACGCAAAAATAATCCCTATATCATTCAGTATCCACGCGCGGTGGGTTATTAGCGAATTTATGTATAAGTTTGGTGTTTCTATACCGATTTCTATGATTCTTTTTTTATTGAATAGGTAATAATGTATTTTTTTTAATTAGGGATGAGTGAGAGTATTATAAACGTAAGAGGAAACAAATATAATCAGAAAGCTCCGACTACAGTCCTACAGTCTACAAACTACAGTCCTGGAACTTTTAAGTGTCGAGTGAATAGGTTTCTCGTGGATGGACGTGTAACACCATAGTCTTCATGCGCACTTTCCATCAGGTGACATGGAAGACAAACGTCCTATCCTTACAATATAAAAAAAAACTGCTAAGCTATCGGGATTTACACGTGTTATTGTGAGTCAACCATAAAATATAGACATATACTGTAGTGGGATATTTTTTATATAATTTTATGAAGAATATTCCTGTCATACATGATTTCTATGTAGCTTTAACCATTAAGGCTGCACACGCGACGGAAGCTTAAAAAATGAAGTAACTTCTCCCGTTTTTCCAACATTTCCCTTCACTGCTCTGCTCTTATTAATTGTAGCGTAATAATAAGTATACTATAACCTGCCCAGGAGTATGAAGAATAATTATACCAAGTTTCGTTAAAATCCGTCGAGTAGTTTTTGTTTCTATAAGGAACATACAGACAGACAGACAGACAGACAAAAATTTTACTGATTGCATTTTTGTCATCAGTATCGATCACTAATCACCCCCTGATAGTTATTTTGAAAAAATATTTCATGTACAGAATTGACCTCTCTACAGATTTATTATAGGTATAGATACAGCATATAACTGTTGGGGCATGATACCTACGAGATTTTTTGTGAAATGCTATAGCAACCCTTTACCTACCTGTCTAGGTACCTACCCAAGGTCTTGTGTGGTAAGACTTACAGGATTTGTTTGCTTATTTGAGGTCAATAACTTCTAAATAACTTCTCTCAAATATCCCAAAACATGCGCTACGGTTTATTAGCAACCTAACCAAAACATTACCACTCTATCAGGCAAAAGGGGCAAAAGGCGGTTCACTTCTCTAAGAGGTCATTTACGTATTGCAGCCCTGTATTGAATCAATATTTCAGAATTTATAGATTCGTACGTGCTCCACACATTTTCTACCTTACTAGCAAAAGCTGCTTTTTTAATATTTTGAACTCAGCAAATTTTTCTCCAAGCCGTGTCCAACCATTGTCCTTTCACCCATCATCTGGCTTTTGGCAAAATCTGGATAATACTTCCATGAATATCAAACGAGTCCAAGCTCCATCAGTTTGATTTTCATATAAACTAGCTTTTATAAAGTGAGGTGCCTTTAGCTGGACGCGTTGGCTTTGTTAATTTTTACACTTGCCAAAATTTACGAACATCTTGAAGTGCATGGAAATTCATAACTACACTGTAAATACAAATCTTTAGGGCGATAACATTCGGTAGGTATAAGGAAATTTGACAACATACTTGAAACTTTCAAAAGATCACTTTCAGAGTGATTATCTGTTTTCGATTAACTACATCTAAGTCAAGCTTTCGAGAATTTGCAACTTAGATGTATAATTGCTGAAAGAAAAGCAACTGTGGTTTTACTTTCAGCAACTTGGACGTATAATTGCTGAAGAAAAGCAACTGAATTTGGAACATATATTTAAAATAGGACATCTAACTTTTCTAAAAAGATATGAATATCTTTTAACGTGTTTGTAAATTAATCCTTCGGTCTAGACGATATTATACACAAAATATTTACTTCAAGCTAGTTTTAATGAATAAATTGCTTCAAATTAAGAGATGTATCAGGTGTAAGGTTTACATAGGTTCAGTTTATTCTGCAACTCAAGCAACTCATTATACGGTTACTGTTCAACTATAAGGGTCTCTTTGGCTACAACCAAATTTGGGGTTAAAGACTCAAAGACTTAAGTTTAAAGTTTTTAAAGTTTACTTCAGCAAAAGGAAATTCGAAAAAACCCGTCAGTTGATCTATTTTAACCATTAACTCTAGTGCTATTTATCGATATACCTACCTATGATTTAAATCTTGTTTGCTTTAGGAAATAATAGGTACGTAATTACATAAGTGCTCCCACAGAGTAGTTAATTCGTTCTGGGTGCCTGGGAAACACAACCTAACCTAATTCGTGAAGCCTCACGAAATACGACCCACTTCTATTGGAGGATCTACTCGGCTTTCGAACGGAGCGTGGGAATTGACAGTTAAAAACCTGTATTGCAATCCCGTTTTTGTAACCCAAGTGTGTCAATGTCAGTTGATCATCATAATCGTCAAATTTCATCTGATTTACTTAAATATTTTGATCTTTTTTAAGCTAATCATCTTTGTAAGTAAATATTTTTGATTTTTCTTAAGTTATCACGATTTAAAATCCTATCGAAAACGTCCGTCGACAACACGATACCTGTAAAATATAACAAGTGTTTTATTCATGAACTAGCCACCGCGCGCGGTTTTACCCGCGTAACTTTTGATCCCGTGGGAATTTCGGGATTAAATAAACCTTCCTCAAGAGTTGGGCTATCAAATGCAAAAACAATTTTTCAAATCCCACTTGTAGTTTCTGAGATTAGCGCGTTCAAACAAACAAACAAACTCTTCAGCTTTATATATTAGTATAGATGAAATAATACTAAAGTTATAACCATACCCACTTCCAATAAACTTGAAGTTAGTTCAAAGACATCCAAATACGTACATAGTTACTGTCAATTTTAAATCAGCATCATATTAATCATCTTAACAGTTAATAGAACAGAAGTATAATAAAAGATTCAGTTATAATAAAAGTCTCATTAGCCGCTTATTCTTCGATCGATTCCTCTAGTGCCGTTACTCTGATATGGGCAAAGCAAGATTGAAAAGAAAGATATCGCATTTCAGTTCGTGCAAGGTCGACTGAACTATTCGATAACGTCAATTGTCGGGCAACGATCGGAATGCATCGAATTTACTCTGTGGTTTCATGGCATTTTCTGCACTGATGCATTGGCATTGATTTGGGATCTAGTGGTTTATGATAAAGCTTCCTTTGTGCCGTTATGCTGGAATAACGTTTTGTAGGGCGAAACACGTCATGCAGAAATCAATTTATTTCATGTTTTAAATCAGTTACTTACATCAGTAAATTTCATAAGGTTATTTTACAATTCGTTGAATAATTTTTGCGTATTTTACCAAAGGGACAGCAATATTTAACATATCTAGTATTTTTTGTTTGAAATACTTCTAATCGAATTAGTGCGAATTTGAGTCTCAACTATATTAGAGCTGTACATATTCATACAAACATTAGGAATCCAATAAAACAACATCCAGAAAGCTTATTAGATTACAAAATTATTAATCTAAATGTGTGAGGCAACGACGGCAGCTCGAAATTGTCATCAAATGAGTGCTTCCTGAGCGATGATTGGCTGCGTCCCCGCTTCCTCTCGCTGCGTTCCGTTTATTAGTTAAACTGATTTATTAGAACGTGCAGACGCAGACGTGTTGATTGATTCTGATACGCTCGGCACCCACGCGAATTGATGCTGGGACGGTCATGTTATGATGGATAATAATCTGAAACTTGAGTTCCTTAAAACTGCTTTTGTATTGCACCTTAATTTGATAGTTCCTGATAATTTATCAGAAAAGTCTGGCTATGCGGTTAAGCTATGCAAATAAAGACCTGAGAATATTAATATGATAAAATTCATAATTCTTATCCCACTATTATTGGAAACGTAAAAATGTTTAAGGCTGTCAAACAGTATATTCTTGTGAGCAATTAAAAACACGAAAAGCTATCATATATTATTAAAATAATAATACTTTCGTTTATTAATAAACAATTTACCATGAATATGCATAAAGAGCTCTATTCATCACTATATGCAAATCAAACAAGATGGTTTTGCTACTTCACAGTTGTAATCCCCGGCAGGATTGCAACACCCACTCAACGACAAGAGCTACTCCTGGTCCTTCAATTCATAATCTGAATTAAACCCTATTAAAATTATAAATGCGGAAGTAAGTGCCTGTTGGCCTATTACGTTTTCACGCAACCAATAAACCGATTTTGATGAAATTACGGATATTGATTTGAACTTGTGAAAGAACATGCCTATATTTTATTACGAAAAAAGACGTAAAGGTTTTGAAATTGAGAATTAAAGTTTTTATGAAGATTTGTCAGTGAAGAAGATGGTCAAGAAGAGATGCAACCATATTGATTTATTGAGTTTTAGATTGTGTTTTGAGTTCAACCTTATTCTGCTTGCAAATACTTATTAAAAGTGTAAATTTAAGAGAAATGATGTTTGATGTCTGAAACTTGATGACATATGATACAGGATACATGTAATTCTCATATTCTAAGCTGAAGAGCTATCTTTCAAAAAGTTTTGATATACATATAAATTGACCAATTTAATTTATTGTTTCGAAGTCGGAACATCTGAACATAAAGCTGTCGGGATTGTATTATATAAATCACGACCCAGTTTATTCAAAATAAACAAAATAGGTCAGCCAATATTATACCTGTTACGTCTAGACTTAAAGTTCAAGGTTGCATAATTTGTCAAGTTCCAACAAATTCAGCGAAAATAAGTAAGGTTGCTTTGAGTTTGATATTACGTAGTCCTTCTAAATTTATAGAAGTTTCTTTGATATCTTGAAAGCTCTCGTTGACAACGAGTGCTTTTTATAAGTATTTAGAAGGAAGTTGTTATGCGATTTCTAACGTTAGAAGAGGGTTGAAGAGGTACCTTATCGAGTGGATCTTTCCACCTGAATTCGTTACTTTAATGAGAGGCGTAACAAATTTAGGAAACCGTCTAAATACATTTCATACTTCAATAGAATGGAGATTCTATGACTCTAAATTAATGTTACTATAATGTATTAATTTTACTTTATTAAGAAAATAATTTGTTCTTTTCAACTTAGAAATAAATTGCAATAGATTTATCTTACTAATATAATAAACGGTTATTTTTTTGGAGAATGTATGCAATGTTAGTTCGATGCACTTTTATAACAGAGTGACAAATTGATGTGAAATTTTGTCCGCTAGTGCAATGCTGCGAGAAAGAGCTACTTAGATAATAAATTAATCTTATATTTTTGGTTATAGGCACTTCAATCAATCATTCAGATTTCAGACCATAATTTGTGAGCAATTTCAAGAATGCAATGTTATCAACCGTATTGATTACACTACTTATTTCAATATCAGACTATTTCTGAAGGCTTAATAATGGATTTAACTAGATTAAATGATTGTGAGAAAAATAAGCTATATTTATACCTGAATAATAATGATAAATTATTCGTATACTTATCATTTAAATATTGGATTAAAATATTTTTATTTTTGATTTTGTTGTTAATTTAATTAATTTAATTTAATTTGAGCTAGAATTCAAATATGGTTCCGGTCCGGGGCGCTGAGTACTTGTATGCAAAAGTCGTTAGGGTGCGTAAAAACCATTTGGATGGCGCCCTAAAAATTCTGACATGCACCATTGGGCCAACTTGTTGGTTTACGACCTAAACCTACTGTTTGCCCAGGGCAGAGACTCAAAGCCCTACATTAAAATAAATAAAATCCCCAGACAATCACACCAACTACATGCCCCCAAAGTAAGCATAGCTTGTGTTATGGGATACGATGTAGCGAACTAGGGGGAACCGAGAATATAAATACATAAATAGATAAACTCCTAGACACGGAACATTTTTTTTCTTGTTCCGTGCGGGAATCGAACCCGCAACCACTGGTGTCTGAGGCAGACAGGTTTACCCCATCGCCAAAAAGGTCGTCATTATTACAGTGGGTCTTTAGAAAGGGTTGTGATGATGAAGTTAAAAAAGCAGCTGAAATATGCGAAACAGCGAGTCTTGTCCTCAACTCGTGAGCTCTGTTGTATCAAACAGCTTTGTAGACAAATGTACCTATAGGAATTTCTATCTTTACTTTACTCAAACTTTTTGGTAAGTTATTGAAAAGTTTTTATAATTGAGAAATAGCCTGTAGTTGGTTTGTCAAATGAGCTGTGATCACGATTAAGCATGTATATCATAATCAACTAAAACTGGATTATGATAAAGACGTAAGTAGTTAAGTCTTTAATACCATTGGAATTTTATCACCAAGCACGTAAGATCTTTTAGAACTACTAAATTAATGCCGTAAAATAGTTTTTTATACATCTTATGATAAAAAAACTACTGAGATATTTTAAAATTTTTATCGAAGTATCATAAATAAATCAAAAGATAACTGCTTTGATAACAACATGTAATTACATTATTTTTACAATATCTTATTGCGCCTTTGCAAAACAAGGTCTTGCTTAGGAATCAAATCATTGTTTTTTTACCTATCTACATGTGCTGTAATTTTAAACGACGCGACGTTTGACTAAGATAGAATTATATACTGCGCCTTCTATTTTTTAAGAGACAACGATACCGTAAAGTTCTTAGTGTGTAATTTTATAAAAAAAAAATGTTTTGGGTTTTGTTATAACACAATCGCCTAACTTACGACTCTTTATGAAAACTTGTAACTGAATTTGATTCATTATAATATTGTATCGTTGTCATGAAAGTTAATGACCTCATTATTTCATTACCCTTCATGTCTGATTATACAAAAACAATCTTCTTTTCTTACCGTTTCAGCTATCATAGAAATCCGTAGGTGTTTGAAATTCACGGGCAAAGCCCTTCCAAAGTCACCTTTATGACAATGAATTTAAACTCTATTTTTGCTAAGTTAACCTAACTACTCTTAATAACGATCTTAGTAAACAGGAGCAAGGTTGAAAATATATTTTCTATGAAATAATGCCCACGCGTTCTTGGAAATTTCTATTAAATTGTTTACTATCTTTTAATTACCTTTAAGTTAAACCAATCAAGAGTAAGTTGTTTACAAGCAGGTATTCTTCGTAATTGTGAACTGATGAGTTCGTTGTCAGATTCACCTTGACGTTTAGTTTTCCATTATAAGTGAAAATCATGGAATTAATAATGGTGAAAATACGTTTAGATTACTTCTATTGAGCAAAGTTTAATTGAGTTAGAATGAATGAAATTATACCAATATAACTCAAGTTATATAGATAAAAATTCATAACAAAAAAACACCTTTTTAATCTGCCTAATCCGCATTAAAAGGGAGTGGCGATACTGCTGAAGAATATTTTAAAGAGATGAATTGAACCATACAGAGATGACCCTAAAAAGGTTGATTGTAGATTATCCACGAAACTTTGCACGTAATAAAGTAAAAGTTAAGATATCGTGTCCGAAAATATGGGAACAAAATATGGAAACATAACTGTAATGTAATAAGGTAACATGACCTAATCCTTGTATAATTGACGTTTTGGTGCCTTTTCAAACAACGGGGGCATGACTGTCTTTCCTCTGACTGACCTCTTCTAAGTAAACCTTACAAAGCACGAGCATTATCATCACTAGCCTATAAAGCCCAATTTCACACAAATATGTCCAGTCATTAGATTTAAGTCGTCTCATATTTCGTCGCTTGTACATCATCATTAGGAGAGTTGTCACTTTTACATGAAATTCTCATAAAAGTGACTTTTTAATGGATGTAATTGTTTTTAACGGCAGTTTCTACCTTTATGCTACCGGATATAACACTGACAGTAGACATGGCTCGTCTGTTCAAGCGACTTCCAAAAAAAGAGGAGGTTCTCAATTCATCTGTATGTTTTTTTTTTATGTCTTTGCTACACGATATTTCGGACTATTATGAATTGATTTTGAAAATTGGTATTTCATATGATAGAGGATACCTCATAGTTGGTCCTATTTAAATTTCATCTAAATCGGTTGAGTACTTCATTGAAAATTTCAAACTTTTTTGAAAAAATATGTATGAATTCGGAGAATGTTTACGTTGATGACATTCTCAACTCAGCCAAAGTTTTGACGTGAAGTCGGTTTTTTTAATGCTCTGCATTCGTTGATTATCAATATTTGAAAGCGGCGACTGTGATTCTGTTGGCTTAAATTAAGGAGCCAGTATGAACTTCGACGGGGTAGATCTGGTGAATGTCGGTCTTAGAAAGGTGACGAAAAACAAAACATATGCAGGTTTTATTCAATATTTTATATCTTAACCTATCTACTATTTCTTGAAGGCGAGCCTAGTGTGTATCAGAAAAAGCCTAGGAAATAACCGGCTCTTAAAAATCATTGCCGGAACACATCACAGCCGGGGCGGTAATATTTGGTGGCAGTATTTATGTAATAAAAATAGGTACTTAATTTTTTCACCAGAATTCCCTATAAATAAATAAAGAGTTCACGAATGCTTCACGGCTCGACGACCGTTCGTGAAGTCACCTATTCCTACCTATTCTGTGTTGACAGCGCCGTGCGTACGTCCGTGGTAAGTAGTTACCAGTGTAACCATGCGTTGCGTAATGATTTCCTCAACTTTCGGTTAATATCTCAAAGTATCACGACCTCGAATTTCGAAAGCGACCCATCAGTCATCCTGTATTTACGATAAAATTTATGTGTCTATTGTAGTTACTTTTATAAACTCATATGTATCAACTATGTCCTCATCGCCCATTGCTTTCTCGAGAATGTATGCGTAGTCATGAAATACTCGTACGGAGTGAAGACGACATGTATGCGCACGCGATATTTTCATTAACACTGAAGATAAATGTTTGCTAATCTTTCTACATCACGCGAACTATCTTTTCAAGCTTCATTGTTATGAAAGGGTTTGTCTCTCAATTTATGTCCTCGTTGAAGCTGCGTTTCCTAATGACCTTCAGGTCAATACCTATCGGGGTCACAGTGGTAGATCTATGGCTTCCCACAGGCCGGCTACATTTTTATACAATTATACGCCTTATATTAAAAACAATACGATTTAAAATTAAAATAATAAAAGTGAGTCTCTCGTGACTATGTTGTCTGTAAGCTGGCTAAGATTTCAGATATTAGTGAGAGTTACTACTCTGAATACGACTAAATTTATGATTTGAATAATATAATGGGCTAGTATAGTACGGATCATAGAATAAATAAAATTTACTGCAGTTCTAGGTTAGGTTTACTATAATGATTTGTCCTTCTTTAAGCCGCGGGTTCACATATTTTTTTTAAAGGACCTATGATTAAAAATTTTGATTCAATATAGAATTGCATATAAATAGACCGTATTAAAGGTACATTACTTTTAATTTCTTAATTTCCTTACCGCTTCGCCTCCAGAAATTACTTCAAAACCTCATTAAACTGGCAAATGTATATCACAGCGCAGCTTTACCTGAAACCAAATTGAGAATATTAAATTAAATGTCAGCTACATAACTTGTTTTATTGTTCTGGGATTGTTCGTGTATTTGTATATTTGTTCTTTAATTTTGTTTAAATGAAATACATTTGTCGTAAAGGCAACGAGAAGGTAAACGTTGAGTTACGACAAATTTCAGACGCGTACTAATTCAAACCGCAAATTGTAACAAGTAATATTTTTGATGCCCTCCATTGCCAATGCTGATTGCAGATGGTTGTCTCTTCATAATACTCTTTGGGTACAGGTCTTTCTCTACTATTACACATAAAGAGAGGGTGTTTTAATATGAAATGCATTATGTGTATATAAATAAAAATATGTTTGCTTCCCACATTATTAAAATTGTTGTTGTAGAGCAATCTTTGCGGCGATGTGCGCTTTGCCTATCATTATTAAAGGAGCATTAAGTAATTTACATTTTACAACAATCTCTTATTTCTTGATTAATTTTATCAATTTAAAATTCCACTAAAGCCATGCTAAGAAATCATTGTTTACATAAAAGTGTTATGAAGAAAAAAATTATAATATCTAAAAATCAACCATGTAAATAGTCTACAACCGACAAGATAATAACATCCCCGTCCCTTCACTGAATATTGAATCTTCGATCATAATCAGATTCGATTGTTTTAATTACTTCCTACGCGCCGGGATATCCTTAAACTTAATTAATAGGCAAGGGCCTGGATGCGGGTTACGGAGGGCTGGCTATGGCCGAGGGCATCTGTAGTCTGCCCTTTGCCTGTATGCAAATTGAACAGCATTTTATCGTATGGGAAATTTCATGATTGTAATTCCTATTTCTTAAGGACTGAATAAATTTCAATTTGAAAATTCGGATTATTTTTGTTGTTAATTTGACTGGCAAATATAAATAAAAGTAATACGTTTGGTAACGGTTTTTTATTTAATTTTCGCATGGGAAGTTGTAGTATCGTAATTTCAATATATCGTAGTTTCAATATTTAATAATTTAACAATTACATTAATGAAATTGAATATCAGGATCATATCGGAGTTTTATTTATGATAGACTAACTGCAGTTTTCAATATTACTAAACTTCAAACTTTGAGCTTTGCCATGATAAACAAATTCTATAATAATTCTAAAAATGCTGACTGTTATGTGATGACGAACCCATGCTGATGAAAGTTTAAATTAAATTTTTGCTATTCGAAGTAAGTCTATTTAATTAGGTTCTTCGATAAACCTAAGAATATAAGTTCTCACAAATGTTGCTCACTTAAAGATAGAGAAGGATAATAGGAAGTCTCTCCTAATGCTTTCATTAACAACGCGCTTCTATCTAATCGCAGGTACGTAAATCCTTTAATATTATTTGCCTCTGCAACCGGTACTGCGAGCGCTGTTCTGAAATAAAAATACTGTTTATGCTTTGATAGATTAAGTAAGGTCTTTATACCTAAGAGTATCAAATTGGATCGTTGTATCTACAATTAATATTGCTTGATGGCCTCCTTGGTGCAGCTTTGCGCATTTTGGGTTCAGGGTGACTGGTGACAAATATTGAAGGATAGATACTGAAGGAGGGCACTCTGTACTCGATTCTGATCATAATTATGTAATAAAAGTAGGAACTTAATTTTTTACCAGAATTCCCTATAAATAAATAAAGTTTTCGTACTTTACATACGCCTGAGACAATCGGGGCACGTGACCTGGCAGGCGGATTGCAGCCGACGCTAGTCTGCCGCGTCAGGACAAAAGACTGTACCTATCTAAAAAAGTGTTGCTTTTCAGAAATTGCGTTTTTCTGATTTTTCAGTAATTTCTTCTATCTCATAAAATCTTTAATATCTGTCAGATGCTATGGAATTTAGGATAGGTCTCTTATGAAGTTACATTCTTATCAGCCATTTAAAAAAATATTTTTTTAGATTATTTCTTAAGTTAAGACCTATAAACTTGTTCAAAGTTGCCTTATGTCACGTTTGACAAATTTTGAAGTATTATAATGATGGAGAGAGGCTATTGTTTACAGGGAGCCAGCTTATCGCCCACAAATACGACAAATAAAATCAAATCTTAAAATCAAAATCAAACAAACATTACTTCAACATCAAATTTCTCAGGGAACCCTACAGCATGATACAAGCGCGATTTAAGATATACTGTAATATAACTATTTTTGTACTTACTGTTTTGTATATTCCATTGGTTTTGTTAATAGTTGTCCTACATCTTAAGTCTTATTTTGTACATTTCTAATATTGTTTTATAGTATTCCTGTTTCCTTTTTATTTTATACTGGAAATTTTTTATTGCAAACTATTATGAAATCTAAATATTGTTTATTTACCTACTTGTCAACTCTAAAAATTGTCATGTAGCTTATGTCATTTTTCGGCACAGATAATTTATAAACTATTAGTATGTTTTATATTCATTTCTTTTTCAATTAATTTTTATATTATTACTTTAATATAAATTATTCTGAGACTTGCACACTTAGAATCAAGAGAAGTATCAGCTCCACTTTTACCATACCACCACCGCTGCTCCAGAGACTAAAACCTCCTTGACAATAGAAATGACAGCCGCTGGCCGATGAAAAATGGATGCCTCTCGAAATATAATTTAATTTACGGCTGTCGAATGAAAATCGAGGGTATAAAAGGAGCGGCGAGCTGAATTCGGGGCTTTTGAAAATAAAACACCGAGGAGAGTACTTGGAATTGAAGAAAAATCACTAACAATCACTAAAAATAACTAAAGTAAAATGAAATAGTATAATGAACTACATAATCTTTTGGAGCTGTGTTTAACCTGGAAATTTCTGGACAATCCTTGTTGGAAAAATCTCAGTGTTATATTTAAACAAATCCTAGTGGACTGTAAGTGTAAATAGTGTTTTTATACCTACTTGTAACCTTTTTTTGTAAATATATAAACTTTAACTTTATCCTTTACTTCTTTAACCTTTTTCTTTTAAATAGTAGGTTACTTAGGCTATTACTTTAGGTAACACTACAATACCTACCTACTTACTTAAATAATTTGTTAATATTGTGTTTCCTATTAATTTAATTATCCGATATTTTATATAATATATACATATCTATTATATTTTGTGAATGTGTGCGAGCTTTGCTTATTTTTATTTTTTTATTATTTTAAAAATACTTTTTTGATTTATTTTGATTCTTTGCCTTTTAATTTAGTTTATCTTAATAGTAATTTTTTATTTTTGTCAAACGCATAAGTGTAATATTTTAACAGTTTAACTAGTGCATTTTTGCTGTCGTGACGACACTCGACGATGGTTGCAACGGAAGACCAGCGGTAGTTTGTTAACTAGCAATATGCTGAGTTGCGGCCTGTTTGTGGCATTTGTTATATTTTTCTTTCATTTTTTTTTTCTACTAATTTGTGTTTCAATTTTAATTTGGGATTTTTATTTTATATTTATATTTTGTTCATAATTTTTGCTTCTGTCACAAATAAAACCTTTTTCATTTCATTTCATTTCAAATAAAGCTCCGTCCCTTGACGGACTTTTATGCCCAGGATCAGCTAGTTCATTCTATGTTTTTCTTTAGCTCCCAGTCCAGGATGGAAGGATAAATGAAAATGACCATCCATAAATAGGTACAAAGCTAAGGTTACATTCATTAAAGCTGATTTTTAGCTACAACACGTCGTATGTGTTATGACTGCAACTTTAAATACAGTGTTTTATTATAACTTGTTCACTCTCTTCCTGAAGATATATGTTTCGCTGCACTGCATATTATATGTACAGGTGTCCGTAGAAATGATTTATTCGTGTTAGCACAATAAACTGTATCTACAGATAAAGTACTATGCGTGCCAAATAAGAATAGGACCGCGCTTGCTGCCAACTTCACACGATAACTGTAGTGTAACCTTGCGTTGCGTAATCAATTCTTTAACTTACGGATTCACTTAGTAAATAATTAATATTTATTTTTTATTATATTTTTGTCTCTTCATGTCTGATCTCAAACTATCACGTCCTTGAATTTCAAAAGGGACCCACCAGGACATACAGGGTGACTGTACCCTGTATAAAAAGCTTAATTAAGGGTAACACGGTTGGAGCCCAAATATTACAAAAAATGGAGACCTGCTCTCGGTAAGTTTCAAACTGACTAAAGCCTACCATAGTTTGTTGTGCACGTAGAGGCTGAGTTTATTTGCAAGGTCGTCTACATGGCAACACCGCGTAAAAATGAGCAAGGGAACACCGTGTATATGTTAGTCTTTTGGGATATCAATTCGGTAAGGAGGCATACGGCTACATGCCACTACATGCCTAATTTGGAGGCATGTAGTCAGTGGGCTTTTATTTAGGCTATATACAGAGTTGATTTGTAGTCATCGGCCAATTTGTTTTACACAATAAGTATCATTTATAGAAACGATTTTTGCAAAAAAAGTATAATTTTTTTTAACAAGGAAGTTAATATATCCGCTAACATATTAAGCAAATCTTTGTCACTCTAAATTACCATTAAAATAAAGATGACTACGCGCTACTACAAAAAATCCTGTAGTACTGCGTCTTAGTATTAACAAGAAATGCCGCGGCGTAGTAGCTATGTTCATCAACAGCGACTATTTTTTAAAAGTTTGTGGTTCCATATTTCTGCTTTTTTGTACTGAGAAACGCCAAAATAAATATGCAGGTACGTTTAATATCGCATCAAAGAAACTAACATTTAAATTTGGCTGACAACTAAAAATCAACCCTGTATAAGATTGGTAGGGAAGATATGTTTAAAATTGTCGAAGCTAGTTGACTAATTAGCAAAGAAAATAACAAAAATAGGAAAATTCAGAAAGTTTTTTGCTTTTTTTTCCGATTTAACCGATTAGTTTTTGTTATGGTAAGTAACAATAGGAAAAAAATGATTGCGATACATCATCATCTACATGCTGAGATTAAAATAACCTACGATTACCAATACTACTTGCATTATACTTGACTGCTGCTTACTAGGCTGCAACTGTGTGTGTATGCATGTTCTACACTAACCATTCTTCTTAAAGGCAATTTGCAGGAAGTAAATTGTTCAGACATGTTTATTTGCTGACGGTACCTGATGTTTGTGTTAGCTGTACTTTGTTTATGTGTTCTCAATTTTCTGAAGCGAGCTTTGGAAGCAAATTACAGTCAGAGCTTCTACCGAGGGATAGAATTGGTGCATTTTATTATATTTTATAATGAATTAAACAGTTTTAAATATTTAAACTCGCTACAAAATAAAAATGCGTACCGGAAAAATACAGGGATCAATACGTTTCTTATACTGAGGCCAATATTGGTACCTTTGGGTAGGTACCTTTATTGTATGGGACGGAATCTCTTCTGTCCTTTTGTCACATGGTCGATTTTTTTACGGATCATATATCGAATAGGATAATCATAGGATCCCTAAGTTATTTGAGAGAACCTCACCTAAATTATTTTATTGTGCAAAAAAATACATTTTTAAAAAAGACAAGAAAATAACCAATACTATTTCAATAGTAACCCAACAATTATTTATTTAACTTAATTGATAAAATAATATGTTGCACATTTTTATCGTGCATATTATACAAATTTGATGATTCATTGATGTAATTAATTTGTATTATTCTCAAAGGCTAATACAGATTAATGACATGTAAACAAGTGCGCTTCAAACCTAGTTTCTTCAGCCATCTATAACAAGCCATAAACCAATTACCACTTAGCCCATGCACCTAGTTATTGATGGTCTTTTACTATGGCCTTTTATGAATTTAGTAAAACTAACTTAAAGGTAGTTTTATTAACGACTATAGCGCAAAACAGTAACTTATATACATACCTCATTATACCTACGATCCCATAATGACCCATAACTTTAATGACTTGATTCTAAGTAAGACATTTCTGCCATAGATGGCGTTGGCTCGAAGTGAGGTAACCGCGTGGCCTGGTGTCCCACTAACAGTGTCCGCTCTTGTTAGATGAATGGCGTGCGCAAGCGCAACCTCTTAGGCAGCTTCTTAGAATTACGCATGAGTTGGTTGATACACTGTCATTTTTACTTGTTTTGTTTCGTGAAGATAAATATAAATATATTTATAAATATTTCTGCAACTCACACAACATTATCTAGGCCAAATAAAGTTCCTTAAAGAATTTGTGTTATGGATACTAGATAACTGATATACTTAAGAAATATATAAACATACATATTGAATAAATACATATTTTTTTATTAGAATATTAACTTAAATAAACATATAAACATCCTTGACGGCTTGACGACTAATATCTGTGTTCATCACACAAATATCTGTCACCGCCGGGATTCGAACCCAGGACCACTGGCATAGAAGGCAACGTACGTTACCGCTACACCAGCCGGTCGTCAAAGATCGATTGATATAGGAAATAGTAAGATTATCGTTCGTTGGAAAATTTATTTTATACTTGACTAGCCACCGCGCGCGGTTTTACCCGCGTGACTTTTGATCCCGTGGGAATTTCGGGATAAAAATAGCCTATAACCTTCCTCAAGAGTTCGGCTATCAAGTGCAAAAAGAATTTTTCAAATCCCACTTGTAGTTTCTGAGATTAGCGCGTTCAAACAAACAAACAAACTCTTCAGCTTTATATATTAGTATAGAAAAGCAACAGTTGATTGATGTGCCGTTGGGTTGACATTTTCGGCTATAAGCACAAGTAATTGGGGTTCAATCCCTGCACACTGCAGTTATGTGGTTGCATTATTATCTTTGTTTGCATTGGTCTGAATATTTTACATAAAAAATGTGAAGAATTTTATGGATATCTAAACGATTATGTTCGCTATCTAACAAAGATATCTTAACCGTTGACTTCCGTTAACTTCAATGTAATATTATGTGAAAATGAGATTGAGGTGACACTGCACGGGTCTAAGAAGGGACTGTCTCTTCACAAATCATTGCTGCAATATGTAAATTTTAAATTTGTTATTTATTTTGTAATTTTGATAAGTTCGAAAACTACTCCTGTCATGAGTAAAAATAGTATTTCTTTTGATATTCCATACATATATGGCCTTTTAAATTTCATCAGGCTTGGTGACAAAGCTTGCGAGTGCCATCCAGGACTAAAATGTCGCCCAAGGGTGTCTAAATCCAGACAATCATAAAAACCTGAGATAGTTATGTCTCCAACTGACTAGAAAAAGTATTTTGTCTTGTAATACATTTATTTTTTTCATACAGTATAACAATGACAATACACCTACACAGATCAGATCACAAACTATTTAACAACCTAAATAATTAACATTTAATAACTTCTTTAGAACAAGCTCACAACATGAAGTAATCATTAAGAAATGCGTGCCGCAATGTGCTGTCTCTCTCTCATATGTGACACTAAAAGAGTGGGACAAAAAATATCGTGACAAGTAACCGTTAACAATAATTAATAAGTAAACATTAGTGAAGCGTGGTGTCTCTGAAGCAAAAACATGGAATTTCTGTAACAGTGCTTTGGGTTCTAGTCTACTGGGTTAAGACGCAATTTTAATTATGGATTATGATTTGTTGTTATTCTTTGATTAGACGCTTGAGAAATAACTGATTAATTTGACGGTCTCTGCGCAACAGTAGATGGATACAGACGAGCTAGGTAGGTTTTATTCAGGTTCTATCCCTTTTGAAAGAAAAATGTTTGTGTACGTGTAGTCTTTGGATATGTGTTGGTGCTTGTGGTTTTCTAGTTTTCTACCTATTTTACATCCCTGGGATATATTTTTCATATTTCAAATCATACATCCTACTAATATTATAATTGTGAAAGTGAGGATGAATAAAAGTTGTCTACTAAGTAAATATGGCTAAGTCATTTATAACTCTTCTTGCGCGGTTTAATCGACTTACAGCGACATCTATCGAATAAAAGCAAACTAAAATTTTGTATATATAAATGTGAAAGTTTGGATGGATGGATGTATGCATGTCTGGATGTTTGTTCCTCTATCACAGCAAAATGGCTTAATGGAATTGGATGAAATTTGGCATAGTGATAGTTTACAGTCTGGAATAGCAAATAGGCTACTTTTTATCTCGATATGCGAAACAGCTAGTATGTAATAAACTGTATGTTCATTCATTATGCATTCCTAACATTCATATCACATTATGAGGCCCATATTGAATCCCATTTAGTGTCTACTCATGCACTGGCAACTACATAAAGTTAAGAACCATATAGAATTGCATAATAAATATTGTAAATTTAATCAAACATTCAAACATCCATAGCTAGATAACAAATATCGGACCCAAGACTTCTCTCATAAAAAGAAGAATCAACGTTACTAACCTCAGCACCAAAAAGCTCCTAAAACATAATGGTTTGTAATAGCATAATAATAACACGTCCTATAATTGCCACCGTAGCTCCTGTTTTAATTGGAGATTCTCCCCTCAAACACATGCACATATTCAGTAGGGAGCATATGCTACACACTTATTCAGGACACCACCGAGGACCTTTGACAGAGTAACGATGGCGGGTAGACAAAGAGCCCCCTCCCCCTTCGCAACTTACCCCCCCTAGTACACTTTATGTTAGCGGGTAATACGGCTCGAAAAATCCACTGTAGATTTTTCCTGTTTTTTTAGTTCACGCTAGTTCATCTGTTTTTTAATTCGCAATTCGCTAAATCTGTTCAGTTTATGAATAAATGACAGTCTGCAAAAATTATTTACTGCATTAGGTAAGTTATGTTACTTATATTTATGTAGACAAAATGAAACACGATTGCTTCTAGATTTATTTTTCTCAGAACTTTTAAGAACAAAAATCAACATTTTGTCACCAACTACACTAATTCATTCGATATTTTTGAAAATAAAGTACTTTACAAAACACTTAAGTAACAATATTCCAAAATACAATTGTTTTATAAAAAGGTCCAATAAATAGCTCTTAGCTTTTATATTGCCTTATTTATAATGTAAGTTTTATGTTGTGTTCAATAAATTAAAGTTAACGGTTTTCTTAGAATTCTAAAGGTAGAATTGAACTTTGTATGTTTTCATTTTCAAAATCCGTGCTCAGTTTTTCCCTTGGGCTATTGAGTCGAGAAACATACCTCAAGAGCAGGTGATGTATAGTTACCCTATTCTTTCAATAGAGCAGTGTATATGACGGGCTAGACACGAGGATATGTGTAAGGATAAGTTTGGCAAAAAATATTATACGGGTAGTGTTAATGAGCTACTTGAAAATAGTTTCATAATGGTTAAAAAAAATTTTTCTCTATTGATAGAATACTTGTAATGTATGAAGACTTTTACTTAGTTTTGTATCTTACTAATATTATAAATGTGAATGTTTGGATGTATGGATGTTTGTTCCTCAATCACGGTAAAACGGCCAAACGGATTTTAATGAAATTTGGCATAGTGATAGAATACAATCTGGAATAGCACATAGGCTACTTTGTATCCCGAGATTCCCGCGGGAATCAAAACTGCGCGGGTAAAACCGCGCGCAACAGCTAGTATATATTTATTTTTAGGATGATTAAACCCTTTAGTTAGAGGGCTGTTAACGCCTATGGACTTTATAGTATTTAAAAATCTATTATGTCTCATTTACTTCGCTTCAAAACTTCAAATATTTTGTTTTCCTGTAGTTTTCCCATTTCTGAAAGAATTTGACAATATCTTATTTATCGCATTTATGTACAAAAATAACTCCAAGGCAATTAAACACAGTATTTATTTCTCAAAATCCGGGGTCAATCCCCCCAGCATGACGGGTTTTCAGGTGGTTTCAGAGCTTGATAGCCAATTTGCATAACATGAAAAGATACTGACTATAAAAAATTGTAAATCCAAAATTGTAAATTGTAAACAATTGTATATAAAATCCAAAAGTAATGATGCCTTATAAGAACATCCCTACAGGTAAGACGACAAGGTTATTCATTATTTCAATATTGTTAATAAAATTACATTATATCAACAAAAACGTGATAAACAAACAAAAACTGGTTCAATATTCCGCTTAGTTACTCTATTTCCAATAATAACTTGAACGTACACTCGTAAAATGTCCGTCAGTCGCCCTGGGTGACAAATGAAGAAATAAATGCAATATTTCTACCTGATGGACACAAACCAATATACCAGTGCTCGCGGGCATCGGATGTTACTTGTCCTTATGATATTTGCTTTATTTAAAGGTTTGGTTTAACAAGAATATTGTGCCTCTGTGGAAGTTTTTGCTGGTCCATGACCTCTAAAATTACGAGTATAAGGCTAAAATTACGACGATAAACGAGCAGCGGCATCCAACAATAGTTAAGTGATATGTGGCCTAATGGAAAAGAAAATCTCTTAGCTGTTGGCTTTAGATCGATTTTCCTATGTTCCTGTAACACAAGGGAAGTGGAACACAACTGCTCTTATATGTAGGTATTATGGTGGCTAAAATAGGTAGTTCTATAAAAGACTATACAACCGAAATAAAAAAGGAACTAACCGAAATGAACAATGGTTGAAGTGCTAAAAAGTCTAGATTGGACCCAGCTCATGTCTTGGTGTCTGCTACGCTTTCTGAGTGTTATCAATAGCATAAGAGATAATCGGTCATTAATAGATGTGTGATTTTGTCAGCTAAAATTATTGTACAGTCAGCTATAAAAGTTAATCAACACATTGAAATTTCTTTTTGAAAGTCGCTTTTCGCTAAATAACTACTAATATTGACTAACTTTTATGTTTTATTATTACAACTATACACAGAAGTTAATCAATATAAATCGTTATTTAGGCACAATATGGTGCAAAACGACTTTTCAAATTTCAATATGTTAATCAACTTTTGTACCTATCGTGATAAGCATGAAATGTGGTCAGCCTAGGGTATGGTTTTATTATTATTATTTTATTTCATAAGTAACTTTTGTTTGAAGTCCATTGGAATTTAGAAAATATAATTTCGAATATCAAAACAAATAAATGATTTCAAATATCACAATAATTGAAGAATGTTTATTTTAAAATTATGGGTGGATTTTGTTTTGTTTTATTTACCTACGTTTTAAAAGCTAAAGCCGATGTTTTTAATGAGAGAAGCATGAATGTATTGTTAATTCCGTAAACATTCCAGTACTTATGTCCTTGTAAATTGTTTATAGTCATGTCAAATGACAACCAATCAACGTTGAGGTAATCTGCATTTAAATGTCGGATGTCTTTCATGCATTTATCCGCTATAATCTTGATTTGCTTACGTAATGGCGGATAAGCACCTTCTTTTATTTACAAAGATTTTTTTTATTTATCTGATCAGTTTATTTTTTTACAGAAATATCATGAATGAGAAAATTTGTGATAAAAATTAGAACAAAATTAAAGGTTTGCTTTCTTTAAAATTTTGATTTGGGCACTTTTAGCAATTAGTATTGATGCTGTTTAAATAAGGGTAGTATTTAATCGAGTAACTGTAAATAAAAATTTTAGGTGACAAAAATAATGAATTTGGCTTACTGTTTTAATTAAGTGAGCGACTGAGAGCGAGTGACGAAGAATCAATGAAACAGCGACTTAAAAACACTTTTGACCATGTCGGGATTGTCCAGGGTTGACTATAATAGCTGACCAGGTTTATGGCGCTTCGCCGGCCGCTGCCGCGGCACCGCTCGCTTCGCTCGCTCGGCTCGCGCACGTGTATAACTATATGCAACCTAACATGCTCCTCCTCGCTGCGCTCGTCGTCGCACCTAACCGTACTGATTCCGCCTTCCGGTGCGGGAGCCCTTCTCGTAACTTATCTCTTTCATCGCAATGTATATGTGTTTTAGTCGCTCACTTAGTAATTCAGTCGCAATATTAATATTTAAAACCGTTCATTTTCATATATTTTTCAAGACAGTCCAAATTTGTTTTTTAGTCGCTCGTTTTATTATTTCCAGTCCAAATTTGTTTTTTAGTCGCTCGTTTTATTATTTCCCTTTAAATAATATGTATTATAGAGTTTTTAGTAAAAATGTATACTGTATGGCAATTGACATTTTTAATCATCTCCCTGTACAGTACTTACAGTTTATAGAATACAAGCGGAAAATACTTGACTTACTTGAAACAAAAGGATATTATACAATTAATGAATATTTTATGGACTCGAAATTATAATGTATGAATGTTACCTATTAGATTGATGATGTATTCTAGCTTGTATTGTAATAAATGTTATATATTATGTATACTATAAATTGTAAAATATTTTGACATTTGAATTCTCTGTAGTACTTTTATATTTTATCTTTGACATTTTATATTTTTATGACATATTTCCTATAAGAAAATTAATGTTTTAGTTTATAATTAACATTTGCACGCTGACTATCAGTAGAAATTGTTGATCCACACAACATATTCAACCAGCTTTTGTACACATTTTCATGCAAATAAATATGATTTGATTTGATTTTTATGTATAATACATGGTGTGGCAGTCAGCCGTCATTTCAGGGTACTGAAAATTCTGACATCCTTTAACCAGCACTGATGGTTATGGCCTACACCTTCTCGTCACCCAGGGGAGTAACTCATGGCTTTGAAGTGGGTTTATTGGAAGGGGCTGCGGGAATAAATTACCACAAATAACAAAATTCTTAGTGCTAACAAAATTTGCGGCTATAATTATACTGAATTAATAACTTTTTTCTGATCCTCAGATAAATAGTTTAGCCAAGTAAAGACTCCAGAGCATTCCAAAAATACTTCTACAAAAAAATTAAAGCAGTTTTTATCAAAGAAATATTTTGCGTCAACACATAATAATCATGTAGGTATTAGGAAAAAGGGACATAACTTAAAATCTTATCTTACTAATATTATAAATGTGAAAGTTTGGATGTATGGATGTTCGTTCCTCAATAACGGCAGAGCGGCTTTAAGAATTTGGATAAAATTTGCCATAGTGATAGTGTACAGTTTGGAATAGTGCATAGACTTTTATCCCCATATTCGACATTGTGTGGGCAAAATCGCACGAAACAGCCAGTTGTACATAGATGTCTCCACTCAACTGAAACTACACATAACCTATGATTAGTTTACTTAAAAATATTGACATTAAAAAATTGCGTAAAAAAGAAATTCTATCATTAAACTGAAACGCAAGCGAGAATTCATTAAAATCAGTTTCTAAAATTTAAAATTACATAAAATAAGAAAGAAATTAAAAGCAATGTGGAGAAACATCACTCAAATGTTGTGACACGAAGTAAGGCAATAGATTTGTTGTTTTTGTGATACTCTTAAGTGATCTCCCAGTATTGAGGGCAATTCATCTGTTAAGTTATGATGGATGTCCGCAGTCCACTATCGGACTTACCAGCATTTGTATTAGTAAACAATTTATTTGCAATAAGAATTACGAAGATGTTGCAAGGCGTGGAATGGCGGTAATTTATTTCTACCCAAGTTGTGATTGATCAATCTTAAGTCACTCTTAAAGCGATGTAAGTATTTGTTAAATTGAGTAGTTTAGATTTGATGACTACAATTGGGTAACTTGGAAATAGTTTGACCGATAATTCAACTAAGGTATTTCACTTAAATGTTACTTACTAAGAAATACTTAGCTTTAAATAAACGTTGTTCAAAATATTCTGTTAACATAAACTTCAAATTGTTTTACATAATAAATTAAAATCATATTACATGAATATATTATGGACCAAGTAGATATTACCAAAGCAATATGTCAAATATTTAATATGTATAAGTCAGTCACAGTCACATCACATGAGAGCCCGAGGTCTGCACAGGTGCCAAAACGTCGCGTTAAAATGATACTAAGATTTATTCTGTAGGTACTATTCTTATTTTATTAAATGTGATAAAATTGGTAAAAAACATATTTCATATAATGTACTTAGTTTTTTATAAAATTAAAGACGCGTGGGTATTAAGATTTTTTCAATAATGAAACAGTTTTATCTAATAATATTGTCCAAGTAAAATCTGCCTTCAATTATTTATTTTTAGATACAAACACAAATTGTTTTGATTGTGAAATTCAAAACACATTCTAAAATAAAACGACCGACCCACATCACACAAGTACCTACATGACGTGAAAATCCTCAATTCCCCATTGCTAATGAAATCCGACGCAAACGCAGTAAATTTGCAGTAAATGTCAAATCCACGATTTACGATTGTTCTCTAATTTCCTACACATTGAAGGACGATCCTACACTTACATAAGTGACCACTTTATTTCCTACTCGGTAACTTTGTATCTGCTCGGCAACACTAAGTTGCGGGTTAATTTCAGTGAGATGAGGCTGAGTTGCAGTTACAGCACTGTGGTTGGAAACACTCAAATGTTAGATACTTCGTTATTTAAGCCGTATGTTTATGTGGTTAACAGTAATCAAAATAACAAAATTGCGGACGTAGGTTATAAAAACAATAAAAATTACAATTTTGCAATTGTAGTCATCAAATCTAAACTACTCAATTTAACAAATACTTACATCGCTTTAAGAGTGACTTAAGATTGATTCTACAGTTTTTTTGGCTGTCTGTAACATTGTTGTATTTGGGTTAACAATCTCTTTTGGTTGAATGTTGTATATGGACACAGATAGATCTTTATGTATTCGTAGTATATTAGATATGGTTGCTAATATTGAATTGTTATAAATCATATTTTGTTCAGTAACTTATTAGAATTAGAGAAAATTCTTAACATTGTATGCTAGTTATTGATTCTATGTATATGTAATAATAATAATAAGCATTTATTTCGTTTCGTATCTGGTTTTAAAAAAGAAAAAAATATTGCAAAATTTAATCTTTATGTACTTTTCTTAATTTTCCATGTAAGTCTATTTGTTTGTGAAAACTGATTATTGGCCTTTTTTTTATTGTTCAAATTATATAATAAATAGCTGTAAGTTTTCCGTAAATAAATAAATAATAAATAAATAAATAGTTATTCCAATTATAATTAATCAAGTTAGTAAAATAGTCTTCAGACATTGAGTTACTATGTACATTATACATTATAGTTCAATGTCTTCAGATGGCAAATTTCACACGTTTAGCGGTACTTAAGACCGCTCTTGAAGCTGGGAGCGATTTATTAATACGGGCCTAGGAATAAATACAGGTATTCCGTAATGGGTAGTAGGTAACCATTGAATGTTAGTTTACTCACTCTTAAATACTTCTTATCGCCTGGTACCGACACTCTATTACCGTGAGAAGTAACATACAAAGTTACGTAGTGGATGAAATATGACGACTTATATGAATATCGATAAATAAAAATCGCGAAATAAAGCTCGCTTTTTATTTCGACATACCAAGATTCATTTTGAATGTTAACTCGTTTAATTAGAAAGAATTTGAAATGTGAATACCATTTTTTTCCCATCTAAATACTTATAATAAACAAAAGTCTTTATCTATAAGGTCACCTTTAGAAACAATTATACTTGTAGCCATTAAAAAAGTCTGTTTTAAAAATACACCTTCATTTATTTTATTCACAATTTAGATTTTGAGATAGTGACAAAAGGGAACCTTGTCACACTGATAGTACATGTGTTTGTGTAAACTGTGTATTTAGGAAGGTACATATCAATTTACTAACTATTCAGTTAGGTAAGTATAAGCAAGATGAACTGTAAGTACCTAGTCGGCAATTATGCTACCTTAGTACCTAGTGATTGGCTAAATATCGATACTTTTATGTCGATAGTCTTATTTGAGAAATTCGGACTCTAAAAAAGGTAGGTAATACTTGTATTTTTTTTTCAAGCATTCGACATGTTTAGAGAAATACTCTTGTCTACGATCAAATGCCATTTTCTCGTGGTGAAAAAACACGAGACAAGCTCTCGATGCAACTATTATTATCGCAACAGCATATACTCTGGCAAATAATTCAATGCAATAAAATGACAGTTCCAGTGTGCCCACTTTAGATAAGAAAAAAATAGTTATGCGGTTTAAAATGTAATAATATTTTAATAATTCACGTATTTATTCATTTGTTTAAAATGTTATTCTAAACGAATGAAAAAGAACCATTCAATTTCAATCATTCTCATTCAGTAACTTACACTACGAAGATTTTAACTGGTACCATTTTTTTTTATTTTGACATTTCGAACTGTGAGTTTACTGCGTTGAAATATTTGCCAAGGTATAGGTACTTATCTCCAATGTTTCGACTGTAACTTGTATGGCATCAACTTTAAAACTTAAGGTCAATCTCACTATCAAAAAAGGAACAATCGTCACATTTTACCTACACATATTAAGCGGTAAGTGGTTTGCATAGTTTGGCACCAAATTGCACTATGTAATAGATAATAATAAACACCATAATTTAAAACAATTACTACACACGGTGCAACAATCAAAAAGCATAAAAATACGAATTTAAAAAGTCATTCCAAATTTAAAATACAGCAAAACAGAAAAGCATCAAAAACTCGATACCCAATTTCCCTCCTTACTCCGCAAGTAGCGAAGTGTTTCCCCTATCATTTCGCTAAGAGGCCGCATTAAGCCACATTACAGTCCAGGAATGTTCTAGAAGCACCGCGGGGAAATTCCCGGGGAATACGGAGTGGGTTTCCAGCAGCCCGGGATTCTTTACACGAGGTATGCATGTGGCAGCTCACACACGATTTTAATAAGGATTTTTAGCTGTGAGAATATTGTAAACTTGTTTGTTGAATGGGTTGGTGTTATGTTGAACTTAATTGTTGATAACATAGCATTTCTTTATGTCTGTTCCTATTTTTTATTCCATTATTATGATTTTTATATGTATACATTTTTCTAATTTAATAAGAGCAAACTCTCTGAGTCCATTTATCTTGTCAAAATTTACCAAAACGTCATTATTTTTGAAAAAATGTGTTTATTTGTTTCACTGTAAACAAGATAGCATCTTGGAAATCTTAAACAGAAATAAGTGAAACAGGATAACAAAGGTTCTAGAATGGGTGTGTACTTGCATTATGGAAGGAATTTCCCAAATTACCACGAGAACGGGAATTATAGGACGTTTAGTTCAAGCGCTTACGAAGTCGCAGGCAAAAGCTCGTAATAATATATATTTTTTAATTGATGTAAGTGAATTTCTCGTTTACTTTATATTCAATTTGCCAATTTACCAGAAAAGCATAAACCTTAAACAGTAGGAATAGTCGGGAATAATTCGCCGACATCTCGTAAAACTGTCTCCATACATAGCAGGCGTAGCTGGCAAGTAGTCAAATTAAATATATTTAATAGTGCCCTTACCATCAGCCGCGCCACGATCGGGTATAAGCTGTGGGTATAAGCTATAAAGTACACGTTGAATTGGCGGGAAATGGCTGTAATTGCTTCGGAACGTGGCCACTTAATTTATGTATTGATTCAATAGAAAAACTCGATCTGATTCTATTTGCTGACTTTTGTGAGCCCAATGAATTCCATTATACTGTATGTTTACGTAAGTTTGTATTGATATTTCTTTGATTATTTGCTCAAATCGTACCATTACCCAAAAAATATGCGGAACTTTGAAAGCTAAACCTTTTTGAATACTAACAACACTAATCAATATCAAAATACTCGTGTAGTTACATATGCCAATTGGTCTCTTAACTTAAAAGCTAGCAACAATAGGAGATATCTGAAAATTTATAGTTGATAAAAGTAAATATGAAAAATACCGGGAAAAATAAAAAAAGAAATAACAAACGCTCCTTAAAAAACATAAAAAAGTACAATACAATGCAAAAATTTGTTAAAAAGTAGTTATATTTCCAATCGGATAAGAAAAAATCGGTCTACGTCGGTCGACCGTGAAAAGCCCCGTTTATCTTAAATCGAAATTTAGTCTTGGCCAATTAAAGATAAATTTCAAGGATGCGCGGCACTACCTTGCCTTCATTTGATCTCACATATAGGTAACAACCTAATAGTTAAGTAATGCTGCGGTGTTTGAGAAGCCTATGATGCAAATTAAACTCAGCAAGTCGCTGAGCTGTCGGTGAGGATTAGCTTCAGCGTCGGATTCTTGGAAGCAGCGATGTCAAATTCCTGAGCCTGACGTCACCTGTCACTTGTAACCAAGGATTCATCTCCGTACCTGTCACCATCCTTTCTTCCTCAATGTCCACTCAGGTTTAGAGTGATTGATAATTCGCAAGACATGGCTTTTTCAAACCACCTGATACCACCCACATTTGCTTCACTATTACATTTTGCACTTCTTGCGAAAACATTGAAAGAAAGTTCTTTTTTATACCTAGAGAGACTTCTTAAAGACTTTATGAATGAAGAATTTATTTCAAGAAAATATTAACTTCTTTAAATACAGATTTAAAATATTTGAATCCAAGACTTTTTGTTTGTGAGACCTATAGCTGAGATTAGCTTACTTACGAAACTTGGAATAAGTATAATTTAAATTTATGGGGGTATGGAAGTATTAAGTAAGTATTTAAATTGAAAATTCTTGAGATTCCTGCAAAATTAAAACTCGCTTTTAATTCGAACAGGATAAGTACGAGTTCCTTAGTTTGATGATGCCCATATTTAGAAGTAAACGTCGCTAAACAACGTTACTACTTACTTAAATTAGTTTCATTTATGCGCAAAGGCTTTCCAAAATAAAAGAATTCAATTCACTTGTCTTTGAGAAATAGAATTTTATATGCAGTAGAGTACAGAGTGGATTTAGTATTATCTACATAACAAAGTTCAAAAACCTCTTACGTAATATACCTAATATCAAAAGAACAATTTATTATTCGTTAACATAGCTAATATAAGATTACTTCAACATAATTACATTTGGTAGAGGATTTTGAAACTCGCATAAGTCACATTGTCCTCACAGTTTCTGCGAAGGGAGAAAGTCCAACAATCGACAATGTGAAGAAAATTCTTGATAGAAGAATCCAATACTTTAGCAATAAATCTTTGTTTAAACGATTCGGTTTGTAGAGTTCATGTGTTGGAATTTTTTTCAATTGCCTAGTCAGCCACAGAATCAACTGATTTTGATACATTATTAAAGATTTTTATTAGCATCTATTTAGCCATCGCCAAATTAAAACCCTTTTAGGTACGGCTAGAGTCGGAAGTCACATTCAAATATTTTTATAAACTTTGAAATTGACATGAATAGATTCTCTGTATATTTTCTATAAAATTCTCTGTATCTTAAAAGAAAATTGAATCATGTCATGAATTTAACCGTTTTTTTTTCAAATATATCGGATCTAAGTACGAGGTTTGACACTTTTCAATTTGCGATCAATGTCAATTCAAATCCTTCTTATCTAAGAGATTATGTCATTTATGAAGAAGCAGAATGTTTTGTACATTGCTATCGTATTATAAACGATACCTACCTAATAAAAAATATTAGGTCCAGTAGATAAAATGGCTAAATAACACACATGGTTTAATGACACGGTGTAATGAATAGATACATTCTAGTACGCTACCTACTCGTATAGAAAAATATTTATACGAAATTTAAAACATTCGCATCTTATTAATTATCCACGATTGAAATTATACACACAATCAGCTGCTACTGAAGGCTAAACTCTAACGCATAGAAATAAGAATGAAAATGTGATTTATCTACGTCAGTGACAAATAAAATTTCTATGGTCATGTTATTCGCATTGAGAAGGACTTGGCCCTATAAGGCACCGCAAAGTAAAGGGCTTATTTGCTCTTTTAGATAAACATCTGCATAGTTCTTAAGTGGTAAAACGTTCAGTTAAATCGCTTTGATTATAAATTAAGTAACAAAATATATTACGTTTATCGAATGTTGGCTGTTGAATTTAACATTGTATAGTTAGTTATTTGAATTTTAAATAATAAATCTGATATAAAAATTATATTTTTATATCAGCAATATTTTTTTATATTGCAATGGAAATTATTTTATTTGTTTGTAATGGTACGTATAAATTGCTGTAATGGAACTAGTTATGTTATATCCAGCGCTCGATCCCTGCGCTCGCTGTATTTGGACGTGTATTACGCACGAACTTCAATACGGACGGGCATCCTGAGAAAGATTTGTTCCGTATTTCAACGCGACGACGACGGTCCGTCGCCACTCGCCACATACGTTCTTGGATGATTCTTGTTTCATTTGAAAGATCAAAATAAGTCAAAAATGGCCCCTAGAAATTCAATGGAAATCGATTCAGTACCTACTTGAAAAACTATGTATGAAAACGGAGGATATATATATTAGATGACATTTCACTTCAGTCAAAGTTTTGACAAGGATTTAAAAATGTTAGTGAAGTCGGTTTTTTACATGCTCTGCATTTGGTAATACCTCTCTCCGCGACACTTCACAAAATTAACAGATCAGACGAGGTATAGAGTTTGAAGATCTCATTCGTGCTCTAATTTTTATCAGAGCTTCATTAGTATCATACATACCTATATTAAAACTCACCTGAGTGACTGAGAAACAACATAAAGCCATAACTACTAGGCGTAGAGACCTGAAGCTTAAACATACATTGCTAGGGAGATAGATGTAGGGGTAGGAGTGCACCAAGAAAAGTAACCTGAAATTCCCACGGTAACAGAAAACTTGGTCAATGGGTGTCTGGTTAGATAAATTAAAAATAATTAAATATTTCCATCATTATCTAGACCAAACAAATTTTTCTTAAAAATTTATGCTATGGATACTTGATAGACAATGTTTATTCGATAACGGATTCATGAGCAAAAGCTAATCGTTGTACTCATGAAAAACCTCCGAGGGCCTCGACGTTGGTGGTGCACAAAATTGTATAAAAGAAGAGACGGCTTACAGATGATAAAACAAAAATTTTAAAAGTTTTGGTTGTTTACATTTTTACAATACAAATTAATTCTTAAATTATCTCCTTAACGAGTAAACTGATTTACATGATTCAAATTGGTTTTATACTCAGAGCTTTCATTTGACATCAAAATCGTTACGATAACTTAACAAACAAAAAATCACATTTTCAAGTTGCTTTCGTAATTATCCAATTTGCAATCCAAGTCCCTTTGATGTTCTCTAAAAAACCGACAATTCACAGATTGCGTTGTGTAGAGCAGGCTACGAGCGTCACGCTCACAGGAGCAAGTCTCACTCACACGGGCACAATTCGTGCTCGCGATTATTTGAAGTTATCCAAAAAACAGAAAATGTACGGATATTATTATTACTCTAAGTACGGATAGCTTTGAGTAGTCCATGAGCGCCCTCTACTGCGGCTCAGTTAGTGCTCTAGTGGCGCCCAATCATGGGAACTTTTTTTTTGCAGGTTACAATTCTAGTTGCATTACTAGCAATCTGGTACGCACCATTTTCTGTTTTTCGATAACATAAAAAAATGCTCGCATAGCTCTTACATATATATTTTTAAGCAGGTACTGAATCGATTTTAATTAAATTTCTATGGACCACTTCTGACTTATTTTGATTGATAGATCAATGAATTTCAATTACAATTATCAAATGAAACAAGAATCATCAAAATCGATTAATAATTGACCAATTAATCAAGTAACAGACATACCCACGATTTGATAACCTCTTCCTTTTGGAAGTCGGTTGAAAAGAACGTGTGCGGCGACGGACCGTGCTTGCGACGAAATACGGAAAAATCTTTCTCAGGATGTCCGTATTGAATGCTCAGTTCACAACACACGTCCAAATATAGCGAGAGCAGGCATCGAGCGCTGGATTACTAGTTCCATTACAGCAATCTGTACGCACCATTACGTAGGCGTCTACGCAGTATGTAGGTATCCTTATCTATACTAATATATAAAGCTGAAGAGTTTGTTTGTTTGTTTGAACGCGCTAATCTCAGAAACTACAAGTGGGATTTGAAAAATTCTTTTTGCAACTCTTGAGGAAGGTTATAGGCTATATTTTATCCCAAAATTCCCACGGGATCAAAAGTTACGCGGGTAAAACCGCGCGCGTTGGCTAGTATTATATATAACGCATTCGACGTGTTAATTGTCCTGTTTGCTTTATTGTTATACCGAACTATGATAGCTTCATATGTCGTTCTATTTTATTAGCACATCGTCAAGTTAAAATGTACAATCTAATGAAATAAGATAAAATTCAGTTAAAACCCACTTGTAATTGAAATTGGTATCTTTTACGAATCGTGAAAACTTAAATCAACATTAAACGCTGATAAACTCAAAAGCTCTACCAAGCTCAACCAACCGTGCCCAAACCAGCATTTCATGTCCATCGACTGCTTATAACTAACAATACATGAAAGCCTCGTTCATAATTGACAAGCTACACGAGCTTGTAAATCTTTCCGCACACTAATCGCCCCCTGACCATTACCAGAACATAACGTTACAAAGTTCCAACTAAACAAGCCCGGTTATATTATACACTATGTCACAATAAGCAATAATGTAGGTACTATCGAACTGGGGCTATTGGAATATTTCGGCGTTGTTTATTATCTTAATGAGGTATTTAATTGTACCTGTCCATGAACAGAATGTTGACCGTCAAATGTCAAAGGTTGTTTATTTCATCGTAATGATATATTTAGTAAAGGTTAATTTGTTTTATGTTTTCAATGTAATTAGTGTATTTTTGAATGTGTATTAAAACTTCTAAAAGGCGAAAGCCGTGCATATCTAGTGACTTTATTAAGCACAGCAAGTAGGTAATACATAGCAAAAATAGCTGTCTTCGTGACTCAGTGGGTAAATAGACTGCGGTTCGATCCTCGCGTCTGTTTTCAAGTTCATTTATCAACGAACTACGAAATACAGAACATTTTGACTTTGCTATTCCTAAATATATTTTGAATAAACGTTTTACACCGTTCAAATAGCAAAGATAGAAACTTAATTATATTAATTGACAAGAACACATAGCTTCGTCTGTATTATTAATCACATATGTATAATAATCTAAATTCGTCAGTCCTCTTTGGTATTCACCGCTAAAACCGCCTCCGCTCTCCGCCCCGCCTCCGCTCCGCCGCACCGCCGCTCGTGAGCACAAAGCAAGCTGCGGTACAGGCGGTGTCTGTGGTATCGCTCTGTTGTAAATGAAATCCGCTTTCAACTGTACCTTTCTTAAACATATTGTTGCGGGTACTGAAGTGGCTTTGATTAAGGGAGTAGAGTATGTTATACCTACTCAAGTATGTCAGTCTTCCGAAATATGCTGTAATTGTAACATTCTTTAATAAACTTCAGGACTTGTGTTATGGAATAATAACCTATAAATAAACTTTAATATGTAACTTAAGTTACTGTAGGTATTTACCAAAACATATCATGGTTATATTGTGTAGAAAGTTACAGTACTTACTTATCTTTACTTACTCTGCTTGGTGCAGGTGGAAGATGGTCGAATGTAAAAACATATTTGAACCGCGGTGACAGTAAACGTTTTGTTTTATTTACTAAAAATATAATTAATCGTTTGACACTTAAGTATAAGCATAGTAAATTTTATTTATTATTTAAAATACTTTTCTTTAGAATGTTGGAAATAGTAATTTAATACGAGCTTTCCATTGACATACATACATAACTTCACGCCTGTATCCCTTATGGGGTAGGCAGAACACTAGAAGTCATGAAACCATCTGATGTCACATTTGACTTATTTGGAGGCATTAAGTATAATAGTGGAGAGAAACCATTGCAGTGACAGGGGGTCAGCTTAACGCCAACAAAAAAGCCTCCCATAACACCCCGGTCCCTTAACTGACTTTTATAGTATGCTCGGGAAGAGAACAGTATGCATAGAAGAGCTGGCACATTCTATGTTTTTCCTTTGCTCCCAGTCCAGCATGGAAGCAATTGAGTGCTTCCGTTGAGTGCTTGAATAAAAAGTTCCGCACATTCATCATTAAAAGTAAACAAATTAAACGTAAATTTAATCTGTACGAATTGCAGTTGCAGTTTAAAGTTAAACTTGAAACAAAGAATTCGGAAAACGCAAAGCAGAATATTACATATTAAGACAGACTTATACTACCCAAGTTTTATATATGTACTATGAAATGGCTTCTCGAGTATTTTCCTCAATAACTATGACAATAAATCCTGTTTATTGCCATAAAAAACTTACACAGAACAAAAACAAGAACATTACTCCCGGCTTGTATGTGGGGTTGGTTAAAAATAGCCCTATACTGTCCCTTTAAACGCGAATGTTTGAGGCCCCGAGTGACCTCGTTTGATGGTAGGGTAGCACCCGCCTGCCTATACCCTGGCAAATAATTCAATGCAGTATACTGACAGTTCAAGTGTGCCCACTTTAGGGAAGAAAAAAAAATGATTTTTTTTTAATAATAATATTGTAATGTCTGTAAAAAAATATTTTGGCTCAAAAGATATTTCTTTTTTTATGGTACCTACTGTTAGCAAAGGGCGACATTCTTGAAATTTCAGTTTTGACGACAAATCGGAGTATTAGTCGTTTTGCACCGCAGCCGGTTTGAACCGCGCCGCGGTGCGAAACGACTGATAGCTCATTTTGCATGTTTTCTTTCGAACCACCACGGTGTGAATCACTCTAGACTTTTTATGAATTAGTCGATTCGAACCGCAGAGAGAAACAATACAGTTCTCTTTTTGAATGCCTGAAATTGGACAACTCAATGCAGATTTTTTATATCTCATAAAGTACAACCAGGCACAATATAACAGGACAAGCAAAATACTTTTATTAGTTACAAATAATAATAAATACTATAACACCGAAGATATCCCGGACATCAGCCTATACGAGATTAGTACGACTCTTAAATAGCTTAAAAAGAACTAGCCACCATTTCATGATGGAACAGCGAGCTTCTGGCAAACCTGTGCTTAAATTAGACGACTTCGAGACACTTGGTAAGGCCGGTTTGCGACCGTAATAGATTGTTTGAGGAAAAATCAAAAAACTTATTCCAGAGATAATTAACACTGCCCAGTTTCTTAAGGGAATCATAAAAAATGCAAACAATAATTTTATTTTGTTTTGAACAGACCAGGTGACATAAAAATGCTTAAAAATCAGGTACCATATAAATGAATCAAAGAATTAAAAACATAATGCACGAGCTATGGCGATATAACCATCGGAAATTGCTTGGGGAAATTAAGATTTTATTATTAAATAAAACACTTTTTAACCGGATTTATCGCGTATATTTACATTTTAAATTTTGACTCGACGTTTCGGTGTCTTTGCAGACCCCGTGGTCACGAGCGTGGTCCGGTTAAAAAGTGTTTTATTAAATATTATGAATCGCGAAAACTTAAAACAATATTAAGATTTTATTAGAGTTTTTATCATTAATTTTTAGTTGTTGAATTACCATAATTCCCTAGTGATAAGTTAAATAAATATAAATATTTCTGATACTCACACAACATTATCTAGCCCAAATTAATATTCTTAAAGAACTTGTGTTATGGATACTAGATAACTGATATACTTAAGAAATATATAAATACACATATTGAATAAATACATATTTTTTATTAGAATAAACTTAAATAAACATATAAACATCCATGACTTAACGGCTAATATCTGTGTTCATCACACAAATATCCGCCGCCGCCGGGATCCGAACCCAAGACCTCTGTCATAGAAGGCAATGTATGTTACCACTACACCAGCCGGTCGTCAAAATGTATAATGTTATTGAAATTGTGATTTTTTTGATTTGTGTGTTTTTGTTAATTTATTTTTTATTTTTCGCGTCTGATTTACCATGACTATCTAGTGGTATATATAGTTATAGGTAATTTTTATAATTGTAAAAATGTACTGCAAAAGTTATTTCTAAGCACACTGTGTTTCTTTTTGGAAAAATTAAGGTTAAGTTTTAAAAGTTTTATCTTTGTTGATTTATATTTTTTTACCGCAAGAGTTAGTTTTAGGTAAAATTTATAATGTTGATCGAACTGTGATTACTCGTTTACCTTATTGTTTTAGATTTTTATAAAGTCAATGATTAATAAATTTAGCAATGTTTGTCTTTTAAATTGTAAGCTCTCAATCTGTTATTCACTTTTTGCCTCAATTTACTCGTATATCTTTTAGATATTATATTTTGTATTTATTCTCATTTTAACGACTTACCAATTTTAGACTTATCTGTACAAATAAATAATTAAAGTCACTATATTATTTGTATGATTTCAAGTCGAAGTGGTTCGAATCGACACATTCAAGAAAAGCATTGGGCCATTCGTACCACCGTAACCTCTGCGGTAGGAATCGACCCATTCTAAAGAACACTTGGTTTCGAACCGCGATTCGAACCGCGGTTCGAATCAGCTGCGGTTTGAAACGACTAAGACTCCGACAAAACGAGTTCAAAAATAAAGAAGTTATCAAGTCGATTTTATTCTTACTGTTACCGTCTTAAAGCACTAGATATGTATGGTAATTCATTATTTTAATTAAAGTTACTTTATAGATAAATTCAACTACTTATATAAAGGTTTAATTTTTTTTGCAAAATGAATGACAAAGACTCGTTCATTTTCAATCATACTCATTCTGTGTAAGTACAGAACTAAGAAGTTTTTAACTGGTATCATTATTTTTCTATTTGACATTTCGAACCGTCACTTTACTGCATTGAATTATTTGCTAGAATAATCTTCTATCCTTTATACAAAATCTGCTCGAAAATATCATAAAAGTGATGTTTGCGGTTATGTTTAATAATGCCTTCCTTACTCGTGTCTTGGACCTCATAGTCACTGTGGTGAAGTTGTAACATTGCGATTACAAGTTAGACACAAAACACAAGTTTTCAAAATAAATTTAAATATGTTAAGCTACTAAACATGCTATTTTATATGATTAAAGATCATTTTTATAGCACTGATGTTGGATCCTGAAAAAAAATCATCTCTTCCCTTGCACACAGGTAAATGGGATGTTGTAAAATATCTGTTGCACGATAGAAAGAAGTCCTATCCCATATCCCTTATATTTTGCAAAACTAAGTTACATTTTACTACCAACATTATCAGTTGAACCTTGCAAGTAACTTATATGTTAATTAATACGATATGATAAAGATAAATTATTATAATTAGAGTAATAGTCGTAATTCGACTAAGTATGTCATACACAACATATAAATTCGTATTTTTATAGAGGGTGTCTGATAAATGTTCCAATTAAGTGCTCAAAATTAAATGTTAATGTGTCATTTAACACTTTTATGATATTAAAGGCAATAAGGTCTAAACTGAAGGGCACGGCTACTAAAATCGAAGGTAACAATTATTATTTTGAAATTAATGCTATATCAATCATGTTACTGTAATCTGATGCTGAACATAGGATTTCGTCAGGTAACAAATAATGCTTTGTGCAGTCGGTCACGGGTGCTGTATAGGTACTTGTATACAGTAGTCGTTAGAGTTAGCCAGAAGTATTTTTCGGCGCCCTCAATATTGTGATATCCACCGAACAGCACCGGGCCAGCTTAGTGGATTATGGCCTAAAAGCTCCTCGTCACCCAGACTTATAGTCATGTATGGGGCTCATTACAAAGAGCTGTGATGATTATGACCCCTACTATCCTTAGGCAGCTCGTATTCATGCTCCCGTTCCTCATACAGTTTGTGTATTGTGCTGTATGGCATTACATTCTACGTTTACTTAGGTATATGCGGTGCCTATTCTATCACCGATTTCTCTATCATCTATTATTCTATATAATGTAATAATAGTCCGACAAATCAGTTACAGAAGTTTTTGATTGAATTACTTCAAACAGCTGTAATGATTTTCGATGAAATATTAAAATAAAGAGAAGATTCATTTCATTTTTGTAGTAATAACATTTGGGCTTGCGTATCAATGAAGTGTAAAGAAATAAATATACCTTATAACCAGTTTTTAATGGTGGTACTTCAGTTTTTTGCATCCAGATGCGATAGGTACTCCATTGCTTACCTGTAAAAATAAAGAAAATACGTAAGGATCTTTCTTTCAATCGGATATTTCTACATTCAATGGTATATAATTAAATATTGTTATTTTCCACATGCAGTTTCATGTTTGAAAATCCTTTGGAAACTTGATAGTAATTATTATTTCCCACCCCGATTTCTAAAAAGCATTCAATAAGCATTCAATTCGAACCTGTCTCAGCATATATGCAGTATTTTAATTTAAACTAATCTGATTCTGGTCCTTTCTCAAAGCAATATATTACTAAACACGATGCCTTAATAACAGTTTAACTATCTTTACTTCATATTCTCAATTACCTCTCAAATATATTCGTCCCGAGTAATTTTGTAATAGGAGACCATAAAGTTCGATAAAAGATGCGAGTCATAAAATGAGATGGCATCAAACGGCTCTGTAACATCTTTAAAATCCACGGATTACCGTTAAAACAATCTCTACTCGCGTTTTGAGTACATTTGAAATTATGTTTTATCATGAAATTGCTGTCATCGATTTACTTTATGATGGTTATTGAAATGTTAGATAATTTAAATTTTGTTTTTGATTTAAATTTGTAGTATCTACTGTAATAATTATGTTTTTATCCATTAAATCTATTTATATGTATAGTTGACTTTATTACAATGCACAAATATTAAAACCTTATTTTGAGCCGAATTATCTTTTGGTATCTGGATATTTCCAGTTTTTTGAAAACATGCCCTCGGGTGTAGGAACTAAATGGGTGAAACCGTGCATTATGTTTATTAATACGAGAAAAAGGCAATGAATTTACCAATGATTATGGTAATGGTAACGCTGCTTACTAGAAATTACGGCTGTGGTTTCGAGCACTTAGCAAATCAAATCATCAACGCCTTTCAATTCACATCAAGGTTCTTAATTTCAGAAACTTCCCACGTATGAGAAAAATATAGTTTCTTTTAGATAGTCCATTTAAAGATGAAATTTTGTGGTATTCATATTTCAGATAGTCCATTTACAGACGATATTTTGTGGTAATCATATTTAACTGTTAAGCCTCAGAAAACAGCTTACTTTTAAAAGCCATGATATTACTTCGATCAAGAGGAATCTAAAGGCCGATGCACTCGTAGATATAAGCATGTAGCAGGTAGCATAAGTAGATAGGATAACTTATGTCTATTTTACTAGTCAAAAAGTCGTGATACCTACCTGATAAGTACCTACTTAGGTAATAATATGAGGTATTCCAAATACAGTAACTTTGGTGAAAGTCAAAGTGTTCAATTTGCAGTAGGTGCATTGATATACACATAATTCTGTTATTTAGAGACTAAAAAAATCCAGCACAACCTCAGAAACTTGATACATCGAGAAGAGGTTCTAAGAAACTCTGCAGTAATTTTGTTTTTAAAACAGTTTACATTCGAAGAATTTTATCTTTCACGTACTCTGATATTTTTAAAACACTTCGTACTTAACTTGCTTTAATACAGTATGTTTGAATTTGTGAAGGTAAGAATCTAGAATGTTTTTAGAGTTTGTACCTGAAAGCTTTGGTTTACTTTGAACTTTTTAATGTTTCTTAAGAACATGTACATACCAACATAACATTGCGCATCTTTAAGAATATAATACTTATATTCTGATGCGTAAGAACATTTATACGAAAACCAAAAAACACAAATAAATATAGGTACCTAAATCGTTAAGAAATATGTACCTACCATTTAGAGTAAACAAAATTCCTACGCAAAATCTTGGTTATTAAGTTCGTTCATACACGTTTGATCGGTGGTAGTATAAAAGTGACATAATAGGTAAAGCTACGATATGCTATAAAAAGAATCCGTATCCATGCAGGTTTCGCGTAGCCTCGTCATACGGCTTCCTTGAGGTCAGCCTACTTGCAGCGATTCTGGCATGTGATATAGGTATTGCTTGGTTTTTTTTAATAACTGATAATAGGTGCAGTTGTTTTTTTATGGAATAAATTTAAAAAGCTATAGTCTTTTTTATAAAGTTTAGAAGCATTAATTTACTCATAGGTGTTTTTTAAAAATAGATCGCAGTCGATGTTTCAATTTCAGTGTCTCTAGTATATTTTTTGCAAGTTTACGTTCTAAAGATTATTTTTATTTCCATGTGTATGCTCATCGGAATACTACTTCTGACAGTTAGCTCATACATAATGTAGTATTATTTTACATTGATATGTTTTTATTTTATTTTATTAAGTTATTTTATTAAGCAAGAAAATCCGTCTGGGGCTGCCATTGAATGAATTCGTTTTGTAGTTTTATATTGACATTTAAAATATTGATAGCAGCCCTCGACGGATTTTCTTGCTCTTCTTATAAAGTTCATAGGGAGTTGAATACCTATGTTATTGCGACATCTACATCTTCGAGAACCGAATAGGTAAGCGTAGGGGAGTGCTATGAAAACGAATAGTATGTTGTTCATAATATGACCGACTCTGTGTGAGATCAACTGAACTTTTAAAAAAGCTTTACACGTTAATTATCTCTCGTCACATAAATCATTTCAGTCGGGGGATTTTAATTTATTTTATTCTTTTTCAATTACTTTTTAATGATCGCGTCGTGGGTGTTTCTAAAAAAATTATTTTGTTTTTTATACTATATCACTAAGCTAAGCGAAATTTGAAAAAATAATAATCAACGAATGCAAAGCATTAAAAACAACGACTTCACGTCAAAACTTTGGCTGAGTTATAATGTCATCCACGTAAACATTCTCCGAAATCATAGATACATATTTTTTCAAAATTTTGAAATTTCCTTTTAAATACTGAAATAAAAAATAGAAATATGGGACCACCTACGTATCTTCTATCATATGAAACAAGAATTTTCAAAATCGATTTATAACTGTCCAAAATATCGTGTAACAAAGACACAAAAAAACATACCTTTTTTGGAACCTTTTTTGGAAGTCGGTTGAAAAATCTGACTGCCAGTAAAACATTGCCAGAATTCCAGTACACCTAATAGACGGTGCGAGGATATTATGGGGTAGACTTGATTAATGAGGTAAGTTATTATCAGAGCTTCGGGTCATCCTACTTCCGAACTTGTTCAGAATTAATAATAAAATCTAATATAAAAAATTCTCGTGTCACAGTTTTCGTTGCCATACTCCTCCGAAACGGCTTGACCGATTTTGATGAAATTTTTTGTGCTTATCCGGTAGCTATGAGAATCGGCCAACATCTATTTTTTTTTTTATTTATATGGCAAAACCACGTTTGCCCGGTCAGCTAGTAAATAAATAATTCCCAGACAATCACAAATATAGAGATAACTGCATAGTCCCAAACTAAGCAGAGCTTGTGATATGGGATACCATGTAGCGAACAAGGGGGAATCTAGAATATAAATACATACTGATATAGATAAACGACCAGACCCGGAACATTTTTTTTTCTTGTTCCGTGCGGGAATCGAACCCGCGACCACTGACCATTAGCATTAATAAAACCGACTTCACGTCAAAACTTTGGCTGAGTTGAGAATTGTTTATTAATCTATGTATTATATTTATTATATTAGTATGTATGTATTATAATTTTATATATTTAGGTTTTATGTTTAATTAGGTATAATGCAATAATTAGCATTTTTTTTTGTTTTGCTCGTTAAGTTTTTTTTTTGAAATGTGTGATTTGTAATTTTTTTAAGTATTAAGAATTTGTTAATACATTATTTTTATGTTGTTTCCACAAGCATGGTTGTCTGTAAGAAATCGCTCGTCAGCGATAAGACCGCCTAGTAGTACTTACACAACACACTGTTTTTTTTTAATATTTACTATCTGTACTGTATACTGAAGTGTAAATAAATAAATAAAATAAAAATAAATAAATAAATGTCATCAACGTAAACATTCTCCGAAATCAAACATATTTTTTCAAAAGTTTGAAATTTTCAATTAAGTACCTAACCGATTTCGATGAAATTCATATGGGACCAACTATGATCCTCTATCATATGAAACAACAATTTTTAAAATCGATTCATAATTGTCTAAAATATCGTGTAACAATGACACAAAAAACCTACAGACGAATTGAGAACCTCCACCTTTATTGGAAGGCGGTTAAAAATATAACACAATACAATTACTTATGGAATTTTGATTTGAAATCATACTTAATCTAATTAACTTATAATTCACATTACTATGGCGCCGTCGTACGTTGCCTCTACCTACTGCAATACTCACGACTGGTTACTGAACAGTTTATGGTGAGATTTGCCAAATATGGTAGATGCCTATATTTAGCAGATACAGACACGCCATTATTTGAAATATTATGATATAACTTACCACATTCTTGTATTAAATTATGATCCAATACATATAATAAAGATCACTGAAGTATATGTAGCAAATTCATTGAAATAAATAATATTTTTTTAAAACATCAAGTGAGTGAGACAGTCTGATTTCCTTTTAAAATAAATTTTACACATTTCATTACGTAACTTACACTACATAACTTCACTCCTGTATCCCTTATAGGGAAGGCAGAACACCAGAGGCTGTAAAAACATCTGATGGCACGTTTGAAGAATTTTGAGGCATTATAATGATGATGGTGAGAGGCTATTGCAGTGTCAGCCCATAAAAAAAACCTCCAACAAAACCTCTGTCCCTTAACTGACTTTTACAGTATGCCTGGGAAGAGAAGCCGCTGGCACATTCTATGTTTTTCTTTAGCGCCCAGTATTAATAATTATTCACATTTACTAACAAAACGATGTGATAGACCAATGAGTATCTCTCTCTAAGTATCATTGCTAAGATGAAATATAATCGTGGTAAAAGTTTAGCGAATTCATAAAATTGTAAAGTTTAAGACCGATCACTAACATTCCAAAGTTTAAACACTGTAAAAAAGTTTCATCGAAATAACCACTCATACTGTAATAACATCTTTGACGAATTTGTCTTATTTATAAGACCCATAAATAAGACTAATTCAAGCCTAGATGAAAAAACAAGCAAAAATTTATAAGCATACTATAGTTTTCATACAGCCTTTAAAATTATAATGTTTTGAAGCAACATGAAAAACGAATACCTTCGGTTTATATTCTGATTTTATTATACGTACGTACAAACATGCTCATAATTGATGTGTTTTATGGCATGCAAGTGCTATTAAGGCCCATATTGTTGTGGTCACATGCCATCCTGAAATAGCATCATTCTTACAGTAATAACCGCCTTTTGCAATAAAATTACTTCTTAGACAATATCTATAGTAAAACCAATATATCATGCATTAGGAATATTAAAACCTATCCTATGGGCAATAAGGGTCATTGTGGGATAGGTTATATTCCCTGCGTGCATTTATGCACGGCTACGACGCAGGTTGTAAAAAGCATAGCCGTCTTCTTTTTTTTAAAATGAGGTGGAACATGTCCTGTGCGCTTTGCAGCCTATGACAAATATGCCAGTTTTAAGACCTTAAGCTTTATATTTATTAAATGCTATTGAATTTAAATTATGTAAACGATAATACGTACAAACGTTACCATTTTACATAATTCAGGTTAAGAAAGTAAAAATAAACGGAGAGATGCAACTGTGTATAGTTACCGACTCTGAAAAACTACCAACTTAAAACTATTTGAACCGTTTTCTAGAATTGAAATGGAATTGGAAATTCAATTAGTTATATGGCGAGACGAGCACTGATGTCTCTTAACATTAATAGTCTTATAAAGGTTCTTTTTACATATCTATACATATAATAAAATGGTAGGAAAGTCCAAACTGTACATTGAATATTTTTTTAAAAGAATACTTGGGGTATGATCTACAATCGAAACAGAAACAAAAAATATAGTTTTTAGAATTTTTGTCTGTTTGTCTGTTTGTCTGTTTGTCTGCTTGTCTTTCCGGGATAAACTCAAAAAGTACTGCATGGATTTACTTCAAATTTGGCATGAAGATAGTTAAGAAGTCGGGTCAACATATAGGCTACATATTATCACGCTAGCAGTGTTATAATCGTAGGTGCGTTTGGTGCTGCATAGCGTTCACGCAGACGACGTCGCGGGCAGCAGCTAGTGTAGGTATAAAAATATTTGCGAATTCTGGCAAGCCTTAACGACTACTGTATACAAGTATACAGCACCCGGGACCGACTGCTTAACGTGCCCTCCGAAGCACGGAAGTCCATAGAAGGAAGGTCCTAATGCTTGTTAAACCGTATGATAACTTTTAGTCATATCATATCAAACTTAGATATAGGGCACTGAATGCAATGAAAGAGTGAGTAACAGTCGATTACAGCGTCCCGCAGTTAAAGCTTTGGCTTGTCGTAGGAATCTGACTAGTGACGTAGATTCAGTTAGTTTGGCTAGGAGCGTGAACGAATCTAAAACTCACTGCAATGGAGCACCATGTGCGAATACAAATTTTGTTGCAAATAAATCCCGGGTATATCTAAGCCCGCAATTAAATTAAATTTTTACGATTTAAATTAAATTTTTACGATTGAATACATAGCCGGTAGATTTACTATCTAGTTTCAAGTACGAAAAAAATGTTATATTGTCTCTTCCATACTTATACTAGGATTAAAGAATATAATATGATGAAATAATCTTTGTAAAATTCTTATTTCAACCCTAATTTTAACGCAACTTTCGGCGTTTCGACGGGCTGGTCAATAATAAAAATCAAAAGTTCTTATTCACTGTAGGTAGGTATATGAAAATCAAAAGTTGTATGAGAGCGACACGGACAGAACCTTGGAAACGGATATTTGTATCCTATATTTGTTTTTTTTTAATGTAGAATACCTACCAATAAAGACGTTTTAATTTAAAATAAACCTTTTTTGTTATAAGTTACTCATTTGTTTCGTTGAGTTTCGTATTCTCTGCAATGCAATACGCTACTTACATTTTACGTAATACAAAGAGGTTGAATCACTCGTCTTAATCAATAAAATATAGAAAGCGCCATACAAAGAATACACTAGAGATGCATACAGTGAATATGACTATTAGAGAAAGATAAATCCAACCTTACAAGTCAAAACAAACTCTTTATAGCTCAGAATAACTTCAGCTAATACAAATTCAACCCTAAATGTTACAAATAGAAGTTAAATCAAACTGAAAACGATTGATAAGTTTCTGTGGAGCAATGATTCCAAGAGTTCCTGGGCGCAACATCTGATAACAAAAGTTATTTGTTGTTACTTTATGTTGCCGTGTTAAGTAACGTTGCCCAACTGTTTGAAAACAGTCAACACGTGGTTGGGATCGATAGCATTTGATACAGAATGTTTCCGAACGATACCTTAACACGGTAATGTAATATGTACGACGGACCGCGTATGTATACCCGATGCTCAGAGAAGTTATGTACACAAACTTGCAACTCGCTTGTTCTGGTATGCTATATATAATGATGTATATACGTATATGTATATTGCTTCCATGCTGGACTGGGAGCGAAAGAAAAAAGTAGAATGTGGCAGCTGCTTCTCTTCCCGGGCATACTGTAAAAGTCAGTTAAGGGACAGAGGTTTTGTGGGCGATAGGCTGACTCTCTGTCACTACAATAGTCTCTCTCCATCTTTATAATACTCCATGTTTGTCGAGCGTGACATTATGTATGTGTGTATGTAATATGCTAGACGGTATTAAAGCTTTGAGAACCTTTAGGAAAGTGCATCAAGTGGCAGTAAGTTAAATTATTTCATGATATCGTATTGCCTTATTTTGTTCCACAGCGGGTTCTTTTCATAAGTAGGTAACGACTGGCTGAGCTTGATTGGGCAATGAAAAGTCAAATAAGATCAATCCAAGAAGTTTTTTTTACCTAATCATTGGTATACTCATTAAATTCAATGTTATTAATCGTTAAAATACAAAATAATACTTAAATCTTTATTAACTGGTTTTATCGCGTGAAAAATATTGTTCTTAAGAATTATTCAATACATAATATTTTTTTTTTCAAAGATAAAACTTAATTCTTTCGATGACATTTTTATTAAAAACATAAGAGTGAGAATTTTTCAAACCAATTTCATCTGATTGTAAGTGTAGATAAGGTTGAAGATGCAGTAGGGGAGACCGGGGCTACAATTAACAGAGGTAAGTATTAACAAGCAGATTTCTCGAAAACTATACCTACTGTACCTCCAGCACATGTCTTAGTTTGTCAATTAGATCGAGCCGCATAGAACAGTATCGATCAGTTGCGCTCCGCGCGTCAGTTGAGTGAGTTGTGTGTCGTACGATATTTTGAAGCAGGTAACGATCATTTTATAGTTTACGATTTTTTGATTTACACAAGAATGATAAATTGTTTTAATTACGTTTTATGTTTTCCTAGCAGCGTTTTTTATACTGAACTGATCTACGTTTCATTTGTGACATAACTATTGACAAATATTTTATTACATTAATTAATAATAAAAATATACTTATGGGGCTACAATTAACACATCGGAAGGGCATGTTTTAACGTGTTAATACGTACCCCAGATATGGGGGCTAGTATTAACAGGGTAGCTGAATGTTAGTGAATTATTATTTAATAGATACTTTTTTATAACAGCATGAGAACTTACAAACGGAAAACTACGCGTGGTACTGCATCGATAGAGGTCTACGAGAATATTGAGAAGAAAAGAAATTACAGGGATGTAGCAAAAGAATTTGACCTCTGTTATGTTTCTCTCTACGATTTTGTCAAAAAGAAAAAAAACGGATAGCACTGTAGAAATGGGTTACAAAAAAACCCGCTTAGTCTTTAATGCTGAACAAGAACAATAATAGCAGAGTATTTGTTAAAGTGTTCTACCATTTATTTTGGGTTGCTGCCCTCTGAAGTGAAAAAACTGGCATTTAAATGTGCTATGTTTTACAATATTGAGAAGGTACCAGAATCCAGCCGGGCTAGCACGGGCTGGGGATAAAATACCTCTGAAGAGAGGATAAAATTTTATACCGCTTGTCAATTGTATCTTACCTGCGAGCACGGGCTTGTTAGTGGAGATGAGCCTTCTCTCCCTTTAGTATTGCCATTTACAGAAAATGACAATATAAAATTAAACCATATAATCAATATCAAGAAATCAATCAGTATTTACATCAATATCGATATTCATTCATTCTTTCATTCGTTTTTATGTCAACAATCCAACATAAAAAAAAACAACAAGTTCAAGATCAAAGAAATAAGTTTTAAATATTTGAAATCGACTCAATATTTATCTTTAAAATGAGTGGAAAAAAGTAAGTAATGAAAAAAGTAAGCAACTGTTTTACTTATGAGACGGCTGTATTTAAAACCCGTTTAAAAGTCACCATTCACAAGTATATAGCTCCTCTAGGCTTTACAACTGTTTCATGTACTACATGGTAGACATTATCATGTTAATAATATTTACGCAGATAACGTCTCTCAACCTAATATCAAACGACGAGCAATTTATCTTCGATAGACGGAGTCCGTGCTCTAATGCGAAAACAATCGGGAGAGATAAACCCTAGACAAATGTCAAAGTGACAAAATCTACCTTCTCTCCTGTCGCCGTGCTCTAGGTGGTAGAGAGTATAGATTTCTCCCTCAAAAAGGGATTAAATAGGGAGATAAGAGCGGCCGTGCTAGCCCTGCTGGAAAACTAATGAGATGGCGGGCAATGATTGGTTTACGGGTTTCATGAAGAGAAATCCGAGGTTATCGATACGAAGCCCTGAAGCTACTAGTTTAAGCAGAGCTACTTTCTTCAACAGAACGAATGTCCATCTTTTAATTTACTAATTAAAAGATTACAAATTTATTAATTTTTCTTTATATTAGTCAGCATAACATAATTACGTTAATTTTTACCCCTTCAGTTAATACTTGCCCCATACCTGTTAATTCTAACCCCAAACGTGAGGTAACAATTAACAACTGCCATTTTTAAGAAAAAGCGTTATATTTATGGCATCTTTTCTACTATGTTCTTTTTGAGATAGTTACGTAATACCTGAATGATTAAAGCATCATGTATTCTAAAAATCAAGTCTAAATGTTGAATAAATTTTAAGCTACAACTAAAAATATTTTTTTTGTTAATTGTGGCCCCGGTCTCCCCTACATGGGTTCAGAGTAGAACTGAAACACAAATACAGTGGAAATGGAGTAGGTAAACTTCTAAATATTGAATCTCCGACAAGTTGAAATAGATTGGTTGTTGACTCTTGAATAAATGAAAAAACCATCTTTATTTACAAGGATAAGGAGTAAGGAGTAGGATCAACGATAAGTTAGAGTTTGCAAAATTCATTCATAAGCAAATCATTTAACTATGTATTTAATAATGAAACAATGCCAAAATCAGTTCAACTCCTGCCCGTCAATAAATTCAAAAATATCTTCAGGAAATATTACGTAAAAGACTAAACATTGGACGATAAAATTGCAAAGGATGATACAAGTCCAGAATTTTGGTACACACTAATAAGAGTTTTGTAATTGCTTCTTTAAGAACAATGAAAATTTGTATAACAAGCATTATAATAAATAATAATAAAAAAACAAAAAACAAAAAAAAGTAAAAAAGTCGTGAAAAACAAAAGTATAAACACATTTTTTTTAATAGATATACCTATGTTGTTTATATAATAAACTTTTAACGAAAGAGTCGTCATGCTTAGCTAATTTTGAGATACAATATGTTATCTTTCATTGTTCTAACCTTTACGTAGGTATAACAAAAATTTCGCGTATCTCTAAGAGACTGTTAGTAAATTTTATTGCAATAAAAAAGGCGAATAATTTTAAACCACTAATTTTTCAGTCAAATACATCTATAAAAATAATAACATGGTAGTCATTTAAAACAGTAACTTTCGCAGAAAATAACGATTTTTGATTTACGGAAATCGAATCAATAACTAAAAAGTTCCATCATTAGCAGTCTAAAATCTGGGTTTTGTTTTTTGTTTCCGGATCTCCTGTGACATTTTGAACGATGCGTTTCGCCCTTTCATGGCGCGGGCGACGTTGTTTTCCGCCGATTTTCGTCCTTTCCGTCTACCATTGATAATCAGTTTTAGAGCAGTTTCAGTTCAAGTTCAATTTCATTATTTCTACTCCATATTCTTATGTGCCGAAATAATCATGTGTGGTGAAAATTAAATGTACAAAGTCAAGACCCAGCCTGAGTGCCCTTAGGCTTTTTTTATGAAGGAAATCATTTTCTTTGACTTGAGCCACCGAGGCCGCAGAAATTAAAAATGCCTGCGGGGTATATGACCCTACCGAAAAAGCCGCATTTTTTATACGGATCTGAAAGTGGATATTCCACTAAGTAGGTACATTTTGATAAGCCGCTTCATACGACACTATTATCCAGTTATGATACGACTATTATAAATCAACCCTTTAAGACCGCAACCAAACATAATTTCAAACAAGTGCATGCTACGTAATATTTAAGACCTATAAAGCTTTTCTAGCACAGTCGTTAAATTATTCTATATAAGGTTTAATTAAGTTATAATTACAAATATAGCAGTACGGGTGATATTAATTACTTCTAGCTTTACCTTATCGTTAATCTTAATAAAAAATATTTACGTAAAGAGAGTTTTAGATCAACTTCTTTTTTAATTAATACGGCAGCATGCAGGGAAGTAGACTAATCACCAACCGATCATCTTTTAATCACCAATCATCGTCAAAGGGGCTATTAATAAGCAGACAGTGAATGTGGCATCATTTGTCAGGGTTGCGCCAGCGGTGATTACACACGGTATTGCTGGTTAGTAGCGACGGCGGATGTCAGTAACACGGTTAGCGCGAGTGACAACCTTACAATGATGGAGAGGCTGTGGGACTTGTTAAACTACGGAGCTGGCTACTTTGTGGTTGCAGGTGATTAGGTTTTTAGTTGTCGTACTTTCATTATGAACGTCGACTCTATTTTACCAATTATATACATCGATTTTTACAATCAATAATTTTACATGTTTAATGAGATTGTTTTGTGTGCGCACTAGCACACTAGTGTTTTGAGACACTCAAAAATTACCTTTATACTAAGTTAAAAAGTAGAAAATCTATTTTCTAATAAAGCCCTGAATTATTTCCCACAAAACCCACGTAGCTGCATGTGAACACACAACTTCAGCGAACAAGTTCACGTTTCAAAACCAACTTAAGGCAGCCATTTCGAAGTTACAGCGCGCCGTAATTAGGCAAGTATTCAACTTAAGTCTCACTTGGCCTGCTGAGAGCCTCCAGCCTCCTAATTATGTAGAACTTAGCTAAGTTATAATGTAACAGAGACCTGGGAGACGAGTTTTACTAATAACAGCCCTGAAAGTCCTGATGAAACATCCATTCGTGTTTGCTAAATATGTCAGACGAAAACCACCTGAGGCATTTTGGTCTTAGTTTTTTCCAAAAACTTACATCTATGTATTTACAGAAATAAGATTACAGAAAAAAATACAGAATTTATGAGAAAAATCTACAAATTAAGTTTATGAGGATGGATGAACGGGTGTTAGTTACTTCCTTGGTGAAATGACTTGGCGTATTGATCTAAGTCAAAGGTAAAAACAACTATATTTAAAGTTATTGATGGGGTTAATTCAATACACGGCAACAAAAACTGTGTTTCAAAATATAAATTAATACATAATTTAAACATGAAATTGTCTTTTGTTGTGTTTTGAATAATTTTGATCTTATGTTCTACCATTGAACTACGAGTAAATGAACAGCTTCAACAATAATTCACAATATTTTCCAGTTCAACAACAACAATAAATTATAATAAAAACCAACAGACAACTCAGTGACAAAAGATGTTAAAGCTGCTTAGACTACCACTCATTCACACTTACAATACGATTATTAATCAAAACTAGGTATATTCGATACACTGCGCGGTACATTCAGTTATCTATAGCCAAGTCTGCGATACATTATAAATAAATGAAATATAAATAAAATAAATATTTCTGACATGCACACAACATTATACAGCCCAAATAAAGAACTTAAAGAAGTTTTATATAGATAATAAATAACGGATAATAAATTTAAGAAAAACCTAAACACTCATTGAATATATACAAATTTTTTATCAGACAATAAACTTAAATAAACATTAAACTTGACTTGACAGGGGGCGAGACAAGGGAACACCAATTGCTAAGATCCAGACATACCTACCCCTTTCGCTTCCTCCTCTTTCTTCCTTGTCTGCCTACCCCAAAGGGAGGCAGGCCTGAGGTTATGTATGACTTGACAGCTAATATCTGTGTTCATCACACAAATATCCATTGCCACCGGCACTCGAGCCCATCTCCTCTGACATAGAAAGCAATGTATGTTACCACTACACCAGCCGGTCGACAAATATCAGTCAGTACATTCGGTATAAGTATCGGTTTGCACGGTCACCGCATCCGCCCCGGATGTCCACGTCCTCGGGTCCGGTATACACATTTAAGCTATAAGTCAAAGTTATACTTAGCTATATGTACAGAGAGATTATTTTTCTTATTTTGTGTACAGACTAAACTTCTGTACTGTAACGCCCAATCTCTTATTTCTGACTTAAATAATACAGCAAAAGTTACCCGCGTGGGTAACCATTTAGTCTCCCCACAAATATTTTGCAAAATAATCGGACTTGTACACTCCGAGATTAGCGTGTTAAAAAATACAAACAAAAAAAATACAATTTATTCAATGCTGGACTGGGAGCGAAAAAAGAACATAGAATGTGCCAGCTGCTTCTCTTCCCGGGCATACTGTACAAGTCAGTTAAGGGACAGAGGTTTTATTGGAGATTCGTCTTGTGGGCGATAGGCTGAGGTCACTGTCACTGCAAGAGTATCTCCATCATTATAATGCCTCCAAATTTGTCAAACGTGACATCAGATAGTTTTATAACCTCTGGTGTTCTGCTTACCCTTAGACTTAGGTTCCCTACTGGCCTTCGCAAACATAAGCGAATATACGGCCATCAACCGAGAGCTGCAGTCAGCTCGTTCTCCCACCGACGTACTTGACATCCTGGGCAGGCACGAGACCATAATAACGAAAATCCCCATAAGGGATACAGGCGTGAAGTTATGTATGTAAAAATGCAAACAAACGCTTTAGCTTTATTATATTTGTATTGCTCTATTAATATGTCGCCTTTATTCACGTTACTTTATTACCTCTGAAATCTATGTTGAGTTCCGCGAAACGTATGAAATTAACCATCTCACAACCTAACACCCCTAGTTAAGAGTTACCTTCGCTTGGTGTTTGGAACCCTGCGGGGTTTACCTAACGAGCACCCGTAGTGAGTCGATGATTTTGTTTACGTTAATATGCTTTAATACTGAGTCTTGATATTTTAGATAAAGAGTATTATTACTGGCCATAACATCCATGACTTCTAAGAGTTTATAAAATTACCTACTAAATACATAACTTTACGTCTGTATCCCTTATGGGGTAGGCAGAACACCAGTGGTTATATGACCGTCTAAGGTCACGGTTGGCAAATGAGCTATCATAATGATAAAGAGAGGCTATTGCAGTGACAGGGGGTCACTGCAATAGCAATAAAACCTCTGTCCCTTAACTGACTTTTACAGTATGTCCGGGAAGAGAAGCAGCTGGTACATTCTATGTTTTTCTTTCGCTCCCAGTCCAGCATGGAACCTACTAAATATCAACAAGATACTCCCAAATCCGCGGGTGGGATGTGTTTCAAATTAAACAGTATGTAAGTAACTATAATTAAACCAAAATCAATAATATTTTGGTCTGACACGGCTTACTTGACTAATCAGTAAATATTCTATTTACTGTACTGGTAAAAACTGGTAAAAACTTAGCCGCGCATAAGAACGATAATCATTCATTATATTATTACGTTATTATGGTATTTACGAATAAAATTGATTGTCCCCAATTACTGCACAGATTTGCAATCCGAGTTCCAGTGAGGCTATAGACCCCCCACTGCGAAAGACTGTGTTTGGACTTGCAGGTTGGTAAATCAGCACTCATAGACGTCCATGTTGATTCAATAAACAAAATTCGTTCTGCGTTAAGCTCCTGCCCCAAATTTCAATGATCTTATTTTCTTTTCAACCGACTTCAAAGAAAGGAGGAGGTTCTCAATTCGTCGGTATGTTTATTTTAATGTTTGTTACTTACATCATAACTTTTGACTGGATGAACCGATATTGATGATTCTTGTTTCATATGATAGATGATACACGGTTGGTCCCATATAAATGTCATCGAAATCGATTGAGTACTTCATGTTTTATATGTATGAATTCGGAGATCGTTTACTCAAGGTTATTCAGCCAAAGTTTTGACGTGAAGTCGGTTTTTTTATGCTCTGCATTAATTGATTATTTATTGTTAGATTAATTGTTTTCTTCTCATAATATTTTAAAACAAAGAAAAACGGTTAACAGTTTAACAAAAGAAGCCCCGAGTAGGTACAAGGCTGCTTCTTTTTTATTAGAATGAAGTATCGTAAACGTCCAGTCATTGGACACTTAAGGTTCTTATGAAGGCATTTATTGGTTCACGAAAACAATTAAATAGCTGTGAACTAAAATTCTTATTATTTTTGTAGATTATTAACTATTTTTGTATACTACAATCTTTAAAACTATATTCGACAGAAAAATTCGCGAATAAATAACGTTATAAAAAAAAGTTGCAAAATATACAGTCAATGGACAGAATTTCAGTGGTTGGACAGCTCATACTAGTCAATGGACAGTTTCAATGAACATTTTTATATATTTTTTAAAAGGAAATAAATTACATTAATATATTTTTATTTATTTCCTTTTGATGTAAATAAATAGTTTGGTATCTTTATTAGGAAATTATCAATACGATAATGCAAAAAAATATATTAGAATTTACTTTTGAAGTTTAATGTCACAACTATTATTCAGTCTTAGCGAATATATTTTGACATTGGGATTTTTTGTATGATTAAGTTGATCATGAAATTAAATTAAATATTTAAAATAAAACAGTTTTTTACCTCATCTATCGCGTATTATATTTTACATTTTAACTTGAAGTTTCAGTGTCTTTCAGACCTCGTAAAGCGGTAAATCCGGGTAAATAGAGTTTTGTTTTAAAGATTAGAAAACACCAAATAAAATCAATCCTGGCTGGGACTCGAACTCTCCTGATCTCCTGCATCTCTTATATTCGATCATGAATCGTGAGAATTTAAGAAAATGTTATGAAATAATTAAATTTAAAAACTTAGAAAAAAAAACAATTTACATATTTCTAAATTCAAGGTCATAAAATATTAATCGGGCGCATTTGTACAATCAACACATCATCGTGACGATTTTTGTGGCGCAGTGGTGACACGCTACTGCGCCAATCGTGAGGTCGCGGGTTCGGTTCCCGTACAAGAAAAAATAAATCCGGGTCTGGGCGTTGTTTCTACATATGTATTTTTTATATCCTAGGTTCCCCCTAGTTTGCTACATGGTCATAACACAAACACAAACTCTTTCTTCGCTCACTCTGTGGCCACGTAGTTGGTGTGATTGTCTTTGGATGTTATTTATTTATTTTGGAAATGGCTATGCTCGGAGTTTCCCTGCGGGATCGAATCAGGAATGAGGAGATTCGCAAGCGAACCAAAGTTACCTATATAGCCAGAGGGATTGCAATACTGAAGTGGCAATGGGCAGGGTATATAGCTCGCAGAACAGATGACCGTTCGGGCAGAAAAGTTCTGACGATGAAGTTCGACGACCTGGTCAAAGTCGCCAGCAAACGCTGAATGAAGGCGGCGCGTGACCGAGCGACTTGGAAAACCTTGGGGAGGTCTATGTCCAGTTGTGGACGTCTACAGGATGATGATGATTTATTTTAAAATATTTTCAGACCACCCTGTTCTTTCAATTATTTTTCAAGTTTTTCGTTCTTTTAAGTTTACCACCATAATAATTGTGTTTTTTCCTGACCACCGCAATTACAAACTATTATTCTTTTCAAAGATTAGATAAAGATGGTCGTCGTACCTACTTTATAGCATATATTGCATACAAAATAAACCAAATTCAGATTGTTAATATTCATTTTAAAACCTACTCGCTGCGAGGCTTTTTATAAGTTAAAGTACCTGGTTTTATAGGCTGTATTTCGTAAGTATTTGAATACATTTGAAATAAGTCACAAAATTTACAAATTGAACTGAATCTACCACCACTTCGGAAAGTCGATCTGTTGAGAAGAAGTGGCAAGAAACTCAACAGCAATCATCTTTTAAAAATACACAATAAAAATAACAATCTTCTTGCACCCGGATAACTTATAGTTAAACTTTATATAACACTTATCCTTAAATCTATCGAAGGGTTAATCTTAAATATTTTGGAATTATATTATAAAAGCCATGACCCATGAACAAGTTAGTGATCTTCTGGAGTCTACTATTATATTTATACAATAGGCAATCAAATATAAGACAGAAACGTAGAGATGGATGGACAACCTTACAGCGTCATTCTAGGTGACTGCTACACTAGTTGTTGGATTCTGGTAGCATTCTGGTAGAAAGCTATTATTTCGATGCCCAGCTCTTTGCAATACTTACAATATAAGTGAGATGGGTTATATGACTATCTAAAATAATGTACGACGGGATATTATGCGCCTTTGGTAAATGAGAGTGAAGTATGTTTGTTATGTACCCGAAAAAGACGCCATCTATCTATTTTTACTGCTACCAATTGTTTATTCTCTAGGAATTCCGTCTGCAATTTTCAGTGGTATTCTGTTTTAGTTGGAGGCAGCCATAGGTGGATATGTTACCATCAGGGGAAAAATTGAACATAACTGTTTTGGAGTCTTTGCTACCTTGTTGAATTTCATGATCATTATTAGCTGCAACTTTACCAATTTTCAGGCATAATTTAATTCCACTTTCATCACCACTTTAACTCCTAAGTGGTTCATTGAAAATATGTAACAAGTTGTTTTGTTGAGTAGTCTTGAATTTTAGAAAACGATCGCCTTTTAATGCGAAACAGCCGTACTCGAGTGCATTTACATCTTCACTGGTACGGTATACAAAAACTAGGTGTCTTCTGAATAACCCTTTAACATCCTTGTTCTTCTTTCTTCGAAAATACAGTTACTGAACACCTGTCCATTAATTAGATTTCACTAAAAATAAAAACTAGTTATTGGACAGTCCATTAAAACATATAAATGATATTATAGGGTTCCAATTCCTATTAAATTCTATGCAAAATACTACAACACTTTATGGTGTTTACAACAAAACATAATATGATGAAAGTAAAAAAAAAAATGCTATTAACTATTATTGATGAACTTACCTATTTCTTAATTTTTCACTTGAAAGACGACTGAACTTCAAGGACGCCCCGCAAAAATATATTATTAAAACGTATGCTTCGATTTATTGGATTTTTTCAAATATTTTGGTACTGTTATAATACAGAGTTTAATTGAATATCGACTGTGAGGTTCTCGTTTTTAAAACAACCTTAATTATACGTTAATTATTGTTTACTGTCCAATGACTCGTAGTGTCCAATCACTAGTAGTTTACCCTATTTACCTATAATTATTTGTTAACTAGCTTTATCTTTTGTTATATGTTTTCGATGTATGTAAAGAGGTAAACAGACATTGGTGGATCAATAAATAAATAAATAGTATAGTGCGGCCGGTGGGAGTTTGCGTTCCTGACAGCTGTCAAAATCATAGCTTTTTTAACTTTCGAATCGGAAATAAACTTTATTCAGTGGACATAAGGAGCTGTCAGCAACGCATTCCCGCAACGGCCGCACTCTAGTAGCCCTAACACCCCTGAATAAGCGTGTCGTAAAAGGCGATAGTCCGAGTGGCCGCCGTTTGGAGCTAGGACACCTTCAGGGTCCGCTCGACTAACCTACTGCGGCTATACAGGCTATGAGTGGGGAAATGGCCGCGTGTACTGGGCCATTTCCTACGTGGGGGGCGCACAGCTCAAGCTGAGCGCAATCCGGGGCTCGCGGGCAATGCCACTGGCGATACCGTGGACCCCAATTATGGCGGGGGAGGTACACCTGGAGGTTTTTAGTGGTTCGGTTCGTCCTTCTGCCGGATCATCCCCACATACCCCACCTTTTCCCCCCTTTGGCGGTCGGGGACGTGCCAGCACGTTTTCCTCCAGACAAAAAAAGAAAAGGGTCCGCTCGACTAGCGACCACCCTTCATACAAAATCTGCTGCCAAATGTCACCGCAATTATATAAGGACCAAATCCTTGCTAAACCTGTGTGTATGGTCTTCAACCTCATCTTCACTCACCATCATGAGAGATTCAGGCAAACGCCGGTTTTGTAACCAAAAAAAATTACGAAGAGCCAGTTAACGCATTTTTCGCCAGCATTTTATGATTGCGGTTATAATGCGAATCCCAAGTTCAGGCTCCCGTACCACAGGAATTGTATCCCGGAATTTTAATTTACGACCACCATTTATCCCAACATTCTGCATTGGATGGCGACACTATAATTCGTTGCTTGCTTTACCTTTGACCTCATCGTCCCACACCCAATACAAAAAAAATTGTGTCATAAATATTGAAATTAAAACTCGACTTAATAACTCATCAAAAATATACCAAAAAACCTTTTAACTGAAATGTAATATTTAAAATAAATTATTGACTCTTACATTTGTTCAATCTTACCGAACAGCATAGTTTTGTTTCTCTCGAGGAACACTTTCGCCCACACAACTATACCATAAAAAGCTTCTCTGAAACTTTTTTGCTTACGTATACGTAACTAGTTATCGCAAGTATCGAAGCTGTATATATAAATAAATTCCTTTTTCGCTAGTAAGCAGGAAAAACGTAAAGAATAGGCTTTTATTATACTTTATTCCCATGACAGCTGTTTTATCTGGGAATAGGAAATATCAGAATGAATAAGTCCAGTTTACTTTTGTAGAAGATTATAAACATAAGCTGTAGGAATTTGTTTGAAGGTTCAGTAGATAAATTTAATTCAAATATGACTACAACTCATTTAAAATGCAATTTTTATGGTAATAGATATCTTAGGTAGGTGATATCTTAATGAAATAATTATTGACTTATAATCGTCGCATTATAATTCCATCCCAGTGAACGAAAACAGCATACTTCAAACAAAATCTCTTTGAAAAGCGGCACTCGACCTTTGTTTTTTTTAACACCTAGTTGTTTTCTTTGAAATGATAAAAATGTGATTGGTTTTATTTGTCAACGCACGTCGCTCATTGGCACGCTCACACACAGTAACAATAACATCATTGGCCGTTGAAACCTGAAAGAGGCGTCATAGTGGGCGATTTGTGTAAAAGGTAGCAATAAAAGTTATGAATATTTTTACTACGCATACTTTTTTATTTTGTTTATGATTTAGACAAAAAGATTACATTTATAATTTGACGACCGGCTGGTGTAGTGGTAACAAAGAAAGCCAGAACTGGGTTTGAATCCCGGTGGCAGTAGATATTTTTGTGATGAAGGATGTTTATTGTCTATTTTAGTATATTATTTTGTAATAAAAAATATGTGTGATGATTATACATACAAGGTATATGTGTTTATTATCCAAAATACAAATTCTTCAAGGAACTTAATTTGGGTTACATAATTGTGTGAATTTAAGAAATATATATGAAAACAATTATTTTTTAGAATTTATTAATTCTTTTGATTATTATAATTTATCAATTCATTTAATTATCATGATTCAAAAATATATAGAATAATGCCAAATGAAATCTTGACTAAAGATTTAGGGTTATTCGTCTATCTTCCGGAACCATTTTTTTTAACTTTTTTGACATTTTCATCTGTAACGGAAGTTATAGACTTCACTGTGCGCTGATTGTCTTCATAGGTCAATCTCCTTGTTTTAATTTAAATTCAGCATCCCAGTAAGCGACCATTGATTAGGATAAATCATGATCCTTTATGTCTTAAAAATATCTTCGTAGACATTTTTTTCAGGCAGCAGCGGTACATAATCACCGTTCGTTGTTCGTTTTTGTCCATATTTTATTGTTTTTTTTTCTATTGTAGGCAAAACAGCGTATCTTGAAAATACAATGACTAAATTAACTGAAACTTTGCATGAATAGGTACTGTCTGATTGATATATTTAAGAAAATTAAAATAGATAAAGTCCAAAAATGTACTTAGTTTATACATTGTTGATCCACCTTGATAGACATTTTTTTCATGAACACAATATGATTTGTGACATTAGATTCTTTATTTAACCTACGTTACTTATCGTATATGGGTCACGGTAAAACAGGGTGACAAATTTTGGTTCACAAGTACTAGTTTTTAGTAAATAAATTTAAGTATTTTTGTGGGCGTAACTTTTGACTACATTTGACAGGCAGTTGAAGTCTTTTTTAATTTTGCAAACAAAATGCACAAATGTGTTTGACTTCAAATTATAAACATTCGAAAATTTACTTAGTTCATTGGGCATAACACCATCCTCGTAGAAATAGTTGTCCCAAGTTTTACTTATAAAAAATTGAATTTGGTAGTTTACGGGTCTATCTATACATATACACGTTATAAATGAATCTTGCATTTTTATTATGCAAGTGCGATCAATTTATAAAACATTTTATACCGTAAATGGGCTTTGTTTATATTTTTACAATTGACAAATATGGTTCATGACATAATATGCTGCTAACTACCAACTAAACACGAAAACACCCGAATCAGCAACATAAAACAACATTTTGGGCCATTTTCGAGCCAGTTACTCTTCCATGCGTTTTTCGTTCACTGATTCCATCCACTTCAAATGATTTCGACCCATTTTGAATCATATAAAAATACCTCTTGACTCAAATTATATAATACATCTTACACGAATTGAAAAATATCGTTTTATAAAAACAACTAAACTTTTTATAGCTTCAATGCAAAAATTTGGCGTTTTTTAAGAATTTAATAAACAAGGGAAAGGGGTTTAAACAAATATCATAAAAAATACTGCCGTAATAAAATAAATATACATAATAATTTTTCGTTTTTATAAATAATTTGCCAAGGAACCCCAACGCAAAAAAAAAACTAGTATAGAATCGCAAAAAGTATAACTTTATGTGTTACTATTGTATGTTAAGATGACTGTCGATGTGTTTGCTGTGAGTAGTTACTGGGAACTTTCGCATGTGGCGGCAAAAAAATAAAAAAACTAGTTCTTGGGAGCTTTTAATCTGAAATTTGTTAATCTTTTTTATGATTTTCTAAGTGCTCATTAGCCTAAGATATAAAAAGTTGCGTTTTAAATGTAAGATTATATTGTCTATAGCTTAGTAACTTAATGAGTATCTGCTGAATCAAGGTAAAGATTTTTTTCATTAGACTCAACTAATGTCCTCTGTGGTATATGGGCTGACGTGTTAGACAGGCTGGTATCGAAAACGAGTTTTTCTTAACTGTTGGAGCCAAATTATTAAATTATTTTAGAGATAATTACTCGCAAATTGTTTACTGATAGGGTTTTAAAAGGATTAATTAAAAATATATAACTTAGTCATGATGAGCAAGCTAACTTTTGAACCTGGGTCTACCTACTATAAGCCTTAGAACTGAGACCCCTTCCATCTAAAAACCGAATTAACTGAATCAGTTGACATCTATCACATCTATTATTGAGTTACCTTGTTCATTTCGCCACTCCAAAACAAATGTTGTCATTGTCACTTTTATTACTCCAGAACCCTCTTGCGTTCCATAAGTTAGTCACTGCAGTGATAGATATAATGTCGCTTACATTAGATATATTGTTGAATGTGGTTTTGGTTGCACATCCTGCATCTTTCAGCAAGGGAGTGTGATATAACATCTGGAGTTGCAAAATGAGCAATAATTCAACTGTTGTGAAAAGTGCAATAATGCACTTTTCTCTACGTTTTTTCACTGGGGTAGGTATAGCTTAGAAGTTGTCGTGGCGTAGTGGCATCTGTGGATAACGGAAAAGGTATCATTTACCTTGCTTGTTGCTTATCTATCGATTAAAACAGTAGCAAGTTCCTCCCTGTCCGTAACAGGATGGATAATCGCGGAATATTCATTTATCTCAAAAGGGGAAAGACTCATGGCCCTGCATTGGGCTTATTACAAAAGGTTGCTGATGATAGAGTTTGATCAGATTTAGCAATACGCATCGATAGTTTTGTTATTTTAGCTTAGTACCTATTATAGTATAGCAAGTGTTAAACGTGCAGCCAAGAACAAAGTCAACTTTATAGCGACTACAACGACGATACAATAATAAACAGGAACTCATTTTACTTCCATAAAATCCCTTTTTTTATGTTCAGTAGAAATCAATAATATAATATGGAATTTCAAATGGCAATTTCTGTAAAATAATAAAACTATCCATAAGTATTAAGTATCCGTTGAATCTAAATTTCAATCCTGTCATTTCCATTGGGAACGGCAACAAAACAACCAAACAGGTTGTATTCGAATGCTACGTCAGAATCAAAACACAATTACGGCACCTGTGATCAAACCGACACACAAACCGATGACGGTCGCTTCATCAGGTTACTGGAGTACCGGTCACCAGTCACCCTCACCGCAATCCGTTATCTGTTGACCTGCCACAACATTATTTTGTACTTAGCCTCACCTACTTCTCGACCACTTCAAATAAACTCTAACCGAACGTAATAAAGCTGAGAATCGCAGAAGGATCTGTCAAGCATGATTTGAGTCAACTTGCGTTCGAATTGATTAGATTTGTCAGATATTATGGGATTGTAGTATGTCCTGTTTTGTGTGCAGTTCCTACTTCAAAATCTGGAATGTTAAGTGGACAGTTGTCGGTTATATGTTCTTTATTCCAAAATTTCTGAGGCTCAAAATCATGATTCGCAAGATGTTTTTGCTTAAAGACTTCACAAATACATTTTCTTTTACACGAAACGCAATTTTCGCTAACGTTTTATGATTGCGGTTATAATGCGAATCCCAAGTTCAAGCTCCCGTACCACAAGAGTTTTATCCCGGAAGAGCTATTCCTATAATTTTAATTTACGACCACCATTTATCCTAACATACTGCATTGGATGGCGACACTATAATTTCGATGCCTTTTAGATTCAGTATTGCCAGTATCGGGCGTTGTGGTGGGATGGGTGGGAGTGAATGCTATAAACTTACACAAATACAAGAACCTTTCACACGATGCGTGAGAAAAGTGTAAGCGAATTTAATAGTATTTCTGAATCAGACATAGGTTATAGAACTTCTTTATTTAGACACAAAGCTATATTTTATTATGCTTCAAATTGAGTTTATTTTGGTTCTTGAATACAGTGATTTCAAAATATTTAAATATTAATCTTTACCTATGAAGTAGCCGTTTCATCGTACTGGCTATTTTAAAAATAAAACAAAAACTTCGCAAAGAACTCAAATTTCAAATAAATATGGAAATCTTTTTTAATTTAGTAATTTTTTCAATGGTTAGCTTTCTGCTCACATCGTATTTGTACGTTTTTCGTCATTATGAATATGTTAAAATTCGAGTGATTCCGGAGTATGGATTATGGAGTATGAGTTCCGTCGTGGTAGCAAAGCGGCAGAAGCGGCACGCAACATCAACAATATTTACGGTGCGAACACTACTAACGTTCGTACCACCCGTTATTGTTTTGCTCTATTTCGTTCCGGAAATTTAGACCTAAGAAATGAACCAACGGCCGAAAATGTTGATCAACAAAGACGAATTAAAGGTGATTTTGGAGGCTGATGATTCTCAAACTACTGCTGAATTAGCAGCAGCTCTCGAAGTTAGCACTAAAACAATATTGATCGGTTTGCGTGAAGTTGGCAAGGCAAAGAAGCTCGACAAATGGGTGCCTCACAATTTCAATGAACGCCAGCGCGAAATACGCGTCGAGCGAGACGTGCCTTGCACTGCTCAACAGACATACTAACGAAGGAATTAAAATCGCAAAAATGTATTCTATTCGACAATCGCAAGCGCTCGTTGGAAGGGTAGGTTGGAAGTTCTCCGTCATCCACCGTTCTCAACAGAATTTGCCCCTACAGACTTCCACTTTCACCATAATTTGGACAACTTTTTGGTAGTACTTATGGTACTCACTACTTATGGTACCTAGTTAATTCCTTTAAATAATAAAAAATATAAAATAAGAAAAAGTTAACTTATTTCATCAAAAACGGCAATTTCGTGAGTACCTACTCATGTCCTACTCATGAAATTGCCGACCTACTACAGTTGTTATCAACAATTACTTTTTAGATTTTTTTAAATTAAAACCTCGGTTAAATTACGTCAAAATTAAGTTGAAAGGCTACGCGCTCTACGGTATTTCGATATATCAAGTTTCGATGTATCCACAGGGTAAAAACTTTATATAAATAGTCAATTAAATACCTCATTAGATGTGTTATTGGTACCCTGTTAAAAACCACTAGCAACACTTAATTAATACAATAAAAAATAAACATACATTACGATACATTACGAGACATTTTATATTTAGCTTACACATTATAGAATGATTAACTAAAGTAACTACTTTACATATAAAACACTAAAATGTGATCTTAATAATACAGCCTAAAAAGCATTGAATCCTCGGACGTGACTTAAAGCTAACCTGACAAAGGCTGTAAGTAAACTTGACGTTGACTATCTACCCGTAGTTACTCTAACAATGAAAAGGCACAGGTCAACATCCTAGTAAATTAAAATATTTTATGCGAACCAACGAGGGCCTTTAAATTTTATTTGCTCTCTTCGGACAAACAGTTTAACTTGGTTTAGAGTTACTTACGTAAATTCGTTTCTCGACCCTTCCTCGTTTATATTATTTTATGGATGTTTAATTTCAATTAAATCTATTAGAATTTACGGAAGGAAAAGTAATTAAACGACCTTATTTAATGGAATATATTTAAACTTAGACTATATAAGTTTGCCTGGAAGAGATCGCTCATAAGTAATAAGGCCGCTTATATTGTCATTAATCCTGTTTTCCTCTTCGTTCACATGTTAAGTGTGTGTATCTGTTTGATTCTGGTAATAAAGTGTTTTTGTATTGTATTGTATTTGTATAGTCTATTCGAGAGTGCTTATTTATTTATTTAGAAACTCAACAGCATTTTTATAATTTACAATGTTTTTTTTTATACTTAGACATAACACTTAGCCACTAACAGAGTTTCACAACAATTTTAACTAGGTAAATTTCAATTACAAAGCAGTTTTACACTTATTCTAAAATATTACATATTACAAAAGTTCACACAGATTGAACAGGTTTGGATGACAGTTGATTGTAAATATATACATATATATAATAATAATAATAATACATAAATAATTACATTGATAATATATAAATACAAATAAAACAAATTCAAATTCATACGCTGTATACAAATACATCTATAGTAACATTATATGTTACATAGCAATGCAATAAATAAATAAAAATAAAATGATAAAACAAAACAAGTTTAAATATTTTTCTTTTAATTTTTAACTTAAGCTACTACCTACTGTTTTCCCTCTTTCAAAATATTAGTTATTTTGCGTTTAAATTGCGGTTTCGACAAATTGAAGATATCTACTTCTTGAAACTTCTCGTTATAAGTTTTAGGCAGTCGAGTCATAACTGAATTTTTGCCATAGTTGGTACGACGTCTTGGTATACTGAACAGTGGTGTATTCCTAGTGCGATACTTGGGTGTACAAAAACTAATATTTGCGAGAAGAGTTGGACTATTTATGTTATTGTGCAAGATATCGTATAAAAGACACATATCAAGTAGATCACGTCGGGACTTTAGAGACAACATACCATACCGTAGACAGCCATCTGTATAGTTTCCACTACTACATTTATATTTCTTTATATCAAGGTATTTTATAAAGCGTCTTTGTATTCTCTCAAGCCTATCGGTATATTTAGCATATTGAGGTGACCATATGGAACTTCCGTAGTCCATAATACTGCGGCAATAAGCGTTATAGACAACTTTTAAGCTACTTATGTTTTTAAAAGGTTTACAGGTTCTTATAATAAACCCAAGATTACGATGAGCCCTGCTTATGACTTTGTCTATTTGTTCCGCAAATAGCAGTTTTGAGTCCAATAATATTCCCAAATCTTTCACAACTTCAGCCCTCTGTATGACAGCACCATTGAGGTTGTAGGGATAAATTATTTTGTTTTTTTTACGACTGAAGCTTACACATTGACACTTATCAGTATTTACGGTAATATTATTGCATTCATAGTATGCATATAAATTATTCAGGTCCTGTTGAATGAGTTCACAGTCTCCAATCCCAGAAACCTTAAGGAAAACTTTTTTGTCATCGGCGTAAAGCAAGTGTTTCGAAAATTTGAAAACTTTGGAAATGTCATATATGTAAGCACAGTAAAACAAAGGCCCGAGGTGTGATCCCTGAGGAACACCTGATGGGATCTCCACGAAACCTGACTTGAAACCTCCGACAACCACAGCTTGTGAACGATTTGATAAATAAGAGGTAATCCATTTCAGCAAATCACCACGAATTCCCAACTGATATAATTTTTCTAAAAGGATGATGTGATCTACACGGTCAAAAGCCTTTTCAAAGTCCGTGTAGATCACATCAACCTGTCCAGAATCCTCCATGCCACCTAACAGATATTCGGAGAGTTCGGTCATATTAGACAAAGTCGATTTATTTTTTAAGAAACCGTGTTGATTTGAAGGTATTCCTCTCGCAATTAAGGGATATATATTTTTATACACAATTTTTTCCATCAGTTTACTTAAAATATTCAGTATGGAGATTGGACGATAGTTATGAATTTCTGATCTAGAGTTTTTTTTGTGAATCGGGATTATATATGCTTTTTTCCATAACGTAGGGAATACACATTGCTTTAAAGATAGATTAAATAACAAGAAAATTGGATGAGCTAATGATTCCGCACAATTACGCAAGAATAAAGGCGGAATACCATCACATCCGGGACCTTTAGAAACATCTAAAGATTTCAGTAGACTGAATACATTATATTCTGTGATTACTAGGCTACTAGTTACGTCCCCAGAACTACCTACGTTAACTATATTTGTGTTCTTAGTTGATTGTGAAGACGAACTGGTAAACATGCTACCAAAATAATTGTTGAATTCATTACATATATTTTTTCCCTCTGTGATTGTTCTACCTTGATAACTGAACTGCCTGGGATATTGTGAAGTGCCACGCTTAGATTTTACATAAGACCAAAATGTCTTGGGGGCAGAAATGATCCTATTCTCAACACTGCATATATAGCGATTAAAACATCGTTTCTGTAATGCTTTTTCACGAGACCTAAGAAGGGCGAATTCATCGTAATTACGAGGATTACCGTAGCGCTTCCATTTCTTATGAAGCTTGTTCTTTTCGCGAATTACTTTTATCAAAGCTAAATTATACCATATGGGGTAATTTTCAGAGCGTTTATTTATCTTTTTTATTGGTATAAATAGCTCAAAGCATTCTTCAATTTTACCATAAAACAATGCCAAGGCTTCGTCTACAGGTTTGTCACAGAGCAGGGCCACCCAGTCTATTTGCATAAAAAAATCATTTATGGCGGCATAGTCACACATATGAAAACTACGTCACGATGTGGTAGCCTCAATTAAGGGTTTGATGAACAAGTCAGTTATATCAATTATTAACGACGGGTGATGCTTATCCTCGGTCAACAAAGGGGAACCTGATCTCGATACGTTTGCGTTGAAATTACAGAACGCTAGATCTAAAGTTCGATTGTTATTGTTTTCTATGCAGTTATGCTCTTAAGCTTGATTCCTTAAGATAATAAATAAATAACAAAATCCCCAGACAATCACACCAACTACATGGCCCCAAAGTAAGCATAGCTTGTGTTATGGGATACCATATAGCGAACTAGGGGGGAACCTAGAATATAAATACATAAATAGATAAACACCCAGACACGGAACTTTTTTTTTTCTTGTTCCGTGCGGGGATCGAACCCGCAACCACTGGCGTCTGAGGCAGATAGGTTTACCCCATCGCCAAAGTGGTCGTCTTTACCATAACCGTCTTTACCGTCGATAACCATAAAATAATGTTATTATAATATGCTATGCTAATTTGTCATAATAATTGGCAAACGAATATGTGTATTTGCTGCGATGCACTATCCATAAAAAAGTCGTTACCTTATTGTGACGACATCGTCAGTGATACATAAGTTTGTCTTCATGTCTGTCCATGGAAACAAGTTAATAAAACTTATTTCGTTACTGAACGATGGCAGCTTATAATTATAATGGCATAATGGCAGCTCCGGTACCAGTAATTATCTAAGCACAGCCTTCATCGCCGACTGGCTGTCGCTCATTTCTTCGATCGATTGTCGGTAGAAACACAAAAGACCATTAAGGGGGAGTTTAGTGAGTAGAAGTCTCACACTGTCTGGGACCATCTGACCGGGAACCTGTCCCCTGGCAAGTGCCCTTTCGTACTTCTGACGTCTCGTCCCGTCATGTCGTGCGGTCAATAGGCCTAAGGGTGTTCTAAGGGTTGTTTTCTGTGGCGGAAAAAAAAGTAATTACCTATCCTGCCCATTTATTCGAAACACAGTGAAGTTGCAAAAGGCGAAAAATCTGGACGAACTCCTTTTGTGGTGATTGTAACCCCTTTAAGTTTCGCCAGGCTAGCCACTACCTGCTAAATATTACCACACCATCGGTTGAGTGCTCCAGCATTTTGTTGTAAGAAGCCAGTTGCTTCCTGTTCCATCTTCGAGCTCATATTCACTTACCACCAGGAAAGATTAAGGTCAAACGAAGTCACGTACATACATACATAACTTTACGCCTGTAGCCCCTATGAAATAGGCAGAAATATAAAACCATCTTATGTTACATCTGATAAAATTTAATAAATGAAACTAATAATGGTGTATATGAATAAATATTTAATGGTGGAGAGAGACTATTGCATTGACAGGGGTCAGCCTATCGCCGGAAAAAAACCTCAGTCCCTTTACTGACTTTTACAGTATACCCGGGTATCGAAGCAGCGTTTTTCCTTTGCTCCCAGTCCAGCATGGAAGACGGAGGCTATAGTCACCATTTTAAAAAGTACTCAAAAAATATTTTTAAACAACATATAAATAAATAAGATCCCCAGACAAACACACCAACTACATGGCCACAAACTATGCAGAGCTTGTGATATGAGATACCATGTAGCGAACTAGGGGGAACCTAGAGTATAAATACATAAACATATAGATTAACGCCCAGACCCGGAACATTTTGTTTTTCTTGTTCCGTGTGGGAATCGAACACGCAACCACTAGCGTCTGAGGCTGACAGTGTTACCCCATCGCCAAAGTGGTCGTTAAAACAACATATTATAAAATAATGAAGTACTTCAAAGATTTGAATCCAAGACTGAAAAAGACTGAGTCATTACCTCTATAGGAAGACAGTAAGATCATAATGATTACTTGCCTAACATTTTTAATTTAACTATCAGCACCTTATAAAGTTATTCATGCCGATCAAACTATCGATCTTAAAGTTAAACCATTAGGCGGAACTTTTAATAAGGTGAACTTTGGTTTTGAGAGTTTTACTACTGTATTGAAATGCATTTTAAAGCGTTGCTAAAGCAATTTATGTTAGGAACTTGCGGTAACCGAATCAATAGGTACTGTTTATAAATAACTGAAAAAATATGCTTATTAAAATCACCCGACCAGGACTCTAACCTAGGACTTCTCGTTGCCGGACGAGTGCTCTTATTTATTTATTTTATTTATGTTTTTGGAGAACCAACAGCTTTGTTACAAAATTATAAACTGTTTAATATAAACTATGGAGAGCCAATTAAAGGTTCCCGCGATTATACAACAGGATAAAAAATTAGGTAGCGTAAAAGAGAAGCTTTTACAATCTGACATACAATATTGATATAGTTACACAAAATTCACAGACAAAAGTATTATATACCTAAAACATAAAAGAGAAACTTCCACAAAGTCTATAATTCTACAAACAATATGATTTAATGATTTAGAGTTGTCTTATTAAGAGCCACATATTTATTTTTGATTTGAGTCGAAGAATAATCTGCTTATCCGCCGCCTTGCCATAGGAACTGTAGTACAAAAGAGGTCTAAATCTAACTGCTTACATATTTTGTTAAAATTATTGCTTACTCGCCACAAGTATGAGTTCTGCTTGTAATTAGTTGATACTATAGGGACATTTATAAGTGCATGTGATCGTGAACTTAATCGTGGGACATTAAGGTTTATTTCGGAGAGAAGATTTGGACAATCAACACATCCGGACATTATTTGCAGGAGACAAGTGAGGTCTGCTATTTCACGTCTTCTTGACAGTGGAAGGAGATGAAATTTCTTACAAATATTTAGATAGTTTTCCGATGAGTAAGGGATTTGTAAACGAAAGCATAAGTATTTGATAAATTTCGATTGTATCCGTTCTATTCTTGAGATGTACATGTGGTATCGGGGATTCCAAATCTGAGAAGCATACTCAAGGTTGCTCCTAACAAAAGCACAAAATAAAATTTTAAATGTCTTAGCACGTTTGAAATCACCCGAGATCCGCATAATAAAACCAAGAGCTCTGGATGCTTTGGCAACTATAGATTCTATATGATCATCAAAGATTAGTTTAGAATCATGAATAACCCCTAGATCTTTGACAACACTGCTTTTTTGGAGTACGTGACCTCGCAGAGTGTAAGATGTCTGAATCGGAAGCTTTTTGCGAGTAAATGTAACGACTAAACACTTGGATGGATTCAGGTCTAATTTGTTGTTTATGCAGTATGAGTCGAGGCGTAGCAAATCAGCTTGAAGATTCAACATGTCCGAACGTGACCGAATTGTACTGAATATTTTCATGTCATCTGCAAAACATAGTAATTTACTAGTATGGAAACATTCACCAACGTCATTAACAAAGATCAAGAAGAGCAGTGGGCCTAACAAGGACCCTTGCGGAACTCCACTGGGAATGCGAACCCATCCAGAAATATAGTTGTGAGCCACGACTGCTTGAGTTCTATTATTAATATAGGAAGCAAACCATCTGAGGAGATCCCCTTGTATACCGATAAGTTGTAACTTTTGTAATAGAAGTCTATGATCAATCCTATCAAAGCACTTGCTATAATCCGTATATATTACGTCAACTTGATTTCCCGAACTCATACTGTTAGTGAGATATTCGTTAAATAATATTAAGTTAGTAACAGTTGAGCGGCCTTTTAAAAAACCGTGCTGATCAACGTTGAAATGGGGACGCAATGCAGAATATAACTGATCATAGACCACTCTTTCGAAAACCTTAGCTAAGATGCATAACTTAGAAATTGGTCGATAGTTACTAACTACAGTTTTCGGTCCCTTCTTATGTACTGGCGTTACAAAGGCGGACTTCCAGATGGCAGGAACAACACATGTTGATAGAGATTTACGGAAAAGAAGGCTAATTGGTAAAGCTAAGTTTTCAGCACAGTTTATAAGTAATACTGCACTCACGTGGTCTGGACCTGCTGATTTAGATGGATCTAGTTTTTTAATGTGGTTAGTTATGGTATTAACGTCAATCTCAATTGAGCTGATATTACTGGCTTGCGATATAATGTCCGTATAACCAGAGTAACTGTCAGTGTTATCATCATGAGATAAAAAAGTGGAATAGAAGTACTTTGAGAAGGTCTCACAGATTACCTCGCCAGATGTCGCTTCCGTGCCTTCATGTTCTAGGAAGTTAGGAATGCAATTTACTTTGTGGCGGGATTTCACAAATGACCAGAACTGTTGAGGACTTTTTTCAATAGAGTTTTCAATATTGACTAAGTAGTTCTGGTAACATTCATTTTCTATGGATTTCGCCCTATCACGAAGCAACCGAAAGGATTCAAAATCTGCCTTGTTACCGTAGGTTTTAAATTTTTTATAGTATTTGGATTTTTCTCTTATAATCTTTTTCAGTGCTGGCGAGTACCATGCTGGGTATGAATTATTATTCATAAGTTGTGAGGGTATGTATTCATCTCTAAGATTATTTAAGACTTTATAAAAGTACTCCACCGCATCTTCGATTGATTTAGGATTAATTTCCGATTTCCAGTCGCTATCCAATAATTCACAGTTAATTTCTTCATAATTACCCTTACTATAAAAGTATTTGAGATATTTTTGAGGTTTTAGTTTATTAAGAGATATAAAATTTGCAGCAACTACAAGGGCTTTGTGGTAAGGGTCAATAGTGACTAATGGGGATACGCATTCCGAGACGATAATATCATCGTTCGACAGAGCGAGGTCGAGTATCTTGTCGTAGGCATTTTTAATACCGTTATACTGTCCAAGATCATGAGTTTGTAGTTCGTCTATAAAAAGATATTCGTCAGAACTGGACATGTTTGTCGGTTTTAAAAATAGTGAATTACTGGATATCCATTCAATCCCGCTTAGATTAAAATCACCTAACACAATAAATTTATCAAACGGATGAGCCAGAATGAAAGTGTTTAGTTGTGACAGAAAGTTTTGCAGTTGAGCTGAAAACGAGAGACCTAAGTTTTGCGTACAGAGGTAGACAGTACCTATGTGGATATTGATTGGTGGTGCACTAGTAGTTATAGTTACGATGGTAACCCATAAATCCTCTGCAGTCGAGTTGTAGCTAGTCTGTGGTGACGCATGCAGATCCTTGTGAATGGCTATCAACACTCCCCCTCCTCTTGTTTGCCTAGTAAGTTGATAATCACGATCTCGACGATAAACAATATATCGATTGTCAAAGAGTTCTGAACTACTTACACCATCCAGTAGCCAAGTTTCTGTCAACACTATAACGTCGTACGAGTTAAGGCATACATTACGGTAAAAAATACTTGTTTTAGTACGAAGCCCACGAACATTCTGGTAGTAAATGTTTAATCCTATGCCCTGATTAAGCTCTGTTAAAGAAGTTATTTATTATCAGAATTTTAGCATCGTAATAAAGTGGAGCCCAGAAATTTAAAATTAGAATGCTAAAGTAAAGATCAAGATCACTAGAATTTTTATTACGAGCGCAAAAAGATGTTGAGGACCAGACCATATTAATTCTTTTAGCAAAAAACAGAAGCAGCATAATATAGCGAGAAGCAGATTTAGGATGAAAATAGTGGGGGTTAGGCTTAGCGAACGGAGAAGCAGAAATTCCTACGTTGGATACATAATAAAAGGGACAATTACCATAATACAAAGAGATATACATTATTATTTTAGGAGAAGCTATAAGGTCATAGAAGTAGTTTAAACAATTTTGTTTAAATCAGCTTCTTTGCTGATAATGAACGCCGGTGACGTGTCATTCTTTCGCACATGAATTTTACCATACTTCACCCAGACGTAACTATACTTCTTTTCGGTGGCCAAAGTTTTAACTTTGTTAAGGAGATTCTTCGAGGCCGCGTTGAGGTGATCATTTACAAAGACACGCTGACTTATGCCTGGGAATCCAACTTGAGCCGCTGTTAAGGCCTTGAAAGTACGCGCTGAAGCCACAAACTCTTCCTTAATGTAGCGGTTTAAAAAGCTCACAACAATGGCCTTTTCTTTGGAGCCGTGAAGAGGTACCCTATGCAAGTAGTTAATTTGTGATCGCGGAAAAGTGTAGTTAATGGTTTTAGCAATTGATTCGACGATGGAGAATAAGTTTTCATCTTTCTTGATGGGTATGCCTTTAATCTCAACATTATTCAACCGAGACCTCTGTTCGTTGGTGAACAGATGCGATTTAAGGGTGGCAATATCATTTTCTAACAGAGCAACAGTTGTTTGGAGCTTCTCGACATTAGTAATTCTGGTTTCCATGTCGCTTATTTTCGCGGTGACGTCATCAAGCCTGTTGTTCGTAAAATCGATGCTCGATTTAAGGTCTTTCAATTCGTCTTTGATAGATTTTACATCTGCTACCAGCGTTGGAAAGTCAACTAGCTGGCGCTTCATATCCCGGATCTCCCTCACTATGGTCTCAAGAGAGGCTGGTTCGGTAGCACTAACTGAAGCAGCGGCAGGCGACGATGATCTGCAGGCAGAGCACTTCCAGGCTGCCCTTCGATCAGCTCCCAGTTTTCTCCATCCGGTCTCCGTTATTTGAGCACAACTGAAGTCAAGCTGTTTCTTGCAAGCTCCACACTGAACTCCATCATTGAAGGTGATTCCGCACGCAAAGCACTTCATTATAAATTCGCGAAATAAATAATTAGTTCACTAGTATGATGTATAATTCAACGTCGTGGTGGAACGCAGCGAACGCCGAACACAGTGAACGGAACGTAGCGTGAGAAACGCACCGAGTGATTGACCGTTATGACAGACGTCACGTCAAAGTCAGTTATGTCAGATGGATGACAATTGACAATACGAAGTCACAACAACACACACTGCACTGATCACAGTTTGTAAACAACCCTCTTATTTAATTTATTAAGAAGACTGATGATGTTTTAAACAGGTGATTTACAATATATTCTGCGATATTAAGGTCGAACACTGAGCACAATTGGTGAAGATAATGTACGGGTGCAAGTTACATTCAGTTTTAATGTTCCGAAATCAAAACTTGTGTACTGATTAGGAAAAATTATAGGACCGATACACTGCAAAGCTTCCGCTACAGAGGTACGCTTATAACTGAGATCTTCCAACTGAGCTGCGGGCCCTGGCGACACGCCATCAAAATTACTTTGCATATTCTGTTTTTGCGTTATATTGCTTTGCAGCTTCACCAGGTTCGAGTCCTTGTCGGATGATTTTATTTAGCATATTTTTTCAGTTATGTATTTCAGTTTTTCAGTTATTTTTCAGTTATGTTTAATAATTGAGTAAAACGTAAAACGTGAAGTGAATTTTTGTCCTTATTCCATACAGGTTGTTAACGCTACGTGAAGTAATGCGTATCCTTCTATTTTCCAGTATTTACCGCCCTCCCTCAGTCCGTCGCCACTGACAATGAAGCTCCTACTGGCACGTCTGCTTTAAACAATTTTGTTCACAATTCATATTGTTTCGTGACAAAATCTACGTCTATTGTGTCAATTCTACATGTATCGATTACAGATATAGGGTCTGCTTCTTTCATTATGCATAATATATAAGGACAAAAGTGTATTTTCTGCATATCTATTAAGCATAGGTTTCTTTAGTTTACTGCCACATTAAAAAAAGAGTTCATCCACTATGAAATTTATATCAACATGCATAAAAGGGTAACTGAATAAAACGAACATATTGAGCAAGCCTGCAGAATAAAAATAACAAAAGTCAATAAATAAAAAAGATAGCAGAAAATACCGTATGCGGTATTTTTAGTGTACAAAGGTATTTTTGGTAACACAACACAACGCATAGGTTTCTGCCCCGGCGCGTCTATTGAGCGGTCGCCGTTGTGTATTGTGTGGCTTATCGGGGGTTTGAAATGAATCGGATTCAACTGACGATTGACGGTTATACCCTCAATTTATCGACAATGTTCAATAGAGTTTCCCTAATATGGTTTCCTTGTGTTTAAAAATAAAAAAATGTACTTGCAGTACACTAAACTTGATGTGTCATTCTCGCATTGCTTAAGATGATTGCGTCCAAGAAGAGAGAATCAAAACGATGCGCACGTACTAAGATGGTAAGAATAAAAAATCTGTACTTTAATTACCGATTCCACGCCACGCTCACGACAACGGAATGAATATTCCATTTGCAAAGTTTTTAGCATTTAATTTAGCATTAAACGTATTTATCAACTTATTTGCACATACTAGGTACATCTCTATACAAATTCATCAATAGTAGGTGTCCATTGCAGTTCACAGGTTGAATATAATTCCAATGAAAAAGGGTACTGTTATTCAATCCAAGCTGCAATTTGCACGACCATAACTCAAACGGCCAATCAAAGATCCGAGAACTGAGTGTTCCTGCCATGCTTGCCGCTATTGATGACTTTCCAATGTTTGAGGGATATTGGAACCACGGAATCGATGCCTTGAAGACATTGTGAACTTGCAAAATGATTTTGAAAACACCTCTCAGGCATGTTAAGGAAGCTTTCACAAAACATCAGCCATGTAAATTGATTCATTTAGCCGCGTTGGTTCGGCCTTTAGTAGTCCTGCCGCCCGGGCCCCTGGATAATCGTGTCGTTACAAGCGACTAATCCGAGAAAACTCCGCTTGGTTGTAGGATTCTGTTAGGGTCCGACTGGCTAGCAACCATTTAAAATCTGCCGCCAAATTCAACACCTTGACTGTGACGTGTTCCGACATATCCTGTATGGTCATCTTCGACCACATCTTCACTTGCCATCAGTTGTGACAGAGATCGAACGCGGGTTTAGTCAAAAAACATCACCACTAATAATAAATTGATTACAACATCCTAACAAAACACAAAGTTGTAACAAGCATCTGTAAACACAACACGTTAAAATGTACACACGATGAATGCACTTGCATACAAAGCGATGACATCCGCCATGCGACACTGCAATATCAATTTTCCATAAACAAGTCGACACTGGTTAACAAGAAGTGTCACTTTCAAAACCATCACCAACCTTTGTACTGGATCGGAACAAAGGTGTACTCGTAATAGCATATTTCTTAAGTGCAATATTCTTTCATTTGTTTATGTAGGTATTACATGAGTTAATTTAAGCAATGATTTTTTATTAATTAAATTAAAGGTATAATTCATAGACGTTTTGTTTCACTCAATATTGAAGCATATTTGGAGTTAGTATACTGCTAATAGACTTGTAGGTAATTATCCTTTAAAAATTAGTATTTAAAACCCAATTTTAACGCCATTTTCAACGTATGTGAATCATATTAGAAATAGTCAAACCAATAAGCGAATTAGAACTGAACTTTACTATGATGTTAGGCTCGTCTCTACCTATACATCAGCTAGGTTCTACTCGTAGGTTGGTTAACTCGTTTAAACAGGGTGCTGTAATAACAGTTTTCATTAAAGTTTACTAAGAGATGCTATTTTTATGCCCTTGAATTTCTAAACTTCACTGAACAGCATTATTTGGGCTTTGGTGGACTCGGTCCTTAGAATTCTATATAATCCTATATAAGAATTGATAAAATCTTTATTTTAAAAGTCTATAAAAATAACCCACTGACGAAGTTCTTATCGTTATATTCAATTCGAAGTACCAAAATCATGGAGCGTACTTTCTGAAATTTGTAAATTGGTTTCTTCCGTTTGCTTTTAATATTAATTTATTAATAGCCTTACAGCTCTACATTTGCAAATTAAGAAATTCATTTCAAAGAAACTCTTAAGTGCTTCCGTTAATGTTTGAATTTAAGGATGTTATAGGCGATGAAACTGAGGCTGGCTGACCTTCAGACTTTGACTGAATCGAATTAATTTTAATCGGGTGACACAAACTAATAAGTAATGAATTTCATGAGTTTATTTTCGTAACGCTGTCGTTACTACCTACTATAATTTCATTCATAACTTGGTCAAGATTATTGTATACTTCAGCTTTTATGTAGAAAATATTCAATCATTTTTACGATTTGAAATATAAACAAAATGTGTGAGAGAATGCGGTTTGCGAAATGTTCGATTGTCACAGTAATCAAATTTGCGGTTGATGTCGTGATAAGTAAATAAAACATTGCATAATCACTTTAATTGCTTATGAAATTTATATTTTGATCGTATTGTATGAATAAGCTACTCCTAAATTGTCGGTTTCGTTTAGGATGATTAACAAACGATATAACTTTCACACAGGCGTTGTTTGTTTGTGTGTTTTTTTCTTTATTATTTTTTCAGAGGCCGACAAGCATTTGAGCTTCTCGATGATAAATGGCAGCTGGCCCATGGACGGTAGTGCTTAGGTAACCCTATAGGCTTGAAAAAAACTATTACACCTGTTATAAGCTTAATTAAATTATCTTATTTTATGAACATAAAACAATCAGCGTTTTTGATAAGTCCATGTTTCAGGCGTTTATAGTCTATAACGAATTAAAATTGATGAGATATGAGATTAGTTAATTTTGTTTGTTTGTTACTCGATTATATCGTCATTTGATTTGATAATATTTATTGCGTCTAGTGGAAAATATTTCAGAGAGTCTAAATAAATTTCAAAATTTTCAAAACAAAAAAGGGCCTTTACAAAATTCACGCTTTACAGGAAAAAAACTTTATTCAATACATAAATTAAACACCTAGAAGATGACATTTTGGTTTGATGTGCCTTTTAGACAAAGTTTTTATAAGGAGTTGAAAATTTGGGTGAAGTCGGTAGGTATTTAAAGCTTACAGTGTCGTTGATTATTTTGTTAAAAAGTATATCAAATATATATAGTTTCTCTATGGCTGCAGGAGCGACACATCAATATGCGTGCGCGCCAGTCGCCGGCTATCGGGCAGGTAGGATCCTACTGCAGCTTTGTCCGATGCGATGAGTTTTGCATATTAACTCTTGAAGGAGCACTGCCCTCATCGGTATGTTAGCTTATGAAATAAAAATAAAAGTTTTGTGAAACTTTGAAATATATTATTGCACTTTTATTTGTTTTATATACACAAAATAAGCTTTTTATTTGAAATCGTTTTTCGGGGACGACAAATTATAGTTTAAAGACTAAACTCAATTTTATGTTAGCCGGAATTTCTAAATATTTCTAGCCGAGATCGTAGTTATAAGTTTAATGTCACACATTTACTGTCTGTAACGTAGTTATTTTGTACAGTTGTGTTTGAGAATGTTTTTATTTACCCACCAATTAGAGTTTAGACGATCAAACCATACGTACCTAGGCACTTCATTTGACGTAATTGCAGAAAGCTGCTTAATCTTAATATTAGGTCCTTACATATGAAATTGGTGTTTTGTCGTACTGGCTACTTTAATCTCAAATATCTCCTCTTTGGTTTAGAATCCCAAATTCAAATTGATACAGCTATTTACTCATCAATTTGTGTCTCGAAAGCCGTATTTCTTTTCGTCCGTATTCGTTTTTCTCCGCGTCATTGAGTTTAAAAATGGAAAATTTAAAATTTCGCGTTATATACGAAAATGAATTCCAACGTGGCACCAGTGCTGCAGAAACGGCTAGAAGAATTAATTATGTGTATGGTAGTGGTGTCGCTAGAGAAATAACAGTGCGTTTTTGGTTCCAGAGTTTTCGTTCTGGAAATTTCAACCTACAGAACAATCCCCGTGGACGGGCGGAGACCAAAGTCGACAATAAAGAATTGAAGGTTATTGTAGAAGCGGATCCATCGCAAACTACGTCCGAGTTAGCTTCAGGCTGCGGTGTTAGTGATAAAACTGTTTTAATCCACTTGAAACCAATTGGGAAGATAAGAATGCTCGAAAGGTGGGTACCTCATGAATTGAGTGAAGCAAACCGACAAATGCGCGTCGACTGCTGCGTTACATTACTGAACCGGTACAATAATGAAGGGATTTTAAATCGAATCATTACCTGTGATGAAAAGTGGATACTCTACGACAATAGGAAGCGCAGATTGCAATGGCTGAATCCCGGTGAACATTTCAAATTCTGCCCCAAGAGAAAATTAACTAGAAAAAAGTTGCTGGTCAGCGTTTGGTGGACTAGCGCCGGTGTGGTGCACTACAGCTTCCATAAATCTATCCAGACGATTACTGCAAATATCTACTGTAGTCAGCTCCAAATAATGATGGATAAACTAGCCGCTAGACAACCGAGACTGGTCAATCGCACAAGGCCACTGCTGCGTCAGGACAACGCAAGACCACACACTGCAGAACAGACTGCTACCAAATTAAAGGAGCTTCAATTATAATGTTTAAGACATCCACCGTACTCCCCGGACCTTGCTCCAACAGACTACATTTTTTTTGATTCTATTGATTCCCGTCCTAATGTGTTTTTTTAGAAAAGGCATAAATGAACTACCTATGAGATGGCAGAAGTGCATAGATAAGGACCTAACATGTTCGAGTATGTCAGCTACCCTTGTTTACTCCCATTAGTACATATAAATTCTGTTGAGCTCAAGTTTAAGATTTGAATATTTAGAATTATGATTCAAGCCTCGTGACCTTGTTAATCGACGAACAGAAAAAATATGAAGTAGGCATAAAAGTTTTACAAAAAGTAATAAATCGAAACATAACAAAGTCATAGAGTATTGTCACTGTTCTCCAACAAAGATCACTTTTGATTGTAGTCATATAAACACGATATTATTTGATGGTATGTAACAAAAGATGATAGCCTAAGTTTGAATGTGCGAACTATGTTTTTGACAAACTTTGTGCGATCGTTTACGCGTGTTTGGTTTACCACGCTTAGTAACTTTTCTCAAAAATGTACTGGTGTGACCGTTGTTTAACGAAATCAAAACTTCTGGGTGTATATTAAGATATCTCCATAACACAAGCTCATACAAAGGCTTACTTACTTGGTGTCTCAGGTAATTGAATAATTTATTTAATAACAAATTTATTTATGCATCATTTTACAATAGAAGGCGAAACGCTGATAACCCTTTATATCAAGAAAAAATTGAATCAGAGCTTGGTTTAGCCGACTACAGTTTCATCGCTGAGTCAACAACAATCTCCAATGCTCTTCAATAAAAAAACAAGGTAGATAGGTAGATAATCACAGAGTCAACTCAATACTTTGCAAAGTCATGGAACGTGTATTGAACAATCGACTCCTGTCATACCTCGAGACCAACGAGCTGCTAAGCGATAGCCAATATGGTTTCCGTAACGGATGCTCGACCGGCGATTTCTTGTGTATGCCACTATGGAGTGAGGCCTTGGAGGCATATATGGCATATGCATTTAATGCCGGGGTACCTAAGGGATCTGTTCTCTCTGCAACATATCCGATTGGGGTGAGTCGAATGTGGTCAAATTCTAATGGTCCAAAATCCATTCTAATTGTCCCCGTCACCGACCATCTAGGGCTTTTAGGCGTAACTTAACAACCAGTTTAAACTACATTCAACAAATTGTGTCCATGGCTCAAGTAGCTACGAAAAAGTTGGGAATCATCTCGAAGGTACGGCGGTACTTCGGCCGTGCACAGCTTCAAATATCAACTAGAATCGCTGAACTCCGTTGACCGAAGAGCCCGTAAACTAATAAACAACGTCGTCCTTACAACCAAAAAACTGCAGACTCTAGAGCATCGTTGTAAGGTTGCTTGTTTAACCGTGTACTACAGGATACATTTTGTTGAGTGTGCGCGTGCTCTGTTTGAACAAATTGAACCCTCACCCTATTACCATCGGACTTCTAGATGCAGACAGAAGTTCCATCCATATGTGGTAGATATTCCGAAAAGTCAAACTAAGCGCTTTAACATTTCCTTTTAGATACGGGTCGCCAAGGTTTGGAATGAACTGCCTGCGTCTATTTTCCCTGACCAGTATAGTCCAAGTACTTTTAAGCGTCGAGTGAATAGGTTTCTCGTGGATGGACGTGTACCACCTTAGTCTTCATGTTCACTTAACATCAGGTGTCATGGAAGACAAACGTCCCATCCATACCTACATTATATAAAAAAAATGGATCAATTTCCCTCTGAAAAATTCTTGAACTATTTAAATAAAAGTTAGAAAGTATTGTTTTAAATCTTAGATTGGCTTTCTTTTGACTCATATTTTGTTTATTTCATCGTGAACATTGTATTATCGAAGCCATTTGTAAAAGATTGAGAAAGAGTTTAAAGTTTGGGAGTCGATTAAATAGTTTGAAATTTTAAATACGAAAACCATTTCCAACATTTTCCATTCATCAATGAGGGATAGTTAATTGGAACCTTAAGGAATTTGGGGTAATCTTGAAATATTAGCGACATTAAATTAAAGGAGTATAAAACTTTTTAAAACCTCTTTGTTTGTGGCCGTGAATTATTCACGGATCTGGTACTTAGAATTTCAAATTCCTTTTAGAATTTAACCAAAAAATTAAACTCTTAAGACGATGAGGGCCGCCAGACTGTTGAAAACACGTTGAAAACCAATGCTTCCAACCAAGGTTAAGGAAGGTTAACTTGTTGCAAACCAATTCCGAGCCATCCACACTGTTACAAACGGTGGTTTCCAACAAGGAGACAAACAAGAACACAAGCCAAGGTCACGCCAGGCCACGCCCCTTAATCGTCAGTGTGCTCTGATCTCTCGCGTTGACAACATCTTCGCGATGGCAGTTTTGTATGCAATTGAGGATACAAAGAAGGAAAGGTTGAAACGCAGGATAAAAAGCTACAAACTCGAGTCATTTATAGTTATAGTTACATAGTAAAATATACAATAACAAGCGTACACACTGTCCTAAACACAGACATACATCTACATAGATAACGCAAATGCATGTCCTTTGCGTGTCCGAACCCCGACCAAGCGTCAAGGTTGGTCGCCTCTAGATTTAATATGTATTGTAATATGCGTGTATGTATTGTCTGTTAGAAAATCGAGTCAACAATATCAATATCGGTCTTAATAATCGATTTCATCGACGGTATCGGTGTCTCTGAATCTTTTTGTATTTTCCAGTAATAAATATCAGCTGTGACGTCACAATAGGTCTTAAAAAGTCGGCACGCTTGGTTCGAATACAAATCGTGGCACTTGCGATGTCTATGTAGATGTATGTCTGTGATTCTAAACACCGCCGTTTCCAACCCGCCAAGGTCATGTAATTTGGTTGTCAACAGCCATCTTCACTGTTGGAAACACGTTGTAAACTAGCAAGGTCACCTTGGTTTGATGTTTTGTTTCCAACAGTCTATTTGGGCCTGGAAATAAAGGCCAACTCCGTTAGATTTGTAGGGTTGACTTAAAAATGCCTTAGCTTCTATATAGTGTATGTATAAAATAGATATATTTAAAAGTTAACCTACTAATATTATATGTAGTTAAACGGTCGTCTCCGGTGGTGTTAAGGTCCAAAAAGACACAACCCGGGTTCCCACGGCGAGTGAAAGACGTAGTGCGTGAGTTAAGTATTAAAACTGTGATATAATGTTAGTAGGTATATATTTAAATATATCTATTTTATACATACACTACAAACAGATCCTGGACCAATGTGTAGTTAGTTGTAGGTAACTGTCTCTAGTAGCACATGGTGGTTACAAATTTCCTAAATTTTTCGATTTCTCTACATACGTAACATCACGCCTGTATCCGTTTAGGGGTAGGATGAACACCAGAGGTTATTTAATAATCTGCTATCACGTTTGACACGTTTGGAGGAATTATAATGATGGTGAGAAATTATGGCAGTGACAGGGAGTCTGCCTATCGCCCACAAAAACGCCAATAAAACCACTGTCCCTTAACTGACTTTCACAGTATGCCCGGGAAGAGAAGCAGCTGGTACTTTTTATGTTTTACTTTCGCTCCCAGTCCAGCATGGGGCGTACTATGACGATTACAACTTTCTTAATTGTTATATCTCAAAAATGGTGGCTTGTAGGAAAAAAAGTAATGAAACAAAAAAAGTGATAATTTTATGATCTACAATTTTGTCTTCAGAGCCCAGTGGTTCCGGGTACGATTTCCCGCACGGAACAAGAAAAAAAATGTTCCGTGTCTGGATGTTTATCTATTCATGTATTTATTTTCTAGGTTACCCCCTAGTTCGCTACATGGTATCCCATAATACAAGCTATGCTTACTTTGGGGCCATGTAGTTTGTGTGATTGTCTGGGGATTTTATTATTTTTATTTATTATTATGATAAAACTAAGGTACCGTTTTGCTGAAAACTACAAAAAACTCTTTTTCTTTGACGTTTGACCTTGAATAAAAAAAAACATACAGAGAGTTAGGCATCCGCCTGACACGCGCCGGCCACCAGAATGCTGACCGTGCTGCCTACGACCTAGTTTACGATTTGCGTCAATGAGTTTAACGCTGATTTGTAAAAGTTATTTTTATTATGTTTAATAGAATAAAATTAGTCTTGTAGAATCCTTTTAATTGTAGACATTATATTTAATTTGTAATAAATAAAGTTTTTTTTAATTAATTATCTCCGTTGAATAACTTAACTGGCGCAGTCGGCAGTTCGCGGCACTAAGTTTGAATCAAAATCTCAAACAGTGAACGATATCGCTCGTTATCCTCGCGAAAGAACTTCAATCCCGTGAGAAACCTGGAAAATTGGGTATCTTACTATTCTACAAGGCCCGGCTGGAAATGCAGAGAATATTAGGGTGAGTACTTTTCGTTTACCCAGTTATCCTTGCTCTATTTCCTGTCGTTATTTACTTTACTTGTGTTTTGTGTGTGTTTGTCTATTAGCTCGAATCGCTGTAGGTACCATATCATAAAAACATTTCTTAATATATTAATTACTTTTGAATTAAATTCAAAGTAATTTGTGTGTTTGTTTGTGAGCTAGGATCGCCATAAACTACATACCGATATTATAACCGATATTAAGTAACATTATCGTAAAACAATTATAAAATATAGTAACTAATTAATTTAAATTGAAAATCAAAGTAGATTCCTGTATGTTTGTTTATGAGCTACAATCGCCTTAAACTCCATACTAATTTACTAAATGTACAATTATATTGAAACAATTTTTTTAATTATCTAATATCGTTTCTAATATTTTTATAACTGAGTAATTTAAATTAAACTAATATTGACTGTGTGTTTGTTTAAGCGCTAGAAACGCCTTAAACTTCGTACTAAAATCTAGTTACAATAATTTTGTATGTTAATTCGTTGTTTTTGCCTAAAAATAAACTGATTCTTTTACGTTTTAAAGTTATTTTCTATTACTGATTTCTTCTTAGGAGATTGATTTCTATATTCGATATTTTATTAACAATTTAAAGTTGCAAATTTCGTTTCTTCTTTAAAAACATTTCATTTCTTTTATTTTTATTTCAGTTTATTCATACATGTTTTTAGCTTAGGTTTAATTATAGGTACATTTCTATTTCTGTTATATTTCTTTTATATTTTTTATTATTGTTTTTTTTTGTGTGTGACATTATTTTGAAGGATTTTATTTTATCTTTTCGCAATTTTATTAATTAATTACCGCATAATTATCAAACGTGTGGTAGATAATACATCCATCGTTACATTTTAGTGACATTTTACCGTAGTTTTTTTTACAATAGGATATTTACGTAATTTCGTTCCTTATATTAATATAATGGCTGTCTCAAACGTAGATATTTCTGCTTTCAAATTTATTAGCGATCTTATGCCACGATACGACGGCAACCCTAAAACATTAAATTATTTTATTAGAGAAGTAGAGAATGTTATGCAGTTACTCGATACACAGGCCCAAAGTAGCGCAGCCTTTATTTGCCTCATCAAGAGCAGACTCGGAGGAGCTGCTATTGACGCTATCGCTCACGAGGAGTCCCTTAACTCCTGGGATTCTATTAAGTCCGTTTTAATACGTAGATTAGGTGAAACACGCGATGAAATACAGGTAATGCAAGAGCTTACCCGCGTGCGACGGAATAGAAGCGAAGACGCTGAGACATTCGGTCGTAAGCTTAGGGAAATCTTAGATACGTTGCGCTCAGTCGGAAAACATTCAGATAAATCATATTACGAAAATATAGTTATAGACCATTATACAAGTAATCTCGAATTTCAAGTTTCTGTTGGCGTGCGTATCTCAAAACCTGATACTTTAGAAGCAGCCATAGTCGCAGCTAGGCAGGAGGAAACGCGACTTAATTTCAATAGGTTAAATAACTTTAATTCTCAGACCAAACCGAAAGACTATAGGCCTACAATTACACACCATACACCACACATTACTCCACAAATAAATTCACCAATGAGGTTCACTAGCTTTACACCAAAACCATCGATTGTAGAGCCAACCTATTCAACCCAGCAGCGCAATAATTGGATTCCGGAACCAAAACAAGGTGGCCAGTCCATGGTTCCATGGAAAAACAGACCTTCATCAGGTAATGTTAGACCAAGCGGTTCAGGAACGTATAGGATGTCAGGAAACTTCAGACAGCAGCCTAACATGCCGCACACACAACAACAACCACCAACGAAGTTCTCAGACGTAACCATGAGGTCAGTAAATAAGCCACCACAACCACAATTTGCTTCCGAACCACTATTCTACACCCCAGAATTGCAGGAGTACCAGCATGACCCCTACGGGTCACAATTTAAACAAGGTGAGTACAACGAAGTCGAATTTGATACATCAGAGGCACCGCCGGAACTTTGCTATCAGGATTTTCCCGAAAGTCAGGACCCAAGCGACCACAGCTAATAAACCTGGCTCATCTCAACAACCACGGTAAGGATCACCTTCCCTATATAGTAATACCAGAGCTACAAGGAAAATTCTTACTTGATACCGGAGCATCGCGTTGCATGATATCACCAGAGGTAATAACTGGAACTAGTTTAGAAAAACTCGTACAATTTGAACCCTTCCAAGTTAAAACGGCACATGCTGTAACTAAACACGACTACATTATACACCTTCCATTGCCACCACAATTTAACACTGAGGATTCTGCCCATAAATTTTTAATTTTCTCATTCGACCCAAAGTACAAAGGTTTAATAGGAATGGACCTTTTGAAGAAGCTAGGTTGTAATATAGATATAAAAAACAAAATATTAAGAACATCTAGCGCAGATATTCCTATAATGTTTGATTATCCAATAAAAAAAATTAGAGTCGAACCTAATTGTGAAAAGCTTATAACTATAAAGACTAACTATACTGATGGTAACTATATTTGCAATGACTTTACTTGGACAAAAGGACTTATATCACCCGCCGCTTTTGTAAAGGTTAAAGAAGGAACATTTAGAACGACTATAATTAATAACACTGACGAAAAAATGATTATCAAAAACTTTCCCCCAATCTTTCTTGAAACATTTAATGAAAATACATCAGTTCCCATCCATAAAACTTATACAACAGACATACATACAGACATAGACGCTGAACTTCGTGATAATTTAAAGAACATCCGTACAGATCATATGAATGAAGAGGAGAGACGTGAAATAACTAAACTCTGTTTTCAGTATAGAGAATTATTTCACTCTGAAAATATCCCTTTGACTTTCACCCACACTGTAAAACATGAGCTTAGATCAACTGACGATATACCTGTTTTTGTTAGAAGCTATCGACAACCCCCTTTACAACGTAAAGAAATTCAAAATCAAGTCAATAACCTTTTGAAACAGGGTATAATCAGGGAGAGTATTTCTCCATGGTCGTGCCCAGTCCATATTGTTTCAAAAAAACCAGACGCTAATGGGAAAGTCAAATGGAGACTAGTGATAGACTATAGACGACTAAACGACAAAATTATAGAAGACAAGTATCCACTCCCAAATATACATGACATACTTGACAGACTAGGACGCGCTCAATACTTTACTACCCTCGATTTAGCGAGCGGCTACCACCAATTAGAAATGCACCCCAACGATATTGAAAAAACCGCATTCACTACTGAAAGGGGACATTACGAGTTTTTGAGGATGCCATTTGGGTTGAAAAACGCTCCAAGCACTTTTCAACGCTTGATGGATCATATCTTGAGAGGACTAGATAATGTTTTTACTTACCTAGATGATGTTATTATAGCTTCAACATCATTACAAGAACACACCCAAAAACTTAAGCAAGTGTTCGAAAGATTCAAAATACACAATCTTAAAATACAACTGAGTAAGTCACAGTTCCTGCAAAAACAAGTAAATTTTCTTGGACATGAACTAACAGACCACGGACTGAAACCAAATAAGGATAAGATTAAAGCTGTTTTAAATTTCCCCACACCACGCACCCCAAAAGACATCAAATCATTTCTTGGACTTATAGGCTACTATCGAAAATTCATTAAAGACTTTGCAAAACTCACTAAACCTCTTACTCAATGCTTAAAGAAAAACTCTAAAGTAGTACATACAGATGAATTTCTTAATGCGGTTGATAAATGTAAACAAATCCTAACAAACTCACCAATTTTGCAATACCCTGACTTTGACAAACCATTCATACTGACCACGGACGCCTCAGACGTAGCCTTAGGTGCAGTTTTATCGCAGGGAAACGTAGGCTCCGACAAACCCGTAGCATTTGCATCCAGAACACTCTCCGATACAGAATCCCGGTACTCAACTACAGAAAAAGAATTTCTTGCCATAGTATGGGCTGTTAAATATTTCAGACCATACTTATATGGTCGTAAGTTCACAATATACACAGATCATAAACCTTTGTCATGGTATATGTCTATGAAAGACACAAATGCTAAATTAACTAGATGGAAATTAAAACTTTCAGAATACGACTACGATATTGTATATAAAAAGGGTAGACAAAATACGAACGCAGATGCACTATCTAGAGCCAAAATTTATCATAATAGCATAGATTCTCTTGCGGTTAACTTAGAAGATAATGACGACGATGACTTAATTAATCGGATATTTGATAACGCACGTAGAGAAGTAGAAAATAACAACAACGTAGAACCGGAACAAGTACAAGGACAGATAGGAGACACTAATAACGAAGCAACTGACAGTTTACCCAGACAAGACAATACCAATAATGATATCGATATGGAAACAGAAATACCACCCACTCAAACTGACTCAGCGAGCATTATTACAACAGAGCCAGACCAACTAGTTTCAACCAACCACACCAGACCCGATAACGAAAATAACGGTATACCCATCTTATCTGATGCCATCGAAAAACAACTTAAGCAATTTTACATAAGATCCACCCCAGGAACAACTTATAGAGTAGAAGATAGGTCTACGAACACTAGAACAGTGATAAAAGACGTTTTTATCCCAGTTAATAACACCGAGTCCGAAATAATAAAATTTCTTAAAGAGCACACAATACCAGGCAGAATATTTCATTGCTACTTTTTCGAAGAGAGTTTATATATAGCGTTTTCGAGAGTCCATACAACAATATTTAACGATAGGGGCCCAAAATTAATAAGGTGCACGGCACGTGTCACACTTGTTGAAAACAAGTCCGAACAACAAGAACTTATTAAAAAATATCACCAAGGTAAATCGTCGCACAGAGGTATACAAGAAACCTACAAACAATTACATAGAAATTATCATTGGTCTAATATGTTGCTCTCGATACAAAGGTTCATAAACCAATGCGACACCTGCCTCAAAGCAAAGTACGAAAGAAATCCAGTTAGACCACCCCTTGCTCTTACAGAAACTCCCACAAAACCACTTCAACATTTATTTATGGACCTATACTCTTCAGGAGGTGCCACCTTTCTAACCATAATAGATAACTTTTCAAAATTCGCACAAGCCATTCCACTTAATGCTTGTAGTAGTATACACATTGCTGAAGCCTTGTTGCAAGTATTTGAAGTGTTAGGCTTACCATTGAAAATAACAACGGACTCTGATACAAAATTTGATAACGAAATCATTAAAGAAATATGCGCTCTTCACGATATACATATCCACTTCACCACACCTTACAATCCCAACTCTAATTCACCAATAGAAAGATTCCATTCCACAATAGGTGAAATAATTAGAATACAGCGTTTGACAAACAAGGACGATCCTATACAATCAATAATGAAATACGCCATTATTGCCTACAATAACTCAATACACTCCACCACTGGATACACCCCAAGAGAACTACTACTTGGACACACGGCATCGAGAAACCCGTTAGAACTCTTTTACCCTCGCGAATTCTACCAAGATTACGTTCTTAGCCATCGCCGGAACGCGGAAGCGGTACAAGAGTGCGTTGCGGCTAACATGTCGAAAAACAAAGAACAAATAATATCAAAACGCAATCAGGCAGCCGAGGAGCTAATGTTTAAAGTAGGAGAAACAGTATACAAACAAGTCGCCAAAACAGCTAGGAACGATAAAACCAAACCAGTATTCAAGGGACCCTATAAAATTATACATCTCCACCCAAATAATGTCGCAGAGATCATAGGTAATCACCCTAACGCTAAATCTATAAGGGTTCACTTTAAACTTCTGAAACGACCTCATCTTGTTCCAGGACCATCGTTACAGGAGCCTTCATGCTCTACGCAACAGCCAACTTAATCCTTAGTCCTGTCAATAACGCCAATGGATTACTCTTACTAAAACAAGGTCAAATTTTAAAACAAGTCGATACTTTTAGTTTGGCTTGTGTTTATAACGTTTCCTACCTACACGAGACAGCTATTAAATTAATATCACTATACGTTAACACTAAAGCTGCCGAAAAAGATCACGATGCTCATAAATCATACAAAGACCAAATAGAGCATACGTTAGGCTTAATTAGTAAGAAAATACTATTTTTAACACCACGCCATAGGGTTCGGCGAGGAATTATTAATGGTTTAGGATCCTTGGTTAAGGCCGTTACAGGCAACCTAGACTACGAAGATGCACTTAAATTTGAAACCGACATAAACAACTTAAGGAACTCAATTAGTAAAATCAATAAGTCCCAGAAACAATCCATATTCATAGCAAAAAACGCAATAAACGAGTTTAGTAAGCAAATCAATTTTTTAAACGATAACCAACACAAATTAGCACTCTTTTTAAGTAATAGCACTTCTAGTAATAACATAGTATTAAGTAAAATGCACTACCTTGACTTATATATACAGATAGAATTTAGTCTCGATATACTTTTAAATAAATTACTTATTTTAGAAGATGCAGTGACATTCGCTCAACTAGGCGTGATGCACCCTAGCATTATAACACCTCAGAGCTTATTGCAAGAAATGGAGACCATGCAAAGCTCCCATCAACTAAAACCGGTAGATAGTCTAACTATAACAAATATTCATAACATAGAAAAGTCTATTACAGTAAAAGCTTATAGTACGGAACACACCTTAACATTTGTATTAGAAATCCCATCCGTAGATATAAACCCGTATGACCTTATTCACATATACTCAATCCCGGATGACAACGACCTCACCACTATCCCTAAGTCCAAATTCCTAGCACTGGGTAGCGATGAGTACGCATACCTGGAAGGAGCCTGCAAGGAGATTACGCAAGAAACTCAACTCTGCACATCCTTGAACACACAAGCCATCGAAAACTCAGAAGATTGCGTTATATCACTTATCAAACATCAAAAACCAAACTGTACGAGGGCAAGAATGAACTTCAAGCGCAGTAAGATCGAGAAGATTCAAGAAAACAAATGGATGATCATCCTCAGAGAAGAACAGATTCTACGATCACAATGTGGAACCAAATCAGAATATAAAAAGCTGACTGGGATCCATATCGTTAGCATAACAAGCGACTGTCAAATCAACATACTGAATCGCACCCTGAAGACCAACAGCATCACTATCTCGGCAGATGAAGTCATCCCCTTACCAACAAAAGAGAGTATCGCACAGGAAAACATCCACTTTTCCCTACAAGTCGAAGACATACCACTAGATAGCATACACGAGCTGATGGAGCGAGCAGAAGATATCCAGGAAGACAATATTCTGGATTGGCAAACTATGATGGCCACTCCTAGCTGGACCACTCTAGGACTCTACCTAATTCTGGTGTCTGCTGCCTTTTGGAAATTGTACCAGTGGCGTCAACAGCGACAGAAGGACACTCGCACCGAGGACGCTGCGGGAAGCTGCAGGACACGCTTCCAACTTAAGGAGGGAGGAGTTAGGCATCCGCCTGACACGCGCCGGCCACCAGAATGCTGACCGTGCTGCCTACGACCTAGTTTACGATTTGCGTCAATGAGTTTAACGCTGATTTGTAATAAGTTATTTTTATTATGTTTAATAGAATAAAATTAGTCTTGTAGAATCCTTTTAATTGTAGACATTATATTTAATTTGTAATAAATAAAGTTTTTTTTAATTAATTATCTCCGTTGAATAACTTAACTAGAGGAAAGATGTATTTTAAACAATCTTACGATTTTCAGCTTGGTGGTAATTAATGTAGCTTCGAATGTCTAAACTCGAAATAATTTCCTTAAAATAATATTTAAAATATTTCTTCACATGCGTAAACACTGGATAAATTAAACAGAACTTAATATTATCTTTTTCTAAACCGCAAAGTTCTTACGCGGGAGTTGTATCTTCTGTGATGATAACAAAAAACGTATAACCCATGTAATAATAATAATAATAATAATAAAACTCTTTATTGTACACCAACATGGTTACATAGTATAAATGAAATCGTCTCATGTATCGTCTGGCCACAAGTGGTCATTGAAACCCCCTATAGTTTAATGCTAATGTGGCTATAACCGTTTACCCTCAACCGCTCCGGGCGTGGTAGACCGGTGACAAGAATAGCTGACGGGTTAGAAAGGGCGCTTAAGGTAGTGTGCTTATCGCGGCGAATAACACATTACTTAGAGGTAAGCTATGTTATAGTTTTTAACAGAAATTTTACGTTAGGATCTGTTTGTCAGAAATAGATTGATTACTAACATATGTAAATAATATAAAGGTTTGGCGATGAATAAAAGAAATATCTTCTTAAACAGAAATGTTAAATAAGCAAACGTCTTTATTTATTTATTCTTCATTGTTTGCACACTGAGATAAGAAATATTTGTTATCTTCCAGACAACCATGTCATTATTTACAATACCGAATCTTTATCCAGTTCCTCTTAAACAAAACATGCCATTTTATAAATTGTGTATACATTACAATCAAATCGTAAATCGACCCCTTTAAGAATAATAAAAGATATAAAACTTAGGTGGCCTCAATATAGCTCCAAGTTTTAATTCCAGGCCACACATATCGCAAAGCCTTTTTAATATAGCTAGACATAGCTTACAAGCAGCTTTCACTGGAAGCCAAGCATCAGTTCTCGTCGGGGTATCGAATTGACGCATCGACGATTGTGTGTGATCTACAACCGACGACTGATCGGTAAAACGATCGGTAAAGCGATCGATTTTATTGTACTAAATTATTAGACGCAGCGCAGAAATAAGCGGGTACAGGGAGGAGTGAACTTTGAACGACTTAGTTCACTTATACTTTATTACGTTTCAAAGTTGAGAAATTCTCATTCAATTTAGTATAATGGTAATGGACATTAAAATTTAGCACAGCAAATATGCAGGATGTTAAATCTTTAGAGTTACGAATTTTGACAGACAAGTCTTTAATTACTTAATTTACAAACGTTTTAACTCTTCCACTCGCCAAAATCTGACAGTTGTTTACTACCTTTCACTCGCAAGGAAAATGGCGGAAAAAGGAAATTTATGACATGTTTCTTAAAAATTAAAAAAGCTCTAAAACTAGGGGCTTGTTTTTGATGAAATAAAAAGTAGCAACATCTGAAGGATATTTTTCAAATAGTATTATCTAAATTTACAATTATTGGCCAACATAATATAGTTTCCGCCATTTGTAAAGTTTCCTAACCGATTTTTTTTTCATTTACTCGAAAGAAGTGTTTATTGTAAAATAACGCCGAGCTTTACGACATTTATGATTATTGATTTGAATATAATAATATGTCTGGAAAACATTACAAGACCTTTTTTTTTTACCTCAATACAAACTTTTGTAGAAATTTTGATTTCTAAATTATGCCTAAGTTCTTGAAGACCTTTTATTAGCTCCATATTGAAATAGCAAGAATCTCGTAATTATGATAACATTATGTGAATATTACCACACACAAGTCATCTTTACTTTACGAATTATAATAAGAAAAGAGTTTTATCAAGAAATATACACGAAATTTATAAAAAATAATTCATTTACTATAAAAGGTACGCAATGTCCGCCATTATTTTCTGGTTCTATTATCAAGTAAATAAATACAACTTGAAGGGGGCTTTTACATAAATGTGAGGTACAATTATGAAATTTCAATTATCTGAAGTAATTTTTGTTTCAGTAATACAAAATTCAAAAGAAAAGTAATCTTTTTTCACAACTAAAAACGTATGGCGGATAAGTCTCAACTAGTGATGTACCTTCATATTAGAAAATATCGATAGTTGGGAAGTGAGTTACAGTAGGTTATTCCAATCTTCTGTGACGTGATTCTATGCAGTAAAATAATATAGTGCTTTCTTACTAGTGCAATTGAAGTACCTAGTTTGGTCACCAAAAAAAAAGTTAAATTATAATAAATAAAATCACAATATACAATGTCAGATGATTTATTTTTCTGTACAATAATCTTTATAAACTGTTTTATTCGTACCAGTTTTACATAGCAATTAAATACCTTATACTTTAGATATTATTGATATCTAAAAACTCCCGATTTTGTCACTGACTCACTGCTGGTCGTCGTAAAAAATACTTCCTGAAGTGCTAGAAAACTGAAATTTTGTATGCAAGCTAGTATTGGGACATAACCACAAAAAAATCTAAAACATTACAAAACCAACACAATTTTTTTTTTTTCACAAAATATTGATTAGTAAGTAGTAATAACATAACCAAAACCACACTTATTGTAGCCTAGTTTTCTATTAAAAAATTGGGCTTTCAGCAATATAAAGTTCTGAATAACTTTATTTACTTCATCTAAAATCCAAACACCAAAAAGTAAATCTTGTAATAACACCAACACATAATTTCATTGCAAACCAAGGTTTAGAGCCACAAAATATTGATTAGTAAGTAATAATAACATAACCAAAACCAAACTTTTTGTAGCCTAGTTTTCTGTTAAAAAATTGGGCTATTAGATACACAAAGTTCTGAATATAATTTACGCTGTTTACCGTATCATAAGAAAACAAAACGCTTTAACATTTGTCGAAATCTTTCTATTAAAAAATTGGGCTTTCAGCAATATAAAGTTCTGAATAACTTTATTTACTTTATCTAAAATCCAAACACCAAAAAGTAAAATCCAAACACCAAAAAGTAAATCTTGTAATAACACCAACACATAATTTCATTGCAAACCAAGGTTTAGAGCCACAAAATATTGATTAGTAAGTAATAATAACATAACCAAAACCAAACTTTTTGTAGCCTAGTTTTCTGTTAAAAAATTGGGCTATTAGACACACAAAGTTCTGAATATAATTTACGCTGTTTACCGTATCATAAGAAAACAAAACGCTTTAACATTTGTCGAAATCTTTAGGCAGAAAACTAGTTACGATATAATATGCATTATTTATTTATTTATTTACTAAACGACATGCCAACAATATACATACAATATCAAGTACATTAATAATTCCAAAAGTTCTTAAATCTAGTATATATATCAATGAAAGGCACGTACAACATTCACAAACCGAGTTCACACAAAAAAGGAAAGGTCTCCCGGGCTGGCTGGCAAAACATACATACCACTTACAAATACGTACGTTCCCAATACACGCAACCTGCAATTCCCACCAAACATCTCACACATACCAATACAAAACAAATATTCTTTATTTGCATGTAGAATACTAAAAGTAAAGCTTGTAAAAAGCTCCCTAGAAACTTTCTCTAGTTCTTCTCTAGGTTTACACAGGTCTGAACCGGAGTTCCGCATTAAATATTTTGTTTATTTCCAAGTGAATATTGTAAACTTCTACGAAATGTAAACGATTTTATTAAATGAAACATTTTACACAATGGTTCACAGAAGGCGACCTTATTGCTAAGTAGCAATTTTTTCCAGGCAACCTATATATCCTTTACCCATCTCATGCATACAATATAATACAAATATTCTTTATTTGCACATAGATGTTGAATAATAAATGAAACATTTTACAGAGCGGCACACAGAAGGCAACCTTATTGCTGAGTAGCAATTTCCAGGCAACCTATATATCCTTTACCCATCTCATGCATACAATATAATACAAATATTCTTTATTTGCACATAGATGTCGAACAATAAATGAAACATTTTACAGAGCGGCATACAGAAGGCAACCTTATTACTGAGTAGCAATTTCCAGGCAACCTATATATCCTTTACCCATCTCATGCATACATAGATGTCGAACAATAAATGAAACATTTTACAGAGCGGCATACAGAAGGCAACCTTATTACTGAGTAGCAATTTCCAGGCAACCTATATATCCTTTACCCATCTCATGCATACAATATGATACAAATATTCTTTATTTGCACATAGATGTCGAACAATAAATGAAACATTTTACAGAGCGGCATACAGAAGGCAACCTTATTGCTGAGTAGCAATTTCCAGGCAACCTTTATATCATTTATTCATCTCATACACAACCATACACAACGCAAATGTGGGATACCATACATTCTATTTTGAACGTGACTATACAAAACGTAAATGTGGGATAGGATGTCAAAGAAAAGGATACGATGTGACTAAGCCACGTTATGGTAGGTTTTGAAACAATATTCCAGACAGAGCGCCACTTCACAGTCAGGGCATTCATAAACTGTGCGCGTATCTCTCCCTGAGCGAGTGCACAACACACACCTTCGGCGACCTAAATTATTTTTGTGGCGCACACTTGCACGCATCTCGTCCGTCACAGGAATACGCCTAATGAAATGACGCTCTGTAAGGCGGGACATGGGAGGGTGAGGATTTAGGTGATGACGTTTGGGATCTCGTGGACGAAGGGAAAAATGGCGCTCCATGATCTCGGATACTAAAGCGAGTCGGAAAGCAAGGGAGTCAATCTTGGCATTCGACGACTGCTCGAGAAGGATGCGCGCGTTTTGTATCGTTATGTTCAAAATCCTTTTAAAAAACTTTTTACTCCATTTCAAACACTGTTTCCTTTCAAGCAAATACGGCTCGAGCATCTGATCGAGACGGTCAACTCCCCCCATGCCATGGTTATAATCAGCTATGATTTGGAATCTGTACTGTGATGGATGTCCTGGCCGAGGTTCAGTTCGAATCTGGCTCATGTCATGGTAAGTGGAAATGCAAGAAGTCCGTTTCCGGTCATGCATTGCCATTACCATGACATCGCTAGCGTGCCGCGCGACATATTCTCCTTCAGCAAGCGAACACCTTTGAATAGACAACGGCACATGCTTTCTGTTACTCCGAAGAGTTCCAACACAATCCGTGCCGTTGCGCTTAAGGTATCGCGCCAGTGTCGGAGAATTAAAAAAGTTGTCCATAAAAAGTGTATGGCCTTTATTCAAAATAGGACGTATCAATCCCAGTACAGTCGAAACCGTAGCCAATAGAGAAGAGTTGGTCGCAGTTGCTCGACCCGCATATATGACGAAACTCCATAGGTAACCAGTTGTGCTTTCGCATAACTGGTAAGTTTTAATTCCGAAACGCGCGGCTTTAGTTTTGATGTACTGCTTGAATGAAAGTGGGCCCTTCCATAATGTCAGCGATTCATCAATGGAGACGTCCTGATGCAAGTTGTACAGTTCTTTGCATTTTGCGTTAATGTGATCAACCACGGGCCGCACAGGATGTAATGGGTCGTCTCCATTAGATGGACCACTGGCAAAATGGAGGGCTGCATTTAGATTCCAGTAGCGGTTTTCTGAAAACAGAGACCGGAAAATCTCTGTGCGAAGCATCGGCAAATTTGAAAAACACGATTTTATGGTTGGCATCCGTATGATGCCAAGCATCATCCAAAAAGAGAATAACAATAGAATTTCGTCAGCATTCGTCTCATACCATGCATCCTGAAATCTCCGCCTTTGAATACTCTGGGCATACTGGTTTGTTTCCGTAACTAAATGGGACATGATGTTATCGTCCCAATAAGAACGGAAGGACTCGTATGCAGTCGTGAAGACACGCGTAGGTCCAGAAGATTCCGAGGCGAAAGTTTCTCGACGTCCGTTCCAACCATCATCCATAGGTCGCCATTCAAACTCCTGGCTATCAAAAAACTCTTCCTCATCATCGTTCTGATCCTCATTTAGGTCTTCTTCCACGTCTACTATCCTACGCTGTCGCTCTCGTCTTTCACGATCGGCCAAAACTCGGCTGATCTCCTCTCGAAGTGGCGCGGGAAGTTCCTCATCGGAGACAAATCGCTCCACCAAGGGCTCCCCACGCGTCCATCCATTCCTGCCAGCCCTACCTCTGCCCCGTCCACCTCGTCCACGACGTCCTCCACGTCCTCTACCCGACACACCACCCCTTCGGACGTCACCTTGCCGTATATCGAACCGTTGGGGCGGCGGCGGCAACAACGGTTCTGGCGGTTGCGGGCTTCGTATAGGAGACGTTCTGTAAAAATATTACAATATAAAAATCACAAAACATTTAACATAGCATAGCTTGTCTGCTTGTTTGCTCACATGAGTAGTATAAGAATAGATAGAAAATATAAAATAAACAGAAAATAAAAACTGAAAAATTTTTCGATATAAAATCGCTTGAAGTCTGAACAAAAAAAAACTAAAGAAACTATCTGCCATAATATGCTGTTTTTCTCGTATACCAAGAAATATGCTATTATAATTCATATCACCAAATCTAAAAATCTTCAAGAACTAAAAGATCTAATAAAAAGGTAATAATAATAATAATAAAGGAAAAGCCAAAAGTACATTAAAACCCATGCAAATGGAGAGCTAAAGTAATCACAAATGATAATAATAATAATAATCTCTTTATTTTCAGACATTAATCATCCATATCAGAAACAAAATTAAATAAGTACAATTGGTCACTTTACAAAAAAATTAAAATAAAAATATTAGTAACAAGAATGTCAATCAATAATTAATGTCATTAAGATTGTACATAATAATCTATATCTATATGTAATGCATGCACTGGGAATTTTATGTATTTAGAAAAATAAATAAACTTACAGTGGACTGATGGCGTTTAGCACGCGCTGATGTGCTCGAACTACTTCCTCATCTTCATCAGAATCCCTATAAAAAGAAAGGCAAATTAAATTATTTAAATTTTTTTTAAAATAGCGATTAATAATATAGGTACTTACAAACTTTCGTCAACCGGGAGGTCCAGGGGCGCGACGGATCCGTCTGCCTCGACAACATATTCCTGAGAACAAATGAGTAAATACATTACATTATACCTATTCATACACAATCCAAGACAGTATTATGTAGGTATGTACATTTATTACTTACCGCTAAAATCTCCTCCTCCTCTAGGATGAACTCCTCAGTTTCCGAGTCAGCGGATTCATCATCATCCATTAACACCTCGTACAATTCTCTTGGAACTGGTGCACTTGGATTCCACATCTAAAATTACGATATAAAATATAAACCCATGCAAAAAATAAATTTGAAACTTCATACCTATCTAAAATGAACAAGTATCGATATCAATACTCTAAAAGAAATAAAAACCAAACATTTACAACATTTTGAAAAAAAAAACACGAAAACAGAAAAATATCGATATCGGTATAATTTGCGCTTTCCCTAAATTTTGTGCCAAAATGGCGGTTCGGTAAATTCGCAACTCTGAACCATTGAATATAATTATACAAATTTGTCAAAAAAATGTGCACTGTGACTGGAAATATTGCAAGATCAGATCAAATTATATATTTATGAAATAATTAGAAACTCTGTGCCCGCCATATTCTTTTTTCATCACAATAATGGAGAATAACTTCGGTTGAAACTGACACAAACTTGTTCGAGAATATTTCAAACTATGTTTTCGTTTATTTTTATACACAATTTTCTATTGGAAACGGTACAGATATGTAGAATAAAGTATTGTAATGAATTACTTACGGTTTTTCTTTGACAACAATCCCTTTTTACACTTGTTTTAAAAAAAATTGTCCCACGCTTTCACGAACAAAAATGCAGAATGAAAAATGCCAAAACTTATTTTTTTTTCACTAAGATATGTCAACTAAACTTGCCAGTACAACAAAAAAAGTCTATGGTACATGTTCGGATACACGCACTACTTGAAAAAGGCTCACAGATTAAAAAAAATCCGGTTTTATAGAAGTATGTTGTACTGGAATAGATGTATCCCGATGCGAGTTTAAGGTGGTCGGCCATTTTGGAATACATCTATTCCACTTGAGAGTTAGGAGGACTTTTTGTTATATTTTACTCTATCTTTAATTGGAGCTATGATTTGTTGGTAAACTATTAAAAAAATATGATAGGAATTTAAAGTCAGTAAAATTTACGTTACTCAAAATAATCTTCATTTTTATTGCCCTAAGATATATTTTCTTGAGAAAACCTACAACTCGATTAAGCAGTACCTACCCCTAGGGAAAGTTTTGACGAAGGTACAGACGCCTTCAGTATTGTCTATGCAATTTATTTTGAATATGTTCCATTATTTATAACTATCACAAATTTCGTCCTTTCTAATTTGTAGGTATATCTATGTTTTTGTGCACTTAAATTGAAATACATAGACATACACCTACTTTTCGACTAATAATAAAATTAAAGAAGATAATTTTGTTTGCATCTGGTATTTTTGAAACAGTTAAGTTTCAAAGTAATAATAAATGTATAAGTGAATCGCAAATGCATGCATTAAAAAATACTCTATTTGGTTATGCTGTGATCCATAAACGTGCTCAAAGGAAATAGAAAGAGAAATAAATTTTCTGTTTATTTCTTAAGTTGTAAATATTCAAATATCCATTAAGTTTTAAGTAAGATTGGATGAAAGTAGTCAAAATAATTTCAATTTTGTATAAAGCAAGTGCCTTTCTACACTGTCCGTTAATGCAATGTATATTTTTAATTCTGAATCGTAATTTGCTAAGCTGCGACAAGACCGCCTAGCCATAGCTTTTATTACTTATACCTTAATTAATTTGTTCAATGCCATGTATAAATGTATAAATAAGCATTGCCTGCGAGTGTACGGAGAGGCTTGCAATCCCGCGGTCATTCGGACCATTTTCAGTAATCACAGCGTAGCTCTGGAACATTTATGTTTTATTGTTATTACCTGGACATGTTACCACAGCCTGAGGCCTACTAACGAGCTAAGGGAACACAGTTTGTTTATAATTCCTGGCTGTAAAGGGTATGTTGTCTGTAATAAATGAAAAAGAAATATTGTGACCGCTGTCTGCTGCTGATGACGTTGTAGACTCGTGTTATTCTTTTACAAAGAGTAGAAAATATTTAAAATATTGTGAAATTGTTATTATATTAGTTATTGTGAAATTTATTGCGCAGAAATTTACACAGGAGGTAGAAAACATTTTTTTTCCCTCAAAAAAATATGGTCAAACTCAATATGGGATTTAGACCTGCTTTTGGTGTACACATGAAAGATTAACGCATAAGCAACCTTTTCCCACTTAAACTTCCCTGATTTTAAATCTAAAAATCTTGTAAAAAGAATAACAAATAATTTCCGAAAAGTCAATCTTAGGTCACCATTTTGTTTTCTTTTGACTGTATCAATGTCAATTTCAAAAAAAGTAACAAAACTAACAGCTAAAAATTATAATTAAGAAAGTTGGTAGAAAAAACTAAGTATTGAAAAAACTTAAAACTTGGCGCTGGCTAACTAGTTTCTTTGCTTGAACTTGGCTTGACACACTGCCGCGTGCCTAGATTTTAAAAACATTCTTACATTGGTAGGAAGGACTATTTATTTAACAATGTATGATAATCTATATTTTCATTTGATATACTGACTATTAGCAGGCCATTCTTTACTATCTCTTTTGATGTACATAAAAATTATACGGCATTATACAATCAATTATGATTCAAATAATTTTGAAATATATTCAAAACAATAAACAATTACTTGAAACAGTTCAAAATACATATTCTAAGAAACTTAACCTCTATTTATTTTCTTTATCTATGTTACACTTCCTGTAACAGTAAAAAGGTGCAAATAAAAGCTTAAAGGAATAACATAGGCGGTCTTATCGCTGACGAGCGATTTCTTCTAGACAACCATGATCTTGAACAATTTTTGTTTGTAATAAAACAAACCATTATCAACCATTTTAATTATAAATTAATATCACGTTGTGTTACCGGCAAACAGAAGGTGAATTCAAAGGCTGGAATGATTAGCAAATTCAATTTATACGTATTCAGCAACGCCTCACTAATCTCAACAGTTTTGTATGAAAATAAAAGGATACTGCTGGCCCTATCAACACTCGATATTGTTTATAGAGTTATTGATTTTAAATTATAAATAAAATACAATGGTGCTTAAAAATTGCAACGAACTAGGCAAACATTCGAAAACAGACGAATCGGTAATTAATCGGCGATGTCGTGTGAAGTTGGCTACCAGCGCGTTCCTATTCTTACGAGTATTTAACGCGCATAGTAAGACAAAGCGTAATCATTACCCGTGAGGTAAGTAAATATAAGCACAAAAGACACTTTTAATCAGATATTGATTTGAATTTGCATGGAAAAATAAAATTTAGTATCAGTTTCCCAAGAGCATTTAGTCAATTTTATTGCCTAGTTGTCAACAATACAACTTATTTGGTTGTTCTATCTTGACCACTTATTGATTTATTTACACTTAATTTAAAAACTTACTAGTTACTTCTACAAAACTAGGTACATAAAAAGTTTCGATGACAGAACTACTTTTTATTACAGTTAATACTCTCTATCAATTAGTTTATCCAGACATATGTAATTCAATAGGTACTTGTGAAACTACAGCTAAAAAACCCTTACCAATATCTTCAAAAAGTAACAGCAGAAATGAGATCACCCACTTCGCATAATCCCATCGTATTCGGTACTCGAAAAAGGTCACTTTAAAAATCCTTATAACCCTTCTCAATCTTCTTATAAAAACGTTAAGACGTAAACTTTCGAACCTTCTCAATGTATCAAAGGTTGTTTAAGATATTATCTCGAAACCCAATAACTACGGAGTTTCGCCTTCGGTCGAAACCAACAATTTCGCGACCCGCCTCTTTTACGTAATTTATATCTCGTATACTAATATATAAAGCTGAAGAGTTTGTTTTTTTGTTTGTTTGTTTCAACGCGATATTCTCAAAAACTACAATTGGGATTTAAAAAAATCTTTTTGCATTTGATAGCCCAACTCTTGAGGAAGGTATATTTTATCCGGAAATTTCCACGGGATCAAAAGTTACGCGGGTAAAACCGCGCGCGGTGGCTAGTATGAAAATAATAACTGGGGTCGAGTTACTGCCTTCTCAGCGCATCTTGACAATTTGTTCGCCCGCCTCATATATTTTTTTTAAATACACGATTTATGTGCTCGCTAGTAAATTTTTACCTACCTAATGTTTTAAAGAAGATGCAAAAATTGGGATATTTTTTCACGAGACGGAATAAAGAGTTCGATAAAAAAACAATAGAAGTATACACAATCATTAAATTATTATTCCTATATTCAAAATAAAAGTCTTATCGAGAGATAGGTATAGAGATCGTAGAATAATACTAACTAAAAATATTTCTGAGAAGTTAGCTTTCCAGTAGCATAGTTATTGGAAAACGTTACTACTCGCCCCTTCTACCTATGCACCTCTTCATATGTAGAATAATTAATAATAATTAATTAATATAATATAATAATTCCCATAATTAAGTTAACAGAAAACATGTTAACTTAATTATGGGAAAATTGTAAGCTTAATTAAGGTAATCAAGCTTTATTTAAGGTTTTTACATTTAAATCATTTAAACTTTTAACTTAGGCTTTTTGGCATATAGCATTTAAAATTATCTAACTATTGATGTATGCAAGCATAAGTACAAGATGTAATCACAACTACAAAATTATAAAAATGATACTAAATGTTAGTAAAATTAAGAGAAAAGCTAATTAAAAATAAAACTAAAACCGCGGAATTATTGACACTACTTGACACATTATTGACTTATTATCGACATGTTTTAACCTTCAACCTTTACTAATTGTGCTGTCTCTCTTCGTACTGTCTGCCTGAAGAATACCGCGACGAAGCCAAGTTTATTATCAAGTTACCACGAGTTTTATTCGAGATCCCAGTGCTGCTGCCCAACCTCCACACAGTTTCATACAGTCCACTGCTGGGTTGTAGCATCCACATAGGCTAGATATCATGATATATAATCAATGAATGCAGAGCATTAAAAAACCAACTTCACGTGAAAACTTTGGTTGAATAATAATATCGTCAAGGTAAACATTCTCCGAATTCATACATATTGTTAAAAATTTAAATAATCCATGAAGTACTAAATCGATTTCGATGAAATTACATGAGACAAACTATGAAGTATTTTTATCATATGAAACAATAATTTTCAAAATCGATGCTTAATTGTCCGGAATATCGGGTAACAAAGACACAAAAAAGGAACATACACACGTATTAAGAACCTCCTCCTTTTTTGGAAGTCGGTTGATTACTTAAAAGCCAAATCATCATGGTTTTTATCAACGAAATTGGTAAAGATATCGATTTAAAAAGACTACAATTGCAAAGACAGCAATAACGAATCAGGAGAGGCACTACATCTTGTTCTAAGTAAATCACAATTATGTGAATTTAAATACAATTATATTTCGTCGCTTCATTCTTCAGATATTATATAACAGGTAGTCCTTTTTAGGTACTAGGTAACTTCGCATAATTTAAAGTATCATAAAAAAAACACTGTGGTGGGGCGCCGCGTGGCATGATCCACCCGGTTCGCGCCAAGCCCTCATTCTTTTTTCGTGCGTGGTAACAAGCATACGTCATTTACTTTAATCATTTACTTAAGTTTTACAAAATGCCTAAACGTACAGCAGAAAAACAGCTTCAACATTATAATATAAAGATAAAAAAGTTTGAACAAAAAATAAATAAAAAACGGAAACAGCGAATTATTTCTTCCGATGAAGAAGAAATCTTACAAGGTAAGACCTACTTATTCGGTTTAAAAATGTTATTTAAAACATCAGAGCAGAAAATGCGTGTAATCTATAATAGATATATCACGTTATCCGCTCAATATCGTAATGATGTAAACTTTAATAAATTTTATCTGATCTTATCGATCACCTTTTGTTTTCAATACGATTACAGAAAATGCGGGTAATCTCAAGGAGATTTATCTCGTTGTCTGTAATACGTTATGGGCGTTATATTAATATGAATTAGACATAAACATGTCGCCTCCAAGGTTATTTAAAAAATCAGAGCAGAATATGCGTGTAATCTATAATAGATATATCACGTTATCCGCTCAATATCGTAATGATGTAAAATTTAATAAATTTTATTTGATCTTATCGATCACCTTTTGTTTTCAATACGATTACAGAAAATGCGGGTAATCTCAAGGAGATTTATCTCGTTGTCTGTAATACGTTATGGGCGTTATATTAATATGAATTTAGACATACACATGTCGCCTCCAAGGTTATTTAAAAAATCAGAGCAGAAAATGCGTGTAATCTATAATAGATATATCACGTTATCCGCTCAATATCGTAATGATGTAAAATTTAATAAATTTTATTTGATCTTATCGATCACCTTTTGTTTTCAATACGATTACAGCTGAAATAAATGCTGAAATCTCAGCAGCCATAACTGACATAGCACGAGCACGTGACAAAAAAAAAAAAACCAAAACTTTCAGCAACAGCTGGGGTACGGTATTACCACCATAAATCGAGAGATGGACGTCCTCCCTGAGAAGGAAGAAAACAAAATGAAGGCCTTCCGTCACGTAAGTGATGGATGCTGCCTATTATCAGACCTCCACTTTATGTTCACCAAAGATAGGGTAAAACCGATTTTACCTAATTTGGATACAAACTTTAAACATGTTATACAAGACTCCGAAAGAGACGAAACTTTGTTCGGAAGTTCGTTGCCGGAAAAAATAAAGGCAAGTAAAGCCATTGAAAAGTAGGGAGCCCTAATTAAAAAAGGCCCAGCCAAAACAGTCTCCTCTCAAATATCAACGGTCAACCGGTCGTCTCAGCAGGGAAACTGGACAGGACCTCCTCGTTACCCGTCGTTCAGGGGGGGGCGGGGAGGTCAGAGGAAACCGATAGCAGCTCAAACACAGCGGCGCCCTCAATCGAACTCTGCGTTCAACGCCAAGTTCCAGCCGCAGACTTAGTCCAGGACGCGTGCTTCGACCCAACATTAATCAAGGTACATGCAGGTCGAAGTAATTTATTTTATGATTGTTGGACAAAAGTAACTAAAAACGAAGTTATATTGAAGTGGATAAATTATGGATTTAGAATACCATTTGATACTCAAATTTGTCAGTATTCTATTCCTAAAAATAATTTGTCATCATGTGAAAAAAGAGACATGAAAATAGCTATAAATAAATTATTAGACTTAGGGGCTATAAAACCTTGTCCTCCTTCAAATGATCAATTTATTTCAAATATATTTTTAGCTCCGAAACCTAACGGAGAAAAAAGGTTTATACTAAATTTAAAATCTTTAAACAAGTTCGTAACAAAAGTACATTTTAAAATGGAATCTTATAAAACAAATTTCCTCGAAATTAATTCCTCGTAATGGATACTTAGCCAAAATAGATATGAAAGAATCATATCTACTTATGCCGTTTTTTGTTAGTGACAGAAAGTACCTACGATTCGAATTCCAAGAAAATGATTCGTCTGAGCCGATCACTTACGAGTTCACAGCAATGCCGTATGGATTATCGGTAGCTCCGTGGGTATTTACAAAAATTATGCGTGAAGTAATGAGTCATTTGAGAAAGCAAGGTTTTAAGTCTACTACCTATTAAGACGATCTTCTTATTGGAGATACATATGAAAAATGCATGATTAATGTAAGAGAAACTTTGAAGTTATTACATTGTCTAGGTTTTATTGTAAATTTCGATAAAAGTCACATTGTACCAAAAAAGTCAATCAAATTCTTAGGTTTTATGTTCAACACAGAACAGATGTCTATTACGTTACCTGGCGATAAGCGGCATAACATTGCACAGTTAATAAATAGGTACATTAATCTTAAAACTTGTTCATTACGAAATTTCGCTAAACTTATAGGTGTATTGATCGCAGCCTGTCCAGCCACAAAATATAGATTCTTATATACAAAAATATTAGAGAGACAAAAGTTTTTAGCCTTAAATAAGTTCGGAGGAAACTATGAGGTGAAAATGAATCTTAATAAGATATTACTAAAATATTTATGGTAGTGGAAAAATAATATTAATATTATTTCTTGTCCAATCATTACTCAAAATTATAAGTCAGAAATTTACACCGACGCATCTAGGACAGGCTGGGGAGCAGTATGCAAAAATAATAAATATAGTGGTTCATGGACGAACAGTGAAAAAGAAAATCACATGAACTTTTTAGAATTACTCGCGGTTTTGTTAGGTCTCAAAAGTATAGCTAGTGAAGGAAAAGATTGTGCAATATTATTACGTATTGACAATACTACCGCCATTAGCTACATTAATAGGATGGTAGGTATTCAGTTCCCACATTTGAATATTTTAAGTAGAGAAATTTGGCAATGGTGTGAAAAACGCAATTTATGGATATTTGCTTCTTATGTTAACACCAAAGAAAATCGAGCAGATTTCGAGTCCAGAAATGGGCCCTCTCGGATAGCGCTTTCCAACTTATTGTAAATAGTTTCGGGCCCATTAAGATCGACTTGTTAATGGGCCCGAAGCCGATGCCAAATGTTAATTATTTGTCACCTGGAAGCCTGAACCTGATGCAGTCGCAGTTGATGCATTTACAATAAGCTGGGCTGACTTGGATTTTTATGCATTTCCTCCCTTTTCTCTTGTATTAAAATGTACACGAAAAATCATTGATGATAAAGCCGAAGGGGTACTTGTATTCCCCTTCTGGCCTTCCCAGCCATGGAGTCAGCACCCACTGCACTCCAGCCTTACCCTGGGTGCCGCGAGGCTCTCCGGGCGTCGTTCAGCCGGCGCAGCTGCCCACCAGAGGCTCTCACGTTGATGCTCGCCTCGCTCGCAGACACTAATGTTCGCCAGTACAACGTCTCATTGAAGTTATGGTTTCAAGAAGTGTGGTTATGAATTAATAGTTTCGAAAAATCCATTCCATTATTTCTTTGATTCTTAAACGAGCAATTTAATAAGGGATGTTCTTACGGTTCATTAAATACACATCGATCTGCATTATCTCTTTTATTAGGAGAAGAGATAAGTGATAATAGTTGTGTTAAACGCCTCTTAATAGGAGCCTATAAAACTAAACATATTAAGCCTAAATATTCATTTACTTGGGATCCAAATATAGTACTAAATCAACTGTCTTCTTGGTATCCAAATATTAATTTATCATTAGAAAATATTACAAAAAAAACTCGTTACATTATTAGCTTTATGTACCGGTCAAAGAGTACAGACATTGTCTTTACTTAAATTAGAAAATATTGTTTTTCAATCTGATAAAGTAAATATTATTATAACAGATATAATCAAGACTTCCGCTCCAAATCGTGAACAGCCCTTATTATCTCTCCCAAACTTTCAAAGCAATATCAACATATGCCCAGTATCAACTTTAAAAGAATATATTTTTATTACAAAAAATATCTGAGGTTCAAACTCCGGGAATCTCTTCGTAACATTCAAAGCTCCCCACAGAACTGCATCAAGTCAGACGCTAAGTCGATGGATTAGGCAAACGCTCGCCACGAGCGGCATTGACATGAGCATTTTAGTGCGCACAGCACAGTACACGCGTCGACCTCAGCCGCGCGCGCGGCCGGTATCAGTGTCGATGTCATTCGAAAAACGGCCGGGTGGACACAAAACTCACAGGTGTTCGCAAAGTTTTACCATCGGCCTTTAGATGATCAACAAAATAACTTTGCTTTGTCGATACTTAATCGAGACATGAACAATACTTAACCTAATATTAAAAATAGTTATTGAATATTACGTATTTTGATATTAAGTAAATTACTACATTAAAAATTATGTGTCTATAAATAGACAATCACTAAGTTTCATTAATTTAAGCTGATTATAATTTCTAGCGACTCAAATAAAGTAAGATTATTTGAAGCTCATTATGTAATAATACTAATTATTAAGTACTATAATAATAAAATATGTAATTACATATTTATATCTTTACTTATTTCAATTCCAAGTATATACCTAAACAAAACTTCTATCTCTGAAAATCTACCTGTTATATAATATCTGAAGAATGAAGCGACGAAATATAATAGATGATTAAACGAACTTCTAAGTGAAGTTCTATCGCTATTATATGAGTCGCTTCATTCGAAGATATGACGTACCCACCCACCCCAGAACCCATTTAAAAGTTTCGTTTAGGGTCTCTAAAGAATGAGGGCTTGGCGCGAACCGGGTGGATCATGCCACGCGGCGCCCCACCACAGTGTTTTTTTTATGATACTTTAAATTATGCGAAGTTACCTAGTACCTAAAAAGGACTACCTGTTATATAATATCTTCGAATGAAGCGACTCATATAATAGCGATAGAACTTCACTTAGAAGTTCGTTTAATCATCTATTATATTACCGTGGTGTCCTTATAACAAGGTTCAATTTTGATTGTTTATTGGCTAATTTCCATCCAATTTAGATGAGATCCCGTATTGACGGAATTATACTACACTGCAATCACGTTCTGTTCTGGTTACACCAAAATTATGTCACGGTAGTCATTCTGATAAACTTCGAGATATTGTTAGAAATTTGAATATCGAATTTACTATGGATTCTATGAATCTACGAGTTTATCTATGAGTTTACTTATATCATTATTAATTTAAACCCATGGGCGTGTTACTGATAGTGGGATCACTTTTTAATAAACTTAAACGGTTAGTAATAGTATCTCACACTTTAAGTATTCTTCTATTTTAAGTAGGTTCAATTACTTGTGAACTCAATATTACTTATATATTTTTTTCTTTTTTCATCCTGAACCCGTATTAGCTTTCTTTCTATATTCTATATTCGGCTTCAACATCAGATATAATTACGGTACAACGTTAGTTCACCAATAATAAAATAAGCAAAGGCGCCATACTACCTGCATCCTAATTTGACTTATTGAGCCCAAATGTGAGAACATTTCGGAAATACGTTCCATGCAGACCCAAAACTTCGACATCCCCAATTTGTTGAAAGATCAGACACAATTTGCATATTTCCAGTAGCCCTAAACCCCACAGATCTTCTCACTATAATTTGTAACTTATTAACCCATTTGATTCCGAGTTCAAAATTGGACTGCGTCCAACGATCAAAAACCCTAGTGCGGCATTGAAAAAAAAACCATTATAATACGATTAACGTTTTCTCTTTGAAGGTACCGCCTTTGGGAACAATTTTGATAGACACTGTTTTCTTTTTCTAGTTTATAGTACACTATCTACAGATTGATTGTAATTCGAAGATCTATTATAAAATAATATCCTGCTTTGTTACACTTTTACGCAACAACGTCGAAATAATTTGATTATAACATGGTAGATTATTAACGTTATGTATCAAATACTTTTTACCTATATTTTATTTCGGTTATCACGAAATTTTTATATCAGAGTTTCTACATCGCCTTTGCTAGTATTAATTCTACTTTAATAATACGAGCTTCAAAATAAATTTAAAAGAGTATGGCAAAGCAAACTTTAAAATAATCACTTACTGCCTAATCAACAGTTTGTAGGCGCTTCTTAACTTTTTTTTGAATGAAGATAATAGAAAAATGCGTTTGGTGTAATAGCTGGACGCCCTTTCGTGTTAAAAACTTTTGGTTAAAATCATCCTTCGATTCATTCGACCGTGAGAATCAACTCGTCCTCGTGATGTAACATAATGATCGTAAATTGGATCTTGTGTGAATTGGGACATCCCCCATTCATTGTCCAAATATCACCGCTCTTGAAATCTTTAAGGGCTTTCTACGACACATTTTAACACAGATATACTGGATTGAAACATAGGAAACCTTTTATACCAGTAATATCAACGTGCGTAAAATCCTCTACATAAAGATTTTCTCAAAGACAACCTGTCCTGCTTCAATATTAGATTGTTATGGCAAGATTATTATTTGAATATTTCCTGTTATATAAGGAAGACATGCTAATATTATGCTCCTATGATATAGGACTGAAGCTACGGACTGTAACTATTGAATGACAAAGTTCATTCTGTCCTAAATGTGTGCAATCTCATTATTATTTTCGAATTCAAACCAAGCAGTTTAGTGTTATTTAGTACACTTATGTAAAATTTGTTAAATTGGCGAAAGTATACAAATGATCTGCAAGCAATTGTTTTTCATTGAAGTAAATTCTTACGATGCTCATTGGCTGATGGTCGTGTGGAATTTCTGGAATATGTGATAGAGGGAATAAGGAAATTAGGAGCTATAGAATTACTAAAAGCTTCTAATTATCTACAATTAGAAAATAACACCACCGATAGAAATCTAGTCTGCTTGAAGTCGTCTGAGTGCTTGTTTTATAGGAATAAGGAAATCCCATTAGGGTCTACCGGGAAAATAAACTTTGCTATGTAGAATACAGCTCAGCTTGAATCATTTTGAACTTAAATAAAAACGTAACAATACAGTTGCTATACGCAATAGCTCCGCTACTATGTAATTGATAGTGTAACAATTTCTTTGGGTAGAGAAAACTACTCATCCTAAGTTCACAGGCCACTCAGTAAAATTTGTTTAATTTATATTTAAGATAATTAACTAGAATTTAAGTACCTACTTGTTTTTACTGATATCTGTATTCCTATTCTCCGAATTAACAATTTATTATATTATTATTATTTTATATGATATTCTCTTAATTTTTGATCTTAAAAATACCTTTTCATTTTACACTTTTATTCGACAAGGTGTCTTTACTGACTTCATGCTCAGCATACTGATAATGCCACCTAATACATGTAAAATAAGATAAAAATCTTTTAATAATTTTTCTATTCATTTAGAGAAATTATTCTGGGCACAGGCTGTTTGACTCTGAAAACTTATCAAAAAGTTGAGAATAAGTGTCCACATAATGTACTCGCAGTTTATCTGTGTGTGAGTCTGTATTCACACAGCCATACTACATCTTCACACAACAAAACCATAAATTATATTTGTTTTTACTGAAAAAAACAACATTAAGTTTCAGATACATTTCAAGGAAAGTTTTACAATATCTCTCTTTGCAGGGTGCTCTACAACTTGTGAAGGGCAACGCATGAGGAAAACACGAGCCATAAAAATTCTTAACAGCACATCAACCCCACGATCAAATAATAAGACCAAAATAAAAAGATTTTCGTTCGTCAACATTTAATTAAAAATTTATTCATCGTGTGTGATGACTTAAATAAATAAAATTCCCAAACAATCACACCAACTACATGGCCTCAAAGTAAGCAAAGTTTGTGTTATGGGATAGATATCATGTAGCGGACATGTAGGAACCTAGAATACAAATACATAAATATACAGATAAAGACACGAACATACGACACGGAAATTTTTTTTTTCTTGTAAATTTTAAATCGAACCCGCGTCCTCGCGGCATAGTAGAGTCTAGACCATTGTACCACGAAGAGCGGATTAGGAATAATAATATTTTAACCAAAACAATTTATTCCATCTTCATGTTAAATTGGATAGCACAGTAATAAAGACAACCTAACTTAAGTACTAATCATTGCAAAGGATACATTTCGTCCCCAATTTGTATTAACAGAATTGATAGTCTTTGTAACTTTAATCGCGTTAAAGTCTTAAGTCAATATAGATAGAGTCACATTCAATTAAATCTTGAAATAAATCCAGCGCACAGAACATTTTCCTATCTATCTGCCTTTTCAACCTTCCCTAACGCTTTGTTCTATTTCTTGTTAATATCAATTGAAACAAGCTTTTAAGTTCATATGGTAAAAAATTATCATTAAAATTTAAAATAACTTTAGTAAAGGGATATCTACTATGTTTTATATTTATTGTGAGTGTTGATATTTCGCACTGTTGCCTTTAATCATTACGATACAAAAAAAACATCTCTTATTCCCGTTTCAAAAGTAAAATTTCAAAGAAATCTAAAGTTTACTCAAATTTCATTACCATTTTGGTGAATTCTGCGTAGAATCTCTAGTGTGGGGAATGTATGGTACGAAGGTTCTGCGCCTGCGTGGAGTGCGCCCCGACACCCCGAGGTTGACGTTCGTTCACCCTGCACCAAGACCAAATGTGCCTCGGATGCTGCTATTACGTCCAACTATCAAGGTCGGAAGTTCAAATGCTTGGTATCGAAATAAAACTTCGCACGCATATAATAAAAAGTTCGTTTTTGTACTAAAACGTAGATTTTTACCATACTAGTGATAGTATTTGAAAACCATTTAAGAGTACATTCCGGTGTTGTTTTAGTACCCTGAAGCTTTGAGGTGTTAAAACTTTACTTAGGGAAACACAGTCGGTATGTTAACCGAGGCAATTAAAGGTTGTAGGGTAAAGGGGAAGGGTATATCTGTGTTAGTTATGTAACTGGGCAATATCCGTGTAACTGACAATAAATAAAAATAAATAAATAAAATATCAAATGAAAAACTTTAGGGCTAACATGGTAAATTGTGATATTTATATAATAGGCTCGCTTGGAGCCCTTACTGTCTCTATTATATTTTAGCATAGTAGAACTAATTATGCCCATTATATTTTTAGCCCAGATAGAAAAAAAGAACATTGTATTGGACATTTATCATAGTGGCCTAAAATATATAAATAGAAAATGACGTAAGATAAGTATACGGTTTTAATTTCTAAACAAAATTCTTAATGCAATCAACATTGTTTTAATTAATATGGATGCCAATGTAAATTCGTAAAAATCATGAAAAATTAAATAGAAAAGATTTGAAGCGTACTGAAGGTTTTCTGTTTTTTACCGACTCATCATCTATATTCAGGGAACTCTAAACGAACATTTATAATTCTCTAAATTATGTAACATATTTCCGCTCTTTTAATTTGTTCCAAAATTCCTTGTGTCAAAAACTTACGTGTCGCAGAATGAACGTAGGACGACCGCAGGTAGAAGAAACTATTTTTTTAATCACATTTGATTCACGCTGTATCATTTATGAATGAAAGGTATTTTTTGTACGTTCAAAAAAGCTTTAAAGCACAATAAATATTATAGGATAATATAGCCCTGTTTTCATTAAGAAAACTGATTAGTGACGAAATTACTTACCTACTCTAGATTTAATATTCTATGTGTATAGGAATGTAAACAAGGTTTTATAACGAAGCATGGCAAACGAAGCATTGTAAAGTAATTTATAACTGATATCGAAAAGGTATGAAGCACCTCTGCTATATTTGTGAGCTTATCATTACAACTCTCAAATCATAAACAAAACAAATTACGTACCTACCTTAAACTCGCGAATGTCAACCTTAAACGTCGGCGTCCACAATCCTGAGTGCAAGAGGGCTATTGAACACACTACACTGATAATGTTATCATCCAACACTGTCTTAAAAGTTTGAACTAGCAACACTAAGAAAAAAAATAACAAAATAGTACACAAAACGAGATTGTTCGGGTCGGGACCGAGTCGGCAGTCTCGCGCGGCGTGCGATCTCGCGACTGCCCGTTATCGAGCGAAGCCGGCGCTCCCCCGCGCCTCTCTAAACCAATTTATAATACATACGGAGACGCAGCATCCCCCACTACCCTTCGCACTCAATTATACACCCTACACCCTTGCAATACTGGACATTTCGCTTTACAACGCCGGTGCCGCATAGCCGAAATACTGGCTAGTTCTTGCAAAAACTCGGAGGGTGCGAATTGAGGCTCTCATCGGTTTTCTCTACTTTTAAATGAAATTAACAACCTGCGTTTGTTGCTATAAAAGTTATAGACTTACTAATTTTCCCGTGAAATATATTATTCCGATTTTTTTCTTAGGGTTTATTTTCAGTGTAAAAAACTTTAGCCTAGGCTGCACTTTTACGTCGAGTCTGACATATTCTAGTTTCGTCTTATTTTCTTGCTAATAAGAAAATATAAATATTAGATAACATAGTGAGAAGATTGGCCCATGGTAATAAGAATTTTGTAATTTCCGTGCTTGCAATTTCATTCCAATTCTAACTTTTGCGAAAATTTTGCGATCTAACTTTAGAATTTAAACATAAGTTCGTCTTCAAAGAATGGAAAACAGAAGCCTTTATTGATAATAATAAACCTTTGGAGATACCTATTCAAATTACTTCCCGAAGGAATCGTGTGAACATTGCTAAACACGAAACAAAACATAACAATGATAATTTGTAAAATATTTTTAACTTTTAGTAAACATTGGTCTTAACTTGTAAACCATCTCAACATGTGATTGTTTATATGGATACTTACAAGTTCTCACACTTCACTTCTCGAGAAACAAAATAAGACTAATTACTTTAATTGATACTAGTTGTTCTCCTGGCTACGCCCGTGTAAATCTCTATACTGTTTGGTCCATGATGGACCGTCCATCCATGTTTTATTCCAGACTGTGCTCTATCTTTGTACAAAATTCCGGTAAAATGTGCCGTAAAAGTTTTACCATAAACAATCATTCATTCATTCGTACAATATTCAAAACATTTAATGATATATTACGTGCCTGCTTCAAAAGAAATATTGAAAAGGTAACCTCAATTGTCTCTACATTTTGTTGTCCAAATGATTTTGTACTATATCTTTATACACAGGTATTTGCAAACTAATACATGCTTAGTACAGAAACGAGCGTCCACATGGTCCATTCATCAATTATTATCATAATCTGCCAATTGCCTTGTTGGAGCATCATGTTACATAATCACTGATGTGCCGATCTATTCCGATCCAATACCATCATCTAATACCGATGGTATTTGTTTTTATACTTTTTATTTTCTATTCCGATCGGATACCACTCTTTAAATTCATTTTTATAAATATCCGATCTATGCCGAAGTAATACCAAAACATGAATCTTGGTACAGTCATCTAGAAAAATGATTTTATTTATAATTATGATACGATTGTTGTAATACAATGCTATACATTACGTATTAGTACTAGACTGTGCTAAAACTCTATATTAACTTTAATCCAATATTTTTACAAATAACAAGTTCAAATTGAAACCTTTTGTTTCAAAATTTTTTCCTGCGAAAAAAGAGTGAGTTCACTACATTGTTTTGGTAAATCCGAAGCAACCAATCAGAGACAATTGTAAAACGAAGTTTTTTCAACATTTTATTGTGACGATTGCTCTAGGTAACACTACAATAGAAGCTAACCCTTAAGTTTTATCTCTCCATTTTGTTACACGTTGTATACCCTGGCTAATATTTCAATGCATTTATTTCTATTATGACTAAGAACTTGATATTTTTCAAAGTTGATTGCTTAAAATACTTTTTTATTGAACTAATCGTGTACTTTCTAGATTTCAAAATTAAAAGTTGATTGCCTGTGATATTTTTTTGTGAAACAAACCGTATACTTACTATATTTTAATATTAAAAGTTGATTGCCTGTAATATTTTGTTGTTAAACTAAACGTGTTCTTACTAGATTTTAATATTAAATTTGATTGTCTGTGATATTTTTTTATTAAACTAAACGTGTTCTTACTAGATTTTAACATTAAAAGTTGATTGTTATATTTTTTTGTAAAACAAATCGTATACTTACTATATTTTAATATTAAAAGTTGATTGCCTGTAATATTTTGTTGTTAAACTAAACCTGTTCTTACTAAATTTTAATATTGAAAGTTGATTGCCTGTGATATTTTATTTTTGAATCAAACATATACTTACTATGTTTAAGTTTGTTTGGTTAAACTGATTTTGTTAAATAAACACAACAAATTTTCACAACTAAAATGTTTTTTTATTGACTGTACCTTATGTCTACTAAGTTGTTTTGGTATTCGTTTAAAAAGTGGTATCCGTTCGGAATAGAAAATAATAAAGATTTAAAACAAATACCATTGGTATTAGATGATGGTATTGGTTCGGAATAGACCGATGTGCGACTTTCTTACTGTTTTTTTTTTCCATTATTATTGTTCACAGCTAAGTAAGTCTAAATCAATAAATAAATATTTCCATCAAATTAACTCGTGGGTGATAAAGTAAGGTTATGGAAAATAGTCCTATTATGAAAGATTTACTTTCTGAAATAAGATTGAACAATAACTAAGCACTTTAAAACTACAAATATTTTGTATAATCTCTTCTTTGCGAAGTCTGTTCCTAGACTTTTAGAAAAGATATGTAAAGATACAGTTGATGTTATGTAATCTTGAAATGTTTTGGTTGTATGACCCAAGACACGGTTATGTTAGCAGGTCTTACGTTAAGTTACCAATACTTACTTACGTAACTTCACGCCTTTATCCCTTATGAAGTAGGCAGAACATCAGAGGCTATAAAAAGCATTTGATTTCACGTTTGACACGTTTGGAGGAATTATAATGATGGAGAGAGACAATTGCAGTGACAGGGCGGCCTATCGCCCACAAAAATGCCACTAAAACCTCTGTCCCTAAACTGACTTTTCCAGTATGCCCGGGAAGAGAAGCTGGCACATTCTATGTTTTTCTTTCGCTCCCAGTCTAGCATAGAAGAAGCATACCAATACTTAATACATTTAAAATCTAAATGCCTTCATTGGTGTAGAGCAAAGTAACGGTGCCTTTTAAATCTTTATAGTAGAGTTTTACTACTTTTATAATATAGGGTTCGAATAGTAGACTGCTTTAAAAAAGGCTTTTTTAAACGGATTTTTTGGCCACAGGGCCACCGAAATGTCGAGTTAAAACCTAAAATATAATTTTCCGCAATACAATCCGGTCAAAAATGACCACAGATATTTGCTCTGACGTTGTTGATATTTGTAGGTTTTTGAATTTACGTCCCATTGTTTTTCATAACATAATTTTTAGATAAAACTTAACTTTGGCTTGATAATGTTGTGTGTATGTAAAGAGGAATTTCACATACTTAAAAAATCAATATTTTTCGTCACAGCGCTACTAATGGGTGCTTTTAATATGGTTTACAATACGTTAGTACGGTCACTGAAGTATATTCAATGAAACAAGAAATGGCAAGGATCATTAGGCACATGATGACGGATCATTAATTCTTGTCAACAGACAACGGCGCCCCGCGGTTTCTAACGAATCAATGTACAAAGCAGTGTGTTGCACTTATACGAGCTTTTTTTCGCAATCATAAATATTTTAAACAGTAAATGTTATTGTCATATGTTTGACGACCTCCTTCGTAAAGGTTTTTTTATGTCAGCTACAGATCATGTATGTGGGTTACCTGATGATGAAATCCTCATTAGGGGAACTTAATCGGCGCCTTGCCGTCTCTGACCCATTAAGGTTGCAAGTCCTCGTAACTAATTATATTACCTATCCAGCTTTTTGTATGCGGGACGGCGATACATAGCTTTGTAAATAGAAGCCATACCTGCCCTATATTTATGGATATTTGAGTAATGAACACAATAATTTAGTCTTCTTACTACCTATCTATTTTGGGTTGCCCGGTAGAAATCGCTCTGGTTAAGAAAAAAATGTTTAGGCCTGTCAAAAAATTGTTAGGTTAATCAGAGTGGACGTGATAGGAGCGGGGAACGCTATGGTATCGAGCCTACCTAGTTTTGAAGAGGTCAGATTTCAATAGCTGCTGTTACCATGTCTTAGGCCAACCCGTGATCATGGGTTGAAACAGGACCGAGGGCTTGCAGGCTGCTAGGAAGACAATTTCTCAAAAAAATAACCTCTCGTTTCAACCAGCGGGACCATGTCAGGGATTTTTCATGAAAATTCAAAGCTCAGGGAGTTTTGAATTTTCATATTTATTTACTAATACATAAAATACATATAATAGTTAAACTAACATTCCACATTGCAAACAAAACTTTAATAAGTTTGTATCAGAAAACCACAAATCGGCACGACTTCTGTGACATGAAAATACCGCGAACCCCAAAAGCTCGAGACAAGGGGACCTAATTTAGACGAGGGAACAAAGCAGTACCGAATTTCATGTGGTTTTATGTTTCACGGTATCATGCGAATATCAGAACAACTATCTATTGACAATAGTGAATTAATTTCAGTTTAAGAGACTGCTGAATATGTACGAAGGCTTCGTTTATTTTAACTTCAAGGAAGTTGTAATCGTATATATAGGGTTGACAAAGCCAAATTATGGGTTTCAAAGTAAAATAGTGAAATAGGTATAGTCGTAATAATCAAGGAATTTTATTGAATTTACGAAAGTTTATTGAAATCTATTTTAATGTTTAAGCATCAAACTTTACAGCCATAGTAAAGTTATAATCTTCACAGTAAGGCAGGAAGTTTGTTACACTTGACACAACTATGCGATTTCGTACACCGGTATAGCAAAAAATATCACAAGATATACTTTTAACCCTGACATAGATCTTTGAGATTAACAGGATCGCGGGTGATGCATGGATAAAGGCCTAGGTTGAAATATAAATATGATTATAAACAAACAATCAACTTCAATCTTAAACCGTATCATATGCTGCGAATTTAATATCAACATAGAAAAAACTTTTTCAATTACAGCCTCTTCGGGAACTTTTCCCTGAGTTTTTGAGAGTGCCTGACTATCAACCTTCGAAGAATTTGCCAGCACAGATATTTCTATTATAGTTTTCTATCCTCTTTGCTATTTTATTTTATTTTTAACAAATAGGCTAGGACCTTCAGGCTGTTTTATCCGCGTAATTTGATGCAGTAGGAATTTGTGCATGGAATTTGGCATATTTAACCATCTTATAGAGTTGGTCTATGAAATGCGTAAATAATTTATCAAATCCGACTGGGAGTTTCAGATCTCATCGCATTTAAGCAAAAAGCAAAATCTTCAATTTAAATACATCAGTATAGACTTCGTCATTACAAACATGTTTGTTATAAGCCCATTGCAGGCCATAAGTATCTCCTCTGGGTGACGAGGAGGTTTAGGCCATTGATTAACCAAGCTGGCCCAGCGCTGGTTAGTTTATAATGGTTTCTGACAAACCCACTGTGCCCTCTGAAGCACGGAAAGAATTTAAGTTAGTTAAATATTTCATCATGAACGGCTAACTTAGGTTCCATTGGCAATGATATGCGTGTTTCTTTTCACTAGTCTGAAGGTCAAACCTCGTCTTTACATTATATCTCCCGACTTATCAGAATAGTGTACGTATCCCGCATTCTTAGAACCCGTAACAATGGCCAAGATTATCGAAAATCGATCTTAAAATACATGATATAAGGTATAATATTACCGTTCAGTGTTTAAGCAATAGCGTGTGCAAGACCGTATGTCTTGTGTCTCTATAAAACTCGGGGTCTTTTTGCCTAATTAAAAATGCAATTCGATTTGTTCATGAGTACTGGTTCATTTGAAACAAGGCGAACGCATTTATTTTATCGTTATTGAGAAAAAAGTGCAGACTTTTAGTGTAGGGTAATTCAAAAGATTTCTTATATGATTTTATTGTTTATGCGTCACTGGAGGGCAATGGTTCGGATTCTTGTCAGGCCCGTGGATTGCAATATTCTTGTAATAATGTATTTATTTCATTAATAATAATAATATGTTAATATTAATAATAATAGATGGCCCCACAGGAAGCATAGCTTGTGATATGGCATACCATGTAGCGAACTAGGGGGGAACCTAGAATATAAATACATAAATAGATAAACATCCAGACAAGGAAATTTTTTTTTTCTTGTTCCGTGCGGTATCGAACCCGCAACCACTGGCGTCTGAGGCAGATAGGTTTACCCCATCGCCGAAGTGGTCGTCAAATTTTAAAAGTTATGTTTAGTTTTAGTTTATTGACTTGAAAAATTGTTTGCTCTTTATTATATTACTTGGCATTGCATTTATACCTTTAATAGTTTTTAGTTCCAGCCTTATATAAGCCTGATGAGGCTGTGGTCGGCGGTTTTCACTTTTTCCATACAGGTATGTATCACTTTTTTATAAAATAGGGATGGGGCTTTTATCTTCCATGATACCTTACGGTAAGTGATCCTGAAGGTTAAGGTGGTACACGTCAATAACAACCAACTTTTAACCGAGTGAGATAGATTTTGCTTATTTTTGCGCAAAAACTATCTCTGTGTGAACATTGAATTTTAGGAGACATTGGATTTATAGATATTAGCTAGCTATATTATCTGTCTTTTCTAGCTATACCTCAATATGTATCGTAGATTTGTCTACTATCTGCATATGATAAATAATTTTAAAAAACATAATATAAGGATAAAAACAATCTTATTCCAGTCTTGGAACCTACATAAAAGAGTTAAATTTTAATTCATCAATCTAAATCCGCCCTCACAAACACTCACATTCATAATATGAATGGCTTACGATAATAGGAAGATAATAATAAAGACTATAACAAAAAGCAGCATCTATTTCCAAGTCCATCTTGGTGTATCATTGATCTCTAAGCATCGCTTGCGCTGGCCGCTATCGCGAATGCTTGCACAACTTAGCCAAGGTGCAAACGTATGAATAATTGAGTAAGCGCATCCTTTCGTGTGCGCCGGCGCAGGTTTAGATGTACGACGAGATTTGAAACTGAACGCAGCGGGGCGGTTTATTTTCAAGAGCTTGATAATGCGTACTTGATTAAATACTTAATGTGAATAGAAGAAAAAGCGACTCGGTGTTTTAATACAGGCTATTATGTTTTATTTTCCTCTAGTATGCTCGGTTACTTATCAGGTTATTTTATTTATTTTAGATCACAAAAAATATGTATCTACCAACATTTTCAATGCTATCAAAGAGTTTAATATGAATCAACAAAAGCTTTTCCACACACCGACGATTCGTAACTATTCGATTAACAATTCGATCAAACTACGATTCGCACTGTTTGCAACTTGTTTTCCGCGCCATTCATTAAAATCAGGGGCGTGTGAAAAGTAAAATATGTTTTGAGAAACTCTGTGTGATGGAAATAAGTGGTATAGGTATTTATTATAAACATAGTATAGTACGAAACATAAATAAGTTGACATAATTAAGTAGGTGTTTAATTTTGTATACATTTTAAGAATATGCAGATTGATATCTATTTCTTAAATTGGGGATAGTGTTAGTTATCATAGTTTTTGCTGGTAATTTTATCTAAAAACATATTAAATTAAGGGTTTGTTTAATATGAAGATGAAATATCTTTCAGTTTACGAACATTTGTATTTTTTTGTATGCTTTAAAGCTCGGTGAATTCAAATACCTTGTAGTTTATCTGACATTTTATCTTGTCAGGGCTTAAACTTTTTTTCGATAAGTTACTTTGCTTACCTGTGGCGATTAAATGAAAAATTATAGCATCACCAGATTTTATTGTCTGGGGATTTTATTTACCTATTTGTCCAGCAGGGCTAGAGTGAATGCAGTAGACAAGTATCTTAAATAATTGGTCCATTAAATCATGAAATTAACGATAGATTTATTTTTAGGTACGTTTAATGACATTAGCCGAGGCTTTATCGTCTTGCCCGTGTCTGGAGTCTTGACGTTTGAGCAGTGTCCATTATGTTATAGATTGTGAATAGAGTCGACGTTTCACTTGATTTTGTAAACAAAATATTTCTGAGCTTTAATTACATACATACATACATAACTTCACGCCTGAATCCCTTATGGGGTAGGCAGAAAACCAGAGGTTATAAAACCATCTGATGTCACGTTTAACAAATTTGGAGGCATTATAAAGGTGGAGAGAGACTTTTGCAGTGATAGGGGGTCAGCCTACCACCCACAAAAAAACGTCTAATAAAACCACTGTCCCTTAGCTGACTTTTACAGTATGCCCAAGAAGAGAAGCAGCTGGCACATTCTATGTTTTTCTTCCGGTCCCAGTCCAGCATGGAAGACAATTATTTATTCCTATATATTGGTTGAAATATCAAGAAGAACATACTGACCATAATGAAATTAAATGTTTTTTTTTATTCATCATAAAGCCATCGAATTGCCACGAAGTCCCATGTTTCGCCATATGAAACTTATTTTACATACATACATAGGTACATAACTTCACGCCGCCTGTATCCCTTATGGGGTAGGCAGAACATCAGAGGTTATAAAACCATCCTCCTATACCTACTGTAAACCTTATCATAAATATTTAGTGTAAATATTCAAAGCCCGATTTTTACCGAAATTTATCGGAAATCTGTATTTTCTCTAGTGTTTCCAAATATACAAATTTAAGTACCTAAATCTCATTCTGAAAAATTAACAATACCAACTATGTTCAGAATGAAACTCAAAACTTGCAGAAACATTTTACAGTCAGCAAATTGTGCCAATATAGGCCTTCAAACCCATGCTTTAAATTCTTATTCAAACTACGGTTATTTTGAAATATTTATATTTATGTACTGTTTCGTAGAACCAATGAATTGTTCTACGAAACAGTATATTGAATTGAAAAATACCCGCTGTTATGTCATTTGCGCACAAGGGCATTGATATCTTTCTGAGAAAAATGGTAAATTACTCTAAAATAAATTTTCTCAATAAGCATATCTACGATATTTTGCATAGTGATAAGTAGATACATACATAATAATAATAATAAAACTCTTTATTGTACACCAACATACATAGTTTAATTGAAACAATAATTACAATTAACATACAAAGGGCGGCCTTATCGCCGAAGCGTAATTTCTGCCAGGCAACCCAGGCCTTGGAGGAAATTTCCGAGGGCCAGGTGCACGGCTCGTAAAATCAACTTAATAATAATTACATACATATACACAAACGTTTACATATATACCTATATACTATATAAATAAATACAATATTAATACATATCATATAAATATCTATATTATGTAGATAGCTAAGATAGACAGTGTTTCACCTGATAATGTCGTCACTTCACGCCTGTTTCCCTAATAGGCAAAACACCAGAGGCTATAAAATCATCTGATGTCACGTTTGACAAATCCGGAGGTATTATGATGGAGACGGACTAATGCAGTGACAGGGGGTCAGCCTATCGCCCGCAAAAACGCCAATAAATCCTCCGTCCCTTTACTGACTTTTACAGTTTGCCCGGGAATAGAAGCAGCTGGCACATTCTATAGTTTTCTTTCGCTCCCAGTCCAGCATGGAAGACTAACATGATAAGTAGATATACGTATTTAAAATAAAGGTTATTTCATATTTTTGTTATTAGACACTAATACCGCTTTTACCTTAACCTGATGGTAAGTGAGATCACAACACGAGTTTATGTAGGAAGGAACTGGTTCTTCATAAAATGTTGCCAGAGCGTTGATATTTGGCGGCAGATTTTATAGCATGACGGACCCTGACGGATCCTACTATCGAGCGGGAGTCACTCGGATAAGTCACATTTTACGACATGACTGTCCAGCGGCAGTAACGCTAAGTCGACCGCACGCGGCTAGATGGAACTTGTACAATATACTTATTTGCACAAAATAAACATGCATACTTTACATACATACATACAGGGTGTCCGGTGGCAGAATTAGGATTTAAATTTCAAACTGTTTTCGAACCGTTGAGCGGAGAGGCGGGCGGGGGGTCTCGTTCGATTCGTCATTCGTGCGGGTTTCTTAGTCATGATGTCGCAGTGGACGGGTGAACAACGTGCCTTCGCAATCGAAGCGTATTTTAAAGCAAACGATTCTTGTGCTGTTGCTCGTCGAAGATTTTGTTCGCGGTACAATATCCGACGGTTACGTGATGCGCCAAGCGAAGATTTAATTCGATTGTGGGTGCGAAGGTTCAGAGCAACAAGTTCAGCAGAAAATAATCCGCGGCCGGGACCCAGCCGAACGTCTAGGACTGATGACGTCATCGAGCTTGTCGCAAAAAGTTTACGCGATAACCCACGACAGTCCGTGCGTAAGAGAGCGGCTGCTCTAGGGCTTTCAAAAACGATTGTGCACGAAATTTTGAAAAAGGACCTTAAATTTCACCCCTTCAAAATTCAAATCGTGCAGGCGCTTAAGCCTAATGATTACAATTTGCGCAAAAATTTCTGCGAATCAATGTTACAGCGATTTCGTACCGTGAACACAATTTTTTTTAGTGATGAAGCCCATTTTCACTTAAATGGAAGCGTCAATAAGCAGAACTGCCGGTATTGGGCACTTAAAGGGCAGAACCCAAAACTGAAACATCAGCAGCCACTTCACAGTCCCAAAGTGACGGTTTGGTGTGCATTGTCAAGCAGAGGAATAATTGGGCCATATTTTTTTGAAAATCGTCAAGGACAAGCCATTACTGTGACCGGCGTTTCTTATCGACGCATGATTAACGACTTTTTCCTGCCAACATTGAGAGAACATCCTGCCTACAGTTCACAGACATGGTTTCAGCAAGATGGCGCCACGCCTCACACTGCTAGAGAGACCATGGCGCTTCTTCGTGATTTCTTCCCTAACAAATTGATTAGCCGGTTCACAGACATCCCCTGGCCACCCAGATCGCCGGATCTTACCCCTATGGACTTTTTTCTGTGGGGGTACCTTAAAACTAAAGTTTATGAAACCGCCCCACCAACCATCTCAGCATTAAAAGAAAATATCGTTCGCGAGATTAATGGCATCCCGACGTCCCTTCTCCAGCGAGTCGCGCGGAATACTGAAGCCAGATTCCAAGAGTGTGTTCGACGAGACGGTCAACATTTAGACGAAGTAATTTTTAAGAAATAAAACCCGCACTTCCCTTCTTTGTTTTAGTTATAGAAATAAAAAAATATATTTTGTAGTTTTTTTTTTATTTAATTTTAAAATCCTAATTTTGCCACCGGACTGTACATAACTTCACGCCTGTATCCCTTATGGGGTACGCAGAACACCAGTGGTTATAAGACCATCTGATGTCACGTTTGACAAATGAGGTATTATAATGATGGAGAGAGGCTATTGCAGTGACAGGGGGTCAGCAGATCGCCCACAAAAATGCCAATAAAACCTCTGTCCCTTAAGTGACTTTTACAGTATGCCCGGGAAGGGAAGCAGCTGGTACATTCTATGTTTTTCGTTCGCTCCCAGTCCAGCATGGAAGCAATATGCATACTTTTTTTTTACAAAAAAAATACGAGATTTTTGTCGTCTACATCGTCCGGCGGAATGTGGTAGATAAAAGGCGGGACGGCTTTAGATAAAACACTATCTATCAATGAGGTTCCTTTTATTCTTCTCTCGAAGAACTGAGACAGGCGCCGCGTTGTAGTTCCCCTGAGCGTTGTTACTCAAATTTTCCCGCATTACTTTTGACGTCTTACAAATTTTTTCATAAAATATAACATTCGTGAAGAGTTCTGTTAACAAATCCATTAATATTTCCTCACATCCGACTGACTGGTATTAAAAGAACTTAGAACGTTCAATCAAACGAACTATTCAGTTTTTACGAGTAAGTACATCGATAAATATGAAATGGCCACCACTATAGTACCTTGAATTATTTATTTAATGTAGAGTAACAATAAAAAAAACACTTTCTTGTAGAAGATTAGAATAATACCTACTAAATAATTTCGATAGTGTCAACCAGGAACCGGTAGCTTAGTTGGTTGGGAACTCGCCAAGCAAGCTAGAGATTCTGGTTCGAGTTCCGGTCGGAAGCGCCTTTATTTCGTATTTTTATCTAAGTACATATAACATTTTATTTTAGCCTTAAAAATTTTAAATTAATTACTTCCAAAATAAAGTCCTATGGTAAAGGAGATAAAGCCCTGTTTTGATATTTTTACTTTACACTATCATCTTCATTCATACAGGAGACGCCCACCGCTGGTCCAATGTCTCCACCAAAGTTTTCCACACAGATCGATCCTGCGCTGCCCACATCCAGCTTACCACTAATACCTATAGGTACTATCGAACCAATTAAATGGTGGAGGACCCACCATAAGCTCATTTTGGTAGCAAACCGTCTAAATGCTAGAAGGTCGAAATTCGCTTGAAGATAGGTTTCCTTGGTGAACTTGTTATCATTTCATTCGACACTGACGTTTACTGAGTACAGAATTCGTACAGTATCTAAAATGTCCTAAGTGCATTATACGCGATAGACCTTACAAGTAAGACAGTTTCAAACGAATTATAAGCAAAATGGGTCATGATTCAGTTGGTTTGATAATGCATAGAAATCATAGATCTCATGTCGTGATGACAAACACCATTATGTCTCCAAATCTAATAACCTGACAATCTTTGTTATCATCACATTTTAGTAGCCTGATTACCCTATTCAATCAAATTTAATTAAGCTTTCAGAAATAAGCCCGAATAATGTAATTTTATTCAACGTTTATATGCTAATCTCGATTTAAGCCGTTGTGCGTGTGGTCCTACGTGAGAATTTTTTAAAAGAGGCCTCATTATCTAAACTTATCCAATAAAGGAAACGAGTTTGATTGTTTTTTAGCACTTTGGTCTCTAAAACTGCCTCTGGAAACTACCACGGGATCAAGTCGTATATGGGTAAAATTGCGTGAAACTTCTAGCTACTTATATTTTACAATAACCATGATTTTGCATTTGCATTCATTTGTCAACTAAGGCAACGTTTATAGAAATTTTCATTTCACCGTTTTGTTGAATACGGTTCATATAAATTTACAAAATCTATAAAAAAGAGACTATTAGCTAAAGATTTATCTTCACATTAGATAAGTACACAAACTTTACTTTTTACAGAATCATTATTTCACAGTCCTAACTCAATCTGAATTGCTAATATGCAAAGCCAGGGTCGCCAATACTTCGTTCCAATTTTGAGTTGACCGTCTGAAATTGATAAAGTTTAAGGTTGTATTTTTGGGTTGTATTTTCAGACAATGAGCAGTATTTTTTATTATTTATTCAATTATCATGAAGTTCTTGACTATCGACTTGATTTTGCCTGATTTCCATCCCGTAAGCCGAGAATTCCATTTGACTAATATTTACAGTTCACGGCCCTTTTGTTTAATTTTACAATAATATAATTGTTTTATTTTTCCCTTCGGGATGTACCATAGAACCAACTGAATCGTGACGCATTTTGCTGAAAATTGGTTTGAAACTGTCAAACTTGTAAGGTCTATCGCGTATAATGCACGTATTACTTTTTATACTGTACGAATTCTGTACTCATTAAATGCCAGTGTCGAATGAAATGATAACAAGTTCGTCACCAAGGAAACCTATCTTCAAGCAAATTTCGACCTACTAGCATTTAGACGATTTGCCAAAATGAGCTTGTTGTGGGTCATGATTCAGTTTGTTCGATAGTACATACATACATTGCAGGCCTCCTCTTCCTTTCCCAGTTTATGCGACCAACGTTTCTCATTCATGCATTTCCAGCTACTGCAACAATTATGTCATCATTCCATCTCCGAGTTGGTCGTCCCTGTATTATAACTGCATTCTTCAAGTACCAGTCCACTGCTCTATCGCTCTAGAAAAACAATGTAATTAAGTACGAATTGATTTACTTATTTAAGAAGTACCTGTTACGCGTGGTTTTTCCCCGCAGTTTCGAATCCCGTTCGAATATCGGGATAAAATTTACCCTATTTACTATTCCTACTGCACACTATCACCATGCCAAACTTCATCCAAACCCGTTGAACCATTCAGCCGTGATTGAGGAACAAACATACATCCATACATCCATTCATTCTTTCACATTTAAATTATTAGTAAAATGGTGTTGCCATTTAGCAAACTGGGGACACAACAATTGCAACTTCGTCATGTAGATGCCATTGATTAAAGATGATGACATATGCCTAGAGTCTAGACCTTTGCATCGCGATAACTGAATAAAAATTGTAACAAGCACCCTGTACCTACTTACCAAACTGTTTTCAATCTTAGAGTTAACGTAACATCGTTTTTTACTTAATTTAACAACTTTCATTTAGGACTAAGTGTGGTTGAAGTTAAATAGCGGTTTAATTATTAATATTACTTATATTTAATTGTAAAATGAGAAAATAAGCAGTTTTGTTTTCTGTTCTTTAGTAATCCTTACCACCCGTAACTCTATTATGGCAACCAGTATGTTGCCAGGATGTAAGCTTTTTTCTTGATATTTGTGGTATTTGTTCGAGAGGTTCGGGAAGAAACTTTGCTTTAAAATAATTCACTTTTCTACCTAAGCATCATGGTGCATCTCTTTGTTTCTTTACTATGGCACATTTCTTTATAATTAAACCTGCCGTTAATTTTATCACTGGCTTGAATTTCACACAAAAAGGTTTTTTTACCAATAATTAACGGCCTCTTTGTCAATGAGGTATCACCATCTGCTTCAAAAGCCATCGGCCGCGGATTCGAAACAATGTAAATATTCATGCTCATATTATTCTTGGCATTGTGTGTTGTGTATGATATCTATGTATTTATGCAGGGTGACTGGTGACAAATTTAAGATACTGAAGTGTCTGTACTCGATTCTGTTCATAATTATGTAATAAAAGTATATACTTAATACATACATAACTTCACGCCTGTATCTCTTGCGGGGTAGGCAGAACACCAGAGGCTATGAAACCATCTGAGGTCTCGCTTGACAAATTTAGAGGTATTGCAGTGACAGGGGGTCAGCCAACGCCCGCAAAACTGTCTATTAAACCTCTGTCCCTTAACTGACTTTTACGGTATGCCCGGGAAGAGAAGCAGCTGGCACATTCTATGTTTTTCTTTCACTCCCAGTCCAGCATGGAAGAAAATACTATATACTTAATTTTTCACTAGAATACCCTATAAATAAATAAAGTTTTGTTACTACAGTCTGACCAATGAAAGCTGTCCACGAAAAAAAGCGAGAATTTTAAAAAGTCAAGATCATGCAATGCTGGTTTTACCCTGCCCAAATGAAGTTGATACTATTTATTTATCGACTTCGATCTTTATGTCACCAGTCACCCTGCATACTTCGACCTTTGAGGACGTTATTTATTCGATGTATGTGCAATAGTAGGTATTAACTTCGTTTAAGCAGCGTGAAGCCAGGTGGCGCATCTTGAATTTCAAAATTACCTACTTTTTCTTGGACAGCTTTCAATGGTCAGACTCTATTTACTTTACATACGCCTGAGTCAATCGCGGCACGTGACGTGGCACGCGGACCGCTCCCAACGCTAGTATTACCTACCTTGCGTAATATTAGCGTTGCGTAATCAATTCTTTAACTTTCGGTTAAGTTTACTCAGTAAATAATTAATATTTATTATATTTTTCTCTTCATGTATGATTTCAAACTATCACGTACTTGAATTTCCAAAGTAACCCACCAGTCACCCTTAATAAGCGGTGTTTAGCAGCTATACCTATAGTATAGGCTATGTACTTTAGGGCTAGATGGCGCTGTGTAATTTCTTGAATTTAAAATAAAATAATTCAAGTAACTGACATTACATTAGATAACATATTGAACTACCGTCATACTGCTAGAACCACGTTTCACCCTTTGATGTTGAACAGGCACTCGGGAAACGTAGGAAATCCTTTTGAGACTGCTCTACCGGAGCTAAATTGATTTTCTTGTACCTACAAAGTACTGGTTGGGTTTGGCACTCAGCAGTCAACAAGGCCTAATTTTTCTTTTACAATTTTCTGGTAATTAATGACATACATACCTATAATGACACTTATATTAAGACGAAGGACCACTTTGATTTGTCGAGTAAAACTTTTTTGGTCACATAGCTTTTATCTGATTATTGGAAGGTTAGGCCTACATGTATTAAAATTAAGTAAAATCAAACGAAGTAAAAAGAAAATAAATGAAATTTAAAACCTTTTTAAAAACAAGCTTTTATTCAAATGCATTTAAAAAATATATTTTTTTACACCAAAACTTTTACTGTCAACTTATAACGTCATTTCATATTAGCCACAATTTATATGATATAAAAGGTTAACGCCCAAGAAAAAAATTTTTTTTTTAAAACGTGAATCCATATACTATTCTTAAACTTCTCTTAAAATCTTCAAAAAAATTACCCTGTACACAAGTAAATCTGTGAAAAATAAATTAAATGAAATAGTTATTATAGCATTAGTTTATTGTAAATTAAATTAATTAAAATAAATAAACGGTTTTTTTTATTTAATTTATTTTTTATTTTTTAGTTATTTGTCATATGTTCCTCAGTCTGTCTGTTCATCTCATCCAGTGCACCATTGCTGCATGGTCGTTTACCGGTTAATTTCGAATAGTCTAGCTCTTCAATAAGTGGATCTTCTAATGATTTCACTCTACTCAAGGCCACGTATGCTTGACCAGCAGCAAAGAGCTTTGAGCCTTAGTATACAACGGCCAATTATATTAGGTTTGGCATGTACAGTACATAAAAAGTACTGCCCTACGTTTTATGTACTGTACATGCCAAACCTAATATAATTGGCAGCATTCTGCGTTCTGTAGTGTTGTATGTGGCTATATTATGCTGGAAATTGCACAGTCTTGGGTTGAATGTGATGAACGTCATCTTTAGCGAAGTCTACTGGGTGACTGGTGACAAATTTGAGATACTGAAGGAGACCACTCTGAACTCGATTCTGATCTTATTTATGTAATAAAAGTAGGTATTTAATTTTTCACCAAAAATCCCTATGCATAAATTAAGAGACCTTACTACACTTTTCCCGACGCGCAGCCTCAGTCAACACGCACACAGCAGTGTTCCCGCCACACACACCACCACCCCCTAAGTATCTATTGCATTACGCTTATGTAACCATGCGTTGCGTAATGAATTCTTTAACTTTCGGTTAAGTTTACTCAGAAAATATTTAATATTTATTTTTATTTAATTTTTTCTCTTCATGTATGATCTCAAACTATCATGTCCTCGAATTTCGAAAGTGACCCACCAGTCACTATGTATATGAACGGAAGGAATGTTAGTTTCACACATTTGTGCTCACCGGAATCAGGGCCACATGATTTCTGTAATATGTCCCATGGCACCATTTACTAGACCCTTATACACATAAACATTGAAACGCAACATCACCACGGTGCCAACAATATTTCTAATGCCTAAGGTAGCCCCTCTGTCTTGTTAAAGTCAGATGGTATTTCTGTTTTTCGAGCACAATCTTATAGAATGTACCATAGTTTTGCTAATAATTACACTACAAGCTCGAAAATATTCAAGAACAGTTTTGTTGTGATTATTTGCTTGTTGGTTAGTGGGGTAAAATCGCAGAGCCTTTTCAATCGCAAATTCCCCAGTTTGGCTTTTGTTCAGTCGACTCATCAAAATAGGAAAGTGTTCTTGATTGTAGTTTACCGATTCTTAATGTATTTAAGAGTTCTTTAAAAGGTGTACTACCTTGTTGTCTCATATTTTCAGTCAATTCAATTAACGGGAAAGAGCGCTATAGATATGTTGCTGGAACAAATTTAGACAGTTGTTGAAACACTTGATTCCCCCGTACAGGAGGAAATTGCATTCGCAAATTGTAGGAATGCATAAAACTGCTCCACCATGCTATAAGTTGTTTGACTCTGTTACCAATGAAGAGGTCGTGCGTCGCATCGGCGCAAATAGACATCTTCAAAGTGAAGAATTTTCTCAATTAAGTTTAAGTAGGTTATTACCGATCTGTGAAGTATCCACCAATCTGCTAAACAGTGGTGCTAAATGGAAGGGTAGAAAAGGCAGTGTAGTCAGAGACACTGTGAGTTTCAAGTTCAAGGGTCCGTAACGGTCAGAAACTATATTTCTGAGAGCTGAAGGTTTCATTACTTAACAACAGACAAAACTTTTGCCATAAAATTACATTTAAAACATTGGCTCGGGTAACTCGTATTGTTTTGTCAAAATCACTACTCTGCTTTTTTGGTTAATGCGGTCAGGCTTGATTGATGAACTTTCACAGTTAAGTATTGAAGTAGTTTTCACCAGTTTTAAGCATGCAAGCTAATAAAATATCTATATAGAGGATATACAAACACATGAAAAAGCTATCTGAATAAAACGTTAGAGCTCTTACTGAAGAAATTTGCCTCTACCAGCCTTTTTTTTTACTTGAGGAAAACGTGCTATCAGCCTTCTGCCGAAAATTAAATAAATAAATAATCAACGAATGCAGGGCATTAAAAAAACCAACTTCACGTCAAAACTTTGGCCGACATAGAATGTCATCCACGTAAACATTCTCCGAAATCATACATTTTGTTTCAAGAATTTTAAGTTTTCAATGAAGTACTCAACCGGTTTCAATGAACTATGAAGTATCCTCTATCATACGAAACAAGAATTTTTAAAAACGATTCATAATTATCCGAAATATCGTGTAACAAAGACACAAAAAAACATACAGACGAATTGAGACCCTCCTCCTTTTTTGGAAGTCGGTTGAAAAGTAAATGAAATCGCAGGACAACAGTCTTTCAGCTTGACCCTTGCAAAGCTTTATTAATCCTATCATCTTCTGTTAGAGAAATCCATGAATCCGGGTGTCACTAACTTAAACGTGAACTTTATGCTCGTTCGCCAGCTTGAAACCTACTCCAACAATATAGGTATATTCTTTTACAATTCAATTTTATTTTTTGGATACCTACTTTTTACATACATAGGTACATCTTCACGCCTGTAGCCCTTATGGGGTAGACACAACACCAGAGGCTATAAATCTTATGTCACGTGTTCCTTAACTGACTTTTACAGTATGCCTGGGAAGAGAAGTAGCTGGTACATTCTATGACATTCTATGTTTGACGACCGACTGGTGTAGGGGTAACGTACATTGCCTTCTTTGCCAGAGGTCCTGGGTTCGAATCCCAGCGGCGACAAATATTTGTGTGATGAACACAGATATTAGTCGTCAAGTCATGGACGTTTAAATGTTTATTTCAGTTTGTTATCTAATATAAAAATATGTATTTATTCAATATGTATGTTTATATATTTCTTAAGTATAACAGTTGACTAGTATCCATAACACAAGTTCTTTAAGAAACTTAATTTGGGCTAGATAATGTTGTGTGAGTGTCAGAAATATTGATTTATTTATTTATTTTTTTGGTCCTATTTCAGCATGGTCATTTACTTTGACCCTAGCGTATCTGGATAAGCGTATCGTCAACTGTGACTTATCCAACTTATCCGAGCCACCTCCGCTTGGTTGTAGGAACCAAGGAACTACCAAGTTCACCTGGTTAGCGACAACCCTTTATACAAATTCTGCCGACAATTATTAATGCTCCAGCGGTGATATGCTTCCTAAACTCGTGTTAGGAAGGACATCCTTTAATCTCATCTTCTCTTACGAATGTGAAATTACCTCCATCAAGCGTGGGCTTAGTCACCGTTAATTTTTTAACAATTTAAAAATTAAAATACATTCGTTTTATATTACTTCAGAAAACGAAATAAATATTACTTTTATCATGCTGCCACCTTCCAGGACTTGAAGTGAGCCAGATTAAAACGGCTGTCTCGTCTATTTCCGCTGCGGAAATAGTTTTCTTTGATTGGAAAAATAATTGCTAAATAAGATTTTTTATTCCGTGGCGCGATGTTTTTCTTCGTCAATAAGGCGATGGTAGGTATTCATTTAAAATAATAATAAATCGTTGGCGTGCTGTTGAGTGTTTTTAGTTGCTTTGATATTTTAGATTGAAGTTAAAGACTAGAAACTCTTAGCTTTCTCATAGTTACTTTCCTTGTGGGATCGAATCAGAAATGAGGAGATTCGCAGGCTAACCAAAGTCACCGACGTTGCCAGAAAAGTTACTAAGCTGAGGTCGCAATGGGCAGGGCACTTAACTTGCAGAACAGATGGCCATTGGGGCAGTAAGGTTCTTGAATGGCAACCACGTAGGTACAAGGAGATGCAGTGTGGGTAAGCCCCCCGCAAAGCGCACCGACGATCTGCTCAAAGTCGTCGGTAAACGCTAGATGAGGGCAGCGCGAGACCAATTTGTATGGAGAACCTCCCCCAGGTCATATAAGGAAACAACTGCTCTTATAGATAAAAATATTATTTAAAAAATATTGTGTGATAGAATACTAAATTTAAGTACTGAATTTCATAGAATACTTCACTAAGATTAAATTAATAAAAAATTACGAAACCTTTGCTAACATAACAGCATATACCTATTTATTTAAATTGAATTTGAAGACTGCATAAACTGTCGGTAATAGGCGCATTTACCATAATTACTTTTTTTTATTTCCCGCTTTTTAGTTCGATAGGTACCTACTTGTGTGACCAGAAACCTTAAAAAGCATAAAAATGGTGAAACCTAATTTGATTATAAATGTAAGTATGACGATAAAGCCTCAGACAGGGTATAGTTTCATTCAAGTAAACTAGTCAAATATTGCTTCCCCATACAAAATTTGGACCTCGTTGAATAATCCTTATTCAAGATTAAGTAAATTAAATTAGCTTAGACGTAGTATAAAATTGTATCAGGATTTTGTTAAGTAGGTAAGCTATAACGGATATTTAAAAATGCAGTTGCCGTTTACCTACATTGCATTTACCTACGTTATACCCAGAACAATTGTGCACAAAATGTAAAAACCTATGAAACAGAAGCCCAGCAAATGAAATATACTTATTATGAATGCCTTTCGGGCCGATAAATAGTTAAAATTAAGAGTTGTGTAGTGTGTCGTAGTGTACTTACCTAAAACTTCCATCAACAACAAACCACTACGGCATCAAAGGCACTGACCTCAAACTTCTGAATTCGTATCTAAGTGATAGAAATCAGAAGGTTGAGGTAAACCGGAAAAGGTCGGCTGGTTCGGTTGTGAGAATGGGAGTGCCTCAAGGATCAATTCTGGGCACATTTTTGTTTCTAGTCTATATAAATGATCTATATGGTAGGCAATAATCACGAGATTGTATTGTTTGCTGACAACACATCATTAATTTTTAAAATGATTAGACAGAAAATCCACTACGACAATGTAAACAATGCTCTCTCAAATGTTGTGCCGTGGCTCAATATAAATAATCTAGCTTTTTTAATGATAAAAGACTAAATATATAAAATTCTCTGCACCAAATGTAAAACAAGTTAAGTCTGATTTGCGTCTTAATGGGAACAGGTTGAATCTAGTAGATAATACTGTTTTTCTTGGAATTACCTTAGACTTTAAATTGAATTGGGGCGCCCATATCTCACATCTAGCTAATAGGCTTAGTTCTGCTGCGTTCGCGGTAATGAACATTCGCTCATTGACTCATGTTAATAAGGTGAAGCTGGTATTATAGTTATTTTCATAGTATGATGTCCTACGTCATCCTACTTTGGGGCAATGCCCCATATATTGACACGATATTTACACTGCAGAAAAGGGCTGTTTGTGGAATGTATAAACTTAGAAATAGAGAATCTCTTAGAGAAAAGTTTAAAGAGATTGGTATTTTGACCCTTGCATCACAACATATTTAGGAAAACATATTGTTTATTTATAAGAATAGATAAAGACTAGGAACGACCATAAGTTAGCGTTTCCCAAATTAAGGCTGGCTAAATGCAGCAAATCATTCATTGGAATGTCAATACGTATGTATAACAAAATTCCGAAGTCAATTTAATCCCTGCCATTCAATAAATTTTAATCAATCGTTAAAAACACTCTATCTCGAAAAGCTTATTATAAAACTAAAGATTACTTAGCGTCGTAGCGTCGGGTATCGGGTCACTCTCTTCCTTAAAATATGATTGAGGCGGGGAGATGGCTGGTGCTTGCGTTATACTCGTGAACGGGTGCTGCTAGCGGTGCCAAATCGTTTTGCTGACGATACTTCGACTATTTTATTTTATTCCATTCTTGTTTAAATACTTTGATCCCAGTTTCTCATGTTCGTGTTGTGCGTTCATAGCTCAATGCACCTACTATGTAAGCATTTTGATTGTGGCATGACATTGGCTCTCACAATTAGCTGTCTTGTGTTTGTTTTTTTTTCATGTCATGGTCAATTTGTACTGTACCTATTTGTATTAATTCGTATAATCCTGACTGAAAAAGAGTGCCAAGAGTTTTTTTCCGCCGGCTTTTTTTGTCTCTTGGTCTACTGTGATATCTTACTCAATAACTATCAACACCTTGTTAAAGCCGAAGTACAAAATTGTGACGTCATTAAGCGGCCATATGATGAATAAAAATAATTTTCATTCATTTTCATTTTCATTAGAATATGTTAGCGTGATATATTATTTTCTTTGTAAAAAAATCGTACCTTTTTTTTGCAATAATCGTCAATACGTGATACTATTGTGTAAAAAAAATTTGGCCGGTGACTAAAACACAATCCTGAATATGACATGCGGAAGGCATCCGTGAATTCGTATGTACTGGCGTGCACTGAAAAGCAGCACTGAAATTTATTGTACACACATTTTTCAGCATTATGCTGAGTGCAAGCTAGCTGTGCAAAGTGTTTTTCGGCGTAAAATAGTTTTTCTTTTCTCTGTATTTTTTTGTGTTTCCTCTTTTGTTTTTATTACTTTTCATATACATCTAAATATCATTATTAATTCTTATTGTAACTAATTTCTAAACACCGGTAAAGAGAGGAATTGATTGCAGTTATCTCATATTTTATCAAAATCAAGGGTCATTTAAGTTTACCTAATAAAGTTGATTTGAGTGCTGTCTATAGCTATGTTTATATCCAAACGACCTATTCAATTGGAAGTGAAGCTACAAATTGAAAGTAAAAGAGTCAATCAAACTATTTCCGTTTGCATTTCCGGCTGCAATTTCCTATCTGCTCACGAGGCGACTCGGTTCGGTAGTAGACGCTCTTATTCACTTTCATTTATCAAATTGGAAAACTGAAGTTTGAAGAACAGGATCATATTTGTAAATAACATTTCTTTTTATAACCCAATTTTACCCCTATAGGCTTTACAGATCCCGGAATAAAACCGGAATATCGGGTTAAACTGTAAAATATAAATAACTTTTACGTCATCAAATCCGCCTCAAAAAGTATTTTATTTATGTTAAGTATTTTAGTAATATACTCAATACTCAATCATACATTTTAAGAAGACTCAGATTAGTTTTTCAAAATCTTCGATACGATCTTTGATTCATGTTATCACGTATCTGAGTATTTTGAATACTTGTTTCATGATAAAAAACACCAAAAGATAAACCACTATTTAGAATATTGGTTCATAGAATGGCATGGAGTATCCCGAAACAGTTTTCCTCAGTTACATTTTTAGTTAAACAAACAAACAAATGGACGGAATCTTACCAAAACTTTTCTCATGACATAATTATAATTAGTTAATAAACAATCAGTTATGTATGACACAAATAGTAAAGAAGATAACATGCTGCATAAAGTCTAACCCCGTCCTAAATACATACTTCTATTTAGGACGGGGTAAGTCGGGTAAATTAATTAGTAGCTATCTATCTGCAACCTCACTCACCTTCGTCCCAATTAGCTGATTCTATTACGATACAATGGAACAATGTTAGGTCGGTCTCGAAATGTTCCTCTTTATAGATAGAAAACTATTATATTTTGTGTTTTAGTATGTGAAGCCGAAAATTTAAAATTAGTTTTGTTATGCACGTAAATAGTATGTGAGGAGTGTAGTAGTATACGGTTTTCTGATAAAATTTTCTAAAAAAAAAACATTAACATCCTTTATGCCAGAGTTCTTGAACTTGAATCCCGGGGGTCGTATATTCATGGGATAAACACAGATAATTAAGATTTCAATTGCCATGCGTCTGGGGCTATAAAACATTCCTACCTATATAGAAATAATAACTGTGTACAATCAAAGACGTTGTCTAAATGTTAACAATTCTGAATCAATGTGACTTGTGCCCCAAATCAGCAAGACGATACATAAGACCATTCAATTACTCCGTCAGGTCCATATGTTTGGTACGTACCATAAGATCTATTTAGATAACCTTTACAGACTTAGTTTGAATTTGGAAGCAAAATAAGCATTCACCGACATTCTACACTTTCTGCGCATCCACAAAAACACGTCCAGCTCTTGCGTAAAGCGATACACAATCGAAATTGAATTTATATCGATTAACTAATGTATAAGGTACATGTGACTCAAATCTCTAATGTACTAGAAAATCGCATTTGGCTTTATTCTTTAGAAAATTAGCCACTAATGACGGCTTAAGCCACTTAGGTCGTTGGTTTCCTTCCTATAGCCAAATAAAAGTTTAGTTTTAATACACTTTGTAGTTGTAGGTATTGATTAATTATTAGTATTAGTAACAAAGATTTTGTAGTAAATAAAGCCCGGGTAATACCCAAGTCCTTAGCCGTGCCCTTAGCCTCGGATCTAAGTAACCGCGTTGTGATAATTCTAGCGTTTTTCTAAATCTTTCTTCAATATTTCCTGTTTTTACTGCTTACTCATTGCGCTGGTCCGATTGCGTAGGGAGTATGAAACTTTTCTTCAAAAAATTTCAAAATATTAAGAAGTAAGTATTTAGAATTAATAACAGTGAGCTTTATGACAACTTTTAGCCATCACATGAAATGCTTTCATTACATATATCCGGTCACAAAAGTGTTTTATTTTATGTAGTAATTAATTGTAAAACTCCAGACGATATTCTATAGACTCAATAAAATAAGTATGTAAAGATCGATTATAACAACTTCAAAAACTTTCTCACAAACAACTTATGAAACAAACAAATGAAGACATGAAGAAATAACATGAATAAAAAAATTAAGACCGCACGTTCACCAACGCGCGAAAAGCTGAGTGAAATAGCTTTTTTTGTAAGCCTTAGCCCTAGCCTAGCATGCCTACTCTTGATTTTTACTTTTCGGATTTCTGAAATCCTACCCTCGCTAATTAAGCTTTTAAGTAGAATGCATAAGTAAGTAAGGCATAGACTTCCTTAAAGCAGCTCCTCTGAAGTTTCCAAGTTTGGGGCGATGGCTTTAGGTGTTACCTATGTCAGTCAGTCCAGTATGCTCGTTTCTCCCTTTTGACATGTAAAACTTTACGTACTGTCTCAAGTAAATTTACATATTTTAGGAATAGAAAAAAGCCCTTCAGTGAGTCAATCCGACAAGGTGTGGGTATTTATATACTTCATAAGCTACATAGCTTGTGTTTTAGGAACTCGATAAAGAATACAGTTGTAGCTCATACATTCAGACCAATGCAACATACATATTCATGCACTCAAATACTGTACGAGAATGGAACCCGAGACTAATGACGTTCGAGGCAGATAGTGTAACCCCTGCGGCACTGCAGTCATCAAAAAAGGCCAGTCAATTGCTTTGACTAGCGCTCGCTGTAAGATAAGCTATCTCGACGCAACAGTAGCTATCTCGAAAAAAGAGAAGGTTCAATATTCGCGTCATCAATACATATCAGTCGCAATACGTCCACTTTGGAGTTGAATGGTATGAAAGTATTCTCATATATTTCAAAACATTTGAATGTTCACATTTCAAACTACTTATTCCAAAAGTCGTTAGTTGTAATAAGGTGTTAGAGATATAATGTGCCCTACAACGGGCCTCTTTAAAGTTTACCTAAAGATAATAACGCAACATAAAAACCTTAAACTTTTATTTCATTCCATTTTTAGTAAAATTGCTAATATTACTATCACAGGCGAGTTTGTTGATGCATTTAAGAACAATCTTAATAAATAAAACTGTTCCGTTACTGACTGAGTGACTATCAGACAAAGTACAGCCAAAAGTACTGGGTGTAAAGAGCTGAAAGTTGGAACAGACATTCCTTGAAGGGCGTAGAAGATTAATATAAAAGGAATAAGAAAGGAATTCCCGAAATTCCCACGGGAACGGAGAGTATAAGACTTCTTAGTTTGTAGGTATGAAAAATCTTATTCCTAGAGTGCACTGATGTGAAACTTGGCATAAAAGTTCTTCAATGAGCATCTGGTAGCATTATGGAAGGAATTCCCAAAATTCCCATGGGAACGGGAAAAATGGGACTTTTCAGTTTGTATGAAAAATCTTATTTCTTGGGTGCACCGAGATGTGAAACTTGGTAAAAAGGTTCTTCAATGTGTGTCTGGTTGCGTTTTGGAAGAAATTTCCAAAATTTCCGTGGGGTCGGGAAAAATAAGAGTTTTTTGTATAAATACTAAGCTCTTATTAAGGGTCTAGCCAGGGCGATAAAAAATAGCTTACTTAAGAATACAAATCCAAGAACTCCTGCCTACGCCAACGTTTCCGCCGAGTTATCTATATCGCACAGCCTGCAATGTAGGTATTTTGTGATACTTAAAGTCGGGTCTGGCCGTTAAGAAGGGTACCTACCTCTAGTTCCGTTTTGTGGTATCCATAAAACGAGCAAGCTTACTTTGTAGCCATACATAAACAAAAAACGGTTGAAATGCTTTTTAGCAACCTCGTAGCAATATTTTTTTGGTACGAAACTCGTCATTAAACAACGGAGATAATTTACATCTTAAATCCGGCCATTGCTGTCAGGTACAGATAACTAAAGGTCACCATCACTTACTTTCTGCACCAAACGCCGCTGTGGCACATAAATAATACATAAATAAATACATGTCGTTATGACGCTGGTTGTATGCAGACAGTAGCCTCTGGGTGTACCGACAGCATCATAAGTTGAATTTAACAAGGGCGATTACATTTAAAGTTAAATTTTATGCAATGTGAGTGTGTAATAATTACTAGCAATATTAAATAGGGATAACATTTCATTGACAAGGGTTAAAATAGATTTATATTGTCATACCTTTATGATTGTGGTTTTATACTTAAAATTGAATGTGTGATTATGAACAAAGTTATTTGTTCGCTAGTACGAAATGTTTATTTAAATTTATATTTCCCAAAAATTATCGGACCTTTATCGAGTGACTTATGAGTAAAGTGTTAGGTAGGTATGTTGTAGTTCTAGGTCAATTATTGAATAGTTTCATTATATCTGACTGAACGTATCCAAATTCGATAAGAAGCTGCGTTAGCGTTGAATGTAGCAAGCAGCGGGCTGCAGCGGGGCGGATCGCGGCAGCCCTCGGAAAATAAACGGATTGCATGATAATGCAATTACCTGCGCCCTATAACTGCTAACGCGTAACCCTATTCAATCCTCAGTCACACCGTTGAAGTAAGTAATACAAGAGTCAGTCAGTATTATTTAAGTCGGGTAACATAAGCTCTGTTATACTTATACAACGTTGACAACTGACGTTTAAAGGAAAGAAAATTTATAAGCTTTATCATTAGAAAATCCAAGACAGTGTTGCTTCAGTTGAAATGTTTATACTTACTTAACCATAATTGTATAGAGATCAAAAGAGCCTAAAATCAAGAAAACAGGGAACGCAGTAATCTTTTGCAAATTTGTTTAAATACATTTTTTCAAATAACTAAGCTTTTTAAAATTCTATCATTTGTTTAATTATTGATGTCCCATTCTTTATTTTCAAGTAACAATTTGTGAATTCATCAAAATGTAACGTACTTGGTTAAATGCTTGCATTTTATTACGAAGAAAAGTACGAAGAAAAGTAACTATACCTAATTTCTCGAATCCTTTTCAATTATAGCATGACATGAAATTATTCATAAAAATCAGAGTCGAAGTTATGAATAGATATAAAAATCTTTACTGATGAGTCAGAATTTAATCCTGTCTTATTTGTCCATTTGATTAGCCTGATATAGTTTACCTTTTTGGACTTCGAATATTTCTTATAAATATAATTAAAAAGTCTTACTGTGTAATTGTAGTCCTCAACAATCTGTATTGGCGGCGTTATACATATTATATATGATTTATAATGCAATTGTTGATTATCTTTTACATTTTCACACCGTTTTCATTAAGATGGTCTGGGCTTAGCCGTTGTATGGTGGGTCCTTAGATTGTAAATATAAATAAATTAAAGATCGATTTGTCCCAAAAAATTGAGTACTCTGAGGTATTTTCGCGATATATTAACCGTTCAAGGACCTTATCATGGGTATAAACAAGATAGCTTCGGTGATAAGGTACACTTACAACATTTTATGACGTGCCATTTCGTTCCCGTACTAGTACTCTTATGTTCAGAATAATTGCCCTTTATGAATCACGGAAAAGGACTTAGTTTCATAGGTCGAACTTGAGTCAATCTCCAAGGTAAAGCATGTCTAAAATGTAGAGAAGCTTAAACGCACACACGCTCTCAGCAGTTTGCAATTTCGAAGATCCAACTCTATGCCAATTTATAGATCTCAACTATTATAATTATAAGGTATTGAAAGCTTTTAAAAGTATAACAATTAAGAACACTGCTGATCTGGATGGTATTTTTGTTAAAATCATCCAATCTATCATTGACGGTATTGCACCTTATTTAGCCAGAATATTTAATAATTGTGTTGATAATGGTGTGTTTCCGGACTTAATGAAACTTAGTAAAATTATTCCCGTATTTAAAGCAGGAAGCATAACCGACCCCAGTAACTTTAGACCAATCTCTATATTACCAACACTTAGTAAAATTTTTGAAAAGCTTATTTTAAACCAACTAGTGGTACACTTCTTTAGCAATAATTTAATGAATTCAAATCAATTTGGTTTCACACGGGGTCGCTCAACAACTGATGCCAGTGTTGAGCTTATCAAACATATATTTGATGCCTGGGAGGAGTCACGTGATGCCTTCGGTGTCTTTTGTGATCTGTCCAAGGCTTTTGACTGTGTTCACTACGATACACTCCTCATGAAGCTACACCACTATGGAATCAATGATAGGGCACTTGATTTTATGAAATCCTATTTATGCAATAGAATTCAAAGAGTTGATATTAATGGAAAGAGATCATCGGGATCAGCAGTTCATATGGGAGTGCCCCAGGGCTCGATTCTTGGGCCTTTCTTATTCTTAGTTTATATAAATGATTTGCCATTTTTAGTGAAAGACAAGTGTGAGGTCATATTATTTGCTGATGATACCTCTTTTCTATTTAAAGTGAGTAGGCAATTGAAGCATTGCTTTGAAATAAACTGTTGTATTGAAACTGTGGAGAAATGGTTTTCAGCCAATAACCTACTACTCAATGAAAATAAAACTAAATTTTTAAAATTCTCTTTGCCTAATGTCCGGCATGTAAATACTAACTTAATTGTAAAAGGACAAGAATTGAGCCCTGTAAATTCAACAGAGTTCCTTGGCATAACCCTAGATGCACAACTACAATGGGGACCACATATAGAAAGGTTGGCGAAGAGACTTAGTTCTGCAGCATATGCCGTCAAAAAGATGCGAAATATCTCTAATGAAGCTACTGCGCGGTTGGTTTATTTTGGTTATTTTCATAGCCTAATGACATACGGCATTCTCCTATGGGGAAATGCTGCCGATATTAAAACCATCTTTGTGCTGCAGAAACGGGCTATTCGCTCAATCTACAAACTTAATTCCAGGGCGACACTTAGAAATAAGTTTAAAGAAATTAATATTCTTACCTTTGCCTCACAATATATCTTTGAAAATCTTATGTTCGTAAGAAAGAACTTAAACATGTTCCATAGAAAATGTGACTTGCATAATGTTAATACTAGAAATAAGTACAAGCTAGCCGGCTATGATAGTAGACTTCATAAAGTCACTAACTCATTTATGGGTCAATGCATACGTTTTTATAATAAGGTTCCCACAAATATTCAAGACTTACCACTTGATAAATTTAAAGAAACTATTAAACAAAAATTGTGTAGTAAAGGCTTTTATACAATTTCTGAATATATGGACGATAAAAGTCCTTGGTTGTAAATTGTTTTTCAAATATTCTCAATCTCCAACTCCATCTCCAACACCATCTCCATTTCCTTCTCATCCAACGCCATCTCCATCTCCTTCTTATCCATACAACAGCAAGAACGTCATGCTCCGTCAGGCGGCATGGCTAGCGGTAGCGTCGGGTGTCGGGTCACCCTCTTCCCTAAAATATGGTTGAGGAGAGTGATGGCTGGTGCTTGCGTTATACTCGTGAACGGGTGCTGCTAGCGGTGCCAGGTCGTTTTGCTGAAGACTTTATGACTATGTTACTTTTTTGAATTTGACTCTGACTTCCCCATCTCCATCCCATTCCCCCATGTTCACGTCCGTGTTAGTGTCCAGTCTCTGTCCACGACTATCCTCATCTCCATCCACATTATCTGTAATATCTCTCACCTCTATCGCTACATCTATCTACTTCTATCTTTACCTCTATATCTATGTCTACGTTTCTGTCTAGTACTTGATTGCCTAATGTATAAATATAATAGTAGACTCCAGAAGATCACCAACTCGTTCATGGGTCAATGTGTACGCTTTTATAATAAAACTCCAAAATATTTAAGATTAACCCTTCGATAGATTTAAGGATAAGCATAAAGTTTTATTATAAGATATCCGGATGCAAGAAGATTGTAAATTGTTGTTGTTGTTATTGTTATTGTGTATTTTTAAAAGATGATTGCTGTTGAGTTTCTTGCCACTTCTTCTCAACAGATCGACTTTCCGAAGTGGTGGTAGATTCAGTTCAATTTGTAAATTGTGACTTATTTCAAATGTATTTAAATACTTACGAAATAAAGATTCTTTTGACTTTGACTTTTTGACTGGCTCACCGGCCAGACTGTCGTGTCTTATTGGAGTTTTGTTGCCGAACTCTAATTATGTTACTACTGCTCATGTCTAAGTTGTAAATCTTAAGGTGATTGATACTGTAAAAAAAGTTTACATTGAAAGTACGATGAAATATAGTCGGAAAACTATGATATAGAAAAATGTTGTTGTGCTGTGTGTGAACGTTCAATCAAACCGATTCTGATAGAACATTTTAAAGTTCGACTCGAGCGTAGATTATATCGTACGTATCTGACTATAATCCCTGACGTAGTCTCAAAAATAGATAAATATTTCTAATCTTCTTCCAGCTGTATGGAAAGCTCAAAATTAATAATAACGTAAGAGATATGCGTAAACGCTCTTGGAGAAACAATCAGTTTTCCCTATCCCACCCTTATAGATCAACCCTCTTAAGGGACTCTTTTAGAGGGTTGCGTTTCTTTTTATTTAAATATCCCAATTATACTTGAATAAATATTTAAAGTATTGTATTTTGAATGTTTGATCTATAAAGATGGAAAACTTGAAATAAAGTTTAGTAAAAAGTTATAAGTAGTCGTTTACTATGAACCTTAGCTAGAAACAAGTTGAATTCGCTTAGCAGGCAATAGCAGGGAAAGGGCTATGCTCGGAGTTTCTCTGCGAGATCAATTCAGAAATGTGAAGATTAGCAGGCGAATCAATGGTTCCGACATAGCCAGAAGGATTGCAAAGCTGAAGTGGCAATGGGCAGGGCACATAGAGCAGTATAGTTCTCAAGCAGGTACTGGGAGACGCAGCGCAGCCCCTGTAAGGTGGACCGAGCGCGCCGTGAGAACTAAGTTATAACGCTGCGTTACGCGTTCGAACGCGCATACCGTACGTCTGTGCCAATACGAGCGTTCGAACGCTGAACGCAGCGTTGCTAATACAATTTCATAAGTGTGCTTGTCACAGTCGTGTAAATGGAATATAATTTCTTACAAGTTGGCAAAACGTCGTTTAAAAATTAAAAAAGACATAAAAAAAATTAAAAAAAGACAGTCCGTTTGTGGAATTAAGGTCGCTTTGCGAGGTTGTATCAAAACTCATTTTAATACGCGCGTGTGACACGTTCCACGGCGCGTTGCCGACTGAATTGGCCACGTCCGTACCGAACGCGCGTATCATACGCGGCGTTTGGCGCATTCCGAACGTCCATATCGAACGTGCGTATGGTACGGACGTTTTAGGTTTGTATGCGCTCGAACTCGTGACACAGCGTTGGCACTAAGGGTGAGGCCAGCAATGGACGCCTTCTGGATGACGATGATAATGATGAAAAAGTTGCTTCACAAATCTATCTGATAATACAACTAGTTAATTATAAATGCAAATAAAACCATTTAAAATTAAAAGGTTCCGCAGTCTACCAACGGCCATATTTTCTTCGGGGCACGAGAAAAACGTATTTATTTTAAACTATTTCCTAGGTACCTACGCACCGACGTCATCGAAGTCAAACGCAATCTTATAATACCAAGATTTGAAACCATTGAGTAACGTTTTGTGGATCTCGAAACCATAAAAGCTTAATGAATGGTCTAACTAACATCACATAATGGTTACAGATCTCACAGAGTTTCTATCACCCAGTCCTAGAATCTACCTTACAGCGGTGAAATTAAAGGGGGCAAGTAAGTAGTAACCCATTTGTTAACTCATTAAATTTATCTCTCTTAAAATGTGAAACAAAATGCGAATTGAAAACAAATGTCTGCCTTTCCATAAAACATATTGTTCTTGTTCTTAATTTCCAGTGACTTTAAATATATATCGTAGATAAAATCAAAAACATATATCATTTGTCCGATTTGATACAGAAGCTCAACAACAATACGCATACTAACAACACGATTATTTATTACCTGGTGACAATCATGAATTGGGGATCAAGAGGTATTGTGCTCGAGATATTGTATTCAATATATTGTACCTGCTGTATAATTACTGTGGAATACAGTAAAATAGATGAATTGTTGGCAGCACACAAGTGCAGATACCGAGGTAATATTACAGTAACGCAATTCAATACGATTGATTATTTTTGTCCGATTTTTCGTCCGTATGATATGAGCGATCAATGGGGACCTAAGCTTAAATTTTATGATGATCTTTATATCAAACGCCAGTTTTCTTACTACTAGCCCTAGCTTTCTTATCTGGCCTGATAAGTATTCTAATAAATTTCAAGTAGTTCTCGTACAATAAAAGTTTTTCATCTTTACAACACGAATCATTCCAAAACGATTGTTTTGCTTGTTTTGCTGTCACAGAAATTATGTTTCGTAAATTATTACCAAATTCATCACCCAATGAGACTCGTTTCGCTCATCTTGGTTTTTAGGATAACTTATACAATAGGTATCTATGTAAATGCGACAACAAAAATGCTGTGGAAACTTATACGAGTTAATCTTTAAATCGCTATTTAGCAACTTATCAGTTTTTCTAGAATCCTTAATATCATACAGCAATTCTGTATACTACGAATTAAACGTTGTATTATGATGTAGCAGGAAATCATGAATGAAACAAGGGTGGGTATCGATTGGAGCCTGTGGTTGCCTAGCAACGGTTTGGGCGTCCAAGCTCGCGACGCGTCGTCCCGGAATCGCGGCACCAAATCTCTATTTTTGATAGTTGAGTTGCATTCAATCCAGCAAGTGTGTCCTTTATAGCACAAGATTTGCCACGCACTGGTTGATTAACTTAAGTTGTCAACCTGAAACGTAGAAGAGTTTTGATTGAATTGATTGAAGAAAAACTAATCGTTCTACAGACACTGTTTAATATTTGGGTGTCGTTTTTGACCGTGATTTGTACGATCCGAATGTCCTACAACCGCTTGGTGGTAAGACACCTTCTTCTGGCTAGCGGAATACATCTAGGGTTGCCAACCGTACTGTTTTTAACAGTCATCATCATCATCATCATCATCACAACTCCGTGTAATGGGCCCACTGCAGGGCATGAGTCTCTCCTCTGGGTGACGAGGAGGTTTAGGCCATAATCCACCGAGCGGGCCCAGTGCTGGGTGGTGGATGTCAGAATTTTCAGGGTGCCGATATGGCTTCTGACAAACCCTAAATACTACTGTATACAAGTATATAGCACCCGGGACCGACAGCTTAACGTACCCTCCGAAGCACGGAAGTCGCCGTGAGAAACGAATGGTCGGCGGTCACCCATCCAAGTACCGACCGCGCCGAACGTTGCTTAACCTGTGATATCGTAAGATACACACAGTAACCACGGCGCCACGACGACGTTTTTAACAGTATTGTACTGTTTTTCACTACGTTTACTGTTGAACAAAAATAAAGTACTTTTATACAAAAAACTGTTTTCAGCATAAAATATGTGTTTAAAACATTAAATAAATTTAATACTGTTTATTTTCCCAAAATACTGTTTGTATCAAAAATCTGTTTATATCTTCTCAAACTCAAATATACTTTATTTCTTGAAAAAAAAAGTAGGTTACCCTAAATACATCACCACTCCTGTGATATGTTCCGCGTATGTTTTATGTTAAGCCGGTTCCTCCTTAAACCCGTGTGCCATTTTTATTATCAGGTGAGATTGAGGTCAAACGCTTAATTAGTTAGAAACTGTTATACTGGACTGCTGGAAAAAACACCTTTATGAATAAGCGTTACCTGTTTTTGCAAACATTCTGCAATATGTACTTTTAACAGGTACTGTGTAGGTACCTACCTACACTAATTGTTAAATAAATTAGTGTAGGTAGTGAAATTTAGATTAACTTCCTATTAATCTAAATTCCAATTTTGCATCTGAGATTAAAACTCACAGTATGAGATGACACACGATGTTTGTGTAATAACTTGTAGCTCGCAAAGTCTCAGCTACATCACAGCTACCGTTACAGTCCGTTCACACATGATCCGTTTTACTGAATACGTTATACTGGATTCGTTTTTGTACCGCAAATGCGTATACTGAATACTGTGCCAGATGTGAAGTCGCTAATACAACTCCATGGGCCATCGATGAAAAAATATCCGTATCCGGTAAAACGTATCCAGTAAAACGGATCATGTGTGAACGGGCTGTTACATCCGTAGCGCTAGCGACACATTGGCGGCGCGGCGCGAGGCCTGCATTTATTATCTTCCCCTTTACCCACATATCTCAACATATATCCTATAGCAATATATTTTGGGTGTTTGTTTGTCTTTTGAACAAACTTTATTGGCACGCGCTTCATTACCATGTCTTTTGGAAAAAGGTCTAAATGTGGAAACATTTTTCGTATAATTTACTGTTAGGTAAATAAATCTGTGATAATATTACACTTTGTTATTTCAGGATTTGGTTTATCTGATTTTCAATCGTAAGTATTCCCGTTTCATTATATTAGACTTTTTATTTTGATTAGGATGAGATAAAAACAATTTGCATTATGAGGGCAACGTTTGAACGGAGGAGCTGTCAAAATTACAGTGCCTATGTGTATGTCATTTAATTTCATTTTTCCATCATCATTTTCTCTCCTTTCATCCTTTCTATTCTTTAAGGGTACAACTTTTTTGAGAAAAATCTTACAACCTGTCTTACTATACTACCCGTGTGCAAAATTTCAGCACAATCCGTCAAGCAGTTTAGCTTATAAGAGTAGGTACGAAAATTTGCTCAGATACTTCCACGTTTAGGTATTTTGGGTATTAAGGTATTAAGAAATAGGATTGGCGGATTACCAGCAGTATACACTGAAAAATACTAGACAAAATCTCAACCAAAAGCATGTTAAATTACTTTAATCAGTTTAATCTGTACTAATAAACTAAAGCGGAAAGGTTTGTCGGTTTGTTCCTATGATTGAACCCATCGAACTCAAAAGCTACTAGTTGGATTAGAAAAAATACTTCTGACAAAATATAGCTTGTAACCGTCACCAAGAGCTGGTGCTATATTTATTTACAAAAATACAGGGTTCATTTGTAGTCGTCGGCAAAATGTTCATCAACAGTGACTATTTTAAAAAAAGTTTGTGGTTCCATACTTCTACTTTTTTGTACTGAGCGACGCTAAAATAAATATGCAGCTACGTTTATATCGTATCAAAGAAACTAAAATTTAAATTTCGCTGGTGACTAAAAATTAACCCTGTATATTTTGATTTCTTACTCGTATTCCAAGATAAAGCCTTAAGCTATTTAATCACGTATGGATATATATAAATAGCCCAAGTAAAGTCACGTGCTATTCTAAACACAATGTAGCTATACAACGGCATTTTGCGACCCCCAAAATAGCACTGTCGGAGATAAGATTGTGCTTTTATCTTCACGCGCGATTTGTCAACTGTAAATTATTGCTCATGATGAGGGGTGCCGAGGGTCGATGTGTGCTGAACGGAAACCATCAGTTACTTGCAGTTTATTATATGATGCTGTAATTTAAAGTTTATGGAATCATCGACTTTTTATGGTTTTATAAATTATCTAAACTTTGAGTGTAAGTTTTCAATTACTATTAACACGTTTTTAATTATGTCTTTCATTTGTTAGATAAATAGTAATGATATATGGATTTAAGTGGAATCAAATTAACATGATAGGTTAGTATTTATTCGTCAGACTTTAATCTGACCTACATATACAGGATTATTGTTCTACAACTTTTTAAAATTAATAGTTTTTAAAATTTGAGTTTTCGCATATAAAAAATATTTATAGCCACTGTTTAGAGGTGTAACTCTTTTTAATCTGAGCATAGGTATGCCACGCACCTTGTGTAGTAAAATATCGCTTGATAAAAATAATAGGGAGGTACTTCTTGCAAAATGTAGTGTTAGGAGATTTTGTTCGGTTTTTGTGTTTTGTATTATTTATCGAGATTTGTAAAAAGTCGTAGAACAAATAATGCTGGCGCGGTCATGTCATGAAAAGATGAACCCGTTATAATAGAAGAAGCTATAAAAAGAGACTTCTGATTAAAAAAAAATGTTGTGACCCCCAAAATTCAGATGAGACCCCCCCCCCACAAATTTTGAGTCTGCGACCGCGCCTGAAATGATGTTGGGATTGATGTGGACAGGCTGCCCGCAAGAGGTGATGCGTTAAGACGACACATCGAAATGTTTTTTCTTGAAATCTTAGCACCTTAACACGCCGACATAAGGTCGCGTATTGCATAGAAATCGATACCGCTCAGACACTGAAATCGTTACAAAAATCGATAAAAAAATAATGGTAAATGCTATATAAATTTTGAGCAACCAAAGTCCGAACAATAATGTGAAGATTGTATTTAAGTTATTTCTAAGCATATGGATTTCATAATTACGTGGTAATTTTAAAAAAGTATGTTTTTAGACGTGTTTTCGAAAAATTAAACTATCGAGTCAAAATCATCAAATCATGTTTTTGAGGCAAATTATAGATAAAGATATGAATTTACACAAATCAAAATGTCAGATCCACTCGTTATGTCATATTCTCATAGTTTGCGATGAAAGTCAATGCATTTTTTCAATATGTCGCCTTAATTTAAAAGTACCCTGTATTAAAAAATGTGAAAGTTTGGATGGATGTATGTTTGTTCCTCAATCAGGGCAGAACGGTTTAATGGATTTGGATGCAATTTGTCATAGTGATAGTGTATAGTCTGGAATAGAACTTAGGCTTTTTATTCCGATATTACCGCCGGATTCGAAATTGCTAATAAGTAATAATTGAAATATGAATTTGTACAAATTTCATTAGCTATTGGTTTTCCTTGTAAATAATTGATCTGGGCTCAAGTGTCACCGTAAATATCTGAATAGGAACCGAATGAGAGGTTTTCAAACTGACATTTAAAACTATAAAAAAGATAGTTACTATATTTCATTTTAGATGGCGCCACATGCTTTTCTTACAAAAGTGCAATGTCAAATGTCTTTTCGTATAGAATTTTGACAGCTAGCTTTTTACCAACGCCATCTTTTGAGAGAATAAGATATGATTTTTTCTTTTTAAAATCAATTGGAAAACTCCTCATTATTGATTACATTATAAATTATGACACACGTCCAACACTTATGAAACTTAGACAGACATACTTACATACATACGTTGTCACATTTGACAAATTTATAGGTATTATAAAGATGGAGACAGACTATTGTAGTGACAGGGGGTCAGCCTATCGCCCACAAAACCGCCTTTGAAACCTCTGTCCCTTAACTGACTTTTACAGTATGCCCGGAAAGAGTTGCAGCTGGTACATTCTATGTTTTTCTTTCGCTCCCAGTCCAGCATGGAAGACATAAGACAATATGGGTATTATTGAGAGTTTACACGTTCACCATATTAATTCATGAATGAAATATTGGAACTACGTTGTTGTGCGCCTAACTTTTCTTGACAAAAGTTTATTTTTTCCTCTCTCTCCCGTAACTTTTGATTAAAACACGCTGGACGTGTCAGTGGAGTTTGATAGTAAAGGCTAGGTGTTTTCATCAAATGCGCTCTCCCGATGTTTGGAAACTAACGTCCGTAAATAAAAATGTAAAAGTTTGTATTAAATGTAGTAGTAGCAGGTAGAGGTACTAACAAAGTTTGCATACACGATTGGCACACGGCATGACTCGTTCCTGTAATTGCGTCAAGATATCAGTTGCAGCGATTTACTATTTAAAAATACAACTGCAATTAGGGTTTCGTGTCAAAATAATTACAAGATGAACCCTTGATTGAGGTGCAATGAAGGCTATCTGTCAATCGAAGAATTTGTACGATTTGTTAAGAAATATTGCCCCTAATTGAACTTGTCATAAAAATAACTAATCAGAAATGACGTCAGCTTGTAAGTATGACCGATCCACACTCTCGCTAGCCTGCCGTCAATTATCAACACGCTTGTGTTGACGTTTTATGGGGTGTTATTTTATAAAGAGCCAGTCGCGTCCTAAACCCATGAACCTACCGTTAGGGATGATCAAGGTCAAAGGCGAGTTTCGTGAACAATACAGATTTTACATCCATATCTATTTACAGTAACAATAAATAATTTACAATAACCTCTCTGACCACATTTTATCACTCCAAATCAGGGTAAAATCTTCTTTTATTTCATATAATCTAGAAAATTTAAGACTCTTACACAAACATTAATTCTATGTTTTCGCAGACACGAAAATCTATGTATTTGTCATTAATATAAAACATTATTATTATAAAATCATGAAACCTATACCTTCTGACCATGATGGAAATATTTCGCTCAGAGTATCGTTTTACTCCAAAACTCAGTGCAATTGGTTTTATTCCCGATTCGACCCGAGGGCATCCATGTAGCAATTGATGAGCCCAATCAGACCGCGCTGTAATGTGCGCCGGAGTCGATAAATTACATTAATTTATTTATACAGTGACTAATGTTACCACCTATTCTATATTCAAGTCTTAATTGAAATAATCAGTCATAATTTGCATTAATACTTAAACAGAGCTTTGCTGCTGACACCCACGTGCAAAAAAACATGAGTGTAGCTTTTTAAGCCTTCTGCGTCATTGTATTTAGCAATCATTGTTACAATTCTTGCTGAATACTACCAATTACTACTGAGTACTTTGCACTTAAATAATCTAGTAAAATCTGGTAAACAACTTTTGCACTTAAATAATCTGGTAAAAATTCGATTTGTTTATATTCTAAATTATTTAACGAAACCGTGGCGTAGATTCTATGTAAAAAAAGATCCTGTCGAATATACTATACTATAACGTACATGTCATACAATACACATATTAGTAGCGACACCTAGCTTCATTACTTATTGATTGACTTTGGTTAAATTAACGCATTTGTGAATTTAGAAAAACCTGAACTTTTAAAGGGAATTTTTCAACGTCACTAAAAACTACTAAAACTAGTAGTCACTTGTAATACTATGTATATGTTACGGCTAAAGGTGGTTGTCAACATAAACTTAAGATTAGCCAGCTAAACTTAGGTTTATCTTCGAGAAGCAGCTAAAGTTCGATATCATGTTAGTTTGCGTCATGATATTCCATCTTTAGCCGGCTAATGTGCACATTAACCAAAATGATACGGCTAAAACTGTATTCGATTGGGGTGCGCATTACTTCACATAACTTTTCAACTCCTATAATCAGAAATCTGAAAGTGTCTCTCATACTCATTTCAAATCATAATGATCATTCTTCATATATTTTTTTTTTATAACACATAACACTAAATATTAAAAAACATAATCATTGAAATTCAATTATCACTTTTCATATACTTTGATTTTACTAATATTTGTAAATATATTCGTTTATACTAATGATCGATCGGCAGCGGCCGACGAAGCGCCATAGTCCCTAAAGTGTGAGGTCGGCCACCACAACACCGACATGGTCAATAGTCAGGCGATAACTCATCAAGACAATTTTTTTACTATATTGTCTGTTATAAAGCAAGCTATTTTGAACCATGACGTTATGAGCTGACGTATGATCTTAATAACAACATTATCAATTAAAGCAATATGATCATTAAATGTTTTGAAGAAAAATGATCTGAAAAAGAAAATTGTGAAGTTTAACTGGTTCTTGGTAGTACAGTATGAATAAAAAAATTATGATCAGAAACTATATATATAGGAGCTTCGTTTATAGAACTAAAAATGTATGATTTACTTAAAATAAACGAATGTGTAATGAGAGTGTATATTTTTTAACAAATATACACTAATATTCTTGTCAAAATATTAAATACTTATTATTACATTTTTTCCCTTTTCAATTCCTTCTACATTTTTTTTTTATAAATTATGGATGGGACGTTTGTCTTCCGTGCCACCTGATGTTAAGTGAACATGAAGACTAAGGTGGTACACGTCCATCCACATTTTTGCCAAGGGTCTGTAGTTACACTGAAGTTTAGCCGGCTAATGATAGAAGAAACTAACATTAGCACCTCCTGGAAGACAAACCTAGATTTAGCCGGCTAATCTCATGTTTATGTTCACAGCTACCTTAAGCCGTAACATATCACATAAAGTATAACATATAAAGTTAAATAAAATAAATAAATAAATACGCCTAGCAACTTATTCGGTTGTAGTTGGGGTCAGCTTTCCTGATGTTTCTCGTCCACTTCGTTCTGTCTTCCACATCAAGGACAGTAACCTTGCATTCCCTCTTGTCCTGTAGCACTACATCCTTCCACCTTGTCTAGGCTCTTCCTCTAGGTATCCGACCGGGAATCAAGATTGGTGTGAAAACTACCTCTGCACATTAAAGTTTTATTTTTATTTAAGTTATATCCATCATTTATATGTTCTATATGTACCTATGTTAATATGGTAGGTCAGTAATTTATAACATCCGTTAAAATATTTAAAAAACTTAATTAGGGCTAGAAAATGTAGTGTAATTTTTAAAACCATTCATTTATTTTTAATACTTTAACCGCAGATTTAAGCTCACACGATTAGAAGCAATTCATTATTCCCCTTCTCCCTTAACGGAATTGTAAAATATGGTACAAAAAAAAATACCAAAGCAACTAAAAAGACCCTTTGAATTTACTAACTATTGTTTAATAGATAAGTTGAGACTAAACGAATATATTTTCTAATCATTACCAATTTTGTTACATGATTATCCACTAATGAATGAGAATGGTCTATTAATTCCTCCTCAAATCAATCTTACTTTATCATTACCAATAAAACGGCGAATATCCATCTTCAAAACGAACTATACAAAGGTATATTTTTCTGTCAGGTAATCAAAACTGAAAGCAGACACTGAAGTGCTAGGGTAAGCTTTAGTACGTGGCAAAACATAGGACGTGGTATAGAATGTAATATGAAGAGAAGAGGTGACTACGCAGGGGGTGACTAATGGAGGTGGCAAAGGTATTGTTAGGAAACGAATTTACTGTTCAGGTATAGGTTGTTAAATCTAGTTATCGTTTTGATTTCCGTCGGAGATGCGGTAAATATTGAAGGCATTTTATATACGTTTTGTGTACGGAACGTGGTTGTCTGGAAAAAATAGCTTGTTGGCGATAAGTCCGCCAATTGTGAAATCCTTTAAGAATCTATTTTTTTATTCAATGATATGCAATGAAGTGTGAATAAATAAATAAATAATTGGATTATTTATTATTAAGTATTTGGCGTTCACTTACGTTTAATTAAATTGCGTTATCTTTGCGTTATTTATTGTGTTAAGAGTTCTAATTGTGACATGATATGAACTTATCACTTACTAACGGAAATCCAGTGGAGATTCCAGTATGTTTAAATACTTTTATAAAGTGACTTATATCACAGGGTCCGCTTATAATAGTCAATTATATTTTAATAGCATTATAGGAGTTATATACTATTAGATGGAAACGTTTTTATAACTTCCTGTGTAGTCATAAACTGAAGATCAAAGTCAAATTTTGATCACTTTTTCGAAATTCATCATTCCTAATCTCCTATTAAAATTTAATTGACTATTATAAGTGGATCCTGTATACACGAGTCATCTGAACAATGAGGAGTTTTCCAATGAGAGGTTTTCAAACTGACATTTAAAACTATAAAAAAGTAGTAACTATATTTCATTTTAGATGGCGCCACATGCTTTTCTTACAAAAGTGCAATGTCAAATGTCTTTTCGTATAGATTTTTGACAGTGCGCCGTCAAAAAAAAGTCAAAAAGTACATTTCATATATCCTAATACTCTCTCGGGATAGGCAATACCACAAAGGGCAATACAAAGGTAAAGTCGCGAAGAACACCTAGTACCTACGTTATAATTTAATCTACGCCGCCGTTTACTGCCCTCACCTTAAAGTTTTAATCTTTTGAAGTGATTTTGTGCCGCTGGGAGATGCTTCCAACATGATTAATTTATTAGGGGCCGTTTATATGAGACGCTTATTTAGTGTCTACGCTGCCGCGCGGTAAGGTAGTTGTGATGAATTTAAATTTTATGGTCTTGACAACACAGTTTAAATGTGACACGCAGCAGCCTCCAAAATATGGCCGCCGATTTATTTACTCGTACCTAGATAAAAACAACTTACAACTTAATCGCAGTATTATCGTGATTACTTATGGTGCTTGTCGTGCCGAGAACTCCAATATCCAAATAACAATATCCCTTTTGAAAACTTGGTTGTTAAAGTCAATAGTGTTGAATTTGTGAACACAAGTTTGTAATAAGCACACGGCAACCACGGCGGTCAAAATAAATAAAAAATATATTCGTCTTACTGCAGGCTTTTCTTTTCCCTAATAAATACATACATAACTTCACGCCTGTATCCCTTATGCGGTAGGCAGAACACCATAGGTTTTAAAAACATCTGATGTCACGTTTGACAAATTTGGTGGCATTATAAAAATGGAGAGAGACTATACCTACTTACTTAGGATTAAATTGATAAACGGAAGTCATTTAACCGCGTAGGGTCAGTTTAAGATAGCCCTAAACTCTTTAGATAAGCGTGTCGTAAAATGCGAGGAATCGAGGGATCACCTTGCTAGCGAGCGACCAACCTTCAAATATGATCCGCCGCTTAATATCACCACTCCAGCGGCGGTGAGTTCAGACAATATTTTATGAAGAGTCAGTTCCTTCCTAGACTCGTGTGCTTTCATATTTGACCTTCGAATCTTCACTTAATCAGGTAATATTGGGGTCAAATGCGTCAATAAAAAAAAAACAAAAACGGCTCATATTATTACTCCAAACGAACATAGGAGTCATACCTAACATTTGTCTTTACTGTTTGATGTCAAATACCAAAAAATAAGTTTGATATTGTTTTGTATTTCAATAACTAAGCTACCAGTCAGCAAAATTCCAATAGAATATTAAAAATTATGAACATTGAAAATGTATATTTCAACCCAAATGTTGACAACAACACTTTCATGAAAAATCCTACTTAAGCAATAAGCCAATAAGCATAGTTAATTTATCAGTTAGCTCAAAAACTTAAGTTTATTCTTGTTTTTGTTTTCAGACAAATGTACCTGCACATTCCGAAGCTTTTTGAAATATTGCAACCTGCGCGGAAATCTGAGTAGAAATCGGGAATAAAAGCAAGATTTCATTCCCGAACCCACCGACGAGTAAAGATGCCCGCCTTCCACTAAAAAAGGGAAATGAGCGGGAAATAGGTAGGCGGAACGGAGGTAGGCAGAGTCAAAATAGTTTTTGCCTTCCACTAAGAAATAGTTTTGCCAGAAAGGGGTGTATGCCTTCCATTGGCAGCGAGGAATTGCGAGCGGAAACTAGTCGGGAAATGAGCGGAGGCAGATGAGCGAGGCGTCGCGGACGAAATCGGGCGCAGTGTTTGTCAGACCTTTGTAGATGTGTAGTGTGTTCGGAATGTCGGACGATTCTAGCGACGATGATTATTTTAATACAATAATTAAATGTTTGCTACTATATCACAAGAAAAAGAAGCATTCCAGGCGAAAACCAAGGTTTTGGCTGAGCAACCACATTAGAGAAAGAGCCTTGAAAGGTGATTTACTGCGAATGTACCACGACTTACAGGATGAATATTTCAAAAATTATTTTAGAGTCAACAGAGAAAAGTTTCAAGAATTACTTTCATTCATAGAAGAAGATATAAAGAAACAAGATACGAATTTTAGAAAAGCTATCACACCACTGGAAAAGCTTGCGGTAACTTTAAGGTAAGAAATGAAATCCTTGATTGTTATACCTAGTCGGGTCATAAGTTCTGTCAAAAACTTTTAATGTTATTACTGATACACCTTTAGACAATTACTTAAAAATTATATATGAAATGAAAGGTTATTAAATGTACAATATAATTTTAATAACATTATTCGAAATGCCCTCCCCCATTTTGGACACATGTCCTTAATCTACGCGGCCAGTCATCGATCGCTGCACGCACCACATTCATATCTATTTCTGCCGCTGCTTTAACCAGAGATGCTCGCAGAGACTCCAAATTTTGGTGAGGTTTAGCACAGACTTTCTCCTCCAAATATTGCCATATCTTGTAGTCCAGTGGGTTTAAGTCTGGACTAGAAGATGGCCAGTCTTCATGCCGGATAAAGTCAATTCCGCGGGCGGTCAACCAGTCTTGCGTGCTTCGTGCCTTATGAGCCGGTGCAGAGTCCTGTTGGAATGTCCAATGTCTGTTCTTGAACATTGTTTGAGAAAGAGGTTCCACTGTGCTTGTCAGGACAGTATTTTGATAAGCCACGGCACTGGTTCTCATACCTTTTTCACAGAAAAACACCTCAGTTATGCCTGAATATGAGACTCCAAGCCAAACCATGAATGAGGAAGGGTAATGTCCACGCTGGACCCTCGGAATACGCGCGCTCGCTTCTTCACTACTGTGGGCATACACCTTATCGTTTTGTTTGTTATAGCTTTCTTCAATGTTAAAAATCCGAAAAAAGAATTTCGCGGTATTTTTTTCCCGCGTACCGTCGTAACAAAGCGCGGGATCTTTCTAGCCTAATTTTTTTTAAACGCTCGTTTAAGAAATGTCCGGTCTTTTTACGATAAGCTCGTAGTCCTAGGTCTTCATTTAGCACTCTTTTGACCGTGGTTCTGCTTAGCCCCATCTGGTGAGCTAGGATTTTCTGTTTACGCACGGGATTTCTTTCGATTCGCGCCTTCACTGCTTTGATGACCGCTGGTGTCCTAACTGTGCGAGGTCGGCCGCTTCTTTTACGATCTTCGAAGCTTGATTCTTCAGTGAATCGTTTAATAGTACGATAAACGAACCGTAACGTTATTTTCAATTTTTGTAGAATATTGAAAATCTCTTTTGGCGCGTAACCGCAGCGGTGCAACGCGATAACCGCGATTCTATCTTCTTTACTCGACCACTCCATATTTGAAAATGAATAAAATATAATTTCTTTTTTATTTTCAACAATCGCAACCGTTCTATTTTTAAAATTAGTAAGCGTATTTCTGGCCAGTATTCGAAAATTAAAAATATGAGGTTTTGACAGAACTTATGACCCGACTAGGTATTTTTAATGTGAACAGAAATTAGATTGGGTACCTTATTAAAGTATAAATTATGGTGTCTTATTGCTACAGTTGTTCAAATATTGTTGGGGATTGGTATGCATGTTTTAGATCGGATGTGGATGCTGCTGAAGATGTTGAATATCCGTATGTAGGAGTCGTATTATAAGATTCAAGTTCTTCTTCGGCCTCACAAACTATTTCTAGGACCTTTCTTTTAATTCTGTTTTGCATAAAAGTTGGCATTGGTTTCGCTGTTTCGGCCATACTTTGAAAAAATATTTCGATTGGATGCTTTTTCTCTTGATTTCTTCTTATGTCTCGTTCTTCTTGACGTTGTTTATGATTGTTTTCCAAATCCCTAATAATGTCAATAATATCATCATCGTTCTTTCTTTTTTTTGTTCTTTGTGCTGACAGTGAGCTTTCTGATTCTTCTAATATAACCGTAGAAGATGATTCATCATTAACATGGACATTTTGAGGAGAGTGTTGACTTGATTCTGGTATGGTTTGATGAGAGTTAGTAATTTGTGTGGATTCTTGAGTGTCAGTAACTTGTGTGGATTGTTGAGCGTTGGTGTCTTGTGTAGACTCTGAATTTATTAAATTAGAAGTTCTGTCTCGATTTTTCATGTAGGGAATTAAAAATTCCATAACTTGTGCATATTTCCAATTGTTTTCAAAAACAGTGGCCTGGCCTGATTTCCCACCCTTTCGTCTCTTCAGACTGTGTCGATGGTTATCTCGCAATTTTTTCCACTCTGCTTTTGCCGTCTTAGCTGAAACAAAAGAGGATGTAATTGTTATTTTTTTTTATTTCAGGCTATATTTAAAAGTAATTAACTCTAGAGCATGTCATGATATGTTTTTTTGATTTGATTTTTAAGAATTTTAATGTACTTTATACTTTATGGATATGCTTCTGAAATAAATAATTTGATTTGATTTGAAAGTGTGTGCGTGCATGTGTTGTGTGTGAGAGAGGGTGTGTTAGGGAGGGTGTGTGTGTGTGTGAGTGGGGGAATATAATCAATATAATAATAGTTAGTTATATTTTACATATTACTTATATTTTTTTCAGGTTCCTCGCAACTGGAGATTCATTTAGAACGCTGGCTTACAATTATCGTATGAGTGAAGTCACAGTTTCAAGAGCCGTGAACGTTACGTGCACTGCTCTATGGGAAAGAATGCAATCTATATATATGAAAACGCCAAAAAAACAGGATTGGGAAAAAATTGCAGAAGATTTTGATTTGATTTGGCAATTCAAAAACTGCGTTGGCGCCATCGATGGCAAACACGTTTCGATCAAATGTCCTCCACGTTCAGGAAGTTCTTATTTTAACTACAAAAATTTTTATTCAATTGTTTTATTAGCAGTCGTAGATGCTCAAAAAAGGTTTATAATTATTGATGTTGGATCTATGGGCCGTTTTAGTGACGGTGGCATACTTAATGACAGTGTGTTTGGTAGGAAATTGGATAACAATGAGTTGGATTTACCTATGGATAGACCTTTGGAGGATAATGGCCCAAACGTACCATATGTATTTATAGGAGATCAAGCTTTTGCACTGCGTAAGAACTTGCTTCGACAGTATACCACATCCACTACTATCGAAAACCAAGAGAAGAGACATTTCAACTATCGTCTTTGCAGAGCGCGCAATGTTGTTGAGAACGCGTTTGGTATATTGTCCAGTAGGTGGCGCGTTTACCGTCGACCATTTGAATGTAAACTTCAATTAGTCGACAAAGTAATAAAAGCGACATGTATTTTGCACAACTATTTAATGTCATTGCCATCTTCAACAAGAGGATAATAATGAAAACAACTTTCGGCCATTAGGAATGGACAGATTGCGAGGCACAAGAGAAGCTTTTAATGTTCGTAATATATTTTGTAATTATTTCAATAATACAGGTGCGATCTAAAGACTCCTACCCAGTGTAGTTCCTTAAATAAATAGCAGTGATGAATAAATAGTCTAAATAATGGAACTTAATACCTATGATCGTCACACGTACGACGACGTAAGGTCGCTGAATGTTAGTGTAATAAGATAATAATAAATTTTGATTGTTTACTTACTGTCTTTTATTTCCGGTATATTTAGACGTACAATATTATTCCACGCGATTTCTTTTTTCTCTCCATGACGATATTCTTTGTCGTTTGTATTCCACAAACATGGATACTGACACACAGCTTCTATGAAGAGCTCCATCACTACCTCTCAAATCAGCGTCGCAGCGAAAACTGAGCGGCGCATGACGAACGAGGGGAAGGGTCGGCCGGAAGGGGACGGGGTGGCGGCGGAGTCCGTTCAAAACACTGACCTCTATATTTACCACTGGACTGGCTGTTCCGTAAGTTTGACAGCTATTTTTTTGTGCCTATTTGAAGCGCCACTAGCGAGTAGCGAGTGTCCGCAGAACAAATTTTGACGTATATTGGAAGTGGCCGCCAGAGAAATGCTTGCTTATTGTTAAGTGATTTTATATTTTTCAAGTATTAATTCGAATTTTATGTTGTTATTGTTATAAGCATTATATAAAAGTTATCAAGAATGAGGACATGTGTATATTGTAAGCGACTAGTTTTAGTACCACGGACACTCGCTACGTCCGACAGCGCCAAAATGGCGATTATCAAACGGGCACAAAAGCACTTTGACAGCCGCCAGTCCAGTGGTAAATATAGAGGTCAGTGGTTCAAAACTAGTTTTCAAGACCATACGCAGCGGGCTCCGTTTACACCGCTCACACCGCTCCGCTTTACTCTTTTTCAATGGAAGTACTTGTATGGAATATAGTGTTGCTAGTCGAGCGGACTACGTAAGGAGTCCGCTAGGAACCCGCTCAACTTTGCGACCTCTTTTGAAACTCTTTCAACTCGCTCGCTCCGCTCGGGCCACTCTTACTTAGTGGAAGCACTTGTATTGACTTTGCCGTTACGAGTTAAACGGAGTCATTAATGGGTCCGCTCCGCTCGCAGTGGAAGGCGGGCATGAGTCCTCGAATGAGTGGTATGAGCTCTTAAATTAAATTTTATTTTATTTATTTATTTATTTTATTTAACTTTTTATGTACACACTACAAATAATTTTTATTGTTTTTGAAAAATTGTAAAGTGTACCTGCATACATAGGACTTTGTACATAAGTACAAGTACTTAAGTACTACATAAGAATTAAAAATATATACATAGCAAAAGTTGAAAATACCGATACGTACGATAGATAACACCTCGAGCTTGCTTCATATATTTTTGGACCAAAACCGAAAAGTAACCGGCCAAAGAAAAGTATACTATATTATGATAGTACATGAATACTCGAACATTTTTTAATATAACGACATTCCTCTAAGTCCAATATCTGAATCACTAAAGGAGGTTGAGATGTTCGATATTAGTATGAATTTAAGCATTGAGACATTAGATGATTCTATGGTTTTTAGTGAATACCTTCATATTTATACATATAATAGGTACATAGCGCCGTGAGAAACATAACGCATGTTATTTACCTTTTTGTATCAAATTGACGGAAATGGAATATTTAAACCTAATTTAATAGGGCTCAGGGGTCAGACCTAGAGATATAAGGTTATGTTAAAAAATGTTTATGTATTAATATACTTTTTTAATATATAAATAATTTTAAAATAGCAGGCCAGAGAAAATTATTTATAATGTTAGATGTCCTTTAAATATTGAAATTCAATCTTTGATCTTACATTTAAAACATTTTATTGGCGTGAGAACCAAAACAGCGATTTCTAGTTTGCATAAAAAATCTTCGATTAACTATAAATTTAGATTCAAAACAGAAATCCATTATAAGTCTGACTTGGAATTCTGTACTGAATTTAGAAAACACCCTTAAATTAAATGTACGACACCCTCTGCAACGTCGATGTACGCGTAGGTCCGTGTAAGTATTTATACCTACATGTCAAAAACATGTTTATATCTCATTGCAAAAATATATAGGTACCTACCCGTTATTAGGTAAGATTAAAGCAAAGTTGGACGAGAAATAAGGTTAGATGAAAATAAACATAATATAGAAATAAAGCGGGAAACAAAGCTACATAAAAGTCTTTGTAAAGAAATATATACTTACTCGATGAAATCCGGTAAAATAGTCTTTCCTTAAATATTATGAATCTTGAAAAAGAGAATATTATCAAAAAAAACTAAAAAAAATCATAGAGTATAAAATAATTTATTAGTTATTTATATTTACATAGGCATCACAACTTAGGAATCACACCTTAATTGAACACAATTAAAAAAGCCAGCGTTTGCATTACTTAAAACAAGAATAAAAACACTTCACCAACGGTGAGTGTAGACAGCCCTGCCGCCATAGTCCTGTCCCGCGCCCTGCGACCTGGTGTAGAAGCCCTGCGCGGACAGGTCTCCGTCGCGGCCCACCGGCCAGCGGCCGCCCGCCGCCGCGTGCACCGCGCTGCCGCCGCGCGTCTGCTTGCTGAGCTCCAGCGACGCCGCGGCCGACGACTTCTGCCAGTTGAGCGCGCCGCCGTACTGGCTCGCGTCCCCGCCCGGCGCCAGCACCCTGCTGCCGTACACCTGCGCGTCCAGCTTGCCGCGCTCGTCGTTGAAGATGTTGCGCTCGTAGCCCGCCTTGCCGAATAGCCCAGCGTCGTTTTGACCGAGAGTCCCGAACACCTTGCCATCGCCGACTTTGCGGTCCACCGTCACATCGCGCCGCTGTCTCAGGAGACTGTCTCCAGTGTACCACACAGGGTGCGTGTCTTCGAAGTCTTCAGGTTGCGGCTCGTAGTATTGAGCAGCAGCGACCGCAAGTGTAACAGCGAAGACAATTTGATACTTCATTTTGAATTTAAATTACGAGTTAAGTAGTAAGTAATGTGTTCTTCTGATTCTCAAAAACTTCTGATATCTTAGTTCGTCTCGCGTTCCTATTTATACTGATTTACAGTTTACAGTCGTAGGGGATTCCTGGCGTCCGCTACACAGCCGGAGTCAAAACCGACGCCGAGGGAATCCCCGCTTCCCACTCTACCGTGTAACTTTTTGTTTATCAATGAACGAGATAAGTGAACAAAGCATAAGTAATGTGCATATATACTGTTACAATTAAAAATAAACAAAATATTACATTTGAATTTGGAATTTGTCATTTTCATATGATTTTTCATTGTATTTCCTCATTTTGGCGCCAACACATTTACAATATTTTGTGTTATTAAAATGAAGATAAAGAGAACCGATCCCTGTGATTGCAATACACAAAGTATGTATGGAGCCAAATGCAATTTCTAAAACTCTCCGTATGCTTGATATTAGTAAAATTTTTGTATACCGGGCCAGTTTGTGTATTAATAGGTACAATGAGACCTCCTCTGTTTGTGACCAAAAAGAAGTGGCCGTCCACGTAGTGTTCGTATGAAAAAGGTGGTCAAAGCAGTAAGGGAAAGAATTCGAAGAAATCCTGTTCGAAAGCAAAAGAATTTATCTCGGGAGATGAACATAGTATCTAGAAACACATCGCGTATTTTAAAAGATGACTTAGAAATTGCAGCCTTTAAGAGACGCACTGGTCAATTCTTAACTGATAATTTAAAAAAGAATAGGGTGATAAAATCAAAACAACTACTTACTGAATCGGTACGCAAAGGGAGGTCACAGTGTTTACGGATGAGAAAATTTTCACAATTGAGCAACATTTTAACAAACAATATGACCGTATTTATGCTCAAAGCTCTAAGAAAGCTTCCCAATTAGTCGACCGAGTGCAACATGGGCATTATTCGACTTCAGTGATGGTTTGGCGGGGTGTTAGCTATGAAGGAGTGACTGAGCCATACTTTTGTGGCAAATGTTGACATGGCCAACTAGAACTATCAAATAGCTTACTTTCATCCTGATTTTTTCGCGAGATCGTGATAGCCTCTCGTTCAATAAACGACTTTACTCTTATGCGACACGTCATTAACAACATTTGGTAACGGTGACCCCATCGCCGTCCTGAAGATACGAACCTATACCCTGGCAAATAATTCAATACAATAAAATGACAGTACAAGTGTGCCCACTGTATGGAAGAAAAAAAATAGTGATGCGGTTTAAGTGAATGAATATTTTTTTTTTATTTAATATCTTAATAATATTTTGACTCACACAATATTTTATACCTTCATTTTCTCATTTCTAAAGTGAAGATACTGAAGATACTTTACGTTACTTACTTTTTCGTTGTCTTTAAAAAATTGCAAAAAAACTAATTTCACTTCTATTATGACCGTTTTAAAGCGTAATTATCTAGTTTCATAAGTTACTGTAAAGTTAAAGTACACACCTCAAATACACGTAAACCTGGTTCATTAAAGAAAGGAATCTTAAATCGTGGCATGTACTTACGTTGACAGATAATACAGTTAGCAAAAAAAAACATTTTTTTCCATTTAAAAATTATAATCAGTATACATACATAACTTCACGCCTGTATCCCGTATGGGGTAGGCAGAACTCCAGAGGTTATAACATCATCTGATGTCACGTTTGACAAATTTGGAGGTATTGAAATGATGGAGAGAGACTATTGCAGTGACAGGGGGTCAGCCCATAAAAACGCAAATCAAACCTCTGTTCCTTAATTGACTTTTACAGTATGCCCGGGAAGAGAAGCAACTGACACATTCTATGGTTTTCTTTCTCTCGCAAATCAATTTTTTTTTTGTGATTTTTTGCTCATATAATGCTTACATACCTAGATAAAACTAAAAATTATGAATATTGCCCTTAAAATACTCTCCTTGACATTTCAAAAAAATTTTTCATTCGATCGCACCATTTTTTAAAACAGGAGGGCTACAGATCTGAATGCATGTTTTCTACTTGCTGATGCATCGATGTCACTGCCTCTTCGGATTTGGTAAAAGTGAAACATCTCATCAAATCTTTGATTTTAGGTAAAATACTAAAATCACAGAGTGGTAGGTTGGGCTATGTGTAGGATGGGCGACGAGTTCTACTTTTATGGAACTAAAAATTACTTTATTTTGTTGGCCGTGTTCAAAGAATCGTTATAGTAATGCTTTTTGGTCACCTTTGGTGAACTCTTTTTAACACCCTGGGTAAACTAATTGTAGAATAAAAAGTGTAATTAAGGCTTTTATACAATATCTGAATATATGGACGATAAAAGTCCTTGGTTGTAAATTGTTTTTCAAAAGTGCTCAATATCCAACTCTATCTCCTTCTTATCCAACGCCAACTCCGTCTCCTTCTTGTCCATACAACAGCAAGAACGTCATGCGGCATGGCTAGCGGTAGCGTCGGGTGTCGGGTCACCCTCTTCCCTAAAATATGGTTGAGGAGGGTGATGGCTGGTGCTTGCGTTATACTCGTGAACGGGTGCTGCTAGCGGTGCCAGGTCGTTTTGCTGATGACTTTATGACTTTTTTGAATTTGACTCTGTCTTCCCCATCTTCATGTCCACGTCCTGTCTTTGTCCACGACTATCCTCATTTCCATCCATATTCATGGGTCAATGTGTACGCTTTTATAATAAAATTCCAAAATATTTAAGATTAACCCTTCGATAGATTTAAGGATAAGTATTATGTGTAAAGGTTTACTGTAAGATATCCGGATGCAAGAAGATGGGATTCCCTGGCTGTAAATTGTTATTGTGTATTTTTTTCTCTTATGTTTAAAAGATGATTGCTGTTGAGTTTCTTGCCACTTCTTCTCAACAGATCGACTTTCCGAAGTGGTGGTAAATTCAGTTCAATTTGTAAATTGTTTGACTTATTTCAAATGTATTTAAAATACTTACGAAATAAAGAATATTTGAGTTTGAGTTTGAGTTGAGTAGGTAGAATGCCATTCAGCATTAACTTTTGATTTTGAAGTAGGATTGTGGAGATGGGACCCGTAGTTGAGAAAAAAACGCCATAATTTCTTATTGTATTCATCGTAAACAGTGCTGTTTTTCGATAAATGGACCTTTTGTCCGTTTCTGTGCACCTGATGAAGTAATTATAACAAAATTTAACGAGAATCCTTCACCGGTATCATTAAAGGGTAAGGGTATCCCAACATTTCTGCATCCCAAGAGTCCTCGCTTTCATTATGTCAGATGACTACTCGATATATCTATTTCAGAATCACTGCTTTCTGGTGCTAAATTCATATTAAAATTCTCTATTTCTTGTTCTCTGTTTACATTTCTTGTCCAGTATTTAGCGCGAAATTTGCACACTATTGAAATTTTGATTCGAATGTCTACCTTAGATAATTATAATTAAATTTAATATTCTATAGATTTATTTTCAGGTTTGGTAAAAGTAATTAAGTAATAGAGTCTATATCGAAAGTAGACATTAGGGATTTTTGCAAAATTTTTATATGGCAGTACTCACGCAGTACTAGCATAAATGCCAAAGTCGTTTTATGGTTTCACTGTTGTCAATCGAACGGTTGTTGGTGATTTTGGTAATTGAGTTTTTGAAAATGAATAAAAAATGAAAATTTAGATAGTTTCATAATCAATACCAGTGACTCGGACGATTCGTTCCATATAGAGTTGCTGGATTCAGATTTTGATAACAAGTAAAAATATTATTATTTTAGTTTGTGGTTCTATTTTTAAACATGATTTATACTAGTTGCCTATCATTTAACATTAACGTTATAATAATAATACTTTTATGAAAAAAAATCAAGATTAAGTTTGTTTAATCCATGTATATTATATTTGTTTTTAATTTGCCAGGATTTTTCTACTTTCTCTAGCCAGCCTATAGTCATTAATTTATTTAGAATTTATCAAACGAAAATAAAAAATAATAATAAAAAGTAGATCCTTTATAATAATTATTAATAATAATTTTTATACGCATTAACCAATCATCAGAGCAATGAAATAGCAATGTTCATAAAATTTAAGATTGATATCAAATCTCATCCAGTTGCGTAATTTATAATAATTCGATGTGCAACCACATCATTCCATGCAACGATGCAAACCAACTTATTTACAAACTCCCACCGTTTAAAACTTTTATTTAACATTAACATCTGTGGTATCGACATTGTTGGCGAAAAAATCGATGTCAACAACGGATGTTTGTTGAGAAACAACGATGTACATCAATACCGAGAAATACCGACAACGACCATATCCAATAAAATAATTATTCATGGAAATATATAAAAATTTATTTAAAAATATAATATAACAATTTATTAAACTGATATATTTTTTTTACTGACTGTACTCGCGACAGTGAGTATAGACGGCACTAGTGTGCGAGCGAGAGAACATGATGTGCGCCGCCATCTTCAATTCCTTTCTTTAATGAACCATGTTTTATTTATACATTTGTTTAAAATTATATTCTAAACGAATGAAAAGGAACCATTAAATTTCAATCATTCTCATTCAGTACCCTAAACTACGAAGATTATAACTGGTATCATTATTTTTCGTTTCGACATTTTGACCTGTCAGTTTACTGCATTGAATTATTTGCCAAGGTGTATGTAGGTTTATAAACATAACTTGAGGTCACAAAATGCTTGAAATTCGACTTCATCTCATTAACTAAAACGTGTGAACTAAAACAGACACTAAATAAATAAAAGTAAGATACGTACGTATATAAGATACGATACGATAAGTATTATAAGATACACATCATATCATCTAGCCCATATAAGTTAGATATTAAATACCTTATGTTACGGATACAAGATAACTTAAGAAATATATGCAGATACAGGGTGCGCAATAGTGAAATTAGAAAGGGATGCGGACTGAATGAAGACGTAGTAAGTAAGATTGAAAAGGGTATACTATGCTACGGTGGTTTGGACATTTAGAAAGGATTGGCGAAGGGAAAAAGGGCCTAGTTAAAAGTACCCGGAACCTGCGATCATGTATGAAACGATTAATGAACGTGGAGGAAGCGAAAGAGGTATGTCTGGATCGAAGCAGTTGGCTTTCCTTAGTCTCTGTCTACCCCAAAGGAAGACAGGCGTGATTTTATGTATGTATGTATATTGACAATGTTAATATTAAAAATATACATTATAATTTCCATATACATACATACATAACTTCACGCCTGTATTCCTTATGGGGTAGGCAGTACATCAGAGGCTATAATAAAACCATCTGATGCCACGTTTGACGTTGGAGGTTGGAGGTATTAAAATGATGGAGAGAGACTATTGTAGCGTCAGGGGGTCAGCGCATCGCCCGCAAGAAAACCTATAAAACTTCTGTCCCTTAACTGACTTTTACAGTATGTCCGGGAAGAGAAGCAGCTGGCACATTATAAGTTTTTCTTTCACCCCCAGTCCAGCATAGAAGTAATTTCCATGTCTTGACGGCTAATAACTATATGTAATCATCACACAAACATCCACCGAGTATGAACCTAGGATCTCTAGCATATCTACAAGGCAAAGTTTTTTACACCAACCGGCCGTCAAAAAAATGACCTTTAAGATACGAATATTAGTTTATCAAAACGTCTCGTGGTCGATCAGTGGTTCATATTTTTTTGTAATTATCATTCTCTTTAGAACAGGTTACAATAAAATTACGAAGTGCCCAATTATTTATGAGTCTCGGTAAGCTAATAAATATTGATACTACGCTATTATACCTGACCTATTTTTCATCATATCTCCCACCCTCGAATAGATCCAAGCAGAATCTAGACAGAACAGTACTGCATTCTACAAGTATGAGTATCCGCCTTCTAGACTATGTCTCCTAATTACCCGGGTCCGGTCGCCGGCCACCGGTCGCCAATATTGTCTTGTCCAACACTGGATTTTAATTAGATATCAGAACAGGAAATGCCGGCGGTCCGTAGTCCTTTGATACGCAGGATTATTACAAATAGAACAAGTTGCGCTATTTTAAGATTTTGATTAGAATGTCGGATGACGGATGGTGATTCATAAGTCGATGTGATCGACTAAAACAGTTAAGGTTAAGCAAGACATTTTTTTACTTGTTATTCATTTGATTTGTAGTTAGATGTGGATTGAAAAATCGACATCTAGTATAGAATACAAAATAAATTCTACAGCTTTAAATACAATTAAACCTTATTTTTATTACAGAAGCATACACTACTTTCCAGTCTCAGGTCTGTTGGAAAAAAAATCTTTAAAAATAATATTTACTATTGCCCTAAATCTATCAGTTGTTTTTTATCAATTGTATTTTCACATGTGAATTTATTTATTGAACAGTTCATAAATCATAAATAAATTTTATAAAAATCTCAGTTCGAGAGTCTTTTGCGTTGAAAGCGATTTAATCCAGATAACCGTCATTTAATCACACGTCAGCATAGGCAGTCTGAAACTAAAACACATAAGGAGATCTGTTTTTAGGAACTATGTCACCGACTTTAATAAGATGATAAACTGAATCCATTTTTTAAAAAGGAACTCCTAAATTGAACCTGGAACTTTTGAAAGATTTACGTAGTGGCGTATTAGACAACTGCGCCACGGAGATCGTTGCATAAGAATCGGTTGGAGTCTCCCAAATTGTCCATATTTGTATCATATGATAATTTAATAAATTTAATGTATGTTATCAAAACTAACTTTTACCAAACTAAACCTCAGCTATTAATATTTAAATAGCCAGATATAATGATCATGACCTCGTGTTGACGTAACGTTTACGATATGATTCGTCACACACGATAGTAGAGTGAAACGGTACAGACCCGTTATCTCGTTTATTGAACGGAACAAAGAAAGATTTCTGAGACAGAGCAGGCAGAGGGGAATCTTTTACTGTACTATAGAGCCGCGGGCTCAAGGAATCCCCTACGACTATAAACTTATTTGTATAAATAGGAACGCGAGATGAACGAAGACATCACTCGTTCCTGCTTCTCAAACCGTAACACTACCTAATAAATTATATTACAATACTACCTTTACTTGTAATAGAAAATAAAAATGAAGTATCTATTAATCTTCGCTGTTACTCTTGCGGTCGCTGCTGCTCAATACTACGAGCCGCAACCTGAAGACTTCGAAGACACGCACCCTGTGTGGTACACTGGAGACAGTCTCCTGAGACAGCGGCGCGATGTGACGGTGGACCGCAAAGTCGGCGATGGCAAGGTGTTCGGGACTGTCGGTCAAAACGACGCTGGGCTCTTCGGCAAGGCGGGCTACGAGCGCAACATCTTCAACGACGAGCGCGGCAAGCTGGACGCGCAGGTGTACGGCAGCAGGGTGCTGGCGCCGGGCGGGGACGCGAGCCAGTACGGCGGCGCGCTCAACTGGCAGAAGTCGTCGGCCGCGGCGTCGCTGGAGCTCAGCAAGCAGACGCGCGGCGGCAGCGCGGTGCACGCGGCGGCGGGCGGCCGCTGGCCGGTGGGCCGCGACGGAGACCTGTCCGCGCAGGGCTTCTACACCAGGTCGCAGGGCGCGGGACAGGACTATGGCGGCAGGGCTGTCTACACTCACCGTTGGTGAATTAATATTATGTTTTATTGTATAAAGCTAAGTGTAACTGTGTACGTATAAATAAATTATTTAATACCATAGAACACTTAATTTTTTCATTCATTAGTTAATAAATGTTCTGGTTTATTGCATTAATATAGCCCTGTTTTTTGCAAGCCTACATGTAGCAAGTAGGTACCTACACAAAAAAATTCAAACGCAACCCACACAAAACAGCGGCTGATGCCGCGACCACCTGGTGGAAGACAACCACATCCAATCCAATGAAATACGAGATTGCATTGGATGTGGTCTCCTCCATATCTCACATAAAATTTATTTCACGAAAATATAAAAAGCAACCAAACATTGCCTAAGCACCATCTTGACTGTTTAAAACAAAACATCAAACCAGGGTGACCTTGCTATTTTACACCAGTGAAGACGGCCGCTTATAACCAAATTTCGCACGACCTTGGCGGATTGTAAACGGCGGTGTTTAGAAACACAGACATACATCTACATAAAAAACGCAAGTGTCACGATTTATATTGAAACCAAGCGTGCCGATTTTTTAAGACCTATTGTGACGTCACAGCTGATCCTATTTATTACTGGGAAATACAAACAGATTCAAAGACATCGATGCCGCCAATGAAATCGATTATCGATTTTCTAACAGACATACATACGCGCGGATTTAATCTAGCGGCGACCAACCTTGACGCTTGGTCGGGGCTCGGACAAGCAAAGTACATGCATTTGCGATATCCATGTAGATTTATGTCTGTGTTTAGGACAGTGTGTACGCTCGTTATTGTATATTTTACTACATATATATCTATAACTATAAATTAATCGAGTTTTGTAGCTTTTTAGCCTACGTTTCAACCTTTTCTTCTTTATATTCTCAATTGCATACAAAACTGCCATCGCGAAGGTGTTGTCGACGTTATAATATTCAAGTTATCAGAGCTATATACGAACCTAAAGGAAGGTATAGGTACCTAGTCATATTTTAAGTTATAGATAAGACTTACTTATTGTTCAGCTCTAAATTGAATTATTTTCGAATACTATAATAAAAATTGTTTCGTGAAACGAGATAATGTTGAATTATAGAAATTAAAACAAAATAATTCGCCAAATCGTCATGAAAACATTTGCCTCAAAATCAGATTGATACATTACAATCAGGTGTATGTATTCGTAAACTGTATATTTACGTTTATCCCCTAGTTTCGGTGTGACGTCTCCATGACACAAACTTAGTTTGGAGCCACATAAGGTGAAGGCACATAATACCGCGGTATTTTTACCATAACTCAGAAGGACATTAAAAATTAAGCTTTTGTACGATATCACCATTACCATAAATACCATTTTGTAGGACTGGCTATTTACATCAAAAAAACAAAATAAAAATTTTGAAAAACCCACGTTGCGACGGTTAAAAAGTAATTGAAAACGAATAAAATAATTTAAAATCCCCCGACTGAAATGATTTATGTGACGAGAGATAATTAACGTGAAAAGCTTTTTTAAAAGTTCACTTGATCTCACACAGAGTCGGTCATATTATTATGAACAACATACTATTCGTTTTCATAGCACTTCCCTACGCTTACCTATTCGGTTCTCAAAGATGTAGATGTCGCAATAACATAGATATTCAACTCCCTATGAACTTTATAAGAAGAGCAAGAAAATCCGTCTGGGGCTGCCATTGAATGAATTCGTTTTGTAGTTTTATATTGAAATTTAAAATATTGATGGCATACATAATAAGTATTTACAACTCAACTTTGCTGGGGCTTTGTTGTAACGTAACTCGATATCATATTACGTAGAATGGTTTGAGTTGTTACCGTTAAACCTATTTATGAAAATTATACCAATCAAATCCAAAGCGATAATTGAAAACGGCATTAAAATCGGACCAATGGTTTGCAAACAAATATTTACTGCAGCGCCCCCTGGTGAGTTGTTACCGTAATACCTATCTCAGAACATGCGCTAATCAAATCCAAAGCGATCACTGAAAACAGCATTTAAATGGGACCAATGGTTTTGCAGATAAACGGTAACATTGGCTTTTACAAACAAATGTTTACTGCACCGCCCCCTGATGAGTTGTTACCGCTACACCTATCTAAGAACATGCACCAATCAAATCCAAAGCGATTACTGAAAACCGCATTAAAATCGGACCAGTGGTTCTGGAGATAAATGGTAACATTGGTTTGCACAAACACCCTCTCACCCCAAACGCATATACCGTCTCCGTTCCGTCGTGGGTAAAAAAGTTATTTATCTTATTTCTGAAATATACTAACATTTTGATACTAAAACTTTATTTAAAATGTTTAAAAAAGAAAATTTGCGGCATCGGCTCGTTCCGTTCCGATGTTTACTTCCTAATTTCGAGGTAACAATGCAAAGAGGAAAGGATTGGGGTCAATATTTTTTTTAAAGAATTGCTTGCTTTCAATTTCTTTCTCTTTATCATTTGTGCCTACTTACCATTATTGTATTATTGGTATTGGTCTTGAATAGAGATGAAAGTAATTTTGGCAGATCACAGCTTTATTGCCATGAGATTGCTTGGCATGAAAGAGAATTTAATTTGCAGCCCTGGAAAAGAAGATGAGCTGCAATCATATTCAGTTCCTTGACCAAGTAAGTTTTCTATTTACAAAGCACTGCTAGAATCAGACAAATATCGACTTGAATTAGTTACTTTGCGGCAATAGTGGCTGGTCAGGATATAGTTGAGAAAGGCATCTCATTCAAGATTTGGACTACACAAACCTTTTTTTTTAAATCTCTAGTAATGGACTTGGTGCACAAGAAGCGACCATGTGGTCCTATAAGTATTCACAATGCTGTACTATCTTAAAACTAAACGCTTTGAAATTTAACAATCAACAAAATCAAAACAGATGTCTTGTACAAATTATAATAAATCTAAAAGCCTTACGAAATTTAACTAATATAATGCCCTAGCGCTCCTTAGAATCGGGTTCACTTAAAATGCTATTACAACATCCAACATTACTTGTGATTATATTTAAGAATATTTGAATACGTAATGGTGGGTACAAATTGCTAGTAATGCAACTAGTAATGTAATCTGCAAAAAAAGTTCCCATGATTTGTTCGCCTCTCGAGCGCGAACTGAGCCGCAGTAGAGCGCACTCGTGGCCTGCTCTAAGCTATCCGTACATTTTCTGTTTTTTGAATTTTTTGAAAACAAAAGCACTAATTGCGCGAGCACCGCTCGCAAACACGAATTAGCTTGCTCGACGCAATCCGTGAATTTTCGGTTGTTTAGACAACATCAAAGGGACTCGGATTGCAAATTGGATAATTACTAGAACAACTTGAAAATGTGATTTTTTGTTTGTTAAGTTATCGTTACGATTTTGATGTCAAATGAAAGCTCTGGGTATAAAACCAATTTATCATTTTGAATCATGTAAATCAGTTTACTCGTTTAGAAGATCATTTAAGAATTAATTTGTATCGTGAAAATGTAAACAATCAGAACATTTAATGTTTTCGTTTTCTCAACTGTAAGCCTTCTCTCCTTTTATAATTTCTGTGCGCTACCAACGTCGCGGTCTTCGGAGTTTTTTTTATGAGTACAAAGCGTAAGTTCTTAAGCAAAATTTATTCGGCCCAAATAATGTGGTGTGAATGTTGGAAATATTTATTTATTACCTAACCAGACACCCATTTTAGCAAGTTAAATAAATCTCACTAATGTTATAAATGTGAAAGTTTGGATGTATGGATGTTTGTTCCTCTATCACGGCAAAACGGCTCAACGGATTTGGCTGAAATTTGGCATGGTGATAGTTTACAGTCTGGAATAGCTTTTAGGGTACTTTTATCAAAAATACTAAATAACTGATATACTAAAGAAATATATAAACATACATATTGAATAAATACATATTTTTAATAGAATAACCTTAAATAAACATATAAACATCCCTGACTTGACTAATATCTGTGTTCATCACACAAAATCCGCCGCTGCCGGTATTCGAACTCAGGACCTCTGGCATAGAAGGCAATGTATGTTACCACTACACCAGCCGGTCGACAAAGTTTCACATCGGTGTACTCAGTGAATAAATTTTTCATACAAATTAAAAGTCATATGTTTTCCGTTCCTGTGGGAATTTCGGGTTACTTGCCTTGGTGCACCCCAACATCTCCCTAGGAATGTATGTTTAAGCTTCAGCTCTCTACGCCTAGTAGTTATGGCTGTACGTTGTCTATCAGTCACTCAGGTGAGTTTTAATATAGGTATGTATGATACTGATGAAGCTCTGATAAAAATTAGAGCACGAATGAGGTCTTCGGACTCTATATCCCGTGTGATCTATTAATTTTGTGAAGTGTTGCGGAGATAGGTATTATAAAGCATTAAAAAACCAACATCACTAACATTTTTAAATCCTTGTCAAAACTTTGGCTGAAGTGAAATGTCACCTACGTAGGAAAATATCCTCCGCTTTCGTACATGTTTTTTTTTAGTAGGTATTCGATTTCCATTAAATTTCAATGGGCCACCTCTGACTTATCTATCAAATGAAACAAGAATCATACAAATCGATTCATAATTGACCAATTAATCAAGTAACAAACATACACACGATTTGATAACCTCTTCGTTTTGGAAGTCGGTTGCAAAGAACGTGTGTGGCGACAGACCGTGCTCTCGACGAAATACGGAAAAAATCTTACTCAGGATGCCGTATGCTCAGTTCGGCGCAATACACGTACAAATACAGCGAGCGCAGGCATCGGACGCTGGATATTACATTACTGGTTGCATTACTAGCAATTTATACGCACCCTAATGGTGCGTACAGATTGCTGTAATGTAACATTCTGCGCACTACACGTCCAAATACGCAACGTGCGCAGAATGTTACATTACTAATTGCATTACAAGCAATCTGTACGTACCATAAGGCTTCGTTTCGGACACACTCCATCAGCGTAAGTTGAACATCTTCCACAAAACCACAGTTGGGGGATGGAACCTTTTTCATAAGAAATGCTAATTTGTTAAGAGGCATGTGTCGGGAACAAATCCTAAAAGCGGTTACTAAAGTATTTCTATGTAAGTTGCTAGACTCAAACCACGCCTTCTGATAGGGTTTGGATCTTATAGTTTTATACCAAATGCCCTTACAATGAGAAATTGAATAATCGTAGAACGTCAGAGTAAAAAGCTACGATACATTGAGGTATTCCTTCTTCTATTGCTAGAATGTCCACAGTGTCATTATTTTTTAGTCCTATATGAGATGGGATCCATTGAATATTTATTATTTTATTTGGTGATTGAAGTTTTTGTAATGTCTCCAATACAGTGTAAGCAATCGGGAGACCTCAAAAATTCGAGGTGCACCGAGCCACATGTTGGAGAGCGCTTCTCGAGATAACAAATTTTGTATAATTAATATGAAAGGGCTTCGGATATCGCAAAAAGCTCTGCGTACATAATGGACACATCGGCATCAATTTTAAATTTAATTTTGGATTGTGTCTGGGGATCGAAAAAAGCTGCTCCAGTTACTGAATTATCTTTGGATCCATCTGTATATAATTTATAGAAACTGTGGTATTTATTTTCTATCACTTCATACACATATCTTTAAGAAAAATTGTATTAAAAGTTTTTTTGAACCCTGTTAAATTTTCTATAAAGCAAAAGATGGTATTTTCTATATCAATGTTTTGAACCCATGTGTCTAAATTAAACATTTCTCAGTAATAAGAGGAATATATAGGAATAGCTTTAAATGATTCATGCACAGTAACGAGTAGCGGTTTTTTCTTTCGACACCAGTACCCAGATCTTGAACATTTATCAGCCAACAGATCTATTATTTTTATATTTTCATTATTTTTTACTTTTCAAATAAAATTTACCGCCCAGGAAATTTCCGCGAAGGTGGAGAGGCTGCAGACGTTCGTTTTGCATTACGTGAATTGTACACAAACCGTACAAAAGTGAATAACATACTTCGTAAAACAAGGAACACTATGAATTTAACAGGTGTCAAAGCTAATGAATTAGGTGTTCTGTAATTTCCAATTGGGACATCTTTAGAAAAATAAAAGAACCACTTCGATTATACTTTTCCATAATACGAATTCATAAAGTAGGGTAAGGTGGTTGACAATGAACCAGTAGGACACCGTGAACCATGCAAATAACTCAGAAATGCGACGTCTGTGTCGCCATATTGTAAAAATCACGGTAAGCTATCTTTTAAAGACGCGCCTCCCACCTCATTGAATCCCACCTCACCTCAATGAACCACTACGAGGGAGTATACAATGAACCAGTGGTTCATTGAGTACCGTCCAATTATATTATTTTTTTGCTTGCGTATTCTTCTAAATTGAATTTTGACAAATACTTTTTTGACATTTTAGGATGTGGCGATAGGGCTGGCTGCGAGGGAAAAAGGTTCCCACTTAATAATTCTATTGATTAAGTATTATAATGCTCAAGTTCTTTTTATACAGGGTGACTGGTGACAAATTTTAGATATTGAAGGAGAGCACTCTGTACTTGTTTCTGATCATAATTATTTAATAAAAGGAGGCACTCAATTTTTCGCCAGAATACCCTAAAATGAAGAAAAAATGAAGAGTTCAAGACTTCTTCACGGCTCGACAACCGTTCGTGAAGTCGTCTATACCTACCTATTCTGTGTTGAATGCGCCGTGCGTACGTCCGTGGTAAGTAGTTAATAACCAGTGTAACGAATTCGTAATGAATTCTTTAACTTTCGGTTAAGTTAACTCAGTAAATAGTAATTAATATTTATTTTTTATTTCGTTTTCTCTCTTTGTGATCTCATGATCTCAAACTATCACGTCCTCAAATTTCGAACAGGGGTGTATAAAAGGTAAAAATGACTGATTGTTTTAAATATTTCACTGAGAAATCATTTCATTTAGTTAAAAACTCGTTATACAAGAAATTAATAGTTAATATATTGCTTATTTTTATTACGTTATATTTTTAAGTTGAAAAGAGGGTACTGAAAATAATTTTGATTCCTATGAAACTTATGTTAAATTCCTATTTCTTTTGTTGCTCAACTTTATGAAAATTATCCAAATAACTCCAAACACATAATTAAAACAGATACGTCATTTTCATTTCTCAATATTACGTTTAATCTAATAATTTTGGGGATTTAATCATAAAATCATAAAATTTAATATTTTTGAAGAATCTATGGCATTTGGGCAGATATGTGTTACAACATAATGTAGCCCATTAAATTAAAAAAGAAGTAAAAACTGTACATTTAGGAGCCCTAACATTAGTTCGATTAATCTTGAAAATTTTGGTGTTTCATTTTTGACCATCCTACCCTACCTTAACAGACAATCTTTGATTTACTATAAGCGACGTCATAATGTTCCTCGAAAAGAAGATATTTTTATATTCATGGATTATTTAAATAATCAGACTTAAAATATCTACTTCTTAATTATAAACAAAAAAATAAAGTCAAAGGACCTATGGCCGCGATATTTTATAAAGCTTTCACCTTAATTTGTGAAGAAAATTATAGTGAACAAATTATTTAGTTAGGTACTTGTTGCATCATATTTGGGCAATTTAATTTCATTATGTTTCATTGCCTTGTGAACTAAAGTGTTTGATTTTTGTTGCATAAAGTCTACATGTCAATAATGTTTGGTTATTCTTCCTACTAAATAACTGATTTCTTGAAACAAAATGTAGGTAGGTACCTAAGTATTCCTTCAACTTATTCCTAAATAAGTCTTCTAAGGGAGGTTTATGTTAGCGGACGGTCAGTAAAAACTCGTCTATAATAAATGACGTGTCGAGTTATGTTCTTGCACGGTTAATACTTCTTTTAACGGTTGCCTGTAGTAAATAGCAACTAAACAGACAAGATCCTCAACCGCTGCTCTACAGCGACTATTTCACGGGTCTTTGTAGTCTGGTTGTTAGTGTTTTATGAAGTGGTTTAGTTTTAAACACGCCCCATTTAGATCTCCTGTATAGTCTTAGGTTTAGATTTAAGCGATAGTGCAACACGCGTTATCGAGACGTGTATGAGGTCTTTCTTACACGGCAAGGGAGATTAATGTTCTTGATACTTGTTATTGCAAATCTGCCGTGAATGAGAAAATGGGAAATAATTGGTTTTATACTTTTAAAGGAATAAGGAAGGCATAGTCTTGTCAAAGTATTTAGTTAAATGTTTTGTTATTTAAAAGCCAATTGTAATTTTTTTTAATAAAGTACATTTAAATGTAGAATCTAATACCATTTTTGCGTATTTTTCTGACTTTGCAACATATTTAACTAATAAATTAAGCCGACTGAGTGACGATTGTTTTAAACTTTTCTAAATTTGAAATTATAAGTTGTACTGTAAAATTTCATTTAATATAACACACTAGCCACCGCGCGCGGTTTTACCCGCGTAACTTTTGATCCCGTGGGCATTTCGGGATAAAATATTGCCTATAACCTTCCTCAAGAGTTGGGCTATCAAATGCAAATCCCACTTGTAGTTTCTGAGATTAGGGCGTTCAAACAAACAAAAAAACAAACTCTTCAGCTTTATATACCTATTAGTATAGATAAAGACATATACAAAACAAATAAAATAGAGAAAAGATATCATCCTTATTATTCAAATACAGAACCTCGGTAAATCCTAGATATACAAAAATATCCGTTTGTGAAAAGTTTTGATCTACGAATTTAACACTAAGGACGTACCTACTCTATTAAAAATTTGTCGCCGTTAGGTAAAACTTTGATCAACAACGCATCAAATAACACTTAAATGCAATTCCGCATAACTGACAGTAATTTGAAATAACAATAACATGTTTCCGAATACCTCTTCGGCATCAAATAACTTGTTTACGATTGTTTCCGATCCATGTGTCGGTACAAGAAAGTCAGCGAAATATAAGACCTCTTGAAAGTCACGTACGAGCCTGTTGGCTAATCAAACTGTGGGAATTATATTTATAAGCTTCTAGAATAAAAATACTTGTATTTATCTATAAAGTAAAGGTTTTAATTTTATGAATTTATGGGATTCTTACCACGATTTTCAGGTTTTTTTTGGTTCGCGCGTACATTTTAATGCTGTTGCACTATCATCAGTCCGTGATAGAAAAATCAGGGTTAGAATCCCATCAATACATTAAATCAACGTTAAAATAAATAAATAAATATTTCTGACACTCACACAACATTATCTTGCACAAATTAAGTTTCTTAAAGAACTTGTGTTATGGGTACTAGATAACTGATATAGGTACTTAAGAAATATATAAACATACATATTGAATAAATATTTATTAATTTTTTTATTTATACTTTATTGTTAACCTTATATTATAAAAATTACAATACATTCAAAGTGACTGAGATTACACAATTGGCGGTCTTATCGCTAGGCAGCGATTTCTACCAGACAACCATGACAACAAATACATATTTTTTATTAGAATAAACTTAAATAAACATATAAACATCCATGACTCAAATATCCCCTGCCGCCGGGATTCGAACCCAGGACCTCTGGCATAGAAGGCAATGTATGTTACCACTACACCGGCCGGTCGTAAATAACCGCAATACTTTAGATTAGTAGGTACCTATCTAAATATTAAAAAGATTTAAGAAAAAATTATAAGAAATTTCCACGAATTGTGGAATTGGAAGACCTAGGAATTGCAACACCGAAACTCTTTTATGGGTGTCGTAAAGGCTTCTGTCTGTCTTAATAGTTCGATATAGGACGACGTAAACGTTTAAGTGACACTCGGACAAATAAATTCTAACAATCGCTTTTGCGGTCGTTAGGGTTTGTTATAAGCTACTATTGGCGCCTTAAATGTTCAGGCACCCTTTGGTTGATTTACCTTTGTTGGTTTACGGCCCAAGCAGTTTTATCACACACTAAGGAAATACCAAATGAGCTACGGTAGCACTGCCTATTGAAAGTTCCTTCCCGGAGACGTATTGAGACTGTTATGATAATCAATATATTAAATTCGAACCAAAATTTTGGTTACAAAAAACTTAGGAGTCCGGGCCACAAATTAGGCCTTAAAAATTAATTGAAGTTATAATTTTTGAAATCCAGGATAGTTGTATAAGGTTCTTTTTACCTAAGAAGATTTAAAAAAAATAAACATTCGTAAAATTCAGTAATAAGTAAAACTTTGAAACGAGTATCTGGACGATTCGAACTTGCAATGCTTTGTGTTTTTATACACGTTCTTACTTAAGGTTAGTTAACCAAAAAGTTTTAAGGGCCTCTTGTAACGCGGTACGATTTTCCACACTTCCCGCCCAGATATCGCTAGCGAATTTCAACGATACGTTTAACAGGTTTATTAAAAAAAATTAAAACTATTTAAAAATTTAAGAGAAGTCCGTTTTATATTTTCATGTAACTTTTTTATGAATCTATTATGGTGTTTCGTAGCAATATCCGTTTGGAATGGTAAATTAGTGTTATGTTTGTGACTTTTTATCGAGCCAATTTTCATAAATCATATTTCTATCTTTACTCAGTGGTTGTTTATATGGTTATTTTTTGTGAATATTTTTTTTCAGAAAAACATGATACATTACTGGGTATATTAACGTTCAAAAAAGCGTAAAAACGCTGCATATTATTGTATAAAAATCAGATAAAAGAAATAAGTAATATCACCTTAAGTTTTGGTGAAGAACTTTTATTGAAAGAAAATAAACGTTGCTCGACAAAAGATCCTGAGCTCACATGCTGCACGTGAGACTGTGATTAAACGTATAAGTTGGTAATAGATTCTATCCTGAAAAATGTCTGAATTGCCGTTCAAAATAATATAGTAAAGATAAAGAAAACCTTATTTAATTATTGAACAAAAAAATGTAGGTATATTTAATTAGTATGTATCTGAATAAATTTTAAAGTATTCAAGTTTTTGTGTTAAAAAGTTACTAAGAACAGTTGTTTTCAGCTTTGTCTCAAAATGTTGTGTAAACCTTTAATTGGTTTACAATCTTAAATATGTTTCTTTTATTAGAAAAAAATATTAAAAAGATAGAAAATGGAACTATGTGAGTCCGAGCGACCAAGCGTTTTTAATCAATAACTGGGCAACTTTCTATAAAGTTGAAGATGATATTAGATTAACGGAATCATTAGGCAAGTGCAACGCTTATAGAAAATCATTTAACAATTTAAAAAATCAAAATAGTGCACGATTTTTTTATACACCACAATCTTAATAACCTATTTCCTACTTCCTTCTTCTAGCGCGAAAGTTTGTGAAGATGCATTAATGTATGTTTAAAGATTGTGCTATCTAAACTGGCTAAAACATTCAGATGAACACACAGCAATAACACAGGATAAATTTTATCCTTTTTGTATCTCTTGAGATCAGGAATTACACAGTTAAAGTCGAATGAAACAGCTAATAAGTTAAGTAGGTACCTAATATTTCAAAAAATTAGAGTTAAATAAGTATTGAAAAACCTATTGTTGCTGCAACAAAAAACGATTAAAGTGTAACAAAAATAATAGTAATGTTCTCTTCTGAAATTCTTCAAACTGATGAATATGAACCAGGTCGAGACTTCCACTACGTCACATCACACGTTGTACCACCAAGACCACGTGACTGTGAGGTAATGGCGATTTCAAACCTGGACTTCTTCTTTCTTCAATCTTCTTCTTTCAAACGAGCTATCTTCTTGACTTTCTTATTCTTCTCTTACCATGACAATGCTACCTTCAACCTTGTCGTAAACTACCATTGACACGGATTATTGCCGTAAAAGCGGGTTAGCGCAAAAATAAATGAAAATCGTTCTTGTTTCTGTTACGATTATCCGACCTCCGAATATTTTTATCTTTAAAAATATAATCTTTAAAAGCAACATTTAAATCATAAAATAATGTAAGTAATTTTAATTATTCAAGCTTAATTTACCTATCCTTAATCTACCTACTATTGAATGAATTAATCATACACAAGTCACTGCACAAGATTTATTTCAAACTCAAAGTATCATCAGACCATATTAATATTTTAACTATATATCATTATTTTTGCCAGCCTTCAGATGCTAAATGTTTGGGATCACTTTAATAAATATTTAGGTCACAAAGTAGATTTACTTCATTCATATAGAGGTCTAGTTGACTCATAGTAAAGTCATGGCAACAAAATGAGGTGGTGCTATGTAGAAAATACCAACAGCATTACAAAACACCAAAAAGTTAAGATGAAATACAAAGTTCCCGCTCATACTTCAGATGGTAAACAATCAAAATAATAGCGTGTCATATCAACCTAACGCAACTATTAAAAAAAATCAGCTCCGTAAAATAAAATCATACTATTCATACAGAAATGCACAATATTAAAAGAACCAATAAATTCCCGTTTGCAAATCGCAAACAATCACTTGATTAATCCGCTCATGCTAAATCTCTTATCAATGGAACATAGACTGAACGAAACCTTTTTGACTAATTAAAGTAGGATTTATTTTCAAATGTTCATAACCTATAGAGTACGAGTAGTTTTGCAAAGTCCTATTAGCTATGAAACAACATGTGAGTTACAAAATAAAGTAAAACACATTATATTGTGATGTAGGGATTAAAAAATAACAAAATGGTTGGTACTCACAAGAACTGCGCTGGTTAAACTGCTAACTTTGCTGCTTTGCCGAAACTGGTGTTGGTGCTGATAAACCTCCTGTAAATACAAAAAAAAGATATAAGAGATCACGGATTCGGTAATTGTTTGGTTTTATGATTTATTAAGTGAACCTTAAATAACTATCAGGTCCCAAGTCTTTAGCTTGTAATATGAAATCACATTTCGAAGTATTGGGTTTACCAGGTAACACCCAGACCAGAGTTAATAGTGCAAGAATGGATTGTGTTATTAATTTGGTGACTGAATTGTTACTGGTGGAAGAGTGTAATTTTTATTTGTGTAGAACTTGCAAAAGACTTTTTGCGGGCCCGTTAGCTTAGCGTAGGTACCGCTATGCAGCTTATGTCCTCCGCCAAACAAATTTACAGTGTCCGGAAAGAAGAGCAGATAGGCAGTGAAATTAGTAGCACCAGGACCTAGTATTATAAATACAGCTTTTAGGTTTCTACGAGCGGTTTAATTATTATTACAACCAAATATCTGGTAAATAACAACTTGCGTTTCTTCTTAACTACATATACTGGCTGTTAAGTGACGATCAGTTAAAGGTTCTGTCTGACCCTCCAAAAACCGAAGGCTAGACATCATTGGGGCAATAATAACTTTATGATCTGTCTGATAAAGAGTCTACGATATACTAATCCATGGGCGGCAGAGCCGTACTTAGACAATCTAACAAAATTTTCTAAAAAAAGGTCTACACTCTGAAAGAATATGATTATTATTAAAAGATGTAGAGGCGAACACTTCCATGATGGATTGGGAGCGAAAGAAAAAGGTAGAATGTGCCAGCTGCTTCTCTTCCCGGGCATACTGTAAAAGTCAGTTAAGAGACATAGGTTTTATTGGCGTTTTTGTGGGCGATAGGCTGACCCGCTGTCACTGCAATTGTCTCTATCCATCAAGGTGTGGTAACTCATCCTTAGGGATATAGGCGTGAAGTTACGTACGTATGTATAGGCGAATTAAGAAAGGAGTGTTCGAAGTATTTTTAATTTAATATTGAAATCGATAGACGACCTGTACACTTTTTTTAGTTTTAAATAGAGTAAGGATAATCTACAGATTTATACTTTTTATTATTAAATATTGTAGAGAAACAGATCGTTTATCATGCAACATACATCTCGTAACATTGGAAGTAACATTCTTACATTTACTGTCTTAAGTTTTTACGTTCCTTTATACACTTTTAAGACCACTTTTAAAAGAGTTTATGGACTGAAATGGAACAAAACCTCAAATGTATCATATAATTAAATGGGTAACATACAATGTTTCAACAGAACTGAAGTTCCTAGTATAGTTGTTTCGACTACAGCTACATAAGTATTATTATGACTTTACTACTTACGTCCGCGCGGCGACACAGCAACGATGTCTAGGAACGTAGAGACGCTGACGGCAGCGTCTGGCAGGACTACGGCTTGGGTCACTGAAAACAAATCAAGTTATTAGTGACTTGAAATCTACATAATATGCACAGGCAAAAGTATTAAGATATAAATATTACAAGTATTGTGAAAATATAGATAATAAATTAGACTACGTAAAATAAAAATAATACAATAATCGAAAAAGTGGTTACTTTAATTCAAGTTTTTAAATAAGAGTATAAAATGTTTTCGTAATGTTAGTAACCACTATGCAACTATGAAACGGTTATATAAATATTTGTTTTAAGTAATGCACCTAGTGTATTGAATTGTGGTAAATTATAATAACTTTTACTGAAGCACAAGGTGCTAAAGTATCTCTATAAAAACATAAAGAAAATGCTATTGCTTCAGTAGAACAGCAAACTTTAATATTTTTCTTAATTTTTTTTTCTATTTTGTTATATTTCAAGTTACTTGATTTTCTGTCTTTCTATTCTATTTCTTTAAAGGTTTCAATGGTAAATGTTTTATATATACATTAGGAAAGTAATATACATCTTGCAGAAACCAAGGTACACTACCGCACACGCGGTTTCACTTACCTACCTTTAATTCGTTATACAATAACTATATCCTATACTATTTCGGTTCATTATAAAATAATCTACCACATTGATTAGTTTTTGAAAATCCATTGATTGTTCATGTAATATAAATTATTCACACTTATATGATTTGGTTATTTACGGAACCGTGTACGAACACAAATTTTTACTTTCAATGAACAAAGCTATTTACGTTTATCTTTGAATATTTGTAGGTAGTAAAATTCTATCGTTATTAGATTTTAATAACCTAATTGAAATGTTAAAAATAGTTACCTACTTATTTATTAACATCTTCAATATATTTCGAAAGCGAAAAAATATAATTTTGGTAAAATACTCATGGTCTAACAACAATAGTTAAAAGTAGGAAAGAATATAGTAAAAGAGCCTCACCTGGGGCGTGCTTCTGGAAGTAGGAACTGCGCAAGAGTGTGTCCCAGGATTCCGACGCGCAAACCTTCCAGAATGCTGACGACGCATCTATGCAATATGTGCAGAGGATTTCAACCTTGTTTGTCGTGATTATTTAATTAAATAATTGTTTTATATAGATGTGAGAAGAATTGTTCGAATCTCAAACGATTTTTTATTTTATATGATTTCATCTCAATCCGCATATAACCTCACCTATGGTTAGTGAAGATGAGGTCAAACACTCGGGCTAAGAAAGGAAATAATTCTTTAATATTCAAAGAAACAGAATATGTCATTACCAAAATAATATTGCGAACTTAAGATAAATGAAAAGAAATTAATATCCTATATCTAAAGAAACTTCCTTCATGGACACGATAGTTTGAATCCCTATAAATTGCAATATATTTTGGAGTCGTTATTAAACTGATGAGTTATTAAACTGAGGAGTCGCCCGCCGTTTTAATATTCGGAACCCATAATATTCACAAATCAGTCAAGTCTTTTAGACCCTCTATTTCTATTAAATGGGAGAGTAGCGTCCTATTTAGAAGCTTATTTAGCTACATTCATAAGATCGCCAACACGGCTTCTACCTATGATACCTAACGTACAAGACGACCAATGCGACGACAAATAGAATCCTATAAAGAATCTTGGCTAATATTATAGGCTTAATTCCAAGTATGCCACCAAATATTATAGTCCGATGTGTTACATTATAACCATACTTTGTAAAGACCCAGGTACGAAGAGGTGAGTTTCAACATTTATTGGCGTAGTGATATAAAGTGGTCTTCCATGCTGGACTGGGAGCGAAAGAAAAACACAGAATGTACCAACTGCATCTCTTCCCGGGTATACTGTAAAAGTCAGTTAAGGGACAGAGGTTTTAAAGGCGTTTCTGGGCGATAGGCTGACCCCCTGTCTCCATCTTTATAATACCTCCAGATTTGTCAAATGTGACATCAGATGGTCTTATAACCTCTGGTGTTCTGCCTACCTCATAAGGGATACAGGCGTGACGTTATGTATGTGTGTATGTGATATAAAGTGATCTACTGATCCTTTACTGAAAATTCCCGTGGGATGAAAGAGAGAGGTCCTCTATACCTCTTTACTAATATAATATAATAAAACTTCTTTCACGATTCATAATTTAAAGTGAAACACTTTTAAACCGAATTTTTAGCGTATAATTTATATTTTACATTTTAACTAGACATGTCGGGGTCTTTCTTTGCAAACCACGAGGGCAAAGATCATGAGCGATAGGTACACGCGATTCGGTTCAAAATTGTTTTATTTTATTTTTAATTTGTTATTTCAGGTCTGGGAGAAGACTATATTTTATCAAGAAGTTGCTAAGACGTGAGACTTAAATAACAATAATTTTCTAGGTATCTATTGTATAATGCTTATGTAACCATGCGTTGCGTAATGAATTCTCTAACTTTCAGTTAAGTTTACTCAGTAAGTAATAATTATTTATTTCTTATAATATTTTTTTTCATCATCTATGATCTCAAACTGTCACGTCCTTGAATTTCGAAAGTGACCCACCAGTCACCCCGTATTATAAAAAGTAATAAGGTTTATCGTGTAACTTATTCTGGAAATAATATTTTTTTGGAAATATTTATGAAAAAATACGTCATATCTTGTTTTGGAATGAAAAGACTACCTACTTGAATTTGATTCTAGCTAGTAACAAGATATCGGTACGAGAGCGTTTTCCGTGCAGAGATGTGCTTTTATTTTTTAAATCTACCGCATAAAAGAGACTTAAGCCACTGTCAAAATGGCATGGCACACAACTTTTAAAGAAGAAAACCCAATCGGAATTTAAAATGCATGGATTTCTGACGTCGTTATTTTACATCACAAAGACCTTAGGTACCTATAGATATTAGTTGTGTGTATTCTACCTTTCGAGGCTTGTGCAAAAATATTTTTCATTATTACAGGAAAACCTATTTCGTTAATCTTACTATTTTAGAATAAGCCTAATGTATGTTTTATGAAATGTGTGATTCTACTTGAAATCTAAATCTAAAACATTTAATATCATCGATGGACATTGTTACTTTTAAAGTCACCTACCAAAGCTATGACTATGAGGTACTTTTTTTTTAAATAATGGCGATGGGTTGCTCATATGTATTTGTTCTGTCATAGTTTCAGGCATACTTAACGAAAAAAGTCATTTGCTGCAATACTTTATCAATCGTTGCTTTTGATACGGGTTGCCGAACGGTTTGAAAGGTGTAAAACGAATGGCCTGCTGGTAAAAAAAAACACAAGTATTTCATCTTTCAGACCATTCTAGTTAAGGAATACTTCAAATTCAGTTATCTGACCAATGACTATAACCGTCGAACGATACAATTACTTACAAAAGAAGATACATCACTAAGCAGCAATAGGAGATTATTCGCGGTTGAGGAAAAGGTCCGATTTCTATCCCTTCAATGGTCAGATGGGTGATTTTCCCAAGCACAAAAAAAGTGTCGCCGAGTATTTTTAGGGAAAAAAGCGCAACCCCTTGCTCTGTGTTCCCGCACAAAAAGTAAATATATAAAAATTGGTGACCAGGGTCCATTTTTGTAGATATAACTAGCTGACCCGGCAAACGTTTTATCGTTCGTTAAACATTTTAGTTTTATCATTTTGGTGGATATTTTTATCATATTGGGGGCATGAAAAAATAAAGACGTAAAGATGACGATACTTATTAAGATAGTCACATTAGTAACTTAAAGTACAAAATACAAAGATAAGCTTATTATAAAAAAGTTCAGCAAAATGATAAAAAATATCTCGTTGTTGAAATTGACCCAGATGCTTGATTTGTGGCTAGTAACGTAGTCCGTATTTCTGATAGATAACCAAAGCTATTTTATAGTAGGTATAAGTACTTAATACCTATTATTCTCAATTTGTTTGACATTTTATTATTGTATGGCGTTGATACGTAAAACCTTTTACTAGATGTTTCAGTGCCTCATTCTGTAAGGTTGTGACTATACTATACATATTTATAACGTATAGTACCTATGTACTTAGTAGTGGATTTCTATATCGAATCTTAAATATCAATCCAAGATTTTTCATACAAAACGAATCTGGATTATGGTTGTCATGGCAACGTATGAATGCTTAAATGTTTAACAGCAACAATTTGCGATTAAGATTCATTATGGAAATCCACTATAAATGGAATACAAATCAGTTAAAAATATCTTTTGAAACGGAATCTAGGAGCTTTTGAAAGCTATAAGAGTTGTGATGTGAAATCTATCCTTTCTAATTTCTAGGGCGTGAATAATATTCACAGAGACAAAGAAATGCCCCATCCCTTCGGAACACATTAATAAATATTGCTCCGGAATATATGTATATATAAATAAAAAGGTTTTTATACTTCCACTTAAATGAGTTATTGCCGGTATTTTCAGAGGTCGATTTTAGGGCACAAAATAATTAATGAACTAGAGTCTAGTAAGCCTCAAGATGAAACTGACTAATCTTGCTTTCTATCCTAGTTTGCTTTTAGCTTTGTTGAGCCACCTACAAATTTTGCCTATTTTTTTAAATAGTGAGAGTTGAAAATGCTAAGTACATTTTTGGCTCGTGATGACTAATAGTCGAGCTGCCTAAGTGATCACCTAACGTAGCTTCAGTACGTATGTAGCGTAGTTTCTTCGTAAATAATAACGTAGGTATATATGTAAATGGAAACCAGAGTTGAATTTGGCATAGAGCCCGCTCCAGACGAGTATGGCAGCGCTTCTGTTGAACTACTTAATAATTGCCAAACTTTATGATGTCGTTGGGGAATGGGGAGTTAATATAGGGATATGTCTTAGGAGATACCTACTGTGTGTTCCTGTAGTAAATGACAAACCTAACTTCCTTGCCCTTTAAGGTGCCTCCATAAAGTGTAGGTACACCATAAAGTGTATCCTACTGAAACCTTAACGCTCAAAGAAGGTATACTTACTTACTAACATTATTTCGCACTTTCCAAGTAGACCAGGAAAGGAACTGTCCTTTGTGCGTACTCCTAGAATGAGTATTTGTTTGTGTAGATATTAAAATAAGTACTGAGATAGTCATTTTCAAGGAAAATAGCAATAAACTTCTGTATTGTCATGCAACTGGACACTACCTTCAAGATTCAATACACAAAGGTGTGGGAAGAAAATTGTATTACAAACAAGATACACCTTTCACAATGTTGTCAGTTTATATGTAACACTGTGTCTTAAATAAAGACGCGTGTCTGTATTGTCTTTACGAACACTTGCGGTCTATTGAAACATTGTGGCCTAGTGTCGCCGTGATGTCTGTAAAGACAATCATAGATAGGTAATATGTTTAGTAGTACAATTAATGAAATCCTTCTAAAAAGTATTTAATTTAACATAAAAAATCATGAAAACACTATGCCTACAATAAATCTAAACGCCCAGAGACTCTAAAAAAGCCATCACAAGTAATTCTTCATGAAGACACGCTCTATGCCTATGTAATCCTTTACTTACACCTTAGTTTTGAAAGTCTCACCTGATGATAAGTAAACAATAAGCAAATTAGCTTAGGAAAAAAGGATCTGGCCCATCATAGACTATTACCGGAACACATCACCGCCTGAGCATTTGGCATCATATTCTGGGAGTCTGGCCAGGCTATCCCTGAAGGAGTTTTACCAGTGAGCGACGATTGTTATAGAAATTTACCATTACTATAAATTCCGAACATTTTTGATTTCTTTCACTTCACGACCGTTGATATCTAGGTATTATTATTTCACATGATTTATTTGGATCTGATTTTCTTGTATTTTATACCTATACCTAATCTTTGATTGTGGCATACCAACGTGAAATTTAGTCCTGACTATTACGTATCAATTATTAAATTTGATTTAATAGGTATAACATTCGTCTATCAGCACCAAAAATTTAGAAAATCGCAATAAATCGATAGGTATACAACTAAAATTCCTAGGAATATCAAGATATCAACGATTTCCGATAATAGTTGCTCAAATTACTTGGTAGTCGACGCCCCCAACTCAGCCCTAGGCGCTGGCAATCGCGGTTCGATCGCTCTTCAACCACTCATAATGAACAAGCTATAATGGCCATCATGAATAAAATCAAAAGTTATAAACACCTGGCTGGTGTCGGATAGCCTTGTGAAACTTTTATCATGAATGTTCCCGTGCGCAAATAACACCTACCTTACAAAATCAATGTAGGTAGGTAATGATAGTAGGTACCTATTATTCAAAGTAGGATATGCATTATTTTGTGTTAAGATTTATTTATGAAATATTTGTAAATGGATGAATGGAATAATTTACTTTATGTTTACACTATATATTTAAAAGTGACGACCACTGTGGCGAAGGAGTAAACCTGTCTGCCTCAGACGCCAGTGGTTACGGATTCGATTCCTGCACGGAACAAGAAAAAAAAATGTCCCGTGTCTGGGTGTTAATCTATATATTCTAGGTTCCCCCCTAGTTCGCTACATGGTATGCTATAACACAAGCTATGCTTACTTTGGGGCCATGTATTTGGTGTGATTCTCTGGGGATTTTATTTTATTTTTTATTTATTTTATTAATCTAGGAAGCCCGCTTGTTGTAGTGGTTAAATACTTACAATACCTTCAGCTATGCCAGAAGGTTCTAGGTTTGAATTCGGGGTGTATATTAATATAATTAATGCCAGTTGTCTGGTATCCATAGCACAAGTTCGTGAAGAAACTTTAACTTAAGAGTCCTAAAAACTAAGGAGAGTAAGAGCTATGTTGCCGTACATACCGTTCATAATAAGTACGTATAGTCCTTTTCATGAAAGAAGTCCCGCAATTTGGGCGATAATACACCCTATGCGTTTGACATAAGAGCAATGCACAGGATATCTTTTATGAAAACGACTTTACATACCGTTGCCGTTACAGATGACCAATTTGGCGATGGGGTAACACTGTCTGCCTCAGACGCCAGTGGTCGCGGGTTCGAGTCCCGCACGAAACAAGAAACAAAAATGTTCCGGGTCTGGGCGTTTATCTATATACATATGTATTTATATTCTAGATTCCCCTCTAGTTCTCTACATGGCAACCCATATCACAAGCTCTGCTTAGTTTGGGGCCATGTAGTTGGTGTGATTGTCTGGGGACTTTATTATTATTTATTTATTATCATTAGTTTGTTAGAAACCATTTCAGAAAATTCTGACGACCACCTAGCAGTACTTTGCCAGCTTGGTGATTTACAGCCCATACCTCCTCAGAGAGAGAGTCATGGCCCTTTAGTGAATTCATTAACAAAGGTTCTTATGACGACGAGGGTTTTAATAAATGACACATACAGGTGCACACATACCTGCTGCACATAAGTTTTACCAACGGAAAATATACAGAAAAAAATAGTTAGGAGTTTTCAATGCCAAAATTGAATAGGTACCTACCTACTTTTGCAAGAAAAGGTCATTAGTTCCTTTATACTATACCGTTATGAATTATCCATTAAATTTAATTATTCTATTATACCTAACAATAACGATTATGTAAGGGATACAGAACAAAACGATAATTTGGGCAGTATTATCGCTTTAGGCAATTACTTCTTAGTAACCCTAAGTTATTTATAAATAGGTATTTATTATCCTATCAGGGTATAATTGGTTATGGTCCTATTCATTGAATTTCTGTAGTTTGGCACTGTGAAGGTTAAAAGCGTCGGCTTCTATAATGCCACAGTACAGATATATACAGTAATTCAACTCAGCCGCATCTTTGAAATAAGTTTAAATTACATTTGCCTTCTTTGTGTTTACTTCCATTTTGTTTTGTGACTGCAAATATACTTTCTTTATATAAACAAATAAAGCACTTTGTAAATGAATAGGAAGTGTTCAACAAAAATACGTTTTGTGTCAAAAAACCATGTTTACGTTTGAATAACAAATCGGTCTTATTAATTAGCGACCGAAAAATACTTGCGCCTAGACTGAGACGCACGAAAAGATTTATTATTCATTTTTTTTTTAAATATAATTAATCCGCATATTAACGAAAAGCTCAATCAACAATTGTTTCGGTATGCAGACACTCGCGACTGGCCGCATGCCGAGCCCATGCCGAGATCGAGCCGCGTAGGTATAGCTCGCGTTTCGTCCGTTTGTATGAAGTTGAATTACTGTAGATATATGTACTGTGATAATGCTTTTATACTATGCACGCTATACTATTTATTTAGTATTAGCCCGGGTACAGTTTGTCTCTAAATTGTTGTTGATTTAGATGAGACTTTTCACATCGATATTTTCTCTGACTTCGTTGACAAAACCGAGCTAACTTGACAATGAAGGTGTATATAAAGGAACGCATTGTGTGGTTTACTACAAACATTCATCCCTTATTTGCCTTTATCTCTTGGAGGTTGATACTTTCAAAAAGTAGCCTAGATTGAACCTGCGGGTTATCTATTTATGTATTTATATTCTAGGTTCCCCCCTAGTTCGCTACATGGTATCCCATAACACAAGCTAATGCTTACTTTGGGGCCATGTGGTTGGTGTGATTGTATGGGGTTTTTTTTTTATTATTTATTATCAATTGTTTCAATTGAAAAATTGCATTTGAAAAAGTATAGGTTTGACCATGAGTCTCTATGTGCATTCCAAATTTTATACAAAGCGGTCCAGTGGTAGGTAAAGCAATAAAAAGGCGTAAAATTAAAATGCGGTGGTTTGAAGATGTTAGATTGCGTTCGTGCTTTTCACACCACAAATAAGTATCTTAAGCTACACAGATGACATATTGAACAGTGTTGCATGAAGCAGATTAGCTGTCGATCCTTATTTCAGAAGTGCTTTGAGGACTACTGCTTTCGTCACCGTGCAAATAAAAGTTTCTACTTATAGCTACTCTTATAGCGCAAGTTAATATCAACTTTTGGACGAAAGCAACATCCTCCACTAATGACCTAGTTAAAATAAAATATCTATATCTTACCTGAGCCTTACACATGGCTGTATTAATATTTGTAACAATATAAGTTTAAAACCCAAAACCCTACTACCTAAATACCTAAGCCCCAGAGCCTCGAACGAAAGCTTATGATTTGCTATTCGATGAACATGTAAGTTGGCATAGGTACCTACGTAGATTCTTGTACATACACAAGCTGGAACATACCTACCCCTTTTTTGTGCAATCACGTCCCCGACCGCCCAAGGGGGAACGGCGGGGTATGTGGGGATGTCCCGGCAGGGGGCCGGACCGACCCACTAAAAACCTCCAGGTGTACCTCATCCGCCATAAGTGGATTGCGCCCAGCCAGAGCCGAGCGTCCTCCAACGTTGGAAATGGTCCAGTACATAAGAGAATTTCCCCACCATAGCCCTAGTAGCCGCATCAGGTCCCCTTACCTGCTACGGCTAGCTATCGGGACGGAGAAGGTGAGCGTATATCCTTCTCCGTCCCCCCTCCGCCTACTGCGGGTCAGTGCCGAGGAGACGTCATCCTCCCAGCACCGCTCCGCCGCCTCCTTCTGCGACATTACATCCTCGCAGTAGGAGGTCATGGCCACCCAAGCCGCTTGACTCCCCAACATGGCCTCTACCAGACTGGGGGGCGGGAGGTCACCCCCGACGACAGACGTCATTTCGTGCCGCTGCCGACCCCACGCCAGACACACCGTCAGGGTGTGCTCCACCGTATCGTCGGCCGCCACACAATGGTTACACTCTGTCGTTACCTCCCTTGGAACATACCTCAACATGTCAGGTAAAAGTCAAATAAAAACTATTACTTCACGCCTAATTGACACAGGCGTGAAGTTATTTATGTGGGTATGTACTTATCCGACTTCAACACAAATAGGTATGTTAAAGCTGAAGCGTTTGATTGAACGCACTTATCTCTCCAGAGATCCAGCTCAATCGGATTTGAACAAATATTTTTGACACTTAGTAGGTATAGATATTAGCAGGTATATAGTATAGTCCACCTCCTAAGGAAGGTCATATGTATAACCCGTTCACAAAAATCAGAACATTAACATCATCTAGCATTCATCTGATAAATTTGATGTAGGTATAATTTATGTGAATAGTGAATATGTAAGTAGGTAAAATTTTCCATTGATATTTTACAGCGTAAGTAAATATCATAGAAGGTAAAAACATAAAAACAACTTTTGAATGAAATAATAACACATTGTCGGTAAATCTTATGATCTGAAATTTGAAACGACTCGTCGCATGGCATGGCGGCGTCTTTCTTCGTATTCAGCTTGAATTTTTCCTGTTTGACGTCATCCTAAGATCTAGAAGACTAAGCGTACACGTGTCTACTTCAAAATTATTGATAGGTATGTATTTAGAATTTTGAAAAGATGTTTTCTATTGATGCCTTGACACATCTCAACAGTTCGATCTTCTGAAATGGTGGAAGATTTGTTAAATTTGTATGTGATTTATTTCAAGAGTACACTTGTAAAAGTGCCTATCTATTGATTAGACTTTGAGTCAATTAAAATTATTACAACACTTTAGGCTTTAAAATATTTTTAACAGATATCTACGCTTTTAAACTAGCTAACTACGATTAGTACTTAGATAGTGGTGGTCTCAGATTATAGAACAAAAGGCGTGTGGTTAATTTGGCAGTTCTAATAGGAAGGTCGATAGTTACCATTCAGGTATTCAGGAAAGGGTCTAGTAATCAGAAAATTGTGTTGAAAACGAGTCTTACCTACAGCGGGACTAAAAAAAACTATATACTACTTACCTATTTATGCTAAAAGGGGTCGGGCATCCGTGTAGAAATAGCCCTACCGCTTCTGAAAAAGTGTGTCGTAAGGCTGCAAACTGGACGGTAGTGACAGCGACAGCAGCGCGGGCAGCGATTTCCGGGACAGCATAGAAAATATTGAGTTTATATAAAACCACGACAAATCGCTCGAGCGCCCGCTGGCAGAACGGAACGGCCCAGATTCCCAGCGTCGCTGCCGTCCAGTTCGCAGCCTAAAAGGCGAATAATCCGAGTGACCCAGCTTGCTGCTACAATTCCTTCACAACATTCCCTGGATATGTGTGTCGAAAACGCGACACCTGCGTGTTGGTGGTACCCCTGGTTCGCTTTGCCAGGACCATCCATGTATAATCTTGCACTAAATGTCACCGTGTTTATGTAGAACCAGCAATGTTTGATGTAGAACCAGTTACTTCATCAACCCGTGTGTTGTCCAGCATTTTCGATCTCAATTCTCATTCACTTGTCAAGTGAGATTAAGGTCAGAAAAGACTCGGCAGATCATTTAGCATTACCTCATAGGTATTAGGATCTCCTTTAAAAATAAAACAACATTGCAAATATGGATTGCTTGAAAATGGTTTTAGACCTATTAGTCGGTCCGTTATATTTTTAGTTTAAATCGTGTAATTCAGTTAGTACTTGCAACCATGCTGGGAAGCCATAAAAGATTTTTTATTAAATAGGTTCCAGGCCATTCCTGTATAGACGGCAACGAAGCCGCTGATGAACTCGCGAGAACAGCAGTAATGGGTAGTCGATACGGTCCAGAACCATTCTGCGGCATCCCGAAGAGCTTGACGCGTTTAATACTCACCACCCAGTGCCTCGCAGAAATCAAAAGCCTCTGGGAACATTCACTGGGCATGAAACACTCAAGGGAACTGATAAAGGGATACTATAATAAGTCATAAGCAGAATCAGTAGTATCTCTTAACAAACCCCAACTACGCGCAGTGGCAATATCACTAACAGGACACTGCAAACTAAACAAGCATAGATATTTCTAACCTGGGTCTCACTGACACGGCGCTCTGCAGATACTGAGAAAGCGCAGAGGAAACCCCTCTACACCTACTGTGCCACTGCCCCGCAGTTACGCACAAGCTCTCCGCTCACCTGGATAAGCATGAACTGGATCCAAGAGATTAGGAGCATCGCCGTAAGGAAAATCTTAAATTTCCATTGGAGTGTGTGGCGAGATATAGATTGGGACTCACACAATAGATCTTCTAGGTCGCAATGTGACGAGCGGACAAGACTGCAAATGTACCCTATTTTAGCTGTCATACAGACTAGGCGTTGCAACTTACACAAAGGTTAAATCTAAATTTACCAACTACCTACTCTGTTTTACGAGCTAAAGTGAAAGTAATTGGTCACAAAGGTACGTGGGATAAAATTTATTTTGTTACATGAAATAGGCTAATACGCGTCAGGTATTTAAAGGACTGCTTCAGTGATTGGGCCCACTAGATTAATGTCCCATAAGGACCAAACAGTGAATTCAAAAAAATATTATTTTTTGTTCTGTGATACGTCCCATTGACTTTATTGTAGGAAATAATGAGATCAAGTACGGTCAGCAAGCAAACTAGTAAGAAAAAATAATAAAAGATCTTACAAATTAATCATCTTAAAATAAAAAAAACACACAATTTATTTAGCTTTAAAGAATAAAAAAAAATAACATGACTGCATGCACGTTGCTTAGTATCGACGGCGGGTTGCTATAAAAGAATAAGAATGAATGCAACGTGGCGAAACTTTGCGATTCGCTGTCTCACTTGCACTTAAGTTCAACTGCATCAGGCTATCTCGAGTGAGCGAGCGCGAGCTTTGTTACTGTGAATATTCGTTTTGTTTAAGTGAACTGTTTATCTATATAGACAATGATGACTGATTTAAAACATTGATAATATTTGATTCTGTGATTATTTTAATTATTTGAACTGTGTTTAATTTTAGGAAGTAATTTTTTTATTGTAAGACAAATAACCTCATACATTCAAATTGTCAATACCTACACATACTTTATTTTATTACATCACAGTTTTATAGTGTTTTAAATGTAACATGTTTTTAATTTTTATTGTTGATTATTTTTAATATAAATGTTTATTACGAATCAATAGACAATGATAGAGAATGAGGACTGATTTAAAACATTGATAATATTTGATTCTGTGATTATTTTAATTATTTGAACTGTGATTTTTTTAATTTTAGGAAGTCATTTTTTATTGTAAGACAAATAACCTCATACATTAAAATTGTCAATACCTACATACTTTATTTTATTACATCATAGTTTTATAGTGTTTTAAATGTAACATGTTTTTAATTTTTATTGTTGATTATTTTTAATATGAATGTTTATTACGAATCAATATTTTGTCTTTTATTGATATTCTTATTATTTTGCTTGCTGACCGTACTTCATCTTATTATTTCCTACAATAAGGTCAATGGGACGTATCACAGAACAAAAAATAATATTTTTTTTGAATTCACTGTTTGGTCCTTATGGGACATCAATCTAGTGGGCCCAATCACAGAAGCAGTCATTTAAAGATCCCTGTTTGTTTTGAAAAGGTTAACACTATTTTATTACAACAATTCGACAAAACCTTGCTGCAAACTGGACGGCAGCGACGCGGGGAATCTGGGCCGTTCTCGACGCCAGCAGGCGCTCGAGCGATTTGTCGCAGTTTCATAAAAACTTCTATCGTGTCGCGGGAATCCCTGCCCGCGTCGCTGTCGCTCTCACTGTCGCTGCCGTCGAGTTTGCAGCCATATTGTCCAATCAACTGTATAATTTTATTTTATTTGGGTGGCCAACAGCATTTAGTTAAAAACTAGGTTTACTATATTGCAGATGGATTAGATTAGAGTGCAGGCAAACCTTTTTTTTGGGAAACGGCGGGGTATGTGGGGATGATCGGGCAGAAGGCCGGACCTACCCACTAAAAACCTCCAGGTGTACCTCACCCTCCCACGGTACCGCCATTGCATTACCCGCGAGCCCCGGCGGACTGCGCTCAGCCTCAGCCGAGCGCCCCCTACGTAGGAAATGGTCCAGTACACGAGACCATTTCCCCTCACATAGCCCTATGCCGCAGCAGAGTGCAGGCACACCTAGGTAGCTTTTATTTAGTTGAATAAGTGAAGTATATACAAACATATACAGGGTCCGCTTATAATAGTCAATTATATTTTAATAGCAGATTAGAAATGATGAGTGGGTCTGAATTTCGAAAAAAAAAAATATTTTAAATGTTTTTCTTAAATAAAAATTTCAATTTTTTTTGTAATTATGACCCCATTCAGTCTTAATCTACTATGAGAATATTATTGACTATTATAAGGCGACCCTATATTTAAATGTGGGTCAGGATCTTATTATTAATAGAATATTCGAACCACAAACATTCCACGAGATAAAATAATAGAACCACGATAAAAGAAACCTTTGTGAAATGTTAAGAGTAAAAATAAAACACAGTTTTATCAATCATACAATGTGTATTTAATATAAGATACAGTTGTGACAGGTGAACAAATAATTTCAAAATATAAAAATAAAATCACTACATTGAACAAAATTTAAAATATTGAGATAAAATTACATTTATTATGCCCAAATGTGTGATAAATAAAAACTGAGGTAGATTATACCCATCTTCAACTGGGGGTCAAATTATATTTAAAAAGAAATAGGTTTTCATCATCGGGATCAAGCAAATAAGACAACGCATTAAACATTATACTATTTATAATTAAATATCTACAAATTGAATATAAGTAACGCACACTATTCGGGATACAGACTCCACATATAGGTTACTGTATTCATGTCAAACATTTACAATAAAAGAGAACATTCATATAATAAACGCATATAGGAAACTTTAAAAGACAAATCGCGTACAATATTAATCTCTACATTACTTGCCGCGCCTCGCTCGGAACCATGACATTCTAGGTTAGAGCTTAGCCTCGCTTCTAATAAATGCCAACCAAACGCGAAACAAACCACAGATAATCCAGGAACAATACTTAATAAATAACTAACTATATACATTCCCCGCGGTACTTTCCGGTAGCATTGAAACTAAAGCAAAAAAGAAAAAAACCCGACTAGTATAATAACATGCCTGAACACAGTTAACAGGTTTTTTCCTTGATTGGTCCTGTTTCATCAAAAGTTAAATGCCGTTACTCTCCACGCTCTGTAGTGTGTTTCGCGCTTTTACAAACTCTATTAATATAAGAATTACAAATAGGAATTAAAATGCTGAACAAAGAATGTCACATTCCTTATAAAACACAGAAACTCTTGTTCCCAAAAATATATTTAAATTATAAGAATTATTCACATCAAGAGGATTCAAATAAATACAAAAATTTCAAATTTAATTCAAATGAGTTGCTCACAAATAAAATACAATGTAAATTTTAGAAACATACACAAATCGGACAACATTTTTCGACACAATCTACAACTATGGTGGCAGTGATAAAATATATTGTTCTTTATTCGTACTTAATTACACCTATGTTAATACATTGCCATATAATTTAGAATTCGCTACGATCGAGAGTTCACTTCACAAAATATTTTACTTTTTTCTCATTGCTTTTAATCTTAAGTCTTTTATACTAAGTAAGTAATGAAACTAAGAAAAATGTAAGACAGAATTTTGTACTAAGCTGTAGGCCAAATTATTTACCGAAGTACTGTGTCGATTTGAGCATTTTGAATATAAGGAACTTTATGCCAAAATTGAGCGTCATTCTAAAAGAGAATATTTAAGCAGATACACTTTATCATGAAATCACTATTATTGCCAATATTTTTGAGATCAACTTCTGAAATCCGCATAAATTATTAGAATACAAAAACCGAATTCGTATTAAAAATTTGGTGTCCAATTATAATTAAAAAAATAAGTCGTAAAAGGCGAGCCAATCAAAATATGGCACTTCTCTCAGTGCTGAAAAAATTATACTAATTTTTAAAAATTTATTTAAAAAAAATCAGTTCATTGGAAAATTTCCAAAAAAGAAGTCTTTGATGTAAACAATAGCTTACAGTTTTATATTAACCAACGATCAGGCACCAACATGACTAAGATGAAATTCTCTACCAACCACCTATTTTGGTCTTAACTTGCATTCTAAAATTTCTTCTAACTGTCCGATCGTAACAATGATGCATTATAAAAGAGAATTAGATGAAAACACGCATAATTGTATCTTGTCTAATTTTTAGTCATATTAATTTCGAAGGTAATTTAAATGGCGTGATTTAAAATATTGCTACATATCTTATCTAAAGGCAATTTGTTTTAATTAAATAATTTTCCTGTGAGTATATCATAAATATTGAGCATCTAGCTCCTTTATAAGTACATCAATTTAATCATAGCTATTGCTTTACGATCGGCCAAAAATCCTTTCCTAATCTTTTCCTATGTATTCAGTTATTTTAACGTACACGAAACGTATCGCCAATTAGAAACATTCAAATCCGTACTTCACAAAGTCCTACAAACAAGTCTAACGCTTAAAATCTTGGTATATGATACCTATCTTATCTCTTACAACATCAAAAATGCGAAAACCTGAGAACCCTTTTATTTTCTATTCAAGATACGCAGTGACCACATACAATTATCCACCCTAACTTACCTATAGGTAGGCACTAACTAAAAATACTAGCGAGATCGTGTGAGTACAGAACACAATTTATTTCCTTATAAAACCTCTTACTGCTAAAAAGGCATTTCATATTCTGATAACTTTTGTATAAGGGACCTCCAAAAACATTTAATTTCTACCAACTATTAAATCGTCTGCACTTGTATATTACAGTAAATATCATTGGCATGGTACGTTTAATTTATTGCATTGCTTGAATAGGCCACACTTCATCAATCTCAAAATATTTCAATAAGTATTTATTAAATATGGTATTGTGCCTTTTGGAAAGTTATATTTCTATGATTTGATGAAAAGTGGCCTTCAGTTTATATTACTAATATTTAATTAACTTTTGTAATTACCAAGTATGTATAATCTTTGTATACTTTATACAAAAACGACTGTTCTTTTGAATTATTGCGCATGGAAACAAATATAACTTTCCTTATCACATACCATGTTTATTGCTATTAGTACATTACGTGTCAATTCGTTAAAAATACTAAACTATTTCATATAGCAAACACAACTTCAATATGGCAGTGACATATATCAATAGAAAATAAATTAGACAGGTGTTGATTCCATTAAGCGTAATTGAAAAACCTTGGCATGAATTCTTATATAAATTGATTTAATTCAATATTCTAAAAATGTAAACACACCAAGATAAAAGTGAACACTACTGTTAAGTATTTATGTTTGTATCGAAGCACTTGTGGTCGTGAACATCATTTCGTTGAGGGAAGACGAAAAAGTCCAACTTTCGACGACATGCGCGTAAAAACTCACACCGCCTTAAATTGGCACCGAAGCGAAAAATACGCGGTTCCATCACAAAAACCACATTAAGCGGCGAATTAAACTACATACTAAACTAATTCGAATCACAAGATTCTATCCATTAAACTACTATGTACATACGAATTGGCAGTGATGGGTTATCGCTGGTCGTAAAATTGTCTTCACGACATTACTAAATTACCTTAAAAATATTCAGACTACTCTGTCCTACGAACCGGATGAAAAACCGGATTTAAACTAAAACCGCGTTATTACAATCGAATACTCTAATGGCGACAAAAAATCAAATAAAACCGTATATTTTACATTTCCACCTAAATTATTTACAATTTGATCGTCTCACAAACGATGTCCGGGCTTAAATTTGAAGCCGGACGAATATCATTTTATAAAAATGTTCTTAAGCATCAGTCTTGTGAATATAATAAATGTTCTGATTACCGACACCGTCCTAGCAGTCTAACCGACAATTGTTCTTTGGCAACAATTGTTACATGCGAGTAATTGAGCCCGCAATTCGTCAAGAATCAACATCTGCCTCAGAATTACCACATTACAATTTACTAACACATTCTTTGATACAACCAATGGCATTTATTAAACTAGATTTCAATAAGACTCATTTCTGGTCATCAAACTAATAAGAGTAGATTGCCATTGATTCGTACATTTCCTATATAAAATCTAGAGAATTTATCGTCCGCACGGCCAGAAAGCGTTGCCGCCGTACCGTCTTCCTAGTTTTCGTTTCTTGGCGCCGGAGACTTCAGGGGTTTTTTCTTCTTCTTTGACGACTGGGGCGACTGCAGCAGCTGGTTCTGGTTTAGTTTCGCCATTTTTCTTCAGCAGGAGGTTGTTGAGAAGACGCGATGAAGCACATTGTCGGACGGGTAGCGACCTTGAAGGAGTCACCACAGTTCTCTTGACAGGCGGTGGAGTCGGAGCTTTCTTGTAGGACTCGCAGAACTGCTCGAACAAATACACCTTGGTCTGGGTCGGCAGCTGAGCGATTTCTACACGCTTGATCCGCTTTACATCCTTTTCTGGCACCCATTCATCGTCGATCCTGTAGAAATATAACCGGTTTAGTAAAATAAAGGAGCGGTGCCACAAAGAGGTAGCTGCAAACACGTGGAAATATACAATATCAATAAGTAATTGTTTAATCTCTGTCCATATTTATTCTTCACTGTAAAATAATTGCATTGAGAAGAAATATGGTGTTTGCAGCGTTTTTGAGTTGTCATCCTGAATTCACAGAACGAGTAAAGCACTAGAGCACTAGGCATGCAAACTTACAGTCTAAAAAGATATTAATGTTAATAACTCTACTTCAGTGGCTGCCAATTATATCTTATACTTTCCAAGAAAAAAAGTATAACTCGCGTATATGGGCGAACTGATAAAAAAATAAATTAAGGTCTTTAATGGGTAAGTACAGTGAAAATAAATGTACTTAAGTGAAAGTACATGAATTGGCCAAATGTGCAGTTGTTTACTGATAAAGCTCTATCGTACAACAATGCATGGTTTGCATTACGTTATACTTTTTTATTTAAAAGGAATATAAAATGAGTGTATCGGTTAATTTACATATTTATAATAGTAAGCTGTGCAAACTACCATAATAATAATATATAATAATAATAAAATCCCTGACAATCACACAACTTATACACACCTATCAAAACAACCATATGTTTCAGTTTCACATTTGAAACTTTAGTGAGTGAAGTTTTATTGCAATTAACACCGTTCATTCACAATTTTAATTAGTCATTTTATGTAAATTTTTCATTCCTATATAGGAGGTTTGTACTAATCAATGGAAGTCTTGTGACTGTTGTATCTTTTTCTGTGACGATTTTTCTGTATTGCTACACAACTGACTGGGCTTACGCTTACCACTAATTGGAAACCACTGCTCTAGCTTGTGACAATGTAAGAACAAACATAAATTCAACAAAAGCTTGATTAGACAATATAAATAAGTCACTTTCAGAAATGGCAAATAATATTACGTGATATCTAAATGACAGGACTGACAACTCTCTTCAATTGCTAGCAATCATTCAGAAGTGGAAATACAAATGTACAATCTCTTGCACGTAAAGCTTGACAAAGCTGGAGGGTCTAAATAATGGTTAATGCAATTTTATGAGCAGTAAGTAAGCAGACCATTGACATGAATAGGCGGTGAAACTTTATAGTAAGCATATTAATTAGAATAGTTGAGAGCAATACGTGCAGTTGACCGTACATGCTTAAATTTATACATATAAAAGATGTAACCATTAATTGGTAAATTAAGACTACTAGATTGAAATAATAATATGCTAGCAACATTTTCACTTTTGATATCTTTGTGGCACGCAATTGGATTTGATATTTATCATGCCATGCATTACGAATTTTGAATGAGAATAACTGTATGAAATGTTACATTGGCATGAAATTGCATTGGTTCATTGTAAGATTTCACAAAGTTAGATGACACTTAACTCGTAATAACAAATAGATGATTAGTGCGAGTCTACATTTAGTTAATGAACTGAATAAATTAAAATGAAAGTGTCTTTATGAACTCGTGACTGTTGAGAGCAGCTAAAACGCCTGTAACATGTCGCCTGTCGAAAAAATAATTCCAATGATACAGTTCTGTATTACATAGAAAAATCATATAACAAATACTTTTGACCCCACAGCTTAATCAAATGAATAGCAACCACATTTTCGGCCGCAAAATATTGCAATAAAATCAATTGACCTCTTTTTAAATATTACTTGTAGAAGTAAATAAATTATTTATTTTTAATATTCAGTCTTTTAAGAGTATTTGTACTATTTTTATTAATGTACCGATGAATATCAACATACATTCGATAAAAAGTACTTAGGTGCATAATTCATTAAAAGTTTTTTTTCTATCATATTTATAAACCGTATCATGTTATATTAAAATCTCGTAATAAGGTAATGACTTATATGGCAACACATCATGGTGATGTTCGCATAGAGATAGGTTGATAAACCCTACAAGATTCGTGAAATAATACCCAGACAAACAATCAGGTAAGAACTAAACAGGTGACAATAACATGGATCGTATTATAACTAAATATACATCAGCGAGTACATACCATAGAGTCCTTAAACCATAGAGGCCTTTTAATTGAAGATTTTCAATCAAAAACCTTATGGACAACCTGTTTATGCACTTTATTTTAACTTGTAGTTTGTAATACTTATAGTTCGTGCTTGTAACCTTGTTGTAGCCCGGCTAGTCTTTGACCCCACAACAAATTATTGTGAGTTTTAAACTAATTAGTAATCTGGTTATTGATACTCTACGATAAATACTCGCTGCTGTAAACATACATTTTATCTACACAAAAAATGTGGCAATGATGCATAGCACAAAAAGTGGCCAATGAGAGATGATTCAAAATAAATACCTCCTTAATCCATATTAAGACAAGAAATATAATGTTATAAAAATGTAAGTCGTGTATTGATTTATTATACACAAGTATAAGAATAAATATTTATGATTCAGGTTATTATTAAGATTTTATATGCAAACTGCATACAATAATTATCAAAACAAATCTCTTAATATTATCGACAGATTTTATTATTGAAAGGATTGAGTGTGTATAAAAAATCATTCTTTGTTGAAACAGAATGTGTGCTAATTAGATAATAACCCACCTGTCTATTACCATACGTTTAAAAAACGACTATAAAGGATCTGTAGAATGATAAATATTCTGTTAGATATTTAGCTTATAACTTGGAACTTACATTATTCAGTGTTATTATATTTTGCACTGGACTTTTCGAGTTTTTTTTCATTAATGACTGCGTTGTTAAAAATACTTAGATACACTAAATAATTAACGCTAAATACTTTGTGAATCTATATAAATATAAAACATACATAGTGAATATGCAACTAAGCGGGAAATCTTTCACAGTTTTATAGCGACCATAAAGTCTTTACTTAATAAATCCACAGAGATCATAAGTTATCTGACTGTATCCAGCAAAACATAATAATAGCCAAAATAAAGTAACATAGTAGTATACCTTGTAGTCATTTACCGCATTTCACTATAGTTATACTTAGGAATATTTAAAGCTTCAAGTGGTAACAATAATTTCCACCACATTTTTTTCTTGTCTTTAATGTAGTTGGAGTTAAAAAAAATAGAATTGTTAAATTAAATACTTATAATCAAACTCTTTTCTCTTACCTGAACACATTAAGAGCACAAACATGTAGATTTTCAGGATTAACGACTCATTCATTAGTAGAAATACTAAACTATGAGTGGTTAATGTTATAAAATTGAAAAGTTTCGGAGCTGATTTTCCAGTTTTCTCATAACTAGCAACAAATTTCACAATAGAGGTAATTAATAAATACCAAAACTGTCAAGTCACTTTATTGATTGCCTTGAGATAAAAAATCAATTGAAAAATCAGCCCTTAGAAATGTTAATACCCAAGTTTTGACTGAAATTCAGATGTTCAGAGTTATAACAAAATATATTCCAAGTAGACTGATTATATGCAACTTCAAATACCAAACAAACCATATTTTCACACTTCTAAGGCAGCTTATTATACAAAACTGCCTTAGAAATGCTTAACAACTAAGATAACTTACACATGGGGCGGGTGATATGTCAATAGCGCTTCTTTTCTCATCTCGGCGGCGTTGTATCTTGTGGCCTTCAGTGTAGCCTGTAGAGTTATTGTGTGGACTCCGATGTCTCGAAGTGTACAAGCTCCGCCGAGACGCCATTTTGTAGCACACACCAAACGCCAAACTAGCCCCTCCATTATGCCGGTGTCGAAGAAATCGAACATGCGCGCTGAAAGGATTAAAATTATAATTATTTTAAACACTTTTACTTTACATGGAAACTGTCACGAATAAAGTTGTATGTAATCATTAACTCATTCACTCATTAATAGTGAGGTAGGGCCCAGGATGAAAGAGCTAGTCGTGGGCAAAACCCGTTTTCAAAAGTGTCCTTACTAATGGTTACAAATACATTGTCTCCTTCGGCAGGGACTTGGGAAACCATATACTTCATATTAATTATAACTTTATATGCACCATTCATTCAGTCAACGCTTCGGAAGTTTATTTTAAGTACGGAAAGAAATGGCCGTATCAGCTTGTGCGCAATATGTTCTGGCAAATCGTTATAGAGGAAAAGGATAACAAACATAGAGCCTCCCATTTCTCCCACCAGTACTAGTTAGTTACACAGGAAATAATTTATTTTGTCGGATATAAAAAATGGGAAAATCCGGTACCTTACTATACTGCTGAGGTGATTATTATGAAAGGTTTTTAAGCGTCGATCATGACTCAAGCGTAGATTCGCTTTCAATTCTCCATGGAGGACTCTCAAAAAAATTATAACTTAAGTAAAGCTCAAGCTAAGTAAGTTTTCATAATACAAGCCTCCATACAATACTCGAGCGTTAAAAGATATTATTTCTAGCTAGATCTTCTGTCAGCATTTCCCATAGAGAAATTTAAAAAGCCCTCTTTTAGACTAATATTATTTAACTTACCAGACCAAGGCTGTCGTCTGTACCGCAACTTTTTTCCATTCCTTCTTATGAGCTTGGCTGCACTATCGCTTGTTTTCTTTCCGCTGCCAGAGTTCGTAGGTGTTTCGTTGAAGTGGTTGTTAACATGTCTTTCCAGCAAAATCTGAAATGCACATTCAAAAATATTAAAAAAACAGACCCAAGATTAAAGAAATTTTACAGGAGTTATATAAAAAGTCTCTTTAAAGATCTTTGTATAAAAAAGCAGCTAAACTGCGGAATCGGGGATAAAAAATCTTGTTCTTCTTTTATTCTACTTTGTCGTCTTTTATTCTATAATACTTGCTTTTGTTCATAACACTCATCTCCTTTGCATCTCGTGTCCTTGCGTTGATTCGTTGATTAAATTAATAACCAACCGAGCAATTTAGACATCCTTCAACATGCAAGGGACTAAACTGATTGATCAGAGTAAAAATAATAAATAGAAAATGGTAGGTAGTGGTCCACCGACGTAGCTCTCGTAATCCAAAACACTGTTGAGCTGATCTCGACGGCCCTTAAGGAAAGAAAACATAACACGAGTATTTGATCTACACAGACATTTCATATTATTTAGCCGGAAAACTTTATGACCACACCAAGATTGTATTTACCGCAAGCCTTATCATTATTAACTTCAAAGAGTTTAAAATTATTTGATTGAAACGTAAATTATATAAGTCGTGGTATGGTCTGATAACAAAAAAATATTACACCATGATAGAGTAGGTGAAGAAGAAAATTACAAATAAAAACAAAAGAATCGATTCTTTTTTATTAATGAGCTCAGAGAGCTTCGAAGACGTAAAGATTAAAAAAGAAAAAAAATGGTGACTAGCCCCGCGTTTGACATATCAAACATGTTCTATCTCATATATGGTGTTAGTGAAGACGTCGAAAATGACAGGTTTTGAAGGGAACTGGCTCTTCGAACAACATTGCCGGAACACATCACCATCACAGAGGTGATATTTTGCGGCATAATTTATATGAAGGGCGGTTGCTAGCCAGGCGAGCCCTGAAGGGGTTCTACCACCAACCGGGGGTCACTGCGATTAATAATTAGATACTAGTGATTCGATGGGATGAGATTTAAAAAATATTAAACGAGATGGTTGACTAAATGGCAATTTTAAGGATAAGAGGTTGAATCTTAATACCAGATTATTAATCTGCCAATCCCACAGGGGATAAAGGCGTGAAGTTATGTATGTATCTTAATATTCAACAATGTGAATAACGTACAAACTGTCACAGGGTTTTAGATACCAAACCTGTTTAAACTATCATCTTATGGTTACTTGCTAAGAAAAAAAAAAATATACAAAAACTAACAAATACCGAGATAACGACGCTCAAACAACAAACTATTGCATTTAAACTCACTGGAAGAATAACAGAACTTTAAAACGACGATTCGCTTACACTGATGAAATATTAATAAAATACTCCAGTCTCTCCTTAAACTTTCTGATAGTCTAACCATAAAGAGAATGACTATTTATTCTGTAAAAATTTCAATTTTCCACACAATACCAACAAAACAAATCAACATAACAATAAAGACAATAATCGTTATAAACATACACCGTTACTGCAGATACGTTTTATTAAATTGCGGTCCTGGAATTTAATGAAATAAAATTCCTATGGAATACTGTCTGTTCTCCTGAAGCTCCGAACAGAACAAGAAAAGAGTGACCATTCTATCAAAGTTTCAAATCTTAAGACAGATTACCAACCACACAAACCGACAAAACGATATGGACAATAACTACTCCAAGAACTCACTGTTATTGTAGATACGTTTTGTCGATATGCCGTTCTGGATCACTGTATAAATTAAATTATACTTGATTACTAACGTACCTGGGTGGAGAATCGCTTGTCGCAGCTGTCGACGATGCATTTGAATGGCTTGTTCCCGCCGTGCGACTGCGTGTGCCTCTCGAGCCATAAGCGCGAACATGATGGCTTTCCCCGGACTTTGCATTGTCGCCAAAGGCAAACGTAGTTTTCTCTTCCAGCTTGTGTATCCACGTGCACAGACTGAAATTTCCGTTGATAAAATTAATACAATACATTTCTAGATTTCAGGATGTGTTATATGATATCTAGTTTTGAAAAGTTTTCAATTACGTAAACATAAGCCATTTAATAAAATTGCGAAAAGTGGCGTTGAAGTTAGCAAAATTTAAAACTCATACCCTACTCTAGTCATAAGTTTCGAGCCCATTTCGTTGGGTTTCGTACGCTACGAGTTTTATGTGATCAATTTTATGTCCAAACATTTAAGAAAAATATAAAATACGAATAAATGTTACTGACCTGTAAATGTTCTAATAGATCTGAATCACTGTCGAACTCTTTGGTGCAGTTTTCCCACAAACACAGAGTCACTGTAGATGTTGTATCTGTACTTGAAGTTCTCTTGTCACTATTTGGCTTCAAACTTCTCGGTGGAAACCTTAAGGTTTTTGGTTGCTTTAAAATTGGACTTTTCTGACTACTCTGCACATCCGGTGAACATACACTTATGCTTAACGATAATGATGAATCTTCGTCGCATTCTTTACTAGTATGTGAATCGCTGGGCGAGTCTATGGACTTGTCAGTTCCTATACCCGACTCACTGGTCTGTGAATCGCTGGGCGAGTCTATGGACTTATCCGTTCCTATACCCGACTCGGATGATTCCATCGTAGTGCTACAGAAGTTTGCTTCCAACATAGTATTATGAACATCGGAAATAACATCTTTGACAATAATTTCTGTGAACACTGTGTCTTCATTACTTACTATTTCCTCCACCTTTTTACACTTTGTATTTTTCTGGTCATCTTGTGCAGATTCATTTAAAGGTTTTGCATGTAATTTTGTTTCTGGTTCTTTATCAGTTACAAATTCTTGATATTTGTTTGATAAATTACTAACTTCCGCAAAGTTCCTCATGGTGTTTTTGTTCGTAACAAAAGGTATAATGTTGTTATTGACAGTTTTTGACAGCCATGGTATATCACACATTGAATTTGTAATTTCGGATAACTCTGGTTCCTTAACAGTACTACTTGGTGGGTCTGTTCCTTGAATTGGATTATCGGGTGGTTTTACGGGAGGTATAGGAATACTACTCGTGTTCAAATGTTGAGTAGTAAAATTAGCCATTATAGGTGCTGGATGTTGTATCATCGGGTTTGAACAAATGGATTGATGTGTTGACGTAGCAGCATTAACATTTGTACTGCTGCAGCTCCAAGTTTCTTTTACGTTTACATTTGGCACTGATGTTACAATGAATCCTTGTTGAGGCATCAATACGGGATGACTGAGGTTTACTGTGTAATTAGGTTTTGCATGAACTGTCATACCGACAGGTTGAACCCCGGGCATAGCCTTATTTAGGGTAGGTAAGGATTGAGTTGGACCATTACTCGGTTTGTTAGTTACTGAATTTGGATAATGCTGTGGTACTGTATTTGCAAGCTTCAACAGGGTTCCATTGATGAGAAATTGAGTAGTTTGTTGATTCTGCAAGTGGTCTTGTCGAGCTATTTGCGGAGCTTGAGAAAGCATAAAGTTAGGCATTTTTGCCATTAAGTTTGGTATTTGTACTACTGTCCCATTTATGTTTTGGACGAAAGGAAACACAAACTGACCGTTTAATTTTGTTGGACTATTAACGTTTACATTTGGCTTATTGAACGCATTTATGTTATTTTGCTGATTTAATGTCTGTGTTGGTAATCCATTCTGGGGTATCCTTAAAGTAGTAAGCATTACATTCTGAGGAACTGCTACAAAGGATCCTAAATTCGTTGACGTGACGTTTCCATTGTATGTTTGAGGTATATTTAGCTGGTGACAGTTTTGTAAACTTGTAACAGGCATATTTATACTGCCCAGGTTACTATTCAATGCTGTCATGGACACCTGACGAACACCGTTAGGAATAGTCATCTTTGGAGCAGTATTGGCTTCGCCAGGATTATTCTGAATAGACACCGAGAGTGATGTATTCACACAATTTTGTTTCTGCATTTGCACCTGTTGCTTCAGATTATTAGCTTTTGACCAAGTCATTTTTTTACTGTTAGCAATACATGCAGATGATTTACGATTCGTTCTTTTAGCGGGCTGCATAGTTTTCTTAATGGGTTCTTTCTTAACTTGATTTTTAGATGGAATTGGATTAAGATTAATATTATTTGATCCATATGTTACCCCATTCATTCTGCTATCCAGTTTAGTTACCGAACTGTTAGTTGTCGAACTGACCACTCCGTTAGTTTTAGTTGAGTCTGGCTTAGCAATAGTTGAAACATTTTTCTGACTTTGTACAGACGACGCGGGTGCAGCTCTGTATTTATACACATCATTCGATGCTGGTATTGGTACCTTGTCGACATGTTTATTTCCTTTGGTGTTCGGGTCTGATTTCGAAAAGTAATCAAGCTTCTTTCCATTAACGACTCCATTCAAACCATTGGTAAAACGATCATTAACTCGAACCTTTCCTTTTCCATCTTTGGTCTTCTCGTTTTCTCGAAGTCCGTTAAAATTAGTTATGCTGAGATCAACAGTTTTAGAACTATCAACAACTCCGTTAACAGACGACTGGACCGATTGATCCGGCTGGTTTCCGACGTCAAGTAACTTAGGATTAAGTGTTTGCGATAAGTAGGAAATATATTTTTCCAAATCATGAGTTACGTTATTTCTGGGCAGGCACTTTCTCTTCGAGTCGTCGTTCGCAACCGATGAGCAATCGCGTTTGATGCCGTTTTGTGGCTTCATCTTGTGATTAAAGTACTCAGTGATACGCCGATGCAATCGAGGATTGGTGCGGCGCACGGGCGCAGGTTGGGCAGCTATTCGGCGCGCGGCCGGCGGCGGCGCCGGTTCGCTCGCCCAAGGCGGCATGCGCGCGCTCGCGCTCTCCTCCGAACTGCTACAAGTTGATTCAGGGCTGCGGGGTGATGCAGGTTCGGTGATGTCACTACTGCTGCACCCACTGCTCTCCGTTGGACTTAGCACCACACCACTGAAACAATTAAAAAACATATTATAGCATTTCAAGTTATTTTCACAACTATTATCTACCTATTCTAAAGGCTATGTTCGTTGTTTTGAACCAGCATTCGAGGCTACGGGATATATGTCATCGCAATGTCAATAGTCAAACGGAAAGTAAATGACAATCAGCTGTTGCATGCGATCGATAGAAAATAAGGATAGACTATATAGGCGTAAGAGGGATGGGTATGCGTGTTCGTCGCTGGTCGACAACGAGCAAGGTGCATTGCCCCGAGTGCGGTACAGTGACGCAATCAGGCACACCGATGCACTGGCCGAGCTATCCGGCCGGTGTACGTATGTATGTATGTAACATTATTATTTTTGGACTGAACGCATGACATTCATCGAGTTAAATCGCGTGAATACTGTCCACCAGATGAAATAAGTACTTTTGTTAAACTGATTTAACTTTATAATTCATAGGTCGAATGAATATTTGCTTTTATTACTTAATATAAGATATGTTATTATAGCAGTATGTAACAGCTTTATTAAATTTTGTAAGGTTTATTGAATGTTTCCAAACGATATTAGATATTGAACTAAGAATACCAGTATTTGTATGGGATGCGGTTTACGGAGCCAGATATTTGCTCTACAACAAAGAGAGTGTGGGTGTTGCTAGGGAGGCGTCTCGAGATGTCAAGGGTTCACCCTCGCCCTTTGTAAAGCCACAATGTACACTGCATAACTACGATTCTGCGCTACCCTCTTTTTTCGTGCTATAAAAGAAGCTTTATCGCTAATTGACCCAATTTTTCTGAATTACTGGTTCGGAAAAGGTTTACCTATGATATTACTGGTTCGGTTGCGTTAAGATTATATAATATAACAAAGAAAAGTCACAGCGAGGTAACGGTTTGTTGTCGAGACCTACTACGAATTGTGAAAAACTTTGCCGCTTTGTTGCGATCATTAGCCGATCCACTTGTACAGAGAGGCGTATTTATTTTTTGCGTATTGTCGAAAGCAAAAGTGGGCACGCTTGCATGTAGGTAAGGTTTGGCAAGGTCGCGCCCGCGCCGCTTCGGCCGTCGACCTGTGTCGCGTTACCAAACTTACATTGTGAGTATATCCAACCGAGAATATCAAGTTTGTTTTGGCGGTCTGCCCTATTTAATGAGATACATTTCTTTCGAAGAACTTAAGAACGAACACTAATAACATATTTGTGTGAACGCATAAACAATGGTTTAAACTTTAAATGTTGTAGGAAAGTGTATATCTATTTTAACGATTTAATAAAACTGAGCGTTACACTTTTACCACAACGGAACAACAATGGTTCTAGAAAAGTAACCTTGCCTACAGATTTTATAAATAGTTTGATACAGTGACGATTGAATAGGTCAGTTTTCGTACTGGCAAGGTTTAAAAAGTGTTTCCAGATCGAAGCTGCCATCAAAAATGCATCGCAATCAAGCTGTTACACGCAGTGCAATATATTGCAAATGAATTTAAATTCTTCTAAAGATTGAATTTTCCGAGAGAAATATTGGTTAAATATAATTTTACTACTTAATTTTACAATTCAACATAAAGTTCTAACAACATTCATATCGTAGACACAGAATTATCTTTTATGATTCACCGACGGTAACTGTAATAGTTAAAGCGGTTACTTTAAAATTTCACAAATAAAATTGTATTTATTACTTCGTATGCTATATCACTAAATAGATCGTCTCCTCTTCTCTGCTGTAGGTAGCGCTTAACGATCTCGCGTGACGCAATGTTCCTGATAGTATCACTGCTTCAAATTAACGCCGGGACCGGGAGCTAGCCTTGCGTATCACCCTACACGACCCACCCCGACTGAGCACAGCGAGCTTTGCCCATAAGAATATAAGGATTATAAATATCAACGTTAACAAACCGTATCGCACATAAATACCTGTCATCGCCTTGCGCAAGCACAGACTGTGATAATGTTGTGTGACATCAAACATAATTGCATACATTGCAGGGTGAAATAGACGTTTTCTGTCAACATCAACATACCTACTGCGATATAAAAGGTTCTAAAAAAGCTAATTATTGACTGTTACTAGAGAATAAAATTAATAGGCAATAATATTTTTTTAAATTCCTGCTTTTTTTAGATGATTAATAAACATAAAATTGCTTTAAAATACAGGCTCATTTATAATAATATGCCAAATAAGCAAATTCCATTAAATTTACAAAAAAAAAAAACACGAATCGGGTTAATAGAATTATTACAGCAACAGCAAAACTAGTAGTAAACTAAGTTAAATAATTCATAAGGTTACTTAGCTGACTTACTTGTAAGTCAAGTTTTTTACTGTTTGTTACGATATAACTGGTATGACCTGTTCAAGCTGCTGTGGAATTACCGACAAAGGAATGTCTTCCCCTTTTCAAAAAGAACAAATAAAACTATTCTGTTCGTAGGCAAACAAGGAGTCGAAAATCTATTGGTGTGTAATGCAGGTTTGTAATAAAAGAACACCAGACGGGTTAAACGCATTCCTGCTGGGTATTTTTATTTTACGTTGACACGGTTTTCCTAATATTCCATTTGGCAGCCTTACTACTACTACCTTAAAATAGTTTGAAGACACAAAGAAATTTTTACAACCAGGTATCCTTGGCTGCCAGCAAAAGTTTCAAAATTGACTTCAAGATGAAGTAAATTAGTTATGGTTCACTAAATTTTAATTTGGACCCTTAGTAGCCATACTAGTAATTAGCTAAAAGGCGAGTGATTCAAGTGATTCACACAGGTGGGAGGTGAGGTTTAAAAGCGGAACCAAGCCACTACCTTCTAAAGAAACCGTTCCCCATTTCTATCTTCATTGTAACTTGCAAACGAGTCAAAACTAATGCTAAAACGTTGATAATAAATCACATCAACCAATTATTCGAAGCCATATCATTGTTTTTAGAATATTTTTTTACGCGATAACGTATCAAACAGGAATCATAGAATTTGTCACGGTTGTATGAATTTTGGTGACAGTCTGCTCAAGCTGTACACTATGATGTATCGTTACAATATCCCGGGCATCAGCAGAACTCAATATCAAAAGTCGCACGGAAAATACATTACAAAAGTGACCACCCACTTTGCAGCGCTTGGGTTTCTTTGAATCACGTGTCAACCGAATTTGATACTTATTCCCAAGCTGTAGTGTTTGTAGGATGTTTGCGAGGAGCAAATTTGATCTGTCAGCCGCACGCACATGTGAGGCCACGCCTCTGCGTATCAAGGGTGCTTTTGGAATTATGTTTAACCCTCTACCTACGCTCGTAGGCATGGAATAATTACTAGTTAACAATGTAGACAAAAAACCTTTTAAAAAACCTTTAAACAAATGAGATACCTAGTACCTATACATAATATGCGTAATTTTCTATAAAGATAAAAATATGAGACTTGTTAATAAGATGGTTAAATTGCGCATAATCCGCTCAAAAAAATCCAAATAAGTATTACATTCATCATAAAATATTTATGACGAATCTGCGTTGCTAATATACGTATTCGATTAACTTAAATAATTCTATACCTAATCCAGTCCGGCCGAAAAGATTACTTTTTTTACATTCTTCTGGGGTCGTTGGCGTTGCTAAGCGCAGTATCATTTCATTTCGCGTCAGTAATTGATCATCAGGGGACTACAATATCAGTAGAATAAGAGCGAGACAAAAGTTTATACGTCTCCTTTTTGGTATATAGTGGTTCAAGCTCAAGGGGTCTTTAGGGATTTAAATCCCTGTCATATTTCGCTTGGGGTTTTGTCGTGTGTTCACAGTACCCCGCTGAGCCCACATGCGCCCAACTGTGCTATGTTTATTACATTATATAAGTTTTTAATTTTAGATTTATACTTTTTGCTGACTAGTTTAAAAAATGTATACAAGAAAGAAATAAAATATTACTTTCTATCAGTTTTAAATGATTTATGGATCCTATTGGTGTAATGTTGTAATGTTTGCGAAAGTTCTTATTTGCAAAAGAAGAGCACGACTTCGTTCGATTCGAAGCCCTAAATATAACAGCGAAATATTGCTACATTTTTTTAATAAACCCTAATAAGCGATTGAATCATAAATTTAACAAAATAACATAGAATAATAAGAGTATGTTTATCTAAAGGTCATTCTCTACCGACAAAAAACTTCCTTACTCATCAATAAAGCTTTCTTAAGGAGTTCCCACGTAATAAGACACTACAAACCCAGTTATCTAATACCAAAACAATAAACGCGCATCATGCAAACACGCTCCGATTCTAATGTTAAATCTATGTATACAACGGGCGATTGAATGTCGCATTACATCTCAGTTATGTCACCGGCATCATATTTACGCCTTCACCCATTCATTACGAGTTGAAAGGACGTCGAGTTCGCGTGAGAATCGTGTCACAGACCCCGACGAGGGAGGAGCCCCCTGTACAGCGAGCGTCCCGCGCCCTCCCTCCCACACCCCCGCAATTATTATGCTAAGTGTCTGCCGGTTATCGCCGGGGTGAGTTTTTCGCGCATCTGCTATTTATTTACTTTATATTCATGGGATTACAAAACGCGTTGTTCGCCCGTGGCACTTCGACAACATAACGGTTCATTACTCACGGTTACAAGGCTGTGATTACGTTTTGCCGTCGTAAAATCCATCTTATCAATATCGGTATTAGGTCATACACGGTGCGAGATAGAGTTTGTGTGCAACGTGCGTGACGCTCCTGGTAAACTTTCATTCCCGATGATTCCGTTGCTAACAAAGTTTATTTTTATCAGAGCAAATAATGTCTTCGAATTCTCTTTATCTAATGTGTCGCGTCTGCCGAATTCTTGGTTGGCGTGGTATTTCTATTCGGAATGGAACTGTCTGGTTCCTTTCTTAGTTCTAAAGTTATTAACGAAGTGAGACGACAGTTGTAGGTAGACTGTTCTTATCTTAGAACTACTTCAAGTTGGAGAACTGCGACAGCTATGACAGCTTATTTCATTCCATTCTATTACAAGTAATTACTCGTAGATACAATATGTTAAAGACTTAGAATTGAATGGTAAATATTGCTTTGGTAAATTTATTTATTTCCGATTTTTTACGTACCTACAACGCAGCTAAAAGAAATAATACTTACCTATTAGCTTAAAGTTTGGTAAGAATTAATATTTAATATTATTCTTAAGCTTTTTAGTATTTTTGTTAATACGTTTATGTGCAAATGAGAACTACTTTACCACGAAGATTTACTTTGACGGCTCATGTTATAATAGGTATTCACATCGCATTTTAGTAAAACGTTTACGTTGTTCAACGCGGTATCCTCAAATCATAACACACAAGCATACTCTCCATCAGTTCCACCACATAACTGCAATCAGGAGATACGTAGAAGATGAGCTAACCAGAATCGTAACAGCAATACCCGCTTCCTGTAAAGTCTGGGCAGGAAATAACCAAACTGCGGCGGCGGCTTTGTCTTTGACGCTGCTACTTTACTTAATATCCGAGAATAGGCCGAGTGGAGGTAAAGTTGTTTGCGTTTACACCGCTATCGGTTGAAAGCTGTCGTTGAAGAAACGTTGACATGTTTTATGTGAATTTCAGAGGAAATTACTTCTTTCGTTTCTTTTTTGTTGCAGATTGCGCTGAAATGAAATATCTTTTAAACACTTCACTCTTATTCGGTACCTACCTGCTCTTTAATCTTTAATGTGGAAGAAATATGAACTATAATGCAAATCCATTATTATGGTTCTTGTGGTAAATGATGAGATTCAAATATAAGCTACTTGTTTTAGACACCCTACTTTATTTAACAGGGGAGCTCCCCTCACGCACTATAAAAACTGCCCCAATTAAATTGGCATGTTAATTTAGATGCTTTTCATTGACTGTATTTGTCTGAACCCCAAAAGCATTTAAATAGCACGGCGTTGCACGGGGAACATATTAAAAATAAAAAAAAATGATTATAAAAAAATGTATAGGTACATACACACATCCCTTAACCATATTTTTACAAAATTATCAAGATTTTAATTTCCAATTTACAAAAAGTCCGCAGTGTTAGGTACTACACATTAATTTTTTTAAGCTTACCTATAAGTTGCCAAAATCAAAATCTCAAACAAAAAAAAAGAATTGCGGAAAAACAGTCAAAATAAATCGACCACAACGATTATACTTACGAAATATTAATTATTGGGTCTTTTACTTTTCGAGCACGATAAGAGCACGATAATGATCGCATACTTTATGATACGTAAACCAAATGGTGGCAGCACTTGAGAAGGGGCGCGACTTCAAAATATTACTTACTTATCAGTCAGCGCGACTTGGAAAGATAAGGTATTTATTTAAGGGTTTTTGTTTTCATATTTATTTTTCGTCTGGTGTTTTGTACTGTTCGGCGATATAAAAGTTTTTTTTTAACTTAGATAAAATCGGAGAACATTCAAATACTATATCCTTGATAAAAAGAAAATCATCTTCTAGTACTTAATAGGTACTTTTTTTATATTATCTATTATTATCGTCATCGCGTCCCAATCCTCACTTGATTTCAAGATCGAGTGTAGCACGTAATGATCTTTTAAAGTTCTTGTAACGTAATGCGATGTTTTCAATGATAACAATCAAGATATAAACTTAAAGGAATCTACAATTTGGAAGTTCCTTTTGGCGAGTATTTTCCTACGCAAAGACGGGTTTAGATATGAAGGTACCTAATACTTGAATATAAGCTTAAAGGCGAGGTCGAACCTCATCCAGGAAGGAAATGTCTCTTCTGAATCTAGAAAAACACTGCCGGACCACATCGAATCGATATATGACATGAGAAAACTTAGCTGACTCATCATATGCAAATTTTTTTTAAACAAAATAAATATAAAGGAACTGTTCTTTTTCTTCATTAATACTCACAATACTAGTTATAATCCAGTGCACCGCATCGACTGCTGATGAAACAATGACGGAACCAACAAGAGAGGTAATGTCGTTTACGACGCGCATACGATGCAATTTTCTTTGTTCGCGATCTGTGTCAAGTTCGCATATGATATAAATAAACACGTATTGAATCACTGTGTCCGATGCGAGTAGCTTCGACTGTGGCCTACTACAAATTTTCGATTTCGTGAAATACTTTTTCGTTTTCGCGAAACGGTTGTTGATTGTTGTTTGTTGATTTTGTTTTTGCACTTTTAGCTATTTTTATTATTTGCACTTGGTGCTTTTAGGTTAGGGAAACTGAAGTTTAAACCAGTTATGAATCGTTCTAAAGAAACAAAACTCAAAAGGATAGACAAATGGCAAATAAATGATTCGCTCCATAACTGTATACCTGCGGTGGAAATTTCAAGAACCTGTAGTTATTAGATGAAATCTATAATTACGAAGCAGCACCTTTTTTATTTTCCCGAAATAGTAATCGATTAATCTTCGAGCAGAAAATCAAGTTCCATGCAGTATCGAACGAGTTTAATGGTAGTGGTCACGTAAAGGGCAATGGTATAGTGTAACCGTTTTGACCTTGGAGTCGCCGCCAACACAGCAGGTCGAATACTCCGTGCTTCCAATAACCTATGTGAGGAAATAATAATCAAAGAATGCAGAGCATTAAAAAACCGACTTCACGCTAAAGTTTGGCTGAGTTGAGAATGTCATCAACGTAAACATTCTCCGAAATTTAAAATGAATTGTCCGAAATATCGTGTAACAAAAAAAACATACAGACGAATTGAGAACCTCCTCCTTTTTTAGAAGTTGGTTGAAAATTACCGCGAAATTATAGGTATATAAATCAAATATTAACTAATGTTAAGTTATTTTTTTACCTATACATTTTATGATAGTAGGTATTAGAAATGTTTTTTTTAGGAAGACTATCGATGCTTACCGTGATATTTAGTTTATAAAGTTTTGTTTGATGAACCATTAGTTTATATTTTATACTCATAGGAAAAATTCTATAACAGTATTACATGTTGCAACTAATATTCATAGCATTTTATTATTAAAGCTTAAAGGAACGGACAAATTCCCTATAATCCCTACATTAATTATGCATAGCAAATAAATATTCAGAAAAATATCATCACTAAAAATTATAACCGACGACGCACTAGATTTTAGAAAAAGCACACGATGTGCGGCCTTATTCCATAACCTTAAAGTATTCACTGAGCAACGTAAAGTCACTATCGTTGGTTGCATTAAAAGATAGGCTTACTAATATTTAACATGTCTTAAAAAAACAATAAACAAATAATTTACGTGATAACTACGTAGTGTAGTGTACAAACACAAAAATAAACTTACATAAACTAGCAAACGCCTTCTTCAGATAAGAACTGATAGTATGGTTTCTAGGTTTTTTTATGGTTGAAATTATTATAGGTAAGTGACTTAACTTGATTTTTTATACTTATCTATGTTACTTTTATGTTACTCGTAGATATTCATAAAAAGTACATCGAAGGTAAACTTATAGCTCAGTAAAAAATCAACTCAATTTGAGTAGGTATGCCACACTAATACATATCTATATGATCATAATGAAATGTAAATATTTTCTCTACATCTTAAAAAAACATCTGTCTGTATGTATATTGTACATATGTTCAGAGTAATCTCAGGAAGTACGGAAAAGATTTTGCTGTGCTTTTACACAAGTCCAAAGTATTCACAAGCATCTCTACAGACCCCAAAAACTAATAACTCCGATTGGAGAGCTATTTACTACATTTGTACATAAATTTATTTTCAAATTGAATATATACTGAAATACTCGATGAGCATGTTCATTTTTAATCATTCATGTATTTTTTACGCCCAACGATATATTTTATTTATATTTATTTATTCTTCATTGTACACATGGAGTAAGACATAACTTTATTAAAAATATAATAGGTGCAGTGCACAATAGGCGGCCTTATCATCTACAGACAATCTCTTCCAGACAACCCTTTTATTTATTTATTTTTTAAAGAAACAAACAGCTTAAAATATAACTTATGAACAGAATTAACAATAAATATTTCATTAGCCAAAATAGTTTCTAATTTTAATTTAAAAGTCGTAATGAGATAATATTAATAGTACCTCATCTGATACAATTTCAATTTAGCTCTGACAATAAAGGAGATCTTTTAACTCTACTAAATTTTAAATAACTAAACCAAATTTAAAATTACTAAAATAATATTTTAAGAATTACTGAAAATGTAGAGGCATTTGAGGCATCCACTACTGGGAAAACCGTAATTATCGCTTTGCTCAATTCATTGTAATAAATTTAAATTAAAGTTTCTTCATGAACTATTGAACCTTCGACAAAGGAGGATCCCTGTTGCACTCCAGTAAAACAGAGCTCAGCTACAGGGTAACACGATGCAACAACGAGGAAGCTGGCATCCGGTATTTAATTATAGAGTTACTAACACAGCGACACGTGTTCACGATGCCTCGCTCCGGTTAGATAATAGTTAATGTTTAGTCTGCTGTGTGTCTTTCTAAGCTTGAATAGGATAGGATGAAATATTTTATAAGAAACGCCATCCAGGATCAACTCTTGCTCATGTTCCGGATAGTTTTAGAATATAACTATCTATAAGTTGGTCAGCAGAAATTGGCCTGGAATCTTTTATTTAACAATTGATATTAATTTCGCCGACTTACAATAGAATACAGCAAAAGCTGCCCAGAAGATATTTCATATATCTACTAAAACAAGCTGGCTGTATAATAAGATCATCACGTATGATACTAATATGTAACATTAAATATTAATAAATCTGCTTTGAAATTATTGTATTAATACCTACAATATACCTAAATAAATTTTAAACAGCTTTCCAGATATCACGGTCGCTAAAAAGATGCCTAGAATTAAAATATAGTTAAATAGAGTAGACCCGGTAATTGTTAGATTTGAAGACTCATGAATTATGAATGAAAATAATTATAGAAACTCAAGGTTTGATAATAATTATTTAACAATAGTGCGTATTAACAATGTATTAAATCAGTAAGCCGTTTAACAAAAAACTTTAAAATAATGAGTAACTAAGTCATAAATTAGGTTAAAAGAATTTTCGAAATATGAAAAACAATGTTCCTATGTCGACTATAGGCACTGTATTAAACGCAAGAATAATGTAGGTACTTTCCCGGGTAACCCAAATAAAAAACAGTCGTCAAGTTCTCTCGTAAAGCTAGTCCGCCAACAATGTCTGGTGCCTACACAATTCACATATAATTCCGCAGAGTAGTCATAACTCCATAGGGATCCCATTGTACAATGGACAATGGCTATGCGGGCTCCTGGAGTATAGTTCAAGGTTCGTTGTCCTGCCACACACAATTTACCCTCATATATTGACATTACACTGTTGTAAGATACCATCTCGGTTCCATCAAACTAATAACTCAGTTTAAAAATATCGGTCTTCAAAATAAACGTATAATTTGCCGCGTAATGCGTATTGAGTGTTAGGTTTTAATACTAGCTGATATTTATTACATAATTTAACAGGTCTTATCAGTTTCTGTACTTAAGTCTGAGCTGAAAGGGAGGCTATAATGTAGATTTACCAAACTCATTAATAAACAGCATTTCTACACGTAAATTTGATTTATTATCTTTATTTGAAACGAGCTATATTTAAAGTCAACCTAGCTATTACAAAGTTGCTTGTAACTATTTGGTTAATTTTGCAACTACATACATAGGTAGTAAAAAATAAAAATTATTTAAATCGGTCGTTTATAGGAATATAGCGCCCAAATAAAATCCTAAAACTTAATATGATATTAGTCAAGTCGACCACTTGGTCTTTTGACTTATAAGAGCTTTAAAGAATGTCCGTCTAGACTCAACACCGCATTCAACCGGTGCGTCCTTAAACTGAACAGGTAAATTCTGGTTTAAACATATTAAATAAAGTACAAATAAGTGACGAAGATTTAATCACAATGTCAACTTAACACGGCGGCAAAGACGTTAAAAGATTCCCCTCAATACAATTACTCACTCACTCTCGCAAAAAGCAATGTATGAATTTGCAGCGCTTTTTATATTATTTTATTATCGCGGTACATTAACATTAATTTACATTTCCGATGGCGACTGTAAAGGCATAAAAACACTCGATGGGTGCACAAAGGGGTATAATAATACGTCCACGGTCGGACCCACGCATAAATGATTTTCAGTAATTACGTCAGTTTATTGTTACAACTTTTTCGTATTAATTGAAACATTTTGTTTTCTTTACACATAAAGTTTTTTTTTCCTTATTATAACTGTTTTGTTTTGATCGTTGTGGTTGTTACGAAGAAAGTTGTTGTTGAAGTTTTCCAGGTATTTTTGAATGCCATAATTATGTGGGGTATTTTATTTTTGTTATTTTAGCGTGTGTGATAAATTGCAAAAAAGAGAGACGAATTCAAATTCAAATATTCTTTATTTCGTAAGTATTTAAATACATTTGAAATAAGTCAAACAATTTACAAATTGAACTGAATCTACCACCACTTCGGAAAGTCGATCTGTTGAGAAGAAGTGGCAAGAAACTCAACAGCAATCATCTTTTAAAAATAAGAGAAAAATAATACATAGTAACAATTTACAGCCAGGGAATCCCAACTTCTTGCATCCGGATATCTTAAAGTAAAACTTTTCACATAACACTTAACCTTAAATCTATCGAAGGGTTAATAGGTTAATCTTAAATATTTTAGGATTTTATTATAAAATGAAGCGTACACATTGACCCATGAACGAGTTGATCTTCTGGAGTCTACTACTTATTATATTTATACAATAGGCAATCAAGTACTAGAGAGAAACATAGACATAGATATAGAGGCAAAGATAGAAGCAGAGATAGACGTAGCGATAGAGGTGAGAGAGAAACAGATAATGTGGATGGAGATGAGGATAGTCGTGGACATAGACAGGACGTGGACACGGAAATGGGGAAGTCAGAGTCAAGTTCAAAAAAAGTCATAGTCATCAGCAAAACGACCTGGCACCGCTAGCAGCACCCGTTCACGAGTATAACGCAAGCACCAGCCATCACCCTCCTCAACCATATTTTAGGGAAGAGGGTGACCCGACACCCGACGCTACCGCTAGCCATTCCGCCTGAGGGAGCATGACGTTCTTGCTGTTGTATGGACAAGAAGGAGATGTAGATGGCGTTGGATAAGAAGGAGATGGAGTTGGAGATGGAGTTGGAGATGGAGATGGAGTTGGAGATGGAGTTGAAGGTGGAGTTGGAGATTGAGCACTTTAGAAAAACAATTACAACCAAGGACTTTTATCGTCCATATATTCAGATATTGTATAAAAGCCTTTATAACACAATTTTTGTTTAATAGTTACTTTAAATTTATCAAGTGGTAAGTCTTGAATATTTGTGGGAACCTTATACGAGACTTACGAGACTTACTGGAGAAGTTCCTATCTAGGTACCTATAACGTACACCTTAGAAAAAGGGCGCAAACAAAATTGTATCTTATTGGAGCTTTTTATCAATTCTTCTATTTATAAACATTCCTTGCTTAATGTCAAAAAACGCGGAGACTTAAAAAAAATCTTGTTTTAGGACATTACTTTTTTATCTCACAAAATACATCGACTCAGTCGCAAGATACAGTTAGCGGATATAGGTCCATCAACTTTATACTACACGGAGTGTTTCTGAGCTATGGCTCTATAATATATGACTAACATATAATACCGATTATGGACTTGATTCCGTCATTCATAGGAACCTGTTCGACTTCCGGTCCGTTACGGCGTCGATCGTGCGTGAATTAAAAAAAAGGAAAAAATTAAACACATAGAAAATAACATCAGTTGTCATAACGTTTAGAAGGCTTCACCTAACCTAACTTCAGTTAGGTTATATTTTTGGATTGGGTTCAAGTAATCGATTCTGTAATTTCCGTACTTTACTTCTATTATATCTGTTGCATTCTGATAACAACATAATATTATGGCGAAGGAAAGAACAGAAGACTTATAAAAAATATTGAAAATGGGATGTTTTTTCTGAAACAAATTAAACGCTCTCTCAATTCCTGAATTTAGTTATTTAATAGAAAATATTAATTAAATACGATTTATTACGATTTTAAATATTTAAACACATTTTCAGACAGAACGTCACAAGACTAAACATTCTAATTTAATTTGTTTAAATTTCATTCGACGCCTCTAATGGGTATCTTTAAAACGTTAATTACATTAAATCCAAACGTTCCGGTTGAAATGGTAAGACCTAGGAGGTGAACGCCCAGTTTTATTTTATTTTGTTGCGTCCACGCGTCTCGCAAGCTCATTGAGTCTATAATATACATATTTTGCGCGGGAAATGCTTAATGTCAATTAAAGTTTTAATATGATAAAGGTATATGGAATGAAATAGAAAACAAAGAACGGAAAAAGTTCTATATCAAGTAGTCATAGTAGGCAACTCCATCCGCATATGCATAGTCTGTGGGTTTTGCACTATCTGTGCGCTAGATTTAACGTTTAGCCGAAACCGTGAATCAGCAAGTAGGAAACATTCATGTACCAACACTTTCCTAGTTTACGATATTATACAGAGAAAATCCATAATAGTTCAAATCGTTTTATAATTGCCATGAAAGCGGCAAAATTAATTGATTCACATTCAAATTGCAAGAAGACAATAAACTTACATTAAGCGAACAGCATTCAACTGTGGTTTTATTGGTTACAACTCAGGAAATATTGACATTTTACTTTCAAACAAAACAAATATCATTTATTATACGGCTGTCGAACAAATCGTAATGTTGTTTACACGTTCGCAATAACAATTTCAAGCTATACATACATTAAACTCGTTATCGATAAACTAATGTTGACAGAAATAAATTATAATTTTGATTATTTTAATCGGCATCATATGAATGAGTTGAATTCTAATTTTATGGTAGGCACTGCAAATATAAGCTACAACAACGGTTGAGTCGCGATATATTCTTACCAAGTTACGATAAACCCATGCAAGAATAAAATTGAAATTAAGCTTTCCAAATGAACAGTGGCTTCTTACATTTTTGGGTGAACAAACTCTGTTAATGACGCATGATAACGCGTAGTCTCATTTAAAAAATTTAGATAACAAAATTATGAAACTGAGTTTCTGATATCGTGTTATCCAACAAATTAAACGTAGCTCGGGAGACATGCGCTTTTGGCGTTACGACAATACGATAAGCCAAGCCGCACCCAGTTCATAGGTCGCCATGTAGTTTGAATGGTAATTGGTCAACATACTTTAGAATTATACTATACCTATATATGTTGTTAGCAGTCGCGCAGATTTAGACGCGTGACTTTTAAAAATCCCATACATAACCTTCACTAACGTACCTATATGAGCATTCATTTCAATCTTTAAAAATGTAGAGATTATGCCAATTTAAAAAACTCAAATATCGCGGCGTCACATTGGTTATTAAGCGTGTCATAAGCCTACCTATTAATACGATTATTGCTTCCCGCGTTTTCCTGAAGAAAACGAAAATGTGGCTCCGATTGTGGATCAAATGTATTACATGAAGTTTATTTATTTATTTACACTTCAGTTTATACAGGTTCAGTAAAAGAAAAAAGAACACTTACATTTAACATAAAAACTTGGCGGTCTTATCGCTGAGGAGCTATTTCTACCAGACAACCATGCATGCCACATCAATAAAATAAAGTTTTTCATCAAAAGAAGATAAAAACACGGCCTATACTTCCAAAAATTAAGACAATAGATACTTAATACATCATACGGGCCCAGGCACGTAAAATGTCATAATCATGGATCAAAACTATCGTATATACATAAGACGACGAAATGTCCGTAATATCGTGCAGGATCGGATCAGTCAGCATTCGGCAAGGAAATTGATCGTACGAGATCCCGTGATTGCTTTTAAATCGTATTACTGCGCTCGTTGCACTCTAGTTGCACTCGAGCGAAAATCTGAACGAAAATTGATCTTCTACAAGACCGGAGATGGTTAATTACCGTGTTGAAACGATTAAAAAAATAAAAAGCTGGTTTAAAATGCGCTTTTTGATACTTGTTAACCCGTTCAGCTAACTGATCAAGTATTAGCTGATAACCGTGACAGCAACATTTTTGAATTACTTAAAGCAAGAAAAAAATAATCCGTCATTTTATAAAGTTTTACTCGATTGAAAATTGTCTGAGGATTTTAACAAAGAAAGAGATCTTCAAAGGAGTAAGTACCTCACAACGACACAAAAAATAACCATACGCCTGTTCATTCCCAGAATGTAAAGTAGATAGATACTGGAAATAAAATTCATTTTTAAGCTAGAAAAGCACGAAACGAAAACTCTGCTGGCAACAGATATGAGAAGCATCAAAAAAACACCGCACGCGTTTTTATAAACGTTCCCAAACATTGATGGAATATGCGGAATGTTTTTAAATTGTTATTGCAGCTAACAATTTAACCGTTTAGAGAAAAATAAAGACTTTTTGGAAGGGAAAGTCTGTTTAAAACATTTAATTCAAATTATGATAAATTCGAATTTATTTGTTTTGAGTTCTCTGTATTTCAGCACTGTTGCATGCAAGCGCAAGATCATGCCCATCTCGCCGTAATTCAAATGATAATCACCATGATTGTTAATAAAAACTTATATTTTAAAGTTAACTACGTTACAGAGACTATAAATGTTTATAGGTAATTAACTACTTTTCTAAAACATGATTTTATAAATAGGGCCTTTATAATATCTTCCATCTATTATAGCAGTTGCCATTACCGTCGGGGCTGCACACATACTACAGTCACGCACTAAGATAAAGATAGTTTACGTCATGTGAGTTGTAATTTGCAATGATTATATAGATACTAGCTGTTTCGTGCGGTTTTACCCGAATATCGAGATAAAAAGTAGCCTATTCGCTATTCGAGGCTGTAAACTATCACTATGCAAAATTTCATCCAAATACATTAAGCCGTTTTGCCGTGATAGAGTAACAAAAAACCAGACATGCATACGTCTATCCATCCAAACTTTAACATTTATAATATACAAAATTTTAGTTTGCTTTTGTTCGATAGATGACGGCGTACGTCGATTAAATCGCGCAAGAAGAGTTATAAATGACTTAGCTATATTTACTTTGTTGATTACAATTATTCGTCCTCACTTTCACAATTATATTATATTTGCAGCTAATCATTATTTTCACAAATTTGCTTACTCTTTATAACAAATAATTAACCAGAACCGATGTTTCTTTTTTATTACTTGATAAAATATTCATTTCTTCGATGACTATACCGTTGGTATTTACGAGCTATATAAACTAAGTCTAATTACTCACAGTAATGGGAAAACGAGATTTACACATAAAATACGTGTAATCACTAGTATAAACCACAACGACGTTGACGTTGAAATAATATTTATTTCGTAGGTTTTTTACAAATTACTTGAAGTATTTGAAGTTTAAGTACTTGTTTTTATATTTAATAATCTATCATCACTTAAGTACCTACGTAGGTTCAGAAGAAAAAATAAACTTCAAAGCAGTCATTTTTTCATAAGGTAGCTTTTAACATTGTTTAGATTTTTATGCGTTTAAATCCAACGATTTTTATCTATAAGGCTGCAAACTAGACGGCAGAGACAGCGAGAGCGACAGCGTCGCGGGTAGCGACGCGACGCGGAGAATCTGGGCCGTTTCGACGCCAGCGGGCGCTCGAGCGATTTTTCGCGGTTTCATACAAACTCAATACTTTCTATCGTGTTAAATTCATGTAAAATATTGAACAATAACCAAAAGTACCCAATTTTAGTTCATGTGCAGGTTCATTTTCAATAAGTATACCAAGCACGTAATTGTTCTGCTAAGAAATTTCCACTAATCACTGTATAAAAAAGAAGGATTCAATATACTTCCTTATTTTGTTGGCAGAAACCTATTCCTACTGACTATAATAGTTCTGATGCATAGATAAAACAAAGGAATCATGTAATATATTCAGTTAAAGCCGGAAGGGTAAGCTCAAGGTGCTACATACACCTGCTTAGTTATTCTTGGATCAATACATTCTATGCAATGTGCTATGTCAACAGACGTGCGTACAATTACCACATTACAGAACACCTTTAACGACGATTATAAGATGATGCTACAGTTTTTACGGCACTTTATCAAGTTATCAGATAATTTATAGAATGTTAGGATTGGTTTCTTTTTATTACAAGAGTGATTCCGACTATCTAGCTATTTTTTAACCATATAAGGAGCTACATGTTACCTGTACTAACCTAACAAATATTGACGTCACTGAATCAAATCTTATCATTATTATTGCGAAAACTTCATCGAAATTCGTTACTAAGTTTGAGCAGGAAAACACACGTTATTTAAAAAAGCGCCTATCGATTATAGTAAAATTTGCTCCACCAAAAATACGGCTAGCCTTGTAGTTAAAACCTTTGTAAGGGTAAACGACGATAAAAAAAACCCGTGAGAAGATCCAAAATATATTTTAAAAAAGCCACTGCCGTCGGAATTTAATACCGGTTCCCTATTGTCGACTACGGTTTATGTACCTACATTATAGTAACACAAAAACTTTGAAAAAGTACCGTCGCGTCGTTATAATACAAAATAGCTCCCCTAAAAGTTTCGCTCTCGCTCTTTGACAATGTTTTTTTTCTTTTACTAACTCTGACTCTAACTTGATAAGTAGAAACCCAAAAACCATCTAAAATGATACACACATTCCTTCCTCCTCCCAGCTTACCGAGAACTACCAGGGTCTCATTCGAGACCGTGGTAAATCGTCCGGTTCACATGCATGCGTGCTTTTAGGACCGAGATCAGGATAATCACCTCGGTCGGTTCCGTACCATCACTTCGCATCGCCTGGTGGCTTAGAACGGTCAGCTCCTGGGTGTTAAGGCACTGCAAATCCTGGTCATGTTGACCGAAACAACACTAGTTTGAAATCACTTCGGCACTAAGTTATCACTGCACTCGCGGAGTTAGGGGATCGTGCGAGACGGGCGTCGCGCGCCATCAACGGCGATGCATTGTCGACGGCATGCGCGGTCCCGGGCACAACAGCTGACGGGGCGCATCCCCCCCCGCGCGCAGCCGGTGCGTGCGCTGGCCCCGCACTCCGCGCTCCTCTAATCCATTATTTACGGACGGCACGACCGGTTTCAAGCGCGTTCTTTTCCCGCGCGCCTCTTCTTCACGATCAAATTTAATGCCCTTCCTATGTCCGGACTTTAATACGATAAGATTATGTTCGGAGTTTCAACAGTGACGCGTATAATATTTCAAGTAAAAACGTAATTAATAGAGTTTGCTATTATTATATTACATAAAGAATATTAATCGGCTGTTAAAGGTAGGATGAAATAAGATCTAACAAACAGTTATAAACATTCACATAATTTTTAGATGTATAATAAGGAACAGCAGCGTCTAGAGCTTATCATGGCACTTATCTAATTTCGGGAGAAAAAGAAACCACAACTTCTGACATTCCCGGAATATTCTTTATAGCGGTTCTTCGAAAGAATACTGTGGGAACGAACCTACCCAATGCCTTGTACAAAGGTAAAACTGTCTAAACCGTATAAGATAAATATGTTTTAATCAAAGTAATTAGATATAACATAAAATGCAATGTTTGTATAACTTCTCACATAGCAGAACTCGATCAATAAAAATTACTGCTCGAGTCATATAATCCGATAATAAAATTAATCATAAACGTCTTTCTCTACATTAAGTAAATGTTATTGTGATTTTTATTACATTACAGTAATAGTAAGAAAGCAACGTGGGGGAGCGCACGTTCAGCCCCGCAATTAGAGCATAAACAAGAATACATATATCCCTTAGACCACCGCGTAGATTTCTCTCGTTTCATAACAGATTATATTCCCGGGATTCTAATAGCCTTGCCGTAAGACATTAGATACTGTAAAAAGTACAAGATGATTGCGAGCAGCCGCGCAGAGGGTACGTCGAAGGCCGGAGGGTAGACTGAGTTCAGTGTTTTATTACGACGTTCGCTGTAGGCATTAGCGTCAGGCGAACGGTCCTGGAGATGCACTTTAGGCGGACAACCATAGAAATCACGTAGTTCGCGGAACTTTGTTACCTGAGCAGCGTCGAGGAGCGAGGCAAGGTGAACGTTCGCACCAAGGACGGCCCAGCCGCAAGGGAGACCCCCACGCCCCTCGCCTCCGCTACTCGACGCCCATATAAAAACGATCCAGCCGAACCTTCCGAGACCGGTGCAACCAGCAAAAAATGGACCCCAAGACGAACAAATAGAAAACGTTAAAGCCGAAATACACTGTTGGAAACAAAACATCAAACCAAGGTGACCTTGCTAGTTTACAACGTGTTTCCAACAGTGAAGACGGCTGTTGACAACCAAATTACATGACCTTGGCGGGTTGGAAACGGCGGTGTTTAGAATCACAGACATACATCTACATAGACAACGCAAGTGCCACGATTTGTATTCGAACCAAGCGTGCCGACTTTTTAAGACCTATTGTGATGTCACAGCTGGTATTTATTACTGGAAAATACAAAAAGATTCAGAGACACCGATACCGCCGATGAAATCGATTATTAAGACCGATATTGATATTCTTGACTCGATTTTCTAACAGACATACATACAAGCATATTACAATACATATTAAATCTAGAGGCGACCAACCTTGACATTTATTTGGTTGGGGTTCGGACACGCAAAGGACATGCATTTGCGTTATCTATGTAGATGTATGTCTGTGTTTAGGACTGTGTACGCTTGTTATTGTATATTTTACTATGTAACTATAACTATAAATGACTCGAGTTTTGTAGCTTTTTATCCTGCGTTTCAACCTTTCCTTCTTTGTATCCTCAATTGCATACAAAACTGCCATCGCGAAGATGTTGTCAACGCGAGAGATCAGAGCACACTGACGATTAAGGGGCGTGGCCTGGCGTGACCTTGGCTTGTGTTATTGTTTGTCTCCTTGTTGGAAACCACCGTTTGTAACAGTGTGGATGACTCGGAATTGGTTGTCAACAAGTTAACCTTCCTTAACCTTGGTTGGATGCATTGGTTTTCAACGTGTTTTCAACAGTCTGGCGGGGCCCTTATGGTAAAAAGAAACCGAGGGGGTCACGTATACCAAACTAGACATTTTCGATTTGATAACGCAAAGTGAACTGAGGACTTGTCGTGTCACCATCGCCTACGCATGTTTTAAAAAAATTTGGCGTAATCAAGTTCTTAACTAATTATAGATACTCAGTGCGATGGTTCATTAATGGCTTGTTACCATAACTACCTATAATTTTGTGCGAATTGATAGCCCAACTCTAGTTTTAAGTTATATTTTATCAACAAGGAACTAAAACCGCGCTAAGCTAATATTATTAAGAAATATAGATAATCATAGTATATTACTTAAAATGAATCGATAATCTGTTAATTATTTGAGCCATCATTGCTTTATACCTTTTGCAGTCTTCGGTAAAGTCACTTAGCAGTTAGTCGTCCCGTGTGTTGGGCATGTTACATCACAATTCATAAATAGAATCTCCTGGAGTCGTACTTGCGTGTAGTGCGTGCAAGGAGCGTAAAGCGGTACTCTTCCTGCAAGACATGTTTTCAATAAGAGAGAAAGGGACAAATCAGTGTTACAGTTAAGCAGGAACTCTATTTATATGCAAATATAGCCTCGAAGTCGACACCTGTTTGCGTATTCTCGTCGCTTGCTACGTCCTCGTCGCTTTGTGGCTACACTGTCTCCTCGGTATCCTTTGGATTATGAGTACCAAATTCGTTTTACACTCAGACATTTAAATTTACAAATAAAAATGATCCTTAGGTGTTTGAGTTAAAGATTCAATCGAAATGGTTATGAAGCTAAATTTGTTTTGACTTTTCCCCAAGTCTCCGTTGTTACTTCCCTCCTGTTTTCCGAACAGTTTTTATCGTTTTGTTTTAGGTTTCTTTATGAGTGTCATTAGTCTGAATTAATTATCAAAGGTGCTAGCAATTTGACAAAGGAAGATTAAAACACTTATCACGATGTTACTTTACATATCCTCTTTGTAGAATTAAGGTGAGAAGAACACGGATCGGTTTTAATTAAACCAAATTAACAATGCACCAGCTAGCATTAACTATTCATAAAGATTTGTCACTAGAAACTCGTGTTATATAAAAATATGTTTCCATTTCTTGTAAAAGAATTTTTATTTGTAAAAAAGTTACCTTTTTATGTGGATTTGTTTTAAAAAGTTCTTGATATCAATAAGCTAAGTTTTGGATATAATATGCGCCTTGGTTCGACCTCCCCCCCCTAATACTTTTAACGAGATTCTGTAAAAACAGTTTGAACGAGCTTCGTCGGCTGCCAGTCTATTTATCATACTTGACTGGTACAGGATCCTGAGTGGCTTCTCATGTACGTCTGCGCTTTTGTATAAGTCTATTTTGTTTACATCTGATACTCTGCGTATGACATTAATACCTAGGCGATGTAAATGAATTTGCTCTTAGTCATTGTAAACATAAAAGATTTTATTTGAAATACTTATTGAACATTCTTTAGGTATCATATGTCAACTCGCACATGTGAGAGTTGATTAGATCATATGGTAAGTTTAATAAAAATACTTTCTTAGGTTTATTGGCTGGCTCCATACGCATTAAAACGTATCTCTAGCTAGCGATTGCGTACCTACCTATTGTGGTCTTACGATTTTGAAATGGCAAGCGAAGCAGTCATTATAAGATATAGCTAAAAGTGATAATGAAGTTTCGTCACCTACTATTTAAAAAGTCAATGTATTGTAAAACCTATGATGTTATTCCTAAACCAAGAACATACCTACTAAAATACCTAAACTTAACCAAGCGTGCTGCCACACTATGTTGGTCGAATAGCTTATCGTGTGATTGAACGTAAACGTTAATATCGTGTGACTGTGGCATTGACCAGAGATCGACGTCCGCGACGTCCTTTTTCGCCCTTTTGGACAATGCCTCCAAACTCGATAATTAAATATGCAGCGGCAAACACTGACGTATTTTATGACTAAAACTTCTTTTGTCGCTTCAAAATAAATACCCTTTGTAATTCTTTCGATTGATTTCAAAAAATACCGTTAAACCCAAATTCACATAAATATAAATAGCAAAAGGAATAAATAGATAAAAACTTTTAATTGCGTACGGAGTATATTTCTGAATTTAAAGCAAGATTTAAAAAACAAACGTCGTTAAACTTTAATGGGTTTTCTTAATCAATCTGAGCACTTCAGGTAAGTCGTTTCTTAATGGGGGTTGATTAAATATCCGCAGCTGAAGAGCATGGCCAAGAGCTTCCTGCCTTCTACGTTTGGGAGATAACTTAATATTAAAATCCTGCACTTTGATGTTGGTAGCTTAGCAGTCGACGGCAACGTTCGAGAGGGATGAAAATCACCCGCGGCGTTACTTCCAACATCTCTCTATGAATTTCAAAGTCGTTCAAGGGAGCGACACGTCAAGGTAGGCGAGTCGGGCGGCGGCGGCGTCTGACCTATAAACGCCCGTTGAGCTTATGCCGTAAATATTTTGTTTTCATTCTCTGCATACAATATTTATAAAAAAGGGAGGTCGCGATTAGAATGCCGTTCTTCACAATATTGAGAGATGTGCCTACATACGGATATCTTTGCATATTTTACTAACATGGGGCGACCGCTTAGCATGAAAATGAATATTTGAATGGATTACCCATTATACAGGCAAAAAAATATTTAAATTGTCGAGTTATTGTCCTTAAAATAACACGTTTGGCCCACCCACGGCTTTTAAGGTAATTAAATAAAGGCAAATCGCACGTAACAATGCCACTTATCTGTCTTGGTGACGCAGGAAGCGCTATATCGAATAAATTTGAAACATTATAGGTTAGTTCCAGTTTTTTACTGTGTCTGGTTTTGAAACTCAGTCTTGACATGGCACTGCAAAGTCGAATTTTGCAAATAATGTTTTCTGCTCGTTGAGTTGTGTATGTTTGGACTAATGAAAAGAGCAACTAAACGTACAGAGGACGACAGCTGTTATGCAGTAGACCGACGACGGGCACAATTTTTCAATGAATCGGCCACTGGTCTCCTTTACTATGTCAATCAAACTGTCTAGCTGGTCTGGCTCGAGCGAAGTGAATCATTTATCTGAATGGACATGAGTAATGCGCATAATATAATAAATAAGTACCTCGGTATTTGGAGTATTACGTACTCAAACAGTTTAAACAATAATGTTGTTTAATTGAACTTGAGGGCAATCAAAATTCAACTAAAAAGTGCTGAAGTGTGTGGTTAGTAAAATTTCAAATGGACACTAAAGACTAGAGCAACAGTCGTCACATACTAAGTTTTTAGGAATGCCCTTTATGTGAATCAGTAGGTATACTTTTAATGCAAATTTAACACATTTAAACTGTTTTAATATTTAGATCGATAACAAATATTACTGCTATCTATAGTCCGGTTTTTCCGCTAATTAGGTCGCGTGGCAGAAGATAGTTTATCTAATGCACTCAGGATGTAAGGAGACGCTTCACGCCGCGCCGGATATGTCGAAGTTTATGGTTTGGCTTTCTCGTTTAAAATTAGAAGATTAATTTAAATTGAGAAAGCTTTTTATTCTTTATGCAATATTAATTTTAAAATCCCGCCTTTGAACTCGCGTCAGCAAGTAACTAACGATTTGGCATGACAATAGTTAGGTACCTTAGTAATATTATTTACGAACTAAAATATGTTTACAGAAAGACAGCGGGCATATTCATTTATTTATTAAATCTGCGTGCATATTACAATTCTCTATACTTATACTTTTCCTGAGAATAAAAACCATCCTGTCCCTTAAAAACCATATGATCCCGAAAAAAATATAAGTTAATAAAAAGTAAATTTAAAGCTAAAAGGGTGAAAAGTTTGCTGAAGGGAATAAATTTTGCAAGTCGCATTAGCACCCTGCAAAGGCGACAAAAAAGATGTTCGCCGGTGTCAAGTTTTTTTCCCTTTTGCACAAAGTCTGGGGCGAACGAGATAGGATTTAGAGCTATGGTGTTTTAATAGAAAAGTTACGAAACATTCTAAATCAAGTTCGTTACTTTGTTATCTTATCCTGCATTCGAAAGAAGAGAAGCTTATTGAACAAACCATTCTCATTTTATTTTCGTAGCGTTTCATCAAGTCCAGTTTCTACGGAGGAGAAAGAAAAATAAAACTCCCGATATTAAAGTCCTAATACCGAGTGGGATTAAGTATACGTATATCTGCAAGAGTCAGGCAAATATGGATTTAGTTATTATGGAGGTAGAGTTTATTTCAGTGTGTAGTGAGGGTTATATTCGGTTTGATAACGGAGTGGCAAAGCTGCGGGCATGATGATAGCCCGGAAGTGTTCTCTTGCGTCGGCCTATTTATGATTACATAGCTATAGTACAAATATACACACGGAATACCGCTAGCGTGTACAGTAATGAAAGGGATAATATTATGCTCATACTTACAAAGGGAAAGTTACATTGTTTCGACGTTGTATTCTCTAATTTGAAGTGTCACAATAGTATTTTTTAGATTAAATTTTAAATTCAGTATTAACTTTTAAGTATTTGAATTCTCTAAATTGTCTTTAGAGATAATAAATCTTAAGTTCTCACGGTACTCAGTATTAAAAAAAGGTTTAAACCGGATTTAATCCCATTTAAAAATAATTAAATGGCCCATCGTAGTAATGTTCAAACTATATTTTAAACTACATTTAGTAGTAAGTTGTTTATCTAAAAATAATATTTATAATTTGAAACTGGCGTCCCTTGGAAATATTATCCAATTATAAACACTTAGAGTGCATAACGCAGTCGTGGGGTTCTGTAATTTGATGCGGACTCTGGCCTGCCTTTCGTTTGTGTTTACGAAGCCATTACTACTTGTATTTACATTTAAATTATCAGTAATAAGAAATATACTGATGTTGTTCGTAATAGTAATGGGAAATATTGGCAAAATTTACGATGAATGTTTCATTATTGATACTTACTTTATTATCTACTATTGATTTAATTACTAGACTTGACTTGAAATAACGTTAAAACTAAGTACAAACATGAAGAGAAAATAGCCATTTCGACACAAGTCAGTAACCGGGGTCGTTTTACCACACTTTTACCGATCCCTCGGCAGTCACCACGAAACTTATAATTCAAAAACCGAATATCCGCTTCCTTTCACAGCATAATTTCTAGTCGGGGCGTGTGCTGAGCTGCGTCGGAAATACTCGGTATCATTTGGATTCAGTGTTGCAGACTCGTTTAACATGTACAGTTTCAAATGGACGGAACATGTATGAAGTGGCGGCGTGTCTTTGATGCGAGGACATTATGCATATTGCAACAATATCACACTGTTCGGAGTTTGAACTTGGTCAAATGTTAAGCATACTTAGAGAGTTAAACCATAGTAAAAAGTTTTATGACATTGATTTATTGTTTATAAGCATAGGTACCTAATCAATTCTCGGAATCCTATGTAGAAACTTTTTTGACCTACGAGCACGCTAATTCTGTCCTAAGAAATGAAATGACTTTATAAACATCCTTATTATTTGAATTAAGCGTTTGTCGTTTCATGGCGAAATATCTAGAACTCAAAATTAAAAAAAAAAAACGGATAAATAAACCGTTTATAATATTCAACTTTTTTACTTTCATATCACTTATAACTGACAGAATACAAAACATAAACCTAATCGTTACTACAAAGAGCTTGACATATTTGCAAGAATATACCTATAGAGTCAATTTTATGGGCTATCATCGCAAGTTAACTTACATTCCTTGTTTCGTTTGAATTTTTAAACAAAATTTAGTAAGCGTTACTTTGAAAATGAACACTAGCCTTTGAACACTTCAAAATGAATGAAGTTCGCTTAATCACATTAAGTTCGTTGGATCGTCATGCAGGTAGATAGCGATGTAAAAGGTACATTGACATGAACACAATGACCGAAATGCAGTCGACCTCTGCATCTAAGCGGTTTTTAATCCTGCAGTTTTTAGAAAGTAATAAGATAAATCTATATAAATACAATAAAAAAATTACACATCTACGAAGATAAGTACTACTAATTAATTTTCTTCTACTTTAGTTTCACTTACTAATAGTTTGTTCCAAACTATAATAAGATCAAATCAACCTATAATACAACATCGGTATAACACGGCCGAATTACGAAAATAGGTTTAACTTTAATTAAAGCCACCGCGCAATTAAAGGGTTAAGTCAGAGCGGGGACGGCAGACTGAGCTCAATCCAATCTGCGAAACGTTAGAGACATCAGGTACAATATAGAAGCTTAGGGTTCACGGCTCTGCACATTACGTTTAACAATTTGGGTCCACGTTACTTTTCATGTTATTGGATTTTTGTATATTTGGACAACGAGCTGTCTGAATATCATTTTTTTTTTGTACGTATGGTTTCAAAATAATGATATCGAAAAATAAAATTGTTTATGCACGCGCTTAGCTGCTGGCTAGTTAGGTATATTGGAAGGTAAGTAATGGCGTGGGGTGGGATTCGATGGGGTGCACGCACGTAACATAATTGAAAATGGATCTCTATAATAAACTAGGATTATAGTTCAATACAGAACTCTCAGGCTAGTTTTATCTAGTTAGATCAGTCCTCGAAATTAGACCACGAGCGTTTTTCCTACTTGTTAGTTCACTTCAGAAATCATCTTTAATGAACTCTATTAACTCGGTCAAAGCTTTCATCCCGCACCCACCTTTAACAAAAATCCACATACTCAAGACAGTTTAAACGCAATTACTCCACTGCACCAATAGTTACTAACAAGCTGATTCCAGAGCTTTATCGATCGACAGATTGTTGAAGCTCATACGTACGTACATATTTTCCCACGGGGATGGTACACTTGCGTGATCAAACACCTCCGGCTAACTAGCCGACATACCTGCGAACAAGAAGTATAATTGTTAGTTAATTCCATGTTGTATAATTGTTTCAACGTGGAGGAAATAGCAAGGCTTTCCGATTGATTAACCTTTCCATTCATGGCGATACGGCACCCAGTAGGAGGTAACGGATTGAGAAATCTATAAGTGTATATTAATATAGCTACAAACAAGTAGGAACATAATAGGTTACAGTTTCATGTTGGGTTATTTAAAAAAAACATCTAAACACAACCTTCCTTCTCATGTATATGCAGCATGGTAGAAACCGATTGTTTTTGAGCAATAACAAATCTAGGACATGATTTTCATTCAGCGTCACCTCGACCTAAACAAAGCCTATGGATCAGTCTGATGACGCCCACTTCTGGACGTAGGCCTCCCCCAACGTTCTAGACGGATACAATACTAAAATAATTAGTTTATAAAAACTTATATAACACAGAAAAACACTCAGATCCATGACATAAATCTACAGATCTTACAACTATTAGTCATGCGGCGGGGATCGAATTCGTAAACTCTCGCAAATCAGCCGGCATTGTTCGAATACTGCCTCACGGACGCTGCTGTCGGACTAATAAAAATAAAAGCATTCGTGTCTTAAACTTTGCAGCTAGCAATGCACATACAACGTCGTCTTACATAGATTAACATAATCCATACAGTCCCGACGATCGACTTGTATAATAGCGTATTTCTTCACAGCCACTCCAAGTCTAAATAAACACCTATGGAAACAAATTACGTAAGTAAGTTCCCACGAACTATGAACAGGTTCGCCACAGAGGCAGTATCGAGTAGACACGTGGTAAATGCTAGTGTTATTGTTTTGAGTTCCGTTGAAAATCCTACGTGTAAGCTCATTGTGCAATGTCGGGGTTGTAAACACTGCGCTCGTTTGTTCGGGAAACGAATGTTGGACGAGCAATCAGTGCGTTATTAAAAGCAATCGAACGCGTTACAGCCGCCGAATGCAGGGTTTAAAGTGCTTTAGGCATTTATTTTGCACAATAGGATTAACTATGTAGTGTCCCTTTGAGATAAATAATATAATTAACATAACTATACAGTTTCCAGTTTTTTATCTTTTCTTAGATATTCTTATTTACAAAAACAAAATAGAATACGACCAAGATTATAAGGACTAGAGTTAAGACTTATATTTGGAAATCATGGCAATGCCAAACTGGCTCTCACAATGCCCCGAGGCTTTCGGGGCTTTATACCTGCTCTCTTGTTTGCGAAGGCTTTATTTGTTGTGCCATCACTCGAGAAGCCTGTTTTTTTTCAGTAATGAAAGACAGTAATAGATCTGTGTGAAACTGATCCTTGCGATCCGCAAATGTGAGGTTAAAGCACGCTCTGTTCTGTCAATCATTGTATTTTCGATTACTACAATATCTACCTAAATTGTACCCGAATAAAGCTCATTTTGGCAAGGTTTTCTTAAAAATAACATCAACCCCTCTGTTCGTATGAGGGGATACTTAATCCCGTCTATTTCAAACACGTTAAGTTCAGTTTTTTCTCGTCCTATTAAAACGCCTGACGATACTGCTAGATACATAATGATAATTTTCACTCAAATCCAAATACAAATCTTCAACAATCCGGGATGTGAAAATGGATTTGATTTTCTTTTCAAAACTATTTTAAACGAAACAAAATTGTTAAATTAACAGGGGGAGGCATGGCTTTTGGCAGATATTTCGTAATGAAAAGCCATCCGTTAATTAAGGCGTCGTCGCTAACATACAATCGCCAGGGCTTCCGTATTAAGAGGCCCAACCGCGCGCCGACGACCGCCGACATCGACATATTCCCTCATATGTCAGACTGCAAGCGATTGTAACGTTGATGCGTATTTACAAACGCGCTACCGGCAGCCAGTCGGCAACGAGGCGGGTTCCAAGAGCGTTGATAAATGAAAATAGCCGGCGAAGGGGAGCGGCGACGGTCTCCCGCGGAGCCTACACACATGGGCCTTTATCGACCCGGTTCCATTTAATTCACTAGCGATAGCGATCTCTTATCACGATGGAATTACTTATAAAAAGGTGCCTTGTTTGTACACGGCACTTAACATGCTGAACTTGCAGATCTGAATTAAAAAAATAATATGATATTGAAGGCGTTTTATATCTCAACCAATCTTATTTGTACATGTTGTTAGATGTAGCTTAGTTTAATCATGCAATTTAAATTGAGTTTAAAATTATTTATGAAATCAAATTCATACTAAGTTGACTCTTCCCTTACAAACGATAAGGTCTTTGCACGCGCTCTTTCTACACACCGGGCAAAGGCATGCCACGCGTGGGACCATGGCCGACTGCCGAAATAATAGTCCATTACGATTCCTCAACCGACGTGTGTGGGGGAGAGCGTGTTTCATCGACGTCACTCACACGCCGATCGATTCAAATAGTTGTTTCAAACAACACTTCAAAGTCGCATTATTATTTTTACGGGCATGTTTTTTCAACTTGACACGAAATTCAAATATCGATGAAATTTCAACGAATTGTATGCGAGATTGTTATTTTTATACCTAATTTGTTATTTTTAAGCTACTCTATTAAGACCTACATTATCGGAATATCGAATGAAATACTTAGATATATTTTCAAGGATTAAAGTAACTTTTAAAGACCCGTTACAAGTAGAAGAAAATGTAAACAAATTCAAAACTGTCCAGGGATCCCTCAAGAAGAAACCCGTCTTTCAACTGGACTAAACTAAAAATAGAGACAAAAGCTACCACGCCCATCACCAACAAAAACCCACGTTTTTAGACCAAATAACTAAAATTATAAAATTTACTACGTAACACGTTGATATAAGGTTCATTACAGCGTGGGGTGTTGTGTAGGACGTGGAAAGTAAAACAATGGAGAGCTGATAGTTTATTTTTGAATGAAAATGAGATTGTAATAAAATGCCATCTGCCAAAACAAATGCCGTAAAAATATTAAATTATTCAAAAATTCAAAGAATAATGAACGCAGATTATTTTGTTAAAATTAAATGTTTATTTAACTGCTCGTCCAATTCAAATGGGTGCTTAAAATAACTCAATTTGAACTCAAAAAGGGCGGTAACAATCTTTATTTACGAAACATTAATTTTTACAGCTACCGTTTCATTGTGTAATTCGCATAATTACAGTGTCCATTGTGACTTTTAAGACACTCGCTTCCGCTGATTTTAGGAAAGCTTACATCCATACATATTACATACATGTATAGTTAAAATTTCCGAGGACTTTTAACAGTTATCCCGCAATATTAGTCAATACAAGTTATCTAAATACTTCTCAGGAGTTGAGCAAAAAGACGAAGTTTCTTCAACTTTTCTGAAGGGGAGAAGTTATGAAACAGTTGCTGTCGGGCCGTGTTACGCGTATTAGGTAATCATTTATTTAGCCCCTACTTTTATTTCTTCTAAACATTGGTTAGAGTAAAATTGCTTGTTCCCGTTATTTCCCAAGATATTTTATTTCGAGTTTGCGTGATATAAATCGCTAAAATAGATTAATTATATAAACTTACTTGATTGTATTTCTTTAAGTTATTGAAACGCATTTTCTCCAAGGCAGGTCTGTACGTTTGGAGATTTAGCACTGCTTACATTATGCTGAACTAAGATACTAAGAGGTTTCTCAATAATGCTTTATTCTCTTTTACCAAAATGTTTCATAGCAAATACTTATCGATATTTATACCAGTTATAAAATAATTAATTAGTTGTCTTATAGTCCATTCAATGATAATTTGGTTAGCAATGCACTAGAAGAAGGCGAGCATTATTTCCTATAATGTATGTGCATCTGAAATCACGTCATGAGAGGCTGTTCAATAGATTCAGAACCGCGCTAAATCTATGCTATCACAATGATATTACATTCTTCATTTATGGTTGTAAAGCCTCTAGCATATCCACATACTGTTAAAATATATAAACTTTTTTAGTCCTTCAGAACTGCTAATTAAGCGTAAGAATCCATTCTTGGAAAAGCCTAATTGATAGGCATTGCGAAGATTAAAACGTTAAAAGATGCACATAAAAGGGTTTATCCGTGTAACCTTTAGAAAACAGGATATTTTATCGAATTCGTAGATATAATTTAGTGTCATAAATAGTTGATTATTGTTCCATGAGCGGACGGAGATTGTAGAGAAATAATTCAAGCCACATTAGGTAATGTAATCATAGGCGGAAGGGTTCAGTGAGTGGGAAAGAGACAGCACAAACGGTCTCGTTTACGGTGTAACGCGCCTTGGGAATCTCTGGAACGTTAAATTTGGTCTCGTCAAAGGAATCAGCTCGGTTCGGAGAACGCATTTTAGATAGATGTATACTATTTGGAAATGTTTTGAATGCTCAAGACACGGGAAAAAAGGGCTTGGATATAAATATTTAAGGAACCGAAAGACTTACCTTATTTAAGAATAACGACAGAACATAGTTTTGTATTTTAAAAGCTTCGTTCCTAATAACACATTTTATAATTATATTTATTCTCAAAGCAGCAGAATCAAATTAAAGTTTACTTCTCGTAACTTACGGCCCTTGTTAGTTGATAACATTATTTTAACTATCCGAATGCATTAGTTTCACTCCTCATTATAAGGTAACTCGACACTTGAACGATAAAATGTACTAGGACAGCCTTATGTATTAATATCATATAGCTCGGCTTATAATGAATTCGTTCGAAATTCAGTTTGCTTTTGATATAACGTATGTAGGGACGTAGGGTGAAATAGGTATACCAAACATTTCCTATTCCGGATTATTTCCTAAATTTAACGAGATGTAGCTGATGGAATAGTTCAAAATAAGTTTAATTTCATAAAACGAGGCATCCCTAAATAATAATATTAAAAAAAATTAAATATAATTTTTTGGCGACAACTTTAGGGAAAGTCAGGACACATTAGAAAAAAAAACAACTGTGGAAGCGTAATTTTTGTTGAAAAGGGTTAGAAAATGCGTATTGCGATTCAATTTAAAAATATTGATTCTTATAGTTATTTTTAAGTGCATAAGTCTCACAAAAACCATTTTAACTTTACATGATCGGTCATACGACTTCTCCCTTCTAAATGTGTTTGAGAGCAAACCGTTGTTAAGTGGGGCACTTAACGAGTAACATGTACTTACTCCAAGATATAGGTTTGTATATGCAGATGTAGCCCTTCCCTAGCAGTAACTGCCATAAATTGGATTGTGTAATTTAAATTAGGTTTGCGTTAGTTAGCCAACTTTGTTAATTATTAGGTACATTTGTTGTTTATAATTGAAAGTTGAAAACACTTTCAGTTTGAATTTTAAAAAAATTCATCGCTTTTGATGAATTAACGTGGAAAGTTTAAGAATTTGAAATTTATTGTTAGTTAACGTCGTTTTATTTAATAGGATCACATTCATTTGTCATTATATGACGACAATTGCGAAATGCCAGGCTCGGCGCGTAAGTACTCGTAGATACCTACACAATATGAACCATGCGGTCATTTATGTGCCGAATACCAGGAAAAGCTGCATGAAGCCTCGCGTAGCTTTCTCCGAAAACACATAGCGTGGGCACGCGTCACGTCTGGCTCATATCATAACCGGTTTTATTAGACTGTACTGACTTCCAAGGCGCCCTTATGACGGATTTCGATTGCCCTTTGTGACGCCTACGATTTCGGAACTGGCCGGCTTAGAACGCCTGTTGAATAAGTTAATAATCTGAAAGTATATTGAATCCATTCCAACTTAGAACGCTAACTTAAACATAACGATGAAACAAACAAAGACATACAAACCAAATATCCTTTGGATGTCCTCAGCACAAATATTAGCCTATTGTTCAAGTAAATCTCGGGGGATCAGTTATCGCAACTAAGTTCTCAATTTACAAGCTTGAGGGGCTTAGTCAAGAAAAGGTGATGTCTACTAAATCGGATTTATAGTTAATTGAATGTAAGCACGGCACTTACAGCACGATACTGAGAAAAGAATTACGATAAAATTTTAAATTGCAAAGATTAGTTTTCCGCGAAAAGACGATAGACCTATGTCATAGTGAGTTTTTAAGTTTTATCTTGGTTTTAACGGCTCCTAGTCATGGTGATATGTCATGATTACGAAAGAATGGTACTAGGCGAACATGAGTCCGCTGGTGTTGTTATCAGGCTTGTTGGTGCGCGCCGTGCAGGCAGACGGCGCGCGAGGGCGGATCGATACCCAGGCCGCATTGTTGGCCCCGCGTCCCTGACCCCGCCCCGCCTGCACCCGAAATTCGCCCTATTTGATCCTGAGAGCGCGAATCAATCGCTTTTGTTGCTGTAACTTGATGCATCACTGTAGGGCACACGCTTGCTTGGTAGCAAACAAGCTTCTTTAAATCACTACGAAGAAATTTCGATTTAGAAGCGATTCGTTTAAAGATGATAATTCAAAATCACGATAAGATCGTACGCAAGATGAGTAGGCTCTAACTTTTTTTAGTACAACAGCTGTACATGTTTAGTAAACGTCTTTGTGTATAAAACATTTTGTATTGTTCTCTAAAGGCTGCATGTTGAAACAGAGGAAACCTTGTGAAATAATAAGGAAGTCTCCTGAACATACAATAATAACTTGAAATGTTATGCTTTTGCTTTACGATCAAATTAAATGCTTGACTGAATGAAATGTTATACCGTGTCACGTTGTTTTATGGCAAAACTAAGCTCAGTATTACATTTTAATGCAGGTATTCAAAGTGGAAATGAATGTTGTTGTGTGCAGCTACATCAATCACAATCACAAAATAAATAAGAACGAATAACAGTTATAATATGTGGAATGCATGAAAAAGAATATGATTCCGTTTGTAACGTACTAAAAATTGATTAAAAATAGTCCAAAAAACACAAAGTAGGTATAGGTAGTGTAAACCAGCAAATTTTTTAACTAAGAGTAAGTTCAAATTACTCAAATAAAGCCACTTCTGCTAAGTTATCAAACACCTCTAAAATGGGCACTTACGGTAAATATAGGTTTCTATTAGCCCTTTTGCCCTTCGACTCGTAAATATCGCCGTTTATCAAATACGCGCGATTAGGATGATCGATTGCAGCTTCAAGATAACTAAGTAAAAGGCAAATGTGGCCCTTGAATGGCATTCGAGTCAAAATAAGACACTCTTAAATAGGTACAAACTATATACCTTAAATTAACTATAATTGGACACTACTCGTATCTGTTTAAACGTAAATGCTGGAGTTGTTCCGAACTGATCCCAAAAAGAAATCCCACCGGGGATCAGTTTTAATTTTAATTTATTTTTTATTCCTAACTGATCCCAAGAATGTGAGATCAGACGGGAATTGTCATTTTTAATAAATTTATTGTTCCTAACCGATCCCAGGTGAATTTTAGGTAGTAATTTGGTACAGACAGTCTCAAAATGTTAATAATTCTTCAAGAATTATCTTTCTTATGTTTTAATTTTCTCTCTAACCTAAGAAGCATAATAGTTAGCCGATGGTAGTAATCGTAAGGACTTAGCAAATCTGCTAAGCTTGAACAATATTCTAAGAATTTGTTACCTGCCTACTCGCAAAACTGAATCGAAGCACTTCCAAAAAGAACAACTTATATCAGCTGTTAAGAACTTTGAAAGACGACTCCAATTACCAAAAAAAAATAATTGAGCATCAGAAAATCAAAGCGCCACCTTTGAAACGTAGAACAACGAACGAAACGAACAGAGATCAATGGATCAATTGTGTCACTAACCAACTTCTGAATGGCGAAATTACTGTAGGCCACTGTTTAGAAAGGTTAAAACTTTGACAGTTAATAAAAGTTTGAAGACAAATTTTGTATAATAGCTAAATTTAGACATAAATATGCACCCAATCAAAGGGTTTATTCATTTGTTGATTTTTTAAGCACCCAATCAAAGGGTTTTTTCATTTGTTGATTTTATAATAATTTTATATACATCGATAGTTATATAATATAATATATTGATAGTTTGGTGGATAATTAAGTATAAGTTAGACATTTAGTAAGCACTAAATCTGACAATTTTATTTGTTGATTCTGTGATAATTTTATCCTCTTAAATCGTTAATTTAACAAAATAAAAATTTATGTAATATTAAAAAATAATAATTAAAGACTGATTTTTACTAAAAAGTGTATAATATTTAATTTCCCAAACCTATTGCGCTATACCTACTTACAATCACTTAATTTATCAATGCCCCTTTTCACTTATAAGTTTTTAATTCCATTGCATTGCATGAATTCTACCTAAAATAATTTATTACAAACTTGCTCCTTTTTTGCCTGACTGTACCGTCAATCTAACGTTGTAGGTAAACGGGGATCGGTTAGGAATAACAAAACGCATAGGGGATCCGTTAAGAAATTAAATTCGATGTGGGATTTGTTGGTGGGATTAGATCAGAATAACTCAAATGCTGCACGCATCGTAAAAGTCAAATGTATATTAAAAATACTCATATTGATAGTAAATTTGATATACGTAAGTGTAGGTACTTTCATGCTTATTAAAATGAGTATTTGGCATTTTCCTTAAACAGTTGATTTTATGAAAACTACATCAAAGTAATCATATTGTAATTTTTCGAAATCAATGCAAGAAACTTTTTTTTTAAATGATATAAATTCGTAAAAAGTTACGATCTGGTAACAAGGCATATTACCTACACACATAATATGTGTGTGGGTACAATATATTTAACCCTAAAAAGGGTTGTTCCGTCTTCGTCCTATGACATCTAATCCTATTTTAAAAAACACCTACAAAAGTTTAAGATTTGTGTACGGTCTAAACAAAAATACGAAATATTATAAGAAATATTTCAAGGAAGAGTAAATTTTAATTTTATGTGGTTCTATTAAATAAAACGACAGAAAATTTTATAATATTATAGAATTAAATTAATAATAATAAAAACTGTACAATATCTTTTAACTTAAAATATATTTATTATTTTTATATAAGATAAACAACGCAATGATTTATTATATTTTGTTACTTATAAGGCACAATCAAAAACGTTTGAAATCATATTTAGCTTAAAAATACAGGTAGGTAAAAACCTATACTATCGATTTAAGACAACATATTTTTATAAGGTACGATTTGGACTATACATTTGGATTGCAAACAATTGAATACATTTTTAAAATCATATATTAAAACACAGATAAAGATGAATCATCAACTTAAAGTATTGTATAAAAAATATCAATAAAGCTTCTCAATAAAGCCAATTTGATATTGGAGAATCCTAACATTTTTTTTATAAAGAGGCATCTATTTTTAAAATATTGCAGCATATTTTTTTATTTGGTAATAATCTTTTTAAAGTAGCATGCCAACTTTCAAGAGCATTAGTTGTTCTATTATTTTGTCCGCATACATTCCAAATATGAGGTGGAATTTTGACCCCTTCTACCTATGTCTAGACTAAACCTGTATATAAAAAGCCGCTGAACATTGCGATATTATAATTTATTGCGTTGTCATCATTTATGTAATACTGAACATCATCAATTAATTCTTCCGCTATTATTGGTAAAGCACAGGGAGAGATGTTTGAACCGATCTCGGAGCTGACAAGTGATTTACAAAAGTAAAAATAGCATCCTTTGATCTCCGTGTTAGGTAGAACGGTTTATTTTGACTTAATAACGGCTTTATCAAAATGAAAATTGGCCTTAAGTTCTATTTATATGCTCAATTAATTTATATATTAATTTATCTTAACATAAATTGTTTTGCAGTTCGTACTTTTTTTTGGTAAAATATGCTTCTAGTCATACATTTAGGATGAATGAAGAAAAAATATTAAAATATTGTCATAGGTGAATACGGAATACCAGTTTACAAATGAATAATTCGGAGAAGTCATAGGATGAAGACACAACCCAAAATAAAGGTTCGAAAATTGTATAATATCTACATACAATTCTTGCGATATTGTTTTTAACCGACTTTCAAAAGGAGGAGGTTCTCAATTAATGTTGTCTTTTGTTTAATTAAGTTTTTTTTGTGTCTTTGTTACACGATTTTATGGACAATTATGAATCGATTTTAATATTCTTGTTTCATTTTACAGAGAATACTTCAGAGGTGGTCCCGTATAAATTTCATCGAAATCGGTTGAGTATTTCATAGAAAATTTAAAAATTTTAAAAGAATATATCTAGGGTCGGCAGACTAAAGCACTTAAGTCAAAAAGATAAAGTTTTCAGGAAGTAAAAAAAAACTATATTGTAAATTACTCAATAATGTTTTAATTTTTCTAATACATAAATAAAATTTTAAACCTGAAAACTTTATCTTTTTGACTTAAGTGCTTTAGTCTGCCGACCCTAGATATGATTTCGGAGAATTTTTACGTTGATGACACTCTAACTCAGCCAAAGTTTTGACGTGAAGTCGGTTTTTTAATGCTCTGCATTCGTTGATTATGTTATCTCAGCTGAGACAAGCGACGCGCAAGCATATCAATCAAACAAGAATAACCAACAAATTATAAGCTATTCATCTAATGAAAACAGATCGATGCACTCGCAGATATCGTCGAATGATAACATGAATGATACCATATGAACTTTGAACGATAATATTTATCTACAACAAGCCTATGTTTAAATCTTTTTCTGAATAAACCCGGAGCGTGTGTTGATAAGATTTCAGTTATTCAACATTATGTTGTTGTTACGCAATTCACATTAATCGGAAAATTTTGTGACAATTTAGTGCCGCAATATGTCTTTCCATATTTCTACACGCTTTACAACGCTACTTCAGAATTGAGGACAAACAGAGAAAGCAAAATAAAGCAACAGCAACTTTAAAACGAAAATCCTAAAGGCTACGTCAGACAATGAATGCGCTAAAAAACATGAAGCCAAAAAAGTGGACGCTCTAGTCCAACAATCGTTCACGAGCGCGGTCGCTCCGCAAACCCAGACCTACCGCAACGCTCGCCATTCAAATAGTACCACTACGAACATTTGCGAAACGTCACCGGGCACGTGAACTCGATTCACTACCGGCTAGAGAAGCCAATATACATAGCCGCCCACCAGTCAAAGATCGAAACGTAACTATTATAGTGATCTGACGTAATTATGAGTAATGTATTACCCGCGTAATATTACGCGCGATAATTCAATGCCAAAGAAAGTCATTGTTCTCATTTTCATCGCGTTATATCGCTCTATTGCGGGTTTTATTGTTATCGTACTGGCCTATGAAGCATGATTCTTTCACAACTCGTCAGGATGTTTTGGGTGCATGTAAGCTTTCGGAAGAATATAAGGAATTCTAGTACAATTAAAATAAAATCCAAAATTACAAGGATCTGTAAACATTCATAACATCGAACATTCATACCTACTTAGCAGTTTCACGAGGATTCAACCCGTAGGAATTTGTTTATAAAAATATAGCTTGTTTTGCTCCTGGATAATATGGCTTTCAAAGGTAGTTTTCCAGCAACAAATTTCAGTTATCTAGCATTAATTTAAAGGTATGAGAATTTTACTTATTTAATATACCTACTACTTTCTCTTTATAATACTAGTAAATATCTCTAAAACCGATAAGCAAAAAACAACGATGCTATTTGCGACGAGATGGTCTTTTCATATTAAATTCAAGTTATCGAAAGAGTTTTACACCAAAAAAGCTCTTATTATTATTACTCAGCAAAAATCCCGTTGATTGCTAGAATCAGAACATTGTTTTTATTTATCTGTGTTATAACAGTCTGACAGTAGGATAGTAATTAAAAACTGATTTCATTTTTGGGGTCAGAAATCTAGGGTGAAATTATTATCTTTGCCGCACATCCATTTATTCGAACACCCACGCTCTAACTGTTATCTTAACAGAATAGTAATTTACAAGCAATTGATGTTTAGTAATGCTTTATTTTAATCAGGCTCCTTCGATAACGCCGCGATTTAACGTATTACGTACATCTATTTGTTCGAGTGTGCAGACAATACTTATAGGTACCCCGTGGGTCAGAAACACTTATATTTGAAAATTGTAACAAATTAAGCCTCTAATTAACCTTCTCGTCACCCAGGGGACAGACTCATAGCCCTGCAGTGGGTTCATTACAAAGAGTTGTGATGATGAACAAATTAATGCCTATAAAATATTTGATTAGAAGTTACGTATATTTCATTATACATATAAATATTTACTCTAATACACCCTCAAGTTTTCAATCAACAGCCTTTTCTCGTTAAACCGCAAAAAGGAAATATTGCGAAAGACAGAAATTAATGCTCGTAAACTTTTGCAGTTACTCCCTTGAGGTGCGCCCGTATACAAGAGCGAAGAGTGCGGATACATCGTCGGAAAGTGCTTGATAGTTCGTGAGACGCTCGGCTATGTTCGGCAGAAACGAGGAATGGGACAAATAGGCGAGTGAGATAGAGTGACGAGGAAAACGAAACCACCCCAAGTCTCTCCCTCGCTGGGGGCTGCAGGGGTCTTTGTCCCCGAGCGACCCAGTTAATGACCGCCCCCGTAGACGCGGCGCTCAGCCTCGATCGGATATAAATACACCTACTACACTTGACCTCCAAAGTTTTTATTGGAAAACACGTGCTGTATCTAGATTGTGTGTTGTAAACAATAAGCGAATTCTGGAACTGACTAAGCCATATTCTGTTGTGATATTAAAATTAATATTTTTGATTTCTTCAAGTGCTCCTTATTACGAAGCGAAACCTTTTTTTAAATTCCATTTCAAAACATAACCGAACGATAAAACCTGCAAAAAATCCATTCCTTCAAGAACGCGCGTTCGACCCAAGGAGACGTTTTGACCCGGTCAAGTGGAACTGAAAAGGAGAAGGGGAAAGACGCAACAGGTCGCAAAACAACATTTTAATTGTAGGCCGATAGCCATCAACGTCACCGAAGCGCGACAAACATACCGCATCGCTCACTGTAAAGTACGACGACCGACACTGGACCTCGATGCATTCACCTTATCCCGCACTTATCACAATTTTGTATCACATTTAAAGTTTATGCGCATAAAAAAACATTAATTTAAGTCATTACTGTGGGTGCGGTAGCGATTTGTAAACTTTATTGATGAAATTAGATTCAAGTATAGCTCGGAATTACGATTCAATAGCAGTTTAAACACTTTGGAAAGTTAGTCCCCGAGGCACCCGTTCGACGGGAAGTTTGCGCCGTGACCGAATTAGGAAGAGCTACATTTCATGTTGGAGTTCAAGACTTTTGGTGTCTGAACGCCTGGCTTTTGCGTGGAAACTTGAAGCCGAACTGCATCTTAAAGTCTCGATCGTTTTCCAGACCGCAAATGCCCGAAGTAACAACCTCTCAGTATCCATTGTTTCCCTCGAACTTGTTAGCGGCGAGCTCGCATGTCAATTTACACCACTGCACCGGGACGCAAATAACTCAACATTTGTTAAAGCTTTGTTATGCTTCGAAGTATTGCAAAAACGTGGCAAACGAATTGTGAGATTTGTTATAATTTATAAACGAATAATTTTCCACCCGCAGAATGCTTCGAAAAAATAGAGTCACTATAGTTAGTAGGTACTACAAATTTTGCATATTCTTAAGATGTTAAAAAGGAAATGTCCAAAAAGCGTTGTTTCGTTTAACTTTTTAATAACCGAACGATTTGGTTCCTTTATGATTTGACTTGTCAACCCCACATAAATGAAAAAACATGGGAATTTTTATTGGTAATACGATAACCGGCGGAGGGCTTAACCTCGTAAATAATAAACTCGGCTTTTTTATGCAACAACTTTATCGCGAAGGTTCAAGTGCAGGACCGAACCAATTAAAAATAATTATACATTTGTCGTTGGGCTCTTAAGAAGTAAATATCAGAATTAATGTCGCGTTCTTTCAGAATATAATTAGAAATACGATCAATGGACACTTGAATCATGAATTCACATTAAAGATGTGTTATAAATTATAATAAAACAATGAAGCGAACGTTAAATTAGATACAATCAAGAATGAAAAGAAACTGCCTCGTGCTTAGCTTGCATAACACAAAGCCACAATCCTTAGGCGCAATTTTTTGCTTGTTCATTTTATGCAGATTGCTCACACCAAGTCGTACCGGTTCCTCGAGCATTCTAATATAAACCGTCGTGTTCTAGCTGCAGTCGAGTGCAACTGCAATGTTGCAAAACCGAGGCCTTGCAATCGCCGAGGCACGATGGCCATGGACCGAAATACCCCAGTTTCCTACACTGCCTAACTAGTAATCGTGTACATTCAAGTTTAGCGATGCTACTCAAACATGATCAAACTTTGAGTAAGGAACGGCCAAACTGATTAGATTTCGTTTATGTTTCGCTCTCTTGTTTCACATTAGAGGGGTCTGGAAAATTTGACGAAATGAGGAACATGAAGTTGTAAAAGAGTTGTTTTGTGTAGTAAACTTTTAAAGTGCAACTTTTAATTTAAAAAACATCCCAATATTTTTAAAGGCAAGTAACTTCGAAGCTCTTTACTTGAGATGCATAAAGTTTTGACTAGATAAAGTTAAAACGCGCGTATCGGTACGCATCACAGTTAAGTGTTTCTAACTTTTTCATGAAGAGCCAGTCACTAAAAAACCCGCAAAGGTCATGAACATCATCAAATGAGATTCACTTCAAATAAAAGTTGTTATAGCTACAAGAAAGGATATTTACTAGATATTTAGAATAAAGTTAGATACAATTTTAATAAAAGCACTTCTGCGCCTGATAGTTCAAGTTGTAAATAGGTTCAGCGATTGTGGTTTCCCATCTAGGACCTCGAATCACTCGGTTTGTCTAACTGCATCGAAGATGGCGAAACCATCAGTTTTGTAATACGATGCAGAGTTATATTGATATTTTATTGGTGAGTAATGGATTGTGCAGCTATATTTCATTTAGATTATCTCCATACAAGCATTATTTATATCTGCTGATTGCAAAGAAAAGCATAACATCATATATATTTAATGATGATGTTATGAAAGAAGAAAGATAAAGGATATCCTTTCCGAACAACGTCATCAACACTTGAAAAATTGTTTCAATGTTATACAAGCTATCGCTAGGGAAGATAGATATCAATCGTATGACGAAAAATCTAAGTGACTCGGCAACTATAAGAAACAATGATAACAATTACAATCAACATTTCATGATAACGACACGGCCCAACATTAAAATTCATACATACCTACTTACATTTAAAAACATACAAAGCAAAATTCGCAAAGTGCATTCAACGTTCCGCGCCGTTGTTTTTTCATATTTCTGTCGAGTGAATGAGTTTTATAGGATCGTTTCCAATTTACGTAATCTTCCTTGTTTTTTGCATGGATATCTGAGATAAGATCGGCGTGAGAACGACTTTCTTTTACTTAAGTTTATAGGTACCTACCAATGTGGCTACCGTTATTTTTATCACCCCATATTCTTGAACATTTGCTTACAATGTTGACGTTGGACGGAACTTTCGGACAAAAGACTACCTGCATCTTAGTTGCTGCTAGACAATAGGCTCTACCATCCTTAATAATATTTTGTTGTATTTTCGGCAATAACCTCTCTGATATATTACTCAGAAACAATTTGTTTTGGAAACATAATCTCTGCATTATTGCCTGGGGCATTGTTATAGATTTCGAATAATCGACAGACAACAATAACTCGACTTTAAAGGCAGAACTTTACGACACCACAAAATCTTTACAATAGAAACGATGAAACAAAAGCTTTTTGAAACATTTTCCAGAACGATCACTGCTCGAAATTGCCGGGGAAAACTAATAGTTATTTATAATAATATGCTGGAAGCAAAAAAACTTCTTGCGCTCTAAAAACTGTAAGTTATCGCGTCTGAGGTGAAGTGTAGAAATATCACTGGCTAATACCTAGGTACGGGAGACGGTTTGATCCCCGTTGCAAGGCAAGGTTTGAATGTCTTTAAATATTCGTTATGGGTTTGTGTTTAATTTACTATACGTTAGTATAAATTACAGAAAGTACATTCTACTAGGTTCCATAAAACACTAATTTGTTAGTTTAGGCATAGCTTGTGCTTTGTGATAAAAATGCCTCATATTGATTACCTACTATGATTATTATCGCTAAATATACACATACACACATATCGGAGCAATTTAGGTTCAGCTAAGGTAATATAACATGAGTGTATCGCACCGTACAAGCTAAATTAAACAAAACAAAACTTTCCACGTAGGTATGTAAAATACACAAACGCCGATTCGTTTCAAAATACAATCACCAGAGCGGTGTAAAATGTAAAGGTCCTACGGTTTATTTACTTAGGACCTTTATAGTAACTGTAAATTATATAGGTAATAAAGATTGTTTCTTAGGCGCTGTGTTAACCAGGCAAACCGCTGCTATTATTACTGTTTTACAGCGAAACTGCCAATATAATATTACAATTTATGTTATAAGAATTTAATAGTAAGCATTCTGATCGGCTAGGGACACGGTTTACTATTTTCTAGCTACCCCTGAATGAACGTGATGTAGAAATGAGGCGTCGAACTCGCGAAGGGGATCCTTTTACGCTGGCTGGCCAGCTTCTACCCTTCTGTAATAACATCTGCAAACAATTCCACTACGGGCAGCGGACTCGGTCTATAGCAGTATATTTCTTGACGAGACATGTCTTTTTTACACTCGTCTGCCACATCTCAAGCCTCATTACTAAACAAGAGGGAAATCATTAAATGGTGTTTTCATGGGTTAATTGAACCCGCATTTGATGTTAATCTCGTCCGATAGTAAGTTATAATGAAGACGAAGATAAACGCAATGACATTTAACATGTTATATGACAGGTGGTAGTTCTAGCCAGGCGGGTCCGAAAGGAATTCTACTACTAACGATGTGACGATAGAATAGCGAATGGTTATTACTATCTCGCTCTTGCGTGTGCTCATAAGCAGGGGATAGGGCTATTTTTAGGCGATAGTACTGGGTGAAATGTTTAAACGCAATACCTACATTAATGATGACAAACTTTAAGAGAGAGACCCTATAGACTTAGGCGTAAGCGTATCAATATCACGATACGGACTGAAAAAATCTTGTCAAGCCTGATATCGTTGTCATACCCATACATATGGCTCATTGAAAATCTTCAGAAATAATACAACAAAGACTCTATCTCCCGGGGATCGTCAAGGCTGCACAGCGCTGTGCGTTACTCACGGACCATAAACTAAACTGTTAACTGCCGTTCACTGGCGACCTTTTGTAGTAGGTACTTTACATTTTGAGTTTCCAATCTGTTATAGAAACTCAATGTGAAATGTTACACAAATACAAAGTTGTAATGTAAACATTTGCCCCGGTTGATCCGCGTGGGAGTGAGTTATAAAGATTCATAATATATGTGATTAATTTTAACAAGTTATGGTAAGACTTCTTATATCGGTATACATATAATTACGTAGATACTATTATGGCAACTTGTGCATGGCATGTAGACTATTTTAACAATCCGAAACAAACGCATATAGTTATAAAAAACTAGACGCGATGCGTGGTATTACCTTGTAACTTTTGATCCCAAGGACTCCCCTAGGAGTTGGACTAGTAGGAAATGAAAAGTGAAGGATCAAATCCAACTATAAGGTTGCGATATTTTCGCGTTCAAAGGAACCAATTTTTCAGAATCGTTATATCTTTAACGTTATAGATCTAGATAACTGTTATGACACAGATAAAAATATCCTGATTTTCTCACATGTTTTTGGGGACCGGAGACACCGGGGACTACCAGTAACTAATTGATTGATTTTTTACTTTCTAGTATATTTTTATCATCGGCTTTAACATTCAAATACGAGTGCGTAAGATTGAACATTCATGATTTTAAAATTGACCGATTTTTTAGTTTAAAATGGACCACAATTAAGAAAGCTTCCATGCTGGACTGAGAGCAAAGGAAAAACATAGAACGTGCCAGCTGCTTCTTTTCTCGGGCATACAGTAAAAAAGTCAGTTAAGGGACAGAGGTTTTACTGTACCTAGGTTTTTTTTTGTGGGCGAAAGGCTGTCACTGCAATAGTCTCCCTCTACCATTATAATGCCTCCAAATTTATCAAAACGTGACTTCAGATGGTTTTATAAACTTTGGTGTTCTGCATACCTCATAATGGATAGGTACAGGCATGAAGTTATGTACCTATGTATGTATGCACATTTTGCAAGTAACAAAAACTAAGGTAAAAAAATAGGTAATTGACACAATGGGTACTGGCACTGCATTGAATTCTACTATTAATACAACGTTTATTATATGAATACATCCTAAATCTTTTTTCTATACCTTCTTTGCTGACATCCATCTACGTAGGTACTTGACTCTTGCGTGACTTACAGCCACTTGTGTAATAACTTAATACAAGCCTATAGGCATAGTCTCTTACTTTATTTATCTTTAACGTGTATCTGTCCTCGGGAGATATTTACTGTATGTTTATATTATTCTTGTACTCTTACATCCGATGATTATTAACACATACGGATACAGTACGGTCGTGAACCGTTTAAACAATTCAATTAAAATGTAATTTACCTCAGCAGCTGCTAAGGTAAACGTACAATCATGAACAGAACTAACTAAATTTAAAAATAAGCCCTAACAAAACCCGACTATGTGGCTGACCAAACAAATTTCAATCACTCAAACCCCAAGCTTTCAAAACAAAGGGTTTAAATTCTAAAGTCCAGCGAAAAGATAATGGAAAATTAACTCTTGAATTAATAAACAACTTACAAAAGAATTTCAAAGTAGTAACATTACATCATGTTAAACTTTAATAAAATGTGTTTAAAGCAGCTTAGAACCAGACGGCAAACAAAATATTGCTAGTCGGGAACGGAACATGGCAGAGCCATATTCCTTCGCCCAGAATAAATATTGAACTTTCTACAGTGAGTAAGCATCTACTTCCTCTTAAAAGTTCTTAGCTTTAAATTTAAAACATATGAAAATATTTAAGTTATTTATAACTAAGTATCAATAACTATCGAAGCTATTATTAACGTATTAGCTTTATAAAAAAAAACTTCACACAAACAATTTTCATTTGAACTCAAAGTTTTGTTAAGGTCAGAAGAATTATTTCTTTCGCATTTTCTTATACACTAAAGGTAGACGATCTTTCGACCTCAATGACGACTTATAATGATTCATGAATATTTTTTACGATATTTACCGATCCATTTTAATGATGATCGGAGGAGAAATACCTAATGACGCAAACTGTTAAAATAGGGTTATAATTTATAATAGGACGTAAGATAGATAAAACAGAAAGTAAATGGGTAAGTACTTTTAAATTTATAGGCATACATATAAATTAAACCAAGGTTTTAACTCTGTCTAATTTTTAGGTAAATGGCGTTTAAGAACGAAGATAAGATAGACGCACAAGTCAATGAATGAACTAGGACGTAATTAAAAAATGGAATCAGGCGGACTATTTGTACTTTAAGTGACGGATCAAGGATTCTACAAAGTATCATCATTACACCTGCTTATTGTGGATATCTCGGATCAGTTTCCATTTCCTATAGATTGAACAACTTGGGTGGTAGGGATATTTTAAGTCTACCATATGTGGACAGTACTGATCGACTGAGCAATATTGGTATGCCTCTGCATGTAGTAGTTAATTGTACTTTATGACAATCATGTTTGTAAACTGAACTAGGCCTAACGTTTTACTGCCGATGACGCCATTGTCCTCATTGTTCTTGCTAATAACTGGAGTTGCGTCACGTTTAGGGTTGTCCATTTTTACTTTTGGGTTGACTATGAGATATGATTTCACTGAAAGAATTCAATAAAAGAAAGGGTGTGTAGCTTATTTAAGCAATAAAAAGAGTCGTTTCTAATTTCATCAAATTTCATCATCTATAAGATACTTATGTATATGTTGAAAGATTCTTTGTCTAAACTGCAGTACTGTTGCAATGCAGTTGCAAACCCTATAGATAGTTATCGCACAAAAGTCGCAAAACATCGCGACCGCCAGCGACAGGTCACAAAACTAGGCCTCCAGTCCTTGTCGGCACTCGGGTGTTCGACCGATAATCAGCAAGGTTTCAACATATCTACCTCTATGTATTTATGTATAAATGTGAAATCCTCCGGAAATACAATCATTTGACAAACATCTCGGCTGTTACTAATGCTCTTGTGGCCCACTCATGCCGAAACTGAGGTCAAATTTAATACTTATGGTAAGGGGAACGCGTTTCTGTTACTTATTATTTTTATAGTTATGGACGTAAATATATCATCCACACCTGCATTAAATAAATGTTTATTAAATATTCCAAAAATACGACAACATTTTATGGATTGGCAACATAAACATGCACGATGTTAATAAGGTGTTAATAACTCAAAGTGTATATTAAAAATATGTAAATTATCCTGAATAATTACTTAGGCTGTTTGACTAAGCAACACGTGGCCCCATTAAGCATTGTTATAACTAAAGGAAAAAATTAAATAGAATCAATGCTATGGTTTATTCCGTGGAGGGTGTTTGGTGGTGAGAACTGAGGAATGCAGCGGGTAGCGGGGGGACTTTAGAGGGGGGCGGTACAGTGGGCCACAAAAACTCTGGGACGATACCTGCGCAGCCGTTGACCTCGCCTGCGATTAGTTAGACCCAGTATACTATAGAGCTAAGTCCTGTACACTAAGAATCGACTTTCTTCCTTTACAATAAAGTCGTTTTTCTAATACAGTTCTTCGTTTGTTATCCAACGTGAAGCGCCGCCGACTTCACGCTGCGGTGCATCGGTGCAACGTATCTAATCTAAGTTTTTTCCCTAAGCTTTACAATAAAAAAAACTCATGAGAAGCGTAATTAATTTGGAAACATTGAAAGAGACGGATTTGTCGCTCGTAATCGTAGTAACTAAACGGCGAAACATCTTTGTCATTCGATGAAACTCATAAGGACAATAAATTAGAATGTTTTTGTATAAGTCAAGTTTTTTATTGATTAGTTTATTTTTGCTTACTGACTGTTGTGACTTCTGCTGAATAGTTTTATTTACCTGGAATAAAAAAAGAAATATTAAATAATTTACTTTAACGACTTACTTAAAAATAGAAGACGAAAAAGAGAATATAATTTTTATTTAACAATAATGATTAGTAAATTTTTCAATGACGTTTAAGCAAAATATTTAACAAAATATTACATATGTTTCGACAATATCGTATATCAGACATAATTTCTTTAAAATATTTGCTATGTATCTTAGCGAATACTTACTAAGTATTTTTCTAATTTATAAGAACTGATTCATTACAATTTACTTAATATTATTGATTAAAATGATTATCAAGGGAGTCAGGCATGAGGTTAGGTATGGTATGTATGTATTGATATTATTTAAGTTAAGGTGATTATGTGTTCCATTAGAGACCAATAATGATCAAACAAATTACAGCTTGTATGGAATATAATCTTTTAGTATTTGTATAAAACAAAAAGATAATCTTAGCTGTAACATAAACTTAATTAATTTCTGAATTGCTAAAAACATAGATTACTTCAACATGTTATAAGTTTATATGATAGCATTTCGTATCAATATTTTTGATACAACTATCCCAATGGTTATCCCATGATGGCATTTAACGAACGGGTATTACGTAGGTATATCATTTTCATTACATTTGATGACCGGCTGGTGTAGCGGTAACATACATTGCCTTCTATGCCAGAGGTCCTGGGTTCGAATCCCGGCGGCGGCGGATATTTGTGTGATGAACACAGATATTAGTCGTCAAGTCATGGATGTTTATATGTTTGATTAAGTTTATTTTAATAAAAAATATGTATTTATTAAATATGTATGTTTATATATTACTTAAGTATATCAGTTATCTAGTATCCATAATACAAGTTCTTTAAGAAACTTAATTTGGGCTAGATAATGTTGTGTGAGTGTCAGAAATATTTATTTATTTATTATATTTATTTACGGTATACTTTTATTTTATTCCTCCTCGTTGTTACCTATAGCGTCACTAATGCTAACCCTTTATTTGAAGCTGTAGCTGTTCAATGGTTTGTCTTATTTAATTCTTGTCCTGTAATTCAAGTTAGCAGGTAAGTGTATTTAAATTTTAAAACGTAACACTTGATTACAACGAATTTATAAACGTTTAAGTCAAAAACACGGGAGAAAGCAAAGACTGCAAAATAAGTTTTATTTTATAGAGGCAAGATTTTTTTTTTCTAAAATTTATATTTTATATATACTTAAGTTATTTTCAACTCACCAATCTACGAGCCCGATAAGGGAATACTTTCACGAGAGTAGGTACTGACAGAACGACAACTTACCTAAAAGTTCGACGGAACTTTGAAGCGTAACTTTTGTTGATAGCTTTTTCGTACCGAGTTAGAGTAGTTTTGTGCTCCACGAAATTACCCTTAGTGGCATCAAATTTAGATATAGCTTAAAGCTGTTTTGTTTTTATTATTTTGGAAGAATTTGAATTATTATTATATATAAGCATTTTATTTATCACTGAAAATTAATTTAAATCCAATGTAAGTATTATATTAATAACCTATCTTATTACTGTTAGATAATCATTTTTTTTTAAATTATTTAAATGTATTGGATTGCTGGATATCTGTATGTAACATTCAACGCTCTTCTGCTCTTACACTAGAAAACCAGCGCTTTGATCTCTGATCAAAAATGACTCTGAGCTACGGCCTTTTGCGCTACTCTAACACACACTATTTTTAACAATAGCTTTTTCATTCTAATAAGTTTGTATTTATGGTAACAATAAATGAATGTTTATATCTATCTTAGCCCATTCTTTTTTTTAATCAGTATATCTATATCACAAAGAGCCCGCTAATTAGCAGGCACGTTGGTTTAATTCCGTCAGTTGCGTTTTCGAACAGATATCGGCGTGGACTCGTGTTGATTACAGCTTGCAATCACCGACCGTCCGGGATGGGAATGTTAAAAACTGAATATTCAGATATTATAATAAACGAATGCAGAGCACTAAAAAAACCGACTTCACGTCAAAACTTTGGCTAAGTTATAATGTCATCAACGAAAACATTCTCCGAAATCATACATATTTAAAAAAAAATGATATTTTCAATGAAGTACTCAACCGTTTTCAATGAAATTTATATGGGACCAACTATGAAGTGTCTTCTATCTTATGATACAATATTTTCAAAATCGACCAATAATTGTCCAAAATATCGTGTAACAAAGACACAAAAAAAACATACAGACGAATTGAGAACCTCCTCCTTTTTTGGAAGTCGGTCGAAAAGTGCTAGCGAATATGTCTAAAAAATTTTCAAAATATAAGAGGTATTTTCGATTGCTACTATAATCAATTTCAGCAACCTTAAAATGGCAACAAAGATGTCTATTTCACTCTGTTTATCCCTAGCAGAACGCGAAAGAAAAGATATCTAAATCTCATCTAAGTTATAAACTAGTGAAACGACACATATTTTCCGAGTTTTCACTTCATAAAATAAGGTACGAGGATATAAAACCAATTTCTATATGCCGTTGTCAAGTGTCTAATACTAAATTACAGGGTTGAATTGATATCAAGAGGACGTGTTATGAAGGAGCAATAACCAAGTGATGGCAAGGGGAGTTTATTGAGTGCAAAGGGGAGAAAACACAATACCAAGTCACCTATCTTTTTATTATGTCGTATTTTAAACAATCTATTTGTTTAAAGATTTCAGTTCGATATCAAATTCGATAGATTCGCAAGAGTTAAAATCTATTGAAATCCAGGGTTTTCTTTGAAAATAACGCAACAAAACTAAGCGGACCCCAGTCCCGGGGTCTGTAAGGGTCGGATGGCTCATTAATCAAAACAGTCTCTAATTACGCCAGCCGAGCCCACACGGGGCCCTCGTAATTCGATTTTAGAAAACGTGCCCAACAATACAAATTTTCTTTATTTTTGCTGTAAACCTATTCTTATGGTCGTCTTGATGATTTTATTTCTATACCTACAGCGGTGTTGGTCATTAAGCGAGCACGAAATTTGAACAATAAAGCAATGCTTTTTATTATTTCGATGCTAAACAAGATTTATTTTCGAAGACATGATGCATTGAGAATATGCTTTAATAAAGTTCGATGCAACTTTAAAACACTAATCGTATTCATTAAAACAGGACAAACAAGGTAAGTTCAACAAAAAAATACAAAAAACTATAAATAATTTATGAAGTGGAATTATATTGTAAACTGGAATTTCCAACTCATGTTTAGTGTTATCATTCTTTCACACCATTGTATAATATGAAAAACCTAACACCTGCCCTAAAAACCGGATGCGATAAATAATAAGAAAACAAAACTTCTGACACCCTTAACGTTTGAAGGGGGTTTGTCACGTGCCATTTATAACTTTTATTTTGTTTTAAAATCCTTTTTTATCTGGCAAGTATTTGCTTATTTCCAAAAATGCCTATTTATTTATTGATAAAATACAAAAACAAATTACAACCAAAATTAAAATTAAATGTTAAACAAAAAGTATATTTTTTTGAATTGGGTTGAAACTCAAAATACTTGTGTCTACAGAAATACATAGTGAAGAAGTCTTAAAAAATAGGATAAATTAATTAATTACAAGTCTAGAAATAATTGAAGTTAATTTTACAATAAAATAATCTAAAGAGCTATAATAAATTGAGAACTTAGTTAATATAAGTGTCAGAAAAAATATACGTAAACTAAAGTAATAAGGTAAAAATTGATTAATGTCGAATTAATACATGTCCAAATCAAAATCAAATGAAATAATGTCAAAATTGTCAGTCATTAACCCTAAATTGGAGGATATCTTTTACAGTTCTGGAAAATAAACATTTATTAGAAGTAAACAAATCTAGTGCAGGATTGCTTTTTGCTAGCTCATTGTACAATCGTGCCATTCTTACTAATGAATTAAAGAAGGAAGTGTTATTTTTGTAAGTTAGAAGGAAAAACAGGTCACATTTATTGGATCTGCGAGCGCTAAATTTGGTATTAAAGTATAGATATGATAAGAGACTAGGAGTATCTAAGATGGAATGTGTAATTTTATAAAGATATGTTGTGCTACCTACGCTTAAACCCACCACAACAATAGTCATAAACTTTACTCATTAAGACTTAAAACGACTCAATAGTAGTGAAAGGTCAGGGCCTTCGAGCACGATCTTAGTATTGTAATTAGGATTTTAAACATATACCGACTGACGGTCGGTATATGTTTAAAATCCTTATTACAATACTATGACAATGAACATTATAATAAAAATAATGCCTTATGTAATTTATAGACAAAAGTCTAAGAATAAAATTAAAATAGGAAAAACAACAAAAAAAATATATATACGAAGAATTCTTGTCATTTATGAGCGTTAGAATTTACGATTATCCCAATTGGTGTTTGAAGTCAAATGTCATCAAGAAGGCCTTTGACACCGTTTCCTTACCGTAATGGTTTCCTGTGCTATATTTATATGCGAGTTTGGCCAAAGTGGGCTAACGAACTCGCTGTTGGATGCAAGGGATCGGAAGGTTAGTCGATGTATTGTCGCCAGCAAACATGCAAGACAAATGTTAGCTGTTTCAGCGAGGTAAAGTCACCTGAAAGGTATACCGTTTCATTGGATTTTAAGCCTTATTAGAACCGAATAAGTTGCGATGTGTATACGTTTCATTACACGTGACTGTACATTGCCTTCACGATCTAGTTTCCAGCGTTGTAATCCATGTATCGAATAGCGTTTCATAGTATCATAGTATCTACTCTTATGGGCAATATTCATTATATTAAAATACCATACTAGATATGAAGCAACATAAAACGTTTGAAATGGAGACGTAAACTTACACGCAAAATTGCTTGCAAAGTTTTTAATCAATTCTAATTAAAATTGCCGAGTGTCACATGGGCTTGACGATTTGAGGCGTGAACGAGGTCGAACCACGAATAGTTATTACTATAATTGGCACAGGAAACCTAGCATATTATTATGCCAGCAACGCGACGCGACGGGTAAAACTTTAGTCAACCGTCATATTTATTATTAAGCCATTCAGAATTGATTAGGCTTTGCAGGTTATTCGTATGCAAGGGTGAATATTAAGGTTATAGTGGCCGTCTATTTCAATAAAAAGAATTTTAAGCTTACTTTATTTAAATAACACGCGAGAACCGCATAGCGTACCTACCTTTGTTAACTTCAAGCTAGTAAATAGTAGCGAAATTAAATTTCAACTTCAAATGACAGCGATATCCAAATCTCCAACGATCATATAAAATAAGTACCTAAGTAGGACTCTATTGAATTGAACAGCGCTTCAAAATATCTCATCCGTCAATAAATCTTCTACTTTACTACACCAATCGATCCAAGATCTATAAAATCGAACATATGGCACGCACAGATGATGCAAGTCATAAACTACGCTTATGACTTGTCTACACGCTTAATTTAGAACCATCAATCAAAGAAAATGATCAATAATTGTTCAAAAAAGTCGATAGTATTCGACGCTCCGCCCAAGGGGTGCCTCACCCCTGTATTTGGCCTTAGTAACCCAATATGCGACTACATAGGGGTGAGAACTTCGCTTTATAGAACGTAAGGTTGAAACTGGAAATGATTTAGTTCGCTTTTTAAGTTTTGACGACTCAGGTTTTTAAAAAAAATTAATAAAATCCCCAAACAATCACACCAACTACATGGCCCCAAAGTAAGCATAGCTTGTGTTATAAAATACCAAGTAGCGAACTAGGGGGGAACCTGGAATATAAATACATAAATAGATAAACACCCAGATACGGAACATTTCTTTTTCTTGTTCCGTGCCGGAATCGAACCCGCAACCACTGGCGTCTGAGGCAGACAGGTTTACCCATCGCCAAAGTGGTCGTCAAATAAGTATATCAAGATAGAAAGGGAAGACATCCCTCGCAGTTATGTACGGAAATTGACTACTGAATATATAAATTTAGTAAATTTTAAATTGTTTTGTTGATTTTGTAAATCAAGTTTATATTTTTCTGAAAATTATTTTTACTGAAAACTATAAAAGCCAGTTAGATTCGTTGGAAAAAGTCTATCATCAATAAGTCAGTTTATAAAAGAAATCACTTCCAGTGTTTTAGTCTTTTTTTTCATTAAAAGGGCATTGTCTGTGAAGATGGGGTCCAATACAACCCCACGTCCATCAACCGCCGCGGGGTGTCGCCGACAAACTATTACAAATATTTGTGCAAAGGACATCTTGATCCTTGCGACATGTGCTTTTGTTAAATTTGTCAAACCAAATCACGTATTTTTACGAAAACGAAAGTGATGGTGTTTTACAATTTTAGTAAGAGCGAGTATATCCTTGTTCCAACCCAAATTAAGACTTTTTACCCAGAGATTTGTAATGAGTGCTTTAAAATCATCGCATTCAAAACTAAAGAGCACTAAACAAAGAGTAATGTTCACGGTCCATACAGCCTCTGACCTGTCAAACTACTTTTTGTTAGGCATGTGAATGTATAAAGACGATATTGTCATTAAAATGCTGCCTGTTTATATTTAAACTATTGGTGCACTTGATTTGATTTCTTAGAAACGATATCGGGATTTTCATTTCAAGTGGATGATATATGTAGTTTATTGAGTAACTTAACTCGCTGCGGTTTCTAATATGAGTAAATGATTTGGAATTAACCGAACATGAGCTATTATTTGCACTATATGTTGTTTTAATACATTTCATGAGTTGTCAGAAATCTGCAGGTCTTATCGATTGGTGGCCACCCTCTTCTCCCAGCATTTATCATTATTTCTGCGAGAGAAAAGAGCCAAAATTAATATAATCAAATTCAGCTGAATGCAAAGGGTTGTATTGTATGGGACAGACGCACGACACGTGCGTACACGCATGTGCCGAGAGGATTATGCTAATTAGAGAGCACATGTCCAACGTTTTAAATGTTGCATTTTAAATTAGGTTTAAGAGTCTTTGTCTGTAGTTATATAGTTGCCCACTAAAATGTTCCTAGAAGTCACTACATAATTTGTTATTGTAGGTAGTTAGTTATTATAAATTACCTCACATAACCTAAGTTAAATTATTATCTAACGGGTTTGATAATTTTCCGGCTATATACACATATAAATCTTTATACGGATGTCAATGTCTGATTAGCTATGATAATCTTTATGTAGGTAAACTATTGGTACTTGCAGGGTAAGATAACTTGATGGTTTTTTATTGAAATTCCAAAAATGGGTGTTTCATAATGAAGCTGACTGCACCAAATATTTACAATAGAGTTAGTTGGTCAGTAGGGCCATTCGAATCCTTATTCTACTGGTTGTACTCTATAGGCATTAAAAAAAATGAAATTTTGTATAAGGACATTTATATTAATTGTTTTTAATTAATAGAATTTCCAAGATATAAAATATAATAAAAATACCCGGACAATAACACCAACTACATGGCCCCAAAGCAAGCATAGCTTGTGTTATGGGATACCATGTAGCGAACTATGGGGTAACCTAGAATATAAATACATAAATAAAACACTTTTTAACCGGATTTATCGCGTATATTTACATTTTAAATTTTGACTCGACGTTTCGGTGTCTTTGCAGACCATGTGGTCTTGAGCGACTCAGTCCGGTTAAAAAGTGTTTTATTTAATAGTATGAATCGAGAAAACTTAAGACAATATTATAAATACATAAATAGATAAACACCTTTTTTTTCTTGTTCCGTGCGGGAATCGAACCCGCTACCACTGGCATCTGAGGCAGACAGTTTACCCTATTGCCAAAGTGGTCGTCAAATATATCAAGATATATTTTAATAATTCAGGTGCCATACTAAATACCTAGTCTAATTATGGGTTAAAACTTTTAAATTGATAAAGTCCAAGTACGGTAACGATCTTACTCTAGAATAATTAATAAAAAATCTCTCGTCCAGTATTATCGATTATTATTCCATTAGGTACTTATTCCATGCTGTTATATACCCACAGGAAATAGTTTATCAGCTTATAGATAGTGGTATTTCCTTGCAATGATTTTAGTAAGGTAATATATTCAAAATGCACAGTTGTTATCGTTACTTTGAAGTTCGCGATAACAATGACCTCACAAGTAATTAGTTTTATCGATGCTGCGGCCTGATATTTACTCATTTAAGATTATGTCAACGTGTATTTAAGGATAGGGGAGTTCGCTGTTTCATAAAAGAGGGGGTTTCATACCAGATTCATATCGCCGAATAGCGTTTTTGACTTCGTCGATTCATACCACTGTCAATAAACTACAATTTAAAAGTCGTGCATAAATGAATATGAATTTTCTTATTAATTCAGCGAACTATCGCCAGAGGATTTAGTTTTACGAACAATTATGGTTTTTATAAATCCCAAAATTTTCTGAGGTCTCGTTTGACAAATTTAGTGGTATTATAATGATGAAGAGAGACTATTGCAGTGACAGGGGGTCGGCCTAGCGCCCGCAAAACTGTCAATAAAACCTTGACTACCTACCTTACCTGACTTTTTACTTTTACGGTATGCCCGGGAAGAGAAGCAGCTGGCACATTCTATGTTTTACTTTCACTCCCAGGCCAGCATGGAAGAAATTTAGAATAAGCACTAAATATACCTCTGCTTAAACGATCCAGAGAAAAGGGGCTATCTCTCATATTATAACGTATTTTTTCTGTATTAATTTAAAGCAATTAATGGTTGATTTCTACTGAACTCAACTATCCGAAAGATAATTGTATTACTGTTATTTTGATCACCTGTTATTTTAAAAGATTAAGATTAATAAGCTACCTAGATTAATACGTGTAAGAAGAATCGAAAGCGTTTTTTACCCGACAGTCCAAGAAATCGTGTTTTTTTATTTTGACAGTGGTATGAATCGCCGAATCATAAAAATGGGCGATTCATACCGGTATTTATTTATTTATATAGCAACGCAGTGGTCACCAAAATAAGGTTTAACAAAGAAAATATGGCATTGTGATACAATTCTAGCGCCACCACACTTATAGGTGAAGACAGCATGCAGCAACAATTAAATAATAGAACAGAAAAAATAAAATTAATAATAAAAATAAAATTAACAATGTCAACGTTGTAAAAATACGGGGGAAGATAATTTAAAATTTATAAAATACGGTATAAATCGACCCATTCAAAAACGCTATTCGGCGATTCATACCACTGGTATGAAACCCCCCTGATATGAAACAGCTAACTGAAACAGCGATTGAAGGGACATACTGATGGAAACTTTTCAGTAAGTACTGTGCTTTTGAGATTTACAGCAGCAAAAAAAAAATAGGAAATTAAGAAGCCAGCTCATTTTTATGGCCACGTCTATTAACTGAGGGAAAAAAGTAGGTATAAATAAATAATAAATATATATTTCTGACACTCACACAACATTATCTAGCCCAAATTAAGTTTCTTAAAGAACTTGTGTTATGGATACTAGATAACTGATATACTTAAGAAATATATACACTTACATATTGAATAAATACATATTTTTTATTAGAATAAACTTAAATTAACATATAAGCATCCATGACTTGACGACTAATATCTGTGTTCATCACACAAACATCCGCCGCCGCCAGGATTCGAACCCAGGACCTCTGGCATAGAAGGCAATGTATGTTACAGCTACACCGGTCAAACCTACTTTACAAGGTATACCTACTTTATATATTATATCATGATATTAAAGATCCAAGTTAAGGTTTAATAAAATCTTAGAAGCTAGGTAAATTAAAAATAATGTAAACGTAATAAATTCAGTATACTGACGGGTTCTTCGGGTTTATATTGCAAATAATAAATCAAGATAGAGAATTTTTCTAATTAAAGAAATAATTGTTATTTAACCATACGATTATAATACCTATTGTTTAACACTATTCTACATACAATTATGGGTACTACGCCCTTTTTATGTAACACATGTTGTTATTCATGAATGGAGTATCATCGAACGCAAAAACTATTATTAATATCATGAAATGTAACGAATAGTCATCTGAGTAATAACAGACACTGTGCGTTAATAACTAACGTTTAATTTTATGATTAATGAATTGGTTTGTCACCGACATAACGTAGTCATAAATTGTGTGTTTTAATACTTAATCACAACACAACGTCACAATAATCTGGGTTTTAATAAAAAGTAAAGGTGTCTTTATGATTTACGAACGATTGACCTTACAGATCAGATGGTCAGTAGTACTCGGGTTCATTGAAATCGTAATTCGGAGATGTTACTGAGTCATGATCATATCCTTTCTTATGATTGGAGTTACGAATGCCTTTTTTTGCATTCACAATTATGTAGAGTTTTTACGGAGGAGGATTATAAAATAATACTATCCATACATAACTATTGGGTAGTGTAATGTTTTTAAGTTTTTTGCATTTAAAATGCTCAATTATTCTTAAATAAATGAAAAATGAGATAAATAAAAATTACCCGACCGGGATTCGAACCTGGGACCTCTCGTTTGCCGGACGAGTGCTCTTCCAACTGAGCTACGCCTCGAAATTACTTATCACATTTTTGTTTTTACGTTATATTGCTAACGTAGCTCCATGTTATGATATAAGCTTTGCAGCTAAGACCACCCGAGATCAATTTCTTTACAGAAATTGTGAATCCCAGTTAAAGTGAAGCATTGCAATGTTTTAATAATGTTTTTTTTTTAAGTTTTTTGCATTTAAAATGCTCAATTATTCTTAAATAAATGAAAAATGAGATAAATAATTTTTTTTTATTTATCTTATTTTTCATTTATTTATTGGGTAGTGACTCGATTGAATTGTGAAAAAAAAATCATTAAAATCAAATCCCTCCGTTTTACTTCGCCGTATTCCGGTAAAAACAATAGTTTTCGAGGGGGTTCAACCAAACTTTAACCTTCAAAACGTATTACACAATATGCAAAACCTGTCCTGTTTAGAATCAATACTTTCACAAATTACCTTTTTAAACGTCGAAAAAAACATCCCTTAAATTTGTCCCTTAATCCACACTGAGTCCATAATTCGGGAAAGTCTCACAACGGACGTGGTAATCCGTTCGCAGCGGGCGGGACCCGGAATTAAAAAAAAACGACTCCTTAGACACAAAAAAGTATTGGCTCGTTTTGGAAAGGCACAAAAGACCGATAATCTATTATCGGATTTCTTCTAAACATTTAGATGCGTATTTGTAAAATGCTCTCAACTCTAAGATATAGTTATCTTAGCGAAGCTTAAAAGTGGTCTCAGAGTGAGCGTTTTCTTTATACGAGCCTTAGCTTTGCGAATTCAAACAAAAACAAATGCAGCTGCATCATTACTGAAGTAACATTATATAAATGCCCATCTGCAGCTTCTAGTGAAGGTGTATTAATAAAGTTAATAGAATTCAAATTTCATCGGGCTGATCAGGCGTGTAGCCATTTCCTTCATAGTTAAACAGCTGTTGTAAAAGGTTACGCCCTTGCTTACTATTAATGCACCTGCTTCTCTTACTCTCGTTCAGTGACACTGATCAATAGCTTTATAATATAACAAGAAAAAGCCCTTGATAGGTATTTATCGGTATCGTTTTTTTAAAACTGAGCTTACAAACTCTTGTTACAGAGACCACCCAGCTAAACAACATATCTACATTTAGGGAAATACTATCAAACTTTTCACGACTGCAAATCGAACCTAGATGTTATTAAGCGTCGTCGTCGAGTGCTTTAACCGATACACCATAACATCACCACAACAACGTCTAACTTAATAAAGCCTGGCACGATTGGATTCAAATCAGAAAACCCTTTTAGGCAGTATTTGTTTAACCGACCGCTCTGAGATGGAAATCAAATCTCTCGTCAAAAGTAATTCACAACCCTGACATTCATGTTTGATAGGTTACAAAGAATTGTTGGCAGCGAAACACGTGCGAGGGTAAAATCCACAAAGGATTTTTTTTATTCATAGCCGAAAAAATGTAGACAATTACGAGATTATGGATAAAAAGGAGGGTTAACGTTTTTTCATTCGAAAGCCGTTACTGGTGCATTTTTTTCATGAAGTTCACTTTAAAATTCAGAAATAGCATTTTAGATTTTTAGTATTAGCACTGTAAGAATAGCGTTTTATACATGTGCATTTGCACGGAAGGTCCATCTTCCGTAAAAATAAGTGGGCGAAACAGCACAATAACCGGCGGCGGTAGATAAGTGGGCATAATTTCACCTCGTTCGGCAGCGCTGCAGGCGCGCACGCACGCGACTTCACTACATTAGCCGGGTGCCGGCTTTTTTGGTTCAACTTGACCACAAAACCGAGCAGGCCAAATTAAACTTTATTGCAATGTTAATTGTGACTAAATAAAACTTAATTTTGGGTAACTGAAATTGACAGGTATATCGTTTTATATTTAAATCAGGCTTTAGTTCTTCTATAGGTACTTTAAGTTATATATTCAGATTCCATGTGGGTGAAAAACTTTATCCAGTAGAAAAGTCTTGAGACACAAAGGCCGAGAGCGATCGATCGCTATTCGTGACTATTGTTCGACCCGCGAATGCACCACCGCACCGTACATCTGTTTCATTCTTTTTGTCTCGCGCTGTATAATGAAACCGGCTCATTGTGAAGAAAACATCTACAAAAGAACACGCACTTTGGCGCTGGGCCCGGCCATGTATTCAGTAAGAAAAACATAACAGCCACCTTGAGCTTAAAAGGTGGGCGTTTATAAGCTGTCGGAAATGAGAAAGTCGACGCAACTGTTATGACATACGCGATACATTAAGTGTTATTGGAAATAAACAAACAAAAGTTTGCGCCTTAACGAACCCAATTCCTTCGATTCATTCCCGCCGCCACACAATTAATTCCGTCCGTGTTAGCTCGGGCTTGTCGTATTTTCAAAATCATTGTTCTATTACGCGCACGATAATATTAAAGGTAATTACAGTTTATTGTCAATAAAACAAATACAGGAAAGAAAAGGAAACACAATTTTTTGCGGCTTTACTGCTTCAAGCGATTTCTACCTGGCAACCCGTTCTATCATCTAGGCAGTATCATGCTTATATTATTACCTACTTCATATTATTAACGCAAAATAACGGATGTTTCATCCACATGTGGGGCAAGTCTTGAAAGAATACATTTATATCCTCAAATCCACGTCGGGATTTTCTCGGGTAAAGCCGAGTTCAATCTCATTCTCAGCTGAAGCTTATCAACGACCAACACTAAGACAAAAAGAAGCCTTATATAGCAGTACGAAAAGAAATCCTAACGGGGTTAGCTTGGATTAGTCGCATTTGCTTTAATATAATTTTTATGTCTACTGTAAATAGTCTGCTTTGTTATGTTTAATGTTTTTTATTTAACTTTATGTATATAGATTGTGTGGGTTTTTTTTCTATTCTTTTTTTAAGCTTTTTGGCATTATTATTTTGTATGTTGTTTGTAATTATTTAGTTTAGTTTATTTGTGAAACTTTTACTTGGCTCTTTTTTAAGTAAAGTAAAATAAAATAAAAAACAATTTTGAGCAAGGCTCATCATTGGATCAGGGTCGGTCAGGCTATTCTCACCTTCGCTACATGGTGATAAAGAATTATAGATGATTAAACGAACTTCTAAGTGAAGTTCTATCGCTATTATATGAGTCGCTTCATTCGAAGATATTATATAACAGGTAGTCCTTTTTAGGTACTAGGTAACTTCGCATAATTTAAAGTATCATAAAAAAAACACTGTGGTGGGGCGCCCCGTGGCATGATTCACCCGGTTCGCGCCAAGCCCTCATTCTTTAGAGACCCTAAACGAAACTTTTAAATGGGTTCTGGGGTGGGTGGGTACGTCATATCTTCGAATGAAGCGACTCATATAATAGCGATAGAACTTCACTTAGAAGTTCGTTTAATCATCTATTATATTTCGTCGCTTCATTCTTCAGATATTATATAACAGGTAGATTTTCAGAGATAGAAAGTTTTGTTTAGGTATATACTTGGAATTGAAATAAGTAAAGATATAAATATGTAATTACATATTTTATTATTATAGTACTTAATAATTAGTATTATTACATAATGAGCTTCAAATAATCTTAATTTATTTGAGTCGCTAGAAATTATAATCAGCTTAAATTAATGAAACTTAGTGATAGTCTATTTATAGACACATAATTTTTAATGTAGTAATTTACCTAATATCAAAATACGTAATATTCAATAACTATTTTTAATATTAGGTTAAGTATTGTTCATGTCTCGATTAAGTATCGACAAAGCAAAGTTATTTTGTTGATCATCTAAAGGCCGATGGTAAAACTTTGCGAACACCTGTGAGTTTTGTGTCCACCCGGCCGTTTTTCGAATGACATCGACACTGATACCGGCCGCGCGCGCGGCTGAGGTCGACGCGTGTCGTGTGCTGTGCGCACTAAAACGCTCATGTCAATGCCGCTCGTGGCGAGCGTTTGCTTAATCCATCGACTTAGCGTCTGACTTGATGCAGTTCTGTGGGGAGCTTTGAATGTTACGAAGAGATTCCCGGATATTGAACCTCAGATATTTTTTGTAATAAAAATATATTCTTTTAAAGTTGATACTGGGCATATGTTGATATTGCTTTGAAAGTTTGGGAGAGATAATAAGGGCTGTTCACGATTTGGAGCGGAAGTCTTGATTATATCTGTTATAATAATATTTACTTTATCAGATTGAAAAACAATATTTTCTAATTTAAGTAAAGACAATGTCTGTACTCTTTGACCGGTAGGTACATAAAGCTAATAATGTAAAGAGTTTTTTTTTTTTTTTTGTAATATTTTCTAATGATAAATTAATATTTGGATACCAAGAAGACAGTTGATTTAGTACTAAATTTGGATCCCAAGTAAATGAATATTTAGGCTTAATATGTTTAGTTTTATAGGCTCCTATTAAGAGGCGTTTAACACAACTGTTATCACTTATCTCTTCTCCTAATAAAAGAGATAATGCAGATCGATGTGTATTTAATGAACCGTAAGAACATCCCTTATTAAATTGCTCGTTTAAGAATCAAAGAAATAATGGAATGGATTTTTCGAAACTATTAATTCATAACCACACTTCTTGAAACCATAACTTCAATGAGACGTTGTACTGGCGAACAGTAGTGTCTGCGAGCGAGGCGAGCATCAACGTGAGAGCCTCTGGTGGGCAGCTGCGCCGGCTGAACGACGCCCGGAGAGCCTCGCGGCACCCAGGGTAAGGCTGGAGTGCAGTGGGTGCCGACTCCATGGCTGGGAAGGCCAGAAGGGGAATACAAGTACCCCTTCGGCTTTATCATCAATGATTTTTCGTATACATTTTAATACAAGAGAAAAGGGAGGAAATGCATAAAAATCCAAGTCAGCCCAGCTTATTGTAAATGCATCAACTGCGACTGCATCAGGTTCAGGCTTCCAGGTGACAAATAATTAACATTTGGCATTGGCTAGACTTGAGAACAAGTCGATCTTAATGGGCTCGAAACTATTTACAATAAGTTGGAAAGCGCTATCCGAGAGGGCCCATTTCTGGACTCGAAATCTGCTCGATTTTCTTTGGTGTTAACATAAGAAGCAAATATCCATAAATTGCGTTTTTCACACCATTGCCAAATTTCTCTACTTAAAATATTCAAATGTGGGAACTGATTACCTCCCATCCTATTAATGTAGCTAATGGCGGTAGTATTGTCAATACGTAATAATATTGCGCAATCTTTTCCTTCACTAGCTATACTTTTGAGACCTAACAAAACCGCGAGTAATTCTAAAAAGTTCATGTGATTTTCTTTTTCACTGTTCGTCCATGAACCACTATATTTATTATTTTTGCATACTGCTCCCCAGCCTGTCCTAGATGCGTCGGTGTAAATTTCTGACTTATAATTTTGAGTAATGATTGCACAAGAAATAATATTAATATAATTTTTCCACTACCATAAATCTTTTAGTAATATCTTATTAAGATTCATTTTCACCTCATAGTTGCCTCCGAACTTATTTAAGGCTAAAAACTTTTGTCTCTCTAATATTTTTGTATATAAGAATCTATATTTTGTGGTTGGACAGGCTGCGATCAATACACCTATAAGTTTAGCGAAATTTCGTAATGAACAAGTTTTAAGATTAATGTACCTATTTATTAACTGTGCAATGTCATGCCGCTTATCGCCAGGTAACGTAATGTTCTGTTCTGTGTTGAACATAAAACCTAAGAATTTGATTGACTTTTTTGGTACAATGTGACTTTTATCGAAATTTACAATAAAACCTAGATAATGTAATAACTTCAAAGTTTCTCTTACATTAATCATGCATTCTTCATATGTATCTCCAATAAGAAGATCGTCTTAATAGGTAGTAGACTTAAAACCTTGTTTTCTCAAATGACTCATTACTTCACGCATAATTTTTGTAAATACCCACGGAGCTACCGATAAACCATACGGCATTGCTGTGAACTCGTAAGTGATCGGCTCAGACGAATCATTTTCTTGGAATTCGAATCGTAGGTACTTTCTGTCACTAACAAAAAACGGCATAAGTAGATATGATTCTTTCATATCTATGTCGGCTAAGTATCCATTACGAGGAATTAATTTCGAGGCTGTTTTATAAGATTCCATTTTAAAATGTACTTTTGTTACGAACTTGTTTAAAGATTTTAAATTTAGTATAAACCTTTTTTATCCGTTAGGTTTCGGAGCTAAAAATATATTTGAAATAAATTGATCATTTGAAGGAGAACAAGGCTTTATAGCCCCTAAGTCTAATAATTTATTTATAGCTATTTTCATGTCACTTTTTTCACATGATGACAAATTATTTTTAGGAATAGAATACTGACAAATTTGAGTATCAAATGGTATTCTTAATCCATAATTTATCCACTTCAATATAACTTCGTTTTTAGTTACTTTTATCCAACAATCATAAAATAAATTACTTAGACCTGCATGTACCTTGATTAATGTTGGGTCGGAGCACGCGTCCTGGACTAAGTCTGCGGCTGGAACTTGGCGTTGAACGCAGAGTTCGATTGAGGGCGCCGCTGTGTTTGAGCTGCTATCGGTTTCCTCTGACCTCCCCGCCCCCCCCTGAACGACGGGTAACGAGGAGGTCCTGTACAGTTTCCCTGCTGAGACGACCGGTTGACCGTTGATATTTGAGAGGAGACTGTTTTGGCTGGGCCTTTTTTAATTAGGGCTCCCTACTTTTCAATGGCTTTACTTGCCTTTATTTTTTCCGGCAACGAACTTCCGAATAAAGTTTCGTCTCTTTCGGAGTCTTGTATAACATGTTTAAAGTTTGTATCCAAATTAGGTAAAATCAGTTTTACCCTATCTTTGGTGAACATAAAGTGGAGGTCTGATAATAGGCAGCATCCATCACTTACGTGACGGAAGGCCTTCATTTTGTTTTCTTCCTTCTCAGGGAGGACGTCCATCTCTCGATTTATGGTGGTAATACCGTACCCCAGCTGTTGCTGAAAGTTTTGGTTTTTTTTTTTTTTTTTGTCACGTGCTCGTGCTATGTCAGTTATGGCTGCTGAGATTTCAGCATTTATTTCAGCTATAATCGTATTGAAAACAAAAGGTGATCGATAAGATCAGATAAAATTTATTGAAGTTTACATCATTACGATATTGAGCAGTTAACGTGATATATCTATTATAGATTACACGCATTTTCTGCTCTGTTTTTTTTTTTTTTTTTAATAACCTTGGAGGCGACATGTTTATGTCTAATTCATATTAAAAAAACGCCCATAACGTTATTACAGACAACGAGATAAATCTCCTTGAGATTACCCGCATTTTCTGTAATCGTATTGAAAACAAAAGGTGATCGATAAGATCAAATAAAATTTATTAAATTTTACATCATTACGATATTGAGCGGATAACGTGATATATCTATTATAGATTACACGCATTTTCTGCTCTGATTTTTTAAATAACCTTGGAGGCGACATGTTTATGTCTAATTCATATTAATATAACGCCCATAACGTATTACAGACAACGAGATAAATCTCCTTGAGATTACCCGCATTTTCTGTAATCGTATTGAAAACAAAAGGTGATCGATAAGATCAGATAAAATTTATTAAACTTTACATCATTACGATATTGAGCGGACAACGTGATATATCTATTATAGATTACACGCATTTTCTGCTCTGATGTTTTAAATAACATTTTTAAACCGAATAAGTAGGTCTTACCTTGTAAGATTTCTTCTTCATCGGAGGAAATAATTCGCTGTTTCCGTTTTTTATTTATTTTTTGTTCCAACTTTTTTATCTTTATATTATAATGTTGAAGCTGTTCTTCTGCTGTACGTTTAGGCATTTTGTAAAAACTTAAGTAAATGATTAAAGTAAATGACGTATGCTTGTTACCACGCACGAAAAAAGAATGAGGGCTTGGCGCGAACCGGGTGAATCATGCCACGGGGCGCCCCACCACAGTGTTTTTTTTATGATACTTTAAATTATGCGAAGTTACCTAGTACCTAAAAAGGACTACCTGTTATATAATATCTGAAGAATGAAGCGACGAAATATAATAACAGGTGTCAAGTAATTATTTGTCAGCTGGGATATAAAACTATGCAACTTACTACAAGCAACCGCAAGATTGCAGAAATAATATGTTCAATTGTGTTTTTGTTAGCTTTAATGTTGGGTTTTTCATTTTTTATCCTTCAAAACTTGTATACCATTTTATACAAAATATAACCTTTTATGATGGTAATAACAAAATACGCCAAGAGCACAGTTGAATTTTTGCTCCCCCAGGCAAAGTCTGCGTTGGCAATTAACTTAATTCTGAATGCTACCGTCTCGCTCAGAACTTATTCGTTCTTGCAGCCCGTATGAGGCATTTATCCTTATATAATAATTATCAGTTACCGAGATGTATTCATTCAAACATATTTATTAACAAAAAATATAAGCAACAAAAATTGTAACTGCTTATCAGAATCTGACATCTAAAGCACAGTAGGCAAAGTTTCACAAATAAGATTTTTTCAACATCCATTGGCAAAAAGGTGTTTCGTAAGTCGGCATTACTTTAAATCAAAAACTAGAGGACCCATTTATTATTTCATCAAGCTACATTAACCAGGAATTAACTCTATATTTTATCTAGAACACCCTACAAAGCCTGGAGATTGTGGGTACCCTAATATAAAACAAAAAACGACAGAATACAAATGACACGAAAACCAGCATATCTACATGTTAAAACCAATTAAGCAATTATGAAATTTTATAAACATCCCTCTTCCCGTCAGTTTAATGAAAAACGAACAAATCTCTAATCAACATAGCACTTCAGTCCCTACGAAACGGTACCTCGACAAGAAAATGCTATTCAAATTAATTCAGATTTATTTCCTCGCGTAAGTTTTCCCAATCCTCCTTTGAAACCCACGGTATAAATTTTAATTTACGCAGCTTATTCAAATTTGACATCCAGCGGGAGGCACGAAGCACGGCCGAAGGGCTATTTCAGTTTCCATGGGATTTGGGATTATTGTATACGGATACAAAACAGAATCTATACAAAAAGGTGAAGCGTAAAAAAGGCCTTTACGAATATCCAACTAAGACTTATCAATCATAGGATAGGTACCTACATAATTACAAGCAATCTCACATATAGTAAGAATTTGTTAATTATCGATTAGTTGTTTCCAATGAAAATTCTTGAGAAGCATAGCACGATCTCAGATATTGTTAATTGTCTCGTGGAACAACAAGTTGTGGCATCAGAAGTGTAGTGTGCAAGTCCACCAGAATTTTAATTTAGGTAGGTAGATAATAAAAGTGGTAAAGAAAGGTTGTGTAGTTTAAGGTTGCAATTAATAACTTACGTTTCTTCTAAAATATTCTAAAAGGGACAATAACATTTCCTTTATGATTATTAACATATAATATATTAACATATCAGTATTTTTTAAAATTTTAACTCGAGTTTACAGATAACATTTTCACTCGTAGTCAAACTGTTTAAATTAATATTATGTGTCCCTAAAATAAAAGACCACATAGAATAAATCTATAGTAAGAAATACACTTAACATTCCTGAATTCTATCGCACGCGGAGTATAGTCATGCCGCCAGACGTCTCAAGTGTCGATGCTACTGAATTCACTTACACCACACTTCATATACAACCTTGGCATGTAATTAATATTTCATGATCAAATTTCCTACAGCTAAAAGTTCAAAATTATTTTTTTGATCATCTTTATAACCGACCAAACAAGCAGAAATACAAATAAAAAATACTAGCACGAAGAACAAGATTCAGAAGGTTTACATGAGCGCGAATGGTAATGCGGAATCCGTCAGTACTGCGATGTATTCCATAGCTCATTCGAAATAACCGATGTCCGTATAACTCGGACCGAGTGCTGCAAAAACGCCAGGCGCGCATCGCAAACGCCATCTACAGACCTTGTCAGCGGAGAGCCTGATAAAAACCAACAGTGCGAAGACAGGCTGAGACCCCTCGGATGAAACAAATAAAAAATATATAAATATCCCCTTCAAATCGAAGCTGAGTTTGAGAGGAAACTTCTCTTAGTGATAAGGATGGAACCTAGACAAAACTAAATACAGCCCTGTGAAGCACGACTATAAAAAATCACAGCTTCGAACAAATTATACGGCCTTCAAACGATACATTTTTTTCTTTAGATAATATAAGACTCCATGAATTCCATATATATTCAATTCACTGTTTAAAAAAAAACACAAACCTCTTTGAGATTTCTTTGTAAAGCTGTAGAAAAAAACGAATATAACTTTATGCGGAGTAGCCCTATTATAAAATTTAAGATAACGCTCACAAGTCTTCAACTAGCTGCATTTTAAGATGCTGACAATGAAAAACTTGAGTATCACTCATATTCTCTAGGCCTTGGCCCTATTTCCGAGCTTAAGTAGGCATCTAAGAGGACTGAGGTTTGAAGATGCTGAAGGACATAAATTAATGTTAGGTTTTAAGTATTTAAGTTCTTTGGGAAGTAGAACCAGGGTTGTCTGGAAGAGATTGTCTGTAGATGATAAGGCCGCCTATTGTGCACTGTACCTATTATATTTTTAATAAAGTTATGTCTTACTCCATGTGTACAATGAAGAATAAATAAATAAATAATAAATAAACTTTGAATTCGGAAAAATTATCGCTAACGCCGGACAATCTTACAGCTGGAATAGCCACAGGATAAGTTCTTTGAAAATGCTGACATACTTCGCCTGACTAACGATCCCATTTCATATGAAGTATGTCGCCAAATATCTTGCCAAAGCGATGATGTATTACAGCAGAACTTTAAACACAGCCAGTTAATGGTTTCTTCACATACATAAAGCCAGATATTTAATATTCGTATTGGCTTTCACCATCGGTTGCCACACGTTGCATATATGTATTATATGTAGATAGGTTATACATCATATTAAAATGAATATGACAATTACATGTGCATAGGCATCATTGTATTTTGTAGTTCTACTATGTTGGCAAGGTTCCATACACTTTCTTAAAAAAAACATAATATTTGCCCTTAACTACAGAAAAAACCGATTGTTCTATGACAGCAAAAAGTCAACGGGAAGTAAACAAATTAGCAATATGGATTTACCGATTACTATCATGGATTTGCGTACGTTCAGATATTGATAAGATTATAACAGACAAATTCCAGTTAATAAATGTGTCGGTTGCAGGTATATCGTGATAATGAAAAACTCATATCACACAATGACGTAATCTGCTATATAAATTTAAATACTATCACCTACGCAACAATGGCATTGGCATGAAGCCGCCAAAAAATTGCGTAATGCAAGTTCAATGTCACGGCGAACAAAGATCGTGAAAGTGTTTCAACGATCGGACGGAGCAGCCAAGTTAACGAGTAATGGCTATATAATCGGTGTAATCCATCCCCGAGGTCTTGTTTCCTTATACGGAGCGCAAGCGCAGCTTGTGGCCCCAGTAGAAGAAACAGCTGACCAACCGGCACGCGCCTCGATCGCATATTAATGTCGCACCAGCCGCAAAAACTTGCAAAACATCGAAATGCTACTATGAAATATAGAACCTGTTCTTAGTGCAGCCACCTCCATTATTATTATGCAATTGATGTCTGCTTCTGCTAACGAAATTCAAAGGGCTTCGTGACAAAACAATTTTTACAGAGGACTTTTTTGTATAAAAGTTAAAGATAAATTTATAGTAATAAATAATAGTACTGGTGAATTACAGTAACAATAAGTCGCTAGCTGAAATTTTATCAATTCAAACATGATTCATTTACTTTTTGTAGACAATCAACAACTAATCAACGAATGCAAAACACCGATTTCACGTCAAAGCTTTGGCTGAAGTATAAGGTCGTCAAGGTAAACAATCTAAGAGTTCATAGATAGGGAATTTAAAAAAAAAAATGTTCTTGTAGTTTTCTATCGATTTCGATGAAATTTGTATGGGACCAAAGTTATGAGGTAACAAACATTAAAAAAAAAACATACAGACGAATTGAGTACCTCCTTCTTTTGAAATCGGTTGAAAAATAATAAAGCATACAACAAGGCAGTGATTGATGAATATTGATGATGTCTCTATATTACTATGTCAATTATAACAAAGAGTTTTAAGATTTGTGGTTCGGTTTGTTTAAAAATTAAACAGTAGGAGGATATTAGCAGCAAAGATTTAAATCCAATCTTTGATTAGCAGTATATGCTATGCTTATCAATTACTAGCAAAGAAAATTCTGTTTTTATTTAACACAGGCACCTTGACAAACCCTGACATTCAACGCCCTAGCTGCATAAAAAACACAAACTCCAGTTTCTTTTAAAGCAATATTAAATTTGTAGACAGAATAATTAAATTACATGACAGCGCAACATTTTATTATAATACATTTCTGATTTATTTGTGATCGAATAAATACATAGCTAAACAGTGTAAGATGTATTATTAGCAACGATCAGGTTTACAAATTTTCTTTCAGTAGGCACCTACTAGATATGTCATTTCAATAAAATAACTACTTTTCTATGTATAAAAAACGAAATGAATATTTAGAAAAATAAATACATTTTAATCTCATAAATAAATAATTTAGTAGGTACAAGCCAACAAGAAATTAAATAAGAATCTAATAAATAAAAAAGCATAATATGTTAAGAAGCAGGTGTTGGTGGGTCGATGACGTTAGACCTTTAAACGTTAGACGCGTGAACAGAATTACTTACAGCTGATTTTAATAATCTACTTTATTAAATGTCTCGTCGGTTAATATGGCAACTCTCGTGTGTTTTTGATGTTTGATCGATCAGGAAAAAATAGTATTGTAATCCACTTTTAATCTCTACATAAAACTAAGTCGCCTTTAGTTTTCCTACGACAACAATGTTTAGATTGATTTGCACTGGGATTTCAATACATACTATGTGGTGTACCTAAGCAACAAATATTTCTGGGTAAATGATCACCCAGAATTCGTAATTATAGGCGAATCTAGTGTTAAATCGACCCCAATAATAATAATAATAATAATAAATAACATTTATTGTTTTTTTACCCGTAAGTGCGGTTAAAACCAGCCTTCATTGGCTGAGAATTTCGACCATTCGAAATAATAAATAACATTATACCCCCTTATGTTGTGTGTATCAAATACCAATGATAGGTACCGTTAAAAAACTAAAAAAGTTAAGTTTAAAAACTAAAACCCGATTACTTAAATTAGTACGAAACAAGAAAATTGTACCTACGCCAATTGTACTCTATTGTATTTTTGTAAACTATGTAAATATAATTTGTACCATGAAGAATAAATAAAATCTCCGCTGAAATATTTATGTATTTTTGTACAGTATGCCTACTGATAGAGATATGTTTAAAGGATAGCCGTGATCGTATGCCATTTTGATTTGATTTTATTTCTATTAACCGACTACGGCGAAGCAAAAAGGAGGGTTATGATTTTGAGCTGTATGTATGTATGTGGGTGGGTATGGATGTTTATCTGTTCCCTCACAACTTCTAAACTAGTTATCATAATTAGAGAGATGAGGTGTCCTTCGAAGTGTCTTGATTGTCCGCTGGTTAAAGGCTACATGACGTCACGTGAAATTGCCAATTGTTACAGCGCCCTCTAGGAGACTTAAAGTAAAGAAGTAAAAAACAAATTTTCGTGACGGTTTCGTGTGGGGTATCAAATGAAAAAGCTTTGTTAGCACAGTTTAACTACGTGAACACTATTATTCCAAAATAAGTAAAAAAAAATGAAAGTTTAAAAACTTAAACCCGACTACCTACTAAAACACGCGCTAAAACAGTAGAAAACAAAAAAATACTCTCCCCTGAAATATTAACGTATTTTTATACGTCATACTGATAAAGATATGTTTAATTAAAGGATAGCCGTAGCCTATAACCGGCGGACAAATCAAGAGGCTTCCAACGACACCTCATATGTTCAATAATGATAGCTAGTTCAGAATTTATGAGGGAACAATGAACATCCATACATATCTACATACTTACAAAGTCAAAATTACAACCCTCCTTTTTGCTTCGCCGTAGTCCGGTGAAAAGAATCAAATTGTAAGTAAACGAAGATGTTGCGTAACAGTTTTAAAAACAGAATTTTACGTTTTTTCTAATTATAACTTTTCGATGTTGGTACTTCTACTTAGGGTGTTAAAGTGTTCGATAGCAATTAATTATGTATAAGTAGCGCGGAAAAGGGAGGTGTAGACTCATCGCGATGATATCGAAGCAATTTCGTTGACGTTGCCGGCGAGTATTTAATCGGGGAGTTTAATAAAATGGACAGCCAGATTGTCGGGACTTCGAGACTGCCACTCCGAATGATACATTGGAGGACTCGATGCATTGTCGAAAATCCTCGACGGACTCGGAATGGTTTTAACAAACAATCTCGATGTACGTCTCAATTTCTCTTACATTTACAAATGATAAAGAATATTTGTTTATATCTTCCTTAAAGTGTGACAGTGCAGTCTATAAAGATATACATTTTTGAAACGAAAAATTATACGCGTTAGTAATTTCAACACATTCGAATACAATTCCAACTGATTACCATAATGTTTGAAATTGACTGAGCTTCTTGAATTGGGTTTGAAGACCATGAAATATGTATAAGAATTTTACAACGGTTCAGGCAAGTGACAAGCACTAAAACGTAAACATATCAATCTTACGAAATGCTGTCCAGGCCGCAGGGTACCTATTCTAATTCTAGTCTATGGGACGTCATGGAAATATTTATTGACATATTCACATTGTATTTAAAGTAAGATATCTAATACCTAATGAAAAAATATTAAAGTAACAAAAAGCCACATTAAGATGAATACCTACTCGAAAACATCAGAGACATTCCACACATTTGTGTAAATTTCATAGCCTATGTCAATCACAGTATCAACCATCAACTCGTACGTTGGAAGCCATTAAGCTGTTAAGGATGTGGGGTGCCTAAGAATAATCACTCACACACGTAGAAAAAGCATCGAAAAACATAACCGTACTTTTTGTGCAGTCCAGTAAAAATAGCGATAGCGCCTGACAACTAAATATTACATTAATCAATAATATAAATAAATAAAGATAAAATCCCCAGACAATCACACCAACTACATGGCCTCAAAGAAAGCAAAACTTGAGTTTTGAGATACCATGTTACGAACTAGGGGGGAGGGAACCGAGAATATAAATAAATATATAGATAAACGCCAAGACACGGAACTGTCGTCTGAGGCAGATAGGTTTACCCCATCGCCAAAGTGGTCGTCAAACAACAATAAGGGAATAATATCGATACTTATAAAAAACAGATTATTTTTCTGATTTTAATTTACTTATGGTTTTTTCATATAATTGATATAAAAGATTTAGCAGCATCTTGAGTCGTTCAACCGAACAATCAGAAATTGAGTAATAAAATTACTGGAAAATTTACCAAAAATCTGTAGCTAGACCTAAAGAAAGTTCTATCATATGTCAATAACCTAGGTCCAACTAGTTGATTAAAATGATTAAAAAGTAACGATCATTCCTAGTCGATTGCACCGGAATCAGTAGAAATGCAGTATAATACAGCAATCTGCCACTCGCAAGAGGGTGGCAAACCCCTATACAAGGGTATCGCGTTGCTTGGATTAATTGCTATTTACCCTACGTTTTGAGACGAAATATTCCAAGGAAACTATCACGCGAAATTAGCAACCTTTGTCATGCCACATTGTTAATAACTCTTATTGATTTTAAAGTAACTCTCAAATGTTTTTAGTATGTTACCAAACATTTTTCTTGAAGTATTATTTGTATTATTATTTTGGAATAACTGAAAATGATTGCTAAATAAAAAGCCGGGCGGACGAGTGCTCTTCCAACTGAGCTACCGGGCCTTAGTGACATGCCACAGAAATTACTTAGCATATTCTGTTTTAACTTATATTGCTAACGTAGCTGCGTAGCCCCATCTAATAGTTTAGGTAGCTTTGCAGCTAAACCATCAGAGACCAATTTCTTTTCAGAAATTGTAAATCTCGGTTAAAGTGATGCATTGCAATATTTGAGTATATTTTTAAGTTTTTGCATTTAATAATGCTGAACTATTCTTAAATAACTGCGAAAATATGCTAAATATATCACGAATAAATGATAAGTTGGAAGAGAACTCGTCTGAGAAGCGAGAGGTCCCAGGTTCGAGTCCTGGTCGGTTGATTTTATTTTGCATATATTTCCGTTATTTAAAAATAATTGAGTATTATTAAATGCAGAAACTTAAAAACATTACTGTTATTATTTTTTATTTACAAAACAAAACAATTAATGGACACAGCTGTAGGTATTGCACAACTAAAATTGTCAACATATTTTTAATACAATTGATATTTGTGCAGTTTCATTCACAGGGATTAGCGATGATAGTGTAACGTAGTAGTTTTTGTGGGTTATAAAAAATTAAAACTCGCGACCTTAGAATTTTGAGATTGGCAACATTATTTTTTTTCTTCAAGACGGACGGAACGCACCGCTGCTGTGAAGATGTGAAATCTTTTTTTTGGGCCGGCTTTGCTGGCTAGATGTTGTGATCGTCCCATTTAAAAAACCTTAAATTTAATAAGGTGAAATACGTATAATATGTAGTCGCCGCAGTTTGTGTTAGAAATAAATTTTAGCCCATATTGGAAACCATATGGTAAGTCACATTGTCAAATCTTCACGTCTGATGTTAATCCTATTAGTTTGAACGAATATTCAGCTAGATATCTTTTTAAGGCTCCATCACAAATGTTGGTAATTGTCGTTTCTTAAATTATTCCAATTTGAAGCCTATAAAAAAAACATAACCTAGATCTGACCATCTCGGGTAATCAAGTTTATAATTCTTTCCAGGGTGCTTTGCAGGAGTAACTCTGGTGGAGTTTTCATTGTTTTTAAATGTGGCTGAAGCTGTTTGTTACATGATTTAACACAAGAGCATGAAATCCTCATGGTAACATGCAGATTTGCTTTAGTAAAATGTTGACCGAGGAGTTATAAGGTAATCTTTTATCTACTTACAACTATAAAATCAAGAAAGAAAGTACCTGTGGTGATATTGGATATTGATATTGGATATTGATATTGGATATTGGATATTGAAACTGGATATTAGTTATTGTAGTGACCTTAAGAGATAGAATATTCTTTAATTATTGTTTTAAAAGATAATCCTTGCGGTTAGTTTTTAAGTAGACTTAAGCACTAACCTTAGTTTATTAATTATTTTGTTAATTTAGCTTCATGGTAATTTAAAGTACCTATATAAATTGTTCTTTTTATGTATAACAGAGACGGTGAGGTGATTTAGTATGGTGAACTCCCTCTCCTGAGCTAGTTAAACTTTTTTCTCACCGCTCTCTGTGTAAAGATACTCAGGACTCGCCTTGAACTATTACACAATAAAATCTGTGATATTTATCAGTATTAACATCTTTTATTTTATATCACAAGACCTGTTAAGTAGGACCTACCCCGCTATATCTTGGATAAGTAGGATCGAGGGTGAGTCTAGGGTGTTTACGCTCAGAGTATCTTTATTTTGTGACCTGTGTTTTGGTAGGAGTGTCTGGTTACTTACAACTTAAGCAATCTTCACTCCGGGCACAAACTGAACACTCCCCCCAATCCACAATGTTACAAATGGCGCCCAATCTTTAAATTTTTATTGTTTAAGGGTGTAATAATTGTTATTGCGTCCAATTTACATTTTTGTGTGTTGTTTTATTGAAAATAATATATCTCTTTTTGTCAATGTTACAACTTTGCAGTTCCAAATTAAAATTCATTTAATTTGTGTACAACAACACACTTTACTTTGTTTATTGAACATTTTATTGTCAAATACTGTTCTGTTTTTATTGTTTGTTACAAACAAACTTTTTTCAGGTAATTTACATTGATGTTACCATATATTTTTACATTAGCTGATATTTACAGATATATTTTGTATTTAATTATAATACTAACATAGTATTTAATATTATTAAGGTTTTCTTGTTAAAATATCACCATGGCGAACTTAAAATCAATTAATTTTCATGCTTTAAATAAGGAAGAACTCATTTATGAAGTTCTTATTCGTTCTGAGACACCAAGCACAACTGTAGAAGGGCTGAGGAAGCAACTTAGAGTTTTGTCTAAGGAATGTTCTCCAGATGACATATATGTATTGGATGACAAGGTCGATGTTGAGGAAGAGCTTCCAATGATTGAAAGTAAGCTGCTTGAACTATCCAATTTGTTTGACAGTGATAAAAGTTCGAGTTCACGGTTCAAGGGTTTATGCAGTCACTTGTATTGGCGAATAAATAGGTTGTCTTCTAGTAGCCCAGCGTTGCAGAAGAAGATTTTGTCTCTTAATGATAAATTAAAACCTTATTTGTCTATAGACACTTCAGCTGTACCATCTGTCAGTGCAGATGTTCAGGTACCACTGGCCCCGACTATTGTTGAGTGTTCTGGGGATAGAAATATTGTCAGGTGGAATATTAAATTTAATGGTTTAACTGATCCAAGGTCATTCCTCGAACGTTTATAAGGACAGTGACAAGTCATACGAAGCAAATGTACCTAGGGAAGAGTACGCTGGTGAATTTGGTATTTTGAAAGATATTTTTACTAAGGTTAGGGAACATTTATTAAAGGCTCATGCTGCTAATGCAACACATTATAATTTAAGACGCAGACAAGACAAATATAAGGTAGGAGACATAGTTTGGAAACGCACTTTTGTTCAGAGTGATGCTAGTAAATTTAAAATGGCAAAACTTGCTCCTAAATTTGAGAAGTGTAGGGTCACTAAGGTTTGTTCTCCACTTGTTTATGAGTTGGAGAGAATGGATGGTCATCCTATTGGTTCATGGCACGTGAAGGACCTAAAGGTTTAATATGTTTTGTGTTTTATTGAAACTTCACCATTGGTAGTCCTTATTTTTTTGTGTTTATACATTTTTATATAACCATTTTGGTAGATATATTTTCTTTTTGTGAAATTTTTTTTCACTAAATGTTAGTGTATTTTTTATCTGTCAGATAAATCTGCAGATAAATATATTTTTTGTTGTACAAGTGGTATTTCTCTACTACTCACTTGGTACAGATTTTGGTTACTGTCAGTATTGAGTTCAATCTGCAGTTATTTTGTTGTCATATAGGTGGTATTTCTCTATTACTCACCTGACACATTTTTGTTGTTTCGGCAATATTTTGTTATAACTGTCAGTTATACTGAAGTTATATTGTTTTTAAGTAATAGCTAAAGGCAAATTCAATTCGATGTCCATTGTTAGTTCTGGTGTAAAGTTGGCTTTACAACTTTTATACTGAAGTAGTATGTTTTTGTTATTGTTTAGTGTTGCACAGATTTTGCTGTGTTAACACAAAGACAGTAATTCTGAAAGAGATGAATGTAAGGAATGAATGGTTATGTTAGTTACTAATTTTGCAAAGAGCGCTCTAGAAGATGATGTATGTTCAACCCGATGATGAATGAATGTGAATGAATGGTGATAAGACTGACACAACTCAAGGACTCATTGAATGACTTTATGCTATGGCCGGTCTTGTAAGGAATGTGTAGTTTGTATAAAATCTGACCTGCCTGTTGGTTTTTTTTTTGGATTGATAACTGAAAGATGGATATTTATTTATATTTTTTTAGTAAGTAGGTTTACTTACTAAACTTAATGTTGTAATTTTGGTATTGTTTTTTTTAACAACTGTTTGTTGTTACTTAAGTGGCTGTTATGCCTATATATATTTTTCTAATACAACTTTGTTGATAGTTGGTTGTAAACTTTGTTACTTACAAGTTTTTTTTTTCTCTTTTAACAGCTGTTGAGTTGTTGTTTTGTGGTGATGGGTTTTAGTTATACCTTATGGTATGTTGGCCATAGGTGTAACATTTTTTTTGTTTTGTTACTGATATATTTCACAGATTGTAGGTATCTACCTATCTACTTAGATTCATTGTTGTGTTATAACTTAGTTTTTTTCTCAGTTTAGGTTGGTTGTAGATTGTTTCAACGCCGGGACGGCGATCGGTTCACTTCATGACCCTTTTCTTTGGAGGGGGGGCATTGTAACGTAGTAGTTTTTGTGGGTTATAAAAAATTAAAACTCGCGACCTTAGAATTTTGAGATTGGCAACATTATTTTTTTTCTTCAAGACGGACGGAACGCACCGCTGCTGTGAAGATGTGAAATCTTTTTTTTGGGCCGGCTTTGCTGGCTAGATGTTGTGATCGTCCCATTTAAAAAACCTTAAATTTAATAAGGTGAAATACGTGTAATATGTAGTCGCCGCAGTTTGTGTTAGAAATAAATTTTAGCCCATATTGGAAACCATATGGTAAGTCACATTGTCAAATCTTCACGTCTGATGTTAATCCTATTAGTTTGAACGAATATTCAGCTAGATATCTTTTTAAGGCTCCATCACAAATGTTGGTAATTGTCGTTTCTTAAATTATTCCAATTTGAAGCCTATAAAAAAAACATAACCTAGATCTGACCATCTCGGGTAATCAAGTTTATAATTCTTTCCAGGGTGCTTTGCAGGAGTAACTCTGGTGGAGTTTTCATTGTTTTTAAATGTGGCTGAAGCTGTTTGTTACATGATTTAACACAAGAGCATGAAATCCTCATGGTAACATGCAGATTTGCTTTAGTAAAATGTTGACCGAGGAGTTATAAGGTAATCTTTTATCTACTTACAACTATAAAATCAAGAAAGAAAGTACCTGTGGTGATATTGGATATTGATATTGGATATTGATATTGGATATTGGATATTGAAACTGGATATTAGTTATTGTAGTGACCTTAAGAGATAGAATATTCTTTAATTATTGTTTTAAAAGATAATCCTTGCGGTTAGTTTTTAAGTAGACTTAAGCACTAACCTTAGTTTATTAATTATTTTGTTAATTTAGCTTCATGGTAATTTAAAGTACCTATATAAATTGTTCTTTTTATGTATAACAGAGACGGTGAGGTGATTTAGTATGGTGAACTCCCTCTCCTGAGCTAGTTAAACTTTTTTCTCACCGCTCTCTGTGTAAAGATACTCAGGACTCGCCTTGAACTATTACACAATAAAATCTGTGATATTTATCAGTATTAACATCTTTTATTTTATATCACAAGACCTGTTAAGTAGGACCTACCCCGCTATATCTTGGATAAGTAGGATCGAGGGTGAGTCTAGGGTGTTTACGCTCAGAGTATCTTTATTTTGTGACCTGTGTTTTGGTAGGAGTGTCTGGTTACTTACAACTTAAGCAATCTTCACTCCGGGCACAAACTGAACACTCCCCCCAATCCACAATGTTACAAATGGCGCCCAATCTTTAAATTTTTATTGTTTAAGGGTGTAATAATTGTTATTGCGTCCAATTTACATTTTTGTGTGTTGTTTTATTGAAAATAATATATCTCTTTTTGTCAATGTTACAACTTTGCAGTTCCAAATTAAAATTCATTTAATTTGTGTACAACAACACACTTTACTTTGTTTATTGAACATTTTATTGTCAAATACTGTTCTGTTTTTATTGTTTGTTACAAACAAACTTTTTTCAGGTAATTTACATTGATGTTACCATATATTTTTACATTAGCTGATATTTACAGATATATTTTGTATTTAATTATAATACTAACATAGTATTTAATATTATTAAGGTTTTCTTGTTAAAATATCACCATGGCGAACTTAAAATCAATTAATTTTCATGCTTTAAATAAGGAAGAACTCATTTATGAAGTTCTTATTCGTTCTGAGACACCAAGCACAACTGTAGAAGGGCTGAGGAAGCAACTTAGAGTTTTGTCTAAGGAATGTTCTCCAGATGACATATATGTATTGGATGACAAGGTCGATGTTGAGGAAGAGCTTCCAATGATTGAAAGTAAGCTGCTTGAACTATCCAATTTGTTTGACAGTGATAAAAGTTCGAGTTCACGGTTCAAGGGTTTATGCAGTCACTTGTATTGGCGAATAAATAGGTTGTCTTCTAGTAGCCCAGCGTTGCAGAAGAAGATTTTGTCTCTTAATGATAAATTAAAACCTTATTTGTCTATAGACACTTCAGCTGTACCATCTGTCAGTGCAGATGTTCAGGTACCACTGGCCCCGACTATTGTTGAGTGTTCTGGGGATAGAAATATTGTCAGGTGGAATATTAAATTTAATGGTTTAACTGATCCAAGGTCATTCCTCGAACGTTTATAAGGACAGTGACAAGTCATACGAAGCAAATGTACCTAGGGAAGAGTACGCTGGTGAATTTGGTATTTTGAAAGATATTTTTACTAAGGTTAGGGAACATTTATTAAAGGCTCATGCTGCTAATGCAACACATTATAATTTAAGACGCAGACAAGACAAATATAAGGTAGGAGACATAGTTTGGAAACGCACTTTTGTTCAGAGTGATGCTAGTAAATTTAAAATGGCAAAACTTGCTCCTAAATTTGAGAAGTGTAGGGTCACTAAGGTTTGTTCTCCACTTGTTTATGAGTTGGAGAGAATGGATGGTCATCCTATTGGTTCATGGCACGTGAAGGACCTAAAGGTTTAATATGTTTTGTGTTTTATTGAAACTTCACCATTGGTAGTCCTTATTTTTTTGTGTTTATACATTTTTATATAACCATTTTGGTAGATATATTTTCTTTTTGTGAAATTTTTTTTCACTAAATGTTAGTGTATTTTTTATCTGTCAGATAAATCTGCAGATAAATATATTTTTTGTTGTACAAGTGGTATTTCTCTACTACTCACTTGGTACAGATTTTGGTTACTGTCAGTATTGAGTTCAATCTGCAGTTATTTTGTTGTCATATAGGTGGTATTTCTCTATTACTCACCTGACACATTTTTGTTGTTTCGGCAATATTTTGTTATAACTGTCAGTTATACTGAAGTTATATTGTTTTTAAGTAATAGCTAAAGGCAAATTCAATTCGATGTCCATTGTTAGTTCTGGTGTAAAGTTGGCTTTACAACTTTTATACTGAAGTAGTATGTTTTTGTTATTGTTTAGTGTTGCACAGATTTTGCTGTGTTAACACAAAGACAGTAATTCTGAAAGAGATGAATGTAAGGAATGAATGGTTATGTTAGTACCCCCAATCCACAATGTTACAATAGTGATTGATGATAATATAATTTCATTGCCGACAATATTTCAAGTTTACGTCTAGCAAATTCGGCATAAATTGCTTTCCTTTTTTCACATCATTTTATATTATTATTACGTGATATAGGACTATCCCTTCAACACATTGCCGCCCTATCCATAATCATGTTTTAATACTTTAAATGTATTTTCCTGTTTTTAATTGCTTTGACATTTCAAATGAGGACACGACAAAGGGCTTTATAATTATTAGATCGCTATCAAAGAATAATGAACCATACTGATAATCTCTTAAAATGAACCTATTGCTGAAAGTAGGTAACTCAGAAATCATGTGGAGCGCACTCAAATTCGTCGCTTCAGTAGGTATGTGTTGCTGTAAATTATGGAAGTATCCTTTTGTTTTTTTTTTTAATTTCCGCAAATTATCATGCAAAGACCTCTTTATCATAATTCAGTTACAACCCAAAGTTGGTACTGAACGAGACATGAAAATTATGTTTTTAATCTATTTTGGTGATAAAAAATACTGCGAAATTTAGTTGAATAATTAAACGTTTAATCCTGGTTGAAATAGCCAGGTGACGCGCGTTAGTCGCCTGCGGCGTACCTACTGATTGGCGATCCGTTTATAATTTAGATAATAGTCTAGCGAGGGTTAGGAACGGCTAAATTGTTTAAATGCCTACGCGATTAACATGAATATGTAGGAATTAGCCAGACGGTTACTGCGCTATTAGTAACTTAAAACAAATAAGCAAATTTTTTATAGATTATACGGCTGCGTGAACGTGATATCTTTTAATTCAAAGAATTAAATCAGACAGAAGACATCGTTAACGATAACTAAGAATCTTGTTTAGTTTTAAATCTCAGTAAAAATATCGTTTTGGGCACGGCCGCGCTCGTGACACTAGGTGTACGAGTCAATTACAAGGCGGCGACAAGTTAGTCGACTTCCAACTTTGTCACAAGGAGTAAATTGGTTTCACTCCAGACTTTGTATCATAAAATACAGTTTTGCAGCTTTTGTAAAGTAATGGCTCACAATTTAATGGAAAACTTAAATACAATTTATGGCTTACTTAATAACGCAGCACTAAAATGTCAAAAGTAAAAGTGAGACAAAGTGAAGCAGGTGTATGTATGAAATTTACTATCAGACAAAGCAGCTGCAATATTATAACGCGTTATAATGGACAATTTATCGATGTAATCGAATAGCTCGTTCCGTACATTCAATTACTACTATTGCAGCTAGAAGGTACCTATTAACTAATAATGGTCATCGAAACCTTTAACATGACATTATTCTGAACAAATACTACATATCTCTATTACAGAACAGTGAAATACATTAAAACCGTCAGCTGTTTACAATACCATGACGTCCGTTAGATTTCCAGTTTCATTAAGTACGGAGGTTATTTGCTTTCCATGAAATATTCCCTACGATAGTCCGCGTCGTTGAAGAAACTACATCGGTACTAAATCTGTCCACATGAATAATAACATGGCAGAGAATATTGTCTGTCAGTTGTAGTTGGCAGTGTTCATTTTAGAACCTTGCACCTCTCGTGGCCAGCCACTCGATAATTGCATTAGCGGAACCTGTTTCTTTCTGTTTCTCGCTGCACTGATTCTATTTGCCGCCTTTGTGATTATGAACTTCAAGATTGAAATAATTAAGCACTCTTTGAGAGTTTTGTGATGTTTAACGCAAATTTAAAATAAATGTATGATGAGTTAGACGGTACATACAAGAAACAAAGACTGTAGAAAAAAAAACATACATTTACACTTTCCCTTGCACACAGGTAGCATGGTCTTTTAAGATAAAAGTTTATAATGTGTCGTTTCTTAAATAACAAAGAAACATTTCTGACACAAAAACAAGTTTGCAATACCTACTGCAAGAAATGCTGGTGTATCCAAATTTAAAAATAACTAACATAGTTTCACAAATTCTTATGAATTTAAAAAACACAATTCGTTGTAAAAACTTGTTGTATATAGGTAGGTAATATAAATATTTCTCAACCATTCAGCCTGCCCCAGAAAACCGGATCGGTGATCTATCTTCTGCTCGACAAGTACTTCAGGATGGTCGCAGTACACGCGTCAAGGTTCGAACAATAAAAATATAAATAAACAATAATGGAAGTTGAACGACCACGCCGGTGACTCAGATTTTACCTGACCAGACTCACAACTTGTCTTTTTCAAATGATAGAATTCCAAAGGATTTTCACTTAGTATGGATACTTATGTGACTGGTAAAGATACAATGGTTTAATATTAAATAAACACATTCTCTAGTCTTGGTCGTTTAGTAGGTAGCAGTCATATTATGACACTAAATGGGATTGTCGTATCATTGCCTCAGTAGTTTCAGATGTATGCATTTGACTCAAAATATTTCAGCATCTTTTAGACGAGTGCGTGTCCCAGTTAAGGCCCAAGAACGCCAGATAGTGCTCTAATAAACAGTTTGGTGTACTTTTAGGGTTGCCAACCATACTGTTATAAATTATTAGAGAAATACTGTATTTCACTAATTATGTTGAACAAAAAAAAGTATACAACATACTGCTTTCAGCAAAAAAAATCTAAGCACTTTATTTACTAGACTCAAATTAATAAATTGGCAACCCTGTGTACTTTCTTTATTTTTAATAAACTCAAGCCCTCTAAAACCATGTGATATAGATAATGTAAATGTAGGTAAGTCAAGAGGGATTGTTTATAAATAAGGTAGGTATAAATCGATGAAGCATGAAAAGGTATTATACGGCTAGGACTTTCAGTGAATCTCTATACATTGTATAGTGTCAACTTTTGCCTTTATAAAAACGCAACTCACAGCATAACATTATAATAGTTTCGTGCAGTATAAATAAACCACCGAATACACAGTCGCAGTTAGTATGTTGTATGTGGCGTGCACAACGGGCAAGGGCCAATGCGCCAGCGCAGTCATCTAATGACGGGCTGAGGCGAGGGAGGGGCAACCGGTTGGTAGGGCGCACGGTGGTATGTAGCACGGAGAGTTGCAGCAGCATCAGCTGATTTTTAACCTCAGATGAATAACATGAAATAAACTTATAGAGCTCTGATGTCGGATATTATTAAGAAGTGATAATTAAGAAGAGTTGTTAAGATTTGTGGTTTATAATAAGGCACCCAATAAAGAAGTTAGTATTTTATGTAATGTTTACGTAAATTAACGATGGTATTCCATAAAATATCAGATGTATGAACTAAAATTACTAGGCTAAATTGAAATGGATATAACACACGAATTACAAGTAAATTCTATAATTAGGTACTTCTAAGTAACCTAAGTTTTCGTGCAATAAATAAACAAACTTGCATACAAAAAATAATAAGTACCACCTTAATTTCACAAAGCCAGTGTTAGCAAAACAATTTCAAAACTACCAAAACAAGAACTAAAAAACACGCATATTACCATCAACTTTGAGGGACGGCTGACAGTCACGCGAAAAATAACCACAGGCTACCAGCAAATTCTAGTTGAGTCGCTCGTCAGAAGTGAATGCTGCCAGCTACATACGACCGAGCTACCGAGAACCCGTTTTCGTCCCCAGGCACGGCCGGTTAGAACTTCTACTTTTTATTTTTCTGCTCACCCTTTGTGGCTTAGGTTCATGTGAACGCCTTCCTACTGGGAAGTACCGCTGCTTACATCGCAGTGTTAGAAGGAGACGCCGCTATAACAGTTTGAGCATCGTTCTCGCTCTATCTCTTAATTTTAATTTTAGCAACGCGGCAGTTTTAATTCTTGTAATCTTATGTCATGTGTTAGATTTTGTGTTAACTATGCTGAAACCTAACCCTACTTATTAAGGAGTAATAAGAGAAACACCTTTCCACAGGTAACACTAATGCAAATGTGGATATTTTTTTGTTGAATTACCTATACTATTAGTCATGTAATTTTTTTTTCTGTTTGAGATCTTGTTTTATTAAAATATAGGCACGTGTATCCAAAATATTTTTTGAATTTTGAACAGCGGCGACACGGTTAGGTATAGTTTGCGTGGAAATAAATTAATTGTCGGAGGGTAAGAGTTCCAGTTTACCACCCATATTTTTTGTAATTTTCAATCGTAATTACAAGGAAATATTGACACAGAATAATTTGTGTCCTAGACAATATTTTCCCTTAACAAAAACTTTTTTGATTATTAAATAGCATTCAGCATAAGATTCCAGATCGATGCTTTTTTCGTGTAATAATGTTTCAATAATAAGAAAGAACTTCTGGAACATGCAACTTTTAGTTGCATACTTTAATTAAATAAAATAGCTAGACTCTGATGTAAGAAAGAATCCAACTGAGTTGAGCTATATATTCCGCTTGTAGAGACCAATCAGGAAATCGTTGAGTAGGTATCAAAACAGACTAAGGTATAGCAATTAACCTATTATGCAGACTACTGCATCATCCGAAAATGCGTAGTTAGCTACATGGAGTTCTTTCAAGTGGCTGCTATCAGGAGAAAAATAAAAGTCAAAGTTTCTTTGGATAAAAATGAAACACCACTTTATAAATTGACTTCTCTTACATGGTTGTCAATTGTCATGGTTAGCAAACTCCGAAGCTTATCGACAAGTATCGTGAAATACGTGATCAATATGGGTGACCCACATATTTGTCCACTTGTACTATCAGTCTTATCTATTTGTAAAGCAACTTAGTTTCGGGAAAGTGGAACATTGGCTGATAGATAACTTACTACTGCGAATGTGTGGGTAAGTAAGTACCTACTAGGTTTATTTATACTGACACTCAAAGTATTATGTACTATAAGATTCTGCAGTAATCTGAATACAGAACATTTTGTCACATTAGTGTTGAATTTGCCATACTTATTATGTAACCAGTTTCTTGTAGAAAAAAAAATGTACAAAAAATTAAATAATTATGATTATTATTTAATAAATACGTATGATTATTATTTCTCTGGGTGACTAAGTGACAAATATATTGCAGGTTGAACGATATCAGAAACAAAGGGCCTCCCGGTAAATCCTGAACACCAGGGAACGACTGCTTAAGGTACCCACCCTCTGAAGTTCGTAAGTCATCGTGAGTAATTTAGTGATTGGCGGTCACTTATCCTTGTGCCGACAGGGTAGAATGTTACTTAACCTGCTATACACAGGCAGGAGTCACTGCGCCAAGGCGACTTAGACCAAATCCAATTAAAACTCTATTTGGTAAAGTATAAGTCACATAATTAAACATCAAATAATTTCTTAGATACCTACAGAAGCCTTGGTGGGCAAGGTAAATTTGCACTTGACCAGATTATCTTAACACCAAGTGAATTGATATCATGTATCTGTTTGGTGGCAAATAATTTAAAATTTGTAAAAGAAAAAGAAAAGATTTTACTTTTCAGATTAAACATAACTTTATTATTTTTTTAAATAAACTTTACCAGAAAATATAACTAGAATTAGTTCAACATGACTCAAATGATTTAAATAATTAAAAACATTGACCTGTGGATACTAAAATCTTTTCCTAAGAGTAACTTTTACTATTTAACTCGGACAATTATCAAAACAATATGATATTTGAATCAGAGAAAACAATATTATGTAGTTCTTTTTCCTTGTAAATGGTGATATTTGCTGTTTTAAATATACAAGGTGCCCTTTGTCACTAAATAGGGACATGAAAATAAAGCCAAAAAATCTTGACTTACACATAGACATTTAAAAAATTACAATATACCCAGTTAATTCACTACATCACATGCATAGTGTTTATGGATGACTATTTATAAGGAGCTTTTCTTCTTTTTATCACGCCACCATATTTTGATTACAAAACAAGTTATTAAACTATCATGAAACATTGAAAGTTGCATGCAACCATGCTAAAATATTTAAAAAAAACGTAAATATCCTATTTCTTAAGTTAATTCAAATTATTTAACCAGGTATGAAAATATTAATGAATGTGGAGGAAGGGGAAGAGGTATGTCTGGATTGTAGCAATTGGTGTTCCCTTGTCTCTGCCTACCCAAACGGCAGACCTAGACAGGTGTGAGGTTATGAATACAGGGTGACTGGTGGGTCACTTTTAAAAGGATGTGATAGTTTGTAGTAGTTTGAGATCATGTGGAGGAAAGGGAAGAGTTATGTCTGGATTGTAGCAATTGGTGTTCCCTTGTCTCTGCCTACCCAAAGTGCAGACCTAGACAGCTGGTGTGAGGTTATGTATACAGGAAGACTGGTGGGTCACTTTTGAAAAGGATGTGATAGTTTAGAGATCATACATGAAGAGAGAAATATAATGTAAATATCTATTATTTACAGGGTAAACTTAACCGAAAGTTAAGAAATTGAATACGCAACGCATGGCTACGCTAAGGTTGGCAGCGCTCCGCATGCCAGGTCACGTGTCGCGATCGACTCAGTTGTATGTAAAGTAAATAGTAACATAGTAGTATTTGTTTCTAGGGAATTCTAGTGAAAAATTAAGTACCTACTTTTATAACTTTATTATGATCAGAATCAAGTACAGAATGCTCTCCTTCAGTATCTAAAATTTGTCACCAGTCACCCTGTATATGTGTGTATGTATATTACCAATAATAAGTAAGTAGGTCATTTCAAAATTTACCATAATAGGGTAATATTGAGCTCTAATCAACCATACACTCTCTAATTTTAGGTCTCTCTTATGGTGCGTACAGATTGCTGTAATCAAAGTAGTAATGTAACATTCTGGGCACTACACATTCAAAAATGCTATGTGCGCAGAATGTTACATTACTAGTTCCATTACAGCAATCTGTATGCACTTTTAGGTCAAATTAGTGGCCTTAAACTCAACATTTGCTAAATAACAAATTTTCAAACATCTATGTTCGACATCAGATAGACATAAGATTAAATAGTGTAATGTAGAATACGGCCTATCATATGAATACTGCAACAAAGGTGTTAATATAGAAAACAAGGAACAGTGATAATGAAAAAATTATAGAAAGCAAGTTGTTAAGCACTAACTGTTAATCAAACTTCTTCATATTTAAAAAGTACTAAAAATTCACACATTTTGTCTAAAATCTTACAAAAAGCTAAGGAAACGACACAAGTATGGTTTATGGTTTGCTCAACTGTATTCTGTAATGTTAATTTTTAAAGTCAGTTAAGGGACAGAGGTTTTATTGGCATTTTTATGGGCGATAGGCTGACCCCCTGTCACTGCAATAGCCTCTCTCCATCATTATTATACCTCATTTGTCTAACGTGACATCAGATGGTCTTATAACCACTGGTGTTCTGCCTACCCCATAAGGGATACAGGCGTGAAGTTATGTATTATGTATGTAATTTTTAATATTAATTTATTTGTTTTAAGGTATTTTTGACATTATGGAATTGTACTGCTTTTGGCAAATGTGCGTTCAAATACCAGTTAGGTATACTTTCCAAATTTTTAATTTATATGGCTACATGTTTCTATACCTTTAAGGCTAGATTACTCAAAATATATCAATAACTAGTGCAGTTCCTCAACTTAACAGACAAAGGTTATTAGGAGACTAAAATAGTTTTGTGAATGGATCTCAGTCAATATATCAATCATATGAAATTATTGTCTCAATACTATAGAACTTATTATGATTAATAAGCAAATAGTAAAGGGAGACAGGCATGAAGTTATGTATGTAGTAAAAATGTACTACTTATGTGTACAATCTATTGTACACATATTTAAGTTGGTGGAAGAGAAACCTAAATTTCTATCTAACATCTACATTTATATTCAATATATTGAATTTATGTTAAGAGAATTTTGTTGTGACATAACATACTATACAAACTGAAATTATCAAAAAGTATGAATAATTTATGTAATATCAACTTCTTCCCAGTTTCTTAAGTCTATTTCAAGAACTTGTACTTGTACCCAATAGGACTTGACTCATTGTTATGTATATTATGAAAACAGAACCCTTTAAAACAAATGTTTAACTTAAAGAATGTTTTTTTTTGTCATCCCTTTAAATTTCATAGACTAGAAACAATAGATTTTGAATTGGTCAATGCTTTATAAGGCTATTTCGATATCCAAGTGCTTCTGAAGATGGTAACTTTCAGATTCTAAGAAAATGCTTCAATTTCTGTTATTAAATTCATGACATAACTCTTTTCTTTACAGTTGTGATAAAAGATATCACAAATGATTGCATAAAAAAACAAAAGATAATTTAACAAACCTACTTTCATTGTTGCTACAAAAGATACACAGAAGTAAAAGTCAAGTTCAAGTAATTATTATCTAAGAAGTAAGAACTATTCAAGACTTATTTTCAACTTCAAAAGGTTTGACATAAATGGCATGCTTTTCAGAATTAACGTTTTTGTTTTAAGGTTTGCAAGTTGTGTAAGAGGTAACTTATATCCATTGGACTTGGGCTAGGTACTGGTTACTCCTGCTTTAGAATCTTTGCAGCTGAACTAACGTCCTTGACATATTTTCATGGTGCATAGTATGCGGTGACAAACAAAAAATACTCTAGAATATATTAATTCAACGCAAGAGTTATAATAAAGTACCTATTAAACACTTCTCATATATAAATTTCGTTTATGGAACTATCGAAAGGGCAATGAACTACCAAAACGGCCTACAGACATCACAGTTTCATTAAAATAATATGACCATGACATCGAGCGAAACCAAGACAGCCTTCGGTCACTAGAGCATTGACTTTAAAAGAATAGACGCGCCCAAAAAACAAACCGAACCTACGTTAAGGTACCTATAATTCGAGATGGTATTTGGTATTAGTTTACGACTTTCGATAATTTGTACCTACAATTAATGACAGAAAACCTGTAATAACTTACCTGTCAGACGACTCGGAGCTGTCGTATCTGTCGAAGCATCGCTTTTTCCTGTCTTCAACAAATTCGGAGTCTAAATCAGGTGGTTTTTGAAATTCTATTAAGGTAGACGCTGAATGATGATCGACCACGCTGTCCGTATCCCTAGTCTCGTACGTCTTTTGTTCAGTATAGAATGATAACTTCACTTTATCAGAGTCCACAGATTGTTCACAACACTTTTTTGTGTCACCAAGTCCTGGATCAGGCACGGAAAAAGTTGAATTGTTCATTTGTTTTGAGGCGAAATGATCTTCCGACGACCCATCCGCCATCTTTGAGCACGAGACGAGACGGACGGACGAGTGTGTTTTGTAGCGAGTTTGCAAAACTCGCCACAGAAGTGACGGACGGACAAGGCGCTGCAGTCGCGCGGGCTATGCATGCAGGAAGGCACAAGGTGCGGGGCGCGCGGGGTAGTAAGGCGGTTGTGACGTCACAGCGGCTGCGCGAACGCGGGGGCTGGCAGCCGGTGACGTAAGGACTCCGCCCAGTCAATGCACTGCCTCGCTATCATTGGCCGTGCGTTACGCAATACGCGAGCCTATTTTGAATGCGGTTGAGAAGGGAGCATAGGACTCGCCGGGCGGTGATAGGGAAAGGCCCAGTCCCTGCCCTAAACGTTACAAATAATGCAATGTAATGATGCACTTCACACTTACACACCCACACGCACACATTAAAAGCGCTTAAGTTTTGTTACATCAGCAAGAGATGGTTTCAAGGAACAAGAGTAAGAAAAAGAAAGTGGGTGCTTCTCTACCATAATGGTCCACAAAGACTCATTAAGTCTTTCACCCATTTTAGTATACCTAGCCATAGACATATGCCTAATACGACATTTTTTTTTTCAAGTTTATTGAAGTAAGCAGGTAGGTACTTTAATTAAACATGGGGAATATACAGGGTGTTTGATTGAAGGCTGAGTAACCAAATGGAAATGGTTGATTGAATAGTCTGTTGGTCATTTATTGTGCTTAAATAAATTGTATTTAGCGTATTATTAAAGTTTAAGGAGTAGGTAAGTCTTTTACATTTTTAGGCAGGTGGGCAGGTACCTATCGACTACCTACCTACCTATCAATAGGGTAAATTGTACCTTGATGACCTAATAGGCAGGTAATTAAGCCAAAGCTTAATTTCGTGGCTTAACGCCAGACCCCGGTAGCTCAGTGAAAGAGCACCCGTCCGGCAAACGAGTGGTCCCAGGTTCGATTCCTGGTCGTGTAATGATTTTTTTAGCCCATTTTTTCAGTTATCAACCGACTTCTAAAACAGAAGGAGGTTCCCAATTCGTCTGTATGTTTTTTTGTGTCTTTGTTACACGATATTTCGGACTAGGTATTATGAATCGATTTTTAAAATTATTACCTATTTCATATGAAAGAAGATACTTTACAATACGTTAGTCCAATATGAATTTCATCGAAATCGGTTATATTTTTAAAAATTTGAAAAAAAATTGAAATTTTGAAAAAATTTGTAGGTAAGTACTTACCTACATAAATTAAAAAAAAAACATACCTATGATATCGGAGAATGTTTACGTTGATGACATTTTCAATAAAGAGTTTATTGTTATTATTATTCTCAACTCAGCCAAAGTTTTGACGTGAAGTCGGTTTTTTTAATGCTCTGCATTCGTTGATTATTTAAGAGTAAGTAGCTACTTAAGCACTGTTAAATGCAAAAAATATAAAATGTTATTAAGCCAAAGCTTGTTAGTGAAATCGATTTTTTTACTTATTTTTAGATAAGTTTAGACCATCACTTTGATAGACGACCACTTTGGCGTTGGGGTAAACCTATCTGCCTCAGACGCCAGTGGTTGCGGGTTCGATCCCCGCACGGAAACAGGAAAAAAAAAGTTCCGTGTCTGGGTGTTTATCTATTTATGTATTTAATATTCTAGGTTCCCCCCTAGTTCGCTATATGGTATCCCATAACACAAGCTATGTTTACTTTGGGGCCATGTAGTTGGTGTGATTGTCTGGGGATTTTATTTATTTATTATGTTTGTTACGTAGGTACTTGATTATTTGGTCAATTAGAAATCGATTTGGTGATTTTTATTTCATTTAATAGAAGATACTTAAGAGGTGGTCCCTTATAATTTTGACAAGTAAGTACTTATGCACTTAAAAAATATTTGAAAATTAATATACCTATATAAATGACATTTCACGTCAGCCATAGCTTTGGAAAGGACTTGAAAATTCGTTTGAAGCCGGATTTTTAATGCAATCTTAGGTATCACTCAACCTGGTAGGTATCATTGATGTTTCTTGAAGGCTTCTAGACAGTACAGAAGGCAGTACATCAAGCGTTACATATCTGTAAAAAAAATTTAGATAGATACTTGAATCTCAACTCTATGCCCTGGTTCGGGAAAATTGACAGGTAAGTAATGTCTTAAGTTGTGTTTGCGAAACGAAAATTTGTGAAATGATTAATTTCTCAGACGTTGTTATCGAAATTATGACGTTCTATCAGTGACAAAGCTAACATTGACAGGTGCGTCCAACCAAACATAGCGAGACAACTTGCAAGGCAGAATAGACAGTTTGCGCGGTAGAGTCTGAACAAAGACAAAGAAAATCAAGATCAGATAACCCTTGATTTACTCTACCTACTTAAACGAAGTTTGTAGGTACAGAAGGCAGCAGATCAAGCGTGATAAATCTTTCAAAAATTGTAATTGAATCTGAACCCTATGCCCTCGACATTAAGTTAGAATTGGTTGGAGAAATTTGACAGGTTTGTAACGCTTGATGAGCTGCCTTCTGTACCATTTATTTACCTATCGACTTCAAAAAAGGAGGACGTTTTGTATTCGATGTGGATATTAATAGTGTCAACTTCGTTTAAGCAGCGGGAAGCAAGGGTTGCCTGATCTTGGATTTTCAAAATTCCTGCCTTTTTTTCTTACAGCTTTTGTTGGGCAAACTCTATGTCTCGAACAAACGTGCGGCTGCCGCGCACGTCAGCCACGCCAAGTTTCAGCCACGGCAAAGTTCAGCCACGGCACTTTTACTCATATGCATGTCACATACGAAAGGATACGCCATTTGTCTCTCTTTGACAGATTTAACAGTGACTGAAAGTGTCATTAGCCCACAAATTTACCTAAAACGTTTTATTGAATTTTAGAAAAACAATCACTTTGCAACACGAAAGAAAGAATTCAGCTACAAAAAATACACAGAAAAATAAGCAAATGCAACGAGCGCAAAAAGATTGGTTGACTATACTATAGATACGCTGCCTGGTACTATAGATATATCGATATCGAACGCAGCAAAAAATACGAAAAGTTCCAGTAGTGCCCGGCGCGTAGCGCTAGTAGTAATAGAATTTTAGTATTTGTATGGAAGACAAACTAGCATGAACGGGACCCCATTACTACGACTTCGCTGTACTTACGGTAATATTATCGACGGAGGACATTTTATCGATTCTATCGAATAAATAGGCATCGAAAGGAGCTCCCATATAACAAACTTTTTTTTCTGCATTTTTATACAGACTGTTGGGTCACTTTCGAAATTCGAGGACGTGATAGTTTTGAGATTATAAGTACTTACATGAAGAGAAAAAAAAAATAATTATTTACTGAGTAAACTTAACCGAAAGTTAAAGAATTTATTACGTAACGCATGGTTGCATACATACAGGTAATACAATAAATACTAAGCGGGTGTTGGTGTGCGTGTGGCGCGAACAATAGGTACTGTGTGCGCGTTGACTGAAGCAACGCGTCGGGAAAAGTGTAGTGCTGTCTCTTTATTTATTTATAGGGAATTCTGGTGAAAAATTAAGTATAACATGGTTTAATGAACGGAATGAAAGGAATTGAAAATGGCGGCGCTTATCATGGCTCGCACACTAGTGCCTTCTATAGTCACTCTTGCGCGTACGGTCAGTAAAAAAGTATTTTAGTTTAATACATTGTTATGCAGGGTTGATTTGTAGTCACCAGCCAAATTTTTTTTACACAATAAGTATCATTTATAGAAACGATTTTTGCAAAAAAAGTACTTACCTATTTATTTTTTACTAGGAAATTAATTTATCCGCTAACATATTAACCAAGGCATGGTCACTCTAAATAAACATAAAAATAAAGATGACTACGCGCTACTCATGCGCGGTCCCAGGGGGGGGGGGGTCACAGGGGACATGACCCCCCCCAAAATCATGAAAAGATGAACCCCTTATAAGAGAAGGAGGAAGTAAAAGATACTTCTGATACAAAAAAATTATCGTGACCCCCCCCGCCAAAATTCAGTTGTGACCCCACCCAAAATTTCAGTCTGGGACCGCGCCTGGCGCTACTACACACATTTTGTAGTACTACGTCGTAGTATTATCAAGGAAATGCCGCGTCGTATTAGCTATGTTCATCAACAGTGACTATTTTTTTTAAAGTTTGTGGTTCCATATTTCTACTTGTTTTGTACTAAGCGACGCTAAAATAAATTTAGCAGGTACGTTTATATCGTATTCAAGAAACTAAGTAACATTTAAATTTGGCTTGTGACGAAAAATCAACCCTGTATTATATTTATTAGGTAATATATTTTTTTTATCAATAACTATTTTATTGGACATGGTCGTTGTCGGATTTTTGGTATCAATGTAAGTACATTGATTTTCCTCAACCAACATCTATTGTTGACATCGTTTTTTTCGCCAACGATGTCGATACCTACCACAGATGTTAATGTTAAATAAGGGTGTTTGACGGTGGGTTTTTGTAAAAACGTTATGTTGCATCGTCGCATGGAATGAAGTCGTTGCACATAGAATTAATGGCATACACGCAACTGGAAGAGATTTCATATCGATATTTGAATCTCTTAATCTTTTACCAAATCCAAAGAGGCAGTGATAGCGATCCACGTAGAAAACATGCATTGAGATCCAATGCATGTTTTCTCCACAAGTTTAAAAAAATAATAAAATAAATTATAAATTAATATTTCTAACACTCTAACACGAAGGAGAGTATTTAAAAAAAAGCAATAATAATAATATTTTGGTTATAACATGTTGTTTTCTAAGTTACGCAAAACTTTTAGTGTGACCTAAGTATGTAAGCTTTATATTAGCATAGAATCACAAAATTTACAGTTATATATTACCTATAATGAATTCGTTGTGGCGCCGTGGTTACTAGATATTTTTAAAGTCAAAAAATTGGAAAGCTGATTTCACAAATAAATAAAAACCAGAAATTTGTGGAACTAACGCCATCTAGCGGGACTTTAGCTTTTTGTAGGCTCATCTATTAGGATGGGTTACCGCCAATCATTTATTTCTCACGACGACTTCCGTGCTTCGGAAGGCACCTTAGGGTGCGTACAAATTGCTAGTAGGTAATGAAACTAGTAATGTAATCTGCAAAACAAGTTCCCATGATTTGGACGCCTCTCGAGCCCGAATTGAGCCGCAGTGGAGCGCGCTCGTGGCCTACTCTAAGCTATCCGTACATTTTCTGTTTTTTGAATAAAATCAAAAAATGCTCGATGCTCAATGTGGACGGGTGTTCGTGCGCCCGTCCTAATTGCGCGAGCACCGCTCGCGAGCACGAATTGCTCATAGCCTACTCAACGCAATCCATGTATTGTCGGTTTTTTAGACAACATCAAAGAGTCACAGATTGCAAATTGGATAATTACGAGAGCAACTTGAAAATGTGATTTTTTGTTTGTTAAGTTATCTTTACGATTTAGATGTCAAATGAAAGCTCTGGGTATAATAGCATTTTATCCATTGGAATCATGTAAATCAGTTTACTCGTTTAGGAGATAATTTAAGAATTAATTTGTATCGTGAAAAGGTAAACAATCAGAACATTTTTCATTTTTTTTATGAGTAAGTACAACGATTAGCTTTTGCTCATGACTCCGTACGCGAATAAGCATTGTCTATCTAGTATCGAAAGCGTAAGTTCTTAAGGAAAATTATTTGGCCCAGATAATGTGGTGTGAATGTTGGAAATATTTATTTATTTTTAATTTACCTATAACCAGACACCTATTAACGAACATACCTATCTTACTAATATTATAAATGTGAAAGTTTGGATGTACTTATGGATTTTTGTTCCTCCATCACGGCAAAACGGCCAAACGGCTCAACGGATTTGGATGAAATTTGGCATGGTCATAGTTTACAGTCTGGAATAGCACAAAGGGTTATCCCGATATTCCCACGGGATTCAAAATTGCGCGGGCAAAATCGCGCGGGTAAAACCGCGAGATACAGCTGGTAAATAAATAAATATTTCTGACACTCACACAACATTATCTAGCCCAAATTAAGTTTCTTAAAGAACTTGTGTTATGGATACTAGATAACTGATATACTTAACTAACTGATAACTGATATTCATACATACATAACTTCACGCCTGTATCCCTTATGGGATAGGCAAATCACCAGAGGTTTTAAGACCATCTGATGTCACGTTTGACTTTGGGGGTACTATAATGATGGATATCATTATAATACCCCCATTATAATATGGGGGAACCTCTGTCCCTTAACTGACTTTTACAGTATGCTCGGGAGGAGAAGCAGCTGGTACATTCTATGTTTTTCTTTCGCTCCCAGTCCAGCATAGAAGTTGAGATATTCATAGATAACATTAATAAAAATTAAACTGTCAAAGACTGGTGCCGTTAGGTTAATACAAGGTACAGTATAAATTGACCATGACATAAAAAACAAACATAAGACAGCTAATTGTGAGAGCCAATGTCATGTCAACCAAAAACATGTACGTACATTGAGCTATGAATTCACAACACGGACATGACAAACTGGTATCAGAGTAAGACTTAAACAAGAATGGAATGAAAAATCATAGTGTCATCAGCAAAACGACCTGGCACCGCTGCTAGCAGCACCCGTTCACGAGTAAGTATATCGCAAGCACCAGCCATCACCCTCCTCAATCATATTTTAGGGAAGAGGGTGACCCGACCGACACCCGACGCTACCACTAGCCGCCGCCTGAGGTTCTTGCTGTTGTCTTGACAAGAAATTAAGTGATGGGAAAATTCACCAGTATGCCATATGGCATATTGCACAGTCAAGCCGTAACCAAAATTAATAAGTAAGTACCTAAGTAAGTAAGTAATTACAAACTTTTAGAAATGTCCTGTTGTGTGCTTAATTAAAAAAAATATAAATGGCGCTAGCGTGAAGTCAAAATTGGCTCTGTTATAATTATTGATTAAAAATAGACAATTAATCAATTAAAAATAAATAACAATTGCAATTAAGCTTATACAGGGTGTCCCAAAAGGTTACGTAGCTGGAAAGGGGGTGATAGGGGTGGTCACAAGGGTCACCAGAAAAATAAAAAACATCCCCTCTCCTCCTAAAAAACATCTTAAACTTAAAATTTATTCTTCAACGCAAGATTCAACCGTGCCATGAGCGATTTTATGACAGCTTATAAAGATTAGTTCAAAAAACCTCTATAGATGGCACGTTTAAAAAGCCGAAGGCGTTAGGTCTGTGTACTATAAAGTAGGTAAGTGGTATCTATCATACTTATATGTTTATTTATAAGTTCAATTTCTCATACAGACGTCAATTAATTTATTTTACTTTTAAAAACGCATTGTGTAATAAATGGCTATATGACAGACAAGACTTCGACTTTTATAAAGCGCCATCTATCGAAACCTTTTGTACCGTTTTGTTCTTTTAATGAGCTGTCAGAAAAATAAATCCATACTGGAACAGGTATCTAAGGTACCTGAAGGTATGGAGGCCTAACTAAGGGAAATTTGCTATAAAATGAAAATTATTCAACATAATCAACAAATTTTATTATTTATCAGTTACGTACTTATAAGTAAGTATTACTTCCGAATTCAAACAAAAAGTAGGACATCCGTGGACTCAAGGAATACGATTTTTCACACAAACAAAAAATTCCAACCCGGTCCCGTGGGAATTGCGGGAATTCCTTCCATTATACAAACTGACACTTATTGAAGAACCTTTATAGGTACCAAGTAAGTATTACATCCGTGTACTCATTGAAAAATATTTTTTAATAGAAATTAAAACCTATACGCAGTGCCACCTATACGATTATGGACGAAACAAACGGTCTATTGAAATATCGTTATTTTTAATTCACTCATATCTGTACAAACAATAAAATCATATGTAAGCCTGATATATAAGTTATATTATTGTAAAGTTTCATAAATATCTATTCGGTGGTTTTTGCGAAGAAGAGGAACACAGTAGGTATGCATGTTTGTATGTAATTATCTTTGTTCCTAACGCTCAAACGGCTTAACCGATTTTAATGTAATTTGGTGTGGTAGTTTAATAGGTCCTGGACTAATAAGTAAGACAAAGAAATCGACGATTAAAAGTCAGAAACGATATTTGGTTCCAAAATTTTAGTTTTCATTTTATTCGATAGATGTCGCTGTACGTCGATTAAAGCGCGCAAGCGCTACAGGGTGACTGGTGACAATTAGATACTGAAGGAAAGCACTCTGTACTCGATTCTGATCATAATTATGTAATAAATAAAGTAGTGTACACACAGTAGTGTTCCCGCCACACGCACACAACCAAGCGCTAAGTAGGTATTTATTGTATTACCTTTTTTTTAATTGTAAGGATAGGACGTTTGTCTTCCATGCCACCTCATGGAAAGTGCGCATGAAGACTTTGGTGTTACACGTCCATCCACAAGAAATCTATTCACTCGACACTTAAAAGTTCCAGGACTACAGTGGTCAGGAAAAACAGACGCAGGCAGATTGTTCCACACCTTGGCAATCCGTACCAAAAAGGAACTATCGAAGCTTTTTGTTCGACTTCTTGGTAAATCCACTAATGTATAGGGATGGAAGTTCTGTCTACGTCTGGTAGTCCGGTGGTAAAAAGGGGTGGGTCAAATTTGGTCAAAAAGAGCACTCGCACACTCACCAAAATGTAGCCGATAAAATACAGTCAAACAAGCAACCTTACGACGATGCTCCAGCGTCTGCAATTTTTTATTTGTAAGGTTGTTGTAGGTAACGCGTTGCGTAATGAATTATTTAACTTTCGGTTTTCTAAGTTTACTCAGTACATAAATGTTTAATATTTATTTTTTTCTTCGTGTATGATCTCAAACTATCACGTCCTTGAATTTCGTCAGTGAACCCTGTATATTACTAAGGATAAGGAGTCCCTTCTTTGATAATTATTTTCAGCACTAATTGATGGAAACCGATAAAGCTCTACTTTAGCTGAGAAGTGTTGCCTGGACACGCGATGTTAGTGGTATGCTAAGAACTCACGGTGATCTCGCACGTCGCAAATTTCAACACCCTGTAGCTCCTGCAGTATCAGTCGTAGACTAAAAATCATAAAAATATATAATCAAATCAGCAGGAATTTTTATGCAAAAGCTTTAATAATAATAATAAATCTTTATTTCGGACCAGATCCATAGTGTATTAGTAAGTAATACAATTTCTTAACCTAGTGTTAGTATTATTCTAATTATTGAATTTATGGTAATTTTATAATTACAAATTATTAAAATCAATTACCTATAGGTATAAGATTAATTATTTTATTTTCTTAATTTATAATATGCACGCCTCTGCGTACAAGCAAATCAGTCCAATGCCTCATGAAAGGTCCATCAATTTTTGCACTGACATTAATAAGGATGCTTTTGGAACTACTCGCCTCGCCGCAACATAGACGCAGCTCGCTTCCGTATTATGGCATAGAAATTATGATGCGCAGTGCGCTGAAGGCCTTCCGTGTGTAACTGACCCACAGGCTGGACGAATAAATCGTTTGGCAAAAAGCCCTGAATAATGTAACTTTAACATCCTTAGTGCAGCGTAAAAATCTGCGGGCAAGCATATTGCATCGAGCCGCCAACGCCCTGCGCTCTTGCTTTGCCCCGGAGAAATAAGTAATAAGTAATTTCGAGATATAGGCAAAAACCTAAAAAAATATGAATCTTTACCCCCACCCTTGAGGACTTTTAGTATGTGAAACTGGAAGCCATAACGTATAACTGTGCCAATTTTCAAAACTATACGAATGAGACAGTGATCAAAACTCTGCTTTACGCCAACGACCAGGTTCTACTTGCATCGTCTGCGTCGGAATTGCAACAAATGGTCACTGTGATGCATGAGTCGTTTAAAAGAAAAGGTGTGAAAGTGAATGTTGGAAAGACGAAAGTCATGGTTATGGAGAGGAATGAAGATATGACGGAATGCAATATTATGATAGGGGACGAAAAAGTGGAACAAGTGAAAGAGTTTGTATACTTGGGGTCCTTGTTTACAAGAGATGGGAAGTGTGAAGGTGATATTGAAAGGAGAGTAAAAGCAGGAAATTGTATTAATGGCGCCATATACTCGATAATGGCAAGCAAAACTATACCAAATAAGGCTCGTCTTGCCGTACTTGAGGGAGTTTTGGCGCCAACGCTTATGTATGGTAGTGAATCTTGGGTGTGGCAGAAGAGACATGAAAGCAAGATTAATGCTGTGGAGATGAGAGCGTTGAGAAGCATGTGTGGAGTGAAATTGAGTGATAGGGTGCGCAATAGTGAAATAAGAAAGAGATGCGGATTGAAAGTAGATGTAGTGACTAAGATTGAAAAGGGTATGCTACGGTGGTTTGGACATTTGGAAAGGATGAGTGAAAGTAGATTTACGAAAGAGGTTTACAGAGCAAGAATGGATGGTGCTGTCGGAAGGGGCCGCCCTAGGCGAACGTACGCCGATCAAATCGGTGACGTTCTTAAAAAGGGCCTAGTTAAAAGTACCCGTAACCGGCGATCATGTATGAAAAGATTAATGAACGTGGAGGAAGCGAAAGAGGTATGTCTGGATCGAAGCAATTGGTGTTCCCTTGTCTCTGCCTACCCCAAAGGGAGACAGGCGTGAGGTTATGTATGTATGTATGTATACGAATTATATCTATAATGGGCTATGATGATTTTTTTAGTTTGATTCAATAATATTTTAATAAATATTTTTTTATAGGTAAGGTTGTTTCATCATTGAGGTTATGTTTTAGTTAGAGGAATTAAAAAACTATTAAAATTTTCACGTATTGGATCGTTTTATAAAATTAAGTTCAAATCTAGCTTCATAAAAAAATACTTTTTGCAAAAACGTTCCAAGGACATTTTTTTTAAATTGTTGTTTAATAAAAAGATATCATCAAATAACATTAATTGATTCCATTATAATGAATCAAAAATAGTTGGTTTAAGTTTCTACAATTCTTCTTCTTGCGAGTCGACACAAATTCAAATTTAGTTCGTCCAAAATTTCGCCACCTCTACAGCACCATCGCTAGCCTCCATGAAGTCCTGGAATGTGCAGCTATGTGGACATGCTGTTGCATTTGTTCCAAGACTGGAACAAAAGGTGTTATTGAGTTCCCAAGTTTTTTCTGCCATACGCACTTTAGAGACCTCGCCCTGAATTGGGGTGCTACGTCTTAGGAAACTATTACGGCTCTGCAGCCTTCGGGGAACCGTGGAGTAACCATGCATTGGGTGGCGGGCATCGCTTTCCAATTTGGAGCGTTCGACAGAGCCAGCCATCTCTCTTCTGATGTCTGGGGGTGCAATTCCTACCAGGGGATATAGTGTTTCTGTACCTGGGTCGGCCTTAGACAACCTGTAATGATCCGGCAAGTTTCGTTGAGTGCTATGTCTTTTTGCATGGGCAGAATGGCTCCTAACAGGACAAGCATATTCACTCGCGGAAAAAGATAGTGCTAGGCCGGTAGTCCGCAGAACTTGTGGTGATGCACCCCATCGGGAAGAGGTAAGCGGCATTAGAAGGTTGTTGCGAGTGGTGGCCTTCTTTCGGGTATTTTCGCAATGACGCTTATAAGTCAATGAGCGGTCAAGGGTTACTCCAAGATATTTGGGAAAAGTGGTGGGTTCTATTGTGTGTGGTTTCTACAATAAAAAGCGTACCATGAAAATGAGATTTTCTCAGTTCGACCTGGGTGTGGATTGGAACGTTGTACTTATTTCTACGTCTACTTAAGGGATAATTTGCCACGCTATAAACCTCAGATCAAAAAGTTGCCATTTAACAGCGAAATTTTAAGGTTTACCTAAAATTATGGTTAGATTTGAATATAATTTTACTATTTTACTAATCTTTTATCTTGGATAAGATTTATGCAGCGTTTCCGCCGCAGAATGTAATAAGATAGCTCATATAAAAAAAAAACATTTTTATTGATTGAATAATTTAATAAAAAGTTCTGCATAAAAATATAGTAATATTTTAATTTGTACGTCATCAATAATTAGATCAACACGCACCAAACTTAATAAAAAAAATCTCGTTAGGATATAATAATAGCACATTTGGATTATAACAAAATAAATTACATTTAATAACGTTTTATATAATATCAATTGTTTTGTAAAATGCGTATTTTGAGGTAGCTATGAAATTTCTAATTTAATTAATTTAGGCTGGTAGTAACAAAATAATAAATTATATTTGTGACAAACATTTATATTAAAATTAGTTAGAAACAAAATTAAATTATAATTTCTACACAATAATCTTATTATCAATAACTTTCATGTTCTGTTACTATTATTTTTTTTTATACTCATTATAAATATTTAAACTTATTGAAAGAACTTATTCGAGAGTAAACAAACAATAAGAAAAATTGGTCCAGTTTATTATGCATCAGGGCTATACAGGAATGATGAATAGGCGAATATTTAATCGTCATCTTGATGATTTTGAATTACTTTCTAACTTTGAATAGAACCGTGAAAATGTTTTATTTACTTTTTTCTTACATAAATAAAAAAATCGATATATTCTCTGAAATGGAACGTAGTAATGTCGATTATGCTACTTAAACATTTTAATAAATACGATTTAACATCGGATTCCTCAATTTTCCCAACTTCAAAGTGCATAGAATTGTTTATTATTATACATTATATCATATAAAACCTAACATATCCACATGAAAATAATATGGATATGTTAGGCTATACTATAAAAGTATTCAAAATTACCCAAGATGATGGTAAATAAAGTTATAATGGTAAAAAAATATACAGGTACGTTAAAGTCACTTCCCTAAAAGCATGAACAGTTTAATATGCCGAACGTACGGTTGGTAAGTTCACAATATGCGATGGCAAGAAACTTAAGATAAAATAAAAGAAGAGTATAAAAACAATTAGAGGTAAAAGAATATTTTAAAAATTCGATTAGAACAAGTTGAACTCTACACTTTATTGTAATAATGAAAATAAGGAAGATAATAAAGAAGAACAGAAGCAAACGAAACTTAAATAAGGTTTAAAATAATTATATGGTTGTTTTCTTTCACCATGTTTATACAATTTACATTAATTACACGAAGTATAAATAGTTCATTTATAAAAAATTTCAAAATTATGTACTATGGTTTATTACAATGTATTGTTGGCAGTATATAAAAACATAATTTAACATATACACAGTATATTGAAAATAGCTGACATGAAGTTTGTGGGATTTGCAGTTATCATAAAATATATCTCTTAACTTAACCAATTATTACATAAAAGATTAAGCTCTGCTACAACAATATTCATTTCATTAAAACTCTACTCGGTGGAACGCTATGGAACAGTTGCTGAAAATTCATGGCGTTATCTGCTGTTAAATAAAATAAATTTTTAACAAAATTGGTTTATCTACTGAGCAAGAAGTAAAATTACTTCCTTAAGCTAAGCACCTGAAAAAAACGTAAAACTTACACGATTTCATAAATAAAATTACACATAAACATACAAAAATATTTGATTTATGATGAACTTCTATACTATGCTGGACAGGACTAATTATAATATTGTAATATGGTGCCAATTTGGAGGAGTGGCATCTATTTGTAGCTTGCTTATATAAGCTCAGGCTCTTATTTTGCCAACAGCTGATCGTTACTCAACTGTAGATCTGTCACTTCTGCATAAAGAACTTTAAAAAAATGTAACTATACTTCAATGAAATTCCAAGTTTTTACTTCCCCGTCTAATCGCAAGAACTAATTTATACCCTGGCAAATAATTCAATTTTTAATGCAAATAAATTCATTGCAGTAAAATTACAGTTCCTGCGTGCTCACTTTAGGGAAGACAAAAAGGGATATGGTTAAGGTGAATGGATGAAATTATTATTTCATAATAATATGATATATAATATTCATTTATTTATTTATTTAATATAAATAAGGCAGTTATCAAGTCGATTTTACTTCTACTGTAACAGTTTTAAAGCACAGGGTATGTTTGGCTATAATAATAAATTATGGTTATTAGTTATTTTGGAGATAAAATTCAAAACTCTAATTCAATTATTGATACTTTTTTAAACATTTTATGCAAAACGAATGACAACGTCTCATTCATTCCCATTCAGTACTTACACTACGAAGTTTTTAACTGGTATCATTATTTTTCTTCTTGTCATTTCGAACTGTCTGTTAACTGCATTGAATTTATTTGCCAAGGTATAGTCGTAAATCCAGCAATTCAATATACAGGTTAAAGATATAGGAAATATGCTATCAACAAAATCAGGTCCATAAAGAAGTGGGCATCATTCCCTCCATTGAAGTATTTCTCGGCGTAAGCACTTCGTTGCAAAGGAAATTCAATGGAAAATCTACCAGATGACCTTGTATTAGGTCTATTTTTCTATTGGCAAGTGCACGGTCTTGGTGCCATAATGTTTGTGAGTTTTCTTCTTGGTACTTTTTGAGTTGGGCGAATGTATGGACTGCATCAGTGGGTAGACAGTGGAATACCTGGAATAAGTGTAAGTACTTATATCAATTTTATAGAACCTATGGTTAAAAAAAATATAAAATTAATTTAGTTCCAAAGGTTGTATGGAATATATTTAAAATAAATGTTTTTTAAATAGCAAAAGATAATAAATATAAATAATAAATAAATATTTCTGACACTCACACAACATTATCTAGCCCAAATTAAGTTTCTTAAAGAACTTGTGTTACGGATACTAAATAACTGATATACTTAAGAAATATATAAACATACATATTGAATAAATACATATTTCTTATTAGAATAAACTTAAATAAACATATAAACATCCATGACTTGACGACTAATATCTGTGTTCATCACACAAATATCCGCCGCCGCTGGGATTCGAACCCAGGACCTCTGGCATAGAAGGCAATTTATGTTACCGCTACACCAGCCGGTCGTCCAAGATGACTTGACATGCATATACAGGGTGGAATTTTTGAATGCCCCCTGGAGGGACAGTACTCTAAATAATAGATATAGCAAATTTTACTCTAAAGATACATTCCTTTATTTTGGAAAAGAAATAAAACTGCATTCAAAGATTTTCAAAAATTCACTCGCTTCATCCGGAAATCAAACCGACTAAAATCTTGAAAAAATGATACCCTTTAATTTCATTGCATCAATTGTTAGGGTCAATCACAATAATGAAATCTCATCTTCATTTTTAGATTTTAGTCGGTTCGATTTCTGGGTGAAGCAAGCAAATTTTAGAAAAATCATTGAATGTAATTTTATTTCTTTTCCAAAATGAAGGAATGTTTCTTTGGAGTAAAATTTGCTGCTCCCTATTATTTAGAGTACTTTCCCTCCAGAGGGCATTCAAACATTACACCCTGTATATTTTTAAAATTTGAATGTAACTCTTAATACTTTTATGGTACTGTAAGCACCTCTAATCTTTCAATAACATAAATTCTATATTGTATATGAAGCAACTGTTCAGGTGCTACTCAAATTTTGTTTAAATCAAAGTATAACAATAAAAATAATAGGATGCAGATGACCACAGTGTGAACTTTTATTTTATGGATATAAATTGTGTGTTTTTTTAAAACGAACACATATTCTGGTATCACCATTTTTTGTCGGGCCTATAGACAAATTTGGCTGAACATCTTAAAGTAATACTGATTCTTATCTATTCTTATAATGATTTCTTATTTTTTTATTTGAATATACTTACTTCCTCATAAATCTCAGTGTTACTTTTTGACGTAGCTTGCCAGACATGCTTAAAGAATTCTTCAGAACAGCAGTCATCCATATCAATAGTTGCATCTTCCAATAGCCCTAGGTGTTCTTTGAATAGACGTTTTCTTAACGAACCCGCAACATGCCCGCAAGGAAAAGGTTTACCATTCATTGTGCCGTCGTCGAAGGTTTCATCCTGAAATCAAGTATTTTCAAATAAATATTTCTAACAATAACATTAAATTACTTAATTATGGTAAAAAGTAATTTACAGATCTATCTGGAATATCTGTGTTCGTGACAAAATCGTCAATACGAATTAAACTGGTAACCTTCCGATTTACCTTTATGTAAAAGGCAATAAATCATGAATGATCCAGAGAAGACAAGGTCGAAAGCCTAAAACTTCAAGCTTCTGGTTAACATTGTGTTAAGTTTTTACTGCTTAAGTTGTTAATACTTTAAAGAGCACTTTCAGCAGTCTGTTCTGGTCTCTGGGTGATATATACCAATTGTAGGTATATAGCCCTGCGGTGGGCTCATCAAACGAAGAGCTGTGTTGATGAGATCTTGAATTTAATAAGAGCGAAATTATGGCCATTGTTTTTACTAAAAGAATAAAACCTTACCTGCAAATGAACAGCAATTTCCGAATCTCTCTTCCCAATCATTGACCTATCATTGATATTAGCACTGCCACAGATAACAACTTTATCATCAGCTATCAGTAACTTAGAATGGACGTAGATGAGTTCTGTGAGAGGCTCTCCTTCAAGTACTGAGTGAGTTCTAAGTCCGTGGAATGTTATGTACTCGGAGGGATCTGGCACTCCTGATTCGTACAGGCGGGTTATTATGGCTTCACGACTCCTGAAATAAGGAAAAATATGATAAAGACTTTGTATGCAGTGAAGAGTGTCAGAATTTTTGATTTAAGGATGCGTTTCCGAAAAGGCTAGGTATCGAATTCTACTACTACATGTATAAGATTCACGCACACAAGCAAGCCGTGAAAAAGACGAAAGGTTTTGAACAGTTTTGATACTTTAGTTTTAAATATTTGCAAATTCTTTTATTAAAACGATTAAATTGGGTAAGATTAATTAAAGTGCTCGGAAAGTTTGAGCTCGTTTTATTCGTAACGATAAAACCTCACCATCGAACCTGATGAGCTAGTGGTGCACTCGAGGGCTTCTACTGGAATTCCTATTCCTAGGCATGTCAAGTTCGAGTTCATAAGACGAGACATTACCATCAGTCCTGGTAGTGGGAGCTGAAGGTATGCCTTGAGGTACTACTGGAACTCCTAGACGAGTAGAGCTAGGCATGTCGAGTTTGGGTTCATTTTGATTCTTAGGACGAGACCTTACCACCCGTTCTGGTAGTGGAAGCTGAAGGTATACCTCGAGGTGCTACTGGTACATACACCTAGACGGATAGAGCTAGGCATGTCGAGTTTGGGTTCATTTTGATTCGCAGGACGAGACCTTACCACCAATTCTGGTAGTGGGAGCTGAAGGTATACCTCGAGGTGCTACTGGTACTCCTAGACGGGTAAAGCTAGATATATCGAGTTTGGGTTCATTTTGATTCGTAGGACGAGACCTTACCACCAGTCTGGTAGTGGGAGCTGAAGGTATACCTCGAGGTGCCATTGGTACTCCTAGACGGGTAAAGCTAGTTATATCGAGTTTGGGTTCATTTTGATTCGTAGGACGAGACCTTACCACCAGTTCTGGTAGTGGGAGCTGAAGGTATACCTCGAGGTGCCACTGGTACTCCTAGACGGGTAAAGCTAGGTATATCGAGTTTGGGTTTATTTTGATGCGCAGGACGAGACCTTACTACCAGTTCTGGTAGTGGGAGCTGAAGGTACCATATTTTAAAAGAACTAAACAGGACACAAGGAACTGAAATCTATAGGCGGTCAGATTTGGTGGAATCGGGTTTTCATATTTTAAAAGAAATAGTAAAATTTATGGACAAAGGATAATGCAAGTGATTGGGCTCCAAAAAAAAAGTCATTGTGCAGGGATGAGATGAAAGTCAGATTATAGATTAGACACATGTCATTCATATTTGTTAGGACGCTAAAAAAATTAGCCCTGGGAAAAAAAAGATATGACCAAAAATACATTTTGCGTTTAATAGAATAAAAATCGTTTTCTTTTATGATACAGAAACTGAACGCCCGTAGATTTCTACGAGTGTATTCGTATAACCTTTACAGCCATTGACTACGAAACGAGTGAATATTGTAAATAAATACGATTATTGGTAAAAAAAAGTGCTTGTGTGATCCTTATAAGTACCTAATGGGTTGGCTACACAGTTGTAAACCGCGATTAGTTCGTCTCTTTTCTTAGTATAGTGACTTCCCTTCTTATTATCGTCGACACACAAAAGAGATGTTATTATTAATCTGTCTCTTTTCTTACTATAGCGAACTTTTTGCGGCACTGGTTCGGCGACATTGGAAGCACGGTTTACAACTGTGTAGCCACCCCTTTTGATTTGATTTATCTTTTTTCTTACTTTAGCGATGTCTCTTATACGGCACTGGTTCGGCGATATTGGAAAAGCAGTTTACAAATGTGTAAACACCCCTTATGAAATAATGGTATGTATGGTTCATCTAATACTGCCGTTTATAATAAGCTAGTATGTTGCTATAAGTGGTTAATAAAGTCTAATAGTGGTTATATAATTATTACAACTTGATTTCATTAACGCTCTCTATCTCTTTCTCGGAGCACATTATTAGCGCGCATTGTCCATTTTATTCGAAATATTTCGGGGTTCGAGTCGAAAGTCGAACTTCTTTTATGATTATGATATTTAATTGTATTGTTAATATGAATCATGTGTTTAAAAGTACTATTCCTTTTATAATTTATGATTTCTGTTTAATTGTACTGAAATAATGAATAACGTCTTCAAAAATAGTACTTATTTTATGTTTAAGAACTCTTACCAATGGTAAGGAATGAAATAATAAATCATGTGTTTAAAAGTCTTACTTTTTTCATTAACGATAACCACTTATACCAACACATTAGCTTATTCTAAATGGCAGTATTAGATAAACCATACATACCATTATTTCATAAGGGGTGGTTACACATTTGTAAACTGCTTTTCCAATGTCGCCGAACCAGTGCCGTATAAGAGACATCGCTAAAGTAAGAAAAAAGACAAATCAAATCAAAAGGGGTGGCTACACAGTTGTAAACCGTGCTTCCAATGTCGCCGAACCAGTGCCGCAAAAAGTTCGCTATAGTAAGAAAAGAGACAGATTAATAACATCTCTTTTGTGACAGCGCGCTGCTGTCTCGCTCGACGATAATAAGAAGGGAAGTCGCTATACTAAGAAAAGAGACGAACTAATCGCGGTTTACTACTGTGTAGCCAACTCATTAGGTACTTATAAGGATCACACAAGCACTTTTTTTTACCAATAATCGTATTTATTTACAATATTCACTCGTTTCGTAGTCAATGGCTGTAAAGGTTATACGAATACACTCGTAGAAATCTACGGGCGTTCAGTTTCTGTATCATAAAAGAAAACGATTTTTATTCTATTAAACGCAAAATGTATTTTTGGTCATATCTTTTTTTTCCCAGGGCTAATTTTTTTGGCGTCCTAACAAATATGAATGACATGTGTCTAATCTATAATCTGACTCTCATCTCATCTCTGCACAATGACTTTTTTTTTGGAGCCCAATCACTTGCATTATCCTTTGTCCATAAATTTTATTATTTCTTTTAAAATATGAAAACCCGATTCCACCAAATCTGACCGCCTATAGATTTCAGTTCCTTGTGTCCTGTTCAGTTCTTTTAAAATATGGTACCTTCAGCTCCCACTACCAGAACTGGTGGTAAGGTCTCGTCCTAAAATGAAATGAAAATGAAATGAAAATGAAATGAAAATGAAATGAAAATGAAATGAAAATGAAATGAAAATGAAAAATGAAATGAAAACTTTTTTTTATTCGTAGTAGGTAATTTTATACACTTTACGAACGTCAAATGCTGGATGAGGGCGGCGCGGGTCCGGACGACATGAAGAATCCAGGGGAAGGCCTCCGTCGAGAAGTGTGCGTCTCTCAGCTTATAAAGATAATGATCGCCCATTATCCAGCAATGTCTTGGTGATGTCTACTACTACTTCTTCTTCGGCTTTAAAAAACGAAATGAAAGTAGAACCCTAGGTAGACCGAGAGGAAAAAAGCCGGCGGAAAAAAAACTCTCGGCACTCTTTTGTAAAAAGTGCTTATTATAGGTACAATTTGGCAGAAATACAGCTCTGCTATGACATGAACAAACAAACAGAAGACAGCTATTCGTGCTTGCCAATATCATGTCGCAGCCAAGCTGCTTACATAGTGATTAATGTTTAATATTTGGAAATAACCTGTGGAGACATCAATCCCACGCTCTTTTGTCATCTAAATAATCTTGGAGTTTATAGTAGCCTTTTTTGCATAATGTTTCTTTGATAGTTCTTTTAAATTTATTAAACGTTAGAGATTGAATTGACTGTGGTATTTTATTATAAATACGTATTGACATTCCCATAAATGATTTGGTGCTTTTAGCCAGCCTTAATTTGGGAAACGCTAATTTATGGTCGTTCCTTGTCATTACAGAATAATTTTTATCATGCTTATCTTTCATGGTTTTAAATTTACTACTATTCTTATAAATATACATAATGTTTTCATATATATATTGTGATGCAAAGGTCAAGATACCAATCTCTTTAAACTTTTCTCTTAGAGATTCTCTACTTCCAAGTTTATACATTCCACGAATAGCCCTTTTCTGCAGTGTAAATATCGTGTCAATGTCTGCGGCATTGCCCCAAAGTAGGATGCCGTAGGACATTATACTATGAAAATAACTAAAATAAACCAGCTTCGCCGTATTAACATCAGTCAATGAGCGAATTTTCTTTACCGCGAACGCTGCAGAACTAAGTCTACTCGCTCTACGCATCAAAATGAACCCAAACTCGATATAACTAGCTTTACCCGTCTAGGAGTACCAATGGCACCTCGAGGTATACCTTCAGCTCCCACTACCAGAACTGGTGGTAAGGTCTCGTCCTACGAATCAAAATGAACCCAAACTCGATATATCTAGCTTTACCCGTCTAGGAGTACCAGTAGCACCTCGAGGTATACCTTCAGCTCCCACTACCAGAATTGGTGGTAAGGTCTCGTCCTGCGAATCAAAATGAACCCAAACTCGACATGCCTAGCTCTATCGGTCTACGAGTACCAGTAGCACCTTGAGGTATACCTTCAGCTCCTACTACCAGAACTGGTGGTAAGGTCTCGTCCTGCGAATCAAAATGAACCCAAACTCGACATGCCTAGCTCTATCGGTCTACGAGTACCAGTAGCACCTTGAGGTATACCTTCAGCTCCTACTACCAAAACTGGTGGTAAGGTGTCTGCCTTCGAATCAAAATGAGCCCAAACTCGATATACCTAGCTTTACCCGTCTAGGAGTACCAGTAGCACCTCGAGGTATACCTTCAGCTCCCACTACCAGAACTGGTGGTAAGGTCTCGTCCTGCGAATCAAAATGAACCCAAACTTGACATGCCTAGCTCTATCGGTCTACGAGTACCAGTAGCACCTTGAGGTATACCTTCAGCTCCTACTACCAAAACTGGTGGTAAGGTCTCTTCCTTCGAATCAAAATGAGCCCAAACTCGATATACCTAGCTTTACCCGTCTAGGAGTACCAGTAGCACCTCGAGGTATACCTTCAGACCCCACTACCAGAACTGGAGATAAGGTTTAGTCCTAACAAACATAATGATTCCAAGTTTCCAAATTCAATCCTAATCATAAAAGGTTTTGTAATTTTTTTTTTTCAATAAAATTATATTATTACCTTTTCAACTCAGTTCAGAGAGCGTCAAGTATCGAGACTTGTTTGATGTAATAAATTGTGTATGTACAGCGATGTTTCTTAGCACGAAAAATAACTCAAAAGCGATACAGCGGGGCTAGCATGCTACCGTCGACAACGATAAATCGGGCCTTTTATCGATATTTTCTTAGAATATGGTATTTAGTGTATGTTATTTATTAAGATTATGACATATTTGGTTCTGTGGTCTTAATCATGTTATCAAATCGAGTAATTCTATCTATTATGGTGCGCATTTTAGCTTATATAATAGGATAAAATAACAAAATAATATTTATCTTGTCGATTCGACTATTTATCGATGTGAGCATGCTAGCCCTGCAGGTCCACTCTCGACAGCGGCTGAGCGCAGACTGAAGATATCTAGTTTTTGTTTGGAATGATATTGACATTATTTGCTAAAGTATAATAACCCTTACCACAGTGTGTTAACCCTTAAATTCATAATGTAGGATGCAGGCTACATAATATTCTGAAGGCTGAATGATACGTGCTAAGCCTTCAAAAAGAAAAAAAAAGTCACCTGTCAAACGAGAACAGACTTATTATCGAATTCTTAGGTTGGCAGTATTGTATTTTATTGTTTATTTGAATTTGACAACTAAAACTTTTTAGCGGGCTGCGTTTGGAAAAAAGTGTTTGGTGAACTGATTTTGTAAACACATATTTTATTAATTTTTAAGGTAAGTTATGCTGTTTTATAAATATTTCGTCTATAAAAATTATAAATATTGAGTAGACTCATTAGGAGTTACAATTTTATTGGGAACCACCACTAAATCTTCAAATTCCTTTGTGTAGGCTATATCCTACACTATGCATTCAGTACTAAAGTTAACTATCGTATGAGATACATGTAATTCAGGTATAATTTTGTTATTTCAGATGGCTAATCGAAGTTGGACTGGATCTGACGATCAAATAAGATCTTACTTATCCACCTTAGATGGCAACGATTCAGATGATGGGGCTGAAGAAGACGAAAGTGAGGAAAATGATGAAGAGGTGCAGGCTTATAGGGACCGATCTGAACTACTGAGAGTTTTGGAAGGTGAAAGTGAGGAAGTTGAAGATGACCCTCCTTTGGAAGACGAATTCAATGGTGGCGTGGTAGATCCTAGTGAAGAGGATCCTCCAATAATAGAAGACCCAGAAATTTACCAGGAACCTGCTGTTCATAACGGGCAAACTCGGCGGCGTCAAGATATGAGAAGATTATTGTGGAAAAAACAGGGTATGAGAACTTCTGAAGATGATATAGCTTTTTTAGGCGACGTGGATTACAGTGAATTAGGGTCTATAGACACAATGTATGGTTTTTTTTCGTTTTTTTTTATCTGATGAAATCTTAGAGAAAATTGTTCAAGAAACTAATTTGTATGCAATCCAGAAAGAGCCTAATTCCACTTTTTCAACCAGTGTCACAGAGGTCAGAAACTACCTGGGTGTATTATATTTTATGTCTGTTATAAAATACCCTAATGTTAGGATGTATTGGTCTCCTAAGTATGGATTTGCTCATATATATAATTGCATGACCCTAAACCGTTTTGAGAAACTAAAAAGTCTACTACATTTCAATAACAATGACTCACTGCTTCCATCTGATCACCCTCGCCACGACAAATTGCACAAAATCAGACCAATCATAGATTATTTGAATAATCGCTTTGCACTTTTCCCTATCGAACAACGGCTGTCAATCGATGAACAGATGTGCGCCACAAAAATATCGCACTACTTGAAACAGTACCTTCCTAATAAGCCCCATAAGTGGGGCTTCAAGCTGTTTTTGTTGTGCAGCATTACTGGTTATGCTCATAAATTTGAAGTCTATGTTGGTGAAAATAATATTCAAGAACCCAATGAAACAGACTTGGGTGTGACTGGAAATGTTGTGGTGAGACTTATGAAGGTGGTACCCCGAAACATCAATCATATAGTCTATTTTGACAATTATTATACATCTATTCCATTGGCTTGCTATTTGCATAAACAAAAAATTTTCTGCTTGGGTACTGTCCGAACAAACAGGCTACCTAATAATAAGTTGCCAAATCAACAAACTTTCATGAAAAAATCTATACCGAGGGGATCTTTTGAAGAACATATGACAACTTACGATGGGACTGATGTATCTGTAACTATGTGGAAAGACAACAAAATTGTTACATTGTTATCTACCTATGTGGGAGCTGAGCCGGTTCAAAAAATAAATAGATTTGACAAGTCTAAAAAAGAAAAAATGTTGATTGACTGCCCACAGATTGTCAAAGACTACAACTCCCACATGGGTGGCGTAGATCTTCTAGACAGTTACATAGGAAGATACCACATATCCATAAAAAATAGAATATGCGATAAAATGTATATGCGATTGTTTCATCATTTATTGGACCTAGCCATGATAAATTCGTGGTTGGCTTACAAGAAACTTATGACACAAAAACCTGGATTTAGTGGAAAGCTATGTAACTTGGGTACATTTCGTCTGGAAGTAGCTGAGACTCTTTGCCTTTTGGGAAAAAAAAATGAAGTAAAAAGGGGAAGACCAAGTTCTGCTATAGAACATGAAATTCAGGCGAAAAAAAAGAAAGGTGTTTCCCAGGTTGCACCAGTAAAAGATGTTCGACTAGACCAAGTAGCCCATTGGCCAATTTTTTGTGACAAAAGTAATAGGTGTAAGATGCCTAAGTGTACTGGTTTTACCCAAACCATATGTGAAAAATGTAATGTATCACTTTGTTATAATAAAAGAAATAATTGTTTTAGAGAATATCATAATAAATAAATGAAAAACAATATCTGGTTGCTCTTATTTTTCAATAAAACTACACTACATAAACATCTACTTACATACATATTCATTTTACTTGGAGTGCATAGTGTAGGCTGCATCCTACAGAGACAAAATAAAGAATTTAGCGGTCTGGACCTTCTCAAATATTTTTTTTACTATTTTTCCCGTTATACCTATACCATGAGACACCACATACGATTTTTTAAAATAAAACATAAAAAATCATGCATTTAAGGGTTAAGATTTACGCATTTATACAAACATGAAGAAAATTACGTGTTTGGTTTTATTTTTTTTTAAAGGGTTTTTAGTAGTAATTTCAAAGAAAAAAATGCGTATTATCAAAAATGAACATGTCAACCATCGAATAGTATTTTTTTTATTCACAAATACTTGTGTTTTCATACCAAAAGTGGTACCGTAAATTGGCTTAAAATCGTCATTTTCGTGCGACGAGGCATCGCAAAATTAGTTTTTAAGCCACAAAAACAAATTTATTTATATTATTTTTATATAATAAATGGAGATGAAAGTCTTATCTATCTATTAGTACTTGTAATTATACTAAACTTTGCGCCATTTTATCACAATATGTACCAGAAAATACCCTATTTTGAAGATTTGCGGAAACGCGTCCTTAAGAATAAGCAAACTAGTTGATGAAGTCCTCGTGCGATTAACACAGAATAAGTTTTGGTGTAATTTTAGATTAATTAACACTTATAGATTTAAAAATTCAAAAAAAGGTAATTAGATTGAAACCTGCGTCCTCAAATTTATTATTTTCGAAAATTGCTATACATATTTTTAAATTCACTTATTATGAGGGACGGTTAACTCATAAAAAAAAAAACTACGACAGTAAAATGAAAATACGCAGTCAAAAATTACATTCACCTGTCACACTTATAAAACTGAAGGTTTAAATTTATCCAATCAAGCTCTTAAGTTTATTAATTAAGTTTACAAGGAATACCAAATTCGGCATACGGGATTCGGGATTTAGCCAGAATTTCTAGTCTAATTAATTTTTGTACTGTAATGACCTCAAAATCTTATTAGTAATTAACATCCTAATTTCCTACACAGTATGGTTGCAGACTATTAAAATTTAATGATCATGAAGCCGCAAGCAAAGGATTATTCTTATTTACTTTATAATATTCATCTATACCTGCTGATACTCTGATAGTTCCAATGTGTGACTGCGTGTAAGGAAGTCCCTGAGGGCGCCCCTACCTCGCCTTCAAATCCAGGCAGTAGAGGCATCACGACGAACACGCGAAACCTTTGGTTTGCGCGAAACGCCCGCATTATGCGATTGTAGAGAGCTTCACCGATCTGTTGGGTGATGTTTTTATTGTTGAAAATAAATATTAAATAATATTAGAGAATTCTATCTAGTTAACATTGAGTTTTAAATCTTTAAGAATAATTGAGCATTATTAAATGTCAAACCATAAAAATGTTATTCAAATATGCAATGCTTTACTTTAACGATCTCGAATGGATTGCTGCAAAGCAATACCACTAGACGAAGCTACGTTAGCAATAATCACATAAAATGAATACAACAAGTAACTTCGATGGTATGTGGCATGTGTTTAGAATTTTTTACTCAAAGCAAAATATGTGTGTGTCTGAAGCGTCAGGTTCTAGGTTCAATAACAGTCCAAGAATTACAGAAAAAAGATACGGAACCCGTAGTTCGTCTTTTCAGTCTAGGAACGTCTCCTAGCTTTATGTAGACAATTCATTATTTACAATATTTAACACATCAACTACTTAAAAAGTTTCAACGAAAAAACTTTTCACAAATACCTGATTCCTAACTAAATTGTTGGTTCTAGACAAAGTGATAAAGAACTGGTTTTCTATATAGACGTAATGCTGCGCTCTTGTTATCGTGTCCACATACGCCTCGTGTATGCTTTGTTCAACCGTTTCAGGATCTAGGAATCCGCATGACCAGGACGACACAGATCGAAGCACCTGGAAAATAATGATTGGGAAAGTTAATTTAAATCATTTACGTATCATTCTTCCCAGCTGGACTGGGAGGGAAAGAAAAACATAGAATGTGCCACCTCCTTCTCTTCCCAGGTATACTATTTAAGAGCCCATTCACACCAGGACGATTCGTGTTTTTTGAGGAATCGTCTTTTTTCATGATTAGTTTTTTTTTGACGGTGGCAATGCTTTTTAAATTCCCGTGTTCACACGCATCACGAATCGTGTAAAATGACGGGCACGTCTTAAATCACGTATAGTCTTTTAAAACTACAATTCGTCAAAAAACACGAGTTGTGAATTTTTGTGACGAATCACGAAGGGGTAATGGCTTTTCTAAAATGTGTATCCTGTTTTCTCAAATCCATATCCAATTTGAGGAGAATATAGTCAAAGGTATCTATTTACATTCTAAAATAATCGTAAAACTTTGAGTCATCTCTTCGTAAACCGTTCATTAAAGTATGGAAAGCTCCAATAATTGGTCTTTGTCTTAAAATTGGATGCACCCACTGTTTTCTTTTTATTCTTTTTTTTAGAACGACGATAATACCAATACAAGATTAAAATATCCACATCCATCGTGTTCGGTAGATCAGCCAAGACTGAACTCTGAATCACGAAACGAAAGTGAACATCAATTCGGATATTTTGACGAATCGTGAAAAAACACGATTCCGTATGCAATGTGAACGTGTATCCGTCATGACGTATCGTGTTTTTGGACGAATCGTCACTGACGGATCTGGTGTGAACGGGCCCTAAGTCAGTTAAGGGACGGAGGTTTTATTGACGTATTTGCGGGCGATAGGCTGTCACTGAAATAGAATCTCTCTATCATAATAATACCTCCAAATTTGTCATACGTGACATCAGATGTTTTCATAGCCTCTGGTGGTCTGCCTACCCCATTAGGTATACAGGCGTGAAGTTATGTATGTATATATTTACGTTTATTAGTTATTGAAAAGAATCCTACGTGATGGTATGTGATGATCGGGTCTTCATATGGCATTGCCGGTATAAAAGGTACATAACCGCTGGATCAGTGATATTGGGCGGAATTGATGATGATATCGCTGTCCAATCGAACCCTGAATGGGTTCTACCACCAAGTTGAGGTTCAGTCGTCTTTACGACAAGCTGTCAACATGTCATATCAATGTCTTCATCAAGCAAGCCCATCTGTGTAAACTTTTTTATGGCCATCTTTTACTTAGAACTTGCACATACCCAGTCCAGCATGGAAGCTTATTAATATCATCTCTTTGCAATGAGCCCACTGCAGGGCATTAGTTTCTCCCCTGGGTGACGAGGAGGTATAGGCCATAATCCACCAGCTGGCCCAGTTCTGAATTGTGGATGCCACAATTTTCAGGGCGCCGAAAATGGCTTCTGACAAACCCTAACGACTACTGTATACAAGTATACAGCATCCAGGACCGACTGCTTAACGTGCCCTGCGAAGCACGGAAGTCGTCGTGATAAATGAATGGTCACCCATCCAAGTACCGACCGCGCCGAACGTTGCTTAACGCGTGATATCGTATGATACACACATTAACCATGGCGCCAAGACGTTATTAATATTGTTTTCCGAAATTAAAAGCTTATTTGATATTGTTTTCCGAAATACATATCTAATAATAAAAAAACCTTATCCAGGGCCAATTCTAAGTCGACCCTTTTAAGAAGCTGCAAAGTCGGGTAATCGTGGTCTCCTTAAAAACATTTTTGATTGTCCTGAAATTAACAGAGACAAAGATAGACTGATTCCTAAAGCTTATGTTTTGTGAACTTACCTGACAACATGCATTATTTACTTGATAGGTGATATATTTATCCAGATCTTGTAGGGGTTTGATTTCTGAGTATGTTTTAGGTAGCAGGTACGGGTAACTAGGGCTTTGTCTGTAACAAAATAATTTGTAGAAGTATTATGTATGCTTTGGTAATCAATAAAACCTTTATATTCGCAATTTATATGCCTGAAAAACATTTAAAGAACGGGGGCACTTTATAAAATAAAGTTTAAAACCTAAAACCACACTTCTAAAGCACGGCTATTTTCTTGTTTCATACTTTTTAGAGCGTGCTTTAGTAGTCAGGTTTTAGTTTTTAAACTTTTGTTTTTAAATCAGTTTGGTGTTTAGGTACATATTTGAAATGTGCTAACGATATCGACATGCATACCCACATACATTCATACATGTCAAAATCATAACCCACCTTTTTCCTTCGCCGTAGTCGGATAAAAAATAATTAAGTAAATGGATCTTTGTAGGAAAATATAACCTATATAATTGCCAAGATGTAGAGTAAATTTCCAGCGTCAGGTTCCTTTAAGATGAGAGTGAAAAGGAACCTCATACTTATTACATCTTTGTCTTCACTATGACTTTCCACTTTGATTATACCACCAGGTGAGGAAAAGGCATAATAAGAAATCTATGGTTTGAAGAATCACTTATAATTTGCTGAGAGTTAATTTACCTTGCTTTCTCCAATTTAATGGCGTTCCATCGTTGAATGAAATGTCTAGCTACGTCTCTAGCAGCCGTGCTCTGTACCATTACTCCGATATCATGCCATGGCATTCTAGGAGTTGTATGTCTATCAACAAGGTCTGAAATTCAATAAAAATATAAATTAGTATAGCTTTGATCCATCGATTAATTCCAAGGCAGTTAAAAATTAGATTTAAATAATACTAACCAACAAAAGGCAGATCTAAATTATTAAAATCCTTAACAATAAAATTAGTGTAATCCTTCCCAATCCAAAGTTTTGAGTTTCCTTCAATCCCCTCCAACTTATCTTTCGTAGTCTCAGTTATAACTCTTCCTTCAACAACCTTCGCTAACGGAGTAGGTTGTAAAGAGTTCTTTAGCACCGTAGTATTCCCGCCTAACGCATCTGTTAACAATACTTGATCTGTGGACATTGCGTATTTCTCAGCCTTTTTACGTTCAGAATCGTCAAAATTCTTTTCCAGTCTTTCTTCTTCAAATGGTGGATATAATATGCTAATGATATCCTTTCCTCGGCCTGTGATTTTATTCAAAACGTTACGTTTTTGTACGTCTGGAGAGTCGAATTTACTTGGATCTTCCGGAGGGTTGGTTGAGGCTATAAGAAGTTGGTCTCCAGGTTCTAATACCGGTATGTTTTTCTCAGGAATGTTTTCTTCTTCGACGGTTATTCGGTTGTCATTTAGATTTGTTTCTAGTTCTTGTGTTTCCGCTGGCATTGAACTGTAATAAATACAATTGGATTCATAACAAACCATCATTTTAAAGCAAGGTGATCTGATAAAGCGTAGCTTAAATAAATCGAAACCTAACGAGGACGCATTTTATGAAATGGATGTGCATTATTAGCAAATGTATAGCCAATTTACTGTCAAAATACCGTCGAATTTCTGTTAAAGCAGAGAGTGAAGAAATTAAGGATCGTATTATAAAAGCTGGCTTAGACTTGAGCCATTCATAAATATACATTTTTTGACAGTTATTTATCGGCCAGTCTCAATTGGAATTATACGGTCAAAGTCAAAGTCAAAAGAATCTTTATTTCGTAAGTATTTAAATACATTTGAAATAAGTCGCAATTTATAAATTGAACTGAATCTACCACCACTTCGGAAAGTCGATCTGTTGAGAAGAAATTCAACAGCAACAACGAGCATACAACCAGTGGAGAGTGCCTGCGGGGCTACCGCGGTCGCTCAATTTGACCTATATGTAGGGCATGCGACAGAATTTTGAGTCAGTCACAGCAACTGTAGGCTAACGTACGGACGTCCCGCGCTCCTGATTATAAGCAAATTAAAACTCGAAATAATGCCTATTTGTGCAATTAAATGGTGTGGAAAGTCAACTACGACTTCAAGCTACACAAAAGATGGGGTATCATTTCATATTTAAGTGGATTTCTACTCTATTTATTCAATATGATAAAAAAAATAAACAAAATAAAATATTTTCATTTCTTTCTTTGATGTCTTGCTATCTCTTTCTGATACACTGTTTTGCATATTAGCAGTTCTCTATTTTTATTTCGATAGTGCTGTTCGCAGGATTGCTACGTTTCATATAGATATTTTAAAATATAGATACTTAACTTATGTTTTTTACATTGTTATTGCTTTATGAATTTGCTCTTGGGTTTGAATGCAAATATACAGAAAAAGGATTAAGTTGAATACAAAATACTGGTATGAAATATAGGAAATATATATTTATTATAGATAAAAAATATATATTTCAAGCCTACAGTCCGAATAGCTTGATGGATTTTAACAAAGGTGGATTTTAATAATTATTGTATCATTTGGGGTGGTTGAAAAATGGTTTTATACAGGGTGTCCCAATCAATAATGTCAACTGGAAGTTGAAATATAGATGGATCCTTAGAGTACCTGAATCACGCCCATGTACCTTTCGCAATTTTTTTTATGGTTTTCTATTTTTATTTTTATGCCTGAGAATTTCAACCGAAATGACATTCCACCTTCATGAATTGCCATTTAATGTTCAAAATAATCAAATCCATAATTTTAACGTAAAACTTTAATGAAAAATGAATAATGTTCAGTTACAGATTTGGGTTATAGTAACCCCTTAGGGCTATAGTAACATACGCTAAAAAATCATTATACCTACTAATAATAAATCAAACCATAATTTATGTGATAAAATGTGATTTGATTTTAATAATTCTAATAAAGGCATACGCGCGTACCTAAAAATAGTGAATCTATAAATGGCCGTTATAATAATTATTCCAGTTTTTATCGATATCGATATTTTTTTTTGGAATCCCTAGTGAATCTGATGTATTTTGGCTGTCGAGTCGTCGCCCAATGACAGCGGGGAAAGTATACCTCTGCCCCCGCAGCTTTTTGGTGACTTGGATATAGAACAAAGGCGTGCCGATGCGCTCTCCACTGGTTTTATTCTCGTTGAACAGCAATCATCTTTTAAAAATACACAATAACAATTAACAATCTTCTTGCATCCGGATATCTTATAGTAAAACTTGCAACGTAGGTACGTTTTTGTGGGTTATAAAAAATTAAAACTCGCGACCTTAGAATTTTGAGGTTGGCAACATTGTTTTTATTTTCTTCAAGACGGAAGGAACGCACCGCTACTGTCAAGATGAGAAAAAAATTATTTTGGCCGGCTTTGCTGGCTGGATTTTTGTGTTGTGTGTATATTAAATATAATTAAATAAGGCGTAATACTATTCGCGTATTGGCCGCCAGTTAAAGAAATTTTGCCCATATTGGAAACCATATGGTAAGTCACATTGTCAAATCTTCACGTCTGATGTTAATCCTATTAGTTTGAACGAATATTCAGCTAGATATCTTTTTAAGGCTCCATCACAAATGTTGGTAATTGTGGCCTTCTTAAATTATTCCAAATTGAAGCCTATCTAAAAAACATAACCTAGATCTGACCATCTCGGGTAATCAAGTTTATAATTCTTTCCAGGGTGCTTTGCAGGAGTAACTCTGGTGGAGATTTTTCATTGGTTTATATGTTGCTGAAGCTGTCTTTTACATGATTAACATGATCATGAAAAACTCATGGTAGCCTGCAGGTTTGCTTGAGTGAAATGTGGAGCGAGGAATTATAAGGTAACCTTATGTATTTAAATACACAACAACCAGAAAACAAGGGAAGAAAGTACCTGTGGTGATATTGGATATTGTATCTGGATATTAGTTATTGTAGTGACATTAAGAAATAGAATATTCTTTAATTATTGTTTTAAAAGATAATCCTTGCGGTTAGTTTTTAAGTAGTCTTAAGTAACTAACCTTAGTTTATTAATTATTTTGTTAATTTAGCTTCATGATAATTTAAAGTACCTATATAATTTTTTTATTTTTTATGTACAACACAGACGGTGAGGTGATTTAGTATAGGTGAACTCCCTCTCCAGAGCTAGTTAAACTTCTTTCTCACCGCTCTCTGTGTAAAGATACTCAGGACTCGCCTTGAACTATTACTCAATAAAATCTGTGATATTTATCAGTATTAACATCTTTTATTTTATATCCCAAGACCTGTTAAGTAGGACCTACCCCGCTACATCTTGGATAAGTAGGATCGAGGGTGAGTCTAGGGTGTTTACGCTCAGAGTATCTTTATTTTGTGACCTGTGTTTTGGTAGGAGTGTCTGGTTACTTACAACTTAAGCAATCTTCACTCCGGGCACAAACAGAACACTCCCTCCAATCCACAACGTTACAAACTTTATACTTATCCTTAAATCTATCGAAGGGTTAATCTTAAATATTTTGGAATTTTATTATAAAAGCGTACACATTGACCCATGAACGAGTTGGTGATCTTCTGGAGTCTACTATTATATTTATACATTAGGCAATCAAGTACTAGACAGAAACATAGATATAGAGGTACTATGGTCCCGAATTCGAGCGGCTGGTCTGGATGCTATAATTGTACAAAGGATACCGTTCGACTAACCAATCGTTCGACGGTTGGTCAACGTTGACTATATTCTATCAGCTCGATTGAAGTCGATTAATCCATTCTTCCATCGATCGATTGGTCTGGTAACCAAAAAGTAAAAGTAAAGATAGAAATTCTTTCTATCTTGTGTCAAATCAGTTTGTTAATGGAGCTCACGATAGCACAGGAATTTATATCTTTACTTTTACTTTAGATTTTGATCAGTTGTTAAAATCAACCGTACGACGAGGTGACAGCAAGTCGGTTGAGTCATGCTTGAGCAACGCTTAAGAATGTTTTTAAAATACGAACCTAATAAACCAGTTACGAGAGTATACGACTAGAAGATAATAAAAAATACTAACTCATTGAAAGTAATCACTAAATCTTTAGATGTCTTGGCCAGTTCAATGGTCGCCTCAAACCCGTTGGTTTTATAGAACAGTCCCCCGCCGCCGGGGGAACTGGACGTTTTCTTCTTTGTTTTTATCATCGTGTTGTTGTCTTGCGATATGTTGCCGAGGTCTGTTAACCTGGAAAATATAATTTCTATTCAATTGTTTTCAGGACTAAGTTTTGATTAAATTCCTGTGTATTAAATAAAACACTTTTTAAAAGAATTTATCGCGTATATTTACATTTTAAATTTTAGAACGACGTTTCGGTGTCTTTGCAGACCCCGTAGTTGCTCGTGATGCAAAGACACCAAAACGTCGAGTTAAAATTAAAAAAAATATATATATAAATATACGCATTAAATCCGGTTAAAAAGTGTTTTATTTAATAGCATGAATCGCGAAAACTTAAGACAATATTAGATTTCTGTGTAGTTTTATGAGTTATACAAAAGGCTGTAAGAAAGAATGTAAGTGAGTGGTACTCTTATCACTTGGTGGATTGAGCGGAAATTTCGTACACGTTACAGCAAAGTTTGGAAAAACTTATGGATTCCGTTTTCTCAAGAGATGCGGGTGAAGGCGCGAGAATATTAAGTACCTATTTAGAAATGCATTTAACAATATCATATTTACACGCTGCTTATAAGCAAGTGGATAAAATCTTGCGGTAATAATAAAAGCTCCTATTCCAATAAGGGTTATTCTATTACCTATCGCGAATTGTATGTTTTAAAGTATTTATTAAATAACTCATCAAGTCATTTACAGTTTTCTGGCTTTCGCTTTTCATAAAACATTGCTGGAACACATCACACTTACCAATGCAGTTTTCTGACACAAGGTATAACGCAGAAAAGCCTGTATTTTCACTGGCTTAACCAACCCTTTTTCAGAACACAACTACGCTTCTTAAAACATGTAAATAAACAGACTCACCTATGTCTATGGTCGTCCCAGCGACCGTAACACAAATCGATGCCGCCCAAAAACGCTACAGCTTGATCCACACAGACTATCTTCTCATGATGAGCCCAGAAGATCACGCCGGCCTTCGCATGGTCTGGGTGACGGAAAACCTATGTTTGTGAATAACTAATAATAAGAACTAAACAGAAGTCAAGAGTTAAAGCCGTTGTATGTGTTATTTGATAGTTTTTTCAGTTTCTTGTCTTTGAAATTAATTTATAAGCTATAATATTTTTGAGTTTATTAGTCAAACTGATAGGATGAGCAAAAAATCTAACTTTTCTTTATGCTGAGTATTGTTAATTTTTTTCTAAGTTTACACTTTTTGTACAGAAAATTCCTTACTTTTTGAATTCTTAAAGCTCAAAAAGATACAACGATATAGAAAAGAATTGTGTTATATAAGCAATGACATTAAAAGCCGAAGAGAAGTAAGAAATTATAGTATTATATTTATTAACATAATATATTACCTTGATGTTGTCGTCTGCTAATTTACTTTTGCTATAATAACTGTTGATACCAAGAGCCATTTCCACTTCTTTATAAAGCATTATGAACACCTTTACTCCTTGTGCCTAAAACCAAAATAATATTTATTTCAATAGTTGTCATAAATCATGGCGAACATTTATTGAGAACAGTTTTTGATATTTTTTATTTCCGTAAAAGTAAGTATTTCGTTATTTTGTATTGAATACGTAATATACATTTTTATAAAGTTTTATTGCGGTAAAAAAATCTTGCTATTTCACTCAGCTTGACATGATTGGTTTCTTACAAGTTGTTTTATATGATGATGATTAATAACTAAGACTTTGAAAAACATTGTTAACTAAATAAACTTAATTTAATCCTTTATTTCAAAATAATAATCCTTATGATTAATCTATACTAATATTATAAAGAGGAAACCTTTGTATTTTTGTATTGAATAGGCTCAAAAACTACTGGACCGATTTCAAAATTTCTTTTACCATTACTTAGAGGGATTCTTCCGAATCCGTATAGGCTACTTTTTATCCCGAAAATCCTGCGGGAATCGAAATTGCGCGGTAAAATCGCGCGCAACAGCTAGTAATGATTAATACAAAAGCATAAAACTCACGGCTTTCCTTTTCAAAATCATATCCAATCTCCAATAATTCCCATTGAGAGCGGGTCTCTTCATATAGATTTCGGGGCTTAACCACCAATCGGCAATGAATATTTCTTCTTTAGCTAATTCCATCGCGTCCGCCACAGCTGATAGGTACGCTGAGCCGTCGACAAACGTACTGACGGGGTTTGCAGAACGCGGGGGTACGAATGAATGGTGCACATTTGGATATGTAAAGGCACGGGCTAGAAAAAATAAACCCAAATTTTAGGAACGTTTCAATATAAAAACTTTAGATGTGATAGTTTTATTAGTTGGGAAAGAATGAATGGTACACATCATAAATGTAAATGTTAGAAAAATAGAACCAAAGTTTCAAGAAATGATTTTATCGGAATTTGCTTTTGAAAATAGAGATAAAATATCGAGTTAAAGTATTTTTTAGTAAATGTAAGTTCCAAGAGATAGATTTTTGGTACACATTTGAAAATAAACATTAATTAATTATTGTAGTGCCTTATCTTACCATTTTGATTAGCCACCGTTTTAAGATAATGTAGCCATTCTTTACTTTTTCTTTTTGTCCAACATTTGATGACCAACTGTCGGCTCTGGTTTAATATTTGTAGACCATTATTTAAACCAGTAGAGTACATACCACTTGAGACTTCAAACCTGCAATTGTGATATAAAAATAATTTAATGTTGTTGAAGGGAGGAAGATTTGAATGAATTTTCAATGTGTGTATCTCCTCTTATTTCTTACTTGTCTTATTAAGTCAGAAATATTTTTAAATAATATCATTTCTTTTCATAGAACGGTGTATGGAACTAGTTGCTAGATAAAAAAGGAATTAAATAATGTTATCTGTTACCTGGAAAGAAAGTACTTTAACTGATAGCAAATTTTACCTAAACAAACATATTTTTTAAAAGGTAATTCTTTGAGACAAGCTACACCATTATTATTCAATATTACTCATGAATGTGATAACAAATCATCATTTACTTAATTTATTTATTATAATCAACGAATGCAGAGTATTAAAAAAACCGACTTCACGTCAAAACTTTGGCCGACTTATAGTGTCATCCACGTAAACTTTCTCCGAAATCATACATATTGTTTCAAAAAGTTGAAATTTTCAATGAAGTACTCAATCGATTTCGATGAAATTTATAAAGGACCAACTATGAAGTATCTTCTATCATATGAAACAAGAATTTTCAAAATCGATCCATAATTGTCCGAAATATCGTGTAACAAAGACACAAAAAAAAAACATACAGCCGAATTGAGAACCTCCTCCTTTTTTGGAAGTTGGTTAAAAATTATGAAGAACTACTTCGATAAGAAAATTGCAATTATCTTTACACTTGCTTGTTGTCGTATTATCTGATGTGAGATAACCAAGTGATTCATGCCTCATTAATGTAAATTAAAAATATTATATCACTTTTGAATACAATGAAATGAAATGAAAAATTTTATTCATCATAAGACCATCGAATGGCCGCTTAATGACGTCACAATTTTGTACTTCGGCTTTAACAAGGTGTTGATAGTTATTGAATAAGATATTACAGTAGACCAAGAGACAACAAAAGCCGGCGGAAAAAAACTCTTGCCACTCTTTTCAGTCAAGATTATACGAATTAAAACAAATAGGTACATACAGTACAAATTGATCATGACATGAAATATATGATGAGAATATACAGTGTAAATTCTATATAACGACAATGAAGGGACTGTGCATTTTATGGCGTTATAGAGAGTTGTCGTTAAATGGAGAGAAGAAACATCAGAATTAGAAAAAGAAAAAGTTTATTTCCGACTATTGTTAGTAGTTATGTGCATAAAAAAGAATGTTATTTGAACGCTATTGCGTATAGTCTGTTATTTTTGTCTGACGTCTTTTGCTGCACCAGTAATTTTGTTGTATTTTTTAACTTATTTTATTCATATCTAGCAATATTGAGGCATCTTGGTTATATGTAAAGGAAGTATTTTTCCAATAATTTAGCTGCTTCCAGAGCTTCTTTAATGCCAGGTCAACAACAGTCTACAGGTACAAGCAATCCTAATTTGTAAACAAAAGAACGAATTTCTTAGTAAGTTCGGTATGCATGATGCCGACAGTCGAGTTTATTGCGGGCTAGGATAATAAAGCGACAATAGATCGTACACAGCTGCGCAGTTTTTACTAATTTTAGCAACTTAAAAGGTACTTGTTATTACTCAATTGTTGTCGTTATTGAGAGTGGGTGTAATGCTATGTAGAGTGTAACATTGTATGAAAGACAAGCTAAACCAACCAAAGCCAATCGATTTCGACGCTTAAGGGAGTTTTTCGTTAAATAGAGTGACGTTACATGGAGTTTATACTGTATTTTGAATAATGAATAGAAATTTAGGTCTGTAGTAAGGAGAGAGAGAGAGATATCAATAAGTATCAACTCGATGTTTTTTAGCGCTAAAATAGGAATGCGACGTCCATAGCAGTTCTATTCCGATTTTGATCCGGTGTTTCTGACAGATGACATATACAAGACGAAAGAAAGATTTACATGGATTCAAATTCATACAAATAACGAACTATACAGCAATTTTAAGAAGCAGTAAGGGCTGGTAGCTATCAAATATAGTCTACGCCCGCCACGCGATACTGGCAAAACTAGTCTGTTGACTCATAACAACGGCTGATTGCCATAAATAATAAGAAGAAGAAGATTTACATGTAAATAATGTAAATGTGATATACCTTTTTTTCGATTACATAAATGCTTATATTTTTAATATGCTAAGAACGTTTCTGGAGACACTGGTGCCACATAGTATAGTAGAATTAGAATTTTTAATCTATAGTATTTAGCCTACTTTCCCTACAGGCGGCATTTGGTAACCCAGTAGAATGTCTTAACACTAGATATCATCACGTTTCATCATTGTATAAACTATGGTTTTATAACTTTAAAATATCTTATAAAATGTTTAACAACACGACCAACACCATTATCATTAATTTAAAACCAGTGAAAAAGAATTTTAATGAACATAAATAACAAACTCAAACCTTTAGAACACTTTTTTAAATTGATGTTATGAACTTAGTCGTGTAAAATGATTAAAATGAACACAAACGTGTGGAACCAAAGAAACTCGGACGGTTGTTACTACATTAGCCACAATTTATTATGTTTGTAGATTTTAGCATACTTACGAACCTCTTTATGGTCTGCATGAAACAAAAATAAAAGTACATAAATAAAATAAAGATATATATGCGGGATACAGCACTTTGAATATTGCCTACATCAACAACATTTATGTTTATTTATTTCCAAAGTTTATTTTTTTCTTGATGTTTTATGTTGAGAACATTCAACAACTCGTATAGACCTTCTCCTGTCCGAAGAACAAACAATTGAACGTTTAAATCAACTCATTCCGTCTAAAAGGCAAACTTATGATATGTGCCGAGATTATTTCCAAGATCATACTGAACATTCTATTTATTTATTTATGTTTTATTTTACTTTTTATGTATACACTGCAAATAATTCTATTTCAGTCACTTCCTATCAGGTGAGATTGAGGTTAAGATAAAGAAAATTGAGTGGCAGAATTAATGTCAACTAGTTATGTTCTGATCATTTTGACAACCACTTTGGCGATGGGGTAAACCTGTCTGCATCAGACGCCAGTGGTTACGGGTTCAATTCCCGCACGGAACAAGAAAAAAAGATGTTCCGTGTCTCTGGGTGTTTATTTATTTATGTATTTATATTTTAGGTTCCTCCCTAGTTCGCTTAATGGTATCCCATAACACAAGCTAATTGGTGCGATTGTCTGGGGATTTATTTTTATTTATTTATACCACAATAAAATATATTTTTACATGAAACTTACCCCTGATCAAACAGCATGACAGCTTTGATACTTCCGTCACTCGGTCGAATATATCCGAAGTATGTATCTTTGACGAACATCCATCGTTCCTGCCATTTTGCACAAACCAATCCCGTGCAGAAGTAGTTACACCTGAAAGGTGCGAGTTGAAAATTTAAAACATATAAATTCTAATTTGCTCAAAAAGTTTGAATGCGATTTCATTGAAGAAGAAATTAAGAAAATAATTTTATGAAATAATAAAGTTTTACTACAATTTATTGCCAGAATTATTATACTATTTCTTCGATGCTGGAGCAAAGGAAAAACATAGAATGTGCCAACTGCTTCTCTTCCCGGGCATACTGTAAAAGTCAGTTAAGGGACTGAGGTTTTATTGGAGGCTTTTTTTGGGCTATAGGCTGACCTCCTATCACTGCAATATTCTCGCCTCACCATTATAATGCCTCCAAATTTGTCAAACGTGACATCAGATGGCTTTATAGGTAACCTCGGGTGTTCTGCCTACCCCATAAGGGATATAGACATGAAGTTATGTATGTATTAAATTAAGCCTGAAAGCAGATTTTGTGATATGGTGACCAAATAGCTTTAAACTAGGGCTTTGCCGGTTTTACAAAAAAAAAATTGTCGCGAAGAAGAAACTTCCTATACGGTGGCATCTATTACACTAAGTTATAGCACAGAATAAGTAATAGTTGGTACAGAAGAATTATTCCGCAAGAAGATCTAAATAAATTCGAGTCTTGCTACGACGCGATACGGTGGAATTCAGCTCGCACGGCATTACGTACCTGCAAATTTATATACCTAGAAGTTTTGTCTCTTTCTATCGCATGCCTCTTATCTTTTCTTACGCTGCACAGTTTACGATTTGACTCATTTAGAGGGACAAAACTCTAGATTCTGAAATGTGGCGGTTAATTGTATATATAAGTGAAAACGAAGTGTACTTTACTAAATAAAACACAAAAAAAGTATTAAAATGTATGAATTATTTTTTTAACAAAATTATAATATCTTTTTCATGTTTTGATATATGTTTCCTTGGCAGTTTTCTCAACAAAGATATGTACGGATCGGATGATACTAGCAAATGTTTCATCAAGTCAAAGTTCGTTCTATGTCGAGATGTTTTCATTGTATGTCCCAGTCTAGTTCTTCTTATGTCCTTATTTTTGGCCTCGGAAGCTTCTTCAGACATTTGTCCTATAGGCACTAAGGCATGTTTTATAATTTCTGCTCCGTGAACCAATATTTTATGCACTGTTACTGGCATGTTATACCATGGGTAAAGATTTAAATATAGTTCTCTGGTCTCAATGCAATAATTTCGAAAATTTTGTACATCTAATTCGTAGCCTGAAGCGATTGCTGCTAAAATGATGCCAAAATGATGAATTAGGTCTTCATTGAGACCTGTGATCTGAGCAGTTGTTTTATAGTTATAAAAAAATGCGCGTGCTGTGTTCCCATCATTGCTTGTTCCGAAGCCAGGCTTAACTTTATCTATTATTAAGCCAACTTCCTTGAACTTTTTCTTAATCTCTTCTTTATTTCTCTTGAACACGTTTTTATTATCTCCGCGGACTTGCCATTCACATATATTAAGACGATACGTTATATTTAATAGGCATTCCATAGTTCTTATGTATGCATGTAAGCTAGAAATACCAAATTCATACATATGTTCGTCGGGTACTCTAGTAATTGATTTGTTCATTTCTTTCGATGTAGCTTTACAAATAAAACATCTTTGTGTTGACTTATTTTCTGATAAGACATTGCATACCTTACCATCAATCATTGATAATATCATTTGATGTGTGATCGAGATGACTACATCGTTTATTTCTATTAAAGTTGGCGTCAACTCCCGTATTTGATTTTCAATATTTTGACATTCTTCCTTTATTAGAGCTTCGGTTTCTTTTTTATAAATAAATTTAATTATTCTGCAAAACCTTGGCGAAGATGGCCGAGGATTCTCCCATATGAGCTCCTTTTCATCGTTTATTAATCTTATAGGAACTAAAGATATAACAAACATATATTCGTCTGTGCTATCTTGGTCTTCGAACGCTTGTTTATATAAGCTATGGCCAGAGGAACCATCACATCCCCATTTGTACAATAACGTATAGTTTACCACACCAGTATTCAGTCTTTCTCCGAGAATATCTTTACATATTCTCGACGCAGTATGACTTAAAAGAGCGTCAAGTTTCACTTCGGCTGATAAATCTGTTACAGTTATGGTTTCTACTGGTGGATAGCAAAGTTTTTTAATCTTTGCAACGTAATCATAACAAGGATAAACGTTAAATCCTCTTTCTCTTGTTTCTTGTTGGATAGCTTTATATGTGGTAACATTCAAATTATTTGAAATATAAAAAGCCAAAGCTTCTTCAGCAGAGTATGGTTTCTGCTTCTTCTTACTTCCTATAATCCGACGTGCTTTCTTGTATGTGGTAGCACGCTTAGGTGAAGCTGTAGTTAATTCATTAATTAATTTCGCAGCATCGCGCTTGCCACTAGCTCTGACACAAACTTGTGCAGCGAACGATAGTTGCTCTCCACTATTTTCACGAATTAAATGTTTAACTTTCCTTCTCTTAGATTTATCAGAGCTTTCTGTAAAAGTTTTTTGTGGCCTTCCACCACTTGTGCTTGGTTGTGGCGTAACTGGTGCGTCCACAAGCATGTTAAATATCAAGTCTTCATTTAACCACTGCGCGTAACTGTTTAAAAAGAGGTCTAGCCGCCTTCGTTTCTGAACCCATTTAAAACGGAGTTTTTCACATTCTTTCTTTAAAAACGTTTTTAAATGTTCTTCTTGAAGTTCACTAAGAACTATGTCACCGAAACTATGCTTCACAAAGTTCACAACTTCACATAATCGTCCTTTTACCGGAACAGAACGCCAAAAATCAAATAATGATTTTCGTACCATACGGACAACTGTAACAAAAAAAAATTAAAATAAAAAAAATCGCAAAAAATCGCACAAAATCGTAATGTATACGCAAAAGTATATTAGACAGGGAATCATTTGAGACTATATTTTCAATATGACGATATCCGACAACATACTATATCTCTAAGCAAACATTGGTTATGGGAAAATATCATATATAAAACTACTGCATATTTCAAGAGAAAGTTAAACGCTTATAATCACCCAATAATATTAATTCAAACAATTATTTAGATAAATACATACCTATATTTGAAGATTCCATCGCCAAAAACCTCGTAAACTAGCAGAGAACACTCAATAACTTGCACACACGTTAGCGTCAAAAGTAACACTGAGCGGGCGGCCGTTTACCTGAAACGCAACCCCTTGACTTCCCCTATTGTTCTAAGGTAATTGAAACCAAGATGGCGCCTTTTTTTTTGTATAATTAGGTAAAGAAGGTAGTCACCATTGTATTAAGTGAACAAAAACGTATTTTTAAAAGAATAATTTAAATACCTATTGTCCCTCTAGATTCGTCAAATCGTAAACTGTGCGCTGTTAGGGTTGCTCCCTTGTGAAGTATAATTAATCTCCTTATTTGTAATTAAGTATCTACCGATGTAGGTATTACTGTTATTCTACCTTTGTGAAAAATATTGTTTCAACTTACCTAAAGTACAAAATGAAAAAAAAGTTACGACGAATAATTAGTAATACTACCTATGTTTTGTTTGCTAAATTGAACATAATCAAATCTAAACATAATCTAATTGAATATTTAGTTCTTTTTATGTCCACAGTAATTCCGATCATAGAATTACTGTGAGTGCTATTAGGTAGGTAGGTATCTACAACGTCCCGACGGGCGCGCGCGTGACACACGACCCATTCGAAATACGCCGGCGGAGCGCTTCGCTGTAGGTAAATAACGGATGTACCGTGCGGAGTGAGCCAGGCCTGGTTATAGGATGTTTTTAATAATGACTGAAGTAACAGCCGGCGGGTGTAGTGGTAGAAACATTACCTAGGTACTATGCCATAAATTCTCAAGTTTGTGATATATGTTTATTAAATTAATGTATTTCTTAAATATAATCATCTGGTATCCATAAAACATCCATAATTTAAGAAATTTTATCATTAAATTTAATTGAAATATAAGTTTAAAATCGCAGTTTCTGAAGCGTATTTATATAGTTATAGTATTACAAACCTAACACACACCATTGTTCCCAATAGACCATAGCAATTACACCCCGACTGCCCCGGCTGGGTGGACCCGGTGCGTTTTTGGATCATACCCTCTTTTCCTTTATCCCCAAGTTCGGATATGAACGATAGATGGGACACTTCAAGAAACTTTACCTGAAACAAAAATAATTAATTATTGAGTACACAGTAACAATCTGTAAGTAATTCAAAAAAAGAAATGTGACGGCTTCTACAACTATAAGCTAATATATACCTAACAAATGATACTCCGCTGCCCAATTCAACGTCATTGGAAATACAACCTTAATTACTATAATACTTACTGCTTCATGATGATTTCGGTAGATCGATATATTTAGTAAGTTGTACAAGTACTCTTCCAGTTGCTTCATTCGCAGTTGAATGCCCTCATATGTTACCATTACTTCGGGTTTTTTTGGAAACCTGAGAATTAAATCACATAGCAATGTTTGATGATAAAAAAATGGTGATCGTATACTAAATTTCATAAAACTATGGACTTCGTTTGTTAGAACGCCCTAAACTTTGAATATCCAGTTTAAAAACCAAACTATTCGTTTCATAGCCCAATTTGAAAAGGTTGCTTTTATAGGCTATGTCGGCTACGCAAAATTAACCCTTAAATAATACAAACTGATACTTTTTTAAAGCCATATGCTTGGGTTGTGGAGACTACACAGCACAACTTGTTAATTGTCATAAGTTTTCACAAACATTAGGTATATAAAACAAAACACAAAAGGTATGCTGGTGAGTGAAAGAAAAACTTAGAATGTGCCAGCTGCTTCTCTTCCCGGGCATACTGTAAAAGTCAGTTAAGGGACTGAGGTTTTATTGGGGGCTTTTTGTGGGTATTATAATACCTCCAAATTTGTCAAATGTGACATCAGATGGTTTTATAACCTCTGGTGTTCTGCCTACCCCATAAGGGGTACATAAGGTAAAATTAAGGTTTCATGTGAGTATTAATTTTAAAACAAAATTAGATTGCATTGGTCGAGTATTCTCCTGGAGTTTGGAAGGCCGTGCCTTGCTAATTTTAAATGTTTGTGAACATGTTGTATTGTTTTATAATTGTAAAATAATTGAATTACAATGTTGCTTACAACTTGCAACCGACTCCATACTATACTAACAATAGTATACATACAAGTCGATACGTATATACGAACGTACGTAAATACATTGACTTTTTCAATAAACGCCAAGATCTTCTATCAAACTACTCTTTGCGTCATAAAAATAAATTAACCATTGCGATATCACGAATGAATTTAAATGCTTCAAGTCCGTACGTAATGTGTATTCAAATCTATAATAAATTACCAGATATACTAAAAAACATAAAATTAGACAAAGTTAACGTTAATAGATTAAAAGAAATTGTAATAAACAAAAGCTACTACTCCATTAACGAATACCTAACTAAATGATAATGATTTATTTAAAAAAAAGGAAATGAAAGCTTCCTCCTCTCTTTCCAGGATCTCTTTTGTTATGCCCGAAAGGGTCTTTGACGTGGAACTTATTTTATATTGTTATCTTTTATACCGTCGTAGTATGCACATAAAGAATATGATAAAAGTTCTGTGATCGCACCGCTGGCTCATTTACAAGAACATCCCTTAGTTCCGCAGTGCGGCTTTTATAAAGTAACCAAAAAAAACTTTTTAAATCTTATTTTAGGGTCACATGGCTGCTCTGCCAGATTAGGTAACCTGTTAATTAAAGATTCTATCTACCTCGGCAAAGCACCTTTCCTTTTCTTCGGTCTTCCCTCTCTTTTCTTAGAATTACTTCTAGGCAAAGCTTCCAGCGCCACCTTCTCAGCCATTTCCTCAGTGTCTACCGTGTTCTTGAAACTGGCTCTTCTAGATTTATGAGTTTTTGACGGGAACGGTATCTTTAGGGATGTGCGATATAGTGATAGTTGCTGGTGAAGGTATAGAATATCTTTGTAGCGTTTTTTAATTGACCAGGAAAAATCGCCGTGTTCAAGAAGAATGGTGTATCTGGGGAAAGAAAAACATGTTGTTTACTTTTTCGAGTGAAATTTACTGTTTCATTTTATCAGTCTGAGAAAATATTTTTGTAGGTATCGAGAATGTTTGATTTTATTATCTTGTTTCACTTTGATTATAAGATAAATTAATATGAATCATGCATTATCCGTAATCAATTACATTAATATAATCTTAGATTTTAGGCTGACATAATTAAAGGAAAAATTCCTAATTTAGACACACAATTATAGATTAAAAGAAAAATATATTTTTTTATTTCCGTTTTCTGATAACAAGGATGTTTATCACAATATCCACAGCCATTAACATATTTATTGTAGCATTAAATTTATTACTAAAGGCCAACATTGTGTTGAGTTTTCACGCATGTTATATTCCGTTGTACATTCGTTATATTCCGGCCGTATAGGGTCGGGTTCGAATAGCCCTAAGTCTCCTGCTTATCCAGGAGAGTAAAAGACGAATAATCCAAGTGAACTGCCGCTTCATATAAAATCTGCCGCCAGATGTGTTGCGGAAATATTTTATGAAGAGCCAGTTCTTTACCAGGACCGTGTGCTTTCATCTTCAACCTTATCTTGTCATCAGGTGAGATTGTGGTAAAACGCGGACTTAGCCTTTAATAAAAAAAAATATAATTATGTATTAGCTATTCTTATTTTCTTATCTGTGTAGGATTGGCATAGAATAACCATACAGCCAGGCGTGGTCCCAGACTGAAATTTTGGGGGGGGGGGGGTCACAAATGAATTTGGGGGGGGGGTCACGACAATTTTTTGTATCAGAAGTATCTTTTTCTTCCTCCTTCTCTTATAAGGGGTTCATCTTTTCATGATTTTGGGGGGTCATGTCCCCTGTGACCCCCCGCCTGGGACCGCGCCTGCATACAGCTCTTGGTAAGCGTATCGTAAAAGGTTGACTAATCCAAAGCGACCCTTGCTTGGTTGTAGGACCCTCCCAGGGTTCGCCTGGCTAGCGATCAACCATCATACAAAATATGCCGCCTAATATCACCGCTCCAGCGGTGTTGTGTTCCCGTACTACTCTATGAAGAGTCAGCTCTCCTTAAAACCTGTGCTGTCATCTTCGACCTAATTTGCACTTAACATCAAGTGAGATCAAAATCGAGTTTAGTAAGTAACAGGGTTCGAAGTGATAATTATCACGATAATTATCTTGATAATTATAAAAAATTCACTAATTCTATTTGTTCGAAGTAGCACTCGTGCGTAGGTTCGGAACGCACACTTGTATCCGAACACAATTTTCCGCTCTCGTGCGCGCTGTCAACTGTCACCTTAGTGAAATAACCTCAAAATTTGTGTCAAAACAACAGCAAAGATTGTTTTGTGTTTATGTCAACATAAAAAATCTAACTGTCGAATTCATAGAGAATTTGTCCACGTTAAAACAGCGTTACAGAGGGTTTACAAAGCACAACCAAAAAAAGGTGATTCATAGACGATAAATGACATTGTAAACATACTATAACGGCTTTCTAAACATGTCAAATTTACAATCAGGATGAGGCTTCTTTAAGCCCATTTTACCGGCCGAGTCTACCCGAAGGTTAACGAATATTAACGAGTTATTGAAATTGATAATTTGAGTTTCACAGTTTCACTCTTCGTCTTCCTTCCTAGTTCCCTGTGATTATTTTTTTCGTCGCGTCAATTTGTGGTCAGTGATGGATGGAAGTCGTCGTGGCGCCGTGGTTACTGTGTGTATCATACGATATCACAGGTTAAGCAACATTCGGCGCGGTCGGTACTTTGATGGGTGACAGCCGACCATTCATATTACTTACGACGACTTCCGTGCTTCGGAGGGCACGTTAAACAGTCGGTACCGGGTGCTGTATACTTGTATACAGTAGTCGTTAGGGTTTGTCAGAAGCCATCTAGGCGCCCTAAAAAATTCTGGCATCCACCACCCAGCACTGGGCCAGCTTGGTGGATTATGGCCTATACCTTCTCTGCACCCAGGGGAGAGACTTATGCCCTGCAGTGGGCTCATTACAAAGAGTTGTGATGATGATGATGATGATGGATGTGATGAACAATTTGATTAACATACAGCTGATAGCTCGTATTGATGCAAATAGAGTGCGACGTAGGAGAAAGGAGTACCGACGAAGAAAAGACCCTTTTACTCTAGACGATATTGAATTTAAAAAGAGATATCGCTTTAATAAAGATACTGTACGGCGTATTACCGATTTAGCTCGTAATGAAATTACGCGATGTCCAAGAGGGTTTGCAGTATCCCCTGAGCTACAGGTGCTGACAGCGTTGCGGTGCTGGGCGAGAAATGAGGTTAGTACAGGGAGTGTGTTTCCATCTGAGTGCGGTGAGAGGATGTGAAGATGAGTCTGATGTAATTATATTGACCATTTCTGGCTCTTTATTTTCCTTGCCTCACAAAAGAAAATCTCACTATACGGCGATAGGTATTACAAAGAGGATATCTCTTGTGAAGCAAAGCCATGTACAGTCACGTATAATAAGATGTATACATTCTCATTGGAATTTGAACCTTATCACGACCGAATAAGTTACGAAGTGTATACATCTTATTGCACGTGACTGTACACCCTATACAGAGTTCATATTTTATTGTAATACTTGTACATATTTCACCCACAATAACAATATTTTATTTCAATAATTTCAGGTTCAGGATGACAGTGGTGAGCTTCATGGCATAAGCCAAGCCACTGTATGCCGCATTTGCGCTAGAGTAGCAAGAGCTCTTGCCCGATTAAGTAAAGAGTTCATTTTCATGCCCAACACTGTGCAGGAGCAAGAACAGGTGATGAGGGAGTTCCGAGCAATCAGGAACTTCCCAAATGTAATAGGGGCAATAGATTGCACACACATCCGCATTAAAAAACTTGTGGTATTTTTCCAAGAATAGTCGGGAGTCGGGGGGGCACAGAAAATTTAAATAAACGAAGGCACTGAACAAGGCGATAAATCTATAATAATTTGTGACGAAACTGACGAAAACAAAAATAAGTAATGAAATGAAATGTCTGTATCGACCTGTCAAATGCCAATTATAACTGCAAGTAAATGAAATATCCATAGCCCTAGGGCAAAAAAAACACAATTTTATCTCTGGTGCAATGAAATGCGACGTTTCCGCTCATGCGTAATGTAATCCGTATAATAACGGTGTTTTAGTTAAAATAGGATTTTCAGATGTCTATGAATCACCTTCACTTACAACACACTATAAACCTTAAAGAGTGTTGTAGCTAAAATGCACTTTAAATGCTTTTTAACTATTTTCTATGAATTTGACTGTTAGAATATATACCCTAAAAATTAAGTATTTTGAAAATGCCAAAAAATAAAGATATAAATATTTTATTATTTTTATTATAGTTGTTAAAAACTTAATATTGGTACATACCTAAGAAAAAAAACTTTTGATTCGTTTAATTTTGATTATTTTATTCACATAATTTTCATACTTCTAAGTAATAAAGAAGTTCTTAAAATTATAAAAGCTTTTTTATTTCACTACACAACACAATTTAACTGAAAATATAATTTTTAAGCCAAAACTTAAAAAAATTAAGTTGCCGGTCTGCACGGATAATTATCCGATAATTATCATGATAATTATCGAAAAAAATAATTATCTTGATAATTTCGAACCCTGGTAAGTACACAACAAAAAAATTACCGTAGGTAGTTTATCGCATCTTACAGACCCGCGGTCACGAATAGCTAATGTGCTAAGCATCTGATTAACATTTACAAAGTAATCTTCATCCATTTCTCAGTCTGCAGATGATAAAATCCGGTAAAAAGGTCAAAAATGGTTTAATAAATTCTAGATGTGGCCTATTCCTTCAATAACGCACTACCTATACGCTCCGCTTTAGTACATATTTCAGTACAGTGTCTATAACACAGATTTAGACGTGTTAAATCGGTGGTGTTCGCTTTTATACTCACAGGTTGGGATTCAGCAAATGTGTTGTAACACTTCGTTCATTTTCGGTAAACTTCACTTTAATTTCTACTCCTGGTATGAAAACTTTTCTGTTGAGCGAATTGAATTTTATTGGTGGCTGATGAATGGTATTATACGGCACAGCTTTTTGACCACCTGGAGATTAAAAAAGTACTGGTAATATCATTAAAATTACATAATTAAAAGAGGTAGGTACTCTGCACAAGAAAGCAATTTTAGATCTTCCATACATACATACATAACTTCACGCCTCTTCTCTTATGGGGTAGGCAGAACACTAGAGGTTATAAGACCATCTGATGTCACATTTGACTTTGAGGTATTATAATGATGGATAGAGACTATTGCAGTGACAGGGGGTCAGCCTATCGCCCACAAAACACGCCAATAAAACCTCTGTTCTTCCAATAATTTAAAATTAATGACGATGGAAACTCCAGCTTTCTATGGTAAATCAATAATCATAAAAAATAAATTTGTCCGAACCATCACGTGTTTTAGTAAACTTTTAAATCGGTGCCTTTTAACGATGAATTTGTAAGCTTTCATTTCATTACTCTTACTTTCCTATAATTCGGGAGATATGTGAGCACAAACATAAAAACATACAATCACTCATATTTGAAATTTGGCCCATTTGTTCAGATGATGGTATACTTAGAAACATATACGAAAACTGGGCAGTTCTGGAAATATTACATACATACGGGTCGAATTGATCAACGAATTCGTCAACGTTTCGGTGTCTTCGCAGACCCCGTGATCACGAACGACTGAGTTTCAGGCATCAGATTTATAAGTGGAAAAACGTTGTATATTTAAGTAAGTATAGTACCTATATCAGGTGAGAAAGAGGTTAAACATGAATTTATTAATTCACTTAAAAAACCTTATTTGGTTAACCGCTCTCTAGTTAAACTGAAATTTCAGAGTTAGCATTCCAATATTGATTACAAGGAAACGGAATATTCAAGTTTGCATAAAAAAAGTTTAAAGTTTGCTAAGTTAACATAAGTGAGCATTAGACACACAGCTACAATACATATTTACTGAATAATGCATACGCACATGCACTCGCATACAAACGAGCGTGTTCGAGAAAAACCTATTCGAGTAAGTATAGGTACGATATCAAACTATATTATTTTTGGACTAAACTAAAATACAATCCCCAGACAATCACACCAACTCCATGGCCCCAAACTAAGCGGTGCTTGTGATACGGGATACCATGTAGCGAACTAGGGGGGATTCTAGATAAATACATAAATAGATAAACAGCCAGACACGGAATTTTTTTTTTTCTTTTTCCGTGTGGGAATGGACCCAGTGACCACTGGCGTCTGGGGCAGACAGTGTTATTCCATCGACAAAGTGGTCGTCAAAACTGTAACATAAATACTCAAGAGGGCCTGGTGATCTCTATCACACAAAATTCTTATTACCTAATTATTGCCAAACTATCACGAAAATTAGGTAGGTACGATACTGTCGCAGAGAAAATTACTGAAATTAATGTTTGTAAACTAACCATATCATGCTTGTCAGTTACGATAACAGAGATTACCATTAATTTCCTTACCCTTGCCACTTTTGACATCGCTGATAATGACCGATTAATCGAGATTAAACGAGAATTTATAGCAACAAGTGAAGTTTGGTAGAGTTCAGTAGAAGTTTAAAACCCATTTGTTCTGTGAATTTTAAATACGGTACAGAGAAGTATCCGGAAGCCGTATCCAATTATTGTATGTCAAAATGGAATTTTAGAGAATAGTCTTTATCATATTCTCAAACTATACTAATGGTAAATGTCGTATGGCTTATAAAATATAATATATGGTCGTATAATATATCCTACTAAATACACAGCAACATCAACCTAAATCCATTAAGGGGAGGAAGTTTCCATCATTTCAGACAGACTTCACTATGAAACACTCTATCACAAACTTAACCGTTTTCAAGATATTCAATTTTACTGAGTTTTCAGAAAGATTTAATAATTTTTTGTGTATTGATCAACTTTTTCAAAATAGTCATACATTTTTAATCAAATTTAAATTATATCAATAAAAATTGGTCTAATGTATTTGTTTTTCATTATTACGCATTTAAGTAACCCTTCTAGGGTTACTTAAATATTATTGTTATGAAATTATGGAAACTTCTCCCCTGTAACGGATTTAATTAGACTTGACCTGTAACCCTGTATGTGATGTAAAAAATGCCTGCTAACCTTCTTCATTTACACAAATTAGGTAAAGTATTTATCTAGTTTAGAATCTATTATGAATTAGTAAAAATTATTTTGTATATTATTTTATACCTGCAAAATCAGGCTCTTCCTTATTATCATTTTTGTCAGTGTCTATTATAGACAGTGATTCAGGAACTGCAAGGCTCTCATCAAAGTCAGAATCCATTCCAGGGGACAGTGATTCAAAGTTTTGGAATAGTCCATTGAGGCAATCTCCATTGTCTCCACTTGGAGTTGGAGGGTCCATTGCATAGTTTGTATAACTGTATAACTCCTCATCTGGAATATGAATAAAAATGATTTAAGCTTTAAAATTTATAAAGGATAGAAGCAGAAGAAGACCTTTTAATTAAAAGAAGTATAAATGGAGGCAGACATGTAGAAAAGCAAACCGTGTTGCGATATGGTAGGACAAACTCTAAGAAGAAGAGCATCTGTAAAAAGCTTAGACTACTACCACACTTAGTCCAATATATTTGAAATAAATTTTATTAAATACAATTAACAACCAAACAGATATTAGCAGTCTTTATTCAAAAAACATTTATTTTTTTATATTTTTCGTTTGTTCATTAAATATAATGATAATGTGTAACACATAGACAGTAAAATTTATTCCTATCATATGACATATTCAAGTACCTATGCTGTGTTTGAATATAGAACCGTTATGTTTATTTGACCAGAACCATGGTAAAACCAACCATAGAAATATTAAAACCCAAGTTTATAATAACAATGTGGATGGTGAAAAAGTCTCGAACAAGTGCAGTTTCAAATGGTGTCCTTAAATATTGTTTCCCCAAAAAAAGATTTGGTGCCTGCTGAATAATCCTTCTTGATTATGAGTTATATAAAGCACTTTTAAATTTTTTTTTAAAGTTGTCTATAACGGATATCAAAAATCCTGTTTCCATTTATATATAGTATACAAAAGTTTGACTAAAACTCTAAATAAACTCTTTAAATAATAAGAATAAAATGTCATAACGCTTATTACAAATGCCTTTCAGAGTAGTATAGTACTACCTGCAACAAATTAACAAACATTAATGTAAAAAATACTGTTTTTTATGTTTCTGTGAATGTGGTTAATTTAAAAGTAAATTGTATATATTTAGAATAGGCTGACCATTAACTTTCATTTGATACCCATATTTTTGAAATCAGAAATTATTTGTTTTTATGACATCTAAATGTTTATTTTATGTTAATATGAATCTATCAATACCTCATTTGTTTAAATCCCTCCAGCAGTTCTGTAGAAATCAGGGAACAAGAAACAGACATACATACATATGCGCTGAAAACATAACCCTCCTTTGTGTGCTGCAGTTGGGCAAAAAATGATCCAAAACTGTGTTCTTTTTTAATTCTACAATAACATCTTTGTTGTCTTGAGCATTTTACAATATTTTTATCACTGTTTTTTGTAAATTTAATGTACATACCTTATGATAATATTGAACAGCAAAAATTATTTGTGTGCGTATTGTAGTATCAATAAAACCTATTATAATATAAACACTAGAAACACACATAAACACTCAAACCACATGAAAATATTTTTTTCACAATATGCTCATTATTGCTTTATATTTGTAAATAAAAGCTGAAGCTTGATCACAGACAACACCCCAACCACAACCACAGTTTAAGTAGCACAAATTTCATTAGAAATGTCTCCAAAAATCTACCTCGCTTAATTAAGTTGTGGAAACTCAATGTTAACTCTTTCCTCTCCATATGCTCAGGATTCTGGTAGGTATCTGTTGCAATTAAATGTTGCCCATTTGGGTGCTGATACACAATATGTTCCCCTTTACATGGTACCAACTTAATTTTCAGCATTATCAGAAGATAAGATAACATATAAAACTATTTACTCAATTTAGTGACTCACTATCAGTTGGCTTGTAAACATAGGTATTACTATAATATAAATAATAAGAAACCCTCTCTGCAGTGAACTGCAAATTGTTTCTGTAGAAAACTATTCATGGTTCATTGAACAAGGTTACTTAATCAAGGTTTGAGGATTCATAGCGTTTGACGATAAAAGGTACTTACCAACTAGTTTCGTAAAAAAATAGGAGCTGATATTACAAACTTTGTTGACTAAATGTGTACGTGCAAACAGATTTTCTAATTTTAATAGCTTACTGACTGGGGTCATTCATTTCAATTCAGAGTCAGTATGTAGAGCTATAATTACACTGCATTGCTTACTTAGAAACTAACTAAATTCCATAAACTCAGCGAGAAGAGCTAAATAAGATGACCTCAGTTTGAGGCCAGGCAGGCAGGCAGATTATTTTCTTAATCTTGATTGACTGACTGACAGCGCAGACAGACCAACCACTGTTGACGCAAAGTTTACGTCATTATTCATTCTGACATATGTCAATTTTTTCTTTTTTTTTTCAATTTTCTAACCTAGTTGGCAGACCCTTCTTCCATAGAGCACAATCTTTATCGGTAATCTGATTTATTGATCTAACAATTTATGCACAAACGTAATGATACAATTATAAGAAACAAAATAAGTAAAACAACTTATACCCATACCTTACTACATAACTTCACGCCTGTATCCCTAATGGGGTAGGCAGAACACCAGAGGCTATAAAACCATCTGATGTCACGTTTGACAAATTTGGAGGTATTATTATGATGGAGAGAGACTATTGCAGTGACAGGGGGTCAGCCTATCGCCCGCGAAAACACCAATAAATCCTCCGTCCCTTAACTGACTTTTATAGTATGCCCGGGAAGAGAAGCAGCTGGCACATTCTATGTTTTTCTTTCGCTACCAGTCCAGCATGGAAGAAAAAACTTATCTCTAACGAAATTTCTTCCATCAGACCTATGACTGGAAAGTTTGGTTAAAATTCATTTAAGTATCCAAACTTATACATACATACATACCTACATGTAAATTAATCAATAAACATACCAATATACATATTAATGTTATTTATTCCTTTTATGTATACGTTTTTTTAACATAGTGGTGTGGGTAACATAAATTACAGCAGAGGAAAGTGACTTTTATACCTACATGGTTAATTTTAGTTAGCGCATTATCTCTTGCAGGCAGGCTCTCCACATCAATCCCAGCAACATTGTTCTACGACTTTTTACAAATTTTGATAAATAAGAAACACAAAAACAAAAAAAAAATGTTCCCTCTGTTATTTATTACTCTGTATCCTATGTACCCTGTAGTTTTAAACTCACGCAAGAATTACAAGAGATTTCCTCAATCTCACCGCATGAACAGAGAAAGAATAGGAATAATGATCGGTTTTATAAGAAGAAATAGGTATTAAGTATAAGAGTAGGTACGCATATGTGCTCTACATGAACTAGGTATTCTGAGAGTGAGTGAGTATGAAAATTTTAAGCAGTGAGTTGGTTGTTAAGGTTATTGAAAGGGATAAAACGATCCTAGTGTTTCGACGGAAGCTTATTGGAAGACGCAGATGCTTCCGATATTCAAAGACTTGTTCGAACTTCCTCAAGCCATAGATGCAAATGCAGAGATTTTGCAAACCCTTCAATTTTCTTTTTATAACCTCCTATACTTAACCTCCTGAGGCACAGAAATTTTTCAAATTAGAATTGGAATAAAAATATACCAATAGTCTTGTATTCAACCCAGGATATCAGAAAAAATTATGAAAAAAAAATCTTTAGCGGCAAATTGGGTTTTCCCAATGTCGTATAAAAACAACATCGGTTCATGGTTACTACTTGATTTTCACCTAATTTAGTGAGAATTTTAGATATTATATGGAGATATTAAAATTATATTGTATATTAAATTAAAGAGATGTTTATATATAGAAATACCTATATGTACACAATGATATAATAAACATATTTATACATATTTTAGTTCATAATAATGATTAGATTACTTCAAATGCTGACGAATACCTGGTGAGCGACTACTATTTTGTACAAAAATATATGATTTTGGATGTATTGGTTAAAGACATTCTGTGAAGTACCTAATTGCTCTTTGTCGACTAAAATATATACTAGTTACTTAGGTGGAAAAAAATGCTTTTCTTATGGAGAAAATGTCCTAATCTAGTTATTTTGATCTCATTGTGCTGTGTAACTGTGGATACTCATCTAATACTGAATGATCCTGAAAGGTTTAGGTCCTCTTGTTCTAACCCCACAATGTACATTTAAAGAAGTCCATCACTTATAGGTCTAGGACGTCCTCGGTAAAAAGATGATGCAGTAGAAACTTCTGATAATGAACTCAATATTGTATCAGAATCCAAAAGAAAATCAGAGTTAGAGTCACTTGGACTATATTCTCTCTCGAGAAGTGCCTCTTGAATCTGATCAATATTGAGTCTTGATAAATTAGGATTGAATTTTCTATGGTTTCTCTGATGAAAACATGTATCAAAGTTAAAAAAAAGACTGTCCAGATAGAAAGAATGGTTTATGTTCTAGCTGTAGCGATACTACATCGGGATTGCAAACATGTGATATCAGAATTGAGAACCAATGTGGTAAATTAACAACATAGGAAGTTTTCTTCAAATTTTACTACAACAATAATTTCAATTACACAAAAAATGCATGTAGCTATTGAGTAAAAAACAATATCAAAACTTATTTTACAATAAAAAAAAATTACTGAATTTGATATTTTTTCATAAAATTCAAATATTGTTCACCTCTTAGCTGTTGTCCTTCCATTATGCACAATAATTAGCCGAATGTTAATCAAATTTCGAATTGAAGTAAACGGAACGGTCAAATATATTACAGTAATTTATTATCTATACATATAATAAAATGGTAGGAAAGTCAAAACTGTACATTGAATATTTTTTTAAAAGAATACTTGGGGTATGATCTACAATCGAAACAGAAACAAAAAATATAGTTTTTAGAATTTTTGTCTGTTTGTCTGTTTGTCTTTCCGGGATAAACTCAAAAAGTACTGCATGGATTTACTTCAAATTTGGCATGAAGATAGTTAAGAAGTCGGGTCAACATATAGGCTACATATTATCACGCTAGCAGTGTTATAATCGTAGGTGCGTTTGGTGCTGCATAGCGTTCACGCAGACGACGTCGCGGGCAGCAGCTAGTCTATGATACAATAATAAAACTTCAAGTTTAATTCATAAGTAAGTGTAATAATTTTTTGTAGTCTATGTTGTATCTACGAGGTTAAGTAAGTAAGGATGGAACGTTTGGAAAACCAAGACCATTATCTGCAATTTTTGATCGTTAGTCGTCGTTGTTGTAGGGCTGCAAACTTGACCGCAGCGACAACGACAGCGAGAGGGACAGCGGCGCGGGCAGCGATTTCCGCGACACGATAGAAAGTATTGGGTTTGTATGAAGCGTTCTGGACGGCAGCGACGCGGGCAGCGGGTAACGAGCTCCGCTGCCCGCTCGCGTCTAGAACGGCCCAGATTCGCCGCGTCGCTGCCCTCGCCGCTGTCGCTTTCGCTGTCGCTGCCGTCCAGTTCTGTGCCTAATAGTGGCGTCGTAGTAATCGTCGATGTTTATTTTATGATCTGACGGGCTCTTCGATCAACAGTTTCCAATGCTTAAAGTTAGTACTTCTCAAAACCATCCCAACGCTGACTGCAGTATTTCGACTATTAATAACTTAGTCAAACTAGCAGTAAATGTAATAGCAATTACCTGCAATAAACTATATTCAAAAACATAACGTACGCGTGGCATTTCGACGACCACTTTGGCGATGGGGTAAATCTATCTGCATCAGACGCCAGTGGTTGCGGGTTTGATTCCCACCCGGTTATTATCTATTAATATTCTGGTTCCCCCCTAGTTCGCTACATGGTATCTTATAACATTAAGCTTCGCTTACATTAAGGCCACGTAGTTGGTGTGATTGTCTGGGGATTTTATTTTACTATTCTTCTACGTTGGTGCCTTTTTGTGTTGCTCCTGGAACCTACTCGCAACATTGAGTTACTATTTCTATACTAACTCAATGTTGTTCTAAATTATAGAAATAGAGAGGATACCTCAGATTACTTTTGTCTGCCCCGAGTTGAGCCAACTTGCATCAACAACTCGTATTAATTCGTCTGTGACTGTGACGGGCGCTTGTACAAGAATCACTTCGTCAAATTTTGCAATAAATATTTTAACTACTATAAAAAGTTATTTTGCTAATTCCGCGACTTGTACTTGCACTAGTGATGCAGGATTTTCATGCGTAAGTTCACCGCCCTCCCTCCCTCAAGCAAGAAGCAAGACATGCAATGAACACACACCTGGAAACCCACACCACAAGCTATCACCGACACGTGTTTCGCTTCAACCAGAAGTATCCTCAGGGCGCAACGACCACCACCGAATGTTGATCCTGCATCACTAGTGCAAGTACAAGTCGCGGAATTAGCAAAATAACTTTTTATAGTAGTTGTCATGGATTTCCGCAAAGTAACGCCTGATTCAATCAATTATAAATATTTTATTTAGTAGCTTCTCTATACGTAGTAATAATAAATGAATGACTCGCAGCAACCTGCAACTGCTAACTTTTTAACTAACTGTAACTATACGCGTTAAGCCGTAATTTAACCTGATGGTAAGTTAAGCTGAGGATGAATTTGAAAGAACAATGGTTTTGGAAGTTACTGTGTGAATACGAAATGCAAATCAAAATGTCTTTTTATATTTTTAGTAGCAGCAATTTTTATTTTTACGTATTTGTTTATGATTAAACATTTTTCACCCTGTACATTTAACCCAATCGTAGCTACGTAGCTTTAACCTTTTCATTATTTTAGCCCTTTGTGATCAATAAAGAAAATTATTCCTAAATTGAAAATTTTAATAAATTTTCCTCACTCATAAAAAGCACGAAAAATATAATATAATAACAATATCGATGAACAAATTTAAATATTAGCTGATAAATTTAACAACAAGATAAAACCAATCGCAACTTTATTTCGTATGTATCTACGATGTAAAACTGAGCTGTTTTAGTACGTTGTGACTGGACTTATTAACATGAACAGTCATAGGAGCAGAACCTTTAGATAAGAATATTTTCTAATATTTAAAGCCAATACCTATCTAAGGGTAAAGTCGTATAACTTTGGAAGAACCTTGATATAAGTATTTCCAAAAGTTTGCGCTCAAAGTTAGACTCGCCAAATGTTTTAATTTATATTTAAATGATCGTTTTAAAATACGAAAATAAGTCTCTAAAAAATATTGCAGCAAAAATTTACAAAAATCACAATTCATAAAATGATTTTAAAGATTTCGTTTTTATGGTTTACCTCGTGAATTTTTTCACTTTAATGAAGACTAAAAATGTGTTTTAGTCTTGAATTAGGTACCTACATCTTATTTAAAAGCTTATTAAAATTAACTAACTTTCGATACTATCTATATAAAAAGACAAGTATTTAAATGTGAATGACCATGTCAGTTTAAAAAAACTTATAAAGTGAAAAAGGAATAAAGAGTTCGAAAGTAGTTTGTTCGAATTTAAGTGTGATTTCCGTAAATACAGTTTAAAAATACTTACAATATTTTTTTCAATTTTATAGATACAGAGCACAATAGGCGGCCTTATCATCGAAAGACGATCTCTTCCGGGGAACCCTGGAAATTCTTCTTCATCTTCATAATTGTGACGGGTTCGCCAGAATCTCTCTGATCGATTACTTCCTGTTCCGTCCTACAAGGTTTCGGCTCGAATCAAAATTCTTATTTCGGGCAGGATTCTATGCCTGTTTTGGCTCGAAATAAAAATAAATGAATTATTTATTATTTTATGCTTGTTTCGGCTCGAATGTAGTTGCTGTTTCGGGTCGAATAGTAATTCATGTACTTTATCACACTTTTTGTACGGACAAAATAAAAATCAGAATAAATACAATTATTTAACTTAACATAATTTTATAGTTGTGTTAATAAGTCGTATAGAACAGAAACCTTCTTTAACCCCGAATACCACGTAGCTGTTAAATGCTTTTATACATAAGTTATTTTTTCTAATTATCTTTTAAAAACGTTGAAGTGTAAAGTTTTTTAAAAGTAATTAAACATGATACTGATTTCAGTTGCATTAATTTGTTGCCAAGGTAATAATAGAAGGAAGAATTAGTCTTGGGAATTGTCTAGAAAAAATAGGGACAACCCTTTGTTTTTTAATTTTATTATTCAGATTATGTAGATTACAAAGTAATACTTTGTTTGTTTTATTTTAATCTTAATTTTTAAATACTTTGGTACTGTTCACATAATTAAACCGACTTTTACAAATGAGACTTAACGTAATTCGAGCCTAAAATTCGACCCAAAACAGGAAGCAACCCTTTGATCGTATTCCAAAGTTGTGTACGAAACTAAGCACGCTTTGACCGCTACTACCCAATCCGGTAGCAGCTCGCAGCTTAAATCTCAATTGCAGCGTTCACTTTTAGATCATGGGGTGCAAGAAGAGGACATAAGTCTAATCGTCTATCTACGACTGTCTGCTGCGACGTCGATCAGACAGGTTGAAAAATACTCCATTGCAACATGAAAGCTGTCGTTCTCAGGCTTTGACGCCACATCATACATGCTTAGTTGACGACCGGCTGGTGTAGGTACTCGTAACATCAATGCCTTCTATGCCAGAGGTCCTGGGTTCGAATCCCGGCGGCTGCGGATATTTGTGTGATGAACACAGATATTAGTCGTCAAGTCATGGATGTTTATATAATTATGTAAGTTTATATGCTAATAAAAAATATATGTAGACATTTAATCAATATGTCTGTTTATATATTTTTTAATTAGGTATATCAGTTATCTACTTAGGAGGATTTTATAACACAAGTTCTATAAGAATCTTAATTTGGGCTAGACTTAACTAATGTTCGAAACTCATAATCATTCGAATAAATAACTATAGCACCGGAAGTCGTATCGTTGTCGGTACGGTTAGGTATACGACGACGAGCGAAATAGGTAAACTGTTATGAGCTGTTAGGAGCTTCGTTGATAGTATAAAATATGAATTAATAAAAAAAGTATGCAAAATAAAATTATAAAGAGTGATTATTATGAACACAAAAATGAACGGTAGTAAGAAAAAAAAAAAGGAGTTATTTTATGTGGACCCAATGATCATACGTCCAAAATATTTGGCAAGTATGACATTTGCCAAGAAATTAAAAAACATTGAATTAACTTCTCAAAACTGAACATTGCAGTAAATTTAATTAAATATTATAAGGCAGATTTTTTCGTGTTTAAGATTATTTAAATTATAACTTGACGTTACCATAATTCCATTCATAGCAACATAGATTTAACAAACGGACTTACGTACTGGGTGACGTTTTTACTTTGTAGGTACTTCGTTTTCTACGATGTCGTAAATAAATTTCTCCATCGATAAATCTATAGAAGGTGTAAATTTGTAATGCTGCCTTTATGGGAATATGCCTAATCTAAATACTCCATTGAATCAAATTGTTTTTGATAAGGTCATTACGGCTTGCTACAATTTAGTTGAATTATGTCAAATTATATGAAAACCTAACCACACAAGATGTGAAACAAAAGATTTTAGACTTTCCCTGTTACAGTTTCGAAAGAAATAATATTTAGATATAATTTTCATCACAATCTTAAGTAGGTATAATTACATTTTAAATTTTAACTCGACGTTTCGGTGTCTTTGCAGACTACGTGGTCACGAGACACTGTTGTGGTCGTAAGTAATCTGACGAGCCCTAGAGTTAAAAAAAAACTATTTTTTTACTCTAAAGATAATTTCTTTGATAGCTTTGGGTATATTTCTATAACTAGTGAATATAAATGCAAGATTTTCTTTGGGTAAAGTTTAGCTTTAGGTATTCCTTACTAGCGCAAATTATATTTTTATAATAATTGCAGTCATGGTATAAAATAAAAAATAAATAAGTAGGTTTTCCTGAGTCATATGGCTTGTTGGTTTGTCTTTTTCCGCAACATAATGGTCTATGTATCAGTTTCTGCTAGATGAATGAATATAAATTATAATTTTATCGAAAGGTAATGAATTGACTTCTAACAAAATAAAATTTATATGATTATAACTACATTGGTGTTTTTAAAAATAAGTAACTAAGAAGTAGCCTGCGTTTAATACTGGTAAATATAGCAAGAGCTGCGCTTGACTGTACTTGGTCAGATAAATAAATTAGGAATACCTATGGCCGGCTGTGCAGGGAGAATCAAACCTTGCAACGAACGAGCTGGGATGAAAAAGAGTAAGGGCAGCTAGGGGGCTTAGATCCTCGTGTCGTAAAGGCAAATACCTGTTTCATCTGTATTTGGTTTAGGTGATAGTCTGATTATAATGCCTATATTATAAAATTTATTTTATTTTATAAAAACTTCAATTTGTTTCGTGTGATGTTTTTGGGTTATAGATTCATGTAGAAAAATAAAAACAGTGAAGTCTGTGTATATGACGAGTTATGCATGATTTTAAGGAAATGTGCCTGATTCATATGATCAAACCACCATATTGATCAAAAAATAAATAAGTTTTTTACCTTTCTATCAAGACAGGCTCGATTTTATTGCCTAATTATGCTGCAAGTAAAACATTATTTAAAAATAAATTGTATTGAAACATATTTTCCGTAGATTTCAGTAAATTTACCATAAAGACCTGCAATTGGATTCAAGAGCTGAAAAGAGTCACTAAAACTGCCGGAACAAGTTAAAACGCTTAAAAAGATGATAACAAAACATAAGTTCATAAAAATCCACACAAAAATCTACCAGAAAAATAAAAAATACAGCTATTTGTCAACAAGTGATTCATCTGGACTTAGAAATTTTAAGCATCTTGAAAAGCATCATAGCAAAACGAGTCCCATATTAAAATATATGTTGTGTGGTATTATATTTTCATATAAACATGTGCAACAGAAATAAAATTGATATATAATTTTGGCCAGATGAATCAGTCAAAGACTGCAGGATATGTTTCCGTTTCTTTGTATCTGGGGCTAGAATGCGTGCACAAGGATATATTGAAGAGAATAAGTATACAAACAAATAGTATCAGATAGACATCGTATTGAAAAGCACAAAATTTATTAAAAATCGCTTCTCCGATACATTCCATTCTTCCTTACTTCAAGTGATAGATTTGTACCAAATGACAAGACAGATGACATGACAATGACAGTTTTGACAATAGAAAGAGTATCAAAAATGGTGAAATGTAAAGACAACCTATTATGGCGGTTGCCATTTACATTAAACTTTAACATTTTTGTGCGCCATTAGTTAATTAATTAATATGATAGAAAATGGGTTTAGGAAGGAACTGGCATCAAATATTGCCTTATTACGCCGCCGATTTCTATGAAGGGTGATTCCTAGTACCACCTACAGGAGTCCTGTCACCAAAGGGCAACGCGTATTCCTCGCGTCATACGACAAGCATATTTTACATATTTTATCCATAGGCGACAGATCTATTTGAAGCCGACTCGACGTGCGTGGCGGCGTGCATTCTTACTACACCATCTCCGGTTTTACTTTTGAACCTGATTTCTTTGTAATTGACTCTGACTTCCCCATCTCCATGTACACGTCCACGTCCTGTCTTTGTCCACGACTATCTTCATCTCCATCCACATAATCTGTATTCTCTCTCACCTCTATCGCTACGTCTATCTCTGCTTCTATCTTTACCTCTATATCTATGTCTACGTTTCTGTCTAGTACTTGATTGCCTATTGTATAAATATAATAGTAGACTCCAGAAGATCACCAATTCGTTCAATGTGTATGATTTATTTTATAATAACATTCCAAAATATTTAAGATTAACCCCTCAATAGATTTAAGGATAAGTGTTACGTGAAAAGGTTTACTATAAGATATCCGGATGCAAGAAGATGGGATTCCCTGGCTGTAAATTGTTATTGTGTATTTTTTTTTCTCTTATTTTTAAAAGATGATTGCTGTTGAGTTTCTTGCCACTTCTTCTCAACAGATCGACTTTCCGAAGTGGTGGTAGATTCAGTTCAATTTGTAAATTGTTCAACTTTTTTCAAATGTATTTAAATACTTATGAAATAACGAATATTTTAGTTGAGTTGAGTTGAACCAGACTCTAGATTAGAGTCGTCGCACCCGCTTATCGATGCGATTCGTCCTGTCCTCGTTGAGTGGGTGCAGCGAAGGTGGGGGACTCTGACCTTCCGCCTTGTGCAGGTATTGAACGGACATGGTTGTTTTGGTCACTACCTGCACAGGGTCGCCCGGAGGGAGGTGACGACGGAGTGTTACCATTGTGGGGCGGCCGGGACCTCTCGCTTCATAGCGTGGTTAAAGCCATGTTAGGGAGTCGAGAGGCTTGAGTGGCCATGACCTCCTTCTGCGAGGACGTAATGTCGCAGAAGGAGGCGGCGGAGCGGTGCCTCGAGGAAGACGCCTCTTCGGCACCGATCCGCCATAGGCTATGTGTGGGGAAATGGTCTCGTGTGCCGGACCATTTCCTACGGGGGCGGTCGGCTAAGGCGGAGCGCAATCTGTCAGGGCTCGCGGGTAATGCCAATGGCGGTACAGCTCCATCTATGGCGGATGAGGTACACCTTGAGGTTTTTAGTGGGTAGGTCTGGCATTCTGCCGGATCATCCCCACATACCCCATCGCTTCCCCTTGGGCGGTCGGGGACGCGATATGTGCTATATTCTGCTTCCTCAAGTAAAAAAAAAAAGACTCTAGTTTAGAGTAATGCCGGCGATGTAACGAAAATGCGCCACGCGCTGCCTGTATGTACTTAAAAGAGCCCTAAAAGTACACAATTTTATTTCATAGGATTTCAGCTTGTACATTGAAAATAATACCTACTGAAAAAAAAATGTTTGAATACAGTTTTGTTTTTCTTCGGAGATAAAGGAATTATTCCTTTGGCTAACTTTATGTTATAAGCCTGTTATATAGTTCTATTAAGAGAATTCTTGAGGGAACTTTATTGGGGCTTAACAATGTAAGGCGAAAACGGTACTTACACAAATATTTATTTACTAAACAATTCCTAAGGTATTTGTAAAATAAAAATATAAATCTCTGTAGAAACAATACATTGTTTTTATAGTGCTGAGAATGTTTCCCTGTAAGCATTTTAATAAGTATTATAATAATATTATGCTGTTATCAAGTCCTGCTGTAAGATAAACAAATAGCAAGAGCAACTATTGATCATATTAGGGCTGTCAATAAAAATAAGCATTTATTAATATAAGAATAATTTATAATGCAAGGCACAAAATTAAAATAATCAAGTATCTAACTAATACAACAAAGGTGACAATGCATGGCTGTTTGCAAAAATTTCACACAAAACAACTTGATAGATTAGGATGAAATTTAGCAAATTTATTTGCAATGAAATAATGGATGAGGCCGCAGAAAACAGCTTGCTAGTAAGTAAAAGTAGAGACTGTGTTCATTGAAGAAAACATAATTGAGTTAAAACAAGAGATTGTCTGGAAGAAGTCGCTTGCTGGCGATGAGACTGCCAATTGTGTAAACCTTTGAGAATGATTTTTTTCTGTTTTTTTTTTTCTATGTTATGCAATGAAGTGTAAATAAATAAATATCGCCTGAGGCAGTGCCATCTCACGTGGGAGGCCTCAGCCATAGATCTTATCGCCACAGCAAGTCTACATGGTCTTCATTAGGTCTGGCTACAAAGTTAAAGGCAAAAAAGAGATAGACTTCGCGATAGAGATGAGAGAATGCGGATGGAGATGGAGATAGACGTGGACACGGACAGGAAACAGACATGGACGTGGACACGGAAACGGACCAGAAGATGGGAAGTCAAAGTCAAAAAAGTAACATTGTCATAATGTCATCACCTTTAGATAAACCTATTAGTTTGGGATGATATGAACATTCAGAATTTTATATCTCAGAGCCTAAGAATGACGTCTATAATAAAGCAGAAGAGAATGTTTTTCGTGTGAATCAAGCAGTCTCAAAAACTACCAGTATGATTTCGAAAAACATTTTTCCTTTGATAACCCTACCCTTGATGATCAAAAAAATTGGATTAAACCGCTCGTGTTTGCCGGTATTTTTAAAGTGTTAATTCAATAAAGTTAATTTCTGTAGTTTTAGGTAACCAAGGGTTGTTTTGAATGAAGATTTGTATTTCAAAAAGCGAGATTTTATAAAATAAGTTTCACAATAGAGATATGGAATATAGTATGATATGGGACCTGCCCACATCTAGCATTTATCGGCGACCAGATCGTTAGTCTTGCTTGTGGACTGTATGACTAGCGTAGAACCCTCAGTTGCAATGTCATCATAATTGCAATTTTAGCGTCACCGGTTTCGTGAAAATAGTTTTTTGTTTGATCCAGGGACTTTCCTGCTGGGATGTTTTCCTGCTTTCCTGAACAGGGATGTTCCTGCAGGCCAATTAGACCCATTGCTTAGGGCATCAGAATTTATTTATGTATAGATGATTATCCTATTGTGAACAAAAATAGAAATACATAAAGATTAGTAGAAAAATAACTTCTGTTTGTGTAAAAAAATATTACTGAGTCAGAAACAATAGTCAAAAAAATATTGAGTGAATTTCTAAGTTCAATTATGATACTTTATTCTTACAGATCATTATTACTTTTACTTAAAGAGAGAAGGCAAATACCTTCTTCAGGTTTAGTTTACCCGTGTTATCAAATGCGCCTCTGATATTAATTATTTCGGAATAAAAAAGTTTAAAAAAGATATATATTTTATGTTATTTTTTTATGTTACGTTATATAAAGTGTAAACGAAAATGTTGGTCGGCAGACCTTGGGTAGATATTACGTCCCAGTGAAAGTCCTTTTCTGTCGATCTATCCGAAAATCATCAAAGATATTTGACGACGGGGATAAGCAGGACGATGGCACGCTTTATAAAGCACATTCTAACATAACGACCGTCTCTCTAGTCTCCATTTTCCTTCCGTGAATTTGATAACTTTATTCCATATAGTTTCGAAGTCTGAACATAAATCAATATAAGCTTTAAAGTTTTGGGTTTTAGAATTCTCAGTATAGATCAGGTACGCTTCCCTTAACAAGACTTTGGCTGAAACTGACTCATTTACGGTTAATTTTGTCAAATACTAAACTTAAAAAAACCTCGTCTGATTATAATTGACAATCAACCAGGACTTTTTTTGAATTATGAGAAAAGAAAAAAAATTGAAAAAATATTTATTTGAAGTTTACATTATTTTTTGATTGAATGGGATCACAATGAGTATATTTACACGTTTTACGTTAAATTTGAAAGAAAAAAAAATTCTGATCAAAATAATTGGAATTATTAATATTTAAGCTATCGGTAATTCTGACTCCTTAAAACCTTACCATTTAGAAGAGCAATAAAACAAAAAATCACCACGACCAGAGGGGTAAATTAATTATACAACTTTCAAGTACATAAAACAAAACAACACACATTTAAATCAAAGTCCTCAAGGCTGAACAAATTAGCTGTTCATTCTTTTGCAAATATGATCTATCTATAACAAGAACAATAATCAAATAGAGCTTAAAGCAGCGCGTAACCTAAACCTGATTCAACTATACGCACATATAGAAGGGGTGGTCAGCTAAATGTAGCAGGTCACGGTTGTGCAGTAATGGACTGAAACGATATCAGATTAAAACCACCTGAATGTGAAATGTGCGCAAGCGGTGGGCAAAGATCCGAGCTGACCACGACAGTCGCTTTCTGAGCCTCGATCTGCGCCCGCGCTCTCCGACGCACGCTCCGCGAACACACGCTTCCCGCCACAATTTAAACTTCGAATTACGTTCAAAAACACGTAATTGAGAATTTTGTAATTGAAATGCATTAGCGCGTAAAACTGAACCACTGTGATAGTATCAGTGTCCGTATTGCAATCGGACTGCTAATATCGATCGTTGACGATAAATAAATTGTTTTTATACGATATTTTGAACGTAAAGTCGAACTCGGGAAGTGTGTTTATTAAAAGTTTTTGTGTTACAGTGACAGGTGCAAATATTGTGGTCTATGGATAATGGTGAACTACAGTCGTTTATTGAATAGCTCGAATATATGTTGAAATTCAAAACAGATTGATTTTTATTAAGGGTAAGTTATTACATTACTTTCAAATTGATTTAATTGGAACCGGTAAAGTTATTTACACAATAAGTAATATCTTTCGCTTTCTAAATGAGTCGACCATGAGGCAGGCCGCAATCACGACGGCATAGATTTAAATTTGCAGAAATAAATGTAGAGTTATGATTAAATTAGGAATTTTATGTTTACTATATTTTAAAGAGTGTAATTATCTTAGGAAACAACTAATTGTACAAAAATTGTTACCAATTTTATTTGGCGGTTTGATATTTGGATGGTAATTTATAACGATACCTGTATTTTTATTAGGTATGCATTAAATGTATTTCCTAGTCTACGCCCTTGCACTTGTTGGTCGGTTTTATGTTATTTGATATTGCTTGTTATTATTGCAATTGGTGTTTTGTTAAAGCAGGTTATGAACGTTTCTATGCGGCTTGGCGTGACTACGGATATTTATCGCAAATTTGGAAAATATAAACCTGGATTATTTATATTGTATACGCACAAGGCATATTTTAATGAAAAAATAATCAGAGAAGCATTTTTGAGGCTAAAAAAGCTTCAAAATAGCTCTTATAACCACTCTTTTATTATGAAAATGAAATTTATGAGGAATTAATTCACGTCAGGTATCGCATTCATTGAAAAATATTCACAATTCATATGAAGAATCCTCACGTGTGGATTACTCGTTGGAATAATCCATGAAATAAGATTACCTACTTCATTTATACAGGAATTCAATATGAGTCTTTAAAAGTAGAAAAAATTGGGAAAGTACATATGGTATCTGTAAACAACGTTGATTTAACATCTGAAATAGAATTGAATAATTCTCCAGTTAAAAGTTAATTTAATATAAGAAATCGTTCAACTCAAAACAATATTAAAATTAAATGTTTTTATTCTTTTATCTTAACGCGTTTTCGATGTGTGTTCCAACCAATGATTTAAAAGCTTTTGCTAAGGTAAAACCAAAGAAAATGGCGTGAGGTTATGTATGTATGTAAAACTTTATAAAGATCACAAATGGCGGCTTTGTCACAAAAATGATATCCTGCTTACAGTTTGAAGACAAATGGATACAAATTATAAAGTAAAATATTTACATTAAAAGTGCTATGAAATAGTTTTTTTTTGTCAAATGATTTCAATGTGTGCAAGATGTAAAGATCTTTAGATATAGGTTTTCGATAAAAAAATTAACGAGAGTACATATTTCAAGCACTTAGTCCCATTAGCCTCTTGCATATAGCCTAGATCAGCAGCCTGCATACAATCGATAGGTTATCGGGGTGTAACAAATTATTGTACCGCAACCGAAATTAAACTTTAATTAATTGGAGTGTAAAGGAAATTAATTATCGTACATTTATGTTATAAAAAACGCGCACTTATTGATGAAGTCATTACGAAAGTGTTTTTCGTGAAAACTTACATTATATGACTAAATGATTGATTTTTTAAGTTGTATTGAGTAGGACACGTTGAGCAGTCGGTCCCGGATGCTGTATACTTGCATTTAGTCCTTGATATTCTTTGTCAAAAGGCAACAACACGATATTCAACGACCACTTTGGTGATGGGGTAAATCTATCTGCCTCAGACGCCAGTGGTTGCGGATTCGATTGCCTTTTTTTTTATTGTAAGGATAGAACGTTTGTCTTCCATGCCACCTGATGGAAAGAAAAAAAATCAAGAACAAGAAAAAAAATATTCCGGGTCTGGGTGTTCATCTATATAAGTATTTATATTCTAGGTTTCCCCCTAGTTCGCTACATGGTATCCCATATCAGAAGCTTCGCTTAGTTTGAAGCCATGCAGTTGGTGTGTTTATTCAGGGATTTTATTTTATTTATTTATTATTTATTCACCAACTAGGTGGTTTACTGGAGGAAGCTAATATTGTTGAAATTTATGTCATATTGCAAATATAGATGTTACGATTATCCTTAGGTGTCGTCGTTGAATCATCATCATCAACCAGTAGACGTCCACTGCTGGACATAGGCCTCCCCGTCGTTGAATACTTAGATATGACACGTCTATCCTTATGATGAAATAGAGTACCTTGATCTTAATGATTAAGAACAAATAACATTTATTTTGACCGAATCGTTAAGATATGTATCACTCGTTACCGGGGCGTGAAAATTAACCTAAAAGTCGAGTTGAAATGCATCATATAATTTAAGACGATAAAATCTTGGTACCAATGTTTTTAATTTTATTTAAAAAATGGGAAAACTAAAATGTATGAAAAACCTGTAAGTAGTGTTTTGTGCAATAGCCCACATAAAATTGTAATTTAAATACTGAATACAGTGCCCATGGGACAAGGAAGGAAACAAACCTCCATAATTCATAGTCACATGACATGACATGTCATCGCCGCACTAATGATATTACTCTCCTTTAATGACATGCATATCTAAGAATGGAAGAGATGTCATAACCAGTTCATTCACTTACAGATTCAATTACATTTATCTTTAAACATAGAATAGAATTTACAAAAATAAATAATTAAAATCCCCAAACAATCATACCAAATACATGACCACAAAGCTTGTGATATGGGATAGCATGTAGCGAACTAGGGGGAACCTAGAATATACATACATACATATACATATACACTCCCTGAGGCAGATAGTATTACTACTTCACCCAAGTCGCCGTAGTTCCCTTAAAATAATTTGTTCCAATACAGCTGTTCTACAAGAAAGCAACCTTGAAGTTATCTGTAAAGCTGCGTCCCCAGTACGCAAACGGTTAGCGGCCGACTGAGTTGGTGGCGTATCGATTTAGTAAACCCTTCAATATATTTGAAATGGAGTGTCCCCAGTTTGCTATTTTTGCGCTCACTGTACGCAGTTTGCAGCGTTACGCGCCGACTATCTTAGTGAGCGGCCGACTCACACGCGACGTACGAAAATTGATCTGATTTTGCAGCTAACTCAAATTTCAGTACGCCACAAATTTGCGGCTCACTCAGTCGGCCGCTAACTGTTTGCCTACTGGGGACGCAGCCTAAGACACAAAGACAAAAGTTTGACGACACCTGAACGACCACCTGGAGGTAACATTGTGAAACAACGGATGCACTCCTTATTGGTTAATTGGAGCAACCATTCGCTTCAGTCGATTAGGTTTTTTTAATAGAGGCAGAGTATTTAGTAATCCGTAGTATGTTATACAACATGTACAGTCAGGCGCGCATGAAGTTTACACATTGACCTTCAAATCGACTTTTTCTTTCTTTTTGATTTTTACTTTCACTTGACAAAGCCGGTATGCAAATATTATGGATTTCTATATCAAATGGCATTTATATCGTATTGAATTCAAGATTCTTTCGTACAAAAGAGAACTATGGATTTTGGTTGTCATGGAAACTATTGTAGAGATTTAAAGCTAAGATCTAGGATTGAGATGTAATATTGAAATCTACTGACCATGTAGATGTTTCAACAATTCATAGAATGTTCTTGAATGTTAATACTTCATGAATAACTCTAATATTGTTGATGCTTAGTTTGACTTGCACTCCAAATGTTGTGTTGTAGTTGTGTGTGCACGTGTGTGGACAATATGCCTACAATGTTCTCCTGACAATAAGTTAAGTGAGAGTGTGATTTAGATACACAATCTTCTGTTAGTGAAACAAAGGTTCAGATCTTGTTTACTTACTATTTAAATTGATCATATAACACAAACAGAAATTGCATGAGTATAATAAATAAAACATCATAATGAATCAAAACCCTAAAGATCCTGATTTTTGTATGATATTATTTAATCTGGGACCAAAGTCCGGAGCTTTTTGTCTCAAAATATTTGTACAAAGCATTATTTATAGAATATAACTTAAAGAAATACGGATCTGGATATTATTTTTGCAAGGATTTCAAAAAACTTTTCAAATTCCCTCTTTCTGCCTCCTCCAATTCAAGAATATCTGCAAACAAAAAGTGACTCAATTGAAATTGCTCTCCGTGGTTAAGACGTAATCCACTGTGAGATAAAAAAAAATATTTTGGTGCCCATAGGTTCAAATTCTTATTTTGAATATCTGGTGAGATATATTGAAAGAATCATTGAAGAAATATTGAAGTTCTTTGAGAGAAACCTTTGAAGCCAGTATTGAGAATGTGCCCTTTATTTACTATGAGGCTTCACTTTTTAAAGAAAAGCCATGCATGTGCACATTGTGTATTAAAAATGCGATAGTTTGAAATTAAAACAGTAAAAATTTAATTCTTGACAGGTGCATTAATGAATAGATTAGATGAAACAGAATCTTACAATTCACTTTTCAAATGTACCAGCAATTTGAAGGCGGAACTTTAACTAGAATCAAAATAATAGAACAACATTGTCTTACCTCAGAGATAATTGGACTTTAAGAGATAAGTCTTAAGTGAAACTTTTTACAACTTTAATTAGAATTTACTATCTACAGAGGTTTGTGGAAACGGATTAAACTACAATAAATTACAAAAATAAATTGTTTGCGGTTACTTAACTTTAAATAACAAACGACCACATTTTGTAATTAATAGAATGTAAAATAAAATTAACTCCATTTTCTGTTTTTTATACATAAAAGGAAAATGCCGTTACATTAGTAGCTATCAAACGTAAAGCATTTTCATTTAATTATAAGTGTCGATGTAATTTATAAAACGTAAATGCATCGCACCAATTTAAAAATCTAATACAAAGTGTCATACATAACTTTGAAATTACAGTCTTCTATTGCACTTAAATATTGTCACGAATCTACAATAATATATGCAAATAAGTATGTATTTAAAATCGCATGCCATTGGAGTCAAAATCCGGCGAATGAGATAGAAAGTGATTTCGTGTGCGCCTGCGGCTTCTGGACGTTGCGTATACGGTCGGCAAAAACACTACAATATACGTCTGATATAATTTAATGTCACTTTATATTTTATGATGACATTTTAATAATTTGGTTATGTGTTGAGTTGGTATAAAACATGTAGCAGCATGAGTTGATAATACGAATACAATTACTATCACAATTAAAAAATATATCATTGATTACTCACATACTATTTTAAATTTAAGGTTTGTAGAAAACTTTTCCTTATATTATTTAATAGACAAGTAAGTACTTATTTTTAGACACGTTATGTATCTTAGATTAAAACATATGTTTTACTTTACTCATATTATGACTATTTATTTAAAAAATATATGGAACAAGTAGGATTTCCATGAGATGTTTTGAGGATTTGACCAGCCAAAACCGTAAGTTAGTTATTATTATAATTCTAAATTTGTATCATTCTCTTAACGATAAAGCAAAAATTGCCATATTATTTCTTACAATATCTGGGTAGTTATAACATATAATTAAAAATCATACATTTACTTCTTCAAATATTCAAATTACAAAGATTGCGTGCGCCTCTAAGCATTAAACAAACAAAATTATTGTTTTAACGAGCATGTAAGCTAAATTGCTGACCGTACGTCGTCTCTCCACGCAACGATACTATTACGATGGATTATATTATTGGAATTGCGTCGGTCAACGACCAATCGTGTGTTTATCGCGTCGATGAAGACTGTATTTTCTTCTAATTAATCTTGTTGATGATCACGAATAAATTACATGACAGTCGTTGAGAAAATATGTCGCTTGGGTTATCGACTTTTCAAGTACCAAACTTTATGTTACTTGACGCATTAAAACTGATATTAAAGTGAAGGAAATCCATGAAAGTAACGAACGTGATGGGCGTTGTTGATAATTTTCATTGCCTTATATATTTGCGTTCATTATCAAGCAAATGGGTTATCAACGTTTGTTACGATCAGATAAAAAATTAAGTATTAAAAGTACTCCATGATATTTGACCGAAACGATGATAGCCGCTGATTTTTTTATTACCTATATAACGATTTTTACTCAAGAAAAATATTTATTGATTGATTTATTGCAAATATCGGGTAAAATAATTTGTAAATACCGAGTGAATGGTTACGGCACCTTTCCAACAGCCAGTTTTATTCTCCATCATCTCGAAAGACGACTTTAAGATCGTTTAATAGTTTTGAAATTTGTGAAAGGCACCAGAGCATGTTTTAAATATAAGACGCAAGCAAAATAATGGAGTGAATGTTGGGTTTTAGTCAGGTCTTACGATTGCCAGGTTTCAAAATTATTGAACAAAATTACTTCCATTGAGATTTTCAACATATGAAGTCCGTATTTATGAAAAGTTCTTTGATTTAAAATTAATCTCAGTAACATTATAATATTGATGATGATTTCGCAGTAAGTGGTATCAAGTGACCAAGGGGATGGGAGTCACTTTCAAACGTGGATATCTATACTTAAAATTATTTTATTCGATATCCAAAAAACTGCAAAGCTTAACATACTACCTATTTCATGTCCATCTCGAAAGCGACCCCCGTTGACTGATAAAACAGACGCTAATGATTGATAGCTTTCTTAACGGTCAATCTGACCCCTATAGCCACATGCTACAACGGTATTAATAAATACATCAAAATTTCGAGATAAAAACCCGGTGAAAAACGTTCTTGATTTATTATTAATCTTGTCTACCTATAACAAAACTGCTGTTAAGTTATAACCAGCAACACCCATGGATAAGTTGTTTTGCTAAAGATAGGATCAGAAATCGTAGGTTCCAGTACCAGTAATCACTATACTTATCCTTCATTTCTATCTGACTGAACCACCGCAAAATTATTGTAGGTTTAAATAAACAAGACAGGACATAAGCGTGCTTTGTATCAAAGTCTAATGGTCGCACGTTCGATCCCCGCACAATGCTTTTATTCGTGTGCAAGAACATGTTTATTTGTATTAGCCTGTTAAAAATAGTATAATATGTAAGTCTATTGTCTAGTAACTATAATACAAGCATATGAGCTTACAGCAGGGCTAGGTGAAAAAAAGTCTTACTATTATTTATTTAACTTAAAAAGAGAAAAGCTCTATTAATAAATGTAAAGGAGATGTAGAGCAAGCCAAACGTTTAAAGGCTGTTGGCTAGCTAGGCAGCCCCTAAAGCTTTATCCTTAGTCACTATTTTTCATCTTAATGCGTCGTTATTAACATGATAACTGGATGTTAAACAACTAGTTTGCCGAACTAATATTTAACTTTCCTTATTGGTGTGTTAGTTAGCATCGTTGAAAGAAAAGTCAATAATGTTGCGGCAATCTTTTGTCGCACATGCAATATTTTTCATAAGATACTATAAATTTAACATCTTGTTGTAACTTTAATGTTCTGTGCGTCACGTATGACGAATAAGTTTACAAAAATCCAATTTATATCTGTAACCTTCAGTATGGTAAAAGTGACAATGGTTTTTCAGTTAGGTTCTTAACACTTAAGTTGTAAAAACTTAAAAGTTTCCTTTTAAAATCATACAAACATAATGCATATGTAGACAGTTATGGATGTTTACGCCATTTAAAAAGTTTTGGTCTTTGGAAATAATACTTTTTTGCTAAAACAGTAATTATACGTACATATTAAAATATGTTTCTGTCTTATTTTGTGTAATTATAATGTATAATAAAATTTAAAACCCTCCTTAAATATGATGCCTTCATCACAGCGTATACATTTGGACGTGAACAGATAGACTATTTAAATACCATAAATATTTGCGGTCTACTTCATATTAAAGACTTCCCTTCCACCATAGATATTATTAAACCAACCCACATACAAGTCATAAAATGTATTTAACCACAGATTATGTTGAGAAATATAAATATGATATATTCGCGGAAATGTTACCCGATAGCGCGGGAGAGAGTTTCTCAATGATAGCGTAGTAAGTCATCTTGCAAGCAGGATGTAGTAGAAACTGTGTAATTGAAGGTCATTCATTGACTGTGATTCTTACTCTACATGTAAATAAAGTACATTATTGAATATGAAGATTGGATTTGCAATTATAGGTAAAAAAATATTTGATTGCATTTTAAATATAACTTCAACCAAATCGTGTACGTTGGAAAAACCATAAAAAATGAATGTATGATTATTTTTTACAAGGCAACTATTGGAAAGGCTATAAGAATGTAAAAACGTAAAGTACTGAGTAAAGTAACGAAAATATATGGAATAATTAATCACGAGTGAATCATAAATTATAATAAAATCAGGTAACCCGAATGGTTTTTAGCCTTAACTAGAGAAAAGAGTTCACTTAATAATTTTGAATAATTTATAATAATTTTGAATAAACCCGCAAGCGGGTTTGCTTGATCCTTGTCCTTCAAGGGTTAGACCTTAAGATATTTATAATAGCCGCAGTTTTATTTAATTAGTTTAGTGAGTATGACTTAATTAAGACGACGACCTCCATAACTCAGGACTAGTGCACTAAAGCTTTCCTAAAATTTTGTCAAACTATTAAATTTAATGTGACATTTATTGAGGATGTATGTTTTGATTAGGTATGAATATGCATGGAACTTAATGACAAAAACACCACTTCATGGACTTGCATAAAACCAATTTAGGCTTTATAATATTTTAAATGTGGGCTTAGCTAATATATCTTGCTAAGTATTACAAGTTTCCACTAAAATTAATTGATTTAATTGATCTATTGCGGTAAATATCAATTGAACGAGATATGCGCTAGCCACGTTTAAGCATTATAAAAGGCCTTGGCTGTACGTTTATTAAAATCCAAAGTCAATTTTACTATCAATTTTCTTGTATCTCAGTAATTACTCATAATCCAGATCTAACATATTTTTTTCGTGCAATTTAACTCAAGTTTATTAAATTTTTTCACTTTATAATGAAGCTCATTTTATATACTTTTCCCCAAATTAACTTTTAAAACACGTTTGTCTGTGAGAAGAGAAACTAAAGCAAAGAAAGTGTTTTTACACAAAATGACTTATAATCAATAAAATACTCATTTAATTTAAATTAACTCTGTTTATCTGAGTAAAATATTTTTAGGTGCTATTTTCTATATCAAATATACAAAATAAATAAAAATTTAAAACAAATTAAACGTAAATTAATTTTCACAAACAAATAGTTACATATACACCAAATGAAGACAAAACACAAGGCCGTACTACTCACTAAAAAAGAAAAGAGCTTTACTATAGAAAAGAGTTCAACGAGTTTCATACAAACTACAAAATTTGCGTTTGTGTTCATAAATATTTATTAGAGTCAAGGACAATAATCCGTTACAGCATTTTCTTATTAAATTGTTGCCTTTTTACACTCTATTATTATATCTTGCTTGCTTAATAGCTTGGCCTTCTTGGGAGAGTTTAATTTAAAATGTCGAAGCGTGAGTTTTTGAAGATTCAATATTTTCTGATACAGAGTGTTATTAATATTATGATGAAACAAAAATTAAAAAATTAATAACTTTAAAAATAAAAAAGCCTAATCTAAAAAAAATATAGAATGGCTTTGTACTTTAATATATTTATTCTGAAAGTCTAAAACAAAGTCTGCCAGTAATTTTTCTCGGAAAATTCATTTATTTTAAACATAGCTGTCCTAGCTGCAATGCATGACCATGGGTGAAGCTCATTATTTAAATAAAAGTTCGTTAAAGTTAATCACTAACTGCAAAATGTATAATTGACGTAAGTAAGGTACTATCGAATTGCAGTTATTGCATTTTTATATTGAACTCTCAACTCTATATTTTTTACTATTCTTTCTTATAATATTTTACAAAACGATCTTGAATGACTCGACATTTAAATTAGAACACAATAGATGACTGCACTTCATGTCACTAGCATTTATATTGATAAGCAACAATCAATGCTTTTTTATTTTCACGTACAGTGAACAATGAAACAGGGACATCCCGAACCTAACTTCTCTGAAAACTATTGATAAATAATAAATAAATAAATATTTCTGACACTCACACAACATTATCTAGCCCAAATTAAGTTTCTACTACTACTACTACTAGATACTAGTTAACTGATATACTTAACAAATGACTTGACGACTAATATCTGTGTTCATCACACAAATATCCGTCGTCGCCAGGATTCGAACCCAGGACCTCTGGCGTAGAAGAAAAAATCTGCAGATCGAATAAATAAGAAAGCACTACTAAACATAGTTTATTTTCTCGTTCATTATTTGTCATGTATATTTTGTAAACAAACCTTTAATTACGTAAATAAACATCGGAAGTTAATGAAAAGTCATGGCAGGTTAAGAAAAACCAGTTGTCAAATTGTGTTTATATGATACTACTGTCGATTCCGTGATAATGTGCGCCAGTACGTACGTATCCTTGTTGATCAAGAAAAGTAATTCACCTTGATATTTGTACTTGTTTTATTCTTTATGCGAATACTCGGACAACAATTATATCGAGCAATTTATCGTCAGAAAATGTTACACGAATGAGTAATTTCAGAATATATGTTTAAGCTTCCGGGAAAAAAGCAATAGTTTTTGTAAATTTATACTTTCAGCACCCGCCGATAATAGAATGTTATATAATATTTATTATATAACATTCTATTATTAGTGCCTAAATTTGTTCTAAATCGACGTCTGATCGAATGAGTTCTGGAGATATTACTGCCTTGGTCTGGCTCCTTTATACATTTCAGGAATCACAAGTTATCTCCAGAATTTATACGTATAAACGAATTTCATGTGAAATACGGTTTCACAGTTCACTTAGATAAATTGCCGTAGCAAAACTTCATGCTATTTAATTTAAAGAAATCGCAGTATTTGACGGGAAGAAATTGTTTGTGATGCATGAACCATTGTATAAATAAATAAATATTTCTGACACTCACACAACATTATCTAGCCCAAATTAAGTTTCTTAAAGAACTTGTGTTATGGATACTAGATAACTGATATACTTAAGAAATATATAAACATACATATTGAATAAATAAATATTTTTATTAGAATAAACTTAAATAAACATATAAACATCCATGACTTGACGACTAATATCTGTGTTCATCACAAAAATATCCGCCGCCGCCGGGATTCGAACCCAGGACCTGTGGAATAGAAGGCAATGTATGTTACCACTACACCAGCCGGTCGTCATGTATGTATATTGTATGTAGTCTACCGTACATGTAATAAATAGGACGGTAAAAACAAAAGCTGCTACGACAAATTATTTGGCAGTATTTCCATTCTATTTAAATACGCTACTAAACCACTTTTAAAACTCAAGACTTCGATCAACCTAATGACATATGTAACTTTCTCTATGCATAAGCCATTATGATAACTTTATGTGCAGTTATGAAAGTTCAACATATTCTTTAATGTTTTGTGAACTTCCTCAATCATTCACATATACATTAGCATACAAAGAAATGTTAGGTTCTAAGACTATATTACTAAATTATCTTGACCTTACATTTAGCTTATATCATTGAAGACTTGTTGAGATTTCATTGTCTTTCTTAAAGTTTCTCTGTTAATTACAATTATCACTGTACATCTTTTTATATTCTATGATGTAACATTGTTAAGGTCTTTCGAATAAATTCTTCACTGCAGTGCCAAAAATAGGGTGCTGGTCTTCAATAGTTTGCATGTTTATGCATGAATAGCAATTCTATGTTTCGTTGGCTGTAAAAAGATCATTATCAATTACATCTTATTAAATAGAAATAAGGATTCGAGGTGTGATTTTTTGAGGTGTGGTGTGCGTTTTCGATTTGAGTTATTCTGAATTGAGTTACTTGTGTAATTTACAGAGCTCGGTACACATTGAAGATACTGATAATTTTATCTCATGTTTCAAGATTCAATATAAAAATATGGAATATTTTAAACAATACAGTATAAATTTTGATTTTGGCACTTGTGACGTTCATATCTGAAAAGGAACCGGAATGTTGAAAAAATTCAACTAAAACGCGTTTTATTAAATTTCAATATGACTGCAAATTGCTATTAAAATAAATAGTACCTTCATAGCCTTGTTCGGAAACGTCTAATAAAGTTATTTTCAACACACTTGCTCTGGGCTATAAGTCACGCGTGCATTAATATATTATACCCTAGTGCATAATATAACGAATCCTACATAGTTGAATTGTACCTTTGTGCAAATTACATGCGAGTAAACAGAGCATATTTTATTGGTCCGGGTTATACATTAAATATTTTCAGAAACAACAAAGAGGTTTTATACCACTTCAAATCCATATACGTTTTTAAATGTTTGCGCCTTATATTAGTAAAACAAATTTGTATATCAAACAAATTATTCACAATTTACAATAATTTGTTATAAAATATCAAAATATTTGCATTTACCACTCCAAATTAAACATTTTCACTTAAAATAGGCTGTATATGCAAAACAGACATTGACACATTTGGCGGAAAAAAAACCTACGCGCATGCGCGAGGTGCGGCGCCATTTTTCAATCACAATTCACAGCTTTGTTATCAAATGTGTTTGTTATTTTATGACCACGTATGTCTATCTTTTACTCACAAGTGTGTTGAAAAACGTCGTATGTAACTCGTGAGCGTTGCTAATTACAGTCTCGGCTCATTATTAAGCCCTCGCCTGCGGCTCGGGCTCAAATCACAGCCTCGACTGTAATTAGCAACTTCGCTCACTTGTTACATAATATACTATTAACTAATTATTTTAATAGTAGTTATGCGAAGAGTCCTACATAAAAATAATTATAAATAAGTAACATAACCCAACCTTAGCACAAAAATAAACGTCATAATTTTATAGTTACTTTAACTAAACAACAATAGAATTGTGATAGCATAATTACACGCATAGAGCTTTGTATGATATGTGAAGATATGCGTTTAAATATTTTATTTCACGCTTCGACGCTTAAGATAATCAAAACGGATATTATTCTTAATGAAATCTTCGAATTAAAGTCTCTATTAGATTATAGTATTTATCTGGCAATCACTGAACCGTTTTTGATGAATCTTGAGTATTTTGACAGGCGCAGGAAACATTTGATAGGTAGGCACTATTCATAAATTAATGACTGTTGTTTCAAGTACAATGAAGATCAAATTCAAAAGCATAATGCAAGGAAGCGGATATACAGGGTGTTTGGCCCATCGCCGGCCAAATTGATATGACCTGTAGAGTAGGTTATCTGCTATGCCTAACTGGCCATTAAAACTTCCAAAGTCATGTGGTTTTTTCTAAAACAACTTTTCAACTCTTTATTTGTCACCCCGAAATCATCATAAAAAAATAAATAAAAGTATCAAGTGTAGACAGCTAATTTTGATTTTATTTAAATTTCTACTGTTTGAGGCTTCTTTTAAGTCCTAAAACAATATAATCAATTAAAATCGAAAAAAAAAATTCATACATCTTTGGATTTCCATACGTATAAAAAAATTAGAAACGGCGTCCAGGATCTTTCAATTTTACAAACACTTCTTTGGTCTTTCCTCTTTATAATGATATAATAGCTACTGATTAGAATTAGATTCTGGTGATGCATTTCACCGATCCCTTCTGTCTATAGTGAAGTCCTTGAATAAGTAACCTTTAAGATTTTCCCTGGTTAAAAAAGTCACAAACGATAGGTAGCAGAGGTGAACAAGACTCGACTAACATAATTCCAAAGAGGAGAGTGGCTGGAGCGGCTTAGCGCGGCGCGGCTGCTCTTCTGTCTTCCTGTACGCAACCTGTCCAAACTAGTTTATGCTATGCAAGTAAGGGATACAAGACCGATTTTACTTCGCAAGAGTGAGAAAATAGCTCGTACCTATTTCCCATGTATGTTTCACAATAGCTTGTACCATATGCAAAATTTTTTTTGCCACAATTTTGAATTTAACTTTACGCGATTCCTTTCACTAATTTAGTAAACTTCGCGATGTTCTGAATAGTTTTTATAGAATGTGACATATCATTAGAAAGAAGAAAAACCAAAGAAGGTTTTGTGAAATTGGAAGATTCTGGTCACCGTTTTTAAATTTTTTACACGCATGTAAAGTCAAAGACTGATTTTTTTTTTGGTTTCCTCAATTTCCTCAAACAGATTAAATTAAATTAGATTTAAATAAAATCAAGATTAGTGATGATCAAAAAAAAGTTGAAAAATAGTAATTGATTGAATCAGGCGTTACTTTGCGGAAATCCATGACAACTACTATAAAAAGTTATTTTGCTAATTCCGCGACTTGTACTTGCACTAGTGATGACTTGTACTTGCACCGAGTTCGGTGGTGGTCGTTGCACCCTGAGGATGCTTCTGGTTGAAGCGAAACACGTGTCGGTGATAGCTTGTGGTGTGGGTTTCCAGGTGTGTGTTCATTGCATGTCTTGCTTCTTGCTTGAGGGAGGGAGGGCGGTGAACCTACGCATGAAAATCCTGCATCACTAGTGCAAGTACAAGTCGCGGAATTAGCAAAATAACTTTTTATAGTAGTTGAAAAATAGTATTAAAAAAAACCACATGGCTTCGGAAGTTTTGATGGCCAGTTAAGTATAGCAAATAACCTACTCTAAAGGCCATATCAATTTGGAGGAATCAAAACTAATGGATACGATAAGTTATTATTGAATCGAAAGGTTGTTGCCTGATCTAATCCAAGGTAATTTGTATTATTTGTTACTTACATTTCCACACAAATAAGTTTGTTGAAAGAATTAATTCATAGACAAGAATTAATTAAGATAAAAAACACATATTCCGAGTTATTAAAAGTGTGTGAACTATACATTCCATATAATTTTTTTGTAAAATCTATCAAACTGGTGCGTTGTGAAGATGTTATACACGTCTTTATTTGATATTAAAATCAAAATCTATATCCTAATACATAAAGCTGAAGAGTTTGTTTTTCGTTTGTTTGTTTGTTTGAACGCGCTAATCTCAGAAACTACAAGTGGGATTTGAAAAATTTGATAGCCCAGCTCTTGAGGAAGGTTATAGGCTATATTTTATCCCGTGATTCCCACGGGATCAAAAGTTACGCGGGTAAAACCGCGCGCGGTGGCTAGTCAATACTATTTTTTTGTCTTATCTTTATGAAAGCACTATAGTAGAACGTATCATGTAATCCTTAATCCATATAAGCCTAAATGGGCTAACGTTTACAGTCCGCATGCATTATTTATATGCACATACACATCTACTATGTAATGACATGTCACGCAATATAATTGCCACTTAATTTTATTCACGTACCGGGGAAAAGTTTGTCGTTGTAGGTACCATAGCCCTTTGTTGGTAACTGTTGACTTTTTGGCAATTGGAAAGTTAAGGAAGGAACTTGTTAGCCTAAGGACCGGACATTGCATTGTGTTTGTACAATTATGAACTTGTTATCTAATAATTAGGCAACTTGTGGGTTTGAACATCCTGGATATACAGCTGTTTATTCAAAATATAGTAGTCGAGGTTAGAAAAGGAAGTAAATAAAGGGTTAATTTTTGGATGGTGAAATCAAAACAATTGGTTTTAAAAAAAAAGCAATCCTTAAACTTAAGTCTGAATGCAATTTAATTAGTCACATAATAAAACAGCCTCTTCTATCTGTCCCTTTGGCCACTAAGCCTCTAAACTTTAATTTAATTATGTATTTTAATTATGTACAGGGTGTATATAATTGAAATTCTGTAAAAGACTCCATATGAGCCCAAAACTTGGTGAAAAAAATAATAGTAGGCCCACTTTGATTGTTTAAATTACAAAATACAGTTAATACTTTATTTATACTGTTTGTTTTTATTTATCTTATTTTTGCAATACGCTTGTTTTACAAATTATTTTCATTTTGTGAAAAACTGTTGATCGTGTGACTATCGTACATAAACTGTAATGTTATACATAATGCAATCCAAATTAATTTCTTAAGAATTAATGTACATTAAATATTAACATAATTACGTCATTTTCATAAGAATTAAAATACTGTTTCTGATAACCTTATGTTTAAAAACATTAAATTACATAAAACAAAAAGTCGCCTATTAAATAATGTTGCATACTGCAAACGTAGAATTTCTCTATAAAAAAGCCTTGTCCTTCAGCAAAAGAGATGCCCCAGCCTCGGCTGAAAAAAATTGAGATCTCTTCGGCGATTACTTTCAATAATTCAAAATCATCAGAAGAATCCAATTCAAAAGAATCAGAGATTGAGATTTCTTCTACGAAAAATACTAATAATGCGATATACCAAATAGTTCTGTGGTTCAAAAATAAAAACAAATTCTTATTACTTACGTTATTTTTATATTATTATCCGTCAGGTTTTTTTGTGCTGCAATAATACTGTTTATTTTTTTGTATAAACCAAAATACAAAGTAATTCTGTAGTAATTTGTGTGTCAAAAACTGTTCTTCTCGTTTATGGCTATAATTTCGCTTGGTGTACATAGTCCTACCCAAGGCTCCATACAATCTTGGGACATCTCTTTTGAAATAGTTTTGTACATTCAACAGCCCGATCCTAAAGGATGGTTATAGGGTAAGTAAGACCAAGAAATTCTCACGAGATTAGTAAAGCAAAAGAAAACGCTCAAACTGTTAGTTATCACTAGAATTTGATAGAAAGAAAAACTTGCGTTTATTGTTACATCATATTTATAACTACTGACAAATTGTATTTAAAACTGTTGCACTATAGTTTAATGAGAATGTTAATCGTAACATTTAAATAAGTTGAATAATCATCTTTTCTTGAAGTGAACCTTAACACCACGTAGAAAAAAGCCATAATTGAAATAAGAAAACGTTAATTAAAATAAGCCGTTAGCAGGCTACCGGACATAGGTAGAATTTACAAGCAGAGACCGGTGAAAGTGTGGTTTTCTTTAAAATGCGCAATTTAAGACAATCATATAATAAATTACTTACTGAAGTGACTTTCTTCGCGTTCATACTTACTTACCATTTTTGTCTTAAAAGATTCTCCGCTACGCGTGCACATAACAGTTGTTAGACTAAAATAATTGTATTATTGTGCTTTAAAACGACAATTGTTTTAAGCTTAACAATAACTGTCAAAATGTCTCCATTGTCTAAAATATAAAAGTTTAGTTTTAAGGTGATGATGTATTTAAGTAATGTTAGATAATATTGTGAAGACTTAAATTATATGAAGTAATATTATAAATATGGAATTTGTTATGACACTGCATGAAATGAGATGTAATGATGCTAAATAATAATCAAAACAGTAGTAAAGCTATGTTTGATAGCGAGTTTATTTGCTGTTTTCGTTAAAATGTATCGATTAACACTTTCTGTAATAGCTGTTACACAGTTCGTATCTGTCACTTAAAGGGAACCCTTCGGCACCAGGTACGGTCGACTTCAAAAGTGGAGGCAAGGCATATTGCAACAAGGGATATAATTTCCTGCACGGTCATTGACTGAGTCACACACTCATTAATTTCATTAATTTAAGATGTCTGCAGTTTAATGAGCACCTTATCACAGCGTTATAATTCTAAAATTCTGATAGCGACTTCTATTACCTCTTTCGAACCTAGCGTAAACTATGCCTCCATTTTGGACTTCATCTAAACATACAGTATAAATAAATCCTATGATTTTAAGTGCGCTGTTAGGTTGCAAATGATTGAAAATAAATGCCATATAGAGAGCTGCAATAAAAAAATATAGGAACAGAAAATTCCATAACTTATGACTAATACGGTTATTGACTTATCAAGTGCAATTACCGCATTACATCATAGATGTCGCTCTACAAAACATCTAGGTGGTAGCCAGTGGCCGGCGAAAGTGTTGCAAGAAACAGCGAGCGCGCAAGCAATGTGTCTTCGCGCAATTAACGCATGGCACATACGCGGATCTAACTACTATTTATAGAATGATTAAACATACTTCAATAGTTTATTAAAGAGAAAAAAAGCTTTTATTTTATAGTGGGTGTTATCATTAGGCGATTATATTCCGTATCTTCAAGAGATATCAAAAAATGATTTTTTTTTTAAATATTGTATGGATAGGACGTTTGCCTTCCATGCCACCTGATGGAAAGTGCGCATGAAGACTATGGTGTTACACGTCCATCCACGAGAAACCTATTCACTCGACACTTAAAAGTTCCAGGACTGTAGTGGTCAGGAAAAACAGACGCATGCACATTGTTCCACTCCTTGGCAATCAGTACCAAAAAGGAACTATCGAAGCGTTTTGTTCGACTTCTTGGTAAATCCACTATATAGGGATGGAAGTTCTGTCTGCGTCTGGTAGTCCGGTGGTAAAAAGGGGTGGGTTCAATTTGGTCAAAAAGAGCACTCGCACACTCACCAAAATGTAGCCGATAAAATACTGTCAAACAAGCAACCTTACGACGATGCTCCAGCGAGCAACCTTACGACGATGCTCCAGCGGATACACTGATATCGAAAGTGCGTAAATTTTTTGATAACAGTTTTTATTAAATACAACCTTCAGTAGCTATAGTTAGGGTACGATCGCATTTGCAAGCTTAACACCCTGTATATGTTAAATGTTGGCTGGTAAAAAAAGATAACATGTGTTAGACTGCATGTCTACTAATAAGCCGAATAAAAATTATCAGCTCTATATGAGATTCATCATAAGTGAATATAAATTGAAAATCATCAGTATGAACATACATACATAACTTCACGCCTGTATCCCTTATGGGGTAGGCAGAACACCAGAGATTATAAATCTGATGTCACGTTTGACAAAGTTGGAGGTATTATAATGATGGAGAGAGACTATTTCAATAACAGGTGGTCAGCCGTCCACAAAAACGCCAATAAAACCTTTACTGACTTTTACAGTATGCCCGGGAAGAGAAGTAGCTGGTACATTCTATGCTTCTCATTCGCTCCCAGTCCGAATATGTAAGAAAATTTATATAAACTATTACGCCTGGGTTGCGAATCTCTAGTAGAATCGTTAAGTTGTGGACTCCCGATATTTTTTTCTGTGATCAGATTATTTTAAAACATTTGGTAAAAAACAATAAAATAATGATAGATAGAACAATGACAATCTTTAAAACTAGTATTTTTCATGTATAGTTATTTTTTTTTTAGATTATATCGTTCCGTAATATTTTTATGTAAATGATTTGTTTTTTAAGACCATGAAGCCCCCAAAAAGTAGCCAAAAGGAATAAAAACTATTTGGAAACGATCACTTTTGGTTAATATATGTAATATTAATGTGCATTACATAAATCAATGTCATTATACACCTTTACCAAATTTTATTAAGTTTGTTTTTCTACGTTAAAATTCAAAACATGAAAGTGCTCGTTATGTCATACGTCTGATTTTGGAATCGATTTACATAAAAAACAAGACTTTTTTTCTTCCTTTCTGTTTTATGAAAACAAACTGTAAATGAACTTAGCCCTATCTATCCAATCTAGCGTATTACATTAATTTACATCGCAGTATCCACAGACTGGAATCAAATGGAAAAATCTTATTTATTATGGGACGTAATATAATCTGAAATTCTTCTTGATCTAATATTAAAGTATAAGAAACTGAGTTTGTTATATTATTTGTATACTTTATTAGCCTCATCATAAAAAATACTAGAAATATAATTTGTACAACTCCCTCTTTTCAATTCAGAGGCTAAGATATACTCCATATTAAAAGGGTTCCTATATACACTATCTTATAAAGCAGGTGCACTATTATTTTCTTTATCCTGAAAATAATTTTATACATTTGACGACCGGCTGGTGCAGTGGCAACATACATTGCCTTCTATGCCAGAAGTCCTGGGTTCGAATCTCGGCGACGGCGGCGGATATTTGTGTGATAAAAACAAATATTAGTCGTCAAGTCATATTTCTATGTCTATTTAAGTTTATATTCTAATAAAAAAATAATGCATATGTTCAATATGTATGTTTTGTATATGACTTAACTAGGTAGGTATATCAGTTATCTAGTATCAATAGACTAGATAATGTTGTGTGAGTGTTATAAATATTTAGTTGATTTTATTTATTAACATTAATCCTACCTCTACTAATACCGTACAGCTGAAGAGTTGGTCGGTTTCGAATGTAGGTATATTTTTGCAGCCCAACGGTACCAGGATAGGTTATGTTCTACTTTTATTAAAAAAACACAACTGTATCAAAAAATAAATATTACTAGGACTTATTGAAGAAAAAGGTCATGAAAAATTGGTACGGTAAACTTTACAGAACTGACGTAGGATGTAATCTAGGAAAAGCTTGAAGATAGAATAGACCTAGCTCTATATAAAATAAGGTTAAGGCCAAGATCGCACTGGTAAATCATCTTTCCAGTTGTCTATGGTATTCTTGCTCGTCTGCCCCTTGTTACAAATATTTGTATGTGTATATTCATATGTTTGGTATTTTTAATATACCACGAATATAAAATAAGTAGTCAATCGGTTTCTTCAATGCTTAGTTATTGTTTTTTGTTTAAAAGAATTTCTCGTCCTCTCACAGAAACTTGGAAAGTTTAATTATATCCGGATAATAAGAGACAAGTCTTTTAACGATGGGCATTATTAACAAAAAGTTTTCATCAGAAAAAGTATTTCTAAAGCTGAATATTTTGTCTGCATGAAAAACTCGAATGTTCGGGTTATTGAAAATTTGAGTCAGCGACGACGGGTCTAAAAGATTTTTATAGTTCAATAATTTCAATATAGAGGGTAAAGAAAAAGGATTTTTAAACCCTGAGTTATAAAACAAACTTCCTTTAAACTGATGCAAAAATAAATTAGTAGCTGGTGTTGATGTGGAATGTGAAGCAAAAAAGTTCAATTCTTCAAAATTTAACCAGAAAATCTTTAAAACTCAAACACTGGCACCTTTTTGAACTATAACTGTACTTCATGTAATTAGTTGGTGGTGAAAGCCGTTAAAAGAACATTCATCATATAAACTAGCCGTCAAATAAAATTGCTTTGACGATAGTTCGTTTATGCACAAGACAAGAAAAAGCGATAAAATTCTAAGATCATAGGGAAAGAGAAATACTAGTAGCTCATTTGTGCTTCGCTGCATTAGTTAATTTATTCACAGTCATATAAACAGACAAGCCTTGTCAATTCATTAGCTAAGAAAAGCCAAAATCATTCGAACGTAAGTTGTCACATATTATACTTTAATAGTGAAAGTAAAAGAAATTCGTACGTGTCAATGAACTTCCTGTGGAATTTAAGAATATGCTTAATATCGAGCTTAATGGTCACACCTGCTTTAAGTATAAAATTAAAATGTTATCGCTTAGACAATGATGGGTTTATAAAACTTTTTTCTCAATCTGATGGCTTCAACTCAAGATTGATCGTCAAACGTGTCAAAATTTCCCCCTTTTTTTAGGCTTTGTGTCATTTAAAATTTAAAGTAGGAATTAAATTTCTTTGTTCCTGGTAAAGCACCACTCAAGCGAAAAAGTGACCGACCCATTAAAAAGTATTTTTCCAGAAAGAATTTGTTTTAATTCTATTTCGCACTTCAGTTTTACTATGCATATTTTTTATGATACAGTGAAAATGGAAGTCCTTCCTTTATTGGCACGTTTTTCTATTGAAAACTGTATGTTTTTACTTCGGTGCAATTATGAAATGGAACGTTGTTTCCTGTGGCTTCATTAGCCATCTTAGAACTGTCGGCTAAAGTATCAACGGCCAACGCATTATCCTGAGCACTTATGTGTAAGTTTTAACTCATTCTGAAAATGATAAGTCTATATAGTACCTACCTATGTATACAAATTTGATTTTGTGACACTTCATAGTCAAGTGATAGTTTAAATAAAAATAGCCAGAATCTCTTATTTTGAAGTTAATAAAAATAAGATTAATGTTATGAAGGTCAGCCGACTGTTCTTTAATCGTAAATCAAACGACAATTCCTCGTAAATGTCTTCACAATGTTTCATGCAATTTGCCATTCGCAGCACTTGTATCGGAAAACTGAAACTAGATTATTATTTTATATTACATCAAAGTGTTCAACAATTTCGAGTACAACAACTTTTATGGCCAATATTTTACGACCCATAATCATAACTTTATACATTATACGTCCACTGCTAAACAAAGGCCCCTCCTATAAAGAAGGGTAGTATATTTATCACAAGGTTTGGGAGCCTGTTGGCAATTGCAGAAACGTCATCCATACCGTTCACTGCTATCTACTGTTTTTTGACTTCTTTGTCGAATTCCTTGGTTAACACATAGGAAAGCCAAGCGCAGACTTAGGTGTTTTTTTTTTGTAGGATAAAAAAATGTTATAATTACAAACTATCATGACAAAATAGTTTATTTTGCTTTCTCCCACATTTGATCGTAGCATGCTAGTATTAGTAAAGTGCTTATCTTAACCGGAAAACAAATAATTCTAGTAGCTGGTGCTAGATATTAGTTTAGTAAGTAACATATAAGGTATAGTTAAATGAATATTATTTTTACTGACACACTGATATAAGTCTGCTGTCCTATAATACAAGCAAGAAGCTTGCATTCGGCCCATAATATCCGGCTGCTGGTAGTACGTAGACTTTAAAGTTTAAATGTCAGTAGAATTGATAACTCCATATTTGTTTGTAACAAGACAAATCATTATTGGTTTGACCTGTATTTTTACGACGATAATATTATTTATAAGCCATCTATTGCGTTATTCACACTAGTACATACAATCAAATAAATTTTTAAATATACAGGGTGTTCTAAAAAAAATCGGTTCCAATTGATAAGTGAGACCGGATTGAAACTTTATTTTTTTATATTATAAAATGATGTTTTTTTGTTTACAGAGTCAGGATGCGGTTGGGCGCGGGATGGGGCGTCATTGCTATAGCGCTGCTAGCTGTCACCGCCGCACTAAGTGCATCTCAGGTAAGAACAACGTAATACGAGTAGCAGCTACAAACGTAGGCAACGCTGAGATTGTCTGAAGAAAATGTTTGTAGCGACTAGGCCGTCCTTACAGCAGTTTTATATTTAACTAGCTGACCCGGCAAATGTTGTTTTGCCATATAAACAAAAAAAAAATTGATGTTGGCCGATTCTCATAGATACCGGATAAGCACAAAAAAAATTTTTTAAAAAATTTCATCAAAATCGGTCAAGCCGTTTCGGAGGAGTATGGCAACGAAAACTGTGACACGAGAATTTTATATATTAGATTTGTCCGTACATAAGTAGTTTTATGACAATAAAGAATGTTTATTTTGTAAGATTAATGGAAACGTAACGAACTCTAAATTAACTTTAGAAACGGGGAATTTACCATGGTTTTTATTTCTGTTGTCTGGATATTTCAGCATTGTTGCAAGCGCCATTATCACTACGGTGTCTGGTATATAATCACAGTAAACATACCGTTGTTAAAGTTAGTTCAAACGTTAATGACCATGATAGTTTTTAACTTGAAAACGAACTTTGTTCTAACGAACGAATCGAACAATTATTTAAAATGGTAGATTACTCTGAAAGTATTACCTCGAAAGCCTTAATCTTAGTGCTATAATCAATTTTGTGCATTATAGCTCGTAATCGTATCTTAATTTTCAATTACGTAATTTTAAAGAGTTTCTGAACTTGTTGTAAACATTCATTCATTCAACATTGGACTAGTAAATATCTTATGTCCTTGCGATAAAATCCTTTTAAAAGTTCATTATTCGGTTTGCACTTTCGATCCCAGAAACCAGTGATGTTTTTTTTTATTCGTACATTTTATTAAGAGTTTGTCATAAAAAACTGCAGATAAACATACAGCAACTTAGAAACAACACTCTCTGTCATAAACAGAAACTGATTACTACGGAGACAACCTTTTTGCAACGAGGTGACAATTTCTAGGGCTGAACTTAGAAATTGTCGCCTCGTTGCTTCAAATTTTGCTCGTGGCTCCGTTTATGCAAAGTTAGTAGCTAGGACTACACAGTTAAATTTCAAGATGCTTTGGGGGCAATAAAAATAAAATCATTCAAAGGGAAAAGCTAACAAAAGAAACGTAAATGGTGGAACTAAAAAGGGGAATCGATCTCAATGGAACTATTCAGTAGTCCTGACTTTGTACTGACTTAAGCTTAGCCGTTATATATCTTAGATTCTTAGGCTTTTTGAATTTCAGCACTTTAGTGGGCCAAAACAAGAATGCCTAATGAGGACTTTAATACTCCTAGATGAATAGACCTTAGAGATCTTGTAGCATAAAAATACTAATGTGAACAAAAAAAAATTAATTTAAAAAAACTTTTCTGACAAAATTTGGACATACAGGACGTAAAATCTGGGTGACTTTGAATTACCTACCAAAAGAATTAAGAGATCTTAAATATTATATATTTAAAAAAAAAACTAATTTCATATGTTGTTTCAAATGCATAATATCAGAAATGGTAAGACAAGTAGGTGGAGTCTTTGGCACAAGGTCAGCAGACTTATAAAATGTTGTTGTCTATTTATACAATATAAACACGGTATAATTTATAATAATGTGAGAAGTTGGTAGACAGTCCCTGATGACGGACTTTGTTTACAAAATCTTTTCAAATTAATTAGAAAATTTCAAAAAACTACTGATTTAAGTATTAATTGCGTTTATAGTGCAATACTTAAAAACATAACATTCGTTTATGATTGACAACATTACAATGCTTTTTAGGCGGGGCTGAGGTTGAGCTCTGGTTTTTATAAAATTTTAAAATTTTAAATAGTTTATTGTCTGAAAAGAAGTCGAACTGTGCAACATAGGTAGGCTCAACATATCTGGTAATGATTGTGCATATTCGCCAATTTAAAAGTAAAGCCTTTTTCATTTGTTAGTACGCCCTCAAACTATTTAGTTAGGTGGGTCCTGACGCGGTCCTAAAACCAAGTAGGACAGCAGGTTTCTTACATTTTGTCGCTTTATGACCATTAAGCAGGCTTCATTTGCTACAATAAAAAGGGCAAAATAGTAAAAACAGTTAAGTTAATGTTTTGCCTGGCAAGTGGGCTAAACACGGCAATAAGTATCTAATCACTTCCGTGAGCTATGGCTTTAACAGTTTAATAGATTTATCTATTGAGGTCTCAAGATTTAATATTGACAACAACAGATTTTTAAATTGAAACCGTATTGGTAACGTTAAATTATGATTTACAATAAAATTGTCGAATAAGCGTCATTGAGCGACAAATGAAATGTTATGGTGCATTACGTGCTGCGTATTACGTTTAAATTGAGATTTTTTAGATTATAAAAATATACAAGGTTACTGGTGGGTCACTTTCAAAATTCCAGGACGTGATAGTTTAAGATCATACATGAAGAGAAAAAATAAATATTAATTATTTACGGAGTAAACTTCTCCGAAAGTTATAGAATTCATTACGCAACGCATGGTTAAATTAGCGTAATACAATAAATACTTAGCGGTTGGTGGTGTGCGTGTGGCGGAAACACTGCTGTGTGCGTGTTGACTGAGGCAACGCGTCGGGAAAAGTGTAGTAAGGTCTTTTTATTTATTGATAGGGATTTCTGATGAAAATTTAAGTACCTACTTTTATTATATAATTATGATCAGAATCGAGTACAGAGTGCTATCCTTGGGCTTGATTCGACATTAGATTCGTTTAAAAATTAGGAGCTGTCAAATTTAAAGGCTGCTAACAAAAACTGATTTTGAAGTTTCTAAGAAAGATAGACAAAAAATTAAGCATTGTAAAATCGAATACATTATCTTCCATCGATTCCCAAACCAGAATATTAAGTTAGTTCCTGCAATATTTTCAGATGCTATACAACGTTGTTTATGTCTACTTGTTTAAGCCTACCTAGAAGTCCAGTCACATTTATAAATATATTGCTTTTTAATAGAACAGTAAATATATATAAATAGATATATAATTCATAAATTGAAGTCTTTCTCATGCAATCTTTTAGTTGTTGATAATAATAATACAGATTTATATATAATTATTATTCATAATCAACTAGATTGGTAGTAAACAGCCTAAACCTCTTCTCCACCTAATGAGTGATTGTGAAGCTAAAGATGATGAATGTTCCATTATCTGATATTTTTTTTTAATAGACATCATCCAGGGCTAACAACTAGTTCCACATATTAGTAAAAACAGAAGAAGTTTGACGTCATTTTAAACAAGAGACATTATAATTTCGTCTTTTACATATCTTATTTTAACATCATATCAGTTGTTTTTACATCCGTAATAAAGTCAGTCCAATAAGGAAGGGTTATACTATAGTTGTCACGCGTGACGACTGCCTGGCTGGTTAGGGATCTCATTGTGATGTTTATCTCAATAGATAGATGATGCTGCCCATTGTCTGCATTAAAACACCTTAACCGACTCTTATAAAACTACTAGCTGACCCGGCAAACGTTGTTATGCCATATAAATAAATAAAAAAAAAATAGATGTTGGCCGATTCTCATAGATACCGGATAAGCACAAAACATTTCATCAAAATTGGTCAAGCCGTTTCGGAGGAGTATGGCAACGAAAACTGTGACACGAGAATTTTATATATTAGATATAGAAAGTCTGTAGTGAAGCGTTTTGCGTGACGACGTGACGCACCTTACTTTTTATAATAGTGTCTATATTTTGTATAAGACTGAGTTATATTCATAAATACATTTTTTATGCTTTGTCTGACATTTGCATTTAGTAGTTATCAATAAATTAATTATAATACGCGACCGGCCGCCGTTCAGCCTCCGTAGTGTCAATATTATCAAGGCTCTGTGCAGTAAGTGATTATTCTAGGTTATCTTGGATATTGGCCATTTATTGCGGTGTAAACCAGACGATTACAATCTGGGATTTTGTTTGAGTCATTGCTGCAAAGCGGTTTGTTAGTAACTATATATTTGACAGATCTTTTGGTGTAGAGTTAAGTAACGCTGTCAACTAAACTAGACTTCCATAGTTCGAAACAAGGCGGATCGAATAGAAATAAGAAGACATATTGTTATCCAAAAGTAAAAATAAAGATAATTTGGGCGGCCCTATCACTAAAACTTGAGTCATGAGCACAACGCTCAAGACACGTCTGGGTGTTTATTTTAGTTTCTTAATGGTGTTTCTAAATATTCAAATTAAAGGCCAACGGCAGGTTTGTATGGAACTTTTATTTTTTTGACCATTTTGGGTTCATTTTAGTTTTAATCATAATATAATAGACAAGCGCTGCGCTGTTTACATTTTTAGATTTATAGAAGTAAGGTTGTAAAAGTTCTTAGCAGTTTTATTTAAGAACTGACTAAGTAATTTCAAACGTTCAATCACTGACTAAACTAAAAAAGACAGATCAGACAGAGGACCTATACCTGTCATTAATTAATTTATTACAATATGAACAAAAATATTTGAAAATATCATTCCTTTAATATTTTTTAACTGCTATAATTTTATAGAACAAGTATGCATTTCTAGGTGTAAAATATACAGGGTGAAAGGCAAAGTACCTACTGCGTTCCTTTAAACCACATGTTCAATAAGTATAATAAACATGTTTTATAAAATTTATAAAAATAAAAATTAAAGGCATACTTTGAAAAAATTACGTTAGTAGGCATTTCATACTATTACATATTTACATTTCATACCACTATGCAACCTGTGAGATTTAGAAATATAATCAGATAAACATTCGAATACAATATTTGATGTTATTTAACTGTTTTAGTTAATGTGAAATTAAAATTGGGCTGCCCACTTTAACATTTTTTTCCACACAATCATTTTTGTTTTATTTTATTTTAAAAATACGCTTATCGTACTCTATTACACTTATAGAATGTGTATCAGTATCATGATTAATATCTATTATTCATTCTAATTCTAAAATAGTATATTATGTAACAAGTGAGCGAAGTTGCTAATTACAGTCTAGGCTGTGATTTGAGCCCGAGCCGCAGGCGAGGGCTTAAGAATGAGCCGAGACTGTAATTAGCAACGCTCACGAGTTATATACGACGATTTTCAATACACTTGTGAGTAAAAGACAGACATACGTAGTCATAAAATAACAAACACACTTGATAACAAAGCTGTGAATTGTGATTGAAAAATGGCGCCGAACTTCGCGCATGCGCGTAGGTTTTTTTTTCCGCCAAATGTGTCAATGGCTGTATAGCATATACAGCCTATTTTACATGAAAATATTTAATTTAGAGTGATAAATCCAAATATTTTAATATTTTATAACAAATTATTGTAAATTGTGAATAATTTGTTTGAGATACAATTTTGTTTAACTAATATAAGGCGCAAACATTTAAAAATGTATATGGATTTGAAGTGGTATAAAACATCTTTGTTGTTTCTGAAAAAAAATTATTTATAACCCGGATCAATAAAATATGCTCTGTTTACTCGCATTTAATTTGCACAAAGGTACAATTCAACTTTGTAGGATTCATTATATTATGCACTAGGGTATAATATATTATGCACGCGTGACTTATAGCCCAGTTTATAGTTCTAAATTCAATAGAATTAGGCTCATTTTACGAGCAAGTGTGTTGAAAAATATTATTTCTGATAGGTAGTTGCCTTATTTTACGTATGGCATAGTAAACGGAGCTTAGTTCACGATTTTGTAACGGTCATTTGTTAATTTTTTTTTGTTATTATACACTAATCCAAACTTTGCAATATTTTTTAACTACAGGACAACAAATAATTAACATGTTTAAGTAAGTAGTACAACTTCTTGTATTAACATCAATAGCCTGTAAACATTCACTGCTGGACATAGGCCTCCCCAAGGTTCTCCACTTCGCGTCACTTCTATAACCAAACAAAATCCAGAAGTATGCGGTACGAAATCTGCCATAAGTGTTTACTATTTATTTAGCCAACAATAAAATCCTGGCAATCGTTATCAGGATTAAAACTGTATGTATAGTTTCTGACGAACTCTTAACAGCATGTGATGCAGCTTAGAACTTTAAAATTTAGAATAAGTTAAACTAGTAACTCAGTAAGTAAACCATTTCGCACTTGACATGCAATTGAAATGAACGCTCAATTTTGAAATAACTCAACGTAACTATTATAAAATTACATGGCGATTGAGTTCAATTGCTTCTTACACGAAAGGTACCTTATCGCCTTGTTTGTTTATTTGCTTGATTTGTTTTGGGTGATATGAATGTCGTACTAAAAAAACAAGAAAAAATTAAAACTAAATAATAATACATACATATAACTGTAAACAGGAAAAAAAATTAAATTCAGAAAAATATTCAGAAATGTATACCTATTTCATACTACGAGATTGGTTTGGTCCCGGGAATGAAAAAAAAATAAATCTTGAACATATATCTATAATTAAACATTTGATCAAGTACTTGTTGACATGGTCGTCTCAAAAAAGGAAAGTTACCCTAGGGTTGCGTTTTGGTAATCCAGCCAGCTTTAGGAGGTTTCATTTTTTAATTGGCAAAAGTTCTGGAAAATTTCTGTTGCTGTTTTTACTTTTTGCATTTTTAATTAGTAGTTCATGAAAATATTCCTTAATGAGAAGGCGTTGTTTATCTTTCATAAACAAAGTATAGTGTTGTACAACATATCATCTAAGCGAGTGTAAAAGTTTTTGTTTTGTAATTGTTGAGTTTTAAGGTGGGCTAAATTACCCTAAATTACCCTCGCTCGGCCACGACCTAGTCAATATCTTAAATATATTGCCACAATAAATAAATTTATTATTATTAAATTTGATTGATTTTTGATTGATTGAATTAAAATTGATTGAGATTTGAATCAATACGAATGCAATTCTTCCCCGTATTTTTCTTTTGTATTTCTCTAATAAAACCTTCACAGTACCTAAATTTACATGTATGTTGAGTTAAAGCTATTTGAATTCCTAAAGTCAGTCGATTCGTAGCAAGATTAAATATTTTATCTTCAGTATCACAAGCGTGGGCGGTCACAAATTCTAACTGTAACGAATTCCCTGCCGTGGCAAATATTCAAGTAGTTTAATATCATCCCATACCAAAGTTTATTTACATTTAGTTTAGTTTATTGCGATATGAAATTTGTAGCTTTTACTTCAAATGTTGTAAAAAAATGAGATTAAAAGATAAATAAACAATAACGGACAATTCACACGGTTACGTCTAGCTAGACTCAATCTAGTCAGAGATGGATATGTGAGCACAAGAGAACGGATGAACTAATCAGAAAATTAAATAAAACACTGTTTAACCGGATTTATCACGTATTTTTACCTTTTGACTAGATGTTTTAACTAAATGGAACCTAAGGAGCCTTCGATCTGTAAATGTTGGATAGTCTAAAGAACCGGACTGAACGAACATAGCTTGACCTGCTATATCAAAACAAAACAATAACTTTCATATTGTAATAATCTATTATTAAAGTTGTTCAGAGATTGTGTCACTTCGTGTTACGATTTAAGTATTTTAAATTACAAGAACAACGCTTTGAGAATTTAATTTACGATGTCCAAAGAGACAAAACCTCCTCACAATAGTAAGAATAAAAACACAGTAAAATTTCATTGTTATATGCAATAATTTTGTTGGAAAATTGATTTTATTGTGGTCGACCCGTAAATGTTTTTAAGCTCTTATATTAATAGTATAGTAAACAGCAGTAAAGTATAGACTTTATAACATCCTGTGGCAATAAACCTAGTTCTTACCGTGGAGGGGCTGGTGTAGTTCGCAATCATCTGGTCCATTGGTGACATAAGCGCTTAAGTCTAGTAATAACTAGGATCTCTGCAATTGCGTTGATATAGACTAAGTAACTAAGTTACATAACGGTAATTAAGTTTTAAAAAGTCGGTTTTTTAAAGAAAAATGTTTGAAAAAGAGGAAGATTTAATCCAAACTCCTTTGATGGAATTATTCGAAATATTGAAACGACGTATTACGCACAACCTATTATTAGATCTGCATCTAAAGTAAATAGGACTGGCGTGCCCCAGGGTAGCTTACTGGGACCCCTTCTCTTCCTATTGTATATAAATGACTTGCCACTTATAACTAAATTTCACATGACACTTTATGCAGATGACATTTCCATTTTAATTCCAGATAACTCAAATAATAATTTCAACGACATTATCAATAATACAATTCTTGACATAATCAATTGGCTTAGACACAATAATTTGACTGTTAATATGACTAAGACTAAGTATTTACAATTTTTAAATAAAGGGGCAAAAAAATTAAAACTAGAATTAAAATATAATAACGAAACAATTCAAGAGGTAGACAGTTACTCATTCTTAGGCATACATTTTGACCAACACTGTTCTTGGAACTTGCACATAGAATATGTTTGTTTGAAAATAAACAGATTTGCATATGTTTTATGGAAGTTAGGTAAAATGGCTGATAGGAAAACAGCACTCAAAGCGTATTATGGCTACGTTGCCTCAATTTTAAGGTATGGAATACTCATTTGGGGTAATTCGGTTAAAATAAATAAAGCCTTTCTATCTCAGAAACAATGTATTCGAGCAATTGCTGATGTAGATTCTTGGACGACTTGCAAGCCTTTGTTTAAAAGCATGAAAATCTTAACTGTACCCTGTTTATATATCTATGAAACGGCATTATTTGTAAAAATACACCCGGAATGTTTTGTGGAAAAAAAAGAAATCTTGAAATTTAATACAAGATTTCCAAATAAATTATGTTTACCAAATGTCAAAACTGAGAAATGTATTAGAAATAGTTATGTCATGTGTATTAAAATATTTAATAAATTACCAACAAAGTTAAAAAACTTGCCGCTGACAAAATTTAAATTTATCCTACGCCAATGGCTTATAGAGCAATGTTTTTATACAATTAATGATTTTTTTAATAGCAAATTTGACATGTAATAAATAAAAGTATCTGATTTATTTTTCTAACCTAAGAAAACATAACATTAAATATTTAATTAAATTGTATGCATGTATGATTTTTTAATTTGATGAATTTTAATTGAATTATATAGTTATTAATTGTTTACACACTGATATTGCATGCTGTAAGACAGTAAAATATGAGCTCAATAACGAATATTTACCACCAAATGTATATACCACCATATTTGAAGCAATAAATTGATTTTGATTTTGATTTGATTTTGATTTTGATCGTTTGCCTTCAGGCTTTTTGCATAATACCCTGTTTTGATCTCTCGAAATAAAAGGTAACTAGTAAGTCAATTAATTACATAAAACATCGAAAACATCTCATCTTGGTATTAATTATTATAATTACAGTTGAAACAGCATTGGAAAATTTCGGCAATTGAGATAAAAATATCTCCGTGAGTAGACCATAGACCTAAAAATTACAATAGTCCATACAAATTTCGTGACCTTCTCAAGTACAATAACAATTTTATCTTATTGAAAGCTAATAGTTCGAATAAGTATCTTTGACAGATCTTTCTACTGGATTGAAGGTGACCTCGAACATACTAAGTATTAAAATAATAATGGATAAATTAAACTAGTTAAGCCGTAACATAGTGACTAAATGTTTGAGAAAACACAAATCTATCATACGGGGTAGGCTTACGGAGTTTATCCTATCAACATGATAAATTGTTGTTTGTATAATAGTACCAAATAACATTGGGCAAGCTTGATAGCTACGGCCTAAACGTCTTCGTTACCCAGGTGACGGACTCATAAATAGCTTTGCTGTGGCCTCATTATAATCAGCGAATGCAGAGCATTAAAAAACTGCCTTCACGTCAAAACTTTGGCTGAAGTATATAGTCGTCAAGGTAAACGATCTCCGAATTTACACATATTTCAAGTACTTAATGAATTTCGATGAAGTTTATATGGGAAGTATCCTTTATCATATGTAACAAGAATCCTCAGAATCGGTTCACCCAGTCAAAAGTAATGAGGTAACAAACATAAAAAAACATACAGACGAATTGAGAATCTCCTCCTTTTTTGAAGTCAGTTGAGGCTCATTAATATAATATGAGCCTCGTGTTTGCAGTTTGTCAGTCAAAAACAATAAAATCAATTTACAATTATGTGAAAAATCTGCTAAACAATCTGCTGATTGGCTGTTGAATAAATGTCGTTTTATGCGCATTTAGGACGTTTTTATTTCATATACTGGGGTTCTTGCTCGTTGATAATGAAACCTTAAGACACTGGCAAAGTTCTGGCAACGAAGCTGCTTCTCTTTAAGGGAAATATATGCTACTCAAACAAATTTTTGAACTGGAAAAGCTAACCGTTTAGTTTTACTTAACGACAATTTTACCTAATATCTTTATTAAACAAATCCTTATCAAATTAGATGAGAAACGCGTAATACAGTCGTATTTCTTTTATAATAGGTTTTCTTGTATTAAAACATTCAGTAAGTTTTCAATAATTGATATGAATTGGACTTTGAATGAGGGAAATGCACAAAAATTAAATATATTTTAGACTAAAAGTCGTCGCATTTAGCCGCTAACTTCCAAAAAAGTTACATGAGCGAATGATTTAATTAGAAAGTTTAATATACGAAACACTTTTCTTTATTTTATTTTCACTTGACTGTATCATTTGGATACGTATTTTTTTTATAAAGAATGAAAAGTATTTCATTTCGGAAAAAATTTAAATGTAAAGAATACAAGTCAATAACCGAAACCGAAAAACTGATATTTATTCCTGTTTAGATCCAATAATGAAGTCAGTAAAATTTCAGCAATAAATTTAATGAAAAGATGTCAATACTGAAGCATACTTGTTTAGAATGAAAATAGCTCTTGTATAAGATCGATAAGATCAATAAATATGATCTTTTTTTTTATAAGTTACTAAACCCGCGTTTGACCTCAATCTCACCTGATGGTAAGTGACGATGAGGTCGAAGATGAAGGCACACGGGTTTAGGAAGGAACTGGCTCTTTATACAATATTGCCGGAACACATTACCGCCGGAGCGGTAACATTTGGCGGCAGACTTTATATAAAGGGTGGTCGCTAGCCAGGCGGACTCAGAAGGGATCCTACCACCAAGCAAAATAATCGGTAAGATAGCAGATTTTTATCAACGCCGGTCGCTATTCAGCTGAATTCTGCAAATCCTTTATTACTAATTGCAAGATCATTGACATATTCCTTCTACTCCCACAATCTAGAGAATCCACGCGGCTTTAAGACATTTAAAAGATATCCTAATAAAAACTAAAATTTCTCTTGTCTGTCTCCAAATTCTTTGAGAACGAAAGTAAAAGCTCCGTGTAATTGATACACGTAAACAGCACTTACAGTCTCACGATCGCCGAAAATATTGTATTTGCTTCTTGTGAGACAACAAAGTTCGGTGGCAAATGTTTTACGTAAGTCGTATTTGAGAGAAATGGAGTGCTTGTTAAACAAAATACATACCCACGTAATCGGTTATTTAATTTATATGTACTTTGGTTAGAACATTTTTAAAAGATGTTTAAGAGAGTGGTCTATTATAGAAGGATTTCTACAATTTCAAAGTTCTTTTATATGAGTCAATCAAATGTTTATTTCCGAATATTTTTTTTTTATTTACATAACTCCATAGTATTTATTGTATTCAGTTCATGACTGATCAATTAATTAATTATCTTAGATTCTATGTCAGTATTAAAAATATCTGTTAATCGGTTAAGACATCGCGAATGTGTTAAAAATAGTGAAATACCAAAGTAATCTGTTCAGCCCTAGTTGGGCTGGGCCCAAATTCGTTTTACATTCGGTTTAACCGAACTTCGGTAGCTTACGCCGAACTTCGTCATTCGGCCGAAATTGGGTTTCTCCCTCGTAGTTCCTGTTCTCGAGGGAATGCCGGGATGAAACATAGTCTGTTTGTAAATCTCTTTATAATATTTATATAGATTATAAAAGTGAAAGAAAATTAGTCTGATACAGGAACTCATAATCATTTATTTTTTTAATTAAATCGGTCTCCTCATTAGTATAGAATACAATTGCTTGCATTCTTTAACCCAGTGTCATATCTTAATAAGGAACAATTCGTAAATTTAATTCAAATATTTTTTTTTGGGCCAGCGGGGTAGAGTGGAGTGATGGCGGGTTCCGAAGTTCGGCCGAGCTTCGTATTCGGTTCAAACTACATTCGGCCCATCAGTAGTTAAAACTTGTTTCATTAATATATAGGGTCTTCTTTATGAAGATCAATATATTTTAAGAGAAGGTTAAGAATGATGTATGGATTCAATTAATGACAGAATTTTTTTTTTTGTTACAATTAGCAAAAAAAAATCTTTCATAAATATTTTATAATTCTCATAAGTTAACAACATTTTAGTTTAATCTGTTATTTACGACTAAAGCAAGAAATAAAAGTGTTTCTATGTAACTATTTATATTAAGAAATACGTTATACATAACCAAACAATAACTTATACTACGCGAAACTCACTCACACACACAGAGAAAAATCGCACTAGGCATAGGTATGTAGGTATTCTCTGACGGCACTATCGACATCGAAAGTCAAGCGAGCCGCCCGCGCCGACAACACTCTGTTGGCTTGTCGGCGCGGCGCGTCGGCGGCGACTTTGTTTGAGCCAAACGCGCGCGACCCGCTCACCGCTCGGCGAGCGCTCGCCAGTCTGTAAAAGTCTGTCTAATGATACGCGCGCGTAAATTAATAATTATCAAAATGCCTAATTTCGCGTACACGAACCAAGAATATCTTCAAATGGATTTGTACTAGTGCTGCGAGTGAGAAGCTGTCACGAGCTCGTGACACGTACGAGCAGAGACGTGGAAGGCGTCCCGCCCTCCGAACAATTCTAGGAGCTGTGCAGCGCCATCGAGATTATGGCACATTTACTCCACGTGCCCCAATGTTGTGTGCTACCAATGTTATTAAATGAACAAGACTTTGTGTATCGCAAATAGGTAGTCATGTGCAGCAGTTACTATAAAGTGCTTGTGTATGTGTATTCGTGTGCTGTGTACCTAACATCATTGACAGGAAGCAATATGTAAGTTATTTTTGTACATAAACTGTAAATAATAATAGTTGATAATAAGGTGATTCCATTTAAACATTCAATTGATTGTAAAATACATTTATTCGTTAAGACAAACAGCTCAAGCACGAAACTCTTTTTTTAAATTTATTTCTAATTTAAACATTATCAAAGAAGTCAACATTACTAAAACGGTATTTACAATTAGTTGAACGTTAAATTGACAGTTGAAGTGTGATGGGAAATTAGAATCAACTTTTATACGAAATAAGTATGATATTACAACAGCTGATTGTTACGTCATACATCAAGCTAAGTAGGTCACGCATCGCCCGGGCGCGCGAGGCATCGACCTTTGCTCGCGTGGATAGGTAGGTACTAACCGCGTAAGATCTTTATTTTAGTGAAGTTATTTTCTTAAAATAAATAGATAGGTTTTTTTTATTTCTTGCAAGGTTGTCATAACAGATTAAACTTAAATTCGGTCACTTAAAAGATTTGAAAATTTCAATAAAAAAAAATATAGTTATATGTATATTTTTATTTTTTTCATAAATTGAACCCATACATCATTCTTAACCTTCACTTAAAATATATTGATCTTCATAAAGAAGACCCTGTATAATAATAGACTGTGAAAACTCAAAACAATATATAAGATAATAATTATTGTAATTTTCGACTGGAAAGCACTTTTAAAATTTAAATTTTTACATATTAATTTAATTTTAACATTATTAAATCTAAAATTGCCGCCATAGTTCCTAAGAACAGATTTTGCTATCTCTCATAGTTTCTGACTTCTCCATACTGACCCATTTGGATTGTACACCATGTATCATCAATTTGTGTATTTAGATATTTCTTAATATTTATTTATCTGTTATCCAGACATTCACAACACAAGTTCTGTTGGAAACTTAATTTGGGAAAATAAGATCTTTTAATTTCTAGCCAGTTTTTAAAAATATTCAAATTCAGAACATCATCAATTCTGACAGGTATTTGTTAATTTTACAAGCAAAAGTATTCTGAAACAACTTTGACGTGATTAATGAAAATTTTGAAGTTATTTGAATAAGAGTTCCCATGTGAAAGTTAAAATTAATTTTATGAAAAGTGTCAGAATCCTATCCTAAAGAATTTCTTACAAAACTTTTTTTTTTTTTTTATAAAATATGGATGTGACGTTTGTCTTCCATGACACCTGATGTTAAGTGAACATGAAGACTAAGGTGGTACACGTCCATCCACGAGAAACCTATTCACTCGACGCTTAAAAGTACTAGGACTATACTGGTCAGGGAAAATAGACGCAGGCAGTTCATTCCAAACCTTGGCGACCCGTATCAAAAAGGAACTGTCAAAGCGCTTAGTTCGACTTTTCGGAATATCAACCACATACTGATGGAAGTTCTGTCTGCGTCTAGTAGTCCGATGGTAAAAGGGTGAGGGTTCAATTTGCTCAAACAGAGCACTCGCGCACTCACCAAAATGTATCCTGTAGTACACGGTTAAACAAGCAACCTTACGACGATGCTCTAGGGTCTGTAGTTTTTTGGTCGTAAGGTCGACGTTGTTAATTAATTTACGGGCTCTTCGGTCAACGGAGTCCAGCGCTTCTAGTTGATATTTGGCTGAACCATCCCAAAGATGACTGCAGTACTCCATGCATGATCGCACTTGAGCTGTATATAAGTTAAGAAGCTGTGCAGGGCTGAAGTACCGCCGTACCTTCGAGATGATTCCCAACTTTTTCGAAGCTACTTGAGCCATGGACACAATTTGTTGACCGAAGTTTAAACTGGATGTTATAGTTACGCCTAAAAGCCCTAGATGGTCAGTGATGGGGACAGATACATTTTGGAAAGTGGGCGTTAATGTGAAGGTGCTCTTTTTTGCGGAGAATAGACACGCCTGAGTTTTGGACGCGTTGAATTTGACCAAATTCGACTCACCCCAATCGGATACTTTCCGTAAGGTCAAATCAACGCGCTCAATCATTGACTTTCTTAAACTCTGGATTTCACGGGGGCTCGCTCGCGCATTGGATACGTATCTCTCTACAACAGTGCTGTCATCAGCATAACTAATAATGCCCGGTGTTAAAAGGTCATTAATATGCAGCAAGAATAATGTTGCAGAGAGAACAGATCCCTGAGGTACCCCGGCATTAATTGCCATTTGGTCGGAGGAGAAGCCATCTAAGACTACTCGAATTGACCGTTCCCTCAGAAAATCAGATATCCAGTCGCAGAGCCCAATCGGTATGCCATAAGCTGGAAGCTTACTTAAGAGACCATCATGCCAGACCCTGTCAAAGGCCTTGGAAATGTCTAAGGATACAGCTATTGCTTCACCATGACCCTCCAAGGCCTCGCTCCATAAGTGAGTGGCATACACGAGAAGATCGCCGGTCGAGCGCCCGTTGCGGAAACCATATTGGCTATCGCTTAGGAGCTCGTTGGTCTCGAGGTATGCCAGGAGTCGATTGTTCAATACACGTTCCATGACTTTGCAAAGTATGGAGGTGATTGAAATTGGTCGATAGTTGACAGGATCGGCACGGCTTCCCTACTTTGGTACTGGCTGTACGTTAGCAAGCTTCCAGGACTTGGGAACCTTACCGGATTCCAACGAAAGTCGATAAAGACGTGTCAAAACAGGAGACAACTCAGCTGCGCAGCGTTTTAAGACCACTGCAGGAATACCGTCTGGACCACTAGCTTTGTTCTCGTCTAGGTGCAGCAAGCATTTAAGAACCTCCTTTTGGCGAATGTGAACGGTACCCATTGTAGGTCCGAACTGAGGTAATTGGGGTGGGATTTTTCCTTGGCAATCTAGACGAGAATTTTCTGCGAAGATACTAGCAAATAAATCTGCTTTCTCCTTAGCAGTGTGGGCCAGAGAACCATCGGGTTTCCTCAGTGGTGGCAGCGACGGGCGACAAAAGTTCGTTTCGACCGACTTGGCAAGGGACCAGAAAGCTTTACTTCCCGAAGGGTATGCTGCTATTCTGTCTCCGATACGGCCTATGTGGGCAAAACGAGCTCTTTTGATTGCCTTTTTGCAGGACTTGGCGGCAGCATTGTATCTTTTCTTAAGTTCATGCGAATCCAGGGCTTTGCTTCTGCGAGCATTTGCCCAGGCTTTGTATGCTTCCCGCTTTCGCTTTTCAGCGGCAAGGCAAGCAGTATTAAACCATGGGCGAGCTTTGGTTTCAAGGGATAGATCAGCGTGGGGAATGAAGTACTCCATTGCTTGAACTATCACACTTGAGACAGCATCAGCGCAGCACGATGGATCGGTTGATGTAAAACAAGTTTTCCGCCATGGATAAGATGCGAAGAAATGTCGCATTTCATCCCAATCTGCTGACTTGTAACGCCATACTCGCCTGGAGCCTTTTGGGCGGGTGTCAGGTGGCGAGTACAGCGATACAGATTTCACCATACAGTGATCGGATGTCCCTAAAGGTGCAGTGACGGACACCGAGTATCTGTCAGGATCGGTTGTCAGCAGAAGGTCCAAGCAATACGCAGTGTGGCCAGCAACGTCGGGGATGCGCGTAGGCTCGTTAACAAGCTGTGAGAGACCATAAGTCAGCGAAAACTTAAAGGCCTCTCTGCCAGCATGGTCAGTGTCCTGATATGGGTATAACCACTGCCCGTGGTGAGCATTAAAATCCCCCAGAAACACCAACTGCGCCGTGGGAAAACGTCGCTGAATCTTATCTGCTGTATTGCCAAGGTATTCCATAAGCCTCGTTGTCTCCTGATCTCCGCTATGTGAACGATAGATACAGGCGTAAACCACTTGGTCTAGGCCAGTATCTATGTGAACCCACTTGACTGAAAGGTCCGGCACTTCCAAGTAACGGAGACGCTGATAACAGATCGCGTCACTGGCATACATGCACACCCCGGCGTGCGGGCGGAAAAGAGACTCCAGGATATAGCCTGGGTAACCAAGGTATGCCGAGTCTGACGGATCGCAGATCTGCGTCTCCGTTAGAAAGAGTAGGTGTGGTCTCTCCGTCTCAAGATGGTGGTGGACATCATTCAGATTGGAGTGCACTCCTCGGATGTTACAGAAGTGCACTTTAAGGGAGAGGAAGTGCAACCGCTGTTGAACCGTACTCTTTTTAGGACCTTTCATTGTGAATTGGTAGTGGAGTGAATAGGGAGGAGAATAGAAGTTGAGTGAAGCGCTGCAAATGGAACCAAGCAACTCGTAGGAAACAACGCACCATTGGGGAACTCGCCTGGAGACTGCGGGGACGCCCGAACCCCCCCGAGGTCGCCATCGGGTCCTCTCTAACCGGTCGCCAACCGGCACGATGGAGCCTCCCGGGATTTTTCGCGAGGTGGCGGGGCAGCCTTTCGCATGTGGCTGGCAAGCTACTTGGGCCCCCTACTACCTGCGGTCGGCCAGCGGTGCACCGTGCTTCGGATCCCGCTACCCTCCAAAACGAGTTACCCGGTGAGTCATTATCCTACGAGTTGAAAATTGTTCTCCGATGCAGCACGATTACTCAGACCTATCCTCCTCAATGGCTACACTAGACATCATGCCGGAACGCGACTAAGTCACTTGGCGGCATGGTTTTGTCTAGTGGGTGGTGACAAGCCACGGCCGAAGCCTACCACCAGATTTTACTGCTCGTTTAGCACCACCCAGGGACCACGTACAAGGCATCGAGGGCTAAACCTTGCGGACGCGAGCAGTTTTCAGTCCCCAATTGTAATTAAGTATATGTTTGATGATATTATCAAAATATTAAGGAATTGATGTGTTCGGAAAAGGTGCGGTGTGTTCGTGGCTTTACTCACGTAAAATGTGCCTCGTAGAAATATCTAGGTAAAATATTATGTTTTATGCCAAGTTTAGCCCTATCCGTGAGCGAAATTTTAATTAAACTTTCTCAGCTTTTTTAGAACCATAAGATCTTAGCTAATGTTTGCATTTAAATTAATAAAACAATAAAACGTAGCAGGTGGAATGAGGGAAAAAAAATTTCATAAAATATTCAATGTAACATTTAAACAGTGTGTTCGGTCGATACTATTCAGGTAATAAAAATAAGTATGTCTAATAACATGACAACTTTAATGATAGACCTAGTATGTTGACTATTTGGTATAAATAAATAAATAAATAAATAATTCTGACACTCACACAGCATTATCTAGCCCAAATTAAGTTTCTTAAAGAACTTGTGTTATGTATACTAGATAATTGATATCAATTAAGAAATATATAAACATACGTATTGAATAAATACATATTTTTTATTGGAATAAACTTAAATAAACATATAAACATCCATGACTTGACGGCTAATATCTGTGTTCATCACACCAATATCCGCCGCCGCCGGGATTCGAACCCAGGACCTCTAGTATAGAAGGCAATGTATGTTACCACTACACCAGCCGGTCGTCAAACCCTTGAATCCCTTGAATGTCTACTAACCGCAGCTTTAATCAAGCTTTTTGTCCGTACAATGTTACCTATACGAATATAGTAAAGCTGAAGAGTTTGTTTGTTTGCTTGGTTGAACGCGCTAACCTCTATAACTACAGGTCTTATTTGAAATGTTATTTTTAAATTGATAGCCTAATTCTTGAGTGACGTTACAGGTTTTATTTTATCCAGAAGCTCCCACGGGCAAATGATACTTGGGATTGTATCCACGTGGTTTTCCGCGCTAAGCTACTAGTATTATTTAAAAACCCCGTTTGAGCCCGACCTCGTTACATGTAAGTTAAAAAGGCTCCACTGTCGAATTATTATAGCGATCAACAACCTTAAATGACGTCATGATGACGTTTTTTTTAAACGGAAGTGTAGTGAAAGTGAATCGAGGCAAGTAGCCACGGTTTCCATGATTGTAATTCTTGCTGTGACCGTAATGGATAGTAAACATTGATCCGTAACCATACAATTAACGATTATATGGATCAAACTATGGATGTAGATTATTTCTGTAATTATGCAATTTAATTGTCGATGAAATAAACTCTAAGCGGAATTTTCGTTACAGATTTTTCAGTTACTTGATAACTTACTGAAATAAAAAATATATCACAATGGAAATCTAAATGAAAAAGACTTAAATTTATTAAGTGACAGGATCTACGACGATTTTTGAAAGTCGAATCGTTGTGTAGAAGTAACAAGTAACCAAACAGCTTTTCAATACGATTTAAAACTAAAAAATCAGTACGATATAATAACATTCCCATATGAATTTTCTTAAGGCTTAACTTTTCAGACGCGAAAAAACCGGTTAATAATCTTTCACAACTTTTTGTTTGTATTTACCTAAAGGTAAGCGTGAATATTGTTGGGGATGTTTTATTTCATTTATTAATTACTGAACAACTTAGATGAAATTTAGTAGGCACCGGATAAGCACAATGAATTATATTTTTTAATTATAAATTCTTTAGTCAGTAAAGTTCTTTATTTAGAGAAAGTTATGTGAACCCTAGCAATTGTAGCTTTAGATTTATGAAGGTTACGACTTCGGATGTTAAAAAAATCATAGATAAATTATCGTGTGAAAAGGCTCCAGGTATAGATGGCATTAGAATAATAGATATTAAATACTTATCTGATAAATTAAGTCCTATTTTAGCTCATTTCATTAACTTGTGCTTAACGAAAGGTGTTTATCCTGATCAATTAAAACATGCTATTATACGTCCAATATATAAAACTGGCAGTCACTTAGAGTATGTAAACTACAGGCCAATAGCAATATTATCAGTGATAAATAAAATAGTTGAGAAATGCATTATGAACCAAATTTGCGCATTCTTAGAAAAACATAAAATTTTAAATGAAAGCCAGCACGGCTTTAGGAAAGGGCGAAGTACTAGCACGGCCCTCACTGGTTTTGCTGACTACGTAAATGGCTGCCTAAACTCGGGTGAGCAATTGATAGCTCTTTTTATTGATTACAAAAAGGCGTTCGATACTCTTGACCATGACATGCTGCTGAAGGCGATGGATGAGTGTGGAGTGCGTGGCCCGACCAACGACTTTTTCAGGAACTACCTTAGCGGAAGAAAGATACGCACTTGTGTGAACGGCGTGATGGGTGAGGAGGCGGCCATGGAGCTAGGTGTCCCGACCGGCAGGCCTATTACGGTTCTTTCATAACATGATATGATAAAAAAAATTGACATTAGCTTGTCATCAATCTCTTCCATTGCTATTACCGTTCGCCGATGACGTCATGGAGATGGCAAGATCTCTATGATACAATGAATGAACGAATTCCCTATACATTTGCATGCAAGAGGCATTACCGTTTGCCATGACAATTAGAATTATATCATCTATGACTTAAAAACGTGAATTGAAAAAGGTGAGCTCGCACCCATCTTTATGATATGTTTGTTTGTTGATTTCAATTTGCGTTTTTCCTTTTTGTGTGGTTTCATAAATAAATACTTTACGTACTTAATTAATACTTTACGATTGTCGGGGGATTTTATTTTGACATGGCAAGAGCCTATCTAAGAGATTTCGCCGAGGAGGAGAGGCTGAAGGCGGACCTCAAAATTAAAAGGAGGATGGTGCGTGATGCCAGTGACCCTTTTTCATTGCCATCACACGAGTTCGTCGCCAATTACAGATTGACGAAACCTCTTTTCCGGCAGCTTTGCGAAGAACTCAAGCCACTTCTACCTCAAAAGACAAGAAGTCACGCGATTCCTGCAGAACTTTCCGTGAGTGGAATAAAGTTTAAATAGAGACTGAATAGTTCAATGTGTTGTCTTCATCTTAATTTTTCTTTTCAGATTTTTGCTTCAGTAGCCTTTCTGGCATGTGGGAGTTACCAGAGGATAGTTGGCAGGGACTTCCAACTAGGTCTTTCACAGCCTGCTGTGAGCCAGTGCCTTGCAGATGTGGTAGAGGCGCTAAATAATGTGGAAATCCTCATGCGGCACATTAAATTTCCACACACTCAGCATGAGAGGATGACCTTAATGAGGAGGTTCCTATTTGATGTTATTATTGGTAGACTTAACTCACACTAATCTTATAAATTAAGTTTACTTATAGCTATGATAAATGTTGATACACTGACCCAGTGATAGTGAACTTTCAATTGATCCTGGCAATAATGTTTTAAATATTAGTTTATATTTTTTATAGATTCATGCAAGTTCATCAGATACCGGGTGTTTTGGGTTGTATTGATGGCACCCATGTTGCTATTACAAAACCAGCAAACTCAGAGGAAGCTTATTTTAATAGAAAAAGTTATCATTCTTTGAATGTATTACTTGTGAGTTGTGAAATAGCTCTTAAATCTATAGAGGCTTATTAACTTTTAAGGTATTCTAAAATAAAGTTTGTTTTAGATTTGTGATGCTGATTTGGGTATAATGCATGTTGATGCATCTTTTGGGGGATCGAGCCATGACTCGCATGTATGGAATGGGTGTCCTGTCCAAGGTTACCTGCAACGGATCAATGAGCTAGGCGAAGCATGTTGGCTGCTTGGTAAGTGTAACAATGTAAAACTTTATATTCTTTATTTGGCATGCACTAATGAGTTTCCTTAAAACTTATTAATGTAATGTTATAATAATAAATATAAAAGCCCTTTATTCAGAAGTACAGATATTTTTAAGTTACATTGCAATAAAAAATAAGTTAACCTGTTTCTTAAAAAATATGTAGAACTTCTTTGTGCCTCTTGGCATAGGCCTCCCCTCCATGGGAAAATAAATTCTAGTAGAATGCAAATATGTTACAGGTGATTCTGGGTATGCCCAGAGGGAATACCTGATGACTCCTTTGCTCGGCGCAGCCCCAGGCTCACCTGAGGAGCACTATACCAGGATGCACTGCAGAGCTAGAAATGTTATAGAGAGGTGCATCGGTGTTTTAAAGTCCAGATGGAGATGTCTCCTCCGTCACCGAACACTTCACTATTCTCCTATAAAAGCTGGGAAAATAGTGAATGCATGTGTTGTGTTGCATAACATGGCAAATGCTGCAGGATTGGAGGTTCCTCAATTGAATGAGGAGGAGCAGACGGCCCTCAGTGCTGGGCAAATTAATACAAATGCACATGAAGAGAACCCAAGAGGGCGAGAAGCCCTTGTGCAAAGACTGTGGCTAAGCCGAAGTTAAGAAGAGTTATATAAGAAGAGTTTTTATTTATTTTACATTTAGATCTTGTAGTAATAACACAAAATTATAAACTGGAGGTTGGGTTTGAATAGAATGTTTTTGCTCTTGAGTCAAGTCTTTTCTAACATTTATATGTATGAGTTTAATTGTCTGTTATCTAGTTTCCATAACACAAGTTCATAATGAAACAATTTTCTTTGAAATTCCACTCCTTAAAGTTCAATAGTTATTAATAAACTGTGAAATAAATATTCTTACATTTGCATCTCAATATATGTATCTTTCAAAATCTTATGTTTGTAAAAAAGAATTTAAACATGTACCGTCGAATGTGACTTATACAGGGTGACTGGTACCAAACCCGCCATAGCAAATTAGCATATAGAGGAGGTCATTTGCTAATTATTGGACCTTACTTTCCCTAACTAAAGTTTTATACTTTAGGAGATATGTCAATTTTTATACATTATTGAGATTTTTCCAAAATTTGACCTTAAAGCATTCGTAACTTTATTTTTCGTCATTAGTTTAGAGTTTTTTTATTATTTCTTGGTAGTCATTAACATTTGTGAATAAAATACGTCGGAACTTCCCTCAAACTAGGGTTAAAAAATAAGACGCTTATGCTTTTAAAAAAAATCAATAAAGAAAAATTACTTTGCGATCAAATTCAACCGGAAATAATAAAAAAACTACGGCGTTTTAATAATTTATTCTACTCTAAATTAGTTCTCTAGTTTGTCACCTTACCAACGGTACTAAATTTGCAACGGAAAGTTTGATTCGCTAAACATCGGTAGGATTTTCAGGTCAACCAGTCATTTTGATCAAAAATAGTGAAGGTCCCAACGACAGGATAAAGCTAATTTAGCAAAGTAGTTTTTGCAAATTTATGAGTAGGTATTAGATAATAGAAATTGAGTGCTTAGTGTACTTAATTTTTTTTTTTACTTTTACCATGTAAAGCAAGAAATCAGGAAAAGATATCGAGCATCAAAAGAAAAATTTAAATAGAGTTAAAACTAAAAATTCTGCTCGAATTGCTGCCCGCGATTTCTGATACATGCCCGATATCTTTTCCTAATTTCCGTGGTGGTAAGACTGAGTCTAATTTCTTGTTTCATAACAGAAAATGCATTATTAATTTTTTGAATTAACTCATCTTTTGTGGTTACTTCTTCATTGTAGACCAACTCTTTGGCCCGGCCCCAAACGTAGAAATCGAGAGGTGTCAAGTCTGGCGACCGAGCTGGCCATTCAATTGGCCCACCTCTACCGATCCATGAATCGGGGAATGAACTATTTAAAAGTTCTCGGACGTCCAGCCTGAAATGCGCCGGGCACCCATCGTGTTGAAACACAATGGGCGTGTCGTCGGTTATTCCATCCAACAGCAGATCAGGCAAGACGTCCCTTAAAAATTCTAAATAATTTCCCCCATTTAAAATGTCTGGTAGGAAATAGGGTCCAAAGATATTACGACCAATAACGCAGGCCCACACATTAACAGAAAATTTCCGCTGGACCGATGTAACCCTCTTTTTATGGGGGTTATCATGGGACCAGTGGTGCAGATTGTGGAAATTGGTGATGCCTTCTCGGGTGAACTGTGACTCGTCGGTCCAAAGGATACGCTCCAGAAATGTTGGGTCGTCGACATCGGTGTGAAGAACGAGGCGACAGAAATTCAACCTCCTTTCGTAGTCGCCATTTTCAAGCCCTGCCAACACTCCATTTGTTAATTATTTACGTAAATGTTATTCTAAAGACAAAATTTGATTTGGATTATGTTACATCGAAGCTCGTCGTAATATTAATAATTTCTTTAATTCTAAAGATAACACTGGTCGCTTTAGTGTAAGTAGGTACATATATAAACTCAAAATTACCTTGAACTGGCGTGTAATGATACGGGTGTTGATGGTCCCCATGCATCACTGACCAGACTTTCCACTGGCTGACGCCCAAAGCGGCAGCTACCACTCTGGTGCTAGTCGTGGGATCTTCTTCAAAAGCTGCCAAAATCTGCTGATCAATTTCAACAGGTAATTGTCGCACAGCTGCTTGGGGTACCCTGACGTTCAAGTTACCCGTTTCTCTAAACCGACGATATGTGGTAGGAAATGTGTCACGGTCAGGTAAGCGTCTATTTGGATATCGCTCCTGGTAAATTCGCCGCGCTTTGCGGGCGTTACTGTGTGCAGCACCATACGCCAGCAGCATGTCGGCGTATTCTTCCCTTGTGTATCCCGGCATTTTAAAACGAAATGTCTTATTTATTTATACCTGTGTCTACTCAACTATTTGTGAAAGCACACGAAACGGAAAGGAAAAGCATATATGACAACAACTTAAATGTCATAGAGATGGGTCCGACCTCATCTTTTTCATTTGACGTCTAAAAGTCATTGAAACTGTCATTGCAAATGAAAAGAGTTGGTCTACAATGAAGAAGTAACTACAAAAGATGAGTTAATTCAAAAAATTAATAATGCGTTTTCTGTTATGAAAGAAGAAATTAGGCTCAGTCTTACCACCACAGAAATTAGGAAAAGATATCGGGCATGTATCAGAAATTGCGGGCAGCAATTCGAGCAGAATTTTTAGTTTCAACTCTATTTAAATTTTTCTTTTGATGCTCGATATCTTTTCCTGATTTCTTGCTTTACATGGTAAAAGTAAAAAAAAAAATTAAGTACACTAAGCACTCAATTTCTATTATCTAATACCTACTCATAAATTTGCAAAAACTACTTTGCTAAATTAGCTTTATCCTGTCGTTGGGACCTTCACTATTTTTGATCAAAATGACTGGTTGACCTGAAAATCCTACCGATGTTTAGCGAATCAAACTTTCCGTTGCAAATTTAGTACCGTTGGTAAGGTGACGAACTAGAGAACTAATTTAGAGTAGAATAAATTATTAAAACGCCGTAGTTTTTTTATTATTTCCGGTTGAATTTGATCGCAAAGTAATTTTTCTTTATTGATTTTTTTTAAAAGCATAAGCGTCTTATTTTTTAACCCTAGTTTGAGGGAAGTTCCGACGTATTTTATTCACAAATGTTAATGACTACCAAGAAATAATAAAAAAACTCTAAACTAATGACGAAAAATAAAGTTACGAATGCTTTAAGGTCAAATTTTGGAAAAATCTCAATAATGTATAAAAATTGACATATCTCCTAAAGTATAAAACTTTAGTTAGGGAAAGTAAGGTCCAATAATTAGCAAATGACCTCCTCTATATGCTAATTTGCTATGGCGGGTTTGGTACCAGTCACCCTGTATAATGCTAATACTAGAAATAAATACCTATTAACTAGCCAGTTATGATAGTAGACTTCATAAAGTCACTAACTCATTTATGGGTCAATGTATATGTTTTTATAATAAGATTCCTACAAATATTCAAGACTTACCACTTGATAAATTTAAAGAAACTAATAAACAAAAATTGTGTAAATTGTGCTTTACTCTTGAATCATGAAAACCCTATTAAAATCTAAGCAATTATAGGCTGACTCCCTGTCACTGCAATAGTCTCTATCCATTATTATAATACCTCAGAGTCAAACGTGACATCAGATGCTCTTATAACCCCTGGTGTTCTGCCTACCCCATACGGGATACAGGCGTGAAGTTAATTATGTATGCATAGAGAAGGACTGACGGTGGAAAGTGCCTTTGTTTTAAATATTATGTCTAGAAGCTTGTAACTTCATTTGACTGTTTTAATAATTTTGGAAAAAGCTTAGAAAGCTTTGCTTACATATCATTTGTAGAGTAAAAACTAGGTGGACTTGACATATTACAATTAAACAAATATTTATTTATGAACCCTAACAAAACAAGTCTTGACAAACTGATAAAAATGGACCTTATTAAGTACCCGGTGGACCCAGGGACCTGAGGGGAAAAGAAATGTTGGAAGGCTGAGAAAAAGATCGGTCTGATGATATTATATCTGTTGGGGGCAGAAATTGGATGAAGAAAGGTATGGACAGAGGCTCATGCAAATCTAGGAGGCTTTTACCCAAGTTGGAACATTATGGGATATTGTACAACAATAAAATTACTAACAAAAAATATATATCATTATTACTAACCCTAAGAATGAAACAAATAAAGCTTTTTTATTTATTTTATTTTTATTTATTACTACATTCTAACTCTGACAACTTCTGCCAACAAAGTACGTATCTCTTTAAGAGATTCTGCAATGCTAACAATTGCAGCAGATGTTTGCGTATCCACATCCAAGCGTCTCTCCTCAAAATCCTGGGCCCATTGTGGTGGTGCAGCAGCAACTGCTCGCGCATCTGCAACACAATCATTAACTATTAACAAAAGGGATCAAACATGAAAAAAAAAATGTGCAAAACCATATTATATTACATTGGATAAATAGAGACTATGCTATTTAATGGGAAGGGGCTAAAATTAAGTGGATTTTGTCTACTATGTCAAAGTGGAGTTTAGGTTGCACGACATAGCATAAGTCACTCACTAAGTACATTTATGTTTAAAGAAATAAGTCATCATAATCTATTGTTAAAACACTACTTACATCTACGTCTACGGCGTTGACCTGCTCGCCGAGCAGTAGGGGAGCTGCCACTTGGACCTGCTGGAGAAATTTATACTTAAATTAACTAAGTATTAATTACAATATACAAAGATATTAAACATTATGAACTTGGATTGTTTGAGTCACATTTGATTGTTCAAAACAACACTCCAAGGCATTCAACTTAAGTACTTTTTGCACTAACATAGGTGAAAGTAAATATAATTTATAGACGGACTTGATTGCAGAACCCAATCATTGTGTGATCATGTTGTGCTGGTCCTAGAGACATGAAATTTGGAGGGTGTGTTCTCTATGACAAAATAATGTTGTCTACTAAGAAAGGTGTTTTTGAATATCAAGAGGTTTTCTCACAAGAGGTGAAATGGGGGTTCAGCTTTTGTATGGCTTTTACGGGTGCAAGCTATGTCTATGATATTCAATATAACATAATTTTCCAGTAAAATCTATTTACAATTTATAGTTTAAAAATGATGTACCACCTACTTACCAAATTCCTCAGTTGGTTCTGGTGCCAGACTATACTGAGGTGGGGCACTTGAGGTGTTTGTATAACCTTGTCCATCTAGCAGCACTTCAGGCACTGCCATGACAGAATCTATTTGGCTTGTTGTCATGGCAGTGCCTGAAGTGAGCTCATCCACAGAGGTTGCTGGTAGCAGAGGATCCTATAAAAAAAAAAACACATAGTGATTTCTTTCAAGCACAAATTTTGTCTCTCTGGGTTAACCACAACTTTTTAAGCATAGTATCACAAAAAATTATAGAACTAATGCAATTATACCAACATTAAATGGCAAGCGCACTTCTGCATTCCCATATACAGCCACTTGCCCTATAAGACTGATGATCCTCAGCTCCAGCTCCTTCAGCGGTTTTTTAGCTCGGCCACCACCAGTGCCTGAGGCATGCTGCCGCACATCCATTGCCCTCTTCCTCGCCTTATATTTTTGTTCATGCCAATACTAGACAAAATATTAGCATTAGTAAACAAGCATGCATGCAATGCATTTAGCGTTATGTGTTAAGCTTAAAGAAAACATGAACCTTTAACACACAAACCAACCCACTAGTACCATTAGTTACTTACGGTCTTCCATTCCGGGCCACTTTTGGTAGCGCCTTCTCCAAGACAATTTAATGTCTGGGCAATACCGGCCCACCTATTCGTTACGTCGGCATGGCCCATGGGCATGCCCGCAAGTCGCCCTAAGGCTAGATCTTTATCTCCTTCAAGGAGATCTAGCAGTAGGGACAACTGGCCCTCGGAAACCAACCGACGCACCATTATCGATGAACTACAACAAAAGATATTACCTATGGGTAAAGCATCACATACACCAAGCAATATAATATATGTACCTACTTATGAAGTAAATTATAGAGAACTTTACGTATACTTACTGGCAAAGTATTTTAAATTTTGAAATAAAATTGTATTTTTTGCCCTGCCTGCTGTGCTGCATTAATGATCGATCACTCATCCATCGTAATGTGTCACAGGCAGCACAGTATAAAAATGCCAATAAGTCAAACCATTCACTTGTTTTTACAGATAATAAATATTTTCTACACCATCGCGAAACATTTCATGGGTGAACGAATCCAGTCGAATCATAATACCACATAATGTGTTTTACGTCAAAACGATTTCAAGGTGTCATCGCATGGTTTTGAGAACCGTAATAGGCCTGCGGGTCGGTGTTCGGGCCCGTGGGTTACCTTATGCACGTCAACAGCGTGGCCAACGTGACGCGCCACTGTCAGGTGTATATGTATGCAGACGATATGTGCATCGTCTCAGCCTCGAAACACATAGCAGAGGCACAAAAGCAAGTACAAGATGACTTTGATATGATAACCAAATGGGCCCATGACAATGGGATCATTCTTAATATTAGTAAAACAAAATGCATGCATATTTACTCCCCATATAATCGTGTCGCTAAAAATGTTAAGTCGGAAAATCATTCAATTATTGGCCATACATATGAGTGCTTACACAATAATAAATATAATTGTATGTGTTGTAAAATCGAGTATGTTCAGGATTTCAAGTATTTAGGTTTAAACATAGATAAACATTTTAACTGGAAACTGCACATAAATGATGTTTGTAATGAGCTAAGATCAACATTAGGGATTTTTTTTCAATTAAAGAGAACTATAAACAAAAAAACTATGCGTGTAGTATATAATGCACTTGCAGACTCAATAATAGGCTACGGTCTTATAGTATATGGTCGCACATTTAAAACCTATTTAAATGACATAAAAAACATACAAAAAAGGCTACTTAAGTATGTAGTTAGTAAAAAAGATAAAGATATGTGCAACAAGGATTATGATCAACTTTTTAACTATGGTAAAATTTTACCAGTAGATCTTAAATTAAAATACTTAATTGGATTAGAATACTACTTCAGTGAAGAATTTAAAAATAAAATAAAAAGTAAATATAAAACTAAAAGTGCAAGGGAAGGAAAATTTATACAATCTAGTGTTAAAAATTATTATGGAGAAAGATTATCCAAATACCTGGTGCCAAAAATATATAATAAATTAGAATTATTAAGACAAAGTCCAAAATTGTCTAAAAATTTATTAAAAAGAAAGCTAAGAGATACTTTGCTCGAACTGAAAAATTGAATAGGTAACCTTCAGTATGGAAAACTTTGATATTGTTAAAATAAAAATAAGAGAAAATGTACTTTTATTTTGTTGTCATATATATATTATTAAAAGAAATGTAAAATAAGTTGTTATTATGGTTATATAAATGTACAAATAAGGAGCGCAACTCGCCTTCAAACGATAAGTTTGGCGAGATAATATGTTTTGAATTATTGTAACCAGTTTTGTTAATAAATAAATTAAAAAAAAAAAAAGAGTTTGGGAATCAGTTTCCGTTGGATAGTTGCATAATTACACAACTGCAAAGACATAGTTTGTCAGCTGGTGCGAAAACTAAGATACTTAGTGTTTGGTCTGCATAACACAAGGTTAGTGCCAACGCTGCGGCACGCGTTCGAATGAACGTTTCATACAAAACTGCAACGTCCGTACCATACGAGCGTTCGATACGGACGTTCGGAATGCGCCAAGCGCCGCGTGTGACACGCGCGTACGGTACGGAAAATGTTATGAAAGTTTGCATGTTTAAATCTCTCTTAGTATGTGTTATATAAATCTATGGGTAGGTGTGCCTATTTGAAGATACGGACGTACGGTACGCGCGTTCAAACGCGTAACAGCCCGTTCACACATGATCCGTTTTACTGGATATCTTTTTTGTATGGTAAATACGTATACTGAATACTGTGCCATATGTGAAGTCGCTCATACAACTCCATGCGCCATCGATGAAAAAAAAAACGTGTCCGGTAAAACGGACAATGTGTGAACGGGCTGTAACGCAGCGCTAGCACTTATATGAAAAACCTTTTTTGGTGCCACATAGTTGGTTAATTAGGTAATTAATTAGTGTTGAATATATTTAAGGAACTTATTGTAAAGGTATAAAATTTATCCATAAATAAGTAATGCCCCTATTAAGCTTACTTTTAAATATGGACTGTTCTATTACCCTAATTGAAATGCCACTTAGTTGCTGTGTTGAATTGACTGGAAACTCTCTTTGAACATTTAACAAGACGAGGGAAACAAAAAGGGAAAAAACGAAGAATGAAAATAACTAAGCCGACGCGTCGCAGCGTTTTCTTTGTGATTTAAAAATGAGTCTTTATCGTTAAATGATTTTTAAAAGCAATATAGGCAACTCATTTTATCTTAATTCAAATTTGTTAATGTTTACTGGTTATTTCCATGCTGGACTGGGAGCAAAAGAAAAACATTGAATGTGCACCCGGGCATACTTTAAAAGTCAGTTAAGGGACAGAGGTCTTAATTGACGTTTTTGCGGGCGATACGCTGGCCTCCTGTCACCGTAATAGTCTCTCTCCATCAGTATAATACCTCCAAATTTGTCAAACGTGACATCAGATGGTTTTATAGCCTCTGGTGTTCTGCCTACCCCGTAAGGGATACAGGCGTGAAGTTATGTATGTATTACTGTTGTATTTTATTCTGATGTGTATATTAAAATGTAAATATGTAAATAAACTTTGTTCCCTCTTGGGTGGATACACTTTTTAGTTTATTTATCAATTGGGATGTTCAGTTATTAGTTTTTTTAGGTAGATTTTTTAAAAGTACAAAGTATAGTTTTAGATGAAATCCGCATTATTTGTTTTTTTTTTTTAATATTTTTATTAGTTACAAAGAGGCAAAAATTCTGTGAAAGGAAGTCAATTGCAATTCCATTTATTTTACACCAAGAGTCGAAGTAATTATAAAGTTAATTATATTTATATTATATACCTATTTATATGTTTACTCAAATAATTTTCTTTTTGCAAAACGTAGATAGTAATTATAGTGCCTTTAATTAATGGTCGTATTAATTCGATTTTATCGCTTTTATTTTTTACGTATTTTTTTCATTTTGACTCTCAACTTCGGTGCCTTTTCAGATATTTTTACGCAGATTCTAAAAAAAAATCATCGCCAAATTTGGTTTAAAAACATCTTTTATTTATTAAATTTTGTTTATTTTGCCCAAATTGTGGCTTAATTGGAAACAGGAAAATATCATGTTACAGAAAATACAAAACAAAAGCCTACCAAAGGGTACTTGTATAGGTTTTGAATTTAAAATATAAATAAATGTTAAATTTTCAATCTCATTGAAGCTTCCGCTAACAACCAAAAAAAGATTAACATACTTATATTTTCGTTTATCCTTGCCCTTTAAAAGATTGTAAAGGTAAACTGGTTCGAATATATGAGGAAAGGTCTGAAGCTTCTTTTTTATAAGTCTGCCTACTAGGCGCTATAAATGAATTAGTGCTGTTTATTAGCGTTCACGTCATTTAAATGTCACTTTACTGTCGAGGAGGTTTAAATTAATTTCGAAAAGCTTAAATCAAAACAAATCTACCCTTTAGTTTGTTTTTGTGCTGTCTTTGACTTTGACTTTTATTAATTTGAGCATTTATGGAAACTTTAAATCTTGGCTAGAGTTTGTTTTTGTCGGATTTTTTGTGTTTTTTGGGCTGTTAGACCTTTAGCATGATTTTTTGTTTTGACAAAAATGAACTTTAAAATTTGAATTTGCTGGGAAGAAATACTGTAGGAGAACTAAATTATATAGAAATGTATGTGTGGCTACGTCATCAAATACTGTACAGCCATAAGTATTTGCGATTCTAGACTCACAGGAACTTTAAAAAGAAAACCTAATTCCAACTTGCTATACTTATTGATCATAGAGTCAAAACTGTTTGGCATATTCCAATTGCGGGCTAACTATGTTGATTTTTTCTTTTTTCATTTGAAAAACAAAAACAATTAGAAAGAACTCTCAATTCAGATAGATGTAACTTAAGAGAAGTTCACAAAATAGATCATAGCTTAACTTTACGTATTAAAATTCTGATCACGCGCGGGCATAGTCAACTGTGTTATTTAAGAGTTGACTGAAAAAGAAACCTGCTACGCCTGAGGTCACGAAGGTGAATCTTTTACTTAACATAGAGCCTTTTTTATATGTGGCAATGGTCTATATTTTAAAGTGTTGACATGTTACTTCGTGATGAGGATACAGATGTTTTGATACTTACATTGCATTTGACAAATGAATACCTGAGATTTAATAATGATTGATTACCAATTGATAGTTAATATGATAAAATATATATTAATATTAAATAATAGTCTTCTCACATTATGGCGCCTGTATATATCACATGATATAGCGCTGTTCAAGTATGTGTAACCACCTAAAATTAATTTATTACAACTTCCTTGATTCGAAGAAAACCGTTAGCAGTCGTTCTCCGGTTGTATGTACTTGTATATGTCATAGTCATCTGGTTGAATTTGATATTTGATTGTATGACTAGAGCGTTCATTGAATGACTAAAGGAGAACTCGTCAAGTTGTTTAATGTAACGTTCAATGTTTTGACTGAACGTCATTGAACATAGTCGTTGGATGTCATGTAGCTGAATTTGTAACATTTGGTTAGGGTGCAACTTAAAAGGTAACTTACTTTAGATAACAAAAATGGGGACATGACATGACACACCTTTTTATGATTTTATATTGTACTAGCTGTTGCGCGCGGTTTTACCCGCGCAATTTCGATTCCCGCGGGATTTCCGGGATAATAGCCTATACGGATTCGGAAGAATCCCTCTAAGTAATGGTAAAAGAAATTTTGAAATCGGTCCAGTAGTTTTTGAGCCTATTCAATACAAACATACAAAAATACAAAGATTTCCTCTTTATAATATTAGTATAGATTTTAATTATTAAACAACTTGACGAGTTGTCCTTTAGTCATTCAATTAAATGTCGTGATTTAATGAACGCGCTAGTCATAAAATCAAATAGCAGATTCATCCAGATGCCTGCGACATACCTATACATCAGCTGCAGCACGATTGTGTTTCACAGAAGAAATTAGGGCGACCTGGAGAATCCTAACACCTACCAACCAAAACTGAGTCTCTATGGCTTAATTAAACATCCCCGTCACTCAAGGAACCTGAATGCAGTGTTGCTGATCATTTTAGTTGTCTAGGTTCATTTAGAAATATTAGATAAAAATAGGTGTTCGAATCGCAGACGTTTAAAACTGGTTAGTAAATAAATAATAATATTCAACATCAAGTTTAACTTAGTTCTAGGTTACCGACATTACAAAAAAACGCAACTATACATATATTCACTAATTAATTAATACGTGATTTCACATAGAATGATCTACCTACGCAAACTAGCAATGTGTAGCTTTTACATACAATGATCGTTATACGTTTCTGGGAACGGTTTCTGCATTGCAGTGTGTTTGGCTCTTGGATCTAATATGAGGTCTCAATACCACAAACTAATCGAAACTTGCTACTTATACCTAGTGCTACATATTGTTTTATCAGTTAGTTAATTTATCTAATTCTCGTGGTATCATTATCATATTAGCTTTTGAACAGTAGTGGATATCCATGTCGTTACCAGGCAAATAATTCGATGCAGTAAACTGACAGTTCGAAATGTCAAATAGAGAAATAATAATACCAGTTAAAATCTTCATGAGTAGTGTAATGTACTGAATGAGAATAAAACTACTTTTTAACCGGATTAATCGCGTTGAATTCATATTTTACATTTTAACTCGACGTTTCGGTGTCTTTGCAGACCCTGTGGTCACGAGCGACTGAATGAGGATGGTACTTTTTCATTTGTCTAGCATAAAATTTTAAAGCAATGTATAAATACGTGAATTAGAGGTGTGTACTTTATCTTTACGGTAACTTTGATGAAAATAATTAATTACCAAACATATCTAGTGCATTAAAACGGTAAGAAGAAGAAGTAAGAAGTAAAAATAGTTTTTTGTAATGTTTTGAAGTTAACGAAAAAGTAAGTGAAGTGAAACATCCCCATTCTTATCTAGCCCTCTAAAAATGAAATCGTAAAGTATTTTGCAAGACAAAATATATTTTATCTCAATTTTGAAAAAAAAAATCATTCGTTCCATTTCATCGCATTGCTATCTTTTTTCTCCCCTAAAGTGGGCATACTGGAACTGTAATTTTACTGCATTGAATTATTTGCCAGAGTAAACATATACTAAGGCTCCTTCCATGTAACTTCCATAATATTGATTATCAATAATTTGTTATGGTATTTTATTTTTCACCTTTTTAAAGGGCGGTGATAGAATGGTCACAGAAATAAATAAACTAGAATACAGCTGTGATTATTCTGATACGAATCTTTGGGTTGTAAGAAAAAAATATATAATAGTATTAATAATGTGTAATTTTGATTAATTAGCTACCCTTGACTATATTTCGCGAAAAATAAAAATAAATCTATCTGAAAAATCACATGAAGAAATCAAAGTATGCTAAATGTTAACACAGAATGTAATCTGCTGGTACTAAATATATACCGTAGTTTTTGCCCGAAAAAAATATAAATGTCATTAAGCTTGAATAGATCGAGACCTGGGCTGTACTGCAGTCTTTGCAGCGGTGCCAAATTGACTATCGATACATCAAAGCGTTAAAGTTTTTGTACAAAAACGCCACTATGTCAGTCCGTCTTCAGGATCAGAATTCAAAGCCTATCCAACTGCAGCGGGGCGTCAGGCAAGGCGACGTTATATCGCCTAAGCTGTTCACCGCAGCGTTGGAAGATGTCTTCAAGCTTCTGGACTGGGATGGGCTCGGCATCAACATCAACGGCGAGTACATCACTCACCTTCGATTCGCGGATGACATCGTAGTCATGGCTGAGACCCTGCAGGACCTGAGTAAAATGCTCGATGACCTCAGTGGAGCCTCGCAGCGAGTGGGCCTTAAAATGAACATGGATAAGACGAAGATCATGTCGAACGTCCATGTTGCACTTGCTCCTGTGGTAGTTGGAGGCACCACGCTCGAAGTTGTTGACGATTATCTATACCTAGGACATAAAATCCAGTTAGGTAGGTCCAACTTTGAGAAAGAGGTCAATCGTCGGATCCAACTCGGCTGGGCAGCGTTCGGGAAGCTCCGTAAAATCTTCTCGTCGCAAATACCGCAGTGTCTGAAGACAAAGGTTTTTGACCAGTGTGTGTTGCCAGTGATGAAATACGGCACTGAGACGTGGTTGCTAACTATGGGCCTTATAAATAAGCTTAGAGTCGCTCAGCGGGCAATGGAAAGGGCCATGCTCGGAGTTTCCCTGCGGGATCGAATCAAGAATGAGGAGATTCGCAGGCGAACCAATGTCACCGACATAGCCAGAAGGATTGCAGAGCTGAAGTGGCAATGGGCAGGGCACATAGCTCGCAGAACAGATGGCCGGTGGGGCAGAAAAGTTCTCGAGTGGCGGCCACGCACTGGGAGACGCAGCGTAGGCAGGCCCCCCGCACGATGGACCGACGACCTGGTCAAAGTCGCCGGTAAACGCTGGATGAGGGCGGCGCGGGACCGAGCGACGTGGAAGACCTTGGGGGAGGCCTATGTCCAGCAGTGGACGTATACAGGCTGTGGATGGATGATGATTGAATAGATCTCTTAGTCCACCGCGACAAAATATTGATTATTTTTGATATTATTTCAAAATCAGAGCGATGTATCGCGACTCAGTTCCCGTCAATAAACCTCTACTTCCAAAATCGTTACAATCGATAATACGATGTTACGAGTTACTATTACTAGGTACTGATATAGTGAAAAATCAAAAGTAACTTAGGTAAGTTAATAATGACTACTTACAATTAATGGTTTAAAATGTTTCCGTAATTACTGAGAAACGATTCAGCATTGACCCTTAATCGATTTTTTAACCGTTGATTAGTTGTGCAATATTTTAGACCAAATAACTTAAAAGTCGTGACTGTTGCGTCCCAGAATCGATAAATTTACAGCATTCGTACTGTAAAATAAGCGACTCAGAAGAAGCCACTCACTCAATTTAGTACATAATAAGCATACATTATTTAGGTTTGATGAAATCGGAACTTTGATATTAAGCATGATGCAAAATCGAATCGGTATATACGTGTTTGCTTGACAACACTACGAGAACTTTCGAATATTATTTTAGACGAGCGTTTTCCCGCAACTTCGTACGCGCCTGTGGGAATTACAGAAAAGCCTTCCATAATAAAACCAGACATCCATAAAAAGAACCTTTATAAAAAAAAAAATCTTCTTCCTTGGGTGCACGGATGTGAACCTCGTCCCTGAACCTCGTCCCTGTGAACCTGAGACCACATCCGTGCACTCAAGGAAGAGGATTTTTCATATAAACTAAAAAGTTTTATATTTCCCGTTCCCGTGGGAATTCCGGGAATTTCTTCCATAATACAACTAAACACTCATTGAAGAACCTTTATACAATGTATCACATCCGTGCACTTAAGGGCTACGAGTTTTCATAAATACTAAAAAGTTCAATTTTTACCGTTCCCGTGGGAATTTTGGGAAGTCCTTCCTTAGTGCTCCCATACACCCTACACACCCCTTAAAGAATATACTATGTTCCAAATTTCCGATATTTACGTCCAATAGTTATGGCTGTACGTTGTCTGTCAGTCACTCAGTCAGTAACGGAAGAGTTTTATATATTAAGATTTGTCAACTTCTTGGACTAAATATGTAGGTAATTACTAAGTATGAACAGGGTTTTACAAACTCAATAATAGAAATTCTTCGTTCTTAAACTTTATCAATTTCCCAAATCTGTTTGGGTACAAAACTTTGACAATATAGAGAAGTTCTATAATACGAGAGTTCTATAATAGAAGTTCTATAAGATGATGTTATGTTTTTGTGTGAAAGTAGGTAACTGTAACGTAACTAATGTTATCAGATGTCATATCAGAGGAACGAAACACCTTATATTTTCTGAGTACAATGGTGTACATTTGTACGAGTGAAAAGAGCTTTTAAATATTATGACGTCCAAACTTTTAACAGCAAATTAAAAAGCTCAAACTGTAAAGTTTGAAATAGTTTCTGGTGTTTTGTACAAAGTCCGTTGTTGCATGGGTTCTGCTGATTACAAACAAGAGAAACAAAGATGTCAGCTATGGTACGAAGACCATTCGTCAGACCCATTGAACTGCAGTAAACTCCATGAAAGATGGTTCTGTACATTAAGTATTGTAAACGTTACCAAGTAATTTTATTTTAGATTTAAATCATTTATAACAATTTCAAAATAAACCAATATAATTTTTAGAGTATTTAAATAAATAAATAATTTAAATACTCTTAATGTACATAACATGAAACTACTCTTCTGTTATACGTTTTACATCCTGGTAGAATTCTTTATAGCACATAGATAAATGAGAAAAAATGGAACAATTTGATTGAAATTGTAAAGAGCTCAATTTTATATCCATTTGAGTAATCGCCTGTCAATTACCGACATTATTTTTTGCTAAAGACTTAATGGAAATCGAAATAAAAATTCCGTATAAATTGGTAACCTTTAAATATAATGCGATAAGTCATGAGTGCGATCAAGATTTCTTAAACCCTACTTATGTTAAAGTTTGTAAAGATGTTACCTTGCTTGTTACCCTATCACGCGGCAATTATCGAATTGTTCTTTATGATTGGTAATATTGGTTATTACAAACGAAAACTCAAAATACGCTTTATTGTACGGAGCTGAAGTCACAGATTAGCTTATATTATATAAGATTTGTGCCACAGCGGATTACAGTGAAAATCTTTATTTCGTAGGTATAAATACATTAAATAATGAGTCAAAGAATATAGGCAGACGTAGTACCCATTAAAGTAGGAGATGTAGGAAGTTGAATTTTTGGTATTTTGTACTCAATTCTTGACTCCTTATGTTTCATGAATTAATATTTTTCTACAACTGTTTTAAATAAAGAAAAACGGAAGTTTTATTTTCAATGGAATACTGATAACAAAACGAATAATAACTGACCAGCAATAGCTAAACGCAAAGGGTTACTACATGTTAGGGTTGTGACACAACTGTTTTATGTACTGCAGAAAAATCGATTATCGATTAATCCACTTTTGCCTAGTTACAATGAGGGATTTGCTAAAAAGTGATACTAATGGGGAGTTTTCTGACAGCTCATAAAAATTAGTTCAAAAAGCCTCTATAGATGGCACTTTTAAAAAGCCGAAGGCGTTAAGTCTGTATACTATAATGTAGGTAAGTGGTATCTACCATCTATGGTTATTTATACGTTCAATTTCTGATACAGACGTCAATTAATTTATTTTACTTTAAAAAACGCAGTGTGGAATAAATTCTTCGCCTTCACCTTTTGTAAAGCGCCATCTATCGAAGCCTTTTGTACCAATTTTGTAAAGTTTTGTTTTTTAATGAGCTGTCAAAAAACCTCTCATTATTCTTTCTATTCACCATTCTATGTTATTGTTGATCAACTGTCACTGACATTGGCTGTCAGATGTGTCAAAAATGATACTTGATGTTTTTATCGTTAATTTTTTTACGTTTTGTGCTCTGTATATCCCTTGCTCCATATTAACTTTAAATGCATGTAACTTTTTACTGAACAGTTGTAGAGATATAACATGTTTACATTTTTTGTTTGTTAATTCAAGAAAAACAAATTGGTAATAGTTTCATTACGCTACATATCATCGTAACTTCATATAAGACGGTACCAGCTCAGTACAGACTCCTGCCAATATTCTTTACTAATTGAACTGAGTCTACCACCACTTAGGGAATTCGATCTTGAGAACAAGTGGAAAGAAATTTAACAGCAATCATGTTTTAAAAATAAACATTTACATAACTTTTGTTTTAGAGTATCTTTAAATATATCTTAGGTTAAATATTCAAGATTATACCTATTTTTTGGAACTTTATTATTAAAGTACACATACATTGAAGGGTTTGATTACCATTCACAACCACTTTGGCGATGGGGTTAACATGTCTGCTTCAGACGCCAGTGGTTGCGAGTTCGATTCCCGCACGAAACAACAAAAAAAAATGTTCCGGGTCTGGGCGTTTATCTATATGTATATGTATTTTATATTCAAGGATCCCCCTAGTTCACTACATGGTATCTCATACTCATAACACAAGCTTTGCTTACTTTGAGGCCATGTAGTTGGTGTGATTGTCTGGGGACCATTAGAGCTAGTCAGTCAGTTCTTAGTTGGTGGGGTCGGGTGTTTATTAGGCTAGCCTCTAGTTCCTCGCTGTGGTATGATACGAGAGAACGTTTTTCATTTATTTAAGATACAAAAGCTGCAACAAGCATCAGTTTTTTTGTAGAAAAATGTAGAAAAAGATTTTACCAACTTTTTACTCATAGATCTTGTTCAATTACCTAACTAGTTACTACAAACTTTTATTATATGAGCTTTGAAAAGCAGCTCAAAATAGATTCACCCTTCAAGAATACTATTTTCGCATTTCGGTAACTTTTCAAGCGCGCTGAAATGTATTTCGCCATTTCAAAACTAAAAGATTAAATCATTCGGTTCAAAAGTTTACTTCAAATTGATATATTATGAGGCAAATAAGATTTCATAATTAATTACAGAGTAGTTTAAAGAACAGAGATTATGATATAAGATATCGATACAATCGTTTTTGAAAGTAAACTACCTTTTACAACAACCTACCTTTTACTTCTGTATATTTCGAGCCGATTTCGTATTGTTCTAACGACTTATAATAACATGTTTTTCCTAGAGGTCTTGTCTTAAAACACTACTTAACTTAAAGTTCTAACTATAGCTATAACTTGCGATACGTAGTTTTAAATAGTTTTATAATGTGAAAAGTAATTTATAATAAAATTAACTGTAAGTTAAAATAGGAAGGAACTAGCTCTTTAATATTGGGGAACAGATTGTGGTGATTTGAACGCTGCTCGGTAGCCATGATACTGAAAGGGTCCTACCACCACTTCTGCATATCATGGCCAGAAATAAGTTCTTAAATCTTCATAAATTATTTAAAACAAAATAAAATAAAAATAAAACTGTTAATACTCAAAATAGCTATGGGTTATCCTTTCTCAATAACCATACCAGATAAGAGATAAGAAACATCTTAAATAACTGAAAAATATGCTTATTAAAATCATTGGCCGACCAGGACTCGACCAGGACTCGGTCCCAGGGACTTCTCGTTTGCCGGAAGAGTGCTTTTCCACTGAGCTACCAGGGCCTGGCACATGATTTTAGCATATTTTTCAGTGATTTTAGAATAATCGAGCATTATTAAATGCAAAAACTTAAAAATATCAAGAAACATCTTTCGAAAATGAAGCCTGACGATTGAGCATGAGATTCATCCAAGGCTAAAATTTAAAAAGGTGCATGGTCGCATTAATGCGTGAAATAAAATAGTATTACACTTATCAGAGCACTTACAAACATTACCGTCCACGCCTCCACGTTGTTATTATAGCAGGAAAAATAGAACGGATTGTTTTACCGACCCAGTTGAGTTCTTAACAAAAGACTCGGGTATACTTAGACGCTTCAGCGATGCAGTCAGACATATAATCAATTGCGACAGTAATCACGATATTACTATTTTTTTTAACAACGCGAAACGTTTTACGAAACTGCATTCCTTCTATTTGACCGAGCACTGATCTAGTCAAATTGGCCGCATGCGTCCCCAACTATGCTTGCGTGCAGTAAGCCAATTATGTAGAAAAACTGTTAGAGGTTCCGTAGAATAATGACATAGTTTATTTAAGTGAATTTATTTTTTGTTTAATGGACAATTTAGTATTTAGATAAAGGATAGTAGTCCTATCTATTGAGAGGTGTCCAAGACGGCACTACAATGCTTTAAGTCGAAGACTAGCCACTGAAATTGTAGTAACAACAGGCTTTTGACGGCAACATGGAGTAGCGATAAAAACTTATCTTTCTATGCTAGACGTCCTGGATTTGAATCCCGGTGAGGGTGGAAATTTATGAGATGAATACGAATATTTGCTGTCACTTCGTGGATGCTTATATTTTTGTTTGTATGTACGTAGTCGTACATTCGACATGTGTATGTCTAAAGTTTCTGTATCATGTTATCCATAACATAAGTCCTTAGGAAACTTGATTTGGGATATAATGAGTAAATTTTAGAAACATTTATTAATTTATTTTCCAGCGTATATCTAAAGTCGGTAACTCATCGTTAATGTTGTCATTTATAATTAATGATGCCTTCATTTACTTGTCGGCTTTCATGCAATAAAAATATATTCTTATATTAAGAGTTTAATTAATAAGATACTAAATCCTTTCAAAAACCTTTTATTAAGTGCACGACCTCAGGCGTCAGCTAACTTTAGCCCACAAAGGTCAGGAACTAAAATGTAAGTGATGTTCCAACACATTGCAATTCATCGCAATAAAATGTTAAATGTCAGTTGTTGAATAATATAACTTAATATAACGTATTGATACACGATATTTTATTATCCTAACTAAGACACATAATAACTTCAGATAAACCAACGAGTCTGCTCATCTTAGCGCAAAGTCAATTATTGACTACGAATTTTTTCCCGCAACTTCGTACGCGCTAAACCTCCTTCCTGTGGGAATTTTAGAAACTTCTTCCCCAATACAACCAGATTATTAATGACCATAGATACGATTTCTTCTCTTACTCGTCCGCTTCTAGCAGTTTTACAAGTGCCGACAGTACTTCTTCATTCCCTCTGACTTTGCATGATCATCTTACTTCTTTAACCTACATAAATTCCCAAAATATTCCTTCTCACTATTCCGACTTACTCGCAACCCTTGGAACTTCTAATATTGATGCAATATTAATCTCAGAAACTTTCCTGAAGCCCACTCTTTCCTCTACGTATTTCGCATTACCTGGTTACGTCTTGATTCGTAATGATAGGACTGGTAAGGGTGGTGGAGGCGTGGCTAGCTATCGAAGTGCCGATTTACCGTTTAAAATTGTAAGTACAAAGATACTACCTACTTGCATTTTATAGTCCTAACCTAGTTAGGACTATAAAATCTATTATTTCAATTCATTCGATGGCTTACTCCACAACCTTTGCCCGTCTTACGACCAAGTTATCTTGATGGGTGACTTCAATACATGCTTGTTGAAAAACAACTTTCGCTCCCACAAACTCAAATCCATAATCGCCTCTAGTAATATTTTAAAGTTTTTGCATTTAAAATGCTTAATTACTATTAAAGAAATGAAAAAATGTGTTAAATAAAAATCACCCAACCAGGACTCGAACCTGGGTTCTCTCGTTTGCCGGACGAGTGCTTTCCCACTGCGCTACCGGGTCCTGGCGGTATGCTGCGGAATTACTGCAACTCATCATTTTCCTAATTGTATCGCATCCTTAATTGATCTTATGATTGTTTCAGTCCAGTCATTTAAGCTAAAATTTGGTAAGAATCTCGGAATTCAAGATACCCAGCTGTAAGTTTGTAAATACTTGTATATTGACACCCTAAAAGTTGTCTCAAAATCTACATATGGTAAGGTGTACGCATCTATTAAATTTCAAGGTCAAAGGTCACAAAAATCGGTTTTTTGCGCTTTTTTTGTAAATATCTCATTTCCTATAGGTTTTTTGCTCTTTGTATTTATTATCAATTTTTTGAATACAAAATTTTCGACAAATTTTGTGCAAAAAAGTTTTTCATACGGTGAACAGTTTTCGAGATAGAAGGCGGAGAGCGCGCCGTCTCAACATTACTTCAGGGCAACCGGTGCCCCATATATCATATATAGTGGATGAACTATCAACTCGCGTTGACCTTTTCCTACAATGACCATGTTTCCCTATCCTATCTTATCCGAGTTCCCAGACGTAGACCTACTCGAATATTAATATTTATGTTTGTTACTTTTTGTATTAATACTAAAATTGTATTTTTATAGAATTCTCCATCCATGTTCATGCTGGAAGAAATTTCTAAAGAAATAAGCTATACCTTTGTACCTATATTTTTTTGCTTAGTTTATAAATATGTTAATTTTAACTAGTATGTGCATAAATTGTGAAATAAATAAATAAATGCCCATTGAAAGAACCTTTATGCCACGTTTCGTATAGCACGGATACGCTGAAAAATAAGATTTTTCATTCAAATTAGGAAGTCCTATATTTCCCGTTCCCATAGAAATTTTGGGAATTCCTTTCATAAAACAACCAGTCACTTATTGAAAACCTTTATATCAAGTATCTCATCCGTGCACTCGAGGAATAAGATTTTTCAAACAAACTAACAAGTTCAATATTTCCCGTTCCCGTGGGAATTTCGGGAATTCCTTTCTTGATGCTCCACTACAGTCCCTAAGGAATGTATATTACAAATTTTAGCTCTCTTCGCCCAGTGGCTATGGCTGTACGTTGTCTGTCAGTCACTCAATCAGTATCGGAACAGTTTTCAAAACATTTTTAATATAGTTTTCTCAACTTCTTGTTTTAATCTCATAAGTTGTTCGCAGTAGAGTTCAGAATCGATAGTCCTGCCTGGTGGTAACAGCTCATAATGAATAATGCCCTTACAATCCCACCACACACACAACATCACCTTATTGCGAGTTAACCCGGGTTTCGCCACAGTCTGTGAAGCCTGACCGGCCTTTGACCAAGACCTTTTTCGCACGTTCTTGTCGTACGTGATCCACTTTTCATCACCAGTTATCAGCTTCTTCAAAAATAATTCGGTTTCGTCACGTCATAATAAAGAATCACAAATGAGTACACGGTTCATTAGGTTTCTTTCAGTGAGCTCGTGAGGTATCCAAATATCGAGCTTTTTTGTGTACCCAGCTTTTTTCAAATGCGTCAAACTGTTTTGTGGTCAATTCCCAGTTCTTCAGCTACGTCGTAACTATTGATATGTCGATCTTGCTCTACTTTTTCAAAAATGGCATCCATTTTATCCGTAATAGGGCGACCAGAGCGAGGTGCATCTTTGACATCAAAATTTCCGGATTGAAAACGCTTAAACCAAATTTGTGCTACTATCACAGACACTGCACTAGGTCCATAAACATCGCAAACTTTTTTCGCGGCTTGCGTTGCAATTTCACCTTTTTTGTAGTAAAATTTTAAAATGTATCGAATTTCTTCATTTAGATTCACTCATCTTGACAGTACGAAAAACAAATGACAATTACACATTTTCCTAATTTGAATTTGGAACTATGTTCTTTAAAATTTTAACTTTCAACGATACCAAAACCAGCCAGATACAAATACTATAGCCAAAGAGATTTCATTACAAGTTCATACTATAATGCGAAAAGACTTTTTCCCCAACCTATTATTAAGATTTAACGTAAACACCTTTGAGTCTCATTTATAACCAGCATTTCCTAGAAATGTGATGGAACTTATTCAATTTAGCTTAATGATACCTCGTGTATGCGAAAGCTTCTTACAATTTAGGGCAACTTTTGAACTTCTATAAAAGACCAAATTGAAGCGTGGTGCTGGTTTTACTAAAAAGTTTATACAAATAGCTAAACTGTGGCGTGAAATTTAATACCAATGTATGTCTGAAGTTTTGGAAATAATCATTCATCTTACTTCTTACTAATATTATAAATGTGAAAGTTTGGATGTATGGATGTTTGTTCCTCAATCACGGGAGAACGGCTCAACGGATTTGGATGAAATTTGGGATAGTGATAGTGGAATAGCACATAGGCTATTCCACTATCACTAAATTCCTGCGGGATTCAAAATTGTGCGGGTAAAACCGCGCGCAACAGCTAGTGAATAATGAGAATTTAACGTTTAAAATACTAGCTTTACCAATTTTTTTATCGTTAAATATAACGACGATTTATCTCAATCGCATCTGAAAGTAACTGATGATGATATTCCCATGGGAATTTCGGGAATCCCTTTACAGCACACGGGCTTTGCAAGGAATAACCCAAAAACCTAAAAGAAAAGAACCTCTTTAGTAGTTATTAACGATCAACCTAACGTCTGCAGAAAAAAATGCAGTTGCTATGCTACGCGGTAACTTTTACTTAAACATTTACTAATATTTTTTGAAGGTGATGCTTTGAGTATTTATACATCATCATCATCATTCAGCCTGGAGACGTCCATTGCTGGATATAGCCCCCCCCCAAAGTTTTCCACGTCGCTCGGTCTCGCGCCGCCTTCAACCAGCGTTTACCCGCGACTTTGACCAGATCGTCGGTCCATCTCGCGAGGGGCCTGCCTACGCTGCGTCTCCCAGTACTCGAGATCGAGAACTTTTTGCCCCAACGGCCATCTGTTCTGCGTATTTATACAAAGAATGCTAAATTTAAAACTCAATGACCAAAATGTAAGTTCTAAGTAAACAGAACTATTTACTTTACTTCTACAACTTCAAATGACTTAAAAGCTGACGTAGGAATTAACCAGAATCAGATATGGATGACGCTGAGTAAGTTTGCAACAAAACCTTATTAAAAGTTGCCTTCTTGAGTGTATTTTTTTCTATGCTGGGCCTTGTTTCGATTTCAATTTATCGAGGTCAAAGGCTAGCTTAGTCCGTAATAAAAAAGGCACTACAAAGCTTACGCTGTAAGTAATTTCTGTAGAAGAAAATAAATTGAAACCAGATCCCCATGTTTAAGCTAAGTTAACAGTCTGAAGGACTTAATTTTTTGTCTAAAATTAACTTATAAATACTTAAAAGTATTACAAAAGAGGTGTCCCAGCCTCGACTAGGAACCTGTTCAACATTTCAAAATTGAAAGAATGTTAATCTTTCTAAAAAAATACTAATAATGCGATATACCAAAGAGTTCTGTGGTTTAAAAATAAAAAAAATACAAGTTACTTACGGTATTTTCATATTATTATCCGTCATGTTTCTTTGTGTTGCAATAATACTGTTTATTTTTTTGGTTGAACTAAAATACAAAGTAATTCTGTAGTAATTTGATTTTAAAAACTGTTCTTCACGTTTATGGCTACAATTTCGCTTGGTGTACATAGTCCTAGCCAAGGCTCCATACAATCTTGGGACATCTCTTGTTTAGCAATCGCATATCTCTTCAAGCATTATACATATAGTTTTAAAGTAATAACTTACAAATAAATAAACAAAACTAACTTGTAGATAAATGAGTTAAACAGATACGAGCAATTGACACTGTTTTAGTTGCCCATAAATAGATTCAATTTTTTTTTTTTGTATATTATATAGTGAGTGACAATCAGAACGATATTTTCAATAAATAATCATAATCAATCGTAATCATGAAAAAAAAACAAAAAAAAAATGTTTTTTTTTTTAGGAGATTACAGTAGAGTATCCTAGATTTACATTTAGGTTAGTTAAGAAACGAGAGAACTCTTCTCCTTTCAGTGGCACTTTCATAATTTACTTAGTGCTTTGCTTGAAAACGAAAAATTCGAAGTCGTTCTCCGCACTCAACGACATTTAATATCCCTACTCTTTCCTTCGCCGTTGTCGGGTAAAAATTTCAAGGGTAATTAAACTAAATGGTATTTGAAAAGAAATTTATTGTATGAAGACTACCGTGTAAATGACTGTGAGATCATGAGTAAAGTAAAAGTCACATTACAATCACACTTCCATAAAGTTTCTGCTGCTACTTCCCATAAAATTTTATTCCTCTTTTATGCAAGCTTTAAGTGGCGTTGAGCTCTATTGTCTTTTGAGAAAGGAACGTTTTGATTATAAGTAGCAAGCGTAGTGAATTGCTTAGTGACGCAGCGCGGGCAACGCGCGACCAATATTTAACTATTTGATCAACCGATAATAGAAATACGTAACAGTATAACCTATTTTTGTAACCGTGTATTTTATATGTTGATTTTAATTTAAGATATTAACGATTGTTATGTACTGCTTGAAAGGAAGCAGGATATTTAAGTTTAGACTGTATTACATCTATGTTGTTAGGTAATATTATAAGTACCTAAAATGTTATACTAAGTAAATGTATACGCTTTGTATAAGGACTGTATAACAGTTACATACATGTTGTTTTATGAACTCATAGAAAGTGTTGTGAATGCTACGCACAGTCCCTTGATCAGTGTATCATATGAAGCCTTCAATTTAGAAGTATTAAAGCATTGCCTCTCAGTTGAGATGGTTATCCAACGTGCGGTTATGGATATTATATTCCATTTATAAACGGAAAAATATTTGATCCATTTTCTTATTTCATTCTTGAATAATTAGTATCCACTCATTCAACATAATAGTTGAGTCATTAGATAATAAACCGGTGAGCGTGCGCAGGCGCCCGTTTGCCTTGTCCTTTTATATGAAAACATTACTGTGGCTGTCTACTAATAAGTGCTGTAGAAAGATCTTATTTGAACTTATGCATTGCTGTTTATTGTAGCTGTTATGTAACACAAAATGTACTCAGTAGCTTTAAGTAAAGGTAAATGACGATCAGGACAAATTAGGACTTTTTTTTATCGGTGGCTAAGCCCGAGTTTGATCTGAATCTTAAATAATTAAATATCATAATTTATTTCCTTTAAATCTTAGCTGATCATAAGTGATATTGAGGTCGAAGATAGTACACGGATTTAAAAAGGAAGAAAGAAAAAGGTTTATAATCAACGAAAGCAGAGCATTATAAAACCGACTTCACGTCAAAACTTTGGTTGAATTATAATATCGTCAAGGTAAAAATTCTCCGAACATATGTTTTCAAAAATTTCAAATTATCCATAAAGTACTCAATCGCTTTCGATGAAATTTATACGGGACCAACTCTGAAGTATCTTAAAATCGATTCGTAATTGTCCTCGAAATATCGTGTAACAAAGACAAAAAAAAACTTTGCACTTTAGTCACGATCCTTCAGATCGTGTTTTTTGGTGGTAATGATTGATGGCACTTATTAACGTAGAAGCCATTATATTTCACCTCACATTTGCACATTGTTGAGGTGAACTTTATGGATTACAATCAGGAATAAGAATGTTCTGTTTATAACCTTGCTTGCTTCCATGCTTTACTGGGAGCGAAAGAAATACATAGAATGTGCCAGCTGCTTCTCTTCCTGGGCATACTGTAAAAGTCAGTTAAGGGACAAAGGTTTTATTGGCGTTTTTGCGGACGATAGGCTGGCTCCCTGTCACTGCAATAGTCTGTCTCCATCATTATAATACCTCGAAATTTGTCAAACGTGACATCAGATGGTTTGATGACCTCTGGTGTTCTGCCTACCCCATAAGGGATACAGGCGTAAATTTATGTATGTATGTATGTTTATAACCTTCTAGGACTATTAGAAGACGAAGACACGCAAGACACAAACGGATTAGATTGCATATAAAAATACAAAGCCTATAAAATTGATTTATCTACCACATATTGTAATGATATTATCTTGTTTGCCAAATACTTAAGAACGATTTCGCTAAACGTTAGGCTACTAATGTCTACACTTTTACACTCATCGTATTTATGCTACTTGGAATGTCATAACCGTAGCAAGGATAAGTTTTTTGTATTATATCTTTGTTAGGTATATGTTTTTTTTACAACTATTAATAAATAATAAATAAATAAAATCCCCAGACAATCACACCAGCCATGTAGCCCCAAAGTAAGCAGAGCTTGTGTTATGGTATACCATGTAGCGAACTAGGGGGGAACCTAGAATATAAATACATAAATAGTTAAATACCCAGACACGAAACATTTTTTTTTGTTCCGTGCGAGAATTAACCACTGGCGTCTGAGGCAGACAGGTTTACCCCATCGAAAAGGTGGTCTATGAATCGGACTATGAATCGATTTTGAATATTCATATGATAGACGATACTTCAGAGGTGGTCTCATATAAATTTTATTGAAATCGACAAAGCACCTTTACAAAAAAATTGAAATTTTAGAAAAAGTATCTATGAGTACGAAGGATACTTAAGCTAAAGTTTTAACAAGGATTTAAAAATGTTAGTGAATTCGTTATTTTAATGCATTAGTTATTATTTGTATCTCTTTATGAATTGATTGTATTAATTTTTATTTTACTTTGTTCCAGGTAATCAGACTTCAGAGTAAGTTTTGGTATGCAAACGACCAATGATTAGCAAGTGTTTAACATAAGGCAGATAAGTTATCTAAGTGTATAGGACGCTACATTTCTTTTAATTTCTATAATATGTACCTACAGTTTAACGTTTAACTATCTACTGTTGCTGGTAATAAATAGTTTGTTGGGTAGTTCCCAGTAGTCCAACTGCTCAGTTCAACTTTGTACAATCCTCTCGAAAGTTGAACTACTGGGACATAAAAGTTGTACTAGCATCTAGTTCCCACTAGATCAACTGGTCAGTACAATCGTTGTCAAGAAAAGTATTTTTTTTGAGTCTTTAATAGAAAATGAATGCATATTTTTCAAAACCTGATCAAATACCTACTAATAGTATATTTTTTATATTGAATTGCAATCCAAAATCCTTGTTTGTAAACACATCGATGTGTGAGTGTTGCCATGACAACCAAAATCCAGGTTAATTTTGTTATGAAAAATCTTGGATTTGAATTAAGACTCGAAGAGAAAGAAGAGGATCATAAACATATTCAACTTTTTATTTGTTTTAAAGAAATACATACCAAATTAAATCTGGATTTTGGTTGTCATGGCAACGCTCAGATATCTAAGAGTTTACAAACAAGGGTTTTGGATTGAAATTCAATATAAAATTCCGCTATTAGTAGGTACCTGATTAACAATTGAAAATGTGTTTTCAGTTTCTATTAAACACATAAACAACAAGTAACTTCTCCCGGGATCCACTTTTCTTTCAAAACATACTAACAGTAGTTCAACTTTCGGAAGGATTGTACAAAATTGAACTACTGGGACATCAAAGTTGTACCTACTGTTTAACTAGTTGAACTAATGGGAACTAGCCAATTTGAGGTTTTCCGAAGTTCAGTAAAACTTGAAAATACTGTATTATACAAAGAAAAATCGAAGTGACATTTCTGATGTTCAATTATTTTGGGTCAGTACTTTTTGTTCATACTCTTTGTCCATGTCTCGCACTTCCGTACCGCCACACGAACAGCTGCATAGTTTAATCAAAACTATTTCTTTTAGTAAGTTTTAGAAAAATATACATTGATATTGGTGTTAGTGGTACAGTTAAAGTAAATATTATTCATATATAATAATTTCTGTAGTATGTAAGCCGAAGAAAAAACGTCATAGTTTATTCATATAAACAGGAAAAATATTTAACATTCATCTAAGTATAACGAAACCGCGGCAGAGCTTGAAATATTGGTCAATTTAGTAGCCAGGCTGACTTCTGCGCGAAGGAATGAAAATTATTGAAAAGTCCAAAGCATAAGCGACTATCAGGCAGAATTTGAAATTCTATTTGTGTATCTGCACAAACTAGCAAGGTGAAGAATTTTGGCGAATTGTAAGAAAATCAAAGGTTAGGTTCTAGGCCAAGTATGAACATTTCGATACAATAAGTCAATTTATAAGATAGGCTATTTCAAGACATGAAAAATTTTGCTTAATAACTTAGGACAGAAAATGTGAATTACAACATACTTCTGACAAAGTTTTTCATTTATTTCTGTTAAAAATAGTTTAAGTGGTTTGGCTTCTACTTTACCTAAAATAACGTTTCACAACATTCAAAAGTCTATTTTTGAAGTAGCTAGGACTCTCTGAGTTAGTAATTCCCCTTCCAAAGTTGTAACTGCAACAATAAAGTGCTAAAAAGCTCCGACGATCTACTCGTATCATTAACTATTTCCTCATAAGGTTGCCGTTCACCGCGGTCAAAACCAAAAATTAAAAAGAAGAGTAGTTGTCCTCCTTACAAAGATCACTTGCAGATCGCACGAAGAAGCCTTATGAACTAAATAAAAGATTTAAAGTTACACCAAAGTTAATTGTATTGCCTTTACATAAGGTTGAAATGGAAACTAACGTGGTTGTTTTATTATTGCTAATTAAATACGTGGTTTTCCTCAAGGTGTTCTACTAATTTTACAGAGTGTTGGATGCTGCTTACAGAACTTTGAGGTTCCGTGACATTTGTTCTAGAACTTGTTTTTGATTGCTCAATTATGAACTCGATGTACACAGGTTCTACTAAGAAAGACGGGGACGGTAAATAGTATGAATAATTAAATAAATAAATACGTACTATACTGGGCTAATCACCTCTTGCAGGCTGCCTCTCCACATCAATCCCAACAACATTTGTTCTACAACTTTTAAAATAATAGTTCTTAAAATTTTAGTTTTCCCATATAAATTTTTTTATAGCCTCTGTTTGGAGGCGTAACTCTATTTACTTTGAGCGTAGATATGCCCACGCACCTTGCGCAGTAAAATATCGCTTCTTAATAATCACGTAGGTTCTTAAAAATGTAGAATAAGGAGCAAATATTTTTTTGTTTATTCATCAAGATTTGTAAAAAGACGTAGAACAAATGTTGTTGGGATTGAAGTAGAGAGGCTGCCTGCAAAAGGTGATGTGCTAATTAAAATAATTTGTTCATAAGCTTTGATGAGAATTTTCTTATTGTAAACTTAAATCGCGCTTGACTTCAATCTCAAGTGTAAGAGTAAGTGACGATGGGCGTCATAGATGAAGCCAAAGATTTCATCTTCCAAACTTTTATAAAGGGAACTTCCAAACTTTTTTAAAACTTTTATAATACCTATATCTAATATAAAATATATCTGACCTTGTGAATCTTTATGAGATCCTATTCAGCAATGGTGGCCTACTTATGGATGACTTACATACAAAATCATCTATAATCCAGCTTCAAAAAAGAAAAAGCATTTTATTATTGTAAAGTTCATAGGTTTTATACAAATTTGTTCACAAATATCTGCCTATATTCGTATACCGTACGATTGTGAAATGTAGTGCTTAAAGGACAATACATATATAGCATACAAATATCAACCCACGCATGTCACACACAATCTATATATGTTGAAATAAGTTAAATGCTATACTGTTGCATACTTTATGATAGGATTAGGCATAGTAACAAATCTAGCTAGTTGCCTAAGAGTCACGCGCTGATAAACCAATTAAATTGAAATGTCATCTTGTTGTCATATAAGCTACAAATGTCAATGTCTTTATTCCATAAAAAAAGCATCGTTAAGATCCAAATTTTGTGGTTCTGCACATAAAAAACTTTAAAAATAACTAATTGCATAGCATATATTAGGAATACAGACTTAAATTGATTGCAAAATTTTTGCATGGATACAATATTCGAATCCTCAAAGTTGTTGGAAAACATTTTTATTTAGTATTTACTAATTATAGTATTTAGGGTACATTGGATGGATAGTTCGCTGTCTGACACGTGCAAGCTTATTAAAGCTACTAGCTGTTTTGCGCGGTTTTAGCCGCACCATTTGAAATCCCGCGGGAATATCGAGATAAAAAGTATCCTATTCGTTATTCCAGACTGTAAACTATCACTATAAATTTCATCCAAATCCATTATGCCGTTTTACCGTGATAGAGTAACAAACAGCCAGACATGCATACATCCATCCATCATAACTTTCCCATTTATAATATACAAAACTTTAGTTTGCTTTTATTCGATAGATCTCGCTATACGTCGATTAAATCGCGCAAGAAGAATTATAATTGACTTAGCTATATTTACTTTGTAGACTACCTTTATTCGTCCTAGGATTATCTAGTGCAGCAGCAGTTAGAGATTACTAATTTAACCGAACTAAACTACTAACTACTTATCTGAGCAATATCTGTTAATGACCTCGATTCAAAATAATTGAGGGATTTTCAATTTCATCGATGCACATCGCAGATAAACTCGTTATTAAAGGTAATCAATATATCAATACTGAACGTAAGACCTTCAGTTCTTAAAATATCACGTCGAGTTTAAATTTCCAAAGAATGAATTTCCGTCTATCTCAACCTTTATAAACGTCAAATAGTTTTTTTTTTGTGAAATGTGAATGATCTAGAAAACAGTATCTAGATTGGTTTACTATTTTTGGTTTAAATATTCATTTTTGTTTTACTTATAAATAAGATGTTTTAATCTCGTGCTTTTTTACTTTTATAAATGGTCGTCGATGAACAACGATATTTTATTATGGGTTTTACATTAAAACACGTACGGCCTGTTCTAGTTTTCATATATTTCGTTTTCTCGCAGAACCCTAGTTAAGGCAGTCAACCTTCACAATGATGATAATGCAAGTTGTACCCGTTGACATTTTGGGAGTATCTCTTATACTGTGATGCTATCAATAATGACGAATGATAAATTACTTCTTCTGAACGACATACATTAAAAATGCCGGTTTAAATAAATTAAAAATGTTTTGATTTAATTTTGATTAAAAGTCGTAAACACAGCACATTTCGTAGGCAGCATAATCACTTTGATATTTTTGAATTAAATTAGGTAAATTTTTATGTAAATTTACGTTTTCTGTTTATGTATACTCATTTAATTAACGGCATGTCCGAGCATCCAGAAGTAAGCAATAAATATAATAAGTATAAATCATAGACAATTTTTAACAGATACAGTATTTTAAAAGCCAATTTTTACTACTCACTTCCTAACTTGATCCACAAATGATGTAAATAAAGCTTTTTGGATTACTAGACTTAAATACACATACATCCATGACTTGATGGCTTATATCTCAAATATACCTACACCACAAATAATGCAAGTGGTCGGTTAAGGCTACATCGCAAGCAACTATGATATTTAATTGTTCAATTAAGGCTAACATCATCTTCATCTTATAGGCTGCTGCTCCGGCATTGTGGTCTGATCATCCTTGAGTGAAATTTAGATGTTGAGTATTTCCAAAAATACCAATGGCAACGCATTCGTTACTCATTTACAAATAAAGCTTCTAAAATCTCATTCATAAGGAGATAAAAAAATGACCTGCTAATGGTCAGTGTATCAAATTAAAGGGAAATAAATATAGATTACATTCATTAGTCTAAATAAATAGTCCTTCCTGTCATGTAAGATATTTTTTCAAATATATCTTTTCCTATATTTTTTTATGACTTACTCAATAATAGATACAGCCAAGGCATTTAATACTTTTACTAACTTTCTTAATTATAATTTTTACTGAGTAGTTTTGTTACTGTTCTTGGCAATGACATTGATACTTTTTTTTTTTATAAGTGACTAAACCCGCGTTTGACCTCAATCTCACCTGATGGTAAGTGACGATGAGGTCGAAGATGAAAGCACACGGGTTTAGGAAGGAACTGGCTCTTTATACAATATTGCCGGAACACATTACCACCGGAGCGGTAACATTTGGCGGCAGACTTTATATAAAGGGTGGTCGCTAGCCAGGCGGACCCAGAAGGGATCCTACCACCAAGCAAAGAAACCAAAATGGTGACCTAAGATTGATTTTTCGCAAATTATTTGTTATTTTTTTACAAGATTTTTAGATTTAAAATCGAGGAAGTTTAAGTGGGAAAAGGTTACTCATGAGTTAATCTTTCATGTGTACTACTGACTATTAGCAGGTCAAAAACCAATAATGAGTTTGACCACCTCTTTTTGCAATTTAGTTTTTTTTTTAAACTATTTTCGAACAGTTAACAATCTAGATCAAACTTATGAATTGTGAAGCAAGTAAAGCTCTAGATTACTGTTCATATTGTTACTTAAAAAGCTTTTTCCTTAGTGTATTGGTACTACAAATTAATCATTTAAAATAATTAGTTCAAGGTCTGTTTTGCGGTCTTAAACTAGCGTCCTTATGAAAGATTCGTGACATAATTTTAGTTATTGTAATTTTCTGGAATTGAAGTGCTTTCATAAGGTTTAGATGCTGAAAATAAGAACACGAAAAATGTAACAACCTTTAAACTTATAGATTGTGAATATCGATGGCTGTTTATTTTTGCTGTTTAGTTAAGGCAGCTTTTCGGATAAAGGTGTGCGCACACTATGCCGGGGCGCATCGCAGCGCAATGATCCACCTGCGTGATTCTCATATATTTTATATGAAATGCAGCCCGTCACTCCCCGGCACAGTATGCGATAGTTCATATAAAATGTATCAGAGGCTCACTCGCGGATTTTTGCGCTGTGATGCGACCCGACAAAGTGTGCGCGTGCCTTAAAGCTGAAATGTCAGGTAAAGGACAGAACATTAATTAACTTTTCACCCCCATGTAAAAAGATAGACAGGAGAAATTAATTTTAGAATAAATGCTCTAAAACGAAATAAGAGGTATTTAATCTAGCAATATAATTAAACTTCAAAAATACATTGGTTTACCCTTTAACGTTCTAGTAATAACCTATGAATGGAAAATTCTGCCCTGCCCACGTTGTTTAATCTCTGCCTAGCTTTTTCTTATCTAGAAATAAGATACGCGTGACCTTAAAACGTAACTTTGACTATAAACAATAATTTTATCGTAAAGAAACACTAAAATGCGAATAGATCAATCAATATGTACAATACAAGTATCATGGCTTCAAAGCTGTCATATGTGACTTTCATTTTATAGCAGTATTAGGTACTTTGAAATGGCATTTTTGTGGAGCTGTTAAAGCGTTTTACGTCACTATAACAAAAATAAGAATAAACGTGAAATCAGTACCTACATATTCTTTTGACAGATTTTTTCTTAAATGTCATGGCACTTTCGTTTCTATGGAAATCTTTGGACCCGATGTTTTCAAAATAATCTAGAACGACGAGGAAGTTACCACCCAATTCTCGAAATGTCAAATCTAACATCTATACAATTACTGTGAAGATGAGTGTTAGTACGTAACGATCATACTTACATAACTCAAGTAATTCGGCATGAAATTGCTATGAACTAATAGAGTGTAAGTGGCAAATGTCTACTAATGCAATAATGTAAAGTGGCATATTAAAATGTTAATTGATGATTTAGCATCTCCGGATTTGACCTCCGTTATAAATGATTTTGAAAGGAGATTGGAAGATGACCCTCTTGCGAGTTGCCATATTTTTATGCATTATAATTTGCATGTAATTAAGTGGTTCAAGAAGTTTTAATTTAAACTATTACGATCATTATTGTAAGACCTTGATCTGATGTGTTTTGTGATCACATTATTACATCTTCAAGTTGCACTTATTACGCTAATAAGATGTATAATAAGGTGATAACATAATAATCTTAATAATTATGTATAGAGTGCTTACAGTTTACTTTACAGTTTTTTTATCGATTTAACATTTAATTTACCGATTTTTATACGGTTTTCAACAATGGATTACGTGAAGCATGAGGTATGCAAGGGTATGCCGGGGTATGATGTTAGTCAAAATAATAATTGCCTATCAGTTTCTTGCGGCTTTATCCATGTAGGTCTTGAGCCCGTAAGAGTGTATTCGTTTAGTACATTTTGGTTCATTTAATATAAGCATTAATCAACTGCTTCTGTATTAGTTTTTTACGATGAAGTTGAAAACACGAGTTGAGTTGGGAAGATGAAGAAGTGACATCTGGTCATTCCACCGATACCACCAATCTGAGGTTATTCGAATATGTTGTCTTTTATAAGGATTCAATTTTCGATAAACATTTTCATTCGCTTCACTCCTACAGTCAAAGTATTGTTGGTTTTTTAGTAGAGAACTGTTTTTGCAGTCTAGGAGGCTTCTAAAATTTTAGTCGGCGCGGCTTGCGATACGGTCCTGCTATGTTTCTACCCAAACCCATGTGCTGCGACCCTATCTTCATTTCCCATCAGGTGAGATTGACGAAACAGCACAAAAATAATTTCATGGTACTGAGACAAGTGAAACTCAATAAAGTTCAGGCTGTATCGATTCTTTTCTTTGCCTTTGATGCTGGCGCCACACTCGCGGCGCGAAATCGCCGGAAAGAGGAAAAGTGAACGCCGTGAATCGTGAACGCGAAGCGTGAACAACATCCATGGAGCCAGCTTTAAACGATTTTGAAAATATGAAATAACAAATGTTAAAACAGAGCAGCAGATTCATTTCCATTCATCTATTCACGTTCTAAATTCTGACATTAGAATTCTGATTTTCCAATAACTTTCGCTCATTCATTTCTATCCGCAGTGCATACAGTCGGCTGTTTTTACGAAGAAATCTGCATATCAGAATAAATATTCTGACCGCGGTTTTGCATTGGGTTTGCAAATGTCCATATTTTTTTATTACGCAGTATTTCTGTCATCTTTTTCTATTTTTCATTTCAATCAGCGCTCACTCTTATTGATGACGTAGTAGAATCTAGAGCATGGAGATCTGACTGAGGTATTTGGAGGTAGAATTTATAGGCGAAGGTATCCGTAGCGAATAATAATTGGCTTATCCGCAATCGGTTTTAATTTATTTATATTAGGTTAAAAATGTTATGAATTAATATTAAAAAAAAAAAAATATCAAGAAACGGTACGAATCCCGACCACAGAAATACCAGCCGAAGAATCATCGGTCTGTTTTTGTCACACTCGTTCTGGTAGAAGTGTCATACAGTGGCATCATTTAGAACTAGAAATTATGACTTCAATTTAATAACTGCTCAGTTTGGCATGGATACACATAAACAAAAGTATTTCTGTCGTCTGACTCATGCCTTCATAAATGGCTGTAACCCAAATCTGCTGAGGTAAATTCAGACGGATTAGGTAAACCGTGGGTTAACTTGTTAGAATAATTTGGATTTTTTAAATGTTAACAACTTATTTTTATTTGACGAACAAATAATATAAAAAGTGGTAAACCATTAAAAAGATACTAAGATATACGCCTTTATAAGTTGCACGCATTGAATATGATATCGTTAGGTATACAGGAATGATTTGTTGTCACCGGCCAAATTTTTTTTTATACAATAAGTATCATTTAGAGAAACAATTTTTGCAAAAAAAGTATTTTGTTTTACAAAGAAATAAATATATGCGCTAACATATTAAGAAAACCATATGGTCACTCTAAATTACCATAAAGGAAACTACGCGCTACTACAAAACATCTTGTAGTACAACGTCATAGTATGTATTATCAATGAAATGCCGCTTCGTAGTAGTTATGTTCATCAACAGCGACTATTTTTTTTTAAGTTTGTGGTTCCATATTTCTACTTTTTTGTACTGAGCGATGCTAAATTAAATATGCAGGTATGTTTATAAGGTATCAAAGAAACTAACCTTTAAATTTGGCTGGTGACTACAAATCAACCCTGTATGTTATCGAATTCGACGATTAAATATCTTAATGAGCTCGATTCGACATTAGATTTGCAAATTTTAAGTCTATTTATTGTCAAATTAGGAGACTTCAATCTTAGTTCAGTCATTTAAGCTTAAATTAGGTAAGAATCTCGGAATTCAATATACCCAGCTGTAAGTCTGTGAATATTTGTATATTGACACCCTAAAAGTTGTCTCAAAATCTACATATGGTAGGGTGTACGCAACTATTAAATTTCAAGGTCAAAGGTCACAAAAATCGTTTTTTTGCGCTTTTTTGTAAATATCTCATTTTCTATGGGATTTTTGTTATTTGTTTTTATTATCAATATTGTAGAATACAAACTTCTCAAGAGTTGCAACAAAAACTGATTTTGAAATTTCTTTGAGAAACTTATGAAAGGTGTTCCTGTTAATTTCCCATAACTTTAAGGTTTTGTTACTAAAAAAGCAATACTTTTTTCAAAAAAATATGTGGTTCAAAAGTGCATAATTTACAAGATATCATCAATGTTAGTATAATGAGTTCATAAATTATCACCCTTGTAAAATCTCTTTAACATTAATTCAATAGACGCGTGTCACTGAAGGAGCTAGATGTAACTCTTGATGTACAAGTAAGTTGATACGGTAGGTACTCTCGGTAGGTACCTACTGGGGTTGCCATTTTTTTTTCTAGAAGTAAAGTACATTTGAGTCTGAAAAGAATAACAAACAGTATTTTGGACAAATAAACAGTATCCAATTTATTAAATTTTTTAAACACATATTTTTAGAGCTTCTTGCACAAATTATTAATTAAATTCTAGTATATAAAGTGTTTAGCTTTTTATGCTGAAAACAGTATTTTGTATACTTTATTTTTGTTCAACAGTATAATACTGTTAAAAACAGTATAGTTAGCAACCCTAGTACCTACCCTCTACCTTATAAATAATAAATCTTATATATAAAGGGTTAAATATCGATAGAGTTCTATATTTGCAGAGTTTGTAAATATCTTTGCTATGTTACTACTTTTCTTTAGTACCACCAGTCCGATAAGAACAAATAAATCTGTGTGATAGATTATTTACTTCAGTCTTAACTGTACTCAAAAAACAGGGGATCATAGATCATAAGGTGAAACTGTGCGAAACTGATAGAAATCAATCAATACGGGCCCCTGTGACGCATGGATGGAAAGTTACTGTGTTCTGAAAGGTCTTGGGTTTGAGGTCAAGTCGGGCCTGTTTGAATTTTTTTTAACTGTACTAGGATATTAAAATTAAAAATAATATAAGGCCCCAAACTAAGCAGAGCTTGTGATATGGAATATCATGTAGCGAACTAGCGGGGAACCTAGAAAATAAATCCATACATAGATAAACGCCCAGACCCGGAACATTTTTTTTTCTTTTTCTGTGCGGGAATCGTACCCGCGACCACTGGCGTCTGAGGCAGATAGGTTTACCCTATCGCCAAAGTGATCGTCAAAGGATACATCCTAGTTCTGCTTAATTTTCCTTAACATTTATAAACTCAATATTTTTTTTTTAAATTTTGATAGTTGTGTAAATAAACTTTCTCAATACACATATTGTAATGTTTATCCACCTGTAAAATAAGGAGAAGCGACATAATCACTGAATTGAGTTAATCTTGTCATGACATGTCAAATAGTGTTGCCAAGATGAATAACCTAATCGAGTTTTCTATAACCATTGTCACATCATTGCCCAGTCGATTTATCTTAAACGACAGCGTTATAAATATTCAAGTATATAAACAAATTACATTCAGTCAAGGTGAGTAAACTTCAGTGAGAATTGATTTTTCGTATTTATGGAATGGACTTGGTTTAGGATGATGAAATAAGACAAGTTTCTTTAATCATCATCATCACAACACCGTGTAATGCGCCCACTACAGGGCATGAGTCTCTCCCCTGGGTGACAAGGAGGCTTAGGCCATAATCCACCAAGCTGGCCCAGTGCTAGGTGGTGGATGTCAGAATTTTCAGGGCGCCGAAATGGCTTCTGAAAAACCCCAACGAATACTGTATACAAGTGTCTCGACTCGGGACCGACTGCTTAACGTACCCTCTGAAGCACGGAAGTCTCCGTGAGAAATGAATGGTCGGCGCGGCGGTCACCCATCCAAGTACCGACCCCACCGAACGTTGCTTAAACTGCGATGTCGTATGATACACACAGCAACCACGGCGCCACGACGACTTCTGTTTCTTTAATGTGAACGTTAATATAAAAAATTAGACTTAATCAATAAACTGGAAAAGCGGTTAACCGCTATCTAGTGCGCAGGAGCGTTTAGGATATATAAAAAAGTAACACTCATTTCTTATTTATTATATTTTCTTCAATAGAACAAACTCGAACCGGATTTTTAAAACAATTTCTTCTGATATATTCTAATTTTTATTCTCATGTGCATGACGTGAAAAACATCTCCGAATATTTCTGTTAATGTCAAGGATTTTTTGTCAATTAATGATTTACTAAATAACCTCGTGAATATTTATAACTTAAAATTTTAAATGAATAGCAATTTCAATTATCCCTATTTAATTAAATGTCTTTTTGTGGCACAAGTGAATCGATAGAAGCGATTAAATTCGGATTTTCGTATTTACTTGGTTAGGTTTAACAAACGCAATCTTCAGGGTTAATTTTAATTAGCGCATCACAAATCTTGATAAATAACACAAAAATTTAAAACAAAAAAATGTTTGCTCCTTACCCTCCATTTTGTAGACCCTTTAATTATTTTGGAGCTATATTTTCCTGAGCAGGGGTCATGGCATACCTACGCTCAGAGTAAATAGAGTTACTCCTCTAAACAGAGGCTATAAATTAAAATTTTAAAACCTACTATTAAACAGTACTGTACCGTTATTCGAAGCCTAAATAATGAGAGTAGCGTTCATTTCCTTTAGATACAAGTTGTGCACTTCCGCTTGCGACCGACCAATCACATGCTTGCATGTTAGCCAATCACATGCTCTGCCGCCAATTTTTAGTTCTCTCTAGCGCCACCAGAGGCAGTAAGTTTTGAAACTTAGGATTTATTTTCATTGGCGTTTTAATTCCCGTCAGAGACGGTAATATAGGGCTGCTTACGTACCCCAAGCTGTCTCAGATACTAGTTGTGTGAATTTTATTTTCCAAGTTTAATTTCAATATTTTACTAAATTATCGGCGTGAAAGTAACAAATCTTTTACAAGTACTTTTAGTTAAATCTATAGAAACAGTTGGAACAAATTGTAAGTATATGGTTATACTTTAATGTTGGACTTAACGGCGTTGCCGTTCGCAATTCATATATTCGATAGTGTTTTTACCACTTTGCCAGTTTCGTTGTCAAGAGGGGCCGACTTCACTTCCGTGCACTTCAAGCACTAGCAAACAAAATGCTCAAGCACGAGTTACTCACAATACCTCTCAACGTGATGTGCAGAGAAGAGCTCAAATGGTGGCTCGAAAACTACAAAGGAAAGTCAGTGATACACAACCCTCTCCCGATGCATTACTTAACGACAGACGCGAGCGACCAAGGGTGGGGAGCCATTCTGGACTACACGCCACTCCAAGGAACGTGGACTCCAGCTCATCAAAAGCTGCACTCCAATCAAAAGGAAATGATTGCGATATTGAAGGTACTAGAGCTAAAATGCTTGTCACTTGTTTCAAGCGCCCTAACAATACAGTGCGACAATCGAACAGTCGTTGCATATCTATGAAACGAAGGCGGCACCAAATCAAAAGTACTGACGAGCCTGACATTGAAGGTCTTCGCCATCCTAGACTTGCACAACATACACATGTCGATCTATCACATTCCAGGGAATTACAACACATATGCGGATTGGTTATCGCGGAACAGACCTCCCCCAGAATGGCATCTGTTACCAGAACTTACCGAAGTTGTATTCACAAAGTGGGGTGTCCCAATAATCGATCTGTTTGCTTCGAATCGTGCCCATGTAGTTCCGAACTACTGTACACTGGACAGAACCGACAAGCATGCGACCCTCTACGACGCTCTGAGTCTAGAGTGGAACTTTCTGAGAGCATGGGTTTTTCCTCCCCCACACCGCATACCAAAAGTGTTAGCACACCTGAACACTGCTTCAGGAATCTACCTGGTGGTTGTACCTCGTTGGGAGAATGTGTATTGGAGACCAGACCTCAAGAGTCGGGCGTTGAGCCCTCCCTTCACAATCAGGAATCTGGATCGGGTTCTAATAGACCAAGCAACGGGCCGCGCTCCCCCACAAGTGTCAGAGATGATTATGGAAATATGGAGATGTGGGGGTGGCAAGAGCTCTTAAATGGATGGTCGGAGGAACAAAAATCCCTTTTATCCTCTAGCTGGCGACCATCTACTTTAAAAACTTATAGGCCTGCTTGGAATCGATGGCAGGAGTGGTCAAAAGCTGAGAATATAGACCCTTACAAACCAAACGGCACTATTCTAGCAAAATTTCTAACAGATTTACATCAAAAATCAGGACTATCTCTAAACAATATATTACTTCACAAGTCTGTGGTTGCTACCTTCGCTGATCCATGTAATCGTGAAAACCTGAGTTCGAACATCCTAGTTAGACAGATTTTGAAATCCATAGCTTTGGCTAATCCTAAGATCCCAAAACCGCCAGTATGGAATACAGACGTTCTAGTTAATCATCTAGCCACCCGAGACCCTAACACCGCTAGCTTGTTTGAAGCTTCCAAGCATACTGCCACACTTTTACTACTATGTTCGGGAAGACGAGTTCACGACCTTACGTTGTTAAAAATCTCAGCAGAGCATTGTATAATAGAAGACCAAACAATAATACTAAAACCCGCCTTTGGATCCAAAACTGACTCGCTCAATCACCGACAGTCGGCTTGGAAACTTCTGTCTAATACTAATAATACTCAGATTTGTGCTGTGCACTGGGTTAAGCACCTGATAAATTTATCTAAACCAAGACGAGAAAACACGAACATAGATAGTTTGTTTTTGGCAGTCACTGGGAAATCGAGACCTGCGACTCGAACAGTAATAAGTGGCTGGATAAAAAAGTTGCTTATGGAATCAGGCGTTGAATCCACAGCAGGAAGCATAAGATCTGCAGTTGCTTCAAAAAGATGGGTTGAAAACTGCCAGCTTGACGAAATCTTGGCAAAAGGTAATTGGAAGTCTGCCAACACATTTAAAAGATTTTATAGAAGAGAAGTTCAAACCGCAAACGGCTCTAATTCTACTTCATCATGTTCTGTTCCCATTGATTCTTAATGTTGATTATTATTCTACTTTGTTTCCACAATAGCTAATTACACAATTGTTTCGCTTGGTCTGATGCACTTATAATAACTCGTGAAATAAAACGATATTCCTATATATTTCTGATGTTAATTTCGCAAACCTGTTCAACACGCACCATACAACTCACATTGGCGTTTCTCTAGCCCCACCAGGCGATAATAAACTCATCTCTCATTATTTAGGCTTCGAATAACGGTACAGTACTGTTTAATAGCGACGTTTTACCTGAAATTAAAACGTTTATTAAACATACTTACCTTATTCGAAGCCTAAGGTTTTTAAATCTGCCTGGTGACCATACCATTAAAACGCAATGAAAATAAATCCTAAGTTTCAAAACTTACTGCCTCTGGTGGCGCTAGAGAGAACTAAAAATTGGCGGCAGAGCATGTGATTGGCTAACATGCTAGCATGTGATTGGTCGGTCGCAAGCGGAAGTGCACAACTTGTATATAAAGGAAATGAACGCTACTCTCATTATTTAGGCTTCGAATAAGGTAAGTATGTTTAATAAACGTTTTAATTTCAGGTAAAACGTCGCTAATTTTAAAAAGTTGTAGGACAAATGTTGTTGTGATTGATGTGGAGAGGTTGCCTGCAAGAGGTGATGCGCTAATTAAAATTAACCCTCTTTATCTCAGATTGTATTGCGGTTACGTAAGAATTACATCAATAACACTTCAGCAATTAGTGGCCTACTAGTTGTCAGTTGTAGAAATTGTGAGACTACAAAAACTCTTGACCACTTTACCTACGTACATATATGTTTTAATTATTAAAAATCGTATAATCCTATATTTGTAATAATATAAATATGTCAAAAACAAGCGTTTGCCTGCGACTTCGTACACGCATAAACTCAAATGTCCCATTTTCCGTTCCCGTGGGAATTCCGGGAATTCCTTCCATGATACAAACAGACATTTATTGAGGAACCTTTATACCAAGTATCACATCCGTGCACTCAAGGAATAAGATTTTATCATACAAACTAAAACATCATATATTTCCCGTTCCCGTGGGAATTTCGGGAATTCTTTTCATAACACAACCAGTCTCTTTTTGAAGAACTTTTATGCCAAGTATCATACCCGTGCACTCAAAGAATAAGATATTTCATACAAACTAAAAAGTCCAATAATTCCCGTTCCCGTTGGAATTTCGGGAATTCCGTCCTTAGTGCACCCCTACATTCCCTAAAGAATGTATGTTCCAAATTTCAGCTCTCTATGCCTAGTAGTTACGGCTGTACGTTGTCTGTCAGTCACTCAGTAACTCAGTCAGTAACGGAACAGTTTTATATATATTGAAAAAGATCCCAGCAAAACAAGCATACTATTTTATTTTTTCTTCATCATCACAACCCCGTGTACTGAGCCCAGGCTATGAGTCTTTTCTCTGGGTGACGAGGAGGTTTTAGGCCGTAGTGGATGTCAGAATTTTCAGGGTGCCGAAATGGCTTCTGACTCAACCTTATCGACTGCTGTAAACAAGTATACAGCACCGGGGACTGACAGTTTAACGTGCCCTCTGAAGCACGGAAGTCGTCGTGAGAAATAAATGATCGGCGCGGCGGTCAACCATCCTTTTACCGACCGCGCCGAACGTCGTCGCTTAACCTACCATATCGTGTGATATGCACAGTAACCGCGGCGCCACAAAGACTTCTTACTTAAAATTAAATCAATGGTACACTTACGTAAAATGCAACTCCGATTAAATATTGTTCTTTGAGTGTTATGATGAGATATTTTTATATTTCTCTTCAGATCTATCACAATTTAGTGGTTGCTTTGTAATTCCGGTACAGCCTATGGCATAACTTTAAAAATAATTAAAAAAATGGAATAGTCTAATTTTTGCACCTGTAACAATACAGTTTAAAATAATGGCCTTTGTTGTCATAGAAACAAGAGTTATTATTGTTTTTAGTTTGCGTCTATACATCTATCGAAACATTTATTTTGCGTTGTTACATAATCATATGCAGATGTTCCGAGGACACCTTTTCATTCCAAACAATAACATTGCCAAAAAATGCTGGTCCCAAGATAGTGCATACAAATTTGAACAAGCCTTATTTCGCATAACAAAAGTCTTTTGTTTTTGACCTAAATTTCTTAAACGAACATCTTTAAATATGAAATGGTCTAGACTTAATGTTACTTAACGTTACATTGCAGCTTTGCTCGTATTGATTACATTACTGTAGGTGTAATTTCGAAATAATTAAGTGGGTGATAAAATTGTTCTTTTGTTACTTCGTTAGTTAATTTGGATAATGGACGTTTAACGGCTCGTTGAAGATTAGATTGAAATCTTTGAGAAGATTTCTGAATGTATTATCCCAATGTCTTGTTGTTTTATTAAGGTTTATTTACAGGTTCACTTTTAATTTATTATGCTGTTAAATATCTTAATAGTTCAGTAAAATTAATACTTATTGCTTCGGTTATATATTTATAATAATTAAACTGTAACCTTTGGTATATTGAAATATCCAAAACGGGCACTGTCCCGTTTGGTAATCGAACCCAGCACCTCTGGCGCTATAAGTAGTGTTGCGTACAAATTGCTGTAATGGAACTTGTAATGGAACATTCTGCGCACTACACGTCCAAATATACAACATGCTCAGAATGTTACATTACTAGCAATCTGTACGTACCATAAGACCTTGGTGACCATTGCGTCACCGAGACCGTGAGATTCTAAAGTAATTAACTGATTACATTTGAAAAATATGATAGAAAAAGTTGTCTATTCATATATGACATGGTTTATTTTCGTCAAAACTCGTTTATAACTTTGAGTGATCGGAACTAACAAACATTTAATTATCTAATCATCCTTGAAAACTATCACAATTATAATTTGAGTTTGAATGAATTTAATTTGAAGCAAAGTTATGAAAATAAAGTTATATGTCCTAAAGCTTCAAAAGGGTTGCTTCGAAATTTGAACCAAAATAGGAATCCCCTGTAACTATAACTTACTATGATATCTCATCAATATTAAGCTAAGTATATCAATAAAATACATTTAATAATTTCTATACTGAGATTCAAAAATCCATACTGAACGCCAGTTTCGACGTCATTAAAATGAGTGTTAATGAAACATTAAAGTGATATATCAATATACGTAGTACATTTATCTGCTAGTTGCAATTTTCAAGTTCTGGGTGTTACGCTATCTTTTGCATACGATTACCGATTCCAAAAACCCTTTGCCGCTCCAACATTTTTCGCTGGCTAGCGTTCCATAACAATATATCGTGCGTCTCACCAAACAAGACAAGTGCGCAGAAAAGTGAGTGAAAAAGCAAGATTTATAGCCGCGCCCACAGCCAAGCTTGGCTTAGAAGTGTTATTTGACACTTTTTGTGTGCTTGGTGAAATATCGGTGTTGTATATTATGTTAAGTGTATTTTTGCATTTAGATTCCATAGCTCTTAAGGAAAAACGGAACCCCGAAAGGAAAATTTTGTAGTCTAATTGCCAAAACCATTTTTCTCAAGACCGACTTCGTCAGTCTAATGCGGTCTTGAGTTGAAATTTAGATCTGCTATCAAAAGATTAAGTCGAAGCAATCAAAAGATATATTTCAGCTATATTTAGACGTTCACAAAATAATCCAAACTGTGTAAAAAAGAATACCTACTTACGGGTGACTTCAAGAAGAGAGAACTTATCGTGCAAAAAAGGAAAAATACACCTAAAATTGGTAGTTAACGTAACGTTACGTAACGTTAACCCTAAAAATAAAATCCCCAGACAATCACACCAATTACATGGCCTCAAAGTAAGCAAAGCTTGTGTTATGAGATACCATGTAGCGAACCTGGAATATAAATACGTAAACTTATAGATAAAAGCCCAAACTCGGGACATTTTATTTTCTTGTTCCGTGCGCGAATCTAACCCGCGGCCTCACGATTGACGTAGTAGCTGTAGGTACCTAATGTTTGGTAAACAATCTTATGCAACCAATCTCTTTTTGTGATTTAGAACAAATGCACAAAAACAAAGAAGGTTATTAGATTAGTTTTATGAAACCTTACTTAAATTTGATCACTACATAAGTGTAGATTTTTTGTCAGTTAAAAAATAAAAGTGCATCCAATCTTAAGTCTTGATCAATCACCAAAGATATTTATTATATATTATAGGGCCTCAGTGTTAAATAATGTAACATTAATAAGTTCATGGTTACTGCATTGAATTTTTTAAATTATGATGTAAAAATAATTTAAGACAAGCAAGAAAAAACAGAATAGGTATTGCAATAGTAAGTATCTTACTACTGAGTATTTTATTTGACATTAGTTAACTTACTGAATAGAAAGTTAACTAATGTCAAATAAAATACTAATAAAGATTGCTTTCGTAAAGAAAAAAACATACTGTTGACAACACAAAGAAATTGACGGAAAAATAAGCGTTACTTTAAAATTTAGCGTTTACGAATTTAGCTCAGTTACAAATGTACGAGTATGTTTATTTTAATAGTACCCTAAAGTTATACACTTCTGTGCAAAATTGGAATTCGCAAAATTCCTCACATTCGCTTCACTGCTTTGCAATATATCACTAGTGAGAATCTGAAGTTACAAGAGTACAGCGAGTCAACCAAAGTTAGTCTTTAAACTATTCTTGATTGAACAGATGAACAAAGTTATAGGCTTCACGATAAGCTACTTATATTAAAATAAAATGATAACATTTGTTCCTTTACAAGTTTCCCCCAAAGAATTGTTTTAATTTGACTTTGATGAAAGGCGTGAAGAAGCTGAAAATATTAAAGGCATAGTATTTTCAAATTGTACTCTTTTAAACTGACAAATTATCACACAATATTTAAAAATGTGATTTTTTCGAAGCTTCATTTGTGGATAAAATATAGAGTTAATTTTAGTTTGAGATTATTCATCAAATGATAGAGTTGAAAGTAAAGAGCCTTTGTCTAAATACATGATACATGAAAAAGCATTCCAAATTTAAAAGTAAGGTAAGTTTCTTTTTGAACTGTTACTAATTCATCACAAAAACCTATGCAATCATCAGACTGTGCTACAATTCTGCTATTAGCTATACATCCTATTCCTTAACGGATAAAAGTAATTAATTTTTCCTCCAACAATTCATAATTCGCATTAACCTGTTATAGCTTGCACCACCGGACCATATCTACCACATTATTTAAGAAGAAAGTGGACCGGTTAAACAAGATACCTTTCGCGTTCACGCCACTTTCGCTAAAATGATCTTATGTCTGTATTTTAAAAATCCAAGGACACTGTATCTGAAAGTTTTTAATTGCTTCTAAGGTTTTAATTATGATAAGGTATATCTTAGGGTTAGTGTAATAAGGTCGAAAATAGAAAAATACAAAAGTATACATTTGAACGAATCACACTTCGGGAATTGGACTGACGAATCATCCCTTTGTGAGGTGTATTTGAATATTAACGAATCCGCCGTTCTTTAAAAAATAAATACTGTAACAGTCTTTAAGACAGTTCTCTAAAAGTCGTTGTGGCGCCGTGGTTACTGTGCATATCATACGATATCGCAAGTTAAACAACGTTCGGCACCGTCGCGTCGTTAAAAGGATGGGTGACCGCCGATCATTTATGTGCTTCGGAGGGCACGTTAAGCAGTCGGCCCTGGTGCTGTACTCTCGTATACAATAGTCGATAGGGTTTGTCAGAAGCCATTTCGGCACCCTGAAAATTCTGACATCCACCAACCAGCACTGGGCCAGCTTGATGGAACCTAAACCTCCTCATCACCGAGAGAAGTTACTCATATCTCTGCAGTGGGCTTATTACACGGAGTTGTGATGATGAGGCGTCTTGTATTTCTTGGTATTTTTCGGGACATTCTCAATAATTTTCTCCTAAATAAATTGTCTGAATAAAGTTAAGAACTTTAGTTATGGGTTCACTTAGTAATCTGGGATTTTGATCGTCGAGTCCCAAAAGTAACCGGAACGACCAGTTGAAATGTATTATTAAATAAAACACCGTAAATCCGGTTAAATATGTCAGTCGTTGCACACGCAGACCAGTATTCAAGTCATCACGAGGACCGTGTAAATCAGAATGTCACATTTTGTTGTAATTTACCTTTTTATTGATCCTACTGTGGCACTAAGCTATAACTTTACCCTTATTTAAAAACGAATAATAATATTTGTTCAAGAGCTTTACGATGAACGAATTAAAACAAATACTGTTTTATCTTGTAGATGCAAATATACCATTCTAAGCACAGACATAAGGCGGTAAAAGTCTAAGAAGTGACTGTATTAAGTACGGACTTACGGGAGTGCTTGGCAGAATATTACCACTATAACTAAACCTGTTAAAAGTTTTTATACGTGTTTGTAAAGATTTTAGTGTTGATCCTGTTTCTTGGTTGGATTTGGTTTTTTATTACCTAAATTAAACCGGGGGTGCTGCTATCGTTAGAGCAGAGTTGGTTTTGTTTATATAGCCGTCATTTCTGAGGTACATTACAAAGATTACCTCATAACTTCTTAATTAAACAGTAAATGAATCTTTACAACTAAGGAATATATTTAGATTTTGTTTCAGTAAATATACAGGGTTCATTTGACAACATCTACCAAATTTTTTTTACGTAATAAGTATCATTAATAGAAACCATTTCTGCCAAAAATAAGTAGTAATTTTTTTTCACCGAAATTCATATTATTCACTATAATGTTAAGCACAACGTGGTCATACTATTTTATGAATCAATACTATGAACTATAAAGACTACGCGCAGAGGTGCAACGTGTTTGGCCGAATGAATTACATCACAGACGTCCAAATTCTCAAAAAAACAATCGTATCTTCTTGAAAATAAGTGCCATTACATCGAGTAGGTATGGTACCGACATGACCGGACGTGAACGAAAGCGGCCGGAGGCGCCGTCGCAAATCCGGAAACACTTGTCTGTTGCCAAGACCTTCAGTCGCTTGCGCATCCTCGACGGAAGTGCGTATCGCAGTTGCGTTCGCGAGAGCCCGCAAAACCCTTGACTTGTTTATCAGAACGAAGCTCAAAGCCTCTCTGAGTTAAAAACCCAAATAGTGAGTGCATTTGAAAAAGTGACACTGCAGTGCTTAACAAAATTAAAGAAACTGTATTAAAACGTGCTAGACTCTGCCTGGAGAAACATGGTAATCATTTTGAACACTTACTTAAGTATTGAATTTGAAACTCAATCGTAATAATTCTGTAAATAATGTTGATTAGAGCTTTAATTAATGTACATAAGTTGATTCAATCTTTTTAAATACGCCGAATTGCAAAATGCTTGTTCTTTGTATCTTTTTTGCATTTCACTTAAAAGTATTATGTTAAATTTTTCTCATTAAATCGCTAAAACCTTTTGCAATTTGCCGGTCCTAAGCCCGTAAAACTATGAAGGAAAAGATTGTACGTAACTTATGTAGGTAACTTTTTTTATTGCCTGTAGGTATGCATAACTACTGAACTCAAAGTGTGACCTTGCAATCTAATATCGTTAACATGTTTTGTCGCGCGACAAAACGTCTTGTAGTACAATAAATAATAATAATACCTACCTCAGTAAGTCGAAGTTCATAAAATATGATAATTTCTTACTCGGGATTCCCGGAGCTCAAAACTCGTGGCAATAAAATCAAAAAGGAATGTTCGGGGCTCGGGGCCTCTTATCTATTGTTTTTGTTTTGCACACGTGCAAGGAATGAATACATTCAATAAACTTTCGAATTTCTAAAAAACACAGCTGATGTTATGTTTCTCTCTCTCATTTTATGTTACCTAATGTAATTTGTCGTAATAAATGTTCTATGAAATTGTGCCATTTTATGTCGAAATTCTTGTTAAGTCGAAAACTTGCTATCTCGATTTTTTTTTGGTTTCCCTTGACATTCGAGTTATCAAGATTCTACTGTACTACGTCCTCGTAATATTATTAAACGTAATCATAGTGCCTTCATCAACGACGACTATTCGTGAAACAAATTGAGGTGCCATATTTTTACTTTTTTCTACTGAGCGATACTAAAGTAAAAATGCAGATTATTCATATTATATCAAAGTACGTAATATTTAAATTTGGTAGGTGCCTACAAAACAACCCTGTATAGGTACGATTTTTTTTTTTAATTATTGGTTAAGTCCACGTTTGACTGAATCTCACCTGATAAGTGAAGATGAGGTGGAAGATGAAAGCATACGGGCTTAGGAAAGACCTAGCTTTTCACAAAATATTGCCGGAACACATCACCGCTGGAGCGGTAATATTTGGCTGCCGATTTATTTATTTATTTATTAACACTTCATTGTATGCCATTAATAAGTACAAAAAAAGGAAATACATAATAACAATTTTGAGATACAATCGGCGTTCTTATCGCTGGAAAGCGATCTCTACCAGACAACCATGGATATTGAAAATTAGTATATGTAGCTTGGGGTTAAAGGCATACCTATTATATAGAATATACACTAAATAAAAATATACTTACCTACATTACAGATAATTATAAATATAAAATACACACATAGATATAATAAATATGTCAATAAATATACAGACATATATATTTAAGTATTAGGATCAGATTACTTCACAAGCTGACCAATAGTGGGACTTTAGCAGTTTTTTAAAGGATAGGAGTGATTTGCGGATTTTACATTTACAGGCCGATTTTAAAATGTCAGCGAGTGAGTCGCACTCTGACCACGATGCCGTCGCTCGAATTAGTCGCTTTTTACGACCCGCTTATCCAGCGGTAGGACTATTCTAAGCCAAACATACACGGGCTAATTATGAAAAAAAAAAAATTGTTTGCTGTGTATTTTTTTAACCTTTGTCTTGTTTTGTATTTCTAAATTGTTCAATTTAAAAGCAGGTTAGTTCCAGTAGCGTAATATTTTGGGACCATTGTTTAGTATTGTTCTTTAGAAACTAGAATTGTGTGTTACTAATTCGGTTATTATTCATGAAATTTCTATGACAAAAGGAAATGCGTTTTTCTTTAAAAAATAAAGTTTTTTTTTTTTTATAAAATATGGATGGGACGTTTGTCTTCCATGACACCTGAACATGAAGACTAAGGTGGTACACGTCCATCCACGAGAAACCTATTCACTCGACGCTTAAAAGTATTTTTAAAAATTATGAAATATTGAGAACATACAAACTGAAAAACTATTCATTTATTTGCGTTAATTCGTCGACTATATGTATACTCAAAAATATTATCATCAGGTTTTAATCTGTGTTTATACGTGGATTGGGAATTCTTTAGATACGACAATTCAGCATTATAACGTACTTGTATGAAAGTCAATATTTCCCGCTTTGTGGTGCTTTCGCAATAGTATAAATAATAATAAAATATAAAATACCCAGACAACCACATCAACTACATGGCTTCAAAGTAAGCATAGCTTGTGTTATGGGATACCATGTAGCAAACTAGAATGTATAGCATGTATTTATAATACATGCGATTCAGATAAACATTTCTTTTTCTTGTTTCGTGCGGGAATCGAACCCGCAACCACTGGCGTCTGAGGCAGATAGGTTTACCCCAAAGTGATCGTCAAGAACGGATTGCACAAAAGACTAGTTTGTCTTTTGCGCAACCCGTTCTTGTCCTAAGTAATTTCATTAAAATTCTTGAACGATAAAAGTCTTTTACTAAATAATGGTTATTTCACTCTATCCATCACAAGAAATCGGAGCTCATAGGGGTACTGAGTGGCTCATTTGCATCTACTGTGGATTTTTCAGGAATGGTACTAAACACAGTGAACATATTATGTTGCTCAGAATAAATAGTAGGTATGCGTAGGAATTTCATAATGTGACATCAACATTGTGTGACATTGTTGTGCCGATCAGACTTGTGTATTTGTCATCGTAGGAATGTATTCACTGAGCAAACTGTCATCCTCACTGTTAATACCATGAACTGACACAACTTTGTAGCGATAAAGCAGTCATGAGTTGTGGTAACCACAGAGCAAAATAAAAATCTGTATTTTTAACAAAACCCGAGCTACTGAAGATAAGATAGGTGACAAGCTCAGCTTTAGATCAAACTCAGGACTTCTAGCGCCGTAGGAATATACTTAAACTACTTTGTCACCGGTTCTTACCAATGAGAGGTTTTCTGACAGCTCATTATAAAAACAAAACTGTACAAAATTGGTACAAAAGGCTTCTATAGATGGCGCTTTACAAAAGGCGAAGGCGAAGAATTTATTCCACACTGCGTTTTTAAAAGTACAATAAATTAATTGATGTCTGTACCAGAAATTGAACGTATAAATAACCATAGGTGGTAGATACCACTTACCTACATTATAGTATACAGACTTAACGCCTTCAGCTTTTTAAAAGTGCCATCTATAGAGGTTTTTTGAACTAATTTTTAAGAGCTGTCAGAAAACTCCCCATTCTGCTTTATCAAATCAAATCAATCAATCAATATATAAAACTGTTCCGTTACTGACTGAGTTACTGAGTGACTGAGTGACTGACAGACAACGTACAGCCGTAACTACTAGGCGTAGAGAGCTGAAATTTGGAACATACATTCTTTAGGGGATTTAGGGGTGCACTAAGGAAGGAATTCCCAAAATCCCTACGGGAACGGGAATTATTGGACTTTTTTAGTTTGTATGAAAAATCTTATTCCTTGAGTGCACGGATATGATACTTGGCATAAGAGTTCTTCAAAAAGAGACTGGTTGTGTTATGAAAGGAATTCCCGAAATTTCCACGGGAACGGGAAATATATGATGTTTTAGTTTGTATGATAAAATCTTATTCTTTGAGTGCACGGATGTGATACTTGGTGTAAAGGTTCCTTAATAAGTGTCTGTTAGTATAATGGAAGGAATTCCCGGAATTCCCACGGGAACGGAAAATAGGACTTTTGAGTTTATGCGTGTACGAAGTCGCGGGCAAACGCTCGTCCTGTATAAACATATTAAATGATGATTACATTTATAACTATGTCATTGATGTCAAAAAAGTTTGTTACATACTCAGCGCTTAAGACATGCATATATTCTAGTCTATTCTAGTCACGATTTAGAATGGCCAAAGCTATTCTTTGGTTCAAATGCCATTGGACTGGACATCTATAACATTAAATGGGCGAAGTGATTCGTTATGTAACAAATGAGTCAGAGAATTATATTTTATTAAATAGATAGAATAGATTCTGTACATTGATATCGTTCACAAATAAAAAAAAAGTTGAAACAAAGATATTAAGTTTTGTTTTGGCCTTATAAAGGAAATAACCGTCTTCTACGAAAGGTTTATACGTGAAACTTTGCAGGCAGTTGATAGTATGGAACAATTAGGTAAAACAAAATCTTTAGCCTAGTTATAAAAGTAAAGATTATTTTGATGATTTGTCATATTTGATTATAGAAAATAACAAATGCCTTGAGAAAACATCTGAATCGGAAAAGTTATTCATGTGCTTTAACAAACGAATTCATTTTTATCAGATAATCATTAAACTATGAAATTACTGTAAAAATGACCTGGAACCTTGTCAAACGATAATATTTGCATCATGAGCTCAGTAAAAGCAGAAATAAGGATTTATATTTTTATGATTCATTATCAAACTATCTAAAACAACTAGAACGGTGATACCAGACGCGTGTACCAGCACACTTATAGCTGTGTGTCAGCCTAACAGGTCTTCAGATTTCTTGAACAATCTAAGTGGAACCTCGTTGAAACACAAATTGCTGTTGACTTTAACAAAACAAATAGTAATTTTCTGGCCGATATCATGTCGTAGGCAATTTTTTATTACTTCGGTTATGTTGTGCTTCTATTTTTACTCGCAATGTAATATTGTAATATTAGGTTGTCGTGCTTTGTACGCATAAAATTAAATTCTTGTATAAAAAGCTATATTTCTAATATGACATTGGCGTTTTGTCGTACTGGCCACTTTAATCTCAAATATCTCCTCTTTGTTTCGAATACCAAATACAAATTTATACAGCTACTAGCTGACCCGGCAAACGTGGTTTTGTCATATAAATAATAAAAAAAAAATAGATGTTGGCCGATTCTCATAGATACCGAATAAGCACAAAAAATTTCATCAAAATCGGTCAAGCCGTTTCGGAGGAGTATGGCATACGAAAACTGTGACACGAGAATTTTATATAAGTATTAGATTTACTCATCAATTTGTGTCTCGAAAACCGTATTTCTTTTGTTTTTTTCTCTGCTTCATTGAGTTTACAAAATGGAAAACTAAAAATTTCGCGTTATTTACGAATATGAGTTCCGCCGTGGCACCAGTGCTGCAGAAACGGCTCGAAGAATTAATTATGTGTATGGCAGTGGTGTCGCTAGAGAAAGCACAGTGCGTTTTTGGTTCCGACGTGGACGGCCGGAGACCAAAGTCGACAATGAAGAATTGAAGGCTATTGTGGAAGCGGATCCATCCCAAACTACGTCCGAGTTAGCTGCCGGCTGCGGTGTTAGTGATAAAACTGTTTTAATCCAATTGAAACAACATGGGAAGATAAGAAAGCTCGAAAGGTGGGTACCTCATGAATTTAGTGAAGCAAACCGACAAACGCGCATCGACTGCTGCGTTCCATTACTGAAACCGGCACAATAATGAAGGGATTTAAATAGAATCATTACCTGTGATGAAAAGTGGATACTCTACGACAATAGGAAGCACAGATTGCAATAGATGAACCCCGGTGAACCATCCAAATTCTGCCCCAAGAGAAAATGAACTAGAAAAAAGTTATTGATCATCGTTTGGTGGACAAGTGCCGGTGTGGTGCACTAAAGCTTCCTTATCTGGCCAGACGATTACTGCAGATATCTACTGTAGTCAGCTCCAAATAATGATGGATAAACTAGCCGCTACACAACCGAGACTGGTCAATCGCACAAGGCTGCTGCTGTTTCAGGACAACGCAAGACTCCCCGGACCTTGCTCCAACAGACTACTATTTTTTTTTAAAATTTGGATAGCTTTTTGCAGGGGAAAAAATTCAACTCCGATGTGGCAGTTTAAACCACCCTCAAAGATTTTATTGATTCCCGTCCTAATGTGTTTTTTAGAAATTGCTGCACATTAATGACCTCCTAACACCAGGCATTATTGGATATGCTGATGACAGCACTGTTGTTGAGAGATATATATCCAATGCGCGAACGAGCGCCCATGAAATCCAGGTTTTGAGAAAGTCTATGATTGAGTTCGTTGATTCGACCTTGCGGAATGTGTCCGATTGGGGCGAATCTAATCTGGTCAAACTCAATGCCTCCAAAACACAACACTCCGCAAAAAAGAGCACCTTTACTTTTTCGCCCACTTTCCAGAATGTATCTGTTCCCATCACCGACCAACTAGGGCTTTTGGGCGTCACTATAACGTCGAAATTAAACTTCGGTCAACAAATTGAGTCTATGGCAAAAACGGCTTCAAAAAAATTGGGTATCATCTCGAAGGTCCGGCGGTACTTCAGCCCTGAACGGCTGCTCAACTTATACACAACCCAAGTGAGGTCGTGCATGGAGTACTGTAGTCACCTTTGGGATGGTTCTGCCAAATACTAGCTCGAAGCGCTAGACTCTGTTGACCGAAGAGCCCGTAAAATCATAAATAACAACAACCTTACAAATAAAAAATTGCAGACGCTGGAGCATCGTCGTAAGGTTGCTTGTTTGACAGTATTTTATCGGCTACATTTTGGTGAGTGTGCGAGTGCTCTTTTTGACCAAATTGAACCCACCCCTTTTTACCACCGGACTACCAGACGCAGACAGAACTTCCATCCCTATATAGTGGATTTACCAAGAAGTCGAACAAAATGCTTCGATAGTTCCTTTTTGGTACGGATTGCCAAGGAGTGGAACAATCTGCCTGCGTCTGTTTTTCCTGACCACTACAGTCCTGGAACTTTTAAGTGTCGAGTGAATAGGTTTCTCGTGGATGGACGTGTAACACCATAGTCTTCATGCGCACTTTCCATCAGGTGGCATGGAAGACAAACGTCCTATCCTTACAATATAAAAAAAAAAAAAAAACAAAAAAAAACCAATGAGATAGCAGAAGTGCCTAGATAGCAATGGATCACACTTTGATTAAGTAAATATATAATATTAAGAAAATAAACGACTTTTGTTCCTCCCATACAAAACGCTAATTTCATATGTAAGGACCTAATATTTTTTCAAGTTTTCAGAAACGTATATTGCATCATGTTTCATGATTTTTAATAACAAAAGCACAATCAATAAATGTCAAAGATAAGAACTAGATCAGTATCGTTATTTTAGCAGTATAATATCTCCGTTATCTGTTATTAACTAAGTTGTGAATAAGCGCGCGCACACGCGGGTGAAAGGGAGCAAGGTGACTATTACGAGTATTATGCAGCTGTGTAGGGTGACTATGATTCACAGAAAAAGTGTGCATCATTATTTTTAAATGGATAAGATAGTAAATAAATATTTTTATTTTATAATATAAGTGTTTTTAATTATTCTTTTTAGTGTAAAATGTGAAATGCAACAAAGTAAAACGCAAACCAATCCGGTTTAAAAATGTATTGAACTTCATAAATTAATCTGTAATCAAACATTTAGCATATAAAAAAAGGATGTTAGCAAGCTAGAGGTATTTTTGATAAAGTAAATACAATTTGAAACATCGATAAATACAATTCAAAGACTTATTGTTTTGAAGGCTTTTCATTTCTGAAAGTTTTCATTTCTAGAAAAGAATTAGCTGATAAATTGACAGGAATAACAGTCTCTGGGACCTGCAATTTCGAACTAGAAACCCAATATTACACTTTCTATCTGTAAATTAATTTTATGTCTCGGATCCCATTTCCAATGTGTTGTTTCCGGTAGCTCATTTGTTGGTGTTCATGACATTATAGCCAATTTAAGTATATGAACAGTGGAATTTGGTTTAGTTCAATACGATTTTAAATAATCATGATGAAAAATTATACCACAATAAAATAAATGTATAATTTGACGTCACCCTACTGCGGCAGGTCAACGCTGGTTTGCCTAAGCTGCAATCATTTTACAAATTTGCAATACATACTTACGTGTCATTTGAGCAAAAGGATATATCAATCGTTTCATTACATAAATCAGTAGTTGATACTTAGAGTGAGTAATTAACCATACCAAATGGATTTAGATTAAGATTAGTTTAAAACTTATAAGTTTTCTGAAAGAATTTAATCTGATTTTCAAAATGCACGTAAAATTAAGAAATAAATAAAAAAAATTGTTCATTGTTCTCTTTAAAAACATTATTATTTGTTTGGCTTAACCAAGGCACGGGATTAGTAAAATATTTTTATCATTAAAGGATATGGACTTAATAACAAAATATATGTTTTTTGGTAAAACGAGGTAGCACGAGTTTAATTTGATAAAGTTTAAATGTGTTTTATTTTTTATTTTCAACAGTTACTACAGTCCTATTTAGTTGTTTAAAGCACGTGCGTGCTTTACAATTTTATTGTTCGTCTATGGTGAGCAAACTGATTTCCCTTACGGTACCTTTTTAAATAAAATCATAAACAAAAGACTTCAAATTTTATTAGGTATATGTTTTAAAAATCTGAATCTCTCATATTTATTGAAATCAGTAAATTTATATCAGCTTAAGATTATGCCAATGTTACCAAATTTTATAATTGACCTTTTATAGTAGCAATGAGAATTTTAAAAGCCTTTCGTATTTCTGCTTACATTGTGAAATTGGCACAACTTGAGCTTAAAGCGAAAATAATAAAGTATAATGAATAGAAAATATAGTAGCGTATATAAAAATGTGTAAATAAAACTAACCAAACTTTCACAAACTCGTAGGTTTAACAAACTTACGTTATGTAGAAACCCATGGTATGCTAAAAGATATTCTAGTAAATAATACACCCTGACCCGAGAAAGTGACTTAAATTGGCTAAAACAGATTTAAACTGGTCCAGTTGCGAACACGAATCTAGGACCTCCAATACTACAGGCCAACATCGACCAATGCTCTGAAGAGGCCGTGTTCTTAAAATTTCCGTGTAGATACTTTAGGTTAGTGCAAAGCTGGTGTTCACAATTAATGGAATAAATAATAATCGATAGGTACATAAAAGGTTTACAATATGTGTCGGTCTGCTCGTCCGAATCAATAAATTCACAAAAAAATTATGATAGTTTTCATTTTGCTCTTATAGTATAAGTACGCGTAACTTTTGGTAGTTTCAGTGATGGTTCACTTAAATTATACTTACAAGCATACCAACACTTCAGCATTATTATATAAGCATAAAAAAGATATCATATATCTCATATATGTTTATCCTAACCAGCAGCAGTAGGTACTTTTCTTTGCAATGTTTTCACAATTCTTAAGCGGTGATGTTCCGCTAGCGGCATCTCAACCGCTGTTCGAAAAAGCATTTTATATGTTCGTTGGCATTGTTTTCATACATTCAATATTGTACAAATACAATCTATTTAGTAATCTAGATTGTTACAAAATCTTTAAGACTATTATTTTTTACTTTCAGGCAAACTACTTGTCAAGAAGAAGAAAAATATCGTCTTCTACGACTGAAATTAATAGCTCAGGTCAAGAAAATGTACAGCCAACTTTTAGACCTAGGACTTCAAGAAGAAATGATGAGCCGCTTTCATCTTCTGCCAGAAATGTACCACGTGCGAGAGGGAGAAGGCCTACAGAACCACCAAATTTAGCAAACGGAAAAGATAAAAATGAAAGCAATTCAAACGAACGAACTGATTTGCGAAGAACTAGTAGTCGTACCAGAAATAGACCAATAGAGACTAAAGTCAGTGAAAATAATTCTAAGGACTATACCTCGAGAAGTCAAACCAGATTTCCGAGCAGAAATTCGCGAGTTTTATCCACTGAAACGAAACCGGTGCAAAGTTCTTCCCAAAATAGCAATATTGAATTAGAAAAACAATCAGGAGTCACATTGAACTCTACTCCTAAAAATGATGGCAGCACAACACAATTTCGTAGACGCAGTTTTATTTCACAAAGGACTGAAAAAGAGATGCTTCCTATAATAGTGGAAGACCTTGAAATGCCTAGAAATAATGCACGGTCTTTAGATTTAATGGACGTTGGAACAACAAACTCGTTATCGAATGGTCCTACTACTGCAAGATCATTAGAAAGTCTTAAAAATTCGAGGAAACTAAAATACCGAACAAGGTTTTCAGAAACAGACACTAACTTAACTGGTGAAGGATTAAAACCCCTGAAACGTACTCAGTCTAGTCAAATAATTAATAATACAACTAGTCAGGCAATAACCCAAAACAGCGAATCGGCCATAGTTACAAATTCCGAAATTCATATATCGTCAACTACCGTAAAAAATTCTACACCAAAAAATAGGATAGTAGTTCGACGTCCACTTGCAAGAAAACCTACCCATTACAAACCTTCAGATTCTATTGTAGCTCGAAATTCAACGGAAGAAATCAACGAAGATGATAATTACCCAGAAAGCTTCAAAGCTTTGCTGCAAGCGAAAAGTGCATCGGTATGTATCGATAACAGTGTGCTATCTTAAGATCATTCACAATTTATTTTCATTTCGATGACAATTGTTACTTTCAGACACACACGAGCTCTCCACCCAGCGAGAGTTTGTCAGTGAAAGCGTCACAAATTGTTTACACACACTCACCTACATCTCAAACCACGCTCAATGATCCTGAAACAAAAACACACTCACGGGTAATTTTTTATTCTACACTTGAAATTCGACAGTGTTAATCTTTGCCATAATGAAATTTACTTAATACATTTCTTAACTATTTTTACAGCTTCAAAAGAAAATCGAAGCAAATAAAGATGAAGACGTAGATTCTTTAACAACGGTAACTTCTTCGACGACAGCTAAGTCATTCGAAAACAAGCAACGAGCTACTTTCGCACCACGAGGAAGAAAATCTAGCTCCTTTTCACCTTCCTCAAATAATGATCCTTCAAATGAAATCGTCAGAAGTACTCAGAAACCTTTAAACAAATATAGCAGAAAAGTAAAATACGGTACAACATCATTGCCTAAAATTAATCAAAAATCAAAAATAAAAGATTCTGATACTGGGTCTAATTGGAAAAAACCTTCAAACAAACCTTCATATTCGTCTAGAAGAAAGCCCAATAAGTATAAGACAGAAAACAGCACTTCTGAAGCAAATAATATAACAAGTAGTTCTGAGCAATCAAAAAAGGTATCCAGAGCTCTGTATACAAGATATAGCAGAAACCATAGAACTAGTACAACTCCTTCATCTACAACGGAGCAAATATCGACGCTCGAAAATAGAAAGCAACATGCAACGGAAAACTCTAATGGCATGCCATTTATAATCAGTTTGCTTTCGTCAACAGAAAAAGGAGACTCTTCTACTAGTATGGAAACGACCAGCAAGAGTATAGAAAATGCAAACGATATTTTTATTATTGCAGTGACCAGTAAAGAATCTAAAGAAAATAGCATTCAAGTTGATAATCAAATAAAACAGGAAGAACAAGGAAGTAAACCCTTCATTGGGTCCTACGCCACCACATCCAAATATCATTCCAATTTTAAAAACGATCCTATCATAATAAGCTCTACTGAAGTACCAACAGTGTCGCCCACTATAAGAAATATACAAACTAGGTTTACTCCATCACCTGAAATGCCCGCAGAAACTAGTAAACTTAAACCGAAAGGAAGAACTTACAGAAAGCATTCAGAAACATACTCAAAAATATCAGATGTGACCACTAATGGAGTAAGTTAAAAATAATAGTATACGACGTTTTTCAACACACTTGTGAGTAAAAGACAGACATACGTGGTCATAAAATAACAAACACACTTGATAACAAAGCTGTGAATTGTGATTGAAAAATGGCACCGAACTTCGCGCATGCGCGTAGGTTTTTTTTCCCGCCAAATGTGTCAATGGCTGTATAGCATATACAGCCTATTTTACATGAAAATATTTAATTTGGAGTGGTAAATCCAAATATTTTAATATTTTGTAACAAATTATTGTAAATTGTGAATAATTTGTTTGATATACAATTTTGTTTAACTAATATAAGGCGTAAACATTTAAAAATGTATATGGATTTGAAGTGGTATAAAACCTCTTTGTTGTTTCTGAAAAAAATTTATGTATAACCCGGATCAATAAAATATGCTCTGTTTACTCGCATTTGATTTGCACAAAGGTACAATTCAACTTTGTAGGATTCATTATATTATGCACTAGGGTATAATATATTATGCACGCGTGACTTATAGCCCAGTTTATAGTTCTAAATTCAATAGAATAACGCTCACTTTACGAGCAAGTGTGTTGAAAAGTAAATTTGAAACATTTCTTTTTTGAACTCAGACCATTATTATAAAGCTTATTCAAGTGCAATAATTTATTTTCATTTTAAATTCAAATTATTTGATTTTGATGAAAATAAAAGTCTAATTGTTGTTATTATAGACACATTCTCTGTCTATTCATCTACCGAAAACTTTGCTTGACTGAACATTTGTTTCGTGTTTAACTTCTTTTTATTCAAATATAAAAAAGTGTAAAAGATATAAATTCAAGGGATTGCCACATCCGATGTGACTTATCTTTTGTATTTTATCTGTTAAAATTAAATGCGTTTATTTCAGACGACATCTGAATCTGAAAAACCAAGAGGTAGATTTAGCTCCAAATTTAGAGCAAACAATAGTGAGAAACCATATTACAAACCTACCGTGCCGACCGTAACACCTTCTACTGTAAGTACTTTAATTGTATATAAATGACGACTAAAATTTGTACTCAAATATTAACATTTGACAAAATACATAAATTACAAGAAATGATGCCATAATTGTAGACTAAAATAAACAAAACAAAGCCCCTTTATAAATTTCAAAGCATAACTCAGAAAATCATTTTGTGTTCACCTCATTAATTAAAAAAGCTTCATCAATATCATACTCATATCAATGCAATAAACATACAGTTTTTCATTGCTAAAGGCGTGGCTGAAATTCTTCGTCACTGACAACCTGTTGACGAAAACCGTAGAGGAGCCAATCTGGTTCGATGAGGCGGACTTTTACACAACCGAGCCGATACCAAGAGAGTTCATCACATCATCACCATACATACATGAACCATCATTACAACTGGTTAATGGAGAAATTTATCCATACTATTAACTTTCATCACATTCATTCGCTTCATTCTCACTTTTTATCAATCACGTATGTTATACTCGTAGTGGAGCATTAAATAGCATTTATCTTAGAACTTAAGTTAATTTGTCAGTTATAGGAATTAGGTTTTCTACCTTTACAGACTTATGACTTTCAGTTTTTACGTTGTTGGAAATTATTAGTTTAAATATATGCTTAATTGTTAATTAATTTATTTTTATATTTTTTAATATTAAATTTATGTAATTTTATTATATAATTGTTTTAATAACTAACTCGTCACCTACTTTAGTTTTAAAGATAGTAAATTAGTTTGCTTCATTACTTAAACATCTGCTTCATTAACATTTTAAAATAAAGAGGCTTTGATGATTTTCTTTCTTATTATTTTTTTCTATAAAAATGCACTTTTATACTTAATTACCTTTTGAACTTGTTCTTTTTCTTTACTGTCATATTATATGGGTGAGAATACTTCTTATTGCAGGTTGAGGGAGAAGAAATTGAATTAGGGCCAGACACAAAAGCTTTTTCAATTACTCAATCACGAAGGACATTAACTTCAGCTGATTTAAGACTTTCCGAGGGTCTTGAACAAACACACGTTATGAATGTTGAAGCATCAAACCATTCACCATCAGTTACAGTTTCAATTTTTGATGCTTTGGCTGATGTACTTACGTCAACACCACAATCACGACTATCATCTACAACAGAGGTCACGCAAAACTCAAACAACATTAATGATGTTAAAGAGTCACTCATTGACGTGAGTAGTACAACTGTAAATACAGGCCAAGGCTTGACTACTCAAGATTTTAATACTGACACTTTATCTGTACAAACCACTGTAGATGTGATTAACAACCCGTCCATTGGGGATAAAAAATCAGAACCTATGAACTCTAATCCAAGTGAAACTATTCCTACTCCTTACCCAACAACTCCTATTCCTATGAGTACCACAACTTTAACCGCCAGAAGACCTTTTGCCATCAAAATATTGTACTCGAACACTGAAAATCCAACTGACATCTATACAACTACAACTGATCCTTCTAGTCAACAACTTTCAACAAGCAGTCCTGTATTGAATACGGTATCAGATATTTTGATTTCTAACAGTAATTCAGTATCAATAGAACTAACTAGCATGTTGACTAATAACATACAAGATATTTTGCAAAAAATGAATGCCCAAAACAAAACTAAGCTTGCTGAAGATATGGCCAAAATATTAAAGTCTCTGATTCCTAAAACTTTAGATCAAGTTAAAACTAAAAACGAGGATGAAATAGTTCCCAACACCACTCCTTACACCTTGGAAGATATAAAAGATACCGAAAATATTGATTTAGGAAACAAAGAATCTTTTAACGATAATTTAGTCCTCCAGAGTGTATTGAGTGGAGCGCTTGTAAATAGCTCGGGAGAGGCATCGGGTGATGTATCATTTAGATTGGGGGAGCCTGTAGATACGACTATAAGCACGGTAGAAAACATAAACGACTCTTTATTTAATATGCAAGTTGCTAATACAGATTTGTTAAATAATCTTGATTCAGTAACTTTGGAATCAACCACATCTGGATATATAGGCACATCTACTTCTAGTATGTTAAATTCTTTTTCGGGCAATAGTTTTGATAGAGGAACCGAAGAAGGGTCTACTATAGAAAATAAAACGTTGCCTTTACCGTTCTTTACTAATTCTCAGGTTGATGACTTTAATTCGACCGACTCTCTTACTATTGACAGCGACAATAAGTTTTTGTTGCCTTTTCAAAAGTCAGTAGAATCTCAAGCACAACAGTCTTTCAATATCATGACAAATGACAACGAAGAAGACTCTATTGAAATATCACCTTACCAGCTGTTAATTCTTTCAAAAAAAGCTGAAGTATTATCCATGATAGAAGAACTCATAAAACGACATAATGACGAAATTGCCAATATTTCATTGGCGAAACAGATGACTCCAACTAATGACGTATTATTATCAAAAAGACTGACTGAAATTATGCAGCAAATAAATCAATCAACTATTGATGACTCAAATAATAAAGCTATGGTGACAAAATCAGAACCCCTAAGTTTAAATTTAACTACTCCCACACCTCTCCTTTCCACTATCCCCCCTAATGATTCTACGACCTACAGCTCCGAGGTCAAAAGTGAGTTTACGGTAAATGACTTGACTTTAGTCAATGCTATTTCTACCACTGCTATTCCCCTTCCTTCTACCAACGAAAATCCAACGACCGAGGATTTTGAAGATCCAAATAAAGATCAGACTCAGTTACCAGTAACATCTAATGCTGAATCAGTTTGGACTACCACAGAAACTACTCCAACAACAACAGATATTCTTGATGGTTTGATGACTACCGATTTTGTACCTAGTCTTATTGAAAATCAAGAAACCACAACAGAATCACAAATTACACAAATTGAAGAGAAAATAAACAATATCGACAATGCAAGTACAATGAATATGATACAAAGTACAACCATTCCATCTACAGAATCTGTAACGCTAAGTACTTACACAACGATGGTTACTAGTCAAACCAATATGAACACTCAAACTGTAATACCGAAAAAAGACTACGTTATTTTCGGGATCCTCCCAAATAATACCGTGGTACGTAAAGATCCAAATGAAAATACACTGGAATCATTAACTGAAGCGAGCCCTTACATTATTTATGGTGTTTTACCCAATAACACAGTAATCCGTAAATTTCCAAATGGAACTAGAGTACCACGAATAATGCAAAAAGTGGATGTATTACCAATCAGTCCATGGAGTTTGAAAAATCCATACAGCCCTATCCATAATAATCCAGCTATAGTCCGACCGAAGTCTAACCCCATCCAAACTATAACTAATTCTGAATCATCTTCAGATAACTTCAATAACGGAACAGAACCCAAATTAACTAGCGACACTGTAAATAACCTGCAAAATATGGTATTTAAATTATATTGTTTAGCTTTAAGATGCGTGTCGAGCTTTTCACCTATTATTTTCTATAACAGCCTAGCACGCTACACTTTGCATGGCATTTTTGGTTTGGTCAATTTAACTCATAATCACATATATGAGCAATGCTTTATATGACACTAACATTATCAGACATAACGTATATATTTCGATATTACAGATACCTCCATCGACATTTTATATAAACGATAGCAGCTCTTTTGGTGTAACAACTGTCACAAATAAGCCGCCTGCTGAAAAAAGCACTGCCTCGCATGTTTTGAATTTACGCACATCAACAATGCTACCCTCTGTTGATGAAATTCTGCTTAATAGTATATCATCAGCTGTTAAAGAGGAAATGGTTATATCGGAAATGTCAACCTCTACTGCTGTTCCAAGAATTTTAACGTTGGATATCGATCCGGAGGTATCAACATTCAGTCATTACATTCATTAGATATACTCATTACTTATGATTGGTACTTAACATTTAAACTTCACGAGCTTGTAGTGTAACACCCGGTTTAAGCATAATACTTTTCTTTAAAAACGGTAAGTGGTTACGGTTTAAATTGTAATGCTCTGCAGATGCTTCAATAATTTTGTATTTATTATAAACTATCAATATCATAACAGTTTTACATATATTACAGACGAAAATGATTCGAACCGAAAAACCTGGTGATGGCAACGAAATTACAGTTTTTAAATTTATACCAGTGGATGAAGTATCGATTTCACCAGAAGATTCAAATGTATTGAAAATTGTCACGTCAAAAGCACCGTTAACAACGCTTGCCTCAACTCAGACAACAATTACAGAATCGCAAACAATGAAATCTTTATCTACTGCTCCAATCACCGCCACCACCGAAGAGATAAGACCAATATTTACTACAGACAACAAGCTTTCTGATGTAACGTCCACCCCACTTGAAGGACAAGCTACATCAAACATTTTTGATTCCAACACAATCACTACACCTACTAGCACCTCACCTCCAATAACAATAACAACGGATTCTTCAGTCTTCACTACAGTCACCATAACACCTGAAAAAACTACTACTAATGTCATTTCTACCGATGCAGACGAGAAAAGTAGTACCAAGTTCTTACCACCAGAATTTTATGCTCCATCAACTACTACCTTTGCAAGCACAATAATATCAGATGATGAGGTACAAAGTTATGAAAATGATGCGAAATACTTAACTCAATTATTTAAAGATAACACAGAACGTACGCCAAAAAATATAAATCTTTCAAGTAGAAAAAAAGGTTTTGAGAACTTGTCAACCCAATCGAGTACTACAAATGTAAAAATAAACGAAGATGAGCAACTAATACAAACGCTTTTGTCTGGAGCTAGTAATAACTTAGGTAGACCAACAAAAACATCCAGTCAGTTACCAGTAACTACTAGTAGAACTATTGAAGAAGAACTTAAACAGTTGGAGGAAGATACTAAGTTATTAAAAGTGTTACTACAAGCAACTGGTCAGAATCCTGATAATGTTTTACCAAAATTATTTAATACAAAAACGACACCCAAACCAAAACTTTCGACAACGGTGACCTCTTTAACCACTTTAATGACAGAAAGCATACCAACATCAACACTTTCTGACTCTAATTTAATACAATCTATTTTAAACGCAGCAGTAGTTGTTCAAAATGACAAAGAGTCCAAATTGCCAATAATAACAGGTGATACATCACATATCAGGTTTGCTTCGAATTCTCAAACTACTTCAAGAATCACTGATCCAACGACTCCATTTAAGACTGAGCCAGCTTACACTTCAACCGAGATAACCTCAACACTTCCAAGTTTAATTTCCACAATCAAATCAAGAGGATCACCTATCTTTTCTAATACATTACAGTCAGAAACTACAACAGAAGACATTGGTATATCAACTACTTTTGCGCCTATAAGTCAGAGACGAACAACAACGCAAAGAAGCGCTATGAGGAGAAAATCTACAACAACAACAGAGATGCCTAGTACTTCAACTTTTTCTGTGCAAGAAGACTTACTGTTCTTACAGAATTTGGTTCGTATCAAAACATATAAAATGCTTATTATTTAATGGTGCTCAAAATGACTTTTATTATTTTTATTTACAGAAAACTGCATTGAAAACGAACGTCAAAAACGAGGATCCTGAGACTGCTCTTGCCAATCGTATAATCGCTCTTGCTGTTGAAAAAAGTTTAAATGAAATACAAACCGGAGACTCAACTGTTCGTACAGGAAAAACTATCTCTGAAAATAGTTTAAACAGTATAATAAGTACAACTTCAATTCCAACAACCACTACGACAACTACAACCACAACCACCACTACTACTTCTACTACTACATCTCAGCCTATCACTACAAATGCTGAACCACTAAGTACACCTTCATTGGAGGAAGATATAAAACAGTTTCAGGAAGATACAAAACTTTTACAAGCATTGATCAAAGCCACGGGACAAGATCCATCCAAGTTTAATATTCCTACACTACCAAGTATCATTACGACAACAAACGTGAGTTTGACTTCACCAATTACATTAAAAAAAACTAATTTAGGGTTAGCTTTTACACCTTCGCTTCCATCAACATCATCTCATATGCGGATCACGACTGCTTCAACCAGACAGCCAACAAAATCTGTTACGCCTAATTCACTACCGTTTGGGGCAAGAATCGCAGCCAAAGCTAACTTGAAGACTGTTCAAGATGATGCAACATTGCTAAAAACTTTGGTGACTTTACAGGGTGCTCAGGAGACTACGACGCAGCAGAATAAAATAGCTCTAACGGGTAATTATTTTTCTCTTGCAATAATTTACTAAATGTCTATTTAAAATTAATAAAAGTTATACTCTATGACACATTAGCGTAACTTTTGAGCTGAAAATTCATTTTCATTACAAATATTATATTAAACACACTTTTTTTTTCAAAATTGTAAATAGTTCAGTCAAGTTAAGCCGCAAATCGCTAAACAGGGGAAATAATTCGACTAGTTTAAAAAATTGGCACACATGTTATTCAGATTAACAAACTTAAAGTCCCCGAAAGTGGGGGGTGTGCTGAGGGTGTTGGCCATAATTGGCGTAATTAGCATAAATGCCATATATTCAGGTTTTTGCTCATATCACGAAAATCTGTATAAATAGCATGGTTATTGAGTCTGGCGAAAAATTCTCAATACTATCTCTTATGGATTTGGTCTTATTCTTTTTTACTCTACCATGTACTCTAATGCTTAGGCTACACTACCGTGATATGCCAGTAATTATTGCCATAACTTAAACAACACCTAGGTGTAACCACAATTTACGGCCATAATTTTACAATGCCAATCAATATGGCAAATGGCGGTAGGCAATAGCTCCGGCAGCGGTCTTTTTTCGCACATCAAAGAAGATTACCGCAGTAATTATTGCGTTTGTGGCCACACTACCGTTTGTCCAGTGTGCAGTATGAGCTCACCGGCGACGCACGTATCGACCGACATGGAGTGGTCAAATGAAAAAGCGCTCGAGTTTTTAGAATTATTCTAATCCGAACCGTCTCTTTGGGATACCCTTTTTTTCTTCTTTTAGCTTTGTTGAAATTTAAAAGATTCATGTAAAAATAAATGGCACTCATAAAACACAACACCGCTGCAGCTTCGACCTCCATCTTGAAAAAGTGATATTTTCCGCCAAATTTATTGACATATCACGGTAATTTAATGTCATAATTATTGCCGGTAGACGGTAAGGTAGTGTGGCCGTAGTATAACCACACCAGTTCATGCATTAAACGGTAATTTAATGCCATAGTTATTGCGGTAACAGCCCGGTAGACGGTAAGGTAGCGTGGCCGTAGTATAACGTGTTGAAATTTGCGGTGAAGGTATGTCGCAAGATTTACTTGTGTATATAAACATGTAAATTAAGTAATTTGATGTGAATGTTTTATCAAACTAAGTAAATACGAGTACTTAAATCTCGCGACAAGCTTTTATATCATATACATTGTTGCAAATGTGAAATTACGTCTTAGTACAGTAAAAGTTTTGGTGTAAAAGTTTATATTTTTCTTTTAAGTGCATTTAAAAGCTTGTTTTTAAAAAGGTTTTTTTTAATTTAATTTATTTTTTCATCATCATCATCATCATCACAACTCCGTGTAATGGGCCCACTGCAGGGCATGAGTCTCTCCTCTGGGTGACGAGGAGGTTTAGGCCATAATCCACCGAGCTGGCCCAGTGCTGGGTGGTGGATGTCAGAATTTTCAGGGTGCCGATATGGCTTCTGACAAACCCTAACGACTACTGTATACAAGTATACAGCACCCGGGACCGACAGCTTAACGTGCCCTCCGAAGCACGGAAGTCGCCGTGAGAAACGAACGGTCGGCGGTCACCCATCCAAGTACCGACCGCGCCGAACGTTGCTTAACCTGTGATATCGTAAGATACACACAGTAACCACGGCGCCACGACGACTTATTTTTTACTTTTTAGTTATCACGACATGTTTCTCAGTCTGTTCATCTCATCCAATGCATCATTATTGCATGGACATTTAAACCGGTTAATTTTGAACAGTCTAGTTCTTCAATAAGTAGACCTTTTAATGATTTCACCCCCTCCCACCACAGTCTTGGGTTGACCGTGATACACCACCAAAGAGTAAATCTCACGTTTAAATTATGTAATAATAATATGTGTCAAATGTGAATTGAATTTAGAGTGACGACACATGTTTTCGTTTTCCTCTCAGCAAGCTCTTTCATCTGATACTCATATTGTATACATCCACTCAAAATAATTGTATACATCCACTCAAAATCTTGGGGATGGTACCATGTTGAATTTAGAATGACGTCACTCAATTAACCTTGCATTGTCTTCCAAACTGAACTTGTATACAAAATTTCAGCTCAATCGGTTGAAGATATCTGCTTCAAAATTGAGTTGCAAGATTTCACCCGAACATACTTACACACATACATTGCAAGTTAAATAAAAACTTTTAAAAAAGTAACTGTTTGGCTCATATCTCAAAAATCTTATCTTATCTTTCATAAATCATATAGTATAATTAGACAAAAACTTTGAAGTTAAAATTAAGCTAAGAAAGGATTTAAAAAAAGTAACTTAAGAATTAAAAAAACTAAATTATTTGAATTTTGATTTAGAGTAAAAAAAAAGAGAACACAACATCTTTATTATATCACTCGAGGCCTTCTACATCGACTTACTGATCTTCTCTGTCTAGAAGATCGACTGGTACTCCGTTTTTACATGAACCTAAGCATCCGCTATTTTAGGAGGCATTTTGTTACTTAGACAATTTTAAACTTGGTGAACTAATCGTAGCGCGTTATATTTTGCTGATGTTTTTATAGGAATTAGAAGAGAGAGTTTTTGAGTTGGTGCTGGATTTAACAAAAATAAATTACATATTATGGTGGTTGGTGGGTTTATTACCGAAAACAAGCTTGCTCATAGAGGAGAAAGCATGGGGTTTGGTTAAAGACGCGTTACCCACAAGGGAGACCTACCTCAGTCAGTGGTATACTACGGACCGCACCGTGCAGACACCTGAATGCTGAAAAATCTTGCTCTTTTCGGATATAAATACCCCGTAGCTCTTAAAGTATTGGTCGTAGATTAAAAATGTATATGACTAAATCAGTTGGAAATTTCATGAAAAACTTTTTTTAGAAGCAATAATGACGCTCTTTGTACAGATTTTGGAGATATAATAAAAATTCGGAAAGTAGGGACCTTTCACCTTCACCCAGCATACCCCCCACCCTCGAGGAATTTCAGTATGTTAATCTGGATACCACAACGTATAAGTGTACCAATTTTTGTGAACTTTTCTAAACAGATTACTAATTGATTTACTTATTTGACTGATTATTTATTGAATGAAAACTAGTAATCTTACCGTTTACTAGTTTTCATTCAACAACCATTGGTTAGCATTCAATTTGACTATACGTTCTTTCAGGCCAATCTACTGACGAAGCACTGAAAAAATTAATCAAACAGAAAAGGCCAGCAGTGATGATGTCATCAGCTACCAAATCCCCACTTTCACTAAGTACTGAATATGGAAAAAGCAAGGATGCTCTACTTGCAGCCCTACTCAAAGAACAAGGCTTTGGACCCACCACGGCAAGTTCTTTGGTTGAACAACAGCGCCTATCCGTTAGTCTCACCTTTTCTTTATTTTCTATTCATTGCTTATACTTTTTTGGTAATCTACATTTTTCAAAAATGCTATGTTGCGTTACAATAACTCTACTTACGTTAATAACAAAACATTAAGTTTGAACATTATGTTTTGTTTTTAACGTACATACAAAACGTTACTTTCATCATGCTTCGTATTTTCTCAAGTTTTGTCGATTCATAATCTTAAATAATACAATTTTGAAACGGATTCATCGCGTACCTTAAGTTTGTTGCGATAAATTTGTTATCATGCTTTTCATTCGAAAACATATTTATAACCTATGTATATAACTATAACCAATCATTTTTGCTATTAATATAATAGGCTTTACTGAATCAAGTGGTTGTAACACCGAAGTCGAGAAAGCCCATGCCACCGCCACCCCCGCCACCTCCGCCTGCGCCTCGCCGACCAGTGTTAGATGGACTAGCATGGTTATGGCAGCAGTGGAGGGAAACGGGTCCAGGTCCTGGTGGCTCTACAGGAAGAAACCCTGCTGCTTCATCAGCACCAGTTGGAGGTGGAGTCAACTGGTTTGGCTCAGGTCCATTCGTCGGCAACGCTGATGATAAACCTTCATCAAACAGAGTGGGTTTCTCGTCAATTTTACTTAGATTGAGTGGCTGGCCCTGGGGTAATGGAAACAAGTAGATTAAGTTTATCTCTAATATAAGATAGGAGTAAAGAATTTTGAAGGTTCCTATTTTACCTTTTATTAATAATATGGTTTATGATTAAAGGTTTGAGGTGTATCCTGTAAATATGTAGAAAAAGTGATGGTGTAAAAACAGTTGTTTTATATAACACTCAAACATCAAATTGATTGTTACAATTTTTAACAAACTGTTTTGATGTTATTAGCTATATCGAAGAAAGGTTAAGAAAACCTTAATTATTTACCTTGTATAAGAAAATCGAGTATCAAGCACATAATAAAAAGCTTGTTAAATACTTACAGCCATGTAAATAAATTGGAATTTGGAACTATTTTACGATTTTAACATGTATATTTTTGAAACGGTATTTCTTGTAAAGGCCATGTTTTTATCATTCTGTAAATAAGGGTTTTATTGTGTACCTAATAATATTTCCTTTTTTATTTTAATAATTTATGTAAAATAGAACTTTTCTAGGCATCTCAATAAAATTATCTTAGAAATTAATCAGGTTGCTGAAATTTGTCAAGTCCATTGTATAAAAATCCTTAACAATTTTTTTATTTAATGTGTGACCTTTTGACTTTTTTAATTCGCTCGTGATCTGGCTTCTAACAATGATTGCGGCTTTTATGTATAATGAATGAGTCCGGTGAGTAATATCATGCTTAACAATTTATATACAATTAATTAAATGGCTGGCTATAACTTTATTTAAAACTTTTGTCCTGTATTTCGGAAATATACAAAAATACAAGACCAACAGTAAATTTTAGACATCAATAGTGCCGAATTTGTCAAATTTAGTAGAAGAGTAATCAAGCTAAATACATAAAAATTGAGTTGTTTCGTCTTATTTAATTTAAATAAAAGACTTTATTGAGAGTAGAAATTAAAAACAATACGAGTCAAACGTATTCTGAGTGAAGACTGATCGCTGAAGTTAAAGTAAAGCCACCAAGTAAAACCTCACTCATGATTTTCCAAACAAGTGTAAGTGGATAACTAATCAACTTTATGACTAAAATATTTATTATTTTTTGACTAAAAAGTTTATTTCCAACTCAAGCCTCGATGTCGTGCCAGCCATTTAATTGAAAGCCATTTTTTTACATCTGTACATATGTAAATAATATAACACGCCATCTTCCATCACCTCTCCAAGCTGATTTCCTTCGTGCATCCCGTATTTCCCTGATTTTAACGATTTTCTTAATTTATACACTGGCAAATAATTCAATGCAGTAAGCTGACAGTTCTAAATGTCAAAAAGAAAAATAATGGTACCAGTTAAAAACTCTGTAGTGAAAGGGTCTGAATGAGAATGATTGACATTGCATAACTTTTTCATTCGTTAAGCATAAATATTTAAAGCTATGTATAAGTTCTTGAATTTGAGGTGTGTACATTTTCTTAACAGTAAATATTACAAAAATAATGATTTGCTAAACATAGTAGAAGTACAATTAGTATTTTGCTATTGTTCAAACTCAACGAAAAAGTAAGTGACGTGAAGCATCCCCACTCTAGCAATGAGAAAATGAAAGCATAAAATATTTTGTGAGTCAAAATATTTTTTTTCTCAATTTGACGATATTGTTAATAAAAAAACGAATACGTTCACTTCGTTAAACCGCAGCATTATTTTTTTTCTTCCCTAAGTAACAAATACAATAGCTCTGTACAAATAGCGTCATAAGTACCTACAGTGGGCACACTGGAACTGTCATTTTACAGCATTTAATTATTTTCCAGGGTATAATGTTTCACATTCGGGTATACTTGGTGACTGTATTTTGTAAATATCTGTTGTACTAAAAATGTAACTTATAATTTTAAAAATATGTTAATATTTACTTTGTGTACATAATCAATTCATTTAGTTTGATATACTTTGTTCTTTTGTATCTTATACTGTAATTTTCATGTTTCAAAATATTTTAGAGAAATAGATATGGATTATCTGTATAGCTTAGATAACAAATTGCAATTAAGTGAAAACCATTTAATTGAACTATCCCTAGTCTCAGAGGTAATGATATACTATAACTCAATATCCATTTCTCTAAAGATTTCTTAATCATAAACACCATCATTGACTTTTATTCTGATCTATTTTGATTGGCTTATATCTGCATATTCAATACTTTTTTCTTACAAAGCCACATCTTTCTCACATCATTAGTCCATCGCTAGTTTACTAATTCATCTGACTTGACTGACTTGTGACTAGGTGCCACTTGAGCCACCTCGAGCTGTGACGTCAGAACAAGGGCCTGGACGAGGGCAACTTGTGTCTGCTGCCATAAATGTCACTAGGGCCTTTTCGCAGTTCCTAGGAGCGGCTATACAGGTAATATATACTTAAACTTCAGAACTGTATGTTGAAATTAATTAAGTTCCCTCAATAAAGTATTATTTTATGTTTTCAGATAATTTAAAATTCTTTAGTTTTATCGTAATCACTTGTGCTTAAAATCATACGAATAATGCTAAAACTCATAGCTTTTTTACCATCGATTAAACTTTTAACAACTCGTTTCCATTTAATTAACTAATTATTTTTTATTTAACAGTATTTCGACTCTACTTTTTAGTACATATGAAAACAGACCATTTTGTTTTGAATGTTGTTCGTAACATTCAAAATAAAATGGTTACAAAATTTTCTAGTTGTTAACAATTTTTGTTATAAAATCGATTTTAACCATGTTAGAAAACAAAAGAGTGTGTCACAGTGAAAAATAACGATTCAATTGTTCTTTGAGGTATTGTTATTCACTGAATTGCAAAATTGCGTTTGTTTCAAAAATTTGTTAGCACGGCAGGTGCATGCTGAATACTTAAAATAAAGCTCATTGTCCAAAATGTGTCCCTCTTTTAAATATACAGGGTGTGTTAAGAGGGAGTGAAAATTATTTGTAGATTTGTTAATCTATACTTATAATAAATCTGTAGAAGCAAAAATTCTGTACATTGAATATATCAAAAAAATTAATGGCGGAGGGTATTACTAGAACGACACCGAACCCAAAAACGTGATTAAATTTTTTTGTCTTCCTATCTGTCTGCTTGTTCAGGTATCACGCAAAAACTACCGGTTCGATTACGATGAAACGTGGTATAATTATTCTTTAATAACCTGGGCACCTTATTGGATACTTCTTATCCCGGAAAAGTATTTACAATAAAAAAAAAACTTAATTTTGCGGTTCGATCCTTAGGTCCAATTACTGTACCAACCGCAAATAATAAGTTTGTCGTTTGTTACGTCACACGCAGTTCACTTAGTTCTAAGCTATGTTGTAAAGGTAGTGTTGAAGGTTGAATTTGTCTTGCACCGTTCACAACCCACGTGCGTTGTTGGTGCGCGGCCGCCACGGATCGCTATCGTCCTATACCATTACATGAAAAAAGGACGGTTTTTTGAAATTTAATTTGAACATGTCAAGTGGCGAACGTTCGTTCTTATTAGCATTCTACAAATTTTATGTTTTAACTGTTATTTGCAATTCTAAACCGTGCTTTTCAGTGCGACCTTTTTATTCCTTTTAGTCTTTCGAAGTACAGTTTAAGGTAGAGTGATTTAGTTTTATTTCTATGAGTCGTAGATATAGATTTTAATTTTAAAGTATAGGTAGTATATGTGATATTGTACGTAGTGACCGTAGGTTATTCTTAATCCTCTTAATAACCTCTAATGAGATGCGATTGGCTTTCTATTGTAATTAGCCACAAAGGGCCCGCCCCGGGACAGAAATATTAATACCGGTGTGATCGACAAATTATGTTCTACACAAATAGCACTTTACACAAAAAACTCATTGATAAGTTCCGTCGTCGTCCACATCGTCAAAGTCGCGGGCACAGCTAGCTAGTTCATGAATATTTTTTGATTATGAACATTAAGTTCTTAACTAAATATTTGAACTAGAACACATAGGTTATTTTTAAATGTGTTTGCTAGGATACAATTTTTTTTTTCTAAAGGTTTTTTTGTATGTTTTAGGGTGCTGCTCAAACAATGCAGAGTGTGTTCCGGGCCGGTCAGAGGGTCACCTCACAGGCTTACACGAGTGGTTCTGGAGGTTCAGGATAGTTAAATAGCTAATTATAATATCTGTATGCTATCAATTTTACATCTTTTTGATTTAAACCAACTTTTCGGCAAATGATTCGGCTTGAAATTACTCTTGTTTCTTTAAATATAATTTGGACATTGAAAATTATTGTTTATATAAATTATAATAAGACTTGAAGTCCAAAGATTTCTTGTTCCTATATTTATTTTTGGTAATAAAACGACTGCTTTTTCTATATTGATGTAAAATTGGTTAGTGTACAGATTAGTGAAAATATGTTGGACTTGATACTTTTCCGAAAGTGATTGTACGCACTATGTGTTGCTTGCTTCAACTCGATGCAAATAGAAAAAAATATGGGTTGCTATTGTTAGATAACTAATTACAATATAAGTAATACTAGTTTAAGTGGTTGTAACCAGAGAAAAAACCAAACTGGTTTGGACTGGATACAGTTACTTATGAGGTTTATATTGCGTAGTCATAGTTAAAAAAGGAATTTTGAAGAAATCATGTTCCTTGAAAAACAAAATAGCCCTAAAAAGAACTAGGCCTTATGTCAAATATTTCCATAGTTACAATAATCATTTATGAAGATTTAAAAACACTTTCGAACCTTTTGAGGATCAAATATTTAAGAAGCATTGAATGATAAGAATTACGATATGTAAATTTAGGTACTTCAAATTTCACATTAAAAACCAATGAGTTTGATGTACCTAATTTGTACCTAATTTTGATGTACCTAATTGTACCTAATTTGTACCTAATTTTGATTCATAAGATGAGAGTGACTCGAAAATTAGGCAATCTAAAGTTAGATTGGGCTTAATTTCTATATTTAAGTGCTCGCTGAAATAAACATTTTACAAGACCCATAAAGGATGATGAATTTGAGAACGTAATGAGAAGAAGAATTTTGTGATCTTAGACTACCAATAAATAGGGTTTTACTTTTATCAAATATTTAATAAAATTAATGTAAATATAGTTTTAAGATTCTTGTAATCTAACCATCCATACTACGAAGTTACCATTTGTAGCACTGCCAACTTAATTTTTCTGCTCATTATCTATTGTTAACTTTAATAAATTAGGATTTAAGTTTGCCTCGAAATTAATTTAAGTCTTAATACATGTGCCATTTAAGCACGTGCTTTTATAATTCTGGATTATTTATTTTCTTTTTAAAATATTTCTATATTTTTTGCATTCAATTGTATCGGTGTATATAGATCTTGATATTTTAAATATTTACAAAATTACAGACTGGATGTATGTACCTATAGTATGTTTAGCGTGTTACTGTTGTTTAGTCGGAAAACGAGTAATGCCGTTGCGATTAGACAAGTTACTCGGCATCACTCGTAAATGCAAAGAGCATAAAACTTAACACGATAATAAGTTATATAAAAAATAAAACATGTAGGTATATTATTTATTTAAAAGTGGCTGTAACAATCATATTTATAGACAAGCTTGAATTGAAAAATACACTGCTTTCATTTAAAATTAAGCTCTACTTATAAGGCTTCAAATATTTTGCCGTCACACTTCATTTTAGTTTTTAAGAAACTTGCAAAGCAAAAGGAAAATAATTAACTGGGTGGTCAAATCTGGTCTATTCATAATAATCAACTGTGCACGCCGATTGGGCGTTTAAAATATGTATAGAGATTATGATATAATATTAGAAAACACGTCACTGCAATCGACTATTGTATGACATGGACTATTTTAGGGTAATTAGCTACCAATTTTGTTACCATTTTTATACTTTTTGTACTATACCATAGCGTATAACTAAATTGCCTTGAAAAGTGGGAATGGACAGGATGAGCTTGGAATTAAGGAATGTAATAAATAAATTATTCAAAGAAATTGTGGTTTCATTTTCCAGCCTTAAAAATACTTACTTACTTTATTTAAAAAGGTCAATGACTTCTAGAATTACAACGAGCTTACGATCAGATATAAAGATCTAAAAAAGTATCAATAAATCTAAGGATCGGGTGGACATGGATTTTTATTTTGGATTTGATTTAAGGTGCTGTATTTGTATCTCAACAGGTTCTACTATTTCTAATGCCTACCTAATTTTTTTTAACAGTGAAAAAACGCTTTTGACCTCAATCTCACTTGATTGTAAAGCACCGGTTACAATGTTTAAAACAAGGCTTCTAACCATTTACAACAGTGTATACGGCTGTTTGCAACTAAATTAGTATGCATTGGCTTCATACATTGTCCGCCCTGGAACCAGGAACAATGGAAAAATACTTTTTATATTCTAAATTACTGTTAATTTCATCTCACGTATCGTTTGTGAAATGGACAATTTGCTACGTCTTATTATGGTACCCAAAGAATTCCATAATTCCAAGGGACCGAAATAATTGAATACAATATCGCAATATTTATATAATTATGACGACTACTAATCTTTTTATAATGAACTTTTCATTTTGATTCAGTTTGAAATCCACAATTGGTTCTTGGAATAACAGAATCAGGTATTCGAAAACCTTGTGTTTATTTGTGTGGATTATTGATTGATTGATGAAGTGATGGACACTATAATTCGGCCGTTCAGAGAATGCGTTCCTGACACATCGCGATTGAACTGACGAAGTAACTTTGTAATGGCGTTGCAGTTACGATAAAAAATATTTTTGCTGGTTGTTTACCGTTTTAACAATTGATGAGCATTAAAACAACATTATTATATCAATAATCAATGAATTTTATAATTTTGTGCCAAACTGAGTGTCAAATAACTTGGAAAACAATATTTTTCAAAATCTATACTGCGCTATTACAAGGTTATGTCAAAGCTTCATATTTGTAGTGCTGTGCTAATAATAACAGTATCGTAATCTGTTCTTAAACAGGTATACTTTATGAAATAATACGTTTCGTTTTTCTTTTTAAGAATTTGAAAATATTGGACTTTAAGATAACAAAGGTTGTTGAAAGACTAAAAACCTGATTATGGAACATTTTGACCGAGATATTAGGATTGAAACTGTTATTGATAATAAAATAATTATACATGTAGGCGAAGATGATGATGAAGAAACTACCTCCTCAAGCGAATCGGAGTCTGATTAATATTCTGTACGCACATTCAATTCAATATACTTTATTGCATAGAAATACAGATTGTAACTTTGTAACAAAAAATAAATAAAACAATTTTATTATATTAATATTACCTTTTCTTGGTTTCCACTTAAATTACTAAAATACAAACTTTAAATGATTCCGCCAATTTAAAACGAAAATAATCTTAAAAATAACGCGGCGTTTCATTTTGGAGGAACGGTAACGAATTCAGTGTTATGTTGTGCCCATCACTAGTCGTGACTAACTGATAGGTGTCAGGAACGCATTCTCTGAACGGCCGAACATTAAATAGCAAAAATCATCCGACAGAATAAATGAACCAGACAGTTTTAATTATTATTCGATGGAAGAGCGAAAAATATGAATTTCTTAGGGTATATAAGTGCTAAAACAAATAGTTAACATTGTTATGCTAATTTTTTTTTCTTTTTTCTTAATTGTAAAACACCATAAATAATAATTTATTTTTTCACAAAATTTTGGTGTTTGGTGTGAAATCGTACAGTAAATGCAATAAAAGGTGACAATAATAATAGTTCAACCTTAATGACAGTTTGGTAATAACAGTGACATCGTTTTAACAAGATGTCGGCGAATTTGAAGAGTTTCGATAAATACTTTTTCTTCCAACTATGCTTTAATTTCATCACAATCACACTAAAAACTTAGTACAACGCGAGCCTTTAATGCTCTAGAGCAATAAAAATTTATGAAATTTCATAATGACACATTTTTTTTAATCGCACCAAAAATGTGCCAGTCTCAATGGATTAGCTCTATTCAGCCAGCCGATATCAATATTTTTTGTAATACGTATGTATTATTCGTTTCTATCCTACTTGATCCAAATTTAAAAAATGATTGCTGCTAACTCTGATTTAAAAATAAAAGAAATTTAAATAAGTTATTTGGCGGGAACTTTGTTAATTTTGCATGACAATATTTTTGGAAAATAGGTAGTTGAAAGAAAAGCAGATTATGCACCTCGCCTTAAGTAATTTATATTGCCCTCGTGCCTGTTAGAGCCCTCGCTAACGCTCGGGCACTCGGTGCATTAATAAATTACTTTGTGCTCGATGCAATAATCTACTATTAAAATGTCTGTTTTGGACAGCAAATGGTCCGTTCAGTACAGAAACTCTTAAAGAACTCAATAAAAATACAAATGATTACTAGTAGCAATCTAAATTGTCTGGAGCTACCTTAAGGCGAATTTGAACAATGACATTTCGCTTGACAACAAGTTTAGGGTGTAGTTTAGCGCGACCTTGATTAGAAGAAAGTTTGAAACGCCGCGCCGTTTCTAAAAGTGTGGATGAAACTCGGCGGATGCTGTAAACAAAGGTCACCTTGGTTTTAAAACCTTGTTTTAAACAGTCTAGCCGGGGCTAAGTGGCGAAACGCTCAAAGGTGCACATGGGCTTAGAAAGAGGCTTTGTCAAAGTCCTGGGTTCATGTCCTGGAAGTCTGGTGTCTGGAAGTATCTACAATAGAGTGTCAATAGCTCCGCTGTGTGGTGTCAAAACAAACTTGTTAAAACTTACTTTTGGGCTATATAGACGAGGTGCGAGTTGAAGTTAATCATTCATATAGAGAATTAATCAAAGTTTGGGTAAATCAAAATTTTTCTAGTTTGATATTAGGCAAATGTTAAAAATTGGATGTTAAAACGGTGATATGTAGGAAATAAGATCTTGATGTAAAAACAGTGGCTGAAATGTTCTGTTTTTAAAATCTCCACAAATTATGGGTGTTATTTAACCGTGACAAAACCGACTTTTGACGTCGATCCAACCTGATGGAACTTAACGATGTATCATCATGAAAGGAGCTTGAGATGGAATTGGTTCTTCATAAATCACTGCCGATACACATATTTGTCTTGACAAACTCAGAAAGGGCTTTAAGACAATTCTTATTGTAAAATGTGTTATACCTATTAATGTAAAAAAAGTAATAAATATCCGTCGGAGCGTTAATATTCAGCCATAGAACTTATATGAAGAGTGGTCTACAGACAGACGCACCCTGAAGAGGTCCTACAACGTCCTACAAGAGGTCCTTACAAAAAAGTGGTGGCCGCTTGGGTAGTCACCTCTAACGATACCCTTATCTAGGGGGCGGTAGGGTTTTTATAAAACGCCACAACGAGGTTAGAGATGGCATAAGCTTCTTTAAAATATAAACCTATTATAGTGAGGTATTAGCAATTTTTTTTCTTTGTTTATCTTTCAATCAGTCAAGAACTATCGCAGATGGGTTGTCGGGCTGGTTGTCGGGTAGGGTGGAAGGGCACTCCCAATAGAGCCCTCCCTTTTTAATGAGCAGTCAGACTACTAGGCGACCAGTCATCAAAGATGTCTCGTCGTCGACGAACAGTTTCAGGGTATAACAATCAGGAATATACAATATACAGCAATATACATCAGCAAATAACAAAGCAATTTTTACGCTGTATTTCATGCTAAGGTTATATTCCCGCTCGTAACATTTTATTGTTAACGCTTTAACGCTTAGAAATAATTATAGCTTAGACCGCGCCTTATCTGCTCTTTCCATTACATTAGGCAGTTTCGCACGTGTTTGGAATTGCCATTTAACTTACCGCAGGCGACGTGCGACCGCTGGTGTTAAACAATTGTAGTCTGCATTTAAATGACTTTTTACGTTAGAACTTGTTCTATTTCATGTAGTTTTTACTAAAAATAAAGATATAGTTTAAAAAAATGTGTAAAAAAATTGGTAAATCAAATAAATAATAAATAGTTTAATTAATTATTTTTAACCCCCCACGCAAAAAGAGGGGTGTTATAAGTTTGACGTGTCTCTGGGTGTGTGTGTTACTTTGTCTGTGGCATCATAGCTCCCAAACGGGTGAACCGATTTGGATAATTCTTTTTTATTATAAAGTTGACTTAATCAAGATTATTCTTGGCTATGTTTTATTTAAATCTGTGCAAACACTTGAAGGTCATCAGCTCTTATCCGATGTGATGCAAGTTATCACGTCAAGGGATGAAGAGGTAATCAATGATTAATAATCATTCATTTAATGGACTCTTAGTACACTTCTACTGCACTGATTGAGTTGAAACTGGATAGGATGGAAACTGGATTGCTAGATATCAAATCATATAACACGATAATAATTTGGTGACCTTGAATTGATGCTTGAAATAGGGCTCGATGAGTAGATAAACGTAGGTACTGTAAGTGACAATGACTGAGGTACATAGAGACCTGATGCTGCAGCAAGTATATTCTGCAGAGCACCAACTCCTAATTACTGGCAAAACTAATTGCACAACCTTCATAGGACTATATATTGTATTCTAAAGTATCTACCTATAGAAATGGTGCTCAACTGATTATATTATTCATAGTGTAGTTAAGATGGCACTGGTGGCAATATTAAATAACTCTAACCCATAGAAAGTAGGTATCAATACTAAACTTTGACGTGACACTTCAATTTTATTGCCTATTTTTGAGGTAAAATTCTCGTTGTAACAGGTTCTGTTTCTGTACATAGTATGTTTTGATTAGCATTCAAAAAATAAAATACCCATTTTTCAATTTATTATTTGAATAAGGAAGCTTATTTACAAAAGGAAAACAATGATGTATATAAATAATTAATTTAACTTTTATTTTTTTGATTGACGCCTGATTACTAAAACTAGCAATTTTGCAAGTAAGGATCACGAACATGACCGATAATTATTTTCAACCGACTTCCAAAAGATAAGAAGGTTCTCAATTCATGTATATGTTTTTTTTTCTTTCTTTTTGTGTATTTGTTACACGATATTTCAGGCAATTATGAATCGATTTTAAAAATTCTTAATTCATATGATAGAGGATACTTTATAGGTTGGTCCTATACAAATTTAATCGAAAACGGTTGGGCACTTCATTGAAAATTTCAAATTTTTGAAACAATATGTATGATTTCGGAGAATATTTACGTGGATGACATTCTTAATTGTCCAGTGTTGACGTGCAGTCGGTTTTTTAATGCTCTGCATTCGTTGATTATGTTACTTATATATATCTATTATTGATTTTTGACACGTATCTCTTTTTTCCGGGAGCTGGGTTTTTTTTTGTATGGAAAATGAGCGTTCTCTTTTCTGTTAAGTTTTATATTGTTTATTGGCAATGAAAAATATCTAATTAAAAAAAAAAGTTTATTTCCATTTTTTTTAACTTACGTTTTGTGTCATGATCGGATGCTTGATGGCCAAGATTTGGCCATGTTATGGTAGATGAACCATAACATGGCCAAAACTTGGCCGTTCGGCTAGGTTCGTATTGGTATAAAAACCTAGATTCTAGGGTATTTCAATGAATCTGGTTTATTTTTTAAAATTTTCATAATTTTGATTTTTAGATCTAAAATATAAATATCCCGTTCCTGCAGTCCAGAACAAGTGTTGGTATGATTGTTGTAGAGAGGCTGCCTGCGAAAGGTGATGCGCTAATTTGAACTTACTGTAACACAAAAAAAGGAGGTAAGAGATATACTGTGAAAGTTATGTGTTATGTTTTGTTTGAATACAAGAACAAAAACTAAATAAGGTGTATTTCATAAATAATATGGTTCTAAGGACCATAAATAAATACTTACTACGTAACTTTAAATTGATTTATTCTTATTTAAAATCGTCAAAGCTTTAAAGAAGCTTCGTTTAATGTAAGTGCCACGAAAGGGTATAAAATTTTATGCCACAAAAGCATTCCCTTCATAATATCAAGCCGTCAAATGCAGACGAGCAGTATTTGAACGAAAATTGTAAGTAAAAAAGATACTGAACTTACTGAAATGTTTTGTGCAAAAACAGTATTGTGTAAAGTTACATATTTAGATTTGAAATAAAACCTTGACAGTAAAAAATACTCAAAGTAAAGCTACAACTATCTCATTTTTTTTCAGCTATGCAGCGATGCAATTTTTTTTCGTAATTTTAACCCACTCATCATTCTTGATCTGCCATTAAAATATTATTGACCATTATAAACGACCCTATACATATCAATCATAAATTTGATTTAAAACTCGATTGACATTAAAAAATTATAAAAAAACGGATATTTTTAAGTGTAAACTTTTTGTGAAAATGACCCTTTTATCCAATTTTATTGTTATATTTCTACAGGGATTGAAAGTACGAACTTTTTTATTTAATACGAACCCTGGAAACAGTTTGTTCTATGTATAAAATAATAATAATCAATCATTATGTTTCACGGCTTAATTCTTTGCGATTTAATGTTAACATGTTGTAGTAGTACTTCCAAGCGTCAGCCTTGCACGGGTTTCAGAGACACGTTTTTTTTTTTTTTTTATTTGACAACCCTGATCCCCGCTCTTGATCTCCTCTCCACTTACTTCCTCTCATCATCCCTCCTCAATAATCATTCTGTATTTCCGTGCTCAAGCCTTCGCACGTGCGTCTATAATTTATTACTTAAATTAAACGTTAGATAGATAGTCTTATAGTTTAAAAATTTAAATCTCAACTTATTATTTGTCGTTCGTAAATATGGGAAAAAGAAAATATGAAGACATCGAGACCATACGCAAGAAGATCAGAAAACTGGAAAAAAGCTTCAAAAGAAGCAAATGCCAAGTGAAATTTGTACCTTATCACTATCCATGGCTCTTTACATCGCATAATTGCGTTACGAATCCTTATTCGAAAACAAAGTTCAATGATCTTTATCACTGAATTTGAATGAGCCGAGTTTAAAACTCACAAATTTACCTAGTAAGAATCTTTATTCGAGACGATGGTAAATGTCATTGTTTAGTGATCATTATCGCTAAAATGACTTTTCGAATCCTTATTCGAAAACAAAGTTCAATGATCTTTATCACTGAATTTGAATGAGCCAAGTTTAAAACTCACAAATTTACCTAGTAAGAATCTTTATTCGAGACGATGGTAAATGTCTTTGTTTAGTGATCATTATCGCTAAAATGACTTTTCGAATCCTTATTCGAAAACAAAGTTCAATGATCTTTATCACTGAATTTCAATGAGCCGAGTTTAAAACTCAAAAATTTACTTAATTCGAATCTTTATTCGAGACTATGGAAAATTTCTTTGTTTAGTGATCATTATCGCTAAAATGACTACCCTACTTTTTGCATTTTATGCTCGTAGGTGCTAAAAACACTTCTTTCGAATTATTATTCGAGACGCTGACTACTTTCGTCTTTTCAGTGCCATCTACCTCAAAACATCCACCAGTAGATGATGTTGAGGATATAGAATTGGATAGCGATATCTTAGAGATGTTGGGAGATGCTCCTAAGATTGCTGAAGAACTAGGAAAACCTTTACATAAGGAAATTTCAACCCGGTGCGGTGGTCTGAAATCCTTTTAAAGGGACTACCCAAAGAGACAAGAGATAAAATCCTAGAGGATTATCTTATTCCTAGTAATTGTCAACTACTCCTTGCCCCTGCTCTGAATCCGGAAGCAAAAGTGGCAGTTATCGAAGCGGTCTCTAAACGGAATTCCTCCCTCATGTTTAGGCAAAGACAAACTGGTGTGGCTATAGCAGCTCTGGGAAGAGCTACCGAAACACTCGTAGGATCATCTTCATTAATACCACAGAAGCAACAAATAATTAAGCCGCTTAGTGACGCTTGTCGCATTCTATGCGACTTGCATTTTAATGAAACCCGTACACGTAGGAATTTCGTTCTTTCTTCTATAAACGCTTCACAAGTTGTTGTTTGGAGACAATGTAACCGAAAACCTCCTTTTAAGAATAATATGTTTCCGAAGCCCAGTTACCATGCCAATAATAATAAGAACCATTTAAACTGGAAAAGTCAACACCGCAAGACTCCCAACAAGCCGGAGAACTTGCAGCGTCGGCCTCCACCCTCGACTGCTCGTGAGCAGTTTCGCAAAAAACAGCCTTATCAACGATCATCGGAAGAGCCCCCTCAGGGGAGAACGCAGAGGAGATAAATATCGAGGTATGCTATGCCGGTTGGCTTAAATATTTTGTTAATAAGTGGTCACAAATTACTAAAGACCCCACTTTACTGTCATGGCTGTCAGGTTATCATACCATTTACATCAATTCCATCGAATTCCGATTGTCACTGTCAGTCTGTTTTTTTCCAAAATCCACACAAGAGAGCTTAGATTTCGACCAATCATTACACAACCTCATAAGCAATGGTGCCATCTCGAAATGTACTTATATTGAAGGACAATTTTTATCCAGTATATTTCTTGTACCTAAGCCTAATGGTGATAAAAGGTTTATATTGAATTTAAAAAAGTTAAATAAATTTGTACTTGCTAGTCATTTTAAAATGGAAGATTACAGAACAGCGTCAAAATTATTAACTGAAAACTGCTGTAGACAATAGACTTAAAACATGCATACTTCTTTGTTGCGACAAATGAAGCTCACAAAAAATATCTTCGGTTCAAATACAACAATATATTATATGAATTCAATTGTTTACCGTTCGGCCTTTGTACCGCACCTCTCGTGTTTACTAAATTAATGAAACCAGTTATAGAATACCTGCGTAGTCGGGGTATGATTTCAGTTATTTATTTAGATAACATTTTTTTATCCGAAAGACTTACTCGGAGTGTGTCAATAATGTATCTACAACTATAGATCTATTACAGAGCTTGGGTTTTTTGATTAACTTTTCAAAAAGTTGCTTAATACCTAAACGTGAATGTAAGTTCTTGGGCTTCACTTTCGACTCAAAGCAGATGATTTTAAAACTACCCGAGGAAAGGAAAATAAAATTGAAAGATTTTATAAATAGATTTCTTTGTATAAAACGATGCAAGTTACGCGAATTCGCTAAACTCATTGGTTATTTAATTTCCGCATGTCCAACAATAACTTATTCGTGGTTATATACAAAAAAGCTTAAACAATATAAATATAATTGTTTATTAAAAAAAATCCAAACTACGATCAGACAATTGATATCTTAATTACCCTACATGAAGAATTATATTGGTGGTTAGGAAACATAGATATAGGCCATTCATCACTCAAACCGAACAACTTTGTTTTAGAATTTTTTTCTGATGCCTCCTCTACGGGATGGGGAGCGTATTGTGATACAGTTAGATGTTGTGGATATAGGAAAGACAACGAAACTTCTTGTCATATAAACGAGTTGGAACTAAAAGCAGCCTTTCTAGCTCTGAAATGTTTCACCAAAGAATTATCTAATTGTGACATCTTATTAACAGAATGGGCAGTATTCAATATGATCACCTAGATTATATATCTAGAAGTATGTGGAAATGGTGCGAAGAACGTAGAATAATCCTATTCGCTTCTTACATCAATACTAAAGATAATTGTGAGGCAGATTCATTATCTCGAAAACAGTTCGAGGATACAGAGTGGGAATTAAATCAAATTGCATTTAATGAAATAGTTCGCAACTTTGGTATGCCAGTATTGATTTGTTTGCAAACAGATGCAATACTTAGTGTAAACAATATGTTTCGTGGAGAAATGATCCCGAAGCATGTGCTGCCTTTACACTGCCATGGACCAATATGTTATTTTACGCCTTTCCACCATTCTCGCTTATAGTAAAATTAATGCAGAAAATCATTTGTCATAAGGCAGAGGGTATTGTTGTGGTGCCATATTGGCCAAGTCAACCTTGGTTTCCTATGTTTAAAAAGTTGTCTGTTTCAATTTTTTTGTATTTTGGACCAGATATTGACCTTCTAACATCTCCTTTCAGTAGATTGTAGATTGTGTACACAAGAATCTACGCCTTGTTGCCGCGAAATTATCAGGCAAGCATTACTAAGGAAATATTTATCGAATAGGTCAGTAGATATTATATTTCACAGCTTCTTTCTTTGCGATTGAGGTTTACTTTATGTAGTAGCGCCACCTACTGCTAGCCTTTGCACGGATTTTAGAGTCTATGATAAGGGTTCTTTTTTTTTTTTTTAACAACTGTCACGTTTCGCTCCCTATGTCAGCATCCAGTCTACAGAACTCATTCTGCGTTTCCGTGCTGTAGCCTGCGCACGTCGACTAAAATATATTAATTAGCTAGTTAAATTTTAAAAGTTTAAATGGTAAAAATTGTGCATCGAAGGAAGAGAAAATTCTCAAGAAAATAATTCGAGGAGGTTGAGACATCAAATTACAAATTCCGAAGAACCCAACGGTGTTGGGACTTATTAGAAAAAATGTCGTTGACACAAAAACTACCCACATTGTATGTGCGTGTAGTCATCGAGGTTCGATGCATACAATTAATTCTCCTATTTAGTCCGTTACTCGATAATAATATCGTCATTGGCGATTAATCTGATGTACGGTGGAGAATCTCTAATATAATTTTAATAAATATTAGAAAAAATGTCGTTGACACAAAAACTACCCACATTGTATGTGCGTGTAGTCATCGAGGTTCGATGCATACAATTAATTCTCCTATTTAGTCCGTTACTCGATAATAATATCGTCGTTGGCGATTAATCTGATGTACGGTGGAGAATCTCTAATATAATTTTAGTAAATATTAGAAAAAATGTCGTTGACACAAAAACTACCCACATTGTATGTGCGTGTAGTCATCGAGGTTCGATGCATACAATTAATTCTCCTATTTAGTCCGTTACTCGATAATAATATCGCCGTTGGCGATTAATCTGATGTACGGTGGAGAATCTCTAATATAATTTTAATAAATATTAGAAAAAATGTCGTTGACACAAAACTACCCACATGGTATGTGCGTGTAGTCATCGAGTTTCGATGCATATAATTAATTCTTTTGATTAGTCAGTTACCAGATAATATCGCCGTTGGCGATTAATCTGATTTGCGGTGGAGACGATCTTGCACGCCGAATCCAAGATTTGAAGTGCCCGAGCTACCTCCGTCATTATCAGCCTTTTTTTTGATACGATTAATGTCCCGGAAGAGGTCTAAAAACCAGCAGTTGTCGGCTGAAGATCTAAAGAATCTAAAGATAAGCCTGTTGAGGACTATCTTGTACCCGCAATTTGCAAATATTTACTTGCTCCCTTTATTAAATTTAGAAGCAAAAGCAGCATTGGCTGAAACTCTTACCAAACGAGATTCTATACATCAACAAAAAAAAAAAAAAAGGGCAAATTGGAATCGCCTTGGCAGCTTTATCGCAAGCGATGGTAATCATTTTCAATGAAACTTTGAAGCAAAAACTTTTAAAACTGCTGAGTTACGCTTGTCGCGATAGCCAGAATAGGGAAACTAAAACTCATCGTAACATAATAATGAGTTCCATAAACGTATGCCTGCGTGACACGCTGACCAATACAAGTTGCGATGATTATCTATTGGAAGGAGATGTTGCTGAAACGCTGCAAATTGCAAAAAACGACGACGTCATCTCCGCAGCCACAGCTGCCGGCTCGAGCTCCACAGCAGAGCTACACGTACCCGCCACGTAGGACCTACCACGAACGGTCGTGGAACACTAGCAACCAGCGGAAATAAACCACCAGGTGCAGTGCGATGGACGTTTACGATATTTTCATCAAAAATGGGCTTAGATAACGAGTGATCCATTAATATTATCGTGAATAGCTGGTTACTAAAGACCTTTTAAATATCTGCCCGCTAAACAAAGTAGCTCTTGTGTTTACCCAAGGTCAATACATGGCCATAAAGATTATATTTTAGCGTTGGATAAACTATTAAAAATAAATGCTATATTCGTATGTTCTCATGAGCCAGGTAAATTTTATCACAAATTTTTTCTTGTGCTCAAGCTATACGGTGAAAATCGCTTCATACATAATTTAAAATCTTTGAATTAATTTACTACAAAACACTTCAAAATGGAAGATTACAGAACCGCTGATAAGTTAACAAAACAATGCTACATGTTATTTTTTCATCAATGTTGATAAGTCTTTCCGAAAGTACCTTCGATTTGAATATAACAACGTTTTATATGAATTCAAATATTAAACGTTTGACTTATGCACCGCTCTTTATATAAGTATTTACTAAAATATTAAAACCAGTCATGGAATTTTTACGTCGGGATAATTTTTTCATCCATAATATATCTAGATAATATATTTTACATTGGCAAAGATTGTGATGATTGTAATGAGAATGTTTGGATTACAAAACATATTTTAATAAATTTAGGTTTCATAATGCATACGAAAAAAGGTTGCTTTGTTCCTAGAACACAATGTAAATTCCTTGGGTTTATTTTTGATTCAGAGAAAATTATTTTAAAACTACCCACAAAAAAAAAAAAAAGTTCTTAAAATAGAAAAAATAATACACAAAGTTATTCGAGCAATTTAAAATATTGTCACCAAATAAAAATCCTACTTATGATCAGGTAGTGAATTTACCCAGATATAATAAAGATGATTTTACTTGGTGGTTAAATTATCTAGAAGAGGGCTTTTCTCCTCTTAGAACAGGCCAATACACTAAAACTATCTATCCTGACGCATCATATACTGGCTAGGGCGGGTTTTGTGATGGAAAAGAGGCAGCGGGTCATTGGAAGGAAAGCGAGTCGTCGCTACACATTAATACTCTGGAATTAAAAGCAGTTTTTTCGGACTTAAAACATTCGCATAATTATGGTAGTTACGATTGTGATATATTGTTAAGAATAGATATTACCATTACCTGTATAAATAGAATGGGTAGTGTTCAGTTTTCACATATGGATCATATTACCCGAGACCAATGGAAATAGCGTGAAATGCGTAAGATCAATATCTTTACATCTTATATTACTTCAAAAGATAATATAGAAGCTGAGAGTTTGTCACGAAAACAGTTTAATGACACTGAATGGGATCTAAGTGACTATACCTTTAATAATATAACAAATAGGTTTGGAATACTATCGGTTGATCTTTTTGCAAACAGATGCAACTTATAATGTCCTATTTATGTAACCTGGAAAAATGACCCAGATGCAAAAACTCTTCAGAAAATTGTTAGTGAAAAGTCTGTGGGTATTGTGGTAGTACCATACTGGCCCACGCAACTATGGTTGCCATTGTTTAAAAGGTTGTGTTGTGATTGTATTTACTAAATACTAATTCGCTGAAATCTCCTTTCAGATCTGCGCTCAACCTTCATTAAACATTAACCTTGGTTGCCGCGAAATTGTTCAGAAAGCGTTAGTAAAAAGATCACTGTCTTCAAAGTCCGTTGAAATTATGTTGGCATCTTTGTTGGATAATTCTTACCGAGACAGTGTGAAGGAGGTATCAAGGCGTGGATTGAATATTGCAAAAATAATAATTTTAGTTTTACTCAAACTTCTAAACCAATAATTGTTCATTTTCTAACTGAAATTTTCGAAAAAGGTGCTAAGTACGGTACTATTAATAGCTATAGATCTGCATTATCATTAATATTAAACATAAATTCCCAATATGACAGGTTAAAAAGTTTCATGAAAGGAGTCGTTATGTGAAGACCAACCACATCAAGTATGATCTTACCTGGGATCCAGCAGTTGTATTGAGCTACTTACCTACAAAATTTCCTAATGAAGACCTTGACTTAAAGACTCTTTTCCAAGAAAACTGTTACACTAATAGCTCTTGTAACGGAACATCGTGTTCAAATTTTATCCGTGACAAAGATTAAAAATATTTTAATAACTAAAAAAGGTACTTATAAAAGGGTTTATAAAAACCTCTAAATTTAATAGTAAACAGACCTTGGTAAAGTTTCCGTTTTTTAATATTCGTCCAGAAATTTGTCCAGCAAAAACCTTACAGATGTAGGTATATAAATAAAACGAAAATTTAAGGAAACCTGATAATTTGTTTATTAGTTTTAAGAAACATATAGGTTTCCAAACTTTAAGTCACTGGGTTAAAAACACTTTAACTCTCAGTGGTATTGATGAAAATATTTTTAGTGCACATAGTACATGACATGCTGCTACATCAAGAGCTATTTATTTAGGAGTTTCTATTGACCTATCAAAAAGACTGCAGGATGGTCGGATTCTTCCTCAGTCCTTGCTAGAAATTATAACAAACTTTGTAACGAAAAATAATTTGCCTAATCATTGTGGAATTGTTTTCAATAAGTATGTTTATTTACTATTGAAGAGTTTTACCTTACTACTCTGCCAATTCATTTCACTATAACTAATCTTTAAACATCCTACATAAAGTAAACCTCAATCGCAAAGAAAGAAGCTGTGAAATATAATTGAGGATCAAACGAACTTCTAAAGTGAAGTTCGATCCTAATTATGTGAACAGCTTCTTTCGAAGCGATTTAATATAAACCCACCCGTTATTATGCTTTGAAATAAGCATAATATGAATATGTTTCAACATGGAGTAATTTCAATTTATATTTGTATTTTACCCAACCCCAATATAGTGAAATGAACAAACAGGAATAAGACAGATTGACTTTAAACAAAATGAGTTCTGTAGACTGGATGCTGACATAGGGAGCGAAACGTGACAGTTGTTAAAAAAAAAAAAAAAGAACCCTTATCATAGACTCTAAAATCCGTGCAAAGGCTAGCAGTAGGTGGCGCTACTACATAAAGTAAACCTCAATCGCTTCGAAAGAAGCTGTTCACATAATTAGGATCGAACTTCACTTTAGAAGTTCGTTTGATCCTCAATTATGCTAGCTTCGCTTGCAAATAATACTTACAAACAGTACGATGTTTGCATAAAATCTTGGATAATTTACTGTAGATTACATAACTATGATTATTTTAATGCTTCTATTCCAATTGTAATACATTTTTTAACCGATATTTTTGATAAAGGCGCTAAATACGGGACCATCAATTCTTACCGCTCTGCCTTATCTCTTTTGTTAGGTAATAGCTTAAATGATGATCGAGTCAAACGTTTCATGAAGGGTGTTTACAAGTTGAGGCCCACCAATCCAAAATATAATACTTCTTGGGACCCAAACATAGTGTTAAATTATTTGGCCACTCAATGGCCAAATGAAAGCCTTAGTTTAGAAGATTTCTCTAAGAAACGCTGACTCTGCTAGGTTTGGTGACAGCGCAAAGAGTACAAACATTTTCTCTCATTAAAATAAATAATATAACTCAAAACAGAACAGAAATCTTAGATAAAATACCTGACTTAGTAAAAACTTCAAAACCAAACTCCTTTCAATCCCTTCTAAGGCTACCATTTTTTCATACAAATCCTGCAATATGCCCTGCCAGATGCATTTTAGATTATATAAATAAAACGAGTGGTTTACGTAGTTGTGACACTTTATTTATTAGCCACAAAAGACCTCACTTAAAAGTTTGTCTCAAACTTTGAGTCACTGTATCAAATATACTTTACAACGCAGTGGCGTGGACACATCAGTGTTTAGCGCGCACAGCACGCGCCATGCGGCCACTTCCACTGCTAGCAGAGTCGGTGTCAATATTGATGTCATACGGAAAACCGCAGGATGGAGTAATACATCCTCAGTATTTGCCAAATTCTACAACAAAGAAATTGTATCGGATGCCAATCAATTTGCAACTAGTATTTTATGTAACTCCTTAGAATAAATAGATGTATATTTGTGATTTATTACTGTTGGTTATACTCTAACAATACAGTTTTACTTATACCTATACTGCAAAAATAATTCACATTAAAATACTCTGAACATCCTACAACATGTTAACATTAAATCGCAAAGAATTAAGCCGTGAAACATAATTAAGGATCAAACGAACTTACCAAGTGAAGTTCGATCACAATTATGTGAACTTTCACAATTATCGGAGAAGATTGATATAAACCCGCCCAAACAGTATTCCTTTAAAGTAATATCACCCACCCATAATTAATGTGAATTATTTTTATGGGTACTACCTAGGAACTTTAGCTCTAAACAAAATGATTATTGAGGAGGGATGATGAGAGGAAGTAAGTGGAGAGGAGTTCAAGAGCGGGGATCAGGGTTGCCAAATAAAAAAAAAAAAAAAAAACGTGTCTCTGAAAACCGTGCAAGGCTGACGCTTGGAAGTACTACTACAACATGTTAACATTAAATCGCTTCGAATTAAGCCGTTCACATAATTGTGATCGAACTTCACTTGGTAAGTTCGTTTGATCCTTAAATATACATAAAACTGTTCCGTTACTGACTGACAGACAACGTACAGCCGTAACTAGTAGGCGTAGAGAGCTTAAATTTGGAACATATATTCTTTAGGGTGCACTAAGGAAGGAATTCCCGAAATTCCCACGGAAACGGGAATAATTGGACTTTTTAGTTTGTATGAAAAATCTTATTCCTTGAGTGCACGGATATGATACTTGGCATAAAGGTTCTTCAAAAAATGACTGGTTGTGTTATGAAAGCAATTCCCAAAATTCCCAAGGGAACAAGAAATATATGATGTTTTAGTTTGTATGAAAAAAATGTATTCCTTGAGTGAGCGGATGTGATACTTGGTATAAAGTTTCCTCAATAAGTGTCTGTTTGTAATATGTAAGGAATTCCCGAAATTCCCACGGGAAGGGGTTGGACTTTTTAGTTTGTATGAAAAATCTTATTCCTTGAGTGCATGGTTGTGATACTTGGCATGAAGGTTCTTCAAAGAGTGACTGGTTGTACTATGAAAGGAACTCCCAAAATTCCCATGGGAACGGGAAATATACGATTTATAGTTTGTATGAAAAAATAAATTCCAAGAGTGCACAGTTGTGATACTTAGTATAAAGGTTCCCCAGTGAGTAACTGTTAGTGTTGTGAAAGAAGTTCTCGCCATTCCCACGGGAACACGAAATAATGGACTTTTTAGTTTGTATGAACAATTATTTCTTCAGTGCATGGATGTAATACTTGATATAAAGGTTCTTCAATGACTGGTTGTGTTAAATATAAACAATGTTTATGCGCGTACGAAGTTGCGGGCAAAAGCTAGTGATAATATAAAATATCCAGACAATCACACCAACTATATGGCCTCAAAGCAAGAAAAACTTGTGTTATGTATGACATACCATGTAGCGATCTAGGGGGAACCTAGAATATAAAATACATATATAGATAAACGCTCAGACCGGAACATTGTTTTTTTCTTGTTCCGTACGGGAATCGAACCCACAACCTCTGGCAGACGCGGCAGATAGGTTTACCCTATCGCCAAAGTAGTCGTTAGATTCTGAATCGGTAACAGAATCAATTGCAATACTTTTTATAAAATGTCTTATTTTAACTTAATAATATAACTTTAAGATGTACTCACTCACTGGCACGAGTGTCGTACGTGATCCCAGGATGCAATGAGGTACCTACTTTACATGTATGGGTGCGCCGCGCGTTGAGTGTATAGCTCGTACGATAGCAAAAAATAACTAATCATATAGGGAAAAGAAACTTTACAAAATTATTCGTTGTTAAATAAAACAGAAAAAAAGTTTTGTAATAGTCGGACTAATGTTTTCTAGCTAGTAAAATACAAGGTTGTTTTTTAGTAACCAGCCAAATTTAAATGTTATTTTATTTGATACGATATAAATGTAAGTACCTGAATATTTATTTTACTCAGTGCAAAAAATGAAAATATGGCACCACAAACTTTTTTACAAATAGTCGCTGTTGATGAACATAGCTACTAAGACGCGGCATTTCATTGATATAGATATTCTATTTCACGAAGTCCGTTCGGCTTTGATTGTAGTAGTGACGTATCCCGACAAGCGCGCTTGTGTGTGTAAAAGTAGGTAACGTTAGCAAAGAAATCATAATAATATAATATTTCAAATCGAGATTTAATAATCGAAATAAAATTTTGGTTTTAAAAGTATACACTTTTTGTAAATAAATTAGATTAGGTTGCAATAAATACAAAAATATTAAGAAGATGTAGGCATTTAATTAAGCATTGGTGTTACAGAATGGAAACGAAACAAGTAGTACTATTCAGTATTTTCAATCACTATCAGATAAATTTTCGATTTCCGATTCCGTTTTGCTGTCATCAGAATCATCTTGTACATTGATTATAAATTCAAAATCGAGATCAAAATATTGAGATAAAACAAAATGTAATCAAAATAATTAAGAAATATAAACATCTTATAACACAAAAAAAATGTTATATTAAATATCTATTGCTATTTTTTTTATTTTTATAAGTGACTAAACCCGCGTTTGACCTCAATCTCACCTGATGGTAAGTGACGATGAGGTCGAAGATGAAAGCACACGGGTTTAGGAAGGAACTGGCTCTTTATTCAATATTGCCGGAACACATTACCGCCGGAGCGGTAACATTTGGCGGCAGACTTTATATAAAGGGTGGTCGCTAGCCAGGCGGACCCAGAAGGGATCCTACCACCAAGCAAGCAAGCTATATTAAATATCTTTGCATAAAATTTTAATCGAAAACGTATAAATAAATATTGCCTCACTATGGACAACTCTTCTTCGTTTTGTTGCCATGCTGACCTTACTCCGTGAAACAATTTGGCGCGAACTAAACACACTACTGATCCGGACCGTGTCCTTTAGTACTTATTTTCATCTATGACCGTGTCCCGATCGACACTGAGCGCTCTCGAGGTTACGCACACAAAAACAATGTGCATGTGCACGCTTGACAACATTCATAGCCAAACGGACTTCGTGACATAGAACATCTATACTACTACGACAAAGTACTACAAGATATTTTGTTGTAGCGCATAGTTGTCTTTATTTTAATGGTATTCATTATTAATATTCTCATTTGCCATGCTTTACTCAATATATTAGCTTATATACTAATTTCCTTTAAAAAAACACATTTTTTTAAAGTCGTCTCGATAAATGATACATATTGCGTTACAAAAATTGGGCCGGTGACTAAAAAACAATTCTTTTATTTGTAAGTGAAATGAGCATAAAATTATTAAAATCAATAAAATTATGTAAGCACATCGACCTGGCATTTAAAACTTCGTCATAACGTTTTCGACCAATCAAAATTCAAACAGAAAAGATTCGAAAGTATGATAGGTTATCCGGGAGCAGGGACTGCATATCGGTATAAAATTTTTAAACAGTACTAGTAAAATGTCAGTACCCTTATTAGTGTACTGCTTCATCAAACACAATAACTGTACAACTTATTAAAATCTCAATTAATTATATTAGTACCCAAATAATGTATACTGGATTAATTTCTGTAGATGTTTTAAGTACAGAAATATTTTAACTTATTTAATATCTGTACTGAAATGTATAGGTCAGCATATGTACCTACGCTTCATAGGCTTCAACTAAACTATCGAACATTCTACAGTTATTTAAAAATAAAATTTTAATATTAATATTAATACCGGAAAATTTCAGTTAACTTAAAAAAAAATCAGTTATGCTACAATAATAAAAAATGTACAAGAATTATTTCAGTATGAATTCCTGTACTGTTATTTTTAAATACACCTAATTTAACGGTATGACGTCATACAGAAAAAAATTGTACAGATATTCATACCGGTATACAGTCCTTGCCCAGGAGTAGCTTTGATAAGCAACTTTGCAAAGCTCATAATCTATGTAAGATTAAAATACATTTTCCAAGTAATCACTGGAGGGCTGGGCAGCGAGGGAAATAAGTTGCAATGACTAAAGCATATTACCCCGAATGAGCTTACATATGAGTTTAATAAATTATACACACCATTATATGTTGATCTGTGATATTTATCTTACAAACTGCACTTCAGATATCATGGAAATGAGTTAGGTTTATGTGCTTTAACTGCAAGACTCATAACTAGCCTACATTGATACTTTAAAGATGCATCAACGCGTGTTTTAATGTTTGCAAATTATTGGAATTAAGTTCAAGTGTAAAGCGTAGTTTATACACAAGGTTTAAATGTAAAAGGTTTTTATCAAAACACAGATAGACTGTAGTTAGAGAATTTAAACTGTCTTACAATTATTGCCAAAATATTAGTATCAAAACATTAATAAAAATAGGAATAAATTCATTGACTATGAAAATAGGAAGGTCTTAATTATTATCAAGATATGGTAAATAATTTAGGCTGTAACTCCTTAATTAAGAACCATTATGCCTACGCTATGTTTTATAGGGTGCAACTGGCCGTAAATCTCATCCGAAGCAAGAACCTCTAAGAAAAATCCAAAAATCCAATCTACGACTAATAAATGAAATGGAAATGAAATGAAAATTATTGATTATTATTAAAATTATAATTATTTAAAATTATTTAATCATAAGTACCTAATACAAGAAAAAACTGAAGAAACCTAAAATAAAAAAGAATAGAAATATAAACAAAAGAGCAAAAAAAAAGGAATTATATATGTACTTTTACAACACAAAAGGGTACCTACTACTCTGATATACATGCTACCAAACGGTTGCCACTCAGTTTTGTTGACACCTTTGCTGGTTTTCAGTGGAACTGAATACTTTTAAATACTTTAGGAGCTACAAGGTGTTACAATTTGCGATGTGCACGATAACCGTGAGTCCTGAGCATACCATTAACTGGACTTATGATTATTAGAGGTTTTGGAACTATATGAGCAGTCTTGTCCGCTCGTCACACTGCGACCTAAAAGATCTATTGTGTGAGTCCCAATTTATAACTCGCCGCACACTCCAATGGAGTCCAGGAAATTTAGGATTTTCCTTACGGCGATGCTCCTAATCTCTTTTGGATCCAGCTCGTGCTTATCCAGGTGAGCGGAGCGCTTGTGCATAACTGCGGGGCAGTGGCACAGTAGGTGCAGAGGGGTTTCCTCTGCGCTTTCGCAGTATCTGCAGAGCGCTGTCTCAGTGAGACCCAGGTTGGACATATGCTTGTTTAGTTTGCAGTGTCCCGTTAGTGATCTTGCCACTGCGCGTAGTTGTGGTTTGTTAAGAGATACTACCGATTCTGTGTATGACTTGGAGTATCCCTCTATCAGTTCCCTTGAGTGTCTCATGCCTAATGAAAGTTCCCAGAGGCTTTTGCTTTCTGAGAGGCATTGGGTGGTGAGTATTAAACGCGTCAGGCTCTTCGGGATGCCGCAGAATGGTTCTGGACCGTATCGGCTACCCATTGCTCCTGCTCGCGAGTTCATCAGCGGCTTCATTGCCGTCTATACCGGAATGGCCCGGAACCCATTTAATAAAAACTCTATTATGGCTTGCCAGCCTGTTTAGCGTTTCATGGCATTGCTTCACCAGTTTGGAGTCAACCCTTGAAGAGTCAAGTGCCATTAGTGCAGCTTTGCTGTCAGAGAAGATGTATATGGTTTGCCCTTTGTAGCCTCTGTTTAGGCTGATTTCCGCACATGATAGAATGGTGGTGATTTCAGCCTGGAAAATCGAGGGGTAATGACCCATGTTGCAGCTAGCTCCATACTTGGGTCTCACCCCGTGAATTCCATAGCCAACCTTGGTGTCCATCTTTGAGCCATCCGTGTACCATATGTGGCTGTAGTCCTCGCAGACTACCCGGCTCTTGCTCCAATCTTCTCTGCTTGGGAATTCCACTTGGTAGAATTTGGTGAATAGCATCTCCGGCATTGTGCTGTCCGAAGGCATGCTTAGTATTGGATTTCTGTAAACCCTGTCCCTGAGTTGGGTTAGATTTGCAGACAGCCATGTCTTTTTGAGCTGCGTCGTCACCCTCAGCATTCCCACAGCCGCCTCCTTGCGAATTGTCAGGTGTAAGGGCGGGAGATCTAACAGTGCATCCAATGGCTGTCCTGGCGTGGTAGACATGGCTCCAGTGGTCATGATGTTAACCGATCTTTGAAGTTTGTTAAGCTCCATAATCACCGTCTTTTGGTAGATCTTTTTCTGCCATACCACACACCCATAGGTGATGATTGGTCTTACGATGGCAGTATAAAGCCACATGATCATCTTGGGTTTAAGACCCCATCTTGATCCCACCATACGACTGCATAAGTATAATGAGGTTTTAAATTTATGAATCACATTCTCAATGTGTTGGTTGAAAGTGAGTTTTTGGTCATAGGTGATGCCCAGGTACTTCACCTCCTTGGAAAAGTTAAGTAGCAATCCGTTGACTGAAGTTTATCCAGTTTCCTTTTGTTACAGAATGGTACTATTATTGTTTTGTTGGCGTTGATTGACAGTTCATTGTCTTTACACCATTTTAAGGTTATGTTAATGGCACCTTGAATGAGGTAAGATAGGACTTCTTGACATGGACCTCTAACTATGATAGTGATGTCGTCTAGGTATCCTATGACCTCATAGCCTTTCTGGCTTAACCTGTTAAGGAGGGGGTCTACCGTGAGAGTCCAAAGCAGTGGTGATAACACACCGCCTTGTGGACATCCACGTGTGGTTTGAATCTCATGATTACAACCATTGAGTTCTAATTTTGCCTTTCTGGTTCTGAGCATTGCCTATATCCATCTGTTCGTGGTCTGGTCCACCCCCTTTTCTGCCAGTCCCTTTAGAATGGAGGTTATGGGCGTGTTGTCGAACGCTTCTTCTATGTCCATGAAAGCACAGAGGGCAATTTGTTTGTCGTCAGCAGCCTTTTCTAATTTATCTGTCAGCTCAAGTAGCGCAGATTCTGTGGACCTGCCTTTACGGTAGGCATGTTGCGCTGGATGCAGTGGGCACGAGCTTAGGATCTCTTCCCTGATCCACATGTCCACAACCTTTTCCATGGCCTTCAGCAAAAATGACGACAGACTGATCGGTCTAAAGGATTTGGGTAGTGCTTGGTCTTTCTTACCCTGTTTGGGAATGAAAATGACCTTTACCACTTTCCATGATTCTGGTATACTGCCCAGTGCGTAGCTTGCCCTATACAGTTTTATCAAGTGAGGAAGGAGAATTGGTTGTCCCTGTTGCAGTAGAGCTGGGAATATTCCGTCAACCCCTCCACTCTTGTATGGTTCAAAGCTGTTAATGGCCCATCTCACCTTTCCACCGGTGAACAAAATGGCAGCCTGTCGCCAATCTTTTATCCGTGGTCGGTGTCTCCTACCATCTGTCTGAGACCCACTGGCATGCGTGTTAACTAGCACCGACCCGGGGAAGTGAGTTTGAGCCAGCAGTTTTAGAGTTTCCTCTTCAGTGGTTGTAAATATACCATTCTGGTCTTTGAGTAAGCCAACTTTAGCTACTTGGGGCGCTGATTCTAGCTCCCCACAGAATTTCTGCCACGACTGCCTTTTGGCCTTTCTGAGCTCGGCGTTGTATTCTGTTAGTGCTTTTCGGTATAGGTCCCAGCTGTGCCCGGTCTGGGAGTTCTTGGCCTTGTTGAAGAGTTTACGTGATTTCTGTCTCATCGCCGTAAGCTCTTTATTCCACCATGGAACATTACTGCTGTTCGCTTGAGTTTTTACGTCTTGGATTCCTGTAGGTTGTTGTGGAAACCTCCGAGCTTCTCCCAATAGTAAATTGGATGTGTTTGTGATCAGACATCGATATTGTGTCGCAGACCCTCCAGGCTTGTATTTTCCTGCTGAGGCCTTCCGTCGCAAAGGTGATGTCTAGTACTTCCTTCCTGCTTCTGGTTACGAAGGTGGGCTTGTGACCTGTGTTAGAAATAAATAAACAATTAGAAATAAGAAAGTCAAACAGTAACTCACGGTGAGCGTTTGCGTCACATCCCACGATTAGTTGGCGCGTGTCTTCTTGGCGTATTCCACCACTCGCTCCAAATCTTCTGTGGGATTAGTTCTGTCACCTGGGAGGTACGCTGAGCACACTATTGTCCTTTGTCCCCCTGTGTTTAGAACTGCCACTGCTATGTCGTCATTGCAGAGCTCTGTAACTGGCAGAAAATTAAAGCCTTTCCTAAATAAGATGCAGGCTCTGGGCCTAACGCCGTTGGTATTATACAAAAGATTACCTGTAGTATTAAGGCCCAGGATTTTGCTGCCGTTTACCCACGGTTCCTGGATGAGCGCAAGGTCTAAGCCATCGGATGTAAAAATCTTCTCCATCACTGCCGTGGCAGCCGTGGCATGCTGCAGATTGGCTTGCACGACCTTCACTCCACTCTGTGAGTACGCCATTGGGATTATGGCCTTCTTCCGGTCCCGTAGGACCTACCCCCCTTCCCCCTACCAGGTCTACCTGATGGTCTACCTCGTCGGGGTCTGGGCGGCATCCTCGGTGTCGTCGGAAGGCTTCCTCCGCCTCCGGACGGCGTTCCAGGTGTCAGACCCCTCCACATCCCTCCTACCTTCACATCGGGAGTTGTAGGCCCCCCACGTGGAGGCTGGAGAGCAGCGGGTATGGGAATGGACACCCGTTCCGCAGTCGGTGGCTTGGCGGCTTGCGTCGTCCTCGGTCCACAGCTTGCCCCCGGCGAAGAAGGTACCGCCGGCTTAGAGCCTTTGCTACCCCCCACCCCGCTGGCCTGCCGCGGACCAAAGCTCATGGCTTGTCTGGGCTTGGGGTATAAGCCTTCAGCCACTCCCGACGGTCCAGCAACAGGTTCAGGCAGTGGAACTGGCCCTGCAACCGTCCCGGCCGGTTCATGCCTTTTGCCCTCCTGTGCCTTAGGCGTAGGCGGACAGTTGGCAGTCACCGGACCAGGCTGAGGCATGACCTGCTCGGCCCCAGCTGTTACCGGCTTGGCCCCTGAGACCTTGCCGGGAGCTGACTTCAGCCAAACCCTCACCTTACCAAACCCACACTCTGGCCTGAAGTCCACTCGTTTGAGAGCCTCCAGCCCTTCCTCTTCGATGGAGAAGGTCAGCAGTTGACCTCGCTCAATCGCCTTGGAGTGCAGAGGCTTCCAAACTCCTGTGTCTAGTCTACAGTTTTGGGCCTTTAATAAGGCAAAGGTGGTTTCCACAGACGAAAACTCATCGGCCGGTATGAGAAGGGACGCAATAATGGGCTTGGGCAGCTCATCCATTACGGACAGCTGTGCGCCCTTCCAGGGTTTAATGCGACCCACCTCCGCCTTCAACCATTCCCTAGTGCCACTGTCTCTACAGTTGACCAGTAGCCACCCCGCCTTGTTCACCACACCGTCGAACAAAATGGGGCCCGTCAACGTCCGCTCCTGCGTCAATTGGTAGAGCAGCGCCTTCTTCACCAGAGCCATCTGCTCTTTAGACATGGGGTATGCGTTTTTAACACCCACCATCCACGCCTTGGCTGCCGCGCTGTATTAGCCACCACCCGTGCTAATGCTGGGGGCAGCCGGCTCACAGCACGGCACTGATGTCTCTGGCTGAGCTTTGGTAGCTTCAGGCGTGCTAGTCTGCTTAGCAGCCTTACGCTTATGCTCCTTGGGGGACACCTCTTCGGTTCGGGGGCGCTTTGTAGCAGCCTTACGAACCTCCGACGGCATGTCCCTCATTTTCAACCTGGCCAGCTGTAGGGCCTCCGTCCTCGGAATCCCTTAGCCAACAGCATTTTCAGACGTGTCCTTGCCGCTCCACAAAGTCTGTTCCTAGCCTTGGGCTCAGTAGGCCCCTGAGAGGGCACACGTGAGCAAGGCTCAGGCTGCGGCTGAGACACGCTTGAGTCTACAGGCAGATCCGCGTCCATGGACGTGTCCGCCTCTGACTGCAGGAGGTTAGCCTCCTCCTCTTTTGTCAGATCCAGCTGTGCAAATTGCGCCAGATCCGACAACTCCTCCACCTCGTTGTTTTTATTATAAAAGCTCTCCATACTGTTCCCACGAGTAGCTAGGGAAATAAAGGTCCACCCCCGCAGAGCCCCGCTTGCGAAAGGTAAGGCAAAAATACACCACGAGTCTGCCTGGTATCGTGGAGGTACCGCTAGAGACCAACATTACCCCGTTGGCCATGCAACCCCTCGGCACGGTTCACATCACACCTTGGGTTTCGGGGTTCTATATATATATTTCAAATATAATATATACCTTATTAACATATAAATGCTAAAATACTATACATAGTTCCATTATAATACATATCCAAACCTATATACTTAAACTAAGTGTTATACTAAAAGAAAAGCAGCGAAGCTGTGGACCGAAAAGTGCTGGGAGTAGGTTTTGGGGATTGGGCAGGAGAGGTCGGGGGGGAGTCTAGGGGGTACGGATAGGATTATATGATATATACTTTATAAGAATAGATAAGGGAGAAGAGGAACACAGGAAGGGGGGAAAGGGTTGCACCACCACTGTTTGACTGCAGTGGTGACAACTCCCCTGTTCGGGGCTGCCTAAGGCAGCGTTCCCCCCCGCGTGCACGAAAGCGTTCAAGCAGAAGCACCCGAAGCGCTCGCACGCACCCGGGGGGGTGGGCTATCCACAACCTGCCCACCCGCTCGGTTGCATGGGAGATGCCCCCCAGTGCATTAGGCTGCATTGCAGGCTGGAATGCCGATACATTGCAGCCCACTGCACAGGCCGAGTCCTTATTAACTGGACTTAGGTTAGTGGTATGCCCGCGCAAGTATCGCGTCTTCAATCCCCCCTCTGCTGGCGCACCCTCCATGGTCCGCTAAATTTATTTTTAATATTCTAAGATGGGATATAGGTCCGCTAAAGCTCTGCTTTACTGCGGATACTCTCGCTCTGATTTAAATCAATTAGCGCTGAATATAATTGCTGGAGAAGAGACTCCTAATCCTCCGTATCTTTAGGTATATCAAACATATATCTAACTGGCTGGATAAAACAAAATTTACTGAGAACAGCGTGCTTTCAAGGCTTAAAGCCCAGCTAGACTGTTGGAAACAAAACATCAAACCAAGGTGACCTTGCTAGTTTACAACGTGTTTACAACAGTGAAGACGTGTTGACAACCAAATTACATGACTTTGGCGGGTTGTAAACGGCGGTGTTTAGAAACACAGACATACATCTACATAGACAACGCAAGTGCCACGATTTGTATTGGAACCAAGCGTGCCGAATTTTTAAGACCTATTGTGACTTCAAAACTGAGATTTATTACTGGGAAATACAAAAAGATTCAGAGACACCGATGCCGCCGATGAAATCGATTATTAAGAACGATATTGATATTGTGGACTCGATTTTCTGGACTCGGATTAAATCTAGAGGCGACCAACCTTGACGCTTGGTTGGAGTTCGGACACGCAAAAAACATGCATTTGCGTTATCCATGTAGATGTACGAGTATGTCTGTGTTTAGGACAGTGTGTACGCTTGTTATTGTATATTTTACTTTGTAACTTTAACAATAAATGACTTGAGTTTTGTAGCTTTTTAGCCTGCGTTTCAACCTTTATCCTCAATTGCATACAAAACTGCCATCGTGAAGATGTTGCCAACGCGAGGGATCAAAGCGCACTGACGATGTGGGGCGTGGCCTAGCGTGACCTTGGCTTGTGTTCTTGTTTGTCTCCTTGTTGGCAACCACCGTTTGTAACAGTGTGGATGACTCGGAATTGGTTGTCAACAACTTAACCTTCCTTAACCTTGGTAGGAAGCATTGGTTTTCAACGTGTTTTCAACAGTCTGGCGGCCCCTTTACTACAAAGCAGCATCGGGAGTAAGAATGTTTTTGACACGATTATGTATATCGTGCACCCACTACTCAACTATGCCAGATATGAGCAAAAACCTGAAAATAGGGACATTAATCCCTCCCCACCACCCTCAGCACATCCCCACCCTCGAGAAACCTACACGAATTATTTCCCCTGTTTGCCTATTTCCGGCATAATTTGACTGGGCTAATTAGCAGCTCGGAATTAATCTCCTTAATTTTAAATTCCGTTGAAATTTCATGATAACATAGAAACCACAAACTTCACTAAAGATTAAACATCAAATCAAACTGCTAGTTTACCGAATCCAAACAAACAAATTAACGCTTCCTCATCTTTTTATATTTGATTTGTACACATAAGTACCTACAATCAGCTCTAAAAGTTGCTTAACGTGTTCAAATTTTCAAAATATCTTAAAATCCGAACTATCATAAGTAGTGGTCATAACAAGAAATCAAAATCTTCTTAACATTACACAATTTTGCTAAACGTTGCCGCAGCAGGAAACTGAATATCTCGGGAACCTGAAGACCCAATAATTGTTTTTTAGCGCACTTATTCCTACATCCATAAGGTACTTGCGCATGCATAATGTTTCTCTCTACGACCATTCGTTTAGAATTTTCCAGCTGGAACAGCATTACTGTCTACGTACAACTTTATGATATACATAAATACATAACATCACGCCTGTCTCCGTTTGGGGTAGGCGGAAACTAAGGAACGCCGACTGCTCCGATTTAGAAATGCCTCTTTCGCTTTCTCCACGTTCATTAATCGTTTCATAGATGATCGCCGGTTACGGGTACTTTTAACTAGGCCCTTTTTAATTATGTCGTCAATTTGGTCAGCATACTTTTTTAATCTACTTTCACCCATCCTCTCTAAATGTCCAAACCACCGTAGCATAACCTTTTCAATCTTACTTACTACGTCTTCTTTCAATCCGCATCTCTTTCTTATTTCACTATTGCGCACCCTATTACTCAATTTCACTCCACTCTATAAGTGTTCGCGCCAAAACTCTCTCAAGTACGGAAAGACGTGCATAACTGAGTACAAACAAGGCGCCATTAACGCTATTTGATGCTTTCAATTTTACCGTCATACTTCCCATCTCTTGTAAACAAGGACCTCAAGTACACAAACTCATTCACTTGCTCCACTTTTTCGTTTCCTATCATAATATTGCATTCCGTCATATCTTCATTCCTCTCCATAACCATGATTTCGTCACTCCAACATTAACTTTCAAACCTTTCCTTTTAAATGACTCATACATCATAGTGACCATTTGTTGCAATTCCGACGTTGACGATGCAAATAGAACCTGGTCATTGGAGTAAAGCAGAGTTTTGATCACCGTCTCATCCATTTTTAGACCCCATTCGGATACTTTCAAATCTGTCAAAGAGCTAGCCATGAATAGGTTGAACAGCCATGGAGACGCTACACAGCCTCGTCTAAGACCGCGTTCGATACTAAACCATTCCGTGTAGTCATCATTCAACCTGACACAGGCACTCGAGTTCTTATATAAGGATTTGAGTGCCCGTATCAAGTCACTGTCCACCCCATACTCAGATAGACTCGACCACAGTTAATTTCTAACCACACTGACGTAAGCCTTTTCCAAGTCGATGAAGCAGCAGAAAACCTCTCGGTGTTTGGCCAATACTTTCTCAGTTAATGATCTTAAGGAATAGACTTGATCCGCACATCCCATCCCATCCCTTTTAAAATCCCGCTTGCACGTCCTAAATCTTGCTTTCTGTTTCATTCATCGTCTTCTCAATTAATATCCTTGCATACATTTTGAATAAAATACTCAGAAAGCTAATGCCGTAAGCCTTTTCCAAAATGCGAAATTTTCGCATTGCGAAATTCGCATTGCGAAAAATTTTCGCTGTTGTGACCCCGTGCCTTTATAAAGTTGCACATTAACGAACTTACACCAGTCATCTGGAAAACGGCAAGACCACTAACACTTATTAAATATATGTCCTGAGCATTTCAGCATCTACCTTATCATACCCTGACGCTTTACCTACTTTCAAACCTGCCATTGCTTTCATTACTTCTTCCATACTTATCTCACTTTCACGATTGGTTTCACCAGTCAAAAGTGCGGACCTACCTTCTTAAACATCACTCACGTTTCGCTCAAATAAATGCTCGAAATATGTCTTCCACTGTATAATTATATAATTACTAACAATATTCCCATCCTGATCCCTTAACACACCTACTTTCGAGTCTCCAACCTGCCCTCGGGCTCTTCTGACTAAGTGCCAAAACAGTTTGGAATTGGCTCGAAAGTTTTCTGAAAATTTCTGACAAGCTTGTTCTTACAATCCTCTTTCTTTTTGCTAATAATTTCTTTCACAGTTTTTCTTAATCTATCATACTTTTCTTTTGTTACTGTTTCATCATCACTTAAGTCCGCATTCCTTTTCTTCTTCTCACATCTAGTAGATCTTACACTTCATCATCCCACCACTCGTTCCTATCCCTTCTCATATTCTTCGACAGACTAACCCCTCATATTTGTGTGGCTGTTTCTACTAAACCATTCTTAAATGTACTCCAATATTTCTGTATCTCGCAGTGACTAAACATTGTGTTTCTTTCAGTTACAGCTTATACCTCTCACGGACCGACTCGTCTCGTAAATTTTTTTTTTTTCTTTCACTCTTTTCTTTTAGATATACGTACCCGGGGTCAATGTCGCCATTTTTCTAGCAGACCTGCTATTCTTGACTCCACAAGAAAATGGTCGTTTCCGAAATTTACTCCACGGTACACTCTAGAATCCTTTACTTTCGTTCTCAACCGTTCATCCACAATTACAAAGTCAATCATACTCGTACTTCTTTCAGACTGCCTCTGCCATGTATACATGTGAATCATATTGTGACTTAACATTGTGTTAGTCACCACAAGCTTTCTCTCCAAGCACACGTCTAATAGACCAGTTATATCATTCACCCTTTCATCACCAAAATTCCCTAACACTCTTTCATACCCATCTCATTTACACCCACCCAGCCATTAAAATCACCTAACATAATAATCCTTTCATTGTTTTCACACGCAAGCACATCTCTGACATTATTACAGAACTGTTCCCTGACTGACTGTGGCTTGGACATATCCGGTGCGTAAACACACAGGATAAAAATCCCGGTCAAGCCTACTTTTAGTCTCAGCCACAGAAGCCTGGGACTCACAAACTTATAACCTTTCACACGTTCATTCATTCTGTCGGACAAAAGAACGCCCACACCTTGACTTCCTCTCTGGAACTCTTCCACTCCAACCAGTAAGCAGAGAGTCGGCCATGCGTGAATATTCCACAACCTTTCTTTTTTGACTCGCTCACACCTAGCACATAAATTTTCCTGGCATTCATCACCTCGCATACTTTATCGATCTTATCATCTATTCCTCCAAAAATATGCAGCGTAGCAAAAGGCATTACTTTGGACTCTTTTTGCCTGGGGACAAGATGTGACGTGTGGCAATGCACGTCGCCGTCGGGAATTTTGCCCCTCCCCAGACACAACGGGGCTGCCTGAGGTGGCCTTAGGGAGGGATTCTCCAGGTGGCCACCTCCTGGGGTAGTTTATTTTTTATTTCCTTCCTCATTGTATCTGCTTCTACTTCGACTGAAAGGAAAGGATAGGGTCAGTTTTGAGGGGGTTGGGAATGATACAAAGGAAAATGGTATTAGGAGGATACTGTACTCACGGAGGGAACGTTTGTAGTGGACGCAGTAGCTAGGGATGTCGGGGTCGCTTATCCGAGTGCCTTTTCTTCATGATTAGACAGACCAATGAAAAGAACACCCCCTGACCTAACCCCCACTCCTAATTATGCATCTGAGATAAAGATTGCACTTAAACCTTACATATATTTGGCGCTGACGGTGTATGGGTAAATCAATAATTATTCACCTTTTAATTAAGCCGAAACTTAAATGACACATATTTCTATTAAGTCACCAGAAAAATATACACCTTAGTGAAGCTGACCTTAATTTTAATTTAACATACCACTCGAGTCAGCATTTTAACTGAATGATTCCTTATTCCTTATACAGAAGAAAACTGCGCTTGCTCACAGCAACTTATAATTGTAAATACATGTGGCTCAAAAGGTCAAAATTTCTAGATAATTTTTCCATTAATCATAACTTCAACTCTTTTTAATGAATCAACCGCAGGGCAAATCGTTGTTTCAAGGGTGACCACTCAGCACGGGTCTGTCGATATCAGAATTTTGGGATGGCTTCTGAATATTTCCATTAAAAATCTTATATAAGTAAGTATACTTACACCGATGGACTAACCTGCCTCAGAAAGATCCGTCGTAATAAACGAATGTTCAGCAGTAACGCATATTCTTACCCTGCGTAAACTGGTATTTCGAAAAAATCTAAAAATAACTCCATAAATGTTCATATTTTCACACTTTTACTATTGGGTTTAAAATATTTTTTTGAGATCAAATCATCACGTGTCTTAGTTTAAAAAAATGTAAACATTAGCCATTACCTACTAAATTTTAAAATCAACATTTAAGGATGAGCTATTATTTATATTTTTTAACGATTTAAGACAAAGTACAAAATAAATTGACATAGCTTGAATGAGCTGCAATTGAGGCATAATTCATCATATTAAAATAATTCCCTTCTTTAAGGCTTTTATATTTGAATCGAACTTGCTTAATATAGGTAGTTGCGTATTATGCTTAAATGCGAACTGTCTTTTAATAAAAGTCAATTAGTTATTCAGTATACAAATAAAAGTACATAATCTATACAAACTAGACTTAAACCAAATGGAAGCATTCTACTAAGTTAATTTCAACAACGATTTTAATTCACCTTTCGAATTCACAACACTTGTAATACAGGTTTCACTGCAATATCAGAGAACTGGGAATCCCTTGGTTGCATATTTCAACAACGAAATAAGAAATAAAATGAAATAACCAGCAAATGTCCTTGAGAAATGAAAGGGACATTGTTAGGTTGTAATGGCCAAGGGTAAATTGGACATGTATTAGCAATGCACAAGTTTCGAATATAGCGACGAATTGACTACCGTCGGAGAGCACTAGATTCAGTTTTCGCAGACGTTCGTATTTCATTATCTTAGTATGAGAAGAGTTGAGAAGACTGCGATTACAAATAAAATCGATTCAAAAGGTTTTTGTAAGTTGTGTAGCTACGACAGACATCAAAATCATAACTCAGTCATTAGTATGATACTGTTGTCCCCTATTTCGTCTTGAAATTATTAATTTATAATAGGCGTGTACTCCTTAACTCTTGCAACTTTTTAAATTTATTGTTTTTATTATATTTTTCGGCTTTGTTCTACGTTGTATCTAAAATTGGAAGTGGAAACATAAGACGTAGCATCAAGTTTCTTAAAGGTTAAGAACTTAAAAAGTCCACGCCAATGGTCATGATGTCGATAACCGCATATTGAACTTTATGTAGTGTGCCTAACAGTCTTATACAACAAACAATAAATTTCCGCATATTTCGAGTGTGAAAAATACATTTTGAAATATCGTTAGGTCTGTTCGAGAGCATTTCGAAAGCGGGACTATCCCGCCCAAAGCGGGACGTATGGTCACGTTAGGTATACACCCAGACCTGAGCAAGCTTAGAAAAGTTCGTTTCCTAATCTGACCTTGCTGGACCAGCCTAGCCTAGCTACCCAGGACTACCTAGGACTACTCAGGACTACCCAGATTACCCAGGACTTCTCATGCTGCAGTCGAACATTTTACTCGGCTTTTGAGAACTAAGTATATACCTATTTATAACCAATTCATTTATTAATCAAGTTTTATATTTGTACCTACAAAAGCTTGAACAAAATTTTAAGTTGGCGGATACCTTATTAAACTGTTTGCTGTTACAGTTCTAATTTCATTATTTCTGAAGTTGTAATGAAGAATTTAAATGTAAGAAAGTAGCTTTAATCCTAATACAGCTAAAATTGTAGAGGGAAAAATTGTGTAGAACCTTTTCTCAAAACTGTCAGCTTTGACCTTAAAGATTATATAAGGTAGTCAGGGCAGCCTTGTGACTAAACGAAATAAAAATAATCAATGATAGCGACAAAGTCAAGTGCCAATTACCCTTAATTAATAAAATATCCTTCGGTACCGAGAAAATGGGTTTGAAATTGGCAAACTGTGAACTCCATTAATTAAAAGTAATTAAGTAGTAAAGAAGGAGAAAGAAATAAATAATTTATTTGCTGAATATGGTCGGTATTTACATGTAATGCTACAAGTCCACTTCTAATAAATAATATCAAGCCATTTGGATAAGACGTGTCTTAAGACACTAGGTAGACCTAGCTGAAACCACAAATACTATATTATTAATACAATTATACCTATTCGGGTATGAATAATATTGCACTATCAAAATTCATCGACGATGTATGGTGGATGCAGTGATTACATAAATCCAAAACATAATATTCAATTGTAATTTAAAGCATAGGCACTTTACAATTTAATAATTATGCCCTCTTTATACTTCTGTAATCTGTTGATTTAGTAGGTAGATATAATTAATGTAAAGAATTTTATGCTTGCGATCATCCTTCGATCGCTTAAGTGATTGATATATTGTTAATAAATTTTATTCATCATCACTGCCCTTTTTATGGAGCTAACTGCAGGACATGAGTCTCTTCCCTGGATAAAGGCAAAGTAAATAAAGGCAACAAACTGGCTCAGTGTCGTCTGATGTTTGTACGTCCGACGGATATCGACTCGGCTGAACTTTGCTTAACCACGACGACTTCAGATACATTGTCACTAAAAAATATCTTTTAGAAAACCATAACCATTATAAGGTACAGCTTTTGTATTCAGATTTAGAATCATCATTGTATCGATCTTTTCTGGGTTTCCCGTTTTCCTCATGTTTAGGAACAAGGATTAGTAAGCGGATGTCCAGTCGGATATAGTTAATATGTATAACCGTAGATACTGAGATAGATGGCTTGTGGGTTTACATTTACATTATGACGCAATTAGTTATGTTTTAATAATTAGATGGATATACGTTATACTATAATTAATTATTATAGGCTGAACTTTTTGTTTTAATTGAATGTTTATACTAATCTTATTATTATCCTGAAAACTGGAGTCGATAGACGGATTGACAGATTTTTGCAGATAGAGTATACTCCAGAATATAGCAGACGTTATCCTCATAGGATACCTTTTTATCCTCGTAGGATTTTTGACTTATGCAAAGTTTCGGTAAGGTATTGAAAATGTGCGCGATGTCGTTTTTTTTAATGATTTGAATATTGTCGGGCTTAAGTTGCGATACAGCCGCGCGGATAATTTGTTAGACAATTTGTTAACATGACCTTCCGCTAGCCCTTGGCTAAGCGTGTCGTAATAGGCAACTTATCCGAGTTCAGATCAATTAACAAGCCCCGCTAATTGACCTGAACTGGCCACCTAGCGGGTGTAATGTAATTTAGACCACCAATTCAGGGTTTGCTAGCTATCACCCATCATATAAAGTTTGCTGCCAAAAAACCTCAGCAGTGGCGATGTGTTTCGGCATTATTTCCCCGATTTCATCTTCAATTACCATCAGGTACGATTGAGGTCAATTGCGGGTTACAACACCTTTACAAAAAAGATGCTGAAGAAAAATCAGTTCTTACATACGAGAAATGCAGCGATTGCTAAGACAAAATTTTGAGCATTCATACTTAGTATATAATTTTCTGCTTTCGTGTTGTGATGCTGTAGAATTAATTTTATTTCTTCTTTTCCTAAAATATAAGCACAGTATTTTAAATATAAATCTTAGAAACATATATTTTTTTACGTAAGTACGTTTAGCAATTCTTTAATTTAATTCTACATTAATTCGAATGCTTTCATGTATATATGAGATACATGATATCTTGCAAAAAAAAATGTTGGTACTGGGATTCCTAGAGCAAGTTTAACAAAATAAACATTTCTAGTAATAGAATGCTCTTTTACGAAATTCTCGTAATAGGTTGCGCTGTATTTTTAGAAATAGAACGTTTGGTTTAAACTTATTAATAAAACAAATTTGTTACTAAAATTGAAGGAAATTTTTCCTCTAAAACTTCCGGCTTGACCAGAAATAAACTCTGGGATCTCAGGGTGGGATCTTAAGTATACACTTTGATAAAATATTTATAAGGCCAAAATTATCGTTTATGCTTATAAAGCGAGACGGTTTAGTCTGGGTTATTTATTATTTGTATAATTATATTTGGTTAATATTTCGTTTCCACGGTAATGTATAATAAATATCTGTGTCAAGCATCAATTTTATTTTTAAATACAATACACTTTTCGAAGACGTCTCTTCGATTTACTCTGAATTACAGTAGGTACTTGGAATACTTAATTGCTGACTTTTATTTGTTTGCTGTTTATCGTATCTTATCGTATCGTATTTATCGCTTTGTATCATTAGCTAACAAATAAATAAACAACGTTTTTAGTTACTGTTTTTAACGTAAGGACATTTTCTTTGTGTTTATTCAATTTCATTACTTTGGAAGAAGGTTGTAAAGTCTAGGTAAATGTATACGTAATATAGACCTAGTATATGATGATACCATATAGGTAATATTATATATTGATATTTTTTAAGGTATTTTGTAAACGCCTAATTCTATGAGGAAATATAATTGTAACTATAGAGCAACAAAGGATGTATAAAATAACATTATTATAAACCAAAAGAGAAATTGAATTTCAGAATATAGATTGTATTAAAATATTTTGAAAATGAAGCAGGAATCGAAAGATCAAATAAAAAAATCGTATTGTGTTTGTGACAAATGAAACCCTGATTGCTATTATTATGTGACGTTTGCATCAACAATTGATTTCAATATTGAAACGTGCCGTAAAAAAATCGCGCGTACAGATCATATCATTTCTTCTCAACTTCTTTTAGTGTTTCCCAGTAAATAACAAAACTAAGATAGTTTTTTTTGCTCTGTGGAAGTTGGGCTGATGGCACAAATTAAATATCTTGTAATCTTATCTGCCTCTGAATAACTTTACTTTGATTTAAACGTTTACTGCTTAAAATAAATGTTATACTGAATTTAGTTTGAGTAAACCAATAAAAATACTCGATAAATAATCGAGTGAGAAGTATTGCATAGAAAATATGGAATTGTTGGCGCAGATACTACAATTTTTTAAGTAAAGTTGTTTTTGTGTTAGGTACCCAAGTACGTTAAACAAATACTGACCACATTGTACTTAGTTAACTTTCCTCTGAGGGGATTTTTTTATATTGTGTTATATTGATCAATAATTAGTAGATACATATATGTTACCGTTTCAAAGACATAAGCTGAATACTGTAGGTGTATATACGCTAAAAAGCAAAGTAAAATTTGTTCACTCGTAGTTATTATGATTGAAAGGACTCCAAAACGTTACGTCAAAATAATATTTCAAATATAATTGAACGCAATAGAATTATTCTTAATAATAAATTAAAAAACTATAAGGCTGCGTCCCCAGTAGGTTAGCGGCCGACTGAGTGAGCCACAAACTTGTGGCGAACTAAAATTTCAGTTAGCTGCAAACTCTGATCAATTTTGGGAGTCGGCCGCTCACTGAGATAGTCGGCGTAACGCTGCAAACTGCGTACAGTGAGCGCAAAACTAGCAAACTGTGGACACTCCATTTCAAATATGATATGATAATATGGAAGGGCATACTAAATCGATACGCCACCACCGCTGCAAACTCTGCCGGCTTCTGTTTGTCTACTGGGGATGCAGCCTTAGACGACGACCGGCTGGTGTAGTGGTAACATACATTACCTTCTATGCCAGAGGTCCTGGGTTCGTATCCCGGCAGCGGCGGATATTTGTGTGATTAACACAGATACTAGTCGTCAAATCATGGATGTTTACATGTTTATTTATGTCTATATCTTAATAAAAAAAGAATTTATTTACTATGTATGAATACATATATCTTACTTAATTACGCAATTTCTTTAAGAAACTTAATTTGGCTAGCTAATGTTGATTAAGTGTCAGAAATATTAATTTGAAAATATAATAATTATAATAATTATATACATATATTGATTTAAAGGTGCATTTCTTCAATAAATTTTAACACTATCAAGAGAGAGATACATGTTGAACAGTGAACCCTCCTTTCCTATCCTACTAATATTATAATTGTGAAAGTGAGGATGAATAAAACTAGTCTTCTAAGAAAATATGGCTAAATCATGCATAAATCTTCTTGCGCGATTAAATCATCTATCGAAAAAAAGCAAACTAAAATTTTGTATTTATAAATGTAAAAGTTTAGCTGGATGGATGTTTGTTCCTCTATCACGGCAAAACGGCTTAATGGATTTGGATGAAATTTGGCATAGTGATAGTTTACATAGTTTTCATCTTGAAATTCCCGCGGGATTTGAAATGGCGCGAGTTAAACCGTGTGAAACAGCTAGTATTATAATATAAAAAAGCCGGAAGATTGTTGTTCTAACGCGCTTATATAAATATAAGAAACCACAACCGTGTAATTGGAAAATAATATTTTGCAGTTGATAGCCCGGTCTGGGGAGTTCAAATATTTATTCTGTCATATTTATACTTCAATAAAAAATTACGTGGAAAGCCGCAAATTGAAAAGTCAAAACAAGCATAGTTATTAGTAAAATAACAACAACAGCTTTACGCAACACCTTTTAAAATAACACACCTAGTTATCGTGCTCTTAACATGATATTATGACATTGAATTACGACTTAACACAACAACGATAGTAATCGATCAAAATTAGTGCCGAACGAAGTCCATATTTTGATTAAAACACCATGATAGTAAACTTTAATAACAACACTGTGTTATGGTTTACGAAAAAAAATAAATAACTAATTACCTTGATATGTCATCCAGGAATAAGAAAAAACTCAGGTAACATGTAACTTTAGGAAGTGTTTTGTTACCGGTGTTTTATTTTTTGATGTATTTTAAAACTTTTAGAGTTTTTGAAAAAGTGACAAGGTATCTTGAAAATAATTGTGTATCCTAATTGGTTCCTAGTTTGGGATTGATGGATCTTTTCAGATTTTTTTGTGAATATCTTCACAACAAATAGCTTTATGAGAGTACAACAATCGCCAGATTATGAAAAAAAAAATTGTAATGAAGAATTTTGAACCCCATTAGGGTTTAAATAAATTTATTTGTAACCTTTAATCAATTCTATTTTTTTTTGATTTGCAAGAAACATTTAATAAGTACGTAGAACATAAGTATCAAACCCTACATTTTCAGCAAACTAATAGGCCATTGCAACATAATATATTTTGAAATAAATTATTAGGATTTTACAAAGCCAAAAAAAGTTTCTAGAATTATTTATGAAAGCATAAAGTTTCCTTCAAAAGAAACTATTTTAGAGTGCACTGATGAAGCGAAAATTTTAGTAACCTACCGACGGACCTTCGAATTTGACTTTTTCGTATAAGGCTGCAAAATCCATCTTTGATGTTAACATCTTTTGAGTACCTTCTCATTGACAGTACTATGAAACGATTCTTACAGTTGTGTGTATCAACAACTATCAGCCAGAAAGAACCAAGATGGTCACTGCTGATTAGTGGTGACCAACAATACTAATAAATAAAATAATTTTATGACTAATTTAAAAATGTTATCCGAAATAGGTACGCTACAGATTTTTTCTTAATTTTTGGACAAACTCTACCGACCTTGGATAAACTCTGCAGAACGTAAGGGGCATTTTAATCGTGAGCATTACAATACTATACATGTAAGCCTTTTGTATTTTCCCCAGAAAATCATACCAACTACATGGCCTCAAAGTAAGCGAAGCTTGTATTATGAGATACCATGTAGAGGAATATAAATACATATATAGATTAACCAAACCCGGAACATTTTTTTTCTTGTTTCGTGCGGGAATCAAACCTGCGACCTCACGATTTGCGTAGTAGCGTCTAGACCACTGCATCACGGAGACCGTCCTAAAAGTAGCAGTTAGTAAAGCAGTTAAAGTTACTAAAACTAATACCTATTTGACAGTTTATGACGACCGGCTGTTGTCGTGGTAACATACATTGCCCTCTGTTCCAGAGGTCCTGGGTTCGAATCCCGGCGGCGGCGGATATTTGTGTGATGAACACACAGATATTAGCCGTCAAGTCATGGATATGTTTATTTAAGTTTATTCTAATAAAAAATATGGATTTATTCAATATGTATGTTTATATATTTCTTAAGTATATCAGTTATCAAGTATTCATAACACAAGTTCTTAAAGAAACTTAATTAGGGCTAGATAATGTTGTGTGAGTGTCAGAAATATTTATTTATTTATTTACTTTGAGAAGTAATAGAAAGATATCAACTGATTTTACATTGAACTAAATAAAGTATTGATTGCAATTCAATAAAACTTTACAAATAGATCAAACACAAGTCCTCAAGGCAGTGTACTGTTTTAAATTCATTCAGCTGTCCAGACACCTGATGTACGCAAGAGTGACAAGAAAAATGAGCACGGAAAAACCACATGGTTTTTGCTCGTGCATACTTCGTTCAAAGCAGGTAGGTAAGACTTATTGGAAAATGTAAAAAAATCACAGCTCTTTCGAAGTAGCACTATGTAGGTCGGTTCGATCGTATTGCGTCGGCGGTGGTCGGGTGTGTTCGTGAATGCTCGGTGATTGGCTTCGGCGCCCGCGCACTACACCTCGAGACTCTCGCCGTCTTGGTCGCAGTCGCGCACGCGCAGTGGAAAATCATTTTCAGTTTATTACGTCACAGGACGCGAATTTAGTATACACACAGATGAGGACTGATTTGTTTACAAACATTTTGAATATTGAACGTGATTTTTGAACTATTTCAAGTGAACCGTGCTGAATTGTTTACGACGAAAATGTTGTGGGGAACGAGTTTTGTCGATGAAACAGATACGGTGAGTTTTTTAAAAACAGATTATTTTCTCTCTTATAATAGTTGCTTCGAAATCAATGATAACGTTTTAAATTATGAAACCTAGCCGGTTACTTGGATACCCTGTTACCGCACGGTTTGTCTGTGTGCGTTACATATGTAAGTGTGTGCAACTTTCTAGTCTTCCTCTGGCTGTGTTTGCATAAAACGTGCAGAGTTTTTCATCATACAATCCCCAGGTTAGTGCCCGTAGAATAAAGTGTATTTGAGTAAATAAATATGCATGGCACATCGCTTTGTTGTGTGTGCAAAGTAAATAGATGCAAATGTTTCGTTCGTTTGTGAATTCACGCGTTAGAAAGGCACCATTGAATATTGAAGAATCAAGATATATCCAAGTTTGTTTTTTTTCCCGTAACCTTATTAGAAGTATTATTATTAAGTGTTATTGTTGGATCAATATCAATAACTCCTCACATCACACAATCTCGTCGCTGTCAGAGTTATCTATAAGAAAGTGTGACCCTTTGCATTAGTATCGACGACTTAAGTATAGAGACGTTTTGTTTCGTGATGCGCATAGTGTTATATTTTTTTAGTAAGGCAAAATTATATATACCTACATTGTTGTAGAATAAATAAAATTTAATCGCAAAGTAATTACCTATAAAATTTCAAGACAAAAGTAAAAAAAATAGAATGTTTATAGACTTTTACCTTAGTAATTTCTTAGACTGTAAAAGGTATTGTTTTCAAGATTGTTGGCTTTGTAAAGAGCATTAAAGGCTAGTCCTTTTAACCATTTATTTTTAGCCGTAGTTCGCTTCAAACTACACTGAGAACAAAAACTTGTTTTTAAATGAACTTACAAAAAAGTTACAAAAAATCATAATGATGTCGTATAGTTAGCACAATAGTAGGTTATTACTATTGGTATTCCAATAAAGCAAAGAAATAAAGTTTAATAGTTGTCCGTAATGTTATTTTATTCCTATAAATACATATTTCGATTTTGCATAGAACTTGGCACTCATTTAGATCTCCATTCTTTTTGTATTGAACTTGGCTCTCCTTTTTTACATTTATGGTTTTGGTGGGATATTATTACTTTTTGTAAAGAAAACTAGTATCGAGATTAAATCTTTTTCTTGCGTTTCCGCTTATTAAAACCATATGCATATATATGCAAATTATTATACATATATAGCGCATATTACAAGTTCTTTGTATGGGGGACACGACTAACTTTTCGAGTTTTTTTTAAATATTTTTGCTATTAACTACGCTTACACACAATTACCGAGCTGGATTCCAAATGTCATCCGGTTGTCATCAAGTTTAATGAATTAAATTATTCTTTGAAAGTTTTATAAAAAATATTTTCTTCTTTTTGTGTTGACCTTACTTTTCATATGAAAAAAACCAGCACGCTTTATATTGAAACTTGTAAAAGCTTATATTAAAAGACTAAGTATTTTAATTTAAAGCCATTAGAATTTAACCCCAGTCTAGGAAAGATTAAAGGTTAAAAATCAACATGTTTTGTAACAGATATCTTATCAAATAAATATTATAAACAAGCGAGACAGAAAATGCATTGCGTGCAGGATAGAAAGAGAAATATAACTGAAAACGTCATATAGTAACTAAAATTAGAAGGACTTTTAGCGGTTGGTCAAAGTACATTTTATGTAAACGATAAAAAGTTAACTCAATTCAAACTTAAGTCGATAAGGGGAAGTTTAAGTGTTTAAATTTACTATAGAGAAAAAAACAGAAGCCTGGATATTAACAAAATCTTGCAATTCACTAAAAATAAGTGATTGCTAATAATGATCGAATAACGCGTAATAAACGCGGATATTTTTATCATTTTGCACAGGAGAGAAATTCTGTGCTTTATTCATTTTATTAAATTCTAAATGTAGCTATGCTATAAATAGCTTCTCATGAAAGCAATTTATAACGGTATGGCAGTATGAATCATGTGTAAACTCCCTAATAACTATATTTGTATAATTATTAGACTATATTGACGACCACTTTGGCGATGGGGTAACACTTTCTGCCTCAGACGCCAGTGGTTGCGGGTTCGATTCCCGCACGGAACAAGACAAAAAAATGTTCTGTGTCTGGGTGTTTATCTATTTATGTATTTATATTTTAGGTTCCCCTCTAGTTCGCTACATGGTATCCCATAACACAAGCAGTGCTTACTTTGGGGCCGTGTAGTTGGTGTGATTGTCTGGGGATTTTTTTATTTGTAACGAAAATACGAAAACCAATATAAACGAAAATATACGTTTGCCATTTAATATTTTAAAGAACCAGTAAATAGTCTTATTGGAAGTTAAAAGTAGTAAGTTATCAGGCACTTATAAAAGTTGATGTCCTTGAAAAACTAACACTGCAAGAAACCTCTGATGAGGAGCGTAGAGAATATTAATATAGTAGAAATAGACGTTATAAAATTTTTCTATGATATGTGTTATCTATTACTTTACTGTAAATACTTGATGATAGAATATATTTAATGAAATTTTAATTCGTTCTTGGTAGGACCATTCTACATTTTTATCTTGCTATAGTTTTTAACACATTGATAAAGAACCTACAATACAATTGAGTTGAATTTAAAGATTAAAAAATCCACCGAAGTTTTTTCTCGAATTAACTTTTTCAATCAAAAAATGAAAAGCGTTTTAGAAAAATCATTTTCACACATTAAAATGGACTATACCAACGTTATAATCGGAAGCGTGCGTGGTTATACGTCATTACCCCGTAGTTGTATAATTAGTCGGCGCTTTCTAGAGAAATAACAATCTAGCCGCGCAGCGTATGCGCAGCTTAATAAGGTACATTGACGATACACTTACCACTCATTGATGAACAAATTGAGATAATTAAATGGATTAGGAATTTGCTTTCTTTGTGCAAACGCGATTTAGATTTGCTATCCAGTTTGTAGGTAACAGGTTTTTCGTTTGGAAACTAAGGATAAAATTACTGCTTTGTTGTTTTAATATTATAAATAAGTAGCCGTTGCGCGCGGTTTTACCCGCAAAATTTCTGGATAAAAAGTAGCCTGTGTGTAATTCCAGGTTGCATTCTGTCACTATGCAAAATTTCATCCATATCCGTTGAGCCGTTTTGCCGTGATTGAGGAACAAGCATCCATACATCCACATCCTTACATCCAAACATTCACACTTATAATCTAGTAATGTTAAAAATTTGCGTATAAGGGGTGTTGTCGGAAATCATAACCTTTATCTCGTTGAACATACTGCAAAGACTCTCAAGAATGTGAAACTGTTTGTCAGGTGCTTCCTTCCTGAGAGGTTCCCGCATAATAATCATTTGGTTTTACTCTCAGTAACTTTAGGAGTTATGAGATGATGTTATATTAATAATGAGCAAGCACAAATTCAAAAGTCAAATCCTGAAATTTGTTATTTTGAATTTGTTTTACAGTACTTCTAGGGCACCTATTATAAGTACTTCAATCTTTTAGTTAGATGAAGGCACTGTGTCAACTTCATATTTTTCTTTCTTATTGGGGTCGTGAAGACCGACAAGTAACTAAACTATTTCATTAATGTGAAAAGATTGCTGGGAAAGTTTTAAAATCCCTGCCTACTTGTAAATTGTCGCAATTAAAAATAAATTGTTTCCATACTTTAAAGTCAGCATGGCATTCTTTTCAGTTTTTTAGCTCCACTTTAATTGATGACATGCTTTTCAAAATTAGATCAGAATATATTATAGGACTGTCTTAGATTATCTAGAACTTATTACTTGACTTGTGAAACTAAATAGTGCTAGAAACAAATAGCAAAACTCTTCATTTTGGGCGTCCTTCCCTTCTCAAATATTTTCAATGCTGACCTCATAAAATGCGATATCGGAAGATAAGTCAACGTACTTACTATTTCCTAGTAAGGATTATGCGTTCATTTTGTTACCATCCACCACAGTTCCAGTTTACCCATCACAGTTCAGTTGTTGGATTAATGTGAAATAAACCGGGTTGAAATTTGGTCATTGGTTCATCACCTTATTGCACAAGTTGCGAAATCAAAATTAATTAGGTTACTTTTCTCAGATAAAAAGATATTTATATATTATCATAAACGTAAAGACATATATGAAATAAATATTCAGATTTTTCCAATAATAAAAAAGAGGTGAGTTAATTGTACCATAGCAGTAAAGTAAGTTAGGGCTTCATTATTTAAAAACTTATATATAAAAACTATTATTTAAATAATGTGAGCTTATAATGAAATTGCAATTTATTGCACATGGCTAATAAGCCAGCAGAAAGTCCATATTTCAGTAAAATCCTCCACTTTTTTTCTAAAAGCCTTATACAGGCAAATATCCATATACACATATCCACTTACAACAGATAAATTAGGAAATATCAGAAAGTTACGTGAAGAATAGGCCAAATATCTAATAAAGCTGTGAATTATCTTCTTCAAAAACTGAGTCTAGAAGTCGGTAAATCTTCAAGAAAGATTAACACAAAATCGATCTCATATGTGTTTTCACCCGACTACGGCGAAGCAAAAAGGGTTATGATTTTGACCTGTATGTATGTGGGTATGGGGATGTTCATGTGTTCCCTCATAACTTCTTAACCAATTGTCAAAATAGGACAAATGAGCTGCCGTTGGAAGCCTCTTGATTGTCCTCTGGTCATAGGCTACATGACGTCATGTTAAATAGACTACAGCACCGTCTAGGAGACTTAAAGTAAAGAACTAAAAAAATGTATATGATGATTTCTTGTAATGCTTATATAATAATGCTTTATAATGCTCTGTTAGCTCACCTCAAATATGTAAACAATATTACTGGGGTTTTAGTTTTTGAACTTTATTTTTATATCACTTAATAATGACCATATCATGTTTCTGGCTGCGATACAGATTCCAGAAAATACGACAGTGCTGAGAGCATGTGAATAATCGTTAAACAAATTATAAAAAATGTCAACAACTGCCTTGCTATAACTATTCTGCGAATGTCTTGCAAGTCGAAACGATTTTCACTTCTGTTAACTAGGTCGAGGACGAGTGTTTCTCTATGGTAGTGAATCACTTGCCTCTCGGCCGATACTTAACTGACAATAAGATGCTTTGTTTCTTAGATTTCAAATTGAGTAATTTAGGACATAACTATAATGCAATAGTTGACATAACGGTACTTCAATATTCTGTTCCGAATAATTTCTAAATTTTAACTTTTTATGTTACATTATTGAATAATAAGTTAGCTAAGATTATCCATACAATTCTGGGAAAGTTTTTCACTTAAAGTGATTCATATGTTTTTGGGGGTGACTAAGCTAAGTACCTGCCACCCTTGCGTTAGAACTCATTTTCTATAAAGCTTTTAGTTTAAGCTAAGGGAAGCAGGATGTTGATAGGAAGTCTAGCTGCCAAATGTTTAATAATTTTAGACAGAATTACATGAGAATCGAGGTCAAATGCGAATTTAGACTTTAATAAAAATCGTTAAAAGGTACTGTCCATACCTTATTGCATTGACGTAATCTGACCAGGTAGATTGCACCACCTACAATTTGAGTCACAGCTAAGTTGCTTAAACAAGGCTTCGTTGGTCTTTTTCCTGTTACTTTCGCAACTAAATGATAGTTATGATTCAGAATGTTATGTGATGACCAATCGTTAAGGCGTTTAATTTGAAATTCGAAGTAAATTTAGAAGAAAGGTGTTTTACTTACTGATTTTTTAATAAACACTTAATTGTTTTTGTAATGAAAGTCATGATCATTATCATTGCTATATTACTTTAATACCAATAATACTTTAGAAAACGTTATATTGTTTAGAAAAAACATAGCTTTTTATAGTATTATCTATAGATTTCTTTTTTGAAATACCTTTTTGATTCGCGTTTTATATGTGACCATAATTTTATTTAAACTACTATTCGAAAATGTAATATAACACATTAGAGACTTTTATAGTTATTTTATTCACACTACTTAAAGATAAATCAAAAATGGTTACAAATTTAATGTTCTACGAAGAATACTATAAATGCTGTTTAGTGTCCATTTAACGACGCTGTGAATCCTTATTGCGTTGATTTCACCTAAAAAGTTTTGAATTCTCGTGTTTTCTCATACTTAGAAGATAAAAATACTTTATTAGGGCCCGACTACCAAGTTAGTTTTCATTTTAGTGAGGACACAAGTAGTGTATGTCAAATGTTTGGATCTCTAGTTAGAGGCGTGTGAATTGATTGCACATATCTGCTAATATAGGACTCTGGGACAAATGTGTTCACTAAAATAAAATCGTTTTTGCGATGTTCTCAATTTTAAGTTAAGTTCTTCATTTTAGTCGGTTTGGAGGTAACAATTTATAAAATTATGATTGCTGTTTATTTTCTTCTTAGTTTGAACTGTCAAAATAAAAATAATATTTGTCATGAAATAGATACAGATTAAACCATAAACAATAAAAAAACATCTCGGTGGCTGTATCAATAAAACTTAAGTCAATGGAACAAAATATACTTATAATATATGGACTAAGTAGCTTCAGAGTAAGCTCAATAAACCTGTTTTGGAGACCACCCATAGCCTAACCAAAATAGAAAAGTACGTTTTCAAAATAGGCAAGGCATACAATACAAATCGAACTTTGTAAACCTGCAATCTGTAGATATTTAGAGAAATAATATAAAAGTTTGTATACACATGTGATTATATCAGTTTGGTTAATTCTTGAACTATGCATAGATGGCGTCACATTGTAAAATGTGTTATTCTTGATAGCCATATCAAACTGAGAATATAACAAGTTTATCGCCTCTTTAGATTCACCTCAATACCAGACGAGCTGGAAGATTCACTTTAGTACGTTTTATTTGATTTCTATATTAAAGTGTCTTTTGTAAATCGATTGATTCTCGATAGATCAATTTTGATAGGACTGCTTGTCGACCAATCAGAACAGTGAAAGGGAACAACGTCATTGAGAGTAGTGTTGTCCTTGTTCATTATATACTACACTACTTAGACACTGTGAATTATGTAACAGAGTTATTATTCTGAATTTAAATATTCATTACGAGTTACTTATTTATAAATCAGGTTGAAAGGCTATTGTGGAAGAAAATAGTAGCTAATGTTGTATTATTTTTGTAGTTTAATGTATGGATTATTTAGGTTATCGACAGTTAGTCTTAATAAAATTAGTTTTAATTTAAAACTCTGCAATTAAATAATAAAAGTTTCTTTAGTAACATCTCAAATTTTATTTACCGTTGCTACCTCAAGAACCTGTAGTAAGTACCTAAATTTTAAATTAGTGTAGATACAAACATTTTGTGACCTTATAGATGTATATTTAGATGGCAAAAACAAGTTCTTGGTTGGTAATTATTTTAATTTTATTTTAATCATTTTTGTTTTGTGGTTTTCAAGTTAGGAGGTAATCATGCGCATTGTTTTTATCTCGTACTTTGTACTTGTGGCTCTACAGAAGATAAGTTTGTTGTAAACATGCAACTGATAAAAACTGCAAAGCTCATTTGAAGAAATGACATCATCTTCAGGAGTAGTCTTTTAATAGTTATATTAGTGTAGGTAAATACCTATTATTTAATCTTTGTCAATTTTTGTAACCTAAAAAAAATAGTTTTACTGTTAGCGAGCTATCAAGAATTATGATTTTTATTGATAAAATGCATGCTTACTACTAATATTTAAGTAGGTATAATTAATTTACTTAGACTCGTATCCTAAGTATTCGTTTAAATTGTTTAGCAGGGGTTGCAAAACACAAACTTAAAAAGTAACCACTCACGCGTGACTTTACGAAAACCAATGGGTAATTCCACACAAAAAAGTATTATTTCATTGAAAAGCTACTCGGGCGTAATATCTATTTATGCAACTTTACAATGACAGTCTGTCCGCCATGACAGTTTTTGTCTTACGCGGGAAAACCGAAGGCTACGAGCGACACTTGTTTTGCGCGCTTTTGAATCCACAGTTACGAGAACACACATTTATAGCTTGAATACAAAAGATGGCGTCCGAAAATAAGTATTGTTACGCTATATAAAAGATAAATTATTTCACGGAAGGAACTAGTCGAGAATATGTTTTATAAAGAAGTTGGTATTACAGAAACGGAGTCTGCAAGTTCACGAACCCTAAAAAATAACGTAACTTAAATGAAAATGTGATATAAGTAATATGGTGAGCTGTTTGATAGGTTAAGTTATATTGTGTAGTTGTATGTACTATGTGCAGAAGGCAGCATATCAATCGTTACATTACCTGTCGAATTTCCCCAACCAATTTTACCTTTATTTCGAGGGCATAGAGCTCAGATTCAAGTTTTTTTTGACAGATTTGAAACGCTTGATGTGCTGCATTATATACCTACCTAACCATCTATAGCACAAAGTTATTAAAATATACGTTTATTATAAATACATCGAGGTTATTGACCGCGTCTTGTTCGCGGCATCGCGGCAAAAGCACTATCAAAATCTTTAACAGTTGTTTATAATTTAATTTTACATTAGATTTTTAACAATATCTAAGCTACAGTACAGACAGACTCAAGTTTTACTCAAGGCTTTCCAACTAGCACAGATCTATTTAGCACTTATCTTATTATGGTGTGATTATCTAGGGATTTCGTGCATTATTCTGCTCTTAAAGTGAGTCTCACAGAATTAAATTAATGTTTCCAAATAGAGTAAACTAGGGACAAAAAGGACTAAATGTCAACAAAAATATAACCTACTAAGTACATTTTGTAATCTTTTTTTTTTTTTTTTTTTTTATAAAATATGGATAGGACGTTTGTCTTCCATGACACCTGATGTTAAGTGAACATGAAGACTAAGGTGGTACACGTCCATCCACGAGAAACCTATTCACTCGACGCTTAAAAGTACTAGGACTATACTGGTCAGGGAAAATAGACGCAGGCAGTTCATTCCAAACCTTGGCGACCCGTATCAAAAAGGAACTGTCAAAGCGCTTAGTTCGACTTTTCGGAATATCAACCACATACGGATGGAAGTTCTGTCTGCGTCTAGTAGTCCGATGGTAAAAGGGTGAGGGTTCAATTTGCTCAAACAGAGCACTCGCGCACTCACCAAAATGTATCCTGTAGTACACGGTTAAACAAGCAACCTTACGACGATGCTCTAGGTTCTGCAGTTTTTTGGTCGTAAGGTCGACGTTGTTAATTAGATTACGGGCTCTTCGGTCAACGGAATCCAGCGCTTCTAGTTGATATTTGGCTGAACCATCCCAAAGATGACTGCAGTACTCCATGCATGATCGCACTTGAGCTGTATATAAGTTAAGAAGCTGTGCAGGGCTGAAGTACCGCCGTACCTTTGAGATGATTCCCAACTTTTTTGAAGCTACTTGAGCCATGGACACAATTTGTTGACCGAAGTTTAAACTGGATGTTATAGTTACGCCTAAAAGCCCTAGATGGTCAGTGATGGGGACAGATACATTTTGGAAAGTGGGCGTAAATGTGAAGGTGCTCTTTTTTGCGGAGAATAGACACGCCTGAGTTTTGGACGCGTTAAATTTGACCAAATTCGACTCACCCCAATCGGATACTTTCCGTAAGGTCAAATCAACGCGCTCAATCATTGACTTTCTTAAACTCTGGATTTCACGGGGGCTCGCTCGCGCATTGGATACGTATCTCTCTACAACAGTGCTGTCATCAGCATAACTAATAATGCCTGGTGTTAAGAGGTCATTAATGTGCAGCAAGAATAATGTTGCAGAGAGAACAGATCCCTGAGGTACCCCGGCATTAATTGCCATTTGGTCGGAGGAGAAGCCATCTAAAACTACTCGAATTGACCGTTCCCTCAGAAAATCAGATATCCAGTCGCAGAGCCCAATCGGTATGCCATAAGCTGGAAGCTTACTTAAGAGACCATCATGCCAGACCCTGTCAAAGGCCTTGGAAATGTCTAAGGATACAGCTATTGCTTCACCATGACCTTCCAAGGCCTCGCTCCATAAGTGAGTGGCATACACGAGAAGATCGCCGGTCGAGCGCCCGTTGCGGAAACCATATTGGCTATCGCTTAGGAGCTCGTTGGTCTCGAGGTATGCCAGGAGTCGATTGTTCAATACACGTTCCATGACTTTGCAAAGTATGGAAGTGATTGATATTGGTCGATAGTTGACAGGATCGGCACGGCTTCCCTTCTTTGGTACTGGTTGTACGTTAGCAAGCTTCCAGGACTTGGGAACCTTACCGGATTCCAATGAAAGTCGATAAAGACGCGTCAAAACGGGAGACAACTCAGCTGCGCAGCGTTTTAAGACCACTGCAGGAATACCGTCTGGACCACTAGCTTTGTTCTCGTCTAGGTGCAGCAAGCATTTAAGAACCTCCTTTTGGCGAATGTGAACGGTACCCATTGTAGGTCCGAACTGAGGTAATAGGGGTGGGATTTTTCCTTGGCAATCTAGACGAGAATTTTCTGCGAAGATACTAGCAAATAAATCTGCTTTCTCCTTAGCAGTGTGGGCCAGAGAACCATCGGGTTTCCTCAGTGGTGGCAGCGACGGGCGACAAAAGTTCGTTTCGACCGACTTGGCAAGGGACCAGAAAGCTTTACTTCCCGAAGGGTATGCTGCTATTCTGTCTCCGATACGGCCTATGTGGGCAAAACGAGCTCTTTTGATTACCTTTTTGCAGGACTTGGCGGCAGCATTGTATCTTTTCTTAAGTTCATGCGAATCCAGGGCTTTGCTTCTGCGAGCATTTGCCCAAGCTTTGTATGCTTCCCGCTTTCGCTTTTCAGCGGCAAGGCAAGCAGTATTAAACCATGGGCGAGCTTTGGTTTCAAGGGATAGATCAGCGTGGGGAATGAAGTACTCCATTGCTTGAACTATCACACTTGAGACAGCATCAGCGCAGCACGATGGATCGGTTGAAGTAAAACAGGTTTGCCGCCACGGATAAGATGCGAAGAAATGTCGCATTTCATCCCAATCTGCTGACTTGTAACGCCATACTCGCCTGGAGCCTTTAGGGCGGGTGTCAGGTGGCGAATACAGCGATACAGATTTCACCATACAGTGATCGGATGTCCCTAAAGGTGCAGTGACGGACACCGAGTATCTGTCAGGATCGGTTGTCAGCAGAAGGTCCAAGCAATACGCAGTGTGGCCAGCAACGTCGGGGATGCGCGTAGGCTCGTTTACAAGCTGTGAGAGACCATAAGTCAGCGAAAACTTAAAGGCTTCTCTTCCAGCATGGTCAGTGTCCTGATACGGGTATAACCACTGCCCGTGGTGAGCATTAAAATCCCCCAGTAACACCAACTGCGCTGTGGGAAAACGTTGCTGAATCTTATCTGCTGTATTGCCAAGGTATTCCATGAGCCTCGTTGTCTCCCGATCTCCGCTATGTGAACGATAGATACCGGCGTAAACCACTTGGTCTAGGCCGGTATCTATGTGAACCCACATGACTGAAAGGTCCGGCACTTCCAAGTAACGGAGACGCTGACAACAGATCGCGTCACTGGCATACATGCACACCCCGGCGTGCGGGCGGAAAAGTGACTCCAGGATATAGCCTGGGTAACCAAGGTATGCCGAGTCTGACGGATCGCAGATCTGCGTCTCCGTTAGAAAGAGTAGGTGGGGTCTCTCCGTCTCAAGATGGTGGTGGACATCATTCAGATTGGAGTGCACTCCTCGGATGTTACAGAAGTGCACTTTGAGGGAGAGGAAGTGCAACCGCTGTTGAACCTTACTCTTTTTAGGACCTTTCATTGTGAATTGTGGAGTGAATAGGGAGGAGAACAGAAGTTGAGTGAAGCGCTGCAAATGGAACCAAGCAACTCGTAGGGAACAACGCACCATTGGGGAACTCGCTTGGAGACTGCGGGGACGCCCGAACCCCCCCGAGGTCGCCATCGGGTCCTCTCCAACCGGTCGCCAACCGGCACGATGGAGCCTCCCGGGATTTTTCGCGAGGTGGCGGGGCAGCCTTTCGCATGTGGCTGGCATGCTACTTGGGCCCCCTACTACCTGCGGTCGGCCAGCGGTGCACCGTGCTTCGGATCCCGCTACCCTCCAAAACGAGTTACCCGGTGAGTCATAATCCTACGAGTTGAAAACTGTTCTCCGATGCAGCACGATTACTCAGACCTATCCTCCTCGATGGCTACACTAGACATCATGCCGGAACGCAACTAGGTTACTTGGCGGCATGGTTTTGTCTAGTGGGTGGTGACAAGCCACGGCCGAAGCCTACCACCAGATTTTACTGCTCGTTTAGCACCACCCAGGGACCACGTACAAGGCATCGAGGGCTAAACCTTGCGGACGCGAGCAGTTTTCAGTCCCCATAAATCTGCGTCGTACAGGCGGGTATGTAGGTATTTTAAAAACCAAATTAAATCCTACTTCGACTTTATCTTCATATTGATAAAAACTTTGTACTCTGATAAGCTAGCTCGTTATATATTATCAAGTTTCGAACAAAAATTTCAATATTTTTAATGGATTACTGTTGATGTAACATTGGTGTCTTGTGAAATCTTTGTGTTCTGAAGTAATGGAAATGTTTAGACAATTTGGATACGACTGTTATAGTATCGATTTTTCGGTAAGTTTTATAACTTTTTTCATCTCAAGTGCATGTATTTTTCAGCTTTTCAATGAACCGTTTGTCGACACCACAAATACTTACGCTTTTTGTTTATGATAAGAACTAGACAATGGGAGTGGTGTAAAAGGCACCTGCCGATATCGTTGAATATTAGAGCGGTTACTAAATCAGAAAGAAGATGAGTACCTCCCGCCGATCATTAGAGTATCATTATAAATGCTTTGAAGAACACTTTGTGTTAAAATTCTTTGAAGCAATGTATTTTTTAAAATATTTAAAGAATTTGGGCCATTCTAGTGTGCTAAGCGTTCTGACATATACGTTCAGCCCTCTATGGTGATTTACGGACCTAATCTCCCCGTCATCCAATGGATAACCTGAGTGATCCCAAGGATCAGGATTTCAATAAAAAGAGATAGTGATAATGCCGTGTGTTATCTGGTAATCATCTGGATGGGGTGTTTACTGAGAATAGAACTGTATCTTTCTTAACATTTATTATTTTTGTGATAGTACCGATTACAATATTGGAGATTATGTTTGTGCCTAGATGTGTTGGTAAGAGAGCATTATGATGAAATACGTAGTTATAAGCAAATGAGGTACTTACTATTATAAATATGCTGTCTATCTAAAAACTAACTTTAGGTACAAACTTATCTTTATCAAACTTAGATTTAACCTGTTTCAATTTTATTCTTATTAATGTGCAGTTTATACCTTGTTCCTTGAATATAGGTTTTATGATTTACTTGGTACGTTCTTTATAATGACCATATATGGCTTGCATTTGTTGGCAAACCTTATCGGTAAGGAAAGATAACTTACCATCGTTTAGTAAACTTTATCGCGAATTTGCAGATATCAGATCAAACGAAACTCTTCTTTTTAAATTTATGCTTAAGTTCTTAAATCAAGGAATAAACCATTTCACTCAAAGGAAATTAAAAAGCGAAGAAAATGGGAGAGTATGAGAGTCTCACAATTTAGATCCATTTCCTTTAAAAATGTTGAATAGCAAATGAAGGTAGGAATGGCCATCTGTCTGAATTCGAATATGCATTACAATCTTCAGCAAAGTCCTATTTATTTTATTTGTAAGTGATCCTCATCGAAATTTCTAAAATACTTATTTATCTTTATAGTAGGTAGCCTTTGCTACCAGAGCACCTTAACATTACCTACAGAACTAGCAAAATAGCTTTACTAGTAAAATAGGTTTTTGCATTTGCCGTACATCTTCAACTGACTTCCAAAAAAGGAGGAGGTTCTCAATTCGTCTGTATGCTTTATGTAAACTCACTGCATGAATCGGAAAAATATGAACAAAATGATCGCAGTTTATACGTAAAGTCCTCTATTGTATCTTATTGGTAGTTAAGTTATTTAAAATATATCACTATGACGTACATAAGTGGACTAGAATAAATTAACAGCCTATCTATATTAAAAATAGGTAGCTAATTATAAACTTATAAAAATACAATTAAAACTGACGCATGCACTATAACATAATACAGTTCCGAGTGGCATATTGGTTCATTAGAAGCGTACTTCCCATAGTGACGCAGTCATTCATTGAGGTGAAGTGTTGCGTCGGCGCAGAGCTCAGTGGCTACGTGATCTACCATCTGTACACACGCTCTAGACGAAAAATGGCCGAAACTATTTAGTTGATCATTTAAAAACTCCGCTACAATACTCAACTTTAACGTTCATTCACGCCGGCCGGTGCGGTCTTAACCTCAAATGTTTGACAGCGTCGGCAACGTCAAAGGTGCAACAAACCCTGGACGACTTTGACATTGGCAGGTGATTGTGTGAGTGCGGATTTTGTTTAGTTCAGTTTCGGTACTTTTATATTCGGAAGTGAGTTTTCTTTGACCAAAACATGGAGGAGGGCTGGCTCTACCAAGTGAGTTTATTAAAAGTAGATAGGCATATACGGGTACATTTATGCTTTTTGTCATTGAATATTCAACCTTGTTGTATTCACCATTGCAAATAAAATAAAAACTGTTTAGATATGATTGGATTTTTTTAACTACTTTATGTTGTTCACCTTTGACCTTTATAGTTGGTACAAAACAAAAGTATTAATTAAGTTATCAATCTGTTAGTTTTGCTAATGTGTTTGTTTTTATTGATATTTAATTGTTCCAGTTTCACTGAAACATTTCCATTAATGGCAAAACTAGAATTTTATGAATGCTAATAGACTACTTGTATTGAGTGAAATAAATTGAATCGTATTGAATGTAACTTAAAAATATTTAACGTTCTAATAATTGTTTGGGAATCCCAACAACCCAGTTTTACAAGTTCTTTAATACGTATACGACGGAATCTAAATCTTCTTCGAGTTGGTTTAACGACCACAAAAGTTGTTCTACAGTATTAGGTACCATAATAAAAACTGGATATTATATCATATAATGGGCAGTAAAATAATCTAACTTTGCAATCTAGAGAGACACTCATTCTTTAAACATGCAAAAACTTATTTGATAATAAAACGTCTAAATAGCAATTATACGACTCATGTCACGTTTTTCAAATGTACAGCGAGCGTTTTTGTATTCTTAGTTTGAGGCAAAACACAGATGGGTTACTAAATGATATGCCATTTTGTACGGTACCGATAGTTCTCGAACAAATGGGTATTCAATTTTAAACAAGTCTGAAACACATGCCAAAAAACAAAAGGGTCATATCCTAAACATCTAATTCCAAAAAGAGCAGTCGTGAAAACCCCAAGGACTATCGAAAAAATGTATCAGGTTCCATGTTCGAATACTAGTACTAAACACCGACACAATAGCGTGACGTCAGAGTGATCAACTTTTTATAACGCGTATTGTTATTTTACTTCCTACATAATTTTTTTCAAACGAATTGGACATAGTTGTCGGAAGTAAACGTCTAAAATTCGTGACTTTTTATAAATAGATTAATTATAGGTATGTTTATTTAATTAATTGAAAATCACAATAAAGGGTCGAGAAATAATTAACAAAATATATTATTTACAAACTACCGCATGTTTACCTACGCTAGATGGAATCATACTTCATATACATATTGATTATGTCCATAAATAGCAAAATGTAAAAAATACTTAAAACAGATCGATTTGTAAGTATTGAAAAGTCGCACAATCATAGATCAACTTTGACAGTAAAATATATAAAAATATATCGTGTAAAACCCAATTACCTCCTTGTATGAAACTACTGAAAAGATAATCAAGGTAATCATACCGATACAAGAAACACTGGAATTTCAGAATTAACCAGCCCTACCAGTTATTTACAAGCTACTAGATTTTCTACTTAACAAGGTATACGTAAAACTATTGTGTATTGATCTATATATCGTGTGAAGCGGCCAACACAATTGTATTGTCATTGTTAAAAATGTTAATAGCTAGGCAAGAAATGTCATTGATGATTGCATGAATGTACTTAACCAACCGGTCAAACCTGAATAATATGAATTTTCAGTTTGAAATATCTAGGAAATATCGCAGTCTATTAACAGATACCTTGACGATGGGTCTTTCTTTATTGAGTGTAAGAATTAATATTATTTTGTTAAAATTTATAGTATACGCAATAAGTCCAAAAAACTTCAAAAGACGTAATTAACTCAAAATAATTTTGAAGACTATCTCCAGATGCTGTTCATATTAAATAAATATACAACGGCCAAGTGCGTTATGTTTAGACGATCTGTGAAGACGTCAGGACTGAGAGTTTTGGCGTCATTGTGCGATGACCTAACATATTCATTTAAAATAGATAAACATTTGAATTTTAGGATTTTGTAGACATGTGATTGTTATTACCAATTTGGCAATATTTAAATGTTATAAATTAAATTATTTTAAGTTTTAGCTTTGTATCGAGACAATGATTATAATAAAAAAATATCATTGTTCACAGATGCCGCAAACAGTGCCACGGTCCGGGAGCAGTCCATTTGCTGAAGCACGTGATGAAAGAGCAGTTCCTGCCTCACCTACAGATATCCATCACTTACTCCGCCTACTAGGCGCTGCATCTCCACCAGAATCGATGCTACATTCTCCTCCTGGCCCGCATTCTAAACCACCTCCACCGTATCCAGAAGATAACAACAACATATACTTAGAGCAACAGTACGACTTTGAAGTATGCCCCACACCTTCACCTTCTTCTGATGATGGATCAATACCAACAATTTCAGTTCAACCTTCGTCACCATTCAGTTCCTTTCAGTGCACTACCCCAACGTTTATAAAAGAGGAACCACACCGACTCTCAGTCACTGGATTTGCGTCACCATATCCTTTATCACCATCGGGATCTTGCTCTTCTTATGGCAGCTATAACCAGTACTCATCTCCTGTGCCACAGCATGAAGAATATATTGATATTGAAGAATTATTAAAAGAAAATCAAATTTTACAAGAGAGCGTACAGCAACAATATATCACACCTAAACTGGAAGCAGAAGAACCTCGGGACCACATACTACTAAGATCTGCTCTTGAAGATACATCATTCCAAAAAAGACTAAATTTGAAACCTATTCCATTCGATTTAGGAACAGTAAAAATGGAAGAAAGTAGTGGTGGTGCAAACGGAAATGGTGATGATTCTCTTGTGACTCCTGATATTGATGAAGTTCTCTCAATGGCTATTGAACAATCAAAAAGAGACGTAGATAATACTTGCACGGTTCTAGGAATTTCACCAGGTGAGTCATTCTTATAAAAGTATATTAGTCACAATAATTATAAATTTATATTCGATAAAAACCAAAGCACATTTATGGGCAAATACGCATTCTCAAATGATGATGGTGGAACATGGCTCGTTATACAATTTGCCTCTGAGCGTAAAGGCAATTACTAGTGACGTCATTGGCTCAAGAGAAAAAATCTGTTTCCATGTAGTGACCGTGTCGACTACTGCTTTAATACGTGGCTATTATAAATATGAATGCTTTTCTGAGAACTCTGTTGGAATGGCAGATTACGTAAGCAATCACGTCCACGCCAGCCTTACTTGACTACTGATAGATTCGTGTACTAATCAAATATTCCAAAACCTTTTAGCTTGATTATGTGTGCACGTAATGATTTAATAGTCGATGAATATAAATAAGTAGCTCAATATTTATTGAGTTAAAAACAATGCATGCGTTTTAAAAGTAAAATAGCATCAAATTAAGCATTTTTTTTTGCAGACCCTATGCTCTGGAGCACGGCTGACGTAAAATCATGGGTAATGTTCACGTTACAACACTACAATCTGCCCATGGTACCTTCAGAGTATTTCAATTTTGATGGTGCGGCGCTAGTTTCACTAACTGAAGAAGATTTCAACCAAAGGGCACCTCAGGTAAATATTTCATTAAGTCTAGGATCATAATTAATTTAGGTCATTTTATATTTGAAACGTTTTACAATAATATTTTGTTAGGTCATAAAAATAATTGTAGATTTCCTTATTTAAACTTATTTGAATTCATGTTAATAGTAAAGAAAGAAACTAAATTCTCTCGTTAAATCATTTGTTAATTTATAACATTAGGTACAACGATTGGAATATCAACAATAGAAGATTATTTAATCGTTTTCCTAAATTACAAACATTTTATAAAAAAACGTTGTTAAAATTACGAAAATCTCCAATAATTTTTTTTTGTTTGGTACCTAGCACAATATATTAACGTAACGTTTAATTGATTGTAAAAAATATTTTATGCTTAAATAATGATATCTATGAACCATGGCATAAAGTTTTGATATGAGAATAATTACGTTTGAGTTTATAATAATTATAGATGTTATTTTCTTAGCGTAACTGAGCATTTTTGTAATCTAAGTAATTCCTAATATTTAAGTTATTTGAGTTTTGTTCTTATAGTTGTTTTTCAAAATAATTTATAATTTTACTAATTAATAATTATTATCAAATATATTTTATCAATCTTCCTATAGTAAAAACGTACTTAATATTTACCTTCCGTTTCTATTAATTAATTTATAGTGTAATTTTAACCGCTCCATATTGTTCAAACGATAAAGGCTCCTGATTTAGAATATCTATTCTGGAAATCATTCACCAAGTACCCACACGGTTTTCTACTTGGCTGTTGCAAAAAACCGTGCAACAGCATATAGTATTTTTGGCTTTTTAACAAAATGTTTTTAAATACAGTTGCTCAAAAAGTGGCGTATTGCAGGGACGTTTAGCGTTCGGGATGTGGGCTATTACACACTTGTGTTTTTTCTTTACCTTTTCCGTACTCGTGCGTTCTCTTTCCCAAATGTCAAAATAATGTCTATTAAAAAGAAAAAATGAACCACGAAGTTTTTACTAAAAAAAAATTCATAGAAGTTTTTACGATTCATGCAAATATTTCTGAAAAGAAGCTACTAATTTGTTTCAATATCAGATATAATGATTTGATGCAATGAGTTAGGATAGGTTTCATTTCATTTTATCTCATTAAATTCATTTTCATTTCAAGTCAATACAAGAAATCTACTAAAGACTTGGCTGTATGGGCATAGTTCCCTTTGCCTACCCAGAATGGGTAAATAAAAAAAAAATCTCTGTTTATAATCTTTCACGGCTGGCGCCATGTATATTTTATAAAATTGCTTAATTTTTTCGCAACTGTATTAAAAATAGTCGTTCAGTACACGTGCGGAACCGTCATTGCAACTCGTTCCGACTGTCAACCCTCGCCTTCGGCTGCGCCTCGGCTCGTGTAGACATTTTTCGGAACTTTGCAATGACAGGCTTTCCGCACTCGTAATGAAATATACTATTTCGTATATCAGAGGCTTATGAATCATGATATAAGTATTCGATCACTTTGTCATGTGATCGGAGACGTGGTGGTACAAAGGTGTTCTACAAAATATATCGAGAGTGATAAATAGTCTTATCTGAAATCTTTATCGACAAAAAATGATAAGAGCTATTCTTACAACACCGCCCATTATTATATAGCAATTTTAACATAATCAAATAAAAATTGAGCTTCCACCGCCTGTGTAAAAATAGTTCGTCGACATGCAACTTAAATTTAAGTTGTATAAAATAAAAATATTGATAAATTCCCTCTACACTGAAATAAGTAATGTTTTATTTACAGCTGCACAACTGAATGGCATATTATAGTTATTACTTAGATAATATTAGAGTTCACTGAGAATCTTGGAGTATTTTTGCTCAAAGTACCAAGTAATGGTTATTGTACGCGTCGTTACCACGCAAACTTTCTCTCGCCAAGGCCGATGAAAGTCTGTTGTATAAAACGCATAGCTTTACAGGAGAAATAAACTTTATTCCACACGTGTTTGGATCTAAAATCTCTTTTATAATTTCTAGGTATAATAACATAGTTATTTGTCTATGCGAAGTCTAGCTAGGTCCATGTGATTTTTGCATAATTTTATAGGTACAATGAGGTACATTTATTATTTAATGGTTGGTAAATTATTTGCTTTATAGAAATTTGACAAGCTTGCCTGATATGATTTTGAAAGTACGATATGACGTTAACTAATCCCGGTTCATTATATTGACGAAATTTTATTAAATTTAAAATAATGTTAATGATATGCATATTGAATAACTCTAACATATTTATGATGTCAAAAGTATGAAAGAGCTGTTTATTTTGAATATGAAGCACGTATTTAATAATTCATGGTAATCGGTTAATAATAGATACTCCTAAATCATATCTACGTCACAGAAGCCTTGTTTGCGCGTTGTTCATACAAAAAAGCCATCACTGGGCGCTCCATATACGTAGTTCGACAATGTAAACAGAATGTTACCTATAAATAGCCTAAAATACTCAAGCCGATCGATGAGAACATTTAAGGAATAAATGTAAATCTACTTTAAAACAAATGGTTCAATTACCGGATTAAGATGCTTTTATAAAAGAATTTTTGCATTCAATACTGATTGATTCTTAGCACATACTTTTGAAGTCAGGTTTTGAAGTTTGAAGCAATGAAATTGGTCTTTAAGGTGCGTCTTTTTGACATTATTTGTATTGTTGCAGGCTGGAAGCACATTGTATGCACAATTAGAAATTTGGAAGGCAGCTCGTCATGAAACTTGGATACCTACGCAACAAGTGTCTCCAAACCCAACACCTGCCGCTGTGCCTTCTGCAGATGATATGAGCGATGGTAAGTCGAATATATTCATCAGAATTTTAGTCGATAACATAATTTCCACTCAAGTTAAACCTGAAGAATCCACTATTTCAACATGTTGGCTTCCTTTGTTTATTTTCCATAACATAAATAAAAACTTGAACTCTCTATAAAACATTGAAAATAGTATAGTAGATTAAGACCTGAAAAACTATTAGAAAGTTGTTTATCAATAAAGAACACGCTGTCCGCTCCGAAGGAGTTGAATTTAAAAAAGTAGTCGTTTAAGTAGCGTGCGTTGCGATGTGGCACGTCGATGCATCACTCCAGCGCATGCATTGTGATCAACCGTTAGCCAATTCTATGGACGCCCCACATAGTACTGATAGAGACAAACAAGATAATGATATATGGAGAGACCACAGCTGTAAACTTACTTTACGAGGGAATTGATAATGCCTGTCCATTTGACGGAATGAGCACGGGTTCTTTATTCAGCATTACTTCTAATGAAAGATGCTGCTTATAAGCTGAAGATTAATCTTCTATTTTAATAGATTTTGAAGAATATACTCAATAATTTTCTTGATACTGTCACCTAAAGACGTAGACCTCTTATAAAATAATTTTGGATCAAAGCTTCACTTCTTATTATACTGTTATATTCTTGTTAGTGTATTCCTCATTTTTGAAATAACGGTTTGCGGTTTGAAAATTATAGATAAATACAAATTGAAGAACTGAAATTAAGTAAATTAAAAATTACTATTATCATTCATACCGCTACAAATTTGAGACTATACCTTAGTTTTACAAACTGAGTGTCGGTGAAGTGTTGAAAATCGATATATTTAGGTACTAAACACAAATCAAAAATTCTTTAAAAGTAAAATAAAAGTTCATGGGTATATTCCTCTACCGACTGTCACTTATCTTACTCTTACTGGGACTCCGTATATGTCTTGTCGAGTTTTTATCGCACACCAACCTAGTTCAGAACAGTAGCATGAGCAGTGGACTTACAAGGTCGTGTCTATCAACCAAGATATATTTACTGATTGACATTGTACAATCCTTATTACCGACACCAGATAAGACTCAAATTGTCTTGACTCTTGCTTCACTAACCAGTAAACAACATTTGTCGGCAACTAAAGAGTAGTAAGTGTCACTTTGACCAGTTTCTTTAGCGACAAAATTCTTTAGCACTTAGTTTGTGTGGTGCCGAACGAAAATATGCTTTATTGTCTTTGCAGTTTTCATTTTCTTAAGTGGAACATTGTTCTCAATTGCTTAAAGCACGTCTGTTCACACTTAGTTTAATTCTGTAAATAAAGGGCTATTGAAAGCTTCTTAGCTATTCAAATGTGTGTTTACTCTTTGTTTGACAAAGTTACTGACTTATTTTGAATTCAAACCCGCTACAACCTTTGTAAATACTGAATAGGAAATGTGAAAAGCTTAATTTTAAGTTTATTTATAATAATTTGTATAAGTCTGAAATTATAAAGCACATAAAAGTTTATAGACCCAATTATTCGCTATTCTTCAGCAGTATATTCGTTGTAATAGGTTTCTTAGAAACTTGCGAACATGTCAGCTTCGTTCTATATTGTCCTGTTTTTCACTTCAACACTATTACCCACTGGTTAATGATCCTAAATTGTCGAAGATAGCACTTAGGCGTAATGTTAATGTCTGTTTTAGTATGTAAAAAGGTCACGTACGCATTTAAAAAGCTTTCCTTCTAGAAACTGATCGATATTCAACTCAGTTTTTTGTGATTAAGTAGTATAGATGGTAATATGTAAATTTTGCCTTTTTTCTATGGATTTGAATATTTTTACTTATAATATGTTCTTGTTTCTATAGATGAAGAATCAGAAACTTCTGGAGCTGGTATCAGCACGGCAACTGGCAAAGCTAAGACTGGCAGCACACATATACACTTATGGCAGTTTCTGAAAGAACTACTAGCTTCACCTCACATACATGGTTCAGCGATACGGTGGCTTGACAGAAGTAAGTCAAATTTAATATTGTTTTTTTTATTCAATTTTCATTAAGCCTGGTTTTATAGGCGTAGTTTGATAGTGTTGTACTAAAGCTTTCCGTATAAAAATTGCTTTATGATTTCTGTAGACAAACTGTCTCATAAACGATATGATGAACACTATTTGTTGAAAAATATTATGATACTGAAATATTCAAAACTACTCTGACCTTTTTCTGGACACGTGTTTAACTAACTTACTTTTAAATACACTTTGTAATGTGTGTTAATAGGTATGTTCTATAAGTAAGTAAATCATACCATAAATTTCAAAGCCTTACACAAAATAATAAACCTGAACTAGCTTAAGAAAGTAATTTTTAGTAACAAAGTGTTAAATAGGTTAACACTTCAAATAGTGATTGACCAGAGAATCAGATAGATAACTAAAATAGATAAACTTGGCTTGTTTAATTTTACAACAACAATAACTTAACGCTCAAACAAAATAAATTTGCAATCCATTTAAACCTTCACTTAACAAGATAAATACCATAAATTATGGTGATTTGCTAAATTAAATCTTTCTTTGACATAAAACAAGCTTATATTACTATAACATGGACATATTCCGCCGCTGGTTTGCGTCGGTTTGTAGTTTTTATCGGTGCTGTAGAGCTCTCGAACAAAGAAAAAATCTGAGCCGGTTACTTATAAAACGTCCTTTACTTATAGAACTGGTTTCTCGTGAAACAAGCCACAATGCAAACTTTATTTTTCTTGGCAACTTCAATCAGATCACGTTAACAGAAAACAAGATCACGGGAAAAACTACGCAGTACATACAGAGTAGAGCAATTGCATAAAAAAATAATGTGTTTATGCCATGCTTTGAGCGCTGGTATCAATAAGAAAAAACAAACTTTATAAGCAATTTCTTGGCTTTGTTATACAAATTTAATATTGCTCAGCTTCTAGCTAGTAACTTATTGAACAAAATATTCATCTGTATCTACGACAGTCTCGGTCCCAAGGTGATCAAGCCAGTTACCAGCCATCTGTTATGTACTATATAATGTTATTTTTCTGCTTCACCCGCGTCGTGACCAGCTCTTTGTAAATGTTAAGGCTTTGTTTCAATTTATTATAAATTAATGTTTAAGCCAATGTCCTTCTCTATTTTAATGCGCCGTAAATATCTAAGCTTTATTATTTTGTCAATTAAATACACAGTTAACACTGATTTATAGTAATCGAATGCTTATTTCGAACTTAGACAAAGGTTAAACTTGATTACTCAGAAACATTAATCGATATATTCAGAAGCGAGGGGCAAATAACATTTTGTGTACCTATGGCTTCTGTTTCTCGAAATGTTTAGGTGACTTGAGATTAGCTACACTGTTAAATTTAGATACATTTCTTGTTTTATAGATTTTTAAGGTTATACAATTTACTCAGTAGGTTTACGTTAAATTCGACATAATTGTAATTCAAGTGATGTTGTTGCAGGCACCGGTGTTTTTAAAATTGAAGATTCAGTGCGAGTAGCTCGGCTGTGGGGCAAAAGGAAAAACAGGCCAGCCATGAACTATGACAAGCTTTCCCGTAGTATCAGACAGTACTACAAAAAGGGCATCATGAAGAAGACTGAAAGAAGTCAAAGGCTCGTGTACCAATTCTGTCATCCCTATTCTTTATAAGCTATAAAAATACTCTAAAAAATTGCAATAATTAGTTGATAAGTTTCGTTGTAAATAATTTATTTTCGTGTGGGAGATATGCGAGCCGCGGTAAGGCGGTCTCGCAGGCTGTCGTGTTTTGCGAAGTAAACGCAAAACACCACACAGCTCGTTCCACGACCGAATGTTTGCAAAGATGCAAACTATTAGGCGTGTCTTTACTGTCCCTCCATAAAATTCGGGAAAGGTAATTTTCTCTAGAATTCTATTGGATGGGGTCTATCGCTGTTAGCGATTAGTTTGTAAGTTTTTTTTACTAGCGATTAGATGATTACTGTGGTGATTTAAATTGATTCTTTAGAATCTATTCATCATCGTCGTCATTGAAAGCTAGTAATGTTTAGCCCATATATCTATGATATATTTCTAGTATGTTCTATGAACTTGTAGTCTAAGATAATTAAAAAAAATGTATATAAATTTTAAGTTATATTTTTAGATTTAAATTTAGAAGAAAACAATTATATTGTTCTCTTGATCATCTGTTGTTTGTAACACCATGATCACATGTTTGTTTTGATTATCTATTAATTTAACAAGCACGTTTGTATATTTTTTTTTATTTTAATGCATGTTTCTTGAAAATTGGATTTGTTATAATTTTGTGCCAAATAGATACGGATACCAAATAATTTATTGGGGACAAAATTACTAAATTTGTGATTATTTATAGACCCGCCGATAATGTAAATATTGGCTTATTTTTATAAATAACATCAAGGACGGATGAATGTCAATTAAATCCTCTTTTTTAACTTGGAGTTGGGTAAATAGTAGATATATACAAAATATAATGCCTAGTTAAGGTAAAAACCTAGTTAAGGTTAAGGACGCAGTTAGCGTTACAATTATCGGACCAAACTAATTTAATATAAGTCAATGTAATGTTACGATGAAAATAAAATTAAATGGCCATTTATTGAATGAACTTTTATTTCTTTTACTGAAGCGATCAGAGGAAAAAAAAATCCTTACAGTAGTTGTTATTTCTATATTTTTTTAGCATACCGATGATGTTCCTAGAAAGTTAATTTAAAGCATCGGCTACATTAGAATCTAGGCAGCAAAAACAAAATCTATTATCTCTTTTATGGTTGTTTGGTCAGGGGTAGTTTAGTTGATCGGCCAAAAAATATAAAAAAGTGGGCCTAGATTTCAAAGCTTGTGGTGACACTTGTGGCCACTTTTTAAGAGCTGAAATGTTAAATAAAAAGTTTCGCCCCGTTTCTAATTTTATTTAGGCCAATCAATTATGAAAAAACCAATCAAAATCTGTTGACCGTAAACTGAGAACAGTGTGAGGAAGTAAGTCTCTTATTAAATCAAATTTCCAAATACGGAGAAACCCAAGCCATTCACAAACACGTCTCTCCGAGAAAAGAGTCTTTATTACATTTAAAAAACAGATAGATATTTCTAACCAGGAGGCGTTTCACAAGAATAAAGAAAAAGAACAAAAACACAGAGCCATCACTGGATCTAAAAGGTTTAACTTGCATCATGTTATGCAAAAATGACGTCAGAGACCACAAAATTCTTCGAGTGAAAGTGCCTTTCGCCTTTGAGGTAGAGGGGAGAACGACCTTAAGAGGCTAGGCGGGGCAAAGTATATGTTCATCAATGGGATGAAACGGCATATTGAAAGACTTATTGATATATTTAATAGTATAAAAACCCTAGATCAGTTTTTCCTGACTATATATTTACTACTATGAATCTGCTTTTAAGCTAAAAATTTAATTACCAACTTAGCAATTAACAAATATTTGTGCTGCTAACTTGGGAATTTGATCTCAAAATCATTTGATAGAAATACTGAGGATGTAGAAAATTAGTTAATTTTGAATCAAATTTTATTATATCCTGTTATTCAAGGTATATTAACGTTTTTGTTATTATAATTTTGATTCAAAATTAACTAGTTATGCTTTTAAGTTTGTAGATGATGGCCATGAAATTAAGTTATTTGGTTAATCAGGGCAGGTTTTCTTTGAGGCCCCATAGTTTGGCCTCCCTACTTCACAAAAGTGTTTCAAATATTTCTAAGTATCCCTTTTTATCTCGTTGGAAATTTTGTAAAGGATGACCTGGTCGCTCGAGTTTCTAGCTTATTCCTATATTCAGTAGGCTTAAAGTTCTACTTACCTTTTTCACAAATATGTGCGAATATACGCATTCCAACTGATAAAATCATTAAAAGAAAACTGTACATACATACATACATAACGTCACGCCTGTATCCCTTATGGGGTAGGCAGAACACCAGATGTTACAAGACCATCTGGTGTCACGTTTGACAAATTTAGAGGTATTATAAGATTGAGAAAGACTATTGTAGTAACAGGAGTCAGCCTATCGCCCACAAAAACGCCTTTAAAACCTCTGTCCCTTAACTGACTTTTACAGTATGCCCGGGAAGAGAAGCAGCTGGCACATTCTATGTTTTTTTTTCGCTCCCAGTCCAGCAAGAAAACTGTTGTTTTAAAAAAACTATTTATTAATAAGTTTTGTGGTACCAACAATTACAAAGATCACAATAATATTTCATTAAATTTCATGCAGGATTGAAACATGGAAATTTTAAGAGAAATAAACAAGCAACAGAGTCAAGAGAGCTGACCGCAACGCTCTATTATCTGTATTATTAGTGTAATAAAGCCCAATGGAAATCGGAAAGAGGTGAAGAGGTTTAAAAAGGGAATCCACCAAATAAACATAAATATGTGTATCTTATGCTCGTATTACAGAACGAGACTTAATACTCGTTTCACGTAAGCGTTGTTCACCAGCTGATTCTTGACTTGAGGTTTAGTCTTATTACAAAACAATTATCAAAACCAGATTACCTGAAACTAGTTTCAAATATCTGACTCAGTTGATACTGGGTTTTCTTTGAAAAAAATTTGTTTCCCATTACATTTAAAAACAAAAACTAATGGTCTGTTACGTTATACGCAACGTCTAGATTATAATGTCTTATAAATTGCGTTAAATTCTATATGATATATGACAAAATTGCCAATGTTTTGAATTATTTATCTGTTTTTCGATAGAAGCAGTACCGTTAAATTATAACTGTCGCTTCTTTTTACTATGAAAATATATTTATATTTATCACTCAAAAATAATACCTACGAAACGTAAAAGCTAAATGTAATGTTGCCAACTACTAAGTAAAGTCACTTAAAGTTATAAATTCCAATATAGTTTTTATTTACGAAAAGCAAGTTCAAACTTGTTTTAAAAAGTTCAAAAAATATTATCGTAATGGTCAATATCACTGAAAGGATCTATTGTAGTTAATACAGATCACTATTAAAGAAGGCACGAATCGCGTACCTATCTAGTTTTTCTCTAAGCCACAGTTCACAACATCAAAAACTTATTTTGAAGTACGCTCAAGTATGGTAGACAGCACACTCAAGTGAATACAGTTGTGAAACTAGTTTCAATCATTGGCATATGCATAAGTAAAGTTCTATAATAAGCGTGAACACAGTTCAAATCATTTAGTACTCAAGTGATATCTGATCATTGAATCTAGTATTAGGCAACGTTTTGTAATAAAGAAAGTCGTTGATACTAGTTTCAAAACTAGTATCAATACATGAGTACTGTTCTGTAATACGACCATTAGAATAAAACAAGCAGATTATTCTAAGATACACATACAAACTCTTGGCGTAGTGCCCTACAGTTTATAAACTGTCTCAATGAGGAATAAGCTTTCCTTGAAATCATGATAAATCGATTTGCTTGCGACAACATTTACTTTATAAATTTACGATTAAGGGATTTTCAGATTGGATCAGGAGGGTTAAGGGATTCTTATCAATGTGAATAGTAGGCTTGTTATGTAAACGGTAGGAAAACCTATTTGTACGACGGTTACCTACCTACATAAAATAGATATTTGTGGAACCGAATCTATATTCCACATTATCCTCATATTTCATGCTCGCTGGTGACCTTTGAAACCTACTAGCACAGTAAATAATTTACACAGTAACCAAACTCCTCCAATTTTCACAGGGCTTTTTACAACTTCAACTACTTAATTTTTAAAAACTTTAAACTTTTAAGCTACTGCATTATTTGATATTAGTTGTTGTAGTTTCCTTAAAAACACTTCAACACAGAATACCTAACTTGAAATTGGAAGCTTTGGTTTTCAACTAAATTCTAAGGAAGTAACCTTATTTGTTTCCTCAAGTAGTTCCTCAGAATTGGGCCTTTGAGAAGTCTAGCCACGTGTATATTTTTAATACTGATTGTAACAAGGCCCATCAATTTAATTTTTGTTTGTAGGTATGTTTATGGCAAAAAATAGTATACTGAGACGTTATTTAAAAGTTATCGACACAGCCAGAAAGAGAGCAAATCTGAAGTGCCAATGGTCAAGTTTCCGTTCTACGAACTGCACGTTTTTACGAACTACGTGCAGTTCATAGAAACGGATGGCTGTAGGGACAGTAAGGTTCTCGAATGGCGACCAAGTACTGGGAGACGCAGTGTAGGCAGGCGACGATCTGATCGTGGTCGCCGGCAAACGCTGGATGAGGGCAGCAAAGTATCGAGCGACGGAAAGAACTTTGGGGGAGACCTATGTGCAGCAATATTTGTTTAGTTGTGTATTTGAATATTGGCCCAAAATCACAAAAACACATGTTTGAATCTATCATTTTAATACAACGTTGATACAAGCGAGAGGCATTAAATGAAATCACATATACTTACTATAAGTGTCTACTGTTATTCCGAAACTATTATAAAACTGTTTATGAGCAGTATACGAAAAAAAAAAATTCAAAGAAATTTTAATAGCTAAATCATCATCATCATCATCATCACAACTCCGTGTAATGGGCCTACTGCAGGGCATGAGTCTCTCCTCTGGGTGACGAGGAGGTTTAGGCCATAATCCACCGAGCTGGCCCAGTGCTGGGTGGTGGATGTCAGAATTTTCAGGGTGCCGATATGGCTTCTGACAAACCCTAACGACTACTGTATACAAGTATACAGTACCCGGGACCGACAGCTTAACGTGCCCTCCGAAGCACGGAAGTCGCCATGAGAAACGAATGGTCGGCGGTCACCCATCCAAGTACCGACCGCGCCGAACGTTGCTTAACCTGTGATATCGTAAGATAGACACAGTAACCACGGCGCCACGACGACTAATAGCTAAATAATCAAGTTAAAATATAAACATCCTTTGCAAAGACTTGGACTGACATTTTGACATTTCGCGGTCATTGATAACTATGCCTATATATTTTGTAAAAGAGGTTAAAAAAGGAGGAGAACAGCGACAGAAGACGAAAGTAAAGCTCACTTCCCCACGCTCTGCGGCAGTTGTTATAACGCTTCAGCCGGAAGCCACCGAAAAAGGAATGGACTATAAAACGGCGCTGCTTAAAGCGCGCCAAAGTATTGATTTTACTGAGTTAGGCATCAGCAAAATCAACATGCGGGAATCTGCAACAGGTGCTAGAATCATTGACTTACCTGGCACATAAAACAAGGATAAGGCTGACCAACTGGCAGCCAAACTAAAGAGTGTGCTCTCAGAGGTGGCCCGCATAGACAGGCCCGAGCAACTTGCGGACCTTAGGATTGGGGGCCTTGACGATTCAGTCACTGTTGAGGAGCTCGTCGAGGCAATTGCGAGCAAGGGGGAGTGTAGTCCTGAGCAGATAAAACCGGGAACACTGCGAGAATCCCCCAATAGCGTCAGCTCCATCTTCGTTCGCTGCCCAGTTGCGGCGGCCAAGAAGTTAATGGCAGCCGGTAGATTGTTGGTGGGCTGGAGCTCAGCACAAGTGACGGCCTTAGAGGCCCGCCCTATGCGATGCTATAGGTGCATGGGGGTTGGTCACACTCGCAAAATGTGTTCATCGCCCGTTGACCGTGGGGACTTATGCTTCAGGTGTGTTCGTCCCGGACACAAGTATGCAACTTGCGTGGCCGATGCCTGCTGCGCTGTCTGCACTGATGCAGGAAAACCGACTGATCACAGAATGGGGGGTAGAAGCTGCAACCCTCCCCCCAACAAAAGAAGAGCAGCTCCTGGAACACGAGCAGCATCTATTGCGGAGCGTAATTCTGCGCTGGAGGAGATTGAAATGTCCGAGTAATGGATCGGTCTTTCAATTTTCTCCAAGGGAATCTAAACCATTGCGCCGCCGCCCAAGATTTGTTCCTGCAGGCGATGGCGCAATGGGAAATAGAGGTAGCCGTTGTGGCAGAGCCATATTTTGTGGCTCCACAACCGCACTGGGCCTGCTCCACCGATGGCACAGTGGCCATTGTCGTGCGGTTGGGGGGGAGTCACACACTGACAGTCAGAGAGAGGGGTCCGGGGTACGTGGCGGCCAGGTGAGGGGACTACACCATAATTGGTGTCTACTTCTCCCCGAATAGGCCGCTTCAGGAGTACGAGACGTACCTGCACTCCCTTCATGCGGTGGTTGGACGTGTGAGGCCAGACCACCTGCTGCTGATGGGCGACCTTAACTCGAGGTCGCCACAGTGGGGTGACACCCGCACCAATTGCTTTGGCCGGGTTCTATGGGAATGGGCTGTAGAGGCCGGGCTTTCCCTCCTTAATAGAGGGACAGTGCCTACTTGTGTGCGACCGCAGGGGCGGTCCCGGTGGACATAACGTTCTCCTCCCTTGCGATTGCACACAGGGTGCACAACTGGCGAGTACTGGTGGATCCGGTGACCCTTTCAGACCATCGTTACATAAGGTTCGAGGTCGCCGTCCACCAGCCCCTAGTCGGGCCTCTGCGAAATTTCCCTGCCTTTCCCCGCTGGGCGATTGACCGCCTTGATCGCCTTGGCGGTTGAGGCGGCGATCGTCCAGTCCTGGTGTGCGCCACGCACAACCCAGGCCACGGTTGACGAAGGCGCCAGCCGCTTGCGCACTGCCTTAACGGCGGTGTGTAATGCGGCCATGCCGAGGTCTGGTGCCTATCGTGATCGGAAGGCCGTATACTGGTGGTCACGAGAGATAGCCGATCTCCGGGATGCCCATGGACAGGCCTGGCGGGAGTGCTCTCACTACCGCCGGCGGCGCAACCGCGATGAAGCGGAGAAGGCTCGGCGGGTGGCTGCATGCAAGGCCACTAAGAAGGCGTTGCAGGTGGCGATCTGCGCCACTAAGAAGCAGGCCAGCGAGGAACTCCTGGAGGGTCTCAACAGAGACCCCTGGGGGCGTCCCTATAAGATGGCTCGGAATAAACTTCGGGCCATGGGACGGCCCCTTACTGAGACTCTCCAGCCTGAGTTCCTGGGGGTGGTCGTGGGCGAGCTTTTCCCCAATAGCTCCGACCATTCCTTGCCTCCCCCGTCGGGAATGGCATGGGAGATTGAGGTTCCCCCCATCTCGGACGCTGAGATGGAGAATGCCATTTCCCGCTTGGGGAGGAAGAGGACAGCCCCTGGACCGGATGGCGTACCCGGACGGATTCTGGAGATAGCGGTGGAGTCTCTGGGGTCCGAGCTTCGGGAGCTGTTCAACCTCTCCTTGCGGACTGGACAGTTTCCGAAGATATGGAAGGATGAGAGGCTCTGACTACTCAAGAAGGAAGGACGGCCACCTAACAATCTATCGGCGTTCCGGCCCGTAGTCTCGCTGGATGAGATGGCGAAGATGCTGGAATTTGTTCTGGCATCTCGCCTTGTCCAGCACCTCGAGGGGGTAGGGCCCGACCTGTCCGAGGCACAGTTCGGTTTCCGGCGACGTTGGACGCCGTCTCTGCTCTGAAGGCCCTCACTGCGGAGGTGCCGCGAAGGGGCAGAGGTCGTTGGCGGTGTCTTTAGACATTGCCAATGCCTTCAACAGTCTGCCGTTCGGTGCAATTCTTGAGGCTCTCCGATTTCATGGAGTGCCTCTGTACCTGCAGCGGCTATTGACCGGACATGGTTGTTTCGGTCACTACCTGCACAGGGTCGCCCGGAGGGAGGTGACGACAGAGTGTCACCATTGTGGGGCGGCCGACGACACAGCGGAGCACACCTTAGTGGTGTGTCCGGCGTGGGGTCGGCTGCGGCACGGGTTGACGTCTGTCGTCGGAGAAGACCTCTCGCTACCTAGCGTGGTTAAAGCCATGTTAGGGAGTCGAGAGGCTTGGGCGCCCATGACCACCTTTTGCGAGGACGTAATGTCGCAGAAGGAGGCGGCGGAGCGGTGCCAGGAGGATGACGCCTCGTCGGCACCGATCCGCCGTAGGCGGAGGGGGGGACGGAGAAGGAGATACGCTCACCTTCTCCCTCCCGATAGCCAGCCGTAGCGGGTGAGGGGACCTGCTGCGGCATAGGGCTATGTGAGGGGAAATGGTCTCGTGTACTGGACCATTTCCTACGTGGGGGGCGCTCGGCTGAGGCTGAGCGCAGTCCGCCGGTGCTCGCGGGTAATGCCAATGGCGGTACCGTGAGCTCCATCTATGGCGGGTGAGGTACACCTGGAGGTTTTTAGTGGGTAGGTCCGGCCTTCTGCCGGATCATCCCCACATACCCCGCCGTTCCCCCTTGGGCGGTCGGGGACGTGATTGCACGTTTTCCTCCAGTAAAAAAAAAAAGGGACATCTTACGATGAACGGATAATAGTACTTACGATCAGGTGGTCGGGAAGATACAAGGTGTTTAAATTAAATAACAGAAAACTAAAAAAAATATTCCTGTGGCTAAGCTATTGCTTATATTGATCTGATTTTTGTTGTGTAGCCTGATAATGATACAAAAAATATGTGCTTGTATCAACCTTGTATAAGAGCAATGCCAATACCGTCTGTACATCTTTGAACCAAATAAAAGAATTTCTGAATAAATTCTTAACAAAAGCTCTCGATTTTCAGTGTCGAAATAGGAATGTTGGCTGGCATATGTGAAAATTGGACTGGCTTATTTGAATTCAGTAGCACCAAACTAAACGTGGACTAAATACTTTAAGTTCACATTGTAAAAGAATTCTTTTTAATAGTTTTGTTCTGGTGGGTACATGCTTCTTTGACGGCCACCGTGGTGAACTGGTCTAAGAAGCTGCTGGGCAAATGGTGAAGTCGAGGGTTCGATTCCCTGTAAAATTACAATGAGTAAAATTAGGTACATAAATAGGTCGATAACTTTTTATTACAATGGTAAATAGATATTCAAAATTTTTACTTTATTCGCTCCTATACATTTAATATGACATCAGTGGAAAGGTTTTAGTTTCATCATTTTAAGCGGTCTAGGTTTATTTCATTATTGTTCTCTTAATCACATGTTTACATCGTAAAAATACAAAAGTGCAAATAGCTAAAAAATCTATAAAATAGAGCAAAGGCAGCTCTTCGAACAGAATGAAAGATTTTTATTTAATAAAAAACATCAAATATAAGAAGTTTCATAGATAACTTTGTTAATATAATAAAAATTCCTTAAAATATCATTACGCCTATAAAATTAGGTATTGATTTAAATAAGAAAACTTATACCTTTCCACCAATGTTATAACGAGCTTTTGTCCGCGGATTTATACGTATAAACTAAAAGTCCTATATTTCCCGTTCTCGTGGGAATTTTGGGAATTCTTTCCATAATGATACCATTGAAGAACCTTTTATGTTTCACATCAGTGCACTCAGGGAATAAGATTTAATATGCTAACTATGTGACGACCACTTTGCCGATGGGGTAAACCTATCTGCCTCAGGTTTCGGGTTCGATTCCCGCACGGAACAAGAAAAAAGTATGTCCCGGGTTTGGGCGTTTATCTATACATAAGTATATGTATTTATTTCCTAGGTTCCCCTAGTTGGCTACATGGTATCCCATAAAACAAGCTATGCTTACTTTGGGGCCATGCAGTTGGTGTGATTGTCTGGGGATTTTATTATTTATTATTATTTTTTATATGTGAATCGCGCAACCCCCAGCAAGCTGAACCGACGCGACGATATATTCGAGGTCGCCGGTAGACCTTAGATGTGGGCAACGCGGGACACGGCTACGGTACTATTATCTTACAGTATTCCAACTTCATACAAAATACCTACGTGGTACGATCTCGGCATGAGCTCAAACGATTTTTGATTGAGCTTTATATTATATTAGAAAGCTTATTTTCTATACATTAAAATTTAATAATAAATCATTTCGTGCGTCTCCGGAGGCGGGCTGGAGTCGGGAGGCGGGCAGCTCTATCGCATGTTTACGTACCGAGCGGCTTCTTATTTCATAGATGTGACCGAGTTACAATACTGTGTAGTTACAATAATATTGACGTGACCCGGCGGTGCGGAGAACCTTGGGGAAAGCTTTAGGAAAGCAGTAGGCGTCTCCTAACATTCCTCAACCAGCAGTGGGCCAATTCTTTCCTATTCAAACATCTTGATGAATTATGCCATAAAACCTCCTCCTTATAGGCCCATAGCCTAGCAGTGGGCTGATAAAGGGTTGCGATGAAGAGTTAGGTAAAAGAAACGATATAACAAAAAAACACACAATATTCTAGCTTTATAATTATCGCTTTCCTCAAAGTATTTGCCCTGATCACAGATACAATTTTCCATTTGCTAAGTCATTTGGAAAAATGTCTGAATAAACAAAAAACCAAACTTATTTGTGGCCTTCCTTATAAACAGGAAACAATTGCAAAGTAAATGGAATATGCTGGTATCGTATGATGAATCACAGATTTCTATTATTATCCTGGTAAAACATGAAGGGGATTTGGGATACAGATATATTTGCATTGAAAAATAATAAAGTAAATAGATCCTTACGGTTTTTTTATTAGTTTACAAAAGAAATTTTCTTAATAATTAGTTAACAAATATGTTCGAAAATTATTTGTCGACATATTGCAGCTATTGGAAGTAAGATTTTTCTTGCCAGTCAGTTGCATGGTACAATAAATAGAAACTCAGCGACATAATAACAGGTTTTTAAGTACTTATAAAATTTCCGTATGTCAAAACTTGATTTCAAACGAATTTAAGTTTTAAATTTTATTACAGAAAATTCCATCCAAAGATAGTTTAGTTTGCAATAGGTATTCGCTTTGAATTATATCTTGCACTAGCTTAATCCCGCAACTTCGTATGCGCTTAACTACCCTTCTCTTGGAAATTTCAGAAACTGTACAACCAGACACCCACTGAAAGAACCTTTATACCAAGTATCACACCCATGCACTCAAGGAATAAGTTTTTTTCATAAAAACTAAAAATGATATATTTCCCGTGCCCGTGGGAATTTTGGGAATTTTTTTCGTAGCACAACCAGTCACTCTTTGAAAAACCTTCATGCCAAGTATCACATCCGTGCACTCAAGGGATAGGATTTTTTCATACAAACTAAAACATCATATATTTACCGTTCCCGTGTGAATTTCGAGAATTCCTTTCATAACACAACCAGACACACATTGAAAAACCTTTACGCCAAGTTTCACGTCGGTGCACTCAAGGAATAAGATTTTTCATACAAACTAAAAAGTCCTATATTTCCCGTTCCCGTGGGAATTTCGGGAATTCCTTCCTTAGTGCACCCCTGCATCTCCTAAAGAATGTATGTTCCAAATTTCAGCTTTCTACGCCCAGTAGTTACGGCTGTACGTGGTCTGTCAGTCACTCAGTCACTCAGTACCTCAGTCACTCAGTCAGTAACGGAACAGTTTTATATATATTGATTGATTAACTATTATTGAAGATATTTTTTGTGAAAATTAATGACCAATTCTTGTACTTACCACTCATAAATATCTAGTGGCTTTTTCGTTTCCATTTTGGACGAAAAATGGAGCCATATCAAACCATATTCAGCTATTCGGCCGTTTTCACCACGGGAAGCAAAACCAAATTGGCTTATGACATAAGTACGTCCAGTTATGAACCACATTAAGAAATTGTTCCACACAAACTGAGTTTACTATTAAATATCTATATTTGTATAATAAAGTAGAAGAGCGTAGATTTCTGAAACAACTTTGAATTAGAAAAAATATAAATATAATATAAGCTTAATATAAATCGCTATAAGTCAAAGACTTGGTACCGACAAAAAGGCGTTGTCGAAGGTCAGCCACATTCCAAATTACTGACTGACTCCAGGTAAGTTACCACCTGGTACGAATGGTGCCATATTTCTAACGCCAGTATAATTTTGCCATTTTGGTACTGTGGATATATTTATATTATTATTTATTGCACAATAATTCGTCTGGAATTTGAATTTATGTGTCAAAAAGATGCAGGCGCCCAATTTCTATTTTTCTGACTTTTATTAATGGCCAGATTGGTGTTACAGAAAATATTGGATACGAATCCTAGACGTTTGTGTAATGAACAACAAATATCTATTAAACACCGAGTGGCGGATTTTTATATGTAACGTTTATCTAGTACCTATCCATTGAACAAGTTCTAGAAACTCGATTTGATCTAGAAAAAGTGGTGTGAACGTTTTATATATTTATTATTATAATTTTTTTTTGGAAAATTTTTGTTACAAAATTTTGAAATACCTACCCTTACTGGAGATCCAATATAAGTTTTATGTCTTGTATTACAGATATGAAATAAACCTTGTAGGTACATATTTTCTGCACGATATGAATGAAATCGTTACCAACTACTTATGTTTATGGCGTTTCATGTGGTATTTAGTAATACTATACATATACTACCTATACACATATGTATAGATATATCTGTTTCTTAAGAGCACACTGAAGGATCTCTTCGCTACTGGGGAGAAGTTGATTTTGATATCGGTATTTTGCGCCCGAGTCAAAGGGTCTCGTTGGCTCTCACGAGGTAAACGAGAGCGTCATGTACAAACTCGTTCAATTAATTGCTCGGTAATACCACTTTCTTTATTTGAGAACAATTTAATAACCTTAAAACAAGTAGGTATACTTACATAATTTTATTTATTTCAGTTTATGCGCGATTTAAAAGACAATCAACGCCATCTAGTGCGGTACGTGGAACTAACAAAGACAAGTATAAAATATTTTCAGAAACAACAAAGATATTTTATGACTACGTATGTCTGTCTTTTACTCACAAGTGTGTTGAAAACTCGTGAGCGTTGCTACTTACAGTCTCGGCTCATTATTAAGCCCTCACCTGCGGCTCGGGCTCAAATCACAGCCACGACTGTAATTAGCAACTTAGCTCACTTTTTACATACGACGTTTTTCAACACACTTGTGAGTAAAAGACAGACATACGTAGTCATAAATTATCTTTGTTGTTTCTGAAAATATTTTATAGTTGTCTTTGTTAGTTCCACGTACCGCACTAGATGGCGTTGATTGTCTTTTAAATCGCACATAAACTGAAATAAATAAAATTATGTATACCTACTTGTTTTAAGGTTATTAAATTGTTCTCAAATAAAGAAAGTGGTTTCCTATAATATACTTACGTATGAGTGGTTTCATTAGTGGTGTAATAGTATATAAGGTAAGGCATAACCCGGATCAATAAAATATGCTCTGTTTACTCGAATGTAATTTGCACTAAGGTACAATTCCAATTTGTAGGATTAATTATATTATGCACTAGGGTATAATATATTATGCACACGTGACTTACCTATAGCCCAGTTTATAGTTCTAAATTCAATAGAATAAGGCTCACTTTACGAGCAAATGTGTTGAAAATATTTTTATGAACGGACGTGTTTCACAACGTGGTTTAGCGAACATGAGTTACAGTTTTTGGAGATTTATATGATATATTTCTATTAATTGCTTAGGTTGATACTACAAAGTAAATTAAGTATTCATGAAGTCTTATTAGTATTCACCTGGTTCTATGCATCATTTTTGACAACTACTTTGGCCAGGTTTACCCTATCTGCCTCAGATGCCAGTGGTTGAGGGTTCGATTCTCACACGGAACAAGATAAAAAAAAACTTATTAAATCTGCGTATAAAATACACTCACAGCATGAAAATGAAAACACAAACCTAAACCAGTTTTTAGATACCTTAAAACAAAAACTCAGTGCACTTTCCAGTCGTCTTCGTAGGCACCTACAAAGCAACAACTTTAAGGGCGAAACAGAACAAACCTTTCAATACTAATGAAAAACATTTTTATAGGACAATCTCTCAGCCTAACCAAACCACTCAGAACTCGCACGCTGAACTTCTGGATCCCAAAAACTTGCATGATTATTGGGGTAGCCATATGTTGGACCACATAACGTTCAACATAAACTTTTTTTTTTTTTTTTATAAGTGACTAAACCCGCGTTTGACCTCAATCTCACCTGATGGTAAGTGACGATGAGGTCGAAGATGAAAGCACACGGGTTTAGGAAAGAACTGGCTCTTTATACAATATTGCCGGAACACATTACCGCCGGAGCGGTAACATTTGGCGGCAGACTTTATATAAAGGGTGGTCGCTAGCCAGGCGGACCCAGAAGGGATCCTACCACCAAGCAAAAAAACTTTTAGCCAAACACCAAAAAGGCTGTCAGAAGATGAGTCAAGGATGCAAAGAACAACTGACAATGGATGCTACAATCTCCAGGCAAGCATCGACAAGGAAACTAAATATTTACACTATGTACGTGGCACTGACCTCTATATTTACCACTGGACTGGCGGCTGTCAAAGTGCTTTTGTGCCCGTTTGATAATCGCCATTTTGGCGCTGTCGGACGTAGCGAGTGTCCGTGGTACTAAAACTAGTCGCTTAAAATATACACATGTCCTCATTCTTGATAACTTTTATATAATGCTTATAACAAAAACAACATAAAATTCGAATGAGGCCTTTTCGTTTCATTTTTTTTTTAAGCTTTTTCAATACATACTAGATGGCGTTGAACAAAAGTGAAGAGTCAATGTCAATATCGTATCCTCTTTGTTGACAGTTGAATGATCGTAGAGATAAAATTCTTGCTGATTGCCATAATCTTCAAATTAATAATATTACATTTCATTGTTTTTTTATTCTCCTAGTTTGTTTTGCAGCGTTTTTTCTTTACATGAAGTATATTAATAATTATTACACGTAGGTACGGTACTGAAATTGGTACTTGAGTTGACACTTGAGTTAGATCAGCGCCATCTAATGTTGAAAAGTGAACTACTTTTTTTTTTTTAATCGTAGACTGAAAACTCCTCATTGCTATTTAAAAAATATAAAATCACTTAACAATAAGCAAGCACTTCTCTGGCGGCCACTTGCAATATACGTCAAAATTTGTTCTGCGGACACTCGCTACTCGCTAGTGGCGCTTCAAATAGGCACAAAAATATAGCTGTCAAACTTACGGAACAGCCAGTCCAGTGGTAAATATAGAGGTCAGTGGTACGTGGACATATAGAAAGGCTTTTGACTTCGTGCCCCATTCCTGGCTTATGTCTGTACTGGAACTATACTAAATAAATCCCACACTCATAAAATTCCTGGAAAAAATGACAACACAGTGGACTTAAATTTTAAAAATAAATAACTAATTCAATAGAATCTGACACTATTAATATTTGCAGGGGTATCTTTAAGGGTGACTAAGCCCGCTTTGGCACTTAATCCACTAACCAACTTATTTGACATGTCTAAAAAAGGATTCCGGGTTAAATACAATAACACTCAGCATGTATTAAGTCAACTAATGTAAAAAATAAAGACATAAAATTATATGGTAGCAACCTCGCAGAAATAAATAAATTAGCCACTATAATAGAAACGTTCTCTAAAGGCATTCAAATGAACTTCGGGATAGATAATACAAGATACAATCAGTCCACGCGGGGAAACTAGAACAAAATATATGTATATTAAATGGAAAATGGAGATAGCATAGAGCCGGTAGATAATATTGAGGTTGTGTGTTTCCGGATTTAATGAAACTTAGTAAAATTATTCCCGTATTTAAAGCAGGAAGCATGACCCCTGTAACTTTAGACCGATTTCTATATTACCAACACTCAGAAATTTTTTTGAAAAACTTATTTTAAATCAACTAGTGGTACATTTCTATAGCAATAATATAATGAATCCGAATCAATTTGGTTTCACACGGGGTCGCTCAACAACTGATGCCGGTGTTGAGCTTATCAAACATATATTTGATGCCTGGGAGGAGTCACAGGATGCCTTTGGTGTCTTCTGTGAACTGTCCAAGGCTTTTGATTGTGTTCACTACGATACACTCCTCATGAAGCTTCACCACTATGGAATCAATGATATGGCACTTGATTTTATGAAATCCTATTTATGCAATAGAATGCAAAGAGTTGATATTAATGGAAAGATATCATCGGGATCAGCAGTACATATGGGAGTGCCCCGGGGATCGATTCTTGGGCCTTTCTTATTCTTAGTTTATATAAATGATTTGCCATTTGTGGTAAAAGACAAGTGTGAGGTCATATTGTTTGCTGATGTTACCTCTTTTCTTTTTAAAGTGAGCAGGCAATTAAAGCATTATATTGTCTTAAGTTTTCGCGATTCATACTATTAAATAAAACACTTTTTAACCGGATTTATCGCGTATATTTACATTTTAAATTTTGTTCTGGATTGACACAAAACGAGCTGACAGTATCTTGAGTTTCAGGTCGTGCAGCTTGCTGGATGTTAGATTTAATATTTTTCAGGATAGGGTCCCATGTCGGTGATAGTTTCCAACCATCTTCTCTATTGAAATTAGGGTGTTTTTTAATTTCAATCGCTTCTCTGATCATTCTAGGAATGTAGATAATGCTTCTCTCTAGATAAAATTTTCACAGAGTCAAACCTTAAGTAGTGGTTGGGCTTGTCCATGGAATGCTCACATTTGCAGACTTTAAAGCTCTTCGATTTTTAATATCAGCTACGTGTTCTTTTACGCGGGTTGATACGTTTCTTTTGGTTTGACCAATGTAGGAAAGCCCACAGCCAGAGCACATGGAATCTGCGATCCTCAGCACATTAATGATGAACTGAAACATGTTGTCAAGGTGCTTCGTGAAAACGGCCTCAAACCACCTCGTCGCCGCCGCAGTGACCACGTGAAGCCGCAGACAGTCGAACGCAAACCTGCATTTTTACCTTTTGTAAAGGGTGTCACAGATAAAATCTCAAACATTCTTAGGCGCGCTTCAATAAAAACAATATTTAAACCTAATTCAGAAATAAGTCAACATCTTCGCTCAGTTAAATGCAGCATCCCTTTACAAGACCCAGGTGTTTACAAGATTGACTGTGGCTGTGGGCTTTCCTACTTTGGTCAAACCAAAAGAAACGTATCAACCCGCGTAAAAGAACACATAGCTGATATTAAAAATCGAAGAGCTTCAAAGTCTGCAGTTTGTGAGCATTCCATGGACAAGCCCAACCACTACTTAAGGTTTGACTCTGTGAAAATTTTATCTAGAGAGAAGCATTACATTCCTAGAATGATCAGAGAAGCGATTGAAATTAAAAAACACCCTAATTTCAATAGAGAAGATGGTTGGAGACTATCACCGACATGGGACCCTATCCTGAAAAATATTAAATCTAACATCCAGCAAGCTGCACGACCTGAAATTCAAGATACTGTCAGCTCGTTTTGTGTCAATCCAGAAGCTACGCTCGAAGACTGAGAAACAGATGGAGATGATGATGTATAACTTTTTCAATCCATCAATCCGACGCTTGACACCTCAGTCGCTCGTGACCACGGGGTCTGCAAAGACACCGAAACGTCGAGTCAAAACTTAAAATGTAAATATACGCGATAAATCCGGTTAAAAAGTGTTTTATTTAATAAAAGCATTGCTTTGAAGTAAACAATTGTATTGAAATTGTGGAGAATTGGTTTTCAGCCAATAACCTGCTCCTAAATGAAAATAAAACTAAATTTTTAAAATTCTCATTGCCTAATGTCCGGCATGTAAATACTAATTTAATTGTAAAAGGACAAGAATTGAGCCCTGTAAATTCAGCAGTGTTCCTTAGCATTACCCTAGACGCTCAACTACAATGGGGACCACACATAGAAAGATTGGCAAAGAGACATAGTTATGCGGCATATGCCGTCAAAAAGATGCGAAATATTTCTAATGAAGCTACTGCGCGATTGGTTTATTTTGGTTATTTTCATAGCTTAATGACATACGGCATTCTCCTATGGGGAAATGCCGTCGATATTAAAACAATCTTTGTGCTGCAGAAACGGGCTATTCGCGCAATCTACAAACTTAATTCCAGAGCGACACTTAGAAATAAATTTAAGGTACTTAATAAATATTCTCACGTTTGCGTCACAATATATCTTTGAAAATCTTATGTTTGTAAAAAAGAAATTAAACATGTTCCGTACAGGCGCGGTCGTAGACGAAAATTTTGGGGGGGGTCACATCTGAATTTTGGGGTGGGTCACAGTCACAGTTAATTTTTTTAACCAGTAGTATCTTTTTCTAGCTTCTTCTATTATAACGGGTTCATATTTTCATGTTTTTGGGGGTGTCATGTCCCCTGTGACCCATCCCCCCCTGGGACCGCGCCTGGTTCCGTAGAAAATGTGACTTACATAATGTTGATACTAGAAATAAGTATAAGCTAGCCGGCTATGATAATAGACTTCATAAAGTCACTTACTCATTTATGGGTCAATGCATACGTTTTTATAATAAGGTTCCCACAAATATTCAAGACTTACCGCTTGATAAATTTAAAGAAACTATTACTGACCGCTGTGATCAGAGCTTAGTTTATTTATAACTGATAAACTTACGGGAGTGACATCACAGATTTGAAAGTATTATGTAGTGACATTAGAAAAAACATTATCTAGACAAGTTGCACTGGTCTTTGTTATTCTAGTAATCTAGTTGGTTCTAGGAACAGGTAAGTAAGATTATTATATTTAAATAAATTTATTAGTGTTTTACTCAAGAATGAATCATCTAATAAGTTAACATTGAAGTCCCCGCAAACAAATATATTCTTAGTTTTATTACGTAATTTATCCAATGCTTGTTCTAAAATAAGTTCAAAACTATCATAGTGTGATTTAGGGGGTCTATATATAAACAATTATACAGTTTGTCAATTCTACACAGGATATTTCAATAGTTTGTTCAATAGATAGGCTCAGTATGTCAGTACGTTCTCTAAATTTTAAAAATTTATGGTCACAAAAATCTCTTCACGGCAGACACCGCAGGGATCTCATCAACCCAGATGTCGACAAGCTAGAGTCGAAAGCGTGGTTGAAACGCGGAAAACTCTTTCCAGAAACAAAAGGATTTATGATGGCCATTCAAGACCAAATAATAGATACTTACCCGTAATTACAGAAAACACATTATCCAAGACAGAAATATCAATGACTTATGCCGCCATTGTCACAGCAGTCCAGAAACTATCCAACACATCACAGGGGCTTGTAAATCAATTGTTCAAACAGATTACAAGCACCGTCATGACCAAATAGCAGCAATAATTCATCAAAGTTTGGCCCTACAACATCAACTCATAACGGAAAAAACAGCATACTATAAATACAAACCATAGACCGTAATAAATTCAGCTAACTATAACCTAACCTTATAAGTGTACAGTAAAAGTTGTAAAAGATTTTTTTAAAGTGCATGTGAATAAAAACTTGCTTTTAAAAAGTTTTTTTTTATTTAATTTATTACACTTAATTGTTAGATGTTGACAACTGACACTATTTATATACCTACTTATCAAAAACAATAGCAACAGCACAGAGCTACAAAATTATTTTCATGTAATGTAAATTGGGTAGGCGATTTGTCGATAAAAATGGAAATAAATGACTGTTATCTGTCTTTTAAAACTCTATCTCCACCAACTTTAAAACACCAAGTTTGATTTGTTTGATTTAATCATGTATCATTGTATCATGTTTGTACAATTCAGTGTCACATATTATTTCTTGTTCAGATATAGAATTAGGTTACAAGTTGCATTTTTCGTTTATCGACTAGGATTCTTTCGAAATAAATAAATGGTACCTACTGCCTGGTACTTTGCCCAAATCTTTTAATCCGCTTAATTCCATTTGTAATGTTTTAAATTTAATAATAGCTACTATCAATTTGTGATCGTGATTATATCATTTATGAATGCAATGCCCTTTGTATAAAATTAGGATAATATCCAGATATGGAATGTTTATGTCAGCAGCGGGCCAAATATATGTTTGGAACTTTTTACAAGTCTACCCATTTTGCAAAAATCTTCGATTTCTGACTAACTGAAAGATAGGTCCACTATTAGTACCTACTAAAAGTATTTGCATCTGTTTGACATTAAACCGGTCTTTGTAAAACTTATAGGTAGGTATCGTTGTAACGGAACGTATTTCAATTACGTTTTCTTGACGTCACGATGACGTCACCAAAGTTTATGTATGACATTTGGCATTTCGTTCAAGCAATGTTTTGTTTTGTTTTGTAATGTTAAAAATAATGAAAAATGGTTAAGTTAGTTAATGCGATTAAGTGAAACTGTTAGAGATATTAATCTTAAGATTGTGCACAGGTTACAAGTGATTTATTATGTTTAGTTATAGTTTAGTGGCAAATACAAATAATAAATGAATTTGTGTAGCTCTATAAGAGTTTTTCATTAAATAGAATATATAAGTATCGAACATGAAGCCGGGAAAGAGTGTTGACGTTAAAGAAGAAATAGTTGAAATACACTCGGCCGCTCGTTCACCATCTCCAAAGCAGAAACCAAAACCTCGTCCTAGAAGTAGATCTGGGTCGCGCAAGCTGTCTAATGGCCATCCTGAGACTCCTGAAGAGGCAATCGCAGCTGAGGAAGGCCCTTCAGGTAAATTGAACTCTCGAGACACTTGGATTAAATCTGAACAAGAATCGGTAGAATTGCCCATTCATGATCAAATCAAACAAGGCATTTTAGGGTTTGTGGAGAAAGAGTTTAAGAAGACAGACAAAAGCCCTTCATTTGTCTTTTACTCTCATGATCCTAATGGGCTTGATGAGAAATTTATAAAAGCATTGTCAAGACCTTCTAGTGGACACAAAGAAAAAAGAAGTCCATCTTACCGCAAGAAAAAAAGACATTCTTCAAGGCATAGGGATAGAGAGCTACAAGATTTTGAAATACCAGGATCCAGCTTAAGTGCATTAGAAAAGGTGAGATCTATTAAATTATTTTACAATTGCTGTCTTCAATTTTGTAATGAATGAAATATAAAATCAAACTATGACATTGTTGTTTTTGAAATGATATTTATATAAATATGTTTGAATTTGAATTTGAATTATACCTGCATGAAAATGACCTTAACTTTTAAATATGTTTTGTGTTGTAATAATTTTTTTTTTTTTAAGGTTGATGACTACCTTAAAGAGTACCACAAGGATGAAGAAGTAACTCTTAGCGGAGAGTTAGAAATAGAGGTCAATGACCTGGAAAACAACAATAACAATAAAGAAATGCGGCATAAGAATCGCAGATCAAGACGAAAATTAAGAGAAGAGAAGCAAGAAAGTAATGGTAACAAAAGGGAAGTTAGTCCTAAGGTTTTTAAGACAAGTTCAAAAAGTAAGCAGGGGAACGCAAGTAAGTTGAAAATCTATAAGTTCTAAACAATTAAATTTTCCCTTTTGATTAAGCTGTGTAAATTACTTTTGTGGCAATTGTCATCCACATTATTTTATGACGAAAACTAATATCCTAATCAAACTCATTCTGTATTGTTACTGTAGCATCTTTTTATCCAGACAATAACATTGCAATAGATAAATTGTATGGCAACTCATTTATTGATGTCATACAGTAAGATATACAAGTTGATACATAACAGTATTGTACAATGAATTTGAAATGTACTATTAGTGTATATTTTATTGCACGCATTACTGTAAGTCATCTACAAACAAACTTTAATAGGCTTCTTTGTCCATTTAAAATGAATATGCCCTAAATATAATTATATTCATTTTTTGATATGTTTTATACAGCTCGCCCAACAAATTTGACTGACATGTTAGAGCGAATGGAAGCTAATAAACCATACCATGATCAGTATATAGACAATCCATTTTCATCACCGTCTCCACTCACATCTCCAAATGATGACAGAATAAATCCATTTGGCTCTCAGAGATCACAGAAAATATATTTACAAGGCGGAGGCACATTTAGAGCGGTGTCTAGAGATCGGATTTTAGAACCAAACCAGTCTCAGGAAGATAAATATTTAAGGTAGGTGGTTATTGCGCTTTTTAGTTTTTATAGATATCTTCTAAGATTGCCAGTTTTTTTTAAAATCTTTTATTTAAAAAGAAAAGTCAGTTATCTCATTTAGTTAAAATGTTTATCATAAAGAACACAACATCTCATTTATGTGTGTCTATTGATGAATGTCTTGATGTTATTAAGATATTTATGAATCCTTAATTTAAGATTAATACATCAATATCAGATTCACAAAAGGTTATAATTAATAAATAAATTTCTGACACTCACACAACATTATCTAGCCCTAATTAAGTTTCTTAAAGAACTTGTGTTATGGATACTAGATAACTATAAACTTAAGAAATATATAAACATACATATTGAATAAATACATATTTTTTATTAGAATAAACTTAAATAAACATATAAACATCCATGACTTGACCGCTAATATCTGTGTTCATCACACAAATATCCGCCGCCGCCGGGATTCGAACCCAGAACCTCCGGCTTAGAAGGCAATGTATGTTACCACTACACCAGCTGGTCGTCAAAATTATAAAAAGACAACATTTAATTTCACTGCCTGCAATATTGTAAACATGCCCCTGAAATACAATTTCAGCTAGTTTCTCCAGTTTTAAAAGATTTCAATACAGAGATTCATGGTTTTCGGTGTTTGGTTTAATAGTACAGAAGGCTCAAGCGTTACAAATCTGTCAAAAAAATTTACTTTAATCTGAACTCTATGCCCTTGACATTAAGTTAAGATTAGTTGAGGAAATTTGACAGGTAATGTATTGCTTGATCTACTGCCTTCTGTACCTATTTTGGTATAAAATAATAATAATTAGCATTTTTTAAGTATTAATATTTAGTAAGTCTCAGATAAGCATATTATTTAAGAATTTATTTCAACCTATTTAGTATCTCCCGTATGGTCTAGTGGCTAGGATACCTGGCTTTCACCCAGGAGGCTCGGGTTCGATTCCCGGTACGGGAATATCCTTTTTTTTTTCTTTTTTTTATATATGGAAATTCTATCGTTTTTCTTAAGAAAACATATTTGCCTGAAAAGCAGAATTAAAAAAGCTAAAGTTTTAAATAGATTGTTTAAAAATTCTAAATATATTGTCAACTTTTTTGGCAACACTTTTTAAGTTTTTTTTAGTACCTAAGTCATATTGAAATGCAATTTTTTGGCTATAGACAAATAGAGAGATGATATTGCGGCAGCAATGCTTGTCGTCCTAATAGTGAAGTATGGCGTTACAGACGCTGTGTTAGTGGTTGGTCAAAAGCTTGTCTTTATTTGACCATATAGAAACAGATAAGCAAATGTAACATGGATTTTATGAATTACATACCTATCTATCTTTTTAAATTTTATTTTTCATCCAATATCTGTTGTTAATTCGGGTTTTTAAAAGTGTTCTTTTGGTGCTGACTGTACCACGTGACTTGAGAAATGAAATAATTTCGATGCTTTTTATCTTTTGAATAAACTGTTTCCAATTATTATTATGTAGCTATTAAGATTTAAAATTCCATGACGACCACTTTGGCGATGGGGTAAACTTGTTTGCCTCAGACGCCAGTGGTTGCGGGTTCGATTCCCGCACGGAAAAACAAAAAAAAAAATGTTCCGTGTTTGGGTGTTTATCTACTTATTTATGTATTTATATTCTAGGTTCCCCCCTAGTTCGCTACATGGTATCCCATAACACAAGCTATGCTTACTTTGGGGCCATGTAGTTGGTGTGATTGTCTGGGGATTTTATTTATTATTTATTTATTTCATTTATCCATGCACTCCAGAAATAAGATTTTTCATACAAACTAAAACTTCATATATTTCCCGTTCCCGTAGGAATTTCAGGAATTCCTTTCATTACACAACCAGTCGCTCTTTGAAAAACCTGTATGCCAAGTATCATATCCGTGCACTCAAAGAATAAGATTTTTCATACAAATTAAAAAGTGCAATAATTCCCGTTCCCGTGGGAATTTCGGGAATTCCTTCCTTAGTGCTCCCCCACAACCTCTAAGGATTGTATGTTTCTAATTTTAACTCTCTACGGCCGGTAGTTTTGGCTGTACGTTGTCTGTCAGTCACTCAGTCAGTAACGGAAGAGTTTTATAATTATTACGAAAGAAGAAGATTTAAGAAAAATCCTGTTGTGAATTCTAGTTTTTACGAATAAATTGTTGTCGAAAAAGCAAAAACGTTTTTTAACAGACCAGCACGGTTTCAGATTAGGGGATCTAACACCGCTTGACGTCGCCCTGACATTGCAAAGGGCCTGGAAGCACACAGCACCAGCCTGTCATGGAGTATTAGGAGGGCTGTCACTCATGCATCTACTCCTCATCAGCTGTTCCGATGGCTTGGACGCTGGCCATCTGTCATTCCATGCAGTTGTCACTATGCCTTACGTAGCAACGTATTATTTTTTATGTGTGCTTTGTCTGTTGTCGGTGTTAGACAGGTAAGTCATGAAAGTTATATTAAACATAAAATAAAATTTTGGTTTGTTGATATGATTCTTCAAGTTCGCTTAGTTTTTTTATTTGTTACTAAGCTAATTTAAGAGCGGTTACGCACTACATTAGATCCGAGTCCGAGAAATGGCGGTTCCGGCGGCGCGGGCGTAGCACTAGATCCGTCATTTCTCATCATCATCATCATCATCACAACTCTTTGTAATGAGCCCACTGCAGGGCATGAGTCTCTCCCCTGGGTGAAGAGGAGGTATAGGCCATAATCCACCAAGCTGGCCCAGTGCTGGGTGGTGGATGCCAGAATTTTTAGGGCGCCTAGATGGCTTCTGACAAACCCTAACGACTACTGTATACAAGTATACGGCACCCGGGACCGACTGCTTAACGTGCCCTCCGAAGCACGGAAGTCGTCGTGAGAAATGAATGGTCGGCGGTCACCCATCCAAGTACCGACCGCGCCATACGTTGCTTAACCTGTGATATCGTATGATAGACACAGTAACCACGGCGCCACGAGTCGTGGCCCACGACGACTTCATTTCTAGATACTTATTTTATCGGATTCCGATCCGGGTGTATTGCTTAACCGCTCATAAAGTATCTAAGTATTAGTGAAAATGAGAAGCAACGTGTTACTTCTAAATACAGTTTAAATTTTATGGTCTGAGACACTGACGCATAGTTACAAAGTCACAAGCAGATAATATTGTGTTTTTTTTTTATCCGTATGAGAATGAACGAGAATCTGGGGATCGCCCAGAATTGCTGTGGTAATAGGTTTTTCGATACTTAAGCACTAGACTAATGATGTTCTTGGGCCCGGATTCCACTTACAGCTAAGAAAATCTGGTGCTCAGGCTTAATTAAAATACAAAATACCTGAATTATAAGTGAAGTGGCAATAAGCATATTATTACGAATGGGTTAGTCCATTCGTAATACGTTCTAACCCAACGATTGTCGTAATTAATATTCTGCTGATTTACTCTGCGCTTAATCGATTATGAATTCAATAATTATCAAATTTAAAATAAACAAGACTCAAGTTTGAAACTCGAATTAAATATAGATTAAATTTGTCTTAAATTCGGATATGTTTTCACTCAGTTGAATGTTAAAACTTTTCTGTTGCATAACACTTACGACAAAAAATGTAATTTCTTCTTTTTTTTTAATTCTTGACCAATAACATCTTTGTCCTCAATTTCCTCCATGGTAGGTCATTCGGGTTAAGGAAAGTTCGACAACGAAACACGTTCTTTCAGAGACGCGATGAGACGTTTGTGTCCCGGTCAAAGTAATACTATATGTTAATAATAGCCTTAGTTACAAATATTTGGGTAGCCCGAAAAATTACCAAACATTTAAAAATTAATTCAACAGTCTTATCTAAGTTTTGAAGTCGTCATGGCGCCGTGGTTACTGTGTGTATCTTACGATATCGCAGGTTAAGCAACCTTCGGCGCGGTCGGTTCTTGGATGGGTGACTTCCGTACTTCGGAGGGCACGTTAAGCTGTCGGTCCCGGGTGCTGTATACTTGTATACAGTAGTCGTTAGGGTTTGTCAGAAGCCATATCGGCACCCTGAAAATTCTGACATCCACCACCCAGCACTGGGCCAGCTCGGTGGATTATGGCCTAAACCTCCTCGTCACCCAGAGGACAGACTCATGCCCTGCAGTGGGCCCATTACACGGAGTTGTGATGATGATCTAAGTTTTTATTTATTCAACTTCTGATTACAGGTTAGACATATCAAGTATGGATCTTACAAGAGGAATGCAACCATACTTCCAGCCAATAGTTCTTGTGATACTATACATGGCTTGTCTATTGGTTTGCACGTCAGCAAGGATGTATGATGAACTGATGGTTTATCAATATTCCTCTTTAGTTTACAACGCCACAAATAATGTTACTATAGTAAGTTTTAACATCTTCTTTTCTTTGTAGACTTTTTAGGTATATTATGGTGCTTTTCACACTTTGGTAAGGATGTGTTTCTTCACTCATGAGATTTTCTGACCTTTTACTGGATTTTATTTTTAGAGGTAAATATGAAATTAAGGTTCTAATATGCCAGCTCACAATTTAACTCAATATAATAAGAACTGGATCGCAAGTGTTAAAGACACGTTCAATATGTTAGTCTAAAGTTTCTGAAGTAAACAGTAGAAAATCGAAATAAAAAGAAATTCTAACTTAATGGTAACTTAATGGACACCGATTAAATAAAGTACCGTGGAAATTTTTGAACATATAAGTACAAAAAAAAGTTTAACACCAAATTTGGAAAGAATGAGTGAAAGTAGATTTACGAAAGAAGTGTACAGAGGAAGAATGGATGGTGCTGTCGGAAGGAGCCGCCCTAGGCGAACGTATGCCGATCAAATTGGCGACGTTCTTGAAAAGGGCCTAGTTAAAAGTACCCGTAACCGGCGGTCATGTATGAAAATATTAATGAACGTGGAGGAAGCGAAAGAGGTATGTTTGGATCGAAGCAATTGGTGTTCCCTTGTCTATTTCTACCCCAAAGGGAAACAGGCGTGAGGTTATGTATGTATGTTTAATACCACACTTAACACTCCCCGAGAGTCGGGACAGGTCGCTAGTATTTAATTTGGGATATCAGTTGCTAGGTTTTAATAGGAGTTCTAGATCACCAAATCAGCGCTTCAAAGAAAACTCTCCCTTCATAATATTAAAGTTTAAACTTCTTTGCAGCCAACAATACCGACGTTCTACCATACTTGGACTCATTTTTCAATATGGAGGGCGGTATTATCAATACTCGGTCTGGTTTACTTCGTCATATCAAATCCCCAAGACGCCGTCTACAATAACATGGCAAAACTATTGCAATTCAAACACTCACTACAGAGTATTGGATAAAACATTGCGGTTGATATTTGTAATAGTATAAGGAAGGTACAGAAAAAAAGCAACTGTTATAATCTAGTCACTATTTCGTTGTAAGCAAATGTCTTTTTAGGTTAATTAAATAATTAAAAATATATTAAGCCTAGAATTAAGATGTTTAATATGAGCTTTGCATATTGCCTATAATATAGTATATAAGAACCAGAGAAATGGTGTTCTTTCCCATTTAAAATGAAATGCGCTGTTACACAGTTTCAAGTTTACTTAAGCATAGATTTCCTTAAAGATTTGACAGTGAATCGTTGCTTGAGCCCTGATAAATGCTTAAGTTAACTTTTATAACAAGAACATTACCGTTAATATCCTACCGCTTATAATCAAATAGATACATATAATTCTAATCTAGGAGATTTCATGTGTACCTCTCTCTTCCTCCACAGCATTTATTATTAAACGAATTTAAATTAATACAATAAATATAAATTAAATCCCTTTAAACATCATTAAATAGACTTAATGACCATGACTGTTCGAATAAAATTTTAATATATGTATTATAGCTATTTTATGTTGAATGTTGTACTGTGTTGTTATTAATTTCATATAGACATATTATCATAATATTATTATGTAAATACTAGTCATATAAAGTCACATAAAGTCACTATATGCTTACCATGTTCGTCTCGACATTTTGTCAGGCTAAGTTAGAATTTTCTGACATATCTATCTCGTTATTTCGAGCATGAGTTCAACTAGCCCATGATAACGTGTTTTTTCAACTTGGTAAGAAAATTTCAGAATCTAATATCATATTTTAGTCTAATAAAACCGCTTAAGTTTAAGTATTATGGAGCAAAAAAATACCGACCTTCCAGGGTGCGGTCGCTTTGATTTTGCTAGGTCGAGCTTATTATTTCAATGTCAGCCTAGCTAGACGAAGTAAAATTCTTCGCCCTCGACCTTTTCACGGCCTCGATGCTAAGCTAGCTGAAAATAGAATTTGATAAAATAAATATAGTCGCGATATATTAATATGTGGCTCTTTGTTTATCGCTTAGAATACGTGGTTTCTTTTATATATTTTTCACTATTCCACGCATTCGCAAGATAATGCAATTGATTCTGTCTAATGTTTCTATATTCATCGTCTTAAATAACTGAAAAAATGTGCTAAATAAAATAAAAATCAAAAATCACCCGACCAGGAAACGAACCTGGGTCCACTCGTTTGCCGGACGAGTGCTCTTCCACTTTTAAAAACTTAAAATTTCATCGTCTTGTCAAGTTGAAACGAAAAATGGCAGTTTTCAAAAACAGAAATAACAAAGTATTTATGCAAAAATCGGACTATAATTATAATCTATTTTAGTTAATAACAATAATCTAGTCAGAACCTTTCTTTGTTTGTGACTTTATTAGTTTGTTGACACTATGCTCGGTAGCCAAATATTAACGAAATTTCAAGTCTGCACAAAAACCATCGTGTCGTAGAAACTAAGTTGAAGACGAGTCGGTGTCTTGCATTTGCATTTAAATTATTCGTTTATTTGGATGAAAAACAAAAATGAAACCCTTTGTTTTTTGAACTTTATTGTAGCAGATTTTATGGAACACAGTGTTCAGAATAACAGTGTTATCTGTATCGATATTTTAACTTTTTAAATACATTCCATTTTAAATTACTTGTTTTGCTTTGATACGATTCCGTATGTAAAAAAAGTTTGTCTCAATTCTAAACCAAAGAGGGAATCTCATTATTCAAAGCAATAAATCGCCAAATCTAGTTGTAACTAGTCATATCATAATTAATTATTCTAAATATTTTTTGATCCCATGTTCATGAATAAGTATTTCAATGAGGTCCAATATTCCTAATATTCTTGTATCATAATCGTGATCACTAACTTTCAAATAATCTTAGAATAATAATGGCAATAATCGTATTTGTAATCTATATCTCTTGGTTACTGCATACTGAATAATCTTAGTATCTACAGTCAAGGGGATATCGAACATAACATGGAACTAGATAACCTTATCAGCCAGAGCGGAACTGTTTCAACCGCTGCTTTATGATAAACTTCTTCATATTTAATAGGTACTCAGAAATTTCCTCTTATCTTCCATTTGAGTTTGACTATTAGCGTGTTGTCTTAAGGACTTCTCTTTATATTTTTTCATAGAGGTTACGAACTACACTACATTCTATCCGAATCCGAGAAATGACGGTTCAGCGTAGCTGTAACACTATTTCTATAGTAGCTACGCAGGACTGTCCTGTCTCGGCTTCAGATCTGATAAAAATCCTCTTGACTGCAAAGGTACGTAACCAAATTGCGCCTTGTATGTTACATTAAATATGTATGTAAGCGACAAATCAATGGTGACAGATAAGGCTTCCGATCTCATAGCTTAAGTTTAAGGCTGCAAACTGGACGGCAGCGACAGCGAGAGTGACAGCGGCGCGGGCAGCGGCGCGGAGAATCTGGGCTGTTCTCGACGCCGCGCCGCCGCCGCCGCGCCGCCGCCGCCGCGCCGCCGCCGCCGCGCCAACGGGCTCTTGAGCGATTTGTCGCGGTTTGATACAAACTCAATACTTTCTATCGTGTCGCGGAAATTGCTGCCCACGTCGCTGCCCGCGTCGCTGGCTGTCGCTGCGGTCCAGTTTGCAGCCTAAGAAGTCTTAATGATATCTGTCACCATTAAGTTGTCCAATTGTCATGACAATATAGTAATGTAATTTTGTTACTGAATTATGAATGAGAACGTTCATGTCTTACGCGTTCTCTAAACGTTCAGTAATGATGATTCGTTCCTGTTGGAAATTTCTGAACAAACGCCATGTATTAAACATACAAGTTAAGTTAAACAATAAATAAATGTTTTCAAAAAATGTTTTGTTTGTTTTTAATTCCTTCTATTATTATCAACACTCCAAACATTTAAGGGTGCCTTTAAATTAGGTATTGAATCGAGTACCTACTTAATTCTATCAATTACGGAGCGCATGTTAGCTAACAAGATAGGATAAAATAATTCGGTAATATTTATCTTGTCGATTCGAGTCTTTACCGATGGTCGCATGGTAGGTACCCAGTTTCTGCATGTGGAAAAAGTTGTAAGTATGTATGTTATATTACAACATTATTCTTCCTTTTTTACAGAAAATTTAATACCTACCTAAATAATTTAAAAAAGTAAAGAAAAATTCACGGACTTTTTCTAAATATGTCTCGCTGGTCCTTGCTGGACAAAGAATCATTAGGTATACCTATTTGAAATGTGGATATTTGTTGTTACACAAAAATGGCATTAGCTCATTCTGTATTCGTAAATAGGTCATATATACGTGGTTCAACTGTACTTTGTTGACATATCGTTATAAGTAAATACACCTCAGTAGACTTTCGATCAAAGACGACTTTTGAGCCGGTCCTATCTTAAAGCAATATGATGTAAAGCTTATAATGTACGTAAGGTAAACACTCAAAAGTTCAACCTTTAATACATCAACACCACGTTATCGACTAGGTAACCATTTACAAGGTGAAATCGACAAATTACTTTATCATCAATTTGAAACATCTACTGTACCTACACTTGGTAGCCGGCAGATATATAAAATATGGCGGAAAGCCTTTAATAACTTAGATATTAATATTTTGTTATGAAAACTTTTATATTTTTTCCAAATTTGACATGCTGCTACTGTAATAATTTAATTAATTCTGCTGACATTTAAATGTGATGATATATACTTTTTATATAATTTACTACTGTATGCTAACTCTAGTTATTTAAGTTAAAATTGTTACTTACATATTATGGATTAGGTACTATTATCTGAAATAAATTATTATTATTATAATTATTGTAATACAAAATAACCAACAAGGTGGAACCTAGAATATAAATGCACAAATAGATAAGTTAATTAAGGAGAGATAATTATTTTTACCCTATGTACATTAATAACGAATATTTATCTGTAAAAAAAACGCGAAATCGTGTAGATTTTTTTTTTATTCAATAATTTGATATTAAAACTAAGCTGGTGTAAAAAAAATGTAGGACAACCTAATGGGACTTTATTTTTAAAACATCTACAATTCATACAGATTTCAAAAAGGTATAACAATCTACAAAAATATTTATAACTAGCTGCTGCCCGCGACGTCGTCTGCGTGAACGCTATGCAGCACCAAACGCACCTACGATTATAACACTGCTAGCGTGATAATATGTAGCCTATATGTTGACCCGACTTCTTAACTATCTTCATGCCAAATTTGAAGTAAATCCATGCAGTACTTTTTGAGTTTATCCCGGAAAGACAAACAGACAAACAGACAAAAATTCTAAAAACTATATTTTTTGTTTCTGTTTCGATTGTAGATCATACCCCAAGTATTCTTTTAAAAAAATATTCAATGTACAGTTTTGACTTTCCTACCATTTTATTATATGTATAGATGTATTTTTATCATTACTCAGATATGGATCAGAGACCTAATTGTCGAGGTAAAATAAAATGAATGAAGTAAAGTTATCGAACTTTGAACATTTATTAAGCCCTATTTTATTACATTAAATGCTTGAAGTGTATATATATCTCTTGCTTGTAGACATAGCCAGCATCTCCTTAAGAAATTTCTTTTCAGTCTTCTAAGAGCCACTCCGTTATTTTTCACCATTCCAGCTACATGGTTCAATTTTCACGTAACGCTCTCTCATTGTCATTTACTGTTTCATACACGGCTTCTTTAAAATAGCCCCACAGAAAATAATCAAGTGGATTTAAATCTGGCGAGCGTGGTGGCCATGCAAATGTACCACCGCGTCTTATCCATCGGTTCGGGTACGACTTGTTTAAGTGATTTCTTACTTGCCGTGAATAGTGAGCGGGTGCATAATGGTGCCATAGGTGTAGCCACATCCTATTGCGAACTTCTTCGGTACATCGTTTAACAAACTACCAAGCTCTACTCTTAAAAAATTAAAATAATGAGCTCCATTTAGTCTTGGTGGGAGTTCAAATGGACCTATGATTTGTCTGTTTAGTATCCCAGCCCATAAATTAACTCCAAACTGGTGCTGAAACCTGTCTACCCTTACTGCACGAGGGTTTTCGACGGCCCATTCATGGAGGTTGTGTATGTTAAAGAAAGAAAGAAAGAAAAAGTATTTATTTCACAAACACAGAAACTGTTTACAAAAATAAAATAGAAAAAAAAAACTTAAATTAAAACAAAATTTGAACGTATAAATAATAAATAAAAGTAAAAAAGACTTAATAATAAAACAGTGAATGTGAAAACGGCAAACCGCCTCAGCATTATGTCGCAGCTAGGCTACGACGCTGATTTTCAGGCAGCGCCTCCGTCCCACTGAGGTGGAAGGGGACATATTATTGGCCGAAGGATCTGCTTTAGTGTTAAGATCACTGAAATTTAATAACAATAACAATTAAAATCTAAGATAAAAAAGATATCAAAACCAATATAGCACCGAAACTTAATATATTTAATATATAAAATAGTAAATAAAAATGTATATTAATATTAAAAACTTATCTGCATATACCTACATAATATAATGACATAAATCAACCTGTTATAGTAATAAACTTAAATATATTCGTAAATTGCAATAACCAATCGTTCAAATTAAATGATTCTTAAAATTTGCCATGGCAAGCTTCTCTTTTTTGTATGGCAAGCAAATGATTTCTTAGTTTCCGTTTAAAAGTTATTTTGGAATTTAAAAGCTATAATGGTGGCGGTATATTGTTCCAACATTTGCTTGCCATATACCTAAAACTACCACGAAACGCCATAGTTCTGTGTCGAGGAGTACTGAGCCTGTTTTGTGACACTCGAGTGTAACGTTCATTTTTACTTGACATCCAATTAAGCTTATGGTATAAGTATTCAGGTCTATTTTTTATGACATCAAATAGAAGACAGGCAAGATGTAAAGTTTGACGTGATTTAATTTTTAATTTATTTGAATGGTCCAGAAAAGGTGTTACGTGAGAGAAAAGACGCCCATTCTCTTAAAACAAGATTCATCACTACACAAAATTGAATCAAAAAACCGTGGATCTTGTCCGCACTGGCGCAACATCTCCCTACAGAAATCTAAGTGACGTTGATAATCCGCTGGCACCAATGCTTGCACCCGTAGGACATGATACGGGTGCATGCAGTTTCTTTCCAAGATTCTACGAGTATGTACCGTACTTGTAGCGATACCCGGGCGTCTAGAAACACGGCGAATGCTAGTGGAAGGATCTCGTCTAACTTCCATCATTACCTGATCTTCATCCACCTGTCTAGGTCTTCCTTCACGTCTGGTAAGGCCAAGGCTTCGACCCTCCAAATACGCGTTACTGACATGCGGAGACAAACTCGATGATAACTTTCGCGATTTGGATACCGCACACGAGATCTACGTGCGGTCTCCCGAGCATTACCATCACATAAACCGTAAATAAAATAGATTTCCTCGTATTCACGAGCAGTTAAAACAGCGGGCATTTTCGGAAATTGAAGATAATCGAATACTGTTTATGTGTGATTACTGAACAATTAAGAAAAATATGTTTTTTTTTAATTTATTTGAATTAATCGAACTGTTTTTTTAAGTACCAAATAAAGCTTTCCATTTTCTATCCAGCCAGCATCTTTTCATAGATCTTAAAATAAGAAATAAAATCATTAAAGATATTTGAGACTAACTAAGTGGGTTTTGTTATGGTTTTGTGGTAAAAAAATATGTTTCTTAATTTTTTTTGGTACACTTTTATATCTTTTTGAAATCTGTACAAATTGTAGCCATTTTTAAAAACTGGATAGTTTGCGCCTTTCCAAAGTGATAAAATGTGTCCTCTCCCCTTGTAACTTATAAAATAGGAGAATAATAATAAATAAATTTAATATACGTCATAAATCATAAAATTATCAACGTTTAACTACAAGAACTTTTATACTACGTTAGTTGCTGCTACAGAACCTAATGGACGAGTCCGAATCGCACTTGGCTGCTTCTTTCAAATGATATCTACTTATAAGGTTTTGTTTTGTAATATTATGACTTCTAACAGTTTTTTTTTTAGTTTATACAAGAAAGAAGGATATTTCAAAAATTTAAGACATTTTTAATAAGTACCATTTCCGACGCAAAACTAACGCACGTGTACCTATAAGACCGCCGACGCAGGTAAATTACGCTGAATCAAAGGACATAGAGAAAACTAATTCGAGTCAAACTACCCAGAAATAAGCAACTCATCTCATATATCAATCATCTTATTAACGAAAAACCTTGAAAACCTTTTTGAATAGACTTATCTGTAGGAAGAAACGCGTGTTGAATGTAGCATTGCCTTATTGAATCCGTACATTAAAATGAATGAATGAATGAAAGAAGGAATGAATGAGTACATAATTTATTTAAAAGTAACAAAGCCTTAATGAAATATGGAATGGAATCATGGCACAATAAATTTGATAAAAAGTGGATGCTTCACGAAAAATAAAATTGAAAGAAAAAGGCAATTGCTTATCCCAGGTTTGCAACACCAGGTTAACACTGCAATAATGCCCTAAAGAAAAACTTATTAATGAAGAAGTAATGGTTACTGTGTGGCATATTCATGGTAGTATTAACATAGCTTTCTCAGGTCTGGACAAGAAATAAAAGCAGATGTTTTCTGTGCCAAATTAAAAAAAAAAAAAACGTGTGAGTGACGAAGCCCTTCTCGTGAATCTTAAAGATTGATTCACGAGAGCGCCCATAACGTGTCTATCTACCATGAAGATCCTGGCTTGATAGATACGACGCTCAATCCTTCTCTTCCAAGCTTGTACAGCGTTATCCTGAGGAATAGCACGTCCAGCAGTTGGGCTTGGGGCAGCCATGGCGCCAGAAAATCGACATACCGCCTTAGCCATAGGCGTGGGTGGCACCACAGAAAAGGTTTCGCGTATCAGTTGTTCGAGCGCAGTGGGAGCGAAGATGTTAGATTGCATAGACCGAGTTCTATCGGCCAGGGTTTGTTAGGCCACGGTTAAATTAGGCTCCAATAGCATGAAAGCGCGGTGCATGCGTGCTCGATACCCCGTTCTGCCCGTTTCCGCATCTCTTGCCCCGTCATACGCACGCATGAGGTTGGCGTTTTGAGTTTTAGTCCATCTCATGCGCCGTCCTATTATTATAGTTATTACTTTGTCTAAATATTTGGAGGGTTCACAAAATTTTTCTGCTTTTAAAATTTATAGGAATAAGCAATAATGCCTTTCCAATAATTCGTTTTATAGTTTTTAAGTTATTATTTTCCATTTTTGTTGTTAAAGCGCTTTTTCTTTTTTCACTTTTCACTTTCTAGGGGACTGTTTCATATTACTAGTACTCGTTAAGGTGGCCAAGAGAAAATAGTTATAGATTTACTAGATCGTACGGATTTAGCATTTTTTTAAGTAAATTTGCTTTGGCCTTAACACGAATCTATCATAAAAAGAATCTGCCGTAACCACAATCTGCCCCAAAACCTTAGGGTGCGTACAAATAGCTAGTAATGCAATCTGCAAAAAAAGTTCCCATGATTTGGATGCCTCTCGAGCGCGAACTGAGCCGCAGTAAAGCGCGCTCGTGGCCTGCTCTAAGCTATTCGTACATTTTCTGTTTTTTCAATAACATCAAAACATGCTCGATGCTCAATGTGGACGGGCGTTCGTGCGCTCTGGGTATAAAACCAATTTTTCCATTTGAATCATAGAAATCAGTTTACTCGTTTAGGAGGTAATTTAAGAATTATTTCTATCGTGAAAATGTAAACAATCAAAACTTTTAACGTTTTTGTTTTCTCAATTAAGCCTTTTATAAATTCTGTGCGCCACCAATGTCGCGGTCTTCGGAGTTTTTTTATGAGACAACGATCAGCTTTTGCTCATGACTCCGTACGCGAATAAACATTGTCTATCTAGTATCCAAAGCGTAAGTTCTTAAGCAAACTTTATTTGGCCTTGATAATGTGGTGTAAATGTTGGAAATATTTATTTATTTTTAATTTACCTACTCAGACGCATTGACGAACCTTTTTAGCAAGTTTCACATTGGTGCACTCAGTGAATAAGTTTTTCATACAAACTAAAAGTCATATGTTTTTCGTTCCCGTGGGAATTTCGGGTTACTTGCTTTGGTGCACTCCTACCCCTACATCTCTATCAGTCACTCAGGCGAGTTTTAATATAGGTATGTATGATACTGATGAAACTCTAATAAAAATTAGAGCACGAATGAGGTCTTCGGACTCTATACCTCGTGTGATCTATTAATTTTGTGAAGTGTCGCGGAGAGAGGTATTATGAAATGCAGAGCATTAAAAAACCAACTTCACTAACATTTTTAAATCCTTGTCAAAACCTTGGCTGAAGTGAAATGTCACCTACGTAGGTGACATTTCACTTCAGCCAAATCCTCCGCTTTTATACATATTTTTTTTTAGTTTTTTTTTAGTAGGTACTGAATCGATTTCCATTAAATTTCTATGGGCCACCTCTGACTTATTGTGATCTATAAAAATGAAACAAGAATTATCCAAATCGATTCATAATTGACCAATTTTTTTTAGTTTTTTTTTAGTAGGTACTGAATCGATTTCCATTAAATTTCTATGGGCCACCTCTGACTTATTGTGATCTATAAAAATGAAACAAGAATTATCCAAATCGATTCATAATTGACCAATTAATCAAGTGACAAACATGCACACGATTTGATAAGCTCTTCCTTTTGGAAGTCGGTTGAAAAGAACGTGTGCGGCGACAGACTCGACCGTGCTCGCGACGAAATACGGAAAAGATCTTACTCAGGATACCCGTAATGAATGTGTGGCTACCGACAGAATAGGTATAGGAGTTAAATAAAACAAACACAGATATTTAATGAAAATGAAGCAGCTCTGAAAAGAACTATCATATGAATTAAGAAGGCAGCAAGGCACACGACAGAATTGGTATAGGATTTAAATAAAACGCACAGATATTGAATGAATAATTATGAAGTAGTTCTGAAAAGAACTTTTAGTTTAGAAGCAAGCAGCACAGGTCACACACACGGCGTTCGAATGTTTTCGCACGCTCACGCACGCCGCCGTTTGGATGTCTCAAGCCACGCGCGCGCGACGTGTTGTTCACGCGACGGCCGCTGATGGAAAGAACGAGCGGCGGTTTTTTTTTTTTTTTTTTTTTTTTTTTTCCGCCACAGAAAGCTTTACTACCGACTTGACGCCCCTAAGGGAGCCACAGAAGGAGAGGAGGTGAATGCTTGATGCACGAAGAGGGGACCTTTGGGGGACTACCCCGCCAGCCAATCCCTAACAGTGCGGGACTCACCGAACCCAGCGTTACCCGCTAAACACCCCCTTTGCTGAGTTGTCCCGAGTTGGGTTAATCTCATCATCTGAACGACAGCCAATTGGAGTCAGAGGCTGCGTACGGACGAGCGGCGGCGACGCTGCTCCTTTTATACAATCGGGGAGACGCGGCAGCGCGCGTGTATTGAAGCGCGTTTTCTCCTAATTTGTGTTGCTTTATTATTCACACACTTGTTGTTGTCTTACTCAAATGACCTTGATAATTTTGTATAAAAATAGCACATTTTACTACTAAAATACATTCCACATTTTACCTTCTGAACCTCTTTTATTCAAGAAACCTTCCGCCTAAGTTCCGCCAAAAATGCTAAGTTCGTGCGCGATACACGTCCAAATACAGCGAGCGCAGGCATCGAGCGCTGGATATTACATTACTAGTTCCATTACACCAATGTGTACCCGCCCTTAGAGTAATAATATTATTCATAGAGCGCGCATATTGCATTTTCCGCCTAATGCGTAGCGAAAGCAGATGAATATTATGACAGATAGGGTTGTGAATCTTATGCAAAAATGTTAATCATTTTGCGAATGCATGAACTTACTGTGTGGCATACAGAATAATTTAAAAAAATGATATTAAGTAGTTAGTGTAGAATAAACACAGAAATTCGCTTCTGACATACACATGTTGAGCTCTCGATGACGACTACTAGTGCTTGCGGTGACAATACAGCGTTGTTCTCACCCGTGCCTACTGTTCCCACTTGGTCATGCGTGCTCTATACTTTATTATTATTACTCTAAGCCTAAAGCGAATAAATAATAGATCAACGCCCCGATCTTATCTACTACTACGACCTTAATTTATCAGTGATTTTTATTTATAAGCATTTTTTATAATAAATTGCCATGTAGATGACGGATGTAAGAAATGCGATTATCAAATATAATTTAATTTGTCAACGTTATGCCAGATTTTACATTTGAAACATAGCGTACATTTTTACAAATTCCGAACACAGACCTCCAGAATGATGTATTATGGAGAATGCGTGATGTAAATTAATCTCGTTAACTTGAAATAAATTTTACATAAATTTGATATGGGCTTGTACCTTTTTTCAGTCTCTGTGTCCTGGGTTGTGAATTGTAAAATAAATTTCATAGCGGTGTCTTTTGCAGTACCTTATGACTTATTCATTTATGAAAAATGCGTGGCTTTGAATTTGTGATATTATAATTTTGGCACCTTTCTGAGGGTGTGGTTCCACTGACGTGCATCTGGGTATACCGGGGCAGAGAAAGACTTGGACTGTCACTGAGCAAGTAATTACTACGTTCCGTCTTGCTAACTTCCGCTTTGGTCAATATATCGCACTACGCTCCACTCGTCCTAACTTCGTCAAAGCAAATGCACCATTATGTTGTGTGTTTTTGGTGCTTCAAAACCTATAAAAGTACCTATGACTATAGTCATAAATAATCTACTATGAAGATTCTTTACTTACTTTTAAGTGATTTCACTTAGTAAAGCACATTCAATTTAAGTAATGGCTTATTAGGAACCGCTCTGAAGTTTTGAGACATAATAGGCTTTATTAATTCCAATAATAAATTAATTACGTTTTTATGTAACTTTGGAATGTAATTTCCGAAGCTCTCTAGAAGTTAATGTTGACTAAAATGAATAATAAAAGACGCAAGATTACCAACGTATTAAGTACTAAGCTGTTAAATATTTTATTGAAACGTAAACTTCGCGTCGTGTTACTTAAATAGAGTGGCAAACGAGATCCGTAGAATTCGTTCTCGCTCGCAAAATTTATGTAAAATAATTACAACATTCTATTTTATAATTCAACGCAAATATTAACGTTGAACTTAATCCTAATTCGGTCCTGGGTTCGAATAACAGTGGTTGTATAGCTGGCTGAAATTAAAAGTAGGTACCTAGTGGTTGAGTATGTCTCGTTCAGACAAACGCATTGAAAGACTTTGTTTTATAACCTATTTGCGAACCAGAAGGGCTTCGCAAGTATTATAGTTATAACTTATTATCTGTTCAATTTTTTAGACTTACCCTTCTATTAGTTTGTGTGTAGGTGAATACAATAAGAAAACCTACGTATTCACTAGTTTTTATGTTATTCATGTCCAGACAAAACTACGACTCAAATTCCAGAATCTTGCGCCCGACACGCTCCGGCACAGGCCATTTGAAATCTATTAATGTGTAAAATAAGACTCAAATTATACCCAAGTTACAAAACGTGTTAGAAATACGTGGCGTGATTTACAGTGTATGGTAATCCTAGAGCAGAGATTTTAATCCACTTTTAGTCATATTCTCAGACACTATTATGTATGATTATGATGCATAAAATACTTATCTCTGAAATACAAGGATAAGTATTTTATGCATCATAATCATACATATTCTAAAACAAATCAACAACTTGCTAAGAATTCCGTGAAATTGTGAAAATACACTGTAATTTATCTCATTGGTTTGATGGCCAATTTAATATCTATTTTTGGTCTTTTCATCGATTGAATCCATTAACCAAATTTCCAGCAACTGAATGTCAAATGCTGAATTATAAAGGACAGTTGCTAACGGGTGCTACTTGAGTGCATCAAACCGGTGACTTTGGTTTATGTCATCAGTGTTTACATTTTTGTAATTATTTTCATTGTTATTATCATAACAACTCTTTTAATAAGCTCATTACTGGAATGTACATGTCCCTGATTGACTGGTACTCGTATAGGTCACAAAAGAAACCAATAGCGTACCTATATAAACCTGTGCTATTATTAATTTTTATTTACAAACCTAGGAACCTACGAACCTGGCTTCAATATTTTGACGACCAGCTGGTGTAGTGGTAACATACACTACATTCTATGCCAGAAGTCCTGGGTTCAAATCCCGGCAGCGGCTGACATTTGTGTGATGAACGCAGATATTAGTCAAGTCATGGATGTTTATATTTACTTAAGTTTATTTTAATGACAAACATGTATTTATTCAATATGTATGATTATATATTTCTTAAGTATATCAGTTATCTAGTATCCATAGCACAAGTTCTTTAAGAAACTTAAATTGGGCTACATAATGTTGTGTGAGTGTCAGAAATATTTATATATATATATTTATTTATATATTTATTTAAAAAAACTGAGTATGATATCTTTTTGTCTCAACAAAATATTAATATTCTATTTATGTATTTATATTCTAGGTTTCCCCCTAGTTCACAACATCGTATCCCAAAAAACAAGCTATGCTTACTTTGGGGCTATGTAGTTGGTGTGATTATCTGGGGATTTTATTATTTAATAATAATAATAATAATAATTGCAGCATTTCATGGACACACTCAAACAAAAATTATCAGTAACTAGTAGCCGCTTATAGAGCCTGCACACTCAGGACAACTCAAAATAAACAGTTTTATACCAATCAAAAATTATTTTACCGTAATCTAAACAATAACATAATCAACACTAAGGGCGGGTTGTATCAAACGGTTGGTTATCGTATCATACGTACGTAACTTTTTGACGATTACATCAGATGTTTAACGTACGTCAAATACAAAGCGTTGTTTCATCACAAAAAAAACTCTTCGTCAATGTTATTCGAGTTATTTCCACAATTGAATCATCATCACTATCATTTAAAATATATGAAAATAAAACAGAATCCATAATGTTAAAAGCTTTCAACCAAAGATGTCCTGCCTGTCAACTCAGTTTTCACTAGAAAGTTACGTTAACCAGTGGTTGGATGGACGGTCAACGTAATCGTTAATTTTTGACGTCCGTTATAGGCCGGCCTATTGGTGAAACAACCCGTTTTCTAGCTTGACAGTGGTTAACGCCATTTTTAACGTTGACAGACACGTAAAGTAGTTGTGATACAACCCGCCCTAACACTGATAATCAACAAACTGACGCACAAAAACAATTTAGTTCAAAATATGTATGACTTTTGGTTTAATATTTGGGGTCAGACTAAAGAACATAACAACGAAGCGGAGTGGATTCAAGGGGAAACGAGTTCATTATCAGCCATGAGTGGAATGAAATTTCAACAAATCTCTATAGAAACATTTCATGAAGTTCTTAAAAAACTGCAAAACTGGAAAGCACCGGGCTCTGATAATATCCACAACTATTGGTATAAAAAGTTCACATATACTCATCCATTCTTATTTAACCACATTAATAACTTTATAGAAAACCCCAATAGTATGCCTCACTATATCACAACGGGCATCACATACTTAATACCTAAAGATATATCTGACCTTAGTAACCCAGCCAAACAAAGACCGATTACCTGTCTTCAAACTATCTACAAAATTATCTCATCATGCCTTGCTGAAAATATATATAAATACATTGAAACAAATAACATAATGGCTGAAGAACAGAAGGGATGTAGGAAATTGAGTCAGGGGTGTAAAGAACAACTCACCATCGATTCAGTAATTCTAAGACAGGTCGCCAAAACGAAAAGTAATCTATATACGATGTATATAGATTATAAAAAAGCCTTTGATTCAGTTCCTCACTCGTGGTTAGTCAAAATACTAAATATATATAAAATTCATCCTAAAATAATAAATTTTCTAGAACAAACTATGTTAAATTGGACTACCAAATTAAAACTCAGTAACCAGGAAACCGATTTTATACCAATAAAACGGGGCATATTCCAGGGAGACGCCCTCAGCCCTCTTTGATTCTGCCTTGCTATGAACCCCCTGTCCAATCTTTTAAACTCAGCAGATGTAGGATACCATCAAGAATGGATTGACCCTGTCACACACCTTCCATCAATAAATAAGATAAATCACCTTTTATATATGGATGATATTAAGCTTTATGCTACCAATCAGCAAGGCCTTAATACACTAGCAAATATGGTTGATAGATTTTCACAGGATATCAATATGGAATTCGGTATTGATAAATGTAAAATTAATTCAGTTCATGCAGGTATACTTACTGAAAACAGCTACCAACTAAACACTGGAAATATTATAAAATCTTTAACAGAAAATGAAACATATAAATATTTAGGGTATAATCAAGCTAGACAAATAAACTTCAAAGAAAGCAAAACTTCATTAACTAATCTTTTTAAAATACGACTAAATACTATTATGAAAACACAATTGAACTCGAAAAATCTTATAAAGGCCATCAATAGTTACGCTATCCCAATTTTAACATACTCTTTCGGTATTCTAAATTGGAGTAAGACTGAACTCAAGAATATCCAAAGGGTAATACATACAACTCTCACAAAAAATCGCAAACATCATCCCAGATCATGCATCCAAAGACTGACCTTGCCGAGGTATGAAGGCGGCCGAGGCCTCATAGATATACTTAATCTTCACAATAAACAAGTAAGCTCCCTAAGAAAATACTTCCACAATAAATCCAATACATCTAATCTCCACAAAGCTATAGTCGAAAATGATAAACTCTTAACCCCATTGAATCTTAGAGATAAAACAAGTCAACGTAATGAATCACAAGTTGATAAGCAAACAAAAATTGCCACTTGGGCCGGTAAATCTCTCCATGGTAGACACTGGAACGACTTGTGCCAACCTAACGTCGACAAACGAGCGTCGAACGAATGGCTCAAGAATGGTGAACTGTTCCCAGAAACTGAGGGATTTATGTTTGCAATCCAAGATCAGGTTATCGAAACGCGCAACTATCATAAGCATATCATAAAAACTCGAATACCTACTGATTTATGCAGACGCTGCCACAGCGCCTCGGAAACTATCCAGCACATCACCGGGGCCTGCAAAAGTGTGGCCCAAACTGACTATAAATATCGACATTGCAAACATAATCCACCAGAAACTAGCAATTAAATACAATCTGATCCCCCCAACAGTTGTTCCCTACTACAAATATCAACCCGAAACCGTATTAGAAAATTCAACATACAAATTATATTTTGATAGAGCCATTTTGACTGACAGAACCACACATTTCAATAGACCTGATATAACAATAGTAGATAAAACAAACAATACAGCTCAATTGATAGATATAGCAATTCCGAACACGCATAATTTACAAAACACTATTTCAGAAAAACTAGCAAAATACGTTCCACTTAAAGACGAGATAACTAGAATGTGGCGATTAAAATTGTAGTCATAATACCAGTTGTTATTTCTACAACAGGTGTTATCCCAAAGCAGATACATAGATCATTTAAAGTATTAGATTTACCAGCCCACTCTACCTTAATAAAGATGCAAAAATCAGTAATTCTCAACACCTGCAGACTGGTCCGAAAATTTTTGAGCAATGCCGAAGATCTCTCATAGAACAATACCCCTATTAGTACCTAGTTACCCAAGGTGCACACTTGGTTTAGGCCCGTGTGCACTTTTATTCCGGTGCTTGCCTAGTACCGAGAACACTTAATGTTTTAAAAAAATAATAATAATACTCTTTATTGCCAAATAAAATACAATTTTACAATTACTATGAATTATACAGATATTGACAACGAGCCTTATCGCTACAAGCGATTTCTACCAGGCAACCAACAAAAGGAATCCATTTGAAATAAATTTACAAAAAGAAACAACATTAAAGAAAAATAAACAGAAATCTTTGGGCAGAGTATTTAGACGGTAAAACGTTAATCGTATACATTACATAATAAATAGTATAAAATATAAATTAACAATGGGTGGAGTTGCGTAAAATGGACTGGCTCCTAAATTGTACCACCTTAAAATCTACCAAACCATAAATATATTTTTTAAGCGAGCAACACTATTTAATCATATTGCCAACATAATAAAGAAGCTGCCATTTTTGATTCGCCGTGTTTGCAAAAGAAAGATTTGAGAAGCGAAAACAAAAAAAACTACGTTTTATTGTTATTTTTTTGTCATATTTGATAAGATTTTTTGTTTTAATGGTAAGTACAATATTGTTTCATGATTAATATTCTTGTGTAACTGTACTTTATAGTTTATTTAGTAAACATTGTTATTCATAATGTTTGAGGTTATTTTTCTAACGGAATTTTTAAATGTATGTAAGCGTGTTGCCTAAAATGTACCACTTAAAGTATCCTTATATACTAAAGTATATTTAATACTTTAAATATATGTATATATATATTTAAAGTATTATATATATGTATATTTTTTTTTCAGATGTCTGGTAAGGAGAAAAAATATTATAAATGGTCAAAAGAAAACTTAGAGAGGGCTTCAGATTGTTTAAAACAAAAATCCATCATGTTGATATTTTTGTTAAGTACAATAAAGGAAACCCCTTGGTACAATTAAAGAGACTGGTTGCTTTAAATGGACCGTTGGACTTTAAAAAAAACTGTAATTTTTAGATTATATAAAAGATTTAATTACATTTGAAATAAAAAAAACTATGTCATTTAATAGATGGACTTTATATTTTTTTCATTTACCTATTTCTTTCCAACTCCTCTAAAGTCGAGGTAAATTTGGATTATTCACTAACCGGTACAATATTGGAAACTGTACATAGATACCTACACTTAAATAAATATAAATTATATATACCTATATAATATATATATATATACACACATACATACATATATATATACATACATTGATATATATCAATGTATATAAAAATAAAATTGATAATTGTTTAATGCAGGAAAAGTATTTCAATGCGTTAATGACGTAGCTGGCGTAAATAGAACTCTTTCAGGTTGCGTTTGAACGAGTGGATAGTTTTAGCTGAAAGTATAGAAGGAGGTACAGAGTTCCACAAGCATGCTGCGCGGACGGTGAATGACCTGTGAAATGCTTCCGAAGAGTGTTGTGGTGTAGATAGCAACAAGTTGTTAGAAGACCGTATTTATAGGTAATCATACGAACTTACCTTAAGTGAAGTTCGATTATGATTATATGAGACGGTCCATTCGAAGATATAATTAACCAGGTATCTTGCAAGCATCAACGCACATTCAGAGGTTATTTGACAACACCAAATTTCTTCCATTCTGGACTGGGAGCGAAAGAAAAACGTAGAATGTGCCAGATGCTTCTCTTCCCGGACATACTGTAAAAGTCAGTTAAGGGAGTGGTTTTAAAGGCTTTTTTGTGGGCGATAGGCTGACCCCTGTCACTACAATTGTCTTTATCCATCTTTATGATACCTTCAAATTTGACAAACGTGACATCGGATGGTCCTATAACCTCTGGTGTTCTGCTTACCCCATTAGGGTTACAGGCGTGTCGTTATGTATGTATGTACCAAATTTCTTGATCCTTTTTTGTAGAATTTCATGTCATTTATAATGCGGAATTTGACCAGTATATTATAATATTTACTATTATAATTACAACATTTTATTTGAACCCAATGTTACCTCTAGTTTTTTATTCTCATAATGATTAATTAAATTTTGCATTTGACATTTTTATTTATTATTTATTTAATTTAGGTTAGTCAAATCTTTATTAAATTATCATTTCTATTTTGAATTTAGATGTGATTAAAGTTTAATTTTAATTCAATTTATATAAATAAATTATTATAATATTATATTAAAAATTAATATAAATTTATATATATATCTATATATTAAGTATATTCAATTTCTATTTGTAATAAATTAAATTATAATTTAATTATATTTTATTTTTACATATTCAAATTTTAATATTCAATATTCTATTTTATTTAAGGTTTTATTCAACTCAATTCCAAGTTATGTTTTTATTTTTTAATTAAAATTTAAGGTCAATTTATAATTTTATATTAGTATAATCTGCAGTGGATACCTTACCCCCTTAGGCTTTAGCTGAATATCAGCGTTTTGTTCAATGAACAATAATGTCGCAGAGCTATGGCCCTTTGCACTGCTACAGCATACATACTAAATCGGTCATTATTTTTATTTATTTATTTATTTACACTTCAGTATACAGTACAGAAGATAGTAAATGATAAAAAAAAATCAGTGTGTTGTGTAAGTACTACTAGGCGGTATTATCGCTGACGAGCGATTTCTTACAGACAACCATGCTTGTGGAAACAACATAAAAATAATGTATTATCAAATTCTTAATACTTAAAAAAATTACAAATCACACAAACATTTAAAAAAAAAAACCATAACGAGTAAAACAAAAAAAAATGCTAATTATTGCATTATACCTAATTAAACATAAAACCTAAATATATAAAATTATAATACATACATACTAATATAATAAATATAATACATAGATTAATAAACTATGTAATAAACATAATAAATATAATTAACATACTACATAAATATTACAATAGGTACTTCTTTATGGTTGTATTTGACTCAGATAATGACTTTTTAATTTAATTTTAAAAGAATTTAAAGATGAAGCAGATTTAATGGCAATGGGAAGATGATTCCAAAGTGATACTGCTCGAACCGCAAAAGATTGGTTGTAACTATGCGTTAAATGTGAAGGGGTGGAGAGCATCAAGTTGTCGGTAGAGCGTAGGTGTCTCTCGTGATTCTCGTGTCGGTATCGGAAGTGGTCACCAAGGTAGCTCGGAACTACAGGATTAAACAGCACCCGGTACAGTAAAGAAAGAACATGAGTATCATTATTGTTCTATTTTGTGTTTCTTGTATTTGTTTTGTTTGTTGTAGTTGTCAATAAATTTATTCTGATTCTGATTCAAATATTTTTTTTAAAAGGCAACACAGACTCACTCCTGCTCGAATCAAGGCTTCATTACTGTCAAAATTTTATCTAGAGAGAAAAATTACATTCCTAGAATGATCAGAGAAGCCATTGAAATTAAAAAAACATCCTAATTTCAATCGAGAAGATGGTTGGAAACTATCCCCGACATGGGACCCTATCCTGAAAAATATTACATCTAATATCCAGCAAGCTGCACGACCTGAAACTCAAGGTACATTCAGCTCATTATGTGTCAATCCAGAACGCTACGCTCGAAGACTGAGAAACAGATGGAGGTGATGATGTATACCTCTTTCCACTGTCAAGACGCCTGACACCTCAGTTGCTCGTGACCACGGGGTCTGAAAGGATACCGAAACGTTGAGTCAAAATGTAAAATATAAATTAAACGCGATAAATCCGGTTAAAAAGTGTAAGAGTAAGAGCTTCCGATTATTCGATGATGTTAAAAGGTCCTTTAAATGTCTAGATTTTTGTATAGGAAGCTATAAGTCTAAATAAAAAACAGTTTTGTGTAGTCGAATGAGGAAGCCCTATCTGGGATATTTTTCTCCAAAGCACTTTTTTGAACACCCTGTATATATTGTTTTGTGATTCAGATATGTGCAATTATTACAAATAATTACCCAACAGCCTTAACACTATGCTTTAGATCATGTTTATTCTACACTTTTCTACATCAATGTATGTATGAAAATGACTCATTATACTCATTGTCTCCCTCATTCCCCTATCCTTTTCCCAAGTGTGAGCGAGACAACGAATCTGACGCAGCGCTGACAGCTCTAACAGCTGTCAATTGATCAAGAACTCGTCTCTAAATCGTCAAGCAGTGAAGACCATAAAGTAACTTTTATAGGTTGAGATAGAGATATCAGCTAATACGGAGCTCTAGCGCCATCTAGAACTTAGTGACTGAAACTTTTACTAGAACCAGTCGGGAACTTTCCCTGTATTTTTCTTTAAGAATATTTAAGACTCCTCAAATATGTATATTATCATGATTATATGAAATTGCAGCGTTGTTTCCGAAATCCAGTAGAATTGTCGGGTCAGAATTAAAAAAGGAGCGTCAGAGTCCAAATGGAGGCCGGGTTGTGGGTAAAAGGAATGCATGAAAAACGCGATAAAAACAACATTCGAAAACGCGCAGTAACGAACACAGGTAACGAATGAAAGATAGATTTAATGAGTTGGTTAGGTAATTGATTGAATGAACCGAAGAATATGAAAAGTAGGATGAAAGAGACATTGTCTATGGCATTTTTCTAATTTTATAAATTATAAACAGCGCCATCTATATCTTAGTGATACTAACGAAATTTAGTGAAAACACCGTGGTGCAGACACGCGCAGTGAAATACATTCTTGTTGAACTCAAACACCAAAGTGCTGTTAAATAATGATAGTGCATCGCGATTGTCCAGAAGTCACTGGTAAATCTAAATCCTAATATTCCATTATTACCCTTTGTTATTCCATTTTGGTCCTTCGCGCGCCACCACTTAAAGTAATCATACAATTTTTCTACCGTTATAACTATTACTAAGAACAATTGGTACTAACGATACATACCATTTAATTTTGGTGGCCGGCACTTTTGAAAAAGGCCCAAGAATGTATGGAGCCAAAACGATCTCCTTTCGTTTGGTGGTGGGATGGATTTTTACAAAGTAACACGTATTTGGTGGCTTCGGGCAAAGGTTAAGTGATAAACGAGGTATTTTTGAATATTTCGTCTTTAACGAAACTTGCTGTATTTTTATTGATTTTTATTTGGAATTTTTGAAAAATACCCAGAATTTGGTAGATACGAGTTAATAGTGCCCAAATACCCGTTACTTTGTAAACACTATCTTTTGTTTCCGATAGTTTAAGTTATTTCGAAACAAAAAAATCTAGTTTTATGTATATTTAACTAAAGCCAAATGGGGGAATACAAAACTTTAAGAAAAGTCGTATTTTTATACGAGCATAATTTTGTAGCGTCATAAAAAAAAAACTTTGTTCTGTTCAAACATTTTTAAAAACATTCCTATTTATTGTTCTTTCTTCGGAAGTGTTAGTCATTCTCATTGCTTGCCAAATCTCTGAGTTAAGGGCTAAAAACTAAAGTAAGAGAGCACTTTTAATGAAACTACATGAATTTTAAATATCAAAACTTTAGTAACAAAATCAAAGCAAAAACTTAAATCACATGTTCAAAATATAAACAAAGATTTCTTATACATAATAGGGCCCTTTTCCGTACTTCTGTGGTAGTTATTTTTGGTCCGTCCCCAAACAAAAAAATCCAAAGGATCCAAAGTCGGCTAAAAAATCATTTAGAATTCGACTAAAAAAATTCAATAAAAAAAATATCAAGTTTCGTCAAAGACATATATGGCTAGAAATGTTCAAAATACCTCGTTCATCACCCCTTTAACCTTTACACCTAGTCTACAAACACCCTGTACCTATATCTCTCAAAAAAAATATATTTTTATTTTCAACGTCACTGTACCATTTTCATAACATTTACAAGGAACGAATAATTTTTCTCCTATTCTTTGCATATCATCGCCGGTTTTTCTTTTTGCTGCAACGCTCATATTCAAATTTTTCACTTATTCAGTATATTTTAGTTTTAAATTGGATGCAATTTTTTCTGCCATATCTGTTTAGGTATATTAAACTATGCTGTAGCAGACTATCTGAATAAAACTGAAGCTCAAATTATGAAACTTTAGTGACTTCAAGTTTTCTACATTTATACATATTTGGAAAAAAGCAAATTTGATTAAAAGGAACCAAAAGAGAGATATTCTATTTCAACATCGAGTATGAAGATTAATAGATTTACAACTTCATGCGGTTTTGTCCACATAACTTTGATTCATCAAGAATTTCTAGAAAAAATACCATATACTTATAAATAGTATAAAATTTTTATTATTCTTCAAGGATACACAATTGAGTTGGAATTTTCCATAAGAGCTGACGGGACCGGATGCTTGATTAACGTGGGTACGTTTTGAACTAAGGGTTTTGAAGCACAGAAATCGACGAGATTAATTTATGATCTGCGGCACCTATCCTTGTACAGATCGGGCCCAAAGTTGATTAATCTGCTTATAGTATGATATAAATAGGAATCACTACGTCACGACCAACAATTTAAAAATATTTATAATTTTAAATAAATGAAAATTGTGATAAATAAAAATTACCCGGCCAGGATTCTGTAAAGAAATTGGGCTCGGGTGGTCTTAGCTGCAAAGCTATACCATAAGATGGAGCTACGTTAGCAATATAACGTAAAAACAAAAATGTGGTAAGTAATTTCGAGGCGCACCGCCAGGCACCGGTAGCTCAGTGGAAGAGCGCTCGTCCGGCAAACGAGAGGTCCTAGGTTCGTATCCCGGTCGGGTAATTTTTATTTATCGCATTTTTCATTTATTTAAGAATAATTGAGCATTTTAAATGCAAAAATTAATTTGTTGGGTGTCAATAGATCAGTAATAGTTATCCACAAGTGAACATAGCAAAACACTAATATTGTTTTAAGTTTTAACGACTTCAGATTATTGACTTTTTAACGTCAAGTTAAAATGTAAAATCCGGTTAAAAAGTATTTTATTTTAGCAAAAAAACTTTTTATACGGGTTTTAAACTTGCTTATAGTAATTTCACATTTTATCTCGACATTTCGTTGTCTCGACAGATACCCTGCTCTCAAGTTTTAATCGTGAGAACGTATGATATTTTTATATAAGTATTTTTTATATTTTATTCGAAAATCAGAGATTCATTGTAGAAATCGTTATCATCCTTTAAGGAGTTATTAAGTTTACAGTCAACACAGCCTTAAGATAATTATTATTCTTCACAGATGGTAGGTATTTCAAACAAAATGAGACGTTCAACAGAACGGAACAGATTCATTCCTGAATGCAGGATTTCGTTTTTATCTATTATTAAATACCTAACTAATTGTTCTATTGAATTCGTTGGGATTTCTTGAGATTTCAAAGATATCAGGTGAAGCTCCTTTATTCTGTCAGCGTAGTCCGCGAGCGCTTTACGAAGTCTAGATTGAATATGAAAGTGGAACACTTCGTTTGAATTGATTCAAAATGAATTTTAAGAATAGATCTCAAATTGGAATACTGTTCTCTTGAATATTTTTTAATAGTGAAGTTAAAAACTTTTTTCAACCGGCTTCCAAAAGGATTTTTTATGTGCCTTTATTATACTAGTTTTTGGACAATTATGAATCTATGTTGAATATTCTGGTTGCATATGAGAGACCATACTTGAGAGGTGAACCCATATAAATTTTATCGAAATCGATTGAGAACTACCGGGAAAATTATAAATTCTTGAAAAATTGGTATGAAGCAGAGCATACGACCACTTTGGCGATGGGGTAAACTTATCTGCCTCAGACGCCAGTGGTTGCGGGGTCGATCCCCGCACGGAACCAGAAAAAAAAATGTACCGTGTCTGGGTGTTTATCTATTTATGTATTTATATTCTAGGTTCCCCCCTAGTTCGCCATATGGTATCCCATAACACAAGCTATGCTTACTTTGGGGCCATGTAGGTGGTGTGATTGTCTGGGGATTTTATTTATTTATTATTTTATTTATATTTATACCTTGACAACTTTATACTTCACCCAAAGTTTTGATGTGGGTTTTTTAATGCTCTGTATTCGTTGATTATATATGATGTAATATTAAACCTAGCAATTTTGATTTTTTGTTTATAACATTTTGTTACTCCACTTGACATGATATTTTCTCACTTTTGTTTACTCTTAAAATAGCAAATTTATTGGCTTTCAACGTAACTCACTTTATAGTAGTTATTTTTTAATATTTCCAATTACGACTTATTACGAATGAAATGTCTTCTTGGTGACAACGCATTTTTTCCAAGATCGCTCTTTTTTACTATACCAATATGATTACCTGGCGATTATGTTGCGAGTAGCTTTGAAAATTTGAATTCAAATATGTGCCCGTTGGATATTAGTTTGTGCTTTATACACTTAGTATTAAAAGTATTACATAATTTATAAATATTTTGTGTTTGTATTTTTAAATTACATTAACAAATCTATTATTATATTATACCTATTACCTATCATCCACAGCCTGTAGACGTCCACTGCTGGACATAGGCCTCACGGTGTTTTCACTCAGAATCTGGTCGCCAAACAAATCTATAGATGGCGTTGTTTGTAAAGTTACAATGTATGAAAGAATTATCTTTTGCTTTATTTATGTTAATAATTTACATAAAATATTTTTTTTTTGGTTTAGAGAATTATTAAAACAAAGTAACTGCGCTGCAATTAGACCCCTGCTTGTTATTTGGTACTTCGATTTACAAAATGGCCGCGGAAAAAATGTTGTGTGCCTCAATGGAATAGGACTGTAAGTAGTGCTACACTATATTTACCAATATATTAACCAAGTTTTGTGAAGCGATATAGAAGAAAATAATTTTTATCAAAAAATGTGTTCTGAATATTATAAAACGTAGAAATAAAAAAAATTCAAAGTGTGTATTTGTTTTATTTTTACCTCATAGTAAAGACAACTTAGAGGTTCAGGAAAGTAATTAGTATGAGCTTTATAAGGTTTGTATTTACTTTTACTTTATAAAGATATCTAAAATACCCCTGGCTGCTTGCCCTTGCAAAACTTTTCCAAACAAATATGTAGATGGCGCTGAAGCCACATTTTAACTGATGTCTCAGTTTATAAAAGTTACTTTGTGATAGGCTTCCCCAAAGGTCCTCCACGTCGCTAGGTCCCACGCCGCCCTCATTCAGCGTTTACCGGCGACTTTGACCAGGTCGTCGGTCCATCGTGCGGGAAGCCTGCCTACGCTGCGTCTCCCAGTACGTGGCCGCCACTCGAGAACTTTTCTGCCCCACCGGTCATCTGTTCTGCGAGCTATGTGCCCTGCCCATTGCGACTTCAGCTCTGCAATCCTTCAATACCTATTATATGTTAGCCAAAATACGTTCCCTGCTGGAAGGGACCATTCTAATTTTTTGTTTCAAAATATAATCGATGGCCTGGGTTCCTAACCTGGAGGTAATTACCGCGGGGGTAAAACAACAATATTACGGGGGTAACGAAGAACCTAATGTAAAAAACAGAGAAAATAAATAATAAATAAAATCCCCAGACAATCACACCAACTACATGGTCCCAAAGTAAGCATAGCTTGTGTTATGGGAGAGCATGTAGCGAAACTAGGGGGGAACTTAGAATATAAATATATAAATAGATAAACAGTGTCTGGGACACGGAACATTTTTTTTTCTCGTTCCGTGTAGGAATCGAACCCGCAACCACTAGCGTCTAAGGCAGACAGGTTTACCCGTGGTCGTCAAAAATCCCGACTTTTTTTAATAAAGTCTTATGGAGTGATGAGTCGCAATGTAGAAGTGGTGGGTATCTGAACCTTCACAACATTCACAGCTGGCAGCTAGAGAATCTTTACTAGACGAGAGATGATCGGTCACTACACATGTTTAAAATAAACTTATGGTGTATAATACGACCAGTAGAGCTGCCTCCAGTATTAAATTTCATAACTTGTTTGTAATTTTTATAACATCAATTGGCAGTGCAGGCCGCTCGGGACGTTTGGTCGAACTTCAATGGTGGTCTCCAAGAAGGTGAATTGGGCGATTTGGGCCGATCTTGTGGTCACCTTGGTGGCTTAAATCCCTTGGATTTTTTTATGTCTTAAACAGAATTTATGCCAAAGCAACATAGAATGCAAGCGAACTCTTAAGCGGAATTAACAGCCGATGTGCATAGGTGTCAGTATACGAATTAGAGGGAGACAGTTGTAAAAATTGTGGACAGTAAAAAAACGAATTTTTTTGTGTTTTTTGCACCTGCACCTCCCCATAGCAATAAAAAAAAACATAGAATAGCAAATGAGGTTCAAATTTTGTTTAACTCTACGATATTTTTTTTACAAGTACTCATAAAATCCATGTAACCGTTTTCTGAATGTAAGTATATAAATAAAGATTTTTTTGGAATAATTTGCTAGAATAGATTAATTTAGTATTCATAAAAACACCTCAGATTTCGAAAGTAATTCATTTCAAAAGTCTCAAACATCTACTTGAGAATCTTACAAAAGCATAAAAATTTTACCTTAATCGAATGTGTGGCAATGGTGATTTTTTTCTAAAATCAAATACTAATGATTTCTCGAAAATGTCACTCTGAGACGGTATCCCTGGGACACCTTACCTACAGGTTGACTGGTGGGTCACGTTTGAAATTCGAGGACGTGGTAGTTTGAGATCACACATGAAGAGAAAAAATAGAATAAACAATAATTATCAATTATTTACTGAGTAAACTTAACCGAAAGTTAAAGAATTGACTACGCAACGCATGGCAGCACTTGGCGTTAGCAGCCTTCAGCGTGCCAGGTCACGTGCCGCGATTAACTCAGGCGTAAGTAAAGTAAATAAATAGTTACAAACCTCTATTTATTTATGTGAAATTGAAAAATGAAGTGCCTAATTTATATTTATGACCAGAATCGAGTACAGAGTGCTATCCTTCAGTATATCCTAATCCTAAAACTTGTTACCTGTCACACTGTTTACGTAGAGGGTAAAATCTGAAGTCATTATAAGTCCAAGGGATAATGATATTAAAAAGTTTAGGAAACCCTGATCTATGGTAATATGTACTAGGCTTATCCTGAGAGTTACTAAAGCGACTATTCTCTGTGATCATCACAACTCTTTATAATTAGCCCACTGCAGGGCTGAGTCCCTCCCCTGGGTGAAGAGGAGGTTTAAGCCATAATCCACCAAGCTGGCCTAGTGCTGGTTGGTGGAAGTCAGAATATTCTGGACGCCGAAATGGCTTCTGACAAACCATAATGACTATCGTATCCAAGTATTTGCATCACGCGGGACCAACTGCTTAACGTGCCCTCCGAAGCACGGAAGTCGCCGTGAAAAATAAATGGTCGGCGGTCACCCATCCAAGTACCGACCGCGTCGAACGTCGCTTAGCTTGCGATATCGTATGATAAACACAGTAACCACGGCGCCACGACGACTTCCTACTCTCTTTACTGTACTTTTAATACCTTGTGTTGTCATTTACGACAACCGCAAATGGGAATAGAGTAGTGCTATAAGGTAGTTGCTAGGAAGCAACGTGACATGACAACACCGCACGTACACACCTTGCTTGAGCTCTTTCCTTTACCTTAACTTATTAAGTAAAGGTATGGTTGGTTTATTAGTTTTCTTATAAACTGCGTAGTAAGCCAATCAAAGCTAATAATAGGTTTTATAGGGAATAATAGGTTTAATAATAGGTTTTATAGGGCTAGGGAGAAGCAATTATTACGCTATTTGTACAGATTTTCGAGATATGAGCAAAAACCTGAAAATAGGGACCTTTAACCACAGCATTAGCACACCCACCTTCGAGGTGGTTTTAGTGTGTTAATCTGGATTCCATAACTGGGCTAATTTTCAAAACTAGACGATTTTTTTTCCCTAATTTTACTAATTTGACTGGCCTATAATGCTTTTGAGCCTTGCGCTCTTATGACAAAATAGGCTAATTGATCTTTTAAAAAAATACATATTTTAAATAACTGATAACTTTATAATTTTAATATTATATTCGTGTAGAAACACGAAATATTTACGTCAAAAGTTGCGATAAAATTGGGGCTGAAATATGGATTTTTCAATGATCGCAACCCCATAATATCCTCCCATAAGTATAACGCTGACTATCTCAAAAAGTATACCTACTTTTGGAGTTTAACAAACAATGATGAGGTTGTATGGAAAAATGTATGGAACGAGAAACCTTAACATCATCATCATCATCATCACAACTCCGTGTAATGGGCCCACTGCAGGGCATGAGTCTCTCCTCTGGGTGACGAGGAGGTTTAGGCCATAATCCACCGAGCTGGCCCAGTGCTGGGTGGTGGATGTCAGAATTTTCAGGGTGCCGATATGGCTTCTGACAAACCCTAACGACTACTGTATACAAGTATACAGCACCCGGGACCGACAGCTTAACGTGCCCTCCGAAGCACGGAAGTCGCCGTGAGAAACAAATGGTCGGCGGTCACCCATCCAAGTACCGACCGCGCCGAACGCTGCTTAACCTGTGATATCGTAAGATACACAAAGTAACCACGGCGCCACGACGGCTTCGACGACCTTAACATAAAAATGGATTATTTCCTAATTTCATATCAAAATATACAATCGTTCATTGTCACAAAAACTCAATTAAATTTGTGGGATTGGTACGTGAGATCATCATTCATTAAATCAACATTTATGAATGCATTAAAGGACGACGCATAATTTCGGTACCACGTATAGCCATGTAAGATACGCCGTTGGATAGGTCTTAGTAACTTCAATCAAAGTTACTATGGCGCCAAGTTCCGGTCACTGACGACCGGTCAGAGTCAAAATAGCAGTTAAGGCTATTTTCTTAATTTTGACTTCGGAGATTTTGATTAATTTTATTAGGTTGGTTATCAGCTTGAATTCAGAATCAAGAAAGGCGCCATACCAATTCTTGTTCTAGAAGATTTTTCAACGATATATCACACATGTCTATTGAGGTCTATCTCATACAAAGTGATGCGTCGTCCTTTCACTTCGCACTTGGTTCATTGTTTTTAGAGTCTTCAGGTACCTATGTTTACTTATTTTTCTGATTGACTAAAGAAGTTTCAAAAAGCTCAGAAAATAAAATGTAAACCAAAGTGTTTGAAACTTTGTATACATAATCTTGAAACTTGATGTTCCTTAATAATAAGATTCTAAATATATAAATCCCAGACCCAAAGCTTATTCATAAGGTGACCCGGCTTACGAAACTTTCAAGATCAAATTAATGTGAAGACTATTTTGACTGCGAAAACTCAATTTTAACATGATCTTGGGAGTTTTCTAATACGACAATGAAATATGAAACTTATTTTATTAAGACTTTATGAGCTTTCAGTAAAATTTTGGTTCATTTTTTTGAATATTTGGCTATAAGTTCCGATCTTCTTGAGAAAAAGACAATACCATTTGTTCATGTGTCGTTGTAACGTTTAAACTGGAAACAATATTTCCACTGAAACTACTATCCTTCACAGACCTGTTGTTGTAGTAGTAACATACGTTGCATTCTATGCTAGAGGTCTTGGGATCGAATCGCGGCGGTGGATATTTGACTCTTGGTGTAATTTTGTGAAATTTAATTTAGTTTGATTTGGTTGATTTCATTTGGTTTCATTTAATTTGATATGATCTGTTCTGATTAAATTTGTTTCAATTTATTTTTATTTACTTTGTTTTCATTTGATTTAAATTAACTTAATTGTAATAATTTTAACTTTATTTCTATTAATTTTCGGTATTTTTAATTTTTTTTACTAATTGAATTTTATTCATGTACTCTTTTTTGTACTTATCTGAAACTTATTGTAAACTGAATAACAAAATAGGCTTCTTATAATTGGCTTCTGTAGCAAATAAAAAAAAATTAATTATGTAATCGATTGTGCTGTAGAAACCAGTAAAGTGAAATAAATAAATAAAAAAACACAGATGAGCCTGCAAGTCATCAATGTTTTTATGTTGAGTTCTTCTAAATTAAGCATGTTTATTCAGGTTTACTGGGTGAGTCGTTAAAATAATTACATTTATTGAGCTAAATTAAAGTTTGGGCCTGGAAAGTCAAAAAAAAAAAAACAAAAGGTATGTTTGTAGAAATAATAATGTATTTTAGTTGCACATTCAACATGTCCGATTGATTTACATTTCTGTAGGAATAACATTTGAAGCAGCATACAAAAACCGTCTCCGTTTTTATTTCAAACCAAGATTTATTTCTGGACCTTAAAAATACAGCAAATGCTTAATCATTAAAAATATATATTTTTAACAAAACATCGATCTTGGCACTCTAGCTAAAGAAACAGTGGATGCTCTAACTAATGCATATAATGGTTTCAGTTTTCATCTATAGAGTTTGACAGTCAAAATTGCTTGCAAAAAAAGGTTCTTTGGACTACTCACGCTAAAGCTAGCAACTCACGCTAAGATCGATGCCAGCAACGCCTAGAGCCTGAAATTGTGCCTTATTTATTGTCATAGCCTAATATAAAGTTACTGAAAACTGTACTCTCTGAAACTGAAATGGGAAATTTTTCAGAATCAATGAATAATTCTAGGAATCAAAACGCTTTCCCGGTTCCAATGTCTGCCTTAATTATGTGAACACTTACGAATAATCTGCACTTTATCACTATTCCTAGCAATGCCATATACCGGATTTTCTGTGAAACAAATAATTATATATGTAGGATGCAATATTGTGACTTTCTCTTATCCTTTGATATTCTCCTACATCTACTAAAATTTATACCGTCGGTTGTGTATCTGAATGTGTTCGCTAACCTTGACCGAACCAATATTGGATTCAGACATCGAAACAAAAGCTCATTTGTCCTTTTGTTATATAACAAATGTGACGAAATCTGCTACACGTGGCTGACTGATATTTCACATTTTATGTAGTAAAATATCGCGCAAAACTTTTCGTCGCTTTGTGGGCGACAGGCTGATCGTTATAATACCTCAAAAGTTTAACGTGATATCAGATTGTTTTATAGTCTCTGTTGTTCTGCCTACTCCAAAGGTATCTATGCGTGAAGTTATGTATGTTATGATTATGAACTTTTTCAATTACATATTATATTATAATAATAAAAAAAAAATGATATTTCAATTATCCTTATTTTCTATTTGTATAAATGTAAATAAGGTAATAAAATATCTAGTACCCAAAATCATTCAACTATTTAGAGGTTTGTTTGGTAAAGTTTGTCTTGAAACCTGTCTTTCACAAATATAAGTTAATGGAATGCAATAATTTTAAATAAGAAAGATCTTAATTAATTTTATGAAGAGATATTTTAGTAGTTATCTAAAATTATCGTAATTGTAATGTCTTTTGATAGCAGAGTATTTTTTTAAGATAAAATTAATAAAAATGTTATTTTATCAAACTAAGCAGTTATTTAAGTAACTGGAATGTTTAATAAAATATGGTAAAATAAATGTTATTGTTTCGTTTCTTATTATTCATTTTCACAGGTAAATCATATGGCTTCATATTCAGCATTCAATGTGTTAGGCGAAAATGTAAATTTACACAAATATGTTTTTTTTTATATTGTAAGGACGTTTGTCTTCCATGCCACCTGATGGAAAGTGCGCATGAAGACTATGGTGTTACACGTCCATCCACGAGAAACTAGTTCACTCGACACTTAAAAGTTCCAGGACTGTAGTGGTCAGTAAAAACAGACGCAGGCAGATTGTTCAACTACTTGGCAATCCGTACCAAAAAGGAACTATCGAAGCGTTTTGTTCGACTTCTTGGTAAATTCACTATATAGGGATGGAAGTTCTGTCTGCGTCTGGTATTCTGGTGGTAAAAAGGAGTGGGATCAATTTGGTCAAAAAGAGCACTCGCACACTCACCAAAATGTAGCCGATAAAATACTGTCAAACAAACAACCTTACGACGATGCTCCAGCGTCTGCAATTTTTTATTTGTGAGGTTGTTGTTATTTATGAGTTTACGGGCTCTTCGGTCAACAGAGTCTAACGCTTCGAGCTGATATTTGGCAGAACCATCCCAAAGGTGACTACAGTACTCCATGCACGACCTCACTTGGGCTGTCTATAAGTTGAACAGCCGTTCAGGGCTGAAGTACCGCCGGACCTTCGAGATGATAACTAAATTTTTGGAAGCCGTTTTAGCCATTTTTATTTATTTATTTATTTTCACAAAATTCACAGCTCTTAAATCAAGATACAATATAATTTTAAGTTATAAACACTTACAGCCATTTATGGATTTACATTTTTAAGTATAACAGTAAGCAGACATATATTTGAACAGAAGTTCTGATTACAAAAACATTTAAATATTACAAAAACTTAGATTAAAAGGTAATTGAAATGGATCATTTGGTTATAAAAAATTGTTTACAAAGATTTAAAATTACAATAATGAATAAAAAAAAATCACAATTATAATAATACGATATGAATGATATATACGATAAGAGGATGAGAAAAAAAAAATAAGTACAAAATGGAATGTAGCGTATGTGTATGAGTGTGTGAATGTGGTTGTGTGTGTGTGTGTGTGTGTGTGTGTGTGTGTGTGTTTGTGTGCATACTAAATAGTGAAGTGAGCTATAATTTCCTGCCCATACTTATCCCGACTCCTATGAAATATGTCTGAGTTTTGTGAGAATGTACTATTGTATGTATTTTGCATTCTTGTGATTATAGAATTTTGTGTGTAATTAGTTTTTGAGTTTCGTGAGTGAAAAAGTTGAGTATGTCTTGTTCGCCTAGTAGGGGTACTTAGGTTTAGGATGAGGCTGGTAAGTTCGTTGCTATCCACGACGTTATTGCAAATGTTATGCATAAAGAGCATATCCAGCAAGCAACGATGATTCTCCAATGAGAGCAGACGGTGATACTTACAGGCATCTGGATATCGCATATTTGGTAATTGTTGTCCATAGACTCAATTTGTTGTCCGAAGTTTAATTTGGACGTTATAGTGACGCCCAAAAACCCTTATGGTTGGTGATGGGAACAGATACATTCTGGAAAGTGGGCGTAAAATAAAGGTGCTCTTTTTGCGGAGAATAGACACGCTTGTGTTTTGGAGGCGTTGACCAGGTTAGATTCGCCCCAATCGGACAGATTCCGCAAGGTCGAATCAACGCGCTCAATCATAGACTCTCTCAAAACTTGGAATTCATGGGCGCTCGTTCGCATTAATTGCCACTAGGTTAAAAGAGTAGCCGTCTAAGACTACTCAAATCGACCGTTGCCTCAGAAAATCAGATATCCAGTCGCAGAGCCCGCTCGATATGCCATATGCTGGAAGCTTGCTTAAGAGACCATCATGCCAGACCCTGTCAAAGGCCTTGGAGATGTCTAAGGATACAGCTATTGCTTCACCATGACCCTCCAAGGCCTCACTCCATAAGTGAGTTGCATACACGAGAAGATCGCCGGTCAAGCGTCGACTGAGGAAACCATATTGGCTATCGCTTAGGAGCTCGTTGGTCTCCAGATTTGCCAGGAGTCGATGTAATATCATAAGTGAGAAAATTGATCATAGCTTGACCTGATTCGAAATTAATTGAACTTTGTTGGAGTAAAGCTGTAGCCGTAAATAAGTTGAAAATTAGCTTCCATGTACGATACACAAAGCCTCTGAAACTTATAAAAAATAATAATATATACTATATTTTCCTTTGTATTTTCAATTTATCTTTTATGGGTTTATTGGCTGGGATGCCGTTGACTTGGGGTTATTTACAACAAATGTGTAATATCTAAATTTTTTTGGTTGAAACATAATATATGCGAGGACAAAAAAATAAGATAATGTGGTAAAAAGCCTTTATTTCCTGATAGATTATTTCTTCTACGCTGCTTTCTGGAAACTCTTTGTGATTTTGTTCTTATTACCATAACGTAATTTTAAACGTTATTCCATGTGTTTGACAAAATCTTAATTTGTACCAATCATTTATGGCGGGTTTCAATATTCAACTGACTACTATGCGTAACCGGTACAGGTACAAAATTGGTAGGAAAAAAGTAGTGTTTCACAATATCTACTAGCTACGGGCTGTAAGTTCTCAAATTTGGCATGGGCCCTCCTTGCGTGACGTTCTTCCAAGAAAATAGGTGATATGTGATTTATAGAATATCACGCATTCGCAAATTATTTGTATGATATTTGAACTAAAGAAATATATAAACTTATTCAATTTATGTTTGCTATGTTTTAGTATTCGATAAATATATTATAGTATGTTTTTAGAGCTTTTTATTAATAATTGCGTTTAACTGCTTACGTAAAACGAAACGCCAAACCTTCGACAAATTTTGCCATTGGTTGAATCACATTTTTATGACGTCAAAGTAAATATTTAAAAGAAAAATTATGTCATTCAATAATATTCGTCCCTTTTTTCAAAAACAGTTATAGATAAGTTAGAAAGAGAAAACTGGATTATTGATATGTTGACAGATATTTGATAGGATATTTCGTTAAATGAATAGATTGTTACGTCGTTGGCTGGATAAATTGACCTATTCTTTAATTGGTCATACGTAATGAAAAAATAACTCTTATTGGCCGCAGCAGACTGCCGTGCTACCTTTACCTCATTGGTTTAAATTAAGGACGCGTTTCCGCAAATCTTCAAAATAGGGTATTTTCTGGTACATATTGTGATAAAATGGCGCAAAGTTTAGTATAATTACAAGTACTAATAGATAGATAAGACTTTCATCTCCATTTATTATATAAAAATAATATAAATAAATTTGTTTTTGTGGCTTAAAAACTAATTTTGCGATGCCTCGTCGCACGAAAATGACGATTTTAAGCCAATTTACGGTACCACTTTTGGTATGAAAACACAAGTATTTATGAATAAAAAAATACTATTCGATGGTTGACATGTTCATTTTTGATAATACGCATTTTTTTCTTTGAAATTACTACTAAAAACCCTTTAAAAAAAAATAAAACCAAACACGTAATTTTCTTCATGTTTGTATAAATGCGTAAATCTTAACACACTGTGGTAAGGGTTATTATACTTTAGCAAATAATGTCAATATCATTACAAACAAAAACTAGATATCTTCAGTCTGCGCTCAGCCGCTGTCGAGAGTGGACCTGTATCGCTTTTGAGTTATTTTTCGTGCTAAGAAACATCGCTGTACATACACAATTTATTACATCAAACAAGTCTCGATACTTGACGCTCTCTGAACTGACTTGAAAAGGTAATAATATAATTTTATTGAAAAAAAAAAAATTACAAAACCTTTTATGATTAGGATTGAATTTGGAAACTTGGAATCATTATGTTTGTTAGGACTAAACCTTATCTCCAGTTCTGGTAGTGGGGTCTGAAGGTATACCTCGAGGTGCTACTGGTACTCCTAGACGGGTAAAGCTAGGTATATCGAGTTTGGGCTCATTTTGATTCGAAGGAAGAGACCTTACCACCAGTTTTGGTAGTAGGAGCTGAAGGTATACCTCAAGGTGCTACTGGTACTCGTAGACCGATAGAGCTAGGCATGTCAAGTTTGGGTTCATTTTGATTCGCAGGACGAGACCTTACCACCAGTTCTGGTAGTGGGAGCTGAAGGTATACCTCGAGGTGCTACTGGTACTCCTAGACCGGTAAAGCTAGGTTTATCGAGTTTGGGCTCATTTTGATTCGAAGGAAGAGACCTTACCACCAGTTTTGTTAGTAGGAGCTGAAGGTATACCTCAAGGTGCTACTGGTACTCGTAGACCGATAGAGCTAGGCATGTCGAGTTTGGGTTCATTTTGATTCGCAGGACGAGACCTTACCACCAGTTCTGGTAGTGGGAGCTGAAGGTATACCTCGAGGTGCTACTGGTACTCCTATACGGGTAAAGCTAGGTATATCGAGTTTGGGCTCATTTTGATTCGTAGGACGAGACCTTACCACCAGTTCTGGTAGTAGGAGCTGAAGGTATACCTCAAGGTGCTACTGGTACTCGTAGACCGATAGAGATAGGCATGTCGAGTTTGGGTTCATTTTGATTCGCAGGACGAGACCTTACCACCAATTCTGGTAGTGGGAGCTGAAGGTATACCTCGAGGTGCTACTGGTACTCCTAGACGGGTAAAGCTAGATATATCGAGTTTGGGTTCATTTTGATTCGTAGGACGAGACCTTACCACCAGTTCTGGTAGTGGGAGCTGAAGGTATACCTCGAGGTGCCATTGGTACTCCTAGACGGGTAAAGCTAGTTATATCGAGTTTGGGTTCATTTTGATGATTAGGACGAGACCTTACCACCAGTTCTGGTAGTGGGAGCTGAAGGTATACCTCGAGGTGCCATTGGTACTCCTAGACGGATAAAGCTAGTTATATCGAGTTTGGGTTCATTTTGATGCGTAGGACGAGACCTTACCACCAGTTCTGGTAGTGGGAGCTGAAGGTACCATATTTTAAAAGAACTGAACAGGACACAAGGAACTGAAATCTATAGGCGGTCAGATTTGGTGGAATCGGGTTTTCATATTTTAAAAGAAATAATAAAATTTATGGACAAAGGATAATGCAAGTGATTGGGCTCCAAAAAAAAAGTCATTGTGCAGAGATGAGATGAGAGTCAGATTATAGATTAGACACATGTCATTCATATTTGTTAGGACGCCAAAAAAATTAGCCCTGGGAAAAAAAAGATATGACCAAAAATACATTTTGCGTTTAATAGAATAAAAATCGTTTTCTTTTATGATACAGAAACTGAACGCCCGTAGATTTCTACGAGTGTATTCGTATAACCTTTACAGCCATTGACTACGAAACGAGTGAATATTGTAAATAAATACGATTATTGGTAAAAAAAAGTGCTTGTGTGATCCTTATAAGTACCTAATTGGTTGGCTACACAGTAGTAAACCGCGATTAGTTCGTCTCTTTTCTTAGTATAGCGACTTCCCTTCTTATTATCGTCGAGCGAGACAGCAGTGCGCTGTCACAAAAGAGATGTTATTAATCTGTCTCCTTTCTTACTATAGCGAACTTTTTGCGGCACTGGTTCGGCGCCATTGGAAGCACGGTTTACAACTGTGTAGCCACCCCTTTTGATTTGATTTGTCTTTTTTCTTACTTTAGCGATGTCTCTTATAGGGCACTGGTTCGGCGACATTGGAAAAGCAGTTTACAAATGTGTAACCACCCCTTATGAAATAATGGTATGTATGGTTTATCTAATACTGCCATTTAGAATAAGCTAATGTGTTGGTATAAGTGGTTATCGTTAATGAAAAAAGTAAGACTTTTAAACACATGATTTATTATTTCATTCATTACCATTGGTAAGAGTTGTTAAACATAAAATAAGTACTATTTTTGAAGACGTTATTCATTATTTCAGTACAATTAAACAGACATCATAAATTATAAAAGGAATAGTACTTTTAAACACATGATTCATATTAACAATAGAATTAAATATCATAATCATAAAAGAAGTTCGACTTTCGACTCGAACCCCGAAATGTTTCGAATAAAATGGACAATGCGCGCTAATAATGTGCTCCGAGAAAGAGATAGAGAGCGTTAATGAAATCTAGTTGTAATAATTATATAACCACTATTAGACTTTATTAACCACTTATAGCAACATACTAGCTTATTCTAAACGGCAGTATTAGATGAACCATACATACCATTATTTCATAAGGGGTAATTATTTCACACATTTGTAAACTGCTTTTCCAATGTCGCCGAACCAGTGCCGTATAAGAGACATCGCTAAAGTAAGAAAAAAGACAAATCAAATCAAAAGGGGTGGCTACACATTTGTAAACCGTGCTTCCAATGTCGCCGAACCAGTGCCGCAAAAAGTTCGCTATAGTAAGAAAAGAGAGAGATTAATAATAACATCTCTTTTGTGTGTCGACGATAATAAGAAGGGAAGTCACTATACTAAGAAAAGAGACAAACTAATCGCGGTTTACAACTGTGTAGCCAACCCATTAGGTACTTATAAGGATCAAAAAAGCACTTTTTTTTACCAATAATCGTATTTATTTACAATATTCACTAGTTTCGTAGTCAATGGCTGTAAAGGTTATACGAATACACTCGTAAAAATCTACGGGCGTTCAGTTTCTGTATCATAAAAGAAAACGATTTTTATTCTATTAAACGCAAAATGTATTTTTGGTCATATCTTTTTTTTCCCAGGGCTAATTTTTTTAGCGTCCTAACAAATATGAATGACATGTGTCTAATCTATAATCTGACTTTCATCTCATCCCTGCACAATGACTTTTTTTTGGAGCCCAATCACTTGCATTATCCTTTGTAAATAAATTTTATTATTTCTTTTAAAATATGAAAACCCGATTCCACCAAATCTGACCGCCTATAGATTTCAGTTCCTTGTGTCCTGTTCAGTTCTTTTAAAATATGGTACCTTCAGCTCCCACTACCAGAACTGGTAGTAAGGTCTCGTCCTACGCATCAAAATAAACCCAAACTCGATATACCTAGCTTTACCCGTCTAGGAGTACCAGTGGCACCTCGATATATACCTTCAGCTCCCACTACCAGAACTGGCGGTAAGGTCTCGTCCTACGAATCAAAATGAACCCAAACTCGATATACCTAGCTTTACCCGTCTAGAAGTACCAGTAGCACCTCGAGGTATACCTTCAGCTCCCACTATCAGAACTGGTGGTAAGGTCTCGTCCTAAGAATCAAAATGAACCCAAACTCGACATGCCTAGCTCTATCCGTCTAGGTGTATGTACCAGTAGCACCTCGAGGTATACCTTCAGCTTCCACTACCAGAACGGGTGGTAAGGTCTCGTCCTAAGAATCAAAATGAACCCAAACTCGACATGCCTAGCTCTACTCGTCTAGGAGTTCCAGTAGTACCTCAAGGCATACCTTCAGCTCCCACTACCAGGACTGATGGTAATGTCTCGTCTTATGAACTCGAACTTGACATGCCTAGGAATAGGAATTCCAGTAGAAGCCCTCGAGTGTACCACCAGCTCATCAGGTTCGATGGTGAGGTTTTATCGTTACGAATAAAACGAGCTCAAACTTTCCGAGCACTTTAATTAATCTTACCCAATTTAATCGTTTTAATAAAAGAATTTGCAAATATTTAAAACTAAAGTATCAAAACTGTTCAAAACCTTTCGTCTTTTTCACGGCACGCTTGTGTGCGTGAATCTTATACATGTAGTAGTAGAATTCGATACCTAGCCTTTTCGGAAACGCATCCTTAATAACTTGTTACGTCGTCGTTGGCTAGATATAATGACTTATTTTGTAAATGGTCAAATGTAACCTAGCAACCCATTACAGTCAAACAGTTCGTAAGCAGTGGTTTAGATGTCAAGATTTTGAATATAGAAAGGCATTTTGGTAGTGATTTCTATTGTTCGTAGGCAAAACGAACAGTTTTCATAATATTGAAACCCGCCATTAGAAGTGAAACGAAGAATTCAAAAATCGAAGAGTTCATGCTGACGTAATATTAGATATAGCTGAATAACATCCGGAAATCAAAACGATGACATAGAAGATTAAAATAATTACATTTTTCCAAACGACATAGTAATACTTTCCAAGCCCGCGGTCCCATCTATGTACAGTTTCAATAACTATTGGTAGGAGAAGCCCAAGCGTGGAGAAGAATATGGCTCCAGCCAGATTCATGAGGTTTTCTAAGTCAGGAACTGCTACAGCTAATATTACTGTAAAAGAAAAGAAAAAAAGTAGGTATCATGTAAAAAACTGTATTCAACATAATTTTTTAAAGTAACTATGGGATATTTGTCTTCCATGACACCAGTGATCATGGAGTCTAAGGTGGTCCTACACGTCCATCCACGAGAATCCTATTATGGATTCCTTCAGGCCCGACTGGCCAATAATCACTCTACATATAAAATCTGACGCCAAATACCACTACTTCGGCATTATTGTGTTCCCGTAACAATTTATGAAGTGCAATCCATTCCTAAGCCCATTGTACAAAGTTTGGGAACAAGGTGTTAGTTCCCAATCCCCAGAAAAAGGATGGCAGGCCGCGGCCTGATTGTTGTATATATAGCTAGTCGCGATATAAACTTTGATCGCGCGATGTAGGAATTACGTCGTGTCGTCATCGTTCTATGGAGCGTCGCTAGATGTCGCTACAAAGATATTCAATTCGAATTCGATATTCCATCTTCACGTACCAACAGGTTAGATTGAGGTCTAATGCTGGCTTAATCTCTAATAAAAATAAAATTATTGTTTTATATTCTTATTTCTTTCTTTTTATTAGACAGGGAAAGTTTAGAGCAATTATTCATGATTTACACTTGCCCTACTTGCTTAGCAGAACAAAAATGATTATTGATATTTTATTTATCAGGTTTTTTCTTAACATGTTTTAAGTGCTAATCAGCCTACTTTGAACTAAATTAAATTGCAACGAAAAAAAACTTGGAAACAGAAATGGAAGATTCAAGTTATAGAGTTGCTAGTTTCTTCTGAGTCCATTTTGTTCTCAAGTACATACAAGTCTCCATTGGAGCTCTACATGTTAATTAATACAATAAAACTCTAATTCCCATTGAATAAATCACGTGTCAATCAATACATTGAGAAAAGGTCTCGCCTGATTTATTCTCTTGTCAACGCCATCAACGCTAGACCAAAAATAGCTGTGATTTTCTATAGAAACTTGAACTCTCTTCAAAATCTTTATGGTTGACTGAATAAAATTTGATTGGTAGGTATAAATAACGTTTAAAAAAAGTTCAGATTTTTAACTTCAGTAATCTTAACATTTTTTAAGGGGTAAAAGTAGTTGATAAGTAAAGGTTACAGAATCCAAAAACGTTGTCAAAAAAAATTCAACTCAAAACAGAAAAAAAATTATACTCTCTAACTCGTGATAAACTTAAAAACATACTGAACCGATTTTAATGTTTCTTCATACAGCCATGCGTTGAAACTTAGTGTTGGTTATAGGATAATTTGTATCCTGATAACTGGATTATTTTTTGTGTATTAGTTAGATATTCAAACATTCTAATTTCTCCTAATAATAAAGTGAAAGTTTAAAGGGAGTTATGTTTTATGCGGTTAAAAAATAATATTTTAGATTTATTACTATTTTATTGCTTGTTAAAATGCTTTGACGTATTTTAATATCGACAATGATCGTTTCCGCAGCTGATTTTTTTGAAATTCTGTCTTGTTTCTAGTATTCTCCAATAGTGGAAGGCTTGCAAAACGATACGTCTGCCAGCCCTGACTTCACATATTCGAAGAAGTATTTTACATACATAAGGATTATATACGGCACTCGACCTGGTCAAAGTCGCCGGTAAACGCTGGATGAGGGCGGCGCGGGACCGAGCGACGTGGCAGACCTTGAGAGGCCTATGTCCAGCAGTCTACAGGCTGTGGATGATGATGATGACTCGACAAAAAAGCACAATACGATTTTGTTATTGAATGTACAAAACCCTGAAGATAGAATAGAATCCGATTATTGCAATAAAACACACAAAAATTCCAAGTAAAGTTTGAAAACCAATAAAAAAAACATAAAAAAATAAAGAAACAATAATTATGCATAAAACAGGACATCTAAATCGAATTAACTATATAACAAAAAAGGAAACTTAAAAATTAATGAGTGCAATGAAAATAATTAATATTTCATATTAACTAGTGTGTGTTATATTGCAAGAAGGTCATAGCTCAATGTTTATATTTGCTCAGCTGAGCAAATCATTGGTTTTCAGCTATTACCTAAGGTACGCGGTGAGTGCAAAAAGGCTTTAATATAAAATTAAGTAATATAAAGTAATATAAATTATACATACTTCAGACCTGCATCACATATTTAATATGAATAAATTAATAAATAATAAAATAAAAATAAAAATTGTAAGTAACTAATAGAATATGGTGAATAAATTATTTAATAATAGTTCATTAAATCACTGTACAAATAAATAAATGTAATTCCAAAAAAACTTTGAGACCCAAAAACAACAAAGCTGGGAACGTTGGGAGCAAAAAAGAATAAGAAAAAAAAGAAAGGCTTACAAGGCGATGGTAAAATGTTATAAAAGTTTCTGTATATTTAAAAATATATGCCTATTTAAATGTTTTTTAAAAGTTAATTTAGTTGGGAGTTTTCTAAAAGGTGGGGGAATATCGTTCCAACACTTTGTTGCCTGATGACGGAAACTGCCCTCAAACGCTACTGTTTTGTGCTTTTGGTTCTCCAACGGTAAGCGTGCATTCCTCATCCCACACAGTCCGCGAGACACAAAAAAAGTAAGTTTTTCGTGCAGATACTCGGGCCTCCTTAATTTAATTATGTCAAACATAAGACATGACAGATGCAACTGCCTGCGAGATTTCATATTTAAAATAGATGCCCTGTTTAGATATGGTGTGATGTGGCTACGAGGAGTGACTGTATAACAAAATCTACAGCAGGCATTCTGAACTCTCTGTACCATGCGTTGATGAACAGATAGAAGACGACCCCCATATACAAGATCTCCATAATTCAATCTAGAAAGTACTATGGACTCACAGAGTGTTATACGTGTATGCTCGCTAAGAAAACTGCGTATTTTATAAAGGATTTTTAATCTATAAAAACAGTTTCGAACTATGGAAAGAACAATGTGAATTAAATCGCAACTGGTTTTCCATCATGATTCCCAAATTTCTTGCTTCATTAACTTGTTCGATGCTATGGTTATCTATACGCACAACCGGGTTTTTTTGCATTAAAGCACTAATTTGCGATTTTGTCCCGAAGACCATGAATTTGGATTTGGTTGGGTTAATGAGTAAGGAATTTCTTGATGACCAATCAGCTATACTTTTTAAATCTTGGTTCATCATTAAATTTATATTAATAAAAATTTTATAAAAATTTTCCGTGGCACTTGCAATTTTACTAGGCATTTCTGATATATAAAGTTGAACATCATCGGCATACAAATGATATTTGCAAAACTCTATTTCATTGACAAGGTCAGCGCTGTATATAATAAATATAAGAGGGCCCAAAATGGAACCCTGAGGCACGCCACGAACAATCGGCTTTGGTTCTGAAATTAAAGAAGTGCCATCACTTCTTAACAGTTTGACAGGGGTCCATATCGGCTCACATAAAATTCTAATTCATATTTTTTGTCTTACTACCGATTTTTGTTCATAATAATCACTCTTCATAATTTTATTTTTCATACTTTTTTATTCATACATTTTTATTCCTACCAACGGTTGTCATAACAGTTAGTGATCATATTTTTTTTATTAATAATGTTACTACCAAGAACCAGTTTAAAATCATAATTTTATTTTTCAGATCTTTTTTCTTCATAACATTCAATGATCATATTGCTCTTATTAATAATTTTGTTACTAAGAAAATACTTCAACTCATAACGTCGTTGTTCAGAATTTCTTATTTCATAAAAGACAATTATCATAATTTTTATTTTAATAAAGGCAACTAAGAAAAGATTTTAACTCATAATGTCATTTTTCATAATATTTTTTTTTTTATTAGTGACTAAACCCGCGTTTGACCTCAATCTCACCTGATGGTAAGTGACGATGAGGTCGAAGATGAAAGCACACGGGTTTAGGAAGGAACTGGCTCTTTAATAATAGTTAATATTGAAAATAATAAATAATAAAGTCTTTGCGGTAGCTATTTAGATGTGGAACGTCTCCGGCGCTACGGGAAGTGCAGCCCCAGCGCCCTCGCGTAACAAAGCGCAAACACGCATGCTCACCTCCACAGCCTCGGCCGCTCCGGCTCGCACGCTGTGTGCGCTATGTCACGGCGGGCGAGGGCTGCTCTCCCTCCGCGCCTCCGGCTTTACAAAAACACTCTAGGGTCGATCCAATAAGACTACGTGGTTAAGGGGTCGACAAATAAGGTTTTGAACAAATTTGAAACTAAGTATGAGTTGTATGATAAAAATAGTTTAGTTACATATATTTACAGGTACACGCGTAATTTTTATAATTATGAATAAAAATAAATCTAAAAAAAAAATGTATGAATTTTAATAATAGTGATAAAGAAGATTGATTATGTTGAGAAAATATACAAAACAAATAGATGTTTATCACTTCCAGTATTATGAATTTGAGTGATTCGGAACGATGAACATTAGGAACTTAGTATTTAGGAACAAAGATAGTTAGAATGAAAAATGTTATGATTTTCAATAATATGGATAAAAACACTTATGATTAAGAAATTTATAAAAACAAATATTAGAATAAAATACATTTATGAATATTAAAGTTATTTATTCGAATGATTATGAGTTTCGATCATTAGTATAAGCAAATATATTAAAACAAATATTAGTAAAAACAAAGTGTATAAATAGAGATATTATGAACTTCAATGATTATATTTTTTAATATTTAGTTTTTAAAATTATTATGAAGAATGATCATTATGACTTTAAATGGTATGAGAAAAATTTTCGGACCTCCGATGATAGGAATAGAAAAGTTATGTGAGAAAATGCGCACCCGTTTGACAGATTGAAACCGTCCAGTCAAGTAACTGCTAAACCAGTTCACACATTCTTTATTCAGTCCATAAAAGGTCAGTTTGGACAGTAAGAGTGGAATGTTCAGACAGTCAAACGCTCGTGTATAGTCGAGGAGAGTTAATATAGTGCCTTTTCCAACATCTTGCTCCGTCAGTAACATCTAGAAGTGTTGTAACTGTGCCACGCCCCTTGCGAAAACCTGATTGATATTTCGGCAGTATATTGTTTTCTTCTATGTAGCTGTACAATGAACTGCCTTTTCAAGAAGCTTTGAGTTGAAAGGCAGCATACTTATTGGCCTTACATCTTTCAATTCACTGGGGTTTTTTATTTTTGGCAACGGAGTAACTAACGCTACCTTCCATTGAGTAGGGACCGTGCTAGATAGAATAGATCTATTTATTATCTCTGTGATTATTTTCAAAGTACGAGGCAAAGTCATGACTATCATGTCTTAACTTATTCCATCACTGCCAGCAGAATTAGGTTTAATTGCAACAACATACTTTAAAATTTCAGTTTCTGACACTGGGCGAAGTTTGAACTCAGTGTGGCTAAATCTGTTGCATCGAAATTTTAAGAACTCTGAGGCAGGGACTGTGCTGGGTCCAGGAACATTGAGTAAATGTGTATTAATTTGATTGGGATCATTAAAGCGATCTGGAAGGCATTCATTTTTGCTGGGGTCTAATAAAACTTTTAATAATATTACTTTTAGTATTGATCAAAGTATGCCCGCTTTTCATAAAAAATGCAACGTGTTACCAGTTTTTTTAGGTCTTTGTAATACTTTTTATGTGCGTCAGATTTAGTGCGACGAAACTTTTCATAGGCCTGATTACGTAAATTGATCATTTGCTTAATTGTCCCCGTGATTCAAGGCAGTGTTTGTCATAGAGGTCTAGTAACATTGTGTTGAATTTCTCGACCATCTGATCAAGGTTGTTTAACTGAGAGATCGATTCCCAATCCATTAATTCAAGATCTTGATTGAATTTTTTAATATCTATGTTATTTATTGGTCGGAAAGTTACAACTCTCGGTGGATATTTTTTTCTCTTAAACGGTAGAGTTGCAACTATCATTCTATGTCCTATTTGTCCTGTAATATTGTTGACAGTCACCTCCCGTACTATGCAGTTGGTACACACCAAGTCTATCAGACTTTCTGAGTCTGAAGTAAAGTCTGTAGGTTCATTCACAACTTGTCGTAGGTCCATACTTTGCAAAAAGTCGTTTAATAGTATCGTGCTTCGATTGAGAGTTTTCAACATATTAATATTAAAGTCGCCCAAAAGAACCATACATTCAAATTTTGAAAAATGTATGACACTATTAGTCACCTCGTCAATAAACACTTCCACGTTCATCCAGGGGGGTTTATAAGCTGTGCCTATGACTATACTATGGCCATTTGATTTCACTGATAACCACATTTGCTCGATATTGGAATCCGGATATTTTTCGTACTTCACACGAAACATTGTACTTATGACTGAATGAATATTTAGTATTCATTCAGTCATAAGAAATTCATTTCGCCTCATAAGTACAATGAGGCGATATGAATTTCAGGCATTTTGAGACTAGGCATAGTTTGACTTTCAGGTGTTATGTAAAGAAGTTATTATGACATTAAGGCTGGACGCGCCGCACCCATTATCTCCACTCGTCTACATATAGAATTATATTTATATGCACGATCCATGTCGGCTGGGCCTTTCCAGAAAAGGTTTTAAGGGATCGGATTAATGATGGATGTAATTAGAAAAGGTCTCTAATTAGTTTCAACAAGCACTTTACAAATTAATTGCCAACAAATGAAATTACCGAGATTTGTTCAAAGTTTCAAACAACAGTTAACAACGGTTTATTCAGGTATTTATGTTTATTTTGGAATAAAACACAGTCTTATTATGCAGGGTGACTGGTGGGTCACTTTTGAAATTCAAGGACGTGATAGTTTGAGATCATTCATGAAGAAATGAAATAAAAAATAAAATTTATTATTTACTGAGTTAACTTCACACAACGCTTATGCTTATGCTCGTGTTGGCAGCGAACCGCGTGCCACGTCACGTGCCGCGATTGACACAGTTGTATGTAGAGAAAATAGTAACAAAGTAGTACTTATTTATAGGGAATTCTAGTAAAAAATTAGGTACCTACTTTTATTACATAATTATGATCGAAATCGAGAATAGAGCGCTCTCTTTCAGTATCTAAAATTTTTCACCAGTCACCCTGCAAAATTTAAGTTATCATGATAATCACATTTGGAATACCTTATGAAAATTGTATCTCAAAATTTTCACTAGCAAGAGACTTTAATGAACTTTTGTATAATAAAGCCATGTATTTGAACTTAAATGTCAATATTATATGAACTATGTACACGTGCACGTAAAAACAACTAAAATAATTAGTGAGCCTAGTGCGCAGCAGGCACGCGCCAGCGCTTAGGGACGACAGATCTGGGTGACACTTTTTCGGCAACATTTTAATAACCAATTATATTATTGACGCGTTTTTATGTCTGCTTAAATTTTACAACCTTTTCATTATAAGCAATAAAAAAATGCACAGGAAAAAAGTCACGCAAAGCCATGAAAATTAGAAATAAAGAAATGCGGTCGGGGCATTGCTCAATGCCTGCTTTAGCTGCAATACCTGGTCTTTAAAAGGTCCCAAGGTAGATTGTGCTTTTCTTGCAGTTGTGGATCGAAGATTTTTAGTGTGAATTGAATGAACATTCATTTCAAGCGACAAGTTGTTTATAGTCCTCATTCGATCCGAAACTATTTTACTACATTTGAAAATAAGCTTGAACAACTAGTACCTATGTATGAATACACCACAGTCATAAGGGATTTCAATACCTGCCTGCTTAAAAGTAATAGTCGATCGCATAAGCTTCGAGTTGTTACCTCATATAATCTCAACATTTTACCGTTATCAGCCACGCATCATTTTCCTAATTCTGCACCGTCTTATCTTGATCTGATAATTGTTTCCTCCCCGGATCATGTTCAAAAATATGGAAAACTGGATGCTGATGCATTTTCTTCTCACGATATCTTTTTCTTATCTTATAAAATCCATCCCAGAAAAGCTAATCCGAGAACTCTTCTGCTAAGAAATTTTGGTGGCATTCATTTAAATAATCTTTTTGAAGATGCCGAAAAACTGGATTGGCACGGGGTTCTAAATGCTGAAATCATAGATTCCCAGTTAGAATTGTTTAGCAATTTGCTGACTCAGCTTTATCAACTCCATGCCCCAGTACGACCTTTCAAATTGAAACTTTTTCCTGCTCCTTGGATCTCTGATGCCATAAAGTCGCTCATGGCAAGGCGCAATCTCGCAAGTCTGTGCTATAAGACAGATCTGGCAGAACTAAACTGCAACAGATACCGGCAACTGCGAAATCGCTGCAATACAATGTGTAGGGACGAACGAAGACGCTATACCCACTGAACAAACTATAGCTCAGGTTCCCGAGGGGAGGCGAAATGAAAGCCACAAAAACAATGATGTAGAATATATTCAGGATATTTCCCAAATCGCTACACACAATACATTTAAAACCGTTCGAGTATAAGCAAAACGATTTCTCCATTCACATGTGTGATTTAAAAGACAGTTAGCTCCATCTAGCGGCCATCGATGGAACTACGCCATACAATTTCCAACTTAAACGAATTATACATAACCGCCCGCTAAAGACAAACTAAGCGTTTGACTTTACAACAAACAAAATACACAAAATACAAATTTTAACAACACTTTAAAGTAAACACTTTACAATGAACCTGTACGTGGTGATTCACTTAAACCAAACAATTTTTATTCGCCAATAGGTAACTTACATAATTTATGTACCGGCCTTTTTATTACACCAGTCTTAGTTTTTATAGCAACGACTCTTACAACTCCATCTGAGCCTGCATGTGTAGTGACTACTCTACCCAATAACCATCGGCTAGGTGGCAACCCATCCTCTTTTACAACAACAATGTCATTAACCGCAAAGGGAGGTTCCTGTTTCGACCACCGGTACCGATGAAAAAACCTATTTATATACTCTTGCGACCACTTGCGCCAAAAGTCTTTTACTATTCGCTGAGCATACTGCCATCTCCGTAACGAACTAAGGTTGTGATCGTCGTAATTGGTGTCCGGTATGGTTAATAGAGGCTCACCTATAAGGAAATGTCCCGGAGTCAAGACTGTCAGTTCTTCGGTATCATTCGGCAATACAGATAATGGCCTCGAATTAAGGCATGCCTCAATTTGACATAGAACCGTCGCTAATTCCTCATAAGTGAGTGTAGAAGTGCCTATTACACGTCGCAAATGCCATTTCACCGATTTTACCCCCGACTCCCAAAGTCCACCAAAGTGTGGAGCATGAGGAGGAATGAAATGCCATGTACATCCGTAAGCTCCTAAAGCTTCTCCAACTTCTTGAGGTACCGATCTTCTCTCGGATTTGGCCATGCGCTGAAGCTCTTTGGACGCACCGACAAAATTGGTCCCATTATCGCTCCATATTTCAACGCATGCACCTCGTCGAGCAACGAATCGCTTAAAGGCTTGCAGAAAACTTTCTGTAGAAAGATCGGACACCACTTCTAAGTGTATGGCACGCGTGGCCATACACACAAACAAACATATGTATCCTTTATAGGATTTATTTCCGCGACCTTTAGCAGTCCTTATTTGGATAGGTCCAGCATAATCCACGCCAGACCTCTTAAAAGCTCTCGTAGGAGTTACTCTCGCCGCAGGAAGCTGGCCCATTACTTGACTTCGAGTGATCGCTGCATGCCTAGCACAAGTGACACATTTTCGATAGATCGACTTGACCAACGTTTTCGCGCTAACAATCCAATACTTGGATTGAAGATAATTTAACATTAATTGAGGGCCACCGTGAAGAGTTATTTTATGAGCGTCCAAAATGATTAATTCCGCGAGATGTGATTTTGGAATTATGATTGGGTGTTTTCTACTAGAGTCAAGCAACGAATGCTCCAATCTACCTCCTACACGCAAAATTTTTTCATCATCAAGGATTGGATTGAGCGACCGTAATTTGCTACTTTTCGGTAAGTTTATATTTTGTTTTATTAATATTATATCTTCTTCCCATTCTTTACTTTGATGTATTTTAATTACAACATTTAATGCTTTATCTAACTCTTTTACTTTGAGATTTTTTTTGCAATCCTTTTCCGCTAAACTTTTCTTTGAATTATTAATAAAACGTCTACAATATGCAATTACTCTAATTAATCGAATTAGTGTAGAAAACTTCTCCAAATTTACATCATTTTCATATTTAGTGACATGACAAACAACTTTTATTTTTTCTAAATCTGTTAAACACTCTCTAGGTTTCCTATAAAATATTTCCTCATCCAATAGAAATTCCGGCCCGTTGTAATACAATGCACAATTAATCAATTCCGAGGGGCGCGCTCCCCGAGATGCTACATCTGCCGGGTTCTGTTGCGAAGACACGTGTGACCAACAGGATGCATCTAAGTTTGTTAAGATCTCCGAGACTCGATTGGCAACGAAAACCTTCCACCGACTAGGATGATCGTTGAGCCAAGCAAGTACAACTGTGGAGTCCGTGTAAGCATGTAGGTTTGCTTTATCAACGTTTAAAACATGAGCTACTTCTACCATAAGCCTGCTCAGCAAAACTGCTCCGCAAAGCTCCAACCTGGGTATTGAAACTTGCTTAACAGGTGCAACCTTGGTTTTTCCTGTGATTAAAGCAACCCTTATTTCACCGTTCAATTTCACAACACGCAAATAAACTACGGCAGCGTATGCGTACTTCGACGCGTCTGAAAATCCATGTATTTCTAACTTGTCACCTTTGCGAGTACCCATCCACCGAGGTATTCGAATGTCAGACAACAAAGGTAACTCGGCTCTATAGTCTAACCACTCTTGCTGCAAATGCATTGGGACTTCATCTTCCCAATCAATTCCTGCCAACCATAGCTTCTGAATCATAATCTTTGCCACTATGGTACATGGCCCTACCCAACCCAATGGGTCATACAACCTTGATATGTCAGATATTATCTTTCTCTTCGTTACAGGTTCTTCAACGGGTGTTAGAGTCACCACATACTGATAGGTATCATCACTCCTGTTCCAGGTAAGTCCTACAATTTTTATTATTTCGTCCGTTTTGATGGTAAGTTTTTCTTTAATTTTGTTATCTTTATTTTCATCTATCATGTCCTTTAATAAATCACTGTCGTTACTTGTCCATTTTTGTAGTTCGAAATTTCCTTTCCCTAAAATTTCCTTCATACCCCTGTAAATTTCCATCCCTTCAGCATTTGTTTCACACCCTGTTAATAAATCATCTACGTAGTAATCGACCTTTATTTTTTCAGCTACTACAGGAGATATGTGCCCTTCATCTGCAGCTACTTGCTGCAAAGCCTTGACTGCAAGATAAGGTGCGGAAGCAGTTCCAAATGTCACAGTAAGCAATCTGAAATGCTTTATATTATCATTTTCATTCTCCCTCCAAAGAATTCTTTGAAAATCTACGTCCTGCTTTTTTACCCACACATTTCTATACATCTTAACAATGTCCGCTGTTATACATATAGGGTAAGTTCGCCAACGAATCATAAGATGGCGTAAATCAGATTGCAAAACTGGTCCAACTAAGAGTTGATCGTTTAACGACAGATCATTAGTTCCCTTACAGGACGCGTCAAAAACGATCCTCACTTTGGTAGTGTCTTTATCGTTCCTAATGACTGCATGATGAGGTAAGTAAATGGCTGTACTTTTATTTATTTCAGAAGCCGGTACTTCCTCAAGATGCCCTAACTGTAAGTAATCGTTCATTACCTCGCTATATTTTAATTTAAGCTCTGGATTCTTTTTGAATCTTTTTTCTAATAACTTTAGCCGTTTTTCAGCGATTACCTGTGAATCTTTCACCTCAGGATTTTCAATTTTAAAAGGAAGACGAACGACATAACTACCATCACCATTTCTTGTAGTATTTTCAATAAAATTGTTTTCGCAAAGGGACTCTTCTTCAGTTAAAAGTTTTTGTTGAACGTAACTATCTGACTCTAATTCCCAAAATTTTTTCAAGATATCATCTTCGGTTTGAAGGCAATGAAAAACCTTAACATTAACCTGACTTTTCAAATTTCCTAAAGCTCCGGACACAATCCAACCGAAACTAGTCAGCTGAGCAATGGAATTACCTGATGGACTTCTTTTTACACCATCGTGCAATATTTTAGCGTATACCTCCGCGCCTAACAAAATATCGATCTTACTTGGCACTTTAAAATTTGGATGGGCCAATTTCAAATATTGCAAGTCCTTCCAATCAATGTTAATAACCTGCCTGGAAGGAATCAGCGAAGTTATCGATTTCAAAACAAGCGCTTTCACCTTAATAGTCACTTGCGGGTCAACCAACGAAGCTAACTCAATATCTACCATAGAATTGCACGAGATATTTCTATTGCCACCGACACCTGAAATCTCACCGTTTATTGAGATTCTTTTCAAACCCAATTGTTGCACAATATTTTCCGTAACAAACGATGACTGAGAACCTTGGTCCAGCAAAGCACGTATCACTGTACCTGACCCAGTCTTATTCGTGGCTCTCACTAACGCCGTGGCCAATAAAACCTGCTCTGCACGATCGCCACTATCTGATGACATACAAGAAACCACCGCAGTTTCTTGACTTGCAGAGCCGCTGGCCTCAACAGTAACCTCTCCGCGGGGATGCAACAAAGTATGATGTTTTCGATTGCAAATAGAACAATGTTTAATTGAAGTGCATTTTTTTGCCGTGTGGTTGCCACCTAGACAAATGAAACACAATTTACTTTCTAACGCAAACTTTCTACGTTCATCAACCTCCATATTCAAAAACGATTTACAACGCAACACGTCATGATTTTGAGAACAATAACCACAATGAACATTATTTTTTGCATGGAAAGATTTGTATTTATCCTTATAAACTACTTTACCTTTAACATTACTATTCAAAAACTCAATTGCACGATACCTATTAGTTAAAAATTCCTTAAACTGTTCATACGAAGGCAATTCATCCGAAGAGTTACAGTTGGTAAAATTGAATTCCCACTGCCTTCTAGTCTCCGGGTCCAACTTTGACGTTAAAATATGAATGACTATAATGTCCCAACTACTGACATCTATGTTTAAATTAGATAATGCCGACAAACAATCGTTAGAGCAATCAATCAATTCTTTCAAAGCAGAGGCTGATTCACATGTTAGATTCCTTTGATTAAGAAACCTGGTTAAAATATGATGTGACAAGAATTTTTTGTTATTATATCTTTTTTCTAATATATCCCAACACCTAGAATAATTGATTGCGCTAACTGGAATATGTCTTAGAAGCTGCTCGGCTTCTCCCGTCAAATAGCCTTTTAGATAATGAAGTTTTTGAATTCCATCCAAAGTTTCATTATTGTCAATTAATGCTTTAAATAAATCCCTAAAAGTAGCCCATTCATCATACTTTCCAGAAAACATGGGAATATTTATTTTTGGCAACTTAACTGACAAACATTTTTTTACGTTCATTTCACAATTGTTTGTACCATTATCAATTTTACTTTCGATTATTTTAGATAAAGATATTTTCAGCTCACATTTATATTCGCTAAATAACTCTTCAGCTTTATCATAAATTTCAGTTTTACAATAAGATGTTGATGTTAAATCTGAAGCCGAATATTTTTTCATCAACTCTTTATGCCCTGCCAAGAATTCGAACCACAATTGATCTAAGTTTTCGATTCGGCCTTCTAAATATTCTTTAGTTATTCTCTCTTTTGGAGATTTTTTAAAATTTACTTTAGCTTTATTTATTCTGGAATAAATATCCATTTGATAATTTATTGTTGAATCCATTGTTAACTGAATAAATCTGTAACTAAAATTGCTAATCCTCAAACAAAATCTTTAACTAAAATCACTTATCCTTAAAAATATTCTAAGTAGTAAAATTATCCAAATTTCGTCAATCACCAAATATCTAACAAAAAAAATCAAAATATTTCTAAGTGTTTTGAACTTAAAATTCAATACAAAATCGGGCATAGGTTCCCCGTGGTAACCAAATTTCTCAAATTATTCTAAGTCCTTAAATATACGTTAATAATCTTTTAAAATTATCCAAGTTAATAAAGTCTTTATAATAAAGTTCAAATTCGCAACTAAAACTGCACAATTTCTTGAAATTAACTTGATGCCTCTTTAAGGTCCAAAATCGCAAAAATAAAAGATAATAATGTACTCACAATTTTCCACTGCACTCACACTTGACACATTTGGATCATTCCCGGAAACGCCTTATCCTTGTTCCGTCTGTCCACCTTGATTCAAGTCTCCAAATGCTCCTGCCGCCCGCCTTTCAGCAGACTGCTCCTGCCGCCCGCCTTTCAGCAGACTGCTCCTGCCGCCCGCCTTTCAGCAGACTGCTCCTGCCGCCCGCCTTTCAGCAGACTGCCCCTGCCGCCCGCCTTTCAGCAGACTGCTCCTGCCGCCCGCCTTACAGCAGACTGCTCCTGCCGCCCGCCTTTCAGCAGACTGCTCCTGAAGACTCAGTTCGCGACAGCAACCCACTGCCCCAAGTCCACCTTCCAGAATATCACTTCCCGAAAGGGTTTTCCAAAAATTACGCGCTCCGACTACGAAGGACCATGAACAAACTATAGCTCAGGTTCCCGAGGGGAGGCGAAATGAAAGCCACAAAAACAATGATGTAGAATATATTCAGGATATTTCCCAAATCGCTACACACAATACATTTAAAACCGTTCGAGTATAAGCAAAACGATTTCTCCATTCACATTTGTGATTTAAAAGACAGTTAGCTCCATCTAGCGGCCATCGATGGAACTACGCCATACAATTTCCAACTTAAACGAATTATACACCCACAATTCTGTTACAAATTTAAATCCTGCTAAAGTCTGGAAGTTTCTAAAAACTTTGGGCCTAGACAATAATTGCGTTACAAATACTTTCGACATAAACTCTCTTAGTAGTCACCTCTCTGATTCTTGTCACATCGATGACCATGCTAAGTCTAGCACATTACATCACATCTTATTTTTGACTGCCCATTCTTACCAGTCCTTTCTCGTTTTGTCAATTCACTGTGAATCCATCACATCGAATTCAGTGGTCTGTGACGGTATAAGAAGATGATAATGATTTCATTCGAATTCCCGCTTCTTATTATCACAAGTATCCTGAATAAATTCATGTCATGACCAATACGTTCCTTACACAATGGGAGGACGCTCAGGTACCTTTCCCTAAAAAATCCTCATCCCAGTCCTTTTCCGATTTAAGTGCCATTTCTGTCTTCCCTTTCTTACCCAGCTTTATCAATAAATACAATATTTTGAGCCCTTACCAGTCAGGCTTTCGGCCCGGACACAACACCTTAACATCTCTGGTTAAAATATCAGACGACATATGTAAGGCAAAAGAAAATTGTCACCTCATAATATTGACTGACGGTAGGTGTATATAACAGATTAATTATTGGTATACGCTTCACTCCTCTGAAATACCCCTAATTACGCGGTTACTTATTATACATGCGTAAAATGAACTGTTCACTGCACAAGTAGCTACGTCTATATGCACAATACATTGGTTGCTTGGAGACGAACTAGACCATGCCGAAGTCGGTATATTGACCAAGCATTTAGTTTAAGATGATCAACAATATTTCATTCAACTGCTAGTTAAAAATATATTACATTTTTTATGCCACAATCTTAAATAAAACCTTTATTTTATAGTAAAAGGTACTTATTGTGAAATATAGGTATTATGAAATATGTCAACAAAAAATATCGAGGAATTATCGTAGAGCATTTATAATTCTGCTATGCTCTTAACTTAATTTATTTTCAAGATGTTTGTAACTCCACTTCAAAGAAGGCCACTTAATGAAAATCAGCATTTGGGGATAAATGTTATTCTCAGTAAAAAATTTATATATTCTCCATTGACTTCGGCGAAGCAAATGGAGGGTTATGATTTAGACCTGTATGTTTGTATGTACTTAAGTATATATGTATGTTCATCTGTTCTCTCATAACTTCTTAACTAGTTAGCATAATTGGACAAATAAAATCAAGTGTCGTTGGAAGTTATAAGCTATATGAAGTCAAGTTAAACTGACCTAGAGAACTTAAGAGGCCTCATCACGCTAAGCCAAACTCGTCGGTAAAGTAATGGTTTATTATTCAATATGATGTAGAATTTTGTAAAGAGTAATGTTCACGGTCCATACAGTCTCTGACCTGTCAAACTACTTTTTGTAAGGTATATGAATGCATAAAGATGATATTGTCATTGAAATGCTGCCTGTTTATATCTAAACTATTGGTGCAGACTTGATTTAATTCCTTAGAAACGATCGGGATTTTCATTTCAAGTGGATGATACCTACTAGTAGTCTATTGAGTAACTTGAGTGGGTAAAATATTCAAATCCTTACTGTGGTTTCTAATATAAGTAAATGATTTAGAATTAACCGAACATGAGATAATATTTGCACTATATGTTGTTTTAATACATTTCATGACTTGTCAAAAAGCTGACAGGTCAGCTATGAACATTAATCTTTGCATGTTCGAAAAAAAATGTAGCATTTATAAACTACAGTAACACGGAAATTATTATTAAAATACCTGATATAATTGAAACTTCGAGACCCAATTCTTTTCAGACACTTAAGACTATATATTGGTAATAGTATGATTTTCAACTTTAATGGCATATATTTTTGACCTTAATCCGACAAATTCCACGAATAGCTTTCCATTATTTTCATCCTTGAAAAAACCTAATTGTTTCTTATTCACAAGAGGAAATCCAAAAAGATTATCTTGTGGATAATCACTTGTATCAAAATATTTTTGAAGATCTGGTTTGATATCAACATAAAAGTCATCACAAAAAATTTGATAAACTAGACTGTCAGTGTCTGTGTACAATAATTTTATTTTATGAAATTTATTAACCATGTAGTTATAATGAAAATCATACATTAATGTTTTTGATATGTCTAAAATGCTAAAAAATTAGTAAAGTTTTTTTTCAGTTGAATAGCCACCAAACTTTCAGAAAATATAGCGAGACTGTGAAATTCTAGACGAGCAATAAGACTCTGAGCACCTTGAACTTTACCACGATTTTCCCAATGAGTTAATAATTTCACATACCCAGGACCCCCTCACATTGCAAACTTAACTTAACAAAACTTCCACTATACCACAGCCGAAAAGCAATGAACCTTTTGAATTTATCTTATGTCTGGATTATTACTGTAGAGTGTAAACTATACTAAAAGAAGAAACTTAAAATTTAAAAATTATAGTCATCGGAGTAAATAAGTAGGCAAAGTTAGTGTAATAGTAAATCTCTGCGAACAAATCGAACCTAGGACTCACGTATCGCAAACTTAACTTAATAAAACTCTAACCACTACACAACAGACGATAAGCAAATAGTCATTAGTTAATGCACTGGTGACTCAAAACTGCAAGTACACCACAGGCAAAAAAACAATTAGCGCTTATCTTAACGAGGTGATTACTTGATCATGGTAAAACACAACTTCGTAACGGTGATAGATACGAGCCTGGCACCCAGCGGAAACGCTTTAAATGGACCCCCTTTTAATGGGGGATCAAACTCATAAAAAACTTTTTTTTTTTTTAGTTTTTTAAACGAACTCATTTGTCAAGTTTCTGGCGAACCAAAGGTATTTTTGGTGCATGCGCCAGAAATCCCGCGCAAACCCCCGCGCACGCGCCAGAGTTCACGACAGGGACCGGAACCGCTTACCCTTAAAGAGGTTTTTGATTGGGTTTTTCATAGACTTGTTTTAAAAAACCCTATCAATTTGGTAACCGTATCGAAGACTTACCCTAATTTTAGGCTTACCATATCAATAGAGTTAGCTTCATGTAAGCAGTAAGCCTATCGAAAACCCTATTGAAGGTTACCGATTCAATAGGGTTTTAAAACCTGCAGGCAAATTTAATCTCTAAGAATATCAAATTATCAAAAATATCACCATCTATTCAATCTCGCACTTCGAATTATACTTCCGAATTCAACAGCATGCGCGGAAAGAGATAGAAATAGGCTAACCCTATCACAGGGTAAGCGCATCCGAAAGTAGTTAACTTTATTCAAAGTGTTACCACGTCGATAGGCTTACCATATCAATAGGGTTACACTTCCATATGGTAAGATTTTGATAGGGTTACCCTATCAATAGGCTTAATCAAATAAAGGGGTTTTCCGGTCCCTGGTTCACGAATCCCTACTACTGTCCTGCTACCTGTTTAATTACTTATTTAATAAAACTAATACATTACGCTGTAATGAAAATGACCATGTGTTCATAACCTATAAAAGACCTAATTCTAAACTACTATCCCAGAGATGAAGTCATTGGATTAAGGATGTTCTTAAATGTTCTGAAATAGGCACGTCCATCTTTAGCACGCACAGTACATGCCGCGACATCTACTTTTAGCAAAGCAGTTAACATTGCAATTATATAGAAGACGCCTGGATGGAGTGACTCGTCTCTTACTTTGCGTAATCAATATTGTCTAATCACAACTAATAAAAATACTTGTACTTAAATCATATTTAAATAAAAGGTTGATTAGTAAATAACAATAATCTTGTGTTTTTCTTATAATTAAAATCTCAAAAAAAACCGGTAAATTGTGTGTAGATTTCCTGTCAGCAATCTACAAAGAAAAAATGAGATTATTATTTGACAGAGAAATATTTTGAAAAATAACATAAAATCAAATTTCGTTTGACAGCAAAACTTCAAGATATTTGTATGAAATGGCGGCGTAACGGGCATTTTCATGACGTCATTATAAAATTTACCAAAAAAGTCATCATCATCATCACAACTCTGTGTAATGAGCTCACTGCAGGGCATGAGTCTCTCCCCTAGGTGACGAGGAGGTATAGGCCATAATCCACCAAGCTGGCCCAGTGCTGGGTGGTGGATGCCAGAATTTTCAGGGCGCCGAAATGGCTTCTGACAAACCCTGACGACCACTGTATACAAGTATACAGCACCCGGGACCGACTGCTTAACGTGCCCTCCGAAGCACGGAAGTATGAGTATGTAAACATTGTTTGTCTTTCTTGTCATATATAGTGTATATGCAGGGTTAATTTTAATTAGCACATCACCTCTTGCAGGTAGCCTCTCCAAATCAACCCCAACAACATTTGCTCTACGACTTTTTACAAATCATAATAAACAACATAAAGAAAGACAATAAAAACAAATTTTTGTTCACTCTGTATTTTGCTACATCACCCCGCAACACTGCGCCCCACTGCTCGTGGCGTGCCATGTGATGGAAGGTGCGTAGCATCATTGTAAATAAAGTAACGCTAGTTTAGAGACAATAAAAATTTTTGTATGGAAAAACTTTTTCTTTAATTACAAATTTTAAAAAGTCATAGAACAAATGTTGTTGGGATTGATGTAGAGAGGCTGCCTGCAAGAGGTGATGCACCGATTTCTATGAAATTTATATGGGACCAACTATGAAGTATCTTCTATCATATGAAACAATATTTTTCAAAATCAATTTACAATTGTCCGAAATTTCGTGTAACAAAGACCATAAAAAACAAGCGAATTGAGAACCCCTCCTCCTTGTTGGAAGTCGGTTGAAAATTAACTCTGTATATCTTAGTCAAATGAAAAATTCCAACATATATAGGCAGCTTTTTATTTCGTGAAATTGTTTAATTAAGCTGATTATTTAAAAAAAAATTGAGCCCCGCTATCGGTATGTTGATATGCAACTCCCTCTTCCCAAAACTGAACACTTGGGAATAAAGCCAATTTTGTTAAGGCACTTGTAATTTATATGTAAAATAGGGCTTGGGTCATAAAAGTCAATTTTAAAGTTCTATTTTGGAAACACCGCAGTAACTTATTAATAGAACAACACGAGATACATAAATTGGAAACTTCATTATAGGCTTTATTTAACGCTTTATTTAAAGATTTATTTTATGATGCGTCTTAATCAAATTTCCCGTGAAATAGAAGGTACTTGAACTGTTACTTTTCTAACATTTTAAATTAAGATATGTAGATGTCAACTTATCATTTTACTATCCGCTGCACGTCGTTTTATACACGTATTTTTGAATCCCGTAGGATTAAAAAAAAATAAAATATAGCTTCCACGAGCTGGCCTATGAAATGTAAAACGAATCTTTATTATACATATAAGCATAGATTGTGTTCAATAAATTATAAAACATATAATTGTGTAAAGGTAGCCTAACAATATTTTAGTCATGTCAACGCAAATGAGAGATTTTCTGACAGCTCATTAAAAAAACCAAAATGGTACAAAAGGCTTGGATAGATGGCGCTTTACAAAAGGCGAAGTCTTGTCTGTTATATAGCCATTTATTCCACACTGCGTTTTTAAAAGTATAATAAATTATTTGACGTCTGTATCAGAAATTGAACTTATAAATAACCATAGATGGTAGATACCACTTACCTACATTATAGTATACAGACTTAACGCCTTCGGCTTTTTAAAAGTGCCGTCTATAGAGGTTTTTTGAACTAATCTTTATGAGCTGTCAGAAAACTCCTCATTGGTTTTTAAATAAAAGATTTCTGTCAAAATCTTCCCTTCACCTTGTACCTCGTTACGGTTAAGCTTTCAACCGGTTTTTACACCGTCGCTTCTGTAAAGGGCATTTTTTTTTTTTTTATAAGTGACTAAACCCGCGTTTGACCTCAATCTCACCTGATGGTAAGTGACGATGAGGTCGAAGATGAAAGCACACGGGTTTAGGAAGGAACTGGCTCTTTATACAATATTGCCGGAACACATTACCGCCGGAGCGGTAACATTTGGCGGCAGACTTTATATAAAGGGTGGTCGCTAGCCAGGCGGACCCAGAAGGGATCCTACCACCAAGCAATGAATTTACGTCGGCCCCTATTTGAAGCAAATTCGTCGGTTAGGAAGTTTATTAGTACTTTAAAAAAATTTGATTAATGGATTTTTATTTTTAATTCCCATTTTTAAATTTCATATTCTGATGGCATTTTTAGCGTATCTCTTACAAAAAGGAGACAGAACCTGCTCTATACATTTCTGGGCCACGGTGTTAACAACTTGACATTTGCTTTTTTTTATTTAAAATATAATCATGTTTCATCACTGAAATTTTCAAGATAAACCAGTGTTGAGGAATTGAGATATCCATAATTTTGTCTATAGGTATACACAGAAGTGAAGTGAGCTTAGAATCACTTCCGAAAGCTATTCTTTTTCTTATTGTTGAGATCTATTAATGAATTATTGTATTTTGAATTATTTAGAGAGTTTATAATTAAAAATAAATAGTAGCACATTTTACTTAGCATACTAGATAAAATAGGGCATTATATACATATGTCTATATACTTACTTATCCTATACTTACTTAGTTATTAGTTATAGTTTTAAACAACTATTCAATCTAATAAATTGGTACTAACAAGTTTAACTTTTCTTAGGGCTATCTATTTATTTTATTAAAATCTCTCACATCATGTCAACCAAGTTGTAGTAATTGTATGAAGTCGTTAAAAATAGAAAAAAACCATGAAAATACTCAAGCGCAAGGAAAGAAACCAAACAAAGGAGTGAACAAATAGATCGATTGACTTACTGAACACGTCAATTACCATAGTTTCGTTCTTCATTCACTCAGTATTACCAAACCTAATGAAGAATTTCGCCTATTTTAATTACAAAATAATTATTAAAAAAAAAATAACGCAGTAAGTTTACATTCATTTAACCTTATAATGATTCTCATTTAATATTTCTTCAATTTTACTCAGCGTATTTCCAAATATATTATGAGTTATTCATCCATACTAAAACCCATGACAGCGATTTCCATTTCTTGAATTAACTTGTTTCCCCCTCACTACATTTTTAGGGGTTTTATGTATTTTGAATAAGGATAAAATAAGCTATTCTTTTAGACCAAAGTCAACCTGTTAACCCTGTGGCCCAGGCTTACTCAGTTTCCTTTGATAATTTATTAATCAATAATAAATTTGATTTTACAAAATTTAAATGCACTCAGACGAACTTACCTTAAGTTCAGTTCAATTATTATTGTCCCCCTATTTTGTAAGCATCGACGCACTTTTAGAGAATATTTGGCAATACCAAAATAAATGCTCGTAGGTAAAATGACCCGCTATTCAATTCGAAACTTTTCACATTGCCTAAAGTTGGACCCAATCATAGCATCGAGCTTCATGCATTAAATATCCTCTCCAAGGAACATCATTACCTATCTAGCCAAAAATTGCGTATTTTTTACCCATTTTAGTATTTTTTTAAACAAAATATATTCAAAATTATTAAATGGAATATTCATCTTTTCTAATATCCTAAATAACTTAAAACCGAACCTAAAAGAAACAGATTATTGATAGGAGATATGATTATTTGCATACCTATAAGAATATCACTCAATCATGATCTTATTCTCATGATCATGATCATGATCTTAATCATGATCTTATTCATAAAAACATTTAATCGAAAAACATACTAGGTGTATGAACATGCCCCATTTATCAATAAATAAATAAATAAATGCCCATGAATGATTGAAAAACTTCTTTGAAAACTTTTTCTATACCACATTAAAATCGTTCATTACATCAGTTTTGTATAGCTATGAGTTTTAACGATGTATTATGCCATAAATTTCGTTTTTAATGGATTTTTTATGTTATGTGACGGTTTCTGAAAAGGTATTAAAACGTCAAGTAAAATGCTTTGGAAAATAAACGCTGAAATAGTAATTTACGTTACAGCCCGTTCACACATGGTCCGTTTTACTGGATACGTTTTACCGGATACGTTCTTTTTTCATCGATGGCGCATGGAGTTGTATGAGCGACTTTACAGTAAAAAGGATCATGGGTGAACGGGCTGTTAGATAACAATAACACTGTCTAAGAGCCCGTTGCTTACACATGGTTCGTTTCACTGGATACATTTTTGTATAGTAAATATGTATACTGAATACTGTGCCATATGTGAAGTCGCTCATACAACTCCATGCGCCATCGATGAAAATAAAATACGTATCCGGTAAAACTTATCCAGTAAAACGAACCCTGTGTGAACGGGCTGTTATTGATTATATTGGTTTGACATGCTTCATTAGCAGGGCAGTATTTTTTTAAATATAAAATAATCTAAAACTAAAACTTTTCAATGAACAGTTTAGTAAAAACTGAAATTGAAGCTTTATTTTATTTGTTACATCCGAAAAATAGCCTGTGATATTTCTAGTCTTTTTTGCTTAAATCAAATAATGTTATTCGTCGAGTGAATAGGTTTTTCGTGTAAGGACGTGTATAAAATAGTATTTGTATAAAAATAAAATATCAATATTATTAAGTTAATCAAGGCACCACTCAAATTGTCTGTAAAGTTTTTAATGAGGAGTTTGCGATGTGAATTTATTTTAAAAAGTGGTCAAGTGCGAGTCGGACACGCTCATGAAGGGTTCCGTAACAGCAAGTACCATAGTATAAAAGTTTCTGTAGTTCGTTGTAGCTTTGATCGCTGTTTTAAAAAGGTATGTTGCGGTAAACGGTTTGTAACGTATAAAGAATCTACTGGATAGATCTCGTTCAAACCAATTTCAGTGTCACAAAACATTTATTACGTACATAGAAATGTACAGAAGGCGGCAGATCAAGCGTTACATTACATGTTAAATTTCCCCAACCAATTTTAGCTTAATGTCAATTTTTTTTTATTTCAATTTGTACTCTATGCACAAATTGAAATAAAAAAAAATTACAGATTTGCAAGTTTTGATGTGCTGTTTTCTGTACGTATTATTTGTTTTTGCGTTATCTTTCTCTCATATTAGAAGTTATAGGAGGGACACATATTTTACGATCTCTCACGCATAATGTTCATCGAAGCAAAAAATGATATTAAAACCTAAATATTATTTTTGAAGACCTATCCATAAATATCCCACAGGTACGGGTAAGATGAAAAAAAATTGAGTTTTACTTCTTATTATGGGGAACCCCAAAAATTTTTTTTTGTATTTCGTGTAAAATCTTAATGCAGTTAACAAAAAACATCTATTTACCAAGTTTTAACAGTATAGTTCAACCATGTAATTAGAAAGTAAGTAATTAGTTAGAGATTTTAGAAAACAAGTCGAATAAGAAATCAGGATAGTTATTAAGAATAATAGAATAAAATGTATACTGTCATTTAGAAAGTAGGTGAAGCCATAGAAAGAGGAAAACGCTCTAAATGTAAAAGTAAAAAGTATTAGTAACACGCTATGTATAAGATGTAAGTTATATAAGATATAAATATAAGAGAAATAGATATTAAGCTTGTAAGCCACGCAGTGGTTCTATTTGAAAAAATAAGAGCATAAAAAGAAATATATGCTGATTAAATAAAGAACAGAAATAAAAACGTCCCTGATACCTACTGTTATAGGCCAAGAATTTAAAAAATAAATAAAAAAACAGTATTGTTCTTTATTGTTTTCAGTTCAGTATATTTGCGGAAAAATTGGCTGTGACATATGGAATGACAGACAGATATGTCGACCCATATGGGTTCCGTTTTTTGGAATTTCGATACGGGACCCTAAAAGTAGAGAATATGCAGATGGTGTAGTATTCAAGGCTTATGTCAAAGTCAACTTTAATAAGCGAAGTTTAATTTTAGTGTCCTAGTTTCATAAATGTGCTTTCACATTTTTTGATGTCATACTTACTAATTAAAAAAAAATTACGATTTCTTTTTTTAAACCTTAAATATTAAAACTCCCTTTTAATAAAATTGTGTAATACACACCTGTCAAACTTACACTCGATATTCTGAGAGCTATTTGTCCAATAGTGTAATACTTTTCTCTAAATCTGTGTTTGATTCTTAACCAAATGATTTCCACTGGAGCATACATTTGAAGACAGTATGTAAAAAACACAGCCACTGCAACTAATGCTTTTGCGATCACAGACAATCTGAAATGAATAAAAGTATTTTATGAATAGTTTTAACTAGCTGTTGCACGCGGTTTTACCCGCTCAATCTCGAATCCCGCAGGAATTTTGAGATAAAAAGTAGACTGTACATTATCACTATGTCAAATTTCAACCAAATCCGTTAAACCGTTCTCCCGTGATTGAGGAACAAACATCCATACATACAAACTTTCACATTTATATTAGTAAGATGGGTCTGTATACACATTTCAAAATGTAAGACAGGGTACTGTTATTTTTCTTATCTTTTTACATACGGATTTTAACTAAAAATAAAAAAAAAACTAAATATCTGAAGCCACATAGTGAGCGGATACATTTTTTTCTGAGCTCAAAAATATTTATAATGTCAGCTATTTCCTCATAATACAATGCCATCATGCATAAGAATGGAAGAAATGTGTGCATAATATAACAAATATTCTTTTTTAATCCACTTTGGCGTTGGGGTAAACCTATCTGCCTCAGACGCCAGTGGTTGCGGGTTCGATCCCCGCACGGAACAAGAAAAAAAAAATGTTCTGTGTCTGGGTGTTTATCTATTTATGTATTTATATTCTAGGTTCCCCCCTAGTTCGCTACATGGTATCCCATAACACAAGCTATGCTTACATTGGGGCCATGTAGTTGGTGTGATTGTCTGGGGATTTTATTTTATTATTTATTTTTTTAATAAAACTAATGCCGACATATTTTGATACTCTCGTTCATAAATTAGATATAAGTGTACATGTATGTGCTTTCTAGTTTGACAATTTGTCAATAAGTAGTCCTAGAAATTTGGTTGATTCAACATTGTCAATTTGCTACCAATTTTAATGTATTTCCTCACTGTATGTCATATTAATATACTGATTTTTTTATTTATTTTCAAATATATTGACCTACAAATTATTTATTTATTAACACTTTATAGCCAATAAAAATAAGAAACACAAATTTTGGACAATGTGGGACAACTATTTAAATTAAGACAGCCGTTTCTTAATAAGTCGTTTTATTCCACTACCCTTTCAAACCCCGTTTTTACAAGGTGAATTTTGCACTATTGCGAGCTCATAAAACAGAAGGGTAGATAAAGTATTATAAGACTGATAAAATATTGTAGACTGGCTTGTGTTCATTCTTTTGTATTAAATTTGGATTTCATTTCATCTAATATTTCCGGCTTAAGCAGCTTATTGTTGAGTAGAGCACGTATCTGACAACCTACCCATTGTTTATGGGACTCCATTTACGGATATTTTTCACAAAAAAGTTTGTGCAGTGTCCAAACAAGTTTTATTGTTAGATATGAGTTTTTATTCCTGCATGGTTGATATTTATTAAATACAAACTCTATAGGGCAAAGTCACCAAAAGTTAACATTATTGGGATAAGAAAACATTGTATTCAATGAAAACCGTTTAGATTATATATTTAAATAATATGAATGTATTTTTCCTATTATTGTACTATGAAATTATTTATTTAGGAAAATAATTTGTGTCTTCTCACAATAATAATAGTATATTTCATTACGAGTGCGGAAAGCCTGTCATTGCAAAGAGTTCCGACAAATGTCTACACGAGCCGAGGCGCAGCCGAAGGCGAGGGTTGACAGTCGGAACAAGTTGCAATGACGGTTCCGCATGTGTAGTGAACGGCTATTTTTAATACAGTTGCGAAAAAATTAAGCAATTTTATAAAATATACAAAATGGCGCCAGCCGTGAAAGATTATAAACAGAGATTTTTTTTGTTTTGTTTACCCATTCTGGGTAGGCAAAGGGAACTATGCCCATACAGCCAAGTCTTTACTAGATTTTTTGCATTGACATGAAATGAAAATGAATTTAATGAGATAAAATGAAATGAAACCTAACCTAACTCATTGCATCAAATCATTTTACCTGATATTGAAACAAATTAGTAGCTTCTTTTCAGAAATATTTGCATGAATCGTAAAAACTTCTATGAATTTTTTTTAGTAAAAACTTCGTGGTTGATTTTTTCTTTTTAATTGACATTATTTTTATATTTGGGAAAGAGAACGCACGAGTGCGGAAAAGGTAAAGAAAAAGCCCAAGTGTGTAATAGCCCACATCCCGAACGCTAAACGTCCATGCAATACGCCACTTTTTGAGCAACTGTATTAAAAATATTTTTTTTTCGTAAACAAAACAAACACTACTTTTCTCCATTAGTTGACATGGGGGAAGAGGCCAAAACTGCCAAAAGATGGCACCCTAATAACTAGTAAACCATACATAAAATATAATCTCTAATCATTACTCAACAATTAGGTAAAAGTTATATTTGACTTTAAAGTTTAAACTACATTCAAAATCTCATTAAAAATGATAAAAAATCATCTTAATTGAATTAGTGTCCTTATGCCTGTCGTAAAAAATGGCGGCCATAAACTGGCACTTTGACGGGATCGAGATTGTGCCTTTTGTTTTTATCAAAAATAAAAAAGGTTACGTATAATTAACGAATGCAGAATGCATTAAAAAACCGACTTCACGTCAAAACTTTGGCTGAGTTGAGAATGTCATCAACGTGAACATTCTCCGAAATCATACATATTTTTTCAAAAGTTTGTAGTTTTCAATGAAATACTCAACCGATTTCGATGAAATTTAAATGGGACTAACAATGAAGTATCCTCTATTATACGAAACCATAATTTTCAAAATCAATTCATAATTATCCGAAATATCATGTAACAAAAACACAAAAAAAAACAGACGAATTTAGACCTCCTCCTTTTTTGGAAATCTGTTGATAAAATCAAGTTATATATGACATATCAATGTTATTTTTTTATACTTCTACTAAAATGTGTCAAGTATTGATGCTGTAGCAACCTTGGTGACTTAACATAAGTATAGTATTATAAATTCACAATTTATGTTAATCGCAAAACATTTTTTAGCTTTTCATACTTCCAAAAATAAGAGCCAAGTTGTATGTGAGAATCATACTTAACAAGGAAAAAAAGTGTTAGGTGATTTTGTAAAAAAAGTGTTATTGTAAATATACAGAAATTGGAAAAGTTTTTCAATTTTAACTTCCTTACCGCAAGATTTATGAAATGTAGGAATTATTTGGTTTATTTACATTAAATTCGTTTTGTTTTAGGTACATCATCTGGATGAAGCCCTCGTTATGTCGCTTCCTTAGTGCAGGGAAATAGTTTTATACTACTCTATATTTATTTTTAATTTTCTGTATTTTTAATAAAATATAGGTAAAAGGCATAACTAAAGGCATGCTTGCTTTGTTCTAATGGAACGAACAAACGCTAAGAGAAATAAAGATCTTAAAGATATAAAGCTCTGCCTAAGCCTGAATGAAACAAAACTAACATTAATAAAAATAAATCCTTTATTGTACACCAACTTAAAGTAAAAATTAAAAAAGATACCTTTGAACTTAATATTAGCACAAAGGTGGCCTTATCGCTGTAGAGAGATTTCTGCTAGGCAACCGAGTCTTGTCAGGATAAGGTAGTGGAAACAGATACATACATACACATATTAATATAAACACAATATACACATACATTCTAATAATAAGTACATGTTGATCATAAAAAAAATGTATATGTATATACAGTGAGAGGGTTGAGGTAAAGCACTGGAAGCTAGGCGGATCTCCCCTCAAATGTAATTTTATATAAATCAGAGGTGGTGAAAAAATTTAGCTTAGGGTTTTAACTAAATGGACAATATGAAATGTCATCAGAAAAATAAAATAAAAGGGTTACCACAATTAACAATCTTAAAGTTATTCCCTAGTTGTTGTTGTGTTAGTTGTCACACACACTGGCGAATTTAGCCGACCTTTCGGTCAATAGTGTTCGGGTTTTTAATGCTTCGGCCTATAAAGCTTTCGGGCTTATGAACGATCGGGATTTGAGACTATCGGGCTTTTGATGCTTCGATCAATTAAACCTAGGGGCATTTGTTATTTGGGCATTCGTCATTCGGCCAAATGTAGGGATCCTATAAATAAATACTCAAAAATATATGAGACCTCGTATGGTTCAACCCCGATAATCTAGAATTCGAATCCAGTGATGTATGAACAACTTAAATGACTCAAGCCCTTCATGAAAAAGAGCCGATAAAAGCTTAAATTTTTCGAGCTAAAGCTTTACGAAATATCGAAATGTTTTGTCGATTTACACAGAACTTCAAAGATTCGAAACACTAAATAAAGCTTTTAATAAAATAAAGCTTTAGTTCAAATATGACTCAATATCGCAGGAAATGCTGTCTAGGGAAAAGAGCATAAAACCCTCGCGTCCATATAAAATGAAATACGTAGTGAAATTGGAATCTAAGTCAAATTGGAAATGGAGTCAAAATAAATATAAATTTCAATTCTTTGAATATTTAGATTGCCAATTTTATACGCAAGTAAGCTTTTATTTATATTTCAAGGAAGCTGCCAAAACTGTTGTAGAAATCGAGTTTTATTTTTACAAGTGTTATCATATACCTACTTATTACAGAAAAAAAGGTTCAAGGTCAAACAAGAAAATTCCAAAACCCTGAAGCATATTTACTGGAAAGATTTTTGTTTTTACGGCTTTACTTTTAGCAATTTGCTCATAAGCTTGCACTGCTATTATATAATAGATTTAAAGTGCTTATAATGTTTAATGAACTGTCTCGTAAAATTAATATAAATTTGTGGAAGCAGAGCTAGCGGTGACTTCATGAGGTAGCGAAGCAGAGCAGTTTTTGTAGTATGCAGAAATTATTTAAACGGTTGCTTGATGAAGTGGCAGATACGAGGTCGTAAATATTTTTAATAATGCCTTAGACACAAGACACTTTAAGTGTATTTTATTTTTGACTATGAAAACTTCCTACTTAAGGAAATAAATGAAGAGGAATTACGAGGAGGACTACGGTTCCGGAGGTGAAAAAGGAACCGGGACCAAGCGGGAATCCTAGGTTCGTATTATGGTCTGGTGATTTTATTTACTATATTTTTTCAGATGTCCAGAGGTTGAGCTTAAACGGAATAAAGAAAGGTTTAGAACGCTTTTTTTTGTTTAATGAAGAGTTTATGATTGAATCAGAAGTACCTACTAGGTAACTCCTTAATATTCTTAATGTCATGAGGATGGACCATGTGCGTTTATCATTTAAAAAAATAATGTTTAATCTACCAACTGTTTTCCGAGTTGGGAAGATGTCTTGGAAATCGTTATCGGAAACAATTATGATGACAGATAATCTCATGCTAGCAGTTTCTTGCGGACTTAGATCTTGATACTTTTTTTTTATAAAGTAAGAATGCAACATTTGTCTTCCATGACACCTGATAGTAAGTAACCATGAAGACTTAGGTGGTACAAGTCCAAATTATTTGATAAGGATGATAATAATGCAAAAAAAAACAATCTGACTTATTACTGATGTTATGTCTAGCTACGTCTGGTAAATTTTTGATCTGTGAGGTCAAGGATGTTTATAATCTAAATGTACCTCATTCAAATGCATTTAAAATGTGACACAAATTAATTGAATTACTCTATCCAGTACACCATTCATAGCTCTGGCTATTTTGCATATAAGCTAAGCTCAGAACTTAAGTAAGAACCACCAGACCTTTTAAACGAGCACCAACATAAATTGATTTAACTCATTACGAAAGATTAATTAAATTTACAAAAAAAAACATTTTTATATTGCTTAAATGTCCCAGATTATTAGAACTCCGAACAAACACATTCAGAAAACTGGGTTTAAGGTCAAATGAACTTCTTTTCCCTAAAAGTGTGACACTTGCTAAAATTTTTAAATTTTTTTCATGGACTGAATTATGCCCCTTGAATATTATAATTTCAGGCCAATTATATTATGAAGTCGCAAGTTGATGTTTCGGTGATAAGTTACGATTCTCATCATCACTTACTAAAAGACAAAATAAACAGTTATAAACAAAAGTACCAATTTTTCCACATTGGCTCCTAATAACCTATCTTTAATAAGAAAATCGACGAAAATCGATTATCTTGATAGACAAGAGCAAAATATCTTCTCCGTCTGTGAAGAAGCATAGTTTTTATAACTAAACCTACTCAGATTCTATTTGTAGTTTCTGGTTACTCTTTTTTCAGTGTTTTCGAGGACGCTAATAAACTAAAACGTTTTTAAAGAAATGCCATATTGGTCTCCATAAAGGTCGTTATATTTGTAGTCCAAGTAATTTTAAACAAATAATCATTTTTAATGTAACGTAAATAATTTATGAAATAATTACGATTTAAAATGGCCGTATGTCCTGGAGCTACAGCTGAATAGCATGGTAGCGACACAAGTAGTCTTACATTATTGTGTTGAGTCTTAGCCTTTTGACATACTCAACAGTAACTGTTCACACTGTCCCAAAGCTGGCCAAAGTGTACCCTTTTCTTTCCATTCCTCATTATGTTGAGCTAGAAGTGTATTTGTCATGACATATGACCCTAACTTATAAAATATGCATGGTAGCCTATAATTGACCTGTCTTACAGGTCTCTCAAAAATCACTAGGATCAAAGACTCGCATTTAGGAAAGGCTTAATTTAATATTATTTTAGTGTTAGTTTGTAAGCTTCAGTTTCTTTATTGAAAAAACAAATTTAAATAATTATTTCAATTTATTAATTAAAATAAATAACAAAAAAGGTTAGCTCACAAGTTTCAATCTTTGAAATTAACTTTGATAGACCAAAAAGGTTAGTAGTATTTGAATAATCCGCTACCTTTAACATAAATCCCTTCCTCTCCTCATAAAGTAACTTTATAAATTTAAACAGATTTAATTATACCTTAATTAAAGTTACTTAATAATTCATATAAAATATATCAATATCAAAGATGTTGTAAAATAAAAATATCAATATAATATAAATATTTTTGACCAATCCGGTTAAAACTGTTTCATTTTATATCGATATCAAATTTGCAATTATGAAAACTCTAAAACTTTATTATTTAGTCAATATCTCATTTTGCAGCACTTTATATTTGAAGGAAATGAAATACGACACAATCAAATCAGACGCGAATAAGATTTAAAAAATGTTAGCTCTGAATGCTGAGCTGCTGCGAGTCGCTGCGACGCTGCGGCGGAAACCTTTTGAAACGTTACTTTCTTTTGACAGACGTTATCAAGTCGGCGTAGTTTCTCATTGCAGATGATTTTGTTTAAAAGAAAATATTGTCAAATACATCACATGGCCTGAAAAGTTTTTCAATTAATACACATTGGGCAGAATATTCGAAATACCTACATGAAAAAAAACATAGGTAAAATGTTGCCGCTTTGTACACATTGAAATCTAGAATGAATGGACTAAAAACCATTAGGAAAACGTTTATGGAAAAAGCTTACCTACTGTAAGATGAAAGATCATTTAGACGACAAAAAGCATTTCATCCATGACTCTGCACGATATTTCTTAAAATTAAATGTTAATATCTGTGTGAGCAGTTCAGCTGTGGCATGAAATTAGCGTACACGAATAGATATCTTATATTTATTTCCTTCGAGTTCAATTCGAGATCTTTACTCATTTGTACAATGAACAAAAAATTGTCATGAGTTTTCCCGCCGTGTTTTTTTGCTCTCGGTTTTATATTCATATCTAAGCCCGATGAAGTACAATCTGAAATGTTTGAAATGCTTGTCATACGTAATACTACAGTAAAGAAAAATAAACATTTTTTATACAATCAGCTTTGAAGTAAGAAATATGATACAAAATCATAATTTACGTTTTTTTTTTCTTTTTTTATATTGTAAGGATAGGACGTTTGTCTTCCATGCCACCTGATGGAAAGTGCGCATGAAGACTATGGTGTTACACGTCCATCCACGAGAAACCTATTCACTCGACACTTAAAAGTTCCAGGACTGTAGTCGTCAGGAAAAACAGACGCAGGCAGATTGTTCCACTCCTTGGCAATCCGTACCAAAAAGGAACTATCGAAGCGTTTTGTTCGACTTCTTATAATCCACTATATAGGGATGGAAGTTCTGTCTGCGTCTGGTAGTCCGGTGGTAAAAAGGGGTGGGTTCAACTTGGTCAAAAGGAGCACTCGCACACTCACCAAAATGTAGCCGATAAAATACTGTCAAACAAGCAACCTTACGACGATGCTCCAGGGTCTGCAATTTTTTATTTGTAAGGTTGTTGTTATTTATGATTTTACGGGCTCTTCGGTCAACAGAGTCTAGCGCTTCGAGCTGGTATTTGGCAGAACCATCCCAAAGGTGACTACAGTACTCCATGCACGACCTCACTTGGGCTGTGTATAAGTTGAGTAGCCGTTCAGGGCTGAAGTACCGCCGGACCTTCGAGATGATACCCAATTTTTTTGAAGCCGTTTTTGCCATAGACTCAATTTGTTGACCGAAGTGTAATTTGGACGTTATAGTGACGCCCAAAAGCCCTAGTTGGTCGGTGATGGGAACAGATACACTCTGGAAAGTGGGCGTAAAAGTAAAGGTGCTCTTTTTTGCGGAGAATAGACACGCTTGTGTTTTGGAGGCGTTGAATTTGACCAGGTTAGATTCGCCCCAATCGGACACATTCCGCAAGGTCGAATCAACGCGCTCAATCATAGACTTTCTCAAAACCTGGATTTCATGGGCGCTCGTCCGCGCATTGGATATATATCTCTCAACAACAGTGCTGTCATCAGCATATCCAATAATGCCTGGTGTTAGGAGGTCATTAATGTGCAGCAAGAATAAAGTTGCAGAGAGAACAGATCCCTGAGGTACCCCGGCATTAATCGCCATTAGGTCAGAGGAGTAGCCGTCTAAGACTACTCGAATCGACCGTTCCCTCAGAAAATCAGATATCCAGTCGCAGAGCCCGGTCGGTATGCCATATGCTGGAAGCTTGCTTAAAAGACCATCATGCCAGACCCTGTCAAAGGCCTTGGATATGTCTAAGGAAACAGCTATTGCTTCACCATGACCCTCCAAGGCCTCACTCCATAAGTGTGTGGCATACACGAGAAGATCGCCGGTCGAGCGTCCACTGCGGAAACCATATTGGCTATCGCTTAGGAGCCCGTTGGTCTCGAGGTATGCCAGGAGTTGATTGTTCAATACACGTTCCATGACTTTGCAAAGTATGGAAGTGATTGAGATTGGTCGATAGTTGACAGGATCAGCACGGCTTCCCTTCTTCGGTACTGGTTGTACGTTAGCCAGCTTCCAGGATTTTGGGACTTTACCAGATTCCAAAGAAAGTCTATAGAGACGCGTCAAAACGTTTCAACGTTTCAACACCACTGCAGGAATACCATCTGGACCGCTAGCCTTATTCTTGTCTAGTTGCAACAAGCATTTAAAAACCTCCTTTTAGCGAATATGAACGGTACCCATTGTAGGACCGAATTGAGGTGATTGGGGTGGGATTTTTCCTTGGCTATCTAGACTAGAATTTTCCGCAAAGATACTGGCAAATAAATCTGCCTTTTCCTTAGCGGTGTGGGCCAGAGAACCGTCAGGTTTCCGCAGTGGCGGCAGCGATGGGCGACAAAAGTTCGTTTCGACCGACTTGGCGAGGGACCAGAAAGCTTTGCTTCCCGAGGGGTATGACGCTATTCTGTCTCCAATACAGCCTATGTGGGTGAAACGAGCTCTTTTGATCACCTTCTTGCAGGACTTGGCGGCAGCATTGTACCTCTTCTTGTGTTCATGCGAATCCACGGCTTTCCTTCTGCGAACGGTTGCCCAGGCTTTGTATGCTTCTCGCTTACGCTTTTCAGCGGAAAAGCATTCAGCACTAAACCATGGGCGAGCTTTGGTTTCAAGGGATAGATCAGCGTAGGGAATGAAGAACTTCATTGCTTGACCTATCACACTTGAGACTGCGTCAGCGCAGCACGATGGATCGGTTGATGTAAAACAAGCTTGCCGCCACGGATAAGATGCGAAGAAATGTCGCATTTCATCCCAATCTGCCGACTTGTAACGCCATACTCGCCTAGAACCACTTGGTCGGGTGTCAGGTGGCGAGTACTGCGATACAGATTTCACCAGACAGTGATCGGATGTCCCTAAGGGTGCAGTGATGGACACCGAATATTTTTCGGGATCGGTTGTCAGCAGAAGGTCCAGGCAGTAAGCAGTGTGGCCAGCAACGTCTGGGATGCGCGTAGGCTCGTCAACAAGCTGAGAGAGGCCATGAGTGAGCGAAAACTTAAAAGCCTCTCTACCAGCATGGTCAGTGTCCTGAAACGGGTATAACCACTGTCCGTGGTGTGCGTTAAAATCCCCCAGGAACACCAACTGCGCTGTGGGAAAACGTTGCTGAACCTTGTCCGCTGTACTGCTGAGATAGTCCATAAGCCTTGTTGTCTCCCGATCTCCGCTGTGTGACCGATAAATACCAGCGTATACCATTTGGTCTAAGCCGGTATCTATGTGAACCCACATAACTGAAAGGTCCGGCACTTCTAAGTAACGGAGACGCTGACAACAGATCTTGTCACTGGCATACATGCACACCCCGGCGTGCGGGTGGAATTTGGACTCCAGGATGTAACCTGGGTAACAAAGGTATGCCGAGTCTGACGGATCACAGATCTGCGTCTCCGTTAGGAAGAGAAGGTGGGGTCTCTCCGTCTCGAGGTGGTGGTGGACATCATTGAGATTAGAGTGCACTCCTCGGATGTTACAGAAGTGCACTTTAAACGAGAGGAAGTGCAACCGCTGTGTTACCTTACTCTTCTTTGGACCTTTCATTAGTTTTGGAGTGGAATAGGGAGGAGAACAGAAGTTGAGTGAAGTGCTGCAAATGGAACCAAGCAACTCGATAGGGGTAACGCACCTTTGGGAAACTCGCTTGGAGACTGCGGGGACGCCCGAACCCCCCCGAGTTCGCCATCGGGTCCTCTCAAACCGGTCGCCAGCCGGCACGATGGAGCCTCCCGGGATTTTTCGCGAGGTGGCGGGGCAGCCTTTTGCATGTGGCTGGCATGCTACTTGGGCCTCCTGCTACCTGCGGTCGGCCAGCGGTGCACCGTGCTTCGGATCCCGCTACCCTCCAAAACGAGTCACCCGGTGAGTCATTATCCTACGAGTTGAAAGCAGTTCTCTGGTGCAGCACGATATCTCAGACCTATCCTCCTCAACGGCTACACTAGACATCATGCCGGAACGCAACTAGGTTACTTGGCGGCATGGTTTTGTCTAGTGGGTGGTGACAAGCCACGGCCGAAGCCTACCACCAGATTTGACTGCTCGTTTAGCACCACCCAGGGACCACGTACAAGGCATCGAGGGCTAAACCTTGCGGACGCGAGCAGTTTTCAGTCCCCAAAAAAGTTACAAAAATATAAAAACGGGGAGGCTCGAAAACAGGATTTTTTTTATAGCCCGGTACGTCTATAACTGATGGTTTTTGAAGAACATTTTGGCGATAGGGTAACACTGTCTGCCTCAGACGCCAGTGGTCGCGGGTTCGATTCCCGCACGGAACTAGAAAAAAAATGTTCCGGGTCTAGGCGTTTATCTATACAGGGTGTTCAATAAAGTACTTTGGAGAAAAATATCCTAGATAGGGCTAGTCTTCTCCATTCGACCACAAAAATCGTTTTTCATTTGGACTTTGTTTTTCCACGCGCGGCCTTTCACCTGAATAAATAACGTGCGCGCCTTAAGATCAGCTGGCAGATATTTACATTGTTGTAATATCTTCCAGCTGATCTTAAGGCGCGCGCGATATTTACATTGTTGTCTCACATCTCATTTAGTAGGTAGCTGAATAGACCGAAGCAAGAGCTCTATGATCTACAACAGGCCCAACATCAGAAGTTAAAGTTGATGATATTTATCGGCCTCGAAGAGATCCTTGTCACTTGTCAGAAATGGTGGTATCCACTGAGCAAGTAATCACTACGTTTTAGTAGTATCAGGCGTAATTGTATAAATTATCTTTCTGAATAAGCGTGGGAGACGTTACATTTGTTTCGAACGCCAAGTCCAAACACAATGATAAAATTTAAATGTTTAGCCGGGTAAATAAACACTTTGCGACTAATCCGTAAGATCCCCTGTAGTAGAACTACTAAAAGGTTTCCGTGGCTAGCCACTACGCTTCATATTTAGTCTGCTACTAAATATTCCCACTCTTTTTGTCGTCGAATACTACGTTTGACCACAATCCCACCTGACGGTAAATAAAGATGAGGTCTGTCTCTTTATAAAATATTGTTTTTATCTAAATTTAATCATTTAATAAAAAAAATTATCTCACCATTTTTAGTGAATTGAACATACAATTCTGAACTGAGGTGTTTTTTTTATCATAAAATATATCATTCTTATTTTAGGATAGCAGATCTTTGATCAATATACGCATAAAAACATCACAATTTTATTTATGTTACGGCTACGAATGTATGCCAATTATCTTTCCTAAATTTTATTAAGGGATTTTTATGGATATAATTGCGTATATAAACGAGTATAATCTCTACAACGGAAACAATTTTAGAATATGACTCATATGTATCATAAAAAGAGAAATGTTAAGCTACAGTGTAAACATAACTTGTGGAGTAAGGCAGTCTAAACTTTTAGGGGAGTTTAATAGCGCCGAAAGAGCGTGGCATTATTTTTCACTAAGATACTTCGCCCGCTAACGCAACATCAATAACCATTTAAAAAAAAAGATTATTTTGTCAGCATCCGAATGCAAATATTCCTAATCATCGGTAGAGCCCAATGTGATTTATTTTTTTCACAGCACACATTTTTGAATTGAGAGCGATAATTTTGACGTCCAGACGAGAATCTCGCCGGTTTGTTGACCTCCGAATGTGTTTTAAAACGTTATAAAAGCTGCTTTAACCGTTAATATAAGTGCATAGATGTTGACGGATAATTAATTTAATTCCTGCAAATAAACATTTATTCGACAATTTGCTTTCGACGTTACTGCTGTCGTATACACCGCGGAATACACAAAACAATTAAGTTGATTTGTTTAGTTCCTGAACTTTATTTGACTTTGTAGGTTGTTTAATCGTTTCATGACCGTCAGACCGTTTCATAAATCTTTTTTAGATCAAAAAAATATTTCTAGAAAGAAGCAGCTTAGCAAGATTATATCTGCGTTCCTGAGATAGAAAAGAAAAAAAGATTTCTTACCGGTAGTGTAGAGATTATCACGTTTTGAAAAAATTCACGTATAAGTAATTACTTTACTTGACATACCAATTTTAATTGTTATTTCGTTTGTGAGTACCGATAAGATACTGTAAATCCATAAATGGTTGTAAGAATTTCCCCTTGTGTATTATCTAATTAGTAATAAGAGCTGTGGATTTTGTTGGAAAATAAATTAGTACAAGAAAAGTTAAGCAGAGTTACTTGGGTATTTATGAAATAAGTATTTTTTTTTCTTGTTTGCAAATTGTAAATTTGTAACATCCGTATCTGTCCCTCTGTTTAGGAGCAAGCATATTGACCCCAAATTACACTATACATAAGAGTCTTTTGAATATTAAAATTGCACGGATGTGGCGGTACAGTGATAAATTGCGGAATTATTCAGACCGTAGAGAAACTATCAACTGTTCCGGTAACTGTAGGCCGAGCTGCAAACAAAGAAGTATTTCCTTCACTAGGTTATTAATGATACCCATTCCGTAAATGTTTCAAAGTTAGTAGAAACGTTATATACCACAATATAAATGTATTATGTCTCTTTGTCACGTCAATAGTTAATGTTTTTGTACTGAACATAATCTTAATAGAATAAATTATGGTCCTTGAAAAATACATATTTCAATACCATTTTTAAATTTGAAATATTTAAGTAGTATAATGGTAAGTTTATTTTTCAGTTAGTTCAAATAAGTTATTTTTTGGAAATAAGTTACTAAATTTTGTAATTTTATAATACGAAAACGTGTCCCAAAAAATTTTTTAAAATATATTTCGTCTATAATTCAGTAAGAAGTCAACTCGTCTGTGAAATAGTTCCAGGCAACGTGGGCTTTTAGATTTGTATTTGTATTACAATGTTCAATAGCACTTTGAAGGGCAGTTAACCAGACACAATTGATTTTTTTCAAATTGTCATATCAGCTATAGCCATTTACTGTCCTTCAAGGCGATAGCTGAGCACAGTAGTGAAGCTATTACCTACATATTTTATGTTGCCGATAATCGTCCATGCACATATTATTGATCATACTCGCACAAAGCAAGTTGCAATATTCTTGGCTAGTACATTGCTGCAAACACTTTCAGGTTGAATGAATAATTTGTTAGCTGTGTCACCACGACACGTGTAAGTATACGAGTATATACCAATACGGTAAGGAAGAAATTCTACTGTAGCTTAGAAATTTACTATGCAACATAATGAGTTGAATTATTTTGAACATTCTTATAAATAATTGTGTTCTTTGTTTAGGTACTCTTACCTAATGTATAAAGGTATTCACTAACATAACGTAAAAAAACTAAATTCAGGTTTGATAAGAATCTTTACAAAACCAACATAAATTTATTGTACATACTCACGTTTCACCTTGAGGCAGATTTAAAGTAATACTGCCTTTTGCATCGTTTCCATATTTCAAATATCCAAAAACTCCAAGAAGGCCGTACAATAGAGCAACGAGCGCCATGGTCGAATTAAGCACGCCCGTGCATCCCAAGAATTTTCCTGGCTCAGCCATTTCGTTTTCAACAGGCATTACTACATTGATCCCCTCCATTGCAAAGATGGCTATACTGAAATAAATCCATTTTTAGTGAAAATATTTTAGTATTTTTATTCGGGCTGTTGTAAGATCGTCATAAAAGTAAATTTGGTACATTTTGCAAAGTCCATACATTTAAAGTCAATTCGTCATAAGTTTTTATTTTGCATTGTTTTTGCTAAAAGTGCCGTTAGCTAATACATTTCTAGGTAATAAGACTAATAATAATAATAAATAAATAAATATTTCTGACACTCACACAACATTATCTACCCCAAATAAACTTGTGTTATGGATACTAGATAACTGATATTCTTAAATAATATATGTATATGTCAGATATTAACACAACATTATGCAGCCCATATTACCTAAGTTCCTTGATAATGGATACTAAACGGTTATAAAAGTTAAGAATGACAAACAAATATATTATGAATATGAATTACTATATTTATTTATTTATTTGCTCTTTATTTTTATTTAACAATTTATGTACACATAAATTTAGATACAATATAAGGATACACAGAACAAAATAAGTACAAAGGTACAGCTTATCTCTATCGAAATTTCTTACAGCAGACTCATGACTGGAGAGTTTAATTAACTGCATTAATAGTGTGTACTAAATATACATACATATGAATACATATCAATACATACACACAATATTATATATAATTTATACACACATACATACATAGGATTGGCTTGTCTAATAGTCACGTCCCCCAAAGCATCTAAATCAAGAAAAGACCTTAGCCTTCGTGTGCGTAGGTGGTGGGAACTACCCTGAACGGGTTGGTAGACTTCAAGGTACGTTAAGGCTTAATGTTACTTTTAAATTGTGTTTGATATAGCAAGTTTATCCTAGTGGAGGAGATGACATCCATAATATCGGATTCATCAGGCCTCACTAGATGGTTTTATGTGGTTTATCCTAGTGGAGGAAATGACATCCATATGTGCGGATTCATCAGGCCTCACTAGTTGGTTTTATGTGGTTTATCCTAGTGCAGGGGATGACCTCCATATGTGCGGATTCATCGGCTCCCACTAGATGGTTTCAGAAGTCGATCCTAGTTCAGAATGTGTCATCCATCTGGTTTGGTTTCACAAGTTCTGACTAGATGGTACCTATTGATATGTCAGGATGAACGAGCGTATAGATTCTGAACTGTTTGTTGCAGATTACCAACTTTTAGCGCCCGAGGACGGTCACATGTCAGTCTGGCCGTGTCGGCGCGTTCATAGAGAAAGCCATAGATAAGATAAATCATAGAGATAAGATAGAGTTACTGATGGTTTGATTGTTCAGTCGCTCTGGCGGAACGTCGTGTCTATGGGAGCGGGGAGCCATCTGGTTGTTGTTGACGAGAGTGACCAGCGCACCGTACTTTTCGACGGATCGCTTAAATTAGAAATAATCTTAGTTGTTTCATTATATTTCTGCTTAAATTGATATTGTGAGAAGATCAAGGCCCTCCTGGCGTTACAAATAATAAAAATGTTATAACAAATATCTGCAAGTATTCATTTAGTTATATTACTATTGGCGCCGTACTATTTAACTTGCACGGCTAACCAGTTCAATTTGTTTTGCTAATCACTTTTTAAATCGTGTTCTTTATTATTTTTGTTAAATGTACAATTTCTGTAAAGAAATTGGTCTCGGGTGGTCTTAGCTGCATAGCTATACCATTAGACGGAGCTACGTCAGCAATATAACTTAAAAATAAAAATGTGTTAAGTAATTTCGAGGCGTACCGCCGGGCCTCGGTAACTCAGTGGGAGATCACTCGTCCGGCAAACGAGAGGTCCCAGGTTCGCGTCCTGGTCGGGGGATTTTTATTTAACACATTTTTTCATTTATTTAACAGTAATTAAGCATTTTAAATGCAAAAACTTTAAAATATTATAGGTAATTTCATCAAGCAAAATTTGGTTAAATGGGGATCGGCATCAAAACCAAAAGCAGATTAATACGAGCCTTAGTTTTATCTATTTTTCTGTATGTAGTTAAAACGTGAACAATCCTGGCTCAAGAAAGACAAAGAATTGATGAGATGTGGTGTGGAAACGTTGCGACAAAAAGAGAAGACGAAGCTTGGAAAGATTGATTTTGGGTAAGGAAAACGTTGGCAAAAATCGCGCTCACTATCAAGATGGATCGATTAATTGAAAAACTCACTGGCTAAAGGTACTACAGGGTTGTAGGAAGAGATGCGCTAGACAGAAACCGGTGAAGGCAGATCATCAACGTTTGATGCAATGAGGATGCTAACCACGATCCTCAAACAAGAGACACCGATCGGACGGTGTCTTGACGGATTTTCTTGCTCTTCTTATAAAGTTCATAGGGAGTTGAATATCTATGTTATTGCGACAAGTCGGGGGATTTTAAATTATTTTATTTTTTTTCAATTACTTTTTAACCGTCGCGTCGTGGGTTTTTCAAAATTTTTATTTTGTTTTTTATCTGACAGTGACGTTATAACAAAATACGGCGCATTTTGATTCAGAAAATTATGTAAGTATGTGCATATAAACGATTTTCAAATTTTGTACAACTAGGTGTTGTAAATATAGCTATTTAAGGTTAAAAAATCTTTAAAATAAATATATTTCAAAGTTATCATACAATCGATTTTGGATTTCTCTTTCAACTTGTTGAACTTTGCTCTGAATATAGAAATTTTAAACTATGCATCGTAAGTACTCATACTGCTCGAAATAAAAAAATATTTAAAAACAAAAAAGCATAAAAGTAAGTAAAGTAATTAAGTAATTTTTCAAATTATATTAAGTACACACTCTACTATTGCATTTTCATCGAACTCTTTGGTGTCAAGTCTGCTGAAAGATATTTCTTTACAAATAAGCTGACTTTTTTCATTTAAATAAATAAACAGTTAAGTAAATAAAATAATGGGACAATCTATAAATCTAAAATTAACAAAAAAAAAACTTTTTAGACATAATTGTAAAGTAGATTACCTTAAAAAAAGTGGCCATTGCGTTATCCCCGATGACAACTTTGTCGATTCAAATTTAGGAATGTCTTGGAAAGTGTAGTAGCAGGTAATGGCAAATGTCACCAATAAACTAGCGTTTGCTATCACTGAAAATGGTACCAAAAACTTCAAGTGTTGAAATTGGGTTATCAATATCAATGGTACTAGTAAAAATGCACAATACACTTCCACTGAATAAATATTTTCCGTCGCAAAATGATCAAAGATCTGAAAAAAAAATAACGCAAATTTATGACAATACTGTGCCCTTTGTATTAAAATAACAAACTTTTCGTTGATGCCGGGTGTAATCGTTCACTATACATAATCATTCCTCTGCTATAAAAGATTGATGTTTGATTTAATTTAACCCTTTAGCTATCATACTTTCGATATTTCTTAAAGCTACGGAATAATAACCTGTGTATATTTAACGCTTACACCCTGTTTGCGTTTAAAAATAAATTATATTAAAAACAGAATATGTTTATAAATTACATCTTTTAGCGACGAAGCAATGAATACCACATAGACACTGGTTCCACCAAGACACACACCAGCCATCGCGTAGTCCGCAAAATGTCTGAAAATAATTAGTTATGAATTTCGATATTGTTTTCAAAACAAAAAAGTTAAATTATCATAATTATTATATGTTTATTTAAGTTTATTCCAATAAAAAATATGTATTTACTCAATACGTATGTTTATATATTTCTTAAGTATATCAATTATCTAGTATCCATAACACAAGTTCTTTAATAAACTTAATTTGGGCTAGATAATGCTGTGTGAGTGTCAGAATTATTTATTTATTTATAATGGTAAGAAAAAAAAAGGTAGAATTCCCGCCATTGATTTGTTGAGCTATAACCACGGCGCTTTAAAGGTTTGTTGACCTCTCATAAAGATTCTCTAGATAACAAACAGCTACGTTGCGGTGAAACATTGTCTTTTATTACCCACGCACGACGGAACGGAGACGGTATATGCGTTTGGGGTGAGAGGGTGTTTGTGCAAACCAATGTTACCATTTATCTCCAGAACCACTGGTCCGATTTTAATGCGGTTTTCAGTAATCGCTATGGGTTTGATTGGTGCATGTTCTTAGATAGATGTTACGGTAACAACTCACCAGGGGGCGCTGCAGTAAATATTTGTTTGCTAACCATTATTGGTCCGATTTGAATGCCGTTTTCAATTATCGCTTTGGATTTGATTGGTATAATGTTCTTAAATAGGTAATGAGGAACAAGGTGTTGTGTAATGTAATGTATGGTACCTATATTATGCTCTTTAAAAAGTTTGAAATGAAAAACAAAATAAAAATTTTGAAAAACCCACGACGCGACGCTTAAAAAGTAATTGAAAAAGAATAAAATAATTAAAAATCCCCCGACTTGTCCCAATAACATAGGTATTCAACTCCCTATGAACTTTGTAAGAAGAGCAAGAAAATCCGTCTGGGGCTGCCATTGAATGAATTCGTTTTGTAGTTTTATATTGAAATTTAAAATATTGATGGCAGCCCTCGACGGATTTTCTTGCTCTTCTTATAAAGTTCATAGGGAGTTGAATACCTATGTTATTGGGACAAGTCGGGGGATTTTAAATTATTTTATTCTTTTTCAATTACTTTTTAACCGTCGCGTCGTGGGTTTTTCAAACTTTTTATTTTGTTTTTTATGTCAGAGGTTCTGTATTCGAATTATGATGGTGGTGGATATTGATATTTATAAATAAATAAATAGAAATCCCCAGACAAGTACACAAACTACATGGCCTCAAAGTAAGTAAAGCTTGTGTTATGAGATACCATGTAGCGAACTAGGGGGGAGAAATACAATAGAAAATGCATATGTATATAGATAAACACCCGGAAATTTTTTTCCTTGTTTCGTGCGGAAATTGAGCCCGCAAACACTGGCGTCTGAAGCAGATAGGTTTACCCCATTACCAAAGTGGTCGTCAAGATTTTACTATGAATTTTTAAGAAACTTAACTACATACATAGCTTCACGACTGTATCCATTATGGGCTAGGCAGAACATCAGAGGCTAGAAATTCATCTAATGTCGCGTTTGCAAAACTTAGAGGTATTGTTATGATGGAGAGAGACATCAAAATACAAGAAAATATAAAAGTGCCACTAAAAATCTCTGTACCTTAACGGACTCTTACAATATGCCCGGGAAGAGAAGCAACTGGTACATGCTATGTTTTTCTTTTGCTCTAAGTCCTTAATTTGAGCCAGATAATGTGGTGTGAATGCTAGTAATATTTCTTTATTATTTATTATCTGTTGCTAATACTCGTAATGAATGTCGACCGTAGTTCAGTTGATTATTTACAGCCTTACTAAATATTTGTACTAGTTTTACAAATATAACAATTTAGATTAATAAAATAAATATCCTAATATATAACCACAAGATCAATTTGATGTGTGGGTCATCATAATCACCAATCCCGCTTTTTGACTTGAATCTTAAACGAGATTGACACTGGGATAGAAATTGAAAAACCCGGGCTTAAGAGGAACTGGATCTCGATAAAACATTGCCAGAATACATCAATGTACATACATACATACCTACATAACTTCACGCCCGGAACATTTTATTTTCTTGTTCTGTGCGGGAATTGAACCCGCAACCACTGGCGTCTGAGGCAAACAGGTTTACACCATCACCAAAGTGGTCGTCAAAGAGTTTACTATGAATATTTAAGAAACTTAGCTACCTACATAACTTCACGACTGTATCCATTATGGGCTAGGCAGAACACCAGAGGCTATGAAACCATCTGATGTAACATTTGACAAATTTGGAGGTATTATTATGATGGAGAGAGACTATTGCAGTGACAGGGGGTCAGTCCCCACGGGTAATGCCATTGGTGGTACCGTGAGCTCCACTTATGGCGGATGAGGTACACCTGGAGGTTTTTAGTGGGTCGGTCCGGCCCTTTGCCGGGTCATCCCCACATACCCCGCCGCTCCCCCTTGGGCGGTCGGGGACGTGATTGCACGTTTTCCTACAGACAAAAAAAAGGAGGTCAGTCTATCGCCCGCAAAAACGCCAATAAAACCTCCGTCCCTTAACTGACTTTTACAGTATGCCCGAGAACAGAATCAGTTGGCACATTCTATGTTTTTCTTTCACTCCCAGTCCAGCATGGAAGAATTCATCAACGTCTAAGCGAGTATAGTTAATGAAACATAGGTAGTTAACAGTTTGAATAGAAACAACAAATAGGAAAATTTATTGCTCTAGAAGCAAACAATTGAACTGTATTAATTTGAATTAAAGTTGTGGGTCTATGATAGTAAAGTGACTGAGTGAGCCGTAAATTTGTGGCGAACTGAAATTTGAGTTATCTGCAAATTCAGATCAATTTTCGTACGTCGCGTGGGAGTCGGCCGCCCACTGATATAGTCGGCGCGCGTAACGCTGCAAACTGCGTACAGTGAGTGCAAAACTAGCAAACTGTGGACACTCCATGACAAATATATGGTAGGGCGTACTAACGTACGTAACTGTTTGCCTACTGGGTTAACAGCCTAATTAATAACGTTTGCTTATCTTTATCTCTTGTCACGTCTGCAAAAGTGTTTGAACTAAATAACAAATATTTCTATTTACAACTTAAGTTTCGCCCTGTTTATGTGCTAGATAGCATATGTGACAGACTTTATACAAAGAGTGATTGTTAGCCAGTAGGCCCTAAGGATTCCTGCCAATATGCTGTATTCATTTAGATTATCCAAAAAAACGAGAGCATATCACTAGGGTGGGTTAGTGTCACGGAGAGTGTTAACTGGATTCACAACGTATAATGCTGGACTCCAGTCCAGACATAGAATGTTTCAGCTGCTTCTCTTCTCGGGCATACTGTAAAAGTCAGTTCAGAGACAGGGGAGAGTTTTTATTGACGTTTTTGTGGGCGATAGGCTGACCTCCTGTCACTGCTATAGTCTCTCTCCGTCATTATAACACCTCCAAATTCGCCAAACGTGACATCACATATATGGCCTCTGTTGATTTGCCTACCCCATAAAGGACATACAGGTGTGGAATTATGTATATATGTTATTATATTTTACTTTTTAACTTGAAGTTTCGGTTTCTTTTCAGACGCCGCCGTGGTCTTGAGCGCGTGTAAATTGTAAAATATAATTTTGCGCTATAAATTCGATTAGAAAGTGTCTTAGTGGAAAACTTGAGGAGGTCAGAAAATTCACTCACCTCATAAATTGTGAATACTTTCTTAGGCTTCGAGGTCCATTTCTGAATACTTTCTCACAAGTGTCAGTGTAATTTAAGGCTGGCACACGTAGCTCTTTACATGTTTCTCGAGACGTAGATACCTTTTCAGACATATGTTTTATGTTATAAAAAGAAATCAAAAACACAACAAAATTAAAAACATCGTCCATCAGAGTAAGTTGATAGTGCAAAATAGTTAAAAAGCTATTGAGAATGCCGTATGAAGTCAATGAGCTGGATTAAGTTACAATCATACGAATACATCACGTAATAAATATTTCTGTATAATTTATATGATATTGTAAATATTTCCATTAATCTGTATATCAATGTAGTACTAGAAAGTAACGATGCCTATTTTTTAAATGTAAGAAAAAATCAAGTGGCCAATGTCACAAACAATTTTTGCGCACTTTAGAAGAAACCAGCTAGACAAGAGTAGCTTTGCAAGAAACCCACAATTTTTGCGTTCAATTCTCCTCTTCGCCAATAAGGCTTTGATCTGCCTGATGCATCTTTTATGTAATCATTCGACGCCCAATTTTATTGATGACGAGCGTTTGCCCGCGACTTCGCATAAAGTAAACAATCCTATATTTCCTGTTCCCGTGGGAATTCAGGTAATTTCTTCCGTAATGCAACTAGACAAGCATTGAGAAAGCTTTTTACTATAAGTAAGTTACACTTTATCATTTTTAAATTTGAGTTTTTATTTCTAATGAGTCTATGCGACTTTAAACAATACTTTTATTGCCCGTTCTGTCCGAAACTTGCTATTTTTGGCAAATTGAAATTGAAAACGGGCAATATTTACGTTGATGACCTTTTGTTTTGACAAGGATTTAATAATGTTAGTGTAGTGGGCTTTTTTTTATTGCTCTGCAAGTGTTGATTATTTGAAGATTAATTAAAAGGACTTGTATTACTACATATTGCTCTGCGAAAGACTAACTAAAAATGTTTTAACTAAGGAGCAAAAAATAAACTGTTTTTATTACGTCATCATATTCCGTTTTTATTATCATACTGACACAAAAAAATGTTTAACTCCCTCACAGAATTTAATAAACAAGTCACGTACTTGTTGTCCCCTCACATAGTGATTGTATGCTTCTTGTTTCCCTCTACAATCTAGTTGGACTGTCATATTGTATGTAGTTTAAATGTCACATATGCAGTTTTTAATAAGGTTATGAAATAGTTAAATATGCAGTGCAAGATATCAAAGTGTGCTATAATACAAAAAGTGTTTTTTTTTACTAAAATTTGCAAATTTTTAGACGTTAAGGTACTTTGCTGTTAGGAAATAGGTTTAGTCGAATATGTTCATCTTAGCCTTACAACGCCTGGAAAAGCGCGTGGGAAAAGGCGACTAAGGCTAGTGACTAGTCTTAATTTAAAATCTTCCGCCAAAATCACAATTTTCTTAATCCATGTGCTATATCATCTTTAACCTGTCATGATTAAATTGAGGTCAAAGTCAAGTTTTATTACCGAAGAAAAGAAAAACTAAAAATAAAATGGCATTGATTGTAATGTGTACTCCAATATGAATGATTATTAAAAACCTTTCATATCATAATTTGAAATTTTGTACGGGAAGCTTCAGAAAAACAGGAATCCCCCTGAAGTCATTAGAATAAAGCTTTTGAAATAAATTGCCAACTTTATGACCAAATTGGATTGTTTGCAGAATTAAGTAAATCCTACGTATAGCCCTTATTAAAAAAAAAGACGTTCTCGATTACTCAGAGTTTCTTGGAAGCCGGATTTACATCTTCTATATCTATATCTATCTATCTATCTATATCTATACTAATAATAAATCTGTAGAGAGGTCAATTCTGTACATGAAATATTTTTTCAAAATAACTATCAGGGGGTGATTAGTGATCGATACTGATGCCAAAAATGCAATCAGTAAAATTTTTGTCTGTCTGTCTGTCTGTCTGTATGTTCCTTATAGAAACAAAAACTACTCGACGAATTTTAACGAAACTTGGTAAAATTATTCTTTATACTCCTGGGCAGGTTATAGTATACTTATTATCACGCTACAATCAATAAGAGCAGAGCAGTGAAGGGAAATGTTGAAAAAACGGGAGAAGTTACTTCATTTTATAAGCTTCCGTCGCTTGCGCAGCCTTAATGGTTAAAGCTACATAGAAATCATGTATGACAGAAATATTCTTCATAAAATTATATAAAAAATATCCCACAACAGTACCTATATATCTATATTTTATGGTTGACTCACAATAACACGTGTAAATCCCGATAGCTTAGCAGTTCGGAGCTTTCTGATTATATTTGTTTACTCTTACGTTTATAATATTCTCACTCATCCCTAAGTAAAAAAAAATATATATTTTCAAAAAAAAAATTAATTCAATCTATTCAATAAAAATAGAATCATAGAAATCGGTATAGAAACACCAAACTTATACATGAAATACGCTAATAACCCATCGCGCGTGAATACTGTATGATATAGGGATTATTTTTGCGTAACGGTTGCCGCGCTCGACGCGGCTCGCGGCGTTAGGGTATAAAAAGGCGGGAGGCGAGCGCAAGCTTTTGCGCGATTTAATATAGGTAGGTACAGAAGGAACAAGCGTTACATTACCTGTCAAATTTCCCCAACCAATTTTAACTTATTATCGAGGGCATAGTTCAAATTCAGGTAAAAAAATTTGAGAGATTTGTAACGCTTGATGTACTGCCTTCTGTACATACAGAGATAAAATGGAAATCGTTTCTGCCTCTTGGAAGTCAGAAATCGTAGATTTCTTCGGAATAAAAAGTAACGTATGTGTTAACTACTATACCAAATTACATTAATATTGGCATAGCCGTTTCGCAGTGAAAAGCAGCCATACATAACTATAGGTAGTATTGTTTGTACACTGATAATGGCTGGATGGATGGATTTTTGCTATTCTTTCACGCAAAAACTACTTAGCTTTACCTAGAATAACAATAAGCTAAGTATAATTTATTATTATAATTATTATAATTATAATATAAATCCGGTTAAAAAGTGTTTTATTTAATAGTCATACATAATAGTTATCGCGAAAACTTAAGACAATATTCAAATTTAAGGCACTTTGGCACCTGATTTGTTTATAACGCTATGTGCCTTTGTAATGTACGTAATAGATAGTTACCTACCTATGTTTGTGGTAAGGAGTTATACATATTATATGGGCGAAGATTCTTCATTTTTATTTTTGATATTAAAGATAGTTAGGACCTTGGAGAAGAAAGTAACCTACTCGAAATACTAATTCAATACAGACGAAGTCGCGGGCATCATCTATGTAATATACCTACCTACCTATACTTTTTCACAAAACCTAGGTGAAACTGTGGATCACTGCTTGGTTGTAACAGTTTTTGAAGTAATTCTGTCTGTTTATCTATCAGTAACGCTGTCACCGCTAAACTACTGAGTCGATTTTGACGAAATTTAGAATAAGGTAAGTTTTAACTTCAAGGAGGATATAATCATAGTATTTATCCAACTCTAATAAACGCTATCCACGCGGACGAAGTCGCGGGTCACAGCTAGTCAGTAATATAGTTTTTAGAATGACGCCATTATTATATTTTGATAAAAAAAAGGTTGGGATGTAAATTAGGTCTTTTAGCTGTACAAAAACGACACTGGTTCCTAAAGATTTTTTTCCGACTTCTTAACGTTGAAGAAGTTAAAACTGCCTCAGAATGTTAGGTGCTTCACAGTCTTTTACGCGTAACCGTCGTTTTTAAAAATTTATTGTTTGTAAAAAATATCTTTGGGGTCTACTTTTTTCGCCTTTTCACTCCCTGCATAAACGAGGGCTGTTATAAGTTTTGAATGGGTATCACTAAGTCGGTTGGTCGAACTAGAGGGGGGGGAACATGACCCCCCCCAAAATCATGAAAAGATGAACCCCTTAAAAGAGAGGAAGCTGGAAAAAGATACTTGTGTTTAAAATTTCAGTCTTGACTCTCCCAAAATTCAATTGTGACTCCCCTAAAATTCAGTTGTGACTCCCCAAAATTTCAGTCCGCGACGGCGCCTGCGTGCTGTTGCTTTATTTTATAAAAAAGTTATGGTAGACAAGGTGTTTCGCGCGGGTTTACCCGCGTAATTTCGAATCCCGCGGGAATCTCGATAAAATAATGGATAAAAATGTGGTATCCGGACTGTATACTATCACTATGCTAAATTTCATCCAAATCCGTTGAGCGGTTCTGCCGTGATTGAGGAACAAACATCCATACATCCATCCATATAAACTTTCACATTTTTTATGCACTCGGTAATTCTTACGAAAAAATCATTGCCATATAATAAAACGACGCATTAATTCGATTCATTCAACACTTCCCGTTTGCGTTCGCTCCCGAACGGTCGTGTCTGCGGCCGCTCCCGAGTGTTCGTATTGCGCTGCCCTTGTTCCCTCCCCTGCACTCGTGCGGGTCAGGTGCCAAGTTAAGCTCTTTCGGAAAGTTTTCTCTTGTGGAGGCTGTGTGGTGTCGGGGCTAATTCATCTGCCCTTTTCAGGGCGGACCCGACTGCTGCCGGCCGAAGCATCGCTGGTCAGGTGGATACGTAACCGTGACAACTAAGCCTGATCGTCCGCCGTTCACCGGCAATAGGTCCGAACTAGGTCGTTTCTCTTACAGCGCAGTTTGTGCAGCCATTTCGCCGTTCACCGGCACGTAGGTTCGCTTAAGATATTCTCTTACAGCATTCTCCATTTCCATACTCAATGGATCCTCCGAAGCCATCAATAGATATAGAGCAACTCTGCTTCCAACAGGGCAAGATACTACAATGTATTATGTCCGCTCTTCATCTTTTCGTCAAGGCAAACCAGCAGGGCATCAAACTCCCTCCTGATCACTTTGCAGATCTCATCCCTCCGGACTTTCAGTCTTCCCTCCCTCCGAACTACCTAACTGACCTTCAGGCGACGCCAGATCCCTCTGTGCAAGCCGAAAGCAACATGTTAGTAGACTCTACAGCGTGCAAACGCAAAACTACCCCGCCAGGTAGCGAGTCCGACTCCGCCTCTATAGTTCCAGAATCTCCTGCTCCGTTCACAGAGGTTCGCAAAAAATCAAAATCGAAGAAGAAGAAGCAAGCTGCTTCCTCGACTTCGTCTCTGTCCGTTTCAGCTGCTCCAGCCGCTGTTCCTGCTCCGCAAAATGTCGCACCGGCGTCTGCTCCTGCACCTTTTATTTCAGCGATCCCGGCGTCACAGCCTGCGTCGCAATCAGATTCGGCTCCGCCGAAAGTCAAGTCTCCGCCCCCCGTCTTTCTACGGGACAAGAGCTGCTGGACCGAGGTCTCAGCTCTCTGCGGTAGACACAATCCCAAGATCCAGTATAGTAAGGCATCCAACGTGGGTGACTCTATTAAGGTCGTTGTCAATTCCATTCCCGATTTCAGGAATCTAACTCGGCTTCTTGCTGATCAAAAGCTCGAGTACCACACTTATGCCCTCCCTGAGGAGCGTAAGATTCGTGCCGTCCTCAGGAACGTGCCGTTCGAGCTCTCGAACGAGCAAATCCAAGAGGACTTGTCTTCTCAAGGCTTCCCCGTCGAATCTGTGCACAAAATGCACAGCCGCCGAGGCAAGCAGTTCCCACTTGCGCTAGTGATCCTAGCGAAGAACCCGCAAGGGCAGTCCATTTTCAGAGGCAAGCCCACCGTGTGCGGTCTGTCCAACATCCGCGTCGAAGTTCCACACAAGCGTGGTTTCCCAGGTCAGTGCCACCGCTGCCAATTGTACGATCATGCGGCGGCAAACTGTTTTGCTTCCCCTAGGTACGTCAAGTGCCTAGATCCGCATGGGACTAAGGAGTGCTCTCGCACTCCCGAATCGCCCAACGCTCCGTCCTGCGTCTTGTGCGGCCAGTCAGGCCACACAGCAAACTTTCGCGGCTGCCCCAAGGCACCGCATGCTGCTAGGGCTACCGTGAAGCCCATCGAGAACTGGAGAGAGCGACCGCAGCCTAACTCGGACGCCCCTCCAGTCAGTTCAAAGGCCCCTAAGGCCTTGACTTCTATCGTTCCAGGTCAGCGCAGCCGGGTCGCGACTCAATCGCAACCGGCCGCCAAATCGGCTTCCCAGTGCCAGAACGCAAAAGGTTCTCAAGACCGCATGGCGTTCTGGATCCAGCTCGCTCCCATCGACGAGATCCTGGCTTTCGGCGCCGCTCTCGACGCCAGCCCAGAGGGTTTCAACGGTGCTCTTCCGGTCCTAACCAAGTTCGCTCCCCTTATCAGGAAACTCCAGCAAGCTCAACGTTTCTAAACGTAGTCCTTCTTTCCAGCATTCCTATCTCAGAGTGAGTCTGATCACTCTAGATAATCTCTTAGTTTCAGCTTTGTCATTTCTGCTAGTCTTAGCTTCTGAATTTCTCGCTTTCAGTTCCTTTTGGTGGCTCCGATAAATTATCAATAACCTGAATCAAGGTGGGTCGTAAAGGGGGATGTTTAGTGGGTATGCTCGGCTTCACTGAGTGAGTGTCCACACTGTCTGGGCATTCTATTCTCCGTTAGCCACTGGGGTTAACAGCTTATAGAATGCCCATTCGTCCGTAATAGGATTCATCCTCCTCCCGCTAAAGCTTGCTTTACTGGTTAAAGCTTGTTTTAGGGGGTGCCAAAATTTTGGAAAAAAATGGCGGAAAAACAAAAAAAAAAAAAAAAACGATTCATAGGCATCCAACACTCGACAATTGAAAGTTGCAGAGAGAAAGAGGCCGAAAGATTGTAAGTACTTAGGTACATTTTGCGACAAGTTTAGATAGGTGCACGAGATTTTGTTTTTGTTATGATTAGTTTGTCTAATTCATACACATTCCTCACGAATGGGTTTGTTTATGTATCATTCAATTGCTGTTACTCCTTCGTTGGTATACAGATTAAAAGTTTGTATTAGTTATGAGCCCTAGAAAGTCTAAATAATTGACGATTGCTGAAAAGAAAAAGTTAATTGAAAAAGTAGAGAAAGGTGAGAAGAAAAGCGATATTGAACAAGAATTTAAGATTCCTCTGAGAACCTACTCTCTCAACCATAATAAAGTACAAGGAGAAAAAATAATGCTGCTCAAATCAACACTTAATAATTGGAAGTTTTGTTTATTTGTTCTAACAAATTTGATATTTCAAACACTCGATAATTCGTAGTATTTTAGGTACCTTGAATTTTGATTTCACGAGAGTCAACTGTATAATATTAGTAGCATGTCGGCAAAAACTTAAATGAACATCGATATTAATGAAATAAGACATATTCAATAGAGTTATAATACCTTAAAAAGATTTGACGAGACGTCTAGACAGAGCAATCGTGCGGAACGTCCTCGGGGCATACTTGTACCTATCAATCCGTTATAAAATATGATGTTAAGTTAAACATAAGACGTTTTAAAACCAATATGTTAGTATCGTGTTCAATATAAAACAATATGAAGTTTAGTATGGATATTTTTGAACAATTAAATTTGGTACACAACGTCTTTTTTCACCAGGCTGACAAAATCTGTCTTTGACCTTAATCTTGCCTTATCTAGGCAATGATAAAGTTTTAAATCGAGCAGGCTAAGTTAAGGTAAAACTGGCTCTTTATAAAACAATGTAGGAACACATCAGTGGAAAGTATGATATTTGAATAAAGATTTTATAACTACCTTACGAGGAGATGTCATTAGCTAGGTAAGCTCGTGTTTTCACCAGAGATCTGCTATTTTGTTAAACTGTTCGAGCATCAAAGCAACTATGTAAGTAAATAATGTATTTCAACACGTCTTCGAACATCTCTAGCGGAAAAACACCCTTAGGTGGCAGGGTACAAGTAGGATTCAATCGCAGTGCTTCCTTAATTAATTCCTTACTAAGCTTTGTTTAATGAACTTACCAGTTTCTATAACTTGGATCTTATGAATATTTCTTAAATACTTACCAGGATATGAACGCAGTGTGTGGCAATAACAGCAACGAGTGCGGTTCCTATACATCCCGGTATTAAACCACTGTGTTTGAATGCAGCAGGCATTGCCAGTAACCCTGAGCCAAGCGATGATTTGAGTAAATTTAAAAATGATCCTAATGTTCTGAAAAAGAGAAATCAAATTTTCAAGCAAACGACGTAGGTTTTCTTAAATTTACCTTAAAACAATAACTTCTAAAACAATCTATTTATACTGTGATTGTGAAAGCAGATTATAAATAGCGTTGTTAGTGAGTAAACTATTCCAAAAGTTAATAATTTAAGATTAAATTTAGCCAATGGCCGTGGGCGGTGTACAGTTATGTACATTTATTACAAAACTTTATATAAATTGTTAACCGTGCAAAATATTTCCATGCGACATCATTGTCCTAATTACAGTTGTCAATACATTTTTAACGCAATAAATCAGTGTGAATTTAACTACCACTCCGGGCGGTTTTCTTTATCATTCCTTGATCGTTCCGATTATCATATCATTAACAATATCATCTTGTGTTTAGACTAACACTAAACATAGTTTTTTGGTCCTTCGATTAAGTGACCACGTCGTGTTTTAGAAGTATCAAAATTATAAACTTATAAACTATTGTTTCTGACGGGGAAGTATCAGTGAACTTATCAAACAGTGCAGAAAGTCAGGATTGCAGTGATCATAGCAGGATTCAGGTGGACTAAACCAGTCTACCACATACCTATCAGTACTAACTGATATACGCCGAGGCAGAGGAAACCGGCACGACAGCACCACTTTTCATACCTACTTCTACAAAGTTTCAAGTAAGTCCGTTCTATTATCATCATGGTGGCTTCTTTGATTGTTCGTCAGAGAGAGATCAGTGTCAGTTTGAATAACATTCAAACAAATTTCAAGAAAGACTCTGCATCAAGGAAGACACCAGAATATATCAAAATTCGATTAACGTCCTTAGATAACCTCTGGGAAGAGTTCAATAATAACCATCGCGAGCTCACCCTTAATAAGGAGAGGGCTCAAGAGTATTTTTCTGAGCAAATATATGAGTTAGCTAGGGAAACGTATGAATCCACGCGCGCCCTTCTGACCTCGTACGGTAAAGTTGAAAAGGCCGTGCAACCAAGTGGAGAAATAGATTCGTTGCTTTCCTTACAGAGAACGTATTTTAGAGCATTAGGTAGAACGATCAATAGTATTGAACTTGAAGGTTTGACAGAAAAATGGGAGATTGACGACAAGTTACGAAACATTCAGACTAAGTGGAATACTATTGAAGATTTACATATCAAAATAGATAACTTACTGGTAGGAGGTGACATCAGTTATGAAGAAGAATTTATGAAACATGAGAAATTATTTGAAAATACTAAGAAATCTCTATATCAAAAAATATCATCGAATTCCCATCGTCAACAATCCATCCCCCAACTGGAAATACCAACGTTTACTGGAAAATATACTCAATGGCCTACTTTTTATGAGCTATTTTCCGAAGCTATCCATAACAACGCATCCATAACTAAGGCTCAGAAGCTTCAACACCTCAAGAGCAAGGTGAAAGGGGAGCCGGAGAGGATAATTCAACATCTTCATATCTCTACCGAAAATTACGATGTTGCATGGGATATTTTAGTCCATAGGTATAATAACCCTCAGGTATTATTCGCAAAGCACGTAGAGATATTCTTGAACCAACCTTCAGCTAAAGCAACATCTTATGATCTTAAGAAACTGTATGACACCACCACAGAATGTATTCACGCTATCCATAATTTGGGCGTCGACACTACATCATGGGATCCACTAGTTGTACATCTATTGTGTAAGAAACTGGATCAACAAACCTACACAGATTACAAAGAATCTAGGAAGACCCCGAGAGAGTTACCTACGCTAGACGAGTTTATGACGTTTTTAGAAGGTAAATATCAAGCCTTAGAGCCAATTTATAAAAGGGAAAGGGAGACAATCCCACCCCTTTCGGCTTCAGGGGCGGTTATCAAAAGAAACCCTTATCAACATAAATCGACTCAGCCTACTCCGTATCACCATGCCAATAAGTCATATCGCGCTCCCAATGTCGTTAACTATAATTATCAACCTAATGAACCTAGTAATAAAAACTATCAAGCATTAGCTACCTATATTAACACGTGTCCTTTATGTAAATCATATCATAGTTTATTTAAATGTAAAAAGTTCAATAACTTGTCACCGGACGTTCAATTGAGGACAGTTGCGAAACTTCATGTTTGCCCAAACTGCCTGTATAAGCATTATGACAAGCCGTGTGCGTCACTAAAACGTTGCAAGGAGTGCGATTCCGAGCACAATACATTGCTTCACCCGGCTTATGCTAAGTCAACAATTACTAATTCTAACATTTCTGATAAAAATGAACTCTACCAACGATCTAATCAAATTAATAATATCACGTCTGACCTGTCTGTGCCCTCAACGTCTAAGCAAGTAGGAAATGCGTATCATGTTTCGTCCGAGGATGAAGAGTCCTTATTAGCAACGGCCTTAATCAACGTACAATCAGCCGACGGCACCTTTATCATTGTTAGAGCCCTGCTGGACCCAGCTTCTCAAGTATCACTTGTGTCCGAACGCGTTGCACAGTTGTTAGGGTTAAAAAGAAAAAGGCCTTCCATGTGTTTATCTGGAATAGACTTGTGCTCGAAACAAAGTAAAGGAATGATCACTATCAAATGTCAATCATTGTATGATGAACATTTTCAATTTACTACAGAGGCTTATATTGTAAGTAAGGTTGTTAAGGACTTGCCGAATATGTCCTTCCCGCAACGGCCGTGGCCTCATTTACAAAATCTTCAGCTAGCAGACCCTGACTTTAACATATCTAGGCGTATAGATATTTTATTAAATGTAGACGTGTTTTCAAAAATAATTAAATACGGTTTAGTAAAGGGCCCTGAGAAGGCACCTATAGCGCAAGAAACGAGCCTAGGGTGGGTAGTTTCTGGCAATATTAGGACCCTTAACTGTCACGTAGTGTTACAAGAATCGGTAGATCTCTCTAAATTCTGGGAAATAGAGGATATCGACCAACAAAACCCAACTCTAACAGATGAAGATACCTACTGCGAAGAGTTTTTTAAACGTACAACAACTCGAACGCCAAGTGGTACTTACGAAGTAGCTCTACCCATGAAACCAGGGTATCAGAAACAATTAGGATCATCTAAGGGTAAGGCTATAGCTCAATTTAAACAATTAGAACAGAGATTATCAAAAAATCAAGCGTTAGCCGAACAATATAAACAGTTTATGAACGAATATATCAAATTAGGGCACATGCATCTTATCAGTAATAATAATAATGAGGCAAATTTTCTTCCTCATCATGGTGTATTAAAATTAGACTCGGATACAACTAAACTTCGGGTTGTTTTCAATGCATCATGTAAGACGACATCGGGCAACAGCCTTAACGAGTTGATGTACAGTGGCCCTAACCTTCAGCATGACTTATCAGCTCTCCTCTTAACCTGGAGAACATTTAGGTACGTAATAACTGCTGATATTGAAAAAATGTTCAGATTTATTCGTGTTAGAAAATCAGATAGGAATTTACAATCAATAATTTGGAGGGAACAGGAAAATCTACCCCTTCAGGAATATCAACTCGCTACCGTCACATACGGTACTAAGGCGGCCCCGTTCCTGGCTATGCGCACGCTCAGGCAGCTGGCTCAGGACGAAGCTCATAATTACCCGCTAGCAGCAGAAGCTATCAATACGTCATTTTACACAGATGATTTGCTTTCAGGACATAATTCTTTAGAAATAGCAAATACACTAATTAATGAACTTATTTTAATTTTTAGTTCGGCTAGTATGAATTTAAGAAAGTGGTCCAGCAATAATCCGCAGCTCTTACAAAGCTTACCGGAACATAAAAGGCATACTCCAAATCAGTCGCTCGAATTTAAATGTCAAGAATCGAAAAAACCCTTGGCCTTAAATGGATTCCTGCGAATGACTCATTTACGTTTGAAAATCAGTTAGGTATTAGTCAAAATAACATTCAACATTTAACCAAACGCCAGCTGCTATCGGAGATATCAAAAATTTTCGATCCACTTGGTTGGCTATCTCCGTTATCAGTTCGAGCAAAACTCATCTTCCAATCAACTTGGAGCACAGAAATAGTTTGGGATGATAAGGTTCCATCAAACATTCATGCGCAGTGGCATCAATTAAGAAACGATTTTATAGATTTACAAAATATCAAAATTCCGCGGCATTTAGGTGATATAAATAACAATAGTATAATTCACGCCTTTAGTGACGCTTCGGACAAGGCGTATGCATGCGTTTTATACCTAACTTCCACTAACTATAAGGGAGAATATACATCTACTCTTATAGCTGCTAAGACTAAATTAGCGCCCTTATCTAAAACCGTTACCTTGCCACGTCTAGAACTTTGCGCAGCTCTACTATTATCACAGTTATTAAATAAAGTTAAGTTAGCATTTTCAAAATCAAATATTAATACCAAAATACAAGCATGGACGGATTCAATGATCGTACTTGGGTGGTTAAACGGAGACCGTACTCGTTGGAATCGTTTTGTCGCGAATCGAGTAGAGAAAATAGTTAAAATAGTTCCGTCATCACATTGGCACCACGTTAAGTCTAAGGAAAACCCAGCTGACTGCGCCACCCGTGGTCTATCTAAACAAAAATTATCTGAATTTAAATTATGGTGGGAAGGTCCCTATTGGCTAACTATTTTTGACCCTAATAATAATGATTTAAATGTCTATCCAAGTCCTGACATTGAAATTAAAAATAAGGTTTGTGTGTACGCTACTTTAAAACCAAATAAAATATCATTTATTACAGAGTTATTGCATCATTATAATTCATTGACGCGCGTTACAAAAGTACTCGGTTGGGTGTTGCGTTTCAAAGATTGCTTGCGCAACAAAAACAATGTTCGCTTTAATTATTTAACTTCTAAAGAAATGAATATGTCATTGACCTACATAATTAAGGAAACTCAAAAGGAAGAGTTTCAAGACGATTTAGATAATATAAGGAAAAAGGGCCATGTTAGATCTAACAGTAAAATTATCAGTTTACATCCGTTTCTTGATGACCAGGGCATATTAAGAGTAGGAGGCAGGTTAATTAATTCCAACATCAGTGAATCGGAAAAACACCCCATCATTTTATCACCTCATAGTCGATTTACACATTTAGTTATTACAAAAGCTCATATCACGACACTTCACGGTGGCCCAAGATTGACTTTATCTTATATAAGAAATAAATTTTGGATTATCAGCGGCATACGTACAGTTAAGGGTCAGTTACGTCAATGTGTAAGATGTCGGCGATTTAGTGGGGACAATCGTTATCATATTATGGGAGATCTGCCAAGGCCTCGAGTTACACCGTCGCGTCCCTTTACTCATACGGGTGTCGACTACACGGGATTCGTTGAGCTAAGAATAAACAAAGGCCGTGGAGGGAGGAAATGTAAAGGATACATAGCTGTGTTCGTCTGTTTAGCAACAAAGGCAACTCACTTAGAATTAGTATCAGATCTGAGTACCCCTACATTTTTGGCTGCCTTTCGACGTTTCTGCTCACGACGCGGCGCTCCAAGTCACATGTACAGTGAAAACGGGACTAACTTTGTTGGCGCAGATCGTATATTGAAAGATGAGTATAAGCGCATTGTACAAAGTATTCATACGGATCTATTTTTTAACGATATCAATAATCTTAATATCGAATGGCACTTCAACGCTCCCGCGTGGCCGAGTGCAGGGGGCCTATGGGAAGGCGCCGTAAAGAGTATGAAGTACCATCTTAAGCGGGTCTTAGGCTCACAGACCCTCACTTACGAAGAATTCTCCACCTTGCTTCACCAAATTGAGGCTTGCCTCAATTCAAGACCCCTGTGTCAGCTTACCGAAGACGTGAACGATGACTTCCTTACCCCTGGACATTTTCTGGTAGGAAGTTCATTGCTATCAAGGCCACAGACTGAGCCTACCTCCATGCCATTATCAAATAGGTGGCAGTTAGTACAGACTATAAACAAACACTTCTGGAAGCGCTGGTCCAGTGAATACTTACAACAGCTGCAGGTTCGGTCTAAGTGGAGAACTACCAAAAAAAATCTACAAGTTAACGACGTCGTGCTTATCAAGGAAGACAATCTACCACCTGGCAGATGGGCTCTTGCACGGGTACATGAGCTGCATCCAGGGCAAGATGGTTATGTGAGAGTAGTCACTCTTATTTCAAATAATCATTTATTAAAGAGACCTGTTAGCAAACTAGTTTCTTTGCCTGTACGGGAAGAAACCACACAGTCTGAAGCATCTCCTCCATTATCATCCACGACCCCACGTTTAGATCCACATCAGGCTAAAACTCGCTCACTCAATAAAGGTAGCAATAGACCGGTAGGTTCTAAACGTTTATTGAGTAACTTTTTTACAACGTTATTACTATTGTTCACATGTATTTCTCCGAGTGTCCAACAAACTAACTACAACGTAACAACGATTAACAATCAGCACGGTTTATTTTTTGACCGCATATCGGATTTGAGATACATAAAGGACGACTGGAAACTAATTGTATACTACAATATGTCGACTTATTGGCAGGGCGTCTCGCAAATAAAAAATTATGCATCAAATATCAAACAATTTAATGAGCAGCATAAAACACAATTCGATAGTACGGTTCTTATATCACAACTTGAACACGAAATTAATGAGTTAGATCACTTCAATTTACTATTTAAAAATCATAATATACAGCGCTATAAACGGGGAATTATTAATGGGGTAGGCTATCTAGCTAGTACTCTGTTTGGGGTCCTAGATGAAAGGTTTGCTGAACAATACAAAGAAGATATAGAAAAGATAACTAGAAACGAAAACCACCTTCTGACATTGTTGAAAAATCAAACCTCCGTGATTGAATCAGAGTACAACATCATCAAAAGGAATGAAGAAATTATGAAAAAGCAGTTTTACCATATTGAAGAACACCTTCAAAATTTCACTACAAGGTTAGACCATATCACGTTCGTAAACGCAAACGGACTGAGTATTTTATCGTCTGTCTTTACGGCTAATCATATTGTATCAAATCTAAGACGCATGCAGCAATCAATAATTGATACCATTACCGACATTACGCATGGACACATCGATCCTCATTTAATATCACCTGAGCAACTTCAAGATCAAATAAATATCATCTCAGGTCAACTACGTGGAGATTTAATGCTACCGATTGACTCTTCAAACTACCAAGATTTATATAAATTGTTAAGGATAGCAGCGCGCATAGTAACTAATTACGTAGTTATCGAGATTAAAATACCATTAGTGAGTAACGAAATATTCGAATTAAATAAAGTATTTACAGTTCCGCAAACAAAGGGTTCAAAATGCTATTACATCATTCCAACATATCCCTACATAGCATATAATATTAACAAAGACGTCGCCCTGTTACTATCAGAAAACGAATTTCAATCTTGCCTACATTACTCTGGCAATAATATATTGTTATGCTCTTTAAATAGCCCATTATATGAATTAAAATTGAAACAAACATTATGTGATATTAAGTTATTAACTACCGATAAAGGTAACTCGGCATGTAACACGATATACTCCTCCTGTGAAGACAAGTGGATCAAGTTGCACGATAACAATGGATGGCTGTTCGCGTGCCGCGAAGAATGCCACACACGCGTTTTCTGTCCAGATGGTGTTATTATAAAACAATTAAACGGTAATGGGATTATACATATAGGTCAAGGGTGTACGTTAAAGGCTAACTCATTTAGTTTATACGGCCACAACAACTTTATCTCTCATACGAAAATACAACGGGAATATGAAGTCCCAGAGGTATCTATTTTAAATACGATAATCAACTCTTCGGTTCCGGAAAGGCACATGGAGTACCATGATGATAAAACGTGGAACGACTTACGGGACGAGATAAAAAATATAAGGTCACAATCGTTGAACGAACTTAGCGTGCATGACATCCATCATTACTCTCTGATGTATCTTATCATTGGAGTCGGAGCCGCAGCAGGAGCAGCAGTCCTGGCGGTCCGGCTGCGAGCGCGTGGCCTGTGCCGGCGCCGCAGCCCGCCGCCGCCACAGTCGCGCGCTGCCCGGGACCGTCGGGGCAACGACGACGTCGAGATGCAGATAAGTGATAGTGCTTGTGCAAAGGTCATGGTGCCAAACAGTGAAGTGAAAGTGAGTGATAACTACGGCTCAACACAAACTATTAATGTGGGAACATCGACCTCCCCAATAGTGCCCAGGTCTCGTGCTGTTGTCTGAGACGGCAGTATGTACAGTTATGTACATTTATTACAAAACTTTATATAAATTGTTAACCGTGCAAAATATTTCCATGCGACATCATTGTCCTAATTACAGTTGTCAATACATTTTTAACGCAATAAATCAGTGTGAATTTAACTACCACTCCGGGCGGTTTTCTTTATCATTCCTTGATCGTTCCGATTATCATATCATTAACAATATCATCTTGTGTTTAGACTAACACTAAACAGGCGGTGTAACCAATTTCACTGGCCTGCCTAGTTGTAAAACATCCGAGGATTAATTATTACGAGATGAGGCTAAATAATCGAGGGCACAAATTATTTAATTTACAAAAGTAACTTAATTATCAACGGCCGTTATCTGAACTTGTGATTTAAAATTTAAAAAAGGAATATGAATTTATTTCTTTGTTCTTCTCGATTACAATTCATTAAATTTTTAATAATGTCCTCGAGTGATTAAGAGTAATGAAACTCGGTCGAAACGTCAAGTTAAATAAAGTAAATAAACGAATATTTTATCTCGCTAACTCCTGCTTACATTATCTAGTTTTGAATAATTTATCTGATTAGTTCTTTTGTATTTTCAAAAGAAATTTGAATATAATTAAAATTACAAAATGGGCTTGCTTAAAGCTCACAAAATACGGTATTCATGGTTTATCGGAGCTTCTCATCTTTACACCCACTGTCACAAAGTCAATCTGGACGGGACGGTATTGTCGCCTCTGTAACGGACTTATTGATGCTGACAATACCATTACCTTAATAAACATTGTAATAAAGAGTCAAAGGTAACGTAAGAGTAAAAGGTAAGAGCAAAAGGTAAATAAGAAGTTATAAGGCCTACTCCAAAACGTTTTCGTGCTTATTTTTTATGTTTTTTTTGTAAAGTAAGGATGAAACGTTTATCTAACCTGATGGTAAGTGAACATGAAAACTAAGGTGATACACGTCCTCGGTTAAACAAGCAACCTTACGACGATGCTCTAGGGTCTGAAGTTTTTTGGTTATAGGTCGACGTTATTTACTAGTTCAGGCTCTTCGATCAACGCCAGGCACGGTCCCAAGGGACATGACCCCCCCCAAAATCATGAAAAGATGAACCCCTTAAAAGAGAAAGAGGAAGAAAAAGATACTTCTGATACAAAAAAATTATCGTGACACCCCCCCAAAATTCAGTTGTGACCCCCCCCCAAAATTTCAGTCTGGGACCGCTCCTGTCTAGCGCTTCTTGTTGATATTTGGCTGATCCTTCCGAAAGATGACTGCAGTACTCCATGCATGATCGCACTTGAGCTGTGTATAAATTGAGAATCTCCCGATCTCCGCTATGTGAACGATAGATACTGGCCTAAGCCACTTGGCCTAGAACGTTATCTATGTGAACCCACATGACAACACTTCCAAGTAACGAATGCACTGATAGCAGATTGCGTCACTAGCATACATGCACACCCCGGCGCGTGCGGGTGTAAAAGAGACTCCAGAATATAGCCCGGGTAACAAAGTATACCGAGTCTGACGGATCGCAGATCTGCGGCTTCGTAAGATAAATAGGTGATGTCTCTCCGTCTGAAGATGGTGGTGGACACCATTCGAAATGAAGTGCACTTCTCAGATGTTACAGAAGTGCACTTTAAGGGAGAGGAAGTGCAACTTCTATTACCGTACTCTTTTTAGGACCTTTCATTGTGAATAGGGAGGAGAATAGAAGTTGTGTGAAGCGCTGCAAATGGAACCAAGCAATTCGTTGGAAATATCGCACCATTTGAGAACTCATTTGGAGACTGCAAGGACGCCCGAACCCCCCCCCAGGCCGTCATTGGGTCCTCTTCAACCGATCGTCAACCGGCACGATGGAGCCTTCCAGGATTTTTCGCGAGGAGGTGGGGCAGTCTTTTGCATGTGGCTGGCATGATACTTGGACCACTACCTGCGGTTGGCCAGCGGTACATCGTACTTCGTATCCCGCTATACTCCATATGGTCTCCAGAACGAGTTACCCGGTGAGTCATTATCCTACGATTTGAAAACAGTTTTATAATGTAGCACGATTACTCAGACCTATCCTTCTCAATGGATACACTAAACATCATGCCCAAACGCGACTACGTCACTTGGCGGAATGGTTTTGTCTAGTGGGTGGTGACAAGCCGCGGCTGTAGCCTACCACAAGATGATACTGCTCGATTACCGCTACCAAAGGACCACGTACAAGGCATCGAGGCACCCTTAAATCACCTTAAATCTGGCACCCTCTTGGGCTTAGGTTAGACATTATTTGTCTAGAATAAAACTTAATCCAGCTTGGCGCACGTAACAGAGCTACCAAGCCTGATAAAGTTTTAAATTTTCAAGCTCTGTGAATAAACAAATTTCGCAGAAATGCTGCTTTCATAACATAGCCTCTTTGAGTTTCTTTGAAATCAGATAACGAAACATTAAGTTCAATATGCACTGGCTATTCAATTCTAAGTAACTCAGATATACAGGGTGACTGGGCATATTCGGAATTCCAGGACGTGATTGTTTGAGATCATACAAGAAGAGAAAAATAAAATTAAAAATAAATACTAATTATTTACTTAGTAAACATAGCCGAAAGTTAAATAATTCATTATGCAACGCATGGTTACATAAGCGCAATGCAATAGATACTTAGCGGTTGGTGGTGTGCGTGAGGCGGGTACATTAGTGTGTGCATGTTGACTGAGGCGGCGCGTCGGGAATTGTATAGTATGGTCTCGTTATTTATTCATAGGGATGTCTGGTGAAAAATTAAATACCTACTTTTAGTACATAATTAGGATCAGAATCAAGTTCAGAGTGTTTTCCTTCAGTATCTTAGTATATGTCACCAGTCACCCTCTATTTTTAGTAAACTCATCATCAACATCATCACAACTCTTTGTAATGAGCCCTTTGCAGGGCATGAGTCTCTCCCCTGGGTGACGAGGTCCCACCAAGCTGACCCAGTGCTGGGTGGTGGATGTCAGAATTATCATGGAGGCATGGAAGTCGTCGTAAGAAATGAATAGTCGGGTCTCACCCATACAAGTGCCGACCGCGCCGAACGTTGCTTAACCTGTGATATCTTATGATATACCTACACAGTAACCACGGCGTCACGACGACTTCTTTTTAGGAAACTAATATTATTTGATCGCGTAGTGGAATCTACAATATTTTTAAATGACGTGAAAAGTATTTTGTGTTTGGGTATTTACTACGATAAGGATTAATTCCTAGTGTGATTTTAATAAAATAAGCCCTAAAAGTTAAATTTGATTCTACCCCTTATTGTGTAAGCTCCGGTAATTTATTATTTTTTATTATGTTAATATGTCTGAGCTCTGGAGTACATAGGTATATGTTGTAAAATCAAATAAAAAAATAAAATCAAAATAAAGTTCAACTTACGAAGAGGGATGAGCAACTTTTCTGTGTTTGAATGGATCGTATTTATCTTCTGGCCTTTCATTTGTCAGCTCTATAGATGAAGTTCCAAGGGACAATCCGTCAACTCTACGGCACTCTGCAAAGCTAAGAAAAAGTTTTATGATATTTTTTTGTACAACTTATGTATACAATCTGAAATATTTGACTTTGTTCTTGATTTTACAGTCGGACTGCGCTAAAGAATAGGTAAAGCATGTGTTATAGGATTATAGAGGCTAAAACTTATTTAATACAAACATAATACACCCAGATCAAGCATACCAACATGCTTAACATATAATTATTTTCATGAGCTCGGGTCCAAACCGCAACCACTGGCAGTATTACCTCACTGCCTCAAATTATACAAACTGTTCAATGAACTTGATTCTATAATGTTTACAAGTATAATTACTGTTTATGTATTTATAACTGGACCTCCATTAAAATAAAACAAAACACTTTGTAATAAAACATGTAAGTAGAAATGTAAAAAGCTCTAGCTAAAAATATAAAAGAGAATTTACAAAAACTTTCGGGATATTAATGAAAAAAAAAAACGAAATCTTTGTTTTTCTTGTTTAATGTCTTAATATATTTTGGATAAGTAAAGAGAAGGATGAAAACACTTTTTTTTAAGGCCATTTATCATACATACATAGGTATCTTCACGCCTTTATCCCTTATGGGGTAGGCAGAACACCAGAGTATTTAAAACCGTCTGATGTCACGTCTGACGAGGTTGGTGGTATTACAATGATGGAGAGAGCCTATTGCAGGAACAGGAGGTCAGACTATTGCCCACAGAATCGCTCACAAAACCTCTGTCCCTTAAATGACTTTAACAGTATGCTTTTCTTTCTTTTTCGGAAAGAAAAGCAGCTGGTACAGTCTATGTTTTTCTTTCGCTCCCAGTCCAGCATGAAAGTTAAATTTATCATTAGTTATGTAATAATGTCCAAAACCTCTTTAAATATCTATTTTCACCAATTAGATATTTAAAGAGGTTTTTGGACATTATTTTGAAATAAATCTGTTTCTGGAAACTAACTAAAACATAACTAAACTAAAACATACATCGTGGCTTTTGAAATGATATCGGAAACATATATAAGGAATATAATAAATTAATGTTTCATTATAATATTGCCACAAATCGGCACAAACAGCAAAAAGGCACATAATGACATTATATTAGATCCTTATAATATGAAACTGGCGTTTTGTATGGGAGGAATAAAAGTCGTTTTTTTTAAATATAATATATTTATTTATCTCATCTTTGTTTTCTGTGAGTTTTGTATTATTTATAAAATCGAATTTAAAAGCTAAATAAACCTTGACTTAAAAACAGAAATACAAATTCACACAAGAAACAAATTATTTTTATTACAAGTGAGAAAACTTGTTCATATATCTTGATATAATTACTTTTCATTTACAGTAGTGAGCCTTTTGTACAATTTGGTTTTTTTAGTAAAATTTGGTAAACATTCTAAACACTGAGAGTAAATGGCATGAAATACATTTGAAAATAAAATAGCAATCTGAATTGATTTAAAATAATTATATGATTGAAAATAATTTAGTTAGTTAAAATATAATTTGAGATAGAATTTTGACATGCAATAAATTTTTAATGTTAACTTACTTAATGTAAAATAATTGGTAGAAAATAATTTAATTGATTAATATATATTTTAGAATTGAATTTTGGCATGCAATACAGTTTTAATTTAAAATTACTATTTTTAAATAATTTAAGGCTAGTCATTGTGTACCGTTCTTTAGACGTTCCAGTTGTAATCCGTCCTTTATTTCAATATGTGGCCCATCAGGGGATTTTCTTCAATATACAGGGTGTTGCAGGGTTAGCCAAACCCTATGGGTGTGTAGGTGGTACTTATTGTAAAATACAAATTGAAGTAAAAGACCCTAACTGTTATAATTTTTTTTTTTAATGTTTTTTTTTCATTTTTTAATGTTTTTCCGAAATCTTGCCATTCCAACCGTACAACTTTTTTGGGAACATGTTTTTAATACATTTTTTTATATAAATTTGGTCTCAGATGTACCCTTCGTCTGTCAAAGACGTTATTTGTTCAAAATAAAGAGCAAATTTTTTTTTACAGGCTCTTAAAGTTAAAAAAATAAAAAACATTCGTTTCAAAAGTCAACTTTATATCTTTTTAAAAAAAAAACCATTAACGATCGAGGACTTCAAGTACTTGTAAAAAATTCTTTAGTCATCCTTCTTTACATCGGTATACTACATGTAGCAAAAAAAAATATGAATTTGTCAAAAATACCACTTTAAGGGAAAACGGAGTAAAAACACAAAAGTAAATGTTTACATTTTTAATTCATTACTTTACAAATTTTGTTCAAATAACAAATAATTTAGAATAATTTACCTCCAAATTAGTTAATTATTTAATAGGATTATTCGAAGAAACGTTAAACTAGTAAACACTGCATTGCAAACAGCAATTCAATAGTTATTGTGATTAGTGCGAAGCATACATTTGTTCAATGTTTTTTATTTTTTTAACTTTAGGGCCTGTAAAATTTTTTTTGCTCGTTATTTTGAACTAGTAACGTCTTTGACAAACGAAGGGTACATCTGAGACCAAATTTACATTAAAATTCGTAGCAAAAAGATGTTCCAAAAAAAGTTGTACGGTTGGAAAGGTAAGATTTCGGAAGTCTTAAAAAAATACAAAAAAAACATTAAAAAAAATTTATAACAGTTAGGGTCTTTTACTTCAATTTGTATTTTACAATTAGTACCACCTACACACCCATAGGGTTTGGCTAACCCTGCACCAAACACCCTGTATTTTTCTGTTTTTGGTCCCGTCCTTGCAGCTAGCCCGCGTGTTAGGAAGAATAGTCGACGACCCCTGCCGGTCAACGACTCTGAGATGTAAAGAGGTATCTCTTCCCCTCTAACTCCGATAGTACTGGAGGTAAGTCGTTGATTTGGATGTTTTTTTATTATACACTTTTGCAGTTTTGATGATGTCGTTTCTGACGGAGGGCTTGGAAAATCTTGTTACAATGGTACACTTTCCAGATTTCCTTTCATTCGAAAAGACTCACAGATTTCATTTTCTTGTATCCTAACGCTGAGTGATTTACATATGTTGTGCACAATGTTATTTTGTTCCGTAATGGGTTCAGTTTTTTCGACGGGTACATTTCTTATTTCGATTGTTGATTCTTTGGACTTCCTCTCCATGTCCTCTATTTTTTATTCTAGGTTCGTGATCCATAGCAGGTCCTCTTTGCGTTCTCGTTCTCAAGTTTGAAATTGAGTTTTCATGTTTTCATATTGGTTGGAGAGAAATTCTAAAGACTTCTCAACTTCAAGGTTTGACTGCTGTGTTTTGGAATAGCTTTAGTTCAGCAACAACTACAACCAGTTTGTTCAGTATTGTGTTTTGTTTAGTTATCCAGTTTTCTTACACGGTTTTATTTTAACTGCTACGTTTCAGGCAGTTTAAAATGCTATATTATTTGTTAATCGCTATCAATAATTATAAAATACTACAAATCAGAACAATTTGTGTAATCCAGTGCGAGGCGCTACGGTTTGTAGCTCGTAGACTGTGCGTCATAATACTTGTAGTTTTAGCCAAGTCTACAATGTCACGAGGCGATCACGCGCGCGCGCATGCAGCTACTCGTTTTTTTTTTTTTTTTTGTTTTTCCGCCAAGGAAAGTCGTTTGGCACCCACTAAAACCAGCTTTAACCAGTAAAGCTAGCTTTAGCGGGAGGAGGATGAATCCTATTACGGACGAATGGGCATTCTATAAGCTGTTAGCCCAAGTGGCTAATGGCAAATAGAATGCCCAGACAGTGTGGAGACTCTCTCAGATAGGCTGAGCATACCCACTAAACATCCCCCTTTTGACTCACCTTGATTAAGGTCCTTAGTCATCGTCGGAACGACAGCCAATTGGAGCGAGAGAACTGAAAAAACAAAAAGAACTGAAAGCGAGAAAAACAAAGCTAAGACTAGCAGAAATGACTAAGCTGAAACTAAGAGATTATCTAGAGTGATCAGACTCACTCTGAGATAGGAATGCTCTGAGTTTACTCTGAGTTTAGAAACGTTGAGCTTGCTGGAGTTTCCTGATAAGGGGAGCGAACTTGGTTAGGACCGGAAGAGCACCGTTGAAACCCTCTGGGCTGGCGTCGAGAGCGGCGCCGAAAGCCAGGATCTCGTCGATGGGAGCGAGCTGGATCCAGAACGCCATGCGGTCTTGAGAACCTTTTGCGTTCTGGCACTGGGAAGCCGATTTGGCGGCCGGTTGCGATTGAGTCGCATCCCGGCTGCGCTGACCTGAAACGAAAGAGGTGAAGGCCTTGGGGGCCTTTGAACTGACTGGAGGAGCGTCCGAGCTAGGCTGCGGTCGCTCTCTCCAGTTCTCGATGGGCTTCACGGTAGCCCTGGCAGCACGCGGTGCCTTGGGGCAGCCGCGAAAGTTTGCTGTGTGGCCTGACTGGCCGCACAAGACGCAGGACGGAGCGGTGGGCTATTCGGGAGTGCGAGAGCACTCCTTAGTCCCATGCGGTTCTAGGCACTTGACGCACCTAGGGGATGCAAAACAGTTTGCCGCCGCATGACCATACAATTGGCAGCGGTGGCACTGACCTGGGAAACCACGTTTGTGTGGAGCTTCGACTCGGATGTTGGAGAGACCGCACACGGTGAGCTTGCCTCTGAAAATGGACTGCCCTTGCGGGCTCTTCGCTAGGATTACTAGCGCAAGTGGGAACTGCTTGCCTCGGCGGCTGTGCATTTTGTGCACAGATTTGACGGGGAAGCCTTGAGAAGACAAATCCTCTTGGATTTGCTCGTTCGAGAGCTCGAACGGCACGTTCCTGAGGACGGCACGAATCTTACGCTCCTCAGGGAGGGCGTAAGTGTGGTACTCGAGCTTCTTGTCAGCAAGAAGCCGAGTGAAATTCCTGAAATCAGAAATTGAGCAGACAACGACCTTAATAGAGTCACCCACATTGGATGCCTTGCTATACTGGATCTTCGGGGAGTGCGTTCCGCAGTGAGCTGAGATCTCGGTCCAGCGGCTCTTGTCCCGTAGGAAGACGGGGGGCGGAGACTTGACTTTCGGCGGAGCCGAATCTGATTGCGACGCAGGCTGTGACGCAGGAATCGCTGAGACAGTTTGTGACGCAGGAATCGCTGAAACAGAAGGCGCAGGAGCAGACACCTGTGCGACCTTTAGCGGAGCAGGAACAGCGGCCGGAGCAGCTGAAACGGATGGAGATAAAGTCGAAGAAGCATCTTGCTTCTTCTTCTTAGACTTGGACTTTTTGCGAACCTCGGTGAACGGAGCAGGAGATTCTGGAACTAAGGGAGCGGAGTCGGAATCGCTACCCGGCGGGGTAGTTTTCCGTTTGCATGCGGTGGAATCTACCGACATGCATTCTGAAGCAGGAACGACGTTCTCAGAGGGATCTGGAGACGCCGGAGAATCTGTTGGGAAACTGAGCGAAGGCGGAGTGGACGGGAGAGATGTGATGGAGGCCTGAGTGGCCGGGAGAATCGGAAGTTGGACCTGACGGGCTGATGCGATGCCCTGTATAAGCGTGAATATTAATCGCACGCTTAATAATAAAGAGAAATAACTCAAAAATGACGAATGTTGGGAAAACGCGTTTAAAGTTTTTGGAAAGTTGAACCCGGTTTTTAAAATGGCGCAGATAACAGAAGTATAGTATTTCCTGAAATATTATTACTGAATATTGAAGAAGAGACTCGAGGCTTTAATTTGGTGTATAAATATTTTTTTTAGGATAATGGAAACTATGCTAAAACTTAAAGGGATCGAAAAACCCCCGACTTATTACGGTTTATCAAAAAACAAAAGATGTCAAATACACATTTGTTGGGGCGCAAAACAAAATAGATCTGTTTCGTGTAAACTATTTAGAAATTAAAACGGTATAAATAGTACTTATTTCTTATTAGTTTTGATAATTAAATATTTTTGAAATTGTATATATAAAGGTTACAGATTTTATTGCTCATACTTTTATAATAAGTTTTAAAGGATGATAAGGAAAAGCTTTTTAAGTAATACAAAGAAGAAAAAAAACATTGTTTATTTTTTATGTAGAATAACAATAAACGCTTTGCAATAATAAATAGCATTTAAAAATGTAAAAACTGGAATCTTTTCAAGCATAAAATCAAACAGATTTGTTTACTTAATACTCATTAATAACATAGAGATCAGCATTTTAATCTTAGCTACTAACTAGATTTAATTATCAAGCAATAAAGGTCTCCAAAAAATCTGTAAATTAATAACTCATATTCTTTTGCATGACTATATTCAGCCTTCATTTTGTAAAACTTAGAGAATAATGATAAAAAACAACTTCGAAACATAAAATAAAAAACTATTAAAGGACTGTACAGCTCAGGGAAAATGAACCCAGGCAGTCCATTGCAAACCTTGGCGACCCGTATCAAAAAGGAACTGTCAAAGCGCTTAGTTCTACTTTTCGGAATATCAACCACGTACTGATGGCAGTTCTGTCTGCGTCTAGTAGTCCGATGGTAAAAAAGTGAGAGTTCAGTTTGTTTAAACAGAGCATTCGCGCACTCACCAAAACGGTTAAACAATCAACCTTACGACTAGGGTCTGCAGTTTTTTTGCTAAGGTCGACGTTGTTTATTAGTTTACGGGCTCTTCGGTCAACGGAGTCCAGCGCTTTGAGTTGATATTTGGCAGAACCATCCCAATGATGACTGCAGTACTCCATGCATGATCGCACTTGAGCTGTGTATAAGTTAAGAAGCTGTGCAGGGCCGAAATAAGTCTCTAGTCTGTAAGTCTATTTTCATAAATCTCTTTCATATCTTTTCTTTTATCACCATCTAATCATTGAGTTACTATGTGTAATAATAACTCAATGCATCTTAGTTAGAAAAAGAAGTACATAGATCACACTCATCTTTGCATGGCTGAAAAAAAGCTTATATTATATTGTGTAGTAAATATTTTGTAAAAAGCCATTTTCTCTATTGTTTTTTTTTTCAGTTTCTCTATTGTTTTTAATTTTTTGTTCGTAAAATCGCCGTACAAATGCTAATTGTTTTATTACCATGCCTAGAATTTGTGGCCCTGACTTAATGAGATTCAAGCTTATATGCTTGTGGTTCCCATGCTTTCCCGACAATCTTTTTCTACCATTACCAGTACTATTTATTTTGTGCTGATAGTATCAATCATGCAGTTAGACACATCGAGCCTGCTTTTGAAAAATGTCTAGCAGACTCTTATTGCATGAATTGATAATTGCTTACTTATTTGGAATATAATATATTGGACTTATATATTGGAATTATCAGCTAATTCCCACCGGAAAATAATGAATCGATCCTCAGTGTTAATTTTTTGTGAACATTAAAGTGACACTTGTCTTCACATGGTAACTTTAGATGACGACTCGGCGACTTTATTTCTTATGTCTTTGAAAGAGTTACGTACTCAAATGTGAGATGTGAGAGGTTTTAAAGGAATTTTTGTGGGAGATTGGCTGACCCTCTGTCACTACAATAGTCTCTCTCCATATTTATAATAATTATAATTTATAATACCTCCAAATTTGTCAAACGTGACATCAGAAGGTCTTGTAACCTCTGGTATTCTGCCTACCCCATAAGGGATACAGGCGTGATGTATGTATTTATGGTGTTGGTGTAGGTTGTTGAAAAATTTTATTCGATACAATCTTACTTATGGAATACTTTCTATTTTAAATTATGCCTTTAATAAAGCTTAAATACCTTAACATTACTTACATCAATGTAAGTTATTAAATCAAAAGTAGGGGAGTTAGCATCTTCTACATTAATGATAAAGGCGTATTTTTGGTCTTGTGAATCCTATAACAAAAGTGATTAATTAGTATTTACGCTTAACTTTGTTTGATAAAATATAAAGTTATAGATTAGGTATAAGATAATTTATCTAAATGAGTAAATTACCAATAACCCCGGATCGATATCAAACACGGATTCTGCACTTTCAGATTCATTTTGAGGCGCTGGTGTGTTAGGTAGGCGTAACATCTTTCGTTCTCTTGAAAACATTTTCGTTCCTTTTTAGTGCTTAAATAATCAAAAATAGCAATAAGTCTCAAAAAATCAACTCAATATTCTTGGCTATTAATAATAAACTGAAATAAATACTAAAGATTTTTCGATCGGTTGTCACTTTTTGATAATAAAAAGTAGTAACATTGAATGTTTAAAAAATATCGATAGCTTCTTAATCATAAACCGCAATAACTCGAGATATTGCATTCAACAAATGTAAGATTTAAGAAATAAACCGAAATAATTCCAAATGTTCCACAAACATTGATACATTTTGAATATTAAAGAGACCGAAAACAAAACATTTCACTTTATTAATAAATTAAATGGCATAAAAATACTTAAGTTTTTATGATAAAAAGCAATATTTCACTTTAAGCGGCAAAATCGAAAGTGTTTTCATCACAAAGGTTGAAACATTACTAAATGCTTTACTTTTTGACAGACAACACGGATGACCTGTTTGGAAAGAAAGAGGCGACCGACCTTCTGTCTTGCTCAAAATCCTCTAAATCGAGCGGCTGTCGAATTCTACCTATTCTTCTTGAGTTGTTATTGCGTTTTATTAGAAAATCTGGATTTACCTAATTTTTGACTTATTTCTCTTTATTATTAAGCGTGCGATTTGTTGAATTTGGAGCTCCATTACTTGCAATTGGAGTTTGAGCGGATTGGCGGACTCATCCCTGGATTTGGTGGAGGACTCCATCGAACTCGGGGAACCTGAACTATTCTGAAAGGAAGCCTATTCCTAACAAGAAACTGTGTGCCGGTGAACGGCAAATGGCTGCACAAACTGCGCTGAAAAAGAAAACGACCTAGTACGGACGTATTGCCGGTGAACGGCGGACGATCAGGCTTAGTTGTCACGGTTACGTATCCACCTGACCAGCGATGCTTCGGCCGGCAGCAGTCGGGTCCGCCCTGAAAAGGGCAGATGAATTAGCCCCGACGCCACACAGCCTCCACAAGAGAAAACTTTCCGAAAGAGCTTAACTTGGCACCTGACCCGCACGAGTGCGGGGGAGGGAACAAGGGCAGCGCATTACGAACACTCGGGAGCGGCCGCAGACACGACCGTTCGGGAGCGAACGCAAACGGGAAGTGTGTTTTTGCCAGTGTTGCCAGTCGGGTCTTGTCAGAAATTACCTGAAATTTAAAAAAAGTAACCTTTTTGTATAAAAAATAACCTTTCATGTATATTTTTTTTTTACTTTGATAGAATAGAATATTAGATGTTTATATTGACTTACAGAAACATCGATAAGTATTTGAGCTCTTGCCCGCATTTCTTGATTTATTTATATTGATAGGTACATACTAAATAAGTTTTTCTTTATTAGTTGTTATAATTCCAAAACTTATACTTTATATTATAATCAGCTAGTGACCCTGAAAAATAAAATAAGTACATATTCGTAAATGTAGGTATAATTTAAGATTTCTTTATTAAAAATTGTAAATTGTACTATAATTTTTTACCTGTATGTGACTGCACCATAGATATGTATAGGTATAAGTAGTTACAGTAACGGGTTGTAGTATTTGTTAATTAGGTGTTATTTTATTAATTAGGTGCAACAATTATGATTAAGAATAAAATAATTACATTAAAATGATAACTGAATAGTACAAGGGCGAGGACAGCACATCAGTATCTGAAATTTCGAAATCATATATGTATATATTTCTGCGTTTTCAAATAAAACTTTCAAAAATATTGTCTTGTAAAAAAAATTGCTGGTTAGTAAAAAAAAAAACGAAAAAGATGTAAGTACCGGCCTTCACCATCATCACCATCCTTGCTGTATTTTATTCTAGCATGCATTAATGCTTTCGATGGCTCAAATGTTACAGCATTTTTTACAGCCGCTTTGGTAGCCATCAAAGCTGCTATTGTGTCCGTATTAAGTTTGCTTCTGTGGTCCGATTTTATAAGTTTTAATTGACTGAAAACTCGTTCCACAGATGCATTAGAAAATGGCAATACGAGCAAAACCTTTATTACATTCTTTAAATTTGGGAATATGGATTCTCCTGTCCTATCTGTCATTTTTAGGATTTTATCCCAATATTCTTCAACCGGCAAGTCAGGTGACATATTTAATTCGCTGAAGTCGAGAAAGGCGTGTCTCTTCCATTCTTTGTGTAAATTTTCTTTATCAGTTTCAATATTCGGAAATCTTTTCATCACACACGACAAGTCTTTTATTTCAAATCTTTGCGCTTTGATTGGGTTTAGGATATTTTCTAATAAATCGAAAAGGGGATCTTCAAAACTAAAGCGTTTTCGTATTTGTGCTACAGCTTCGATATAAAAAGAAAGACATGTTTTTCGGAAATCGGCAATTTGTGTTGGAGGTATTTCTCCCGAAAATTCATCAATTGATGCCTGTGCTGCCATACCTAAATATATCTTCTCAAGTGGCAAATAGAACCTTGGATTAGCGTACTCTATTTTGTAGGCATCAGTGGTTTTACAATAATTAAAATCCATGAAATTACTAGCTATTGTTTTAATTAATTTGTGTACTTCCGGTTTTAATAGATGCAACAATGGTTTCTCCGATTGGAATAGTTTATTGAAGTCATTCAACAAGTTTAGTATGTAAGACATAAATTCGAGATAGATTTTGGTGAATGCATTATTTAGACTTGTAAGTATTTCTTCCGTAATTTTACTTGGATCCTCGAATACTTCCAATTTGAAGTACTCACTGAGTACCTGATATTGTTCCAAGGTTCTATTTACACATGCCTCTAAGGATAGCCACCTTGTTGTTGCCGGGTTTAATATCTTGTTTATGTCGACTTGGAAAAAATCCTGAAACTCTTTCAATTTGTTTTGCCTCTTAGTACTTCGGCTAAAATGAGCTCCAACACTTCTTAAAAAATCTTCTACTGATCTTGGCAGCTTGAGGCACGCATTGGATGCCACAAGATGTATCATATGGCAGCTACACTTGATGCATGCAATGTGCGGTACTTTTTCTTTCAACTGACTAAACACAGAGTTATGTTCGCCTACCATGCTATTTGTGGTATCCGATGCAAAGCCTACAAAATTTTTTAAAGGAATTTCTCGGGTTTGAAGCCAAGTTAATAAACTATTGCATAGATGTTCAGACTTTCCAGATTGTACTTCGTATATGTCGAGAAACTGTGTGCGAACACAGTCTACTTCATCATAGTATATTACTGTGAGTGCACATTGTTTTTTGACACTGATATCAGTCGTCTCGTCCATTATTATACTAAATGGAGTTTTCTTTAAATTATCTATAAGCTCTTGGGTCAAAATGGGGCCAAGGACAGTTTTAATTGTATTGGTTGCTTTTGTCCTGCCTAAATTAATCGATTTTATTATATTAGAGTCATTAAACGTATTTTTTAAAAGTGGAATTAAATGATCAATCAACGAAAACGACAAATTGTGCTGTGCAAGAAAAGCGCATATTTTAAGCTCTGCTCTTTTTTTTAATTCGTCTTCTGCTTTGGGTTTCAGCATTTGTTGAATAGGCGTTGTTTGGCTTTTTGAACTAATATTTTGAAGATGTTTCGCCGTATTCATGTGCTTGACAAGTGCTGGTTTATGATTTAAAACCGTACAATTGCAAACTTTGCAATAAGCGACAATCACGCCACATTCCTGCTCTTTCTTTGAAATCCAATTTTTGAATGTATTGTCTGTTAGCCACTTTTCATTAAATTCGCGGTGTTGTCTTTGTTTTTTTGGCAAAGGTTCCTCACGCATCGTACTACTACTATCGCAATTGTTATTATCTCTGCCCTCCTCTTGCCTTGAAGTCGATGATTTGGAAGAAATCAAGAACTTGTCCATTTTCTTAGTTTAGACTGAATACATATTTACAGTAGATTAAGTTAAAATCATGCCAAGCAAAAGCACCAACACCAAAGTCATGAAAAGAAAACAAACAAATAAAATTAATACTTAAATCCATCTAGGTATGATAGTAAGATACCAAATGTAATACGTATTCACGTTTGCGAGTAACCTCAAATTCGATTCGGAAGCGATCTCTTACTCTGGCATATAAAGTTATTTAGTTGGAGAGACAAGAAGAACGTTTCCGATTCGAAAAAGATGATTCTCGGAAACGCAAATACGGCTGCTGAACCCAATAGGTACACCTACATACCTAATAGACTTAAATCTGACTGGTAGAAAGCGAGAAGTACTTAACTACATTTTATTAAGTAACTGGGTCGGTTAACTGGCTATAAATTTGCAATAATTCTCCCATATCAAGGCTGCCATAACTAACAGCTTTTTCTCAGCCATAAGCTAATTTTCACATTTAATTCTTTATGTATTTTTTTTTCAGTTGCACAGTTTCAGTTTTTATTATTCATCTTAAATTTACATGTAACAACTTTTTAATGGCCTTAACGTTTTGTTATATTTTTATTCATAAGAGAAATGTATGAGCTGTAAGTTTTCCGAATAATGCAAAATAAAATAAAATATTTTGTGAATAAAACTTTAGATGAGGTTACACTTCCACAGGAATAGGTATTATCTAAGGTACAGTATTCCAACTTCATAAAAATGGACGAAGCGCGACCTATCTCGGCATGCAACCAGTCGTGAGTCACGACTGTTTGCATGGCAAAACAATTTTTGATTGAGGTTAATATTGGAATGTGGATTTTTTATGCTTTAAAATTTAATAATAAAACATTAAGTATGCCTCAGTCGAGGCGAGATGATATGTTATTAAACTAAACATGGTTTTTTGACACAAAACGCATTTTTACTGAACACCTTCTATTCAATTCACAAAGTATATTATTTGCTTATATAAAAAAGTACATTTACAATCACAAACCTAACTGGAAACAAAACACAAAGTAAGCAAATGTCATTGAAATTCTAGAGGCGGGCAGCCTTATCGTATTTTTACGCACAGCGGCAGCGCAGCTGAAGGCATGTATTTCAAAGATGCGGCCGAGTTGCAATACTGTATAGAAAATATTACCGTGACAATACTATATTAATGTCATATTTGGCGGCATTGCTCGGTTATGATGTTATGGAGATTTGTATGTAGATACAGATCGATCACCAGAATCACCAGATTTGGCACGAATGGATTAAATAAAAGAATAAAATAATAAAATAATCTGTGTGTTATCTTTTCGAATACACTTCACATAAATATGAAAATGAAAATGTCATGCAACTGTAATTTTCTTATAAAAATGTAAGTATGCATCTCTCTCAGGGAAGCACGAGTGGTCGGCCATGTAAGTGAACCACCAACCACCCCGTTCGCCCGTCTGACTATAAAAAAATAATTTTGAACGCATTTTATAACTATAATAAAGGCTACCGTGCGTGAGTCATAAAACATAGGTATAGGTATGCTGTCGTAATTTTTTTTAAGAGAATTAGTGAAACTGTTACAATAATAATTAAATTGAAATATTTTGTCCAATCGAACCAGTAACTCCTGAGATTAGCACGTTCAACCAAACAAACAAACTCTTCAGCTTTATAACGAGTATATTTAATTGAAGCCTCTTGGTTTAATAGCAAAAACTGCTAGTACTTTGCTAGTAACTGCAACCAAGTTAAAAAAAAAGCATTCACGGTGTGTAAGTAACTATATATTGGTCGGATTCAAATTCATCGTTAATTTATTAGTCCATCCATAAGCTTAACGAAAAAGTACAAAGTCAAACTCTACAAAACAGACAACACATAAACATGCACTGTAATTTGTAAATACACTTACCCAAGCTTCCAGTAAATTTCCTGTAGGATATTATGTTGTATTAAATTGTAATTAATAATCACAAAACACTAATCTTTCGGTAACAACAAATAAAGTTTTGCGGCGGCGATTTCGGCGGCAAACGAACATCAATCAACACAACGAATGAATCCGATCTGATCGAGCGAGTGAGCGAGATACGAGTGGTGTAGGCGTGAAAGAGTACAACGTTCGTTTTGTTTCATCAAATAGAGACGGGTATGATTGTTCGTTCATAAAGGTCTGTGGTTGGTTGGTTTTGGTTCTACCGCTAACAAGGCTTACCAACATGAAAAATTGTAAAAGGTGCGTTCCTTAGAAAATTGCTTTTATGTAAGAAATTAAAAGTTAATTCTACAAATTCTGAAAAATCACCTAAAAGTAACCTTTTCATTTGTGTAACCTAAAAGTAACCCAAGCAGTTCAAAAATCACCTAAAAGGTTACAAAAGTAACCTTCTGGCAAGACTGGTTTTTGCAGCTACTCGTCGTAAGAAAGAGGCAAATATATCAACCGTTCCTTCCCGCGGGGATGAGGCGCTGTCCCCGCGCTCGCTGCTGCGTTCCGCGGCTGCTTGGGCGAATATGCACAATGGAATATTTCGATGTTTTTAAAGGTCACTATGCATCGAATAATCACACTTATTCTTATGGTCCAAATTAAAATTAAGACTGGTGTGGCCACATCTATCAGTATTACACATAGTTAATTCGTTTCCCATAAGCTATCAATTTCATTTAGGAATATTTGATACCGCTGTATTTTCGCCAAAAAAGATAGAAAATTAGTAAGTATACACATAACGTGAAATCATTTTACGTAAAAAGCCCAAACACATTTAGTTAACCACACATTGATTACAAAAACAGAATATTAATTTTTAATTTTTTAATCTTATTTAGTCATTTATTATATTATATTTTATTATATTTCTTATTTTTATATTTTTATTTATTTATTAAACAATCATGAAAAGATTTTAACATCTTAACCGTCAGCAATTCAAAACTGTTATCATTGAACTCAATCAAACTACTTGACTATGAACAAGTTAACTGTAATTTTGAACGAATGCCTAGTTTTCCATGTGAGCATAAAAATTAAAAAATGAGGGTATTTGATTTAAAAATGAATACGTAAAGGGCGGATGAAATCGCTTATAATTTGTTTCCTTTTGCTTACTTTTCTTGTTAATTTAAGGTAGTTTAAAAATGTTATGAAGGACTACTAATGTTATCACTACACACACAAGCAGCGATCAATGTGTAATTGTGTGGTATTACTTTTACAAAGCTTGGACATTTTAAAGGTACGTAGTGATTATGGTGTGCCCCTATTGTTTATAACATAAAAAATAAATAAATAGTTTTAATTTCCAATAATAAAAAGTCATTTATTTTATTTTAAACTGATTCGCTTATTACTTTATGAATTTGAAAAAGATATTTGAATTTTAACTAGCGGGGAGTGACTTAACAAATAACTTATTTACTTAGTGGCTATACTTATCTGATACTAGCTGCTATACGCGACGTCGTCTGCGTGAACGCTATGCAGCACCAAACGCACCTACGATTATAACACTGCTAGCGTGATAATATGTAGCCTATATGTTGACCCGACTTCTTAACTATCTTCATGCCAAATTTGAAGTAAATCCATGCAGTACTTTTTGAGTTTATCCCGGAAAGACAAACAGACAAAAATTCAAAAAACTATATTTTTTGTTTCTGTTTCGATTGTAGATCATACCCCAAGTATTCTTTTAAAAAAATATTCAATGTACAGTTTTGACTTTCCTACCATTTTATTATATGTATAGATAATTGTTATAATTAAAGGCTAGTATAGATAACAGTGAATCTGTTGGTGTGAATTAGTACTACTGATCTAGATGTTAACCTCGAAACCTAATCGTGTAGATAATAATAATAAAACTCTTAGATAGTGGTTATTATGTAGAAGGCTTCAAACGATAGCAGGTTACGCAACTTTCGGTGACCGCTAATCATTCAATTGATCATGTCAACCGTGCTTGGTAGGCCACACTAAGCAGCATCAGTATACTTGTTATAGGCATTAGGGGTTACAAAAAACAATTGAAGCGGCCGGAAAATACTGATATCTACTGCCCAGAATTGAGATAGTTTGGTGGCTTATGGTCCTAATCTCCTTATCCTTATCGAGATTGTTATATAGATAATGAAGAGGAGCTTGTATTTTAGGCAGGTAAAACGTAAGCGTAACCGACGAAATATAAATTTTATATGCTATGTAAAAACCTATCGGTAAAATGACGTATAGATACTTTAATACATATTTCTGTTACCTAAAGCATTACATATTTGTAATGATATGTGTTCACTTGTGATTTTTTAATAAATAGAAGAAACCTTTACTAAAAATATTCACTCTGATGATTTATTATTGAACTTATAATAATAGGAAAAACAGTGCATATTAGCACATAATTATAGTGAAATTAAATATTAAATTTCAATAATTTATCTCAGATTTAAAATATTGTAGCAAGCGCGTTGCCATGACAACAAAATGCAGTTTACGAAAAAATCTTGGTTTGAAAATTTTCGAACAATAATGAAATCCAATAGCAGTCGTTTAAAATAAATAAATAAAATAAAAATCGTTTATTTCAGACAATTATAGCCCATACACAGCATAAAAATTATAGTTTAGTTGAGCAAACATAATAACACACTCAAAAGAAAAGCAATCTTACGGGATGTATGCATTTTTAACCGCCTTAGTAGGTAAAGAAGCTGCGAAGCTCTATATTGCCTTAAGAGATCATTTTTGCATCCATGCTGGACTGGGAGCAAAGGAAAAACATAGTACGTGCCAGCTGCTTCTTTTCCCGGGCATACTGTAAAAGTCAGTTAAGAGGTTTTTTTTGTGGGCGATAGGCTGTCCCCCTATCATTGCAATAGTCTCTTTTCATATTATAATACCTCCAAGGGAGCTTTAGTAAGGAGCCTTAGCTTACTGTCCGCCCTGGAGGCAGGAACAGTGAAACAATACTTTTTGTATTCTAAGTTACTGTTAATTTCATCCCACGTATTGTTTGTGAAACGGACAATTTGCTAAATCTTATAATTACCCAAAGAATTCCAGAATTCCAAAAGACCGAAATAGCTGAATACAATATGTGTGACAGCAATATCTATATGTATACCTAATTTTGAAGACTACTAACCTTTTTTAATGAACTTTTTATTGTTTGTTATTTGTAATTGACTTTTTTATCTTAAATTATAACATTGTATTATCTTTATAATTTTTATTAGGCTTTTATCGTATACAATAACTAATTATTATCAATTTATTAACTTTTTTTTTATAAATTATCAAATCTGACTTTATGAAATGCTGTACATACCTAAATCCAGACATATGTATCAGAACTGTTTAGATAGTAAATAATTAACCTGGAATTAATGTAATACATTTGTTGTTGGTGTGTCATATGAATGAATAAAAATAAAAAAACTTTCACGTAGAACTTCACAATTGGTAATTTGAATAACAGAATTATTCGAAAACCTTGTGTTTATTTGGGTGGATTTACATTTGAGCAATGATTTCGACCAGGTTCGATACCCAGTTATGTATGTAAGAAAAAAAATGTAAGAAAAAAGTTTGAATGTTATTATTATTAAATCTAAAATCGACGCCATGGTCTCCATGGTCCTATGAACAGATTTCGCTATCTCTCATAGTTTCTGACTTCTCCATACTGACCCATTTGGATTGTACACCCGGTACCTATATAATCGTAGTTTATTTATTATTTGATTCAGAAATATTTTTCATAACAGTTAAATAAGTATTTTATTCATAGGGATATTTTGGATGAGAGACAAAAATTTTTGGAATATTTCGCTTGCCCGAAGTCCGTAAGAATATATCATGAGTCCTACCAAACCTGTGCGAAAGTTGAGTGAAATTGCAATATTTTAGCGGTTCTCCAAACCGGTTTGATTTGACGTCTTCTCAAGATCTCAGATCTCTCAAAGGTCAAGTAGATTTCTGCTCGTTTTCAATAAAATATAATTACTACCAGATACCTACACCGTAAAACTAGTTGATCAAGTGGTTTCCCGATAATATCGTTTACTTACAGATGGAAATTTCCAACGAATATGCATCTGGCGTCTATTAATTTTAACACCAGAAATGGGGTATTTTACATGTTTTTGATTTTTGGCACAGTTGCAAGGGCCAAGATCATGAAGATACCGTACAGTGCGCTTGCAACATAGTATTAAACACAATCCCGTTTATAAAGTTAATATGAACCGTTATGACCATGATAGTTTAAAAACCGTAAAATCTATTTGTAGCTAAAGGCAGTGACCAAGCAATAGTGGAGTACAACATAGATGTTCGGTAATATAATCTGCGTCTGGTCCATGTTCATTTTAAAACATTAACTCTGCGAGGATCCACTGAGGTGATCGAAGTTTTAACTTAAGTTCTACGGAGAGACCTTTTTTATTTTTTTGTGGACCGACTACCAAAAGGAGGAGGTTCTCAATTCGGGTGTACATTTCTGCTTCTGTATCTTTATGAAGCAATTTTTCGGACAATTATGAATCGATTTAAAATATTCTTAAATTATTGAAATAAATTGAAAATTACTGCAATACATATATGAAAACGTATTTTCACCTTAGAATTCTACCTATATCTTATATTTCAGCCAAAATTTTGACAAGGAATGTTAGTGAAGTCGGCGTTTTTAACGCTCTGCAGTCGCTGATTATGATAAGTGATATGATTTGAAGTTTATGTTAGTGCTATTTTAATCACTTTCATCTACAGAATCTCCTTTTAACGGGTGGATATGGTGAGCTCGTGGCTAAAAAATTTTCCAGATAAGGCAGTAGTAAATCAGCCTTTGTTCACTATAGCTGTTTTCTGTATTAAAATGAATAAATAGACATGAATAAATAATGAATAGATAGATAGACAGGCATTGACTAAGCAATTAGTTTCAACGAGATGTGTAAGGTGTGAGGTATGACTACTTTTGACGACATAACAATGGATACGGTATTAACTTCATAAACTTGTCATTGTCTGTTAACTTCAATAGGTAAATCTGTGTATTGACTTATAGTCCAGTCAATAAATGACCCAAAATGAGGTGTAGCGTGCGTGAGCAGGTAACTAAGCGATTCCTTCAGAAACTTGTTCAGGGGGCTTAGGTTGTTAACATACCAAAAGTCCCGACTCCTAGGTGATGAGCGGGGGGAAGGAGGGGGGGGTAAAGGTACGAATTTTGGGTTTTTCACTTATATCTCGAAAACGGTGCATCGGAGAGAAATATTTTCAATTAATAAAATGAAGTTCCTAAAATTATCTAAAACTTTTATATCATATGTTTTTTTTCTAATTCCTAACCGTTTTCGAGCTATACCCTCGGAAAAAGTTGAAATTTACAAAAAAAAACAATTTACGTCAAAATATTCATAAACATTGCATCATATTGTCTAAACCTATTCATTAACGAAAAGTATGAATAGGAATGAAATTGTAGATTTTTAAATTCCCTTTAAGAATATATATACATGTGCTGATTAATGTCCAACCCGCCTAAAGTTACAGCTATTTTAAAACTTGTATAGCATTTTAAGTTATCGTGCAAGGATCGGGCATAGCCAATATCTTCTGTCAGCTCATCGATAAAAGTTCACGATGAAAGGGTAGTAGTTGACCCAACATTGCTCTTTCAGCGGATATGTATAAGCAAACGATCAGATGAGGATTTGATGACATATTTTGAGTATGAGTTGGTCCCATTTCCCTTGGCACTGTTCAACGAAAGTGGCATGAGAAAGACAAACAAATCAGTGCTGTACAACTTATTTGAGCCAACCAAGAAAGATATTCTTCTGCCTCAAATGAACATTGTAGTCGATGGAGGATTTCTACTCCACAGAGTTATTTGGCCAAAAGATGTATCGGTTGTGACTATTTGTAATAGTTATATCACCTACGTCGACCACCATTATCTTGGGACTACTCGCTCTGTGGTGTTTGATGGGTACGCAAACACAGCCAATAGCACTAAATCACAAGAACAAATGCGTCGTTACAGACTAAAAGGTCAGCCGACATCAATTTGACATGGGACACACAATTGACCTGTTAAACTTTTTATCAAATCCTACCAACAAAACTAACTTCATCTCCTTACTGGAGATAAAGCTGCAGAAGAAAGGGATACATACTCTTCAGGCTACCGATGACGCTGACATCCTAATCGTGAAGACTTCTGTTGAACAATCCACTCACAACTCTGTGGCTGTCGTTGGTGAGGATGTAGACCTTGCTGTCCTGTTGATTGCTTCCACTCCTGCGACCAGAGGTTCTTCTGAAAACTATATTTTGCCGCTGCACCAAGAATTGTGTAATTGGAAAATGTGGCTGCCGAAAAGCGATGCTCACCTGTTCTGCAGCGTGCATCCACTGTCAAGGGAAGTGCCTGAACAGTGTAACTGTTGACGATGAGGACGATGAAGACGATGTAGAGCCCATTCAGCAAGAGCAACGCGCTACTGAGGAAGAAGATGCCATGGAAGAACAATCATTGCCTGGGCTCTCAAGTTCAAAGAGGATGAAAATTTGATTACTTTTAAAGTCGAGAGTAAAACATTAGGAATATATTGAGAACAATGGGGTTTACAATTATTATTGTATTGGTGTAACGAAACTATCTGTAGAATAAAGTGTGAAAGTCATCATCATTATTTTTTCTACTTTATTTAATAACTTGCTTATAAGTGGCCATATATTATGTTATAAGATAAACGAACAAAGGTTGTGGGTCAAGAATATGATATACAAACTAATTTTCTGAAAATTGCAAAATGCTATGTAAGTTTTAAAATAGCTGTAACTTTAGGCGGGTTGGCATTAATCAGCATATGTATATATATTCTAAAAGGGAATTTAAAAATCTACAACTTTTTTTCTATATATACTATTCGTTTATGAATGGGTTTAGACAATATGATGCAATGTTTATGAATATTTTGACGTAAATTGTTTTTTTTTTGTAAATTTCAACTTTTTCCGAGGGTATAGATCGAAAACGGTTAGGAATTAGAAAAAAACATATGATATAAAAGTTTTAGATAATTTTAGGAACTTCATTTTATTAATTGAAAATATTTCTCTCCAATGCACCGTTTTCGAGATATAAGCGAAAAACCCAAAATTCGTACCTTTACCCCCCCCCTCCTTCCCCCCGCTCATCACCTAGGAGTCGGGACTTTTGGTATGTTAACAACCTAAGCCCCCTGAACAAGTTTCTGAAGGAATCGCTTAGTTACCTGCTCACGCACGCTACACCTCATTCCTTGACTGGACTATTATCTTTTTGGTGTGGGTAAATTGAAGGTTATGGATGTTTGGGACAACTAAATCCATTAAATAAACCAATTATTGGATTTATCATGAAAGTGTTATTGCATGCTTGTACACGCTTCACTTTGAATTATTCGTACAGAAGATAGCAGATCAAGTGTTACATTGCCTGTCAAATTTCCCCAATCAATTTTAATTTAATGGTCTACGCCTATGTTCAGATTCAAGTAATTTTTTTTATCAGTACATGCCTTCTTAGTTTAAATAGTTCTGTAGTTTCAATAGTATGGGACTTTTTCTTTTACGAGTTGAGGCGGTAAAGCTATTTGATCTTGGTAGCTAGTGGCTATATGACCATAGCGCAGTTTTTGGTCATTTTGGACTATTGATCTATATAGTATCTGTTATGTACTGTGTAGTTTCAGAACTACTATAATACTGTCGGTCTACTTGGTCCTGGATTGCTACCAAAAAACCTTCCGTTTCAGCTTGTATTTATGAAATTACTCAGGAATCTTTGTCAAATAACAACTCAAGACCTCGTTACAGTTACAAATGTTATATTTTTTATCTACCTACTCAAGACATGTTCTATCAAAAAATCAAAAAAAGTCGGAAGAACGTGGACAATCCTTAACTTTAATTTTAACCTCCATCAGATATTCATAGACTATCGCTTCAGTATATGCGATGTAACTCACGTTTCGCATCGCTGTCAGTCGTCGACTTTTAATAATGTGTAGGTCCGTCCGTACGTGCTCTCAAGTAAATCCCATCCGTAACCTTGGCTGCCCCTCTTCCAAAAGACTCCGATTATGTTGCACAGAGAATTGTTTTTTTAGCAATTTGAAATCAATATTTCAAAACATGTTTTTTTTGTAGATTTACATTTGAATGTTATGTATTGTTTTTAAGCTTAAACCCTGTATTAAGGCCTAGTTTAATACAGGGTGACTGACAAATTTTAACTAAGTACTTAATTTTTACTAAAATTCCCTATAAATAAATAAAGTTTTGTTACTAGTTATTTTACTTACGCCTGAGCCAATCGCAGCACGTGACCTGGCACGCTGGTCGCTGCAAATGCTACGAGGAGGCTGAAAAGTTCTGAGCCTAAGGTATTAAAAGACCAGATTTATTTTTCTATTGACTCTTTCTACACCTCAATGCATTTTTTATATCTTTAAAAAAGAGCTTGTATCCCACTAATAAAATAAGACGAATTTTACCGCCGTAAACGAGTACCTACTTTAAAAATACTCGTTTACGGCAGCTTTCATTTCTTTATCATTCTCTAATATTCGTGCCTCAAGGTCTTTTTCTTAAATTTTAAAAAAGGAAATAGTAGAATAGCAGACCCTGTTATTGATCGTAGGGTACTAGATTCATTTCATCGAAGCCAGGTTCTCGAAAGACTTGCTTCGCAATTCGCGCCATGTTGACTGGCGAATCGTTTTGAAAAAAATAAATACCTTTGCTGATTTTCCCTCTTCCTTTTTCCGCTACAAGACTGCGTACTTTTTTAGAAAATTCTGCATAATACGCAACGTTTATTCTAGTTTTTTCGCAAGAAAATCAATTAGTGAAATTCCATCTAAATCCCAAAAAACAGTAACCATGAATTTGGAGGTCGACTTTTCGACCTAATACAAGTTTATAATTCTTGGTTTAAAATATTTAGTACATCAGAATCAAAGTTTTTTTCATAGTTAGGTATTTTGTGGATCGGAAAAAATGAATAAACAATTAATTATGTCGCTAACTTGAAAATTTTATTTTTAAATTTGAAACTTTCGTAAAAATATATGTATACGGTGAATTGTACCTTGACGATCTAAAACTTCAGCCAAAGCTTTGACTTGGATATAAGAATGTTAGTGAAGTCTGCTTTAAAATGCTCTGCATTCATTAATTATCCTTGTGTCTGTTTTTCCCTAGCCAATTAATCTTTAGTTGATTTTTTATATTACGAAACTCATTGGATAAAATATGTCGATTTTGTGATGTACAGTTAGTTTTAATTGCAAAAAATAATCAAATATTCAAATTTTCTATCACATGGTTTATAATTTCTATTATAAAAAACCTTCCATGCTGGACTGGGAGCGAAAGAAAAACATAGAATGTGCCAGCTGCTTCTCTTCCTGGGCATACTGTAAAAGTCAGTTAAGGGACAGAGGTTTTAAAGGTGTTTTTGTGGGCGATATTCTGACCCCCTGTCACTACAATAGTTTGTCTCCATCTTTATAATACCTCCAAATTTGTCAAACGTGACATCAGATGGTCTTGTAACCTCTGGTGTTCTGCCTACCCCATAAGGGATACAGGCGTGACGTTATGTATGTATGTATGTAGATATAAAAAACGTCAAACATAATTCTTGGTTTAATTTATTTTAAGGCATCAATTTGAAAAAAATATCAGGCGCCTTTGATTCAAGCCCATCAAAAAAACACGAATATTTCGATTTAGCGCAACAGGCTTTCACTTTTGACTTCAGACAGATTACCTGTTCAGTTCAGAGTACCTGTCTGCTAATTTCGTTTCAAAAGCCTGTTGCGCTTTTTTAAAATGCGCAACACCGCCGACACTTTCTTTTCATTTTGAAATGAAATAAAATGAAAGGGAATTATTTTTTGCTTATTTTTTGTGATCCCGCCACTAGGCGCGTTGGAGGAAAGCCTTGGGGTTTTAGTCGGTTAAAGTCCAGACATAACTGTATCGCTCCCCCGAGCGTCATAGTATACGTGGAGGATTTCCCCAAGTAAAAAAAAAAGAAAAGCAGAAGGGTTATTCAAAGATGGACAAAATTTAGTAAAATAAATATTAAAATTAATGATCAGCGTCATAATAGCATTTCCCTCGTAAGATAATTTTTTAAATAATTTACGTAACTTTTAGTCACGAATTGCAGAGATATGTTTTGTACTACCGCTTTATTACACTCAGAGTTATCTATTTTATCTAAATACGTATGAATGTGAATGTCTATGTTTATATTGTATTATGGGCTGATAATTGTAAACCACTACTTTTGTTTGAAGCGCGTTACATTTGCACTTGCCTCCCAAATAAAATCATTTCAAAGTAAGCGTTTAAAAAATAAAGTACGTTAAGTAAAGTAGAAAATCAATGGGTGAACTTTTAATGTAACCTCCAAAGATCGCATTACTTTTTTTGCTTAGCTACTCTACTTTTAATTCATAAAGTCATAACCCATTTTAAAGAGTTTTAAAACAACTTCTGGGAAACTATTTTTTTTTTTTTTTTTATAAGTGACTAAACCCGCGTTTTACCTCAATCTCACCTGATGGTAAGTGACCTGGTGGTCACTTTCTTGGATGACAAGGAGGTTTTAAGGAGGAGGCCATTAACCAAGTCGATGGCACATTGCTGGTTGGTGGATTACACTTCTGTTTCTGCAATTGTGAATAAATTCTTTGGGTAGAAACTCCAACCCCAGTAAGTCCCAGACTTACAAAATTCTAAATTTGATGGAATAAAATAAACTTTCAGTTCGAATACGTGACGAACTTGATAGTATTTCATTCGACACTGACATTTACAGAGAACAGAATTCGTACAGAAGATATCTAAAATGTCCTAAGTGCATTATACGCGATAAATCTTACAAGTTAAACCGTTTTAAACTATGTAATATCAGCAAAGTAAGTCATAATTCAGTTGGTTCGATAGTACATACTAAGCCCATGTTGGGGAAGAAAACTAACCATGTCCTCTAATATTTGTAATTTTAAACCTTTTGCATTTGCGTATAATTTATCTTTAAATAGTCATATAGTCCCTTGTGACCGTATATCTCTATTTATGTATATAGAGCTGCTTACATTCTTGATAAGCTTGTGAAACTCTCAATGCAGGTAAATGTAAATTATTAACGGCAAATAGTAGTAGAGATAAGGGATCACCTTGAGTTGGGCCCCGACTTATATGGCTCGAGCATTCTTTAGAAATTACAACTAGCCATCCACAACACAGGGAATCCTAGTGTGGAGGCTAGTGTGCTCAAATAGTTCAAAAACATTACCTATTTTATTGTGACTAGTTATAAGGTAAATACTGTTTCTGTAAACAAACTTAATTGGAGAAATTAAATAAATTATTTATTATTTCACAAATAGTTTTATAATTTAAATATGTTTGGTAGAGCTAGTATTTTAAAAACAATTGATTGCATAAAGTATCTAAGCCAAACTTTAAAAGAACCAAAAATTTTGAGATTTATGTTTTCTTTATTGTACATTAAAACATTCACATTGTCTACATTGAACCTTGCTGGAGGCTCTAGACTGAATACTTATTTTAGTTACACACTTTTGAATATTGATTGAATTATTGAATAATGTCTAACCTTTTATTTCAACATAAAATACAATAGAAATTTTAATGCAATAACTTTTTTGTCCTTAATTTAGAAATAGTTAATTAGTAATCCATTCATTGTTTGTGCTACAACCTGAGAATACTGTTTTATTTAGACTTCGGTTAGTTTTAATATTTTCTGAAAGAATATGTCTGTAACAAAGCCTGCAGGAGTCACGCGTAGGCGTTTGTTTAATAAAAACAAAAATAATTCCTCAAAACATTTAATGCAATCTAGCAAAGAATGATGAAAAAAAATAGTTTTGGCATAGCATTATTGTTATTTGACTCTAACATCCTAAAAACTTGGGAATATTTGATCAAAAGTCTGTAAAATAGAAGAAGTTTCGAGATATAAATAAAGATGAAAAATAATTTAGTAAAAAATTAAGATTAAAATTCTAGAAGTAGGGGTTAAAAATCACTTTTAATATTACTGTTCTGTTTAAAAAAAAGATGTTTCAGAATACTAGTGGAAGAATTTAATATTAAATTAAAATATAAGCGTTCTTATTTTTTTAACATAGATATAAAATCTATTTGTGTGCGTCGTCGCTCCTGTGTATATTTTGCGACGACCACTTTGGCAAAGGGGTAAACCTATCTGCCTCAGACGCCAGTGGTTGCGGGTTCGATTCCCGCCCGGAACAAGAAAAAAAAAACCGTGTCTGGGTGTTTATCTATATATGTATTTATATTCTAGGTTCCCCCCTAGTTCGCTACATGGTATCTCATAACACAAGCTTCGCTTACTTTGAGGCCATGTAGTTGGTGTGATTGTCTGGGGATTTTATTTATTTATTATTTTATTTATATGATATAGTAAGCAAAGCAATGTTCGGCCCGGTTGGTAAAGGGATGACCGTACTAAACTGTATTACTTTATCAAGACGACTTTCATGCTTGGGATGAACGTTTCATGCACGTTAACCATTCGGCCCTGTGGACTGTTTATGTGCGAGTATAATAGTAATACTGTATAATAATATAGTAAAGTTGTCATTAGGGTCTGTATGAAACCATTGAAATTCTGACATTCTCTATCCAACAGAGTGCCAGCTTGGTGACTTGATGCAAAACCTCCTCTTCACTTATGATTCTGAATTGAGTTAATTAAGAATGGTAATTAAGTAAATTTGTGGTAAAACGACGATGACATTTTTATGAAAACACATGGGCTAAGACAGTAAGAACTTGCTCATTTAAATTTACTAAAAATAGTACCAGCGAGCTTAAAATTACGTGTGGTCGATAGCTAAGTGGATATGGAAGGAGTCCTTTTACCCTCAGATTCGTCCCATTCTACGACACGCTTATTTAGGGACAGTAGTACTACTCAAAGTATGTAACACATATGGATGAACAAAACCTCATTAAAGTAGTTACGAATACTACTACTCTAAGGAGTTGTCAATTACGTAAATGAGAAATGTTTTTAGGCATACATCACTATCATCATCACAACTCCGTGTAATGAGCCCACTGCAGGGCTATGAGTCTCTACTCTGGGTGACGAGGAAGTATAGGCCGCAACCCACCAAGCTGGCCAAGTGCTGGTTGGTAGATGTCAGATATTTCAGGGTGCCGAATTAACAAATAAATGTTTCGAATTATGCTTTAAAAATATACTGTGTTATGGAAACGACAAAACGTATAAAAAAACACAAGATATATTTTTGTTATACTTACCATACCTCTATTACCATACAAAAATTAACACGTAAATTAATATGCAAAAAAAAAACGCACAGAAAAACGTTACATCAAAAATGCAAACCTACCAGAACCAGACACCTTGGATCCCTGGTAAAAAAATCTATTATAAATCTTAATATCATACTTCGTTGTTTGGTACATTTTAAATAAACAAAATACAGTGCCTTTTTACCAAAATCACCATGATTAAAAAAGATATGAATTAACTATTTAAGATTTTTAATCATGTAATATATGCACATTTTATAAAACATCTGATTTTATCTTATTCAATAATTCACTAAATTGTACAAGTAATACTTAAAAAAAACATAACATACATTTAAAAATATTCGCTTTTAGTAAGTAACCTAGTTTTTTTTAAATATAATCCTTTAATTCAGGCTAAATCTATATTTATTTAAAACCCACCTTGAATTTTCTTTGACCATTATTATCACTTATCACCTCAATGCACTTTTTATTTTTCCGTAAAACAGTTTTAAGACAACACAGTCTGTCTATGTGCAACACTTATGAAATCAGGTAAACACTGACTTGACGTTCACTAGTCTCGTCTTCAAACCTGCTTTTAATCGTCACTCGATAATTAACACTCTGTGTATTTTTTTAGGGTAACCACAAAAAGTGGTTTTCCTTAATACACAGTTTTATACGCGCCCCAGTTTTGTTGTTTCATTAGAGTACCTATATTAATTATGTATATTAAATTCTGTTTTTATTCGAAGTGAGAAGTTTCATACAGTCTCTACATTTGTTATTGGGTGGTGAGATAAGTTTTGATTAAATAAAATAATGATTATGATTATTTTATTTATTTTGTAACAAACCCAAAATATAATTCTTTTATTAAGTAGCTTTAATTAGTTAAACTATTTAGTTTATCATAAGTAATGTATGTTTTTTGTATGATTGAATTCCTTGGTCTCCGAATAATCTTTCTATAGGTTTAATAGAAAGGTAATTTTCTAATTGTACCTCGAAAATATTCAAATAATTAATTTATTCAATCGGGGTGATAGGGTGCTGTTCAAGCACTTATATGGCTAATTTGAAACGTTACTTTAAACTACGTTAATACTTCCAGTACGCAAGCAATAAGTGGTTTTGCTTGATACTGCCGGAATCGTTAGCTGTTTCTCCTGCCCTGATTGCAGACCGACTGGTCAGATTGTTGGGTCATTTTAATAAACAGAATAATAAACATTCCCAATAAAAATAAACATAATAATGTCAATATTAATTTTCTTGGTTAATTAAGTTATTAGTCTTGCATTTCTTAAATTACTATATTTGCCAGAAAATGAGTACCTACCGATTATTTTATTGCAGTAGTTTAGTTATATTCATAATAATACATGAATAATACATGCCATGCATTTTAAAACTTCAGTGCGAAGATTAGTTTTCAAAGATATTTTGAAAAATCCATAGTAAGTATCATCGCATGGTCACCTAGAGATTAAGGGGAAAATACTATACATTTTTGAGCCTTAGTATCTACTCTAGCAACTCGAGACGTGCAATTAACTGTTTTACTTGTTTTGATGACGTTTGAGTAAACAAGATTCAAGGTGAAATTTTCTTTGACAATCCTAAGGTTAATGCTTTCTGTATAATAAATTGAAAGTACTTGATTTAACTAGACATTCTTATTCTATTAGTGCTAATTTACTCTGGTATTTAAAGGTATTATTTTAAACTATAATTTATTATTATTTAGTACATCTATAAATATTAGATATGTAATGTACGTAAAAATGCTCTTTAATTAAGTAAGATTGAATAGGAGTAGACTTAAAATTACGTATGTAAAGATTTTCGTTGAAATAAATTACTTAAGAGAAGAGAAAACTAGGGTAACCTATTAGACTGAAAAGGGCTACCTACAGTAAAAATATCAACATTATATTAAAGAATCCCTTTTTGCCATATAGGAACCGACATTTACTATCTCAATAAATTTATATAAATTATTTTTCAACACACTTGCTCGTAAAGTGAACCTTATTCTATTGAATTTAGAACTATAAACTGGGCTATAAGTCACGTGTGCATAATATATTATACCCTAGTGCATAATATAATGAATCCTACAAAGTTGAATTGTACTTTAGTGCAAATTACATGCGAGTAAATAAAGCATATTTTATTGATCCGGTTATATATTAATTTAAATATTTTCAGAAACATTTTTAAATGTTTGCGCCTTAAATTAGTAATGTACAATATAAGTTTGTTAATTGTACCTTCAACACCTGCTTCAAATAAATTTTATGACCATGTATGTCTGTCTTTTACTCACAAGTGTGTTAAAAAACGTCGTATGTAGCTCGTGAGCGTTGCTAATTACGGTCTCGGCTCATTATTAAGCCCTCGCCTGTGGCTCGGGCTCAAATCACAGCCTCGACTGTTTTTAGCAACTTAGCTCACTTGTTACATAATATACTAATTCAATTCAACAGATGGCGCCTGTAAAGCAGATCTTTATACAACAGAGGCTGGCAGACACAGACATTTCCAATAAAGATAACCTAACATTTTCGTCGATCAATTCAAAACAAACTATTGACATGATAGAACAAAAGGTCCTAGAAGAAAAATATGACTAACTATCGTTAATGCAATAACAAGGTAAAACTCAAAATGATTATTTTGTTTTAATATGACTATTTTTAGAGACACTCTATACCTATATTTACCTTGTATTGGGGTTTTTACCACTCAACCTACTTGCAAGTAAAATATAGAACGACCTTCTGAAATTGTGGTAAAGTTTTAATTTGTAAATGATGTTACTTATTTCAGGTGTACATAAAAGAAGGTGAACCTGCGAAATAAATAATATTTTAACTTTCTATTTAACCTTTCCTGAAAACTAGTGAAGTTCATTGAATATTTCCTAAGCCCGTGTGTTTTATCTTCGACCTAAAAAACTAGCCACCCACTACACAGGGAATCCTAGTGTGGGGGCTAGTGTGCTCAAATAATTAAAAAACAATACTTATTTTGATGTAACTAGTAATAAGGTAAATACTGTTTTTTAAGCAAAACTAAATTGGAGAAATTGAATAAATTATTATTATTAAAATTATAAAATTATTATTATTACCTAGTGATAGCAAAGACTCGAGACTTTTAGCCACAAACTTATAGCTTACAAGCCTTTTCTAAAGGCGGATACGTAAAACAGGACTACTAAAAGTTGCTTATTAAAAAAGGACTTGCGCCTTTTTTAGGTTCGGGTTTTTTGAAGACTCGCGTCGAACGAAAAAATTTTAAGATTTAAATCTCTTTTGAGGATCGGGTTAATAGGAAGGCATCATCGAACTTTAATGTATAAAGTTCAATGTTATGTTATTTTCATTTATACATACATACATACATAACCTCACAATCTGTCTCCCCTTTGGGTAGGCAGAGACAAGGGAACACCAATTGCTGCGATCCAGACATACCTCTTTCGCTTCTTCCACGTTCATCAATCTTTTCATACATGATCGCCGGTTACGGGTACTTTTGACTAGGCCCTTTTTCAAAATATCGCCAATTTGATCGGCATAAGTTTGCCTAGGCCGGCCCCTTCCAACAACACCATCCATTCCTGTTCTGTACACCTCTTTCATTAATCTACTTTCACTCATCCTTTCCAAATGCCCAAACCACCGTAGCATACCCTTTTCAATCTTAATCACTACATCCACTTTCAATCCGCATCTCTTCCTTATTTCACTGTTGCGCACCCTATCACTCGCTCCTATCAGCCGCTGCCCGCGCCGCTGCCCGTGCCTCAGTCGCTGCCATCCAGTTTGCAGCCTTATTGGCGTTTTTGCGGGCGATAGGTTTACCACCTGTCACTGCAATAGCCTCTCTCCATCATTAAAATACCTCCAAATTTGTCAAATGTGACATCAGATGGTTTTATAGATGTTCTGCCTACACCATAAGGGATACAGCCGTGAAGCTATGTATTGGGTTGGGGAAAATGTTTCTTCGCATTTTTTAAGAAAATTCAAAACATTTTTTAATATAGTTTATTGACATTTAACTAAAGTATGTATGTACCATTTTGTTCGATAACCTTTTGCCATCTTGTAGGTAGGGACATGATCCCATTGCTATAAAAAATTTGGGACCTCTCATAAAAATACCGCGACAAGTGGATTTGGCAGTCCTCTCGTGATGTTAACCTAACACTGCCTAAAGAATTATGAAGAGACCGAAACAGATGGAAATCTGAAGGTACAAGATCAGGACTCTACGACGGATGCATTAACACCTCCCAGCCAAACTCTCTTAATTTTTGCAGGGTAGCTATAGATGTGTGAGGTCTAGCGTTATCATGATGAAACACCACACCCCTTCTGTTGATCAATTCCGGCCGCTTCCTCTCAACTTCTTGTTTTAATCTCATAAGTTGTTCGCAGTAGAGTTCAGAATCGATAGTCCTGCCTGGTGGTAACAGCTCATAATGAATAATGCCCTTCCAATCCCACCACACACACAACATCACCTTATTGCGAGTTAACCCGGGTTTCGCCACAGTCTGTGAAGCCTGACCGGCCTTTGACCACGACATTTTTTCGCACGTTCTTGTCGTACGTGATCCACTTTTCATCACCAGCTATCAGCTTCTTAAAAATGATTCGGTTTCGTAACGTCGTAATAAAGAATCACAAATGAGTACACGGTTCATTAGGTTTCTTTCAGTGAGCTCGTGAGGTACCCAAATATCGAGCTTTTTTGTGTACCCAGCTTTTTTCAAATGCGCCAAAACTGTTTTGTGGTCAATTCCCAGTTCTTCAGCTACGTCGTAACTACTGATATTTCGATCTTGCTCCACTTTTTCAAAAATGGCATCCATTTTATCCGTAATAGGGCGACCAGAGCGAGGTTCATCTTTGACATCGATATTTCCGGATTAAAAACACTTAAACCAAATTTGTGCTACTCTCACAGATACTGCACTAGGTCCATAAACATCGCAATTTTTTTTCGCAGCTTGCGTTGCATTTTTACTTTTTTTGTAGTAAAATTTTAAAATGTATCGAATTTCTTCATTAGATTCACTCATCTTGACAGTACGAATGAAAATCACACATTTCCCTAATTTGAATTTGGAATTATGTTCTTTAAAATTTTAACTTTCAATGATACCAAAACCAGCCAGATACAAATACTATAGCCAAAGAGATTTTATTACAAGTTCATACATACTATAATGCGAAAAGACTTTTTCCCCAACCTATTATGTATGTATGTAATATTATAAACGTGAAAGTATAGATGGGTGCATGGATGTATGATATATGGAATAATCCAAATTTTGTGCGCACAAGCCACTCAGAGGTGCTTACCAAACAGTACTGCTTGTAAACAAACACTTGTGCCTGTAGGCTAGCGCAATTTGGAGTTATTTAATTTTATTAGTTTTGAGCAGTCTTGATCGTAAATACGCTATAGGTAAGTCACTAAATATATGTTGTGTCTGTTGCATTTGTTCTTAAATGAAATGTTTGCACCGGCAGGTTAGTATAGACTATGTGTGAGTCAATGATGTTTTTGTTTTACACCCGTGTTGGGGCACAACCATATTGGGGTAAAATCGATTATACGATTTTGAACCAGATAGATAAATCTAATTACTATATTTTTTTCATCAGTGCTGCTCGTTGACCAAACACCATCAACCGATCTCATCAAAATCCAGTACACAATGTGACCTCGTGAAATGTAAAGACTGTCAAGGTTGGATACCATGAAGGCTGAACCACCTGTAATTCAGAGAAGTTGAATGACTTTTTTAGCGCAAAATGCAATGTCACACTAAATTCCGGGGCAATATCGTATATATAGTATACGGTTTTACCCATGGGTCGAGCAAAACCGTTGTTGTCTAATTTCATTGTTTTCTAAAATATGTCAATTGTAATGGGTACCCGATGAGTCTGAATGATTAAATATGTTAATTTAATATCTTTGCATTTTGAAATGCATGAACCACATCATCTTAAGTTAGATCTATGCTTTATACTTTTATGTAACTTTTACATGAATCCATTATGGCGTTTCGTAGCAATATCTGTTTGAAACTGTAAGCTAGTGATATGTTTGTGACAATTGTGAAATTTTTAAAGTTTTTCGGCTAAACTAAAGGATTTTGTGGACTATTTTGCATTATTTTTAACAAAAGTTACTTTTAATGCTGTCAAATATCGTAATATTTTAAATAATTTAATTTTAAGCACGGAAACGATATGAAAACATGAAAGAAAAATCAGTGAACTCATAGAAATACGAGATATTAAATTTTAAAATGGTTGTCATTCAGAGAGATGAGGCGGGTCTCACCCTTTGTATACTCATAATATTTTGTCATTAAAATTTGGCGTGCTTTACGTGGGTGAAGGAAATCCAAACGCTAACATAGGTACCTACTGCGTGTTAAATTTTTAAAAAGATTTGTTTCAGAAACAATAATCGTTAAAAAAAATGGAGAAACGTTGCATCCACGCCTTAATTGTTATCCATATTTAATAACCAATATGAAAATGTATAAGATTTTTTTTTTTATATTGTAAGGATAGGACGTTTGTCTTCCATGCCACCTGATGGAAAGTGCGCATGAAGACTATGGTGTTACACGTCCATCCACGAGAAACCTATTCACTCGACACTTAAAAGTTCCAGGACTGTAGTGGTCAGGAAAAACAGACGCAGGCAGATTGTTCCACTCCTTGGCAATCCGTACCAAAAGGGAACTATCGAAGCGTTTTGTTCGACTTCTTGGTAAATCCACTATATAGGGATGGAAGTTCTGTCTGCGTCTGGTAGGCCGGTGATAAAAAGATGTGGGTTCAATTTGGTCAAAAAGAGCACTCGCACACTCACCAAAATGTAGCCGATAAAATACTGTCAAACAAGCGACCTTACGACGATGCTCCAGCGTTTGCAATTTTTTGTTTGTAAGGTTGTTGTTATTTATGATTTTACGGGCTCTTCGGTCAACAGAGTCTAGCGCTTCGAGCTGGTATTTGGCAGAACCATCCCAAAGGTGACTACAGTACTCCTTACACGACCTCACTTGGGCTGAGTATAAGTTGAGCAGCCGTTCAGGGCTGAAGTACCGCCGGACCTTCGAGATGATACCCAACTTTTTTGAAGCCGTTTTTGCCATAGCCTCAATTTGTTGACCGAAGTTTAATTTGGACGTTATAGTGACGCCCAAAAGCCCTAGTTGGTCGGTGATGGGAATAGATAAATTCTGGAAAGTGGGCGTAACAGTAAAGGTGTTCTTTTTTGCGGAGAATAGACACGCTTGTGTTTTGGAGGCGTTGAATTTGACCAGGTTGGATTCGCCCCAATCGGACACATTCCGCAAGGTCGAATCAACGCGCTCAATCATAGACTTTCTCAAAACCTGGATTTCATGGGCGCTCGTTCGCGCATTGGATATATATCTCTCAACAACAGTGCTGTCATCAGCATATCCAATAATGCCTGCTGTTAGGAGGTCATTAATGTGCAGCAAGAATAAAGTTGCAGAGAGAACAGATCCCTGAGGTACCCCGGCATTAATCGCCATTAGGTCAGAGGAGTAGCCGTCTAAGACTACTCGAATCGACCGTTCCCTCAGAAAATCAGATATCCAGTCGCGGAGCCCGGTCGGTATGCCATATGCTGGAAGCTTGTTTAAGAGACCATCATGCCAGACCCTGTCAAAGGCCTTGGATATGTCTAAGGAAACAGCTATTGCTTCACCATGACCCTCCAAGGCCTCACTCCATAAGTGTGTGGTATACACGAGAAGATCGCCGGTCGAGCGTCCACTGCGGAAACCATATTGGCTATCGCTTAGGAGCTCGTTGGTCTTGAGGTATGCCAGGAGTCGATTGTTCATTACACGTTCCATGACTTTGCAAAGTATGGAAGTGATTGAAATTGGTCGATAGTTGACAGGATCAGCACGGCTTCCCTTCTTCGGTACTGGTTGTACGTTAGCCAGCTTCCAGGATTTTGGGACTTTACCAGATTCCAAAGAAAGTCTATAGAGACGCGTCAAAACGGGAGACAACTCAGCTGCGCAGCGTTTCAACACCACTGCAGGAATACCATCTGGACCGCTAGCCTTATTCTCGTCTAGGTGCAGCAAGCATTTAAGAACCTCCTTTTGGCGAATATGAACGGTACCCATTGTAGGACCGAACTGAGTTAATTGTGGTGGGATTTTTCCTTGGCTATCTAGACGAGAATTTTCAGCAAAGATACTGGCAAATAAATCCGCCTTTTCCTTAGCGGTATGGGCCAGAGAACGGTCAGGTTTCCGCAGTGGCGGCAGTGATGGGCGACAAAAGTTCGTTTCGACCGACTTGGCGAGGGACCAGAAAGCTTTGCTTCCCGAGGGGTATGACGCTATTCTGTCTCCAATATAGCCTATGTGGGCGAAACGAGCTCTTTTGATCACCTTCTTGCAGGACTTGGCGGCAGCATTGTACCTCTTCTTGTGTTCATGCGAGTCATCGGCTTTGCTTCTGCGAGCGGTTGCCCAGGCTTTGTACGCTTCTCGCTTACGCTTTTCTGCGGAAGAGCATTCAGCACTTAACCATGGGCGAGCTTTGGTTTCAAGGGATAAATCAGCGTAGGTATTGAATAACTCCATTGCTTGACCTATCACACTTGAGACTGCATCAGCGCAGCACGATGGATTGGTTGATGTAAAACAAGCTTGCCGCCACGGATAAGATGCGAAGAAATGTCGCATTTCATCCCAATCTGCCGACTTGTAACGCCATACTCGCCTAGAACCACTTGGTCGGGTGTCAGGTGGCGAGTACTGCGATACAAATTTCACCAGACAGTGATCGGATGTCCCTAAGGGTGCAGTGACGGACACCGAATATCTGTCGGGATCGGTTGTCAGCAGAAGGTCCAGGCAGTAAGCAGTGTGGCCAGCAACGTCTGGGATGCGCGTAGGCTCGTCAACAAGCTGAGAGAGGCCATGAGTGAGCGAAAACTTAAAAGCCTCTCTACCAGCATGGTCAGTGTTCTGAAACGGGTATAACCACTGTCCGTGGTGTGCGTTAAAATCCCCCAGGAACACCAACTGCGCTGTGGGAAAACGTTGCTGAACCTTGTCCGCTGTACTGCTGAGATAGTCCATAAGCCTTGTTGTCTCCCGATCTCCGCTGTGTGACCGATAAATACCAGCGTATACCATTTGGTCTAGGCTGGTATCTATGTGAACCCACATAACTGAAAGGTCCGGCACTTCTAAGTAACGGAGACGCTGAAAACAGATCTCGTCACTGGCATACATGCACACCCCGGCGTGCGGGTGGAATTTGGACTCCAGGATGTAACCTGGGTAACAAAGGTATGCCGAGTCTGACGGATCGCAGATCTGCGCCTCCGTTAGGAAGAGTAGGTGGGGTTTCTCCGTCTCGAGGTGGTGGTGGACATCATTGAGATTGGAGTGCACTCCTCGGATGTTACAGAAGTGCACTTTAAACGAGAGGAAGTGCAACCGCTGTGTTACCTTACTCTTCTTTGGACCTTTCATTAGTTTTGGAGTGGAGTGAATAGGGAGGAGAACAGAAGTTGAGTGAAGTGCTGCAAATGGGACCAAGCAACTCGTTAGGGGTAACGCACCTTTGGGAAACTCGCTTAGAGACTGCGGGGACGCCCTAACCCCCCCGAGTTCGCCATCGGGTCCTCTCAAACCGGTCGCCAGCCGGCACGATGGAGCCTCCCGGGATTTTTCGCGAGGTGGCGGGGCAGCCTTTTGCATGTGGCTGGCATGCTACTTGGGCCCCCTACTACCTGCGGTCGGCCAGCGGTGCACCGTGCTTCGGATCCCGCTACCCTCCAAAATGAGTCACCCGGTGAGTCATTATCCTACGAGTTGAAAACAGTTCTTCGGTGCAGCACGATTACTCAGACCAATCCTCCTCAATGGCTACACTAGACATCATGCCGGAACGCAACTAGGTTACTTGGCGGCATGGTTTTGTCTAGTGGGTGGTGACAAGCCACGGCCGAAGCCTACCACCAGATTTTACTGCTCGTTTAGCACCACCCAGGGACCACGTACAAGGCATCGAGGCATCTAAACCTTGCGGACGCGAGCAGTTTTCAGTCCCCATTGTTACTGCCTATAAGAAGGTAATGAGTCTATGATTTAACTCATATGATTTTCTTAATTAAATATTTATAATTGACGTCCATATGTTTATAGAATTGAAAAAATAGGTACGCACTACAAAGACAATGGTGTTAAATTTATATTTTCAGCATAATAATTGCCTTCAGGCGGTGCATTTTCACGCGATCCATGATATTATGTCTTGCGTTGTGGTTCGAGCAATTGGCGTTCCTCGCCGTCACGTCGTCGTCGTCGTTTGACATGGCGTGAGCGCTATGTATGAGGACTTTTTTATATTTAAAAACTTAACAAGAGTTAGCATAAATAAATTAATTTAAGACTTAAGATATTTTCCACCAAAGAATCACTTTTTCTATCTTTCATACGAAAAAGAAAGAGAAGTTGTAAAATTAATAATAAAAATAGTGGGTTTTAGGGCTATCCTAATGGCAAGTAAAGTTGAGATCAAAAAAACACACGTGCTAAGGAAATGGAGCTCAAATCCGGAGGACATCACCGCCACTAAAAGCTGAGTAGGCAGTGCAATATATTTTTCAGAAATACATAATACCAGCATACCAGTTTTACAACTACCTCTCAACCTCGCAGATGGTCATAATAATTTTTCTTGACGAAAAATTATATTTACCTAAGCCTACATGTCTACTGTAGACTTTACCTCTCCAAAATAGAAAAAATAACACGTAGAGAAAACAGTTACCAAGACAGAAGTGATGATGACAACATTTAGCTAACTTGCTTAGCTACTTGTTTATTTTTTCCTATGCAATCAGTTTAGCCATCACGGTAACCCCGAGTATAGTACGACACATATGGATTAAACAAACATGTTACTTGATAATTTTTTTAAATAAAATTATCTTAAAAAATAACAATATTAGTACTGTCCTACTTTTTGATGAGACGTATTTATATAATTAAAATAATAGGCAACTAGTATTAATCAAAATAGGCTTAAAAATAAAACAATAAAATACAATAATTATTTTTATTCATTGTAATCAAAATCTGAATCCAGCAATTCTATATGGAATGAATCGTCAGAGTCACTGGTATCTCTGTTTCCTACATTGGTTATGAAACTATCAAATTTTTAATATGAAAATTCCAAAATTTCAATTACCGCAACCACCAACAACCGTGACACCAGAATAGGTTGCCATATAAAAAGTTGGCAAAAACCCCCATTGTCTACTTTCGTTAGCCAGACTTCTACTGATTGTTTATTTTATTTTTGTTATGGCCAGAGTTGAGTCAGAAGTCGTTGTGGCGGTGTGGTAACTGTGCATATTATACAATATCGCACGTTGAGCGACTTTCAGCACGGACAGTAAAAGGATAGGTGACCGCCAATGATTTAGTTCTCAGGCCGACTTCCGTGCTTCGGAAGGCACGTTAAGCAGTCGGTCCCGGGTGTATATAGTAGACGTTAGGGTTTGCCAGAAGCCGGTTCGGCACCCTGAAAATTCTTAGATCCACCAACCATCACTGGGCCAGCTTAGTGGATTACGGCCTAAACCTCCTCGTCGCCCAGAAGAGAGACTACTAGCCCTGCAGTGGGCTCATAACACAGAGTTGTTATGTTGATAATGAGAATTAATTGCTTTAATTTCAATTGAAGAGTAAATATAGTTTATCAAATAGTTGATAGCAGATAGTACCTAAACTTGGAATTTTTATTGATGTGACATGAGACAACTCATGTCACATAGGGCGTGGATCCATCTTCACGTTACTGCGCCGTATGCCGCAACGGCGGCGCCGTGAAATGGCAAGGCATACGTCACGCCGTGCCGTGGCATGGCGCGCTGCCGCACCCCTCCACGGCGTCGTGCACGGCGCCCCGCTCAGCGCTTCATATTAGCTCTTAAAATTATCTCAATCATGGTTCATTATAGAAAAGTATGCCGTATAACGGCACGGCGCCGCCGCCATGAGACGGCACGGCGCCGCCGCCACGAGACGGCACGGCGCCGCTGCCACGAGACGGCGCGGCGCTGTGCCGTGCGGTGCAAATCAATGCTTTTCTATAATGAACCATGTTGGAGATAATTTCAAGAGCTAATATGAAGCGCTGAGCGGTGCGCCGTGATGTGAAACGGCACGGCGCCGTAGAGATGAATCCATGCCCATACTTATTAATATAACAGTAAATATAAAAAAGATTGAAGCAAAATCAGTCAAAAATTAAGCAAAATATATTGTTTGAGGTAGAATCGTTACAAATCCTTTTTCAAAGAATACTGTCCTGCTTCTGAAATCTGCAACTTTTAGAAATATTAAAACGTAAAGCTGTTCACGTCAAGTTCATTGAGATTGGCTTTTTCCTTTGTTTGGAAAAAAATAATCTCAATTTCATTGTGAAAGGAAAAACCTGATGTAAGAAAGCATGAACAAAAAATATTGTGAAGAAGAATCGAGGAACATTGTAAAAATTGCCTTTCAGAATTGGTAATAATTACTTAAAGTGTTAGTAATGTATAAATTTACTCTTTAAAAGTAATGGCAAGGAGATTATAGGAAAATATTGAAATAGAGATACGAATACGATCGGCGTCAGAAAGAAAATAGACTTAACAATGCCTTTTATACCCACGGTAGATTTTAAGGCGAGTATTTTCGAGCGCAGTAGGCATTAACGCTGTATGGGACTGCGTGGCGGGCAGTCGCGTAAATGAACACGTCAGCGCACAGAATTGTCACAGTATAATTAATAGTAGTACTATACCTGTAGTGTGGCTTGTTATACGAAATTCGTTTCTACGATGACTAAAATTTATGTCAAGAATGATATAATATAATCTATATTTTTTATTTATCTGGATTTAGTATTGCGATACTTATACTTACTAATTTATTTTTTATAAACTTTGTAATGGCCATTTTATAGATGAAATCTATTTAAATTTATATTCTTTAAATAAAAAACTTTTTAACCGGATTTATCGCGTATATTTACATTTTCAATTTTGACTCGACGTTTCGGTGTCTTTGCAGACCCGTGGTCACGAATTTTGACTTGAAAGTATATCGTGACGTTAATGTATAACTTTCATGAATAATTTGTTCTAAAATTCATTAAAATCAGATAAGTAGGTAGTTGAAATATTTTACATAAACTTTTATGTCTCATTTCAATCCTATAGGGGCTGGTGTTTGAAAAAAAGTAGGGTTTGGGAGCTATTTTCATTAGTAATTTTCTACAAATCTGTGGGATGGTTTGGCTGAAATAAAGAAACAGAAAGATAGACATTCGCATTTATTATTTAGTATGGATCCGTTATTTAGTCACACGAGTTAATTTGAGCTAAATAATGTTGTGTGAATGTTAAAAATAAGTCATTTTTTCATGAAATGAAATTCAATCCACCCCTTCGGAATGTGCACCTGTTTACACGAAGTAGTAAATTTTTAGTAGTTATTAATATCTAAAAAATAGTTATGTATGATTATATTATTAAATGTCTATGTGTCGTCATAATCTATTGGCCGTCTAATCTATAAAGCCGAAGGGTTTGTCTGTTTGAACTTTGAAATAGATTATTCGTGAAAGAACCGATCACATATAATTTAATGTTATTAAAGTTGATGTATAAAGGTCCAAAATACTATATTTTTGAAAAACATAGCATATGTAAGTTTAACCGCAAAATACATAAAAGGTGACCAATTTAAACTAACTTTTAACACTGTGGAATTATAACTATCTGTAGGCATAATTTAAACACACAGAAAAATTGGTGGTAGATGCCATATATATTCCCTTTCAAGAACGAAGTAAGTACTTTTTATTTATTAATAACTAGGTACATCAAAAGAATTGTAGGTGGCAGCATTAATCAAAAACATATTTGTTGAAATTATAAAGAAACCAAACTAATTTGATATCTGGAACTTTTGAAATAGAGTCTATTTTACTCGTGACGAAAATAAATACAAGAAGGTATTTTAACGGACAGACATTTTCAATCCATTATTTTATTGGACGTTTAAGTACAGGCAAAGCAATATTATTTGAACGTAATCCATTCAAACAAATTAACTAACAAATTAAATGATATTTGTTTCGATATTAATAACTAATACCCATCAGCACCTCACCATCAGTGCTAATGTCTTATCAGCACCCATCAATACCCATTTGTACTTATCAGTAGTTTCCCATCTGCACCCATAAAAACCTATGAGAAGCCATCAGCACCTACCAGTACCCATAGGAACCCAATAGCATCTCTCAGCATCCTTCATTACCCATCAGCATCTATAAGAAACCATCATTACCCATCAGAACCTGTCAGCATCCATCAGTTACAATCGTCACCTATCAGTAACTATCAGCACCCATCAGCATAATATAAAACACACCTCTATAATATATAACTTTGCATTGGTGTTCTTTAATACTTATATAATATATATCCCATAACTTTGAGGTTTTGTTCCTTGCTTAAAAAATAATACTTTTTGCCAAAGAATATGTGGTTCAAAAGTGCATACTTTCCAAGATATTCTCGGTCTTAATATAATGAGTTCATAAAATATTACCCGTGTCAAATCTCATCCACTCAATAGACGCGTGTCTCTATAGTCATACAATAAACAACAAAAACATTTTAACCGTTGAGGAATGTTGCATACAATGTACACCGCAAAACGTCGCAAACTGTACCTACCCGTGCATAGAGATAAAAAAGGAGTAGAAAAAGCCACGTTGTCATACTTCGCATAAAGTTATTTTTGACTTAATTGAATTATTTTGCATGAAAAATAAAAAACCAAAAGAAATTTGAAAAATTATTCACATGTTATTTGATTCTATTACATAGCCCCATCAATACCCTAGAGTTATGGGAAAACAAGCAGAACATATTGTACATATATACATGGCAAATTTTTTTAATGTCACATGGAGGTAAAGTTTTCTTAATAATAGAGATAGCAAATTCTACTCCATAAAACATTCCCTTTATTTTAGGAAAAATTAAAACTGTATTCAAAGCGTTTTCAAAAACTCGCTTCTTCACCCAGGAATCGAACCGACTTAAATCTAAAAATGAAGATTTCAAGGTTTTCCTTTCAATAAATTAACTTAGTATGTGAGAGAGATTTTATTCTTGTGATTGGCTCTAACGAACCACACAATAAAATTACAGGGTGTCATTTTTACAGATTTTAGTCAGTTTGACTCACAGATGAAACGAGTGAATTCTTGAAAATCTTTGAATGCGGTTTTATTTCTGTTCAATAACAAAGGACAGTTTCTTTGGAGTAAATTTTGCTATCTCTATTATTTAGAGTACTTTCCCTCCAGATGGCATTAAAAATTACATCCTGTATATTTATCGATAAGCACCTATCAGTATCTACGTTGGAATTGATGTGGAGAGATAGCCCACAAGAGGTGATGCGTTAATATTAACCCTGTATACGTACGTATAGAATAATAATCCTCCTTTTGGTTTCGTCGGGTAATTACGTAAGAAAAGATTTATCGCAAAAAAAAAATTATATGCTTTTTTTGCACTTGTTGTCTAATAAACTTAAAAAAAAAGAAATAAATATCAGAAACAAGTTTTTAGCTCTATATTCAGCAGTGATAATTGTTTATAATACTCCTTTGATTTATCAATCAAAATATAAAATGTGACTTAACAAAAATTAAATAATTAAATTGTCGTACTGTTATGTGTACGCTATGGTCAATAAGACGATCAATTACGCGGGAAAATCGGGAGCACAAGCAACACAGGTCCTACCTCCATGACGCCTGCGTGGTACTGAATTGTATGGCACCGCCGTCTTTATTATATTATATTAGAAAAATAGAACGGTTTAAGAAAAAAATTATCCACAGAAATTAATTTTATGCTACATTACCAATATTATGGCAAGTTTTGGTAAGTATAAGTTTGATATTCTCTTAGAATATCGGAAAATCACTTAAAATTTTCATCTTTTTCGTAATTTTTTATGATCGAGTAAAGTTTTTAGTATCGTGTTTTGATCCAGATATTTATAAAATATATTAAACTAACTTCAACATATATTTTTATCCGATCCAGACAAACAATATTGGCCGGTTGTAATGAGTTTGAATACGCATAGATTTCGCGAATGGGGCCCTTAATATAATGTTTTAGTTGCTTCGCTCTAGTACAATGTTATGTAGGTACAATATTGTAAACAAGATTTCATACTTTCTTATGAGGACGTCAGCAACCTGTACCTACTCATTGATGTTAACTCAAAGTGGAGGGTTATAATTTCATAATTTTGTCCGTTTCCATTAATATATTTTAATATTTCTAAAATGGTATCTCATAAAACAAGCTTCGCTTACTTTGAGGCCATGAAGTTGGTGTGATTGTCTGGGGATTTTATTATTTTTGTTATTTTAATCGAGTATGAGAGATAAGCCAAAAAAATAAAATTGTGAATAATGACCTGAAATATATATAATTCTGTACTGGCCCAAAACAAACGTAGGCTATACCTAAATATAACATCAAATTCTCGAGAAAAGTGGACTCTAGGTTCATATGCCATTGATTATTTTTAATGGTAATCAATTTTACTTGTAGAGTAAGAAATTTTAAGATACACCTTGCTAGCAATCCACGATGTGATGAAGTGAGCAAGTCGATGTTAACTGTAATCGTTTCCCTAAAACCTTTGCGCAATCTCTTATCAACATCTGCACAAAAATAAAATAGCTGAATTCTCTTTACAAGATGTATATTTGGTTTACGCAAACATAGTCAAACCTCAGAATACCTTCATGGTTCAAATCCTAGTTCGTTTTTCCTGAAATACTCATAAATTAGTCTCGTAGAATACAATTCTCACAGGAGGTTCAATTATGCTTATAGATAAATTTGTAAGGAAAATGCGATAACCTACAATGCCGCTTACATCTTTGAGTTGCTGATGGGGATGTAAACGAGTATTTCAGGTTTTTAACAGTAAATCATTTACTATCTACGAGGTATATTTATGAAACTAATCTACCTTTTTAAAATAACATCTTCTCAAATGTTTTGAGTTTACCAAGAACGCGTTAAATCGTATTCATCATCATCATCACAACTCTGTGTAATGTGCCCACTTCAGGGCTATGAGTCTCTCCGCTGGGTGACGAGGAGGTTTAGGCCGTAATCCACCAAGCTGGCCCAGTGGTGGTTGGTGGAAGTCAGAATTTTCAAAGCGCCGAAATGGCTTCTGACAAACCTTTACGACTACTGTATACAAGTATATACCTACCCGGGACCGACTGCTTAACGTGCCCTCCGAAGCACGGAAGACATCGTGAGAAATATATAATCGGCGGTCAACCATCCTTTTACTGACCGCGCCGAACGTCTCTTAACCTTGATATCGTATGATATGCACAGTGTAGTTACTTTTTGTGCCAAAACGATTTCAAAAAAAGAAGAATTTGCTAAATAATTATATTTGAATGCGATATCAATCGTCGTACTACGTCGTCAAGTTACGACATGAGAACATCTATCTTTAATTAAATCCTCCATCAAATAAAGATTACTTTAGAGCAATAAAACTGCCTTGTATGTGCTATGTATGTACCTTTATCTTTAGTTGTACCTGAAGTTGTAACTATTTGTGAGACTTCCATTCTGGGGCTTACGGTCTAAACCTCTTCATGACCCTGGGGAGGCTAATATAGCTAACTTGCAGTAGTCTCATTAAAAAGGGTTGTTATGTTATACATTTAAAAAAGTAAATTAATTTAAATATTTCTAGTGGTGACGAGTAGTCAACTCAAATCAGAGTCAATCAGAAAACAACTGTGATAATAATACATTTAAAACATAAATAAAGACCTCATTCGTGAAAGTCTTAGCCCCAATTTCACCGTGTAATAAAACGCGATCAATTCGAGTTGAACGCGGTTTACGCGTTAAAACGAGTTCCGCCTTAAATTTTTCTTTAGTCAAATCCGAGATTTGTTAATCTAGGATCGGAAGGAAATCGGTGAAATCGTGGCTAAACCTAATCAAAATTATTTATCAACTTTATCTATTGTGTCAGAGACAAAAAACTCTTGAAGAATATCGTTTTCAACCAACAAAAAAAGAGGAGGTTCTCAATTCGTCTCTATGTTTTCTTTTTCTTTTTTTTGTGACTTTGTTACACGATATTTCGGAAAATTATGAATTTATTTAGAATTATTATATAGAAATTGTTGTTTCTTATGATGCAGGATACTTCATACTTGGTCCCATTTAAATTTTATCGAAATCGGTTGAGTACTTCATTGAAAATTTCAAACTTTTGAAAAATTTTGTATGATTTCGCAAGAGTTCCAAAAAGTCTTGCGCCCTGAAATGTTATTGACAAACGGTTCAGCCCCTTACTGTCCGAGAAATATAAAAAAACTTACGCATTTATTGTTATAAAATACGAATGTTTGTAAATTTCTCTATTGTCGTACATAATACTTTCTGTGGTATGAACTCTGAAGCCATCGTAAACACTGGCAATTGCTTTTTTAAGTAAATTATAATGTAGCTTAACCAAGACTTTAATTTAATTTTCTTACATCATTTAGGTGAATCTACCACCACTTAGGAAAGTGGAACTGTTGAGAAGAAGTCGCATGGACTGCTTCAGTGATTGGTCCTACTAGATCATCGTCCCATAAGGACGAAACACTGAATTCAAAAAACCAAAGGCATGAGCGCTACGAACGAACGTCATCATTTTCACTGTACAACTACTTTTCAAAAATGGCTTTAGATACTTAAATTGTTCTGTAAACTTGCATAATTATGAGATGTAAAAATTTTTGGATGGGAGATCGTGCAAAACACCGAGAATGATGAAAATTTGTATATATTAAAGAGAAAGACCAAAAATTAACGTTGTGCACATTTTAAATCTTAAAGCCTACTAGTTATTATAAAATGAATGTCGATGGACGCTCAAAATTGAGAAAAAAATGCCTTCGTATTTTTCAGATTTTAACCCAGTAAATCAATTCGAATTTATTAAAAAAATACTTTTTGAACACTTAAGAAACCAATAAATATAGTCATGTACTTTTTTTTGTATCCATACCTACAAACAAAACTTCTTTTTTTAAAGTACTAAGTAAGTTTTACGTATATGCAGATTTCAGATATTTAAATTTTGCTCAGCACCAAGTTGCTCTTTAATAATACGAGTATTAAACAAATCTTTAAAATCTAGGGAACGTACTGACATAGTGAGCCTATCTATTGAACAAACTATTGAAATATAATGTGTAGAATTGGCAAACTGTATAGTTATTCGTATATATATAGACCCCCCAAATCACACTATGATAGTTTTGAACTTCTTTTAGAACAAGCATTGGATAAATTATGTAATAAAACTAAGAAAATATTTGTTTGCAGGGACTGTAATGTTAACTTATTAGAAAATTCATAATTGAATAAAAAAAAATTGTTTAAATGTAATAATCTTACTTACCTGTTCCTAGAACCAACTAGAATAACAATGACTATCCAACTTGCCTAGATAATGTGTTTTTAATGTTACTCCTGTAAGTTTAACAGTTATAAATAAAATAAGCTCTGATCACAGCGGTCAGTTTGTTACATTCAAATACTCAAAGGAAGAACAGGTTAATAAGAGTATAATGGTTGTTCCAGTCAATGACAAACGTTTGGAGAGATTTCGATGTGGTCTAATCAACAATATGCCTACTATAGCCCACTCCAATAATGTAAATTTACAATACAGTAACTTAAGTAGATTAATAAATAAACAACATGACAGTGTATTTATTCCGAAAAAGATCTCTCTAAACCATTGTAAATCCTTCAGTGATTGGGCTACCATAGGTATACATATTAGTAGAAAGCACCTATATGATCTCTATCATGAGAAATCATATAGCAAAAGTAAAAGCTTTTGTAACTGTGTTCGAATTTACTCAAAATAATGTGTCAAATGATGTTTTTACTGCAGCCAAATCCATTTATCTAAGTAATAAGATTAAATAAGTCCTAATAAGACTAACACAACTTGGAACATACTAAATAAGGAAATTGGAAAAGTTAAGGATCGCAATACTGAGTTTAAAGTTGTAATTGACAATAAAATCATTAAAGTAGATGAAAATGTTGCGACGACATTCGAGAACTGTTTTGCTGAAATTCCAGTTTCAACTACAAAATCATTAAACTCATCACCTGTGGCGGCTGAACCATTGCTCAAAAATCATGTGAGTGAGTGCAAGGTGTCTTTCAAATTCCAAGCCATAGACATCGGGGATATTATTAAAACATTTAAGAGAATTGATATTAAAAAGACAACTGATCTGCAGGGCATATCTGTTGAAATATTAAATTCTATTATAGTTGTAACAGCTCCTTGCCTTGTTGAAATATTTAACAACTGTATTCTTAGTGGGGAGTTTCCTGATTTAATGAAGCATAGTAAGGTTATTCCTTTATTTATGTCGGGTTCCTTTATTTCAATTTGGCTGGTGACTAAAAATCAACCCTGTTTATACAGGGTCTGTCGTAATGAATGGATAACCCATTATCTGGAGTTGATCCGGATGTAAGACAGTAAGAAAATCGTATCTTTTTTGCGGGATACTTAGCCATATAAAAATGACAGAGACTTTTATACTTTTTCATAAATTTCCCTACCTTTTTCATTCATTTCGCTGCCATTTCAGTAAATCTAGATATTTTTGTGTATTTTTTACTGAATTTTGTTCCTGAAGAATTGTTATATAAAAGTATTAGAGCCTGACAATCTTGAATTCGTTTACTTTCATTACATTATTATCGTGGAGTTATGTTATTTTTTTCCATAAAACAGCCTGGTTTTATTCTGAATATCCTAAATTGAGTTATATTATTGCAATGTTATTTTTTTACGGTATTCTATCTATGATTTTATTATTTTAAAGTTTTCAAAGCATAGGTACTTATTTAAAGCACTGAGAAAACCGCACGTGTCAAGATTTATTCCTAAGGGGTCAAGATTTATTCTTAGGGGTGAAGCAAATAGAAAGTTTGCAAATAAATGAAGCACGTTACGTAAGTGGTTCTCAATCGAGACCAGAAATTGAATCCACAACTTAATCAATTAATTTATCCTGCCTTGTTTATAAATTTAATCCTTGCAGATCTCATGCAGTCGTTCCCTGTGGACCCGGTGGGTTGGCTCATTATTTCCCTACGGTAAATTTTATTTCTCCGTCAACCCATGACACTAGGGATTGCGCCCTATACTTCTGGCTTTATCTATAGAAAATGAAAACCATCTCATTTATACACAAAGTTTACCTAAATAAAAAAGGAATAAAAAAAAAAATAAAAAAAAATCGTGCAATAAAAAAAAACTCCAACCGCAGGTCCTATGGTATTTTTTTGTAAATTATGAATGGGACTTTGTCTTTCATAACACCTGATGGTAATCGAAAATGAAGACTTGGGTGGTACAAGTCCATTCTTGAAAAACCTATTCACTCGACTGAATAGTACCAGAACTTAATTTCAACGCACGTTGCTAATTGGCTAGGCAACGCTTAGTTACAACACCATCATAGGCCCTTGAAATGAACATTTCCAAGCCTAAAGTATTCTTATAGTGTACGATTTATGTAAAAGGTAGCAATGGAGATACTAAGTTTTTAATTATGAACAATTATTAATGATACAGACAATTTAAATATCGTTATGTCCACGTCTATAATTATAAAAATATCGCTCATATGACTATATAGTCACTATGCATGGACCCTTAGTGTTTTGATTAGGGACGATTGTTTTGTGTGTATTTACTTTGTGTGTATGACTTTGTGTGTAAACGGAAAGGCAGACGGTAATGGAGCATTGGCCCAGTGAATATATCAGGAGCATCATCCCAATTGCAGATTCCCCAATGTCAGAATGTTTTACAACACGTTTCGGCGTGTTAGCGAAAATGGGATCTATCGTCCGACTACTAGAGTGAATCCTGAAAGATACGATGCGGATATCGAGGAAGAAATTATTCACCCATTTGAAGCCGATCCTATGACAAGCAGCCGAATAGCTTTAAACTTTAACATATCGACATGGAAGGCTTGGAACACGATGTATAAAGTGAAAAAATATCCTTTTCGAGGGTTGGGGGTGCAGAGTTTAGAAGAAGGTGATCCCGGCGACGAATACAGTTCTGCAGATTCTTATTAAACAGCAACATAGTAAAGACGTAAAAAAATTCTTGACTGTTTCTTGTTAAAAAAAACTTCCTTAGCACATTTTAAATATGTTAACACTATTACTCCAAAATAAGGAGAAAAGAAAAGTTAAAAGACTTAACCCGACTACTGAAGACACGCTCTAAAAAGTATGAAACAGGAATATAGTGTCGGTTGAAATATTTATGTATTTACGTTATATTGATAGAGATAATTATGTTCAAAGGATAGCCGTGGTCATATGCCACCTTTTATAGAAAAACAGATTCATTTTAATGATAAAATAAAATCAAAGTGGCATACGATCACGGCTACCTTTTGAACATGTCTCTATCAATATGATGTAAATAGATAAATATTTCAGCGGACTCTATTCTTGTTTCATACTTTTTAGAGCGTGTCTTCAGTAGTCGGGTTTTAGTTTTTAAACTTTATTTTTAAGTTCTGTGGCAATCAAGAATATTTATTATTATTATTGGGTATTTTAAAATCAACATGCCTTTCGGCGAAAGAGACCCAACAATTGGACCAGACGGTCGGGTATCAGAGCAAGAGAGTAAGAAACCTGCGAACGATTCGAGCAGTACCAAGCAGCACCGCTTTTTGCATACGTGCTGCAGGCGAACCGCCGCTGAATCCCAGCCTCGGTCGACGACGATCGGTCCATTCACACGATATTGGGTTTATTCGCTAGAATAGTCCTATTCGTGACATTGGGCCGATCACAGTATAGCTTGGCGCCTCCGTTTTCGAAAACGGGCTCCGGCGTGAACTGGTAATAAGGTAGTTTCTGATTGATGAGACCGTATTTCAGAGCGAGCTCTTGGTGGAGAATCTTGGCTGCTTGGATTTGTCTATGCAGATGCTCAGTGTTAGCAAGAACCGAACAACCCGAAACGACATGACCGTTTTGATAGCTCGGACAAGTTAAAAAATCCGTGAATGAATAGCACCAAATTTTCGGCGAAATTAGTCGAAATAGAATAGTGCAAAAAAAATAATTGTCGAAGCAAAAATAGTGAAGTTATTCGAGTTTGATCATGGCCGCGCAATCGAAACGCAGAGAATAGCGCGGCCATGAAGATCTCGATAACTACGATAACTAGAGATCCATTCTTTTTTGTTAAAGGAAGAGTGAATCAGTCGAGAATTGTCGATAAAACAAAACTTCAAAAAGTATTATTATTTTAGAAAATATGCGCTTTCAAAGTTATGGCAGCGCCATTGTCCACTTCCGGTTTTTTCATATTTCTAAAATTCACGACTTCTAATAGCTAAAACCGATTTTTGTTATTGTCAAATAATTTTTCGATTCTAACAATAGGGGGAGGGGGGGCACATTGATTCTTGGGGCACATTGGTACAGTATCTATATCTCAAAACCGATAAACGCTACACAGACCGGCACATCACTAGAATGCTCAAGGACATTCACAAGAATGACAGTTGTGACACCGCTCGCCGCCAGCTTGCCGTTGGGCCTCAACGGCCACTAACGTGCTGGGGGTGGCGTGCGCCGCTGCCTACAAAAAAATACGTGAAATGTAATTGTGTCTCAGGAGGATACTCTTAGTTGTTTTTTTTATTATTTGTTACTAAAGGTAAGTAAATATAGTTATAATTGTATTTTAAAATGTTTTTGATTGCAAGATTATTATATATTTGATAAAATTAATTGTTAGTGGAAAATGTCCTTTGGGGCACTTTGATACGGTAATGTGCGGGGTACAATGATACGTATCAATCTGCCCCTCTAATGTATTAAAGTGCCCCGTCAAAAATAATAGTTTATTTTATTGTTTTTCTTTCCTTTTTTTCAGAAAATGGTGCGCACGCACAACCCCAAAACTGGTTCTTCTTTATCACAAGCAGGTCCATCTTCACCACAAATAGCACCATCTATGGAGATGGCACAAATAGATTCATCTTCAGCACATACTACTACTGCAGCATTATCATCACACACTGCTACAGCTACTTCATCAAACATCTATGGTTTCAAGTATACCGTTGCACAAGTTTTTTTAACCGAACAAGAAAAGGCATTGACACAATATTTATAGAATTGCAGTAAAATGCTCTACGGCCTTACATTGATTTTTTAAGAAAAACATTGTTCATTTTGATAGGAGGTTCTAATATTATATTTTCAATAACAATATTCAATGTTAAAGTCTGATTACTTAGTAAGTATGTAACTGATTGTATAATTAAGACAATAACAGAGAATTAGTCTTGTTCTATGATGTCAATATTGTTTTTTTGTGATTATATTCCTAAAGTAACTTAAAAAACTGATTATGGCTAATGTACACTCTTAATAAAAAGTATTTTGCGATCTCAATCAATAAAATTGTTTTATTTCTTAATTTTAAGTAATAATACAGTTTATATTGGGTGTTTAGTCAGTTTAAATTTGCATTTCATACGGATCTAAAATACGTATCAAACTGCCCCGCCCCATGTATCAAAGTGCCCCACTGGTGGGGCAGAATGATACAAAAATGTTTTTTTCTTAAAATCAGTTTATCTCTATACGTCGCCAGTTTTTGCGGTTTTTGCGTAGCCAAAGTATAAGCTGACATATCAGCCAATGCACACATCAAAACAAATATTTAAATATAATGCTTTATGGTCCTCAGAAAAAAGATTGAATTTTTGTGTATCAATGTGCCCCCCCGCCCCATAACATTTGGATTTCTAATGACCATTAATTCTAACAAAAACAGTGATTTAATTGTAAATCGTGGCCGCGCGAATGAAACGATTCTTTGATCGATGTTACTGGGTTAATTATAATACCTAGGACTAATAGTCCATTGAAAAGTTACATTTGGGGTTGCGTTTTTCAGAGGACGCAATTTAATTTTTTTGATATGTAGGGAGGGTCAGTGTAAAGCTAAAACCAAGTTTGTGGGGTCGCCACCCTTGTCCTACGGCCGCCATCTTGAAAATAGGGGTTGAAATGGTTTTTACGATATATCTCTTAAACTATTTATCTGATAAAAAAAATTAACAAAAAAAAAACAATTACTGATGACACATTATTAGTACACACGTATAATATATGTCTAGTTAAAAGTACTGAAAAATAGTACCTACTCATTTCGGAGCGCTGTAAAACCTTAACTATTGACTTAATGAAAAAATGTTGCGTATAAAAGTTGTTCCTCAAAAAACGATCTACAAAAATGGTCTGATATCATTTTTTCGTAAAAAGTTATATCAAAAAATATAAGTTATTTTCTCGAATTTCTAAACATTTTCGCTTATAACTTTTTTATTTATAGTTCTACGACAAAAAGTTACTTTACCAAAGTTGTAGAGGATTTAATTTGCAACAAAAAATGTTAATATTTTTTTTTTATCAGATAAATAGTTTAAGAGATATATCGTAAAAACCATTTCAATCCCTATTTTCAAGATGGCGGCCGTAGGACATAGGTAGCGACCCCACAAACTTGGTTTAAGCTTTACACTGACCCCCCTACACATCAAAAAAATAAAATTGCGTCCTCTGAAAAACGCAAGGTTAGGCCTAAAAAATGTAACATTTCAATGGACTATAAGATATTCGATGTGTTTCTTTGTAGACTTATAATTCAAATGAAACACATCGATTTTTATCTGCAAATGACGGAAAAATAGTATTAAAAGTTATTAATATCAAACTGTTTAACTGTTCCATACAACTTCACTGTAGGGTGATTGATTGATTGAATGATTTCGAAGAAATTATTTATTTGATATAAATAGATTTTTATACTACTTTTCCATCATTTGCAAATAAAAATCGATGTGTTTAAGTTTAAATTATAAGTCTATAAAGAAGCGTTTCATTCGCGCGGTCACGAGTTTGTATTAAATCACTGTTTTTGTTTGAATTATTGGATATTAAAAATTTAAAATGGTATTCTTAGAATCGAAAAATTATTTGACAACACCTAGGATCGGTTTTAGCCATTAGAAGTCGTGGATATTGGAAAAAATCAAAGATGAAAAAACCTAAAGCGAAGAATGGTGCGGCCATAACTTTGAAAGGGCATATTTTCTAAAATAATGATACCTTTTGAAGTTTTGTTTTTTGACAATTCTGGACTAATTTAGTCATCCTTTAACAAAAAAGACTAGATCTCTAGCTATCGTAGTTATCGAGATCTCCATAGCCTTGATCAAACTCGAATAACTTCACTATTTTTGCTTTGACAATATTTTTTTGCACTCTTCTATTTCGACTAATTTCGCCGCAAATTTGGTGTTATTCATTCATGGACTATTTACTTGTCCGAGCTATCGAAACGGTCATGAAACTACATGTCTGAGGGACTCGCCAGGTTACTGGCACGCCCGACATATGTCCACTGTGCCGTCCCTCATAATGTATTTCCTGCTGTCCCTCAAATGTACTGATCCTGTATCACAAAGACAAACCTTACGATTTCTTTAAAGAAGTTTCCGAAGCGCTGCCTATGCGCAGAGGCTGTACGGTCCACGTTTGGCTCATGTAGAGCTTTGTTAAACATTCCGTGCAGCTCTTTCTCTTTCCATACTGTCTCACGATCTGAAATGCTTAGTATCGCAAGTGTCTGCCATGTCTCGAGGCCAAAATTGAGAGGGATGAGTCTTTTGTCACACGCTAGAACCTCTCTATGCATACCCACGTCCGCCTCCGCCATTAAATAGGCTCGGAGCCTACATATCTCCCGGTTGTGTTAGGTTTTGGCTCTAAATAGGCCTCTTCCTCTACACTTCCGGGGGATATACAGCCTCATTACTGACGACCGAGGGTGATGCATTCTATGCAGGGTCATAGTAGTGCGGACCTTCCGATCTAGGGCGTCTAATTCGGTCTAAGTCCATATGAGTACGCTAAAGGTGTACGAAAGAACGGGTATAGTTAACCATCCGTTAAACGCTCGGACTTGTTGAGACCCGACAAATAACTAGTTATTAACTTTGTCAGGCGCTCAAAAAAGACTTCGCGTACAGACTGTTTTACGCTCGTTTCTTCGACACCAATGTTTTATGACATACCCAGCTACCAGTATATTTTTGTTTTGGAAAGAGCTCTCAGGTTAACAGAACCTAAGTCTTCCCTCTACGAGCGAGTAATCTTTCCCCTTTCCACATGAACAACCGCACACTTGTCCACTCCAAACTTAATTTTGATGGAACTGCTAAAATCTGTCAAGATTTTTAGTAGTGTCCTCAATCGTGAGGGCATCCTTGTAGAAGAGAAAGGATAACCGCTGGGCTTCGCTGAATAATGCGAAAATGTATCCTTAACAAAGGTGGACACGTTAATAAACGTGAATTGTAATGTGCAACGATTATAAGTTTTATTTTGTACAAATTAACCTTTTGTTCTATTTTACTTCTGAGTCAAAACAGTTCAAACCGGTTTGCATTGTTTTGACCGAGTAATCCAAAGTAATGTATAAAAAAAAGTAATCCAAAGTTTGTATTGTGTAGTCCATTCGCTAACAGTAGGATAGTCTATGCTAAGCACAGATTTGATTTGTTTAGTTGAACGCTCCTTGTGCTCGTGACGCTTCGTATTTTGTGCTCTTTCCCGTTTTTAAGGACTCGTGTCATTTTGTTGTTTTGACACCAAAATGCCTAGAGTTTCTGATTTGGAACCTTCGCATGTTGCGGACATGCACTTTGTGTATGGTTTTTGTAACGGGAACGCTTGAGCTGCCGCCGCAGAGTACAGACGACGATATCCTAACAGTATTGCCCTTGGATATCGCTCGTTCATAGCCGTACATCGTAAATTTTCTGAAATGGGTTTACGGCAAAGAAGAAATGAACCTGTACAACGTATCCACGTTCATGATGACGTTGATGAAGAAATTTTAAGGTTAGTGGTGGCTGACCTGATGATAAGTACTCGTCGAATTGCAACTCAACTAGGTGTATCAAAAATGAGAATATGACGCATACTGAAAAAGGAAGGACTTCATCCGTATCACTTTCGACGTGCTTAGAATTTAAGAGAAGGACTGTATACTAAGATTGGTCTTTTGTACTTGGATTTAAACCAGTTTTCAGGATGAATTCTCTATTAACATGTGGGCTGGAATGATTAACAACCGAATCATTGGGCCATTTGAATTGTCAAGATGGCTAAAACAAGAGGTCATGTTAATTTTTTTACGGGAAGAATTGCCGCTCTTCTTCCCGTAAAAAAATTTCGTCTCGGGAAGAATTTATACCTATGGTAGTCTTTAACGATTAGAAAAGCATACAAGTTTGATAGTTCGAGGGACTGCTCTAATCAAATACAACACTAATTTGAAATTGTCTGAAGTATCTTTGCTCACTCCGCTCTGCTTGTCTCCGCTTTGGTCGAAGCACATGTATGAAAATCATCGTTACTAGTATAGTGAAGTCCGTAATGGGTCAGTTCCGCTCGCAGTGCAAGGCTGCTATTAAACCCAGAAACTCCTGAAACTATTTTGAATTTCAGAATCTTTTGATTTCTTAATATAATCACATATATGTAACCGAGAACTCAGTAAAAATAATGAAAAAATTCTGGTCAACTGGAAAACAAGGGGTGTTATAACGCCCGGTATGAGAATGTACTACCATGACTTGTTAGTATGGAGAGGGAAAAAATAATTAAATAAAAACTTTAACGTTCATGTATTGAGTCTATTAAAATGAGGTAAGGTTTTAATTAAGACAAACACTAATGAACGTCACAATAGACCAAACTTGTGAAATATAAAATACGTAAAACTTAAACGTTCGTTAACGAGACCGGGAGTACAAAACGGAAGTTCAACAAAGGCCAATGTGATTAGAAATATCTACGCACCCTACATTTTCAATATTCAGTTTAGTAACGGCAGGTCGAACTATCTTGAACTATTTATGGATATATTCATTTGTTGTGATGAGGACTTTGTGTTATGTAATGACTCAACCGAAGCAATATTTGAACCAACGGTAATTACAGTTGTCAGGAGATGTATAGTCATAGGTGACATTGGCCGCCTCTGTAATTTAAAAAAAAGAAAAAAAAGACAATGCTACAATCATCTGCTAAAAACTATTATAATTATAGTGCCTATGCTTGCTTTTATTAAATTAAAATATATATTTGTTTATATATGGCGCCATGATTCCACTCACTTGGCAAATTTGGAATATTGTCAAAATTTTCATCAGTCGAATCCTCATCTGCAACCACCGCATTCGCGTTCTCTGGTGGCAATATTAAGACAACCGTAGAAAAAAGAACATCAACGTTATTAACCTTTAAAACATCTTATATTTCATCCAATTTTAAAAGTTTTGCTTCTTGTAATCTGGATACATAAGTAAAATATTATAGATGCCTATTCTCCTACCGAGCGTTATAACGCCCATGATATACAGGGTGACCTGTGACAAATTTGCAATACTGAAGGAGAGCACTCTGTAGTCTATTCTGATCAGAATTATGTAATAAAAGTAGTTACTTAATTTTTCACCAGAAATCCCTATGAATAATAAAGAGAACTTACTACACTTTTCCCGACAGTTTCCACAGTCAATACGCACACAGCAGTGTTACCGCCACGCGCACACAACCACCCGCTAAGTATTTATTGTATTACGCTAATGTAACCATGCGTTGCGTAATGAATTCTTTAATTTTCGGAGATGTTTACTCAGTAAATAATTAATATTTATTTTTTAAATTATTTTTGTCTTCATGTATGATCTTAAGCTATCACGTACCGGAATTTTGAAAGTGACCCACGAGTCACCCTGTATATCGATAAAAAAATATTGCAATAGTAAATTATTAATAAATATTTAAGCATATATTCATTCATTGACACTTGCAGCTTGTAAGGTTTTGCATCAAAATGTTTCTTTTATATAATTACAAAAAAAAACATACATTTCAGACGAAATTCTAAGACGAAAAAACTTTGCATTTTAAAATATAATAAAACTGACGAATATTTAAACAAAATCGTCACGATATCCACTCGTTACTTAGATACTGAATTAATTAAACAAATCAAAAATATCAATCGTCAATCACCTTTCAGTAGGAGCAATCTGGGGGTAGTTTTAATATTGTTTTCGGGGCGTAAGTGGGGGAGAGTAAGTGGGTTAAGGCTGCCTTTTTGCCGAAGCGGAGTGAGGCAGCGGAGCGGAGCGATGTAAAGTGGAGCGGAGTTGTGGAGTGTTGATTATAGGTTTAGTTCTAAGCAAATATCATAAGCAGCAGACATGTTATCAAAAAGGTGATTCATTAGTACCTCACATAGTTCGAGGAATAATACCGAACTTATTTTTCTCTTTTGAGATTCCTCTCCACTCCCCGTCGTCAATCCTTTCCCCAGTTTTTGTTAATTTTAAACTTATATTTAAGTTTCTGTCCACTGAAGCGTAGCGGATATACAGGGTTACTGATAGGTTACTTTTGAAATTCAAGGACGCGTGATGAGATCATACATGAAGAGAAAAAATAAAATAAAAATAAATATTAATTATTTACTGAGTAAACTTAACCGAAAGTCAAAGAATTGATTACGCAACGCATGGTCTCGCTAGCGTTGGATGGCAGCGATCCGCGCGCCAGGTCACGTGCCGCGATTGACTCAGACTTAAGTAACGTACATAGTAACATAGTAGTATTTATTTTTAGGAAATTTTTGTGAAAAATTTAGAACCTACTTTTATTACATAACTATGAACAGAATCGAGTACAGAGTTCTCTCCTTCAGTATCTAAAATTTGTCTCCAGTCACCCTGTATAATGCAATTCTATTTGTAGATTTATTTATTCTCTTCCTATCTGGTGAAGGCAGCCGTAGGCAGTTTTTTTGGTAACGGTGATTAAACCCGCTTTGACATCATCTCACCTGGCAAGGATGGTACATGACGATGAAGACGAAGATGAAAGCACAAAGGTTGAGTATATAAAGTTAAACTTGAACCAAAAACCTAATATAACTCAAAGAACTAGTATTTTCATCACTACGTAAGTGATGATATCTATAAATTATTACTATGAAGTCATGATGTAAAAAGCTATGAATTATTGAACTTCTAAAGCAACACAATAAAATCGGTACCACACTGACCGCTTTCTCTTGAAAAAATGAGCCTTGGAATATAGCCTGTATAGGAGTAGCTACGCCATCACTGTTATTTATGTTCTTTTCAATAAGAAATTAAATAAAGCCAAAAGATTTCTTTCAAAGATGTACTTAAGGAAAAAATAAAGATTTCCGTGAAGACTTTAATGAAAACATTAAACATCAAAAACGTATACATCTTATCTTTACACTGTTCTATTAACAACATTTTTTGTCCATAATTTAAGTTGTTTTTACTTCTCTTAATACTATAACACTGTAACTTTTTTGTAACATTTCATTATTCACAGCAAAAGTGTCTTAACTCACTCGTAAAACTATTAATTGTTTTCAAAATATAGCACTATTATTCATACACTGGTTGCACAGGTTTGGTGTCGCGGTTTTGTCCCGTTCGAGTCCAAGTAATGCGGTACAGGAATTGGCTATTTTCCTCTCCTGTCTCTATTATCTGCAAAATAAAGATACACATTAGTTTCTATAAAAAAAGTTCTGATTCTATTGATACTTTGTAAAAAAATACCCAAACTGACACCAACTATTTGGCCCCCAAGCTTTTATATAAGCTTATAGGTATTATAGAGACCAGCAAGCAAAACTAAAATTATTCGTGTATAACCCGAGCCAGGTTAGAAAAGTTTCTTTCTTAAAATGTATTTGGAACTTAATAAGGGTGCGAACATTTGATTTTATTGTGCGTTGATCATTACGCTTACATACACAAAAATTTTCATTTTTCCTATATTAAACAATATTAGTTCAATCTTGATGACAGATCAGTGTTGAACAGATTATTTCGATTTTTGAACCCAGTCACAGTTAGACGTTTAAGCAATTAGAAAGCAATCAGACGCGATGCTGAAAATCGACCCTACAGAGAAAATTACCAGTGTGTTAAAACATGCTTTAAATCAAATTGCATGGTATATTTCTTGTTGAAGATAATTAAAAAGTACCTAAACGTACTCTAGTTCGCTATCACAATTGTACTAAATAAGAAATATATTAGATGAATTCTAAAGTATCTAAATCTTTGTTTCCGTATATTATAGATTATTAGAGTTAAGGTTTATTTTAATTCACCTGTGCAAAGTTATGTCTGTTAACCTATAAGGAAGTTCCTTTCCAGGTATCATTTAATTTTTCCTGAAGTTCTCTCTACCAACGATTATTTTCATGTGCCTTCAATATCCTTATTACTACTAATTACGACGATGCTACACGTGAGCTGGCACGTTTGCTGGGCAGGCAGATTTGCTGGCCAGTCTTTCAAATAAACCTGGCTATTTGAATCGACGAATTTTTCATAAGAAAACCAGTTTTTCAATTTTAATGTAACAATTACCTGACTCATTGAACGTGGAATGGCCACGACTGCGGGCAAGGCGGGGCCGCTTATCAAGCTTGTGCTTTGTGAGCCACTGCTAAACATAATCCTCACCTTCTAGTCCATCTGTCTCTGTGGGTCGAAAAAAGAAATATAATTATGATCATCATCATCATCAGCCGGACCGGAAACGCCCACTGCTGGACTAAGGCCTCCTCTAAGGTAATAGATACCTATAATACAGGGCAGAAATATTCATTAATAGAAACATGATTTCGATTTGTAATAAATTATACACCTACGAAAATAACTATGATGTCAGAAACTGTTTCAGTTTCTGACATCATAGTTATTTTCGTCTTATTAAAATCTAAGTACTTAAATGCGAGAAATGTTGTTTCAAAAGGGTAACAGATGATATCAATTTGACTATCGCTGACCATTGGTCACAACTTATAAGTTATATTATTTTTACATGGTGTTTTTTATTATTTTGTAAATGACATGTTTTAATTTTAATAATATTTGGTGCCTAAGTTTTATTCGTGTCGTACCAAGCGAAGGGTTTAAATTAATAAAATTTAATATTGATTATAATTATAAATATAAAATCACTTTTATTTAAAAATTATGATGCTTCATCATAGTGGTTCTCATCATTAAATCTAGGGAAATTAATGTCCAATGAATACCGTGCCCAATATCGTGCAATTAAATTGATTCCTATTATAGTTGTAACCCTGAACTGCTGATGCAGTGAAACGGAATATTGATCAATCAGCTACTGTCATGGTGAGGTATCATGAAATTGAAATTGAGAAGGTCAATGTATGGTCATGAGTATACCATCTTAACGTATAATTCCAAATATAAATATATTTAGTAAAAAATATTAACTTCAATTAAAACAACAAAAAAAGTTTGTTTCAATGCACTGATGGTATAGACGCCAATCTTAAGGTCACGGTCATACATGTAAGCACCTTACGCACTAACGGTTGGCGGTCTAGGCGGTCCGTGGGCGGTTTTTTCGTGGTTGCCTCCAAAATCAACCGCCGCGCCTGCCGTGGTTGAAATTTTGTGGCAATTAAGTGCTTACAATCTTACAATCACGGAGGGTTGCATATTAAACTGAAAAAGCTGTTAACCGTGCGGTTAGGGTGTTAAAAATCTATATTTTTTCATAGTAAACACTATCTATGGACGTCGAATATTCCTTTCGTCCGTCGATCGATAGATTGGTGTGGTATCACCCTTAGTCTCCCCTGCGTTTGACCGCTAGTGCGTATGGGCGCTTAGTGTTTACTAACAAGATTTTGACTTTGAAAATTTGAATAGAAATCCACTAATATCTATTTCAACAATCACGATGACTTCATTGCTTTGAAAGACTTATCAAGTGCCATATACCGGGTTCTAATTTTTTTTATACTGTAAAAAAAAGTGCGCATGAAACTATGGTGTTACACGTCCATCCACGAGAAAACTATTCACTCGACACTTAAAAGTTCCAGGACTGTAGTGGTCAGGAAAAAGAGACGCAGGCAGATTGTTCCACACCTTGGCAATCCGTACCAAAAAGGAACTATTGAAGCGTTTTGTTCGACTTCATTTGATGGTATGTTGATAAAAAAAATACATCGGTAATTTCATACTAATTATTTAAATCATGTCTTGAACCTGTCGGCACTTTCTGTACAAAAAGTAAAGTGGAACTGTAAATAATATTATAAATTCTGGTTTGATTTAAAAGGCTGCGATATTAAGAAAAATTTAACCATCATATTTTTTCTGTGTTTGGCAGAAATTTTAAATGAATAAAATATACCTATTTTAGAATAAATAATAATTGAAAGTCCAGGCAAAATTTCCAGGTATTAATACTTTATATAATTAAATACAAATTTAGCACAGACAGGCAATCAAAAGTTATTACGGCGACATTTACAAGAACAAATACAATTTTAAAATTAAAAGAGACAAAAGGAAACCTTTATAACAAAAAATATAAAGCTCATTAATATATACGTTTAATGTGCAGGAAAATTGTCTAAGGTATTTAAATTCAAAATAATTATCGTTTTTGTAAGGCTGTGACAAAAATAAGTAAAAATATCAGTAACTTCCAAGTTTACATTATTAACTATGAGGCTTTTCTCAATTTAAAGTTTTCGTTACCGTGACATATATGACATGTGTTGAGCGTGGCATCTCGTTATACAGGTTGCTCAGTACACAGTCGACCAAATTGAAATGGGGGGTAGGTGGGACTATTCTGAACAAACTTGCTAATCATCTTTCTTATCTCTTATAGTTTGGTAAATATTATTGGTTTTTATAATTTTGTTTTTCATGATCTCCATATAAGTGGCCCATTTGAGGTACACTAAGCGGTTTTTAATAGCTTTGATTCTTAGTTTGTCATTTTCAACTGACTTCCAAAAAAGGAGTTCTCAATTCATCAGTATGTTTTTTTTGTGTCTTTGTTATACGATATTTCAGACAATTATGAATCGATTCTTAAAATTCTTAATTCATACAATAGAAGATACTTCATAATTGATCTCATATAAATTTCATTAAAATCGGTTGGGTACTTCATTGAAAATTTCAAATTTTTGAACAATATGTATAAACAATATGAAGGATGTTTACGTGGATGACACAATTAGTCGGCCAAAGTGTTAACGTAAAGTCGGTTTTTTAAATGCTCTGCATTCGTTGATTATGTTGTTTATTTTTTTTCTTTCTGTCGATTGTTAAAAATGAAATGAGAAGCACCGCGGAACGTAGAAACAAACGGAATAACAAGATTATAAGAATGATTAACGGAGGGGTGCCATCCTGTCATTATTGACATTTGCTGACATATGTCAAAAAATAACGATATTATGTTCCGAAACGGCTTATTTACAACTTTAAATAATTTATTTGGCAGCATATAATCATGAATAGGTGAATATATTTTACAGTTCCTCGGTTTATGCCCTACAATTTGGTGCCCATGTACCTCGCGGCACACATATGGGCCAAAATGTACGTAGATAAAATCTTGTCCTTTTCACCTTCTAAAGTAAAAAACTTTTTTTCTTGTATGAGTATCTTCTCAAAATAAATTTTATTCGTGTTTTCATTACAGCTTGATTATAACAAAAAAAGGTATTTAATGTATCAATTCGAGAAAAAAATTGGTATGGGACAACAAAGTCTTGAGGGTGAGACAAAATCATATCAGATATTTTATTAATTACTTTTAAAAAATTAAAAGAAATGATTAGAATTTTAAAATAATTTTAAAAACTTCTTCTGTTTATTCTAATTTTAATTATATAAGTACTACATATTATTAAAAAACTTCAAAAATTACTTTTTTTAAAGTACTCCGATAACTCCAAAGTCCAATTAAAAAACCGGATAAACCGAAGAAAATTTAAAATTGATTTCAAAATTCTTATGGTTTCTTTTTTTTTTCAAGAAAACAAGTTATTAAGATAAAAAGGATAGAATGGGTTTTTTTGAAAATTTTGAAAATCGATCATATTTACTAATATTTAGTATCCATAAAATATATTTCTATTTCTGTTTCTATTACTAAAAGATAGGCTAGAAAAAAAAACAAGCAGGTATATTTAAAATAGGCTGACCTACCTACCAATTTAATTTTGCCCACTGTGTACCAAACACCCTTTACTTATACAGTGTGCTAGAGTTTAAATTTCCGATTCTAAACCCACGTATTTTACCGAGAAATTAATAAGCAAAGGGGGGTCGCGCCCCTCACCCCTCTGAATGACAGCCACTTTAAAATTCAATATCTCGTATTTCTAAGAGTTCACTGAAACAAAATGTTTTCATGTCTTGATATCGCTTCCATGCTTAAAAGTGGTCTTACCTGAAAGTTAATGATTCTGCTGGCCTTTAAAGTACCTCTTTTTAAGAAGTAATGCGAAATAGTCCATTAATAGCCTTTTTAATTTAGCCGAAATCTTTGAAAATTTTCAGTATTTTTTTAGTTACTGAGCACTATCTAAAAATCCAGCTCCTTAGCTAATCGTTTTTTTTTCATTTAATTTGTTTACAAGAAACTATGACAACAATTAAACATCAAATTAATATTGTGATTCGGTCAAAATAACAAAAACACACATGACTATTAAGTTGTACAAATCAGGTAACATTACATTACTGTGCGATTGTGAGCGGTATTTAAAAGATAGGCGTGAGTGACGCAAAATGAACTTTTTATTATTATTCTTTAAAATTTTACAGTAATTGTTCAAAGTGCCCGCAATTATTTGAATGCAGGCGGTTGCCCTTAATCTGATCTACTGGGAGACGTAGCATAGGTAGACCCTTGGTTGAGGTCGCTCGCATACGCTAGATGAGGGCAGCACAGGACCGAGTTTTGTGGAAAACCTAATACGATTTAGTGTAGATAACTAAGCGATATCGAGACATAATCAAAACTTAAAAAGAATCTTAATTTGTAGACTTGACGCCAAAAATAATGGCGATATTTTTTAAATCTTCCTTGTTCGTAAATGAGAAATCTTTAAAAATAAATGATATCAGTAATACCATTTCTATTATAAAAATATATTTTTTCCATTGAAAATGGAAAACGGTCAATGAAAATCTCCATTTGATTCAAATAAAAAATATTGAAATGAATTATTAAGTGAAAAATATACATATAATAAAAGTAATATTAAAGTCAACTTAAGGCAATTCCAAGGGATTTGCACAACGCATCGAGAAATATAGCTAAATCTAAATAAATTGTAATTGTGGTATTGGAATAACTGCTCCTTTTAACTTTTAAGGGCGTAAATCATGGAAACTATGCATAAAATTCACAAAAACTACATGCACAAAAATTTATATTTTATATTGAGGCTTTTTTTTGGATACTGCTCTCGGATAATGTAGTTGCTAATAAAATGGATAGTCATTGAGCTGTAAATAAATGCATGATGAAATTCAAAGTATGCTTTGATGAAATCCAATTTCGCTATCGGATTTCACTCACTAGGACGATTAATTAGTTTCCAGCCTAATACCTCCTCAAAACATTATTAAATTAAAAGCGGGTACACATTGAGCGTTTTCAAACGCGCGCTTTGAAAACGTGTGCTTTGAGAACCAGAAGTTCTATTGATGTCTATGTCATGTACCAAGTGATAAATGAGGAATTATACATAATGCTCGGGCACTGTGATAAAGCCCAATATGAGTGGGCAATTTGATAATAATAATATTTAAATAATCAAATCGCCCAGGCATTATACAATGTCAACCACCTTTTGGGCGGAGTGATAAAAAATATATTTAATTAGTAATTATAATTTTTATTGTCACTTAACCCAAACGTTATTTGGCTTAGGTACTTAGCAAGGACTTGACATGGTTTAAGTCATATTAAAAATAGGGATATAATGAAATAAGCGACCAAAAAAAAATTGCGACAATATGAAAAAGTACGGTATGAAAATTAATAGTGCGACTAGATTACTAAGTGAGCGACTAAGGTACAGACTGTTTATTTGACCATAAGAAAGCGAGTTGGTTGGTTAGGTTCGACGACGAGCGTAGTGAGGAGAAACATTTAGGTTGCGTATAGGCCATACGTGCGCAAGCCGAGCGAGCGAAGCGAGCGGTGCTGCGGCAGCGGCTGGCAAAGCGCCCTAAACCTTAGTTGAATATCGTCTTTCAATCAAAAGTATTTTTAATAAAAAATATTTTTATTACAACAATTTCTTTGCCCCTGTCGTCGGCTTTTATAGAAGAGCCAGACTCACTTCGATGGCCATTTTCAAACTGAGTCAAAACGAAATGCACACCCAGCTAACGCTAGCCGAACGCCGCGCCGCCCAATGCGCGGTGTATGTACGATATTAACCCGCGCTCAACGCAGCGCCAAACGCCCAATGTGTGCCCCCGCTCTAAGAGCTATTTAATGTAGAGGCCCATGTTGAATCGCAAATTACATTTTATACATAGTTAATAAAAGGTTATCAATGTTTTATATGTATTTCATTATTTCTATTAAACACAAAAATAGCATTTCAGAAAAGATACAAAAATAAATTTAATACCAAAATAGTCGTTTTAATGAAAAAACACCAAAACGTCGAGTTGAAATTTAATATACAAGTATACGCAATTTATAAATAAATATACGACATTTGCTTTCCCATTAAAAGGGTAACTAAAATTTTTAGAAATGGTATCCATTTAGTCCGCCGTGAGTATTATACTGACTGATATAGTTTTGAAATTACGTAGTAGGTATGAAAAAAAGTGTTACATAAATTATTACGATGGCAAAAGAATCACAAAAATGCTTTTACAGCCTTTAAACGCATTTTTATTTATGTTTTTTTATATTGTAAGGATAGGACGTTTGTCTTCCATGCCACTTGATGGAAAGTGCGCATTAAGACTATGGTGTTACACGTCCATCCACGAGAAACCTGTAAACTCAACACTTAAAAGCTCCAGGACTGTAGTGGTCAGGAAAAACTGACGCAGGCAGATTGTTCCACACCTTGGCAATCCGTATCAAAAAGGAACTATCGAAGCGTTTTGTTCGACTATATAGGGATGGAAGTTCTCTCTGCGTCTGGTAGTCCGGTGGTAAAAAGGAGTGGGCTCAATTTGGTCAAAAAGAGCACTCGTACACTCACCAAAATGTAGCCGATAAAATACTGTCAAACGTTTAAATATTTCTAATTTCTTTTTGTATTCATTTTGTGATTGTCAACATCTAACCGCTCCGATAAAACTTTAGATCGGAAGCAGTAAAATTTTGGTGATGGTACTGGAGTATTTATGAGGATTTTAACTCTATGTCTATTGATTTTTTCATTCTTGTGTTCTTATTATTTTTTATTGTACATACCTATCCTGTAAATAACCTGCACCAATGATCTATTAATTGATTGAAATAAATTATTTGAATTGAATTGAATTAAAAGCAATCTATTCATAAATCTCGAACTTTTGGTTTTACTACCAATGTATAAAGCAAAACAGACTTTTTCATAAATATTACGTTAGTGAAAAACAGAAGAACAAAATCAATTTTCATATATTTTTGTACGCTTGTTGTAGTTATGCTATTCAAAGTTACATTTGAGATGTATGCAATTAAAATTGAAAATGCAACAAATGATGATGAAAAAATAAGTACAATCAATATAAATATTACAGTAAATTTCAATTTGATTGTGATAAAGATGGATTGCTTTAAATTTGTAAATTTGTAGACGTAAAGTTTATATTACAATGAAACTAATTGTTTCGATAAGTCAACAGTATTGGCTAAACTTTCAACTTTACGAAGTAAGCAGATGTATCTTTGCTTATAGCCAACAGAAATAGATCGCTATTTTGTGATATTAACGGATGCTTTAATATATAAACATCTTTATCGAATCATCAGAAAAATAGGTTGTATTGGATTCAAGCTAACGTAGCATCTTTAACGCCTATCACTGTTTCCGCTAAGTAATGAAATATTCTAATAAATCTAAAGTTTGTTTTCGGTATTATTTAGATCTAAATGCAATAAAAAGTTCAAATAAATTTTCTAATTCTCATAATTTATAATAGTCATAAGAAGGCCCTACACGTACTAACGCGCGAGACTATTTTAAGATACGCCCACTACCAAGAATCTGCATGTACCATTTTCATATCCTGAGAAATAGGATTGACGTCAATTCATACGACAAATTAATATAAATAGATATTATTAAGAAACATTTAAACTAAAGTTTCAATAAATATTGTAAGTGATTCATAAAATAAAAAGGAACAACTTTTTTTTAGGAGCAGAATTATATCAAGCACTTGTTCCGTCCAGTTATGTACTTGGAGATTGTTGCGTATTCGTTCTTTACCATCAGATAAAACTGAAAAAGTACCTATATTTTATTTAGTTAAATCTACCTGTTTTGTAATCGGTTAATTTTGTACCTACCTACGTTTCCTCAAGCGTTTGATAACAATTACCTGAGCGTGTTGGATGGCTACCTTTTAAAGCGCAAGCTGTGAACTCTTGACTCGAAGGCTGAGGAGTAGCTTGTTTGCAGTTCTGCGACGTTTCGGTAAAACAGCCCCTGAAAAACTAAATACTTGATTCATATTGTAGGACATACTGGGTGAAAAAAAAGCTGTAAACAGAAATTTTCGTTTCTATAGAAGAATTGAGGGCAAATTCATCTCATTATTAATAAAGTATTCCTCCGAGCAATACTTTATTCGCCAGATAACTTTTATCCGACGATTGAAAAATCCGGATTTTATTGTATTTAAGCCTTTAAAAATTAAAATACAAGTAGAAATGTCCATTGTTAAACTTGCACCCAAATAAAAAAATCATTATTAATAATAATATAAAATATTAATTGTCACTGAAACATATGCACATCAGTTAAAAACTAACCATAATTCATTGCTATATTAATGTAGAGTAATAAAAATATTTTAATACTGAGTAAAAATAATACTTATAATTTCAGTGATAACATAACCTCATTTCAGAAAGAGAAAAAATATAACGTTTAGAAAAGTAAACAAAAGCCAAGGACAAAGGAGACCTTTGTAATTTCATCGTGCCAACAAGGCAAAGGTATGTGGGATACGAGATGCGTGTACGTGCTCACTGCTCTACTTTTTTTTTAATGAATTATGGATGGGACGTTTGTCTTCCATGCCACCTGATGTTAAGTGAACATGAAGACTAAGGTGTTACACGTCCATCCACGAGAAACCTATTCACTCGACGCTTAAAAGTACTAGGACTATACTGGTCAGGGAAAATAGACGCAGGCAGTTCATTCCAAACCTTGGCGACCCGTATCAAAAAGGAACTGTCAAAGCGCTTAGTTCGACTTTTCGGAATATCTACCACATACGGATGGAAGTTGTGTCTGTGTCTAGTAGTCCGATGGTAAATTAATAATTAATTAGATACTTCATTGTAAATACTTATTATCTTTCTTAATAGGTACTTATATAAAAACTCTTCCGTTACTGAGTGACTGACAGACAATGCACAGCCAAAACCACTGATCGTAGAGAGCTATAATTTGGAACATACAATCCTTAGAGGTTGTGAAGGAGCACTTAGGTAAGAATCCCGACATTCCCACGGGAACGGGAACTATTGGACTTTTTTGTATGAGAAATCTTATTCCTCGAGTGCACAGATATGATACTTGGCATAAAGGTTCTTCAAAAAGTGACTGGTTGTGTTATTAAAAGAATACCCGAAATTCCCACGGGAACGGGAAATATTTGATTTTTTAGTATGTATGAAAAAAATACTTATTCCTTAAGTACATGGATATGATAATTGGTATAAAGGTTCTTTAATATGTATCTGTTCGTATTATGAAAGGATTTTCTATAATTCTCACATTGAAGATAATTTAGCGCGTACAAAGTTGCGGGAAAAAGCTCGTATTATATGAAGGGAAATCCGTTGCACTGTGACTTTGATTGTTGTGAAAGACTTGTATGTTAAGAATTAAGAAGGAAAAAATCTATTAGATTCCGAAAAGTAATACAAGATTGTACTATTAGATAAGTTAATATAAGCTCGTTTTTGACATTACACCTCTAATTTTGAGTTTCTTTAATGTCAAATTAACAAAAAAAAACTATAATTCGTAAAAAGTCGCAGAAAAAATGTTGTTGGGATTGATGTGGAGAAGCAGCCTGCAAGAGGTGATGCGCTAATTAAAATTAACCCTGTATACTTTAAATCTTAATCAAACCAAGTATTTCATGATATTTCAATTTTTTTTATTCAACAGTAAACGACAAGGTATTTAAATATGTCCACTTTATGTTGTTTTAGAAAAGCGATTCAAACTATTTACTTTGAAAAGCTGCTGAAGTTGCAAGCTACACGAACTTTTAAAGTCTTTTTAAGTTTAAAAAGGGCGGAAAAATAGGAAAAATATTGCCAGCATGCATTGACGGGCAGACGTTTTACCGAACTAGCTGTATTGGTTTTTGGCTTATCGACAATCAAAGTACCTATAGTGTTCACTGTTCCCAAATATTAATTAGGTATGAGGTATTATTTATACAACTTATTAGTAAAAAGAATATAATTGAGTGAATACGGATTTCAAACCTTGTTGAGTTCTTACTTAATAAGTTGGTTACTTATTAATTTAGTTGATTATATTAATAGAGACCTATTATAGAGACCTATTATAAACTCTTACATCCTGGTGAAAGCAGTTGTAGAGGTGTTCGCTAAAGAAGCGGACTATTACAAGTACTGGCATCCAACAATAAAGTGATAGAGATATGTTGAAACGATAGCCGTGATCATAAGCCACTTTGATTTTCTGATTCTAATTAACATGTTTATTTAACACAAAACTAGAAACAAGACAGCACAATAAAAATAACACATACAAGAAAAAAAGATAAAATAAAGAAAAATAAGATAAAAAAAAAGAAAAACATGAAGGTACAAAATGCACGAAACAAAATTACTGAAAATTAAATTATATTCATATTTAAATTATGAATTTAAAATTATATATAAAACTGACATTTTTTTAAACTACTTTATATAATTTTATAAGTTGCCGCAAAAGCCACAGCGCTGATTTTCAGATTTTATTTTGTTACTCATCATCACATCATAATAACTCCGTGTAATGGGCCCACTGCAGGGCTATGAGTCTCTCCTCTAGGTGACGAGAAAGTTAAGACCCTAATCCACCAAGCTGGCCCAGTGCTGGTTGGTGGATGTCAAAATATTCAGGGTGCCCGAAATGGCTTCTGACAAATCCTAAAGACTACTGTATACAAGTATACAGCACCGACTGCTTAGCGTGCCCTCCGAAGCACGAAAGTCGTCGCGAAAAAAATGGTCGGCGGTCACCCATCCTAATACCGACCGCACCAAATGTTGTTTAACCTGTGGTATCTTATGATATGCACAGCATCCACGGCGCCGCCACAACGATTTCATATTTTTTTTACTGCAATTAATAAATTTTGCTACAATAGGCGGCATACGACCATAGCTATCCTTTAGACATACCTCTATCAGTATGATGTATAAAAATATATAAATACTTCAGCGGAGACTATTTTTTTGTTTTGTATTTTTTAGAGCGTCTTATTAATAAGTATTTGTGTTTTAGCATTTAAACTTTATTTTTATTTAACTTATTTTGGAGTTATGTGAAATCGTGATCGGTATAATCAGACCAGAGTTGAGAAGAGAATCATTGCACTTTCGATTATTAAACTTCTTTTTATTTTTTCACTTATTTCGGAGTGTTTATACATATATTTGGACTGGGATTACAAATTCTTTCATTTGATACCCCACACAAAAATGACTTTTTTTTTAGTTCTTTACGTTAAGTCCTCTAGAGGACGCTGTAGTCAACTTAACGTAACTTCCATGTAGCCACTAACCAGCGGACAGTTAAGAGAGTCTTAACGACACCTCATTTGTCAAATAACGATACCTAGTTTAGAAGTTATGAGGGACAGATGAACATCCATACTTACATTCAGGTCAAAATCGTAACCCTCCTTTTTGCTTCGCCGTAGTCGGATAAAAAGGATAAGATTCAAATTTGCCTAGTTATACGACACACTTATCTCAGGGGCTGTAGGGCTATTTTTGCTGACCCACACGGTCAGCTTACGTCACGTACGCTCTGATGTGCGAACTGTTTTCAATTTATTTTTCCGAAGACAGAAGGTACGACGAATGAGTTGAACAAGTGAACTACTTCTCAAGATGGTTGAATTCCGCGTATTTGCACTTATAACACAAGGACACTTGCAAGTGATCCTTAGCTCATTTAATTAAGTTGGTGAACGTTCAAGTGGGGTCCGAATATAACAATCCTTATTTTATTAAGTTCGTTTGATAAAAATGCCTTCGAACGTGAGATGGATACCGGCATTTGTATTTTAGAAATAGGTGAAAAAATGTGATGATGAAAATCATACTATCAAAAGCTTGAGTTTACCAAATGGGATGACGATCTTGGTTCAAGGGACTAAAAGTTATAAAAAGCCATTCATGGCCATTTAATGTTTACTATAAGATAGCTACATAATTGGATTGCCTGGTAGAAATCGCTTTAAGCGATAAGGCCATTGGTTTCGACATTGTCATTGAAAATATTGTTAAAATGTTTATTTTAAGTTCTGTGGCAATAAAGAATATTGAATATATAAAACATCAGGGACCTTAAAATCATTACCTGATAATTGGAATCTGTAAGAGATTTAAAAAATTCTGTCATCAATAGGGAACTGCTCGTACTCTTACATTAATTGCATTTAAAAAAGTGCGTCCACATTAGGATATCAATAACCGGCATTCACGCGCGGGCAACAGTTAGTTGAAAATAGATGTACGAAAGCTCTCTGTGATCGTCGTTTACATGAAATTAACGTCACGGCGCTACATTGTCAACGCCGCTTGCCACTCTCACACTTAATTACTCATTAACTCATTTATTCGATGATCCTTATAATATACATCAGCAAACTATATCTTTATGGAGTTTTGGTACTTAGAGACTAGACGCTGAGAATCAAGTTTATATACCGGTTTGGTGGTTGAGACTGAATCATAGATAATAACGGATGCCTGCTGAGTTTCTCGCATCCTTCCGAAATAACGCTAGTTGTAAAACCCAGTTACCAAAAGTCAAGACTAGCTCAAATAAGCGACTATTGTACTAGAATACTTAATTTTGACTTGGTAAATATTAACCATTGATTTTATCCTATCATATTAGCTAATATGCGCACTTTAATAGATAGAATTACTTGATTCGATACCATTATTAAGCCCACAGAACCAAAGCTGTCATATTAATTAAAAAACACATACTCTAATTGCTATATTCTAAGAAGATATCGATAAAAAGCCCGATTTATCGTTGTCGATGGTGGCATGCTAGCCCCGCTGGAATGCCGGTGACATTGAAAAAGTCATAAATCGGAAGGACAGTTAACACAGAATTTTATCGAAAAATAAAGTGTCCGTAAATATCCGAAGCTTCAAGACATTGTGTGGCAGAAAAATTTCACGGTGCAGTGATTATAAGAAAAGACTTTTATGTTTGTACTATTACGCCACTATTGATTTATTGCTACCGCCATGTAATTGTTAGATCGTGTCATCTGGTGGTAGGTTTTGGCCGCGGCTTGTCACCAACCACTAGACAAAACCATGCCGTTCTGGCATGATGTTCAGTCTACCCATTGAGGAGGATAGGTCTGTCAACTCGTAGGATAATAACTCACCGGGTAACTCGTTTTGGAGGGAAGCGGGATCTGAACCACAGTGCACCGCTGGCTGACCTCAGGTCCTTTGCTTGGTGGTAGGATCCCTTCTGGGTCCGCCTGGCTAGCGACCACCCTTTATATAAAGTCTGCCGCCAAATGTTACCGTTCCGGCGGTAATGTGTTCCGGCAATATTGTATAAAGAGCCAGTTCCTTCCTAAACCCGTGTGCTTTCATCTTCGACCTCATCGTCACTTACCATCAGGTGAGATTGAGGTCAAACGCGGGTTTAGTCAATTATAAAAAAAAAAAAAAAAGGTATTAGGGGACCCAAGTAGCATGCTAGCCACATGCGAAAGGCTACCTCGCCTTCTCGCGAAAAATCCCGAGAGGCCCCATCGTGTCGGTTGGCGACCGGTTGGAGAGGACCCGATGTAGACTTCGGGAGGGGGGAGGGGTTCGGGCGACCCCTTCAGTCTCCAGACGAGTTCCCCAATAGTGCGTTGTTCCCAATGAGTTGATTGGTTCCATTTGCAGCGCTTCACTCAACTTCCAATTCACAATGAAAGGTCCAACAAAGAGTGCGGTTCAACATCGGTTGCACTTCCTCTCCCTCAAAGTGCACTCCTTTAACATCCAAGGATTGCACTCCAATCTGAATGATGTCCACCATCATCTTGAGACAGAGAGACCCCACCTATTCTTTCTAATGGAGATGCAGATCTTCGATCCGCCAGACTCGGAATACCTTGTTTACCCAGGCTTTATCCTGGAGTCTCTTTTCCGCCCGCACGCCGGGGTGTGTATTTATGCCAGTGACGCGATCTGTTATCAGCGTCTCCGTTACTTAGAAGTTAACCGGACCTTTCAGTCATGTGGGTTCACATAGATACCGGCCCAGACCAAGTGGTTTACGCCGGCATCTATCGTTCACATAGCGGAGATCGGGAGTCAACGAGGCTCATGGAATACTTTAGCAATACAGCACATAAGATATTCAACAACGTTTTTCCACAGCGCAGGTAGTGTTCATGGGGGATTTTAATGCTCACCACAATGTCCTAAAAGGGGATGGTTATACCCCTTTTAGGACACTGATAATATATGTGCCCTGTAGGTATACGAATTCGTACGTTTACGCAGGTAAGTAGGGTAGGTAAAAATATGACAACAATGTTTTTAAGCCCACTTATATTTTCAACAAAAGATATATCCTTATTAAAGTACTTTTTCATATAAAATAACTTTTGAAGAATGTATATATGAAGAATGTATATTAAGTTTTTAATAATTAAATGTTTTAAAAGGATAAAAATTTTGATTGATCCAATACTGCAGAAATAAGTACCTACATTTTTATGTCAGATAATACTTTTTTGATGGAAAGGAACCTTAAGAACTGCCACAGTGAAAATGTGGTTTTTGACAAAACATTTATAGGTAATTTTTTTATGATTGCATTCTTTAAGAACAACGAGCAACTGGCATAAAAAAATATCGTTTCCCATGTAAAACACAATTAAGTATGTTTAAAAGCCTGATTATTGAACAGGTAGTACCTATTCATAACAAACAATAAAAGATTCGCCTCCACTTACCAGAAGTACACAATGTTTCGCGTATACAAACGCAACGAATCGATCTTTGCAAAAGAGATTGATTCATACGAGTTTGGCAATTGGGACTGGTTATGGAACTAATGGATTCTGGTATTGAAGCGGCAAATACGTGAGTTATATTTTCCCTTAGATATTCTTATTTGTTATGATTGCACATCACCATATCTATTACTTATATTCTTTTTAACTGATTGCATATTATCAAATTAGTTTATAAACAAACGATATACTTCACCTTTATAGCAATAAACAATTGTCCTTGTTCTAATTAAGAAAATGGATCTTGAGAAAACTTCAATGATAAGAACATTATTTATACTATTGAGATAAAACTCTCAAAAATCTTGTCATAAAGAATTTCATTAAAAAACACAAAGCCTGTAAAACAAATTCAGCTCCATTTTGACTCAAATGTGTATTAATAACTGCTGATTTCAAAAGAGATAACTGATTGTCTGTCCATTTTCGACACTTTATCGATAATCCTTAAAAAATACCTCTATAACTCATAATTATAAGTAACGTTTTACAGACATACAGAATGATACAGCTGTTCAAAAAGCTTGAAGTTAAGTTAATTTAAGATAAAAGCACAATCAGAAAATATTTATTGCACCTGCTTAATTGTAAGTGTAAAATATCATCAGAGACTAATTATTATTTATCACCTTAAGAATACAACAAAAAGGTTAAAATTTGACCGAAAAATTAAAAAACAGAAGAATAAAATTGAGACTTTTATTCTTAAGCATAGGCTTAGAGCTTTTACTGAGATTTACACCCAGAGGATTCATAAAAATTTTCAATTTCGGGTATAGCTTAATTTCAGTAAAGTGATAAATAAATATTGAATAATATTTAATAAGTATCTCAAATAAGATTAATTGACAATACAATATACAGGGTTATGTTTAATTAAATCCGCATCCGTTAAGAGGTTACATACAACGTAATAAAGAGATAATATTAATGGCGCTTTTCATTAGTCGATAAGTCGGTTGCTACGCCACATGCGGCGGCTCGACGCATGCAGTCTAACAACCAATGAAATTACCTCGGTCGTTTCAAAAATCTCCCGCATGCGGTTATAAACGATCAATGAACACGGTCCCCGTCGTGCGGGCTCTATGGCATGCGTTACAGAAATGTACCGCCCGCCGTAATCGACCGCCGCATGCGGTTATAAACGACCAATAAAAACGGTTCCCGTCGTGCTTTTCGGAAATGTATGTTTGTATGTATGCGTCACTGAAAGCGGCACAAGTTTTGTCATAGCTTATGAGGTAGACTAGGGTTGTCAAAATATTTTGTTGTAAAATAATTCAATAAATCTAAATGCTAAAATGCTAATCTAGCTAATCTGATCAATTCTTTTACTGTATATTCTGCGTATGGTATAGAAGCTAACCTTTAAGTTTTGTCTCTCCATTTTGTTACATGTTGTAGGTGTAAGTAGGTAAACCATTTTGACTATGAAAGCACCCATACAAAAAAATACCGTCTTTGAGTTATTTCACTTTTGAGGATTTTACAAAAAAAAACAATTTTTAACCAGTTCCTTTTTATCTGTGAGTGGGTTTCAAAATTCCATAAACAATATAGTAGATATCCTAAGACCATTTTTGTTTAGCTGCAACGGATCCTTTCTCACACAACCCCACACAGTTTCCACTCGGTATATCGATTTTGTTATGAGTCGCTTGTCAGGGTCTTCAATAACATCAACTTTAAGTTTGTTCATTTCAGAAGTTCAAGTTTATTCAAAGTTGTATTTTGATCTGAAGTAAGATATGAGTTTCTACAATGAATCTCCAGATTTAGAAATGCAAAACGTCAAACTTTACAATATTGCTGACTTCTACGTCGGGCTATTCCGGACCGATTCACCTTTTGTTATTATTAGTAACAATAACAATTTCCGGATTGATCCACCTACATTTTTACAAATTAAATACGTATTTAAGTAGAGCCAGAAAAAATATTTCGTCAGAAAGCAACATTAATTATTACAGATACAAATAAAAGAAAATAAAATCGTTACCAGTACCGTTCCAATATTAATATTAAGGATACAAATCAACTTTTCTAAATAATATGATATGAATGATATGATATGATATGAATATGATCATTATAGGGGATAACAATAGAGCAAGGGAGCAAATGCAGTTACTAAATATGGTTGTCTGAAAGAAATCATTAAAAAATAAAAAATTGTGTAATAATTGTTGATAAGCCGTTTTAACCGAATTCAAAAAAGGGAGGTTCTCAGTTTAACCTGTAAGTATGTATGTTTGTCCGTGATTTTCTCGCGTTTGGATGAACCGATTTGGATGCGGTTTTCAGAAAAAGATTTGTCATGATAAGAAGAAGTTTTTAATATATTAACGAACTTTAAAAAAATATTTTTTTCAATTTATCTGTTTATTGTGTATCAAAGATGAGTCGAATGTTCGGTCGAACATTCGACATTTATATTCAGACGAATGTTTGAATGATTTGCCGAATAATTACCTACCGAATACTAGCAGTCTCCCGCAGATTTACCTGCGCAACTTCTGATTAAAAGTAGCTAACTTACAAAGAGGACTTTAACCTGTATATTAATCATGTTTGTCAACAATTATGTTGCGTTTGGCTGTATCGATGTTGATGCGGTTTTTATTAACCTGTTTCTATTCCATCTATTCCATTCCAACAGGAATAGGATGGCGTTTAGAAAAAAAATTAGGTAATCATTTTAAGTGGGTCGGTTTTCTGAAGGCGGTTCACTTTTTCTTAAAAAGAAATAATTAGTTTGTTTTCGTTTTGGGTTTTATGCCTTTTTTATTAATTTTTTTAATGTATTTGCTTACATTGTATGCAATGAAGTGCAATAAATGAATAAATATAAATAAATAGCTTGTATTTTCAATGAAAGATTAAACTTACCGAAATAAATTACATGTCTTGAATAGGTTAATGAAAGCTTGACGAAACTTCCTATTCATAAAGCAGTATGTTATCGGATTACAGCACGATGAACAATACGCCAAAAGCTGCAATAACACGATCCCTTTTGGTCCGATTAGGCTATATAACTCATCCGGATAGAAAAGATAAACCTGGAAATAAATAAACATTATTTTACTTATAAGCGTGAAAAAAATTGACAAGTCAGAATATTAGCAAATCAGCAGTGCGAGCACAGAACTTTATCGAATCGTAAGTTAACGAATGTTTACGAATGCTCGTATAGTATGGAGTCGGTTGCAAGTTTTGAGTAACATTGTAATTTTTTATTTTACAGATATTTATGAGTACAACATGTTTACAGGCATTCAAAATTAACAAGGCACACATTTAATTAAGCTGGCCGTGCGGCAATGGATAGATTTCAATTTTTTCTTAAAAACCGTCTCCATACTATACGAACATTCGTTAACAAACGATTCGATAAAGTTCTGTGCTCGCACTGCAGTGTACCTATTTAGAAAATGGTAGACCTATATGATTTATAAATATTGAAACCCGAAACATTGACTACATAGAACGATTAAACTAGGTCTCGCTCGAATTTCATATAATATATCCGCAAATACCTAAAAGTATATCTATCACTTGGATGGAATTTTTATTAACCACGCAAATGCGGTATTGGAAGACACTGGCGCTTCGTAAATCACTTTAGAAGCACATTGAACCCTTTTCGATGGAGTAAGTATGTTGGCTCAAATATGTTGTCGCCAGCTACGCACAAATTGAAAGTGTTGTACAGTAAAAACTTTTTACACGTTACAAAGTATAGTTTCAGCATTCGTATTTCAAATATAAGTATAAAATTAGTCAAAAGAAATAAAAATAAAAGTTTGTAATCGATTATAGAATCTGTGTATTTTCCGAGTTTCATAGAATATTAAAATTACTGAATTCGTTATTTTTTAGATAAAAATACCAAAAAAAACGCAATCCCGGCTAAAACTGGGATTCCGCCCGGAATGCGTTCTGGCGGTATGGGTCCGTATTCCAGCCGGGAACGAGCTTTTAAAATATTCGTTATTTTTACTATAAGCGAGTTTAGCCACTAAGCTTATTTTACCAAGATTGTAAATTAACTGTGAAAATTTTATATAAAGTGCTCATCTAAAGTAATCTTTACCTTACGCGAAGGTCTTGCATAGTGATAGGCCTTCTGGGGTCCTTAGTCAACTCAGACTAAGTATCAAAAGTATAAAATAATATACATATTACAACAAAAACCTAAAAGTGCTGAGCTGAATCTGGAAAATTAGATGATAGTTTAAGCTATCATTGCGCAGAAACTTTACAGTAGGTACCTGCTTTTCACAAAGTTGCCCACGCAATTAGTAAATATTGTGGTTGGAAATTAGTGAACATTATCATTGTGAAAATTTTAAGTTAAGGTCACTTGCGCTCTCTAAGGAGATAATTAAAACGTATACAGGTAATTTTACTACTTAATACTAATTTTACAGTTACATGTAAAAGCATCCTTTTACTTACGGAATTGATAACGTGAATTGGAGTCCAACAAATAAAAAACTCCAACATTATCACAAACAGCATTGTTATCACCTGAAACAATCATATACTAAGTAAAAAATTACCAAAAAGCTCTAAATAAAGATATTGAACACCAGACGAAATCCCTACAAATATGTATAGAAGCACATATTCCAAGATATAATAAAATCCAATTTTATTAAAAGCCTACTTTTGTTAACGTGTCTACTTTAGGTTAAACAAAAATATATTTACAGCATTTTTGTACTTTTTACTCAAAATGTCGAATATCTCAGAACTGACCAGGTTTCAAATATTGCATAACACAACTAAATTGACTTTAAGTAAGTTCTGCTTCAACCTCCTTTAAGAAATGCAACTCATTTTATTACACCCTGCACAAGAATGTGAAATAAATAAAATAATGATATTTATCTCTGTTAAATCACTCCAATCTCATTTAATCATTTTTTGTCTGTAACTAATAGGCAAGTAGGCATATCAAAATTGTTAAATTTTAAAACTCCACTCTATGCCAAATGTTCACTTCGTAGGTATAGGCAAAAAGCATACAATGGGTATAGGTACAGAGAAATAAAAGTAGAGATCTTCACTAAATGACGCCGAAATATCCGATCTCTGTAAAAGCTGTATACGTATAATGGTGGCTTCTCACTAAGCGCGTGTTAGCCTGCGCCGCGCCGCGCCGCGCCCCGCGCAGTATGAAAAGCGTAGTAGCACGCGCAGGGAGAAGCCACCATAGCCCGCGCCGCGCCGCGCCCCGCGCAGTGTGAAGAGCTAGGGGAGGCGCGGCGCGGCGCGTTTGAAGCTACCGACTTTTAGCGGATAGGGCGCGCCGCGGCGCGGGCTAAGGTGGCTTCTCCCTGCGCGTGCTACTACGCTTTTCATACTGCACGGGGCGCGGCGCGGCGCGGGCTAACACGCGCAGTGAGAAGCCACCATTAGGGTTGTTTGATGATAAAATAAGGCTAAATTAAAAATTGATTTTATTCGGATTTTAATGTTTCTAATGGTTATTTGGTTGACAAGCTGAAGGTCACGAAGGAAGCTTCGAAGATTTTATTTACTGACTGATTAATAAAAACACAAATACAAATTTTAACCAAAACAAAAAAGTAATCAAAATAAAATTTTTGCATACAGGAAAACATAATAAAATAAAACCTTGACAAGCTGTGCGCTATTTCATTATAGTGATATTTTAATATTTCATCACAAAGGATGTTATGAAATAATACGCCACAAAATAATTGATATTACCACGACTGAAATCGTAAAATCAGTTTATATATAGTCCTTTATGTTTGATTGCATGATATAAAAATTCTTCATAGCTAAATCGAAAAACTTTACTATTTCACCACGCGCAATCCACACATAAAAATTTACTGATTCATAAATAAACAAATAAAAATGCTGTCATGAACATAAGTAAATAAAAATGGAAAAGTAAAATAGAACATTTCTGTCTATTATCGTTCCTACGATACATATTTATTTAACAGTATTAGAATATTCATCACGACCTGAGAAGTCCTGTACGTATTTTTTTTTATTTAACCTGATTTCACTTAAGACTACAGTGGCACCGAACTTCCACAAACTATAATAATTCAGTACCTATCCTAGTTTAATCTTCTTCTTATCATTTCGATGGTATAAAAGAAGTCACCCCGCGGCGCACCCTGGAAGCAGCTAGATCGGGTAACGCAGGGTCCGTCAGGGGCTGACCAGTCCTCGCACCACGATAAATAGACAACACAATTCCTATTATTAAATACAAATTGTTTAATACAATTCCAGCAATAATACTATGTAAACCTGCATTTTATATAAATTCCTTAAATCCATACACCGTTAGTATCACAGTATAACTATGTTCGTACCATTTTTAATTTACGTGGTAATAAAATTCGGTAACTAAATTTATCAGATGAAAACTGTGTCAGTTTCAGATAATTACAATTTCTACTAACACGAAGTTTTCACGGCGATAAGTAGCTATAAAGCAGTTTTTTTTAGACTACACAAATATCAAATTATTTGAAAGCAAACACTATTAGTGAGAGTGGACAATTTGTAACTGCCTTATTTACCTGATTATATAACAAGCTAGATTATTATTTATGACTATTGTTCCCCTCTATGATTTTCAATTTAACACTTAGGATCAAATTGTCTTTCAAATTCACTGCTAAAAAAATATTATGTATAAATATTATGTTAGAAAATATTTGTTTTGTGCGGGACCTGCGATCTTACGATTTGAGTAGTAGCGTCTATTATTGATATGTTTTATATTCTAGGTTCCCCACTCGTTCACTACACAGAATATCATGTTGTCATTTTACAAGCTTTGCTTAATTTGGGGCCATGGAAGGTACAGTAATTGAGGACTTTTATTTAAAATAAATTTTGTCTACGTACCTTTCGTTTAGCTTCTATACTCTTTTCAGTATGTGTGGAACGTACTACGTGCCTAAATTCTAAATCCATATCATGCAGGCAACAAGTGTCGGGAATTTTGGTATCAGACTCAATCTTAGGTTCTGCATCCTGTAACAATAATAAAATCTTGTGGGTATCTCTATTCAAGTATTTTTTCAAAAGAAAATAATATCAAAATAAATATAAGTTTTCCATTAAATTCTAAAATAGTCCAAAGTTACTAAAATCTTAATGTCGTTTTGGATATACTGAGTAGAAAAAGCAGCATGTCTTTACAGTATTCTCTATAATGGCAAAGCCTTCAAGGGGCTATAATGGATTCCACAAATAAAAAAAAAATACTGGTATAAGATGTGGTTTCCTATTTTTGTCAACAGACTATGACAAAAACTAAATGGTCAAATATGTAAAAGAGATATGATTGCGGAATGTGACGATTGATGAAGTCAATATTAAGGTAAGTCGGACCAGCACAGAGATTTATTTTTGGCTCACTGCATTTACAATGCAAAAAAATCTCAATTCAGTTGAGAATTTCAAAGTATAACATCAGTATCTCTTTATAAAAAAATAATTAAAATATACTTTATAAATAATTATGCGCTGAGATTTTTTTGCAGTCACCTCTATTAAGATGTATATACTTTGCAACTTATTCGGTTGTCATAAGGTTCAAATTCACTGTACATATACAATGTTTTGGATGTCATTTACAAAGGTTAAGCAGTCACCAAAACTTCAAATAAAATTGCATCGTATCATATACTTAAATAGAATAAAACCGAGTGACACATGTTTTTTACATTTTGTAAATTTATTCTTCATCATCATCATCACAACTCCGTGTAATGAGCCCACTGCAGGGCTATAAGTCTCTCCTCTGGATGACGAGGAGGTTTAGGCCGTAATCCACCAAGCTGGCCCAGTGCTGGTTGGAGGATGTCAGATATTTCAGGGTGCCGAAATGGCTTCTGACAAACCCTAACGACTACTGTATACAAGTATACAGCACCCGGGACCGACGGCTTAATGCGCCCTCCGAAGCACGGAAGTAGTCGTGAGAAATGAATGGTCGGCGGTCACCCATCCTAACACGACGACTTAATTTTTTTTTAAATAAATTTATTCTTATTTAGCCTCAACTGTTACTGCAGCTTTTTTACACTGTGTCAGTTAAGGACTGCCTCTCTGCCCCTGATTAAGTATCGTGTAAGGAGAGACAAATCTGAGAGTTCTCAGCTTAGTATTAGTACTTACTTGAACAGCACATGGTGTTGAATTTTTTAATCTTCAAAAAGAGTATAAATTTTAAAAAGTTGTAAATTTAAATTACCTGTACCAGAGTATTGGTAGTCCAGTTATTTTTGAAGTTATCATCACCTTTAATTTTGGAATTCTGTTCGGCCAGTGTTGCTTTTATGTTTTTACAATTTTTGCAGCTTTCTTTCCGCGTCACTAAAACATAAATGTTCAGTAATTATCAATAAACACTACTACTCATCAAATAACCAAAATCATATTAAGGTAAACGAAGGTATCACCGAGGTAATTTCAAGGCTTTAAGGTTTAAAGTTTCAAAATAAGAATTTCCGATCGTATAAATAGTTACAAGTATATATTTTCCGATTCTTTGAGTTTTGGACTTTAGGGATCTATAAAGATGTAGATAGCTTCTGAGTAAAAATATAAATAAAAAAATAATTAAATATAAAAAGCCGGATGAAGCTATTACCGAGGTATGCTAAAGTGATTGCAGCTAAAACCGCGAATCGTGATTCTATTACCGAGGGTAGAAAAATAATAAGCAATTTGGTTCCGTACAAAATATTTATTTAAAAAAAAACAAATTGTTGGCTACTTTCAGTACCTATTCATCAATAATCTTTGCCTCATAAAATTACTTATCATGATAACTACAGTACCGACTTAGTACCTAGTACCCTATCTTATTATTATGGCACTTACATATGTATCACTTTTTATAGTTTGAATAATCTTAATCTATGATATCTATTTAAAAAGAACTATTTCTTAAAATTTAAATACTAACTAAGTTAGCAATTGGTAAAGTTTAACAGTCTTTTATTATTAAGTAAGTAATAATAAAATCTTTTAATATAATCTAATATAAGCTTTTAACAATATATCTTGAAAATAAAAAAAACAACTGCTCCTTACAATATAATAATAATTCAAAAAAATATTTTTTTATACATCGGAAAAACAGGATAAAAAGTCGTAACTCAGTTCCCCAAGCGGGACTCAAACCCGCGACCTCTCGATTACCGGTGGAGTGCTCTTACCACTGAGCTATCGAGTTACTTAGCCCCGCTCGGGGAGCTGAGTTACGATTTTTTATAATGTTATTCTGATTTGTATGAAGAAATATTAAACGGTTAAAATGCAAATTAATCTAAAAAAAAAATTTTAAAGTTACATTAGGTATGTACTTAAAAACTGGAGTCATCTGAATCTGAACTAAACATGAAATAACGCTTGACTTTTTGCACAGCATTGATTAGCACTAGTGTCTTTAAATACTAATGTGTATTTTCGCTGTCTGATACCCGTTGTGGTCAAGGAGTTTTAAATTGACGTTGTTCATTTAACGTTGGTAAATTAAAACTGACTATTTTTGACTGTATCCGTTTGGCTTGGTGTTTTTTCTAATTTTCTTTATCCGTGTAATATTCGAGGTAACATTCTTCTTGTTTTTTTTTCTATTGCATCTTGTTTACGTTTTATTTTAAGAATTAATTTTTCCTCATTCTCTTTTTCTACCCTTCTTTGATGTCCCCTTAAATATTTATTTTAAACTATTTTTTTGTATTGTTATAGCGGCAACAGAAATACATCATCTGTGAAAATTTCAACTCCTTAACTATCACCGTTCATGAGATGTGCCTTGTAACAGACGGACAGACAGACGGACGAATGGACAGCGAAGTCTTTGTAATAGGGCTCCGTTTTTACCCTTTGGGTACGGAACCCTAAAAATGCTTTAATCAGTCGGTATAAGATTTCTATGGTGAAGTTAATACCGAGTAACAAGACTCGGTAATAGCTTCTTATACAAGTTATTGCCGAGTAATGGCTTGTTTTCACCATCGGTGATAGCTTCATACGCGATACTGTAAATAATCTAGTTCCGAGGGATAAAATTTGATTCATTTTAAGCAAAAAATAAGTTTAATCGAAAGCCAATAAAGTTACCTAAACATATACATGATATCTGCATTATGCAGTTAAGTTTAAAATACAGATTAAGGTGTGGTTTCATGTCGTATTCAATTTAGTGCTCTCATACAAAGCTATTTTTTTTGGCTCAATTTGGGACAAAAAAATAAGAGTTCTAGCGCAATTTTCATACGACGGAAATAGTTTTTTACGATAAATACCTAATTACATAAACGAGTTTCTAAATCATTTGGGTGACTTCTATATACAATTTTCATAGAAATTCAATAAAACTATTGGTACTGCTTTATGCTATTACCGAGTATACCGCGGTCAATACATTATAGAAGAAAATTACGAAGCTATCATCGCGGTATTTTATTTTTATTTACTGTCGAAAAATAGTGCAAAATAAACGAAAATTAGTTAGTTACAATCATGGCTGAAACTATAATCCACCCTGTGACCTACTTCGAATCTGTATAAATGGTTTCTTTACGACACATTAACCTTAGCAAAATATTGAGTGTATTTACATTTGGCGACTCGCGTTTATATGGACGTCGTGCTCCGGCGCCGGCTTGAAGCAAACTTATCGTTGTTTCGTTTTTCTGCTTTGTTGTGCACAGAGCGCCACGAATCCATTCAAATGGATATAAAATGATTTTTTATGAAAGTTTAACTTTTTGAGTAAAATATGCCTGTAATTGCTTAAAACTACAATTATATTACATACCTCGATGTTACCTGCAGATTTATGACTACCGCGGTAATACCTGCGTTTACCTTAATTAAAATGTAGATTAGCCAATAGTTCAACATTTTCCATTCTTATACGTAGGTTAAACAAAAAGCTTTGCGTAACTTGAAAAAGAAACTGGTTTTAACCAAAATAATTATTATGTTTACTGCTTTTAAAAATACTCTCTTTTATATTTTAAACATTTTTTCATGTGATCTAACCATTTCTTTGAAACAGGAGGACCACAGATCTGAAAGCATGCGTTCTACATGCTAATTTAACGAGTTGGTTAATGTGAAACCTCTCATCAAATCTTTGATTTTAGGGAAAATACAGAAATCATAGGGTGCTAGGTAGGGGCTATGCGCACAATGGGTGACGAGTTGTACTTTATCGAAAACAAAAAAAGGACTTTGTTTTGTTGGCCGTGTGTGAAGAAGCGTTGTTATGATATACGCGTCTTTTTGGCCGTCTTTCGCGAACTTTTTCTTTTAATGTTAGAATACCACTTGACATTAACACTCTTTTGATCTTCAAGTGGAATTGTGCAGATAGTACCCATAGTTGAGAAAAAAACGCGATAATTTTTTTACCGAAGTTTCTCGCCTGCCTCACTTTTGTTGGCCTGTGCTCATTTTCAAACATCCATTCACAAGATCGCTATTTTTTCGGGGTTAAAACAAGAATTCCACGTCTCGTTTCCTACGACAATGTCATAAGCAGCATTAGAATGGTTGTGGTTGTACTCCAGTCGCATCTGTGAGCACCATCACACGTGAGCCCGCTTTTACTCCGCTGTCAGTGCATGAAAGATCAAACGACAACAAAGTTTCCGAAGTTTTAATTCTTCATGTAAAATTCCCAATGGTTTTCAAATTGTCTTATAGATAATCCACGGGTTTTCTTCAAATTGGAGCACCAGTAGCAACATTTCGTTGATGACAGCTTAAGGCCGCGCTTCGCGAAATTCATCATGTATTCGTAAAGGAACCCGACCTCTCGAATTCAGCAAAACATCGCCTCACGGTGCTCAAAAGAATTGCCTCTCTCCCAAAAACATTTTGAAAACGAGACGTAAAGTCTTGCGGAGAGAGAGAACTTTTAAAATCATAAAATACCGGCTTAATTTCATTTTCTTTGATGAATTCGTAGAACTTCGATGTGTGATAAAAAACAAATGACAAATCGAAGGCCCCAACGAATAAACGTGCAAGGGCTCTTACATTCGGGTTTTCCGTTTATATGGCCTATCATACACCTACATAGTTTTGTTTAAATATTTTTGACTTAAAATAAGGCTTTTATAGCACAGTGTTTGTTGTAAGAAAAAATAATATTTTCATATCACATGAATAACAAAACATGTGTATATTGCATATTAATTGTTTCTTTGAGTAAACCAGAATAAATGTGTAAAATCAATCTGCCGCTTGTGTCTATCCTTTCCTTTGGGTAATACGTCTTACACGATTATTCGTGTAAAAACGTAAATAATATTTAAAAAATGATAATAGTAATTTGTTTATTTATTATGTATCTAAAGTTATGGAACTCCAAACGTTTTTATTTTTTCCTGAAAGTTGTTGCTTTTCGTTTGCGCGTTTATTCGTTGGGGCCATCGAAATGATTTCCTGCCAATTTTTTTATCACTGAGAAGAATTATCTAGAAGTGAAAAACTTTTAGTGTGACCCATGTAATAAGAATGGCTGCGTAATAATCAAGAGTTGTAAATCGAGTTAAGGCCCTTCAGTCTAACTACTCGTAAACTTTAAATTTATACCAGGTTCCTATACTTTTACCTTACCCACCTTCTCTAAACAGTCAGAATGGAGCTAGTTTGCCATCAGATTAATGATTGACACAAAAAGACTTGCACTTTCCAACCATACAGACGCTGCGCCGACCTTATTTATCTGAATGCGAAAGCCCGGTTTGACAGTGCAATTTGACTTGGTGTAATTAATGACTGCTAATAGAAGCAGAAAGTCACATAAAATCCAAAGAAATTAGCTCGAAATGTGTCTTTAAATTATTTTTTTTAATATTTTAATACGACATTCATGTACCTATATCTGTAAATAACATAAAGTGAGTTTGTCTAGAATAAATAACTTTCCAAACATATTTTAAACCGTATCTTTGTGTGCACCATGATGGTTGATGATAGGTAACTAAATAAATAAAACATTGCTGGACATAAAAATACTGTTGGATTTTTTCTTTAAAATACAAACATAGTTAGCTCCAGTTTGAGGTTAAACTATATACATAACCTAGAATTAATATAGGACCTTCTGTCCTATACTCGCCCGTCAAGCGGGAGACTAGTGTGGGGCGAATTTATTTTTCGTATTTTCAACTTAAAACTAATCATTATAGAATATGAAACAATTTTATTTTACTTACATTGCTTTTGAAAGTTGAAATTATGCTGAATTTCGTAGCGCATTCCTTTCCATAGTGTATGAGCTATTAGAGAATAGGCGAAGGTCATGATGAAGAAGGGGATCACGAGCAGAGCAGTGTCGAGTCCCAGGTTGAAAATTCTTTCCATCTCTATGTTACCCCATACTTCTCTGCATTTGAAACCTACAAAGAAAATAATTCATTTATATATTTTTCACTATCTAAGAAATAAAAAAGGGGTACAAAAGAAGGCAGAAAATCAAAGTTTGATACAGGAAAGGTTTATTTTGAGGCCAATTTATATCAAAATGAGTTCTAAAAATGTTTGACATAATATATAAATAACAATTTTAGCGAAAAAATAATAACAACCTATTTATAAAACAAATACAGTGAATACTGAATTGATCAGCGCAATGATTTCGGGGTAAGCAATTAACATTATTGTTACGCAAACTTATCTTTCATCAAATATTTTTGTTACGTTTGCAAGTAAAAAATTAATTTTTGGCTAAAATTGATTCTGTTGCAAAATTCAAAAAGTTTTGTTTGTATAGGTTTACACAAAAAAAACGCTCAAACGGTAGATGAGGCTGCACGACGTGGAAAAACTTGGGTGAGGCCTCTGTCCAGCAGTGTGAGTCTTTCGGCTGACGAAGATGATGATCGCCCATTATCCTTCAATATCTTCGGCTTTAAGAAACGAAATGAAATTAGAACCCTAGGTCGATCGAGAGCAAATAGCCGGCGGAAATAAACTGTCCGCACTCTTTATTTATCAAATAACCTGCGGAGAAATCAAACCTACGCTCTTTTATCATCTTAATAATCTTTTTCTGTTTCTTTAATATTTCTTCTAGATTTATTTAACGTTAGGGATTGAATTGACTTTGGTATTTTATTATAAATACGTAAATATATTCATATAAACGATTTGGTGCTTTTAGCCGGCCTTAATTTGGGAAACGCCAACTTATGATCGTTGCTTGTCTTTAAAGGATAATTTTTATCATGATTATTAGATTGTCTTTCAAAGTTTAATTTATTACTATTCTTAGAAATATACATAAAGTTATAAAAATATTGCGATGCAACGGTCAAGATACCAATCTATTTAAACTTTTCTCTTGGAGATTCTCTATTTCCAAGTTTATACGTTCCACGAATATTCATCGAAACAAGTGGGAGGAGAAGAGGAAGTTTCGAGGTGCCAAATGCCTGCTAGCGTTGAGTGGTCTATAAGCTGGCTTTAACTCAGGAAATCCTTTTAATTATGGAAGTACAGCCACGTCTAATGCGACATCAATTCCACGCGATTTCGCGCGACCGCGAAATTTATGTCGTTTGGTTGTAACTTGGTTTGGCATCTTTGTTTTCTTTCAGATTTCATTGTATTGGTACTTTCTACTTACTGAAATTAATTAGTCATAAAAATAATTATTAATAATAACTTGCAGAGTACACAAATTCATAACACGTAACTTTGCTGGTGCTTGACGCTAGGTGTCGCCTTGAAATCCAAAAGCGCACTGGCGATGAGAGTACTAAATCGAATGCTCGTGATGCGCGTGATTGTTCATACATTTTTCTATGGAGAATTTATGTGAAACTTAACTATAAAAAAGGAAGACTTTGTTTGTAAAGATACAAAAAAAAGGATATGGTTTCTTAAGTGTTCAAAAAGTATTTTTTTAATTAATTCGAATTGATTTACTGGGTTAAAATCTGAAAACACGAAGGCATGTTCTTGCATTTTTTCTCAATTTTGAGCGTTTGTTGACGTTTATTTTATAATAAATATTATGTGTCAAGTGTTAAGATGCACACTACGTTAATTTTTAGTTAAGATACTGGACTGGGAGCGAAAGAAAAACATAGAATGTGCCAGCTGCTTCTCTTCCCGGGCATACTGTAAAAGTCAGTTAAGGGACCGAGTTGTTATGGGAGGCTTTTTTGTGGGCGATAGGCTGACCCCCTGTCACTGGAATAGTCTCTCTCCACTATTATAATGCCTCCAAATTCGTCAAACGTGACATCAGATGGTTTTATTACCTCTGGTGTTCTGCCTACCCCATATGGGATACAGGCGTGAAGTTATGTATGTATGTATGTATACCTATACAAATTATCACCAATATCAATCATATCTAAATAGGTAAAATATGAAGAATGGTAACACTCTTTTCGGTGTTTTGCACGAGCTCCTTAAGGTATATGCAACTTATTCGGATGTTATAAAGTTAAAAGTCCAATTAAGAGATATACACTTCATTGTACGTGACTGTACATGTTCTTACACTTCCATAGTTTAACGATGAACGTTTTTTGATAACATTAACTCCATCTTTTTAATCATACGAATCCAAGAAATAGACTCACAAATAAAATATTGCTTTCGCAGTATACTGTTTTATTCGTATGTGTTTACTATATTCTATGGAGGCAGTGATGACCTTTTCATTGAGTCGTTGCAATTAGATACCTGAATTTGGACCTTATTGCAGAGGCATAAAGTCACTCAAATGTTAATTGAAAGTCCGGAGGTTCGAATCTAGTTCGATTCAAGTTTGATTTATTTAAAGAAATAAAATAAAGCTTGCTGGTTTGAAAAATAAAACAGCTAAGAAATAGCAATTAGTCACTTCAAAGAACTTAATGGCATAAGTTGTGCTTGTTTCATGGCTCGATTTATGGAAAAAGTAAATTGGTATTATAGATTACCTTTTAATAATTACAATAAGTTGGTCAGAATTTAGTTTAATTAAGCTCACAAGTTATTATTATTTAATATGTAACAAAAAAATATTGCTTCTTGTTTTACTTAAAGTTATTTTTAACGCTAATCAATGTTAGGTACTATAATTATTTTCATCATGCCAATGATAAAGACTTTGGCAATAAATGAAAAATTAGAGGTAGTTAAGGTACCTAACATAAACGGTGCTCATAATATTGATTTCATCTCATTTTACTTTGTAAAAAAAAGCTTCGTCCCAAAATAGTATTAACCAGTTTACCTGAATTAATATTGTCAGTTTATAGTGATAAAATTTCATTTCGATTTGGATTATAGTAACATTACACAAATGAATTTGAGTTTTGATTGATTAATGTCATAGTCTAATGTAGGTTTCCGATTACAATTAAAAATGACCTGTATAGGTGAAAGGGATGAAAATATAGTCCCTCATTTTGGCTATTGTCAATTATGTCGGTTTACCTGAACTCTTATTGTTTTCGATTCTTTGCACGATAGCGTTAGTTAAGAAGCTCATGTGGCTTTTGGTTTAAACGTTTTTTTTTCCGCCAGTTTTTTTCCTCTCGGTCTACCTAGGGTTCTTCTTTCATTTTGTTTTTTAAAACCGAAGAAGAAGTAGTGACTTTATAACGTTATCACTATTTATACAGGGTGACTGGACGGTCACTTTTGAAATTCAAGGAAGTGATAGTTACGTGAAGATAAATAGAATAAACAAACATGAAGAGAAAAAATATTAAAAAATAAATATCAATTATCTACTGAGTAAACTTAACCGAACGTTAAAGAATTGATTGCAGAACGCATGATTACACTAGCGTTGGCAGCGATCCGCGTGCCGCAATTGACTTAAGTAAAATAAATAGTTACAAAACTTTATTTATTTATAGGCAATTCTTATGAAAAGTTAAGTACCTAATGTCATAACATAATTGATGAAGACCACTGTAGCGATGGGGTAAACCCCAGACGCCAGTGGTTGCAAAAAAATGTTCCGTTTCTGGGTGTCTATCTATTTATGTATTTATATTCTAGGTTCACCCCTAGTTCGCTACATGGTATCCCATAACACAAACTATGATTACTTTGGGGCTATGTAGTTGGTGTGATAGCCTGGGGATTTTATTATTATTTATCATCACTACATGGTATAAAACAAAGTCGCCTGTCCCTATATTCCTAAGTATGCTTAAACCTTTAAAACTACGGAACGGATTTTGATGCGGTTTTTTTAATAGGTAGATTAATTACATTTATTCCGCTTACATTGCAAACACAGGCTGAACCCTACGAGATTTATCAAAATAATGTACTAAGTATTGTACACATTGAAAAGGTCTACAGAAAACTCCGCGATGTTATATGTCTTCAATGATTGAGCGCCTTGATTCGACCTTACAGAAAGTATGCGATTGGGGTGAGTCGAATTTGGCCAAATTCAACGCGTCCAAAACTCAGGCATGCCTATTCTCCGCAAAGAGCACCTTCACATTAACGCCCACTTTCCAAAATGTATCTGTCCCCATCAATGACCATCTAGGGCTTTTAGGCGTAACTGTAACATTCAGTTTAAAATACGGTCAACAAATTGTGTCCATGGCTCAAGTAGCTTCGAAAAATTTGGGAAACATCTCGAAGGTACTTCGGCCCTGCACAGCTTCTTAACTTATACACAGCTCAAGTGCGATCATGCATGGAGTACTGCGATTTGGGATGGTGCAGCCAAATATCAACTAGAAGCGCTGGACTCCGTTGACCGAAGAGCCCAAACTAATTAACAACGTCGACCTTACGGTGAGTAAGAACTGTTGACAATTTTCTTTAGGAAATTTACGAGGAAATTTATAAACTCACGGTTCTTATTATTTTCCAGTAACATATAGAATACATGCTTCTATGCTGGACTGGGAGCGAAAGAAAAACATAGAATGTCCAGCTGCTTCTCTTCCTGGGCATACTGTAAAAGTCAGTTAAGGGACCAAGGTGTTATGGGAGGCTTTTTTGTAGGCGATAGGCTGACCCCCTGTCACTGCAATAGTCTCTCTCCACTATTATAATGCCTCCAAATTTGTCAAACGTGACATCAGATGGTTTTATTACCTCTGGTGTTCTGCCTATCCCGTACGGGATACAGGCGTGAAGTTATGTATATATTATGTATAGAATACATATCCTACGAAAGCAATTTAAGTTCAAAAAAATAGACTTAGAATGCACTCGACTTTGATTAAAAATTGATAGGTAAGATGCTCGTATGACTTGATGGTAACAGAAGTTACAATATTATTGATGGTGCCAATTAAGGCGCGTAGTGTCGTCAGCGGCCTTGGGATTCAGGAGTGGCTTAATGCTTACCGCCCCGCAACCCGCGCGTCCCCGCGCCAAATCATCGCAAGCGCTTGCCTGGCAGGCCTGTGTTTGCGGCGCGTTATAACCGTTTAGCGGAGAGGTAACATTACTTGCGTATGACGCCAGAGGTGGAGGGTTCGATCCCCGCACATGACTGCCATTTGTGCACGTGAACATGTTTGTGTGTACTATAAATAATAATTTACTAATATTATAAATATGAATATTTGGATGGACGTTCAGATGTATGGATGTTTGTTCCTCAATCACGGTATAACAGCTGAACGGATTTGGATGAAATTTGGCACAGTGATAGTGTACATTATGGAATAGCACATAGGTTACTTTTTATCCTGATATTCCCGCGGGATTCAAATAACAAGATACAACAAGTACATAAATATTTCTAACAATCATACCACATTATCTCGCCCCAATGTATCATTAAGAACTCATGCTATGTATACCTAATACTGGGCCTACCTATTGGCCTTTTCTCAAGGTGCCGGCCAACTGGTCTATGTTGTCAGAGCTAATCAGATAGAACTATAGTTGATATGGAATATAAGATGTGGCGTCATTTTTTGTCAAGTTTACAAGTTCAATGATTTGTCATATGTGTATGTATAAAAAGTGATAAAAATATGTTCAGTAATGACATTTCAGTAAAAATGTGACGATGTGTAATTCAGGTAAGCTTAGTTTTAACCGACTACGAAAAAAGAGTGAAGAGTGTATATAGGGTTAATTTTAAGTAGCGTATCACCTCTTGCAGGCAGCCTCTCCACATCAAATCCCAACAACATTTTGTCCTACAACTTTTTAAAATTAATAGTTACTAAAAATTTTGTTTTTTTATACAAAAAATATTTATAGGCTCTGTTTAACAGCGTAAATCTATTTACTCTGAGCGTAGGTATGCCACGACCCTTGCGCAGTAAAATATCGCTTCATAATAATAATAGGTACTTATTACAAAATTTAGAGTAAGAAGCATAAAAAAATTGTTTTTATTTTTAGTGTTATTTATCATGATTTGTAAAAGTCGTAAAATGACTTCATTTTACCGACACAGTCATTTTACCGTCGTCAAAAGATATCATAGAATTCCAAAATTGGTGGCCAGCATTTTATAAAAAAAAATATGCTATCCATTGAATCACCAGGCCAACACATCCGCAAAGACCACAAATTATCCTTTAAGATCAAATGGGGTACCTAGTTTCAGTATTCAGATATTAGGGGTTTGGTCACTCATTCGTTTGATCTAAAAAAAATCAACAAAGACTGGCTAGTTGTGCCCGTTTAATCAGCTTTCCCTGATGGAAATATTCCAATAAATAAAAAGAAGTTGCAAGACTTATTAAAACTAAAAAGTTAACTGCCGGACGAGAGAGATATCAAAGAATTCTATGAGAATATCTTTCAGTGGCCAACTACAGACAGAGAAACTGGCAATAGATCTTGAATTATCATTGCATGTAAAATCATCATCTTAAAATAATCATGCATCTTAGTTTTATAAGTTTCTAAGAAGCTAGTATTTGTGTTATGAAAGCCGGCAAGCGAGCAGAGATGGTAAGCAAAGGTCGGTAATCCGGACCCTCGGAAGATGATTGGATTATTAATCCTAAAGCTGAAGCTGAAAAGCCTGTTATTACTATTATTTCACGAGCTAATCCAGTGCTTTATAAACACATCTAAACTTGCGTGTTGTTATTATAGAAGCAAAATAGAAACGACCTATAGGACTACCACCCATCCAGAACAGTGGGCCTAGTGCGAGTTTTTTCGAATGACTATCGAGTTAATTGGGGAAATTACTTAAAACTGGCGTTCTCACAAAGTCAGTTTTCCATTTTCGTCACTATTTGGCGCTGTACCAATCGGATACAAAATGAAGTTAACGTTAACGCTATGGTATAGTTCTGCCGTCAATAGCATAGTTGCAGTAAGTACGCTCTAGACACTTTTGAGAAAAACGCCGTTAAAGTTTTGGCTCGAAAATCTTCCATAAATCCTTTGTTTGTAATCAGATCATGACGGTTGATATCTTAAATGAAAGAGGAGCTCAGCCTCTATCTATTACTTATTTAGACACAATTACTGAGTTATTGAAAGACCAAATAAATTAATCATTGTTGTTATACTAAGTATTTCTTAGAGGCTCTCTTATAGTGAATACTTAGCATAAACACAGTAAGTGTGTTATTTACTGTATTTATGCTAAGTAACCATATGAATTTATGCTTAAATATAATATGGTTCAAAGTTTTATTATATCAGGCTGGTGATAGTAAAACAATTAGTTCTTGAAATTAAATAAAAATCCTTTCGTAGGTATCAAATCAACACTTAATAATTATTATTAATTTAATAGAATAAAATTGTATTAAATGGTTGTCTGGTAGAAATCGCTACTCAGCGATAAGACCGCCAAGTTTTTATGTTTAATGTAAGTGTTCTTTTTTCTTTTACTGTACCTTTATAAACTGAAGTGTAAATAAATAAATAAATAAAATTGTTCAATTAATGATTAATTTAATTTAATTATTAATTGATTGTATTGAAATGCCATTTAGTTTAAATCATCTTCTTTCTCAGTTAAGTAGCCCTTATGTTTATAATAAAATAACGAATAACAAAATTACGTTTCTTGTTTTACTTAATTCTATCAGTCTTTCCAGTTACAATAGTTTTTTTACATTAATCTCTCAACGCAAGTTAACTTAATAAATTCAGTCTTATTTTAAACAACTATTTTAGAATCACGTAATTATGTTTATATAAGGGAATAATTTCTAAAAGTAATTTCTTCGGTATCAAATCAACACTTTTAGGTTAATCGAACAACATCTAAGAATCTTATAGATACTTAACAATCTTATAGAAACAAAAGTTATAACAATTTAGGAAAAACATAACCCTTTTTTCTTTTGCAATGTAATAAAAGTAAAATATTCAATGAATTAGAGATCGACTCCTACGAAAACAAGCAGGTGGGAACTAATCGTCAAATTCTTTAGAAAGATTCAAGGATTCATCGTTAACTGGCAAGTCTAACCAGAATTGCCTTCGACTAGGTAGCATCAAGGGAACGAGATCTTTAACAATTTTTTTCTTTGCGGGAAGAGGCGACACCCCTTGGTGAACATCTTTGTTCAGCACAAGGGAATTGTTTGCTTTTTAAAATTTTGACTTGTAAAAAGTTAAGTATCTTGAATTCCTCATCAGTGTGAGATTTTTTGTAAAACATAATATACTCTCCACGGACAACTTTCACGATAGTGAAATTTTTAATGTAGGTATTCCCGGTCTTTCAATGCGCGCATTTTCTGTTCAGAATGAAAACCACAAAAATTGTAAAAATCGCGGACATCCATTATTTTTGGAATATTTAAGCCTGAGTTGGAGGTTCGAACGGCTTCTACATAATCATTAAAGTCGCAAACATTTTTCATTTTTTGAAGAGACTGCTCCACTTCGTGGTGGAAGCTGTCAGCTGAATTGAATGTATGTCCTGGCTCTAGATACTTTATAGTGATAGAGCGTGCTTCAATTAAAACACTTTTGATAACATTGACAAGAAACGAAAACAGTGTCCAGTTCTTATTTTGTGACGAACAATTATCTGCCCAAATCACCAAATGACTTTTGTTCCGATGGTGCATAAAAAAAGCTCTGAATGTTGAAACGATGTCATGAACATTTCGGCCTGAAATCGCTTCATGCCATAAGACAGCGTAAGGATTATTTCCTCTAGTAGATTTGCCTAAAGGAGCAAAAGTCTCATTAAATGCAATAATTCGAACGACAGAATATTGCTCTTTTGTAACTATCCATACGAAACAGCATTACCAGCTTTTGAAGATCTACACATACGTAAACAGTGTCATCATTTTTATGTTCTTCTACGTGTTTCTTGTCTAATTTGTACGCCTTCCTGCTGTCTGTATAGCGTTGACGGTGTTCATCATGATTCTTGCATGTAGTACAGGTTGTATAGGCCCTTTATTAAATTCGCAAGTATGTATGTCGTATACAGCACAATGTTCACATTCTTCATTTCCAAGAGTGGCGAAGGAAATATTGTGGCTCTTTGCATCTCTTCGGTAAACTTCGTAGGAGCATACAGAGTCTGGGTACATTTCGTTGAAATCGCAATGCATCATAGTGACAGTAATATCGCTGGGTAAATACAGACGATGTGGGGCATGTTCACGGCGGTAATGCGATATTGCAGGATTATAAGTCATTATGTATGAAGTTATCAAGGTTTTATCCTTGGACAGCGACGACCGGTCATAGTGTCCGCGTTTTTCTTTGAAATCATCGTCTTCACCTGAATATTTTCGCGCCAACGCATTGACAACGGGCTAAAACTATGCAGCGACTGAATGCCATTTGGCCTTTAGTGCCCCGCGCGTGCCGATACTGCGACGAGGATGGTACGGGGTATGCCAATGCCCCCCGCACACTCCCGCGCACCCGCAAATGGTCTTTATAGTAGTCGAAAATTTTACGTAGGTATTCAAATTATACTTTCAATTGTTCCTTACTGCTTGTATTATAAGATAAAGTGTGTGACGTTTACTTACAACTACGTATTATGTTCACAGTGAAGCAACTTTACTTGCACAGTATTTATGACGTGGCACTTACTTACTTAAATAACTTCACCCCTTAGGGGGAGGGATCAAAAAACACTTCCCGTTTGCGTTCGCTCCCGAACGGTCGTGTCTGCGGCCGCTCCCGAGTGTTCGTATTGCGCTGCCCTTGTTCCCTCCCCCGCACTCGTGCGGGTCAGGTGCCAAGTTAAGCTCTTTCGGAAAGTTTTCTCTTGTGGAGGCTGTGTGGTGTCGGGGCTAATTCATCTGCCCTTTTCAGGGCGGACCCGACTGCTGCCGGCCGAAGCATCGCTGGTCAGGTGGATACGTAACCGTGCCAACGAAGCCTGATCGTCCGCCGTTCATCGGCAATAGGTCCGTGTTAGGTTGATCTTTCTTTCAGCGCAGTTTGTGCAGCTACTTCGCCGTTCACCGGCACATAGGTCCCTCCAGTTAGGATTAGGGCTCTTTTTCAGAGTAGGATTAGGTTCCCCGGAATCGATGGAGGCCCCCATCGAATCCCCGGCTAGTCCCGGAGAATCGCAAGAAATCCGGGACGTGGTAAGTCAGTTGCAATCGCAAGTCGTCCAACTCACTCACATGTTCACGTTACTAAGTCAACATTTCGCATTCGCTCAGGCAGGATCTGCGACCCTCCCGGCCACTCCGCCTTCTCTTAGTTTTCCGACAGATTCCCCGGCGTCCCCAGATGTCGAGCGTGTCGATACTATGCCAGATTTCATGTCGGTCGATTCTTCCGCATGCAAACGGAAAACTACCCCACCGGGCAGTGATTCCGACTCCGCTCCATTAGTTCCAGAATCTCCTGCTCCGTTCACCGAGGTTCGCAAAAAATCAAAATCAAAGAAGAAGAAGAAAGATGCTTCTTCGTCTTTATGTCCATCCGTTTCAGCTGCTCCAGCCGCTGTTCCTGCTCCGCAAAATGTCGCACCGGCGTCTGCTCCTGCGCCTTTTATTTCAGCGATCCCGGCGTCACAGCCTGCGTCGCAATCAGATTCGGCTCCGCCGAAAGTCAAGTCTCCGCCCCCCGTCTTTCTACGGGACAAGAGCCGCTGGACCGAGGTCTCAGCTCTCTGCGGAACGCACTCCCCGAAGATCCAGTATAGTAAGGCATCCAATGTGGGTGACTCTATTAAGGTCGTTGTCTGCTCAATTTCTGATTTCAGGAATTTCACTCGGCTTCTTGCTGACAAGAAGCTCGAGTACCACACTTACGCCCTCCCTGAGGAGCGTAAGATTCGTGCCGTCCTCAGGAACGTGCCGTTCGAGCTCTCGAACGAGCAAATCCAAGAGGACTTGTCTTCTCAAGGCTTCCCCGTCGAATCTGTGCACAAAATGCACAGCCACCGAGGCAAGCAGTTCCCACTTGCGCTAGTAATCTTAGCGAAGAGCCCGCAAGGGCAGTCCATTTTCAGAGGCAAGCTCACCGTGTCTCCAACATCCGAGTCGAAGCTCCACACAAACGTGGTTTCCCAGGTCAGTGTCACCGCTGCCAATTGTATGGTCATGCGGCGGCAAATTGTCATGCTTCCCCTAGGTGCGTCAAGTGCCTAGATCCGCATGGGACTAAGGAGTGCTCTCGCACTCCCGAATCGCCCACCGCTCCGTCCTGCGTCTTGTGCGGCCAGTCAGGCCACACAGCAAACTTTCGCGGCTGCCCCAAAGCACCGCGTGCTGCCAGGGCTACCGTGAAGCCCATCGAGAACTGGAGAGAACGACCGCAGCCTAGCTCGGACGCTCCTCCAGTCAGTTCAAAGGTCCCCAAGGCCTTTACTCCTATCGTTTCAGGTCAGCGCAGCCGGGTTGCGACTCAATCGCAACCGGCCGCCAAATCGGCTTCCCAGTGCCAGAACGCAAAAGGGTCTCAAGACCGCATGGCGTTCTGGATCCAGCTCGCTCCCATCGACGAGATCCTGGCTTTCGGCGCCGCTCTCGACGCCAGCCCAGAGGGTTTCAACGGTGCTCTTCCGGTCCTAACCAAGTTCGCTCCCCTTATTAGGAAACTCCAGCAAGCTCAACGTTTCTAAACATAGTCCTTCTTTCCAGCATTCCTATCTCTGAGTGAGTCTGATCACTCAAGATAATATCTTAGTTTCAGCTTTGTCATTTCTGCTAATCTTAGCTTTGTTTTTTCTTATTTTCAGTTCCTTTTGGTGGCAGCCGTCTGGATGCCGCTCACTACGCAGCCTCTCGCTCCAATTGGCTGTCGTTCCGACGATGACTAAGGACCTTAATCAAGGTGAGTCAAAAGGGGGATGTTTAGTGGGTATGCTCAGCCTATCTGAGAGAGTCTCCACACTGTCTGGGCATTCTATCTGCCATTAGCCACTTATGGTTAACAGCTTATAGAATGCCCATTCGTCCGTAATAGGATTCATCCTCCTCCCGCTAAAGCTAGCTTTACTGGTTAAAGCTGGTTTTAGTGGGTGCCAAACGACTTTCCTTGGCGGAAAAAAAAAAAAAAAAAAAAAGGTGAGGGAGAACACCAGAGGATATAAGACCATCTGATGTCACGTTTGACAAATAATGATGGAGAGAAGCTATTGCAGTGAAAAGGGGTCTACCTATCGCCCACAAAAACGCCAATGAAACCTCTTTTCACTAACTGACTTTTACAGTATGCCCGGGAAGAGAAGCAATTGGTACATTCTATGTTTTTCTTTCGCTACCAGCCTACCATGGAAGATTATGCATGCAAAAATATGAAATGTACGTGAAATTAACTTTTGTTCTTCAATGGACCACTCCGTCATTTGCTAGAGGCTGTCATCAACCACGACATCTTAACCACTGCGGGGTGGTTAGAGTTGGCGTTTTATTGTATTTTATTAGGCTTTTCATGCATAATTAGATTTTCCATAACTCGACGTTCCCCATTATTATTCCTATAAAGTAATCTTTCCCTTTGTGTTCAATATTTAATACCTTCAAGAACACAACGCAAACAAAATGGCTGGCTGAATGACTGGCTGACTAACAGTGATGTACCAGACGCGTGCGTATCAATTGATTTTAACTGATTTCTCCATTCGATCGATATTGTTCATTTACTGGAAAAATATATTTCTAAATGATTTTCTTAATACATTCTTTATAGTAATAGCCAGTTATTTTTGTAACAAACTTTTTTATATAATTGAACGATTGATTCATTGATACATCGATTATTCTATAAAAAAAATACTTTTCTCATCACCATGACGACCGAAATTAATAAAAGTAAGTAGTTTATAAAATGATATGAATATATCGTTCATAAAAAAAAAAACAGTTTTGATATGTACTAGCGTAAAATAATCGATTAGTTTGATGTTAAAAAAACCATGCGTAACAACACTAGTGTTTCTTCCCTGCAAGAACTCATATTCTCATCGAAAATGGCAATGGAGTTTCCGGTCATTGCAACAATATATTTATTAATATTTATTTAGTTCTTTTAAAGTGAAATGATTAAGTAGTTCAGACATTTATTAAAAAATAAACATTGTTTTGCTATATATAACATGTTTTCCATGGTGTCGAGCATTTAATGGGCGTCTCCCTTTAAGTACTCACCTATGCTATTTTTAGAACCACAGAGAACTTTGGTCTGAAATTAAATAGTGACAAAGTTTATATACATATTATAAATCAAACTGAATTAATAAAACTCAACATTTGAATAACACTTTTATTACTTAGTACACTCCCATTTAACGTGACTTTTGCAGACTGTTTTTTTAATATACCGATATGCACCACGAGTAAGTATGAGTATTTTTTTAATAAAATGCAGTTCTACTGACTGTGAACCTGATTTTTTGTAAACTCCAGTTCTACTGACTGCGAGCCATTTTGCACGTAAATACTTCGGTCAAATTCAATGACTAGGGACAACCCATTGCACAAATATTACAAAACGCATTTCCTAGAAGTGGAGAACCCACTTCTAGGAAATGCACTATTATTATTACTAGACTATTTCTTTCTCTCTCGCACTTATGAGTTTCATGGACAAGCGTAGTGCTGCGTCAAAACCGAGATTATTTGAACATAAATTTTATTGTGATATCAACGAATGTAGAGCATTAAAAAAACCGACTTTACGTGAAAACTTTAGCGAAGTATAAGGTCGTCCATGTATAAATACGCTCCGATTCATACATTTTTTATCAAAAAGTTTAAATTGTTCGAGAAGTAACTTACTCAATCGATTTCATTAAATTTATATGGGACTAACTCTGAACTATCCTCTATCATATGAAACAAGAATATTCAACATCAAATTATTATTGTCCAAAAAATCTCGTAATAAATAAACACAAAAAAACATTGAAAACGAATTGAAAACCTCTTCTTTTTGTTTTTGTGCAATTAATAATATAATAAATAATTCTGAAAGTATAAGACGCTAACTTTTCGCTGTCAAAAACTTTTTATATTATGTAAATCAGGATTTTCTATCGATAATTAGATTTTCCACTTGTTGCAATTCGTCAAATACCTATATCAAAAACTGATGAAATCTATTGAAAAGACCCTTCGAATCTGACGGGATATTAATTTAAAACTTTCATTTCTAATTATGGTAAGTTGTTACTGAAAGGGTTATCGAATTGGGTATTCGAAAGGAAACGCCTTGAACAATGAAATATAATTTAGGACTACAAGCATACGAAACACTTGCTGTTGCGATACGAAGGAGAAATATGTAAAATCAGTCTCGAACTCCACGTTTCAACATGCAACCGTATTACAACCTAAACAACCATACTTGTGCTTAGAACATAATTGATCTTAAGATTGATTGTAGATTTTCGAACCGGTAATAATAGAAATATAATTTATAAACATGGTCATCAATCTTTAACACTACTTTTTCGGTATTTTTAGAGGTGGCTTTTCCTCAATTTCACCTGATGATAAGGGTCAACTAGCATTTAATAAAATATTACCGCAACACATTACCGTTATAGCAATGATGGCAATCCAGCGGCATCCCAGCGGCAACTCAGCGGCAGACCATTTCTGAAGCGGTCCTAGCACTAAGCTCGAATTTGTCCTCTCCTATGATATTTAGGATATTCGCTTATGCAGGTGTATAGGCCTATACTAAGCTGGCCCCTTTCAATGTTTTCTACTATGCAAATCTTACTATTAATAATTATTAGTTGGCCATTTTTTCCTGCAATGGCATAAGAATTACAAAAAGTAATGAGAAGTGAGTAAAAGTAGTAACCTTTTTTAGTGTGTAGATACATAAATTTGTCAAATAAAATAAATAAATAATTTTAAGCATATGAACTTCTTACCCTTGCCCTCACCACACGCATTCATAGCAAAATAAATTAAACCTTCACAGACAAGCCAGACAGGCTACAATATGAATTTAAAATTTACTTACGATTTTGCGTCATAGGTTGCAGCGTAGACACTAGAAGAATTGGACAATTGGTCATCAAGGAGAGCATCCAGACCATGGCGATCATTTTATATGCATGACACTGAGTCTGCCATTTCCTTGATTTTAATGGTCTACAAATTGCAAAGTAGCGCTCTAGGGAAATAGCTACTAAGGTCCATACATCAACCGTTACGGACACCGCTGAAACAAGTAAAAATATTTTAGCGTCATATATTTGTATGTAGATTATCTAAACTTAATTTACTTAGGTTTATTTCATTGTTTAAACATGAGATTTCTCTTCGAGGCAATTAAATTGGTTTCTTACTTAGAATAATAATAATAAAGTATGGAGCACGTATAACCAAGCGGGACAAGTAGGCACGGGTGAGAAGAACGCTGTCTTGTCACCGCAAGCACGTCGTAATTTATTAAATGCAGAAGTTTTTATATCAATTAATAATAATAATAAATTAAATATAACGCACATTTAAAAAAAAAATAGAGCATATCCAAACTTTTATTGAATGCATATCCAAAAATTTTAAATGCGAAATTCTACCTGCCTGTCTCTCTATTTAACGTTTATACTTTCAAGGCTTTACCACTGAACAGAGTTGTACAAAATAGTTAATAAATTTGGGCCAAGTCTGTTTTATTTTTTTAAATACGTTTAAAAAAGCGTTGAAAGTAGAAATGAATGAATTTTGATGATTTTAAAACAAATATAGTAAATTATAGGCACTAACTTTTTTTTTAATTTTTTTAAATTATATTCTTGAAAATATTGCCCAGTCAGTGGTTCTTAGAACGTGGTATGCATGAACCGTCTTAATTCATTTTTCACAAGGGTATATACCCAAGATATCGCGCAGGTGTTATTCGTACTACCATCATATCAAAGTACTGTCGCATAATAGTGCTTTGCACGATTTCGTAAAATCGGTATCATCCACGCAGCTAATGTATTGTGCCGTCAGTTGGTATTATTGTTGCTTAAGAAATTAATTTATGCCTCGCGTTAAATAAAAAAGTAAATCGAAAATATCATCAAATCAACGTATGTTTTCAAACAAGCTGCAGCACTTTTAGTTTATTTGTAGTGAAAACAGTTGCTGGATGTAAAAAAATTAAAAATAGTAAATTGATGAGGAAATATATGTTTTATCAGCAATTGGTACCTAATTAATATCCGTTTTAAAATTATTCTATATGTACCTATAACACACGACGTCACGACTAACATTTTTGCATACTTTTTGTACATTTACATTTCATATTTCTGGGACACATCGACGTCAGAGCGGCGATTTTAAGCGGTAGACTTTATATGATAGGCATTCGATAACCAGGCGAACCCTGGACTAAAAGTACCCGCTTGCTACGACCTCATCACAGGGACTGCATATCGGTATAAATTTTTTAAATTATAGTATAATTTCAGTACCCTTATTAGTGTACTGCTTCATCAAACAAAATAACTGTAAAAGTTATTAAAATCTAAATTAATTATATCAGTACCCAAATAATGTATACCGGATTAATTTCTGTAGATGTTTTAAGTACAGAAATATTTTAACTTATTTTATTTATTTATTTATTTATTCTTCATTGTACACATGGAGTAAGACATAGCTTTATTAAAAATATAATAGGTACAGTGCACAATAGGCGGCCTTATCATCTACAGACAATCTCTTTCAGACAACTTATTCAATTTCTGTACCGAAATGTATATGTCAGCATATGTACCTACGCTTCATAGGCTTCAACTAAGCTATCGAACATTCTACAGTTATTAAAAAGTAGAATTTTAATATCAATATTAATATTAAAACCGGAAAATTTCAGTTAACTGAAAAAAAAATCAGTTATGCTACAATAATAAAAAAGGTACAAGAATTATTTCAGTATGAATTCCTGTACTGTTATTTTTTAATAAACACCTAATTTAACGGTATGACGAGTTAGGCATCCGCCTGACACGCGCCGGCCACCAGAATGCTGACCGTGCTGCCTACGACCTAGTTTACGATTTGCGTCAATGAGTTTAACGCTGATTTGTAATAAGTTATTTTTATTATGTTTAATAGAATAAAATTAGTCTTGTAGAATCCTTTTAATTGTAGACATTATATTTAATTTGTAATAAATAAAGTTTTTTTTAATTAATTATCTCCGTTGAATAACTTAACTGGCGCAGTCGGCAGTTCGCGGCACTAAGTTTGAATCAAAATCTCAAACAGTGAACGATATCGCTCGTTATCCTCGCGAAAGAACTTCAATCCCGTGAGAAACCTGGAAAATTGGGTATCTTACTATTCTACAAGGCCCGGCTGGAAATGCAGAGAATATTAGGGTGAGTACTTTTCGTTTACCCAGTTATCCTTGCTCTATTTCCTGTCGTTATTTACTTTACTTGTGTTTTGTGTGTGTTTGTCTATTAGCTCGAATCGCTGTAGGTACCATATCATAAAAACATTTCTTAATATATTAATTACTTTTGAATTAAATTCAAAGGAATTTGTGTGTTTGTTTGTGAGCTAGGATCGCCATAAACTACATACCGATATTATAACCGATATTAAGTAACATTATCGTAAAACAATTATAAAATATAGTAACTAATTAATTTAAATTGAAAATCAAAGTAGATTCCTGTATGTTTGTTTATGAGCTACAATCGCCTTAAACTCCATACTAATTTACTAAATTTACAATTATATTGAAACAATTTTTTTTAATTATCTAATATCGTTTCTAATATTTTTATAACTGAGTAATTTAAATTAAACTAATATTGACTGTGTGTTTGTTTAAGCGCTAGAAACGCCTTAAACTTCGTACTAAAATCTAGGTACAATAATTTTGTATGTTAATTCGTTGTTTTTGCCAAAAAAAATAAACTGATTCTTTTACGTTTTTAAAGTTATTTTCTATTACTGATTTCTTCTGAGGAGATTGATTTCTATATTCGATATTTTATTAACAATTTAAAGTTGCAAATTTCGTTTCTTCCTTTAAAAACATTTCATTTCTTTTATTTTTATTTCAGTTTATTCATACATGTTTTTAGCTTAGGTTTAATTATAGGTACATTTCTATTTCTGTTATATTTCTTTTATATTTTTTATTATTGTTTTTTTTGTGTGTGACTTTATTTTGAAGGATTTTATTTTATCTTTTCGCAATTTTATTAATTAATTACCGCATAATTATCAAACGTGTGGCAGATAATACATCCATCGTTACATTTTAGTGACATTTTACCGTAGTTTTTTTTACAATAGGATATTTACGTAATTTCGTTCCTTATATTAATATAATGGCTGTCTCAAACGTAGATATTTCTGCTTTCAAATTTATTAGCGATCTTATGCCACGATACGACGGCAACCCTAAAACATTAAATTATTTTATTAGAGAAGTAGAGAATGTTATGCAGTTACTCGATACACAGGCCCAAAGTAGCGCAGCCTTTATTTGCCTCATCAAGAGCAGACTCGGAGGAGCTGCTATTGACGCTATCGCTCACGAGGAGTCCCTTAACTCCTGGGATTCTATTAAGTCCGTTTTAATACGTAGATTAGGTGAAACACGCGATGAAATACAGGTAATGCAAGAGCTTACCCGCGTGCGACGGAATAGAAGCGAAGACGCTGAGACATTCGGTCGTAAGCTTAGGGAAATCTTAGATACGTTGCGCTCAGTCGGAAAGCATTCAGATAAATCATATTACGAAAACATAGTTATAGACCATTATACTAGTAATCTCGAATTTCAAGTTTCTGTTGGCGTGCGTATCTCAAAACCTGATACTTTAGAAGCAGCCATAGTCGCAGCTAGGCAGGAGGAAACGCGACTTAATTTCAATAGGTTAAATAACTTTAATTCTCAGACAAAACCGAAAGACTATAGGCCTACAATTACACACCATACACCACACATTACACCACAAATAAATTCACCAATGAGGTTCACTAGCTTTACACCAAAACCATCGATTGTAGAACCAACCTATTCAACCCAGCAGCGCAATAATTGGATTCCGGAACCAAAACAAGGTGGCCAGTCCATGGTTCCATGGAAAAACAGACCTTCATCAGGTAATGTTAGACCAAGCGGTTCAGGAACGTATAGGATGTCAGGAAACTTCAGACAGCAGCCTAACATGCCGCACACACAACAACAACCACCAACGAAGTTCTCAGACGTAACCATGAGGTCAGTAAATAAGCCACCACAACCACAATTTGCTTCCGAACCACTATTCTACACCCCAGAATTGCAGGAGTACCAGCATGACCCCTACGGGTCACAATTTGAACAAGGTGAGTACAACGAAGTCGAATTTGATACATCAGAGGCACCGCCAGAACTTTGCTATCAGGATTTTCCCGAAAGTCAGGACCCAAGCGACCACAGCTAATAAACCTGGCCCATCTCAACAACCACGGTAAGGATCACCTTCCCTATATAGTAATACCAGAGCTACAAGGAAAATTCTTACTTGATACCGGAGCATCGCGTTGCATGATATCACCAGAGGTAATAACTGGAACTAGTTTAGAAAAACTCGTACAATTTGAACCCTTCCAAGTTAAAACGGCGCATGCTGTAACTAAACACGACTACATTATACACCTTCCATTGCCACCACAATTTAACACTGAGGATTCTGCCCATAAATGTTTAATTTTCTCATTCGACCCAAAGTACAAAGGTTTAATAGGAATGGACCTTTTGAAGAAGCTAGGTTGTAATATAGATATAAAAAACAAAATATTAAGAACATCTAGCGCAGATATTCCTATAATGTTTGATTATCCAATAAAAAAAATTAGAGTCGAACCTAATTGTGAAAAGCTTATAACTATAAAGACTAACTATACTGATGGTAACTATATTTGCAATGACTTTACTTGGACAAAAGGACTTATATCACCCGCCGCTTTTGTAAAGGTTAAAGAAGGAACATTTAGAACGACTATAATTAATAACACTGACGAAAAAATGATTATCAAAAACTTTCCCCCAATCTTTCTTGAAACATTTAATGAAAATACATCAGTTCCCATCCATAAAACTTATACAACAGACATACATACAGACATAGACGCTGAACTTCGTGATAATTTAAAGAACATCCGTACAGATCATATGAACGAAGAGGAGAGACGTGAAATAACTAAACTCTGTTTTCAGTATAGAGAATTATTTCACTCTGAAAATATCCCTTTGACTTTCACCCACACTGTAAAACATGAGCTTAGATTAACTGACGATATACCTGTTTTTGTTAGAAGCTATCGACAACCCCCTTTACAACGTAAAGAAATTCAAAATCAAGTCAATAACCTTTTGAAACAGGGTATAATCAGGGAGAGTATTTCTCCATGGTCTTGCCCAGTCCATATTGTTCCAAAAAAACCAGACGCTAATGGGAAAGTCAAATGGAGACTAGTGATAGACTATAGGCGACTAAACGACAAAATTATAGAAGACAAGTATCCACTTCCAAATATACATGACATACTTGACAGACTAGGACGCGCTCAATACTTTACTACCCTCGACTTAGCGAGCGGCTACCACCAATTAGAAATGCACCCCAACGATATTGAAAAAACCGCATTCACTACTGAAAGGGGACATTACGAGTTTTTGAGGATGCCATTTGGGTTGAAAAACGCTCCAAGCACTTTTCAACGCTTGATGGATCATATCTTGAGAGGACTAGATAATGTTTTTACTTACCTAGATGATGTTATTATAGCTTCAACATCATTACAAGAACACACCCAAAAACTTAAGCAAGTGTTCGAAAGATTCAAAATACACAATCTTAAAATACAACTGAGTAAGTCACAGTTCCTGCAAAAACAAGTAAATTTTCTTGGACATGAACTAACAGACCACGGACTGAAACCAAATAAGGATAAGATTAAAGCTGTTTTAAATTTCCCCACACCACGCACCCCAAAAGACATCAAATCATTTCTTGGACTTATAGGCTACTATCGAAAATTCATTAAAGACTTTGCAAAACTCACTAAACCTCTTACTCAATGCTTAAAGAAAAACTCTAAAGTAGTACATACAGATGAATTTCTTAATGCGATTGATAAATGTAAACAAATCCTAACAAACTCACCAATTTTGCAATACCCTGACTTTGACAAACCATTCATACTGACCACGGACGCCTCAGACGTAGCCTTAGGTGCAGTTTTATCGCAGGGAAACGTAGGCTCCGACAAACCCGTAGCATTTGCATCCAGAACACTCTCCGATACAGAATCCCGGTACTCAACTACAGAAAAAGAATTTCTTGCCATAGTATGGGCTGTTAAATATTTCAGACCATACTTATATGGTCGTAAGTTCACAATATACACAGATCATAAACCTTTCTCATGGTATATGTCTATGAAAGACACCAATGCTAAATTAACTAGATGGAAATTAAAACTTTCAGAATACGACTACGATATTGTATATAAAAAGGGTAGACAAAATACGAACGCAGATGCACTATCTAGAGCCAAAATTTATCATAATAGCATAGATTCTCTTGCGGTTAACTTAGAAGATAATGACGACGATGACTTAATTAATCGGATATTTGATAACGCACGTAGAGAAGTAGAAAATAACAACAACGTAGAACCGGAACAAGTACAAGGACAGATAGGAGACACTAATAACGAAGCAACTGACAGTTTACCCAGACAAGACAATACCAATAATGATATCGATATGGAAACAGAAATACCATCCACTCAAACTGACTCAGCGAGCATTATTACAACAGAGCCAGACCAACTAGTTTCAACCAACCACACCAGACCCGATAACGAAAATAACGGTATACCGATCTTATCTGATGCCATTGAAAAACAACTTAAGCAATTTTACATAAGATCCACCCCAGGAACAACTTATAGAGTAGAAGATAGGTCTACGAACACTAGAACAGTGATAAAAGACGTTTTTATCCCAGTTAATAACACCGAGTCCGAAATAATAAAATTTCTTAAAGAGCACACAATACCAGGCAGAATATTTCATTGCTATTTTTTCGAAGAGAGTTTATATATAGCGTTTTCGAGAGTCCATACAACAATATTTAACGATAGGGGCCCAAAATTAATAAGGTGCACGGCACGTGTCACACTTGTTGAAAACAAGTCCGAACAACAAGAACTTATTAAAAAATATCACCAAGGTAAATCGTCGCACAGAGGTATACAAGAAACCTACAAACAATTACATAGAAATTATCATTGGTCTAATATTTTGCTCTCGATACAAAGGTTCATAAACCAATGCGACACCTGCCTCAAAGCAAAGTACGAAAGAAATCCAGTTAGACCACCCCTTGCTCTTACAGAAACTCCCACAAAACCACTTCAACATTTATTTATGGACCTATACTCTTCAGGAGGTGCCACCTTTCTAACCATAATAGATAACTTTTCAAAATTCGCACAAGCCATTCCACTCAATGCTTGTAGTAGTATACACATTGCTGAAGCCTTGTTGCAAGTATTTGAAGTGTTAGGCTTACCATTGAAAATAACAACGGACTCTGATACAAAATTTGATAACGAAATCATTAAAGAAATATGCGCTCTTCACGATATACATATCCACTTCACCACACCTTACAATCCCAACTCTAATTCACCAATAGAAAGATTCCATTCCACAGTAGGTGAAATAATTAGAATACAGCGTTTGACAAACAAGGACGATCCTATACAATCAATAATGAAATACGCCATTATTGCCTACAATAACTCAATACACTCCACCACTGGATACACCCCAAGAGAACTACTACTTGGACACACGGCATCGAGAAACCCGTTAGAACTCTTTTACCCTCGCGAATTCTACCAAGATTACGTTCTTAGCCATCGCCGGAACGCGGAAGCGGTACAAGAGTGCGTTGCGGCTAACATGTCGAAAAACAAAGAACAAATAATATCAAAACGCAATCAGGCAGCCGAGGAGCTAATGTTTAAAGTAGGAGAAACAGTATACAAACAAGTCGCCAAAACAGCTAGGAACGATAAAACCAAACCAGTATTCAAGGGACCCTATAAAATTATACATCTCCACCCAAATAATGTCGCATAGATCATAGGTAATCACCCTAACGCTAAATCTATAAGGGTTCACTTTAAACTTCTGAAACGACCTCATCTTGTTCCAGGACCATCGTTACAGGAGCCTTCATGCTCTACGCAACAGCCAACTTAATCCTTAGTCCTGTCAATAACGCCAATGGATTACTCTTACTAAAACAAGGTCAAATTTTAAAACAAGTCGATACTTTTAGTTTGGCTTGTGTTTATAACGTTTCCTACCTACACGAGACAGCTATTAAATTAATATCACTATACGTTAACACTAAAGCTGCCGAAAAAGATCACGATGCTCATAAATCATACAAAGACCAAATAGAGCATACGTTAGGCTTAATTAGTAAGAAAATACTATTTTTAACACCACGCCATAGGGTTCGGCGAGGAATTATTAATGGTTTAGGATCCTTGGTTAAGGCCGTTACAGGCAACCTAGACTACGAAGATGCACTTAAATTTGAAACCGACATAAACAACTTAAGGAACTCAATTAGTAAAATCAATAAGTCCCAGAAACAATCCATATTCATAGCAAAAAACGCAATAAACGAGTTTAGTAAGCAAATCAATTTTTTAAACGATAACCAACACAAATTAGCACTCTTTTTAAGTAATAGCACTTCTAGTAATAACATAGTATTAAGTAAAATGCACTACCTAGACTTATATATACAGATAGAATTTAGTCTCGATATACTTTTAAATAAATTACTTATTTTAGAAGATGCAGTGACATTCGCTCAACTAGGCGTGATGCACCCTAGCATTATAACACCTCAGAGCTTATTGCAAGAAATGGAGACCATGCAAAGCTCCCATCAACTAAAACCGGTAGATAGTCTAACTATAACAAATATTCATAACATAGAAAAGTCTATAACAGTAAAAGCTTATAGTACGGAACACACCTTAACATTTGTATTAGAAATCCCATCCGTAGATATAAACCCGTATGACCTTATTCACATATACTCAATCCCGGATGACAACGACCTCACCACTATCCCTAAGTCCAAATTCCTAGCACTGGGTAGCGATGAGTACGCATACCTGGAAGGAGCCTGCAAGGAGATTACACAAGAAACTCAACTCTGCACATCCTTGAACACACAAGCCATCGAAAACTCAGAAGATTGCGTTATATCACTTATCAAACATCAAAAACCAAACTGTACGAGGGCAAGAATGAACTTCAAGCGCAGTAAGATCGAGAAGATTCAAGGAAACAAATGGATGATCATCCTCAGAGAAGAACAGATTCTACGATCACAATGTGGAACCAAATCAGAATATAAAAAGCTGACTGGGATCCATATCGTTAGCATAACAAGCGACTGTCAAATCAACATACTGAATCGCACCCTGAAGACCAACAGCATCACTATCTCGGCAGATGAAGTCATCCCCTTACCAACAAAAGAGAGTATCGCACAGGAAAACATCCACTTTTCCCTACAAGTCGAAGACATACCACTAGATAGCATACACGAGCTGATGGAGCGAGCAGAAGATATCCAGGAAGACAATATTCTGGATTGGCAAACTATGATGGCTACTCCTAGCTGGACCACTCTAGGACTCTACCTAATTCTGGTGTCTGCTGCCTTTTGGAAATTGTACCAGTGGCGTCAACAGCGACAGAAGGACACTCGCACCGAGGACGCTGCGGGAAGCTGCAGGACACGCTTCCAACTTAAGGAGGGAGGAGTTAGGCATCCGCCTGACACGCGCCGGCCACCAGAATGCTGACCGTGCTGCCTACGACCTAGTTTACGATTTGCGTCAATGAGTTTAACGCTGATTTGTAATAAGTTATTTTTATTATGTTTAATAGAATAAAATTAGTCTTGTAGAATCCTTTTAATTGTAGACATTATATTTAATTTGTAATAAATAAAGTTTTTTTTAATTAATTATCTCCGTTGAATAACTTAACTGACGTCATACAGAAATTCATACCGGTATACAGTCCTTGCCTCATCATCAAGCGGGGACTAGTCACTATATAAAACATTCTGGACTACTGGCTGTAGGACTAGTCTTAGTTGATCATATGCTTTTTAGGGTTTACCCATTGGGTAAAACGGGGCTCTATTACTAAGACTTCGATATCCGTCCGTCCCTCTAGCCGCCGTGCCTGTCCGTCTGTCAACAGCGGGGTTAGCATGCGACCATCGGCATCGGCAACGATAAATCCGGCCTTTACATTGATATCCTTTTAAAATATGACACGTAGAGAGTGTATTTTTCAGAATATGGCATCTTTGGTTCTATTGGCTAAATCATGGTATCAAATCGAGTAATTCTATTTATTATGGTGTGCATGTTAGATAACATGATAGGATAAAATAATAAAATAAGATTTATATTGTCGATTCGGGTCTTCATCGATGGTCGCATGCTATCTCATGTGTATTCCATGAACCGCGATAGTAAAACAGTTGAAATTTTAACAGATGACGTATTTATGTTGCCGCCATAAAAAAACATAACAAAATAAAATATTTAAGGGGCTATAGTTAGTAACTAGGTACAATACGTGTGGGAGCAGTTTCTACCGCAACAGGTACCTAGAAAGCGTAATTTGCATATTAACTCGCGCAAGTGTATTATTTAATTAGCATATTATATTATAGTCTTATCTATAGTGTTTCATAATATAGATATGGACAGTACCTAATAGTATATAAGTGACAGTATGGAATCTTTTCTTCGCGACACCGACTCACACTTGTTCTGTTTAGCTGTTGCCCGCGACTTAGTCCGCGTGAATATCAGCTATTTCAGTTGAATAAATTAGATTAAGTACTTTATCTTCCTTGAATATCAAATTTACTCTATTTTAAATTTCGTCATAATCGATTCCGTAGTTTAGCTGTGAAGTATTGATAGATAGACAGAGTTACTTCAAAAACTGTTTTTGCATAGCTGTGCTTTGCAGGTTCACTCGGAATTTATGGGAAAGTCCTACAAAAATAACTGCAGTAAAAATAATAAATAAAATCCCCAGACAATCACACCAACTACATTGCCTCAAAGTAAGCGAAGCTTGTGTTATAAGATACCATGTAGCGTACTAGGGGGAACCTAGAATATAAATACATATACAGGGTCCGCGTATTATATTTTAAAAGCAAATTAGGAATGACGAGCGGGTCTAAATTTCGAAAAAAAATATTTTTTTTAAATATTTTTCATAAATTAAAATAAAAAAATTCTTCTTATTGTTTTATCTACATTTTATGACTACATACAATTAGATGGAAACGCTTTTATTACTTGCTGTGTAGTCATAAACTACAGATCAAACTAGAGAGGGTATTCGCCCATTTCGCTACAAGTTTACTTTTCGAAAGCTCTCTGTTATTTAATTATTTTTATTAGCTTAAACTGTCTTATTACCAGTTAAAAGTGCCAAAAAGTTATTATCAGTATAAAAGCTAAGTAGTGTTAACACTAAAGCTTATAATATCCGCTAAATAGCCCAATTTTGGTCACTAAAAGTATCAGCTGTTTTAGTCTTCTGCTGTTAAAGTGCCGTTACTCGAGTGAAACAGAAAATACATAATACCTATTTGTGCAAGTGCGATCGAAAGGCCAAGTCAGTGTTTACGTTATTTATTAATTGTACAAGATATAATCCTATCCTATAATATGATTTGCATTGCGTGTAACAGTGACTCCGAAGAAAAAAAAATGTTAGTGTGTGTCCTATGTAAGGGCTCATATCACTACAAGTGCCTTAACATGAAGTCAACCTTCTTCCTAAGCAATCTACGCGACCTTAAGCGTTCTTGGCGCTGCGCAGCATGTGAAAATGTCACATCCAGGCCTAGAAATGATGACACTCCAGTACGCAACACCCTAGCGCGCCCCACCCCAGATATGGACATGTCCTGTGATGATATACAACATAATAATAGCGTACATGACACAACTCACCTGGATAGAACGCAGGTCTCGGAAGGCACTAGCACACACTTGTATCAACGCACAGACACTTTATTTTAATTGTATTATTTATTGTTTTCTTATTTATTACATTACACCTTATAAATATTATCTAATTATGTTCAGTATTTACTATTTATTCTTATTACATGTATTTTATAATTTAGAGCTTATAGGTGCGCGGATCCAATTATGTTGTTGCTGTATTCCAGCATTGGTACTATTATTTAAAAGTCACGGTGATATTTTCTTAATCCCATGTGGTTTATTTCTATTACAATACGTTTTTAATTTTAAGCTTGTTTCTGACTATACTGTGTGTTATATTCAATTTACAATATATTTTATAAATAATGGTTAGGGAAAAATATCTAAAAATTAGTCTGTTCAACGCGGGGTCTCTGGGTACGGGGCATGATGAGCTGGTGGCCACAGTGGACCGTATTGCGCCGGACGTGCTGGCCATCAACGAGACGTGGTTGCGAGCGGGACAGGAGGGCCGCGCGCCCACGCTGCCCGGCTATCGGCTGCGGCACGTGCCGCGCCCGCCCGGCGCGCGCGCCCGCGGCGGCGGCGTCGGCTTCTATGTGAGGCGAGGAGTCACCGCGCGGACGTGCTCGCACCCAAACTCGACTAATATTGAGCAAATGTGGCTGTCACTTCGCATCAAATCTACTCGAGTGCTTCTTGGTACTGCCTACAGACCTCCATGGCTGAGTACAAACGATTTTTTTGACGCATTGACAGAATCTATCATGACCCTCTCTAATCACGACACAGTCATTCTGACCGGCGACTTCAATATTGACATGAGAAATGACAAAGATATAAAATACAGAAAATTGTTAGAGTTTCTAGACAGTATGAAATTAAAAAATATGATAACTGAACCCACCCACTTCACTGATCATAGCCAGACCCTTATCGACCTTGTGTGTACAAACGTGCCCATCTTGAGCGCCGACGTATACCATTCTTCTGACTTAGGCAAACATGCTTTTGTGACCGCATCATTTAAAATTAAAAAACTTAGGACTCCACCGACACGAATCTCAGTGAGACACCTGAAAAACATAGACCTGGATATTCTCAATTTGGAATTAAATAAAATAGATTTTAACTGCATTACTAAACTTAATAATGTTGACGAGATGGTTGAGGTTTTTAACGAACTGGTGTTGAACTTGGTTGACAAATTGGCGCCAACTAGGTCTATCACCGTTCGTGAGAAACCTGCTCCTTGGTTAACAGACAATATTCGATATATGATGAGGCTTCGGGATGAAGCGCATAAAAAATATCAAATATCTGGCCTCTCTACACATAAAATGCAATATAAAATGCTAAAAAAGCTTACGAGTACAAGCATAACGGCGGAAAAGAAATGTTATTATGAGCATCACATTAATCAAAATATAAAGAACTCCAAAAAGCTTTGGAAAAATTTAAGGCAGTCTCTTACAGTGAACCCAAAGAAGTCAAACGACTTTCCTCACCATCTCAATGACCCAGATCTGCTCAACAAGCATTTCCTTGATATTCCCGGTAATGACGCGATAACAATATCACAACTGACATATCTCGAATTTCATAAAAAGCACAACAACACTTTTTCTTTACATACAGTATCTTGCTACCAAGTCGCTCAGGCCATACTTTCAATTAAATCTAATGCAATGGGTGTGGATAAAATTACACGGGACATGATCCTACTAACGTTGCCGCAAAGTCTCGAAACGATCACTGCCATCATAAATACGTCCATTCTGACATCTGTTTTTCCACATCAGTGGAAAATAGCCTTGGTGCGCCCACTCTCTAAGGTGGACCATCCAAATACACTGAAAGACATTCGCCCAATCAGTATTTTATCATTTCTGTCCAAAGTGTTAGAAAGGATTGTACACTTACAAGTTTTAGAATTCTGTGAACGTAACAACGTTCTTCCTGAACTACAGTCGGGTTTCAGGCGGGGCCGCAGCACTACAACTGCACTTTTAGATGTAGTAGACAATATTCTATCGAATCAGGACAAGGGTAATGCCACAATATTAACGCTACTTGACTTTTCGCGCGCCTTTGACAGTATTAACGTTCCGCTACTTATGTCTAAACTGACTTACTATGGGTTTGGCAATGATTCAGTGAATTGGTTTTATAGCTACTTGACTGGACGCAGTCAAAAAGTTATCATCGACACCCCTAATGGAACCATAAAGGAATCGAGCCTGAGACCTGTATCAAGAGGTGTACCGCAAGGTTCCATTCTAGGGCCCCTGCTCTTCATTCTGTACACTTCGGATCTACCTGATAGTATTTGTAAATCTCAATACCATATATACGCAGATGACCTGCAGGTGTACGTTCCTGTAAACGAAACCACAGTAATTAACGCAATTTCATCACTCAATGAAGATTTATCTCGGGTTTCTGTCTGGTCGTCAAAAAATTGCCTAGTATTAAATCCTGACAAAACTAAATTTATGATTCTGGGAACCAAGAGTACCATTGCCAAAATTGACCAAACAAACCTGCCTAATGTCAAATTATTAGGTGTCAACATTGGCAGAGTATTCGAAGCCCGTCACCTCGGCCTAATCTTGGATGTGGACCTTCGCTTCCGGAATCATGTTCTAGAGTGTGCTCGTGCCTGCTTTTATCGACTAAAAATATTGTATAGAATAAGAGACCATATATCCGTCGATATCAGAATAAGACTCTGTGACGCTCTTGTGTTATCAAGGTTAAACTACTGTATAGCAGTTTATGGTCCCTGTGCGTTACAGAAATCTCAATGCTTATTACAGCGCATCCAGAATGCATGTGCACGATTTTGTTTTAAAATCCCCCCAAGAACCCACATAACCCCATACCTCATAAAAGCAAAATTATTGAATATGAAAGCACGGCAAAAACTTTATTTAGCTTCTCTTCTTTTCGACATTATAAAAACACAGAAACCGGCCTATCTATTCAATAAATTAATATGGCGTTCTGAACTTCGCTTAAGATCATGTAGTCACCTTTTGTCTATACCTGAACACAGGACCGCAGCATTCCGCGGGAGTTTTAAGTTTTGTGCCACTAAGTGTTGGAACGATGTTCCTCCTCCCTTGAGAAAAATTCAAACAAAACCGACTTTTAAATACCATTTAAAATCCTATTTACTAGAAAATTTAAAAACATAATTAATTTAGTGGCATATAATTGTGATAATGCAGTAAGATAAATAATAGTTAATACCCTTCAATGTACCTATTTTCATTTGTATTTATTTTTAATTCATTGATTATTATATTATTATTTATAATTTATTATTTAGTAATGTTTAATACATGTAATTAAAGTATAATATATTATGTATTATTTTGTATATTATAAATAATGTAGTTACTTGTTATTCACTGCTTATAGAGTGTCTTAACTTACTAACATACCTATAAAATGGGCGTCTACCCTTGGGGCTACGACAGAATAGCATCGTTGCGACACAAGTCGTGACATATGATGAGTCGTTAGCCTTTTGGCTGGCTCAACACTGGCAATACTGATGAAAATTCCTGTTAACACTGCTTTACCCAATTTACTTTTATTTTATTTTATTGTCTACCTATGTACATACTTTGTGATTGTGCTAATATTGTTTTTTTATGTGTATTTTCATTTTTATGTTCCAACTATTGTTATGTGTTGTGTCTGTCAATAAATGTTGTTCTATTCTATTCTATTCTATTCTAAATTTTGATCACTTAGAAGAATTTTGAAATTTTAATTTATAAAAATATTTATTAAATTTTTTTTTTCGTTATTTATGACCCACTCGTCGGTCTTAATCTGCTATTAAAATATTATTGGCTATTATTAGGCGACCCTATATAGATAATCACCCAGACCCAGAACATTTTTTTTACTTGTTCCGGGTGGGAATCAAACCTGCAAACACTGACGTCTGAGGCAGATAGGTTTACCCCATCGCCAACGTTGTCGAAAAAACAGGAATACGTACGAAAGGCATAATGGGTAAAAGTACTACCTAAAAAAAAGTGCTTACACATATTATGTGAGTTTGTGTTAATACCTACATTGTTTATTATTGCATACCCACACTTTACCAGCCCCTAAGTAACGTAAATAATAAATAATAAAGTATATACTTTTAATAATAAGAATATACTTTCGTCACTTAAAAACACAATCGCTCAGAGACATTTTATAATCCCCTCAGTACTTTAAATAGTAGCGTTTCCTCAGAATTCCTATTCATTGTTCCTATGTTTATGTTTTCTGTAAATTAGGTTTTTTTATGTCTAATGCACAAAGCCCAAGTGAAACCGCGATGCAGTTTTTTAACAGTTTTTGAAGTAACTCTGTCGGCCTGACTATGTATAATGTTTTTATAGCTAAACTACTTGTGCCGCCTTTCAATATCATAAAACTGTTCTTTGAGCCTACCATGCATACACGTACATAAAAAACTTCACGCCTGCATCCCTTACGCTCCGGCTACACTACCGTGATATGCCAGTAATTATTGCCATAACTTCAACAACACCTAGGTGTAACCACGATTTACGGCCATAATTTTACAATGCCAATCAATATGGCAAATTGCGGTAGGCAATAGGTCCGGCGGCGGTCTTTTTTCGCACATCAAAGAAGATTACCGCAGTAATTATTACGTTTGTGGCCACACTACCGTTTGTCCAGTGTGCAATATGAGCCCACCGGCGACGCACGTATCGACCGACATGGAGTGGTCAAATGAAAAAGCGCTCGAGTTTTTAGAATTATTCCAATCCGAACCGTCTCTTTGGGATACCCTTTTTTGTCTTCTAAAAGAAGAAATTTCTTTGTTGAAATTTAAAAGATTCGTGTAAAAATAATTGGCACTCATAAAACACAACACTGCTGCAGCTTCGACCTCCATCTTGAAAAAGTCATATTTACCGCCAAATTTAATGCCATAATTATTGCCGGTAGACGGTAAGGTAGTGTGGCCACACCAGTTCATGCAGTAATTTAAACGGTAATTTAATGCCATAATTATTGTGGTAACAGCCCGGTAGACGGTAAGGTAGTGTGGCCGTAGTATTATGATATGGGCATACAGAACACCAGAGGCTTTAAAACAATCTGATATCACGTTTGACAAATTAGGAGGTATTATTATGGTGAAGAGCGATTATTGCAGTGACAGGGGTCAGCCTGTCGACCAAAAAAACCGCAGATAAAACCTCTGTCCCGTAACTCACTTAGTACCTATTATACCTATACTTACGTCCGTTGAATTTTTGAAAACCGGCATAAATCGATTTTGACGAAATTAAGTAAGTAAACGACAAATTTTATGCCGTATAGGTTCGTCGTAGAATAACCCTCACACCGCTGGATAAGCGTGTCGGTGGTAGAATCACTTGACTGAAATCTATCAACAAATATTACCACTCCAGCGATGATGCGTCCTACATTTTATCATCATCATCACAACTCTTTGCAATGAGCCCACTGCAGGGAATGAGTCTCTCCCCTGGGTGAAGAGGAGGTATAGGCCATAATCCACCAAGCTGGCCCAGTGCTGGATGGTGGATGCCAGAATTTTCAGGGCGCCAAGATGGCTTCTGACAAACCCTAACGACTGCTGTATACAATTATACAGCACCTGGGACCGACTGCTTAACGTGCCCTCCGAAGCACGCAAGTCGTCGTGAGAATTGAATGGTCGGCGGTTACCCATCCAAGTTCCGACCGCGCCGAACGTTGTTTAACCTGCGATATCGTATGATACACACAGTAAACACGGCGCCACGACGACTTACATTTTATATAGAGACAGTTTTATCATAAACCCGTTTGCGTCTTGAACCTCATTTCACGTACACTTATCATCAGGTTAGAATAGGTACGAGGATGACGAGGGAAAAATGTATCATAATACCATGACTTGAATTTCATGTCACTTTTTGTTTAAATATATTTTTTTGCTGCATCATATATTTATATCTTCCACCCTGTATTTTTGTAACACTAAAGTTTTTCTCAAAGTTTACGCGATAAACCTTATGCAGTACCTATATGAAATGAAATCATTTTTGTTTCCAAACCTGAAAAAAACTAAACGTTTATGCATTCATATTTTTCCCTGACAATAGAGAAATTGTACTCAATCGTAACCTTTATTTCACTCTCACGTCCCTCTGACGTCATCATTCAAGCGCCAAAAAAGCCTTGTCGGACTGTATTTTTTTTGTTGCGTAGTTATTTTAAAACTATGATATCTCCTATCGATGTTTATTGAAATCACGTACCTAATGTGAAATACCAATTCATTCGCAAATAAGGATTAATACTATATTAATATATAAATCCATCGCAGCGAGTACCTACATTAATTTTGAATAACTATGGTTTATTATGGGGCTTTTACTCACATTTATTGTAGGAGGTGTCCGATTAGTCTAGAACACATCAAGTAGTAGTAGACAACACCAAGACATGGGCAATTATCTTATATGGGCATTATCTTCATAAGCCGAGAGACGCCCACTTCTGGACGAAGGCCTCCTCCAAGATTTGTCGTCCGGACCCGCGCCGCCCTCATCCAGCGTTTGACGTTCGTAAAGTGTATAAGAATACCTACTACGAATAAAAAGTTTTCATTTTCATTTTCTCTGCGAAGCGGCGACTGCACTCGCCCCTGATGAAGGACTCGAAACTAGTCGGACACTTCCGACAGTAAATGTGAGTAAAAGCCGCATAATAAACTATAGTTAATATGATTCACAAAACATTTTAAAATTTAATTGCACTTTAAAGAGGAACAATTCCGTCATACATGATTTTTACGTCACTTATGTCACTTGTATTGTTAGTCCATTGAAAGTTACATTTGGGGTTGCGTTTTTCAGAGGACGCAATTTTATTTTTTGATGTGTAGGGAGGGTCAGTGTAAAGCTATAACCAAGTTTGTGGGGTCACCACCCTTGTCCTACGGCCGCCATCTTGAAAATAGGGGTTGAAATGGTCTTTACAATATATCTCTTAAACTATTTATCGGATAAAAAAATGTATTAACATTTTTTGTTGCAAATTAAATCCTCTACAACTTTAGTCTGTAACTTTTTGTCGTAGAACTATATTTCTTTTTACCCCCCCTACACATCAAAAAAATAAAATTGCGTCCTCTGAAAAACGCAAGGTAAGGCCTAAAAAATGTAACATTTCAATGGACTATGTGTCAAGTTGAGAAAGCAAGTACATACCTAATCAGAATCTGTGTAATATTATTGTAAAAACATGGTAAAGATATCGTTATTGAATATTCGCGTTACAAATATGATCCAATTTTAAAAATGTGTCTTATAAATTCTTATTTCGTTTACCTTTTACTAACTAATTTACTTACTCGGTAAATTTAGACCCAATTTAATGAATTGTCTATATAGGCCGGCTTGGAATAACATCACAACCCAAAGATAATCGTGTCGTGTAGGTGACTTAAGTAAACCACACCTTATGTTAGAAGTTGTCTGAAGGTTACCCATCACTCCCGGTTGTCTCTCGATGATTGTTTTTTTACACCTACACTATATATTGTCTACAGTGCAGTAGGTGTAAATTTGATATTTCGTACCTATTGAAAAAGACCGTCAACTGGTTTTGGTCAATTTTTGAGTTTTCACATTCAGTATTTAGTCGAATGACAAAGGTTCTAATTGTAGAAGAGCACTCAAACACTTATCAAAGGCCGTAGTTTAGTGCTGAATATTTTTGCAACGTTGAAACCAACCATATTGTGTATTTTTGTATTTTTCAACCGACTTCCAAAAAAGAGAGAGGTTCTCAATCCGTCTCTATATTTCTTTTTGTGTCTTTGTTACACGATTTATCAATTAGAAATCGATTTTGATAGTTGATCCCATATAAATTTTATCGAAATCGGTTAAGTAGTTCATTGAAAACTTCAAAGTATGTTGATGACATTATAACTCAGCCAATGTTTTGACGTGAAGTCGGTTTTTTAATGCTCTGCATTCGTTGATTATTTAATTGCGGTTATTAAGGCTGATAACATAAACATTTAAATAGATTTAAAGAAAACAAATGTAATGTAAAAAGAGATAGTACTTTAAATATCTGAATACATTGAGTATACCTGCATAAGTAAATACAATGGTTTTGTCACCAAAGTAAACGATAGTACCTAGAGTAAGCAAGTCATTAAGTAGTCTTGGCTTGGCGCCCTGCGTGTCAAGACTTACGTTCATGCTAGTTTGTCTTCCATACAAATACCAAAATTCTATTACTACTAGCGCTACGCGCCGGGCACTACTGGAACTTTTTGTATTTTTTTCTGCGTTCGATATCGATATACCTATAGTACCAGGCAGCGTATTTATAGTATAGTATTCCACCAATTAAAATTTTGTACTCGTTGTCGATGAATTCTTTGTAAGTGTTTTCTACGAAGTACGTTGAGTACAGTGTTCACTCCTCGCGTTTTTACGATCTTAAATCAAAGATTTTACTTTTGTGAAGTGATAATTTTACATAGGATGCTGACGTTCTAGCGAGATAGTGAGTTAAGAAAAGGAATTGCATTGCAAGTAGGTAAACAATTTGTGTGGCAAAAGCATTGAGTTTGACGAAAACGACCCGAACAAATCTATGGCCTATAATTATTATATCAAAGTCAAATAATTAAGAAAAAATAAATAATTGTCTGAGATGCATATTTTTTTATTACTCCCAACTCGCATAGCATCATGCTTTGTGCAGTTTATTTCAACTTATTAGTATTGCGTAGTTTGCACAACTACGAATTTCTGAAAATTTGAAAGTGGAGGTACGGCCGGGCTGCATTCTAGGGTTGTTTTGGTCAAAAAGGTTCCTAGAGTGGATACTGTATGGCGCTAGAGTGAAAAAACCGAGAGACAGTCATCTATACTTTAGTACTTATATTCATCTATGCTTACGTTATTTTTTACACGTTATAAACTTACGGGTCATTGTTGTACCCTGCAGAATTAAGCCATTCCCCTGCGTTCATTTTCACTCACCTTCGGATTACGATAGAGCATATTTCGCTCGTTGTTTAGTTTTAAATGAATAAAAATATATGATTTAGTATTTTATTTATCAAGTGACTATGATACAGATTATTTTATTAAACAGTAAATATATTGCACTGACGTCGTTACAGGACTTAAAATAAAAACACTGTCAAAGCACATAATCGCTGAAACCATGTACTCATACTCATACTCAATCATTTATTGCTTCCATAATGTTACAAATTGCTTAAATCTATTTTTTACAATAGAGGATCGTATGTTTGAAAACATAAAACATGTAACAATAAAGGCCTTCAGTAGGCACTGCAAAATTTAAAAATATAAAAGGAGGGCAATTGGTAGAAAATCAATACATAAAATATAAGAATACATAATCAATACATATTTTCTTGAATAAGAGCATAATTAAGGGACAAATTTGTCGTTCATGTATTCTCTTAATGAATAATAACTTTTTTTCAATAACAATTCTTTTAGTTTTTTATTAAACAGATTTGTTTTTTTTAATGTTCTTTATGTAATCAGAGAGGTGATTATAAATTTTTATAGACATAGCATGAGGACTACTATGTAAATTAGCGTTAGGTATCTATCATATTGAGAATCTAGATATGTTTTTCATCTAAAAGACCTGAAATGAGTTTTCGTACAAAACTCATTTCAAGTCTAATATTTCGATCGTCGGATAAAAGTTATATGACGAATAAACGACCAAAAGGTCTTATTGCTTATTATTAGCAATGAGACCATTTGTGTATTTCATTTTGTAAATACATACATAACCTCACGCCTGTCTCCCCTTGGGGTAGGCAGAGACAAGGGAACACCAATTGCTGCGATCCAAACATACCTCTTTCGCTTCTTCCACGTTCATCAATCTTTTCATACATGATCGCCGGTTACGGGTACTTTTGACTAGGCCCTTTTTCAAAATGTCACCAATTTGATCGGCATACGTTCGCCTAGGCCGGCCCCTTGCAACAACACCATCCATTCTTGCACTGTACACCTCTTTCGTAAATCTTCTTTCACTCATCCTTTCCAAATGTCCATTTTGTAAATATTTGTAATTATTTTATTACATGGTGTGCAATAAAGTATAAATAAATAAATGAAATACTCCAATGGTAAGGTACCAAAACTATTAAATAAAACACTTTTTTAAATGTAAATATACGCGATAAATCCGGTTAAAAAGTGTTTTATTTAATAGTATGAATCGCGAAAATTTAAGACAGTACCAAAACTATTTCCAAAATATACATTATTAAATGCAATGGGAAAACAATCTTGAGATACTTACGTGAAACGCTTGTTATTCAAGTCATGTAATATTTGTTTTACCTCGTCTCATTCATTCACTTGTTGTTTTTCTCAATTGCCTTTGCTGACAAGAAAAACAACATTTTCCATTTCCCTGTGTTATTTTTAATATACTGTCATTGTATCTAAGGTATGTTTTTGGTACCTTTGGCAATTCGTTTTGAAAAACAATGTAAGGCATATTTATTATTGATGTGATATCTCAAGACTGCTTACGAATATACAAATGAAAAAAATCCTTATTTGAAATGCTTCTAGCATTCATTTTTTTATTATTATTTCCTTATGTTATGGAATAATCCGTAAATATAACAATTTTACACCATAAAGTCCGTATTAATTTTAAAAGCTTCGATTATCTGCACCTTTTTTAATCGACTTAAAAAAAGGAGGTTATCAGTTAGACCCATATGTATGTAATATTTCCAGCGTCTGAACAAATGTGCCAAATGTCAAAAGTGTATGTATGTATGTTTTAATGTTTGTGTTCGCATATCTCCACAACTACAAGACCAATTTAAGCAATTCTTTTCAACTTAGGGAGTACTACAAGTTTCATCAAAATTGGTTCAGTAGTTTTTGAGATAGAGAATTTCAACCGACCAAAGAAAAATATAAATCTACCTACTAGCAATATCAATACCTTTATGGATTTAGCTAGTTTACACTAAAACTTAAGAAATAAAAATAATATTTTAAAGTTTTTGCATTTAACAAAAAAAATAACTAAAAAGTAAAAAATAAAAACGATAACTTCTGTCTTAAATAAACTCACTTTAATATTTTGTACCAACTAAGTATTCTTTGAAGTCAGTGCCTGCTCGGATTAAAGTAAGAGTAATGCAATTAAAGCATACAAATCAATAGTTACAAGGCACCGACTTGAAAAAAATAACTTTGTTGGTATATTAAAGTGAGTTTATTTAAGACGAAAGGTATCGTTTATATATATATTACTTTTTAGTTAAATTTTGAAGTCGGTTTTATTTTTTCAGAATATTTTTATTTACCAACATTTTTTTAGCCCACAGTACATAAATAATAGTTGAGCTGTAACTACAAATATAATATACAGGATGCTAAAAATAATACATTAATACAGAGGCTTGGGTTTTTTGTCAGTGTAGGGTCGGCTTAAAATAGACCTACCTGTTACTGTACTGTTAGATAGGCGTGTCTACTAATCTAAGACGACCGGCTGGTGTAGCGGTAACATACATTGCCTTCTATGATATTTGTGTGATGAACACAGATATTAGACGTCAAGTCATGGATGTTTATATGTTTATTTAAGTTTATTCTAATAAAAAAAAAAAATTTATTCAATATGTATGTTTATATATTTCTTAAGTATATATACTACTGATATATCAGTTATCTAGTATCCATAATACAAGTTCTTTAAGATACTTAATTTGGGCTAGATAATGTTGTGTGAGTGTCAAAAATATTTAAATATTTATTTATTTATTTAAAGTTACCCGCTTGGTGATAGGATCCCGTCAAGGACTGCGGACCATCGTTCATATAAAATCTGCCACCAAATATTACTGCTCTGGTGATATGTTCTGGTAATATTTTATGAATTCTTTCCTAAACCTGTGTGATTTCATTTTCAACTTCATCCTCACAATTGACAGAGATTGAAGTCAATTGATGACTTGGTCATTAATAAAAAAAACCCAGATTAGTACACCTATTATGACACATTTTTTGAGTGTTATTTTTATTTTTAAATTTGATTTTAATTATTTATAACGCGATAAACCCATGCTATCTCAAAGCTGGTTTCCAAATCAGGCCAGAGTGCCAAACTGTTAATTTAAAGAAAAAATATATCCTGCTATCACTATCATCTTACCTTGTAAAAAAGGGATAAGTTTACATAATAGTGCTCCAAATAAGAATCTTCTGTAAATTTGTCCAACTAGAGTAAAAGGAAGGCAGAATACTCCCAATAGGAAATCTGATACAGCCTGCAACAAAAACATTAAATTAGATTTAAAAATATTTGATTTGTAATGAAAAGTACAGTAATCATGAGTATGGATTCTTTTTTGTTTATTTGCATCAATCTTGGTGAATAATATGTATGAGCAAAGAACAGAAAAAATATATTTTATATTTGTTCCACTAAGATCTATATTCAACCTAAATGGCCATTTGAGTATAGGTACAACGAAATATTATACAAAATGTATTAAAGTTGTATGTCAATTTGAAATTGATGATAATTATAAAATGTTGTGTCTTCGGTTTATTTGTCAACCTATCAACTCAAATTTTAGTGTTTCCTGCTCAGATGGCTCTAAAGGCTTCAAAAAGTCTTAAATGGTATACATGTATAGACTAAGTACTCTTATGTTCAATGTTGTGGCCATAATTGTATGTATATTAGGTTAAGGTATATATTTTCTATGGGCCTTAGATTTAGTATTTAACACCCTGTACTATTCTTAAGTTGCCTGAAATAAATGATTTTATTATTATTATTATTAATATTGAATTAATTTCTTAGGGCCACACAGTCATTTTTTTTTGTTTTTCCGTCAAGGAAAGTCTTTGGCACCCACTAAAGCAAGCTCTAGCGGGAGGAGCATGAATCCTGTTACGGACGAATGGGCATTCTATATGCTGTTAACCCCAGTGGCTAATGGAGTAAAGAGTGCCCAGACAGTGTAGGGACCGAAAGTTCGGCCACGAGACTCACTCAGATCCGTCTGAGCGTACCCACTAAACATCCCCCTTTACTGACCCACCTTGATTAAGGCTACTGATCATCGTCGGAGCGACAGCCAATTGGTGAAAGAGGCTGCGCAGTGAGTGGCATCCTGACGGCTGCCACCAAAGGAACTGAAAGCGAAAAATTCAGAAGCTAAGACTAGCAGAAATGAAAAAGCTGAAACTAAGAGATTATCTAGAGTGATCAGACTCACTTTGAGATAGGAATGCTAGAAAGAAAGGACTACGTTTAGAAACGTTGAGCTTGCTGGAGTTTCCTGATAAGGGGAGCGAACTTGGCTAGGACCGGAAGAGCACCGTTGAAACCCTCAGGGCTGGTGTTGAGAGCGGCGCCGAAAGCAAAGATCTCGTCGATGGGAGCGACCTGGATCCAGAACGCCATACGGTCATGAGACCCGTTTGCGTTCTGGCACTGGGAAGCCGATTTGGCAGCCGGTTGCGATTGAGTCGCGGCCCGGCTGCGCTGACCTGGAACGACAGAAGTAAAGGCCTCGGGGGCCTTGGAAATGACTGGAGGAGCGTCCGAGCTAGGCTGCGGTCACTCTCTCCAGTTCTCAATGGGCTTCACGGCAGCCCTGGCAGCACGTGGTGCCTTGGGGCAGCCACGACAGTTTGCTGTGTGGCCCGACTGGCCGCACAATACGCAGGACGAAATGGTGGGCGATTCGGGAGTGCGAGAGCACTCCTTAGTCCTATGCGGATCTAGGCACTTGACGCACCTAGGGGAAGCAAAACAGTTTGCCGCCGCATGACCATTCAGTTGGCAGCGGTGGCACTGACTGGGGAAATCACGCTTGTGTGGAATTTCGACGCGAATGTTGGAGAGACCGCACACGATGGGCTTGCTCCTGAAAATGGACTGCCCTTGCGGGCTCTTCCCTATGATTACTAGCGCAAGTGGGAACTGCTTGCCTCGGCGGCTGTGCATTTTGTGCACAGATTCGACGGGGAAGCCTTGAGAAGTCCTCTTGGATTTGCTCGTTCGAGAGCTCGAACGGCACGTTCCTGTTTCCAAATATTAAACATTGATCACTTTGTAAGCAGCTTGGCTGTGACATGATATTGGCAAGCACGAATAGCTGTCTTCTGCTTGTTTCTTCATGTCATAGAAAAGCAGTATTTCTGACAAATTGTACCTATAATTAGCACTTTTTACAAAAGAGTGCCAAGAGTTTTTCCTCCAAGGATTCGCCATGTCGTCTGGACCCGCACCGCCCTCATCCAGCGTTTGACGTTCGTAAAGTGTATAAAACTATCTACTGCGAATATTTTTTTTTCATTTTCATTTCATTTACCTACGTAAATTGTCAAAAAAAATATGCATCGTTAAAGCTATTATATTTGAAACTCTGACTTTTTTAAAAACACATTTTAATAACTACCTACATGAACGAATTTCGAAAGAAATCATAGATTTTGGAGTAAAACTGTAGGTATTGACAAAACCCCTAAAGAAAACCCCAAAAAAATCCTCCCTCTAAAAGTCTCCCTTCTTATTCCTAAAATTTAGGGGAAAACCCCTAAGGTTGTAACCATCAGGACAGAACCCGGAGAACTCACTCATTCACTCACTGTCCAAGTCCATATTATAATTACTTACATACAACTGAACTGAGCAACTTAATATAATAATCTAGACTGTAAGTCTTGTAAATTGGATGTTAAAATATTTATAGAAACATAAAATGATTTATAAAACAAACTGTTAAACATATAATAATTGGTGGACATGTATATATTTAAAAAGGTACTGGAGGCGCCACAGAGGGTCACTCCCCATGCGATGGTTCAAATTAATTATGTTTCGCGGAAATGTAGATAAATATTAAATAGCTTCGATGGACGATAATCACAGGAAAATTATTACAATTAAATAATGCGATATAGGGGCGGGAAATGAAAAGGGCACGCACCTTGCTTCTCTGTCGGGGTTGCTCCGGCGGCGATAGGGTGAAAGTCCAGGTTTTAAGTTTCACTATGCGTGCGCACGCAAGCACAAAGAGTCCAGCAGCACAGATTAACACAAAGAATCCACAAGGTGTTGCAGCGGTGTATGCGGATACCGGCGTCAAGCGACGTCGTCTTAGCGGCACAGCGGTCGATCGTTCACTGCTTCCAGTATGTTCTTCCTCATAAGGTGTGTGCGGGGGTAGGTCCCTAACCGGTGATGCGCGAGAGCTTTTAATTTAACCGCGATAAGATTTGCGAATAGAGTAGGCGTGAACATTCCCCCGGCATTAAAGGGTTGCCTTTAAATAAAAACAACTAGAAGCGTGAATATTTAAATATATGTATATAATACTAATGATGCGGGAATATATTGCGGTGATAAATGATACATAAAGCAGGGTGGTATGATATACTTAAACTTAAAAATACTTATGACTAAAATATACCATAAATACTTAAACTACATAAAATAAAGTTAGTTTATTGACTCGGTAAAGGACATAAACGAACGACTGGTCGAAGATAGCTGCCCTTCGAAGTACGAATAGTAACGACTCGTGTTATACCGTCCTTTGAAGGGTGGACCTTCTCTACAACTGCGAGAGGCCAAGCAAATGGCGGCGCATTGTCTGTGACAACTACCACGACCGTGCCCTCCACAATAGGAACCGTAGGAATGTTCCACTTGGCGCGAGATTGTAACTGATGCAGATATTCTACCCGCCATCTACGCCAAAAGGATTGAACAATTTTGTCAAGAAGCGAATGGCGTTGATTAAGATCAATGGTTTCAGCTTCCGGCGCGGGTATAGAAGACAAAGGAACCAAGTTAAGGAAGTGCGCCGGCGTCAGTGCGGAAGGTTCAGAAGGGTCACAGCTTCTTGCCGTAAGCGGGCGCGAGTTCACTAAAGCTTCGACCTGCGTGAGAACTGTTATCAATTCCTCGTATGATAGAATCTGTTGTCCTATTACCTTGAATAAATGCGATTTAACGATTTTAACGACGCTTTCCCAGCATCCACCAAAATGCGGGGAAGCAGGCGGTATAAATTTCCAATCGATTCGATTTTCACTAAGCTCTACTTCCAAATACGGGCGATATTGATCCAAAAAATTATATAAATCGCGAAGGTACGAGCTAGCGCCCACAAAACACGTACCGTTATCAGTGTATAAGCACTTAACTGGGCCACGGCGGGAAAGAAAACGTTTAAGTTGTAACGCTTTTTTTAGTACCTCTCGCTCCCGTTCGATTGATAGTTTGCGCAAGAGTGTAGAGCGCGCTTAATACGGTTTTTGTAGTCCCTCGGTCAGAGTGAGTGAACTAGGATGTCGAAGCCTATAAATACTCTGTGCGCTCTGTCGTCCATCTTTTTTATTCAAGTCGTGAATACGCAAGGACATTTGTCGTCGAGATTGGATATAAAATGCCTTGAAGCATTAGTTTTATATGTAGAAGATGTTTGGAGGTTAATTGGTGAGTTTTCTTTTGTGGCATATCGATTTTTGTGCTGAGTTAAATCAGCCATCTTGACAAGATATATCCCTTTGTCTGTTTCTTTTCAGGTCCACCACGAGATGTAATCCCTCGTTATCTTATGTAAAGTGAATTACTTCTTTGAGAAACCCAACGTTGTTGGTATGTATCACCTTGGGCATCTTCCACAACCCGTATTTTTCGTATTGTGGTGCTGTAGTGTCATATGCTAATTACATGTGTTTTGTTACAGGGTTTTTTTTTTCTCTCGGTTTCTTTCTTTGTTTTTTTTTTATGGATACTCCTTTTACACACCATTCTATTGCAACGCTCCCGGAATGACATGAGGATTGAGACGACAGACATGACGAATCAATCTTGTCCATGAAACCTTTATAACAGGCCAAAGCCTTCAACAAACAAACATCAAGATCCAAGTTCAAAGGTACTATATTTTAAAGTAAAATTTAATTAGGTTAAACTTAGCTTACCGAATTTTGTAAATCAATGTAAAGTGATTTCTTAATATAACTGTGCTCCATACTTTTGTGTTTGATTTCATAGTGTGTCTGTGTTCTCGTTTGTGTGTTGAGAGGAGCTGGCGCCCTTATAGATATAAATTTTGTTACCTCTCACACCTCTGAGTTGGCCATCCCACGACCCGAGGAAGAGCTAGCCTCGCTACCATCTAGGAGCTTTCCATCTGCTCTGGGGTTAATCCAACCTGGTGGCAAGTGACTACTAGCTACCGTGCCCTCACCCACCAGAAACCTAGGCTACAAGTGGCGCCCAACGTGGGGCTCAGAGAGAACAGACATCCTGTGAAATCAATATTAGGCTCCTTTCTGTTAAAATTAAGTAGAATTCATTATTTGGTCATAATATTGAATTTTTTTGTTGATATATTCAAAACTTGTTTACTTAAATAACTTGTTAATAATAATTCTTTGATAATAATTAATTTGGTTACTTTTTGCTAAATGCATCCAACATAGCCGTTAATTTTGTTGATAAGGAGCTATTAATCATTAAATTGTTCATTGTATGATAATAATAAGTCTACTTTTCTTGGAGACCTCAAGTTATATAATAAGTTCCTTTGGTTTTGATAATATAACATTTCAAATTTAAATTCATTGTTTGTTGTCATAGTAGTACAATGCAAACTTTATTTGTTTTGACAATAACTTACTTGTTGTTGTTATAAATTTTCATTAGCAAAGTGAATATTTAATAATTGTTTGATTTGGTAAGTTTAAATACTTATATTTACTTGGTAATCTATATGTTTAGTGCTTAACACTGTCATTATTAGGGAGCTGTTTATAATTCTAAGTGTCAAGTTTAAATACTTTAAAAAAAAATCTTGTGGAATTTATTTAATATAATATAAAAGACAGTCACTTTTATAGTTTCTTGAAAATATAGAATGGTGAAATTCTTTAATGTTAGTGGAACAATTACCCTTTAACAAACATTCTTTCTATATGTGTTTTTGTGTTGTTATTTCTTTAGTAAAAACATAGTCTAATAAAACTATGGATTGTTGATAACTTAATTTTTGAGTTTTGAAATAATTACCTTAATTCTTTAATGCTTTGAAGACATACTTCTTATGTCCTTAGTTCATAATACTTTAGTTCTATGGTATTTAACTATAATATAACCTTTTATTTAGAGTTATAATATTATATCATTACTGGTGTAGTACATTAATTCAGTTGTGAAACATTTCTGTTTGTAATAACTTAGTATTACAGCCTCATAAAGCTGTAAGCAACTTAATGTAATGTTAATATTTGGTTAATTTCATAAAGTAATCAGCATAGTAAAGCTGAGAGCAATGTACTTATAATATCTTGTAAGATCCTCAATATTGGTATAAGAATTTTGTTTAAAATTTTATTTTTGTATTTGTTCGGCATGAACATACACATGCTTAATGAACTTGGATCTTAGTTTGAATTTAATTCTAAATAATTTTTGAATACTTACTAGGAGAGTTAAGTCTCATCCTTACAATACAACTAGACGGAGGCATACTTGTCTTTTCTTTTTTTTTGGGATTTTGTTTGTTTGACCATCTGTTCCGTATCAATTTCAGAATGTCTATCGTCAATGTGAACTTTCTATTGAAAGATGAACTGATACACGAACTTAACATCCGAAATATACCGACTAGTCCTGAGGATACATGTGAGGAACTTAGGAGATGCCTTCGGAAATCTATTAGTCTGGCACGGCGGGGTAGTATCAGGCTTTCACCTGGTTCGGTGTCGGTGGACCCAGCTTGTGAGTTCGAGATCCTGTCTCCCAAGGTAAGTGAACTCGTTTCCCTATTAACTTCGGGTGATCGAACTAATGTCAAGCATTCTCGTTGGATTGGTAGGGTTAATTACCTGTTGGAACGTTTGGCGAGAATTGAAGAACCATCCCCTGATTTGTTATCTTTGCGGGCTTCTTTGGTCAAGTGTTTATCAAAACATGGAGGAGGTTCAGATAGTTCTTCTGAGTCTGAAGTAGAGGATTCGAAGTGCTGTCGTGGTCACCGGACTATAATTAGGGATTCCCCAATTAAACATAATTTGCTGACTTTGAATCTTAAATTCAACGGTAGTTCCTGTGTTCGCACTTTTGTTAACCGACTTGACGAGCTGAGGTTGAGCCGACAAATCCCTGTTCAAGTCCTCTTTGACGGATTTATTGAATTGTTAGATGGACCAGCCCTAGACTGGTACCGTGCTTATAGGAATAACTTTAAAACCTATGCACAATTAATTGATAAACTTAAACTTGATTTTGACACCCCGGATTATGACTATTATTTGAGGAAAGAAATAGAATCTCGAACTCAACATAAAAAGGAAACCATAGTTGTTTACCTTGCCTCTATTTTGGGTATGATGTCTCGGCTACCTAAACCTTTGCCAGAAGAGGATCAACTCGATATTATTCTGCGTAATGTGCGCCCTGAATACCGCAGCGCCTTAGCTTTAACTGATGTTAGATCTATTGATCAGTTACAAAACTTATGCAGGAAGATTGAGTTAGTCAAAATTAGGAATGATAATTTCGCAGAACCATCTTTGGGTAGGAATAGAGCTGAGGATCACAAACCCTTTGTAAAACCCTCTACTTCCAGCGGGGAGGTTAATGTTAGTGATAATAATAAAAACAATTTTTTCTAATCCCGGTCTAATAGAAACTTTTATAATAGAATATCTTCTGTTAATTTACACTGTTTCAGGTGTAACAAAGATAACCACCTCACTAAAAACTGTTTAGTTAGTAGGGAACTAGTGTGTTTTAAATGTGGTTTGAGGGGAGTTAAAACCCCGGAATGCAAAAATTGTAATAAGTCAAAAAACTAAACCGTGTGGTCTCTCAGATGGTTGCACCGGGAGGGGCCACGGTTCACTTTAAACCTGGAAATGACTTTAGACCTTTTATAACTGTGCAGGTTTTCGGCGTTAAGGTGTCTGGCCTATTAGATTGCGGAGCTAGTTGCTCCTGTAGTGTGTGACGCACCTCCTCGTTATGTCTCTTATTATGAGTAATATATTGTCTACTACGAACCAAGAAAGACGTGTTTTATTGCGCTCCTACGACCAACATCGCATGGCGACCCTGCCAGTGCTGCCTTGTGGCAGCGCTGCGCAGAAGGAACAATTTAATTATGGATTTTTTTAATACCTACTAATAAATAAGAAAATAAGCAGAAATAAAACTGCAATGGAACCCCGTGGGCTGAAAACAAATATCAAAGTTAAGTACCACAATGAATAAATTTTGAAGAAAATACACTAAAATGTTTCATAAGTTAAATTGGAATATAAGGGAAGGAAAATAATTATGGTGATAAGTAATGGAACAGTGGCAGAACTCTGGGCGCTGGGAGCTGGACGAGTCTGGATCGTTCTGGAGATCCGGAGCGGTGCTGAGCTGGTGGAAGTGAAAAAAAAAAGAGTGATGTGAAAATTAAAGTGCGTTTTCAAGTGTGTAACGGGTTCAGTGCAGGTTTTAATATGTTTATTTGTTATTTAATCGTATATCTTTAGAAAATAATTCTAGTAGCGCATTGACAAAATAGGTAAAAGTATGTAGTATCATGTAACTAAATGAATTTTATAAAAGGTCTTGTATCTAATAATTATGTAGGTAATTATTTACTATTATCCATTTCCTATACCTATATATATCTTACTTAAATTTATTTCATAACGTTAAAGATTTTCAGTAAAGCTCGAAAGAGAATTTTTGACAAAAAGTGCATATCAGTTTCTTTTTAAACCATATTAGCCATAATTAATTTGTGTTTTTATCTCTGTATAATAATAAATTTCATTTTTCACGTCTTCATATTTCAAATTCAAGGTTTGTTCGTGAAAACATAAATTTGCAGAGTAAAGGAATTTTGTTTCGTGTGCAGGTACAGAGAACAACTCCAGTAAAGAAAAAATAATTTCGATTCAAACAAAACGTAATATTTAATTTAGGCAGGTACCTATCAAGATGACATAGTTTTAGTTTATTAAGTTTTATTTTATAAATAACTCTTTCAGTCTCTAGTTAGATAAAAGTAGTTTCTTTTTTAATACTCAAAAATTATGGACATAAATTTAAAATACATTATCCAACGGTAGTGATCTATCTCACTGGCTAATCAATATGTTTTAAATTACTCTTATTAAATTTGAACTAATAAGTATTAAATAAATGATAAATTCTCGAATCCATTTCTGGAAGGTAGGTTTGTGTACTTGTAAAAAACATACAATCTAATTGATAACCTCCTCCTTTTTGTAAGTCGGTTAAACAAAATAATGTTTGCATTAAAATATAATATAAAACTTGTCATGAGTTATAAATTTGTAAAGTATGAGTTCACCGTCATCATTTTACTGCCTAGTTAGTAACCAGTGTTATTGTTAGTTGCATTGCAATAAGATACCGAGAGTTTTTAGAATCAAGACTGCACAACGTGACTGTAACCGAGACTTCTTTTAGGTCAGCAATTTGATGTTGTCGTCAAAAAAAGGTTGCAACATGTGTGACATCAGTTAGTAATATTACATTTCGAAGTAGTAGGTATTTTAACATTTTATTCTAGAAATTTTATTTTTTATTATTTTAAATTTTATTATTTTATTTTATATCTCGAATTGATACATTAATCACCATATAGATTAATATGTAGCCCATTTGTTATTGTTAAATTTTATTAAATAGCTACGGTTAAAGAATCGTTAGAAAAATGATCAAGTTAGAATTAGAAATTTTCAGAATAGAGTCGGAATAATTTGTTTGCGTATAAGGAATAAGAAGGTTTTAGAGTAGAAGTTTGTGCAAGTATTAAAACACTTTTCGTCATCATAGGAATACGATTAGTTACTTGTAACATAGATTTAGATGTTAGGATTTATGAATAGGTATATATTGATATAGGAAGGTAATAGAATGTGCTAATTAAATAGTTGATCGGTTTTGGTAGATTTAGTAAGTAAATAATAGGTTGCTGGAAGTCTTCCATAATTATGAAAATTAAAGATCATTGGACTGGCCATCCAAGAAGTTTTTCCTAATTTCATATTATTGGAACGATTTATTTTGGTAGAGTCTTAAATAATTGATTTTTGAATGGTAAATAATGATAGCGAATGGTATTACGAATGATAAATAAGTATTTGGCACACTATAAGGGTACAAGGGCACAAAATGATCCTTCAGTTTGATCATGGTGTAAACGAGATTTCTCTGTGAAAACTAGTTGGAGGCAAAATGTCTTAAAACGGTGACCCTAATTAAATGAATATGTATAGAATATAAAGGTTGAGAGTCGCGACTCAATGAAAAATAATATAATTTACCCAAAAATATGATATGAATAAGTAAATATATAAATAATAAATACAGCGGCCGCTGATAAAAATAAAAATATCCCAAAGTAGGATAAAAAGTGTAGCCTGAAATACTGAAAGACGGAATAATGATTGTGTTTGATAGATACTGAAATGTTATTGTAGAAATGAGGCATATAAAATCCAACTTGTTCATCTCCACTTTGTCTAACTTTTGGAGAAAGAGGAAAAAATGATTTTAACAAATTGCAGGTCATATACAGTTGTATAGTGATTATTCTTGATTATTGATTATTCTATACCAGTTAAATAAAATTTAAGTTTTTTTTTCTATTATTTAATGATGAAGACATAGTTCCTTGAAAAAGTAAAAGAATTAATAAAATTAATTGTAGCTGTCTTAACCTTATAGGTGTATAGCTTTTTAAATAAAGATTAAAAAATAAATAAATGAAGTGTTAGAAAAATATGGATACATGGCAATTAATTAATAAATAAAAGAAAGGAAAAACTTATGAGAAAAGTTTTTGATAGGAATGCAAGTTTTTTTAAAAATAATGTATTGATATTTTATTCCCTAATTTTTATAATAAAGCTATATTCAAACATTTTTATTATTTACTTTTAAATATTGTATATTTTTTTAACTTGTTTTGTCGATGCTGCTAAATAATTAAATAGGTAGGATATAATTAAAATAAGTATAAAATCTTGAGGGTACTTAATTCTTGATAAAGTATAAATTTAATACTTTTTGAAATTGGTGTATGAAACTTAATGTAAGCAATGTAATGTTTGTTTTTATACTTATACCTATTTTACTTTATCACTTTGAAATAGAAAATGGTTTTTTCAAATATATCGACTTTTTGGTATAAATTTTAATTTAAACTTGTTTTTCACAAAGATGAAATATTATTTTAGTACTTTCAGTGTTTTTTTTTATTCCATGTATTTTGAAATTATGTTATTACCTAAGTATATGAAGTTTGTATTTTAGAATATGACTGATAAAATAAAAAATATATAAAATGTATAATTTTTTTTGTTAAATTGCCGGGGAGGTGTAGTGTGTGACGCACCTCCTCGTTATGTCTCTTATTATGAGTAATATATTGTCTACTACGAACCAAGAAAGACGTGTTTTATTGCGCTCCTACGACCAACATCGCACTCCATACTTGGTTTTAGTGCTTTTAATTTATTTAAAAAACTTAAAGTTCCTGTTTTAAAATTTGATAAACCTAGAATCTTATCTATTGCCGATGGAACTGAATTAACGTTCAACCTGAAATAAAATTACCCATACATTTTGGCCTTGATTTTTGGAAAGCTTTCAATTTAGCAACGACGATTTAGCGGACGATAAAAGTCCTTGGTTGTAAATTGTTTTTCAAATATTCTCAATCTCCAACTCCATCTCCAACACCATCTCCATTTCCTTCTCATCCAACGCCATCTCCATCTCCTTCTTATCCATACAACAGCAAGAACGTCATGCTCCCTCAGGCGGCATGGCTAGCGGTAGCGTCGGGTGTCGGGTCACCCTCTTCCCTAAAATATGGTTGAGGAGAGTGATGGCTGGTGCTTGCGTTATACTCGTGAACGGGTGCTGCTAGCGGTGCCAGGTCGTTTTGCTGAAGACTTTATGACTATGCTACTTTTTTGAATTTGACTCTGACTTCCCCATCTCCATCCCATTCCCCCATGTTCACGTCCGTGTTAGTGTCCAGTCTCTGTCCACGACTATCCTCATCTCCATCCACATTATCTGTAATATCTCTCACCTCTATCGCTACATCTATCTACTTCTATCTTTACCTCTATATCTATGTCTACGTTTCTGTCTAGTACTTGATTGCCTAATGTATAAATATAATAGTAGACTCCAGAAGATCACCAACTCGTTCATGGGTCAATGTGTACGCTTTTATAATAAAACTCCAAAATATTTAAGATTAACCCTTCGATAGATTTAAGGATAAGCATAAAGTTTTATTATAAGATATCCGGATGCAAGAAGATTGTAAATTGTTGTTGTTGTTATTGTTATTGTGTATTTTCAAAAGATGATTGCTGTTGAGTTTCTTGCCACTTCTTCTCAACAGATCGACTTTCCGAAGTGGTGGTAGATTCAGTTCAATTTGTAAATTGTGACTTATTTCAAATGTATTTAAATACTTACGAAATAAAGATTCTTTTGACTTTGACTTTGACTTTGAGCTCCTGATATTTTAAATTGTATTCCTGATCATCAACATAATTTACATATTGACAGTTTAGACTTGGTTCCAGAAAATGGTTTAAAAGATTTAAATTCTTTAACGAAGATTCAGCTTTCTCAAATAGATTATGTTAAGACGCTATTTGAAAATGTTAACACTTCTAAAGTAGGTTTAGGTCGTACGCATTTAATTAGCCATGACATCGATACTGGTAATGCCAAACCTATTAAGCAAAAATATTACCGGCTTAGTCCGGAAAAACTTAAATTTCTGGAAGAGGAACTAGATAACATGTTAGCGGCGGATATAGTGGAACCTTCTTTTTCTCCGTGGAATTCACCTGTAACGATGGTTCCTAAGGCGAACAATAAACTACGTCTTTGCTTAGACAGTCGTAAACTGAATTCGGTGTCCCGGTCTGATGCTTACCCTCTTCCATATATTAATTATATACTAGATAACCTGAGAAATGCTAAGTACCTTACTTCTCTCGATCTTAGTGCTGCCTACCATCAAATTTTTTAACCATTAACTGAGACTTCTAAAGAGAAGACGGCTTTTACCGTACCCGGAAGGGGACTCTTTCATTATAAAGTCATGTGTTTTGGTTTGGTCGGAGCTTCAGCTACGATGCAGAGGTTGATGGATAGCTTATTTGCTGCTGAGTTCGATAATAAGGTGTTTTGTTACGTAGATGATATTATTGTGTGCACTTCCACTCTGGAGGAACACGTATCTATCCTGGAGCGTGTCTATAAAAAACTAGAGGAAGCTAAGCTAACCATCAACATGGAAAAGTCTCTCTTTTGTAGGGACGAACTTAAATACTTAGGGTACGTAGTTGATCAATATGGTTTAAGAACAGATCCTTCCAAGGTTGAAGTGATCCTAAATTTCCCCTCTCCCAAGGATGCCAAAGAGGTTAAACGTTTCTTGGGAATGGCTGGATGGTATCGTAGGTTCATAAAGGATTTTTCTAAGGTGGCGAGACCTCTGTCTCGTTTAACTAGTAAAAACGTTAAATTCTCCTGGTCTGATGAAGCGGAACTAGCTTTTCAATCATTAAAAACTTCTCTTATATCCGCTCCAATATTAAGGTGTCCTAACTTTAAAGAACCATTTTATATTCATGCGGATGCATCATCATTTGCTATAGGTGGTGTCTTAACTCAGAAGATTGATAATGTGGATCACCCCATTGCTTATTGTAGCCGAACTCTGAGTGCACAGGAGGTGAACTACTCTGCCACTGAACGCGAACTATTAGCTGTCATTTATTCACTTGAACAATATAGGTCTTATGTGGAGGGAACTAAATGTTTTATTGTTACGGACCATGCTTCGCTTAAATGGTTCCATAATCTTAAGAACCCTTCAGGTCGATTAAACAGGTGGGCTTGCCGTCTGAGTCAATTTAACTTTGAGATTCTGCATAGAAAGGGCCAAGAACATATTATCCCTGACTGTTTATCCCGCGTTAAAATTAATTCTGTACAATTAGAAATAGAAAATGTCTCTGACTCTTGGTATCTAAATTTATATAAAAATTGTTTGAAAAGTCCACAAAAATTTCCAAATTTCCACATAGTAGATAATAAATTATATCGTTTGTCTTAAAATAAATATAAACACACAAGTAGATGTGACTGGAGGTTGGTGGTTCCCTCTGAACTCCGAAGGGAAATACTTATTAAATACCACGATAATCCCTCTTCAGCACATCTCGGTGTTGCAAAGACGCATAAGAAAATTAGTTCATTTTATTATTGGCCTTCCTTGTTTAAAGATGTTAAAAGCTATGTTGATAATTGCGAAACTTGCAGGTGTTACAAACCTACTAATCTTACTCGTCCTGGATACATGGGTAATCCGCGCCAAATAACCAGACCTTGGGAAGCTATTTCGTGTGATTTCCTCGGACCTTTTCCACCGTCTTATTCGAGGAATCAATATATTCTAGTGGTGTCCGATTACTTTAGTAAGTATGTACTCCTATTTCCACTACGTACTGCTACCTCTAAAGCTGTAGTGAAATGTCTTGAAAAGTACGTCTTTTTAGTGCATGGAGTATGTCGGATCTTGTACACTGACAATGGGACACAATTTACTTCGAAAGAATTCCGAGATTTGTTATCCAGTTACGGTGTTCCACATATATTTTATAATCCTCGATACCATCCCCAAACCAATCAATGTGAACGTGTTAATAGAGATATAGTTAGGGCTATTGCCTCATACGTGCGTTCTGACCATCGTAAATGGGATCAGAACATCCATGAGATACAATGTGCTTTAAACACCTCTGTTCACGAAAGTACTAAATATTCCCCTTTTTATCTTAATCACGGTCGTGAGATAATCATTGACGGTTCTATCTACGGTTCTCATTCCCCTTTGGATGGTTCTGCTGTGGTTGTAAACTCTGAACCTTTTGCCGTTAGTTTACCTAAACTCAGGGATATATATAAGAAGGTTCAGTTCCATTTACACCGATCCTACAGGAAAAATGAGAAGTTGCATAACTTGAGGAAGAGGCCCTTACAGTTTGAAGAAGGTCAAGTTGTCTATAAAAGGTGTTTTCCTCTCTCTTGCGCCCCTAAATTTTTCTCGGCTAAATTATCGCCTAAATACGAGCGATGTGTAGTTGACAAGAAATTGTCACCCCTGGTTTATTCTTTAAAGACCTTGGAGGGAAAACCTCTAGGTAATTTTCATATTAAGGATCTCTTAGATAGAGATAAACCAAACACTTGAGTTGTATGGCTATGGTCCTCCTCAATGTGTTAGTCCCTATGTGACTCTTTATGGATACTTGAGAGGTATGAAATCTTTCACCCTCCGTATCCTAGCCCTGTGTGTTCACCCAGTGCTTAAGCCCGTTTTGTTGGTTCCTTTTTAATGCTAGTCCCTTAGTGACTCTTGAATATACTTGAGCTGTTTGACTTCGTTCAACCTCAGTACCTTATCCGGTGTTCTCATCCACGGGATATTTATGAAACAACCCTATTTAACAGAGTTTTTTTTGTTGGTCTTATCCAAATATGTAAATATTTACAAGAACTTATTGTTTGTACCATGGAATTTAAAAGGTATCAAACTAAGTCTTGTCTCTAGTTTAGTTTTAGTTTATGCCGGCAACATTAGGTGTTAAGTCTGTGTTTAATTTTAAGATAGTTAGTACAGATAGTTATATTAACTGTATTTAGGCTAGGGTAAACGTTTAGGTTTATTTAACATGAAGATTTAGTAGGATTAAGCCAAAATTAAAAATCGCATGCGCATGCACTCTCTTTTCGGCCAATTACATTCGTTTGTTTAAGTATTAGGGATAGGTACATAGCTTCATAGCTGTGTACGGGTCGGCTTAAGAATAGCCCTACCGCTTCTGGATCAAGCGTGTCGTAAAAGTCTGACTAATCCGAGGTTTCCGCCGTGTAGGTCCGGCATACTTTGCAGAATAGCCCTACCGCCCCTGGATAAAGCGTGTCGTAAAAGTCCGACTAATCCGAGTAATCCCTGCTTGGTGGTAGGATCCCTTCTGGATCCACCTGGCCAGCAATCACCCTTCATATAAAGTCTACCTTGGGTAATATGTCCCGGTATTTATTTTATGAAGAGCCAGTTCGAATTTAAACCAAATGTGGTTATAGTCTAGTTTTTTTTTGTTCTTTAATGTTTTTTACTTTTATAATGAGTAACCTAATAAAGTAACTATCCTTTTTGCTCTTTGTTTTTTTTTTTAAATAGTTTTGTTTAACTATTCTTATAATTTTTGAAGTTAGTTTTTTTGCTGCCATAAAGATATAAACTTATAAAGTTACACTATTTGCTTTTGTGCGTTTGAAGTCTAGTTATTATGTTTATCTTATAGCTTATAAGGAGCAGGTTCCGTTTTTGTTGGTAAATCCTGTCTCTTAGCTTCTTAAGGAGCAGGTTCCTTTTTGTTGGTAAATCCTGTCTCTTACTTTTACTGTTATGAGTAGATAACCTAATAAAGTTATTCTATCTCTTACATGCCTTTAGTGTTTTTATGAGTCAATGACCTTATAAAGTTGTTTGATCTCTTTGCCTTTAGTGCTTTTGAAACAGTTAGTTTTATTATGTTTATACACTTTTGAACGCACAGGTAATCATTTAGGAGTTTCCTTTGAAAGTTTTTTTTTCAAGTTTATACAAGTAGAGGATGATGAACCATCCTATCTTTTGTCATCTAAGTAAATTTTGGTGTTGGGTTGTTTTAATATAAAGTGCAGCAGGTGTTCGAGATAGAAGGTAAATCCTATCTTTGGTGTTGGGTTATGTTTGGTTAGGTTGATGACTAATCAGCCAGGTTTTTTTTTGGAGCGTTTAGTTGAAATAAATAGTTATGGAATCTGGAAGAATTGTTTTGTTCCAGTACCTCATGTTGAGTTTTTTTTTACTTCCTGGAGCTTGAGGCGTTGGTGGTTTGTTTGAGTTTTAGAGATGAGGCAAGAGGACTTGCAGCGAAAAATTTCCAATTTTCAAACTCCATTTTTCAATTAAAAATTTTTCTTCAGGAGGAAGAGGGGTACTGTAACGCTTTTTTTTTAGTACCTCTCGCTCCCGTTCGATTGATAGTTTGCGCAAGAGTGTAGAGCGCGCTTAATACGGTTTTTGTAGTCCCTCGGTCAGAGTGAGTGAACTAGGATGTCGAAGCCTATAAATACTCTGTGCGCTCTGTCGTCCATCTTTTTTATTCAAGTCGTGAATACGCAAGGACATTTGTCGTCGAGATTGGATATAAAATACCTTGAAGCATTAGTTTTATATGTAGAAGATGTTTGGAGGTTAATTAGTGAGTTTTCTTTTGTGGCATATCGATTTTTGTGCTGAGTTAAATCAGCCATCTTGACAAGATATATCCCTTTGTCTGTTTCTTTTCAGGTCCACCACGAGATGTAATCCCTCGTTATCTTATGTAAAGTGAATTACTTCTTTGAGAAACCCAACGTTGTTGGTATGTATCACCTTGGGCATCTTCCACAACCCGTATTTTTCGTATTGTGGTGCTGTAGTGTCATATGCTAATTACATGTGTTTTGTTACAGGGTTTTTTTTTTCTCTCGGTTTCTTTCTTTGTTTTTTTTTATGGATACTCCTTTTACACACCATTCTATTGCAACGCTCCCGGAATGACATGAGGATTGAGACGACAGACATGACGAATTAATCTCGTCCATGAAACCTTTATAACAGGCCAAAGCCTTCAACAAACAAACATCAAGATCCAAGTTCAAAGGTACTATATTTTAAAGTAAAATTTAATTAGGTTAAACTTAGCTTACCGAATTTTGTAAATCAATGTAAAGTGATTTCTTAATATAACTGTGCTCCATACTTTTGTGTTTGATTTCATAGTGTGTCTGTGTTCTCGTTTGTGTGTTGAGAGGAGCTGGCGCCCTTATAGATATAAACTTTGTTACCTCTCACACCTCTGAGTTGGCCATCCCACGACCCGAGGAAGAGCTAGCCTCGCTACCATCTAGGAGCTTTCCATCTGCTCTGGGGTTAATCCGACCTGGTGGCAAGTGACTACTAGCTACCGTGCCCTCACCCACCAGAAACCTAGGCTACAAGTGCGGCCAAGAAACTAACTGTGCTTAAATCTGTAGCCACTTCAATATGAGTAGCTCGCGTTGTCATGCATGTGAAAATGCAAATCCACGCCTTGCGAGTGCGTACCCCACGGCCACGGGCGGGCGTGTACTGCAGCGGGCCTGCGTAGTCGCAGCCGACGTGGGTAAAAGCCTTATCTACCATATTAACGCGGTGGCTGGGAAAATCAGCCATGAGCGGGTATGTCGGGCGCGGTCTAGCACGGAAACACGTGTTACAACGGTGAACTCTATGTCTAATGAGGCGGCGAGCGGAAAGAATCCAAAACCTTTGTCGTAGCAAAGAGTGAAGTAGTTCAGGCCCCGCGTGTTGGTGTTTTTTATGATAATAATCGATTATCAAATCAACAATATGGTCACGTCGGGGTAAAAGTAAAGGATGTTTGGCGGTATAGTCTTCAGCGGAATTTGCTAATCTTCCACCTACGCGAATGAGTCCATCTCTGTCTATAAATGGATTTAGTTTATTTAAAACGGTTGAACATGACTTATTATTTTTTAAGCTTTAGATCTCATCAATAAAATAACATTCTTGTAAAGCGCGTATGATTCTAATTTCAGCGAAATCTAGATCGGAACTCGAACTCGAAATTTTGAAAATGAAGAAAAACGAGTGCTAAAGTCTTGTATAAACGTCATTGAATTATTAGAGACTAGCGAAAGAATCTGCGATTTCTGTTCAGGTATAGATTCGTCAATCTCTTAACTAATATTTTTAAGACTCCACTCGGCGGGATCGCGGGCGGCCCACGGCGGACCATGAAACCATAGCGGGTGCGTTAACAATTTATCTGGAGTAAGCCCGCGTGATAAACAGTCAGCAGGGTTTTCAGTGCCGGCGACGTGGTAAAAACAGCTTGCGGGAATATTTTCTATTATTCTTACTATGCGGTTTGCTACGAAGGCTGAAGGCGAATATTTTACTTATTGGAAAGCGTGATTTTATAGTATCTGTAACCTTGCGTATTAAGTTCGATAGCAAAACCGCTGCGCAGAGCTCGAGTCGCGCAATAGACACGACTTTGACGGGCGATACTTTTGATTTCGCGGTAATTAAGTTGACTACGTAATCGTCCCCTGAGCGGACCTGAGCATAGACAACACCTCCATATGCTCGCTCGCTAGCGTCTGCGAAACCGATAATATTAATTTCACAAGACTGCACTAAGCCTAGGTGTCGAGGTATACGAAGAGAGTTTAATAATGGCATCTCTTGACAGAATTGCTGCCAGGCCGCTTGAATCCGCTGCGGCGGCTGACTATCCCAGTCACATTTCAGTAGCCAAAGCTCTTTGATAAGCAGCTTGGCGTAAAGAATTACCAGCGCGACCAATCCTAAAATATCCCATAAGCGGGGTACAGCGGAGAGAATAGTTCTTTTAGTACACGGCTCATTCGGTATCTTAACTTGGAAATAAAAGCAATCTGTGTATTTATTCCAACATAAACCTAATATCTTTCGCGGGTTAGATTCATCAAACATTTTCTTTGCGTCAGTTTTATGCGATTCGGGAATGTGTTTAAGTACTTCGTCTGAGTTACTATTCCATTTGACGAGATCGAACTGAGCTTTCTTAAACAACGCGATAAGATCTCTACTGAGGCTGGATGCCTCCTGCTCAGTCATCACCGAGTAAGCGACATCATCCATGTATAACGCGGAAGTGGCGACAGAAGCGGCGGCGGGATAATTTTTACCTTCGTCCTCGATTAGTTGCGTAATAACACGAAGTGCGTGAAACGGACTTGATTTAATACCAAAACAAACACGATTAAACTGATATTCAGCAATGGGATCCGTCGTTTTAAAGCGGTATAATATTTTTTGAAATCGGCGGTCAGGCTCTCTAAGAATTATTCTTAAAAACATCTCACGACAGTCGGCTGATAAACAAATTTTAAATAATCTAAAATTAATTAAAATCGAATACAAGTCACCCTGCAAATTACGTCCCGAATGAATAATGTCGTTTAAGGAAACACCCGTAGTTGACTTACAGCTAGCGTCTAAAACAATACGTAGCTTAGTAGTTTCCTTATCTTCTCTAAAAACACCATGATGTGGTATATAGTATGACGGGAGTAAACTATCGCCGCTATTGCTTACACGTGAGATATAGCCCTTGTCTATATAACTGTGTATTACGTCGTTATATGCGGCGCGAGCGTTCAATGAAGCCTCTAACTTGCGTTCTAAACATAAAAAACGTCTATGAGCTGCGGCGTAGGAATCGCCTAATGTAAACGGATCCTCGCGAAACGGAAGTGCGACTACATAAGTACCACTCTCAATGCGGGAAGTGGTTGCGTTAAAATACTCTTCGCACTCAAGTTCGTCTGCGGTATACATGGGCGGCGCGGACATCTCCTCAAGCTCCCAGAAGCGCCTGAGAAGCGCGTCTACTCGATCACAGCATGAGGTCGTAACATTAGAAATATTACAAGCGGGCGTTGAATACAAAGCGGGAACTGAACCCATTAAAATAAAACCTAAAACAGTTTGTATTGCGGGCGGAATATTACTAAACTCGCTATACACTATGGTGGGCATTAGCAAGTGCGGGAATAATGAACTACCAATTAAAATATCTATGTTACCGGGAGTAGCAAACTAACTGTCGGCAAGCGGTAAGGAATGTATATGAGTGAACCCTTTAATGTCTACTGGGACGGACGGCAAACATTCCGTGATGACGTCCACAATAAGCGACGACATATTGTAATTAACATTTAAATTAAAGCGTGAGTAAAATGTAAAATCAACAAACCCATTTATTGATTTTTGCGAGCCTCCTATACCCTTAACCGTAGTATGCGACGGTCTCGATTTACTCAATAATCCTAAGCGTTTACAACAATCGTATGTAATAAAATTGCTTTGCGAAGCGCTGTCTAACAAACATCTAATTAACTGTTGTTTTCCATTAGCGTCGAAAACAATAACTTGAGCCGTAGCAAGCAAAACTGTAGCATTAGCCGTTGAACAGAGTGATAAGTTATTGTTCATATTATTTTGCGAGCGTTGCGCAGGCGCGTCCTGGGATCGATTCTCGGTTGGATGCGGTTGCGCATGCGCGGGCGGCGGCGGATGCGCAGACGCAGGCGCGATGAGCCCGGCACCGGCAGTCGAGCTCCCGGGTATGCAGCGCGCGGTAGTGTCGCACGCTCCCGTGAAATGTAACAAAGTATGATGTCGCTGACTACAGGCGCGGCATGTTGACTTCGAACTACACAGACCAGCCTTATGTTTCGTACTTAGACAGTTAATGCACCCGTTATTATCAATACATATAATAAAACAGTAAAAAAAACGTGTCTGTACATTTAATATTTTTACAAAAAAAATTATCTAGGGTTATAAAGAAATGAAAAAAGAGTAAAAATCTGAAAAAAAAAATTTGTCTGTTTGTTTGTAAGTTTGTCTGTTTGCACACGCTAATCTCTGGAACCGCTCGACGGATTTGAATGAACCTTTTTTTGATGTATAGCCGTGAAGCCGGGGCAACATATAGGGTATATTTTATTTCGGTTACTGGAACACCTGATGCAGAACCCTTAAGGGATCATCAAAACCGTAAGAAATATAGATATGATGCCTTAACAAAAGTTGTCCAGGATGATGAGCAGATTCTGCAGACATAAAAAAAATCTAGGATCTAAAAAAATTGTAATAGATTTTTAAAAGTTATGCCTAAAACTTACTAGAATATGGTGGAGATGTTCGGCATACAGATCAGAAGTACTCATTGCTCAGTTGCGCTTAGACCGACCATGAGTCTAAGGTCGTGGGTTCGATCCTGCTCGCGTAATTTTTTTTATTATATTTTTTTTTATTTTGTTTACAATACCTAAATATTTAGTTGTGAACAAAATTGTCTTTGACACCACTTGATTTCAATCAAGATCCAATGAGATATCGTAATAATTTTAAAAGAACTCCGTAATAAAATAGGTAGGTATGTTCGATAAGACGCGGGCGGGCGAGCGAGTGATTCGCTGGCATGGCCGGCCAGTCACGCTGTTAATTGTTCGAGATACCTACCAAACTCTGGGTGCCTATGACCATATTCACCCAACTTTTATGATTTCACTTGGAAATAAGATTTCTTTGAATGAACCAACAAATTTTTGTAACGGTTGGGAGTCAGACTACGCACGAGTTTAATTTTATAACCTTCTATTCCAAAATATTAAAAATACTAAGTTTTTAATATACTAAATCGGTGAATAAGCCCGAATTTGACCTCATTCTCACCTGATGGTAAGTATAAATGAGGTCGAATACCGAAGCCAAGCCAGTTCTATCATAAACCCGTTTGCGGGTCTAGAACTGCCTCTTTATAGAATGTTTTCGGGACGCGTCACCGCTGGCAATAGTGATATTTGATGGCAAATTTCAGTCAGCCGAGACAGTCCGTTTACCACCAAGCGGGGCTCTTTCGGATTAGTCAATTATTCAGAGGCGGTAGGGTTATTCTAGGGGTACCTAAATTATAACTAAATTGTCGTCAAAATCAATGAATGCTGGGTTTCAATATTTTACACGAGTAAAAGCTACTAAAAACGAATGGTAGGTAGTTATAACAATAGTAAGTAGTAATTTGACAAGACTCTCTATCCAATAAAACCTCTATCCCTAAAATGACTTTTAAGGTATGCCCGGGAAGAGAAGCAACTGGTACATTCTATGATTTTCTGTTGCTCCCAGTTCAGCGTGGAAGCAACGAACGAACAGTGTTTTTGATATTGTAACGTGGCATTATTAGCCAGAAGAAAAGAAACTGAACTACACTAAAAATAAACATGGGAATAAGAATTCTAAGGAAATACTCCTGGTAAAAGTACTAGGAGCTTAAAAATAATAAATCTGAAAAATAGTTGGTATGCAGTAGAAAATTTTGCTATGTTGATAGGGCTAAATCATTAATAAAGCTTCTTGCGCGATTTAATACAGGTAGGTACAGAAGGCAGCAGGTCAAGCATTGGGTACATTACCTGTCAAATTTCCCCAAACAATTTTAACTTGGTAATGTCGAGGGCATAGACTTCAGATTCAAGTAAAAAAAAAATACAGATTTGTAAGACTTGATGTGCTGCCTTCTGTACATACAGAGATAATATTGTAAGAAAGTTAAACTTAAAATAATGGGCCTCAAGGTTTTATTTATTTCGTGATCATTTCTACCTCTTGGAAGTTAGAAACCGTAGATTTAGAAGTAGAATAAAAAGTACCGTAGGTAGGTGTTAACTACCAAAAGAAATTACATTAATATTGGCTCAGCCATTTTACCGTGAAAAGTAGCCAATCATAACTATAGATAGATACACATTATACACTGATAATGCCTGGATGGATGGATCTTTGCTACTCTTTCACGCAAAAACTGTCGAATGTATTCTTCTGAAACTTTACAGTAATATAGCTTTACCTAGAATAACAATAAGCTATAATTAATGAAGATAGGTATAAGACACTTTGTCACCCGATTTGTTTATAACGCAATGTGCCTAATATAGTTATCTATGTTTGTAATGTACCTAATATAGTTACCTATGTTTGTGGTTAGGAGTTATACATATTTTAGGGGCGAAGATTCTTCATTTTTATTTTTGTAATTAAAGATAGTACTTAGGACCTTGGAGAAGAATATAACCTACTCGAAATACTAATTCAATACAGACGAAGTCGCAGGCATCATCTATGTAATATACCTACCTACCTATACTTTTTCACAAAACACCTAGGTGAAACTGCGGATCACAGCTTTGTTGTAACAGTTTTTGAAGTAACTCTGTCTGTTTATCTATCAGTAACGCTTTCACAGCTTAACTACTGAATCGATTTTGATGAAATTTTGAATAAGGTAAGTTTAAACTTCAAGGAGAATATAATAATAGTATTTATCCAACTCCAACAACCGGTATCCACGCGGACGAAGTCGCGGGTCACAGCTAGTCCTTAATAAATTTAAATCTATCTAACGGTGATAACTTTTGAAATGCTACACATTTATAATAGTGATCGTGTATGTTATGATTGCATAAAGAACACTTACTCTGTCCTGTGCTCGTAACGTAAGACTGCGGATTTGGATATTTAACTAAAGCGACGCGCGGCTTATTCTTAGTTAACTTCGTACTGGTGCTCGCGGGTTGTGAATTTTGATAAATCCGACATTGGGTTTTTATAAACGTAATAAAGCTGTCCAGTTTAGGTAATTTAATATCGTAACTATGCATTTCAAATGCGCGTATGGTATCGGTATCGAATTTACGTATGGCTATATGTAGTAAAATAAAGTCTGTGAGGTCTTGAATACCTAAGTTTTTAAGCGAAGTAACTGCGGTAACGAATTTATCTATAAATAGTGAGTAGTTAGAACCCGATGACGGAGAATTATTAAGCGTTAAATTTAAAACTTGATCTAGATAGTTAGAACCTAGAACACGGACATCCTGATATCTATCGAGCAATGATTGAAATATGATTTCGTAGTTTTCAGCACACGGATTAATACCTGCAAGTACTGATTGTACCTTAGATGATAACTTCCCAAGTAAATAATATAATTTATCAGCGTTGGTAAGTGACGAATTATCGTGAACGGTAGATTTAAAAGTCGCATAGAATAAGGGCCAGTTTTGTATTTCACCATCAAACGATACGAGTTCTATGGGCGGTAACCTAGGTTTAGATATCTCTTTCTGACGGACACTGGAGGACACAGTAGCGGTTAGTTGCGACAATACTTGTTTAATCGAACAAAATAAATCTTCAAAGGCGGAATAAACTTGGTAATTAGGCTTTGCGGTAGGATTTTCAGTTAAAATATTTTCGTTATATTCATCTAACACGTTATGAAATTGACTGCGAATACTTTCAATAGTAACACACGCGCTAATAAACGATTCTTTTCGTTCCTCGGAGGTGTGAGCCATCTTAGACTGTTCATAAATGTCTTGAATGCGTTCAAAAAGAGCGTTCCGTTTAGCTTCTAACATTATTACTTTAGGGCTTACGGAACATGATAATTTATCTTCACCTCGTGGCATAATTGAGCAATATATGTTAGTATAGGGTAGGTATAACGAATAAGAGTAATGGCGGAATAATTATAGATATATCTTATAATAAACTAAATATTACTGATAGATATTGCGGTTTATTAAGGCGATCCTGTGAGGGCGGGAGAATTTAACGAAGGACCAAGCGGTAATTATAAAAAAAGGTACAGAGCATCCGGCTCGTTTGGACCAATAAAATGGAGGCGCCACAGAGGGTCACTCCCCATGCGATGGTTCAAATTAATTATGTTTCGCGGAAATGTAGATAAATATTAAATAGCTTCGATGGACGATAATCACAGGAAAATTATTACAATTAAATAATGCGATATAGGGGCGGGAAATGAAAAGGGCACGCACCTTGCTTCTCTGTCGGGGTTGCTCCGGCGGCGATAGGGTGAAAGTCCAGGTTTTAAGTTTCACTATGCGTGCGCACGCAAGCACAAAGAGTCCAGCAGCACAGATTAACACAAAGAATCCACAAGGTGTTGCAGCGGTGTATGCGGATACCGGCGTCAAGCGACGTCGTCTTAGCGGCACAGCGGTCGATCGTTCACTGCTTCCAGTATGTTCTTCCTCATAAGGTGCGTGCGGGGGTAGGTCCCTAACTAACCGGCGATGCGCGAGAGCTTTTAATTTAACCGCGATAAGATTTGCGAATAGAGTAGGCGCGAACAGGTACTGTAATAAAGGTTTTTGGCAATGTTTTCGCCATGTTGAAAACTACAGCTGACTAATCTGATCGTAACATTTGAATATAAATTTATTTGAAAACTAGTAGATACTTTACTTAGTTTAAGTCCAGTACTTTTCTATTTTGTGAAATTGGTATCTGTTCAAAGATTATAAAGAATAGGAATCATAAACAAATGATAAAGGTGTCAAAATAATCCGCTTTATTAAAACTGATCTTTTACCATGGAAATTAATATTAAAATTCATTACATGTATGCCTGTCTGACAAACGCTACTCTTAAACTGAAATTATGATGATTGATTACTTTTGTAACTTCTTCTTCTTAGCGTGTCGATAAATATTTACTTATATTATATTTTGCCCGCCCAGAAACTTGCCACCTTTATGGCATTATTGTTGGCTTGTGCAAGGTCCTCGGTAGTGCAGGTTTCCGGGCACATGGGGAAGGAGAGAAGGTGTTCCATTGTTTGAGGAGTCGCGCCGCACAAACAGTGCTCACCTCCGTCAACCCTGAAACCCCATTTCCCCATTTTTCTTTGCTACGGCCGACCTGGGTCCGGAGTCTGTTTAGGGACTTCCAAATTGGCCGTGGCAAATCTTTTCCGGGCGGAAGGTGTTCAGACAGAGTCAAGGGGGGTTGGGCAAATTTTTCACTCCATAAGTTGACTCTCGTTCTAGCGGCATCGGCAGGGTTTATTGGGGGGACCGAGTGGTAAAAGCTTTTTCGGCTTTTTAGCCTTAGGGACACGGAAGAATAGTGATGCATGGGGTGTTTGGGATCTGTGACCATTTTTGATTTCTCGACACAGCTCGCTGTGTATCTGCGAACGTCTGGAGGGGCAATCCCAGCGAGTGGGTACAGCTTCTCTAACGGAGTAGGTTTTAAACATCCAGTAACAAGCCGACAGGTGTCGTTGAGTGCTGTATCCACCCGCGTAGTATGGCTTGAGCGACCCCACACAGGGCAGGCGTATTCTCCAGCAGAGTAGCAGAGTGCCAGACCAGACGTGCGTAGAACAGCAGGTGAGGTGCCCCAGTCTGTAGTTGTCAGGCGCTGCAGGATGTTATTGCGAGCGGATACTTTCCTATTGACTTTGAAACAGTGTGCTTTGTAGGTTAGTGATCTATCAAGGATTACTCCTAAATATGTAGGGTTTTTACAGTGCATAATTTGTTCACCTCGCCAGTGGATATTAAGTAACCGATGTGCTTGCCAGTTGCGAAGGTGAAAAGCTTGGCATTGCGTCTTAGTGGGGTTCGGCCTCAGGGCATTTGCGTCGTAGTAATTGCCCAGGTTGATTAAAGCCGAGTTCAAATTTGCTTCCGCCTCCTCGAAAGTTGTTGTCTGAGTGGCCAGTGCAAGATCATCAGCATATAGATAGCTTCTGGTGTTTGGGCTCGCTAGTTGGTCGTTCGTGTAGATATTAAACAATATCGGTGCCAGAACGCTACCTTGGGGGAGACCATTTTTCTGATTTCGCCATCTGCTTTTGTCTTCGAGGAGGCGTACTTGGAACCGGCGATTGTGTAGCATTTCTCTGAGCAATTGCACAAATTTTTGATCTTCCGTTATATTTGTAACTTTCCACAATAGACGGTTGATGTTGACAGTATCGTATGCAGCTGTTAGGTCGACAAACATGACTCCAGTTATTTTGTTTGTCTCGAACCTATCTTCAATGTGTTGAGTCAGATTGAGGATTTGATTGCAGCATGATTTTCCAGGTCTGAAACCCGCTTGGTCTGGTATTAGTTTGTTGTCAATAAGGCTAGTTAAGCGTCTTAATAACATCTTTTCAAATAGTTTGAATGTGTGGTCTGCCATGAAGAGAGATTGGGCGGAAACTACTTGGGTCGTTTAGTGGTTTGCTTGGTTTAGGAATTGCAATCACTTTAGACTTCGCCATATTTTATACCTTTTGTAACTGTTAACCTAGCATCATCTCAGATACTCTTTATAATAATCATTATCACTACTTACTCTTACATCACCTCCGTCTTTATGAAACTAATTAAACAAATTATTGGCACGACTCGTCGAATTTGGACATCAGCTGTTGCAAGCCCCCAGGGGATTCTGCTATGAAGTAAAGGTCATCGTCGTACATCAACTCAGTGATCACGGCAATGATTCAGTCTGGTAAGTTTAAAAATATTGCCGTCCGTGTGAAAATGGGTACGGAGACCTTCAGAAGTTATTTTAAAGACCTTTTAGACTACAACTGCAAAATATAACGCGAACAGCTAAAACGCACCCCTGTTTTACCCCACAGGTGACGGGTAAAAAATCGGACTGTTCGCCGTTAGCAGCGACGCAGCACTGCATGTCGTCATGCATGTACCTACACCCAATTTTACGAAGTACATCGAGGCCTTTTCAAAATCGAAGTCAAAATTTTATCAGGAATTATGTAAAATGTTGATGGAGTTTTGTTTCATTATAAATCAAAGAGACGTTTAAAATTGCACGCAACTATTTTATTTTGTATCACAAATGCTTTTTGAATATTGAAATCATAGCTCTTTCCCCAAAAGAGTATGCTATATCGTTGTTTGAATTCTACTTGGGCATAGTATACTAACTTAAGATGGCTAATATCAACTTCATACCGCAAGATCGTAGCATATAGCACGCTGAACTTATTTTACGATCTACATCTTGGAGTTCACATTTACAATTTAACAAGTTGTCAATATGTAGCCCTAGGAATTTAACAATATCAATCAATAAATTTTTGGGTTCAGTGGCAACCAGCCGTCGATACTGAGCGGCAGGCTATTATTGCCACGTGATGAGACAGACACGCCAACAGAGGAAATTTTATCATCATCAAATGGAATACGTATTTTTTTCTGGCCTTATTTCAAAAAAGCATGACGTTTGTCTTGGAACTATTAATTTTAAGATCTTTAGCAGTAAACCAGTCCGTAAAAAATGTGAGGGCTTCATCAATTGTTCATTTAAGGTCCGTTATATTATAAGCCGTTACTATAGCGTTTGTGTCATCTGCAAAAACTAGCAAATTAACTTTTTCCTGAAGAGGACCGCTCACAAAGTCAATCATGTCATTTATAAAGATAGCCTTATTTATAGCCTTACTCCAATGTTAAAATTTACTAACTGAGACTTAAACACATTTTCACACTTACGATAGGATGTGAATAGCTGTTAGGCTTTTTCTTTACTCCATAATAATTTAATTTTTCAAAAGCAACACACTCAAGACTCACCGTATGAACCGTATCGAATGCAGAGCTTAAATCCAAGAAAATACCGAATCCAATAAATATTGGATCAGTGTGTCAATGGCATCCATTGTTACTACGTGGTTTTTATAACTAAACTGTCTTAAATTCAGTACCCTACATTTTTTAAGATGACTAACAAGTCTTCATTTAAACACTTTCACTAATAATTTTGAGAAAGCCGGCAAAACCGAAGTTGGCCGAAACATTTTTGTATCATGCATGCATAACATAAATAAAATATAATATTTGTCGATACATTCAGCTACTCAACATTCTTCAAATTTCATAGTTTAAAATTGTGTTCACGAGATATTTGTAGAATACATAGTTTAATGACATTAGAGACACCAACGCAACTTACTGCACTGCAGGAATAAAAGGTCTGCTAAATTGCCCATTACAATACCGAGCTACTACATGTATGTTATTTACTACTAATTTTTTACCAACTAATTTGATTGCATGTGGTCTTTGTGTTAACACTCAGAACCACTTAGGTCTTCCTGTAGTCGTTTGTAATAATTAAATTCGAAGATTGAATGGGTCTCTTTCATTTCATCCACATACACGAGGGTCATAGAGTGAACAAAGATTCCGAGATGTTAATGGACATGAAAATAATTAATCGAAATGGCCGAAAAGTGGTTCTTGAAGAAACCTTTATCGACGTGTTGGAGAATTGCTGGAGAATAAAACTCTTTACTTTGCATTGTTTTTTAAAAGATGTATGAAAAAGGTTGTCACTTTGGAGCTTCAATCTTTTAACCATGCGAAATATAAATAATCATTTTGTTTAATAAATTAAAAGTAAAAAAAAACTTTTTTAAAAACAAAGTGCTCGTATTTACGGACTCTTATGGAATTGAAATATAAAAAGTAACATAAAATTATTTTACATGTTTATCTACAAAAGCAAGTCTTGCGACAAGTTGTTATTTCATATAAATTATGTTAAATTTGAAATGAAGTTAATGTAAAAGTTTTAGAGTTAAAGTTTATTTTTTCTTTCTGCCTCAGATGCCAATGGTTGCGGGTTCGATTCCCGCCCGGAACAAGAAAAAAAAAGTTCCGGGTCTGGGTGTTCATGTATATATGTGTTTATATTCCCCCTATAGGTATACTTTCCCCCCTAGTTCGCTAAATTGTATCTCATAACACAAGCTTCGCTTATTTCGAGGCCATGTAGTTGGTGTGATTATCTGGGAGGTGGCCATAGGGGGTCCATATCGGATCACATAAAATTCTTACTCCTATTTTTTGTAACACTATTGGTACCTACTGTCCTACTTTTTGACGAAAAGTATGTTATAGTATAGTATTAATCAGGTTTAAAAATAAAACAACAAAATACAATCTATACTTTTACCTGACTACGGCACGCAAAGGAGGGTTATGTTTTCAGCGCGTATTTACGTATGTCTGTTTCTTGTTCCCTGATTTCTACTGAACTGCCGGAAGGATTTAAACAAATGAAGTATCGAAAGGGTATACTTTGAATTAATCTTTAATTTGGATTTCAATTTGGTTTTAGTTTTTATCTTGATGTAGATCCAATGTTAATTTTGTTTCTGACTATTTTTGATTCTATTTTGATATTAATTTTTTAATGAAGTTTAATTTTATAATGTGAAATAACAATCTTAATAATAATTAACGTTTGAAATAAATATAGGTATTTTATTTCATTTTAATTTTTATTTTATAAAATATTTGTGTTAAATGCGCGAGTAATAATGGATTCATGAAATTTCAAGATGGCGTCTTAAATAATCATTTGAAATGAAGTTATAAAGGCATAAAGACAAATAATTTCTGATTTCAACAATATTGGTATCAAATGAAAGCTAATGCTCAGCCAATTCCAAATATACAGGGTGTTTGGTAACAGGATGCAAAGCTGAAAGGTGGTGGTAGTCTAGACCATTTAGAACATTTTGAGCCATACATGCCTAAGACAAAGTGGGATAGTTTTTTTTTAAATAAAAGATTTAGGGTTTTTCCAAGAAAACTCCAAAATTTGACAATAAATCTCTAACAGTACTACTATTACTGTAGGTAGATTTTTTTTATTTTCTGTTTTGGATTGTCTACAGTAGAATTATAAATTACAGTGAATGTCTATTGTATACAGTCACTGTAATTTGAAACATCGGCGACTCAAGAAAAAAAAAACTGAAGGGGTTTGAAAATAAAAAATAACAGAAAAAATATTTAAGTGTTTTTTTAGGATGGATTAAAAAAAAACTAAAATATTCTTGGTTATTAAAATCATTTTCAAAATATGCTTAGCGATTGTTCTTTCATTTAAGCTAGAAATAAGCTAGCTAAACTAATCAAAGGGATTTTTTTCCTTGTACTTATGACAAACTCAAACAACAAAAATTTGGTTAATTATTTATTTCTATGCATACATTAAAAAAGAAAACATACGTTACTCGTGCTCAAAATGGGACCCGTGATTTCTAATACAAGCCCGAGCTCGTCTTCTTACTTCCGTAGTAGTAGTTCCCAAAATCATTTCTTCTTTCATGGTTTCAAAAGCTATCTGAATTTTCTGTCTCAACTCTTCTACAGTATTGATTTCTTTTGTGTAAACCAGCTCCTTAGCCCGTCCCCAAACGCAAAAATCAAGGGGTTTTAGATCGGGCGACCGAGCAGGCCAAGGGATTGGTCCACCTCGGCCGATCCAACTGTCCGGGAAACAGTTGTCTAAGTGTTCCCTTACAGCCAAGGTGTAATGGGCGGGGCAACCATCGTGCTGAAACGTTACTACTTCAGGCAGCTGATCCTCGTCAATAAACTCGGGCAAATCGTTTTGCAGAAATTCTAAGTAATTATTTCCATTTAAAATTGCTGGCAAAAATGTGGTCCAATAAGGGTTCTTCCTATTATTCCTGCCCACACATTGAGGGAAAATCGTCTTTGGAAAGACTTCTGTTTTTTCCAATGTGGATTATTTTCCTTGTCAGCCCATTGGTGGAGATTATGGAAATTTGTTATACCTTCCCTCGAAAATCTGGACTCATCGGTCCAAAGAACGCTTCTCAAAAACCGCCCGTCTTCAATATCGGAATTTAGAAAAAATCGACAGAACTGCACTCTTTGTGCAGAGTCTCCTTCTTCAAGACCTTGAACTCCAGTGCCGTGGAAGGGATACTTTCCCTCGCGATGAACGGTGCTCCACACTTTCCATATGGACAGATTCAGATTGCGAGCTGCCACTCTGACGCTCGTAGTTAGATCCTCAGCAAATGCACGTAGAATGTCATCCTCCACATCAGGACGATTACTTCCGGGATTTCCTCCACGTTGTCGACCTATTCCAACTTCATTTAGTCTTCGGAACGTGTTAAACACTTAAATATTTTTTCTGTTATTTTTTATTTTCAAATCCCTTCAGTTTTTTTTTCTTGAGTCGCCGATGTTTCAAATTACAGTGATTGTATACAATAGACATTAGAAAATCCAAAACAGAAAATTAAAAAAATCTCCCTACAGTAACAGAAGTACTGTTTGAGATTTATTGTCAAATTTCGGAGTTTTCTTGGAAAAACCTTAAATCTTTTATTAAAAAAAAACTATCACACTTCGTTTAAGACATGTATGGCTCAAAATGTTCTAAATGGTCTAGACTTCCACCTCCTTTCAGCTTTGCATCCTGTTACCAAACACCCTGCATATACATTGTACTGCTTTAAATTAACCATATTCACAGAAACACTAAAAAAAGAAAAGTATTTTTAACATTAATGGTTTTCATTTTGTTACGAGGTATATACGACTGTTTATTTATTTTTATTTTATTCGCTTACATTCTTTGCACTTTTTTTGTAGGCATTTTAATGTTTTAATGTAGATCAAAGGAAACGGGATTTTTAATATCTATTATACACAACTTTAAAAAATATTAAAGTATTTTGTATATAACTCATAATTAAGAAGGATTATTCAGCAGGGATCAAATCTTGTTTGGGGAAACAATATTTAACGAGTCTATTTGAAACTTAACATGTCTGAGACTTTTCACCATACACTTTTATTATCAAGTTGGGTTACAAGATTTTTATGGTTGCTCCCCCCATGGTTTCTGGTCACAAGATGTAACGGTTTTATATTCCAACACATAGGTAAGTACTAGAATATGACATTGTGGTAGGGATGAATTTAACTGTCTATGTGTAAAAGCATTATCATCATCTTCAATGAACGGACGAAAAATATTGAAAGAATTTTTTTATTTATTTATTTGTAAGTACATGTGGCCAGCACTGCCATCATAATATTAATATTCAAGCTAAGAGCTTCAAGCTAAAATAAGTTGCAAATTCTTCTAAAAACTCAAGTCGATGAGAGAGTGGTATCGGAGTGTAATATTATGTCGCGAACCGTTGCGAACCCTGTTGTATATTAGTCCTCACCTTTCTAAAAGAAGCTCTGGCAGGGTGGAAGAATATTTCTTCGGTACTTGAGGGAACAACATGGGAAAACAGTAATGTCACCACAAAGGCTGGGGAAATAAATTAAATGTAAAAAATCTTTTAAAAACAAGCCTTTATTTAATTGCCCTAAAAATAATAAAAACTTTAATGCTAAAACTTTTACTATAAACTTAAAACGTCATTTAACATTTGACACAATTTACAAACATGAAAAGCTTTTTTTTATGATTTAAAATACACAAATATACGGCTAGTGCAGAATGGAACGAAGTAAGCTTTTTAAAAAGGAAAAGAAAGAAATTGAATCTAGTTATTATTCTGTCGACTTTAGCATTTGATAGCGTAAATTCCAAAGCCTGGTTTTAAAAATATACTTTAATTACATTACTACCAATAGTACGTCTTATAATAGAAAACAGAAAGCTTCCTACATAAAGGTGAAATGTTGGTATAATGGCAGTGACGATCTCTGTAGCAAAATAGTTTAGATACTTCTTTGGCGTTATAAATCGTTGCTTAAATTCCTAGGTAAACAACTTTGGGAAGCTAATTTTAGGTGTTTAACTGATCACCCCAATTCCTGCTTTAATTTAAGTTCAGTATTATTTACTTGAACTTAGGTACATAATGTCTTTATGAGTTGGCGAGAACCATGCAGCTAACATTACATTTTTAGCCCAAACTTTACAAACAACTAATAAATACTGTAGGTTGTGGTTTAAGCTTTTGGAATCTACAAATGAGACATATAATTATGTACCTACCTATTGTGTTGACAATAAAATTGGTACTACCACCTCTTCAGGTTCCACTATTAGCCACCCTTCGTAAGATTGTGGTGATGATTTCTGGCAATCTTACTAATATTATAAATGTGAAAGTTTGGATGTATGGATGTCTGGATGTATGAATGTTTGTTCCTCAATCACGGGAGTACGGCTCAACAGATTTGGATGAAATTTGGCATAGTGATAGTGTATAGTCTGGAATAGCACATAGGCTACTTTTTATCTTACTAGTATTATAAATGTGAAAGTTTGTATGTATGGAGGTTTGTTCCTCAACCACGGGAGAACGGCTTAACGGATTTGGATAAAATTTGGCATAGTGATAGTGTAGAGTCAGGAATAGGCTACTTTTTATCCCGAAATTCTCGCGGGATTCGAAATTGCGCGGGTAAAACCGTGCGCAACAGCTAGTGTTTTATAAAGGGCCAGATATTTCCTACAACCCGTGTGCTATCATCTTGCACTTCATTTTCACTTACCATCACGTACGTAGGAGGTCATAAGTGGACTTAATGTCTTATAAAGAATATTATATCAGATTTGTGCAATAACATAAACTAAAATAAAAAATGAAGATCTCCATGTATTCGATTATTATTGATTTGTCATTGAAAGAAATGTTCTTTGTACTGATTTTATAAATTTACCCATGGGAGCAAAGAAAAACATAGAATGTGCCAGCTGCTTCTCTTCCCGGGCATACTGTAAAAATCAGTTAAGGTACAGAGGTTTGATTGGAGTTTTTTTGTGGGCGATAGGCTGACCCCCTGTCACTGCAATAGTCTCTTTCCACCATTATATGGCCTCTGAATTTGTCGAACGTGACAACAGATGATTTTATAACCTCTGGTGTTCTGCTAAGAAACAAATATATTTCAAACTACCTGGATTCTCAACTTCTTCTGAGTAAAAAAGTAAATTTAACATACTTATAGGTAAAATCGTTATATGTCCCGTTGCCATTGGTAAGTCAGCATAGATTTTAAGTTAGTAAAAACCAACGCTTTCTCACTTTTGTTTCATTGCGTTTCCTTTTCATAGCGTATTACAGCTTCATTATCAAAATTACTGCCTAAAGCGATTTTTAAGACTGTACTATGCAGATCAAACGTAGAAAACCGAAGGTAGGACAAAAACGTACTTTAATTAATTTATAAAGTATAGTGCTTAGTAGGTACGGGATAAAGGCAGGAACGGGCGGTAGCCTTGGGTTTTTGAAATGTTCTATCACAAATACCCTCTTGCACCTTTTGTCCAACCTCAAGCAGTTTGTCAAGTTGGATAATATGCTTCTTATGTATTGGAAAGCTAAAAATATGTCAAACGTTTTCAAAAGGGCCAATATATATTGGTTGGACTTAAATCTCGTAATTTCATTATTTTTATTGCTGAACCCACAAAGAAGTGTGACTACCTTTATAAACATATTTTATCTCTTGAACACTTTTTGATGTTGGTGTGCGCTTATTGAAATAAGCTTTTAGTCCAGTCTAGTCCCCTCGGCCCCCAATCAATATAGTGTCCACTGGGCCACCAATTATAGTTCATTCTACCGTTGGAATTTTATATCAATTTTTATAGAAAAAATATTTCTTAAACTGGTGAACATTGCAAACTTTAAAAGTTGAAAGAAAGCCAACATACCAAAGTGAAACAATTTTCGGCAATACGGTGAATGACCACACAAAGTTTCAAACCTAATAACAAATAAAAACTTAACATTAATCTATACATATAATAAAATGGTAGGAAAGTCAAAACTGTACATTGAATATTTTTTTAAAAGAATAGGTACTTGGGGTATGATCTACAATCGAAACAGAAACAAAAATATAGTTTTTAGAATTTTTGTCTGTTTGTCTGTTTGTCTTTCCGGGATAAACTCAAAAAGTACTGCATGGATTTACTTCAAATTTGGCATGAAGATAGTTAAGAAGTTGGGTCAACATATAGGCTACATATTATCACGCTAGCAGTGTTATAATCGTAGGTGCGTTTGGTGCTGCATAGCGTTCACGCAGACGACGTCGCGGGCAGCAGCTAGTTACAAATAAACCTTTAGAAAAAAACCTTATAATCTATCGTCAATAACCTTATAAATCTATAATCCTTTTTAGGACATATCATTTTATGCGACCGCTCTGTAATGGCATCTTGTTTATCATTTAATCTAGCAACAGTCGTGAGGGATCCTTGTCGCGGAGATACCGGCTGCGGCGGGGGATCCGACACCGACGGCGGTGCATCTGATTCAATTATATTATGCTCATTATCTTCACAGTCCACCCACTCAGGCTCACACTCAGTTCTGTACTGTGGCGTTGATTGAGGGATTAGACGTTGAGTTGAGGGATTAGAGGATTAGAGTTGATTGACGTTGGATTAGCGTAAACTGCAATATCGCTTAAAACATTACTGGACTCATTACTTCCAGTAGGTATAATTGTAGTCACAGAGGGGTTGCAAGTTTCAAGGAGCAGGGGCACGTTGACCTCGGTACTTTAGGAGCTGATCAATATGACGGATACAATTGCTTTGCTTATCATGAACATACACCTTAAACATTCTATTTCCTATTCGTTCCCTAATTGTACCAAACTCCCAACTTTCCTTCCTCGCACTGTACCACCGAGCCTACACATGCTCATCGACTTCAAAATGCCTTCTACTGTCAATGTTCGCATTACTTGATTCCGGCGTGACTTTATTGTGTACAGGTAACATTACGTCTAATTGCGTTCGCAAAGGCCGCCCGAACATCAACATAGCAGGTGTCTGTCCGGTAGTACAGTGCACAGAATTCCTGTAGGTAAATAAGTAGCCGAGTAACTTTTCATGTATAACACTAGGTGCCGAGTTGGAACTTAATATCTGTGTTCATCACACAAATATCCGTCGCCGCCGGGATTCGAACCCAGGACCTCTGGCATAGAAGGCAATGTAAGTTACCCCTACACCAGCCGGTCGTTGGGTATGGTTCCATTAATACCCTAGAGTTATGTGAAAGCAAGAGACTTAAGCGTTGTTTTTTTAAAAATCGAATAAAGCACTCAAATTTGCAACTTATTACTTTTTTATTGGAATCCATCAATTGTCCTTTGCCATTTAGGCGGCTGCAAACTGGACGTCAGCGACAGCGACAGCAAAAGCGACAATTTTATTGGAAAGCTTTGCTATTCTAATTTCATATGCAGCAGTTAAATTATTTTTGGCGAGATAGAGACCTATTTTTAACGCAGAATATTTAAAAATGTAATCTAATAGAATATGGCACCCGTGCCAATCTAATGGTCGTATTACAGAATAGTACTCATGTATTGATACTAGTTTTGAAACTAGTATCAACGACTTTCTTTATTACAAAACGTTGCCTAATACTAGATTCAATGACCAGATATCACTTGAGTACTAAATGATTTGAACTGTGTTCACGCTTATTATAGAACTTTACTTATGCATATGCCAATGATTGAAACTAGTTTCACAACTGTATTCACTTGAGTGTGCTTTCTACCATACTTGAGCGTACTTCAAATTAAGTTTGTGTTATTGTGAACTGTGGCTTAGAGAAAAACTAGATAGGTAAGCGATTCGTGCCTTGTTTAATAGTGATCTGTATTAACTACAATGGATCCTTTCAGTGATATTGACCATTACGATAATATTTTTATACTCGAAGTGCGTATTCCACGACAATTATTACGAGATGTACAGGATCCCTTCGCCATGGACGAGCTAAACTTTAAAAAAAGATATAGGTTTACACAATCTATTTTATGCCTCAGCTTCATTTCAAGTAAGTTTAGGGCATTATAACATGTTGGTAAATTTTTGATAAGATACCAATTGTTGTATGATTTTAATTAAAAAAATGTTAGTATATAATGTTATTATTTCAGATTGTGTGTGGAGACTTACTGAATTTATCACAACCTGTTGTGTCAATGTATCTAATTTATTGGCCCGATTATGTCAACGCTTTATAAAATTTCCTCAGAATATGCAAAATGTCTGGTCTGGACTCAATTTAATAATTTAGGGCAAATTGGTACCTGGTCAGGATTGCCTAATATTCATGGGGCTGTAGATTGTTTTACGTTTCGTTTTTTTTGAGTGATAAATATAAATATATTTTCATAGTAAAAAGAAGCATCAGTTATAATTTAACCCTACTGCTTCTATCGAAAAACAGATAAATAATTCAAAACATTGGCAATTTTGTCATATATCATACAAAATTTAACGCAATTTGTAAGACATTGTAATCTAAACTTTGCGTATAACGTAACAGACCATTAGTTTTTGTTATTAAATGTAATGGGAAACAAATTTTTTTCAATGAAAATCCAGTATCAACTGAGTCAGATATTTGAAACTAGTTTCAGGTAATCTGGTTTTGATAATTGTTTTGTAATAAGACTAAAGCTCAAGTCAAGAATCAGCTGGTGAACGACCTTTACGTGAAACGAGTATTAAGTCTCGTTCTGTAATACGAGCATAAGTCAATAATTTAAGATAGCGCAAAGTTACAGACCGATATTTGTTGCTACGTATAACTAGTATGACGATTTTAGATAAAATTCACTTAGGCGCTAGACGATAGTAACTGCCCTGTTTGCTATATAGCGAGGAACTACGTTCATTTAGTTAGAATTCTAAGTCAACAAATTCAGCAAATATTATTTATAACTTTAGTAATAATATGATTGTTGACATACTTGATAAGACAAAAAATGAGAGGTATAATAGTATCAAAACGCAAATTGGTTACATGGACATGGAAGAAAATTTAATATGTTAGTTAATATATGGTTAAATTTTTATTAAAAATTCAGCAGGAATATTCCTGACCTGTCAAAACCAATCTATTATTCTTTTTGTATGTATGTATACATACGTTCATACTAATGATCGAAACTCTATAATATCCATAAATATTTTTATCCGTATTAATGAAAATCATAACGTCTATATTCATACATTTGTTTTATACTAATATATCTATTAACACTGTGATACAAAAGATTATGCAACAAGAAGGACACTGGAAGACGTCATCGGTACGGTTAGATGCTACGACGAGCGCAGCGAGGAGGAGCTGTTAGGTTGCATATAGGCCATACAATCCCTAGAGTGTGAGGTCGGTCACCACAACCCCGACATGATAACTCATCAAGACAAAAGATATGGTAATATTGTCTGTTATAAAGCAAGCTATTATGAACAACGACGTTATTAGTTGACGTATGTTCTTAGTAACAACATTATTAATTAAAGCAATATGATCAATCAATGCTATGAAGAAAAAAGTATGAAAAACAAAATAATGAAGATTGATAATCATGAACAAAAATCGGTAGTAAGACAAAAACTAGTAGTTAGAATTTTATGTGAGCCGAAATGGACCCATCTCTCACCATTTTACTAACAAACATGCTAAATCACTTAGTTTATAGTAAATAAAATCAATGTTACTTACTAAATTTAATAAGTAAACGTTGGTCACAGTTCTCATTCTTCTATTACTGGCAAGCGTTGCAATTACTAGACAGTTTCCTGATATTGATAGAATAAATATCAGAATATATGGCGGCAAGATGTATCGCCACTCGTAAGCATTTGTAACAACACTCCTCGTCGTTTCTACAGGAGGTATATCTTGTCGTTGTTGCCATGAAGTGATGTTAATTTCCGTCAAATTCATTTCATCCATCCTGCAACAAAGAGAAAATGTGAATATAATAAAAATCCATAGCTTTTGATATTTTTGGAAAACAAATAGTACACATACATACATACATACATAACTTCACGCCTGTCTCCCCTTGGGGTAGGCAGAGACTAGGGAACTCCAATTGCTACGATCCAGACATACCTCTATCGCTTTCCCAACGTTCATTAATCTCTTCAAACATGATCGTCGGTTACGGGTTCTTTTAACTAGACCCTTTTTAAGTATGTCGCCAATTTGGTCGGCATACGTTTGTCTAGGGCGATCCCTTCGGAGACCACCATCCATTCGTGCTTTTAACACCTCTTTCGTAAATCATTTTTCACTCGTCCTTTCCTAATGACCAAACCACCGTAGCATACCCTTTTTAATCTTAGTTACTTTTTTTTATATAAAATATGGATGGGACGTTTGTCTTCCATGACACCTGATATTAAGTGAACATGAAGACTAAGGTGGTACACGTATATCCACGAGAAACCTATTCACTCGACGCTTAAAAGTACTAGGACTATACTGGTCAGGTATCATACTACGTATTCTTTCAGTCCACATCTCTTTCTTATTTCACTATTTCGCTCCCTATCACTCAATTTCATTCCACACATTCTCCGCAAAGCTCTCATCTCCACAGCATTAATTATTTCATGTCTCTTCTGTCATACCAAAGATTCACTACCATACATAAGTGTTGGCTCCTAAACTCCCTCAAGTACGGCAAGACGAGCCTTATTCGGTATAACTTTGCTTGCCATAATCGAGTACAAGGCGCCATTAACACAATTTCCTGCTTTTACCCTCCTTTCAATTTCACCGTCATACATAAACAAGGATCCCAATTACCCAAACTTTCTCGCATGTTGAAATTTTTTGTCTCCTATCATAATATTGCATTCCGACATACCTTCATTTCTCTCCATAATCATGACTTTCATCTTACCAACATTTACACAAACCTTTCCTTTTAAATGACATATATCACAATGACCATTTGTTGCAATTCCAACGCTGACGGTGCAAGTAGAACTTGGTCGTCGGCGTAAAGCAGAGTTTTGATCACTGTCTCATTAATTTCTAAACCTATCAAACAACCATGAATAGGCTAAATAGCCATGGAGACGCTACACAGCTCTGCCTAACACCGTGTTTAGGATAAAATATCATCGATAAATTGTATAATTTGATAATTTTAGTTCATTTATATTAAGAAGAAGCAAATTAAGATTTTACTTATTAGTATCACATATAAATATGACGAGGGTGAAGAGGTTGGTACCAAAATATTTTCAACTTCTGCAAATCTCAGATAGCTATGTTTAATCCTCACCAGTTCGTTGACTTTTTACGCTGGCATAATTGCTAAAACAACATTGATGCTCGCTGTTATCTTGATTTAACGGAAATCCAGCTAAATAAACCAGAACCGTTTAAAAACTTGCTAGGTTTACATATGGGTTTATATTTGACTCGTACAAAAACTACCAAGATTGCAGACAAAATTCAAATGACTATCTAGCTCTGTTGAAACTCCCATATACTGTTCCTATTTGACTCTATTTTATATAACCTGCCGACATTTATTCAATCATTTTAATGAACGATCATTTCAAATAATTAAACTCGTGAAACTTTTACTTAGCTCACCTTTACACGGTAACTCCATTACAGAAGAGGTCACTAATACTTCAGAATGCTCTGCGTCCTGTCACGACAATCCAAAAGTGATTTGAAAGCTGGAAGAGCATTGTTTATGTACTCCGCATCGCCAAGTGGTAATCAAGTTAACTCTGTCCGTTCTAGAAGATATTTTAGTGATTGTACGATATATTGTGTCATTTTTGTATTTTTTTTTTTAAATTTTAATGTGATTTGTGTGATAAAGGTTTTTTATACTATTGCAATATTGAACTTTTTAATAATACAGGTTAACAAAATAAGTTTAGAAATCAAGAAAACAAAATAATCTTTCGTCAAAGTTAAAATTATATTTTAAGATTTAGGTATGTGGTAATAATAATTCAATGGTTTTAGGTGGTATTTTAATAAAATCAAATCAATCTACGATGGCTTTAGAAGATTTTCTAGGAAGAATGGTTTGAAAAACAACAACAACTTAATATTAAAATGGCTTTCAATCTCGGATTTTAATCATCTAAATATCCAATTAATTTTATACAATACTAGCTGTTGTTCGCGACTTCGCCCGCGTGAATATAGCTAATTGGGATTGGATGAATAATATTACTATATCCTTTTTTGAAGTTTAAGCTTACTCTATACTAAATTTAGATTGATAGTCAGAAAAAATACTTGAAAAAGCTGTGCCATGGTTCTATTTGGTTTTTGTGGAAAAGACCTTAAAACTAAAAATAGAATACGGGAACAGGAATACCTTCTAAAGGGACTCTGATTAAAAGTACTAGGGGCTTATACATACGTGAGTATGTTAATAATTAGTTCTAGGTATATGTATTTTATGGTATTTTTGGAAATTATTAACACGGTAGAATCAACTGCTGGACCAGTCAAAACTATTGCCATGATCACTTTAATGTGCAGAAAATTCCTTGTAGTTTGAACCCGTTAAATTTTTGTGGCTGAAGCTTTACTAGCAAAACTAGCTGACCCGGCAAACGTTGTTTTGCCATATAAAAAAAAATAAAATAAAAAATAGATGTTGGCCGATTCTCATAGATACCGGATAAGCACAAAAAATTTCATCAAAATCGGTCAAGCCGTTTCGGAGGAGTATGGCAACGAAAACTGTGACACGAGAATTTTATATATTAGATTATAAAAGTTAAGGTGATGCGCGCGTTACCTCGTCCAGTACATCGCAAAGCTACCAGCACGGAAATCCTCGGCCAGCTCCCTCCCTCTTCGCACGTCTAGCGCGTCATCCCTAACATACCTATTTTGTTGCGTAGTAATTTTAAAATTCACATTTCTCCTAAGGTGTTGATGGAAACCAAATAATGTAAAACATCGCTATTGAATACGTATGATAAATAACCTCTTTATTTAGATAATAACTAAAACTATGTTGCTAAAAGTCCTTCGCAAATAATACATTAATTTCAAACAAATTTTAGTACCCTAAAAACAGTATTGTAAGTCAACCTCAAAAGATAGACATTATGCTGTTCCAGACTATTCTTTTAGAAATTATGAAGATTAATAATTCAGGCATACATGATTTTTGCGAAACTTAAACTGTTTACGCAAATTATGCAACGGAAGCTCTCAAAATTGAAGAACTTTCCCCGTTTTTGCAATATTTTTCTTTGTCAATTCGGTCCTAATAGTCGCAGCGTTATAAACCTTCCTCAATGAATAATACAACACAAAAATATTTTTTCAACCATTAGTTCCTAAGTAAATAAGCGCGTAAACAACGTTTCATTTTTTGCCGCTTTTGGCTAAAATGTGCAAATGCTATGCGCTTGATAAGTATGAGCATGCCACATATTGTCGCCCATGTGAAAGACATTGCATTTTTAAATTGACATCTACGACTTTCGATGTTTGTCCTTGTGCCTTGTTCATTGTAATCCCGAAAATTTCTGTGAAGGAAACTATACCCTTTTGAACTGAAAAGAAGCATAGGTTAGGATTATCGGGACAGCTCTTTGGTACTCCTTTCATAATTGTTGCCTTAATTTGTTTTGCACCTCATGACACAGATTTTTATTTTTATTACAGTTATTTGAAAACGCTTGATTACGAGCAGACAGAAACTCTCTTACAATACCAACGCTAGTTTAGCTACGAATCATTCCACAGGTAAAGTTTATACCCATAATTCATACCCATACTCATTTAAATATCACAGATAAAACTACATATAGTTTAGATACTACAAATAGGATAAATATAATCTAAACTGGTGACTGACTATTCAGAAATCTAATATGCAGCTGTAGGCATATGGAATCTTGTTCCCTATTATAATTGTAATTTTGGTATAATTTAGTAAATAATTTAATTTAATGTAATTTGTGTATCATAAAATCAATGTTATATTTAGGTACCTATATCTAGTATAAAATATTTTAACTTAATTTGTATAATAAAATAAATAAATGTATAATTCTTAATTTCTAATTCTTGTTATGTCTAAAATTAATTATTAAACTGAATTGTAAGTAATAATTTTTTAATCCACATATATAGCTCAGATAGCAGTATCTTTTTGTAAATAAAAAATATGCTTAGCTACAGTATTTAAAAAATAATATATATAAAAATTAAGATATTTAATTATAGATATTATAGAAAATGTAATCTATGAATTTTGCTATGGAAGGTCGGGGTCTCCTGGCACAAGCTCTTCGAGCTTAAAAGGAGGCTCTTGTCCCGTATTTTCAAATGTTCTTTTTGATAATGAAATAAATATTATTATTATTAAATATATTATTATTATTATTTAGTGAGTAAATATTCTTCATAATGAGAACAGGTACAACAACTTTTAATCTCAACTTAGGGGAAGATACACCTGTAAGAACACTCTCCACCCTAAGAAACTTAAGAGGATGTCACTTATTCAACGTCCGGCAACGGTGTCCGCCCTTACGTGTCTGTCCGTTCGGGTTAACATAGTTTGTAATATGCGCTTCTATGCCCGATGTGACCGCTCCGCCGCCGCCACCGCCGCCGTCACGTTATCGCGGCATCTTTAGCAGTCGGTTCCAAAGTGTTTTACTGTACTGATTTAATAATAATAATATATTAATTTTCGGAATAAAATACATCCATTCGTGTTAGTAAAACCTCCAACATCCCCGAGGCGCTGCACCGCCATCGCAGTCACAGCATCACCCTGAATGCGTTATTATAGTGGACGCGTAAGGCGCTACCGGCCTTCCGTGTATGATTGATCCACTGACCACAAGTGTAGAAGACCGGGCAGTAAGTTTTAAAAAGAAATATTTTAACTTCCTTACTACACCTAGCGCATCTGCAGCCCAGCATATTACTTCTGACCGGCAACGCCCTACGCTCCATTTCCATATCACAATCATCATTGAGATCACCACTGACGTAGTGTCCTACATTCTTAAAATGAAATGTTCTCGTTAATGGAACACCACATATTCTCACCTGTGGCACACAATCAGGAGCCCGCTTGTTACTTCTACCCAACATTATTAGTTGATTCTTACAAAATAAAGTATCCTATGTCCTTTCTCGAATTCATTTCCGTACGTATACCAAAATTCATAAAGATCGGTTATATGGATTAGGCGTGTAAACGTACCAGACAGACAAAGAACTTTTCAGATTTATATATAAAAGTATCATTATTTAGTAAGTATATTTCTGATTAAAGAGGTACAGGCAGCCATTATCTCCTATTGGATGGTTCTTACTCATCCACCACTGAACATTAATATTTCTTCTTTCAGCAAAACAATCTATCTACGATATTTAAGGTACTTCCCCTTGATGTCGCATAGCCTTAGACGCCCTGTATATGTATGTACTAGCTTTATCCCGCAACTTCGTATGCGCTTAACTACCTTTCTCGTGGATATTTCAGAAACTATACAACCAGACACCCACTGAAAGAACCTTTATACCAAGTATCACACCCATGCACCCAAGGAATAAGTTTTTTTCATACAAACTAAAAATCATATATTTCCCGTGCCCGTGGGAATTTCAGAAATTCCTTTCATAAAACAACCTGACACACATTGTAAAACCTTTACACCAAGTTTCACATCGGTGCACTCAAGGAATAAGATTTTTCATACAAACTAAAAAGTCCTATTATTCCCGTTCCCGTGGGAATTTTGGGAATTCCTTCCTTAGTGCACCCCTACATCCCCTAAAGAATGTATTTTCCAAATTTCAGCTCTCTACGCCCAGTAGTTACGGCTGTACGTTGTCTGTCAGTCACTCAGTCACTCAGTACCTCAGTCACTCAGTCAGTAACGGAACAGTTTTATATATATTGATTTTATATTCTAGGTCCCCCTAGTTTGCTACCATATCTCGTCATAGCACAAGGCACCGCTGCAAAGACTGGAATACAGTCCAGGTCTCGATCGAATCTAAGGAATCGAATCGAATGAAAAAAATCACCCTGTATAGTGCGACAAGGGTCTTTTGGCGCTAAGATAACGATATCAGGGGACGTGCATTAATTTTGCTATAAATTATACAGGGTTGTTTTTTAGTCAACAGCCAATTTTTCTACACAATAAGTACACTGTGGACAAAGGCTTGGAAAATTTAAATTACTTACATAATTTTAAGTCAAATAAGTTCTAAATAACTCAATAGTGAACAGTAGTCTCTTATATAAAATAGCATACGAATTGTCACTTTTTCAAGGGGTCTAAGTTGGACATTCAAGATAAAGGCAATACTCTTATCGCAAAATATCACAAAATGAAATTGGGTTCTCATTTTTTATGGTTTCTACGATTTAAGAACGATTTAAGATATAGAACTAATTAAATCTCATAATAAAATTTAACTTTCGTTAACATACTCCTAAATAACGGCAATTCATTATATCTTACACATACTTGTATAAAATAACGATATAATATTATATTTACAACAACAACAATATATTATGTGGTCATAAATAAATTTTATGGGCCGTAACTGCGTTTTGCTATCGTTGGAATAATCGTTAAAAGTGGTAATTAAACCCAACTTGACTAACCCAAATTTGTCTACTAGCAAATAAGGTGCTATTTTTATTTTTTTTTAATATTTAAGGCGAAGCCTGCGTTTGAGCTCAATCTAACCTGATGGTAAGTGAAGACGAGGTGAATGATAAATAAATAAATATTTATGACACTCACACAACATTATCTAACCCAAATTAAGTTTTTCAAAGAACTTGTGTTACGGATACCGTAACAACCCCCCCTTCTTATCATCTTATTATAACTATTTCCGTCTCTACCTCTTATAACTACCCTCCCCATTTCTACATCTTTCCTAACCTGGCATTTAACTCCACAAACGGATCTTGGTCTTTACTAAACTAACTACACTCATACATCTTTGTATTCACACATGCATAATCATAATTTTGATGCACTCAGCATATTCAGTTTACAGTTTTATATTAGTTAAGTACAATCAGTCTGACAATAAACGCCGTTACGATCACTCGCGTCCTTTCTTTACCTCCTTGACATCTTGACAGTACTTATAGGACACCGCGTCCTGCCTGTACATTTGGTCCTTCGATCCACGGCACCTCGCGTTCGTAGTATTTCGTGCGTGTGGGTTTCGGTCTGACACCAGTGACATTTTGGATTGCAGTGCAAAGGAAAATTTGTGCAGTTTGACAAAATAATATTCCTAGTGCATATAAGGAATTTTCTCGTGCAGTTATTTTAAGTGACATAATTGACATTCATTTTGGTGTTATCGCTTTTGGCGGTAATCCTTGACACCTAGAGGTTTCCTAGATTTTCTACGTATCTTCGAGAAACAAGTAAGATCTTTCCTTTTTGACATTGACACTTGACACCATGGACGCAATTCTTCAAAGACAGTTTGAACTCACTGAGTTAATGAATAAGCTTAGCACCAACTTTAAGAAAGATTCTACTACAAGAAAATCTTCTCCCGACTATATCAGCAAAAAACTAGACTGTCTAGATAATCTCTGGACGGAGTTCGATCTCAACAACTCCAAACTGCTGGAGAATACTGACAAAACTGATGAATATTTCACTGCAAATATTTTTGACACCTACAAAGAGTTCTATATCATGACAAAAAACCTAATTGCTAATTATGAGCAAACCAAAACTGACAAATGCACGCAACTCAGTCTAGAAGTAATGGACATGATCAACCAGCAACGTACCAACTTCCGAGCATTCCTGCGCATCGTAAACGGCTTGACAGATGACATTAATGACAAATGGGAGCTGGAAGATGAGTTACGCAACCTGCAATTCCGATGGAATAAAATAGATGACCTGCACTGGAAAATTGTCAATCTTCTTCAAGGCTCTGAAAATTCCTACGAGCAAGAATTTAATCGTCACGAATTGACATTTAAGGCAATTAAAAAGTCTCTTAATCAAAAGTTATCATCGATCACTCACCTTCACCAATCAACACCACATATTGAAATACCTACTTTTAGTGAAAATTACACTCAGTGGCCTACATTTGCCGACCTATTAAAAGAAGCCATACACAACAACCCCATGGTCTCAAAGACACAAAAAATGCAACACCTTAAAGGGAAGCTGCGCGGAGAAGCAGAAAAGCTCATTCAGCACCTTCATATTTCATCAGAAAATTATGACACAGCTTGGCAAATTATTAATCATCGTTATGACAATACCCAACTCCTATTCACTAAACAGATCGAAGTATTTTTAAACCAACCCCTTATTCAAAAACAAACTTCTCATGAACTGAAAAGATTGCATGACGTAAGTACCGAATGCATACACGGTATACAAAATCTTGGTGTGGACTGTACCTCATGGGGTCCACTGCTGGTACATCTGCTGTGCAAAAAACTTGACACCCTGACATATAACGACTTTAAAGAGTCGAGAAAAAACCCTAGAGATTTGCCTCATTATGAAGAGTTAATGACATTTTTAGAATCTAAGTTTTTAGCCCTTGAACCTATTTCTAAAAGAGAAAGGTTTGATCAGCCCAACAAAACCTTTTTCCCATCGCCTGTTAAATTCACCCCTGTGCGATACAGACAGCCTGACATTAAGCCATATTTGAATAAGATAACTAATGCAGCACTAAATGACAAATTTGACTATAAAAAATGTGTTTTATGTAATCAAGATCATGCGTTATTTCAATGCAAAAAGTTTGAAGATTCGAATCCAGACATGCGCCTGAAAATTGTTATCAAAAACAATATTTGTGAGAACTGCCTTTATTCCCACGAAAGAAATTATTGCAAATCAGCAAAACGATGCAAGGAGTGCAATAAGGCTCATAATACCATGTTACACGCCGCGTTCCCATCAACTTTAAAGCAGGAGTCGAGTTACATGACATGTAATAAACGGAATATAAATCACGTTTCATTTGATAACGATGAAATTTTACTGACGACGGTTCAATTACGTGTGAACAGACAAGATGGAACTTTCCTGACCTTGCGCGCGTTACTTGATCAAGTTTCTCAAATAAGTATGATTACCGAAAATGCTGCCCAACTTCTCAACTTACCTCGCCAACGATTTAGTGGCACTGTCGCAGGTGTAGGTATATCCAGAACAAAAAGCCGTGGAAAGGTGTTACTACAATGCAGTTCAGTCCACAATGACTTTACATTTACAACGGAAGCCCTAATTATGCCTAAACTTATAAATAATTTACCTAATTACACCTTGAAACTAACTTCCTATGAACACTTATCTAATATACCATTAGCAGATCCGGACTATTTTATATCGAAACCAATTGACATATTACTCGACGCCAAGGTTTACTCAGAAATCATCATGGACGGTCTCTTGAAAGGCGCCCCAGAGCAACCAATAGCGCAACAGACAAAGTTAGGGTGGATTTTATCTGGTGCCGTAAAGACCTTTAACTGCCATGTGTTGACAAATAATATTGAAGATATTACAAAATATTGGGAAATTGAAGATATACCTGACAACTCTATTGACATTTTGACAAAACAAGAAATATACTGTGAGAAGATTTATACTAACACTACAAGAAGATTACCAGACGGAAAGTATGAAGTTTGCATGCCAATGAAGGAAGGCTTCGAAGAAAAGCTAGGAAAATCGATGTCAAAATCGATCGCGCAATTAAAGCAGCTAGAAAAACGGTTTTCTAAAGATCATAAATTACATGACACTTACAAAAGATTTATGCAAGAGTACATTGACATGGGACACATGAAAAAATGCACTACACTTTCATCTACTACCTGTTACCTACCACACCATCCAGTTATAAAAGAAGCATCCACTACAACGAAATTGCGAGTTGTTTTCAATGGCTCAGCAAAGACCGACACGGGATATAGTTTAAATGATCTAATGGAATGTGGACCCAAATTGCAACAAGACATAATGACACTAATATTAAGGTGGAGAATCTATAAAGTAGTATGTATTGCAGATTGCGAAAAACACTACCGTTCAATATTTATTAATGAAAAGCAACAACATTTACAACGTATAGTTTGGCGCGTATCCCCTAAAGATCAAATAACAGAATACCAATTGACAACTGTGACATACGGTATGAAAGCTGCACCTTACCTGGCCATGAGAACTATGAAACAACTAGCTATCGATGATGGTGAAAAATATCCCCTTGCTGCAAAAGTCCTTCAAAATCACCTGTACGTTGACGACGTCGTTTTCGGCTGTAACTCGTTGTCAGAAGCTCAAGAAACCCAAACTCAACTTATTGACATGTGCAAGGGAGCTGGTATTAATCTGCGTAAATGGGCTAGTAATAGTCAAATTTTGCTAAACACACTACCTGACAATCAAATTAATCCATCAATAATAGACTTTAAAAACAATGAATGTTCTACCAAAACGCTTGGATTACGGTGGGACCCTAAGACTGACACATTTCAGTTCAAAAGTAACATCAATTACAGCATCAAACTAGAAAATTGCACAAAAAGACAACTCTTATCAGAAATATCTTTATTGTATGACCCTCTCGGATGGCTATCACCTATTTCAATAAAAGCAAAAATTCTTTTTCAACGTGTCTCGGAACGAAAATATGAATGGGACGAAAAATTACCGGAAGATATATTACAAGAATAGAAGCTATTAAGATGTGACTTAAAAAATATTGACAAGTTTATCATACCGAGATACGTAGGTAACACTTTTACGAAGATTGAAATCCATGCATTCTGCGACGCCTCCGAAAAAGCCTACTCTGCAGTTATTTATCTTAAAACTATTGACAAGCACGAAAATGTTCAAATTAACTTACTAAGTTCCAAGACCAAAGTCGCACCCATTAAAAGACCACCGACATTGCCTCGCTTAGAATTATGCGGCGCCTGGTTACTGACAAAACTTTTAAATAAGATCGTAGTTACTCTCGGACTATCAAATGACAAAGTAAGAATTAATGCATGGACTGACTCAATGATTGTATTGGGACGGATTAATGGTGACATAAGCAGATGGAAAAGTTTCGTTGCAAACCGAGTAAAACAAATTACCGATTATTTACCTGCATCACATTGGCGCCATGTTACATCATTAGATAATGCGGCTGACTGTGCCACCAGGGGCATGACCCCATCTCAACTTCTCTGCTGCTCGCTCTGGTGGGAAGGACCTTCATGGCTGAAGGATGACATTCCAGATTGTAAAGAAATAATTGACATACCTACACCGAAACTCGAATTAAAAAGCAATAAAAAGGTTCACACGGCTAAAGTAACATACTCGCTCTTATCAGAATTATTACATAAACAAAGCACTTGGACGCGCGCCGTGCGGATCCTGTGTTGGATATTACGTTTCATAAAAGCTATTAACGATAAAGCTAATTATAAACATTGCAATTATTTAACATTTAAAGAGTTAGAAGAATCAAAGCGACGCTTCTTACTTAGTGAGCAATCAATTAGTTTTGAAAATGACATTTATGACATTCAACATAAGGGCCATGTGAGTAACAAAAGTAGTATCAAAAAGTTAAATCCATACTTAGATAAAAACGGCTTACTACGTGTTGGTGGAAGACTTGAAGAATCCTTATTACGTGAAAACAGCAAACATCCTATTTTATTACCTGTGAACTCAAGATTAACTTACCTTTTAATTGAAGAATCTCATACAAAAACTTTACACGGCGGAGCGCGTTTGACACTTGCTTACCTGCGGAATAACTACTGGGTAGTTGGAGGAAATAAAACTGTTAAAAAACTTATAAGAAAATGTATCACCTGTCATCGTTTTAGATCAAATCAGCAGCATCAAATTATGTCAAACTTACCTAAGGCTAGAATAACTCCATCTCGGCCATTTACACACATTGGGGTTGACTTTACAGGGCACGTCGAGGTTAAGGCCAATAAAGGACGGGGCATAAAAACCACAAAAGGGTATATTTCAGTATTTATTTGTTTTTGCACAAAAGCAGTACATCTAGAGCTTGTGTCAGATTTAAGTACAGAATCATTTTTGGCAGCATTCAAGAGGATGTGTGCTCGGCGAGGCACACCTAAACATGTTTACAGTGATAATGGGGCAAACTTTATAGGAGCTTCTAGGGTGCTAAATAGGCAATATAATGAAGCATTGACAATGATTAACAGTGAATTTTTGACAAATGTATCTGACATGGGTGTAGAATGGCACTTTAATGCTCCTCACTGGCCAAGTGCTGGAGGCTTGTGGGAAGCAGCAGTTAAGAGTATGAAACACCATTTACGTCGTATAATAGGCGATCAAAAACTGACATTTGAAGAATTTTCAACCCTTCTGACACAAATAGAGGCGTGTTTAAATTCACGGCCGCTTTATGCACTGACTGACAACGTGGAAGATGAGTTTTTGACACCCAGCCATTTCTTAATTGGAGAACCACTACTTTCTGCTCCATTGACAGATGAGCACAGCATTGGAATGAAAACTAGATAGAATTTGACAGAACGAATGCATCGATCCTTTTGGAAAGCCTGGTCAAGCACTTATTTACAGCAACTTCAGAGTAGGAGTAAGTGGACTAGACCGACAAGAAATCTCCAAGTAAATGACATAGTATTAGTGAAGGAAGATAACCTGCCGCCTTCAAAGTGGGCTTTAGGGCGGATTACAGAGCTGCATCCAGGCAAGGACGGACACGTACGGGTCGTAACACTCAAGACGAAGAATGGATCGGTGAAAAGGCCTATAATGAAGTTATCGTTACTTCCTATTGACACGAATGATAACACTCAGAATAACTCGCAACCTGATCAGACTGACATTAATCAGACAAACCCACCACCGTCACGATCTCGCAGAAAACCAAAATCACTTTTTATGACATTCTTACTACTCCTATTGACATTCTTTACTTCGACAACCGCTCAAACATATAATTTGACATCACTGAATAGTAACAACTCATTATACTTTGATAAAATCGCTAACATGCACATAATACAGGATGAGTGGAAACTTATAATTTATCACAATATGACAACATACTGGCTTGCTATGGATAGTATACGAACATACGTAGACCATCTAAGAGCTCTATGTTATAATTACTCAGAACCTCCATTCTTACATTTGACTATCGCCTCCCAGCTCGATCATGCATTAAAGGAAATCGAGCACTATAACAAATTGTTGACAAGCAATCCTTCATCACGCCGAAAAAGAGGATTAATCAACGCAGTTGGTAACATTGCGAACTCCTTATTTGGCGTGTTAGATGACAGATTCGCTGAGCAGTATCAGAAAGACATCGAGAATACACAAAGAAATGAAAAACATTTGTTAAACCTTATTAAAAATCAAACTAGCATATTAGAATCAGAAAATAACATACTACAGAGAAACGAAGCAATAATGAATCAACAATTTCAAATAATAAATCGCCACTTAAACAATCTATCGCTTGAAATATACCAGATAAGAAATTCTACAAAATCTCTCTTGGATATTTTCTACATACTAACTACCTCAATATCAGCTGATATCATAATTTCTAACTTGCATAGGATTCAAGACACTCTAATTGACACAGTTACTGACATTTACCTTGGAAGGTTCAACATTCATTTACTATCACCAAACCAGTTAAAAGAAGAATTAGACATGATATCAGGCCAAATGCAAGGAGAATTAAGAGTACCTGGAAATAATTTACGAGATATTTATCATCTTCTCAAAATGAAGGCTCGAGTAACTGCGTCGTTTCTTATCATAGAAATAAAAATACCGTTACAAGGTCGTGACATCTACGAATTAAATCGTGCAATACCTATACCTCGTTATATAAACAATGGAATCCAGTTTATTATGCCTGCAGCCGAATACCTAGCATTTAATATACAAAAGGATACGTTTACATTATTGACAAATATCGACCTTCAAAATTGCCTGCATATCGACAAAGAAAATTTATTATGTTTACCGAATCAGCCCATTTCTCATATACCCTCCGGCCAATCAATTTGCAACGTTCCACTAATAACATTATCATCAAGAACATTTTGTGAAAATGTACAAACCAAAGCATGCAGTGAAACATGGATCAGGTTACAGTCTCGTCGCTCCTGGTTGTTTTCGTGCTGCCAGGAATGCTCGGTCCGCATTTTATGTGAGAATGAACTAAAAATAGTGCATTTAAAAAGGAACGGGATATTATCAGTGAAAGATGGATGTATGATAAAATCTGAAACATTTTATATAAATGAACATAGATCTCATCAAAACGAATTACTAACACACATTAATTTGAAAGTTCCTGAATTCCCGCTCTCACCACTGAGTAACTACTTGAACACATCATTGACAGAAAACAGTGTGCAAACTAATCTAGAATACCATGATGAAACTTACAATCATATTAAAAAGGAGATTTCCGCGCTGAAGGAGCAGCAGCAGTTAGAGGAGCTGTCCCCGAGCGACGTGCGTATACGTCATGTGGACTTTATTAATTGCAGCCTTCGGAGTGTTTGTGTATCTCAAGTGCAAGTGTTTGCGTAAAAATCGTTTAAATACAGTTATTAACGAATTAGAACAAATTCCTATGCAAGACTTAAGTGCACCCTGTGTAAGCGCGATGAGTGAGTCCGTGTTAAGTGTTGGCAAAGCCACCTCACCGGCTATGACTAGGAACATTAAGTTTAGAACTGACATTTTTAATTGACATGTGTTTTATTATTTTAATTTTGTACTTTTACCTACTGTTAATTTTAAGATTTTTTAATACTTAACATTTACCTAGACATTTTTGACATGTTGACAATTAAGCTTGTTTATCATTTTAACGGTAAGAATTGCCGGTATTTTGTTCCTTTTGTTTCTTTTACTTGGCAGTATGTATGAGCTACACTCATACATCTTTGTATTCACACATGCATAATCATAATTTTGATGCACTCAGCATATTCAGTTTACAGTTTTATATTAGTTAAGTACAATCAGTCTGACAATAAACGCCGTTACGATCACTCGCGTCCTTTCTTTACCTCCTTGACATCTTGACAGTACTTATAGGACACCGCGTCCTGTACACTAATCAAACTTTAAAACTTAATCCTAATATCTTTGGCAATTGATTTGTGATCGTGATCGTAATCATCTAGTAGCTTCAAGGATCCTCTGTTATGAACCGAAAATAACTCAAGAACTTTTAACGTGAATTGAAATGGTACAAGTATTTCCTAATGATATCATAATTTGTAAATAGATTACTAAGAGTTTACAACTTTATTAAAGCATCTCCAAATCAATCCTTGCTTGGATGGGGTCTGACCAGCTAATTTATTTAAACTTGAGCCATTTTGAACTTATATATTGTAAATAAACAGTCTAAATAGGCTTCTGTTAGGTTAAACTCTACTTATTATTGCAAGTAGGTATAAATTATAGATAGAATATTTCTCTATTCAAGTAGAAACACATTCTACAAAGTAAATTACTTTGATTTATTTACATAGCATTGGACTAATTAGATATATTAGATATCTAATTAGTCCAATGCTATGTAAATAAATCAAATTAGATATATTTCAATTAGATATACATATATTCATTCATATCCGTAGCTTTAAGTTTTCTAGCTTAATCAATTAGACACTTGTCATTCTTTATGGATATATTTTCCAATAAGTTTTGATAAATTATGACTCAGGTTATCAATATAGGATAACAAAATGAACAGTCAGTGACTCTGTCGATCAACATGTCTGATTTCGAGCGACCAAGACAGGGGTTGAGAAAGACCATTCGTCCCAGTATGACCCATTCAATTGCTAAAAGTATAATTGATAAATCTTGTACTCATTTTACGTACGAACCAAATAACAATAAATCAAAACTTTGATTATAGTTTAATATTATCAAGACTCAGCTAGAATCCTTTTCACTAGATGAGATTTAATATGAGGTAAACTACCTTTATTAGCTCTATAGATTATTTAAATGTCGTATTTAAGTTGACAATGACGAACCTACACCCTACCCTACACATATTTCCCTAAATCCCTAAGTATAAGCTCAATGTTTGCAAAACTAGAGATCTTGTCTCACATTTACTATTAAACGTGTTATGTGAAATGTAACTTATCTAAGTACAATGTTAAGTTCCTAATACTAAGCTGAATTTAAACTATACGATGCGAGGTTCGGGTTACCTCTAAAAGAAACCTAACACTATCACCCGGTGTTGTGCCGTTGATTTGGCGTTAGGCCCCCACAGCAACCGAGAAGGTTGGGAGATAAGACGGGCCACAGGATTCCCTACTTATGTTGTGTGATTAAATACATTGTTATATTATTTTATGCATCAGGTATTAGTAGGTATATATTCAGAAATGTAAAGAATTAAACATAAATAGGCATATAATTTATAAGTAGATAAAAACTTTAAATTGTTATTACTTAATACGTTGCTTAAGTTGCTATAATATAATGTGTAATATAGTAAGAATAATTATTAAGGCCATAAATAAGTATGTACGAGAACTGAACTGTGATTGCACATCAGACAAATCTTAGTGATTTAAGATGTGTTATAAAGTGTTTTTTAAATAAATAAATAAAAAATAAAGATAAAAAGGGACCACAGGAAGCAAAGTACATTTGAGAGAATCACTATCTAGACCCCGCAAATGTCCATTACTCCACTGCGTGTGGTAGACCTCACGAGTAGCTACTCATAACAACCCAAGGGTCACTAATCATAGTACCCATGCCCCAAAAGAGCCACATCTTGGGGAACTCAAACGGATGAGTTTTAATAGGAACTTCGTTGTCACAGTTAGTTTCCATTCCTAAGGCCCCGGACTATGCCAATCCCTAATTCAAAGCAACAACAAAATGCTAAATTCATTCTGTTACGACATTTACATTTACTGTGGTTTGCATGTTCAATTTGAACTGAATGCTAAACCTTTACTAATCCATCTGAAACAAACAAATATACCAATTCTGTAGCTCGGAACCCTCTTGCTGTTAAAACGTCTAAACCCAAACAATATTGAAATCTAATTAAAATAAATGACGACGAGATAAATTTATGTAGCCTAAACAAAGCTCAAAACAAAATGCCCTCCCTGGCGCTGAAGGCCAACTGTCCTCTCCGGTGCTGAAAATCAAACTGTTCTCAATCCTGAATCCACCCTTATTTATACTAAACCTATCCTTCCGTTCGCCTCGGACGCCGCGGACGCCTCGTTCGTTGCGTTCGCCGCGGTCGCCGCGGGCGCCTCGGACGTTGCGTGCGCCGCGGACACCACGTTCATCAAGCTCACCGCGTTCTCTTTCAAAGAAATTTTCTTAATACCAAATACTAGCTAATTTCAGCGACTAAGTATACTTGCAAACATTTAAATACTATAAATTTAAATACGATACTATCAAGCATTGATGGCTCCGCCTGTAGTCTAATGTATCAAACCATCACCTCCGTCCTATATAGATAAAACACACCTTTTATAGCGTATACCCATCCATTTCTTGGTCAAATTATTAACTTTATTAATCCTGTTTTATAACCTATCCCAAAGATAAACTAAGTTTTAACTAGACATATTAAGCTACTAATAAAGGAGTAATGGTTCACAGTCTTTAATTAATTTCTTATGATATTACATATATTTGTGATTTTTTTTCTTTTTTTTTATATTGTAAGGATAGGACGTTTGTCTTCCATGCCACCTGATGGAAAGTGCGCATGAAGACTATGGTGTTATACGTCCATCCACGAGAAACCTATTCACTCGACACTTAAAAGTTCCAGGACTGTAGTGGTCAGGAAAAACAGACGCAGGCAGATTGTTCCACACCTTGGCAATCCGTACCAAAAAGGAACTATCGAAGCGTTTTGTTCGACTTCTTGGTAAATCCACTATATAGGGATGGAAGTTCTGTTTGCGTCTGGTAGTCCGGTGGTAAAAAGGGGTGGGTTCAATTTGGTCAAAAAGAGCACTCGCACACTCACCAAAAAAAATGTAGCCGATAAAATACTGTCAAACAAGCAACCTTACGACGATGCTCCAGCGTCTGCAATTTTTTCTTAACGTAAAATCAGCAACAATCAGCTTAAACGAAGTCTGTTTTGTTACAATACTAGTTAACTGATATACTTAAGAAATATATAAACATACATATTTAATAAAACCATATTTTTTACAAGAAAATAAACTTAAATAAACATATAAACATCCATGACTTGACGACTAATATCTGTGTTCATCACACACATATCCGTCGCCGTCGGGATTCGAACCCAGGACCTCTAGCATAGGAGGCAATGTAAGTTACCCCTACACCAGCCGGTCGTCCTAAGGTCGTAATGATGAAAGCGTATGTGCTAGGGAAAGACCTGGCTCGACATAAAATATTGCCGGAAAACATCACTGCTGGAGCGGTAATATTTGGCGGCAGATTTTGAATGAAGGGTGGTTGCTAGCCATTCGGACCATAACGGTATCCTACCACTAAGCTGGGGTCACTCGGATTAGCTGCCATTTACGACACGCTTGTACAGGGTTGCTAGGGCTATTCTAAGTCGACCCTACACGGAGGCCTTATACATACATACATACATAACTTCACGCCTGTATCCCTTGTGTGGTAGGCAGAACTCCAGAGGTCATCAAACCATCTGATGTCACGTTTGACAAATTTCGAGGTATTATAATGATGGAGAGAGACTATTGCAGTGACAGGGAGTCAGCCTATCGCCCTCAAAAAACGCCAATAAAACCTCTGTCCCTTAACTGACTCTTACAGTATGCCCGGGAAGAGAAGCAGCTGGCACATTCTATGTTTTTCTTTCGCTCCCAGTCCAGCATGGAAGCAACGGAGGCCTTATATAACGCTCATATTGGTCTTTCAAAATGTTTTTTGGTTGTTTGGGCATGCTTTAGAAGACTTATATATTCTATTAAATACTCGAAAGGGATTTATTTTATTTATTTTGACATCAAAATTTTTAATGTAGGTATAGCTGATAACACAGTCATCGCACATTATATTTCGCAGCTTAATTCTTTGCGATTTATTAGGTTTACTTATTGTAGTATCGGTCCCATGTGTCAGCCTTGCACGGTTATTTTAGAGTCTTTTTTTTTTTGTATTGGCAACACTGCTTCACCTCCTGCTCCTAATTAACCGGCCCTTTTGGAATCATTGTTCGTTCCCGTGCTCAAGCCTTCGCACGTGTTCCTGGCAACGCTCAAGACTTCATTGTAACGGTCATCTAGTGTTACACAAAGCTCTCAAGATGGGGAAGAAGCGCAAGAACGAAGATAAGAATGAAATAATACGAAAAAAAAAAAAAAAAAAAAAAGGAGACTCGAAAATAAGCTGAGGAAAAGAATTCGCGTTATTTCATCTGACGAAGAATCCATCGAATTTAAGTAAATTATGTAACAATGTCATTTAACATTGTTTAAAAACTTGTATTCTGCGCGTCTGTCTGCAGATATACTTACTTTATAACCCAATTTGTACTTATTTAAAGTACTCACTTGTCAAATGACACAAATTTGTACCACGCCTGAGGGTAGGTACTCACTAAAAAATATAATATAAAATAATGCTTTACTTAAGCACAACACACTTACTTTATAACCCAATTTGTACTTATTTAAAGTACTCACTTGTCAAATGACACAAATTTGTACCACGCCTGAGGGTAGGTACTCACTAAAAAATATAATATAAAATAATGCTTTACTTAAGCACAACATACTTACTTTATAACCCAATTTATACTTATTTAAAGTACTCACTTGTCAAATGACACAAATTTGTACCACGCCTGAGGGTAGGTACTCACTAAAAAATATGATATAAAATAATGCTTTACTTAAGCACAACATACATTATTTGTGCCCGGTAGCATTTATGAAATAAAACGTATTCATGATAATATCAAAAATTATACTACAGAACTAAACCTATTTTAAAAATACCCACAAAAAAAATACGAACATGGTGAAGTTCTAATCATAGCATAACCGTGAATCTATCGTGGAAGTCATTCCCGAAAGTTCACCACATCACGAAGAATCGCTTGAAGAGGAGGCATGTATGAACGAGGCAGTTCCTCATACGTCGTCGTCGGCACAGAATCCAGTACCTTCGACGTCGGATCTCACAAAGGAGGTACGAGGAGACAGTGGTATTGATGTCGAAATACTGTCATTATTAGGGGAAGTTCCCCAGTCGCAAGATATTTTGGGAGATGAAATTAATAAAAACATATCCGATAGATGGCAGCTCATACTTACCAAGGGTCTCATCAAAGAAACAAAACAGTCCTTGTTACAAGAATATCGGGTACCCAAAAACTGTGAAATGCTATTAACGCCTATCCTCAACCCTGAAGTTAAAGCGGGTATTTCAGAACTGACAAGCAAAAAAGATTTTTCCTTAATGCTTAGTCAAAAACAAATCAGCATTGCTTTGGCTGCATTAGCGCAAACGACAGAGAAAGTCATTACAAAGAAATATTCATCGCAGGATATTCTAAAACCCTTAAGTGATGCAAGCAAATTGTTATGCGATTCCTTCTACTACCTAACGAAGGCCCGAAGAAATTTAGTTATTAATACTATCAATGCAGAACTAAAAGATACCCTTCGTCAGACCACCATAGATACATTTTTATTTGGGACCGATTTACCAGAAAAGTTAAGGTCCGCAAAAACTATACAAAAAACCGGAGAATCCCTTAAGCCTTCACAACCATTTATTTCAAACAGAAACAACCAAAATTATAGGATCACTTCTCAAAATTGTTTAAACTGGAAGCCCCCGCAACGGAAGCCTGCTGCGCGGCCCGAAGCGGGGAGACCTCGCCCGGTGCAGCGCTCGGGACCGCCGCCGCCGCCTCCGCTGCCGCCGCGACACACCCCGAACTACACACGCTCACGCTCGCCGCCCAAGAAATACAACAGGAGATATTAACATCTGAGGTCAGTTATTCTGGCCGTCTAAAGCTATTTTACAAAAATTGGTTAAAAATAACTAATGATCCTATAATTTTGTCCTGGATTAAGGGATATAAAATACCGTTTATTAAAAAGCCCTTCGGAAATAGTAATCCTGACTCAAGATATAAGCCAGATAAAAATTTTAACGATTTTAAAATTTGCATAGATTACTTGATTCGAATAAAAGCCATACCTAAGTGTACATACGATAGTGAACAGTTTGTATCCGATATATTTTAGTACCTAAACCAAACGGAGACAAAAGGTTCATATTGAATTTGAAAAAATTAAACAAGTTTGTTGAAACCTTAAAATGGAAGGCTATAAAACTGCATCTAAATTCGTTACCGAGCGATGTTTTGTGTCAACTATTTATTTAAAAGACTTATATTTTTTTCTACCAGTTCATAACTCGCACAAAAAGTACTTAAGATTCAAATTCAATGACAAACTATATGAATTTAATTGTCTACCTTTACAAAACTTTTAAAACCTGTTATGGAATTTTTTGCGATCACATCAAAGAAATATTATATCAGTTATTTATCTCGACGATATTTTTTGCGTTGGTAAAACAAAGGCAGATTGCTATAATAATGTACTTTTTACAAAGACACTTTTAGAAAGTTTAGGCTTCTAGATTAATTGTGATAAGAGTTCTTTACAACCCTCAAACACATTTAAATTTCTAGGCTTTGTATTTGATTCCCAAAACATGGTTTTAAAATTACCTCAAACAAAGAGGGTAAAAATAAAACAATCTCTTTTAAAAATCTTCGAAGCAAAAACAATTAAGTTACGTAATTATGCACAATTGATTGGACTTCTCATATCGGCTTGCCCTGCTATTCAATATTCGTGGCTTTATTCTAAACGTCTTGAAAGACTTAAGTATTTAAGTTTATGTGAAAATTCATCATATGAACGACAGATTAGTTTATCATTAAATATCCGGGAAGATGTTTATTGGTAGCTAGACAAAATTGATAATGGTTATGCTAGCATAAGATCTGATGATTATAAAATTGAAATTAATTCTGATGCTTCTCATTCAAGCTGGGGTGCCTCGAGTAATAACAAGGAATGTTTTGGTTATTGGAAGGAGTCTGAAATGACACTTCATATTAATTAATTTGAATTAAAAGCGGCATATTTAGGTTTAAAAACGTTTGCTAAAGAATTATCTGACTGTCAAATTTTGTTACGCATTGATAACGTAACCGCGATATCTTGCATTAATAGAATGGGCAGCATAAAGTACCCAAATTTAAATGATATGTCCAAAAAAAAAAAAAAAAAAAATATGGCAGTGGTGCGAAACACGTAAAATTAAAGTATTAGCTTCTTATATTAATACGAAGGACAATTTTTTACCCACGGCATTGTCTCGCAAAAAGTTTCTAGATACTGAATGGGAATTAAGTGAACATGCTTATTGTGGTATTAAACGAGTATTTGGTGAAATAGACCAGAAATAGATTTGTTTGCCAGTAGGTGTAATACAAATTGCCCATTGTACTTTACGTGGAAAAATGAACCCGAAGCATTTGCTGTTGATGCGTTCACCATCAGCTGGACTTTTTACGCATTTCCGCCATTTGCCCTCATTTTAAAGACACTTAGAGAAATAATAGATGATAAGGCCGAGGGTATATTCGTAGTACTAAAATGGCCCACACAGCCATGGTTCCCATTATTGAAAAAGATATCTATTTCTAAATCAATTTATTTTGAACCCAATATTAACCTTCTTCAATCTCCTATCAGATTGACACACAGCTTACACAAGATACTCGGTTTGATTGCCGTGAAGTTATCAGGCAAGTTTTATTAAATAAATCGTTGTCTGTTGATTCTACAGAAATAATGTTATCTTCTTTATCTAGTAATACTTACAAGCAATATAACAGCTGTATCAAGTCTTGTTTAGTTATTGTTCCGAAATGCAGCACAATTACTTGACCTGTTCAGTTCATGTCGTAATTAATTTTTTAACCGATGTTTTTAACAAAGGTGCAAAATACGGAACTATTAATACATATTCTGCAATACATATAAATATGAGGTCATATGGGACACAAACATAGTCCTTGATTTTTTGGCTCAAAAAAAATAAAAAAAAGCAAACATTATCTTTAATGCACCTCGATAATATAAGTAAATATAGTGTTGAAATGTTTATTAAAATTCCAGACATAATTAAAACCTCCAAACTACATTCACCCCAACCATTATTAAGGCTCCCTTTTTATAATGAACGTCCAGAGATTTGTCCTGTCCGGTGTATAGAATCATATATTAACAAGACAAGAGGACTTCGTAAAAACTGTAAATATTTATTTATAAGTTATAAAAAGCCACATTCAAAACTATCTTCACAAAGATTAAGTAATTGGATAAAACAGACTCTGTATGAAAGTGGAATCGACACTTCGCTGTTCAGTGCTCACAGCACTCGGCATGCTGCAACATCTAAGGCCAACAAGCTTGGAGTTAATTTAGATACAATTAGAAAAGCCGCTGGCTGGAGTAACTCTTCCAAAGTATTCGCTAAATATAACAAAGAAATTATTGAAAATTCTAGCAATTTCGCAACAACTATTTTGAGTGATTTTATGCCTACATAATAATTAATGTAGGTACCTAATTATGTTGTTCTATTTTGTATGGAAATTGATTTAATTGCTATATTATAACTAAAAATGGATAATAATTGTTGATCATGTAAGCTATTTTACTTATTTTCTCTCTGAACATCCTACAATAAGTAAACCTAATAAATCGCAAAGAATTAAGCTGCGAAATATAATTGAAGATCAAACGAACTTCTAAGTGAAGTTCGATCAAAATTATATGAGCAGCTTAATTCGAAGCGATTTATAATCACCCTCCCAGTTTAAAACGAAACATATATACATATATATTACTTATTTATTTACTGAAAATAAATATCCCAACCCTTATATCTTAATATAAGTAAAATACTTACCTGTGCTTATCGTTTTTTTACCTTACCATGCAATGGTTTATCCTATAAATAGAATAATCCATTACATTTTTATATAATTCGGCTTTAAACAAAATGATTCCAAAAGGGCCGGTTAATTAGGAGCAGGAGGTGAAGCAGTGTTGCCAATACAAAAAAAAAAAGACTCTAAAATAACCGTGCAAGGCTGACACATGGGACCGATACTACAATAAGTAAACCTAATAAATCGCTTCGAATTAAGCTGCTCATATAATTTTGATCGAACTTCACTTAGAAGTTCGTTTGATCTTCAAATATAAGGGTTTATTTAGTATGATCTAAAGTTTATTTCACCAATATTAACTTGAATTTCAGAGGCTTAAGTCTTGTTTTTCTATCAACGATCACGGGATTGAGAATGAGAATAGGGCGTTAGATTAAAACATATAAGTAGGTCAAAGAAAGTTTGGAACCTCATAAGACTTTGAGATTAATTCAAAAACTTAAAGAAAGAGCACACGAAAACATCTGCCAGTTTTGAACAATGATGGTAATTCATGAGCAAAGTAAGAGAAACTTTAGCATGGACCTCAAAGCAATTAAAGTTTATCGATTAAGCCCTATTTACGTATTAATACTAACGTTTAACCTAAAATTAAATCGTAAATTAAAATTTGAGGTAAGTGATTTAATTTACGTTTTAATTTTAGCTACCTAAAACGTTGATTAAATAGCTTGACCGTCAATTTGAAGCCTAATAATACCTACTTGTGAGACGTGTTTAATATCGCCTGGTGTGGTGGTGACGTCAATGTGAATAATGTGAAAAAAGAGGGTAGTCCCCTTGAGAAACAAGCAATTTTAGTGTGCTCTCAGTTTTATTTATTTTAATATAAAAGTTTTACAATTTTCATCAATCTTATGTGCTAATTCTCTGCAAAACTCACCAGTTCACACTTTCAAACAATTTTTTTCCTACTATAAAAACATTTCACTTCACTGTTAATCAACTGTCTACTGCATATATCATATAAAACAAAATAAAAATTTTGAAAAACCCACGACGCGACGGTTAAAAAGTAATTGAAAAAGAATAAAATAATTTAAAATTCCCCGACTGAAATGATTTATGTGACGAGAGATAATTAACGTGAAAAGCTTTTTTAAAAGTTCACTTAATCTCACACAAAGTCGGTCATATTATGAACAACATACTATTCGTTTTCATAGCACTTCCCTACGCTTACCTATTCGGTTCTCGAAGATGTAGATGTCGCAATAACATAGGTATTCAACTCCCTATGAACTTTATAAGAAGAGCAAGAAAATCCGTCGAGGGCTGCCATCAATTTTTTAAATTTCAATATAAAACTACAAAACGAATTCATTCAATGGCAGCCCCAGACGGATTTTCTTGCTCTTCTTATAAAGTTCATAGGGAGTTGAATACCTATGTTATTGCGACATCTACATCTTCGAGAACCGAATAGGTAAGCGTAGGGAAGTGCTATGAAAACGAATAGTATGTTGTTCATAATATGACCGACTTTGTGTGAGATTAAGTGAACTTTTAAAAAAGCTTTTCACGTTAATTATCTCTCGTCACATAAATCATTTCAGTCGGGGAATTTTAAATTATTTTATTCTTTTTCAATTACTTTTTAACCGTCGCGTCGTGGGTTTTTCAAAATTTTTATTTTGTTTTTTATTTCAAACTTTTTAAAGAGCATAATATAGGTACCATACATTACATTACACAATACCTCGTTCCTCATCAGCCCTCTAATGTCCCCACCACCGCTGGAAAACCCATGTTGTTTATTTAAATACATAGTGAAGTATTATAATAAGTATTTACAACTCAACTTTGCTGGGGCTTTGTTGTAATGTAACTCGATATCATATTACGTAGAATGGTTTGTGCAAACCAATGTTACCATTCTTCAAAACCACTGGTCCGATTTTAATGCGGTTTTCAGTGATGGCTTTATGTTTACTGCAGCGCCCCCTGATGAGTTGTTACCCGCATTAAAATCGGACCAGCGGTTTTAAAGATTAATGGTAACATGCAGCGCCCCTTGGCGAGTTGTTACAGTAACACCTATCTAAGAACATGCACCAATCAAACCCAAAGCGATCACTGAAAGCCACATTTAAATCGGACCAATGGTTTTGAAGAATTAATGGTTGTTATTACAAACAAATGTTTACTGCAGCGTCCCCTGATGAGTTGTTACCGTTAAACCTATTTAAGAACATTATACCAATCAAATCCAAAGCGATAATTGAAAACGGCATTCAAATCGGACCAATGGTTTGCAAACAAATATTTACTGCAGCGCCCCCTGGTGAGTTGTTACCGTAACACCTATCTCAGAACATGCGCTAATCAAATCCAAAGCGATCACTGAAAACAGCATTTAAATCGGACCAATGGTTTTGCAGATAAACGGTAACATTGGCTTTTACAAACAAATGTTTACTGCAACACCCCTTGGTGAGTTGTTACCGCGACACCTATCTAAGAACATGCACCAATCAAATCCAAAGCGATTACTGAAAACCGCATTAAAATCGGACCAGTGGTTCTGGAGATAAATGGTAACATTGGCTTTTACAAACAAATGTTAACTGCAGCGCCCCCTGGTGAGTTGTTACCGCTACACCTATCTAAGAACATGCACCAAGCAAATCCAAAGCGATTACTGAAAACTGCATCAAAATCGGACCAGTGGTACTGGAGATAAATGGTAACATTGTTTGCACAAACACCCTCTCACCCCAAACGCATATACCGTCTCCGTTCCGTCGTGGGTAAAAATGGATTGCAACAATTTGGATGCACTTGGAAAGTTCTTTGAAGCCCGTATGGCTGAGTATGAGAAAAAATGACAGCAGACAGCTGCGGCCACTCCTAAAGATCCAGATCTCAATGTGCTATCCTGTGACTTCTCGGACTTCAAAGCCTTGGTTTGGCAAATATTCTCCTCAATCAAACAGGAACTTGAAGTTATCAACCTTGGATTAGACAGGCATGAGACCTTTATGCGCAGGAAGGTTCTGCTTATTCATGGAGTTCCTGAGAGCAAAAATGAAAACTTGGTCAACAATGTTCATCAAATATTTGCTGATAAAATGAAAATATCAAATATACAACGGGATCACTTACGTGTATGTCATCGCTTGGGCTCCGTGCAGGGTAAAACAAGACCAATTCTTGTGAGATTTCATAGTATGGATCATCGGCAACAGGTCTGGGAAAGTAAAACCTGTTTAAAAAGAACGTTACTGTCTCAGAGTTCCTGACAAAAACCAGACAGACGATTTTTTCAGGATGTCGGTCACATTTCGGCATCCGTAATTGCTGGTCGGCCGACGGAAAAATCGTCGTTAATCTTCCCGACAAATCCCGCAGGAAGATTGAGACCTTAAAAGCATTCAATGAGCTGATGAGAGAGTTTCCAGCCCTTAAAGAGGACACTGCGCCGCCACAAGTTCCAGAAGCAAAAACAGTGTCTCCCAGAAAAACCCGTCGTCGGCATTAAATCGCTGCAAGTATCATCATATTATTATCTTTAAAAATCGCTTTCACTTCTTAACTTGCCCGGTTTAACATTCAATTTGTAACACTTCTGAAATAGTCCTCTTTTCTCAATATGTTTTGTTTGGCGGTATTTACAATGATCATGTCTTAATTTTCTAATAATGATGGTAGAAAACAAAAATATTTTATTTAATGTAAACATCCACAAATTATTTATTATTGTTGTCTGTCTGTCATACACACACATTGGCTTAGCGACACTAATTATGAACTCCGCAGGACGTAGTGAGTTTTAAAAAAGATAACTTTTATTTGAGACAGATACTATTTAATGAATTTAAAATATTACAATAATTTATCTACTAAATTCGGTTACATTTGCCCGATGCTAGGTACAAAAGTGATTTCTAATACATTGCAATCAATAAAGAAATCTATGATCTGAATCAGCATTTCCTGTTTGTTGCTTAAAATTGAGGTTGGCTCTGCAATGACGTAGATCCGTCGCATTTCCTCCACGTGTAGGTATTGGTATTAGGTAAATGCTTAATGTGCAGTATCCATGTGCTACAGGCATATAACACCTCCCCCCGCAGATCAGCGACTATTTGCGAAGTCCCTTCGAGAATGTCGCTGATAACTCATTAGGGTTGATTTTGATGTCCTTGGTGATCTTCTCCTTATGCTGTACTTCGGAATAGATTTCGGAGGCAGGGGTGGTTTCAGCTGCGTTCTTATCTGCATTTTGGTATGTCCGAAGGTAAAATTTTCTGAGAACCAAAGCGATTATGAGTGCACTTGCACTTAATATTATAATATAGATGGGAATAGTTGTATGGTAAATGACGTCACTCTGGCTGTCGCTTATTTCAACTGGAGTCTGGAGAGATATCTTAGCGTTACTTGCGTGAAGATTTTCTAGATTAATGGAATTTAAGCTTATCTGCGTCTTATGAATGGTTAAACTGTCTTCGACCATGGGGATATTCATTATGTGAAGTATGTGGCCCTCGATGTGGTCGTTCGAATTGATGATTGAGAACTCCGGTGACTGCAGGGAACAGCCTTGCGAGATATCGACGGAATAGCTGCCTCTCAGGATTCTGTATTGCTCTGTGCCACATGATAATCTTACTTTGGTTGGATGGGGATAGCTGACAGTGTAGTGCCGGTCGTCGAGCTACTCCATGGCTTCTCCAAGTAGGGTGACTGGGGTAAGTTTGCAGGATGTCGCAATCTTTTGCTCGGAGATAAGCTGCTCTACGCAATCTGGTGAGTGATGCGTGCTATGGCTGAGGTTCCTCTCGCAGAGATACTGGGAACTGAGCTTAGGACAACATATTTCAAAGTACATTGAATCTGACTCATGAATTGCAATAAAAGGGGAACTAGGTATAAGTGTGAGATTATTCCTGTTAGGGAGAATGGATAGCCTGTAGAGAGTATATGTTTTTGGGATGATAATTGGTATTTTGAACACTATAACTACTTTATTACCTATATAATATGATCCTAGTCTAATAACTTCGTAGAGTTCTCTTACTTCTATATTTAAAATATTTTCTCTTGGATAAAGAACTTTGAGCTTATCTAACATAGTACTTAATAACTTTAAATTAATCATAGAATGACGTGTACTCGATGTACGAACAGAACCTAATAGTATATCTAACTTAAGTAATTCATTACCTAACTCATCTATATTGTCATTAAGGATTAACAAATATTGTGCCATATGGGCATATTTAATAAGCGAAGTTTCCTTTTCGCTGTCGCTACTTAATATTAAGTTGAAAGCTGAGCTGATTTTCTGCTGATTTTCAACGATATTCTCTAATATTTCGGAATGACGTAACATCCATTCCTTACTCAAGCTAATGTGCGATTCTATTTCTGTTTGTAACTTATGCTCATTTTTCTGTAATAAATTAATGGCATTATTATATTTAATCGCGTCAGTATAGTCCAGATTCCGTGATATACTTTTTATAATAGACCCTAGGCCGTCGATGAGTCCTCTTTTTGAGCGAGAAGGCTCAAAACTATTTAGCTGATTTAAGACTTTAGTTAACTTATATTCTAAGTACTTGAGATGTGGTTGATAGAGGGACAAAGTTTTATTATTAAGTTGGGGCTTAAAATCGGAAATTTGTGCTTTAACTATATTAATTTTAGAATGAATATCGTTTAAATCTATAAACTGGAGAAAAGAATGATAATGAGATATAATGTTAGCTGGGCCTAGGTTAAAAGGGAGAAGTCCAGGTCCGTCATTTAAACTATCCAGTCTTATGTCCTCCGTCAGGGTCGTCTTCAGCAGAACAGTCAAAAGAAGTATCCTGTAACAAAGTCGAGTTTTTAGGCACTCTCTTTAATCGGGATTTAGCTACGGGACCTCTTTTCTTTTTAGTATAAATATGTATTGGGAGGTCGGCTAATACGGTGTCTTTTGTATAACGTGGGGCCAATTTTTGTCTATTTGCTAATGGATTTTTTATAAAAATTTGTTGATCAGTTAAGTATTCCTGTTCCGGTTCCCGGTCCTTGTTCCTATTCTCTATTAGTTGAGTTCGGTCATGTAATGAGGATTCATTTATTAAGTCATACACTAGAGTCATGCGTTTTCTGTGGTCTTGGGTATATTGTTGAAGTAAGTGTTGGGTAATGTCAATATTTAAAGGGTCTCGTGGGTCAAAATGTCCAGTTATTAAGTCAAGGGGTCTACATTTTGTAAAACTGTGAATAGAGCTATTGTAGGCTAATAAAGCGTATGGGATTAAATTAACAGCGGGTTCGTTGTGTCTTTCTATCCTAAGTAGTCGAAGATGTTCAAGGATCGTCGAATGAAACTTTTCTATTATTCCGTTGTCATTTGGTGAATGAGCTAAAATTTTATGGTGTTGAATTTTGTGTATTCTAATAAATTCTAAGAAAAGCTGATTTGTGAATTCGGGCCCTTGGTCAGTAACGATTGTAAAAGGTACGCCATGGTGGGTACAAAACTTTAAGAGTGCTTGAACTACGCTTAGAGCGGTACCATCTCTTAAGAAATAAGCTTGAGCATATTTCGAGAAAGCATTCACAAGGGTTAGGTATTTTTCATTTTGAACGGTGAAGAGGTCTAAATGTAAAATCTCAAATGGTTTAGTAGGGGGTGGTACTATACAAAATCTCTGCTTAATGGGTGAGCGGTCATATTTAGCTTGGCCACAAGTGTTACATTCGTTAATATATTTAGTTATCGAATCTCTCATTTTAGGCCAATAATATCTTTTCGATAAGGAAAGGTAGGTTTCATTGATGCCGCGATGATTAGTTTTACCTTCGTGGTAATTTTTAATTATCTCCTGCTGACGTAAATAATCTTTAACATTTTCATATTCGATTTTAGTTAAAATTATGTTCATAGAACTACTCTTGAATGAGTTTTGTAAGATGGGGATGATTTTGTACATGGCCAAGGGTGGGTTTACTAAGATACCGGTTTTCACTTTAGGGTTTATGTACTCTTTTACAGCGTTAATAAGATCTTGTTCGAGGGTTGATTCGGAAAGTTGTATGTTAGTCTTAGTGTGGGTCTCGAAGGGTTTGGTTACTGTCGGTTTTTTCTTTATGTCGGAGACTATAGTAAATACAATCTGTCTATTAAATTTATTTAAGGGGTCGTCTGTGATTGGAATTTCCAAGATAGGGTTTTCATTACTAGTGTGAGCTGTGAGGGTTGCGGAACCAGCTACTGAGGGTGCTGTTTCGGAGGGGTGTACGATAACGGATTCGGTTTCTTCGTTATGGATTTGAACGCGAGATAGAGCGTCGGCATAAGTGTTACTTTTGCCTGGCTTATAGATCACAGAAAAATTAAATTCACTTAGTTTTAATCTCCAACGTGTAAGTCTCGAATTGGGTTCTTTTAAGCTCATCACCCATTGAAGGGGTCGATGGTCAGTCAGAATTTTAAATTTTCTACCGAATAAGTAGGGGCGGAAATATTTAGTGGCCCATACAATAGCTAAAAGCTCCTTTTCGATAGTGCTATAGTTTAATTCGCTGTCATTAAGCGTTCGAGACGCATAAGCTATGGGTTTATCTGAGCCTATGGGTCCTTGGGATAGTATGGCTCCAATAGCGACGTTGGATGCGTCAGTTGTGAGTAAAAATTCCTTGTCAAAGTCAGGATACTGTAGTATGGGGTCATTAGTGAGTAATGTCTTACACTTTTCAAAACAATCAGTGAAGTCATAGTCATTTATGTTAATTTTTGAACCTTTTTTCAAACATTTTGTCATTGGTTTAGTTATTTTTGCAAAGTCCGGGATAAATTTACGATAGTAGCCAAGTAGTCCTAAAAATCGTTTTATTTCGGTTGGTGTCCTGGGTAACGGGAAATTTTGAATGGCTGATATTTTGTCTGGATTGGGTTTTATACCGTCTTTGCTAATTATATGCCCTAAGTATGCGGTTTTAAGCTTTAAAAATTCCGATTTGTCCATTTGGATTTTAAAATTTGATTCCCTAAGTCGCTGAAATATTTTTTCTAAATTAATCATGTGTTCCTGTAGTGACGTACTAAAAACTATAATGTCGTCCAGATAGACTAGGCATATAACGTTTTGGAGATCTTTTAAGACGTTATCCATTACCCTTTGAAAGGTTGATGGCGAATTCTTTAACCCCATGGGCATACGTAAGAATTCGTAGTGACCGTTTTCTACATTAAATGCGGTCTTGGGAACGTCGTTAGGGTCCATTTCCACCTGATAAAACCCACTAGCGAGGTCTAGGGTTGTGAAGTAATGGCAGTTCCCAAGTTTATCTAAGACGTCATTAATATTTGGGATAGGATATTTGTCATCTATAGTTTTCTCATTAAGTTTTCTAAAGTCAACTACTAATCGCCATTTAGTTTTTCCCGACGCGTCCGATTTTTTTGGAACAACCCATATAGGAGCGCTCCAGGCAGACTCCGAAGGGCGGATAATCCCTTGTTCCAACATTTTAGATATTTGTTCGCGAACCTCTTGTCTGTGAACGTAAGGATACCGATAACTTTTGGAATGTGTAGGAATTTCATCTATTGTTCTAATTTTATGTTTAATTTTATTCGTAAATGTAAGGGGTTCGCCGTCTAAATAAAAAATATCAGAATAATTCTTACATAAATTGATTAAATTAATTTTTTCCTCCTCGTTCAGGTGACTGGTACGTAATCGCGATAGAACTTCGTTAACACGACCGCGTTGGAAATCGGTACGTGTGCATTCGATATTATACGTTTCGGCAACGGCCGCGCGATCTAAGGAAAAAATTACGTCATTGGGGGTGTGATTATGAACTTCGTAAATGTAAGGGGTTCGCCGTCTAAATAAAAAATATCAGAATAATTCTTACATAAATTGATTAAATTAATTTTTTCCTCCTCGTTCAGGTGACTGGTACGTAATCGCGATAGAACTTCGTTAACACGACCGCGTTGGAAATCGGTACGTGTGCATTCGATATTATACGTTTCGGCAACGGCCGCGCGATCTAAGGAAAAAATTACGTCATTGGGGGTGTGATTATGAACTTCGATAATTCCTCGGTTATTCACGACAGTAGTAAGGCATTCGTTTATCATACAATTACTTAAGGATTGTTGTGGGACATATACGTCCCCATCGGGTGCATTTATTGGAAGTTTTAACAATTTACTTGAGTCAGCTGGAATAATATCCTCGTAAAGATTGACGTTGCGAGAGTCGTACATTTGTATAGGGTTACAAGCCGTCTTAGTTAGTAATTTATTGTCCTTTAAATCAATTTTAGCCTGCCATTTGGTCAGTAAGTCTAGTCCTATAAGTCCGTCAAAGTATGTATGGAAGTCATAAACAAATAGTTTTATGGGGTTTGAGTCGTTAATTTCGTTAAAGCAAGGTATAGTAATGGAGTAGTCGTTTCTTGTCGTGGCATGAACGTTAGTCACTTCAAAAGGGTCGTAGGTAAGGGTAAAGTTTGAAAAAAAATTTTCCACTGCCGCGGGGCTTATGAAGGATTGGTTCGCGCCTGTATCTATTAAAAGTTTAAGTGGGGGTTGTTTAATCTGCAAAAATGGTAATTGTCGTTGTGTCTGTAAGTTTAATTCTATTTTGGTTTTTCTAATCGGCCATTCTTCTGAAAATCCTGAGTGCTAACTGAGGGTGGATTTTCATCTGTTATCTCTACTTGGGGGTTAGAACAGTTTAATTCTTCTACTTGGGGTGCATCGTAGTAATAGTCATAGTCAGTAGGCTCGAAATATTCGTCGGTGCAATAGTAATAGTCAGGGTAATAGTCAGAGTAGCACTGGTCATAATTGTCAATAAAATTATTAAAATTTACTTCTCTAGTTTTAAAGTAATTTGAAGGGGGTGGATTCCCTTGTCTTGACCAATCATGGCCTCGTATTGGTGCGGGTTTCGAAACGTAATGGCTAACTCCGCTCATGGGCTTCGGCTGTGAAGCACCATAAAAAGCAAACGGTTGGTTACGCTGCGGTAATTTAAAGACGTTGCTTTGGGGGTTATAGCCTGGAGGGGGTGCCCTAAACATCATTTGTGTCCTAGAGGGTCCTTGGTTAAAATTCGGTCTCCACTGCTGCATAGATCTATGTGGTAATTGTACTAAGTTAGGACGGGAAGGTCCAGGCATAGGCATTATATTATTTGGTTTAAAGTTAGGCAAGGCTATTTGAGGGTTGAAGCTATTCCTAGGTGGTGGAGTTTGTAACTGTGAACTGATTTTTCGTTCTGAAAAGTTATCATTGCGCTGTTGCAAATACAAAGTGTTCATTTCTTCATGAACAAACTCCAAAGCCTTTTCAATAGTTTCAGGCCTCATACACCTTATTCTAGACCCTAACGGGTCTTTGAGACCCCTAACATAGGCCTGAAGGATTAGTTTTTTGTAGAGCTGCCTTTTTGACTCTATTGTACTCTCAACCGCTTCGTGAAGGCTTACGTAAGTCATAATTGTGCTAAATAAGTTTTGACAGTTCTCGTAAAACTCCTGGGGGGTAAATTGCCCCTGAGTCAATAAGGCCAAATCGTTATATAAAGAGGTCTCATCGCGCTGATCTGCAAAGTTATTAATTAACGCGTTTCTAATTCCGCTCCAGCTGTCGGGAATTCCATTGGAATTTATAAGACGAGCTGCTGGTCCTGTGACCTTATTTAAAATTCCGTTTATTAAGGAAAGTTTTGCTAACTCGCTGGGTTCCGAGCCCAGTAGTCCGTTCACTATTTCGTCACATAACTTGATAAACCGGGTCAGTACGTTAGGGTTCCCGTCAAATTCAGGAACTAGGCGGAGGGCCTTAAAAATCTGTTCTAAGTCTGCCATTTCGGTATGAAAAGATAAATCACTAGTTTCGGAATCAAAAGACAAATCTCTGCACTGATCTAACCTATTAGCTTTAGAAGTTTTCATAAAAATATTCAAATAGCTAAAGTAAAAATTTTGTAAAAAATTTAATAATCAACTTATAAAATAAATATTTCTAAATTAAATTGTTATCGACTAACAATTTTGTACTATAAATTTTATTACGAAAAGCAAAAATTTATTATATAGAATAATGAAGTTATGAAATTATATTATATTACTAGTCAAAGTTATAAAATAAAACGTTAGTTCAACAAATAAATTATAAAGAAATTTACTATATTCTAAGAAATATTAGCGAATTCTAGATTTTGTAGAAATCGCCAAAAATTTATACTCTAAGGAAATGATTAAGTGAAATCTAAATTTTGTAGAATTCACTAAATATAATTAAAAAATGTCACCTTAATTACTCCTAATAAATTATAGACTAACTATTCACTAAATTGCACGAATTTTCAGAACTTTTCAACGGGACACAAAAATATGAGAAATTAAATGTTAAACGAATATTCAAAAAAAAATTTGGTTTAAAATACACAAAAATAAAAGGTTTAAAACTAGGAAAAATGCAACTCATGAGCAATTCAAGAGGCACTTACTGAAATATATCTGCCATTAGCATCAATGTCCGGATGCAACTCTGGTCCTGGGGTCCTTATGTAGGTTCCAATCTCGTCCTGGGTTTGAAGCCTCCTCAAATATTGTATGTACTTAAGCTGGTTTCCTCTCCCCCGTGAGATTGCCGTAGACTGCGCCAATTATGAACTCCGCAGGACGTAGTGAGTTTTAAAAAAGATAACTTTTATTTGAGACAGATACTATTTAATTAATTTAAAATATTACAATAATTTATCTACTAAATTCGGTTACATTTGCCCGATGCTAGGTACAAAAGTGATTTCTAATACATTGCAATCAATAAAGAAATCTATGATCTGAATCAGCATTTCCTGTTTGTTGCTTAAAATTGAGGTTGGCTCTGCAATGACGTAGATCCGTCGCATTTCCTCCACGTGTAGGTATTGGTATTAGGTAAATGCTTAATGTGCAGTATCCATGTGCTACAGGCATATAACACACTTGACATCTGTCAGAGTTGTGTTCGTGTCCACAGTTCATATAAATATTTTTTTTTCCGAGTTGTTTTGTAACAATATTTTTGTAGTGTTTTTTTTTTATTTTAAAGTTTTTATATTGTTTTGTTTTTTTTTCTAGTGCACTTACGAATGGTGAGTTTGCGTTTAGTTCGCGTTTAGATTATTTGTTTTCTTTTGTTTACATTTATTTTCAGTACAATAATTTATATAGGGTCGCCATATAATAGTCTATAATATTTTAATATCAGATTAAGACTGATGAGTGGGTCATAATTACGAAAAATAAAATATATTTTTCATAAATTAAAGTTTAAAAATTCTTCTAAGTGATCATAATTTAAGTTTGATCTGTAGTTTATGACTACACAACAAGTAATAAAAACGTGTCCATCTAATTGTGTGTAGTCATAAAATCTAGATCAATCTTAAATTTTACTCACAGAGAACAATTTTGAAATTTTAATTTATGAAAAATATTGAAAAAAATTTTTTTTTTTTTCGAAATTCAGACCCACTCATCATACCTAATCTGCTATTAAAATATAATTGACTATTATATGCGGACCCTGTATATTTTTTATTTATTTATTCTTTATAACTTGTAATGGCTAACATCTTTGATGACCTAGACGACAATTTCTTTTCTTGCTCATCCTCCTCATGTAGTTTTTCAAGTGCAGATAACTCTTCCACACCCACACTGACTCTACATGACCAACTTTCTTTAATATCCGACGCAAACCCTTCCAATTTAAACATTGTTCACATTAACGCTCAAAGCATCCCTGCCCACTATTCCGACCTCCTAGCTTCCTTTAGTGTTGCTTCTGTGGATGCAGTGCTTATCTCCGAGACCTTCCTGAAACCTTCTTCCACGCATTATGCATTGCATTGGACCCGGCTTCGTCCTTATCCGTAACGACAGGATTGGCAAGGGTGGTGGGGGTGTTGCTATTTATCTTCGGGCAGACATACCCTACAAGGTGGTCAGCACTTCCCCCTCTCAACACTCTGAAAAAGCGGAACATCTTATCATTGAAATAGTAACTCGACATTCGAAGGTCTTAGTAGGAGTATTTTACAGCCCTAATCACACCGTAGACTATTTCAATGATTTTGATGGACTGCTCCACGACCTTTGCCCATCTTATACTCATGTCATATTCATGGGAGACCTGAATACATGCATGGCAAAAAACAACTCCCGCTCCCGAAAACTTGATTCCATCCTAAACTCCCATAACCTCAATATCTTACCTCTTTATGCGACCCATCATTTTCCCAATTGTGTCCCATCCCTGATCGATCTCATGGTTGTCTCTAACACCAGTAATGCTGCGGCTCATGGGCAACTCACTGCATCCTTTTCCTATCACGACCTTGTTTTCCTGTCCTACCGTATCCGTGTCCCCAGACGCAGACCACGCACATTACTATTACGTAACTTTAAAGACCTCGATGTCGTAGCGTTACAGCGCGACACTGAGTCGACGGATTGGAATACTGTACTATCTAGTTCAACCGTAGATGACAAAGTCGAGTGCTTCAACAATGTGATTCTGCAGCTATTCGATCGCCATGCTCCACTCAAACAGGTTAAATTAAAACACAACCCAGCACCTTGGCTTAACGATTGTATCAAGAAAGTTATGGCTAGCAGAGACAAGGCAAAAAGATTACATAAACGAAGTCCCTCTGACTCCAACCATGAAAAATTTAAAATAAAGTCAAGAAATCTATCCTTTCCATTTTCTCGGCTGCGGTTGGTGATGACAATTTGTGTTCGAGAATGATCGTTTTGATATTACCTGTCCTTTTGCCTGTCCTCACACACATTTTTAACCACTCCATTTCTTCTGGCACCTTTCCTGTAGCCTGGAAACGTGCACACGTTATCCCTTTGCCTAAAATCCCTAATCCTACTGCTGTGACACATGTCCGTCCTATTTCGATTCTACCTTTTCTTTCAAAAGTTCTCGAACACATTGTTCATAAACAATTTTCAGCATTCCTTTTCACCAATAACTTGATTACCCCATTCCAGTCCGGTTTCCGTCCTGGCCACAGCACTGTTTCAGCCTTAATTCACGTAACTGATGACATTCGCTGGGCCATGGAAAATAAATCTCTTACCTTACTTATCCTTCTCGATTTCAGCAATGCCTTCAATGCTGTTGATTTCGATATTCTCCTGGGAATCCTTAAATCCCTAAATATATCCCCTTTGGCATTGACTTGGTTTGATTCCTATCTCCGTGGCCGCTCGCAGCAGGTTCGCCTTGATGAGAGTCACTCACACTGGTGTGATCTAATTGCAGGCGTGCCGCAGGGTGGGGTCCTGTCTCCTCTCCTTTTTTCCATTTTCATCAACTCAGTTACCGAAGTTATTGCATCCAAATTCCATCTCTACGCAGATGACCTGCAAATCTACTGCCATTTCGATGTTACTGATGTTGATTCTGCTGTTAGGGCAATCAATGCAGACCTGTGTCGAATAAGTGACTGGGCAAAGTCTTTCGGTTTTCATATTAACCCCAAAAAATCACAAGCGATGATCATAGGCAGTCGTTATGTTCGTGGTCGACTTGACTTTTCTAATATACCTTCAATCACCATGGACAACGTAACAATTGATTTCGCTGACACAGCTAAAAACTTAGGAGTCATAATCGATTCTAATCTTTCATGGAACGCGGATGTCAGCGAAATCAGTCGTAAGGTCCACTTTTTCTTGCACTCCTTAAAAGCCTTGCAAAGATTTTTACCTTTAAAAACAAAAATATCACTTGCCCAGTCACTTATTCTGCCCATCCTCGACTATGCCGACGCTTGCTATTTGGATGCCACGGAGGAACTTTTCAACAAATTGGAGCGCCTGCAAAATCTTTGCATTCGCTTCATATTTGGCCTAAGAAAGTACGATCACGTCTCTGAATATCGCAAGCAACTTCGTTGGCTTCCTATACGCTACCGTCGAAACACCAGGATCCTTTGTCTCCTTTTCAATATCCTTAATAACTCACTCACTATTTGCGTGAAAGGTTTTCATACTCACACTCTCAGGATACGCCATGTAGAGCACACGTGCGTACTTAGCTACATATGCCTTCTCATAAAACCGATTATTATTCCTCTCTTTCTCTGTTCATGCAGTCAGATTGTGGAATTCACTACCTCATGTAATTCGTGAGTCTAAAACTTTATCTAGTTTTAAAAAGAAAGTCAAAGATCACTACTTTTCTCTACAGTAAGTTTTGTAACCTACACTACTATTTAAACAATATTATGATATTAGTATTGTAGTTGTATGTTTTTTATATAAGTATATTTAAAGTAGATTTTATATTATTTTTATGTATTTGTATGTATATTCATAAGTATTTAAGTAGTTTATACGATATTATCGATTAGTACACACTATTATTGCATCTTAACCAAACTCTCCAGTCTTGGGTCTGCTGGAAGAAATTTCATAAGAGATAAGCAGTACCTTTGTACTTATTTTTGTTCAATGTGTTTCTTTATTGTATCTTAACTTATGTGTACATAAATTGTTAAATAAATAAATAAATAATGAATGAAATTTAATAAGCCCAAAATAAATTGACTTGTGGTATTGTTTTATAAGGAGATTTTCAATAATAGTATATAATATCAATGACCTTTCAAAGGCACAGGGATAAGCAACAGTTGCTAACAAAAACAGTAATGATACTAATTTGTCGGATTAGTTTCATAAATTAAATTGAAATATGAAATATATTGGATCTCACTGCATTAAATAGACTTGTAACTAGATTTGAACTTTTGGCTTTCTTACTTCTCTACAATAAAATCATTTTAATGTATTTTCAGAACGCCAGTAACCTCTAGTGAGGATTTCATCCAACGGGCAATTTTCGATCCAACTCTATTAATCATTAGTTACCATCCAGATTGGCAATAATCAAAGTTAATAAAAAATATCATCAGTAATTTCACAACCATCAGGGTTAGTAGAGATAAGGGTAAAATCAAATACGCGACAACCTGAGCATAACAGCAAAAGGGAAACAGTATGTGTATTTTAAAAAGATTTTCTGTATTAGAATTTTGACAGGATAAAAAAGATATAACATTATCAATATTCCAGACGGGTGGTTGGGTAATTTTTATTGAGACTAGTGCAATAGATTTTAAGATTCGCTTGACAAGAGGATATCTACTCAGCCTTTCAACTAGTTCTGGGCTACAAACCGTTGAGACGACGGTTTATGGATTAAAATGGTATTGTAAGAGAGTTTTCTATAATGATGCAGGTCTACCAGAAATCGAGCTAAATCTGAGCCATTTGGTTCGTTAACAAACACTTGATGTGAAGCCCATTTCGTCTAACGAGCCCACGCTGGTTTATATGTATTTATTATAGGGGCTCGCCAACTCTTCATGAGCAACTGTTTTGGTTGTCCAGACCAGTTTGTCAGGTTTTTATTTCACCCCAACATTTCCAAACATCCAAAGTAATGTCTTCCATACTGTGTGGAATTTGGTTCGTTGAGACATTCACTGGTACATGGGCCAAGTTCCTGACAGTCCAGGGAGGGTCTATCTCTCGATTTTTCAGACTTGGCCTCCAAAATACTTGGTTTTATCTCGGGGCCACGATTAGTCAACTAAACACTTTTTTAAGAAAAATGCACTAACATAAAATAGCTAAAAATGTTTTTCATCCCATCTATTCGAAAAGGACGACTTGGTTCGCCTTTAAGTGCACCCAAAGGTGATGTTTTCTTTTAGAAACATTTAGCGGGCAGTAATGAGTTTTTAATCCTCTTTATAAGTGCGCCGCAATTATCTTTTCCGCGCACTTTTTGAATTTGGAACATCTTAGTGTTCAGCGCCAAAGAAATCGAACGCAAATATTGTTTGAATAAAGACTGGCTGGTAGGTACAACGACGGCCCATAGTCGCGCCGCCCCGCCGCCGCGCCGCGCCGGCTGAATAAAAAAAAAACAAATTAAAAACGCGCGAACTACAGCCCGCGTTTTCGTCAATTTTCACGGATTCACTTACTTACTTACTTACTTTATACTTTATTGCACACAATTACAATAGGGGAAAAAAATACAATGAAAAAACATACAGATAGGCGCAACAGGCGGCCTTATCGCTGTAAAGCGATCTCTACCAGACAACCTTGTATTTGAGTAAAGATAAAAACTAGACAGATCAGTAGGTACTAATAAAGCACAAGTTCAACTACATTTTAACAATAAACATACTACAAATAAAAATACTATAATACATATTTATATATATATATATATGATGAATACACATACAATATATAGATAAATAAATACCTAGGTTTAAATACAAATCTTGATCCTACAAGCTAATAATAATACACATATAAGAATACTTCTTCTAATTTTTGAGAAAAGAGAGATAATATTTCTTCAATTTAAATTTAAATGAATTTAGTGAAGGGGCTGATTTTACCTCGTATGGTAGTTTATTCCACAAGGACACTGCTCTCACGGAAAAGGATTGATTAAAGCAGTGCGATTTATGTATTGGAGTGCTCAGCATCAAATTTTCTGTGGACCGTAATTGTCTGTTGTGATTTTCATGTCGGAAACAAAATAGATCTACAAGATAGCTCGGAACCACAGGATTAAACAGCACACGGTACAGTAAAGAAAGAATATGAGTATCCCGGCGAAGGCGAATAGGGAGCCACTCGAGCTTAGTGCGGAATTCGGAGATATGATCATATTTACGTAAGCCGAATATGAAACGTATACAAAGATTTTGGAGTCGCTCAAGTTTATTTAAAAGTTCTTCTGTTAGGTCAAGGTAGCTGGCATCGGCATAATCGAGAACGGAGAGAAATAGAGAATGTGCTAAAGAAATTTTGGTTGATATAGGCAAAAAATTGCGCAAGCGTTTAAGGGAGCTATTGATGCCAAACATCTTCCTGCTCACTGCCTCAACTTGAGGTTTCCAAGATAAAGTTTTATCAAATATTATACCTAAGTTTGTGACTTTGTCACTGTAGCTAATACCCACTGAACTGCCAATAATTATAGCTTGCGATTTTGTTGGATTGACAGTTAGACCATGTGATTTACTTCACTGAGAAATTTGTGAGAGGTCAAAATTTATTCGCTCTATCGCAGCGGGCAGATTTTCTGGAGTACAGTGGGTATAAATCTGTAAATCGTCTGCATACATGTGGTAGGAAGAAGATATGTTGAAAGAAATTGAGTTTATGAAAATTGAAAAGAGAAGAGGAGACAACACGCCACCTTGCGGGACACCGGTTTCGAGCTGAGCCCAAGTTGAACGAGCATCATCCATGACAATACGTTGCCGGCGTCCTCTAAGGTATGTTTGAAAAAAGTCAATTACTGATGGAGATATGTTAAGAGAACCCATCATTTGTAACAAAATATCAAAGTCCACATTGTTAAAGGCGTTACTGAAATCTAACAAAGTCAGTATGGTGAGGTGAGAATTTTCTTTAGCCTTACGTATGTCATCGGATATTTTTACTAAAGATGTTACGGTGCTGTGTCCAGTTCGAAAGCCTGACTGGTAAGGACTCAAAATGTTATTTTTATTAACAAAGGAAGAAATTTGGTTATGTATGAGACGCTCCAGGACTTTGGACAAAAAAGGTAAAACAGAAATAGGACGGAAATCGGAAAAGGACTGGGGTGAGGATTTTTTAGGGAGAGGTATTACCTGTGCGTCTTTCCATTGGGTGGGAAAGGAATTCGAGATAATGGATTTATTAAAGATATTTGTGATGATAGGAACTAGGATTGTTAGAAATTCATGGTTTTGTTTTGAAAAATGTGTTCTTCAAGTGACAGTGAAAGTATAGAATTAACTCCTGAAAGTATTAGAACTGACGCAAGAAATGTGATGGATAATCTATTACCCGCAAAATCCCGGGAGAAATACATGAAAGCCTATGGAAATTGTCTCAAATGTAAATATAAGTTTTTAGTTGTTTTATTATTAGACTAGCTGCTGCCCGCGACGTCGTCTGCGTGAACGCTATGCAGCACCAAACGCACCTACGATTATAACACTGCTAGCGTGATAATATGTAGCCTATATGTTGACCCGACTTCTTAACTATCTTCATGCCAAATTTGAAGTAAATCCATGCAGTACTTTTTGAGTTTATCCCGGAAAGACAAACAGACAAACAGACAAAAATTCTAAAAACTATATTTTTTGTTTCTGTTTCGATTGTAGATCATACCCCAAGTATTCTTTTAAAAAAATATTCAATGTACAGTTTTGACTTTCCTACCATTTTATTATATGTATAGATACTATTTCATTTCAATTTAGTTGTTACTCTATGTTTTATTAAATAATAATATTACAATAAAACATGAGGCGCCTTTTATTTTCTCATAGTGGGTGATGAAAAGTAGAGTGTATCACTCGGGCTCAAAATATATTTTTGACTCGGGCGACGTACTTTGAATCCCTCGCTACGTTCGGGATTCTACTATAGAATCCCTCACTTCGCTCTGGATTCAAAAAAGCGCCCTCGCCGTAAAAATATTATTTTGCTCCCTTATGATACAATCTACTATGTGTGTAAAGTTTTGCGCTAAAGTAGGAGATTTGCATATTCACAAACCTTCGTAATTTATTTATTCACTATCAACATGTTTGTTTTAAAATTGTATTTGTGAATTGATAATAAATTAATAAATAAATAGAAAAACTTCCCTGCAGCTGTTTAGGTGCAGTAAAACTTTTGGCATTAGAAGCGGAGGTGGAAATATCCAAACCGTTATAGAAATATTGCTTGCCGATCTTCGAGATCCAGGGTACAGTAGTCGGGGGCTACATGCGCTCGTCGAGATGTGATCAGATCTATTGGAGGGTATCCCATTGTCTCGAATATCATGGTGGTTACTTGTGGGAGTAGATGCTATTCCGTGAATTTTTGAAGGCGAGACATTTTGTCTGCCTCAGCCCTCGACGTTGTAAATTCTGGGGATGTGATGAATTGTGAAATGAATCTTGTAAGAATCGAAAAAGTGTAAAATGTTGTGGGTGAAGTCCAGAAGAGCTATAAACACGGTCCCGGTCTCGTTTCTCAGGTATGATACCACCGTCTTGTTGTCAGACTAAACGTGTGATTGTCTTGAACAGGGATCAGGAGCAATATTTCACTGATTTTATAATGGCAAGCATCTCCTTTTGATTGTATTGCAGAGATTTTCCTACTCTTGTCCACGTTCCCGATATATGCTGGTCGTTTATTTGGGCACCTCAAACGGTATCGGAAGCATCAGTCCCTACGTAAGTTGTTTGATGAGGAGTTGATTGAATGTAAGATGTGGTTTCGAGATGAGCATTCCGCCAAAATAATTCTTTCCGGGCTTAGTGTGGCAGAATTTGTAAAGACGTGGGTTTTACTTGTAGCCCGCTGGTGCACAGTCAGGTGTACAGTGACAGGTTTGTATCAAATGACAAGACAGATGAGATAAAAATGACAGCTTTGACAGTAACAATATTGTCAAAAATGGCGAAATGTAAAGGCAACTTTGCATGCCGGTTGTTATTTACATTGAATTTTAACATTTTTGTGCGCTATTAATAAAGCTTACTGTAATTTTTCGATATTTTTATCGATACCAGCATAATTTTAGCTACGTTGTGGTCTAGTATTTATTAAATATTCCAATTTGGCAACATTGCATTTCTGGGCAACTCAATTGCATATGTAAGCAAAGGCCTTTGGTGCAAAGCTGAGCCCGAAGGGCAGGCAAGTCATTTGCAGTAGGTAGATGGCCATTGTAAATGAGGCGCAGGAAAGTTCTGTGGGATTCAGCAATCGAAAATCTATGATAAATCTATTTTTACCATTCAATCTTGGGTTTGAAGAAATTCCGGGACCCTGTATATGTTGATAAGTTTGAAAGTGGAATTGCTTACGTATCGGTTCATAGCTTTCAGGTTGAATATTGGCTGAAGCTTTCCATCTCCCATTGGCACCAGAAATATGGACGAGATGAGGCTCGGACTAAGGGTTACCACAGAAAGCACCTTTTCTGTCAATATCTTTTTCGATAGCAAGATCCATCTCCGTGGAAAGAGGTGTGGAATGCGCTCGGTCGTATAAGTTGGGGATTCGAAGAGGCGGCTTTTTAATAAAGAAAATATGGTAGCCGGATATAATTTTTAGAATGTTGTCAGGAGCGCCACTTACTTTCTACCGGTTGTAAAAGTTTTTCAACCGACCGGCATGGAACAGACTCGCAGAGTCAGTATCGACTGGATTTTCCTCTACTATCCTGGTGGGATGAGGGAGACCCTTGTGAAGATTCGTTAAATTTACGACTATAGGTTTTCTTACTTCCACGACCTCGAAAAGACTTTCTTACATTATGATAAGAAACCTGGTTATGTTTTAATATCCATTTGTTTGGTGTCTTAGCTTCTTTAGTTTTGATAAGGTAATTTTCATTAAAGTACCGTCGTGGTCATGACGCTTGCAACAGTGCCTAAATATCGAGAACTCAAAATAAAAAGCAAACAAGGTAAATATCTCGTTTCTAATGTACATTTGAATGAAGAAGACCATGACAGTTTAAAAACTTATGAGGTAACTTCCGTTGAATCACAGAGCTATTTAGATCGGTCTGCGGTGCAAAATCGCGATCTTTTTTACTGAGGCCATACTTTGTTTGTACCACCTGCGATAACGAGTGTGGGTGTAAATTGTTCCCCTCAAATGAGTGATAATTTGTGGGAGGATTTTGATTCCGCTTACGATTCTTACGGTGACGGGAAGAAAGCTTTTGATTAGAACAAGGATCGAGGTACATGATCCAGAACTACTAGACGAAGAACTATTTAAATCACGAACATTAGGTTTTCTTTTTCGAGAAGGCTCTTTATGTTTTTCAGTAATATTTTATTCATATGAAGTACTGATCACTTGTTTCTAAGCCCGATGCAAATTAAAAATTTTGCTTACCAAACGAAACTAAAAGGTAATTAGTGGACAAAAAAACTAAAACGAACGTCAAAAACGTAAAACTTACGTTAAAGCTGGTAAAAAACCCAACCAATATTTAACTTTTGTGTTAATAAAATAATAACAGAATAATCAACGAATGCAGAGATTAAAAAAACCGACTTCACGTCAAAGCTTTGGCCGACTTATAGTGTCATCCACATAAACATTCTCCAAAATCATACATTTTGTTTCAATAATTTGAAATTCTCAATGAAGTACTCACCCGATTTCGATGAAATTTATATGGGACCAACTATGAAGTATCCTCTATCATATGAATTATCATTAGAATTTATAAAATCGATTCATAATCGTCCGAAATATCGTGTAACAAAGATACAAAAAAAGACATACAGACGAATTGAGAACCTCCTCTTTTTTTGAAGTCGGTTGAAAATAACATTATAAAATAAAAACATAATTCTTAAATTCACAGCATGATAATGGATGAAAAAACAAAAGGCAGGCCAATAAAAACTTTGTGATGCATTAGAAGCATGTAGAATACTCGATAAAGATTTTTTTCTTTCATTTACTAAGCTTGATATTGTTTAACACAACAATAAGTATGGGCCGGTAGGTAAGTAAGTTTAATAGTTTTATGTTTTTGAAAAATATCACAGTGAAATTATATTTCGCAGCTTAATTCTTTGCGATTTATTAGGTTTACTTATTGTAGTATCGGTCCCATGTGACAGCCTTGCACGGTTATTTTAGAGTCTTTTTTTTTTTTTTTGTATTGGCAACACTGCTTCACCTCCGGCTCCTAATTAACCGGCCCTTTTGGAATCATTGTTCGTTCCCGTGCTCAAGCCTTCGCACGTGTTCCTGGCAACGCTCAAGACTTCATTGTAACGGTCATCTAGTGTTACACAAAGCTCTCAAGATGGGGAAGAAGCGCAAGGACGAAGAATCCATCGAATTTAAGTAAATTATGTAACAATGTCATTTAACATTGTTTAAAAACTTTTATTCTGCGCGTCTGTCTGCAGATATACTTACTTTATAACCCAATTTGTACTTATTTAAAGTACTCACTTGTCAAATGACACAAATTTGTACCATGCCTGAGGGTAGGTACTCACTAAAAAATATAATATAAAATAATGCTTTACTTAAGCACAACATACTTACTTTATAACCCAATTTGTACTTATTTAAAGTACTCACTTGTCAAATGACACAAATTTGTACCACGCCTGAGGATAGGTACTCACTAAAAAATATAATATAAAATAATGCTTTACTTAAGCACAACATACATTATTTGTGCCCGGTAGCATTTATGAAATAAAACGTATTCATGATAATATCAAAAATTATACTACAGAACTAAACCTATTTTAAAAATACCCACAAAAAAAATACGAACATGGTGAAGTTCTAATCATAGCTTCACCGAACAACCGTGAATCTATCGTGGAAGTCATTCCCGAAAGTTCACCACATCACGAAGAATCGCTTGAAGAGGAGGCATGTATGAACGAGGCAGTTCCTCATACGTCGTCGTCGGCACAGAATCCAGTACCTTCGACGTCGGATCTCACAAAGGAGTTACGAGGAGACAGTGGTATTGATGTCGAAATACTGTCATTATTAGGGGAAGTTCCCCAGTCGCAAGATATTTTGGGAGATGAAATTAATAAAAACATATCCGATAGATGGCAGCTCATACTTACCAAGGGTCTCATCAAAGAAACAAAACAGTCCTTGTTACAAGAATATCGGGTAACCAAAAACTGTGAAATGCTATTAACGCCTATCCTCAACCCTGAAGTTAAAGCGGGTATTTCAGAACTGACAAGCAAAAAAGATTTTTCCTTAATGCTTAGTCAAAAACAAATCAGCATTGCTTTGGCTGCATTAGCGCAAACGACAGAGAAAGTCATTACAAAGAAATATTCATCGCAGGATATTCTAAAACCCTTAAGTGATGCAAGCAAATTGTTGTGCGATTCCTTCTACTACCTAACGAAGGCCCGAAGAAATTTAGTTATTAATACTATCAATGCAGAACTAAAAGATACCCTTCGTCAGACCACCAGAGATACATTTTTATTTGGGACCGATTTACCAGAAAAGTTAAGGTCCGCAAAAACTATACAAAAAACCGGAGAATCCCTTAAGCCTTCACAACCATTTATTTCAAACAGAAACAACCAAAATTATAAGATTACTTCTCAAAATTGTTTAAACTGGAAGCCCCCGCAACGGAAGCCTGCTGCGCGGCCCGAATCGGGGAGACCTCGCCCGGTGCAGCGCTCGAGACCGCCGCCGCCGCCTCCGCCGCCGCCGCGACACACCCCGAACTACACACGCTCACGCTCGCCGCCCAAGAAATACAACAGGAGATATTAACATCTGAGGTCAGTTATTCTGGCCGTCTAAAGCTATTTTACAAAAATTGGTTAAAAATAACTAATGATCCTATAATTTTGTCCTGGATTAAGGGATATAAAATACCGCTTATTAAAAAGCCCTTCGGAAATAGTAATCCTGACTCAAGATATAAGCCAGATAAAGATTTTAACGATTTTAAAATTTGTATAGATTACTTGATTCGAATAAAAGCCATACCTAAGTGTACATACGATAGTGAACAGTTTGTATCCGATATATTTTAGTACCTAAACCAAACGGAGACAAAAGGTTCATATTGAATTTGAAAAAATTCAACAAGTTTGTTGAAACCGTCCATTTTAAAATGGAAGGCTATAAAACTGCATCTAAATTCGTTACCGAGCGATGTTTTGTGTCAACTATTGATTTAAAAGACTTATATTTTTTTCTACCAGTTCATAACTCGCACAAAAAGTACTTAAGATTCAAATTCAATAACAAACTATATGAATTTAATTGTCTACCTTTACAAAACTTTTAAAACCTGTTTTGGAATTTTTGCGATCACATCAAAGAAATATGATATCAGTTATTTATCTCGACGATATTTTTTGCGTTTGTAAAACAAAGGCAGATTGCTATAATAACGTACTTTTTACAAAGACACTTTTAGAAAGTTTAGGCTTCTAGATTAATTATGATTAGAGTTCTTTACAACCCTCAAACACATTTAAATTTCTAGGCTTTGTATTTGATTCCCAAAACATGGTTTTAAAATTACCTCAAACAAAGAGGGTAAAAATAAAACAATCTCTTTTAAAAATCTTCGAAGCAAAAACAATTAAGTTACGTAATTATGCACAATTGATTGGACTTCTCATATCGGCTTGCCCTGCTATTCAATATTCGTGGCTTTATTCTAAACGTCTTGAAAGACTTAAGTATTTAAGTTTATGTGAAAATTCATCATATGAACGACAGATTAGTTTATCATTAAATATCCGGGAAGATGTTTATTGGTGGCTAGACAAAATTGATAATGGTTATGCTAGCTTAAGATCTGATGATTATAAAATTGAAATTAATTCTGATGCTTCTCATTCAAGCTGGGGTGCCTCGAGTAATAACAAGGAATGTTTTGGTTATTGGAAGGAGTCTGAAATGACACTTCATATTAATTAATTTGAATTAAAAGCGGCATATTTAGGTTTAAAAACGTTTGCTAAAGAATTATATTGTCAAATTTTGTTACGCATTGATAACGTAACCGCGATATCTTGCATTAATAGAATGGGCAGCATAAAGTACCCAAACTTAAATGATATGTCCAAAAAAAAAAAAAATATGGCAGTGGTGCGAAACACGTAAAATTAAAGTATTAGCTTCTTATATTAATACGAACGACAATTTTTTACCCACGGCATTGTCTCGCAAAAAGTTTCTAGATACTGAATGGGAATTAAGTGAACATGCTTATTGTGGTATTAAACGAGTATTTGGTGAAATAGACCAGAAATAGATTTGTTTGCCAGTAGGTGTAATGCAAATTGCCCATTGTACATTACGTGGAAAAATGAACCCGAAGCATTTGCTGTTGATGCGTTCACCATCAGCTGGACTAACTATTATTTTTACGCATTTCCGCCATTTGCCCTCATTTTAAAGACACTTAGAGAAATAATAGATGATAAGGCCGAGGGTATATTCGTAGTACTAAATTGGCCCACACAGCCATGGTTCCCATTATTGAAAAAGATATCTATTTTTAAATCAATTTATTTTGAACCCAATGTTAACCTTCTTCAATCTCCTTTCAGATTGACACACAGCTTACACAAGACACTCGGTTTGATTGCCGTGAAGTTATCAGGCAGGTTTTATTAAATAAATCGTTATCTGTTGATTCTACAGAAATAATGTTATCTTCTTTATCTAGTAATACTTACAAGCAATATAACAGCTGTATCAAGTCTTGTTTAGTTATTGTTCCGAAATGCAGCACAATTACTTGACCTGTTCAGTTCATGTCGTAATTAATTTTTTAACCGATGTTTTTAACAAAGGTGCAAAATACGGAACTATTAATACATATTCTGCCTTATCTCTATTATTTCCGTTAGATAATATATTGATAAAGCGCTTCATGCAAGGAGTCTACAAACTAAGGCCTACAAATCCTAAATATGAGGTCACATGGGACACAAACATAGTCCTTAATTTTTTGGCTCAAAAATGGCCTAACGAAAACCTTAGCTTGGAAACTCTTTCCAGGAAGACTGCAACCTTGTTGGCCTTGATAACTGCGCATTGGGTGCAGACATTATCTTTAATACACCTCGATAATATAAGTAAATGTAGTGTTGAAATGTTTATTAAAATTCCAGACATAATTAAAACCTCCAAACTACATTCACCCCAACCATTATTAAGGCTCCCTTTTTATAATGAACGTCCAGAGATTTGTCCTGTCCGGTGTATAGAATCATATATTAACAAAACAAGAGAACTTCGTAAAAACTGTAAATATTTATTTATAAGTTATAAAAAGCCACATTCAAAACTATCTTCACAAAGATTAAGTAATTGGATAAAACAGACTCTGTATGAAAGTGGAATCGACACTTCGCTGTTCAGTGCTCACAGCACTCGGCATGCTGCAACATCTAAGGCCAACAAGCTTGGAGTTAATTTAGACACAATTAGAAAAGCCGCTGGCTGGAGTAAATCTTCCAAAGTATTCTCTAAATATAATAAAGAAATTATTGAAAATTCTAGCAATTTCGCAACAACTATTTTGAGTGATGTTATGCCTACATAATAATTAATGTAGGTACCTAATTATGTTGTTATATTTTGTATGGAAGTTGATTTAATTGCTATATTATAACTAAAAATGGATAATTGTTGATCATGTAAGCTATTTTACTTATTTTCCCTCTGAACATCCTACAATAAGTAAACCTAATAAATCGCAAAGAATTAAGCTGCGAAATATAATTGAAGATCAAAGGAACTTCTGAGTGAAGTTCGATCGAAATTATATGAGCAGCTTAATTCGAAGCGATTTATAATCACCCTCCCAGTTTAAAACGAAACATATATTACTTATTTATTTACTGAAAATAAATATCCCAACTCTTATATCTTAATATAAGTAAAATACTTACCATGCAATGGTTTATCCTATAAATAGAATCCATTACATTTTTATATAATTCGGCTTTAAACAAAATGATTCCAAAAGGGCCGGTTAATTAGGAGCCGGAGGTGAAGCAGTGTTGCCAATACAAAAAAAAAAAAAAAGACTCTAAAATAACCGTGCAAGGCTGTCACATGGGACCGATACTACAATAAGTAAACCTAATAAATCGCTTCGAATTAAGCTGCTCATATAATTTCGATCGAACTTCACTCAGAAGTTCCTTTGATCTTCAATTATGTTCTAGAATGCTTCCACGGCACTATTCTATTGTATAAACCTCGAAATATTAAACAAATACAAAGGGATTGCTGTGATATAACACGATTATACAAATTGAATTATTTATCAAACTGTGATATCCGATATTCACTTGGGTGAAGTCACGGGCAACAGCTAGTATGTATATAAAGCTGAAAAGTTAGTTTATTTGTTTGAACGCGGTAATCGTAGGAATGACTAATTTGATTTAAAAAAAAAATCTGTTGATTAGGAGTTTATTTATAGAGGTGGGTTAAGGGCTTTTTTTTTAAATCTTTATTTAGAAAGCTATACACCTATAAGGTTAAGACAGCTTTTTTAAAAAAATTGACAACAGAACAAAATTAGGTAGACATCATTTGTTTCCTTAACTCTAGAGATTGTATATAAAAATAAATAACGCGTTGGCTATTCTCATTCGTGAATTTGGAACTAAATATACAGTGAAACATAAACATAATATCTTGTTTATGACATTGTGTATCTACTAACAATTTATTTCGTAATGACTCATTATTTTTGCATTCTATTAAAACATGGAAAAGATCCTCTTTTGTATGACAAAAAGCACAATTGGGACTTTCAGTTTTGCGCATTAGGTAACCAAAATTGTTCAATGGAACATGACCCGAACGTAGTCTAAAACAATTAACTAGTTCTTTTCGTGTCATTTTGCTATTACCGAACCAAGGAACTTGTGGAGGCTCAGCAGAAAGGGTTTTGTACCAAATACCTTTTTCAGTGGAGATGTCATCAAAATACTCTTCCCACTGGTCGTGGCATCGCTTCTTCACGATTGGGATGTAATCGGAAGACTGAACGGTCACATGAAGAGGAATACCATCGGATTGAGCTACTCGGGCACACTCATCGGCGACCTCATTGCCAAAGAACCCCACGTGGGAAGGAACCCATTGCAGATAGATATTAATCCCATTACGTATCATGTTAACGATACTTTCAATAATAATATAAGCCTCCTTTCTCCCTAGCTTTCCTCTGTTACACGAAAGCAGGTGATACAAACTGCTTTTAGAATCAGTAAATATTACTATTTTTGTATAGTTAGTTGACATTATATAACGAATAGCCTCAACAATAGCCAAAACTTCCAAGCACATGATATTTACATTAGGTACATTTACGCTAAACTTGGCCATCAACGACGCTGTCGGATCGAAGAAAGAGAATCCATTATGACCCATCTGTATAAATATGAACAAAGTCAGCATAACTGTCCTGTATCACGGAAACTGTGGCATCTTTAAGTTCTTTACTCGATAATTTTGATTTAGAAGAAGTTATGTTTTGGATGTTTACCTTTATAAAGTTGGATAAATCAATTTTATTAATAAAGAAAGGAAGTTGATAAATAAGTCTGTTTTGGAATTTATGAATATTTAGTCCTAAATATTGATTATGACTTAAATACAAAAGAGGAAGTTGGTTTTTGCGCCAGTAACGTACATCGGATTCTATCAGGTTTTTAAAAACGGACAGCCGTTTATGAAAATAGTCATCTTGTCTGGAGCATATGTTCAGATAGTATTTGTGACTCAAATAAATTCTACGTACAAAAAGAGGCTGTATACACATCTTACTTTGCATCACGTGAGTTGGTGTTGACCGGATGAAACCCCCACAAAGTCTTAAACATTGGTTCTGTATAACGTCGAGTCTTTGAAGTAGGCGTGGGCTTGAGTTCCCAAAAAGAAAAGATCCATAATCAAGTCTACTTCTTACTATACTTATATATAATCGGCGTAAATGAATGGGATGTATGCCAAAGGAAGGATTACTAACACAACTCAATATGTTAATAAAAGGAATACATTTTTGGGTTAACTCATTAATGTGCCTTGTCCAATTAAAGCGGTTATCTATCCACATACCTAAAAACTTTATGTTGTTAATGATTTCAATCTCATAATTATCAATTTTAATTGAAAGGGATGGTATCTTGTACCTCCTTGATATAACGCACAGCTTGGTTTTAGAAGGTGAAATACCCAAACCTATTGGTGTAATGAGTTCACAAAACTTGTTTAATACATTCTGTATAACTTCAGCACATGTGTAAATATTATTATTTGAATAGTAGAAGGAAAAGTCATCTGCATACTGTGAAATTCTGACATCAATATTTAGATCTCTACAAGTTCTTATTGTCACAATATTGAATAATATGGGAGACATAGGGTCCCCCTGTGCTAAACCTTGACGAGTTATTCGTGTTATTTCATTACCGTTACTAAGTTTGTATACAATATGTCTTTCCCTCAAAAACTCGTGAATGTACCTGCACATGTATTGATCTACCTTGAAATCTATAAGAGTATTAATTAAAACATTATTATACGCGTCGGTTATATCTACAAAACTACAGACAGTATATTCTTTTTTGGTAAGTGCTATTTCCGAATCGATTACAAAACGAGCTAGATTATCATGACACGAATAGCTTCGACGGAAGCCTAAGGTCCCTTCATAAAAAACCTATTCTTTTCAAAAAAGTAGTCCAATCGTCTTGCTATTAAACTATTCAATATTTTACAGATGCAACTTATTAAAGAAATGGGTCTATACTTTTTAGTATTGTTATCTCTTTTCGGAATAGCAATAACTTTTATTTTTCGCCATTGAATTGGAATAATACCTGTTCGATAAATATAATTATAGATTTGTAATAAGATTCTCATGACATTTTTGGGCAAATGATAGATCATTGAATATACAATATTATCAAGTCCGGCGGAGGTATATTTTCTTTTTAAGTGCGTTAAAATCTCCGCCATTGAAAATAACTCAGGGGATGTAAAAGATGGAAACAGAGGATACGGTGGTAAGGTAATGCTATCCGGGGTAAGCTTGGATATAAACTCATTCGCTTCACTTTCAGGCAAAGGTTCAGAAGAACCATATTTTCCTTTCATCCATCCTAATTTTCGCCACATTTCAGAGCTTGAAGTTGAACCATCCACACTCTGACAAAATTCTTGCCAAGATTTTCTTTTTGCGTCTCTAATTAATTTCCTAGCTGAAACTACCTTTTCTTTAAATATCTGATACGACTCCGGGTCCCGATTTTTTCGAAATAATTTAAGAGCCAACCTCCTTTCCGCAACTGCTTTAGATAAATTTTGATTCCACCACGATTTAGGTTTAAATTTTGAATGCTTTTTAAAGTTAGGTTTGATATACGGGATGCTTATCTCAGCTGAATGATTAATTATACTTAAAAAAATATCATAACTTTCTTGAATATTATTGTCGTTAAAACTATAAACGTTACATTTGTTTTCTACTACACTTTTATATTTATTCCAATCAGCTTTCTTTAAGTTTCTTTTATGATATAAATAAACCATTTGTGATTGTTGTGTTTTAATATTTAACAATAAGTGGTCACTTCCTGATGTCTCATTGGAGGTCGACCATTCACAATCCAAAACCAAGTCCGAACTAACGAAAGTGACATCAGGTGCCGTGCACACTGTATTATTTCCTACCTGAACTATGCGGGTTGGTGAGCCGTCGTTCAAGTACACAAAGCCTTGATCCGAACTACTTTCGGCTAACAAGCGACCGCGCGTATCTGTGCAATACGACCAATGTGTGTGATGGGCATTGAAGTCGCCAGCTATTAATGTTTTGCTATTGAAAAGACTAAATAACCTATCGTAATCTGTTCAACCAATATGTAGGCTTTGGGGAGAATATATACCAATAACATACTGTAATTTATTTTTGGTAATTAGTTCTATACATAAAAAATCAAATGACGTAGGTTGAAATATAATATCCTTTATACGTGATGTCAAGGTTGTATGAACTAGTATAGCAACCCCACCGTAATTGTCACTTCGGTCTTTTCTAAATGTACGATACCCATAAATTTGAATATTTTTATCTTCAGATAGTCAAGTTTCTGACAGTATACAAATATGTACGTTACTATTTGTTAAATAAGACTCCAGTTCATGCCGTCTATAAAACAAACTGTGGCAGTTCCATTGAACAATATTGAGACCCAAACATTCACTCACAGGATGATTCAAGGTCATGCTATAAATTTTTACGTTTTAAGATAAGCAAGATTTACTAGATATATAAAAAATATTCAAAACTTAAGATAATATAGGAGAAGTTCAGTACACCTTAAAAGTTAATAGTTTTCAACTTAACAACTAAACGAGTAATCCTATTCTTTAGTCTTCGATCAGAAATCAGTGGTATAATATCCTTAAACATATCTATGAGTGTGTGCAAGTTTTCTGTGTATTGATGCGTAATGGCCTTTATGTCTGTTACACCAAAAGTACTCTCCAGGTATGCTCTAAGTTCCTCTGAGGTCAAAGGGTAAACTTTCTGGGAATATCTAATATGTTCCTCAACCGAGTGCCAGCTGGAAGAATGCAAGTGTATTGTCGATAATTTACGTTGTTTTTTGTTACCTATTCTTTTCTCACAAATGTGACTGGAACTTGAATGAGAAGCATCGCTGTCATCGGTCTCATCCAATAAAACCGAGGTACCGCTTATACAGTGTTGAGTCTGGGGCATTTTGCTTGGTGGTAGGATCCCTTCTGGGTCCGCCTGGCTAGCGACCACCCTTTATATAAAGTCTGCCGCCAAATGTTACCGCTCCGGCGGTAATGTGTTCCGGCAATATTGTATAAAGAGCCAGTTCCTTCCTAAACCCGTGTGCTTTCATCTTCGACCTCATCGTCACTTACCATCAGGTGAGATTGAGGTCAAACGCGGGTTTAGTCAATTATAAAAAAAAAAAAAAAAATTATAGCGGTTACAATAGAGGTGGCGGCACTAATATTAGGGCAGACAACTTCAGTGGTGGGAGTAAGTTCGGAGTGTGATTCAGTCGATGGATGAGGTCTTTTAAAGTTAGGTATTAAAGAGCCACCTTCTTGGTACGTCTGTGAGATATCCAAGTCAAATTGATTGGGGGTTTCAGGGCATTTCTGTGCTACATGTCCTTCCTTCTTGCATAAAAAACAGGTCATTGTGTCCGATGAAAGGTAAACCCAGTAATTCGTATCATCATATTCAATCGGTATACGGTCGGGTAATTGGTTGAAGTCATCTGGGGAAACATAAACTTGTCGTCTGAAGCTCAAAATGTGGTTATAATTTGGATCATTCATTCCTGCACATAAAAACGTTATCGGAGATACTGGGGTGATGTTCAATTCCTTAAATTTCTGTTCAATCACAGTGTGTGGAATGATTGGGCACACGTTGGATAATATAACTAATATAACTCGTCTATTTCTTGTTATTAAAGGTCTTATTAATAGTTCAGATCCTGCCACGTTTATCCGTTTAATATTATCAAGTAAGTCATCCGCTATTATTTTTGTAGCCAAAAAAATAAAAAAAAAATACAAATACGTTAAGGGCTTTATGTTGTCCAAAAATTCTGGAGCGTTAGTAATGCCGGTGGAACTTGTGAAGGTAGTGTAAATGTCCTTTTTGTTATTTTAGGAATTATTCGTTATTTATGGAATTTCTATTGACCTGACAAGGGTACCAATTCGAGTTACCCATTCTAAGTCATCTTGAGTATAAGAATGCTTTAAAAACAAACTATAACGAATTCTCAAAATGGATCGTCTACACCAATACAGATGTCGGTGACCAGCTGGAGCGGCTATTTTCTTCGGATAAACGATGTCTCAGAATTTGAAACATGTTTTAAAAACAATTTACAGAGAAACAGAAAATCATGTGAACACTCGCGAACGTCACAGGGATCAGAATTTATAGAATAATAAAACACTAAATAGGAAATAGTATGCGTGCGTTTTAAATTACAAACCGAGAAGTTTTGACAAATCTTTGTAGATGGCTTTGAAATAGATGGTGATAATCGTACCGATGAAGACCAAAAAATCTCACCTGCAGGTGGTTTGAACTTGCATCGCTTCAGCACTTACATACAATTTGCTTCAACTTATTTAACGACGCCTGGACTGTTTTTTTTTTTATTTAATTTATTTTAACTTGTTTGGAAATTTATTTTATATATTAAGTTCATTAAATATTCTGCAGATGGCAACAGTTTTTCAAAAACTCTTATAACAGATCTTTCAATTCTCTTCACGCGTGTAGTAATAATCACTTTCTAATCACTTTTCTATCAAATGTCAAAAAATATAGAGACTTATCAAAAAGTTTTGGAAAAAAATGTTATTGGATAATATGTTTTTGACGATCTTGCATTACTCGTCGTTTTTTTTAATTAACAAGGCGAGATCTGCCACTATTCTTTCAGCAAAGGCGAATGGGTAGCCACTTGAGATTAGTTCATAATTCTCATAGATATGTGGTCGTATTTGCGTAATCCTAATACACATGTTATACAGTAATAATTGAGCCGCTTATAAAGGAATTTGATCAACGTATAAGGTATTTAAAAGTAGGATTCGTCATTTCTTATTAGATGGCGCGGTGTGGCAAATTATTTTTAAAAAGCAACCTTTTTTTGATACTTACTATCATTCATAACTTAATGCTTTGCATCCTTTGGGAAAGGATACCCAAAAGAAATTCATTTTAAGCAAATCTAAGATCCAGTGCTTATCCAGTGCAATTATGCAAAGGGACAAACTTAAAGGACAAAAAAAAATGGCTGGCTGTTTATCTATTTTGAGTGTTATCAATACCTTGCGTGTTATAAAAAATATAAACTAAGTACTATAAATTCGCACATCATTAGCAGATCGATGAGGATTTTATCGTACTCAACCGATTTTCACATCCTGCCCCGGTATCCCAGTAGAGCATTTAACAATAGTAGAGCACAGCGCCCAGTCAGTATTTTCAACTATAGTTGAATTGTTTTCGAATGATTTTCGTGACAGTTCTCATTTTCCATTACGCGCAAACTATTTACAAGTAATAATATATAAATTGGTGCGTTAAGAAAATTAAAAATATGTCAATAAAACTGTTTATTTTAAAATTATAAATTGAACTTTTAATATAGAGTAATTGTTATTATTAACTGTAAATAAATTAAGTAAATGTGATAAAAATATTCATCTTATAAAGACAGATTCAAAGAAACGGGAAGTTCAGTTGATAGTGATTGACACTACTGAATCGACATTGAAGCGATGAATGTGAGCGGCCATCTTGTAATCGGAAGTGTGATCAGAAGTCTGTATACATTTTTTCACCAACTGATTCGATACGTCAAAGCCATCGAATGGAAGATCGAACAATTTCATTACGGCAACGTCACAAAGATTGACAATTTTGACCTGTCACAAAAACCACTTGAAAAGAATTCAACTATAACATAATCTTACTTAAGTCCATAAAAATCAGTCAATAGTTCAAAGCAATTACTTATTTTATAATTGACTTGAATACATACATACATACATACATAACTTCACGCCTGTATCCCTTATGGGGTAGGCAGAACATCAGAGGTTATAAGACCAACTGATGTCACGTTTGACTAATGAGGTATTATAATGATTGCGAGAGGCTATTGCAGTGACAGGGGGTCAGCCTATCGCCCTATAATTGACTTGAACTATTGACTTATTTTGTAATTTACCAAATTCAGACAATATCTTTTATTTTTACTGAGACACAAAATAGTTACAAATCATTATTATTATAGAGATCCTCCTCTTCGTTCGTAGTGGTTTAAATGACAAGACATTGAATTTACGCCTGGAAGCTAGTACTTCTGTTCGTAGGTAAAACTAGCGGATATGTTTATACAGGGTGACTGGTGATAAATTTTAAATACTGGTGTCCCTCTGTACTCGATTCAGATCATAATTATGTAATAAAAAAGACACTTAATTTTTCACCACAAATCCCTATGAATAAATAAAGAGGCCTTACTACACTTTTCCCGACGCGCTGCCTCAGTCAACACGCACACAGCAGTATTCCCACCACACGCACACCACCACTTGCTAAGTATTTATTGTATTACGCTAATTAACCATGCGTTTCGTAATGAATTCTGTAACTTTCGGAGAAGTTTACTCAGTAAATAATTAATATTTATTTTTTAATTTATTTTTTCCGTTTACGTATAATCTTAAATTATCACGTCCTGGAATTTTGAAAGAGACCCACCACTCACCCTGTATAGGAACAAGGCAAACGATAACATACCTATTTCATAAATAAATGAAAAATGTGATAAATAAAAAAAAAATTACCCGACCAGGATTCGAACCTGGGACCTCTCGTTTGCCGGAAGAGTGCCCTTCCACTGAGCTACCGGGGCCTGACGGTACGCCTCGAAATTTTTTGGCGGAGTGAAATCGGAATCTTAGGCTCAGAGCTGGAATGTTACCTTTGACTGCCCATGTATTACAAATATATTATAAATTTATTATTTAAATATTATATTTCAATATTATTATTTAAGTATGTGCTGTACGGTGTAGGGGGGGGGGGATAAATGACCCTATTATGAGGTTTTTGCTCATATCTCAAAAATCTGTACAAATAGCGTAATAGTTGAATCTGACCAAATTTTATTCATTGAATTTCCTATTGATTTTTACTCTACGACCAACATTTAATGAGTTACAATGTGTTGAAATTTGCGATGTGCGAGATTTACGTTAGTCCTCGGTTACAACTGGCGTCCTCACGATGCAGCCTTAATTTGTGTAGTCTTGAAAATGTTCATAGTTATACTTTATGAAGTCCAAATCATCATCGTCAACGGCGTCAATTAGCAGATATAAGATTTTTTGTAAAAATCGCTCAATCAAAAATCGATTCTCCTTATTTACTATCACAAATTAGTTTGAAAATTCCGCTTAAGTCAGTGAGAAGTTACCTGTTAGGTAATATCTTGCAGATTCCATAAAGCGCAAGTAATTACAGACAACGCTCCTTCGTCATTAGATCTCCTAAGTTCATAAATAGGATGGCTGACTATCCTGATTTCGATTTATTTATTACATCTCCAAATATGATTAAAAATAAACTTGCTGATCAGTGGTTGAATGCGTTTCTATAATAATATTCCAATATTTCATTGTGTTTAATTAAGTTATTTTTTTTTCCTTTGTTATACCTGTTATCTTTCTTTTGGATTTAATTACTTATTTCATGTATCCATACCTCGATGCAACTAACGCTTACATTTTAAATGCGAAAACATTTAAATGGTGTTTAGTGATTGTTCTTGTTATTTGTATGTTCTTGTATCATTTTTTGTTTTCCAAATAAAATAAAACAAAATATGAAAAGCCCTCGATGGTGGGGACTAAGCTGAAGGTGTAGGGGTTGAGGGTTCCTATTTTCAGATTTTGCTCATAGTGAGAGTAAATTAATTAAATCTGTGGAAATTAATCGTTTGGTTTTGAAAATTTGCACACGCATTTTTGTGCAGTCCTGATTGACATATCCCTGGACCCTGCCCCGACAGCACACCCCCCACAGTTCACAAGGTATAGGTGTGTCAATTTTTAAAACTACACGAATTATTTCCCATGATTTTGTTAATTTGAATAGGTTATGTTATAATTTTAAAGGAACTTGACCTTGTATCATAATAAAATGAAATCGGACGGATATAATTTTCAGAAATAAATCACAGTTAGTATCTTGATTTTAATTAGGTAAATTATTTACTTTTGTATAATATGTGGCAAGAAATTAGTTATAAAAAAGGCAAAAATTATGATAATTAAAGAAAACACTTCGATTTTAGCTTTCACGAAGTTTACATAAATACAGAACTTTTTTACCTTTTAAGAAACCGAAACGTTGAGATAAAATAAAATGTAACAAATAATGCTGGCAAAAATGTATATTTTATTTTAATTAAGCGCATAAATAAAGCGGTTTCATCTCAGATAATTACGAGAACCTGTCTCTAATTTCAACCCTTTATGCCCTTTTTATAACGAAGGGTATTCTATGTCCTTTATATGTCAAGCAAGAACGTATTTGCACCGTAATCAAAATTAGTTGTAGGGCTGGGCGTGAAAGCGTGACTGTGTTTCTATATGAACTATCCTCCCCTATTTCTTTTCCATAGAATTAGATGCTTAACACATCTTTGAAAATGTATAATTTTTTGGCCTATTAAATTACTAAGGGGGCATATTTAGACGCTCTTAGGTTAATAACGGTATGAAATTCGCCAATTTAAGAACGCCGCAATAATAAAGAGTATACTTTTAAATACGAACCTAAGTATAAAGTTTGTCAACCCGTAGGGTATTTATCTGAATAAAAATCTATATCTGTACCAAATTTTATTAAAACCAACTGAGTGGTTTGATTGTACAAGCATAATAGACAGAGAGACAGAAGGAGTAATATTCTCATTTGTAATGTTAAAGTACAAAAAGTATTCAATTTTATACTTTAATCATATTCTACAGTGCATTGAGAAAAAAATCCATTTTCATCGTGTACTTTTAACCATGTAGCGTCGTGACGAAACCTGGATAAGGGTGTCGTAATAGGATACAATCCGAGGGGTCCCCGCTTGGTGGTAGGAGCTCTGCAGATTCTACCTGGCTAGCGACCTACCTTCATTTAAAGTCCAAAATTTATTTATTTACACTTCAGTTTATAAAGGTACAGTAAAAGAAAAAAGAACACTACATTAAACAATTTTGATATCCAGTGATCTACTGCATTGCTTATTTCATACTCACGACTAAGGTGCCACATAGCTCCGTGGTTGACGCATTGCCTCTAAAGCTGAGGGCTGCGGGTTCAAGACTCCGAACGGGTGAAGATTATTTTTCATTTTTTACTTTTAATCAATAAGGATAAAATAAATTCTATACATCAATATGCCACCAACCGTTAAATGTGGAGCTTGTGGAAAATTTGTAGCCACCTCAACAGGTGTCGCTACTTGTCAAAATTGTTGTATTTCATACCATCGAATTTGTCAATATGACAGTAGGTAATATTCCGAAGGATTGGGTATGTCCAGTTTGCAAGTCAAAAGAACCTCGAGAGATAATTAATTCGGAAACACCAGTAAAAGGAACTTCGTCGGACACCACAGAAAACAAATCAGTTAAAATAAACACGATGAATGTCGAACAAACGCTGTCAAACTTGATGAGTAACTTTAAAATTCTTAATCAGGAACTTAAAAATACCATACAAGAACTCCGTGATTTCAGAGTTGAAATGAATGATTTAAAGCTTGAATTAATTAGTTGCAATACAAAAATAGAGGGACTTCAGACAAGAGTTGCAACGCTCGAATCACAAAATCACGTCTGCCCAGCAAATGAAAAATTTATTACGATGAAATCTACCATAGACGTGCTTAAAAATGAAATAAATTGTCGTGAGCAAGAGTATTTTGCTAACAGCATTGAAATCTCAGGAATTCCTGAAAAATCTAGTGATAACCTTAACCATATCGTCTGCTTACTTGCCAAAAAACTCGGCACTAATATTGATGAAAGAGATATAGCGAATGTTCATCGGAACGGTTTTGTTCGCCGAAACAGAAACGAAGGTGACTTAACCCCGCGTACTATAACCCTACAGTTGACTCGGCGCTCTACGCGAAATGAGTTACTTAAAAATGCTCGAGTTCGGCGAAATATCTTGAGCAGTGACATTGAAATAGAGGGTCAACCGCGAAAAATCTACATTAATGAGCGGCTAACCCAATTAAATAAAAAGCTATTTAGGAAGGCAAGGGAGATGTCAAAAACGTTTAACTGGAAATTCGTTTGGACAAGGGATGGCAACATATATGCTAGAAAAGAAGAAACTCAGCTAGTTATGCGAATACGGAATGAAGACGACATTGAACGTATTTTTAAAGGGTTTATTCAAAGTTCTCTTACATAATTTGCCGGTCTATTTTGTTATTTTAATTTTCTCACTATGGAATTTTGTACATATAATTTTGCCTTTATATCCTTATATAAAAATTTATTGGGTTATAGTTCTCTTATTCTATTTTATATACTTACATCTCATATACTATTTTTCTTTATCTTATATTAGCAGTAATAGTAACATTAAGAAACTATATAGTACAACTTTTACAATTATATTATCACATCAAAAAATATATTTCTATGAAACACAGTTTAAATCTATAGCACGGATGATTATATTGGTTTATTTATTTATTATAAATTTATGTAATTATTTTTTTATATGTATAAAATATTTAAAAAGATTATTACTCCTTATGTATACCTACTTTTATATATTTTGTATATATTGAAATGATTGCGAAAAATAAATTTTTAAGAATTGGTTTTATGAATGTTGGCTCTTTAAAAACAAATCAGGAGAACTTCTCTAGGGCAGTGATGGACCGATTACCTGATATTTTAGCAATTAATGAGACTTGGATACGACAAGGGGAAGATGACTTGGCACCCATTTTACCGGAGTTCAAGTTCATCCACATTCCTCGCGCAACTAATGTCCTTTCGGGTAGGGGAGGTGGTGTCGGATTTTACATACATAAAAATATAAAATATCGGAAAATTAGAAACTTAGACTCAAGTATTGAACAAATGTGGATAACATTGTCATGTAATTCCAAAAACATCCTTATAGGAACGGCCTACCGCCCTCCATGGATGAATATTGATATTTTTCTTGATGCTCTCAACGAAACAATTTCATGTCACCCAAATTATGATCATCTAATAATTCTGGGAGACCTAAATATAGATCTTCTCTGTAAAAACACTAACACTAACAAATTTGAATTATTTCTGTTATCACAAAATATAAGACAGTATGTTAAAGAGGCTACCCATTTCACAGAGCATAGTGAGACATTGATAGATGTTTTATGTACTGACGCGCACATAAATGAGGTAACTTTGACCTCCGTATCTGGTTATGGCCATGTTTTAGTAAATGCTACCATAAACTTAAAAAAAACTGTATCTAAACCTCGTTTATGTATTTACCGGAGCTTAAAAAATATTGACATAATAGAATTTAATAATGTGGTTGAAAATTATGACTGGGAAAACTTTGGCAAGGAAAAAGACATCAATAATTTGGTTAGTAAATTCAACGAAAGTATTATTGATATATTTGACCGATTCGCTCCGTTAAAAAAACATTTTATAAAAAACATTAGTCCCCCCTGGTTCACTCACAATTTAAAACATTTGATGAAACTTCGCGATAAGGCGTTGGCAAAGTACCGTAAATCTAAAATAGAAAGTGATAAAAAATATTATAAGGATCTGAAGAAAGTGGCGGCAACATCTTTGTTTAGCGAAAAACGAGCGTACTATAACAGCCACCTCAACAATTATATGGGAGATCCTAAGTCCTTATGGATTAACATTAAGCGGAATGTTTTACAAAAACAAAACTCATCTACATCTCTTCCCCAGTCTATCGACGATCCAAATAAAATTAATGATCATTTTCTAACGATCCCAGGCTGTGATAATGTGAATATTTCACAACTTACTTTTTACGAATTTCATCGTTTTGGATCCCAAAAGTTTTCCTTAAGACCACTTACAGAATACAGCGTTGGTAAAATCATCCTTCAGCTGAAATCTAACGCTCAGGGGATAGATGATATTTCAAGAGATATGATTTTATTGACTCTTCCTAGTACTCTTGGTGTAATAACGAAGATTATCAATAAATCATTGGAAGATGGTTGTTTCCCAACAGCCTGGAAATGTGCGAAAGTTAGACCTCTTCCCAAAGTTACTAACCCTACATCTTTCAATGAAATTAGGCCCATAACTATAGTAACATTTCTTTCAAAAATATTGGAAAAGGCTGTTTACATTCAGTTGATTAAATACTTTGAAATTAATAATATGTTGCCACTTTTACAATCCGGTTTCAGAAAATCACGGGGTACCACTACAGCACTGATTGATGTAGTTGATAATATCCTTACTGCACAGGACCAAGGCATGGGGACATTATTAACCTTACTTGATTTTTCTCGTGCGTTCGATGCGATTAATACAGATTTGTTAATATCGAAACTCTCGTTCTATGGCTTGGACGCTAAAGCATGCACGTGGTTTTCTAGCTATTTAAGTGGGCGTTTCCAGATAGTAGAAGTAATGAAGAGTGATGGAGTTGTACACCGCTCTCATCGTCGTTCTGTAGGGAGGGGAGTGCCACAGGGCTCTATTCTCGGCCCGCTTCTGTACATAATTTATAGCGCTGACATTTGTGATGTAATTAAACACAGTAACTATCATATTTATGCAGATGATGTCCAATTATACGTAAGTTGTAATAAAGATAATATAAACGAAAGCGTAAACTTACTTAATAAAGATCTGAATAATATAAGCTTATGGTCAGAGAAAAACTCATTGTGTTTAAATCCATCCAAATCACAATTTTTGATAATGGGTTCTAAAAAACAAACTCAAGAAATAAAAATCTGCAACCCTAGTGTAAAGATAGATAGTAATCAAATACAGCTTGTAACAGAGGCCAAAAACCTTGGTGTTACATTTGATGAACATCTTCGATTCGCAAAATATATTACCAACGTTGCTAAGAACTGTTTTTATAGATTGCGGGTATTGTAAAAAGTTAGGAACCTTCTGTCAGTTAGTTTGCGCGAGCGTCTGTGTGAGGCCCTTGTCCTGTCCAAGTTAAATTATGCTGATATTGTTTCTAGTTCTTGTTTGCTGAGCAAAAGTCAAAAAGTCATTCAAAGGATACAGAACGCGTGCGCCCGTTTTTGCTATCAAATACCACGTCGATCACACGTAACACCTTTTCTGGACAATTCAAATAAATTAAAAATTAAATCATGTCAAACTTTACATCTTGCCTGTCTTCTATTTGATGTCATAAAAAATAAGAGACCGGAATACTTATACCATAAGCTTCATTGGATGTCAAGTAAAAATGAACGTTACACTCGAGTGTCACAAAACAGGCTCAGTACTCCTCGACACAGAACTATGGCTTTTCGTGGTAGTTTTAGGTATATGGCAAGCAAATGTTGGAACAATATACCGCCACCATTAAAGCTTTTAAATTCCAAAATAAGTTTATCGGAAACTAAGAAATCATTTGCTTGCCATACAAAAAAGAGAAGCTTGCCATGGCAAATTTTAAGAATCATTTAATTTGAACGATTGGTTATTGCAATTTACGAATATATTTAAGTTTATTACTATAACAGGTTGATTTATGCCATTATATTATGTAGGTATATGCAGATGAGTTTTTAATATTAATATACATTTTTATTTACTATTTTATATATTAAATATATTGAGTTTCGGTGCTTGGATATATTGGTTTTGATATCTTTTTATCTTAGATTTTAATTGTTATTGTTATTAAATTTTAGTGATCTTAACACTAAAGCAGATCCCTCGGCCAATAATATGTCCCCTTCCACCTCAGTGGGACGGAGGCGCTGCCTGAAAATCAGCGTCGTAGCCTAGCTGCGACATAATGCTGAGGTGGTTTGCCGTTTTCACATTCACTGTTTTATTATTAAGTCCTTTTTACTTTTATTTATTATTTATACGTTCAAAATTTTGTTTTAATTTAAGTTTTTTTTTTTTTTTCTATTTTATCTTTGTAAACAGTTTCTGTGTTTGTGAAATAAATACTTTTTCTTTCTTTCTTTCTTTCTAAACATAAAAACTTGGCGGTCTTATCGCTGAGTAGCGATTTCTACCAGACAAAATAAAATATCAAAAATTTGTTAAAACAAAGTTAAGAGATACTTTGCTCGAACTGAAAACTTGAAGAGGTAACCTTCAGTATGTAAAACTTTGGTATTGTTAAAATAAAAATAATAGAAAATGTACTTTTATTTTGTTGTCATATAGATTATATTAGGTATGTAGAATAAGTTGTTATTGTGGTTATATAAATGTACAAATAAGGAGCGCAACTCAATACGTTTTTAATAAATGTAACCATTTTTGTTAATGAATTTAAAAAAAATCTTTCGCCATTTAACACTCTAGTGGTGATGCCAAATCAAGTTTCCTTCAGAACTTATGCTAAGGATGCTAGATAGACAATGTTTACGTACAGAGTCATGAGATAAAGCTAATCGTTGTAACAACTCATGAAAAAACGCTGAAGACCTCGACGTTGATGGCGCACGGAATTGTGTAAAAAGAGAGATTAGGCTTACAGTTTATAAAACAAAAACTTTAAAGTTCTGGTTGTTTACATTTTCACGATATAAATTAATTATTAATTATCTTCTAAACGAGTAAACTGATTTTAGTATGATTCAATTGGATAAATAGGATTTATACCCAGAGCTTTCATTTGACATTGATATCGTTAAGATAACTTAACAAACAAAAAATCTCATTTTCATGTTGCTCTCGTAACTATCCAATATGTATGAAACGCAAAACAATAAAAAATAATTAAATATGAATTGCAATCCGAGAATTCTTGGATTGCGTCAAGCACGCTACGGGCGTCACTCACACAGGAGCAAGTCTCACTCACCATCCATGCTGTGCTCATTATGCGCACGAACACTCGTCCAAATTGAGCATCAAGCATTTTTTGATATTATGGAAAAAATAGAAAACTTACGGATAGCTTTGAGCACGCTACGAGCACGCTCGATTGCGGCTCAATTCATGCTCAAGAGGCGTCTAAATCATGGGAACTTGTTCATTGCATGATACATTACTAGTAACATTACTGCAATCTATACGCACCAAATTCAATCTAAAAATTGTCAAGAAAATTGGGTTTTTGGAATAAAATGTTGTAAAATTATTATCAATAAAATTTAATTGTCTGCTTCCAGAGTTAATACTTTTGAGAAACAAACAAAACTTTTAAGGACAATCAACTAACTTTTGGAACGACATTTATGTTCTTTTATGTTCTCCAACATTTCGGGAAAAAGATCAGGAAGTAGCCAATTAAATTCAAGTGAAGTAAAAAGTAAAATCACTTGAAGTAGCTCTTTTTGTAAATAACTAATAATAGCAGAGTTACAGCCCGTTCCCACATGATCCGTTTTACTAGATACGTTTTACTGGATACCTTTTTTGTATCGTAAAAACGTATACTGTGCCATATGTGAAGTCGCCCATACAACTCCACGCACCATCGATGAAATAAAAACGTATCCGATAAAACCTATCCATTAAAACGGACCATGTGTGAACGGGCTGTAAAAGTCCGTCAATAAATCTTTTAAATGATATTTATTTTCATTTGATTACCGAAATACATACTATTAGAAATTGAATATCAAATTTACTCTTTCTTTTTGTCTGTTACCTCTTCAAGCTTAAACAGCTGAAACTATTAAGATAGAATTTGAAGCGTACGAAGCTGGGACGGGTATATCGATTTACCATTGAACATCCCTATTTGTTTTAGGTATTTATTTTTATATTTACTGTGCTTGGCGCAGGGAGCACGGCAACTGATATAAAGTCTGGCGGTTAAAGGGTTAAACCTAAATAACTAAAATTCTATTAACTTTTTGTAGAGACACACCTACACATTAAAATAATTCTTGTTTAATAGCCTATCTTATCTGATAATAAACTTTTAAATAAGGTTAAATTTAAAAACAAAACTTAGAAGAAGAGGAGAACTCAGATAAAATTTCAATCTTAACTTTATTTTTGAAACATCTAAACCTAAACAAAACAATAATTTTTTTATAAAAGTCTTTGAAAAAGTGCATTTTTGACGGAACATTGCTTATTAGTACTCAATGTATGTTACAAACGAAAAATAACTATGTTTGAAATACATAGAGTTATTAACAAAAAAACTTTAAGAATTTAGTTGCACTATATTTTTATATGTCTTACAATTGATTTATTAAAGGATAAGTTAGAATACAAAGAAGATACCTTTAATCTTGGATTGTCCGGTTCACTTAGGTACTGTAAAGACGACTGATTTCACAAAGTCAGTGATATTGTATAAAACCAATAATTTATTGATTTGAATGCTCAATCATCATCATCTCTCTCCATCGGAACCATCATAACGATCCATCAGGTCAGACTGAGGTTAAAATGAGTAAGAAGCGTATAATATAGCAGTATAAAATGTAGTGTCTGAAAGTACATACTTTTAACCCAAATCGTAATTCTAGTTTTATTCTGCATCAAAATACCTATTCAATAATGAGTATCTCCTTTCTATTGATACATGGTCCCAACATATAGGAGAACTCATTCCAGACAAAAATAGTCATCTGCCTACCTCCTGATACCCGGCGTACTTTATAAAAGGCTAAATAATCCACACTCTAAAGGCTGAATGTTTTTGAACTTCTTTTCGAAAACTAGTATTCCGTCCCTTATGTTCCCAGCGTAAATTACAATTGCATCATTTGTATGGCTCTTAAGTCAACTTAGTCTAATCAGCAACACTTGCGGGATCACTTGACCTAATGAAGGCATTTAAATAGTCAACTAATCCCATTGCTTTATTTTATAATTTATACAGGGTGACCGGAAATAACAACGCCACCTAAGAATGTATTGCGCAGTTGAAGTCACCTTCCTACCAATGCTGGATTGTGCGAATACAGACACGAACGAAAGAAGGGTTGCCTGGAAAAGATCGTCTTTCGATGATAAGGGTGCCTATTCTGCTCTGTATCTATAAAACTGCTGTAAAAATATATTCCTTATGCATGTGTACAAAGAAGAATAAATAAATAAACCTTATCAAGTTAGTAAGTGTCGAGCTCACCTTTCTACTGTAGTAAAATTAGTAGTTCACTATCTGATAAAGGTATTAAAATGTAAATATATAAATTGAGTATCTTTTTTTGGTCAGTAAACTATTGATTTTAGTTATTTAGATATTTTGACGCTTAGTAAATTATATTCCTACATTTAAAGATTGGCGAAAAGTAACTTAAACTTGTCCGTGGCATGAAAACCTTAAAAGGGCACATAAAAAGCAAAACTTTTAAAAAATAAAAAATATTGCTCAACTTCTAGAGGAATTAAATAAAAACATTAACTTCCTGAAGAACTTGTTGAAGATATTGATTTTGCAATAAGTCAGGTACTCAGCGGCCAAATCACAGGTATTTGATTTAGAAATTGATTAATTTTTATTTATTCATTTTAAATCTTGATTTTTAGTTATTTTGCGGGATCAAGGGATGTGGAGAATCTTCGGGAACTCCTTCGTCCAGCTGTGGGCGTCACCACACTGATGATGACGATGATCTTTATTGTATTCTGCATGTTATTTTTAATATCCTTATTGTTAAGTTTTGGTATTATAAATCAAAGGAATGTGATTTTAAGCACTCTTTTGCAATTTTTTTCAACGTTAGTTTTTTCATGGCTCTGTCTCTTCTTTCACTAAAATACTCTTTTGTTAACATGCAGTTTTCATTATGTAAAACAAATCCTTTTTTTGTTGTATATTCACTTTTTGTTAAATTTCTTGTAAAATTTAATAAAGTAAAAAATCTATAGAAACAATTACTTTTATTTTAATTTTTATACCATATAGTCAGTTCAGATTGTGAAGTCTCTTTATAGCTCGCGAAAAACCTAAAAAATTAAACCAAAGTCGTCATTTTACTCGTAAAGTACAATAACTGATGAAAATAAAGTAAAAACAAGTATTTTATGTGTCGGGAAAATAATTTAAATTTCACTTTTAAATAATTTAAACTTTGCCATAAGTTACTTTGCCATATTTTATTTCTTTCTCATGAATCGCAGGCTTTATTTCAACTTCATTTTTTAACTTTTGTTGTCACATATACGAGATAGACGAGGTAGAGACGTTCAGATACGAGTTTTTTATTTCAAAATACTATTTTAAAATAATCTAGTTATGCTTAAATTTACCTGTAAGAAAGAAATAGGAATCCAGATCAGAATCGTAGATCAGTCTACGCCAGCACTGCTTGAAAAGTGCCAGCAAAGCAATCCATTACACGAATAAATTTATCCATTTATTTCACAATGATAATTCTATCAAACTTTTTTTTTCACATTTATTAATCTATTAATCTTTTCTATAAACTAACTTTAGCTCTAATTGTACACGCACAATCACTCTTTCACACTTTTAAAAAATTTGCTTTTAACAAGTTCAAATCACTTTCAATAATTAAAGTTTTAACCTCGATAAACACTTCACCAAATTGATATTTTTATTAAAATAAAGTTCACTAAAGAACGAAAAGTTTCACATAATCTACGAAGTTTTGGTTAACGCGTAGTTTTTGTGAACGGGAGAATCGCACGCCCGGCGTCCGACACAAATGCCATCCGTAGACTACGAAGGTAGGTGTTTTATCCTTAAAGCGCACACTTCGGCAAGCGACAATATACGCATGCCCGAGCAGGATATAACCATTCATATTATTGTAACAAAATAGATCAAAAAATTATAAAGGTTTATTACTGTATAAGTTTTTATTAATTTATGTTTTCTTTTGTTCTAATTATTTTTTTGTTGATTTTATTTATGTTTAACTTAAATAAAGAAAGGTTTGTTCGTTTTACATTCGCTGTTTTTCTTTCGCTCCCAGTCCAGCGTGGAAAAAAACATAGAATGTACCAGCTGCTTCTCTTCCCGGTCATACTGTAAAAGTCAGTTAAGGGACGGAGGTTTAAGTGGCGTTTTCTTTTTTTGCGGGCGATAGGCTGATCCCCTGTTACTGCAATAGCCTCTCCATCAACCTCCAAATTTGTCAAACGTGACATCGGATGGTTGTACCTCTGGTGTTCTGTCTACCCCATTAGGGATATAGGCGTGAAGTTATGTTATGTACATTAAAACAAATATTTTTTTAACTTATATCGGTTATTTCCTGTAAAATTTAAAAACTCTACCTTTGTAACAGTTTATAGGATATTTTGTTTATGTGTTTCTACTTTTTGTACCTATTATGAATTTATTTTTACTTAAAATAAAAAAAGTTGAAAGATTATTTTCTTTGAATATACTAATCTTAAAAATTCTTCTTTAAAATTTAAAAGACTTTTAAATTTGACAGCCCTACTTTTTTAGTAGGTATATATTTAGAAGCTATTTAATAGTCTATAATTATAATTTGTACTATACAATATAACAAAGCTGATGAACGTTTTGTTTGTTTCTAAGAGTATGCTTACTCTCTCTCATGTGTTGTAAGAAATTCTTAGGGTATCCAAAGTTATAAACGATCACTGCTTCTAAGTAACTATTGATTATTGAAGACGTTGGAAATAAATTTGACGGTGGTTATACTGCCAATTACTACAAATAGCTTTTAATTAAAAGGACCGCTATTGATGTAAATTGTTCATACCCAAAATGATTATTTTTAGTAATTTCATGTATTAATTTGATCATTTAAGTGAAACTAATGATTCAAAAAGTTACAGTATTGATTTTGATTACAAGATTTTTGAAATCTTTCAACTAATTTTTTAGAAAAGATTTCCAAATGAGTTTTATTTTTATTTTATAGTATTAATTTTTTACACAATATGTATTTTAATAGTTTGTAAATTAAAAATAAATTATATTAAATCAAATACTTTAATTGACCCGATTTTGGACTATTTGAATAGGAAACTTTCCGCATTTTTCGTACATCTAACAAAGTAACCAGGCAATTACCTACCTACTACATAAATATGTAAGGAACATTTGAAGCCAAAATCAAGCAACTCCAAAGCAAAGTTTGTTTAAGTAATCGACGTAAAACAATCTTCCACAAAAACTTTTGCCCTTTTGTAAGTCGAATACAATATAAATTGAAACCGAATTTTAATGTTCTCGTTACCTTCAGCTTCAAATTGTGGCTTACACATTATACTGTTTCAGTTAAATTAAAAACGGAAATACGAATGAAATTCTAAAATTGAAAAACTTCTTTAATTTTGAGGTCGCATGTGTGTTTTGAGGTCGCATCATACGATATCACAGGTTAAGCAACGTTCGGCACGGTCGGTACTTGGATGGGTGACCGCCGACAATTAATTGCTCACAACGACTTTCGTGATTCGGAGGGCACGTTAAACTGTCGGTCCCGTATACTTGTATACAGCAGTCGTAAGGGTTAGTCAGAAGCCATTTCAGCGTCGTGAAAATTCTGATATCCATCAACCACTGTGCCAGCTTGGTGGATCCTTAAATCTTAGTGCTTTGAAATGTTTAACACATGACTAGGAGTTCAACTCATTTGCTTTTCCTTTAAAATGTAGGAAGTGTCTTTTAATAAATTAACTGGTGAGTCAAGACAAGCGGTGACTTGAGCTATCACTGATGATGCAGTTTGTTGTGCCATACCAGCTATTCCAGCAATGGGCCTTTGGTAGGACCCGGTGGCATAAAAAGATAATGCTGTTAAAACCTAAAAAAGGTCGTAATTTTTTTTTAAATTTTTTGCCTTTATAATGCTCAATTATTCTTAAATAACCGATAAAATATGATAAATAAAAATTACCCGGTCAGGACTCGAACCCCTCGTTTGCCAGACGAGTGCTCTTCCACTGAGCTATTCTTATTTTAACGTTATATTGCTAACGTAGCTCTATCCAATGGTATAGCTTTGCAGCTAAGACCTTTTTTATTTTTATTTATCACATTTTCGGTTATTTAAGTCATAATTTATGATACAGATAATTTGTAAAGTAGATAATTATGTTTTAGTTTATCTTCACTTTTATATTAACAAAAGTGAGATACTACTTTTAAGACTTGTGATGAACACACACCTTCGTTTCTACTGATAAGTCAGTCATCCTTTTTGGTTCGTGGAACATTGGACGGAGCTCGTTACACAAAACAGACACCAATGATTTTGTCAAACGATATTGTCGCACAAATTCTTCTTTTTCTAGTGAAAAGGATCGGTTTGTTCACGTAATAAACATCACTGTTTTTTTCTTCTAATCAAAGAGTCCGCGTTGTTCAAATAGCAGTAACTCATCGGACATAGTGCCTAACTAACTATTTTGCACTTTAAAATTCCCGTTTTACCTTTATTTTTGAAATTTTCATTAATTTAATAAACACCAAACACAATATCGGCCGCGTCTATACAACTTTTTGTGAAACGTTAAAAATTACATTCAAGCGATTCAATTTAGGTTTTCAAAGTGTCAAAAAGGACGTCATGGTACGGATGCTTTGGAATTGAATGAACTATTGCCGCTGAATCGCTTGCAAACGAGCGACCTAGTTTAGGTTTAGTTATTATAGGTTGTAGTATGAATAAGCGAAGCAGTTCAGATTAGTACCTAGAATAAATCACAATAAGAGGTCATGGTAAGGCCCCTGTATTCAGAAATGTTAAAATTACCTAATCAGTATTGACGATGAGCCATTTCTTTACAAGACACTATTCCACCCATGCCTCCCTGAATATTTAAAAAAATGTTTTAGGTTCCGACATGAAGATCATGATCGACGTCTACGTTCTTCCAACAACATGATGCTATCTACTCCCCATCATACGTCTGAAATATTCCATAGATCGTTCTCCGTTAACGCAGTATGCTTATGGAATTCATTACCTTCCAGTTTACAGGACTCGGAGAAACTCCATTCTTTCAAACGAAATCTGAAATTATTTCTATTTTTAGGTCTTTATTTTGAATAATATTCTTGTTTTTGTATTCTTTTGTCTCTTATCTACTTTTTGATTTTTTTTTCCTCTGAAATGTTTTTCTGTTTAGATTTATTTATAAGTACCTATGTGTAAGTTACTGTTTTTTTATTATAAGGTTGTCTGGAAGAAATCGCTAATAGCGATAAGGTCACTTAGTTGTCGATGTATGTAATTTTGTAAAACCAAATATTTTATAATGACAATAAAGAGTTATATTATTATTATTCTTTTAAAAGCATGTAGGTAATGTGCCAACATTTTTAACTGTGCCACAAAGTCCACAAATACCATTTTACAGAGTCAATTAGAAACTTGCCGTTGTGGTTTTAATAGTGAATATATAAAAAAAGTTATAGATTTGGACCGTAATTTGTAACGCCGCGGTAGAGGCAGGATTTTGGCAAGTGGCATTGGTTCGGTTAAGCAACGCCATGCGTACTGAAGCTTCTGATATTGAAGAATAGTTCTTTTCAGATGTTATATTGTAAAAGATGGAAGTCACTTCATACAAAAGGTACCACAACAGGTCTTAAGGCATGTTTTCTTTGATTTTGGGGAAAATACAGAAATAATCGGGTGCTAGGTCAGGGCTTCGTGCAGGATGGGTGACGAGTTGTACTTTTTTAGGAAACTAAAAATGATTTTGTTTTGTTGGCCATGTGTAAAGAAGTCTTTTCATGATGTATGAGAACGCGACTTTTTGGTCGTCTTTCGCAATTTTTTTCTAACACCCTGATTAAACAAATAGCAGAATAATAATAATAATAAAACTCTTTATTGTACACCAACATAGTTACACAGATTAAATTAAAATAACAATCACAATTAACATAAAGGGCGGCCTTATCGCCGAAGCGCGATTTCTGCCAGGCAACCCAGGCATTGATGGAAAAGGATGTGGGCGAGGTGTACGGCTCGTAAACATAAACTACATACGAATAATTACATACACATACTTAAACGTGTACATAAATACTTATGTACTTTATAAATAAATACTATATCAATACACATATAAATATAAGTTAAGATGGACAGTGTTTCACCTGGTAATGCCGTTTAAGCATTCGTTTAAAGATGCGCGGTGTGCGCGCCAAACGGATCTCAATCGGGAGCTCGTTCCATAACGACACCGCTCGAATAAAAAAGGACTTGCCTAAAAATGTGGACGTATGCGATGGTGTCGCCAGGAGTAAATTCGATGAGGAACGCAAGTTACGGTCGTTGTTGGTATAACGGTACTTTAAACGGTCTTTCAGATACGTAGGTATCGCTTTATCGTACAGAATACGGTAGACTAGAGAAAGAATGTGAGTATTCCGGCGAAGGCGAATAGGAAGCCACTTGAGATTTGTCCGGAAGTCAGATATGTGATCGTATTTGCGTAATTATATTTAAAAATCAACAGAGTGTTAATACCACTCGGCATTAACACTCTGTTGATTTTTAAGTGGAATTGAGCAGATGGGACTTTAAGTTGAGAAAAAAAAACGCGTTCATTTTTGATAACAATTGTTCTCTTTGATTTTTGACATTAAATATCATATTTTGAAATTGCTGAGCCTTTTTATTGTTATTCTTTATTCTAACCAAAATCTTACGTAAGATTACTAAGGACATAGTTCTGAGCGATTGAAACTAAAATTATCGGTAAATTTTAACCGTTTACTTTTCTTTTAGGAGTTTCCAATAAGCAATTATGGCACACGTTTGGCAGATATGCTTAAAACCGTTTCGTACGCTCTCCTACGGTTTTCTAATAAAATTTGGTTTTAACAAGCCTGTACTATTTTGTTGAGCTGAGTGAGCGCTAAGATCTGAAATTTTTACTATACATTTCTGAGGGTGTGTAGGGCTGCATTGAGGAAGAAATTCCCGAAATTCTCACAGGTACGGGAAATATAGCACTTTTTATTTTCTATGAAAAATCTCATACCTTTATTGCACGGATTTGGAACTTGGTATTAAAGTTCTTCAATTTTTGTTTTATGGAAGTAATTCCCTAAATTCTTATGGAAACGGGAAATATCGGACTTTTAAAATTGTTTGTAAAACCTTATTCCTTTCAGTTCACAGATGTAAAATTTGGTATAACGGTTCTATAATAGGTGTCTGCTTGTATTATGGAACACCAATTTGCGGGCAAAAATTCGTCGTTTTATAAAATCCTCCAGCGTTATTTTGTATCTTTTCTGACAAATATTAGTTAGATTTTTTTAAAAAACGGTATTACTTAAAATTGTACTTTTACAGCTCCTAATAAATGAGGGTGGAGATGTCTAATTAATTCGCTGTAGAGCAATGTTGATTCAGCCATATTGAAAACCTTGGGTATTAATAAAATACGATTTTCTTGACTACACTTTCTTAAAAGTATAATTATATTGCTATTGCTGAGCTTCTTTGGTTCAGTGAGACACACAATAATACATGGGGCTCACTAACAGTTTTGCACTTCTAGGTTGAACTATAGGAATTTTGAATGCTATATTTTTAAAACGACTTGCAACCTTATTTGGAATTGTTTTTTACCTCATATCAAAGTTCTACGTACGCAACGAAAATGGAATTTAGTCGAAAAGATTTAAGAGTGATGATTTTTTAATTTTTAAAAGTTCTCTCTCTCTCTCTTTGCGAAAATATGCCGCTCGTCTTCAAAATGCTTTTTGAAGAGAAACACCTTATTTGAGCACCGTGAAGAGATGGTTTGCTGAATTTGAAAGAAGTCGAGTTACTTTACAGGACGAATTTCGTGAAGAGCGGCTTTCAATTATCGTCAACGAAAATAACGTGGTTAATGTTAAGCGGCTGATCGAAGAAAACCCGCGTATCGCCTATGAGACAAGTCTAGGGCTATTGGGGTTTGGTAAACAGAAAATTTTACAAGAAGAATTAAAAGTTTAGAAACTTCGATTTCGGTGGATCCTATAGGATCTGACAGCGGAGCAGAAGCGGGCTCGCATTGAGTGGTGCTTATAGATGCTACTAAAGTACGATCACAGACAAACTTATTCTGTTTATGATTGCCACGGGCAGGAGACGAAACGTGGATTTATTGTTGGAACCCGGTAAAAAACAGCAATCTTGTGAATGAATTTTTGAAAATGAGAACAGACCTCCAAAAATGAGCTATAATAACACCTGATTTACGTAGTTTCGTGAACTGTATTAGGGCGCGCTCAGATAAGGAACAACGGGACACGATTTAACACTGTTTAATTAGCCCAATTAAATTATGAGATATGGATGACGATGAGGGAAACGCGAGCACACGGGCGCTGCTGAGAGTGAACTGCTACGATGGGGCGGCCGATGCAACGGCGTCATTGCGCTAGGTAAAACTGTAATTTGGGCAAATCGCTAAATGACCTACATTACAAGTTAACCTTTGTTCGATGCTGCAAACATGCTCCCGCAGGCGACAAAGCTATGACCATGCTATATAAAAAATGTGGGTTAGAGTGGTAAATACAAGGTAAAAACCATCAGCTCTTATTTCTAAAGAATTGTTAGAGTTCTGTAGGTATTTTCCCCAAAACTAAAGATTTGATGAGAGGTTTTACTTTTACGAACTCCGAAGAGGCAGTGACCATCTGTGGACCTCCTGTTTTAAAAGTGGTTCATCACGGTTGTAATATCCGCAAAAGGTATGACCCCAGCCACACTGGACAGACACCTTGAACGGCTGGGATACGGCGGTGGTTCGCTGCCAACACGCATGCAAATAGCGGTATTGCATGATACTGCGCGAATCGTACGCCGGTTTCTTTCTTTCTTGCCCTGAAATCCAACCGACTGGTCAGACTGTCGGATCCTCTCTGCCGAAAAATAATAATTAAATCCTCAGACAATCACACCAACTACATGGCCTCAAAGTAAGCAAAGTTTGTTTTATGAGATACATTTATCATAGACTTTATAATGCTAAAAAAATCTAATAATACATTAAGTATTAAAAGTTGATTTATTTTGCAAATATTGTATCAATTATTATGCACCTTAATAATCAAGAAATTCTACTATATTATAAAATATGCATTCCAATTGAATTAACGCCAAGTCTAATTATGCCGCAAAACGATTTCTTTTAATTTATTTACGTATCGTTTAAAAATTCATTCAACTTAATTTAAAAAATATAAATTTATGCTAGAATAACTTTACTTGGCTTAATACAGTATCGGCTACAGGGTTGTTAAAATTAAATTTTTAAATTATTTAAAAAGTTGAAGATAAAAGAATTTGATATTTAATTTTTGTAGGCGTAGGTTTTAGCCTGCCAGCAACAACTAATTTAAGCTACACAATACACTAATTTAAGCTACACATACCTGCTAAATTAAAAATAATACAGCTCTTTTATTATTTTAGTTATACTTAACAGTAAACTCTTTTAGTATTATGACTTTTGATAATAAAATAACGTAACCTTAATTACGTACACATACTTATAACATGAAACACAACAGTTCGTTTGTTATAAATAATATATTCCCATTAGTAAATATTTTTTGCTTTCATTTTCATGAATTCAGTAAAAAACTACTTTTTCTGCGTTATTAAAATATATTTTTCGTTGTTATCAATAAAGCCTAGCCTTGAACCTGTTGATATAAATAATTTTAATACATAAGGTAAGTATTCTAGTTACAGCTTGATTGAAATTCAATAAAAATCACTAAGAAAAGTTTTTCGGTTCTAAGTTAACGTGAAATTACTTTAGACTTTTTCCTCTACCTTAGATATCTTACCGTATACATTACAAGTAATAACTTACAACTTATAGCTTTAAGTCCAACTTAGTCTAAAGTTTGATCTGGAATATTTGAACCACCTCTGAAACCAGATGTTTGATTTTGGTTATTACCAATTTAGTTCGAAACTTGTAACGAGTGTTTCTGCTATATTAATTTCAGATTAAACTAGTAATTTATAAATATTTTCTTTAAAGGGTTATTGTAACTAGGGTTATAATACCAATGCGCTAAAAGCTTGGCTCATTACTAAATGTAAATATCAACGACAATACGGCAAAACTAATTTACATAATTAAAGGAGCTACTTTAAAAACGAATGCTAATAAGTTTATTTTTAATTTAGGTTAATCTCTTATGGTTCGAACAGATTGCTAGTAATGCAAGTAGTAATGTAGTTCTCGAGCACGAACTGAGCTGCAGTAGAGCGCTCTCGTGGTGAATTGCGCCTCTTTGAGTGAGACTTGCCCCTGTGTGAGTGCCGCTCGTAGCCTGCTCGACGCAATCCGTGAATTTTCGGTTTTTTGAACAACATCAAAAGGACTCGGATTGCAAATTGGTTAAGGACGCGTTTCCGCAAATCTTCAAAATAGGGTATTTTCTGGTACATATTGTGATAAAATGGCGCAGAGTTTAGTATAATTACAAATACTAATAGATAGATAAGACTTTCATCTCCATTTATTATATAAAAATAATATAAATAAATTTGGTTTTGTGGCTTAAAAACTAATTATTATAATAGACCGATTTTTGGCCATATCTTTTTTTTCCCAGGGCGAATTTTTTTGGCGTCTTAACAAATATGAATGACATGTGTCTAATCTATAATCTGACTCTCATCTCATCCCTGCACAATGACTTTTTTTTTTGGAGCCCAATCACTTGCATTATCCTTTGTCCATAAACTTTATTATTTCTTTTAAAATATGAAAACCCGATTCCACCAAATCTGACCGCCTATCGATTTCAGTTCCTTGTGTCCTGTTCAGTTCTTTTAAAATATGGTACCTTCAGCTCCCACTACCAGAACTGGTGGTAAGGTCTCGTCCTACGCATCAAAATGAACCCAAACTCGATATACCTAGCTTTACCCGTCTAGGAGTACCAGTGGCACCTCGAGGTATACCTTCAACTCCCACTACCAGAACTGGTGGTAAGGTCTCGTCCTACGCATCAAAATGAACACAAACTCGATATACCTAGCTTTACCCGTCTAGGAGTACCAGTAGCACCTCGAGGTATACCTTCAGCTCCCTCTATCAGAACTGGTGGTAAGATCTCGTCCAAAGAATCAAAGTGAACCCAAACTCAACATGCCTAGCTCCATCCGTCTAGGAGTACCAGTAGTACCTCGAGGTATACCTTCAGCTTCCGCTGCTAAAACTGGTGGTAAGGTCTCGTTCTAAGAATCAAAATGAACCCAAACTCGATATACCTAGCTCCATCCGTCTAGGAGTACCAGTAGCACCTCGAGGTATACCTTCAGCTTCCGCTGCTAGAAGTGGTGGTAAGGTCTCGTCCTAAGAATCAAAATGAACACAAACTCAACATACCTAGCTCTATCCGTCTAGGAGTACCAGTAGCACCTCGAGGTATACCTTCAGCTCCCACTGCCAGAACTGGTGGTAAGGTGTAAGGTCTCGTCCTAAGAATCAAAATGAACCCAAACTCGACATGCCTCGCTCTATCCGTCTAGGTGTAGATACCAGTAGCACCTCGAGGTATACCTTCAGCTTCCACTACCAGAACGGGTGGTAAGGTCTCGTCCTAAGAATCAAAATGAACCCAAACTCGACATGCCTAGCTCTACTCGTCTAGGAGTTCCAGTAGTACCTCAAGGCATACCTTCAGCTTCCACTACCAGGACTGATGGTAATGTCTCGTCTTATGAACTTGACATGCCTAGGAATAGGAATTCCAGTAGAAGCCCTCGAGTGTACCACCAGCTCATCAGGTTCGATGGTGAGGTTTTATCGTTACGAATAAAACGAGCTCAAACTTTCCGAGTACTTTAATTAATCTTACCCAATTTAATCGCTTTAATAAAAGAATTTGCAAATATTTAAAACTAAAGTATCAAAACTGTTCAAAACCTTTCGTCTTTTTCACGGCACGCTTGTGTGCGTGAATCTTATACATGTAGTAGTAGAATTCGATACCTAGCCTTTTTGGAAACGCACCCTTAATAATTACGAGAGCAACTTGAAAATGTGATTTTTTGTTTGTTAAGTTATCTTAACGATTATGATGTCAAATGTAAGCTCTGAGTATAAAACCAATTTATCCATTTGAATTATGTAAATCAGTTTACTCGTTTAAGAGATAATTTAAGAATTAATTGTATCGTGAAAATGTTAACAACCAGAAGTTTTAAAGTTTTTGTTTTATCATCTGTAAGCCGACTCTTCTTTTATACAATCTGTGCGCCACCAACGTCAAGGCCTTCGGAGTTTTTTCATGAGTACAACGATTAGCTTTTGCTCATGACTCCGTTGGCGAATAAACATTGTCTATCTGGTATCTATAGCATAAGTTTTTAAGATAACATTATTTGGCATAGATAATGTAGTGCGAATGTAGAAAATATTTATTTATTTTAAATTTACTTAACCATTAACGAATCTTTTTAACAAGTTTCACATCGGCGCACTCAGTGATTAAGTTTTTCATACAAACTAAACGTCATATGTTTTCCGTTCCTGTGGGAATTTTGGGTTATTTTCCTTGGTGAACTCCTACCCCTACATCTCCCAAGAAATGTATGTTTAAGCTTCAGCTCTCTTCGCCTAGTAGTTATGGCTGTACGTTGTCTATCAGTCACTCAGGCGAGTTTTAATATAGGTTTGTATGATACGATATAAGGTCTTGGTTGCTCTGATGGCGTACAAGGTTGAAGGTACGCGTACATGTTTAGTCAATTGTTTCGGCTTGAGCAGTTTTAAAAGAATGTCTCTCCATTTTTTTCGGTTTGCATTGCCAGAGCATTCTATCATGGTAGTTTGAGTGGACCACTTGATAAGGTCTGTCCATCGAGTGGATGACCGGCCTCTAAACTGTTTCTCCCTACATGACCCTGCACCACCAGTCTTTTGATAGACTGCTCTTTCCTCGATGTGTGGCCAAAGAATTTTAATATTCGTGTTGGACTACTTGGTTAAGGGATAAAAAACAAACACTATTTCTCCGACTGTCGTCGGGCAGAAAACGCTTTCGATCCTTCTAACTCGTATTAATCTATGTAGCTTATGAATTTTAATCCTTTAAGATAACATGTGATCAAAATAACGGTAATACAATTAATTATCTTTCGGGTAGTTGAGTTCAGTAGAAACCAACCATTAATTGCTTTAAATTAATACAGAAAAAATACCTTATTTAGAGTAATAGGCCTCTTCTCTGGATCGTTTAAGCGTACATAAGTATTTAGTGCCATTGAGTTACTATGTACTAACGTACTATAGAAGACATCGTCTATATTTGTTGTGTCAATTTGTTTATTGAAATTATTCTGTACGACACAAAGGTCATGCATTCGCAGCGTTATCGATAAAATGATTAATATTTTTGCATAAGGTTCACAACCCTATCTGTCATAATATTCATATGCCTACGGAAAATGCAATACGCGCGCTCTGTACCTAATAATATTACTCTAAGGTAGTAAGTAATAATACCTCAATGTTGAGTGCTTATATTTGATTGAAAAGTGAAATTGAAGATATTTTAAGATACTACATAAAGTTCATCTATCAGGAGCGCAACACTCAATAGGAGTCCTGATATACGATCATTTTGAGTCTATCCTTTACTTACATTACTAATACCTGTCGACTGCTTCGCTCACACTGGATCGAGCGCATCTAAAAAATTATCGATGTCATTTTTTACGCCACTACAAAATCGCCGCTTTGAAGATATATTTAAGGACGCGTTTCCGCAAATCTTCAAAATAGGGTATTTTCTGGTACATATTGTGATAAAATGGCGCAAAGTTTAGTATAATTACAAGTACTAATAGATAGATAAGACTTTCATCCCCATTTATTATATAAAAATAATATAAATAAATTTGTTTTTGTGGCTTAAAAACTAATTTTGCGATGCCTCGTCGCACGAAAATGACGATTTTAAGCCAATTTACGGTACCACTTTTGGTATGAAAACACAAGTATTTATGAATAAAAAAAATACTATTCGATGGTTGACATGTTCATTTTTGATAATACGCATTTTTTTCTTTGAAATTACTACTAAAAACCCTTTAAAAAAAAAAAACCAAACACGTAATTTTCTTCATGTTTGTATAAATGCGTAAATCTTAACACACTGTGGTAAGGGTTATTATACTTTAGCAAATAATGTCAATATCATTCCAAACAAAAACTAGATATCTTCAGTCTGCGCTCAGCCGCTGTCGCGAGTGGACCTGTATCGCTTTTGAGTTATTTTTCGTGCTAAGAAACATCGCTGTACATACACAATTTATTACATCAAACAAGTCTCGATACTTGACGCTCTCTGAACTGAGTTGAAAAGGTAATAATATAATTTTATTGAAAAAAAAAAATTACAAAACCTTTTATGATTAGGATTGAATTTGGAAACTTGGAATCATTATGTTTGTTAGGACTAAACCTTATCTCCAGTTCTGGTAGTGGGGTCTGAAGGTATACCTCGAGGTGCTACTGGTACTCCTAGACGGGTAAAGCTAGGTATATCGAGTTTGGGCTCATTTTGATTCGAAGGAAGAGACCTTACCACCAGTTTTGGTAGTAGGAGCTGAAGGTATACCTCGAGGTGCTACTGGTACTCCTAGACGGGTAAAGCTAGGTATATCGAGTTTGGGCTCATTTTGATTCGAAGGAAGAGACCTTACCACCAGTTTTGGTAGTAGGAGCTGAAGGTATACCTCGAGGTGCTACTGGTACTCCTAGACGGGTAAAGCTAGGTTTATCGAGTTTGGGCTCATTTTGATTCGAAGGAAGAGACCTTACCACCAGTTTTGGTAGTAGGAGCTGAAGGTATACCTCAAGGTGCTACTGGTACTCGTAGACCGATAGAGCTAGGCATGTCGAGTTTGGGTTCATTTTGATTCGCAGGACGAGACCTTATCACCAATTCTGGTAGTGGGAGCTGAAGGTATACCTCGAGGTGCTACTGGTACTCCTAGACGGGTAAAGCTAGATATATCGAGTTTGGGTTCATTTTGATTCGTAGGACGAGACCTTACCACCAGTTCTGGTAGTGGGAGCTGAAGGTATACCTCGAGGTGCCATTGGTACTCCTAGACGGGTAAAGCTAGTTTTATCGAGTTTGGGTTCATTTTATGCGTAGGACGAGACCTTACCACCAGTTCTGGTAGTGGGAGCTGAAGGTATACCTCGAGGTGCCATTGGTACTCCTAGACGGGTAAAGCTAGATATATCGAGTTTGGGTTCATTTTGATTCGTAGGACGAGACCTTACCACCAGTTCTGGTAGTGGGAGCTGAAGGTATACCTCGAGGTGCCATTGGTACTCCTAGACGGGTAAAGCTAGATATATCGAGTTTGGGTTCATTTTGATGCGTAGGACGAGACCTTACCACCAGTTCTGGTAGTGGGAGCTGAAGGTATACCTCGAGGTGCCATTGGTACTCCTAGACGGGTAAAGCTAGTTATATCGAGTTTGGGTTCATTTTGATGCGTAAGACGAGACCTTACCACCAGTTCTGGTAGTGGGAGCTGAAGGTACCATATTTTAAAAGAACTGAACAGGACACAAGGAACTGAAATCTATAGGCGGTCAGATTTGGTGGAATCGGGTTTTCATATTTTAAAAGAAATAATAAAATTTATGGACAAAGGATAATGCAAGTGATTGGGCTCCAAAAAAAAAGTCATTGTGCAGAGATGAGATGAGAGTCAGATTATAGATTAGACACATGTCATTCATATTTGTTAGGACGCCAAAAAAATTAGCCCTGGGAAAAAAAAGATATGACCAAAAATACATTTTGCGTTTAATAGAATAAAAATCGTTTTCTTTTATGATACAGAAACTGAACGCCCGTAGATTTCTACGAGTGTATTCGTATAACCTTTACAGCCATTGACTACAAAACGAGTGAATATTGTAAATAAATACGATTATTGGTAATAAAAGTGCTTGTGTGATCCTTATAAGTACCTAATGTGTTGACTACACAGTAGTAAACCGCGATTAGTTCGTCTCTTTTCTTAGTATAGCGACTTCCCTTCTTATTATCGTCGAGCGAGACAGCAGTGCGCTGTCACAAAAGAGATGTTATTAATCGGTTTTTTTTCTTACTATAGCGAACTTTTTGCGGCACTGGTTCGGCGACATTGGAAGCACGGTTTACAACTGTGTAGCCACCCCTTTTGATTTGATTTGTCTTTTTTCTTACTTTAGCGATGTCTCTTATACGGCACTGGTTCGGCGACATTGGAAAAGCAGTTTACAAATGTGTAACCACCCCTTATGAAATAATGGTATGTATGGTTTATCTAATACTGCCATTTAGAATAAGGTAATGTGTTGGTATAAGTGGTTATCGTTAATGAAAAAAGTAAGACTTTTAAGCACATGATTTATTATTTCATTCATTACCTTTGGTAAGAGTTCTTAAACATAAAATAAGTACTATTTTTGAAGACGTTATTCATTATTTCAGTACAATTAAACAGACATCATAAATTATAAAAGGAATAGTACTTTTAAACACATGATTCATATTAACAATACAATTAAATATCATAATCATAAAAGAAGTTCGACTTTCGACTCGAACCCCGAAATGTCTCGAATAAAATGGACAATGCGCGCTAATAATGTGCTCCGAGAAAGAGATAGAGAGCGTTAATGAAATCTAGTTGTAATAATTATATAACCACTATTAGACTTTATTAACCACTTATAGCAACATACTAGCTTATTCTAAACGGCAGTATTAGATGAACCATACATACCATTATTTCATAAGGGGTGGTTACACATTTGTAAACTGCTTTTCCAATGTCGCCGAACCAGTGCCGTATAAGAGACATCGCTAAAGTAAGAAAAAAGACAAATCAAATCAAAAGGGGTGGCTACACAGTTGTAAACCGTGCTTCCAATGTCGCCGAACCAGTGCCGCAAAAAGTTCGCTATAGTAAGAAAAGACACAGATTAATAATAACATCTCTTTTGTGTGTCGACGATAATAAGAAGGGAAGTCACTATACTAAGAAAAGAGACGAACTAATCGCGGTTTACTACTGTGTAGTCAACACATTAGGTACTTATAAGGATCACACAAGCACTTTTTTTACCAATAATCGTATTTATTTACAATATTCACTCGTTTTGTAGTCAATGGCTGTAAAGGTTATACGAATACACTCGTAGAAATCTACGGGCGTTCAGTTTCTGTATCATAAAAGAAAACGATTTTTATTCTATTAAACGCAAAATGTATTTTTGGTCATATCTTTTTTTTCCCAGGGCTAATTTTTTTGGCGTCCTAACAAATATGAATGATATGTGTCTAATCTATAATCTGACTCTCATCTCATCTCTGCACAATGACTTTTTTTTTGGAGCCCAATCACTTGCATTATCCTTTGTTCATAAATTTTATTATTTCTTTTAAAATATGAAAACCCGATTCCACCAAATCTGACCGCCTATAGATTTCAGTTCCTTGTGTCCTGTTCAGTTCTTTTAAAATATGGTACCTTCAGCTCCCACTACCAGAACTGGTGGTAAGGTCTCGTCTTACGCATCAAAATGAACCCAAACTCGATATAACTAGCTTTACCCGTCTAGGAGTACCAGTGGCACCTCGAGGTATACCTTCAGCTCCCACTATCAGAACTGGTGGTAAGGTCTCGTCCTAAGAATCAAAATGAACCCAAACTCGACATGCCTAGCTCTATACGTCTAGGTGTATGTACCAGTAGCACCTCGAGGTATACCTTCAGCTTCCACTACCAGAACGGGTGGTAAGGTCTCGTCCTAAGAATCAAAATGAACCCAAACTCGACATGCCTAGCTGTACTCGTCTAGGAGTTCCAGTAGTACCTCAAGGCATACCTTCAGCTCCCACTACCAGGACTGATGGTAATGTCTCGTCTTATGAACTCGAACTTGACATGCCTAGGAATAGGAATTCCAGTAGAAGCCCTCGAGTGTACCACCAGCTCATCAGGTTCGATGGTGAGGTTTTATCGTTACGAATAAAACGAGCTCAAACTTTCCGAGCACTTTAATTAATCTTACCCAATTTAATCGTTTTAATAAAAGAATTTGCAAATATTTAAAACTAAAGTATCAAAACTGTTCAAAACCTTTCGTCTTTTTCACGGCACGCTTGTGTGCGTGAATCTTATACATGTAGTAGTAGAATTCGATACCTAGCCTTTTCGGAAACGCATCCTTAAGAATAGTTTTTGCACATTTAAATCGGAAATAAAAACTATTATTTCATCTTTTACGCTTAACCGAATTATTCCGAATTATTGAATTTATTTCAAAATGATATCTAAGGTGAATTTTTTGAAGAGGAATGCAAATCCAACGGTTTATATCCAACGATTTATATAATTTAAGATAAATTGGAAATTAATGCTAGAACCTCCATAATTTGAAATTATAATTTTCCTTACTACTGTCAATCAGAAAAAAAAGATCTGTTAACCTATTTCCTTAAATAAACTAAAACTATGAATATGAACTTGAGTACACCCAATATACTGGATGGAAGTCAAAAACGCTATTATAAAAATGATATGGGCGAATCATACTATGGTATGAATCGACCCATTCAAAAACGCTATTCGGCGATTCATACTACTTGTCAATTCATACCACTAGTGCCTAGCGACGAGGACCAGTCAAATTGCACATAGGCCACACGTACGCGAGCCAAGCGGCTGATGCAAGCGGTGTCAGAGGAGCGGCCGGCAAAGTGCAATAACTAAATAATATTTAAATGAATTTTATCAAATTCACAATCAACACCTATTTATTTATTTCTTCTTTTTATAAGTCATACAAGCTTGCTTAATTTTAACAATTATCAACTTTCTTAGAAGATAAAATAAAATATATATTATACATTATGCTAGAGACTGTATGATAAAACTCAGTAATTGGTCGCTGTGTTCTTCTGTAAAGTTGAAAGTGAGTGTGTCATGGAACGTAAACATTAAATTTTCTATAGAACACTGATTATCCTGTAAAAATATAGACCAAGATATATTTATGTTACACTTTACCGGTAGAACGTCAGATAGGTACTCTATACAATCCCTAAGAATTGTAAACATAAAATTTCATACATTAGGTACCTGATATACTTTACCTATTCATTATATTTCATACATTACCTGAACGCACCAGGCATTTTATACATTGCCTAGCAATTTTATTGAATACCTGAATTATACAGATTGCCGGTAACATGTACATAGATTGCTTCATCTAGCAATTTCGTACGCTGGATGAGGCGTAGAAAACCTTGGGGAAGGCCTTTGTCCAGCAGAGGGCGTCACAGACATAACAATAATAATAGTAAATACTCTTTTTTGCCATGAAACTTAAAAATAATGATGTTCACAATAACAAAAAATAAAAGAGATGACAATTTAGGCGGCCTTATCACTTTAAGCGATTTCTTCCAGGCAACCAAAAATAATATTACGATCATAATGACATAAAGTGTAAAATAAATAAATAATTATGCTTTAACTGGCACGTTGGCTATGAGTCTTCCATTACAAAAAAATATAATAATAACCATTGCCAATTAGTAATGAAAACCTTATTGATCCATAAAACAGTCACTCAATAGAACTACAATAAACGAACACATTTCTGTTGTAAAATACATATGGTCTATTTAAACAATATGTTATTTTACAACACAAAAGCCATACAAATAACAAGGAAATGTATTTGTTCTTTTGCATAGGTATATCAAACAACAGTCAGAGTACATACTATTCTATAGTTTTAGTTACATAAGGAAATTCATTTTCTTATTTTATTACTAGCTGTGACCGGCGACTTCGTCAGCGTGGATACCGTTTATTAGACCCGCGACTTCGTCCGCGTGGATACCGTTTATTAGATTAGAGACCGTTTATAAATACTATTATTATATCCTCCTTGAAGTTAAAACTTACCTTATTCTAAATTTCGTCAAAATCGACTCAGTAGTTTAGCTGTGAAAGTTTAGCGTTACTGATAGATAAACAGACAGAATTACTTCAAAAACTGTTAAAACAAAGCAGTGATCCGCAGTTTGACCTAGGTTTTGTGAAAAAGTATAGGCAGGTAGGTATATTACATAGATGATGCCCGCGACTTCGTCTGTATTGAATTAGTATTTCGAGTAGGTTATTTTCTTCCCCAAGGTCCTAACTATCTTTAATAACAAAAATAAAAATGAAGAATCTTCGCCCATATAATATGTATAACTCCTACCTAACCACAAACATAGGTAGGTAACTATCTATTAGGTACATTACAAAGGCACATAGCGTTATGAACAAATCGGGTGCCAAAGTGCCTTAAATTTGAATATTTTCTTAAGTTTTCGCGATAACTATATGTATGACTATTAAATAAAACACTTTTTAACCGATTTTATCGCGTATATTTACATTTTAAATTTTAACAGTCGCTCGTGACCACGGTGTCTGCAAAGACACCGAAACGTCGAGTTAAAATGTAAAATATAAATTATACGCCATTAATCCGGTTAAAAAGTGTTTTATTTAATGCCTTCAATTTTACTTAATTCATGCAATATCTTCATTAAATATACTTAGCTTATTGTTATTCCAGGTAAAGCTAAGTAGTTTTGCGTGAAAGAATAGCAAAAATCCATCCATCCAGCCATTATCAGTGTACATACAATACTACCTATAGTTATGTATGGCTGCTTTTCACTGCCAAACGGCTAAGCCCATATTAATGTAATTTGGTATAGTAGTTAACACATACGTTACTTTTTATTCCGAAGAAATCTACGGTTTCTGACTTCCAAGAGGCAGAAACGATCATGAAATAAACAAAACCTTGATTTCCATTTTATCTCTGTATGTACAGAAGGCAGTACATCAAGCGTTACAAATCTGTCAATTTTTTTTACTTGAATTTGAACTCTATGCCCTCGATAATAAGTTAAAATTGGTTGGGGAAATTTGACAGGTAATGTAACGCTTGTTCCTTCTATACCTACCTATATTAAATCGCGCAAAAGCTTGCGCTCGCCTCCCGCCTTTTTATACCCTACCGCCGCGAGCCGCGTCGAGCGCGGCAACCGTTACGCAAAAATAATCCCTATACCATTCAGTATTCACGCGCGATGGGTTATTAGCGTATTTCATGTATAAGTTTGGTGTTTCTATACCGACTTCTATGATTCTTTTTTATTGAATAGGTAATAATGTTATTTTTTTTTAATTGGGGATGAGTGAGAGTATTATAAACGTAAGAGGAAACAAATATAATAAGAAAGCTCCGAACTGCTAAGCTATTGGGATTTACACGTGTTATTGTGAGTCAACCATAAAATATAGACATATACTGTTGTGGGATATTTTTTATATAATTTTATGAAGAATATTTCTGTCATACATGATTTCTATGTAGCTTTAACCATTAAGGCTACACACGTGACGGAAGCTTAAAAAATGAAGTAACTTCTCCCGTTTTTCCAACATTTCCCTTCACTGCTCTGCTTTTATTGATTGTAGCGTGATAATAAGTATACTATAACCTGCCCAGGAGTATGAAGAATAATTTTACCAAGTTTCGTTAAAATCCGTCGAGTAGTTTTTGTTTCTATAAGGAACATACAGACAGACAGACAGACAGACAGACAAAAATTTTACTGATTGCATGTTTTTCATCAGTATCGATCACTAATCACCCCCTGATAGTTATTTTGAAAAAATATTTCATGTACAGAATTGACCTCTCTACAGATTTATTATAAGCATACAACGTGTAACATAATGAAGAGATAATACTTAAGGGGATTGTATGTTTGGTTCTGTAGTTTATAAGTAACAGTAACATAAACTTGTAATCCTTACGCTTGGTTCGGAAAACAAGTTCAAAGTTTAGATCAAAATATCTAAGTGTCAACCCTAAAATCAGCTGTTAGCTTGTGATAGAATCTATGCGATAACAGATGGCGTTAAAATAAAGCGATAAGTAACCAAGAGAGATACTACAAAGTGTAATTTTGTGCCTACTAAATTAAACCACAACAACGTCTCGGGAATGTTTTTTTGCGGTGGTATCTAAGTGCAGAATATTTTTAAAACTACCTTTTCACCAATATGTGCGTTTATCACGCGGTTTACCAATTTAAAACTCTACTGAAATAATAGATTTGCACGTTCGAACCGACAACACGTTAATTTTAACTATCCGTGAGAATATATTTTCTTAACCTTAAACTATGATGCATCACTGACAAGGATATTTAACTTCTTGTTTATTCTCACACACTTACAACTATCATAACCACCATACGATAAAGCTTGAAATAAATTTTAAGTAATCCAGCATTCTGCATAATTTTTATAGTCTATGAAATAGCAAGTTCGATGCCCTTTGTCTGCCGCGGATCGCTCGCTCGCTACTCACGTTTAAGTGTTACCTACGTATTTTAAAAACGTTTAATTAAATTAATAAAATTATTCTTAGTCGCACTGTTCGTAGTTATGAACGGATGCTGAGGCTCGGTAGCCTTCTATTTCTAATACTTACTTAACAACATACATGATCGAAATACATTTACGACTAAAATCAAAAATGTTATCAAATTAGGCATAAGTAATCATCAATTTAAGAGAAACGTAAAACAAAACATTAATTTAGGTACTCTCAATAAACTATGATATCAAACTTTTCATACAAAAAACTATCACATTTCTTTAGAAATACGCTATTGCAAGAAACTAATATGAAATTATTACAAATCTATCGGTATTACGTGGAAATTCTTTCGCACGGCGTCAAATCGCAATTTATACCTAATGAAGAGAGACTCAAATAGACAATCAAACTTACCCATAATTCTAATAAAAAACGAAGAAGTATCCGTTCTCTCTTACATTCAAACTTTCTAAGAATTATAATAGGAAAAATATTCGATAAATACCTATGATTTTGTAAACCTCAAACTATGATACAATAGGTACTTACAGTTTCTTGTACTTCTTGTATTCTCACATACTTATAACTATCAATACATACGACAACAAAGCTTTAAATTAATAAAATTAGCAACTAAGTAAAGTCGTTTTCATAAAAGATAACCCGTGCATAGCTCTTATAACAAACACACAAGGTGTATTATCGCTCAAATCGCGGGACTTCTTTCGGCGTCTCGTCGCGAACTTGCGCCTTTCGGAATTATACCCTTTGAGATTTACCGCCGCCGCTTCCAAGCCAAACTAAAGGTTGTTCCGTTCAATATTTATTATGAACAAATTCTCAACTCAACAAATTTTTTTATTCAAAAAAGTTAAATTACTGATGACTAACTAATCATTGTTTTTAGTTGCGTTTGTTTCAGGCAGCTGAAATTATTTTCAAACGCTATAGGGAAAAATATCCTAAGTATACCTGTCCTAAAACTTTATTTTTTATGAGGAATCTTTATCTTTTATTATTATTCTCTTTCTTGAGAAACAAAATGGATTAATTTCTTTATTTAAAATGTGTGAAGCGTAAAAAGAAGTTACGTAAATTAACAAATAACAGTTTTTAATATTTTGATATTGAACAAACAACTTAAAAACTATTTAAGTGATTTCACGATTGAAAACTATTTATTTGTAACAGAATAACTTAACAATACAAAAACATAATATAATGAAGTCATTTCACTGTATTATGAAATAAATTGGGTACTAAGATTTTGTTTATCATATCGCTATACGGAAGAACCCTAAAAATTTTTAGGTAGGTACTAGAACTGCTTTGGTTCGGTTTATGTATTTGTTTAAATTTATTTCAGTGCTTTTGTGTCCGTTTTCAAGTCTACACGTCAGTTGTTATCGCAATTTTTTTCAAAGTTTTCTTAAAATGTCTCGACTTGAAAGTATTGGAGGTAATGCACGACGACATGTGTATTCAAACAACAAATGTTACGATATGATTCTGTATGTTGGAGCCGCTAGTAACCACAGCATCTACGAAGATCGAAGGCTTTACAGGCAGCGGTTTGTGGAGTGCAGGCCGGCAGCTGAACAGCGTCACTTACCCGGCTATGGCGTGTTTCGAAGCATGAGTCTGCGGCTCAGCGCGCCGGTTCTTTTCACGCGAAACCCAGCGCGGCCACCTTCGCGTTCCGAGAACTTAGAATAGCAAGTCTTGGATCATTTCGAGGAGGATCCGAGGAGCAGTACTCGACGAGTCGGCGCTCTTTTGGATGTCAATCACATGGTGATATGGCGCACGCTTAGTGATGATGGCCAACATCCTTATCATTCCCGATGGACGCAAGAGCTGATACCAGCGGATTTGTGACCTCCTCGGTTAGGCTTTTGTCGGTGGCACAAACGTCATGTGGATGTGTGTGTATTGAAAAAGAAGGCAGAAATTGTGAGCCGTTTTTGTAATTCTGGCCAAGTGTAAGGGAAACCCTAGATACAGTTGTGAGTGTTTTTACGCAAAGTGAACTGAATGTCGATTGAAATAAGTGCGATACTTGTCATAAGAGTTTGTCAGATATTACAAATTTAAGTTGTAATAATTATAACAAACACTCTTTATTGTTATTAAACGTAGAAATAATTATGTACACAATATTTAAGCGATTTAAAAAGCTTTAAGCGATTTCTTTCAGGCAACCCGATTTCTTCCGGGCAACCCGTTTATTATTAATAAATAGAAACTTGAAAGTTGTACTAACATGTTGTTTTATTAAATAAAACACTTTTTAACCGGATTTATCGCGTATATTTACATTTTAAATTTTGACTCGACGTTTCGGTGTCTTTTCAGACCCCGTGGTCACGAGCGACTGTTATATTCTTATATATAATTAAATATACGCGATAAATCCGGTTAAAAAGTGTCTTATTTAATAGTATGAATCGCGAAAACTTAAGACAATATTATGTTGTTTTATTTGTTTTCATTAGCTAGGTAGTGTGACAAAAATTGTGTCATTCAATGTGCCAAACGATAGGTAAGTAACAATCAGCTGCGTTGATATCCGGGCTACTCGCAGTGGGCGGCCGCGGCGGCGCGGCGTATCGCTCGCTATTCAGCCGGTGCGGGAAAGGTCATAAGGTCACTGATTGCGGCGCAAGTCTATTTTTAGCTTGTTAGGTTGCCTAGGGTTGTCAAAATATTTTATTGTAACATAATTTAAAAAAATTGTATGAAAGTCTATACCAGTACTGATCATGCTAATTCTTTTACTGTACATTCTACGTATGGTATAGAAGCTAACCCTAAAGTTTTATCTCTCCATTTTGTTACACGTTGTATAGATTGAATGCAATCTTGAAGAGTTGTATTTTTTCAATTTTTCTTACAGCTTAGGTAAAGTAACACTGCATTGATTTATATCTTTGAAATATTGTGAAATTGAAAGAGTGATTTGAATTCACAGGCTAATTGCATAGATCTTTTGATTCCTTGAATATTATTTTAAGAAGCTTATGAATTATTTTAAGCGGTGTGAGTGCATTTTACTCCTATACTCGATTCCATCATGCCTAATTCTAGGAGTACCAGAGCAATGACAAACCATTTTAATCCGCACCTTTTGGTGAGTTCTAATGTTTTGCTTTGATGTTATCAATCGTACTTGGCTGCAACCTAATTATTTCATACATGATAAGATTACACCATCAACGCGACCGCTATCCGAGCGGGCTAACTGTGGTCAAAATATCTTTTGCCAATAGCTCGATCCGCTGAAAAGCACAAAACCTGTCGTGATGCAAACTGGGGCCTGAGTGTGGAGAGCTAGAAATTTTCACAATAGTCAGTATGTCAAAATCGTGCATAAATATATAAGAGATTATTTTTAAATGTTTGCTACATATATGTACTGCAGAGTCCTAGTGCTTTTATACGTAAAGTGTATAGGTTTCTCGTAAATGGACGTTACACTCAAAGTAAATTTCATTGAAAAGTGTGTGGTTTTCCTATAGAAGCCGCGATACTGTTCATACAATGCATTGACGTTAGTAAATTATGACGATGGACGTATGCATCGTGAAAACGGCCAGGTAGAAAGATACTGCCGTACCGTTTTATATATGTTACGCTTCGAGGTTGGGCACAAGACTGATGTTTTTTGGATTGCTTTGTTTGAATATGTATTATTTTATTTGACACAATGGTCTGATGTTTTTTGGAAAGTGCAACTTAATTAATGAAATTTAATGAATAAACTACAACTCAAACTTTACCCCTACAGTTAGTAGTTGGCACTGAAGCAACGACCCCTGTAATAAGGTTTTGATACGTTCTATTGCTTTTGAATATGTAAACCCTAACCGGGAAGATTTGATGACCCGCAGGAAACAATGAGCCTATTGACACTGACATTGACATGAAAGGCAGTGAAAACCTCATCGGGAACTTGGTCTCTTATCTTTTTTTCTCTTCTGCGCGACACTTGTGCGTTTCAAATGAATTAGTTACCATTTTGATTGTTAAGTTTGTGATAGTTTTATTTATAATTAAATATTTTTTTAAGTATGCCATTTAATTTCTTTTTAAAAACTTAAAATAGGGTTTGTTAGACTATACTTATTTTTCACCATACCTGCTATAAAATTAATTATAGCGCTATTAAATAATTATAGCGTATATACAATTTTATTTGCGGCTAAACGATCTATCGGCAGTGGGTTTATTAACCGTATGGAGCTCTATTTGTGTGATGTGATGCCTGCTTCATACTGATGATTTTTAATGTACAATAATTTAAATTTCCTTATATTATATTATTCAATAAAACCCTTTCAACTGGATTTTTTATTCGAAAGAACTTTGGGGTCTTTACAGACCTACAGGCCACGAGATAGTAGTCGGTTAATCCGCTTGAATGAATCGTGAAATCTTGAGACAACATATTTTATTTACAATATTTTTTGATGGAGACTTTTAAGGGTTAAAAATAAAACACTTATATGAACAGAATTCAATTTTTTATCTAAGTTTTAAGAGCTCATTGCATACCAGAAAGTGTCAAAATTCTAAACCATGCAAGAAGAGAATAAAACCGGTCACAGATTTGGTCTATAACTTACTGCCATTCGAAAATATATTAAAAAAGTAGTAGTTTTAATAATGTCTTTAGATTTCGCGATAGTATTAAATAAAACACTTTTTCAACGGTTTTATCGCGTTTAAATTATATTTTACATTTTAACTCGACGTTTCAGTGTCGTGGTCACGAGCGAGTTAAAATGTAAAATATAAATAAATCAAACGCGATAAATATTGTTAAAAATAGTTTTATTCAGTAGTAGATATTTTTTAATTCAATATGCATTTTAAATGAAAATTTAATGATTTCTCGTTTGTACATATTACTTACAGGAAATTTACCGCTACAGTCCGTAAGCCTTTTAAAGATTCAAAACTGATAATTATCTACTTAAAATGTTAATTCACTTACACACATTGTGTGTCAACAGCCTAATTGAATGATATTTCAATAATTATTGGGAAATTTCCACAAATTTTCCGTTAGGTTATGTTAATGAGCATTTAATAAGATAAAGTTAGGAAATATGTGTTAGATATATTTTTATCACATGTCTTTACTTAAACAAGAATATAACAGACGATGATAAGTCGCAAGTTACAAAAAATCCGGTATGATTAGAGTTTTCTATAAATAATGTCTATCATGACATAATGATAAGGTCTTTGTAGTATTATGTCTGCTGTTTTTATCGATTAACAAACCAATTTAGCCACAGCACTGCATGCTACTTTGGAAAAAATCCGCCATTTTTACTTCAAGGATTATAACAAATATCTCACAAGAGTTTATGAGGATTCTGGCTCTGAAAAGCCAGGTGAAACCTGCAAGAGAACCTCTTCATCAACACCAAGGGAGTCACTCGGATTGCTTGCTTTATACGTCATGTTTATCCAGGGCCGCTAGTTCCACCGAACCTGCGCATCAACAAAATCCCACGTTTTCAGTCTACCATTTTCAACAGTTATAATAAGCTACATAATGTTACGTTAAATTGACTACAGCGCCCTCTAGGGCGCTTAAAGTAAAGAGCTAAAAAATTCTTTACGATTTCGTGGTATCAAAATAAAGAGCTTTGTTAGCACAGCTCAAATAAGTAAACATTATCACCCCAAAATAAGTTAAATAATAAAAAAAAAATCTTGACGGTTTCGTGTGAAAAAGTACGAAACAAGAAAATAGTCTCCGCTAGAATATTTATGTATTTACGTTATATTGATAGAGATATGTTTAAAGGATAACCATGGTCGTATGCCACCATTGTAGCAAAGCAGATTAATTATAAAAATTAAATTAAATCAAAGTGGCATAATATGATCACGGCTACCCTTTTAACATATCTCTATCAGCATGACGTAAATACATAAATATTTCAGCGGAGACTATTTTCTTGATTCGTACTTTTTAGAGGATGTTCTTAGCAGTCAGGTTTTTAGTTTTTAAACTTTATTTTTAATAAAGTATGCAATATTTGCATTAAAAATGGTAAATTTTAACAAACCTGCGGACAAACATTTGTAGTGTTTTTTTATTGTAGTTTTGCCAGTCAAATAAGAAATCTAATTTTATCGTATTATCGCTCGTAAACTGAGAATTATAACGAGGTAATGTTTGATAACATTTTTAATCATCAGGCTAACGTCTACAACCCCAGTCGCTTGCGATCACGGTATCTGTAGCAACTTGAGAAAGATAAGCCCAAAAACACAATCAAAATCATGATATTGATCAAATATTTCATTCAAAATTTATTATATTTTAGATTAAGTGTATAAGTTGACAAATATAATCTTGGTATTGGTTAGCAGGTTTTGTAAATATTGTACGATATCACTTTTCTACGAAAAGGTTGTCTGAAAAAAATTGTATTTAATGAATCTCAATAAATAGTGAGCTTATTTGGTTTATTTATCAATATTACAAAAATACGAGTAAGCCTTGAAGATTTAATAATTAAATCGATATAAATTAAGGATCTTTATTTTTAATGATGGTGTAACAGTTTTGATAACGATTGTTATTATTTTATGAAAATTACGTGACTCACGAAATATTAATAAATTATAATTTATCACATTTCGATTTAAAATACGTACTTATTAATTTTATATAGATCTAAACCTTTGCTATTCTTATCGTTACTAGTCCTGCCGAGGCCTTATGCCATTTATAAAAGGTAGAGGAACGTAGAGGAAAATCTTCAATAAAGAATAATAAAGTAGGTAGGACATATTTTACAACCTCAATACACCCAGACATTTAAAACTCATTGCTTTGTTTGAATATGTATTATTTTACTTGACCACCTACGCAATAGAAATGTATATAGCGTAAAATGCAAAAAAAACGTATAAAGAAAACGTCCAATTAAACAGGTCAGTCTTAAGTCCATACAAATTATTAGCTTCATAGTTTACTAGGTTATGGTTAATGTTTTATCAGCGTTATTATATTTTTAAATGAATTTTTAAAATATGAATTAAATGGTATGTAAGCTAGATCGAGGAGTGCTTGTCAAAGATTAGAGACAGCCCAAAAGTAAAAAATAAATTGGGTATTTATTACCCAGTGCCATTTAGCCCTTAACTCAGCACATATGCTTATATCATACTCGTAGATACTAGACAACGACAATATTATAGATCTATAATATGTTTTTGGTAATCCATACATTATTTTACAACCTCAATACACCCAGACCAATGAAAACAAGCATGTTCATGCACACTAATATTTGCATTGCGGAAATCGAACCTTCGACCAAGTGAGTTTTGGATTTATGCCACAGCTGCAGCCACAGCTGTTTATGTGGGTTCCTATCATAGCAATGAATTTCAAAACTTTCATATTTTCTTTGAAGTAGTGTGTTTATTTAATCTGTTATCAGTTTAATTAAAATGGCATTTCTATAGAAAAATACCAGCTAAAAACTTAGCAGACCTACTTTGCTATCTTTCTTTAAATTACCCAAATAAATATTCATACACTTTTTTTTTAATAAATTGTTATCAATCGACGATGTGTTATTTCACTAATGCAAATACTTCCTATACCTAAATAGTTCTGAAGTAGATAATTATAGTCTTGTTTTGTTGCAACATCATTATTCACTAAAAATGACTTCATTATGTATACTATCAACGTAGCACGACATTTTCCCTATATAAACACCATCAGCTTAAGAGTATATTTATTCTCCGGCTATCAGTTCAACTAGCTACCATTATTTAAACATTTGCTTGAAAATGAAGGAAGTGTTTCTCAAGTTTATTTTATTTTTGACCGTGACGTACAGTGTTTCTGCCGTCGAAGTTAACGATAGATTCTATCCTGAAATCCATGCAGCTGCACCTCATGGTTGGATGAATGACCCCAATGGTTTTGGATTCTTTAAGGGAGAATATCATTTATTCTACCAATTTAATCCAAACAGCAGCCTTGAGCCAGGAATTGCTCACTGGGGACACTTAAAAAGCCCGGATCTTGTTAAATGGGAGCACCTTCCTATAGCCATGTACCCTGATAAGTCATATGATAAAGACGGAGTTTATTCTGGAAGTGCACTAATAGAGAATGATGAAATGTATTTATATTATACAGGAAACGTTAATTTTCCTAATGAAAATCCTGACCACGCACAACATCAAGCATTGGCTACGAGCAAAGATGGTGTTAATGTAAAAAAATTGGCCCAAAATCCAATTATCATCGGCGAAGAACATCAACCTAACTTTAGAGATCCGAAAGTTTGGAAACACGGTAACTCATACTATATGGTATTAGGAAATTCATTTAACAATAATACCCTTGGCCGCGTTTTATTATATAAATCTGACGATAAATTATCCTGGAAGCAAGTTTCAGTTCTTGACGAATCAGATGGTTCTCTGGGCTATATGTGGGAGTGTCCTGACTTCTTTGAATTAAATGGTAAATTTGTTTTACTATTTTCACCTCAAGGAATAAAACCTGAAGGTGATAAATATAAAAACCTTTATCAATGTGGATATATAGTGGGTGACTTTAATTACAAAGACTACAAATTTACGCCATTGACTAAGTTTGTAGAATTAGATCATGGTCACGATTTTTATGCTACTCAAACTATGTTAGATAAACAAGGAAAAAGAGTCATGATTGCCTGGAACGATATGTGGGAAGAAAATTATCCAGAAGGGCAGGATGGATTTACTGGACAAATGACATTACCTAGAATTTTAACCCTTGATAAAAACAATCATCTTATCCAAACACCTATTGCTGGTTTATTGGGTCTTAGGAATGGTGTTTTATTTGCGGGCCGAGGAAGATCGGGTAAAGTGGTTAAACTTCAAAATAAAGCAGCTGAGATAATTGTTAAATCTGCAGCAAACAAAAACCTGGAAGTAGTGATAGAATCTGATAGTCAAACAGTAACTTTGACTTACGACGCCGATGATGAAACAGTTACTCTTGATCGTGGAGGCAATGATGGAGTACGCAGAACTAAATGGCGGCCCACTGGTTCTAAGTTGATATGGAGAATAATTATTGATTCTAGCTCCGTGGAATTGTTTCTGGGAAAGGGTGAGTCGACATTTTCAAGTAGATTTTTCCCTGAACAAGGTGTATCTGTACGCCTTGGTACTGAAGCTGAGTCTCTCAAGGTATTCCCATTGAAACGTTCGGTCCCACCTCCTGGAGAACACTTGAGCTAAAGTTGCTTATTGGAGAACTTTAAAATGTAATACAATAAATGAATAACCTATGTTAGATATAAATTATTAAAATATATGCTTGTCACTCTTGAAATTATATTGATTTATTTAATATCAACCCCACAAGTCCCACAACCATTAATTATAATAGTAGTTGTTATACCCGGAAACACAAATCTTCTGAAGTCAATGTTTTTACAGACTTCGTTGACAAAAATCGTTCTAACTTGGCTTACATCATAAAATATACTATAACATGATTCATTAAAGAAAGGAATTGAACATGGCGGCGCTTACCATGTTCTCTCGCTCGCACATTAATGCCATCTATACTCACTCTCGTGCGTACGGTCGGTAATAAAATGTTTCAGTTTAATAAATTGTTGTATTATATTTATTAATATAATATATTTTTTTAAATAGTAATTTCATTGATCATGGTCTTTGTTGGTACATGTACATGGCTGTTTCTCAACCAACATCCGTTGTTGACATTGTTTTTTTGCAACAACGATGCCGATACCATAAATGTTAATCTTAATATACAAAACTGTTCCGTTACTGACTGAGTACAGTCATAACTACTGGACGTAGAGAGCTGAAATTTAGAACATACGTTCCTAACGGGGTGTAGAGGTCCGAAGAGGAAGTAATTTCTAAAATTCTTACGGCAACGGAAAATATAGGACTTTTTAGTGTAAATGCTCGTGTTGAATAAGCGTTTTAAACGGTGGGCGTAAAAGCGTTGTGTTGCATCGTTGCATGGAATAAAGTCGTTCCACATCGAATTAATAGCATACACGTAACTGGAAGAGATCTTTATTTTTTTTAAAGACTGCTAGTTTATTGATCTATGATTGGTTAATGCATATTAAAATTATAATTAATCATTATTATAAAATCATTATTATCGACTTTTTATTTATTTTTATTTAATAACTTATACCAAAACTGAGTCAAAAAAGAGTCAATAGAATATTAATATATATTTATTTATAATATGTTAGGTTAACATTCAAATCAAAATTTTAATAGTGTCCATTATATTTCGCGCAAAAAAACTGGAGGTAGAATACTTACCCTTTGATGATCCCGGTGAAGGAGCTTCCCACACATAGTATTGATAAATAGTATTCATGTTCTATTTAAAGCTACATTATAGTGAGGAGTCTAGTGAAATTTTGTTATTTACTTTGTCAGGTACTTTCATCCCAAAACAGCACTGTTTCCGATGAATAAATTATGCTGAATGGTCCCATCTGCACAATCCTATTGGAAGATCAAAAACAACGCTTCTTCATACACGACCAACATAATAAAAACATTTTTACATTTTTTGACTTGGTACATGCTTGCGCTGTGTTAATATACATTTTTAACGAATGCCTGATTTATCGTTTGACCCTCTTAATAGTCGAATAGTGTTCTAAATGAAAGCTTTTCTCGAAAAAATGTTTTTTGGTAGCAGGTTTCGTAGCAGGTTTTTTATTGTACGTATACTCCAAGAACTTGTGGAGTGCCTTTTTTAGAAAAGCAATTGCTTTGTATCGCGTATTTTACTTTACACCTAAGCCTAACTGTAGCAGTACAATACCAGTATTTCCATAAAAATATTAAATCAGCTCTAAATTGGCAAAAAATCTGAAATATTGGCTTCATTTCTATTTGTATTTTTGTTCAATATCCATAAAGCTACTAAGCTGGTAAAAAAACAGTTAAATTTTTATGCTAAGTTACACGCCATGGATGCTATGCCACACGCACGGTAACCGTTTTTCGCTTATTTACTGCAAATAAACTGAACAAATATTTAAAACCTTATAACAACAAGTTAATCTTAAGATTCAACATTACGCACATTTTTATAAAAATCTAATGCCGTCACTGTGATGAAACTTTGTAGGTACTAAGACTTTTTGTACGTGATTCTAGAGTTATTCTCTTATCCTGTCTTAAAATAGCAAAAACAAATAAACTATTTATCAATGTGTTCTGAAGATAAAAATATTTCACTTCAAAAACAGTGTGTTGCATTGCTTTGACAGTTTTCTATGAAGTATTGTACAAAACTATTAAGAAATAAATAATAGCCATGTCACTTTGATTTATAAGAATAATGTAAATAATTACACTTGTGTGAACACAATAATTTGTGTATGGAAGCTGTTTAACGTCTATTTAAAGTAATTGTGTATCATATTTTGAAATCCAGCATTTGTTTACCCATATGTACCTTAAAATGTCACTAGAGCAATTGCAGGTTTAGAATGCAAATGCAGTAACAAAAGTCTTGGTTTTGATTTCAAACCAAACAGGTTATAGGAATACTGTTTGTTATCACGATAACATAAGTTTGATCCGCTTATTTATATTCACCAACCAGCATTGAGCCAGCTTGGTGGCTTACGTTTTAAGCCTCTCCGTCATCCAGAGTAGAGATTCATGATAGTCTTGCAGTGGGCTTATAACAAAGACTTGCTGATGATTGCGAGTATGATGCTTTCAGAAATACATAAAACATTAAGAAATTGTCTATAATTAAATGGAGTCTAGAATGCGGAATAAATGTAGCCCCGGAGATGCAAAGTTAAGTCCCAGTTGGTGAAGATTTTACTAATATTTATCTAAGCTCTTTAATTTTCCTTGCCATTATTCACAGAGCTTTCTCTATTGCATAACTAAATAAGCTTTTTTATTTTATGTCCTTAGGAAAAGTATAAGAACAAAATATTAACTCTTTCATTTTAATAGTTTTAAGACACTTGAGTGTCCAGCAAAATAATTTCAACTTCAAAAAATATAGATATACCCAAACTAACTGATAAAGAATCTTTGCTGATTGCTAATTAACATTAAATAATTAAACTTTTCACTAAGCTTGAACTATTCTTCCGAAAGTATGCTTGAAATATATATTTTTCAAGGATCATTACATCGTAATGTATTCTAATAGCATCATGCTGACTAAAAATAAGCTTAAGTATCAACGTAACAAAACGAATCAGACTTATGTTGTCGTATTTGAAGCCAAATAGTGCTCATCCCAACTTGGTAAGGAAAAAAGAACGGTATGAAAAATCTTTTGAGTGTGACACGATGTTGCTTGAAATTTCAGGCTCCTAGGTTTTGTTTTTCAAAAACTATTAAATAACAAAGAAAAACTAGATTTTCTTTTGCCCAATTGACTAAGAAAATAAGTCACTTACTACTTAACTTAAAACTTTATAAAACAAGTAACATACTGGAAAGTACTTTAGAAGAAGGTCAATAACAGTCTACGACGACGCTGATTTTGAGGCGGAGTCTTAGTTCCACTAGTACGAAAGTTAACAAGGGCCCCAGGTACACTGCCAAAACAATAAACTTTGTGAAGACTTATAAGACAACCTTTTAAGTACATATACCTACAGAAATAATTGTGTAATTACTTGAAGTTTGAATAATAAAAAATAAATAATAAGATATTTTTTATGTTCTACTTCGATACATTAAATCCCCTAACAATCATAGATACACCAAAATACACTCAAATCCGGAACATTTTTTTCTTGTTCCGTGTGAGAGTCGAACCCGCGATCTAACGATTTGCATATTAGTCTCTTAGACCACTGCGCCACAGACGATATCAAAGTGTAAGTAATCTGCTCCGAATAGCGCTTTAAAAATATATCTTCAATTTTATTATTTTTATTTTATTATATATAAAAAAACACAATACAATTTACGGGTGCGCATTGTTTCACATAACTTTTCAACTCCTAAAATCGGAAGTCCGAAAATTTTTCTCATACTATTTAAAATCCAAACGATCATAAATTTAAACACTAAATAATAAAAAATCATAATCTTTGAAATTCATAATATCCCTTTTCATACACTTTGATTTTACTTATATTTGCTTTAATATATATATATTTGTTCATAGTAATGATCGAAACTCATAAACATTTAAAGAAATAACTATAATATTCATAAATATTTTTATCCATATTACTGAAAATCATAATGTCTATATTCATACATTTGTTTTATACTAATATATTCATTAACATTGTGATGCAAAAGATTATGCAACAAAAAGGGTTCCCGCACCGGAAGACGTAGTCGGTACGGGTAGTTGCGACGACGAGCGTAGCGATGAGGAGCAGTTAGGTTGCATATAGGCTACACGCGAGCGAGCCGAGCGAGAGGTAGTGGCCGGTAGTGGCTGGCGAAGTGCCATAATCCCTAAAGTGTAAGGTCAGTCACCACAACCCCAACATGGTCAATAGTCAAACGAAAACTCATCAACACAAAAAATATGATAAAGCAAGCTATTCTGAACAACGACGTTATGAGTTGACGTATGTTCTTCGTAACAACATTATTAAGCAATATGATCATTAAATACATACATACGTGCATAACTTTACGCCTGTATTCCTTATGGGGTAGGCAGAGCACCAGAGGCTATCAAACCATCTGATGTCCCGTTTGACGAATTTGGAAGTATTATAATGATGGAGTCTATTACAGTCAGCCTATCGCCCGTAAAATTCTTAAAAAACCTCTGTCACTTAACTGACTTACAGTTTTCCCGGGAAGAGAAGCAGCTGGCACATTCTATATTTTTCTTTCACTCCTAGTCCAGCATAGAAGTATGTTAAAAAGAAAAAAGTTCTAAAAATGAAAATTATGAATTCTTACTGGTTCTTGGTAGCAACAGTATGAATAAAAAAATTATGATCACAAAATGTTTGGAGCTTCGTTGATAGTACTAAAAATAAATGTTTAAAAAAATATGAAAAATTAAATTATGAAGAGTGATAATTATGAACACAAATCGGTAGTAAGACAAATAATAGGAGTTAGAATTTAATGTGAGCCGATATGGACCCACAATTTACCATAAAATACGAGTATAATTAAAGTGATATATTTTATTAATGGCGTTTGCAAATAATTATAGGTCTAGAGACCACAAATCAGAAGGATCTAGAGACATTCTAAAAGTAGGTGAGTCTAGACCAATACTCGCCGCATCGTTCCCAGAAACAATCGCTAGCGCGGCAGGGTTTTGTTCGATAAATCAAAGGACTATAAAAGGCTTACGGGAGCATACTTCCATTATAAGATATACATAAAGCATTCTACAGAGAAAACTGGATTACTATCGCCATTGATCTTTTTGAGTTGCCTATTATGACTTTCGATTTGCATAATGCATTAGGTAGGTACTATTACATTCAATATTTTATGAGCAATACCCGTCTGCTACCCCATTTGTAAACCTGGTAAGTGTTTTTACCAACTTTTACAGAAAAACATGTTTTGTGTCAGCCGTCGTGAATCACAAAAAACCTGACCATAAAGGAAACTGAGTAAGCCTGGGCCACAGGGTTAATAGGTTGACTTTGGTCTGAAAAAATAGCTTATTTTATCCTTATTCAAAATACATAAAACCCCTAAAAATGTAGTGAGGGGGAAACAAGTTAATTCAAGATATGGAAATCGATGTCATGGGTTTTTAGTATGAATAAAAATAGTAAATAATAACTCATAATATAAATGAAAACACGCTGAGTAAAATTGAAGAAATATTAATGAGAATCATTATAAGGGTAAATGAATGTAAACTAACCGCGTTAGTTTTATTTTAAATAATTATTTTGTAATCAAAATAGGCGAAATTCTTTATTATGTTGGCAATACTGAATTAATGAAGTCAATCGATCTATTTGTTCACTCGTTTGTTTGGTTTCTTTCCTTGCGCTTGAGTATTTTCATGGTTTTTTCTATTTTAAACGACTTCAGTTATTCATACGAACTTCACGATTCTTCTATAAATTACTATTTTGAGCTTGCCTACTGGATCCCGAGAACCCGCATTACACGACGATTTTTGGTTTTTGTCATTGGACTTCTGATTTTGTATTTCGAAATGGATCGCTGTATTAATTGCGGCATTGCGCTTGGTCGCTGTGCAGCTTTAGGCAGACGAGCTTTAGATGAAGAAACGCGTAATGTTATTCGTCAATGGCGTACACCCGATGTGGTAAGTATCTTCCTGTTTGCATCTTTTGGTTCTTTTCTGACAAATATGTTTCATGTTGATTGATCTGCATAAATAATCATTTGAGTGAAATATTAACTTTTTTGCTGTCTGCTCTATTTGGGATATCAAAAGATCTCAACGATAAGAAAAAGAATAGCGTTCGAAAGTGATTCTAAGCTCACTTAACTTCTGTGTATACCTATAGACAAAATTATGAATATCTCAATTCCTCAACACTAGTTTGTCTTGAAAATTTCGGTGATGAAACATGATTATATTTTTAATAAAAAAAAACAAATGTCAAGTTCTTAACACCGTGGCCCAGAAATGTATGGAGCAGGTTCTGTCTCCTTCACAAAATTAAAAATTACTAAGATTTTGAAATGGTTTTGCGACTTACAATGTTTTAAAATGGCTAAGCATAGGATGTTATTTCTCTTACTAGGTTTAAAATAGCGTGTAAATTTTTATTGATACAAGTGTTTTTGATTGTTGTTCAGTCTTACTATGTAAACAATAAAACTATGTAACGTGTTATCTGTACAAGTGTTTTTGATTTTTGTTGAGTCTTTCTATGTAAACAATAAAACTACGTAAGCTCAGCTCAAAAACAAAAATAAACCGTTTTGAAGACTTACTAGGTTTTGAAATGGGGCAGCCGCCGTGCTGAGCCTTTTTAAACTATGTAGATAACTAGCTTTTGCCCGCGACTTCGCTCACGGTGGTAAAAAGTAGCCTATGTCATTTTCCAACCCCAAAAGTATCTCAATACAAAAAATAATTAAATTTAAACGCTCCATTGCGACGTAAAAGCAGACCAACAGTTTTTTCCATGTCATAATATAGTATGGATTTTAGAAATTGTAAAAATAAAATCGTAATATCTCATGAACGCATACTTTATCTTACTTATATGTGATGTGAATGTATGGATGTTTGTTCCTCAAACACAGCAAAACGGCGCAACGGGTTTCAATGAAATTTGGCATAGTGATAGAGTACAATCTGGAATAACACATAGGTACTTTTTATCCCGAAATTCCCGCGGGAATCAAAATTGCGCGGGTAAAACCGCGCGCAACAGATAGTTTGAAATAATTTTGTATTATTACTAATGCTATCATGTTTTAGAGTTATTATAACTAGAAGTCATGAAGCTTGGAACTGGGCATTTTCTCCAAGTAAGTGTGGGCATGCCTCTTTAAAACTGGTTTGGGCATTTGTCTCCCTTCTCAACTAATGATAAGTGAAGACCCGTAAAAGTGCCGAAAAAGACAGGTATCTGTTTACTACAGTACTTCGCAGTATTAACAATTTTTATCAGTTTTGATGCTTGTCCTTGAATGACCAAATTATTTGGTGAACTAACCCGTGAGCAAGCCACATAAAGATGACCGTGAGAAACCCGAGAAACACAGTTACTTTCTCTTAAGATTTTACTCCGGCGAATTTTAAAGTTTGATGGCACATTCAGTTAATCAGCTTCCAGTACCTATATTTTGATATAAAACAAAATTATTTATATATTATTTGCAACTTTTTTTTACCAAGGAACCTTTGTCTCCCAACAGCAACGCCCCTAAGGGACGACGCGAAGGGAATCTCAAGAAGGGAGGAGTTGAATACTCAAAAGTTCGATAGGGCCCTGCACGGAGGAAACATAAATTAAATACATCAGTGACCCCGCCGACACTGACACTTCTTACCCTGACAGTGTGGGACTGTTACCCACTAAACATTCCCTTGCTGGTCTTGTCTTTGGAGGGACAATCGCTCGAGGACATAAAGTGACAGCAAGTCGATGATAGAGACTGCACAGGTTTGGTATCTTGTCTTATTGCACAACTTTGGCGGTTTTAAATTATGTAACAACATAACTGGTGTGCTAACTTTTAAGGTTAGTTTATGACCTCTACGCTATTTTAGGATGTTGTATAATATATTTTTGTTTTAAATATATACGAAAACTTTATGCAAAGCAGGAAAATAAAATAATTATTTTGTGTGCTTTCGACGGGAATTATATATTACTTTTAAACCCAAATTATATCTAGATCGCTCTGTTTATAATATTTTTTAAAGTAGGTAAATATAAATCACACATTACCACGATTACACGATTATCAGACAAAAATTATGCTATTATGCCCAACCGGTATGTAATTGCTTAAGTTAAGTGAACTTATTACCAAATTTATTTCAAACAATTTAACTGAAGGCGCCAACTTTGCCACACGACTTTTGAAGAAATAAGGAAGTCCCATAGAAATCTCACCTATACGTAGAAAGCGCCTTCTTCTTTCTTTATTCTTACCTACGCAGATCATTTTGATTTGTAATTTTAGTTTTTAATTTTGTAAAAGGCGACTAAGCCGAGTGACTCCCGCTTGGTGGTAGGATCCCGTCAGGACCCGACTAGCTACCGACCACCCTTTATTAAATATTGTCCCGGCGATATTCTATGAAGTGCAAGTTCTTTCCTGGGCCAGTTTGCTTTCATCTTCGACCTTCACTTACCATCAGTTGAGTTTGAGGTCAAACGCGGGCTTAGTTTTCAATAAAAAAAATAAAATTTCTCTATTCATATACCAATTTTCATACTGCCATGTCTATAAATGAGAAAAATTACATATAAACTTTACCGCCCCATTTTACCCTTTTAGGGAGAAGTTTTGTAAATTTCATCCACACAGATCATTTATAATCGCAATCGAGAATTTAGAAAAAATACCATTCAAACCATTTATACCAATTGTCATACTTCTATGAATAGAAATGAGAAAAAGTTAAATATGAGCTTTTACCCCCTTTGACGATCGAATTTCTAAAAATCCTTTCTTAGTGCTTACTTACCACTGTAAGAAATTTCATGTTTCTATGTATAGTAGTTTCGGCTGTGCGTTGATACCTAAGTCAGTCAACCAAACCTTTTATACAAGGTGACTGGTGACAAATTTTAGATACTGAAGGAGAGCACTCTGAACTCGATCCTGGTCATAATTATTTAATAAAGTAAGTTTTTATTTTTTCTCCAGAAATCCCTATAAATAAATAAAGAAACCTTACTCCATTTTTCCCGACGCGCTGCCTCAGTCAACACGCACACAGTAGTGTTCCCGCCACACGCACACCACCACCCGCTAAGTATCTATTGCATTACGCTTATATACCTAACCATGCCTTGCGTTTTGAATTATTTAACTTTCAGTTAAGTTTACTCAGTAAATAATTATTATTTATTTTATATTTTCTCTTCATGTATGATCTCAAATTGTCATGTCCTGGAATTTCAAAAATGACCCACCAGTCACCCTTTATATATTATATAGATAGTTGAACAGGGAAAAGTACTTAATAGAAACGTGGTGGTAGTATACAGTAAAAACGAAAAAAAAAATAAGGTGCAACGTAGCGTTGCGTGAGTCACGGTTTCATACGAAATTGTTTTTATGGAATCGCGTCCATGTTTTTTTTCTCCGGTCACACGGCTTTTATATCGGCTGTTCAATCCAGCCAGCATTTAATCCATCCCGACATTCATCATGTATTCTGACTTCTACCTCTCCATACCTGCTGTGTAACTAAGTAACTCAATCCAGTTAATGCTGTAGTTTTATTCACCCTACATTTGTAAATAAAATTTCATGTTATCTTTTCAACCTAGCTCTTTCCGGGCAGTAAATATAGGAGTCGTCGTAGTGAGCCCTCCATGAAAGGTTCCGTGACCATGTGTCTAATTAAGTAGTATGATACGATAACGAAAAACCGAAAGGAAGCTTGTATCTTTATAAATCATAATCCAAGAATGTAGAGCTTTAAAAAAACGAAAACAAAACTTTGGCTGAGTTATAATGTGACCAACATAAACAGTCTTCGAAATCACATATATTTTATTTAAAGGGGATTGGCGGCCACGGTATCACTTAATTTTAGAGTTTTCAAGCGTATCAAAACCGGGCTATATGTAGTTAATAGGTCAATATGAGACACGTTTTTTCCAACATCTTTGTTGTGATAGTTGTTGGGAATATTTAGAAATACAATAAAATCAAATTAAACTTGCCGAAAGCACATTTTTTTATTTCCCGGCAATAAAAAATAATAGTTGTAAAGTCCTACTGTCAAACTTGAATTAAGCCGCCCGCGCCGCCACCCCGTTTCAAACCTCTGGATTGGTTAATACCTGCTTATGTAATGTAATGGTTTCAAAATACGACGCCATGTTAGAAAAGACGGACTATAAATTCCTGTAATTTTTAGGTTAGATTATTGTTTTGACTTTTTATTCCCAACTTCTGTATAAATCTAATAATTATATTCTGATTACTCGTTATCTAAGCAATAAAACGCACATATTAAGTTTGAAGTACGTGAATGCTATGTGAAATAAAAGCGGTACTGACAATGTATGGGACCTTGCCATTCTTCTTTGAAATTGTCCATCAAGTACTCAACCGATTTCAATGAAATTTATATGGTACCAACAATAAAGTATACTCTATCATATGAAACAATATTTTTCAAAATCGATTCATAACTGTCCGAAATATTGTGTAACAAAGACACAAAGAAACATACAGACGCATTGAGAACCTCCTGCTTTTTTGGAAGTTGGTTGAAAATATCGATAAAGAAACCCAACGAAATGATGACTGCAGCTGTGGCGATTAGAGTGTCTGCTTCAAAACTTCAGTGGTCACGGGCTCGACCCTTGCACAAATATATGTATGCATTTGTTTGCATTGGTCTGAGTGAATTATATTATAAGAATGTACGAAAAAAAGTAAAAGTTTGTAAATCCGTTGTCTATCACCTATAACACAAGCATATCCGCTATGTGCGTACATTTGGGCTTAAGACGCTACTGTGTGAATAAATGTCTAACAATTATACAACGTGTTATAAAATGGAGAGATAAAATATAAAGGTTAGCTTCTACACCATATAGAATATACAGTAAAAGAATTGGCTCTCATACAAACTTATTTAATTATTTTACAACAAAATATTTTGACAACCCTTGTCAATCTTATAAGCTAAAACAAGACTTGTGCCGCAGCACCGGCTGAACTTTGTAGTATCTGTCTTAGCTACCCATCACTTTATTTTTACGCCATCTGTTATCGAATAGATTTCATCAAAAGCTAACAGCTGTTTTTATTTGACACTTAGATATTTTGATCTAAACTTTGAACTTGTTTTTCGGCCGAACCGTAAGGATAATAAATTTATGTTACTGTTACTTATAAACTACAACACCAAACATACAATTCCATTAAGTACGTATTATCTCTTCATTATTTTACACGTTGTAAATTTAAGTATTTTATTTAGCTGCTTTTACTATGTTTGCAAAAAAACTTAAATAAGCGACACTAAGAAAAAAATTTAAAATATAAACAGGAACATTTCAAAAAATAAGTTTTATGACTAAAATACGACTACTTAAACACGTTCTAAAAAGTACGAAACAAAAAAATAGTCTACGCTGAAATATTTATGTATTTACGTCATATCGATAGAGATATATGTAAAGGGTAGCGGTTTACGAACCCGGAACGAAAATTTTTTTTTAGTTCCTTATTTTATGTCCCCAAGAGGGCGCTGTAGTCAATTTAACGAAACCTTATAACTAGCGAACAATGAAAAGGCTTCCAACGACACCTCAATTGTCCAATTATGATCCCTAGGTTAGAAGTTCTGAGGGAACAGATGAACATCCATACCCACATTCATACATTCATACAAACATACATACAGGTCAAAATCTTAACCCTCCTGTTTGCTTCGCCGTAGTCGGGTAAAAATTACAGTAGGTACATGTAATAAGGAACTAGACTTTTTCTAGCCAAAATATTTGCAAAAAAAGGGTATAATTTTATAATCATTTACTCAGCATCAGAACCTTACCATTTTAGGTCTGAGCTAAATTGGGTTCGTTGGTTACATACCAGCACATTACTATACAGGGCGTCCAAAAAAGTACTTTGGAATAAAATATCCTAGATAGGGATAGTCTTCCATATTCAACTTACTCGTATGTACAAAATAATCTTAAATAAGTTTGATTGTCAAAAATTCAAAAAACTTTTACTCATCTGAGGAATTTAACAATTCACTTAATGACATCATCATATACTTTGCCTTTAACTAGCGAAATCACAACAACACAATGTATATACCTCCCAGCTGATCGTAAGGTGCGTTAACTGGATAGGTCGCGCGCGCGTGCTTTAATAGTAATAAAATAAAATAATAAAATCCCCAGACAATCACACCAACTAAATTGCCTCAAAGCAAGCGAAGCTTGTGTTATGAGATTCCATTTAGCGTATAGGGGGGAACCTAGAATATAAATTGATAAACACCCAGACCCAGAACGATTTTTTTTCTTGTACCGGGCGGGAATCGAACCCGCAACCACTGGTATCTGAGGCAGATAGGTTTACCCCATCGCCAAAGTGGTCATCTAAGTGCTTTCCTTGAAATGTTTAGAATATTTTTATGGAAAAACTATAAGTCCAAATAAAAAATGGTTTGTAGGATATTTCTCTCTGAACTACTTTTTTGGATACCCTGTATATGTATTACTTAAAACTTTTCCTATTACATTACAGCGAGGTGATCTTAGTAAAGCATCAAAACTCATGGGCAATATATATGTAGAAGTAACTTTAGTTTTGCACAAATAGTGATGTGCGGTTTGCACACCTTTCTAGAGGCCGCTGAAATTGATTTTTTTTTTGTAATGGACTGTAGGTATGTGTGTGTATGAAATTAATGTATTTTTATAGTGAAAGAGAAGTCAATCTGCCTTATAATCGGGTAAGAACAAAATCAACCACTCACCTGAAGAACTACGGAGCTGCCACACCGTTGATGGGATAGTCACACAAATCCAGTAATTCTGTCACAATCACTAAACAATACAGTCTTATCTTAGGTATTAGAATGCACTCGCGGTCGGTTCGCAAAGTACTTATAATTATGATCTCTCAGTGTCTGCTGACCACGCTCGTGGTGGCAGTCAGGCAGGCAGTTCGAAGACAAGTGCGTTTGCGCACTCCGTCGTAAAGGTTTGTGGAAGATATGCAACTACCCTCTTATAGGCAAGATCGAACATACCCCCCACCGAAATCAGTGTGAAGATTTCAAGTGAATGAATTTAACTAATATGTGATGGGTACCTAACTTAAATGAAAACAAAACTGAAATGTAAAGTGTAAATGTATAGTGGTATTGTAAATAACTTTGTTTAGAAACTTAAAACTAGGTTTATTCATGTAATCTTTAATACATGAATTTTAATTTGCGTATGGCAAAGGGCAAAGTTTGTTGACAGGGCGAGTATAAACACCCTTTTGAGTCCTAACTGTAACGACTCTGACTACATTATCTATACCCGGATGAACAGTTTCGACTCTGCCCAAAGGCCACTGTAAAGAACGTGATAAATCAGACTTAACTAAGACTAAATCTCCAACCTTTATATTGGAAGGTGAGGCAAACCATTTTGCTCTCTGTTGTAATGTGTGCAAGTAGTCATCTGACCATCGCCTCCAAAATGACTGGGATGCCTTCTGTATACATTGCCAACGTGACAATCTATTCATAGGTACACAATCAAGGTTAGCTTCTGGCACGGCCAGCAAGCTTTGACCAATAATAAAATGACCTGCAGTCAGGACGTCGAATTCGTTAGGATTATCAGAAAGCGAGCATAAGGGCCGAGAATTCATGATCGCTTCTGCCTTACAAAATAGGGTTGAAAGTTCTTCGAAAGTGAGAACTCTATCTCCGACTGCTCGGTACATGTGGTGTTTGGCTGATTTGATACCAGCCTCCCACAAACCACCCATGGAAGGTGCATTCGGAGCATTAAACTTCCACTCGATTTGACGTAGACTTAAACCTTCAAGAATCTTGTCGTGACATTCACGTTTAAAAATGGCTGCAGTGTCTTTTAAATGCCTTGCAGCGGCGACGAAATTCTTTCCACAGTCGGAATAAAGACAGGTACAAAGCCCACGGCGGGCAACGAGACGATCAAGGGCAGCAAGAAAACATTCAGCAGTAAGGTCTGACAGTACCTCTAAATGCACGGCCTTTGTGGAAAAACAAACGAAAAGACATAAATACGCCTTATTGACCTTAGCGTTACGTCTTAAGCTTTCCTTTACAAAAAATGGACCGCCTAAGTCACAACCGACATGATTAAAAACCTTGTCTGGTTTTAGTCGAGTTGAGGGCAGGTCTCCCATAAGAGGTTGTAAATTAGTAGGTTTAAATTTAAAACAATTATGACATTTTGACAAAACAGATCGAATAATGCTACGAGCATTTATAATCCAATATTTTTTACATAATATTCCTTGAAGTGTTCGAGGACCTACATGTAAATATAATTTATGAAAATATTGTATAATAAGGTTAACTGTATGGCATTTTTTGGGTAACAGTAGTGGATGTTTCGCATCCGAGGGTAGGTCAGATTGTGAGATCCTACCCCCCACCCTGAGAAACCCAAGGGAATCAATAAAGGGTGACAGCTTACGCAATGAAACCACATAGTTATTTTGATTTAATGATTTAAATTCGGATGAAAAATGATTAGACTGCAGAATTTTTATAATCGAATTATGACCTTGACGTATTTCGTTACTTGACAAGGGGCCTAAGATACGATCTTGGCGCTTTAATTTTGAATTATTTATAAAACGATGACACCAGGCAATAGAGCGTTGCAATTTATTAAAACTTGAAAACTTGCCAAAACAATCTTCTAAGTTGTTAGTGACAACTTGAGAAATAAAATTAAAAGTGTCTGTCGAGGATTTCTGTTCAAGGACACTTTCAGAGTTTTCAATATGAAACGTAGTGATAGGCCAGGTAGTGACGTCATCATGCAGCCACTTGGGCCCGCAGATCCAATCGGCGGACGCGCCGACGAACGCTTTCGGCAGCGCGCCACGCGAGCATAGATCAGCTGCATTGTTACTACTGTTTACATGAAACCAGCGGTTCGGACATATGACCTCGCAAACCTGACTAACACGGTTAGCCACAAATGTTTTTAGTTTATATGCTGGGGTTTGTAACCATGAGAGTACAACAGTAGAATCAGTTAACGCAGTAATAGATAAATTAATGCTAATGTTTTGAATAACAAATTTTATTAATTTAGATAGCAGCACGGCTGCCATCAGCTCGAGTCTAGGTATTGACATAGGTTTAATAGGTGCGACCTTTGATTTACTAATGAGTAACCTAACCTTTGTGGCGCCATCTGGGTCAGTGCTGAGCAAGTAGATGCATGCGGCAAAGCCTCTAGATGAAGCGTCACAGAATCCTATCATCTGTACAGCATCATAGTTAGGTATTAAAACGTGACGATCTATACGCAGCTGAGACATAGTCGGTAGCTCGGAGATGAACCTATCCCACTTAGAGTACAATTCAGGAGGTAAGTGTTCGTCCCAACCGAGGCTGAGCTTCCATAAGTCCTGCATAATACACTTCGCTACAAACGTACAAGGTGCAATAAAACCGACAGGATCGAATATACTGGCTAAGAGTTTTAGCACTGACCGTTTTGTATAACTATAATCAGTCAAATTGTAATTATAGGAGAAACAATCGCTTGATGGTAACCATGTCAAACCTAAAACTTTCAAAGATGACAATAACGTATCGTCTTCAAAATTGATTTGAGTAATTTGATCTGCTTGCATGCGTTCGAGCAGCTCTGGACGGTTGCTCGCCCACTTGCGGAGCTCGAAGCCCGCGGCGCGCAGCAGCGCCGTGAGCTCGTCCTGCATGGCCGCAGCCTCGCGCACCGACACACACGACCATAAATAGTCATCTACGTAAAACCCCGAGGTGAGCGCGCGAGCGGCGCGCGGGTAGCGGACGCGCTCATCCTGCGCCAGCTGCTGCAGGGTGCGCACGGCCACGTAGGGGGCGCTGCGCAACCCGTACGTATTGGTTTTCAGCTCATATACGCGGACAGGTTCAGATGGAACTTCCCGCCATAAAATGTGTTGATATTTACGCTCAGCGGGCCTAATAAAAACACATCTATACATTTTAGAAACGTCAGCCGTTAAACATACTTCATGTAGGCGAAAATTGAAAATAACCTTTAAAATATCGTTATGTAATTTTCTGCCGGTTAAGAGCGTATCATTTAGGGAAACTCCGTTGCTTGTTTTAGCAGAACCATCGAAAACCACTCGTAAGGGCGTGGTGGTGCTGCTAGGGCGTAGAACACAATGGTGTGGAATTATGTAAGCAGAGGGTTCAGGGCCCGTGTACAACTCCATGTGACCTAAGGATTCGTATTCCTTCATGAAGTCGACGTATGCCCGGCGCAGTTCAGGTTTCCGTGCGAGCCGGCGCTCGACGCTCACAAGTCGCCGAAAGGCAGAATCGTAGGAGTCGCCAAGAGACTCGTGCTTCGGATTCATGAGGATGGGCGATACGTAGCGACCGCTCGAGTCGCGATAGTGATTTTTATTATAAATATGTTCAGCAATCTCATCTTCTGGACTTAGTGAAATAGCACACGGTGCCTCTTCCACATCCCAAAATCGCTTAAGGGTATCATTGATGAGATTTTCTTCAAAGGTGTACGACACCAATGAATTTGTAGCCGCTAAAGAGTTAAAAGTGCTAGAATTGTTTACTTCTAGTCTTCCGGCTATCACGTAGCCAAACACGCTATTGATTGCGCTAGGTATATTAGGGGAAAAGGTGATAGTTTCACCAGAATAAATATGAGGAAAAACGTCTCCTGCTAAAATAATATCAATAGGAGATTTTTTATAAAAAGTAGGATCGGCTAGAGCTAAATTATTATATTTATTTATTATTTTTTCCGGAATTTGTACAGTCGGTAAATCGGAGGTAATTTTCGGTAAAATTACGGCATCGATTGTAAAATTTGTATTATTATTTATTGTTGACTTAAAACTAAACGTTGTCATGCCGTGATTCTTTACACTTTCTCCACCTAATCCATATATAGAATAAGGACACTTAGTATGTCTCAACCCTAAGCGTTGTAAACAACTAATTGAAATAAAATTAGATTGCGCTCCGGAATCTATAAGCACGCGACAGGGTTGATATTTACCTAAAGTGTCTAAAACGTGAACAATAGCTGTTCCTAATATGACTGCATAGCTATAATTTTGTTGAGTAGGTAAAGATGCATGGCAGCTATTGTGGCCGAGCGAGAAGGGCGCGTGCGCGGGAGTAGGCGCAGGCGCGGGTGTCGCGGCCAGCGCCGCCGCAGATATCGTCGGAACCGGTTTCACGAATTCATCAACATTATGTAACAATGAATGATGCGGCAGTTTGCAAATTAAACACCTATAGTTACTATGACAATTGTTCACTTTATGATTAGGTTTAAGACAGTTACGGCATAAATTTAAGGCGTCAGCACGGCTGATCCTATCGTTCACAGATAATTTACGAAATTGTTCGCATCTGAATATAAAATGATCCTTACCACAAAGTAAACAAGTAACTTGATTTTTAATCGAAGAATAGTTATAATTTTTAGATGTAGATTTATCCTTTAAATTATATTTAACCTGGTTATTATTTGTATTTTGTTTTTTTAACTGAGTTGGATGATTATTTTGTGTATTAAAAGATAAATCAGCGTGATCAAGCACCTTGACTTGATTTTGTACAAAACTAATTAATTCTTCGAAAGTAGGTATAGAATTTTGATTTAGGTTTTGTTCAAATGACTTTCGACTTTGAGGATCGAGAGCTCGTAATGCAATATGACACAGTATGTAACTACTTAAATCATTTATTTTTAATGCTTGAATTGCCTTGTAAGAATGTTCAAATGTTTCGATAAAATTGTTGAGATTAGCAGAAGATTCCTTACTTAACGAAGAAAAAGTTAACATTTTGTCTAGATACCGACTAGCCAACATTCGGTTATCCTGATATTTACTTAGTAAACTCTGCCAGACTAAATCGTAGTTACTGGCAGTAATAGGTAAACTCTTAACTATATTTAATGCAGCACCCTTTGTGCACGACAGAAGGTAGTGGAATTTATCTATTTTAGGTATGTTACTTTGGTTGTGTATTAATGAACAGAATGTTTCGTAAAAAGTCGTAAAATTCTCAATTTGGCCATCAAAAACAAATAGTTCAATTTTTGGAAGACGAGGTCTAGATTCCACAGAAGGTTTAGAAATTTCAACCTTCTGTTCTTGCACACAAGGCTGCAATTTTGATATGCATAGTTTTACAAGAAAATATAAATCATCGAAACTGTTCAACTCTTCATTACGTAATGACGAACTAGTGTTTATTTGTCGTTCTAATTCAAATATTTTGTAAGTTAAGGATTTAAACTCTGCACGAATATTGTCAATTTCGGCAGCTCGTAATAAAAATAAAGATTGAAAATCTGAGTCGGCATTAAGAATTTCTCTAGATTTATCGTAAATAAATTGCATTTCTTCAAAACATCTTTCTTTGCGTTTAGTTAGCATGACAAAATCTTTGTCTAAGCGCATCTCGATTGTTTCTTTCGATTTCGCCATATTGGATTTACGTAACAAAGAACTTTGGACTTTGATCGAAAAGGTGACGGAAAAGGCAAAAGTAAGAATTGAGTATTGGATTATACGAATGGATTTTGCGTAATTAAGTATCCTAATCGGGGGAAATTAACTAACAAAGAATCCTGGTCGATGGACCAAAATTTATGTGCGGTTTGCACACCTTTCTAGAGGCCGCTGAAATTGATTTTTTTTTTGTAATGGACTGTAGGTATGTGTGTGTATGAAATTAATGTATTTTTATAGTGAAAGAGAAGTCAATCTGCCTTATAATCGGGTAAGAACAAAATCAACCACTCACCTGAAGAACTACGGAGCTGCCACACCGTTGATGGGATAGTCACACAAATCCAGTAATTCTGTCACAATCACTAAACAATACAGTCTTATCATAGGTATTAGAATGCACTCGCGGTCGGTTCGCAAAGTACTTATAATTATGATCTCTCAGTGTCTGCTGACCACGCTCGTGGTGGCAGTCAGGCAGGCAGTTCGAAGACAAGTGCGTTTGCGCACTCCGTCGTAAAGGTTTGTGGAAGATATGCAACTACCCTCTTATAGGCAAGATCGAACAAGTGAAATTAATTAATAAGTTTAATTCTTTCCAATATACCTACTCGTACCACAAATAGCCAAGGCTTTATTGACACACTCTAATTTATGTTTTCCACTTTGGATATGGAGTGAGCTCAATTCAAAGTAAAACTCTCCAATTGTCTCTTTTATGTTATTCAGGGTCCGCTTATAGTAGTCAATTATATTTTAATAGGAGATTAGGAATGCTAAGGGGGTCTGAACTTTGAAAAATAAAATATTTTTCATAAATTTAAATTTCAAAAATCTTCTCTGTGAGTAAAATTTAACATTAATCTACATTTTATTACCCACGACGGAACGGAGACGGTATATGCGTTTGGGGTGAGAGGGTGTTTGTGCAAACCAATGTTACCATTTATCTCCAGAACCACTGGTCCGATTTTAATGCGGTTTTCAGTAATCGCTTTGGATTTGATTGGTGCATGTTCTTAGATAGGTGTAGCGGTAACAACTCACCAGGGGGCGCTGCAGTAAACATTTGTTTGTAAAAGCCAATGTTACCGTTTATCTGCAAAACCATTGGTCCGATTTAAATGCTGTTTTCAGTGATCGCTTTGGATTTGATTAGCGCATGTTCTAAAATAGGTGTTACGGTAACAACTCACCAGGGGGCACTGCAGTAATCATTTGTTTGCAAACCATTGGTCCGATTTGAATGCCGTTTTCAATTATCGCTTTGGATTTGATTGGTATAATGTTCTTAAATAGGTCTCATGACATCATAGATATAGATAAACAAATCCAAAGCCATCACTGAAAACCGCATTCAAATCGGACCAGTGGTTTTGAAGAATGATAACATTCATCATCATCATACACAGCCTGTATACGTCCACTGCTGGACATAGGCCTCCCCCAAGTTCTTCCACGTCGCTCGGTCCCGCGCCGCCCTCATCCAGTGTTTACCGGCGACTTTGACCAGGTCGTCGGTCCATCGTGCGGGGGGCCTGCCTACGCTGCGTCTCCCAGTACGTGGCCGCCACTCGAGAACTTTTCTGCCCCACCGGCCATCTGTTCTGCGAGCTATGTGCCCTGCCCTTTGCCACTTCAGCTCTGCAATCCTTCTGGCTATATCGGTGACATTGGTTCGCCTGCGAATCTCCTCATTCCTGATTCGATCCCACAGGGAAACTCCGAGCATGGCCCTTTCCATTGCCCGCTGAGCGACTCTAAGCTTATTTATAAGGCCCATAGTTAGCGACCACGTCTCAGTGCCGTATGTCATCACTGGCAACACACACTGGTCAAAAACCTTTGTCTTCAGACACTGCGGTATTTGCGACGAGAAGATTTTACGGAGCTTCCCAAACGCTGCCCAGCCGAGTTGGATCCGACGATTGACCTCCTTCTCAAAGTTGGACCTACCTAACTGGATTTTATGTCCTAGGTATAGATAATCGTCAACAACTTCGAGCGTGGTGCCTCCAACTACCACAGGAGCAGGTGCAACATGGACGTTCGACATGATCTTCGTCTTATCCATGTTCATTTTAAGGCCCACTCGCTGCGAGGCTCCACTGAGGTCATCGAGCATTTTACTCAGGTCCTGCAGGGTCTCAGCCATGACTACGATGTCATCCGCGAATCGAAGGTGAGTGATGTACTCGCCGTTGATGTTGATGCCGAGCCCATCCCAGTCCAGAAGCTTGAAGACATCTTCCAATGCTGCGGTGAACAGCTTAGGCGATATAACGTCGCCTTGCCTGACGCCCCGCTGCAGTTGGATAGGCTTCGAATTCTGATCCTGAAGACGGACTGACATAGTGGCGTTTTTGTACAAAAACTTCAACACTTCGATGTATCGATAGTCAATTTGGCACCGCTGCAAAGACTGCAGTACAGCCCAGGTCTCGATCGAATCAAAGGCTTTCTCATAGTCCACAAACGCCAAGCAAAGTGGCTGGTTATACTCCTCCGTCTTTTCTATAACCTGCCGCAGCGTATGGATGTGGTCTATGGTGCTAAAGCCTTTTCGGAAACCGGCTTGTTCGGGAGGCTGGAAGTCGTCAAACCTGCGTGCGAGACGGTTCGTAATGACTCTTGAAAACAGCTTGTATACATGGCTCAACAAAGTAATGGGTCTGAAGTTCTTCAAAAGGGTTTTATCCCCTTTTTTGTAGAACAAGACCACTATGCCTTGGAGCCACGCTTTGGGAGTTTTGCCCTCGAGGATGATGGAATTGAACAGCTTCTGAAGGGTCTTAAGCACAGGTTTGCCACCAGCTTTCAGAAGCTCGGCTGTAATTCCATCATCACCCGGCGCCTTGTTGTTTTTAAGCTGTTTAAGGGCCATACTAATCTCGTACAGGCTGACGTCTGGGATATCTTCGGTATAGTGTCGGGTTAATTTGGCTCGTGGGTCTTTTGCCATGTCTTGAACAGGTGCCCGTGTTGTCGTGTATAACTGCCCGTAGAACTTCTCAACTTCCCTCAAAAGTTCGGGTTTAGACGAAACAACCCTGCCGTCGTCCGTTTTCAACTTCGTCAGTTGGTTCTGTCCTATAGACAAATCTCTCGCGAAGACCTTTGAGCCCTTGTTTTGCTCGATAGCCGTTTCAATACGGTCTGTATTAAACCGGCGTAGGTCACGTTTTAGGGACTTGGAGATTTGTCTATTAAGCCGCCGATACTGAGAAGCATCTTCCGGGGACTGCAGGATCATTGTGCGTCTTTCTTCCATGAGTTCAAGGGTAGAGTCTGAGATTTTTCCGGTTCCTTTTGCACGGCGGGTTTTAAAGAACTTAGACCCAGCCGTGGAGACAGTTTCCACGAACCTGTTATTAAAGTCGTCCATATCGACGCAGCCGCCGAGGCATTCAAAGCGGTTCTGCAATTCGAGCTGAAAGCTTTCGGGGTTTTGGATCTGGATGGGTGCAGGACGAAGTACAGACTTTATCAGTCGAGATCGCTCCAGTTTTGGATTCAGACTCAATGTGCCTCTTACTATGCGGTGATCGCTACCGATTTTCACGGCATTGATCACAGAGACATCATTGAAAATCTGTTTTCTCGTTGACATGATAAAGTCTATCTCGTTTTTGGTGTGACCATCGGGGCTTATCCAAGTCCATTTGCGGTGTTCCGGTTTCTTGAAGAATGAGTTCATCATAAAGAGGCCCTCCTTCTCCAAGAAGTCGGCCAGCATCTGGCCTCGGACGTTCCGGACTCCGACTCCAAATTGCCCCACTTTCTGCTCATCGCCGCTTTGTTTGCCTAATTTTGCGTTAAAATCCCCCATGACCACGTTGAAATGAGTTTTGGAGCTGTGTATGGCTTTGGAGATGTCCTCATACATAGCCTCCACCTCATCATCGAAGTGTGTCGAGGTCGAAGCATAGACCTGTATGACCTTCAACGAATACCGTTTGGAAATTCTGAGTATCAGGTAGGTACGCTACCCTATTTGACACGCTCTCGATTTTTGTAACATTGGTCACGAGGGTTTTGTGGACGAGAAACCCGACACCACCTTGGGACAGTTGGTCGCCCTCCCGGAAGTAGAGAAGATTGCCGGATTTCAGGATTATCGATTCCTCTCCCTGTCTACGGACTTCAGATAACCCCAGGATATCCCAATGCAATCCACTCAATACTTCCTCCAGCTCAACAATCTTTTCGTCTATCCGCAGTGTCCTAACATTGTATGTCGCCAGGGCCAAGGGTCGTCGTTGGTAGCCTGGTCGAACCCGGGGATTCTTAGCACCCCCTGCCCCGCCGTTTCCTCGATCGCTACCTTGATCGAGACTAGCGGGACCGCCGGGGACTAGGGGCCGGGGCCTTTGTTTGCGATTCATAATTTGGGGGGGAAATGCCGTAATCGCCACGCTTGGCAGGCGGGTTGGCGATCGCAGTGAGATGTTAATATACACAAAAGGACGCTGCTGCCCGTCCTCTGGTTTGTCCCTTAGTCCACTCTTACGACACCCACGGGAAGAGATGGGGTAGCGCTATTCTTAAGGCGACGCCACACGCAGTAACATTGGTTTGCACAAACCATTCTACGTAATATGATATCGAGTTACGTTACAACAAAGCCCCAGCAAAGTTGAGCCACCAGCAAAGTTGAGTTGTAAATACTTATCATAATACTTCACTATGTATTTAAATAATATACATGGGTTTTCCAGCGGTGGTGGGGACATTAGAGGGCTGATGAGGAACGAGGTGTTGTGTAATGTAATGTATGGTACCTATATTATGCTCTTTAAAAAGTTTGAAATAAAAAACAAAATAAAAATTTTGAAAAACCCACGGCGCGACGGTTAAAAAGTATTTGAAAAAGAATAAAATAATTTAAAATCCCCCGACTGAAATGATTTATGTGACGAGAGATAATTAACGTGAAAAGCTTTTTTAAAAGTTCACTTGATCTCACACAGAGTCGGTTATATTATGAACAACGTACTATTCGTTTTCATAGCACTTCCCTACGCTTACCTATTCAGTTCTCGAAGATGTAGATGTCGCAATAACATAGGTATTCAACTCCCTATGAACTTTATAAGAAGAGCATGAAAATCCATCGAGGGCTGCCATCAATATTTTAAAATTCAATATAAAACTACAAAACGAATTCATTCAATGGCAGCCCCAGACGCCAATCCTACAAGTTCCGAATCTATACGAAATATCAATTCTTTATCAATATTCTGAACCCACTGAACGGTTTCTAATGCAGCAATGACAACCATTCGATTGTTTCCACAATAATTTGAAGAAATCTTCGCCTCTTGTCTTTGAAATCCGATTGAAGCCAAAGTAGTCCATTACAACTTTTATGACTTTGAAAAATGAGAGTTGAAAATTTACTTGAGACCAACTTAGAAATCATGAAGACACCTGTTTTGATTTTTAATTGCGGGTCTAAAACTTAAGTCATTATTAACCGAACGTAAACTGTTCACTTTACACTATAATTTTCATGACTTTAATCAAAGTTACGAAGCCGATTATTTTATGCATAAACTCTTGAAGATGCAGGGAACACTTCTATCACGACCAGGAAAGGGTTTTAAAGCAAGACACGATTACATCTAGAGTGACAATTTATTAACAAATAGAAATAGTTTATATAGTAAAATGTACGTGTATAATTAACATTGTTAGCAATATTTTATCTTAATTTTATCAAGCACGTTTAATAGATATTAATATATTCAATCTCTGTGGGTCACGTCTGAGGACGCCACAACTTCCGAAACCAAAAAAATTCTAATGTTAATATGCTTATATATTTTTGAAATGATTACATTCCTAAGAAACCACCCAAATTATAAAACTAAACGTTCAGACATAATTTCTAAATACATTCTTAGACCATCTAGAAAAAATTAAATAGGTCAACTGTCATCTAATCTTAATATGCATTGATGTAGTCCTCATGCTATGTCTATAAAAAATTACAATCACCTCCCTGATAAAATAAACGACATTAAAAAAACAAACTTGTTTGATAAAAACTAAAAGAGTTATAATAAATAAATAATAAATATTTCTGACACTCACACAACATTATCTAGCTCAAATTAAGTTTCTTATAGAACTTGTGCAATCGATACTAGATAACTGATAGGTATACTTAAGAAATATATAAACATACATATTGAATACATATTTTTTATTAGAATAAACTTAGATAAACATATAAACATCCATGACTTGACGACTAATATCTTTGTTCATCACACCGATATCCGCAGCTGCCGGGATTCGAACCCAGGACCTCTGGCATAGAAGTATGTATGTTACCACTACACGAGCCGGTAGCCTATAGTTATTACTTAAAAAAATGTTACCACTACACCAGGCGGTCGTCTATAGTTATTACTTACGTTGGTAGTTATTGCTTAAAAAAAGCTATTACACATTAAAAGACTACATGAATGAGGACGTTGCATAACTTTGTATGGGAGCTGGTGCGGGTACCAATAGCCATGTGTGATAGATCGTTGAAAAGAGTTCATCTTCTAAAACATAAATTGGTAAGGCGCCTGTCTTGATTGTGAGTCCAAGCTAATAACCAACCTAATAAAATTAATCAAATCTCCGAAGACAAAATTGAAAAAAAAAACCCTTATTACAGGTGTACAACAGATAATCAGAGAGTGTCGCTTACTATCTATGCTATAGGTGACCCGTCTGCTATTTTGACTTTGAACGGACTAACGATCGGAACTTAGCGCCACAGTAACTTTGATTAAGGTTACTAAGACCTATCCAACGGCATATCCTATATGGCTATTGGAGGTGGTTACCAAAATTATAGTGCGACGTTTAGGACCTCATAGGTCTGAACGGACTAACGATTGGAATTTGGCGCCATAGTAATTTTGATTTAGGTTACTTAGAGCTATCCAACGGCGTGTCTTACATAGCTATCGGAGGTGGATACCAAAATTATAGTCCGATATTTAGGACCTTATTGCTCTGAAAGGACTAAAGGTCGGAACTTGGCGCCATAGTAACTTTGATTCAGGTTAATAAGACCTATCTAACGGCATATCTTATATGGCTATTGGAGGTGGGTACCGACATTGTGCATCGTCCTTTAACCCTTAATTAAGCTTCTTTTATGTATTCTTATTTATACTTTTGTGCCTACTTTAGGCCTATAGTGTTATATGTTTTATTTATACTTACGAACCTCCATTGTCAATAGTTATAAGACCTTTGTGACAAGCAATACCTAAATTATTGAGAATTGAGAATATTACTAAGCAAAAAAGAAAGTTTGAAAGTCTTGTTCTTTTTCGAAAAGTTTTAAGTTGTTGAGATAGAGAATTCTCTTAAATTCAGAAAAAAAAATAATAACAAAAACGTAAAATGCATGGGTGGGTGCTCTGTCCCTCGACTTCTGCTTGACACCATTTTTCGGGACACCCTATATAGGGTCGCCACATGATAGTCAATAATATTTTAGTATCAGATTAATACTGATTAGCGGGTCTGAATTTCGATAAAAAAAAAGTTTTTTGGATCACTTTTCATAAATTGAAATTGTAAAATTCTTTTAAGTGATCAAAATTTAAGATTAATCTGTAGCTTATGACTTCACAGCAAGTAATAAAAACGTTTCCATCTTATTGTGTGTAGTCATAAAATGGAGATTAAACTTAAGTTTTACTCACTGAAAAGAATTTTGAAATTTTAATTTATAAAAAATATATATGTCGCCGCGATGGCTTCGCCGAGCCTCATCGAAATGATTATCGTAAATTATTGAATCGTTTTGCTGTAAGCTCAAATTAAGAAATCTAAATTAATTGATTCTGAATATTTGTAATCCAATATTAGGTCTATCAATCGAACTATTGCTATCAATCAACATATTGAATCCTTTATTATCTGTGATGTTTGGATAGCAAAACAATCCAACGTTTATTATTGATTATTTTGGTTTCTCATGGTAATGTTTTGAGAATGCTTTAAAGTAAAATTATTAAATCTAATCATAAAAGATAAGTATTCAAATCAACAAATACCGTTTGTAATAAGTGTTTTGTTTTAATAAGTAATTGTGTTTACTAAAGATAAAGATTAGTATAGGTCAAGCACCGTGTTAAAGTAAGTTCAATATTTGTTATTGAGACAATTACTTATGTGATTTGTTTTTAATTAAGCTTAAATAATTAAGATGTTTCCTATTGCTTTGTTAATTGCTTTGTTAATAGAAGATGTTGATAAAAAGAATTATTCAGTATGTGTCATGACCACCGGCTTTCTGTTGGCTGGTCTCTGATTGGCTAGAATCCGGCCGATAGGAGACCAGACAGTAGAAGGTTTTGGCGGTACGAAAACCAAGATGGAGAAGGCGTCACTTTTGTGGCGGCCTTTGCCTTGCATTGGAGAGTTAGGGGATTTTGACTTTCCGGATAGGTTGGGTTAAAAATGGCGGAGTAGAGAACGAGCCGCTTTGTGATAAAGGTCAGTGTCGTTAAGATTGTGATATTTACTTATTTATTGTTCTCTGGCTGTAAACTGTTACTTTGTATTTTACAAGATGATTGCTGTTGAGTTTCTTGCCACTTCTTCTCAACAGATCGACTTTCCGAAGTGGTGGTAGATTATAATAAATAGAAAACTTAAACTGATAAGTTGTTTGATTGAGTGACACCCTTCTGAGACGTTTTCTAACATAACTAGCTTTAATATGAGTCAATCGCCTAGCAGGACTGACAACCCTGATGGGGTTGCCGGTTCTGCCCATTTTAAAAACCCAAGCGATCTACCATTTCCGATATATATGAAAAGAATATTATTTTTTCGGAATTCACACCCGGTCATCATTCTTAATCTGCTTTTAAAATATAATTGACTACACTCGAGAGCAAAGAATTAGGGTCGGAGACAAAACTCATGATATCTCTCAAACTATAAACGTTAGCTTATTAAAATAAAAAGCAATAGGAAGCCTCTTTAATGCCGAATATAAAAAGTAAATGTAAGTAATATCTTTTTTAAGAAATGACATAGAAAAAAAACAAAAATTATGATTTATTTTGAAAATTGAACTTACAATTCAAATCATTTGTATCGATTTTGTTTGTTTTGTGTCACAAAAAAATGTTATAAAAGGGTTTCATGGTGTACAATATTCATTATGAAAGTACAAATCATGTCGCTCACATCTGAAGAATGTACAAGAATCCTCACTTTGCAGGAAGACGGGCGTAGTCAGCGTGATACAGCCAGGATGGTCGGCCTATCGTTATCTACGGTACAACGTGTTCTCCAACGGTTCCAGGGAACTGGGTCAAACCTTCGCCGGCCAGGAACTGGCAGAAAAGGATGCACAACACCTCGTGAAGATCGATACTTAGTCACAAAACTGCTTAGAAACCGATTTCTCACGGGTGTTGAACTGAGAAATCAATTTGTACGTCTTGGAGGAAGCAGCCCAAGTGCGTGGACAGTAAGGCGACGTCTTGACGAAGGTAATTTGAAGCCATCAAGACCAGCGAAAGGCCCTAAACTTGAACAGGAGCATCGTATTGAAAGACAGAGTTATGCACGTGAGCACTTGAATTTGACTCTAGAGGATTGGTTAAGAGTTTTGTTTACAGACGAGTCCAGATTCATGCTGTATAAGCACGACGGTAGACACAGAGTGTACAGAAGACCAGGAGAACGGCTTCAACAAGCCTGCATTGAAGAAAAAGTTGCATACGGCGGAGGATCCGTGCATGTTTGGGCCGGAATATCTGCAGAGAGCTGCACGGAGCTAGTCTTGATAGAAAATGGAACGTTGACCGCGAGAAGATACGTAGAAGAAATCTTAAATGAGTATGTCGGTCCGTCTATGGCCAATATGGGCGAGAATCAGGTGTTTATGCACGATAATGCCCGTCCCCATACTGCGGCTGTAGTGACTGATTACCTTCAAGAGGTCGGTATCATGCGCATGGAATGGCCTGCACGCAGCCCAGATCTGAACCCCATCGAACATGCCTGGGACGAGCTCGGACGACGTGTAAAGCAAAAAATACCTCCTCCAATTACACTTCGTGATTTAAAATTAGCACTGGTGGAAGAATGGGGGAATATACCGCAGAACCGACTTAGAAACCTGGTGTACAGCATGCCAAATCGGATAACATCCATTCTGAGATCACGTGGAGGTAATACACGGTACTGAAATTTGTGGAAAATCATACTCTCGTACCAGAAAAGTCTTAAATGTAATTTGTGATCATCAAAAGTAATTCGTGCATTTTTATTTTATTTGTTTTTATAAATAATAAAATCACTTAAATAACAATCTTACAAATTTTATTTATGTATTAATTAATGGTCTATTTAACAGTTTTTAATTCATCAAGTTAGCATTTATAATTTGCGAGATATCATGGGTTTTGTCTCTGACCCTAATTCTTTGCTCTCGAGTGTATTATAGGTGGACCCTGTATAGAGCGATTACAAGGTGCCATAGAGGGCATTAATAATGCGAAAGATTGACAGAATTTAAATATAATTCAAACCGATACGCCCGACGTTATTGAAGTATGAAAAATGTAGTATATTTTTGGAACTATGTGACTCGAAATAAATAATCATGGTTCACATAACGTGTTAAGTCTTAATAGTTTGAAGGGCTGTAAACTAGACACGACAGAGTTTTTAATGTTATAAACGTTCACTGTCCTCCAAAGCGTTAAACTTAAAAAATAAACATAAATTATGTATCACATTTTAATTGTAGTTTTAAACTTAACAATAACAAGTATGTACAATTATTAAACTTTTCGGACGTCGATTTTAATTTGCCTATATTCAAAACATGAAATTATCCCACAGTTACATTACTGACAACATGAGGTGCTTCCACTGTATTTTCTATCATCTCAATCACTGATACATAAGTTCCAGCTACTAAAATAACTAAAGAAATAATAATAATGAATGAATTTTTCCATAGAATGTAGTTAAATTTGCCAAATCCTCTATCCCAGCAGTAAACAGTATGAACAACAGCTGGGAAAAGAAATCCAAGTGATGAGAAAAAGATAGCTCCCGCAATTCCTATTACAAATTCCAAGTTGGGAAATGAGACGGCCAGGATCACTGAAAAACAAAAAAAAACATATGTATTGCAGGCATTGACAAAGCAAAATTAAAACTTAATCATTGAGTCAAAATGTTCAAGTGTGGTATAATTTCAAACCTTGTTTATGTTTATTTTTGTACAAAATTTGTTTTTAATTATTACAATTTAGATTTTTTTTATAATAATAAGTAATAATAGCCTTTAGAAAAATTCCTAGCAAAATCGCATTTAAACAACTCTACAGATATCACTATTGCTAGATAGTAAATAAATCATCCTTATTTTGTTTAATTTATAACGTATACCTGTGTGTAATTTTTTACTTATTTGTAGACGTTATTTCCAATAAAGTAACAATAAATATTTTTGTAACATGAAATATTGAGCCTTTTTAAGCACAAACAAAGATATTTTAACTTATATTGTACTACTCATATTCTACTATTACATGTAGCTACGTAAAATTAGTAATTTTTGGAGCTATTTATAATATTTACCTGTTATGGAGACCATTACTGTCCTCATACAAATTTGTGTGAGATTTTCGTACTTAACGAAACCTTTTTCTTTTAAAAGTCTTGTAACTGTTTCGGCAGGAACATAAAATTGTAGCGCGTACGACAAATATATAACCAAGGCCATCAAAAGTTTAGTGCTTTGAGCGAGACTGAAACATAAAATGGGATTTCAGGATAAACCCTACAGAAAAAAATCTAGTTGCTATTTGGACAGTGATTATTGGGAAGTAAGAAATCAGATAACTATTTTATAGTAATACAGGATTAATTATCGCATCACTTTTTGCGGGCCTCTCCACATCAATCCCAACAACATTTGTTCTACAACGCAGAAGCGGTTAAGACTTAACTAAAATAAATCCAAAGAGATAAATTTTAGTTCGCAAGACTGATTTAACAGCTTCTGCCTGATTCCCATGTGTCAACTTATACAAAAAAGTTTTTTTACCACATTTGGAACTTAGTTAATCGCGACCTCTTTCACTTAATCAGCAAATTTCGCGATGTTCTTGATAGTTTTTTAAGCATGTGGCATATCATTCGAAAGAGGAAAAACTAGTGAAGTTTTTGAGAAATTGGAAGAACTTGGTCATGTTAATTTTTGTTTTATGTATACAAATGGACGGATCTACTGTACAAATGGAAACTAAAGCCCGCGAAGGACCTGGGCATATCATTTTCAAATGACTTGGACGACTTAACTTTCTAATCAGTAACTTATTGCAACAATAACTTGACTTTCGTGCGAAAGGGTTAGAAATGGTTCATCGTTATATAGCTATTGTCAATTATGTCTGTTTGCCCGAAGTCTATTATTTACAATTCTTTGCGCGAAAGAGTTAGCTATGAAGCTCATCTGGCTTTTGTGTAAAACTTTTTTGTTTAGACGACGCTAGGTACCGTGAGTTCCATCTATGGCGGGTGAGGTACACCTGGAGGTTTTTAGTGCGTAGATCCGGCCTTCTGCTGGATCATCCCTACATACCTCCGTTCCCCCTTGGGCGGTCGGGGACGTGATTGCACGTTTTCCTCCAGTAAAAAGGTACTGCTCGTTTACAAAAGGGTATTTTATAAAGTATTTTAAGAAAATTGTAACAGCAAACTAATAACAATTTCTTATATTTAGTAAGTAAGTTTATATCTAGGTATTGAGATTACTTCACCTGTACATTGTCATATTCAAATAAATTAAGCAATAATTCAAACATAATTGAGAAACGTTTTTATCGTCGACTGTATGTTGTACAAATAACTTTTATTCAGAACAAATCGGCTGTAATAAATTTATTGAAACTGGCATCCCCCATGGGTGCGTCGTACACTGGGAGCTACAGCCACGGACCCAAAAGGGTTCATCCCAGTGTCCATACATTGCCTGGCTTTTATGCCCACCATATAAAGTTCATTAATTTATTATTTTTGGATAGTATAATAAGCTGAAAAAGTAATTTCACTATTGATTTCGTGTTAAGAAACACGAGTTGGAATTATCCACCATGTAACAACACAGCACCATGTAATCACAAAGCAGTAACAAAGGAATGAAAATCTTTCAGCTGGCCGCTGCTATTAATCAGTTTGACAGTTGGCATTGATTTGTGTCGTTGATTGTGGGAAGAACGCAGTCTGTTATGTTAAAAAATTATAGAAAAATATATATATCCACTTAAAAATATTTGGATTAACTACTTTTTTATATAAGTATAAAAAAATATATTCATTATATTCACTAGTTTTACTTGTTCACAACGTTTTTGTTTATTCTTAATTTCAAATCAACATGATGATGATGGTTCCGAACGCATTCTTTTCTTTGCTCCTTTTTGGTCGGAATATATAACTACATAACAATACAATATTTTATTTATTTGGATTTATCGATGACACAACAAAACTTACGCAATATTCATTAAATTAATTAAAATTTATTTATTTAATATTTTAATTATTTCTGACTTCAATCTCACCTAATGGCAAGTGAAGATAAGGTCGTAGATAAAAGCACACGGGTTTAAGACAGGACTGTATTTAGATTTTAGTAAAATGTCATCAATAAGCTTAGCGTTAAAAAAAAAAACGATATGAAACAAATATTTTTAAATACATGCTGAGCTTTACAATACTTACATTTGATCTTGGGGGAGATTTAAAGTGATACTTCCTTTTGACTCGTCCCCGAACTGAATATAGCCAAAAAATCCTACGGCGCCAAATAGTGTAACAACTATACTCATGGCAGTGTTCCAAACCCCTGGACATCCTAAGAACTTTTCAGGGTTTGACATTTCGTTTTCCACCGGCATCACCATTCCAACACCTTCCATGGCAAATACTACGATGCTGAAAAAAAATATAAATAAAAATTTTAATGTCTGCTGTACCATGTCTTTTTCGGATCGTTTTGCTTTTTTTCAGACTTCGACTTAGGTATTTAATTACTGCAACCGAAGTGCCGAAATCTTACTAGAGTTGTGTGCTGTATGTTTCTGTAAACACTCCAGCTAATTACTGTCTTAAGCAGTTGAGTACTGTCTTTCAATTTTATACGCAAAGTTGTGGCGTGAAATAAAAACTTTTTGTGCGACTTTTAATGTTTTGCACACAATATCAAAGAAAAATCATACTACAAAAGTATAGTATATTTCATTACGAGTGCAGAAAGCCTGTCATTGCAAAGAGTTCTGACAAATTGCAATTGGAACAAGTTGCAATGACGGTTCCGCACGTGTACTAAATAACTATTTTTATACAGTTGCGTAAAATTAAGCAATTTAAAAAATATACAAAATGGCGCCAGCCGTAAAAGAATATAAACAGAGATTTTTTTGTTTTCTTCACCCATACTGGGTAGGCAAAGGGAACCATGCCCATACAGCCAAGTCTTCAGTCGATTTTTTGTATTCACATGAAATGAAAATTAAATTTGTTGGGAAAAAATTAAATGAAACCTTAACTCATTGAATCAAATTACTAAATGTGATATTGAAGCAAATTAGTAGCTTCTTTTCAGAAATATTTGCATGAATCATAAAAACTTCTATGATTTTTTTTAGTAAAAACTTTGTGGTTGGTTTTTTTTAATAGGCACTAGCTGCTGCGCGCGGTTTTACCCGCGCAATTTTGTTTCCCGCGGGAATTTCTGGATAAAACGTAGCCTATGTGCTATTCCAGATTGTTCTCTATCCGTGGGGCCGTTTAACCGCGATTGAGGAACAAACACCCATACATCATACCCATAGGAAAGAGAACGCACGAGTTCGGAAAAGGTAAAGAAAAAGCACGAGTGTGTAATAGCCCACATCCCGAACGCTATACGTTCTATTGCGCCACTTTTCAAAAAATACATTGATCTAGATTTTTATGTTTATTGTCAAATATAACTCAATCTTATTTTCATTGGACATCAATATTAAGATATGAAATATTATAAATTGTAAAGACAAACAAAAATTACAACATACAAAATTAACGTTAATTTTAAAATACAAAGATTATATCTCTGAACCCGTATAATAATTTGTTTTTCATGTCATGTCATCTTTAACCAGTTTGAAATGATGTCATATAAGTACTCACGCCATCGTCAACGAGGTTCATGATGCCTATCATTATAATTTTTAAGAAGAAACCATCAACGGGAGAACTAAACTGCTATTTATTTAAGAATAAATTATCAGATGTGTTATCAACTTATAAGTAGGGTTTGGCAAATAAATAAGCAATTTTACTGCATGATTTAAAAATGGTCGAGGTATTTAGGTCCATATATTTATGGATTTTAAATTATTGAAAGACCTTTGACTAAGCTAGCTTTGTAAAGCTGAAAAATATTACTTTATTTATATCACTTGGTTATGTTTAAATAGGAATAAAAAATATAGAGCTTACATGTGTCTGAAAATGCAATAAAACGTTAAATTAAAAATGAATATTACAAAGAAATAAATTTCGTTACAACAAACAAATTACTTCACCATTTGTTAAAATAGAGTCTGAGCTAGGCTAGCTAGGCGTATTCTGTAATGAACTCATTGTTCACAAAAGGGTTCCAGTTATTTTAGATTTTATATATATAATAAAATAATTATGTTTGAGCCATTCTTAATCATAATAATAATTTATATTAAGTTGGTTAACAATTAAATTATGTACAGTCCGTGCAGCTAAATGTCATCACTGAATCTGCGTCTCTTGTTGAATTCAAATCATTAAAATGAAATCTGCATTAAGTGTCTTACCACTCAGTGAAGACTTCAGTGCCTTCCCATATTACCTAACTTCTATTATCATCAAGTCAAAATAACATATTATCATCGGAAAGTTATCGTTAGCTTTAACATCCATTAAAGTCAGTAAACTAACAAAAAATATGAAAACGTTTTTAAAATACATAAAAAAATCTTAGATAGTATCGAACGTCAAATATTCATGATCAGTCAGTACATACATTTTGACAAGGCTTTTTTGTCGATGATGACGTCAGAGGGGCGTTAGGGTGAAATAAGGGTTACCATTAAGTACAAATTTCCCTATTCTCAGAGAAAAATATGAATGCATAGACGTTTAGTTTTTTTCAAGTTTGGAAACAGAAATTATTTCATTTTATGTACTACAAAAGGTTTGTCGCGTAAACTTTAAGAAAAACGTTAGTTGTACAAAAACAGGTAAAGATATAGATATATGATTCAGCAAGAAAATATATTAAAACTTAAAGTGATATGACATCCTCGTCACCACTACTTTCATTATAAGCGACGCATATCTAGAAATTCTCGTAATTTTAAAGGTTTTTAAAAAATCTGCCTATTTTTCTTCACTTTTCACACAGTCTTTCTAAAGAGACAATTTTCCTGAAATCGTAATTATTTTTGAGATTTAAGAAATGAAATAAATTATGTCCAGTGTATTTTTCAAAGTATAATTTATCAATATTTTTCAATACGTAAACATAGCAGAGGCAACTTGCGTCTTTACTTTTAAAAAGGGATTTATTGAGACGTCAAATTGTTTTTTTTTTGATAACAACTTCTTAAATTTTATAACTACAATAAGTAAGGTAAAATCCATGGTTGTACGGTAGAAATTGCTGCCCAGCGATAAGACCGCCAATTGTGTAATCTCAGTCACTTTGAATGTATTTTAAATTGTTGTAAGGTATAAGGTTAACAATAAAGTGTAAATAAATAAATAAATAAGTTCTAATTTTTTTTAATTTTAGCGTATTTCATATCTTAATATTGAATTTAAAAGTACATAATAAATCTAAGCGGTAAGTCATGAAGTGGCATTTCCCATGACGGTATTTAGTTCTAATTTTCGCCACGCGCCAAAAGATCCTTGTCGGACAATATACAATTTTATTAATGCCAGTGATTACTTCCAACGCACGATCTTTCGTTTGTTTTCCTTTCCGGGTCTTATAACAAAAAATAGTAAGTATATTAATTTTATATGCACAAGGACAAGGATACTGTTAAGAAAAGGTTAAGAATAAAATTATTTATTTACCTCAAAAACTTCGGCCATTGCTTAGGACTGACCACAAGCTCTCGTTCACTCAGTGGCGGTAAATCCACAAATACGTAGTACAATGTAATCCCAAAAATAACAATAAGCAACATGTTTGCTAACGTCATAAATGGAACTAAATATTTCAGATTTCGTATTTGACAAAGAAGCAGTAATGGCACCATTTGAAGTAAGCAATACATTTGTATTGACAGACTGTAATTTGGAAAATAAACGTCGAATACCTGTAAAGATAAGGTAATTTTAAAAATACAGATGTCAATTTTCATCAAATAATTATCCGGGTAGGCTATTACTTAATTTATTAGACCCTTTCTAAGCATTGGCAATTGAAAAAAAAAAGAGAAGGATTTTGAAAACAATGGGCAAAAGCATTTCTTAACCACTTGTTTGCTTGCGGTCCTACAGGACCGGCCAAGTCGTTCTTCGATTTTTATTAATTAGAAAGATTTTTTTGTTTTCATGCGGATTTTACCATTACAGGTATTCAATTTTTTTTTTTATTCTTATAGCTTCATTCATAAGCTTTACAAAATATATCATTATTTGTTTATATGTTAACTAGATCAGGTTTTAAAGCAACTGTTCAAGTGCACTACGATAGTGTTGCGGCATTGCGTGACAAACTAGTGGTTAATATCGCAAATATGAAAAGATAAGAAATAAATATATTTTTTATTCATTCAAAAGCAGTACAAGCTCAAATCTCTAGTTCAACTCACAGCTAATCTGAAAATCTGTTTTACTTACCTCTTTAAAAGAAGACGCTATAAACACAACATATACAGTACATACACTAAAGTAGGTGACGGCCATTGTATAATCCGTAAAGGTCCTGAAACATGATTGACAAGTTATTTTCACTCTTACTCAATGAAGGCGTCGTAAAATACTTTGAATTAATAAGCAACAATCTTTAACCATACTTAAAAAACTTATATGAAAACTTAAAAGGAGATTGCATAGTAAGATAAACTTAAAATTCAAGGATAATCGTATATTCAGAACGGAATACCTATTTTTTAGAAAAAATATTCAGTTATGAAGGTGTCAAATGTATGTAGCAGTGTTTATCTATATTTAAATTAAATTTAAAAAAAATTACTTTAACCCTGTTAGTAGCTATTGCTATAACATTATAATTATTTTCAATTGAAATCCAGTTAAGCAGTAATTATTGTATTTTCATTGAAGCCTTAAGTTTGATATTTGAATTTGAATAAATATATAAAAAAAACCTCAACTATGCGAGTATACCTTTGACAACGTGAACTATCTTAAGAATAATAATAAGACGTAAACGAAAGGGGGTTTTCAATTAAAATTAAGTTCTGTAATATTTCTGTTTTGAAAGATATCATTTTATTCGATAAACGTGTCCAGGCGTAGTTCCATTTATTGTAAGCTAAACGTGTGTTTGTCGTTAGATAAGTGGCAATAAGGCTTTACAACTCGTATACGGTTTTAGGAAGCGTAACGCTTTTATCGAACTAAATAATGATATATTGTTGACGATGTAAAAGTATATCAAGGCGGACTTTAAATAAACAAAAAGAAATAGGGAACGTCATTTGGTATAGCTGTCTTTTGTCACAGGCTCACGTTGGGTTGGTTATCAAAGTATCTACGTCCCTTTTAAGTTAATTAATTACATTTTTTTCAAAATAAATGTCTCTGTTAATTTCTTAGACTAGTGAAATTCAAGTGGTTGATAAAATTGAATCCCTAAATAATATTTGTAATTTTTCTTCTTTATTATATTCGTAAAACAAAATCTTGTAAGATTAATTAGAAATTTCGGTGTTTTCTTTTAATAATGTAGTATTTTGATACCAACAAATTAATAAACATTATCACGGTAATAGTATCTATAGTATTATGTCGTGTAAATGTAATAGTATCCATAGACAAAATAGAGTTTGTTTTTCATGAATATTAAAAATTACTTAAACTGAAATGGACATTTGAATGGGACTGAATAAGAAAGTATGCGAGTTTGCATTTTGATGGCATAAATTTTACAAAAACTGTTTCGTATTGGGTAATTTTTTTTGATATTTCGAGTATTAAGCGGCCTTCTGTTGTAGTGCCGTCTATGTCAGAAGGTCCTATTTTGGTCCTGTGTTGGAATCCCCATGGATGTGTATAATGTCTGATGAACACAGAATATATTAGTTATCATATTAATGAATGTTTATTTGTAATATCTATAAATTCAATATGGATGTAACGTTTATTACTTCATATGTTGCGTACATTGATTTATCCTTTATCTAGTATCCATAGCATTTCTTTAAGAAATTTAATTTGGGCTAGATATGGTAGTGTAATTGTAAAAAATATTATTTTATTTATGGAAGTAATTATTTCATTACTTTAGTGATGGACCCCATGGCCTCAATCTTGCAGGTCCAGTAGAGAATGCTGCTCCGCATGTTTCAGAAAACGTCATAGATGGTTTTTTAGTTTCCACGCACAGATCTTGGGACGTTTTAACCTAAAAAGTAAAAAAAACTTTTTATGATATTTTTTTTAAAACTATGAATACATAAATTGTCAAGTAGGGTTGGCTTGGAATAGCCCTAGTACCTCTGGATAAGCGTGTCGTAGAAGGTGTGTAGCGACACCTAGCGAAGCTCCATAGCAAGTTGACGATACGACGAAGTTTCCTACATCGCGCTATAAAAGTTTATATAGCAGCTAACATATATACGACATCCCGACATCAACCGTCGGTCCGGGGGCCGCGGCCTGCCGTCCCTTTTCTTAGGAGTAGGAACAAACATCCGTTCCCAAAGGTGACTAAACCGATCGAGCCCCGCTTGACGGTAGGATTCCGTCAGGGCCCGACTGGCTAGCGAGCGACCACCTTTCACCGGCTCCCGAGGTGGTGATGTGTACCCGCAATATTTTATGAACAGCTAGGTCTTTCCTTAGCCCGTCATATTCGATCCCATCTTCACTCACCATGAGGTGAGATTGAGATCAAACGCTGGTTTAGTATATACTAAAACAAAGTCAATATCCTTTTCTTTATTTTGATTTCAGAAATTATCGTGGAGTTCAGGTATCTTCATGTTGCCGCAAATCATTCGATATGTTTCGGTACAAGGACGGATGACCGGCAATGATTAATCAACCATAATGACCTAGTCGTTTCAGGGACACTTAGTGTTTAAGGTGTCGGTCCTTTGTGCTACAGTACATGCTGAAATGATCTACCAAAAATGTGTGGAAAAAGACCTCATATTTTTGGATTCGCATCGCACCTCATGCAGTTTATTATTTATATCAGTATTAATAAACCAGAATGTAAATGATACAGTTAAGATATTATGTATGAATGAAATATTTTTCTTTCTAAGTGAAAATAAATTTTCTTTAATAAAAAAAGAATTAGTAAAAAAATGGAACCAGAACATAAAAAATAAACATCTATCAGACTGCATTTTACTTATGATTCTTGTATTTATACAGGGTGACTGGTGGGGCTCTTTTGAAATTCAAGTAAGTGATAGTTTAAGATCATACATGAAGACTACATGTTACTATTTACTTTACATTCAACTGAGTCGATCGCAGCACGTGACCTGGCACGCTAGCGTTACCGTGCGTTGCGTAATCAATTCTTTAACTTTTGGTTAAGTTTACGCAGTAAATAATTTATATTCATTTTATATTATATTTTTTCTCTTCATGTATGATCTCAAACTATCACGACCTTGAATTTCAAAAGTGACCCACCAGTCACCCTGTATATTTCATTATTTACAAAACGTGTTTGTTGCTTACATTTAAAAAGAAACATTACAGGATTTAACGGATTTTACAAATGATAGGTATGACTAAAAACAGCCTCCAGACCATATCAACTATTTATCTCTGTAGTTAATATTGAGTCTAGACGTAGGTCTGAAAAGATTTTTCTAAGACACTTGTAAGGGATTACAGTTATTGATAAGTAAACAGGAAAAACGGACTAAAAACAAAAAAGACATATGTTATTTACACAAATATAACGAACTATACTTACTAGTATTTGAACACTATGTGTACATAAATATCCAGCTATTAAAGTGCCCAAGGTGCCTGCTATTAAACCACTATTTTTAAAAGCAGCCGGCATAGCCAAAATTCCAGTGCCTATGCACGATTTCAACAGATGCATAATGGAACCGAGGGTGCTGAAAGAAAAAAAAAAGTACTTTACTTCCCTCTCTTTCCAACCAATGAGTAATATTATGAATGGCTTTTTGCTGAACCTTGCAGAAACCTTTTTATTGTATGATAGTAAAAATTTGATAAGCATGTACTTACGAATTTGGATGCTCAACAGTTCTATGTTCGAATGGATTATAAGCTTTATCGTCTTCATTTTTCGATGATATACTAAACGATGACTGAAATCCAGGATACTTTGTTAGTTCATTTCTGTAATATAAGAACCACTGTTTTAAAATATAATTTTAATGGATGTATTATTAAATTCAAATATAAATTCTTATAATATACCTATTCATTAGTTTATACCTACTACTAGTACTTATTGATTTCTAACTAGTTTTAATTATTTACAGATAGCCAGGTTCTTCAAAATTACCCGCCCCATTTTAATAAATAAATAATTAAGCTCATTTAAAATACTAACGTTGACTTAAAGTCGTCTTCTGCTGTTTTTTCTTTGGCAGTCATTTTAGTTTAGGCACCTGAAATCAAAAATGATTATTAAACTTTATATCCAATGCCAGTTATTTATGTGGCTTCAGCGGCTTAAAGAATTCTGGAAAAGGTTGGTAGTAATATTTTGACGTCGAAAAATTTCTCTATAGTTGGAAGGCAGCCTGATATTTTTGGTTTCAATACTGGCAAGCACAATTTTATTGAATTATATTAATAATTAATACAAAAGGTATCTTTTACAATTTCGAAACATATTATTTTATTTTCTCTTTGCATCAAGTAGGAGTCATCATAATAGTTAGAAATTACTTCCTGCATAAACATTAATAGAATTTTCAACACACTTGCTCGTAAAGTGAGCGTTATTCTATTGAATTTAGAACTATAAACTGGGCTATAAGTCACGCGTGCATAATATATTATACCCTAGTGCATAATATAATGAATCCTACAAAGTTGAATTGTACCTTTGTGCAAATTACATGCGAGTAAACAGAGCATATTTTATTGGTCCGGGTTATACATTAAATATTTTCAGAAACAACAAAGAGGTTTTATACCACTTCAAAACCATATACATTTTTAAATGTTTGCGCCTTATATTAGTAAAACAAATTTGTCTATCAAACAAATTATTCACAATTTACAATAATTTGTTATAAAATATTAAAATATTTGCATTTACCACTCCAAATTAAACATTTTCACTTAAAATAGGCTGTATATGCTATACAGACATTGACACATTTGGCGGAAAAAAAAACCTACGCGCATGCGCGAGGTTCGGCGCCATTTTTCAATCACAATTCACAGCTTTGTTATCAAATGTGTTTGTTATTTTATGACCACGTATGTCTGTCTTTTACTCACAAGTGTGTTGAAAAACGTCGTATGAAACTCGTGAGCGTTGCTAATTACAGTCTCGGCTCATTATTAAGCCCTCGCCTGCGGCTCGGGCTCAAATCACAGCCTCGACTGTAATTAGCAACTTCGCTCACTTGTTACATAATATACTATTGACGACCACTTTGGCGTTGGGGTAAACCTATCTGCCTCAGACGCCAGTGGTTGCGGGTTCGATCCCCGCACGGAACAAGGAAAAAAAAAATGTTCCGTGTCTGGGTGTTTATCTATTTATGTATTTATATTCTAGGTTCCCCCCTAGTTCGCTATATGGTATCCCATAACACAAGCTATGCTTACTTTGGGGCCATGTAGTTGGAGTGATTGTCTGGGGATTTTATTTTATTTATTATTATTTATTATTTTATCGTAGTTTTTATTGATAAATCGGGAAAATCTCAGAATTATTGCGAAAAACAAGATAAGTAGGAATATCACTCTTAGGTTAATATTCGTTACCTATATTTTAATATTTATGCATTGAGAACTTACTGAAAAATTTGTGTTGATATGCCTGGCCATAGAATAGAAGGTATACTTTCTGTAGAAGCAAAAGTTAATAAAATAGATTGTCACTTACTGTTTCCGTTTTATTTTTTACTAATAATGTTATTTTAATTTTAAATACTTTAATATTTACGAAAGTGAGGATTTTCAAATTCATAAAAATACTACATCAATAAGATTTTCGTTTTGTTTTTACAAAAACGGTTTTGTACCCACTTTTTTAAAGATTTTTATTTATGACGAGCTTTTTCCCTCAACTTCGCACGCGCTAAACTACCCTTCCTGTAGGAATTCTCCATAAATTCTTTTATAAATTCCTTCCATAAATCAAACAGATACCCATTGAAGAAATTTGCTACCAAGTTCCACATCCCTGCACTCAAGGATTAAGATTTTTCATACAAATAAAAAAGTACAAAATTTCCCGTTCCCTTGGAAATTTCGGGAATTTCTTCCTTAGTACTCCCCTACACTCCCTAAAGAATGTATGTATGTTTCAAATTTCAACTCTCTAGGCCCAGTGGTTATGGCTATGCGTTATCTGTTGATGATTTATTTCTAAATATTATTTGTATGGCAATCAAGTACCGTTTTTATATTGTAGGTAGCACTTTTTCGTCATAGCGTGGGGCACCCGTGTATATCGTTTAATATTGCAGGTTATGCCAGTTTTGGCCGGCACGATACAAGCATGGCTGACGAGGTTTGTTCGTAAAGATGTCACAGTGATGATTGATGGGTATCAGAACTCTTTCATGGCTGCTGATCATAAAGACTATTCTGTAGACAAGAAATATAGTAGGCGATCATCTTTATTTGTTCCGACTAGGCAAAACAATGCTTTACTTGCAATAACCAATGATATACAGGGTGGAATTTTTGGATGCCCCCTGGAGGGAAAGTACTCTAAACATAGAGATAGGTAGCAAATTTTACTTCTTTAATTTCCTTAATTTTGGAAAAGAAATAAAACTGCATTCAAAGATTTTTCGAAAATAATATAAAAGTATATAAAATAATATTGATATGAAGTCGTCGTGGCGCCTTGGTTACTGTGCATATCTAACGATAGTGCAGGTTAAGCTCACTCGGTGCGGCCGGTATTAGGATGGGTGACCGCCGACCATTCATTTCTTGCGACGACTTCCGTGCTTCGGAGGGCACGTTAAGCAGTCGGTCCCGGGTGCTGTATACTTGTAAACAGTAGTCGTTATGGTTTGTCAGAAGCCATTTCGGCACCCTGAAATATCTGACATCCACCAACCAGCACCAGGCCAGCTTGGTGGATTCCGCCCTGAACCTCCTCGTTACCCAGACGAGAGACTCATAGCCCTGCAGTGGCTCATTACACGGAGTTGTGATAATGATGATGATATGATATTGACATATCTCAGATGAAATTTCTTGAAGAGGAGTGCAAATCCAATGGCTCATATTTAAAAAAATAGAAATTGGAAATTAATGCTCGAACTCACAAAAATTGAAATAAGATTTTTTCATAGTACCTACTGTCGATCGGAAAAAAACGATATGTTAATCTGTGTCCTTAAAATAACGAAAACTATTAATATGAACTTGAGTACACCCAATATACTGGATGGTTATCGTATTTCAGGAAAAACTAATTCTTGTAGACCTCTCATCGTTGAGACGCATAACATCTCAATAAAAAAATATCATATGCCGCAAAGTCTTTCAATAAAGCAAATAAAGACTCAAAATGGAACTCAAACCATGCAGGCATATCGACCTGCGATTTCCATTTTCATCGCCGAATATCTTACACAAAAACTCCGCGCCTATATTATTTTGTTCAAACTCAAACTAAACGGCGTAATATTACATTTCTGAATTTTGGATGGCAGAGTTTTTATACGGAAATCAGATACATCTGTACGCTGTATCGACTATAAAACGAAGAAAATTTTAGAATTCATAAAAACCATCATTGTTCGTAAAACTAAATCCTCTCGCGATAGTTCGTTGAATAAATAAGTAAATTCATATTCATAACACCTCTGTACAAGACTGTTAAATTGTAAGTTATTGACAGTGGCATGAATCGACCCATTCAAAAACGCTATTCGGCGATTCATACCACTGGTATCAAACCTCCCTGGTATGAAACAGTAAAACCCCTATACAAGGCCGTCAGTACAAAGGTTAAGATTTGGCCACCGTTAAAAAACTACTAAAGTCTGATGATAGATACAGTATGTATACAGAGATAGATACAGTATGAATAGATGAAGTATGAACTAAGAGATTATAACAAATTTATAAAGCATTTAGCCTATGCGTCCTAAAAGCGGCAAATTTACGTACAATAACTATATCAAAATGTTTTAAAAGAATGACATAAAAAAAATTCTAACAAAATAGTTTCAGCCAAAGTATACCTTTAAAACAAGGAAGATATATCTTTATAATGAAAATAAATTGTTTCCGTCCGCTTTATAATAGAGCATCTCGGATATTAAAAATACATTACGTGACGAGACTGATCTATTCATTGTGTTCACTTAGTTTATTTTCATCATAAATAAGTCATTTAACTTTGTTGTTTGTTCGTGCTTATTTATAATGAACTTCAAATTTTGATTAATTATTTACAATAAGGTATTTTTGAGGATATCATGGTATAGCACTAATAAAATGAAAATGCTTTAAATGTTTAAGTATCAGGTGATACTTTGAAATTCAGATTACTAATGACATTAAAAAATACCTAAATAATTATTCATTTTTGATAACTGGTAGTTAAGGGCCTTTTAATTAAGTGAGATCAAAGATTTAATTGCTTACCTAATTTTTTTTCAATATACCCATTGAATAGAAAAACTTCCAGCTGAAGAAACGTAACACTCTATTTCTAAAATTGCTCACAATTTACTACAGAAACAAATTTCAAAGGAGATCCAAAACTCTATAAAAAAAAAAACGCAATTTTCTACAATTTACGGCTGGCGTAACATATACTCGTAGGTACTAGGAATAACGTTGCTTTAGATGCATATGGTTGCCTTGAAGCGATCATTCTTTGATGATAAGGCCGCCATTTGTGCTCCGTTTTCTGCATCGAATTGTAATAATCTCTTGTTGATGTATAGATGTAATAATATAACATGGAAGTTAGTCAATATTCGTCGTTATTTAGGCACAATATGGTGAAAAGCGACTTTGAATTTTTTTTTATGTGTTCATCAACTTGTGATGCTGACTGTACAATAAAGAATATAGGAGTATAAACGTTACTAAATTTCAGAAATACCGCTAATCTAAGTCATACGTAGTTAGTGGTTGATACAAAAACTTTAGGATCGGTCTGGCAGGCGACCATCCTTCATTTGAAATATAAATAGTATCGGTATTTTTTAAGCAGCGTTCTTCTTTTTTATTCAATAAGTTATAGTAATAATCAATATTTTAAGAGCTAGTTTATTTTGCAAAATAAATATAGTTTAGGATATTTAAGATAAAAATCATGTTTCCTTTTCTACGGTTGCAACTTGTCATCGTTTGATAAAATACTATCTTAAGTATTTTAGATAGGTACTTAAAAACATCAAATCATAATAAACAACGTTTTCAAATTGGTTGTGATCAAAAGAATCCCGATTAGTCCTTATCTCTGAACAAGATATAAATCTAGGTTATTTTTTTCGTATGAAACACGGTTTTCCTGGAGCTCAATGTAAATAAGATTTGAAAATCCCTTTTGACATCTCTTATCAAGATTACAGAACTGCAAAGTTAATCCCTCGGCATGAGAAGTACTCTTGCATTTTGAAAATTATACCTAGAATAAATTTATTTACCTAACTTCGGCTGCTCATTCCGTTCGGGTCCAAAGTAATGGAATATGCAACACATAGATTGCTTTTTAAAGCTTATAGTCAAAATAATACTCATAGAATTTATGAAAATATGATTTTTTAAAAACTTTATTTTAAAAAATATTCAGAATACGTATAATTCATATTAGTGATAGAAAATTATTAAGAAATATACAGGGTTATTTTAACTAGCGCATCATCTTTGCAGGCAGCCTCTCCACATCAATCCCGACATTTGTTCTAAAACTTATTAAAATTAATAGTTTTTAATTTTTTTGTTTTCCCATACAAAAAACTTTTATACCCTCATAGCTCTATTTACTCTGAGCGTAGGTATGCCATGCACCGCTCGGCTGAGGCTGAGTGCAACCCGCCGGGGCTCACGGGTAATGCCAATGGCGGTACCGCATACCGTGAGCTCCACTTATGGCGGATGAGGTACACCTGGAGGTTTTTAGTGGGCCATGCACCTTGCGTGGAAAAATATCGCTTCAAAATAATAGATACTTCTTACAAAATGTTGAGTTAGGAGAAAACGCTTTTCTATTTTTTAATTTTTGTGTTATTTATCAAGATTTTTAAAAAGTCGTAGAACAAATGTTGTTGAAATTAATGTGGAGAGGCTGTCTGCAAGACGTGATGCCCTTAAAATTAACCCTGTATATAGCAAACGGCAAATATTCAAATACATTTATGTATTGGAAATAAAATTAAATATTTAGCCTCCTTATTTCTCCAAAGAATATTATATCTTTCTTGTCATCAAATATATCAACCTAATGCCAAGATTTTGGCGAACCCAATGACGTGTTTGACTATTAGTATGTCACAATCTCACTCTTTTCCGCTTTGAGTCGTAATATAACAAGCTGTTTCGCGCGGTTTTACCCGCGCAATATTGAATCCCGCGGGGATAAAAAGTAGTCTATTTTTAATTACTGTAGATATCTGTACTGTGGTAACACTGTGGTAATCTGTACTGGAGTAATTAAACTCGGCCGCATCTTTGTAAAAAATGCCTACAGCGACGCCGCGGTCCGATCACATGTGATAGGGCTGCCCGTCTTCAGCATTTAAATTACATTTGCCTACTTTGTATTTACTTCCATTTGGTTTTGTGACGGCAATTTTTTTTTTTATATAAATAAAATTAAATAATTTCTGAATAGAATAGGAAGTGTTCAACAAAAATACGTTTTGGTTAAAAAACCATGTTTATGTTTAAAAAACAAATCGGTCTTACAAATTAGCGACAGAAAAATACTTACGCCTCGAGTGAGACGTACGAAAGATGTATTATTAAATTTAAAAGTATAAACAATCCGCATATGACCGTAAAGCTCAATCAAAAATTGTTCCGGCATGCAGACACTCGCGAATGCCCGCATGCCCAGCGCATGCTAAGATCGAGCCGCGTTGCTCGCGTTTCGTCCGTTTGTATGTAGTTGAATTACTGTAGATATCTATACCTTGATTGTACTTTGTCAAATATCATGCAAATCCATTTAGCCGTGCAAAGATTGAGGAACAAACATCCATACATCCAAACTTTCACATTTATAATATTTAGTAAGTTTGTTTTGTTATTAGCTTACTATTTTCGTTTTCATTATTTTGAAATGTCACAGCATATTCGGCTTTTGGAACAAGTTTTTTGAGATGTACCCTAGCTCTAGGGTTAGGGTTGGCTGTTTAATGTAAAAGGTGCGAAATCTGATTCGACCCCGCTCGTTAAGAGGACTTTTAAAACCCTTGTGCGGCCAACTATCAATCAATTTTTGCATACTTTTGCCTGTTGTCAGGTCCACATGTTTAAACATATGCTAGATAGTAAGAAGCTGGACTGCTTGACTGCTTCTCACTTTCTAGCATTAGTTTCGAGTCCATGCTGGACTGGGAGCGAAATAAAAATATTGATTGTGCCAGCTGCTTCTCTTCCCGGGCATACTGTAAAAGTCAGTAAGGGACAGAGGTTTTACTGACGTTTTTGTGGGCGACAGGCTGACACCCTGTCACTGCACTTCATCATTTTAATAACTCCAAATTTTGTCAAACGTGACGTCAGATAGTTTTGTAGAATCTGTTGTTCTGCCTACCCCATAGAGAATTTATGTAGAAAGTAAGAATCATGTATTTATACGATGCCTAACTTGTAAGCTTTAGGTACTACTTTATATTTAAAAATGTTTTGTGAGTCATATTAACTATAGTTTATTATGCGGCTTTTACTCATATTTTTTATGTCGGAGGCGTCCGACTAGTGCTAGATCAGTGCGAGGCGAGGCTACACTCACCCCTGATGGAGGACTCCATAAGGGTTCGAAACTAATGGGACACCTCCGACAATAAATTGTGCGTAAAAGCCGCATAATAAACTATAGGTACCTACTACTTTCCTTATTAACCCTTTATACTGCCCTCAGAATGCCACGTGGCCTTAATCTATCTTGTGCAACACGGTGTGTGGAGAGCTAGGATGAATCATTATGCAAGAGGAAATAAAAGACAATGAAGTCTTTGCGTAGGTAACCTTTCTCTTCTATTGAATTTAGCATAATATATCATTTTCTTTTAAGCAAAGTTTAAGGTGTACTATATTTTTTCATTTAATGTATATTATAAAACGATATATCGTATTACATCCTCTATGCTACCGACGATCAGCTCTGTAAAAACAAACGTTAAACTGGATATTGGATTTGATCACCATAATTTAGAAAAACGACTGCATACAAGTATACGGGTGCGTATACTTTTATAAAGTAGTCGTTAGGGTCTTGTCTGAAAATTCTGACATCCACCACCCAGCATTGGGACAGCTTGGTGGATTATGGCCTATACCTCCTCGTCACTCAGAGGAGAGCCTCATAGCCTTGCAGTGGGCTCATTACAAAGAGTTTTGATGATGATGATGATAAATAACAATAAACTATAATTCATTCAATAATAATGCATTTCATAATCTTATATTATCTTTGAATAAAATTGGTTTGTCTAGTATTTATTTGCAACAATATAAATTTAAAGTATAATGAGCTAAGCAGGCATTTAAATAATATAAAAAACTCTAAAGTCCATTTTGAATATAAGACTTACAGGAATCTTTAAACATTTATTATCATTATTTTATTCTAGTCCATTCTGATTCATTAATAGTTTTAAAGTTATATGAGCGCTCTATTTTCAGCCTCTATTCTAGTTTTTACATATTCCCCCCCTTTTTTTATAAAATATGGATAGTACGTTTGTCTTCCATGACACCTGATGTTAAGAGAACATGAAGACTAAGGTGGTACACGTCCATCCACGAGAAACCTATTCACTCGACGCTTAAAAGTACAAGGACTATACTGGTCAGGGAAAATAGGGGTGAGTTTGACCTCAATCTCACCTGATGGAAAGTGAAAATGAGGTCAAACGTGACAGGGAGGTTACTGACTCATGACCTGTTTTTCAATTTTCACGTACAGGTTTGTCTTTAACACTGCCAATGACCTCATCTGTGGTTTAATTAAATAATGAAGCTAGAAAATAACACAAGCAAATGCGCAAAAGGTACCTATCTGAACTGAACATAATAAATACTTATTTTACAAGTGCACTTATGGTGCACAAAAAACTTTCATTTCGCGCTGATTTTTGGTGATTCGACGAAATAAAGCCCTGGGCATAAATAAATAACAACTCTTTGATATCTGCAACAGCAAATACTTTTGTTGTAGAAATCAATATGTGAATAGATTAGGAGAAATGTTTCATTCGGATTAAGCATTTGCCGTCAATTGTAAAAGTTTCAACTTCAATGAGATATAAAACTTCAATAATATTTATTGTGTCTCAACTCTACAATATAATGCAATGCCCAGGTAGTTGTCCATAGTTTTGCACAATATCGCATTGTCGTGATAGCGTGGTGCATTATGTAAATTGCTATGATTTTGACCTTGGATATAACAATTGAATTAGAGACTATAGGGACAGACACAATTAATGCTCAATTCGCTAAATGCATAATTACAGTAACGATATTTTTATTCACTAATGTTTATTTTTTACGTACATTTTTTTTTATATTTTAAGGATAGGGCGTTTGTCTTCCATGCCGCCTGATGGAAAGTGCGCATGAAGACGTTGGCGTTACACGTCCATCCACGAGAAACCTATTCAATCGACACTTAAAATCAATCGACACTTAAGTCAATCGACACTAAACTCGCTTTTAACTCAATCCGTTCCAATGGCCGGTGAAGATAAGGTTGTATGGGCTCAGGAATGAAGTTGCTCTTAATAAAATATTGTCCGAACAGATGACCGCTGGAGTGGTGATATTAAGCGGCAGATTGTAGGTTGTTCCTAGCTAGCCAGGCGGACCCTAATAGGGAGTCCTAAAACCATGCGACTTCATTCAAATAGTCATTTTTTTATGACATGCTTATCAAGGGGCCTTAGGGCTATAATTATCTTAAACTAATCTTAGGCGGTCAAATGTACGTATCAACAGTAACCGCGTTAACAATTTTGAGATTTTATTACTTCAATTATGCCCCCAAAGTTTATAAACTTCCCAGAGAGAAAACTGAATCTTAGTTCCTCGTGCCTTTTATAATAAGGTTACATTTTTATAAATTTCAACTCATTAGCTGTGCAATTTACCGACAATTTATGCATTAAATTAAGAGTTAGGCAGAAGATCAGCGAGCAAAGTGAAAGAGAATCTTCAATCAGTTAGTACTTCCTTTAATTTAATAAAAAGGGTGCCAGAAGCAATTCTTGCATTACTTTTATATATAATATGTCAAACCTCGTTATAGAAATTCCACTTCACGGTCCTGTGGGCTACTAACTAACACAATTATGTTTGGAGGTAATAGCATTAGTAAATAAGAACAAATATTATCAATAAAAAAGTTAACTTTACTAGCATGGGATTTCATTTAATATTATAAATCTGTATTATATTGTAGCAAGCGGTCACCAATGGATCTCTCACTGTCTTAAAAACGAGGCTAGCTGGTGTTCCTTTTAAATAAGAGTAAAATTTTTGACACTTCTTCGACTCTCGACTATATATTGCCTTTAAATAAACTGAGTCTCACTCACTTGCACAAAACAACTTAAGGCTTATTCCAAACTTGAAACTTAGCAACTAAAATATGCATTTGATTTAGGAGCATGATAACAAAATGTTTGTTTCAGCACTATTATTTTTTTATAAAAAATATAGTTAGCATAACACGTAAATATAAGAAAAACACTTAATAAATTCGGCCAAAAAGTAATTTTTTTTTTAAATCTTTATTAGAGCATTATAAAACGCAAAAAGTATTATGTAAATAAACATACCTATCATTAAGTCCCCTCTATATATACCCTGGAACCTACCTATGAAAGATATTTTGGATGAATATATTATTTTCCAACAATAATAGTACAATCGGCGATGAAGATAGATCACGCACGGAAAAAAGGAAGCCGACTCATCATAATACATTTCCGAAATATGTTACCTCATTTTAGAGATACTTCTTACAATAATGGTTACTCGATTTAATCGAATTACTTGGTTTATGGGTCAAATGCACCAATCTGTTTTTTTTATTATTTGTATAACAGTTTTAGGTCTAAATGTTATTGAAAATAAGTGCGGATGAGGCCGAAACGGAGAAGAAAACAGAGAATTAAAATTAAAAATTTAAATTTTGACAGTCCTAAAGTTATTTCCAATATTCCGCTTAAATGAGAATAGAGTTTTAATTTAAGATCGCAAAATTTTCGGAGTGCAGCCGAAATTATAAATTTATTATTTTTAATGCACACATTAGTCGTTTCCGGAAAAAATTGTGTTTAATAGCTTTATTTAAATAATTCCAAGCTCATTTTCAACGCAACTCCTTCCAGCGTTACCATCATATTTATATTAGTCTTAAATTAATTGGAATTTAAAGCGTTTAGTTTTTTTGTTTCATCATTCAAATTAAATGGTCTTAGAGTTGAAGAATAATGATTTTGCTTATACTAATTAATGTGAATAGTAAACGAAATACAATTTTTTTATATTTTAATTAAAATTCCTAACTAGTTTTTATTGTTTTTTTTTACAATTTTTTTTAAATTAAAGAACAAAAAAGTGTAGAAAAGTGTACATACCAATATATTGATGGTGTATTGATGGCGTATAACAATACAAATGGGCCACAAAACAAAAACAGGTGCTATAGTGTCAATCGCATGCGAATTGGAGGTTAACTGGCTTTCTGGTTCTGTGAGCCATGATAAAGTTTCGTCATTATCTGTCATCTATTACGAATAATCCGTATTCAATGGGGCAGAAAGACCAGATTTCTCTGTATTTTTTTTTCGCAAGGTCAACTAAATACATGCTTGCTCACTGCAATGAAAGTACGGCAATTGTTTATCTTGTCAAATCTGTGATGGGATCAAATTTAATCATGTCTTTTAAATCAGCGGGTTTCGGTAGCATGTAAGGATTACGTAAATACGCTTATTTAGGGTACTGCTATATATTTCGATATCTTATAGCTAAGTTTTGTGGTACATGTAAGATTTATTAAAAAAATATGAATTATGATTAATAACAATAATTATTGAATATATAGGTATAAAAATGGGATTGGTTTCCAAACCAGCCACCTAGCAAGTCGTTTCGTACTAAGCACACTGTATCTTTTTATTGTTTATTATTTTTGTTGATTTGTAGATTGTGCGTGTTTTGAGGTTTCTAATGTGATGTTGTACATTATTATATTTTTCCGCTTATATTGCAAACGCAGGCTGAACCCTACGAGATTTATCAAAATAATGTACCAAGTATTGTACACATTGAAAAGGTCTACAGAAAACACTTTTCTGCATATGATTTAAATGAATATTTTCGAGGATATCACAGATTTAAAAATTGCAGGACGTAGCGTTTGCAGCGGTACCTACCGGCCGGGGCGGCGGGGGCGTGCCTATATTTTTATACTTTGTTAGGTAGCTGACACAACGTAGATGTTTTAAGCACAGGACTGACATAATAACTTTTTGAGATATAAAAAAGTAAAATGTAAAAAAATTACACTTTTTTTGAACTTTCAATCGCTCAGAACTATGTATTTAGTAATCTTACGTAGGATTTTGGTTAGGTACTTAGATCATAGAACATCTTAATCTGAGCATAAAAAGTAAATAATAATAAAAAAGCGCACCAATTTCAGAATATGATATTTAATTGCAAAAAACGTCGATTATCTCGAAAACGGTTAGGTTTGGGGTAGGGTGTTTCATGATGAAATAAGTAAATAAAGACGGGTACTACATGCCGAAAATGGGTCTAGGTCACTTTACCAGTAATCCTGCATACAACGTTTACAGTTTTTCTGTAGTGTATTTAGTATTGCGAAGCCAGAGCGGGTCGCTAGTTATGATATATTATGTAAATATGACGTATCATGAATATCGTACTAAGCTCAACTGGCTTCCTATTTGCTTTCGCCAGAATATTCATGTTCTTTGTCTTCTGTATCGCATTTTGTTCAATCCCATCATGCCAAGTTATTTTCAACGGCATTTTCAATATCGCAATGCTTAATATGAGCGTAACCTACGATTTACTACTAACATTATGCTTAGTACACCAATACATTCAACGAAAAACTAACGAAAGTCCTTTATAGTTCGTGCAGTAAATCTACGGAATGAGGTGCCTCATAAGACTAAATATGCAAGTTCTCTTCTCCCCTTTAAAACACATTTAAAGATGCATTTTCTGTCAGCATGTGAAGTCATTTAACTTATAACTTCATTTATACATTAGTCGTCTATATATTTATGTGTGTCAGTCTATGTTATTTAGTATATCTATAGTTAAATTATGTATGCCTTCACCAACTTACATTTCACAAGTTCTATAACCCTGGTTGGCTAGAAGTAACCGCTTGCTGAGACCACCAATTGTTATTCAAAAATAATATAATACTTTTTTTTAAGTATTTACTTTGCAATTATATGCAATAAAGAGAAAATAAATAAATTAAATAAACCTAAACCACCAGCAGTTAAAATGATTCGTCTTGTTCTAGTGACCTTCCGTCGGTCCGCTTCGGTTGAGAGGCAGCCTAAGGGTGTTACTACACCAACCGATGACCGACGTCGAGCGAATTTTTAGGCATAGTATAAACTATCGATCGACATCAAATGCTTCATTCGTCGATCGATTCGTGTAGCAACACCCTAAGGGATTGAGTGATCGGGATCAAGAGCTGAAGGATGAATATTAATTTACATGTATTGTTTTTCGACCAAACTTAATTGTAAGGTATATGTCATATCATATACTATTTGGAATAAACAAGTTAGTTTCTATTGTTGGCATGGACCGGATTTCTGAAAAGGGAATCAGCGGTTCACACATCAGCGAAGCACAGTTCAACAAGGTACTTTGTTTTCACTGATGGTAGGTCATAAGCAATTTATTTATTTTATTTTATTTATTTATTTATTCATACTTCATTGCACACTTACTTACAAAATTATAAAAGAAAAAGAAAAGATACATAGGAACAAAAAAAAAACATTTTTGAAGGGTGCAATAGGCGGCCTTATCGCTATAGAGCGATTTCTTACAGACAACCTTACAAATGTATGAAAAAACAATTTGTGAAACGCCTTTGTAAATATCACCGTGAGATTTTCTAATAGTTAGCACCCGGTGAAGACTAATGTCCTACGATAAGCTAGCACTGGAGTAACATTGGCATAACCATTGGCGTTGGTAATTACCATCCTATTTATATTGGTATTATAACATTTAAAAAAAAACGAAAAATGTTATAATTAAGCTCAGTTTTTGCTTTTATTATAAGAGTCATTCGTGACCACAGGATTTACAAGACAAAACACGATGAGTTTATGAGTAAATGCGATATTATGCGATATATTTCTTTTAATCATCTGTTTCTCTCCTTAGGTGTTAATCTTCAGTAGGCTAGTTTGAAACTGGGATCTTCAAAAACCGTAACTATTGTAACTAACGTACCCTACTAGTAGGGTTCAAAGATAATAAGTTAGTAGTTAAATATTTGATTTTACCTTTTACCTGTTACTACCAGATAACTTTATCCTTAAAGCATTTGATGAACCTATTAATATACAGGGTTGATTTGTAGTCACCCACTTCCCGTTTGCGTTCGCTCCCGAACGGTCGTGTCTGCGGCCGCTCCCGAGTGTTCGTATTGCGCTGCCCTTGTTCCCTCCCCCGCACTCGTGCGGGTCAGGTGCCAAGTTAAGCTCTTTCGGAAAGTTTTCTCTTGTGGAGGCTGTGTGGTGTCGGGGCTAATTCATTTGCCCTTTTCAGGGCGGACCCGACTGCTGCCGGCCGAAGCATCGCTGGTCAGGTGGATACGTAACCGTGCCAACGAAGCCTGATCGTCCGCCGTTAACCGGCAATAGGTCCGTACTAGGTCGTTTTCTTTTTCAGCGCAGTTTGTCTTCGATAGACTTTATTTCAGCCCAGCATAATGTCTCGGCACCCTAAGTGCACCGGGCTTAAGTGCGATCATTGCGATGAGATCTTTAGTGGTAAAAAACACTTTGAGGAATATTCGATGGAAATCTACCAAAAGCATAGAATAGTGGTAGCGGATATAGAAGCTTTAGAGTCAGAACACAGTCAGTTGACCGATAAATTCAATCAGTTGTTTTCAAAATTCCAGCAGATGGAAAATGAAAAAGCTGCCCTTCTCGCTCAAATCGAGTCCTTGCAAGAGACTCGTCCTCAGGTCGCCTCCCCTTCTCAGGGGTTCCAAACCGATTCTCCGGCGTCTCCAGATCCATCTGAGTACGTCGCCCCTCTTTCAGATCGCATGCTGGTAGACTCCACCGCAGGCAAACGGAAAACTACCCCGCCGGGTAGTGATTCCGACTCCGCTCCTTTAGTTCCAGAATCTCCTGCTCCATTCCTCCGTTCCTCGGTTTTTCCTTCGCAAAAAATCCAAGTCTAAGAAGAAGAAGCAAGATGCTTCTTCGACTTTATCTCCATCCGTTTCAGCTGCTCCAGCCGCTGTTCCTGCTCCGCAAAATGTCGCACCGGCGTCTGCTCCTGCGCTTTTTGTTTCAGCGATCCCGGCGTCACAGCCTGCGTCGCAATCAGATTCGGCTCCGCCGAAAGTCAAGTCTCCGCCCCCCGTCTTTCTACGGGACAAGAGCCGCTGGACCGAGGTCTCAGCTCTCTGCGGTAGGCACAATCCCAAGATCCAGTATAGTAAGGCATCCAACGTGGGTGATTCTATTAAGGTCGTTGTCAATTCCATTTCCGATTTCAGGAATCTTACTCGGCTTCTTGCTGATCAAAAGCTCGAGTACCACACTTACGCCCTCCCTGAGGAGCGTAAGATTCGTGCCGTCCTCAGGAACGTGCCGTTCGAGCTCTCGAACGAGCAAATCCAAGAGGACTTGTCTTCTCAAGGCTTCCCCGTCGAATCTGTGCACAAAATGCACAGCCGCCGAGGCAAGCAGTTCCCACTTGCGCTAGTGATCCTAGCGAAGAACCCGCAAGGGCAGTCCATCTTCAGAGGCAAGCCCACCGTGTGCGGTCTGTACAACATCCGCGTCGAAGTTCCACACAAGCGTGGTTTCCCAGGTCAGTGCCACCGCTGCCAACTGTATGGTCATGCGGCGGCAAATTGCTTTGCTTCCCCTAGGTGCGTCAAGTGCCTAGATCCGCATGGGACTAAGGAGTGCTCTCGCACTCCCGAATCGCCCACCGCTCCGTCCTGCGTCTTGTGCGGCCAGTCAGGCCACACAGCAAACTTTCGCGGCTGCCCCAAGGCACCGCATGCTGCCAGGGCTACCGTGAAGCCCTTCGAGAACTGGAGAGAGTGACCGCAGCCTAGCTCGGACGCCCCCCAGTCAGTTCAAAAGCCCCTAAGGCCTTTACTTCTATCGTTCCAGGTCAGCGCAGCCGGGTCGCGACTCAATCGCAACCGGCCGCCAAATCGGCTTCCCAGTGCCAGAACGCAAAAGGTTCTCAAGACCGCATGGCGTTCTGGATCCAGCTCGCTCCCATCGACGAGATCCTGGCTTTCGGCGCCGCTCTCGACGCCAGCCCAGAGGGTTTCAACGGTGCTCTTCCGGTCCTAACCAAGTTCGCTCCCCTTATCAGGAAACTCCAGCAAGCTCAACGTTTCTAAACGTAGTCCTTCTTTCCAGCATTCCTATCTCAGAGTGAGTCTGATCACTCTAGATAACATCTTAGTTTCAGCTTTGTCATTTCTGCTAATCTTAGCTTTATTTTTCTCACTTTCAGTTCCTTTTGGTGGCAGCCGTCCGGATGCCGCTCACTGCGCAGCCTCTCTCTCCAATTGGCTGTCGCTCCGATAAATGATCAAGAACCTGAATTAAGGTAGGTCGTAAAGGGGGATGTTTAGTGGGTATGCTCGGCTTCACTGAGTGAGTCTCCACACTGTCTGGGCATTCTATTCTCCGTTAGCCACTGGGGTTAACAGCTTATAGAATGCCCATTCGTCCGTAATAGGATTCATCCTCCTCCCGCTAAAGCTTGCTTTACTGGTTAAAGCTTGTTTTAGGGGGTGCCAAAATTTTCTGTGGCGGGAAAAAAAAAAAAAAAAAAATGTAGTCACCGGGCATTTTTTTTTGAAGTGAAAACTTCTTTAGCGGCGTTGTGCACTTTTTTTGGAATGCGTAAAAAATGTTTAACTCGCGTCAGGTCACGTGTCCTGATCGAAAATTCTTAAGACGGATGGAGAGTAGACAGCTGGCGCGGCGTAGGAGAGGGAGTATCCCTCTCTTTCTACGGCGCGGAGAAAATGTTATACTAGATGAAAATTTTATTAATGTAATGTTTTTTTATTAATATACTTTTATTTTATTAAGCTATTGCATAGCTTCTATCGCGGGCCTTGAGCGTGGGCACCGAATCCAGAAATTCCGTAACGATAAAAACCTAACAAACCCCCACTCCGACCACCGGCACAGCGGTGATACTTTGATTTCATAACTTTACATGCGGGCTTTAATAAACAATCAGCGCCATCTACTAGGAACGTGTGGAACTTCATATTAGATCAAACATAAAATAAATAAATAAATAATAATTGCATAAGTTGATAAAAAATGCTATGCAATAGCTTTACCGCGGCAGTCTACGAGTGCCACACGTCTTTTTTATTATTCAGGTTAGGTCAGGTTTAATTAATTTTCATTTATTAATTAATATAATTTTATTATTAAGATTAGGTTTCGATCGAGTCTACCGTATTGCTTGACGAAATTAGTAATATAGATACATGTACTTACACATTATAGATGTAATATTTGTAATATATCTATAACGTGTAATTGCTTCAAAAAAAATTTTAAAAAACTTTTATGAATTGCCAATGATTTTGAGTGGAGATTTCAACATAAGCTTTACAGACGATAAAAATCAACTATTCATTGAATTTTTAAATAAAGAATATGTATGTCAAATGATCGCAATGTTAGCACAACGAAATACAAAACTGCTATTGATGCGGTCTCTATAATGGTGCGTACAGATTGCTTGTAATCGAACCTGTAATGTAATAACCAGCGCTCGATGCTGCGCTCGGTGTATTTGTGCGTGTATTTCGCACGAACTGAACATACACTGCGAGCATCCTGAGACAAAATGTTTCCATATTTCGTCGCGAGCACGGTCCGTCGACACGCGTTTTTTTCTGTCCGCCAGACTTTAGAAAATTAATAGATCACACGAGACATGGATTGCGAAGACCAGTTAGTAGGTAGAGATCGCGCCAAACATTGCCCTCTGAAGTTGTTGCGGGGAGTTTCGCGCGGGTGTTTTACTTACAAAAAACCTTTCATAAGTTGTAGTAAGTACCTAGTCCAAATATACGCAAATTTCTAAAAAAAAACACAAAGAACATAAACTTCTAAATACTTAACACCTAAAGTTTGCGCTAATAGATGAATTTCTATTAAGTACTTAATAACAAACATATTCGAAATACAGATTTATAACAAATCATAATTCTTGTCAAATGAAACAATTCAATCGATTTAAATCCAAACGTAAAACAAGATACCTACTTATTCATTTTCTCTCAATAGGTAGGTATAAAGGTTAACTCTCACATTTATTTAGAGATACACTATTGGAATATTATAAATATGAAATAATCACAATACCTTTCTATCGTAATAACCTGCATAACAACTCGACACGATAAAACAATATCAAGTAGGTACCTACATACCTTCAATCAAAATAAGACATATAACCATCTATCTACATCGGTAATTGTTCCAAGAACAACGTAGGTAATAAGATTTTACCGCGTCGGCCATAAGATTTAACAAGAATATTCTAGATATATCAAACAATATTAAAAAGAACTCAGTTTACAGCTTTACAGCTACCACATTATAACTAAAAATATAGGTTCATACAACATTGGCTTCTCGAAATTTCTACTAGGTATCTCAAATTTCCGAAACAATTGTTGATGGAGCTTTACATTAATATGCGGATTTTTTATACTTTAAAATATAACAATACATCTTTTCGTGCGTCTCAGTCGAGACGCAAGTATTTTTCGGTCGCTAATTTATAAGACCAATTTGTTATTCAAACGTAAACATGATTTTTTGACACAAAACGTATTTTTGTTGAACACTTCCTATTCAATTTACAAAGTTTTTTATTTGTTTATATAAAAAAAGTATATTTGCAGTCATAAAATTAAATGGAAGTAAACACAAAGTAGGCAAATGTAATTTAAACGCTGAAGGCGGGCAGCCCTGTCACATGTGAACGGACCGCGGCGCTGCTGTAGGCATTTATTTCAATGATGCGGCCGAGTTGAATTACTGTAGATATCTGTACTGTTGTGTAAGTATGATATTGAACTATCAAGTCCTCGCATTTGGAAAGTGATCTACATATATGAAATTTCACCACAGCTAAAGTTTATACGAGGATTTAAAAATGTTATTGAAGTCGGTTTTTTAAATACATCAATATATAATGATAAATCATCAATTCATAAAAAACGTGCTGAAGATCTAGACGTTGGTTGCGGCGCACCACATTTTATAAAAGGAGAAAAGGCAGAGAATTGCTTACAGTTGATAAAACAAAAACTTTACAATTTCTGGTTTGTTTAGGTACCTACATCTTTACCATAAAAATTAATTCTAATTTATCTCCTAAACGATTAAACTGATTAACATCATTCAAATGGATAAATTGGTTTTATGCCTAGAGCTTTCATTTGACATCATAATCATTAAGATAACTTAACAAACAAAATATACCTATTTAAATACCTATTATGAAATGCAAAACAATAAAAAATAATTCAATATGAATTGCAATCCGCGTCCCTTTGATGTTATCCAAAAAACCGACAATTCACGGATAGCGTAGAGCGCGCTTCGAGCGTCACTACACAGGAGCAAGTTTCACGCACACAGGCGCAATTCCTGTTCGCGACCGGTGCTCGCGCAATGTGAACGGGCGCGCGAACGCCCGTCCACATTGAGCATCGAGCATTTTTTGATGTTATTCAAAAAACAGAAAATGTACGGATAGCTTAGAGCAGGCCACGAGCGCGCTCTACTGCGGCTCAGTTCGCGCTCGAGAGGCGTACAAATCATGGGAACTTTTTTTGCAGATTACATTACAGGTTCCATTACAAGCAATGTGTACGCTCCATTAGACATTTTAGGTTCTAATCAAAACTGTTCGTTTCTTACTTCAGCTATCATAAACCGATCGTATCAGTTTTAGAGATTGGCGATGATGGTTCTGGTGGTCTGGTAGAAAGTATTTTTTTTTACAAAGAAATGAATATAGGTATTCGCTTACATATTAAGCAAACCATGGTCACTCTTAATTACCATTGAAATAAAGACGACTTCATGCTATTTTGTACATTTTGTTGCACTACGTCGTAATATTATCAATTGAATACCGCTTCGTAGTGCTATATTCATCAACAGCGACATTTTTTTTGTACTGAGCGACGCTTAAATAAATATACAAGTACGTTTATATAGTATCAAAGAAACTAACATTTAAATTTGGCTGGTGACTGAAAAACAACCCTGTATATGTGTTTCAACTTAGATCAAAGTTTTGCTCAAAGTAGGATTTGATGTTGTAATTAAATTAGGAACTTAGTAAGTACAATCGCGTCCCGTCCCGGTGTTCCAGTTAAGATTTTTTTCCCTAGAACGGCTTTTGGATCGAAGCTCTGCCTACTTTTCTCTGCGTTTTACTTTTCATCATCGGTGTGCTTGCACTTTGTTTACTCCTTGTTATTTACTTAGTCGCAGGTAAACCCTTGTCAATGCCGGTTAGTTTTTTTGTGATCCCTTTTTCTCCGAATATTATTAAAACACTGATTAAATATGTTGGCTCTCTTTCATTTTGCAAAAGAGTAAAAGAAACAAAACATTTTATAAACTATTTCAATTTGATATTTCATATGAATAAGGGGGTAATGCTAAATTTTTTAACTTGTCTTATTTGTTAAATAAGATTTCGAGATCACATCATGTCTTTTTTTAACATAAATTTCCATTTAAAAATATGTTTGTATCTAAACAGTGAAACCATTTAAATGTAATGATTTGTTATTTTATATTTTTTTATTTAAATAAAAATACATGATTTGATCTCGAAATCTTCTTTACCAAATAAGACAAGTTACAAGGCGGAGCTAACCGAACTGCCTAGTTATTAAAGTGCAAATGAATTTAGCCTTAAAAGTAGAACACCGGAACATTTTTCGATAGTACCTATTAAGTACCGTACCTGAAAACTATTCTTATCAAGGTTGAAAAGAACTTAACAGAACAATTTAAGCAGATTTAACCCTTCCTAGGTTTTTTTTATTTTGAAGCAATTTAAAAAAGGTACATAAGTAGTTCCGTAAAAATGATATTGTGCATGAAAGCAATAGATTTAGAAAAAAACAAAACTAGCTTTATATTAAAATGTCTTATAATTTTAAAATAAATAGTTATTTAAAATGCCCTTAAAGAAATATTTGGAAAAATATTATTATTAATAGTATTAGAAGCAATAAACTTTGTAATAATTGCTGATTCTTGAGAATTTGAAAAGTAAAATAAATCAATAGTATCATTACCTACTTTTAATTTTCGATCGAGTAAAATTAAACCAATCACCTGCTTCAGGGGGTAATTGATACTATCACTAATTGATTAACTTGTATTTGCCCGCAACTTCGTACGCGCATAAACATTATATATATTTAACACAGCTAGTCACTCATTAAAGAACTTTTATACCGTGCACTCAAGAAAAAATATTTTTTATAAAGAAAGAAAGAAAGAAGTTCCCGTGTGAATTTACGGACTTCCCTTCCTAACTCAACCAGGGACCGGAACCGCTTACCCTTAAAGATGTTTTTGATTGGGTTTTTCATAGACTTGTTTTAAAAAACCCTATCAATTTGGTAACCGTATCGAAGACTTACCCTAATTTAAGGCTTACCATATCAATAGAGTTAGCTTCATGTAAGCAGTAAGCCTCTCGAAAACCCTATTGAAGGTTACCGATTCAAAAGGGTTTTAAAACCTGCAGGCAAATTTAATCTCTAAGAATATCAAATTATCAAAAATATCACCATCTATTCAATCTCGCACTTCGAATTATACTTCCAAATTCAACAGCATGCGCGGAAAGAGATAGAAATAGGCTAACCCTATCACAGGGTAAGCGCATCCGAAAGTAGTTAACTTTATTCAAAGTGTTACCACGTCGATAGGCTTACCATATCAATAGGGTTACACATCTATATGGTAAGATTTTGATAGGGTTACCCTATCAATAGGCTTAATCAAATAAAGGGGTTTTCCGGTCCCTGAACTCAACTAGTCATTTTTTGGGGAACCTTTACGCCAATTATCACATCCGTGTACTGAAGGAATAAGATTTTTACAAACTAAAAATTACAACCAGTTCCCGTGGGCATTGCGGGAATTCCTTCCATTATACAAACAGGCACCTATTGAAGAACCTTTATACCAAGTATTACATCCGTGCACTAATGGAAAAAAAAAATTTTGGAAATTCCGTGCATGAAACAACCAGTATTTTTTTTGTGGAATCTTTATGCTAAGTATCATTTCCCTGCACTCAAGGAATAAGAATTTTCATACAAACTAAAAAGTACAATAATTCCCGCTCCCGTGGGAATTTCGGGAATTCCTTTCCCTAAAATCTTTAAGGATTGTATTTTCCAAATTTCAGCTCGCTACGGCCAGGAGTTATGGCTGTACGCAGTCTGTCAGTCACTCAGTCAGTAACGTAAGAGTATATTAAGAAGAATTTGTACCAAAAACAGTTTAAAACAACCTCGCGTCTCGCGCTCCTCATAAGATTAATTTCAAACAATATCCCAGTGTTATCTAACAATATTTAAGTGATGACGACCTGTTGGAGGTTATATACATTGCCTTCTATATCAGAGGTCTTGGGTTCGAATCCACAGATATTAGTCGTCAAGTCATGGATTTTTATATGTTTATTTTTGTTTATTCTAAAAAAATATGTATTTATTCAATATTTTATTTTATTTTATTTTATTTTCATCGGACAACAAACGGAGTTACATAGCTAAATACAAAATTTGGGTTATAAATAACAGAGCACCATTGAAATGTTGTCGCCTATTACTCTTACATGCTTGTTACAGTTAATGTTATTTAACAATTCAGACAAAAAAAATGGAAAAAAAAATTAAAAATTTGAAAAAAACATAAAAAAAGGAAACAAAAGTACACAAAATCTTTTGATCACCTGACGGAATCGAACCAATGCCTTGTTAATATATTTTTTAAAAAGATAGGTTTTGAATGGAATATATCCAAGTCATGAATGTCACCAAGGTTATTAATGAAGTTTGCAGATCTAATAAAATAAGAATTTTTCCTATAGTTTGTACTGCAAGGCTGCACATGTAGATAAATTGTGTGCCGTACAGATCTTGATGGAACCCTCAAGTATATTTTGGATAATAAATCTGCAGAATCAAACCCGCTTTGCAATATCTTCACCATAAAGAAAACATCCGCAATTCGGCGCCTCTCCGTGAGTGGTAATATGTCATGCCTCTTACATCTCGCTTCATAGGATTGGTCAAACTTTTTACATTTGAATTGAAGATGCCTAAGAAACTTTTTCTGAATCATTTCTAGTCGGTTAATGTACACATCATATTGCGGATTCCAAATCTGCGAACAGTACTCGAGAATACTGCGTACCAAACTACAGTAAAGAATTTTAACTGTTTTTATACAATTGAATTGGGCACTAGATCTAAACACAAAGCCCAAGGTTTTATTTGCTTTTTTATAAATATAATCTATATGTTTCTCATAGGTCAATTTAGAGTCCAAAAACAACCGAAGATCCATAATTTCATCAACTCTCGTGAGCTCCTGTTCCTGAAGATAATAAGAAAAAAATAAGTTTTGTTGCTTTCTAGAAAATGTAATCTGGTGACATTTGGATACATTTAGGTCTAACTTGTTAATTTTACAGTAGTCCTGAAACCTCATGAGATCTTTTTGCAGGAGTATGCAATCATTTAACGTCTCGATTTTTTTGTATATCTTCATGTCATCAGCGTAAAGCAAAACATTTGACTCTAAGAAACAAAAACTTACATCATTGATGAAGATATTAAATAACAAGGGACCCAGTAGAGATCCCTGGGGAACTCCAGATGGGACTGATCGCCATGAGGAACGATAACCATTTAGAGCAACTGATTGTGTACGATTCTTAATATAAGACGTAAGCCATCTATATAAGTTTCCATGTATTCCTGCCTGCAGAAGCTTTTGTAGCAGTATAGTGTGATCGATGCGGTCGAAAGCTTTACTATAGTCAGTATATATTGTGTCAACCTGAGCACCACTGTCCATAGACAGTGTAACAAAATCAGTGAATGTTAAAAGATTTGTAGTTGTTGACCTATTTCTAAGAAAACCATGCTGTTGCTGAGAAAATGAAGTTGAAAGAGCGTTATACACTTGACTATGAACCAATTTCTCAAAAGCTTTCGCAAAGATACACAACTTCGAGATTGGTCTGTAGTTTTTTACGTCTGTCCTATTTCCCTTTTTTAAAATGGGGCTAATGAATGCAGATTTCCATAAAACTGGTACCATACCTTCCTTTAAAAAGCGTTTAAAAAGAATCACAATGGGTGTAGTTAAAACTTTGGAGCATTTAACAATAAATATCGGTGGTAAATCATCAGGACCTGCACCTTTGCTTAAATCTAATGTGTTTAAGATCTGATATACGTCCTTTTCTGCTATGTGTATATCGCTTATAGATTGAGCCGAACTTAGGTCATGAGAATTATGTATGTTTATATATTTCTTAAGTATATCAGTTAACTAGTATCCATAGCACAAGTTCTTTAAGAAACTTAATTTGGGCTAGATAAAGTTGTGTGGGTGTCAGAAATATATATTTATTTATTTTCATATATGATCGCCGGTTACGGTTACTTTTGACTAGGCCCTTTTCCCAAATGTTGCCAGTTTGATCGGAGTACGTTTGCCTAGGCCGGCTCCTTCCAAAAACACCATCCATTCTTGTTCTGTACACCTCTTTCGTAAATCTACTTTCACTCATCCTTTCTAAATGCCCAAACCACCGTAGCATACCCTTTTGAATCTTAGTCACTACATCCTCTTTCAATCTGCATCCCTTTTTTATTTTACTGTTGCGCACCCTATCACTCAATTTCACTCCACACATGCTTCTCAACGCTCTCATCTCCACAGCATTAATCCTGCTTTTATGTCTCTTCTGCCACACCCAAGATTCACTACCGTATGTGCATAAGTGTTGGCGCCAAAACTCCTTCGAGCCTTATTAGCCTTATTCGGTATAATTTTGCTTGCCATAACCGAGTATAAGGTGCCATTAACACAACTTCCTGCTTTACTCTCCTTTCAATATCACCCCACACTTCCCATATCTTGTAAACAAGGGCCTCAAGTATACAAACTCTTTCACTTGTTCCACTTTTTCGTCTTTTATCCTCATATTGCATTCCGTTATATCTTCATTCCTCTCCATAACTATGACTTTCGTCTTTCCAACATTCACTCTCAAACCTTTCCTTTAAAATGACTCATACATCACATTGACCATTTGTTGCAATTCCGACGCTGACGATGCAAGTAAAACCTGGTCGTCGGCGTAAAGCAGAGTTTTGATCACTGTCTCATTCATTTTAAAGCCACATTCAGATTCTCAGATCTTTCAAATCCATGAATAGGTTGAACAGCCATGGAGACGCTTCACAGCCCTGTCTTTTACCGCGTTCGATGATTAACCAATCAGTATAGTCATCGTTAAACCTGACACAGGCACTCGAGTCCTTATATAAGGATTTGAGTGCACGTATCAAGTCACTACCACTAATCTCATACTCGGATAGAGTTGACCACAGCTCATTTCTCACCACACTGTCATAAGCCTTTTCCAGGTCGATGAAGCAGCAGAAAACCTTTGGGTGTTTGGCCAGAACCTTCTCGGTTACTGATCTTAAGGAAAAGACTTGATCCGTTCACGCCATCCCCTTTCGGAATCCCGCTTGCTTTCTGTTTCATTCATCACTCTCTCATTTAATATATTTGCATACATTTTGCCTACAATACTCAGAGGACTAATGCCACGGAAGTTTTTGCATTCCTGCTGTGAGCCCTTGACTTTATAAAATGGCACAATAACGGCTTTGCACCAGTCATCTGGAACACGGCCAGACCGCCAACACTTATTGAATATCTGGTACAACAGGTTTGCTGTGACACCTTCACCTGCATGACATGACACCACCACCCAGAAGCAAGCAAATTTTCGAAAAATCTTTGAATGCAGTTTTATTTATTTTCCAAAATAAAGGAATGTTTCTTTAGAGTAAAATTTGCTATCTCTATTATGTAGAGTACTTTCCTTTCAGGGGTACTTTGCATTCAAAAATTCCACCCTGTATATTAATTGCTTTCGTTGGTTTAGACGAACTTTTTATATGTATATTAATATATTAAAAGAGTTTCAGTGAGATTTTAAACACTTTTCACGTGGGCGTTATTTCTCTCTCAGTTGGTAACAATTTTTGTTAGTTAAAATTATAAAGACCGAGATAAAGTCTTTCGAGATTTTAAGTATGATAACTGTAGTATTACGCTGATAAATTGATATTTTGTGAAAACAACAACATGACTAATGATAAAATCTCTTTTATTGAGTGGCAATATTATGACAGTTCCATCAAGATTGAAAATCAAGATACATTCAAAACAAATTGCAAAAAAAATGTTGAACAGTAGAAAAGCTTTAGTTAGGTATATTTTATATTGCAAATATCTTACTTATAGTATAAATATGAATTGGAATGAGGAAATTTGAATGAATTCAAAATTGGATGGGTGTGTGGATATTTGTTCCTAAGTCAAGGCAGAACGGCTCTACGGGTTTGGATGAAATTTGGCATAATAATAGTTTACAGTCTGGAATAGCACATTAGGAACTTTTCATTCCGATATTCTTGCGGAATTTGAAATTGCGCGGGAAAAACGCGCAAAACAGTAAGTAATAAAGTAAAAGTTAATCTGAAATTGTTTTACTGTCGAAATTGTTTTAATCTCATTTAAAATCCTAATGTGAATAAATAATCAAGTAAATACTTTCTTGAAATCAGACAGTATAATATTGTACTACTACGATAATTCAAGTGAAAAAATTCAAAAAATTGAAAAAGTTTTATTCATCTTAGGAATTTCACAAAACACTTGATGAAGTCAGTCATCACATACTTCGGCTTTAACTAGTTGCTGATAGTTGTTAAAAAAGATATTACAGTAGACCAAGAGACAAAAAAAGCCGGCGGAAAAAAACTCCTGGTACTCTATTTCAGTCAGAATTATCAAATTAATACAAATAGGTACAGTACATATTGACCGTGACATGAAAAAAAAACAAACACAAGACAGCTAATTGTGAGAGCCAATGTCATGCCACAACCAAATTGCTTACATAGCAGATGCAATGAGATATGGATGCACAATACGATCATGACAAACTGGGACCAGAGTATTTGAACAAGAATGGAATAAAATAGTCATAGTATCATTAGCAAAACGACCTGGCACCGCTAGCAGCACCCGTTCACGAGTTAACGCAAGCACCAGCCATCACCCTCCTCAACCATATTTTAGGGAAGAGGGGGACCCGATACCCGACGCTACCACTAGCCATGCCGCCTGAGGGAGCATGACGTTCTTGCTGTTGTCTTGACAAGAAAATAAGTGAGTGGGACAGTCACCAGCATGTCATATATATACCGCACAGCCAAGCCGTACACAAAATTATTAAGTAATTGGAAATTTTTAGAAATATCCTGTTGTGCTTAATCCCATGCCTTTTTATCATCTAAGTAATCTTTAGTTTTATAATAAGCTTTTCGAGATAGAGTGTTTTTAATGATTTATTTAAATTTATTGAATGGCAGGGATTGAATTGACTTCGGAATTCTGTTATATATACGTATTGACATTCCAATAAATGATTTGCTGCTTTTAGCCAGCCTTAATTTAGGAAACGCTAACTTATGGTCGTTCCTAGTTCTTACAGAGTAATTTGTATTATGATTATCTTTCCTAGTTTTAAATTTATTACTATTCTTATAAATATACATAATGTTTTCATAAATATATTGTGATGCAAGGGTCAAGATACCAATCACTTTAAACTTTTCTCGAAGAGATTCTCTGTTTCCAAGTTTATATAAGAAATAAAAAATCCTCGTTATTATAGGTAAACAAAAGCTTCTTAACACAAATATTTTGGCATATTCATCGACTTATGCCAAATAAGCCGACAGAAATATCTCAAATGTATCGAAAAAATAAAGAAAGTGGTTTTGTAAAAAGAAAAAAGAACTAGGTCTGAGGATCGAGGTACGAAAGTAGGACTGAAAATCCGATAAATTCCTTTGAGATATTTTTGTTTACTTTCAAATTTGAGGGAAAAGTCTGGCATGATTCTATATTATGTTTTACAAATTAGATGAAGATATTCCACGATGATTTTATATTTAGATAAGCCATTGTTATTTTTGTAATAAAACAAAACTTTAACTTTAATTTTGCCTGCATACCATTCCATCTTTTTTACTTCTGGTGAAATGAGGAAGATATTTTAACAACTTGAATATAGAGTTTTTTTTATTTTTTAAATTAAGAAAATTTATCATAAACATGAAAATGGAGAAAGGAAAAAATAAAATTTATCTTAGGGCGGCTTGCGTAACATTTGGTCTAAACAGAATTTAGTTAAATGAGTTTATCTTTAATAATTGTTATGTAAAAGTTGGTTCATAGGAGTGACTGACTTGATCCTGCAAAAAAAAATATGGCTAATTAACTACCTATCTATTTATTGAATATTCATTAATAATAAGTTTATTTCCTTACTTGTTGCTAGTTTTTAAATGTGGGGCTATTTGCTGTCACAACATTATAGTGGTTTCTTTCGTTAAAAGAAACCTTCTGAAGAATTTGTCGTTCGAATACATTCCAAATAAGTCTGCTCTCTCAAACAATTCCCTCGGTCTGTTGATATATTCTATAATCTCCTCATCGTCGTCAGAATTCCCACAAATCCATCTTACAAACTTCCTACCGAACTCTTTACAATCTTTTATAAAATAATAGTAATATTTCTATAACCTCAAAATGATGATGCTCGATTGCTACTAAACGTATTTAGCGACGCTAAATCGCCATCTTTGGGTATTTAACTTTGACAGTTCGTTAAACGTGATTAGTGCCTAAATTTTTGTTGTGCGAGACGCTACTTATAATTAGCAGACTAAATGCGTTTACGTCGCTCTTAAACTGTATTTAACGACGATGCGCAAGCCGCCCTTAGTTTAGTAAAAGTATGTATCTACTCGGGGGCGGAAATGTTATTCAATCAATGAACGGGGTCAGTTTTAAAAAAATCATTGACATATGTTGTCCTACCGGCACTCATCAAGTCCGTCCTCTAATGAAAAACTGTGAATTATTTTTATAAAAAATGACCTAGCCAATCAGAATCAACTTTTCAGATCAATTATTTAATGAGATGAAGAAAAAAAAACTCTAAAATAACGTCAAAGGATGTTATAGTCTTTCCCCTCAACAGATGTGGGGCCAATAAAAAGTAACACTGTATATTTTTTCTATCTTGCGTAGATTTTGAGAATTAAATACTTACCCAATAAAAAAAACGCCCTCTTAAAAAATCTCAATTTGAACACAAAAAATGTACCTTCAAACAATTATAGTGGGGCTTAAGGTTACTGAGGTAAGTTGTTCCGACATCCTAGTCACGCTAATTGCACCTGGTATCTAAATCGAAAACGCAACACGTGCCCCACTGACTGATTGAACAATATTTTCCAGGTATATGTCGTGCATAAAAAATAATCAGTAAATAAATTCTTGATGTTTTTATACAAAATATGTTTAGCGGACTTACTTGCGCTAAAAATGGAAACCTCTCGCCATTAAACCTTTCGTATGCGTTTTTGGACACGTGCCATTGTGGTAAGGTGTTTCATTTTTTTTTTCTCAACTATTTTAAACAATTTATCTATACACTGTTCTTTATCGCCATAAAAATATTATAGTCATGCTTCTGCAGCATGCGAGATAATGCAAAAAGCTGCAAATGCTTTTATACGTAAATTTTTCATATACCGGGTGGCGCAAAAGTAGTAGCGCAAAAGTAGTGGCGCTAAAGAAAATACAGTTTTTTTATATGATATTTCCTGTCATTTTGTTGTTGAAAATTGTGTAGTGAACATATGTAAAATACACTGAAAATAAAAATGGACCGTTTTACTCCCCAAGAACGTGGAATAATCGTGTCAATGTTGTTACGGAATAATTCCTCAGTGATAAAAGCACCACGTGAATTTCGTCGACGATTTCTCGACCGTCCACCACCGATTGGTGGCACAATTCGACACTTTGCCACACGCCTTGAAGCAACTGGCTCAACATTGCATGGACCTAAGTCTGGGAGACCAAGAGCAAGCCGTTCAGCTGAAAATATCGATGCCGTGCGCGAAGATGTGGAAGAGTATCCAGAAACATCAATAAGACGACTTGCCACCCAGTTGGGCATTTCCAGACGGACCCTGCAACGTATTTTGGTGAAAGACTTAAAGATGTTCCCGTATAAAACTCAATTGATTCATGAGCTGCTGCCTACTGACCACCGAGCTCGTCTAAAATACAGCTAGCGTGTTATAAACCTCCACCTTGAAGAGGATGATTTTTCTTCAAAATTGGTTATGAGTGACGTAGCGCATTTCCATCTCTCAGGGCTGATAATCCACGCATTATTCAAGAAACACCTTTACACCCACTAAAAGTTACTGTATGGTGTGGACTCTGTGTTGACAGAGTGATCGGACCCTACTTTTTCGAACACGCTGGAGGCAATGCGATAACTGTCTCTGGAGAACGCTACAATACCATGTAACGTTAGTTTTTGATACCCAGTTTGGACGAATTGGAGCTGGAGCACATCTGGTTACAACAAGACGGCGGCGCTACGGCACATACAGCGCGCGACACTATGGACTTAGTGAGAAACGCTCTTCCAGGCCGAGTTATCTCTCGTTTTGTTGATTTGCCTTGGCCTGCAAGATCACCCGATCTGACCAGTCCAGACTTCTTTCTATGGGGTTTTTTGAAATCTCGGGTGTATGTAAACAAGCCACAGACTCTCGCAGCTCTAAAAGAAAACATTCATCAAGAAATAAGGAACATATCCTAGGAAGTGTTACGGCATGTTATGCAAAATGTCATAAATAGGCCTCAAATGTGCATCAACTCCGGAGGTCACCATATAAATTCATCATCTTTAAATCCTAATAGTACGAAATTTAATGGCACAAATATACATTTAAAATACCTAAATCTAGTATTCTAATTTAGAAAAAATGTTATAGCTGAACCAAATAGGGTCTTTACTTTTGCCCCTTTTGTTCTGGAGAAAGTGTCACAAAACCATCCTTCTTCTCCAAAAAAATCCCGATGTAAATAGTCGCTTACATGTTCATAGAACAGTTACTTGACTTTTCTACAAGTCAAAGCAGAATTACTCAATAAAAGCGTAAAGAGATTTTAAAATACTGTACAACAGCATCTCAAAGCAGTCAACGCAGATATTAGGTTAACTACTTATATTTTCTTCCTTGCTAGTAAATTCCTTACTTCCTTTGATAGTAAAATGAGAAATGTTCGTGTTTTTACGAAAGCAAAATATGCAAGATAATTTTAGACTACCACTATAAAATTTCATAATGCACATATTTGTTAAAATCTTTAATATGAATACTTACTACATTTTCAGTTCTGAATTTAAACACACAAAAGAATCTTCATTAAAGTACCTATTATTATAATATAAATTACAAAATAGTAATCAGATACGAACTTTGAGGAAAGCATGTGACCATCTAATATCGTGCGCATGTTAGCTAACATATGATAAAAAAAAATGGGGAATTTTTAATTGCACCTCTATTTAAAATTTAATCAAACAGTAATTATCCACTAATAATGTACCAGCATATCAAATGACGTGCGCGAGCCGAGCGAGCGAAGCGAGCGGTGCCGCGGCAGCGGCCGGCGAAGCGCCATAAACCTGGTCAGCTATCATAGTTAACCCTGTCAACAACCCCGACATGCTTATCAGAAAATAATAATATAATTACTTACCACCAGTACTATGCTGTAATACAAAATTACTAATAGATAGGTTAGCTTAGGTTAGGTTATCTTTAAAATTGAATAGGTGTCGTATTCCAAAAAAAAACAGATAATATAATGTTTTGTTGCACTAAAAGGATAATAAGATTTACTATAAGTTAACAGATAGTAATTCAGTAAAATAGTTTAGCTTTAAACATCAAACAGTGTAATATATTTGATTTATTTGATGCGCAATTATGTGCAATTTAGTGTGCAATTCAGTATTTTTGATAGCAATTTCGAATACTTTGAAAGAAAAATCTGGATTTACAGTTCTAAGATTAAATACTACCCAAAAAAAAATTTGTAATATTTATCTTGACGACGCAAGTCTTTATCGACGGTCTTATGCTAGCGCTGCTGGTGGACCTGTTACACGTTGCTTGTCAACTTTTATTTTATTATTATTATTATTTTTAATTTCAGATTGTTTAAACTGCTGCTATTTCTCAATAAATATAAAACTGTTACTGCTTGAGGTACGGAGTGACTGCCGGACAACATACAATCATAACTACTGGACTAATGGCGGGTTTCAATATCATGATAACTGTTCGTTTTGTCCACGAACAGTAGAATTTACTACCAAAATGCCTTTCTATATTCAAAATCTTGACATCAAAACACTGCTTACGAACTGTTTGACTGTAATGGGTTGCTAGGCAACGTCGTTACATTTGACCCTTTACAAAATAAGTCATTTTATCTAGCCAAAGGCGACGTAACAAGTTATTAATAAATCAATGAGTTAAAGGTGGCATGGCGACCTGCTGCGGCCAATAGCAAATTAAGTTTTCATCACATATGACCAATTACTGCATAAGTAATTTTATATAGTACGATAAAAAAAGTACAAGTATATTGAATGACATAATTTTTCTTTTAAATATTTACTTTGAGGTTAAAAATGTGATTTTACCAATTGAAAAATGAGTCAAAGGATAGGCGTTTCGTTTTACGTAAAAAGCTCTAAAAACATACAATAATTATATTTATTGACTACCAAAACATAGCAACAATAAATTGAATAAGTTTATAAAGAGACCCCGCCAATGACGGCTACCATTCCCAAAAAGCATACAATCACTACGACCATTCCTACGATTCCATAGAATTACATGCTTTTTTGTCCAGAATAGGAGAGCCTGAAAACATAAACTAAAATTATAATTCTGTAAATAAGTTTGTACAAATCTTAATATTGCATAATAAAGCTATTTAACTGAATTTATTTTATTTGTTTCGTCATGTCCGACAAGACATTTTTGGCGCTTGACGTTGTTAGCATGAGGGTGAAATAAGGGTTCCCATTCAGTAAAATCACCATATTCTCAGGGAAAAACAAATGCATGAACATGTTTGAAAATAGAAATTATTTATTTTCAAGAAAAAGTTAGATCTGATAAGTGAAAACTGATCAAACTTTAAAAATATTTTTTAATAAATATTGAATAAAAGTATCAAAATCTTTTACTGTAATTGGGTTTGGCAAATATCATTTATCAATTTTTAATTTCTTCAACTTCGTCATCCCTACTGTCTTCGATCTTTGAAAATAGTTCTAAGATGAAAGGCTTTTCTAAATATCTTTCTTTCTAGCGAAATCCTTCATGTTTTCTTTACATGAGACCACTCATATGGCGGTAAACGCAATATCTGTAAAGTTAGCTAAATTAAACTAAGATGCAAAACAAAGAACCCGTAAGAAACAATAGAATTAGTGTATCCTAGTGTTTTTTAAATTCCATAATAAATTGTATATTGGAAACCGTCAGAATATTTTACCATAATTGACTACCTAATTACAATAATTAAATATAATTGACAGTACTATATCAAGTGTCGTATCAAAAAAAATATTCTATTATTCTTAATCATCGTTACCATTTCTTTCTTCAGAATAAAATAAAATACTTTAAGGATCTGCTGAGTTTAATTCACTTTTCATAAAGTCCTTACAGCAGTCTGTAGCTCATCTCCTGGAATCGTAGTTTCATTTAAGCATAAGAAAAAAAAATACGTTTCAAAAATACAACTTTCAAATTATGGCAATATGGCAGAGGCAACTTTCTTGTTTACTCTTTTTATGGATTTATAGGGACTTTATATTGTTTTTCTTTCTTAAAACAACTTCTTCACTTTTACCACCACCATAAATAATTCCACATTTTACATGTTTTCGTGTTTTTTTAATTTTTTTTTTTATTTAAAGTACAAAAATAAATATGAGACGGCAAAAGTCATAAAGTGACACTTAATAAGATCGTGGTTACAATTATTTTTTTTGCCACACGCCAAAAGACCGGCCTATACATTCATAGATATATACGGCATATTATCAAGGTAAGGTGTGTGTGTGTATAATGTGTCTTTTTTGTTAAATATATTGGGTGTCACCTTGCGCGATCTAACCCTTGAATCTTGATCTTAAGGATGTAAAAAAACTATTAATTACCTAGTAATACGTATTAAGAAAGCTCATATTCAAAAATGTTATATAAGGTAGGTATTACTTGGTGGTAGGCAGGCAGGGGTTCTTTTTTTATGCAACATGACTTATTTTCGTACAAAAGCATTTTATAGGCTGGTTGTAACATTATTTCATTATTACCATAACTTTATTTTCAGTGGTGTAGCTAACTGTACACTTGGTAGCCGGCAGATATATAAAATATGGCGGAAAGCCTTTATTCAGTTTAAATATCATACAGATAATTTGCGAGTGCGTGATATTCAATTAATCACATATTTCTTTGGTACGTCATATACATAGGGCAGAGGCCCTATGTATATGACGTACCAATATACAGAGGGCCCATGCCAAATTTGAGAACTTACAGCTCGTGGCTAATTGATATTGTGAAACGCTATTTTTTTTTACCAGTTTTGTACCTGTATCGGTTACTCATACCAGCCAGGTGAATATTAAAACCCGCCAGAGAGCTAAAATTTGAAACATTATTTGATATCCTGAAATTTAGTTTTTATGAAAAATCTTAACTTAAACTTAAGTGCACCGATGTGAAATATGGTGAAATTTTGATGGATTTTGAATTTTGATGAATGTTAAACGGAGTGTCGACCCATTACAATATCACTTATGGATTTTGGAAATATGTGTTAAAGTGGTGCAAATTTCCAATTATTGATAAAATTCTATACTTTTCTATGTCTTTGTAATTTTAATCTCAAGAATTAGTTTCCATTGAAATACCCAACTCATTCTACTGATAAAGATTTGATAATATCACAGGTTTTGCTTAACAACTAAGTATCAAATAGTAAAAAAACATCAGATTATCTCAAAAAGATTATGTTAACTGTTTTCTGTCAAAATCAAAGATGAATCTTGAGAACTCCTACTGCTACAGTTTTAAAACTTTCACGATTTGAAAAAAAAAAGATAATTGTCTTATCTTATACGATGTATGCAAAGGTATTAATGGAGATAGTGATGAATGAAACAGAAAGCAAGATTTGGGATATGCAAGCGGAATTTCGAAATGGGATGGGATGCACGGATCAATTATTGAAAATGAAATGAAAAACTTTGATTCGCAGTAGGTATTCATATTCACTTAGCGAACGTCAGACGCTGAAAGAGGGCGGCGTGGGTCCGGACGACATGACGAATCCTGGGGAGGCCTCCATCCAGAAGTGTACGTCTCTCGGCTCATGAACATCATGATCGCTAATTATTCACCAATGTCTTGGTATTGTCTACTACTACCCTAGAACTACCCTAGAACCCTAGGTAGACCGAGAGTGGAAAAAGCCGGCGGAAAAACAACTCTCGGCACTCTTTTGTAAAAAGTGCTCATTATAGGTACAATAAGGCAGAAATACAGCTCTAGTATGAGAACAAACAAACAGAAGACAGCTATTCGTTCTTGCCAAAATCATGTCACTGCCGACCTACTCACATAGTGATTAATAATTAATATTTGGAAATAACCTGTGGAGACATCAATCCCACGCTCTTTCATCGTCTAAATAATCTTTGAGTCTATAGAAGCCTTTTTTGCATAATGTTTCTTTGATAGTTCTTTTAAATTTATTTAACGTTACAGCCCGTTCACACATGATACGTTTTACTGTGTCGATGTGTGTTTTAATGTATGAATGGTCGGTTAGGGATTGAATTAACTGCGGTATTTTATTATAAATACGTATTGACCTTCCTTTTTCGAATTCCTTGTTCAGCCGTGTTCATCGTTTCAACAATCACTTGTATTGAACAATCGATTCCTAGCATATCTTGAGACCCACAAGCTCCAATATGGTATATTGCTAAGTATTTTGAAATCACTCAACATTTCTCGAATTTACAGATTTACACTCAGACTAAAGGAGACATTTTAGATTTACAGATTTACACTCAGACTAAAGGAGTTATTGGAGCTACAAACACTACCATAAAAGATTATCTATATCAAACTGGGGTATAACTCATGGGCTGGGAGTCAATCCAGCCAAAACACTATTGATTATTATAAGAGCAGCAAAGACCTTGGACAAGATCGACTGGGACCAACTTCCTCAGGTTGTTTTTGATGGAGTACAACTTAGTTAAAGTACTGTAGTTAAAGTACTTTTGGTTTGCTAATTGACGCTCATTTGTCGTGGAAACCACAAATCGGTGTTTGCAGCAGCTGGCTCCCTAAGGAGACTGAGAATTTTTTACCCATATCAACCAGAATTGCCCAGTATCGCACAATATCTCCTTATCTCGTTTATTAATACTAGATTGAGCAGACATAAGCTACTTTAATTTAACTGAGGAGCAATTGAATAAGCTTGAGCACCTTCAAAAAAGCTTGAGCGTCTTCCGAAAATCTGGAAAATGGATCAACCTTATCCTGCCCTTCCTCATATTTAAAGAAAAAGTTCACATTTCGGCATCAAGACCATGAACGTAAATTGCGATCATCTTGAAACTATTTGTTGGTAACTCCACGTCATAAAACTCATTTTATTACCAGTCGTTCACAATAAAAGCCATATCCTTTATATAAATCTGTAAAATTAAGCCAAACTATCAACCAATCTCTAAACTCTTTAGTCACTAAAGAGTTTATCACACTTGGCCTATAATTTTGTTGAAATATATTTCGGCGATTTAAACTACTACTGCGAGTAATTACTTACCTTATCCTTATACATTAACTACTGGAATACTTGGCAGGGAATTTGCGACGGAAATGTGTGTCACAATTAATCATAAGTGTCAGGACTGTGATATTAGGATTTATATCAAAACAGTCGGAGATAAATGTTAACTTTACTCATACTACTTAAAATACTGTTTCATAATCATACTCGTAAATTTATCAAAAACTCACGTAAATATAAGTAGATTTTCTTTCCTAAAAGTCGTAGGTGTTATAAGTTATAAGTGGCTAGACTTTTTTAGTTTGTTAGTAGGAATATATCAAATATTTGAAAGGAATAAACTTTTATTTTATCAAGTCAATGTTCTACATCAAGGCGTGACAAACTCTGGATTTATTATAGACGATTGAGCTATGCAAAATATTTTCACGATTGATAATGTGTGGTTAGATAAATAACTTCCGATCTTTTCATCGTGATTTTGTTTTATTTGTGGCTTCACCCGCTATGACCTCATTCTCACGTGCTGGGAAGTAAAGATGAGGTACAAGATGCACACGGGTTTGGAAATGAACTGGATCTTTATAAAATATTGCCGAAACACATCACCGTCGAAGTGGATATATTTTGCAGCAGATTCTGTATGATAGTCGCTAGCCAGGTTAACTGATGGGGCCCTACCATCAAGTGGCTTCCACTTGGATTTGTCACCTTTTACGACACTTTCATAAAGGGTCGGTAGAGATACATTAAAGTAAAATAAATGAAAAAAAGTGTTAAATAAAAATTAACCTGGGACCAGTGGCAGAGCACTTGTCTGGCAAACGAGAGGAATATATCGTCAACGAGAGGTCCCAGGTTCGAGTCCTGGTCGGGAGATTTTTATTTAACACATTTTTTCATTTGTTTAAGTGTAATTAAGCAATTTAAATGCAAAACTTATAAATATTATTAAACATTGCAATGCTTCACTTCAACTCTGCCGTCCTCAAGCTAAAATGCCGTTAACCAACATCAGGTCGATTTTAACATTTTGATGCCATCATAATCAGAAAAAGAATCTATATCGACCTGTATTTCCAGAATTTTCGCAGCTTTTACTGTCTTCAAGATATAAAAATTAAAAATGCCGCTATCTACCCGTAAATGGTTACCTTCCAACGCTTAAAAGTCTTTAAGTACCATTGCTAAACTAAAAAGCGGTTAAAAGTATATAGTGTTAGTTTTTTTATAAAAAATATACTCATCATCTTAGCTAAATTGTCGTTAAGCGATATCTGTTCTCTACAATGCCGTTAAAGTACCTTAACGTCTATCTAGTTAATCTTTTATTTAAACTATTATCTGGTAATATACTAAACTATAAAGCCGTTAAAGATAAATCATAAACAAAACTGCCACTTAACCGCATTTTAGTATTGCATTAATATTTTTTTACAAGACTTAAATACCGCTAAACCACAATACCAAACTAAAATGCAGCTATCTGCTCTAGCGCGGCCAATAATTCGGCGAAATGATCGAAGTGACGGGGAACGCGGGCGGGTGCGCGTGGTCATTGGGGCTCTCGCTCAGTCCCTGTCGGATATAGCCGACAAATATTTTCGAGTCTATTCCGCCACGGTCTACAAACTACAAACCACCATTCGTTTCATATGCTTTTTTTATTTAAAAACGCTGGATTATGTTAAAAAAATGTTAGTTTTTGGTAAAAGGTTAATCAAGTAATCATTATAATTGAGTAAATTTAAGTCTCTTAATTAGAAAACCTTAAAAATATGTCAGAAGTTGGATAAATTACTGATTTTATTATTGGAAAATTGCATTGATGTCCAGCGTCATTATCGGATAAAACCGATCATAGGGATGGGCCATAAGCAAAGATTTACTGAAACAAACACTTAAGTAAAAATATTTCTGTTTGACTATTTTGACTATTTTTTTTTTTTTAATGAATTTTTTAATAATATTTAATGTTACAAAGTTTCTATTTTTTATTTGAATATACTTTTAGGATCTTTTTGAAGTAAAAACAACATCTGTCATTTTTATATTGTTTTTGTAATAACAAAAAATAACAATATAATGTCTTCTGTTTCATACGCAAAACGAGCTCAGGTAATAAAACTTGTTTAAAACTTGTCGGCACCAATTATTCATGGAATCAATGAGTCTGTTAATCTGGTCCTGCGGTAATCGCTCCCAGTGGAATTTAAGCAAATGCAAATACTTCAGCTGCTGGCCTATTTTTATCTGGTCCAAGTCCTCTAAAACACTTCTTTGGAGCATATCCCACGCGTGCTCTATGGGGTTGAGGTCCGGAGACTGTGCAGGCCAGGGCAACACCCGGATATTTTCTGTTGCCAAGTACCGACTAGTCCACAAGGCTGTATGTGAACGTGCATTATCGTGCATCGATGTGAAGTCTGGGCCAAGTGTTTGTACAAATGGACGGGGGTTTAAGAACATCCTCAACGTAATTTTCAGCGTTCATGTTTCCATTTACGAAAACGAAATCAGTTCTTCTATTCTTCATAATCCCCGCCCACACCATAACAGTTGATCCGCTGTACGGATGCACTTCTTGAATGCACCTCAGCCTCTCTCTATTTCCGGGATGTCGGTACACTCTCACTCTTCTAGAATCAGGCCTAAATCCAAATCGCGACTAAACAATGGGACAAAATATTTTTATTGTCCCATTCTTCCTGGCTCTATGTTAATTGTTCCCTACACCGTTCGTTCCGACGCACACGATTGCCGTGACGTAAAGGTGGACACTTAATTGGGCGTCGTGCTCGTAGGCCGTACTCACGGAGTCGATTTCGCACGGTTTGGGAGCTAACATCAACACCACTTGAGTTTCGTAGCCTTAAATCTATCTGGCGGGCAGTCATCATCGGCTAGCGTCTTGCAGTTAGTTGTATGTAGCGGTCTTGCCGAGCGGTGGTACTCCTTCCGTGGCCTGGATGTTGTTCAGCAGGATCTCCTGTGTTGATGTAACGCTTCCAAAGACGACAAATAACGCTCCCGTTGACACCAAAATGCCGCGATACTTGGGATTGATTTCTTCCCGTCAAGTTCAACTTTGCAGTCAAGTGACGTCGCTCCATGATGTAAAAAATGGATAAAATCATGTAGAATGTAATTATGCTGATAACTCTATTTAAATTATTGTCAAAATTTATAAAATGAAGATTCGACACCAAATTCAATTAAGATGGAAAATGCATTGAAATTGAAAGTTTGCATACCGATACCTACCGAACTTTTACAAAAAAAAAGAGATTAGTTAAGATTTTTGAAATTTTATGCACGTTGCTTAGACTTTTTTGGTGTATGTATTTAATTTGATACCACTGATTTTTTTTTATAAATACTAAGCTAAAATGCAGTTATCTTTATAGGTTTTGTATTTGGCCGCATTTTAGCGTTGTAGTTTAGATAAAATTTCGAAAATTAAAATATTTTTTCAAAAAATCCAACTCTAAATAGCAGTTCAGTACTTTAACTGCGTTTTCATTTAATTTTAGATATCATAGTGCTAAGCTAAAGCAGCTCTAAAGTCTTTTAACGGCTTTTTAGCTTAGAAATAATTAATCTTTTTTTAGTATCGTAATATTTCATAAAATCAAAGTAAAACTAAACCCTAAATTGCCGTTATTGTTTACGCAACGGCATTTTAGTCGTGAATTCAAGAATTAATATTTAGAGAAACACTTAGAGGATAAACATTTTTACGATTAATATTATATAAAAGTTCTTATTATAAATTAAAATACTTGCTATTTGATAGTGCTCTGTGAGATCTTTCCATCCGTACATTAAAGTCCGAATTATGACTGACAGTTATAAAGTAGCACGCATTTCAAAAAATTGCCGCGTTTTTTGCTCATAACTCAAAAAAACGTTTTTGTACTTAACGGCATTTTATCTTGAGGACGGCAGAACTGGTCTTAGCTGCAAAACTATACCATTAGATGGAGCTATGTTAGCAAAATAACGTAAAAACAAAAATGTGTTAAGTAATTTCGAGGCGTACCACCAGGCCCCGGTAGCTCAGTGGGAGAGCACTCGTCCGGCAAACGAGAGGTCCCAGGTTCGCGTCCTGGTCGGGTGATTTTTATTTAACACATTTTTTCATTTATTTAAGAGTAATTATGCAAAAACTTTAAAATGTTATTATACATTAAAGTGTCTAAATTATGTTACTTTGATAATTATACACCCGTCATTACAATCCTATTTTCAACCGACTTCAAAAAAAGGAGGAGGTTCTCAATTCGTCTGTATATTTATTTTATATTTTTACCTCATAACTTTTAACTTGGTGAACCGATTGATGATTCTTGTTTTATATGATAGAGTACACCTACCTCACAGTTGGTCCCATATTTTCATCGAAATCTATTGAGTACTTACTGCATATTTTTTTTTAAATATGTATGAATTCGAAGGTCGTTTACCTTGACGACCTTATACTTCAGCCAAAGTTATGACGTGAAGTCGGTTTTTTAATGCTCTGCATTCGTTTTTTATGTTAAACCAGCAACTTCTACTGCCAAATCTGATGATTCCACAATGAAAATACATACTTGATGGACACAATGAATAGCTCTGAAATGTCTGAGTCAATATGAAATTTAATTTACTTGTGGCTGAGGCTAACAATAAGTTTTTGACGTAAAAGTAGACGATAAGAGATGCCTGCTGAATCCCTGCAAGTCATAGCACTTTATAGCTTAAAAATAACTCTCTACCTACTTATATAACCAGAACCCAAACAAATGCACAACATAAAACATATTTTAAGAGAAAACGGGAATGAAGACAATATGGGCATCCCCTTATCACAGATAGACAATTTATTAGATAGAATTTTCATGCATCCATTGTTTTTTAAGTACCAACATACATATTACACGTAAGACGGCTGGGCTAACAGGTTTTAAAATAATAGTTTTTACACCTGTAAGCCCAGCCTTATTCCTGTAAGCCCTCTATTCTTTAACTATACAGGGGGTCCAAAAAGTACTTTGCAGAAAAATATCCTAGATAGGGCTAGTCTTCCCTATTCGACTACAAAAAACCGTTTTTTATCTGGATTTACAGTTCTTCCATAAGGAAATTCTTAACATTACAAGGTAAGCGCGCGTGCGCGACCTTTAACCTATCCAGATAACGCGTGCGCCTTACGCTCAGCAGGGAGGAACTTACATTATAAATAAAAATAAACAATAGATAAAATAAATAACAGTTAAAATTAGAATCAAACTTTTAACAGTAATTAATTAAATAAACTCAACAGTTCAATGTTCCTCTAATGTGAATTTAAACTTATGTACTATAAGTCCAAATAAAAAACCGTTTTCTGTGGTAGAATATAAAAGACTAGCTCTATCTAAAATATTTTTTTCCAAAATACTTTTTGGGACACCCTGTATTTGTACAAAAAAAAAGTTAAGAATAATAAAAATACTAATAACATATTTTACAAAAAATCAACACTTATGCTTGAACTGAAGTTGAAATTAAGTGGAAATACTCTGGAGGTAATATATCCTAATAATTTTAGAATGAGATTATTCCTTCGAAATCGAATTGGTTTCTACAAGAATTGAGTGCGGTATTCAGACACGTACATAATAATATTAATTTGCGAATACCAAATAAAAACTATGTGAAAAGTCTGTGAAGGCATTCAAGCGAAAGAAAGACATAGAATGTGCCAGCTGCTTCTCTTCCCGGGCTTACTGTAAAAGTCAGTGAAGGGACCGAGGTGTTATGGGAGGCTTTTTTGTGGGCGATAGGCTGACCCCCTGTCACTGCAATAGTCTCTCTCCACTATTATAATGCCTCCAAGTTTGTCAAACGTGACATCAGATGGTTTTATTACCTCTGGTGTTCTGCCTACCCCATACGGGATACAGGCCTGAAGTTATGTATGTATGGATGATAAAAGATGTTGCGATTGCGATTCTAGTCGACATGGTGTTAACATTTCGCAGTCACCTAAGAGAACTTGCTGCTGCAAATACTTTCCTACTTGATCAATCAATTTGATTAGAATAAAATCACTTTTCTACCTATAAATTAATACCAAAGTTGTGCTTTGGGGTAAGCTTTAATATAATCTTGTGCCATGGAAACCACACGGTGGAAGTAGGTATTTTACACCCAGACTCGAACCAATATAGAAAATTTCATTTCACGAATCGGCCCGGCTGGAAAACGAACATTATTGGATCATTGCGATAGGAAGGCTGACATAGAGCACGTTTAAGAATAGGCGGCGCGTCGCGCGGGTCGTCGTCGTGCGTTTTTACTACATCGCCGGCTTTACTAAGGAACCATCCGCTGTTTTTTTTTTTTTTATAGAATATGGATGGGACGTTTGTCTTCCATGCATGACACCTGATGTTAAGTGAACCGGCGATGTTACGAAAACGCGCGAAGTCCCGCGCAACACGCCGCCTGTGCTTCGACGTGCCCTTACCGCCTACCTAAAGGTACTTACAACTTGCCAACAACAGTCGAAATTCAGCAATATTCCCCTTAGCTTTGAAGCACTACAGAGCAAGAGCGTTACTATGACAACTACAATTCAGATTTCTATAACGTATAAAAGAATCTTATAGATTTAATATACAATTCCACTTTAAATCGTATACCTGGTGACCGTGAATTTACTTTGTGTAAGAAATACATACATACATAACGTCACGCCCGTATCCCTAATGGGATGGGTAGAACATCAGACGCTATAAAACCATCTGATGTCACGTTAGACAATTTTGGAGGTATTGTGATGATGGAGAGGATGATGAAGAGACTTGCAGGAATAGGGGGTCAGCCTATCGCTCACAAAAAGGTCAATAAAACCTCCGTCCCTTAACTGACTTTTACAGTATGCCCCGGAAGAGAAGCAGCTGGCACATTCTATATTTTTCTTTCGCTCCCAGTCCAGCATGGAAATAATATGAATAAAAAAAGACGTGTGGCACTCGGAGACTGCCGCGGTAAAGCTATTGCATAGCATTTTTTATCAACTTATGAAATTATAATTATTTATTTACTTATTAATGCAGTAATGTTTGATCTGATATGAAGTCCACAAGTTCCTAGTAGATGGCGCTGATTTTTTTATTAAAGCCCGCATGTAAAGTTATGAATCAATCAATCAATCATTTATTTGCATAAAATATGGTACAGATTTAGGACTTAAAATTAAAAAAATAGGTCATACATATTTTACCTTTTTAGGGCATGCATATATAAATTACTATTGTTAAATTTAACAAAAGTCTCAAAGTAGGCACATTCGGCATATTGTGATTTTTCCGTAATTAATTTAAGGTAATTTCCAACAAGTTAGTTTTAGACAAAAGACCCGCAATATTTTGTTGAAATATTTTTAGTTGATTTGAGTTGCTATCATTATTATTATTTAAATTTACTTTATTTACGAAAAAAATTTAATTCATTATTTTCCAAGTTATTTTTTGTCTTTTTAAGAAAGTAGAACGAAATCGTCCCCTTTTTAATTATATTCTGAGTAGTATTCGGATGAGATTTATAGTTTGCATTTGAATGTCCAATTTTTATGTCTATTTTATTTTCAGTCATTTTTAAAAAGTATTACGGAATTGTTCCCTTTTTAGTTACACCCTGAGTAGTAGTTGAATTATATTTATAATCTGCACTTGAATGTATATTTTTTTAATCTTTGAATGTTTATTCTTAATATGATACTTAGTAAATGATTAATAATAATAATAATTTATTATTTTGTCCTTTTCTTTCTTTGGTTCTTAAGCATCGTCAATATTTCTTCAGTGCTTGCGTAAGGTATGGTAAAAGATATAACTTCATATTTTTCGTAAGGATTATTAAATCTTGATCTTACTAATCTGTTACCTTTACATTGCTGTCCACCAATTACAAAGATTCTGTGTTCTTCATGTCTATTTTTCTTAGATGTCACCAATACCTTATCCTCTTCCACTGCCTGGAGTTTTTTTTTTGTTTTTAGTAGTGAGGACTCCGGTTCCACTCGTAGACAATCCTTGTTACTCTCCTTCAATGGTGATGATAGTGAGTACGATGGTGATGGTGGCAATGATTGTAATTACTCTACGTTTTCATTGTGTGTATTAGCTATTGTCTGCCGACGACTTTTTTGTCTTTTTGTTTTGTTTCGTAGAGTTTTTAGTTTCAAGCGTTTTGGTGCACATATTTTTGAGTAAGTGCACTTGTCGAGATAATTGACTAACTTCTTTTTTTAAGCCAATGTTTTCAATTATAATATTTCCATTTCCATGTACGTGCTTTCAAACTGCCTCTGTAAATTAATTATTTCAAGTTTGGTCTGCACTTATATCAGTCGATAAATTAAAACTTTTTGAAGCTGTGTCAAGACTCAAGATCAATAGTGTCTATAGTCGGCGCGGCGAACCTTGATCCCTATGACACTGACAGTAATTTCCACAACATAACCTTGTAGTGCCGTCACCGTTACATTAGAATCGTATTGGAGGCTTTTAAAAATGGCATTTATTTATTTTACGTAGCTATATTCCAATAAAATGATATTCCGTTGGAATTATAACAATTCATTTGCAAGAAATTATCTCAATCTCAATCACACTTTACGTTTACGTTGTGCAAAAGTTACTAATTCTTTGATTATTCGAGATAATTCGAGATAATTTCTTGCAAATGTTATGAATTGTTGTAATTCCAACGGAATATCATTTTATTGGAATATAGCTACGTAAAATAAATAAATGCCATTTTTAGAAGCCTCCAATACGATTCTAATGTAACGGTGACGGCACTACAAGGTTATGTTGTGAAAATTGCTGTTAGTGTCATAGGGATCAAGGTTCGCCGCGCCGGGTATAGAGACAAATTGTGATCCAGGGATTCACATGAATGTGTGTGCGTGATGCTAGGCGACTTGGCTGCCGGAGGTTTTAAGCCTTTTTCCTCCTAGTAGTGACGGTACTTATCTGGCTATTTGATGTACCCGGCTTATTTTTAGCTTTATCTTTTTTTTCTTGGCTTGGAGCACTTCCGTATACATTTAATGCACTGCCATTTTTTTGTGCTCAGCTGTTAAGGTATTATAAAACCTTTGAGTCGAAATATTTTCGCATTCTTTGTGATAAATTAATTTACAATTTGTACATGTCAGGTTTTCATTACCTATTCAAAATATATTCTTTTTACATTTGTTAAATTTTTTAATGTCGTTTTTTGGTGTCATCATTTCTGTTTACTTAGTCAATCAATCAATTTGTTTGTAACTGCCTTTTATTTTATTTAATCCAAAGATTGGATTTAAATCTTTGATTTAATCCTCTTAAAACAAAGTAAGTTTCCAATATAAAAAACTTAAAAAAATATTTATAATTTTAAAAGGAGAAAAGAAAAACATAAAAAAGAATTCATGTCAATGCGATTATCAGGGCTTGAACTCGTAACTCTTGATCGGGAAAAAGTTATCAGTTTTTTTTTGTGCTCAGCTGTTAAGGTATTTTAAAACCTTTGAGTCGAAATATTTTCGCATTCTATGTGATAAATTAATTTACAATTTCAGGTTAGGTTTTCATTATTTTATTCATTATACATTTCAGGCTTTCATTATTCAATATATTCTTTTTACATTTGTCAAATTTTTTAATGTCGTATTTTGGTGTCATCATTTCTGTTTAACTTAGTCATTCAATCAATTAGTTTGGAACTGCCTTTTCTTTTATTTAATCCTCTTAGAACAAAGTAAGCTTCCAATATAAAAAACAAAAAAAAAATGTATTTATAATTTTAAAAGGAGAAAAGAAAACATAAAAAAAGGATTCATGTCAATGCGATTTATCAGGGCTTGAACTCGTAACTCATGACCGGGAACCTTTTGACGTTACCACTCGACCACTCATCGATTTACTCAGATTAGCGAAATAAAGGATTTGTTATGAAAGCCAACTATTGTTTATTTACCTGTCAACTCTAAAAATTGTCATGTTGCCTAGAATGGATGCCTCTCGATAGATGGCGCTGATTGTTTATTAAAGCCCGCATAAAAGAGCAGATTTTTTCGTTACGGAATTTCTGGATTCGGTCCCCACGCTCAAGGCCCGCGATAGAATCTATGCAATAGCTTAATAATAAGTGTAAGAAATAATGTTAGTATATACATGTCGATATATCAAGCTCGGTAAAATTAATAAGCCCTAAAAATATGTTGCTAATTGCTAATATTTACTTTATCGTTGATGAAAAAAGGCACTCGATTTACTTGAATGCAGTAAATATTTACTGAGGTTATACATATAATATACCAAAATACTCATATTAATAAAACGAAATTGTCTCTACTAAACATTAAAAATAAAAACATTTATAAAGTTTATAAGGGACTCACGTCTGTGTCGATAAACGAACTATTAATAGATAATAAACTTGTGATTGTTAAAAAAATCCATTATACATAAACCCATAGCCTGCATTTAAATGTTTTGTTTGGTGTATTTTTATAGCCCCTACTAAAACATAAATGGCAATAGCGTTAGAACGTAAAATATTATTTCTAAACTGTTAGTGGTATGACAATAAAAACAGAACTGTGTCATGTGTGTGTCGGCAACCATTAATTTGACGATTTCTAATGCACACTTAGTGTTTACCTTTTTAATATAGAATAAGTTAATGATTTTTACCATGTCACGGTCTCCGTGGTTAAGTGGTCTATAGATATAGACGCCACTACGCCAATAATGAGATAACGGGTCCCATTCCTACACGGAAGAAAAAATATGTTCCAGTTCTGTCCCTATATGTATTTATACTCTAGGTTCCCCCTTAGTGGCCCTAAGGCTGCGTCGCGCGTGAACACGTGGTCATATATGCGTACGACACGGTGGCGACACGCGTGCGTGGGTCGGGGCTAGCTGCCGGGTGAACACGCACGTACCTACATCGTTTTTAGATTTTTTTCGAAGTTTAGCCAAATAGTAAAATGTTAAGTATTCTATAGACACGCGTCGTAGCCACGTGCGTGGACACACCTGACGCAGTATTGGTCCTTACTTCAATACATGTTATCTCACAACCAAAGCTTACTTACTTACTTTGAGGCCATGAAGTTGGTGTGATTGTCTGAAGAGTTACTAAAAAATGTTATGCCGAACTTTATTTAAATTTTTTGACTTTATGATTTGGATTTAAGGTAAATGCTTTAGAAACCAGAACGCTTGTGGCGTCATTCTTGTAGCAAAGAATCAATTACTTTTATACAACGTTATTATTTGTTCATGCGAAACCTGAGGACAGTTTGTTCAGAATCGGTAACAGAATCGATTGCAGTAGTATTTATATCATGTTATTTTTTTAACCCAATAACCCCTATAGATCCTTAAATAATGTACACACTAACTCGTACGCGATCCCAGGATGCAAGTAGGCACCTACGTCGCATAAAGCTATAGTGAGTGACGTCCGCGAGCTGTGCCTTCTCACTCGAGCGACGAAACCAAGACATCACAAGAGGTTTGATACTTTCTGAGTGTTTAAGATTATAATGATTATAGATTTTTGTATACCTACCTTTTTTTTGGACGAAAATACTTGACCCGTGTTCTAGGTTTTGCATCAATAAAAATTGACGTTGTATAAGAATGCTTTTGTGATTCTAAAACAAAGAGAAAAGCACTTGCGGTATAAATTGCTTTGTAAATACGAGTAGTAATAGCTAGCTACCCCTGAAGAAGCGTGTTTTGAACAGTGACTAATCCGTGCCGTGTGACCTCCACTTACCGGTAAACCCCTGCAGACCTCCTTCCAAATAGTGTCTGCCGCAAAATGTCACCACTCCAGCGAATGCATTCCAGCTATATTAAATGAAGCCAGCTCCTTCTAAAGTCCGTGAAGGTACTTCCATCTTCGACCTCACCCATACTCAACGGGAGATAGAAGTTAATGATATATTATAAATTTATTAAGTCGCTCTAAGATGCCAATATCATCATTATCATTCAGCCAGAAGACGCTCACTGCTGAACAAAGGCCTACTCTAAGGATTTCAATGTATATTGTCCCAAAACAATGATTTCCAAATATAAATACACTTAAAGGCTTTTGCCTTTCAGTGTCTTGTTTAGAACAATTAATTGCAAAGATCCTCGCGAGAATCATCGCAGCTGTGGCTTTTAGCTTTGTCGTCGTACATTATCGTACCTACTTACATAAAAATAATCAGTAAAAGCCCTATTCCAGTATTTTGCTGTTACTAAGTGCTTAAACATCACCATTCGCTAATGTTACCCTTAAAATCAGTTATGATGTTGTCGTTCTCTTATTTTCCAAACAAATGAAAAACGCAATGATTGAGATTACCGTTGATCTAACAGGCCTTTAAGATAGATGAGATTTCTGAAAAAAGAATACATGGACTAAAACATATATCATAAAACATGGGCTTAAACATATCCTCGATTTTTTTATATGTTAGCATTGCAATAAACTGAGAGAACTCGTAAAATTTTTTGAAAGAAAATTATTGCTTCAATCATTGCAGACGTATTTTGGCTCCATAAATCCCTACGTCAGCAGCTTCAAAAACGATAAGTCTCCTTACAAAATCCGATTTTATTTTTTTTATGTCACAAGAAAAACATTCTTATATGTTGTTTCTCATATTTCTATTACTCAAACACCCTTATTATATGGTCCATTTTTGACTTACAAGATTAATTACCACAATTAAGTGGAATTCCGCGTAATTTAATACTTATACGCGGAAGTTGTTAAGTAATCTTCAAGTTATGCCTTTGCCAAAACAAGTTTTGTTTAGATTGGGTTACTTTATGATTATGTTTAAAAATCTCATTTCATTTCTCTATCACTTTAAACTATCAAATGTAAGGAAAAAATTTTGATGTTTTTAAGAGTTTTTTAAGCAATAAAACTGTTAAACCTTGTTCCAACTTGTGATTAAAAACGATAGATCCTAACTTGTAAAAGCTAGGATTTATGTAGATAAGTCATTTAATGTTTAAAAATTTAAACATTTTCATTTGACGTTAACAAAGTTCACCAAAACTGGACAACCGTAAAAAACTATTTTGTGTGATATATTTTATTATATAGTTACATAAAGCTGAGATGAAAGAACTTTAATAGATCAAAATAAATCAGAAAAAAAGCTCTACAAAGGACCTTTTTACATACCTAAATTCTGTTCGATAAAGATTCGTTTGTTTACGAATTCCAATATTTTAATATTACTAATATTCTATATCTTCTAATTCTGTGTTTGAAATTTATATACCTGTAATCATTGGTGCAATGGAGGAAGCCTATGTCCAGCAGTGGACGTCTACAGGCTGTTGACAATGATGATGATGTTCATATTTATCCTCAATCTATAATGTTGTCCATGGTTTTGAATACATGCCATGTTGCAAGACGGCCTTCGAGCTCTTGCCAACATCAAGTCTACAATTGCTTAAAATACTTTTTGAAAAAAATATGGTAAAACTGAAAAAAGGACAAAAAAGGGAAAAATAACATGTTTTTGTTATTGTACTTTTTTAACAAGTTATGATATACTCGTATTTTAACAACGAGACTTAAAAATGGTTTGATTTTGATCTGTACAAAACACATAATTTATTTTAGATTTTGTTAAAAATTAAAACAGAACGACACTTATTTAAATTCTGCTTGATTGGTCTACAAGTTTGGTCTAAGAAATTTTATTGGAAAATTGAAACAGACAGAAAAGTTAGTTTTTAAAAAAACAACGGCAACGTTGTTCATGTCGGAGGCACATCTTGTGGATATCGGAAACTTTACTACACTATTCCGTTTACGATCCACTCTTCTAGCCGGGGTCTTTTATCCATTGCCATTTCAACTGAGATGCTTTTCGAGCTATTTGTGTGACTTGTTTCCCTGTCACCTTTTTTCTCATAAGGTTATCTAAAAAAACGTAGCGCCGTTGTCCTATTTTTATTCATTCGGTTTTTCAAAGGCTCTAAAAGCGTCTTTATTCAAGTGAAGCTTTATGAAAATACCTCCACCCAAGGTATTAATTTTGGAAAAGGACTTTGCAAGATTGATATTTTTTTTTCAAAGGTTATTTCTACTACATAATCTGCTGTTTTGCTTGTTTATATGCCCATTTAATTGAAAAGTGGGCTTCCTCTGTTTTAAGAATGCCAGTTGTGGCGAGGTGGCGGCGCGGCGTCGGAAAGTTTTTTTATTTAAGAAATATGTTTTAATACATTTTTTTCTGTTATTATTGTATTTCTACCCTATATACGATATTTCACTAAAAACGCAAGTAGCCTACTATAAGGTGATTAATCAATTTACAAATATTTCGAGACTTCCAATTGTAATAAAATGCGATCAATCCGAGGTAAACTCGGTTTACGCGTTAATCTGAGTTCCGTCGTTAAGTTTCATTTTGCATAAATAAAACTTAGATCAGGTTGAACTTGGTTCAGTTTCTGAACGTCCGATTTTCGCCGTTTAGCGTATTTAAACGGGCTACAGACCCGTTCTCCCCGTGAGCTTCGCCCTGACGAATAAAAAGACCCGTTCGCTCCTTATTGACGGACCCGTACGGTACGCGCCGCGGGGCGAAGATTTTTTTGAATATTTTTTATTTTTTCCGGACCCTTACGCCCCGCATAATATTTCCATAGAAATAAGTACAATCGTGCGTAAAATCAAATCAAAAGAAAACTATACTTGCTAAAATTGAGGCAAGAACTTATTATAACCTGTTTTAAATATTAGTCTATTCTTTTTTTAACATAATTTGAGTATTTATAATTTCGATTCTTCACTACCTGGGTAACAATTACAATAAAAATACTAATAAAAGTGTAAAAATTACAATAAGTAGATTATTGTTAGCAGCTTTTCTCAAAAGAAAAAAATAATTAACTGCCAAGTCGTAAATTCGTTATTTTAATATCTATGAGGTCACTGGCAGATCACCTAAATTAGAGAATAATTTTTTTATAGATGGTTTGAATAAATTGTTTCACATCAAATATCAGATTACAATAAAATCAGTACTACTCATAAGTTCTTTCTTATTAGATTTTATAGACACATCCTTTTTTTTATGACATCAAAATGTCAGAAGAAGTACTAGTCCATTGAAAAGTTACATTTGGGGTTGCATTTTTCAGAGGACGCAATTTTATTTTTTTGATGTGTAGGGGGGGTCAGTGTAAAGCTAAAATCAAGTTTGTGGGGTCGCCACCCTTGTCCTACGGCCGCCATCTTGAAAATAGGTTAATTAAATTAAATATAATTAAATTCTCTACAACTTTGATCAAGTAACTTTTTGTCGTAGAACTATAAATAAAAAAGTTATAAGTGAAAATGTTTAGAAATTCGAGAAATAGTTTATATTGTTTGATATAATTTTTTTTTATCATTTTACGAAAAAATTATATCAGACCATTTTTGTAAATCGTTTTATGAGGAACAACTTTTATACGCAAAATTTTTTCATTAAGTCAATAGTTAAGGTTTTACAGCGCTTTACAATTTTTACGAACTGTTTCGGAAGTTACTGTACATATTGCGTGTTATTGTTATTACGTGGACAATCGAACCGATAATGTTGTTCGTCGTCGCAGCAGCAGCTCTAGTAGTTTATCGTCAGTTTCAGAAGCTCCAGAGCCAGACTTCGATTTTGCGAACAATTGTTTCATCTGTGCCAAAGCGGTTCAAAATCAAGTAATTCGCGTACAAGCCGACAAGCGCGGGTTTGTGTTGTACGTAATGAGAGTACAAAAACAAGTATTATGGACATTGCAATGAACATTACTAATCGCATAGCAAATTTTTTAACTTTCTTCTATGCTGGACTGGGAGCGAAAGAAAAACATAGAATATACCAGCTGCTTCTCTTCCCAGGCAAACTGTAAGAGTCAGTTAAGAGATGGAGGTGCTGGGCTGACCCCCTGTCACTGCCATAGTCTCTCTCCATCATAATAGTACCTCCAAATTTGTCAAACGTGACATCACATGGTTTTATAGCCTCTGGTGTCCTGCCTACCTCATTAGGGATACAGGTGTGAAGTTATGTATTATGTGTATGTATGTATGCATAGCTAATATTCCCAGCTTAGTGGAAGTTGGAGCAAAGTATTTTCTACCTGGACAGTATTCTTGGTAATGGCCATCAAATTACAATTATTTTTTTTAAAAATCAATAATTGTCAAATTCTGTAATGGAGTGGAAAAGAGTCAATAATTAATTATTAATAATAACAAAAAAAAAACAATTACTGATGACACATTATTAGTACACACGTATAATATAAGTCTAGTTAAGAGTACTGAAAAATAGTACTCATTTCGAAACGCTGTAAAACCTTAACTATTGACTTAATGAAAAAATATTGCTTGTTTCTCAAAAAAACGATCTACAAAAATGGTCGGATATAATTTTTTCGTAAAATGATAAAAAAAAAGTTAGGTATATCAAAAAATATAAATTATTTTTTAGAATTTCTAAACATTTTCGCTTATAACTTTTTAATTTATAGTTCTACGACAAAAAGTTACTTGACCAAAGTTGTAGAAAATTTAATTTGCAACAAAAACTGTATCTACATTTTTTTTATCAAATAAATAGCTTAAGAGATATATCGTAAAAACCATTTCAACCCCTATTTTCAAGATGGCGGCCGTAGGACAAGGGTGGCGACCCCACAAACTTGATTTTAGCTTTACACTGACCCCCCCTACACATCAAAAAAATAAAATTGCAACCTCTGAAAAACGCAAGGTTAGGCCTAAAAAATGTAACATTTCAATGGACTATACACAGTTCATGTTCTGTTGTGGCACCCAGTTTAACATAAATTTCTTCAAAAAGTGGTTGTTACGAGCTGGTTACAGATATCATAAAAAATTTGTTTATACAGAGTGACTGGTGGGTCATTTTCGAAATTCCAGGACGTGATTGTTTGAGATCATAGATGAAGAGAAAAAATATAATAAAAAATAAATATTCATTATTTACTGAGTTAACTTAACCGAAAGTTAAAGAATTCATTACGCAACGCATGGTTACATAAGCGTAATGCTATATATACTTAGCGGGTGTTGACTGAGGCAGCGCGTCGGGAAAAGTGTAGTAAGGTCTCTTCATTTATTCATAGAGATTTCTGGTGAAAAATTAAATACCTACGTTTAATACATAATAATGATTAGTATCGAGTTAAGAGTGCTCTCCTTCAGTATGTATTTGCCAAGAGTCACCCTGTGTAACTTTTATAATTTTTTTAAATATTTTTATTTTGATATTTAACATGTCTTGTGATTTGTGTTGATTATTTTTTTTTTATGTTTTATTGTGCGTTCTTAAATTAAACTATTATAGTAGATTAACAGATTTCTTTATCTCTGTACTTTTATTTATTTATGAAAACGGGGCGAACGGGTCCTTGTAATATGACAAGGGGCGGACGGGTTATTTTATGCAATTAGGGGCGAAGCTCACGGGGGGGACGGGTCCGTAGCCTTTAAACGGGTTAAAGCTGCTGACTGTCAATGTGAATTTGTCACGTTAAAATATTAATTACCAATAGTTTACAGAGATTTTTTCGAAGTGGATTTATATTATTTTAAATTATATTTTCCCGTATTTGATTATGAGTTAAAAGGGAAAGGAGAATTGTTTTTGTTTCTGTGATTTATTTATAAAGTTAAAATTTGTTTGAACATACTAAATGAGAAGAGCCTTAAGAAGACCAGTTTATCTTCTCTTTTCGTTAGGATTAGAAAAATTGTCGATAGAGATCCCTAATTTCCATGATTTACAAAGATTTTGACTGCGAAAAGTTAGCATCCTAATGACAGGAACACTTGTTATAATTCCTTTGCATTTGCAAAGGAAAATGCAAGTTTTGTATTTTTGTTTGCATTTTTTTCTGCCATCGTGGAAATAAAATCAAATGTTTTACCTCGTTGGATAGTCATATAGTTGCATAAGTTTTTAGCAGAAGTGCAAGAAAAAATCTTCAGCGCTGTGTTGAGAAAAAAGCTGTTTTTTTAAACGTTTCTTCAAAGAAAAATAATTATATACATACATACATAACTTCACGCCTGTATCCCTTGTGGGGTAGGCAGAACACCAAGGGCTGTAAAACCATCTGATGTCACGTTTAACAAATTTGGAGGTATTAAATTGATCGAGAGCAGTGACAGGGGGTCAGCCTTTCGCCCGCAAAAACGTCAATAAAACCTTTGTCCCTTAACTGAGTTTTACAGTATGCCCGGGGAGAGAAGCAGCTGGCACATTCTATGTTTTCCTTTCGCTCCCTATCCAGCATGGAAGAAATTTTACTTTATAAAAGGTCCTGTAGCTTCTGTTTGGAATCTTATTGAAACTTTTTTATTGTTGTTTATTATTTATAAAATAAACTTGGAATATTAGTTTTTTTACAATAGATGACTGAAAGAGTTAAACTTAATTTTCAGAAAAGAATGGAAACACCTAAATATTTTAAAAATGGTACACTTTCGGATAACATGATTTGGGCTTAAATTAAATTAAATAATCTCTCCTACATCACCTTAACAGATTCCGATCTACTTACCAATGTCCCTGTACCTACATTAATTCCAAGTTTCAATCGAATCTCTTGGGAAATTACAGCCAAATTAAGTCACATACTCGAGCATGCAATAACACACAGTTTCAGTTCAATACAGTGAATGAACCTGCTCTATTTTGAGCTTGCTATATCTATTTCCATATTATAAGACATAGATAGAAATGTTTCATCCTAATATAAATATTTTAAATAGCCCTAGTTCTTTAATAAAGAGAAATAATAAGTCCAGCCATAGAATATTTTTTTTGGCCACGCTTCTATTTTCATAACTTAGCCACGATAGTAACTTTTGCGAAAAATGTGTCTTGAAGCAATTAATACTATAATTATACCATAATAATTTATACTAAGCAATATTTTAAGAAAGGTTCCCGTTCCGGTAGACGTAGTCGGTACGGTTAGGTGCGACGACGAGATCAGCGAGGAGGAGCAGTGAAGCCGGCGAAGCGCCATAAACCCTAAAGCTTTTTTGAATAACCCCGACGTGGTTTGTGACACGGATTGTGGCTGACATAGTAATTTAGAAGGCAACTTAGATTTTTAGAGGGGAATAATGCTATTTAAAAGAAATCTGTTTAATTAGCACCCTATAAAAATTATGTCTCTTCGAGATTTTTGTTTAAGGAATACATTGAAGTCATCGGCTTAGGCAAAGGTTTGTTTTGCGAAATCTTGTAACTACATCTTATTTGTGTAAGATGTTAGTCTGTCAATAATACGGGGTCCCATTATGAATGTTTCGCTAAATTCAAACTAGCTACAATAGTTCACATTATTAAGAATAGGTAAAGAGTCATATAAGGCTTAAAAATAAGTCTTACTATGTAGCATAATACTGTTCAAAGATTATAAGATAGTTTAAGTCAAAATTACTTAATAAAGATATATAATATGACAAAAGAACCTCAGTATAGAACCTCGGTATATTGATGTACAGAATATTGTTTCAAAGGGATTCAGGAAATTAAACTTAATTAAAAACCTAATTATATTTTTTTGACATTGCACAGGCTGAAGCTCACAAAGTAAATCGACTTTGAAACGGTAAAGTTAAAAAAATATTTGAAATAAAATGACAAGTACCTTTTGCAAACTGCAAAAATTTAGTTTCAAAAATGAATTTAAATGCTTGGCAGAAGTTTAATTATTACTCAAAAGTGGACACAAAGGAATATATATCAAGTCTATATATTATAGTCTATAGCACACATATTAACATGTCTACGATTTGTACTTACGATTTGTAATTGAAATAAAATTCGTTTCTAAAGAGATCTAATCACGTTTAAAAACAATAGGGTAAAACCAGGAGAGATGGACCAACGGGTGAGATGGACCATCCCAATTTCTACCTGACTATTAAATTTATTTTGCTTTGCCAGTTGACACACACTAGTTGACCTGTTGCCTCCATGATGAAAACGCATCCGTTTTATTTTTGTTTATAAAATTAGTAAAATACGGATTGAAAGTTATCGGATGGTTGATATTTTTGTGTGCTGGTAAGATATTGGTGTAAGATATTGTGTTTTTACAATAAGAATAGATGTTTTGTGGTTACTATGTTCATGATTATTAGTTTTTGTTTTAAATTTTTAAATTTAATTATTTACTCTGTTTCTAGGTACTATGTCTCTTATTTACAAACGTAAAGGCGATGTATGCCGAGGAAAGTGCAAGCCGCAAGCACATTTGGCATATCCAAAACAACCTTTAAGCGGAGACTTTCCAACTATTATAAATGTTTATTAGATTGTTTAAGACATTTAAATGATAATTTTTTGTGAGTTCAATCTCTCCTTTCTTACTGATCCAACTTTCCCTTACAGTATGGGAGAGACGGACCGAGGGTAGTTTTTAAAAATATTGTGATTGTTCATATAAACAGGCTCTAATAGTGTCATATAATATAACAGTAAGAAATATTCAGTTTTAATTGCTTGTCTGTTTAAAATAAGAATTTATTATAGTTGTTTAAAAAATAAAAAAGTTATTAAGATTTGAAAAAACGTGGTCCATCTCTCCTGGCTTTGCTATATACATTAATCATTAATAAAACCAATATTTTAAAAACTTCAAAAACACTTCAATTAAATGTAAGGCGTCACGATAAATCCTGGTTTCGTTATTTTCTAATACAAAATGTTTGACTTCATCTATCTATTCAAAATAGCCGTCTTTGATTTCGTAACAAATGCGCAAGAGTAGAAAGCAGGTGTCGTTGCCTTTCACTATATTATAACGTTCAACAAAGGTGTGTTGTATAATCAGTATGACACGTCAAAGAAATAACGTGAATTTGAACCATTGATTTACTTATTAATGAGGGCAAAATTAAAACAGTAATAAAATTAACATTTTAATTTGTTAACCTAAAATTGGTGGTAGGGTAGCGTAAAACCGCTTTTTAAACTGTGCGATAGGTTCCACCGTCTTGCTTATTTATACTGTAAAAGAGCTGTGTAATTACTAGCACTAATGATTTATCATCCAACATCTCATGTTCAGCAATGCACAGCTAGTTCCTTGGGGTTGCAGATGTTAATAGGTGATGAGAATAATAAAACTAAACAAGTCACCTGCACCGGTGTAAGAATCAAATACGATCTTCCTAACCTCTAAATAAATCTACTTACTTTTATAATAAAAACTAGTCTCAGTATTTTTCTATAGTGCTTGACGAACTCGTTCCTTTCTAAGACCACTTGTCTTTGTGGCGACCTCATAGTTTCTTACCTCCGGGAAGATTGAGGTCAAACTTGAACTGACAGCATAACAAACTTTTGTTTTTATAATCATATTTGGAATTGACATTAACTGCTCATTGTTTTTGTTCAGGCATTCTTTTGGATGTTGGGGTTTTATTTAAAAGTAAAATATTTGTGAGTAAAGTAAGTAGGAATCCTTTTTTCTTGATAGGCCACAAGCTTAGTGAAGCTTGCCAAAAAGGCATATCATTTTGCAAATTTATCTTCATAATTTAAAACTGATTTATTTTGTAACAAAATTATGAAGCTGACTGTTGCCTTCAGTTCGTAATTTTATCACTTACTGAGGAATTTTTATATTAATTATGACGAAGGACCGAAAAAAATAATTCAAAGTCGATAGCAGTTGATAACATATATTTACAAAACAACAAATGTTTAATCTTATTTAACCCCATAAGTTTATTTAAAAAATAGAAGACTTAAATCCGTTTTTATAACCACAAAAAGTATAACTTAAAAATATATTTGAAACCTTGCGTCTTGTTATAAAAAAAAGCGATTAAGAGTCATCAATCCAATTACAAAAAAAAATATGTTTGAATATTAGATAATACAAAACAATTTAATTATTGTTGGTTTCATATAAAAAGGTACCGAGCACATTTGTTTGTATTACCATCCTCGCTTCATTACTTTTCATACCTATCTTGGTAACTTTACATTAACGTTATCGACATGACTATTAAAGTTTCATTGTTCTTCTATTTGAACACAGTAATCTTAAAACCTTCCGCTCTTTTAGTTTGAATGGCTTTAAAAGCCTTTCATAAAATTGAACTTAGTCTTTCAATACTCAATATTACATGAAGAGCCAGTGCTTCAAGGCCGTGTGTTTCATCTTTGATCTCATATTCCCTTAACATCAGGTGAGATTGAGGTCAAAATTCGCCAGACAATATACTTAAAAAAAAACATACTTAGTAGTTTATCCTTCTGTTCGTACCATTTTGTAATAATATTTTAACTCATCACTCAGCGCAATTAGCTATATTGGAGTTCCATTTATTTCATTTTTGCACATAATTATTATTCCGTTTAACTTCTCCATACACGATTACATAAAACTGCCGCTCACCAAAATGTCTTATGTAATACTTTTTTCTATCAGTAACTTTTATCATGGATACTTCTTAATTTACATTATGAACTTTATTCGCTTGCAGCATTGAGTTTAAAATTGATAAGCAAAAAATCTGAACTGTATAAATGAATATTTGATGTTGGATTAAAACATAACAAATGAGGTTTTTGGTTTTGGTCAGATAATAATCCTAAATTAAAAGGTTCCGAAAGTTTGTAACATTTTTCTTCAACCTTATTTTTGAGACACTTTTTGCTGTCTGGTATTCTTGTTTTGATTACATATACATTAAAATCAAACAAGCATAGTTAATCTCGTTCGTTAATTTAATATATATATTTTTTGATTGTTCTTTTGTCATTTCTTACATTGTATTAATATTGGACACATAAAAAACACATGTATTATTGTTTTAACGCTATTTTAAGCTATTGATAAAAAATTAAAGCATCGTAATTTTGTAAAAGTTTTAGGAAAAACATTTCGAGGAAAGACAGGTTTTTGTGAAAAGACAGAATTGTTGCTGTTCTGGATAAAATTTAGATTGAGCTCAATCCCACGTGAGTAAAACGCCGAAAATGGAATATGGCACATGATATAAAGTCAAAGTCAAAAAATATTTTATTTCGTATGTACATGAATACATTTGAAATAGTCAAATTATTTGCAAATTGAACTGAATCTACCACCACTTGGGAAAATCAATCTGCTGAGAAGAAGTGGCAAGAAACTCAACAGCAATCGTCTTTTAAAATTATACAATTACTAGCTGTTGCGCGCGGTCTCACACGCGCAATTTATATTCCCGCCGGAATTTCGCGATAAAAAGTAGCCTATACGCTATTCCAGATTGTACCCAATTACTATGCCAAATTTCATTGAAATCCGTTGAGCCGTCTTGCCGTGATTGAGGAACAAACATCCAGACATTCACATATATAATATTAGTAAGATAGTTAACAAGCCAGGGAATCCCATCTTCTTGCATCTGGATATCTTAAAGTAGTCCTTTTCACACAAAACTTGTTTCATTTGTAAATTTTAAATATTATATGGAAGATTATTATAAACGCGTACACATTGACCCATGAACGAGTGAGTAACTTTGTGAAGTTCACTATTATAGCTGGATAGTTTATGTACAGGGTGACTCGTGAGTTTTAGATATTGAAGGAGAGCACTCTGTACTCGATTCCGGTCATAATTATGTACCTAATAAAAGTAGTTACTTAATTTTTCACTAAAATTCCCTATAAACAAATAAAGTTTTATTACTTTTTACTTTACTTATGCCCGAGTCAATGGCGGCACGTGACCTAGTACGCAAACCGCTGCTAACGATAGTGTGACCATGCGTTGCGTAATATTATTTTTTATTTTCGGTGTAGTTTACTCAGTAAATAATTAATATTTACTGATTTTTTACTATATTTTTTCTCTTCATGTATGATCTCAAACTACTCGTATCACGTCCTCGAATTTCAGAGGTGGCCCACCTGTCACCTTGTACCTATAAGGCAAAGAATAATTAGATAGCAACGTAGAAATAAAGATAGAGGTAGACAGATAATAGAGAGAGACAATGTGGATGGAGATGGACTTGGACATGGACATGGCGATTCAAAGTAAGAGAATTCAAAATCAAAAAAGTAACAAAAACTGTTGTAGTGCTATAACTAAATTATGATATGTCATGTATTTATGATGTCTTGCTAGTGTATTGGTTCCAACATTGCCATCTATGACAGAGGTCCTGGGTTCTATACTCAGTTGGGGCAGATTTTAGTTATTTGAATTACTAGTTGTAACCATTGAGTAATGGTTGTTTACAAGTTCTTTAAAAAAATCTAAATTCTTGCTAGATTATGCGGTCGAAAAATATGCCAGGAATAAATTACTATAAAACTGACTCATTTAATTATCTTAGCATAATCACCCCTAGATAAAGAGTTAACTAATCCAAAAGATCCGTGTTCAGTGAATGGATCCCTGTACGATAGGATACCTGCATTATAAAATCTGTATTAGGATGTTAACATACCAATCAGTCGATGTCGATCTCTAATCTTCACTAGACCAAAAAAACTTCTAAAGCCAGAAATGTTTTAAATTCAACACGGGTCTGGCCTCTGCTGAAATAAAATAAAAAATGGTATCAATTATATTCATTTATAAAATTTACCTTTACTTGTGCATATACACAAAAGAGGAAAAAAAAACTAAATGTAGTGAGTAATCTCTACCAGGCAACCAAAAAACATTAAACTCAACAAGCATAGTATTTCTAAGCATTATTTTATCGCAACAAATTCCCCCACTTCCTTTTAATCCAAGTGCATTTAATCCTTGTAAATTTTCTCGGAATATGATATAAGGTCAAGTAAAAGCAACGAGGTAAATAAACGAACTTCATTTCGCACAATTGAAGTGCTCAGCTTAAAATATTAGGAGAACTGTCTACTTACAACATAATGATACAACAGAAACCGCCGCTCCATTAAACTAAGTCTTAATCATTTTATTTGAAATTCAGGTCATTCAGAGATGAACTAGATGTTATTGATTTTAAATAAAACTTTTTTTATCATTTTATACATCATTAAAACTTAAGACAATATTTTATGAAATATTGTAAACAATGGCTGTTTTTTTATGTATACCTAAATCGATAAATTATTGTCTTCATATATAACATACATATGCAAGCTCATTTTATAATTCCTTAATAAATCTACAACTCTATACTTGCTTATATCAGTCACTACACAAATACCTAGTAAATAAACGTGTCGTATGAGGCGAATAATCTGAGTAACCCTAATGTTGCGTAGTCCGCAAAGCCTGCTTAGCTTGACCCTTTGACATACTGCATTTATGTTCATAACTGATCCACGACTCGAAGCCTTAATTCACCAGAACGTGTATTTGCACAAATCATCCTAAATATTTTGATGTTGATATTCGAATTTTCGTAAAATAAGTGAAGAATTCTGCTGTGTGTGACGTTAATCTATTTTGATAGTAGGATAACGAAAGTGTTGCCAAGGACGGAACACGTAGGCTAAAGAAGGTATTGGATATATATAAATCATTGTTTGGGCTTATCAACACTGTTTTTCCAGAGCTGTTTTTTCAGCTTTAAGTTAATTGACCGTGAGATAATATTTAGATAAACAGACATCTATTTCAACAGCTATAGATTTTTTGTTAGTAAATATGTTGTATTTGCGATATTTTTGGACTGATGACTTTAGAAAGAAACCGTACGGTAACTGACTCACTGATAGATCAGAAATCGTACTAGTAGCGCCTGGTACAAACAAAATAAAAAATTTGAAAAACTTACGATGCGACGGTAAAAAAGTAATTAAAAAAGAATAAAATAATTTAAAATCCCCCGACTGAAATGATTTATGTGACGAGAGATAATTAACATGAAAAGCTTTTTTAAAAGTTCACTTGATCTCACACAGAGTCGGTCATATTATGAACAACATACTATTCGTTTTCATAGCACTTCCCTACGCTTACCTATTCGGTTCTTGAAGATATAGATGTCGCAATAACATAGGTATTCAACTCCCTATGAACTTTATAAGAAGAGCTAGAAAATCCGTTGAGAGCTGCCATCAATATTTTGAATTTCAATATAAAACTACAAAATGAATTCTGGGGGGGACCTGATGAGTTGTTACCGTTAAACCTATTTAAGAACATTATACTAATCAAATCCAAAGCGATAATTGAAAACGGCATTCAAATCGTACCAATGGTTTGCAAACAAATATTTACTGCAGCGCCTCCTGGTGAGTTGTTACCGTAACACCTATCTAAGAACATGCAACAATCAAATTCAAAGCGATTACTGAAAACCGCATTAAAATCGGACCAGTGGTTCTGGAGATAAATGGTAACATTGGTTTGCACAAACACACAAACACCCTCTTACCCCAAACGCATATACCGTCTCCGTTCTGTCGTGGGTAAAAATTGCTTCAGTATTTTTAAAGCTTCATTATGATGCTTGTATTGTGTATGTATTACGCTAAAATTGTCATAGTTGATTTAAAGTAAGATTGATTCATAGAATACCTAAAAAAATGAAACTTTTTCAACCAAATTTTATTGTGTTTAATTATAATGATGGAGAGAGACTTGCAGTGATAGGGGCTCAGCCTATCGCCCACAAAAGCATCAATAAAACCTCCGTCCCTTAACTGACTTTTACAATATGCCCGGGAACAGAAACAGCTGGCACATTCTATGTTTTTCTTTAGCTCCCAGTCGAGCATACTTACAGTACAGCAAACTTTAATTTTAAAGCAAATCTGAGAAGATTTTTAAACTTTGATTGAAATTAATCGGGAAGACTTAAAGCAATATGACCTTTTTACATTTACTTAAAAACAATCTTATTTCTATTTTTTTCATCTCAGTTAATTTGTAATCCACAATCGACTTTCCAGCTCCATGAACCTCGAAACCTACAAATAAATTAAATGGATCAAAGCTAAAAAATTATTAACCTTACAAAAAAACATGTTATCCACTTAAACGAAGAAAACTTTTTTTATTTTCAGATGACTGCAAAACTGGGACACTTTTCTTTGATGTCGGGTCTTGTAAATATTCTATTAGCAATGAGAATTCATTAGCAGCGGGATGGGAAAATAAGGAAATATATATTTATTGGGGAAAATATATTTAAAGGGAAAAATATATTTGTTGCTAAATAATTTCGCATTTGCGTTTTATTTAATAAGATGGCAGGAAAGGAAGAATTGAATATTTATTTATTACTGTCTGCCTCAGACGCCAGTGGCCGCGGGTTCAATTCCCGCACGGAACAAGAAAAAAAAAATGTACCGGGTCTGGAAGTTTATCGATATGTATTTATATTCTAGATTCCCTCTTAGTTCGCTACATGATATCCCATATTACAAACTCTGCTTAGTTTGGGGCCATGTAGTTGGTGTGATTGTCTGGGAATTTCATTTTTATATTTATTTAATATGGAAGCTACAGGGTAAGCTTCTACCCAAATCCTTCAGACCGATCAGTCTGTCGTCATTTTTAATGAAGGCTATGGAAAAGGTTGTGGACATGTGGATCAGGGAAGAGATCCTAAGCACATGCCCGCTGCATCCGGGTCAACATGCCTACATTAAAGGCAGGGCCACAGAATCTGCGCTGCTTGAGCTGACAGTTAAATTGGAAAAGGCCGCTGACGACAAACAAATTGCCCTCTGTGCTTTCATGGACGTAGAAGAAGCGTTCGACAACACGCCCAGAACTTCTATTCTAAAGGGACTGGCAGAAAAGGAGGTGGACCAGACCACTTACAGATGGATAGAAGCAATGCTTAGGACCAGAAAGGCAAAAATAGAACTCAATGGTAGCAATCATGAGATTCAAACCACACGGGGATGTCCACAAGGCGTAGTGTTATCACCACTGATTTGAACTCTCACGGTAGTTCGAACGGTACACGATTTCCTTAACAGGTAGAGCCAGAAAGGCTTTGAGGTCATAGGATATGCTGACGACAACACTGTCATAGTTAGAGGTCTATGTAAGGAAGTCCTATCTTACCTCATTCAAGGTGTAATTAATATAACTTTAAAATTGTGTTAAGTTTAAAAGTCTGTTTTCAACATGAGACTCACAACACTGACAATTTGATGCTAAGTACTCCCCTGCACAAATCACACACTTTTCATCAATTATTTACAGTACGAGCAGTGTGCTTGTGGAATAAGCTTCCCTACAATGTTAAGTCAGCTCCTTCAATGAATTCATTTAAATTTAGACTACAAAAACATTATCTTTCATTGATTGATCATTAGATGAAGTATTCTTATATGCATTTTATTATTATATACCAATCCATATTTATATTATATAGATGCTTAATGACAACAAAACAGAAAACCTTACAAATGTATATGTATTATTTGTATATAAATAATATATATCTTATTAGAATATGTAGTAAGTACCTGTATTAATAAAATTACTACATGACGTGTTCTGTATTGCCTGCTGATGTCTCCCTCCATATAGTTTTTTCATACATTTGTAAGGTTTTCTGTAAGAAATCGCTTTATAAGGCCGCCTGCTGTACCTTTCAAAACTGTTTTTGTTCTAATGTATTCTTTTCATTTTATTATTTAGTAAGTGTGCAATGAAGTATAAATAAATAAATAAAATATAAAGATGATCATGTGGCTTTATACTACCATCATCGTAAGACCAATCATCACCTATGGGTGTGTGGTATGTCAGAAAAAGACGAACCAAAAGACGGTGATCATGGAGCTGAACAAACTTCAAAAATCGGTTAAAATCATGATAACTGGAGCCATGTCTACCACGCCTTTTAGATCTCCCCCCCTGACAGTACGCAAGGAGGCGGCTGGAGGAATGCTGAGGGTGACGAAACATCGCAAAAAGACGTGGCTCTCTGCAAACCTAACCCAGCTCGGGGACAGGGTTTACAGAAATCCAATACTAAGCATGCCCTCGGACACACTGCCGGAGATGCTATTCACCAAATTCTATCGAGTGGAATCTATCAAGTAGAGAAGATTGGAGCAACAGCAGGGTACTTTGTGAGGACTACAGCCACATATGGTACACGGACGGCTCAAAGATGGACACCAAAGTAGGCTACGGAATTCACCATGTGAGACCCAAGTATGGAGCTACAACATGGGTCAATACCCTTCGATTTAAATAAATGAAAAATGTGATAAATAAAAATTACCCGACCAGGATTTTTTATTTATCACATTTTTCATTTATTTAAGAATAATTGAGCAATTTAAATGCAAAAACTTAAAAACATTATTACCCTTCGATTTTCCAGGCTGAAATCTCTGCCATTCTATCCTGTGCGGAAATCAGCCTAAACAGAGGCTACAAAGGACAAACCATCTAGATCTTCTCTGACAGCAAAGCTGCGCTAATGGCACTCGACTCCACAAGGGTTGACTCCAAACTGGTGAAGCAATGCCATGAAACTCTTAAACAGGCTGGGAAGCAAAAATAGAGTTTTTCTTAAATGGGTTCTGGGCCATTCTGGCATAGACGGCAACAAATCCTCTGATGAATTCGCAAGAGCAAGAGCAATGGGTAGTTAACATGGTCCCGAACCATTTTGTGGCATCCCGAAGATCCTGACGCGTTTAATACTCACTACCCAGTGCCTCTCAGAAAGCAAAAGCCTATGGGAACTTTCACAAGGCATGAAACATTCATGCGTACTGATACACAGAGGCGGTAGTATCTCTTACTTAACAAACCCCAATTACGTGCAGTGGTAAGATCACTAACAGGACACTGCAAACTAAACAAGCATATGTCCAACCTGGGTCTCACTGACACGGCGCTCTGCAGATACTGTGAGAGCGCCAAGGAAACCCCTTTACACTTACTGTGCCACTGCCCCGCAGTTATGGACAAGCGCACCGCTCACCTGGATAAACATGAACTAGATCCAAAAGAGATTAGGAGCTTCGTCGTAAGGAAAATCTTAAACTTCCTGGACTTCAAAGGAGTTTACGGCGATTTGTAGATGAGGACTTACAAAATAGATCTTCTAGGTCGCAGTGTGAAGAGCGGACACATAGTCCCGTAACCCAAACAATAATAATACTAAGGAAGCTAATTTCAAGTGTAATTACATGTGCGAACAAAACAATTTTGACTTTGACCTGACAATTTCAATATCATTAGTAATTTTATAATTATGACTTATGACTATAGAATTTTATAACACTGCCTATTAAATAAGTTCACACATACAAGTTATGGTATTTGAATGAAACTCAATCTTTCAAAAAGAAGCTTACGAAAAAGTCTTATTATTGCTATCCTCATGTGTTCAGATATTTTATATCTTTAATAAAGATCCCAGAAAATATTCAAGATTTAAGTACAGTGGCATCAATTTAAAGATAGTAGATAGATACCTTAAAAGAATATTTAAGGTATCTATCTACTATCTTTAAATTGATGCCACTGTACTTAAATCTTGAATATTTTCTGGGATCTTTATTAAAGAAATATAAAAGGAATTCTATTTTTGTTTGTGCGCATTAATAACATCGATTTTACATAAACATTCATAACTTTTAATGCTCATACTTGTTCTACAAGCATAGTTCTTCATTATTATGCGCTACCTACATACCCACTTCGTTATGATGTAACTATACGTTATTTTCCAGAATTGGACTTATAGCTTTCTATCTCTAGACGAGCCTCAAAAATCAATGAAACTTGCTTTGCAGTCGTCTCTCGCGCAGTCACAATCAGCATCTTGTGAGCGCGCAGCGTTTGCGCGCGCAAATTCGAATTTCGAAAAAAGTTTGTGGTTTGAACGTGGAATTTAGGATTTGAAAATAGTGAAGGTTTAGTGTACTCATAAGATTGATAAAAAGGTACATTTCTTTTTTATTTTTAGCTTTGGCTGAGTTCTGGTGTGAGAGAAGTCCTGGGTTCGAATCCCAGACGAAACTGTAAAGGAAACGATATTTTCTATTAACCAACCTTATATGAGCTTTCTTTTGGGCAACATAGTTTAAATGTCAGTTTGGATATTTTGTTATTAGTATGAAGCACAATAAAATTGAGTTACTTTAAATATTGTTTAAACAAACTGACTCGATAAAAAAAACATAGGATAATTCAGATAATATTGAAAATTATGTCAGTTGTTCTCTGAATATGTCAAAAAGTTCAATATGCTTAATAAAGCTTAACTATCGAAAACTCCTTAGTGCGAAAGCAACGCTAAAATAGTATTCGAGTTATGAATTCAAAATGTCATTTATTTGATTAATGAAAATCCGACCAATACCATTTTAGAGGTAAATTTTTTTACGAACAGTCCCTTAAGGGCGAGAAAATATTCTATGAATTTTATTGTGTTAATAAAAAAAGAAAACACTTTACTTCTGATTTACGTTTTATTTTTAGTCAGCAATGGGACTGCGGATAAATTTATTTATATTTATATTCTTAATAACCTTTGGTTTGTTAAGAGTGTATATTTTTATAAGTTTTATTTATCCTAAATATAACTTTAAAAAATAAAGGTTTGATAATAGTGACCGTACACTTATGATTACCCAAAAGATTACGTCTAAAATAGGTTTAATGTAGAATGATCAGTGGTTTACTTAATGACCAAAATTTTAAATAACTTGCTTTCACTAAGGCTAATTAATTCAAATTTTCAACGTTTGGAAAATATAGTACAGTAAATTACCAAAATTATTGTTCAAGTAATATCCACATTAGAACTTACAAATTATAACTACCCTCAAAGTGCACACATTCTAGTATAAGTTGCATTCTTAATTAAAACGAACTATACATGAACGCCTTTAGATTCGTTGATTTTATTTACTTTAAATTTTTTGCTTATTTTCGACAAATATAAATAATCCTGTTGTCAAAAGATAAACAAATATTCAATCTGACACTCAACAGGCCATAACTACCTTACCTAGATAAGTATGCCTAAATAAGGCTTATTTTCGTTTGTACTCGAAGACCACACAGAGTATCTAACAGGTATATTCTGTAATTTTCATAATGATTTACATTAGTATTTTATGTAATTAAAGTTTTGAGATTATCAACGTCGCTTTAATTGAGGCTTTTTCAACGCCTTTGTTTGCATGTTTATTTCAAATCGTAAAGCTCAACAATCCGAGGGAATTTCATAAATCCCAAAAAAAGGTTTTTCTAGTTGCCAACAGTGACACTGATCGATCCTTTTAACTCTACAAAACATTTGATAGTGTTGACACTAAAGTGATTTAGAAAAAGGTTCTTTTTTCCATTAATGAAAAAAAAAACTTTCAGTTAGGTCGTCTAAATAAAATTGTAGCAAATGAGAATCTGATTTTTGTAAACATAGATTTTTTTTATATTTTCAACGTTATTTTGTAAGCTAGTCTAGTCGTTTATCTTTAAATAAGATCTTTGAGCCTTTAAATAAAAGTTGTCACAAAGATCAATGTCCAGCAATGTATATTTGCGAAATTCGAAGAGTGTAGCTAGAGTTTATATCCCTTGCCATAAAGAAGAATTATAAAGAATTTTATTAGGTGAGTAATAATACTTAACTTTATGCAATTTTAATCGAAAATCTGTAAGACTTTAATTTTCCGAAACAAATAGATACTTAACAGATTTGTTAAGCAAAAAATGACTAACTTTATTAAAAATTCCCTTTGTCTGAAAACTTCTAAACCTTTTTTTTAACAAAAGTTATAACTATAAAAATATATGAATTTTATTTGTAATCGATATCGGTTACTATTGTGAAAACTAGATACCTACGAAACAACCCATAATGTAGAACTACAACTGTAACAAGCTTTTAAAAAAGTATTTATATTAACTGTTTAGCGCGGTTTAACCGGGCAATTTCGAATGCCGCGGATACCTATATCAAGATAAAAAGTAGCGTGGTATTCCAAACTGTAGACTATAAAATCCAATGAGCCGTTCTGCCATGATTGAGGAACAAACATCTATCCATCCATACAAACTTTCACATTTATAATATTAATAGGATATAATAATAAACAATATAATAAAATGCCCAGATAAGAAGTAAGACATTAAAAAAGTTACTAGGATCAAACAGTTATTCATTAAAACCATACATATCAAAACCGTTATCAAGATGCGACGATTTGGAAGATCCTGGAACTTTTAAGTGTCAAGTGAATAGGTTTCTCGTGGATGGACGTGTAACACCATAGTCTTCATGCGCACTTTCCATCAGGTGGCAGGGAAGACAAACGTCTTATAATATCCTAAAAGAAAAAATTAGACAAAATATGCCACGGAAACAAAAGTACTTTCCTTATAGTCTGTCAAGTGTCTCCGAGTGTCCGTGCATGCGTTTTATGTTTAAGAGCACGTTTAAGAACAGGTAGAGCGTCGCGCGGAGCTTCGTGAATTTTTACTACATTGCCGGCGTTACTATGGAACTATCCGCTGGTTTAGAGTAAAGCCGGCGATGAAACGAAAACACGCGAAGCCCCACGCGATGCGCCACTTGTTCTTAAAAGTGCCCTTAGTGTTCGGCTACGGCTTGAGCGGTCCTGGTTTGTATTCCCAACTGGGCCAGTTTAGAATACAAACCAGGTGGTGTGGTCTAGTGTTTATTCAATATCCAGTTTCCAAATTGGATATTGAATAAACACTAGACCACAACTTAGCTAAAATTATGCTGGTATCGATAAAAATATTGAAAAATTACAATAAGCTTAATTAATGGCGCACAAAAATGTTAAAGTTCATGGCAACCGCCATGCTAGGTCGTCTTTACATTTCGCCATTCTTGATACTTTTTTATTGTCAAAACTATCATTGTCATATCATATGTCTTGTCATTTGGTACAAATCTGTCACTTGAAGTAAGGAGGAATGGAATGTCTTCGTACGGAGAAGCGATTTTTATTAAATCTTGTGCTATTTTACGATACGATGCCTATCTGAAATTGAGTGGTTAATATTTGTTTGTATACTTATTCCCTTCAATATATCCTTGTGCTCGCATTCGCAAGAAACGGAAACATATCCTTTCCTAAGCTCCTGGTTCCGGTTTGTGGTTTTCATAACACAAGCTAGTATAAAAGAGACTTTGGGGCCACATGTTTAATGTAGTAGTTTGGGCATTTTAGTAATTTATTCATTTTAATAACATTTTTTAACAATTACATTAATGACCTTTAATTCAAAATATTATAAATTGTTCTACATTTATATTAAAGTAAATCACTTGTAAGTAATTTCGATAAAAATATATGTTATCGTGCGTGTAAACTACGCGATTTCGTTATTATGCAGTTAATGCATAATCAGTGCAATAACTTCTGACCTAAAGACCAACAAAAAACCGGTTCTCATTAAACAACCTCAATATTTTGAGGCTTCGAATTGTTTCGATTCGTCAAAAACCGGAAATTGATTTTACGTAATTTTATGACTATGTCAAGTTTTTTTAAGGTTTCGTACCAAAATGGTAGGTATAAAAAGAACCCTTATATCTATCACACCTTCATCATTATCATCAGGTTTTTTTATTGATTTTGTCAGTATAAATTATATTTTTATTTACTTCCATGCTGGACTCGGAGTGAAGAAAAAACATAGAATGTGCCAGCTGCTTCTCTTCCCGGGCATACTGTAAAAGTGAGGTAAAGGACAGAGGTTTTACTGGAGGATTTTGTGGGTGATAGGCTGACCTCCTGTCACTGCAATAGTCTCTCTCCATCATTATTGAATGCTTCCCAATCTGTCAAACGCTACATCAGATGTAATAACCTCTGTTATTCTGCCTACCCCATAAGGGAAACGGCCGTGAAGTTATGAATGTATGTACTATAGGATTAATCTCTGAATTTAAAAGTACATAAAGGAATAATGAAGGTATCAACCAAACAAAACTGTAATCATAACAGAGCAGTATTCAATTCATTAATTTGATGCTGGTAGTAGCTGATTATGGCTGTCACTTTTAGTCATTACTTTATATTCTTGTAAAAGAACTTAAATATACGATTTTGATTCAGGCTAATATCGAGCATAGCCTCTAAGAACATTATTATAATAATTATTTTATTGAATAAATTATTTATAACCGAATATTGTTTTGGTGTTTTGGTGTCTTTAAGAAAAATCCAATTTACCATATTTTGTTTTTCTAATATTTTATCGTTGAAACTTATCAACCTATGTTTTGTTTGAAATATCAAAGTCTAACAAAATTGATTTTGAAACATCGAAATATTTTCAAAACCGCGGGTTTAACCGATTGTTTTAACTTAAATACACAATCTATTATCTTATCTTAGTAATATTATAAATGTGAAAGTTTGGATGTATGGATGTTTGTTCCTCAATCACGGCAAAATGGCTTGACGGATATGGATGAAATTTGGCATGGTGTTAGTGTACAGTCTGGAATAGCACATAGGGTACTTTTTATCCCGATATTCCCACGGGATTCAAATTTGCGTGGGAAAAACTGCGCGAAATAGCTAGTTAAGTGTAAATAAACGACTTTTATAATAAGAAATCTCTCATTTAACAACTTATTATATTATTGCAACATTATTTTCTAAAATATGTGCAGTCACGTATCTGTTTGTAATAAAATGTTAAAACAATGAGGCATGTTAAATTTTAGAATTTTAAAACACTCCGTAAAAAATAAGACTTTAAAGTTATTACAAGATCTCTATACCTATAATCCATACCTATACAAAAGTCTTAACAGAATAATGGGCCCTTTTTTGATTAGTAGTCCAAAATTTTATATGAAAAAAAAAATGATGAATCTTCTTTAAATTTACCGTCACCAAGAACAAAGTAAATGTTTTATTTTATACAATAACTCGTTTTGTATTCAAATGAATTAAAACAACTCAGTTACTTAATTAAAACGGAACCTGTTACAACGCAAAATTTAATAACAGATTTAAAGCCTATAAAATGTGCAAATAAAAAATTAAAGTTATTTTTAAATTGAAAAGTAATGTTCGAAATGAGCGTTTTAGAACTTTCTCTTTTACTCTTATAAGATTATTTATTTCCGCTCCTCTTCCCTCACTTTCACTGACCACTATACACAATGGTTGACCAACATCTTAAGTGTGACTTCAATAACTTTGTAACTGTTATTTTGTACAGCAAGTCGTTAGCTGACACTTATGGATGGCTTAGAAAACCTTATTCAAATATTTGAGAGGTTTTCTAGTTGTTAGAAATTGTAAACAACTTTATTATTAAAGATAGATTTTGCCCTACCGCCTATTCTATTTTAATTCAAGAGATTTAATATAACAGCTTCTGAAATACTTTTTCGGCGAAAAGTATTTAAAAATATTTCACGATTTATTTTATTTATTTTACCTTCTCTTTATTTAAGCTGGCCTGTATCTGAAAGAAATTTGTAGAAAAATAAACGCAATTTATTCTGTTCTTTAGTTCATTTATATTTTGTTATAACCTCTGGTGTTATGCCGACCTCATAAGGGATATGTGTATGATGTATGTGTATGTTTGTATGATTTTTAATTTAAATGATTTAAGTGGTTAATATTTAAAAAAAATACCTTAAACACAAATAAAAATTCTTTGATCACCGTGAATTATCTTTACGTAGGTAGGTACATCAATTGCTGGAAACATATTATAACAGGCATTTATTTTGCCAGTGGCTTAATAGTCAAGCTAGTGAAAAGGGTGTGGTTTTAAATAATATTGACCCGCTTACATCCATAACTTTTCTTTCCGTTTTCTTCTTGTTAAACTTTTATTACTAAGTAAATAATCAAAAAAACTTTTTTCTACGTTATTTACAACAAATATCTAACACTAAGGACCGGGAAACTATGAAAAGTAAAGCATAATTTGAAAGAATGGATATTTTCAACATTATTCACAAGGAACTAGGTGGAATGTAGTTTGCGCTATAAACATTATAAAGATACAAGTATGCCGACAAATGTAATTCTTAACAATTTCCTAGTAGATATGTCATTTTATTTCAATAGTCTTGGAAACGTACGAGAGCGACGAGCTTCGGCTAGTAAGCGGACCTCTATGCGACGGGTTTACGACGTCCATTACTATCCCTACTTTTTAGTTAGCATTTAAAATGATCTGTCAACTTTTATTTAAAGCTGAAACGTTGTTTTAGAATTGAAACCTTTTTGAACAGTATATAGGGCTCACCAGGTTCCTAGTAGTAAAATCAATCTTGTAAAGCTACTTGAATAACCAAGTGTTAGCAAAGCTGTGTTATTTAGGTAACGAATGCAATTTTCATAGAAAGTAAAGTTTTTAACACCTGGACTGATACTAAATACTAACAACGATTATTTCGAGCCACAAAAACTTAAATGCGCATAGGTGCAATAAATGTAGACTTTAAAGACCGACTGTAAAAGCTGTAGATACGCTGATGTTGATTCAAGTCAAAATAATTACTTTTCCGTGAAGCCCATTTCAATTAGCAAAATCAGGAGAAAAAAATCTTGTAGTTTTAAAAATTGGTACAGTTATAGTTTGTGGCATCTAGATTAACTTACCAAAAGCCTCAACGGTGTGAAGTATGCTGTCGGTATAGGGTGAAGGTCCTTATTCGGGTTTTTACTCGTATCTCAAAAATCTGCATAAACAGCGTAATTATTACATATGACCAAAGTTATGTCAAAAATTTCCTATTCATAGGAGCTGCAAGGCGTTGAATTTGCAATGAAGGTATTTCTTATTTCTTATCTTCAGAGTTTTGCTCGTATCTCGAAAATCCCTATATTCGCTCATTGACTGATGTTAATACAGCGAAGCTGGTATATTCATAGTATAATGTCCTAGTGCATCCTACTTTGGGGCAATGCCGCAGATATTGACACGATAGTTACACTGCCGAAAAGGGCTATTCGTGGAATGTATAAGCTTGGAAACAGAGAATCCTTCGAGAAAAGTTTAAAGAGATTGGTATCTTGACCCTTGCATCACAATATATTTATGAAAACATTATGTATATTTATAAGAATAGTAATAAATTTAAAACTAGGAAAGATAATCATGATACAAATTACTCTGTAAGGACTAGGAACGACCATAAGTTAGCGTTTCCTAAATTAAGGCTGGCTAAAAGCAGCAAATCATTTATTGGAATGTCAATACGTATATATAACAAAATTCCGAAGTCAATTAAGTCCCTGCCATTCAAAAAAAATAAATCAGTCATTAAAAACACTCTATCTCGAAAAGCTTATTTTAAAACTAAAGATTACTTAGATGATAAAAAGGCATGGGATTAAGCACAACAGGATATTTCTAAAAGTTTCTAATTACTTAATAATTTTGTTTATGGCTTGGCTGTGCAGTATACATATAACATACTGGTGACTGTCCCATCCACTTATTTTCTTGTCAAGACAACAGCAAGAACGTCATGCTCCCTCAGGTGGCATGGCTAGTGGTAGCGTCGTGGTAGCGTCGTGGTAGTCACCCTCTTCCCTAAAATATGGTTGAGGAGGGTGATGGCTGGTGCTTGCGTTATAATCGTGAACGGTTGCTACTAGCGGTGCCAGGTCGTTTTGCTAATGATACTATGACTATTTTATTCCATTCTTGTTCAAATACTCTGGTCCCAGTTTGTCATGTTCGTATTGTGCATCCATACCTCATTGCACCTGCTATGTAAGCAATTTGGTCGTGGCATGGCATTGGCTCTCACAATTAGCTGTCTTGTGTTTGCTTTTTTTCATGTCACGGTCAATTTGTACTGTACCTATTTGTATTAATTTGATAATTCTGACTGAAAAAGAGTGCCAAGAGTTTTTTTCCGCCGGCTTTTTTTGTCTCTTGGTCTACTGTAATATCTTATTTAACAACTATCAACAACTAGTTAAAGCCGAAGTATGTGATGACTGACTTCATAAAGTGTTTTGTGAAATTCCTAAGATGAATAAAACTTTTTTGAATTTTGTTTTTTGAATCTATTCAAAGAGTACAATTTTTGCTAGTGATAAAAGTTTTAAAATATATTTTCCCATAGATTTAGTCATATTAATTTCATTTCTACGACTATTGATCAAATCAATAGGATTTTTTTTTAATAAAATGTGGTCAGAAGCAAGGGTTTACCGTATTTGTACAGATTTTTGAGATATCAGCAAAAACCTAAAAATAGGGTCCATCACTCCACCCCTACACTTTAAGGACACCTCCCACCCTTGAGGATTTTTATTATGGTAGTCTGGACTGCACAAGGTTAACTTGTGCCAATTTTCAAAACTACCCGAATTATTTCTCCTGTTTGCCTTTTTTCAGCTTAATTTCACTGGGCTAGTAGTAAATTTTCAGTGAAGAAATATGATTTTAACTTCAATATTGAAATATTTTTGAAAAGCACTTACTAAGCAATTTGTCTTCAACATAAAAATAATTAAAACTCCATCTTTGTTTTCATAAATTAAATTTAAATAAAAACTTGTTTTATTATCAATACATGTAGGATACATGTAGGCCTAAAATTTTTAAAAAGTTTTAAAAAGTTCTCTACCGATTAAATTTCCCCTATATCTTCTAGTTTTTTTTTATTGCATTAAAATAGTTTTGGTCAAATGCCTTAACAGTACTTACTATAGAATTCAAATAAAATGGACATTAAAGTTATCATGCGTAGTGTAACCCCGACAATGGTACGAAATACATGGATTAAACAAACTTAAAACAAAAAATTGGTACTGTCCTACTTTTTGATGAGAAGTATATTATTAAAATGATAGGAATCTAGTATTTTTATTCATTGTCAAAATCTGAATCCAGCAATTCTTTATGGAATGAATCGTCAAAGTGACTGGTATCGCTTTTTCCTGCATTGATTACGAAACTATCGAAATTTTCATTTTTTTACTCATTTTCTAATACGAAAATTTCAAAAAAACAATTACTAAACCCACCAAGAACCACTCGGTTGACAACAGTGACACCAGAAAAACGACTTTGACATTCATACTAGTACTGCCATAAAAAATTTGCAAAAAATCCCCAGTGTCTAATTTTTTTAACCAGACTCTACATAATATTGTAATTAAAAGCTTTTATTGCGGGTAGATATAATAGAAATAGTCATTTAATTTAGTTACTATTATTAGTACAGCACTAACTTATGAGACTCACGTTAATTTCTATCATGACTTAGCTATTTCTATTAAGTACTATCTATCTCTTACGAGTAATAATTCTATAGGTGCTTATTAGTACATGGAATGTTACCTCAAAACTTTCTCAATCAAACCTACTTTCAATAATTCTTCATAATGAAGTTATACATACATAACTTCATGCCTATATCCCTTATGGGTTAGGCAGATACACCAGGGGTTGTAAGACCTTCTGATGTCGCGTTTGACAAATTTGGAGGTATTATAAAGATGGAGAGAGGCTATTGTAGTGACAGGAAGTCAACCTATCGCCCACAAAAACGCCAAGTAAACCTCTATCCCTTAACTGACTTGTACAGTATGCCCAGGTAGAGAAGCAGCTGGCACATTCTAAGTTTTTCTTTCGCTTCCAGTCCAGCATGAAAGCAATGAAAATATTGGCAGACGAATCAAATAACCAACATAGCCAGAAGAGTTGCAAAGCTAAAAAGGCAATGAGAAGGGCACATAACTGGGCAAATAACATTACGGATGACCGTAGGGGCAGAAAAGTTGTCAAGTCGCGACTATATACTAACGCTACGCTGCGCAGGCCTATTCAATGCTGTTAAATGCTTTGCTCTATCCATGTGAGAAATTTTATCTCTATTCGGAATTTAACTCAAGTTATTCTCTTAGAAAAACTTTTTACAGTAGGTTAAGGAGATTTTAATTAGTTTTTCGTCAAAACGTGAAGTTTATTATTAAAATAAGCTTGAAATAGTCAGCTATTTGAGAACATATGCATAACATATTCCTTTGATTAAATGTAGTTATCTCCTCTTACACTTGTACAATTAACAACCAATTAACAACCAATTTATGTTTTGATGGTTCACCCTTCAATCAACTACGTAGTTATGACCCTGTTATATTATCGATATTAGGTTCCGCAAATAAACATTAATTTTGACGAAGGGTGTAACCGCTGTGTAAAGGATCTTTGTATGGGTAGGTACCACCGTCTTGTTTATTCCTTACGATGAACAACTTTGGTGCGTTTTGATGTACATAATATTCAGGTCGTTAATGGTAATGTCGTAACGCGACTTACCATCTGACGTCCCAGATTCGGCAATGCTTCAGTAGTTCCCCTTCTTTGCCATAATTACAATAGTATTTATGGGCGGCGGTGATAAGTTATTACTTGATAATTGAATAATGAGTTCCTTTTTTCACGATTTAAAAAATATTACATTAATGTATTATTTTAACCTCCTTTAGGGCCTTAACTAGCGCTTTACCCTTACCTCAATTCCTCAGTGTCACCTGATTTTAAATGATGGTTGAAATGAAGATGTAACTAGCCAATCCAGGAATATTGTAAATTTTTGAAATCACTTTTATAACTTTGGTTTTGGAATTAGATTTTCCATCTAATAAGTATAAACTTATATTACAAACGTGCACTTTTATTAAACACACGTCTAATGATTCACTGAAGAGATAAATTACAATAAATGATTTATGCTTCAATAAAAATAAAATTGCGGTCGCACCTATAACGCATTTAGGAATATTTTGTATTGCCTTATACTTCATGTTTGCTGACGAAAAAATACATATTTAAAAGTAACAGATAAAATAATTTTATAAATCAATAGATTGTAAGTCATTTACCCCATTATTACCTAAGTTAACAAAATTTATACCACGTGACAGATATGAAAATTGGCTCGGTAAACAAATAAGTATCAAATCAGTAATAATATACAGTCGATAAATTTACTTCAAAGTCATATTTTATCTCAACTGTTTTAGGCATCCCGTTAAATCACGGAGCTTGATATTTTATTTTAGACACATTTCCAAGTTATTCATAGCTTATAAATACGAGGTGAAATGCGTAACTTCAAGTGTTACTTTACCATAAATTATTATTTAAGAGATTATTTTCAAATAAAACTTACATTTCTTAAATAGATATATACTTACGGATAATATCGTGCATTATGCGATATTTCTGTACCAACATATAATGTATTTATGTTTTCTTTGTTTCAGATTGGACTATGGCGTCGATTATAACAAATTCAACGGTGGTTAAAAATGTTTTAAAAGAAACCTATGACTATTATTTGTGGACTTTATCTTTATCAGGTTAGTGGAACGAGTCCACAACGGCTCGCGTATTGTCAAGACTGCTAAAGTAATAATGGGGAGTTTTCTGACAGCTCATAAAAATTAGTTCAAAAAACCTCTATAGATGGCACTTTTAAAAAGCCGAAGGCGTTAAGTCTGTAAACTATAATGTAGATGGTTATTTATACGTTCAATTTCTGACACAGACGCCAATTAATTTATTTTACTTTTAAAAACGCTGTGTGGAATAAATTCTTCGCCTTCGCCTTTTGTAAAGCGCCATCTATCGAAGCCTTTTGTACCTATTTTGTACAGTTTTGTTTTTTTAATGAGCTGTCAGAAAACTCCCCATTGCCGTTGTCCTTGGAAGCCATAAAAAGTTTTATAATGACTTCGATACATAAACAGTACTGCAGTACAGTGAATCCATTTAGGATATCCCCCCACCAAAGCGCTATAGGCGTGGTGTTTAAGAAAATCAAAACTTTCGCTTTTTTAAATAATATTCATTATTTTTTTTATTCCATAATTTACAACAAATGACAAACTCTATTTAATGGGTTGACAGTGACCTTTACGTTCATGGGTTGACCTTTACGTTCATCGGTTTCTCAGTCAAAGAGCGTAGCGTAAACTTAAGGCAGTATTAACTTTGATCTTGTTGTCATTAAACATTCATCCAAACCTAATTGAGTGAGTGAGTCGAGTGGTTTTAGTCATCATTATAAAATATACCTATAAAAGAAAAAAAGGCAAGCCGTGAATTAATGAATAAATTTCTGGTTGTATATGATTGTATATTTCTCACCATAAAAAATAACAAAATAGAACCAGGAATAGGAACCCAGGCTTGAAATGTAAACATTATTCATAGCTCCGGAAGTTATTTGAATATTTATGCTTGTAAATGATATTGACTTCTTTGCCTCAGCGAAGACAACAAAACTGCTCTATTCTAATTATAAATAGATAGTTCGATGTTCAGAATTTTTCAGTTTTGTTTGAATCGCGAAGGTTTAGACATCGATTTACATCTATACTAATATATAAAGCTAAAGAGTTTGTTTCTTTGTTTGTTTGAACGCGCTAATCTCAGAAACTACAAGTGGGATTTGAAAAATTCTTTTTGCATTTTATAGCCCAACTCTTGAGGAAGGTTATAGGCTATATTTTATCCGAAAATTCCTACGGGATCAAAAGTTACGCGGGTAAAACCGCGCGCGGTAGCTAGTGTAAAATATAATTCATACGCGATAAATTACAAATGAAACGTATTGTATTTAGTATGTCAACTCTTATAGAGCTGATAAGCTGTAAGCAGTATTTTGTAATATGTCTGATAAGTGGCATTACTTTTTTGATTTAAAAATTCTTATAAGTTTTAGGTATACTATATGTAAGTCTAATATTTTATGCTAGTTATTTTTAAAAACATCTATTTTCTACCAAAAATTTTGGATAAAGTAAGCAATTGTCGAAAAAAAAATTATTATTATTAAAAAATAAACCATGATGTATTTTTAATACCATTTGTTTATAAAGCGTTTAGAGACTTAATAAAAAAAAAACGAGACAACCTCTTATCACAAGCCAATCAAATGTTTATTTAGTTATAAGTTCTTACCCTAATCTACTAATGGAAACCTTTTTCAGATAACCGGACAAAAGGCTGGCCTTTGGTTGACTCACCTGTACCGACTGTTATTTATACACTCCTCTATTTATTTCTTGTATGGATTGGACCAAAGATAATGGAGAATCGACGTCCTTTCAAACTAAACTGGTTATTAGTGCCATACAATTTGTCAATGGCAGCTTTGAATGCATATATAGCCGTCAGATTACTGACTGCATCTTTTAGACTACGATACAGTTATATTTGTGAACCGTGTCGGCAAAAGTATGACCCCGATGAGTTGCAGGTATGTGTGTGATGTACACAAGAAAAAGTTTATACTTAGAATTGTACGTGTATAGAGTTGATTGTACGTTTATCGGTTTTACTGTCGTAAGCATAAATTTTCTAATACTGTCATAAAGAAAAAATAGATTTTTACTTCAGCACAAAAAAGCTAGTCCTAAAGAAATTCATAAAATAGCATTTGTTACATTTCAAAATGTAACACGATAAACGTCCTTTGTTTGAAACCCCAAAATAGGTTTTAGCACATATAGTATTTAAAATAAAAAAAAGTATCAATAGTCGAATATAAAATAATCTGTTAAATGAAACACTTTTTAACCGGATTTATCGCACACATAGGGTCGGAAGGTTTTCAGGACCAGGACCGCGGTACCAAAACCCTCCTTCAATAAAAACATTAATTTCTAGAGGTATTTGGGACCACAAGAAAAGTAGAAGGCAGAGTACAGTTTGTAAAAAACGTGATATAATACTTTGATCAACAATGCGTGAATTATTAGTACCGAAAGGTATAAAATAAAGACTTACTCTCAGTCACTAGTTGTAGCCATACAATAAAATTACAATTCATCTATCATGCATACGGAACCCCTAATTTTATGAGCAATTTTGGCAAATGTAGTCTCTCTTACATACATACATTATCGGGATTTCTTTTAAACACCCTAGCAGGTAATTGTAGAATTCTATTAAGATTGAGTTTCAAAGTACCAGGACTTCATAAGTGAATGTAGATAAATTACTAATGATGGAATAAAACAACAGGACCACGAGAAACCACCCTTTGGTATGGTTTAGCTATGGGGCGCGGTTAAGAAAACTAAAATCACTATCTCCTGTGATTTTATGTGTTCCTGGTACTATTAACGTATTTTTGTTTAGTTGGCATTAAGTTAGAGAAATTGGCTACTTAACTAAAATGATAAGTCAAGTCTGAGATACAGCCTAGTGACAGATGGACAGTTTAATAGTACAAAAACGATGTTAATAAGTGGTTCTGGAGAATCACACAAAATGAAACTTGGAAAGCTCGTTTAATCTAGGTTTAGAATGCAGCTAAATAAAATTTGATTCGTTCCCGTTTAATTTTTTTTTTGACATGCAAAGTGATTGATATCTACTAATATTCCCTCTTATTTGTAACAAGCGAAATCTATAAAGTATATCTATGTTTTCATATTCCTTTATTCATAGATGAATTTAACAGTCACAAAGCATTGTTATTTAATTAATTTTCTCGATGATACCGGCCTTTTATTTCGATAAACAATTACTTACAGTATTATTTTTATTTTAAATTTATTGAAAGTAACGTGAAACATGGGTAATAGTCAAGATTACTACTAGCCAAGATTTCTCATGATTATTATGAATGTTTTATACAGAAGTTATAGACTTCTTCCATTTATTGTTTGAGCATTATAGGTTTATTTTATTCAATGTGTATTTTTTGTTGACGCAAAAACTTCTTTATTATAGCTGTGGTCCCAGATGGCCCCTAGAAATTAATATTTTTATTGAAAGTGACTTTCTGGACCGCGGTCCTGGTCCTAAAAGCCTAAAGCGGTGGTTTTGCAGTCCCCAGGTGACCATGTTTTATTAAATAGTATGAATCACGAAAACTTAAGACAATAGTAAAATTATACATACATAACTTCACGCATGTATCCCTTATGGGGTAGGCAGAACACCAGAGGTTAGAAAACCATCTGATGTCACGTTTGACAAATGAGGTATTATAATGATGGAGAGAGGCTATTGCAGTGACAGGGGGTCAGCCTGTTGCCCACAAAAACGCCACTAAAACTTCTGTCCCTTAACTGACTTTTAATCATAATAAATCAGCCAACAACCAGCATGATTATTGATATAAAAAGGATACTTTAAATATTTTAGTCAATTTACATATAATAGGTATAGTCTTGCTAGTGAAAGTAGAGAATGAAACAAATCCGGCGAATTTAAAAGAATCCCATCATGGTAACGCCGACTAGACCCCGATAGTACGACACATATGGATTAAACAAACATGATACTTAATTTTTTTTTTTTTATAAAATTATCGTGAAAAATAACAATATTGGTACTGTTCTACTTTTTGATGAGAAGTATATAATTAAAATGATAGGCAACTAGTATTAATCAGGCTTAAAAATAAAACAATAAAATAAAATAATTATTTTTATTAAATGTAATTAAAATCTGTATCCAGCAATTATTTATGGAATGAATCGTCAGAGTCACTGGTATCGCTGTTTCCTACATTGGTTATGAAACTATCAAATTTTTAATTTTGTTAATTATTTTCAAATATGAAAATTCCAAAATCTCAATTACCAAAACCACCCACAACCGTTTGATTGACAACAGTGACACCAGAATAAGTTGCCATATAAAAAGTTTGCAAAAATCCCATTGTCTTCTTTCGTTAGCCAGGCTTTATCTGCTCGATTTACCGTATTTGCGAATACCGAAGAATGTACTGTCTAAACTAAGCCAGGTTTAAGTATTCACTGAGATTAAAAATTCCTTGTTAGACTGTGCACGTATATATCCCTGTAATAAAATAAGCTTAAAAATCTTGTATTATGTATTAGGGTATCGTAACTATAATCCAAGCTACAGCTATAAAAGATTGGTTTTGTATGTTGTCCCGTCTGAGCAATTGAACCCAAGATTAATTGTTCAACATCACGCCCCAGAGTATGTTAAGCATCGTATAAGCAAATGCATCGAATGCAAATTTTAGAGTATTGATGCGCATAACTTAGGTACCTTATTTTATTCTAAAAGATGCTATCTTTAGGACACTTTGACTTGAAATTTAAGCTTTACTTGATTTTGACATACCAAGCATATATTTACTTAGCCTTTTAATTTTCTTTTTGCAGATAGCTGACGCAGTGTGGTGGTACTACTTTTCAAAGCTCTTAGAATTTTGTGATACATTCTTCTTTATCTTGAGGAAAAAAGAAGAACAACTAACCTTTTTACATGTTTACCACCATTCTACGATGTTTAGTTTCTGGTGGATTGGCATCAAATGGGTGCCAAGTGGATCAAGTATGTGCTTTATATATATATTTTTTTTAATTTCTGTTTGAATGATTGCAAAAATGGTATCTATACTAATATTATTAAAAGTAACACGAATTTTGTTGGCTCGTATGGACTGAATAAAAGTGGACGTATTTGTCTTTTACCATTTATTATTCAGGAACATCGGTTATATTAAATAAATAAATTAAAAAATAAAAATAACTACCAGTGACTCTATATTAAATTTAAGATAGGAATTGTTGGAAGTTGAAACCTTTTCAATTAAATTCTTCTCGTAAATAAGCAAGGTTATATACGACAATGCTGCCGAACTGTTTTACCTCGCTAGAGACAGAAATGATTTCGCTAAATTTTCAGCTAAACTGAGCTTGGAGAGGCACTATAAAAAGATTATATGGCTCATATATACCCTTATATGAGAAAAAAAAGAAAAGAGTTTGAAATTCGGTCTTAGATTTATTAACGACATATCAGTAAACACTATTCTTTATAAAAGTATAAAAAATTATGTTCTGTACTCATTTAGTCAGAGTCAGTCATGTTGGCAGTTATTTTGACTAATTTTGGTAAATATGAATACTACGAGTACAACAGACTCTGTGGGGGGATCAGTTTGTATCTTATTCCTCTTGCCTACTTTTATGTTTTTGTCCATAATTCTTTTAAAAATAAGAAAGTGATTTCATTACATGTAGAAAAATTTATTTGTAAAAAGGTTAAGAATTTCATCATCATCATCATCACAACTCTTTGTAATGAGTCCACTGCAGGGCATGAGTCTCTCCCCTGGGTGACGAGGAGGTATAGGCCATAATCCACCAAGCTGGCCCAGTGCTGGGTGGTGGATGCCAGAATAATCAGAGCGCCGACATGGCTTCTGACAAACCCTAACGACTACTGTATACAAGTAGTCGTTAGGGTTTGTCAGAAGCCATGCACCGGGACCCGGACCCGGGAGCACCCGGGACCGACTGCTTAACGTGCCCTCCAAAGCACGGAAGTCGTCGTAAAAATGAATGGTCGGCGGTCATCCATCCAAGTACCGACGGCGCCGAACGTTACTTAACCTGTGATATCGTATGATACACACAGTAACCACAACGCCACGACGACTTCCGGTTAAGAATTTAATATTCTATATACCTAATTATTTTTCTATTTTCTTTTTCCAGCATTTTTACCTGCAATGGTAAACAGTGGGATACACGTCCTTATGTACACTTATTATGGTCTATCTGTATTTGGACCTGCTATGACTCAATATCTGTGGTGGAAGAGATACCTGACTATCTTGCAGCTTGTAAGTTTAATGCAATTTTATTTTATTGCCTATTAAGTTAGCATGGTTATGTCTTTCTTGATTACATGATTTAGTTCCATACTTTTAGTATAATGAAGAAATATAGGAAATGTTGAATGTGAGTTCATGATTTCAATTGTGCAAAAATGATAACTTGTGCGAGTTCGTTGCACGCTCCTTCCACGTTTGATGTAAGTTGTGCCCTAACCATTGGAGTGGCACAGGCAACTATAATCAAATTCCAGCTTGTAATTTTATAATTTCTAAGACCTTACTTATTTTTATAGCATAACTCGGTACATATTAACTATAACATAATTCAATTAAATGTTATAAAATTGTTTATGTAAACGTCAAATAAATCAAGGCAAATTAACGTTACGCCTTAAACAAACTTTTCATTCTCCATCTTTGAATACAAAGTTTTGAATTTATAGTTACCTATATAAACTTTTGACTTAAGAAAAGTTTCATCCTAATTTTCCTTCGTGGAACTTTACTTAAACACTAACAATGTAAAGTTTTCATTAAATTGTCAATCGTGGAATTCTTTAATATATTTAATTTAATATATAGAAAAATATTTAATAAATTTTAGGCGGCTATTATTTCTGAAAATATCCTTTCGCTTTCCTGAACTTATTTATTAAACTAAAAAATTTTTTTTTTTTTAATTTTACCAAGAAGGTTTCGGTTTGAAAGAGGTCGAGATCTTAACGGATATCAATAGATAGGAACATATACCTATGTAGTTACATTAATTGTATCTCTTTAATTGTAGTTTTACTTTAAATCAAAAGGTTTAAAGTAAAACTTAAAGTCTTCATCATAAAATAGGGTAGTTTTTTCTTGTTAATCAAAAAATACTTTAAATGCGTGCATAAACAAAGCTCTATGCGCCTGGATACGTGTGCTATATCTCAATATCAGTTCCAATGGAATTTCTTGGTTGTAGAACTCTTCAAGCCTCCCTAATAAGTTACAATGCTTTATATCCTTGAGCCCTTAATAGATACTTAATTACCAGTGACTTTCGAATATAAAGTGTTCCATCGTTTCATCGACCGTCGATACAGACTTCAATTGAATTGCCTTTAATTTAATTTTTAATTACATTTCATACTAATGTGTCGATTTATAAAAAATATATTTGCCTCGTGCACTAACTATATCAAATAGTTTACGTAATGTTTAAAATCACTTTGCAAATATAAAAAAAAGTATTATAGTATGTAACATAATCCTGAAAAGTTAAAATGTTTTAATAAAAGTATCAATTCGGTTGATTATGCACCATTAAAACAAATAAGTACCTACTACCTAAAATGTTTTCATTAAAATTTTATACGAAAGAAATAATTTGCTGTAGAAACGAAAGGTTACTTTTCTTGGTGTAAGTGGCAGATTAATTAGAATAACAGAAATATTTAAATTAGGGATAACCGAATAGCTAGATCTGTCAAAAGCAATGGATAATCGCGAGGAAAAAATTTAATATTATCAATCAGAAAATACTGTGACTCGTACTAATAAACAATTTTTTACAATATTCGGGAGCAGTAATTTACAGACTTTGAAAAATTTAATAAACCCTCGTCAATCAAAATGAATTTTCCTCGAAATTTCAAAGAAAAATTCAAAAATATTATAAAAATCTGCAGAAAATTATATAGCTTGGGGTATTTTTAAGTTAAATCATTATGATTTTAATTAAAATAAACACTGTTAAACCGCCTCTTGTGACCATAGGGTCGGCAAAGACACCGAAACGTCGAGTTAAAACTTTTTAGATGTATTTACACGCTATAAATGCGGTTAAAAAGTGTTTTTTTTTTAAATTAAAATCATGGCTATGGCGTTACTTGGTTTTTGCTATTAATGAAAAAACATCAGTATTTCATTGACTATAGGCAATAAAGGCCTATTATTTTTGTAAAATTTCACATTAGTTTTGCTACTATACAATATAGGTACTTTATTATTACTCTTATGTCTAGTTAAAAAGTAAAAGAAAATATTTTTTAATATGGCAACACATGCAGCTAAAACTAATTGACTCAGTTATGGCAATTCCTTTTTTTTATTAGAAAACAGACAATGTTATAAAATAATAAAAAAAATAACTAACATTTAAAGTATTGTTTTTTAAAATGTTTAGAATTTGAATGTCTAAATAAAAAACAGTTTTGTAGTCGAATAGGGAAGACTATCTAGGATATTTTTCTCTTAAGTAGCTACTTTTTTGAACACGTTGTATAAGATAATCAAACCATATCGCCCAACATAATACTAATTATATCAAACATAATTTCGAAATTGCTTCCCAACTAAGAGGTAATACGCATGATATAATTTAAATGTGGGCCCGAATTTCCACTTAGCCGTTATCCGGTGGGCAGACGTTTAGAATATTTCATTAAGGTTCACTGATCAATATTGGGGCAAGTTGCTTCACTTAATCGTGTACGTACGAATTTATGTAATTACGAATTTAATATTAATTCCAAAAGCTAAGTGAATAACAAATACTTGTGTCATCTTTATATACACATTTGCTGAAGAGCATGGCTATCATTTGAGTACCGAAATGTTAGTCGAACATTATTTGAGGATATAAAAATGAATAATGCGATGTGCCCTGTTAACGTTTTAGAAAAGCCAATACCTTCGTAAGCCCTTATGCTTATATCTCCGGCCTCGTCTCTTACCATTATATTAGAGTGAAATTAAGCCCATGTTTGTATGACATAACTTAATAGACGTAAACAAATCTGTGGTGTTTGGTACTTACATAGTAAGTCCAACGCACTTGTTTTTTAGTACGAGCAATACAAAATTTAAAAATTTGCTACTAGTCGGAATTATTTCTGAATAGAACAAAATATTGTTTTTTATATATTTATTATGTTAACATAATCGTGTTTTAAATAAAAAATTTAAAATAATCTCTAGCTTAGGAGATCATGTTACTTATATTTTTTTTACTAAAGAGAATAAAAATAGAACAATTCGTATAACATTTGGTGCAAATATGTTAAGTATACTTATCATTATTTAACAAGACTTTTCATCTAGAATGTTTTTTCGTATGCGTTTTGCAGAGCGAAGTTAGTAACTGCATTGTATCAAACAAAATTGTTATTTTCCGGATTTATCAGTTACAAATCAAAATTTTTTGGGTACTTGTACTTAAAAGAGATTTTGATATACTTTAAAAGACCAAATGATAGCCCATTTTTGGACTTATCATGTAAATACCACCATATAAATATTATATCATCGACAGATTGTCTTGGACACATCGTCTAGGTCAGAGATGAAACGTGAGCTTAAAGAACACAATATGTCGCTACTTAAGTCTTAATCCTCTGCCTCGAGTTTTGCGGATTTCCCGCGCTGAAAATTCTTAACCCCTTTCAACAAACCCATACATTTGAGTAAATAAATATATATTTTTTTCAGATCCAATTCACATGTGCCCTGGTCCTTGGAATCAACGGCATCAGAACTGGCTGCGAGTTTCCTCTATGGATGCATTACGTCCTCATCATTTACATGATTTCATTTATTGTTCTCTTTGGAAACTTTTACATGAAGGCCTATTTAGCCAAGGTGAGTAATGATAACAAGAATAAAAGGCTCAATTATTATTTACGTAATCTTAATATCCCTGAATGATTCACCAATATAGTAATAACCAATTTTTATTCGCTGTCATTGAAATTTTTGTAAGACAAATTATTTTTTTAACCTAATCTACAATTTAACTAAGTTTTCTGAAAACTCCATTTCATTTTTATTTACCCAATCTTTTAAAAACTTTAGTTGTAAAAAATCGTATTGCTGTGTAACTTTTTTGATCTTTAAATTAAATTCCACGTTAACATTTAAATCTCACCGTGATTATAAAATCCGTGAATCATAGATCTAACTCAATCTTATATTTAGAACTATAATGTGCTTTATTAGCAACAACACCAAATATATTCAAACATAAAAATTACCTACAAGTATATTCATCTACAAAATGTAGGTAAATTCAAAGAAAACTGAACCTTATCTCACCGAACAGTTAGTGAATTAAGGTTGTGTATCTCAAGTTATGTAAGTGGCTGATTACTTAGTGAAAGTGCAACCAACTTGGGCCTTACGTCATATTACAGTCTTTCGAAATGATTGCACCTCTCGGGTTACGTGCGGTATAAAATATCTAAGAACAAATTCTGTGTCAGTAGGATGCTGGTGGTTCATAGAACTTTTTCCTATGATAAATTGAAATTAAGCGTGAGTAAAGTGAAAGGAAAGGTTTTTGAAGTCGTTGGAAATTAGACCTTAAATATGACGGCTTATTTAAAAAAAATATATTAGGAAGAGAGACTGCTATTAGGCTTAGCTAATTAAAAGAAAAGTAAACACTTGTTAATTTTTTGAATGTAATTCATAAACTCAGTAATTAAATTTATATTTATTTCATGTTTTTTACTTCAAAAACTGTGAAAAATATTATTTAAAATCTCTATACCGAGAAGTTATATTTAGTAAATCTTGTATGAATTGTTCTATCTCTATGCGAGTTTAGTGATCAGTGCATTCCAAAACTCCTATTTAATAAAAGTAACAAATTTATTCGGTGATTTCTTGATCATCATCAGAAATTTATAATAAATTCAAGATTATTCGAACCAAACCGTGTTTACAACTGAACATCTGTTATTACTTCAGTTGTAGTTGATTATTTTCAACGTATTATAAAGAATTACTTTAAAGTGAAGTAAAATTTCAATAATGTTTACCACTAGACGACCACTACCACACAATAGACGACCACTTTGGCGATGAGGTAAACCCAACGAGCATTTTATTCTCGTTGGGTAAACCAGTTTGCCTCAGACGCCAGTGGTTGCGGGTTCGATTCCCGCACGGAACAACAAAAAAAATGTTCCGTGTCTGGGTGATTATCTATTTATTTATTTATATTCTAGGTTCCCCCTAGTTCGCTACATGGTATCCCATAACACAAGTTATACTTAATTTGGGGCCTTGTAGTTGGTGTGATTTTTTTTTTTATAAGTGACTAAACCCGCGTTTGACCTGGGGATTTTATTTTATTTATTATTATTTATGATGTCCTTTAGCTGACTCAGGCTTAATGAAGTGTTCATTTAGAAACTGGCCAGTTCTGCCCTGTAAAGTTTACATAGCAAAAACTTTTTTTTTTGGACAATACTTTGAAAATACTTTGTGTTACTCTGGGACGGCACTTATTGAAAGTTAAAACAAGAATCAAATTCTATTAAAATTAGAGACATCATTTATAATTTGTAGGTACAAGCATTTCTTGTAGTTCTGCTTTTAAGCAATTTTATTTAGGTACTTTTGAGCTAATATTTACCTACAATAGATATTTAAATGTTCATTAAATATCTAATTCGAAGAGACCACGCTGTGGAAAAAGAGAGTATTCTTTTAAATTCAGACTCGAGCAAGATTGACTAAGTTCGTTTTCTTGACTGGCCCAACTAGGAATTGAATTCAGGACTCTCGCTCAGGAGTTTTGCAAACGTTGTCCTCTAAAATCTGACAAATTCAAAATTTAATAAAAATACTTTATTTACATTATCATTTTCGATATTTTATCATTACGATACATCAATATTTTTATTTTTATTCCAGGGAAGCAAATGTATGGAGGTACGCTATGGGCAGTGTCTGGATGACGAAGAAACGATAGCGGCGAGAAAACTGAAAAGTAACTGATATAAGTAGATAACATTTAATAGGGTAAAGTTAAAAATTATTTATTAAAATTAGATCATAAGATTCTTTAAGGTTGTAAATTTATTTTACATACTGAGAAAACATTTAAGTCCAATATTATTTTTCTAATTTTATCATCGTTGTTAATTTTATAAATTATATTATGTTGCAAAATAAGTTGTTTTTTAATTCCTCAAAAATCCTATGTATTTTATTATTGAACTCGTTGTATACTTTGGAAAACACCCGGTCAGCATTAGTTTGTCCAACAAATAAACTTCAGCTTTAGAATTAATTTTAAGAAAACCTGTTTAGAACGAAATAGTTTCCAGTATAAATTCTTACGGGGTCAAAAAAGAATTTATGCGTGAAATTGATTGTTTGTATAGATTCTATATGTTGGTATGTATATCTTTGATTTATTCCTTCCATACTGGACTGGGAGCAAAAATAAACATAAAATGTGCCAGCTGCTTCTCTCCCAAACTGTAAAAGTCAGTTAAGGGACAGAGGTTCTAGTGGTGTTTTTGCGGATGATAGGCTGACCCCCTGTCACTGCAATACTTTCTTTCCATCATTATAACATCTCCAAGTTTGTCAATCTGCCTTTTTTTTTGTCTGGAGGAAAACATGCTGTCATGTCCCCGACCGCCCAAGGGGGAACGGTGGGGTATGGTATCCGGCAGAAGGCCGAATCGACCCACCAAAAACCTCCAGGTGTACCTCCCCCGCCATAATTGGAGCACACGGTATCGCCAGTAGCATTAAAATATTAAATAAATAAATATTTTTCTGACACTCACACAACAGTATCTAGCCCAAATTAAGTTTCTTAAAGAACTTGTGTTATGGATACTAGATAACCGATATACTTAAGAAATATATGCACATACATATTGAATAAATACATATTTTTTATTAGAATAAACTTAAATAAACATATAAACATCCATGACTTGACGACTAATATCTGTGTTCATCACACAAATATCCGCCGCCGCCGGGATTCGAACCCAGGACCTCTGGCATAGAAGGCAATGTATGTTACCGCTACACCAGCCGGTCGTCGAGCATTGCCCGCGAGCCCCGGCGGATTGCGCTCAGCCTGAGCCGTTGCGCCCCCCACGTAGGAAATGGCCCAGTACCCGCGGCCATTTCCCCACTCATAGCCTGTATAGCCGCAGTAGGTCCCCTCACCCGCCACGGCTGGCTATCGGGAGGGAGAAGGCGTCTCCTTCTCCGTCCCACCCTCCGCCCAGCGTAACCTAACTTAACCTAAAACCTAACCTAAGACCTAACCTAAAATCTAACCTAAAACCTTACCTAAAACCTAACCTAAAACCTATCCTTAACGACGTAACTTAACCTAAAACCTAACCTATCCTGAAACCTAACCTAACCCAATACGACGGCCTGGACGCCGAAGCAATCCGACACCGCCGACCCCTGAGCATCCGGTGCACGACCAGAGCTCGCCGCCTCTGTGTCCTCATCGGTTCACTCTGCTATCAGAATGGTACCGAGAGGACCCACCCCGGGAAGGCGCAGCTGCCGCCCAATGCGGACAGACGCAGCGCGCCACCGCCGTAAGAGTGATTTCGCTTCACCCGATCGCTGGATTGCGACGGGCTACTGAGCCCCCCCGCCACGACAAGGCACACTCTACTTGGTGGGGTTGTCAATCTGCCTACTACATAAAGGATACAGGCGTGAAGTTACTTATGTACGATTTATTTATATTTTTATTGTAACTTTTTGTTAACCTATATGTAGGCGAATCGTTTATTATATTATACATGTAAATGATGTGAAAAATGAAGATCACTAGATATAAATGAAGATTAGGGTACGGAGTGGGCGCGGTGGACCGTGGGCGAGAGCATTGCGGGCGCGTTGGACTTTGAAAATTTGAATTAGAGATCAGATTCCGAGGTATTTGGTGTGTAAAATAAGACTCGAATTATGTTCAACAAATGACAAAACTTGTATGTCAGCGTTTATTGCGTTCTTTTGTTCGCTAATTCAGATAGAAGCTTCGAAGGAATTCGTTTTAAATTCTCTATCTTTAAACTCACAATAAAGCTGCAATTTTAGTAGAGGTAACAGTTGTCAAACAATAATTCTAAGCTTAGATTATTGTTTTTGTAATCATCTCAAAAGTACAAGCACTGTTTCTAATTATGAATGAAGGCAGTAACTTAATTATCTGCTTTGTAAAATAAACTAACTCTTTTTGCTGTAAACAAAATAAAAGCTTAACAAAATTTCAAAAAACTTTAGTAAATCTTTGAAAATATAATTTGTAAAATACTCACAGGCAATTTAACGACAATGTCCTAAAGTTTCATATGTCTGAGTTTATCGACATTTTGATGTGCATAGACTCTTCAATCAATTTACTTTCACGCAACATTAAGTACACCTTAATCTAAAAATAAAATCCATTGTGAGATCATTTACGATGATATGCTGTTAGCCGCGACAAAATAAATGAAGGAGCTAAAACTGTTTTCATTGAAAGGGCTTTAAAAGGAATTTTTAAAGATAATAAAATCCTAATGCATGTTTCTTTAGTTAAAATCAGCTCAATCCCTTACTACGTGTTACTCAACAAACTTGGTCCATTTCTTTTAAAAAAATATACGAGGCTCCTTCCGGTCCGTTGATTGTCTGTATTCTATATTTCGACATGAATTTTACCTCATCTATGGGGGGTAAAATTTTCCGTCACACCATAGTGAAAAGTTTGAAAGGCTTTGTGCGAGGTGATAAACGGTACATTTTATTTTCTATTCTAAATAAAATTTGATTTCAAAAGGCACTTTCAAGTAAACCTTACGTTTACTCTAAACGAGTTCTCCATATAAGAATAAGTTAAAATGTTTTATATGAAAGCCGATGCTACTGGGCGATGAAAAAAAATTCTGCAAACAATGAAAAAAAATTTATACAAGGTTTTCTTTTTGATTTCCCATAAATCTAGGGTATTAACCCATTTAAGCCCGCTAGCCCTCATACTCATTTTATACTTTTTATACTCATATTGTATACAACAATATTTAATTTACATGATTAGTGAATACATAATTTCAAAGCTATGAGCCTTCGACGACCATTTTGGCCATTTAAGCCCGCTGGCCCTCATACTCATTTTATACTTTTTATACTCAACTTCACGCCTGTATCCCTAATGGGGTAGGCAGAACACCAGTGGTTATAAGACCATCTGATGTCACGCTTGACAAATGAGGTATTATAATAATGGAGAGAGGCTCATATTGTATACAAGAATATTTAATTTACATGATTAGTGAATACATAATTTCAAAGCTATGAGCCTTCGACGACCACTTTGGCAAATGGGTAACACTGGCTGCCTTAGACGCCAGTGGTTACGGGTTCGAGTTCCGCATGAAACAAGAAAAAAACTAATAATTGTTTTAAACTATCGCGGTTATTTTCACTATGATTTAATGTATTTACGGGATTCTTACCACGATTTTTTATTTTATTTTAGCACGTCCGATATTTCGATGCTGTTACAATAACCCAGTCCGCGATCATGGTGCTTGTAACAGTACTTGCATAAATGTATTTTTATTCTAGGTTCCCCCAAGTACTCAACATGGTATCCCATATCATAAGCTATGTTTAGTTTAGGGCCATGTAGTTGGTGTGATTGTCTGGGGATTTTATTTATTATTTATTTATTCCGCGACGAGTAATCTATAAATAGCCCGACATTGATTGGTTTACATTAACAAAGTGCCATCCATATGTTGCGCTGTTTAGACAACAGAGAATAGGTAATCATTTTCTGTTGCCTAAACATACAATTTCATTTCTCAGACAGCTTTACAAGATCATATATGAATTGAATTGAAATATTACAAAGACACTGAAAGCAATTCAGAAATTTAAGGAAACTCAACGAGAGATGTTCAATTTTTATAGTGCAAAGTGCTCCATTAATATCAATTGAATCATACAGGAATTTCTTCGCATGATATTGACAGTCGAATATTTATTATAATAGCAAATGGCTGGTTACCAAAACTCCATAAAAACTAACTGCCATGAACGCGGTGCTGCAGATGAAGTCTTTTGATATTTTCACAGATTTTAAATGAAAAATCATGATAGCCTAATGTGAGTTACGAAATAAAGGTCCTTAAACGTGTTACGCGGGTTACAAAATAAAGGAAATAATTGTTTAAATTGATTTGTTACCGTGCTTTTGTCAAGATATCATTATATTGTATTATCAACCAAAATTTCAGAAACATTTAGTTATTACTGATTCTCTAGATATGGAATTTGATAACTGTTTAATTCTTCACTTGTGTTTTTTATATTCAAGTCATTCATAGACAGCGTTACTTTTAGGTTCATATCTAAAGAGTAAGCCCGCGTTTTTTTATTAATAACTCACCTACCTGATAGTAAGTGAAGATGAAAGTACACGGGCTTAGGAAACAAATGGCGCTTCATAAAATATTGCCGGAACACATCACCGCCGAATCGGTTATATTTGGCAGCAGATTTTATGTGAAGGGTGTTCGCTAGCCAGTCGGACCCTGATGCGATCCTACCAGAAAGCGGCGGTCACTCGGATTAGTCGCGCTTATCCAGGGGTGGTAGGGCCATTCTAAGCAGACCATATACGGAAAAAAATCTCAATGTCGTCGGCAAGTGGTTGAATTAGCCACTCAATTGGACGTCTAGACCGAATCAACGGCCTAGGCCGATAGTTGATTGAACATGAAACACTCAACGTTTAACAACTTGGCGTGTTGAAAGTTAGCCCTTTGAAGATGGCTGACCAAAATTCAGCCAAGTAATTTAAATTTGGTTCAGTTTTGGATAAAGTAATAAAACAAGTAGGTCATGGTAAAATTATCTGTCATGGCGGACCAGTCAAGTAAAATTTTTTTTATTAGATTTTTTATTTATTTCATTTACAAGGAAATAAAATACATTGTGACGCATCGCCGGGTGCTGCCGCACCACGCTTCGCTCGGCTCGCGCGTAAATATAAATATAATGAAATAAGTTCCGTTTTAATGAAATATAAAAAATAATGAAAATATATCGGTTTTTATATGAAAACTATTAAGTATCTTCTTTTATGGACGACTATTCAATACGATCACAACACCCTAACCAAACATCATAAATTTAACAATATCCAATTTAACTAAATTGCTAAACAACGTTTAGCCAACTGGTTAAACGTTGCGATCAACGACTTGACTTATTGTTCTTAAGCCAGTTGAAACGGCCTAGGCGTCCAATTGAGTGGCTAATTTAACCTGTTGGCTACGACATCAATATGAGTTTCATCTCAAACTCACCTGATGGTAAGTCAAGATGATGGTCGAATATGAAAGCACACTGGCTAAGGAAACAATTGGCTCTTCATAAAATGTTGCCGAAAGACATCAACGTCGGAGCGGTAAAATTCTCGTTTTTTTTTTTTTTTTTATATACTTACCTATTTAAAATCGTAATTAGAAACTATTAAGCCTAGCCATACTTGTAGTAACAAAGACCTAATATTTTTGGATGAAGGATTTGTTTTAGTGAGTAATTGTCTCACCTTGTTATGGTATTTAATATTAATTATAAAAAAGTCAAAGCATCAAAAAGTACAAATATACTTTACGAAGGCTTTTAACCGACTTCCAAAAGTAGGAGGTTCTCAATTCGGGTGTATGTTTTTTTTTGTGTATCTTTGCTACACGAAATTTAAAACAATTATAAATCTATTTTGAAAATTCTTTAACATTCACATGATAGAGGATACTTCAGAGTTGGTTCCATATAAATTTCATCGAAATCGATTGAGAGTTTTATGGAAAATTTCAAATTAAAAAAAAATATACATGAATTCGAAGAATGTTTACCTTGACGATATTATAATTCAGATTTTTTTTTAACGTGACATCAGTTTTCTTAATGCTGTGCATTCGTTGGTTATCTCTTAACGATTAATTATAAGCAAAATTTAGAAAAAAGGTAATTCATAATGATTGCTTACTGCTAAATTAATTAAACTATTCAAAATTACTGGCTTTGCGTGTTTTTTCTGATCTTAACTCCTCGTTCTTCGAATATCGAAGATAACTTTATAATTATTATATTAGGACGGCTCGGCAACCAGACAAATCTGAAACTGATGGAAATAGAAGCTTGGTATCACTTGATTGACATAAAAAGGAAAAAGTTTTTTTAAATAGGGGCGGTCCCGTACATCTTCTAAGATACTGATACTTATAGAACAAAATAGTACTTCCATAGTATGTCACATCGATTCTAAAAGCACTTGCGCGCTTTAAAATGGAAACAGCGCTATCTAGTGACTAATGTAAGGAAACTGCTGTGTGTCTGTACGGAGCAAGGAACATTATACTGGTACGGAGTTATATGTGCCCCTCACATATTTTTTTCTTCTACAAAGCTTTTAATATATTTTGATATATTTTTTGATATATTTATGTCCGCTATGGACATAAATACATCATCTCTGAAAATTTCAACTGTTTAAATAACACAGTTCATGAGATACAGTCTTGTTACACAAGCACGGATAGACAGCAGAGCATTAGAAATAGGGTCCCGTATTACCCTTTGGGTACGGAACCCTAAAAATGCTAAGTTACTTTTAAATCTTTTATACTTATATCTGTGGTAAAAACTGCGCGAGCGCTTGCTCGCTGATACTACAGACATCGTAATTTCCTTGGGAATAAGCGCGTAATTACGGCCAGGAGTTGCGAGGCGTGCCCGGCATTTACATTGGCAATACCTCAGACGTCTTGTAATTAACATAATTTACAAAAATCGGCATTCGATAATGACGGCTTACTTGAAAACTTGAAGGATGATGATTCAATAGCCTTGTGTCTTATTAAACGTTACGACCGACATTTTGAATGGCAAGATTGCACAAGTAAACTCACGAATATGAGCTTAATCACCTGCCAAAAAAAACAATCACATGTGTATGTTATTCATAAAGTTACTAAACATAAGTTATAAAAATTATTCAAGTTTTAATTCAAGCTTTTAATTCTATGACTGAATGAATGAATTAAATATTATTTGCAAAATATTATGTTCACATACATGTCAAGTTGGAATTAATATAAAATTTAAGTACTTATGGTGGAAACAAATTGCTAGTAATGCAACTAGTAGGGTAATCTGCAAAAAAAAGTTCCCATGATGTGTACGCCTCTCGAGCGCGAACTGAGCCGCAGTAGAGCAGCTCTAAGCTATCCGTACATTTTCTGTTTTTTGAATAACATCAAAAAATGCTCGATGCTCAATGTGTACGGGCGTTTGTGCGCCCGTACTTATGAGAGGTTTTCTGACAGCTCATTAAAAAAACAAAACTGTACAAAATTGGTACAAAAGGCTTCGATAGATGGCGCTTTTCAAAAGGCGAAGGCGAAGAATTTATTCCACACTGCGTTTTTAAAAGTAAAATAAATTAATTGACGTCTGTATCAGAAATTGAACGTATAAATAACCATAGATGGTAGATACCACTTACCTACATTATATTCGCAGTTTAATTCTTTGCGATTTGCTTACATGTTGTAGTGGCGCCCCCAAGCGTCACCCTTGCACGTTATTTAAAAGTGTTTGTATTGACTTCTAGCCAATAAAAAACAAGCGAAAACTATCCCCACTATATGTAGGTTGGCAGTATACTCGTCTACTCTGAGCTCTTCATTAAGTGTTTCCGTGCCGAACCCTTCGCACGTCAACTTTACTCTTATACCTACTCGAAGTACCTACCTAGCTTTCAAAATGGAAAAAAAAAGGAAGCGGGAACAATCAGAAGATCGCATTTTGAAGAGAATTAAAAGATTGGAAAAGAAACTGCACAAGCGCAGGAGAATAGATTCCTCGGAAGATGAGTCATCTTGCAGTAAGTATTTTTTCTTTTATCACGTGGACGACAGTTTTTTCTTTTGTGTTGCGAACAACTAAGAATATCAGGGTTGTATCCTTCACGCTTAATATTGGAATAATAATTCCCACTAACACGAATGCGCAACTGCCATTTTCGGGGCTTTTGTCTTTCGATCTAATTTAAAGATGTGAATAGCTAACTATATCAAGGCTATATCCGTCTTATAATAATGGTAGCGCTTATAGCTACATCAGATATTAAGTACCTAATGTCATTACAGGTCCACGCTCACAGATTTCAGAAATGAAACACGCAGTATCACACATGCACGAAGTACGCTCGCCGTCACCGCCGCCAGCTCGGCTATCATTTGAATCGGCCCCAGCAACGCCGCCGATCGAAGCGAACGTGGTATCGCAAGGCGAAATGGACGAATTGCCACCTAAGGAGTTAGTACTAGTCGAATCATTGGCGGAACCAAGCACGTCAGTTACGCCAGATGAAACCTTACCAGTTTTAGACAACGAGACACTGCTTCTCCTGGGCGAGGCTCCTTAACCAGAGATTATTTATAGTAATCCAATTCATAAAGACATATCATCACGATGGATCGAAATATTAAAGAAAGGTCTTAACAAAGAGACCAAAGATGAGGTGTTTAAAAACTACCCGATTCCAAATAATTGCAAATTATTATTACCTCCAATATTGAACCCAGAGGTTAAAGCCGCTTTAACAGAAAGTTTTATAAAACGTGACTCGTCGTTAGTGACAAGACAAAAACATTTGAGTGTAGCTATATCGGCGTTATCTCAAATTATTGATAAATTGATTTCTAACAAAGAATATCAAAGTGTGAAACCCGAATTTATCAAACCAATAAGTGACGCATGTCGTATTATGTGTGATATGCACCATTATGAGACTCAAAGCAGAAAGAAGTTTGTTATATCCTCTATTAACTCTGAATTAAAAGAAACTCTAGTGAATACTGAAACTAACAATTTTTTGTTCGGGGATAATATGTCTGAGAAGCTTAGATCAGCTAAGACTGTACAGCGCTCTGGAGAGGCTTTAAAAATAACCCAGAAAGTAGTAACTCCAAGAAATTTGTTACAATCTCGCCCTTACAACGGAAATCCGGAAAACTTCAAGACCTTGCATCAGAGGAGGCCGGGTGCCGGGAAATACCAAGCGGGCCTCAGCCAGCAGTCGCCGTACCCGCCCAGCCGTGGACCTGTGCGACCAGCACTGCAACGGGGCCCGAGGCACCATGCACCTCCAGGGCCAGCGACAGCGGCGTCATATCGCAAGTCAGCCCGATATTAGAAAATGAGGTAAGTTACGCAGGTATCATAAAATTGTGTAGATTTTATGATAAATGGACGGAAATTACTCATGACAAGATGATATTGTCTTGGATCAAGGGTTATCAGATACCTTTTAGATCAAAACCGTCGCAATCACATTTTATTTCACCTGACTATTCAAATAAAGATTTGCATGAGTTCCATATGTCGATTAAAAAGATGTCTGTCATAAAGGCGATTCGAAAATGTCATCCCGATAGGGATCAATTTTTATCACCAATCTTCCTTATACTTAAGTCTAACGGAGATAAAAGATTTATTTTAAATTAAAAAAAACTTAATAGTCACATAGAAACTAATCATTTTAAGATGGAAGATTATCGCACAGCGTCAAAATTAATTTCTAAGAATTGTTCTATGGCATCAATTGATCTAAAAGACGCGTATTTTTTAGTTAACGTACGAGAAGACGATAGGAAATACCTACGATTTCAATTTTGCGTTAATATTTACGAATTTTGTTGTCTACCCTTTGGTTTATGTACGGTGCCTTTTGTGTTCACAAAATTATTAAAACCAGTGATGGAATGTCTTAGAAAAAAGAACATACTTTCCGTAATATACAATTTAATATAATATACTTAGATGACTATTTATGTTTCGGAAATACTTTTGATGAATGTGTGAACAATGTACAGATTTCGATTCAATTATTTCAATCCTTAGGTTTTATAATCAATAAGGAAAAGAGCTGTCTTGTCCCTACAAACCATTGTATAATAGGGTTTATTTTCAACTCGAACCAGATGATTTTAGAACTACCGACAGATAAAAAAGAAAAAATAAAACGATGTTTAGAATATTTTATTCATAGAAGTAATTGTAGTTTACATGATTTCGCTAAATTAACTGGGCTTTTGGTTTCGGCTTGTCCAGCTGTGGCTTTTTCATGGTTGTATACAAAGATGTTTGAGGCCCTAAAGTATTCTTATTTAAGTCAAAATCCTTCGTATAATCAAGTAGTGCAAATTAATAATGACGTCAAAGGCGATTTAAATTGGTTGATGGAAGTTTTTGTAAATTGAAGTCGGATACCTATAGTTTGGACATTTTTAGTGACACATCCCTGACAGGATGGGGGGCATATTGTACAGGTAAAAAGGTTCATGGTTTCTGGACAGAAAAAGAAAGTAGACTTCATATTAATGAATTGGAATTAAAGGCGGCTCTTTTTGGTCTAAAGGTATTTACCTCCGATTTAAATAACTGTGAGATTTTATTACGTATCGATAACACAACGGCTATTTCGTGCATAAACCGAATGGGTAGTGTTCAATATCCTCATTTAAACATATAATTGTTACTAACATATTATGGATTACTGTTATCTGAAATAAATGATTATTATTATTATTAAACACAGTAACTAGGGAAATTTGGCAGTGGTGTGAATACCTACATGTTTTTGCGTCGTATGTTAATATGAAAGATAATTTAGAAGCAGACTCTTTATCCCGTAGCAAGTTCTCGGATACTGAATGGGAACTCGGAGATTATGCCTTTATCAAAATACAGAGCCGCTTCGGCACTTTTGATATAGACTTGTTTGCGAGCCGTTCTAACACAAAGTGCTCAACTTATGTTGCCTGGCATAATGATCATAATGCATGGGCGGTCGACGCATACACAATTTCATGGCGCGATATGTATTTTTATGCTTTCCCACCATTTTCCCTTGTTCTAAAAACATTACATAAGATTATATCGGATAAGGCAGAAGGTGTTATTGTGGTGCCTTTCTGGTCAACGCAACCTTGGTTTCCGCTATTCAATAGGCTACTTAAGGGTTCTTACCTAATTTTTGAACCAAATGCTAATCTATTAAAATGTCCTTTTAGGTCGAATCATCCGCTTTACCGGACACTTCGCCTAGTTGCCGGGAGGTTGTCAGGCAAATCTACCTGAAGAATGGATTATCGGAACAATCTGTCGAAATTATGGTAAATTCACTTTCGATCAACACTTATAAGCAATATAATAGTGGTTTAAAGGCATGGTTAGACTTTTGTAGAAACCATGGTTACGATTACACTCTTAGCTCAATTCCTCATGTTATCGAATTTTTAACTGAAATGTTTCACAAGGGAGCTAAATATGGTACGTTAAACTCCTATAGATCTTGTTTAGGTTTGTTTCTAAAAGATATAAGTGATGATTTTACAATAAAAAGGTTCATGAAGGATGTATTCCGAATGAGGCCTTTAAAGCCAAAGTATGATATTAGTTGGGATCCAAATTTAGTCTTAAGTTATTTATCAAATCAGTGGCCTAATGAAAATCTTACTTTAGAATCTTTGTCGAAAAAGACCCTCACCTTGTTGGCTTTAGTCACTGCTCATCGGGTACGGACTTTAAGTTTAATAAAATTGAATAATATAAATATGCAAAATTCTAACGAGATCATAATTTTCATTCCAGATTTAGTTAAAACCTCTAACCCGAACTCATTCCAACCGGTTTTAAAACTTCCATATTACAAAGAAAATTTAAAAATATGTCCAGCAACATGCCTTAAGCAATATATAAATATAACTAGAGAAATACGAGGATGCGAGTCTCAACTATTTATTGCCTTTAAAAAACCTTTTAGAAAAGTAACAACGCAAACGTTAAGTCATTGGATAAAAGACAGTTTAGGTAAAAGTGGCATAGATATTTCAATGTTTGATGCCCATAGCACACGCCATGCAGCCGCGACTACTGCCAACAAGCTTGGGGTCAATATAGATGTAATTAGGAAGCGAGCTGGTTGGAGCAGCTCATCTTCAACATTCGCTAAATTTTATAATAAGGAAGTAGTCGATTCAGATTTTGCTCGTACCTTATTACAAAATTATCGCTGTTAAACGATATAAGCATAATCGGTACTAACTATATGTGCCTTAATTTTAAGGATTCTGTGTATCTTATAAGTTTTGATTTATATATTTTGACTAACTTTATCCCGCAACTTCGTATGCGCTTAACTACCCTTCTCGTGGAAATGTCAGAAACTATACAACCAGACACCCACTGAAAGAACCTTTATACCAAGTATCACACCCATGTACTCAAGGAATAAGTTTTTTTCATAAAAACTAAAAATTATATATTTCCCGTGCCCGTGGGAATTTGGGAATTTTTTTCGTAGCACAACCAGTCACTCTTTGAAGAACCTTCATGCCAAGTATCACATCCGTACACTCAAGGAATAAGATTTTTCATACAAACTAAAAAGTCCAACCCCTTCCCGTAGGAATTTCGGGAATTCCTTTCATAATACAAACAGACACTTATTGAGGAACCTTTATATTAAGTATCACATCCGTGCACTTAAGGGATGGGATTTTTTCATACAAACTAAAACATCATATATTTCTCGTTCCCGTGGGAATTTCGGGCATTCCTTTCATAACACAACCAGACACACATTGAAAAACCTTCACACCAAGTTTCACATCAGTGCACTCAAGGAATAAGATTTTTCATACAAATTAAAAAGTCCTATATTTCCCGTTCCCGTGGGAATTTCGGGAATTCCTTCCTTAGTGCACCCCTACATCCCCTAAAGAATGTATGTTCCAAATTTCAGCTCTCTACGCCCAGTAGTTACGGCTGTACGTTGTCTGTCAGTCACTCAGTCACTCAGTCACTCAGTACCTCAGTCACTCAGTCACTCAGTCAGTAACGGAACAGTTTTATATATATTGATTAGACCTTATTTGAAGGAATATGTGTTACTTAATTCATAGGAATAATAACCTATGACTGTAAAAACTTTGTTATGATCATGTACTAAAATCATTTATCATTAAGTATTCTTTATGATGTTTTCATTTGTGCGTTAAAGATAATAAAATTATAATTCTATATATCTGCATTTTATATTTAAATTCTCTGAACATCCTACAACATGTAAGCAAATCGCAAAGAATTAAACTGCGAATATAATTTGACATCAAACGAACTTGCAAGTGAAGTTCGATGATAATTATATGAGCAGTTTAATTCTTTGCGATCTATTGAAACCCACCCATATCTTACTTTCCCGACCCAAGTAAGTATTAAATATAAAATGAGAATATAGGTAGGTAGGTCAGGGCTATAAACAAAATGAAGAGCTCAGAGTAGACGAGTATACTGCCAACCTACATATAGTGGGGATAGTTTTCGCTTGTTTTTTATTGGCTAGAAGTCAATACAAACACTTTTAAATAACTTGCAAGGGTGACGCTTGGGGGCGCCACTACAACATGTAAGCAAATCGCAAAGAATTAAACTGCTCATATAATTATCATCGAACTTCACCTGCAAGTTCGTTTGATGTCAAATTATAGTGTACAGACTTAACGCCTTCGGCTTTTTAAAAGTGCCATCTATAGAGGTGTTTTGAACTAATTTTTACGAGCTGTCAGAAAACTCCCCATTGCCCGAGCACCGCTCGCGAACACGAATTGCGCCTGTGTGAGTGAGACTTGCTCCTGTATGCGTGACGCTCATAGCCTGCTCGACGCAATCCGTGAATTGTCGGTTTTTTAGACAACATCAAAGGGACTCTGATTGCAAATTGGATAATTACGAGAGCAACTTGAAAATGTGATTTTTGTTTGTAAGTTATCGTAACGATTTTGATGTCAAATGAAATCTCCGGGTATAAAACCAATTTATTAATTTGAATCATGTAAATCAGTTTACTCGTTTAGGAGATCATTTAAGAATTAATTTGTATCGTGAAAATGTAAACAATCAAAACATTTGAAGTTTTTGTTTTCTCAACTGTAAGCCTTCTCTCCTTTTATAATTTCTGTGCGCTACCAACGTCGGGGTCTTCGGAGTTTTTTTTATGAGTACAACGATAAGCTTTTGCTCATGACTCCGTACGAGAATAAACATGTCTATCTAGCATCCAAAGCGTAAGTTCTTAAGCAAAATTTATTTGGCCCAAATAATGTGGTGTGAATGTTGGAAATATTTATTTATTTTTAATTCACCTAACCAGACACCCATTTACGAACCTTTTTAGCAAGTTAAATAAATCTTACTAATGTTATAAATGTGAAAGTTTAGATGTATGGATGTTTGTTTCTCCATCACGGCAAAACGGCTCAACGGATTTGGATGAAATTGGCATGGTGATAGTTTACAGTCTGGAATAGCACATAGGCTTTTATCCCGATATTCCCACGGGATTTAAAAATACTAGATAACTGATATACTTAAGAAATATATGGAATAAATACATATTTTTAATAGAATAACCTTAAATAAACATATAAACATCCATGACTTGACGACTAATATCTGTGTTCGTCACACAAAATCCGCCGCCGCCGGGATTCGAACGCAGGACTTCTGGCATAGAAGACAATGTATGTTACCATTACACCAGCGGGTCGTCAAAGTTTCACATTGGTGTACTCAGTGAATAAGTTTTTCATACAAATTAAAAGTCATATGTTTTCCGTTCCCCTGGGAATTTCGGGTTACTTGCCTTGGTGCACCCCAACATCTCCCTAGGAATGTATGTTTAAGCTTCAGCTCTCTACGCCTAGTACTTATGGCTGTACGTTGTCTATCAGTCACTCACGCGAGTTTTAATATAGGTATGTATGATACTGATGAAGCTCTGATAAAAATTAGAGCACTAATGAGGTCTTCGGACTCTATATCCCGTGTTATCTATTAATTTTGTGAAGTGTCGCCGAGATAGGTATTATGAAATGCAGAGCATTAAAAAACCAACATCACTCGTCTGTGGGGAAATACTGCCGATATTAAAACCATCTTTGTGCTGCAGAAACGGGCTATTCGCGCAATCTACAAACTTAATTCCAGAGCGACACTTAGAAATAAGTTTAGAGAAATAAACATTCTTACGTTTGCCTCACAATAAAAATAAAAAAAATTAAATCCCCAGAAGATATCTTTGAAAATCTTATGTTCGTAAAAAAGAACTTAAACATGTTCCATAGAAAATGTGACTTGCACAATGTTAATACTAGAAATAAGTACAATCTAGCCGGCTATGATAGTAGACTTCATAAAGTCACTAACTCATTTATGGGTCAATGCATACGTTTTTATAATAAGGTTCCCACAAAATGTTCAAGACTTACCACTTGATAAATTTAAAGAAACTATTAATCAAAAATTTTGTAGTAAAGGTTTTTATACAATATCTGAATATATGGACGATAAAAGTCCTTGGTTGTAAATTGTTTTTCGAAAGTTCTCAATCTCCAACTCCATCTCCAACACACTCTCCACCTCCTTCTTATCCAACACCATCTCCATCTCCTTCCTATCCATACAACAGCAAGAACGTTATGCTCCCTCAGGCGGCATGGCTAGCGGAAGCGTCGGGTGTCGGGTCACCCTCTTTCCTAAAATATGGTTGAGGAGGGTGATGGCTGGTGGTTGCGTTACACTCGTGAGCGGGTGCTGCTAGCGGTGCCAGGTCGTTTTGCTGAAGACTTAATGACTATGTTACTTTTTTGAATTTGACTCTGACTTCCCCATCTCCATTTCCACGTCCCTGTTTGTGTCCCGTCTCTGCCCACGACTATTCCCATCTCCATACACATTATCTGTATTATCTCTCACCTCTATCGCTACATCTATCTACTTCTATCTTTATCTCTATATCTGTGTCTTCGTTTCTGTCTAATACTTGATTGCCTATTGTATAAATATAATAGTAGACTCCAGAAGATCACCAACTCGTTCATGGGTCAATGTGTACGCTTTTATACTGTTATTCCAAAATACTTAAGATTAACCCTTCTATAGATTTAAGGATAACTGTTATATAAAGTTTTACTATAAGTTTATTTTTAAATCCTTGTCAAAACTTTGGCTGAAGTGAAATGTCACCTTCGTAGGAAAATATCGTACATGTTTTTTTTAAATAGATACTGAGTCGATTTCCATTAAATTTCAATGGACCACTTCTGACTTATTGTGATCTATCAAATGAAACAAGAATCATATAAATCAATTTATAATTGACCAATTAATCAAGTAACAAACATACTCACGATTTGATAACATCTTCCTTTTGGAAGTCGGTTGAAAAGAACGTGTGCGGCGACGGACCGTGCTCGCGACGAAATACGGAAAAAATCTTACTCAGGATGCCCGTATGTTCGGCGCAATTGTTTTTCGAAAACAATAGAAATTAATACGAGTACAAATACATCGAGCGCAGGCATCGGACGCTGGATATTAGGTACATTACTAGCAATTTGTACGCACCCTTATCAATAATATTTTTCCTTTATACATAAGGCATGCAAATGTTCACAAATGTTTCTTTACAGAAACAAAAAAAAATAGAAATTATAATAATAATAATTAGGTTTACAAGTCTTTTCAAGTATAAAGATAGGACTTGCTTCTCGTTTCAATCTGTATAGATTATTAACATGCATTTGACAGGAGAATATTATGAAAAGGTATTCGGCCTGAAGCTGTTTCGTAATGAAATACGTCCTAAGTAACTATAAAGTCCAGAAGATCAACCTTTCCAAATGTATCAACAAATTTTAAGAGAATCAGAACTCTATGCCCTCGAAATTAAGTTAAAAATTGGGTACGGACTACTGTGCCTTCTGCGGCTTTCTGTCCAATTCGTTTTAAATTAAAGCTACTGACAAAAGTTCAAAGAGATCAAAGAGCTAATTTAATGAAGATGCTTCTTTGATATACAAAATAAATAAATATAAGCCCGTGTTCTTTTGATAGGAAGGAGACTTCCTATCAAAAGCGATGGACAATAATAAATTATCAAAGAAAAAACAGGTCCGCAAAGGAAATGGACTCGTTATAATCTAACACAAAAACTTATAACGTACTAAAAATATATCCGAAGATATTATTTTACGATTTTTTTTATCTTGCTTTTGTTAAATTTAATCTCAATATTTGTACCTCAAGAATGTTTCTTAAATGTTGCAAATTATAATTTGCAATTTTTTTCCCAAGCCCATATAACAACCTGAAGACAATTATTGTCAACCACATCGCATTATTTTTAATTAATTCTTATAAATAAAAAAACACAAGACTAATCAGAACATTGCTTTTATTTACTTAAGATTAAGTCTCAAAGATTGCATTCTATAATACCTTCAGCTTACAGTCGAAATTACAGGGTAAAATATTATGACTGTAGGCACAGTATTATTACCAACGTATACATTGTTCATTATTTTTACATCTGTTGACACTGAGCTCTAGCCATGTAAGCTACCTTTTGTGCCCGTTGTACTACTTCAGGGCATTTTTTACGCCGGATCAGTTTGCAATCTTGAAAAAATCCTTCATTTCTGGGAAAACCATTACTGCCATCACTGAAGGTTACGAGGCCTGCAAAAATATGTTAAAAAACATTTAAGACGAAGTATGAATTAATAAAATAAATAAAAACGTTATATAATTTAATTATTTGAAACCAGCAAAGATATCTTCATTGTGAAGATTTCAAAATCCTAAATCAAAAGAGCCAAAAGATTCATAGAAATTAGTCATTAAATACCAAAATTAGTTACTAAGAAAAACGAATATTAAATTTATTTACTTAAGGACGCGTTTCCGCAAATCTTCAAAATAGGGTATTTTCTGGTACATATTGTGATAAAATGGCGCAAAGTTTAGTATAATTACAAGTACTAATAGATAGATAAGACTTTCATCTCCATTTATTATATAAAAATAATATAAATAAATTTGTTTTTGTGGCTTAAAAACTAATTTTGCGATGCCTCGTCGCACGAAAATGACGATTTTAAGCCAATTTACGGTACCACTTTTGGTATGAAAATACAAGTATTTATGAATAAAAAAAATACTATTCGATGGTTGACATGTTCATTTTTGATAATACGCATTTTTTTCTTTGAAATTAATACTAAAAACCCTTTAAAAAAAAATAAAACCAAACACGTAATTTTCTTCATGTTTGTATAAATGCGTAAATCTTAACACACTGTGGTAAGGGTTATTATACTTTAGCAAATAATGTCAATATCATTACAAACAAAAACTAGATATCTTCAGTCTGCGCTCAGCCGCTGTCGAGAGTGGACCTGTATCGCTTTTGAGTTATTTTTCGTGCTAAGAAACATCGCTGTACATACACAATTTATTACATCAAACAAGTCTCGATACTTGACGCTCTCTGAACTGAGTTGAAAAGGTAATAATATAATTTTATTGAAAAAAAAAAATTACAAAACCTTTTATGATTAGGATTGAATTTGGAAACTTGGAATCATTATGTTTGTTAGGACTAAACCTTATCTCCAGTTCTGGTAGTGGGGTCTGAAGGTATACCTCGAGGTGCTACTGGTACTCCTAGACGGTTAAAGCTAGGTATATCGAGTTTGGGCTCATTTTGATTCGAAGGAAGAGACCTTACCACCAGTTTTGGAAGTAGGAGCTGAAGGTATACCTCAAGGTGCTACTGGTACTCGTAGACCGATAGAGCTAGGCATGTCAAGTTTGGGTTCATTTTGATTCGCAGGTCGAGACCTTACCACCAGTTCTGGTAGTGGGAGCTGAAAGTATACCTCGAGGTGCTACTGGTACTCCTAGATGGGTAAAGCTAGGTATATCGAGTTTGGGCTCATTTTGATTCGAAGGAAGAGACCTTACCACCAGTTTTGGTAGTAGGAGCTGAAGGTATACCTCAAGGTGCTACTGGTACTCGTAGACCAATAGAGCTAGGCATGTCGAGTTTGGGTTCATTTTGATTCGCAGGACGAGACCTTACCACCAGTTCTGGTAGTGGGAGCTGAAGGTATACCTCGAGGTGCTACTGGTACTCCTAGACGGGTAAAGCTAGGTATATTGAGTTTGGGTTCATTTTGATTCGCAGGACGAGACCTTACCACCAGTTCTGGTAGTGGGAGCTGAAGGTGTACCTCAAGGTGCTTCTGGTACTCGTAGATCGATAGAGCTAGGCATGTCGAGTTTGGGTTCATTTTGATTCGCAGGACGAGACCTTACCACCAGTTCTGGTAGTGGGAGCTGAAGTTATACCTCGAGGTGCCATTGGTACTCCTAGACGGGTAAAGCTAGTTATATCGAGTTTGGGTTCATTTTGATGCGTAGGACGAGACCTTACCACCAGTTCTGGTAGTGGGAGCTGAAGGTATACCTCGAGGTGCCATTGGTACTCCTAGACGGGTAAAGCTAGTTATATCGAGTTTGGGTTCATTTTGATGCGTAGGACGAGACCTTACCACCAGTTCTGGTAGTGGGAGCTGTAGGTACCATATTTTAAAAGAACTGAACAGGACACAAGGAACTGAAATCTATAGGCGGTCAGATTTGGTGGAATCGGGTTTTCATATTTTAAAAGAAACAATAAAATTTATGGACAAAGGATAATGCAAGTGATTGGGCTCCAAAAAAAAAGTCATTGTGCAGAGGTGAGATGAGAGTCAGATTATAGATTAGACACATGTCATTCATATTTGTTAGGACGCCAAAAAAATTAGCCCTGGGAAAAAAAAGATATGACCAAAAATACATTTTGCGATTAAAAGAATAAAAATCGTTTTCTTTTATGGTACAGAAACTGAACGCCCGTAGATTTCTACGAGTGTATTCGTATAACCTTTACAGCCATTGACTACGAAACGAGTGAATATTGTAAATAAATACGATTATTGGTAAAAAAAAGTGCTTGTGTGATCCTTATAAGTACCTAATGGGTTGGCTACACAGTAGTAAACCGCGATTAGTTCGTCTCTTTTCTTAGTATAGCGACTTCCCTTCTTATTATCGTCGAGCGAGACAGCAGTGCGCTGTCACAAAAGAGATGTTAATCTGTCTCTTTTCTTACTATAGCGAACTTTTTGCGGCACTGGTTCGGCGACATTGGAAGCACGGTTTACAACTGTGTAGCCACCCCTTTTGATTTGATTTGTCATTTTTCTTACTTTAGCGATGTCTCTAATACGGCACTGGTTCGGCGACATTGGAAAAGCAGTTTACAAATGTGTAACCACCCCTTATGAAATAATGGTATGTATGGTTTATCTAATACTGCCATTTAGAATAAGCTAATGTGTTGGTATAAGTGGTTATCGTTAATGAAAAAAGTAAGACTTTTAAACACATGATTTATTATTTCAATCATTACCATTGGTAAGAGTTCTTAAACATAAAATAAGTACTATTTTTGAAGACGTTATTCATTATTTCAGTACAATTAAACAGACATCATAAATTATAAAAGGAATAGTACTTTTAAACACATGATTCATATTAACAAAACAATTAAATATCATAATCATAAAAGAAGTTCGACTTTCGACTCGAACCCCGAAATGTTTCGAATAAAATGGACAATGCGCGCTAATAATGTGCTCCGAGAAAGAGATAGAGAGCGTTAATGAAATCTAGTTGTAATAATTATATAACCACTATTAGACTTTATTAACCACTTATAGCAACATACTAGCTTATTCTAAACGGCAGTATTAGATGAACCATACATACCATTATTTCATAAGGGGTGGTTACACATTTGTAAACTGCTTTTCCAATGTCGCCGAACCGGTGCCGTATAAGAGACATCGCTAAAGTAAGAAAAAAGACAAATCAAATCAAAAGGGGTGGCTACACAGTTGTAAACCGTGCTTCCAATGTCGCCGAACCAGTGCCGCAAAAAGTTCGCTATAGTAAGAAAAGAGACAGATTAATAATAACATCTCTTTTGTGTGTCGACGATAATAAGAAGGGAAGTCACTATACTAAGAAAAGAGACGAACTAATCGCGGCTTACAACTATGTAGCCAACCCATTAGGTACTTATAAGGATCACAAAAGCACTTTTTTTTACCAATAATCGTATTTATTTACAATATTCACTAGTTTCGTAGTCAATGGCTGTAAAGGTTATACGAATACACTCGTAGAAATCTACGGGCGTGCAGTTTCTGTATCATAAAAGAAAACGATTTTTATTCTATTAAACGCAAAATGTATTTTTGGTCATATCTTTTTTTTCCCAGGGCTAATTTTTTTAGCGTCCTAACAAATATGAATGACATGTGTCTAATCTATAATCTGACTTTCATCTCATCCCTGCACAATGACTTTTTTTTTGGAGCCCAATCACTTGCATTATCCTTTGTCCATAAATTTTATTATTTCTTTTAAAATATGAAAACCCGATTCCACCAAATCTTACCGCCTATAGATTTCAGTTCCTTGTGTCCTGTTCAGTTCTTTTAAAATATGGTACCTTCAGCTCCCACTACCAGAACTGGTAGTAAGGTCTCGTCCTACGCATCAAAATAAACCCAAACTCGATATACCTAGCTTTACCCGTCTAGGAGTACCAGTGGCACCTCGAGGTATACCTTCAGCTCCCACTACCAGAACTGGTGGTAAGGTCTCGTCCTACGAATCAAAATGAAACCAAACTCGATATACCTAGCTTTACCCGTCTAGGAGTACCAGTAGCACCTCGAGGTATACCTTCAGCTCCCACTATCAGAACTGGTGGTAAGGTCTCGTCCTAAGAATCAAAATGAACCCAAACTCGACATGCCTAGCTCTATCCGTCTAGGTGTATGTACCAGTAGCACCTCGAGGTATACCTTCAGCTTCCACTACCAGAACGGGTGGTAAGGTCTCGTCCTAAGAATCAAAATGAACCCAAACTCGACATGCCTAGCTCTACTCGTCTAGGAGTTCCAGTAGTACCTCAAGGCATACCTTCAGCTCCCACTACCAGGACTGATGGTAATGTCTCGTCTTATGAACTCGAACTTGACATGCCTAGGAATAAGAATTCCAGTAGAAGCCCTCGAGTGTACCACCAGCTCATCAGGTTCGATGGTGAGGTTTTATCGTTACGAATAAAACGAGCTCAAACTTTCCGAGCACTTTAATTAATCTTACCCAATTTAATCGTTTTAATAAAAGAATTTGCAAATATTTAAAACTAAAGTATCAAAACTGTTCAAAACCTTTCGTCTTTTTCACGGCACACTTGTGTGCGTGAATCTTATACATGTAGTAGTAGAATTCGATACCTAGCCTTTTCGGAAACGCATCCTTAAATGAACCGGAAATATCCTCCTTCATTTTCCTTTTATTAATTATTATTCTACTGCTGCTATAACACAACTTCAATTAATTATATTTGAATTAGAATTTACTTTGTGAATAACTTAGTAGTTTGTCTAAAAGTAAAGCCACTGCTAACGTGAAAGTGATTTGTTCCGTTTGTTGATATGTTGACAGCGTTGCATACTATATTCAATAGGAATATGTATGAGAAGTCCAGGGTTCGAGACCCAGCCAGGCCAGTTGAGGAAACGAACTTGCCTAAGCCGGAATGGGTCTGGGTGTATTGGTATACAAGGACACACCCCTAGTTCCATTGTTTAGTCTCCATAACACAGTCGTATAATTATATAAAAAGCTTACTTTGAAGACACTTTGTTGGTGTTGCAAATAGAAAAATTCAACTTAATTTGATTTAAGCCCCCTTTAACATACATACATAACGTCACGCCTGTATCCCTTATGGGATAGGCAGAACACCAGAGGTTACAAGACCATCTGATGTCACGTTTGACAAATTTGGAGGTATTATAAAGCTGGAGAGAGACTATTGTAGTGAAAGGGGGTCAGCCTATCGCCCACAAAAACGCCTCTAAAACCTCTATCCCTTAACTGACTTTTACAATATGCCCGGGAAGAGACGCAGCTGGCACATTCTACGTTTTTCTTTCGGTCCCAGTCCTCGCTGTAAACGTCATAAAAAAATTTAAACACTATATATTTTACTTATTAATATCGGGTTTTGTTTCTTTTATTACTTTTTAATAAAAGCTTGTCTAGCTTTATGGTTGGTTTGTCCAAATTTCATAGAGCTACTTATAGATACTTTCAACTACTGTTAACAAGTACCTAGCAGCCGGGACCGACTATTTAATGCTACACGTGAAGCACGGAAGTAGCCGTATGAGTAATTCTCCTAGGCTGAATATTGTCAAACCATATTGTCAGGAGCAAAAACGCATAAACGTAATTTAACTCACAAGGGACAAGGATTTCTGATTTGAATCTCAGGGAATTAGTACCTTAATAACATAAAAATATTATTTTAAAAATAAAACCGACTTTTGAAGTGAATTTAACGTAACTACTTTACCTTTCTCCATATTTTTAGAACGAATATAACAGATCTAAAAAGTAAAAAATAAAATCGATAACTAGTGTCTTGAATAAACTCACTTTCATATACCAACTAAGTATTTTTAAAATCGGAAGTGATAAAGTATTCCCTAAGTTAAATCAAAAAATAAATTACTTAATCGGATTTGTAGTTCCGGAGATATACAAACACAAACATAAAAAGTCGGTTAAAATTCCCTATCTCAAAAACTACTAAACTGATTTTGATGAAACTTCAGTGCAGTATTTCCTTAATGTAACAATACCTAGAACAACAAAAAAGAATCACTTAAATTGGATTTGTAGTTCTGGAGATATGCACACATAAAAACATACATACATACACTTTTGAAATTTGGCACATTTGTTCAGACGCTGATATAGACTAACATAAAAGAAAACTGGGCAATTCTAGAAATGTTACATACATGGGGGTCAATTTGATAACCGCCTTTTTTGGAAGTCAGTTTAAAAGGAATTCTCGTCAATTTTCAAATGTTGCAAATGAAGGATTGATTTGATCAAAATACAACTTTATGTACCTAAGCCCCAAACTCTTCCTCCGCGAAACTCCCCTTCATACTTCATTCCATCAGCTCGCCAGAACACTCCGTGTCCATGAAACCATCCTTGCATGAACTCGCCTTCGTACCTGAGAAAGATAGAAGACTAGAAAAGACTAGAACATAAAGTAAAATCCCCAGACAATCACACCAACCAACTACATGGCCCCAAAGTAAGCATAGCTTGTGTTATGGGATACCATGTAGCGAATAAGGGGAAACCTAGAACATAAATACATAAATTAATAAACACCCAGACACGGAACATATTTTTTTCTTGTTCCGTGCGGGAATTGAACCCGCAACCACTCCCGTTCTTTCAGCAGACATATTTACCCCATCGCCAAAGTGGTCGTCACCTCTCAATCGTGGTCATAAATATTGTAATTTTCTTAAGCAACGAGATAAATCACTATGAAACTATAAATACCTACACACCCACACATACATATCAAATCTCTTAATGGGTAGGCAGAACACAAGAGACTATAAAGCAATCTGATGTCACGTTTACCAAATTTGGAGGTACTGTAATGATGGAGAGAGAGACTATTGCAGTGACTGGGGATCAGTTTGTCGCCCACAAAAACGTCAATAAGGGACAGACCTTAACTGACTTTTACAGCATAGCCGGGTAGAAAAGCAGTTGATACATTGTATGTTTTCTTTTGCTCCCAGTCTAGCCAGTATGGAAGCACTCATAAAATATTGCCAGAACCCACCACTGCCACCGGAGCGGTAATATTTGGCGGCAGATTTTATGAACGGTGGTTATTATTATTGTTACGTATTAGGCTGCAAACTGGACGGCAACGACAGCGAGAGCGACATTGGCGCTAGCGGCGGTGCGAGCAGCGGCGCGGGCAGCGATTTCTTCGACACGATAGAAAGTATTGTTTGTATGAAACCGCGACAAATCGCTCGAGCGCCCGCTGGCATCGAGAACGGCCCAGATTCCCCGCGTCGACGTCGCTGCCCGCGCCGCTGTCGCTCTTACCGTCGCTGCTGTCCAGTGTGCTGCCGTATTTTCCAATCAACTTTTTAATTTAATTTAATTTTATTTGGGTGGCCAACAGCATTTATTTAAAAACTAGGTTTAACATATTAAATATACATATTTGCTCATACTTGCTCATACATTTACGAGTAAGTGGATCTCAAATTAAAGTTTGTGACTTATACCAATTTCAGTTTAACAAAGTAAACAACAAAGCAGCATTATGTACACATATAAGTAGCAATAATAATTTTTTATACATTTATAGTCATTTAAACAAAAAAATAGAATAATTAGTTCAAATGGGTTTCCTTTTTATTTTGCGATCAAAAGCTTCATTTAGATAAAATTGCTATTGTATGCAACATAGGATTACGTAGACATCTACTAATTTTTTAAAGGTTTTTTATTTCTGTAAGTGATGTTGCAATAAATTAAAGTATTTATATTGAAATATACGACGAACAGCTGTTAAATTGATAAAATCTCTTTATAAAAAAGTTTAAATTTCGTTTGGAGCAAATATATTTGTGATGGAAATTGGCTTCTATGCTGGACTGGACTGGGAGCGAAAGAAAAACATAGAATGTGCCAGCTGCTTCTCTTCCCGGGCATACTGTAAAAGTCAGTTAAGGGACCGAGGTGTTATGAGAGGCTTTTTTGTGGGCGATAGGCTGACCCCCTGTCACTGCAATAGTCTCTCTCCACTATTATAATGCCTCCAAAATTGTCAAACGTGATATCAGATGGTTTTATTGCCTCTGGTGTTCTGCCTACCCGATACGGGATACAGGCGTGAAGTTGTGTATGTGTATGTATGGAAATTGGCCAAAACAGCATAGATTTTATGTACGTTCATTGAAATTTATTCATCGTTTATAAAGGTTCATAAAGAAATTGAATTTGGGACCGAAATTAATGGCGAATGATCGGTTACAATCAACACTAAAACAACTAAAGAAATATTCTAGTGTCACCGAATAGATAAAGAAAAGTCATTCTTGAAATACGATAAAACCGTTCAAGTGAGAATTAGACTCGCACTGCATGGGTTTCATTACTGCACATTTATGACCTAGTATTTTTTTTGTTTTATACCCTTTTTTATCACTTCCAGCTGAGAAAATTTTTAATTCACGATCTTTCAAAATAAAATATTAGCGCAACCCTATTTTATTTGCATTACTGTAGTTACGTTAAGATTTATACAAGGTGTTGTGTGAGGAAATGTGGTTCAAAAGTGCATACTTTCCAAGATATCATCAATCTTAATATAATGAGTTCATAAAATAACACCCTTGTAAAATCTCCTTAACATTCATTCAATAGACGCGTGTCACTGAAGCCATACAATAAATAAAAAAAACATTTGAAACGTTGAGGAACGTTGCATACAATGTACAACGCAAATGTTATGGGAAATCAAGCGGAACACCTTGTATAGACGCTGGTTTATCCAATTTTGGTCGGCTTTGTGACAGTATTTAGGTAAAATCTTTACTACAATCGTATTTCATAATCAGCACTAAAAGAACTTCGGATTGTTAGGCTATCTTTAAACTGCCAGGGATAAAGAACTATCCACATTAACGTGAACAATTTTTAGCCTCTATATATCGAGGCTAAAAATTGCCCCCTGGAGGGAAAGTACTCTAAATAATAGAGATAGCAAATCCAAAGAAACATTCCTATACATACTAGGTTAATTTAATCATAGAAAAACCATGAAATCTTCATTTTAAGGATAATAGTCGGTTCGATTTCTGGGTGAATCGTCAGTAAAGCAAATTTTCGAAAAATCTTTGAATTTAGTTTTATTTCTTTTCCAAAATAAAGGAATGTTTCTTTGGAGTAAAATTTGCTATCTTTATTATTAAGAGTACTTTAACTCTAGGGGGCATTCAAAAATTCCACCCTCTACATATTTAACTCACTTTGCTCCGTCTGGGAAAGCCATTACGCCGAGTCCAGAGCACAATCCATTGATCATAGCTCCATCGTATCTTGTACTATCAGACAATACCAAATGTCCCATCCCATGTTTCTGACCTTTGGAATTCCATTCACCAACGTATCGTGTACCATCTTCATATCTGTATGCGCCTGTCTTTACAACCCCAGGATCTGCAACTGTAAAGTTAAAAAATATGCGTCATCATCATCATCACCAAGTTCTATTTAAGGCGACATAAAAATGCATTGACTTTCATCGCATACTATGCAAATAATGACAAGATGAGTGGATCTGAAATTTAGATATGTTAAATTAGTATCTTTATCTTTTCTTTGGTTGCTCAAAAACATTGTTTAATGATTTGAACTCGATAGTTTTTTTTCGAAAACACGTCTAAAAAATACTTTTTCTTTAATTAACACGTAGTTATGAAATCCATAATATGCCTAGAAATAACTTAAATCCAATCTTCGCATTATTGTCCGAACTTTGAATGCTCAAAATTTACGTATCATTTACCCTTACTTTTTTATCGATTTTTGAAAAGATTTATATATCGGAGTGGTGTCGACGGTCACGATTTCTACGCAAAACGCGATCTTATGTCGGCGTGTTAAAGTGCTAACATTTCAAAAATAAAAACATTTCGATGTGCCTTAATTAGATAAAGGGCTTTGTGGCGGGTTTCAATATTATGAAAACTGTTCGTTTTGCCTACGAACAATAGAAATCACTACCAAAATGCCTTTCTATATTCAAAATCTTGACATCTAAACCACTGCTTACGAACTGTTTGACTGTAATGGGTTGCTAGGTTACATTTGACCATTTACAAAAGAAGTCATTATATCTAGCCAACGACGACGTAACAAGTTATTAATTTAAACCAATGAGGTAAAGGCAGCATGGCAGTCTGCTGCGGCCAATAACAGTTGTGTTTTCATTACGTATGACCAATTAAAGAATAGGTCACTTTATCTAGCCAACGACGTAAAAAAATATTCATTTAACGAAATATCCTATCAAATATCTGTCAACATATCAATAATCCAGTTTTCTCTTTCTAACTTATCTATAACTGTTTTTGAGAAAAAGCACGAATATTATTGAATGACATAATTTTTCTTTTAAATATTTACTTTGACGTCATAAAAATGTGATTCAACCAATGGCAAAATTAGTCGAAGGATTGGCGTTTCGTTTTACGTAAGCAGTTAAACGCAATTATTAATAAAACGCTCTAAAAACATACTATAATATATTTATCGAATACTAAAACATAGCAAACATAAATTGAATAAGTTTATATATTTCTTTAGTTCAAATATCATACAAATAATTTGCGAATGCGTGATATTCTATAAATCACATATCACCTATTTTATTGGAAGAACGTCACGCAAGGAGGGCCCATGCCAAATTTGAGAACTTACAGCCCGTAGCTAATAGATATTGTGAAACGCTACTTTTTTCCTACCAGTTTTGTACCTGTACCGGTTACGCATAGCAGTCAGTTTAATATTGAAACCCGCCAGTCTCTCTCCTGGGTGACGACCACAGGTGACGACAATGTTTTTGGTGGATATCAGAATTTTATGACTGCTGACAAATTAGTTTAGTAGTAAATTAGCTGACAATTAGTAAACCATTATTCAATGAACTGGGACAGAAGGCGTAACGTTTCATGATCACTATGTTAGGCAATCGACCACATTTAATAAATGTGTATTAAAGGTGGTCGATTTAATAGTGTAGCGGTAAAACGTTGCCTTTTTCTACGCAGGAGGTTTGTGTTTGTCTTGGGTTTGATTCTTAGTAGCAGTAGGGATAGCTGTGTATTATAGTTTCTTTAAGAAATTTTAGCTAGATAGGCATGAGTGTCAGAAATATTTTTTACTTTTGATTCAACAACAAAGTACGAATGTTTTTAAAATATTATGCTTTAGTGAAACCAAAACCATAATATTTCGTATTCGTTCCCACGTAAAGTTTATCAGAAGTGTAGAAAACTTGTGTGTTATCCAAATAAATACTTATAATTGTATGTAAATCCAAAAATAAAAATAATTTAGAACAAAATTTAAAAACAAAACAACAATAACAAAAAATAAGTGTAAGCAATTATGTAATTCCTGTATTTCCTTTTGTTTATCAATGTTATATGTAACAATGTTTTGTGAAATCAAAGGTTGAAATATTGTTTTGATATGTGCATAAATTGGCGACATATTTTCAAGAGTAACTAATGACTTATCTAGAAACCTTTAATAGGTAAGTAACTTTAAAAGATAATTTTCTAAGCTTTTGCTACAAGCTCTTGTAATGCTTGATTTAAAGGTCATCCAAAGAAACTATGTTTGGGGTTTCACAACAAGATCAAAGCAAAATTCACGCAGAAAAGACGATTCGCGGGCAAAAGAATATTACCAACATAAGAAAAAGGATTATTAATAATAATGCGGCAGTGAGCGAACTACATTGTTCATAGAACCAATGTCATTTATAATATAACGATTCCTGAGAGGACACTACGTGCTGAAGAAAGAAACGTGGGTCAATTCTCTTCAAGGTTAAGTCAAAGTCAAAATATTCATAATTTTGTCGTCATGTTTACATTCAGTTGAGACAAATCTGTCACTGTCTAGTCACTAATAATACTAACCACAAAGCAGATATATTCCTCCGTGGTACTAACAGTGCTATCTTATTTTTTTAGGTAACTCCACAAAGCAGATACAGGTAACTCTATGTCCAGACTACGTCACGCATCAATTGTTGTGTCAATATTATATTGACCTTTAACTTTTCAGACCGTGGCTATTCCTTCACATGATCCTGGCAGTAATAGTTAGTCGCTTAGTATCTACAGCTGGTTGCCAAAATATACAATTTAATTGAGACCAATCACAAATTGAAGATTCACAAATTGAAATTAATCTTCCACAACTTTAGAAAATATATCAGTTGGGAAGAAAACAGTTTTAATAAAAGCATGTACAAACATTTATAATTTTATAAAAAATAAAAGATTATCTTTATTGACAAATAAATAAAGTTTAAAAACTAAAACCTGACTACTAAAACCATGTTAAAAAAGTACGAAGCAAGAAAATAGTCTCCGCTGAAACCACTGTGATTTTATTATACAGGGTGACTGGTGGGTCACTTTTGAAATTCTAGGATGTAATAGTTTGAGATCATACATGAAGAGAATAAATATAATAGAAATAAATATTAATTATTTACTGTGTAAACTTAACCAGAAGTTAAAGAATTGATTAAGCAACGCATGGTTACGCTAGTGTTGGCAGCGATCCGCATGCTAGGTCACGTGCCGCGATTGACTCAGGTGTAAGTAAAATGAATAGTAACAAAACTTTATTTATTTATAGGCAATTGTAGTGATTAATTTAGTACCTACTTTTTTACATAATCATGATCAGAATCGAGTACAGAGTGCTCTCCTTCAGTATCTAAAATTTTCCACCAGTCACCCTGTATAATTATAATGAATCTGTTTTGCTACAATAGGTGGCAACGACCACGGCCATCCTTTTAACATCTTTTTCAGTATGACGTATAAAAATACATAAATATTTCAGCGAACATTATTTTTTGTTTTGTACATTGTAGAGCGTGAGCCGGGTTTTAATTTTTAAACTTTATTTATTTTATTTTGTTTTCGAGTAATAATATTTACATATTTGAACTGTGCTAAAAAAGCCCTTTCATTTGATACCCCACAAGAAACCTTCAAGTCTTTTTATTCCTTTTTTTTCAGTCTCCTAGAGGGCGCTGTAGTCAATTTAACGTGACGTTGTGTAGCCTATAACCAGCGGAAAATTAAAATGCTTCCAACGATACCTCATCGGTCCAATTATGATAACTATTTAAAAAGAAATAAGGGAACAGATAAACATCCATACCTACATACAGGTCAAAATCATAACCCTCATTTTTGCTTCGCCGTAGTTGGGTAAAATATAAAAATAGTACAAATAAGCTTAAAAATGACAACATTGCGTTTATTTATAACTGTATCGGATTTTTTTTAAATCGTAATATGACAGTTATTTTTCATTAAAGTTTTTTTTTTTTTTTATAGGTGACTAAACCCGCGTTTGACCTCAATCTCACCTAATGGTAAGTGACGATGAGGTCGAAGATGAAAGTGCGCGGGTTTACTTATCCACGTTTTACCGTGATGGGAAGTAAAGATGAGGTCGAAGCTGAAAGCCTAAGGGCCTAGGAAAGAACAGGCTTTTCATAATATATTGCCAAAACACATCACCGCCGGAGCGGTAAAATTTGGGGCCAGATTTTATATGAAGGGTGGTCGCTAGTCAATCGTACCCTGACGGGATCCTACCACCAAGCGGGGGTCACTCGGATTAGTCGCCTTTGACGACACGCTTATCCAAGGGCGGTAGGGCTTTTCTAAGCTGACATACACAAAAAACTTATATGACCTATATATTAATATATAGGTCACGCACCCCAAATTTTGCAATTTCTTACATAGTACTTTGATGTTTCGAGTTTTTGGTTCAATGGAAAGCATTTTGGATAATAATTACGGCAGCAAATATCTTACCGATCCGGTACTAACTATATAATAGATGATTAAACGAACTTCTAAGTGAAGTTCTATCGCTATTATATGAGTCGCTTCATTCGAAGATATTATATAACAGGTAGTCCTTTTTAGGTACTAGGTAACTTCGCACAATTTAAAGTATCATAAAAAAAAACACTGTGGTGGGGCGCCGCGTGGCATGATCCACCCGGTTCGCGCCAAGCCCTCATTCTTTAGAGACCCTAAACGAAACTTTTAAATGGGTTCTGGGGTGGGTGGGTACGTCATATCTTCGAATGAAGCGACTCATATAATAGCGATAGAACTTCACTTAGAAGTTCGTTTAATCATCTATTATATTTCGTCGCTTCATTCTTCAGATATTATATAACAGGTAGATTTTCAGAGATAGAAAGTTTTGTTTAGGTATATACTTGGAATTGAAATAAGTAAAGATATAAATAATGTAATTACATATTTTTTGTTCCAACTTTTTTATCTTTATATTATAATGTTGAAGCTGTTCTTCTGCTGTACTTTTAACATTTTGTAAAAACTTAAGTAAATGATTAAAGTAAATGACGTATGCTTGTTACCACGCACGAAAAAAGAATGAGGGCTTGGCGCGAACCGGGTGGATCATGCCACGCGGCGCCCCACCACAGTGTTTTTTTTTATGATACTTTAAATTGTGCGAAGTTACCTAGTACCTAAAAAGGACTACCTGTTATATAATATCTGAAGAATGAAGCGACGAAATATAATTGTATTTATTCTAGAAAACAATAGCTTTTCACTTGGGAAGATTGTCAGGATTATATTTGGCAAAAATCGTTTTTATTAAGAACAAAGTTACAATAAACTTTATTTTTGGAGTGTCCTACACTGATATACCTATATTGGCTTAATTATAGCGACGCAAAAGTTATAGCCTGAGTCATTCGTCAACTGGCACCTCTGAAAGTGGCCAGTTCGGGCCAGTTGGCACATTTTGATTTTACCTATTTTTTTTGTCGTCAACTCGCTCGCGAATATAAAGTACAGGGAAACAAAAAAGGCTTTAAACCAAAATACAAATCAGAACTTCGTTGGCTGATTCGGTTATGTAGATTGCGGTTTAAAGGTGAGGAATGAGGCGAGGGAGACGCAGCCGAACGTGCTAAGTTTTATGCCATCGTCGTCGCTTGCGCACAACCCTTAGCTGTCATATCACTATCTCTTTTTACTTCATATTGGCAAAACGGTTAAGATGTTATTGTTTTGGTGACGTCGCGTCGTCACTGTTACATAAGTCAAGCTGCCGTTTACACTTGTTACTTGTTGATTACTTTTCTTATTTTGAACTTTAATATTTTGTATAAGAATAATTTACAACAACTCTAATTTGTGATTTTTATGGTTTCTAAGATTTAATTAGTGACTTATAATTAGCCAAATGCTACACTTGTTGTTGATTACTATATTTATTATTATTTTTTTTATTTACTTAGTTTTAGATAATTTATACATAATAAACCAAACTTTTAAGTCATAGTCATTTATGATATTTTTGATAATTAGGAAATAAGCAGTTTATATTCTTGTGATGTTGATTTATGTTACCTATATATATTATCTTCAAAACATACGTTTTGTTTTATTTTAAACTCAAGGTGTTAAAAGTAACTTTAGAAAACCTTTTTGTAGCTGACTGTATAGAAATACATCGGATGTTTACGATCGGGCGAGTTGACGACAAAAGAAATAGGTAAAATCAGAATGTGCCAACTGGCCCGAACTCGCCACTTTCAGAGGTGCCAGTTGACGAATAACTCCCTACACGAGTTCCTCCCTAACAGATTCATTTGTTCGCTAGAAAGTACAAAAAAAAACTTTAAATTACAATTAAGGCTTGGAATTTGAAGGTTAGTGATTTTCAGGTACAGAAAAATACAGTTAAACTTAATATTATTTTTTCTGCTTGAATATCTGAATTTCAATAGTCCCTGATTACAAAGTTTTCGTTTAGGATTGGCTAAGACTTACCTTATCGCTTTTAGATAAGCGTGTCGTAAAACACAAATAGTTTGAGAGATATCAGCTTGGGAACCCTTTTGAAACCGGCTCGCTACGGGTAACCCTTCTTAGGACAAAAAGTATTTTATGAAATGGCTGTTTCCTTTTCAAATCCCGAGTGCTTTATTTCTGGCGTTATTGTCACTTACCACTATTAACCGATACAAACTTTCACTTTCACTGATATAAACATAACCAAAATTGATGGACTTATAAGTATATTTATCTAGCATAAAATAATAATCACAGAGGAAAATTAAGGGAGATAAATAACGCATTGTTATTTAATTACTGATGTCCAAGGATAAAGGTAAGTAGTAAAACTTGCTACAAAGTCTATTTAAAATATTGATAAAAGTATCATTTCGTCTAATAAAAAAAAGATACTGATATTCACCTTCAACCATTTCTGTTGAATCCTAGAACACCTATATGTGTCAAGTGTCAGTTAGCAACTGAAAAGGTTTCGCCAGCCCTATAATTTAATTTAGAACACTCTTTTTATGTCAGTACTGTCGGCAGAAAAAACGTTGAAGTTTCTCAAATTATTGTAAGTAAAAAGTTGGAAAAGAGTAATGTAATTTTCTTACTTAGGTACTTTTAAACTAAAACGATCATTGAAAAAATGTTGTTATTATAATATAGTTAATTCAAGGGATTCTTACCATGATTTCCAATTTTTATTTCACGCTTAAGAATCCCGTATACTTATAGTAGAGTCATAGTATACAACAGCCTTGTTCTCCAACTGGCTGTCGTTCATTTCTTCGGTCGATTGTCGGTAGAAAGACAAAAGATCATATTGGGGGAGTTTAGTGACTAGAAGTCTCACACTGTTAGGTGTCATCTGGCCGGGGACTTACCCCCTGGCATGTGCCCTTTCGAATTTCTGATGTATTCTCCTCCTCTCCTCTTTGAGCACTTGTACGGTCAATAGGCCTATGGGTGTTCTGAGGAGTAGTCTTCTGTGGCGAGAAAAAAAAAATATTCACCCTCACTTTCAGTGTCTGTATGTTTTATTAAATGCATAAGAATAAAAGGGTTATTGGTAATTAGACCAGAATCTTTTTAGGTGACGTAGGAGAGGTCATTTTCAATCATTTGAGCCACAATCAAGTAATCCCAAAGTGCATCGTTTTAAAAATATTTCCAAAAGCAAAAACGCAAAAAAAAATCCTATTTTTTCTGAAAATCCTTCAAACATTGATTGCAAAAAAATTAATGGCCCGATTTCGATTCTCAGTTTCAGATAGGTGTTTAGTATACCAATAATAAACCATAATAAAATTGTTTCAATGTGATTCCGCACAGAAGCTACAGGAAGTTTTATAAAAGAAAAATGTTTTTTTTTTAGAGCAACGTTTACAAAAAATAGCTTTTTTCTCCAAAAAAGGTCTAATGAATTTGGCGTACCTACAATTGATTGGAAAATCTTCAACAAATCTCTGGCTACAGAACGAGGTAAAACAACACAGGCTTTTAACTGCATAGTTCAAGAAACAAATTCAAAACAAAATAGAAAACCTACAGTTTTCATCCTGGAAAGGAATTATACCAAGTGTTCATGTCATTAAGGCGCTAACTTTTCAATGTCAAAAGTTGTGCCAATCATGTAAATTAGGGTTTTATAGTAATAATTGGAAGAATTGGAACTAAGTATCCAGAAAGTATCTAAGGAAGAATTAAGTATCCAAGGGCAGTAGGGTTATTCTAGGGGTAAATTATAACTTAATTGTCGTCAAAATCAATTAATGCTGGGTTTCAATATTATACATGAGTTAAAGCTACGACAAACGAATGGTAGGTATGTATAAGAATAGTTAGTTGTAATTTCAATGAAAAGACGTTGAATTTTGAAACGCTTTATATGTACGCTTCACGCCTATATCCGTTATCAACAAAAACGGAAAAAAAACCTCTATCCCTAAAATGACTTTTAAGGTATGCTCAGGAAGAGAAACAACTGGTTCATTTACAGAGAACATTTTATGATTTTCTGTTGCTCCCAGTCCAGCATGGAAGCAACGAACGAGCAGTGTTTCTGATATTGAAACGTGGCATTAGTAAATTAGATGTGAAAGCGTTCGGATAGCCAGAAAAAAACACTGTACTACACTAAAAATAAACACGGGAATAAGAATTCTTAGGAAATATGGTAAAAGTACTGGGGGTTTATAAATAATAAATCTGAAATATTGTTGGTATGTAGTAGAAAAGTTTGCTATGTTGATAAGGCTAAATCATTCGTAAAGCTTTTTGCGCGACTTAGTGGTAGGTAGGTACAGAAGGCAGCAGATCAAGCGTTCAGGGCAAAGAGTTCAGATTTAAGTAAAAAAATTGACAGATTTGATCTGCTTCTGTATGTACAGAAAGCAGCACTCTTGATGTGCTGCTTTCTGTACATACAGTATTATAAGAAAAATAAACTTAAAATAATGGAACTCAAGGTTTTGTTTATTTCGTGATCGTTTCTGCCTCTTGGAAGTCAAGTAACGTATGTGTTAACTACCATACCGAATTACCTACACTTATATTGGCTTAGCCGTTTGACCGTGAAAGGCAGCCAAACATAGTTATAGGTAGATGCACATTACCTGTACCTATACACTGATAATAGCTGGATGGATGGATTTTTAAACAAACAAAGAGTAGGTACGAAGAGTAACATTTATGAAAAGTATAACAATTAAAAAATGTAAGACAATTATTCACACAGTGCCATCTATACCTAAATCAAGCTCTTATGTTTGGGTTATCGTAAGTACATCCAGAAAAATTCTAATAAAGTATTCATGGACACACATATTGCATTGTGCGAGAATCCGCGCGACCTCGTAAGTTTTGAGGCAGACAGTGATATGGATATGGTATTTGACATTTTCATTATTACCCGCGACACGATGAAAACATTGAGTTTAGGTAAAAATGTAAAATGGTAAATAAGTAAAAATATGTAGGGTATGAATTTAGATATTCAAAAGATAGCAGGAAATCTTCATGGTATAGGGGAAGGGGAATTGATTTACACCAAATTTAACGCGTGTGGGCCACAGGCAGTAATCTATAAATAAAAACTACTGGATAGATTTTAATCATATTTTTAGTGAGTGACATAGGCTATATATGTATTTTATACCCGTGCGAAACCGGAGCGGGCCGCTATGTTTTTATACACAACGTTCAAAGTATTTCTGGAGTGTATTTTGTATCAGCATTGCACCCGTGCGAAGACAGGGCGGGTCGCTAGTCATATATAATATTGACTAAAAGTGTGCCCAATATAACCATGGTGTTGATTTGACAATGGAATCAACGGAATCCTCGTATCAGTGAGCATGAAGTAATAATCATGGCAAAACGATAATACAATTAATATTTAGTATAAAGCAAGTAACACTTGTTAAAAATTTAAAAGTTTATTTTTAAATATTATTTTAAACCTTTCCATTTTAATATCAAACGGCTATTTAACACATAAGCATATTTTTAATTAGCTATTTCCATATTAATTAAATATTCTAGATACCAGTGGCAATTGAGCGTGTATTGTCGATCCATCTTCGGGGGTTGTTTATTCTTATTGAACACATTCTGTTGCTAATCCTCTGGGTTTTAATCTCTTTTTGGATGGATGAAAGATTTTTATTTATTGAAATTACCCATTCTTAATGATATCAGATTATGCCTGTGTAAATAAACAAGGATTGTATACAAAAGTAACTTGATCTTAACCCGAAGGAAAAAATATTTGGATATCGTAGACTAATCTAACGTAATTTTATATGTAGGTATAATTTTGAAGAAAATTAGTTTTAACTAGTTTTCTTTTTATTTTTTCTTGGAGGGAATAGAATAGTATGGATTTATAAAGGATTTTCATGATAAATTTTAGCTTTCCATCGACATGTGCAGTCACCTTAAGAGTGAATAAAGTTTTTTCTAGCTCTTATTTTTAATAATAATAATGCTTGATACTGCCCGAGTCATTCGCCAGTTTCTGTCTTTTTTTTCACCTGAACCCCGACCGACTGGTCAAATTGAAAATTATATATATTAATATTTTGAAAACATTTAAGCCCTAGTTTTCCTCGAACGTTCAAACAGTAACTCCAACCTGGACTTGTTAGGGGGTGAAGTGCGACAATTTTTGGAAGACGTGTCGCTTGTTAGTTTGGGAGTCATGTAGTTACTACCAGCACGACGGTGCTCCGGCACTTTTCGCCAGGAATGTGCGTTAGTACATGTCTCAAGCGTACGGTGAGGGATGGATAGGACGCGGAGGGCTGGTGAGCTGGCAGCTTAACTTAAACTTACAACTCTAGACTTTTTTCTGTGAGGTCGGGTTAAAGATTTGGTGTATGGTCACGACAGTCATACAATTCAGAGTGCGGGCTAACTCAAAATCAGGATATCTGACGCCTTCGCTACTATCAAAACTGATAAGGACAGTTTACGGAGCGTAAAAATGAATGTCATTTAACGAGCAAGACTGTGTGTGCATCAAATAGGAAGTCATGTGCAGCAGTTATTATAAAGTGCTTGTGTATACGTGTGTTGTGTACTTAAGATCATTGACAGGAAGCAATATGTAAAGATTTTTTTGTATATAAACTGTAAATAATAAGGTGATTCCATTTAAACATTCAATTGATTGTAAAATACATTTATTCGTTAAGACAAATAGCTTAAACACGAAAGCTTTTTTTTAAATTTATTTTAAATTTAAACATTATCAAAAAAGTCATCATTACTAAAACAGTATTTACAATTACTTAAATGTTAAATTGAAAGTCCAGTTGAAGTGTGATGGGACATGAGAATCACCTTTTATACTAAATAAGTATGAAATTACAACAGGTGATTGTTACGTCATATATCAAGCTAAGTAGGTCACGCAACGCGCGGGCGCGCGAGGCACCTTTGCTCGCGTGGATAGTAGGTACTAACCGCGTAAGATTTATGTATTGTTGAACTGACTTTCTTGAAATAAATAGATGTTTTTTTTTATTTCTTGCTATGTAGTCGTAAATAACAGATTAAACAAAAATTTGGTCACTTAAAATAATTGTTAAATTAAAATGAAAGAAAATATATTATATAATTTTATTTTTGACATAAATTGAAACCACACATTATTCTTAACCTTCTCTTAAAATGTTTTCATCTTCAAAAAAATAACCCTGTATATTAGAAGTAGTAGTATAGTATGGATTTATGTTGTATTACTTTAGTTGTAGGCCTAACTGTGCTCTGTGAAATATTAAGATTACCTCGAATTACGGTTCACGCTGCCACATTTTTGTATACAATCAAAGGGCTGTGAATAAATTACTTTGTATGGACTGGTTTATGTTTTATCCTGCTCTATATAAAAACCCTATATCATGGATTTCAATTTTGATATATGATCGTTTAAAAATAAGTTTTGATAACGCTTCATTTATCGGCCGAAATTGTTTATTTTGTGATAACTCATTTGATATTAATTTTTTTAGCGTAAAAAACAATTTTGATCTACATTAAATGCATGATGTATCAAACGAAATAAATTGGATAAGGATTAATACTGTATTGTTAAAAATAGGTTCGAAAATAAACCATAATTAATAAAAATAAAAGCCAAAAATTTTAAGTTATTCTTGGAAGATATATACTATCGCTTACTTTTTTGTAGATCTATAAAGAGGTACATCCCACTGTACATTGTTTTTGTATAACTCAAAATGTTTTGGCAGCGTTTTCGAGGAAAGATCCCGATCCGCTTAATTTTTTCCGACATGTTGATTAATATCGTCGTAAAATAGTCAGTTTGCATAAAACTTAGCTTTTTATACACTATAACCTTCCTCAGGGATCACCCTACCTGTTGTTGAAAACGTGAAAATTCATCCTGTACTTTTCGAGTTTATCGCGAACAGGCAGACAGACGCGGGACTGCTTTAGTAATTCGTCCCACCAGATCATCGTCCCATAAGGACAAAATTTCTTGTTCTGTGATTCGTCCCATTGCTTTATTATAACAAATAATGAGATCAAGTACGGTCCGCATGCAAACTAATAAGAAATCAATAAAAGACAAAATATTGATTCGTAATAAACATTTATATTAAAAAATAATCAACAATTTAAATTAAAAATATGCTACATTTAAAACACCGTAAAACTAAGATGTAAAAAAATAAAGCATTTATTAATAATTAAAATGTATGAGGTTTTTTGTCAGGCAACAATAATATTGTCTTCCTAAAATTAAAAAAAATCACAGATCAAATAATTAAAATAATCACAGTATCAAATATTATCAATGGAAATAAAAATATTTTTAGAGCTTTCTTTGTCGAACTTGCAATTTTTTTTTTTGTTTTTCCGCCAAGGAAATTCGTTTGGCACCCACTAAAACCAGCTTTAACCAGTAAAGCTAGCTTTAGCGGGAGGAGGATGAATCCTATTACGGACGAATGGGCATTCAATAAGCTGTTAACCCAAGTGGCTAATGGCAAATAGAATGCCCAGACAGTGTGGAGACTTTCTCAGATAGGCTGAGCATACCCACTAAACATCCCCCTTTTGACTCACCTTGATTAAGGTCCTTAGTCATCGTCGGAACGACAGCCAATTGGAGCGAGAGGCTGCGTAGTGAGCGGCATGCAGACGGCTGCCACCAAAAGGAACTGAAAGCGAGAAAAAACAAAGCTAAGACTAGCAGAAATGACTAAGCTGAAACTAAGAGATTATCTAGAGTGATCAGACTCACTCCGAGATAGGAATGCTGGAAAGAAGCGTTTAGAAACGTTGAGCTTGCTGGAGTTTCCTGATAAGGGGAGCGAACTTGGTTAGGACCGGAAGAGCACCGCTGAAACCCTCTGGGCTGGCGTCGAGAGCGGCGCCGAAAGCCAGGATCTCGTCGATGGGAGCGAGCTGGATCCAGAACGCCATGCGGTCTTGAGAACCTTTTGCGTTCTGGCACTGGGAAGCCGATTTGGCGGCCGGTTGCGATTGTGTCGCGTCCCGGCTGCGCTGACCTGAAACGAAAGAGGTGAAGGCCTTGGGGGCCTTTGAACTGACTGGAGGAGCGTCCGAGCTAGGCTGCGGTCGCTCTCTCCAGTTCTCGATGGGCTTCACGGTAGCCCTGGCAGCACGCGGTGCCTTAGGGCAGCCGCGAAAGTTTGCTGTGTGGCCAGACTGGCCGCACAAGACGCAGGACGGAGCTGTGGGCGATTCGGGAGTGCGAGAGCACTCCTTAGTCCCATGCGGATCTAGGCACTTGAAGCACCTAGGGGAAGCAAAACAGTTTGCCGCCGCATGACCATACAATAGGCAGCGGTGGCACTGACCTGGGAAACCACGCTTGTGTGGTGCTTCGTCGCGGATGTTGGAGAGACCGCACACGGAGAGCTTGCCTCTGAAAATGGACTGCCCTTGCGGGCTCTTCGCTAGGATTACTAGCGCAAGTGGGAACTGCTTACCTCGACGGCTGTGCATTTTGTGCACAGATTTGACGGGGAAGCCTTGAGAAGACAAGTCCTCTTGGATTTGCTCGTTCGAGAGCTCGAACGGCACGTTTCTGAGGACGGCACGAATCATACGCTCCTCAGGGAGGGCGTAAGTGTGGTACTCGAGCTTCTTGTCAGCAAGAAGCCGAGTGAAATTCCTGAAATCAGAAATTGAGCAGACAACGACCTTAATAGAGTCACCCACATTGGATGCCTTACTATACTGGATCTTCGGGGAGTGCGTTCCGCAGAGAGCTGAGACCTCAGTCCAGCGGCTCTTGTCCCGTAGAAAGACGTGGGGCGGAGACTTGACTTTCGGCGGAGCCGAATCTGATTGCGACGCAGGCTGTGACGCCGGGATCGCTGAAACAAAAGGCGCAGGAGCAGACGCCGGTGCGACATTTTGCGGAGCAGGAACAGCGGCTGGAGCAGCTGAAACGGATGGAGATAAAGTCGAAGAAGCATCTTGCTTCTTCTTCTTAGACTTGGACTTTTTGCGAACCTCGGTGAACGGAGCAGGAGATTCTGGAACTAAATGAGCAGAGTCGGAATCACTACCTGTCGGGGTAGTTTTCCGTTTGCATGCGGTGGAATCTACCGACATACAGTTTGAAAGGGGGTCGACGTACTCGGATTGATCTGGAGACGCCGGAGAATCGGTTTGGAGCCCCTGAGAAGTAGAGGCGACCTGGGAACGAGCTGACAATTGCTCTCGCATGGACTCGATTTGAGCGAGAAGAGCTTCCTTCTCGGCTGCATATTGAGCTTCCATTGATTGTTTATCGCTGGACATCTGGCTGAAAACTGAAGACAACTGACTGAATTCTGAGGACGAGGGACGAGCGGATAATTGCATTTGCAAGGACTCGATGTAAGCGCGAAGGGCGTCCTTCTCGGAGAGAAAGGCATTCTTCTCGGAGAGAAGACTATCCCTCTCGGAGAGAAGGGCGTTCTTCATGGATGCGTGTTGTGCTTCCAATTGTCTGATTTTAGACGAATGGGAAGGAGAACGAGCTGCTGATTGCTGCTGAAAGGACTCGACTTGCTGCTGTAAGGACTCCACTTGACCCTTATAGTCTGCAACTTCTTTTATTGCTCTTTTATGCAACGACTGAAGGACGGTAACGGCATCTGCCATTTGAGACAACGGAGCGCATGTTTCGGGAGTACATGGAGTGTTTCGACGAGACATGATCCGGGCTGAAAGGAATTTTATCCAAAACACGAACCTATGTGCCGGTGAACGGCGAGGTGACTGCACAAACTGCGCTGAAAAAGAGACGACCTAGAACGGACCTATTGCCGATGAACAGCGGACGATCAGGCTTAGTTGTCACGGTTACGTATCCACCTGACCAACGATGCTTCGGCCGGCAGCAGTCGGGTCCGCCCTGAAAAGGGCAGATGAATTAGCCCCGACACCACACAGCCTCCACAAGAGAAAACTTTCCGAAAGAGCTTAACTTGGCACCTTACCCGCACGAGTGCGGGGGAGGGAACAAGGGCAGCGCAATACGAACACTCGGGAGCGGCCGCAGACACGACCGTTCGGGAGCGAACGCAAACGGGAAGTGCGAACTTGCAAAGATCGTTTCACAGTAATAAAGCCCGCACTCGCTTGCTCGAGATAGCCTTATGCAGTTGAACTTAAGTGCAAGTGAGCCGGCGATACTAAGCGACGTGCATGCAGTCATGTTATTTTGTTTGATTTTGTAAAGCTTAATAAATTGTCTGTTTTTTGTTATTTTTTTTTTTTTTGTTTGTAAGATCTTTATTGTTTTCTCTTATAAGTTTGTTTGCTGACCGTACTTGATCTCATTATTTACTACAATTAAGTCATTGGGACGAATCACAGAACAACAAATAATATTGTTTTTTAATTTAGTGTTTCGTCCTTTCGAGACAATGATGTGGGAAAACTGTCTCGTCAGATTTCAACCTCCAATAGGTTATATGGTAATGATGTAAACTCCTTGCAACAGTCTATGGTTTCTCTTTTTCTTTTGTTTCGATATTTGAATATTCGGTGAGGACCGACGACTAATAGTTCTTCTAGAATCTTCTGACAGAGCATACTTTAGTTAAGTAAATTATTTATTATTTTATTTTTATTTATTTGTGATTGGATATAGGTACTAAATGAGATTAAAAATAATGTATAAAATACTGACTAATTCCTAATTTATTATTTAATGTTCCTTATGTTTTATATTATCAATGTATTTTAATTAGCTACTTATTAGAAAACTTATAAAACTAATGTTTAAGAGATATGATTCCTGTAGAGTTTCTTGCTACGTATTCTCAGCAGAAGTTCTTTCCGAAGTGGTGGTAGCTTATTTCGAGAATTAAAGATTAAGTAGGTAGGTATACTAATTAAATATGTTTGTTCTTAATTGATTTATGATATATATGTATACGTATATGTTTGTCAATTTTACAGGAGAAGTGGGATCGGCCTAACTCCATTTACTAATATAGTTACATATTAATTGCTTTCAGTAAACTTCATTGAACATGGATCCAGCTGGTGTAGAAGGCTTGATCAAGACTATTCGAGATGCAGTGGCTAACAGAAATAACAAACTATATTCAAGGAAAAATAAAATCGGAGCTGACAGTTGATGATATCGTGCGTGGTGTGACGCACCTCAGAGCCACAGAACACAATTACTCTAGGAGAAGAAGATCAACTTCATATTAAAAGAAAAAGAACGATTTTTAGTCGTTTAGTTTGGAAGTACTGTCATCTATAGGCACCCCAAGGTAAACTATTTGTAGCGGGAAATTTGAATCATTTTTAGCTCACGATAGATTGTAAATTTTAGCATGCACATCCAGACCAGGAGCGCAGCCTCGAGATTATCTTGTCGAGACCACTCACCCAGTCTGGTTAACGGAGACTAAACTAGCTCTTATGTACGTATTAAGTATAACAATAAATACAAAATGTCTCCAAGATGCTATATTCATTTAAGGCCGTTTGCACTAAACTTAAGAATAGCCTAACTCTTTGCCTAACTGGTTAAAGTCAAGGAGAAAAACCACAGGTCACAGGTGCAAAATAAATAGGGTCAAAGATTCAATATCTCACGAAAATACACTACAAAGTATTGTATTTCTGAATTCTGGTCGGATAATGTAATGCGCGCAATACAAATTGCAAACCAGGACACCATATTGTTTATATTTTCTTCATTTTAATTCGTTTCATTCGATCAGGATAACATTATTACTAAAAATGGGATTATTTATTTATATAGTAACATCGATCAAAAAAGTCAGCCCTGGTAGGTATCTAACATGATTCCATACAAAGTAAACCACAGCTGCTCAGAACAGTCTGCCACTGTAGCAAAATCAGGTACAGTTACAGAGTACAGTTTTATAATGTTATGTTAAAACATAAGACCCAAAAGAGGGAAAGAGTTGAAATATTTTAAGGCAGTTTTTAGTTTGTGTAATTTATTTATGACCTAATTTCTATTGACAAAAGTAGTAAATTTTTTATCCGATTCGTTAGATTTGTATTACTACACAAGACAAAAACATAAGTATGTTTAAGAAAGAAATTTTGGTGGTATAAGTATAAATAATTTATTTGATGATACTGAAAAACTGGACTGGCATGGTGTGTTAAGTGCTGAAACTGTCGATTCTCAGGTGGAGTTGTTTAATAATTTGCTGACGGAGCTTTATGACCGCCATGCCCCAGTGTGACCAGTCAAAATGAAGCATCTTCCTGCTCCATGGCTCTCTGATGATATAAAGGCACTCATGGCCAAGCGCAATCGTGCTCGTCTACGCTTTAAGAAAGAGCCTACTGAAGCAAACGGTAAAGATATCGGCAACTGCGTAATCGCTGTAATACTGTGTGTAGGGATGCACAACGACGCTATATCCATAACTCTGTAACAAATCAAAACCCAGCCAAAGTCTGGAAGTTTCTAAAAACAATAGGAGTTGGCAAAAATACAAATCATAACGTCCCATACAATATTGATATAAACTCCTTAAATAGTCACTTTTCTGCTTCTGGTCACATCGATGTCCATGCTAAATCTAGCACATTACATCACATTTCTTCTTTGCCTACTCCTCCTTACGAACCTTTTTCTTTCCATCCATTTACTGAATGTGATGTTAAGAGAGCTATCACATCTATCACATCAGATTCGGTGGGCTGTGACGGTGTCAGTCGAAAGATGATAATTATTCTACTTGATTTCCTAGTTCCCATCATCACAAATATCTTTAATAAATCCATTCTCTCCAATTCCTTTCCCACTCTATGGAAAGACGCACATGTAATACCTCTCCCCAAAATATCCTCACCCCAGTCCTTTTCCGATTTCCGTCCTATCTCAGTTTTACCTTTTTTGTCTAAAGTCCTGGAGCGTCTCACATAATCAAATTTCTTCCTTCATAAATAAACATAATATTTTGAATCCGTACCAGTCAGGCTTTCGTACTGGACACAGCACCGTAACGTCTTTAGTTAAGATATCGGAGGACATACGTAAGGCTAAAAAAAATTCTCACTTAACCATACTGACTTTGTTAGATTTCAGTAACGCCTTCAACAATGTAGACTTTGATATTTTGTTACAAATTATGGGCTCTCTTAACATATCTCCATCAGTAATTGATTTTTTTCGTACATACCTTCGTGGACGCCGGCAACGTATCGTCATGGATGACGCTCGTTCAACTTGGGCTCTGCTCGAAACCGGTGTCCCGCAAGGTGGCGTGTTGTCTCCTCTTCTCTTTTCCATTTCCATTAACTCAATTTCTCTCAACATTTCTTCTTCCTACCACATGTATGCAGACGATTTACAGATCTATACCCATTGCACTCTAGAAAATTTGCCTGCTGCGATAGAGCAAATAAATTCTGATCTCTCAGAAATATCCAAGTGGAGCAAATCTCATGGACTGACTGTAAATCCAGCAAAATCGCAAGCCATAATTATTGGCAGTCCCTATATGATTAGTCGCTTAAACTGGAATTCAATTGGTCCATTACATTTAAATGGCGTGGGTATTAACTTCAGTGACAAGGTCAAAAACCTAGGTGTTATTTTCGACACAACTTTGTCTTGGAAACTTCAAGTTGAAGCAGTGAGCAGGAAGATGTTTGCCATCAATAGTTCCCTAAAACGCTTGCGCAATCTTTTGCCTATATCAACCAAAATTTCTATAGCACATTCTCTATTCCTCTCCGTTCTCGATTATGCTGATGCCAGCTACCTTGATCTAACAGAAGAACTTTTAAATAAACTTGAGCGACTCCAAAATCTTTGTATACGTTTCATATTCGGCTTACGTAAATATGATCATATCTCCGAATTCCACGCTAAACTCAAGTGGCTCCCTATTCGCCTTCGCCGGGATACTCATATTCTTTCTTTACTGTACCGGGTGCTGTTTAATCCTGTGGTTCCGAAATATCTCGGAGACCAATTCTGTTTTCGACATGAGACTCACAATAGACAACTACTTTCTACTGACAATTTGATGCTAAGTACTCCCCTGCACAAATCACACACTTTTCATCAATCATTTACAGTACGAGCGGTGTGCTTGTGGAATAAGCTTCCCTACAATGTAAAGTCAGCTCCTTCATTGAACTCATTTAAATATAAAAAAACATTATCTTTCATTGATTGATCATTAGAAGAAGTATTCTTATATTTGTATGTATGTATTATTATAGTTATGTATAATTCAGATTTATATTTAAACAGAGGTATTTAATTATGTATATAAGTATGTTATTTGTATGTGTATATATATTTATATATATATTAGATTATATATTATATGATATTTATATTTAGTACGTTTATTGTTAAAAATGTAAACTTATGCTTTGCTAGTACCTCGTGTTATAGTTTTTTTTTTCTCTCAAACCATTTCAAGGTTGTCTGTAAGAGATCGCTTGACAGCGATAAGGCCGCCTGTTGTGCCTATCTTTATGTTTCTTCTATTTTATAAGTTTCTTTTTGTAAATGTGTGCAATAAAGTATAAATAAATAAATAAAATAAATAAATAAGATGTTGAAAAACATGGATTCATCATTTATTCTTTAGAAAAGTGATTTAAGATTTTTGTTTTACATTGTTATAAATTCGCTATTGTTGCTAAAACTATCCAAATTCACTGTTAACCCATCGGAATACCCAAAAGGCATAGAATTACTTTGTATTATTATTATTTAACATTTTTCAAAACAATGTCAAACAAAGCTTATCAGTCAAGTCAATCATTTGAAAATTGAAGATTGATTTTCACTGAAATCATCTTTTACCTATATCATACAAAACTTACCCTTCGTAATCCTGAGCTTTTTACATAGCAAGCCTTCACAAAGAACACAATATATGTGTAACAAAATAATTATCACTCAAAGTAACATATTATCAATACCAAAGTATTGTATTGGTTCTTTAAAAAAAAATCGATATTTAATAGCGACATCTATTGTATCATTAAGAACTAGGTATTTTTTTCATTAACGGGTGTACTAGATAACCGCTCATTTAGCCATGCGTTCCAATAATTTAAAAAAAAAACGAATATCTCCTGGGAAAATGAATTAAATAATCATGTTTTTTTACTGTTAAAGTCTTACGCATAAAAGAAAATAAAAACTTTGGTATATTTTATACATTTCGGTTGTTACAACTAAGGGGAAATATCAGTATCTATCCATCACTTTGCATTTAAAAATAAATAAACGGGGTTGAATTGAATTTTCATTTAGCTGTATTCTAACCCGGGCGCCACACATTTGTCCAAACATTTGGTCAAACATTTGTTCAAACATTTGAAGCTAAGTCTGGCGCCGGCCTAAAGATCATTAAACAAGCTTTTCAAAGATGTAAATTTCATTTTGTGTAAATCTCCAGAACCGCTAATGAACATTGCCATTAGGTTCATCATCATCATCATCATCATCACAACTCCATGTAATGAGCCCACTGCAGGGCATGAGTCTCTCCTCTGGGTGACGAGGAGGTTTAGGCCATAATCCACCGAGCTGGCCCAGTGCTGGGTGGTGGATGTCAGAATTTTCAGGGTGCCGATATGGCTTCTGACAAACCCTAACGACTACTGTATACAAGTATACAACACCCGGGACCGACAGCTTAACGTGCCCTCCGAAGCACGGAAGTCGCCGTGAGAAACGAATGGTCGGCGGTCACCCATCCAAGTACCGACCGCGCCAAACGTTGCTTAACCTGTGATATCGTAAGATACACACAGTAACCACGGCGCCACGACGAATTAGGTTGTTGGGTACAATATTTTAGTAAGACTGTTTTGTTGGTAGAAATGCCTTGCAGCATGTGTATTAGTCATTGTGCCAGATTCCACGGTTGCAGTTCTAGTTTATTTTTAATCATCCTTTTCTGGATTTAAAAACATGATTCCTTTAAAAGGATTTTGCAATTTCTATAAAAAATATTTTTGAAAAATATACTGCCGTTATACAAGCACTATCCGGGAGTGAAGTCAAGTTACTATTGTAAATCAAATATAGGTACGCTAAAACTAAAACTTTACTAAACAGTAGGTATTTGACACAAATTTCGAAAATTTTGCTTCTATGCTGGACTGGGAGCGAAAGAAAAACATAGAATGTTCCAGCTGCTTTTCTTCTCGGGCATACTGTAAAAGTCAGTTAAGGGACCGAGGTGTAATGGGAAGCTTTTTTGTGGGCGATAGGCTGACCCCCTGTCACTGCAATAGTCTCTCTCCACTATTATGATGCCTCGAAATTTGTCAAACGTGACATCAGATGGTTTTATTAGCTCTGGTGTTCTGCCTACCCCATACGGGATACAGGCGTGAAGTTATGTATGTATGTATTCGAAAAGTTTTATTAATCATAAGAACATGTTATGTAGGTACATTAAATGACGTTGAAGTTAAGATATAAGTACCTAGTAATAAAAATACTTGAAATAGATTTAGTACAACCGTTCAGGTTATTTCTGAAGTAATTTCTTCCTGCAAGCGTGAGTAAGAATTGAGGTTTTATTAAAATGCAATAGTAGATAGTGAAATATAACAGAAATATAGGTACTAATTAATATAACATATAGGGTATTTTTTATGAAGATCAAAATATTTTAGGAGAAGGTTAAGGATGATGAGTGGATTCAGTTTAGGTTTTTTTTTAATGTAATGTATTGAATTAGTTATTCATAAGAAAACTTGTAAAACTAATGTTTAAAAAATATGATTCCTGTTGAGTTTCTTGCCACTTCTTCTCAGCAGAAGTTCTTTCCGAAGTGGTTATAGCTTATTTCGAGAATGTTCATATTTCATTTATGATATATCTATACGTATGTCATAAAACTCTTGTTCTCTAACTTGAGACAATATTCTGAAAAGACGTATTTGTCTATAAAATGGGTAATGGCCATGGTTGTCTGGTAGAGATCGCTTCACAGCGATAAGGCCGCCAATTGTATATCTTTTTTTTTATGTGTTTCAATTTTTTGTATTTTTTGTAAGCCATACAATAAAGTGTAAATAAATAAATAAATAATTTGCGTAGGTCACACTAAAAGTTTTGCGTAACTTAAAAGCAACAATGAAAACTGTTAAGTGAGCGTTATTGTGTCATACACGTTTTTTGACTAGTTTCACATAAATATCTTGTTCTTAATAATTTTTGAGTTAGTTGTGCTTGTCCCTGTGTGTTTTATTGATGGTAAGTTTTAAGATTTTACTGTAAATTTACCCATTTGCCAGCAGCTTTTGTGAGAAATAAAAAAATCTTCGCTATCTAACTGCTTTTATGGCGTTATCATGTATATGATTTCGTTATATGAAGCAAAAAATCTTAAATCAGTGTCATGTTACGGTCTTTCAAGCTCTCTTCTCAAAATAAACCAAAACATCGCACTTAAAAAGGCGTCTCCTGTAAAACAGGTCCTAAAAAATACGGTGCAGATTATATCATAATAAAGTACATTGCTTAAGCTATCCATCAAGGTATAATAAATAGGAAGACTTTTTAAAATTCCTAGTAAAATTAAATTTAAAGTTACAGTAGGCGCCAAGGCACGGCGTAGCGCCGCCTTAAACATGTATCCACGCCCTTAGTCTGCGGAACATTGTCTCTCAGTCTCATATATATATATATATAAACTTAGGTAAACATATCTTATCATTTGTGTGTTGTTTATTTCTTACCAATTTTATACTTATTTATCAAATTCATTTGTGAATTAACCACATAATAAGCCAAAATTAATAATCAAAGCTGCTGGGGTTCGAAAGTTTTTCCTTATGTCGGGAAAGACGTGATGGAAAGTACGTATACTGTTATGTAGGTCCCTACTTGTATTAAACCTTAAAATACTTATTTAAACCAAACATCTACAAATTATTGGAGCACGCACAACTCATATTGGTTTCAGTTATTATATAATAATGTTCACCTTCAGATACTTACAGAAAAGCCATGTAAACACAACCAAGCACGTAGATTTATATTAGGTACTTCCAGTTTGTCCATCTCAATTAAATATATCGTCATGTCTGAAATGTAACATCAAAGGAACGTTCTCTTTAAGATACAAATTATTAATAATTTCAAATTAGTTGCTGTCAAAATATACATTGAATGCCACTATCAAAACTGCTTCAGTCAGTTCCTGTGATTATTCAAGGACTATGTCTGCTTTTGAAAATGATAGAAGAAGCTTTTATCTATATAAATATTTTATTATCACAATATGTAATATAACACAGTATTGATAGTAATACTAGGTTGTAATTTTTTTTGTATTAAGGAGTTTGGGTCAAAAAACGAGGTGTAAAATCCATCGTTACAAAAATTGCACAAAATAATAACACGAAAAGAAAGATGAAGTGAATAATTAATGACAGACAATGGACTTAACGTATGTTACAAATTGGTTAAAAGTGATATTCGATATCACTTAAACTAAATAATATCTTAATATTTCTCTTACCTTTCAGAACTGCGCCATCTATCGTTAAATCTTTATCAAAGTTTCTAATTTTTTTAAAGTTTTGAAAAAGAAATTAAACTGCAAATGCTAAGGTTAAAGCATGAATACATGCAAAGATTTTCTTTTTTTCTTAAATTATACAAAACAATCTCTAATAATATTACGTTATATATCAACTGTTTGTAATATTTACTTTCAATATAATATCATTTCATAACTATATTTCAGTGTCAATGAGATGATACTAAACTTAGCATAGGAGATAAAAACAATGTATTGTTGTCAGAGACTTTTAGTGCTTTGTGCTCGGACAAAAAATATATGCTTTGCATCGCCTTCGTATATTGGAAGGAATGCACCTCTTTGTACAGGATATTAACATTACCCCTCAACCGCCAAACAGCAATATGGAAAAAATTCAAACACATTTCCAAATATATATATTTATTTTAAAAACGTTACAGACTTTAGAACCAATATTTTGGAAATTCGTAGAAAAAGAAGTTATTAAAATGAGTGATGATTAGATTACTAAACGCTAATTATTTCAAGTAACTACGTATCTGTATTATTCGCAAGTTACTCATTTGGTACTTTAAATTTAATTTTCTTCTGTGATCAGTTATTTCGTACTAAAATCACAAATTTCCATCACCGATAAATGGCGTTGACAGATGAAGATGAGGGCGAAGAAGAAAGTCCGCATGCTTAGGAAGGAACTGGCTCTTCATAAGATATTGCCGGTGACATTTGATTTGTAATATGATGGATTGTCGCCAGACAGACTGATCCAGGCGGACTTGAAGGGGTCCTAACACCAAGTGGAGTCAACTTAGATAGTTGCCTTTTACGAGACGCTTACCTCAGCAGGACTATTCTAGGCTAACCCTACGCGGGCATCTTATTTATCTGAATAATAGACTAAGAGAAACATGATGATTACGAAACATATTATCTTATGTACGCTACAGTTGACAAAGGACTAAAGCTGAAAATTGAATGAACTGCTTTGGACCTGCTTTAAACGAGATATAATTTACAGATTACACCTATCCTTTTCCATAGTGAAGCTTGCGTGTTCATTCATTTACTTGGCTTGCGACCGACGGCCTTAAAGACTCATTGTCTAATCGAAAGTTAAACTAAATTTGACAATGATTTCACAATTGCCTTTCTGTATGTGCATACGACGACGTCTTCCTAGATGCTATTGTTATCAATAGTTAATTATGCAGTTATATTATACAATGTTTATTTATGTTAATCAATTTATTTAGTTATTCTAGTATGATTTTTATAAGTAACTAGCTTTATCCCGCAACTTCGTATGCGCTTAACTACCCTTCTCTTGGAAATTTCAGAAACTATACAACCAGACACCCACTGAAAGAGCCTTTATACCAAGTATCACACCCATGCACTCAAGGAATAAGTTTTCTACATACAAACTAAAAATCATATATTTTCCGTGCCCGTAGGAATTTTGGGAATTTTTTCCGTAGCACAACCAGACACTCTTTGAAGAACCTTCATGCCAAGTATCACATCCGTACACTCAAGGAATAAGATTTTTAATACAAACTAAAAAGTCCAACCCCTTCCCGAGGGAATTTCGGGAATTCCTTCCATAATACAAACAGACACTTATTGAGGAACCTTTATATCAAGTATCACATCCGTGCACTCAAGGAGTGGGATTTTTTCATACAAACTAAAACATCATATATTTCCCGTTCCCGTGGGAATTTCGGGAATTCCTTTAATAACACAACCAGACACACATTGAAAAACCTTTACACCAAATTTCACATCGTTGCACTCAAGGAATAAGATTTTTCATACAAACTAAAAAGTCCTATATTTCCCGTTCCCGTGGGAATTTCGGGAATTCCTTCCTTAGTGCACCCCTCCATCTCCTAAAGAATGTATGTTCCAAATTTCAGCTCTCTACGTCCAGTAGTTACGGCTGTACGTTGTCTGTCAGTCACTCAGTCACTCAGTCACTCAGTACCTCAGTACCTCAGTACCTCAGTACCTCAGTCACTCAGTCAGTAACGGAACAGTTTTATATATATTGATTGATAAATGAGTTAGTCTATTGATTTCCGGAGAGCAGACTGACACGACGGTTGGTAGACGACGACATAGCAAAACGTGGTCCGATAGTTCTGGCGGGAAAGTTATTGGGGGGGAAAGAGAAACCGGGATTGATTTAGTCAGTCTACTCCATAGATGAATATAAGTACTAAAGTATAGATGACCGTCTCTCGGTTTTTGCACTTTAGCGCCACACAGTATCCACTCTAGGAACCTTTTTGACCAAAACAACCCTAGAATGCAGCCCAGCCGTACAGCCACTTTCAAATTTTCAGAAATTCGTTGTACCTGTTATTACTATTGTGCAAACTGCGCAATACTAATAAGTTGAAATAAACTGCACAAAGCCTGATGCTATGCGAGTTGGGGGTAATAAAAAAATACGCATCTCAGACAATTATTTATATTTTCTTAATTATTTGTGTTTGATATTATAATTATAGGCCGTTTTCGTCAATTTGTTCGGGTCGTTTTCGTCAAACTCAATGCTTTTGCCACACAAATTGTTCACATCCTTGCACCAATCATTCAAAATCAATGCAATTCCTTTTCTTAACTCACTATCTCACTAGAAAGTCAGCATCCTATGTAAAAATATCACTTCACAAAAGTAAAATCTTTGATTTGAGATCGTAAAAACGCGAGGAGTGAACGCTCTACTCAACGTACTTTGTAGAAAACACTAACAAAAAAATTCAGCGACAAAAAACACACAGAAAAATAAGCAAATGCAACGAGTGCAAAAATTTTATTGGTTGAATACTATACTATAAATACGCTGCCTGGTACTATAGATATATCGATATCGAACGCAGAAAAAAATACAAAAAGTTCCAGTAGTGCCCGGCGCGTAGCGCTAGTAGTAATAGAATTTTGGTATTTGTATGGAAGACAAACTAGCATGGTCCCTTCTCCGCTTTTGAAGGTGAACTAATGAATATATTTCGTCTAATTAATAAGTAATTAAGATTAGATAACTTTGTGATTGTGATCCAAGGATTTGTAAAAACATTAGAGTTTAAAAGATGATTGCTGTTGAGTTTCTTGCCACTTCTTCTCAACAGATCGACTTTCCGAAATGGTGGTAGATTCAGTTGAGTGTTATATTTAAGGGTATTAAAATATACCTGGTTAACCATGTGAGTATTAGTTTCATTTCTTTACTATAACAACCCGACCTTTATATCATAAAACTGCTTGAAACGTAAATTGTAAGCTAGGCCCATTCCAACGTGTTAATACTATAGATGTAACATATTATTATTGAACATTGTATTATTTTTAGCAAATCAAATCATTTTATTGCGTCAGATACGGTAAACATTTGTTTGGTCGACTTATATATAGCTCACATATCTCAGCATGCAATAATAATACATTTACTTACAATAACTAGGAGATAAATAAGAAAATGACATTCTGTTATACAATATGATTGAGCAGAAAGAGAGTCAAGCTCTAAAGTTTAAATGAATACTTTACATTATTATATTATTATTCCAACTGAAATTCTATGTTATTTATGATATTTGTTTTATGGTTTATTATCTGACAATACCGCCGTTACAAGAACAAAGGACGCATCTAACATTTTTCGCTAAATTGGTTTAATTATTCTGCCCCTGTTTGTTGCAAAGGCGCATCTCCCATTTTTTTTCCAAAATTGAGTTATAAATATATAGGTTTTTCCATAATTCGATATATACCGGAAGCCGGAGCAACAAGTCATACAAAAAGTCATAACAGCTATCAGAAAAATCATCGTCATCACAACTCTTTGGGGGCATGGTGCATTCCACTTTAGGGCATGAGGGCATTTTCCCTGGGTGACGAGGAGGTATAGGCTGTAATCCAAATTATACCGTGCCGAACGTTGTTTAACCTGCGATTAGACATATCCCGCAAAACTGCTTGCGTAGTTTGACTGCGGGTTACAGTCTCTTTATGTACGTACATTTTATTTTACAGTAAGAAACTTACAGTTATTTCACATAAAATACATTTTTGCTGTTTACCTTTAAGCAGTTAGGTAGGTACTTATGCTCTTAAGTAGTTAAATCAGAATATTATACAAAAAAAAAAAAGCTGTACCTATACTTTCATCTATCGCGGTTACTTTCGCTATGATTTAATGAATTTACGAGATTCTTACAACGATTTTCGATTTTATTTTCGCACGTCCGATATTTCGATGCTTCATAAGTAGTCGTTAGTGTTTGTATAAACTTCTTTAAGCCCTCTGAACATTCTGATATCTACCATCCATCACAGGGCCAGCTCCAACTATCAGGTTTACTGCCTAAAACTTCTCATCTCCCAGGGGAGAGACTTATTTTAGCCCTGCAGTTTCGTCATTAATAAATGTTGAGATAATGATGATAGTGCAGCTGATATGAGTTCAAATTACTTTCTGATTTTTTACGATAACCATTTCGACAAATTTCACCACATATGTTTATTTTAATATCAAAATTAAGGATAAAGTATTCGAATCTCTTGTCCATGAAATTGCACCTTTAGATGCATTTCCAGCTAGATCCTCAGTTAGTAGCCTTGACCTTTTCAATTAGCTGTTCCCGTAATTGCAGGCTAATAGACCGACGACGGTACAATACGCGTGCGCGACACATCCTTATTTGATCGGCGCTAGGGCAATTGTTTAGACAAACCACTGACGTCACTGAAAGATTGTGAATGCGAATAGCGAATTTGTTAACAGTAGAGTAAAAGGGTTAACAATCCAAAATTAAGTTAAGTAAAATTTAAATTAGTGTAACTGGAAACACTTCTTGAGTTAATCGCTGAACCATGCGCAATTTGTTTCAATCTAAATTCAGATTGTTAAATCTTGCAGCTTGTAGCTTTTTATCTTGTAGAAAACACGGTGAAACTCATATCATAAACTCACATCATAATTATAACCATACTTCATTTATTAATAATAATATAATATAATAATAAAATCATTTATTCGACGCAAAATAGACAAACAAATAAAGTTAACAACATATAGAAAAACAAACTAAATTAAACTAGAACGTAAAAAAGACAAAAGGAGAACAAAAACACTAATTTGACACCGAAAAGGCTTGAACTCAGCGTTATGTCGCAAATTGTAAGTTACAAATTTCAGCGCTGATTTTCAGTTCAAGCCTGTGGAGTTGACGGACGCTTTGCGCATGCAATAAATAAACGTTAAATATAAGAATTTTAATAGCTATAATGTGTTAATATGTAATTGATAGACAAGAATATTAGCGTTATATCCCTTTTTTGACGGACACTGAAACGTTAAAAAGTTGAGTTAAGTTATAAATTGTTTATTTTCATTTCGAAGGGTCAGTAAAATCTTAAGAACAGTTGTAGGCATTTCTTCCACAAGCTCTTTTGTCATGTTAACCCTACCAGCAATAATTATTAATAATGGCTACTTCTTTAGGTGCTAAAGTATTATCAAAGAGGATATAGAAACTTATTGCAGCACGAGGCGATAGTACTAATAACAACCACAGACAACAAAGAAAAACGTTCTGTAGGCTTTTATAAAATACTAGCCACCGCGCGCGGTTTTACACGCGTAACTTTTGATTCCGTGGTAATTTCGGAATAAAATATAGCCTATAACATTCCTCAAGAGTTGGGCTATCAAATGCAAAAATAATTTTTCAAATCCCACTGGTGGTGTCTGAGATTAGCGCGTTCAAACTAACAAAAAAACAAACTCTTCAGCTTTATATAATATTAGTATAGATAGATAAACACCAAGCTTACCCCAATGTACGATTATGTACGACGGCGTGCAGGACAAAAGCCGTCCATTCTTTATTAAGAGACTAATTTGCACAGTCACCACCAAAATTTCTTATAACCTAGTCTGAAGCCCTTTTATTCAACTTTTTTGCGTCAGAATAAATATATGTTAAATATTGTTGGTTATACAACGTTAATTTTGTTTATGCGAGCCTAAAACACGCGACAAATAATTTTGTTAAAAATATGAATATCCAAAATATTATAATAATATCTTAAAAACTCAGCAATTTTCAAGCCTCTTGTGATGCCTTGCTTTTGTTGCGCGAGTGAGGACATGTGGCGCTCGCTTGCTACCGCTTCATGTGAAGTAGGTACGGGAGGCAGCAGATCAAGCCTTCCGAACTTGTCAAGTTTCACCAACTAATTTCTATATTATAAGGAGAGTCCAGAGCTCAGATTCAATTACAATTTGTGCCAAATTTGAAATGGTTGATCTGCGGCCTTCTGTACCTGTTTGTATCCTGACATTGCGTAAGATACGCACGCGAGTGAGTGTGTACATTATTTAAGGCGATTTTGAGATTATTAAGTTTAAATATAACAAGGTAAAAAAACTATTGAAATCGATTCTTTTACTGAATCTGAAGAAACTGTTCACAGATTTCGTATAAATAAAAAATAATGTTGTAATGTTGTATGGACACATTAGCGCCATCGAGCCCTAAAGTAAACACACAGCTTATGTTTTAGGTAGGTACTAGACAACGGATAAACATGCTAATACTATTATTTTTTTCGTAAATACATATTATAATCATACATAATACACCCAGACCAATGCAAACAAACATGAAATAAATTGAAGACGAATGGGCTGAAAAATAGATATATTTTATTACACAGGGTGGCTGGTGGGTCACTTTTGCAATTCGAAGACGTGATAGTTTGAGATCATACATGAAGAGAAAAATATAATGAAAATAAATTTTACTTATTTACTGAGTAAACTTAACCGAAAGTAAAAGAATTGATTGCGCAACGCATGGTTACCACAGCGTTGACAACGATCCGCAGATCACGTACCGTGATTGACTCAGGTGTAAATTAAGTAATAGTAACAAAACTATATTTATTTGTGGGAATTCTAGTGAAAAATTGGGTACCACTTTTATTACATAATTATGACCAGAATCCAGTGCAGAGTGCTCGCCTTCAGTATCTTAAATTTGTCCCCAGTCACCCTGTATTATGAGCATGTATTTATAATTCAAAAGCGCGTTTTATTGGAAACTTCTACTGACTTCTACTTATTAAAGCTTAGTTAACGTAGCACGCAATGTGTGAATCCGCCCAACACTTTTTATTTATCATACTCGTACATATCACACACATAACACATCACGTAATACACATACAGTATCGCATCTTTCCGCTAATCGCTTTCGCTTGGACTCCACGATGAAGGTTCGCCTAGTGTGAAGTCCGCTGCAAGTTGTAAGCAACATTGGTCTGGTTAAATCTAAATCTACCTACTACCGCACGATAAATGTAAATAAATGAGTGTTTTGTCAATTTTGAATGTTTGTAAACATGTTGTTGTATGTTAAATAATGGTAAAAATAAATCAATATTATTATTATTATTATGTAAAATGACTTTTGGGTGTGGCAGAAGAGACATGAAAGCAGGATTAATGATGCGGAGATGAGAGCTCTGAGAAGCATGAGTGGAGTGAAATTGATTGATAGAATGCGCAACAGTGAAACAAGAAAGAGATGCTGATGGAATGAAGATGTCGTGACTAAGATTGAAAAGGGTATGCTACGGTGGTTTGGACAGTTGGAAACGATGAGTGAAAGTATCTACTTTAAATCTTGACGAAAGACGCATGCAGAGCAACAATGGATGGTGTTGTCGGAAGGGACCGGCTTATTTGAACGTATGCCGATCAAATTGGCAATATTTTGAAAAAGGGCCTAGGCAAAAGTACCCGTACCCGGCGGTCATGTATGAAAAGATTAATGAACGTGGAGGAAGCGAAAGGGGTTTGTCTTAATCGTAACAATTGGTGTAGATAGGTTATTTATGTATGTATCTATAAAACATAAATTATAACATTATTAATTTTTTTATAATGTTTAATAAAATTATAAATAAACACAAATAAAATAATCACATTAAAATATATGCATTTATTTATATTTCGGTTATTTATCCTTTATATAGTATAAAGGGTTTATTTTAATTAGCGCATCACCTCTTGCCGGCAGCCTCTCCACATCAATCCCAACAACTTTTGTCTCAACTTTTTGAAATAAATACCTAGTTTTTTTAAATTTTAGTTTTTTCATACAATAAATATTTATAGCCTCTGTTTAGAGACGCAACTCTATTTACTGCGAGCGTATTTTGTGAAGTTAAATATCGCTTCATAATAATAATAGATACTTCTTACAAAATATGTAGTAAGGAGAAAAAAAATGTTTTTATATTTTGTGTTATTTATCAAGATTTGTAAAAAGTTGTTGAACAAATTTTGTTGGGATTGATGTGGAGAGGCTGCTCGCAAGAGGTGATGCGTTAATTAAAATGAACCCTGTATATAAATCCAGTTGTTAAAGACAATTAATTTGCGCTAGTTAATGAGTTGTGCTAAGGTATAATATTAATTACTTATTAATTCAACAACAAAAACTGCATTTAAATACGTGACCTCGCCTAACAAAATTCATATATGACATTTTGATTGCCAACATGTTACTGAATAAAAAATAAAGACTTAGACCAGGTCGATCGATCACCTCAAGGACGACGCCGTGTTGGCTCCGGCACTGCGCTGTTATCATCGCTTCAGTATGATAGCTTGCATAGAACTTGCTTTTAAATTATTACTTACTGATAATCATTTCAATTTAATGTATTAATCTGATAAAACTTTTTTCAAAGCAACCATGTTTTATTCGTTCTTTGAAATTAATTACTTTATGTGTAAACATAAATAACGACTAAAATATTCTTTTAATAATTTTTAAATATTTTACATATACGAGTAATACACTCGTAAAATCTAAATGCTTATTTTTTTTTTCATTTTTACATGCATACATAACATGCAACCCAACATTTCGGGGTAGGCAGAACACCAGAGGATATAAAACCACCTCATGTCACATTTGACAAATTTGGAGGCATTATAATGGTGGAGATAGACTATTGCAATGAAAGGGGGTCAGCCTATCGCCACAATAAAACCTCTGTTTTGTAACTGTTGTGTTACTTTTATAGTATTTAAGAGAAGCTATAGTATCGGTAGTTCGGTAGCTGCACATTCTATGTATTTCCTTTGCTCGCAGTCCAGCATGGAACTCTGGCTTCCCTTTTAAACTTATAAATTGTTTTTTAATTTTATAAATTGTTATTAAAAAGGACTCTAAGGTCTGCTAGATTTCACGAAAACGGACGATGCCGGGGCTATTTCGTATGAACTTTACTTTTGAGGGAAGTTGAGAAGTTGAGAAGGAGAACAAAATTCTTCAGAAGTTGTTCAACTACCTCATGGCACAAAGGCATAGTGGTTATGTTATTTAAATAGGGTTATAAATCAGTTTTGGAAAACTTCAGACCCATTACTTTGTTAAACCTGGTGTCAAAAGTCAGTTCGAAAAGACGGAAGAGTATTATAATTTGTTCGTCGTTTGTGAAATATGAGAAGGCCTCTGATTCAATCGAGACCTGTGCTGTAGTCAGACTCACGGTGCCTCTTACCATACAGTGAATTTATCTGATTTTCAAGCCATTAATAACAGAAACATTATTCTCAGTAAAATCTAATAAGATCTTTTTGTCGGCATGATTCTGTGTGACCGCCTGGGCTGATCCATCCAAGTCTGTGGTCCGGTTTCTTGAATAAAGAGTTTCCCTTTCTCCAAGAAAGCATCTGAATTTGGACGTTTCACTTTCCAACTCTAAATTACCCCACAATTCAACTTCTAAACTTTTGACCGGAAAAATGATTCTCTAACGTTTTTGCAACACTTTCATTCTATACTAATTATCGTATTATCAATGACAATATATAACTCATGATTCTCGCTTTTTCTATTTTTTTATATTCTAAGTTGTTTACGTGTTTTTAGAATTCACATTACTCTTACAATTGGAATGCTCGGACTTTAACGTGGTGACATTCTCACTCTGTTTTTATTAGATATTATTACTTCCAAATTTAAATTTCTATCAACAAATTTCACCATGATCCAAACATATACGTAATGTAGAGATTTTATTTTATTATTATTATGACAGAAGTTTTATTTACGTTTGTGTGGGTGATTGTGTGGACCCTTTCACTGCAAGAGTCTCTCTCCATCATTGTAATACCTCCTCAAACGTGACATCAGTTGGTGTTATAGCCTCTGGTGTTCTGCCTGCCCCATAAGGGATAGAGGCGTGAATTCATGTATGTATGTAATGGAGATTTATTTTAAACAACCATTGTTATTATTAGTATTGTTTTAAAATATTAATAAAATACTTTTCGAATGCATTAGTTGCGTAAATAATTCCACATATACTTTATATTCGAACTGGTAAATGTCAAATTGATGCGTATCACTTGAGTCGTTCGAGACCATGATTTATGCAAAGAAACCGAGCGTCGAGTTAATTTGTAAAATATAATTTACGCGATAAAACCCGGGTAAAACTTCTTTAGTAAAACATTTTAGGTACGTAGACCATTTCAAAAGCCAAAATTTATAATTTTTCTGAATTTTTAGAGTTAAACAGAAATTAAATTTGTATCATTTATTTTACATTTATATCTACACATATACGTGGTAATAAAATTGAAAATTGGAGTATCTGTTTGCAATATTGAAATAACCGTTTTTATACCACATGCATATTAATACATACGAGTATACGGTACATACACCAAAATAACATTTTTTTATTTTTTTTTGTCTTTTTGCCTGCCTGTTTGTTCTGTTTGTTAATCTCTGAAATGGCTGGACCGATTTTGACGGGACTTTTATTGGCAGGTAGCTGATGTATTAAGGAATAACTGAGGCTATGATATTTAGAAAAATTAAGGATTGTCCAAGTACTGACCAGCCAGTAGGTACCACGCGCAGCTCACGCGCATGCCGGGTGCAAGCCGCGGATACAGCTATTGGCAATAAAAATATACTCAAACTTGTAATAAATAAGTAAAAAAAATGAATTTATGTAGGTATCATAATAATTAAAAAAAAAACTTAAAAATCGACTGTTAGGCGCAACGAAGTTCACCGGGTCAGCTATTTTAAAATTAAAATAAACAAATATAAAATATTTAAGAATATCAGACCAATTAAAACAACAGTAATTAACACGTAGCCGTATATTCTCGTATTCTTGTTACTTTTTCTACGAAGTTTTATTAAACGAAAGCTTTGTGTAAATAAAGCAAGGCCACTGACCGATTTCGAATAATTAATTACACTTATCATAAATCAGATTTGTATTGACTCAAATGCCGCATTTAAATGTTACATTACAAACAAACTTCAGTTATGCTGAAGTCTTAAACATTTTTATAAAAATATATGATAGAATAGTTTGACATCAGCTACTGAGCTCAAAAAAGTTATGCCATCAGAGATAGATTTAGAGTTTTTGTAATCTCTGTGGCCTACCGTTATAACTTTTAACCTAAGGATACCAAAATTTGCCATACGGACTTCTCCTTGTCTATTGACATACGAGCGTCGAGCGCAAAGAGAAATTCCACTAAATGCATCTTCAGCTAGAAATAACAGTGCATTACGCTGATGAATGAAAACATGCGATCGCTTATAAACAATTATTACAAATCTCTGTAAGTAAGTCAGAGTGAGAGTCAGAGTCAGTAAGAACGGCCTATTGCCAAGAGATATGCCCTTCTACCTGATACACTTCACCCAAAATGTTCCACAAATCTAAGTTTAGGTGACTCAGCCAATAAAAAATATAATTAAAACTAAACGCAATAAATCCAATAAAAAGTGTTTTATTTAAGATTATGAATATCGAAACTTAAGACAATTTTACAGGTACATTTATTTGATATAAAGTAAAGAATATGTTCATAAGTAGACATGGATTAAAATAAATACATACGTTTATCAATGAATATTAAACTCGATTTACTAACGAAACAAAGAAAAAATACAGGACAGAAAACAATGCGATTTAATTTCATATTTGAACCAAACTAATACATTTAAATTTTATCGAATTTAACAAACAGAATTGAAAAGTTATAAAGAAAAATTTTACAATGGATATTAACAAATAACTAAACCGTCTTATCACCGACTAAAATATCCTATTACATCAAACAGTCCTCAAAACATACTCATTCTTACTTTTTTATCATATTTGCAGTAAACAGTTATCACACATAAAAATATAATTTTAAAATCAATAAGGAAAATGTTGCGTGCCCCTGCGACGACGGACGTCGGTGTCTAAACACGCAACCCGCTCCGCCACGACTTTTCAGTTAAAACTACTTCGAGGTTAGCTATAACCGTGTCGTACACCAACAAATATAGCAGCAAGAAAACGAATATTATATCAAAAAATACATAGAAAAATATAGTGACATAAAAAAGTTATGTGAAGTGATGCTTGCAGACGAATTGGATTAAGTACCAGTGGACTTCAATGTTTGGTAATTAATAATTGATTCTTAGAGTTCTATATTTTAAGCTATTCATGCTTTTTAACTTCTTTTAATTCAATCTTCTGATATGACGAGTAATTTTATGATAATTGAAGCACACCTCATATTAACGAAGACCATTATCAAGTTCGTTAACATCGTGTTAAATTTTTTACTTGGTTTAATTGTTAAATGTGAAGTGATCTGTGAAATATAATGAATTTATCCACTTAAAACATAAGATAAGATAGCTCAAAAGTACCTACTACTCTTCTTATTTTTGTATTGAGCGATCATAAAATTAAATAACCCTTCGAAAAATCCTTGACAGTAGAAAATACTAGGCAACTTACCGAGGTAGAGTAAAATGTGTATTATGTTTTTGTTGAGTTAGGGCAAAAGGTTTTTATTGGCAAGAGTTAATATCAAGGCTCATTTGTGTTATAACTTTTTAATTTAATGAAACCTTATACACAGAACTCACTCTCGAAAAATTAATCTATCATGCGACTGTTGTTAGTTGAGGTTAGAAATGACTCATTTTGTTACCGTTGACGACTTCAAGTTTTATTTCGAAAAAAGTGGAAAGCATGTTGGCTTTCTCTCTTTACACAAAAAAAATGATGACGAATACGATAAACTTGATGAACAAAAAACAATTAAAGTATAAAAGCTTTTTATTTGGTTTATAAGTAAATTATGAAATAAAAACCACTGTACCTAGTGTAGGTGGGTAGGTACGTCCGATGTATGAACAGCTAATTCATTTTGTGATTCTCGTGCCAAAATATAGAGAACTTTCAAAGATAATAAAAAAATACTTTATAAGGTTTATAAAAATAAAAAGTTTGTAAAACCGGAAATAACTAGATACTATTTTCTCATAGAGACATGAGAATCTCCCAAAAGAAAAAGGAAAATTCAGCCATCTACGAAATAAATAAAACCTAGGTATTTTTATTTAATAATAATAATTTTATTTCATAAAGTACTGTAAAAATTTACTGTTAACCTATATACAAATAATCAATAATACTTTATTTCCGTGCTAACCTTGAGCTTCATACCGAAGTCATTATCATATTTAGTTAGTAAAGCAGATTACTTTGGTTTGAAATTTACGAACATATTCTTCGAACATGCACTACTATATAAATATTTATATTTTTAAGAAGTATTTATAAATCAACCAAATCAGTGACTCTAGTTCTCATAAAAAGTAATTGATGAGAAATTTATTTCACTTCGAGGTTTGTTATACTGACTTGTTTTCAAGGTTTACATAAATAAACACATCAATACTTTAACAGTTGGTGGCAAGGCTTACATCAATTGGGAGCTGACTGGTTGACAGTTACAAATTGTATCAATCATCAATTTCATCTGTTTCTCAGTTACGATCCTTCGGCATTAACTCAAAACGAACTGTTAGTTTTAGGTTAAACAGCTTGTTGGATTTAATATTTTGAAGTATTGAGTCCCATACCGTTGATAGCGTACAACATTTCTTTTGAAATTAGGTTGTGTTTTTTGGTAAAAACTACCTATGTATGTCTTGATATTATTTTTACAGATTTTAACTTTCAGTACCTTAAAATAATGGGCTTGTCCATGCAATGCTCACACACTGCAGATTTTAACGGAGACTGTATTTTGTGTTATTACTTAGATTTTTATGTAACTTTTGTATGTGTCCTTACGGAAGTTGATTTATTTCAACTGTTTTTTTATGAGATACCATGTAGTGAACTAGGGGTAAACCTAGAATGTAAAATACATACATAGATAAACGTCCAGATCCAGAATTTTTTTTTGTTCCATGCGGGAATCGAACCCGCGACCTCAAGATTGGCATAGTAGAGTCTAGCCTTCAACACCACGGAGACAGATTTATCGCGTATAAATCGCGTAAAAATGCTCAAGACAGGTGAAGGTGTCACAGCAAACCTGCTGTACCAGCTATTTAATAAGTGTTGGCGGTCTGGCCGTGTACCAGATGACTGGTGCAAAGCTGTTATTATGCCACTTTATAAAGGCAAGGGCTGCAAAAACTTCCGTGGCATTAGTCTTCTGAGTATTGTAGGCAAAATGTATGCAAAAATATTAATCGAGAGAGTGATGAATGAAACAGAAAACAAGATTTGGGATGTGCAAGTGGGATTCCGGAAGGGGATGGAATGTACGGATCAAGTCTTTTCCTTAATATCAGTGACCGAGAAGGTTCTGGCCAAACACCGAAAGGTTTTCTGCTGCTTTCTTGACTTGGAAAAGGCTTATGACAGAGTGGTGAGAAATGAGCTGTGGTCAACTCCATCCGAGTATAGGGTGGATAGTGATTTGATATGGGCACTCAAATCCTTGTATTTGAGTGCCCATATCAAATCACTATCCACCCTAGGCACTCGAGTGCCTGTGTCAGGTTGAATGATGACTACAAGGATTGGTTTAGCCTCAAACGCGGTGTTAGACAGGTCTGTGTAGCGTCTCCATGGTTGTTCAACCTACTCATGGATAGCAAAAAATTCAAAATTCAAAAAGTTTTATTCAAGTTAGGAATTTCACAAAACACTTGATGAAGTCAGTCATCGCATACTTCGGCTTTAACTAGTTGTTGATAGTTGAATAAGAAAGGGATGCGGATTGCAAGTGAATGTAGTGACTAAGATTGAAAAGGGTATGTACGTATGTAAGGGTATGTAGATATGTAAGGGTATCTACGGTGGTTTGGATATTTGGAAAGAATGAGTGAAAGTAGATTTACGAAAGAGGTGTACAGAACAAGAATGTATGGTGTCGTTGGAAGGGGCCGGCCTAGGCGAACGTATGCCGATCAAATTGGCGACATTTTGAAAAAGGGCCTAGTCAAAAGTATTCGTAACCGGCGATCATGTATGAAAAGATTGATAAACGTGGAAGAAGCAAAAGGGGTATGTTTGGATCGCAGCAATTGGTGTTCCCTTGTCTCTGCCTACCCCAAAGGGAGGCAGGCGTGAGGTTTTGTATGTTTGTAAGTTTTGCTAGTAAATTTGACCATCTATATCATAATAATAAACTAAGAAATATTCTATGTTCTAAGACTTTTGCTGGTTTCTAGAAATGATTGTTATCGTCTTTGCTTGAAACAGCTGTTTCAATATAATATTATTTCTAACCTTTGTTTCTAACACATATATTATAAGACTAGCAATGCTGCCGTATTTACAATTCTCAAACGTGAGGCTTAACTATGGACTTAATGGTTATCAATATAACACTAATTGCAATGTTGTGTCAGAACAGACAAAGTCAATGAAACGTGACCTAAAATATCAAAACTTTACCTTTGATATTAGTACACTTACTTTTTCTTTGAATAAAAAATAATAAAATAATATAATAGTCCCAGTGATGTCCATTGACATTCAATTATATCCTTAAAAAAAGTTCCACCCTCAATGAAGTGTAACTAAATCCAGAGATTAAATTTTATTTAATACTTACCTTTAAAATGTGTGGATTTATTTCCACAACTATTTTCCTTTTAACACCGGGCATTATTGGTTATGCTGATGACAGCACTGTTTTAGAAAGATACGTATCCAATGCGCGAGCAAACCCCCGTGAAATTCAGAGTTTAAGAAAGTCAATGATTGAGCGCGTTGATTTGACCTTACGGAAAGCATCCGATTGGGGTGAGTCGAATTTGGTCAAATTCAATGCGTCCAAAACTCAGGCGTGTCTATTCTCCACAAAAAAGGGCACCTTCGCATTAACGCCCACTTTCCAAAATGTATCTGTCCCCATCACCGACCATCTAGGGCTTTTAGGCGTAACTATAACATCCAGTTTAAACTTCGGTCAACAAATTGTGTCCATGGCTCAAGTAGCTTCGAAAAAGTTGGAAATCATCTCGAAGGTACGGCGGTACTTCGGCCCTGCACAGCGTCTTAACTTATACAAAGCTCAAGTGCGATCATGCATGGAGTACTGCAGTCATCTTTGGGATGGTTCAGCCAAATATCAACTAGAAGCGCTGGAATCCGTTGACCGAAGAGCCCGTAAACTAATTAACAACGTCGACCTTACGACCAAAACCTTGCAGACCCTAGAGCATCGTCGTAAGGTTGCTTGTTGAACCGTGTACTACAGGATACATTTTTGTGAGTGCGCGAGTGCTTTGTTTGAACAAATTGAACCCTCACCCTTTTACTATCGGACTACTAGACGCAGACAGAACTTCCATCCGTATGTGATAGATATTCCGAAAAGTCGAACTAAGCGCTTTGACAGTTCCTTTTTGATACGGGTCGCCAAGGTTTGGAATGAACTGCCTGCGTCTTTTTCCCTGACCAGTATAGTCCAAGTACTTTTAAGCGTCGAGTGAATAGGTTTCTCGTGGATGGACGTGTACCACCTTAGTCTTCATGTTCACTTAGCATCAGGTGTCATGGAAGACAAACGACCCATCCATATTTTATAAAAAAAAAAACAAACTATTACAAAAGGTAAAAGTAGGAATCAAGTATTAAGGACACAATTCAAGATCGTTTATGTAAGGATTTTTTAATAACGTTTTTGAAAAAGTATGTTTATCGTAAAAACATTCGTACAATAATATCAAGCTGAATACTTGATTTGCAATAGGAACCTTCGCAGATACGTTCCCAAGGGCTTTCATTAAGACGTCAAAGCTAACGCCCTTACGATGTAACTTTATTCTGCAAAGATTTCTTCTCAGTTTTCAGGATTTCCTTTGAGGGTTTGAATGACTAGCAGCAATGATTGTGTTGTGTTTGGCAAATTGAGATGTTCTTGTCCTGGCCAGGTCTTTTTTCAACATCTTTAAATTTGTTTAATAAATGGTACCTAATCATAGAAAAAATAAAATGATATCAATTAATCGAACATTTAATCTGACGACCGGCTGGTGTAGCGGTAACGTACATTGCCTTTCAATGCCAGAGGTCCTGGGTTCGAATCCCGGCGGCGACGGATATTTGTGTAATGAACACAGATATTAGTCGTCATGTCATGTTTATATGTTTATTTAAGTTTATTCTAATAAAAAATATGTATTTATTCAATACGTATGTTTATATATTTCTTAAATATATCAGTTATCTAGTATCCATAACACAAGTTCTTTAAGAAACTTAATTTGGGCTAGATAATATTGTGTGAGTGTTAGAAATATTTTTTTATTTATTTATATTTAAATGGTTGGAAAATTCTAAAGTTGAAATAATTTTAAATATTTTTTTTTTTTTTAACACTGACATATCGTCGTTTATAAGACGTCAGTTGTCAAGTCAACTTTACTCACAGTGTGCTTGATCGTTTTAAATCGTAGCCGTCGAATGAAATTTTTTCGCCATGTTTTTCTTGTTTGTGTTGCAAAAGCACACAATTTTATTTTCTTTCATTAAACAAATTGATTTGAAAACTATTTGACAGTCGAAAATTTTCCTAAGGATTTTTAGTTACCTCTTCAGCTTTCAGTATACGTACAGATGCCGGTCGGCCAAGGTTCCTGGCATTTTGGTACATCTCTTTTAATTAAAATTCCTACCAAATCCCATGTACATGCTTTCTCCGACCTCATCATCATTAACTTTTATGTGGGCATCCTAGAGGCATCATGGGTTTGGTCACCATTCAAATTAGTATGTAATTAGTTACGGGTGGCAGTTATGGGTAGCTTTTGCGTTCCAGAAATGAGAAAATAACGAGGCTTGTAGTTACTTTAGAAAGCTTTGCTTTAAAAAAGCAAAAGTTTGATGATAAATTTCAATAATCAAAGAATGCAGAGCACTAAAAAAATCGACTTCACGTCTAAAATTTGGTCGACAAGGTAAATATTCTCCGTAAATATAAATAATTTTTCAACAATTTAATTTTTTTCATGAAGTAGGAACTTAATGGATTTCGATGTTATTTATATGGAACCACCTCTGAAGTATCCTGTATCATATGAAACAAGAATATTTAAAAATTGATTTATAATTGTCCAAAAACCGTGTACCAAAGACACAAGAAGAAAAAAACATACACACGAATTGAGAACCTTCTTCTTTTGGAAGTCGGTAGGAAATACTATGACCTTTAAATTCGTCGATGACATCGCTGAACCGTTACACAGAAATTCAATCACCATGTTTATTTTTAACTTGTATTTTAGACCCGAGTGTACAAACGACGTGCTACCATAGAGCTGAATTCCTAGAAAAGATAACAAAAATAGATAAAAATAACTTATAATAGTTCAATAATAAAATAATAAAAATAATATAATATTTGCTTTTCTAAAACTAAAAATCAAACAAATGTGAAAAGATTTTGTTAAAACAAAAATACTTATCACCACCAGACTTACGAGCAGACAATCTCTTACGTTCGTAAATGAGAAATATCTCCTCTTCATTGGTCTGCACTAAGGATGCAGTCTTATATTGCTCAAGGTCAAACTTGTGAAGATTCAGACCATCTTCCGATTTTAAACTATACCTGAAGGTGACCCATGGCCTCACGACCTACAGGAAAGTTATATAACTCGCTCGTTGTGTAAATAACTGAGACAGACCGATATAGAATTGAGTCTCAATCTTCACAGAATCAAGGAAACGGCGTAATACGAAAAATATCAAAGATAACGCCATTTTGTATGAAACCATTCGGAAGTTTAAACCATTTATTACTGTGTAGCTACTACATTAGCTTATGATATTTCTAAGTAGGTATTTTTTTCGTTTTTCTAGTTTTCTAGCTGTTTTTCGCATTTTCGAATCCTGCAGGAATATCGGCATGAAAAGTAGCCTATGTGCTATCCTAGACTGTAATACTATCAGTATGCTAAAGAACAGTGCCAGAATTCTGTCTGGGTTGATTAAACTGAGTAGACTTAGATTTCATCATATAAAGAAAGAGTTTAAATTAATTTTCTATACGATTTTTTACTTTTTCACTTCTCGTTAAAGTCGGAGTTATCTTTGTTAATAAAAAGCATATCAACTGATTACGAACTAGGCACTTGATATATCCCAATTATTGTCGTAGATGGCGTAACAGGAACAAATAGCATGAGATCAATATTCTGTATCGATTATTAAATGGGTAGTATTTAATCGAGTAACTGTAAATAAAAATTTTAGGTGACAAAATTAATGAATTTGGCTTACTGTTTTAATTAAGTGAGCGACTGAGAGCGAGTGACGAAGAATCAATGAAACAGCGACTTAAAAACACTTTTGACCATGTCGGGATTGTCCAGGGTTGACTATAATAGCTGACCAGGTTTATGGCGCTTCGCCGGCCGCTGCCGCGGCACCGCTCGCTTCGCTCGCTCGGCTCGCGCACGTGTATAACTATATGCAACCTAACATGCTCCTCCTCGCTGCGCTCGTCGTCGCACCTAACCGTACTGATTCCGCCTTCCGGTGCGGGAGCCCTTCTCGTAACTTATCTCTTTCATCGCAATGTATATGTGTTTTAGTCGCTCACTTAGTAATTCAGTCGCAATATTAATATTTAAAACCGTTCATTTTCATATATTTTTCAAGACAGTCCAAATTTGTTTTTTAGTCGCTCGTTTTATTATTTCCAGTCCAAATTTGTTTTTTAGTCGCTCGTTTTATTATTTCCCTTATTAAATTACCGACAGCGATATGTAAGTTGATAGTCACGGTTAGATGCTACAGAATAGGTACTTATGCATTTTTTGTTTCCGTTGTGTTCTGTGCGTTTCGCTTTTCTATTGATTTATTTTCTACTTATTTTATATGTGGACTGATTGATATTGCCTGGTGTGACTACTGCATGCCCTAAGGACTCCTATATTGAATTTAGTCCTATAGACTCCGATTGTGCTGATTGAATTGGATTTTTCTTCTAAAAATTATAATTTACTTTGAGAACCCCACACATAATTAAGCTTCTTTTCTTTTAACTTAACTTTTATCGAAGTCGTTTTTTTATTTCAACCTATTGAAATGTACTAGTTTCTGTTTGATTTAATGTAACTATAACATAAGTGACTTGATTATTTAACTGTTCTGTTATTGCACTTCACACCTAAAAATACCAACATAGGTACATGTTGTTTCAGCTTTCCCGAATGAAAATAGACTCACTTATCGAATCTGGTGCTAAAACCGAACCCTTCGACATTTGTTTTTATTACGAGACGCTTCTATTTAAGATAAGGACATTTCTAGTATGGAGATTTGCCATTGATCTTTCATTCCAATCCGTTGAGCCATTCTGCTGTGATTAAGGAACAGACACCCATACATATATCCATCCAAACTTGCATATTTATGGTATTAGGAAGATTGAAATAAAAAAGAGCAATGCGTAGCTTTGTTGTTGCTTCAAGAGTATTTGAAAGAAAGAAAGAAAACAAAACGTTTATTTGATATTTACGTGCAAAACTTAAATATTAATAACATATTTTTATATAACTCGTTCTGCTGATACTTCTCAAAAAAACATTAACTATAACAATAAAGACCACCGATCATGGCAAAACAATAGTATTGGTAATGTCGTATCGAATAATATAAACTTAATTTATTTTTCTAATTATTACTTAGATTTAAATCCATGTTGTGTTACAATAAGGTAAATAATGGAAGTCATAGAAAGAAAAAGCAAAATATAAAAAAAATATGAAATAAAATATTAGTCTTTGTCTTCAAAAATGTCTTGACAAGCAACCACTCACCTTCTTCGCACCGGTCAAAGTGTATTCCGGTAGTTTTATTTACAAAGAACTTGCACTACTCTAATTTTACATACAAAATACTCCACTTATAGAAATAGAAATATATTTATTGACAGAAAAAACACATAACAATAATATGATAAAAAGAAAAACAAATTAGAACATAAAAAAAGAAAGAGAAAAAAAAACATAAAATACAATAAACAGAATCACAAATTAGGTACATTGCAAGTAGACAATTTCACAAAGTAAAAATGAATCTGTTTCACCAGCAATTTAAAATATTGCATGTGTTGAGCCAGCCAAAAGGCTACGACTCATCATATGTTACGTTACGACTTGCGTCGTAACGATGCTTTTCTGTCGTCGCCTGAGGATAAATGCCCATTTCATTATATAATATTAGTATGTAATTAACTCTATAAACAGAGAGTAAATATAACTACAAAATATATAGAATAATACATAATATGAACTTAAATAGGAATTATAGTTACATGTATACATAAGATTTCAATAATAATATAAATATAAATAAATAATAAATAAATATTATTTATTACACTTCATCATCTTGTCGCCATTGAACGTTGAGTTTGAGGTCAAATGTAGTATGAAAATCAGAAACATGTAGGTAACTTCGAAGAGATATTGGGTTTCACAACGAATGTAATAAATATTTTATTGATAAGAGATTACAGTTTTATCTCCGTGAACGCAGATTGTAAGATTCGTGATTTAAAATACGACTTGAAATATAATCACGATGCAAGGGCCTACATATCCTAGAGATCCTTCAAATACTAGAATAACTTTCTAAAAGGAACTTTTTAATTTTTTTTTTATACATAAAAGTATTAAAATATTCATTGTATAAATAAGTTTCACTAAGAAAGTAAAAAAATTTATGAACTTTTTTAACCGCTTGACCCTGAACTGAACTGATCACATCGATTTTGTATTTTTCCAATTAGGTACTTTTTTATTTATTTGGAGCACATTGCTTTAAAAATTGATACCACAACAGACTAGTGCAGAATCTTTAAACTGGTTAAAAGAGCATTAGGTCGAATATACGGCAAAATAGTTGGATCCGGCCGGCATTTATTACCCACTTGAGTATAGCACGTTACAAATGATAAGGTTTCCGCTCCTCTTTGAAACGGACTCGAAGCAAATCTATTCAAGCATATTCAGGCAACTACTTTGATAGTCCAAGCGAATCATTACTCCAAAAACCTTCCATGCCAAAGACTCCATAACTTTACATTTAACATATGAAACTAAGTCAACATTATTTTTAGAATGTAATAATAAACATAGTAATACTTTTGACGTCAACCTAAATTGATATAAAGTGGCAAATAATGACGAGATAGAGGAAATGAGTTTAAAAAAAATTGCCCTTGGCAAATTACTTCCGCTATCTATGGACTCTGCACTCGGTCCGGTATTTTTAAATTACATCTCAACTTTAAGGACCATGAAAAATCAAAATTGGTCATACTTAAGTTTTTTTTAATTTTGGCACATTAACTTAGTAATTGTTGTAGAATGCATCTAGATATTAGTATCCATAATGAAATAAAATGAAAACTTTTTTATTCTTAGTAGGTATTTTTATACACTTTACGAACTTCAAACGCTGGATGAGGGCGGCGCGGGTCAGGACGACATGACGAATCCTGGGGGAGGCCTCCGTCGAGAAGGGTGCATCTCTCGGCTCATGAAGATAATGATCGCCCATTATCCACCAATGTCTTGGTGTTGTCTACTACTACTTCTTCTTCGGCTTTAAAAAAACGAAATGAAAGTAGAGGAAAAAAGCCGGTGGAAAAAAACTCTCGTCACTCTTTTGTAAAAAGTGCTTATTATAGGTACAATTTGGTAGAAATACAGCTCTGCTATGACATGAACAAACAAACAGAAGACAGCTATTCGTGCTTGCCAATATCATGTCACAGCCAAGCTGCTTACATCGTGATTAATGTTTAATATTTTGAAATAACCTGTGGAGACATCAATCCCACGCTCTTTTGTCATCTACATAATCTTTGAGTCTATTTTGCATAATCTTTCTTTGATAGTTCCTTTAAAATTTATTAAACGTTAGAGATTATTTTGTATAATAAATTTATATTATACAATGTTATAAATTTTTTTATACAATTTAACATACCAAATAGTAAAATGGTTAGTTATTGGCCACTTAAGCGGATTTGATACTATTATATTGAACTGTGCCTTGATGGCTCTTCGCAATGAAAATTCAAATACATCAACTTAAAGAGCGCATTCTAATGAAAATGACCCGGAAAGGATAATTTCAATAAAATACAAATTTTTCACTTTTTTTTTATTGAATAAAAAAAAAAGCAAATTTTTGCAGTTATTGGCCATATAAATCAATTATTGGCCGCTAATGCTCTAGTTATTAGCCACGTAACTAAATCTCTTATTAGAAACCTAAAAACAACGAATAAAATCTCTTAAATCTGTTTAAGCCTTTATAATCAGTCTCATAACAATATAAAGTTATCATTTTAAAAAAGGAACAATCACCTCAAACAATTAACATTTAGTTCTTATTGAACTCTAATAATTATGTAGGTAAATTCTTTGGGACCAACATGTAAGAATAATAAATTATCTATCTGTGCTTTTTAACTTCATCGCATATGGTAGCAAAGAAGTTGTCCTCATCTTCATCGGACGAGTCAGTATTACTCTCCCGGTAACATTGGTGACATAAGAATTCGTCATCGTCTTCAGGCACGTGAATGCGGTGGGCTGATGGGATACAATTAAAATGATACTTTTTTAAGCATTGATTGCATTCCAGGACTCGCTTCCGAATTGGACTGAGGCAGAAATCACAGCATACAATTTTATCTTTCACCTTAACACTGTTCTCTTTTTTAACTACCTCGCTTTTAACAATCCTAGATTTTTTCTTCGGTGCATTGTTTTCTTTTTGAATTTTTTTTTCTTCTCGTATGCGTTTACGTTCTCCTTTCGCCTCCTCTTCCTCTTGTTTCTTTAGCTGCTTGGATTTTATAATTTCGACATACTGATCTGACGTCAACGCAAAAGGTAATCTTTCTATTTGTCTTTTTCCTTGTCTCGTGGGTAAATCTGGTGACCTATTTTTTAGATACTCAGACATGGACTCATTTGAAATCACCCTTACAAGCTTGTCTGGGTGAAGGAATCTTGAAGAACCCGGTTTCGCTTCTAAATACTTGCCAACGACAGCGGTTTCATGTCCCATATGATCATTCTGTTTAATATCTTGCTTTTTCATGGCCCCAAAACTCTTGTCAGCTTCTGCTGAGCTTCCATTAATAGTTTTATCAATGATGTAGTTTTGTCTCAGTTCTCCAGTATTCTCATCTAAAATATAATCATTTTCTTGGACCGCATCAGTTGGAATGATAACTGGATTGTTCTCAAAAGGAGAAGAGTCCCAAAAGTCGTCAGCGACAGCCCTGTATTTCTTAATAGAATCTTCATCAACTAGCAAATTTCGTTGCGATAGTTTCTGCCAAATCCGGTAAATTGCGATAAAATTGACGTCACCCTCAATTTGTTCAATATTCATTACCTGTTCACACTTAGTAATGATTGACGGTCCAATTCATTACCTGTTCACACTTAGTAATGATTGACGGTCCAACAATCTCACAAAAATCTGTATAGTCAATGGAGCAAGACTGAGAAACTTGTGCATCGCGTTTTGATGTTTCGTTCGTGCCTCGAGTATTTGTTTTTTGGCTTGATGAAGCAATGCATTTGCTATAGTCAACATTGTCAGGCTCAAATGGATAGAGTCCACATACGCGGAAACCATTCACCAATGTTTCCTTTTTCGCGCATGACGCTACCACTTCTTTAAGCAACGGAGCAAACCTCTCTTTCGTCATGCTTATCTGGTAATGGTTTGCCACATACCACTCTTGTAAGGCTTTTTTCCAACCTTCCTTGATAGGCCGAAATGCTGCAACATCTGCGGGCTGTAGAATGCGAGTAGCATTAGGATAAAGAGCAATCAAATGAATTTTTAGGTGTCGGCACAGCTGTGACACCTCGATAGTGATGTGAGTTTTATGCCCGTCAACAAACAAAATCACAGGTAGCTGAATATTTTTCTGCAAGAGCTCCATGTAAAAACAATTGGCAATAAAGTCATGGAACACGGCTGCTGTCATCCAACCCGTGTCGCTTCGGCCTATGCCCAACCAGTTGGCACGCTCAAACTGATCTTGTCCGGAATCCTCTTATAGGGATATATGATCATCGGATTGCAGACTAAACCTGACGCAGAAAAAGCGAACATAACGGTTATATTTTCCTTTACAGGTGCTTTTTCTATCTGGTAAACATTTTTGCTGCCCTTTTCAGCCAAAACCTTTCCAGATTTAGCACAAATATTGAAGCCAGTTTCGTCTGCGTTGAAGATACGAGAGGGGTCGTTCAGTGCCTCTATTAAGCTTTCTTCCACAAAATACTGCTTGATTTCTTGAAACCATTTTCTGATATCTTCTTCAGCCACACAAGAACTTGCATTTGTTACGCCCTCAGATGTGCGAATCGAAATATTAGGGTTACGTTTCAGAAAAGCTTTGAACCAAGTGTCACCAGGTTTGTCGTCTTTAAAAGGATTTGGTCTAGGATTTTGATTTATAAAGTTCTGAACACAAAGCAGTAAGTCATCCTTTTTAAGTGGGAATCCTCGTTTAGCCAAGTCTATTATGAATGTACACAGCTCCTTTTCCTCATCTTCACTTAATACAGGATCTGGACCTGATTTAGATTTTATGTTAGGATTTTCGGTCTTGAACTGAAGTGTACTTCTAGGCACCCCAAATTTTTTTGCTGCTTCACGGACCGATCCTTCCTTCAGTCTTATGAAAGCCAAAGCTTTTTGAAGGTCTTCTTGGGAATATTGTCTTCTTTTAGGCATTATTTTTGAAAGTTGCAAATGATTATCTCAATACCTGAAAAAAAAATACCCTAGTCAGTTATTGACCACTCTATTGGCCACCCATGCCAGTAACTGAAATTTGTTGATAAAAAGGTGCAATTTTTCTTCACAGAATAAAATGATGTATAAGTAATACGAATTAGGTCTATTTTTGCAGAATTAGAACATGCTCGATATTTTTAGTTATTAGCATAGGCGGCCAATAACTGATTTTCTTTAAAAAATACGATTTAGTTATTGGCCACCCCCTGAAACCAAGCTAAAATTAGATATTGTTTAAAAACTCAATATTAATGATGATGATTACCATGTAAACAGTAGACACAAATCAGTCACTTCACGTAATCCACACGAAATCAAAGAAAAAATAAGTTTTGAAAAAACACTTTGCCTTAACGTTTACTTTACACTGACGCGTTCATATCGACGCATGTCCGCTAACTGACAAAAAACTTAAATAAAATTGGCGCTATTGTTTTAAGTGGCGAAAACTTGCACTAACATGAAAGTTCATTAGCCTAATTAGTTACGGTGAAGCATAATAGATGGCGGACTATGTTTGATTTCTTATTATAAGCAAATAATTTTTAAAGTGGCCCATAACTAAAGGTGGCTAATAACCGATTGTTTTACCCTAGTATAACAAATTTAATATCAAACATGGCCATTATAAAATAATATTTTCCGATGGCATTCAAAAGGAAATTGGTTTTGCTAAACTTTTGAATAAGACAATTGACGAAATATTAACTTTCGTCGCTATCACTAAAGGTTCATTTAACATCTTCAACTAGAATGATAGCCTAAAAAGTACACACAGCATATAAAAACTAGTAAACTATTTAGTTTAGAAACATCTTTATAAAATAAAACTAGTTTTAGATTTATTGACATTTTTGTGGGTGATAGGCTGACCTACCACTGCAATAGTCTCTCTTCATTGTCAAATGTGATATCAGATGGCTTTATAATCCCTGTTGTTCTACCTACCCCAAAAGGGATACAGGCGCGAAGTTCAGTAGGTATGACGACCACTATGGCGTTGGGGTAAACCTATCTGCCTCAGACGCCAGTGGTTGCGGGTTCGATTCCCGCACGGAACCAGAAAAAAAAATGTTCCGTGTCTGGGTGTTTATCTATTTATGTATTTATATTCTAGGTTCCCCCCTAGTTCGCTATATGGTATCCCATAACACAAGCTATACTTACTTTGGGGCCATGTAGTTGGTGTGATTGTCTGGGGATTTTATTTATTTATTTATGTATCTATTTTTTATCTATCTATTTTTTTTATTTTTTATCAGTGACTTTACCGATTTTGACCTACATCTCATCTGATGATAAGCGAAGATGAGGTAGAAGATGAGACAGCACACGGGCTTAGCAAGGAGCTGGAACTTCATCAAACTTTGCTAGTACTCATACGGTGATATTTCGCGCCAGGTTGTGTTGTGGGGTAGACCTATGTCCAGCAGTGGACGTCTACTGTCTCTGATCCCTACCAGGCGAACCCTGTGGGACTAGCATGCGACCATCGATACAGACTCGATGACAAGATAAATATTACAGAATGATTTTCTCCTGTTAGTTACGAGTACTTTGCGCACCATTATAGATAGAATTACTTGATTCAATACCATGATTCAGCCCACAGAACCAAAGCTGTCATATTAAAAAAAATCATACTGTAAGTACCATATTCTAAGACAATATCGATATAAAAGCCCGATTTTTGTCGTTGTCGATGTTTGCATGCTGGCCCGGCGGAAGAGGTCCTATCACCAAATCCGGATAACTCGTATTAATTACGTTTTACAACAGAGTTTGCCTTTGGGGCGGAAGGGCTATTTTAATTTCTAGAATTCTTAGTATTCTAAAATAAATAATTTCTTGTTTCAGTCATATTAAGCACCAGTGGGATGTTCGATACAACGAGTTTTGTATTCTCTTTATACAACAACTGCAAAAATGACACCTTGCACTTGGCCAACCACTCTACTGTTTTTAATTTGGTAAGTTAGACTTTTTAACAGTTTTATGATTAAATATGAATTATAAAGCCGCTTGTGTTAAATCTTAAGCGTTAGTTGGAAAATTTTACAATAATCATATTTACTCATAATATTGTCTTAAGTTTCGCGATTCATACATTTAAACAAAACACTTTTAAAATTTAAAATGTAAATATACGAGATAAATCCGGTTAAAAAGTGTTTTATTTAATATTTACTCATATTTAATGGTATCTTAACGGAGCTACACTCATCTAAAGATAGATTAGTATTATATCTCTGTTGTCGATTTAAGATTTGAAAGACTACAATGAATGGGAATTACCATAACAACATAATTTCAGATTCACGTTTTGTATGAAAGAATCTTGTATTGACAATTTAGATTCAATAATGAAATCCAGCACCTACTTATAAGTGATGATAGTTCTAATTTTCACTGGTGATATGTTCGAAATTAGTTTCCAGGTATTTTCTAGTTAAACTTTTATACATGACTTTGAATTTATTATTATAAAGCAATTTTTTTGGAATTGAATTTGGAAAGAAAACCTCAACTTTATCAATAATAATAATTAAAGGATTAAAAATAATATATACAAATAATATTATTTTGATACAAAATCATTTATTTGCGATATCCATTAAAAAAAAGTCCTAATTAATGTTATTATAATTAAAGTAATTAATAAATCGCTCGTGACGGACGTAATTTCTTATATAAAACACTCCTGGAATATCAAATAATTTTGTAACAATTACGTATGATAAGGGTAGGTAAAATAATAAACCTTTAAGATAAAGTTTTATATTTATTAAATAAAAAAAAAATATAATAAATCATTTTTTGTTTCACAACAGTTTCGTTTTGTTTATGGGTAAACAAAAATTTATTTCGTATTATGAAAACCATTGCTTTATTCATGACTAGCTGCTGCCCGCGACGTCGTCTGCGTGAACGCTATGCAGCACCAAACGCACCTACGATTATAACACTGCTAGCGTGATAATATGTAGCCTATATGTTGACCCGACTTCTTAACTATCTTCATGCCAAATTTGAAGTAAATCCATGCAGTACTTTTTGAGTTCATCCCGGAAAGACAAACAGACAAACAGACAAAAATTCTAAAAACTATATTTTTTGTTTCTGTTTCGATTGTAGATCATACCCCAAGTATTCTTTTAAAAAAATATTCAATGTACAGTTTTGACTTTCCTACCATTTTATTATATGTATAGATTATTTCAATTCTTTTAATATGTGAAATCACATGGGCACATAAATCAAATATTTATTATTGTTTTGGCTGCCTAACAGCCCGTTCACACATGGTCTCCGTTTTACTGTTCCGTTTTACGTTGTTTTCATCGGGGCATGGAGTAGTATGAGCGACTTCACAAATGGCACAGTTTTCAGTATACGTATTTACGGAACAAAAATGTTACCAGTAAAACGGAGACCATGTGTGAACGAGTTGCTAGATTAGGACCCTGGAAGGCGTATTGTAAAATGCGACTAATTAATCTAAGGAGTGGTCCACTAGTTGGTAAGATTCCATCAGGATTTGCCTGCCTAGCGACCACCCTTCGTATAAAATCTTCCACCAAATATCACAGCTCCGGCGGTGATGTATTTTGGCAATCTTTCGTGACGATGCAGTTCATTCCTAAACCCGAGTGCTGACATTTTCACTTACCTAAAGGTGACATTGCGGGCAGACGTGGAATATGTCACTTAAAAAAAGGTTTATAAATTCGCCTCTCTTCGATTCTTCAATAAATCCAAATCTGGGATTGATACAAATAAATACAGTTTTACAATCACTATAATTATTTTAAAATATACAGGGTGTTCAAAAAAGTACTAAAAAGTAAAATGTACTTTAAAGGCGAAAAATAGGGCTTGTCTTCCCAACACGACTACAAAAAATTAGGATATATTAAATGTACGCTACAGTATATATTATAATATAATACTGTAGCGTGTCTTCTAACAATACATGCAATTGTGTCTCAATTTTACGCTCAGGCAGTGTAAGATATCTCGGAGTTATTGTTGACAGCCAACTGTTATGGACTGAACACATCAGGTCTATTACAGGACGAATCAGAAAGCTTATCTTCGTCTTTAGCAAATTGAGAGTTTACGGTGATTCCGCAATCCTCAGAACTACATACTTTGCCCTGGCTCAGTCTATTTTGTCTTACTGTATAACGGTTTGGGGTGGCTCAGGTAAGAACAAAATCTTAGAGCTTGAAAGGGCACAAAGAGCTATCCTAAAAGTAATGGCATTCAAGCCCATCAGGTACCCAACTAATCTCATTTATGCTTTCTGGGAAGTTCTTACCATTCGCAAATTATTTATCTTTTTTGCTGTTTTACGTAAGCATACGCACCTTCCGTATGAGCCTCGGAAGTTCGAAAATAAAAGAAGAAAGGATATAGTGTGTCAAACCCTTAAGTTTCGCATTGTTCTGATAAAACATCATTATGACTTTTTATCGCCAATTTTATACAACATAGTAAATAAAAAATTAAATATCTATCCTGTTTCTAACTACGATTGTAAAACCATGCTGAGAGAGTGGCTTCTGGGCCTAGATTATGACACAACAGAGTCGTTGGTTAAGTAGAATATTTTTAGGTACACACATACCCTTTCTACCTCTTGCATTTACTATCATCCACATAAATACACACACACACACACACTTACACAAATACACACACACACACATACACACATGCACTTAGATATAGTCATTCTGTCATCAAATTGCAATTAGTATTTTTATCATGTTTTTTCGTTTTTAACTTTATATCCTTTTTGTTTTGATTTTTAAGTTATGATAAAGCCCAAACTGCCCGTCTTGTTTTGAGGTAGGCGCTAACAACTGTAACACAGTCCTAGACTAGTACAGTTGTTAACGCTAACATGTTATTGTATATTTGTCATGGTTTTTTTTTTTTTTTGAAATAAAGATTATTATTATTATTATTATTTAGGATATTTTTCTCCAAAATACTTTTTTGGACACCCTTTATAATAGAGTGAGCTTTTATTTGGATCACACAATATAAAAGAAGAACACGTTATATTTATTGTTATTTACTCCTTTAGAAGTTGTTACAGCAAAAGAGTTTTCTTACTTTTTGGTACTTTTATTGTGAGTCTTGCGTTTACAAGGTGTTTGAAATATGAAAATGAAATTTTAGAAATAAGACTTCAGAGCAAATACTTAGTAAAAAATTGATGAGATGAGATATAAGTCATGGGCATCGGAAAAGTTATGTAAATGTAACTTCAAAATTTGGATGTATACACCGCAGTTTGTGAAGTCTATCTATTCATATAAACTTCCAGACGATGCAGAAATGTCAAGATATGAAATAAAAATCCAATGGAATATAAAAAAATTACAAATCTGGAAAATTGGCGTAAGAGAACTTACAAAAGAACTTCAGAGGGGACAAGATGTTTTGCGCGATCTCTACGACCATTTATTTAGGGAACTTTTCAATTTTGTAACCGAAACTTTCTAAAAAACGGGATCCATGAAAATCTTTTATTTAATATTTTAACTTGATAAATGGATGTCTAAAAAGATAGCAAAATCCTAGCAAAAAATATTGGCTGAAATTCTTTTTCAAGTAATTATATTTGCATCGTTACAAGTTAGCTTGTTTAAACATGTATTACAGGATACATTTTGGAGAATGCATGAGTCTGTCCTCTGTCTGGAAAAAAATAACTCGCACGCTGTTACCAACAGACTACTAGACAGAAATTCCATACTTATTTGAATGGTTTTTCAAAAGATTGAACGATGTGCTTTAAAATTTACTATTTGATAAGGGTCTCCAAGGTGTTCAATGACTGCGTTTGTTATTCCTGACCTTTATAACTTTGTTTTATAAATTAGATGGACGCTTAACACCTTACTTTCCATGACCACTTGACGTGAAGTGCACTTAAAATGAAAATGAAAAACGGTATTTTATAAAATAAAGTAGAAAATAAACACCGCATTATTTATTTAAGTTGATTTAATTTTAATGTTTGACTTAAATACACAGCGAAAAGTATCTAATAAGAATGGTGACGTATTAGATGAGGGAATAGTATTTTCCTATTTAATAGTGCAAGTATAAAAAAACTTTTTTCGTTGAATCTTTTGTAACTGGCTGGTTTTGAGATTATTAAAAGGTGACATTAAAAAAATACAAAGAAAATGTTCCGGACAAATTTCTGTCCGCCAAAATTGATTTTAACGAAAACGTTTTAGAACAATTAAAAACTTTACATCAAAGTGGAAAAATGCGACGCAAGCTTTAATTAAAGGGTGACATTTCAAAGAACATTTGCTTTGTCAGTAAAAGTAGCGGAAAATTGGATAAAGCATTTTTAGTCAGGAAATTTTGGTGTCAAACATAAACCCCACTGTAGCAGGCATCCAGCAACGGGTAAACGTGTCGAAATTATTGAAAAATAAATGCAAAACTAACTTGCTTTACTTTTTGAGTAGTTAGAATGAATCTGTTTATCAAAAAATAGATCAGAAAATAGTTTGATGATGGTAAATTAAGTCTATAAAAGATACTTTATGGACCGAGTACTCGTTTGTGTTCCCGTCTTAAGATGACCCTAATAAATTAATTTTTTTAGAAGAGATTGATCACTGGTGACGATCAAAATGAGAAGACGAATAATCATAAGAATATTATATATTAAAACGTATAGTAAAACCTGTGTCAATCCTCCATTATTAGCATTTAATGTAGGGTTAAACCATTGATCGGGATTTTTACTGTCAACAGCTGTTGAGACCTTAGCAAGAAGTTGAAAAAAATTTGCCAGATTTAGTCATCAGAAAAAGTATGGTCACGCACTTCCACGCCTCTTTCAGTCTTAATCCATAGCTCTAAGCTTGCGCCTTCAAAATTCTTTCTGCTCCGGCCCCTTCAAAATTCTCTTGGCAGTGTCAGGTTGACATAAAGAGAGGATCGTCGAAACCACATGTCACGGTTTTTTACTGAGTAGTGCCAAAATTTCTACAGCAACAAAATCATATCAACCATTAGATAGCAGGAAGTGATCGAAAGTGTAATTAAATTTATATTTTTGTGAATTTCACCTTAAATTTCGGTTAAATTTTACCTTAAACTATATAAAATACGAAAAAATATTTTTCCTGACTTATTACTCAAAACTGTTGTTACATTGATTTTCTGAAAGCGTCGATGCTATCCATAGAACAGTATGATGAGATAATTCATATCAGTTTAATTTCAAATGTTAAATACATTTTACAGTCATTTATGGCTATTAATTTCGATGCTATTTTGTACTATAATAGGACACCTGTCATATAGTTTTCCAGATTAAACCTCATTAATGTTTGGAGGGTCATAAAATTTACATTTATTATTTCTGCATATGAGATAAGCAATAAAAATAATTGTATGTATTATGTGATACAAATCCATAGCTTAATTGTCGTGCTTTATGTATGTAGTATAAGAACTTTCAATAATGTGAGATATTCTCAAAATTGTTATTTTATTGAAAGACTTATTTAAGTATGCCATTATATTTTGAATATGATACCTATCGGTCAAATGTCCGCCGTAGTACGAATTAGAGGTCCAATTTTCAATAGACAGACAAAAGTCAACAGGCAGTTCTATGATAATATATTTTTTGTATGTAGGGTTACCTCCCGCAGAAGTGACGTGAATTGACAGACACGATTGAGTGATTGGACCCCGCTTGCCTTTTCATTGTGGGGATTTTTAAAGTTACAGTGGTATGCCTATATACCGCAACCAACTGATAGACAAGTCAACATAACTCAGATTCAACAGGATTTATGCAGCAGCGTCTTTGCAAATTAGACTTCTCGGAAACGTGCCATCGTTCGAAGTGGCTGAATGAATGATGTCATATTCTAAACATAATAGCATAAATGGATCTTTCAAATAAAATAATAAGTTTCCTAATATCTCAAACACAGCTCGTCGTGTCCCATTTTGACATCGAGCCGTTTTTATTGAAAGACTATATTGTTATACAACTTTATTTTTTGTTTATACGAAACCGATGACGGAATCATTGCAGTAGTTTTTATACCATGATATATTTTAACTCAATAATCTATTATCTTTGTGGATCGGCCGTTGAACTGTAAAGACTTAAAACGTATTTGCACAATTGATTCGGTGGTTTTAAATTTTTTTTCAGGAACTTTGAAGTTCTTTACAATTAAATTTATGATAAGAAAGCGTATGCTTAGAAAACTAAGTTTTGAGTACATAAGCTTTTTAACTAAAAACTCTCTTTTTATTTATGTAATGAAGATCTCACCTGTCTTTCACCTGATGGCGAACTAGTGGAGAACCTCATTATTTTTTAATTGCATTCTTAAAAGAAATCTGCTCTTTATTATAAATAGCATGGTTTAATGAAGAGCTGATTCATAGTCTTATGAATAAAACCTGGTTACTAGGCAGATAAATTATGATGTGATCGTACCACCAAGTGGTAGCCTCTTAAGTCGGTTGATTTTATGCACATTTATAAAGTACGGTATAATTTTCTCAGCCGACCCTAAACATGAATGCAAATATTTTTTTACTGTGGAAATAAGATTTTTATCATCAAAATTTCATAAACAGATACATTGCTGCAGAAATACTTTCTTTACAAACATAAATAAATAAAAAATAAAATATCAAGACAACCACACCAACTACACACATCAAAAAAAGTTTGAGATCACTTTGATAATACCACCTCGTTTTTATTATGTTAGAATAAAATGATTTTTTTGTTTTTACTAAGATTCTTCATATAAAATCAATTTTTTTATAAAAAAAGACTTTAAAATATCAATTGTATTTCTATGTAAAAAGAGATTAGATACTTGTTTATATGATTTCCGTTAAATACTCGAACAGGTACGTCAAATATTACATTTACAATGCACTGCCCTGTGAAATATGTTTCGTGAAGGGGTAGATTATATGCTACTACTAATCTAAACGACCTCAAAGTCTGACCTTCTAAGATTAGCTGAAAAAGCCTTGAATCACGAAGGTTGCTTTATTCTTCATAGTACTTAGGTTTATTATTTTGCCATGAAACTAAACTGATGTTTTACTTTTTTTTAGTTACCTTACTGAACCCAGAAATAGTACAAGGTACGTAAATTTATTGTACTTTTAGATTAGTTTATGTTAAAATAAAATAATGTTTGAGTAATACATACAGTGCTGAATAAAATTGTTTGCATTGAGTGTACGCGACCATAAATTTCTTCGAATGGTTAATAATGATACAGGTTTCAGTTTGAATGTATTGCCAAAAGTTTTGCAATTACAGAAGTGTTGCCTCAAGCATTATACGTAAATTATATTGTTTTCATACAAAAATGTACTAAAAAGGTATTTTTGTCAAAACTTTGTGCAAAAATTTATACATTAATCGCAAAATCTTCGAATTCAACACTTGTCATTTATTGAATAAGATAATCCTGTGTATGCTCAAAACCTTGAGTAATAGAAATAGCAACTAATTATCATTTTTAATTTTAGCATATTGAAACTTGATATATAAGGAACAGTGAGTGGGAACTATTTCTCTAAAAAGGTTACCTACTACAAATCTGAAAAAGGATGATCAAAGTTACAAAATATTACTTATTTCTTTTCTTTTGTTTATTTATAGTAGCTTTTTAACGTGATTACACATCAATCAAATTATTTTAATAATTTTGAGGTATTTTACAGTTTTTGATATCCATCATTATTTAAACAGAAAGCTAGGGAATGAGGTAAAATTCAGACTCTCCATTATTTTTATAGGCTTGATAAGTATAAAAAGTATTTTTTTCAATCCGAACTTTGAAAAAGAAATGTTGAAAACAAAGCCCAATAAGGATTATTATTTGGTGATTATATAAAAGTTATGAATTTAAAGGTATTTTTAGCGACTAACTCCTTGATATTAAAACCAGATCGTATGATTTTTGTTCTATTTATAGGATTCTGGAACAATAAAGCAATGATAGAATGCGTCTTCAAAGTCTTTATAAGTAATTTGTAGTAATGGCGTTGTAGTAATGCCCTTGTTTTTACATAAGTCGTCGTGACATCACAGTATATTTCATTTAAAATAGCTTGCTAAGCAACACCGTCGCGCTCATTACTATACAGGATGTTCCAAAAAGTACTTTGAAGAAAAATATCCTAGATAGGGCTAGACTTCCTATTTGACTACAAAAAACTGCTTTTTATTTGAACTTGTAGTTTTTTCATTAAAAATATAAGTATTTAAAGGAAAGCTATGACCTTTCACCTATCTAGATAGCGCACGCCGCGCCTTACAAACAGCTAGACATAATAGATAAAAATAAGCTTAGTCATCTAGATAGGTACAATCGAAGACACTTTCGCCGGACCATCGCTAAATTCATTTTTGCTTGCACCCAAAAAATAGAAGCACTCTCTAACCCTGCTCGGTGCCCTAGAACGCACCAATGAAAGACCGCCTGGCCTTCTGAGCACAATGACGCATCAATGCACGCGCCGACCGAACACTAGATAATTATGGTTAGATCTGGGAAAGTTTGTTGTCAGCTATTTTTTACCTGAGCTGCTCTTGGCCTCTCAGGTATATATAAAATAAATAAATAAAATACCCAGACATATGATTTATTTAAATTGTATACCCTGTTCCAAACCTTTTCAATTAGAATTTTTTGTTAACAGACGTAACCTTTGGACTGTTTAGTAATGAAAAGACATCAAAAAAATGAAAAAAATATTTTTGATCGATAAAAAAAAATGTTTTTAAGATTTTAGATCTTGATGTTATTAAATGAAATAAAAAACAATTCTTTTTTATTAAAATCAGATTCACTTAAACCAAACCCAACATTTATAACAAGTGGTGATATTGCACTGGTGGCGTCGTTGTCAATAATCCCATCTTAAGTCATCATTATCTGTATTAAGTGAGGTATTTAATATTTATTTCAACTATTTTTATAATAAAGTTTTTTTTACTTTTACTGGGAGTTCAAATTATATATCGATTATGGAGTACTTTTAGTTATGAGTGGAATAAAACGAATAGTATTTTTCTTTCAGCAACATGAAGTTTTTGTTTGCAAAATAAACTTTTTAAACCTCTGATTACCTTCGTTCGTATTATGAAGTACCAAGTGTGGTGCCCAGAATATTAAAGAATAATTGTGCCAAGTTTCATCGTTATCGCAATTTATTATAGGTATAGAATAGAATATAATATAATGTAGAGCATTATTTTGTGTTCGAATGGGGAATACTAGGGTTATCTGTGATATCTCCAAAGTACTTTTTGAACACCTGCATAGCTGAATTCTTAACCATTATTTTTCATGAGGGCCTTGCTTTGAAGGGAATGAAAAAGTTGTCGATCTTGGTTCCACTTGCATACAGTAATTTGGCAGAAACCATTTTAGTGCCCTGCAAAAGCAGACATCTCTTTAGCACTGCCAAGTTACCAAAATCTTCTCATAACACAATGTAGATACCGAAGAATACTGCGATTATTATTAGGATGAAGACAATAAAAAAATCAGTATTCCTTTTTGTATCAAATAATAAATAATTATGTTAATAATCTTACAAGTAGACAAATTGAAATAACTCAAAGCACAATGGTTTGAATATTTTTCCTTCGTAAAAAAGAATGCTAATAACCTCGTCATTAAGTGAAAGTGAAACAAGGAAATCCAAACTCAAATCTCAATTTTTATACTACGGTTTACATTTTTCTTGGTCTCGAGATTTTTTCTTTTCACTACGAATTAACATTTTTGCTTGTATTTCTTTTTGAAAATAAAAGTGAACGAACCGTTAGGGATATTTTCTACTTTGTCCTGCCCTTACCGATCAAAACCGGGAAATCATACTTTTTGGATACCTAGAACCTGCAACCATACTAAAACTGAATGTGCTTTTGTGCATAGTTTTAGTGGTCGAAAGCCATTTTCGCTTTATTTATTTTCTTACGAAACTCTCTGGGACACATCAACTGGATGCTTTCGAAACCTGTAGTGGTCATAATACTATGCAGAATTTCTTTCTTTTCTTTTCTTCAAGATAAGGAGTATTTTACTCACATAAAATTTGAACACCTATTTTTTGTCTTACTAACGATTTGTGTTCATATAAATCACTATTCATAATTTTATTTTTCATACATTTTTAGCTCCTAACAGAGTTTTTAATCAAATTTTTTTAATTACTTCTTCTACCAAGATCCGGTTAAAAATCATAAATTTCGTTTTCAGGTCTTTCAATTTATTAGTTTTTCGACATGCAACTCAAAATAAACAATTGCGTTCCACAGATAATTATATTATGCTGAGCACTCCTCTCCACAAAACACATTATTTTAATGAATCCTTCAAACAGCTCGTACAGCAGTGATTTTGAGAAATCAGGTTCTTTACGAAGAAAATCTTCTCCCTCATTTAACACATTTAAATTTAAATTAAGAAGATTTTACCTTTCTCTGCTCAAAGATTAAAATAAGTATTCTTATACTTACTTATTTATTTATATTTATGTACGGTTATTTATACAATTATACATATATTGTAGGTACCTTTTTTATTTATTTGTATATTTTTCATTATGTATTATATTACCTATATTATTTTTATTATTGAAATAGGTAAAGTTGTATATTTTTAAAACTGAAACATAAGATTTGTTATTACCGGCTGATGTTTGTACAGGTTTCCTTTTTCTTTCTTTCTTGTCAAAGCACACTAATATCCTTCAAGTCTCTGGATTAATGTCATTTAAATAAACTTTTTTTTTTTTAATTTATTTATTTTAAGTCGCTTTATAACTACTATGGTCATTAGCGACCACAAGAACTTACATTAAATGAATTTATACATGTTTATCATTTTAAGAAAATTGAGTGTGTTTCATGTATCGATACGAGAAGTTTTTCGTTTAACTATTTATTAATTCAATATAAGAAGCACTCTAAAACACAAGTTCGTAATAAAACTTTATTAAAGCTTAAGCTTAACTTCACAATTTATTTATTCAATTTATTGACAATCCACATTTGTAAGTTGAAAAGGTGAGCAAGATTGGACGGCTTTCCAATTAGGTAAGACTTATTTATTTCACAAATATTTTGCACTGAAAGTTTCAATTGAAAGTGGCAAAGTTTTCGTGAAATTTTGATTTTGAATGAAGAAGCCGTATTTTTAAATATTATATTTTAACTCTGTAAGCGTGATTTTTTTATCTTAACACCATGGTCACAAGTTATTATGGTGTCTCAAAAGACACGCGATAAAATAGAGTTAAAAATCAAAAATACATCTTTTTAAGTTTTAACAAGAAAACTCTCAAACTTACTTGTAGTGTAACTTAAGTAGGACCAATTTCTTTTTTTAAATATAGTTAGGTAACTCAATTTCAAATGACATATTTTTATTATGGAAGTATCATTTTTGAGCTTGAGAATAAAAACCTGCGAAATAAATTCATTTTATTTACTGTCGAAGTAAAAATAAAATAGATAAGGTTAAAAAGTGAAACAAAACCAGTATGTCCTACACAGATCTGAATTGAGTATCTCTTAATTCCTCAGTAACCTACAGTAGAAAATCAGATTTTCAAATCGTCAAATTTTGTAACGTATAATTTATATTACCCCATTTCATTTCGGGGCACTCAAGAAATAATTAAAACATTAACTGTTTTATTTTAAAACCACAACAATTAAATAGCCAATAAAAAATAACCAGTGAATAATATTAACCATGTTTTTAAACAAAAAAATTGAATAATCACACTGGAATTATTAAATACTTCCTAATTGCATTTTAAGGGGACAATACGGAATTATCTAACTACGAATAGCGAAATGCACCGGAAATTTGTTAAACACCAAGATATGGGTGGCGAACGTTCAGAATTCCACCTTGAAAGGGTAGATATAGTGCTCAAAATAGGTAGATCAATGCTTTCAACCCTGTGTTACCCGATGTTATCACATCACTGCAGGTTGATTCACGGTGGTCATGACCTTAACCTTGAAAAGTGCCGCAGTCTATCCAATCACCTTCATAGGTGCTTATTTCAACTGAGCATTTATGTTCAATATTGTGAAGTAACATTCCAGATACGAAATAGGCAACATATGTTTTGGATTTATTTACAATGTGTTTTATTTATTTCTACTATAGTGAAAAAGCTGTTCATGTAAGCTGAAATCAGGTCTCTTTAAGTGCATATAAAATATTTGCCAACCAATTTAATTTTTGAAATATACAAAAAATGTTTGAAACTCACCCCAAATTGTGTTTGCTAAGAAAATTGTTTTTTCCTAATTATTTACAAAATTGAGACAGAATATATATGTTTTCAGCTGGCGAGTAATGTCATTGCTCGTAAGGTAGTGCTGACTCCATAGATTTGCTGGTTTCAGTGTAACAAGTGTGGGGCGTTTTGTCAACTGGGGCGTATTACCCGGCTTTTCCCTATGTATAGTGGAATTCTTAACTAAAGCTTACAATTAGTTTTCAGAAATAAAGTACCTTTTTATCTCATCTTCCTATCTAAAAATTTATTAATTTTGGGACAATGTTTTTAGATGCAATCATATTAATATTCGACATAAGTTACATAATATACAGAAAGGGTCACCAGATAAAAAAAAAAATATATATACATACATACATAACTTCACGCCTGTATCCCTTGTGGGGTAGGCAGAACACCAGAGGTTAAAAGACCATCTGATGTCACGTTTGACAAATGAGGTATTAAATGAATGGAGAAAGGCTATTGCTGTGACAGGGGGTCAGCCTATCACTCACAAAAATGCCAATAAAACCTCTGTCCCTTAACTGACTTTTACAGTATGCCTGGGAAGAGAAGCGACTGGTACATTCTATGTTTTTTTTTCGCTACCAATCGCCCAGTTCGCCTTCTGCTGGTTTTTTTTAAGATAGATATAAGCTAAATGTTGGCTTGGCCGTTATTATTTCAATTCATCTTGAATATTATAAATCCTAACCACATTCGAAATCATTTAGTAGTGAAGGAAGATATTTAAATTGCTAAAATGGAATTGTAATTGTAAATTTCTAAATCTTAGTTAGTTCAATTGACAGCCGTCGTGTTTTGTCTTCTATGCCACAGGTCCACAGGTCCGAGTCCAAATACCGATATTTGTGTGCTTACCATATGTATTCAACGTCAAGTCATTAATGTATCAACTACTTAAGGATGCGTTTCCGAAAAGGCTAGGTATCGAATTCTACTACTACATGTATAAGATTCACGCACACAAGCGTGCCGTGAAAAAGACGAAAGGTTTTGAACAGTTTTGATACTTTAGTTTTAAATATTTGCAAATTCTTTTATTAAAACGATTAAATTGGGTAAGATTAATTTAAGTGCTCGGAAAGTTTGAGCTCGTTTTATTCGTAACGATAAAACCTCACCATCGAACCTGATGAGCTGGTGGTACACTCGAGGGCTTCTACTGGAATTCCTATTCCTAGGCATGTCAAGTTCGAGTTCATAAGACGAGACATTACCATCAGTCCTGGTAGTGGGAACTGAAGGTATGCCTTGAGGTACTACTGGAACTCCTAGACGAGTAGAGCTAGGCATGTCGAGTTTGGGTTCATTTTGATTCTTAGGACGAGACCTTACCACCCGTTCTGGTAGTGGAAGCTGAAGGTATACCTCGAGGTGCTACTGGTACATACACCTAGACGGATAGAGCTAGGCATGTCGAGTTTGGGTTCATTTTGATTCTTAGGACGAGACCTTACCACCAGTTCTGATAGTGGGAGCTGAAGGTATACCTCGAGGTGCTACTGGTACTCCTAGACGGGTAAAGCTAGGTATATCGAGTTTGGGTTCATTTTGATTCGTAGGACGAGACCTTACCACCAGTTCTGGTAGTGGGAGCTGAAGGTATACCTCGAGGTGCCACTGGTACTCCTAGACGGGTAAAGCTAGGTATATCGAGTTTGGGTTTATTTTGATGCGTAGGACGAGACCTTACTACCAGTTCTGGTAGTGGGAGCTGAAGGTACCATATTTTAAAAGAACTGAACAGGACACAAGGAACTGAAATCTATAGGCGGTCAGATTTGGTGGAATCGTTTTTTCATATTTTAAAAGAAATAATAAAATTTATGGACAAAGGATAATGCAAGTGATTGGGCTCCAAAAAAAAAGTCATTGTGCAGGGATGAGATGAAAGTCAGATTATAGATTAGACACATGTCATTCATATTTGTTAGGACGCTAAAAAAATTAGCCCTGGGAAAAAAAAGATATGACCAAAAATACATTTTGCATTTAATAGAATAAAAATCGTTTTCTTTTATGATACAGAAACTGAACGCCCGTAGATTTCTACGAGTGTATTCGTATAACCTTTACAGCCATTGACTACGAAACTAGTGAATATTGTAAATAAATACGATTATTGGTAAAAAAAAGTGCTTGTGTGATCCTTATAAGTACCTAATGGGTTGGCTACACAGTTGTAAACCGCGATTAGTTCGTCTCTTTTCTTAGTATAGTGACTTCCCTTCTTATTATCGTCGACACACAAAAGAGATGTTATTATTAATCTGTCTCTTTTCTTACTATAGCGAACTTTTTGCGGCACTGGTTCGGCGACATTGGAAGCACGGTTTACAACTGTGTAGCCACCCCTTTTGATTTGATTTGTCTTTTTTCTTACTTTAGCGATGTCTCTTATACGGCACTGGTTCGGCGACATTGGAAAAGCAGTTTACAAATGTGTAACCACCCCTTATGAAATAATGGTATGTATGGTTCATCTAATACTGCCGTTTAGAATAAGCTAGTATGTTGCTATAAGTGGTTTATAAAGTCTAATAGTGGTTATATAATTATTACAACTAGATTTCATTAACGCTCTCTATCTCTTTCTCGGAGCACATTATTAGCGCGTATTGTCCATTTTATTCGAAACATTTCGGGGTTCGAGTCGAAAGTCGAACTTCTTTTATGATTATGATATTTAATTGTATTGTTAATATGAATCATGTGTTTAAAAGTACTATTCCTTTTATAATTTATGATGTTTGTTTAATTGTACTGAAATAATGAATAACGTCTTCAAAAATAGTACTTATTTTATGTTTAAGAACTCTTACCAATGGTAATGAATGAAATAATAAATCATGTGTTTAAAAGTCTTACTTTTTTCATTAACGATAACCACTTATACCAACACATTAGCTTATTCTAAATGGCAGTATTAGATAAACCATACATACCATTATTTCATAAGGGGTGGTTACACATTTATAAACTGCTTTTCCAATGTCGCCGAACCAGTGCCGTATAAGAGACATCGCTAAAGTAAGAAAAAAGACAAATCAAATCAAAAGGGGTGGCTACACAGTTGTAAACCGTGCTTCCAATGTCGCCGAACCAGTGCCGCAAAAAGTTCGCTATAGTAAGAAAAGAGACAGATTAATAACATCTCTTTTCTGACAGCGCACTGCTGTCTCGCTCGACGATAATAAGAAGGGAAGTCGCTATACTAAGAAAAGAGACGAACTAATCGCGGTTTACTACTGTGTAGCCAACCCATTAGGTACTTATAAGGATCACACAAGCACTTTTTTTTACCAATAATCGTATTTATTTACAATATTCACTCGTTTCGTAGTCAATGGCTGTAAAGGTTATACGAATACACTCGTAGAAATCTACGGGCGTTCAGTTTCTGTATCATAAAAGAAAACGATTTTTATTCTATTAAACGCAAAATGTATTTTTGGTCATATCTTTTTTTTCCCAGGGCTAATTTTTTTGGCGTCCTAACAAATATGAATGACATGTGTCTAATCTATAATCTGACTCTCATCTCATCTCTGCACAATGACTTTTTTTTTGGAGCCCAATCACTTGCATTATCCTTTGTCCATAAATTTTATTATTTCTTTTAAAATATGAAAACCCGATTCCACCAAATCTGACCGCCTATAGATTTCAGTTCCTTGTGTCCTGTTCAGTTCTTTTAAAATATGGTACCTTCAGCTCCCACTACCAGAACTGGTGGTAAGGTCTCGTCCTACGAATCAAAATGAACCCAAACTCGATATATCTAGCTTTACCCGTCTAGGAGTACCAGTAGCACCTCGAGGTATACCTTCAGCTCCCACTACCAGAATTGGTGGTAAGGTCTCGTCCTGCGAATCAAAATGAACCCAAACTCGACATGCCTAGCTTTATAAGTCTACGAGTACCAGTAGCACCTTGAGGTATACCTTCAGCTCCTACTACCAGAACTGGTGGTAAGGTCTCGTCCTGCGAATCAAAATGAACCCAAACTCGACATGCCTAGCTCTATCGGTCTACGAGTACCAGTAGCACCTTGAGGTATACCTTCAGCTCCTACTACCAAAACTGGTGGTAAGGTCTCTTCCTTCGAATCAAAATGAGCCCAAACTCGATATACCTAGCTTTACCCGTCTAGGAGTACCAGTAGCACCTCGAGGTATACCTTCAGCTCCCACTACCAGAACTGGTGGTAAGGTCTCGTCCTGCGAATCAAAATGAACCCAAACTTGACATGCCTAGCTATATCGGTCTACGAGTACCAGTAGCACCTTGAGGTATACCTTCAGCTCCTACTACCAAAACTGGTGGTAAGGTCTCTTCCTTCGAATCAAAATGAGCCCAAACTCGATATACCGAGCTTTACCCGTCTAGGAGTACCAGTAGCACCTCGAGGTATACCTTCAGACCCCACTAACAGAACTGGAGATTAGGTTTAGTCCTAACAAACATAATGATTCCAAGTTTCCAAATTCAATCCTAATCATAAAAGGTTTTGTAATTTTTTTTTTCAATAAAATTATATTATTACCTTTTCAACTCAGTTCAGAGAGCGTCAAGTATCGAGACTTGTTTGATGTAATAAATTGTGTATGTACAGCGATGTTTCTTAGCACGAAAAATAACTCAAAAGCGATACAGGTCCACTCTCGACAGCGGCTGAGCGCAGACTGAAGATATCTAGTTTTTGTTTGGAATGATATTGACATTATTTGCTAAAGTATAATAACCCTTACCACAGTGTGTTAAGATTTACGCATTTATACAAACATGAAGAAAATTACGTGTTTGGTTTTATTTTTTTTTTAAAGGGTTTTTAGTAGTAATTTCAAAGAAAAAAATGCGTATTATCAAAAATGAACATGTCAACCATCGAATAGTATTTTTTTTATTCATAAATACTTGTGTTTTCATACCAAAAGTGGTACCGTAAATTGGCTTAAATTCGTCATTTTCGTGCGACGAGGCATCGCAAAATTAGTTTTTAAGCCACAAAAACAAATTTATTTATATTATTTTTATATCATAAATGGAGATGAAAGTCTTATCTATCTATTAGTACTTGTAATTATACTAAACTTTGCGCCATTTTATCACAATATGTACCAGAAAATACCCTATTTTGAAGATTTGCGGAAACGCGTCCTTAATACTTAAATAATGTCATTAAAACTATACAATATATTTTTCACTTCAATTTTTATATCTTATACCTAAGTACTTTTTACTCAGACGCATCTTCATCTTTTCTTTGGTCTTTCAAGATATTCATTCAAAGTTTAATTTCAAACCTGCTTTGAAATTCAGAGACAATATCTTTTGAGATGAACTTATTTTATTTAACTTAAAATGAACAAAGAGTGTCGCCTTACTTGTACGTATTTTCCATTCCACTCGTTATTTTCAAAGTAAAATGAAAATACTCATTACAACGACTTTTTAACATGCAATGTTGTTTTATAACTTTTAAAACTCTATATAAATTAACGACTATTACAATAACAACCATGTTCTTAATGGAATAAGACACATAATTGAAAAGTGTGAAATACATATTTATACAGCAGGGAGGAAAACTATGACGTCAATGAAAATTTAGTTCATACTAGCTAGACTAAGTACTTTTGTAAATGTATTTTATTTTTGTGCCATGATATTATTTGTGAAGCAAGTTTAACTAAGTATTATTTGTGTTCATTATAACGGACTAGCTGTTTTGGTACCCTCATTTATTCAATTTATTATTTAAATATTTGCATTACCTGTGTACAAAGGTGTAAGTAAAAGAGTTTGTATGTTTTATTAGTACTAAACTTTAAAACCAACCGGCAAACAATATTTTGCGTTGATAGTGAATTAAGAAATTATCATGAGAAAGTTGCGCTTGTAAAATCATGACAAACTGCTGTGGTAAGGCCCATTATCCGTTGTCTAGTAAATACACGGTATCTCTAATCAAGTATATTTTTGCTCTTGACACTGAAATCGTCCTGCGAGATCAAGCCTTTCAGAGCAAGAAAATAATATAAGGCACCATCTGAATACAAATTACACACTATGACATGTAGGCATAGTGATAAATTCCATATGATCGATACTAACATTATAGTTAGTAAACCTTTTTATTTTAAGTATGATAAGTACAATTTGTACAATTATTATATACGACAAATAGCAATTTCGCTATCATATATTATTAGTAATGACTTACCAGTCATCTTGACTCAAACCTCTGCTTCTATTCAGCAGCCACTTTATTTGTATAAGACGCCTCCAATACGATTCTAATGTAACGGTGACGGCACTACAAGGTTGTGTTTCGGAAATTACTGTCAGTGTCATAGGGATTAAGGTTCGCCGCGCTGGGTATAGAAATTGAATTATTAGAAATAACTAGAATTGTGCTTATTAAGCATTATTTTTGCGAAAAAAAAACCATAACCGAGATCAAGGCTAAGCTTGATAAATACTATGGGGACTTTGCACCATCGATTTCAATGGTAAAAAAGTGGTTTACTGAATTTCGTTGTAGCCGTACAAGCACTGAAGATGCCGAACGTCCTAGACGTTCCCCGACACCCGAATCAATAAAAAAAAATCACGGTATGGTGTTGGCCGACCGAAGATTGAAAGTGTGAGAGATTGTGAAACCACTGAGCCATGCGAGATCCCAACGATCTCGCATGGCTCAGTGGTTTCAATTTTGAAGGATCACTTGGGCATGAAAAAGCTTTCCGCAAGATGGGTGCCGCGTTTGCTCACAGCCGACCACAAACGCAAGCGTATAACAACTTCACAGGAAAGTTTGGCGTTGTTTAATCGCAATATGAAGGAGTTTTTGCGCCGTTTTGTAACCGTGGACTAAATATGGATCCATCACCAACACACCAAAAACCAAACAACAGTCAAAACAGTGGGTTTCTATGGGTGAATCCGCGCCAAAAAATGCCAAGGTGGGTTTGTCAGCCAATAAAGTTATGGCGCCTGTTTTTTGGGATGCACGCGGAATAATTCACATTGACTACCTTCAAAAGGGAAGAACAATCAATGGAGAATATTATGCCTACTTATTGGACTGTTTCACTGACGATTTGAAAAAAAACCGACCTCATTTGGCCAAGAAAAAAGTTCTTTTCCACCAAGACAATGCAGACACATGTGCAGTTGCCATGGAAAAAATCCATGAATTAGGCTATAAATTGCTGCCCCATCCGCCCTATTCTCTAGATTTGGCTCCGAGTGACTACTTCTTGTTCCCAAACCTGAAGAAATGGCTTGGTGGAAAAAGATTTGACTCCAATAATGAAGTCATCTCGCAAACAAAGGCCTATTTTGAGGACCTCGATAAATGATATTTTTTGGAAGGGATAAAAAAATTGGAGAAGCTTTGGACAAAGTGTATAGAGCTCAAGGAAGACTATGTTGAAAAATAAAATGATTTATTTATCAAAAAATCTGTCTTATATTCCAAAAGTCACGGACTTATTGACCCGCCCTCGTAGTAGCCGAGGACTCATGGAAATCTCGCATATTGCAAATTTCAACACCTTGTAGCTCGTGAAGTATTGGTCATAGAGTTAAAACAAATATGATAAAATGAATAAAATTTGGTTCGAAGCAACTATTAAGTTGTAAAAATTGGAACAAAAACCTGAAAATTGAAACCTTGAACCCCCCTACCCTCGAAGACTTTTGGTATGTTCATCTGGCCTGCACAAGGTATACCAATTTACACAAATGTATACAAATTTTCAAGTGTGCCAATTTTCAAAACTACACAAATTATTTCCCCTGTTTGGTTTTCGGCTTCATTTGACGGGGCTTCTAAAAGAAATCAAAACATTGCCGCTTTTCAAAGAGAATTTTATTGAAGTTACAGTTCACAGATCGGTACATTTTTATATCAATTTCAATATAGAATCCTAAGTACTGTAAATTTCAAAAGTACGAAAAGACGTATACCTTTTTCAGTGTGCTATACATTTTTGATTTAATAAGTAGTAGTATCAATAAGAAAAGTATTTTAATTTTTTTTATTTGTCTGACGCTGTAGATTTAATAACCTGTTTTAAGTATTTTTAATTTATATACGTATACTGAGATGATTAAACTGAAGAGATATGTATGTTTTCTTAACGTGGTAATCGGTAAAGTTGCTATTCAAATTAAAAATAACCGTTGATATAGAGCACCTAGATAACTTTGAAGAAATCATCAAGATTTTTTATGGAATCATAATAAGACATACTTACCTATTATGTTCCGCAAAACTTTTCAGACACAGATGCAAAACATTAAGCTGATGTTTGTTTATAAAATAAGCATTATATTTTCAATATAATTTAAAGAAAGGTTAATTAAAAAAATATCGTAGACTGGCCCCGTCCCGCAAGGTGGATCGACGACGATCTAATAATAGTAACCGGTGATTGCTGAATGAGAGCAGCGCGGGGCCAAGAGTGTCATGGAAGACAAACGTCCCATCCATATTTTATAAAAAAAAAAAGAGTGGAAAACCTTGAGGGAAGCTTTTGTTCATCTAATCCTTTGGCCATCTTCTGGCTCATTAGATATATCATCATCATCACAACTCTCTGTAATGAGCCCACTGCAGGGCTATGAGTCTTTCTTCTGGATGTTGAGGAGGCTTAGGCCGTAATCCAGCAAACAGGCCCAGTGCTGGTTGGTAGATGTCAAAATTTTCAGGGTGCTGAAATGGCTTCTGACAAACTCTAACGCCTACTGTATACAAGACAGCACCCGGGACCGACTGCTTAACGTGCCCTCCGAAATACAAAACTAGTCGTGACAAATGAATGGATGAACCCACCCAAATACCGACCGCGCCGAACGTTGCTTAACCTGCGATATCGTATGATACACTCAGTAAACAAGGCGGGGCGCCACGACGACTTCTTATATAAATTGTTGGATATATAGATAATATTAATTTACTCATATTCGGTGCTCACTTTTTAAATCTCATTCTCTTTTCAGGCTGTGCAACGATGTTGTGTCTAAGAGAAACCACACCCTGAAACCACGAGTCGTCCTTCCAGAAAGTTATGTCAAAGGTATAATAAAAAACAACTTATCATGATAATAACATAAAAGTAAGATTTTTAAGTACAAATATCCTACATGATATCTAATTGCATCAAAAATTACAATCAAAAGCTTTGATTAAATGATAAAATTACGAATAATGTCACAGTAAACTGCATAATACAGTTGTAATTTATCGCGTAAACAAAGTAATACAAAAAGTCGTACTAAGTACGAAACAATACGATGTTTTTACAAAAATTTGAATGTGCCTGTCAAATAGCTCAAAATAAGAGAGGTCGCAAAAAAACAATTCAGTATTTATTTTTATTATTATAGTCAGATGTTAAAATGAGATTTTTTTGAGAACATTACAAATGTACAAGTTATTCTTTACAAGTTTTAGGAAAATTTAACCTGAATGCGTGTAATTTCTAGTTACATGCATTCATTAGGACACTTTATACCTCCGACGTCAGAGATTACGTCTTCAAACCCCACATTATGAAGTATTTTATAGCCCATATTTATTTGCATTGGTATGGGGTCCGATCCACTTTTAACACATCTGCGGCCACTACGCGTACGGTAAGCTAGTGTATTGAAAATATTCTTATTGTTACACTAATAAAGCAACAACTACAGGAAATAAATATTTTTGTAGACAGATAAGTGGTTATCTGTAAAAAATATGTTTTAAGATCGTATGGAAAAATATTAACCTGATCATATTGTTAAAATTCGTCTTCTTCAAACACAATTACTTTCATGATTAGATGCTGGGCAGATAATTTAAGACTATTTTGATGTCTTGTACATTCAAAATATGATAAATAACAAAATACGAAACGAAAAAAAATATTCACAGCGCAAAACCAATGTAGATTATGCACACAAAGAGGATACATGCAATGATTAGAAGGTGTCTTGAACGGAACACACTGATCATGTTTGGATTTTACTCATAGATGGCACCACTTAAAACTAGTTTTGTAATTGTGTGTATATGTAACACATTTTTATGTTATTTCTTATTAACGAAAATAGATAAAAAATTAAAATGCATTGATTTATTTATCGCAATTATTACATTTAAGAGCAGCCTCATTGCTTTTTAATACTGACACATACAGTAAGATGGCGCTTTTATGTAGCAATGATTGACCAACCACAATGATCAATCTTGAAAAATAACTTGTAATACTCTTTGTAATCTATTGTTTACATTGTAGGTTTACAAAAATAAGTACCTACACAAAATACTGTTTTATTCGTATTAAACTACTTGACCGTCACTGGAAGCTTTATAATGAGAGAGCATTTCCGTTTCCGTCGAATTGTACCCTACTTAGTACTTCTATTGACCTTATCCTCCCTACTTTTCAGTGGCGCCACCTGGTGTTAGCTTATAGTTTTAGTATAATGTAATTTTGGTTAAGCTAATTTTACCTCATTGGCGTTTTAATTTTCGTTGAAGCAACACGTGTTGAAGCTGTTAACCGTTAAAGTTTTTATTTAAATAATTTATATTTATAATACTTTGGCCGATACATCGTGTTGGTAAGTACCCTTTTGTTTCACGGACCTATTTCAGTGATTGGCAGAATTATACGATAAAAATTTATCGATAATAACGGTATACCGTTCGATTTTATTACAGAAATTTATTGAATATCATATTAATCTGCAAAAATTTTGTAGGAGTATAGAATGGATATAACTCAACCAGGACCGTCAGGCCTACAACCCGAGGCGGGTCCCAGTAAAAAGCGCAAACGAACTCGCAGCAGTAGCAGCTCTAGTAGTAGCTCCTCGGGTAGTTCATCGAGCTCATGTAGTTCAAAAGACGGCGGTAAAACTCGTGCACGTAAAAGTAAAAATAAACGATCTCGTAATTCGAAAATGATGAAAAAGCTTTTTAAAGAAGTTGGAGAACTTCGAAAACATATATTTAGTAATAGTCAGGTTGATACGGGTAACGATGCCTTATCTCTTTGTTCCGATGTAAGTGGAGAATTATATGAGACCCAAAACTGTTATACGAACGAATGCTCTAGTGAGAATGGCGCAGGCAATCCACACTTTACTTTTGATATAGCTACAAAACTTAAGGAACCCTCAGTTCCGAAGAGCCCAGATTCTTTTTTGCTTATGTTACAAGATATTCAACGTTTAGGTAGTTCTTCATGGTCCGAGGTTAGGTATTCGGACACTCAAAAGTTTTATAATCATACGCCAGGTTTCGTGGATCTGGAGACAAACGAAGAGGTAAAAATGTATGATACTTTGCGTCATTTAGCGCATACTGAAAAATCATACGCGGCTCTGACTTTTTGCATTTTAAAACAAAAAGATGCCCTACAGGAGGGTATTCGTAATCTTCTTTCGTGGGCTAAAAGTTCAAATATAGATTTTGATAGTTTAAGTGAAAAAGTTGATGAAGTTTTCCAAAAAGGTGAATTTCATAGAATTTCTTCGGATCTATTGCAAATGGTTTGTGGACATCGGGCTGAGAGCATAGAAATGCGTCGCGAAACTATTACTAGTCAAGTCCGTGATCCACTAGTTAAGGCTTCTTTAAATCGTATCCCTCCGTCATCAACGCACTTATTTGACTGTGTGCCGTTTACTGCTGCACTAGAAAAATCAGGTGGTATTCGTAAAACGTTTTGGGTCAATAAATCAGAATTACCTCAGTTTAGAAAAAGACATAGCCGCCTCTCGCGGGGGCAGAGCACCTACAAGCCAACGAGAAGTTCTCAGCATACCTTTCATGAACCTGGCTTTTCTGTTCACTCGCATGACCCCAACAATATACCCTCGCGGGGTAATGGGCCACACAAGGGACAAAGTGGCTTCTATAATCAATCAGTCAATCATCAATCATTCTATCCATTTGATCATCAGAATAAGGGGTCATTTCACAACCGTGGTTCGCGGCCCGAACGTGGAATTCTCAGAGGTCGCTCTAGCACCTCCAAAGGGTTCAAAGGAAATCAAAGGCACAGTAGGCAATGACAATTTTCAGGCGGGCCGCTTAATGCATTACACCTCTCAGTGGAAGGCATTAGGGGCACCAAAAATAATATTAAAGTTAATAAAGGGTTACCGAATACCTTTTTGCCAAAACCCCCCACTTATATACCCAAACTTACAGAAAAACCAGTTCCAAACACCCATTTCAAAAGACATGTCTGTCGTAATAGAAAAAATGAAAATGCAGGGCATTCTAAATGTGATAAAACCATCACCCAGTTTCATTTCTCCCCTGTTTTTGACCCCCAAATCGGACGGTTCAGTCAGACCGATATTCAATCTAAAGACATTAAATTTTTTTGTGAAAAGCCAACCCTTTCACATGATCAACATGCATCGCATTCCAGACTTCTTACAACCTCGAGATTGGGTTTGCAAGATAGACCTGTCACAGGCCTATTTTCATGTAAACATCAGAAAATCTCACAGACGCTTTCTTCGTCTTATTTACAACAGAGAAGTAATGGAAATGACTTGCCTTCCCTTTGGGTTAAGCTCGGCCCCCAAAACATTTTCCATGCTAAGCAATTGGGTGGCCCAGATATTGCGCGAACGGTGGTGCATAAGAATAATCGTATTCCTAGACGATTATTTGATTGTCAATCAAGATATAAACTTGCTTCGCAAACATGTCAATCAAACAGTGAATACTTTAAAATATCTCGGTTGGGAAGTGAACGAAAAGAAATCAATTCTTTGTCCTCAAAAAAGTATTGTCTACCTGGGCATACTTTGGAACCCTTGGAACAATCAAAAATCTCTTCCAGTAGAAAAAATCAACAATATTGGCAAAAAAGTAACCCAAATTCTGGAACGAAACGAAGTGACGGTAAAAGAATTGCAGAGTTTAATAGGTTTATTAAACTTTGCAAGTTTTGTAGTTCCAAGGGGCAGGCTCAATCACCGGAGTATGCTAATTTTCATGAGCTCACTACCGGAAAATTCGAAGGAATTCTACCCCTTGCCAGCCAATGTGAGCTCAGAACTACAATGGTGGGTTCAAAACTGCCGCAACTCAACCCTGTTACACTTTCCACCGCCAGCGATCTTTCTTACAACAGACGCGTCGGACCTAGCTTGGGGCGCACATCTAAACAGCACCAGTCTTTCAGGAGCTTGGTCACAGGAAGAACAATTGCTGCACTCGAACCAAAAAGAGTTGCTAGCCATCTTTTACGCACTAAAGCATTTAGCGCACCAACTCAAGAACAGATCAATCCTTATACAATGCGACAACAAAACTGCTGTAGCCTATCTAAAGAAAGAAGGCGGCACGAAGTCATTTGTCTTAACAGAAATAACTTATCAAATTTTCAGCTTGTTAGATCAATATCAAATACAGCACAGCATACATTACCTCCCGGGAAGATACAACATCCAAGCAGACAGTTTATCTCGAACCAAGAAACCACCAGAGTGGCATCTAAAAGCGGCTTGCCTAGAAACAATATTTATGAAATGGGGTACCCCTGTAATAGACCTGTTCGCCTCGGCAACAGCTCATGTGGTCTACAATTATGTAACGAGAGACCTAAAAGACAAACAAGCCCTATTCCACAATGCTTTCAGTACTCCCTGGAACTACCCTCTGGCGTGGGTGTTTCCGCCACCCTTCTTGATTCCAAAAGTTCTGATACATCTGAACCAGTCCAGAGGAATATTCCTCATCGTGGCACCTCGGTGGGAGAAAGTATTCTGGAGGGCAGACCTCAAAGCCCGAGCACTGGCAGCACCGTTCACCTTGAGGAATCTGAAAGAACATCTAGTAGACACATCGACAGGACTCCCACCTCCACAAGTGGAGTCCATCACGCTCGAGGTTTGGAAATGTGGGGGTGGTCTGAAGCAGTAGAATCCTGGAATTCTGAGCAGGTAACATTACTTAAAAATGCATGGAGAAAGTCTACTTTAAAAACTTATGAGGTGGCATGGAAACGTTGGGTTTCTTGGTGTAATTCTAATAATATAAACTTTAAATACCCTACAGGATCACAACTTGCACAATATTTATCCGATTTATTTCTTGTTAATAACTTATCATACAACACTATACTGGTTCATAAATCTGTTGTTTCTACTTTATGCAATGTAGATACAGCAAGTCAATTAAGTTCACATGTTCTCGTCAGACATGTATTAAAAGCAATATCTCAGCAAAACCCAACATCTCCAAAGCAACCTATTTGGGATGTAAACAAACTTATTTCATTTATTTCCAGTTACAGCGTAAATTTGAATAGTCCATTTCAAGTAATGCGTCATACTGCAATTTTAATGCTGTTATCCTCAGGCCGTCGTATTCATGATTTAACATTGCTTAGAATTGATACTGATTACTGTATTATGTCCACAGACAACATTATTTTTTGGCCACAGTTTGGTTCAAAAACTGACAATGGTAAATATAGGCAATCTGGTTGGAAGTTTTTAAAAAATCCTAATAATTGTAACCTTGATCCTATATTTTGGATAGAAAAAGCAATATTATTGTTAAATGAAAGACGAAATTCTGCTAAGTTATTTAATTTATTTATTACAGTCAGAGGTTCAGCCAAACCTGCCTCGCGAGCAGTAATTGCCGGTTGGATTAAATCATTGTTTAAGGAAGCAAACATCTCTGCAACTCCTGGGAGTACTCGATCAGCAGTGGCTTCCAGAAGTTGGCTTAACAATCATTCATTGGATGAGATTTTGATTCGTGGAAACTGGAAATCAGCCAATACATTTAAGAAATATTATAGACGAGAAGTTAGAAAAAGTGTTAATTCAAATAGTAATGTAACTAATTTGTTTGAAGCCATTTGTTAATTACAAAATATTCAAATTTTATTGTATCCAAGTTGTTTGAAGCGAATGGTTTATTTAAAATATATCAATTTGTAATGTATCTAAATTGTTTGGAGCAATTTGTTAGACAAATAAAAAATATATTGATACTCTAAATATTAAATTGTTGATAAACACTTGTTGTATTGTTGCTATAATAAATGTGATTATATATATTTGTGATTATATTCACTTGTTTCTCTTAGTAAAATATCACATTGGCGTTAAGAATTACTTATTTCCTTGAACATAACTTTTCAAGTGACGTCACCAGGTGATAACAAACAGGCTCTCATTATAAAGCTTCCAGTGACGGTCAAGTAGTTTAATAGCGGCGTTTTACCTGAAATAAAACGCATATTAAAATACTTACCTCACTGGAAGCTTTCAGTTTATTTCTACCTGGTGAAATCGAGCCAATGAAGTAAAATTAGCTTAACCAAAATTACATTATACTAAAACTATAAGCTAACACCAGGTGGCGCCACTGAAAAGTAGGGAGGATAAGGTCAATAGAAGTACTAAGTAGGGTACAATTCGACGGAAACGGAAATGCTCTCTCATTATAAAGCTTCCAGTGAGGTAAGTATTTTAATATGCGTTTTATTTCAGGTAAAACGCCGCTATTTTGTTTTACACAATTATATTTTGTCAAGATTTTTGAAAAAATAAATAAATAATTATGGTCAATTGGTTTGTATCAGAAATACTGTACAAAAAGTGGTTATGACGGCCTGTAATGGGTCAAGGCATTGTGTGAAAAAAGTGATTGTATCAAAAGGTTATTCCATTGTCTAGTATAATTAATTGATAAAAGTCCTAGTTACACTAAAAAAACCGGTGAGTTGCACTCACGTCCGAAAACTTAGGAAAGTACGGGACTTCCTTCCACTCAGACACTGACATAGATGAATATAAGTACTAAAGTATAGATGACCGTCTCGCGGTTTTTGCACTTTAGCGCCACACAGTATCCACTCTAGGAACCTTTTTGACCAAAACAACCCTAGAATGCAGCCCGGCCGTACCGCCACTTTCAAATTTTCAGAAATTCGTAGTACCAGTTATTACTATTGTGCAAACTGCGCAATACTAATAAGTTGAAATAAACTGCACAAAGCATGATGCTATGTGAGTTGGGGGTAATAAAACAATATGCATCTCAGACAATTATTTATTTTTTCTTAATTATTTGTGCTTGATATAATAATTATAGGCCATAGATTTATTCGGGTCGTTTTCGTCAAACTCAATGCTTTTGCCACACAAATTGTTCACCTCCTTGCACCAGTCATTCGAAATCAATGCAATTTCTTTTCTTAACTCACTATCTCACTAGAAAGTCAGCATCCTATGTAAAAATATCACTTCACAAAAGTAAAATCTTTGATTTGAGATCGTAAAAACGCGAGGGGTGAACACTCCACTGAACGTACTTTGTAGAAAACACTAACAAAAGAATTCAGCGACAAAAAACACACAGAAAAATAAGCAAATGCAACGAGTGCAAAAATTCGATTGGTTGAATACTATACTATAAATACGCTGCCTGGTACTATAGATATATCGATATCGAACGCAGAAAAAAATACAAAAAGTTCCAGTAGTGCCCGGCGCGTAGCGCTAGTAGTAATAGAATTTTGGTATTTGTATGGAAGACAAACTAGCATGGACACTGATACTTATAGGACTAATAGAACTTCCATTATATGACACAGAATTTAAAATCAAATTCAAATCAATTATTTATTTGCATAAATTATGGCATGCAAAAATGATAACTTATCAACAAACAACACATTTATAATTAAGTCAGTAGGTATAACAAATGTTATTGAAATTAAATGATCTATTACCTCTGCTATTACTAAGATCAAGGAATTCTTTAAAAAAAAAATACATATACGTGATTCGAATTTCATACATGACAATAATTTGTATTGTTTAGGTAGGTACAGCATGAAATATTTTTAAACACATTGCACAGCACCGCCTATTGTAAAGTTAAACTAGACGACCGACCTCCATTGCGTGTTGGTGTCGATACAACCTTTGCCTAGGTAAAATAATGGCTATTATTTTTAACAAATATGGCTGCGGGTAAGATGACCGCGCTTTACTATGCAAACAGAGCCATGTACTAGTAGTAAATTCAGTAGGAAACTCCTGTGTGTTTTTTGTATGGGCAATATCATATGTGAATTTTCAACTTTCAAACTATAACGGTTCATGAGATACAGGCTGCCAGGCTCGCATGCGGCCATCAACAACAATAAATGTGGCCTTTATATTGATATTTTCTTAGAATATGGCACTTAGTGTATGTATTTTTTTAGAATATGTCATCTTTGGTTCTGTAGGCTTAATCATGGTATTGAATCGAGTAATTCTATTTATTATGATGCGCATTTTAACTAACATGATAGGATAAAATAATATTTATCTCGTCAATTCGAGTCTTTATAATGGTCGCGTGCTAGCCCTGCTGGTAACAAACGGACGGACAGACGGATAGCTAAGCCTTAGTAATAGAGTCCCATTTTACTCTTTAGAGCACTAAAAAATACAAAACGAAATATACACTAAAAGAAAATACTACATTTTAAGCATTCGTTAGTGTCGTGTTTCAATGTTGGAAAAAGAAAGCAATCAGACTCCCTGAGGCTTTCTGCGGTTTTAAGCCATTCTTTCGAATCACTACCAGGCTGAATTTCAAAGTAAAACATTAAATAAAAAATTCTCTCTAATTCCGCCTTGTCCTAGATTGATAAGGTGAAAACTTTGTTCAAGGTCGTCGAAACACTTTGATAAGTCGTGTTTTGTGTCGCCAGAACTACATGCCTTAATAGGTGTTGGTAGTACATTTATAAAACTCTTTTGGACTCATAGTAATCTAGAGGATAAAAGCATAACTTATATCTTGGACACAAAAAGATTTGATAGGGCTGAAGTATTCATCCTACTCTTAATCCAATAGTAAAATTTATACGAAGATCGCAATATACCCTTATTATATAGCATTTGTATTTGTATGTTTTAAAGACTGTTCAAAGAATAAAACATAACGAATTTGTAAAAAGAATTTGTAGTTCCTTGTTTGCATCTCTGGCATTAAGACCAATTGACGTGAATGAAATAACTGAACTAATTTTATTAAGACACATCGAAATGTATTTTCTTGAAATCTTAGCACCTTGACACGCCGACATAAGGTCGCGTATTGCATAGAAATCGCCACCATCGACACCGCTCAGACACTGAAATCGTGTTAAAAATCGATAAAAAAATAACGGTAAATGCTATGTAAATTTTGAGCAACCAAAGTCCGAACAATAATGTGAAGATTGTTTTCGAAAAATAAAACTATCGAGTCAAAATCATTAAATCATGTTTTTGAGCAGGTAAAGTATAGAAAAAGATATGAATTTACACATATCAAAATATCATCCGTTCGTCTTGTCATATTCTCATAGTTTGCGATAAAAGTCAATGCATTTTTTCAATATGTTGCCTTAAACGTGCCCTTACACCCCTGTACCATGGAGGTCGTCGTGATAAGATTCCAAGGACAAAACAGTCTCATTTATTAAAATATGTTTTCATAAAACATTATCTTATGATAAAGACAAATTCATAGTATTCGATGCTGTTAGTTGTTTGTTTCAAAAGACGAATTATAATTCCATTTCCACTGAAATAACAATACCCTTACGAATGAAATTCGCTACAAACAAGAAATTAATGAATAATTAATGCAAGATATCAGTTTCAAGACACAAACCTTGAGGAAAACTTATTTGATTTTCCATATGTTGTTTTGTACTGAATCAAGCGTTACAAATCTATCAAAAAACTGTAATTGAATCTGAACTCTATACTATCGACATTAAGTTAAAAATTGGTTGGAGAAATTTGACAGATTTGAACAGATTGGGAATCTACAGCTTGATGTGCTGCCTTCTGTACATATATCAGAGTTGTTATTAAGGCGACATATTGAAAAAATGCATTGACTTTCATCGCAAACTATGACAATATGACAAGACGAACGGATCTGATATTTTGATGTGTGTTAATTCATATCTTTATCTATACTTTGCCTGCTCAAAAACATGATTTCGTTGAAACTGCGAGCTGCCGCTGAGTCGAATGCTGCCCAGCCGAGTTGGATTCGACGATTAACCTCTTTCTCAAAGTTGCACCTACCTAACTGAATTTTATGTCCCAGGTATAGATAATCATCGAAAACTTCGAGCGTGGTGCCTCCAACTACCACAGGAGCAAGTGCAACATGGACGTTTGACATAGTCTTCGTCTTATCCATGTTCATATTAAGACCCATTCCCTGCGAGGCTCCACTGAGGTCATCGCGTATTTTACTCAGGTCCTGCAGGGTCTTAGCCATGACTACGATGTCATCCGCGAATCGTAGGGGAGTGATTGTACCCGCTGTTGAAGTTGAGGCCCATCTAAGTCTAGAAGCTTGACGACATCTTCTAACGCCGCGGTGAACAGCTTAGGCGATATAACATAGCCTTGTCTGACGCCTCCCTGTAGTGGGATAGGCTTCAAATTCTGATCCTGAAGAAGGACTGACATAGTGGCATTTTTATACATAAACTTCAACGCTTTGATGTATCGATTTGGTACCGCTGCAAAAATTGGAGTACAGCCCAGGTCTCGATCGAATCGAAGGCTTTCTCATAGTCCACAAACTCCAAGCAAAGTGGCTGGTTATACTCCTCCGTCTTTTCTATAACCTGCCGCAGAGTATGAATGTGGTGTATGGTGCTAAAGCCTTTTCGGAAACCGGCTTGTGCGAGGCTGGAAGTCGTGTTCAGGAGGCTCTTTTATACCAACTATTTATGCTTAATAATACTTTTATATAATTTATATTTGATCCGTTTCTACGCCATAAATTTACACATATTTTGTATGTGAAAATTTCTACCGACTTGCACGTGTGTTTCATTCACAGGTTTAATTGTTCTTAAAGCGGTGAACTATACATCGGCAAATCTGCATTGTAATTCAAAAACCTTTTGTTATCGCGATAAATGGAGAAACCCTCCAATATGTAGGAGTACCACACGACAACCAACTGCTTATTGTATAGATACATTATATTTTGTATTATATAGAAGAGCTTAATTTGCGCTTCGGGAACTGGTGTACCGTAATTACCAACTCTCATAAACTAGGTGCGTTGTTGACTCGAGGAATTTACACTAAAGTTTTGGTGCTGGCAATTACACTGCGGTTTTGTTTAGATTAGGATTATCATATTAAGGTAATGGATACATACATAACTTCACGCCTTATGGCTATAAAACCATCTGATGTCACGTTTGACAAAATTTGGAGGTATTATGATGATATTATATAGGTAAGAAATAAATTTATAATGCAACAAGGATCGAGACGGCGATCACTCAGGTATTAGACGTATTTACCTATAATTAAATATATGGATACGAAAACATTTTAATTTCTATCGCATTTTTAAAAACAGTCAAGGGGTCGCAATGAAGGGAATGAAATTCGGTATTGTTTTTTGTTGCAGTTTTATGGAGAGTTTTCATGTTCCTAAAAATGTCTCGAATGTAACATGTATCCATTTTACAGAAATGAGACCGCCAGCGAAAAAGGGACAACCTGTTATTGTAGAATTCAGCATATATGTGGTAGATGTGAATTCTATAAACGTTGAAGACATGGATTTCAGGTAAGTTTATAATAATAAATTAACTGTTTGTACATATTTTCTAAGTTTTAGATGCGTAAAATATCTCATCATATTATCACTATTTATATTAATTTCTGAAATGATTAGCAGAATCATTTCAGAAATTGTCATTAACACCCAGAACAGTAGGTTATCACCACGGGTTATCACTGTAGATCGAAGTTCAAAATTTTTGCAGTAATACTGAATAAATAGGACTAAAATTAGCTTATTTTTATTTAAATGCATCTATTTGTGTGCCGTGCGAAACTTGGGATGGAATTTTACACATCCATTTAAAAAAAAACTTATCATTAGAACGTTAAAGGCGGCAACCGGCTGCCTTTGAGAGGTTGGATTTATGGTTTTAAAAAGTAAAAACGAGTGTGTATTAAAGCACTACCAAAACGTGAAATAAATTAAATTCGAATTGATTAAATCGAAATTTGAAGGAGAAAAATTTTGTTATACGTATAACTCTGACAGTCCATTAATACTATATAAATAAAATAACAAAGTATTTAACGAACGTATTCATAGGTTTATATTATTTTGTAACTAACCATACTTTTATAAACAGAACATTAATGTTTATTTAGGTTGTCACTAGTATGTAGCAGGTTCTATAATAACATTGATATATTTTTACCACTTCCCTTATCAATATTTAAAAGTGCTTCAAGCTTTGACCTACGACATTTTACTTTAATATTCTGAAAGTCCCACTGGACCCAACATATCAAAGTAAGACTTGGAGCACTTTACTTTTAAATTCTGAACAAAAATATTCATCAATAAATTATTAGATAATCAACGAAAAAAAAACAACTTCACGTCAAAACTTTGCCTGAGTTGAGAATGTCATCAACGTAAACATTCTCCGAAATCATACATATTTTTTCAAAAGTTTGAAATTTACAATTAAGTACCTACTCAACCGATTTCGATGAAATTCAAATGGAACAAATTATGAAGTATCCTCTATCATATGAAAAATTTTCAAAATCAATTCATAATTGTACGAAATATCGTGTTACAAAGACACAAAAAAACATACAGACGAATTGAGAACCTCCTCCTTTTTTGGAAGTCGGTTGAAAATAAAAGTAGTAGGTGAGTAACTTTTACTCATCGAAAAAATATATTTGCTTTTATGTTTAAGTAAGCAATGTTAAGTAGGTATATGTTTTTTTTTCTAGCATCGTTTCTGATAATAATAATTTATCTCTTTGAACAAATTTCTTCCCAAAACTATCATTACTGAAATATTAATATACAAATATAGGAAAAATATCAACCACTATAAAACTTTTCTCCTCCATTAGAAGAGGATACACATAAAAACAAGGAATCAATAAAATATTGACCAGTGTTATAACAGACTAGCCACCGCGCGCGGTTTTACCGCGTTTTGATCCCGTGGGAATTTCGGGATAGCCTATAACCTTTCTCAAGAGTTGGGCTATCAAACGCAAAAAGAATTTTTCAAATCCCACTTGTAGTTTCTGAGATTAGCGCGTTCAAACAAACAAACAAAAAAAAAAGAACTCTTCAGCTTTATATATTAGTTTATAAATAAAAGCTTGATGTAACTATTGTTATAAGCATGTCGAAGAGGAGGCAATACGTTGGGTTCTTATAAAAAAGTACCTTCCGTGTCGTATATATATTTTTTTTATTTATTTATTTAAAAAACACTTAATCTATTACAGTTTATAACAGATCTTAAATCGCTAAGATTTGTCTGATGTGCAATCACAGTTCAGTCCTTGTATACTTATTTATGGCCCTAATAATTATTTTTACTATATTACACATTATATTATAGCAACTTAAGCAACATATTAAATAATAACAATTAAAAGTTTTTATCTACTTATAAATTATATACCTACCTATGTTTAATTCTTTACATTTCGGAATATAAACTAAAAAAAATTGCTATATCGCAGGAGCTACTATATTAAATATATTCTTAAATAAATCTTTGGTCATTATCACGCACAAAATTCATCATATAATAGTTTACTTGTCAAATTATTAATTTCATTATTGAATGCCATTTATTGCATTTAGAGCTCTCTTTAATTGGGTAACTTCCATAAAATTAGTAGTGGTACTTCGACAGATATTTAGGAGAAATATTTTGCACATTCATACAACTCGAAAGTATTTACCATTTCTTGTATATATTCTAGAGTGGACATGTTCATCAGACAAACATGGAGTGAAAGCCGCCTACAATTGCCAGAAGATATATTTGAAGAGGGCGATGATCACGTCACTCTACCCCCAGAATTCTTCGACAACCTCTGGCATCCAGATCCATATTTTTTGAATTCAAAAGTAACAGGTAAGTTTTTTGTATGAAAAACCTCAGAAATAAGTTTAATTTTAAACTTTATTTTTATAATGCCAGCGTGCAGCATGAAAGTGACACCCGCCCGAGGCAAATTCATGTGATTGTAAAGGATGTTACTTCATATTCTATTTTATAAAGCATTTTCTTAGGTACTCCGTTTTCAGCTTAATCTTCACTTAAAATTATGAAAGAATAAATTGAACTGTCATTAGATGGGAACACTGATAAAAGTCCAAATTTGAAACCTCTTCGGAATCCTGATTAGGATATTACCACAGTTAAGTACAGTTATCTACATTCAACTTCTTACAAACGGGCGAAACATGAGCTATACCTGCGCGGCTAGATCTCAGCATGCGCTCGGCATGTGGCCAGACGCGAGTGTCTGCATACCATAAAAATTGTTGGTTCAGCTTTACGTTAATATGCGGATTTTTATACTTTAAAATTTAATTATACATCTTTTCGTGCGTCTCAGTCGAGGCGCAAGTATTTTTCGGTCGTTAATTTATTAGACCGATTTTTTATTCAAACGTAAACATGTTTTTTTTGCAAAACGTATTTTTGTTGAACACTTCCTATTCATTTTACAAAATATTTTATTTGTTTATATAAAAAAAGTATATTTGCAGTCCCAAAACTAAATGGAAGTAAACACAAAGTAGGCAAACACTGAAGGCGGGCAGCCCTATCACATGTAAACGGACCGCGGCGCTGTAGGCATTTATTTCAAAATGCGGACGAGTTGAATTACTGCAGATATCTGTACTGTGATATTACAAAATAAAAATAAGACTAAATTGTACGGTTAGGTATAGGTATAAAGATACTCTGCTCGATTTTTTTTTATAATCAAATAAGCAATTCGAACATTACGTTACATAACATTACCTTTTCACCTAAAATTTGGGTATTTCTATAAAAACCGTGAAAAAAATTTGTTTTTGTCACATTTTTCTTTTTTCCTGCTAGTCTACACGACTTAGTTTATACATTACTTTGTTTTTAGAATTTGGCTATTTTTATTAAACCATCGTCATTTTTTTGGCGACTGTCGTATTTCCCATGTTTTGCCAGTTCAGCAAGATTATCTGCGATATCTACAGTCACAGATCGGTTAGATTCAGTATAGGTCGGTTGAATAAGATGAAATGAGAAGATTTCAATCTTATGCAAATGTTACACTTTTGGGAAGTGCTCACTTTTCATAGTCGAAGTTCGACCATTATCTGAGTAATTATGAGATAACGCAAGAACCTCTCTTATATTTTGATGTCAGCTATTGTACAAGTGTATTGTTTTTCGTATTTTTGACTTAAGGTTAGTTTTTTATTTAATTATTCATGTACAAACAGAGATTAAAGTACAGGGTTACTTGAGTATTAGGTAATGTATGTTTAAAGGTGCAGCCTATGCAGGTGCAGTGTATGTCTATGATAGGAAAAAAATATAAAATAAAATATATATAAACAAATATTAAAGAAGTAATATACAGAAAAGCAGTAAAGTATACAAAGATTCTATAGGACTCTAACACTATATAATTAGAGTTGGTTAAGCTGTATCACTTTTTAGAAGTTTTCACTTTATTCAAATTATTGTATTAAGTAACAAATATTTGTATTAAATAAAGGTTCTCTACTGTGAAACTTTTGGGTTTTGATAGAAATATCAAGTTTAAATTGGTTTATTACTGTGATAGTGTTTCTGTCTTAAATTACTAAAGTGGTTTAACGTTCATAAAAATGACTTATAATTTATTCACAAATCTTTCAATGAAGCTAGAAATTTGATTTAAAAACCATTTTAGAATGTGTCCTTAGAAGATCCGGTAAAGATAAGCGTTAAGTTTCTTACCTTCACTGCTGAGATACTCATTGATTGTGAAAATGCAAAATGCACAGATTCATAAATAATCTGGATATTTTTGACTAATTTATACAATCAATAAACAAGTGAAGCCGGAAAATAAATTACAAGTTGTTTAAAATAGATTTACAGTAGAAACTCCTCAGAGTATTATAATATTCTAGCCTATCAAATCTGAAATTCATCATAATCTCATCACGCAAAAACTATTTGGACTGACTGAATTAAATGTATAAAATATAACACAAGAAGAATTTTAAAGTGCCAACAAGCAATTATTTCGATAAGTAGTAATAAACACTCTCGGATAGGTAACTACAAGGCTTTTCTACTAGTGTGTTATGATAGTGAGATATGATTCTGTCCGGAACACAACTGATGCTTGGTAGTTGACGTCGAGAGAGGGAGAAATACTTACAACCAATTTGGTACTTGCTAGGTGATTTTTTCTTATCAAAGATGGGAACATGGTACCTGCAAATGGTCTTGCCACACTGATAGTACCGGCTCAGTGAAATTTCATTGCAAGTTTTGGGTACCATCGGTGGTGGCAATAAATCCAAAGTTAAGACCAAACTCGATTAAAGAGGTGTGAGTTTGAAAAATGAAACAAAAGTATTTACTGTATTCAATTAATTTGAATTGCACTTTATTCAAAAACTTTATGGTGTGGAGATAACTAGTATATTATTTTAAATTACGTACAAAAATAGGTGACTGAACAATGAAAATATTTTTTTTTTGCTTAGAATGTGAAATTGAAACTAAAATAAGTTATTTGTTCTGCAAAATTATTGATAAAACAATGACTTGAGAGTGAAAGCGATCATATTTATACTAACAATGATTATTTTGTTCGGTTTTTGTATGTTTCTATGAACCCCAAAATAATATTTGGTTACGTTTCTATATTGCTGCTACTCTAAGCATTAATCTGTTAATTATTATTTACCTATTCAATGATTTCCATAGTGATATATTTTCAATAATTTATAAGAAAAAAGTTTACAAAGAAAATACTGTCCACATTGTAACTCCACAAAGCGCTACAAATGTGCGTCTTTGATACTCGAAATGGCATCATTTACAAGTGGTAACTAAATAATTACCAAAACACAATCAAATAAATCACATTTTTTTTCAAAAGCATGGTCATGCACAGCTATACAGCACTATTCATAATCCATCTTATTCCAAAATATATTTTCTTCACTAAAATGATGTCATTTCATTTCGAAAAAGCAGTTTGAACTTAATACTTGGACAAAAACCTCTAGTGTTTTAAATTAGGTATCTAAATATTTAGTTACTTCAATTTTCATGTATTTTTAGGAGGAGCCCTACACTACCGCCATCGCTCCCATTCAGCTGGTACGAAAGTATTGTGGCACTTAAAGTTTCGATTTTAGAAAAAAAAAACATTGTAATGGCAAACATCCATCATTTCACTCAATCTATCAATGCTTTGTGATATGTTCACTTTAATTATTTCACAGTGTAGTGAATGTATTTTTTATATCAATGTGAAAATTTTCCCTTCTATGAATTCAATTTAAATTATTGATTGATCCTTTCTTAATAAGCAAATATGTAATTAAATAATCTAGCCGAAGAGTTAGTACCACGGTGAATGTGTAATTTGTATAAAAAGGAGAAATTGAATTCATTATAATTTTGTAGATACTAAGTAAAACCTTTACTTAAATTTACTAAACACTACCCGTAATATACACACAATTACAAATTATGATCTAAATATAATAAATGTTTTGTATGCCGTACCTGTGTATGTGACATAACACGTTGGTTTGATTAATGTAATTAATTAATGTAATTGAAGCCTCAATTTTACTCACATCTATCTAACATTGTACACATGCTGAAGTAAAATACTAAGGTAGATTATACCGACTTTGTGTTTGTGTGCATATTATACAACGTGTAACAAAATGGCGAGATAAAACTTAAGGGTTAGCTTCTATACCATACGTGTAATATACAGTAAAATAATTAGCATGATCAGTGCTGGTATAGACTTTCATACAAATCTATTTAATTATTTTACAACAAAATGAGGAGTAGGCGAACAAAACGTAACTTTTCCAGTTTTAAGAGATTTTACTTTTTTTTAAGTTTCGCGTCGGCAACCCTGATACCTATCGATCGATGCAATAAAACTCACCAAAAAGCTTTTTCTTTGGCTTAAAATTGATCCCGAATTATTGCTATTCTTTCAAAACGACACTTTTTTCAAAATTACATCCAACTATTATCAGTCTATACAAAATACTTTCAAAAAGAAACTTTTACTATACCAAAGGAGCGTTTACAAAATTCGGTCTAACAAAAAGCAACTATTCCATTTGAAATGATAGCAACACCATATTGATTTGTCATTATGGCTTTGACGGATTCGAAGACTGTAAAACGAAATGGTACTGTTGTAGGGAAGTTGCAGTACATTAAAATTATATATTTAGTTCTGGCAATGAACCCAAGCTGCATTTGCTAAAAAGACGAAAATCTTTCGAGAATCTTACATTGAGTAGATTAAAAATGGGCGTGTCATTAGTACTGCTAAAAAATAACGTTATGTCATTGTTAACAAAAATATATGGAGAGGATAGGAGGAGTAATGATGAGCTAGCTTGGTACAATACAGTATCTACTGAATATTAAAGACTATGGAGACATTGGTGACGGAGACAAGGAGATGAACGAATCCCGCTACTGCATTTTCTTAGAACACTGTCCAGTTCATGTATAATTTAAAGTTTAAATGTCAAACCAAGTTTAAATAAAAAAAAATGTTCCTAGTAACAGAACCTATTCAAAGGCTGTTGCAGGATTCGTTCATTTTCTATCATTAACGAATCCTGACTCTGCAATACCTAATCATTTTTGAAAGAGTAATGTTCACGGTCCAGGCAGTCTCTGACCTGTCAAACTACTTTTGTTAGGCATGTGAATGTATAAAGATGATATTGTCAATATTGTCATTGAAATGCTGCCTATTCATATCTAAATGGATGGCACGACTTTGGTCAAGTCTGACCTAGGTCAAATTGGTAATTCGTCAAGTCCTCTATTCGACATATTATGAAATTTACCAAACATGCTATTCGTCAACTTAATCAAGTACAGTCATTAGCAATAGAAGTACACTAGTTTATTTTCTTACTCATGCAATCAATAAAAATAAATATAAAAAGAATACAACACAACATATCTTAAGTTATCGTCTTTTGCCATTGCTCTAGAAAATATATTTGAAATGCAGACTTGACTTAATTTCTCAGAAACGATTTAGGGATTTAAATTTCAAGTAAATGAAACGTGTAGTCTATTGAGTATCTTGAGAGGGTGAAATATTAATATCCTTGCTGCGGTTCTAATATAAGTAAATGATTTGGAATTAACCGAAAATGAGCTATTATTTGCACTGTATGTTGTTTTAATACATATCATGAATTGTCAAAAATATGACAGGTTAGCTATGAACATTACTCTTTCTAAACAGTTTGGAATTAAAGTTGATTCTTAGAATTTAAAATTTTCATAACTGTCACTTTTCCCAAGGTATTCCTACAAAACGTAACTTTTCCATAAAACGACCCGACAAAAAGGCATATCTAAGTTTTATCCCAACAAAACGTAACTTCTCCAAATTTATTTTACAAATAACATCAATAATATATAATGTTTTTTAAATGTACAAAATACAATAATTTCATTGTTTTTTTATCTAATTTGATGCTAAAATTTTAACACTGAATGTTTTCAGCATAAATAGTTATACAGTTTTATTTAATTTCTGTAAAATTTAAAAAAGTGGAAAAGTGACGTTTTGTTCGCCAACTCCTCAAATATTTTGACAACCCAAGTCAACCTAAAGCCACGGTTACACTAGGGGACAAATGGAGCAACATGTTGCGGAACATGTTCCTCAACAACTACGTGGAACGTGCCGAGATACATGTCGCGGGTCATTTTGTCGACCACACTTCTCAGTGTTTATAGAAATGTCGCCCGAGGAGGTTGTGGCTATTAGTGCTGCGTACATAGTAATTACATCGAGTGTGTTGAAACGGAGAAAGAGAAGGTGGTGGATGCGGAATTTCTTATTACAACGAGAAAGAAGAGTTAATATTCTAAGTGATCTCCGAATGTCTGACGGATCGTTTGTGAATTTTACTGGCATGTCATCATCTGATTTTGAAACTTTATTGCAAATGATCGCACCTTCCAATGCTAAACAGGATACAATATTAAGGAACTTTCGTTTCTATATCTTTTCTTGGTAATTTAAGCGCCTTGGCAATATCCTCCCATGCATCATTCTTCTTTATTTTATTTCGATAGTCACTATGTGAAGTATCTCACAACAAGTTATGACTTTCAAAAAGCTCTATAAGCAAAAGCACGGTTTCATTTCCCCACACTATAGACATTTTAAAAGGCACGTTGCGTACGCGACTACACTTGGCGACAAATGACGCAACACTGACGCGGGACACGTGCGCCCGCTCTCGAGGCGGGAGCAAGCAACATGCCCCGCGTCACGTAAAATGTTGCGGGTCATGTTGCGGGACACTATGCAACGTTGCAGCGTCACGTAAATTTTGTGTTTCGCGTCATGTTGCGGGACAAAATGTTCCCTAGTGTATCCGGGGCTTAATAAGCTAAAACAAGACTCCTACCGCAGTCAGTGACCTTATGACTTTTCCCGCGCCGGCTGAACTTTGTAGTATTTGTCTTAGTTCCCCATAACTTTATTTTTACACCATCTGTTATCGAATAGATTTCATCAAAAGCTAACAGCTGTTTTTAGGGTTGACATTTAGATATTTTGATCTAGACTTTGAACTTGTTTTTCGACCGAACCGTAAGGATAACAAATTTATGTTACTGTTACTCATAAACTAGATCACCAAATATACAATTCCCTTAAGTACTATATCTTCATTATGTTACACATTGTATAAATAATTATTCTTCCATTATATCTTAAATGAATGTGATTCAAATTAACTGACATATTTTTTGGGATATGAAACTAATAAAAATATTTATTTGTGTTTCAGAAATTGCAGAATTAACACACAAGTTTTCTTCAGTAACTCTGTACAGAAATCAAACGGTTCGATACTCGGCAAGGATGCACGCCATCATTGCTTGTCAGATGGAATTCCAACTCTATCCAATGGATATTCAATCTTGCCCTATTTACATAGAAAGCTGTAAGTTTATATCTAGCTACAAACTTTATCATCCTACAAAAGGTTATACAGGGTGATTGGTGACGAACTTTCGGAAGATTTCTCAGTAAATAATTAAAATGTGTTTTAATTATATTTTTTCTATTCATTCTTTTTCAAAATTTCAAAAGTGACCCACCAGTTACCCTGTCTATTAATAATACCTTAAGATTAAATTAACTTCGGGTGGTCTTCGTCGGGTCCCAGCCAGACAATTAAGAAAATTAACTTTTCTAATAAATGAAAAATGATCTAAAAACTAATACAAGGATACTCCTTAACACAAGCTTGTATTAAAAGCTTACTTTGGGACCACAAACGTAGTTGATTTGTAAGTAAAGGTAATTTATTATGAACTTAAATAAATACACTGAGTGTGCGTCCAAACTGCGAGCCTAGCGCGGTGGCGGCGACTGAAGCGAAATATTAAACATATGTAACCATACTGAAGTATCCATACTGAAGTGACTAAGGCGGAAGCCTAGCGCGACCGGACTGAGCGAGTCAGCGTGCGTAGTTTTCAAACTTTCTTTTCCGCGCTTTCTGCCATACTACGGGCCTAAACAACAAGCTTAACCAATGCGTGGGTGGCGGGGGTAACAAACCAGTTCGGTGATAATTGAAAAATGTGCTAAATAAAAATAAATTTTATAATCTAAATACAAAAAAAATTCAGAGCATTAAAAAAACCGACTTCACGTCAACACTTTGGCCGACTAAATAGTGTTATCCACGTAAACATTCTCCGAAATCATATATTGTTTCAAAAATTTTAAATTTTCAATGAAATACCCAACCGATTTCGAAGAAATTTATATGGGACCAACTATGAAGTATTTCCTATCATATTAAAGAATTTTTAAAATCGATTCAGAATAATCTGAAAAATACATAGTCTGTATGTTTTAGTCTGGAATTGAGAACCTGCTGTTTTTTTGGAAGTCAGTTGAAAACTGAATAAACATTATTAAACCAGTTGTGACCTTCACTTCCGTAAGAAGGGAAATGAGTAGAAATAAAAAAAAAATTACGTCTAGAAATATCCGTATTTATTAAAGTATCTACTTATAAATTTTCACAAATAAAAATAAGTGGGACCTTGGCGATTTCTGGTCGGTACTAGGTGTGAGGTGCAAAAGGCATAAAATGGTATAAAAGGCCGGTAGACGAATATTAGTGTAAATAAAGTTAAAATTAAAAACTCTGCTTAGAAGTGTAGGTGAACTGTCTTGCACACTCTGCTTAGAAGGGTAGGTGTACCGTCTTGCTAACTATGCTTAGAAGGGTAGGTGAACCGTCTCGTCTCGTCAAACACGCCGATTTCTCGCCCCTGCCCAAACACTCCTGTTAAGGAGCAAAATGAAACCCTGGGACCAGCCAAACACCTTCTCGTAACCGGACGGACGGGGATCCCGAAGATCAGTATAAAGTTATTTAAGATAATAACTTGTATGCAAATCACTGGCACAACTAGGCGTGCCCTACTGCGCAATTCCAACTTTATTTACTAAAAGAATCACAACACATTTAATAAAACAATAAAAACCGGCGACGCTTGCCACCAGCGGAGATGAAAAAGGACGCCATCTTGTTGTTAACTTTTTAAGACGCCCTCGACGCAGGCAAAGGTATTATTCTATACAGCCTAGTCCGAATGTGCAAAAAATTGTAGGAACAAAACTTAAGGGTTACACAGTTCAGTCTTGTCGCTCGGCGTTTCTTGTAAAATTTGTTTTATTTTTACCGCAGAGTTATAAAAACAATTTCTCCTCAAGACTGATAGGTAGGTACTTTTGTAAAAGTTCTTACCTATCTTATGAGTTTAGCAAATGTTACTTAAAATGTTGACACGGATATACGAGTGAATTTTAAAAAATTCTCAATTCTTCACACAAATATAAAAATTCTTAACATTTTTTTTAAACAGAAGAAGGAAACACCAAATCGTTTTCCATAGCTTTCAAAACCTAATATAACTCAAACCGCTACAAGAGTTCGCGCGTCACTGTCGCCACCGCACGCCGCAGGCCGCCGCGCTCACATTAGACCCCTGTCACCGCGCATTCAGTGTCACAAACATTATAATATCATACAATTATCCACCGAAATCGAGATTTAAATCCAAGACGTCTAGCAAATTTTAACGCTAACATCGTCAACGCTATATTAATGGAGTACTTTATACAGTTTCTTATAGCAATCAAAAAGTGAGGTTTCGCTGGAGTGAGTCCGGTGTGACCATCAACCCCGAACTGAAGTTATTGCAGTACCATATCGGACAACCTTTGCGGCTCGAAGAAACAAATGGATACATGATCGATAAAGATGGTGTGTCTGTATTTTATTTATTTGTAATAATAATTTTTGCAATAGATAACTAAAAATGCTACGTTTATTATTTAAATTATTGCATGTTAAATAGTCCTATAACTAAATCTTTCGCTGGGAAGTAAAAACATATAATGACAACTTTTTTATTACAAGTTTTGTAAAACGATAAAAAAAAGTTATACTTAACTTGTGTATTCAAAAAGACATTTTGCTTTATTATTGATCTCGAAATGCCTTGATTTCTTCTTTTTTAAGATAGTTCGTATTCTTGTTACCTCTAAAAATATCGTCTTAAGAAACTTTATAGTACTTCAATTTTTCATATACCGAGAAAAATTGAAGTGTACAAAGTATTATGAAATGTACAAAGCTTTTGCAATACCGAGGGTGTACCAACGAATTTATTATGTACGAAGTTGTTTTCGACTATTTTTGGAAATCTAGAACCATAAATACAACATGCTATAGTTTCCAACCTGTGCCTTAGGTTCAAACATTTTTTTTTCCGACGCTACGTATTTTCGATTCTTGTTCAGTTTTTTACTAAAGATTTATAGATGTATCACTATCATACTCAAATTTAACAATATCAATCTTAAGAAGTTCAAAAGATAATTTTTAGAAATTAATTGATAAGGAATCACAAATCTTTATGATACTATCCTTTATCATCAAATGCTGTTGGATATTTTAGAATATCCTGACTGCTTCAGTAACTTTTTAATAGACGTGGTTTAAAAAAAATATTCTATTGATTCCTAAAAAATCAAATATAGGTATTGGAAGTGTCAAAATCAAAAATATTTCTTTATTTCAGGAAACTATTCAAGGCTTGTTGTTTACTTTCGGTTTGAAAGACAAATCGGACACCATCTCATTCAAACCTTTGCGCCATCAACTTTGGTGGTCATGCTCTCCTGGTTCAGTTTTTGGCTTGACTTGGATGCAATACCTGGAAGGGTTACTTTGCTGGTAACCTGCATGTTGACTTTGGTCACTATGTTTACTGGATTAAGAGCTGATATTCCACCTGTAGCGTATGTTAAGGTTAGTTCCCAACATTATTTTCTTCGCTTAGCATTGTCTGTGTTTTTAATCTTTTGCATAAAATGGTATTGAAGATTATCGGGATCTTAACAGCGAACTGGTGCTGTTAAGATCCCGATAATACTGCTGAAAGAATGTATCACAATATTATTGCATTAGCATTCAGACAGATCGAGTGCTTGTTTTCCTACTTATTTTATTTTTAAATGTTTTGATTTCGTCCCCATCGTCGTTTAACGAAAATATGGATTTACAGATTCCTAGTATAGCCATAGTCCTATTATTTATTTTTTATATTGACTATAGGTATTAAGTATACTAAAGTTATCCTGGTGTTGTGGTAACTGTCTGTATCATACGATATCGCAGGTTAAGTAATCGGTGAGTGACCATTCATTTCTCACGGTGACTCATGTGCTTTGGAGGGCACATTAAGGAGTTGGTCCCGGGTGCTGTACACTTGTATACATTAGTTGTTAGGGTTTATCAGAAGCCATTTTGGCGCCCTCAAAATTCTGACATCCAATACCAAGCACTAGGCCAGTTTGGTGGATTATGGCCTATACTTCCTGGTCACCCCGGAGGAGAGACTCATGCTCTGCAGTGGGCTCATTACAAAGAGTTGTGATGAATGGTGACTAAACCCTAGTTTGACCGCAAGCTCACAATATGATGGCACGTGAATATAAGGACGAAGATGACAACGTACGGATTTAGTCACTGCTGGTGATTTTATATGAAAAGTAGCCACTCTGATTGGTCGGCTTGTATGACACTTGGGCGCGCAATATATTACTAAAATAATCAAATGATTTTTTATTTAAGTAATACATTATTTTTATTTAAGTAATTTATTTATTTTATTCATTTATTTACTTTAACTTAAACGATACAGTACCAATTACATAAGTTAAAGAAAGTCACAATTTGTCATTATATATAAAAAAAAATGAAATACAATATGAACATATGTCAAAAGAATAATAATTAAGAAACAAAAACAAAAGAAAAATAATAATTATACTATAAGAAAAAAAAAGAAAAGTAATAATATATTAATATACAACTTTCTCAAACTTAGCGTTTTAAATCGTATAATTATATATTTTTATATTATAGATCGTTCATTGATAATATTTCACTATTGTTTCACTATATTTCATGGATACATATTTTATGTATTGAAATATTTTATTGTATGTATCTATTTAGTATTAAGTGTATGTAATATGTCTTTATTGGCTTGTAAGTAAATTGTACGCACTTAATTTGTTCTTTTTATTCTCATTCTCCAGCCTCAGCCTTGCTGGTAGAAATTTCTAATAGAAATAAGCTTTACCTTTGTACATTTCGTTTTAATTTATATATTTCTATAATTAAGTTTCTATATGTGTACATAAATTATTAAATAAAATTAATAAGTAATATATTGAAGCCCTTCAAATTTTTTGTCATGTTACAGGCATTGGATCTTTGGATGGCAGGCTGTATGTTGTTCGTATTTGCTGCACTTGGTGAATTTGTGGTCGTTAAGGTGTTAGACAAGCAATACCAAATGAACAAAAGCAAGGCTCAGGAAGCTATGCCAAGAATAATTCCAGTGGTCAGTAACATTTGGTTTTGAATAATTTCGAAATAATAGGTTGTTGTAGTTTGGAAGGTAAAACATGGAAGATAAACGTTTAATCCCATTTATTTATCCCGGCGCGAAAGACGGCTCTTTTATATTTAACATGTTTCGCTGTGTTTGCTTGCATGTTTAAAGCCATGTTTTCCCAAACGGATAAAACAGATCCAACCACTTATGAGAGTCTTATTAATGTATTTAAAAATGATTTGATTGAAATATCATAAGAAAAAGTTGCAGAATCTAATTCAAAGGTGAAATCCAAAAGTGAAGGAAACTAAAGTATTTTTTTTGGATTCACGTTTTTTTTTATTCAATAACTTGGAAATTAGACCTTAAAAAGTAACTAAATGACAATAACTCTTATCTATATAAGACTCAGGTATTAAAATATTTAAAAGTATTACTGTGATCTTTAATACCACGCGACATAAACTGTAATAATTCACACTAAAAGTTTTGCGTCATTTTAAAAACCAACACGCTTTAAAAAATATATGTGTCCTGTTTTTCAAAATGCTCTCCTTTCATCGTCAACCTGGTAACGTTCACTGTTAGACATAAGCCTCCCCAAAGGTTCTCCAAGTCACTTGATCCAATGCCGCCCTCACCCAGTGTTTACCGGTGACCTTAACCAGGTCGTCGGACTATCTTACGGGGACCTACCTACGCTGCGTCTCCCAGTTCGTGGCCGCCACTCAAAATATTTTCTACCCTAAAGCCATCAGTTCTACAAGCTTTATGCCTTGCCCATTTCCACTTTAGCTTTGCAATCCTTCTGGTTTTGTCAGTGGCTTTAGCTCGTCTGCAAATCTCTTTATTTCTGATTCGATCCCGCAGGGTAACTCTGAGCATAGCATAAAATACGTTTACGACGGGTGACAAGTAGAACATTTTCGGTAGCTAAAAATGACTTTGTTTTGTTAGCGCGAAGAAGCGTTGCCATGATGTAGAACACGGCTTTTTGGTCGTCTTATTTAAACATTTTCTAGCACCCTGGGTAGAAAAACTGGTAGAAAACCACACGGCATTAACAATCTTTCAATAGTGCAGATGGGACCAGTAGTTAAGAAATCTGCCTCACTTTTGTTGGCATGTTCTCATTTTCAAGTACCCATTCAAAAGATTGCTTTTTTTCGGTTTCAAAACCATAATTGACGACCGGCTGGTGTAGGGGTAGCGTACATTGCCTTCTATGCCAGAGGTCCTGGGTTCGAATCCCGGCGGTGGCGTATATTTGTGTGATGAACACAGATAGGTATTAGTCGTCAAGTCATGGATGTTTATTTAAGTTTATCCTAATAAAAAATATGTATTTATTCAATATGTATGTGTATATATTTCTTAAGTATATCAGTTATCTAGTATCCATAACACAAGTTCTTTAAGAAACTTAATTTGGGCTAGATAATGTTGTGTGAGTGTCAGAAATATTTATTTATTTATTTATTAATTCCACGATTCGTCTCCTGTGAAAATGTTATAAACAGCATCCGACTTTTCGTGGTCGTACTTTAGTAGCATATCGTCGGATAAATTCGCAAACCTCGTAACTCCACTTTTGTGTCAAATCGACTTTTTTATGTTATTCAATGGTAAATTTCTGAACGCACCTGATCGCAAAACTCTAAATTCCGTTAAAAAGTCGGTTACAATTTTAAAAGTGAATTAGAAATCCTCGTAACTCCAGCCCGCCATTTTGTTAGAGGAAGACCACGTATGTCCCCCGCGCAGTACTGTTGACGATAGCGTCGTGACCGCACGCGGCGTGCCACCCATATTTTGTGTTATAATTGTGAAGAAACGGGTAAGTACGAGTTTTATTGATACTATTTTGTTAGTGCTAATACCTATCAGCATAAAAATAATTATTTGTTACCATGATATGGCTATATTTCTCAAAAAATCATACATAACTGCTTGCCGCGGAGATACGTGGTTTGCTTATTTTTGTTTTTTATTCGTTGGAGAATTTAAGTGGTTTTCTACGCAAACATTTTTATAAGCTTTTATAATATTTTAACATGCAATGTATGCAAGTATGTTGTATGTATATTTCGAGTGGAATTTTGCAACTCTATTTTGAAGAATCTAAGTACAGTCACGTCTAATTAATACACTCCAGTTTAACAAATTAATGTAAACATTCCAAAAAAATATACCCAGAGTGGTGTTTAAAATTATTTATAAGTTTATTAAATTATAATTAACACTACTCTGGGTACTTTTTTTGGAACATTTTGTTTATATTAATTTATTAAACTGGAGTATATACGTACTATTATTAAACTTGACTATACCTTCAACCGATTGAGTTGAAACTTTGTATACTTGTAAATTTTCGATAACAACACGTTAACTTGATACTATGGAGCTGATCTGATGATGGAGACGGAAGGTGGCCATTGGTGGAACTTAACACAACCCTATCGAGTTTGGGCTCTTATGGTTCGTCTTGACGAGTAAGTTCTTTGGTAGGTAAATAGTGCCCAGGGTCTGATGATGGAGTGGCCATAGGAACTCGGTAGTTAAATGACATAATGTTATTGTGTTTGGTTTCATATGATTTATTTTTACGAAATTCATGTGTACCTAATAATAAGAACGAGTGACAAAAATTTAATAACTTATTTTTTGTTATAGATACCTACAAAATGGATCGCAGAGCCAGAATTAATAAAATATTTTCTAATATCAAAAAAAATACACCGGAAATAGAATATGGGTATTCAGTATTTAATTATGAATGCCAGCCGGATGGATCCCTAGCTTTAACAAATGCAGATCATATTCCATCGCCACCAGATGCCTGTATTTTAAGTAAGGAAATCACTGCACCGCTTTACCCTGATTATGAGTGTCAGCCTGATGTACCACTTACCTTACCAGCACTTACCTTACCTGCACGAGATCACGTTGCATCGCCACAAGATTCCTGTATTTTTAACCATGAAATCACCGCACCACTTCACCCTGCTTATGAGTGTCAGCCTGATGAACCGCTTACCTTACCTGCACTTACCTTACCTGCACGAGATCACGTTGCATCGCCACAAGATTCCTGTATTTTTAACCATGAAATCACCGCACCACTTCACCCTGCTTATGAGTGTCAGCCTGATGTACCGCTTACTTTACCTGCACTTACCTTACCTGCACGAGATCACGTTGCATCGCCACAAGATTCCTGTATTTTTAACCATGAAATCACCGCACCACTTCACCCTGCTTATGAGTGTCAGCCTGATGTACCATTTAACTTGCCAGAACAAGAACATCACGTTCAATCTCCACAAGATGTCTGTAATTCTAGCCAGGTACCTACCGATTTTCAGAGCATTCCCGAGAGTTGTGACGTGAGTTCATTTGATGAAATTGACCAATCTTCACCTAGCATTTTAAATCCGGCTTTAATTTGTATGGAAGACAACTTGGAGCTTGCGAGCGTTTTGGATCCTGAAACTTCTGCGACTGGAGAACACAGCCCAAAGAAAACTGAAGCTGAAATTGAAGAAGAAGATACACCAAAGCGAAAAAGATCTAAAACAAGTAGTGAGAATAATTGGGAAAAAAACAAAACCAAAGAATTAAGAGAAAAAGGTAAACAGTACAGAGGAAAAAAAAAGGAAGGAAATGTATGGGTATATAGTAAAGTAAAAGAGGAGAGAAGACTGAAACCTAGGTGCAATTGCAAATTGAGCAGCAAAGAAACTAAGTTTAAATGCTTACAGATTACAGACGAGAAGAGAGATGAGATTTTTTTCAATTTTTGGAATAACATGACATGGAAAGAAAAGAAAATTTACGTCAAAACATTAACTATAGTAAAACCAATTAAGAGAAAAAGATGTGATAATGAAAACTCAAGAAGAAAAAAATCATTAGAACTGTATTTGGAGGTAGATTCTGTTAAGTATAGAGTTTGCAAATCTATGTTTTTAAATACACTGGTAATTGGAGAGTGGATGATGCTTAACTGGACCCAAAATAATAAGAAAAATACTGAAAGATCGGAAGACGGAACTAATGAAGAAACTGTAAGGAAAGATAATGTAACCAGACAACAAGATGAAAATTTAAAGAAAGAAAAACAGGTCAAAACTTTTTTTGAAGCATTACCAAAACTTGAAAGCCACTATTGTAGATCACAATCATCCAAGTTGTATTTAGAACCACACTGGGAGACGAAAACTCAATTGTTATTGGAGTACAATGATGTGTTTGCCAAAGAGAAAGGATATGACCCCGTTTCTATTACAACTTTGTCCAGTGTATTTAAAAATATGAATTTGGGATTGTTTAGACCAAAAAAAGATTTATGCGACCTCTGCGAAGCTTTTAAATGTAAAAATGTTACAGAAGAAAAATATACCAAACACATTAAAATGAAAGATGCTGCTAGAAAGGAGAAGAACCTCGACAAAGAGAGTGATAAAGAAGTTTTGACGATGGATTTACAATCTGTTTTGCTGTGTCCCAAATCCAATGCATCAGCTCTTTACTATAAAACTAAATTGGCTGTACACAATTTCACTGCCTATGACATTAAAAGATCAGAGGGATACTGCTTTATTTGGAACGAAACAGAAGGTGGATTAACTGCCAATGAATTTGCGTCAACAATAGTACGAATATTGGAGTTGTTCAAGGAAAAACACAATTTGAAAGAAGGTTCAGAAATTATTTTATTCAGCGACGGATGTACCTACCAAAATAGGAACGTTACCCTTTCCAATGCTCTCCTAAATTTTGCCGTTCAGCATAAAATAATAATTGTACAGAAAATATTGGAAAAGGGACACACGCAAATGGAGGCAGACTCAATGCACTCGGTAATAGAAAGACAAATTCGAAACAGGAAAATTAATGTACCGGCAGATTATGTCAATATTGCTAAAACAGCTTGCAAAAAAAAACCGTATTATGTTGAATACCTTGACCATTCCTTTTTTAGAAAATTTGATAATATGAAAACATACAAAACCATAAGACCAGGGAGAAAGGCAGGAGATCCAGTTGTTACCGACCTGAGACAGTTGAAATACTTACCAGAAGGTCACATCTTGTATCGTTTAGGATTTACTGAAGACTGCGAAGAAAACCCTCTGCCTGCTAGAGTTAAATTGACTGATCATGTTAGTTTTCAAGACTTACCACAGCTTTACACTGAAAGACTGAAAATCAAGAAGTCCAAATATGAACATCTTCAACAGTTGAAAGTTGTACTGGAAGGAGATTATCACGCGTTTTATGATGCCATTCCTTATGAATAGCTGGTTTACTTTAGGTTTTAGAATTTATTTTATTTAGTTTCCAAACGTTTCATTAAGTAATAATTATGATCTCAGCCATTGCTAGTTGATTTTTTTATTTTTTTGTCCTTGCTTATAATTTATAATTGTTATTGTAACTTTAAAGTCTGATTTAAATACTTAAGTACCTAAGTGAATAATTATTATTATAGTTCAAACTGTCTTCAGAAGGCATAAAAATTCCTTACCTTGTTTTAAGAGATTTTGTGATACTTGTATAGGTAGTTTATAACTTTTGATAAAACTTATTCTGGGTTTAAAAATGCCAGATTTGATTTAAAGGAAGGTAACAAATGTCAAGAATAAGCTTAATTTTTTGGAGAAACTGTTTTAATGTTAAGAGAATTTGTTAATGTTTGTTAAAACTTTTCTAATAAAACATAACGTTTACTCCGAGTTTTGAGAGTACTAGACTAGATATAAGTATATTAACATACAGAATTTTAAAGCTTTAAGGCTGTTTTGTTTAAAGTTTTATAAATAAATATTTTTGTACAAATAAGCGTTTAAATTAATACATTCATATTATATAATTGATTTTAATTGCATTATAAATCTTTAAAGCAAAGCTCTTAACTCCCTATTTGCTTATATTTTTCTTCATGGCAATACTTGTAACTCCATGTTCTATTACTCCTCGTTAATAATCACTCAGAATCTTATAAATTTGAATCCTAGTATTTAATTTACGTTATAATTAAAAATAATGTAGACAAGTATTCAAGAAAAATCATCAATTTAACAGTGTTTCAGGACTCCTAATAAATCTCTTCAAAGAAAAACTCGTAACTCCCAAATTACTTTTTTTTTCTTTAGGGCAAAACCAGTAACTCCATTTTTTTTACTGGTTCTCATTTTTCACTTTAAATCTCTTAAAAGATATCTAGGATTATATTTAAGACATTAATAAAAAAAATATCAATAAGCCTTTATGCAAAAAACGTCCGTAATTTAGTTTTTTGTATCTCCTGTAAAATTTGGTCTGATGGAGGTACGAGGATTGCGATTTTAGACGACGATATGTAAGCGCCATTCCATGCAAACCCGCTTCTGCTCCGCTGTCAGTTCCAGTGACAGGTTCCATGAGGAATCCAATGACAACAAAGTTTCCGAACTCTTAATTTTACGTGTAAAATTTTCTGTGTTAATTTGGCTCACACCAGTTCCCAATAGTCCTCGAATTATATCCGCGGGTTTCGAATTATATCCCGCGGGTTTACATTACACCCAGCTAACAATGCAAACAAACTTGTTATATGCACACTAATATTGTGCGGGACTCAAACCCGTATTTTTGATTGTTTTTTTTATTGGATAGCAGTAAAATGTTTTCCCCATTTGGCATACATTATGGTTACCAAGAGTCTACACTATATTTATCTTTTGGTAGCATTTTCTATATACTATATTAGTTGGAGGATTTCTTTTTTTTATTGGTTGTATTTATAAAAGGGCACATCGTATCTCCAATTAAGTGTATTTAACAAGGAAGTATTAATTTAGGAAAACTAACTGGCAGACAACATTATAATGATAGTGTGAACTAGAAGACGTCGATTTGAACCGATGTTGACCGATGAAGACGCGGACTTGCACCGATTAAAACCCCTGGGTGATCCTTCATGCACCATGTGGTTGGTTACCCTGACCAAGCACCAAGGGATTTAATTATTTTTAGGGAAGTTTCGTTCTCACTGCCCACAAGACCCTGGTCCTGTTTCTGACCAGGAAAACGGATTGGGCTACAACCCAGAAGCCAAAGCAATAAAAGTCTGCCAGCCGCTCCTCCAGAGCAGCTGGTAGGATTGATATAAGCGCCCCCGCCCCTTTGCCCTCATCAGTCCCTCTGATAATCAAAGAAAAACTAAGAGGGCCCCGTATCGGTACCACCCATATCTGGGAGGCATTCCCCTATCCGCCACACGGGGACGTGCCCAATGGGAGTTAAAGGGGATAAATTAAATCTTTATTCGTACTTGACTATATGGGTGATGTTAATCTCTCACTCTAATAACTATAATATTGAAAACCTGGACAGCGATCATAGTCAAAGCGCTTTGACTGCCCTTTTTGTGTGAAACAACCTGTATCTGTTTTTCCTGACCACTACAGTTCTTGTACTTTTAAGTGACGAATACCACTATAGTTTTCGTGTTAACTTTCCACCAGGTGGAAAATCGACCAGATGGTAAATCATTAATCGAATAAAATGTCCCATCCTTACTATATAAAAAAATCTTATACTATACAATACATAAACAATAAACCTGTACAGTCCCTATCATAATATGATAGAGACTGTATATATTATATACACATATCTCTAAAATCAGATACATTTTCAAATCGCAATAAAGCTTTCATAATTTACTTAAAAAAAAACTTTTTCAATTTACTTTTGTAGAAAAGAAGCAAAGTTTCACGACGTAAGCGTTGCATATTACATAACTTGTTGTAGTGTTCATAAACAAAAGTGAAGTGCTGACAACAGCAGAATCCTTATCTTGTATAGCATTTTCTTATATTTTCTCCTTGTATTAAAGATAGGAGTGGGTGTTCATTAGCATTCTCGGTCTCACCATTAAGTTAGTTTGCAATTTTAATACTATTATTAGAGTCTGACCAATGAAAGCTGTCCACGAAAAAAAGCGAGAATTTTAAAAGTCAAGATCAGGCAATGCTGGTTTTACCCTGCCCAAATGAAGTTGATACTATTTATTTATCGACTTCGATAAAGGAGGACGTTATTTATTCGATGTATGTGCAATAGTAGGTATTAACTTCGTTTAAGCAGCGTGAAGCCAGGTGGCGCATCTTGATTTTCAAAATTACCTCCTTTTTTCTTGGACAGCTTTCAATGGTCAGACTCTATATACAATTGTTAACTACTTGCTTTTACGAGAACACTTTTTTTTGCACTCCGGAAAAAATCTACAACTTATAAAGAAAACTATTGTTTTTTTTTAAAGTTTCCCTTTCGTACTTAGTCTGACGTACCGACCAAGGCTACAAACGCAGCCCACTTTTAAAAAAGATACTAAACGATCGGCCAACAGACACTTTCCGACCACCGTATAGTATAGTTCTTTGAAAACTCAGTTCAGCAAGTTTAGGAACCTGACTTTTCTAAACTGGTACGGGTGTATATAAATTTATATTTGGATATCCAAAGTTCTATAACTATAGTTCTAAAGTTCCGCAGTGAACTCAATATCACAAGCTCATACGCAGCAGCTTACTTTGGGAAAACATAATTGATAAGTCAGTTTAAGTACTCTGGTCCTAGTTTGTCATGTTCATTTTGTGCATCCGTAGCTCAATGCACCTACTATGTAAGTAATTTGACTGTGACATGACATGGCTCTCACAATTACCTGTCTTGTGTTTGTTTTTTTTTCATGTCATGGTCAATTTGTACTGTATTAATTCCAATCTATATTAATTCATATAATTTCTGAACAAGAGTGCCAAGAGTTTTTTTCGGCTGGCTTTTTTATCTCTATTCTACAACTATCAACAACTTGTTAAAGCTGAAGTAGAAATTTGTGACGTCATTAAGTGACAATTCAATGATCTTATGTTGAATAAAGCTTTTTGAATTTAAAATTAGAATTTGAATCAATGAATTAAAACCACTAATTGCCATTCATTTTATGTAATAAAACCTAATTAATATTAATGCAAGGTAAAAAAGTGAAAAATCTCAAAATTTAACAAAGGCCCAATTATATAAACATACAGGCTTTGCTTAGTTTGAGGCCATGTTGATGTGATTGTCTGGGGAATTTATTTATTTTCTTTTATTATTATTGTATGGCTGTTTCAGCGTATAAATGGCGAGAAAGGATCCTGTGGGACCGTAGCTGCTTGGGAAGGCAGTGGCGTGCGGTGTCGTAAAGTGGACCTGACGTCACCTACGTCACCAGTGTCAACGCCGGCGGTACACCCCGCGCCGTCAGCCACGCATCAGACGGCTCATATTGTCAATGTGGAGAGAAGGCAGAGCATTTTACAGGTGAAATTCCCAAACTTTCAAAGTTTACTTTATGGAACTGTGTATAGAAGAACTGTGAACGATCAGGTTGATTTGATGTACTTATGAATGATCTTGAGATAAAAAACGAGTTTCGAATATATCAATGAATACGAAAATAACATGAACAAAATTGATGTAAAACTTAAGGTTAAAACAAAAGGATAAAAACTTACTACCACTAATTCAAATAACATATAGCCTGGAAGAGATCATCTTTTGATGATAAGGCCGCCATTCGTAATTCATTACCTGTAGGTATCCTATTGTACTGATCTCCGAATCATGTGTAGGTACCACAAAGAATGCATGAACATTCGCAATATTCATAATTTATATCATATTATCATGGATATAAAGCTATATCGAATGAACATGCAGTAATCGAAAAAATAAAACCATTTTTATTCGTCGACAAAAAAGTTTGCTTTTTTTATTTTAATAAAGGAGGTAAACAATAAGTATATTATTGGTAAATTAACCTAGTGTCATACCCGGCTTGAATTTTGTCAATCATTTGCCCACAAGACTTCGTTTTTTAAATTGAAAAAAGACTGCTAGCAGAAGTAAATAGGCAACTTGGTATTTTTATATAAAATATATTAAAATCTAACCCATCTCAGCAATTTTCAATGGCGTACCGGCTAAAACCCAGTTAGTATCTTATAAGCACTCAGTGAAATATACACGTTTGTGTTATAATCAATTTCCAACATATTAAATCGTCCTCATCCCATCAACCCATATTAATATGTAGTCCTTTCCTCAAAGCATGTGTGACCCGTGGTTCTCGCATGTTTGCACCAATCTTTCATTATTTACCTTCAATATACGACTCTACTTTTAAAAAATTTTAATTTATAAAATATATTTGCTTGGTGGTAGGATCCCTTCTGGGTCCGCCTGGCTAGCGACCACCCTTTATATAAAGTCTACCGCCAAATGTTACCGCTCCGGCGGTAATGTGTTCCGGCAATATTGTATAAAGAGCCAGTTCCTTCCTAAACCCGTGTGCTTTCATCTTCGACCTCATCGTCACTTACCATCAGGTGAGATTGAGGTCAAACGCGGGTTTAGTCACTTATAAAAAAAAAAAAAAAATATTACAATCTAACCCATCACAGCAATTTTCAATGGCGTATCGGCTAAAACCCAGTTAGTATCTTATAAGCACTCAGTGAAATATACACGTTTGTGTTATAATCAATTTCCACATATTCATCATCATCATCACAACTCCGTGTCTCTCCCCTGGGTGACGAGGAGGTATAGGCCATAATCCACCAAGCTGGCCCAGTGCTGGTTGATGGATGTCAGAATTTTTAGGGTGCCTAAATGGCTTCCGAAAAACCCTAACGAATACTGTATACAAGTATACAGCAACCGGGAACGACTACTTAACGTGCCCTCAGAAGCCGGAGTCGTCGTGAGTAATGAACGGTCGGTCACCCATTCGAGTACCGATTGAGAATTGTTTTTCAATTAATTAAATTTGTAACAGCGTTAGTTTTAAAACTTTTTCAGCTTATAGTAGTCGTTTATTGTTTAAATTTTTCTTAAAAAGCTGTGACTGCATTATAGGTTTATAATTTTTTTTATACATTATAGGTTCGAGTAATTTCTACTGCATATTACTTGAATACTACCAAAGTAAAACATTAAACATTATTCCTCTAGTTTATGTCACCTACACGTACAAGTCTGAGTTTCGGACTCAGTTAACGCGTTTGGTCAAGCCATCCCATATATTGTATTATTGAAATATTAACATAAAGATCACTTATATTTCCTTTTTTAATATTGACATTACTTCAACAGGTTGCCTGGGTAGACGCTGACACGGGCCAAGAAAGAATCCTGTGGAGAGAAATTGACAAACTTTCAAGAGTAGTATTCCCAGCATTATTCCTTCTCTTTGTTACCATGTATTGGCCTGTGCTACTGCTTAAAACGAAGTCATCGTCATAACAAATACAAATAAATATCATCGATATTTAAATTTAAACACCAAAATTTGATGGTGGAGCTGGTTCTAACGTTTCCCATTATTTTTGTCTTATTCAAAGAATCCAACTATTATTTACAAGATTAAGTTATATAGTTTATTGTTGTAGAAAAATCCTGTTTGATTTTTCTATTTGAGACTTCATTGTTAAAAAAAATCTGAATTCATTGTTAAATATTTAAATGTTCGTTGAATGTAGGTTTAAGTTATTTACTTAATAAGTAAAAAAGTACAGAAAAGTAGGATAGTTTAATAAAATGATATTAGAAAATATAATAGATAAATAAGTAATTTTTATGAGGTTTTCATTAGCATCGTTGATTATAATAGGTTTTGTTGAACACTTCAATTTGTTTTTATTTATAATTGCAATATGCACAAAAATGAAACGTTAGCTTAGTTTATTGAGATATTCATTTCAATAAATACTTTATGGAACCTCTTCGCTGTGGCGATGCGATGATGCAAAACTATATGCTCAGAGGCCAGTTGGTCGCAGGTTATATGCACAATATTATCGCACAATTCAAATAATTTGGTGTCTATGAAAATGTGGGTATGATATGTATTTATTAATAAATAAAATAAAGAATTGCTATATTGTTATGCCTAGTACCTATAAAACAAATTATATGCTAAGTTTGGGGCTGGACACCGCTGTGTAAATGTAGAAAAAAAAACATACAGACGAATTGAGAACCTCCTCCTTTTTTGGAATTCGGTTGAAAATATTATTATTTGAGTTCCATTTTTATTACAATTTTTTACCATACATTCAAATAAATGTAGACTATGTTATTTACCAAAAAATATTAACCACGTTGAATTTACGTATAGAAAAACTGTGATCTCATACGAAATTGGAGTGTTTAAAAAACTTATTTATGAAGCCATAAAATGTATTTCAAGCTTTATCATTGTGATATTTAGGTATCTAGTTTGTAAATTATACTAAAATGAAGTAGTTATTTGCCATATAAAACAAAAAATTAAGAATATTCATTATTTAATTATTGATAGTTAAGAACGATGCATCTACTGATACGGAGATTAGTCTACGAGTTTAAGTTAAGCGAATGTTATAAAATAAGTTACGCACATGCTGTTTAAGAGAGATTTAAATACTTTAAGGCATTAAACACAAGTAGATATAATATTGCAACTTTATATCCTTACTAAAACTTCGATCAACAAAACCACATAAGTTTAGTGCACAAAAAACGACAGGATAAAAAAACTTGATAAAAGTGCACTTAAGAGGTGGGATCAATTTTTTTAAACGAAAAAATACTTTATTTTACCTTTATTTCTAACTTAACTTATATATTTTAATTTATAAGTAACAGGACACAGTATTGCATATGATTATTATTAATAAATGATACCTAGTTTGAGAATTGGTAACTTAATATCTATGTAGCAAAGTTTGTTTTTCGGTTGAACTTAATTTTTTTTGAAACACTTGGAAAAGCTTTTCTGTATTGAATGTAAGTTTTCAATTCAAGACTCTTTCACAGAAAATAGAAAGCTGGATTTTAATTGTCATGGCAACGGTAATACACTGTGGTGTATAGTCTAGGATTGAGATTGAGGATTGGTTGACGATGATGATGATGATTAATATAACTGTTACTGGTATTGTTGATTGAAGAACTAAATGGTGAATATTTATTTTTTTATAAGAAGCATGGTCTTATGAGCTTACAAAATAGTTTCTAAAATTGAAATGGAGTAAAATTTTCATCATCACTGCCTTTAACAGGAACATATTGTTTTTACCTTTAGAAGTTTAACTCTAAACCATCTTGTTACGAAATGTTTGAATATATTCAATTGGTAGGTATTCTCTAAGATTGCTTCGATTCTATTTTACACACGCAAATAGTCAATAGTCGAGCCTTAGATTCTACAGGGTGTCCCGAATTTCGATTTTTTCTTTTTTTCATATTTTTTCTGTAATCCTTATGGGTAATAGAATACCTCCGAGAAGGTATAATATAGGGAAAGCGGGACGCCCTGTATAGATCTTTTATTTATTAGGTGTCAGTTTATATGTAATGTAAGCCCTGAAAAATTAGTTAAGGGCAGTTAGTCAAATTGATTCGTTTCGTAGATTTTATGACGCAAAGTTAGCATCAAGTTGCTTTAAAGAACCAAATAATGTAAATTACGATAAAAAATAGTAAATAACTAGAAAAGTGTAACTAGTATAATAAAAAAGCACACGTTTTTCGTAAAATATCCAAAACTTTAGGTAACCAGTTTTATAATATTCATGAACTTTTCCGACGCAAGTAAGGAAAATATGTGAGATAAGCTGCAGACATGAGAGCAAATATTTCAACAATTTAATTAAAAAATAATATTATAATACGCAATTTCAGTGAGATAGTTCATAAAGATTATCATTTAATAAGTAGATATTTAATTTAAGCTGTTGATTTTGTATCAGAAGTTATGTATTGTTGTTATGTTTTCTATGTAAAGTATAAAAAATCTCTATTTTGCCAACTTTTATCCGGACGTGTTTTGCTAGGGCAATATGACGACCACTTTGGCGATGGGGTAAGCCTGTCTGCCTCAGACGCCAGTAGTGATTGCGGGTTCGATTCCCGCACGGAACAAGAAAAAAAAAAGTTCCGTGTCTGGGTGTTTATCTATTTATGTATTTATATTCTAGGTTCCCCCCTAGTTCGCTACATGGTAGCCCATAACACAAGCTATGCTTTCTTTGGGGCCATGTAGTTGGTGTGATTGGTCTGGGGATTTTTATCATTAATTTGTAATAATTCTGTTTTATAAGTATGTTAAATATTGTTATTTTTATTTGTTTATGTTAATAAGAACTTCATTCATGTCATAGTTGTCTGATATTTTATTGTTATCGTTTAAAAGTTTATATAATTATAAGATAGTTAAACTATTAGTAGGCAGTGTAGGTATAAGTAATAGTAAGAATCACAATTTTCACGGTAAAGATTCAATTTAAACTCGAATCCTGCTAAGATTGAAATTGTGAAAGTGAGGACGAATAAAGGTAGCTTAAAAAGTAAGTATGTATAGCTAAGTCATTTATAACTCTTCTTGTGCGATTTAATAGACGTACAGCGACATCTATCGAATAAAAGCAAACTAAAATGTTGTATATTATAAATGTGTTTGGATGTTTGTGATTCTATCACCGCACAATGGCTTAATGGATTTGGATGAAATGGCATAGTGATAGTTTACAGTCTGGAATAGCGAATAGGCTTCTTTTTATCTCGATGTTTCCGCGGGATTTGAAATGGCATCTAGTACTTTTATATAAAAAGTGCAACAAACTTTTATAGCATAGTAGCCCAGTCAGATAGGACCAATAAAACAAATATAAAATGAAGAAATGACAACCGAGTTTCATGAATAATTTGATAGAACAATTTGATGTTTGTAAGATTTAGGTAGTAGAAAGATTTTCCACAATGAACTCTCTTCGCTCGAAACACAGTCCATTTGACTTCGAAATAATAATGTATTTATAAAGAAAATCGTTTTAAAATATCAACTTCTGAACATTTTTAAACAAAGCTATGTATACAAGATATGTATACGAATTCGAACCTTATTTTATTTTCAATCTGAGTATACATTTCCATTGACTGGACTTAAAAGTTTGGTTTATAAAGTACATTATTAATTCCGAGTTTTGAGCATAAATGTAGTTGTATTTCCACTTGTTTAAATTTAATATTTATGCATAGTAAATATTTAATTAATTTAAGTTGGTACATTAATAACATTGTTTGTTGTTTACTAAAATTGAATTACACGCAGCTTGTGTGTAGAAGATATTGCTTCTTGCGAGACGCTTCGCTTTTGAGATATTTAACCAAAAAGAAGTTATAAAAAGAACCTGTGAATTAAAAATAACTTCAGATATTTATAAGAAAGATTTCTATGTTTCTTTAAAGATATTCATAAATAGCACTCGAGGTGTATGCCAAAGAAAAAAAACGCTGTATATATTTATTTTTTTACAGCTATGGGTTATAAATACATATTAAAATACGAAAAACTGCACCATAATGCTTTTAGAACTTTTAACAGAAACTTTTAAAATATGTAAAGTTTTATAAGTTTTCAGAGCCCCGGTACACATCCATGAGCAAATTTTATGTTGCAAAGGAACTTTAATTACTATAAAAAAACGCATCCAAATATAGAGAAGGTTGTCTTATGTCATATATTTAAAGCTATTTGATGGAAATAGTCACATTTAAAAATCATTGTGCAAGTAGATTCTTTGACATCGTGCTGTGTAAGAAGACAATATCAATCTTCAATCAATTTGAACTCGACGTTTTTCAACACTGTTAATATAATCCCTTTTTTAACATTTTTACACTCGGTAATGAATTGAAATACCGAATTAGAATGACAGTACAGAAGACAGAAGATCAAGTGTTCCAAAAAATTGTTATTGAATCTAAACGCTATGCCGTCGACATTAAGTAAAAAATTGGTTGGAGAAATTTGACAGATTTGTAACGCTTGATCTGCTGCCTTCTATACAATTTATCGATATTAAATCCGACTAAAATGGTAATTTTCATATTAAAAATAAACTGTGGAAACTAAAGACAATGTAACTCATATAAATTATAATTCGGTGCTTATAAATGTTATCAGACTGATAAATAATAAAAATACAGACTATAACATAATTATGTGGCTCTAAATGTAAGCTTGATTATGGAATTTGTGTTGTATTCGAGAATATCCGTGCAGTTTTAATATAATTCTTACCTAAACTAAACTTGACTGGCCCGGCTTGGAACCAAACCCATTGCCTCTGCCGGAGTCGTGCCACTTCCTCTCAACTGTTTATTCACGGAAGACGTCCAAAATAAATAAATATTTTCATATGAAATTCTCAATAGAAAACTGTCCAAAACCTGTTCTTAAGAATTAAGAGAACGGTTTTATAAAACAAGCCTTATTAAAATATCGTCTAAAAGTTGACGCCAAACTTGCTTATAGTGTTTAAACAAATTGACTGTAAATAATGCCTTAAAAATTAAAGATGAAAATATTTTTAATATTTGTTTTATTTTTAATTTTGACCATATAAACCCTTAAAGTGTCCATAAATGCTAATCTTCCATTGGATTTCTCAGATTTGCCTTCTATTTCATTTGCTTATCCAGGAATGGTAGGTCAACCTTGCCAGAATAAAATATAATTACTTGATAAGATTACACGACCACTTTGGCGATGGGGTAAACCTGTCTGCCTCAGACGCCAGTGGTTGCGGGCTCGATTCCCACACGGAACAAGAAAAAAAATTTCCGTGTCTGGGTGTTTATGTATTTATATCCTAGGTTCCCTAGTTCGCTACATGGTATCCCATAACACAAGCTATACTTACTTTGGGGCCATTTAGTTGGTGTGATTGTCTGGGGATTTAATTTAATTTAATTTATTTATCTATATGGTTCGAGCAAATTATATTTTGCTCCAAAATAAGCTGACAAACGAGTTTTTTTTTTTTTTTTTCCGCCACAGAAAATTTTGGGCACCCCCTAAAACAAGCTTTAACCAGTAAAGCAAGCTTTAGCGGGAGGAGGATGAATCCTATTACGGACGAATGGGCATTCTATAAGCTGTTAACCCCAGTGGCTAACGGCAAATAGAATGCCCAGACAGTGTGGAGAATCACTCAGTGAAGCCGAGCATACCCACTAAACATCCCCCTTTACGACCTACCTTAATCCAGGTTCTTGATCATTTATCGGAGCGACAGCCAATTGGAGAGAGAGGCTGCGCAGTGAGCGGCATCCAGACGGCTGCCACCAAAAGGAACTGAAAGTGAGAAAAAATAAAGCTAAGATTAGCAGAAATGACAAAGCTGAAACTAAGATATTATCTAGAGTGATCAGACTCACTCTGAGATAGGAATGCTGGAAAGAAGGACTACGTTTAGAAACGTTGAGCTTGCTGGAGTTTCCTGATAAGGGGAGCGAACTTGGTAAGGACCGGAAGAGCACCGTTGAAACCCTCTGGGCTGGCGTCGAGAGCGGCGCCGAAAGCCAGGATCTCGTCGATGGGAGCGAGCTGGATCCAGAACGCCATGCGGTCTTGAGGACCATTTGCATTCTGGCACTGGGAAGCCGATTTGGCGGCCGGTTGCGATTGAGTCGCGACCCGGCTGCGCTGACCTGGAACGATAGAAGTAAAGGCCTTAGGGGCCTTTGAACTGACTGGAGGGCGGGCGTCCGAGCTAGGCTGCGGCTGACAAACGAGCCAAGAACCCAACCTTATCAGAAAGTTGCACTTTATTTTATATTTGGTTCTTAGAAACATTGCCTTTTATACAGGTTTCAATAATATTCTGACTGTATTTGTAAAAATGAAAAAGTGCGTATGTATTTATTGAAAAGATTTAGTATTTTGTATTTGATAGACTAGAATATCATCGCTGCGCTCGCTGCGCTCGTCGTCGCACCTAACCGTACCGACTCCGTCCTCCGGTGCGGGGGACCTTCTTTGTTATGCAATTTTAGTTAATGATTGTAGTAATTGTGGTAATATTGGATAATTTAGTGTGCAAATCAGTATTTTTGATATACGGCGAGTAATTTATTTTAGAATGCTTATATCTGTGTGTTTTAGCAAGATTTTCGTAGTAAAATTATATAAGTAAAGTCGCTAACTTTGATATATTTTAGACATTTTCTTATACCACTCATTTCGTTATACAATTATTTAATTTGATAAACAGTCATTTATTTGATATGCTGGTACATTATTAGTGGATAATTGTTGTTTGCTTGAATTTTAAACAGAGGTGCAATTAAAAATTCCCCATAAAAAAATGGAGGGAAATCATTTGTCAGTTCTTATTTATCACATATCAAAGTTCTACTTATGCAAATAAAATAGAATTAAATCGAAAAGATTTTTACTCGACTACGGCGAAGGAAAAAGAAGATTTGATTTTGACCTGTATGTATGAATGTAAAACAAATAAGGTGTCTTTGGAAGATTGGAAGAAGATGGTTGGAAACTATCACAGACATGGGACCCTATTCTAAAAAAATTACATCTATCATCCAGGAAGCTGAATGACCTACAATACAACTCAAGATACTGTAAGCCCGTTTGTGTCAATCCACAACGCTACGCTCGAAGACTGAGAAACGGATGGTGGTGATGATGTAAAACTTTTTCCACTGTCAAGACGCCCGAAACCTCAGTCTCTCGTGACCACGGGGTCTGCAAAGACACCGAAACGACGAATTTAAAATGCGCGAAAAATCCGGTCAAAAAGTGTTTTATTTAATAGTATGAATCGCGAATCCTTAAGACAATATTATAGTTATAGGCTACATGAAGTCACGTCAAATTGACTACAGCGTCGTCTAGTGGACTAAAAGTAAAAAACTTAAAAAAATTCACTGTTTCTTATAGAGAGTTTCAAATTAAAGATCTTTTTTAGCACATTTCAAATATTTAAAGAATATTACTCCAAAATAAGGAAGGTAAATAAAAATAAAGTTTAAAAACTAAAACCCGACAGCTAAAACCACGCTCTGAAAATTACGAAACAAGAAAATAGTCTCCGCTGAAATAATTATGTACACGTTGGAATGGGCCTAGCTTACAAATTTACGTTTCAAGCAGTTTTATGATATAAAGGTCGGGTTGTTATAGTAAAGAAATGAAACTATTACTCACATGGTTAACCAGGTATATTTTAAAACCCTTAAATATAACACTCAACTGAATCTACCACCACTTCGGAAAGTCGATCTGTTAAGAAGTGGCAAGAAACTCAACAGCAATCATCTTTTAAACTCTAATGCTTTCACCAACAGGAATACGACTGATACTGCCATCTTTCAAAATTATCAAGATCCCTCCTCAATACCGTTCAACGTGACATTGGCAGTGACAGTCGTATGCCTGTGTTACAATTCATTAAAAATTACATTTTGTAGTACAGAGTACTGTTAATCAATCAAAATGCAAGGGAGTAGACAAGGATAAAATACCAGTTATGATAATAGTCGAAGACAACATGTATTTTTATATGTCATACCTACTGATATAGATATGATGTTTAAAGCATAGCCGTGGTTGTAAGCCACCTACTGCAGCAAAATAAAATTCATTACAATAATGAAATAAAACCTAAACGGCATTCTGTCACGGCTATCCTTTCAAAATATCTCCATCAGTATGACGTATAAAAATACATAATATAGTATACCGTATACATACTAGATTTTTTTAGCGGCAAAATTTTTAACTTTGTTTTTTTGCCACTATATCACCTTGAGGTGAGTAATTACAATATACAACTCTCCCTCCCCCTCCGGGTTCGGCTTCACCTCTTCCCCCCTTGAAATGTGTCCCGTTCTTCAGTTTATTAAAAATTCCAGGAAAACCATATAAGACGAAATTGTCACGGGTTGAATTATTCATAAATAATTCAACCTACAAATAAATCCTAAAGTTCATTTTGAAAGTATTAGCAGTTTCAACGGTATGGTGGGTCAAAGTTGATTAAAAATAAGTGCTTCGTAAAAATTTCACGAAGCTAGCTCAAACGGTTATAAAGATATTTTAATTTTGTTAGTTTGTTTAATTATTAAGTAAGTGTTTTTCTTTATAGATTTGTAATCTGAATAGAACGTAAGAGCGGAAATCTCCTAATACAGGTTTTTAAAACTTAACAGGAGACTTCCAAATCATGTAATCGCAAAATGTAACACTAATAAAGATATGAAGGTCAAAAAGTCGTATATTTCAGTACTGACTGACTGACTGACATTAAAGTACCTAAATCTAACCTACTTCTAGTTAATTTTGTGTAAGCGTAGGCAAATTAAAATCAAAAAAATAAGTGGTGTCCTCACACAAAGAAACTTGTAATATGAGTGGGTAAGCCTAAAATGGCCTAAACCTCCTCGTTACCCAGGGGAGAGACTCATAGCCCTGCAGTGGGTTCTTTACAAAGAGTCGTGATGATGAGCGGGTAAGCGTCCACATGTCCGCATCGTAAAGATCGGTCGCATCGCAGCAAACTGATTAATTTTTCACAGTTCGTCCACTGTATCGGTAGCAAACGGATTTGCCGACGCAAGTATAATATAGTGGACTCAATGTATAATATAGTGGCAACAAAACAAAGTTTAAAATATTGCCGCTTTTCCCATAGGACTGAACTGGCTCTTCATAAAATACTAGCTGTTGCGCGCGGTTTTACCCGCGCAATTTCGACTCCCGCGGGATTTTCGGGATAAAAAGTAGCCTATACGGATTCGGAAGAATTCTTCTAAGTAATGGTAAAAGAAATTTTGAAATCGGTCCAGTAGTTTTTGAGCCTATTCAATACAAACATACAAAAATACAAAGGTTTTCTCTTTATAATATTAGTATAGATTGCTAGAACACCGAAGTGATATGGTGATATTTGGCGGCAGTTTTAATATGAAGGGTGGACGCTAACCAGTTGGACCCTAACGGGATACTTTGACAAATAGATCATCTTTTCACAAAATATTTCATTCTAATATTACTAAATAATCTATAAAAATGATTATAATATGTTTGTGAGATTTTCTATTGTTGTTATCATATTAATATTTTCTTTTAATTTTTTGTATTTCCTGTTTTTCATTTTGTTATTTTATTTTGTATTTTATTATATATTTTGTTTGATTGTTACATTTATTTTTATTCTGTGTGTATAATTATTTTATGCTGCCGTAAACGATACTCCACGGTTGCAACGGAAGATCAGCGCTAGTTTGTTAGCTAGCAACATGCTGAGTTGCGTCACCTGTTGGTTACATTTTTTCTTTTTTCTTTTACTTTGTTAGTCTACATTTTTATGTGTAAATATTTTATTTTTGCTATGTGTAAATATTTTATTTTGAAGCTTGTGTCACAAATAAAGTCTTTTTGACATGTTTGTAATCCTACCGGCATCACAGAGCCGCCATATTGCCAGCAATAAACGAGCTGCGATACTTACTAGTTGTGTTTACTTGCGTATATCCTATTGACGACGGGACGGGATTACCTTCATTGTGAATTTGAAAACAATTTATTTTATAAGAAGAAATATGTCGTTCCTGGGGAATTTAGCGGCGTTTGACTACAGAAATAGTGAATGGGGAATATTTAAAGGTCGCCTTAATCAATTTATAAAAGTCAACAATGTTGCAGAAGATAACAAGGCACCGATTCTTCTTACACATTTGAGTGATGACTCATATCGCCTGTTGCGGAACTTAGCATATCCGGAGAACATTGAGAATTTAAAGTACACGCAACTTGTGGCTTTGTTTGATCAGCACTTTAAAACAAAACAGTGCTCGTATGCGGACAAAGCGAAGTTTTACGGTGCCACAAAAGACCCAAGTGAAACCTTAGGAGAGTGGGCGGCGCGGCTGAGAGGTTTGGCTAGCCAATGTGACTTCGGTCCCGCCTTTGAAACGGTAATCACAGACCGTTTCGTCCTAGGCTTGGGTGAGGGTCCCGAGCGCAGCAAGCTGTTTGAGCGGAACGCGGCGAAGCTGAACTTAGTGCAAGCCTTGGAGATTGCAGAGCAAGCTGCCTGTGTCAGGGCTGCCACCAGCGCTATGTGCAGCCGAGATGCCGTAATTTTCAAGGAGGAACCGGTCTACAGGATGCAGAGGCCGCTCAGCGAGAAGCATGCATCACGTGACGTGCCGTGGCGTGGCGCAGAACGCGGGTCCCGCGGGCCCCAACGAGCAACGTGGCGATCGGTGCAGCGCGAACCTGTGGAGTCTACTCAGTGCACAATATGTGGTTTAAAAAGTCATGAAGCACATAAGTGTAAATATAAAAATTACAAGTGTCTAAATTGTGGCAGAAAGGGACATCTTAAGAAAATGTGTGATACAAAGCGTTCGGCAATTCATAAAATTGAGTGTAATAATAGTGATGAATCAGACTGCGAGGAGTGCCAAAACTTTAACTTAAGGTACTTGTCACAGGAACCTTTAAAATTATCAGTGCTTTTAGGTAAAACGGAATTAAATATGGAATTAGATTCAGGTTCGGGCGTTAGTGTAATATCTGAACAATTATATCATACCTACTTTTCAAATTATGAACTTTTCACTAGCAAAATGAAAATGTGTTTATACAATGGTCATAAAATAGCACCCCTAGGTTATTTTAAAACAAAAGTCATGTATAATAATTCCGAAAAATATCTAAATATGTATGTAGTGAAAAATGGGGGTCCCCCTCTTTTAGGGCGCGATTTTATGTCTTCATTTGGCTTGACTTTAACTACACGTATTAACCAAATTAGTTCCGATAGTGAAATTAGTAATATTCTGGAACAGTTTTCAGATCTTTGGAAAGATGAGCTAGGTACATTTAATAAGTTTCAAGTGCATTTACAGTTAAAGAACGACGCGAAACCAAAGTTTTTTAAACACAGAACAATTCCGTTTGCGCTAAAAGATAAAGTAGAAAAAGAAATAAACCGTTTGGTAGATTTAGGTATTCTTGTACCGGTTAATCAGTCGCAATATGCTACCCCCATTGTGCCGGTTTTAAAAGGAAACGGAGAGATTAAGATAGCGGGTGATTTCTCGGTCACATTAAACAAAGATTTAATAGTTGATAGGTATCCACTACCGCGGATCGAAGAAGTCTTTGCTAAGATAGGGGGCGGCGAAAAATATACAAAAATTGACCTAAAAAACGCTTACAATCAATTTTTAATTTCGGAAGATTCTCAAATATTAACGACAATCAATACTTTTAAAGGTTTATATAAATATACTCGATTAGTATACGGTTTGGCGAACGCGCCAGCAATTTTTCAAAAAGCTATGGAAACTTTGTTATCCGGCTTAGAGGGCGTAAGTTGCTGGCTTGACGATATATGCATAACGGGCCCGGATAAAAGAGCTCATCTAAAAACCTTAACTGAAGTTTTACGTAGATTAAGCGAAGCCGGCCTCCGATTACGTAAAGATAAGTGCGAATTTTTTAAACCTAATGTTACTTATTTAGGTTACGTAATAAGTAAGGAGGGGCTACGAACATCACAGGACAAGGTGCAAGCAATAATAAAAGCTCCAGAACCGGTAGACGTAAGTGGCGTAAAAAGATTTCTCGGCATCGTCAACTACTATAGGAAGTTTATTCCTCAAGCCTCGAGCATTCTTAGTCCGCTGCACGAGTTGACGCGGGATGGCGCCGCATGGCAGTGGGGCGAGCGACAAAGGCGCGCTATGGCCTCCGTGAAGCGCGCGCTGGCCTCTGAGCGTGTACTGGCGCACTTCGACCCGCGGCTGCAGCTGGTGCTGGCGGTGGACGCAGGCCCGACGGGGCTCGGCGCGGTACTCACGCAGCGCGACTGTAGCGGCAACGAACGCCCCCTTGCATTCGCGTCGCGAACCCTCACTTCAAGCGAACGTAACTATAGCCAGATACAAAAGGAAGCGACCGCGATCATATTTGGCGTGAAATATTTTCATCAATACCTTTATGGGCGTAGCGAACCATTTATTTTAAGAACGGATCACAGACCGTTGGTGTCTATATTTAATAACAAAGGTGGTATTTCCGTGACTACGGGCTTGCGTTTACAGAGATACGCTATTATCCTTTCCGCTTATAATTACGTAGTAGAATATACGTCGGGTAAAAACAATTTAGTCGCGGATTACTTTTCACGAGCACCGTTGGCTGTAAATTGCAGTAATAGTGATACGGAATTTGACAGGTATCACTCTTTAAAATTTTTAGACCCAATATCTCCCGCTATTACAACAAAACTTTTAAAAGTAGCTACTCAGAATGATAAGACGTTGCAAACAGTTATAAAATATATGACAAGTGGTTGGCCTCGTAAGATCAGTTGCAAACAAATAATCCCATACTTTTCATGTAAAACAGATTTGCAATATGAGAATGGCGTACTAATGCGGGGACATAAGATTGTGATTCCATCAAAATTACGACCCCAAATGCTAAATGAACTACACAGTACACATTTAGGAATAGTTAAAATGAAAAGTAATGCTCGAAGTAGGATGTGGTGGCCGGGTATCGACGCGGCGATCGAGCAGTGCGCGGGCGCGTGCGGGCGGTGCGCCGCTACCCGCGCCGCGCCCCCTGCGGACCCCGCGCCGCCGTGGCCGCGCGCTGCTGGGGTCTGGGACCGAGTACACATCGACTATATGACTATAGGGCAGCGCGTGTACCTAGTAGTTATAGATTCATTCTCTAAATGGCTCGAATGCTTGTACATGCACAATGGTACTAGTACACAAGCTTTAATACAAAAACTTAAATTAATTTTTTCTACTTTTGGATTACCGAAAACGTTAGTATCGGATAATGATCCGAAGATTAACTCAACCGAATTTCGAGAATTCTGTTCCAGTAACGGTATTGATTACGTGACGTCGCCAATTTACCATCCGTGTAGTAATGGTCAGGCAGAAAACGCGGTTAAAATATGTAAAAAAATGTTAAAATGTATTTTAAACGATTTTTCTGCAACAAATATTGTACATGAAAAACTGTTAGGATATTTATTTGACTATCGTAATACTATTCATTGTGCTACTGGTGAAATCCCAGCAAAACTTATGTTTAATAGATCGTTGCGAACTCGTCTCGATCTAATTATACCTAAAAATAATAATGCATTAACTAATAAAAGTATTCATAATCCTACCTTGAGGAAAATTTTAGTAGGAGATCTTGTTTGGGTTCGGTGGTATGTAAATAAGAAAGAAAGCTGGGTGAAGGGTCGCGTGGAAAAGAAAATAGGAAATAGAATGTTTCAAATATTTATTTTTGATTTTAAAACTTATTGCGTAAGACATATCGACCAAACTATAGTTTGTAAACAAAAAATATTAGATAGTAAGACTAGCCCTGTACCTACCCCTATACCTACACCGAATCCTAGCATTTCGGCCAATGTTCAATCAGATACTATGTCGGAGGGCGTAATTGTCGAACCGGAAGATCAGTGGAGCAATGGTGAAACAGGTGAAGGAGAGAGGGAATGCTTAGAGCACCTGCCAACAGCATCACCAACCGACAGTCCGCGACCGGCGACTCCGCCGAGAGAGGCGCCGCCACCGTCGCCCGGCGCTGAGCCCGTACCGGCGCCGTGTGTTACTCAAGTAGATTCCACCCAAAACGTTCGACATGTGCGTCCACGGAAGCGAATAGATTATAAAAAATATATGTAGAAACTAAGCACAATAATGTAATATAGATTAAAAGAGATTAATTTAGTATTAAGTAGTGACGGATTTTAGTAATACCTATATCGTTTATTGTTATCAGGTTCAAGAATATGTAAGGAGGGAATGACATGTTTGTAATCCTACCGGCATCACAGAGCCGCCATATTGCCAGCAATAAACGAGCTGCGATACTTACTAGTTGTGTTTACTTGCGTATATCCTACTTTTTCTTTCTTTCTTTCTTTCTTTCTTTCATTTGAAATAGTATAGTGCGAAGTAGTAAAAGTAAGTCAACTGGAGACCTTCTGTGAATGAATAGGAAAAGCTTGTCCACTGATAAAGCAATTATTTTGCGGTCGTGCCATGACTCAGTCATTCATTGCATTGAGCCTCTAAATGCATTGAATGACTTAACTTCCATTTCCAAGAAGCTAAACAAATGCCCTTATATTGCTCGTTTTTCATAGGCACCCATACTTTTAACAATTTGACATGGATTCTAGTTTTCACCGCGATCACTAGGAGCGGCATGATAAATTATAAATATCTTACTAAGAAGTTTTTTTTACCTACGCAATACGTTTTGTGAGATCGTTTTGAAATACCTATATCATAACACATTTGAGTGCAATTATTTAATCAAAGTTTCCAATATTGATTAATTTTTGTGTAGAACACGTTTACCAGTTAATATAGAAGATTAATTCGACATTTTTTTTAATAATTGTTTGCACATAGTCGGCTAAAGTAATACCACAAATTAGAAGGATATAATTCGTACATTCAACTAGGGGCTAAATGGGTCGTTATCAAAATGCAATCAAACTCCGGTTATTTGCATGATCCGCCTCCTGACCCTTTTTTTTCGCCTGGTAATCGCACTGGCGTCGATAGGATATACAATATTTTATTTCATAACTTACTACAGATAGTTCAACTCAGTTGTGCGCGCGGCCTTATGTGTGGGTCAACCTTATAAAAATAAATAAAATAAAAATGTTTATTAATTTCAGAGAGCAAAAATTACAAATATTGGCTTAAATATACAAGGAAGGATAGAAAATTGGTGCCTGAACTAGGATAATCCTGTTTTTCAGGCTGTAGGGTGCTAAAATAACATTTAAAATTCATTCAAATAAAATATAACTTCTATAAAATAAAATAAAATATGGATCTTAAATACAAACATAGTAGAATCTATTTGACTATTCTTAAGAAATAAAACTAAAATAGGAAATTGTGACAATTTTAAATTTAAGAGATAACTATTTTACATAACTATTTTAATTATTAAACCTAATTACACTTTTATGCTAACATTATCAAAAATTAACTTATAACAGTCAGTAGCATCTCGGTTTCATCGTACGTCAATTCCTGGAGAACTGTTTTTAAAGCCTTTTTACAATTTCTTACGTTTAAGGGATATATATACACTTTAGCGTTTATTTTGTTATACAATAATGGCCCTAGGAATTTATAAAATCGTGTAGTCAAAGTGTATTTTACCCGCGTGCGATTTGTGCATACAATATCCTTGCGTCTTTTGTTAGTAGAACTGGTGCTGTATTGAAGTGCTGTGTGCTGTTTAAGTACTGTGTTATTTATAAATAATTGTCGGACTGTTAGTACATTGCATGATTTATATAAAAGGTTAGTAGGGTAGAGGTATGGCCTAAAAGAAGCAACCTTAAGAATTGCTCTTTGAGCTCTTTCTACAATAAGCAGAGAGGTTTTAGGAGCTCCGCCCCAGATCGTAATACAATATGTTATCACAGATTGACACAGGGCGCTGTATAATAGCATGATAAGTTTTGAATCCGCAATTGACCTGATTTTCTTAAAAACGAAAATCAGTTTACGGATTCTATTACTAAGAGCTTCAATGTGATATCTGAAGGAAAGAGTTTCATCAATAATCACACCGAGATATTTTATTTTATCTGTAACTGTAATAGTAGGACAAGCACATGCAATGTCAGCAAGGTTATTGCAGCAATGTGCATACAGTGGTCTATTAGTTAGTGCTACGTGTGATTTCCGCATTGTGAACATAATGTATTTTGTTTTGTCTGCGTTTAATGTAAGTAGGTGAAGTTTAAGCCAGTTATTCACAATATTGAGGCCATTCTGAGTAAGTTTAAAAATGTCTTGTTCGGAGTCAGCTGAAAAAAGTAAAACAGTGTCGTCGGCGTATGAAATTATTTTACCTTGTACTAGTTGAAGATTACAAAGGTCATTTACGTATATTAAAAATAATGTGGGGCCTAAAATACTACCCTGGGGGATACCGAAGGGGGTGGTTTTTTGTTCAGAACTAACTGTATTGCCTAGTTTAACGCATTGACTTCGATTACTAAGGTAACTAGTTAAAATATTTAGCTGATTACCTCTTATACCTACATTTTCTAATTTATTTAACAGGATGGGAATAGAGACGGAGTCAAAAGCCTTGGCTAGATCAAGGAACACCCCTATAGTCTGGTATCCCTTATCTAGTTCCTGTGCAATATAATCTACTAAGTCGTGCATAGCATCAGAAGTTGATAGGTTTGGCCTAAAGCCAAATTGTGACTTAGAGATGATAGACTTATTTTCCAAATATCGTACTAGCTGGTTGTTTATTATTTTCTCCAATATTTTAGATATTGAGGGTAGTATGGAAATAGGTCTATAGTTCGTTATTTGGTCTTTGTTACCAGATTTAAAGACAGGAACTACGAGGGCTTTTTTAAGACAAGTAGGAAAAATTCCTTCTGAGAGACATTTTTGAAATATAAAAGTTAAAGGAGGGATGAAGAAATGCTTGAACTTTTTCAATAACTTGCTAGGTATATTATCACAGCCAACAGCACAGTCATCCCTTAACCCCATTATAATTTTTTCAACCTCCGCTGCGCCTGTATTTAATAATACAAAAGAATTCAAAGATGAGTTATTGTAAGTATTAATAGTTTCATGTGTAATGGAGAATTGTCGAGTCTTTTCTGTTAAAGTCTTTCCGATGTTATTGAAAAAGTCGTTAGCACTGTTTGCCGCCGATAGTGGGGAGGGATGGGATAGCAATAAACTCGAGGACGATTCAGTGTGTTTGGACGTATACGTGACTTTTTTTATGTATTTCCAAACTTTTTTACTGTCTTTTCCAGCTTTTGCTAGTTGATTTTTGTCATAGTCAGCTTTTACTTTTCTTAAAATACTATTACAAAAATTACGATAGCGCTTATAAGTTATTTGTAAAACTAAATTTCCCGGACAAGATTTGGCCCTCATGTGGAGTTTGTCCCTATTTTTCATGCAACGAATAAGCCCCGGCGTAATCCACGGTTTGATATTTAAGTTTCTACTACTAACTTTTACTTTTGATGTGTTATTAATAATTGCTTGTTGAACAATATTAACTAAGTATGTCATGCTCAAGTCAGCGTCAGCAGAATTATAAACTGGACTAAGGTCAGTGTTACATAAATCGTCCTCAAGTTTATGCATGTTTAATTTAGAAATAAACCTTGCGTATTTTGTTTTAGTTACGTTTAGTTTAAGGGTTAGTAAAACAGCTTTGTGGTCCGTTACGGTGGAGTTAGTAACTAATACAGATGATAGCAACTGGGTTTTGAGAAAGATATGGTCCAGACAGGAACCGCTATGATGTGTAGGCAGTGTGTGCGCAGGGTATAGCCCGTGAAATGCACATCGATTTAGGTACTCCTGTATCAACCCACTGTTATTATCTTGTCGAATATCAATATTTATGTCTCCAGCAAGCACAATATTTTTATAAGACGACAAACTTTGAAGTTGACTATCTAAAGATCCGAGAAACTCATCCAGCTTCTTAAAGGAAGGGGATCTATACATCGCTAATATTGCAACTTTATTTTTGTTTTCATCGATTTTTATTACCAAACCGCTGCATTCCCTAACAATAGAGTCCTCGACTGTGATATTCAGAGTGTTCCGAGCATAAACTACCACACCATCATTTTGGTTCTTAACTGTTTTACTGCTAAACACATCGTAACCTGTCATCTGTGGAAGTTCATAATTATTGGAAAGCCAACATTCAGTTAGTATAATTAGATCGCAGTTAACATTTAGCCTCTGAAGAAAAATATTAAAATTATCAAAGTTTTTATAGATACTCCTAATATTTTGTGTTAGTATGGTTATAGATTTGTCGCACAGAGATAGATACTGTTTGCAATCTTCAACATTACAAGGCGTTGCTTCCGAAACAGAGATACTATCTAACTCGTTAATTATTTGACAAGTCATATATTATTGAAATATTAACAATTAAGAATAAAAAAATATATATATATGTATAAAAATTTAAAACGAGTATAAAAAGAGATATATAAAATAAGGCAAAAAATTAATTTACTAAAAACGGCGCTCTTAGGCACCTTCATAATTAATTGAGTTTATATACCTTTGTTCGGCAATTTTCTTGGCGGGGCAATCTATTTCACCTGTTTTGTGATTATTAGGCTTATTGAAACGGGAACATGTTGCACACTTAGGTTCCTCTGCCTTTTTCTGGCACTCATTTGATGAGTGGCCTAGAACTCCACAGTGTCCACAGGTACAAGTTTCTGCCCGGCATGACTTCGCTGCATGTCCATACTGCTGGCATTTAAAACACCTAGTAACTAAAGTAAAGTCCCTCACCGGACAGGACGACCAGTTAACAAAGACTCTTTCTTGAGAAATGAGGGCTTTTCTTATTAGGGCAGGAACTTCGATTACATAGTTACAGGTCTCTGCTTCTTTCTTTCCAGACTTATGGCTAAGTTTAATGGAGGACAGGATTTTTTCACGACTATCACTAAGTTTGTTCGAAAGATTTTGCTCATATATACACTTAAAAACTTCTTGTTCCTGCATTGATGTGGGCACCCCAATTATGACAATCCTAGGGTTTCGCTTGCTTGGTTCATCTACGGTAAGGCCACAGGATGACAGCTGGACTGACTGCTTCAGTTTTTCGACATCTCCTTTCGAGTCAGTGCTAATAATAACCCCACCATTTTTTGTTTTGCGGAGTCCTCTAACCTGCAGCTTCATTTCACCAGGGCTAATAATCTGCTGAACAAGTGATTTGGTGGCCTCGCTAGTCTTTAATTTGTCCTTGGGGTAAATTGCTACCGAGCTTACATTTGCAGGTTTAATGAAACTATTATTGGTCTTAATCATATCTGCGTAAGTAACTTTTGTCAAACTTGGTTTAGCGGACTCCAGGATTTCTTCTTTAAGGTCTTGAAATTGGTTAGACAGCTCTTGTTTTTCTTTAAGCGCTTGTATTAACGTACGGCCTTGAAGTGCTTTCTGCTTGAGGGATTGGTATGTGATAGCCAGTTGGGATGCACCATGGCCAATCTTTCGACAGAGAGAGCTGATCCGAAGTTTTTGCTCGGTATTCATTTTTCCTTCACCAGAAATTGCGCAAACTTCATTGAGGCAAGCTTCAATGGATGACATCCAATTTTGAATTTCGGGCGTTGAAATTACTTCCATGTCGTCTTCATCTGGTACTGGAGGTGGCTTTGAAGAGGGCGTTGGAGGTGGGCTGCGGCAAGTTTTACCACTTCGATTGAAGGGGCTGCTATCCATTATTTTGTTTTTTATTTAATGAAAACGTATCATTTCAAAAACACAAATAATTCTAAATAAGTAACTATTTGCAATATCTATTGTCACGAAATTAATTTGCGCTGATTCAAATCTAGGTCGAGTACTATCTGCTTTAATTTAAAATTGTATAAATAAACTAAAAACACGTCCGATCCATTTGGCGATTGAAACACGAAGCCCCATTGAACACCTTGTACATATACAGTGACTTTGTGTGCGTGACAAGAGGTACAGTCGGGTACAAATACAAATACTGTTATTTACGGGTTATAATATACGGGTTTAAAAAAAACAGTTATTTCGTAATTTAATGTTTATTTATTGAACATTATTCTGCATCGCTACTTGAAAAATCTAATGATGAATTTTCGGATTCGCTGCTCTCACCAAGGTTAATTATGATTTCTGACTCCATGTCAAAATGTCTATAGTATTCTTCTTCTTTCTTTTGTACATGTCGACAAGTATTACCCCACATCCCTTCATCAATTTGACTTAAACGTTCATTTATGAGTTTCATTATTTCCGTCACATTTTGATCGACATTATGTGAAGCAATATAATTTTTTAAAATTCCCCACACAGTTTCTATGGGGTTTAGTTCAGGATGATATGGTGGCAATCGAAGAACTTTTATGCCATATGGCTGAAGTATGTCGTCAATCTTGTAAGAAATATATTTTTCTTTATTTTTTTTTATCAAATCATACAGTTCAATTTTTTTCATTTCTTGATTAAAAGCTATATTTTTTTCTGTCATCCATCTCTGCATTTCTATTTTTTTTGAATTAGAATTTGGGGCTCTGTCATTTTGAACGTTATGGTATGAGGCATTATCAAGCACAACCACAGAGTTAGGTGGAAGATTCGGTACTAGACGTTCTTTCAGCCACTTTTCATAGTTTTCTGCATTCATGTTAGAGTGGTAATCACCAGAAACACTATTTGCTTTGTATGTCAATAGTGCGTTAGGTACGAAACCTTGTTCTGAACCAGCATGCACAATGATAATTCTTTGTCCTTTCGACAGGTTTCTCTTTAAAGGTGGTCCATCTTTATTACCCCATCCTTTGTTTTGCACATGGTTAGTTAAGATGTAGCTCTCATCTGTATATACGATACACCTATTTTCTTGACGGTATCTGAGTAATTTTTTTAGGTAGGAAAATCGTAGTTTTTGGATGTCATGCCGCTCTATAATAACACGTCTGTTATCCACAGTTTTTCGCCATTTGTATCCCAACTTTAACAAAGCTGTACGCAGAGTCGAAATACTTCCATCATAGTTAAGTTTATCTTGAAATATTCTTTTCAACTTTAGCAACGTAGGTAATTCACGATGTTCTAAATGGTAATTTTGAATAGTGGAACGTATAACATCAACGTTAAAGTTGTCTAATTCTAACTTCTTTAAACGTTTTTTACGGTCTTTATGCGGAGATTTAAATTTAGAGTCAGATTCTTTTCCTTCAGCCAATATATTAGTAATTGTTCTCTCTGATACCCCCACTGCCATTGCTGTTCTTTTCCGTACGCTATTTAAATGTTCACTTAATTTCGATATTAAAATTGGACTTGCACTGCAAACTGGATCACTTACTAGTTCCAATATATCTCTCGCATCTATTTTCAGAAATTCGTATACCTTAGCAATGGTTTCTCGAGTCTAAAACAATAATACGTAAACGTCAACAAGGAAAATTTTTTTCTTATATAGAATCATAATCAGAGATCGGAATTAGGTGTGTGAAAATACAAAATATCGAGAATATAACACGTGCTCCATATTATGTCCCGCTGCAAACTTTAGGTATTTTCACACACCCAATTCCGATCTCTGAATAATAAATATTAATTACATCTAAATTAAAAAAATAAATAAATAAAATAAAAATCTTTTAATATTTACCTGACTCCTTAAACATTTTCTCCGTGAAGAACTAGACATTTTCGTAAACGACTGTACCCGTAAGAAAAAGCGATAAGGACACGTCTTGCTCGGACGACGACTGCCGCGTCACTGCCACACGAATGAAAGTTGTATATTTACAAGCCCACGCACACATAGGGCCGCGCGCACAACTGAGTTAAACTATCTGTAGTACCGTATACTTCATCATCACTTCATAACTACTATCTAAGTAATGCAATTCAAACGATTTTCATTTTAAATAAATAAAAACAAAACTCTATTATTTTGCCTAGTAATAGTCTTATTTTCTGTATAAGCTCTGAGACATTGGACTCTAAATAATAATAAATAAATAATAATAATAAATAAATAAAATCCTCAGAAAATCACACCAATTACATAGCCCCGAACTTAGCAGAGCTTGTGATATGGATATGAGCATGTATCGAACTAGGGAGAACCTATAGGGGGAACATTTTTTTTCTTGTTCCGTGCGGGAATCGAACCCTCGACCACTGGCGTCTGAGGCAGACTGTGGTACCTCATCGCCAAAGTGGACAAAAAACTGTAAAGTGAAAAATACAGTTTTGCCTGCTACAACTTAAGGTTTACGTCTTTATAGAGCTTCTTATAGAAGTTATTGAGTGTAAATATCATGCAAAAAACATATTTATAGCAATACATATAGGTACTTAAATGTATTAAAGAAAACGTCAACGGCACTTAAAATAATTCCACTGAAGTAGTAAAATGTGTAAGAAAGTTTAAATTAAAATATTTGCAATACAGTAAAATTTAAAACAAACAAAACATCTGTTTATAAACAGCAGGAAAAACATGAAGTTAAAAAAAATGTGGTTTTATTCGCGCTAAAGCAATAGGCTGAGTACCTATGTATAAGAACCAGATTTTCCTAATGGGACAAGATACCTTATTGGTAGAGATAAAATCACTATGCAAATCATTTATTTTATAATTTTGGTGTAATTTATATCCAATAATTTTGCAACACACCTATTAAATTTCAAAAATAAACATTTTATGGACCAGCTTATATTTTTGTATATTGACCCACTTTAAGAATCAAAATTAAACTTTATATAAAACGATAAAGCTGTTGACCGTGACTTTAATATAATGAAAGTTGCTTGCATTTATTACTCTTGACTTAAGATTCTGTGAAATTCACAGAACCTAGTATTTTAATTTTCTACCATCTCACTCCGCTTACTGGGGAGATTTACAAATTTCGGTACCTATTAGACCGCTCAATTTGTAAATATACAGCCTCAAAGTATCATTTATCTCGCTTTGTATACACCGTAGATTAGAACACTGCCAACAAATTGATTGGTCGCAAACGCAATATTTTCTTCAGTTTTCCTTTAATTTTCCACATACAAATATGTATTTCAGGTTTAAGAGGAGCAGGCAGCAGACATTTTCTTAAAATTTTCTTTTGATTTTAGGTTCCCTGTATCAATCATTGCAAATTTCGTTTCACGTGATCTAGATTATTGTTTCATTTAACGTTTAGCATCACGAGCGGGGTCTAGGCAGACCTCAAACGTCGTTTTTTGACGATCCCCACAAGGAAAGGTTTTTTACCTTTGTTGGGATACCTGTCGAACTCACCCGTGATCTTACTTAGTATTATTTTTCACATAGATACTACATATTTTACTTTGTTTCTTTTTAGAATTAATGGTATCTAATTGTAATAATGAGTCTCCAACTATCAGAAAACGCTAGTGCATAAATCAGGATTTCAGGACTACCTTGTGAATCCCAACTTGAACAAGCTATAAAGTACAAATTAGTAGACAAGGAGCAGCCTACTATAAATAAAGCGGGTCCAAATGCTCCAAAAATGAAACAACGTTGCTTTAATCGTTCTAGTTCTGAGGACAAGAAGAGCAACATTCTCTGTAACGTATATATTGAATTCTTGTAATTTTTATTGTTTTTGTTGTTAGTATTATTATTCTTTAAAATTCAGTTTTTTAATTCATATTCTTTTAGAAATTTATAATTTTGTTTGTCAGAAATTGACTAGTTTGTTAAATGTACTTAAGGTAGGTATAAAAAAACAATACAAAAAATATATACAGTGTATTTTTACAATAAGTGCCCAAACTTTTACAAGAGGCTCGACAAATTTAGAATCGGTAGTTTAATCGATTACAGTAATAAAAAACCTAGTTTTTTTTTCAAATTTTACCATTTTACTTCACACTGCTCAAAATGGATATTGAATAGTAAAAATAATAAGATAGTACAGTCATTCTTATGTAATTACAAATATAAATCTAACCAATCCCACACTTTCATTCGCTTCCAGATAAAACTAACCAATCACAATAATGAGATAGTACAGTCATTCATAATAACAAACACAAAACTAGCCAATCACACACATTCATTAATTTCAAGAGAGGGTTGGTTGAAATCCACTAAAGTGTCAGTATCCTTATAAAACGTGGTTGTTTACGTCAATTTATTATCAATGGTATGTAGTACGCCCATGCGTCACGCACTTTTATTTATTTTAAAATGTAAGTTATTTGCTAATTACGATTCATTTTTCAAATTTGAGTTATTATAACAATTATTACATATAGAATCTAACAAGCTCTTGCGTGCGGTTTTACCTGCGCAATTTCAAATCCTGCGGGAATTTCAGTACAAAAAGTTCCCGAAATTCCCGAAGTTCATCCAAATCCGTTGAGCCGTTCTCCCGTGATTGAGGAACAAACATCCAAACTTTCACATTTATAATATTAGTAAGATAAAAAAATTTGGCTACCCTTTGAAAAAACACCCTGTATATAAACGAGGTGTTATTCTTCAAAAAGTTCCTTATTGTCAAAAGACTGAAGACTGATGAAATTATGAACAATGAATCCATCTCTTCTTGTAAACTGAATAAATATTCAAAAAAATAATCACGTACCTTAATACAAAAAGGTATTTTTATTTGGGTTTTTCTGGACCCCACCTATGACGCTAAAGTACGCGTGTACTCAAAGGTTAATGGGAATAAGATAACAATCTACACATATGACGAGTGGTATTCCAACACTATTTCCAATAAAAAAATTATTATGTTTTTTAAATCCCAAAAGTTTCAATTATTGTTTTGAACACGAATCCAGACGCGTGCCGGATTAAAACCCATTCGTCATGATTAAAAAACGGCTTCTTTTTGGTTGCTTCGACGAAGCGTAGCACGATTTATATCTGAAAAGCTTCAGTAGTTTTGTGGATTCTTTTTAATAAATTTTTTGTGCTATGATTAAATTAATAAAATCATCATAATAATCACAATCCTTTTCAATGGGCCCAATCTACAGCTTATGGCGTGAGCGCTAGCGAGATTTGGGACATACACCGCTCAAATATTTCAGTACGTTTTTAAGGTAAATTAATGTCAGTAGTTCCAGGATGCCTGTCAAATTCAATGAAAGAGCCTCTATGTACGAGTATTAGTGAATAGCTTTCAGGGCAAGCTCTGCACATCCTAAAAGCTGTCAAAATAATTATCTGGTAAGAACATCCGTATTGAATTGGTATTAAACTTCAATAGCAATAATATAGACAAAAGCCGAATTCATGTCAAGGAATTTGTGAATACGAACTACAGTCATTTATGTGACTGGGAATAACTGTAGATAAAGCTGTAAAACTCTGCATATTGATTAAAATAAAATGCCATCTCTGAAAAACTGTGAATTTATTAACTGGATAACTTACTTGTATAGTTAAATATAATGCATGTCGTTTTTTACCCGACTGCGGCACGCAAAGGAGGGTTGTGTTTTCAGCGCGTATGTATGCGTTTTTCTTGTTCCCTGATTTCTACTGAACTGCCAGACGGATTTAAACAAATGAGGATTTGATCAAAAGATTCGTATTAATGGTTTCATTTTGTTTATTTTTTATTTGATTTTTAATTTAATTTGGTATGTTTCCTTTTAGTAGATAAAAGTATTTTGTACATTTTTTATTTTAGATACTTACAATAAATAAGATTTTATCTTCCTAAAAACAATTAATTACATACGTAATTTTTAAACGTAAGCGTTTTACAGGTTGCCCGTTTTACTTTTATATAAATAAATGAAAAAAAACCCCGAACAAACACACTAACTACATGGCCCCAAACTAAGCAAAGCTTGTGATATGGGATACCATGTAGCGAACTAGGGGGTAACCTAGAATATAAATACATATGTACAGGGTGGAATTTTTGAATGGGGGAAAGTACTCTAAATGATTGAGATAGCATATTTTACTCCAAAGAAACATTCCCTTATTTGGGAAAAGAAATAAAACTGCATTCAAAGATTTTTCGAAAATTTGTTTGCTTCACCCAGGAATCGAACCGACTAAAATCTAAAAATGAAGATTTCATGGTTTCTTTTTCATTAAATTACCCTGTTATGTTTGAGAGACTTCATTCTTGTGATTGACCCTAACGATCGATGCAATAAAATTACAGAGTGTCATTTTTACAGATTTTAGTCGGTTCGATTCCAGGGTGAAGCGAGTGAATTTTCAAAAATCTTTGAATGCAGTTTTATTTCTTTTCCAAAATAAAGGAATGTTTCTTGGGAGTAAAATTTGCTATCTCTATTATTAAGAGTACTTTCCCTCCAGGGGGCATTCAAATCCACCCTGTATAGATAGATAAATTATATTCCAAAGATAAATTATGTTATAGTGAAATTCTGAAAAGAGTCTTCTGCGGACAGTTTTATATGGAAATTATCGTTTCTTATAATTATAATACAGGAGGTGTTAAATTAGGAACTTTTAAATTTGTTTGCCTTTTTTAGCGGAAAAAAGGGAACGCTTTTGAAACATTTTATATTTTACTCTAGTACCTACTTTGGTTGAACACTAACAACGAATAATTTAACCACAAAATATTTCAAGCTCAAGGTATAGGGTAAAATTATTGTAATTCATGAAAATGCAAGAAATATGATTCAAGAAAACACATTCGTAGAACACAGACACAAATAATTCAGAGCAGTTAAGTGTCTTCATAAAAAAGAAATAGAATCAAGAGAAAAGTAAGTTGGCAAACCAAATGGACTGACTCTTATAACATAGGGTAGGTATATGATAATAATAAAATTGTCGGGTCTTTCCGCCGAAAGGTGTGTAGCTTTAAGTATAAATAATAATAATAATAACTTTATTGACACAATCATACAATTTTCTTATACGATTAGTAGGTAGAACATTTGTTTTTTGTAATATATTTTTGATCTCTGGCGTTTCAATTAGGCTGGGCTGAGAGTTTAGGCTGAGAATTAATAATATTTTTAAGTTTTTACTTTTAATAATGCTCAGTTATTCTTAAATACCGGACAAAATATGATAAATAATACACGCTGAGTAATTTTAATGGCTTTAGTCAGGGCCTGGTAGCTTAGTTGAAAGAGCACCCGTCCGGCATTTGGGAGTCCCAGGTTCGAGCCCTGGTCAAGTGATTTTATTTAGCGTATTTATCCTGTTATATAAATTCGGGTATAGAATTAATGGTGGCTATAAAAATATGTAACTTACAAGTTAAGCGAATCTTGTATGCATCAGACTCGTGCTTTACGTGTATACATATTGTTGGGGTTGATGTGGAAAGGTTACCTACAAGTGGTGATGCGCTTACTAAAATTAACCCTGTATAATGAAAAAAGTTAATGCATACATTTGTTATCTTCAAGCCTTATTGTTATATTAAGGCCGGATATGGCTCGAAAAGGTAAAAAAATAAACACTTATGAGATTCAATGAGCAGCTTAAATCTTGCACTCAATACGAAAAAAAGAAAGAAAGAAATTAATTTATTGGTGCATTACATCAAGTTATAAGTACCAAAAAAGTACTACAATTGCTAAAAAAAGATAAAAATAAAAATAAAGCATATAATACAGTATGCTAAATGATATATGTGCTTAAACAGAAAGGGTACTAATAATCTGGAATATATGCTACCAAGTGGTTGCCACTCAGCTTTGTTGCCATAGCATCACACACAAGTATGCTCCTGCGCTGGTTTTCAGTGGAACCAGTGGGTAAGCAGTGGAGGCAAATATTTATGTTATTAACTGTATTGCAATAATGGGGTCAATGCTGGCAAATGATAAAGTTGATGAATACAAAAATACGCACAGAGAAAAATAAAACTAAAAATAACAATATAACCACAGACAAAAAAAAATAGAGAATAAATCGAATCAGTAAACAATAACACATCATTAACATAAAACACAAAAAATACAATATGTATAACTTGAGCATAGAACGACAGCCTATTGTGTAAGCTGAGACTGGAGTAAGAACATTTTATTAAATAACTTGACAGTTAATTTGAAGCCTAATAATACTTGAGAGAGATACCATCGTTCTGTCCTTTTTTCGCACGTTCTTTCCTTCATATACCTACTGTATTGCCTTCTTTTTCTTTACCCCACCACCACACAGGTAGCAGCTATGCTGAATGCGTTAGGATTTTGACTCATTGACGTCGTTGTTCTTGTCCTGACAACTTGTCTATATCAGAGAAGACACAGTGTTTACTGAAGGTACATATTTATCTTTCTAAAACTTGTTTCGGATTAAAGCTGACATTGGTGAGTTCATTTTATCTTAATAATTTTACTTGCCTATGTGTTTTCTTTGATAAATTTCGCACGGCTATTGTTATTTATAATGCAACGTGTTATAATTCAATTTTTATAAAATGTTATACCTGCTCCAAAATAAGTTTAACGTTGTTAACGTTCGTTTTAGAAATGTTTTTGATCTACCTTTTAGTTTCCTTTGGTAAGCGAAATTTATTATTTGCATCGTGGTTTAAAAATAAGTGATCAAAACAATGTAGTACTAGTACTTCATATGTACAAACTATCTCAAGGACGACGAATTTGAGTAGTTCTTCGTCTAGTAGTTCTGGATCAGAAGCTCGAGTAATTCTTCTAGTCAAAAGCGTTCGCGCCGTTACCGTCAGAATCGAAAGCGGCATCATAATTACGGCATAATAGGACAGTTAATCTAAGATGTAGCATTTTTAAAGAATCTTATCTTAATCTTGTTCGGTTAGACATCTTATAATGATGATCCTATAATCGACGAACATAATCTGAACGATCTAGGATTCACAAAACCTACAGCCACATCTGTAGTTTCAAAAACACCTCATAATTATTCTGAAATTCTTAAAGTTATACAAAGCTTTGACAATCTGATTGGACAAATATTAGGTTATTTTAGCTTCTGTCAAGGATCCTTTAAAAAAGGTCATGTTAAGTAAAACTCCTCCCTCATGCCATCACTTATCATAATGTTAGAAAGCCCTTTCGAGATCGTGGAAGTAAGCAGGCACACGGTCGTAAATTTAACGAATCTTCACAAGGACTTAAAGTCTCTCCCTCATCCCACTGGGATAGGACAGGAAAATCCAGACGATACTGACCGCACGGTCGAAAATCTAACGAATTTGCACAACTACGTAAAGGTTCTTCCTCATCCCACCGGGATAGGAGAGGTAAATCCAGACTATACTGACCAAACGGTCGTAAACCTAACGCATCTGCACAAGTACGTAAAGGTTCTCCCTCATCCCACCAGGATAGGAGAGGTAAATCCAGGCGATACTGACCACATGGTCGTAAATCTAACGCATCTTCACAAGGACGTTAAGGCTCTCCCTCATTCCATCTAGATAGGAGAGAAAAATCCAAACGATACTGACTCTTCGAGTATTTTCCATGAAAAACTTTCACAACCGGTGGAAAGAAAGGGGTAGTTTCTTGCAACCAACAGCAGAGTAGACAATAAATCGAGCCGAGATTACGTATATATTAATTTATGAACGAAAATAATTGACAGCTCCAGTGGCTGCAATGTATGATTTGTGATTGATGTTATTTTGAATGCTGGCAATTTATGAACATAATCTTCTTAGTTTGTGGTTAAGTTGATCAATTATCAATCCGTGATTGGTTGTTCTCATAGATTAATATAAGTACTAAAGTAGTTGTTCTATCCAGGTTATGACGAAGTAATACATTTCAAATTATTATTGGCTTATGAGAATTTAAAGATATTAAGTGAAATTGATAATCAATTTTCCTCTTGCTTGCAAAATGATATCCGCTGCCACAGATTTGTAATGCAATTCGCTGCAGTGTATGATGTAGTGGATGTGATTCCCTTTATTTACTCAACAAGTTTAAAAATTTTCAGGTCGGTTTTGAACTGTTTTCTAATTGTTTTATGGAGAGTTTAATAACATGATGTTTACTATACGATACCGTGGACAGAAGAGTTGGCTGCCCTTCGGGCTCAGCTTTGCACTAGGGGACTTTGCTTGTATGCAATTGGGTTGCCCAGAAATTTCGAAAGCACGGAATACGCGCTATGGTGTATTTAGCTGCTTCTCAATTGATATTGAAATTAAACTATCAGGGCTGGAGATTAGAAAGAGAATTATTTATTAAATTGATACAGCTTAATTAATTAGCAGCAGCTAGTTGCTAGGGTAGCTACAGTGCTCCCCCTCAAGCGAAGCCTATTGGTGGTTTGACGCCTCGTCACTTCGAATAGTTTGTAGTGTCGTATGCTGCGAGGTATTGCGGTCGGGGCTAGGACGTCGTCATGCGGCAGTGGTGAGGCGATGATATACGCTGGTTTCAGTCTATCGATCGATAGCTATAGTAGTTTCTCGGGTCGGTAACTTTATCGGGAGAACTTTTCTGTTTCATTTCTGTATAGGAAACGGGCCTTCATGTGCCGGTGCGAGTGGTGTCTTCACTGCGTCGCATCTTATGAAAACGTGATCGCACGATGACAAGTCCGAATGTCCAAAAATACTGCGCTTGGTTGCGTGCGGAGCTAATGTTGGTTTCAGTTCTTTCATGGCGCGTAGCTGGTTAATCTAATCGTATTCCGTTACTCGTAGCGTATTTTCATTATTTATTTTTTTCGACAGTTCGCCTGATAGTCGTATAGACCCGAATGTCTTGCACAGATGTTGCTTCCGGCCATCGTGTACAGCAATCTATTATTGTAACACAGTATTTGTAGCCATCACTCAATGTAGGCAACAATGGGCCGATTATATCGATGTGTACATGTGCGAATCTTTCCACTGAATGTTGTGTAAATAGTGCTGGCTCACTCTTTGTATGTCGTTGTATCTTTACACGTTGACAAGGTATCCAGGTTTTCGACCTAGTACCAAAGTCGATATTCATGTGTGGGCAAAAATACCGTGACTTAACTATAAGGCGTGAACTTCTAATACCAGGGTGGCTTACATAAAAAAAAAAAAAAAAGACGTGTGACACTTGGAGACTGCCGCGGTAAAGCTATTGCAACAAAATAAGGTGTTCTGCTGCGACACGTCATACAGAGCTAAGACGTACTGATCGGGCGGCCGGCTTGCAGCAGCACTGCGCCCTGAGCCACGCTGCTGGCTCCACCGACACCAGCACTGGCTACGACACGTCATACAGAGCTAGGACGTACTGATCGGGCGGCCGGCTTGCAGCAGCACCGCGCCCTGAGCCACGCTGCTGGCTCCACCGACACCAGCACCGGCTACGACACGTCATACAGAGCTAGGACGTACTGATCGGGCGGCCGGCTTGCAGCAGCACCGCGCCCTGAGCCACGCTGCTGGCGTACACTGACACCAGCACCGGCTGCGACACGTCATACAAAGCTAGGACGTACTGACTGGGCGGCCGGCCTGCAGCAGCACCGCGCCCTGAGCCACGCTGCTGGCTCCACCGACACCAGCACCAGCTACGACACGTCATACAGCGCTAGGACGTACTGATCGGGCGGCCGGCTTGCAGCAGCACCGTGCCCTGAGCCACGCTGCTGGCTCCACCGACACCAGCACCGGCTACGACACGTCATACAGAGCTAGGACGTACTGACTGGGCGGCCGGCCTGCAGCAGCACCGCGCCCTGAGCCACGCTGCTGGCTCCACCGACACCAGCACCGGCTACGACACGTCATACAAAGCTAGGACGTACTGACTGGGCGGCCGGCCTGCAGCAGCACCGCGCCCTGAGCCACGCTGCTGGCTCCACCGACACCAGCACCGGCTACGACACGTCATACAGCGCTAGGACGTACTGATCGGGCGGCCGGCTTGCAGCAGCACCGCGCCCTGAGCCACGCTGCTGGCGTCCACTGACACCAGCACCGGCTGCGACACGTCATACAGAGCTAGGACGTACTGACCGGGCGGCCGGCCAGCAGCAGGCCCGCAATAGAAGCTATGCAATAGCTTAAAAAATAAAATAAAAAATAAAAATAAAAAACCGACAAACTGGTCAGAATAACAAAAATGGTTGCTCATGAAGAGTTGGTGAGCTTCTACAATAAATAATTATAAACCAGCGTGGTCAAGTGTGGTCCGTGGTCCGTGGTCCAGCAAGTGTCTGTAAACGAACCAACTGGCTCAGATTAAGCTCAATTTCTGGCAGACCTGCATCATAATATAAAAACTCTCTTAATAATAAAGCCGTCGTCGTCATCCACGCTTTGTAGCCCGGAACGAACTGAACGGCTGAGAGGACATCCTCTTGTCAAGCGAATCCTATAATCTATTGCACTGGTCGCAACAAAAATGCACCAAATCATCGATCTGGAATATTGATAATGTTATATTTTTATTTTTTGTCCTGCTAAAATCCTAATACAGAAAATCCTTTTGAAATATAAAAAAATAGATGCTTGGACCCAGTCTATTGGGTAAATAAGTTCATTTTAATTGGAAAAGACATAATAATCAAAAGTAAGTGTGATAATGTATTTATAAACTATACGTGGGAAACCTTTACTAGCCTCTCGCAACCTAGTCGGGTTATATTAGTATATATGTATATAAAAGAAAGAAAAAAAAAAAAAAAAAAATGTTGCTGGTGTGGGTCACGTCGTGAGGACGCCACACTGGTATCAATGCCTCAGCCGACAGCTTCCGTTCCGCTGTGGCGTCAAAAAGTTGGGTGGAAAATGGTCCGTTGGATGAAATCCTGACTAGAGATAACTGGCGTTCTGAAAATACATTTGAACGATTTTATTGTAAATAAGTAAGAATGTCAAAAAAAATCAGTTACAAGTCAATTTAATGCAGTGGATGAAATATATTTTATATTTCTATTTAATTTAAACTACTTAATTGTAGTTTTTGTTAGCAACTGTTGCTTATTCCTGTGTATTTGAAAGGTAATTGATATTACGTTACTGAAAATACTATAATAGGTTATTTTTATGTACATCTCCCTGGCATTGTAAAAAAATACCACAAGTCAATTTATTTTAGGCCTATTAACTTTTATTCGTATTCACATTGACGTCACCACCACACCAGGCGATATCAAACACGTCTCTCAAGTATTATTAGGCTTCAAATTAACGGTCAAGTTATTTAATACCAACGTTTTACCTAAAATTAAAACGTAAATTAAATCACTTACCTTAATTTGAAGCCTAATATTTTTTAATTCTGCCTGGTTACACAACGACTTCAATGAGTCAAAATTAGGGATGAAAATGGCGAAAGATACACATTTGTTTTTTTCGCAACTTTGTATTTTTCAAGTAAAATACATGTAACTTTGGAATAATACAAATTTAGGGATATTTGAAAAATACAAATCTACATGTATGATACGTGTATTATACGTGTAATAATCAATATGTATTTTTCGTAAATTACAATGACTGAAAAAAACAATGATAATGGCACTTATAATGATTATTTACGTCATTTTTATTAATTATTATATTACACGTCGTTTATAATAATTATTTACGTCATTTATTATTAATATTAAGTAAACTAGGAGAAAAAAGTTTTTAATAATAAAAAAGATTTCTACAATTCAATATCACTATTGCAATCGTCAACCTGAACGTCTTCTGGTTCATCAGTTGTATGTAATATCATTGATGCCATCTTTGGCATTGACAAATTTCAGATTCCAGTTAACAAAAATTAATTTATTCAATCGATCAGCTGACAAACGGTTGCGATCTTTGGTGTGTGTCCGCCCAAACAAAGACCAATTTCTCTCACTAGCGGCTGATGTTGGTGGATTACTCAAAATTCTTATGGCGACAGCAGACAACGGCTTTGAGTGACATAGTCCTAGCCACCAGTCACGTGGGTGAAGTTTGGTACGTGACGAAGATGAATTATTTTCCATATTAACAATAGGACTCCACAACAGGTCGTTACTCCAAAATTGACTTCGTGCTCTATATTCCGCTAAATTCTGAAATACTAAAGTATTGTCAATAGATAATATATCCGCAACCTTTGATATAAAATGTGTAGCAGAGTAATATTCGTCGTCATTAAGGTTTACACATTTATTGTTTACAAAAGGGTGGTAAATGGGATTAATTAAATATGCCGCTAAATGGATTGGCTTCAGACTGAATGATCGACGACTTTCGCAATAGTTTAAGATTTCATTTTTTGTTTCTGTAGTTAAAAAATCGGAGACTTCAAGGCTGCTAATACTGTTTTTTATCACAACAAAAGCCTGTACAACGTCAGATAAAACTGAGTCATCAGATTCTATTTTTGCAATATAATTTGCAATGGGAGCAAGTAACTTCTTAGCATTTTCTATATGGATCCAAGTTTCATCAGTCATCAAGTATTTTTTCATGTTTGTTTTCATATTTGCCTCTCTTGAAATTGATAAAGCTTGTAACGCTTCTTGGTTTTCTATCAGTGATTCAAACGCTAAATAAGCTCCGGCCCATCTTGTGGCGGATGGAATTTTTAAAGTTCTAGCTTGAACGCCGTACTGCTCGTTCTGTTTTTGTTCGAATAAAGCCAAAAGTGTGTGGGTTTTTTTAATTTGTAAAATTATCTTCTTACAATTTTTAAATAATGTATTGAAACATTCTAAAGATAAAATATCTTTACACAATAAATTAAGAGCATGGGCCGCACAACCAACACAATCTATATACGGATATTTAGTTTCTATAAGAGTCCACGCAGCCTTCATCGCACTCGCATTGTCAGTTATAATGCATAAAAACTTTACGGCACCAATATCTTCTATAACTTTGCATATTTCTGTTTTTATGAATTCGGCTGTTTCTCTATTAGTACCGGGGTAAATACATTTTATAAAAATGGGCTTTGGTGTTGTAACAAGAAAGTTGACCACTCCTTGGCTACATATATTAGTCCATCCATCTGTCACAAGTCCCAAGTTAGTACTTTTTTGTAATTTTCGATCAGTGTCTTCTTTTACTCGTACATATTCTGCATTCAATAATGTATTGCTCATCGCATATTTATTGGGTGGAATGTAGTCTTCGTTTATAGCTTTTATTGCCGATTTCCAGTAAGGTGATTCAAATAACGATAATGGTAAGTTTGAAGCATATACCGCACGAGCTAATGCTGCGTTAATTTTGTCTACAACATCTTTATTTGGCAAATTATCCACACTTGTTGATGTAGTTGATACTACATTGCCATGATCATTAGGCCGAGCAATAGAAACAGTACTATTACTCACAGATGACGAACTTGTCGGTCGTGACATCGGAGATACTATTTTGCTGTATTTTTGTCTTAAATCACTCGGACATTTTTCACAGTTCGCCATATGTTCTTCCATACGCGTTGCACTTCTGTAACCATAGAGTTTCAAGCAATAATTGCATTTGACACTATTATTACCGTCCGTCAATTCACAATGCTCCCAAATACTACTTTTTCTTCGCGGCATATTAACTCTCACTTCTATCAGTAATATTATGAGCTCAAAAGCAATAAAATAAACTACTATCCGGAAACAATAATTAATGTTTGATAACAACTATTAAAGTGCATCGGTACTAGTGAGTCAGTAACTAACTACTGCAACATAACATAAATGTCAAAATAAAGTACAACTACCCACTAAAAACGATAACGTGAATCCATAAGAGAAAAAATTTACAACTACCCACTAATAAAAAAAGTAACAGTAAAAGTAAATAACAGTAATTAGTAAAGCCTGTAATTCATTATCTTTAAAATATCAGTGCCACATTTAGTTGTGCTCATAATAATAAAATCAAAATTATGGATAATCGTGCATTTACAATTTGTTGGGAGTTACTGTGTAAACTAGACAACAACCCAACACCTTTGTATAACAAAGCTGTGGTAGTACTGTGCCATGAAATTTGCAAAAAATATAGTGGTAAAAATGTAAGCTGAAAAAATATTTTATTGTAATATAGGGTGCCTCAACATTAGTGTCATATGGGGAGGTCGAAAATTGTTGACTGTTAACTGGCCTCTGTTTACATATTAAGATCTTTTGTAAATATTGCCTGAAATAAACTTTTATTATTATTATTAACCTATCCTAAAAACTAACTAGTTAAACGTGATTAGAGTGGCCTAAATAGCTGGCCCTGAAAATGTATGATACAAATTTTGAGGCATCCTACATATATTTTATGCAATCCAATCTTCTGTTGTTTATTATGGGTTTTATTTGCTTTACAGTATAATTATAACACCATTGAAGAAGAAATCAAGAAAATGGAATTGCCGGAAAACATAAAACACGACATTCTTTATGTTATTGACCATTCAATTAGTTTTGATTATATGTAATGGAGGATGCTGATTTAACCACAAAGTTATTTTATTATTATTAGTCCTAAAATTCAAATTCAAATGTCTATGTGTAAAAAAGTAGTTTCCGTTTTTTACATGTAAAATATAAGCATGTAAAATACATGTAAAATACATGAAAAAAACGGAAACTTGCGAAAGATACATCGTAAGAACTCATTGAAAGTTTCTGTATTTTACTGAAAAATACAAAGGCCAATTGAAAAATACATGTATTTTACATGTAATTTTAAACCCTAGTCAAAATCCTAACGCATTCAGCATAGCTGCTACCTGTGTGGTGGTGGGGTAAAGAAAAAGAAGGCAATAGAGTAGGTATATGAAGGAAAGAACGTGCGAAAAAAGGACAGAACGATGGTATCTCTCTCAAGTATTATTAGGCTTCAAATTAAGGTAAGTGATTTAATTTACGTTTTAATTTTAGGTAAAACGTTGGTAATATAACCGAAAAAATGTGATAAATAAAAAGAAGAAAAAAATGTGGTAAGTAATTTCGAGGCGTACTGCCAGGACCCGGTAGCTCAGTGGAAGAGCACTCGTCCGGAAAACGAGGGGTCCCAGGTTCGTGTCCTGGCCGGGTAATGTTTATTTATTAATTTTTTTCGGTTATATAAGAATAATTGAGCATTATAAATGCAAAAACTTAAAAACATTAAAGAACATTTTAAGTTTGAAATTAAATATGCTTATCGTTCTCAAGCTTCTAATAGGAGGAGGTATGTTATTCCAGCTTGTGGCAGTGTAGCGAAACGTACCACGGAAAGCCCCCGTTCTATGTTGTGGACACAATATACTTAAATTATGCCTGGCGCGCTGTGAGAATTTGAGTTTTTGAAACAAATATGGGGGCTTTTTACTTTTCAAGACTCCGAAAAGCAAAGAGGCGAGATGTAAATTTCGTCTGACCATAATATTAAGATGTTAGTAGCGATTAAGAAAAGGAGTAATATGCAAGCGACGAGGAATCGCATAACAATACCGAGCACAAGCGTTCTGTATGCGTTGTATGATCTTCTTAGTGCGAGCTAACAGGCATCCTCCAATCACAGTATCAGCATAATTTAGTTTGGATGAAATAAGTGTTTCGCATAATTTAACTCGCATATCAATAGTCAAGCTATCTAAGATTTTATACAAAACTTTGAGACGGTAGAAACAGTTGCGCATTACTTCCGAGACATGTTCTTCAAATTGCAGCCTGCCGTCCATAAGTAAACCTAGATTGCGGGCACGGGTTACGTGTTCCAGGCGTTTACCCGACACGAGAATCTGTTGATCTTTCAAGGCTTTATTCTTAACTAGCTTTATCCCGCAACTTCGTATGCGCTTAACTACCCTTCTCATAAATTTCAGAAACTATACAACCAGACACCCACTGAAAGAACCTTTATACCAAGTATCACACCCATGCACTCAAGGAATAAGTTTTTTTCATACAAAATCATATATTTCCCGTGCCCGTGGGAATTTCGGGAATTTTTTTCGTAGCACAACCAGTCACTCTTTGAAGAACCTTCATGCCAAGTATCACATCCGTACACTCAAGGAATAAGATTTTTCATAAAAACTAAAAAGTCCAACCCCTTCCCGTGGGAATTTGGGGAGTTCCTTCCATAGTACAAACAGATACTTATTGAGGAATCTTTATATCAAGTATCACATCCGTGCACTCAAGGGATGGGATTTTTTCATACAAACTAAAACATCATATATTTCCCGTTCCCGTGGGAATTTCGGGAATTCCTTTCATAACACAACCAGACACACATTAAAAAACCTTTACAGCAAGTTTCACATCGGTACACTCAAGGAATAAGATTTTTCATACAATCTAAAAAGTCCTTTATTTCCCGTTCCCGGGAGAATTTCGGGAATTCCTTCCTTAGTGCACCCCTACATTCTCTAAAGAATGTATGTTCCAAATTTCAGCTCTCTACGCCCAGTAGTTACGGCTGTACGTTGTCTGTCAGTCACTCAGTCACTCAGTCACTCAGTCACTCAGTACCTCAGTCCACTCAGTCAGTAACGGAACAGTTTTATATATATTGATTGATGATTATACGACTTCTACAACCCAATATTAGAAATTTGCACTTATCAGAATTTAATACTAAGTTATTTTGAGTACACCAATGAGGTAGTCTATTTAAGTCCGCATTCACTTTATCTACTGCACTATTCGTTTCACTTGGCTTAAATGAGATATATAACTGGACGTCGCGTCGTCTGCGTACAAGTGGTACTTACTTGTATTGTTATGAGAAAATGTGTAAGTATTTTTCAGGTAGGCCACACAATTTTTGTATGTGAACTGTGTTGCAATATGCTTTAGATTTAAGTTACCTACATAGAAAACACTGATTTCATTTCAAAATATTTTATCGAATGTTTTTTTTTCATTAAAGACTGGAGTAAAGTGCGTTTTTAATTTTTTATTTATTGTATACCTACTGACTAAAGCATATCGGCCCATGGAACTTATACTTAAAAATATTTGTATGGTCTAAGTCTATTTAATTGTAAGATACGTATTCATAACAAAATTTTTTTTAATCATCAGACAATCACACCAACTTCAGTCAAGGAGATACAAACAGAGGTTGAGGAGCCATTTTCGATTGCACTTGAACCTAGCAGTATTCAATGACATAAAACTAACAAACACATCTGCTAAACCCAGTTGCAATCAAAGTTTGAATCATTCTAGTTTGTCTTACCTACAATTACCAAAATTCTATTACTACTAGCGCCACGCGCCGGGAATTACTGGAACTTTTTGTATTTTTTGTTACGTTCGAAATCGATATATCCAGCATCGGATTTCGGTTGGCATGGCAACACTCATACATTTATGTGTTTACAAACAAGGATTTTGGATTGCAATTTCATATAGGAATATAAGTAGGTATTTGATCAACTCTTGAAAAATATGTATTCATTATCTATTAAAGACTCGTCAAAAAAAAATTTTTGTTGACAACGATTGCACTAACCAGTTGAACTAGTAGGAACTAGATGCTAGTACAACTTTTATGTCCCAGTAGTTCAACTTTCGTTCGAGAGGATTATACAAATTTGAACTACTGGGAATAAAATTCCCACTAGTTCAACTGGTTGAACTTAGCAGTTTAACTACTGGGAACTACCCAAAAAGGTAACAAATTTCTTCGGAAACAATTAGCGAAAATTTTATTTAGTGATTTACATGATTTTTTAAAGTTAAGCGTCTAAAGTTTTGCATTGAGTTAACAAAAAAATATCACACAGTTTTCTAGTTTGATTGATTTTACAAATAACACCAAGAAATAAATATGAGTTTAATTTACAATGAAGATCAAATAAAATAAGCACTAATTGTCGCAGCTCATTGGCAACTTAAACACGTCAGTTTTTATTAACATGTTTTCACGATGTGATTAAGAGATTTTCAACACCAGTTCCGCATGCTTCACTATATGGTAATACAGCTTTCCAACGTTGACCGCTACAAAGTATTTTTCTTCGTATTCTTAGTTCAATTAGCAGTCCGGTCAGCTGAGTAAATAAGTAACTCATTAATCAATACATTCTATATATTTAAGAAAAATATCTAAAACAGCTACTATTCTATAAAAAAGATAAGTATTTTTAATGTTTTAAGTTCATTCGTACGTAACTTCACGCCTGTGTCCCTTATTTATTTATACTTTATTGTACACAAGACAATAAAAAAATTAAACAAAAGTTGGTCTTATCACTTGAAGGCAGAACATCCACAGGTTATCAAATGTCATGTTTGACAAATTTGAAGGTATAATAAAAATGATGGAGAGAGGCTATTGCAGTTTTTGTGGGGGATGGGCTGACAGGGGGTCCGCCTATCCCCCACAAAAACTGCAATAGGCTTTGCCTGATTATGAATGAGATATTGCCTAAAAAGAGTCAACTTTTAAAATTCTATATTTTTATTGGATAAAAAAAAAAGAAAGTCATAAAACCAAAAACAAAATGAAAGCAAACTAATTATTTCTTTTTAAGAAAAAAGTGAACCGCATTCAAAAAACCAACCCACTAAAAATGTTTAAATAACTTTTATAAACGCCATACTATTCCTGTTTCTATTCCATCCATATTACTACCCCGTATAGTAAATTTCTGCCAAAAATTAATTAATATTAATGAATGTAATAAGAACATTAACAATTTATCTGGGTAGGTATTTACATAGTTTTTGAAGTCGGTGCCAAACCAATAAAAGTAAGACTGCTGCCAAACAGAGAAAATTATAAGGTGAACGTATCAACGAAGTTACATCCACTCACGACGACGACGTGTGGCCCTCAAGTGTGTGCCTTTCGGTATTTTTTCCGCATAAAAAGCGTAGCACCCAAGTGAAATGTCTGGCCCCTAAATTAGAAAGTCTGTATTTTAGAGAACAGCGCCCTCCACATTTGGATTTCCTTACAATATTAACAGTTTTATTTAATTTATAATAATAGACAACATGTAACTATGTTAGTGCTTCTGATGCAGTGTGCTCTGTTGTCCTAAAAAATTGGTTTGGCACCGACTTCAAAAACTATGTAAATACCTACCCAGATAAATTGTTAATGTTCTTATTACATTCATTAATATTAATTAATTTTTGGCAGAAATTTACTATACGGGGTAGTAATATGGATGGAATAGAAACAGGAATAGGATGGCGTTTATAAAAGTTATTTAAACATTTTTAGTGGGTTGGTTTTTTGAATGCGGTTCACTTTTTTCTTAAAAAGAAATAATTAGTTTGCTTTCATTTTGTTTTTGGTTTTATGACTTTTTTTATTTATTTTTTATTTCATACTTTTTAGTGTTAGGTTTTTGTTTTGGGCTAGTTATTAGTTTTTTCATATTTAGGTTCTACAGTTATAGATATTAGTGATAAGTTTTAGGCTAGTTCTGGTATCAGTAACAACCTACTTCTTCTGGTAATGTGATGTTTTGGTACTGTAAAATCATGACTTTGACCTACCTGCTATTGTTATATACGTTTTACCTGGAGGCCTAGGTAGAAAACTATGGAGAAGGACGCTTTAAGAAAGAAGAGGAATTAAATCCCAACGAAAAATAACGACGACTTGATGCAGCACGAGATGGTCTTGTCTAGGTATCGCCAGCATGCTCGTGCTGCAGAAACTGACGACAACTTATCCAAAACTTATCACTAAAAAATCTATCATGTATATCTTACAAATATAGAAACTAACTTACTATGAAAAAACTAAAAGCTAGCCCTAAATTGAAAGTAAGTAAAAGATAAAAGGTTCTTCTAAATGGGACAAATATCCTTTTAAAAACCGCATCAACATTGGTTCAGCCAAACGCAAGATAATCAATGAAAAACATAATTAACATACAGGTTAAACTACTCTTTGTAAGTTGGCTACTTTTAATCAGGAGTTATGCAGGTAAATCTGCGGGAAACTGCTAGTATTCGGTAATTATTCGGCAAATCAATCAAACATTCGGCTGAATACAAATGTTTTACGAAATACGAATGTTCGGCCGAACATTCGGCTCATCTCTGATACAAAATAAAAAGATAAATTGAAAACCTTATATTTTAAAAGTTGGTCAATATACTAAAACCTTCTCCTAAACATGACAAATCTTTTTCTGAAAACCGCATCCAAATCGGTTCAGCCAAACGTGAGAAAATCGCGGACAAACATACATACATACAGGTCAAACTGATAACCTCCTTTTTTTGAATTCGGTTAAAAATAATATCATTCGAGTTGGCGGCCGTATCGATAACTCAAGTTTTTCTGAAGATAAAAAACATCCTATTTTATTACGGTCCAGTCATTATTTTATTATTATTTAATTTCGAGCATAAAAGATTATTGCATTGTGGCCCTCAATTATTGTTATTGTCATTCATAAGGGAAAATATTGGCCGATAGGCGGTCGAAACTTAGCCAGGTTATGCTATCATAAATGTGTCAGGTGTTCTCGCATGAAGGGTAAGATCATAACTCTTTTGATGGGAAATCTGCCACAGAAGCGTACTAGTCCATTCGGCTATCCGTTTGAAAGTGTAAATGTCGATTATGCGGGACCCATAGCGTGCGCTAGTCAGCAGGGTCGCGAATGTAGGCTATTTGAAGTATACATTGTAGTCTTTATTTGTTTCACGACCAAAGCTTAGACCAAAGCATACACTTAGAATTGGTGGGTGGCTTAACCAGCAATAATTATTTATGCGCCTTACGTCGTTTTATATCGCGAAGAGGAAAACCCGTCAACATGTATTCCGTTAACGGTACCTCATCTGTCGGCGCATACAACGATATTTCAAAATTCCTAAAACTAGGTGCTGATCTTGGTGAAAATGCCACCCAAGAAGGTATTAGTTCTCATTTTATTCCAGCATATTCTCCGCACTTCGGCGGCCTCTGGAAAGCGGGCGTCAAATCAACAAAGTTTCATTTACAACGAGTGCTGGGTCCTTGTAATTTAACTTACGAAGGGTTTATCATACTTCTCACACAAGTTGAAGCAGTTTTAAACTCCCGGCCGTTAACGCCGCTTTCTTCAGATCGATCAGATTTGACTCCACTCACCCACGGAAATTTCCTCATTGGAAGACCACTCACTTTTTTGCCTGGTCAGGATTATCAAAATCATACCACAAGTCATTTCACTTCCAACGTTTCGAACAGTTACGCCAGCATTTTTTGGCTCGATGGAGCAAGGAGTATATATGTCGGATATGTCGGAGTTACAACAACAATTTTATTTCTTTGATCAAGAAACCTAGGATAAAATCACCTTTATACCATAAGTATCATTAATAAAAACGATTTTTGCAAAAATGGAGTTTGTAATTTTTTTACAAATACATTAATTTATTCGCTAACATATTGTCCAAAGCATGTTCACACTAAATTATTAATGAATACCGTTAAATAAAGACGACTACACGCTACTACAATCTCATCTTGTAGTACTACGTAGTTTTTTCAATAAAATGCCTAGTCGTATTAGCTATGTTCATCAACAGAGATTTTGTAACAAAGTTTGTGGTGTCATATTTTTGTTTTTTGTAGTGAGCGATACTACAATAAATATACAATTAGGTTTACATCGTATTATAGAAAATAACATTTAAATTTGGCTGGTGACTAAAAAACAACCTTGTAGTTCGGTATCAAAAAGTTTGTCAACAACTTGGTATGGGTTACGGGTGGTTTTTGTCACAAATTGGTACGAAACAGTGTCGATGCGCGAATCCAACTCGCATTACAGTAAAGCAATTTTTTAAATAAAACACTTTTTAACCGGATTTATCGCGTATATTTCGTCGCTTGTGACCACGGTGTCTGCAAAGACACCGAAACGTCGAGTTAAAATTTAAAATGTTAATATACGCTATAAATCCGGTTAAAAAGGGTCTTTTAATAGTATGAATCGCGAAAACTTAAGACAATATTAAGCAATTTTTTTCCATCGTACAAAAAAGACAGTACACAAGCACTATAAGCGCCTGACTGGCATTCGAATCAATTAACATAATGAATTATGGCTTTAGTCAAATACTTAATTAATTATTTAAGATTCGACTGTAAAAGCGTCTTAATTTTCGTAGCTGCTCTTTCCTCCATCAAATACTATCTAGATTACAACTAAATACACTCATTGAAATATAATATTTTGCATAAAACATCTAAATTAAATTGAATCATTAGTATTATAGATAGACTTCTTATTTTAACCAAATAGTTACATCACTGTTCTTGGTTTTTATAATTGTATTGAACACATTTTTTTGCCAAGTAAAAATCATATTTAATCAGCGTCCGTATAGTATATGAATCAAGGTTAAGGTATGTACCACGGCGGCCATTGCCACTTAATCACTTTTAAAAATAATGTTAAAAAATCCTTAAATTTATTTCAATTACTTAAAGATATTATTTTGTTTTAACTTTACATTGTTTAGAAGTGATAAGAAAGTGATCTATTGATAGTTTACTAATAGCTGTCAGAGAAATTGTTTCATTTACAAAATTTTAAGCTTAAAAAAATCGTTCGTTAGTTAAAATTTAAGAATCTACGATTATTTTTTGTGCAACTTAATTCAACCATTTGGTGCCTTTGTAGGTTTTAGGTTACCATACTTCCATGTTTTTTAATACTAACTATATAAATGTTAACCATGCTTTGAATTAGTTATTCATTTTAGTAAGTCTAGTTACTAAGAAACAATTTTGAAAAAAGACCTTACTACTAATAAATGGCAATTTTAGTAAAAGGGCAACAGCTGAATCTATGATCAACATAATTTCAATAACATAATTTTACAAAGGCTTGGATAATTTTATTTTTCTGTGTGCTCAGGATTATAAATACTTATAATTTACAACTGCTGTAAATGGGTAGTCTTAGTAAAAAGTTTGTAAAACTCGTTTAACTTTTATATCACTCTTTCCAGTGTACTTATAAGAAGAATTAGCGTGCAGGCCCTGGTAAGTAAAATAGACAATTAAAGCACAAGTTATTACGACGACTTAAACATAGAACAGTACAAAATTCCGATGTGAACCTTCAATCACTTCAGTCACTTTGGTAACCAACCAATTAGTAACCAGCTACTTAAAACATTTTTTTCACAGTATTGTAATCAGTTACTAACGAACACTTATTAAGCTATTGCATAGCTTCTATCGCGGGCATGGAACAATATACTCTCTTACGAGAGAAGAACGATTACTTCATACTTCGTAAATGCATACATACAGCTCACTAGCGCTTCAGTTAATGCCATCCGCAACTTTTCAGTGTATTAATAGATCCACTTTACACAGTAGTAATCTATGCAGTCTATTACTCTAAGATAGGAACTTAATGTCTAATTGACGGGTTGAAAACCATTGGGGTATAAGTGGCACCTGTACAAAATGAAGAAAAACTGAATTTTGTAAATAGTTCAAAACTCTTTGGTAGAAGAGTTACAATAAAACACGTTATGTTTTTAGTGTCAAAATGCAATGTATTGGGTACAAAATTATAACAATAATATAAAGTCTTCATTAAAAAAATGGAAAAAGAAAAATAATTCACTTAGATCGGTATGGCACATAACAGTCTCAATTTTTACTTGTATGCACTTATATCAGTTTTACATATTTTTATTACAGATATCATATAATCATTTACTTAATCCCCTTAATCAGTCCCTATTCCAACCATTATCTTAAAACTACTGCACAAAAGCGTCAATTTCGCAAATAAACAAACAAACAATTACAAAGTATTTAGTGTCACTATTACAATATAAAGTGTCAATTTCGCACTGAAGAAATAGCACTTCCGTAAAAACACACAGCTTACAGATTTTCAAATCAAAATTTTTACAGGTTTTCAAATTAAAAATGGGTTGCTGAAATTACGCAGTTAACGCAATGAACCGTTTTTACAAATGGCGTCAGTCAGTCGTTGGCGATGGATGATTGTTTGTCTTTGATTGTCACTTTTGAGAAGATTGACATATAGACTTACGTCAAAGCAAAGTACTTTAAAGCTTTCTCATTCATACGTATAGATTTGTCCCACTTTGGCTCCGGCTGCCATCGACAGCATTGGCTAATAAATTAGTAAACTCCCCCTGATCGCGGGCCTTGAGCGTGGGGACCGAATCCAGAAATTCCGTAACGAAAAAAACCTAACACCCCCCACTCCGACCGGCACAGCGGTGCTACTTTGATTTCATAACTTTACATGCGGGCTTTAATAAACAATCAGCGCCATCTATTAGAAACTTGTGGAACTTCATATTAGATCAAACATTACTGCATTAATAAAATAAATAAATAATTATAATTGCATAAGTTGATAAAAATGTAGTCTCCGAGTGCCACATGTCTTTTTTCCGATTTCATTATATTTCATAAGCAGTTATAAAAAAAAACTAAGTGGCTAAAATCTTTTTTACCTGAACACATCACCGCTGGAGCAGTAATATTTGACGGCAGATTGGTCGCTACCCAAGTGGATTTGACGCCTTTTTACGACAAGCTTATCCAGGGGTATTATGGCTATTCTAAGCCCAACTTACAAGGCCGCAAAAATAAATTAATGAAACACCTAAAGTTCATAATTTCCCTACAGTAACTTCTGCTCCCCTGGTACTTAAATTCTTATAGGCGTACAGCTCTAACACGTCGTTATAGAAACTCCTACCTAAAAGAAACTCAGAACAATAATGTAGAATTTTAGAAACATTAATTCAATTTATATTCTTGTGGGAATTTTAGAAAATCTGTCCATAATACAACCAGACACCCATTGAAAGAACCTTCATAATATTCAATAAGATTTTTCATACAAACTAAAAAGTCCAATAATTCCCGTTCCCGTGGGAATTTCGGGAATTCGTTCTTGGTCCCAGTTTGTCAAGTTCGTATTGTGCATCCATAGCTCATTGCACCTACTATGTAAGCACAATTAGCTGCCTTGTGTTTATTTTTTTATTTTCATGTCACGGTCAAATTGTACAGTACCTATTTGTATTAATTTGATAATTCTGACTGAAAAAGAGTGCCAAGAGTTTTTTTCCGCCGGCTTTTTTTGTCTCTTGGTCTACTGTAAGATCTTATTTAACAACTATCAACAACTATGTAGTTAAAGCCGAAGTATGTGATGACTGACTTCATCAAGTGTTTTGTGAAATTCCTAAGATGATAAAACTTTTTGAATTTTTGAATTTTATTGCCTCTAAGGATTTTATGTTCCAAATTTCAGCTCCAATTTCAAATTTCTAATTTTAACTGTACGTTGTCTGTCAGTAACTCAGTCAGTCAACGGAAGATTATATAAATATATTAAAAGACTTAGCCCGTGTTTGATATCAGTCTCACTCACCTGATGGTATGGAAAGATGAACTCGAAGATGAAAGCATAAGGTCCTAGGATAAAAGGTAGGAAATATCAACTAATATGGCCGCCCGTGTGCTTTCTTCGATTTTTTATACAAACTTAAAATTCCAAATTATCAACAAATATTTGATAGAAATCCGCTCATAAATGATATAAAAGAAGCAATGGGTTATCAAAAATTCATTCAAATTATAATTATTTCAATTCCAATTAACCAAATAATCACGCTACCAATTACCAATTAAGTCACGCTAAAGTTGTCGCAAAGGGCGAAATCTCAATTAATTTTACAGAAATTAAATCGTAAAATGCCTAGTTTATTCAATCGCGAAACTTAATGGTAAATAATATTACTATTCAAATTAATATTTATATTCTCTGAAGTTTAGGCTTACTACTCGTAAATTTCGTCAAAATCTATGAAGTAGTTTGGCTCTGAGGCGTTATAGAAAACATTAACACAGACACAGAGTTAATTTAAAAACTGTTATAACATAGCTGTGCACCGTATTACCCAGGTTTTGTGCAAAAGACCTAAAAAAATTACAACAGTAAAAATATAACACAGGAACCAAAAACATTTTTTCAAGTCAGTAGTTCCTGACACTAAGCATTCAACCAAACAAACATTCTCACTCTTCAACTTTATAATTTTAGTATCGATATTATTATTGTTATCACATTATGGAAAAATAACTTTGTAGGAATAGGGATAAGGTTACTTTGATATTTAATACATCTAGAAAAGAAATTTTTTGTAAGCAAACAAGTGGTAAAAAGAAAAAAAGATTTTGATAATCGGCTATTTAGTAATTTTTCTAGAACATAAAACATATGTAAAATAAATGTATTTCTTATTATGTATTAAAATATATGACGACCACTTTGGCGATGGGATAACACTGACTGCCTCAAAAACCAGTGTCCGCGGGTTCGATTCCCGCACGGAACAAGAAAAAAAGTGTTCCGGTCTGGGCGTTTATATATACATGTACTTAGGTATTTATATTCTAGGTTCCCTCTAGTTCGCTACATGGTATCCCATATCACAAGCTCTTTAGTTTGGGATCATGTAGTTTGTGCGATTGTCGGGGGATTTTATCATTTGTTTATTTTATTTTATTCATTTAATCGAACCTGTGTTTAAAGCGTGAAAACGTAGGTATTTGGATTCTTCACGAATTTGTTCTGACAGACCGGTACCTACATCACGTTTAGCCTAGCTCCGGCATTTATCTTTTGATGCTCAAAGAAGTATGGACTGCTTTAAACAGTGATCGTAAGAGTTGATCCCAAGCCATATTTTTCACGGCTTAACCATGTTTTACGGTTGACGGTTTCATATTAATTTTTGCTCAAATGTATATCCTAAAATAACTCGAAGAATACTTTTACTGCTAATATTCCCACAAAATAAAATTTTACGTGAGCGAAGCTATTGAAGTTAGTTTATTTTGGGTTTACAAAAATTATAAGCGCCTTAAGTTCGCAGAGCGTTCTTGAAATATTGTTTAAAAAGAAAACATAAATTCGTTTCGTGTGGAACATTTGTAACATCTGCATATATTTGTCATGGTTCCGGGTGTTTTTCTTCGTATCACCTTTAGATATGTGAATACACAAAAATATTTTCTCTGTTATCCGGTCGTAAACTCTGATTTGATTTCAGGCAAGGTGGCGACGTTTAAAAATAGATAAATAAGACCAAACACTCCTAACAACTTAGATTTTTTTAAATAAGAAATAGATGATTCCAGACTTTTTCGAATTACTAAATACTTACCATAAGTTGCCTTAACAATCTTACTAATATTATAAATGTGAATGTTTGGATGTGTGGATGTTTGTTCCTCAATAACGTGAGAACGGCTCTACGGATTTGGATGATATTTTGCATAGTGATAGTGTACAGTCTGGAATAGAACATACTTTACTTTTATGTACTTTTTATCCCGATATTTCCGCGGAACACAAAATTGCGCGAGTAAAACCGCGCGAAACAGCTAGTACTGACATAAATCATTTTCAAAAACCTAAATTTTATTTTTCAGTGATAACTTTAAAGTAATTATTGGAACCGAAATAATGCAACGAAAAAATATGATGTGTTCCGGCAATAGTTGATGAAGAGCCACTTTCTTCCCAATCCCATGTGCCATCATCATCTGCGACATCATCGTCACTTATCCTATTTTTTTTTACTTTAGGAAAACGTGCTATCACGTCCCCGACCGCCCAAGGGGGAGCGACGGGGTATGTGGGGATGATCCGGCAGAAGGCCAGACCTACCCACTAAAAACCTCAAAACCGAGCGCCCCCCCCCCCCCCTAAAGGAAATGGTCCAGTACACGAGAATCGTCACTTACCCTAAGATAACTTTAATGAAAAACGCGAGTTTAGTCAGCGATATTAAAAAAAAAACTAAATGGAATAAAATCCATTTACAATTATTTCTAAATTATTTGTTAAATCAAAAAGTCAAACTTTTCCATCCCATAGAAATTTTCTCCAGGGGTGACCTGCACAACGATCTTTTAATGCAACAACAACTCCTTAAACGTATTTAACCAACCAATCATGATTAGCATCTGGAATAGGAATTTAAATAGGTACTTATAGTGATCTGTCAAAATTAAACTCACCCATCACACAATCTAAACATGTTTAACTGCTAATCACCTTTTAACTTTACATATGAAATTAACTCGTATTTAATATTCACGTCTAAATTAAAGTAGTTCCTTGTGTAGTTATTTTTTGTAACACGATAACTTGAACATACTTTTCGTTTTTTACTATCAAAATATTTATAACGCCTGAATGTAATTGATTTGCGATAATCTATCACCAGTACTATACTTTGTTACTAAGTTACTTTATACTAAGTTACTTTGCTAATTCTAATTCCACGACTACAAAAAAGATTTTCGTGCGTTGGTAACCGATAATTTTTGAATTAATAAATGAAAACATGTATTAAATAAAAATGACCCGACCTCGACTTCGTTAGGTGTTAAGTAATTTCGAGGCGTACCGCCTGGCCTCCGTAGCTCAGTGGAAGAGCACTTGTCCGGCAAACGAGAGGTCCCAGGTTCGAGTCCTGGTCGGTTGATTTTTATTTAACACATTTTTTCATTTATTTAAGAGTAATTAAGCCTTTTAAATGCAACAACTTTAAAATATTATTAATTAATATGAATACTAACCCACTGTACTTATTTATAATTTAGTTTCCTTCACAATAAAAATGAAGTGATTGTGTAAGTTACATTTCGTTACTATTTAGTTTTTAGTCGAAAAAATTCTTAAAACATGAAATTAAGTAATTTCTTAATTCTAAGTAATTTCCCCGACTAATTCTATTCAAATAACACCTCATAACTGAGATCAGTATGTACCAAAGATTAAGATACAGATTTATACATTTTAAATATATAAACCTGCTTCCTGAGGCAGTTGGGTGAAACATATAACGTTCACAGTCTGTATTCGACAGTGCTTTCAACACAGTAAACGAATTTAAACAACCTCGATGCCCTTTTCTGGGACAAACTAATTTCCCCTCCTCGTAGAAAGTCAGTGAACTCGCACCGCAAAATCATCCGTCAAAACAATGTCTTTTGAAGCACTCGATATGGGAACATTATCAAAACGCGAGGCTAAAAAAACACCAGTCCAATTTGACATGACATTTCTACGTAAACACGTAGTAAGCGGAGGTCTTTAAAATCCGGGTACGCACAAACTGTGCGTCTGCGTCGGCAGTTTTGCAAATCTGCCGAGACAGTGACAGTCCCTCATTGGCAGTCGAAACATTCGAACGCGACAGCCGATTAAAAAACGTGGCACTTTTGTTATCGATGATCTAGATAAAGCGCGCGCAAATTAAAATCAATAAAAAAGTTATGTGGTCTAAGAGGCAGTGATAAAAGATTGAATTTATTTATATCCGAAGATTTTTTAATTAGAACGAGGTATGTAAAATTTTCATTTTTTTTAGGTTTAACTTGCTTTGTGTTTACGCTCTTTTAAATTTTTATGTCTTCATTAATTCATAAAATATTTGGGAACTTTTGATAAGGTAAAAAAAAGTAAAGGACCCTACAAAGAATCAGAAGCCTTGAAGCAAGATTCGAGAGGCAAAAACTAGTTGTTAATTGTTTAACATAACCTTGTGTAGCGTAATTTGGGACGTTTGTGTGCCAGCCAGGCCTGCACCATGTACCTACAGTGAATTCCAAAACATGAATTATAATTTAGTCCTTTTTTTAATACGCAGGTAGGTATATTTTTTATAGTGCACGTGATATATAATCAACTCAATTTATTCTTTTCTTTCTCATGATAAACTACGTAAGAAATATTCACATAAAACGAACTATATTTATAACATAAAAATTATTCAAACTAAATATATTCCAATAAATTACAAATATTAAAAGAATTATTTTCTATTTTAAATCTTAAAGAATTTAACGCCGAAGATCCGTCTGTATTATTTCGTTTTTAATTTAAATATTTAAAAAGTGACGTCATTTAATTAAGCCTTGAATATTATATGGGCAATGAATATTTATTATTCCTCAATTGATTACTGTTTACATGTAGTCGTGGAATTTTACAACACCATTAAATAATGAAAAAAGTATCGCAGATTACAATGCCACATGGCTAAGAGCTTGTTTTGAAACGACCCCTAAAACTCAAACATGACTTCTTTTTGAAAGCCATACTTCCTAAGGTCACCATGCTGAGAATCAGATTCGGGACAATGTGTTCCGGAAATGTTCTATGAAGATGCAGTCCCATTTCAAGCCCGTGTTATCTTCACTCAATTCAGATGAGAAGCAGGAAAAACGTAGGTTTAGTCACCTACAACAAAACTTGGCAATACCTACCTAATCACCAAAAATACTCTCAAGTCTTATCTCAATGTAAGGGTTGTCTGGAAGTAATCACTTTAAAGTGATAAGGCTGCCCATATTGCTTGTTTTGTTATTTATTGTAATGCCTTTTGTATTTTTATTGCAATAAAGTGGTTTTGAATGATTGATTGAAATCTTATCTGCGGTTAACTGCTTGAGCGATAAGTACCTATGACCAATTTTCCAATGAATCTCAAAAGATTTGACACTTAGATAAATATTTTCATCACTGCGATTTAATACACTTATACTTAAACGTTAAATCTGTGACTTTATTACTTCCCCCTTGCAGTTTATAACATTATTGACAAGTCCTAAGCATAACTAATTTTTCCAATTGTGTTTTGTTAATCCGCAGCGCACGACTTATTAAATATATTTACGCGTTAGTTCGTCCAAGCAAACCAACCAAAAAACAGCATCAAAATTATTTAATTGACTAAACAAGTACCTAAACAAACTGAAATTTACAAGCCAATTTTCGCGTTATTGTCAAGGGACTATGAAATACATCGTTTACTATTTATTAGTAAATTTAACTAGAAAGCATATTTGAAAAGTCAACTCCGAATTGCGTCCGTACGTGTAGTAGTTTTTTTTGTCTCTTGCATTTACTATATTTGAGGGCCTTCGTGGTACAGAAGGCTGCAGATCAAGTGTTCAAAACCTGTCAAAGAATTGTAATTGAATCTGAACTTTATGCCCTGGACATGAAATTAAAAATTGGTTGTGGAAATTTGATAGTTTTGTAACGTCTGCTTCTGTACATTGGTCGAATGTAGGCTCGTGAGAGATCCAGAGTTCAAGTCCCCACCAAGAGAGTTTATGAAAATGAACTTTACTACACTAGCTCGCGTGTGTGTTTATACCTGGGATGTTACTATATCGGAACCGAAGGTGGAGTCGTAGTTCTAAATTTTATTTATCGGAGTTGGAAACGGAGGCGGAGGCAGGGTCAGAAGTGGTGGCAGGAGAGAGATCTTTTATCTTGGAACACTTAAAACATTATTCAGTATTTTTTTCCATTTTAATTTTACAATAAAAAACAAACAATGAAAACAATTCGCATGTTTTCAAATAAACAAGAAATTAAATAAAATGAAAGGAATTGAATCCCAAAGTAGCATATTAATATATTAAATCAACGAAATTGTACTCCGATTTAAAAGTTTCGGAGGCGAAGCCGGAACCGAAGGTGCAATAATAATCGGAAGTTCTGACTTAACGGAGGCAGAGTCGAAGCTCTGTAACATCCCTGGTTTATACTAGCATAGCCCCCAGTTCGACCGCCACCACCGAGTCTCATTAACACAAGCTTGATTTGGATACACAGGGTAGTTGGTGTGTCTGCATAATTTATTAATTATTTATGTAGATACATTACTACAGTCCTACCTATTTCGACCGCCACAACTTCCAAGAGGAGGGAAATATAGAAGGTAAAACAATGAGTCTAAAATACGTACGGTCAATATTCTACAATATACTTACAATATTCCAAGTACTCCACGCTTGGTATTACACCTTCAAAATGCTCCTGGCCTGGAAATCCCCTTTATATGTCTGTCACATATTAGCATGGCTCGGTAAATGAAGTATACATTTTTAAAGTTTTCATCTGAACATCACGCTCCATTTTCCACATAATTATCAGAAGTTTAGATACCATCAGTTGAGTTGAGATCAAAGTTTTAACCTCCCTCTTTCTACTATGGTTTTAATCACCAATAATATAAATTCAAAGTATTGAAAAATGTCTAAGTTCATGTCATAGCTATTTCGGTAATTAATTTAGTGTTATTAAACTTGTTTGATAGTTTGGCAATACATCCGATGTGTGCCTTCCGTGTATTAGCGATGTTCATTTGCACGAACGCCATTGCCCAAAGGCTATATCATTGATTTTAAAATTCCAATGTTTAGTTAAAATAACATTCTCAATTCAATCAAAGTTCAAAGTAACAGCAAAATAACGTTTCGCTATATTTAGATTGGTTCTTTCATATTTTGATAGTAGGCCACGCCGCTATGACTATCAAAGCGCTTGCCTTAAAATTGCGCATACAGTACGATCGTGGCTGACACATAAAATTGTGAATGGTGCTGTTGCAATCACGACTAAATCTTACGATACACAAAGTTCGAATGTTACTTTGCGAAGTAATTGTAAAAACAATTTGCAGTGGAAGAAAATATTAACGCATTAGATTTACAGAAGGCAGCAAATCAAGCGTTATAAATCAATCCAAAAATTTTACTTGAAACTGAACTTTATGCCCTCGAGATTAAGTTAAAATTGGTTGGGGAAATTTGACAGGTAATGTCAACGCTTGAACTGCTGCCTTCTGTACCAAAAAAATGGCCTGTACGCCTAGGCTTCTCTAAGCAGCATACCAAAATACTCAATATCGAAATAATCAAAAAATTAAAGGTTCAAACAATTTTGAATATCTAATGAGACGCATTTTTGTAATACTGTAAAATGAAAATGTTTTAAACTTCCAACTTTTATTCGGATTGTAAGGTAAAGTCAGTGATCTTAAAAAAAACATTAAAGTTCAAAATTACAAGTTTTGGAAACTCACAAAAATCGAACAAATGAACTCATTTATAATCCGGTTTACTTAAAATGTTGGACCTTAATACTTTTTTTAAGAATGATCATATCAAGAGTTTACCTGTATACCTGTTTGACAGATACTGACAGACGAACAGTAAGACCAGAGTCGATGAAATCGAAAAAGGACAGAATTTTAAGTATAATTAAATTTCAAGTTTATCCAGTAGTCAGTGAACTTTTGAAAAACCTTTTTGCTTGTGTGTCTTTAACCTGGTAGACTTTTTCATGAATATGAAAATACCGACAAGAGAAACAAGAATTTTAAGTTTAAGAATTTTGCTGGTAACTTCTTTAGTAATTGAAATAAATTTGGTATATTCACGGTCCGATATGAACAGTGTTCGTTTTCTATAAAAATAGGTATTGATTGAATTAAAAATTGAAAATAAAAATTTAAGTCACAACCACACAAATTTATTCATTCATTCAATGAATTAAGTATTTCATAAGAATACGAGCTAAACTTGACCTTTCTATATATGAAAACTAAAAGTTGAGACATAACTTTTCAAGGTTATGTCTCAACTCATGTTTTATCTTTATGAATGAAAATTCATTAATTTTCTGTAGGTGTAGATAAAGTAAAATTTGAGTGCAAGGCACAATATTGATTATTTTATTTAAATAATATTGGTAGGTACACAATCAAAAAATGTAAGTACATTCTTTCAGGATACATAAAACACTGGGTCGGTATATCCCATTAGGGATTCCCCTTTAGGAACATTTACAGGGGGAAACTGAGACATGCTCAAAAACGTATCCCAAATTTTAATGTGTTAACTAAAAAAAACACAATGCAATTTGTTGTGACTTTTATAGTCATCTACTGTCCTTGTAATTGTAAATAATATATTTGCAGTCCAATCAGGAACCCTGTCTTTTTGTTCTCATTTAAAATGGCATCGTATGTTTTTCCTCACCTTGATTTTTTCCTCAACCTAAATTTTGAGGTCATCATTTGTTTTGATGACATAATTGTAGATAAATAAAAGAACAAAACTAGTTATGCAAATTGCCATTTGGTGATATTAAACAAACAAGTATGTTAATCGATTCTTCCGCGAATTTAAGATCCTTACCGTCGCGAATCAAAGCCTGATGTTCAATTAAAATGGTTTTTATTACACGACGTAGTAGCTCCTATTTTATGTGTTTCTTTTTATATATTTACTCACGAACGATCTTTATCGTGTTGTTTTTTGTAGACTTTATAATTTTTAAATAGTGGAAATTATTATTTGATAGCTAGCCTGTAAAACGAGCTTAATCAAAAATTATAGAAAAACCTTACAATTCCTTATTAAACTGATTTACATATGGACATAAGCGGATTTATTTTAAGGTAAGCGGATTTGTTTTAAGGTTAGCGGACTTTAATAATAAAAACACAATGGCCCCGGTTATTGGCTGACATGGCAAAGATTAATAATTGAATTTGCTTTTGGTTTAAGATAGTCAATTCAGATTACATATTGAACTGTACTGTAAGTAATAAATATAAATAATCTCCTGATAATCGCACCAACTACATGGCCCCAAAGTTAGCATAGCTTGTGATACGAGATACTATGTAGCGAAATAGTGGGGAACCTAGAATATAAATATGTACCTATAAACACCCAGACACGGAACTTTTTTTCTTGTTTCGAACGGGATTCGAACCTTCGACCTCACGATTTGCGGAACAGCGTTTTAGACCACTACGCCTCGGAGGCCACCAAATAATATATTCTCATCCAAACTATATATTTATTTTCAACACACTTGCTCGTAAAGTGAGCGTTATTCTATTGAATTTAGAACTATAAACTGGGCTATAAGTCACGCGTGCATAATATATTATACCCTAGTGCATAATATAATGAATCCTACAAAGTTGAATTGTACCTTTGTGCAAATTACATGCGAGTAAACAGAGCATATTTTATTGGTCCGGGTTATACATTAAATATTTTCAGAAACAACAAAGAGGTTTTATACCACTTCAAATCCATATACATTTTTAAATGTTTGCGCCTTATATTAGTAAAACAAATTTGTATATCAAACAAATTATTCAAAATTTACAATAATTTGTTATATAATATTAAAATATTTGCATTTACCACTCCAAATTAAACATTTTCACTTAAAATAGGCTGTATATGCTATACAGACATTGACACTTTTGGCGGAAAAAAAAACCTACGCGCATGCGCGAGGTTCGGCGCCATTTTTCAATCACAATTCACAGCTTTGTTATCAAATGTGTTTGTTATGACTACGTATTTCTGTCTTTTACTCACAAGTGTGTTGAAAAACGTCGTATGTAACTCGTGAGCGTTGCTAATTACAGTCTTGGCTCATTATTAAGCCTAGACTGTAATTAGCAACTTCGCTCACTTGTTACATTTTACTCGCTACTTTGTTTATTTATTTATTTACTCAACCTATACCCAAAACATACATCGTCCCATAAGGCTTACACAATATATCGTCATCGAAATAATCCGAATATTAAACGTTATTTGCGTGTTCAAAAGTCATTACTAACAATCTAAACCGTTTATTCACAACATTTACTTACTTTTATATTTGAATGATGCTTTGCCACATGAGATTTAGTCACAAAAAACAGTACAGCTTCAACAAAATGTATAAGAAGTCAAATGGTAGGAGTTAGCAGAGCGTACTGTATTCACCTTTAAAATCCATGGTCATATAATGATGTCATGGAGTAGGGTCGAGTAACACAATGATGACCTTTTCATCAGACCGTGCTTGGTTGTTAGTTGCTCATTACGGAATCAACAAGGCCTTCACCCACACATGCAATTCATATTGTGATATCTTATTTTATTTAAATAAACAATAAGAACGCAAAACAAATGGAAACAAATTTCGCTGTCTTGTTCAACCAGTGCTGCAAAAGGTTTTTTTAGTTTTAATTAAGTAACTTAGCGTACCATTGAAGTTGGTTCTTAACGTACGAGTAGATTTAAAGTCGAATACTGTCTAGTACAACTATCAATAAGGTTTATAATGGTCTAAATGTTTTTCTTATTCAATCAAGGAATGCATTTGAAAGGAAAAAGAACCTATTACTACAGGTTAATAAGCCTGAGGTTCATTTTAGCGTGTGCTAAAATACTATCGAAATTTCCAGGTCGGAAGCATTCAATAACGGGTCGTGTGTTGTTTGTATTTTTCACGTATGAACATCACTAATATTGTGACCTATTGGCGCTGCATTGCTATTTGCGTTTCATTATTACATGTATTTTCATCTCTGACTTTTGTAAATAGAACTCAATATTCAAAACTCCATAGCCAAAAGTCAATTGCCCGCCATTAATGACATTAATGGCCAGTATTGAGAATCGGTGCCTGTATAGGAAAATCCTCAGGACTAGCACTCGTATTTCTGTAGTCACGTGCCTATTATTAAACGTGTTTTTTTTTTATAAAATATACCAATTTTTTTGTTAACTTAAATACCATAAATTATAGATGAACCTTATCTGTGTGTACAGTTTTCAATAGTTATTAGTTTCTGAAGTATTTTTTGTCTTAGGCACGAAATAAATATAACTAAGATAATTTATGAGCTCATATAGTATAATGTAGGTATGATAAAACACGTGGTCACGGAATACACAGTAAAGTGATAAATAAAATTATTTGTTTACATTTCTGCATCTAAAGCAGAATTTTATTCACGCTAAACTACATACATGGTTAATATGTGAGGTTAGAATAACAAAATGACACTGGCATCAAAATATTTAGGTGCCAGTTCAGGAATCGCAATGCATTGTTAACAAAAATAAAATTTAATTAATATTTTTTTATAAAACGAATAGCTGAACACAATATTTGGCAATCAATGTGCCTTAAATTTATTTAATGTAATAACTGCATTTTACTGCAAAACTATGCGCAGGTGAATTAAAATGTTTTTTTTTAATGAAAGTCTTTTTTTAAATAAAATAATCTTATCAAGAATTTAGGGCAGTGCAATTTAGAAAAATAAAATGTGTTATGTTTGTCTTACTAAACAGTTATCTTTCTATAATTTTGTGTAGAATAAAACCATAATTCTACACTGAGCGTCGACGAGCCGTTTCACCAACAGATCCCTATGGCGTAATCATATTAAAAGTTTAATGAAATTGGTTTTCGGATTACGTATTCAAAAACCGAAACTCGCTATGTTTCCGATTGGCCCTTTGAAGGACAAACTTTTCCGGTTTAATTCTGATTATAGTCATAAAGTTGAAGGGTTTAAAGTTACGCGTACACTTTGTCGGGCCGCATCGCTATGCGGTCCATTTGTCCACAAGCGGACAGGAGTGATTTAGACTGTACTAAAACATCCACCCATGCGCTGTGGTCCAGCCCGTTACTAATAAATCAATAATAAATGTTTACATATAGGCAATTAATCTATTATAATGTGCGTAGTAAGAATTTTGAGATGCGATGGGGCCCACTGAAAAATCCACTTGTGTCACTCGTATAAATTTAGTATGAATTGCGCACCGCTTTGCCTCTCATAGTGTTCGATATCTCATATAAAGTCAAAATTGAGAATTATTCACAGAAAACTGTGAAAGTATTTAGGTCAAAAGTTAATATTTCCAAACAAGCTAATTAAAATTTCAATGGAACCACGTCTGCGAATATAATAAGGGGTATTAAGTTTGATGGAACTAAACTCAATTGTTTAGTTTATACAATAAGTAGGACGACCTCAATTTTCATTAGAAATTAATTTTGAATGATAAATACTTGCGGGATCTTAAATCTTCAATAAATTCTAAATAAATACCTTTGTATTTTATAAAGCTTCTTCAAATATATAGGAAAATGAAGTATAGTTATTTAAAAGATTTTTATTCATTCCCTTTGTGAACCAAAAAAATCTTTATATCTAATTTCAGTATTTATTTAATTAAATAAAAATACGTGAAAAATGTATCTATTATAACTTAACAAGTTAAATTTAATGTCAAATTTACTGACCTTTTTGAAAGATAAATTAAAACTCATGACCAAGAGCGCTTTAGCCTTCTGTTGGAGTTTAAAATTTAAATAGGTACAACTTTAAAACAACAGTGGCATTTCTAATAAATTTAACATGCAAGTACAGACCATAGGACGTAGTAAGGATGAACCTTTTTAAAAACTTACTCTGCCGCCTTAACACCCGGTCTCAATAACTTACCAAAAAATTACGTAAAAGTAAAGATTGATATTGTCTTGAGTTCAAGTGACGGATTTGTGACAGTTTTGACACAAAGCAGTATGGGAATTCCTATCTTTCCACTGGTAAACTATCGAAATCGGCCGCTGGTAAACTATCGAAATCGGCCGTAAAACCTTTATAAATACAAGTCACCTTCTTACAAGCGTCTACAATCATGCTAGACGGAACGGCACGAGCAAGATTTACATTATTACCACATAAAATAAATAAAACGCATGTTATACAGCATTCCGTAAGTAATTAAATTAGAATAATTGTTGTAGTTTTGTACCGATAGCAAAACAGCTTCAAAAAGTGCAGTTTTTGAAACATAATCAACGACGAATGCAGAGCATTAAAAAACCGACTTCACGTCAAAACTTAGGCTGAGTTGAGAATGTCATCAATGTAAACATTCTCCGAAATCATACATATTTTTTCAAAAGTTTGAAATTTTCAATGAAGTACTCACCGATTTCGATGAAATTTATATGGGACCAACTATGAAGTATCTTCTGTCATACGAACCAACAATTTTCAAAACCCATTCAGATTTTTCCGAAATATCGTGTAACAAAGACACAAAAAAAACATACAGACGAATTGAGAACCTCCTCCTTTTTTGGAATTCGGTTGAAAAAACTATGCACGTTAATAAACAATTTATTTTATCTTTTAATTTATGTTTATTTTGTTTTATCACTAGTTTCATTCGGGATATACTGCGTTCGGCTGTTTTTCCAGACCATCCCTTTATTTACATTAAAAAACGTTTCATTTAATCACTTTTAACTTAGTTGGATAAGATGATATTATTCATGTTTTATGTAAATCCACCGTATGGTGTATATGTTACGGTAAAAGTAAATAATTGAAGATGATTAATAATTTTCTATTATTGTTAATAATTACCAACCCACTGGTTGCTTAGGCTGAGGCTGGTTTCACAGAACCGACATGGACCGGTTAGGTTAGGAGGTTAATGCAAGGAGCGAAGCAAAACGGAGCATTAATCTCCGTGGTTATTTTTTGTTATAAGCGCACAAAACAGAGGTAAACAGAGAAACAAAACTTTCGGTAATTATTAATAATAATTGATAATTATTAATAATCTTCAATTATTCACTATTATCGTAACATATACATCTGTTTGTTTTCCAAATAAGGTTAAATAAATGAAATAATATTGTTAGTGATCTTTTTCTTACACATTTATAAGAATAATTACATATTCTATTTAAGACTGTTCCAATAACTGATTATCTTCTTATTTGAATACAAATGAGATATTAAGAAAATAAATTCAGCGCTTCTCTAAACCGAATAAATAAAAGTGGATTACTAGAACCAGTTTATGGGACTCTCAAATAAGTGATATTATAACAACTCGATTATTCATCGCCTCACCTCATTCATTATAGGTATGTCTGTAAGAATAAAATCGTCCAGAAAAAAAACTATGACAGCATTAAAAACATCCATGCAAAATAACCGCTTTTTATTTAACTATAATTACTTAATGTTTTTAACATTGTTGAAAATGGGGTCAACTATGCCATAGATAACAATCACTTGATAGATAAAGCAGGTATCTGAAGTAATAGCACAAGAAGTTAAATATTGATTTAAGGAGTTTCTTGATAACAAAAAAGTTTCACAATTGGTTTTGTCCGTGCTCAATATAAGTAATACTTATAATAGTATTTTTTTTAAATATTGTAGTAAGAATAATTGGGTTAAATTAATTTCTGAATAAAAAAATATTACATTTAAAATAAATAAGGGATTCACAAAGAAAATTACGCCTCATTATCAAGCTTAACCCCTAAGGCCCAAAGCGGTATCCGGTTACCGCGCCTTACGTCACAGCACCTTTCACTGAAATACTTGGGGCTTGAAGGGTTAAATTTAGTTTAATTATCTTGTATCCTGGGAAATTAAATGACAGATAAACAAATATAAATGCATTAAAAGTAAAATAAGTTTTTATTAACAAATGAAATATTTAAAATCTACCTTCATACTCCTACATATATGATTTTACAGGAAATGTTGTGTGTTTAATTAATTACACGAAAACCCACACTGAGAAGGTTTCGCACCTCATATAAATAAATAAATATTTCTGACACTCACACAACATTATCTAGCCCAAATTAAGTATCTTAAAGAACTGTAGTACCTACCTATAGAATGCAGTGTTCATCGTAGTTCTTCACGTAATTTCTAATGGTGCGTACAGATTGCATTAATGTATCTAGTAACATGCAATTAACATGTTCCTATGATTTGGACGCCTCTCAAGCACGAACTGAGCCGCTATTTTTCAAATATCCGTAAATTTTCTGTTTTTTGGAGAACATCAATAAATGTTTGATGCTCGATTTGAACGGGCGCGTTCGTGTGGACAATGAGCATGGCATGGATGGCTCGCGAGCACGAATTGCGCCTGTGTGAGTGAGACTGCTCGTGTAAAAAACATGCTCGTAGCGTGCTAAAATGCACAGCATGAAAAAAACGACTTTACTAACAATTTAAACTCCTTGTCAAAACTTTTACTGAAGTGAAACGTTATCTACGTAAGTATATATTTTTCACTTTTATACATATTTTTTTAAACTACTGAATCGATTTCCATGAAATCGTATCTTCTATCAAAGGAAAGAATCATCAAAATCGATTTATTATTGGCCAAATAATCGCGTAAAAACATACACTAGAATTGATCACCTTCTCCTTTTGGAAGTTGGTTGAACACAACGTTTGCGGTGACAGACCGTGCTCGCGAAGAAATTCTCAGAATGCTTCTAGTAAATGGTCGGCTCTTGTGCATGTCCAAATACACAACGAGCATGGAACGAGCGCAGGATGTTACATTACTAGTTCCATTACAGCAATCTGCCTATACGCAATATAAAGCTGGGTCCAGAAGGATGTAACTTGTAACTAAGCATCAACAGTGTGGACGGCACACAAACTCAAAGCTAATTGTGTATGCAAATCTATTTCAATAGCTCCTTCGCCTTTGTGTTCGCGCAAAAACCGACAGCCGACGGATCGCGTTACATGTAATGCTCGTAGTGTCGTCCCCACGTGGAATTCGAGTTACATTACACCCGTCTGGACCCGGCTTAAGAAGGCCAACTCAGTACAAAAATAATTAGTATGTCAAGTTGAATAAAATAATGACTTTCCTAAACCCGTCTGCTTTACAATCGACCATATTCTTCCATTACTGAAAAACAGATGAGATCAAGGGAGAGGTTTATTCATCAATAAATTCTTCTCCTTCCACCACAATCAGTAAATATTGGCTATTAAAACTGCATAGTTTATTTATTTATTTATTTACACTTTATTGTATGCCTTACAAAAAATACAAAAAATTGAAACACATAAAAAAAAGATATACAATTGGCGGCCTTATCGCTGTGAAGCGATCTCTACCAGACAACCATGGATGTAGAATATTCGAAAATTTAGCTTGGGGAATACCTATAAACCTACATAAAACATACACTACATAAAAATATACTTAAACTATACAAAAATGATATTTATAAAAATACATAAATGGATATACTAAACATACCAATAAATATACATAACACATACACATTATAGTACCTAAATAAGTGATCAAATAACTTCACATGCTGATAAATAGTGGGATTTTAGGAGTTTTTTAAATGAATGGAGTGATTTTGCTGATTTTATATTTAAAGGGAGTTTATTCCACAAACTAACTGCTCGAACCATGAATGATTTGCTTAGATAATCCGTAGAGTGTGAAGGTGTGCTGAGCATGAGGTTTTCTAACGATCGTAGAGTACGCTCATGTTGGGAGTGACGGAACTTAAAATATTCATGAAAATAGCGCGGACCAGTAGGATTGAACAGTTACAAGAAACTTTGAAAGAAGAAACGCAATAATACCCAATGTTTATCTAACTACTACTTGTAATAGTTCAGCTATATTTACCAAGCTGATCCATTTTGCTATGTTAAGCAAACAAAAGTCATCAATAAAAATACCAAAACTGGTCTAAGTCTAATAAATCACATAGTAAACACAGTTAGCTCTTTGTGACGCACAATAATTATGGAAAACAACATTAAAACAAAAAAAAAGATCTATAAAAAAAATTAAAACAAGCGAAACGCTAATCACTCTATATTACATGCAAGATCATTATCTAATGTGAATTACATAAAATAAATGACATCAATAAACTACCAGAAATGTAGTTGAAATATTTAAAGGTCTTTGTCGCTTAGGTAACAAGGTGCAATATTGAATTGGTAAATTATGAATTGTGTTTAATAGAAACAACTCACGCGCAAAGCCGGACTTGCAAAGTGTGATAGGCATTCAATATTTCATACAAACATTACATGCTGTCAGCTATTGTGACTGTTGCGTAAATGTTATGTTCTTAAGCAATATTGTTTCTTCCTTAGTTTAGCTTTCTAACACTAAGCTTTAAGCATGAGTTTGAGGATGCAAGACCTTACATTTATCAAGCAGTAAGTAAGAATATTTTTTTAAAAGCCAAATATACCTTCGTCCTCCAACTCTAGATTTACATTTTAATTTAAGTGTTTGCAGAATCTTTTTGGCTTATGGCCTAATATCTTAAATTAGTTTAATTTATTACATCCACGATTGTAGACTGTATATCCTCTAACCAAGGTTAAATAAAAAATATGAACCTCCTAGAGTACTGAGCAACATACCAAACTATTGAATTACCTACACAAACTGTCAATACATTTTTTACACACCCAAAATACTAACAACTTTTTATGGCTATCTAACTTATAAAAGAGTGGTGAGTACTAGATTCGTTAAGGTAAATTATAAACGCAATTTTAACATGGTTATGTCCGGACCAATACCAACGATAGCTAATTTCGAAGTTTCATGTGTACGTTTGTGCAGTTTAGTGTATAAAAGTATTTCGCAGAGAGGTTGGTTGGTGGAGGGTTTGAAATCCTCGCTAAGATTTTTATTTAAACACGTTTGATCCGGATTTATCGCTTATTATTCTGGTATTAAACTAAATACGCGATATCATTGATTGATTGATATCGCGTATAAGTTATATATTACATTTTAAGTCGAATGCATAAACTAAGACCAAGGCCCAATAATATTTTAACGCTCACACATATTTGCGTAGTGCGAAGATCGCACCCTCTTTTACCATAGTGGTCGTTGATGTAAAGCTGTAACTTTTAACTTTTTAAAATAAAAATGATTTAACATACTAATAAGATGGATGTATGGCAGATTTCGTAAAGCATACTTCTGTATTCTGATTGGTTATAAAAGTTGTACTACTTATTTGGCAATTTAACCATTTATCGTCCTGTACTTAAAATATTTTTAAAATTTCGGACTAATGTACAATAACATTTAAAATATTTAATTTGAAAAAAATTCAATCAGTGTTTGAACAGTTAAATTTACTTAGTCAGTTCTTAAATAAAACTGGTACTTAATAACTTTTACGTCCCAAATTCTACAAATTTAAGAATTGGAATAGGGCTTGTCTATCAAATTACGTTATGATCGAAAACAAAATTATCCCAAAACAGTCCTAAAACAAAAAAAAATAAAAAAGTTGTACGAAGCTCTCATACAAGCCTGCCATTGGTCGTTTTTATATACTTACAATCCTTTTCCGTAACGAAGATATAAAATCATAGCATAAAAATACATCGAAATTGCCAATTAATTGTTATGCTATAAATTCTCCATCCAGTGTTCATTTTACACTCGGAATATTATTCTTCATCATCGTCCTCATCAACCTGGTGACGGCCACTGATAGACTTAGGTATATTATTATTATGAAATATTAAATATTAGGTATAAAAAATGTACCGGTATCTATGCCATCATCATATATCATCCACTTTAAAACGTCAATAAAATCACTACACGGCGATAAAACTGCCAAATCTTCTTGTAGGTATATCTTTTTTACCGGTATCACAATACTTAAGTAAGTTTATTTTGGGCACTGCTGGTCTTTTTGTAAAGTTAATCTTAAAATAAATTGTAAATGACAAATGACTGTTTGTTGCCTAAACAAATAAAAAAAAATTACTTTATCTAACGCAATTTTTTTTTTTTAACGAATTTATGATATGAATACTGGATAAGGTCTAAAAGAAAATAAATAAATCATATCAACTTCTGTAACTTGATGACTATTATGCTTACTTGCAAATTTTGAACTCAACCAGGATTGGAGCCCAGCTGTAGGTACCTCTCTCTGGTATAGTGAGAAATGTTTTTACCGCTAGTCTGGGCGGCCGTTAGAATTGTAATACATAACTTTTTAATTTTTTTGGTGAACATTGATTAAAGTGATTAAAGAACGCTCACATAATCAAATCATAAATTTAAACAACCGATATGTAAAGCTATTTTAGTGAATTATCGATGCAGAATATTCAATAATTCAATTAAACTTAAGAGTCTTCTTCTAAACCAAGATAAATCAGCTGAGGTACTTACCTTGCATTTTACAAATCAGTCAATTGTTATATGTATTTACAATGATATAGTTATTTTAAGCTGGTAACGATGGAAGCAAGGAAGCAAAAATCCCCTGATAGAACAAATAAAATACTATTCGATTGTGCTCTGGAAATAAATAATCATCTTCATTATAATCATCATCATTATAACTTTTTATAATGAGCCCGCTGCAGGGCTACGATTCTCTCCTAATGCGTAACGAAGACGTTTATGCCATACGGCACCAAACTGGTCCAGTGCAAGTTGTGAATATCAGAATTTTTAGAGCGCCGAATTGGGTTCTAGGAAAAATCCTGTATAATAATAATAATCTATCTATATCTATACTAATATATAAAGCTGAAGAGTTTGTTTTTTTGTTTGTTTGTTGGTTTGTTTGAACGCGCTAATCTCAGAAACTACAAATGGGATTTGAAAAAATATTTTTGCATTTGATAGCCCAACTCTTTAGGAAAGTTATAGGCTATATTTTATCCCAAAATTCCCACGGGATCAAAAGTTACGCGGGTAAAACCGCGCGCAGTGGCTAGTATAATATAATAATAAGAACCACGTGAAGGCCGAGGCCGAAAAGCAACGCAAGTAGGTACTTGGACCTTGCTCACGAGGTTACCGAAATGTGGGAAGCTATGTCCACTGAATTCATCCCGGTTCTAATATCCGCAAACGGTTTGACCCCAGCCACACTGGTCAGACACCTTGAAAGGCTGGGATCTGGCGGTGGCTCCTTCCAGCACGTACGCGGAAAGTGGTATTGCTCGATACTGCTCGAATCGTTCGACGGTTTCTTTCTCTCTTGCCCTGATACCCGACCGACTGGTCCGATTGTCGGGTCTTTTCCGCCGAAAGGCGTGTTGTTTCTTAAATGCATAATAACAATAAAACTCTTAATTGTACACCAATATGGTTACACAGTTTAAATTAAAAATAACAATCACAATTATCATACAAAGGGCGGCCTTATCGCCGAAGCGCGATTTCTGCTAGGCAACTACAAATATGCAGTATCCTGGACCGATTGTTTAACGTGCACGGAATTCGTCGTCTGAAAGTATGATAGGCCATCACCCATTCTTGTACTAATCGCATCGAACGCAGATTGACCTGGTTTATCCAGGAGCTACTGCGACAAGACGACTTGCGCGAAAATGAAGATTCAACTTTTCTTTTATTTCAAGGTAGCAAGTGACTCCCGTCCATTGAACTTTTATATATCAAAACTGACGTTTGACTTTAGTAGGTATTGACAGAAAGTTTCTCTCGATAATGCCCTACATTGTCGCCATAAGACTGGCATAGGAAGTAGCGGGTAATTAATAGAACAATATATTCAGCCTCAAAGGTATTATTTTGCAGCTAGTCATATACCCTATAATGGGAGGTTCTTATAATAGTAACAACTTAGTCGTCCCTTTCATTACTAGTATCTTAGTTCTGGTAGAAAAAGACATGTATGTACAGTCATTAACAAAATGTATTAAAATATTTAAAAAAAAAACTTCATAGTAAAACTTTTTATACGTGAAGAATTACTGATATCGGCGGTTAAAATAGATGGTAAATTAATAATTACAAAATTAAACCAATGGTTAATTCGATAATCCCTTTAATAGGAAGTTAATTGATTACATTACGTAGTCTGCTTACGCATTATCTGTCAAAGGTAAGTGCCGACGACGATCAGCGCAGAGTATTTGAATAAAACAAAACACTGCAATCCGATCAAAGCAGGCTTTTTAAAAATACGTATATTATTAGGTTTATTTAGTTTCCGTATGTGATATGTTACCAAGCACCGAAAAGTTTGATTTTTTTTATTTTAAATCTACTTAAACTTGTAACAGTATTTTGATAAAGACTGTACCTGGATCTGTAAAGTACTGTCAAGGTTAACTGCAGCATTGTCTTTTTGTTATGCGAGTGTGCTTCCTGTTCGTGATCAGCTGCTATTTATTACATATTAAGATCTAGTGATATACGTCTACGTTGATGGTATAAGCGCCATTGAATTACTTTTTGCCATATAAAAATTTCACGATCACGATTGTCACTCTATCTGACTTACGACACCAGTGATCAAGGGTTCGAACGAAAATTTTGACAAAATTTTATTATTTGTCTCGTTTAAATTATTTTCGTATTAATGAAGCTTTTCAAGTTGGTAATATAGCAAAAATTTTAAGTTGTCTGCTTTCGGATTCTTAAACAACTTTACATTTTGAACGTCTTGAAAATGATTCAAGGGTGATAGATAAGTTATCTCTTGTATTTTAGTTTATATTAGTTTTACTACTTTTTGTATACTTTAAATAATTACCTATGCTGTGAAACTCTACAATTGGCTAGACCTTTACTTTAAGATTAGTTACAGATGTAATATCTGTAATAAGCTGTTATGTTTCCGAATAAATAAATCAATGTAAGAGTTTTTTTAATCAACGACACTTTATTATCTTTGACACACGAGTGACCAAAAACAAACTGGAAGAACCAAACTTCGACTTAAAACGAATAAAAAATTTCACGTAGGTAGTTGAAGAAAAAGAAATCAAATCAAAGGCATATTTTACTAGACAAATCGTGAAAAAGGAAATATTAAGTAAAAATATTTTACAAAACGTCTGAGACAATTACTTAAACACAAAGACTAGTATTCAAAAAATTTCTCCAGCATAAGATACTTACGAAATACGAATTTCTCTTCGTTATATTATTATTATATTCTCGTGGTTGTAAAATGAGCTCAATAAAGCTCTACTAAACTTATCTAACGATAAGTTTGTCATTCATAGACTATTCCAAATGACCTTGGCATTAAACCAGGTAAGAGTACACTTGGCAACTTTCGCCAAATACAGTAATTTTTTTGAAGATGAAAACTTTTTAGGTAAAGGTTAAGAATACTATGTGGATTCAATTTATGACAAAAAAAAATTTTTTTTTTTGTACTGTATTTTTTGACCAAATTTTTCTGACTATTGAAAAATCGGGGCTTAACGTATTTCTTAATAGAAATAGTTGGAAAAACACTTTTATTTCTTGCTATTTAGTCGTAAATAACAGATTAAACTTAAATGTTGTACTTATAAGAATTATAAAATATCTTTACCTAAGAAAATTTTTTTTTTTTCATAAATTGTATCTACACATCATTCTTAACCTTCTCCTAAAATACTACATTGGTTGAAAAGTTCGCGGCCTGGCCATTAAAAAAAATACTTTTGTTATTTTTTCTGCCGTCTTTTTGAACTGTCATTATTCAATTGTCAGCCCGCGAATTTTCAATTTGATGTCTTGTTTAAATAAAATTTTACGAACAATATACGTGTGTAGAACAAATTTTCACTAAGTAATGGAGAAATTTGAACAACGTGCTGTGATTAAATATTTGTTTAAAAAAAGATTAACACCAAAGGAGATCCATGATGACATGCAAACAACATTAGAGGAATCTGCCCCGTTTTATACCACTGTGAAAAAATGGGTTGCAGAATTTAAACGTGGACGAGAGAACATCGAAGATGACCCTCGCTCCGGCAGGCCAATGACGTCTACGACCGAAGAAAACATCAATAAAGTGTGTGATCTCATATTGAAAGACCGTAGATTGACTATCAGAGAAATTGCAGACACTATAGGCATCTCATATGAACGAACGCAAAACATAATTGTCCATGAACTCGGCTTTTCTAAGGTTTCCTTGACAGATTTGTGACAATGGATGAAACCTGGGTTCACCACTATACCCCAGAATGCTCTGTTTGAGCAAATTGAACCCTCACCCTTTTACCATCGGACTACTAGACGCAGACAGAACTTCCATCCGTATGTGGTTGATATTCCGAAAAGTCGAACTAAGCGCTTTGACAGTTCCTTTTTGATACGGGTCGCCAAGGTTTGGAATGAACTGCCTGCGTCTATTTTCCCTGACCAGTATAGTCCTAGTACTTTTAAGCGTCGAGTGAATAGGTTTCTCGTGGATGGACGTGTACCACCTTAGTCTTCATGTTCACTTAACATCAGGTGTCATGGAAGACAAACGTCCCATCCATATTTTATAAAAAAAAAAAAAAAATCAAAACAACAATCCAAACAATGGAAAAAATCAGGTGAACCAACTCCGAAAAAAGCAAAGGCAATTCTGTCGGCTGGCAAGGTGATGGCATCGGTTTTTTGGGATGCTAAGGGTGTCATTATGGTGGACTACCTTCCTAAAGGCGAAACAATAAACTCTGCGTACTATAGCACCCTTCTGCGCCGTTTACGTGAAGAAATTAAACAGAAACGCCCAGGATTACTGAGAAAGAAAGTGTTGTTTCACCAGGACAACGCCCGAGTCCACACGTCTGTCGAGCCTGTGGCTCAAATTCGTGATTGTGGTTTCGAATTGTTGCCACATCCAGCTTATTCTCCTGATTTGGCACCTTCGGACTTTCATCTGTTTCCAAACCTGAAAAAACACCTCGGTGGGCAGAAATTTTTAACGAATGAAGAGGTCGAAGCCGCTGTTAACCTGTATTTTGAAGACCTTGAGGAATCTTTTTTTAAAACAGGTATGGAAGCTCTGGAAAGCAGATGGAAGAAGTGCATAGAGCTAAATGGAGATTACGTCGAAAAATAAAAATATTTTTGTATGTACTTTATTCTGTTTTCTTGACTAGGCCGCGAACTTTTCAATATTTTGATCTTCATAAAAAAGACCCTGTATAAAAACCGTGATCAAACTTTGGCACTCACAAGGACATAAAGATAAACTTAATACAAAACCTACCAAAGCAACTCACTTATTTCACTTTAGATTTTCCCGAAAGTTCTACAGAATTAGATTTTATACGAGTATTTAAGTTACACCCTCTTCACGCATTTTTTGTAGCGCACTCAAAAATATTAGTGCTATTTACATACGTTGTAAACATCATAACACAAATAATACAGCCACTTAAGACGTCACCACAATAATATTTATTTATTTATTTACACTTTATTGTTAAGCTTATATTAAAACAGTTTAAAATACAAACAAAATGACTTCGATTACACAATTGGCAGTGTTATCGCTGGACAGCGATTTTTACCAGACCACCATGCAACAGCATTAGGTAGGTACTTTCGATCACTCACTACTTTATTATTTCATATAGGTACTTAAATATTTTAACGGTATTTATTACTCTTTATTACTCTCTGCTATTAATGAAACTCAACCCGTATATAGATTTAGAGGTTCCATACAAAAGAATAGCACCTTCTTATTATGACGTAAACGGAATCCGTTACTATTTGGTAACTTCAAGGTAGAATAAAAAACGGTTACATTACACACACGAATAGTCTAAGAAATTCACATTCGTAATTTAAGGATATGACAGTTTGTTAAGGGCAAAGGTAGTTTATTTTTAAAACATTTTTTATGTCTGCTCAATCGTCTGACGATATGCCCTGGGCTTCTGTCTCAGTTTTTTACGAGAAATCCATATTTTACTTTGCAGTATCCTTAACATACTAATTATTTATACTTGAGGGCCGTAAGTATTGACTGCGTTAAAATGCAAACGTGGTGACATTGAATAAGGTACAAAAATGTACTACCTACTACAAAATCAGAGAACCACAGTTTGAAGATAACAAAAAGTAACGGGTTTCGTTAATGTCATATTTAGTACATTATAACTGTTAGGGTCCTATGTAGGGACTACCTATAGATTAAAACGAATGGACTGTAAAAACTGTAATACTGGTTATTATTGAAAAGTAAGTACAGATTGGCTATTAGATGGTATGTACAAGTAGGTACGTCGCTCGCGGATGCGTAAGGTGAAGTGGCGGCCCCCTCTCACGTCCCGGCCGCTGAGCCGTCCAAAACCAAGCGTAGCCGAACGCAGGCGGAGAAACCGGAACAATAACTTTTAGTACATTGTGAGTTGTGACTGATAATGTGAATTATCACATAAGAATAAAACCTATTTCTATTATCGTACAAGCTTATAATTAGAAAAATTTGAATCTTGTTTCGACTTAAAAAAACACATGTTGTAAAAATACCTCAACAATCTATATTGGTACCAATTTAAATATTTTGGTACTTACCCAAAAAAATTTTGCCTTTTTTCAAATGGCCCCCATTTCGGTATTTTTTTAAATGGTTCAATAGATAAGGGATGTCCAAATTGCATATTTTAAGGCTAACTGCATGTTCAAACTAGATGCGAGTACTAAACGATCGTGACATTCGATGATTATGCGGTAGGTATTTAAATCGATATAAAATATCTGTGTAATCCTTTGTATCCGCCTTGCAGTCAAATAAGGTAAACGCGTTCGTGATAAACCTGTAGTTTTATGTGTCAATAAAGCTTAGCTAAGTTATTTAATTAAATATATTAGAGGTTTCTAAGAAGATTATCCTCTTATCGACCTTTTATTATATTATAATGCAATGAGGATAACGATTTAAATTTGTCTTATTATGTCAACATTGAATAAACATATGTGTCAATGATACAATAGATGATGTAGTAATAAATAATCGCCATCTTTACTACCCCTTTTAATACGCCCGCCGCAGAGGCATGAATCTCTCACCGGGGTTACAAATATATTTAGGAAGTACTCCAAAAAAGCTGGCCCAGTCCTGGTTGGTGGATGACAAAAATCAATGGCGCCGAAATGACTTCTGAAATTGAACAACTTGTATACAGTACAAGAATTAAGTCGTGCTTGAAGTGACCTCCAAACTAAAAGGTGAAGGTAAAAAATTTGCCGACCAGGACAAACTTTGGTTTACCTGCTATATCGCATTTCTTGAGGAGACACGCCTAAACAATTTCATTACGTAAGGAAAACTTTACAATAAACATTTCGATAGCATAATAATACTTAAAAATAAACGACGACTTAGAAATAGAAAAAAGGTCGTAGTTCATTTTCCTAACTTATCAATAATCCACTAATATAAGACTAGACTTGACCTTTATATCTACGTATGAAGCAGACGTTTGCAGACTATGTAAGTGGTAAATTAAATGCATACTTCACCAATCAATCATTCAATTAGTTGATTATTCCACTAACAAGGTAACATTAACTACCAAGCAATGCGAGGTCGAAGATAAAGTAGGAAGTAAAGTTAAAAACCTTTTAAAAAGGAGTGAAAATACACAGTAGCACCGAAATACCTATATCTGGCGTTTAAGAAACCTTATAATATCACTTTGATCTGAAAACAGAGATCTTAATATACTGTGATGTTTTGTTTTGCATCCGTCTATACAGTTTCAAATTAATTTTCGTTGGTAGGCAGATTAATAAAGCAACGGTCTTAAGTATTCTGAATCTATATCTGGCGGGGGAGTAATTCTGAATCATTATCGAGGCTCATAGAATTTGATGAAATATCAATTATCAATGTGAGCTTCTTCTAATCAATATATATAAAACTGTTCCGTTACTGACTGAGTGACTGAGTGACTGACAGACAACGTACAGCCGTAACTACAGGGGGTAGAGAGCTGAAATTTGGAACATACATTATTTAGGGGATGTAGGGGTGCACTAAGGAAGGAATTCCCGAAATTCCCACGGGAACGGGAAAAATAGGACTTTTTATTTTGTATGAAAAATCTTATTCCTTGAGGGCACCGATGTGAAATTTGGTGTAAAGGTTTTTCAATATGTTTCTGGTTGTTTTATGAAAGGAATTCCCGAAATTCCCACGGGAACGGGAAATATGTGATGTTTTAGTTTGTATGAAAAAATCCCATCCCTTGAGTGCACGGATGTCATACTTGATATAAAGGTTCCTCAATAAGTGTCTGTTTGTATTATGGAAGGAATTCCCGAAATTCCCACGGGAAGGGGTTGGACTTTTTAGTTTGTATGAAAAATCTTATTCCTTGAGTGCACGGATGTGATACTTGGCATGAAGGTTCTTCAAAGAGTGACTGGTTGTGCTACGAAAAAAATTCCCGAAATTCCCACGGGCACGGGAAATATATGATTTTTAGTTTGTATGAAAAAAACTTATTCCTTGAGTGCATGGGTGTGATACTTGGTATAAAGGTTCTTTCAGTGGGTGTCTGGTTGTATAGTTTCTGAAATTTCCACGAGAAGGGTAGTTAAGCGCATACGAAGTTGCGGGATAAAGCTAGTTTATTATAAAATATGACGTAAATTTTTTATGTAGGAAAAACGTTTTTTATTTAATAGAAAATAATTGTTTTGTTAAGAGCATGACAAGCGGCAGCAAATCACATATTGTAAGAATATTTTGGGTATTCATTATTTACGTTACTCGATCTCAATAAACGACCACTGCTATAAAAATTTATTCCTATTTACAATTTTTCTATTTGATAAAATAAACTACCATATCATTAAACAGTTCTACCAATGAGCAACAGTTTATATCAAATTGTTAGTAGATCATTTGAGCAACATGAAGATAACACTTCGCATAATAACTAGTCAAAAAAGCCTCTTTGTTTAACCATAATTATACTTCTCAAAAATATCACACGGTGAGATAAAGGCCAGTTAAAATATTAATATAAATACTCACCTCATATTTATTTCCTCATCGAAATCAGAATCCCAGTCAAAAACAACCAATTGTTCATTTACATATTCCTTCTTTTGATAAAAAGGTTAATAGAGATGGTAATCTTGATAATGATTAATGTTTTACAGGCAAAATATGGCGAAGCAATCCATCAACTCGAAGACATCGTATTATCTACTGTAAATTTGGCTAACACCGTTATGAAAGTAAATGTTTTTTACTTTGTTATTACTTTGGAATTAATGTCTTTGGGGCTAGAATCTATTTTTGACTTACTTTAAAAAAATTAAAACATATAAATTTATTAATTATACAAAGTTAATCAAAGGATACGAAACTCGCATGTATGTCGTAAACATGGTATTAAAACTGACACACGAGCAATATAACCCCGATCCCCGATGTTATTTTTAACCAAAATTTTATAATAAAGAGCAAAGAGAATATCCCAGAAATTTAAATTATGATTTTTGTATCTCAATAGGAAAACAAAACAGCATATCTAATTTTTACAACGATCGGGAAATTGACATTGTCATTGATGTTTGTGTTTTTATTTATTTATTTATTATTGTATAAAGATGTTAATTATTATTTTCTATAATAATAATAATATATTTATTTCTGATAAAAACTTATATCTAAGAATAACATAAATTGTGAAATTAATACTAGTTTAAACAACATAATTCATATTAACTAAATTACAAAAATAAGCAAGAAATACTATACAATAAAACGAAAATAAAACGAAATATAATTAATTAGTCACTTAGTTAATTTATTCAAATTTGAGTCGATGCATTGAGTTGATTTTCTGTCTAGTGCATTCAGATCGATTTTAAAGTATTGGTTATTGGTGATATTACGATTACTTTAACTTTTCTTTTATTGTGCCAGTGTTGGATATTAATCTCTTTTTCAAGTGACGATGATAGTAAGATAAAGCACATAAGTTCAGAAGAAAACTAGCTGTTCATTAAACATGTGATGACTATATTTGGTGTATAAAATAAGCCGCCTCTTACAAATAAAATACTCCCGCTTTATGTACTTTCAATCAACATTAAAGTCTATCACAAGAAAAATAATCTCATTTTCAAAATGTAAATTTCGTACTCAAGCTTAAAACACGAGTTCTTTAAACAAAACATTGCTATAAAACTAGTAAAGGTAAGAGCACTATCTTGTACGTACTACATTCAAACAGATTCCTGGTATTGTCTTATAAAGAAGCATAATAATAATAAAAATAAAATCCCCAGACAATCACACCAACTACATGGCCCCAAAGTAAGCATAGCTTGTCTTATGGGATACCATATAGCGAACTAGGGGGGAACCTAGAATATAAATACATAAATAGATAAACACCCAAGATTTTTTTTTTCTTGTTCCGTGCGGGGATCGAACCCGCAACCACTGGCGTCTGAGGCAGATAGGTTTACCCCAACGCCAAAGTGGTCGTCAAAGCATTTTTGTGGATTTACTTTTACGTTGGTTGTATCAAATGGATATATAAAAATCTAACCAGAGAATCCTTGTTTGGCAGTGATTGTAATTTCCAGAGCGTGCTTCGTAATTAACTTTCGGGGCATGATGCGTCAAGCGATATCTGTGAAATCAAATTTCATGACGCGCAGATTTGCTCGTAGTCTTGATGCAGTTTAGATACCATTTTCTCTACATATGTTTTTTTTTGCGGAATTTAGTACACGAAAAGGCTTAAATCAAAGATATTTTACTAGTAACAGTTAAAGGCTTAAGCTAAATACCAACTAAGACAGAGCAGTGTTTGGGTGTTCAACCCGAATAGATCATGATTGATATATTCAGCGAACTAATTTGGCTGCCTCGCTGTACTTATATTCATCTATGGCCTCGCTGCTGACAGTCGTGCCCTTAATGCTATAATTCATACGAGGCACACAACCGGAGTTTTGGGCCTGCTGCTCAACATGATGAGCGTGTACTTTTATTGTTGTCATACGCGCTTTATCTTTGTTACAAACCTAACAACCTGGAAATAGTCTGTTTTTATTTTTAATATTTAAATTATTGTGATTGTAACTTTTTTTTTCATATATAAATTTGCTTGGTGTATAATAATGATACAATTTTTGATTTGTTACAGACAACAATATGGGCCAAGATGAAAAAAGAGGGACGATTGTCCTGGATAATTTTAATTCAACGTAAGTATTGTCTTGATAACTTCTGTTATTATTACAAAAGGATATTCTTGGATGACCAAATGATGTAAATCACGTTTTTCTTTTAAGAAAGCCTACTAAAAAACGAGAATTGAGATTACCCGTTGTAGATCCTGATTTATCGGTTTCTTTTTACCTGAATATGGAATTGTATTTACGAACTCACTTTATCTAAATCCAATGTATAAGATTATATTTTTTCTCAATGATTTACTTTGATTAAGTATTAAAAGACAGCTTTTTAAAACTTATCTAATATTTTAAAATTCTACGAAAAAAAGATCCTCAAGCGTTATAATTAGCATCTAATTTAAGAATTTCAAACGTTGCAGACAGACACTAACTTTGTTGCGCCACAATGCTGTCTGCAGAATTGTAACCGCCTTAAACTTTTAGAACTTCAATTGTAAACTATCCGGAAAGTAATGCCGTCTAGCTCAAAACTTCAGTAGTTACGGGTTCGATCCCCACACAATACAAATATTTGTGTACATGGACATGTTATTATTGGCTGAATGTATTGTGCATATACGCAACTATTAACCGCAAACTAATAAAGCTATAAAAATATTGCCTTCTATTCTATGTTTTCATAAAGGTTCTACATTTTAATCCGAATAGGACTGGTTAACTTTTAGTCATGGATATTTAAAACTTATTTCAGTGTATTTCTAATGTTTAAATACCAAACATGGATGTCTATATGTCTCTTAAATTTACTAATCCATTAAATTGCATCTATAACAGAAGTTCCTTATTTGATTTAATAATTTGCTATAACAGATTAAATCAACGAGTACGTCTGAGGTCCTTGCCACATATGATTTATGGCTAATTTAATATTCTCAAAACTAAGTTACTATTGGCCAAAAAATAATTCTGGTGTATTGAATCGTGTCGTACAACGCTACTCATCCGAGTGACCCCCGCTTGGTGGTAGAATCTTATGAAGAGCCAGTTCTTTCCTAAGCCCGTGTGCTTTCATCTTCGACCTCATTTTCACTTACTATCAATTGAGATTGAGGTCAAACACGGGCTTAGCCTGTATTTTTAATACATATACATCGTGTAACATAATGAAGAGACAATACTTAAAGGGACTGTATGTTTGATGATGTAGTATATAATTAACAGTAACATAAATTTGTTATCCTTACGGTTTCGGCCGAAAAACAAGTTCAAAGTTTAGATTAAAATATCTTAAGTGTCAACCCTAAGACAGCTGTTAGCTTTTGATGAAATCCATTCGATAGCAGATTGCGTAAAAATAAAGTGATGGGTAACTGAAACAGATACTACAAAGTTAGGCCGGTGCGGAAAAGGTCATAAGGTCACTGAGTGTGGCACAAGTCTTTTTTTAGCTTATTAGGTTGACTAGGGTTGTCAAAATATTTTGTTGTAAAATAACTAAATAAATTTATATGAAAGTCTTTACCAGCACCGATCATGCTAATTCTTTTACTGTATATTCTACGTATGGTATAATAGCTAACCTTCATTTTGTAACACGTTGTATATTCGATAAGAAATATTCAATTGATGATCATTTAAATAGCGCACTCAAGAAATAAGAATTTTCATACGCTCTAAAAACTCCTATACTACGTGTTCTCTTGGGAATTTTGGGAATTTAGAAAATTCCTTCCTTATGTAACCTTACACTCCCGAAGGAATGTAGGTACTATCGAACCAATGGAATCATGATTCACTTTAAGCTCATTTTTGGAAACCGCCTTAATGCTAGTAGGTCGAAATTCGCTTAAAGATAGGTTTCTTGGGTGACGAACGTGTTATCATTTCATTCGACACTGATATTTGCTGAGTACAGAATTCGTGCAGTATCTAAAACTTTCCAAGTTTATACACAATACACCTTACAATTTTGACAGTTTCAAACAAAACTTCAGCGAAATGTCAATCACTCAGTCAGTAACGTATTGATTGATTACCATTGGAAATAAAAAGTCTACCTAAAATAAACCTAAGTCTTTCAACGTAAGTAAATGGCTAATGGAAAAGTTTTTCTATTCCGTTGACGAATTTCCGAAGTTGAAACTATAAATGTAAAAAGTGATTCATAACTTAAATATTGATTTAACTTTCTTTTAAATAATAGTAATATTGTGATAAAGTGTATTTAAATTATTAAACATTAGTAGGTACAGTAATTAAATTGTAAAAGCAAAACAACTGGCATTAGAATTGGAATGTAAATTAATTAGCAATTTTTATATTATTTTATTAATATATACCTACCTAGATAAAGTCATAATATGCATGCTATATGACAATGAAATATGAGCTCAGTACAAAGTGTTACAAACACCTTTAACAACAAAAATATTTTTTCTTTTTTAAGTCCTTTAAAAAAACCTCTTTGTAAATTTCTATTTTACTATTAATTTAATCAATTCTTATTTCTGATTCCAGAGCGAATTTAACATCAAATCCAGGCTTCCAATCAACATTAACTCTCGGCTCAAAAGAAGTCATCAATGAAAAAGCATACAATCCATTCGAGCACAGAAATGTTGAGCATCCGAATTCGTAAGTAATTTTACATGACATTTACAAAGTCTCGTCTAATCCTGTTCTACTGGGTTAATTTTATTTAGCGCTTCACCTCTTGCAGGCAGCCTCTCCACGTTTCATTTTTTTAAGTATATTTTTTTCCATTCAAATGGCAAAGGAATGAATCCATACAGCCATGACGTCTCCACGTCAATCCCAACAACATTTTGTTGTACAACTTTTTAAAAATGATAGTTTTTTTTTTTTTAGTTTTTCAATAAAAAAATATATTTATAGCCTCTGTGTAGATGCGTAACTCTATTTACTCTGAGCGTAGGTATGCCTCGACCCTTGCGCAGTAAAATATCGCTTCATAATAATAATAGGTACTTCCTACAAAATTTAGAGTAAGAAGCAAAATTTTTTTTGTTTTTATTTTATTATTTATCAAGATTTGTAAAAAGTCGTAGAACAAATGTTATTGGGAGCGATGTGAAAAGGCTGCGCGCAAAAGGTGATGCGTAAATTAAAATTAACCCTGTATATTTATGGTATAATGTTTCGCACTCTAAAAATCTTAATGGAAGTTATATCTGTTATACCAGACATACCAATGAATTATTTTTTAACTCAATAGGTCAGAGCCTTTTTGAATGAAGGAGTAATGTCCAAAAACACCCTTTCATCCACCGAGTAATCCTCACGTCCATCCATTTACAATTGAACTAGGATTTCCATGAGTAGGTTTACTTAAAGCCTCACATAACTAAGTAATCAAACCAAATAAATACGGCACAAAGAACACGTAGCTCCGTGTTACAAAAGAACCTTGCTCAATGTTTATTTAAGTATAAGTGACGAAATTAATTCTTGCAAAGAATGCAACTCCAATACCAAGAAGGAGTATAATTATGTCCGCATTGTAGGAAAAACTGCCCCGATCAAGCGTTTGAATCTACTGGATAGTTAAAACTCATAAAAACTTATCTATCTTTAAATCTTAAGTTAAAACTCAAAAGTTATTCATGTCTGAATAAGCTACAAAGTAAACCTTCAATTTGTGGGAGTAAATGAATTTGTTCAGCGGCTAGTACGATAAATGATAAACTACAAAGCGTGTTGTATTACAATTAATAATTATTTCATTTAATTTTTTTTTAATAAAAGTGTGACGAACTTTGGTGCATTGGTTGAATATTTTTCCTAGTTGTCTATTTTTCCTGAGTTCAATTCGTAGCTGGAACAGTTTAGGAAACGAACATTTCTAAGCTGTCTCGGGTAGTCTCGGGTAATTCCGCTGTGTGGTTTCCATGACACAATCAAGATAATATATGAAACTTTATTTTGGGTCCACATAGTTAGTGCGCCAGATATTATTATAATCTAATTAAAAAGTTCTCGTGTCACAGTTTTCGTTGCCATACTCCTCCGAAACGGCTTGACCGATTTTGATGAAATTTTTTGTGCTTATCGGGTATCTATGAGAATCGGCCAACATCTATTTTTTTTTTTAATTTATATTGCAAAACAACGTTTGCCGGGTCAGCTAGTGTTTTTATATAATTACGTATGATGCTTATCTACAAGCAGCTTGCAATAGCTAGAAGTGGCACCACCACGTAATACGTATATTCATATTTTGTATATCCATCATGAAATAAAATTCCAGAGCCGTGTTAGCCACGCCAGTAATATTCGAATCGTGTTTCCGCCCCCACGTGATCTGATGTTCGATCTGGACGTATAATAACATAATAATAATAACATCCCCAGACATGGCCCCAAAGTAAGCCTAGCTTGTGTTATAGGATACCATGGAGCGAACTAGGGGGGAACCTAGAATATAAATACATAAATAGATAAACACCCAGACACGGAACATTTTTTTTTGTTCCGTGCGGGAATCGAACCCGCAACCAATGGCGTTGGAGGCAGACAGGTTTACCCCATCGCCAAAGTGGTCGTACGGTTGTATTTAAGGGGGCTAATTAATATTCATTACATAAATAAAAATTTATTTTCAACACACTTGCTCGTAAAGTGAGCCTTATTCTATTGAATTTAGAACTATAAACTGGGCTATAAGTCACGCGTGCATAATATATTATGCCCTAGTGCATAATATAATGAATCCTACAAAGTTGAATTGTACCTTAGTGCAAATTACATGCGAGTAAACAGAGCATATTTTATTGATCCGGGTTATACATTAAATGTATGAGCGCGCGCGGCCAGGCGGCGCGGCCAGCGGACAGGCGGCACTCGGACAGGCGGCGCGCGTGCAGTAGCAGCGGCTGCACGGCGCCTCCAAGCAACAATAGCGTGTGTACAGGGACGCGCAGCAGCTAACAGCTGCTTCAAATAAATTTTATGACCACGTATGTCTGTCTTTTACTCACAAGTGTGTTGAAAAACGTCGTATGTAACTCATGAGCGTTGCTAATTACAGTCTCGGCTCATTATTAAGCCCTCGCCTGCGGCTCGGGCTCAAATCACAGCCTCGACTGTAATTAGCAACTTAGCTCACTCGTTACATAATATACTATTATTATTATGTCATTGAAACAAAAGGCGTAAAATTTAAAAAGTTTAATTATAATTTCAGGAGTCTGGGATCGTTGGCACATCTACTAAAATCTTCACTCGGTTCTGGTATCCTGGCGATGCCGGCTGCTTTCAAAAATGCCGGTCTTGCTTTTGGTGCCATCGGGACATTAGTTGTTGGCTTTATATGTACACATTGTGTCTACGTACTGGTAAGTTTGGTACAAATAACTTAATTCAGAACAATTATACTTTACATGTGGTTAAGGCAATTCCTAGACCTAGACAAGATAGTCGTAGCGATTCCACGTAGATGTTATTGTAGTTCTGACTAAGCACTCTTGCGCTGAGCCACCAAACCCGCTGAAATTTAAAAAGTTACGTAAAAGTTACGCGTAACTTTTGATCCCGTGCGAATTTCGGGGTAAAATATAGCCTATAACCTTCCTCAAGAGTTGGGCTATCAAATGCAAAAAGAATTTTTCAAATCCCACTTGTGGTTTCTGAGATTAGCGCGTTCAAACAAACAAACAAACAAAAAACAAACTCTTCAGCTTTATATATTATATATTAGTATAGATTTACTACAAAGATATGAGCATAGATCTGATACTGATGATGATAAGTCTTATGATTTATTGAAGTAATTTATTACGTTAAGAATGCACCTGACCCTAATCAATTAGCGTGAATCTATACCGCTGCCCCCGCTCCCCTTACAATACGCGCGCAAGATCTCGGCGCGGTGCGGTCAGCGCGCTAGGCGGCGAAACGCGTAAACCTACCATCAACGCTCCCGCACAGCGAACGACTAAACTAATGGAGTAGAAATTTTACTTTAATTTTTTTAATATATTTTTTAGAACTATACATGTCGGATTTACATTCTGTATTCTGCATTTTAAATTTAAATAAGATAAATTTGTTGTAATATATACTATTAGTATTATAAAGAAGAAAGATTTGTATTTATTTATGTATCTTTATTTATAACGAATTTGCTCGAAAACTTCTGAACCGATTAGAATACAATTTGTCACACATATAGATTACAACCTAGATTAACACATAGCCGAATTTTCATCCCGAGGTAACTTTTAGAAAAATTGACATTTTATAAAAAATATCTAAAAAGTTGTTACTAAATTTTTATTTGACATTTAAATGACTTTTTATAGGGATTAATTTAAGGTGTTAATAGTAAAAATAAACGAATGGATAGTTTTTTAAAAGGAAAAAAAAACAAAAGTCAGAAGGTGTTTTAAAAAGTTAAATGTTTTCAAAAGAGATAACAGTTTGCGTTACATCATTCATTTCTTTAGGCTTTTTAATTTCGGTGGATCTATAGTTTTCGGCTTGTGTTACATCCTTTTTTCTTTTCAAGGCGCCTCCCGTATTTTTCAAAGCAGAGCCAATTTCTCTCAGGGGCATGGTCCTTAAGAATCTGGAATCTAACAGTTCAGGCAGTAATGAATGGAGATAAAAAGTTTTTAGTTTGGGAACCATAAATTCACCCCATAACTTCTGATCCCGTTTATTTTTTTCTATTTTGATTGGTCTGTTTTGTCCTGACCATACAGCAAATATGCATTCTTTTCTATTACTTATATTTAATTGCCCCTGAACTTGCCAGAACCACTGGTGTTTTTTGTTTATAATTAATTCATTATTAATTAGCTTCCAGAAAGTTATTTTCTTCTTTAGCACGGCATCTTCTAGTGTGGTTTTATATGCAGATATTGGACATTTTATTTCTACTATCTGATTGTTGCTGATAACACCATCAGGAGTTGCTCCTAAAAATGGGTTAAGTTTGTCAATAAATAAGCCACATGGCATTATTTTTATATTTTCTTGCTCCTCTAATTGCTTGAGAGATATTTTTTCATGCATTTTACCATGTCTGATTGAGGCAACTTCCGAAAAATCTTTTTTGTATAACATAGCTTTCACTATGCTCCCTGATGTTGAAGTTCTTTTATTCAAAATTTTGCCAAAATTGGATGCTGTAATTAAATTTCTTCGCATTTCCAACCACTTGCTACTTTCACTTTGAAGAATGGTTTCTCTTTCTATATTTTGTAGTTCTTTGTCACTCTTCTCCAGATTTTTTAAAAACGTATGTTTTAATCTTTCTAAATCATCACTAGGCAAATCAGGTTTCTGGCAATTTTCACCATAATTTTCATCATTTGTTTGTAGCTTCACTTGATTAAAAAATAGTTTTTTACGTCGTACATTTGAATTTAAACCTCTTTTCTTCATTTTTTGTAATTCCAGGAGCTTAGATTTTGATCTTGGACTCTTACCCAACATTGATTTCTGTAAGTTGTACAGAGGCCTTTTAGTATTGAACGACACGACTGCGGCAGAACACCTAGTCTGATATGATCGGCGAAGACAAAAATTGATTCGCTTACCACCTACACTTTTTGCAATTATTGCGTTAAACTGTTCACAGCGATTACTGTCCATGTCTTCAATAAGACTACGTGAATTTGCCGCAGTGTATCCTATTAGATAGATAGATAGATAATTCATTTTATTCACCAAGCACTTTTACAAAACACTTTACAAACACTTTAAAACACTTAGATTAAATTAGTTATTATATATTAATACAAAAAAAAACTGAAAAATTATGTACATAGAAAAAATTATAATCACAAGCAATAAACACAAGAGAAACAGAAAACAATCGCAAACAATAAACACTAAAGAAACAGAAAACAATAAGCAATAAACATTCAGAAAAATCACAAAAAAAGACACAAAAACTAAAATAAAATATACAGGCTTGGTGAAAAGGCACTGACTCAGCATGAATGTTGCGAACGTTGCAACGCTGGTCTTCCGTCAGCACCCGGTCGTCACGTGCCGCGCGTCATACATCGACCGCGACACCTACTCCGCGTAGTGTGATGTGGAAAGAAATATATTAATATATATTGGAGGGTATGGTGGTAGTAAGGGTGATAGATAGTGTTATGAATCGTAATGTAATGAGATTAAATATAAGAAATAAAGATTAACAATAAATAATGATAGTAACTTAAATATTATATAAATATGGTTTTAAATAAATTATAATACGAACAATGATAATGGAGATGTTTGCCACCAGTGTTAGATCAAACCGTTTTTTTGTTGGAGAAGTAGAAATAAGCGGTAGGATGATTTAAAACTACGCTTTATGGTATTATTTCTAATAGGCGGTGGAATATTGTTCCAACACTTGGTGGCATTGTATGAAAAACTGCCTCTAAAGGCTACAGTTTTGTGGACAGAGTATAGGAGGGGATTGGTGCATGATCGAACATTATAACCTACTTTAAGTTTTTTGCGCCAATGTAATTTTTTATAGAGATATGCGGGTTTCTTGGTATGGACTATGTCAAAAAGGAGACTAGCAAGGTAAAAATTATGTCTCACATCCATTTTGAGGAGATTACACTCATTAATATAAGGAGTAACATGACACCGCGGCGGGATATGAAGGCAAAATCTGGCACATGCATTTTGCACTCTTTGAATGAGTTTCTTATGCTTATCATATAGTCTAGAGCCAAAAACAATGATACCATAATTTAATTTAGACAGTACCAAAGAGTCGCATAGCATTATCCGAAGTTTTAGGCTCAGAAATTCTCTTATTTTGTACAGCACCTTCAAACGATAGAATGAGTCACGCACTATTGTTTTTACGTGATTTTCGAATCTTAATGTACCATCAAAAAGTACCCCAAGATTGCGAGCCTCCTCGACTCGTGCGATGGTCGTACCCATAAGAATCAATTTAGGATCGTTGGAGATTGTATTCGCAATTTGTTTTTTCGAACCAAGGACTAAGTACTTTGTTTTATCAGGATTAAGGGCCAAACTATTTTTTGTCGACCACGTAGCGATTGTAGTCAAATCTTCGTTCATTTTAGAAATTTGCAGATTGATATTATTGGCTCTTACGGGAATATATAATTGAGTATCGTCGGCATAAATGTGAAAATTACAATGGTTTATGTGGTTCTTAATATCTGCTGTATAAATTATAAATAAAAGAGGTCCTAATATAGAACCTTGGGGAACACCTCGTGTAACAGGCATAACACTGGGTGGTTTGGTACAGTCCGAAATAATCACTTTTTGGGATCTATCAAAGAGATAACTAGAAAACCATGAAACTGTATTGGATTCAAATCCATAATAAGTAAGTTTCGAAAGAAGAAGGGTCGTGTCAATATTGTCAAAAGCACGGGAATAGTCTAATAGTGTAAGTATTGTAGCCTCACCTTTATCGCAGCTCGAAAGAGTGTTGTCAAGCACATCCAATAGAGCAGTAGTGGTACTGCGTCCTTTACGGAAACCTGATTGTTGATCTGGCAAGATGTCATTCAGTTCACAGAAATTGCTTACTTGATCAAAAACTACTCTTTCCAGTAGCTTAGACAGGAAAGGCAGTATACTTATAGGTCTAAGATCTTTAAAGGTAAGTGGGTTATTAACTTTAGGAATAGGGCGCACGAGAGCAGTTTTCCACAGTTTCGGAAAAGTTGCTGAAGTTATAGACTTGTTTATTATTGCTGTAATAATTTCCAGAGAGTGTGGCAAGGTCAATAAAATCATGTCCATTGTAATGTTATCAGCGCCCTGTGCATTCGATTTCATAGTCATAATTACACGTAATACCGTAGTAGAGGAAACAGGCTGAAGTTTAAATGAGTTATTATTATGACGGTGAAATTCATAAAAAGTCAAATCAGAAATCGTTGTCATATAGCAGGCGGGTAAGTCAAGGAAGTGTGCATTTATTGTGTCTGGATCACACAAGTTAGGAGGTAAATCTAGAATTTCTTTAGTTTTAATGACAGAGTGTCTTTTTAGTTTAGACCAAAGTAATTTAGGATTTTTAATGTTAGTATTTATGTTGTAGTCAAAATACACAGTTTTTTCACTACGAAGGCTTGTCTTAGCGAGACATTTTAAGTTTTTGTATTCATTATAATCTGCTTCATTTCTTGTTTTTTTGTACCTATTATAAGCTTGATCACGCAGTCTCATAATGTAGCGAACATTACTAGTAAGCCAGGGGGTACTTTGACACCGGGCTGTCATCGTTTTTTCGGGGGCATGCTTGTCAACTAATTCAAGAACTATACGATTAAATTCAAAAACCATGTCATCAACCGAGCACATATTTAAAATATTTGATAAATTATACAGCTTTAAATCCGAGGTAAATGTTTTTTGGTCAATATTTTTTATTGGACGGTATGTAATACTTTTTACAGTTGGCTTAGGTTTTTTTATTTTAAGTGTTGCTGTAACGAATGAATGGTTGCCTAACTCTTTGATATGACACACACTAACGTCAATTACTGAAGCATTAGTACAAATCAGGTCAAGACAGGTTTCACTATGCGATGTAAAGTGCGTTGGTTCAGTCACATAATTAACCAATTGAGTGTATTGTAAGAAAATATTAAAATCGTTGTAATTCGGAGTTGCGGTGTTCATTAGATTGATATTAAAATCACCTAGCAGAATTATTCGATCATAATAAGAAAACGTCATAATAGATTCAGTGAGCGAGTCAAGAAAAACCGTAGTACTTAACCATGGTGGCCGGTAAGCCGTCCCAACAATGATTTTTAATGATCGTACAGTGACAGATATCCACATTTGTTCCACAGTAGATATAGGATGTGGACAAGTGCGTGCTTTTAAGCCATTTTTTATATAAAACCCGACCCCGCCTCCTCGGGAGCGCCTACTGTCATTTCGCGGAATGTGTCTCAGTCTATAGCCAGGCAGAGACGGTGCTACACCCTCTTGTCCAGGTCGTAGCCAGGTCTCATTTATGGCCACAATGTCGGGAGATATTCGTTCTACAGTCACTTGAAACTCGTCCTGTTTGGTACCAAGAGAACCCGCATTAAAAAGGCTGACTTTTAAAAACTTTTCTTTAATCATTTATAAATATATTAAATTTAAAAGTAAGTATATAAAGTTCGGGGAAGCTATAAATAAATAAAAACAAAAATTGTAAAACCCCATAAATTCTACATAAATAATTAAATAATTTGACAAAAGTCAAAGGAGGAATGTATAGTGTCAATTCCATTACATGCATAAAACCCTGGGTAAATTCACAACAATTTATAATAATAGATTCATCGGTCAGTGCCCTTTCATTCAAAATCATAGAAACATTAATTCTCATCACTAAAATACCCAAGTTAAATGAATTATACATGCTAGTCCTATAAAGCTTCAATATACTTAACGAATTACGTAACCGTGTTATGAACAGCCGATATATACAAATAATATAATAGTTAAATAAATGAACATACCACACAAAATATTTACAAGTTAAACGAAAGTTACCACTATAATATAATAACAGCTGACTGTAAGTATGAGGGAATGTAATTTCTACCACTTTGAAAAGTTTATTTACAATAGATACTAACTTAGTTACCTTGCGTATCTGGGATATCAACAACACAAAAAACTCGGTTTAAATCTATCAGACTATTTATAGTAAATATTTGTGAATGTTCGGTTTTTCTGACGTGGATTTTACCTTGACGAGTCCAAACAAACCGCCATCCTTGTCCACGAGCTAATTCGCGAGCTTTAGCCAGTATGATACGGTTGGTTTTTGTAAGGCGCTCGTTGATGTGTACGGGTTTTGGGGTGTGAGAGGGAAGTCCGAGGTCCCCTGTGTTCGTGTGCCGGCGCACGCGCGCCTCCCGCAGTAGTTGGTCGCGTACAGTGCGGCGCACTAGACGCACGACGATAGGACGAGGTCTCGCAGGTTGACTCGACGCTGCCTCACCCGTGCGCCGTCGGAGCCCGACGCGGTTCACGCTTGCTATATCTTCCTGCTTCAGCGTAAAGCCCAGTTTGGAGGAGAGTGTGGTGACCAAATGCATGGTAGCTTCACCTTCAAATTCGGGAATTCCAACTATTTCGACATCATTGCTTAGGACTGCTTGATCTCTGTTATTTAGCTCGCACTCGAATTTAGAGATAATTTCCGCCATATTGATTTCTGTAGACTGCTTATTTTTTATTCTCGTAATTTCAGATTTTAGTTCCGAGTTTTCTGTTTCAAGTTTGTGTAATTTAGTGTTCATTTTAGTTACTTGTAATTTTAAATCAGTCAGTTCAGCAAACAAGTTTTCAGTTGTATGATTAAAATCCTTCTTCAATTGTTCAATGCTACTATTGAAACTTGAGCAAATTTGTTTCCTATTTATTTCGAGCATGCTATGTACCTTGACTTCAAGTTTCGAATCAAGAAGCAATGCAAACTGGTCCAGGGATATAGTTTTATCAGTGCTACCTCCAGGCTGGGCCCCCATTGTGCTGTTCAATTGCGGATGTGTCATATCAGTGTATGAGTGTATAGTGGAGTCGTGATGGATATCCTCGCACGACATATCCACATCTTTTGGCGAGGAGCGGATAGATGGCTTACAGACAGGGGTCTCATCTCCTTTGCGACGGGACACCACAGTTTCACAAGGTAGGCATCTCCATAGACGGTTTAAATCAGCTAAATTTCGTTTGTAGAAAGTTTGCGTCATGTTCATACATTGAAAATGATATGTGCTTTTACAGAAAGCACAAGTAAGTAATTCTTTCTCAATAACGCATTTATTACACGCCTGGCAATTCATTGTGGTATTTATAAGTTTATTTTCAATTATAATAAAAAAACGTTGGCGTCACAAAGAACGTAACGGTTTTCGTAAACGGCACTTTTAAACAGCTGATGGTTCTTGCTATTAAATCTTAGCTATCCGCAGTTAAATCACTTGATTATACTTTAAGAACTATTCACAACGTTTTAGAACTATTTCACTTTAAGAATACTACAAATATTACGTAAAAACGAATAAATATTGCAGAGCAAACACTGTCACAGCCGATCGTACAAAGCACGTCACGTGACCGATTAGTAGTTTTATTTGATTTTCTAGTGATGTATCTTTAAGGAGTACCGTAACATCTTCACTTTTTTTCTTACTTTGACAATAAAAATCTTGGCAATCTGTGTGGCATCCAAAAGCATGATTGTATGAATTAGAAATAGCATCATATAAATTATTAATTTGTTGAGGTCAGTCAACGTTTGTTTCTTTTATATGTTTTATGGACAAGCAAATAACTTTTCTGATAGCTAAAATCCTTTGTGTGTTCAAGTATTTTCGGTGTTGTAGTTGATATTTCGTTTCTTTAATAAGTGCTTGTAATTTGTTACACAAGTTTCTAAATAAATGATTTTTACACTCTATCTTTTCAACAGTATAGTTTGCATAAGGTCGAGCTTCTAAAATTTTTTTATATGTTGATGCGTCGCCATCTGCAATCATTTTGCCGTAAATTATTCCATACTGTCTAAATCCCTCCACTAAAATTTCCGATTCCATGTTGGTTGATGATCCAGAATAGTTTTTGAAGCATTGATGTTCGTTTGGTTGTAATTTTCTATTTTCTGCGCGTGCACATACAAAACAGTATTTATTTTTTACACCAAGATACAATACTTCACCGAATTTTTTTCCAATAATGGCAGCAGCACCTGATAGAGATGAAAAGTTTTTTTTATAAGACCTCTTTGCCCAGCAACCATCTACAACTACATCTATTATAGGGATCCCATCAGCATTTACTCTGCCTTCACCAATTGCACATTGTTTTTCACGTGCTGCAGCAGCTTCCATTTTTAATGTGGCTACTTTTTCCCACTCATCACTGACTTGGTTATCTGTTTTTTTATATAATCGCTCTGATAAAAATGGAACATTTATTGACGCAAATATTTCTTGTAATTGTGTGTACCCCACTCCAGTAGTGGCGGCACTTGTTACTATTGCAGTATTTAAATTTAAATTTTCCTTAGGATTGGGTTCAGATGTATTGATGTATAACTTAATGTTACACATATTGCACTTAAATTTTAGTTTCGAAACTAGGCCTTGTCTTTTTTCTCCTATTAATTGCAAGTTATTGAAAGTACAACCAAATGCCTTTGAGTGTAAACTGATTTCTTTTAGCTGCGTAAGGAAATTTTGCAAGTCTACAATTCTTCTTTCATTTGCACTTTCATTAAAGTTTTGTTCTAGTTCATTAAACCTGAAAACAAGAAAGAAAAAAGATTGAAAAATACGTATGTATTCATAAATTCATATTCACACAAATTATAATATAATATGTATGTTCTTTCGAAAGTATCGATAAAACTCTAACCAAAATAAGTCATCGAAAGGGTATAAGGATACTTACTCGTTATCTAAATTTTCAATTGATTGTGACGATTTAATTTGTTGCCTGTTTATTGTTTCTTGTTCCTCGTTATGAATTTTACTGTTATCAGTGTACATATTTAAGATAGGTTGCGTTAGATTCCTGTAAATTGATTGTTTATTAGATAAGTCTGTTGTACTCGCTTTTTGTTGCAAGCTATTATTTATATTGATAGAGCCCTACAAACATAGTTAGAAATATGCTACGAATTCATACAAGGCTATATAAATAAAAATGTTTTAACAATGACAAAAAAAAATGAAAAACTTACAACAAGTCCAAATTTGTTAATGAACAAGGCGACTCCTTTAAACTTTGTTCCCGTACAGACTCAGTGCTTGTACTGGCTGCATTATCTATTGTATTACCCTTGTTGCTGTAAATTATTTATTAAAATTATTGAATAAATAAATAATAATAAATAAATAAATATTTCTGACACTCACACAACATTATCTAGCCCAAATTAAGTTTCTTGAAGAACTTGTGTTATGGATACTAGATAACTGATATACTTAAGAAATATATAAACATACATATTGAATAAATACATATTTTTTTATTAGAATAAACTTAAATAAACATATAAACATCCATGACTTGCTTGACGACTATCTGTGTTCATCACACAAATATCCGCCGCCGCCGGGATTCGAACCCAGGACCTCTGGCATAGAAGGCAATGTATGTTACCGCTACACCAGCCGGTCGTCACCAGCCGGTCGTCATTGTGAAAGTCTTTTAAATGTTTACTAAAGAAACATTAAAGTAAAAAAATCATAACAATAATAATAAATAAGCCGAGTAGCTAAATTTATTTTTCTTTTTAAATAAATAACATAACATGCAATATGTATAGTTATTACTTTCTTACCTTGTTTTTTTTCTCATTCTAGAGGCAACTTCTTGTAAATATTTTTTACGCGCATTTTTATTCATTTTTTTGGGCTTCATATTTACACTTATACAATTCTAGTTTTAGTCGTACCTATTATTTACACTATTTAAAAATTAAAAATATAATATCCTATACGTATTAATAAAATATTTACTAAACTACAATATTCGAAATGCAATAAGGCAGTCTAATTCCAAAAAATTTTGTTTTCTCGGAGCGCACAATCGAACGTAGGTCCACTTCCTATCAGGAGCACAGGCCGATTGAATCGACTCGATTGAAGGACAACGCTATTCACGTTCCTAGCAACAGAAAGAGATCGACGGATCTAGTACGCGTTCCCATAAATTTGACGTAAGCGACAAAATGAAAATTGTGAATAAAAGACAAAGTACAATGATTATTAAAAAAGTATTTTGAGCAAATTTAGGTTTAGTCAATACCTATTTATATATTAAAAAATATTTTAGAAAAGTCAGCAAACTCCAAAGATCCAAGCAAAAATGAGATTAAAACGAAGTTTTTTGTAAAAAAAAAACTATCGAGATTTTTTTCAGTAATCGTGTTTTCGTCTTGAGCATTAAATCTTCATAAATTGAAGTTACTTGTGTAAAAAAATCAGTTTCCTAGACCTTATAGATTTTGAGATCTAGGTCATTGTAAGTAGTCAAGTTAGGGTCAGGTGGATTCTTAAACTCAGTAGTTACTGTATTCAAAAAACGCATATGAACTCTCCGTGTGTTCTCAGACCGTCGGCCGATTGGTATGGTAATACACTCACTGTTATTTTAGAATGTTTATAAATAAATAAATAATGCAGACAAACGTGATTCAATATTGTAAGTAAACAATACAATAACAAGGGGATGGGTGATAAAGATGTGAATGCTTTATTTAATATTAATTAAAAATTAACATTGCTGCACTGATAATATATTGATACCAAGTATTTTTTGCATTAACTGCTCAATTATAACCTTTATTTATATTCAAAAAGTTTACTCGAGTAAATGAAAATCTCTGAAAAGTGGTCAAAGCGCTTTTAAAGCGAGACATGTTTGCATAATAGGTGATGTTTGAATTTAAATAAGTATTTGCTAGTGACGATAAAGTGACAAGTGTATGTTTAAAAAAAAAGGTATCCTATTAGAAGTAAAAAGTAATCATACTTTAGTTATTTATTGCATAAAATAAGCATCTGATAAAAGGAAACTTTAAATTAGAAGTTTGTAACTGACAACCCTACGCCTATGACTTTTAACACTCGTGACAAAAGTGTCTGTAAAGACACTGAATCGTCGAGTTAAAATAAATTATAAAGTTGTACAATTAAACACTACAAAGAAACCTTAGGTACAGTTTTATGCTCAAATAATAATCTTTTACTTAATCATAGAACTACTCTATTAATTTGCATAATACTCTTAGTATTGTGCAAATTATCTCTTAAATATTTCAAACTTTATTAATATTTCTCTCATTAAACTTTTCGTTTTATAAATACTTGTTATATTTTTTTCGGAGTCTGATATTCTCATTTTAAATCTTTTCCTCCAAATTAACGATAGAAGTTCAGAAAAGTTTACCTTCGAAAATTTTGTTAAATTATTTACAACGGGACTAAATTAGCACTCGTTAAACATTTGATTCATAAGTAAAAAGTAATAAAATATGTTTTTATTCTACTGAATTCGGGTCCGGCTGGTAACATATACAGGAAAAAAGACGAATAAAGCAAATTTATACAATTTATTTTTATTTCTCAAATCATCTCACCCGCAAGACGCAGGTATCCTCCGGAGTATTTTTCACGTTGTAACTATCTGCTAGAGTAAGCATTTTGAGAGGTGTAATAAAAAAATATTTTCTGAAAGCTATTATCAAAGAGTAAAGAGTAGTATTATAATAGATCGAAGATCTATGTTTTTTGCATATTTTTGTATTATGGAACTTTTTTGAAGTGTTGCTACTATCTGGCTTTTACTCTAATTGTTTTAGATTGTCTTTATTATTTTTAATACTCTGCTACTGAATTTTGAATAACGACATTACGATTTACGTATATAAGTCCAAAACCATCGGTATTCCATACGTCTCTAAATTAAAGTTTCGGACTGGCTAATTCTATACCATTGAACTTACATAAAAATAATAAATAAAATAAAATAAATAATAATAAAACCATGTTATATTTTTGACGGTTAAAAGTGTTACCAGTATGTATTAATTTAGAATCTGGAAATTCAGCGCTTTTGTATGATAAACGTATTGCTCCATAATACCTAACACATTTGTAACTTGTTGAATTTTAAAGCAACCATAAAACAATAATATTCAGAACAATGTTTTCCCAAATTACTGTAGCTTGTGCCTACGTGTTTCCAAACTGGAGGGCGTACGTGTGACAGACGAAGTGATGTCTAAACCATTTCAAGACGAACCTTTAAAACAAATATCGTATATCCACCGAAATGCCAAACGCAATTTCTCCCAATATTTGAAGCCTGATATGGATATTACAGAAAACCAACACATGGTGCCTTTACAATTTCACCATCTGTCGCCCAGCAACTATAAATTATGAACTTCTGAAAATGTGATACTTTGCATACAGCGTGTACCTACTGATCTGAAGAAGGGACAAGGTCTCGTTATGGAATCAGTTTAATCCAATGTTGTTTTGAAAATGCTTTGTACCTGCCCAGCACTGTATCAAAGTCAATTTGTAGTTTTTCTCCGTACAGCACCTATTTTTTTTATGTGTATCGTATGCTATACTTAGTCTGCGATCCCTAAACTTAATATTATGTTCTTGTTTCCCCAAATAATAGGTTGGGGAAAAAGTCTTTTCACATTATAATATGTATGAACTTGTAATTAAATCTCTTTGGCTATAGTATTTGTATCTGGCTGGTTTTGGTATCATTGAAAGTTAAAATTTTAAAGAACATAATTCCAAATTCAAATTAGGAAAATGTGTGATTTTCATTTGTTTTTCGTACTGTCAAGATGAGTGAATCTAATGAAGAAATTCGATACATTTTAAAATTTTACTACAAAAAAGGTAAAAATGCAATGCAAGCCGCGAAAAAAATTTGCGATGTTTAAATTTGCGATGTTACTAGTGCAGTGTCTGTGAGAGTAGCACAAATTTGGTTTAAGCGTTTTCAATCCGGAAATTTTGATGTCAAGATGCACCTCGCTGTGGTCGCCCTATTACGGATAAAATGGATGCCATTTTTGAAAAAGTGGAGTAAGATCGATATGTCTGTAGTTACGACGTAGCTGAAGAACTGGGAATTGACCACAAAACAGTTTTGGCGCATTGGAAAAAAGCTAAGTACACAAAAAAGCTCGATATTTGGGTACCTCACGAGCTCACTGAAAGAAACCTAATGAACCGGGTACTCATTTGTGATTCTTTATTACGACGTAACGAAACCGAATCATTTTTGAAGAAGCTGATAACTGGTGATAAAAAGTGGATCACGTATGACAAGAACGTGCGAAAAAGGTCGTGGTCAAAGGCCGGTCAGGCTTCACAGACTGTGGTGAAGCCCGGGTTAACTCGCAATAATGTGATGTTGTGTGTGTGGTGGGATTGGAAGGGCATTATTCATTATGAGCTGTTACCACCAGGCAGGACTATCGATTCTGAACTCTACTGCAAACAACTTATGAGATTAAAACAAGAAGTTGAGAGAAAGCGGCCGGAATTTATCAACAGAAGGGGTGTGGTGTTTCATCATGATAACGCTAGACCTCACACATCTATAGTCACCCAGCAAAAATTAAGAGAGTTTGGCTGGGAGGTGTTAATGCATCCGCCGTATAGTCCTGACCTTGCACCTTCAGATTTCTACCTGTTTCGGTCTCTTCAGAATTCTTTAGGCAGTGTTAGGTTAACATCACGAGAGGACTGCCAAATCTAATTGTCGCGGTATTTTGATGAGAGGTCCCAAAATTTTTATAGCAATGGGATCATGTCCCTACCTACAAGATGGCAAAAGGTTATCGAACAAAATGGTACATACATACTTTAGTTAAATGTCAATAAACTATATTAAAAAATGTTTTAAATGTTCTTAAAAAATGCGAAGAAACTTTTTCCCCAACCCAATATGAACTGAACGCAGCGCGATTGTGAATCATACAAAATCTGATATTGAAACCAAATGAACTCCAAGACTGTAAATCATCAACTTTTTCGCAATTGTGAATGACTGCCAATTGTAACGATACTTCTATTCCCCATTTTTAAAACGGACGTATTTTTCTCAAACTGAAACGAAAAATCAACCTTTGCCAGCTACAAAGCGGTATATTTAAATTGAACTTTCATGATGGACTGGTAGCGAATGAATGGAACTGGAACATAGAATGTACCAGCTGCTTCTCTTCCCGGGCATACAATAAAAGTCAGCTAAGGGACAGGGAAAGGTTTTATGAGCGTTTTTGCGGGCGATAGGCTGACCCCCTGTCACTGCAATAGTCGAAATGCTTAAGGTGTGTCAAAACATTAAGTAGCAAGTGTGCGCGGTTGCCGCGCGCAAATGTTTCTAATTAGAGCGCGGCCGAATTGCGTCTCGCGAATGCTGCCCGCGTCTGCTGCACACCTTGCACGCTGTGTTTGGATACACATTTACAATATTCATCTGCTGTATATTAATGTATGTGTATCACATATAATTTTTTGATAAGTAATTAAGGTGGCGTATTTTTTTGGCTTAAGGGAATTGCTTAGGTGAAGAAGGCTTAACTTAGATGTAGCCTAATAAACGACTACACCTTTAACCTTTTTTCGTATACTTACTGACAACAAAGTACCCACCACTAATATACATCTAAGTTGATATTTTATTAGTGAGTCGAGATGTAATCTCAATTTATTTTCACGATAAATGGCAATGCCCTCGAAAAGGTTTTTTCTCTGAAGTGAAAAGAAACTGACGTTACGAAAATATTGGCATTACTTTATTCTAAGAGCACATCTGGGTTTATATAACCGTGTTCTGCCAAATGTAAATTCCTTAAGTAAGCGCCCTAAGCCAATTGTTCATAAAAAGGAAAACTACATTTTTTTTCCCTTTTTTCAGGTTAAGACGTCTCAAGAAGTCTGTGTTGATGCTAAAAAGCCGTCTATGGGATTCGCTGAAACATGCGGTGCAGCTTTTGAATTCGGACCAAAAAGGCTTCGACCGTGGGCTAACTTCGCAAGGTAAATAAATAAAACATTGATAAATTTCATATAAAATAGAGGCCAGTTACTGGCCTAAAACCAATGATACATAGAGTAAACATTTGCTTTATTTGAGTGATTGTCTATATCACAACAGGTTGTGGATATCTGCCGGAAACTAAGTCCATTTTTTTACACTCCTCCCATTGAATTAAATATTTTCAATGCTTTTGTAGTATTTTGTAGTAAATTTCTTAGAACTTTGGGTATTGGTAAATCTAAGAGTGATAGCTCTCTGAAAAATGTCAACCTTAACTCATTAAATAATCATTTTACTTCTTCCAGCTCTATAGACGCTGCTACAAAAACCAACACTTTGAATCACATATCTAGTTAACCTATGCCAAATAATCCATCCTTTTCAATAAGTCAATTTTCGGAATGTGGTGTTAAAAGGACCATGCTCTCTTTTGCCTCCAATGCCATTGGGTCAGACTGCATTAGTCGTAAAATGCTCATTCCTATCCTCGACATCATCCTTCCTGTAATAACCTGTATCCTCAATAACTGTGTTCTTAATGGTGTCTTTCCTGATACATGGAAGGACGCAAACATCATACCTCTCCCCAAAAAAACCAATCCTTCTTCGTTTTCTGATTATCGTCCTATTGCCATCTTACCTTTCCTTTCCAAAGTACTTGAGGGACTCGTTCACCAACAACTCAGCACTTTTTTGCAAGAACACAAATTACTGAATCCCCTCCAATCTGGCTTCCGTCCTGGGCATAGTACGACTACTGCATTGCTTAATATCACAGAAGATATTCGTATAGGTATGGAGCAGAAAAAGCTTACTGTACTAACCCTGTTAGATTTTAGTAACGCTTTCAATTCAGTTGATTTTGACATCCTTTTGCAAATGCTGCGTTCTTTTAACATATCTCCATCGACTATTGGCTGGTTTCATTCTTACTTGCATGGGCGCCGGCAACGAATATCTACTGAGACGGAATTCTCTGATTGGTGTGATATTAAAACCGGTGTGCCGCAAGGTGGCGTGTTGTCTCCTCTCCTGTTTGCTCTATTCATCAATTCGATTTCTCTCAATATATCTTCTTCTTACCATCTGTATGCGGACGATCTTCAAGTTTATACACAAAGTAGCCTCGAGAACCTACCAAACACTATCCAGTTACACAACGCTGATTTAAAACGGGTATCGGACTGGAGTTATAATCATGGACTAACAGTCAACCCACATAAGACACAAACTATTATCATTGGAAGTCCTAAAATGATTTCACGAGTTGACTGGAGCTCAGTTCCTTTAATAGTGTTTAACGGGATCTCTATTCCATACAGCGAGACTGTTAAAAACTTGGGTATTATTTTTGACCGCACGTTGTCTTGGAAACCACAAGTAACTGAGTTGAGCAGGAAGATGTTTGCCGCGGCGAATTCGCTCAAGCGTCTTCGTAATTTCCTCCCTATTGCCACTAAAATTACGCTTGCACAATCTCTCCTATTACCCATTCTCGACTATGCCGACGCCAGCTATCTAGACTTAACTGAAGAACTTCTGAATAAACTTGAGCGCCTACAAAATCGATGCATAAGGTTTGTATTTGGATTACGCAAATACGATCACATATCTGACTTCCGGACAAATTTCAAGTGGCTTCCTATTCGCCTTCGCCGGAATACTCACATTCCGGCGTTATACCAACCGTTATACCAACAACGACCGTAACTTGCGTTCCTCATCGAATTTACTCCTGGCGACACCATCGCATACGTCCACATTTTTAGGCAAGTCCTTTTTTATTCGAGCGGTTTCGTTATGGAACGAGCTCCCGATTGAGATCCGTTTGGCGCGCACACCGCGCATCTTTAAACGAATGCTTAAACGGCATTACCAGGTGAAACACTGTCCATCTTAACTTATATTTATATGTGTATTGATATAGTATTTATTTATAAAGTACATAAGTATTTATGTACATGTTTATGTATGTGTATGTAATTATTCGTATGTAGTTTATGTTTACGAGCCGTACACCTCGCCCACATCCTTTTCCATCAATGCCTGGGTTGCCTGGCAGAAATCGCGCTTCGGCGATAAGGCCGCCCTTTGTATGTTAATTGTGATTGTTATTTTAATTTAATCTGTGTAACTATGTTGGTGTACAATAAAGAGTTTTATTATTATTATTATTATTTTACTACATTAAATATACACTATATTTACACTTATTCTTAAACATTTGCTTACAAACAGCAAACTTTGGGTGTTTTCTAGAATAATTTTACTGTTTCGTTGCTGAGACTAACATTACATTTTCTTTTTAGGACTTTTATAGACTACGCCATGACTTGTACATACTTAGCAGCTTTGTGTGTGTACATAGTATTCATTGCTGAAAACTTCAAAGAGGTATGTTTCCCTTTTTTTAACTATTCTTTTTCACCAGCTGAACTCTGTATTTTTTGTCAGTATGTGAGGTTTCTACAATAACAAATATGTCCCTAATTGATTAAAGGCCTATGGATACAAGTATCGTGAAGATTTTTGTTTCTTAATAGAATATATTATTCAATTGTTTCAGGTTTTAGACGTATATATGCCAGAGTACAAATTATCAGTTGAGACGTACTGTGCGTTGACATTGATACCTTTAGTCCTCATTTGCCAAATTCGAAACTTAAAGTATTTAGTGCCCTTCTCGGCTATAGCTAATGTGTTCCTGGTTATTTGTTTCGCGATCACTATGTATTACATATTCAGTGATTTGCCAAATCCTAAGGAACGGGAGATCGTTGCTGGAGTTACGCAGTGGCCACTTTTCATCAGGTATGCAATTTTTTTTATCAGCACCCACAATTTTCTAGTTATGTAATAAAGACTTGGCCGCTGCGGATGCACTTAAAATAGCCCTACCGCTCTTGGATAAGCTTGTCCTAAAATACGGCCTTCGAGTTTTAACGAGCTAGTCACCATATTTAATTACTCCATCGACGAATCATGACCCTAGAATGAAAGGGTTCTATCAATATAAATAAAACAGTTCGATTACAGACTGAGTTACTGCAGGATAACTTACAGTTGGAGACGTACTGGGAGAAAAGGTACACAAAGATAGTATTCCCGAAATTTCCACGGGAACGGGAAATATAGAACCTTTTAGTTTTTATGAAAAATCTTATTCCTTGAGTGCACCGAAGTAAAACTAAAAAGTACAAAAAAAATCTTGTTTAATGGATGTCTGGTTGCATTATGGAAGCAATTTATGAAATTATCATAGGATAGATAAAACCTCGGAAAAGAAAATTAGCCACTTAAAATACTCATCCCGAGCAAACAAAGTCGCGAGGAAATTGTTTAAATGCGATAACATTTAAATGGTGCTTAGTGATTGTTCTTGTTATTTGTATGTTATTGTATCACTGTTTGTTTTCGAAATAAAATAAAATAAAATAAGGACCAGCTAGACTATGATAAAACGACGAAATGTCATTGTTCACGCGGTGATGAATTCTTGCTATATTTTGTGAAGTTTCTTCCGGCCTGTTTAATCTTGAATTAGTTTTTAGTAATCATTATATTAAGTTCAAATACTAGCATAAACAATTTTTAAAAGGGCAAATAAAATACTTACATATGTGATAATAATCATAATATAATATTCATAGATACAAACAACTAGTTTTTACATGGTTTTTCATCTTTGCAGTACCGTTATATTCGCAATGGAAGGTATTGGCGTTGTCATGCCTGTTGAAAATGACATGGCTAAGCCTCAGCAGTTCCTCGGTTGTCCTGGAGTTTTGAACATTGCTATGGGCACTGTGGTGTCTTTGTATGGACTTGTTGGATTTTTTGGATATATCAAATATGGAGATGAAGTCAGAGGCAGTGTTACTTTAAATCTTCCTCAAGATGACATGTAAGTATTATTAATATCAATACATATTTGATTGCAAAAGGAAAATCTGTAAAAGATGCAAATGATGCTCAGAGAAATATGTCCTTTTAGGATGTATCTATAAATTTTTCTCTTATATTATGATTTAGATTATACCAACTGAATGAATGTAACTGGATAAGAGCGCGTTCACAACACACGCGCCCGCCCAGCGCATTCCACGCGCCTCACAACTCGCTTTGCAATTTGTTACGCAGCAAAATCTACTCGTAGTTAAAAATAAGTACCGTGAAAACTGAAGGTTTTTTTGCATTTATTATTTTTATATTCACGGCGGTTACTTTCCAAACAGTTTATTTACAGGGATAGTTTTATGTGTCCTTAGAAATACTACTTATAACAAAACGGAATTGAAATAACGTTTGGTGATACTCTATATATTACTTTTCCATTATGAACCCGTACAAATGACAGTGGACTAGTAAAATGAACATGCTAAACTGTGATGGCCTAATAAAAAAAAACTCAGACAAATAGTCAATATACAATAGCCCCGCAGTTACGGGTTACAGGTGAAACCCTGTTGCAAGATTTTTTGTGCAATTAGCAAACATATGTCCTTGGTATTTAATTGCTTAAATAAATAAATGAGCTCACTGAAGGGCCGTGAGTCTCTCTCCTGGTTAAAGAGGGGATTATGCCATAAACCACGGAACTGACCTAATTTTCAGTTATAGATAATTGGGGCAAATCAGAATGTTCAGGGCACCTAATTGGGTTCTGACAAACCCCAACTCGTATACAAGTAGACAGCATCCGACTACTTACTGTGACCTACCAACCACGGAAGTCATCTTGAAGAATGAATGATCGACAGTATCCCAACCGACCGGGCCGTACATAGGTTAACATGCATGTCAAATTCTATGTCACAATGACTATCTTAAAGTAATCTGAATATATAAAATAATATATTAGTATACTTCAGAATGTTTTTAAGTTTTTTTGCATTTAAAATGCTCAATTATTCTTAAATAAATGAAAAATGTGATAAATAAAAATTACCCGACCAGGATTCGAACCTGGGACCTCTCGTTTGCCGGACGAGTGCTCTTCCAACTGAGCTACCGGGGCCTGGCGCTAAGCCTCGAAATTACGTACCACATTTTTGTTTTTACGTTATATTGCTAACGTATCTTCATCTTATGGTTTAAGCTTTGCAGCTAAGACCACCCGAGATCAATTTCTTTACAGAAATTGTGAATCCCAGTTAAAGTGAAGCATTGCAATGTTTTAATAATATTGTAAGGTTTTTTGCATTTAAAATGCTCAATTATTCTTAAATAAATGAAAAATTAAAAATGTGATAAATTAAAATTTTTAAATTTTAATTTAAATAAATAAAAAATTTATTTTTTTATTTTTTTTTTATCACATTTTTCATTTATTTTAGGATACTTAAGCTTTAGATTGTCTCTATTATTAAAATGTCTCGTTTTGTCTTTTTAGTCTTGCTCAAAGTGCGAAGATACTGATGGCTCTAGCAATCCTCTTCACATATAGTCTACAGTTTTACGTTCCAATGGAGATGATTTGGCGAAAACTTCACAACAAGATAGCAGTCCGCTACCACAACTTTACGCAAATTGCGATACGAACTTCGGCTGTTGTTGGATCAGGTAGTTATTTTTACTGTTTTTTGTTACTTTCTAAGTATAAAGTTGAATTCATTTTTTTACTATATTATTGAGGGTCTTATTTCTTGCAAGCTGATTGAAAAAAGATTTGATTATTGTAGTAAAACTTATGTCATCATCATTATCAGCCTGGTGACACCCACTGCTGGACAAAAGCCTTCCTCAAGGTCCTCCACGTCACTCGGTGTTTATTGTCTGTGAATTGAAAAATTTTGGTTCAAAAAAACTCAGCTTAACTTAATGATTGATCTTCAATATTGAAGTTTTCCATTTCGAACCTATTAAGGCGTTCCATCAAACTGTACTTTTCAATATACGTAAAACTAGCTGTAGTAGTCTTTTGATTAGAAACAACGGCTGGTTTTTTATTATAAGTAATATGGTTGCCAGGCAAGAATATCTTGAAAGTTCTTGTCACCAACAAAGATAAGTTGCATAACTTTATTCAAACGCTTTTTACCAACCGACCAATCTCGTTCTCTTATAAATTCAGTTTCCCATTTTCGTCACTAGTCGGCGCTGTTTCGATCCCATACAAAACGAAGTTAACGTTAATGCGTTGGTATATATTAAAAAACTCGCACTAGATATTCTGATATTCTAATCAAAAAGATTTTACTAAACACTTATCAACAGTCGGTAGACCTACTGATAGCCTTAAAACAATTTAAACTGTTAAAGCCTTAGAGTGATGCATTTATTGCATAACGGCTTTCAAAAATGCATTCTTTTTTGGAATTCACTAAAGTGATTTTTGTAGACAGCTGTATTCTTAAAACCTAATTTGCCTTTATCTATATGGCTTGAATAGTCAGTTAATAAATCAACGAGTGCAAATACATTAAAAAGGGCCTAGAAATATACGGTATAAACATACCATCAGACAATGGTTAAAGGCTCATGTATTTTATGTGGAAAAATCCACATCTAACTCAAACGACCTCAGCTGCGTTTCACTGCATGTACCTCAATGTAACACACATTTGAAAAATTTGTAATTCAAAGACTATGATGATTGCAGATCGTGTAGGGAATATTCTTAGCTAATACGGCGACCTAACGCGTATTGGTGAATTCATACAAACAGTTTCACCCAGTTGCACTCGCATAGTAACAATGTAGGCATACCAGATAGTGAATCGGAAATTAAAACATAGCCTATTTATAATATTTAAACTTCAGAACAACATGACATTCTCGTAGTTAATATTTGAAATCAGCCTTTTAGATTTTGAGTTTTTTTATTACAATCATACGAAAAATAAAGACTATATGTTTTTTTTTTTGTGTTTTCCTCAGTCGCCCTCGCCGCAGCTTTTCCTGACTTAGAGCTATTCATTAACCTGTGTGGAGCTATCTTCTTGTCAAGCCTCGGTCTCCTTACGCCAGCCATTGTAGAAACTGTCCACAAATGGGACAGAGGCCTAGGACCTTTTAACATTGTCCTTTGGAAAAATATTTTTATATCTTGCGTATCTCTAACAGCGCTTGTTGCTGGTTCATATACTTCTGTCCGAGGCATCGTAGAAAAGTTTGGAACAACTGATGCTATGTTAATGCCATTAAATGCAACAACTCTCGCACCGGTTTTAAATGACACCTTAGTTCTGACATAGTACTGTTTAAAATGTTTATGAAATTTGAAGGCATATGTACTTAATTTTACTTTTTCGAAAAGACATGAAAGTGAATTTTTTATTAAGCATAATAAAATTAAGTCGAAAACGTTTAAAAGTTGTGATATTTTAATCGCTTCTAGTTTAACTTTAAATGACACTTAATGAGATCGTACTTAATGAAAATAGATTTTAAGTGACCCTAAGAGTACATTTAAATATTATAATATAACATTTTTAAGGTCTTCTTGTACGTAGGTTAATTCAAGTAAGTTAAAAAATGAAAAGCTTTATTAAAAGTTTTACAGATTATGTATCCCTACAAGCTTATTTTGGGCCTATATATGACAATAAATCTACGTATTTATATAAATTTGTATATAATAATGTATATGTGTAGTTGTGATTTCGACTAAATGGCAGGTACTTAAATTATTATATTCTCTTGTGCCAATTCACATGGAAAATAATAATAATTACCTCGATAAATCTACTAAATAGTTGAAATCACTATAACATTCTTTTGATATCTTCAAATACAGTGTACCTTTATCGAAATTAGAAATATGCCTACTTTAATATATTTTTTCGGAGGCTGGTGTCAAGCTGGACTTGCACTTCCTTTGACCTCCTTATGAGCTATATGTTTATAATTCACCAAACCGTTTTTCATTTACGTCCCAGACGTATTCACCCCAGTAAAACATAAAAACGGGGCCAATATACAATCAAATATATTTTTTTATCTTCTTTATCTTAGTAAGAAATAATCACATGTAAATGATTTTATGTAAGTACAACTTAAACAATAAGTGTAGTTCAAAAACTTCGCAAGTCGTGACATGACTTCGATGCTCTTGGTGACTTCTAAGAGCGTATTATCACTAACATTAAACAAATCTGTCTCTTCATTCTTAACGTTCTTAGGTTAGTCATATACTATTAAACGATCACTGGGCTCGATTTGATATTAAAATTGCTAATTTAAGTCTCTCTCAAATTATGGGAATATATAACAAAACAAATGAAGAACTGATTTTGAAGTTTCTAAGTTTGACATTAGAGATAGTTAACATTAGAGACTGCAATGGGCTGTATTCGACATTTCATTTTCTCATTTTTAGTCTCTTTAGTGTAAAATTTTACGACGTGAAACGTGATAGCCTCATACAAAAACTATTTTTTTTCTCTTTCCGTCACGGCATTAATAAACACTTGAAGAAAGAGAACAGAATGTCGCATTGGGCTCAATATCGAATACGGCCCACTGTACGATGTCGTGTACCTATATAGTACGACAAGGATCTTTTGGCGCGTGGCAAAATTCGGAACTGACCACCGTCCTGGGAAATGTCACTTCATGACTTTTACCACTTATATTTGTTAATTACTATTAAATTCAATATTAAGCTATGAAATACCACAAAATTTACAAAATGTGGGCTTAATTATTGTAGTCATAAAGTTGATGAAGTTGTTTTCAGAAATGTTTACATATTGCCATACTTTGAAAAATGTACTTTAGAATACAATTTTTTTAATGTCAATAAAAATTACGATTTCAGAAGAATTGTCTCTTTAGAAAGACTGTATGAAAAGTGAAGAAAAAATAAGCAGATTTTTACTAACCTTTCAAAATACGAGCATTTCTAGATACAAGTTGGTACCTAATAAAAAAGTAGTGGTGACGAGGATGACGAGGGAAACAATTTATCATAAAAACATGATATTATTTTCATGTTACTCTATTTGTAATGCTTATATTTTCTTGCGTAATCTTCTATTTATATCTTCAACCCTGTGTTCTTATACCACTAACGTTTTTCTCAAAGTTAACGCGACTTGCCCTTTTGAAATATTTACATAAAATGAAATAATTATTGTTTTCAAGCATGAAGAAAATAAAAGTTTATGCATTCATATTTTTCCCTGAGAAGAGGGAAATTGTACTAAATGGTAACCCTTATTCCTTGCTCACGTCCCTCTGACGTCATCATCCAAGCGCCAAAAAAGCCTTGTCAGACTGTACATAGAGATATCTGTCACTTTTTACGAACAATGCCACAAAATGACAAATATATCGATATTTTAATTAAGATGCTGCATACTCTAAATTAAGTTTTAAAATGTGATATTTGACTTAATAGATGCTAAACAATCAAGGTTTATATAAATTTGTGAAAGCTTGAATGTATTTTAAATAAAGATGAAAAATTCTAACAGACGACCAGACACTTTTATTTCTATCTCGTTTGTTTTCTATGTTTACACCGTTTTGTGTTTTAGACCTGACTCAACCAAATAAATTAGTAAATTCAATATATGAACATGTTTTTTGTAAAATAATTGTTTAATAGACGAATTACAATGTTGCTTAAAACTTGTAACGAACTCCACAACACCACGAACACCACAAGAGCGTTCGTAAACATACGAATCGACAAAGTTCTTTGGTCGCACTGCTGACTTGTATTATGCGTATAAAAGTCAAAAAACAATGTGTTGGTGAAATTGATAATTACTTCAACTGATATGGGTCTCAATTTTTCTGCGCACAAGAACGCCATTCAGCAATTGCTCATGCGATCATTCCCTCATCTTCTTCAGAAGATACTGAATATTGAATCGACTTGTTATGCTGAAGTGACTTGTTATGCGGGAGAATAGCCTTAAGCCGTTCAGTATAATATCTCTAGCAAAAATACATTTAAATGTCTTATCGATCTCATTCATTTTGTTATTTAATCCGCCAAATTCACTGCAAATATTAGGGTAAGTTTCAAAAGTCTTTCTTAATAAAGTAAAATAAAAATAAAAGTCCAGGCACCATTAAAAAAGGCCAAAGCTTGTTTAATTGACTTTGTTGTAAGGTCGCAAGTTCAAGGAAATGTTCACTATGCCTACAATGCACTTTCGATATTGACAGAGTCGCAAAAGTTTAATACAACCGATTTCACATCAAATCAAACCTTTCTTAAGGATAGAGCGGCTGAGTTTGGTCCAAAGCTGGTTAAACTGATTTAAGAAAATAGAGTATTTTGATTGTCCTTTGCAAGACGTGGCAGTATCATTTGCTTTTTTATTTCACATCCATGTGTTTGCTTTTACACTCAGGATAGGTATGCTCTGTACTTACGCTTTTCAGCTTTTTCCTTAAACAAGAGTTAATTGAAAGAGTGATGGATGAAACAGAAAGCAAGATGAAACAGTAATAAAGATATTAATCGAAAGAGTGATGGATGAAACAGAAAGCAAGATCTGGGATGGGCAAGCGGGATTCCGAAAGGGGATGGGATGCACGGATCAAGTCTTTGCCTTAAGATCAGTAACCGAGAAGGTTCTGGCTAAACACCGAAAGGTTTTCTGCTGCTTCATTGACTTGGAACAGGCGTATGACAGTGTGATGAGGAATGAACTTTGGTCAATTCTATCCGAGTTTGGGGTGGACAGTGACTTGATACGAGCACTCAAATCCTTATATAAGGATTCGAGTGCTTGTGTCAGGTTGAATGATGACTACACAGAATGGTTTAGCATCGATCGCGGTGTTAGACAGGGCTGTGTAGCGTCTCCATGGCTGTTCAACCTATTCATGGATAGCTGTTTGAAAGATCTGAAAGAGTATGAATGGGGTTTAAAAATGAATGAGACAGTGATCAAAACTCTGCTTTACGCCGACGACCAGGTTTTACTTGCATCGTCAGCGTCGGAATTGCAACAAATGGTCACTGTGATGCATGAGTCGTTTAAAAGAAAAGGTGTGAAAGTGAATGTTGGAAAGACGAAAGTTATGGTTATGGAGAGGAATGAAGATATGACGGAATGCAATATTATGATAGGGGACGAAAAAGTGGAACAAGTGAAAAAGTTTGTATACTTGGGGTCCTTATTTACAAGAGATGGGAAGTGTGAAGGGGATACTGAAAGGAGAGTAAAAGCAGGAAATTGTATTAATGGCGCCATATACTCGATAATGGCAAGCAAAACTATACCAAATAAGGCTCGTCTTGCCGTACTTGAGGGAGTTTTGGCGCCAACGCTTGTGTATGGTAGTGAATCTTGGGTGTGGCAGAAGAGACATGAAAGCAAGATTAATGCTGTGGAGATGAGAGCGTTGAGAAGCATGTGTGGAGTGAAATTGAGTGATAGGGTGCGCAATAGTGAAATAAGAAAGAGATGCGGATCGAGAGAAGATGTAGTGACTATGATTGAAAAGGGTATGCTACGGTGGTTTGGACATTTGGAAAGGATGAGTGAAAGTAGATTTACGAAAGAGGTGTACAGAGCAAGAATGGATGGTGCTGTCGGAAGGGGCCGCCCTAGGCGAACGTACGCCGATCAAATTGGCGACGTTCTTAAAAAGGGCCTAGTTAAAAGTACCCGTAACCGGCGATCATGTATGAAAAGATTAATGAACGTGGAGGAAGCGAAAGAGGTATGTATGGATCGAAGCAATTGGTGTTCCCTTGTCTCTGCCTACCCCAAAGGGAGACAGGCGTGAGGTTATGTATGTATGTATGTAAGAGTTTTTTTTATGTCAGCATCTTCGCAGTTTTATGAATTACGGGACTAAAAATATGGCTTTAATTTTTGGTTTACATGAAGCAGACAAGCTTGGAAGCAACCTGATACGAAAAAATCACCACAATGCATGAGCTCTTGTAGGTTACTGACTAGAGCCTTTTGATAGTAAGTATTCGTACCAGTAAATGCGCTTTTCACCTTGCTTCTCTATTCGATAGACAGCAAATACCTATGTTTGACGGTGTAAATATGCTGGACATTGTTTCCTCCGCAGATGGGCAATCTTCACACAGCGGTAGGTGAATCACCAGTCATACTGTCTTAATCAACAATACTGTGAGTAGATATGGGATATTCGGAGGAAATATAGTGGCTTGATGTGAGCTTAAACTTACCAAAGCTCTCATCTCCAACCTCGCTAATGAAGTTCCATATTATACCGCAGTTAAGATAAGCAGATTTGGTTAAGTCAAAATAAATTTTACATGACATTTATTTTTAAAAATAATCTGTTTTTGAAAGTTATTTTATCTACCATAACAAAACTTTAAAGCATAATCTCTTTAATGATTACAGATTTCGATTGAACTTACATACGACTGAATTTACGATTGAATTTACAGGTTTCAGTAACGCCAAAATGAATCTTACATATGACATTTGTTTTTAACAATAAGCTTTTACCTATTTATCTATCACCACATAATATCTAACAATAATTTCTATGAAAATTACAGATTTTGATTGAATCAAAGAGAAAATATCACAGAATTTCACAATTGCCTGGATAAATATGATAAATATTGGATTTACCACTGTGACATTGTTAAGTTTGGGCCACAAAGTATTGCTTGCACTTGCGATAAAGGTTCAAAGGAGCGTCCGTATCGACTGCAAGGCCATGACGTTTTTTTGTATATCTGACCATGCCAAGGTTATGTAAAAATTTGTAAAAGTCAGTTCCTAAAACCATAAATATATAAAAGGCATGGTTAAAAAGTTATGAGGGTTTGAATGTTGCCGCGCCATTGAAACACGGCGAACCGTGCGGCCACGTAGATCTTTAAAACTAGACATTGCAGAGACCTGAAATTTAGGTAAAACATAGATTGAATTTGTAACAAAAATTTGAAAATATAGAAAAAAAAACCTGGATTTGTATTTTAGTAGCTGTAAGGTTATAACACCATGGCCGCGCCATCGAACAGGTAAAAAATACGTTATCATCGATATCTCGCTGGAAAAGCTTCGCAGAGGTCTGCAGTTTTTGTAAAACGTTGATTTTTTGTAGAAAGTAGTAAAAATATAACGAAAAGTCATAGGTTTATATTATGGGAGCTGTAAGACCAAAACCCCATGGCCGCGCCATAGAAACGGTAAAATAATAGAAATTCAGATTTGACAGCAGGATAAAAGCAGTACTGTGCTATATGAATCGGCTCGGTTTTTTTTTTCAAATTGAACACGGCAAATAAAAAAACCGTATTTTTAAATTAAATTCGTATGTCCAGTTTCGTAGAGTCACAAATTCATTTTTACATAAATCTATCAAAAAGAACGAACAAGCAAAACAACGTAGAGTTGAACATTTTATGAAAAATTCTTCTAGAGTAAACATATTTTTTTATCCTTTCACAGGCGCCTCATATTGGACGTATTGATACCTTAAAATCTTATTTATTCCTTGAAAATCATACACAGTTATGCAAAGTTGTTTTGACTGACAAATTTGATATAAAATACAGACCATTCGTAAAAGTTCATGGTAAGCAGAATTGCTATTCAAAGGCATGAGGCACAAATACCTGCTGCTTCGGTATCGGCAAAAAATCTTGCTATTTCAATCAGCAATCAATCAATTTAAAAAAAATAAACATTTTAAAAATAACTTATTAATAAAGTCCACTTATTACCACAATCAAAATTTCTTTACACAAATCCCCAATACACAACCAAAAACAAAACTAAAATATAAGCGAGACTATTGTCTCATACTTCATTATTTTTCTATATTTGACACCAAATCAGTTATCGGACTCCGAATGTTCTGAAATGAAATGAATGAGACCTTAAGGGCGAGATTACAAAATTGTTAGGTATCAAATCCCACTACATTCATAAAATGCACCCACACAAGCGGATTGTGACTAGGTCTGAAAGTTTTACACAGTTTTGATACTTTTATTATTTTATGTTTTTTTTTTAGATTAGTTTGTAAAGACTCGCAGTATAAATCGCAGTTGAGTGAGACCTTACCACCGCACTTGGTAAAGTGAGCTGATCGTATACTTCGAAGACTTTTACTGGAACACCTAGACGGGTGGGGCTAGCTAGATGATTCGAGTTTGAGTATATTTTGCTTGTTAGGATGATAGCTTACCACCGCTCTTGGTAAAGTGAGCTGATGGTATACTCCGAAGACTTCCGCGGGAACTCGTAGGCGGGAGGGTCTAGATAGGTCGAGTATGGGTTTATTTTGTTTATAAGGATGAGATCTTACCACCACTATTGGTATAGTGAGCTGATGGTATACTCCGAAGACTCCCATGGGAACTCCTTGACGGGTGGACCAGATGGGTCGAGTTTGGGTTTATTTTGTTTGTAAAGATAAGACCTTACCGCCACTATTGGTAGAGTGAGCTGATGGTATACTCCGAAGACTCCCAGAGGGAACTCCTAGACAGGTGGGGCTAGATGGGTCAAGTATGGGTTTGTTTTGTTTATAAGGATAAGACCTTACCACCACTATTGGTAGAGTGAGATGATGGTATACTCCGAAGACTACCACGGAAACATAAGAGTTAAAATATAAGCTTGCTATATTACTTAGTGGACAAAATTATTGGAAGGTAAACATTATGATCTTATTGAATAAACAAACCCGTGGATTTTTTTTTGTGTAGGTTTGTGAATCAATGATTGTGATTCAACATTTTTGTGTATATCTGCATCTGCATTTGGTTTTGACGTATGGTGAGAAATCAATATTTAATTGAACACTGAAGCCCGGATGCGAAAATCAAATCAATCAAAGTGCACATGGCAAAAATAACAATTGTTACATTCCAAAAATAAACATTTCGGAGAAAACGAAACAAACTGAGTAAACTATACATACACTTACATCCTTGAAATGAAATAAAAAAAATTATTCATCATAAGACCATCGAATGGCCGCTTAATGACGTCACAATTTTATACTTCAGCTTTAACAAGATGTTGATAGTTATTGAATAAGATATTACTGTACTTACAAGTACAAGGATAGTCCCCAAAATATCGTGTCCATATGCTGTTGTTATTGATTTAATGCCAAATTGATAAATTGAAGTTCCTATGAGAAATATAAAATAAATTATGTCTTTGCAGACCCCGTGGTCACGAGCGACTCAAAATAAATGCAAAGACACCGAAACGTCGAGTTAAAATCTAAAAGGTAAATATACGCGATAAATCCGCTAAAAAGTGTTTTATTTAATAGTATGAATCGCGAAAACTTAAGACAATATTATAAAATAAACTACCCAATCTGACACATCAACTTAATTAGCTTTAAAGGCTACCATACGGTGTAACCAGGGGTATCCCGGTCCTCAATGTCGCAGAAGGAGGCGGCGGAGCGATACTGGGAGGATGACGCCTCCTCGGCACCGATCCGCCGTAGGCGGAGGTGGGGGGGGGGGATAAAGGAGATACGCTCACCTTCTACCTCCCGATAGCCAGCCGTAGCAGGTGAGGGGACCTGATGTGGCTACTAGATCTCTGGTGGAGAAATGGTCTTGTGTACTTGACCATTTCCACCGTCGGAGGGCGCTCGGCTGAGGCTGAGCGCAACCCGCCGGGGCTCACGAGTAATGCCAATGGTGGTACCGTGAGCTCCACTTATGGCGGATGAGGTACACCTGGAGGTTTTTAGTGGGTGGGTCCGGCCTTCGGCCGTATCATCCCCACATACCCCGCCGCTCACCCTTCGGCGGTCGGGGAGGTGATTGCACGTTTTCCTCCAGTCAAAAAAAGGGGGTATCCCGGTCCTGCGGGCAGCAGTGTAAAAGGGAGATACCAATTTTGAAAACTGAGTAAAGACCTCAAACTTTCATGAACTCGCAGCATGACAAAGTAAGGTTACGAACCACCATAAAACATTTAAGAAAATTTAGAACAAGATTTTAATTTCAGTATTTTATAAATGCTGATATCTTTTATAAACCAAAATCATTATAATGACAATGCACGCTTATACAAAATACAGAAAGAACACCCAGCAGTACAGAAAAAAAAAAATATCATTAGATTTAATGCAGGGTATTTCCAGTTGCTCACGAGTAATGCCAACGTATATACAGTGGGCTTCACTTATGGCGGATGAGGTTGTTCTCGTGTTACTCGGTGTGGTTTTGTTGCTCGGTGCGGTGTGGTTTTTTGTCAGTTAAAGTCCGACAAAACCTGGCCACTCTCCTTGGGTGAACCTATGGGTACCCATGATGATTTTCCTCACAACAGAAAAAAACCAATATCAAGATACTATCATGTCCAAGTATCCAGTACCTAAAGGTAGTCAGCGATCATTAACTTTATTGTTTTTTTTTGAAATCACGGTCAAGTTGTGTGGTCGTTTATAACAATGAAATTTCTTTGGTTCTCGGTAAGAAAAAATAGAAAACTTTTTTCTAAAGTAATAGTTACGAGAATATTTTAATCTGCATAGTACATTTAAGGTCATGAGCACTGCGTTGTGCAATATTTTGAACGCAATGTAAGCACTGGTATGTCGAAATAAAAATGAATACGTTCGTAAATAAGTAATTAAAGTATCTAAACATACACGTAGTCACTTAGGCAAGAGAAATGAGGTCGTTTTATACCAGGCAATACTACAAGATGTTATTAGTTTTAGTATTCATAGTATACACTTGCCTACATGAGTCGTTTGAACTCGGAAATCGTTTTCCAAACTGGCCTGACTAGGAGTTGGCCCAAACCCTTTCCTTATAGCGACTTTACCTTTTTCATCACAAAAACAGTTTTGCGGTGTTATTTTTATTCAACCTTCCGTCATAAAGCCACTTTATTCTGTGATTGATTTGTGTCAACATCTTCCGTGTTTCGAAGCGGAATTCCCGGGTGCTGTATACAGAATTCGTCATGAAACTTTAAAGCTATTTTCGGCATCCTGAAAATTCGGTAATTCACCAACCAGATTGATTTTTTATAGCCCAAAATCTTTTTGTCACCCAGGATAGAGACTCATGACCCTGTAGTATAACAAATTTCTTATCATATACTACATCTTGACTATAAAATATAAATAAAATAAAATAAAAATAAAATAATAATATCCCCAGACAATCGCAACATGGCCCAAAGTAACATGTAGCGAACTAGGGTGAACCTAGAATATAAATTAATTAAATCTGATTGTATGTCAGTCATAAGTTTATGTGAAATTTATTTTAGTGATCTGAATAAAATTATTATTATTATTTAAAAAAAAATGAAAGATAAACACCGGACACGGAATATTCTTTTTGTTCCGTGAGGGAATCGAACTCGCACCTTCATGATTTGTGGAGTAGCGCCTTTTTCATTTTATAGATTTTAAAAATATTTTCTCTATTTTAAAACAAAACTTAATATGCAAAATAAGGTCGGGTGATTTTCATTTAACACATTTTATCAATTATTTAAGAGTAAGTAAGCATTTTAAATGCAAAATTTTTAAAATGTAATTAAACATTGTAATGCTTCACTTTCACTGGGATTCACGATTTCTGCAAAGGAGTAGATCTCGGGTGGTCTTAGCTGCAAAGCTTTACCATTGGATGGAGCTACGTTAGCAATATAATTTAAAAAGAAAAATGTGCTAAGCAATTTCTAAAAACTAGGGATCCCAAAATCGAGTCCTGGACGGATGATTTTTATTTTGCACATTTTTTCAGTTACTTAAGAATAATTAAGCATTTTAAATTCAAAAACTTAATAATATTATCAATTAATAATTTGTATTTTTATGTTGGCACTGTTGTATAATTAAGATCCACTAACCAAAACTAGGCTAGTTTGGTTGTTTATGGCCTTAACCTCCGTGCCACACCAAAAAGAGACACCAAAAAGAGACAGATAAAAGGGTCGAAAAGATTAAGACAAAAGATAGAAGTTTGTACAAAGTTTTAATAATTATGATATACACTTTCCCTCCACGTTTCGAGGGAGTGCCTAGTAAATAAACTGTGTTAATATATTAATTACTATGGAAACACATAAATTTTAAATAAATTTATTATCATTGTATTATATTTTCCCTATTTTTAAACAAAACTAATCATCAAGAACGACAATGTGTAGATAATTGATTTCTATTCATTTGAATGTAACGAATCATTAGTTGGCTTCTCCACGGTGATTGAAGAGGTTGCCCTACGAACCTTAGTCTGTAAGGTTTCGTTGAAAAATCATTGAAGTTATGCTGACTGAGAACTCAGCTGCTTGGTTTATTTATATGCGCAAACGCTTTCCAACTTTAATATCTGAGCTAATACGCCGCGAACGCACGCGTACCAAATTTATAAATATATTTAATTATTACGCGATTTAAATTGTGCGGTCGAGTTGTGAGTGTAAAGTTAATAGTGTTGTTCTGTTATTTAAGTTGAATAAATGTAAGTAGATTAAAAAAATTTAATTTAATTTTTTTATAGAAAGTAGGATAATATACAATTTTAAATCATAATCGTATATAAAATATATTATTTAGACATATTAATTTATTAGATTGGGTTATGGATTTTATGCTGATAACAGCAGTTCAAAATGAAGTAAGTAAATAAAACATGAATAATTAATATTATCAAGAAAACTGAAGTTTCGAATGATTTCGTACAAAATATTGTTCTAAAATGTTTTTTTTTTATTATAATTTAAAATTGACATTAATAATTTTGACACATTGGCACATATTTAAACTAATAGTTTTTCAAAATTCTAGTAATATCAACAAGGAATAGCCCTACCAATGTGAATGAGTGTGCAGCAGAAGGCCAATAATTGAATTAGGTGGTATTTAAAGGACCCGTCAAGCTGGCCACGATTCTTTCAAGTTTACTTAAATACATTTTTTTTATTGCTCATCGATCCTTAATCAACATTACACCCATTAAGCTGTAACAGATACGAGTATGTTAATATAAGTGAGAGTAGGTAGGTATGAGTGTATTTCGCTAAGCTATTGATATAAAACATCGACGTAGTTGGCACTCAAAGACTTCTAGACAATTATCATCACATACCTTTTGAAAAAAAACATATTAAATATAATAAATGATCTATTCTGATTTAAAACAGTCAATGTGTCACCCTTAAAACAATAGCTATGAAGTAATGAAAAATATAGTCGATTGTGCTGGCTAACAATGTGGTATATGACGTTAAATTTATGTCACTATAGAACACATCAAAGAAGATGTTAGTAAACCTAGGATCGTAATTATCTTTTTTGTTCCCTACGTAGACTAACGTAATTTTAATGTTATCAAAATAATGTTTTCTTGAGCTAACAGACACAACCTGAGGGTAAATACAGTACTTCGGAGTGTAATGTAGAGTAAATTTTTTCCCTTAAAACCTCTGTTACACTTTTGGCCTAAAAATATTTTTTTAAGAGAAGTATGTGAATATAACCTTTAGTATTTTAGCTTTTTGGGTCCCATTGCTACATATGCCACAAGTATATTCTATAGCCAATGTTCGGTTGCAACGAACAACGGCCCCTTTTTTGAAAGAACGAGTTCCACTGGTTTGGTAAGGGTTTAGATGTATTGATATAAGTTTTTGGATTGGTATTAAAAATGTAAATTTGTTTCGATTAAATGTGACCCGAATAAATAAGAATTTTAGTACGTTTTCTATAACATTTTAAAATTAATAAGGCGTATCCGTAGATCATAATATTGCAATATTTCTGCCTTCTAATATACTAATGAATAAAAAACATTAAGTGCGGTATTTTAGATGAAAAAAAAAAGATTTATTATTACTTTCGTGTTTCCATACTTATACAAACATAAGTAAGTACATAACGATCTTAATATGTTATGTGAAATTAATCCTTGTCTTTGATGTATGAACTAAATTAGTCATTCTGTCTGTACATTTTTCCATAATGAACGATTTCCTGAGAATTGTTCTGGTTTTTGATTTATCCAGAATACTTAAACGCAAGTTATTTAAGATGTCACTTATTATTAACTTGACAACTTTTGAATAATGGCCAAGTATTAATCTCAATACTTCCTGCTTAAATAAAATAATCGAAAAAAATACAATATCATAATCAATCACAAATAAATATAAACATTTTACTTCTTATTTTTTAACACTGTTTTTCCAAAATCAAATTTACAGTTACTCATAAAATATTGAGATATAGGCATTTTAATCATAAATTCGCGTGTGGCGTCGCCTTGATAATGGAGCTGCCCCATCTCTCCCCGTGATGCGTGAGTGTCGTAAGAGGCGAATAAGGGACAACAATCCAGAGGATGGGCAGCAGCGCCTTTCTGCGTAGTTACAATACCATACTGCGATCGGGGGAGTTGCTGATGGGGGAGGAATATGTCTAGCTGTGGACGTCTATTGACTGAGACGATGATGATGAATCAAAAATACAATCCATGAAATAGCTCATTCTTTTCTTTGCTTACAACTACACAACTTTACGGCGAACAAACATTTTTCATTACTCTGCTCCGTTAAGTGTTTAATTGCAATCAAACAATTACCCAGAAGCGATGGAGATCTTACAAATTGTAGATCCAACGGGTAGGCAGTGCTGTTATTTAACATTGTTGGTCCGACTCTGATATCATTATTTCTTTGTTTAAATCTTACCTAAACACTGACACATGGCATTTGAGAATTAATCCAACGTTGATAATATGTTCTGTTTCTGTTATCTTCCACCTGGTTCTTAAAATTTGTTTTATTTATTTAGTTGTTTTATTGTCATGATTGGATAGAAAATAGACCAATTTTTGTTTATCGTCATCAGCCTTCATATCGCTTGGTCCTACGCCGACCTCATCGTTTGTAATTTGTGTTTATTTAGCAACAAATAAATACACTTTTGTGAAATGAAAAAACTTTTAATAGCTAAGTAGGTTAGCAGTTTTAGAGTCTAATGATAGTTTTGAGCATTTTGAAACTTAAATAACAATTTAACCATTGAATCGCTATCATTTTGTTATACAAAATATGTAAAATGCTGTCAACTGAAATTTATTGATAGGAGACACTATCAATAAATCTGGGAAAAGATGAGGAAAACTGCTTTGTTCAAGGGCCGCTTCCGCATCCGTTGCCTGGCAACCTCAAATAGATCACAGAATGTCTCATTTTAAAATGTGTATTCAAAGGAGATAATGAAGCCAGGCACAGTTATGCATATGTATGTTAATTTGAAATTATAATATCTGATTTAAAGCACAATTCTAGTGTTTTTAATATGCATACATATATAATTTCATCCATGTTTGTCTGTTAGAGATCGCTTCCCAGACATAACTTGGCCAATTGTATTTTTTCCCATTTTGTCCATTTTATGTACAATCTTATGGCATGCAATAAAGTGTTAATAAATAAATAGAGACATAAACATTGCTTGATCAATTGCACATTGCAATACCTCAAGAAATTGCCCCCAACACAAGCGCGCTCTACTTTAAGATAATACGAGTTATTACGATGCCTTCATGATATGATTTCTTAGGTGTTTATCTCATGAATTTAATTTATTAATAAAGTAAAATCAAAATGAGTAATGCGAGATAATTGCCGAAACGCCTATAAGCTGAAAATTAAACAAAGTTAGTGATATAGGAACCATATTATATAAAATTAAATACCTACACACTCTTAGTTTAATAAATTGAAAAAAAAATATACGTTTATAATAGTCAATTATATTTTAATAGCTGATTAGGAATGACGAGTGGGTCTGAAATTTCGAAAAAAAATATATTTTTCTTAATATTTTTCTAAAATTAAAATTTCAAAAATCTTCTCTGATTAAAATTTAAGATTAATCTACATTTTATGACTACATGCAATTAGATGGAAACGTTTTTATTACTTAAAAATAAAAACTACAAATGAAACTTAAATTTTGATCACTTAGAAGAATTTTGAAAAATATTTAAAAAAAAAATCTTTTTCGTAATAATGACGCACTCATCAGTCTTATTCTGCTATTAAAATATTATGGACTATTATAAGGCGACCCTATATCTATAAAATTTTATTTATGTATTAGAAAAATTAAAACATTATTGAGTAATTTACAATATAGTTTTTTTTTACTTCCTGAAAACTTTATCTTTTTGACTTAAGTGCTTTACTCTGCCGACCCTAGATATAATCATAAGAAAAATTTTAAGATATACAAACATTTGCTTTGCAGCGATAATGGAACACGTCTTTTATGAACCGCATATTTGCTGTTTGTTCTTTACGCCACGAAGTCTTTCAACCAAAATAGTATGATTTGGTTTCATTCATTGACTAAAATGGTGATTGAATGAAAAAATACAAATATTATTTTTACTATACATTTTTGTGTTAACTGCGGCCTGTAATAAATTTGTGCATTAAAAATAGGAGTTCAGCAAGTAATTATCAATGAGAAATAGTAACCTTGCTCACTCCGATTAAATTCTAAGTTTATCGCAGCCGTAAAATTTTCATATACTAGTTGTACAATCATACAAAATAGGTATTTGATTTTATACTCATAGGTACAATAGTTCATTATTTTTCTCAGTATAATATAAACTACAAGGATAGTAAAATTTTTACCCATGAGGCCACAGCATTAATGACATTTAAATTCTTTTAGTCGGGACGAACACCCATATTTTTGAAGATTCACTGTACCTACAGTCATAGCTTGAAATTCATAGAAGCTATTCCAACGTTACTTGTCCTCAAAGAACTATGGTCAGTTGGCAGATTTTTAAGTATAGTCAGGTTATAGCTTGAAACTATACTTCAGCTATCAAATCTCTGGGATAATATACAGTTATAGGTATATATAAAATTGAAAAGTTCAATAAGTCACTCCGTCCGCATACTTCCACGATTCTTTAGTTCTATTAGTTAGTTATATTGAGGACTATGCATCTATGCCTAAGGAAATATTTGCAAAACTCACGCTGCTCATAAAAAACATTGTGATGTTTTTTACCTTTTTTACACCCAGCCTACGTTTGTTAAGGACAGCATCGATGCTCAAAGCATAAAGTAAGTCTGACAATTTCGTCGATTTATCTAACTACCCTATATCATGAGTGCATGAAAGGAGCCTCCCCGCGGCGCACCCTAGAAGCAGCTAGACCCGGTAACGCAGGGTCTAGGCTGACCAGTCCTCTCACCACGATGAATATACCTACAAATACCCAAAAAAGGTCCTTATCAGGGCCAACTATCCACAATACAGCTACTCTTTGCATCATATCCGTTAACATCGAAGGATTTTCAAAGGACAAAGCAGACATCATTAAATGCCTATATATATATATATAGGCATTAATGATATATATCTGCTTAAATCATTAAAAATCATATCAGCTAACGAGCTTTTGAATCTACTCAGACTGCAAATTCTTTAATACACGACATTATGTAACTAACAGTTGAGATTTAGATCAGAGATGTCCAGTCAAAGCACCATTCTAATGCTAAGGCGGAATTTGTAGTACTGTACAGACTGGAAGCTACTTCTGTAAACTGCATTTTTGTGGTACCTTTGGTACCCGTACCGATAGAAAATTGTGAAATATGCCACTATTTGTTGAAATACTGAATGAAAACTTAAAAGACGATGATGACATAAACAGGAATTGGGGTTCCAAGGTTTCCAAAATGTACTAATGATGTAAAAAACTAAACTCAAAGCATATTGACTAAACTTTACTCGTGGATAGGAAGCATTATATTAAAGTAATCTATCAGGCTCCTTAATCTCAGTAACACATTTTAACAATTAATTTGAGTTACTGAGATTAAGGAGCCTGATTTTGGAAACCTTGGAACCCCAATTCCTGTTTATGACAGGAATTGGGGTTCCAAGGTTTCCAAAATGTACTAATGATGTAAAAAACTAAACTCAAAGCATATTGACTAAACTTTACTCGTGAATAGAAAGCATTATATTAAAGTAATCTATCAGGCTCCTTAAGGATGCGTTTCCGAAAAGGCTAGGTATCGAATTCTACTACTACATGTATAAGATTCACGCACACAAGCGTGCCGTGAGAAAGACGAAAGGTTTTGAACAGTTTTGATACTTTAGTTTTAAATATTGGCAAATTCTTTTATTAAAACGATTAAATTGGGTAAGATTAATTAAAGTGCTCGGAAAGTTTGAGCTCGTTTTATTCGTAACGATAAAACCTCACCATCGAACCTGATGAGCTGGTGGTACACTCGAGGGCTTCTACTGGAATTCCTATTCCTAGGCATGTCAAGTTCGAGTTCATAAGACGAGACATTACCATCAGTCCTGGTAGTGGGAGCTGAAGGTATGCCTTGAGGTACTACTGGAACTCCTAGACGAGTAGAGCTAGGCATGTCGAGTTTGGGTTCATTTTGATTCTTAGGACGAGACCTTACCACCAGTTCTGATAGTGGGAGCTGAAGGTATACCTCGAGGTGCTACTGGTACTCCTAGACGGGTAAAGCTAGGTATATCGAGTTTGGGTTCATTTTGATTCGTAGGACGAGACCTTACCACCAGTTCTGGTAGTGGGAGCTGAAGGTATACCTCGAGGTGCCACTGGTACTCCTAGACGGGTAAAGCTAGGTATATCGAGTTTGGGTTTATTTTGATGCGTAGGACGAGACCTTACTACCAGTTCTGGTAGTGGGAGCTGAAGGTACCATATTTTAAAAGAACTGAACAGGACACAAGGAACTGAAATCTATAGGCGGTCAGATTTGGTGGAATCGGGTTTTCATATTTTAAAAGAAATAATAAAATTTATGGACAAAGGATAATGCAAGTGATTGGGCTCCAAAAAAAAAGTCATTGTGCAGAGATGAGATGAGAGTCAGATTATAGATTAGACACATGGCATTCATATTTGTTAGGACGCCAAAAAAATTAGCCCTGGGAAAAAAAAGATATGACCAAAAATACATTTTGCGTTTAATATAATAAAAATCGTTTTCTTTTATGATACAGAAACTGAACGCCCGTAGATTTCTACGAGTGTATTCGTATAACCTTTACAGCCATTGACTACGAAACGAGTGAATATTGTAAATAAATACGATTATTGGTAAAAAAAAGTGCTTGTGTGATCCTTATAAGTACCTAATGGGTTGGCTACACAGTAGTAAACCGCGATTAGTTGGTCTCTTTTCTTAGTATAGCGACTTCCCTTCTTATTATCGTCGAGCGAGACAGCAGTGCGCTGTCACAAAAGAGATGTTATTAATCTGTCTCTTTTCTTACTATAGCGAACTTTTTGCGGCACTGGTTCGGCGACATTAGAAGCACGGTTTACAACTGTGTAGCCACCCCTTTTGATTTGATTTGTCTTTTTTCTTACTTTAGCGATGTCTCTTATACGGCACTGGTTCGGTGTCATTGGAAAAGCAGTTTACAAATGTGTAACCACCCCTTATGAAATAATGGTATGTATGGTTCATCTAATACTGCCGTTTAGAATAAGCTAGTATGTTGCTATAAGTGGTTAATAAAGTCTAATAGTGGTTATATAATTATTACAACTAGATTTCATTAACGCTCTCTATCTCTTTCTCGGAGCACATTATTAGCGCGCATTGTCCATTTTATTCGAAACATTTCGGGGTTCGAGTCGAAAGTCGAACTTCTTTTATGATTATGATATTTAATTGTATTGTTAATATGAATCATGCGTTTAAAAGTACTATTCCTTTTATAATTTATGATGTCTGTTTAATTGTACTGAAATAATGAATAACGTCTTCAAAAATAGTACTTATTTTATGTTTAAGAACTCTTACCAATGGTAATGAATGAAATAATAAATCATGTGTTTAAAGTCTTACTTTTTTCATTAACGATAACCACTTATACCAACACATTAGCTTATTCTAAATGGCAGTATTAGATAAACCATACATACCATTATTTCATAAGGGGTGGTTACACATTTGTAAACTGCTTTTCCAATGTCGCCGAACCTGTGCCGTATAAGAGACATCGCTAAAGTAAGAAAAAAGACAAATCAAATCAAAAGGGGTGGCTACACAGTTGTAAACCGTGCTTCCAATGTCGCCGAACCAGTGCCGCAAAAAGTTCGCTATAGTAAGAAAAGAGACAGATTAATAACATCTCTTTTGTGACAGCGCACTGCTGTCTCGCTCGACGATAATAAGAAGGGAAGTCGCTATACTAAGAAAAGAGACGAACTAATCGCGGTTTACTACTGTGTAGCCAACCCATTAGGTACTTATAAGGATCACACAAGGACTTTTTTTTACCAATAATCGTATTTATTTACAATATTCACTCGTTTCGTAGTCAATGGCTGTAAAGGTTATACGAATACACTCGTAGAAATCTACGGGCGTTCAGTTTCTGTATCATAAAAGAAAACGATTTTTATTATATTAAACGCAAAATGTATTTTTGGTCATATCTTTTTTTTCCCAGGGCTAATTTTTTTGGCGTCCTAACAAATATGAATGACATGTGTCTAATCTATAATCTGACTCTCATCTCATCTCTGCACAATGACTTTTTTTTTGGAGCCCAATCACTTGCATTATCCTTTGTCCATAAATTTTATTATTTCTTTTAAAATATGAAAACCCGATTCCACCAAATCTGACCGCCTATAGATTTCAGTTCCTTGTGTCCTGTTCAGTTCTTTTAAAATATGGTACCTTCAGCTCCCACTACCAGAACTGGTGGTAAGGTCTCGTCCTACGCATCAAAATGAACCCAAACTCGATATAACTAGCTTTACCCGTCTAGGAGTACCAATGGCACCTCGAGGTATACCTTCAGCTCCCACTACCAGAACTGGTGGTAAGGTCTCGTCCTACGCATCAAAATGAACCCAAACTCGATATAACTAGCTTTACCCGTCTAGGAGTACCAATGGCACCTCGAGGTATACCTTCAGCTCCCACTACCAGAACTGGTGGTAAGGTCTCGTCCTACGCATCAAAATGAACCCAAACTCGATATAACTAGCTTTACCCGTCTAGGAGTACCAATGGCACCTCGAGGTATACCTTCAGCTCCCACTACCAGAACTGGTGGTAAGGTCTCGTCCTGCGAATCAAATGAACCCAAACTCGACATGCCTAGCTCTATCGGTCTACGAGTACCAGTAGCACCTTGAGATATACCTTCAGCTCCTACTACCAAAACTGGTGGTAAGGTCTCTTCCTTCGAATCAAAATGAGCCCAAACTCGATATACCTAGCTTTACCCGTCTAGGAGTACCAGTAGCACCTCGAGGTATACCTTCAGCTCCCACTACCAGAACTGGTGGTAAGGTCTCGTCCTGCGAATCAAAATGAACCCAAACTCGACATGCCTAGCTCTATCGGTCTACGAGTACCAGTAGCACCTTGAGGTATACCTTCAGCTCCTACTACCAAAACTGGTGGTAAGGTCTCTTCCTTCGAATCAAAATGAGCCCAAACTCGATATACCTAGCTTTACCCGTCTAGGAGTACCAGTAGCACCTCGAGGTATACCTTCAGCTCCCACTACCAGAACTGGTGGTAAGGTCTCGTCCTGCGAATCAAAATGAACCCAAACTCGACATGCCTAGCTCTATCGGTCTACGAGTACCAGTAGCACCTTGAGGTATACCTTCAGCTCCTACTACCAAAACTGGTGGTAAGGTCTCTTCCTTCGAATCAAAATGAGCCCAAACTCGATATACCTAGCTTTACCCGTTAGTAGTACCAGTAGCACCTCGAGGTATACCTTCAGACCCACTACCAGAACTGGAGATAAGGTTTAGTCCTAACAAACATAATGATTCCAAGTTTCCAAATTCAATCCTAATCATAAAAGGTTTTGTAATTTTTTTTTTTCAATAAAATTATATTATTACCTTTTCAACTCAGTTCAGAGAGCGTCAAGTATCGAGACTTGTTTGATGTAATAAATTGTGTATGTACAGCGATGTTTCTTAGCACGAAAAATAACTCAAAAGCGATACAGGTCCATTCTCGACAGCGGCTGAGCGCAGACTGAAGATATCTAGTTTTTGTTTGTAATGATATTGACATTATTTGCTAAAGTATAATAACCCTTACCACAGTGTGTTAAGATTTACGCATTTATACAAACATGAAGAAAATTATGTGTTTGGTTTTATTTTTTTTTAAAGGGTTTTTAGTAGTAATTTCAAAGAAAAAAATGCGTATTATCAAAAATGAACATGTCAACCATCGAATAGTATTTTTTTTATTCATAAATACTTGTGTTTTCATACCAAAAGTGGTACCGTAAATTGGCTTAAAATCGTCATTTTCGTGCGACGAGGCATCGCAAAATTAGTTTTTAAGCCACAAAAACAAATTTATTTATATTATTTTTATATAATAAATGGAGATGAAAGTCTTATCTATCTATTAGTACTTGTAATTATACTAAACTTTGCGCCATTTTATCACAATATGTACCAGAAAATACCCTATTTTGAAGATTTGCGGAAATGCGTCCTTAATCTCAGTAACACATTTTAACAATTAATTAATCATAATGTAGCCCTCAATATTGACACTCTGGCGATGGTGTTTTTCCGTCATAAGAATCTGATATGGATCAAATAAATTTTCAAAAACTATGATAGTTTAAATAGTTACCTATATAGTAAAGAAAAATTGCGATAACATTAAAGTTTATACACCGTCAATAATATGTGGTAGCTTCATCATCTAAAAGATTTAGCGCAAAGCTTTATTGTGTCACAGCCTATTTGGGAAAAAAATGCTTCTTTTATTAATGGATATGTAACATTTGTGATTTTAATATGTAGTACTACCTCTTTCGCACAAGCAGGAAAATAAGGATCTAGAATTCAAATTAATCCACTGATCTGAGGCGTTTACTCAAAACGAGTAAATAAAGATTTCATTGTATTAATGTGTATCAAGTTCTGGAATTATCTCAAACCAGTTTCTTTGAAACCTGTTGTTCTAAGTTGATAGATTATAGCTACAATAAAATTTCGTTACAACAACAAGGCACAACAACGACAACACGACAAGCTTCAGGCTATCTTCACAATATTCAAAAGTAGATATTGTATCTTAAAAATAATATCTGATTTACACGTAATAAATCGGCCTGAATTGCTATTAGCTTTATTTTATTGAACAAAACCTCTTTATCGGCAGTCAAACGACCGTTAAGCTAATTATTCTGAAACAATTTTTTTTGACGCAATTAGATAAATGTCATCATTTAACACATGTCCGGATCACATAACTAGATAAAATATTAATAAGATTGTAATCAATTAACTGCTATAATATATATATTATAGACATACTGCCGCCTCTGCCAGTAATAAAATAGTTTAGGATATGTTAGTTTTGTCTACAAATATATAAATAAAACATACAAAACTAGGAACTGATATTGATGTAATTTCAATGCCCTTTTTTTTCATTTTCATACATACTATATTAAAAATTGCGTAATACAAATACGCTGCCGTACATCACATTAGTGCCAATTAAATTTCAACTTTGCAGGAACATATTGAAAGTTTGAATTTGTGAATTCGATCAAGCTGATCATAATGAAGCAAGGTTTTGATGTTCACTAAGAAATACCCTAAAACTACTGCGTGGCCCTATACATTAGGTTCAAATTTAATTTGGGTCAACATATAACATAGTTTAAACTAGACGACTAAAAAGTTTCTTAAAAGTTGATTTTGGTACCTTATTGCGATTAAGCAAACTTCATTTACCTCGATATTTCCCCCAAAGCAACTGTCGTGTCCTGGATAATACTAAATAATATCTCATTCGAATTTAAGAAAGAAATGTGAAGCGCTTGTCATAACTTTACTTTCAGTGCTGTTCGGCAGATAACAAAAATAATACCTAAATTCTTTGTATGTCATTTAGACCGATAATATTTAAATAGAAAAAAAAATAGGAAGTATTAAATTTGAGCAAGCAATTAAAAAAAAAAACATAGCGTTTCATAACAGCAACACTTATAACACTTACAATGTCTCGGATAAAATTTCCCATTACACATTGACTATTACAGTTACGTAAAGCTTTAAAATTTGTAATAGAATGGAAAATTTACACCTGATACAAAGCGCGAGCCAAAGTCGAAATAAAGGTCTATTCTAAGTCATGTGACAATTGTTTAACTCGGATTACTCAATGCTTGTTCACTGACTGCGAAGTTAAGCGTTGCGTTGGGCAACTAAAAGTTATCTGCTTATGCAATGTAAATTACTCGCAATCCGTTAAGTGTTATTTGAGCCTTTCTTTTGTCGGATTTTTTTATGTATAATAAATCATTTAATTTAAACCGTTGAAGTTAATTATGTAAGCAGGAAAGTTTTATGTCAGTGCTAAAATTTTGTAGCATTCAATTGCTAAGTTGAATGCTGCCAAATTGTAATTTTTTTGATTGTAAATATTAATCGTCAATTTTTAAGTGATTTTGCATTTTACAATAGCGAGATTTGTATGTTTGAATCCAGTTCAGGGTAGTCAATACAATCAATATATATAAAACTGTTCCGTTACTGACTGAGGTACTGAGTGACTGAGAAACAACGTACAGACGTAACTACTGGGCGTAGAGAGCTGAAATTTGGAACATACATTCTTTAGGGGATGTAAGGGTGCACTAAATAAGGAATTCCCGTAATTCCCACGGGAACGGGAAATACAGGACTTTTTGGTTTGTATGAAAAATCTTATTCCTCGAGTGCACCGATGTAAAACTTGGTGTAAAGGTTTCCCAATGTATGTCTGGTTGTCTTATGAAAGGAATTCCCGAAATTCCCACGGGAACGGGAAATATATGATGTTTTAGTTTGTATGAAAAAAACCCATCCCTTGAGTGCACGGATGTGATACTTGATATAAAGGTTCCTCAATAAGTGTCTGTTTGTATTATGGAAGGAATTCCCGAAAATCCCACGGGAAGGGGTTGGACTTTTTAGTTTGTATGAAAAATCTTAATCCATGAGTGTACGGATGTGATGAATGAAGGTTCTTCAAAGAGTGACTGGTTGTGCTTCGAAAAAAAATCCCAAAATTCTCATGGGCACGGGAAATATATGATTTTTAGTTTGTATCAAAAAAACTTATTCCTTGAGTGCATGGGTGTGATATTTGGTATAAAGGTTCTTTCAGTGGGTGTCTGGTTGTATAGTTTCTGAAGTTTCCACGAGAAGGGTAGTTAAGCGCATACGAAGTTGCGGGATAAAGCTAGTGTCATTATTTTTGTCACAGTCGAGTAGAAGTTGGGTACCTATATTTTTAAATATTTACTTTATTTACTAACCAATTAACAGACTTTTTGAATTGATTTGATTTTATTTTATTTTATGTTATTTAAAAATGTATCTCAGTAAAATATTCAATACTGAGCTCACGAGCATCTTGTCTGTAATATCAATAATAAAAAATTTATATACCTATTCTCAAAATTCTTAAGCCACGATCAATTTTAGCATACACATCGGGTTATCGTCTATATCTAAGTCAAAGGTACCATGTAATATTAACCACCATCGGGTTAGATAGTCTACCAAGCTTAGTTTACTTCAAACGGATTAGTGGCCGCTTACGACAAGCTTATTCAGAAGCGGTTTCATATCACGTTCCGTCAGTAACGTTCCGTTACTGACTGAGTTACTGAGTGACTGACAGACAACGTACAGCCGTAACTACTGGGCGTAGAGAGCTGAAATTTGGAACATACATTTTTAAGGAGATTTAGAGGTGCACTAAGGAAGGAATTCCCGAAATTCCCACGGGAACGGGAATTATTGGACTTTTTAGTTGGAATGAAAAATCTTATTCCTTGAGTGCACGAATATGATACTTGGCATAAAAGTTCTTTAAAAAGAGACTGGTTGTTTTATGAAAGGAATTCCCGAAATTCCCACAGAAACGGGAAATATATGATGTTTTAGTTTGTGTGATAAAATCTTATTCTTTGAGTGCATGGATGTGATACTTGGTATAAAGGTTCCTCAATAAGTGTCTGTTTGTATAATGGAAGGAATTCCCGGAATTCCCACGGGAACGGAAAATAGGACTTTTGAGTTTATGCGTGTACGAAGTCGCGGGCAAACGCTCATAGCTTATACAACGTGTAACAAAATGGACAGATAAAACTTAAAGGTTAGCTTCTATAGCATACGTAGAATATACAGTAAAAGAATTAGCATGATCAGTGCTGATAAAGACATTCAAACAAATTTATTTAATTATTTTAAAACAAAATATTTTGACAACCCTAGTCAACCTAATAAGCTATAACAAGACTTATGCCGCAGTCAGTGACCTTATAACCTTTCCCGCACCGGCTGAACTCTGAAGTATCTGTCTTAGTTACCCATCACTTTATTTTTGCGCCATCTGTTATCGAATAGATTTCATCAAAAACTAACAGCTGTTTTTAGGGTTGACACTTAGATATTTTGAACTCGTTTTTCGGCCGAACCGTAAGGATAACAAATTTATGTTACTGTTACTTATAAACTACATCACCAAACATACAATCCCCTTAAGTATTATCTCTTCATTACGTTACACGTTGTATAGGTATCTTAATGGATACTGCTAGGAGAGGGTATGTTATTACCTTTATTATAAATTAATAGTTTGTTTTGAAGAGCGAGATTGCTAGTAATATATATTTTAATTTATTTATTATTCACAAAATATATCACGTAAACCTCTAGGGTTTGTGTCTGTCGCTCTACATTCGTCTTACAAAGAAAGAAAACCCTCATTTTATATTTAACTTCAGAAAAACTGACCAATCAGTTATCTACTTAAATAAATATTTCTAACATTATCTAGCTCAAATTAAATTTCTTACAGAACTTGCAAGAATTACGTTTCGATAAGCTCTTAATATAAATAAAACTAGCACGCTCCTGACCACGGGGTCTGCAAAGACACCGAAACGTCAAGTTACAATGTGAAATATAAATTATAATTAATCCGATTCAAAAGTAGTTTTATTTAAATTATGATACGTGAAAACTTAAGACAATATTAGCTCTTAATATCTTTTGAAATGAAGATCAAACTTAACTTTCAGTTAATTCTGCAAATGAGCCATTTTTGAAAACGCCAACTTTGAACTTCCAAAGAAATAATTCTTACGCCTTAGTTCACTGATTGATGCGGACCCTACATTTTATTTACAAATGCAAAAATGATTCTTAATAAATTCTTTCTCATATGGGAAGTACTTTAACAGCACAAGGTGAACCATGCAATGAGTAATTTAAGGAAGGAATGGATTTTAATGATTAATCAATTCCATTGAATAGAATGCCTTAACTGCAGTGTTTGCCTTGTGGTCTACGTGGTTCTCAAAATGCTGGTATAAGTAGGACATCTATATGGACATACATTGAATCAGAAGAGATGTCAGGATTTTTGTTTTATTAATAACTAGCTGTGACCCGCGACTTCGTCCGCGTGGATATTGGTTATTGGAGTTGGATAAATTCTATTATTATATCCTCCTTGAAGTTTAAAGTTACCTTATTCAAAATTCGTCAAAATCGATTCAGTCGTTAAGCTGTGAAAGCGTTTCTGATAGATAAACAGACAGAGTTACTTCAAAAACTGTTACAACAAAGCTGTGATCCGCAGTTTCACCTAGGTGTTTTGTGAAAAAGTATAGGTAGGTAGGTATATTACATAGATGATGCCTGCAACTTCGTCTGTATTGAATTAGTATTTCGAGTAGGTTATTTTCTTCTCCAAGGTCCTAAGTATTACCTATTATTAATAACAAAAAATAATGAAGAATCTTCGCCTATATAATATGTATCTATATATAACTCCTAACCACAAACATAGGTAACTATATTAGGCACATTGCGTTATAAACAAATCTGGTGCCAAAGTGTCTTAAATTTTACCTACATAATTCATGCAATACCTATCTTCATTAATTATAGCTTATTGTTATTCTAAGTATGTAAAGCTATATGACTGTAAAGTTTCAGAAGAATACATTCGGCAGTTTTTGCGTGAAAGAGTAGCAAAGATCCATCCATCCAGCCATTATCAGTGTATAATGTGTATCTATCTATAGTTATGATTGGCTACTTTTCACGGTAAAATGGCTGAGCCAATTTAATGTAATTGCTTCTGGCAGTTAACACATCTACGTTACTTTTTATTCTACTTCTAAATCTACGGTTTCTAACTTCCAAGAGCTAGAAATTATCACGAAATAAATAAAACCTTGAGTCCCATTATTTTAAGTTTAACTTTCTTACATTATATATCTGTGTGTACAGAAGGCAGCACATCAAGCACACAAATCGGTAATTTTTTTTTTTACTTGAATCTGAAATCTATGCCCTCGACATTACCTAAGTTAAAATTGTTTGGGGAAATTTGACATGTAATGTAACGCTTGACCTGCTGCCTTCTGTACCTACCTGTATTAAATAGCGCAAGAAGCTTTATTAATGATTTAGCTGTATCAACATAACAAAATTTTCTATTGCATACCAACTATTATGCAGATTTATTATTTTTAAGCCCCTAGTACTTTTACCAGGAGAATTTCCTTAGAATTCTTATTCCCATGTTTATTTTTAGTGTAGTTCAGTTTTTTTTTCTTCTGGCTATCCGAACGCTTTTACATCTAATCTACCAATGCCACGTTACAATATCAAAAACACTGTTCGTTCGTTGCTTCCACGCGCTGGACTGGGAGCAACAGAAAATCATAGAATGTACCAGTTGCTTCTTTTCCCGGGCATACCTTAAAAGTCATTTTAGGGATAGAGGTTTTATTGGATAGAGGTTTTATAACGGATAAAGGCATGAAGTTGTATGTATGTATGTTCGTTTATTCTACGAAAAGTAGATTTAACTATCATACACGTTGAATATTGAAGCGTATAAAGCGTTTCAATATTCAACGTCTTGTCAAATTACTACTTACTATTCTTATAACTACCTACCATTGAAACCCAGCATTCATTAATTTTGACGACAATTTAGTTATAATTTACCCCTAGAATAACCCTACCGCCTCTGAATTATTGACTAATCTGAGTGAGCCCCGCTTGGTGGTAAACTGTCTCGGCTGACTGAAATTTGCCGTCAAATATCACTACTGCCAGCGGTGACGCGTCCCGAAAACATTTTATAAAAAGCCAGTTCTAGAGCCGCAAACGGATTTGTGATAGAACTGGCTTGGCTTCGGTATTCGACCTCATTTATACTTACCATCAGGTGAGAATGAGGTGAATTCGGGCTTATTCACCGATTTGAAAAAAAACTTAGTATTTTTAATATTTTGGAATAGAAAGTTATAAAATTAAACTCGTGGGTAGTCTGAATCCCAACCGTTACAAAAATTTGGTGGTTCATTCGAGAAATCTTATTTCCAAGTGAAATAATAAAAGTTGGGTGAATATGGTCATAGGCACCCAGACTTTGGTAGGTATCTCGAACAATTAACAGCGTGAGTGGCCGGCCATGCCAGCGAATCACTCGCTCGCCCGCCCGCGTCTTATCGAACATACCTACCTATTTTATTACGGAGTTATTTTAAAATAATTACGATATCTCTTTGGATCTTGATTGAAATCAAGTGGTGTCAAAGAAATTTTGTTCACAATTAAATATTTATTGTAGGTAAACAAAATAAAAAAAAAATATAATAAAAAAAAATTACGCGAGCAGGATCGAACCTTAGACTCATGGTCGGTCTACGCGCAACTGAGCTATGAGTACTTCTGATCTGTATGCCGAACATCTCCACCATATTCTAGTAAGTTTTAGGCATAACTTTTAAAAATCTATAACAATTTTTTTAGATCCTAGATTTTTTTTATGTCTGCAGAATCTGCTCATCATCCTGGACAACTTTTGTCAAGGCATTATATCTATATTTCTTACGGTTTTGATGATCCGTTCTGGGTTCTGCATCAGGTGTTCCAGTAACCGAAATAAAATATACCCTATATGTTGCCCCGGCTTTACAGCTATGCATCAAAAAAAGTTTCATTCAAATCCGTCCAGCGGTTCCAGAGATTAGCGTGTGCAAACAGACAAACTTACAAACAAACAGACAAATTTTTTTTTTCAGATTCTTACTCCTTTTTCATTTCTTTATAACCCTAGATAATTTTTTTTGTAAAAATATTAAATGTACAGACACGTTTTTTTTACTGTTTTATTATATGTATTGATTTTATACAGGGCGTTATACATCGGTTAGTTTGGAAAAGTCTGATCTAAACAGTTAAACCATTCAAGAAAATCGTTACGAAAGTAAATAACGATAAAAACAACCTAAGTATTAAAGAATGGAAATTTTGAAGAATAAACTTAAAACAATGACCAGTTTATGCAGGAATAAAAATGAAACTTTTAGTTTTTCAGTCCGCCTCGATAAATAAACCTGTACAAACAATATATTTTCCTGAATATTTATTGTTAAAGAGACCATTTTTGTTGGTCCAGTAAAGATAACTTTTTTTATTTATTCAGTACCGCACAGGCCTCTGATGTTTAAAAGACTTTACTTTTTTCTCATTTTTTTTTTTTTTTTTTTTTCATTTCATGATCAATTTGTACTGCACCTACCTGTTTGTATTAATTCGTATAATCCCGACTGAAAAAGAGTGCCAAGAGTTCTTTTCCACCGGCTTTTTTTGTCTCTTGGTCTACTGTAATATCTTATTCAAATAACTATCTACACCTTGTTAAAGCCGAAGTACAAAATTGTGACGTCATTAAGCGGCCATTCGATGGTCTTATGATGAATAAAAAATTTTGCATTTTCATTTACGTAACGTTAAATTGTTTTTATATAGAAAATAAATGGGCAAAAAATAATAATATTTGTAATATAGACACCGCATAATCATTCCTTGCAGTCATAAAAACCGTGTATAACCGTTCAGTGGTCTTTATTGTATGAATTGATATGAACCCATTAACGCTGATATAAAAGCTAGTATAAGAAATAAATTTACTTTTAAATCAAATAAATATTAGTACTATGCACTTGACTTAAATACTTTATTTAACGAAGTCACGATGGAGCGCAGCTTTTAGTAAATAATATAGCCATTGCAAGCCATAGTAGACTCTGGTAGAACTGTGGTTTTTCTGTATGCCTTAGCACATCAGACCTTTCAAAATGCCGCCGAAAATACTATCGTAACAACAAAACGAAGGGCCCAACAATTCGACATTGCATTGTGAATGTACCATTTACTCGCGGTACCTTTCTATTATTATTGAGGAAGGTTGGCAGTCAGGCTACATTGTGTGGCGTTCTTACTAGGGCCTCCGAACATAAGTTTTTAAATGCTGATGTATTTTTCGAGTCCGTATTACTAATGTTTAATAAATCCCAGTTAAAATAGGTTGCATTGTATGTTTTATAGAAACGAAACTCTAATCAAAAGATTCGACGCTATAGTAAAGTCAACAAATTAATATTTATCCAATTAATCCTCGGCGAGTCCTTAATATTGTATATCACAGTTTCTTTTACTTATCAAAATAAACTGACGACTGAACGATCATTAAAAAGTTCAAACAGGAAAAATGTGGAACAAATACTTCATAAGTTTCTTAAAGATACACACATATGGAAGTAAAACTCTGAAAATAAATACAGTTAGAAACAAAATCTTTATAGATTTTATTCAACTTTTTATTTCAAGAGTAAGTAGGTACTCCGTTTCCAAAAAAAAACATATTTTTGTTTATATTTTATGTCAAATATCTACTAATTTAACAAAATGTGGCCATGTAGGGGTAAACGAAACCGCTACCTCATCCGTATCTGTCGATTAATCCTTCAAGGAGCCCGTTAATTGGTTGAAAATTATATGAACAGTCAAGGTTTCAGTTTAAATGATGATTGCTTACAACACGAATATGGTGACTGAATAATAAAACAAAAGACAATTCCAGATGATATACAAGGTAAGTTGATGATAAATGATGACTTAAAACACATAAATTAATTCTTAAGCGAATTATCTATATGGGAAATCCGTGCGGGAACGATCTTGGTGATGCTTTGATTTCTTTTGATTTTAGATTTAGCCGATTTAGATTTATCGCGTTTTAATAATTAGTAACATAATGATACAATAAAAAATTTTAAACATTTGCACAAAGGCGGCCTTCTCACTTCAGGCGATCTCTGCTAGGCAACCAAGATTGCTAGACATGAGTAGAGGAAATTAGGGTGGGCGGTGGTACAGATTTCGTAAAATAGACAACATACAAATAATTACATATACATACAAGTTAATTACACAAATTAATCATAAAGATACATAAATATTAATTATATATAGACTAACATATTAATAATACATACACACACTTATAATGTGTATGTATTATAAATATGTCAATTCAAGGTCAATAAGTTACGATGAGCACTGTTTCACGAGTTAATAGCGTTTAAGCATCCTTTTGAAAGTGTAAGGACTAGGAGCTTTGCGGATCTCTATGGGTAAGTCATTCCAAAGTGACTCCGATTGCATGAAAAGGATTTGCTTAAGAATGTGGTTGCATGTGATGGTGTTGCAAGAAGGAAATTTGAGGAAGAGTGCAAGTTACGATCGTTGTTATTGAATAGATAGTTAAGCAATTTTGCAAGTAAACAGGAATGTCTTTTTCATACAGAATACTACAGATAGGATGTGAGTATTCCGGCGAAGGCGAATGGGTAGCCACTTGAGATTAGTTTGGAATTCAGATTTGCGTAATTCAAATACTGTTCAAATGTAATAATGTTATACATTTAAATTGAAGTGTCCAGTGTCTTTACAAAATTTTTAAATAGATCCCGATCAATGAAATGCAATATTTGTTAATTTATATTTAAAATAGACCTGAAAAGGACAAAAGACGAAAATATAATGCTAATGCCTATTTAGTTTCATTATTATTCCTACACACTCTAAACTATGTTTCATGCTTGTTCACCTTGACATACTTCTTATGTATTAATCTAATAGTTATAATAGTATTATACAAGTATCAATTATAAAAGGTATTTACTATGGAATTGTGTGTGTAAATTAATTATTTTTAATAAACCGAAGACTTTCATTTGAATTAAAAACTTAACCGTCTTGTTTCCAAAAGAATTTGACATTTATAACTACCTGCATGTGAAAGATTGTGAGAATATGCAAATTTGCAGATTTTTGTAAAATTTTAAGCTTCGAATTTTAAATTTAAAGTCGAACTTTAATAGTTAACTCAAGTTATGTTTAGACTAGAGCTTGCGTTATGTCACCACTCAAGACAACTTCCTAGAGATTTCCTTTTGCCAGTTTAGAAGAAAATGATTTTAGTAGGTTTTCTTAGATACGTTAGATACGAAATCTCTGGTAATATTTTTCTGACTCAATTCTTCAGATAAAAGTTACTCGATATAGCAACTGATTATCTCAAAAATATCATGACTTCATTATGTTGTATGTGGTTATGATTTTTGTAGTCCAAAAGTATATAAAAAATCACTTGTTTCATATTCATTGTAATACGTCTTATGTGGCACTTTAGTTGATATGATCGAAAATACGTCAATCACTTAGTTGTTGTTCTACTTATATTTATACTATAAGATCTTATGTGCTGTTAATTTGATAAGTTATGAGAAACCATTTTTTTTAACTATCCTTATAAATCTACAATGCTGAAACTGATTGGCATTCCTATTATGTATCGTTTTTATGCAGATGTTATTTAATTATAATATTTTCAAAATAACTAAGGATAAAGTATGAGGGGTCGTGATTTGTTTATATTTATAATTACTCTTTAAACAGTTCAGCAACGTAACAAGGACAGCTCATACTAAGCATTAATTTGTTTAATAAGAACATTCAGACCAACTTCACAGATGCCGTGGCTGAACATTACCAAATTGATTAGTAAAACTATTAAAGTCTCTCGTGACGGGGTCTGCAAAAGAAACGTGGAGTTTAAATATAAAATTTAACTATGCGCGATAAATCCGGTTAAAATTTAATAGAATAGAGTAGATATGAATCGCGATAATCAATTAATGCATTAAAAAAGATAACCCTCCTTTGCGTGCCGCAGTCGGGTTAAAAACTGACTTTACGTAAATATTCTCCGAAATAATACATTTATGTTCTTCAAAAAATTTGAAATTTTCAATGAAGTTCTCAACCGATTTCGATGAAATTTATATGGGACCAACTTAGACGTATTTTCAAAATCGATCCATAATTTTCCGAAATATCTTGTAACAAACACACAAAAAAACATACAGACGAATTGAGAACCTCCTCCTTTTTGGGAAGTCGAATGAAAACATAAGTCAAAAAATCATCTGTCAACTGTTCATGATAATTGACAATATCGTGACATTGTAGCGTTCTAATTTTTTTTTCAATTATTAACTACGGAATACTTTTATAGAAATTTGATGAATTAAAGTAACTTGTATACATTTGCTTATGGCGGAATACTGTACCGCTTAAAATTGTTGCTTTCAGTCAAATTATCGATTTAGAGGGACCAACTCCGCTCTATAACACAGTTAGTTGTATCGAAGGTGTAACAGTTAAATGTTGTTTATTGTTATTTTTTTGAAGGTAAGTAAATTAAATAATCTACTTTGGAAGTTTTTTCTTCGCATTAAGTTTATTTAACAATCAGTCATGTCTTTTTGCTTTGAAATATGAATTAATCATTAAATCAAAAGAAATACTTCGGAGATTTTGTACAGTCGCAAAAACATTTATAAAAAACACGCAGTCATTAAAAACCGCAGTGCGTCAACGACCTTACGCGATCGTTTTAAGAACAAGGCTGTATGCAGACGGGCGTTTTATATTTGTTTTTTATTTAAGGAAAAAAAATCATTATTAAGGTCCTTGTCAAGTGACGATACCAGACTTGACAAGGACTCGCACAAATAAACATAAAAGATAGCCATATACAATTTCTTGACACTTAACATTTGTTGAAGATGCACGGAAACGTACTTTAAGTACTGTCAAAATTAATGTATACAAAAAATGACTCTGAAATCGAGCATTACGATATCGGAGCGTGACAATACGTAATTAGAGCTAATTTTATTTAAAAATGGAATACGTCTTTTTAACTTTTTTTTATTAAAGACTAAGCCCGCGATTGATCTCTATCTCACCTGAAAAAAAGTAAAGAATTGGCTGTTCTTAAAATATTGCCGGAACACATCACCGCCGGAGCGGTTATATTTGGCGGCAGATTTTATTTGAAGGGTGTTCGCTAGCCAGTCGGACCCTGATGGGATCCCACCACCAACTGGGGGTCACTCGGATTATCGCCTTTTACCAGTCGCTTATCCAGGGGCGGTATTACTATTCCAAGCCGACTCTAAACGGACAAAACAACTCTAACGATAGTCTATTTCCAAAAGTTCTCTTTTTGAGCAATGTATCAGCTATTGGAACATTTGAAAAGAGTTTTATAATGTTAAATTGCAGCATATAATAAATTTTCTGTATATACAGGGTGACTGGTGGGTCACTTTTGAAATTCAAGGACCTGATAGTTTGAGATCATACATGAAGAGAAAAAATATAACAAAAAATAAATATTAATTATTTACTGAGTAAACTTAACCGAAAGTTAAAAAATTGATTACGCAACGCATGGTTACGCCAGCGTTGGCAGCGATCCGCGTGCCGCGATTGACTCATTTGTATGTAAAGTAAATAGTAACATAGTAGTATTTATTTATAGGGAATTCTAGTGAAAAATTAAGTACCTACTATTTTTACATATAGTATAGTATCTGATCATATCAGAATCGAGTACCTACAGAGTGCTGTACTTCGGTATTTAAAATTTGTCACCAGTTACCCTGTATAACTTTTCATGTGGTCTGTTACAGCAATTTATAAAAATTGTACGTCCGTAACTGGCTGTCAGTGTTAAATTAAATGTAATTAATAAATATGTTTAAGAGCTATTAAGAGATATTGTAATAAATAAATTAAAAAAATATTTATAAAAACGAGCTCTTTTAATGCTCATTAATTCTTTTAAAAAAGCCTTTTAAAAGCATTCATGAGATGCCTTTATTTCCATAGTCTCAAATAAGTTGTCTTATAGACGATATAATATCAATGAATTCCAGTATTTAAATTTTCGTAACTCCTGTATGCTTTTACTCAACTTTTTCTACGCTTCTACTCTGATGACTCACCTTAAGATCGATTTTGCAATAAATGTCAGTAAAGACAACTAATACCAGTGAAGGGTTGAAAGAAGATTGCAGTTTCGTATAAATGACCGAGGTTACGGTGGCTAAATGGTTGATTGTATCAACATGAGTCTCAGTCGAAACACCTTCGATTTAAGAATTTTCTTATGAGTAAAAAATATCTTAGCCGTTACGAAACATTTTACACATTATACGATTTGCTTAAGTAAACATTTAAATCAAACAATAAGCTTAATTCGACCTTACACTCTCTAATTTGAGACCTCTTTTAAAATATATAAATTTATATAAAATTACTGGACTCAAACTCAACAGTTCCTCCTAACTTTTGCTATCTTTTGAAACCTCCAAGTTCAAGTTTGATAACGATTAGTCCTATGTCAAATACGGCCCACAATCTTAAATTTTTTAAGCTATTGCATAGCTTTTATCGCGGGCCTTGAGCGTGGGGACCGAATCCAGAAATTCTGTAACGAAAAAACCTAACTCCCCCCACTCCGACCGGCACAGCGGTGATACTTTGATTTCATAACTTTACATGCGGGCTTTAATAAACAATCAGCGCCATCTACTAGTAACTTGTGGAACTTCATATTAGATCAAACATTACTGCATTAATAAAATAAATAAATAATTATAATTGCATAAGTTGATAAAAAATGCTATGCAATAGCTTTACCGCGGCAGTCTCCGAGTGCCACACGTCTTTTTTATTTTTTTTAAATATCGACAATCACACAGATTACAATCAAAGTCAACCACTTGAAAAGTTGAACATCATATTTTAATATGCAATCAATAACATTTACGAAACTATCAACTCAAGGAACGGAAACCGCGTAAAACTGGATTTCTTTTAAAATAAAATAGAATAGTTTTTACGATCTAAACGATCAGGGTATTTTAACTCAACGTTACAGTGCCAAAATAGAAATAATAAATGTAATAAAATGCAGTAAATTCCAGAGAACCGTTCACAAATTCCATTCTCATATCACAAATTACTTATGTGCTCACTTTAGGGCTAGAAGACGCTATGTGTATTAGTTAAGGTAATAACTACGTCAGTATATACTCCATTTGGAATAAAAAGTACTGTCGTTGATATGTTTTTTAATAATTTTGACAAACATTTAAAAAACCTACCAACGCCAGTGTATATGCCACATTCAATGCAAAGCCTTGATCATTGGTGGTTAAGGTTGCAATGTAAAGGTTATAAGCGTAGGCTCGGGCGATAAACGATGTCTGCAACGTCTCGCAAATAAAAATACATTTTCCAAAAAAAATGGCGGACATAATCTTATATTAGTACTAGCTGACCCGGCAAAAGTTGTTTTGCCATATAAATAAAATAAAATAAAAAATAGATGTTGGCCGATTCTCATAGATACCGGATAAGCACAAAAAATTTCATCAAAATCGGTCAAGCCGTTTCGGAGGAGTATGGCAACGAAAACTGTGACACGAGAATTTTATATATTAGAAGATTTATTTTCTCACTTCAAAATCTCTTCATCATCATCACAACTCCGTGTAATGAGCCCACTGCAGGGCTGTGAGTCTCTCCTCTGGGTGATGAGGAGGTATAGGCCATAATCCACCAAGCTGGCCCAGTGCTGGGTGGTGGATGCCAGAATTTTCAGGGCACCTCGATGGCTTCTGACAAAACCTAACGACTACTGTATACAGTACCCGGGACCGACTGCTTAACGTTCCCTCCGAAGCACGGAAGTCGTCGTGAGATATGAATGTTCGGCGGTCACCCATCCTGTTACCGACCGCGCCGAACGTTGCTTAACCTGTGATATCGTTTGATACACGCAGTAACCACGGCGCCACGACGACTTCTAAATCTCTAATATTTTACAAATAACTGAAAAAATATGCTAAATAAAATCACCTGAGCAAGACTCAAATCTCAAATCTCCCGTTAGTTTCGATTCCTGGTCGGTTGATTTTATTTAGCATCTTTTTTCATTTACTTAAGAATAATTAAGCATTATTTAATGCAAAAACTTAAAAATATTATCAAATATTTCTCTCTATTATCAGTAACTTAAGACAAATCCCAAGACAACCTCAATGAAAGCGGTACGAGCGCCATCTTAGTTTCTCACTATCACTTGTTTTTTGCTTACGTGATCAATATTGTTCGACATTACATTTAACTCAGTCTCTAACTTTAACCTTGTGTCCTAGAGAAGAATGTTGACAATGAGTAACCCGGCCATGAAAGGATCCTTCTAAGAATAAGCCAACTTCTGTTTATCATTTAAACATCAAAACAGTGTCAAATAATTTGCGGCAATGCGGTTAAGATAGGCGTGACAGATGTGTATATCAGGAACTGAAAGACGCACAGCTCGCGTTCAAGTTTTCATTGTTTTGAGAATTTGACAAACAAACCAGAGAATTTTGAATCGTATACACCTGCGATGAGAAATGGATCTCACAAGAACCGCAAATGTTCATTAGCCTAAGTACCATAAAAAAATAGGCTAAATAAAAGAAATGTATTTAGAGTAAAAGCGTTTATTTTCCTTTGTCGTTTATAAACTCTACATTTATTATCTTCTATAAAGTTACTAAAAACTTACAATAACAACAATTTGAAAAAAAATGCGACGATTCTCAAACTACAAATTAGTCATAGCAGATGACGGTTGACACCGTAACCAATCATTTGTTATAATGCTAATATTTGTGAATACCACTGCACAAAGACGCCTAAACACTTGACGCAATAGAATTTAATTACTTTTTGGAATAATTAATGTAACTTATAAGAGAAAACACCTCAGATCAATCAGATCAATTTGCAAGGACAAACAGACATAACATTTATGAATAAATCAAAATCAGAGAATATTATTTATATTTTACTTATTTTTTTATTATAACCACTATTAAATTAGCATTCACATTCATACAATATAAACTCAAATATTGACTAATATACAGTTTACAAAAATTCAAATAGCGTATTATTAGCTCTACGTATAAAAAGTTATCAGCACCTTACATTCCGTTTTGTCAAGGATAAACTAAAAACCCTGGTTGTTAAGAAGTTTACTGAAAACGTACACTTGTGTAGATAGAATATTTTAAGTACTGCACTAGAGATAATAAATGTTTTAAGATACAGCATGATAATTCCTTATTTAACAATCCGGCGCTAAAATAAAGCTGGTACAATGTTTGGACATTTTTTCTGTGGGTATAAATAACACAATATGGACATTTTGAATAAGTCATCATCTTACGCCAACATGTAGGAAGGTTTGTGAGGTGGTCATTATTTTCAACCGAATTCCAAAATAGGAGGTGTTTCTCAATTCGTCTGTATGTTTTTTTGTGTCTTTATTACACGATATTTCGGGTAATTACGAATAGATTTAAAAAGTCATGTGATAGAGGATACTTCATAGTTGGTCCCATATAATTTTCATCGAAATCGGTTAGGTACTTCGAACTTTTTTCTTTTGAAAATTTGAAACTTTTGAAAAATAATGCATGATTTCGGAGAATGTTTACGTTGATGACATGCTTAAATCAGCCAAAGTTTTGACGTGAAGTCGGTTTTTTTAATGCTCTGCATTCGTTGATTATTATATTGTATTCCACTGCGATAGTCGAAATTTGTACCTCTACATTTGGAGGAGATGTTTTTCCAGCTGTGGACGAGTTATGGCTAAGCTAATCCTATTTAAAAACTTGAATAAACTAGTCCGCGATCATGGTGCTTGTAACAGCATCGAAATATCGGACGTGCGAAAATAGAATCGAAAATCGTGGTAAGAATCCCGTAAATACATTAAATCATAGTGAAAATAACCGCGATAGTTTAAAACAATTATTGAATATTTCAAGCTTCAAACTTGCATGTTATTCAGATTTTTATAAAAACTAACCTATTAACACATTCAGGGTAACGGCATACTTGCATCTCATTGCGCAGTATCGTGTCGTATTTACTCATGGCCTACGCATAGGACATATTCAAGATATACCTTTGTAATGTCTTTTAAATTTATGCTTCGATATTTTAACATTTTAGTGTTGATAAAAGCCAGTTCTTGCTTAAATCCATATATGCTTACCATCTGCAATGCTGAGTATTTGAGGACACATTATGTTTACGACACGGTAACGTACGCAAATTGATTTTAAATATTTTCATTCCTGAAAAGCTATTAGCATACTCCGCCGAATATATTTTGTTCTCTCTTCGGTAGTGAAGGCGTGTGAACACTTGAATGCATATTTTAACATAAATAAAATGTTTTTATAGGATTAATTGCATAGGCATATTTTACATTTTAAGAGAAAACACACTAAAACTTCGAAAAATAATCATGAAACTTAAATAAAATCTTTAGAAAAAAACCACATTTTAAGTTCAAATGTGTCCCAATTTAGTAAATTTATAAAAGAACGAACATTAATCAAAATATTTTTGTCGTTTTTTGCCGTTCGTAGGGTAAATCTCTAACACAACTGTTTGACATAAATATGTTTTTCCGAATCCTGCTTATCATTCTCGGCTAAGGCCATTAATGTACAATTACTAGAACTAGAATTACTAGAACAATAAATAGAAATTTGAAGATGAAGTTTTTGGTGCTTGATGATATTTTGAAACTTTTAAGTATAAGTGTAAGTTCAACACCGGAAGAATTCTCGATAAATGAAGGCATGTTGTAAAAAAATGAAGGTATGTTACTAAAGCTCATTTGACGAATACGGCAGTCATTTTTCAGAAAGTGACAAGTGGCACCGCAAGAAAGGTAATTTTGGGAGTTGAACAGACTTTGTGAATGAAATCAAAGATCTTTTGTTACAAATGGGGAGTTTTCTGTCAGCTCATAAATATTAGTTCAAAAAACCTCTATAGATGGCACTTTTAAAAAGCCGAAGGCGTTAAGTCTGTATACTATAATGTAGGTAAGTGGTATCTACCATCTATGGTTATTTATAAGTTCAATTTCTGATACAGACGTCAATTAATTTATTTTACTTTTAAAAACGCAGTGTGGAATAAATTCTTCGCCTTCGCCTTTTGTAAAGCGCCATCTATCGAAGACTTTTGTACCAATTTTGTACAGTTTTGTTTTTTTAATGAGTTGTCAGAAAACCTCTCATTGGATGAAATCTAGAAGCCGATTTCAATCTGGAGATACCAGAGTTGTTTTTCGAATTGTTTTTTCACTCCTAAAAACGATCAATATAAAAGTTCTACCATTGGCATAAGCATTTATTTCACTTAGCTATCACATGTTGATATTATTATTATTTTTTATGTTTCTTAATTCAAGAATGGGTCACTTCATGAAGTTAAGTTTCATTATACATATACGTCGAGTTTTCAAACTGGTCTATAAATCTGGATAAAAATCAGTGAAAATAAAACACAATCGAACTAAACTGAAATCATAGTATTAATGTCTTTAAATAAATAAAAATAAAAGTGATTAATATTTATTTTATGAAATTCAAAGAACGTAGGGTTTAAAATTTTAAAAATTACGCACCCTGTGTAACCTACTCGAATCACTTTACTAGCATAAATAATATATCTCTAAGCAGTCTGAGATTGTGATAAGAATGATAACCGATTATTAAGATAACATCACGAAAACTAATTGTCAAAGTATGTAGTTCATAACAGTGCTTTAGATCTAACTTTGAAAAATTGTTTTAAATTTGAATAATACGTGCTGTTTGGTTATAAAATAATTTCTTGTTTTCCATATTACTGAAGGTAAGAAATTTGTCAGGTTTTACTAGACTACTCTTAACTAAATTATAATTTCAATGGAAATCTTTGTCACGATTATAATTTATTTAAATATTTAGTTGACCATTTTCATTCTTATTCAAATCAATTTAACATTTACATTAAATTATACTTCGCATTTTGATCATCATCATCATCACAACTCTTTGTAATGAGCCCACTGCAGGGCTATGAGTCTCTCCCCTGGGTGACGGACGAGGAGGTGTAGGCCATAATCCACCAATCTGGCCCAGTGCTGGATGGTGAATGTCAGAATTTTCAGGGCGCCAAAGTGGCTTCTCACAAACCCTAACGACTACTGTATAAAAGTATACAGCACCTGGGACCGACTGCTTAACGTGCCCTCCGAAGCACGGAAGTCGCCGTGAGAAATGAATGGTCGGCGGTCACCCATCCAAGCACCGACCGCACCAAATACTAACATTCAATTTGTAATTTGATTGATAATTCTTATTTTCTCATTATTACTATTTTTTTTATTGTATCTATCCTGATAATTACCAGTATGAACCAATGATCTGTTAATTGAATGAAATAAATGATTTGAATTTGAATTTGAAATGTTGCTTAATTTGTAATATCGTATGATACACACAGTAACCACGGCGCCACGACGACTTCTCAAATATATTTCTTCCTAAATACTTTACTTCTATATAAATCTTATAAGAGTGTATAAGAGACAACTTTGCCTTTATTTTCAGGCGCTTTATTTTAATCCTCAACCACCAAACAACGATTTTCCAATACTGCTTTTCTTGTAATCTTTTATCCGTATCATATCATTGACTGCCCCTTTAAGTGCAGACACTTATATGATTTGATTCCTTTTGATTGCATTTTTATCACAACTACTTATAGCGTTACAAACCTGTTAATTTTCCTCAACCTATTTTTAACTTAATGTCGAGGGCACAGGGTTCCGATTGTATTTACAAAATTTGACAGGTTGATTTGGGGCCTTCTATACTAAAGAATGTTTCACCTATTGTTCTACAACGTGCAAACACTATATCAGCTGATCAATTTCAAGTTATTTGTCATTATAGGGATACGTACTTGTTAAGTACTCTCCGCCTAGTAAATACATATGTATCTAGAAGTATCTATTCATTGTATCAGTAGAACTGATTGGAACTCGCTGGTTATATTCGAAATTCCAAAGCCGAGGGTTACTATAACATCATTTTTTTTTTTTTATAGACGCGCATTACTTATATTTTTATACGTACAGTCTTGAACATCCACGAGTTATATACAGAGTAATTTCACATAGAATTGTTTTCTTCTCCGTAAACTGATATAAACGTTATAAAGCTCGGTGCTGATTGAAAAAGCCATGATGAAAATATATCATGTATGCGATCGTATTGAAAAAGCAACAAAAAGCATAAAATACCTATATCATTTGCTCTATCGCAGAACATTAGACAGTGTAATAAGCTCAAAAACGGCAAATATTTGGAAAATTGGTTCCATGTAAAAATGGGTCGTTTTGACCTGCTTTACAACAGATGCAGGTGCAATAAAAATAACGTCTCATCCATAACTCAAAAAAAAAAAAACCTGTATATTTTTTGGCGTTTCAAATAGTTAATCTATGGAGCTTATAATTTCGCATAGACTATTTAAGAGAAATGCGCAGCCTTAATCTTCTAATTACCCTTAATTAAGATTCATACAAAATTAAAATCCTTTGAGTTTTCATGAAGGAAATAACTATAATCTTATTTTTATGACAAGATAATCACAGGTTGCGTCATTGTTGACCAAACTTGTAATTGTTTTTAGTTTAGTTTTAACGTCAAGATTTTATTATCATGAAATTTTATTAATCATTTTCTCAATGACTGTATATGAAATATGATAAATAAAATTTGCATATACAGGGTTTATCCTTTAAGGGTACGTACGGTAGAATACATAAAAAGTCACCGTAAATGATATGGTATATATGCCCTGTATATGCAAATTTTATTTATCATATTTCATATACAGTCATTGAGAAAATGATTAATAAAATTTCATGATAATAAAATCTTGACGGCCAATTTGCATGTAGTAGTGTTTAAATAGTAGATTTTTCATCAAGGGGATAAAGCAGTGTATTATGTCACGGGCATCATATTGAATTCTGAGCGAAATGAAGGATTCTGTAGATAATTGCCGAACGCAGTGAAGGAATTAAGATGTTAATTCCCGAACGAAGTGAGGGAATTATGGTAAGAATCCTGAATTAAGCGAGGGATTCCAGACTGCCCAAGACTAAGACACTGTTACCCCCGAGGAGCTTACTCTACTTTATACACCACCTTGATAGATAATTAGGTAATGAAACGCAGGAATTTAATCAAGTACTTAGGTATTTAATAATTGTTTAAATGGTATTTAATCAGACAACTGTTGAAAATATACTAAAAGCAATGACTCCGAAATAATTTTCACCGCTTTAGTTTTCCAAGCAAAGAAATCTTCGTACCATTTCATGTACAAATGCTTCGATTTACACGGCAAAATATCATCGACGATACTATTTGCTTCATTTCTAATATTTTCTGGTGTTAAATCGTCACTCGAGTTCGACATATTTTATTTATTTGAATACTATTGAAATAAGAACTCTAAAAGAATTTTCTTTTCAAATACCACGCAATTTTACTTCTTATTTGGCTTTTTTAAAAGGCAAAAGAAACCGTGGCATACAGCCACCCTTTTAACAAGGGTTTTTAGTTTTGTTTCGGTGTTTCTTGGTAGTCGTTCCAAATGCAAAGGTACACAAACTTATGCAGCCAAAAAAGTCCATATATTTTTTAATTAGGCAAGCAACTAGTCATACAGCCATGTCCATGTAGGTATTATTAAATTTCGCTCCAATTGACATTCCAAAATCAAATGACATTATAACCCTTAGGATTAAGGTATTTGTTTATTCTCTGTAAGATACCTTTTTTAATCTTGTTTTAGGTGGAGTTTATCTCATACATAATGCGAATTTTAAACAAAAATGGTGTATAAAAAATTTTATGTTCTTCAATTTGAGAGCACTGTTACTATTAATGTTGTCATTATCCATTTTATGAACTAGACTTGAAACTAGACTTTTATTAATAAATAAATCAAGTTATTCATTTTTATACCTTGTGAAATTTTGTTTTTTTCATGTATTTTAAGTTACCACCTATGTTTTTTTTTTTCAAAGAAACACTGAAATTAATACATACATACATAACGTCACGCCTGTATTCCTATGGGTATCCTTATGGGGTAGGCAGAACACCAGAGGTTACAAGACCATCTGATGTCACGTTTGACAAATTTGGAGGTATTATAAAGATGGAGAGAGTCTATTGTAGTGACAGGGGGTCAGCCTATCGCCCACAAAAACGTCTTTAAAACCTCTGAAATTAATATAGCTCAATAATGGTTTAGTTCCGCCTTTGAGTGCCTATAAGTAAATTGCAAATGACCTGTACTATAACTCCTCACAGGATAATGATATAATACGATAACATCATGTATTTTAGAAAAAAATTGGAAGCTGCGAGGACAATTAGTTCTATTTTATAAATTAATTTATTAAAATCATAATGTTAAGAATCATGGGACGTTGACAATGGATTGAATTGAACTAGAACTATAGCAATGTAGGTACTGAATTAAAAGTTCATTGAAAATATTTCTTTAAAAACACCTTTTATACACTACATCTCTTTTTAAAATAACAGTAGTAATTAAGAAAAAATATTTAAGCCACTGCCGCACTACAAAATTATTAATTAAGACTTACCCTGGTGCTTATACTTACTACAGGATCGATTTTATTTACTTGACACATATTTTCTTAACCGTAAGGTTTATTTATAATTTTGTTTCTTTATAATTTATGTGTTACATTGTAAGATCATAAAATAATCTAGTATTATCAAGTTGTTTTATTGTTTTGTTGCTAACGAATAAGTAGTTTTTCAATCCTAGAGTCTAGTGTAGTCAGTAGTGAATTTTCCTTTTTTTTTTACACTTATAGTAGTAGATAATTAATGAGCACTGTTCATTCCATATTTGCAGTCTTAATTATTTATACAGACTAGCGTAAAATGTCTTGATATGTTAACACTTAAGCAATGTAAGTTTAGCTTAATGTAAGTTTGGTTGATAGTTTCGTTTCAGTAACATTTTTTTAAATTATTTTGACACTGAGCTCAGCTCGACCTTACACTCTTTCAATTAGGTTCAATTAGGTCTCTCTAATGTCAAATTACAACGAATAATTATTTTAAAGCCTCTAAGTTTTAGATTAGAAACACTTAAAATATGTGAGTGTATTGACTAATACGGTCCACTGTTTCGTGTTTCACTGTTTCGTGTTTTGTATTTGGTGACTTTCTTGAAGAATACCATTTCAGTGGGCTCTTTTTTTTGATATTTCTTATAATTTTAATTTTTTAATTTGGTGTAAAAAGTGTTATGTTCATATACACAGGTGGCCTGGTGCAAGATTGCCAGGAAGAAATTGTCTTTATATTATAAGGTAGCCTATTTTGCTCTGTACCTACCTACAACATTATTATCAAAATTACTTCTTACATGTGTACAATGAAGAATAAATAAATAAATACACACACAATCTAGCCAAAACTAAGATTCTTAAAGAACTTTTGCGATAGATGTAAAGTTACATGTAACATTGTTAGATATGAACTTAAATAAACACATAAACATTGATGACTTCTTGACGAAAAATATCTTTGTTCATTGATACCTCTAGGACCTAGGTTAGGTCGCAATTTTTCACCAATAAACCATTCGACCGACAAATACATAAAAAAATATAAAATAATATTCATTTGTTACAGAAACCTCATTTCATTCTCGCAACCGGTGGAAATGTAACATCACCTTGAAGGACAAATATCTAAATCTCGTCAAAAGCTAACACTCAGCACAATGGAAAAGAAACAGTCGGCGCCTTCTCTTGTTAGTGTCGCAGATGCCTATAGTTCCAAGTAAGTACCTACTTACCCGTACTGAGTGACGACAAACGAGTCTCTCAGGAGTCCGTTTCTACACAGGGATACAGGGTCTGCTTATAACAGTCAATTATATTTTAATGACAGGTAAGGAATGATGAGAGGGTCTGAATTTCGAAAAAAATAATATTTTTTATAAATATTTTTCATAAATTAAAGTTTCAAAATTCTTCTCTGTGAGTAAAATTTGAGAATAATCTATATTTTATGACTACATACAATTACATAGAAACGTTTTTATTACTTGCTGCGTAGTTATAAACTACAGATCAAACTTAAATTTTGATAACTTTCGTAATTTTCGAAAGAAGTCGTCGTGGTGCCGTGGTTACTGTGTGTATCAAACGATATCACAAGTCAAACAACGTTCGGCGCGGCCGGTACTGGGATGGATGACTGCCGAACATTGGGCTCTTTACAAAGAGTCATGAGGATGACGATGAGAAGAATTTTGAAATATAAAATTAAAGGAAAATTTAAAAAAAAATTACCCTCTCATCAGTATAATATAATAATATAATAGCAGTCTTAATCTGCTATTAAAATATTTATTGACTATTATAAGGCGACACTATAGAACCCTTATCGGCAAAGAGCTATTCTAAATAAAGCATCGTTTTAGAGGTGGGCGATCGCTGATGTCTGTTCTGACTTTACTGTGAATCCGGCTGAAAAGCACGAGAGGTTCTCATACGGCCAAAGTGAATAAACGCATCAACATGGTCGTTGCCTACACCACAGCAGGTGTTCTACTATTACGTTGTCACGTTGACAAAAGTCACCTGAAGTATGGGTCGCTTTACGTCGTATCGCGTCGCATCGCTCACCTAGGACAGTGCACATCATCACAACTCCGTGAAATGAACCCACTGCAGGGCTAGGAGTCTCTCCTCTGGGTGATGAGGAGGTTAAGGCCGTAATCCACCAAGCTGGCCCAGTGCTGGTTAGTGAATTTCAGAATTTTCAGGGTGACGAAATGTTTTATGACACACCCTTACGATTACTGTATACAAATATACAGCACCCGGACCCTACGAAGCACGGAAGTCGTCGTGAGAAATAAATGATCGGCGTCGCTTACGCATCCTTTTACCGACCACGGCGAACGTGCGTATGATATGCACAGTAACCACGGCCGCCACAACTACTTTTAAACATAATTCAAATATATTATATTTAAAAGTATTAGTTCAGTAACTGCATCCGGGATATTATTTTCTAAGATTTTTAGATTACGATCAAGATATTTCTACCTTGCAGTAAATTTTAAATAAGCTTGTAATATGCAGGTATAATTTATTGAAATATAACATAATAACATGTAATTTCATTTAATAAGTTTGATACAGAAATGCAAAAGATGGAGTCACGTTTGTTGTATACTAAGTTAGGTTTTTGCCGGTTCACATATTTCGTTCAAACTATTGTAACACAAATAATGAAAATTGCAAAAATATTGACAATTAATTAGAAACTGATTTTTTTAAATATTACCTATAGAAAAACCACTGGTAATTAGAGCAATTAGGGCATAGCCTTGAGACTATGGTTTTACTAAACTTTTAAATTATATTATATTATATAACCTTTATGTAATGAATGATAAATACCTATCTGGCATTTATCATCGTCATCTTAACCTCTCCTTTTCAATGAAGAGAGTAAGGCCGTTTAACAGTCAGCTAACCCACTACTGATTACTAAGAGTTGTCAGACACTATAATAGCTTCTGGGGAACCCTAAAGACTACTGTTTAGAATTAAACACCCAGGACTGACTGCTTTATATGACCTTCCACATCCAACCACGGTGCCCGTTGTCAAAAGTGAAATACCGACTGGACCGAACTGTTATACGGGTCTCGGTAAATCGGTTTTTAAAAAAATAACTTTTAACTTTAAACACTTAATTTATTAGGATTTGGAACTTTATAAAATAGAAATAGAAATTGGAATTAGAAACAAGTTTCTTTTACGACTCTCGAACTAGAACTGAGCTCCCCAATCTAGGCAAGCTGGGAAGTAGGACCCAGGGGGCTAAGTCAGCATTGCCTGTATGCAGTTTACTATACATAGTACATATATAACAGAACGTTGATTGACCTGCAATATACAGGGTGTCCCACCAACCCAATATAATACCTTCACGGAGGTATTCTAGTACCCATAAGGTATTATATAGGGTTGGCGGGACACCCTGTAGAATGATACATACACCCAAGAGCCACTACAACACTTACCTAAATATAACAAGTGTTACATATAATAAGTGTATTACATATAATATAATAAGTGTTACAACACTTACCTAAATATAACTTAATGGTTATGAGTCAAAGCAAAAACAAATGACGATATTCACCTGTATTAGCTTTATTTTGACTATAGATCAAAGGTAGAAGCTCAGACCGAGTAACTGATACTAGAGATCTTGCCAGTATTGTTTCGTTGTTAGATAGTTCAATATTCGCAATGAATTCTGATTGAAATGCTCTACTGTAGTCTATTTCATGCGGGAATTCTATGCTAAATTTCTATGGAAATAGTACTCAAAAATACTAAGTTGTGCAACTAATTTTGAAATTCTATTAAAAGTGTCCTTGCTAGCGCTTGATGTGGCTTTGTATTCTACGAAAATGTTAGTTACCTAATAGATTGTGCTGCATTTTAATGAGCTTAATTATTTTCTTTAAATTATTTGAGATAAAAATATTTTTTGGGTAACCCAAAGTAGCCTTGTATAGCATAATATACAGTCATAATTAAAAAATCTAGGAGGTAAATCATAATTATCAGCATTTTATTTTTTCACGGCAAGCAATTAATTCACAATTTTGCTCGTCAAAACTTTAACATTTGTGACATAATTTCGTTGACATGCCGCGTAATTTAACTCTTGTAAATGTAAACCTATTCATAATTACTTATAATCAAGAAAAAAATGTGATTTGTTTAAAATAAATTTCAAAAAAAAAAATACATATACTAAGTATTTACTACTGCAAAAATTTTGCACGTATACCTTTGTTTTGATATATTTTACAAACTTCGTTTTAAGTGTATAGCATACTATACATTGCGATCGATTGCTTGAAATGTATGTGTATAGTATCTTATGCATTGCCACTTAACCGATCGCAGGGTATTTATATGTTTTTTACCGAAACGAAATGACAAATTACATATAAAAATACTTTTACGCCCATAATTCATGTAATGTTTATTTTTTCTGTTATTTTGACAATATGTAAGCTTTATACCAAGAAAAAAATAAAGAAACCAGCATCGGTGAGACCAGTAGATTCAGTTCGTCATGATTGTGTTGACCACTGGCCGGAGCACACTAAATAACTAGGGTGAAAATACTGCAAAAAAGGACAGTCTAGCACACTTTCCGTCCAATGAAATGTCCATTTATGTTATGTTGCAAAGTGGAATTGCTTTATTGCTTATCATAAGCAGTATATATGTGCTTTTCTTGAATAAATCTGTTCATAACTTTATTGTTTTTCTTCAAAATTATCTTTACAACCCTAAAATGCATTCAATCCATTTTTGATTTGTTAAAATATTGTTTTTACTTTTAGGCCCTTTAAAATATTTACGAAATCTTAGTTGCTATCTGTGTATATCATACTATATATTCTAATTATATTTTTTTTGTTCGGCTCAGTGGCAATGTATATTATAATATACGCCAAATATCTTTAAAACTAAAACAGTAGGATTTTTTAAATTATTTTTACTATCATTCTTACATATACTTTATTGAAGTGAAATGTTTTTTTTTTACTTTTTTCATGATCAGAAGTCTTGCGATTTTAATTGTTAAAACGTATCGAATATTTATAGTGGCTTAAAATATTGCAAACGAACGAAGTTGTTAATTTTCTTTTCGAAATATTATTCACAGTTCGTAAGATGGATTAACCTATTTAATTTTACACATTGAAAGTTTAACCATTTATAATACAGCTTTAAAAGATACAAAGTAACAAAGCATAATGATACTTTATCATTTTAGTGTTATAACAAGATTTTATGAAAAAATAATAAAGCAGTAAAAAAATTACATCAAAACTCTGTAAACCGTAATGTTCATTTTTAACGGCGCAAGGTTTATTTAACTTTAGTGCTCAGTGTTACCATTACATTTTTTAAATTCTCGTGAACTCAGTGACCTATAAAATTCAACCACACTTTATCACCCTAACTCTAATAAGAACCTAACAGGGTGTAAAACAATCTGACTTTATGACAAATTGTAAAACGAACCTCTAAACTGGATTTTATATAGAGGTAATATTATACGTGAGGATATAATAGTTACAATTTACAAAAAGTATATCTTACGAAATAAAATGAATCATTTTAAAGCTGTTGTAATGTTATGTAACAAAATGCTTATCCACTGGCAATTAAATTTTCTGTTTTATTTGAACTTTTGTTTGAGCGAGTTGGACTCACCAACAGCTTATGATTATGGTGATTTTTTTCGTTTGGACATAATGTCTTACTCACACCTATCCTATTATTCTTTACGGTATAGCACATTTGTATTTGCTGTAATTATATGTATTCTGTGGTCACTTATGAAAATTAAATATTCATATTTAGCCTAAAGTCATTAAGTAAATTTATTATGTAATTAATGACGTTATATAACAAAAAAATTAAGAATATCTTTAAGAATAAGGCCTGCTTTTAAATACATTTTAAGGAACACTTTAGTCATTATCGTAATTTCATCAGAATCGTAATTAAAAAATGATATAACGGCAAAATTGTTGTGCTACGATACGATACGATATTAAGAATGCAAAACAGTTTCTTTGTTAGAATTAATACATAAAGCTGGAAGTAAGTTACTTTGCGAAGTCACCAACAGCGAAACATACTTGTTTGAAACAAAATGCATAACGTTTTGTTTTAAACAGAGCCCTGTTACACATGTGTTTTAGACTCGTGGATTTTGCAAGGTTTCTTTGTTGCACTATTAACCTTTACAACATGACTATGTATGGAATGCACTGTATTTCTAAGTAATTTAATTATGTATCAATGCAAAACATGAATGATGCAACCAAAACTACACATTTCATCACCAATACTATGCCACCAATAAGTGAGGTTAAATCAGTCAATCGTCGCACACCCACTTAATAAATAACTCAGACAAATCAATTTTTAAGGACAACATTGACGATAAAACCATAAGTCTTCCATCAGTTATTCAGAATGAACACTGAATTTCGAGAAATATTAACTTAAATTCAAAAAATTCATGTCTTGTATTAAAAAAGATGGTAAGAAAATAAACGACGTCAAAGTTCTTACAATATATTAAATTTGACGCATGTGAACATGATGAAGATTCATCCATTTTTAAGGTAAAACAAACTTTAAGTTTCTAAAATATAATACATTTTCTCTAAAAGGGTATCGCAATCTAAAGTTCGGCCGTTCAGAGAATGCGTTCCTGACACATCGCGATTGAACTGACGACTTAACTTTGTAATGGCGTTGCAGTTACGATCAAAAATATTTTTGCTGGTTGTTTACCGTTTTAACAATTGATGAGCATTAAAACAACATTATTATATCAATAATCAATTAATTTTATAATTTTGTGCCAAACTGAGTGTCAAATAACTTGGTAAACAATATTTTTAAAATCTATACTGCGCTATTACAAGGTTATGTCAAAGTTTTATATTTGTAGTGCTGTGCTAACAATAACAGGCTATAACAGTATGGTAATCTGTTCTTAAACAGGTATACTTTATGAAATAATACGTTTTGTTTTTCTTTTTAAAAATTTAAAAAAATGGACTATAAGGTAACTTTTATTAAATTAAAAAATAAAACTATGACCAAACCGAATGCTCGAAAAAAAGTTGGTTACAAGCAAAAGGCATTGACGCAAATATGCAAATGCTAAAAGCAGAGCTAATTAAATTAGTTAAAGAAAATAAAGTGGCAAATGTGCGATACGAAATCGATGAACTGGCTCTGGAGTACGGTCATCGCGTTCTAAGAATTCCATCGTATCATTGCCAATATAACGCGATTGAGCTAATCTGGGCTCAAATAAAAGGTTACGCCGCCCGCCACTATACTTCCCCGCCATTTAGCACGAAAAAATGATGACCCTATTAAAAGAAGCCTGCGGGGAAGTCACTAGAGATGACTGGGCAAAGGTTGTTGAAAGACTAAAAACCTGATTATGGAACATTTTGACCGAGATATCAGGATTGATTCTGTTATTGATAATAAAATAATTATACATGTAGGCGAAGATGATGATGAAGACACTACCTCCTCAAGCGAATCGGAGTCTGGTTAATATTCTGTACGCACATTCAATTCAATGTACTTTATTGCATAGAAATACAGATTGTAACTTTGTAACAAAAAATAAATAAAACAATTTTATTATATTTTTATTACCTTTTTTTGGTTTCCACTTAAATTACTAAAATATAAATTTTAAATGATTCCGCCAATTTAAAACGAAAATAATCTTAAAAATAACGCGGCGTTTCATTTTGGAGGAACGGTAACGAACTCAGTGTTATGTTGTGCCCATCACTAGTCGTGACTAACTGATAGGTGTCAGGAACGCATTCTCTGAACGGCCGAACTATAAGAAGTTGAACAGTTACTGCCAAAGGCGTTGTTATGTTGAATGAAGTGATGCGATGTGACACGACGTGACGCGACATGGCGTGACGCGATGCAACGTGCCATAATGCAACGTGCCATAATGCAACCAATACTTCAAATGACTTGTGTCAAAGCGACAACGTATAACACCCGCCATTACATCGACCAATTGGTATTTTCCTATTTCGTCGCATCGCGCCGCATTGTTGCGTTTGTCTTTCCCCTGGTACGTTTGGGTACCATGACCTTTTTTAGGAAGAAAAGCTTTTTGTAGTACCAGACACATGTCAATTCTTTCATTATTATTTCCATTTATCAAACGTTGGTTACACAACGGCGGTGCACTGGTCGAGTATTTGCCTCGGGTATGAGAGGTCCTGAATTCCAGTCCCAGCTGTGCCCATTTAGGAGAAGGACAGTCGTTTGTCGGACATATTGAGTTTGTTAGTCGTACTCAAATTCAGGGTTAATTTAGTAATTTATTTATTTATTAGGCACAACAACAGATTACAAACTATTTTCTTATTCTGATTAAATGTTACATATGCGCGGATTCAAGTTTGTAACCAGATGACAGTTACGCACAGATATAGGTACTTATAATAATGTTATTGATTATTGATTAAAAGAAAACAGCAAAATATAAAATAAATAAAAAACTAAAATTAGATGATAATGTCAAGTTAATCAACTCCAAAATTAAGTGCAAATTATAAAAAAGATCGAAAATTAAAAAAATTACAAACACAAAATGTCAAAAAGAAGAAGACAAATATACAAACCAAATTAATAAGTATTTCACATTATTTAAAATTACAAAAAGAAAAAGTTAATACACAAACCAAAATTAATAACCTTGTATTTCAAATTATTTAAAATAATAATAAAAATTAAAAAAAAACACAATGTCACTATTAAAGTTTAGTAAAGAATAACATTCTTTTTACAATTATTAATGAAAGTGTTAAAATCAAAAATTTGTCCAGTTCTTTACAGTGCTTGTTATAAAGTAATATTTACGTACTATACAATTATTGTGTTGGTCGCTTTATTCAGCATCAGCTTGTTAGATAGTTAGTCAGTATGTGTTGTTACTACAATTAATATGTTTTAAATAAACTAGACGCTATTCGTAACTCAAAAAGGCGTTTCGGAAGTTCAAGCTATACTAAATATAGGGTCCGTTCATAATAGTCAATAATATTTTAATAGCAGATTAAGAATGAGGGGCGGGTTTCAATTATATAAAAAAATAAAAAAATAAATTTCATTACTAAAAATTTAAAAGCTCTTCTAAGTACTTAATCAAAATTTAAGTTTAATCTGTTGATGATGACTACACAGGAAGTAATAAAATCGTTTCCGTCTAATTTTATGTAGTCGTAAAATGAAGATAAAACTTAAATTTTACTCAAAAAGAAGAAATTTGAAATTTTTATTTATGAAAAATATTATTTTTTTTGTAATTCAGATCCACTCATCATTCTTAATCTGCCATTAAAATATAATTGACTAATGTAGACGGACCCTGTATTTCAGTGCTTCTTATAATACTATTACATGAAGCAAGATTGTATAACTTTACATTCAGTAGTAAAATACTTTGTACTACTAAGTCTTCTTTATTAGGTACCTTATGTACATTAAAGTTTTCAAGTAAGATATTTCAGTAACTACTTTAAGCTAAAGCACACCTGCTTTCGAACTTAACTTAAAGTTAAACTTATGCAGACTTGTTGCAGAGGTTAAAACATTTTTGGCCAGATTTATCGCGTAAAATTATATCCTGTATTTTATATCGACGTTCTTACTTTAAAGCTGTAATTAAACGAAATAATACATACATACATAACTTCACGCCTGTATCCTTTATGGGGTAGGCAAAACAAAAGAGGTTATAAAAACATATTCTGATGTCACGTTTGACAAATTTCTAGGCATTATAGTGATGGAGTGACGCAGTGACGGGGTCAGTCTTCCGCCCAAAATATCAAAAAAAACTCCAATAAAATCTCTGTCCCTTAACTGACTTTTACAGTGTGCTCGGGAAGAGAAGCAGCTGGCACATTCTGTTTTTCCTTCGCTTCCAGTTCAGCATACGAAATAAATCTGGTCAAAAAGTATGTTTATGAGTAACTATTATTAATTCACACTAATTATTATTTTCAGAATTGAACTAGCATACAATGGCTCAAGAGAAGATCTCGATCCTTACGTGCCAGCCGACCACAGGCCAAGAGAGTCGAATACATCGTAAGTTCACCAATCTTGATACTTTATCTGCAATCTCTACAGTTTATTAGATAAGGTCTGTCTGTCCTTGCGGGGCTTTCTTCGGAACTTATGAAACATTTTTGATCGGTTTTCACCAATCTTCTTATGGAGGGTACAGATTGGTGTAATGGAACTAGTAATGTAATATCCAGCGCTCGATGCCTGCGCTCGCTGTATTTGGACGTGTATTGCGCACGAACTGAACATTCAATACGGGCATCCTGAGAAAATTTATTTCCGTATTTCGTCGCGAGCACGGTCCGTTGCCACACTAGTTCTTTTCAACCGACTTCCAAAAGGCAGAGGTTATCAAATCGTGTGTATATTTGTTACTTTAATCGACTAATTGATCAAATATGAATTGATTTTGACGAATCTGTTTCATTTGATAGGTAATAATAATTCAGAGGTGGCCCATAGAAATTTCATGGAAATCGATTCAGTACCTACTAAAATATATATACAGGGTGGAATTTTTGAATGCCCCCTGGAGGGAAAGTACTCTAAATAATAGAGATAGCAAATTTTACCCCAAAGAAACATTCCTTTATTGTAGAAAAGAAATCAAACTGCATTCAAAGATTTTTGAAAATTCGCTCGGGAATCGGCTTAAATCTGTAAAAACGACACCCTGTAATTTTATTACATTGACTGTTAGGGCCAATCACTAGAATGAAATCTCTCTAACATACTAGGTTAATTTAATGAAAGAAAAACCATGAAATCTGAATTTTTAGATTTTAGACGATTTGATTTCTGGGTGAAGCGAGCAAATTTTCGAAAAAATTTTGATTGCAATTTAATTTCATTTCCAAAATAAAGGATTGTTTCTTTGGAGTAATATTTGCTATTCCTATTATTGAGAGCACTTTCCCTCCAGCGACACTCAAAAATTCCACCCTGTATATGAAAATGGAGGATATATACCTAGGTAGATGACATTTCAGGCGCAATTCGTGCTCGCGAGCGGTGCGCAATTGGAATGTGAATGAATGTAATAATTGCAACTTTTTGAGATAAACCACTAATATATACAATTTTGTTATACGATTTGCAACTTTTGAATTTCATTTTATCTAAATTAGCAAAAAATTATAAATATAACGTTAATGTTGCCTTTTTTCTACAGTTGAAAATCTATCTTATAATGTATAAATTTTAGAACGTATAAAATGCGAAATATAAAATAAATACGTATTTTTATATTTTTAACTAGGTAACTAGCAGAATTGTTTCGCTGTAAACGAACTGTACTTATTGCCTGGCAAAAAATAAAAGCAAAGTTACTTCAAACAGAGTTTGTTTGAATAAATATGAGTGCCATTACTTCTAACATTTAAAAGGCGATAATTGGGAACACCTTAAGAATTCTCTTTGAGAATGCAAAAATATTTTACAATTATAACTGTTTGAAATGAAAACTCGTAAAGTATTGTTTGCGCCGCAATCTTATTTTATCAACACGAAAGTCTAGTGATCTGTTATACAGGTTTTTGAAACAATTGTCTTTCACAATTTGGAAAGAATTAATTTGTCCATTTCTGTAAGATAACTTTAGTTTACGAATGTGGCAAATAATCAACGAATGTAGAGCAATAAAAAAAACCGACCCAACAAACATTTTTAATTTTCTTCAAAACTTTGGCTTAAGTATGTATAAGGTCAACGTAAATATTCTCCGTGTTTATTAATATTTTTTCGAAAACTTCAAATTGAAATACACTAACAACTGATACTACGATAATATAAATACACTTCTACCTTTTTCACCAAAAAAAGATACACAATAACATGATGAAATTTGTCTTTTGTTGCAAAATTACCTGATCTGTTCATAGAGTGAGATGTATATGTACCTATATGAAACATCCTACATAGTTAGAGGGGAGGTCAAAGCGCAATGAAAATTCTTTCAAAGTAACTCGCCTTTGCTGGAACTACTATTTTGTATTCTGTGCTGGAATTTAGTTAAATAAATAATAATAATAAATAAATAATAATAATAAATAATAAATATTTCTAACAGTCACACAACATTATCTAGCCCAAATTAAGTTTCTTAAAGAACTTGTGTTATGGATACTAGATAACTAATATACTTAAGAAATATATAAACATACATATTGAATAAATACATATTTTTTATTAGAATAAACTTAAATAAGCATATAAACATCCATAACTTGACGGCTAATATCTGTGTTCATCACACAAATATCCGCCTCCGCCGGGATTCGAACCCAGGACCTCTGGCATAGAAGGCAATGTATGTTACCACTACACCAGCCGGTCGTAGTTATACTTTTTATTTTAGAAAAACAAACGTTGCTTTTGTTTCTTTATGCTTTTTGGTTTAAAGATGTATTTTAAAAAATAACTTTGTTTAACTTATCCCTAAGACAACGTGATTATTCAGTAGCAATACAATGAAATAAACGAATTTATATTCTTTACTTAATCATGAAATAAAGGTTTTTAAATAGAAAAGTTTTTAAAGATTAGAACAGAACGTTATTATCAATCGTAATTTCCCTAGTGAAATGCCGTGGGTCAGGCTCTTTTAATAAATTATAATTTAATCGTTTCAAAATAGGATAATAATTTTCTTTTACAAAATGACACTTTATGCAGTGGAATTCATATACCTACCTAATACTAAAAGTAAGACCAAAATAGTAACGGGGATTTCATGAAATATTAGGTGAATTTCATCACAAAGGCATTTTGGTCATTGAAATGAAATCTCAAATGCAGGTTGTATTATAAGTATTCTAGTTTATTATATTTGAAAATGGTTTTATAAAATTATGCGGTACTGCAAGTCACGCAACTGCAATGTCATGGTAATAAGTCGAGGAAATGTATAGGTAGGTATTTAATTTCTAATGAGTTTTAAATTCATTATGGAAATTGAAAATTTTCGCCTAGGTGCATCAATAGTATATTCTCTCGGCTCATTATTAAAACTATACCCTATTATACCCTAATATATTATACCATATTATATATTATAATTATATAATATTATATATTATACCCTAGTGCATAATATAACGAATCCTACATAGTTGAATTGTTCCTTTGTGCAAATTACATGCGAGTAAACAGAGCATATTTTATTGGTCCGGGTTACACATTAAATATTTTCAGAAACAACAAAGAGGTTTTATACCACTTCAAATCCATATACATTTTTAAATGTTTGCGCCTTATATTAGTAAAACAAATTTGTATATCCAACAAATTATTCACAATTTACAATAATTTGTTATAAAATATTAAAATATTTGCATTTACCACTCCAAATTAAACATTTTCACTTAAAATAGGCTGTATATGCAAAACAGACATTGACACATTTGGCGGAAAAAAAAACCTACGCGCATGCGCGAGGTTCCGCGCCATTTTTCAATCACAATACACAGCTTTGTTATCAAATGTGTTTGTTATTTTATGACCACGTATGTCTGTCTTTTACTCACAAGTGTGTTGAAAAACGTCGTATGTAACTCGTGAGCGTTGATAATTACAGTCTCGGCTCATTATTAAGCCCTCGCCTGCGGCTCGGGCTCAAATCACAGCCTCGACTGTAATTAGCAACTTCGCTCACTTGTTACATAATATACTATTATTAGTTTTAAGCTATAATAAACTCCATTCTCATTGCAAAATATTTTTATGGATTGCTTCCATGCTGGACTGGGAGCGAAAGAATGTGCCAGCTGCTTCTCTTCCCGGGCAAACTGTAAAACTCAGTTAAGGGACGGAGGATTTATTAACGATTTTGCGGGCGACAGGCTGACCCCCTGTCACTGCTAAAGTATCTCTCCATCATAATAATACCTCCAAATTTGTCAAACGTGACATCAGATGGTTTTTATAGCCTCTGGTATTCTGCCTACCCCATTAGGGATACAGGCATGAAGTTATGTATGTGTATGTATGTACAAGGGTAAGACACTTATGTTGGTTTCTTTAAACGCGCCTTAAACCATTATGTCATGGTATAATATCCCTTTAAAAATGTAATAGTTGCCACGGCTTAGAATAGTCCCGACTCCCGCCTCTTGATGTGTCATAAAAGGGTCACTAATCCGAGAAACCCCCGCTCGGTGGCACAAAAAAGGATTTGCTTAAGAATGTGAATGTATGGTGTTGCAAGAAGTAGAGTTGAGGAAGAGCGCAGGTTACGATCGTTGTTATTGAATAAATAGTTAATGCGATTTTGCAAGTAAACAAGAATGGTTTTATCATACAGAATACGGTAGACTACAGATAGGATGTGAGTATTACGGCGAAGTCGAATGGGTAACAACTTGAGATTAGTTTGAAATTCAGATATGTGGTCGTATTTGCGTTATCCAAATACAAACGTTATGCAGAGATTTTGGAGCCAATTTAATCTCAATTAATCTCAATGACTTCTAATATTAGGCATTTTGTTAGGTGTGAAGCACTTTTTCGTTAGCAGAACTTTCACAGAGTCAAACCATAAAAATGATTAGATTGTCTTACGATTCATTAAGTTTGAGTTTAAGTCTTCACGATTCATTATTATAAATAAAACACCTTTTAACTGGATTTATCGCGTATAATTTATATTTTACATTTTAATTCCTCGTCTCGCTCGTGACCATAAATATATATTAATTATATGCGATACATCCGGTTAATAAGTGTTTTATTTTAATGGTTAGATTTTATTACTCTTCTGTTTTTGATGTCAATCATGTTTTTTGATGAAGGTTGATACAACTATACATATAAGATTTTCACTTAAAGTTTCAGCCAATGGTAGTCCACATTGAATTTTAAACAAATGTAATAATTGGTAGAATTGATAGTTCTACAAATAAATCTAGCTCAAATAATTAAATTACTTTTAAAAATACCATTATTTTATGACAAAACTCACTAAGGATATTTCTTATTGTTTTAGGTCCTTCGGTGCCCTTGCCCACTTATTAAAGGCTTCTCTAGGCTCAGGTGTACTTGCGATGCCACTTGCTTTCAAAAATGCGGGGCTAATGGTCGGTACTGTTGGAACAGTTATTATTGGATTCATATGTGCACACGTTATCCATGTGTTGGTAAGTCAACAAACTCTCTTAAAATACATTGTTTATTAACGATAAAATCACTAGCCACTCCGATGCAAGTTTAGTTAGACATCAATAAAAATAAAAAACCATTTTTAAATACCGTTATGTTTTTTAGGTACGGACATCTCAACAGCTTTGTATAGAAGTAAAGAAGCCTTGTTTGGGTTACGCAGATACTTGCGACCTGGTGTTCCAACATGGACCAAAACCTGTTAGAAGATATGCTCCATTTGCCAGGTATGTTTTCCAGAGCTTATGCTGTCTTACCTTTAACCAATGAAGCAAGCAGCTAAGGATGTGTTCTCTAGCAAATCAGGCGATACTGGTGAAGTGGACAGTTACACCTCCATCTCTTTTTTTATTTTAGGCAAAAAGAAAATAAAACTACACATTTTGGGCACTAACATTTGTAGTGAGTTCCTTCGTACAGAAAATCGAATTTTCTTTAAAATCCTTTAAAGAATGGAATAGAAAACTGTATAAAATGTGATGCCTTAAATTACGTTTTATTTTTCTTAAGTTGGTTAATTATTTAGTTTTAATGTCATATATCATCATTTCAACTGTTAGTAATGAGCCCACCGCCGGGAAACCGCTGATTTTCTTCTGTGGGTGACGGGGAGGTTTTATCCAGAAATCGCCTCAGTGGCTCAGTGCTGGTTGGTGTATTTGTGAATTTAGGAAATGCCGAAATGGCAGGCGCGGTCGCAGACTGAAATTTTGGGGGGGGTCACATCTGAATTTTGGGGGTCACAACAAATTTTTTTAATCAGAATTATTTTTTTTAGCTTCTTTTCTTATAAGATGTTCATCTTTGCATGATTTTGGGGGGGTCATGTCCCCTGGGACCGCGTCTGAAATGGCAACGAAAATCTCTAACATACAAGTATACAGCACCTGGGACTGGCTGCTTAACGTGGCCTACAAAGCATAGAAAGTTCAAAATCAGTTCAGTTCTTTTTGAAGAAGTTCGTTTACGGAGGGACAGACCAATAAAAAATAACAAATTAAACTTTTTTAGTCTGCATAAATTATTTATCAACACCAGATAGCTTTTTTACAGATAATAACGGAGGTAGAACTTTTAAATGTATATGGTAAACGTGTCATATTTTATCGCTGCCCTATTAGTATAATTGACAATAATTATATTCGTTCCATGAGCTTCAATCTTGACAATGATACAGTAAATAATGATCGATAATTGTTGAAACCGCCCTAGCCAGGTACCTACTTTTGACACACGAGTTACTTTGCAATTCAAATAGTATAACAAAAACTTAAAACTTACAGTACCTACTAATATTATAAAGAGGAAACCTTTGTATTTTTGTATGTTTGTATTGAATAGGCTCAAAAACTACTGGACCGATTTCAAAATTTCTTTTACCATTACTAAGAAGGATTCTTCCGAATCCGTATAGGCTACTTTTTATCCCGAAAATCCCGCGGGAATCGAAATTGCGTGGGTAAAACCGCGCGCAACAGCTAGTAGTGTATATTTTTACTCGTATATTAGAAAATATGTTAAATGTAATAATAATAATAATAATAATAATAATAAAAAGCTTTATTTCACATTTACACAAAACATACACAATATACACAATTTAAAACATTTATAAAATACAAACACAAATTATACAATATTACAAACATAAATTAAAATACCTAAATAGTAGTGTGTGTGTAGGTGTGAGTATGTATTTGGTGGTGATTTGGTGCGAGTGTGTATATATGTATGTTCCGTGCGTGTGAAAATGGCGCTGGCTCAGCATGTGCCACAGTTGACTGAGGCGCTGTTATTCTGCCAGGAACCAAAATGAAAAACTTACCTATGAATTCAATCAATGTGTGTGCCGAGTATTAATAAAGCTTGGCTTTAAGTTTACAGAATATATTGATCAGAAGCTCCATTTTTTAAGGATTTTTGATTGAATTTCTTATTATTTTTTAATTTTGTTTTTAAACTCATAACTACACTTATGCCAAAAAAATGCAAGGTTACCAAATTATGAACATAAAGATAAACTATAATGTTCATAATTTGGTAACCTAATTAACATGCTTTGCTAACTACCTATACTACTCATGAAATCTAACGGTGCGTACAGATTGCTTTAATGGAACTTGTAATGTAAAATACGCAACGTGCGCAGAATGTTACATTACTAGTTCCATTACAGCAAACTGTACGCACCATAAAAGTTTCAAGTTTTGAGTTTGTTTAATAAATTAAGTTGAAGTTACTGCCTTAAAGCGGAATTCTACAAGTGAAAAGTTACTATTACCTACAAAAGCCAACTTTTATGGTACCTACTTACAAATGTTTGAAAATAAACAGTTTACGAAAAAACCGCAGTGATTGCTCATAAAGTTGGTGCGTAGGGAATCTCAACGGAAAAGACAGGGTGACTGGTGGGTGCCGCGCTTAGCCGGCAGACTAGGTGGGTTCGGAGGTTAAACCAAATAAAAAAAAGAATAACTTCGGTTTAACAGTTATTTAATTACCTTCCGCGGCTAAGTTATAAGGTAACAATGTTAGTGGAGCACTGGCCTGTTGTTTGAAGTTGTGGTCCTCGTGCCGGTGTTCTGCTCCAGGCGCGTCCCTTTTTAATCAAATTCCAACAATGCAGGTTCTTCTCGGTAGTATTCTGCACGTAGGACTTTTAGGGTAGTAGTTGTTCCTCACGTGCTTGTTAGGATTATATATATGCAGGATTATATATTCCGCTTTAGATTTTAGTCCTCTCCTTGAACTTTACAACTTAGTCCTCTCCTTGAACCTGGAATGCACGGCGAATAGAAAGGGCGTTAGTCGCGTTAACAAAATGGCCGACACGACGCTCACGGCACAAAGGTCGCAGTGTCTCCATAAGGAAGTTAGGAAGGGTATTCTAGGGTTACACATAGTGACTTTACAATTTAAGTTAGAACACCATAAAAATAAACATTATAGAACAGTAAGGGGCAACTCACCCGGTAGACGGGATAACTTCAAGATATATAAGTTGAGTTAAATTGTTTTTTTAAGCGCGTCCGCTCTCAGTTGAACACGAAACGAAATGGCCGAGGCTGAGGCGCCCGCAGGGAGGGAAAAGAACGAGTTGGTTCTCAGGCAGCGTTGCGTTCATTCACCATAGTGAATGTTATGTATTTTAACGTTATTCAACAGGCAAAGAATTAAGCTATTAAGTATGCAGATTGCTACAGTACCCCCCGACAAAGCGAAGGATTTGGCGTACTTGTATGCAAAATCCGACTAATACTACTATTTGGACCTACTATTGTTTCTCTCATACATCTTTCATACTTCACGCAACATTCATTCATAGCCATACTGTCATCATATCATATTAGGATGATTTGAGACCCTTTCAGACAGAGAACAATCCTTTTAGAACAAGATTGTGCTCAAACAGCAAGTCTTTATTTGGTAGATTTAAATAGTCATTTAACAAATCATTATTCTTTTAGGGAATAGTTATTGAAAAAGAACAATCCTTTTAGGTCAGATTGAGCTCAAACAGCAAGACTCTGTTTTAGTAGATTTAAATGTGTAGGCATTTAAAAAAATTATTACTCTTTAAGAGAATAATATTTAATAGAGAACAATCCTTTTAGGTCAGATTGTGCTCGAACAGCAAGTCTTTAGTTTAGTAGATTTCAATGTTTAGTCATTAAAAAAAATGTATTCTATAGGGAACAATGATTTAATAGTTAATAAGATCAGATAGATAGCTAAGTCTTTACTTTAGGAGGTTTTAATTGAGTAGTTAATAAAATTCATTATTCTTTATAATTAGTGAGTTTGAAATCTTTGATGTGGTATGATCCTAGTGGTTTCCCAGACATGTCGGCTAGTTCATAAACAAGTGGAGATAGTTTTTTAATGATTTTACATTTAATAAATTTTGGTGCGAGTTTTTTGTTAAAATATTTGTCCTTATCGCTTTGGTAAAATGTTTTTCTCCAAATCACATCACCAATATTAAATTCTGCAGGTCTCCTACGTAGGTTATATTGTTGACAGTTTCTGCTGTGAGCGTGCAATAAGGAAGCTTGCACCTTATTGAAGATGCTAGATAGTACACCTATGTTATCAGCATAACAATCGCGCGGTTGAAAAACAGGATGGTCATCGCTTTCCTTGCCAAGGTAGTATGATCCACATGTTACTAACTCACGTCCATAGACTAAGAATGAAGGAGTGTAGCCAGTAACCTCATTCACCGAACTATTAATAGCAAATTGTATTTTGGGTACTAGTTGATCCCAGATACGCTGGTCATTTGATATAAATGACGATATAGCAGTCATAATAGTTTTATTATATCTCTCAACTGTGTTCACATGCGGAGAGTATTTAGGGGTGAAGTGGAGTTTTGGGACCTTATATTTTTCAAACATTTGTTTTAACGTAGCACTAATGAACTGTTTTCCGTTATCGAGAATCACGGTAGAGGGAATCCCATGTATGAGGAATACATGTTCTTCTATAATTCTAGTGACTATTTCAGCTGTTGCACGCTTGATTGCAAACAGCAGACAATATTTACTGAAACAACATGTAACTACCAGGATGTAGGAATTCTGCTTTCTGGTAGTCGGTAGAGGTCCTACTAGGTCGACGCTAATAGTTTCGAAGGGTCTAGAACATTGTTTCGGCCTACCCATTTCACCCAGCGGTGCATGGTTCTGGTGCTTGTGTGCAATGCATGTGTCACAAGACGTTACAAATTTTACGACGTCAGCATGCATTCCCGGCCAAAAGTATTTTAGGCTAAGGCGTTTGAAGGTTTTAAATATGCCTAGGTGACCGGCTGTTGCCTCCGAATGATTTTCAGTAATAATGTTGTGTCTTGACTCTACAGGAATCACTTCTTTCCACTCGAATTCTCTGTGTAGGACAGATTTAGTCTGCATAAAGCGAAATAAGCGATTGTCTCTAATAGCATAGTTAGGAAAAGACGTAGGCGAGTTCTGACAACCTTGATAGATATTCAGATACCATTGATCTGTAGTAGTTGGCATTATGAAGTTAGTAGAACTAGCAGGTGTGGTTGGTACGTTATTGATAGCTGATATCTGACAAGCCCGAGACAAAGCATCAGGTATGACATTATCAATACCACGGCGGTGTTTTATTTCAAAGTTAAACATAGAAAACCTAACGCCCCAACGAGCTAAACGACCAGTAGGGTTGTTTAAATTAAGAAACCACTTAAGAGCTGAATGGTCAGTATAGACTGTGAATTTTTTACCATTGTCCAAGTAGCATCTCCAGTGTTCTAGTGCTACTAACACTGCTAAAGCCTCTCGCTCAGTGATGCTGTAGTTCCTTTCTGGTCTTGTTAATGTACGACTAGTGTAGGCAATTGGATGCTCAATGCCATCTATGGTTTGGGTTAATAGACCTCCAACACCATAGTCGCTAGCGTCTGTGTGAACCTCGAATGGAAGATCAAAATTTGGGCAAGAAAGTATAGGAGCGGACACTAATAGCTCTTTTAGCTTGGTAAACGACTCGTCAGCTTCTGTAGTCCATACAAAGGGGTTAGTTCTTTTGTTGGTAGACGTTAGTTTATTTAAAGGACCAGCTATTGTACTAAATTGTGGAACAAATTTACGATACCAAGAGGCTATACCTAGAAATCTTTTCACCTCTTTTTTATTTTTTGGTGTCGGGTAATTAACAATAGTGTTGATTTTTTCTGGGTCGACATGAAGGCCGCTAGAATCGACGATATATCCTAAGTATTTAAGTTCCTTACGGAAAAACACAGATTTTTCAAAATTTATAGATAAATTTGCTAAGGTTAGTTTTTTAAGTACTTTTAATAATAGAGAAATGTGGCTGTCAAAGTCAGAGCTAGCAATTACTATATCATCTATGAACACGAAGACAGAACATAGAACAGCGTATCGACTAGTCTTTGTTGAGTAGCGGGTGAATTTGTTAATCCGAAAGGCATAGTAACAAATCTGAAGGTTCCCCGACGTGGAATATAGAAAGCAGTCTTATTTCTATCATTCTCAACTATAGGTATTTGCCAAAACGCTCTAGATAAATCTATACTACTTAGGTATTTGGCGTTTTTTAAGTTGTCTAAGATGTCGGCTATGTAGGGTAACTTATATGCGTCTTTCTTAGTAACTGAATTAAGCTTACGGCTATCTAGACAAAACCTTAGTTTACCGTCTTTTTTAGGTGTGAGTAAGACCGGTGAAGACCAAGGGCTTTCACATTCTTCAACCACTCCCAGGGCTAACATCTCATCTAATTGTTCCGATAGGATACGCTGTTTTTCAGGAGAAACACGATAGTAGCGTTGTCTAATGGGTGGTGAATCGCCAGTGTCGATTTGGTGACTAACTAACTGTGTTCTACCTAAACCACGTTTTTCAGTAGAAATGTCTTGAAACTGGGCAATAACGTTGTCGGCGACTGTACGTTGGGTCTCGGATAGTTCTTGATAAGATTGTAGAAATAGCGATGGTTCTTCCTTTATTGTCACTTCATTTAAATTAGTACAAGATTGAAGTGAAATAGAATTACAAAATTTAGGGAATAGTTTAAATTTTTTCCAAAAATCTATACCTAGTATTAAGTTTGTTTTTACAGAAGGTACCACATAAACCTTCAGTATGTGAAACTGATTTTCAAAGGAAATTGGTAGATAAATACAACCAGTAGCAGGCAGTCGCTCACCTCCAGCGGAAGTAAACGTTATAGAGGCGTTGGTGTGTAGCACCAAACCCAAGAAACTAAGTTTTTCATGGCAATTGTTACCTAAGATGCTAACTGAAGAACCAGAGTCCAACAGACCAGTAAGTTTAGTACTACCTACTCCAATAGTTGCATATGGACGCATGTCATGATTAGATTTATTGTTATTTACTGTTGTAATGTAGTAACTAGTAAAGAAAATTTTTAGAGTTGTTAGCCAGTTTTTCCAGTCAATTTCATTAAAGTTTTTTGACTTTTTAGTACAAGGTAGGATAGCACTACCATTACAACAGGAAGAAATTAGTTTTTTGACTTATTATGAGGGTGGCATTTAGTGCAATTCGGATATTTAACATCTTTGTTACCGCATTTAAAACAAATTAGAAACCTTTCAACTTTGCACCGTCCTAAGGAATGTTCTGTAGTTCTACAGCGTGGACAGTAGATTTTCCTAGTGTGGGGTTCCGTATAGTTAATCGAAGCTACATTTACTTTGTTTTCCGAATATTTATTATGAGAATTATTGTCTTTATAGAAATTAGGTTTTGGATAATTATAATTAGATTTGTAGTTGCTATTATTATTTTTAAATTGATAATGAGTTTTAGCTTTGGAAGTGCTAGGTTCGTTAATTGATAAAAATGCCAGATCAGGGGCTAAAGTTTCAGATGAAATCCTAGGTGGTTCTTTAAATTGTGTAGTGAGTGATTGCATTCTTTCAAAGTTCCTACAGACTTGTTTAAGATTCGAAATGCTATCAATTGATGAGGAATTTGCAGCTAGTACACTTGCATAACAAGGTCTAATATTGTGCATTAGGATGTTTAGTTGTTCACTCTCAGGAACTTTGGTTTTGAGTCTTGAAAACAATTCAGTCATTTTAGAAAAATAAATTATAATATTCTCAGTTTCACCTTGTGTTCGGTTACGAATTTCCGCTAGGAGACGATAGTCGAAATCGAACTGGCTAAAATCCTCAATTAGTAAAGCTATTAATTCATCCCAAGTGCAAACAGTATCCCTAACGCTACGATACCAATGTAAGGCATCGCCAGTAAATATCTCAGTTGCATAAGATAACAATTTAGATGGATGGATATTTCTAGTGGTGCTATACTCGTTCACTCTCTGTCTAAAGGCGTGTACACAAGATTTACCGTCAAATTTAATTTTTTGAAGGTCATTAATGTGAGAACGATCACAGTTAACAGACATCACAGGTGTAGGGTTATCAGAAGTTGTTTGTTCGCTCTCTATTGCAGGATCACAGCTAGAACTTGCCAATTTATTTAAATTATTTAATTTGTTCCTAATCTTATTTAAGTTATTTGATAATAAATTTACTTTTTCTGTATGTTTAGGTTCAGAACAATCTATACGTTTTAAGCGATAATATAAATGATTGCACAATGCTGTAGTGCGGTTGAACAAACTCTGTTCAAATTTATCCTCAAGTAGTTTTAATTTGTTCACAAGTTCAGTAAAAGAAATGTTAGCGCCTGTAATATCTATCTCCGGTTCGATGCCTGACTCGACTATGTCAGATGTAGGTATTAATGGTGTTAATTTATTTATCTGCCTGCGTAGTTCAAGCACAGTATTTGCAGGTTCCTCGCCTCTAATAAGCACTTCGTAGGTTAATTCATTTTTGTTTAGCAAAAAAAATTTAATAGGGTGAGTTCCCATGTTCAAAGATGTTTATACTACTAAGTTAAACAATATTTATAGTTAAAAGGAATTAAATGGTGTTCTTTACAATTAATTCAAGCAAGAAACTACGCTTAGGTGATATTATTTGTAGAAAATTTAGTTAATTAGAGAGAAAAATTAAAGTTAGCAATTTGGGGACGTTAAATTAATGCAAAATTACAAGTAGTTTTAGTAGAAAATAAACAATATTAGTGTACAAACTGTTATGTATTACAAATGGTAATGATTTAGATGTACTGGTTAGAACAGTATAAAAGTTATTTATATATACTGGTTAAAACAGTATAAAAGTTTTAAGGTTGTCTAAACCCGCGTTTGACGTTAATTTTACAAATTGATAGTTAGGAATTAATATACTGTAGGTTAAAAATTAGAGCAACAATTAGAATTAAACAAGAATTTAAATTAAAACACAAATTAGAGTTTCAACAAAAGCATACGGGTTTAGTAGAGGTGTTATGAAGATGGAGAGAAAACCTCTGTCCCTTAACTGACTTTTACAGTATGCCCGGGAAGAAAAGCAGCTGGCACACTCTACGTTTTTCTTTCACTCCCAGTCCAGCATGGAAGTAATTGTTAACAATTTTGCATTTGCACAAAAAAACTATATAAAAACGACGTTAAGCAATTATTTAGAATTTACAAAGAAAGAAGTTAATTAATTTAGACTAGTACGTAACAGTTTGCACACTCACCCACGCGTTCACACGTTTAGGTTATGTGAACCCGTAGAATTTAGGAAATGACGAGCTTTGGAAAGTAATTAAACCACGTTGTAGGCGCCACTGCCGCGCTTAGCCGGCAGACTAGGTGGGTTCGGAGGTTAAACCAAATAAAAAAAAGAATAACTTCGGTTTAACAGTTATTTAATTACCTTCCGCGGCTAAGTTATAAGGTAACAATGTTAGTGGAGCACTGGCCTGTTGTTTGAAGTTGTGGTCCTCGTGCCGGTGTTCTGCTCCAGGCGCGTCCCTTTTTAATCAAATTCCAACAATGCAGGTTCTTCTCGGTAGTATTCTGCACGTAGGACTTTTAGGGTAGTAGTTGTTCCTCACGTGCTTGTTAGGATTATATATATGCAGGATTATATATTCCGCTTTAGATTTTAGTCCTCTCCTTGAACTTTACAACTTAGTCCTCTCCTTGAACCTGGAATGCACGGCGAATAGAAAGGGCGTTAGTCGCGTTAACAAAATGGCCGACACGACGCTCACGGCACAAAGGTCGCAGTGTCTCCATAAGGAAGTTAGGAAGGGTATTCTAGGGTTACACATAGTGACTTTACAATTTAAGTTAGAACACCATAAAAATAAACATTATAGAACAGTAAGGGGCAACTCACCCGGTAGACGGGATAACTTCAAGATATATAAGTTGAGTTAAATTGTTTTTTTAAGCGCGTCCGCTCTCAGTTGAACACGAAACGAAATGGCCGAGGCTGAGGCGCCCGCAGGGAGGGAAAAGAACGAGTTGGTTCTCAGGCAGCGTTGCGTTCATTCACCATAGTGAATGTTATGTATTTTAACGTTATTCAACAGGCAAAGAATTAAGCTATTAAGTATGCAGATTGCTACATGGGTCACTTTCGAAATTCGAGGACGTGATAGTTTAAGATCATACCTAAAGAGAAAAAATAAAAATTAATTATGACTGGTTGTCTGGTAGAAATCTCAACGATAAGACCGCCAAGTTTTTATGTTTAATGTAAGTGTTCTTTTTTCTTTTACTGTACCTTTATAAACTGAAGTGTAAATAAATAAAATAAATAAATATGATTTAACTGAAAGTTAAAAAAATCATTTCGTAACGCATGATTACGTCATAAGCGTAATACAAAAGATACTAAGCGGGTGGTAGTGTCCGTGTGGCGGGAACACTACTGTGTGCGGAAAAGTATAGTAATGTCTCTTTATTTATTTATAGGGAATTCTGGTGAATAGTTAAAATACCTACTTTTATTCCATAATTATGATCAGAATCGAGTACAGAGTGCTCTCCCTCAATATCTAAGATTTGTCACCAGTCACCCTGTATAACTGAAGATCGACCACACATTTTATAAATAGCCCTTTCGATATTTACAAAATTAGTTTTGCTAGTTAAGCAATCTTACTAATATTTATTTACATGCGAAAGTTTGAAGGGATAGATGTACTTATTATGGTCGTTTCGCAGTCACGGTAGAACGGCTGATATCTATTGACGAAATTTTGCACTGAAATAATTCATTATCTAGAAAAGCATCTTAATTTAAAACTTTTGATTAGACTTCAACGCGAGCGAAGTCGTGTGCAACAGCTAGTGTATTAATAAATAAATATTTTATATCATTTCAGAGAATTAGCTGACTGGGCGTTAGCATTAACGCATTTAGGAGCATGCTGCGTTTACGTTGTAGTTGTAGCTGAATCGTTTAAACAGGTTAGTAAATAATATATTTATAACAAGATTTAAAGATTTATAACAAAACACGAAAAAACTTGTAACATGTAAATTTTATTTAATGCAAACATGGTGATGGTATATTTTCATGGTTTATGGGTCGGTTGATACATGGGGCCAGTTTTTGTACTATTAACCACGAAAACCAAGTGAATCTCTAATAAACTCGCAACAATAATGAGTATTTACACTTTAAAAATAAATAAGGAGCAATATGTGATAATTAAGTTATGTTACTTAGCAAAAATAAAACATTTCAAATTTTTAGTACATATTTAAATTATAATAAAATTTTGGATTAATTTATTAATGGCGCTTCGCCGGGTGCTGCCGCACCACGCTCGCTTCGCACGCTGGGCTCACGTATGCGATAAATACAGCTTAACATTTTCCGAGTTTTTTGTTTCATCAGATGTCACTGTAGTATTTTCGTAGCTCGGTGTCGAAATATTCCGGTACTACAATCTCACAATTGTGATTAATTTGCCTGACTGACCAATCAGAAAGCGCGGAACCCCCGCAATAGGTAAAAATCATAACAAGCCTAGGGTTATTAAAATATCACTGTTGCGGCCCCGTAAAATTACAATATCACTAAAAAGAGACCGTGAAGTTATAGTAACCGGTCGCTATTTACAATAATCTGTGAAATTATAAACTCACTATTCAAATTATAATACCACGTCTCTGACAAAATCCCTGCGACACATACACGCTGGCCAAGGCAAAGAAATATGCTCACAAATAGTTAAAACCTGAGGCAAGTGGTAAGAATCAGTTTTCACAATGATTAGAAGATTTTAAAAATAAATTATAATAAAAAAATCTACAGGCAATCACACCAACTACATGGCCACAAAGTAAGAATAGCTTGTGAAAAGAGATGCCAAGTAGCTGTTCTGGGTAGATAAACACCCAGACCCTGAACATTGATTTTGTTCCGTGCTGGAATCAAACCTGCGACCTCACGATTGGCTTAGACCACTGCACCACGTAGGGTGTGGATCTATCTCTACGGTACAGAATCGTATGCCGTGTAACGACACGGCGCCGTTGCCGGGGCACGGCGCACCGCCGCACCATTTCACAGCGTCGTTTCATTTTAGCTCTTAAAATTATCTCCATCGTTGTTCATTATCGAAAAGCATTGATTTGTACCGTACGGCATACTTTCCTGTAAAGCTACGGATACACGACGACACCTGACACTTGACACTCAGTGTATACACCGAGTGTCCGTGTGTGTCATGTGCCGCGACACTCAGTTGAAGCTCTAGGGGCGCTCTAGCTTGGTGTCGCTCTAGCTGCCGTGTAGACGCGACGTGCGCAGTGTCCGAGACCAGTGTCGCGGTTTTCGGTCGTGCGCGAAACTTTTAGCTAGAGCAACATGGCGGCGGCACGCGCGTGCATTTAAAATTTGTAATATCTTCGGAAATATTCACTTAAATTACATGCTGTAAAAAGCATATTGATCTTTCATAAATGCACAATTTATTGGATAAGAATTAATACTGTATTGTTTAAAATCACTTCGTAAATAACCATTTTTTAGTAAAGGATAAAAATGGTTATGGTGGGTTATCCCTAAGAGATAGACATATACCATCGCGAACTTTTTTGTTGAACTTTTTAAGGTGGACAATACTGTAGTACATCATTTTGGTCTATCTCGTAGGGTTCAGCCAGCGTTTGCAATATAAGCGCAAAAGAATGTGCTTATTTCCGACATCACATTAGAAACATCTAATATCACTGTTTCTCTACTACATTATGCATGTATTATACATAATAACCTTCCTTAAGAGTTAGTCTATCCATTAAAATAAACCGCATCAAAATCCGTTTGCGTAATTTTAAAGATCTAAGCATACATAGGGACAGATACCTACGGGTCCAATTGATAACCTCCTTTTTAAAAGTCGGTTAATTAGAACGCATTTATTCAGCGGGCGTGCCATTTCATTTGAAATTTGAAAATGGTATAAATTTTTTGCAACTGATGTCATATTTTAAATAAAATGTGCTTTTTCATAAATGCAAACGATATTTTGACCAGGTTCGATTCCCGGTTATGTAAAATTAATAGTAGATATTCATTTCTTAATTTTAACTAAGTCCGTAAATATCGATTCATGGCGATGGAATGTCTGACACTGAATTGCGCATCGCTCCGTGTAGACGGCCAATACACTTCGACCGCGACACTCGATCTCAGAACTAGTGTCGACACTAAAAATTGCTCACCGTGTGGACGCGTCTGACACTTGTGTCGACACTAGTGTCGGTGTCAGTGTCACCGTGTATCGGTACCTTAATGAACCATCATGGAGATAATAGAGCAAATATGAAGCGATGAACGGTGCGCCGTGCACGACGCCGTGGAACGGTGCCATAGAGATGGATCCACACCCGTAGTTTGTCTTGAAATGTGATATGCGAGAATAAATAAATATTAAAATGTATTCTTTTCAGGTGTCAGATCAATACGGTGGACCAGAGTGGTCCGTAAAAGTGTTCTGTGCCTTGACGCTAGTGATCCTTGTTCCATTGACCCAGATTACCAAATTAAAATATTTGGTGCCTTTCTCAGCGCTGGCCAACTTAGTCTGGTTGGGTTCCATCTGCATCTCTATATTCTACTGCTTCAGAGACGCCCCAAATGTTAACGAAAGAGATTATGCTACGTCAATAACAGGGATACCTAACTTTATAAGGTAAGTTCAACTTTATTTAAGTATATAAAATAAAATTAAAAAATAAAATTAAATAAAATAAAAAAATAGAATTAAATAAAATCCCCAGACAATCACACCAACTACATGACTTCAAAGTAAGCAAAACTTGTGTTATGAGATATCACGTAGCGCACTAGGGGTAAACCTAGAATATAAAATACATTATAAAGATAAACGCATTTTTTCTTGTTCCGTGCGGGAATCGAACCCGCAACCACTGGCGTCTGAGGCAGATATGCTTACCCCATCGCCAAAGTGGTCGTATGTTTATATAATTTATTTTATTCTCTTATGTATTTTTCTAAAATTTCAGAAACTTGGTACGAATTTTGTAAACTTTTTTTTAAAAGCTCCTTTTCTAATTACAAAGACAATTTTAACTATGCTACTGCTTTAACTTTGAACGCACCTGAAATTGCCGACTACGAGTACTAAAAAACTTTACAAAGTCTAAGTAGTAAAGTTATTTGCGAACCTCAGAAAACATATCAAAGTAATGAGTGGCCATTGTTCCTTTAAGGCCTATTTTATTAAGCGTTCAGAAAGCATTAAATAATTTCAAATTTTTAAATTTTATGACATTAAAATCTTATGAGCTAATGTTGATAATTATTGTAGATATAAAATATTATCTACAATAATTGTTGAGCTTTTATATGGAAAAAATTTAACCAAAAATAACGGTACGTGAAAAAGAAATTGTTTTCTTTTATCTACCTATAAATCCTCAGAATTACCGTCATCTACAAAAACAAATTTACCAAGAAGTAAATTTGCTTCAAGTTTTATTTATAAGCAGAGCTTACAGTTGAAAAAGCCCAACACGTAAAACATAATAACAACAATCCGTCTTAACATTGCGTACACTGAAGAAGAGATACATTCTGACATGCTTAATCCATCAAATCGTTCATATCTATAGCTCTTGATATAACAGAACTTTGGTTCAAGAATAACACATTTTTTCCCATAAATTGACACATTGTACGAAAGGATGGCTATCTTTACATTTGTGTCATGAGTACATATATAGCTGAAGAATGTTTTTATCGTTATGTGTATTATTTGCAAGAAATGTATGTGCACTAAATAATCCATTAAGTTACATTGGATTTCATTTTGTTGTTTTAAAAAGTTGAGTATAAATTTGACATACGAAATATGTTTTCATGTTAGTACCTACATTGGCTAAGTAGATGTTACACATTAAGATTTTCGTATCAAGCGCATTACTAACTTAACTTTTATGTATTGTGTCCTTTTTTTTTACTCGACTGCTTCTTTAAGTTTCTAGCCACATTCCGAACGAAATTGACTAAACGAAAAAGTAAAATAAAACTAGTGCGGTCGGCCTCCCGGCCGGTTGCAGTTTGTATCGTAATCAATGATTCACCCTGTATTTCAGCAAGGATGCAAAAATGCAATTTTATTTAACTTTTTCTTAGAAGTTTTAGTTTAACGACACGAATGTAAAATCAAACGTGAAGTCAAATAAACTTGGAAATGGAACGTCATTAGCTTTATATTAAAGATGCAAACTAAGGGTTGAGTGAAGATCTTGAAGGGTGCAATTTTATTGCCATGAACCTATATTTTAAAAAGCTTTATTTTGCATTTCATAATGTTTAAATATGAAAATGAATGAAAAATAAAAATGTAAACTTTTTTATTCTTATACCCTTTACTCACGTCAAACGCTGGATGAGGGCGGCGCGAGTCCGGACGACATGACGAATCCTGGGGGAGGCCTCCGTCGAGAAATGTGCATCTCTCGGCAAATGAAGATAATTATCACCCATTATCCACCAACGTCTTGGTGTTGTTACTACTACTTCTTCTTCGGCTTTAAAAAAACGAAATGAATGTAGAACCCTAGGTAAACCGCAAAGAAAAAAGCCGGCGGAAAAAAAAACTCTCGGCACTCTTTTGTAAAAAGTGCTTATTATAGGTACAATTTGGCAGAAATACAGCTCTGCTATTACATGAACAAACAAACAGAAGACAGCTATTCGTGCTTGCCAATATCATGTCACAGCCAAGCTGCTTACATAGTGATTAATGTTTAATATTTGGAAATAACCTGTGGAGACATCAATCCCACGCTCTTTTGTCATCTAAATAATCTTTGAGTCTATAGAGCCTTTTCTGCATAATCTTTCTTTGATAGTTCTTTTAAATTTATTAAACGTTAGGGATTGAATTGACTTTGGTATTTTATTATAAATACGTATTGACATTCCCATAAACGCTTTGGTGCTTTTAGCCAGACTTAATTTGGGAAACGCTAACTTATGGTCGTTCTTTGTCATTGCAGAATAATTTTTATCCTGATTATCTTTCATGGTTTTAAATGTATTATCTATTCTTATAAATAAACATAATGTTTTCATAAATATATTGTGATGCAAAGGTCAAGATACCAATCTCTTTAAACTTTCCTCTTAGAGATTCTCTATTTCCAAGGTTATATATTCCACGAATAGCCCTTTTCTGCAGTGTAAATATCGTGTCAATATCTACGGCAATGCCCCAAAGTAGGATGCGGTAGGACATTATTCTATGAAAATATCTATAATAAACCAGCTTCGCCGCATTAACATCAGTTAATGAGCGAATTTTCTGTACCGCGAACGCTGCAGAACTAAGTCTACTCGCTAGTTGTGAGATATGGGCGCCCCATTGCAATTTAGAATCTAAGGTTATTCCAAGAAAAACAGTGCTATCTACTAGATTCAACCTGTTCCCATTAAGACGCAGATAAGACTAAACTTGTTTTACATTTGGTGCAGAGAATTTTATACATTTAGTTTTTTTATCATTGCAAGCTAGATTATTTACATTAAACCACTGATTTACATTAGAGATACTGCACTAAATATAATTTTATAGATAAAAATACTAAATAAAATCAACCCCCGCTGGGACTCGAACCCAGATCTCTCGCATTCTAGGCGGATATTTTATCTATCCAATGCCAAGAACCTAACAAAAGCTAACAACTTTTGAAATCGACACTTTAAGTAGCACTGAACTGTTTTATTGGCGTTTTTGCGGGCGATAGGCTGACTCCCTGTCACTGCAAAAGCCTTTCTCCATCATTATAATGACTTCAAATTTGTCAAACGTGATACCAGATGGTGTTATAGCCTCTGGTGTTCTGCCTACTCCATAAGGGATACAGGCGTTATTATTATTAACATTATTCTGCATCTTTATACAATCATGAATGTATACATTTTTATTGGACTTTGAACCTTATTACAACCCAATAAGTTGCTAAGTGTATACATAGTATAACACGTGACTGCACATAAACCTATTCTGTCTAGTCTAGATAACTCTGGAAATGATTTTGTTACTCAAAGCAATTTCGTTCGGCCTTATATTTAAATGCTTTTCATAACTAAACAAATCTAAGTATAAAGACATTTAATTTTTTGATTCAATTTTACATGGTAGAATACACGAGTAGTATCTGATTACTATCATAATTAGGGTTGTCTGGAAGAGATTGTCTGTAGATGATAAGGCCGCCTATTGTACACTGTACCTATTATATTTTTTAATAAAGTTATGTCTTACTCCATGTGTACAATGAAGAATAAATAAATAATTATGTATTGATTATTTTGGGTGCCTCTAATGAGGAAATTGTCAAATATGTCACTCAATAGTAATGAGAATGTTCCTTGGATTAATAAAAACAGTTTCTAGCTATAAAGCTCGTTATGAGCATGAGTAAAAGGTACGGAAGCATTAATAACCCTTTTTTGTCAGTAAACAAATATACAACAAACCTACCAAAAATATTTTTTCTACTTTCAGTACATCTCTTTTCGCAATGGAAGGCATAGGAGTTGTCATGCCTATTGAAAATGAAATGGTGAAGCCTTCTCAATTCCTCGGCTGTCCAGGTGTCCTCAACATTGCTATGTCAGCTGTGGTTGTCCTATACGCATTCGTTGGCTTCTCTGGATATCTAGCATATGGAGATGATGTGAGAGGAAGTCTTACATTGAACCTGCCACAAGATGAAATGTAAGTGTCAGTAATAAAAATAATTATTTATTTAGAGAAACATCTGACAGCGACAAAATATGGGCTCATTTTCACTAAAATAAGTCCCAAAATGACTGGATCTCAAAATATATTTTCCTTACAAATTACTTTCAAATTAAGCTTCAAATTAATTGCTTTCAAATTATGCTCTGGCTTATGTTTCAAAGTAAAATTATATTTTAATCATTAGTATTTTGCGAAAATGGCATTTGCGACTTATATCTTTGTGCGGTTACCGGGCCGTTCGTGCCTCGCTAGTTTTTGGTAAACAAGTAATTTGCGGGCGATTCGTTCCTTTTCAAAACTATCATAAAAATGCCTATACCGAATGTGGGCGGTTGGTGCTTTCTATTAATTATGCTATTTCTGTGGTTTGCATTTCGAGCCTTTTAAAAATATTCATTACATTCCCCGAGAGAAATGGTATTTATGAGGTGTAGGAGAAATAAACATTTTAAAAAGTTGATGATTCATTTATTAAATCAATCCCAAATGTGTTAAAAATTGAGCGGTGTTTATAGCCTGTACATTGGTACACGATCTAATAAATATGGTAAAATTATTCTGGTTAAATTTTGTTTGAGCTATTGATTAAAAAACGAAAACAATACAAAGTTACGAAGTACTATCGGAGAGTTGCTCTCAGCGCAGTTTCAAAATATTTTACTGTATAGTACAATGTACTGAAAATACGATGTTATTAAGAAACCCATCTTTGACTGGTTCCTTATAAATCATTGCAGAGCAACACAGTACCAAAGCAAGGACAAATAATAAATAATTATGACCTTAATTTATATACCAATGCGAGAAAGAAGAACACAATCCAGACATACCTCTTTAGCTTCCTACAAAATCATTAATCTTTTCATACATAAAAATAGACCCTTTAAGAGGACATCACCATTTAGTCGGCAAACGTTCCCCTCGGGCAGCTCCTTCCGACATGACCATCCATTTATTATTTATTCATTTATTTATAAGGGTTCTCAACAAATACGTTTGCCTTATAATTTTCTCTGTTTGGCAGCAGTCTTGCTTTTATTGGTTTGGCACCGAGTTCAAAAACTATGTAAATACCTACTCAGATAAATTATAAATGTTCTTATTATATTACTTAGTATTAATTCATTTTTGGGAGAAATTTGCTATACGGGACAGTTATAGGGACGGAATTAGAGAACGCTGTGCGTCAGGATCTCGGACTGATTGGTAAGTATGGCAACGTCGCATTTTGCTAAAACGCGAGACGCGCGGGCGGGACTGCTCGACATAAGAACACGATGTTTTTTTTTATTCATACTTTTTAGTATAACTTTGTAGTATATCTAATACTACTTCTGGTACTGTAATGTTTTGGTACTGTAACACCATGAATTTGACCCATCTACTATAAATATAATATACCTAATTATATATAACTTTTCTTTATTCTTGTTTTCTTTTTTTTTCTGTTGTGTAAAACTAACTATTGTAGTTACACAGTTGTAGTTTAACAGTAGTAACATAACTGGGCACTGTCCGTGTAAGTAACAATAAATGAATAAATAAATAAATAAAACGTTGTGCCTGTAGGCCTACATAGAAAACTAGGACGCTCCAACGAAACAACGACGACTTGATGCATCAAGAAATCGTCTTGTCTAGGTTTCGTCAGCATGCTGCTCGTGCCGCAGAAACTGACAAACGAAGAGAGATTCGCTTATCAAAACTTCGTGCGAACTAGTCCAAATCTTATAACCAAAAATCTATCACGAATATCTTTATATATGGAAACTAATTAACTATGAAGAAACTAGTAGCTAGCCATAAATTTAAAGTGAGTAAATGAAAAACAGTAAAAATGTATCAAAATCGATTCAGCCAAACGTGAGACAATTGCGAAAAAACATACATACGGATCAAACTGATGACTTGCTTTGTCGAGGTCGGTTAAAATACTAAAAGGTTCTTCTAAATGCTACAAATATCATTTTCAAAACCGCATCAACATCGGTCCAGATAAACGCGAGATAATCATTGACAAACATACATACAGGTTAAACTGTTTTAAGTCAATTTATCAAAAAAATAACATAGCCATCCATCCGTAATTGGGCGCAGTGATAAACTAAAATCTTACTATTATTTTTTTATTGTATCTATCCTGATAATAACCTGTATGTACCAATGATCTGTTAATTGCTTGAAATAAATGATTTGAATTGAATTGAATTGAATTATAAATGTAAAAGTTTGGCAAAGTGATAGTGTACAGCCTGGAATAGCACATTGGCTACTTTCTATCCCAATATTCCCGCGGGATTAGAAATTGTGCGGGCAAAACCACGCGAAATTGCTAGTATTCGGTTATTATTATTTTTTTTTATAAATGACTAAACCCGCGTTTGACCTCAATCTCACCTGATGGTAAGTGACGATGAGGTCGAAGATGAAAGCACACGGGTTTAGGAAGGAACTGGCTCTTTATACAATATTGCCGGAACACATTACCGCCGGAGCGGTAACATTTGGCGGCAGACTTTATACAAAGGGTGGTCGCTAGCCAGGCGGACCCAGAAGGGATCCTACCACCAAGCAAAAAATTATTCGGCAAATCAACCAAACATTTGGCCGAATACAAATAATATGCCGAATGTACGGAATACGAATGTTCGGCTCATCTATGACAAAATATACAAAATATGCAGACGATTGAGAACCTTCATTTTTTTGAAGTCGGTTAATCTTCTCCTAAACGTGAGAAATCTTTTTCTGAAAACCGCGTCCAAATCGGTTCAGCCAAACGCGAGATAATCGAGGACAAACATAGATACTTTAGATAGATTTGCTTGGTGGTAGGATCCCTTCTGGGTCCGCCTAGCTAGCGACCACCCTTTATATAAAGGCCAAATGTTACCGCTCCGGCGGTAATGTGTTCCGGCAATATTGTATAAAGAGCCAGTTCCTTCGTAAACCCGTGTGCTTTCATCTTCGACCTCATCGTCACTTACCATCAGGTGAGATTGAGGTCAAACGCGGGATGTATATGCAAACATACTCACAGGTTAAACTGAGAACCTCCTTTTTCGCATTCGGTTAAAAATATCAATTTCATTGTTATAATTTTCACACAGTGAGTACACGCATGACAGTGAAGAGTACTAATAAAGTTTTTAAGTTTTTGCATTTAAAATGCTCAATTATTCTTAAATAAATGAAAAAAAATGTATTGATCACATTTCTCATTTATTTAAGTGAACAGTACTTCTTAAATTTGTACGATAATCAGGCAAAGAAAACATCTTTTTGCGACTTCTTCTCTTGAATCTTGGAATCCTATTTGGTACAAAGAATCTTACGCGTAATCTTAAGAATATTTGTGCTCTGTAAACCCCTATCGTAAATCTACTTTCTCTCATCCTTTCTAAATGTCCAAACCAACGTAAAAAATGACTGAAAACATCTTCAGCTGCGCTACGCGGACGCGTGACGCGATTCGATGCGAAACGGCCCGTGGTACGAGCCAGGCATGTTTCGCCCTTAGGTATCATTCATTTTCACATCAGGCGGTAGACCTTACTTTAAAGGATATCTAGTGTTATTCACAAAAGAGATCACAAAAGTCAAATGAAGCAATCTTTTAAATCTAAACTTTTTTGTTACCAGACTGGCGCAATCAGCGAAACTTATGGTTGCATGTGTCATGATATTGTCATACGCACTTATTTACTACGTGCCTGTTGATGTTGTATGGAGAAGGATGCAAGACAAGATCCCAGCAAGAAACCATCGATGGACAATCGCTGGACTTAGGCTTGTTGGATGCCTGCTGACAGGTAAAATTAACGACAACATAACCTATCAGTAATGCTTTCTTCAATCACAAATTTTTCAATTTTTCGTTTTTATTTTTCCTCATAGCTTTTGTGTAAATTATGTTATTAAAGCTAGTTATGTTAATTCAAATGCGACAAAATAAAGGTTTCTTTCCTATTAATGTATATGTTATTATAGTTATTAAGTTGTAAATTTAAGATAAAGTCGCGTATTTGTAATCGTTTAGGTATCGTATTTGTAGGTATTTATAATTCGTTTCATATCGGTGAGGACCTATAATTACTGCCACTACTGTATTTTTTACTGTATTTCACTACTGTTTTTTTTTTTTATTGTTACTACTGTATTTTTATTATTTTTATAATGGCTGTTGGTCTTCCTAAAACAAATAAAGAACAAAAAAAAATTACGAAGACGTTACTAATAAAAATCACCAAATACCATCACCAAATACAAAATTATTATCTTTATTTAGATCAATAGTGACATACTTACTGGAAAACATACGAAAATCCGCATAGTTTTATTTTACTGATGCGAATTAGTAAAATAACCTCCTCGTCACCCAGAGGAAAGACTCATAACCCTGGGCTCATTACACCTAGTTGTGATGATGATGATGAATTCGAATTAAAACTTCAGAACCATTAAAAAAAATCTCTGATTTTTACTTTCAATTTCGCTTATGCAAATTGCCATCAACAATTTTTTTACTCTCTTTCAGTTGGTATTGCTACTGCGATACCTCGACTAGAACTCTTCATGGAACTGGTGGGGGCTGTATGCCTGTCTATTATGGGCTTGCTACTGCCTGCTATTGTTCAAACCGTCTTCCTGTGGGACAAAGACCTCGGACGTTTCAACTGGATATTCTTCAAAAACGGAGCCATCGGAATCTTTTCATTGATAGCCATGGTATCCGGTGTGGCCTATTCCATAATGTCTATTTTTGACCATCTGTGATAACAGTATTAAAATTTAATTTAAGTTACTGTAAATAAATATCTAGAATAAGTCCGTGTCTGTATTATAGCGTTTAAATAAAGTATTTTTTATTTGTACATCTGTATGTACAGTTTAATATTTCATTCACCCATTTTTAATGTAGTTCATCTTCACAATATTAATAAGAACAAAGACATCTCCTTCTAAACAAACGAACTCGCTTTTCCGCAGTTCAGTACCAGGCAATCTATCTGTATTATAGCACTTCCATCCAGCATAGTCTTTTAATATACGGTTGTTACATGTAAACAATAGCCTATCACAGCTCACCAACCACAATACCCTTTTTACTTTTGGTATCAATTGCAGGGCAATGCCATCGAAATTTATGGTAAACTTTTTATAAAAGGAATCTTAATATTTTATTTAGAACCCAAATTACAGAATTCGTTATAAGTCTCTCCTATCTCATCTTATATGTAATTAATTTACGTAGAAATAAGTTGTTGCATTGTAGTGTTGGATTGAATAAACCTTGGCGATGGTCTATCTATGGGGCGAATAGAACCAGATACATCAAAGGATCTTAACGTTTTCGGGTAAGTCGATACCGACTAGTCAAGACTGTCGGTTTATTCCGCCTAAGAAGGCGTGTAGCTTTTAGCATGCCCAATAATAATAAATAATAATAATTATTGCCAAATAAAATACAATTTTACAAATACTTACTATAAATTATAAAGACATTGACAATGAGTCGGCCTTATCGCTACAAGCGATTTCTTCAAGGCGACCAATAATAGGAATCCATTTAGAATTAAATATCAAAAAGAAACAATATAAAAGAAAAATAAACAGAAATCTTTGGGCAGAGTATTTTATTTAATAATCACTAGTCTCTGATAATCTTTCATAATCCTATGTATAAAGTCAAAGAGTGAAATATAGCCTATGATTCTCTACTCTGGGTCATGAGGAGGTCTAGACCATAAATCCAAGCTGGTTTAGTAAGTATTGGTTAGTGCATGTAAAAATGGTCAGGACTCTGGAAATAAATTCCGACATACCACATCAACTAGTTAATACAAGTAACAGCTACCAGGACCAACTGTTTAACGTGCCCTCCGAAGTGGGTTTCCTTCGGAACTGATATTACCGAAGTCGCCGTGATTTTGTGTCTTAAACTTTTAACGACCGGGCCGAACGTTGTTTAACGTAACACCATCATACCGAATTATATTATCTGCAGGAGTCTGTGCATGTCTGCCTCTTAACATGCCTATCAATGCCTGCGTACTATCACAGAATAAGTACCTAATAGTACCGTTGGTACAGAAGAATTACTCCGCAAGAAGATCTAAATAAATTCGAGTCTTGCTACCACGCGATACGGTGTAATTCAGCTCGCACAGCATTACGTACCTGCAAATTTATATACCTAGAAGTTTTGTCTCTTTCTATCGCTGTTAGTTTTGCTGCCTAGTGAAGAATAATTAATCTCCTTATTTGTAATTAAGTATCTACCGATGTAGGTATTACTGTTATTCTACCTTTGTAAAAAATATTGTTTCAACTTACCTAAAGTACAAAATTTAAAAAAAAGTTACGACGAATAATTATTAGTAATACTACCTATGTTTTGTTTGCTACATTGAACATAATTAAATCTAAAAATAATCAAATTGAATATTTGTTTCTTTTGATGTCCATTTTTAAATACTATTTGCGACCTCGATCATAGAATTACTGTGAGTGCTATTAGGTAGGTAGGTATCTACAACGTCCCGACGACGGGCGCGCGCGTGAGACACGACCCATTCGAAATCCGCCGGCGGCGGAGCGCTTCGCTGTAGGTAAATAACGGATGTACCGCGCGGAGTGAGCCAGGCCTGGTATTATTATGGAAACATAAATAGTGTTGTCGCTTCAAAATTGCTGTGTATTTGTCAGGCTAAAAACTTGACGGCAGCGAAAGCGAGATCTGGGCCGTTCTCGACTCCCTAGCGGGCGCTCGAGCGATTTGTCGCGGTTTCATACAAACTCAATACTTTCTATCGTGTCGCGGAAATCGCTGCCCCCGCTATCGCTCTCGCCGCGCTGCTATCCAGTTTCCGGCCTAAGAATCTTTTTATTACTTTTTCTGAATACTCCTATGACATTATTGAAACTACAATACGTGTTTATCTAATATCCCGATGTTTAAAATATTGTATGGAAACTATTACAACGCCCAATGCGCTGACATAGCTGAACCATTTTCTTAGAAAATTTCAAAAACTACATACTTTCGTTCGAGAAAGTTATAAATTCACTTTATGAGTAGGTATCTACCTAGATAGTGATCACCTATAAGAAAACATAAAAATACTTTGTATGGAAGAACCTACAATGTATCTGATTTTATGTGTCAACACGATTTTGTATTATTAAATTAGGACACTACAGCCCGTCTGCACTAAACTCTACTAATCATAAGCTTAGTAAAGACATGCCTAAACTTTTTGATCCTAAGTTGATACGTATTAAGACGTGCAACGAGAGTTGATTGACTTTTATTGTCATTTGGCCTGTCTGACGGTTCATTTCACATGATCGAAAAGTAATGAGAACACTATAAATAATGTATTGTGGGAACTTGTGTAGCCCAGATTTCGTCAATATACCAACTAGTGAAGAGGAAAGGAATTTTCGTTTTTGAGACGATGTTTTATGTTTTTTTTTTTAAATAGACTTGATAAAATATTAATAAAATAAACATCATTTTCTTTCTAAACTAGCGTATTGGCATAACTTTTCGAACGCCGTCGTAAGTGTCTTGCATAAAGTTATGACACCAATTTCCCATGTCATAACTTTAAGCAAGAAATTAAGCGTATCATGTCAAATCAACCGTCAGACAGGACAAATTACAATAAAAATCAGAGTACAGTGCGTTCACAGTTGGTTTAACTCCAGCTGTTTGATTGGCTGCCATGAATCTTGGGTTGTCGTATTAAATTTCGGTTACAAAATACCGTTTTTATTACTAATAATGAACGCACCTATATTTTTGAACGTCTAGTCTACTATAATTATTTCATATTTGTGTGTAATATTTTCTTCTTTTTTACAATATTTGGAAAATTTACAGCCATTTAATTTACCTTGTTGTAATAGAATAAAGAAGGCTATTTAAATTTTTTATGCAAACTTTCAGGGAAACTGGACGGTAGGGAGGGCCAATATAGAGAAAACAACTGCGAACGGACTGTACAGACTTAAGCATCGACTTAGGATCGGGATTAGGAGGAAGTTTAGTGCAGACGGACATACATGTTGTATGAGGCTTCTCGACAAGTGTCCGACTTAAAAAACTTCCACGTTTATATTAAAAAAATAATAAATTAAATAAAATAGCCTGACAATCACAACAACTACATACACATTACATATTATTAGCATAATAGGATAGGATAGAAAAGTTATTTAAATAACGTTATCATAAAGAAGTGTGGTTTGAGAATTATTTAAATATTCTTCCCGAATTCAACGAAATTTTTTGCAATAATTTAGAAAATTTCTCAAGATCTACAATGTTTTGGAGATTACTTAGCTAATGGTTTCGCAACAGTACTTAGGAACAGAAGCTCGTAATAGACTCATTTATTATTATTTGTTTACTGGCGATCCGAGCTCACGCTTTACAAGGATAGGAGATTAAAGCTTCAACTCAGCAAAATATTTACCAAAATCTTCATCAATCATCGTCATATTTATGCTAATATACACGAAATTCTAGTAAACTTAAACCTTAACCTTTAAGGCCCACTTGCACGACACACAAGGTTAAAATGATAACTTTGACGTCTACTAACTCGAGTTAAATTCTTATTTTTTTAACTCGGGAAACTTCTTGCACCAACCAAAAAATGCTCTGGGTTATTCAATTTTGACAATATTCGAACCAAACTATGTTTACAACTGGACATCTGTTATTGCTTCAAAAGTAGCCTAAAAAATTTGACAATACCCGGGTTACCGACTTTACCCTGTCATCTTGAAGGGTTAAATATTTAGCATTTTAACTCGGACTAAACTGCTAACCCTGGATGGTGCAAGACAACTTTTCAAATTAACCCAGGTTATCTCTTAACCCTTGCGTTTAAACGCTACCCTGCTTGGTGCAAGCCGGCCTTAGTTGTGCTTACTTTATAAAATATATATTTAGTGATTTTTGAAAATTTAACTTTCAGACAAGTGCGAACAGAAGCGAGTTGCTTTATATTCAGTTGTGATTTATCGTTCTCAATTTTGCATCTAATGTATAGAGTTACTTGAAAAACGGAATTTGAACTGATAAACTGTTAAATAGTCGTCTAGTTTTTAGCAGACTAATAGCGAAGCAAATGTGAGGGTTACGATTTTGAGCGGTTTTCATGCATTGGGGTTTGTATATTAATTTTTGCCTCTTTACTTTTCAAGTAGTAATCATAATATTACAAATGCATTATTGTTGGAAAAGTCTAGATTATCCGCTGGTTTAAGGCATCCAGGAATATTAGGCGTTCCACCTCGGAATAAGAGATAGGAAGCTATAAACTTAAGTGTATAAACTTAATCTTTTTTGAAGCTTTTGCATAAAATAATGCTCAATTACCTATTCTTAAACAACTGATTACATAAATGTGCTAAATAAAATCACCTGACCAAGAGGTCCCTGGACCAAGAGGTTACGTACGAGTCCTGAAAGAATAATTGAGCATTATAATTTATTTATTTACTCTTTATTATACTAAAAACATGAATGGGAAACAAACAACATGGCCAAAAGGTACAACGGCGGTCTTATAGCTCTAGAATGATCCCTAACAGACAACCAAAAAGCAAAAATTTCAAAAAATATATATTGCAATGCTTCACTTTAACTGACAGTTTATCTGAAAAGAAATTGATTTCGGGAGGTTGAGCTGCAAGTCAAGCTAATGCAGCTCCACTAGATGGAGCTGCATTAGCTTGACTTGAGTTCCTATGTCCAATAGTGGGGGCAGAGGGCTTCCACAGTGCTTCGCCATCCCGCTCGGTCTTGAGCTTCACGCTTCATTTCGTTCCAAATCTTCGTCGTCTCTGCGATGATCGTCTGCCTCCAGGTCTGTTTTGGGCGGCCACGCTTACGCTTTCCTTGGGGATTCCATTCTAGGGCTTGCCTCAGTATGTGGTCAGGGTCCCTTCGGAGAGTGTGGCGGAGTCTCACCACAGCGATCTCACAGTTCAATATTGGAGATTTTTTGGACCAGTATACTCCGAGAATACGGCGTAGACAGCGGTTGATGACGACCTGTAGCCGGTGCGAGATGTCTTTGGTAACCTTCCGCGTCTTGCATCTGTAAAGCAACACGGTTTTGACGTTGGACCGAAATATCTTGAGCTTAACTCTCCTGGTCAGTTCCCGCGATTGCCATATGGGGCGGAGCTGTGCGAAGGTTGCTCTTGCCTTGGCGATCCTGTAAGTTATGTCCTCTTCGGTTCCTCCAGTTTCCGACACAACACTACCAAGGTATGGGAATTTGTGGACTCTCTCCACATCCTCTGTGCCAAAACTTGTCTCAAATCTACTTATTTATTGCAAATATCTAGTTTTCACTTGGTTTGATTGAAGCTATTTTTACTCATTATAATTATTGTGGATAATAAATTCCCTACAATTTTTGTTTAAACGAGCGCAGAGCGCGCGCAGTGTTTAAGGCTGCAACCTGGACGGCAGCGATAGCGAGAGAGACAGCTGCGCGGGCAGTGATTTCCGCGACACGATAGAAAGTATTGCTCCGCTGCCCGCTGGCGTCGAGAACGGCCCAGGTTCCCTGCGTCGCTGGCAGCGCCTCTGCGCTGTCGCTCTCACTGTCGCTGTCTTTCAGTTTGCAGCCTAACTGTTTGTTTAAAGTATCAGTTAGTCGATGACAACCCCAATAATAATAAAGAAGGGCGTAAAATATTATAAAATATTGTTAGACATATAGATACCTAATTCTAAATAATAAATGAAATAACTTATACACGATTTTCATCTCCTATGTAACGAAGCTGAGAGAAATAAATATGTAGCTTACGCAGCGATGCCGCCGATGTGACTTTGCTATTGTAATACTAGTAGGGGCTCAAACAACAATAAATTCTTTCTAAGAAATAGTAAGAAATCATATGCAATATAAAAGTATACAAACATAGCTTTTCTTTGAACATGAGTCTGAAATTGCATTTACTAGATTTAATATAAGTTCTTGTTTTAGTCGTCATTTGATTATAATAAAACAGCAAATCCAAATTGGTAATTCTTTAAGCGACAATTTTGTTTCAGTTTAAAATCTAAATTTTGTTTAAGTTTTTATTTAAAGTAAAGGACGCGTTGGATTTCAATATTTGTCACTTACTTATTTTTTTACAAGGACTTACGCGTGATAATGGACTAATGTGTGGATTTCGGATTCAGAACCTCTTGATTAAGCTTTTTTGAGTTCAAAAGTTAAACACGTGTTTATGGTTACCTTCTAATAATGTTTATTTCGTTTGATTGCAAACTAGCGCGATGCGAGCACAGAACTTTGGCGACTCGTATATTTACGAATGTTCGTATAGTATGGAGTCGGTTGCAAGTTTTTAGTAACATTATAATTTTTTTATTTAATATTTATTTAAGAGCACATGTTTTTAAACATTCAAAATTAATAAGACACACATTTATTCAAGCTGGCCGTGCAGCAATGGATCTACCTATTTCAATTATTACTTACAAGCCGTCTTCATACTATACGAACATTCGTAAACATACGAGTCGATAAAGTTCTGTGCTCGCACTGCTGAGAATAACAGTAGTTTACAATAAAACCAATTTTTGATACCTTTACATTTTTTTTAATGTGTCACTCAAATTTGACCTCACTCTTACCTGATGGTAGGTAAGTCACGATGAAGACGAAGAAGAAAGTTCACGGATTTTGGAAAATTAACTTGCTCTTCATACTTTTATTAAGTTGGACACCCTGAGCCCGTCTCCGCGCTGGGCCGCCGATCTTTTTACCGATGGGCTAGTTGACAGCTTCACTCATTGCAAGTCGGAAAAGTTACATACTAAACACATGCGAAATACATTGTGACATATGCTTTGTATTTTGTATCTTAACAGAAATTATCATTAAACATGGACGATGACAGTGATCTGTTGGTAACTACTTGTGTTGGTAACTTATTGCTGGCTCCCTGAAAAAGGAACGAAGCTGTTGGATTAGACCCAGCTCGAGCCACGGTGTTTTCACTCAGAATCTGGACACCAAACAAATCTATAGATGGCGTTGTTTGTAAAGTTACGTATGAAAGAATTATCTTTTACTTTATTTATATTAATAATTTACATAAAATACATTTTTTTTGGTTTAGAGAATTATTAAAACAAAGTCATTATAATTTAGAAAATAAGAGCATATAGACAGAGTCTCTATCATTCTATATTTTAATCTTATTTTCAATCAATCACTGATTGATTCAATCACCTTACCAACTCGTTCATTCCTGCCGTTATATTTTTTTCATTCGTTTCTGCTTACGCGTTTCTGAATGTTGCTTTCGTCTTTTATGCCTTGGATTTCCATTTTTTACCCACAACCACCCGCTACGAACTGGACCCTGCTGAACCCTCCTAACATATTGACCCGGCTAAGCTCTTGGACTTCGGAAACTGCGCTGCAATTAGACCCCTGCTTGTTATTTGGTACTTCGATTTACAAAATGGCCGCGGAAAAATGTTGTGTGCAAAAATGTGTATTTGTTTTATTTTTATCTCATAGTAAAGACAACTAAGAGGTTCAGTAAAGTAATTAATTATAATTTAAATTAATTTTACTTAACAAAAGTATGAGCATGTATGAGCTTTATAAAATTTGTATTTACTTTTACTTTATAAAGGATATCGAAAATACTCCTTGCCCTTATAAAAGTTTTCCAAACAAATAGGTATGTAGATGGCGCTGAAGCCACATTTTAACTGATGTCTCTATCTCAGTTTATAAAAGTTACTTTGTGGCTCGAGCGAGTGTCGCCGGAACACTGAGCGCTCGCTGGCCCACGCAAGCTGCCAACATGTCGGCGGGCAACACATGTTGCCGGCATGATCCTTTGCATATAGCCCGGTGCTGCACTCAGCGTGTATTAGGCTGCAAACTGGACTGCCGCGACAGCGAGAGCGACAGCAGCGGCGCGGGCAGCGACGCGGGGAATCTGGGCTCAGCGGGCGCTCGAGCGATTTGTCGCGGTTTCATACAAACTCAACTTTCTATCGTGTCGCGTAAATTGCTGCCCTAGCCGCTGCCCGCACCGCTGTCGCTGTCGCTGCCGTCCAGTTTGCAGCCTAACGCTTGAAGTTTGCTACTTTCTCATGCTATGATAGTTTTTGATCTCCGAGCAATTCATAACGTATTGAATCCTAATTTCATAATATGATATGACTTAACGTTTGACTTTTGACCATGTCGGGATTGTCCAGGGTTGACTATGATAGATGACTCTCCTAGCTGCGCTCGTCGTCGCACCTAACCGTCGGTACCGACTCCGTCTTCCGGTGCGGGAAGGGCTCGTAGGTAGCTTAATCTTTTTCATCGTAATTATGTTACAGTTGTCTATATTAATATCCCTATGAATATAACTATATTACGGCTTTATCTATCATACTGCATTCTGAAACAATTGTAATTTGCGGACTGTTTATACTTTGAAATTTAATAATAAGTTGTTTCGTGCGTCTCAGTCGAGGCGCAAGTATTTTTCGGTCGCTAATTTAAAAGAACGATGTGTTATTCAAACGTTAACATGGTTTTTTGACACAAAACGTATTTCTGTTGAAAACTTCATATTCAATTATCAAAGTATTTTATTTGTTTATATAAAAAAAGTATATTTGCAGTCACAAAACTAAATGGAAGTTAACACAAAGTAGGCAAGTTTAATTTAAACGCTAAAGGCGGACAGTCACATGTGAACGGACCGCGGATCTGTAGGCTGTAGTGTGACTGGTTTCATCAAAGAATGGAATCTTTAATGGCGGCCTGTACTTGCGTTGATAGATAGTACAGTTAGCACAAAAAATTCAAAAATATTTATTCAATTTAAATAAAAAAATAATAAGAAAAAAATTATTAGAGAAACTAAAAATCCCGACTGCAGAATGTAGTTTCCACTAAAAAACGCGAAAAAAAAGCGAAACGGCTCACTACTTACTAGACTATAAAAGTGCCTTTAAATCATATTTTAATAAAAAAATGTAGCGGCAGCCGGGACAACCAAACATAATAAATTAGAAAGGATTAAACTATATATTTCGTGATTATTTGCTAATATAATTCTTACATACTAGATCACACTAAACGTTTTGTGTTACTTAACATGTAATAACCAAAAAAAAGGGTTATTGCTTTTCAAAATGCTCTCCTTTAAATTTTGTTTTCATACGATCGTACCATTTTTTAAAACAGGAGGACTACAAATCTGACTGCATGTTTTCTACTTGCTGATGATTGATGAATCACTATCACTGCCTCTTCGCATTTGGTACAAGTGAAACCTTCATCAAATCTTTGGTTTTGGGGAAAATACAGAAAAAGGGTGCTAGGTCGAAGTTATGTGCAGGATGGGTGACAAGTTCTACTTTTTCGGAAGCTAAAAATGACTTTGTTTTTTGATATAAAGAAGCGTGGTCATGATATGAGGACGCGGCTTTTTGGTCGTCTTTGGTGAACTTTATCTAGCACTCTAGATAAACAAATGGTAGAACACCATTGGGCATTAACACTTTTCATCTTCAAGTAGCATTGTGCAGATGGGACTCGTAGTTGAGAGAAAAACGCCTAAATTTATTATTGTATTCATCGAAAACAGTTCTGTTTTGGAAAGAAAGGACCTTATGTCCGTTTCTGTGCACCTGACAATGTAAATAACAAAATTTCAGGAGAATCCCCCGGGATCATCAAAGGGTAAGGTTTACCCAATATTTCTTTATCCCAAGAGTTCTCGCTTTCATTATCGTCAGATGACTACTCAATATCTGTTTCAGAATCACTGCTTTCTGGTCCTAAATTCACCTTCTCTATTTAAGTTTTATATAAAGTTCTCTATTTCTTGTCCTCTGTTTATATTTCTTGTCCGGTATTTTTCGCGAAATTTAAAGTACACTATTGAAATTTTGATTTGAATGTCTACCTAAAGTATTATTTTTAAATATACTATTCTTTTGAGTAATTATATCTAGTTGTAATAGTTTAATTTATTTTTTACTTTACATTAATTAATTAGTTTAAATGAATAATAAGTTTTTTGCATTTAAAATGCGTAATTACTCTTAAATAAATGAAAAAATGTGTTAAATAAAAATCACCCGACCAGGACTCGAATCTGGGACCTCTCATTTGCCGGACGAGTGCTCTCCCACTGAGCTACCGGGGCTGACCTTTTTTTTTTGTAGGTTTTTTTTTTTTGTAGGCTATTATTGTTGTTTATCAATCAATGATTGCTACTTTAGGAATGTGATTACACATAATTTTGTATGTAAGCGCTGTGTTATTTTTTTTCAAGATTTGCTAACTCATTAATGATACATCACACTATTCACAAACAGCATAGTAGAAATTTATGTGACGTAGCAGTCATGTAGTGAACATCCATTTAGCACGAAGTTTTGAAATCCTCCTCTTGAAATCCTCCTAGCATTGGCTCGGCTTGCTAGGGTTTATAACAACCTAACTTTCTTAGGAACTAATAGCCGGTGGACATATGATATAGGTTTGTCTTGACGAAACTGTGTACGACCTTACCATAACAATAAAAATGATGACAATAAAATCTTTGAACTTTGTGTGGTCAGGGTGCAAGGGTCCTTTGTCATTTGGATTGGAACACAACCTGATTTAGTACCCCTAGATTAGATTTTGAATTCTACCATTAATTTTAGGTAAAACAGATATGATGAATGTCTGTCTGTATGCAAACATGTCTATTTTCAACTTATCTCATTCTCAAAGATCCGCGGTCCCACATCCAACTAGAAAGACATATCTTACTTATTTATATGAGATTAGCTTAAATGGTCCTTTGAACCTAATAAATAATTGCTTCTCAAAGTACCTTCAGTTTTAGCCTTAACCCCTATAAATATATTCTTCGGTCTGACAAGGCTAGATGGGCAGTATTTAAGTTCAGACTTTGTCAAATAATGTCATGTATGCGGGCTATGTCACGTTTACCTCTGTAAGCAGTTACGATCTATGATAAGTATCTTATTCCTCAGATGATTATTGTTGACGTCAATGAGTATCACACCTACCTTAGTTCTCTAGCCTTGCACTTTAAACGTTGTAATGGAGACAATGCATTAATCTATAAATAGATCAAACCAGTTTTAAGTAGGTATACGAGGCGTTTTCTATATCGTACTTAGATATACTAAGACATAAAAAAGATTCTAACTACTGATTAGTAATCATTCTCTTGTTTATATTTTCCTTTTTCATGGTTTACAAAGCAGGGCCAATAACGACCCAATAACATCAAGTGTCATGATAAAAGGCTATTTGTCAAACTAAAAAATCTGTTGTCGATTATTGTAGTCATATTATCAGTTTAAAATCGTTGAATAGAACCGTATTAAAAATCCTTTATTAAAAATTCAATTTTCATGCAAATAACGATCTAAATTATTGGATTTTAATGAGGTATGCACTTTGTTCCACTGAATATAAGCAACTGACATTACAGACCTTATCTACCATGGTTTTCATTCTAAGGGCATCTCCTGTCTATTACTACCCACCATGTTACAGACCCAATAGCAGCGCCATAATATTGTCAAAGTACCCTTGTAGAGTGCTATTAAATTAATCGCTTAAAAATCTGATATTTGTAAGCATATAAATATGTACCTGAATTTCGTATAGTAAATATAAGAATAAAATAAAATAATTCTATGCTCGTAGCCAAGGCAACCTAAAAGGCAATATAAAATTTTTATTTTTACTCATAGCAACCAGAATATTCCTGATGTTTTCTTCTATTTCATGGTTGTTTCATAGGCTTAAATTACATAGAAAATATTCCCAAATTAGATTCTGTGTAGTAAATATGTGCCGCCAAATATTACTATTTATCAGAAATAGATTCTGCGAAATATTTAATACAGTGTTTGATCGCAGCCTATCAAAAGGATCGTGTTTCCAATTTGAAAGCATATTAAAAATCAATAATAATACACCAATGAAATTAATATTTATTTATTGAAATTTATTAATAATTTTGTAGCCTATTGAGGTTGAAGAAGAGTATTGTAAAAACTTGGACAATTTGTCATCACTTTGTGCCTACACAGAAAACAATCTCAGAAAACCATTTCGGATAAAAACAAAAATAAACAAAATTTGTCGAGGCCTGGCTTTTAGGTATTTTCTAAAGATCAGGAAAATTATTTTTGGCAGAAGCTTTCGGATTTTATTATCAATAAAAACCGCCATTTTACTTTTATTACATAGATTAGTTCATTGTCTATTTCTATTATAGACTAATCCCGCATTTGACCTCAAGCTTACCTGATGGTAAGTGAAGATGAGATCGAAGATGAAAATACACGGGCTTTAAAAAGAGCTGGCTCTTCATAAAATATTGCCGGAACACATCACCGCCAGAGCGGTAATATTTGGCGGCAGATTTTATATGAAGGGTGTTCGCTAGCCAGTCGGACTCTCACGGGGTCCTACCACCAAGCGATGATCGGTCGGATTATTTGCTTTTTATGACACGCTTATCCAGAGGAAGTAGGGCTACTCTAAGCTGACTCCACACGGCCAAAATAAATATAAAAAAAGACGTGTGGCACTCGGAGACTGCCGCGGTAAAGCTATTGCATAGCAATTTTTATCAACTTATGCAATTATAATTATTTATTTATTTTATTAATGCAGTAATGTTTGATCTAATATGAAGTTCCACAAGTTCTTAGTAGATGGCGCTGATTGTTTATTAAAGCCCGCATGTAAAGTTGTGAAATCAAAGTATCACCGCTGTGCCGGTCGGAGTGGGGGGTGTTAGGTTTTTTTCGTTACGGAATTTCTGGATTCGGTCCCCACGCTCAAGACCCTCGATAGAAGCTATGCAATAGCTTAAAAATAATACTTCAGAGACCTGCGACTTAATTGATTCCTACTTCAATTAACAGCTTCAATTACCAGCAATCATCTTTTAAATCGCAAAACGGTTCAAGATACTTAACTTTACCTTATTCCTAACTCTACCTTTAATTTCTCTTAAAAGTTTCTTTTTTAAAGTGGTTTAGCCAACCAACATTCGGCTGCTCTTATAAACTCGATATTAAATAAGGAAGTATGGTTAGTTTTTAATTGTTTGAACCAAAATATACTCTTTAACGATAATCTTTTACTGAACTCTTTCGTGCTGGACAAAAACTCCTCTCACAGAAGTAACATTTTTAAGTTTTTTTTTGTCAACCGTCTCAAAAGACATAAAGTATTGGAGACATCAGTTATTCAAGGTTTTGATATCAATTTCACCAAAAAATTAAACAATTACTAACTTATGGGTGGATTCTCTTCTTTTTACATTGCTTCCACCAGGTATGTTATCGTTATAGGTATTGTTGTTATCCTTAGATGGAAATAATCAGAAAAAACAGCATGACTTTTCTTTTTTAACAACACTTCACAATAATTATTGGGTACGCTCCAGTGAAGTTAAAATGCATAGTTCAAACCGGAAGACCTTCATGTCAAAGAGACGCCATGCGATGATCGTGAATTTTTTATCCCTGCCATATTAGAAAAAACGCTACCTCATTGCTTTGAATCGTGTTTTTAACACGCGAAGTGTTTGCAGTAGGTACCTACTTATACGGCTTTGCATTGTTTTTTTTATTTAACTGTTTTACATTTCGGACAATAGTAGAAATAAATAACTGAAGAGGATGACTAGGATTTAAACGCCATCCGTAAATTAATGCTAAAGTATGAGTTATATAAGATTCTTGATTATGATTCGTATTTTAAAAACTTAGGTTTACAGAAATTCTAGTACTTAAATAAATATAATATTTTCAGTAATCTAAATGTAGCATCATAATTAATTAAATTATCAATAGTCTAGAAATTAATGAACTAATTTCATAGTAGCTATTAGTACCAGTCAGTAGGTATTTGTGGTTAAGTTACTCCATCGATTTTTCAACTATTTTTAAAACTATAATTTCTAATATACGATAAAATAGAATTGTACGTATAATTAAGTTAATTGCTTTGCCTACATAAGTCTATTTTAAGTAATGCCAAGGACATTTTTATATCATTCAATAAGTTTAGTATCATATTTATAAATAAGTTTAGTATTTATTTATATGGATGTAAGAAGCAAGGCAACATTTCATCGATCACAAAAGAGTATGTCCAGCAGTCCTACATGACAAAATATTAAAATTGTCCATAGTGAGACGGGATTTTGTGGAGTTTCGATGACATTGTCAGGGGATGTGATTGTAAAGTTAGGGTTACCGTGCAGTAAAATCTCCACACTCTCTGGAAAATCATTAAAATAGGTATATCTGTTCAACTTTTTGTAAGATGGCAACGAACTCTTTTTATTAACACTCATGCAGAGCACAGAGTTAGTTATTCATTATACATACACATAATTTCAAGCCTGTTTCCCTTACGGGAGTTGGCAGAAGAACAGATGTCACGTTTGACAAATTTGGAGGCATTTTAATGATGGAGAGAGATTATTGCAGTGACAGGGGGTCAGCTTATGGAACAGAAAAACAGTTGAATTTAGCAAATTACGACACTGATACGAGAATACGTCGCACTATCACCCACAAAAAAACCTCCAGTTTAACCTCTGTCCCCTATCTGACTTTCCCGGGAATAGAAGCTGCTGGCACATTCTATGTTTTTCCTGTGCTCCTGTTTCAGCATGGAAGTTATTGTATAATAGTTAAATTTTCAAAACCACCTTTTCAAAATGCTTTTAATGCCTGGTCCCAAAAACTAAGGGGTACGAGAGATGCTTTTTTGGAAAAGCTATTCAAAGGATAAGGAATCGTGCTTCAAACTATACACTAGGCCATAGGTAATTTTGATAATGGCGTAGAATTTTATTTTTACTTTGATGCAATAACGTAACTCATTATTTAATTGAAATTGACAATTCTCATAGATGTATAATTTTTTTTGTATATTAATTATTTGTATTACATAATTCCTAGGTTGTTCTAGTAAATTAACTACTCAATAAAGAGACTACAGCCCAGTATGTTTCTTGATAAATATTCTCACGACTGGAGCTGCTATGTCCGCGAAGACGCTGGGTGACAATGCTTGACCGCAGCCTCGTCCAAATGATACAATGCCCACTGCCAGTCCATCTTGTATTGCCGCTCCGCCAGAGTCTCCCTGCAATTTGGAACAAAGTGTAAAAATGCTGCAAAATTCAACGTTTTAGCGCTAGCCTCAATAGCCCTTATGATTTTATGAAAGTATTGATATCACTAACGTAGGACTTAAATCGAATATGGTCTGAAATAAATGATTTCATACATACATACATAACTTCACGCTTATATCCCGTTTGGGGCAGGCTGAACACCAGAGGCTACAAAACCATCTGATGTCACGTTTGACACGTTTGGAGGAATTATAATGATGGAGAGAGACTATTGCAGTGACAGGGATTCAGCCTATCCCCCACAAAAACGTCAATAAAACCTCTGTTCCTTGACTGATTTTTACAGTATGCCCGGAAAGAGAAGCAGCTGGTACATTCTATGTTTTTCTTTCGCTCTCAGTCCAGCATGGAAGTAAATGATTTCATTGGACATGAAAAGTCAGTACCTCTGAATAAAAAAAAAGAACATTACCGCATTTAATTTCAATCATACCAGAATATAAGTGGCGATAAGGTAAGGCGATATGGCATAGGCTTATTTATAGGTCTTGATAAAACAAAGAATGCTCAATGAGAACTACTGTCCTATATCACTAGACTGAGCTTGTCAAAAAGGGTTAACTCTTTTTAACAAGCTTTCTTCAAACCATTAAAAATTATTTCGATGTACATTAAAGTTAAGGTTTTTGCGTCCTGTTAAAAAAGAAGAAAAAGGTTGCTTTTACCTAAAAAAATATAGAAATGGGCAGTTTACAATGAATATAAGAAAACGAAAAATAATTTTAATCGAGAATTTTATACAAACAAAAGTATGTGAATATAAAATATTTGTATAGATATATGTATTTGTATAGTTTAATTTCGCATTCATTGCAAAACTACGATTCTTCTCCATGCTTTTAATAAAGTTGAATGTAATAAGATACAATACTATCTATAAAAGACGAATGTTTTGTTACATATTCGTTTATTTTTTATTTCACCTAAATAAAATTATTTTGTAAAGACCCGAATTGCTAAAGTTGAAACTCAATTTGCAAACTATATAATATCGTAAATACAGTACAGATATCTACAGTAATTCAACTCGGCCGCATCTTTAAAATAAATGCCTACAACGCCGCAGTCCGTTCACGTCCGTTCACGTTCACAGGCTGCCCGCCTTCAGCGTTTAAATTACATTTTTCGTAGGAACACTCAGATCCTTTGTCTCCTTTTTAATGTTCTCAATAGCCCAAATCCTCCCGTATATTTTCGTGATCGTTTTTCATTTGCTCATTCAAACACTGTTCGTAGACCATGTAAACGTGGTTTGCTAGATATGCCTGTCCATAATACTGATTTTGCTTCTTATCCTTTTTTCGTCCACTCAATCCGACTGTGGAGTTCGTTGCCTCACGAAATCCGAACTTTAAAAAGTTTGCACATTTTTAAGAGAAGAGTTAGAGAGCACTACCTCTCCTTAACATAATTTGTATACTTTTATTCTGTGTTTATCCTTAAAGTTGTGATAAGTAACATTGTTTATTTATGTTATATTTATGTACTTATTAGGTATTTATTATATATGTATGTAGGTTTTGTATGTATTTGCATGTATTTATAATTAACTTAGCTGCACACTGAATTGCTCTTTATACATCCCATGCTCCATGCGCAGGACTGCTGGAAGAGATTTCAATAGAAATAAAAATAATTATAATAAGCCCCCTCAAATCCAACCTTTCGTCCGAGCTGAACAACGAGCTCACGTGGGGAGCGGACACGTGTTCTATTGAAACTTACACGGCTAACAAAACTATGGTAACCTCGAAGAGAGCAATATGGAAAGTCAACGTACGAAATAAAATTTGCGGTCGCTTCCCGGAGGTCGCCGGGGCGTGCCTGGAGCCGACCCTGGATACCTCAGCATAAGAACCGTTGGCGACGGGGAACTGAGCAGGCGGGTTCCCCTCGAACAAAATGTTACAGCCGATACAAGTTCACAGCAGTCATTAACTCCCTCATCATCATCCAATAGTTTATTCCAATGACCCAATTCATCACCTCATTCATTTTCTTTACCATCCCATCAATCAATTGAAACATCACCAATGTCTGTTGATGTTGTGCAGGAGGCAAACACCGAAAACCTTGTATCCGTCGCAAGCACCACACGATCACGAAAGAAGTGGTCTGAGGCCATGAATAAATTTATGTGGCATACTAACCTTGTCTTGACGAATTTAGAAACATCCACCAAGGGCTACCTAGACCCACTACAACAACAATTTAAGAAGAAATCTCCGCACATGAAAGCAACCAAACAAAGAGTAGGTATGTGCAAATAGTGACACGATTACCGAATCTAAACCCTTAACAGAAAAAGTAGACAAAATTGATGCTGCATGTAATCCTCGAAGCTTATGTTGGAACAGAAGCTTCGAGAATTATATTTCAAACACTTCGTCTGACATTTCAATAAAACGCCAAGATGCTTTACCAAATCCTTGTGTCGTTAGAAAGAACAGCGGTATTAAAATTACTGACATACTAATTTTACCAAAATTGAACCCAAAAACTAGCGCACGTCCAAAAAAAAGAGTTCATAAAGCTCAGTGCTTAACACCAGTGGATGCTAAGGAGTCGCTTAGATTGATTCCAAACATAGATAATTTGAATAGAACCCCCTCTGTACCATCAACTTCTAAAGATTCTCATTAATATAAACGTCCTGCTTCTCCTGTTCCTTCAGCTTCCAATATTTCGAGCCAGCGTAAAATGAAACGGAAAGTTAAAGGGTCAGTTTCGAAAACAGAAAAATATAATAGACCTGTTTCTCCCGTGCCATCAACTTCAAATGAGAATAAAATTATAAAACAGAAAGATATCCTAAAAACAGAAAAAAAGAAGAGAAAGGATATCAGAAAAGAGAAGATCGAAGATGATTGGGTTTGCCATGCCTGTAATGGCTTATATTCTCATGACGTTTTATCCAAAAACGGGGCAAACTGGATAAATTGTTCCTTTTGCACAAGGCCATATCATCTCCATTGTCAAAGCCAAGAAATCGACGAAAATCAAGAAGTTTACATGTGTGACGCTTGTAGCGTAGACAATTCCAGTGACGAGTTGTAGTAATAAATACAATTCATCTATAGTAATAAAGTAAAAAAGTTTTAGTAATAAATACGTTCTTTCAATTGTTACTTATCTAGGTACCTGTAGGTAATTAACCCAAACCTACTTATCTGTTCACTTATACTAAGGTATTATAACTTCTTCTTACTATTTCTATTCTTTAACAAAAAAATACAAAAGCTCGTGTAATTAGGTTGTAGCACAATTAGAGAAGTATGTATCACCGACTTAAAGTGATTGTCACCAAAATAGCCAAGTTTATGTACCACAAAGAAACCTTAATTAAAGGTATAATAACTTATTATTTTTAATATTTTTTCGACCGATTATGTCAACAGTAAGACTGATTGTAGTTCCTATAAATTAATAAAGACATCGATTGATAAGATCACTGACTTTTCTTCGTATATCTATTTTATCACCGCATTAGACGAGATCGTCCTATACTGTCAACGAACGGCCATAATTAATAACAATCTCCTCTCACCGCGTATCTAAATAGCATTAAACCTACAATTACACCTAGACCCCTTAAATAAAGACTATGAAGAAACATTTTTAAACCTACCGACAAATACATTTGAAAATATATAATTATAGATCTGCTAAAAATGGTAATTGATAAAACCCACAATTGGAAGGCACCATTAAACTGCACAATGATTGGTTCAAAAAATTTACTAAATATAAAAATATTAGACCACATAAATAGCTATAGAAAAATCCTAAAACAATTCCACATTTCACATTTCATATTTGTTTTACACACGTCCTCAAGTGTTTTCACTTTTGTTTATAGTGTTTGGAAAAAAAGTATATAGACGTTTCGATATCAACATTGCTTTTTTTTTTAATTTCTTTTATAGAGTTTTCAATGGCATAAAGCTTTGAGCTTCAGCGCATCTGACGTTCATTCGGTGATCGCTGCATATTGCGTAGAGATTGCATGTGTGTGCGTGTGGCCAATAGTGAATGATTCGCAGAGCGAGAAGGATGATGTTGAATTAGAAACAGTTACAAATATCTGAAGGCGCATTTTCATTGGCTGTTTTTAACCGCATGTGGCGGTCGATAAATTTCCGAAGCGTATGCCATAGAGCCCCCACGACGCACAGTGTAGGAATTTCGCAATCTAGGGGGATTTAATTCTAGACTGATATAAATAAATGATTTACTTAAAAAAACATATTGTATGGTATTAAAATAAATAAAAATACTTAAATAGTGACGGAAAATAAAGTATATATATATTAAAAAAATGCAATATGAATATATTTTATTTTAGTCACTAACTTCTATTTCAGCCTCATTTACGGTGGGCATAGAAAGCAAATTTAGTACCTCAGGCTCTAAAGGACTTTGTTTCCTCTTCATTATTATCCTGTAACTAGATATTAAAGGGTCTGATGATATTAGAAGCCTATTAAGTAGATCGGTATTGGTATCTATTCTGGATGTTTTTCTAGTGAAGAATTCCCTGTATCTTCGGTTATCTTTGTTTCTGGCTTCTTGTGCCTCTTCCGATAGCTGGCCAATCGGCAAAACACACGAAGCTATAACATCGCGGCCATGAAATAAAACTTTGTGAACACTAACTGGCATGTTGTACCACGAGTATTCCCTTAAATACAGGTTTCTGGTTTCTTCTGTATAATTATTGAAGGAATCTAAACAAACCGAAAAACCGCACCCGAGAGTTTCTAAAATTATATGAAACCTTTTTATCAGTTCTAAATTTACCCCGGTAATATCAGCAGTTACGGTAGCATTTCTGAAAAATCGGCGTGCCGTATTGCCGTCATTAGTATTACCCGCTTGCTGGGTCGGCAAATCCACTAATAAACCCAATTCATTCCTGAACCGTGTTTGTATGTGTGTCTTTCTTGCCTGAACCTTATCTTTATTTTCTTGACCTCTCGCTTGCCACAATTTTATGTCGAGTTTGTAAGCGATATGAAGTATACACTCCATAAATCTAATCCAGGAATGTAAAGGAGAAAGCCCGAAAGACAATGCAGTTTGATCGAGAGGTTTCATCAAAATAAGTGATGGTTTATTCATCTCTGAAGGCTTTGCTCCACATATGTAACAAGTCTGAGATGAGAGCGAAACATCAGATACAGCACTACATATTTTGCCGTCTATCATAGTCAGCATAAAAATCGGTTTTACTAAAATCTTAAAACTATCTAGACTTACTTCAACGGGCGATAGCATATCGATTTGCCGTTGTATCGTATCAACCTCTTCTTTAATTAATGAAGTAGTCTCTTTAGCAAAGTTAAGTCTAATTGGCCGACAATACCTTGTTGAAGAAGGAGCTGGATTTTGCCAAACTATATTAAGATTCCCTTCGACATTCAACCTTAACTGAATAGGTACCATGGACGTGCTAAAAAGGTTCTCATCAAATTTAGTTTCAGAACTAAATTTTTGTTTATATGCTTTTTGTTGTGCTCCATCACAACCCCACTTAATTAACAGGGACAGTTCCTTCACTCCACTTTGCAAGTACTCGATAGACACAAGAACCTCTTTTTGAGACATACAAAGTCGTTTTATACTGTGATCAACTAATGATTGCAGGTCACACGTTGCAGTTGATTCTGTTACGGTTTTATTGGAAGGATAACATTTCTTCTTAGCCTCTTTTATTCGGTCATAAGACGGCAATAGATTTTTTATCAATTTATTTATCCTTTGCCGTATAATATCATACTGATGTGTTGATAAGTTAGCATCTACCATCATGCTCAATGCTTCATCGGCCGACAGAGTCTTTTGAACTCTTTCGCTGTTAATTTCTTTTCGTACGCTTTTTATGATAGAACCTCTCTTGGGTGAACTCATAGAAAGTTCTTTTACGATAGCCGCTGAGTCCCTTTTACCTGCTTTTCGAAGGTTACATTCATGTGCTATCGTAATTTCCTCAGGGCTAGTAGAAGACAATAGATTCTGCACTTTTTGTTTTTTAGTTTTATCGCAACATTCGATGAAACTTTTGGGTGGTCTACCAGGTGAATGACCAGATGTACTAGGTATTTCAAACCGAAAATCATTCAACCAAATCAAATTCTTGTTCAAAAAGCGTTCACGATGCCTACCGCTTGCTGACCATTTTTCATTAAATTTGTTGAATAACCTCCTCAAAAAAAACTTAATTTCATTTATAGCACCTTCCGAAAATTGTAAATGAGGGTAATGACCTAATATAAATGCTAAAACAGCATCAATACGCTCATTCTTAGCATTTGAGGTCCAAATATCAAAACATTGTTTTTTTTGTAATTTCGGCAGTCATTCTGTAAACCGAAAAAAAATGTATGACGGTCGCACAAAATCGCAAGTTATATCAATTGTTTTCAAAAGTTAAGATTCTAAACTATATAAAAAAATAACAAGATCACCGGGATATTCAGGTCATTTTTTTCTATACACCTTTTATTTTGCAAATCATGTATAAAAAATCCTAAATTTTACTCTGCTTTTAAATGATGTTATTAGATCAATGTTAACTATGACATTAAAAAAACACTCCAACTTACCTTAATACGCTTACACGAAACAATAATAAACCAATAAACAATACTATACTTCATTATTTTAATTAGTAATCACCAGCAAAGATAACACTTGAATATTGTTGTTCGTATTGTGAGACACAAGGAATATTATCTACCTACTTAAATATTATTTATTATTAATTTTAAACTACCTACAAAAAAATCGAATATGTAGCTGTAACAAATAGTGTCTTAGGTATGAATAAGTGCTTCTTTATTATTAATTTTAAGAAATATATATTTTGATTTAAATCCCGCTAGATAATGAAATTCCTACACTGTGCGACGGGATCCGTTTTCATAGGTCGTTTATGACCGCATGCGGCGGTCGATCGATTTCAGAAACGTATGCCATAGAGCCCGCACGGCGGGGACCATGTTCATTGGTCGTTTATAACCGCATGCGGGAGATTTGTGAAACGACCGAGGTTATTTCGTTGGTTGTTAGACTGCATGCGTCGAGCCGCCGCATACGATGTAACAACCGACTTATCGATTAATGAAAATGCGCCATAAGACTCCTTGTGTCCACTGCGCTCCTGGTACTTGCGTTTATTTACGCAAATTAAATTAGGATATAATTATGACACGGTTTCTATTTCCAAAGACAGGTTATTTCATTTATTCTTTTTCCTCGACTGAGTTCACAAATGCATTGTTCATTTGATTAAAATATAATTTATTTAAAATGAAAATGCTACATGTTTTTCGCGTATTGTGTATACTAGTTTAATTTACATACAAACGTTTAACAGTTTCTTGAACTTACTTTTTTGCGAAGGTGGTTGACTTAAATATCACAATACCAAGTAACGTTAAACTTGTCAAATATGTATTTTAAATTCAATAAGGTTATGTACCTATGTATGTGCCGTTAAAATAGAAGATGTAAACATTAGTTCGATAGAACTTCGTCTTCCACTTGGTTCCCTATTAAAATTGCAGTTTTCTTATTTATTTTCCAACAAAAAAACAAACGGTTGTTACTGTTGTTGTTTACCTGTTGTTTGACCCACGGTGTTTTTACTAAATTTCGTTAGTATCACTAACATATAGATGGCGCTGTTTATAATTTATAAAATTAGAAAAATGCCATAGACATAGACTCTTTCATCCTACTTTTCATTCTTCGGTTCATTCAACCAATCACCCAACCGACTCATTAAATCTATCTTTCATTCGTTACCTGTGTTCGTTACTGCGCACCCGTTTTCGAATGTTGTTTTTATCGCTTTTTTCTTGGATTCATTTTACCCACAACCCGGCCCCATTTGGACTCTGAAGCTCCCTTTTTTAATTCTGACGCGGCAATTCGACTGGATTTCGGAAACAACGCTGCAATTTGACCTTTGCATGTTTATTTGAATTTTGATCGTGATAACGATTTTCTGATATATACATATTTCATATAATCATGATAATATACATATTTGAGGAGTCTTAAATATTCTTAAAAAAAATACAGGGATAGTTCCCGATTGGTTCTAGTAAAAGTTTCAGTCACTGAGTTCTAGATGGCGCTAGAGCTCTGTTTTGGCTGATATCTCTATCTCAACCTATAAAAGTTACTTTATGGTTTGACCGTAAGATATAGTTAAAAACAGACTATAACGCTATCTCTTTCATATGTTTATATGTATGGTTACTTCAAGTTGGTTATAAATATTCAGTGATGCAGTGATGCATCAGTGATAACAGAAAGGATACTTTTATCCAAATATTGCCTGTCAGTAACCGTCAGTTACAGTTACAGGTTTAATCCTAGGATTAAATCTGTAAAATAAAACTTAATACAAAATATTGTCTTAAGTCTCCGCGTTTCGTACAATTAAATAAAACACTTTTTAACGGGATTTATCGCGTATATTTACATTTTAAATTTTAACTCGATGTTTCGGTGTCTTTGCAGACCACGTGGTCACGGGCGACTGAGGTGTCAAGCGTCGGATTGATAGATGGAAAAAGTTATACATCATCATCTCCATCTGTTTCTCAGTCTTCGAGCGTAGCGTTCTGGATTGACACAAAACGAGCTGACAGTGTCTTGAGTTTTAGGTCGTGCAGCTTGCTGGATGTTAGATTTAATGATTTTCAGGATAGGGTCCCATGTCGGTGATAGTTTCCAACCATCTTCTCTATTGAAATTAGGGTGTTTTTTAATTTCAATCGCTTCTCTGATCATTCTAGGAATGTAAAGTTTCTCTCTAGATAAATTTTTCACAGAGTCAAACTTTAAGTAGTGGTTGGGCTTGTCCATGGAATGCTCACAAACTGCAGACTTCGAAGCTCTTCGATTCATCCAGCAAGCTGCACGAACTAAAACTCAAGATACTGTCAGGCCCGGTTTATTTTTTGTGCAAAGACACCGAAACGTCGAGTTAAAATTTAAAAAAAAATGTAAATATACGCGATAAATCCGGTTAAAAAGTATTATATTTCATAAAGAGCAATTAATAAAAAAAAAAACAAAAAATATTACTATTATTACAATATAATGTTACATTACGAATGTCTGTAATCAAATGCAATATTTCCTATGCTTTTAAGAAAATAAACACACCTATGAACTGAGAGCTATAAAATCCCACTTAATAAGTCATTAAAACGTGTTTGGAATATTAATGTCTAATTAATAAAAACACTCAGGAACGATAGTATGAAGTTTCGCTAAGTATTATGTTGCTCTTTCGGTTGGTTTCTCGTTATTGCTCGTAAACAACAAGAATTTCACTTGAGTATGAGCCACTTATTACGAATATGATCAGATTATACCGAACTTAATTAAATTATTATCTTGACTTCCCTCTAAAAGTGACGACCGGCTGGTGTAGCGGTAACATACACTGCCTTCTATGCCAGAGGTCCTGGGTTCGAATCGCAGCGGCGGCGGATATTTGTGTGATGAACACAGATATTAGTCGTCAAGTCATGGATGTTTATATGTTTATTTGTTTATTCTAATTAAAAAAATATGTATATATTCAATAAGTATGTTTATATATTTCTTAAGTATATTAGTTATCTAGTATCCATAACACAAGTTCTTTAAGAAACTTAATTTGGGCTAGATAATGTTGTGTGAGTGTCAGAAATATTTATTTATTTATATTGCTCTTTAATTATATTCAAGTGCTCCTTTAAATTAACAATCTTTTAAGATTCCTTAGAATTATTTAACTTTTATATTGTCTTAAGTTTTCGCGATTCATATGATTAATATTCATTCATACTATTAAATAAAACAACGAGAGATTTCTCGTGACCACGGGGTCTGCGAAGACACCGAAAGGTTTAGTTAAATTTAAAATGTGATTATAACGAACTCAACATCACAACTCTTTGTTATGAGCCCACTGCAGAGCTATGAGTCTCTCCTTTGGGCGATGAGGTGGTTCAGGTAATCCACCAAGCTGGCCGAATGTAGGTTGGTGGATGTCACAATTTTCAGGACGCCGAAATGGCTACTAAAAAACCCTTGCGACTACCGTATACAAGTCGCCGTGAGAGAAGTATGGTCAGCGGTCACCATCCAAGTAAGTACCTACCCGGCCGAGCGTTTCTTAACCAGCGATATCGATTGATTTTGTTTTTCTTTATTTTTCCCTTAATCCTCTTGCGTTTTCCTACTCATCTCATATTTTTAATTTAAAAACATTAAATCATGCATTTTCATTAATCCTAATGAGTTTTACATCGTTACAATCATCATGAAGTGAACTTACTGTAAGTTATAACTTTCATAGTTTTTGAAAAAATCGAATCAGAGCTCCAAGGTCTTGGGTGGCCCGGTTTATTTTTTGTCCAGTGTATTTCATACTTACTTTCAGTTCAGTGAGTATTAAGTATTAAACGGTGAATTTACAGTGCTGGCTAGTTTATATGAAAAAATAAACGAAATGCGCAGGTGTTTAACTTTATGATTAACATCAAGCGTAACTCAATGTAAAGTTTTTCTACGGGTTCGTAACTAGAATTCAGGCGGTGTTCCTCAAACAAATCAAATTGGTAGGGTCAGCACGCGCGTCGTAGATTTTTGTGCTCACGCCCCATCCGCATTTCAATATGGCCTTGTCGATATATTAAAGTGTTAGAGAAAATAGTTCAAAAACTTATGTACGTTTTCAGAACATAATGTTTTAGAGACAGAGTTACGTAAAAAGAATTATGTATTTTTAATTTGTCATCAATGTATAAAAGCCAAGATGATTCTACATTTTCAAAATGTATTCCTAGAATATCATCGGTAAATAACATCATGGACCTGGATGGTATTCTAGAAAGTTCTTAATATAATAATTAAAGCAACAACTCTAGTAACTAACAGAATATACGTTAATATTGTTTTAAAGAAAGAAACTTGAATAAAATATTATGCGCTATCAATGCTGTTAAGTATTTTAGTTAAAACTTACTTTTACTACGTTTCCAAATAAATCCATACCTGGCATGTGCCCTGTCCTCCTAAAAAGAAGTTTCCACCGCACCACATGTTGTTTGTCAGGACCGAAGCATACACAACTTTACACTCCGGATAGTATACAACAGGAATTTGGACATCCATTAGATGCTCAGGAATACTGGAAGCTCCTTGCTGCAATAAAAAGTATACTTTAGTTTCAGGCATCGTCTTAATTAAATGCGACAACCGTTCATATAAAATTTACAGCCAAATATCACCGATCCGGCGCTGATGTGTTCCGGCAATATTTTATGAAGAGCCACTTCTTTCTTAGGCCCGTGTGCTTTCATCTTCGACCTCATCTTCACTTACCATCAGGTGAGGTTGAGGTCAAAGACCGGCTTAGTCTTTCATCGTTCATCATCCATTATCCACAGCCAGTAGACGTCCACGGCTGGACATATGTCTCCCCCAAGGTATTCTACGTCGCTCGGTCCCGCGCCGCCCTCATTCAGCGTTTACCGGCGACTTTGACCAGATGGTCGGTCCATCTTGCGGTTTGCCTACCTACGCTGCGTCTCCCAGTACGTGGCCGCCACTCGAGAACATTTCTGCCCCAACGGCCATTTGTTCTGCGAGCTATGTGCTCTGCCCATTGCCACGTCAGCTTTGCAATCCTTCTTGCTATGTCGGTGACTTTAGTCCGCCTGCGAATCTTCTCATTCCTGATCCAATCCCACAGATAAACTCCGAGCAAAGCCCCTTCTATAGTTCGCTGAGCGACTGTAAGCTTGTTGATAAGGGATATAGTGAGCGACCACGTAGTCTTTAAAGAGTGATCATTAAAAAAAATCGCTTCGCCCATATCGACAAGCTTTGCCCGGTTATTCCCGCCTAACTTTTGATCCCCTGGGAATTTCTCGGGAAATAGAAATCCGTCTGTAGTTCCGGAGGTTTCAAACAACAAACTCTCAAGCAAAATAAACTTCATTAATTATGTTTGCTTTTAATGCTTTGGACCTTACTTAGCAGTAGGTGGCTATAAATATGTACATTGACGAACTTTGAACTTTGGTATAATGTATAATTAAAAAATAGACGTCATCTGTAATTAGAAATACTTACAAATTATCTATCATATACTCAGTACAAACAAAAATATTGAAGCACTATAACAATTGGATTAAATCTGTGGGGACTCGCTCACAAGCCAAATTCTTATTAAAATATCTAAAAAAAACCTGAACTTGCTTGTTTAGATGAAGTTAAATTCCAGCTAGGCGTAGGCGATACAAATAGAATATAATTTTTTAAACCTTACTGTGAATTGTGTAATTAGAAAATTCCAACGCTCCTTTATCATAATTATCATCATATGATATCATAATATTTCATTGAAACTCTATGTTTACCTAATAGTGAGTACAGATTGCTGTATTGGAACTTGTAATGTAACATTCTGCGCACTACGAGAAATACGCAACGTGCGCAGATAGTTATATTACTAGTTCCATTACAGCAATCTGTACGCATCATAATAGGAAACGATCCACGTGGTACAGATTGCTGTAATGTAACATTCTGCGCACGCAACATCAGTGTATATTGTGTATCGTTAGATTCCTGTAGAGAATCTAGCTTTCATCGGTTTCATTTCAAAACAGAAGACTTGCACCAAAAGACGAAATATATGAAAGGATTTTTAAAAAGCAATTTTTTTTTTGTTACTTGAGACCTTGAGGTTATTCATAAAAACATAACCGGTAAATCTCACTGCCGCTGCCGCGGCGCCGGATTTGTGATATTCCGCGGCAATTTTTTTATGAAGGGTGGTCGCTCGCCAGGTCTTAAAGTGGTTTCGCCACCACAATGACAAAAGCAATAGAATAAATCTCTAATGATAGTAAAATAACTAGTTAATAACTAGTTAAAATAAAATAAAATAAATAAATAAAGTTATGGGTAACGTTGATATGTTTCGCAAAATTAACGGAATTCGAAGCCATAGATAGAATAACCGACCATTGAAAATATATATGAGGTTTAACTTGCCTGCATTCTTCCCCAGCCACTAACAACAATATCGGTTCCACCTCTCATAAGCCTGCCCATCTGTGGCAGAGGTATTGGCTGAATTCGTTCATTGAACTCTATCGGGTCCACTGTCCTCATAACGCAGACATCTTTATCAAACGCTGGGTGATCATATTCAGGGTGAGGTATCACTTCGGCTATAGGTATGATGGTACCATTCTTTCTCCATGTGCTACCTGCTCGAAGGACCACGGTTTTAGGATCCACGCTATAGACATAAATCGTTAAATTACACTTTAAATACAGAATAAGTAGTACAGAAGAAAGTGATTCATAGAATATAAACACAACGAAGCTTTGAGGATTAGCAAAAAATTGCACACAAATCCCTTGTGCTCTTGACAATCTTTTGAGTTCAAGGTTAGGCTGAAAAAAACATAACTTAGAAAGTTATAAAAGGCGATAAATTCTGAATAAAAGGTATTTAAAATATTTTTCAACACACTTGCTCGTAAAGTGAGCGTTATTCTATTGAATTTAGAACTATAAACTGGGCTATAAGTCACGCGTGCATAATATATTATACCCTAGTGCATAATATAATGAATCCTACAAAGTTGAATTGTACCTTTGTGCAAACTACATGCGAGTAAACAGAGCATATTTTATTGGTCCGGGTTATACATTAAATATTTTCAGAAACAACAAAGAGGTTTTATACCACTTCAAATCCATATACATTTTTAAATGTTTGCGCCTTATATTAGTAAAACAAATTTGTATATCAAACAAATTATTCACAATTTACAATAATTTGTTATAAAATATTAAAATATTTGCATTTACCACTCCAAATTAAACATTTTCACTTAAAATAGGCTGTATATGCTATACAGACATTGACACATTTGGCGGAAAAAAAACCTACGCGCATGCGCGAGGTTCGGCGCCATATTTCAATCACAATTCACAGCTTTGTTATCAAATGTGTTTGTTATTTTATGACCACGTATGTCTGTCTTTTACTCACAAGTGTGTTGAAAAACGTCGTATGTAACTCGTGAGCGTTGCTAATTACAGTCTCGTAATTAGCAACTTCGCTCACTTGTTACACAATATACTATTAATAAACAATCTTGGCAACTATTTTTATCGAAATAGCGTGACTAAAGTGAACGAATTACCCAATTAAAAATGTAGGTACAATTATTAAATAATGCCCACTCATATCTGTCCCGTATAAAAACACAGCAAGAGATGCATTTTTATATATGTTTTGAGTACTGTAATGTGTGTGTAGTTAACTATGAACGTAAAATACACATATTATAATCACATGCATTTCCTGTTTGAAAAAAGCTTCTTAAAAATTCAAATTGCTTCACATCTCTATTAATTAGACGTTTTTTACTTGTATTTTTCCTTCCACGAGATATGCCACAATATTTTATAGGAATATTGTTTTGTATTTTTAACCGACAAAGCTGACCACGTCTTGCCAGGAACTACGGGCTCCCGCAGTAATGATAGTGAAAATATATTGACAGTGCTTAAGTCTCCTTTAGGGTATTTATAAATTGTTCCAGGAACCCCATCATGACTTGATAGATAAGAAACTATCGACACTTTAAAAAATAGTAAATGACGTTTCAAAACAATCGCAAAAAAAATCATTTTATGACATAAATAGGAAAGAAAAGAAACAATAATTAAAATAGTATAAAAGAACAAAATACATAAGAACTATGTATAATTCTAATATGTATCTGTCAAAGATGAGGAAATTACGTGGGTTTTATGAAGTGTTAGAATTATCAATTCTCTGGGTATAACCCAGGCTTTAATTAGAACAAAATCTGCATTCGCGTATTTACTCCATCAATTACTTCGTAGTTACAATATATAATTATATAATTACAATATATATATATATCAATTAATTCTGTTTACTTACTAACTAAATAACGCCGGTTATAAATTTATTCACGTGGTAAAACGTCCTATTTTTATACAGGTTACATTTTAACCAGGGGAAATCCTAATGGATATACGGTCGCTCGGGCAAGCGTCCGAGTTATGTTGGACTTTCACCGACTAAAACCCGCATGCACCATGCGGCTGAAAAACGGGACTGCATCCGCGTCCGTGAATACGCCACTTGCAAGAAATCACCCCAACCTGCAGTATGCCGTGAAAACAGGCAAGCTGCTAACTCAGTGAACTCCATTGCATTCACGGTACCAATTTAGATGAAATTTATATTGAATGTATTTGAAGACTTAAGGTCAAACACGGGCTACTTTTGAGGATACAAAGGGCTCAAATACGGATGAAAGTTAGCAAGTTAATCTCATAACAACCGAACAAAGTCAAGAGCAAACTTATTTTTAACATTCAGTATACAAAACATAGCCGTACTTAGAAAAACTATAATAGTAGTTTATGAAACTGTCACATAATTAGGGGTATTATTCACAAGTGTGAGTTTTTTAATTTCATTTCGTTATAGGTACTATTTTAAAAAGTATGTCAATATAAATTCGTTCTGAGTTTTATATTTTGAATATTATGATATGAGAGTAGATAAAATTAAATTATAACACACTACCTCGAACAATACAATGTTATAATTTTTTTTTTTTATTTTCGATACAGATAACAGACCATAGATTTTCATTTTTTTATCTGTGTCCTGCGAGCGCCGCGCTACGTTACATTCTGTGGCCGCGCGGCGCGTTTTGGCGCATGCGCGATAATGGCGGGAATAAATATCTTTAGTGTATGAGATTAGATAAAGTAGTGTATGAAACTGCACATAACTAGGTACTATGTGACAGTTTCGTAAACTACTATTTTAATTTCATTTCGTTATACTATTTTAAAAAGTATGTCAATATAAATTCGTTCTGAGTTTTATATTTTGAATATTATGATATGAGAGTAGATAATAGTATATTATGTAACAAGTGAGCGAAGTCGCCTGCGGCTCGGGCTCAAATAACAGCCTCGACTGTAATTAGCAACGCTCACGAGTTATATACGACGTTTTTCAACACACTTGTGAGTAAAAGACAGACATACGTGGTCATAAAATAACAAACACACTTGATAACAAAGCTGTGAATTGTGATTGAAAAATGGCGCCGAACTTCGCGCATGCGCGTCGTTTTTTTTTTCCGCCAAATGTGTCAATGGCTGTATAGCATATACAGCCTATTTTACATGAAAATATTTAATTTGGAGTGGTAAATCCAAATATTTTAATATTTTGTAACAAATTATTGTAAATTGTGAATAATTTGTTTGATATACAATTTTGTTTAACTAATATAAGGCGTAAACATTTAAAAATGTATATGGATTTGAAGTGGTATAAAACCTCTTTGTTGTTTCTGAAAAAATTTAATGTATAACCCGGATCAATAAAATATGCTCTGTTTACTCGCATTTAATTTGCACAAAGGTACAATTCAACTTTGTAGGATTCATTATATTATGCACTAGGGTATAATATATTATGCACGCGTGACTTATAGCCCAGTTTATAGTTCTAAATTCAATAGAATAACGCTCACTTTACGAGCAAGTGTGTTGAAAAGTAATTTAAAATTCACTATGATGTTTATATTGGTGGTTTTTCAAGGCTGAATTAAAGTATAAATGTATTTTTGCCGCTCTCATAAACTTTTTTTCCAGATGCTTGCTGTGTTGTCATTTTTAGTTGGCGTATTTTAATTTGATGGTTCTTTATTTGCCTAATATAATAATTTCATTAGAACACATGACTAAACTCTCCAGTAAATAAGAAAAAAAATACCATAAAATGAATGAAATCAAAGCATATTTTTCAGCTGTCACGTCTTTATATGAAAACATATAACGATGGAGTTTCTACAAAAACCATTCAGAAAAGATTTATTTTATTGTAAGAAAACATTCTACAGAAATTAATTTCTGAACACTGTAATTCAGGAGAAATAAGTAGAAATGGAAAAGTAATTACAGACTTTGAAGTTTTTAGGTTCTTTAATTACTAGGAAATAAAGCTTGTTCATTTCTTTCTAAGAAGAACACCTATCAAGTAATTACTTTTTCCGAAAATAAACTCTTAAATACAATAATTTCTGTAAATGTCCTTAATTAGTCTTGACAGTATATATCTACCTACTTATCTATTTCATATGATTGATTAATAGTAATACTTACTCCTGACCACAATGGGCAGCTGTTAGTATATAGTTTTTGCTAACAATGAATCCTCCACAAAAATACGAATTGTTAACAATAAATGATACTTGATATGGATGTTCTTCTATAGTGGTCTCTTGTCCGCCCACTATCCTGTCCGTCGCGTTGACACCCCATGATTGACCTCCATTGTCACCTACTGGGACTTTTTCTGATAAGATTATACCTGTAACATAATGATTTATGTCCTGTTTATTAAGTATTGCTTGTATGAAAGAGCTCTACGCTTACTGGTCGAAAAGACAATTTTCCTTAGAAAAAGAGGCTATGAAAGTAAAATATTTAACTCCAAAATATGAAATCATCAGAAAACAAACTGCCATTAATATAACATTAAAATAGTAATAGAGAATGTTAAATATAATAACTCGACTTTGACGGCATCACCACCACCGTCAGAAAAATAGTTCAACTCGAACCAAAAATAAAGGTTCACCTTTGAAAACACAAGAACCAAAAAAGCTCTTTTCTATTCAATATGCCATGTGTTACAAAGATCGAAACTCAAATACTTACTAGAAGTAACAACAGTCCACGTTAATACAAAGCAAATCAAACATTTATGAATCATTTTAATACAACTTAAGCTAACTATTTTAAGGCAAATGGGAACAGATATCGACGAACAACCATATATAGTTTCGAGTTTCTCATTAGAATATTATGCATTACCCACATGCTGTAAAATATCTTAATTTAATTTTGCTGTCATGCATATGATAACAAAATGTTTTTCATCATTTATTTCAATCTTTTTATACACGTAAACTAACTGAAGTACCCGTATAATCAATAAATAAGTTGAACATAAAATAGCCATTAGGTATATGTAGAAGTAACAGGTAAAATATGATACATTCTTGGAGAAAAATAAACAGGATGTTTGAAAGATGATGTTCTGAGTGAATAAGGATATTTCATTCCGTTTCAAGGATATTTTATCAAGAACTTCGTATATGATTAAAAGTAAAGCGGGCGAAAACGCTCGAAACTGCTAGTAGTCTAAAATAGTTTCATCATGCGATTAAATAAAAAGTGGTCTTCAAAATTCAATTTTCAAAAACTTTTATTCATTACTAGCTGCTGCCCGCGACGTCGTCTGCATGAACGCTATGCAGCACCAAACGCACCTACGATCATAACACTGCTAGCGTGATAATATGTAGCCTATATGTTGACCCGACTTCTTAACTATCTTCATGCCAAATTTGAAGTAAATCCATGCAGTACTTTTTGAGTTTATCCCGGAAAGACAAACAGACAAACAGACAAAAATTCTAAAAACTATATTTTTTGTTTCTGTTTCGATTGTAGATCATACCCCAAGTATTCTTTTAAAAAAATATTCAATGTACAGTTTTGACTTTCCTACCATTTTATTATATGTATAGATAGGTTTACAAAAAAACATTTAATGAACGTCAAACAGTAGATGAGGGCTGCGCGATTTGGAAAAATTTTCATTTTCATATTGCTACTTACTTCTTCGATTTTAAGAAATGAAATGAAATTAGGACCCTAGGTAGACTGAGAGAAAAAAAAGCCGCGGAAAAAAAACTCTCGGCAGTGTTTTCTTAAAAGTGCTCGTTATAGGTACAATTTGTCAGAAATACAACTCAGCAGTGCTAGCACGGATCTTTTGTCGATCGTAAGTTTACGAATGCTCGTATAGTATGGAGACGGTTTTGCAAACAATAATTGAAATCTATCCATTGCCGCACGGTCAGCTTAAATAAATGTGTTCGTTGTTAATTTTGAATGTTGGTAACAGGTTCTACTCTTAAATAAATGTAAAATAAAAAATTACATTGTTACTAAAAACTTGCAACCGACTCCATACTATACGAGCATTCGTAAACTTACAATCGACAAAAGATCCGTGCTAGCACTGCAGCTTTGACATGAATAAACAAACAGAAGACAGCTGTTGTAATATCATAAGGTTACAAGTTTCACAATTTTTTTTTTTTTTGGAAAAGGCCCTAATCAGAAGTACCTGTAACCGGCGATCATGTATGAAAATATTGATGAACGTGGAAGAAGCGAAAGAGGTGTGTCTGGATCACAGCAATTGGTGTACCCTTGTCTCTGCCTACCCCAAGGGGAGACAGGCGTGAGGTTATGATGATGATGATGATGAAGTTTGACAAAGGTACACCCTGTATCTAACCTTTATTAAAATCATTTACTATAGTAATTAATAATTATTACTATAGTATAGTAAATTAAATTAGTAATACCATAAAACCTCTAAAATTCTCAACCTCCAACTTACTATATGGTTTGCTTATTTAACGCCAAATCTTTGAATCAATATTTACTTTACTAGTTAAGAGGTAATTTTTTTGAGTATTTTTCAATGTTCTATTTGAAGTTTGCCTTTCAATCAATTCTTCTTAAATTTAAATTGAGTTTTCCCGCTAAACAATTGATTGATTGTGTTACAAAAGTAGAGTTTTCGAAGAAAAGAAGTCAGTTTGTTAGAGGGTGGATAAAGAATAAGGATAAATGGTAAACTTAAGTAAATTATTAAGTTTATATTAAATACGAAATTAATAATTCAATTAGGTACTGGAGTTTTACTTTTTCCACAGATTTTCAAACCAAATTAACTTTAGCAAGTGTATTATTTCAAACATTTACTCTTTTATAAAGAACAGTATATAATTAAAATGAAGTGCAGAACTTAAATAAATAAATAAATATTTCTGACACTCACACAACATTATCTAGCCCAAATTAAGTTTCTTAAAGAACTTGTGTTATGGATAATAGATAACTGATATACTTAAGAAATATATAAACATACTTATTGAATAAATACATGTTTTTTTATTAGAATAAACTTTAATAAACATATAAACATCCATGACTTGACGACTAATATCTGTGTTCATCACACAAATATCCGCTGCCCCGCCGGGATTCGAACCCAGGACCTCTGGCATAGAAGGCAATTTTTATATACTTTTATTTATTATACTTTTATTATAGAAAACATTTTCAGATCGAGGTGTTCAAAATTGATCAATGTCTAAGGTTAGTTCTAATGTATAAATTTTAGAAGCCCTATCCAATATTCACACGACGAAAGATTTTGCACTCCTAGTTAATCGAAACTATGCAACATATGGTACTGAAGTACGACCAAGGACATCTTATGCTGATTATGATATTGTCACAGGAGATGCAACGTGGATTTATTATTTTGAACCCGAAAAAAATAGCAATCTTGTGAATGGGTGTTTGAAATTAGTAACAGTACAACAAAAGTGAGGCAGGCGAGAAACGTTGGTACAAAAATTACCGAGTTTTTTTTTCTCGAATTCGGGTCCCACCCATCTGCACAATTCCACTTGAAAATCAAAAGACTTTTAATGCCGATTGGTATTCTACCATTTGTTTACCAGGATGTTTGAAAAAAATCGCGAAAGACGACCAAAAACCCGCGTTCTTCTACATCATGACAACGCTTCTTCACACACGGCCTACGAAACAAAGTAATTTTTAGCTTCCGAAAACGTACAAGTCGTCACCCATCCTGCACATAGCCCCGACCTTGCACTCTGTAATTTCTATTACGACTGATTAATCAAGACGCCAAAAACAAAAATTATCCATTTTCAACGGGTTTAGTGATACCTATATTATGCTTTTAAGAGTTCTCATTCTGCAAAGACAAACTCTTCCAAAGCCTAGAAAAAAAAACTTGCTAATTGAAAAGCTTTATGATAAAAAAATGATTTTTTATTCAATACGTTTGTTTGTTTTGAAATTAATTTTAATTTATACAAAAGTTTAGGTCTTTTACTTATCGATTGAGGCAGTACGAAGTCTGCCGGGTCAGTTAGTTTTGTTATAAAATAGGTTTTATTCTATTATCAACCCGGTGAAGATCTTTTCAAGTCCGGGTCTCCTACTATGACGTTTTAAAGCATTATAAGTTTTAATTTATTGATTATTAAACCCAAAGACTTACATCTACATAGACAACGCAAATGCATGTACTTCTCGTGTCCGAACCCCGACTAAGCGTCAAGGTTGGTCGCCGCTAGATTCAGTCCGCGCGTATGTATGTTTGTTAGAAAATCGATATCACAATATAGATATCGTTCTTAATAGTCGAATTCATCAGCGGCATCGGTGTCTTTGAATGGGTTTGTATTTATATCACAAAATATCAGTCCAGCTTCCATGTCCAGCTTCCATGCTGGACTGGGAGCGAAAGAAAAACATAGAATGTGCCAGCTGCTTCTCCTCCCGGGCAAACTGTAAAAGTCAGTTAAGGGACGGAGGTTTTATTGGCGTTTTTGCGTGCGACAGGCTGACCCCCTGTCACTGCTATAGTCTCTCTCCATCATAATAATACCTCCAAATTTGTCAAACGTGACATCAGATGGTTTTTATAGCCTCTGGTGTTCTGCCTACCCCATTAGGGATACAGGCGTGAAGTTATGTATGTATGTATGTAAATATCAGCTGTGACGTCACAGCAGGTGTTCAAAAGTCGGCACGCGTGATTTTAATACAAATCGTGACATTTGCATCATCTATGTAGACGTATGTCTGTTTGTGTGGTATTCATGAGCCGAGAGACGCACACTTCTGGACGGAGGTCTTCCCCAGGATTCCTCATGTAGCCTGGACCCGCGCCGACCTCATCCATCGTTTGACGTTCACAAAGTGTAAAAGCATACCTACTGTGAATAAAAATTTCTTTTCATTCACCCGAATTTGACCTTCATCTCACCAGATGAAGTCACAGCTGTCACAGCAATATTCTCTCGGCTTTTTGTGGGCGATAGGCTTACCCCCTGTCACAGAAATAGTCTCTCTCTCCACTATTATAAGGCCTCCAAATTTGTCAAACGTTACACGAGATGGTTTTATAACCTCTGGTGTTCTGCCTACCCCATAAGGAATACAGGCGTTAAGTTATGTATGTATCAAGTCAAACACGGCTTTAACAGGTTGACATATTTGACACACAATTCTTAATTACTGAGCTGATTGCTCTATAACTTTAATATATTCTTATTGCTAATATGAATTATAAACGCTTTCACGAAATGATAGATACCGCAGCTCATAAATATTAAAACGATGTTTAATCTGCTAGCCGTTAAATAAATATTTACCATCAAATAAAGGAAAAATCTTCTAGCAAAGCAAAGTTCGTCTTAACAGCTATCTTCTGGCGAGTGACTAAGTAGACATACTTAAGTAATAAAACTTTTTGAGTACTAGGATTTACTCGAAGGTACGCTTGTCTTAAGAGATAACTTTGAATTTCAGAAAGTTAACATTGTAAGAATTATTAATTTGTATAAATTTAAACAAAAAGTACCGACAATAACTCATTGTTATCTTTGAAACAAGAAATAGTCTGTAAGATTTTTCGAGAAGGTATGTACTTAATTTAGCTATATTTTATCTACCTAGTGCATGCTATCAATTGTGTTGTTATCTATTTTTGTTTTTGATACTAACGCCGTATATTAGAATTTAGGTTTTTCAAACACATTATCTGTTTTTGCTTTTTATTAGTTTATCTGAATATGTGTTCCTTCAATATGGGACGATAAAAGTCAGATAAAATTTATAAATCGAAATAGATATATGGGACATCTCAACTCAAACTCAAACTCAAAAATTCTTTATTTCGTAAGTATTTAAATACATTTGAAATAAGTCAAATAATTTACAAATTGAACTGAATCTACCACCACTTCGGAAAGTCGATCTGTTGAGAAGAAGTGGCAAGAAACTCAACAGCAATCATCTTTTAAAAATAAGAGAAATCATCTTCTTGCGTCCGGATATCACTTTTCACATCAACACTTATCCATAAATCTAACAAAGGGTTAATCTTAAATATTTTAGGATTTTATTATAAAATGAAGCGTACCCATGATCGACTTGATCTTCTGGAGTCTACTATTATATTTATACAATAGGCAATCAAGTACTAGACAGAAACGTAGACATAGATATAGAGGTAAAGATAGAAGCAGAGATAGACGTAGCGATAGAGGTGAGAGAGAATACAGATAATGTGGATGGGGATGAGGATAGTCGTGGACAAAGACAGGACGTGGACATGGAAATGGGGAAGTCGGAGTCAAGTTGAAAAAAAGTCATAAAGTCATCAGCAAAACGACCTGGCACCACTAGCAGCACCCGTTCACGAGTATGACGCAAGCACCAGCCATCACCCTCCTCAACCATATTTTAGGGAAGAGGGTCCCGACACCCGACGCTACCGCTAGCCTTGCCGCCTGAGGGGGCATGACGTTCTTGCTGTTGTATGGACAAGAAGGAGATGGTGGTGGTGTTGGATAAGAAGGAGATGGAGTTGGAAATGGAGTTGGAAATGGAGTTGGAGATGGAGTTGGAGATTGAGCACTTTAGAAAAACAATTTACAACCAAGGACTTTTATCGTCCATATCTGAATTGTTCTCTGTCATATGAAAATAAAATCGATTTAAAATTGACCAAATAATCGTGAAACAAACATAGGCACACACGAATTGATAACCACCTCATATCGGAAGTCAGTTGCAAAGTAATGAAACATTTTAAGTTCTATGCATGCGGTAACTTAATTGACCTAATAACCCCCATTAGGGCCTTACTATTTGCACGAATTTCAACGAATTTCCAATGTCATTACATTTTTCTGGTTTTATTATTTACTCGATCTTTCGATGCCTACTTACGGGCCGCGATCTGTAGTCTTGCAACTGACTCGGATAGTTAAAAACGAATTTATAACATAAACTCCTAATAAAACATCAGGACTTATCTTTTTGGCGTTTTTCATAATAAACTTATAATACACATTTGCGTAAAGTATTAAGAGTTAACTTAAAACTAATACTGTCTTAATTTTTCACGAGTCCTAATTTAAAATAAAGGCCGCTTTAACCAGAGTTTATCCTCATTATTTTAACTATATAGACAACGCCGCCACCACCACCGCGCTGCCGTGATTACTAGTGAACGATTTATATTAATCCTTTTAGCCGCGATACAGATGGAATAAATAAAAGGATTTAAGGCACCGCCTTGCGGTACCCCAGCACTTCCGTAACGAGATAGACTTATTGATGTTAAATTGTTTTAGGTATACTTAATTAAGTTTTTATTAATTAAGTTATAATCGCCTTTAAGAGTAGGTACATTGCTCTATATAAAAATACTTTAGTTTACTACTATAAATAATATGATTTGTTCGACACGATAACCTAAGTTTCTACTTTTTAAGGAAGGGAAGGGGTTTGTATGAAATAAACAGATATTATGGTAGCATTTTAAGCACTTTCCCTCAACAAAGAGGAAGTAATAGTAGATTATTGCATCGAGCACAAACTAATTTAATATTGCAACGAGTGCCTGAATCTAACAGGCACGAGGGTAAAATAAATTACTAAAGGCGAGGTACATAATCTGCTTTTCTTTCAACTATGCTTTAGTTTCATCACAATCACACTAAAAACTCAGTACAAAACGAGTCTTTAATGCTCTAGAGCAATAAAAATATATGAAATTTCATTATTGCACAGTTTTATTGCTTTAGAGCATTAAAGACTCGCTTTGTACTGAGTTTTTAGTGTGATTGTGATGAAATTAGTAATGACGCAAATTAGTAGAGTCTAACAACATTTCTGGAGGCGTCAAGTTTGAGAAACAACAACCCAATGCCCTCATTCCTATGACACACGTACAGAAGTAGCCCACTATTGCGTCCCTTTCAACAACATCCCCTTCTATCAAAATAATATACTTAATAAATACGTCTATTTGTGTGCCTTGATTGTATTCTTCCTCGTAAAATTCAAGGATTATTATAAAACATGTTGCTCTCATGCAGATTTAAGAGGTTCATTTCTTTACACACTTCTATGATATATGGACGATTTTTGACATTCTTCCCGTAATAACTCTTGGCTTGCTTTAATTGTTTTTTGTTTGTTGCTCGTCTTATACAGCGTTACATTTTAGTCGTTTTAATCCCGTGGAGGTTCGATCCGGTCCATGAAATACTATCGATTTTTATAGATAGTATTTCATGCCTTCTATGCCAGAGGTCCTGGGTTCAAATCCCGCCGGCAGCGGATATTGGTGTGATGAACACAGATATTAGCCGTCAAGTCATGGATGTTTATTTATTAAAGATTATTCTAATGAAAATATATAGTTATTCAATATGTATGTTTATGTATTTCTTTATCTAGTATCCATAGCACAAGTTCTTTAAGAAACATAATTTGGGCTTAATAATGTTGTGTGAGTGTCAGAAATATTTATATATTATTAGTATTTACTAGCATTAGTTATCTACAAGTAATTAAAAAAGCTCAAATACACATGAATATTACTATAGACTCACACTATTATGTGAATGAAGCAACAAAATCTTGTATTTGTTTCTAGAAAGTACAAATAAATAATAAAAATAAAATAATAAAATCCCTAGACGATCACACTGACTACATGTCCTCATACTAGACTTGTAATCCTTTCTTTCTTTTGCCTTTCAATCCGAAGATCAGGGTTCGACCGCACGGAACAGCATTACGAATCTTTTCTTCCAACTATGCTTTAATTTCATCACAATCACACTAAAAACTCAGTACAAAGCGAGTCTTTAATGCTCTAAAGCAATAAAACTGTGCAATAATGAAATGAAATTTCATATATCCTCTTCCCCCGGACCACCGCTCGGTGTTAACGTGTATTCTGCTTTGCTATCGATTATTTTTCTATTTTAAAAATTAAATTTTAACTTTTAAATAAACTAAAAAAAATAGGAGTGCATAAGTTTGAAGGAGCTCTCTATTTTCAAAGTTCGACTAGCGGCCATTGCTCGGAGTGAGTAGCGCACACGCAACAAAGACGCCCTACAACCCCCGTGATCGGAAAATCAAAATCTGGCCACGCCATTGGCTCGAGGTGTCAACCAATCCTGTGCCACTTAGCCCTGCTATTGTCTACCTCCTGTTTGACTCTGCTCGCCTAGTACATCATGACAGAACAGAAGAAAACAACTGATATGTCGATCTGTATCTCCGAAAATGAAAGCTCGCCGACAGATAATGTTACCTATCGCCCGTCAAGAAATACATATGAAACACTCTCCAGCGAAATTAATGAATTTAAGGTGGAAATAAGGCAATTATTTGGATACTTTACCGCTTCACAAAAAACTGAACTGAGTGACTTAAAAAATACCTTAGAGGAAATCAAACAAACTAATTTGAGTATTGAAAACTCTATGAAGTTTCTTTCCGAGCAAAACGAGGAATTAAAATCCCGACTAAAGGAGTTTGAAGATCACGCAAAAGATGACAGGCAATATATCCTGTTTTTGGAAAGTAGACTAGAGAACCTGGAGCTGAGTTCTAGAAAGTCCAATTTTGAAGTAAAAAATGTACCGAAAAAAGATAATGAAAAAAAAGAAGACCTAATAGAAATGATAACGTGTCTTACTAAATCAATTGACTGTGAAATAAAAAGATCTGATGTAAAGGATATATACAGGGTGCGTGGGAAAAAGCCTGAACATAAAAATACTCCCATCATAGTCGAAACAAATTCTACGCTTATTAAAACCGACATACTAAGAATGTCAAAGATATTTAATACAAGAAACAAAACTAAATTATGCGCAAAACATATGGGCTTTAAAACAAACGAAGACACACCTGTATATGTATCGGAGCACCTAACCGCTAATGCGTCCCGCCTTCACTTCCTAGCCCGTGACCTCCAGAGATCCAAAGGATACAAGTTTTGCTGGACTAACTACGGGAAGGTCTACGTGCGAAAGAGTGAACAATCGCCAATCGTCCAGATAAGAAGCGAACAGCAGGTACACCGCCTCATGCATGAAGACTGACTAGGTATTGTTTTTGTTAATTTTTCTCATCTACTATTTAATTTTTACTATACCTTTCAAAAATGTTATGTTAGCATGTTTTTGCTCTCATTCTTAAAAATAAAATGTTTAGTATATTTAGTTCAGTTAACTGGAAAAAAGCGCTATATAATTATTGTTCTTATATTTGAAATTAGTCTTGTGATGTGCAATATCACACATATAAACACCACACCCTGTGACAAACTTACAAACATTATATATTTACTTATCTATGTGCAAAAAAAATCTGAAGCAGTAATAAATATGTATATAAACAAACTATACATTAACTACCATATACTGCTACATGCCTTAATACTCTATGTCTATAATTTTACTACAATATATCTCATTTTTCTATATAACATGTATACTTTCTTATATTACCCTGCACCTACTTATGCTCATACACACAACTTCTCAAAACCTCAAAACGTAACCACAAAAAAAAATCATAATATAAACTACTTCATATCATTATGCACTACAATAAGATATCAAAACACAAACACATATATTCTCTATTCTAAGCTTTATATAAAACATAAACAAATAAATAAATTAACACCTTTCAATACAGATACAAAAAAATATAAAAAGATCTTGCACCTCCTTAGTTATCTAACCTATATTTTTCTAAAAATAACTTCCCACAACTTCACGCAGTTCCCGTTGTATCGACGTGCTTTCTTTCTTAAAAAACATAAATGAATGATACATTAAATACATTGAATCAAATTGATAAACTGGATGTAGCGACTTCTTATGAATGTGATATCTCTGAGCTTAAAAAAGTTATACCTGTTAAAAAAGATGATTTTACTATCTTATCTCAAAATATAAGGAGTATATATTGTAACTTTGATAGCTTCTTGGCAACACTATCAAGCCTTACTTTTGACACTGACGTTATAGTTTTAACGGAATGTAGGATCAACGCCGACAAACTGTTACCTCAATTACCTAATTATCATGTTTATGGAACCACACGCCAGTTGAATCAGAATGACGGGGTCGTTATTTATGTAAAAAACACATTTAATCACAAAGTCAAGGAAATAAATCTATCGCAGGCTTCTTGCATTCAACTTGATATACTTAACAGTTACGTCCTATGTATCTATAGATCTCCCTCAAATGTTAATGCCGATAGTTTTATAAACTCGCTTAACTCTCACCTAGATAGTATAAAATCGAATAGTAAGAACATCATTATTACAGGAGATATTAACATTAATATCAACCTTAAACCAGCAGAGCCGCATTATGAATTTCAAAACCGAACCAATTATTTAAGCATGTTATCCTTGCACGGTATACTAGCGGGTCATACTATACCCACAAGAGGTAAAAACTGTTTAGATCACATCATGTTAAAAATTAAAACAAATGATCTTACTGCCCGCATAGCTGTATTGCAGACAACTACAACTGATCACTTTTCTACTTTGTTGTCGCTATCCAAAATAAAATCTAGAGAAACTGCAAGTAAATCTAAAATTACTATTAACTTTGAAGAAACTCTAAAACAATTAAAAGAAAAAAATATATCGTATCTATTACACTCCAATGAGCCCTCTATTATTATTAACGATTTGATAGACATAGTGAACAAACTTTTAGAAAAAAATACGATTGTTACCAGCATAAAAAAGAAGTTTCGTACAATTAAACCCTGGATAACCCCAGGGTTACTACGCTGTATTAGTAATCGAAATAAACTTCAAAAAATTGCCTCTAGTGATCCTTCAAATGAAATAAATAAAATAACCTACGTACGATACAGAAATTTTTGCAATCAACTTCTCAAAAAGCTAAAAAGAAAGTATGAGAGGGAACTTATAAAAGAAAATGTAAAAGATAATAAAATGTTGTGGAAAAATATAAAAAGTATAATGCATATAAATAAAAACACATGTCCAAATTCTGAATTAATAAATTTAAAATCGTCACCTTCTGAATCAGTTGACTACGCAAATAGTTTCTTTGCTAACATTGGAAAACAACTTGCCCAAAAAATCCACCCATCAAAAACTAAACAACATATATACCTGCAAAATTTACCATCTCAACTAAACTCGTTTGCTCTACTCGAAACAGACAATGATGAGGTGGATGGGATTCTTATGAATCTGAAATCAAATAGTGCACCGGGCTGGGATAATATCTGTACATCATTTATAAAACTTGCAAAAACTGAAATTGTACCTATATTAACACACGTCGCAAACCTCTGTTTCAAGACGGGCGTTTTCCCGTCTTCTTTCAAAAGAGCACTTATAACACCAGTGTATAAGGGTGGGGACAAAAATGAAATAAGCAACTATAGACCTATTTCAGTTCTACCTGCGATCTCTAAAATACTGGAGAAATTAGTAAATAAAAGACTTCTTAGCTACTTAAATAAATACAACATCTTATCCCAGAATCAATTCGGCTTCAGGCAAGGTAGGTCAACTGAAGATGCTGTGTCTGATTTAACTTCTTTGGTTATAGATCAGCTTGATAATAAAAGAAAGTGCTTAACAGTGTTCTTAGACCTACAAAAAGCTTTTGACACCGTTTCCTTACCCATCCTTATACACAAACTAGAAAGATTAGGAATAAGGGGTAATACATTAAAATTTTTCAAGGATTACTTATTTGATAGGAAACAAAAAGTTAAAGTAGGAAAATATAATAGCGTGGATGAGGCTGTGTCATACGGATTGCCGCAGGGGAGTGTGCTGGCGCCGACTCTATTTCTTATATATATTAATGATCTATGCGACTTGCACATTGATAACGCTAACATCTTCTCTTATGCCGACGACACGGCAATAGTCTTCACTGGTGACACGTGGGACGCCGTAAAAACTAGCGCTGAGCGTGGTTTACGTGTTATAAGCAATTGGTTAAGGAATAACATACTTTCCTTAAATACAAACAAAACCAATTATATTTGTTTTGGAATACATAATAAATCGCAACCTCAAACGGATCTGAACATAAAAATTCATTATTGTGAAGACACTTACCATAACAGGAACTGCGACTGCCCTAAATTACAGAAAGTACAAAACACTAAATATCTGGGTGTTATTCTAGACCAGCGACTCTCATGGCATTTACATGTCGAACACGTTACCAGTCGAATAAGAAAGCTTACCTGGATATTTAAAACACTACGACATGTTGTACCAAGAGCAGTTGCTGGACCTCAGGGTTTATCTAGAGACGTACTTAGGGAAATATATATAAGTTTGGTACAGTCGGTGCTGGCATATTGCATTCCTGTTTGGGGTGGTGCAGCAAAGACGAAACTACTTGAGGTGGAACGTGCTCAACGAAACCTTATAAAAGTCATGTACTTTAAACCCAGAAGATTCCCTACCAATATTTTATACAGTTTATGCAACTTGGCTACTGTGAGGCAACTTTATATAACATTTATTTTATTAAAACTACACAAAAGCTTACCATACGATCCACGGTGTAATACCAAAAGAAGAAAAGACATAGTAGCGCAAGTTCCTAAAACAATCACTGCCTTTGCAAGCTACCAGTATAAAAAACACTCAGCCTCCTTGTATAATACACTAAATAAACACTTAGACCTATATAATAAGACGTATAAGGAATGTAAAAAAGTAATAGCCCAATTTTTGTTATCAAAGAATTACGAGGAAACGGAGAAATTGCTGGAACCGAAAATCTGATGACTGTTTATTCTTTTTCATTCCTCATAAAAAATACCTATATATAAACTTGCACACACACACATGCTTACACAACACGCATATAAACACTCAAACACATACTCACACACACAAACACTTACATGCAAAACGTGAGCACATCGCAAATTCCATTTTATATTTAAAACAAATTGCTTATAAAATATAAAAATAAGAATAAAAAGTAAATAAATTTATTACTGTTAGTACTGTTACTGCTATGTATTTCCTATTTTGTTTTACTTTTACTTTTAATTTGTCTGTTAGTTTATTTATTTTAAAACCGGTATTCAAAATTGTTTAAAAATAATGTTTATATATTTAATGTTAGTTTTTAAGCAGATGTATTGTAGCCATGGAAGAGCGGTGTCTCCTGGCACAGGCTTCTTTAAGCTTAAAAGGAGGCACCAACCTTGAACTTGTAACTAAATTTTGTTTTAAAGAAATAAAGAATATTTATTATTATTATTATTATTATTTATACCTAAAGCTACACGCCTTTCGGCGGAAAGACCCGACAATTTATTTATTGCTCTAGAGCATTAAAGACTCGTTTTGTACTGAGCTTTTAGTGTGATTGTGATGAAATTAAAGCATAGTTGGAAGAAAAGATTATTCTTCCAACCACGCCCAGTGTGCTGGTGTTTTACTGTTTGTCCTCGTAATACTTATTGTGTAATCAAGTCAAATAAAATGAGTTTCATCACGATATAGTTAATAAAAGCTTTTTGATATATAAAGACTGTAACAAATTAGTTTTAGTTGTATTAGTACTGTTAATGTCGTTATAATTGGTGAGTAGTAAATCAAACATATCGGAGTTGTAGTCTTATCTATAAATTGTTATCGATAACAATTCCCTAAATAGTAAATTAAGTTTTAATCTACATTACCTATTTAGTCATACTGACATTAAATATTTAAAGTACTCAACTAATTGTCGTTGAATAAGTTAATTTATATGGGTTTTAAAAGGGTTCCAGACAGAGATCATCCATAATATTATGTTATAAAATGCGCTATTGACTGTTTAACCGGTGATTAAATTGCAATTACACCACAATTCCACCTGTGATGAGGTTGGAGATGCCAGCACGCAGGCTTAGGGAGGAAATGGCTTTTCATAAAACATTGCCGGAACATAGCAGCAGCGGAGCCACGATATTTGGCGGCAGATTTTAAGTAAGGGGTGGTCGTAAGTCGCTAGACAGCCGAACATTAAAGAGCTTCTACCACCAAGCAATTTGTTTCATAGTCAAAGAAGTTTTTCGCGACTTTGATGCAGATGATATCTTCATTGTCTGATACTAAAAGCAGCTCTTAGGAGAAAGGCCATAAATAAATACCTAATATTAAACGTAGTATATAAAATATCTACTTATATAGGCACATAACAGTATTAAAATGAATTAGTATAGTTCGTTTAAGATCGTTAGTTTTAATTAATATTCCTGTAACCTTTAAATTCAGCGTATAATCACCACTTGAAGATGGTACCGTAACATACTGCTTGAGCGCGCCTTATATTGATAAATAAAGTAGGCTATGGCGCGAACAAACAGTATGTCATTGTTTTATTTGAAATTTAAATATTATCTCTCAGACAGAGATGCTTTTATTTTGTGAGAACATTCTCGGCCCTTCCTTCAGAAAGGGCAGTTCATTGTTTTGTTCGAAGAAAATAATCTTCGATTTTATATAACGCGAAACGTATCAGCCTCCCATGCTTGTTTAATAGTGTTTTGTCCCATGTATATGTAATAAAAGTGTAATAAGCAATTGTAAAAGTGCTCTCTTATAATCTAATAATAATAAATATATAACTAAAAATCCCATGCGTTTATACTGCTTGAGCGCGCCTTATATTGATAAATAAAGTAGGCTATGGCGCGAACAAACAGTATGTCATTGTTTTATTTGAAATTTAAATATTATCTCTCTGACAGAGATGCTTTTATTTTGTGAGAACATTCTCGGCCCTTCCTTCAGAAAGGGCAGTTCATTGTTTTGTTCAAAGAAAATAATCTTCGATTTTATATAACGCGAAACGTATCAGCCTCCCATGCTTGTTTAATAGTGTTTTGTCCCATGTATATGTTATAAAAGTGTAATAAGCAATTGTAAAAGTGCTCTCTTATAATCTAATAATAATAAATATATAACTAAAGATCCCATGCGTTTCAGTACCTACCCCTTCAGAATTCACCTGGCTTTCCTTTAATATCTCCGATACGCAAATATTTTAAATGTGGAAACATGTAAATGGTGTAAATTAATTGTTTTTATTATTGGAATGTTATGGTATCACTATTTATTTTCCAAGTAAAATAAAATAAAATGTCGTTGCTTTAGCCATAATGTGTCTTGCCATTTCTGTTATACATCAATAATATGTACAATCTTAGTCCGACTGGACAACGTACAGCCATAACTACTGGGTGAAGAGAGCTGAAATTCGAGTATACCTACATTCCTTAGGGGATGTAGAGTTGCATTAAGAAAGGAATTCCCGAAATTCCACCGGCGGATATAGAACTTTTTAATTTGCATGAAAAAAACTTTTTCCTTGAGTGCACCGATGTAAAACTGGGTATAACTAAAGGTTCTTAAATGAGTGTTTGGTTGCATTATGGCAGGAATTTCTGGAATTCCCTCAGAAATGGTTGGATTATGTTCCTTCTTAAAAGCTATAACTTTATCTCCTTTATCAGTTACCATCAGTTGAGTTGAGGCCAAACTCAAGTTAAGTCTTTATTATTTCCTCAGTTTAACAAAAGGAAAAATATCTATTGTTATATTATACATACTTACAAATGAATCTTAACGCAAATACCAACAGACCTAATTTAAAACACCTTTAACTGATTAGGTTAATATAAATATTACTTCAATATTATAAGACTAACTAGATGAAACTTTAATAGCCATCTACGAGGAGTGATAAAAAGTAGTGAGAACGACATACTCCTTTGTAAGAAGAAAAAATAAATACTGGCAGGCATAGCTCAAATATTTCTAATATAATAAAGAAAAAAAATCGATTCTCTTTTGTTTTTTTCTAAATGTAGTAATTTGTTTGCTTCGTGTTGGAACGTGTTCTCGAAAATGGAGAAAAATTAAGTGCGAGCCGAAATATAATAGAAAAGTAAAGAGCCTTATTTATAAGTAAGTTTTTACGATACCCTAAATAAAATTCATCAATTAACTATATCATTATATATTCAAGATCACTCATGGCTAGACCATAGGGAGCTTCTATAATAGTAACATTTGAATGTTTCTAAATATTAATCTAATTTAAATATAGTGACAGCAGTATCGACAGAATATAAAATTCACATGAGTTAAAAAAAGACCTGCTGTTCTCAGGGTTCTAACGTATGACCGTCACCAGTATCCCGGGTCCCGTGGAAATATTTTTTAATATTTTTTTTATTTAAGCGACATATTACTATAACAACAAAAAATACTGGTACTACCCATTACCTGCTCAAAGAGGTGAAGTCCTAACCAGATCTAAGATACGCCAGCGTATGTTACTTAATATTTTTCTTTTATTTGATATACCTACATGTACATTTTGTAAAATAAGTATAGATAACTTTGATGATTATTATCTGCCAATGTAATGGAATCAAAGTCAAACAGTACAGCTATATCGAATCGCCAAGTCAAATCTTGCTGTACGACGCTTACTTAAAAACCACTTAGAATAGTATGAATGTTATCAAAGTAGCGCCTAGAAGACACGACGACGACTGAAAGTAACTAGATGTTTGTATTTGCCTTAGAATATAACTTGAAATACTTGTATACGATCAAGATATTGGTCTTGGGAAAACACCACACTGACTTGTTAGATATAAGCGTATGCAAATCGAATGTAGATGATTATTCAGGTTAGCCTACGTTAGTAAAGGAACTTGATTCGAGTTCAAGCTGGGTGACGTTGGAAAATACAAAGAGTAATGTTCAAAGCTGACCTGGCAGATTTTTGACAAATCATGAAATGTATTTAAACAACTTATAGTGCAAATAATAGGTCATATTCGGTTAAATCCAAATAATTGGGAGAGTCGGTTATATCATGCCACTTTTTACTTTACCTTAAATATTTCGATTTTGTCAAGGCATAGCGAAATAAAGTTTCATAATTTACCTTGCTAAGACAAAGAAATCGGTTCCATACGTTCACTCTAACATCCATAAAAATGCTTTTTTCTAGAGGACTGCTATCGGTACGATTTAGCTGACTAGTCGTTTTAATCGTACCACCAAGTTTTTAAATCATACCAATTAATTAAAGACACTAAAATTTTGAACCGAATTATTTATTTTTTTATCGAAAGTAATAAAGAAACACACAATACCTTTTAGGCAAAATGTAAATAATTTTTTACTCACAGGTGATAAAGGAACAATTTTCAACACAGCTATAAGCTTTCTCATAAGAATAACAAGATAGTTAGAACTAAGATACCTTTAATCATTCAACAAAAAGGCAGAGTTAATGTGACCGCTTTTAGAAACAGTAACAATATTCTCTTTATAAATAAAATTTCTAATTACTTAATAATTTTGTTTACGGCTTGGCTGTGCAGTATATATATCACATACTGGTGACTGTCCCACTCACTTATTTTCTTGTCAAGACAACAGCAAGAACGTCATGCTCCCTCAGGCGGCATGGCTAGTGGTAGCGTCGGGTATCGGGTCACCCTCTTCCCTAAAATATGGTTGAGGAGGGTGATGGCTGGTGCTTGCGTTAACTCGTGAACGGGTGCTGCTAGCGGTGCCAGGTCGTTTTACTAATGATACTATGACTATTTTATTCCATTCTTGTTCAAATACTCTGGTCCCAGTTTGTCATGTTCGTATTGTGCATCCATAGGTCATTGCATCTGCTATGTAAGCAATTTGGTTGTGGCATGACATTGGCTCTCACAATCAGCTGTCTTGTGTTTGTTTTTTTTCATGTCACGGTCAATTTGTACTGTACCTATTTGTATTAATTTGATAATTCTGACTGAAAAAGAGTGCCAAGAGTTTTTTTCCGCCGGCTTTTTTTGTCTCTTGATCTACTGTAATATCTTATTTAACAACTATCAACAACTAGTTAAAGCCGAAGTATGTGATGACTGACTTCATCAAGTGTTTTGTGAAATTCCTAAGATGAATAAAAGTTTTTTGAATTTTTTTTTTTTAATTAAAGGCGCACCATTTGCTAGTTCCGGATTTTTTCTCATCCTTTTAAATATAAGCATATGAGGGACAAAGTGGCCCAATACACCAGCGCAGCAAACGGCAGTGGTATTGACATCTCGTTCTCCTCTAGTAGCAGCGCCAATTTGCTTCTTTCCCTTTAACTCTACAATTTTTGAGCTTTTTTTGGACGGTAGAAAATCCACTTTCGTCTAAATTGAAGATATTGGTAGGTTCTATACCATTTTTATCTACAATCTTCTCCAATAAATCAAAAAAGTGAAATACGTTCTCTCTTTGAATCCTTTGATTCTATTCAAAGAGGTATTTTCGGGTTGTCGTCGTTGTGCTTTTCATAAATTTGTAGAACCATGCTTTGCCAGACATGCGTTTTTCTTTATTAAAATTATTTTGAATTTGACGGATTTCAGCAATTTCAGACGTCGAATATCACTTATTGTTAAACCAAACATGTGTGTTTCGAGGTGAAGAATATTCTCGGCCAGCTTATTTTCAGTTTCAGCGTCGAAGATAACCGGTCTCCCTTTTTGGATTTTCTTATCAACAGCAATCTTATTTTTTTTTATATGCCTTAGAAGGTTTTGGAATATTATAAGTTTATGAAATTATATTCAAACTTTATTCTGTTTTCGTAAGCCACAATAGCTGCTTCTAGGTCCTCCTGATTCCATTTATAATATTTAATTCTAGCTTTAGGATCCGTCATCTATAAGAATAAAAAAACAGTCTGCAAAACATTGGTACTTTTAGACAAGTCGGCTATATCGTACCTGTACAATTTTCTCTACACGACTCTCACATATACCTCCCATATATTAGAAACCGCAGTAAGGACTTTAATATTCCATTCTCTCAAGTTACTTAATAGACTAGACGTATCTTCCACTTGAAATGAAAATTCCGATATCGTTTCTAAGAAATTAAATCAAGTCTGTACCAATAGTTAAGATATAAACTGGCAGTGTTTCAATGATAATCATCTTTATACATTCACATACCTCACAAAAAGTAGTTTGACAGGTCAGAGATTGTATGGACCGTGAACATGACTCTTTACTTAGCTTTTTTATTGTGGGCTTAACCCGCATTTGATCTCAATGTCGTCTAATGCTTAGCGAAGATGAATTCGGATGTCAAACACGCACACGGGTCTGGATGGAACTGACTCTTCATAAAACATTACCGAAACACGGTGATATGCAAGAAGCATGCATGGTCGCTAGTAAAGTGAACCGTAAATAGGTCGTACAAATGGGCCAATGGTACGCCATACCATTGGCCCATTTGTCACCTTTTACGACACGTTTATCCAGGAGCAGTAGGGCTATTCTAAGCATATTTTTGATTTCAACATCAGGACGCAGATCGTGAGAATCACCAAAAGAGGGTTACAATTCTTCATATTTAACCTATTGAGATATGAAAAACTATCACCATGCTCATTTTAGCTGTTAAAAGCTAATCGTTATGATATAATAAACGTCAACAGACGCTTAAAATTGAGAAAATATGGAAGAACATTCCTTTGTATTTTTCAGATTTAATCCAGTAAATCAATACAAATTGATTTAAAAAAATACTTTTTGAACACTGAAGAAATCAATAAATATAGTCATGTACTTTTCAACAAAGTCTTGTTATATTAAAGCCCTAAAATCTATTTAAGTTTTACGTAAATTCGCCATTAAAAAATGTGTGAATCACGTGCATCCCGAGCGTACGATTTAGTACTCTCATCGTCATTGCGTTTTTGAATTTCAAGGCGACACCACGCGTGATTGATGCATCAGAAAAGTAAATTAAAAAGCTAAGGCTAGTAAAAAAAAACTACTCTTATGCTAGTTTACCAACAGACAGTCCTTTAATTCCAAAAATTTTGATATGCTGTACATATTCAACTTTAAATAATAACTCAACGTGGAATGTTTGTTGCAAAACATTTTGGCGCTGCGGTCGCGCAAAATCGATGTCGCTCTCGTACGTTCTAGGCCCTTAATCATTCAGGAGCAGAGCTCTTTTATGTTTTTTTTTATTGCGAAATTTTCAAAGGCTGCATCTATAATGAAAATGAAATATTCCGCGTTAATACGAATATTTCATTTCAATAAAGCTTTTCAATGTCCCTTAGAACTACGATTGCGTAATGCTATTCTCTGATCTATATCAAAGCAGTATCCTTCTTGGAAAATAACAAGTAGTATGCTTGTCCTACAGACTACACAAAGATTTCATTAAATAGGTTTCCTGAGATGGATAAAATAGACATCCCATCAAAGACATAAAACTGAAAGGAACGCCAAGTTTAGTTCTAAGAACATGCGTCTTTGTCGACTTCGACTACAAAAGAGCTGAAAACTATTTAAGTGCCAAGTAATGTGCAGAAAGCCCTATATTTAAGTTACTTGTAATTAAAGTTCAAGACTAGACTTTGCTAGTTTTCACGTACAGCAATAAAACTGGTAATAAAGACATTTACATGCCAAAAACACTTGTTTCATTTAGATTATAGCTTTGTTTGTAGTACGATGGTGATAATCTTTTCTTTGTATTTCTTTATTTATTGGCTGCTTTTTTTTTTGTTTTTCCGCCAAGGAAAGTCTTTAGCACCCACTAAAGCAAGTTCTAGCAGGAGGAAAATGAATGCTGTTACGGACGAAAGGGAATTCTAAAGAGCTGCTAATCCCAGTGGCTAGCAGGTATAGAGTACCCAGACAGTGTGGGAACTGCAAGAGCGGCCACGAGACTCCTCAGAACCTGAGTATACCTACTAAACATCCCCCTTTAATGATCCGCCTTGACAAAAGCCCTGGATCGATTATTGGAACGGGATATATTGGACTTTTTAGTTGGCATGAAAAATCTTATTCCTTGAGTGCACGGATGTGAAACTTGGTATAAAGTTTCTTTCAATGAGTGGCTGGTTGTTTTATGGAAAGAGTTTCTGAAATTCCCACAGGAATGATAATTTAGCGCGTACGAAATTGCTGGAACATTACAAATATGATGACTCAAACCGAATCGTATAATGTATCGTGGGCATCCATATAAATTGTAATGATGTTTGGATGTATGGATGTACAGATGTTTATCTATATCTATTCTATACTTACAATAAATCTGTAGAAGTAAAAATTCTGTACATTGAAAATATCAAAAAAATAAATGGCAGGGGTGTTTCTAGACCGACACTTAACCCAAAAATGTGATAAAAACTTTATTTGTCTGTCTGTTTGTTCAGGTATCACGCAAAAACCACCAGTTCGATTACTATGAAATTTGGTATAATTATTCTTTAATATCCTGGGCACCACACCGGGTACTTTTTATCTCAGAAAAGTATACACAATAAAAAACAAACTTCATTTTGCGTTTTGCGGTTCGATCCCTAGACCCGATTACTGTACCAACCGCAAATAATAAGCGTTTGTTCTTATTACCATTCTATAAATTGTATGTTTTAACTGCTACTTGCAATTCTAAACCGTGCTTTTCAGTGTGACCTTTTTATCTCTTTTAGTTTTTACTAAGTACAGTTTGAGGTAGAGTTATTTAGTTTTATTTCTACAAGTCGTAGTTATAGATTTTAATTTTAAAGTATAGGTATCTAGTCTAGGTATATTATGGTGATATTGTACGTGGTGACCGTAGGTTATTTTATAATACTGTTAGGTAGGATTAGTCATATATGTATTAAGTAGTGTTAGGGATTTTGCTTATTTATTGAGTTTAGATTAGTTAACATCAGAAATAGTTTTATTTAGGTAGGTAGGTATTTTATTTTCTGTTATAGAATTTATTTGTTTTATTAGGTACCTAGATACTGAGAATTACTTTCATAAGGCGTAGACCGTATAGATTTTCTATTTGAGCTTAGCCGTAAATCAGTGTTGATAGCTATTCGAACGTATTAATATTACTATTAACTACCTATTAGAAACTTTGGAAAACAGAGTTTCAAATATGACATCCGAGCAAAAATTGTTATTTGACTGTGTCTGCCTTAGTGTTAATAATACTTTGGGAGAAGGTCTATTAGGAATAGCAGGCAGTTTTGTAATAAACATTTGCACGCTATCTTTAAGCAGAAATTGTTGATCCACACAAAATATTTAACCAACTTTTGTAAATAAATATATTTTGTAATACCACAGGTCTTCTTTTTATTAATTTGATACTTTAGTTTACAGTACAGACAGATAATGTAAATGAAAAAAAGGCAGTGTGTTTAGTAAGCACAAATTGGCGGTCTTATCGCTGAAGAGTGATTTCTTCCAGACATCCATCGTAAAAATAGGTTAAACACGATTCATAATTATTAAAATCTAGTAAAAAATGTTTAGCTACACCAACTTTATCATGAGTTTAAAATTATTAAGAAATTGTTACAGAAATTAATCTCGTCACGTTAGTGCAAAAATGAATTGAACCGTTCTACGTCTCTACTATGAATGTGAAATCGCTGTTAAAAACACACGTGATATAATTTATGTTTGTAATATCAACGCCATAATTGAAGTGATGTCTCGATTAATTTATTAAAGAACAATGCTTGCAATTAAATCATCATATTATCTTGACTTGCGATATAAAGTTAATATACAGAAATAACTCATTGTTTTTCAAACAAAAGAGCATCTGTGTATCGTGTCTAAGGGACATTAATCCATAATACTATAATATTAGAGTTTTTTTTTGTTTTAATATTTTACACAACGTAATAAAAATCCATTATGCGTTATTTTTTTTTGTCTATTACTATGGCACTAAAAAAAATAATCAATTAAACTGGATTTGCTGCCTGTCAAACCTCTGGTAGTAGGGACAGACAAACTCTCATAAATAACTACACAATAAAATTTAAAAAGACTAATAATAAATTGATATTTGTCGGTACTAATTTTACTTTCCCTTACGTATGAAACAAGGTCATAGAGGGTCATGCAGGGTCACGGGAAAACCATAGTTGTATCCCTAGCTGTTACTAAGGTCTTTGACATGCCTGATTTGATTCTTTCTGCAGCAACGTATTGAAACCTTACGTAAATGCTTTGCCCACTAACTCCTTAGACATATTAAGGTAGTCATAATAATGCTCGAATTTCCAAGCATGTTTGAGGAAAGGCATTTTATTTAATACTGTGAATCCTGAAAATTATTACTTATTAGAAATTTGCTTTTCAAAAATTAAGCTGTAGTGTCTACCGTTACAATACCTTGTATCTTGAGTCATCCTACTGTCACGTCGTCGTCATCCCGAGTTGTTATTTACAGAACCTTTATATTTCCCGTTCCCGTGGAAATTTCGGGAATTTCTTTCATACCACAACCAGTCACTCATTGACGAACTTTTATGCCAAGTATCACATCCGTGTACTCAAGGAATAAGATTTTTCAAACATTCTAAAATGTCCAATAATTCCCGTTCCCGTGGGAATTTTGGGAATTCCTTCCTTGGTGCTCCCCCACAACATTCAAGGATTGTATGTTCCAAATTTCAGCTCACTACGGCCAATAGTGTTGGCTGTGCATTGTCACAGTCAGTAACGGAAGAGTTTTATATATTAAGACGAGCGTTTGCCCGCGACTTCGTACACGTATAAACTCAAAAGTCCTACATCATATATTTCCCGTTCCCGGGGAAATTTCGGGAATTCCTTTCATAAAACAATTAGTCACTTTTTGAAGAACCTTTATGTTATGTATCGTATCCGTACACTCAAGGAATAAGATTTTTCATACAAACTAAAATGTCCAATAATTCCCGTTCCCGTGGGAATTTCGGGAATTCCTTCCTTAGTGCACCCCTACATCCCCTAAAGAATGTATGTTCCATATTTCAGCTCTCTACGCCCAGTAGTTACGGCTTTACGTTGTCTGTCAGTCACTCAGTAACTCAGTCAGTAACGGAACAGTTTTATATAGGTATATTGATTAACTTTATTAATTCATGACTATTTCAAGAACAAAAAAGCACGTTTTTCATTATCGATCGAAAAGCACGTTTTTCGATCATATAAAAAACGTGTATCGATCAAATGATTTCAGTATCGTCCACACTGTTATAAACGGTGGTTGTAAACAAGCCTCCAAACAAGAACACAAACCAAGGTCACGCTTAGCCACGCCCCAAATCGTCAGTGCGCCTTGATCTCTCGCGTTGGCAACATCTTCGCGATGGCAGTTTTGTATACAATTGAGGATATAAAGAACGAAAGGTTGAAAGCCTAAAGGTTGTAGCCTGCTCGACGCAATCCGTGAATTGTCGGTTTTTTTAAAAACATCAAAGGGACTCCGATTGCAAATTGGATAATTACGAGAGCAACTTCAAAATGTGATTTTTTGTTTGTTAAGATATCGTAACGGTTTTCATGTCAAATGAAAGCTCTGGGTATAAAACCAATTTATCTATTTGAATCATGTAAATCAGTTTACTCGTGTAGGAGATGATTTAAGAATTAATTTGTATCGTGAAATTGTAAACAACCAGAACTTTTAAAGTTTTTGTTTTATCATCTGTAGTTCTTTTATACAATTCTGTGCGCCGCCAACGTCGCTGCATCGAGGCTTTCGGAATTTATTCATGAGTACAACGATTAGCTTTTGCTCATGACTCCGTTGGCGAATAAACATTGTCTATCTAATATCCATAGCATAAGTTTTAAGAAAACGTTATTTGGCCTAGATAATGTGGTGTGAATGTTGGAAATATTTTTTTTTTTTTATTTTACCTAACCAGACACCCATTGATTTTAGGTGACTTTCCTTGATGCACTCTCTACGCCTAGTAGTTTTGGCTGTATGTTGTCTATCAGTCACTCAGGCGAGTTTTAATATATGTATGATACTGAAAAAATTAGAGCACGAATGAGGTCTTCGAACTCTCGTCGGATTTATTAATTTTGTGAAGTGTCGCGGAGAGAGGTATTATCAAATGCCGAGCATTAAAAAACCGACTTCACTAACATTTTTAAATCCTTGTCAAAACTTTGGCTGAAGTGAAATGTCATCTGTGGAGGTATATATCCTCCGCTTTCATACATACCTATTTGTTACGTAGGTACTGAATCGATTTCCATTAAATTTCTATGGGCCACCTCTGACTTATTTTGATCTATCAAATGAAACAAGAATGTTCAAAGTCGATTCATAATTGACCAAAAATCCACATAATCATTTTGATATAGCTTTCTTTTGCAGCAAAATAGGTCTGCGAAATGAAGATAAACTGTTTCAAAATATTATCTTTAAATATTCGTTGTTGTCTTTACCTTTATAAATTAATATTAATAAAGGTAAACAAAAGAAGAATAAGTTAAGATCGAAAACAAATAACTTTGTTATCCTTTTGAAATGCGAAACACAACCACACTTTGTTTATTTAAATCAAGCCTGTGCACTTTGTAATCATATAATTGGAAGTGTATACTGTAAAGATTCATAAAAGATTTTTAATTAAAATTTCCTTTTATTCCAGTTAAAAGGGATTGGGGATACACGCTGGCAATACTATATACTACAAGCGTTCAAAATAAAACAAATTTGATGGAAATAATAATTTGTTTGATTTTGCTGACACTTACCGCGTAGGGGTTTTCAGTTGCCTCTACTTTTTTCGATACGATCATGTTAACGATGTTTCGATGAGAAATCTATTGAATATTAATTTTATAATATATAAATTTGTTTAAGATTTACATTGCCGATTACAAAAATTTAGAGAACGTACCGACATAGTGAGCCTATCTATTGAACAAACTATTGAAATATCCTGTGTAGAATTGACAAACTGCATAATTGTTTGTATATATAGACCCCCTAAATCACACTATGATAGTTTTGAACTTGTTTTAGAACAAGTATTGGATAAATTATGTAATAAAACTAAGAAAATATTTGTTTGCGGGGACTTTAATGTTAATTTATTAGAAAATTCATCATTGAGTAAAAAACTAATAAATTTGTTTAAATGTAATAATCTTAGTAACCTGTTCCTAGAACCAACTAGAATAACAAGGACCAGTGCAACTTGCCTAGATAATGTGTTTTCTAATGTTACTCCGGTAAGTTCATCAGTTATAAATAAACTAAGTTCTGATCACAGCGGTCAGTTGGTTACTTTTAAATACTCAAAGAAAAAACAGGTTAATAAGAATATAATGGTTGTTCCGGTCAATAAAAAGCGTTTGGAGAGATTTAGATGTAGTATTATTAAAAATATGCCCCATATAGCCCACTCCAACAATGTAAATTTACAATACAGTAATTTAAGTAGTATAATAACTAAACAACATTAGAGTGTATTTATTCCGAAAAAAGTCTCTCCAAACAATTGTAAATCCTTCAGTGATTGGGCTACCACAGTTAGAAATAAGTAGAAAGCACCTATATGATCTCTATCATGAGAAATCATATAACAAAAGTGAAAGTTTTTGCAACTACGTTAGAATTTACTCAAAATTATTTAAAAGAGTATGAGCCGCAGCCAAATCTATATATCTAAGTAATAAGATAAAAAATAGTTCTAATAAGACTAAAACAACATGGAACATAATAAATAAGGAAACTGGAAAAGTTAAGGATCGCAATACTGAGTTTAAACTTGTAATTGACAATAAAACCATTAATGTAGATGAAAATGTTGCGACAGCATTCGAAAATTGTTTTGCTGACATTCCAGTTTCAACTACTAAATTGTTAAATTCTTCACCTGTGGTGGCTGAATCATTGCTGAAAAATCCTGTAAGTGAGTGCAAGGAGTCTTTCAAGTTCAAACCCATAGACACCGGGGACATTTTTAAAACATTTAAGACAATTGATGTTAAAAAGACAACTGATTTGTGGGGCATATCTGTTGAAATCTTAAGTTCTATCATAGATGTAATAGCTCCTTGCCTTGTTGAAATATTTAACAACTGTATTATAAGTGGGGAGTTTCCTGATTTAATGAAGCATAGTAAGGTTATTCCTTTATTTAAATCAGGTAGCTCTACGGACCCTACTAATTTTAGACCAATTTCGATTTTACCAACATGTAGCAAAATTTATGAAAAAATTATTCTCAACCAGCTATTAGCTCACTTCACAAAAAACAACTTACTTCATAACAAACAATTTGGATTCACAAGGGGTCGTTCGACAACTGATGCTGGTGTTGAACTGTTTGAAGTAATAGCTGGTGCCTGGGAGGGGTCACAGGATGCTCTAGGTGTATTTTGTGACCTATCCAAGGCATTTGACTGTGTTCAGCATGACACTCTCATCAGGAAACTCCACCACTACGGCATCAAAGGCACTGACCTCAAACTTTTGAATTCTTACCTAAGTGATAGAATCCTGAAGGTTGAGGTTAACCGGAAAAGGTCAGCTGGGTCGGTTGTGAGAATGGGAGTGCCTCAAGGTTCAATTCTGGGCCCATTTTTATTTTTAGTCTATATAAATGATCTACCCTATATGGTAGGAAATAATCACGATATTGTATTGTTTGCTGATGACACATCATTAATTTTTAAAATGATAAGGCAGAAAACCAACTACGACGATGTAAACAATGCTCTCTCTAATGTAGTACAGTGGTTTAATGTAAATAATCTAGCTTTCAATGATAAAAAAACTAAATGTATAAAATTCTCCGCACCAAATGTAAAACAAGTTGAGTCTGATCTGCGGCTTAATGGGAACAGGTTGAATCTAGTAGATAACACTGTTTTTCTTGGAATTACCTTAGATTCTAAATTGCAATGGGCGCCCATATCTTACAGCTAGCGAGTAGACTTAGTTCTGCAGCGTTCGCGGTAAAGAAAATTCGCTCATTGACTGATGTTAATACGGCGAAGCTGGTTTATTTTAGTAATTTTCATAGTATTATGTCCTACGGCATCCTACTTTGGGGCAATGCCGCAGACATTGACACGATATTTACACTGCAGAAAAGGGCTATTCGTGGAATGTATAAACTTGGAAGTAGAGAATCTCTAAGAGAAAAGTTTAAAGAGATTGGTATCTTGACCTTTGCATCACAATATACAGTGTGGAAAAAAAATAGTGGCCCTGGAGGGAAACTGCCTTAAATCCTATAGTTAGCTTATTTTACTTTAAGGAAACATTCCTTTATTTTTAAAAAGAAACAAAACTGCATTCAAGGATTTTCTTAAATTTGCTTGTAACACCCGGGACTCGAACCAGTAAAAATTAAAAAAAATTAAGATTTGTTATTTTACTATACTAATTGATAGGATAATTGTTCAGGATAAAATTTCTCTAACAAACATTTGGTCTCACACTCGTCTGTCATACAAGATATCCATGAAAAATAACTACACAAGTTTACATACATTACCTAGTATGGTTCACTTTCAACAAGTAAAAGATACGTTATAATTCTCTTATCTCTCTAACATTCAAATAATGGAGTTCAATTCGTTCGTATGAAGTACAAGCTTGCTAATTAATTTATTTCTAAGTACCTTGTTGAAGAATTCTACAAGAAAATCGTTTAATGGTAATAATATCTCTATGCACTTCTTACACGATATTACTTCCTACACGGTACGAGGCGTTTTGACGAAAAGTTTAAAAATGGAACGTTTGAATTTTTTTGCAATGCGGGACAGCAATTTTAAAATTCGAACGAATATTTCGAACATTTTTATCGATTTTATTTAGTATTGCTTCCATTACGTAATTGTGTGATCATGGCGTATCACGAACAATTCGACTTATTAGAAGCTTTCTTTGCAAGCAACAAGAACTGCGATTTAGCTCTACAGTGGTATCGCGAGAGGTATCCAGATAGACAAATACCATCAAGAAGAGCTTTGTCGCGAATGGTGAAAAATTTAGTCAATATTGGAAGTTTCAAAAAACGTTTAGGACGCCCACAGCAACAAAATCCAGACTTTTCCGATTTTGATTTCAATATTTTGACATATTTTGAGTGTTACCCGAAAGCTTCTAGTAGAGAAGCTGCTCAAGAGATAGGCACCAGCCATACTCGGGTACTTAATGTTTTGTAAAAATACAAATACAAATGTTATCGTGATGGGCGATTGGTGCAGAAACTACATCCCGGAGATAGTCAAAGAAGATTAGAGTTCTGTCAGAATATTCAAACAGAAATAGCCCGCAACCCAAATTTCTTAGACTACATTGTATGGTCTGACGAAACAAATTTTAGTAATAATGGAATGTATAACAGACATAACAATCATTATTGGTCCCGTCAAAATCCATTCCGTGTTCGTGAAACAAGCAATCAGATCAGATTTTCGTTTAATGTATGGTGTGGAATCGAAAGCAATATGGTTGTTTTGGTGTACATTTACGAAGGACATCTGAATACGGCAAAATACGTTGAAATATTAGAGCTTTTACAAAATCAATTAAACCATCTACCGGAAGAGGAACGAAATAATATCATTTTTCAACAAGATGGTGCACCTAGCAGAATTTCCAGGGCTTACCTTAATGAAAATTTCAATGTCTGGATAGGTACAAACGGGACGATTAGATGGCCTGCAAGAAGTCCAGACCTGACGCCTCTAGACTACTTTTTATGGGGTCATGTAAAAAATATTATTTATAAAACGTGTTATGAGACTGTACAAGAGCTAAGGGTCGCGGTAAAAAATGTGATTAGGGGCATACACCACAACACTTTGCTGAAGGCTACAAGAAATGAATTTCAACGAAGATTAAATTTGTGTATCCGGAACGAGGGGGCTCATTTCGAACAATTTATCAGTTAAATTATTAAAGTGTAACAAATTGATAATAAAATAAAATAAATTTTAAGATTTCACGTTTTCTTTTTATTTTAAAGACCTAATGTTTGTTAGAGAAATTTTATCCTGAACAATTATCCTATCGATTAGTATAGTAAAATAACGAATCTTTATTTTTTTAATTTTTAGCTGGTTCGAGTCCCGCGGGCGTTACAAGCGAATTTTAGAAAATCTTTAAATGCAGTTTTGTTTCTTTTTAAAAATAAAGGAATGTTTCCTTAAAGTAAAATAAGCTAACTATAGGATTTAAGGTAGTTTCCCTCCAGGGTCACTATTATTTTTCCACACTGAAAACATTATGTATATTTATAAGAATAGTAGTAAATTTAAAACCATGAAAGATAAGCATGATAAAAATTATTCTGTAATGACAAGGAACGACCATAAATTAGCGTTTCCCAAATTAAGGCTGGCTAAAAGCACCAAATCATTTATGGAAATGTCAATACGTATTTATAATAAAATACCACAGTCAATTCAATCTCTAACGTTTAATAAATTTAAAAGAACTATCAAAGAAACATTATGCAAAAAAGGCTACTATAAACTCAAAGATTATTTAGATGACAAAAGAGCGTGGGATTGATGTCTCCACAGGTTATTTCCAAATATTAAACATTAATCACTATGTAAGCAGCTTGGCTGCGACATGATATTGGCAAGCACGAATAGCTGTCTTCTGTTTGTTTGTTCATGTCATAGCAGAGCTGTATTGCTGCCAAATTGTACCTATAATAAGCACTTTTTATAAAAGAGTGCCGAGAGTTTTTTTTTCCGCCGGCTTTTTTCCTCTCGGTCTACCTAGGGTTCTACTTTCATTTTGTTTTTTAAAGCCGAAGAAGAAGTAGTAGTAGACATCACCAAGACATTGGTGGATAATGGGCGATCATTATCTTTATAAGCTGAGAGACGCACACTTCTCGACGGAGGCCTTCCCCAGGATTCTTCATGTCGTCCGGACCCGCGCCGCCCTCATCCAGCATTTGACGTTCGTAAAGTGTATACAAATTACCTACTACGAATAAAAAGTTTTCATTTTTCATTTTCATTCATTGGCTTATATTTTTTTAAGTGAAGGGATGGATATTCATGATGAACATAGATAGGTATTCACCGTCAAGTCATGGATGTAAAATGTTTGTCGGCGTAAGGTGCTCTTATACATCAACAGTGTGCCTGGCGGCGATAACGTAGTTGCACTCTGACAGAACTCCAATCTCTAGGCCTAATGACAGTGCAAGGATACAATGGAGGGCGATGAAGAACACGGAAGTAAATAATTACATCAAGTGATCCTAATGAATATAATATGGCTATAATAATGGCTGTATAGCGATAAGGGCTCGTTGGATTGTCGCGTGATACGAAAGCATGAGAGTGCTAATAATTATAATCATATGAAATCCATGTCGTTTACCTTGTCAGCCCACTGAACCCCCTCCCCCCCCCCCCGTATAGTATTACACCCACAAGAGACTAAATGCTCTTTCTGATAAAGGCTGGGAGCCTACATGTTGTTTAAGTTTGTTAAAGGGATTGTCTGCTGTAGGTAAATAAGCATGTGATTGCTTTCGGGTTATTGGGGACTAGCTGTCCCTGCGACTTTGTTCGCGTCGACGACGAAACCTACCAATGATCTTTTTGTGTAAAGTGCTATTTGAGTAGAACGTTATTTATCGAGAAATATTTCTGTCCCGGCGCGGGCGCTTTGTGGCTAATTACAATAGAAAGCCAATTGTGTCTCGTTAGCGGTGATTATGAGGGTATATCGGTGATGATATTTTTGCTCGTGACATCGCTCGCGTTCTGTAAGATTTTCGTAGTAGAATTCTACTTTGGTACCTGTTTAGCAGGATAACCGATAACGACGCTGACATGTTTAAAAAAAATTTAATCACATTTTTGGGTTCCTTGTCGGTCTAGTAACAGTGCCATTTATTGTTATCATATTTTCAATGTAAAGAATTTTTACTTCTACAGATTTGTCATAAGTATAGAAGATAATTTAATTATAAACGACAAGGAGACACCTACTCCAGGACAAGGGCCTCTTCCAAGGTTCTGCTTATATCAAACTTTTACCCACGATCATTTATTCATATTATTAATAAATTCGTAACATATTTTTTCATAAGTTTATTTAACATTCTTCCCCATTGAACTCTCGGTTATTTTACTAACTTTAATTTTAATGAAAATAAGGAGGAAAAACCAACTTTACTGTATTTCGTTATAAATAACAAAATTTACATTTAAAATATAATTTGCTTATAAACAGAAACAGGAAGCGAAGTAAAAACTCTTTTTGGCACAATTACGGTTCAATCATATCTGTGTTGCAGTAATATGTTCTAATAGTGTTTTAATTTAAAATGGAGAGTATTTCAATTGGAGCACATAATCACGTTAAGTTAAAGTTAAGTAATTCCATCAGTTGATCGAAAATACAAGTAAGTTACAAAAACTTTCCAGTACTGGGTGCAAGTATATTTCTAATATTTATGTACAAAAATAGATAGTATGTAAGTTTGTATATTTTTATAGTTTATAAGCTTTGCTTTTTTTTTATTTCCCTTCGCATAAGTACTCAGTGAAAGTTACGAATTAGATAAGGTGTGTTAAATGAAAGTTACGTCTGTCATAAATAAATGCCAAAAACACTCCATAATAGTGATGGCCGCGAGCAGGACAAGAACTCATGGCTTTATTCTAACGAGGCAAATGTTGTTCGTTAACATAATATTACGAACAAAATTTGCCCCGTTTATGTCATATTATGTCAAAATTAGTTAACGGAATTGGGTTTACATGAATGAATAAGCCTAGAAATATTTCAATATCATAAAAAAAGTTTTTTTAAAGGAAGGTTAGGGTGCAAATAGGTTACATGGAATTGACAATGCCTCAGGGATAAGGCTACTTGTTTTTTTGCAATATTCGAAAACAGCCTTTCCTTCAATTAGTTTGTAAAAAAGATCACGCAATCTGTAAATAGTAACTGTATACAGGGTTAATTTTAATTAACGCATCACATCTTGCAGGCAGCCTCTCCACATCAATCCCAATGTTATGATATAGCTTTGCAGCTAAGACCACCCGAGACCAATTTCTTTACAGAAATTGTGAATCCCAGTTAAAGTGAAGCATTTCAATGTTTTAATAATGTTTTTAAGTTTTAGCATTTAAAATGCTCAATTATTCTTAAATAAATGAAAAATGTGATATACTTATAAAAATTACCCCACCAGGATTCGAACCTGGGACCTCTCTGAGCTAGGCTCAGTGGAAGAGCACTCGTCCGGCAAACGAGAGGTCCCAGGTTCGAATCCTGGTTGGGTAATTTTTATTTAGGTATCACATTTTTCATTTATCTAAGAATAATTAAGCATTTTAAATGCAAAAACTTAAAAACATTATTAATATTAATTTAGTTATTCAGTTAATTGTAGCAAGTCCCGTAAAATATTAATGAATTAAATTTTGATTGGAGTATTTTCTTTGAATAATTTAATAAACTATATTAAGCCTTCAACATTTTATATATTACTGCGACATTTATTTATGAACCATCTGATTATTTACAATAGATTGTATCTCTCTAATCGTTTTCATTTTGATGATAGTTCTGTAGGGTTCAATCTATTAGTCTTCGTGTTAAAAAATAAATGCGAGCTGATATCGGTTTTTCGTTGTGTACGTTTTGTATTTATTTTTATTTCTTTTTGTGATATAGTTATTTAACCCATTTAATGTCTATTTAATAAAAATCATATTTTTTCATAAAGTAATGATACCTGAGGGTAAGTGATCCACAAACTTTCACTCGACGCTTAAAATTCCTAGAACTATACTGGTCAGGAAAAATAGACGCAGACAGTTCATTAAAAATCTTGGACGTATAAAAAAGAACTGTCAAAGTGATTTGTTATTTTTTTTTGCATATACACCACATACGGATTGGAATAAAAAAATGATTGAAACATGTAATAAATCTGTAGGCGAACCGTGCCAATACTAAACCTACTAGGTATCAAGCTATTAGTTAATTTACTTATAGTTAATTTTCATAGCTTTGTTTTGGAAATAGTATTGTGATAATAATAAGTATGGCTGGGAGTCATCTGTGGTTCGCTTCCAGCATGAATTCAAAAAGCGGTTTTGCTTGAGACTGCCCGAATCGTTCGAACTTCGACGGTTTCTGTCTCTCTCGCCCTGATCCCCGAACGAGTGGTCAGATTGTGTTTAAAAGGCGTGTATTTTTGAAAGTCCAAATATGTCGATAATAATAAAAATTCTTTAATGTGCATCAATAGCACAGGTAACAACATGGTACATGATATGTTACAATATTTGTACAAAGGCTACAAATTATCAATGTGTAGATTTTTAATACATGCTACAGAATTTATTCATTTTATCAGGTATTTCTCATTTACTACAATAATAACATTTATCTAAGATATCGGTATTAAGAAAAGCAAAGCTTATAAACATTCGCAAAGACAAAATACCCGATGTATCAAGACGTAAAAAGGTTGTGAGAAAAACTTGGTTAACCTTCAACAATTACTTGTATAATATTTCCTGATGGCTTCACTATTGATGTATAGAACCTGTACGGAACCATTTTGAAGTGGACAGTGAGCCTTGTGCTAGTGCATGGTAATATTTACCTAATTGAGCAGCCATTGTAATGGCCGTATCGTGACAGTATACTGTATACAGTATACCACTTCATCAGTTCATTAGCTCTCCTCGACCATATTGAAGCTAGTCCGTATATTTTGATTATAAGCTTTAGTGGGTGTTTATAAATAGATATAAAACAAGCTAAACAAGTTTTTTTTAAATATCATATATCATATTATCATTAAGTATCGATCCATTAAGTTCAGTAATTGGTAGTGTTATAGTAATGTGAAATGCAAATTTTAGATGAATTCATATTAGTGATTGCGCGGAATGTTTTTTTGACTTTACCGAGTTGAAAACATAGGTACGTTGTTCAAATAGACACAAGCTAAGCGACCTTCAAAATATTCCGGCGACTCTTTAGAGATTTTGCATTGAGAAGACTGTCAAAAATAAACATAATTATGTTTGCGAATATTCAGAATGATGCCTTATTGAAGTGATAGTGAATGTTCGTGTTATACTTAGCATATCTTGCTATTTCGCATTGTCGTTTGTCGTAGGTACTTAAAAAAAGTTTTATAAAAACATACGTTACAAAAACGATCCAATTATGACCGAATTATTACGGTTTCGCATCACATGACACATGACAACACTTTGTAATGAGCCCGCTGCAGGGTATGAGTCTCTCCCTTGGATGACGTGGTGGTATAGGCCATTATCCACCAAGCTGGCCCAGTGCTGGATGGTAGATGTCAGAATTTTCAGGACGCCGAAATGGCTTCTGACAAACCCTAACGACTACTGTATACAAGTATACAGCACCCGGGACCGACTGCTTAACGTTCCCCTTCGAAGCACGGAAGTCCTCGTGAGAAATGAATGGTCGGCGGCCACCCATACAAGTGCCGACCGCGCCGAACGTTGCTTAACCTGTGATATCTTAAGGTACCGATACACGGTGACATCGACACCGACACTTGTGTCGACACAAGTGTCAGACGCGTCCACACGGTGAGCAATTTTTAGTGTCGACACTAGTTCTGAGATCGAGTGTCGCGGTCGAAGTGTATTGGCCGTCTACACGGAGCGATGCGCAATTCAGTGTCAGACACTCCATCGCCATGAATCGATATTTACGGACTTAGTTAAAATTAAGAAATGAATATCTACTATTAATTTTACATAACCGGGAATCGAACCTGGTCAAAATATCGTTTGCATTTATGAAAAGGCACATTTTATTTAAAATATGACATCAGTTGCAAAAAATGTATTCCATTTTCAAATTTCAAATGAAATGGCACGCCCGCTGAATAAATGCGTTCTTATTAACCGACTTTTAAAAAGGAGGTTATCAATTGCACCCGTAGGTATCTGTACCTATGTATGCTTAGATCTTTAAAATTATGCAACGGATTTTGATGCGGTTTTTTTTAATGGATAGACTGATTCTTAAGGAAGGTTATTATGTATAATACATGCATAATATAGTAGAGAAACACTGATATTAGATGTTTCTAATGTGATGTCGTAAATAAGCACGTTCTTTTGCGCTTATATTGCAAACGCTGGCTGAACCCTACGAGATAGACCAAAATGATGTACTACAGTATTGTCCACCTTAAAAAGTTCAACCAAAAAGTTCGCGATGGTATATGTCTATCTCTTAGGGATAACCCACCATAACCATATTTATCCTTTACTAAAAAATGGTTATTTACGAAGTGATTTTAAACAATACAGCATTCATTCTTATCCAATTAAGTACCTTTAATAAATTGTGCATTTATTATAGATCAATATGCTTTTTACAGCATGTAATTTAAGTGAATATTTCCGAAGATATTACAAATTTAAAATGCACGCGCGTGCCGCCGTCATGTTGCTCTAGCTAAAAGTTTCGCGCACGACCGAAAACCGCGACACTGGTCTCAGACACTGCGCACGTCGCGTCTACACGGCAGCTAGAGCGACACCAAGCTAGAGCGCCCCTAGAGCTGCAACCGAGTGTCGCGGCACATGACACACACGGACACTCGGTGTATACACTGAGTGTCAAGTGTCAGGTGTCGTCGTGTATCCGTAGCTTTATGATACACACAATAACCACGGCGCCACGACGACTTCGGTTTCACATATCATTATTGTAATGAATCAGCGAGAGCATACAATCAAAGTTGATAAGTTTCGTTGATATAAGATCTAGTTACACCTCTTCATTGATACAGAAAATCGAAAATAAGTATTAGCATAACAATTGGTTAAATCTTTTAATAATAAAAACTAAAAGTTGAACCTGAAAATTAAAACAAAATCAATAGCCTGTATATTTTTTATTTATGTTGGCCCTCAATTAACTAGAACCAGAGCTAGAACACAAAAAATGGTCACTTCATGCTTACAAAAATCACGACAAAAATATCGCTTGCAACGCAAAGTGTTACTCGCACAGGTGAAATCAATAGAAATAAATAAGAATAGGAAATTTTGTTTTACTGTTAAAATTGTAAAATAATAATTGAAATTGTTCAACCACTTTGGGCCTTGTTTAAAAAAACACACACGTAAATACAGAAAGTGTCTTATGCACATAGTCTTTCCTTATTTTGTTGCATTATTTTAAAACTAGCTGTTGCGCGCGGTTTAACCCGCGGGAATTTCTGGTTAAAAAGTAGCCTATGTGCTATTCCAGACTGTACACTATTACTATGCCAAATTTCATCCAAATCCGTTGAGCCGTTCTCCCGTGATAGAGGAACAACAAAGGCGGATCTTTGGTTACGTGAAATAATGAGCGTTTACAAATCTAATAATCAATTAACTTAATAACTTATTCATCTACGAATTTTCAACACGTTGCCGTTGGTTTAAAGTGTGTTACGTTTTAACAATAAATAAAATTCGTCGAAAAATTGAATTGCAAGTGCCAAAGACATACAAAACATATAATATTCAAAATACAATATCTTTTCGTGTAACGTTCGTCTACGAGTATTTTTTGCACTGTGTTACTCAGGAATGACTTCCGAATCTAATATAAAATTCTCGTGTCACAGTTTTCGTTGCCATACTCCTCCGAAACGGCTTGACCGATTTTGATGAAATTTTTTGTCTTATCCGGTATCTATGAGAATCGGCTAACACCTATTTTTTTTTTATTTATATGGCAAAACAACGTTTGCCGGGTCAGCTAGTAGTCTTATATGTTTTTGTTTGTTAAACGCCACAAAATAACATCAACTTAAATCATGTATGGCCCGCTGCCACTGTTCTTTCAAATAAAAATTAATACTGTTTGATTATTTGGACAGCTGTATTCGATGTCTAGTTTTGTACTTTGTATTTCAAAAATAATGTCGTCAATGTTTTTATACCGGACGTATTATTGCCGTCAGTCAAGACAAAAAGAATGATTGACATTTCAATTGAAGTTGTTTAGAAAAAAGTATAAAGTATTTGTTAAAACTTATTCCTGGGATTTTTTCAATGTCCTTCAAATTAGAAATAAATACCTACATATTCATATTTTAAACAGATAAAAATTATCGTCAAAACTCGGTTCCTACGTTTGATTTGACATTGATTGAAGCTTTATACATTACACCTTTAAATATATGTATGATATCCATAAATATAAATCGATAGACTGTAAAGTATTTACCTACATTATTTGCTTGCTTGATCTATATTGCAAACACGTTCATTATACTTAATAATAAATTAGTTGCAAAACTCTGTATATTTTATTAAAGTATATTTTATCTCGTAGAGCTTGCCACTTATATCCTCGATTCACAATCAAGAAGATTAACCAACACTCTATACGTTTTTCATTTAAAAAATGTATTTACTTAGATAGAAAATAATTAAGATCGATTGATGTTACCTTTATTAAGTTAATAATTATTTCAGACATTCCCATTACACTATCCTAAATGAATTCGGAAATTGTGTAATGTAAACTAAATAACAAATTAATAACAAAATAATAAAATATTTTTGTAAACCATATAATTTATTTTCAAAGACCAAGGAAGTACAGAATATTAAATGACACTTCTAATTTCATTTAAATTAGTCCTGACAATACTATTCTAAGAGAAATATGAACATAGGTTGTATGAATTAAAATTTAAGCTTTTATTTATAAATGTTCTTGTAAACGTCACAATACGCGATATTAAATTCACCTCACGTCTACAATCTTAAAATCTCGACGGTTAGAGAATAAAGTCCACCGCAGTAGGTCAACATCTCCCACTAACCGTTGACCGTGACAATGAAACCATGGCAAAACCAATGTTTTAAGGTTAACCACGTTACTATTATAATACTAATAGTATTAAATAATATTTAGATATCTGCATTACTAACTTGGTAGAACACCTTGTGTTTATTTGAAGTACCTACCTAACAATGACTTAGATATCAATGTTTTGTTAGGTTAAGTATAAATTTAATGCTTTTTAATTTCTGCTATGCATAAGCACACCTGTGACAGAAACAAAATGAAGGCTTCTTATTAGTAGGTACGAGGCTCAAATAACGGTACGGCCTCTCAGATGGGCGCTCTCACTTTTGGTCGCAGTTTCACTGTTTCGCGCGGATTCGCCAAGAAATGAACGCCGCCATTTTTTAAATTTGGTAGAATAAATTTGCAGACACTTCTACTACAATTCATCTCAACTACCTGTGTGTCATTAAAAAATAACAGGAAAACACTGCGCGTGATTCGATCGAAGAATAATCGCAAATAAGCCTCGTCGCTAGACGGACCTGCGTGTTATAAGAATTAAAAAATAAAAAATATTTTAAAACTAAAGTGTTAATGATCTGTGTTTTTTTTAATTTCAAATTTAAATATTTTTTTCACAGTATTTAAACTATTTAAGTTCAACAGTGTTTAAAAAATGTTAGCGAAAGGTGCAAAGATTATTTTCAGTGTCTCTATTGTAGTTTTGATTATAAGCTTCATAGTGTCTTTTTGGGGGATACCAAAGCTTGTCAACAAGAAGATTCAAAATGTAAGTATGTTTTTTTTTTATTTTGACCTGTACTATATTTTTTTTAAATCGTGATGATTATTTTTTAATTGCCGCAAACATTGCTTAAAATCTTTACTAAATTTTTTATGATTTTTGTAAGATCTATAATGTCGTTTAAAAAAGACTCGTCATATGTACGAGAAAAAAATCTAATATCTATAAGTTCTTATAATGGGGTAGAAGTCACATAACCATACTCTAATATAATTCTTACAAATAGAAAAATACTATTTTATTCATTAATTTGTGAAACTAAAGGCATGGTAAGTAATGAGACCATTCAAAGATTAGATACCTTATTTTTTTTTTCACAACAAGTAGTAAATAAATAATAAAAATCGTTCTTAAAAGTTTAAATAGGTAGGTTATCATACATTGATCCTTTTTAGTAAAGTTTTAATATCTTCTACCTACGTGATGAGTTCTATCTAGCTATCCGAGCAAGTGTTTTAACGACTGGGCTATCGGAACATGGCTAATGTTTGTCAATATTAACTTTTGTTATACGATTTCCAATGAGAGTTCAAATGGTGCTTGCGGGTTTTTCAACTTTTATTTCTTTACTATCAATTTTATCATCTTCGTCTTAAATTAAAGTTAGTAACTGCAAATTACTATCGAAGAGATATTTTCTGGGTACTTATCGCAGAACCTTTCTGTGTTTTTATTGACTATTTACATACATACATAACTTCACGCCTGTATCCCTTATGGGGTTGGCAGAACACCAGAGGATACAAGACTATCCGATGTAACGTTTGACTTTGGAGGTATTATAATGATGTATAGAGACAGGGGGTCAGCCTATCGCCTTCAAAAATTGACTATTTCAAGTATTATAATAGACTTTTATTTATTTATTGCAAAATGAATAAGTTTCGGTCGTGTTTAGAATTGAATAACAGTCATAACAAATACAGTCAATGTGTTTAATAAATAAAAAATACTTTCAAGTTAAGGACTATATTAACTAAGTGACAATATTTATAAACAAAACAATAAATTGCATTATTATGAAGAAAAATATATTAACCTCTTATTAATAACATCAATTTTTTTTTCAAGTAACAAGACTCACTATTCACTGTTGTTTTAAATAAACTTATTCGTAACACCAATAATAAGAATATAAGTTATAAAAGCAAGATTTATGTTTTTAAATACAAATCATTCAAAACTATTAATATGAATTTAAAATTAATTATAAAACGGTCAGCATAGTCAATCCAAAGGATAATAACAATCAAAATAAATAGAAAAATAAAAGATGTCAACCTTAAAAATGGATTATAAAATAATACATGATTTGAAATAAATATAATTAAATGAAACTTAACCCAAATAACAGAATCAAATTTAAAATGAAAGGTGAGTAGGTAATGCAAAGGATATTTTAATAAAATGGTAAATAGTATTTTGTCTAAGTAAGTATGTAGGGTCAGCTAAGAATAATTCTTAAGAATGTCAAAAGAGGCAACTAATCTATAGTTGTAAGAAACTCGAGCTTTTTAGTCTTCATTTCGAGACTTGAGTCGTTTTTCAAGACTATGACTATTTATTCACATTGAGTCCGAGTCCTTTGAGTCTTCTGAGTTTTCCAAGTCCTTTTGAGTCCCTTAAGTTCTTTGAGCTAGACTGAGTCATGAACTTGAGTTGGTCTATCGTATATTTGTATTGCACCACGGGTGCACGTGAAACCCTTCATATAAATAAAGTGGACTGCAAAGCATCTGCATAACATCGTGCAAAACATCACTGTGGCATATAATCCGATAATGTTTAATAAATATAAAGAACCAGTTCCATATGAACATGTTCGTTTTACTTTTGATCTCATCCAGATTAAACATTAGGTGAGATTAAGGTCAAACGCGTGTTCGGGCACTAATATAAAAAGCTATCATTAAGGTTAGTACAAATTAACTTGATAAAGAATAATTTACGTGACTTGTCGATTTAGAAACAATGTTTCCATGTCATGCAATGTTGGAATATCAGAATTGTCCACGGCCTATAAAAGTTATTTAGGTATATAAAATTGAAGTAACTAGCTTTGAGCTACCTATATACGTTAAATTCGTCAGTTTCTTCTTAATTTAACCTAAATATGCTTAGTGAATACACGAAGTTTTGGCAAGTTCTGGATTGACTCCACCAAACTTTGATGATATATCTACATCATCGCCGATGCGAAGAAATTGTTAACAATTTTAGACAAGCTACAAATATTTAAATCTTCTTCATCATTTAAGAGTTGCCTCCAGCCAATCCTAACCTTACTGCCACCGCCGCTCTACCAGTAACGGTGACCCTTAAAATGATAGAAGTAATGATAAAAGAATATATGCTGAACGTTCCATCCACAGAGGGCCTAATATTGCTTTTTTAAACGAATAAACATGGGAGATATTTCATCACAACAAATCCCATTTTCACTAATCATTATCCGAACAAACATCGACAGACTAACTATTAACAATTAAATAAAAAAAGTTCCACTAGAAAAAAAACACTCATACATTTTTATCGGAAATTTTCAACATGCTTCTGCAAAAGAGATTCTTTGAATGTAAATGATAAAAATAAATGTTTACTATGCGATGATTTCTCAACACCATATTCGCGATAGTTCAGACCACTTGCCTACCGTTCATTGATCTCAAGTCTAAAGATAGTTTGTGTTAAGGATATCTATATTTTCACACGGGAAAAACCAACAGTGGGACATCTTATTCAATTTATTTAATCATAGTAACCTGTCTTCTTATTCTGAGTTTTTAGGTAGATAATGCCCATACTTACATACCATCAGCCACTAAAAGAGATAGTAATGAATTATTTAAGGTTCAGTTTGACGAGGTTAAAACAAAGTAAAATTTCACAAATTTAGATTGGCTTTCAACCAATTCATTAATGGCATTATGAATTGAATGGTCATACGGCAGAAAATTTGAAAAGATTAATCCGGCGACCAAAGAATTAAAAAGGATTGTTCTTTCCCAAGATACTTATTATTAAAATTATAAGATAAAATAAAATATACATTACTAATTCATTTCTTTCAATTACCTGCTCTTAAAGGTTTATTTTTTTAATGTTCGTGAATAATAAATCTCCAAGGGTTGCTTAATTCTTATATTTTATACGGCATCATGCCTTTTCAAATCTCGTTAAAGTATTTTCCACTTAACATGATTTTTCACTTATCGTTATATTTCAGCTAATGTACACAAAGTTTTAATGAATTATAATCAATTAAACTTTCCTCATAAACTACCCCGTACTGTAATTAAAGATCTTTAAGAGCATCGTCGTAAGGTTGCTTGCTTAACCGTGTTCTACCAGATACATTTTGGAGAGTGCGCCAGTGCTCTGTTTGAACAAATCAGACCGTCGTCATCCTTTTGCCATCGGACTACTAAACGCAGACAGAAATTCCTGACCAGTACCTATAATCCTGCAGGGCTAGCATGCAACCATCGATAAATAGTCGAATCGACAAGATAAATATTATTTTGTTATTTTATCCTATTATGTAAGCTAATATGCGCACCATAATAGATAGAATTACTCGATTTGATACCATGATTAAGACCACAGAACCAAATATGCCATAATCTTAATAAAATACTACCATATTCTAAGAAAATATCGATAAAAGGCCCGATTTATCGTTGTCGACGGTAGCATGCTGGTACTTTTAACCGTCGAGAAGATAGGTTAGGTAGATGGACGTGTACTACCTTAGTCTTCTTGTTCACTAACCATCAGTTGTCATGGATGATCCTTAATTTATATAAAAAAAGTTAATAGCGTTTGGACAGACACACAAACCTATGCGGTGAGGAAAGCTTTATTTTCTTCTAGTTACAATTATAAAAAAATTACAAAAGGAACATTTGTGCTATTTTGGGATATTTGAAGCGATATCTTAAAGAATTTTCTACGGTGTTTTTTAATATATCAACCAATAGTTTTTTGTTTTAAATATACAGTTCTTCATGTTTATACCAAGATAAACACGATAAAACCAATCCGCCAAAGGTGGTTGCTCTATGAAATAATTTTCCAAAGAAATATAGATAAATCTGTTCTATTCTGTACTTCTGTACTAGATCTGTACTTCGTGTGTTGTCCTATGTACTTAGTCCTTTTTATTATTTCAGAAACAATAACATATTGAGCTTAAGGAGAGTTTCAGCTTACGGAGTAACATTCATCCTTAGAAAGTTAAACTTAAAATGTTTAACTTGAAAAATATCCTTACTATTCCTAACAGGAGACGCATTGTCCAAATCGGTTATAATTATCAGAAAAATCCTTTGAACGGATTAAAATCATTAGAAATCTAACAGTATATAATCAGATATCCCAAGACTAAGCTGCATTACAATGCTTTCAAATATTTTTTTTATTATGGCACAAACTTTGCTTTAAAAACATCTCTATTTTTGAGTCAAAGGAAATCTAAAAGCCATCGGGTGAATGAAGTGAATCGTCGAGTTAATAGTAAGAACCTTGCAGTTGCGTGCTGTATCTATGACTAGACTATTGTATAGCTCAATTGCATGTTTTTTATAATCAACATGCAAAAGATTATGCTGTTATTTATCTCAGTGATTCTACTATTTAGAAAAACTATTTTAAAGTTGGATCTTTTTACTACTACATTCAATAGGTAGTTTTATAAACAGCACTTAACTATTAAAAATTGTTTTCACAAAGTATTGAAGTCATAGGTAATTTGATAATAGGTGATACGGACAGTACCTGTATTGAAAGAAACATTTTCAAACAGAAGCCCGAACTTGTAGAAAATGATTTATTGAGAAACATTTAATTGATCCATAAGTTTTTTATTGTGTCTATGAGTAGAGAAAATATGTAATAGTTAAGATTCCTTTGTGAGTATCAGTTATATTTTCTAAATTTTTATTTCAAACACTTAATTTTTAAGTTATGGATGGTTGAACTGAATTCATTTTTTTTTTGTTTGGGCAAATTTAAACTAAAAATCATGTCATTACCAAGTCTCGATGTCACAACTTTTCTGAATACTGCACTATTATTCACGTAGTCATGAAAATAAATTAATTTTATTAAAACCATTCGCACTTATTTGAGCTCCTGCAAGCAATGAGCTACTAATATATGAGATATATTAAAGTGCTACTACTACGACTGAATCCAAAAATTGGTTGAAAAAATTACGGTTCGAAAAGCAACTGGGAATTTTGACTGACAGTGCTTTCTCAACTTAGAATTAAATTACTGAAAAATATTACTTTATGTGAAAAACCATTCCATCAAAATCGTAAATTTAATTTAATCTCAAAAATCTCGATTGTTTTTTCAAAAAACATGAAAAACAGCGAAAGGTTCTTTAGCCGTGTAGGGTCGGCTTTGCTCTACGACCCTGGGTAAACGTGTCATACTCATAGACGGCCATTCAGGCCTTGATTGAAAACTATAGCTACATATGTATCCTCCTAAATGCGTGATAGTTTATTTCAATTATTTCATTTATATAAATCATTTATATATTACTTCCATGCTGGACTGGGAGTGAAAGAAAATCATAGAATGTGCCAGCTGCTTCTCTTCCCGGGCATACTGTAAAAGTCGGTTAAGGGACAGAGGTTTTATTGGCAATTTTGTGGGCGATAGGCTGACCCCCTGTCACTGCAATAGCCTCTCGCAATCATTATAATACCTCATTAGTCAAACGTGACATCAGTTGGTCTTACAACCTCTGATGTTCTGCCTACCCCATAAGGGATACAGGCGTGAAGTTATGTATGTATGTATAAATAGGGCTAATAATCTATTTTGTTGTTTACAAAAGCTATAGGTACATATAATCAAAGTCAAGACTAGATTTATGGCAATCTATAGGTATGTTTTTCAATGAATGGTGTTGACTCGTACAAAGTATCATGGGTATCATGTAGACATAAAATAGTAAGCAAATTACCTATTGTAGTCGCTTTGTCTATTACAATTCTAAGATAAACCCATTATCTTAAAGTCAACTCCATTGTTAAATAGGAATGTATGTTTTTTATAGAAAATGTAAGAGTTTTAATATCTTTATTTTTTTTTATATTACAGTAGTTATAGAAGTAGATAGCATAATATTGTTAGCCTCAACCATGCCTGTGGTGGTAAAAATAATAAAGCCGTTTCAATGCTTTTATAGCCATCAACAGCAATTAATATCAAATAAGTAAACTTGTTCCTTGATCTTACAACGGTAAAAACAATTTGTTCGATTTATTTGGATAGGCGAAGTTGCTATTGGAAAGAACTTTAATTTCAGCAGTATTTGGCAGTTCCGACATGGTGGAAATTCGTTCCAAATAGATTGTTTGTTTAAATACATAGGTAGATGGTAGAACGAATTAAAACAAGTGCCAGATTTCAATTCAAAGCAAACTTAATTTAAAAAATATTGCATTATTAGTCTTATTTGTAAAACAATAAACAATTAGGTATGTATATCAAATTTGAAACTTTCAACGACAAAACACAATGAAGTTTTAAAATATTTAAAATTTCCTCAATGTCGAGCAACACGGATATACAATTTTTTTCTGCAACAAAGACTCGGTTTTAAAGTGTTTATTTAAAATTAAATGGTGTTTTAAAAAATAGAATTAAGTTAAAGTTCTTACTCGTACATACTTTAATTTGATATGATTATGTCTCAACCTTTTTGATTAGGATCTACAGATTTGATAAAATTGAATTGAAAACGAATACTTATATTTAAAGAACTAGGATCTATCCAGGCTCGCTTATCTATCTACTATGGTCTTAGGGCCAACGCCGCGTTACGCGTGTCGTGTCGAGTTTCGCTAGTGAAATTTCATTGGTGTGCCTGTAAAGTCGTGTCAAGGGAATACTAAATCTCTAATTATTCGGCTAAACTTCGACTAAATTCTAAAAACGATGTACGAGTGCACGCGGAAACTAGCCACGTCCCACGCGCGCCTGCCGTACGTCCGTTTCGTCCGTGCGAGGCCACGTCGACGTGGCAGTTTTATATGAACACGTTGGCCCTTATCTCTTCAAATCACTTTTTTGCTTATGGTAACTAATCCCGCGTTCGACCTTCATATCACCTGATGGTGAATTAACATGAGATACAGCACACTGGCTTATAAAGGAACTACTTCTGATAAATTGTTGCCAGAAATTCTACTGACATTGAAATGTAATGACATGCTCTTTTTCCAAATTTAATAATACTTTACTAACTCTAGTTTTCCAAGTTAAAATTGTTACTAACATATGACGGATTACTGTTTTGCCAGTCGAAGCTTGCATCATCGCGCAATTTGCGATACACATTTCAGTCCGTTAGCGAAATACATAACGTCACGCCTGTATCCCTTATAGGGTAGGCAGAACACCAGAGGTTACAAGACCATCTGATGTCACGTTTGACAAATTTGGAGGTATTATAAAGATGAGGAGAGACTATTGTAGTGACAGGGGGTCAGCCTAACGCCCACAAAAACGCATTTAAAACCTCTGTCCCTTAACTGACTTTTACAGTATGCCTGGGAAGAGAAGCAGCTGGCACATTCTACGTTTTTCTTTCGCTCCCAGTTCAGAATGGAATAATATTTTTTTTATTATTATGTATACATAAAATAGCACGCCTACGGGCGGGAAGGCCCGACAATCTGACCAGACGGTCAGAAAGAAACCAGCCATCAAGCAAAAATTTTTGGTTCAGAGCAAAAGTATTAATGCGAAACCAATATTTGCATGCATGCTAGAAGGCTAGAAGCGGACCACCGATAAAACCCAGGCTTTTATTACAGAGGCAGACTTTATAAAGGGTTGGAGATAGCGAGAAGAGCTTTTAAGGGTCCCAAGTATAGATGCGAAGCAGGTTATTAACGATTTTAACAACGCGGTTATATATGCATTTTTCGTTATTAACGGTTAATTAACCGCATTATATGCTTGTTACGGTTAAATATCACCGCGAGATGTCGCCGCTAACGGACTAAAATTTGTATCGCAAATTGCGCGATGATGCAAGCTTCGACTGGCAAAAAAAAGTCGGTTGAAATTCCCTATCTCAAAAACTACTGAACTGATTTTGATGAAAATTATATTGTACCCTAAGTTGAACAATACCTAGTACAACAAAAAAATAATTACTTAAATCGGACTTGAAGTTCCGGAGATATGCGGATAAAAAGAAAGATACATACACTATTGAAATTTTTCACATTTGTTCAACGTTGATAAAGACTAAAATAAAGGAAATCTTGGCAATTCTGAAAATATTACATACATACGGGTGGAATTGATAACCTCCTTTTTGAAGTCGGTTAACAGGAAAAGAAAGAAAAACTTTATCCTGTTTCGTTGTCGCTGCCAGATTGAATCTAGTAGATAACAGTGATTTTCTTGGAATTACCTTAGATTCTAAATTGCAATAGGGCGGCCATATCTCACAGTTAACGAGACTTTGTTGTGCAGCGTTCGCAGTAAAGAAAATTCGCTCATTGACTGATGTTAATACGGCGAAGTTGGTTTATTTTAGTTATTTTCATAGTATAATGTCCTACGCTGGAGCCGAGACGTGACTTTGCCTAGTTCACAACAACAGTAGGGCTAGTTCACCAACTTAAAGTCACACAGCGCGCTATGGAAAGAGCTATGTTAGGTGTTTCTCTGAGAGACCGGATCAGAAACGAGGTTATCCGACGGAGAACTAAAATAACCGACATAGCTCACCGGATTAGCACGCTAAAGTGGCAGTGGGCTGGCCATATATGTCGAAGAACTGACCATCGTTGGGGTCCAAAGGTTCTCGAACGGAGGCCACGTCAAGGCAAGCGTAGTGTGGGACGCCTCCCGGCACGTTGGGAAGACGATTTGCGGAAGACGGCTGGCAGGGACTGGATGCGCAGCGCTAGAGACCGAATTCGATGGCGCGCGTTGGGAGAGGCCTACGTCCAACAGTGGACTAGCGCGGGCTGAGATGATGATGATGATGATGAATGTCCTACGGCATTCACTTACTTTCACTCACTTACTTTCTTGTCAAGACAACAGCAAGAACGTCATGCTCAGGTGGCATGGCTAGTGGTAGCGTCGGGTATCGGGTCACCCTCTTCCCTAAAATATGGTTGAGGAGGGTGATGACTGGTGCTTGCGTTATACTCGTGAACGGGTGCTGCTAGCCGTGCCAGGTCGTTTTGCTGATGATACAATGACTATTTTATTCCATTCTTGTTTAAATACTCTGATCCCAGATTGTCATGTTCGTGTTGTGCATCCATAGCTCAATGCACCTACTATGTAAGCAATTTGGTTGTGGCATGACATTGGCTCTCTCAATTAGCTGTCTTGTGTTTTTTTTTAATGTCATGATCAATTTGTACTGTTTGTACCTATTTGTATTAATTCGTATAATCCTGACTGAAAAAGAGTGCCAAGAGTTTTTTTCCGCCGGCTTTTTTTGTCTCTTGGTCTACTGTAATATCTTATTCAATAACTATCAACACCTTGTTAAAGCCGAAGTACAAAATTGTGACGTCATTACGCGGCCATTATGATGGTCTTATGATGAATAAAAAAAAAAACATTTTAAAATTTTCATTTAATTTAATTTCATTTCAGATATATAACCGTTAATAACTGCATTTTATCAGTAGCTAACCATAGATTTGGTTAATTAACGGTAGCTAACGGGTCTGTTGCCACCACTTAGAGAGGTTAGGGTGTTACTACACCAATTGATCGACGTCGATCGGATTTTTTTACATAGTAAAATTTTTTGTTCGACCTCGACTGTTCCATTTGTCCGTCGATCGATTGGTGGACAACAACACCACCCTTACTAAGTTGAGTCACCTCTTATGACATGCTTATTCAGGGCCCTATTCTTAGCCGACTCTACGCGTTCCCCTGCGAACTTCAAAGTACACTTTTTCATCAAAAGCACATAGGTATGCCGCTGTCTACATACAAGACCTTTTAAACCAGTTTTTAAGACACCATTTCCTGATAATTATGGGCTATGGGAAAGACTTAATAATAATTGTAATAATTTTGAGTCCCTAGTGGCAAAAATAACATCGAAGCCTTTTTATAATAAAAAAGCCATCTTAGCAATCCATCATCAAAATTTGAAACCCTTCTAACCACATCAGCACAAAAAGAAAGAGCGTAGCAACATTCATCCGTGCATCAGATAAAAAAATACTTTTTTAAGTTAGTTATCTTGGGTAAAATTTTATTAAGCCACCCTAGAGAAACCCTAACGTGAATTAACGCGGTCTAAAAGATTTAAAATATCAACTATGGCATCATTAAGGAAAAACAAATACTAACAACGTAAGGGACAGGTTGGCAAAGGAAACGGAATTAAGTCTTAATTGTACCCGCATCACGATCTGTACATCTTTGTAAAAAATAAAATTAAACTTGAAGCGAAAAGAGTGTGTTCAAAGGGGTGTAGGTGCATTTATTTCTTCGAATTATTCATTTATTTTGCATTTTGTAAAAAGTAACGAAATGTAATAATATTTTTTTTTTATTTCATATCCTTTATTATATTCTTTTTCATTAAATATAATAAAGCTGCTAAGAAGTCAAGGTTAAGGGTTAGATTCTGAATGCCCTAGGCTTGTACGAAAATTTTGGAGAATAGACATAGTTGATTCTACCTAGGTATATATACGTAGAAATGTATAGATTTATTTGTAAACAGAACCCGTCGTGTATAACTGATTAGGGTACAAAAAAGCTGCCTGCGCACTATTTGATTTCTCCTCTTAATTCAAATTTTCTTCAACTTGGGAATACCATAATAAGATTCAATATCATATTATGCAAAAATAAGCCATAGCATTTGTATAACAAGAACCAAAATATATTAAAGTTCAGAAAAAATAACACTTGATTCAACAGTTTCTTTTGATATCATTTGATTTATCCCACGAGTAACATTCCAAAAAATATTGAAATGGTAGAACCTACTCATTAAAATAAAACTTATTTCTATTTCAGGCTGTATCAATCGACAATTCATCGGAAATGTGGGATAAGTGGATTAAAACTCCAATGCCATTAGATTTCAAAGTTTATCTCTTCAATGTTACAAATCCGGAGGCTGTGAACCAAGGAGCTAAACCTGCTCTCTCAGAAATAGGACCTTATGTTTATAGGTAAGTAAAGTAAAATATATGCATACATACATAACTTCACGCCTATATCCCTTATGGGGTAGGCAGAACAACAGAGGTATTAAAACCATCTGTTGTAAAGTTTGACAAATTTGGAGGTATTATAATGATGGAGAGATATCATTACAGTGACAGGGCCCCAGCCTATCGCCCACAAACTGTCCCTTAACTGACTTACAGTAGGTATGCCCGGGAAGAGAAGCAGCTGGTACATTCTATATTTTTCTTTTTGTCCCAGTCCAGCATGGAAGCAATTACTTAAATACTTTAAAAGATTTTGAGATTTCTAAAGGTATCTTTTACTACTGGTCTTCAGACACGGAAACACATTAATTCATGAGCTTGTTAACCCTTTGCATTTACGCTTCAGCGCGAAACTACAATTAAACTTTGCTCTCAGGCTTCTTGATTAGTTTCCGCACCGCAGTGTCGATTGTCTTATGTATCTGTTAACGTTCTATCTATGGCGTTAGCCTTAATATGTTTTTCTGTAGAGAGCCGGTGTCCGTAGACTTAACAAACAATAAGTAAGCTTTATGTATCTATGTTGACGTCATATGGAATAACTTCAAATTTTCCATTGCTCACACGGTTTACTAACGTGTTATTAAACAACTTCGATAAGTAATCGTAATTTATAGATGTTTTTTTCAAGACCTACTATTGAATACAAGTTTTAATTTATGACCTTCAATGGTAAGCTTCTTCTTAAAGCATTGGTTATACAAGCGAAAAATAAACAAAACCAACGAGGTCGATTTAAAAAAACGTGCTCTTCGAAAACTATACTATGTAAATGAATACAATAAATCATTAATATAAGTTGAGCAAAATATAAAACATGACAAAAATATATCAAAATTTAAATTGTACAGGGTGACTGGTGGGTGGGTCACTCAAAATTCCAGTACGTGATAGTTTAAGATAATACATGAAGAGAAAAAAATTATTAAAAAATAAATATTAATTATTTTCTGAGTAAACTTCTCCGAAAGTTAAAGAATTTATTACGCAACGCATGGTTACAATAAATACGGCGGGAACACTGCTGCACTGCAGCTGCTGTGTGCGTGTTGACTGAGGCAGCGCGTCGGGAAAAGTGTAGTAAGGTCTCTTTATTTATTCATAGGGATTTCTGTTGAAAAATTAAGTACCTCCTTTTATTAAACAGGGTGTCCCAAAACTCGACGTCAACCCGGAACCGGGTGACAAGGCAAGTCATGCTGGTTATCAGAAAAATGTTTAAAAAAAATCTAAGTCACGTGTTCTCAAAATTATTGGAATTTTAAAAAAACACGCAAAATTTCACACCTGTGACAGTGTTTTTGCTGCTGTTGCCACAAATGTTCACTTTTGGAAACTTTTTTTTGATATGTAACCCTGAATAATGCTTCTCTAAACTGTTATCAACATTTCAAATCTAGCTCCTCGAGCTTGCATAAAAATAGGACTTATTTCCAAGAAAAAAATTAAAAATTAAAAATGGCCTAGTTTTAACTGTCTGCATTGAAAAAAAATTGTACTACGCGAGTTTGGCAAGTTGTGACAAAAGTTGGCGCATTTAGTAAGGATTCCAAAATGGTATGACACTTGGCAAATTGTAGCTGCTATCATGAACAAAAAAAATATTTCCATGAAAACCCATTTTTAACTTTTTTTCTTACTTGGTTAAAATTGCAAAGCTTATCGTTGGTTACATTGGAGCCGATTCCAATGTACACACTGATTAAATTTAACTGAATTGTACATTGTACTGATGTACTCGTCTATCTTTATTGAATGAACAGATTGTTCACTTTTAATTTATTTTTTTTAGTGTGTGCATTGGAATAGGCATTTATTGTTAAAGGTTTCAATTTTAAATAAAACAAAAGTTTAATACCAATGTTTATTAATAAAATTTACAATAATTCTTAAAATGTTATAATAAGTGTTCGAAATGCCTTCCTTCGGCGGCAATACAAGCGCGACATCTTTTTTAAAAGATCGAGCTATCTTTCTAGCGTATCGTCCATTATTTACAAATTGAGCTGCTTCAGCTATTCTCTGCCGTAATTCATGTTCACTCCCAATGGGCTTCTCGTAAACATTTTCTTTAACAGCTCCCCAGTAAAAAAAGTCTAAAGGATTCAAGTCCGGTGAACGGGCCGGCCACGAGATTGGTCCAGCCCGCCCGATCCATCTCCCAGGAAGCTCTTCATCGAGGTACTCTCTTACGGGGCGAGCAAAGTGCGCTGGGCACCCATCTTGTTGGAACCACATTTCTCTGTAAATGCTTAGCGGTACGTCTTCTAATAAATTTGGAAGATGGTTTTGAAGAAAGTCTAAGTAAACCTCGCCAGTTAATGCATCAGGCAACTCAAAAGGACCAATTATTTTGCCATTCAAAATTCCGGTCCACATGTTAACTTTGAATCGGTACTGGGACCGATCCTGTCTCGTTAAATGAGGGTTTTCAACACGCCATTCATGCAGGTTGTGCATGTTCACGTAGCCGTCCTTTTTAAAAGTTGATTCGTCCGACCATAAAATTTTTGTTAGAAAAAGTGGGTCATCTCTGTACCTCTCCAATATCGTCCGGCAAAAATTCACCCTATTTTGGTAGTCACCGGGTAATAATGTCTGTACTCGCTGTACGTGGTATGGGTGTAGGTCATTTCTTTTTAAAATACGGTGGGCTGAACTTTTGGGCACTCCGGTGTTCGTTTCAATAGCTCTTACTGAAGTACTTGGGTCTTCTTCGACAGCCTGTAGAACTTCTTCTTCCATAAGGTTGGTGGGTCTGCCTCCACCATGCGTTTGATTTGGGAGGCGGCCTTCTGAGAAGAGCAACCGATGCACATTCGTAAACACCCGATGATCGGGGTAACGAGCAGCGTTTGGGTACCTTTCGCGGTAAAGTCTGGCAGCAGCACTGGCATTACACCTGCACTCACCATAAATAAGGTGCATATTAGCGTATTCGCGAGTGGTATACTAGGACATCGCAGCACTTGTCACTCACTCACACAATAGTCCAGAGGAAAGCAAAAGTCGTCGTTAAGAGAAAACAAACAGTCCGAATCTAAATCGCAAGCAATCACAAGTCCATAAACATAGCCAAAAGTAAACAGTACGAAATCAACACAAACGAATACGAAAACAAGCGCAGTAAACGAAGGAACGTAACGTACTGACTGGTTTGTAATGTGTATCTACAATAGCGAATACCTGGCGTCACTCTCTGTCTCTCTCGCACTTGGTAAAATGACTCTCTCCATCTCAGTCACTTTAGCGTCCATACCTGTCTCGCTCGCACTTGAGAAGGTGACTCTCTCCGTCTCACTCAATCACTTTAGCACAAATACTATCTCGCTTACACTTCCTAGAAAGACTCCTTTGTCACAACTTACAATTTACGACTCCTTGTCCTTGTCCAAGGAAAACCTTGGGCCCATTAGAATATTTTTTAACCAGGTAAGAAAAAATTGTTGAACACTGGATTTTTACGAATTTTTTTTTTGTTCATGATAGCAACTACAATTTACCACGTGTCATACCATTTTGGGATCCTTATTAAATGCGCCAACTTTTGACACAACTTGCCAAACTCGCGTAATACAATTTTTTTTCAATGCAGACAGTTAAAACTAGGCCATTTTTAATTTTTAATTTTTTTCTTGGAAATAAGTCCTATTTTTATGCAAGCTCGAGGAGCTGGATTTGAAATGTTGATAACAGTTTAGAGAAGCATTATTCAGGGTTACATATCAAAAAAAAAAGTTTCCAAAAGTGAACATTTGTGGCAACAGCAGCAAAAACACTGTCACAGGGTGTGAAATTTTGCGTGTTTTTTTAAAATGCCAATAATTTTGAGAACACGTGACTTAGATTTTTTTAAACATTTTTCTGATAACCAGCATGACTTGCCTTGTCACCCGGTTCCGGGTTGACGTCGAGTTTTGGGACACCCTGTATAATTATGATCAGAATCGAGTACAGAGTGCTCACCTTCAGTATTGCAAATTTGTCACAGTCACCCTGTATAAGAATAACATTTATATATCAAGTATCTACTAGCACCAGCACTTCACGTGAGGCCCGTTCAACCAAACATTTGGCTAAATTGTTGTGTAAATACGATCGCAAACACTTGTTTTACTGAGATGAACGAATCGATGATGACCTGTGATGATGACACATACATTGCATATTCAAGGTTAATATAATTAATAAAAGTATATATTTTTAGCACCAAATTACGGATTAATATTAGACAATAATTTAGATTTTTTTCCTTTATCGCGTTTGACCTTGATCTTTTCTGATGGCAAGTGAAAATATGGTGGCAGATGGAACACTGGGTTCGATGGATGGAACTTTCTCTTCATAAAGAAGTAAACCACATAATTAACAGAGCTTTATGGATATTATCTGGTTAACTACTGGAATATTCTGGGATAACGCCTTTGTCCAGAGGATGAATGTAAGACTATCTTACCCAATTCTTAAATAACCTGAACTGACACACCAACTATGTAGCCACAAAGGTTTTTTTTATATAAATAATACATACATACATAATTTCATAAATCCATCTGATGTCACGTTTGACAAATTTGGAGGCATTAGAATGGTGTATAGAGAATATTGCAGTGACAGGGAGTAAGCCTATCGCCCACAAAAAAAAACCTCTAATAAAACCTCTGTCCCTTAACTGACTTTTACAGTATGCCCGGGAAGAGAAGCAGCTGGTACATTCTATGTTTTTGTTTTGCTCCTAGTCCAGCATGGAAGAAAGAAAGATATATATAATATATGTTCCTCACAATGGAACTAGCGCGTATCCTAGTATACACCTAGACCTGAGCCAGCTTATAAAAGTTCGATTTCTAAACTGGCCTGGCTGCGACGCCAGCGGGGCTAATATGCGACCATCGACAATGATAAATCGGGCCTTTATATAGATACTTAAAGTATGTACATACATACATACGTAGCCAGAACACCAGAACCCATAAAACATCTGATGTAACATTTGACAAACTTAGAGGTATTATAATGATGAAGAGAGACTTGCAGTGATAGAGGGTCAGCCTATCGCCCACAAAAACGTCAATTAAACCTCCGTCTATTAACTGACTTTTACAGTATGCCCAGGATGAGAAGCAGCTGGCACATTCTATGTTTTTCAATATTTGAAAGTATGTATTTTTTTCAATATGGCAACTTTGTTTCTGTGGGCTTTATCATGGTATCGAATCGAGTAATTCCATCTATAATGATGCGCATGTTACCTAATAATAGGATAAAATAATCTGTAATTGTCGATTCGAGTCTTTATCGATGGTCGCATGCTAACTTTGCAGAACACTTAAGCTGCAGCCGGACACTCGGCCACTACGCAATGGAGGGCTTCAAAGAGGACAAAGATTTAAAATAAAACATACTTTTATTGAATTCCAGACAATATCGAGAAAAATCAGTCCTGGGCTACGGAGAAAACGATACAATTAAATATATGCTGAAAAAGAATTTTGTGTTTGACGCGGAAAGGTCGGGAGAACTTAGTGATGAAGACGAAGTGACAGTCATAAACTTCTCATATTTGGTGAGTAGATAGAAATGTAATCAAAGTTACGAACAATTCCGAAGTTAAATTAAACTACTGTTAGTATAGAACGTGCACCTGACACACAGTAATTAGAAGTTTCTGGTTTGAAGTACGTTAGTACATAGTAACTCAATGTTTGAATGACACTTGGCATAAGCGTCACACAAAATCAAAATATAAAAATTTTACTTGACGATAAATAATATGTAGGCAATTTATTTATATGAATAAAATTGTTGAATCAATATCAGTCTGGTCCCAAACTCAACTTATTATGTTATGAAACCGTAAATGACGCACACTTACTTAGAAAGGCTTTCTTTTAATTATGTTTTTAAGTTTTTTGCATTTAAAATGCCCAATTATTCTTAAATAAATGAAAAATGTGATAAATAAAAATTACCCGACCAGGATTCGAACCTGGGACCTCTCGTTTGCCGGACGAGTGCTCTTCCAACTGAGCTACCGGGGCCTGGCCCTACGCCTCGAAATTACTTACCACATTTTTGTTTTTACGTAGCTCAGTTGGAAGAGCACTCGTCCGGCAAACGAGAGGTCCCAGGTTCGAATCCTGGTCGGGTAATTTTTATTTATCACATTTTTCATTTATTTAGGCTTTCTTTTATTTAAAGAAGTTGCAATTCGTTGTAGAGAGCTCTCAATACATAGAAATTCTTTAAAAAATTCTCAGCCTCTAAAAATCTTTCATTTAGATTTCCCAAAGTAGAACGAAATGAGAAATATTAAACTAATATAAAACGAACTTAAAAAGTATCGATGCGGTAATTTATACCTGGAATAATTGTTACAGGCTGCCATAGTAACTGTACAGTCTATGATGCCCAGTATGGTGGGCATCATAAACGAAGCACTGGAGCAGTTCTATGAAGATCTGACAGACCCATTTATGCGGGTCAAAGTAAAGGATCTCCTATTTGACGGCATCTTTCTGGATTGTTCTGGAAACCACAGTGCTTTGGGTAACAAATCTATTTTCATAAGCCTACTATATGTTGTTAAGTTCAAATTAGATTTCTTTATACTTAAAAGGCATTCAAGTATGTAGGTTACCTTAAGTAACCTTTTATCTCGGTCCCACGAAATGGTAAGTGAAGATTAGATCGAAGATGATGGCAAAAGGGCTAAGGTTATGAACAGCCTATTTCTTAAACGTCTCTTCATAAAATATTGTCAAAAAGGGTGACTGGTGACGAATTTTACATACTGAAGGAGAGCACTCTGTACTCGATTCTGATCATAATTATGTAAATAATAAAAAAGTAGGCACTAAATTGTCACTAGAATTCCTCATAAATAAATACTACTATGTTACTATGTACTTTACTTAGGCCTGAGTCAATCGCGGCACGTGACCTGGCGCGCGGATCGCTGCCAACGCTAGCGTGACCATGTTTTGCGTAATCAACTCATTAAATAATTCATATTTATTTATTATTACATTTTTTCTCTTCATGTATGACCTCAAACTATCACGTATCTACTTTTATTTCAAAAGTGACCCACCAGTCACCCTGTATAGTGGCAAGCTTTCCCCAAACGAAGAGTGGCCGCCAGGTAGGCGAGCTCTCGAGTAGTCCTACCACCATGCAATAAAACTTATGAACCATAAAATTTACGTGAGAAGGTCAGTCGTAGTAATATTAACGATTGTTCCCATCTAAACAGAAACGCGATAGTCCCAACTCAGGTGGGCAAGCCTCAAAAATTGTATACACTTAATTACTGCCTACAGTATAGGCACCGACAAGCGGGACTCACCACCACATCATCTTGCAACACAGGTTTCCCGATATGAATTGAGACCGCCACCGCCGCCGTATTGATTCACTTTGGTAGCATGTTTAATTAAGTATATCTAAATGAGTTGAGATGCATATTGCATTTTATTCTAAATTCATATAGTTCCGTTCCTGACATATGTTTAAACTTTATAACACAATTAGACATGATATAAAGTTGGTGTTCAAGTTGGAACAAAGTATCGCCCTATTGTAAAGTAACTAATTGTGGGGTTTAGTTAATCATGAATATGTATACCTAACAGTGTACATATAAATTAACCTAATGCACAAAAACGTCCTAAATTCACAGAACCAAAGTAGTATTTAAAAAAAATTTGTTTCAGAAATTTGTTCACGTATTTTTTGCCCATGTTATTGTTATTGACATTTACATTGTTTACTGCATGACATTAACCTTGCTATGTATGACTGACTAGTTTTTGCATAATAGACGGCCTACAGTTAAATCTTCTACTGGCAGGGTTATGAATGTTTATGCAAGATTAAAAAAGAGGTCAGCTTTAAAGTCATACAAATTGAAGATTTAGTTTAATATTTTCTACCTTTTAAATTCTCAATTTATTTTGTGAGTTTAATATATTATTAATAGGTAACCCACGTCCCGCCAAACTAATAAAACAGTAGCCAGATGTTTTCTTATCATGTATTAGTTTTTAATACACAAGATGCTGTTTCAGGTCTGGTGTGCCTTCAGATAAAGTCAGAAAGACCACCCACTATGAGGCCCGCAGATGATGGCAGAAATGGATTTTACTTCTCTTTCTTCTCGCATGTAAGTTATTATTATCTATTTTTTAATATATGACTAAACCCGCGTTAGGGTGTTTCCACACCATTCGATCGACGTCGACCGGTTTTCTTTTGCCTGGTAAAAACTATCGATTGATAATGTTTTTAAGTTTTTGCATTTAAAATAAATGAAAAATGTGATAAATAAAAATTCTGGTCGGGTAATTTTTATTTATCACATTTTTCATTTATTTACTATCAGTTGATGTCGACTAATCCGACACCGTCGATCGATTGGTGTGGTAATACCCTTAGACCTCAAACTCACCTGATGATAAGTGAAGATGATGGCGAATATCCTACTAATATTATAATTGTGAAAGTGAGGATGAATAAAATTAGTCTACTAGGTCAGTATGGCTAAGTCATTTATAACTCTCATTTATAAATCGACGTACAGCGACATCTATCGATTAAAATCGAACTAAAATTTTGTATGTTATAAATGTGAAAGTTAGGATGGATGGTTGTATGCACGTCTGGATGTTTGTTACTCTATCACGGCAAAACGGCTTAATGGATTTGGATGGGCATAGTGATAGTTTACAGTCTGGAATAATGAATAGGCTACATTTTATCTCGATATTCCCTACCCCCAAACGGGGCACTTGGATTAGCCACCTTTTACTAAGCAGACAAGGAAGTACCTACCAGTAATATGTTTCAGTTTCTCACATACATTCATTCAAGTTTGTAATTTTAACTCTTACTAAGTTTTTATTTGCTTAAAAAACTAAGTAAATAAAATGCAATATAATGCTGTTGGGTGTTAACAACTTAAACAGGTAACTTAGGTTATTATGCAAATTCAAAGAAAACGAAACTTCCAAATACGTTTAGAACTACGTTTTTCCCAGCGGCTATACATCAAAGTCAACTAGGTTTTTATTTCGTTTCCTTATTTAAATAACCGTGCTGTTTTCATTTATTTCTATTTCACAAGCAAACAGGGTTGAACTACTTATGTCGTAAGGAACCTTTTGTTGTTCTCTGTCTACTTATAAGATCCGATCAATTAAATTTCACACATTTTATTGGAACTATAACTTTTTTGCTTGATTAGAAATGTCTGTATATGATGTGTTTTTATGAAAACTATTGGCTAAATATACTTTTATGTAAACCGTGGGTAAAACTAGTGTTTACAATAAGAGAATGCCTCAGCTATTGCAATTAGCTAAGCGTGCGTTTGTTAAGTCACGTCATGGCATCGTTATAATGTTTTCCATGTGAATTTACGACTAGATCTAGCTAAAATTAATAGTTGCACTTAAACAATAATAATAATACCAGATATATAAAGATAGGAGGTATTCATTTTAAAGTAAAAAAAAACTACTATATTTTTTTATCCGTTTATTTTAATAATTGTATCTGATTTATAAACATCTTAAAGTCTTTGGTTTTCTGTTGACTATAAGACTTTATTACTATTATTTTATAAAAATAAACATATAAAATTAATTTAATTACTGTAATTAACTACTATAGGTTGGCTGGTCGATAATTCCATGTGACATAAAGCGCTCCTTAGCTATAAACTTATAAGTAAATTAATCTTTTGTTCCAGTTAAACAGAACTGAGTCCGGACCTTACGAGGTGGTAAGAGGCACCCAAAACCTCAAGGAACTCGGCCACATAGTATCTTATAAGGGAAAGAAGTTCATGAATAACTGGGGAGATCCTTACTGTGGAATGATTAATGGTTCCGACTCATCTATATTTCCACCAACTTTAGACGAAGTTCCTAAGAAGTTATACAGTTTTGAACCGGATGTTTGCAGGTACATATTTTTGTTATTTTGTAAACACTTTAGAAATGATTAACGAGTTACTTGTGGCCACGAGGTCTGTAAAGAGACCAAAATACCACTAAGTTAAAAAAACTTACTTATAGTCTTGATGCGCACTTTCTATGAGGTGGCAATGGTGGCTATCGAAGAAGGGTTGCCTACTCTTTTTACCAGAATTAAAGTATATTTCGGTCCGCAAAGAATATCAAACAGTATTATAGAAAAAAAACAGTATTTTATGTAATTAATGTTTCACAAACACATATTTTTAGAGTTTCTCGCACAGCTTATTAATTTAAAGACATTTTAAAATACTTATTTAATATGACTCACGACAATTGTAGCTGGAGATAAAATAATTAAAGACCATAGTTACTTTTTATTGAATTTATAATTGCACTATTTCTATCTTCCCGCCATTTTTCACTTATTACAGAAAAAACCACCATCAGATGTAATGGCTTTTCTTAAATTACTTTAATATCTTTTACTTCCGAATATAAATCATCCATGTTTCTGTTTTACGTACTACAAATTTAAACTAAGTATTTTTAATTTAATCAAAATGGTCAAATGTAACCAATGACTTCAAAGACATCCAGCTTTGAATAAAGCCAGTTAGTCTCATTAAAATCGAACCATTTCTCAAAATATTAAGCTTTAATAAAAAAATGCCCGCTTTACTGAACGCCTGAACGAATGAAAAATGTGTGAACTTCTAAATCTAACAAAGTGTTAAGCATTTTGATCCTGAAAACACTATTTTGTATACTTTATTTTGGTTAAACATTAAACAGTATAATGTAGAGTAAAAAAAAACAGTATAGTTGGCAACCCTAAAAAAAATGTCGGGTTAAAATGTGAAATACTCATAAAAGTCTCTTATTAAATATAATGAGTCGTGGAAATTTAAGACAAAATTATGTGCCTAGTACAAGTTTAGAATAATACAAAAAAAATAAGATATTATACATATCGCTCGTATTAGGTGTATTTTTCATTTTATGAACAAAATTACCTGTCCCTGAAAGTGTTGGCCACATAAATGATTGATAGACCCTAATTGAAAAGGGTTACAGTCACGTTTAATAAAATGTATACACTTAGCAACTTATTCGGTTGTAATAAGGTTCAAAGTCCAAGGAAAATGTATACCTACATATTATTAGCCGTGCCGTGACTATACTCCTAGCATTAAAATGCTATGATACCATATAAAAATGAAAATGGTTTTTTAAATCTTGAATTATGAGGTTCTAGATAGCGGTTATAAGGTGCTTAAAAAGGCCTTATAATTAAAATAAGCCTTGATTCGAGAGAATGTCCCGGTAATTCATTATTTACTGCTCATAACATGCAACTGGGTCGATGCGACGAGGAAAAAAATTAAGTGAACAAATCTATAAACGTGATTAATCAATCAATCAATATATATAAAACTGTTCCGTTACTGACTGAGTGACTGAGGTACTGAGGTACTGAGGTACTGAGGTACTGAGTGACTGAGTGACTGACAGACAACGTACAGCCGTAACTACTGGGCGTAGAGAGCTGAAATTTGGAACATACATTCTTTAGGGGATGAAGGGGTGCACTAAGGAAGGAATTCCCGAAATTCCCACGGGAACGGGAAATATAGTACTTTTTAGTTTGTATGAAAAATCATATTCCTTGAGTGCACCGATGTGAAACTTGGTGTAAAGGTTTTTCAATGCGTGTCTGGTTGTGTAATGAAAGGAATTCCCGAAATTCCCACGGGAACGGGAAACATATGATGTTTTAGTTTGTATGAAAAAATCCCATCCCTTGAGTGCACGGATGTGATACTTGATATAAAGGGTCCTCAATAAGTGTCTCATTGTATTATGGAAGGAATTCCCGAAATTCCCACGGGAAGGGGTTGGACTTTTTAGTTTGTATGAAATATCTTATTCCTTGAGTGTACGGATGTGATACTTGGCATGAAGGTTTTTCAAAGAGTGACTGGTTGTGCTACGAAAAAAATTCCCAAAATTCCCACGGGCACGGGAAATATATGATTTTTAGTTTGTATGAAAAAACTTATTCCTTGAATGCATGGGTGTGATACTTGGTATAAAGGTTCTTTCAGTGGGTGTCTGGTTGTATAGTTTCTGAAATTTCCACGAGAAGGGTAGTTAAGCGTATACGAAGTTGCGGGATAAAGCTAGTTCGTTATATATATTAATAATTAATTCACAAATAAGTAATTTTTATATTCGAAACTTAAATGTTTAAAAATAGTTTACTGTTAGTATTTGGAAGTGTATTTTAGGGGTTTCTAATGGTTATATTAAATTAAATAAATAAATAATTTATTATTTCATATTATGATAAAAATTCCAAATTACAAAACACTCACAATAAACTTTTTTATATTTCCAGATCAATGTACGCTGAGTTTATAAACACAACCACCTTTTCTGGAGTATCTGCTAACTATTTCGAAATTACGAGTTCGGTGCTAGCTTCCAAAAGTGCGGAGCCGAGTAATAAATGCTTTTGTAAAAGGTATGTACACTTAAAGTTGTCATGCCAGGTGGCGTAGAGGCTAATGTTCGACATTACAATCTCTCATTTAAGTTTCTCTAATGTCAAATTTTGAAGGTTCAAAATCAGTTTTTGCTAGAAACTTTTAACTTTAAATCTCCTTTTAATTAACGAATCTAATGTTGAATCGAGCCCACTGTCCTTAAAACCTTAGCACAATTTGTAACAAGGATGGGTGACCGCATAAAATCGGGGTCCATATTGACTCACCTAAAGTTCTTTATCCGAAATTGTTCTTCCTAACGATTTGTAATCCGAACGATCACTCCTCCTAAAATTTTTCATCCTAAAGTTTTTATTCATACTATTTGTAGTGCTACCGTCGATGTTCATAACACTCATGTTTCCGAAAATTGTTATCAATAAAATCGTTAAAATACAATATTAAAGCTCCTACTGTTTTTTATCCTAACGTTTTTATCCCTAAACATAATTACCATAATATTTTCACATGGATGGATCTAATTTTTCTTTTTGGTTTCTTCGATGCCATAAGAACTTCATAACATAACATAAGAAAGAACAAGATGCCATAAGGAATTTAAGATCATTATTCTTCATGGTAACAATTAAGAAATAAAACATCTCCGGCGCTGCGGGAAGTGCAGCCTCAATGCCCTTGCGTAACTAAGCGCAAACAGTCATGCTCACCTCCACAGCCTCGGCCGCTCTGGCTCGCCCGATGTCTGCGCTTAGTTACAGCGGGCGGGGGCTGCTCTCCCTCCGCGACTCCGGCTTTATAAAGACCACTCTAGGGTCGATCCAATAAGACTACGTGGTTAAGGGGTCAACAGTTTTAAGGAGAGTCCAAGAAGAAAGCCAAAGTTGTCGAAAACTCAGAAAAGCGCATAAAAAAACACTGGAAGCACATTCAACAAGAAATAAATCTAAACAAAAAAGGCATGACTTTCAATAATAGTGTAAAAGATGGTTATGTTGACAAAATATAGGAAAAGAAATAATGGTATAATAGATGTTTATTGCTACCGACATTATGAAGTTGAATGATTCGGAATTAAAACATTAGAGACAGAGTAGTCAGGAATTGTGATTGTTAGGATGAAATATGTTAGGAAGAACATTTTCGGAGTTGAAAATTTAGGTGAACTTTGGCGCACCCATAATATCGTCATAACACCATAACTTGACAAGTTGCCTTTGGTCTAAAGTCTAAACAGTCACAAGTGCCATTTAGTAGTCATTACGGTTTACGGACAGTTTTTTTGGCTTTACTATTACTGGTCAATCTACTAATAAATAAATAAAATCCCCAGACAATCTCATGGCCTCAAAGTAAGCAAAGCTCGCGTTATGAGATACCATGTAGCGAACTAGGGAGGAACCTAGAATATAAAATACAGGGTGACTGGTGGGTCACTTTCAAAATTCGAGGACGTGATATTTTGAGATTATACACGAAGAGAAAATCCAAAAAAAAATATGAATTATTTACTGAGTAAACTTAACCGAAAGTTAAAGAATCCATTACGCAATGAATGGTTACACTGGTAACTGTTAACCCACGGCGCTATCAACACAGAATAGGTAGGTAGGTATAGACGACTTCAAGAACGGTTGTCGAGCCGTGAAGCATTCGTGAACTCTTTATTTATTTATCGGAAATTCTGGTAAAAATTAAGTAACTACTTTTATAACATAATTGTGATCAGAATCGAGTACAGAGTGTTCTCCTTCAATATCTAAAATTTGTCACCAGTCACCCTGAAGGTGGATAAACGCCCAGACCTGGAACATTTTTTTCTTATTCCGGGCGCTAACTGAAGTACCGAACCCGCGAACTCACGATTGGCTTAGTAGCGTCGAGACCACTGGACGACGTAGACTGTATTCCGTAATTAACGGAATAACCCTTCTTATAAACCAGTGGAGATACTTTGTACTTTGTAATCGAGAAGCCCAGTAATACATAGAAACATTAAATAAAGTTTGATAATGTATTTTGACACTTAAACCAACAAGTTCTTTAAAAACCGAATACGACAGAAACGCTCATATAGAGCCAAATTTAAAATGAAATGATAAACTTTTTATTTCTAATTCTAATTTATGCGTAAAGCATAATAACATAATATTTAAATAGCTGTTAAAACTTTTGTCGTACAAAAATAAATTCAAAGATAAAAACAAGTCAAGAACTACTCCCTGCTTGGAGTTGTAAAAGAGTATTTTTATAAAGACTCGAGTCTTCAGTCCATCAGAATTTGACCTAATGACTGTGTCCTCCATATTGTTTAGCAATAAAACAGCTTAGTAAAACTTAAAGACCAAATTGGAATGATAATATATCAACACAACTTTTACTTTAAGGTCAGTATAATTTCATTTGCTATAACTTCTCTAAAGTGAGTGCCGTAAATAGATTTCGCGGGTTACGTACCAACAAGATGACGATAGTAATCTGTTTTTTAACAGTGGTGCAATACAAATATACGATACACCAACTCAAGTTCATGACTCAGTCTAGCTCAAAGAACTTAAAGGACTCAGAAGACTCAAAAGACTCAAAGGACTCGTCAATGTGACTAACGAGTCCTAGTACTGAAAAATGACAAGTCTCGAAATGAAGACTTTTAACTCGAGTTTATTACAACGCTATCACTGCGTAACTATACATTATTCATGACTCATATAAAATACACAATACCTTACCTTTTTTTATCAGAGTATCGTTATTTGAATCTCGTCCGAGTCCGATAACAGGAATTACGGCAACGCAAAATGTTTTCGTACAGCAACCAACATTTCAGTAGCCCCTGTAAGGTTGGTTAAAAATAGCCTATCCTCCCCTCGATAATCTTGTCGTAAAAAACGCTCTACTACTCGCTAGTAAATCTGATTACCTGAGTTTCGAAGATTCAACATAACGCTTGATTCCAAAGATTTCGTCCCTAGTACATATAATTTCATATAATTTTCATAGGTTAAAACTGCCTGCAAGCGACAAATTATTTAGAGCCGCATTGAACGTTAGCACTATCACAGTGGCTATTTCGATTTTGGTTTATATCTGTTTGACCTTGAAAGTAATAAATCGTTATAACGTAATATCAATGCTGTATCTCGACATTGTTATTTTTTGACCTCCACTTGTAATACCACTGTTCTTTCTTGACCTCCACTTTACCTATAACTCAACAGGAACTGGAGTGCAAACCATGATGGATGCTTGCTAATGGGCGTCCTAAATCTACAGCCATGCCAAGGAGCACCTGCCATCGCGTCTCTACCTCACTTCTATTTAGCATCTGAAGAACTGCTGGAGTACTTTGCCGAAGGAATTAGCCCTAATAAAACAAAGCACAACACTTATGTCTATTTGGATTCGGTAAGTATTAAGTGCGCAAGTTTCATTTTAAGTAGATTTAGATATTAGAATAACAAGGTAGATATTAAGAATGTACCTACTTGGAATTAGGCACGAAACATCGTGAGGAAAGTAAAAGTAAAGATAAGAGATGAACGTGGGAAAAGTAGATCGAATAATTCAATATTTCTTTATGAAGCAATGAATTACCGCTCGAGGTTATTGCCTTGTCAGATCGACGTATCAGGTACATCCAATTCTAGTTTTTCATTAATATTTCAATTTTTATCTGTCTTTCAGCTTTTAGAAAGTAGTAAACGTCTTGGTAACTTTTGAAAATCATGTGAGATAATATGTCGTCACAAAAGATTTCCTCCATTAACCCACACGAATTGGAGGACTTGTGATAAGCGGGTAACAAAAATAGCAACAGAATATTTTTTGTCACCTGCTGATATGAAGGTTAATATTGGGTTTAGTCTGATACAGAGTACCTAGGTGTTTTATACAACTGTGAGCAAGCACATGATATCACTGCCGACAAGATTGCCTTTTATCAACTGACACTGTATTTTTTTTTTCAATAATTTTGTTAAACATTTTGTTCACACAGCGCCATCTAGTCCTAAATTAGTTTGTAGACACAAAGCTTGTGTTATAGGTACTAGACAACGGATACATACTTAAACTATATTTTTTTCGTATATATTTTTTTTGGTACATAATACACCCAACAGTGCAAACATACATTTTATGCAGACGAATTTGTACTGTCCGGGAATCGAACCCGCGACCACTAGGAATTAACTAATAAAAAACACATTAACTACATCAACCAATCAACCAAATTTCAAGTCAAATTTCCCCAACCAATTTTAACTTAATGTCGAAGGCATAGAGTTCAGATTGAATTACAATTTTTGACAGGTTTGGAACGCCTGATCTGCTGCCTTCTGTATACTAAAGGCATACATCAAAAGTTGACCATTTCTTTTATTTTACAATTTTATATTTCCAAACTTAATTGAAGCAGGAATAAATTCAAGACCAAGAAAGTAATCAACGAAATAATTAATATCAATATCGTTTTTCAATTACAGGTAACAGGTGTAGTGCTCAGTGGCCTAAAGAGACTACAGTTCAATATTGAATTAAGGAATGTGAAGGAAGTCCCACAGCTGGCTAATGTTCGAACGGGGCTGTTCCCACTTTTATGGATGGAAGAAGTAAGAATTGATTTTCTAGAACCAATATTTTTGTTGCTCTAAATTGTATGAAGTGAAAATGTTATCATCTTCGATCAAACACTAATTAGATAACGAGTCATATATAAAATCACAGATAAATAATACTTTCCACATGAATAAACTTTCAACTTACCTTTACATTTGTTTGCTTGCGAGTCGTGAAGAAAGTTTTAAGGGCCAACGCGTACGTCCGTATCGTACGCGCGCACGGGACGCGTGACGCAATTTCACTAGTAAAATTTCATTAGTGTGTACAACAGTCATGTCAATGGAATACTTAACCTCTTACTATTTCGCTATTAAATCTTCGAATCGAAAAACTTCGATTAAAATCGAAAACTATGTACGGGCGGCGTATTTACAAAAGCTATACCATTAGAGTGAAAGTGCAAACTGAACTGGCTTAGCTTTTGTATGACAAAAACTTGCCCAAACCCTAATCTATTCTAGTACAGAAATTGACCGAAGTCGTGTAGACTTTGTGAGATAACTTCAATTGAACATTGCAGCAACAAAAGCTATCCCATTTGATATCGATATTTACCGATCGTTGGCTTCAATTTGATACTTAAATGGCAATTGTTCTGATTTTCAAAGATAGAAATAAAATGTGCATGCATTATGACCATCGTTATTTTGATGACTTAACATTTGAATTTTGACCATGTCGGGATTGTCCAGGGTTGACTATAATAGCTGATCAGGTTTATGGCGCTTCGCCGGCCGCTGCCGCGGCACCGTTCGCTTCGCTCGCTCGGCTCGCGCACGTGTATAACTATATGCAACCTAACATGCTCCTCCTCGCTGCGCTCGTCGTCGCACCTAACCGTACTGATTCCGCCTTCCGGTGCGGGAGCCCTTCTCGTAGCTTATCTCTTTCATCGCAATGTATATCAAACAAAGATATACCTACTTTTCATCTTGACAAAAGCTTATCTATTTGAGTGAATATGTATTATACAGTACTAGGTTTTGTCATTGCATTTCTTTGAAAATTACAAGAGCAAAAGCTAATCCATTTCAGTCAATTTTTTTACTGAGTTCGATAAGGTATTGTAAAGTAATATGCATAAACAAAAGCTCCTCTATTAGAGTCTGACTCGTGACTCAAATAGTATAGCCTTTGTATATTCGCGTACGGGCGTGTAGTAACACGCGGAGCTAGCCATGTATATCGCGTGCCGTACGTCCGTATCGTACGCGCGCAGTGTTGGCCCTTAAACAGTTTCTTCCTAGCCTCAAAGTTATAAATCTGCAAAATATTACTTGCCCTATTACTTGGGTCATTCATCACAAAAACGAGTAAATTACAATACCTACATTGAAATGTAAAGACATAATTATGTAGGTAAGTTTAAAATTTAATTCGTGTGAAATCACCGACTTAATCCGTTTCTGGTTGTTTTCTCGAAAATGACAACCATAGCTGGTTTGAAATCGGTAATTTACGCAAAGTTTTATATTATTTGTTAGTTGAAGACTTAAAATTAAATTAATTCAATTTGTACTCTCATTGTGCGCTCTTATTTAACGTGAAGTTTTTTGTGCGACCCGGTCGGTAGTTATCTATAGTATTGTTGATCGAAGATTAGTATCTACTAACATTACCTAGGCATCATACATCCGTAGGTAGTTTTTGATCCATGCAATTACATACGACATTATATCAATCTCTACCGCAACTGTAGCTGTAGGTTTGTCGTAAGAGGCTAGCGACTTTATCTGAGTGATCGCTGCTCAGAAATGACTTTTCACCATATTATGATTTCGCCAAATATCACTATTAGACAATCGTGGTCATATTTTATGAAGAGCCAGACATTCCTGAACCATCCTGACATCACTGTCGCATAGAATCAAATGAGATTAAGATCAAATCAAGATTGAGTTACTAGGTTTAGTAAGATAATCAAATGAACTTCCGTTAAAGTTGATAAAGATATTTTAAAACTTATTTTCTTTATTACAGGGAGCCGAATTACCATCAGATTTAGTGCAGACCTTAACTTCTGCGCACACCACCTTGAAAATAGTCGAAGGAGCACGGTGGGCCATCGTACTACTCGGCGTAATTTTCTTCATCATCGCCGCGGTATTAGTTTTACATGGGACATCAATGGGCGTATGGCCTAGAAATAGCAACTCAGTTAGTTTTATTCTTAGACCTGGAGAAGGGAAAAATGTAGGTTAATATAATTATTAATAAGCACTTCCAGTGTTTTTATTTGAACCCTGTTTCACAGCATACTAAGCAAACCAGTATCTGCAGTAAAATCGCACCGAGCAAAATTCATAAAACAAAGTTTTTTTTTGAGGTAACTGTCAAGTCAATTAAATAAAACCTATATTTGGTCCTAATTTCAAAACAAATTATAAAGAGCTTATTGAAAAAAACATTCCTACATCACGGGAGGGTCCGGTTTGCCCGAAGCTGACTACAGCCACGTTTAATTAAAATTAAACATTGGACTTTTAACCTTATTTCAACCGAATAAGTTGTAAAATAAATTTTATAGAATTGACTGTACATAGCCATCGGACACAAAGCACGAATACAGGGTCCGCATATAATAGTCAATTATATTTTAATTTCGAAAAAACAAAATTTTTTTTTTCAATATTTTTCATAAATTAAAATTACAAAATTGTTCTATGTGAGTAAAATTAAAGATTAATCTAGATTTTATACCTATACACAATTAGATAGACACGTTTTTATTACTTGTTGTGTAGTCATAAACTACAGATCAAACTTAAATTTTTATCACTTAGAAGAATTTTGAAACTTTAATTTATGAAAAATATTTTATTTTTCCTAATTATGACCCGCTCGTCAGTGTTAATCTGCTATTAGAAATATTATTGACTATTATATGGCGACCCTACATAAATAAATAGGGTATCAACCAAATATCTGTTTGCAATATAGGTACCTAATACATATTTTTTGAAAACCTATTTTCAAGCATCGACTTAGCTGTACCTAGGTTAAGAAACGGGTGAGCTTTTGAGAACTGAAACTGCGACTTGAAAACTTTAAATTAGATTAATTTGTTCCTTAGTGTAGTCTAGCTTGATAAATGTTGAAACTATTAGTCACTACAGTATACAACATCTCAGAAAACGGTCTTCTACAAATTAAGTTGGGCATGTTTCGTGGAGAATCCATTAGGCTCATAATAGACCAATTGACCTGTGTTAATTGACTAAATACTTTGGCTTTATTGAAAATAGTTTTGGGCTCACCCTGTTTAGACATTACGAGCGTTTGCCCGCGACTTCGTACACGCATAAACTCAAAAGTCCTATTTTCCGTTCCCGTGGAAATTCCGGGAATTCCTTCCATTATACAAACAGACACTTATTAAGGAACTTTTATACCAAGTATCACATCCGTGCACTCCAGGAATAAGATTTTTTCACACAAACTAAAAAGTCCAATAATTCCCGTTCCCGTGGGAATTTCAGGAATTACTTCCTTAGTGCACCCCTACTTCCCCTAAAGAATGTATGTTCCAAATTTCAGCTCTCTACGCCCAATAGTTACGGCTGTACGTTGTCTGTCAGTCACTCAGTAACTCAGTCAGTAACGGAACAGTTTTATATATATTGATTTAGAGTTTGTTAATACAATATAGGAAAATACCTGAAAAATCCGCTTGTACAATATCAAGTATGCAAGAATTGAGGGTTTTTTTAATGAGTAATAATAAATACAAGTATACAGGGTTACTGGTTAAGTCGACCTAGATCCGTTAAGAGCGAGTAGTACCCATCTTTTCTAACTTATTTCACTATGAAACACCTTACCCCAAACCAAACCTTTTTCGAGATAGTCGAATCTTAATTTTTTTTATATAAAATTGTCGATTTTTTGCCATTAAACGTCATATTTTGAAATTAGTGCGCTTTTTTGTTATTATTATTTATTTCTAACATGCAGGTTAAGATGTTCTATAATTTTAGTAACCAAATTTCTACGTAAGATTACTAAATACATATAGTTCTGAGCGATTAAAAGTTCATTTTTTTTTTGTAGTTTACTTTTCTTTTCAGAAAATCTAAAAAAGTTTTTATCAAAGAGAAGGCAGAAGTGCTTAAAACGGGTGCGCATTTTCTCACATAACTTTTCTATTCCTATCATCGGAGGTCCGAAATTTTTTCTCATACCATTTAAAGTCATAATGATCATTCTTCATAATAATTTTAAAAACTAAATATTAAAAAATATAATCACTGAAATTCATAATATCACTAATTATACACTTTGTTTTTACTAATATTTGTTTTAATATATTTGCTTATACTAATGATCGAAACTCATAATCATTCGAATAAATAACTTGCCGAAATGCTCAAGGCGGGTGAAAGTGTCACTGCAAACCTGTTGTACCAGCTTTTTAATAAGTGTTGGCGGTCCGGCCGTGTTCCGGGCGACTGGTGCAAGGCCGTTATTGTGCCACTTTATAAAGGAAAGGGGTCACAGCAGGAATGCAAAAACTTCCGTGGCATTAGCCTTTTGAGTATTGTAGGCAAAATGTATGCAAAGATATTAATCGAAAGAGTGATGGATGAAACAGAAAGCAAGATCTGGGATGTGCAAGCGGGATTTCGAAAGGGGATGGGATGCACGGATCAAGTCTTTGCCTTAAGATCAGTAACCGAGAAGGTTCTGGCTAAACACCGAAAGGTTTTCTGCTGCTTCATTGACTTGGAAAAGGCGTATGACAGTGTGATGAGGAATGAACTTTGGTCAACTCTATCCGAGTTTGGGGTGGACAGTGACTTGATACGAGCACTCAAATCCTTATATAAGGACTCGAGTGCTTGTGTCAGGTTGAATGATGACTACACAGAATGGTTTAGCATCGATCGCGGTGTTAGACAGGGCTGTGTAGCGTCTCCATGGCTGTTCAACCTATTCATGGATAGCTGTTTGAAAGATCTGAAAGAGTGTGAATGGGGTTTAAAAATGAATGAGACAGTGATCAAAACTCTGCTTTACGCTGACGACCAAGTTCTACTTGCATCTTCAGCGTCGGAATTGCAGCAAATGGTCACTGTGATGCATGAGTCGTTTAAAAGAAAAGGTGTGAAAGTGAATGTTGGAAAGACGAAAGTTATGGTTATGGAGAGGAATGAAGATATGACGGAATGCAATATTATGATAGGGGAGGAAAAAGTGGAACAAGTGAAAGAGTTTGTATACTTGGGGTCCTTGTTTACAAGAGATGGGAAGTGTGAAGGTGATATTGAAAGGAGAGTAAAAGCAGGAAATTGTATTAATGGCGCCATATACTCGATAATGGCAAGCAAAACTATACCAAATAAGGCTCGTCTTGCCGTACTTGAGGGAGTTTTGGCGCCAACGCTTATGTATGGAAGTGAATCTTGGGTGTGGCAGAAGAGACATGAAAGCAAGATTAATGCTGTGGAGATGAGAGCGTTGAGAAGCATGTGTGGAGTGAAATTGAGTGATAGGGTGCGCAATAGTGAAATAAGAAAGAGATGCGGATTGAAAGAAGATGTAGTGACTAAAATTGAAAAGGGTATGCTACGGTGGTTTGGACATTTGGAAAGGATGAGTGAAAGTAGATTTACGAAAGAGGTGTACAGAGCAAGAATGGATGGTGCTGTCGGAAGGGGCCGCCCTAGGCGAACGTACGCCGATCAAATTGGCGACGTTCTTAAAAAGGGCTTAGTTAAAAGTACCCGTAACCGGCGATCATGTATGAAAAGATTAATGAACGTGGAGGAAGCGAAAGAGGTATGTATGGATCGAAGCAATTGGTGTTCCCTTGTCTTTGCCTACCCCAAAGGGAGACAGGCGTGAGGTTATGTATGTATGTAAATAACTTTGATATTCATAAATGTGTTTTATTCTAATATTTGTTTTTATAAATTTCTTAGTCATAAGTGTTTTTATCCATATTATTGAAAATCATAACATTTTTCATTCTATCTTTATTCCTAAATACTAAGTTCCTAATGTTCATCGTTCCGAATCACTCAAATTCATAATACTGGAAGTGATAAACATCTATTTGTTTTGTATATTTTCTCAACATAATCAATCGTCTTTATCACTATTATTAAAATTCATACATTTTTTTATTTAGATTTATTTTTATTCATAATTATAAAAATTACGCCTGTACCTGTAGATATATGTAACTAAACTATTTTTATCATACAACTCATACTTAGTTTCAAATTTGTTCAAAACCTTATTTGTCGACCCCTTAACCACGTAGTCTTATTGGATCGACCCTAGAGTGTTTTTGTAAAGCCGGAGGCGCGGAGGGAGAGCAGCCCTCGCCCGCCGTGACTAAGCGCACACAGCGTGCGAGCCGGAGCGGCCGAGGCTGGTCGCCGGAGGCGACCAAAAAGCCGAGGCTGTGTAGGTGAGCATGCGTGTTTGCGCTCTGTTACGCGAGGGCGTTGGGGCTGCACTTCCCGTAGCGCCGGAGACGTTCCACATCTAAATAGCTACCGCAAAGACTGATGTATTGCCTTGAGTATTGCCTTTATTAAAATAAAAATTATGATAATTGTCTTTTATGAAATAAGAAATTCTGAACAACGACGTTATGAGTTGAAGTATTTTCTTAGTAACAAAATTATTAATAAGAGCAATATGATCATTGAATGTTATGAAGAAAAAAGATCTGAAAAATAAAATTATGATTTTAAACTGGTTCTTGGTAGTAACATTATTAATAAAAAAATATGATCACTAACTGTTATGACAACCGTTGGTAGGAATAAAAATGTATGAATAAAAAAAGTATGAAAAATAAAATTATGAAGAGTGATTATTATGAACAAAAATCGGTAGTAAGACAAAAAATATGAACTAGAATTTTATGTGAGCCGATATGGACCCGCTTAAAACATCTTCGTTTTATCAGCTACTCAACATGGTACAACAATTTAGCTTTTATTTAAATTTGTAGAAAAAAATATTTCGTTTATTGAGCGTTCATTAGCCCAGGAAAGTAAAATAAACGACTCTAATAATTTGCACTTTCGATTTCAACAAACACGCCTTGTAAGCAAAAACTCAGCAAAACGTTGAATACTAAGCTAAAAGGTTCAGTAATAACGATGTTATTGTGCCAGAGAATAACCTAATGTTAAAATCAAATTATTAATTGCAGTGTTGTCCTTTATAATTCAGAATAGTCTGAGCTCATTCAGTGTTATCCAATACATCAATTGTAAACATCAAACCTTTACCTTTGGAATCTGGACAATATTTATATTTTAATTAGCAGCTGATAATAAAACAGAATCATCTTGTTTTTTTTTTAATCCGATCGGTAGCTCCAGAGATAATACACTCCGACGCAGGGACGCTGCATTGTGATCTCCAACAAAGAGATCCGTGAGAGGGCTCCGTTTTCTAATTTCAGAAACGGTAGGTACCCTAAAAGTCAATAAAAACAAAAATCAATATTTTAAAATTGAAATATATTGATTAATCTGAATCTGAATAGGTGCCACGACCACTGGAATCATTGTCACTGTCGACGTCCATTTCGTTCTCCAGCTTAGGTGCCATCTCGCCGACTGACTTTATACAACGTATGGTGTATTTGTTGAAGTCGCATCTGAGGACAAAACAGAGATTAAAGTTAAAGAATTGATAAGATTAGTTATCTTTAGATATTTTTATATAACCTTTCTCCTCAGCTACCCACGTTAATTTTACTGCCACGCCGTAGGAAAATGTCGGCGACCTTTCTGGGCTAAGCGTGTCGTAAAAAGCGACTAATCTGAGTGACCCCGCTTGTCGATAGGGTCTCGCCAGGGTCCGACTGGCTAACCACCACCTTTAATATAAAATCTACCATATGAATCAGAAAATAATTTATGAAGAGCCAGTTTTTTCTAAGGCCCGTGTGCTTTCGTCTTCAACCTCATCTTCACTTGCTACAGGTGAGATTGAGCTTAGCCTTTATTAAAATGACGGACTTTATAAAGATGTCGAATTAAAATGTAACATGAAATTAAACGCCGCAAAAGACGGCTAACAACTTCTTTTATTTAATGTAATTAATTGTGATAACTTCATACATAATAATCAACGAATGCAGAGCATTAAAAAACCGACTACACGTCAAACTTTGGCTGAGTTGAGAATGTCATCAACGTAAACATTCTCCGAAATCTTTGAAATTTTTTTCAAAATCAATTCATATTTGTCCGAAATATCGTGTAACAAGACAAAAAAAAACATACAGACGAATTGAGAACCCCTCCTTTTTTTGGAAGTCGGTTGAAAACTATTTACAATCGAATCTTTTACAAAATGATAAATACGACAAATATTTTTAACTTCATAGAATATGTTTCAAATGATATCGTTTGACTCATAGGCAGTATACGGTTACACAATACAGTGTAACTGAGTCATATGACCTAAAAAATAGAGCATATTACGTAAGCACTAAAGCGAATAATCGTTTGAAAATATGTAAATTATATGTGTTTAAAACGTTACTGGTAGACATTTTTACAAGTTTCAGTGAAAGTCAATTTTATTTGGAAAAACATTTTCAGTTAGTTGCTGCGCCTATAATTTCAGCTTCAAATCCGCAAAATATAGAAGTTTTTTTAGTTGTCTCTATCAGCATAGGTTCATTCTAATATAAGAAAAATATATAAATACTAGCTGACCCGGCAAACGTTGTTTTGCTATATAAATTAAAAAAAAATAGATGTCGGCCGATTCTCATAGATACCGGATAAGCACAAAAAATTTCATCAAAATCGGTCAAGCCGTTTCGGAGGAGTATGGCAACGAAAACTGTGACACGAGAATTTTATATATTAGATAACTGTCTGAAGTTTTCAAGATATTTGAAGAATATGACATGACAGGATATTCAATAAGACAACTTTTAACAACCGAACTTTTTGCGTATAATTTTACATTTGCAACCGACTTCCGAAAGGTCTCAAAGTCTGTTTGTTTTCTTTTGTTTGTCTGTTACACAATAATTTCTCGAATTTATTTGTATACTTCAGAGGTAGTCTATATTTTTTTAAATCAAAATCGATAATGTACTTTTTTAAAACATCAAAGAAAACAGATACCTAATACTTATATGTATACGTAGGTGACGTTCCGCTTCAGCCAAAGTAATGGTAATGATTTGAAAATGCAGGTGCAGTCGGTTTTTTAATGCTCTGCATTCGTTGACTCGACATTTCGGTATGCTGAGACGAGAATAATCCTCGCTTTTGAGACCTCAGGGTGTTGGGGGTCGGAGGCATTAGCCTTCATAAAGCTGATTGGTTGCCGACTGAGGGAGAGAGGCTTAGATGCCCGCTCTGGGTCTTACTTGGCGCAGAGGTTGTCCATTGCCGTACAGAGAGGCAATGCGGCTAGTGTGATGGGTACCTTTGCGCCCGGTATGACTCGGGGAGGCCTCTTCAATTAGAAAAATACTTAGATTTATTTTTGTATATATTTAGGCACTAAGAAAGGTCATTTATGTACTTAGTTTAAAGTTTTCATTGTTGATTATTCTTTATTTGATTTTTAATTTAATTTGGTATGTTACCTTTAAGTAGATATAAGTATTTTGTACATTTTTTATTTTATTGGTAAATAAAATTTAAAAAGTCAAAAACCCACAGCACAGCGATGAATATTTTTTGTGTGCCATATTCGTCTATTGCCACAAATAGCAGCTGATTCTGAGACGTGATGAAGTAACACCTGATAAATACCTGATAAGGATATCAAGGCTGGTGACAAGAGAACCCCATCGAAAGATAGACGTAGCCCAGTTTTGTACAAACGAGCGTAGGTAAATATTGCCTATTTAGTTCCAAAATTTTCGATCGTACAGTTGATTTCAATTTTTTTAATTATCTAAAGACACAGGTTGTGATATTGGATACTGTTAATCAATCAAAATCTATTTGATAAATAATAAAGAAATTTGGCTAATCTTGCTTTTAGATTTCTTTATTTTTAAGCTGAAAAGCCATAAATTTCTGCGCATTGCATTATTAAATTTAAAAGCAGAAGAAAAATATAAGAATCTTGACTTATCTAAGTCAACATATCCCACGAAATTATATTTAGCAATATTTTTGATTTTTTGATTTGTTTTCCTTATCTGGACAAATATTTTACATTAGGTATTATCTTATTCGCAATATATTTTTCAATTTAGTTTAACGCATAGATGTGTTGTGTTTGAATTTAAATCTAAAATTAAGGGGTATTCCACTTAGCGCACCTACTTCGAATCGCAACTAATGAATTGCAAGTAAAGAATTCCATGAAGCGCACCTAATTTTAAAAATACTGAAGAACATGAAATAGAGGTAATAAATGATGGTCTTTTAAATCTCGCACCAACAACATTCTAGCTTCATAATCAACAGTGCTCGACGGAAATTTCGAAAAATTCGTTTAAACCCCAGGAACACATAACATCAGAGGAAATTGATCTGTTTAAATCTGTTTAAATTGATGTAAAAAAATCTTTTTGCTTGGTGGTAGGATCCCTTCTGGGTCCGCCTGGCTGGCGACCACCCTTTATATAAAGTCTGCCGCCAAATGTTACCGCTCCGGCGGTAATGTGTTCCGGCAGTATTGTATAAAGAGCCAGTTTCTTCCTAAACCCGTGTGCTTTCATCTTCGACCTCATCGTCACTTACCATCAGGTGAGATTGAGGTCAAACGCGGGTTTAGTCACTTGTAAAAAAAAAAAAAAAAAAATCTTAAAGGTAAAAATCTTAAGGTAATAGTTGAACCATCCCAAAGGGGCGTTTTCTCGTGGTACTTTAATGTCCTGGTATTTTAAAACTGAAACTTAATTAAATTCGACAATTACTATGGTATTTTTAGTATCCTGATAGCCGAAACAAATTAATGAAATCAGGAGAAAAAACCTCGAGGATGTGAGGATGTGGTTATAGATTTTTATTCATATCTCGAAAGTTTGAACAAATAGAATAATTATTGCTTCTGATGAATTTCATAAAATTTTTACTGATTGGGTCATAAACATTTTTAACGTACTAATACGTTATTAGTACGTTATTATCAATCGCTGTACACGTGCGAGCTATGGGTGAGATATACGCGGCGAGTGTGCGGCACGCTAAGAGTCCAGTACAATAACGGGTGGCGGGCGATGTTGGGGCTGCCGGGGTGGTGCAGCGCCTCCGCCATGTTCGCGGAGGCGCGCACACGGGATTTCTTCGCGGTGATTCGCGCGCGCACAGCCTCTTTACTATAGTTCGGCCGTTCAGAGAATGCGTTCCTGACACCTATCAGTTAGTCACGACTAGTGATGGGCACAACATAACACTGAGTTCGTTACCGTTCCTCCAAAATGAAACGCCGCGTTATTTTTAAGATTATTTTCGTTTTAAATTGGCGGAATCATTTAAAATTTATATTTTAGTAATTTAAGTGGAAACCAAAAAATGGTAATATAAATATAATAAAACTGTTTTATTTATTTTTTGTTACAAAGTTACAATCTGTATTTCTATGCAATAAAGTACATTGAATTGAATGTGCGTACAGAATAATAACCAGACTCCGATTCGCTTAAGGAGGTAGTGTCTTCATCATCATCTTCGCCTACATGTATAATTATTTTATTATCAATAACAGAATCAATCCTGATATCTCGGTCAAAATGTTCCATAATCAGGTTTTTAGTCTTTCAACAACCTTTGCCCAGTCATCTCTAGTGACTTCCCCGCAGGCTTCTTTTAATAGGGTCATCATCTTTTTCGTGCTGAATGGCGGGGAAGTATTAGTGGCGGGCGGCGTAACCTTTTATTTGAGCCCAGATTAGCTCCATCGCGTTGTATTGACAATGATACGATGGAATTCTTAGAACGCGATGACCGTACTCCAGAGCCAGTTCATCGATTTCGTATCGCACATTTGCCACTTTATTTTCTTTAATTAATTTAATTAGCTCTGCTTTTAGCATCTGCATATTTGCGTCAATGCCTTTTGCTTGTAACCAACTTTTTTTCGCGCATTCGGTTTGGTCATAGTTTTATTTTTTTATTTAATAAAAGTTATCTTATAGTCCATTATTTTCAAATTCTTAAAAAGAAAAACAAAACGTTTTATTTCATACAGTATACCTGTTTAAGATCAGATTACGATACTGTTATTATTAGCACAGCACTACAAATATAAAGCTTTGACATAACCTTGTAATAGCGCAGTATAGATTTTGAAAAATATTGTTTACCAAGTTATTTGACACTCAGTTTGGCACAAAATTATAAAATTCATTGATTATTGATATAATAATGTTGTTTTAATGCTCATCAATTTTTAAAACGGTAAACAACCAGCAAAAATATTTTTGATCGTAACTGCAACGCCATTACAAAGTTACGTCGTCAGTTCAATCGCGATGTGTCAGGAACGCATTCTCTGAACGGCCGAACTATAAGTCGCCTTCGCCGCAGCACTATCGCCATCCTGAGCACGTTGGCCGAACGATGGGACTCACCGTTCCTAAAAACTTGGATAAGGTATCATACACTTCAAAATAAGAAGTGAATGAAGCCTCACCCAAGAGTTTTTCTCGTTTTTCTCTTTTTTCATTTTTATTTTCTGTCTTTTTCATGTGTCCACTAACATTAGTTTGTAAGAAATTGTTTCTACTAACAAATGGAACCGGTTTTCTGAGAAATAAATGATTATTATTAATACTCCTAATATTTTAGGAGTTACAGGAAGTCATCGTGGCGCCGTGGTTACTGTGTATACCATTCGATATAGCAGGCTAAGCAACGTTCAACGTTCAGCGGTCAACGATGGATGACCGCATACCATTCATTTCTCACGGCGACTTCCGTGCTTCGGAGGGCACGTTAAGCAGTCGGTCCCGGGTGCTATATACTTGTATACAGTAGTCGTTAGGGTTTGTAAGAAGCCATTTCGGCGCTCTGAAAATTCTGACATCCATCAACCAGCACTGGGCCAGCTTGGTGGATTATTGTCTATACCTCCTCGACACCCAGGGGAGAGACTCTTGCCCTATAGTGGGATCATTGCAAAGAGTTGTGATCATGATGAGGGTGTTTAAATTTGCGAAGTGCGAGATTGTCGTAAGTATTCGGGCATCCGCCCGGTGCTGCCCGTAGCTTATCTACCACTTACTGAGGTAGATCTCTCTCAAGAACACCACGACTTCAACCAATTCCCAAGATTTCTCCTCCAGTGCATAATCAGGAGAAAGCATGTTTTTATAATTTAGTCCACCCCAAGATTAAGGTGGGTTAATCTTACAGATACAGATACTTCCTTCTTATTTAATACAGCACAGTTCAACCTTAAGGTCCCTTATTTTTTCTTTTCTTAAACAGAAGCTATACCTATTATAAAAATACCTAGGCATTGTTATATTTTTCAAAATTTCCGGGTTCGATTCCCTAGCTGAGAGTTAGATTTTTTGTAAATGTGTGAATTAATAATAAATAATGAATCCCCAGACAATCACACCAATTACATGGCCTCAAAGTAAGCAAAGCTTGTGTTGTGAGATGATCTGTGAGACAAGAATATCAAGAACGCAACATTTTTCAAAACAGTTTACGACTAAGGCCTTATACTTTCATTCTAGATAAGGCGTAACTACTACTCCACCAACCTAAGTTTGCACCTCGCGTCGATGACGTCACACAGACGCTTACGTACGGTCTGCCAAAAAGGTTTCGCTATGACTTTAAAAAAAGTAAACAAGTATTTGTTAGATTCTACTTTGCATTTATTGTTTTTAATATTTTCCTTCCAAGTATGCTTTAATTTCATCACAATCACACTAAAAACTGAGTACAAAGCGAGTCTTTAATGCTCTAGAGCAATAAAAATCTATGAAATTTCATTATTGCACAGTTTTTTTTAATCGCACCAAAAGGTGCCAATTCAGCGAGCCGATATCAATACTTTTTTTACGTACGTATTATTCGTTTCTATCCTACTTGTTCCAAATTTAAAAAATGATTGCTGCTAACTCTGATTTAAAAATGAAAGAAATTTAAAAAGTGATTTGGCGGGAACTTTGTTAATTTTACCTACTATTCCTATAGGTAGGTAATAGTTGAAAGAAAAAAAAAAAGAAAAATTCAACAGATAGGGAGACGAAAACTCGTATGACTCGTATCGGTGACAAAGATGCAAACCGTACTACTGACGCGACAGGGCGATCGCGGGTAGGTGAGCGGGGAAGCGGGGCCGTGCGCCGCATTCCAGCGAGGTGCAAACTTGGGTTGGTGGAGTAGTACTTGGAATATTTAGCAACCCCAAAATTCAATTGAAAGACCGTAAAACATGACCCATTATACAGGGTGACTGGTGGCAAATTTTAGATATTGAAGGAGAGCACTCTGTACTCGATTCTGATTATAATTATGTAATTAAAGTGGGTACTTAATTTTTCACCAGAATTCCCTATAACTACACTTTTCCCGACGACGCGCCGCCTTTATCAACACGCACACAATAGTGTTAAGCACCATATAGACTGTTTAAAACAAAACATCAATCCAAGGTGACCTTGCTAGTTTACAACAGTGAAGATGGCTGTTTCTAACCAAAATTCTACATGACCTTGGAGTGTTGTAAACGGCGGTGTTTAGAAACACAGCCATACATCTACATAAACAACGCAAGTGTCACGATTTGTATTGAAACCAAGCGTGCTGACTTTTAAAGACCTATTGTGACGTACAGATTTAAAGACACCGATGCCGCCGATGAAATCGAATATTAGGAACGATATCGATATTGCGGAATCGATTTTCTAACAGGCATACATAAGCGCGGATTAAATCTAGCGGCGACTAACCTTGACGCTTGGTCGGGACTCGGACTCGCAAATTACATACATTTGCGTTATCCATGTAGATGTATGTCTGTGTTTAGGACAGTGTGTACGCGCGTTATTGTACATTTTACTATATAACTATAACTATAAACGACTCGAGTTTTGTATCTTTTTAGCCTGCGTTTCAACCTTTCCTTCTTTATATCCTCAATTGCATACAAAACTGCCATCGCAAAGATGTTGCCGACGCGAAAGATCAAAGCGCACTGACAATTTGGGGCGTGGCTTAGCGTGACCTTGGTTTGTGTTCTTGTTTGCAACCACCGTTTATAATGCCGGCGCTACACTTAGCTTCAAATGTTTGAACAAATGTTTGAACAAATGTTTGCACAAATGTGTGGCGCTGGACTTTGCATATGTATTCAACGTTTGCACAAAGCTTTGCACTTTGCCATCCGGTGTCGGTCTTTTTCTATACATCAAAGCGTTCAAAGTTGAATGTGTGCAAATGTTTGCGTGGCCTGCCACACTTGTTCAGTGACCAGTTGCTCGAGCGTTGTTGAGCGGGACGGTTGTGTGCATGTTATGTATTTATGCGGCCATATAATGGACTGGGGCAGCGAGTGCGTTCTGGAATTTGTAGAGTTGTTACAGGGGCAACTATGTACATGGAACCCGAAAAATAACAAATAAAAAAATATAATTACATATATACAAATAATACAGGCTAACTGAGTCTACAAAATCGTTGTCCATCTTGTTTGTTGTCTACTAGCATACTGTGGAGAAAAGTGTTTGCGAAGCAAGTCTGGCAGGTTACGTCAATATGTGTTCAAATGACTTTGCAAAGTCGTCAAAGATTTGTGCAAATCTTTGAAGCTAAGTGTAGCGCCCGGGTAACAGTGTGGATGATCCTGAAATTATTTGCAAACAACTTGACCTTACTTAACCTTGGTTGGAAGCATTGGTTTTCAACAGTCTGGCTGGGGCTTTACGTACACCACACGCAAACCACCACCCGCTAAGAACCTATTGTATTACGCTTATGTAACCATGCGTTCCGTAATGAATTCTTTAACTTTCGGGTACGTTAACTCAGTAAATAAATAATATTTATTTTTTATTATATTTTTTTCTCTTCATGAATGATCTCAAACTATCACGTCCTCGAATTTCGAAAATGAAAATAAGCAGTTGGCAGGTTCGAGGATATAATATCTTCGTACATTAGGCTACAGAGGTAGAAATTTATCCTAATTTGCATAAACAATCAATCTTTTACTCTTTGAAAACAAAGCAGTGTTCGAGATCATTTCTTTATTCAAATTTCAAGAGAAAACCATTTTATTTCACTATTCAAATGAAAATTATTTTGATAAAATCAGTCATAGCGATACTCGGATTGTACCTACTCTCTTGGACGACCACTTTGGCGTTGGGGTAAACCTATCTGCCTCAGACGCCAGTGGTTGCGGGTTCGATCCCCGCACGGAAGAACGAAAAAAAAATGTTCTGTGTCTGGGTGTTTATCTATTTATGTATTTATATTCTAGGTTGCCCCTAGTTCGCTATATGGTATCCCATAACACAAGCTATGCTTACTTTGGGGCCATGTAGTTGGTAATGATTGTCTGAGGTTTTTTTTTTTTTTTCTCTTAATCATATTATGTAGGTTTTTTATTTTTAGCATCATCAAACACGCAACGAGTATTATTATTTAGTTAATCGACCAGACCACTCTCATGACATGTTGTTTCAACTAGTTTTACCAATTTTTTGCTCAAGGCCTGATTGTAACAAATTGAACATGTCTACGTATGTTTTCCTTGCGTGATAATGAAATAGAGTAAAATGAAGCCGTGATACGCACATTTACATGTTAATTCGATTTGGTGTCTTAGTTGAGAAACGAACCTGTTTTGTCTAATAAGATAATAAAAAAATCTCCGTAATGTAAGGCTAGTTTGTAAAGAACGAATTAAACTACCTACGAGGAAAATAAGGAAGTGTCATTAACCATCATGTCGTGATTTTTACAGTTGCTACTTAGGAAGTCGTTTATTTTATGAGTAGTATTTTTTACCATACACCAAAAGTAATATAATAATATAATCAAATAATAATATAGGCAGTATTCATAAAATTATTTATCACTGGCAATTTAAAACAACTTAGTCGCAATTTACCCAACTGACAAGTTAAAGACCAGCGAAGAAACGAAGTCCCTAATCCAAGAAATCATTAAACCAGGACAAATGAAACTACAAGTTAGAGGTCTTCGTAAGACAAGGAATGACGGTATTATAATTAGTACCGACTCTAAAGACGACCTTAACTAGTTGAAGCAGTCGGCCCAGTTAACTTCCTCTGGCCTAACAGTGGACGAACCCCAAAGACGCAGACCTAGAATTGTTGTCATCGGAGTTCCAACATCAATGAAGGAATCAGACGTACTCAGCTGGGTATATGAACAAAACCTCGCCGATAAACTAAAGGATATGACATACGAGTCCTTTTTGACCTCAATCAAGTTGAGCCATAAGTCAGGCAGAAAAGACGCTACTACAACTACATCCTGGAAGTCTCTGCACAAATAAGCTTGCCCTAATAAATAAAATTCTAACTTTATTTTTATTTTATTTTACTATGTCCCATAATCTTATGACCGATCTGGATAATTTATCTATATCAGATTCAAAAATTTGCGAAGTTGAAGAGGGCAAGCTATATCTTTCCCATGTCAATAACCCACTTACAATAATAACATTATTATAGGTTTTTATTAATGCTTACAGGTTTTTATTTTGTCTTTGGAGCAAGGTGCAATTTTAGCCCAAGAGTACCTCAAGTTATATTCATTCCATGGCCTTACCCCTGCCCATTCCCTACGCACCAAAGCGGCTCATGCTTAGATCATGTCATGCTAAAATTAAAATCAAAATTATCGTCAATAACTCTTGTCAATAATTCCTCAGTAACCGATCACAGAGCCGTCCTACTAACCTTTGATAAAAAAATGCCTAAACAAACACGCACGCACTTTTTCAATAAATTAAACATAAATAAACTTGAGCAAGATTTATACAATATTGATTTTAGCCTAGTTTACAATTTTGCTGACGCTAATAAGTCCATGACTTACTTTGTTGAATGTGTTCAACATGCAATATTATAATATATAACACTACACAATACCGGATAAATAAGGGTAAATTCGTTGTATGAGACACAGGGATAAATTACATAGCAAGGCAAAAGCAAACCCGTCAAATTTGGCTTTGCAAATGACCTATAAGAGGTATCGAAACTTCTGTAATGACCTACTTAAACGTATTAAATGCTGCGAAAAAAACGAATTGGAAAATCCAAATCTAGCTGTAAACGGCTCTGGAAGTGTATAAAAACCGTAACATCCATAGGAAAAAACCAAGAATCCTCCCCAAGTTTATTTCAAGGGCAGGTTTCACAAGTTTCCATTACTAACCAAGTCAATGATTACTTCATAAATATAGAAAAAATCTAACGAATTCGACTCAAAGTCATGCCTCTCTACTTTTCTCTAATCTGAGGTAGAAAGAATTATCTCAGGGCTGAAGAATGATTCTGCTGTTGGATGGGACGGTATATCCAACAAGATCCTTAAGCACTTCAAACATATTTTTATAGCTCCACATTTTTCAAAGATGCCTCGAGAAAGGCACTTTTCCCACTTGCTTAAAGAAAGCAATTGTAGTCCCAGTGCACAAATCTGGCAGTAAAAAGGAAATATCTAATTATAGACCTATTTTTATTCTTCCCTCCGTGTCCAAAATCTTTGAAAAGATCATTAATATTCGTCTCACTCAATATTTAGAGAAAAATCACGGTATATGATATTTTTAGGTTGAGATTGTAAAAATGTGCAGATTATGAAAATAAATAAATAGTAGTAGTTAATTTGATTATTCTTTGTTCAATATATTATTAAATTAGACCTAGTAGGACCTGTAGTCATATTGTGAGTGTAATGGATACATACATACATATTATGCAATATTTATTTAGACTAAATACCGTGTTGATTTAATTTTTGAGTAGTTCTATTTTTGTATTTATAAGACTCGATCTGTGTTAGTAGATTTATGCTTTACTTGGTATAGTATTTGTTTTTTTTACATATCTCCTGCTCTGTAAGTACTCACTTACTTCCCTGAATGCCGGGGTGTATGGATATCATTACAGTATAGGTTTCAAAACCTACCATGTAATGTTAACATTACAGCATAGGTTTTGGAATTTGAAAAAAGAACTGTCATACGCATACTGCAAGAAGTATACTTTTAAAAAGTTATTTTTTTTGTCTCGGTATCGATTATTTATTCAAATCGGAATCGAGACAATTTATATTAGAATTTATGAAAATTTTATTTTAAATACCGAACTATTTGTTTCGCAGTCACATCGTATGTTAGTTGAAATCGATTTAAAAATCAAACTGGGCAGCACGATTTGACGCGCTTGTAAAAAAGTAAAATGGCAGTCGACCTAGCTAAGGCGCGAAAGTAATTTTTAAAATCAATTAAAATCGAATAAAAAATAACCAGATTTAAAGTTGAATCAGTAATACGTGTACAAATTAAAAACAAAATGACGTTATTGCCATAAATCTCCACAGTTATACAAAATGGCCGTAAGTACTTACTGTATGTACGTACTCAATCTATCAATTAAATGTTTTCCAAACCTATAGAGATTTGTCTTTTGATCTCAGAATGTATACAAAATAACAAAAACTTAAAAAATATAATATTATTGCTTCGAAGCATACGAGTTTTTTAACAAAAAGTTATAAACGGTCAATGAGAGATGATCCTGAAAGGTCAAAATAATCTACGGAATTGACTACCACCACCACTATTATCTGTGAAAATACAATATTTTATGAATTCAGTTCGTTTTCTAGTTTTTTCATTGAAATCACCTTTTACATCCAGGCAGAAATCAAAGATATAGGAATGTCAGTGTAAATATGACATAAATATGGCGTCGTCACCTGTGGTCATTGTCGATTCAAGTATTTTTTCTTAATGTACACGAAAAGTAACTAACAATTTAATTAACAGTTATTTTAATTGACTTCATAATGGTATTCCACAACTATTTTATTTGGTACAGGTGCTGGCCAGACGTCCATACTAAAATGAAACGTGTTATTTGCAACGCCTATGTTTTTTTATTTGGAAAAATAGTCAGGTGCTTTCAGAGAAAGTCATCGTATTTAAAATATCCATACTAAACGTAGATGCCATTATTCCTGTGAATGAATAAAGTTTTCAGTCTATTCATTATCGACCCTTCCTAATGGATGACCCTTCCGAAACATAAATAATGTATGAAACTGTAGATTTAAGAATATTCACAGCGAAAACTGCATTACAGAGCACTATAATATATATTTTTTATCTTTAATCATTAAGCATTAATAAATGCAAATACAAAACTTATATTTTTGTTATTTAGTTTTTTTTTTTATTGTTGTCATATAGGTAATGTAAAAGGTCATTCCTCTAGCATCTTAAATCTAATCTTAAGGCCTTGAATACAAATTTTGACGTTGTAGGCGTCGTTTGATTATACACTATCAGCATGGAAACCCATCACAATATTATCTTGATGTATCACATCGTTATCGAAAGTGGTTTTTTAGAACATCTTGTGGAGAAATTATCTTATTGCAAAATATTTTATTTCACCACTATTCTCAAATCCATATCTTATTTCCTTTCATACTTTTATATCCAAATTTTTGACCTTGCGTCAAATAACGGCATGAATTCGATATAACCATGTTCTATATTATATAATACAGAAAAAAAATCTGTTGAATTCTTTTATATAAATATTCAAGTATTAACTTTAAAAGCCTGTTATTTGTCATAACATAAATAGGTGAGAGAACTGCAGTATTTAGGTAATTGTAGTCAAACTAAAAAAGATGCGGAATCTCTGATTTTCTATAATTCATTCTTGTGTCAGTGATCAAAGTTTTAAGACGAGTCGATATTCATAAAAAGTCATCGGAAGCAAGTTTTTTATCACGAGATCATTGTGTTTACTGCGAACAATGATGGGACCTTGAATGAGGTAATAAGCGCAGTTAACATCTCTATTTAGTTTAGTGTTTAGTACGAATTCAACAATATTTTTTTAGGATAGCTCACGGTATTTAATCATTGAGATATTATTACTACGTACAGAGAAGTTTTCTCGAATAAAAAATGCGCGGCATAGACTGAATTTGGCCCTGCAGCAGCTGCAGCGCTAAATGTAGCAATGAAGTCTAATCGAACTATTTAAAAAACAGCACTAGATCGCTTTAAAAGATCAATTTTGTAGCTGCCACAATGTCAAAAGTCGGGAACGTCATGGTATTGAAACTAAAGTATCATCTTCATAGATTAATATTGCAGAAGTGAACAAACAGATTTTTTTACCTATTTTATTTGAAAGCATATAAAATGGATAAATTAATGAATTATAATTATTAATTATTTATGAATTCATTTAATATTCATGAAGATTGTATACCTACAGAGTGTCCCGTAAGTAATGGACCAACGGAATGTTGGTAATAGAGGTAATAGAATGATCAATAGCTGATAGGAATACAAAACTTTATTGTGAATTATAGTTATTTTTTGTATTTTGTAAAAATTTACATAATGTGAACAAAAAAGACATAATTTTCCGGTTATTATATTTTTAAACATAAGTCATCCTAAATAAAAGGCTCTTTATTCCTAATTATCGTCGACACAAAATATATGAAAAGTTTGAATTACAAAATTCGCAATGCGATATTTGAACGAAGCTAGTGTAAAAAAAATGGAAGGTAGCTTCAAGGCCCATTTGCTAAAAAATATCTACAACTAACAAAGATTACAAAATGGTATAAAATTGATACATTACATGAAGTTAAAAGGATAAAATCTGGTATTAAACAGAGCAAGTCACAAAATTCATATTTTGAGGATGAGGTTTTGAGTAATTGCAAGTAATTTTGAGATTTTTTTTGCTATTATTTTCATATTTAAGTCGTTTTTCTCTCTACACTTCCACTCTTAGTTCAAAGTGCCTTCCTCCTGCTCGTATGCACATTCGAAATCTTATTATAAAACTTCTTTTAAGATTTTATAATGCTCGTTCATTATTTTTCACTCTTTCAGCTACAAGATTCAGCTTTTGTCTTAAATCTCTTTCATTATTTATTATCGTCCATAGACTATTTTTTGTAATATCCCCACTAAAAAAATCTAATGGATTAAGATCAGGCAAACGTGGTGGCCATGCAATGGTACCACCGCGTCCAATCCATTGATTTGGGAACGTATTGTTGAGGTATTGGGTCACTTGTTATGAATAATGGGCGGGGTCTCCATCGTGCTGCAACAATATCCTTTCAGTGGTTTCCAGTGGTACGTCCACCAACAAATTATTTAGCTCGATTCTCAAAAACTCCAAGTAACGTGCCCCATTAAGCCTCGGTGGGAGTTCAAATGTACCAATAACTCGGCCATTAAGAATTCCTGCCCACAAATTCACTGAAAATTGGTGTTGGAATCGATCTTGTTTTATTATCTGGGGATTTATGTCAATTTTTACAAAATACAAAAAATAAGTATAACTCTAAAACTACTTGGCCTAGAATAATAAAATTTTGTATTCCTATTCGCTATTGATCCCCTCTATTACCAACATTCCTTTGATCTGATACTTACGGGACACCCTATATATTTGCCAGAAAGAATACACGATATTCTTCCCGTCTTCTACCTAATAAATTTGACTTTGACTTGTAACTTTAGACATAGGATTTTTAAATATTTAAGTTGTTTGTAACGATGCAAATGTCTAAAGGTGCATAATATAAACGGTACTCCAGAGCTAAAAAATAATCAGCTTATTTTCCAAACCCTGTGATAAGCCGGAGGAATAGTAAATGTATCATATAAAACTATTGAACTAAAAATAGCCATATTAAATAAATTAGATTTTTTTATTTACAAATATTTTATTTTTAAAAACCTCACATATGTTATAAAAAATAATGAATATCAATTTTTGGAAAAAAAATGGTAAGTTTAGATACTTTGCTGGAAAATTTTCAAAGCAATTTAGTAACTTTTCAATTAGCAAAATTTTGGGTACTTTTTAAGCATTTACTTATTTCTTTACATTTATTCATCATAAATTTCATAATCCTCAATCAAACTGTACCCGAAATGAAAATCCGTTAGCAGCGTATGTAAATCTGCCCAAAATTAATATTTTTTTACTCTATGTAATTCGAAAAAACGTAGTGACTTGGTGAAATAAATACAAGTTGCTTGTTAAATAGTTAACTGACTACTTGGGATTTATTTGTACTTCGTGTACTGTTCAAACAGTCAGCACATGAACGCATATATGAAAAATATTCAACAGAAAACACAAACGTATCAACCGTATATAATTGTTGTGACAAGCACCCATCACACACGAATTTACCAAAAAAATTGTATGGGATGTCCTCTCTATTCGTATTTTAGTAATAATATCTCAATGTTAACTTGACGACCGGCTGGTGTAGCGGTAACAACATTGCCTTCTATGCCAGAGGTCCTGGGTTCGAATCCCGGCGGCGGCGGATATTTGTGTGATAAACACAGATATTAGTCGTCAAGTCATGGATGTTTATATTATGTTTATTTAAGTTTATTCTAATAAAAAATACGTATTTATTCAATATGTATGTTTATATATTTCTTAAGTATATCAGTTATCTAGTATCCATAACACAAGTTCTTTAAGAAACTTAATTTGGGCTAGATAATGTTGAGTGAGTGTCAGAAATATTTCTTTATTTATTTATAATGTATTTAATGGGTAAGTAAGGTATTTAAATATTTAGTAAGGTATATCAACAGTACTTAGCTAACGTACAGTCTAGTATATAGAATTGAAATTATGTTAATATGAATAAGCGAAAGGTTATTAATTTGGTCATTCAATATAATTTAAGAATTAAACAAAATATACATAGCTTCATGCCTGTATCCCTTATGAGGTAGGCAGAACACCTGAGGCTATAAAACCACCTGATGTCACGTTTGATAAGTTTGGAGGTATTAAGCTTTTTTAGTCTCTTGGTCTACTGTAATATCCTATTCAATAACTATCAACACCTTGTTAAAGCCGAAGTACAAAATTGTGACGTCATTAAGCGGCCATTCGATGGTCTTATGGTGAATAAAAAAAATTCATTTCCATTTCATTTCATTTAAAATGATGGAGAGAGATTATTGTAGTGACAAGGGGTCAGCCCATCACCCGCAAAAAGTCAATAAAAAATCCCCTCCCCTTAACTGACATTTACAGTATGCCCGAGAAGAGAAGCAGCTGGCACATTCTATAATTTTCTTTCGCTCCTATTCCAGCAAGGAAGAAAATAAAAATAAGTGAACAAAACATGTTTATTTATTTTTATTTTTTTGTTATATTTCCCCTAGTTTAATACTTGTTACACAAATAATGTAATCTATAAGTTTCCTAGCTGGCCACTAATTCTGTGGGTTGTATCTGGCTTATTTAATTATGTATCCGATTCTCGATACTAATGTAATAATCGTGAAATAATAAGTTGTCGTATGGATGTTTGTAAATATTCCACGCAATAAGGATACTTTTTATTGCGGTCATGTACTCCCGTGAGAAGATGCTGGGATTTCACCGAAGCGAAGCGGGATTTCACCAGGGAGTGGGCTTGTTTTATTTACTATGCAAATTTATTGTATATTTCTAATCTCTTAACCTAAGCTGTATAAGTTTAAATCCTTATAGAAGATTTAACTTATTTATTTATTTAACAATTTATGTACACATAAGTTAAGATACAATATAAGGATACATAGAACAAAATAAGTACAAAGGTACAGCTTATCTCTATCGAAATTTCTTACAGCAGACCCATAATTATTACTTTTTAACTGTTTTTTTTAAAGATGTTTGCACAACACAATTGTAGTAGGTATCTATCAACAACTATTTTTAAGTATCTATCAGCAGTATACAACGAAATAATGATTTTTGCTGTTATTATTCTAAAAAGCAGAGCACTTTTTGTAAAAATAATAATAAAATAACTGTTTTATACGATCACTTTTATTTCCTTGTACTTTGATCACCTTATAATCCAATTGGTCTTTCAAATCGTCCAACGTTAAACTAACAATTACAACACCTACTTGAATGGACAACCGTAAGTATTAAATAAAATAAAAAATATTATGTTATCCTTTAATGAAATTGTTATCGAAGCATTACATAACCAACAATTTTGTTCAGTCTTTATCCTAATAAAAATTTGAATACTTAAAATCATGATTTTATTCTGCACTCAATATATTGGTGTCAATAGTATGTACGTACAGCTACACAAAGGATGAGTATGTATTTATTTTTTAGAAAACAAGGATAGGACGTTGTTAGATTTAATTTTGGAACATTTAAGTTTAAATATAACCATAATAGGTATAAATCATAAAATTAAAATTAACGGCAGATAAATTCCACTCTCTAAAGATATTTAATTTGAATAAGAAAAAAAACAGAGAAAAATGATAGCAGTCAATACCATATTCCCATAATACCATATAAACATAGAAGCCTCAAGTTTGTTGCTAGTAAGCAAAACGTTTAAAGAAAACATTATTATGAGATTACAATCATTGAAAAATCGCAAAATTAACGCAATTCAATAAATAATTCGTATTTATACAAGAACATATTAAAGTTATATATTCTACGGACCTAGTTTTTTTATCAATTACTTTTAATCAGTATCTTTTTTATTTAAATTAAGTAGCTAATTTTGTCATACTGACATATGTCTCAATAACATTTTAATAAAGTTTGTCTTTCATTTTCTGTAGGAATGTATAGTGTGTCACCAAACATTTTTTCCGAACCAATGACTACTGAATAAAGTTCATTTCCAATTAAAAGGGAAAGAAAAGCTATTATTTAGACAGCTGTTTTATTCGTTGAATAGAGTGCATCAAACATAACGAAAAGTTTAGTTTTGAGTATAGGTTAACCCCCATAACTTCAAGCGGTCTACAAACTGTAAGTGCTTTGGGGAGCTGAATTTATGTTTTGCACGATAGTCTTTTGTCTTACTTTTTAACAATAGCTTTAAGTTGTTGCTGTCTATCCAGTTTAAATCCTTTGAAATCGATATTTTATTTATCGTAAACGTCGAGTCATTGGACACTTAAGGTTCTTATGAAGGCATTTATTGGTTCACGAAAACAATTAAAAAGCTGTGAACTAAAATTCTTATTATTTTTGTAGATTAATATCTATTTTTGTATACTACAATCTTTAAAACTATATTCGACAGAAAAATTCGCGAATAAATAACGTTAAAAAAAAGTTTGCAAAATATACAGTCAATGGACAGAATTTCAGTGGTTGGACAGCTCATACTAGTTAATGGACAGTTTCAATGAACATTTTTATATATATTTTAAAAGGAAATAAATTACATTAATATATTTTTATTTCTTTCCTTTTGATGTTAATAAATAGTTTGGTATCTTTATTAGGAAATTATCAATACGATAATGCAAAAAAATATATTAGAATTTACTTTTTAAGTTTAGTGTCACAACTATTATTCAGTCTTAGCGAATATATTTTGACATTGGGATTTTCTGTATGATTAAGTTGATCATGAAATTAAATTAAATATTTAAAATAAAACAGTTTTTTACCTCATCTATGGCGTATTATATTTTACATTTTAACTTGAAGTTTCAGTGTCTTTCAGACCTCGTGAAGCGGTAAATCCGGGTAAAAAGAGTTTTGTTTTATAGATTAGAAAACACCAAATAAAATCAATCCTGGCTGGGACTCGAACCTAGATCTCCTGCATCTCTTATATTCGATCATGAATCGTGAAAATTTAAGAAAATATTATGAAATAATTAAATTTAAATACTTAGAAAAAAAACAATTTACATATTTCTAAATTAAAGGTCATAAAATATTAATCGGTCGCATTTGTAAACATCATCGTGACGATTGTCGTGGCGCAGTGGTCACACGCTACTGCGCCAATCGTGAGGTCGGGGGTTCGGTTCCCGTACGGAACAAGAAAAAATAAATCCGGGTCTGGGCGTTGTTTCTACATATGTATTTTTTATATCCTAGGTTCCCCCTAGTTTGCTACATGGTCATAACACAAACACAAACTCTTTCTTCGCTCACTCTGTGGCCATGTAGTTGGTGTGATTGTCTTTGGATGTTATTTATTTATTTTGGAAATGGCTATGCTCGGAGTTTCCCTGCGGGATCCAATCAGGAATGAGGAGATTCGCTAGCGAACCAAATTCACCGATATAGCCAGGGGGATCGCAATACTGAAGTGGCAATGGGCAGGGCACATAGCTCGCAGAACAGATGGCCGTTGGGGCAGAAAAGTTCTGACGATGAAGTTCGACGACCTGGTCAAAGTCGCTGAATGAAGGCGGCGCGTGACCGAGCGACTTGGATAACCTTGGGGAGGCCTATGTCCAGTTGTGGACGTCTACAGGCTGATGATGATTTATTTTAAAATATTTTCAGACCCTTCAAGTTTTTCGTTCTTTTAAGTTTACCACCATAATAATTGTGTTTTTTCCTGACCACCGCAATTACAAAATATTATTCTTTTCAAAGATTAGATAAAGATGGTCGTCGTACCTACTTTATAGCATATATTGCATATAAATACATACATACATGCATACATATTCATTTTAAAACCTACTCGCTGCGAGGCTCTTTATAAGTTAAAGTACCTCGTTTTATAGGCTTTCCCTGTGTTACTTTGAGGGCTGATCCAATATTTGTAATAAGCTCGCCATTGCTTTTAATAAATATCACAACCTTACAGCGTCATTCTAGGTGACTGCTACACTAGTTGTTGGATTCTGGTAGCATTCTGGTAGAAAGCTATTATTTCGATGCCCAGCTCTTTGCAATACTTACAATATAAGTGAGATGGGTTATATGACAATCTAATAATGTACGACGGGATATTATGCGCCTTTGGTAAATGAGAGTGAAGTATATTTGTTACGAGTATGTACCCGAAAAAGACGCCATCCATCTATTTTTACTGCTACCGATTGTTGATTCTCTAGGAATTCCGTATGCAATTTTCAGTGGTATTCTGTTTTAGTTGGAGGCAGCCATAGGTGGACACGCGTTACCATCAGGGGAAAAATTGAACATAACTGTTTTGGAGTCTTTGCTATCTTGATGAATTTCGTGATCATTATTAGCTGCAACTTTACCAATTTTCAGGCATAATTTAATTCCACTTTCATCACCACTTTAACTCCTAAGTGGTTCATTGAGAATATGTAACAAGTTGTTTTGTGATCAGTAGTCTTGAATTTTAGAAAACGATCGCCTTTTAATGCCACACAAACGTACTCGAGTGCATTTACATCTTCACTGGTACGGTATACAAAAACTACGTGTCTTCTGAATAACCATTTAACATCCTTGTTCTTCTTTCTTCGAAAATCCAGTTACTGAACACCTGTCCATTCATTAGATTTCACTAAAAATAAAAACTAGTTATTGGACAGTCCGTTAAAACATATAAATTATATTATAGGGTTCCAATTCCTATTAAATTCTATGCAAAATACTACAACACTTTATGGTGTTTACAACAAAACATAAATGATAAATGTAAAAAAAAAAATTGCTATAAACTATTATTGTTGAACATACTTATTTCTTAATTTTTCACTTGAAAGACGACTGAACTTCAAGGACGCCCCGCAAAAATATATTATTAAAACTTATGCTTCGATTTATTGGATTTTTTCAAATATTTTGGTACTGTTATAATACAGAGTTTAATTGAATATCGACTGTGAGGTTCTCGTTTTTAAAACAACCTTAATTATACGTTAATTATTGTTTACTGTCCAATGACTCGTAGTGTCCAATCACTAGTAGTTTACCCTGCTTCGTTGATACAACTCGTGATAACTCGGCTCGTAGGTAATGTTTAATAGCATATAGCTCCGAAAACTACAAAGACTGGTGTAAACCACATCCAAATCTATTCAGTAGTTCCAAAGATTACTCGGACATAGATACATACTAAGAAACACTAAATTTAATAACTATCAGTGTCATTTAATTCAACTCTAGAAACGGGATATATTATATAAAACGGATTTTAGCTTTCGATATTTAAGTACTTTCGCAATCGATCACGACGGTACTGACAGAAATATCGAGAACAGACCGGCATACCCTTTTGATAAAAAATAAGGATACTTAGTTCCATTTAAATATTTAAAAAATATATAAAATACTTACATTTTACTTAGCTGAGAATATTTCACGGTAAGAACTTTCTCCAAGGCCAACAGTACGTTGGGTGGAAATTTCCTTCGTTTGACGGTGACCAGAGATCGGACCCAAAGGACCAAATGTTCTAGATGCCTGCTCTCTTCAAGAAGTCTCGCGATCGATTCCAGGAGTCGGTCTGCGTAGTCGTCATCGAGACCCGTCACTGTTAGTTCAACTGTGAGAAATTAAAAAAGTTGAGTTATATTGCCTCTGATTTCCGTTTTGTTGTGATTTAAGCGCCCTCTACGGGACTTAATGTGAAGAACTAAAAAACTTTTTCTATATACTTTCGTGTGGGGTATCAAATGAAAGAGCTTTGTGAGCACAGCTCAAATATGTAAAAAATATTACTCAAAAATAAGTGAAATAATGGTTATAGTATAGAACAAAAAAAAAATCTTGATTGTTTTGTTTGGGGTAACAAATAAAAGAACTTCGTTAGCACATGTCAAATGTGTGTGAACACCAAAATAATTTTAAAAAAGTTTAAAAACTAAACCCCGACTACTAAAACACTCTAAAAAAAGTTTGAAACAAAAAAATAGTCTTCGCTGGAATATTTATGTATTTACGTCATATTGATAAAGACATGTTTAAAGGGTAGCTGTGATCGTATGCCACTTTGATTTTATTTTAATATTAAAATGGTCTGTTTTGTTATAAAAGGTGGCATACGACCACGGCTATCCTTTGAACATATCGCTATCAATATGACGTAAATACATAAATATTTCAGGGGAGACTATTTTCTTGTTTCATACGTTTTAGAGCGTGTTTTAGTAGTCGGGTTTTAGTTTTAAACTTTTCCTAAAATTATTTTGGTGTTTATACATATTTGAAATGTGCTTGCGAAATGTGCTTTATTTTTTTTTTAATGGTCAGATCAAATTATCTAATGAATACTCGACAGCTTCAAGCTCGCCTCAAGTTTATGGTCAGTCTACGTCATAATCATTTATTCGTCAGATAAGTTTTATCTGAAGATTGAAAAATTAGGGTTTAAATAAACATATACTTCCATGATTTGATGGCTGTGACAAAGTAGATTCGAACCTCTGTGATTTCACAGTGAGCTTGGATAGCTACTAGTATTAACTATGCAATAACTATTTTAAATTTAAAAATATTTCAAATCGGATTGCGACTTTCAGATTAGCGTTTCATTATCTAATACATAAAATTCTCGTGTCACAGTTTTCGTTGCCATACTCCTCCGAAACGGCTTGACGATTTTGATGAAATTTTTTGTGCTTATCCGGTATCTATGAGAATCGGATAACATTTTTTTATTTTATTTATATGGCAAAACAACGTTTGCCGGGTCAGCTAGTTTAAGTATAAATATGAAGTACTTACTCCATTTATTCGTAGTTTTCATAATATTTAAAAACTTACTATGTTGAACCGGGACTGCTTCCACGCACTGCCTTATAAGGCTGTGCTCGTTTAACTGCAAAGCACCGATTAGAGCCGCTCCCCACGATTCTTCATGTAAATTCTGTTTTACTACATAGGGTGTTGATCCTGACTCTAAACGATAGGGTCTGGAAATATAAAGAGACAAATATTAAATAAATAATAATATTTGTATAATTATTATAAAACGTGTGAATTCAGTGTTGAATTTAGTGATTGTTACTGAATGGTGAAAATTAATTATAAAAAAAACTCGGATTTTAATGAAAACTGCATAATGTAGTTTGTTAAATATGATAAAAGCTATCCTTTTACTACGACGTCAAGACAAATCAAATTTTATTGCAATAAAATAGAACAAAAAATGCTCATGTTCAGCAAAAAACCGAAATATGTTTATACTTTAGACAACTTTGAAAATGTGCTCCATGATGCAAGTTTAAGCTCCTAAGGCAGGTAATAAGTTCATTCATACATTCTATACTGACCTGTTTATTTGTTAAAAAAACTGAGAATTCATCATAAATACAGACCTGAAAGTGCCATCTATCCCTGCATTTTGACTGTAAATGAGAAGACCCTCAGTGGCAGCAATGGCGAAACTTTCGCCAGTCGGGGAAAAACGCACGCAATGAACTCGAACCTGTAACAAATAAATGAAGAATTTGTAGTTAAATAAATAAATAAAACTAAAAATAAATATTAAGTACTTATAACAAATTATTTAAATTAAAATTAAAAATGCTTTATTGATTTCTCTCAGATAATATTCACAATTTAGCTATGAACTAAACGGTTTTATATTAAATCTAAGACTTAATATATTGTAATTATATGTGAGAGACTGGTTTCTGTACTAGGATACCTGTATGACAGATTACCGGCCTTTCCAGGCTCTGGACAATGCAATATATTACTATAACTAGCACACCAACTATTTGGCCCTGAAGTAAGCGTTTTGATTAAATTTTGTGTTATGAACACAGTGGAATAAGTGGGTATCTTAGAAAAAACTCAGAGTAAAGCCTGTTTAGAAAAGTTCTTTTTAAAAGCATAACCGCTTGGGATATACACCCACAATCTCTCATACTGAGGCCACACTACCTTACCGTCTACCGGGCTGTTACCGCAATAATTATGGCATTAAATTACCGTTTAAATTACTGCATGAACTGGTGTGGTTACACTAGTTTACCTAGATATGTCAATAAATTTGGCGGAAAATATTACTTTTTCAAGATGGAGGTCGATGCTGCAGCGGTGTTGTGTTTTATGAGTGCCAATTATTTTTACATGAATCTTTTAAATTTCAACAAAGCTAAAAGAAGACAAAAAAGGGTATCCCAAAGAGACGGTTTAAATTGGAATAATTCTAAAAACTCGAGCGCTTTTTCATTTGACCACTCCATGTCGGTCGATACGTGCGTCGCCGGTGAGCTCATATTGCACACTAGACAAACGGTAGTGTGGCCACAAACGCAATAATTACTGCGGTAATCTTCTTTGATGTGCGAAAAAAGACCGCCGCCGGAGCTATTGCCTGCCGCCATTTGCCATATTGATTGGCATTGTAAAATTATGGCCGTAAATAGTGGTTACACCTAGGTGTTGTTTAAGTTATGGCAATAATTATTGGCATATCACGGTAGTGTAGCCTAAGCATCACAGACCATGTATGGCGGGTTTCAATATCATGAAAACTGTTCGTTTTGCATACGAACAGTAGAATTCACTACCAAAATGCCTTTCTATATTCAAAATCTTGACATTACATTTGACCATTTACAAAATAAGTCATTTTATCTATCTTTTTATCATTTTATCTATCATTTTATCTAGCCAACGACGACGTAACAAGTTATTCATTTAAACCAAAGAGGTAAATGTGGCATGGCGGCAAGTCTTCATTACATATGACCAATCACAGAATAAGTCATTTTATCTAGCCAACGACGAAACAATTTATTAATTTAACTAAATATTCTCTCAAATATCTGTCAACATATTAATAATCCAGTTAAAATATCTATAACAGTTTTTGAAAAAAGGACGGGTATTATTGAATGACATACTTTATCTTTTAAATATTTACTTTCACGTCATAAAAAATTAACAAAAAGCTCTAAAATATACTATAATATATTTAACGTATACAAAAACATAGCAAGAATAAATTTAGAGGTTTTATTGGCGTTTTTGTGGGCGATAGGCTGACCCCCTGTCACTGCAATACTCTCCATCATTATAATACCTCATTTTGTCAAACGTGACTTCAGATGGTCTTATAACCACTGGTGTTCTGCCTACCCCATAAGGGATACAGGCGTGAAGTTATATGTATATATGTATGTATGTAATAAATTTATACATTTATTTAGTTCAAATATCATATAAATAATTTGCGATTGTGTGATATTCTTTAAATCACATATCGCCTATTTTCTTGGAAGAACGTCATGTAAAGAGGGCCCATGCCAAATTTGAGAACTTACAGCTCGTAGCTAATAGATATTGTGAAACGCTATTTTTTCTACCAGTTTTGTACCTGTATCCGTTAATCATATCAGTCGGTCGAATATTGAAACCCGCCATTAGTGTACAAAAATTTACATTTCGGCTCAAAAAATTACCTAAGAGCACCCGCCCGACAAACGAGACACCCGGGTTCTTGTTTAGTAGTATTTTTATAGATAAAATTATATTTAAGCAATATAAAATGCAAAAAATTTAAATATTTATTCAAAAATCTATGTTTATTTAAAGATACGAACCTCAGGCTTTGTCCTCCTATCTGCCATGTCACCCTGTTTGACTCCTGGAAGCCTCACGTTTACATCACCGCCTTCTAAATCACCTCTTTCCTCTATTAGAGCCATATTGCCAAACTCTGATAGCAGCCGACGGTTTATGAAATCCTGGAATGAAGAAGATTTGGTTAAGTAAAATGGTATGAAGTAACCTCTAAATAATATTAATATTATAAAAAAAGAAAAAAAAAATGCTTATATGCCTTATAAAAAAGCAGGTCTTACAAAGAAAAAAAAGATTTATCTTCAACACCAGAAAGTAATGAAAATGGCTACACAGACCATTTTTGTTGTATGTGAAAGTTTATTAGAATAAAGAAATTATAATTAAAAGTGACAAGGCTAATCTACGCAAAAATAAGCAAATTAAAAAGTTATGAAAGGTAAATTTGCTAAAAAAGATTTAATAATAACTTACATTAACAGCATCTAGTGACCTATTCTGCGTAATAACATACTTCTTTATGAGAACAGTTTCTTGCACGCTATATAAGCAAACGTGTTTAGAATTGCCACCAGCTAGTATACATGAGCCATCCGCGGAAAAACATATAGTTGTAAAGGCCCTGGAAAGAAAATACAAAATTAATAGTGGCTTTTATAAAATTGAATATTTACCTTTTATTCTATTTTTTTTTTTTCGATACTCTCTCGGCCTATATTTCGATGGACATAACTATGAAAAAGTATGGAGAAATCAGAATAAATAAAAACATAGTTAGTATCCCGTTTTTAGAGTTTATTCAAATGACTATGAAATTACCAATTTATAAGTTTTTAAACTAAACTTATAAATTGCAAATTTTTTTATACAATACAATCACAATTGTTTTACTAAAGCTGTGTAGGCTCGGCCGGAACACTTACCGCTCCCGCAGTGTAGTGTTCCGGAAATATTTTATGAAGAGCCAGATTTTTTCTAAACCCATGTGCTTTCATCTTTGACCTCATCTTCACTTACCATCAGGTGAGATTGAGGTCAAACTCGTTCTTAATCTATATTTTAAAAAATTTAGTAGTAATAAAAGAGCAAGCTATTATACGATTGACTGATTACAAATAATGAAATCTTACTTAGTTTTCAGCAGTTTCTCCGCAGTAACAAGATCAGCGTCAGCCCTGCCGGCCGTCAAATCGTTGCGTCCCTCGATTGAACCAGTTTGATCCAGAGTTGTCGCGTTGAAGAATATTATACTACCGTCTAAGGTTGAGACGGCAATCTGTACAAGAAAATTAAATATTTTTTATTTTAATTAAGTTTTTTTTTTAAGTTTCAAAAAGTAACTTCGAATTATGGTCACTAAAACTAATAAGATCTCAAATGTTTACAAGCCAGAACTAGACTTTAATATTGTGCAATGTTTAAAGTATGTTTCATTAATTTATTCCTTATAAAAAAATAACTAAGGTAAAAATAGGTAACGTCTGTCATGTAATAGGCAAGCACATTGCATGGAAAAAAGTGTGTTTTACTACTAACTTTTTAATTTTCCTTTTAAATATAAAGTGGGCTCGATTCGACATTATTTTTAATGTGTTGTTGATTGATTTAGTAGCTCCTAATTTAAAATACCATTGAGCAGAACGAGGTTAAAAATAAAAATAATTTGTTATGTATTCAAGCAAAAAATACTCAACGAATCACTGACTAAAAATTGAAATATATACGAGATTCGATTCCCAGCTGGCTATCTGGTCGTCTTATAGAAACCTAAATTTCCACTATGACGCATCGAAATATGTTCCGATAAATACAATTTATACTAGTGCCTACCTGTTCTCCATCCGGGCTGAACACAACTTGCAAAGCATCACTGCTAACTCTCACAACGTCGTTGTCCCCACTCGCCTCAACACAGTTCCACATTCGCACGGACTTGTCCCAACTCGCTGAGGCCAATCGGGAACTACCGAGCGACGGGCTGAATGATAAACTTGATACGGGCGCTTCGTGGCCACTTAGAACCTGGAATAAACGGTATTTTTTAAATAAAACTAATTGGATCTAATCAGATGCGAAGGTAAGGAAATATATTTTATATATTATTATTATACTTTTGTATTATTTATTTATGAATAAATGTATGAATTACAATGAACTTGAAATAACATTAACTCATAAGTAATTTGATCATCTCGCTTCGTTTGTGTAGTGTATTTTATTTCGTATTTTATTTATTAGTTAATAATGTTTTGTATTCAAGTATACATAATTTTAAAACGAAAAACCTAAGATCCGAACGGTCCTCAATTGGTGGTGGTATTTACATTAAATGATAAGTCAAAATAAGGATTGGCGATCTCAAGTATATCGGTAGATTCTTGACAATTAAATATTCTCTACATTATAAAAACATTAACTAAGTGTTTTATGAAGGCTAGCATAAACCTATTTAGCATCATCATCATCGCGCCAGTATGATTTGTAAACTTCACATTGTCTAAGCAAGTCACATGTAGTTTATATGTCTGTCTTGATTGTCGATTTGTTTATTTAGGCTTATACAAAACAAATCAATACGTAATACAGTTTACTTACTTCAAGCAATTTTCCAAATTTGACAGACCACAGATAAATATCGAAGACATCTTGACCACCCGCAGCGCAGAGTTCACCGCTTGAATCCAAAGCCACACAACTGAACTGTACTAGAGTCGGTGATGTGAGCGTTCGGAAGTTGCGATAACTGTAATATATTAATTTATATTTTCAAATAAAACAGTTTTTGATAGGATGCCATTTCATTGTCTCTACAATCAGTCTAAGGGTAGCTCACTGAAGACTATCAACGTCACGATAAATTACCTATGAGCTGAGTTAAGTGAAAATTTTAAGTTGAAAAACGCAAACGCAAAGACAACTTAAAACTTGATCGATATTTTTGCAATATTTTAACTGAAACAGGTTTTTTTTATTACAAATAATAAATAAATAATTCCATATTGTGTAAATAATCTCTATGGGTTAATCAAGTGATATTTTTTTAGACAGCATTATAATCTTTACTCACTATTGTTAAATTATCATTATAATTTTTCTTAAGTCAGTACTTACCGAGTCAAATCACAGCATCTTACGGTACCATCCAAAGAAGAAGACACAAAGAACTTTTTATTGGCACTAAACACGATGCTAGTCACCGTTGATTTATGTTCATTGAAAGTGACGAAGCAAAAGCCGGTAGTGGCGTTCCAAACTTTTACTTTCCCATCAAAACCCCCTGAAAAAGAAACAGTGTAAATCAAAAATAAACATAATGCATGACTCATGAAGTACATTTTTGATTAAAATGCAATACAGGAAGAAACATAGCACATTGCCGTTGACAGATTACTAAAGAAGATTCTCTTAATAAAATTGTTAACTATTAAACCCTAAAAACCAGGAGCACATTTTTCAACTGAATTCGAAAAGGAGCAGATTCTTACTTCGTCTGTGTGTTTTTTTTATATGTTTCTTGCTTTATTTGGTACAATATACATCGTGCAGGGTTGGTCCCATGTAAAATTCATCCAAAATTGAAAAAACATTTCGCGAAATATGGTTTTTGGAAAAAAGAACAATGAAAACAAAAAGCACACACATTGATATAGTTTTAGTTGGAGAAGTTTTGGTAAGGCACGTTTAATTGCTGTGTGAAACTTACCTGTTACAATGTAAAGCCCATCTGGAGAATAAGTCAAGCACGTCATATCCAGGGAATGTCCTTGTTGTTTCATAACATACTGCTCACCTAAAATTAAATTAAATTTAAAAAGGAGTCATTACTAGCATAAGCAACTAAAGTTTTAACTCCCAAATTATTAAGCTAAACTGTTCGTTTTTACTTTTCGATTCCCTTATTTCATTATGTTAGAACTTCAGAATTAAGTAAATTAACAAAAAAGGTAATTTGTTAATAGATCTTAGATTTTTTCCACATTTGAGAAAAGCCTATATTTATATTTTTATAGTTGCAGATAGACAATCTTAAAGTAACAAAAGCAAAACGCGTGATCTGTTATAAATAAATAAAAATACTCACTTTGCCACTCCCAAACTAATAACTGTCCAATATTAGGGCACCCAAACGCTATCCAATCCCCTTGGGGAGACATAGCAATGCTGCTTATTCTATGCTCAGATATACTCAATGTGTGGATTAAATTCACATCTGGCATTTCATGTAAGAAAAATATTCCCGTAGAAAATCCTGATAAAAAAATAACAATGTTAATTCAGCAGTTAAACATATACAAATGTATTTCTTTGTCATTTAATTTGGACATAGGTAAATAAAACATTTTTGAATTTAACTTTTCACAGATTTTCTTATAAAGAAGAACACCTATACATGTTTTAACATTAATTTTCCTACTGGCTGTTTCTCACGGTTAGGCTCGCGATAGAAATATGTAGTTGGTTCCTTTATATTTTCAAAATCGCAATTACTTTAAGTACTCTAAACCTGTTGATTACTTATAAATTATGCTTTATTTTGCAGCAAACGATAGTGAGGTTTGATTATATAAAGTATAAATAGCTATTTAATACTCCAGCTTAAACTTCCTAATGGATTTGGATGGAAATTAGTAGGAACATAAATACACAGCCCTCACCCTGGATTAATACATAGAATGCCTTTCATCGCAGTATTTGGCTGCTGTGGGAAATTTCAGAAAAGCGAGTGGCAAATGTCTTATACATATATTTTAAATCTAACTTGTTTACCTGTCACCAACATTTTCGTTTCCCTGTGGTATTGTACAGCTGAAACTTTACATTTATGATGAGCATTCCTAATTGCATCCCCAATATAATGGCGCCCGAGTTTTTTATAAAACAGCTTTTTCTCATTGTCGCTTCTTATTTGAGTTTTAACTACATCTCTTTTTCCATCTTCATCACTGACCTGTGGCATAGAAGGAATTTGAACATTAAAACGTTTAAATATTAATACAGATTTCCTTGACGTGTTTCTGTACTTGGACACTACAGTATCATTCTAAAGAAGGTATACATTGTAGGCTAGCATGAGACCATTGATAAAATGTTTTTAAGATGTTTTATCATCTATCAACCAGTACAAACATGGTTGCAAAATAATTCCGAGGCGTTTTGTGGAATAGAATCGTGTATTTGACGCCGCAGCGCACACGACAATCTAATATAAATCTTAGCTTCTTGGACTTATAGTAACTCTTTCCTACGTCTGCGATCGCCATGTATTTATTCTTGTTATGACAATATGGCTCGTAAGTTCAATTGGGTAAGATTTATATTAAAATGTTTAATTTGCGGTGTAGTATGACGCGTAATCGTGGAACGCATGTTAAGGAATACGTTATAGTTTCGTGCCAAAGGAAACATAGCCATATCCATAGTTATTCACTTTCGATGTGGCACATACTATGCCCGCATTTCTAAATATAAATTAAAATAAGATAAGTATAATACATTGTTTTAGCCACTAGAAAAATAAAATAGTCTCATCATCATCATCATCATCCACAGCCTGTAGACGTCCACTGCTGGACATAGGCCTCCCCCAAGGTCTTCCACGTCGCTCAGTCCCGCGCCGCCCTCATCCAGCGTTTACCGGCGACTTTGACCAGGTCGTCGGTCCATCGTACGGGGGGCCTGCCTACGCTGCGTCTCCCAGTACGTGGCCGCTACTCGAGAACTTTTCTGCCCGGCCATCTGTTCTGCGAGCTATGTGCCCTGCCCATTGTCACTTCAGCTCTGCAATCCTTCTGGCTATCTCGGTGACATTGGTTCGCCTGCGAATCTCCTCATTCCTGATTCGATCCCGCAGGAAAACTCCGAGCATGGCCCTTTCCATTGCCCGCTGAGCGACTCTAAGCTTATTTATAAGGCCCATAGTTAGCGACCACGTCTCAGTGCCGTATGTCATCACTGGCAACACAAACTGGTCAAAAACCTTTGTATTCAGACACTGCGGTATTTGCGACGAGAAGATTTTACGGAGCTTCCCGAACGCAGCCCAGCCGAGTTGGATCCGACGATTGACCTCTTTCTCAAAGTTGGACCTGCCTAACTGGATTTTATGACCTAGATTATCGTCAACAACTTCGAGCGTGGTGCCTCCAACTACCACAGGAGCAGGTGCAACATGGACGTTCGACATGATCTTCGTCTTATCCATGTTCATTTTAAGGCCCACTCGCTGCGAGGCTCCACTGAGGTCATCGAGCATTTTACTCAGGTCCTGCAGGGTCTCAGCCATGACTACGATGTCATCCGCGAATCGAAGGTGAGTGATGTACTCGCCGTTGATGTTGATGCCGAGCCTATCCCAGTCCAGAAGCTTGAAGACATCTTCCAACGCTGCGGTGAACAGCTTAGGCGATATAACGTCGCCTTGCCTGACGTCCCGCTGCAGTTGGATAGGCTTCGAATTCTGATCCTGAAGACGGACTGACATAGTGGCGTTTTTGTACAGAAACTTCAACGCTTCGATGTATCGATAGTCAATTTGGCACCGCTGCAAAGACTGCAGTACAGCCCAGGTCTCGATCGAATCGAAGGCTTTCTCATAGTCCACAAACGCCAAGCAAAGTGGCTGGTTATACTCCTCCGTCTTTTCTATAACCTGCCGCAGCGTATGGATGTGGTCTATGGTGCTAAAGCCTTTTCGGGAACCGGCTTGTTCGGGAGGCTGGAAGTCGTCAAACCTGCGTGCGAGATGGTTCGTAATGACTGTTGAAAACAGCTTGTATACATGGCTCAACGTAATGGGTCTGAAGTTCTTCAAAAGGGCTTTATCACCTTTTTTGTAGAACAAGACCACTATGCCTTGGAGCCACGCTTTGGGCGTTTTGCCCTCGAGAATGATGGAATTGAACAGCTTCTGAAGGGTCTTAAGCACAGGTTTGCCACCAGCTTTCATAAGCTCGGCTGTAATTCCATCATCACCCGGCGCCTTGTTGTTTTTAAGCTGTTTAAGGGCCATACTCAACTCGTACAGGGTGACGTTTGGGTTATCTTCGGTATAGTGTCGGGTTAATTTGGCTCGTGGGTCTTTTGCCATGTCTTGGACAGGTGCCCGTGTTGTCGTGTATAACTGCCCGTAGAACTTCTCAACTTCCCTCAAAAGTTCGGGTTTAGACGAAACAACCCTGCCGTCGTCCGTTTTCAACTTCGTCAGTTGGTTCTGGCCTATAAACAAATCTCTCGCGAAGACCCTTGAGCCCTTGTTTTGCTCGATAGCCGTTTCAATACGGTCTGTATTAAACCGGCGTTGGTCGCGTTTTAAGGACTTGGAGATTTGTCTATTAAGCCGCCGATACTAAGAAGCATCTACCGGGGACTGCAGGCTCATTGTGCGTCTTTCTTCCATGAGTTTAAGGGTAGAGTCTGAGATTTTTCCGGTTCCTTTTGCACGGCGGGTTTTAAAGAACTTAGACCCAGCCGTGGAGACAGTTTCCACAAACCTGCTATTGAAGTCGTCCATATCGACGCAGTCGCCGAGGCATTCAAAGCGGTTTTGCAATTCGAGCTGAAAGCTTTCGGGGTTTTGGATCTGGATGGGTGCAGGACGAAGTACAGACTTTATCAGTCGAGATCGCTCCAGTTTTAGATTCAGACTCAATGTGCCTCTTACTGTGCGGTGATCGCTACCGATTTTCACGGCATTGATCAGAGACATCATTGAAAATCTGTTTTCTCGTTGACATGATAAAGTCTATCTCGTTTTTGGTGTGACCATCGGGGCTTATCCAAGTCCATTTGCGGTGTTCCGGTTTCTTGAAGAATGAGTTCATCATAAAGAGGCCCTCTTTCTCCAAGAAGTCGGCCAGCATCTGGCCTCGGAAGTTCCGGGCTCCGACTCCAAATTGCCCCACTTTCTGCTCATCGCCGCTTTGTTTGCCTAATTTTGCGTTAAAATCCCCCATGACCACGTTGAAATGAGTTTTGGAGCTGTGTATGGCTTTGGAGATGTCTTCATACATAGCCTCCACCTCATCATCGGAGTGTGTCGTGGTCGGAGCATAGACCTGTATGACCTTCAACGAATACCGTTTGGTAATTCTGAGTATCAGGTACGCTACCCTATTTGACACGCTCAGGGACCGTTTTTGATTGGGTTTTTCATAGACTTGTTTTACAAAACCCTATCAATTTGGTAACCGTATCGAAGACTTACCCTAATTTAAGGCTTAACATATCAATAGAGTTAGCTTCATGTAAGCAGTAAGCCTATCGAAAACCCTATTGAAGGTTATCGATTCAATAGGGTTTTAAAACCTGCAGGCAAATTTAATCTCTAAGAATATCAAATTATCCAAAATTAAATTATAGTTAACTTTATTCAAAGTGTTACCACGTCGATAGGCTTACCATATCAATAGGGTTACACTTCCATATGGTAAGATTTTGATAGGGTTACCCTATCAATAGGCTTAATCAAATAAAGGGGTTTTCCGGTCCCTGGACACGCTCTCGATTTTTGTAACATTGGTCACGAGGGTTTTGTGGACGAGAAACCCGACACCACCTTGGGACAGTTGGTCGCCCTCCCGGAAGTAGAGAAGATCACCGGATTTCAGGATTATCGATTCCTCTCCCTGTCTACGGACTTCAGATAACCCCAGGATATCCCAATGCAATCCACTCAATACTTCCTCCAGCTCAACAATCTTTTCGTCTGTCTGCAGTGCCCTAACATTGTATGTCGCCAGGGCCAAGGGTCGTCGTTGGTAGCCTGGTCGAACCCGGGGATTCTTAGCACCCCCTGTCCCGCCGTTTCCTCAACCGCTACCTTGATCGAGACTAGCGGGACCGCCGGGGACTAGGGGCTGAGGCCTTTGTTTGCGATTCATAATTTGGGGGGAAATGCCGTAATCGCCACGCTTGACAGTCGGGTTGGTGATCGCAGTGTGATGTTAACACAAAAGGACGCTGCTGCCCGTCCTCTGTTTTGTCCCTTAGTCGACTCTTACGACACCCACGGGAAGAGATGGAGTAGCGCTATTCTTAAGGCGACGCCACACGCCACAAAATAGTCTTACCATCCCTAAATAAGCGTGACGTAAAAGGCGACTAATCTAAACCACCCTTTATGATATGTGCAAGGGTGAGCCTTGACAACCTTTATATCATCTGAATTGTTTAGGCAATGTTCAGTGATAAGCCAGTTCCTTCCTGAACCCATGTGCTGTCATCTTCAACCACATTTTCACTCGCCGATAGCTAATAGGTGATATTAAAATCGAAAGATCACTGGCTTGCTATATTTTGTAAATTATAGTAATGTGAAGTGTCGCGACAGCATTACTCTATTTGTTCAAATGGGTATCGAAAGTCTATTGATGGCAATGTGCTGAATGGTTACTGACCGACATACTGCCACCAATAAGTGCCTTAGGGGAAAACATTTTCTATTTCAGAAACATGCATAAATGGCTAATAAATATATTTAAAATGACTTACGTCTTCATTATCCTTCTCTATAACTTCCTTATCACTAATATCATCCTCACTTTCATCATTCTTCTGCACTTTCCTTCGTTTTTTGTGAGAAATTTGAACTTCCGAGGTAACTAAATCGTCAATGTCTATACTAGCATCCCACAAGCAAACTTGACCATTGCGGCTTACAGTTATAAGATCTAAGCTTTTTTTCTCAAAGAATACACCCACTATTTTATCTGTGTGACCACTAAGAGAATACATATTTAAATTATCTAGATAATCAACAGTATATATTTTTGTAGTGGTGTCTTTAGACCCAACCGCTAGTAGTTTGGAACAAGAAGACCAATCAAGACATGTTACTTCATCAAAAGATTTTTTGAATACTCTCTTCAGGACAAAAGATCTGAATTCCCCAGTAAATGATGTTGGAGCTGTCATGATGAAAACTGAAATAAAAGCAGAAAATGATTTCATTGAAAAGCATAATTAATTAGTCTACAAACATCAAAGTTTAAAAGGTTTGTACCCTAGTCCTACTAAGTACTGTTGTGTCTAGATTGTTTAAATAGAAATAAATAAAAAAATATCATAACTTTTTCTACACTGAATTGGGCCATAATGTAATAATTATATCCCATCAACCCTGAAATTCTGGTCAGTCTAACATTAAAACCCTGTATAAAATAAGCATGTCATAAAGGTAACTATAAATTAATACTTTTCTTAATTTTTGATACAAACCTGTGCTGTCACAGCATGCAGCAAAATACTTTCCGTCCGGGCTAAATTTGACAGCATTCACCTGCTGCTTAAACTTGTACTTGTGTATGACTGTACAAGTAATAAGACTAATCATTTGAGCTTCCCCTCCTAAAATAAAAGAGAAATATTTTAACTTTTAATGTTATAAAATGCAACTGAATTATTGGTTTAGACAATTCAACTGAAAATAAATACTTCCTATTACTGCAATACCAAGACTAAGAAGAACTTTTATACATTGATGAAAAACTGATATTTCTTTAATATCTCTTTGAAAAACAAAATATTTTTAACCAGCCTACATAAATATTGCATAATTATATACAATATTTATGTACAAAAACAAGTTGATGTTTGCATTGCACAAAACTTATACTGTATTTTAGACATTTTCATAAGTAAAAAATTACAATTACATTTCATTTGTAATACTATCAGCTAAGCAGTATAAAACTACTTACTTTCATTTATAGCAATCAGAATATTTCCACTTGGTGAAACATCTATAGCTGTATAATTAAAGTGACTTTCCAATGACAAAGTGTTGCTTTTGTTTCTGAAAAATAAATTGCAACTTTATTAAAACCTTTCATTAAGCTGGTTTTTCAAATGTCTGAACAGATTTTCACTAAACATCATCTGTGACACAAAACAAAACTAAACGAACATAGGTTTATTCACAGACAGACCCATTAAACACATAACAACATTTCTTTTAGTGTCGGGAGTTAAAAAAACAAATGTTACTTATATAATAATAAAGTAATATAATATTAATAAAGTATCTAAGTTTGTAAATATACAAATTTATAAATTATATCTGCAGGACCCAGGCAGCACTTTTCCCTTGCCCTTCATAATGCAATTTTCTCATTATGTATTTTGAAATTTCATTGGAGTTTTGAATGAATACTTAACAATTATCAATATATATAAAACTGTTCCGTTACTGACTGAGTGACTGAGGTACTGAGTGACTGACAGACAACGTACAGCCGTAACTACTGGGCGTAGAGAGCTGAAATTTGGAACATACATTCTTTAGGGGATGTAGGGGTGCACTAAGGAAGGAATTCCCGAAATTCCCACAGGAATGGGAAATATATGATGTTTTAGTTTGTATGAAAAAATCCCATCCCTTGAGTGCACGGATGTGATACTTGATATAAAGGTTCCTCAATAAGTCTGTTTGTATTATGGAAGGAATTCCCGAAATTCCCACGGGAAGGGGTTGGATTTTTTAGTTTGTATGAAAATTTTTATTCCTTGATGTGATACTTGGCATGAAGGTTTTTCAAAGAGTGACTGGTTGGGCTACGAAAAAAATTCCCAAAATTCCCACGGGACGGGAAATATATGATTTTTGGTTTGTATGAAAAAAACTTATTCCTTGAGTGCATGGGTGTGATACTTGGTATAAAGGTTCTAAAGGGTGTCTGGTTGTATAGTTTCTGAAATTTCCACGAGAAGGGTAGTTAAGCGCATACAAAGTTGCGGGATAAAGCTAGTTTTTTTATATTTTTCCTTCAATAATATTTATCTCTGAGTTGTTTGTTTTTAGCTATAAAAGGGTTTAAGGTTTCATAACAACTTAATAACCTTGGTTCAAGGCACTTTGGGATATTCTTTAAGTGTTTGCACATAACCTACTAAGACTGCTGAAATCTAACATACCTGCAGCCACATGAATTATACTATTGCGGAGCTCTAACTAGGCAAGCATTATCTGCTTTTTAATAAACTTTGCTTACCTGTGTTATTAAAAATATACCTAGAATAGTCAACATATTCGAGAAGAGTAATTATTGTGTTTTTGTTAACTACACTTTCTTACATCTTTGGTGTATTTATATTTTAGCAATGAAAGAAACATAAGAGATGATAAAAGGGCAGCTTAAAGGAGGGAAAGAAAATTAAAACTTACAGTTTTAAGTTATATATCGCAATTTTGTTCCCAACTGGACTTATAACACAGTTTCCATCTTTTGAAAATATAACATCTCCTTTTCGATACACAGTACCCAGAAGATTTTGAAACTATAACAAATAAAAATAAAAGATAAATAAATAGTAGGTTTATTTCTCATATTACAACCGGATAAAGTTAAAGTACCTTGTAATTGAATTTCATTTTTATTTTAAATATCGAGCGATTACAATATATTCATAAGTATTCAAAATTTAATTGAACAATTCAATTCTTGACAAAAATTCAATTTAACAACCAAACCACAAAAGCCATGCTGCTTTGTTTTTATTTGCTACGGACACGCACGGGACGGAAGGAACGGAATTGACATTACACAACAGACACAATGACATTGGCATTGACAGATCGTCTGATGTTCATCAATATATATAAAACTGTAGGTCTGAAGGTACCTATAAATACCACTGTCATCTCGTAGCTCACTTATTTGACAGCTTATAATATATTTTTTGCCTGCATTTTTTGATGAGTGTGAAGTGTGCAGCAGTGTTCTCGTATATTCTCGATTTTAAAACTATTATCTTATATGACAAAGGTAACGTACCTCAGTTAAAAAAAATATTTTTGTGGTGGTTATGATGTAATCTTTATATGAAAATTGTTTTTAGAGTCTTATATTGAATAATATTTGTTTTTTAGGAAGTCTTTTGCACGCGCCAAATACGGTTTAGTATGCGTTATCAGTTATTTCAGCTTTAATAGTAATTCACCACATTTAGCTGTTCATGCATTTATGGAAACTTTTTTGTTTTGTAAATATGGATGTTTCTCACTTCTGGAACTTCAAAATACGTCAATATTGTTCCTGGAGAAGGAAGCATTAGGAATGATGACCTCTGATTCTGATAGTAAATTGAATTTTGATCGCTCCTAGAAAATCAGTATTTCTGATATTGATACGTCAGATGAAGAATTTGATAATGTGCCCCTTTCTTTATTATACAAACGGAAAAAAGTTGAAAAGAACAGCAAAAAAAGTGAAAAAATGAAGTGGACACAATGAATTTTCAAACCATTCAACAACAATAGCTTTAGTAAATTTTTGTGTTAGTCAAGCGATCAACACAATTACTTACTATATTGTATTGAATGTTTAGATACACCGGCTGAATATTTAAAATTCCTGTTTACTGATGAGTTGGTTGCTATAATAGTCGAACAATCAAACTAAAAAGCTCTTGAAGATTCGTTTCGCAGTAACTGTTTTCCAAGCTTCCAACATTTACAGCAATCCGGCTTAGCTTCATTTTTCTTAATAATTGCCATTATTCATCTTTGCACAATAAGCCATACATGGCTTCCTGAAATAACTTTTTACATGAAATGCAAAAAAAAAACTTTATCTAGCCCAAATTAAGTTTCATAAAGAACTTGTGTTATGGATACTAGATAACTGATATAGGTGCTTGAGAAATATATACACACAAATATTGAATAAATACATATTTTTTATTAGGTACAATATAAACTTAAATAGACATATAAACATACATGACTTGACGACTAATATCTGTTCACCAAACAAATATCCGCCACCGCCGGGATTCAAACCCAGGACCTCTGGCATAGAAGGCAATGTAGACCGCTGTATACCGCTACACCAGCTGGTCGTCATTGCTTACTACGAATGAGACTACAATAGAGCACAACTAAAATATACTTATAATATAATACAAAACCTGTGTTATAAATCAAATTACAATACCTAAGTTATATCGTGTACTTCAAACTGTAATCCTTACTTTTGAAATCTCAATGGAAAAGAATTTTGACTATGCCAAAAAATTGTGATGAAATAAGTCATAAATAGTGACGCATATAGAAAATAGTCGACCGTCTTGAACGTCAAGCTGTAATCCTCACCTCTCGTGCACGTAAACGGTAAGGTCTATCGACTTGGTTTATGTTCCAAAAAATAGTCGTGAAATAGAGATAACGACATTGCCAAGTCTCATAAATAGTCGACTAACGACTCCCAAGATATATAGGTACAAAATTGTGATGAAATATTCGTAAGAAACGATAATTATTTTGACTGATTTAATTTTAAAATAAAAAGTTTTTGTTTTTCCTACATTTCTATGGCGGATAGTCGCGTACTAAATCATTATTTATCTTTGCCCTTTTTTGGTTTGCTAGTAATTTTTGTCAACGTCTATTCTTTGTAGATTGTGCTCTGAAATAGATTAATAAATAAAAATAAAATCCCCTAAAAATCACAACAACTACATGGCCCCAAAGTAAGCATAGCTTGTGTTATGGGATACCATGGAGCGAACTAGGGTTAAGAATATAAATATAAACAAATAAACACCCTGACACGGAACATTTTTTCTTCTTGTTCTGGGCGGGATTCGAACCCGCAACCACTGGCGTCTGAGGCAGACAGGTTTCGACTGTCTTCCATAGAAATGGAAGGAAAAAAAAAGATATTTATTTTTCAAATTAATTCGGTCTAAAATAAGTATCGTTTCAGACGATTATTTCATCACTATTTTTTGGCACAAACCTTAACTTGAAAGTCGAAGGCGTTAAAGAGAAATTCGAAAATTTATAATTTTCAAGCTGTAATCCTCACCAGGGTACCTTTATATCTCTGGCGTCGTTAGCCGACTATTTTTTGGAAATTAAACCAAGTCGATAGACCTTACCGTTAACGTTCACGAGAAGTGAGGATTACAGCTTGACATTCAAGCTAACCTATAGCTATACCGCCAAAACTATAACACGACAATTTTTTTTAGATGCGTCACTATTTATCACTATTTTTTGGCATAATAATAATAATAATAATAACTCTTTATTGTACAACTATAAATATACAGATAATCAACAGAGAACAAATTTAGGGTTGATACAAGAGGTGGTCTTATCGCTAAAAAAGCGATCTCTTCCAGACAAACCTTAGGGTAGAGGATATTATATGCGTCAAAGGGTGTCATTTCGTACAATATATGTAATAAATATAAAGTATAATTAAGTTCTTATTTAAAAATATACCTACACACATATATATCTATAAACTTACATACACATACATATACATAATATTAACAATACATAAAAAAGATATATGTTTTTATATAATACAAATTAAATAATATTAATACATGAAAGAATAAAAAATAATTAAGGCAATTCTTCAACTTTTGACAAGTAGTGAATCTTCACGAGTTTTTTAAAAGTAGGTAAAGTTTGTGCAGATTTAATTTTCAATGGTAATTCGTTCCATAAACGTATTGCATGGATAGTAAATGATTTGCCATAGAAATCTGTCGAATGGATCGGCGTCAATAGTTTCAAATTATTACGAGATCTCAAATTTAGCTTATGGGCGGAGTGAATGTATTCAAACTTTTCAGACAAATACCTCGGTGAAGCAGGATTGAACAGCGCGCGATAAAGAAGACAGAGGATACGAGTATTCCGGCGAAAGCGAATTGGAAGCCACTTGAGTTTATTGCGGTATTCTGATATATGATCATATTTGCGTAAGTCAAATATAAATCTAATGCATAGATTTTGTAGCCGCTCAAGTTTGTTTAATTGGGCTTCAGTTATATCCAGGTAGCAGACGTCAGCATAGTCTAAAATAGGAAGGAATAAGGACTGGGCAATTGAAATTTTGGTAGGTATTGGTAGGACATTGCGCAGACGTTTTAACGATCCAGTGGCTGCAAACATCTTCCTGCTCACTTCATCAATTTGTGGCTTCCAGGATAAATTGTTGTCGAACAATATCCCAAGGTTTTTTACACTTTTACTCCAGTCAATGTTAATACCATTAAAATTAATTCTTGGGCAAAGTGTGAAATCAATTTTATTATACATATGTGTGCTACCAATTATGATTGCCTGTGTTTTATTTGGATTAACAGTTAAGCCATGTTGGTAACTCCAGGATGATATTTTAGTAAGGTCGTCATTTATGGTCTTAATAGTTTTTGGCAAGTCGTCCAAACTGGTTTTGAGATAGATTTGTAGATCGTCTGCATACATGTGGTAGGAAGAAGTAAGATTTTTTGAAATGTTATTAATAAAAACAGAAAAAAGAAGAGGAGACAACACGCCACCTTGAGGGACACCAGCATCTACAGTAGTCCATGATGAGTAAACATCATCAATACGTATACGTTGTTGACGTCCGCTCAAGTAAGTTTGAAACCAATCAATCACAGACGGAGATATGTTAAGAGAGCAGAGCATCTGTAGCAAGATGTCAAAATCAACCGTGTTGAAGGCGTTGCTGAAGTCTAGCAAAGCAAGAACCGTTAGTTCCTTGTTTTGAAGGCCCAAACGAATGTCATCGGAGACTTTGACAAGTGCTGTGCTGGTACTATGGCCAGATTGGAATCCGGATTGGAAAGGATTGAGTAGGTTGTTTTTGGATAGGAATAGACTTAACTGTTTGTGTACTAGTCGTTCAAGGACTTTGGATAGAAAAGGAAGTATGGATATAGGTCTGATGTCTTGAAATGTGATAGGGGTAGATTTTTTAGGCAGGGGAATCAGGTGAGCGTTTTTCCATTGGGACGGGAAGTGGCTAGTACTGATAGACTTGTTAAGGATTTGAGTTATAATAGGAAGGAGAAAATCTAATAAAATAACTACCATTTTTCGGCTTACGCCATCGGATCCAATTGCATCTGACGAAATGGAATTAATTGCCCACTTAACATCACGTTCTGTAAATTGTGTAAAAGAAAAAGAATCATAGTTTGGGGACGGTAAGGAGAAAATGTTGTTCAACGTGGTTGATTTAACATTGGCGTCCATGCCAGAAGCGGATGAGAAGTGTGAATTCAGCAGATTCAGATCAAAGTTGTCAGGGATGCTATTGTTTTTGCTTTTACCGACTCCCAATTTTCTGAGGAAGTTCCAAACCTTTGCGGGACTTCCATCTGAAACTGATTTATGGATATAGCGTCGTTGTGCGTCCCTACACATTGTATTGCAGCGATTCCGGAGAAGACGGTAGTTATATCCATTCTCTGCGCTGGGATCATTTTTGTACTTTTTGCGAGCAAGATCTCGCTTAGCCATCGCAGTTTTGTTCATTAAGCCATGGAGCAGGGAGATGTTTGATCTTCACGGGATGAACTGGTGCGTGTTTATCATAAAGCTGAAAAAGGTAATTATTAAAAATTTCAACCTGGCTATCCGTCGTGTCAGCACTCACAACCTTGGACCAGTCAAGTGATTGTGCGTCTTGTACCAATTTATCATAGTCAATACTACCAAAACTTAGTAGTTGAAGGATTTTGGGCTTTGCTTTAGGTGTTTTGATCTTGTAAGACAAGAATAATAGATTATGGTACGAAAAAGCGGCAGCCTCAATCTGTCCATAATGGACGACATGATCTAGGGAGGAGACAACAATTAGGTCTAAAAACTCCTTCCCATTGAGATTTCAAAAGTAAGGATTGCAGCCTGAAGAGCCTGAACACGTATAGCTAGAATATAGTGTTAGAGATCTATGCTAGAATATTATTTAAATAGCAAAGGCTGAAAGTTGACACCTACAATTGTATATTAATCAGTTAACATCGAACGTTTTTGAGTGTGTGAATTTTACGTTTTTTCTATGTCTAAATACCTAATAGTTTTTGGCTTCTATTTAAAGAAAAATAAGTGAATTGGGCAATATAATTCAATTTCGAATAAAAATCATTGAACCTATAACAAATCGATTTACTGCGGGATTTATTTGTACCTAGAGGCAATTGCCGGCTTGGAAGATATTTTAATACCATAAGTCAATCAGTTCAGAACGAGGGTCGGCTGGAGAGACTCAGAAGTATGGTCTTGGATAAGTTGTAGGTATTTAAATGTTATGATGACCCCGTTAAGGAACATAATTGTATTTTTAATTTAATAAATAAAATCCCCAGACAATCACACCAACTACATGGCCTCAAAGTAAGCGATGCTTGTGTTATGAGATACCATGTAGCGAACTAGGGGGGAACCTAGAATATAAATACATATATAGATAAAAACCCAGACACGGATTTTTTTTTCTTGTTCCGGGCGGGAATCGAACCCGCAGCCACTGGCGTCTGAGGCAGATAGGTTTACCCCTTCGCCAAAGTGGTCGTCAAAAGATTTAAGTACATCAAAAACAATTAAACTAGATGATAACTCAGGAATATTTTAAAGCAGAGACAGATTATATTATAAGATTATATTTTCTATCATATAATTATATGATAGAAAGATTTACAATCATAGTGAAAGCTTTAAGAAATACTCCAAAATGTTCAAAAGTGTACCTATGTAGTCTTGCGAAATCAAATTTTATTAATAATAAAATTGTAAATAGTGTTAATATACCTAAAACTATTTGCCAAATAGTTTAAACGAAACTGGAAAGTCAAACATTAACTGAATATAAACTAGAAATATAAACTGAAAATTATTGGTGATCGACTGTTGACATCAGATACAGAAGTTGCTGAAGCTTTTGAAAAATTATTTGCAGACATTCCAGTTTCAGCTACCAAGACATTAAATTAATCAGTCAAGTTTGCACATTCAATTTTGAAAAAAATATAAAAAGCGCAAAACCACCTTTTCTTTCAGGCATGTTACTGAAGATGAGGCGTTGAAAGATTTTAAAACTATTGTTAACCCTATACTTGGTGATGTGCACCTGAATGCACACTTTTTTTATAAAAATCGTGAGCCAAAACCAAGAAGGTTTTTTATTTTTTTTCGTGGCCGTCGTGTAGTGTATTAGTCATATTTTAGTAGGAAAACCATTTATGAACACTGGCAATACTAAAGCGCTCAGTAGAATGCAAGATGTCGGACCGTGCGCAGGCATCTACAACATACAAGGTAAAAATCGATTGAAATCCTATAATTTAAAAATAAAATCAAAAAGAATTTTATGTGAAACAATACCTAAATATACAAGCTTTTGAATAAATAATATATTTTGTCTTATCAAATTGGTTTTATTAGTATTTTTTTTGTGCAATTTTGCATGTATCTAGAAATGCACATTGCCAACTCATCAACAGTATTAACTGAATTCGGTTGTGTGCATTGGAAGATACATTGCCAGCTTAGTAAATATTTACTTTTTTTAATTAATGATATAGTTTTATTGTTTTATTTTTATTATTTTGGTATATTTGGTAATGATTTAAGTTTGTTTTAGCCTGCCATAAGGGCCTCAAAAATACTGGCTTTAGTGCCTAAGTCTGGTGCTGGTTCCGACATCGATGAGAGTGATTCTTCGCAAGATGAGTAATTACTCTACGCTAGAAATACTGTTCTAAACCGTAACTTTGAAGACTCGTATGTAAGTTCAGACCCTCCCTCACTAGGATCTTCGTTCGAAAACCTACATTTGTTGTCAGATGGTGAGGAAGAAATTATTTGTATGACAAATACCATTACTTCTTCAGCAATCGATTTGAATACTAACTCAAGCCATCAAGTATCTTCTCCTTATTCTCCTAGTCTAAATTCACCGTCTATACAAGCTTCAGTTACTGTACCAACTGTACCCAATGACCAAGTACATCAAACTCCATTGGCTACAAACACCTTGTTACCAGTCTTTGACGTCCCGCAATTTTCACCTTTAGCAGGTACAAGTAGTCAGAGTATTGCGTCTCCATCTAGTGGAACCCGATCAAAGAAAAAAACAACAGTAGTTATCAAAAAGAAACTTGTACCTATTAAACGATTGGATACGAAATGGACTTGCAAGAAAAGGTTTTTAGGAAGAGCAGTCATTCAAGATAAAACTTTCCCACCAACGCAGCAAACAAAATCTCCCTTAGAATACTTCCGTTTGTATTTTGACGAAAGCCTTATAGAGTTGATAGTCCATCAAACAAATTTGTACAAATTGCCTTTTGCTGGTACAAATTTGTACCAGCAAAAGTTACGATCGACAATTTTTTCACTTCTCTGGAATTGGTAAAACACTTGAGAAATGAATATGATATCTTTTCATTGGGCACAATCAGGCCAAACAGACTACGAGGAGCTTCAGCTAAACTGCTAACTGATAAAATTTTAAAGAAAAAAGGTCGTGGATCCTTCGTCCAAGTCATTTCTAATGAAGCCAAAATCGCGATCGTAAAGTGGTTTGATAATAAATGTGTTACCGCAGCAAGTTCGTACACGGACTCACAACCAGTGCAAGAAGTGATGCGATACTGCAAGGAGACAAAAAGTAGAGCACCCGTGTCATGTCCTAATATTATAAAAGATTATAACGGTAGCATGGGAGGAGTCGATCTGGCCGACATGCTTGTTGCACTGTACCGAACCGAGATGCGAGCACACCGTTGTATTCACAGATACTAGATATATGTGTCAACAATGCTTGGCTTATATATCGCCGTGAAACTGGAGGTGCTAAGCACATGAAACTGAAAGATTTTAGATTTGCCATAAGTAATGATCTTGCCACATTCCAAAGGACAAAACCAATTGCTAGGACTTCTCGACGTGCACATTTTGTAGCACCGCAAACATCTGACTATGGCCGATATGACCAAATTGGTCATTTGCCATCTTTTATTAGCAAAGGCAGATTCAAGAATTGTATAAAGTACCAAATTTGTTTGTTGTAAATGTAATGTACGCCTCTGTTTGGTTGAGGATCGTAATTGTTTTTATAACTACCACATGAAACCCTAATTATGAGACTGAATCGAAAGTAGTTTGTAGTTGCTTTTTGTATTTTTTTTACATTTGTTTGATATAAGTGGTTATATTTTTGTTTATCTCGTTATTTACCTTGATCTCAAAGATTAAGTTTCTCTTTAATACTTAAGTCTGATTGCAGATGTCATTTTTCTAATATTAATAAGTAGTCTTTAATTATATAATTATGTAAACGGTGATCAATTTAAAACAATTGCTTTGTCTTTGTTTTATTTTGTGATAGTTCAATGAATGAACAGTATATAAGTACCTACAATTATCTTTGTAAAAGATACTTTTTGATCTCTTAGATGTTAATAAGGAAAAGTACAAGGTTTTGTAGATATTTTTTAATAAATAAAGATTAACTTTTAATAAAAGTACCATGTTTTAATTTATCCCTGCATATGGCAATGTGCATAATAATGCACACACATTTTCTTTAGTGTAACTCTACAAAGCTGGTAATGTGCACATAAAGATACATGCTATATTTCCAAAACTACATGTATAAGATTTTTTTTTGTATTTTTTATATCATTTTGACTCGTCCTTATTCCAAAATTTTTGGTGCAAATGACAAATATTTACCACAAAAAACTTTGCCAACTATAGGGTTAAGAACACTGCTGCTTTGGATGGCATTTCTTTTAAAATCATCCAATCCTTCATTGATGGTATTGCACCTTATTTAACTAGTATATTTAATAATTGTGTTGATAGTAGGATATATTTATTTTACAGCGGGAAGGGTACCGGAAATGCGTCAATGTCTCTAACGTCAACAAAAATATTCTATCTAAACAAGGGCTCCGAATTATAATATATCATATTGTAAAGGTTAAAAAGTTAATGAATGATTTTGCGACTCTGAAAGATTTTGAGGCATAATATTGTTTCTATCTTATGTAACATCAACGATTATTACAGTTTATGATAAATAATGATTTGTAAATTAATATTTTATTGATTCATATTTTTACGTATGGTAACACTAAAAAGTTAGTCAAAGTTCATCCTAAAACTTATTCAAAACGCTAAATATAAACCCTGAATTTAAATTTTATATCCAAAATATATATTTTATGGTTTTAATTTTATTCACATAATATTTTTCTATTCAGTACTATTTAAAAGTATTAGGAAATAGTATTGATAATATGGGACATGCGCAAAGGGAAACTGCTGGCCAGCGATCCACATCAATGCTGTACGTCAACATGCTGCTAAATCTCTAGCTCACCATTGGACAATCAGGTCGGAAATAACGTATTGTGACCAATCACAACCTCGGTCATATCGAGCATTGCCTTGGACATTTTTCGTCATATGACCCATTCTTCGAGTCTGCAAAGTTCGACCGACGTCTGTCTGTGCTAAAAGTAGTTTCGTGGAGTGAGTGTGTGGAGCAGATAGTCATCACATTTTTTGGGACCTGTAAATACTACTGCACATAACAAACAAAATGGGTGACCAAAATCCGATCTATGGACCTTTCTTCGGAGTTATGGGGGCCGCGTCTGCCATCATTTTCAGTGGTAAGTTTATTGTACTTTTATATCGAGTTATAGAATGGGATGGGTGTTGATACGTTATTGATTTCCTCTTTGCTTTTTGGTGGAATGAGTAATAGTAGGCAGCTTGAATTTGTAATAAATCTGAATTCAATATTGCATAAATCTCCTCTGTAGAGTAGTAAGCGTTAATTTTAGGAATCCTAAATATAGGAATAGTCGCCCTGCTTGCGGCATCGAATGATTTAGTACTTTATCTTTAACAGTAGCAAGGTCTAAATCCAAAGCATTGAATTCATGTAGATGTAGTTGTTTTATTTGAGCTCAAGTTTTATGGGCGTATAATTGATATGATAGGTATTTTTCTTATTATTTGTCATGTGATAGATGAATGATTCCTTTTGTACCCACGGTCGATTCATACTGTAATGAATGAACACTCCATAACGTCATTATCAAAGTTTTTAATGAGCATCTAGAACCTATTGACTGGGATTACTACTTCCACAAATTTAGTAAAAATGAATTTGTGATCCTTAAGTGATTGAATGGAAACCAACCAAATCACATGACTCAATCATGTGATTACTTATTCAAGCACTGTAAGGACAATATATTGCAGGATATAGCTCAGTATGATATTTTGCATAGTGTCACCTATCTTGCAATGTGCACAATTAAATTACTTCCAATAAAATTATTGAATATCTAAATGTTGTGTTCTATCATCTATTGCAAGTCAGTATTCATTAGTTCATAATTAATCAGATAATACATTAGTTCATGAGGTTTATAATGATTGAAGGAGATTCTTAAAAATCAAACATCCAAAATTTTTATGTTATTGCACTTGGATATGACTATAGGTGTATATAAGAGCATGAACTGAATGAATTTATTATATTATAAGGAATGCAGAATATATGAAAACATTTAGGATATTATTAGTATAATAATACTGGAGTTAACATTATGCATTTTAATTTTCAGCATTGGGTGCTGCTTATGGCACAGCCAAGTCAGGCACAGGTATTGCCGCTATGTCGGTAATGAGACCTGAACTGATTATGAAGTCCATCATTCCAGTTGTCATGGCGGGTATTATTGCCATTTATGGGCTGGTAGTAGCCGTACTGATAGCAGGTTCCCTGGAGTCACCTGCAACTTACACCCTATACAAGTAAGCAGGATATCTTAAAGTTGTTTTTTATTTATTGTTCAGAAATTTTAACATATAAGACACTTTTTAACTGGGTTTTATAAAATGGAAACATGTCACACTCAATTTGTGACCACACACTGATAGAGTTTTGATTGAACATGTAAAATATGAAAGAATGCTTTAAAAATTACTATATAAAATCTGGTCAAAATATTTATAATTTATTGGAGTGATTCATGGAATGCCTTAAACAATGGGCTTAAAAAATTTTCTTCATGGTAACAAATTGTAATTTAGATATAGCAATAAAGATGGAGCTATAACAATTAGCACTGGGTCAGCTTGCTTGATTATGGTCTACACCTCCTTGTCACCCTGTAGTGGGCTGTGAGGTAAAAAAATTGTGATGATACAGGAAAAGGCAAAATAAACTAAGATTCTTAATGAAACAAAGTTATTATTTAAATTAAAAAGTGAAATTTGTTACAAAACTAAGTCTGGCCTTGATAGATTCAATACTTACAGTGTTTTAATAATAATTCTTTGTCTTATTGTATGTCATACATGTAAAATTGCTTAAATAGTATCATTGTCATTCTGGTTTTTGAACAAAATGTTGCAATTAAAGGCTTATCTTGCCCTGCCCCTGATACTTGTTCAGAAAGATGGTGTAATAAGCATTTTTTTCTTTATTTACAGAGGGTTCATTCATTTGGGAGCTGGTTTGGCAGTAGGTTTCTCTGGTCTTGCAGCCGGATTTGCTATAGGCATTGTTGGTGATGCTGGTGTCCGTGGTACTGCACAACAACCCAGGTTATTCGTGGGAATGATTCTTATCCTTATTTTTGCTGAAGTATTGGGTCTTTATGGCCTCATTGTCGCCATCTACCTGTATACTAAACAGTAAATCTGTTTCACCTGTCTCCGCTGCTCCAAGTTTCTATACAAATGAATCTGCTCACAAAATCGCGCAGAGTGTCATCGCCAGTAGCTTCATAAAAAAATTCAGAGCATTAATATCCTTGTATAGTTACTTGTTGTTAACTCACATGTTATAAGTTGTCACATAGCTCCGGCTCGGTACCTCCTTGATGCTGCGGCGGTATTGGGCCCTGAGCTGTGATTTCTATATTTTTCTATATAATATTTTTAACCTTTTTTTATTGGTTATTCACATTGCTACTGTGCGATGATGCATTGTAATATACATAATTATTAATTTATTACTTCTTGATTTGTTTCGAATTTCTGATTTTATGGACCACTACTATTTGTCCTACATATCAAACTTTTAATTTGCGCGTCCCACCAATCGCGAAAAAGATCACAAACATCTGATATCATTTAGATTATTTTAGCATTAAGGCGAAACTAATGTACAGTTAGTGTATAAATTTAAGTCCAAGCAAATTATCTTTAAATAATTTATAAACTGTTGAACCCCAAATGGTATTGTTTACCACTTTGCAGCTGAGAAAAAGTTAAACCTGGCTTGAAATATTGTAATGCATATTGCTTTCAGTGTTTTAGCTGATTAATTCATGTACTGTTATGAGTCTGTAAATGTATTTAAAGTATTATTCTCTCTGTGTGACCAGTATAATTAAAAGCAAGTCACAAACAATGTATTGCCAGGAATCAATAAATAAACATGATTTGTACATTCCATATTATTTTGTTTCTAATTAATAATGGTGTTTTATTTTCCTTTTCAAATTCGTATAGGTTTCAAACTTAAAAGTATTAGGAAGGCTGATGCTTTCATGACATGTATTTATATATTTCTTATAAATTATATATTTCAAATATTTATTAAGTATACCTCATAGTCGAAAATATTATAATGTTCGAATGATTATACTAAATTTATAAATAAAATACAATTATAATTGTATTTTATTTTTAGGATTCATGTTAGATAATGTTATAATCTTTGGTGTTATTGAATGAATTGTGTTAATAAAATATTTTAAAAACAATACAATTATAATAATTAAAGTTGTTTATATTTATTTTAGTACAATATCACCCATTATAACTAAAGAAAAATTAAAAACCATGAATTAGATAGGTATATGTGAAAAGTGATGTTATAAGTAGGTACCAGCTTTTGGAGTAATGTACATCCGGATGCCTGGATCATTTGACGTAAAAAGCTGGTGTCCATTTCCACCAGTATGCCTAGTCTTAATACTCAATCAAAATTTGCTAGGACTTAGTACCTAGTTGTTTCTATACACAGCCCCTGATCACTACGGCAAGTAGGTAGCGGACCTGACTGCCAACTATTTTCGATCATAACTTCTTTTGATTTCTTTCAACAAACTTGAAAGGGGCTCTTCTATTATAGCAAATAGCTACTACCCTAACCTAAACCTAACCTAACCTAACCTGATATTTGTTTCTTCCTTGAAGTGTCCCACGAAACAAAGATTATTGAAAAAAACAACACTTGGGTGTTATTAGCTCCCGCAGGGGTTGTCCGCAAGTCCTGGAAAATTTTCATCGAGTTTTAAGACTAGGCCAACTGATAACATATCGTAGGTGCCTGCAATCTGCCTACACTAAATCGTTTGTGACCAGGTGGTTTATTAAAAAAATTGTGTTTAGCCATGTGAATCTGGATTGAGGGCCGAGTCTTCAAATCTTTGCAATTTGCAGTTTAGACAAAAATAGGTAAAACTTAAAGCAAAGGGTCATACATTTCTTAAACCTGAATTAAAACTAGGTAGGTAGGTATTTAATTACTTGGGCACTCAGTTCAGATGCTTGAAGTTGCATACCCTATATCTCTAACCATGCCAAGATTATGTAAAAATTTGTAAAAGGTATAGTTAAAAAGTTATAAGGGTTTGAACGTGGCCGCGCCATTGAAACAATGCGAACCGCGCGGCCACGTAGATCTTTAAAACTAAACATTGCAGAGACCTGAAGTTTAGGTAAAACACGGATTGAATATGTAAAAAAATTTTAAAAATATAGAAAAAAATCCTGGATTTACATTTTGGAAGCTTTAAGCTTATAACACCATGGCCGCGCCATCGACCGGTATAAAATTACGTTATCGTCGATATCTTGCTGAAAAAGCATCGCAGAAGTCTGAAGTATTTTGTAAAACCAAGATTTAAATTTGTAGAAACGATTAAAGATGCACAAAAAACTCCTAGGGTCATATTTAAGGAACTTTAGCACTGAATCTTTAGTACGGCTTGAATACGTCGATAGGGTGACCATGGCTTATTGATAATAGAAAACTTTCCACACATTTAATAGAAATTATATCACAAATCCATATTTATTTCGCATAGTAAATTAAATTTAATTTTAGAGCTCATCTGACCTGTTACCTGTTACCATGAACAAGAAACAGACATAGAATAAAAGAAACAGGAAAAACCAGGTGTACAACCCTTATCTTTGAGTTTTTTGTTTGAAAGTCCATGCCGCTCACTCAAAGGCTTGCCGGCCAATTATTATCAAACAATGTTATTCGTAGAAATATAGTCTTGCTTTTGTTTACTTGTTCCAAAAGTTTTATGTCATCGACCAAAACACGCACCATAGAATATTATTATTTTAAAATTACATCAAAGTGTCGCTGAGATAAAGTGGTAACCTATAGCAAACTTATTGTTAAAGAAATTTTTAAAATGAACTGTTTCCTAATTATTTTTACCCGACTACTGCACGCAAAGGAGGGTTATGTTTTCAGCGTGAATGTAACTATGTCTGTTTCTTGTTCATGGTAACAGGTCAGATGAGCTCTAAAATTAAATTAAATTTACTATGCGAAATAAATATGGATTTGTGATATAATTTCTATTAAATGGGTGGAAAGTTTTCTATTATCAATAAGCCATGGTCACCCTATCGACGTATTCAAGCCGTACTAAAGATTCAGTGCTAAAGTTCCTTAAATATGACCCTAGGAGTTTTTTGTGCATTTTTAATCGTTTCTACAAATTTAAATCTTGGTTTTACAAAATACTTCTGACTACTGCGATGCTTTTTCAGCAAGATATCGACGGTAAAGTACTTTTCTCACGTTTCGATGGCGCGGCCATGGGTTTTTGGTCTTACAGCTCCTATTGTGTATACCTATGATTTTTTATTATATTTTTACTAGTTTTTACAAATTCGAATCCAGGTTTTACAAAAAACTTCAGACCTCTGCTATGCTTTTCCAGCGAGATATCGACGATAACGTAATTTTATACTGGTCAATGGCGCGGCCATGGTGTTATAAGCTTACAGCTTCTAAAATGTAAATCCAGGATTTTTTTCTATATTTTTACAATTTTTTTACATATTCAATCCGTGTTTTACCTAAACTTCAGGTCTCTGCAACGTTTAGTTTTAAAGATCTACGTGGCCGCGCGGTTCGCATTGCTTCAATGGCGCGGCCACGTTCAAACCCTTATAACTTTTTAACTATACCTTTTACAAATTTATGTTTTTAGGGGTCGTATTATAGAACAAAACTTAAAAGCAGTTTAATATGTTATTAGATGATGTGAGTTTAAATAACGATTCCGGTTTTAAGTACGCGTCGCATTACTGAATGAATATTAAGTTCTGTTTAACTAAATCTTACTTATTTATCCGTACTTGGCTTATAACAGTTTTTACTATGGATAATTTCGTTTTACGCATACTTTCTTTTTGTATGCTAGATTTGAAATAGTTTTTTCACCTAAGAAGAGTAAGAACTGTAAAGTATTTTGTAAGAATTTCAAAGCAAATATATTAAAACTCTATCAAATGGCTTGAAGTTACCTTGCTTACCTAAAATAAGAATTAATAAAAACTATTAGAGTCAATGCATGTTACCGAGAACGGAACGTTTAAATAGTTTGACGTTACGGACGGACGTGACGTGAACCTTCGTTCGTTGTCGTTTTTTATTAATTGTTTGATTGGGTTATATTCGAATTTTTTTCGTTCGGCCTTGCCTTTCGTATGTTAATACTTACTTACTTACTATAAAACAATTAAGTAATTAAGCTAGAGAAAGCAAAATACCTCGTAAAAATAATTTTACGATGCAACAGCGCAACCTTCTGAAAGAAATATTAAAGAAGTTTAAACATGTGGTAGAAAATAAAAAAACAGATTCAAAGGGGGGTCCATTTCTTTTAACTTTTTTGCAACTTGTGTGTTTTTTATCTAGTCTAAATAGTGAGCGGAGCAATCGCTTAAATTCAATTCACAGAATAGAATATTATTATATTACAAGGAGCCAAAAGTATGTAAATTTCACTACTTAAGTGTGGGTATGACCAAACCTACCTAAACGCGTATAAAACTGTGTTCAAAATTATGATTAAGTATTGTTTGGTAGTTAATATTCTTTCAATAATAAGCAAACGCAAATAGAGTTTTAAGTTAAGTTTTAAAATAAAGCTAAACTGTGATTAAACTAATATTTGTTCTACTGATATTCGTTTGGTTTTCGCAGTTTTAAGTTACGTTTGATAATAAGCTCAACGATTTAAACTTTGTTTAAAACTAGTTTTAGTTTTAAGTATCGTTTTAAAATACGGCCCTAGGAATCGACTTTTACAAATTTTTACATAATCTTGGCATGGTTAGATGTAAGAAAAAACGCCGTGGCCGCGCGGTCGATACGGACACGCAAGTTTTTAGTAACAATGTAATTTTTTATTTTACAGTTATTTAAGAGTAGAACCTGTTAACAAACATTCAAAATTAACAAGGAACACATTTATTTAAGCTGACCGTGCGGCAATTCAATTCTTGCTTGCAAAACCGTCTCCATACTATACGAGCATTCGTAAACTTACGATCGACAAAAGATCCGTGCTAGCACTGCTGGGTAGAAATGCTGGACTGGAAGCGAAAGAAAAACGTAGAATGTGCCAGATGCTTCTCTTCCTGGGCATACTGTAAAAGTGTTAAGGGACAGAGGTTATAAAGGCGTTTTTGTGGGCGATGGGCTAACCCCCTGTCGCTACTACAATAGTTTTCTCCATCTTTATAATAGGTAGGTACCTCCAAATTTGTTAAACGTGACATCAGATGGTCTTGTAACCTCTGGTTTTGTGCCTACCCCACAAGGGATACAGGCGTGACGTTATGTATGTATTCATACAATTACCAACTCTTACAATCGGTTTATAATTTTTGGAAGTTTAGCGAAAATTGCCTTATGAATTTGATTGTGAGATATGTAATAAAAACAATGATGCAGTCATAGTTAGTTCCAAGAAAAATTAAGAGACACAAATTCAGAATTACTGCAGCTATTGCAAAATTAAGTTCCCTACTTTTTTGATTAGATTCCTATAGATAATTACTTATTTATTTATTTAACATTTTATGTACCCACAGTGAGATACAATTAAGAGAAAATGAATAAAATTGAGAACAAAGGTACAGCTTATCACTTACGAATTACGGACTAGGGATTACAATCCGGAAAAACGGATCCGGTATCCGGCATCATTTAATGGTTACCGGATCCGGATCCGAAGACCGGATCCGGTGCTAGCACTTTGTGGGAAAATAATATAGCTGTTGCATGAGTAGGTACTTTAAATGCGTTGTGTGTGGGTAGTGTTCATGCATGTACAAGTGTAGAAGCTGAAAGGGCCTTTTCGGCCGCAGGCTATATTTGCAGCTCTATTAGAAGTCGTTTAGCTGATGGATGACACAATGAACAATATTTGTTTTCTACAATCTTATTTTCAAAATCAATATTGATTTTCTTTTAATACTTATATTTTTTACAATTATTAAGTACTTAAAATAATTATTTATCGTATGTTGAGATAATTTTTGCCATTCATTCGTTCGACAGTTGTTAGCATTCTCAAATTCTTTAATAAAGATTTTGATCTCATTTCAGTTAATTACGTAAGGTTAATTGTATCTATTAGATATTATAGTTACTTGATAATTAATATTGTTAAGTACTTATAAATTGATCTATCTGTGAAAGTGAAATCTAGAAAGACTGAGCTACTCGTTACGTCGTAAAATTGTTACCTACACTACTAAATTTTAATTGTTTTCTTGTTGTCTATTTGTCTTAACATTGGTTAGGAAATAAAGTCAATTTTATATATTTGTGATTTATTTTTTATATACTACCCACATATAAGTGCAGTAACACTTGATTAACTCACTTATTTTGTACTAAAAAGCGAAATTCATCTTGGTTTAATCAATTCGGAGGGATCCGGTCGGATCCGGCCGGATTGAAGGGAATCCGGTCGTATCCGGCCGGACTGAAAATTACGCCTATGACTGAAGAGTTTGATTTGAAAAGCAATAATAGTGTGTACTAAATATACTACACATATTCTTATAAATACTTTATACATATACATACATTATTTTATAATCTTAATATCATTTATATAGTAGGTACTTACCTAATGTGGGGTAACATAGCTTACAGTAGCGAAAGTAGTGATCTTTGACTTAGGTACTTTTTAAAAATAGATATCGTTTAGACTCACGAATAACATAAGGTAACGAACTCCACAATCTGACTGCATGGACAGAGAAAGAGTAGGAATAATTAATCGGTTTTATGACAAGACATATGTAAAAGAGTAGGGGCGCAAATGTGCTTTTCATGGCGTATCCTGAGAGTGAGTATAAAAACTTTTCACGCAAAGAGAGAGGATTCAGTTGGTTCTTAAGGATATAATTATATTCAGAGAATTATATTCAGAGATTATATTCAGCTCTGTAGAAAGCACCATCTGCTTACGTTGGAAAATCGTCGAAACATAGCCGATATCATTTTCTTAATTAAGATTGCCTCAAATGTTATTGACTGTCCCGAGCTTCTGTCGTTACTAAAATTGAATGTTCCCTCAAGAAATTTGCGTAATTTTAAATCAATCCATCTTCCTATCTCAAAAACTAATTATAGACAAAAATCATTTCTATTACGAGCTGGAAAATATTTTAATGCTTTGTGCGTAAATCTAGACATTGACCTGTTTAATTCTAGTTACGAGTCAGTAAGGCGTGAGCTTACTAAATTGTTTTTTAAAAACTAATTATCTTTCTTTATGTGGCAATTGTTTTCTTATTATAGAGGAATAATGTTATTAGTGTGTGCTCAACTAAATTTGTTCATATTTTTAGATCTACTAGTGTGAATCTGTTATTAGTTATCGGTTTTTATATGTCAATGTTAATTATGTTTGTACAACTGTTGATTCGCCGTGCAAAATAAAATCTATCTATCTATACTTATAATAAATCTGTAGAGAGGTCAATTCTGTACATGAAATATTTTTTCAAAATAACTATCAGGGGGTGATTAGTGATCGATACTGATGCCAAAAATGCAATCAGTAAATTTTTTGTCTGTCTGTCTGTCTGTATGTTCCTTATAGAAACAAAAACTACTCGACGGATTTTAACGAAACTTGGTAAAATTATTCTTCATACTCCTGGGCAGGTTATAGTATACTTATTATCACGCTACAATCAATAAGAGCAAAGCAGTGAAGGGAAATGTTGAAAAAACGGGAGAAGTTACTTCATTTTTTAAGCTTCCATCGCGTGTGCAGCCTTAATGGTTAAGGCTACATAGAAATCATGTATGACAGAAATATTCTTCATAAAATTATACAAAAAAATATCCCACAACAGTATATATATCTATATTTGATGGTTGACTCACAATAACACGTGTAAATCCCGATAGCTTAGCAGTTCGGAGCTTTCTGATTATATTTGTTTACTCTTACGTTAATAATACTCTCACTCATCCCTAATTTAAAAAAAATTACATTATTACCTATTCAATAAAAAAGAATCATAGAAATCGGTATAGAAACACCAAACTTAGACATGAAATACGCTAATAACCCATCGCGCGTGAATACTGAATGATATAAGGATTATTTTTGCGTAACGGTTGCCGCGCTCGACGCGGCTCGCGGCGGTAGGGTATAAAAAGGCGGGAGGCGAGCGCAAGCTTTTGCGCGATTTAATATAGGCAGGTACAGAAGGAACAAGCGTTACATTACCTGTCAAATTTCCCCAACCAATTTTAACTTATTGTCGAGGGCATAGTTTAAATTCAAGTAAAAAAATTTTACAGATTTGTAACGCTTGATGTACTGCCTTCTGTACATACAGAGATAAAATGGAAATCAAGGTTTTGTTTATTTCATGATCGTTTCTGCCTCTTGGAAGTCAGAAACCGTAGATTTCTTCGGAATAAAAAGTAACGTATGTGTTAACTACTATACCAAATTACATTAATATTGGCTTAGCCGTTTGGCAGTGAAAAGCAGCCATACATAACTATAGGTAGTATTGTGTGTACACTGATAATGGCTGGAAGGATAGATTTTTGCTATTCTTTCACGCAAAAACTACTTAGCTTTACCTAGAATAACAATAAGCTAAGTATAATTAATGAAGATATTGCATGAATTAAGTAAAATTGAAGGCATTAAATAATTAATACTAACACTTTTTAACCGGATTAATGGCATATAATTTATATTTTACATTTTAACAGACCCCGTTTGCAGACCCCGTGGTCACGAGCGACTGTTAAAATTTAAAATATAAATATACGCGATAAATACGGTTAAAAAGTGTTTTATTTAATAGTCATACATAATAGTTACCGCGAAAACTTAATACAATATTAAAATTTAAGGCACTTTGGCACCCGATTTGTTTATAACGCTATGTGCCTTTGTAATGTACCTAATAGATAGTTACCTACCAATGTTTGTGGTAAGGAGTTATACATATTATATGGGCGAAGATTCTTCATTTTTATTTTTGTTATTAAAGATAGTTAGGACCTTGGAGAAGAAAATAACCTACTAGAAATACTAATTCAATACAGACGAAGTCGCGGGCATCATCTATGTAATACACCTACCTACCTATACTTTTTCACAAAACCTAGGTGAAACTGCGGATCACTGCTTTGTTGTAACAGTTTTTGAAGTAATTCTGTCTGTTTATCTATCAGTAACGCTTTCACAGCTAAACTACTGAGTCGATTTTGACGAAATTTAGAATAAGGTAAGTTTTAACTTCAAGGAGGATATAATAATAGTATTTATCCAACTCTAATAAACGGTATCCATGCGGACGAAGTCGCGGGTCACAGCTAGTAAAATAAAATAAAAAAGGAGGCAAAGGATCCTAGTGTTACGCCGCGCCGGTGCAGAAATTGGAAGCCATCGAAGTTGCCTTCGATATTCAGAAACGTGATCGAATTTCCTCAAGCCAAAGATGAAACGAATGCAAAGACGCTCCAATTTGTTAAGAAGTTCCTCCGTGGCATCCAAATTGCAAGCATCGACGTAATCAAGAATGGGCAATAATTTTGGTTTTGAAGGGTAAAAACCTTTGTAACGTCTTTAGAGAGTGCAAGGAGTACTTAGTGAATCTTACCATACTTAACCATACTTACGAATAGGAGCTTTGTTAATACGTAATTCTAGTTAATTAATATGGTTTTTTTTTATACTTAAGATCAAGGGATAGATCGCGAAGGTACCAATATATTTGACAAAAAAGACACATTATACACACACCTTACCTTAATAATATGCCGTACCTATATATCTATGAATGTATAGGCCGACGAAAGTCTTTTGGCGTGTGGCAAAAAAATAACTAACCACGATCTTATTAAGTGTCACTTCATGCCTTTTGCCGTCTCATATTTATTGTTGTACTTACCTACTTTAAATTTAAAAAAAAATGTTAAAAAAACAGGAAAATATGTAAAATGTGGGTTTACTTATGGTGGTGGAAAAGGGAAGAAGTTGTTTTAAGAAAGAAAAACAATAAAAAGTCCTTTAATAAAAAGAATTTTTATTAGAATATAGAAGAATAATAGAACATTTTTTTTTTCAACACACTTGTCGTAAAGTGAGCCTTATTCTATTGAATTTAGAACTATGAACTGGGCTATAAGTCACGCGTGCATAATATATTATACCCTAGTGCATAATATAATGAATCCTACAAAGTTGAATTGTACCTTAGTGCAAATTACATGCGAGTAAACAGAGCATATTTTATTGATCCGGGTTATACATTAAATATATGCTGTGCGGGCCGCGCCTAGCTGCTGCAGGCGCGCGCGTCCAGGCGGCGCGCCTGCAACAGCAGCAGTGGCCCGCACAGCGCCTCCAAGCAACAATAGCGTGTGTACGTGTAATGAGACAGATAATTTATATGAAAACCAAACTTCACTGTGTAAAAACGTCATAATAAGCGGTTGTTCAATATAAGCGGAGTCATAATAAACGGCTTCTACTGTAAGATCTTTTTAATGTAACATATGTTGATATGTGTAATGCACAGCAGTTTCTTCTCCTTGTGTTAGGCGTTTACGAAAGATCAGCGTCTTGGTGTGTCCGCACTCCATGACTTATGCTGAGTCAATGTCTTTTCGGTGCTTTGTTATATTACAATTGTATGTTTTTTTATTTGTATGTTTATTTATGACTAGCTGTGCCCGCGGCTCCGCTCGCGGTAATTTCGGGATTAAAAGTATCCTATGTTATTTCTGGTACCTCTCATGATTCGTCGAGTAGTTTTTGCGTGAAAGCTGAACAAATACCCACGCTTTCATATTTATAATATTAGTAAGGATAAGGATTGATATTTTATAATATTTGACAATTAATTGTTTAGATCACTTTCACATGAGGCTTAAGTATCTATGGAACGAAAATACTTCAGCGCAAAGCTTCCGAGTAAACTATATTGAAAGTCGACCCGTCCGGCACGTGAACATGAAGATTTCTAGAACTGCTAATCCGGGAAAGAGCGACGTATAACTGACCATGCGAGAAACAACTGACACTGACATCTACTCCAGCAACACGAAAAGTCTGCCCTTGAGCCTTATTAATTATCATTGCAAAACACACCGATACTGGGAATTGCGTTCTTTAAATTGGAATGGAAAATTATTTGGTAAGTATTATGGGAATTCTGGGAATAAAGACGGTTTCTCCTGCACCGCAACCTGTTAAAATTTGAGATATCCAAATAGAATTGTACCCAGAAATATGTAAAACTTACAACAGAAAAAGAAATGAAAATAAAGCTGAAACGCCTGTGCAATGTTATCTACCTATAGGTACCTACTTCACTTAAAAATAAATACGTATAACTACAATAATTAATAAAAGTACCTACGCTTTTACCTAAAAAATACAAAAAAAACTGAACATAAGTTAGCCAAAATTTGGAATTTGACCGAATATTTAAACACTAGCAAAACAACTAATACCTATTTTATAAAATAACAACGAAAGAAATTCAAATAAACTATTTAAAGACTAAAAGTCGCGCTGATAAGCACGGTTTATAATATCAATTATTGTCTGTCAATAAAGCTCTGAACGCATCAACAGCCAAATATTGAATGAATTATAAAGCTTGCGCTCGCCTCCTGCCTTTTTATACCCTACCGCGCCGCGAGCCGCGTCGAGCGCGGCAACCGTTATGCAAAAATAATCCTTATATCATTCAGTATTCACGCGCGATGGGTTATTAGCATGTATGAGTTTGGTGTTTCTATACCGATTTCTATGATTCTTTTTTTATGGAATAGGTAATAATGTTAGTTTTTTTTAATTAGGGATGAGTGAGAGTATTATAAACGTAAGAGTAAACAAATATAATCAGAAAGCTCCGAACTGCTAAGCTATCGGGATTTACATGTGTTATTGTGAGTCAACCATAAAATATACTGTTGGGGGATATTTTTTATGTAATTTTATGAAGAATATTTCTGTCATACATGATTTCCATGTAGCTTTAACCATTAAGGCTGCACACGCGACGGAAGCTTAAAAATGAAGTAATTTCTCCCGTTTTCCCAACATTTCCCTCCACTGCTCTGCTCCTATTGATTGTAGCGTGATAATAAGTATACTATAACCTGCCTAGGAGTATGAAGAATAATTTTACCAAGTTTCGTTAAAATCCGTCGAGTAGTTTTTGCTTCTATAAGGAACATACAGACAGACAGACAGACAAAAATTTTACTGACTGCATTTTTGGCATCAGTATCGATCACTAATCACCTGATAGTTATTTTGAAAATATATTTCATGTACAGAATTGACCTCTCTCTCTACAGATTTATTATAAGTATATAGATATAGGTATAGATAGATATAGATTTGGCACCGAATAATTTTCTTTTCTTTCTTCTTTCTTTCTTTCTTTCTTCTTCTAACTTTACAGATATTGCATTTACCGCCATATCAGTGTGATCATAGCATGTTCGAAATGATCAGAGTTTCCATGAAACGAAAATTAACAGAAGTCAAACTTGGAAAGCAACCCTGTGAAATCCCAAAAATGTTTGAAAATGCATTAAAGCCAAAGGAGCTATTGAAAGCGCAGTCATTGTTCACATGTAAAGAAATTAAATAAAGGATATCGCAAATAAGACAAATATTTAGAAAAGCCTTTCATCATTGAACTATTTTCAAAGATCGAAGAAAGCAGTGATGACGAAGTTGATGAAATTAAAAATTGATATTTTTATCACGTTATCTATTTATATGATATTTGCCAAACCCAATTACAGTAAAAGATTTTGATACTTTTATTTAATATTTATTAAACATATTTTTAATGTTTGATCATCAGTTTTAACTTTTCAGATCTAACTTTTTTCTTGAAAATAAATAATTTATATTTTCAAACATGTTCATGCATTTCCCTGTTTTTCTTGAGAATATGGTGATTTTACAGAATAGGAACCCTTATTTCACCCTCATGCTAATAACGTCAAGCGCCAAAAATGTCTTGTCGGACAAGACGAAACAAATAAAATAAATTCATATAAATACCTTTATTATTCAATATTAAGATTTGTAAAAAAATATTTACAGAATAATTCTGATAAAAGCCTCGCCTGTAATTAGCATCTTAGCTCACTTGTTACATAATATACTATTATTTTAACTAATATACTGCAATAAACCTTAACATTTTACCAAAATTGATTGGTTATAGTATATTATGTAACAAGTGAGCTAAGTTGCTAATTACAGTCGAGGCTGCGATTTGAGCTCGAGCCGCAGGCGAGGGCTTAATAATGAGCCGAGACTGTAATTAGCAACGCTCACGAGTTACATACGACGTTTTTCAACACACTTGTGAGTAAAAGACAGACATACGTGGTCATAAAACAAACACACTTGATAACAAAGCTGTGATGTGTGTAGATGTGATTGAAAATGCGCGTAGGTTTTTTTTTCCCCCAAATGTGTCAATGTCTGTATAGCATGTATTTTATATGAAAATACATGCTACTATTTTAAGTGAAAATGTTTAATTTGGAGTGGTAAATGCAAATATTTTAATATTTTATAACAAATTATTGTAAATTGTGAATAAATTGTTTGATATACAAATTTGTTTTACTAATATAAGGCGCAAACATTTAAAAATGTATATAGATTTGAAGTAATATAAAATCTCTTTGTTGTTTCTGAAAATATTTAATGTATAACCCGGATCAATAAAATATGCTCTGTTTACTCGCATGTAATTTGCACAAAGGTACAATTCAACTTTGTAGGATTCATTATATTATGCACTAGGGTATAATATATTATGCACGCGTGACTTAAAGCCCAGTTTATAGTTCTAAATTCAATAGAATAAGGCTCACTTTACGAGCAAGTGTGTTGAAAAAATTATAACTTGGTTTGAAAGAACAACGGGGTAGCTGGAGTTTACTGTTGAAGCGGGAGGGGAGTAACATTGTGATTATTTAATGACTGATTATTTGATTAAAAGTTTTGATTTACAAAATACTTAAAGTTTCATTTTTATTCATGTTCCTGCTTAATTTTTTACAAAATTAAGTTGTTTGTTTTTGTGCCTAGTGATCGGGCATTTATTTGGACGTAAACTCATTTATCCCCCATATGCCTAGTTTATGCCCATTGTGTCGATATTTGTTTATGCCCCCGACCCATCACTATGCAGGATTTTCATGCGTAGGTTCACCGCCCTCCCTCTCTCAAGCAAGAAGCAAGACATGCAATAAACACTCACTTGGAACCCACACCACAAGCTATCACCGACACCGTGTTTCGCTTCAACCAGAAGCATCCTCAGGGCGCAACGACCACCACCGAACTCGTGATATAGTAGTTGTCATGGATTTCCGCAAAGTAACGCCTGATTCAATCAATTATAATAAGTTTTTGTTTATGTTTTCGGGCGCTCCTATTCTGGACATAAAAGCATGTAATTCTATAGAATGGTAGCAAATGAAATATAATAAATAAATGAATATTTCTGACACTCACACAACATTATCTAAGTAGCCCAAATTAAGTTTCTTAAAGAACTTGTGTTATGGATACTACATAACTGATATACCTACTTACTTAAGAAATATAAAAACATACATATTTTTGATTAAAATACTTAATAAACATATCCATGACTTGACGACTAATATCTGTGTTCAACACACAAATATCCGCCACCGCCGGGATTCGAACCCAGGACCTCTGGCATAGAAGGCAATGGATGTTACCGCTACACCAGCCGGTCGTCCGTCACAGTAAATACAGGGTCACTTTTGAAATTCAAGAACGTGATAGTTTAAGGTCATAAGTACATGAAGAAAAAATAAAAAATAAATCTTAATTATTTACTGAGTAAACTTAACCGAAAGTTATAGGTAATTTAACTTTGCTATACCTATACGAACTTAATGGTGTTTTACACGTTTTGTTGATTAATTAGAAAAATTACCAATTAACTAAGTGGAAAGAAAGAATGAACCTTGATCTACACAGATGCGTCAAAACTCTCCACTCAGCTGTGTGTGGGAGCTGCTGTGTGGATCTCTAACGGACCCCCTTTCCTTCAAGTGCTCAATCATTCGTGTTTTTAACATTATAAGGATAGGACGTTTGTCTTCCATTCCACCTGATGAAAAGTGCGCATGAAGACTACAATGGTACAAGTCCATCCACGAGAAACCTATTCACTCGTCACTTAAAGGCGTCATGTGTCAGTAACTTTGAATCAAGATAAGAAATCTCTGGTTTTAATCTAAATAAGAAGAGCCAAACCACACTAATTTATTTGTGAGCAATGAAAGAAAAACAAAAGTTGTCGACTTTTTGTTACTCTTTTTGGATACTCTACGGGCCGTATTTTAAAACGATACTTAAAACTAAAACTAGTTTTAAACAAAGTTTAAATCGTTGAGCTTATTATCAAACGTAACTTAAAACTGCGAAAAACAAACGAATATCAGTAGAACAAATATTAGTTTAATCACAGTTTAGCTTTATTTTAAAACTTAACTTAAAACTCTATTTGCGTTTGCTTATTATTGAAAGAATATTAACTGCCAAACTATACTTAATCATAATTTTGAACACAGTTTTATACGCGTTTTGGTAGGTTTGGTCATACCCACACTTAAGTAGCGAAATTTACATACTTTTTGGCTCCTTGTAATATAATAATATTCTATTCTGTGAATTGAATTTAAGCGATTGCTCCGCTCACTATTTAGACTAGATAAAAAACACGCAAGTTGCAAAAAGGTTAAAAGAAATGGACCCCCCTTTGAATCTGTTTTTTTTTATTTTCTACCACATGTTTAAACTTCTTTAATATATCTTTTTTTTTATAAGTGACTAAACCCGCGTTTGACCTCAATCTCACCTGATGGTAAGTGACGATGAGGTCGAAGATGAAAGCACACGGGTTTAGGAAGGAACAGGCTCTTTATACAATACTAGCTTTACCCCGCAACTTCGTATGCGCTTAACTACCCTTCTCGTGAAAATTTCAGAAACTATACAACTAGACACCCACTGCAAAGAACCTTTATACCAAGTATCACACCCATGCATTCAAGGATGCATCATATATTATATAGTGGGAATTTTGGGAATTTTTTTCGTAACACAACCAGTCACTCTTTGAAGAACCATCATGCCAAGTATCACATCCGTACACTCAAGGAATAAGATTTTTCATACAAACTAAAAAGTCCAACCCCTTCCCGTGGAAATTTCGGGAATTCCTTCCATAATACAAACAGACACTTATTGAGGAACTTTTATATCAAGTATCACATCCGTGCACTCAAGGGACGGGATTTTTTCATACAAACTAAAACATCATATAATTCCCGCTCCCGTGGGAATTTCGGGAATTCCTTTCATAACACAACCAGACACATATTGAAAAACCTTTACACCACCAGTTCCAGTTTCACATCGGTGCACTCAAGGAATAAGATTTTTCATACAAACTAAAAAGTCCAATATTTCCCGTTCCCGTGGAAATTTCGGGAATTCCTTCCTTAGTGCACCCCTACATCCCCTAAAGAATGTATGTTCCAAATTTCAGCTCTCTACGCCCTGTAGTTACCGCTGTACGTCGTCTGTCAGTCACTCAGTCACTCAGTACCTCAGTCACTCAGTCAGTAACGGAACAGTTTTATATATATTGATATATTGATTGCCGGAACACATTACCGTCGGAGCGGTTACATTTGGCGGCAGACTTTGTATAAAGGGTGGTCGCTAGCCAGTCGGAACCAGAAGGGATCCTACCACCAATTTCTTTCAGCAGATTGCGCTCTTGCATCGTAAAATTATTTTTAAGAGGCATTTTGCTTTCCCTAGCTTAATTACTTAATTGTATTATAGTAAGTAAGTATTAACATACGAAAGGCAAGGCCGAACGAAAAAAATTCGAATATAACCCAATCAAACAATTAATAAAAAACGACAACGAATGAAGGTTCACGTCACGTCCGTCCGTAACGTCAAACTATTTAAACGTTCCGTTCGCGGTAACATGCATTGACTCTAATAGTTTTTATTAATTCTTATTTTAGGTAAGTAAGGTAACTTCAAGCCATTTGATAGAGTTTTAATATATTTGCTTTGAAATTCTTACAAAATACTTTACAGTTAATACTCTTCTTAGGTGAAAAAACGATTTCAAATCTAGCATACAAAAAGAAAGTATGCGTAAAACGAATCTGATTATATTTTTTATTAAATTGTAAACGAGAACAAATATTATCCATAGTAAAAACTGTTATAAGCCAAGTACGGATAAATAAGTAAGATTTAGTTAAACAGAACTTAATATTCATTCAGTAATGCGACGCGTACTTAAAACCGGAATCGTTATTTAAACTCACATCGTCTAATAACATATTAAACTGCTTTTAAGTTTTGTTCTATAATACGACCCTACGACAATAAGAAGCGCAGATTGCAATGGCTGAACCCCGGTGAACCATCGAAATTCTGCCCCAAGAGAAAACTAACTAGAAAAAAGTTATTGGTAAGCGTTTGGTGGCCTAGAGTCGGTGTCGTGCACTAAAGCTTCCTTAAATCTGGCCAGATGATTACTGCAGATATCTTCTGTGGTCAGCTCCAAATAATGATGGATAGACTAGCCGCTAAACAACCAAAACTGGTCAATCGCACAAGGCCACTGCTGCTTCAGGACAACGCAAGATCACACACTGCAGAACAGACTGCTACCAAATTAAAGGAGCTTCAATTGGAATGTTTAAGACATCCACCGTGCTCCCCGGACTTTGCTCCAACAGAATACCATTTTTTTGTAGGAATTTGGATAAATTTTTGCAGGGGAAAAAAATCAGGGGGAAAAAATGTAGGTACTTATTCCGGTAGCTAAAATTTTAGCAAAGGTACGAAATAGTAGATTAATGGTATTAATCTTTTATGTATAACAGACATACGAGACTTGGTCCCTTAATTTTGACGCTCACCGTTCGGTCGGTATTCTCACCACAAAGGAGTTAAAAACTGACTCTGTGACGGGACTCCAACCACTCGACTCTCATGCAGGTACAGTACTGTCTTCGCTTGCAGATACTCCACTACATCCATTAAATTATTCGTTTAAGAAAATACAAATTTTAATTTATACTATCTCTAAGATTTTATATGTATAAATATATAATTGTATAAGGGGGAGGATTGTATTATATTTAAGTAGGGTAGGCACTTGTAAAACTTATGTCAATTTGGCAGTCTGTTTGCAGAGACACTAAAAGTGTTACGTGTTCAAGAGATTTTTATTAAAATATTCCCTAAATATAGGATAATTACATAAAACTATATTTTATTAACTAATTGTGCAGTCGTATGTACTTTAGTATGTTTTATCGTCACGTATTATCCTGTAAGTTTAAGAAGGTTGGTGTAGGTAATGTATTTATTGGGCGGCCAAATCATTTTTTTTCGATTATCTCGTTAATTAATGAACGTACAAGGCTGAAATTTTACAAGTTTTGAGTAGGGCGATTTAATCTCATTGTCTTCCACATAAATTGGCAAGTTATTTTACTTCACGCCCAGCGATCGGTCCAGTGTACTGTTATGAAAGAGGTCCTGGCTTCAAAACTAAACTTTTCTATGCTGGCTCAAGCTTTTAAAAGCTTTTAAAATTATCACAAGCTGTCCTCAAGTTCTGTGGACTCCATAACACAAGGTTATTGAAACTTACTTTGGAGTTACAAAGTCAGTATTTCAGTTTGGATGATTTAACTATTAAGCTAATGTAGGTTTGGATCGTGATTTAGAATGAATGATGAATAAACAGAGATCATATTCAGAAAATTTTAATATGCTTGCTCATGCATTAATATTTGTCATGATTTTTCATGCATTAAGTTCCAATTTTCGCCACGCGCCAAAAGATCCTTGTTCGTCAGACCGTAGTTATTCTATGGTATGACTGACATTGATAGGTTACTTGACAGTTAATAAACACGACACGACTACGGATAAATACGTCAGGGATCAGTCTGTCTGTCGGTGAAAAGAAATAGTAGTTATTGAATTTGGTTAAAAAAGGTTCTTAGAGAAACTAAATAGCAAGAGGCTATTAAGAAACATCACAATGAAGGCTAAGATATTACTTTTATTCTCTATAGTACTAATTTGTTATGGAACTTCGGCACAAAAAAGCACCAAAGGGGTATTTATCGCCAATAACCCGGTCTTATTTTGTTAAAAAAAAAATTGAATTAATTGTAAATCTATTTCTGTTATTCATTATTTACAGTTAGCGGAAAAAGTTCAACAACTGACTGATATGACAGCAAAACGGCTTATTATTCCATTGAACATGCAAAGATTTAAAGAGTTTGTGAAGTCACCACCAAAAGATTACTCATTCATAGTAATGTTTACTGCTATGGCACCTGCTAGAAGATGCGTGATTTGCCAACATGTATACGATGAGTATACTATAGTGGCCAACTCTTATAGATACTCATCATCTTTTAGTGACAAACTTTTCTTTGGAATGGTTGATTTTGATGAAGGTTCTGACATTTTTCAAATGGTAAGCTTCAAGACATTTAAGTGTGTCCAACTTCAAATAGTTTATTTTATTATGATTATCAGTACACACTAAAATATTCATCTGTCAATGTTTGTCTGTAACTAGCACTGTATTAAAATAAAATATTAAATACCCACTTTATTTCCTTTTTAGGCATTCTATATTAGTCTGAATAAGAAAGGAATTTCCATAAGAAAATGAAATGATTACTGTGCATTAGATGGATATAAAAATTTACAATACATTTCAGAGAACAATATTTTTTTGACAGTCATATGTTTTTGTATATTTTATCAAGTAACTCTTCTTCTCATACATAGTCTTTACACCATAGTATCTGTAACTTTTCTTCCAGTTACGGTTGAATACAGCCCCTGTGATAATACACTTCCCTGCTAAAGGAAAACCTAAACCTGCAGACAGTATGGATTTTGAGAGGTCTGGTATCTATGCAGAGTCTATGGCCAAATGGATTCAAGACAGGACAGATGTACCAGTGAGTAAATTATTTAAAAAAAATTGCTGTTGGCCTCTGTGGACCAGTGATTGAATGTTTGACTGTTGGTATGAAAAGTACCGGGTGGGAAACCTATGCGAGGCTGTTTAGAAAACATATTTTTTGAACTGTGTTTGGTCTGGGTGTGTACTTCCTAGTTCTAAAAAGCTTACTGTATATAAAAAGCTTATTTTGGGGCCATTTAGTTGGTGTGTAAGTTTGGGTTATTAAAAAAAAAATTAGTTAATCTGACAAGTAGTATTTGCAATGGAAATAAAATCCTTGTCACATTACATGCTTATTGTAATAGTTTTTATAATGTTAAATATAAGCTTCTGCAATTCCAAACAATTCTTTTAGTACCATCAACTCTAATCAACTGCATAATTGGCATGACCAATTTTAAAGCCATTACGTCTTAAGTGCTCAATTCTGATTTATGTGTGCCACTACTTTTACGTGTATAGCTGCAAAGAAATAGCATTTACTAGGGAACACACAAAATTTTATTAAAGTGTATCATTTTTGCGACGGTGAACCCTGCTTGTTTGTTGGACGCTTGCAGAATCTGGCTGGCTAGGAATCAATTATTATACAAATCTACCAAATATGTTGGATGTGGTGAATATTTATTCTAGTTAACCTTGTTAGAGTAAGATGAAATGCAGGTTCCTATTAAAAAAACATATAAGTAGGTGTATAATACATTAGATGTCCACCACATTCTCAAGTGGTATCTCGCTATCACTAGGAAATCTGGTGAAGCCAAAAGGCAGGGGTTGTGTCAAATCTTTTCCGTTTATGTGATAGGATTAGATATCTAGTACTGATGCAAATGTGAACCTTATAAATAAAAATATTGTTAATGTCATAAACAAATAGATTATAATGAATTATTTACATGATTTTGATTAAATTCAATTGCGAGTTAACAACGACTCCTGTTCCCGAAGAAATTTCTGGCATTCATTCTTTAGTGCCGCCCTACACCCCCTAAAGAATGTTTGTTTCAAATTTCAGCTTTGTAGATCCAGTAGTTATGGGTGTACATTGTCTGGAAGTAACAAAACAGTTTTATATATTAAGATAAATGATATATATGATCATACAGATCATAATACAACAAATTCTAAGTGCTATTTTTTTAAGCAGTAAATACCCACATCAAAAAAGTCTAAGCAACATGTACTTATGTGAATTTTTAATAATTTTAGGATCTTTTTGGAGTAAAAGCAACATCTGTTATTTTTATATTGTTTTTGTAATAACAAAAAATAACAATATAATGCCTTCTGTATCAAAATTAATTTATTGAAAAATAATTGAACAATTTAATACAAAGTTTGGCCTCCTCTGTTGTTTAAAACTTGTCGGCACTGATTACTCATGGAATCAATGAGTCTGTTAGTCTGGTCCTGCGGTAATCGCTCCCAGTGGAATTTTATCAAATCCTTCAGCTGCTGGGTTGTTGTTACCTGGTCCATGTCCTCTAAAACACTTCTTTGGAGCATATCTCACGCGTGCTCTATGGGGTTGAGGTCCGGAGACTGTGCAGGCCAGGGCAACACCCGGATATTTTCTTTTGCCAAGTACCGACTAGTCCACAAGGCTGTATGTGAACGTGCATTATCGTGCATCAATGTGAAGTCTAGGCCTAGTGTTTGTGCAAATGGATGGACATGGGGTTTAAGAACATCCTCAACGTAATTTTCAGCTTTCATGTTTCCATTTACAAAAACGACCTCAGTTTTCCTATTCTTCATAATCCCCGCCCAAACCATAACAGTTGATCCGCTGTACGGATGCACTTCTTGAATGCACCTCAGCCTTTCTCTATTTCCGGGACGTCGGTACACTCTCAATCTTCTGGAATCAAGCCTAAATCCGAATCGCGACTCATCACAAAATAAAATTTTGTCTCACTGTTTCTGGCTCCATGTTAAATGTTCCCTACACCATTCATTCCAACGCACGCGATTGCCGTGACGTAAATGTGGACACCTAATCGTAGGCCGTACTCACGGAGTTGATTTCGCATGGTTTGGGGGCTAACATCAACACCACTTGAGTTTCGTAGCCTTAAACATATCTGGCGGGCAGTCATCATGGGCTGGCGTCTTGCAGTCAGTTGTATGTAGCGGTCTTGCCGAGCGGTGGATCTCCTGTGTTGGCTGCCAAAGACGACAAATAACGCTACTGTTGACACCAAAATGCTTGCAACATCCCTACAGCTCTTTGCATTTCATTTGCAGTCAAATGACATCGCTCCATGGTGTAAGAAATGTATAAAATCACGTAAAATGTAATTATGTCGATAAATCTATTTAAATCTAAGTAAATTAAAACAAAGTTTGCATACCTATAACTACCTAACTTTTACTAAAAAAAAGAGGTAAGTTAAGATTTTTTTAATTTTATGCTTGTTGCTTAGACTTTTTTGGTGTGTGTACCTATGATTCTAATGTTTCCATGAGAAAATGTAAATATTATTAGGTAAATACATTAAAAATAATATGCTTATTTTTCACGTTTGTTAATTTTTATTTTCGCTTCCGATCTATAAGAAATACCCGCGAAAAAGTATTTTTAGGTGAAGCCAAGTCAAAATCACCTAGGCAACAAATGACAACCTGAACGTAAACAATACAAAACTTTGGTATTCAAAATATTTATGAATGAACTAACCATGTAATTCCTGCAACATAATACTTAATACAATTATTGAACGAATGTTACATTGAAACACCATAAAGAATTTTAGTTTCAATAAAAATAGAATTTACAAGTGTACCTACACATGGCTAACACAGCTGGGATACACCAGCTCTTTGTATTTTCTCAGTGAGTGTGAGCTTGTATAACATCTAGTAACACATGAGTATTTTTGTTATGTAGTTATAAATATAAAATAATAGTCTTCTGACATGTTAGATGTTGCAGAGCAGTTTTTCATAGATCTTGGTTATTTTCTATTTAAGTAATATATTAATATCTGATTGTCATACCACAAACATCGCTTACCTACTTTATGGCGAGATGGTGCTGTGTAAAAGTGCAGTCTGAAATTTGGATGGGGTCATTTATAGTACAATATGTGGAGAAAATTTTATTGCACAAACTTACAAATTAATTGCATACATTTTAATGATTGGTGTCATATGATTCCTATTCTCTTATGCTTGCTTTATTCCTGTTGATATTTGATGATTGATTGAAGGATTGTGGATAATCAACGAATGCAGAGCTTTAAAAAAACCGACTTCACGTCAAAACTTAGGCTGAGTTATAATATCATCAACTTAAACATTCTCCGAAATGCTTATATATTTTTTAACCTACATATTTTTTCCAAAAATTATAAATTTTCTATTAAGTACTAATGGGCCCAACTATGAAGTATCATATGAAACAAGAATATTCAAAATCTATTCATAATTGTCCGAAATATCGTGTAATTATGAATAGAAAAAAAAACATACAGACGAATTGAGAGAAGGCTCTTTTTCTGGAAGCCGGGTGAAAATGAGGAATTTGCTCTAGCTTCTATTTTGATGTGAAAAGATCGTTATTCTCATAAGAACACAAACAGTTCACTTAAAATGAGATAACCATTTTTTTGATGAAGATAAGTTTCGGAACTTAATTATTAAGGACACTTATTATGACATAATATAATAATAATAATTCATTTATTTCAGGTTGCATAGACCCATAAAAATAATTTTAAAATTAATAAAATCATGAAACGGATTGAATAAATTAAATAAATATAACTAAAGTAAATTAAATCAGAAATCTTTTAGCTTTTTTGTATAATTCAAGAGTTCCATAATATAATTTGGTAGTTTGATGTAAAAGTAGCTGTGCTCCTTCAAAAAAAACTAGATTATTTTACCATAGTTGGTGCGGACTTTATTTATATAAATTTTGTGTTTGTTTCTGAAGTTGTAGTTATTTAACAATTTTTAGTCGTGGTTTCAACTTTGATTCTTGGATTTTTCAAAATGACGCGTATGATTTGGTGGTCATGTGACCCTCCCCGGGAAACCACCCTGCATTTACGATCACTAGCCAGCTCGCGTGGTTTTACCCTCGTAACTTTTGATCACGTGCATATTCTAATAACCTTCCTCGAAAATTATTCTATCAAATGCAAAAAAAAAATTTAAACCAGCCCAATAGTTATACAACGTGTAACAAAATGGAGAGATAAAACTTTAGGGTTAGCTTCTATACCATACGTAGAATTTACAGTAAAAGAATTAGCATGATCAGTGCTGGTATAGACTTTCATACAATTTTTTTTAATTATTTTACAATAAAATATTTTGACAACCCTAGTCAACCTAACAAGCTAAAAATAGACTTGCGCCGCAATCAGTGACCTTATGACCTTTCCCGCACCGGCTGAATAGCGAGCGATACGCCGCCGCGGCCGCCCACTGCGAGTAGCGCGGATATCAGCGCAGCTGATTGTTACTTACCAATCGTTTGGCACATTAAATGACACAATTTTTATCACACTTTCTAGCTAATGAAAACAAATAAAACAACATGTTAGTACAAATTTCAATTTTCTATTTATTAATAATAAACGGGTTACCCGGAAGAAATCGGGTTGCCTGAAAGAAATCGCTTAAAGCTTTTTAAATCGCTTAAATATTGTGTACATTATTATTTCTACGTTTAATGACAATAAAGAGTGTTTGTTATAATTATTACAACTTAAATTTGTAATATCTGACAAACTCTTATGGCAAGTATCGCACTTGTTTCAATCGACATTCAGTTCACTTTGCGTAAAAACACTCACAACTGTATCTAGGGTTTCCCTTACACTTGGCCAGAATTACAAAAACGGCTCACAATTTCTGCCTTCTTTTTCAATACACACACATCCACATGACGTTTGTGCCACCGACAAAAGCCTAACCGAGGAGGTCACAAATCCGCTGGTATCAGCTCTTGCGTCCATCGGGAATGATAAGGATGTTGGCCATCATCACTAAGCGTGCGCCATATCACCATGTGATTGACATCCAAAAGAGCGCCGACTCGTCCAGTGCTGCTCCTCGGATCCTCCTCGAAATGATCCAAGACTTGCTCTTCTAAGTTCTCGGAACGCGAAGGTGGCCGCGCTGGGTTTCGCGTGAAAAGAACCGGCGCGCTGAGCCGCAGACTCATGCTTCAAAACACGCCATAGCCGGGTAAGTGGCGCTGTTCAGCTGCCGGCCTGCACTCCACAAACCGCTGCCTGTAAAGTCTTCGAGCTTCGTTGATGCTGTGGTTACTAACGGCTCCAACATACAGAATCATATTTGTTGTTTGAATACACATGTCGTATAACAATACTTTCTCCAATACTTTCAAGTCGAGAAATTTTAAGAAAACTTCGAATAAAATAGCGATAGCAACTGACGTGCACACTTCAAAACGGACATGAAAGAACTGAAATAAATTTCTATTAATTTTACTAATAACCGAACCAAACAGTTCTCTAGTACCTAATATTTTTAGGGTTTTTCCGCACCTATAGCGATATGATAAACAAAATCTTAGTAGGTACCCAATTTATTTCAGAATACCTACAGTGAAATGACTTCATTATATTATGTTTTTGTATTGTTAAGTTATTCTGTTACAAATAAATAGTTTTCAATCGTGAAATCACTTCAATAGTTTTTAAGTTGTTTGTTCAATATCAAAATATTAAAAACTGTTATTTGTTAATTTACGTAACTTATTTTACGCTTCACACATTTTAAATAAGAAATTAATCCATTTTGTTTCTCAAGAAAGAGAATAATAATAAAAGATAAAGATTCCTCATAAAAAAATAAAGTTTCAGGACAGGTATACTTAGGATATTTTTCCCTATAGCGTTTGAAAATAATTTCAGCTGCCTGAAACAACCGCAACTAAAAACAATAATTAGTTAGTCATCAGTAATTTAACTTTTTTTAATAAAAAATTTAGTTGAGTTGAGAATTTGTTCATAATAAGTTTTGAACGGAACAACCTTTACTTTGGCTTGGAAGCGACGCGGCGCGGCGGCGGTAAATCTCAAAGGGTATAATTCCGAAAGGCGCAAGTTCGCGGACGCCGAAAGAAGTCCCGCGATTTGAGCGATAATAGACCTTGTGTGTTTGTTATAAGAGCTATGCACGGGTTATCTTTTATGAAAACGACTTTACTAAGTTGCTAATTTTATTAATTTAATGCTTTGTTGTCGTATGTATTGATAGTTATAAGTATGGGAGAATACAAGAAGTACAAGAAGCTGTAAGTATTGTATCATAGTTTGATTGAGGTTTACAAAATCATAGGTATTTACCGAATATGTTTCCATTATAATTCTTAGAAAGTTTGAATGTAAGAGAGAGAGGATATTTCTTCGTTTTTTATTAGAATTATGGGTAAGTTTGATTGTCTATTTGAGTCTCTCTTCATTAGGTATAAGTTGCGATTTGACGCCGTGCGAAAGAATTTCCACGTAATACCTACCGATAGATTTGTAATAATTTCATATTAGTTTCTTGCAATAGCGTATTTCTAAAGAAATGTGATAGATTTTTGTATGACAAGTTAGATATCATAGTTTATTGAGAGTACCTAAATTAATGTTTTGTTTTACGTTTCTCTTAAATTTATGATTACTTATGCTTAATTTGATAACATTTTTGATTTTAGTCGTAAATGTATTTCGATCATGTATGTTGTTAAGTATTAGAAATAGAAGGCTACCGAGCCTCAGCATCCGTTCATAACCACAAACAGTGTGACTTCTAAGTATTAAACGTTTTTAAAATACGTAACACTTTAACGTGAGTGAGAGCCCGGGAGTAGCGAGCGAGCGATCCGCGGCAGACAAAGGGCATCGAACTTGCTATTTCATAGACTATAAAAATTATGCAGAATGCTGGATTACTTAAAATTTATTTCAAGCTTTATTGTATGGTGGTGATGATAGTTGTAAGTGTGTGAGAATAAACAAGAAGTTAAATATCCTTGTCAGTGATGCATCATAGTTTAAGGTTAAGAAAATATATTCTTACGGATAGTTAAAATTAACGTGTTGTCGGTTCGAACGTGCAAATCTATTATTTCAGTAGAGTTTTAAATTGGTAAACCGCGTGATAAACGCACATATTGGTGAAAAGGTAGTTTTAAAAATATTCTGCACTTAGATACTACCGAAAAAAACATTCCCGAGACGTTGTTGTCGTCTAATTTAGTAGGCACAAAATTACACTTTGAAGTATCTCTCTTGGTTACTTATCGCTTTATTTTAACGCCATCTGTTATCGAATAGATTCTATCAAAAGGTAACAGCTGTTTTTAGGGTTGACACTTCGATATTTTAATCTAAATTTTGAACTTGTTTTCTGAACCAACCGTAAGGATTACAAGTTTATGTTACTGTTACTTATAAACTACACCAACAAACATACAATCCCCTTAAGTATTATCTCTTCATTATGTTACACGTTGTATAGATCAGCAAGTTTAACCAAACAAACTCTCCAACTTACACTTAGTTATTATATGTAGATTTAAAATTACTTCTTCAGCAGCAGTAGGTAATAATCATGTCAAACTTTTACATAATATTTGAAAATTTTAACATTCATATTCTAAAATTTCAGATCAGAATTTTCCGCCCACCAAATTACTCCGGGGCTGCAGCGATTTTAATGCTGATCGTACTAGTGGGAGGATTCTTGTACATGAGACGGAATAACCTTGAGTTCCTCTATAACAAACAAATGTGGGCCATTGTTGCATTGCTGTTTTGTTTTGCCATGGTATCTGGGCAGATGTGGAACCAAATCAGAGGACCACCATTCTTCCAGCGTACGAAAAATGGCAACAATTACATCAACAATGGATCACAGGGACAGTTCATTTTGGAGAGCTACATTGTAGCAACATTGAGTATCCTTTTTGTTAAGTTATTTGAAAAGTTATCTGTGAGTAAGAATGGGATTCTTAATTTAATGGTGTTTAGATTGAGCATGAAATACGATTTCAAAATTAGCAATTTTCCTTTTTTGTACTATGAAAACTAATGAAAATAGAAATTCATGAAAAAATTTCTTCCATGCTGGACTTAGAGCGAAAGAAAAACATAGTATTTCCTGCTTCTCTTCCCGGCATACTGTAAAAGTCAGTTAAGGGACAGTGGTTTTTTGGCGATTTTGTGGGCGTCTACAATACCCTTATACGACAACAGTCTCTCTTCATCTTTCTACTTCCTCTAAACTTAACGCCGCCGTCTGGAAAATCTTAAATTTCCTGGACTCCAGTGAAGGTTACGGCTATTTGTAAGTATTGACGCACACAATAGATCTTTTTGGTCGCAGTGTGATGAAAGGACCGACTGCTCATATGGACATTAACCGCCCAAAACTTAATAATAAGCCTGTTAATGTTCCATTATTGAAGTGATTAACACTTGAGATTTACACTTGAGAGATATAAATCATAACTGCCCAGTGTCCAGGTGCGAAAACAATATCTCTCTTGATAAATCTGACCCATAAGAACCATTAGTTTAGCGAGATAAAAGATAAAAAGTAGCCTTTGTGCTATTCCAGACTATACTACACTATGCCAAATGATATGATTTTATTTTCATACATTTTGGCCCATATGTGTACCGCGAGGTATATAGGTAAGACACCAAATTGTAGGGCATGAACCGAGAAACTGTTGCAATGTAGGATATATTTACCTATGCATGATTAAATGTTATAAAATAAATAATTTAAAGTGTAAAAAATAGCCGTTTCGAAACATAAGATCGTTATTTTTTGACATATGTCAGCAAATGTCAACAATGACCAGATGGCACCAGTCCGTTAGTCATTCAAACAAGGTCGTTATTCCAACAGAATGACAAATTGTCGGTTTGACAGTTATAGTAACATATTTTTATGGTATGCATTTTCTTGGTATGGATAGCAGTCTCTTTACTGCATAGTACAGCAATATGACTAGTGTACAAAGCCACAAGTAAGATTTTTATTTTCTCAATTTAAAGTTCAGTTAATACAGTTTGCTTCAGTGGAATCAAAGTTATTATAAACCGCTGAGTGTGCCTTGGTACCTCAAATGAGCCACTTACACTGGGATCCTTTCATCAAATATTTGGTAACTTTCCTTAGCAATAAATTCAGATGGTGCAGTTGTAGTTGGTATGATTATGATGATTGAAGCTGCGAGTAAAGGGGCGGACGGGAAAATCTCCCAACAGGACGGGAAGAAGCGACGGTTCCAGTCTGTCGTTGGTCTGGTGCTCCTGTGCGTCTTTTTCTCCCTTATTATATCCCTGTTCAGGTCTAAGACACAGGGTTATCCATACAGGTATGTCTTATGTTTACTATTCAGTCTAATAAATTAATTACTGCATGTGAAAGTGGTTATAAATAACCAGAGAAGGTTAAAACTAGTAAAAGTTGTAACGGGAGTGCCCACGCGGCAACTTTTATCAATAAGAAACTTAGTCATTTGCATTTAAATAACGCAACTAGCATAAAAATAGCTGATTCCTAATACATTTTGTAAAGTCGTACAATGGAGAGAAAAATATTAGGTAGGTGCTTCTGTTGTACAATGTATTTAAGTGGATCAATCAACTGCAGGTGTGCCCAGCATTACCTACCTACGCAAATACTTACAATACAGTGTGAAATTCATGGACGTGATAGTTTGAGATCATACATAAAGTGAAAAAATATAATAAAAAATAAATGTTAATTACAAACATACATTACCTGACGCCTGTCTCCCCTTGGGGTAGGCAGAGACAAGGGAACGCCAATTGCTGCGATCCAGACATACCTCTTTCGCTTCTTCCACGTTCATCAATCTTTTCATACATGATCGCCGGTTACGGGTACTTTTGACTAGGCCCTTTTTCAAAATGTGGCCAATTTGATCAGCATCCGTTCGCCAAGCCGGCCCCTTCCAACAACACCATCGATTCTTGCTCTGTACACCTCTTTCGTAAATCTACTTTCACTCATCCTTTCCAAATGCCCAAACCACCGTAGCATACCCTTTTAAATCTTAGTCACTACATCCTCTTTCAATCCGCATCTTTTTCTTATTTCACTGTTGCGCACCCTATCACTCAATTTCACTCCACACATGCTTTTCAGAGCTCTCATCTCCACAGCATTAATCCTGCTTTCATGTCTCTTCTGCCACACCCAAGATTCATTACCATACATAAGTGTTGGCGCCAAAATTCCTTCAAGTATGGCCAGACGAGCCTTATTCGGTATAATTTTGCTTGCCATAACCGAGTATAAGGCGCCATTAACACAATTTCCTGCTTTTACTCTCCTTTCAATATCACCTTCACACTTCCCATCTCTTGTAAACAAGGGCCCCAAGTATACAAACTCTTTCCCTTGTTAAAAAATTAAAAAATTCATTTCGCAACGCATGGTTACGCTAGCATTGACAGCGATCCGCGTGCCAGGTCACTTGTCGCGATCGACTCAGTTGTATGTAAAGTAACATAGTAATGTTTATTTATAGGGAACTGTAGTAAAAAAATAAGAATTTTATTATATAATTGTGACCAGAATCGAGTACAGAGTGCTCTCCTTCAGTATCTAAAATTTGTCACCAGTCACCCTGTATATTCCAATTTCCACATTGTCTTCCATGCTGGACTGGGAGCGAAAGAAAAACATATATGAATGTACCCGCTACTTCTCTTCCCGGGCGTACTGTATAAGTCAGTTAAGGGACAGAGGTTTTATTGGTGTTTTTGTTGGCTATAGGCTAACAGAAAGACATAGAATGTACCAGCTGCTTCTCTTCCCGGGCATACTGTAAAAGTCAGTTATGGGACAGAGGTTTTATTGACGTTTTTGTGGGCGACCTCCTGTCACTGCAATTATCCATCATTATAGTACCTCCAAAGTCAAACGTGACATCAGATGATCTTGTTCTTATAACCTCTTATAACATTTGGGTAGGTGTTCTGCCTACCCAATAAGGGATACAGGCGTGAAGTTATGAATGTATGTATTCCCATTATGCACATGATAGCGATATCGTTATCCCATGATTTATGAATTAGTTTGCACGGAGAAAATAATGTTGGTATAACAAGTATAGGTATTAGATGTAGATGTAGATACCTAATGTGGGAATTTAAATAGTCGCTTAGTTTTTTTTATTTTTTTTATATATTGTACGGATAGGACGTTTGTCTTCCATGCCACCTGATGGAAAGTGCGCATGAAGACTATGGTGTTACACGTCCATCCACGAGAAACCTATTCACTCGACACTTAAAAGTTCCAGGACTGTAGTGGTCAGGAAAAACAGACGCAGGCAGATTGTTCCACTCCTTGGCAATCCGTACCGAAAAGGAACTATCGAAGCGTTTTGTTCGACTTCTTGGTAAATCCACTATATAGGGATGAAAGTTCTGTCTGCGTCTGGTAGTCCGGTGGTAAAAAGGGGTGGGTTCAATTTGGTCAAAAAGAGCACTCGCACACTCACCAAAATGTAGCCGATAAAATACTGTCAATCAAGCAGTTTGCCCGGAAGCGAAATAGATGAATGAAGTAGATACTTGGGTATCAAAATAGTAGATAATATGTTCATCTTATATAAGATTCCAAGAGATCAAAACTATCATATCTAGTTAGTGCTTAAAATATTATAAAACCTACTTTATTTCAATATGATCACAATGTTTCTACTGCTGCCGCCCATTTTTGGGTACAAATCGTTAATTTAAAATATAATCTCTACTGACTGTCATATTTAGATTTTCTTTTGACAGACAGCAGCCTCAATCTTAGCCGATGATAAGTGACTATTATGTCGAAGACTTTCATAAGCACATGGGCTTGTGAAATCATTGAAACATCACCGCAGAAGCTATGGTATTTGGCGACCAGGTGCCTTTCACGAGACGCCTAGCCATAGGCGATAGAGCAATTCTTAGTTAACTATTTTTTTATACGCGGTAATAGGTACACTGGGCCCGATTCGACATTGAATTCTCTTATTTTAAGTGTTTCTTAATACCGTGACAGAAAGAGGAAAAAAAAGTTATTTTATGAGGCTGTCACGTTTCACGTCGTAAAATTTGACACTGGAGCAGGGACCGGAACCGCTTACCCTTAAAGAGGTTTTTGATTGGGTTTTTCATAGACTTGTTTTAAAAAACCCTATCAATTTGGTAACCGTATCGAAGACTTACCCTAATTTAAGGCTTACCATATCAATAGAGTTAGCTTCATGTAAGCAGTAAGCCTATCGAAAACCCTATTGAAGGTTACCGATTCAATAGGGTTTTAAAACCTGCAGGCAAATTTAATCTCTAAGAATATCAAATTATCAAAAATATCACCATCTATTCAATCTCGCACTTCGAATTATACTTCCGAATTCAACAGTATGCGCGGAAAGAGATAGAAATAGGCTAACCCTATCACAGGGTAAGCGCATCCGAAAGTAGTTAACTTTATTCAAAGTGTTACCACGTCGATAGGCTTACCATATCAATAGGGTTACACTTCCATATGGTAAGATTTTGATAGGGTTACCCTATCAATAGGCTTAATCAAATAAAGGGGTTTTCCGGTCCCTGCACTGGAGATACTTAAAAAGAAAATGCGATGTCGAATATGGCCCACTATCTCCTTAGTTACATGCAAATGAATAATTAAGTGCGATAGTGGTTAATTTCGTTAACATTGAATTTGGTTTCTAGGCATTATTGCGTAATGATACTTCTTGTATACTCTCTAGATCACAAACTTGTTCCTAATTCAAATATTTTGTTTCAGTTTCTTATTCAAGTAAGAGAGAAGAACACTTCGAAAAGCGTTTTGTGTGATTCTTTGTGTTAGTGCAATAAATAAGTCTATCTACAAATTTTATTTAAATCCTTGATTTTATTTGCATTTTGGTTGTCTAATTTGACTCAATGCCCCTTTACAATTAATGAGAATGTATTAGACACCTCGAACATTAAGATCTCTTAACCGCCAAAGAGTTTGTAAGCACAAGAAACTAGAGCAATGTCAAGTCTAAACTATTGAATTAAGTAATCCTCTTTCAAATCCTTACGAATCAAAATAAAATAAAAATGAATAAACTTTGTTTTATTCAAAAAACTTTTGTTTTGTAAGAAAGCTAACGAGGGTCACTAACGAGGGAATATCTATGGATCAATAAATCTAAGAAAAAATATTGAGATAGGTTGTGTCGCCTACATCGCAACTGGACAGATTCTCAACTGGACAGTTTCGCAGCTGGACAGAATGTTTCCAGTCCATGACATAATTGAAGCTATTTTTTATTAATCTGAAATTGATGGAGACCATCAAATACTAATAAAATTAATTCTGTAGGTGCCTAATCCGTTCAGCCGTTTGAGCGTCAAAGATAAACTCACACATGCGCTCACAAACTTTTGCATTTATAATATTAGAGTGATTAAAGGAGTCTTCGCTTTGTAACCTTTGGAAAATTGTGTTAACGAAATGTAATCTGTTTATCTGCCTAATACAAACTCTTTCATAACAACAAAATCAATAATTAATAAATTATGTAATTAATTGGTAAAATGGATATTGCTCGTCAGAGCCGGAAAAAATCAGATGCAGTCTTTGTAGATGGACAAAGAAAAAAAGGGAAAGACCCACTACATGGAACTTTTCTGTTACATACTGGACATCGGTATAATTTCGCTAAGCGGAATAAATTTAATTGTACCAATTGGATACGCAGCAACAAAATTGAGTGTAGTACGTCTATTACATTAAATACGGACAATGATGTAATAAAAGGAGGCAAACACTCGTGTCCTCAAATTCGTGACGTGAAATTTTGAGCGGATTAGAAACGAGAAACTTTTAAATGTATGTAAAAATGAAGTGTGCAGCAATATGGAGACATTAAAAAAAATTTGAAAGAATTTTTTTGAAAAAGAAATTAATAATCATCAGATCTCTCTTTGCTATCTTTTAATACCAAAAAGGATACTTTAAACAGACATCGCAAAAAAAACCTTTGTGTAGAAAAGGGCAATAGCGACACGTTTGAAGATATTAAAATACCTGAATGTCTAGTCAAAGACTTGTTTTTATACGATGATGGTCTTCCGGATAATATAATCGTGTCTGGCAGTCAAGCAGCAAGATATTTAATTAAAATACAGACATTTATTATGGGGACGGTACATTCAAAATCGCACCGAAACCGTTTTACCAGCTTTTCTCGCTACATGTCGACATAACCAAGGGTAGCGATTGTGTTAACTTTGTACCGGTAGGTACTGTTTATTTTTTTACCAAATAAGTCTCAGGAAACGTATAGAAGAATGTTTAGAATTTTAAAGAGCAATTGTATGTTTGTAAGCAGTTCAAGTGCGATTATGAATTAGCTATTGCACTAGCATTACAATGTGTCTATCCTGATGTCACTGTCGAAGGCTGCTTTTATCATTTTCAGCATGCGGTGTGGAAAAAAATAGATAGAATTAAAATTTACATCTACTTCAAATGGTCGGAAATTGACACAATTGTGTAGGTACGCAATTAGCTCTTTTGCCAAACACTTTAAAAGCTTTTAAAGTGTTTGGGGGCTTTTTGTCAATAAATGAAATGGCTACAGATGATGAAGAATGTAAATTATTTTTCAATGAAGTATTTCTCAAATTAAATAAAAAATTAAATAAAACACGGATTTATCGCGTATATTTACATTTTAAATTATAACTCGACGTTTCGGTGTCTTTGCAGACCCCGTGGTCACGAGCGCCAGTCACGCGATGAATCCGGTTAAAAAGTGTTTTATTTAATTTGAGAAATACTGAATCGCGAAAACTTAAGACAATATTATTTGACAAATTATTGAAAATTACAAATGAACAATTATCTTGTTACGGCGAAAATTTTAGGTCTACTAACGCTATAGAAGGTTGGCACCGGCGAATTACCTAATGCCAAGATATCAAAAATACCTTCCCTTTGTTGTTTCTACAGCTATAAAAAAAGGAATCAAGAATCAGTAATTACGAAATAAATAGAAGTTACTATCACTGAGGAACCAAAACGTCGGCCAAAACAAGTTTTGATTTATAAGCAGATACAAAATATATTATCGGACTGCATTCAACAAAATTCCAATCATGACATGCTTAGAACGGCCACGGTCGTTGAAATTATCACAATGCAACACTCAGCACAAACAAATTGAAGATTTGGTTTAATATTTCCTACCTTAGAAAAAAATCTAAACTCTACACAATTTAAGCGTTTCTTAGGCACTTCTACTCGTAGTAAAGTCAAGGGAAATTAAGGCCATAGACGTAGAGTATTCTTATGTCTTATTCTATTGTCGTTCCTTTGTGTTATATTATTAAAGATTTTCTTTGAATTAACAATTGAAATATAATCCCTATGTTTTGTAGTTTATAAACTTATTTTTTCACTACTGTACTATGTCCAGTTGAGAATCTGTCCAGTTGCGACGCAGGCGATGTGTCATCATCATCAGCCTGGTGACGCCCACTGCTGGACATAGGCCTCCCCCAAAAAATAGGTATGCATCAGTCGTGATGAATTATGCACACATGGAACAAATGCTGCTGGCTATCTTCCTAACTGCCAACACCAAATATTGGGCGCTTTAAGGAATTATGTAGGTATATTTATTTAAAAATCACACTTTATTCTGTGGCCTTTCTGGGGCGCCATCCACCATGATACTTTTTTAATAAAATAAGGATGGGACGTCTGTCTTCTGTGACACCTGAAGTGATTATGAAGACGAAGGTACAGGTACAGACTGCAACAGAATTATGTATACCACCCAGTCTCCCGCAGTCATATAATCTGCATGCATATTGCATGTGTGCATACATAATTCTGTTGCAGACTGTACACGTCCCGAGAAACCTATTCACTTAGGTATCGCTTTTTCTTCTGTTCACACGAGTGTTAAGTCGCCACCCACTCAATCTTTTTTAGACCCACAAGCCTTTGAAATGAGTGCACTGCAGGACGAGAGTCTCTTCCTTTTACTACACTTACATTTACTAAATAAAAGATATATGGTGATTTTAGCCTGCCCCACTGGGAATTTTTATTGGGTTACTCTCCATGTTCCTTGCCATTTGTAAATGGCAAAATGTATACTCAAAATGGTTTCAATAGCTGCTATATCTCGTTATTTCCTGACAATTAGAACAATTTGAATTTAATTAGGTTGAAGTCGTCGTGGCGCCGTGGTTACTGTGTGTATCATACGATATCACAGGTTAAGCAACGTAGGGTCGGTAGGTACTTGGATGGGTGACCGCCGACCATTCATTTCTCACGACGACTTCCGTGCATCCTTCTTTGGGGCAATGCCGCAGATATTGACACGATATTTACCTACACTGCAGAAGGGGCTATTCGTGGAATGTATAAACTTGCATATAGAGATTCTCTTCGAGAAAAGTTTAAAGAGATTGGTATCTTGACCCTTGCATCACAATATACTTATGTATTTATGAAAACATTATGTATATTTATAAGAATAGTAATAAATTTAAAACAGGAAAGATAATCATGATAAAAAATAATCTGTAAGGACTAGGAACGACCATAAGTTAGCGTTTCCCAAATTAAGGCTGTCTGAAAGCAGCAAATCATTTATTGGAATGTCAATACTTACCTACCTATATACCTACTTATACCTAACAAAATTCCGAAGTCAATTCAATCCCTGCCATTCAATAAATTTAAATCAATCATTAAAAACACTATCTCGAAAAGCTTATAAAACTAAAGATTACTTAGACGATAAAAAGGCATGGGATTAAGCACAACAGGATATTTCTAAAAGTTTCTAATTACTTAATAATTTTGTTTACGGCTTGGGTGTGCAGTATACCTACACATGGCATACTGGTGACTGTTCCACTCTCTTACTTTCTTGTCAAGAAAAACAGCAAGAACGTCATGCTCCCTCAGGCGGCATGGCTAGTGGTAGCGTCGGGTATCGGGTCACCCTCTTCCCTAAAATATGGTTGAGGAGGGTGATGGCTTGTGCTTGCGTTATACTGGTGAATGGGTGCTACTAGCGGTGCCAGGTCGTTTTGCTAATGATACTATGACTATTTTATACCATTTTTGTTTAAATACTCTGGTCCCAGTTTATCATGTTCGATTTGTGCATCAGCTCAATGCACCTACTATGTAAGCAATTTGGTTGTGGCATGACATTGGCTCTCACAATTGTCTGTCACAACAAACGTTGATTTTTCATGTCACGGTCAATTTGTACTGTACCTATTTGTATTAATTTGATAATTATGACTGAAAGAGTGCCAATAGTTTTTTTCCACTGTTTTTTTTTGTTTCTTAGTCTACTGTAATATCTTATTCAACAACTAATTAAAGCCGAAGTATGTGATAACTGACTTTATCAAGTGTTTTGTGAAATTCCTAAGATGAAAAAAACTTTTTGATTTGATTTGTGCTTCGGAGGGCACGTTAAGCAGTCGGTCCCGGGTGCTGTATAATTGTATACAGTAGGCGCCCTGAAAATTCTGGCATCCACCAACCAGCACTGGGCCAGCTTGGTGGATTATGGCCTATACCTCCTCTTCACCCAGGGGAGAGACTCATGCCCTGCAGTGGGCTCATTACAAAGAGTTGTAATGATGATGATGATGAGGTTGAAAATGAAGAATGTTGTTTCTTCAAGGTTTTCTTCTATTAAAACTATAGTAACAATTAATAGGAAAAGAAAATTATGTTCAATTTCTTTATTGACTCCATTTAAATTTTTAAAAACAACAATTTTCATAATAAATGCTAATTTTGTAAATACTTCGCAGTAAGTAATGTAATTCACAATAGTGTCACAAGTAATATAATTCTAACTCCAATAACTTATTCTCAATTGTATTATCTCATATCTTAATATAATTATATAGACTTTATAAAATATATTCGAATCTGTTTCACTTATAACTTGTATGAATTTTCATAATCGTTTTATTTTGTGATGTTTATATTCAACCAATATTTTGAATCATGCAACATACACTCCGTTTATTTATGCTATATACTTAATTACAATTTTTATATAAATTTTGGACGGCAACTTACATTACATATAAAATTTGGTAATGTACATAAGGCAGCAGATCAAGCGTTACAAATCTGTCAAAAAATTGTAACTGAAACTGAACTCTATGCACTCAACATTAACTTAAAAATTGGTTGGGGAAATTTGACAGATTTGTATAAATAATGATAAATAATAATAATAATATTTGTATAAATAACAACAAATGCAGTAAAAATACTAACTTATTGGAAAGCATGTCAAGGTCATTTTGTGCTTTCTCATACTTTTTTATATGCACAGACAGATGCAAATAAATATTTTAATGTTATAGTACAAACATTGATTTGAAATTCAATTTTTATTAAGGTTATTTGATATGTTATAACGCACATTCAGTTACCTTTTTGTTAACAATGTTAAAGCTGTTTGTCTTTCAATAATTTATTTATTTATTAACACTCTATTGTACACCAAGTAATAAAACAATTAAAAACAAAGAAATACAATCATCCAGTAAAAAATTGTTTTGAGCAAAAATTTTAAATCCCTCGCATGTTTAAATTTCATTGCAAAGAGATACATAAATTATTTGGTAAGGATTAAAGAACATAAGGAATTAAAGCTTTTCTATTACTTGGATAAGTTTTGAAAGTTTTCTTGTACCACTGATGAGCTGTTATAGCAGTCAGCATCTGAAATAAGTACAATATGTAAAATAAATGATTTTTTAAAATGAAGAATCTCTAACCAGTTAGTGATTATGAAGATATTAATAAAGATAAAGGTATTATTATATTAGACCACTTACAGAGATGTAATAAACGGTATCTAAAGAACTCATGTCAGTTTTTAAGTATTAGATCTTTTATAACAGATTGTTTGTTCCCACTTTTCAGTTCAGTTTACTGAACATATGGGTATTTTTTGTCTATTTCTCAAATTGTAATAAATACATAATCAAGTCCCCAACTGAATAAATGGGTGTTCTATTAGGTCCTTCTAGTTGTTGAAGAGTTATTTAGCGCTGCGATCACAGAACTTTAATGCATTGTATGTTTACAAAAGCTCATATTGTATGGAATTGGTTTATAAGCAACAATTTAAAGCTATCCTTTGATGCACAAGAAATGTAAAGTAATGTGGGTCTTGTTAATTATAAATGCTTATAAACAGAAGGGTATTTTATACTTATTTGCCCAGTGAACTGTACTAGTGGGGTTGTTATATTCATCTGTATAGTTGACCTAACTGGTAAGTAGAAAATATTCTAGTGAAGTAGTGGGAATTAGTGTTCAAAATATAAACTAGTGGAAACAAACCGCTTTATCTCTGTACATACATATCATTGCATAAGGTAAATTACATTTAAATGTAAGGATGGTCACCACTAAAATATATGTAGGTATATTTAAGGATACTCACTTGATTACTCAACACCCACAAATAGATGTAGAAAAATGTTCCAGTTGGCACTAAAGCAATCAAAATTGTATATATGATTATTTCACACATTCTGTGAGGGCTTGATACTTTTTCAAATAATCTACCAGTTGGTATCTTATGCTCTTCAGTAATGACCTCACCAGATTTCTTGTCTTTTCTCAGATTTGCGAAAATAACATTTGTTTTATATTGTTCATACCAAGCCCACAGAAAAATAATAATGCTTGGTATGGCCAGTATACTTGTTTTGGAATCAGTCCATTGAATGTTTTGTCGATTTAGATCACCTGAAATATTGTTTCACAATTGAATAATTTATTTAACTATGTACTTAGTTTAATATGATTTAACATCTTAACTGCCTAACATGCACTTATGCATGAGCTACTAGGGACACAGTTTGTTTAAATTTTAGCCAATAAATAAATAAAGTTCGAAATGTTTTATTTATTTACACAATATATAACGAAGCCATAATGAATGATTGAAGTTTATTCAATGGCCAGAGAATCAACAGTTTACTTGTTTGAAGCAATTGTTTCTAAAAAACTTCAATGTATCCTACACTTAGAAGTGAAATTTCTGTAGAACAGGTATGTTTTATGTTAGTAAGTTACTCTGTTATTAAACTAAAAAGGATAACTGTTAATCTTTGAACAATTGAACAGATACAAAATTTGCCATATTTTTCTGGAGGTGCAAATCACTCAAATACTTCATTTACCACTCAAAAGTAAATATTATAAAAGTGTCTGTCTGTCTAACTTGCAAATAAAATTGTAAGACTTCCCCTATATGTTTTTTTTTTCAATAATCCACCTGAGAACACCCTGAAAACGCACTAAGTTCCAGCAGACTCAGGTATGCATCAGTGCACGCTCTCTGCAGCTGAGAGGTTAAGGCTAATAAAATTAACAATGTAAGATAACATACCACAAAATAGAGGTGCTTGTCCTATAATTGCTATGATGCATCCAAAGTAATGTATTATGCCAGATAAATAGTGGAAAATGTTCATTTTACTGGATTTTGCAAATACTTGCAAGTAATAGGTTTCATAAAGTCTTCTTATACATTGCACGGTTAAGAGTGATAATGCCAAGAATGCTGCACTCACACTTACTGTAAAAAAAAATTCAATCAGATTGGAAATAAATTAGTTCCCAGTAGTTACATAGTTTTTCAAACTTACCTGAGGATTCATTGTGCCACAAAATTGCTTCCAGAATTGTTGGAACAATTGACACATGGTAACCAAAAAAGTATACGAATATCATATAAACCCATGTTATAACACTAAAAGTTGATGCAAAAAGATAAAAATGCCTGTAATATGCTTTGGGAACTTCAATTACTTGAAGAAAGTTCGCATCTGGGCCCTTGTATGCCACACTCCCATATAGATATCCTTTAATAATAAATTTGGGTAAATAATCCTCAAAATTATTGATTAATATACCGGTTAAAGTAACAGTAACTACTAAATTGAGGAATATGAAGTCCAAAATATTAAACATTTTAAAACAAAATTGTCACACAGATCTAACTATATCAAGCCTCAACGATGTATAAAGTAAGTAAAGGCAAGGTTAACGGGATTTCGTCCTACTGAGCTCATTTTACTCTCCGAGAATATTAATTGATCTCTTGACGTTAGTTTACAGGTACCTTTCACTAACTAAAGTCCGTCCACCACAACAATGTCAACAATCAACAACATTCAACCAACAGACAGACATTGATTGAGGTTATTTTCTGTCATCTTACTGTCATCAATGTCAGTTTGTCAAAAATAGTCTATTGACTTATAACCATGGAATTAATAGGTACTACGTAGTACTTATTAATTCCATGCTTATAACAACGGCTAATCGCCATAAATAATAATAAGAAACGAACTCTTTGCTACTAGGTATATCTATACATATAATAAAATGGTAGGAAAGTCAAAACTGTACATTGAATATTTTTTTAAAAGAATACTTGGGGTATGATCTACAATCGAAACAGAAACAAAAAATATAGTTTTTAGAATTTTTGTCTGTTTGTCTGTTTGTCTGTTTGTCTTTCCGGGATAAACTCAAAAAGTACTGCATGGATTTACTTCAAATTTGGCATGAATATAGTTAAGAAGTCGGGTCAACATATAGGCTACATATTATCACGCTAGCAGTGTTATAATCGTAGGTGCGTTTGGTGCTGCATAGCGTTCACGCAGACGACGTCGCGGGCAGCAGCTAGTTAGAAAATAAAATTACTCCAAGACGCCTTAGCTTTGTAATTAAGATTTTGTCGGTCATTCAAATACAGGTTAGAACTATAAAGGCTTTATTACACATCATTAGAAACAGCTGTCAGTTGATCTAAAAAAAAATTTAATGGTAAACTGATAGCTAGTAGCGGCCAAGCAAGCGCGTGGTCATGCTGGCTGCGTCAAGCATGACCACGAGCGTGTTCATACAAAACTGCCACGACGTTCGGCACGTGTCACGCGAGCGAAGGATGAGGCTAGCTTCTGCGCGTACGACACGGACGTAGCTACGCGCGCGCTATACGCGCTTGCTTCCCTTTTCCTTTTCAGTCAATAACGCCCCGCGCAACGTGTCTCACGCGCGTCCTAACCAAAAAATGAGTTTCGATAAGGAAAGAGTTATTGATGAAGTACAATGATCCAGGATCTGATCAATAATAAATCTATATTTATAATAAATCTATAAAAGTAAAAATTCTGTACTTTGATTATTTAAATGTCTAGATAGAACGTTTCGCTACAATCGATCAAAATCAACAGGCCAAGTTTGAAATCCTTGTGCGTGTATTACGCACACAAATAAAATACACTTATACTGTAATACAAAAGCTCCGCATACACGTATGTTTCTATGTGTGAAGGTTCAGTGTTACCCGGTTTTCAAAACTCCCATGTTTACGGGAGTAAAGGGTTTAAATTGATATATTTTTAAATAAGTGTAATTTTGTCAAAAGACAAGAAATGAAGATTTTAGGAAGCAAAAATGTCATCCTATTGATGAATGATTGACTGTAGGTATAACTATAAAATATTTCACAGCTCAAATTGTAGGACTTAAGGATTAAGACATAAGTCCAAACCGCGCAATAGTTTTACCCAAATACGTAGAGTTATAACTTCAGCACGTATGTACTATTTCCGTATTACTTCTTAACTTCTAACATATAGCTAAAAAAGGACAAATCGTTAGAAGTGTCTTAATTGTTGGCTGTATTTAATATAACACGAAAATAAAATTTAAAGGTGCGTATAGGGTATCGAATGAAAGACATTTTTGACATTTAAATCTATTACTAGTTATGTAGTCGGATTTTGCTTTTAATGTTATGTTATTAATAAAATCGTGTCACACACTGTTGTGACATATTGAAATGGCTAATCCTATGACATCACTCCATTAATTGAGATGAGAGCCCATAGCTGCTGTTTTTATTGGTTTCCAGATCTTGTCTCCGCGACTTTTTCTTATATTATTTATCCATCGATTTCTCAAGACAGGATCATTAGTTATTCTGTAAAAATATTTTAAATGTTTAAAGTTTTTAAATAATTTGATTACAAACGGATGCACAAGTATGAAGTTACGCATCATTTAACACTTACTTATGAAGAAAATCGGCAGCACTCGTTAAATGGCGTGTGCAAATTTCGAAAGCTTCAACAAAAAGTATAATTATGTTGAATTATAACACTTTTTAATTAATAAAACTTATTTTACGAAAGTAAATAATTTTCAAAAACAGGCAACCCCGTAAAAAAAAAGTTTGATTGTCATACTTTCAATGTTTATTTAAATTTTGTTTAAATTATTTTTAGCTATTTTATAAGTATTATGATGTTACTTACCGGTGATATGTGATGTTATTAGTTGTTCTTAATCGACCTTTGTAATTTCTATACACTTTTGTGGCGCTTATCGTCATTTTTAAATTAAAACGTTCCTCACAGAGCGCGTGCGTTACTTACGATGTCCGGGTAAGCACTGAGTGAGTGAAAAGAGCTTATCGACCAACAGTTGGTGGATATTTTTTGGGCCGCTTTGGCATTTGAAGGTTCTATCTAGACAAGTTAATAATCAAAGATTCTGTACATTGAAAATATCGAAAAAAAGACACCGACACCGAACCCAAAAAAGTGATAAATTTTTTTTTTACTGTCTTTCTGTCTGTTCAGGCATCACGCAAAAACTACCGGTTGCATTACGATGAAATTTGGTATAATTATTTTTTTATATTCTGGGCATCACACTGGGTACTTTTTATCCCGGAAAAGTATATAAAATAAAAAAAAACTTAATTTTGCCGTTCGATTCCTAGAACCAATTACTGTACCAACCGCAAATAATAAGTTTGTCGTAGGTTACGCCACACTAGGGATGCGACTCGAGTCAGTTTTTGACACTCAAATCATTCGAGCCATCTTGCTATCAGACTCGAGTTTTACTCGAGTGGTTCTCAATATATTCTACCACTCGACTCACTCGAGTCGCTTTCACCTATATCTATAATAATATTATAAAGAGGAAAAGTTTGATTGTTTGTATTGAATAGGCTCCGAAACTACTAGACTGATTTGAAAAATTCTTTACAAATTTCTTTTCACAATTAGAAAGCTATATTATTGAGGAGTAAATAGGCTACATTTTATTGAAAAATTCTTAAGGGAACGGGAGTTACGCGATTGCAATTGCGCGAAAAGGCAAACTCTTACACAACGCAAAGTGATATCCTTTAATCAGGTATGTATGTATTGCAATCAATCATTTAAAAAAAATATAAAGTTCTATTATAAAAAAATGCTTTGTCAATATTCCATTGTTTACTAATTATTAAATTTTAATCGACTTGTTTTGCTTTCTGCCATAAATAAAGTGCTTTAAATAGTAACTATATTGGATTGTAAATTTCGTGAACAATATATATGCGAAGTCGTCGTGGCGCCGTGGTTACTGTATGTATCATACGATATCACAGGTTAAGCAACGTTCAGCGCGGTCGGTACTTGGATGGGTGACCGCCGACCATTCATATCTCACCACGACTTCCGTGCTTCGGAGGGCACGTTAAGCAGTCGGTCCCGGGTGCTGTATACTTGAATACAGTAGTCGTGAGGGTTTGTCAGAAGCCATCTAGGCGCCCTAAAAATTCTGGCATCCACCACCCAGCACTGGGCCACCTTGGTGGATTATGGCCTATACCTCCTCTTCACCCAGGGGAGAGACTCATGCCCTGCAGTGGGCTCATTACAAAGAGTTGTGCTGATGATGATGATATATGCTATGAGTGGGTGTGGAAAAGAATCGTATCCTGGCTGTGGATTATCTTTTCGCAGGTAAGTTTGACATATATAGGGTCTTCTTTATGAAGATCAATATATTTTAATAGCAGGTTAAGAATGATGTATGGATTCAATTTATGAAAGAATTTTTTTTTTGTTACAATTAACAAAAAAAAAATCTTTCATAAATATTTTATAATTCTCATAAGTTAACAACATTTTAGTTTAATCTGTTATTTACGACTAAAGCAAGAAATAAAAGTGTTTCTATTTAACTATTTATATTAAGAACTCACTCACACACACAGAGAAAAATCGCGCTAGGCATAGGTATGTAGGTATTCTCTGACGGCACTATCGACACCGAAAGTCAAGCGAGCCGCCCGCGCCGACAACACTCTGTTGGCTTGTCGGCGCGGCGCGGCGGCGGCAACTTTGTTTGAGCCAAACGCGCGCGACCCGCTCACCGCTCGGCGAGCGCTCGCCAGTCTGTAAAAGTCTGTCTAATGATACGCGCGCGTAAATTAATAATGATCAAAATGCCTAATTTCGCGTACACGAACCAAGAATATCTTCAAATGGCTTTGTGCTAGTGCTGCGAGTGAGAACCTGTCACGAGCTCGTGACACGTACGAGCAGAGACATGGAAGGCGTCCCGCCCTCCGAACAATTCTAGGAGCTGTGCAGCGCCATCGAGATTATGGCACATTTACTCCACGTGCCCCAATGTTGTGTGCTGCCAATGTTATTAAACGAACAAGACTTTGTGTATCGGAAATAGGTAGTCATGTGCAGCAGTTACTATAAAGTGCTTGTGTATGTGTATTCGTGTGCTGTGTACCTAACATCATTGACAGGAAGCAATATGTAAGTTATTTTTGTACATAAACTGTAAATAATAATAGTTGATAATTTTAAATTTAAACATTCAATTGATTGTAAAATACATTTATTCGTTAAGACAAACAGCTCAAGCACGAAAGCTTTTTTTAAATTTATTTCTAATTTAAACATTATCAAAGAAACGGGATATTTACCTACCATGTTTTTGATTTATTTTGAGTTCTCGATATTTCGGCACTGTTACAAGCGCCATGATCACGACGGTACGATCGCCATGAATATCCCGTTTCTAAAGTTAATTTAAATGTTAATGACCATGCCAGTTTAAAAACTTATATTATCAAAGAAGTCAACATTACTAAAACGGTATTTACAATTAGTTGAACGTTAAATTGACAGTTGAAGTGTGATGGGAAATTAGAATCAACTTTTATACGAAATAAGTATGATATTACAACAGCTGATTGTTACGTCATACATCAAGCTAAGTAGGTCACGCATCGCCCGGGCGCGCGAGGCATCGACCTTTGCTCGCGTGGATAGGTAGGTACTAACCGCGTAAGATGTTTGTTTTAGTGAAGTTATTTTCTTAAAATAAATAGATAGGTTTTTTTTATTTCTTGCAAGGTTGTCGTAAATAACAGATTAAACTTAAATTCGGTCACTTAAAAGATTTGAAAATTTCAATAAAAAAAAATATAGTTGTATGTACCTATATTTTTATTTTTTTTCATAAATTGAACCCATACATCATTCTTAACCTTCTCTTAAAATATATTGATCTTCGTAAAGAAGACCCTGTATAAGAACTAGGGTGACTACACTCTACGCGTAGAGACGTATATTTATCCCTTTCACTGCCAAATTATGTACTGGATATAAGCTTGTTGTCATGTCTGCTGTCATGTCCCCGACCGCCCAAGGGGGAACGGTGGGGTATGTGGGGATGATCCGGCAAAAGGCCGAACCGACCCACTAGAAACCTCCAGGTGTGCCTCCCCCGCCATAATTGGAGCCCACGGTATCACCAGTAGCATTGCCCGCGAGCCCCGGCGGGTTGCGCTCAGCCTGAGCCATGCGCCCCTCAAGTCATAAATGGCCCAGTACACGCGGCCCTTTCCCCACTCATAGCCTGTGGTACCGAGAGGACCCACCCCGGGAAGGCGCAGCTGCCGCCCAATGCGGACAGACGCAACGCGCCACTGCCCTAAGAATGATTTTGCTTCACCCGATCGCTGGATTGCGACGGGCTACTGAGCCCCCCCGCCTCGACGAGGCACACTCTACTTGGGGGATTACCTGGTAATAAGGAAGCAACAAACAAGGAAGTGAAAAACCTAAAGCAGAAAATCAAATGAAGAGAGATGAAGATCAATAATTTAATGTCACTTTTATCAATTTCTCGTAGTACCTATACATTCTTTGTTTCCGAATTGGATGCCCGAGCGCAGGCTCGACTTTGAATCACGCGTCCCTCTTCAGTCGGAATTAACTGCTCGCGCGCACACTCTGTGTTGCTCATTATGATCCGTGCACCTATGGGTACTTCCGTATGATCCTTAAGTGATAAGAACTTTCTCCTGTTTTCATCAGTGCACTTCTAATAGTATCTAGACCCTGTAAATTTATATTTTCTCCTTCTCTATACAAACTTTGTGACTTAAAATAAACTGTGTGCCTAGCCTAACAGTTGTTTGTTTTCATTGAAAACACATATATCACACTGGCTGATTTGCCTTATTTGTCTATTTCTTTTATTATTATTAAATTTATTCTTAGGCATTGAGCGATTTTCTTTAAATGTACCTATGTATACAGGTAAGAATGGTTACACTAGTTAGAAAGAGATGAACCAAGATTTATGACCTCTCACTCGGTGCATGCTTAGACGCACAGTAAGCCTTCCAGTTGTACGTAGTACTTATTAATTCCATGACCTTATACAAAGACGATTTTTTTTGAAATTTGATTTGAACGGTCAAGTCAAGTGGCGAGCGTTCGTTCTTATTAACATTCTATAAATTGTATGTTTTAACTGCTAGGTACTTGCAATTCTAAACCGCGCTTTACAGTGCGACCTTTTTATTTCTTTTAGTTTTTACTAAGTACAGTTTAAGGTAGAGTTATTTAATTTTAAATTATAAGTAGTAAGTATATGAGATATTGTACGTGGTGAACGTAGGTTATTGTATAGGTAATACTGTTAGGTAGGTTGGGTTCGTCATTCGTATAGATATAAGTTTTTAGGGATTTTGCTTATTTATTGAGTTTAGATAAGTTTTCACCAGAAATAGGTTTATTTGGGCAGGTAGGTATTTTATTTACTGTTATTCAGTTAATTTTTTTAATTAGGTAGACACTTAGGTTTACTTTTATAAGGCGTAGATTATTGATAGCTATTCGAACGTAGGGAGTACCTACGCTGCAGAAACTACATAACTATAATTCTGCAGAACTATTAGAAATTTTGGAAAATAGAGTTTCAAATATGACATCAGAGAAAAAATTGTTATTTGACCGTGTCTGCCATAGTGTTAAGAATACTTTGGGAGAAATTCTATTACGAATAACAGAAATAGCAGCAACATGGTTACCAGGAGGAAGAACAGCTCAAACTATGCTTAATCTATCGAACTTGCATTGGCATCGATATCGTTCCTAATAATCGATTTCATCAGCGGCATTGGTGTCTCTGATTCTGTTTGTATTTTCCAGTAATAAATATCAGCTGTGACGCCACAATAGGTCTTAAAATGTCGGCACGCATGGTTTCAATACAAACCGTGACACTTGCGTTGTCTATGTTGATGTATGTCTGTGTTTCTAAACACCGCCATTTACAACCCGCCAAGGTCATGCATATCTTGGTTGTCAACAGCCGTATTCACTGTTGTAAACTAGCAAGGTGACCTTGGTTTCAAGTTTTGTTTCCAACAGTCTAGCTGGGGATTAACTCTATCAAAATGAAACGTAGCATATATACCCGGCGCGGCGAACCTTGATCCCTATGACACTGACACTAATTTCCATAACATAACCTTGTAGTGCCGTCACCGTTACATTAGAATCGTATTGGAGGCTTCTAAAAATGGCATTTATTTATTTTACGTAGCTATATTCCAATAAAATGATATTCCATTGGAATTATAACAATTCATAACATTTGCAAGAAATTATCTCAATCACACTTTACGTTTACGTTCTGCAAAAGTTAGGTTAGTCGTAAGGTATGATTTAATAAATACCCTACGTAAAATAAATAAATGCCATTTTTAGAAGCCTCCAATACGATTCTTATGTAACGGTGACGGCACTACAAGGTTATGTTGTGGAAATTACTGTCAGTGTCATAGGGATTAAGGTTCGCCGCGCCGGTATAGCAATATCTCTTGAAGTGCAAAGAGATAGGGCCTCTAAAAAACAGCGATGCAAACGGTTTGTCAACTCGCTCCATGTGACATTTGCGGCCGCGTTGATGTAATTTTTGATTGGTTGTTTTTATCGGTAAATCCACACTTTAAATGGTTTTTTAGTTATTAACTAGCTGACCCGGAAAACGTTGTTTTGCCATATACATAAAAAAAAATAGATGTTGGCCGATTCTCATAGATACCGGATAAGCACAAAAAATTTCATCAAAATCGGTCAAGCCGTTTCGGAGAGGAGTATGGCAACGAAAACTGTGACACGAGAATTTTATATATTAGATATATTCATTTACAACAAAGCTTTATACTATTTTGTAATAATGCAATCAATTTGCAATGATTTTTTTTATTTCAAATAATTTACCGAACTACGTAAGCTTTCTTCTTAGGATCGTGATTATTATCGGTTGCTAGTCGATTTCGTGTCCTGTTAAGATTGCCAAATTTTCATGGAAAGAAAACCATAAATAAACACAGTATTTATCCGTTTATTGCCTTTCATTTAAATATATAATGATACAATGTTACGTGTTCAAAATGAATAGGTAGTAGAAGTGAAATTGTGATTACGAAATTATTAAAGACTTTAGTAGGTACATTTACTAAAAAAATTAAATAGCAATGATGATTGGCTTGAATCTTGCTATTAATTAAGCATAAGAATATATGAATGATTAACAATGGATAGGATGTGCAGAAGGATAAACATCAAATGGTTTTATAGCCTCTGGTGTTCTCCTTTTCCCATAAAGGACACAGGCGTTATGTAGGAATGTATGTGTGCAGTACTTAGGTATAAACAGGCATCAAAGTATTTTCAACCGACTTCCAAAAAAGGAGGAGGTTCTCAATTTGGTCTGTATGTTTTTTTGTTTGCTTTTTTTATGAATTGATTTTGAAAGTTGTTGTTTAATATGAATACTTCATAGTTGGTCCCATATAAATTTCATCGAAATCGGTCGAGTACTGTCAATGAAGTTTGAAAAAATATAAGTGATTTCGGAGAATGTTTACGTTGATGACATTAACTCGGCCAAAGTTTTGACGTGAAGTCGGTTTTTTTAATGCTCTGCATTCGTTGATTATCTATGTTTAATTCTGAGGCTTTAAAGTTAGTTTGAACTACTTAGTACCTAGTTGTCCTCAGCAAAGTTCTCAGCTCGGCCCGGGTGCAATTAAGTTGTTCGTGCACATTTATCAAATCGATATTTTTAATAAATTCTTTGATAAAACCCGTGATAAGGCTTGTAGGCAATGATATGTTTAATACAAAGTTTCATTTCCTAGGGCCTGCGGGTTGATATTTTGTGTCTGATATGATAATGCAAAAATTCTCATTAGGTATATTTGAAAATTCATCACCATTGAATTCATTAATTGTTTTAACTTTCTCATGCAAACTTTCGATCCTTATTTCAATATTTTAGATGTAGATTTTTGAAAAGGAAGTGATTTATTTTTGATTGTTGATCTTTAAATTGAATCCAAAACGGTACTGGTTGTTTTAGCCCGTATAGGTTCGACTTAGAAAAGCGTGTCGTAAAAGGCAACTAATACGGCAACCGCTTCGTGATAGGACCCCTTTAGGATCCACCTGGCTAGAGATCCAATCTTGCTTGGTGGTAGGATCCCTTCTGGGTCCGCCTGGCTAGCGACCACCCTTTATATAAAGTCTGCCGCCAAATGTTACCGCTCCGGCGGTAATGTGTTCCGGCAATATTGTATAAAGAGCCAGTTCCTTCCTAAACCCGTGTGCTTTCATCTTCGACCTCATCGTCACTTAATATCAGGTGAGATTGAGGTCAAACGCGGGTTTAGTCACTTATAAAAAAAAAAAAAAAAAGATCACCACTCACAGGAAATCTGCCGCAAAAAAATACCGTGAATGTGTCCCAGCAATATTTTATGTAGAGCATGGTTCTTTCTTGACCTACCTATATGCCTTCATCTTTGACCTTACTTCGATCTTCAATTATCATAAAGTGAGATTAAGATCAAATGGGTTTTAGTCACCAATAAAAAATAAAGCCGTGAAAGCGTAACAGGCAGACGGACTTTCGCATTTGTAATATTAGGCAGTGTGCATTAACTCGTGTAGGCTGAGTGGTCATGGTGTGATTGCATTAGCTTAGTGAAAATGGCGGCAGGATTCGTCGCAATGGAGTTTAATGTACTTACACTTTATTGTATACATGGTTGTTTGTAAGAAATCGCTCGTCAGCGATATGACCGCCTAGTAGTACTTACTCAACACACTGTTTTTTTATCTCATTTACTGTCTGTACTGTATATACTGAAGTGTAAATAAATAAATAAATATACTTAAAATAGTTTAAAATTAATAAGTATACAAAAAATATTTACACCATTGGCGGTAATACAGCTGGGAAGAGATTTCTTCCAGATATAAGATAGGGCTATAAAGTAGGGATGTGATGATTATTATACCGGATGCGGCTGCGGATACGGATATGAAATTATTTCGGATAATCCATTAGTTTTTGATAACTTCGGTTATGGATAAGTACCTATTAAATTTTTTTAAGGAATTTCAAAAGTAAAATACAAATACCTAGCTAATAAAATGGTTTTATTTATATGTCAGCAATACTAATTCAATCAATTCCGTAACTATTTATGAATGGAAAATTGCTCACAAGTTAGTTAGTTAGTTACGATAATGATAAGACGACAATAGAGGAAAATAATCAATGCTTGTGTGGGTCTGTGTCGGCTGCGCCCGGCCGATTAAAAAACTTGTCATAACTTACTCTCAATTACTTACAATTACTTAGTCTCAATTAGGCTCCACCCCTATCCGATATTATCCGAAATTTTTATTTACACATACACAGGTAAGTATAATAAACATATTGTAAGTAGTACATTGTAGTATCTTTTGAACCACGGAAATATAAGTAGGGTAAGTCCGTGTAGGGTCGGCTAAGAATTGCCCAGCGGCCCTTGGCTATCCAAGTGCCGTAAAAGACGACTAATCCTGGCAGAGCGGTGGTAGCATCCCTTCAGGGTTCGCCCAGCTAGCAAGCAACTACCCTTCATATAAATTAAGTCGCTAAATATCACCCCTCCGGCGATGGTGTGTTCCGGCTAGGGTTACCAGATGAAAAAATCAAAAGTCCGGAGAAAAGTCCTGATTTCCAAAGGAAAAATCCTGAGATTTTTTAGTTTAAGAATTTTCTGTCAAACTTACTATTCAACATTATAAAATCGTATAACTACCGTTTGTATTGTATTGAACTTAAAAAAGGTATTTTCAATAATAAAGTATAATAAAAATAATGAAGCCTACTTATTTGGATAAACAAGTACCTACTGATTTGAACTGTGAAGTTATTATCAAAGGAAGATTATATTTTTATGTTAATCTTTTAATGTTAACATGTAAACTGAAAAATTTATTGATTTTATTGGAAATCCTAAAAATCCTGAGTTTTCCATGAGATTTGAAAAATCCGGCCGCCATCCTGATCAGAGTTCATCCTGAGATCTCAGGATTTTGTCCCTATATGGTAACCCTAGTTCCGGCAATGTATTAACACATTGCCATCTAACAATGTCTTCTCTAATCCATGTTCTGTTATCTTCAAGCTCATCTCCACTTAACATCAGGTTAGACGGAGGTCAAACACGGGCTTGGTAACCGACAAAAATATATTTTGAATTTTGTAAACTTAAGAGAATATAATGTATATAAAATATATAACTTTTAATAAATTTTATGGTATTTACTGGTAATTTTAAATAGTGACGAAGCATAAGGGTGACTTATGCTCGTATTACAGAACGAGACTTAATACTCGTTTCACGTAAGCGTTGTTCACCAGCTGATTCTTGAATTGAGCTTTAGTCTTATTACAAAACAATTATCAAAACCAGATTACCTGAAACTAGTTTCAAATATCTGACTCAGTTGATACTGGGTTTTCTTTGAAAAAAAATTGTTTCCCATTACATTTAATAACAAAAACTAATGGTCTGTTACGTTATACGCAACGTTTAGATTACAATGTCTTATAAATTGCGTTAAATTCTATATGATATATGACAAAATTGCCAATGTTTTGAATTATTTATCTGTTTATCGATAGAAGCAGTACCGTTAAATTATAACTGTCGCTTCTTTTTACTATGAAAATATATTTATATTTATCACTCAAAAATAATACGAAACGTAAAAGCTAAATGTAATGTTGCCAACTACTAAGTAAAGTCACTTAAAATTATAAATTTCAATATAGTTTTTATTTACGAAAAGCAAGTTCAAACTTGTTTTAAAAAGTTCAAAGTTGTTATAAAAATATTATCGTAATGGTCAATATCACTGAAAGGATCTATTGTAGTTAATACAGATCACTATTAAAGAAGGCACGAATCGCGTACCTATCTAGTTTTTCTCTAAGCCACAGTTCACAACATCAAAAACTTATTTTGAAGTACGCTCAAGTATGGTAGACAGCACACTCAAGTGAATACAGTTGTGAAACTAGTTTCAATCATTGGCATATGCATAAGTAAAGTTCTATAATAAGCGTGAACACAGTTCAAATCATTTAGTACTCAAGTGATATCTGGTCATTGAATCTAGTATTAGGCAACGTTTTGTAATAAAGAAAGTCGTTGATACTAGTTTCAAAACTAGTATCAATACATGAGTACTGTTCTGTAATACGACCATTAGATTTTGGTATTTGAAGTAATCATAGTCTTATATCTGATATCAGACTACATACTTCGAATTAAGTCATTCTATAGATAAATAGGTATAATACAACCATGTTATATGAGCATGTACATATTTGACTTTAATCAGTAACACATTTGGTATCTTATGTTGTTACTGGAAAATATAAGTCCATTATGCAAATAATATGACGTGGAAAGCATAAAAATAATAAAAAAACATTAATCACATGAAAAATTTATTAACTTTTTAATAGATAACCATTATCAGATACAAAGGTAGATCCAGTAATGCCCACAGCTTTATCACTTGCTAAAAATAGCACTAACTCGGCAATTTCTATTGGTTCAGACACGCGTTTGAGAGCTGTGAGTGCTTTGAATACATCCCACGTCCCAGGGAATCCCGAGTTTACCAGAATATCTGTTTTAACTGGACCCGGACTTACAATATTCACTCTTACACCATGAGCCGCTAATTCCAGCGCCGCTCCTCGGGAGAAGTGGTCCAAAGCAGCTTTCGACACGCAATAAGGTATAAGACTCGGAATTGCAGGGGCCTTCTGTGCGCCAACAGCAGAGATATTCACCACGTTACCCTTTGTTTTAACCAAGTGTGGGGCCGCCAATGCTGTTAGATGTATAGGAGCTCGAACATTAGTTGCCATCACGGCATCATACGCTTCCAGTATTTTTCCATCCAAAAGGCTCCCAGCGTTTGAGAATCCGGCGTTGTTGACAAGGACGTCCAGCCGATTATAAGTATCGATTGTTTGTTTAATTATATTAGCTGCCTCTTCATCTTTCGATATATCGGCTTTGACAATAAGAGGTTTTTTACCAACTTTCTCAAGTTTTTGTGAAACGTTGGCTAGTTTTGTTTCATTTCTACCGACCATAACAACATCTGCTCCATTTTTAGCAAATATTTCTGCGATAGCAGCTCCAATACCCGAACTTGCTCCCGTAACTACAACTACTTTGTTTGCGAAACTCATATTCACAGCGTAAACAGAAGTGTCTGTCGCGACGCTCTGTTTAATACTGACTGAATGTATAATATTCGTCGCACAGTAATCTAATCTGACGACAATATACACAACGCACACAATGAAACGAAACTTGTTCATGTGGCTCCGTAACACTCTCGTCGTACGTCGCAAGAGTCGATATGCGAATTATAGCGCAACACTACATGAATGTTTTCGCGACGCGAGACATAAAACTCATTCCGAAATGTGCAGCTCTGTCTCTAGTAACGATTTTTTAGATTTCAATGGAGTTGTTATAGAAATCGCTTGTTCAGTGTTCTTAATTGGTTTTTCTGTATCAAAATGTGGAAAATGTGGATCGTAGTATGTAAATTTCCACAAAAGTTAAAATCAAGTACATACACAACCAAAGCAAGTATCATTCAAAGCAAGTATCCAAAAGCAAGTATCCATTTTCTATACAACTTATGACTACGCAATGAAGCATTACATAAAAATCACTACTTATAAAACTAGTATAAACCAGTTAAAAAAAAAACATCGTGAGAGTGTCTGTAGAACTGAAATCAACTCAATGTGAGCAAGGCGAGGCGAGACGAGGCGAGGAACATCGAGAAAGTATAGATAAGTTGCAATTAGTGTAGGTACCGGTCAATGACATTAACTTCTGCAGCAGAATATGAATAATGTTTTGAAGGTCAATGTCGAATTGGTTGGAATTTGTTTTGGAAATTGTAATACTTATAACAAAAAGAAGATTTAAGGATTGAAAAATGAAAGTAAACAATGTAAATAACATGTATTTTTATGCGTGTAATTGCACTGAGTTTAATAACCGCTGTATTTCACATAATACGTAAGTTTTTCACCAGGTCATATTTTAAGCATAAGGTGTGGTCACTATAAAGTATTTAACCATGTAACTTAGTTATATCAATATGAATAAACGTTAAATACCTAACTGTTAACGTTCTTGTGACGATATAGGTCGCTGCGTCGCGTCCGCGTCGTCGTCGCGTCGTCGTTTTAAATTCAGTCAGTTTGGACTTTGGACGACTTTTAATTTACGTAGGTACTTATTTTAATTTTTAAGGTAAGTAAAGAGCTAAGGTTATGTTTTTAATAGAACTCTGTAACTAATCCTTTTAAATAAATTTTGGAAGTTATTGATGTCATGATATTGTTTTATAATAATACCTACCTATTGTAGTTTCACCCGCGTAGCTCTTGATCCCACATGAATTCTCAAAGTATTATTTCGGTTTTCTTCTTAGGTACTTTTTATCTTACTAATAATATAATTAGGTATATGAAAGGTTTGATGGATGTATAGTTTTTTGTTCCTCAATCACTGCAAGAAATTTGGCATAGGTAGGTACTGATAGTTATACTGTCTAGCTACACATTTTTATCCCTACAAAAGTCTTGGTTTTTACGTACTTACTTGATAGATTTGTTACAAGAATTTAATTTAACGTTTTGACACTAGATGGCACCGTAAATATTTTTAAACTTTCTTTATGCAATACCTACTCTTTCATCATCACAACTCCATGTAATGAGCCCACTGCAGGACATGAGTCTCTCCTCTGGGTGACGAGGAGGTTTAGGCCATAATCCACCGAGCTGGCCCAGTCCTGGGTGGTGGATGTCAGAATTTTCAGGGTGCCGATATGGCTTCTGACAAACCCTAACGACTACTGTATACAAGTATACAGCACCCGGGACCGCGTGCCCTCCGAAGCACGGAAGTCGCCGTGAGAAACGAATGGTCGGCGGTCACCCATCCAAGTACCGACCGCGCCGAACATTGCTTAACCTGTGATATCGTAGGATACACACAGTAACCACGGCGCCACGACGACCTACTCTTTATAAGATAAGATCCCACACATTATGAAAGTCGCGAGCAAATATTTTTTTAAATATCAGTTTAATCAATATACTTATATAAAACCTGTGTATAAAACTGTTCCGTTACTGAGTGACTGAGTGACTGACAGACAACGTACAGCCGTAACTACTGGGCGTAGAGAGCTGAAATTTGGAACATACATTTAAATACATTCTTTAGGGGATGTAGGGGTGCACTAAGGAAGGAGTTCCCGAAATTCCCACGGGAACGGGAAATATAGAACTTTTTAGTTTGTATGAAAAATCTTATTCTTTGAATGCACGGATATTATACTTAGCATAAAGGTTCCTTAAAGAGTGACTGGTTGTTTTATGCAAGGAATTCCCAAAATTCCCACGGGAACAGGAAATATATGATTTTTTAGTTCGAAAAAATCTTTTTCCTTAAGTGCACGGATGTGATACTTGATTCTTCAATAGGTGTCTGTTTGTGTTATGGAAGGAATTCCCGAATTTTCTACGGAAACGGGTTGGAATTATTAGTTTGCATGAAAAATCTTATTCCTTGAGTGCACGGATGTGATGTGATACTTGGCATAAAAGTTCTTCAATGAGTGGCTGGCTGTGTTAAACATAAATAATGTTCATGCGCATACGAAGTTGCGGGCAAAAGCTAGTTAGTAATAGAACAGTATATAATCAACGGTACCTTCATAATATAAATAACACTTTTTGCGATATTTTGTTTCTAAGTAACGTTTGAAAATATTACTATTAAACTAATTCAAACTAAGGAATTAAGCGGATAAGGGAATTATTCATTCGCTTAATTCCATCGATATAATTTACGTTGTTTTAATAACTAAATTCAAATATCTAAATTTTGGATTTTAAGCATAAATATGTTATTGATGAGTATAATTCAATGCTGTTTCAGAAACTACATAATTCATATGTATTTTAATTAACTTTTTCAACTTATTGTGCTTAAGGAAGGCATTTTTGCGGAAGTTGTTATTTATGATTGATAATCATACAAACAACTTCACGCCTGCCTGTATTCCTTATGGGGTATGCAGAACACCAGAGGCTATAAATCCATTTGATGTTACGTTTGACAAATTTATGCTTCCATGCTGGACTGGGAGCAAAAGAAAAAGCAGAATGTGCCAGCCGCTTCATTTTTTGTGACATTTGTGGGCTTCTTTCTTTGTGACAGCCGGCATTTTTGTGGGCGATAGGCTGACCCCACTACAGTAATTTCTTTACTTCATTATAATACCTCCAAATTTATCAAACGTAATTGAGAATCATCATCACTCCTCCCCTGGATGACAGAGGGTTAAGGAAGGGTTGGTAGATGTCAAAATTGCCGAATGGATTCTGACAAACCCTAACGACTAGACAGTGTATTTAGTTAGTATACAGAACCCGCGGCCGACAGCTTAACGTGCCATCCAAAGCACGGAAGTTGAAAAGAATAATGAGAAATACTTTGTTTCAACTCTATTTAAACTCTGACAATATTTTAGATATAGGTCGCAATTTTTATGATTTGCTGGCTCGGATTTTTATGAATTTGCAGTTAATAATATCGTTCTTATTATTTGTTACCTTTCAACATTGTTACATATAAAAATGTTTGATAGCTCGTCTATAAAAGTTATATTCTTCATATCTTAGGTACCTACCTATATCAATCGCCTGATATGGAATTCGTGAAAAAAGTATTTTCAAATCGCTATTTTCACTAATTTCGTAAAAAAAACGTCAACTAATGTATAAAAGCCAATAGTGAGTCTCAAAAACTAGGTACTTTTAAACTGGTGCAAACCAGATCAACATTTGTTTAGGAGTTCCGAAGATTATCCCGATCATACGGACAGACGTCTATACTCTGGCAAATAATACAATGCAGTAAACTGACAGTTTCAAATGTCAAATCGAAAAATAATGATACCATCTAAAAACGTCATAGTGTAAGTGCTGAATGAGAATGAAAATGATTTGAATCGAATTGAAAATGAACGAGTCTTTGCCATTCGTTTTGCATAACATTGAAAAGCATTTCATAAATAATTGAATTTGAGGTGTGTACTTTATCTTTAAAGAAACTTTAATGAAAATAATTAATTACCAAACATATCTAGTGCTTTAAAACGTTAACAGTAGAAGTAAATTCGACTTTATAACTTCTTTATTTTTAAACTCCTTTTGTTGTAATAAATGAAAACCATAAAATAATAATTACACTCATTCACTTAAACCATACCACTATTTCAAATGACAGTACTAGTGCCTTAAGTGGGCACATTAGAACAGTCATTTTACTGAATTGAATTATTTGCCAGGGTATAGACGTTCCCTTATAAAGTACTTATGTGGCGATGTCACATTGTTCAGTTCATTTTTCACAGATCACTTTATTTTTTGCCATGCTCCGATGCTAGGCAAAAATGTGCATTTCTTGTAAATGACGCTCTAAGATGAAAAAAGTGATCAAGGATTATCGGTGAGGTAGAGAGCCGTTCGCGATAAGGGATTCGAAGTCAAACAATAAAAACTCTTAAGGAATATGAAATCCAGAGAGACAGAGAATCTTTTTTTTTTAATATATACTAGCAGCTGTTACCCGCGTTTTTACCAGCGCCATTTCGAATCCCGCGGGATTAGCTTATATGCTATTTATTCTAGACACGAGACGATCATTTTGCCAAATTTCATCCAATTCCGTTGAGCTGTTCTGCGGTGATTGAGGTGATTTATTATTAACAAATAGTAAGATTCCGTTTGTTGACTTACACGTTTAACCTAACCTAAGTAAATTTTTCAGTATCTAATAAAATGTTATCTGCTATAGCACTTTACAATTGTGCTTGTTTTACTTTAAAGTCCTTACATGCATCTGTCCAAACTTTCACATTTATAATATAAGTAAGATTCTGTTTGTTAACTTACCCGTTGAACCTAACCTTAGTTTTTTTCTATATCCAAAAATGTTTTCTTTATAATAGCGCTTTACAGTTATGATTGTTTTGATTAAAGTACTTTGTAAAACTGAACGAACAACACTGTTTTAGTTTCGACAGTTCGATGGCTTCCATGGGGCATTGGTCGAGTAATTGCATATTCAGAAAACCAACTTTTATAAACTGGCTCAGTTCTGGGTAAACAGGGTGACTGTTAGGTCACTTTCGAAATTTGAGCACGTGATAGTTTGAGATCATTCACGAAGAGAAAAAATATAATAAAAATACAAATTAATTATTTACTGAGTGAACTTATCTGAAAATTAAAGAATTGATTACCCAACGCATGGTTACACTAGCGTTGGCAGCGATCTGCGTGCCAGGTCACGTGCCGCGATTGACTCAGGCGTAAATTGTAAATTAAATAGTAGCAAAACTTTATTTATTCATAGGGAGTTCTAGTGAAAAATTAAGTACTTACCTACTTTTATTACATAGTACCTTATATTCTGATCAGAATCAAGGACATAGTGCTCTCCTTCAATATCTAAAATTTGTCACCTATCATCCTGTATATTAGGACACACCTAGTTGAGCTTTGTGGTCTCGATGACACAAGCCCACATTAAAAGCTTGTGTCAGGTCGTTTTGCTGATAACTTTATGACTACGTTACAGCCCGTTCACACATGGTCCGCTTTACTGGATACGTTTTACCGGATACATTTTTCATCGATGGCGCATGGAGTTGTATGGGCGACTTCACATATGGCACAGTATTCAGTATACACGTATTTACGATACAAAAAAGGTATCCGGTAAAACGTATCCAGTGAAAAGGATCATGTGTGAACGGGCTGTTACTTTTTGACTTTGACTTCCCCCATCTCCCATGTCCGTGTCTGTGTCCTGTCACGTCTATCTCCATCTCCATCCACATTCTCTCTATTCTCTCTCACCTCTCTCGCTACGTCTATCTCTACGTCTATCTTTACCTCTATATCTATCTATCCTTGTCTATGTTTCTATCTTATACCTCTTTGCCTAATGTATAAATATAATAGTAGACTCCAGAAAATCACTAACTCAAACTAAAATTCCAAAAATATTAAAAACTAGCTGTGACCCGCGACTTTGTCCGCGCGGATAGCGTTTATTAGAGTTGGATAAATACTATTATTATATCCTCCTTGAAGTTAATACTTACCTTATTCTAAATTTCGTCAAAATCGACTCAGTAGTTTAGCTGTGAAAGCGTTACTGATAGATAAACTGACAGAATTACTTCAAAAACTGTTACAACAAAGCAGTGATCCGCAGTTTCACCTAGGTTTTGTGAAAAAGTATAGGTAGGTAGGTATATTACATAGATGATGCCCGCGACTTCGTCTGTATTGAATTAGTATTTCGAGTAGGTTATTTTCTTCTCCAAGGTCCTAACTATCTTTAATAACAAAAATAAAAATGAAGAATCTTCGCCCATATAATATGTATGACTCTTTACCACAAACATAAGTAGGTAACTATCTATTAGGTACATTACAAAGGCACATAGCGTTATAAACAAATCGGGTGCCAAAGTGCCTTAAATTTTAATATTGTCTTAAGTTTTTGCGATAACTATTATGTATGACTATTAAATAAAACACTTTTTAACCGTATTTATTGCGTATATTTACATTTTAAATTTTAACAGTCGCTCGTGACCACGGGGTCTGCAAAGACACCGAAACGTCGAGTTAAAATGTAAAATATAAATTATACGCCATTAATCCAGTTAAAAAGTGTTTTATTTAATGCCTTCAATTTTACTTAATTCATGCAATATCTTCATTATACTTATTGTTATTCTAGGTAAAGCTAAGTAGTTTTTGCGTGAAAGAATAGCAAAAATCCATCCATCCAGCCATTATCAGTGTACATACAATACTACCTATAGTTATGTATGGCTGCTTTTCACTGCCAAACGGCTAAGCAATATTAATGTAATTTGGTATAGTAGTTAACACATACGTTACTTTTTATTCCGAAGAAATCTACGGTTTCTGACTTCCAAGAGGCAGAAAAGATCATGAAATAAACAAAACCTTGATTTCCATTTTATCTCTGTATGTACAGAAGGCAAATCTGTCAAAATTTTTTACTTGAATTTGAACTCTATGCCCTCGATAATAAGTTAAAATTGGTTGGGGAAATTTGACAGGTAATGTAACGCTTGTTCCTTCTGTACCTACCTATATTAAATCGCGCAAAAGCTTGCGCTCGCCTCCCGCCTTTTTATACCCTACCGCTGCGAGCCGCGTCGAGCGCGGCAACCGTTACGCAAAAATAATCCCTATATCATTCAGTATTCACGCGCGATGGGTTATTAGCGTATTTCATGTATAAGTTTGGTGTTTCTATACCGATTTCTTTGATTCTTTTTTATTGAATAGGTAATAATGTTATTTTTTTTAATTAGGGATGAGTGAGAGTATTATAAACGTAAGAGTAAACAAATATAATCAGAAAGCTCCGAAATGCTAAGCTATCGGGATTTACACGTGTTATTGTGAGTCAACCATAAAATATAGATATATACTGTTGTGGGATATTTTTTATATAATTTTATGAAGAATATTTCTGTCATACATGATTTCTATGTAGCTTAAACCATTAAGGCTGCACACGCGACGGAAGCTTAAAAAATGAAGTAACTTCTCCCGTTTTTCCAACATTTCCCTTCACTGCTCTGCTCTTATTGATTGTAACGTGATAATAAGTATACTATAACCTGCCCAGGAGTATGAAGAATAATTTTACCAAGTTTCGTTATAATCCGTCGAGTAGTTTTTGTTTCTATAAGGAACATACAGACAGACAGACAAAAATTTTACTGATTGCATTTTTGGCATCAGTATCGATCACTAATCACCCCCTGATAGTTATTTTGAAAAAATATTTCATGTACAGAATTGACCTCTCTACAGATTTATTATAACTATAGATAGATAGATATAGATTAACCCTTCGACAGATTTAAGGATAAGTGTTGTGTAAAAAGGTCTACTATATGATATCCGGATGCAAGAAGATGGGATTCCCGGGCTGAAAATTGTTAGTGTGTATTTTTAAAAGATAATTGCTGTTGAGTTTCTTACCACTTCTTTTCAATAGTGGTGGTAGATTCAGTTCAATTTGTAAATAGTTTGACTATTTCAAGTGTATTTAAATACCTACGAAATATATTTTTTTTGACTTAGACCTAGCGGTTGCATCACGGCGCGGCAGTCGCGCGATACTCGGTGGCCAATGTGAAGGCGCCCTTATTCTCGGATAAGCCGAAAACGAAAAGGTGTGTCTCACTTACCTTGTGGAATTTTCGGCTACACGCGATTAATTCAACTATAGCTCCTATTAGTATTAACTTAATACCGTTATTTGAGTAAAAGCTTTTTATTACATTCTGTTTGATTCAATAATCTACTTAGCCCTCGTTAAATGAATTGGGTGGCATATAAATGATTTATGAATGGAGGCGTCCGTATTATTTTCCTTAATGGGCGTTGTAGCTTTCTAAGGATAATCGAACGAAAAGGAACCCAATATTTGTTTTGTGAAAGACTTATTAATCACCTGTGTCACGCAAAAAGGAAAGTAATATATCATAGATATATTTATAATAAATATATTACAATAATTAACTATGGAACTCTAAAAGTTCTGCTTTGTTCACCAACTGCAGCTTAATGAAGAAATATTGGATTTGAGTACTGAATTTCTTCATTAAGTGAAAGTTTTAATAAATGGTGTAATTACAGGTTTGATTGATAAAACACATGACATATATTGACTTAGACTAATAACCGAGTTTGAGGATCTTATCGCTTACATAACACCCTGTATAAAATATAGTTTAATCATCAAATAATATAAACAATAAGCAACTATTTTGGGTTTTCAGGTACTTATTCTAGGCTACTATTCATCATCTAAATTACAATTGAGATACGCGAAAGAGGCCAGCTTGGGCCAACTTCTTGCATAAGATACATTGAATAACAGATTCACTTACCACCATATCTATTGATATATGCATAGCATATTGATATGCAAATTTCTTCACCTTAATAGGTAGCCTTATAGAAAATAAATGCTTTATAACTTTTACAAATTCTGATAACAATTCAGAAAAATTAAATTATTTGAAGCATTAAAAAGAACAGGCAAAATTAAATTATGAACGTACAGCATAAATTTAATAATAATCCGGTAAATCTTAAAGTCCCAGCTAGACTGTTGGAAAAAAATCATCAAACCAAGGCGACCTTGCTAGTTTACAAAAGTGTAACTGTTGACAACCAAATTACGCATGATCTTGGCTGGTTGTAAACGGCGGTGTTTAAACACAGACATACATCTGCATAGATAACGCAAGTGTCACGATTTGTATTGAAACCAAGCGTGCCGACTTTTTAAGACCTATTGTGACGTCACAGCTGATATTTATTACTGGGAGATACAAACAGATTCAGAGACACCGATGCCGCCGATGAAATCGATTATTAAGAACTATTCTAATAGACATACATACTCGCGGATTAAATCTAGAGGCGACCGACCTTGACGCTTGGTCGGGGTTCGGACACGCAAAGTACATGCATTTGCGTTATCCATGTAGATGTAGGTATGTCTGTGTTTAGGACAGTGTGTATGCTTGTTATTGTATATTTTACTATGTAACTATAACTATAAATGACTCGAGTTTTGTAGTTTTTTAGCCTGCGTCTCAGCCTTTCTTTCTTTATATCCTCAATTGCATACAAAACTGCCACCGCGAAGATGTTGCCAACGCGAGAGATCAAAGCGCAATGACGATTTGGGGCGTGATTTTGGGGCGTGATTTAGCGTGACCTTGGTTTCTTTTCGTGAAACGTTCGTCTACGAGTAAATAATTTCTTCGACTGACTCACTGAGTTACTCAGGAATGAATTTCGAATAGTCTAATATGTTTTCAACCGACTTCCCAAAAAGGAGGAGGTTCTCAATTCGTCTGTATGATTTTTTAATTTATTGATTAAAAAATCAATAAAATTATTGATTCATATGATAGAGGATACTTCATAGTTGGTCCCATATAAATTTCATCGTATTGGTTAGGCACTTTATTTAAAAATTTAAAACTTATGAAAAAATATGTATGATTTCGGAGAATGTTTACGTTGATGACATTCTCAACTCAGAAACAGTTTTGACCTGAAGTCGGTATTTTTAATGCTCTGCATTCGTTGATTATTGTTTGTTAAACACCATAAAAAATAACATCAACTAAAACCATGTATGGGCCGTTGCCACTGTTCTTTCAGTATGACGCTGACAGGTTAAAAAGTTCTTGGAATAGAAGGGTCAAAGTTTTTTTCCTTAACCACTTGGTGACTTAACACGATTACAAAGCCCGCTTTCCACTACGAAAACGGTCGTAAGCACCTACTGTTAAACGTATGAAATCTATCAACTTACGATCGCAAAAGTTTCAATACAGGCGCAATAGGTAACGTTTGAGTATCGAGCTCATGATTAGAATCCTGTTTGTCTTGAATAAATGAAAATATGTTTCTTGGGTATAAAGTGGACTGTAATATAAGGTTTTTTTTTTAAACTAAGCCCGCGTTAGACCGCAGGTAAGGTCGAAGATGAAAGCACACGGGCCTTGGAAAGAACTGGCGCTTCATAAAATATTGGGAAAGCGCTGGGTCACCCGGATTTGTCACATTTTACGACATGCTTATCCAGATGTGGTAAGGCTACCAAAAGGCATCCAAGGTTTAAAAGTTTACTTAATTGCATATGTCAGATTAAATGGTTCGTTCGTAGTCTAGTTGTTATACCGCGACCAACCGAAACTGCGCGCTGCGCCACGGAAACTTGTACGGAAAATGGTAGAACAACGGCACGTAAATTTTATTATTAACTAGCTGAACCGGCAAACGTTGTTTTGCCATATAAATAAAAAAAAAATAGTGGGTGCCAAACCTTTCCTTGGCGGAAAAACAAAAACATAAAAACGACTTTTGATTTGACAGTCGCCTATGCCTACCGATGCTTTATATTTGATGTTGATTAATTTATTTATGTTACTTTATTGGAGACAAAACACTATAATAATTACAATTATTTTCTTCGAACGTCTCATTGAGGATATACACAGATATAGATATATTTATTTATTGTTTAATTTGTGATTTTGAAAGGCACAGTCTGGGAAGTGGTGCACGTTTACCAGCATCAGTCCAAGTTGTACTATTTTAAATTTTATTGAAAGCGTAGATATTCATAAACAACATTTATTAAAAATTGCTGTGGCTACGATTGGCCCAGAACTCAGGAAACGAATACCTCTATCTTTTGCGGTTTCAAATGTGAATACTTCTCTGATACGTTTGTGGTAGACTTTATTTGAATATGTTGTCTTTTTGTTGATAACAGGGCGTTTTATCTACAGTTTGCACTCATTTTGCAATACAGCTTTTATCAACAAAATGCACACTAGGATCAACGGAACTCAAAACTACCGTTGCTATGTGTCCCATTGAAATATATGTAACCAGCTAGTTTCCAGTTTCTGCAATAGTTGCTCCGTGTTATAAATTATTATTTATGTGCGTATTATTAAGTTATATCATCAACATCGTAAAAAAAACTTTAATTAATTTAATAAGGGGAATAAAAAAATAAAGAAATTTACTTTTCATGAAATAATCTGTAATAAATACTGTTGTAGGCAGTGTTTTTTCAAAGGTAAAATGTGGAAAGTTTCCTTCTTAGAAATCAATTTACAGGTGAAATTAATGTTACAAAAGGCTTAGTCGTCAATTAAAAAGAAGCTGAGGGTAAATCAGAGTATACAAGGTTACTGGTAAAATCGTGATGAATATTGAAGCACGTTATTATTTAGGTCATTTCTGATGGATTTGGTTTTAGTAATATGGTGTCCGAATTGTAACCGTTGTAAATTATATAATTATATAATATTCGATGTATAAGATAATAAAAAATCCCTAATTTTGTTGATTTTCAATCGATTTTTTGTTGTGTGATGGTCAATTTTTTATTTTTATTTTATTTTATTATTTTTAATGTAATTGGAATCCATGTCAATTAGTAAAAATGAGTAACCAAAACAGAACCTTTTACTAACATCTGCTCGACAATACATACATACATAACTTCACCCCTGTATCCCTAATGGGGTAGGCAGAACACCAGAGGCTATATAGGGTCGCCATATAATAGTCAATAATATTTGAATAGCAGATTAGACTGATGAGTGGGGTCATAATAACGCAAAAATTTATTTTTAAATATTTATCACAAATTAAAGTTCCAAAATTCTTTTAAGTGATCAAAATTTAAGTTTGATCTGTAGTTTATGACTACACAACAAGTAATGAAAACGTGTCCATCTAATTGTGTATATTAATAAAATCTAGATTAATCTTAAATTTTACTGACAGAGAACAATTTTGAAATTTTAATTTATGAAAAATTATGAAAAAAAAAATTTTTTTTTTCGAAATTCAGACCCACTTATCATACCTAATCTGCTATTAAAATATAATTGACTATTATATGCGGACCCTGTATAACCATCTGATTTCACGTTTGACAAATTTGGAGGTATTATAATGATAGAGTGAGACTTCAATTATGTTCACCTGGACTTGATGGAATATGGCATCGGCTGTACCTACTGGATTCTGGCAGTCGCCATGAAATTCTTCACTTTCACTTCAACAACAGGCCATTTCCCCAAAATCTGGAAAAATGCTCTCGTTATTGGGTTGCCAAAGCCCAGTAAGTCCAAACTAGCCACAGAAAGCTTCCGTCTAAATTTTCGGAATACTAGTGCATATAAGGTTGCACTATGAGATTGTTGAGGCTGCTGCACATTTAACTATTCGTTAATGTTTTAGTGAATCTTCAGTTTTCACAACTCATAATTCATATGTTATGCAGCGCCCTCCCTCTCTGAAGAAGCAAGCACTGACACGTGTTTCGCTTCAATCAGAAGCATCTTCCGGGTGTAAGTACACTTCAGCACATCTTATTAAAGGTGATTGACAGTCATAATTTGTCTTTAGAACCACTAAAACGCCCACGAAATGCTTCAGAGCCTTCTAGGGGTTGATTTTACCCCGTTACAGTGACTTTTGCTCTAAGTATATCTCAGAGCTCAGCAGTGTGATCACAGAACTTCACCAGTTTCGTATATACTCTTACCTACTCTTTGCGACTGTTCAGCGTCGATCGCTTTAGTCGGAATCACAGAACTCCGTGGTCACGTCTTCTCTAGAAATAAAGGCCTAGTTACCAAGTCGTCAGAGCGTCCATACTAAGAATTAAACTGAAACCAACTAATTTTCAATATAAATTGAATTGCCTATAAGGTGAATTGCCTGCTGAAATCCAATAGGTGCAAGTATAATTCGTCAAATTCATGGTTTTGTGTATTGTGTGCAAATTCATACTAATACATCAAATTATTATATTAATAATGATTCCCGACCAACTAGACTGGTCGAATCGTCCAGCCATTCCGCCTAAGGAGGCGTGTTGCTGTTATAATAAATGCCCAATAATAAGTATAGGTACATAATTGGGCATTTATTACAGCAACATAAGTATACATTGAAGAAAAACTATTCTACTCCTCTATCTCATATTTATAAGCTAAAGTATAAAAACCAGTTACCTAAAGAAATGATGAGGTAACATCCATATCTACCGGGGGTTACCTCATTAGTTTATTTGATTTAAATCTACTTAAAATTAATATTTATTTATCTAAGTCCGTCCGTATTTAATAAAACTTCTTTATGAAGTACCTGATTAGGTTCTTCCACATATCGATACCCATCTCTTATTACAACAATTGCAATGTCATTTTCTACCGTTGTAAGTTATTGATATTGATATGCTTATTGAAGAAAAATTCTAATCTTAATGAAATTAATACAGAATATGATATGCAATATGAGCCCATGTCAAAGTATTTTTTGTGTTTAATTCTGAGACTTTAAAGTTAGTTTGAACTAGTTGTTTTTCTCCGCTACACCCGGGTGTATTCGGTGTAAAGTTTTTGATATTTTGCACATCGATATTTTCAACTAATTCGATAACAAAACTTTAAAAGCCCATAAACTATAAAGAAAAAAAAACAACACGGAAGACGAAGCGTCGACAACGGGAGCACTTTACAAAGCACTTGAAAGTAGAAAAGGACAAAAGGAGATTTACAAGTTATCTAAACTCCGTAACAAGGCACCACAAGAACCCTTTGAAAACCAAGATTGTCACATGCAGAACTGAAGAGCTCCTGCTTAAAGATAAATCCAGGGTAAGGGGCGGAGAGGAAGACCGAAAATGAGATGGCTGGATGTATTTTGAAAGGACTTAAGTTCTTGCGGAGCTTTTGAATACGAAACGTCCTAATACCTCCTAACGTAATAGGTCGAAGTGGAAGCAGAAAATATTTATAGATTTAAATATTGTCATCCAAAATCAACAAAATTACTACTTGTTAGCGCACTTATAGTTCCCATCATTGATTGCGCTGATGTATGCTGCACAGACCTCAATGAAGTTTACCTCACAAAATTAGATCGTCTCCTTAACAACTGTATTCGTTTTGTCTTTGGCTTACGTAAGGACTTCGTTTTGTCTTTGGAAAGGACTATTCTTTGAGTTTCATTCTCGGAGCTTCAACTTTTCGGGCAGAAAAGTTCTCGAGTGGCGGCCGCGTACTGGGAGACGCAGCGTTGGCAGGCCTCCGGCAAGATGGACCGACCATCTGGTTAAGCGATGGATGAGGCCGTTTGTCATCTGACTGTATCTAATAGTTCTTCACAACAGACACACGTGTTGGGAAGGTTTCCTGCTGCATTAGATGGCGCTTTATTTATATCTTAGGCCAATCGGTATCTTTGGGGTCTACCTATACGGAACCTTTCGTGTGCTTGTCCAACTTGGAGTTATATTTTTTTTAGAATCGGTATTATGAAGCCTATTCATGGTTACTAAAGTATTGTTAAATGATAGGTATTATTCATCTAAAGTTTTATTAAAAGACGTTTATATTTGTTGGTTTTATTGAAAGTGACATTATAACTTCTTTGAAAATACCTGACACCTATAACCTGAATGCACTAATGCACCTATAATTTTAATCGCAACACACAATTAAATTGCTGTAATGTGGTTTCATTCGCTCGACTCTACTCGAGTAATTGACGGTATAAATGAAATAGATTACTATTTAATAATAGATATTTAGTTTTTAGACGAGATGAAATGAAAATAAAATAAAAGCCGAACCTTACCTTAAGCAGAATACTATAAGAATGTATTGTTCGGAAATTCCAGAATGAACCTCTGTAGAAGATTTGTGGCTCGCAGCTTCTAATAAAGATAACATATAGAACCTGATAAAAAAAATCATACATACATAACTTCACGCCTGTATCCCTAATGGGTTAGTCAGAACACTAGAGTTATAAGACCATCTTATGACAAATGAGGTATTAAAATGATGGAGAGAGGCTATTGCAGTGACTATTGCAGTCAGCCTATCGCCCATAAAAATACCAATAAAACCTCTGTTCCTTAACTGAGTTTTACAGTATGCCCAGGAAGAGAAGCAGCTGGTATATTCTATGTTTTTCTTTCGCTCCCAGTCCAGCGTGGAAGATAAAAAAATCACATATTGTTTTATTAATTTATCGAGCTTTTTCCCGCAACTTCGTAAGCGCTAAACTACCTTTCCTGTGAGAATTTCAAAAACTCCTAAATAAATAAATAATATAAACTAAAAAAGTAAATAATACAATAAGACACCCATTGAAATAACCTTTATACCAAGTAACACATTCTTGCACTCAAGGAATATATTATCTTTCATACAAACTAAACATTCCTATATTTTTCGATCCTGTGGGAATTTCGGAAATTTCTTCCTCAGTGGCTAGTGCACCCCTACGCCCTGTAAACAAAGTCGTCAGGGGCGGTTTTGAGAATGGAAGTACCTCAAGGTTCAACTCTGGGCCGATGTTTGGTCAAATATGGTCTCTACTATCTGTAAATGTTAGAAAATAATCATGAGTTTGGACTAGCTGCCGATGTAACTTCTTTAAATTTTGAAATAACGAGACAAAAATCAATCATGACGATGTAAATAAATGTCAGTATAATGGAAGAACTAAATAATTCAGATTTGGGCCAAATTGACCTTTTTCCATTTTTGTGTACCCCAAATTGAGCCGCATCTTTTGGTCTAACAATCATTCCCATATCTTAATCCAATCTAAAAATAAAGCAATTTTTGTGTTTCAATTGTAGGAATGGATATGTTAAAAACAACACTAATTATTAATAGAAAAAATGAATAACTCTATAAATAAATAAACAACTGCGACTTCTTAACACTTGAGTATGAAATGAATTAGCTAAAATGAGTTATTTAGTTCTTCCACGAACCAAAGTATTGTAATGAAACTAGTCAAATTGAAGGAAAACTAAACAACTTGAGTTACTTAATTCAGGTATTTATGCGCGTTCATTCGTTTTTAAATAATTATTTTTATTTATTTCTTCTACGAGAAAATATACATTTATAAGAGATTCCAATCAACTAAGTAATCTAATAAGTGAAATTATTTAATATTTCTTTAAATAGTATACGCACTTTAGCTAAGTTATCGTGCAACTCAAAAGTGCAAATTGGCGCGAAATAATGAGCTATCGGGAAGGTGAAGTGAGGGGCCCGGGAGAGGGTGAACACGTGCCGTGTTGTCTTGCGTGCCAAACGTATTCGTGCATCCATTGTTTAGACATTATTTAATGTGAAAGACGATAACTATTTAACATGGATTCAAGGGGTAGATTTTTGGTAAAAATGTGTCAGCAGGAAGGTTATTTGTTTGAGGTAAGTGATGTACAATATTATATACACACCGGCACAATTAGCGGAACAGAAAAAAAAGTGAGACTATGAGATAATAACGCATATATTTGACGAAAATGTAATTAGACACAAAATAACAAATTGATTAACATCTTTTAACAACGTTTTTGAAAAGTCTTCGTTATTTTTTATTGAAAAATAAAGAAATTTGAAATAAGTGAAATTTTTTGATGATTATGAACCATCACAAAAAATAAAAAAAAGTAAGCATTAAATGATTTAACAATAAAATTAATGCAAAATTAATAACGAGTGTTTCCCCCTCTTGCTCTGATTACAGTTTCCATTCGTCTGGGCATGCTACAGATTATGTTATCGATGATTTCTTGAGGCAAACCGCTCCCACTCCTCAAGTAATGCGTTTCCAAGTTCATTCAGATTGTTGGGGGGTGGCATTCTGGATTTAACCCTTCTTTTTAGCAAGTCCCATACATGCTCTATCGGATTCATATCGGGGAAATTTGCTGGCCACTGCATCACCGGTATACCAACGTGGCTCAGATATGCCTGTACTGATTGTGCACTATGAGCACGAGCATTATCTTGCATTAGAATAAAGTCGTCACCAATAAATGGGGCAAATGGTACAACATGTTCTTCTAAAATGTCTCTGATGTATCGATCTGCTATCATGGCCCCTCCTGTGACTATCACTAACTCCGTGCGAGCTCCCAAACATATCCCTCCCCAAACCATAATCGAGCCGCCACCATAAGTCACTGTGTGTTCAAAATTTTCCATTTTTGAACACACAGTGTTCTTCCTAATTTTCTATTTTCAAATTTGACAATAAATTAAAAAAAATATAACTGGCCAGTTCCTCAAGGAAAAGATTTTAAAATCCTGCTTTTTTTTTGTGTTCCGCTAATTGTGCCGGTGTGTATATAATATTGGCGTGTGGCGTCGCCTTAAGAATAGCGCTTCCCATCTCTTCCCGTGGTTGTCATAAGAGTCGACTAAGGGACAAAAAACCAGAGGACGGGCAGCAGCGTCCTTTTGTGTATATTAACACCACACTGCGATCGCCAACCCGCCTGCCAAGCGTGGCGATTACGGTATTTCCCCCCCCCCAAAACATGAACCACAAACAAAGGCCCCGGCCCCTAGTCCCCGGCGGTCCCGCTGGTCTTGATCAAGGTAGCGGTCGAGGAAACGGCGGGACAGGGGGTGCTAAGAATCCCCGGGTTCGACCAGGCTACCGACGACGACCCTTGGCCCTAGCGACATACAATGTTAGGACACTGCGGACAGACGAAAAGATTGTTGAGCTGGAGGAAGTATTCAGTGGATTGCATTGGGATATACTGGGGTTATCTGAAGTCCATAGACAGGGAAAGGAATCGATAATCTTAAAATCCGGCAATCTTCTCTACTTCCGGGAGGGCGACCAACTGTCCCAAGGTGGTGTCGGGTTTCTCGTCCACAAAACCCTCGTGACCAATATTACAAAATCGATTGCGTGTCGAATATGGTAGCGTACCTGATACTCAGAACTACCAAACGGTATTCGTTGAAGGTCATACAAGTCTATGGCTCGACCTCGGCACATTTCGATGATGAGGTGGAGGCTATGTATCAGGACATCTTCAAAGCCATGCATAGCTCCAAAACTCATTTCAACGTGGTCATGGGGGATTTTAACGCAAAATTAGGCAAACAAAGTGGCGATGAGCAGAAAGTGGGGCAATGGAGTTGGAGTCTGGAACGTCCGAGGCCAGATGCTGGCCGACTTCTTGGAGAAGGAGGGCCTTTTTATGATGAACTCATTCTTCAAGAAACCGGAACACTGCAAATGGACTTGGATAAGCCCCGATGGACACACAAAAAATGAACTTTGTCATGTCAACGAGAAAACAGATTTTCAATGATGTCTCTGTGATCAATGCCGTGAAAATCGGTTTCGATCACCACATAGTAAGAGGCACATTGAGTCTGAATCCAAAACTGGAGCGATCTCTACTGATAAAGTCTGTACTTTGTCCTGCACCCATCCGGATCCAAAACCCCGAAAGCTTTCAGCTCGAATTGCAGAACCGCTTTGAATGCCTCGGCGAGTGCGTCGATATAGACGACTTCAATAACAGGTTTGTGGAAACTGCCTCCGCGGCTGGGTTAAAACCCGCCGTGCAAAAAGAACTGGAAAAATCTCAGACTGTACCCTCAAACTCATGGAAGAAAGACGCACAATGATCCTGCAGTCCCCGGAAGATGCTTCTCAGTATCATCGGCGGCTACATAGACAAATCTCCAAGTCCCTAAAACGCGACCTACGCCGGTTTAATACAGACCGTATTGAAACAGCTATCGAGCAAAACAAGGGCTCTAAGGTCTTTGCGAGAGATTTGTCTATAGGCCAGAACCAACTGACGAAGTTGAAAACGGACGACGGCAGGGTTGTTTCGTCTAAACCCGAACTTTTAAGGGAAGTTGAGAAGTTCTATGGGCAGTAATACACAACAACACGGGCACCTGTTCAAGACATGGCAGAAAACCCACGAGCCAAATTAACCCGACACTATACCGAAGATATCCCTGACGTCAGCCTGTACGAGATAAGTATGGCCCTTAAACATCTTAAAAACAATAAGGCGCCGGGTGATGATGGAATTACAGCCGAGCTTCTGAAAGCTGGTGGCAAACCAGTGCTTAAGACCCTTCAGAAGCTGTTCAATTCCATCATCCTCGAGGGCAAAACGCCCAAAGCGTGGCTCCAAGGCATAGTGGTCTTGTTCTACAAAAGGTGATAAAAGCCTTTTGAAGAACTTCAGACCCATTACTTTGTTGAGCCATGTATACAAGCTGTTTTCAAGAACGAACCGTCTCGCACGCAGGTTTGACGACTTCCAGCTTCCCGAACAAGCCGGTTTCCGAAAAGGCTTTAGCACCATAAACCACATCCATACGCTGCGGCAGGTTATAGAAAAGACGGAGGAGTATAACCTGCGACTTTGCTCGGCGTTTGTGGACTATGAGAAAGCCTTCGATTCGATCGAGAGCTGGGCTGTACTCCAGTCTTTGCAGCGGTGCCAAATTGATTATCGATACATCGAAGCGTTGAAGCTTTTTTACAAAAACGCCACTATGTCAGTCCATCTTCAAGATCACAATTCGAAGCCTCTCCAACTGCAGCGGGGTGTCAGGCAAGGTGACGTTATATCGCCTAAGCTGTTCACCGCAGCGTTGGAAGATGTCTTCAAGCTTCTGGACTGGGATGGGCTCGGCATCAACATCGACGGCGAGTATATCACTCACCTTCGATTCACGGATGACATCGTAGTCATGGCTGAGACCTCAGTGGAGCCTCGCAGCGAGTGGGCCTTAAAATGAACATGGATAAGACGAAGATTATGTCGAACGTCCATGTTGCACCTACTCCTGTGGTAGTTGGAGGCACCACGTTCGAAGTTGTTGACGATTATCTATACCTAGGACATAAAATCCAGTTAGGTAGGCCCAACTTTGAGAAAAAGGTCAATCGTCGAATCCAACTCGGCTGGGCAGCGTTCGGGAAGCTCCGTAAAATCTTCTCGTCACAAATACCGCAGTGTCTGAAAACAAAGGTTTTTGACCAGTATGTGTTGCCAGTGATGACATACGGCACTGAGACGTGGTCGTTAACTATGGGCCTTATAAATAAGCTTAGAGTCGCTCAGCGGGCAATGGAAAGGGCTATGCTCGGAGTTTCCCTGCGGGATCGAATCAGGAATGAGGAGATTCGCAGGCGAACCGAAGTCACCGACATAGCCAGAAGGATTGCAGAGCTGAAGTGGCAATGGGCGGACCGAGCGACTTGGAAGACCTTGGGGGAGGCCTATATCCAGCAGTGGACGTCTACAGGCTGTGGAAGATAATGATGTACAATATTTGAATAATTATTTTTGTATTTATATAGGTGTTTTCCTTTACATAATGGCTTGATTATTATTATTAACATGCAAAAGTATCAACAATTTACTGTAGGAGTTCAAGTATATCTACTCGTAGGTGCCTAATACTTACTTATATCAACAATAAGTCGAATCATACAATCATTACTTATTTTTCTTTTTATAAACAAGTTCTTACAATTCGTTTTATTTTATATACAATACAACAAGTTTCATTTCTTTGATAAATTTAAAGTCGATTTAAGAAGATTTACAATAAGTAATTTATTTGACTCTATTACATTATTATTGTTTTTGTAGCCAATGGCTACTAGCCATACCTAATTATGTTAATTTTGACAATGATATTGAAATTTTTTTTTAATAAACGATGTTTCTACTTCCAACCCATGTTTTTAAGCTATTGCATAGCTTCTATCGCGGGCCTTGAGTGTGGGGACCGAATCCAGAAATTCCGTAACGAAAAAAACCTAACACCCCCCACTCCGACCGGCACAGCGGTGATACTTTCATTTCATAACTTTACATGCGGGCTTTAATAAACAATCAGCGCCATCTACTAGGAACTTGTGGAACTTCATATTAGATCAAACATTACTGCATTAATAAAATAAATAAATAATTATAATTGCATAAGTTGATAAAAATGCTATGCAATATCTTTAGCGCGGCAGTCTCCGAGTGCCACACGTCTTTTTTTTATTTCATGTGAAATCAATTATCAGTGATAAAATTTATTACACAAATTAACTTTTACTAAAAATGCCTGACTTGGGTGTTTAAATATTTCTTTAGGTTCATAACTTAATAAGTGTACTTAGTAGACCCAAATTCGTATATTCATGTCCATCTAATGTGTGGGAAAACTGAATTACTACCATAAAGAATTAGCTAACTACAGTATGTTTGCAATATCTTGGTGTGGCAAAATTGGATAACTTGGTTTTTGATTTTTATTATTTTTTTGGTTCATGACGGAAATTAGTTTGATTTAGCAAACAATCGAGGGCAAATATGCCTAAAACATATAAAATTGTCTACAGTAAAATTGTTCCCCATTTGTTTATGATGTGAAAAAAAGTGCCAAAAAAACAGTAAATCGCGATTATCTCGAAACTTGAAATATCGAGTTATTCAGTTCTTCCATTATACTGACGAAATTCTCTTTCTTATGTTGTGTAGCATCTAGTATTCAACAATAAAAAAAAACAAATGTGTAAAATTTTCGGCAGACTTGTAGACTTCGCTTCGAAGACTTCTGTCGTAACGTTGAAATTGTAATTTTCAAGCACAACAACACGTAAGTTTTTATGCCAATACCCAAACATTATCTTATTTTTTTACTTTGATTTGTTACCCAAGAATTTGTTTTGATGTTAAAGAAAAAAATTATAAAATAGCTTCGATGTCAGTTGAAATGTCAGAAGTTTTGCCAGGAAGGCCAGTCCTTCCTTATAAGGCCACCAAAAAATTTGAAAGTTGGCCTTGCAAGGGTACCTACATGGACCCTAATAGGAATATCTATGTATAAATCAAGAAAATATAAATTTACAAAATAAAACGCCACAGAAAAGAACTGCTACTGTCACGCAGGTGACAAGTGTAGAGTAGACGATAAGAGGCAGTGTCTGTTTTATTAAACATAGGAGAACGGAATCTGGGCCGTTCTCGACGCCAGCGAACAGCAGAGTCATTTGTCGCGGTTTCATACATACTAAATTCTTTCTACCGTGTCGCGGAAATCTGTCGCTGCCGTCCAGTTTGCAGCTTTATTTCTACGAACTCTGGGTACCCAATGGCCATATTCCCACAAGTCTTAATATTTCACATAGAAATATTATTTATTTGCACTATCAAATTTGTTTAACGGGTTTAGAATCAGACTACCTAAACGTTAAATTTCTACGCAATAACGAGATTGTTACAGTGGTTTGACTGGTCCAGAAATTGGATATACAGATTTTAAATCGGTGACTAAGCTCGAGTTTTACCTCAATCTGACCTGATGGTAAGTTTACCTACGTAGATGAGGTTGAAGACGATAGCAAACGGGTTTATGATAAAAGTGGCTCTTCATGAAAAGTTTTCATGAAGTTGGAGAGTTGGATTGGTGATATTTGGCGATAGATTTCAGTCTGGCAGACGTCACTCAAGGGATCCTACCAACGACACGCTTATCCAGCTTATCTAGATATTGTAAGCCGACTATACACGGATATAACTGTTTGTATGCTTAATTTTATTTCGTCATAATCGATTAATGCCGGTTTTCAATGTTCAACGGACTGCTGTGACTGCTGCTGGACCGCCATGCTGGACTGGGAGAAAAAGTAAAACAAAGAATGTAAGTTCAAAATTCTGTAATAAAATATATTTGGAATTCAATACTTTGTTAAACCGTTTTCGGAGTTTTGAAACTCGAATAAAAAAGTTTCGAAAGTAAGATAGGTTACCCTGTTTATCAGCTCATTACAAGTTATTTAGGAGTTACGAAATTTAATGACATTTGATTGCAATGCCAAGTTATAACATAACCTTATAGAAGGAATCTAGGACGGACGAGCTTTTTTGTGAGAATTTCAGAAACTCCTTTCATAACATAACCAGACACCCATCAAAAGGACCTACCTTTATAACAAGTTGTACACGGATGTAGTGCACTCAATGAATAAGATGTATTATACAAACTAAAAAGTTCTATATTTCCCGGTCCAGTGGGAATTTCGGGAATTCCTTCCTTAGTGCTCCCCTACTAACCTACTAAGGAATGTATGTTCCAAATTTTAGCTCTCTAGCTCAGTGGTGTACATGGCTGTACATAGTCTGTCAGTCACTCAGTCAGTAACGGAACAGGTTTATATACCTATTGAGATTGTGGCTGTGATTTTTATGCGAATAAAGTAAATATTTATAAATATGTGATAAGTTATTTCTTAAATATAACATCGTTCTAATGAATTCACATTTACGGCAATCATGTATGTATGTTATCAAACTAATATTTTTTTATTTAGCGTAAAATACTATGAAATTAACTTCAGTTAACCATTTTGATCAAAATAATCACTTCAATAAATATCTTTCTGTTTGCAGTTAACCACGAAACTGGTATAAACTGGTATAAACTGGTATAACTGGTATAAACTGGTATAAACCAGATCACTTATTTAAGATTATGTAATGGTCCTCCTATAAGATTTAATGAAATGTAAAGAATCGAAGATCCGTGAAGTGAGGTTCCAACGAGGAGCTATTTTCATTTGCATAATTTGATTATTCCACTTCATTTTTGTTTATATAGATTCAGTAAGCAAATAAGTATTTCTTAAGTATGTTGTAGGCTCATTACAGTAAATCTTTAGTGCGAACACATCAAATTGCATATTTAATACTCAAAATCGATTTATTTTAGTTTGTCTTTTTTGACATTGGTTCTATTGGCTTTACGTTAGCTAATAAAATGGTTCTAAATAGGTTACAACAAACTTCATTAAAATTGTGGTCCTTCGAAGGATCAAAACAAAAGACTACCTAAATAACTACCGATTTGGGGTTAAACTATTATTTTTTCATGTGTTCTTGAGGTGCGGTTTTTCGTTTCTTTATGACTATGGTTCGTTGATCCTGGATTCTGTGCTCCGGAATTTCTTTCAAGCTCAACTCAGACATGCTTCAACTCAGGATTGGGTTCCGGACTAAAAGCAGGCTTCATTATTGAAATATTCAAGCTTTTAAGGTTTATTAAGGTTCAGGTACGAGGCCTGACATTGCTGTGCATATAAACTAATGAATTGCAAATAAATCCCACAAATGGCGATACTTGTGGTTCCACTATTGTAATACATCCTAATAATAGTGATTATCTTAAAAAGCATCGTATATTGTTATTTTTTTATTAGAATTACTATTTTACTTACCAAAATTATCATTAGAAGATTTAATGTACCTACTTCCCAGACAGTCCTATGCAAATTGCATGTGGATTTGTTTGTGAGTGGTCGGCAAGTTAAGATAGCCGGTTAAGATTTATTTTTGTTTACTTTTAATTTTTACCTTATAAACTGTTACTTACTTTATACATGTCAACGTTCAAATAAAAATCAATTTTGTAACAAACCTCAACACTATAACAGAACTTGCGCTGCGCTGTGCATTATGTCGTGTTCTACATAAGTACCCATTAGGAAATGTATATTGCTAAGTTTCTATTATCAAAACTAAAATTCAAGAAACTTAATTGTTTGCTAACTCAAGGCTTAGTTGTGTGTGTATTCTGAACTGAACTCGAGAAGTTTGACAATTAATTTATACGAGCAAGTAGAGACAATATTAAGCCATGAGCACCAATTATTTTCTCGAAGCTTCTGTTGATTGAGGGTATGACCTATATTTTCTTCTATAATAGTGCTTATTTTCAACCGACTTCCAAAAAATGTATGTTTTTTTGTGTTTTTTTTTGTTACACGATATTTCAGACAATTATGAATCGATTTTATTTTTTTTTATGATAGAGGATACATCATAGTTGGTCCCATATAAATTCATCGAAATCGGTTGGGTACTTCATTGTTTCAAATTTTTGAAACAATATGTATGATTTCGGAGAATGTTTACGTCGATGACACTATTAGTCGGCCAAAGTGTTGGCGCGAAGTCGGTTTTTTTTTATGTTCTGCATTCGTTGATTATTTCTATTTAATTAGTTTTCTTACTTGATTACGAGTACAGTACACAGAAACCAATTTGTTTTCATACGATCTACCTGGTAGTTATCCGGCCAATATGTTTTGAGTAGGTACATACATTTCGTGTCAGACCTCTGGTGCCGCACTTTTGCCGTGCCGCAGCATGCTGCAGATTATATCACGCTGTCGAGCCGCTGCGCTGCAGTCCGTTAGCAGTCCAGCACCGAACGCCTAAATTAAAAGCGTATTTTACTGCCGTGCGTTTTTATCCCAGTAGTGATATAACATCAGTCAAGTCATGGACTTTACATGAAATTTCCTATTGACTTGGTCGTGTTAGTTTTTACCTTACGACTATAATTATAAAATTTTCACATATACGATTAAAAACCTAAAAATAGGGACCTTTTTTGGTTTTTGCTCTTATCTCAGATATCTGTACAATCTGACCCCTGCACACTCATCTCCCACCCTCGAGGCATAGTATGTTAATCTGGAACCCACAAAGTATAACTGCGCCTAGTTTCAAAACTAGGCGATTTTTTCGCCTGATTTCACTGCTTTGACTGGGCTAAAGTATTTTTTGAAACTTAGGCCGCGCGCCGTGCAAAAGCGGAAAATATTTCTTTTAGATTATGTATTTTTATAAGTGAAAAACACGATTTAAATCAAAATTTAAATCAATCCTTTTGAAAACATATTTTAAGAGATGATGTTTGAGCTTGAAATTTAGTTTTTTGTGAATATTATATTGTAAATTCTGTTTAAAAAACTCATTTTATTCTCATTATTTTTAGTAAAGGGCAGCGTTACTAACCTGTCAAATTTGCCCAACCAATTTTTAACTTAATGTCGAGGGCATAGAGTTCAGATTCAAATACCACTACGTGTCAGGTTTGGAACGCTTGATCTGCTGTCTTCTGTACATAGAGAAAATGAAGAAAAAATCATTCGTTAATTTTTTTTTGCTTTTATACTCTTTTATTATTATCGAAAAAAAAACATAATTCAGACTGAATATTTTACATACTTTTATATCCATGTTTTTCACTTATAAAAATACATAAGTGTATTACTTTGTATTAAGTAAATTGTAACACAGAGACCACACAGCAGAACAAAACTCTAGTGAACATTAAAACTTTAATCAGTTCCTAAAAGTTCCCTGAAAGGGTTGTTTTCCTTATCTGAATTTCCGAAACCCATTTGAAATTATTTTCACAATACCATAAATTATATCTGTACAAACTTAATTAATTTACATTGTTTGTATGCAAATCGTATTGAAATATCAGATAATTGCTTAGTTATCCTACAAACCTCAATGCCTGAATCATATCATAGTTTTTGATACATAAAACTACATCGGTACATACATACATACATAACTTCACGCCTGTATCCCTAATGGGGTAGGCAGAACACCAGAGGTTACAAGACCATCTGATGTCACGTTTGACAAATGAGGTATTATAAGGATGGAGAGAGGCTATTGCAGTGACATGGGGTCAGCTTATCGCCCACAAAAATGCCAATAAAACCTTTGTCCCTTAACTGACTTTTACGGTATGCCCGGGAAGAGAAGCAGCTGGCACATTCTATGTTTTTCTTTTTCTTTCGCTCCCAGTCCCAGTCCAGAAATCGGTCTTGTGGGAATATCAAAATAAAAAACCTGCCAAGTGCGAGTTGGACTCGCACACAAAGGATTACTTTACCAATATACAGGGTGACTGGTGACAAATTTTCAATACTGAAGGAAAACACTCTGTACTCTATTCTGATCATTATTATGTAATAAAAGTAGGTACTTAATTTTTCACCAGAAATCTCTATGAATAAATAAAGAGATCTTACTACACTTTTCCCGACGCGCTGAATCAGTCAACACGCACACAGCAGTGTTCTCGCCACACGCACACCACTACCCGCTAAGTATTTATTGTACGTATAACACTAATGTAACCATGCGTTGCGCAATGAATTGTTTAATTTTCGCAGAATTTTTTTTTTCTTCATGTATGATCTTGAACTATCACGTCCTGGAATTTTGAAAGTGACCCACCAGTCACCCTGTATATGTTACCGGCAATCTGTAAAGATTATAAGTTTAAATCACAAAACAAGCTGACCAGTTGGTCGCGGATCAGGGCATCATTATGTCATTGGCACCTGGTATTTTTGGATTTCATGTAGATGTCTTTGAAAGAGACAGTTTTCGTGTACAAGATAATTTCCACTTCCCCTTTTCATAACCGAGACACGATTGTCTCAAAATCCTAATCTCAAATCTTGAGATTCGTTTACTACCTCAAAGCCTCTAGTATGCTCGATATGGTCGATTTTTGGAGAAGCAGAAACGGTTAGCCTAGCAGTTCAGCTAATACACACTCCTTACCAATAAAAACTTCGGGGTTTTTGTTTAGAATTACACATAAACACATATTGTGCCTCTTTCGTTAGAATAGGCTGCTATTAAACTGTTTCAGATTTAAATAAAATAGTGCCCGTTAAAAGTAAATTAATTATTTTTCAAATATAGGTATTCAATAACTTTGACATTCTATTTTAAGAAACCATGTTGTGATATTATTATTGATTTCGTGTCATTATTTCGAACAACCACCAAGCTCATTGTTGGTTTAAGAATTAAAAATGGATCATATATTTAATTACTGAATATATTTATATAATATCTGTTTACTGTTAAAATAACTGTTTGTAATTACTGCAAAATTATTTTTTAAGAATGAACCTGGAACCTCTTGTTTTCCGGACGAGTGCTCTTCCACTGAGCTATCGGGGCCTGGCGTTACGCCTTGAAATTACTTACCACATTTTTGTTTTTACGTTATATTCCTAACGTAGCTCCATCTAATGGTATAGCTTTGCAGCTAAGACCACCCGAGACCAATTTCTTTTCAGAAATTGTGAATCCTAGTTAAAGTTAAACATGGCAATGTTAAATAATGTTTTTAAGCTTTTGCATTTAAAATGCTCAATTATTCTTAAATAAATGAATAAATAAAAATCACCTGACCAGGAATATTATTAGGGATTTTTATTTATCACTATTTTTCATTTATTTAAGAATAATTGAGCATTTCATATGAAAAAACTTAAAAAAATTATAATAAAGCCTGGACTCGAGGAGGAGTGTAAAGTCGAGCCGAGTATAGTGTTGCCTTTTTAAAATTTATTTGGTATTGCCAAATAATCTCTGAATTGCGTCGATGCTAGAAGAAATATAATTACTATAAAGCTTTTGATAAGGAACATACAATGTATCCTTCTCTTTACCACGACGTCCGATCATATGATTATCATTAACAAACAAGCTTTTATTGTTTTTAACGAAGCAAGAGATTTCAAATACGTATGTAAAGTGATTTATGTGGTAAAATTATTAATTTTTGGAAATATGCCCCACAGATGGCTCTTATGCATTTATTTTGTGCTATAAATACATTATTTGCCTCAACCTACTAAATCTTCCGGTGCGGGAATTGTATGATAAATTTTGGTATGATCGCATTCTAAAGCAAAACACTAGCTTTCTTCTACTTAATTTGTGGGAGTAGAACCATGCATGGAACACGTTGGAGTTCATTCACAAGAGTTTTGTAACATATGCCTCTTGTTAATAAGAAATTATTTAATAAAGTTTTCCATACATACGTGCATAAATTCACACCTGTATCCCTTATGGGGTAGGCAGAACACCAGACATTATAAATCCATCTGATGTCACGTTTGACAAATTTGCAGGCATTCTAATGATGGAGAGAGACTATTACAGCGACAGTGGGTCAGCCTGTTGCCCACGAAAAACCTCCCATAACACTTCTGTCCCTTAAATGACTTTTACAGTATGGACAGGAAGAGAAGCAGCTGGTACATTCGATGTTTTTCTTTTTCTCCCAGTCCAGCATAGAAGCAGTTTTCCATTTAAAATAATTATACCCACGGTTAAATATTGCTTTTAACAGTGGGTATGTAGTCTGAAAGTGTGGTATCTGTCTAGGTTAAGGATGATTTCGTTATGCCGAGCTTCTGATGCTAGTTAGTCTGCCATTTCATAACTAAATATGCCAACGTGAGCAGGTATCCACTGGATGCGCACTTCAACCTCAGTACTTATCAACCTAAATATATATTTAAAAATTTAATAGGTAAGCTATGTATCTATCTAGATATGCCGCGTATCCATTAATAGGTATCACATATATTTTTTAAATTTTCAATAGGAAATTCATACATTACCGGCACGTTTCAGGTATTCTATACATTACCTAGGTATTTTAAAGAATGCCGGATTATACAGATTTTTGGTAACGTATACAATGTTTAATTTATTTATGCGAAACCTAGCACATAGGTCAAACCTTTTCATTCAAAAATCATTATACAAAAAATTATAATATTATCTTTGATATTATCTCTCTATTATCTTAAAAACTAGGCTAGAACTAGAGTCTGCATCAATATCCGTCCTTATAATTTTAATGATAGATTGTATATTTGATTCACTGTACTTTGTGTAAGGACTTCTTCCGTATTCGTCTGGCTAGCAACCACCCATCATATAAAAGCTGCCCCCGAATATCCACTCCAGCAATGTTTTATGAAGAGCTAGTTACATCCTAAACCAGAGTGATTCGACTTCACTTCATTTTCCGTTAGGTGAGATGTAGGTTAAAGAATCTAGACTACGGTTAAAAAAGAGCACTGTTTTGTTTTTACTCTCTAGGGTTCTAAAAATGTTTCAATGTTTTCGCACAATACTATTTCAAAAAAACGATAAGATTTTTTTTTTTAATCTTAGCCTTTGTTTTAATAATTTAATGAGTATAGCTATACTTAAAATCATTACTTGGGCGTTCACCTTTGTGACCCACTTCAAATCCTGAGTGATTCTGAATTTTCTCTCTTTCTTAAGCAGTAACAAGGTTACTGGGTTTCAATTATGGGCTATGCTAGAATGAAGAGATGAGAATACTAGCAAGCAAGATTGAAATAAATATTAAATGTAAGTTTATTAATTTACTTTTAACCATTATATCTAAGACAGATAGAAATGGACTTCCCTATTTAGTTGATGATGCCTTAATAATATCACGAAAGCGAATGCAAATATTAATTTAAAACGTTATAAGTTCATAAGATTTATGGCTATAAATTATTCACAAATTCGAAAACTCGTTAGTTCTTTAAAAAAAGAGAGCTTTTTACGGTAACGAAATGATGTTGTAGTAAACATAACTTAAACGCAAAAACAATACAATAAGCGGACCGACCTGACGGTAAGCGACAAGCAAAAGTTTCGACCCACGCCATTTCTTTCATCTGAAAGGACCATTGTTTTACGGCCTTGTTGAGATGACGTAAGAAGAAATACTTTTGAATAAAAAAATACTGATTTATTTTTCCTAGTATGAAAATAAATCAGTAAGAAACTTTTGAATTTCAATTCATTTCAAAAATAATTGGCAGGTACCATTCTTTGATGAGAATCCTTAGTATGTTTTGTAATTAAAAAGTGATTTCTTTGTGTTGTTCAAAATTGACCTACATCCAGAATTTATAGGAATAATATTGTTTTTCTCAGTAAAAATAAAAGTACGTTTTTGAATAATAAACAAAAACAAGTTTTTACGATGCTTTATCTTAAATGAAACTATGATGAAACACTTTCTCAGTCGCTATTGAACGTCTATTTAATAGTATATTATGTAACAAGTGAGCGAAGTTGCTAATTACAGTCGAGGCTGTGATTTGAGCCCGAGCCGCAGACCCATCATATAAAAGCTGCCCCCGAATGTTCACTCCAGCAATGTTTTATGAAGAGCTAGTTACATCCTAAACCAGAATGATTCGACTTCACTTCATTTTCCGTTAGGTGAGATGTAGGTTAAAGAATCTAGACTACGGTTAAAAAAGAGCACTGTTTTGTTTTTACTCTCTAGGGTTCTAAAAATGTTTCAATGTTTTCGCACAATACTATTTCAAAAAAACGATAAGAGTTTTTTTTTAATCTTAGCCTTTGTTTTAATAATTTAATGAGTATAGCTATACTTAAAATCATTACGTGAGCGTTCACCTTTGTGACCCACTTCAATTCCTGAGTGATTCTGAATTTTCTCTCTTTCTTAAGCAGTAACAAGGTTACTGGGTTTCAATTATGGGCTATGCTAGAATGAAGAGATGAGAATACTAGCAAGCAAGATTGAAATAAATATTAAATGTAAGTTTATTAATTTACTTTTAACCATTATATCTAAGACAGATAGAAATGGACTTCCCTATTTAGTTGATGATGCCTTAATAATATCACTAAAGCGAATGCAAATATTAATTTAAAACGTTATAAGTTCATAAGATTTATGGCTATAAATTATTCACAAATTCGAAAACTCGTTAGTTCTTTAAAAAAAGAGAGCTTTTTACGGTAACGAAATGATGTTGTAGTAAACATAATGTGATGTAATGACAATAAATAATATAACTGAGGTCGCGCGGCGTGCGGGGTGGGGTTGACACTTCTCGATTATCAATCACCCCGAACGCACGTGTAATCACAGTTATAGTAAAATACCAAGTGTTGTGTTTTAATTAACCTCTTAATACTTACCCTGTGATAGAGGATATCACAAGTGGCGACGAGTCTGTCGGTAAGTGTTAATGAGAAAAAAAAAATAGTATTTGATAATCAAACAATAAATAGTGAAATATACAATAAATATGAAAAAGTAAAATTGTAAATAATTAAACAGATAAATAAAATGGTAACACGGCGTGAGTGATGTTTGTGCTAAAGATTATTGAGTAGGTACCTATGCCTACCTATTGTACTTTAAAAACCGTCATTTTATAATCGAGATTGAGAACCAAATAAGTAATGTTTTATGTAAATAATAAATATAAAATATTAAGTTTTAATCTATGTAGGTATTACAAGAATCACGATAACAAATTTTATTTCTGTAATATTGACTGAACCATTATTTTCGTACATAAGTAGGTGGATATCAAATGAAATCGGCGAGCGCAAATCATCATTTATGTTATTCCGTGACCAACTTGTTGCTGTTATTGTCAAATGTAACGATGAGATACTTCATTGTTTGTTGTTTGAGTAGTAAGTCGATTAATGGCTGGTACTAGAATGGTATAAGAACGATTCATATAAAATTGTGGATTAAAATGTTGTGTCTTGACCGAAGACTCAAACGACTATTTAGTAGTCAACAAAGTAAATAAATCTATAAAATATTGATAATTTGGCTGTATGGATGGAACAGTTGCTGAGTCATTATCAGACGATCAGTAATAGTTATTCCCAATGGTTCAACTATCTTGTGAGACATGATGTATATTGTAGCAAAATGCATTTGATGTAGGTACTACAAACATTTAGTTATGTATGACTGCTGTTCACGGGCTACTTACCATCAAGTAACCTACACTTTTGTCTGTATTTAAAAAAAAAAGGGATAAGTACACATGCATATAGTAGCAAATTGGCAATGCCTATTGGTGCTAGAAAGGTACAATATTCATATTTTATGTACAGAGTTTATATAGTAGCAGATTGATTATTTCAATTGGTGCTAGAAATATGATATATAAAATGAAATTATGATTACATTATATGTAGTAGCAGATTGAATATTTCAATTGGTGCTAAGAAATATAAAATGAATTTATGATCACATATATGAAGTAGCAGATTAATTATTTCAATTGGTGCTAAGAAATATAAAAATAATTTGGATCACATATTATTATGTAGTAGCAGATTGATTATTTCAGTTGGTGCTAACAAATATAAACTGTAGTATACAACTCTCACAGTAGTAAACTGACAATGTCAGTTGGTACTAAAAAGAAATCATTTTGTCACAGGACGCCCCAAAATGTCCCAAATACCGCCTCTCGAACGAAACAATTGAGTGCAAAGATGAACCTACTTCATTAGGTTTGAGGTGAGAGAAGTAAAAACGGACTAGAAATTTTTCTAGTATGGTTGAATTCTTTTCGGGTGGTTTTTGTGACAGTTCAAAATTGACAATCCTTGTGACGTTGCCGTAATGAAATTGTTCGATCTTCCATTCGATGGCTTTGACGTATCGAATCAGTTGGTAAAAAAAAAATGTGTAAACAAACTTCCGATTACAAGATGGCCGCTCATATTCATCGATTCAATGTCGATTCAGTAGTATCAATCACTATCAACTGAACGTTCCATTTCTTTGAATCTGTCTATTTAAGATAATAATTTTATGACATTTACTTAATTTATTTACAGTTAATAATAACAATTACACTTTATTAATAGTTCAATGTATAATTTTAAAATAAACAATTTTATTGACATAGTTTTTATTTTCCTAACGCGCCAATTTATATTTTATTAGTTGTAAATAGTTTACGCGTAATGGAAAAGAGAACTGTCACGAAAATCATTCTGGGAAATTCAACTATAGCCTCAAATATAACTAGCTCTGACCGAACAAAAAGCTACATTAGACACTACAAGAAATATATCATTATACCTGATAACCAAGAAAATGAAGATGACTGTGACATATATCAATCAGCAGTAAAAAGTTTAAAAGTTTAAGACGTAGCCGCGTCACTAAAGTAGTAAATGTATATTTTCGAGCGAAGAAGATACTTTAATCGATCAAATTGTAGAAAAATGCAATTCTAAAGATTTAAGAACTTTCTATGTTTTGAAAAGCGGCACACGAGATTTGTTGGAAAAAGATACTGCCAATGCCCTCAAAGTGCTCAAACTCGGGTTTAGCGTTAATTCGGACCTGACTTTATCATTACAAAAGGCTTATGTTTATGTTCTATCTTGTGCGCCAGAGCATTTTCAGAAAACTGTAGAGAGAATCCGCTTACCGTGCGAGGGCGTCATTAATTTCATCGACGGTATCGCGGTGCACGGGAAAGATAATAATGAACATGATGATAGACTCTCAAAGGTCCTAGAAATTTTCAAGGACAATAATATCCTCTTTAATCATGATAAATGCGTTTTTAATGTCAAAGTTATAAAAGTTATTAAGGACATGAGTTATCTCCTGATGGTATTAAACCTTTAGATAAATATATAGGAGTTGTAGAAAATTTCACAGAACCCACGTCTACTGGAAACAAAATCAAAAAGTTTTATTCATCTTAGGAGTTTCACAAAAAACTTGATGAAGTCAGTCATCACGTACTTCGGCTTTAACTAGTTGTTGATAGTTGTTGAATAAGATATTACAGTAGACCAAGAGAAAAGAAAGGCCAGCGAAAAAAAAAAACTCTTGGCACTCTTTTTCAGTCAGAATTATTTGTTTATTTTATTTATCTTTATTAGGGAAACAAACAGAAAAATTGTAACTATTATTAGCTTATTAAAAGTAGTACCTACAGTATCCAATCAAGTTTCCACTATTACCCACTATTATAATTATCAAATTGAAGAAGTGAAAAGTTTCTTAGGACTCATAAATTATGTTAACACTTTAAAATTAGGAAAAACGCAAATCTTAGCCCCCAATGGGAACCAAAACAGACCGAATCATTTTAAGAATTAAAAAAGGCCTTGAGCTATTTCCACACACTGGGATATTATGACCTAAATGATAAAACTACTGTAATTACTGATGCTAGCCAGTAGGATTAGGAGCAGTGCTTATTCGGTCCGACAATAGCGGTTCCCGCGTGATCGCGTATGGTAATAAGAGCTTGACTGATATTGAGAAGCGCTATTGTCAGACCTAAAAAGAAGCACTTGCGCTAGTTTGGGCCGTAGAACATTTTAAAATATAATAATAATAATTTATTTGTACCAAAAATATCACATTACACAACTTATATTATAGGCATTTTTATACATAGCAAACACAATACGACAAAGTCGTTTTCATAGCATCTGCTGCCGAACTAGGTTTATACCCTGTATTTCAGCAGACAACGCCTTCAGCCTCGTATTAAATCGACTAAAATTTCACATAAGTATTTACAAGTTTATATACTATATCCATATCTTCAGTTTCTTTTATGTGTGCTGATTGTATTAGTGTAATGTGTTTGGGTATGATATTTTGAAGATAATCTTGATATGCCAACTTTATAAGATTTAAATTTAGTAAATAGTGGACATTAGGACTTTTTATATATATCTTTATGGCAAAGAATCCTTTGATCTTGTTACCGAAAATAAACCATTGGAGGTTATATTTGGAAATAGATCTAAGCCATGTGCTAGAATTGAGCGTTGGGTCTCGAGCATTTAATTTTAAGGTACTGTATAGGCCAGAAAATCAAATATTGTGGACTGTCTGTCCCGGTTGTGCTTAACGGGGAACCCCACAGCCATTTGAAGATGATTATCACATAAATCAAATCGTTCAATACGCGAGACCTTGCAAAATAGGGATGAATTTACTTATAGAAGCATCTTCAGAGGATAAGGAGATAAAATTTGTAAAAAAACGCTCTTTCATCGAATAGCTGGGTCCCACTAGTGAATATCTACAGGATTTTCCAAACAGAGCTATGGATGCACGATGGTCTTTTGTAAAGAGGGAATAAAATAATTATACCGCTAAGTTTACAACATAAAGTATTGGAGGCAGCCCACGAGGGGCATCCTGCCATTGTCGCAATGAAACCGCGGCTTCGCACTAAGGTGTGGCCCAAAATAGATTCCGATGTTGAGAAATTTGTTAAAAGCTGTAAGGGTATCTTGGTATCTGCGCCGTATCACCCAGTACCAATGAAGCGGCGTGAGCTAATCTCACAGGCTTGGATTGATATCGCAATAGAGTTTTTGGGTTCCCTCCCTAATGGAAATCATTTTTTGTTATAATTGATTATTACAGCAGATACGCATAAATAAAAATAATGTGCTGACACAATTAAAATATAAAAATAAGTTTTTCAAGACTAGGAAATCCACTGACTCCAACAGCTGACAATGGGAGGCAATTTGTCAGTGAAGTGTTCAAATCATTTTGTCGCGAATTAGATATAAAGACTTATTTTACGACCCCATATTGCCCACAACAAAACGGTGAAGTTGAGTGACAGAACCGGGATATCTTAAAACGCCCACGAATAAGCCAAAGTCAAAGGTCAAATTGGCAAGAAGACTTATTACTGTATCTTTCCATGTACAATAGTACTCCTCACTCAACCACGGGAAAAAACTCCATCAGGATTGTTTTTGGTAGGCAGTTTAAAGACAAAATTCCACTTAGGAGCATGGAAGCAATTATAATTCAGAAAAAAATAATATAAAATAATGAAAGAAAAGGGAAAGGAAAACGAGGATAGAAAAAGGAAAGCAGAGGAAGTGACATAGGAATCGGAGAAAAAGTATACGTAAAAAATATGGTTAAAGAAAATAAACTTACTACGAACTTTAACCTAACACCACACACGGTCATAGATCGAAGCGGACGGACTAAATTATAATAAGGCGCCCTTGGTAAACGATCAATCAAAAATTTTGTGATTTCTTATTCGTAAAATACTTCATGTATTTCATCTTAAACAATATTAAATTGAATAATTAAAACTATTAAAAGAAAAAAAAATATTCTATATTTTTGTAGTCTTTGCAACCAATTATTTTAATTAATAGTATTAAGTTAAAATGGCAGTGATTGTAATAGCAACATTTTATAATATTATGTGAAATTGCATATTTGAAAAAAAGGGAAAGGTGTGATGTAATGACAATAAATAATATAACTGAGGTCGCGCGGCGTGCGGGGTGGGGTTGACACTTCTCGATTATCAATCACCCCGAACGCACGTGTAATCACAGTTATAGTAAAATACCAAGTGTTGTGTTTTAATTAACCTCTTAATACTTACCCTGTGATAGAGGATATCACACATAACTTAAGCGCAAAAACAATACAATAAGCGGACCGACCTGACGGTAAGCGACAAGCAAAAGTTTCGACCCACGCCATTTCTTTCATCTGAAAGAACCATTGTTTTACGGCCTTGTTGAGATGTCGTAAGAAGAAATACTTTTGAATAAAAAAAATACTGATTTATTTTCATACAAGGAAAAATAAATCAGTATTTTTTTTGATAGAAACTTTTGAATTTCAATTCATTTCAAAAATAATTGGCAGGTACCATTCTTTGATGAGAATCCTTAGTATGTTTTGTAATTAAAAAGTGATTTCTTTGTGTTGTTCAAAATTGACCTACATCCAGAATTTATAGGAATAATATTGTTTCTCTCAGTAAAAATAAAAGTACGTTTTTGAATAATAAACAAAAACAAGTTTTTACGATGCTTTATCTTAAATGAAACTATGATGAAACACTTTCTCAGTCGCTATTGAACGTCGATTTAAAATATATTATTTAGCCATTAGTCCGATTAACGAAGTGTTTTATGAACTAACTTCCAAAAAAGGAGGAGATTCTCAAATCGTCTGTACGTTTTTTTTGTGTCTTTGTTACACGATATTTCAGACAATTGTGGATGGATTTTGAAAATTCTTTCATATGTTTCATATGATACGGGATATTTCATAGCTAGTCCCATATAAATTTCATCGGAATCGGTTGAGTACTTAATTGAAAAGTTTCGGAGAATGTTTTCGTGGATGACATCATTCTAACTCAGCCAAAGTTTTGACGTGAAGTCGGTTTTTTAATGCATTCGTTGGTTATTTTAAATAAATTCGTTAAGTTCACAGCATGCAGGAAGTAACTTTAGTAAAATATTAGGCATAAGATTCCTGCTCGTGGTAATATGGTTTATGTGTGTTTTAGTTAGCAAGATAAGCAACGTCCAGTGCGGTGGTCGGTACAAGGAAAGGTGACGGCGAACCATTTATTTGTCACAACGAATTACGGGCTCCAGTGTGCACGGTAGTCCGCCATGCGCCAGTCTCTGGAACTGTATACTTGAATAAGTGGTTTGTATGGTTTGTAGAAGCCATTGTAGAATCCTTAAAATTCTAATTACGCTAAATTAGCTATCCAAAGACTTCGGCGTATGATAAAAGATCTGATAAATATATAAATAAATATTTCTAACATTCGCACCATATTACATAGCAAATTAAGTTCCTGATAGAAGTGGTATCGCACTAAATAAAGGGTAAGTAAAGGTAAGAATTACATATGGTTTATAAAAATATTAGAAATCAACTTAAATTAAACAAGTATTCGAAATTCGAACCCTGGACCTTTGGCATAGAAGGTAATGTTACACGAGCCAGTCGTTAAGGCCGTTAACGAAGATGACGATCAGTACAAAAAGAATCAAAAGGAACCGATCAAAATCGATATTCATAACACGAATTACTTTCGGCTCGTTGTGTAATAAGCAAGATTTACATACATAAACGATATTTTATTCAGTTATACCAGTTGTTTATAAGTACATATTTGTGCGTTTGTTAAGAATGTTGTCCAAAAATAAATAATACAAGATCCTGGCTAAGTTTGACTTTCACCCATCTATTTACGCATGAAATACTCATACATTTTCGGGCGTCCTAATAAATTGACAAACATATTGCGAATGGGCCGGAACGGAAATGAAATGAAGTCAAGCTTACTTGAATTTGAATTGATCAAATTCGTGTTTTCATATTTAATTTCAAAATATAGTAAATAAAATACAAAATCTTGATGTTGACTTTTTTTACTTTAGAAAACGTTGTTATCATGCGTTCTTGTGTATACAGGGTGTCCAATATGTTACACAATAGATAAAAATAAACAATAGATGAAATAAATAAAAGTGAAAAATTGGAATAAAACTTTTAACAGTAATTGATTAAATCAACTTAATAGTTCAATGTTCCTCTAATGTAAATCTAAAGTTATGTACAAAATAATCTTAAATAAATTTGATTGTAACGTGCGCACTCAAAATGACAACAATGTAAATATGTGCCAGCTGATCATCTAGTTAGGTGAAAGGTCGCGCGCGCTCGCTTTCTTTGAAATGTATAGATTATTTTATGGAAAAACTAAAACGGTTTTTTGAAGTCGAATGTGGAAGACTATCCCGTTAGTATAGCAGTTAGGTATGTGTTTGGGTACTGGGCCATTTCCTACGTTGGGGGCGCAAGGCTCAGGCTGAGCGCAATCCGCCGGGACCCGCAGGCAATGCCACTGGCGATACCGTGGGCTCCAATTATCGCGAGGGAGGTACACCTGGAGGTTTTTAGTGGGTTGGTTCGGCCTTCTGCCGGATCATCCCCACATACCCCTTGGGTGGTCGGGGACATTATAGCATGTTTTCCTCCAGAGAAAAAAAAGGTATGTGTTTGGGTAAAAGCACAGTAGTTACCTCTAAATTTTCAGTTCGACACTACTCCAGAATTTTATAAATTGTACCTATAATTTATAAAATTCTGGTCTGTAATCGTTTGCTAAAATGTTCACGTTTAAGCAAAATGTTCAGTTCAATTTGTTTGTAGAGTCAGCACTAACAGCTTAAAATGCACGTTGAAGCTGGGTGTGATCAAATCAATGTGAGCAAGAATTGGAAATGGAACAATGGAAAATTCAAGCCATTTCGAAATACGCTGTGACACTGCGCTGCTGCCATTACTGTATTGAAAGCGTAGATTACTATTGCTAAAGTTCATATAATGAAAGCATTGACGGAACAACTTACATTATTTTATGATTTGATCTATAACTTTTGAACTATTAATAAGTAAAATATTATAAGTCAGGACTCGTGACGTTATTTGAATTGATTTACCTTGACCGGTTTGACCGGTTTGTAACGAGAAGATATCTTTTTTCATAAACTACTAGTAACAAAGCCGTCGCAACTAATCACACGTATACGCTAAATATCGTTAAGCCATTTCCAATATTTAATGAAGTTCTTTTTAATCGATAGTCATAAAACTTTCAAGTAAAATCATAAATACACTTATCACGAACAATTATTTCAGAAAATCTGATGGCAACATTGAATTGAAACGCTGAGCATGGCGAGCCCATTAAATTATTCTGAAGGGATAGTGGAGGCCGTAGTATATCATGAATTATTCACAGTGCACTGATCACTGCCAGTATTTCACGAGGCTAACTAAAGAGGTTTGCTGAACTTTGAAATACTTTTTGCCTTTATTCTGTTATGAAGACGCTTGAGAGTCTCAATTAAATTAATACGTTGATTTGAAGAAATTGCATGAAATTTAATTTGCTTACGTTGTGAAAATTTAGAAAACTAGCTGTTGCGCGCAGTTTTACCCGCGAAATTTCAAATCTCGCGGAGATTTTGGGATATAATGTGTGCTATTCAAGACTGTACACTATCACTATGCCAAATTTCATCCAAATCCGTTAAGCCGTTCTCCCATGATTGAGGAACAAACATCCATACATCCAAATTTTCACATTTATAATATTAGTAAGAAGTAAGATTGTTCATGAGTGTTGTTGAAAAATATATTTTTGCATTATTTTAAGGGTATGAAAATAAATCAAATGAAATCCTTGCTCAGTGCGGGGATTGAACCCTCGACCTCACGGATTATAAAATAAAAAAAATATATATTTATTTCAGACCTTGATTCATATTAGGTTAGCGTAGTAGCGTCTTACATTACTGCGCCACGGTTTAAGTAAGTTTTTTTCATTTTTATTAATGCGAATTGAAGTAATTCCATCCTTATAGCAAGATGAAAAATTGTTCATTTTACTGAATTGGATAATCTCTCAATGCAAAGATTTTGTGCAACAAAACGCACATGAATTGTCAAAGAACCAAAACTGAGGTGTTAATAACGTACTACCTAGCTAGACTTATAATTGAAAAGTTTATTAAAAGCTTATGAAGGAATTTCAGAAGCTTTGCCATGTCATGCCAGAGCCTTTGTCTGGCATCGTTGACGCTTTGACCCGACGTATTTTTTATTTAATTGTACTTTTCGGTGCTCGTTCGCTTCTCTAATGAATGACAGCATCGGCTTCGGAGCTCAGGCATTCGGGCTGAAAATTTTGGAACTGCTCTTTTTTGTCGCTTGGTTAAGCAGGTAAACATCATATTGGTACTCATTCATAAGTAACATGTTTATTTTCAAATTTTAAACGTAAGCAGCCAATTTTTTTTAAATTTTAGAAAACTTCTTAAGGTATTTCAACTTTAAATAAGATACTTTCAGCATCATACTACTGAGATGTACAAAAATGTAAGTTGAAATCACTTATAGAGTTTAATTAAGTTTTGTTGTCAAAATTGCAAAAGTTTACCTGCTAACCGTATCTGACACAACACTACTGGGGTAGCAAAATTCTTAGATTTCAAAATTTTGAATTTATTAAACGTTGAATTTATTTATTATTTCAAAATTACATCGTTGTAGTAAATTAAATAGTTTTCACAAATAGGTTTGCCCTAAAAAATCAAGACGTTGACAAAAACAAACTACATATTTACGTTAAATTAAATTTATAAGTATACTACCTTAGTTATTGGTATTTAAAAATAAATAAAAACACTATTTGAATAGACATAACTTCCAACTGAGTGCCGTGCCCTGTTAGGGTGACAGTCAAAACAAGTTTTCACTCAACGTCAAAGTCAAAAGAATCTTTATTTTGTAAGTATATTATTTAAATACCTTTGAAATAAGTCAAACAATTTACAAATTAAACTAGAAACCACCACTTCGGAAAGTCGATCTGTTGAGAAGAAGTGGCAAGAAACTCAACAGAAATCATCTTTTAAAAATACACAATAACAATTAACAACCAGGGAATCCCATCTTCTTGCATCCGGATATCTTATAATTTAAAAAAAAATGTAACACTTATCCTATAATCTATCGAAGGGTTAATCTTAAATATTTTGGAATTTTATTATAAAAGCGTACACACCGACCCTTGAACGAGTTGATGATCTTCTGGAGACTACTATTATATTTATACATTAGGCAATGAAGTACTAGAAAGAAACGTAGATATAGATATAAAGGTAAAGATAGAAGTTCATAGATGTAGCGATAGAGGTGAGAGAGAATACAGATAATGCGGATGGAGATGAGGATAGTCGTGGACAGAGACGGGACACAAACACGGACGTGGACATGGAGATGGGGAAGTCAGAGTCATACCTATCATAAATTAACTCTAAAACTATCATTAGTTATGATATCGTATCTCTGAAATACGAACGATACTTTAAATTCGAGTAGCCTCAAACATAAATTGCAAGTATTCTATTTTGTCGGTGGTAAGTTTTTATCTCATATTCGGCACACAATGCTTTTAGTGTAAAATATTTATTTTTACTGAAGTGTAGTGTTTTTGTTTGTGCGTTATTTTAACAAGACTGTTATGGCGCCGCGCCCTCGTCGTTATTGTATCATAAGATATCGCAGGTAAAGCGAAGTTCGGCGCAGTCGGTAACAGGATGGGTGACCCCCGATCACTTATATCTCACAACGACTTCCGTGCTTCGGAAGGCACGTTAAGCACTCGGACCCGGGTGCTGTATACGTGTATACAGTAGTCGTTAGGGTTTGTCAGAAGCCATCTTGGCATCCTTAAAATTCTGAAATCCATCGACCAGCACTTGGCCAGCTTTGTGGATTACGGCCTGAACCTCTTCATCACCCAGAGGGCTCATTACACGGAGTTGTGATGATGATGATATTGTTACAATACTACGGTATACTACGACTACGATACTACGCAGTTGTAGTATGCCGTAAACTATACTACTATGACCTCTTTGGCGATGATGGGGTAAACCTATCTGCCTAAAATTCTAATATTATTTGAACTTTCAATCGCTTAGAACTATGTATTTAGTAATCTTACGTAAAATTTTGGTTACCATGATCATAGAACACCTTAATCTGCATGTAAAAACAAATAATAATAATAAAGAAGCGCGACAATTTCAAAATATAACATTTAAAGGCAACAAATCGGCAATTTTCATAGAAAAAAATTAAAAGTCGATTATCTCGAAAACCGTTATGTTTGGGGTAAGGTGTTTCATACTTAAATAAGTTAGAAATGACGGGTACTAAACGCCCTTAATGAATCTAAGCCGACTTAAGCAATATCCCTGTATTTTATCTTCTAGGTTCCCCCCTAGTTCGCTACATGGTATCTCATAACACAAGCCTTGCTTATTAATTTTTTATTATTTATTTATTTTATCATAAGTTTTTACAAAATTTTTAGGAATGGCTTATTACTATCTTACAATCTATCTTAGAGAGTATTATCTCGGTAAAAAAATAAAATATAAAAAATAACAATATAATTACAATATTAACAAATTAACAGCAAATATACCGGAGTTTTTTTTTATTAATTATAACTTGGTTTAAAGATAAAATAATGAAATTATCTTAATACTACATTGGTTGAAAAGTTCGCGGCCTGGCCACTAAAAAAAAACTTTTGTTATTTTTTCTGCCGTCATTTTGAACTGTCATTATTCAATTGTCAGCCCGCGAATTTTTAATTTGATATCTTGTTTAAATAAAATTTTACGAATCATATAAATACGTGTGTAGAACAAATTTTCACTAATGGAGAAATTTGAACAACGTGCTGTGATTAAATATTTGTTTAAAAAAAGATTAACACCAAAGGAGATCCATGATGACATGCAAACAACATTAGGGGAATCTGCCCCGTCTTATACCACTGTGAAAAAATGGGTTGCAGAATTTAAACGTGGACGAGAGAACATCGAAGATGACCCTCGCTCCGGCAGGCCAATGACGTCTACGACCGAAGAAAACATCAATAAAGTGTGTGATCTCATATTGAAAGACCGTAGATTGACTATCAGAGAAATTGCAGACACTATAGGCATCTCATATGAACGAACGCAAAACATCATTGTCCATGAACTCGGCTTTTCTAAGGTTTCGGCTAGGTGGGTCCCCAGATTGCTTTCAGTAGAGCAAAAGCGAATTCGACTCACGATTTCTCGCGACTGTTTGGAGATGTTCGAGGCTGATCCACAAGGTTTTCTTGACAGATTTGTGACAATGGATGAAACCTGGGTTCACCACTATACCCCAGAATCAAAACAACAATCCAAACAATGAAAAAAATCAGGTGAACCAACTCCGAAAAAAGCAAAGGCAATTCTGTCGGCTGGCAAGGTGATGGCATCGGTTTTTTGGGATGCTAAGGGTGTCATTATGGTGGACTACCTTCCAAAAGGCGAAACAATAAACTCTGCGTACTATAGCACCCTTCTGCGCCGTTTACGTGAAGAAATTAAACAGAAACGCCCAGGATTACTGAGAAAGAAAGTGTTGTTTCACCAGGACAACGCCCGAGTCCACACGTCTGTCGAGTCTATGGCTCAAATTCGTGATTGTGGTTTCGAATTGTTGCCACATCCGGCTTATTCTCCTGATTTGGCACCTTCGGACTTTCATCTGTTTCCAAACCTGAAAAAACACCTCGGTGGGCAGAAATTTTTAACGAATGAAGAGGTCGAAGCCGCCGTTAACCTGTATTTTGAAGACCTTGAGGAATCTTTTTTTAAAACAGGTATGGAAGCTCTGGAAAGCAGATGGAAGAAGTGCAAAAAGCTAAATGGAGATTACGTCGAAAAATAAAAATATTTTTGTATGTACTTTATTCTGTTTTCTTGACTAGGCCGCGAACTTTTCAATCCACCCTCGTATTAGCCTAATAACATTTTTTTTGTTATACGGGGTGGTCCAAAAGTCGTGGATCAAACGAAACAAGGAGATAAAGGAGTTGATTTCCAACAAAAAATCTTTATACAGCATGATCATTGCTTAATTGTATGAAAATTTATGAATATATTTGTTTCTTTTTTTTCAAATAAAGTACCGATTTTTATTTAAATTTTATTAATAAAAAAGAAGTTGATGCAAAACAACAACACCAAAGGCGGTGTACTGTGACTAGATAATGTATCATTACAAAAAAAATGCAGCTCTGGGTACCAAATTTAAAGGTGAATAATTTTTTTCCGTTAATTGAAGCATTACAAAAAATTACTTCTAATTTTGAGCACATCGTGTGAAAAAAAATGTACTACGGAAAAATGACCCTGTATTAAAAAAACTTGTAAAAATGTTCATTTAAATGAGGTACCTATTACACTTTACTGTTTGACATTTAATTCTGGTGTTATGCGAATTTTTTCATACCAAAGTGCAAATTTGTTAGAATGGAATATTTTAATAAAAAATTCGGAAATCATTTTAAAATAAAAGAACAACAATTATGAATTGGTAATTTTATTACTTACCTATTTCATTTTTACAACAAATATTCAAAATTCTTACCTCTAACCATTAAGCACAATCTAGACTGTTTAAAACAAAACATCAAACCAAGGTGACCTTGACAGTTTGAAGAACGTTTGAGTGAAGACGGCTGTTTGTAACCAAATTTCACATGACCTTGGCGGGTTGTAAACGGCGGCGGTATTTAAAAACACAGACATTCATAGACAACGCAGGTATTACGATTTATATTGAATGAAATGAAAAAGTTTATTTCAGACAAAGATTATCCATACACTTAATATTAGTAAAAAACACAACTTAAACAACTATGTTAGTAAAATTTAAAATGTTCATTTGACTGCACATAAACTGACATCCAATGTTCAGTTAAAGGGCTGTCCGTCCTTGCCGCTATTACCTTCAAGAGAGTGTTGGTGCTGCTTCGCACCCGCGCCCATACCGAAGCAGCTCTCTTTCGAATAATGGCTTGAAAGCCATCTGTTTGCCACACAGCAAACATACCCGAGACGCTGCAGCGCCAAGGCAGCCCCAACAACCTCCTAAAGACATTGTTATACGGGACCCGCAGAGCACTTAGGGCTTTCTTGGTGTAGTTGCTCCATAGATTGCCTGTGTACAAAGTTGGCAAAACGATTTATAAAACTATAATTTTGACCTCGTGAGAACAACGTGCAAACCTACGTGACAGCATATTACCCCTCACATCCAGCGCTCTGCGTTCCCTCTCCAAATCAACATCGTCTGTTAGGCTGTCTGTGACCCAGTGTCCCAATTTTTTTTTTTTACTGTTTGAAGAGGAAGTCCACACAATGATATTGTTGGAACAGTATAGGTTTTTGTGCCTCAATTAAAGATTACTATCTCACTTTTTTACATTATACTTGAGACCATGAGTAACTGCATATTTTTCACATATTCCCAATAATACCTTTAGGGCGTTGATTGAGGGACACAGCAACACCATATCGTCAGCATAGCTAATATTATTAACAAAAACCCCATCTACTGAACAACCCACCCCGGCGCTGCTGAGCTCCTCAATCAACCCATTCACATAGATGTTAAATAATGTGGGTGAGGTTAATCCCCCCTGCCTTACACCACATTGCATCTTATAAACTTCAGAGTACTCACCAGCCCATCGTACTTAGTTTCTTTGGTTGTCACAACAATATTTAAACAGTTTTATGATTTCTAAATTGAAATCAAGTGGGACGACTTTTTAAGACCTATTATGACGTCATATCATTTATTACTGGGAAATACAAACAGATTCAGAGACACCGATGCCACCGATGAAATCGATTATTAAGAACGATATCGATATGCGCGCGGATTAAATCTAGCGGTGACCAACCTTGACGCTTGGTTGGGGTTCGGACACGCAAATACATGCATTTGCGTTATTTATGCAGATGTATGTCTGTGTTTAGGAGAGTGGGTACGCTCGTTATTGTATATTTTACTATATAACTATAACTGACTCGAGTTTTGTAGCTTTTTAGCCTGCGTTTCAACCTTTCCTTCTTTATGTCCTCAATTGCATACAAAACTGCCATCGCGAAGATGTTGCCGACGCCAGAGATCAAAGCGCACTGACAATTTGGGACGTGGCTTAGCGTGACCTTTGTTTGTGTCCTTGTTTGCAACCAACGTTTATAATAGCGTGGAAATAGTATAAAGAGGGGAAGTAGGCTATCTTCATAGAAACGCATCGCGCGCGTCTTGATGTGTGCGCCAAAGTAACTATGCGTCGCCGCACGCACACTTATACAAAATCTCGACCTAACACCACACGAGGTTCGCGCGTCACGGCTTTTCGACACCGCAAAATGAATGAAAAATGTGTGATAATCGCAGGAGCACGTATTGCTGTGTGTTTGGGTGTCTTAATAATTCACCGATCCTAGAATTGTCTCTGTTCAGATTACCTACTGAACAGGAACAGGTTTAATTTCATATTGAATTATATCATAATAATCATTTTATATTTCATATTGAACAGGTTTCATCATCGTTTAGGTAAAACCGACCTCACCAATCCCGTACCCAGACAATAGAAGTAAAAAATACAACTTTCTGACCCTTGCCAACTTATAGGCACTGAATTAAATTTAGCTAAAAGTGACAACCCTGAGACAGTAGGCAATTATATCGCGGATTATGCCGGAGATAGCCTACTTCCCCTCTTTATACTATGGCTTGATGGATGATACTCGAAATTATTTGCAAACAACTTGACCATACCTAACCTTGGTCGGAAGCTTTGTTTTTCAACAGTCTGGCTGGGGCTTTATGCGCAATCTGCACTGCCTAATAAAATTGGCATGTATGTTATCGTACGAAGGCACCTCTGTTATTGAGTACATTAGAATCCGCTTATTATGACTCCGCTTATATTGACCAACCGCTTATTATGACGTGTTTACACAGTGAAGTTTGGTTTTCATATAAATTATATAATTAAGTTGGATATAATGACTCCGCCTATAGTGACATATCGCTTATTGTGACCCTTTTTTATCAAATTTTTGTTCGCTCATAGTGACCGACCGTATGATTTCTAGCACCTTTGGCAGTGTTCGGGAGAGTCACGTTGTACGCAAAGACTTTCGGCGCGTGAACGGCTTTTTTGATTTGAGTCTCAGAGCGTAGATTTGATTTATCTCTATTTTATTCCTTTCTATTAAAATAAATCACATACTAACTTAAACAGTTTATTTATTCTTGCACTACCTATGCTTTGTATGACGTCCGTTTAGTATGACTTGTTTCTTATTTCCCTTCGATGTCATTATTAACGGATTCCACTGTATAAGTCAATAGCAGGAGTATATTTCGCACCTTCAGAATTTTATAGGCTCAATTCAAAAATCCAAAAATCGGTTACCATCCTAGAGGTAATTTTTTTTGTTGTTATTTCACGAAAGGTAAACTTAACTTTACCTATATAGAAACCAAATAACTAACATGTTTAAATACATTAATAATAAATTAAATCAATTCAATTCAATTCAAATTTTTGGTTATAATGGCAACCAGCCGTCGTTACTAAGCGACGTACTATTACTGCCAGTATCACGTGATGAGAAATACACGGTATCACAAGTAAGGTCCAGTTTGCATGGCAAAAATGTGGGGCGCGACGAGGGCAGGACGTTGAATTACCTACGACAAAAAAGACAACACAGTTAGTACCACAACCAACAGACAAAATGATTAAACCCATGGATATTAGTAACATACAGATGAAATAGAACATTTAACTAACTACTTATTTACAGGGATATTTTACACTGAAGGATATATTTACAAAGGATCTTAAGGATTAATGGGTCGTTATAGGAGAGTAGGGTCTTCATGCAGGTTGGTCTGGGAAGCTGAGGGGGCAGGATATCGTAGAGGGACATAGGGAGGAGGGGACAATTAAAAAATATGTGGTCGACTGAACCAGGCTCCAGGCCACAATTACACAGTGGGGAATCACGGATTGCAATCCTGTACAAATGTACTGGAGTGCAACAGTGACCCAACCGAAGTCTGCTGATGATGGAAGTGACTTTTTTAGGCATCTTTTTGAGAATGCAAAACCACGGCTTAGTTGTAATTGTGGGCTGGATGTCCCCATAATATTTGCCGACAGCACTGCGAGACTTCTCCCATTCTTTACTCCATTCTTCAAACATTCGTGGTTTCGCCAACAGGCAGAGATCTTGGGAAAAGCATCTGTAGTGTTCAAGGGAGCCGGATACAATGGAGTCCTTAGCGAAGCGGTCAACAGTAGAGTTTCCCTCTATACCCGAATGACCGGGTATCCAAGCCAGAGTAACACTGATGCCCTGAAGGTTACAAAGGCGTAGGAGATGTTTGATTTGTAGGATGGGAGGGAACTTGGAGCCAAGACGGAAGGAATTACTTCTAAGTGCCTGGAGACAGCTAAGGGAGTCAGTTAGTACCAGCGAGTTGTTCAATCTGTGGTCTAGAACATATCTAACTGCCTCCAGGAGAGCTATAGACTCGCCAGTAAAAACCGTGGTATGGGGAGGACACTTATTAAATCAGTTCAAATTTGAAAGTTTGCAGATTTAAAACTTCATTCTTTATTTGGCAAAAACACGTTTTTTTAATACGTCACTTCTTTTCGGAAGTTGCGATTTATAATACGGTATTACAACAAAAAAATTAAAAGTGATCGCCGAATTTTACTAACGCGTTAATTGAAAATAATAGATGCAGTAACTTAGGTCGATGAAGGGAGACCGATTAATAATGGCCTCTCACTCTCCGAGCAACTCGCATCACAGATATATGTTTTTATCCCGGCTTTCCCGAATGGAAAATAGATGCAATTGTAAACTCTGGTGCTAATGCCGAACCTTTAGACATATTTTTTTATTACGGGACCTTTCAATTTAATAAGACAATTTCGAGTATGGGGATCTGCCTTTGTTCTTTAGGTACCGATAAGATTTTATTTGCTACATTTCTAGTTAGTATGTAGTGGGTTATTTGGAATTATTATCTCATCTCTATGATATTTTTCGAGTAGCAAGATGTATTCTACTTTTTTGTGTACGGGTATTATACCACAGAACTTGAAGAGTTCTACTGGATCGTATCTGTATTTATTTTTATTTTATAAGGTACAATTAATTTTAAGAGCCTATGTTGCAAACTATAAATTTCATTAAGATACGTTTTGAAAGTTCGTCCATAATACTTAAGCCGTACGAGATTGTGCTTTCCACCAGAGCCTTATATATTATCATCAGGACGTCAAATGGAATACGGTGTTTAATGATGTAGAATTTGGTCATGATAGCACGCAACTTGGAGCAGGTTTTATCAATGTGTTTTGCCCAACATATCTGTTATCGATGACTAAGGTGACTTGTTAAATTTTTTGACAGGTGACAGGTCAGTATGCGTTTTGTTTGTGTAGCCAGGTTGTGTGATATAATTTTAAGCTGTTTGTTGTGTGGGCTCAAGTTATACCTGGAGTGTACGTGCATAAGCTTGGTCTTGCCTGCGTTTAGTACAAGTTATCATGTATCATGTTATCATGTAACCATTTGCATGATTGCGGCCAATACATCGTTATTTGCCGCAATCATGCAGGTGTCATTACTTACTTTGAGGCCATGTAGTTCGTGTGATTGTCTGGGGATTAAAAAAACAAAACAGAAATGTCCGAGTACAACATAGAACAAAGTTTGTTGATTTTGCTCATCATGAGCACTGCTCATAGTATTTTACTTATACGCACAAAGAGTAAAACATTTATTTTTTGATTTTCATACACATTTTTACTTGAAGATAATTTCACATGTTTTTTCTAGAACGAAACGAAAATCCGCTGTTTTTAAATAACGGAAATTTGGTCGTCATTAAGCATTACATCAAATATCTTCGACAATGACGTATGACTCTCGTGATCAATCTTCCGCGCTATTCATATTTACCATCAGGTAATATTTTGGTCAAATGCGAGCTTAGATGTGAATAAATAAAAAAGACGTGTGGCACTCGGAGACTGCCGCGGTAAAGCTATTGCATAGCATTTTTTATCAACTTATGCAATTATAATTCTTTTAGCTTAAAAAAATAATTATCTAGGTATATTCTTTTGGGCAAATAGAATACTGATTGTATCGGAAAGCTGATATTGTTACTGATAGATAGCGGGTAGATAGAAAACCAAAAAGAGCGCATTCACGAACACAGAGGAAACGCGAATGATAATGTCATATATCAACAACATGGCGACCATCTATCTGTCAGTCACCTGTCAAGTGTACTTTTTTAAACAAGTTCAATCTTCTTTGTTGAAGTTGTTGGTGATACTATATTTTAATAATTTCACTGTGAAATAACTTATTATAAAACAGGAAATATAATAATGTATGATTTTTCTGTGATTACCTATAATTAAATGTATCTAATAAACTAAAAAGAAACACTATACAAATTTTTGTATTTTTAGTTTGGGGAGTGACGATTCTTCTTTATATCATCTTGGCAGTACTTGTCTGTTAGAAATTATGTTGTCAAGGCATAGCGCATGACATTTACAATACAGACATAAAGTGTTTCCATATCGGTAGCTTCCTATTAAACAATAAGGGTTCGTAATAGGACTCAATTATATCCTTTTTAGCTGGTCTCTTGTATCTAGGTTTTGACTTTGAGGAAACTGTTTTAAAAAAATCTAGATTTTAGAAATCGCGATTGTAAGCCCAATTTTTCCAACCATATCTTATTTCAGTAAATATTAATAAATCGGTAAGTATAATTTTAATACAAATGCAGTTAAAATATCCGTTTAAACACTAAAAATGCAAAAGGCAGAGCCTTGTGATATAATACACAACAGAATGCTAATTAAACGGTACTTTTTGATTAAAAGAACCTCCTAAGAGTGATATTTTTTATGTTTTTTTCTCCATCTGTACACAAAACCTACGAAAATTGACGAAATTTTAAATTGAGAAGGCTCGACCTCAAAGCATTTTTTATTCTATTGAGCTGTTAATTATGAAAGACAGGGGCTGTCTGTGATTTTATTTCTTTGAAATCGTGCTTGCTTATAAACCAATTTACATTACAAATTAGGTAGGCAGTCCTTCAGTTTCCCTTGATGTCAAACAAATAAATTGACAACATCATTATATTGGATTTCTTTCCAGTACACTTTGTTTTGTTTAACAAACATTCATTTTAAGCAAAGTTTGAAAACATGATGAACACAATTATACATATATGACGTGTATACATATATATGATATTCGCTTAAAAATTGCTACAAAAGGTTCTCAATAGAGAAAATCTTCGGGTATTCTCCTTCATATTACCTTTTTAACATACCGATGGAGTAAGGAACCAACTACTAATTTAGTGCCTAAAACTGTTACATAGCTTTGTTTGATTAATTTCTATGGTGTTACTTCTGAAGCAAAGCATGGCGCGCACAATCTTGAATTCGTAACTTAAAGGCCTCTTGGTGAGCACAACTAATAGTGGGGAAGTTAAATTAATGGCTTGGATAACCTAGTTACCCAAAACTACATAGAAAACCCAGAATACACTAATATAAACATAGTTTATGGAGACCACACACAGTTACAAGAGAAGAAAAGTTTATTTTCTAAATTGCCCCTTCTCGGCCTCGAATCTAGGACCTCTCTCACGGTCACACGACCTCACAAACACTCAATCATTGTGCCAGAGAGACCGCTCCCTATTTTAAATATTCTTTGAAACAAAAAAAAAACGCTGCTGAAAGTCTAGATAAACATCGATCTTTTTTTAAACATTTGCATGAATTGCAAAGAGATCTATAAAACTAATTTAAGTAGTGATTGGATCAGTTCTCTGTCGCCTGTAAGCCACAGACACAGACACTGACTTTTAGGCGCTTTGCACACGTAGCAACTTAAGTTTACAAAACTGACAACTTAGTTGAGGCAACCATCAACTTTTTTAGAAATTGCCACTTGCTACAACTAGAGAATCTGCAATTGATGCAACTGGTAACCTTGTTGAAGCAACTATCAATTTTTGAAAATATTCTAAAGGTTTCCAGTTGCAGCAACCACAAATTGGGCTTTGCGGTTGTCGCAATTTTATGTGAACCTGGTTTGTTAGGTGAGTCCACTCAGTATTACGATGGACACAGGAGAGACAGCACTCGTTTACATTATATTACGTTGGCGTCGCCGACACGGTTGCAACTACAACAAATTATTCGCAGCAATTTGGATTCATCCCTTATTGCAAGATAGGACTAGATTTATTAACATAAATGAGCTTCAGAAACATAATGACAAGTTTAAACAATATTTTAAAATGTCTGTTTACATATTTAATAAGTTGCTGGAAAGTGATTTAAAATGAAAGAATACAGTGATGAGGGAAAGTATATACCCCAAAGAACGACTTGCCATTGCTGATTTTAGAAACTTTTGTTAGTTGCGATTGTCAATTGAAAAAACCAGCAACTTAATCAAAGTTGCTAATTGCGAGTTGCTGCAATCAGAAACTAACTCCTAACTAGAATTGCTGTATACGCAATTCCATTGGAATAATATATGAACAGGGAGTTGTCAGTTGTCGGTTGTCGCAACAAGGCGCATGAAGTTTATCGTCTGCTAAGCGCCTTAATCAACTTGGTTATTTTTCTTAAAGAAAATGAATTATCTTAATACCAGTGAGGCTTATTGGATTTGAGATATTCTTAAGGGACTTTGACTTTAAACGAATTAAAAACAGTTTTTTGTTGGAATATTGTTGTATTTTATAAGACAAGGTGTTGTTATGTTTTTATTATTATTTTGCTACTGTAGTGTTATTAAATTAGTAAAAAAACATATGTAAGTCGAAAATAAATTGCCATATCATCTTACACTTTAATTTATAAAAACTACTGTAATCTGCTAATGCAATTCTTTACAATATAAGACCTGTATACTAAAATCTTTCTCAGAAATTGTGCATTGTTACGGTAATATTATCTATACAGGGTTGATTTGTAGTCACCGGCCAAATTTTTTTTACACTATAGGTATCATTTATAGAAACGATTTTTGCAAAAAAGAAAGTACTACATTTTTTTTTGTGGTACTACGTCGTAGTATTATCAATGAAATACCGCTTGATATACCGAGTATATGAAGCTTAAAATACCGCGTAGTAGGTATGTTCATCAACAGCGACTATTTTTTATAAAGTTTGTGGTTCCATATTTATACTTTTTTTGTACTGAGCGACGCTAAAATAAATATGCAGGTACGTCTATATCGTATCAAAGAAACTAACATTTCAATTTGGCCCGTGACTAAAAAACAACCATGTATATAGTATAACTGTGGCATTGTTATTGACTTAAGCATAGATTGATATAAATTCTCCATGGAGGAAAATCAAAAATCCATTCCCAAGTAGAGTTCAATTTTGAGTTCATAATACGAACCTTAAAGCTCTTTAGCGTAGCGCAGAATTTTTTATACACCATATGACGATAAAAGAAAACTTTTCTTGAAATATCATGTTTTATATTCGTATTTATTGATTTACTTAAATAAAAATTAAGGCTGGTAGGGCAGGATAAAAAACGTATCGGTCAATTGGCTGGCCAATTTCATTTATTTCGGTCCTTTTCATAGAAAAAGCTAAAACTTTGCGGTATGTCCGGGGTTATTATTTCAGCCGGGAATCTGTATCTCATACATGCCTAATTTGTTGTTCTAAGGAAATAGCCGTACTACCGTAATACGTAGGGTTGCCCTTTGATGTCATAGAAGCGATGAACAAATAAAGACAGCAGGAATATTACATAAACTTGTAGTACGATAACAAAGACATTCCATTAAAATGCAGAAAATATCAAAATAAGTTATTGTTTTAAAGCAAATAACAATAAATATAATATAAATTACCTGTTATGAACTGAATAGGGTAACCTATCTATGTTTCGAAACTTTTTTGTTCGAACTTCAAAACATCGAAATCGGTTTAACGAAGTTTTGGATTGGAGCTTTGGAAGAAATAAATTTGCTTTACATATGTTTCATGTTGTATAAAATATATGTAAGCAATTAAAAGCCGATAATCAAAAAAAATTTTTTTCTTTTTATAATTGATTTGCCTACAATAATTTTCTTTTCTAGATGTATTAAATATCCAAGTAACCTTATCCCTTTTCTTACAAACGCACTTATTAATTGTCAACATTTTCATCGAAATAAAAAAATATTTATGTATCATCTGAATAATCTTAACTTTAAAACAATTACATGCGTAGTCTATATGAACCTCTCGTGTGTCGGGCTTAAAACGAGATCGACCACCGTTGCATGTCAGAAATCTTACCTATTGTCAGTTTTTCCATAATGTCCTGGATTTTTTTCATTACAGCATAAACAAATTATATATTTTTGGAAACAAGATAACATTATTGAACTGACTGTATATGATTTTTGTTAAAAAATGTAACTGAATAAAAACAATCTAAGTTTAAATAAAAAGTAAAAAAAAAAACTTTTTTTTTTTGCATATTTCTCCAACAAAATTCTTACTATATTACCAACATAGTAAAAATTTTAAATATTTTACTATGTTGGTAATATAAATAAATCATAAAAATAAGACGCAAAAAGATTTATTTTTGTTAGAATACCGAGAATACCTAATGTTAGTGCGTAACTATTCCACCCAAAAGTTTGACAGCACTACAAGCCTGTCAGTGCGCGAACTTCAGTCAGACACGTATTTCTAATCTTTTAAGCATGGGGGCTAGCTAAAACGTCAAGGCAAAATAGTTAGCCTATTTCTTCCTGGACGATTTATAATTCATAAAAGAGAGATAGGCTCTGTATTTCGTAAGTTAAACAGAATTTTGTACCACAAGTAGCGTCTTGCTGTGCCACGGTGGTTTTTTTTCTTGCCGTGGTCATAATAATTTAAATTATTTTAAGAACTGTTATTAAAAATCTTTGAAATTACTGTAAGATATTTTATTAAATTCAAATCTTTTCTAATTTCCGTTAGTTTTTTTATTCTTTCATCCTTATTCACATATCTTGCGGTGATCCTTAATCGATCTCAGATTTATTTAGTATTGATTCTTTTATTACCTAATTCCTTAATCTTAAAAATAAAACTGTTCCGTTACTGACTGAATGACTCACAACGTACAACCATAACTTCAGGCTGTAAAGAGCTAAAATTGGAACATAGAAAAACATAGGATGTGCGGGAGGATCAAGGAAGGCATTCCCCAAATACCCACGGGAACGGGAAATAAGTATAATTTTTTTTAGTTTCTTTAAAAAAATCTTACTCCTTGACTGTACGGATGTAATACTTATCATAAAGATTCTTCAATGGGCGTCTATTTGTATTATGGAAGGAATTCCCGAAATGCTAAAGGGAAGGGGAAGTATTGTACTTTTTAGTGTGTATGAAAAATGAAAAATTTTATTCCTTGAGTGCACGGAGTTGATACTTGGCATAAAAGTTCTTCAATGAGTTACTGGTTGGGTTAACAATGTTTATGCGCATGCCAAGTTGCGGGCAAAGGTTAGTCAGTACATAAAACCCTGGTTTGCTTTTATCTATTATTTGGTTGATATGGTGATGCCATGCTTCTGCTGAATTTAGTTTCAAATTTAGCTATAAACATATTTTGTCTTGTTAGATCGACCTTTGAGTGTTTTTATAAAACCGGAGGCGCGAAGGGAGATGCTCACCTCCACAGCCTCGGCTTTTTGATCAACTACGGCGACCAAGCTGGGCCGCTGCGGCTCGCCCGATGTGTTCGCTTTGTTACGACGGGAGGGGGCTGCACTTCCCGCTGCGCCGCCGGAGATGTTTCATTTTTAAATTGATACCATGAAGATTAATAATCTAAGATTACTTTATTGTATTTATTTTTAAATCCCTCAAAAAAATATCCCGGACAATCAAACCAACTACAAGGCCCCAAACTAAACAGAAATGGGATACCATGTAGCGAACTAGGGGGGAATCTTACTAATATTATAAATGTGAATCTGAGGATGAATGGATGTTTGTTCCTCAATCACCACAAAACAGCCAAACGGATTTTAATGAAAGGATTTTAATTGATAGAGTACAATCTGGAATAGCACATAGGCTACTTTTTATCCCGAAATTTCTGCAGGAATCAAAATTGCGCAGGTAAAACCAGATAGTCTAGAATATGGATAAATACCCAGCATTTTGTTTTTCTTGTTCCATGCGGGAATAGAACCCGCGACCACTGGCGTCTGAGTCAGACAGTGTTACCCTATCGCCAAAGTGGTCGTCGAATATTATAATATATTTTTTTATCATCTGACTACGGCGAAGCAAAAGGGGGGTTATGATTTTGACCTGTATGTATGTATGTGGGTATGGATGTTCATCTGCTCACTCACAACTTCTAAACTAGTTACCATAGTTGGACAAATAAGGTGTCCTTGAAAGCCTCTTGATTGTCCGCTGGTTATAGGTTACGTGACGTCATGTTAAATTAACTACAGCGCCCTCTAGAAGACTAAAAAAATCGATGGTTTCGTGTGGGGTATCAAATGAAAGAGATTTTTCAGCACATTTAAATTATATAAACACTATTACTCCAAAACCTGTGAAATACAAATTAAAGTAAAAAATAAATAAAAAATTGTTGATTGTTTCGTATGGGGTATCAAATGAAAGAGTTTTTTTAGCACAGTTTATGTAAATACTATTACTCAAAAATATGGAAAAAAAAGTTTAAAACTAAAACCTGACTACTTAAACCCGCTCTAAAAAGTAGGAAACAAGTACTAGTCTCCGCTGAAATATTTATTAGCCGTGGTCGTATGCCGCCTATTATAGCAAAACAGATTCATTATAATACCTACTAAAATAAAACAATGTGGCATAAAATCACGGCTATCCTGTAAACATATCTCTATCAGTATGACATATAAAAATACATAAATATTTCAGCGGAGACTATTGCTTGTTTCCTATTTTTTAGAGCGTGTTTGAGTAGTTTGGTTTTAGTTTTTAAACTTTATTTTTATAATATAGAAAACGTTTTATCGGTAAAATAAAACGTCCATCATTAATATCAATGGTTGAGTAAGATTTAAAAATATACGGAATTTGGAAAAAAAGGATATGTCGCCAAAAAACTAAAACTGTAATGTTTGAAAGTTTCAGTAAAAATCGATGAATTTGGTTAATTGTAACTTGTCATTCTATTTTCTTATATTTACAGAAATAAAACGACCTAGATCGTCCCCATATAATCGTTTTAATATGAATTAGGTTAACATAATTATTTATATGAGAAAACTCAGATACTACGGCCCTTATTCTGAATCAAGGTTCAATCTTGAGTCAAAGTATAAATCACTGTTTTATTGTTTACTTACGTGATGCTCAATTTTGAGTAACTTCTTATCATACAAGCCTACAAACATGTGCGCGAATTTAAGTTAGTTTTACTGAAGCACCCGTGTCGGGCGCTTGTTCGCTGTTTAGACGGAAATGTTAGCAAAGCAATCTAGTTCTAATTGAAAAGGTATTTACCCATGCGTCTCCCGCCGAACCTTACCGTTGGAGGGTACTTGTGTTTGTTGCCAGTATATTGCACTGTGGAGTGTAAATTCTGTTGGTATTATAGCGAGGGTTTAATTTCGATTAGCAAATATCAATAACAATATATGGTAAATTTATTTGCATCCAAAGCATTAGAATCATCTTTGTTTTCTAGTGTTAATGTGTCTTAATAAATCTAATTTATTAAAAACTACCCTTTTTTGAAAATAAAGCCATATAGCTCAGATCGTAAAAGCACTTAGCACAAAGCTTGTCGCAGTAAAAATTTAAACACTTGACACCCATCAACTTTTGTTTTATATACATAATTTACCGAATCCAAGTAATTCTGACTACTTATTTGGCTTTTATTTTTGAGTTCCTGATATTTCAGCGTGTTACAAACAAAAGTAGGTAGCGATAACAGTTAGGGACGACAGTTGGAGACAAATCGGTCTGCTCCCTTTATTTTTATTTTTGAACCCCAGCTTTACAGAAATCTTTTAGCGTAAGCGATGAAAGTTTTTTTTTTTAATTTTACTAACTCCTTATTACGACCAGACACGATTACATCTTGAGTGACAATTTATTGACAAATAGAAATAGTTTATATACTTAAATCTACGTGTATAATTAACTTTGTTAGCAATATTTTACCTTATCTAAAAGGTAGTAAGTATCTATTAAATGTGCACTGGTCAACATGTTTTTATCAAGCACGTTTAATAGATATTAATATAATATTCAATCTCTGTGCGTCACGCTCACGTCTGAGGACGCCATAATCCTCATTACTGGGTTTAAAACTAGGGTATAAATTACAAAAAATAAATCACGGTCCATACAGTCTCTGACTGTTAAACAACTTTTTGTTAGGTATGTGAATGTATAAAGATGATATTTTCATTGAAATGCTGCCTGTTTATATCTAAACTATTGATGCAGACTTGATTTAATTATATCAATAAAGAATGCAGGAAACGAAGTTTCACTGTCACTAACTGTGTCATAAATTGTCAAAGCGGAAGGCGTGAACATGCACAGTAATAATCAATGAATGCAGAGCATTAAAAAAACCGACTTCACGTCAAAACTTTTTCTGAGTTGAGAACGTCATCAACGTAAACATTTTCCGAAATCATACATATTTTTTCAAAAGTTTAAAATTTTAAATGACGTACCAAACCGATTTCATCAACGTAAACATTTTCCGAAATCATACATATTTTTTCAAAAGTTTAAAATTTTAAATGACGTACCAAACCGATTAATTTATATGGGACCAACTATGAAGTATCCTCTATCATATGAAACAATAATTTTCAAAATTAATTCATAATTGTCCGAAATATCGGGTAACAGACACAAAAAAGCATACAGACGAATTGAGAACCTCCTCCTTTTTTGGAAGTCGGTTGAAAAAGAAAATTAGTCAACAATTTATAGAGCATTCAAAACAGTGAATTAAAACGTAATTGTTCTTAGTTATTTGTTTTGTAAACAGGATCAAAGATCTAATATTTCATATACACGACCGAGCGTATAGCACTTGTATAGGGTTTGCGAAAAAATGAACAAAGCCCGATTTAATTTTTTTTCTTGCATTCGACCCTTTACTGTCGACTCTCGTTTTTCCAACAACATGAATTTTACATGAAAGGTTTTGAACAACCAATAGACATTGTTCTGTGTCCATATGCGAATGAAACTTCTGTTCATTTTTCGGAATAAAAACGTGTTTCTGGAATCGTCGAAATGTGGGACAAAATACCAGACACTTTTAGTGCTTTTCAGTAGAAGTATTTTTGTTAGTTACAAAATGACTATATTTTTTTGCCTCGGTGGCAAAAATTTGCTACGCTGCGTCTCCCAGTACGTGGCCGCCACTCGAGAACTTTTCTGCCCCAACGGCCATCTGTTCTGCTAGCTATGTGCCCTGTCCATTGCCACTTTAGCTTTGCAATCCTTCTGGCTACGTCGGTGACTTTAGTTCGCCTGCGAATCTCCTCATTCCTGATCCTATCCCGCGGGGAAACTCCATTGCCCGCTGAGCGACTTTAAGGTTCTTGATAAGGCCCATAGTTAGCAACCACATCTCAGTACGTCATCACTGGCAACACACACTGGTCAAAAACCAGTTCAGACACTGCCGTATTTGGGACAGCTTACTTTGTTTGTATTGAACCCAACATTTCTCGACATTTTATTTTATTAATTCCATGACATCTGACCTCATTATACTCAAAGAATTGTGATGACGCATTTTGAATATTTAATTAAAAGAATACCTTTAAAAAATTCGGCCGTCGAAATTTAATTATCTCCCACTTTTAGCTTTCAAACTTCAATAAGAAGTTGCATGAAATTTAACTGAGCCGCCAAATAAAATTGAAGCTACCGAAATTCCTCTGCCGGAATTAACTGCTGCGTATTAATTTTCATTTGTTTTAATTACTTTGTCTTGATTTAAATTATTGATTCAATTAACCTCAAGTAAAGGGCTGTGTCGGAGGGGAAAGAGAAATGGTAAAGACAAGCAGAATATATTTTAATAATGGAGATAAGAAGTTGAAATTCTACTAAATATTAAAAAGCTTTTAGTAGCGCTTATTAATTTTTTTACTTATGTTTGTTTTGCTGCGAGTCAGTTTTATACTGAAACGCTGAATAAACGTCTAAATAAAAATCGAAATTAAAAGTTATGTACACATGTTGCTTTGTTTTTATGGATATGTGAAGTCTGAATAAATAGGCTGTTTGCTTATTTAAAATAGTATATATTTTATTGATATTTTAAAGGATCTGCAAGTGGTAAGGGTCTGCAAGATGTATGTACCTCTCATAATGGTTTTCTACTCTATTATCCTATATTCATTTCTATGTTTAATTGTTCGAAAAGTTTTTTGAGAAATTAGATCCTATCCAGCTCCGTACCCATACGGTAAAATGGGACCATATTACTTTGATCCTACACTTTTCCCCTCTGATTACCCAGGCTGTATCTCATAAACCATTTGAAATTGTGGCCACTATAGCTACAAATACTAAAAAATAGAACGTAATAAATAAAAAGAGGCTCCCTTACCAACAGAGATGATCTTTTAGCAGTTCCTACCGTACTAACTAGATGGCGTAGTGTGCATATTATATCGCGTGAATGTTTGTTTAGTTTTTGTGTCATATTATGTATCATCATCAAAACTCCGTGTAATTAGCCCACTGCAGGGCAATGAGTCTCTCCTGTGGGTGACGAGGAGGTTTTTTTGACCGTAATGCACCAAGCTGGCCCAGTGCTGGTTGGTGGATGTCAGAATTTTCTGGGTGCCGAAATGGCTTCTGACAAACCCTAACGACTACTGTACGCAAGAATACAGCACCCGGGACTGACTGCTGAGCACGCTCATTGAAGCACGGAAGTCGTCGTGAGAAGTAAATGATCGGCGGTCACCCATCCTACCCTCACCTTGGCTGCACCGTATGTCGCTTAACCTGTGATATGATTTGCACAGTAATCACGGCGCCACAACGACTTTATACTTTAGACAACGATATTATGTATGCATTATGTAAATTCAATTTTCGAATTGCTTTCTTAGAATACAATTGTATAGCGTTGTCTAAAATGGTGAATTTATTCTACTTATGGTTGGTAACCGCTTCTTAGTGGACAGTGACAGTACGGAACCCATCGTATGCGAGTCAACTACTTGCTATAAAGCTAAATATTTCAGAGTTTTTATTTGTTTGAACACATATCCTGGAATATATCTATCAAATTTGAAAAAGTGCTAAGTCCAACTGTAGGGGAACATACACTTACAGTTTTTAACAATGCTCTTTAATAATAAAGCTAAACTACATCACATTGTAAACAGAAGATATTCAACCATTTTAATAAAAAAATCCATCGCTTGCAAGCAAAAGTATCAAATATCACCTCATTATCGTTTCTCGAATCGAAAGTGTCTAATCCAATTTACTTTTCTGTCTATCCCCGCTGATCTTGATAGTATACAGGGTTAATTTTAATTAACGCATCACCTCTTGCGGACAAGCCTCTCTTCAAGCCTCTCCACATCAACCCCAACAACAACAACAAAATATATCTAAATACTGGCATTTTAATTCCTTCATAAAAATGTGTGAGAATGTCGTTAGGGTTCTGTACCAGTTAGCCAGTAAACAGACAGTTCTAATATATCAATAATAAAAATGTATTTTTTATTGATGATTTGTCATATAAATAATGTCTATTTTTACCAGCTTTGTACCAGAAATAATAATTCAAACAATAAATCTTCCGATATAATAGAAATTATTATTTTAAATCGCCAGGTGTTTGACTTTGACTTTGACTTTGTGCAAGGTCCAAGTACTTGCGTTGCTTTTCGGTGTCGGCCTACACGAGGTTCTCGTCATGTGGGATAGATATGTCCACCAAATACACCTTGGACGATGATCGGTCCATTAACACGATGTCAGGTTTATTCGCTAGAATAGTTCTGTCTGTAATAATGGGCCGATTTCAGTAGAGCTTGGTGCTGCCGTTTTCGAGAACGGGCTCCGGCGTGTACTGGTAATAAGACAGTTTCTGATTGGTGAGACTGTATTTCAGAGCGAGCTCTTGGTGGAGAATCATTGCTGCTTGGTTATGTCTATGCAGATATGAGACAAGAGCTCGCTCGTTGGCTAGAACTGAACAACCCGAAACAACATGTCTGAGGGACTCGTCAGGTTGGCGGCATGCGCGACATAGGTCCACTGTGCCGTCCCTCATGTTTGAGGAGTCCCAACCCGGTGCGAGGTATTCTACAAAAAAAATACATCTAAATACAGCAAAGACACCGAAACGTCGAGTCAAAATTTAAAATATACGCGATAAATCCGGTTAAAAAGTGTTTTATTTAAAATACATCTTCGTTCTGAATGCTGTATCGTCACTCCTGTCGCGAGTCCACTAGAGTATATAAGTGGCCATTCGTTATTACTTTATTTTGCATAAAAACTATAGTTATTTTACTTAGCAGAATAATTCATTTAAATTAAAAATATCTTTATTCACAAGGTTCACATGGAAAATATTATTTCAAGGATTCTATGGACATACTAAATAGATTTCTATTAAAAGTTTTTATTTCGGAGTTTACCCACTTGCTAAGGTTTTTTCGATACTATCAATTTTTTCGTCTTGTTGAGGATCACCCTATCTTGGACTTCAAATTGGGGTTATATTTATTCAGGACAAGATGAATTTAGGGCACACCCTAGTTATCGGCCTCTAGTTTTATTGATCCCATAAAAAAGTTCAATTGATTTCGGGATAACGTAATATTTATGAAAACCATTAAATTTATATTCAGAAAAAAATCATACTGTTGTACAATCTACGAGTTTTTTTCCGCAACTTAACGCTAAATTACAATCCGGAATAAGATTTTTCGTACAGACTAAAAAGTCGTGTAATTCCCGTTCCCCGCAGAGTTTCAGGAATTCCTTAAACATTAAAACCAGACTCCTATTGAAGCACTTTTGTACTTAGTATCACATCCGTGCACTGAATTAATAAGATTTTTCATATAAACTAAAAAGCCTTATATTTCCCGTTTCTGAGAAATTTCGGAAATTCCTTCTATAACACGAAAATAATGTATGTTCCAAATTTCAGCCTTTACGTAAAGTAGTTACAGCTGTACATTGTCTGTCAGTCACTCAGTCAATAACGGAACAGTTATTATATTAAGATGCTTTAGAAATAGCGTTATACTAAAAATACATAATATATTGGAAAACACGTTTTAGAAAAAACGATGATAATAATCCCTGGACAATTAGCACTTAGTTTTTTTTAAATTACGTAATTATGTTAACTTTGTAAATGACAGCATTCAGCCCAAATAGGCCGCTAGGCCTTTTTGTGTAAGTAAAAGAAACTTAAAATAACCTTGATGCCTTATGTATCAGGATTTAATCCAACTCATACAATTTAACGTTTTATTTTGTACTGTGCTCAATTAAGACTCTCTACGTACTAGAATAGAATAACAATAATCAATTGAATATTCTTCTGACAGTCCTATTGACCACTCTCAAAAACTTTGCAATGTTTTATCGATACTAATATTATAAACCTGAAGAGTTTGTTTGTTTGATTGAACGCGCTAATCTCAGGAACTAGTTCGAATTGAAAAATTATATTAGCTATAGGCTATAAAACATCACGCTGCTGTGACTAATAGTAACGAAGTTACAAAGGAAAATGTTGCGAAAACGGAGAAAATTATTCAATTTTGAGAGCTTTCATAGCGTATGCTGCATAAACTGTTTAAGTTACGTAAAAATAATGCACGACGAAACTGTTTCTCTTTAAAAGTTCTATAAAAATGTCCGCAACAGCATATACATCTTTTAAGTTTGACTCACAATAACCTTTTTAATGGTTAAAAATCGCGTTCGACATTAATGTATGAATGTGCGATGTAGTTTTATCAGAAAAGTATTAATCCTTATCCAATTTAATACGTTATTTATCATAAGTATTTAATTGTGAACAAAATTGTCTTTGATATCACTTAATTTCAAACAACATCTTAGGAGATGAGTCATTTATAAAAAAACAAAATAAAAATTTAGAAAAACCCACGACGCGACGCTTACAAAGTAATTGAAAAAGAATAAAATAATTTAAAATCCCCCGACTGAAATGATTTATGTGACGAGAGATAATTAACGTGAAAAGCTTTTTTAAAAGTTCACTTGATCTCACACAGAGTCTGTCATATTATGAACAACATACTATTCGTTTTCATAGCACTTCCCTACGCTTACCTATTCGGTTCTCGAAGATGTAGATGTCGCAATAACATAGGTATTCAACTAACACATTTAATAAACCTCTGCTTTCGGGAAGGAATTTTTCCGTCTTCTCTTAAGCAGTCTTTAATTACTCCCGTATACAAGGATGGGGATAGAAATGACGTGGATAATTATAGGCCGATTTCTGTTTTACCGGCTATATCAAAAATATTGGAAAGAATATTAAACTCTCGACTGCTTAAATATTTAACTGATTATAAAATCTTATCTTCCTCACAGTATGGATTTAGACGAGGCATATCCACTGCTGATGCTGACATTAAGCTAAGCTCAAACATAACGAAGTATCTGGATAAGGGTGAAAAGTGTCTTACAGTGTTTCTTGACCTTAAAAAGGCTTTTGACACCGTTTCTATCCCAATCCTTCTATATAAACTAGAAAAAAATGGAATAAGGGGTTGTCCACTAAATTTATTCACAAGCTACTTGAGTTCAAGGACGCAGAGGGTAAAATTGCAACAGTGCATTAGTGAGGATACTTCGGTTACCTTTGGAGTTCCGCAAGGTAGTGTTCTGGGACCAACGCTCTTTTTGGTGTACATAAACGACCTCTGCAAAATGAATATTGAAAAAGGAAAGCTATGATCCTATGCTGACGACACAGCTATAATCTTCTCCGGTAAAACATGGGATGCTGTCAGGTCTAGTGCTGAGGCAGGAATGACTGAGGTGGCTCTCTGGCTGAGACGTAACCTGCTTACGTTAAATACCACAAAGACAAATTACATATGTTTTAGTACTGTAAGTAAAAACCAACCAGACAAAACTTTTGACTTAAGAATACATGACAGTGACAAAGTATGCGATCGTAACTGTAACTGCCCAACAATAACCAAAGTTTCAAATATAAAATATTTGGGAATTGTTATTGATCAGGGTTTATGTTGGCATCCACATCTAGAGCACGTGACTGGTAGAATAAGAAAATTTACATGGATTTTTAAAACTTTGAGACATGTGGTTTCTAAAGCCCAAATAAATAATGACAAAACATGTAGCCTTCTAAATCAGATATACATTTCACTAGTTGAATCTGTTATATCATATTGTATAGCTGTATGGGGTGGTTCTGCAAAAACCAAAATGATTGACGTGGAGCGAGCACAACGCGCTCTGATAAAGACTATGTATTTCAAAAATAAAAGATTTGAAACGGATAACCTATATTTAATTAGTGACCTATTGTCAGTTAGAAAACTTTACATAAAACAAACTATACTATTAAAACACAAAACCATACATTATAATTATGACATAAACTCAAGGAGAGGGAGGAACGCTGGATCACATGTGCCTAAAATTAAAACAAATTTAGCCTATATTCAGTACTAGCTGTGACCCGCGACTTCGTCCGCGTGGATACCGGTTGTTGGAGTTGGATAAATACTATTATTATATTCTCCTTGAAGTTTAAACTTACCTTATTCAAAATTTAGTCAAAATCGATTCAGTAGTTAAGCTGTGAAAGCGTTACTGATAGATAAACAGACAGAGTTACTTCAAAAACTGTTACAACAAAGCTGTGATCCGCAGTTTCACTTAGGTGTTTTGTGAAAAAGTATAGGTAGGTAAGTATATTACAAAGATGATGCCTGCGACTTCGTCTGTATTGAATTAGTATTTCGAGTAGGTTATTTTCTTCTCCAAGGTCCTAAGTACTATCTTTAATAACAAAAATAAAAATGAAGAATCTTCGCCCATATAATATGTATAACTCCTAACCACAAACATAGGTAACTATATTAGGCACCTTGCGTTATAAACAAATCGGGTGCCAAAGTGTCTTAAATTTTACATATTTCATGCAATACCTATCTTCATTAATTAAAGCTTATTGTTATTCTAGGTAAAGCTATATTACTGTAAAGTTCAGAAGAATACATTCGACAGTTTTTGCGTAAAAGAGTAGCAAAGATCCATCCATCCAGCCATTATCAGTGTATAATGTGTATCTATCTATAGTTATGATTGGCTACTTTTCACGGTAAAATGACTGAGCCAATATGAATGTAATTTCTTTTGGTAGTTAACACCTACCTACGGTACTTTTTATTCTACGTCTAAATCTACGGTTTCTAACTTCCAAGAGCTAGAAATGATCACGAAATAAATAAAACCTTGAGTCCCATTATTTTAAGTTTAACTTTCTTGCAATATTATCTCTGTATGTACAGAAGGCAGCACATCAAGTCTTACAAATCTGTAATTTTTTTTTACTTGAATCTGAAATCTATGCCCTCGACATTACCTAAATTCAAATTGTTTGGGGAAATTTGACAGGTAATGTAATGCTTGACCTGCTGCCATCTGTACCTACCTGTATTAAATCGCGCAAGAAGCTTTATTAATGATTTAGCCCTATCAACATAGCAAAATTTTCTACTGCATACCAACTATTTTTCAGATTTATTAATTTTAAGCCCCTAGTACTTTTACCAGGAGTATTTCCTTAGAATTCTTATTCCCATGTTTATTTTTAGTGTAGTTCAGTTTCTTTTCTTCTGGCTATCCGAACGCTTTTACATCTAATCTACTAATGGCACGTTACAATATCAAAAACACTGTTCGTTCGTTGCTTCCACGCTGGACTGGGAGCAACAGAAAATCATAGAATGTACCAGTTGCTTCTCTTTCCGGGCATACCTTAAAAGTCATTTTAGGGATAGAGGTTTTATTGGATAGAGATTCTTGTCAAATTACTACTTACTATTATTATAACTACCTACCATTCGTTTGTAGTAGCTTTTACTCATGTAAAATATTGAAATCCAGCATTCATTGATTTTGACGACAATTTAGTTATAATTTAGGTACCCCTAGAATAATTGACTAATTCGAGTGAGCCCCGCTTGGTAGTAAACTGACTGTCTCGGCTGACTGAAATTTGCTGTCAAATATCGCTACTGCCAGCGGTGACGCGTCCCGAAAACATTCTATAAAGAGCCAGTTCTAGACCCGCAAACGGGTTTATGATAGAACTGGCTTGGCTTCGGTATTCGAACTCATTTATACTTACCATCAGGTGAAAATGAGGTCAAATTCGGGCTTATTCACCGACTTGAAAAAAAAAACTTAGTATTTTTAATAGTTTGGAATAGAAAGTTATAAAATTAAACTCGTGGGTAGTCTAACTCCCAACCGTTACAAAAATTTGGTGGTTCATTCAGAGAAATCTTATTTCCAAGTGAAATAATAAAAGTTGGGTGAATATGGTCATAGGCACCCAGAGTTTGGTAGGTAAGTATCTCGAACAATTAACAGCGTGAGTGGCCGGCCATGCCAGCGAATCACTCGCTCGCCATCACCATCAGGTGAAAATGAGGTCAAATTCGGGCTTATTCACCGACTTGAAAAAAAAAACTTAGTATTTTTAATAGTTTGGAATAGAAAGTTATAAAATTAAACTCGTGGGTAGTCTAACTCCCAACCGTTACAAAAATTTGGTGGTTCATTCAGAGAAATCTTATTTCCAAGTGAAATAATAAAAGTTGGGTGAATATGGTCATAGGCACCCAGAGTTTGGTAGGTATCTCGAACAATTAACAGCGTGAGTGGCCGGCCATGCCAGCGAATCACTCGCTCGCCCGCCCGCGTCTTATCGAACATACCTACTTATTTTATTACGGAGTTATTTTAAAATTATTACGATATCTCTTTGGATCTTGATTGAAATCAAGTGGTGTCAAAGACAATTTTGTTCACAATTAAACATTTAGGTATTGTAAACAAAATAAAAAAATATAATAAAAAAAAATTACGCGAGCAGGATCGAACCCACGACCTTAGACTCATGGTCGGTCTACGCGCAACTGAGCAATGAGTACTTCTGATCTGTATGCCGAACATCTCCACCATTTTCTAGTAAGTTTTAGGCATAACTTTTAAAAATCTATTACAATTTTTTTAGATCCTAGATTTTTTTTATCTCTGCAGAATCTGCTCATCATCCTGGACAACTTTTGTTAAGGCATCATATCTATATTTCTTACGGTTTTGATGATCCCTTAAGGGTTCTGCATCAGGTGTTCCAGTAACCGAAATAAAATATACCCTATATGTTGCCCCGGCTTCACAGGTATACATAAAAAAAAAGTTCATTCAAATCCGTCCAGCGGTTCCAGAGATTAGCGTGTGCAAACAGACAAACTTACAAACAAACAGACAAATTTTTTTTTTCAGATTCTTACTCTTTTTTCATTTCTTTATAACCCTAGATAATTTTTTTTGTAAAAATATTAAATGTACAGACACGTTTTTTTTACTGTTTTATTATATGTATTGATTTAGCCCTATCAACATAGCAAAATTTTCTACTGCATACCAACTATTTTTCAGATTTATTAATTTTAAGCCCCTAGTACTTTTACCAGGAGTATTTCCTTAGAATTCTTATTCCCATGTTTATTTTTAGTGTAGTTCAGTTTCTTTTCTTCTGGCTATCCGAACGCTTTTACATCTAATCTACTAATGGCACGTTACAATATCAAAAACACTGTTCGTTCGTTGCTTCCACGCTGGACTGGGAGCAACAGAAAATCATAGAATGTACCAGTTGCTTCTCTTTCCGGGCATACCTTAAAAGTCATTTTAGGGATAGAGGTTTTATTGGATAGAGATTCTTGTCAAATTACTACTTACTATTATTATAACTACCTACCATTCGTTTGTAGTAGCATTTACTCATATAAAATATTGAAATCCAGCATTCATTGATTTTGACGACAATTTAGTTATAATTTAGGTACCCCTAGAATAATTGACTAATTCGAGTGAGCCCCGCTTGGTAGTAAACTGACTGTCTCGGCTGACTGAAATTTGCTGTCAAATATCGCTACTGCCAGCGGTGACGCGTCCCGAAAACATTCTATAAAGAGCCAGTTCTAGACCCGCAAACGGGTTTATGATAGAACTGGCTTGGCTTCGGTATTCGAACTCATTTATACTTACCATCAGGTGAAAATGAGGTCAAATTCGGGCTTATTCACTGACTTGAAAAAAAAAACTTAGTATTTTTAATAGTTTGGAATAGAAAGTTATAAAATTAAACTCGTGGGTAGTCTAACTCCCAACCGTTACAAAAATTTGGTGGTTCATTCAGAGAAATCTTATTTCCAAGTGAAATAATAAAAGTTGGGTGAATATTGTCATAGGCACCCAGAGTTTGGTAGGTAAGTATCTCGAACAATTAACAGCGTGAGTGGCCGGCCATGCCAGCGAATCACTCGCTCGCCATCACCATCAGGTGAAAATGAGGTCAAATTCGGGCTTATTCACCGACTTGAAAAAAAAAACTTAGTATTTTTAATAGTTTGGAATAGAAAGTTATAAAATTAAACTCGTGGGTAGTCTAACTCCCAACCGTTACAAAAATTTGGTGGTTCATTCAGAGAAATCTTATTTCCAAGTGAAATAATAAAAGTTGGGTGAATATGGTCATAGGCACCCAGAGTTTGGTAGGTATCTCGAACAATTAACAGCGTGAGTGGCCGGCCATGCCAGCGAATCACTCGCTCGCCCGCCCGCGTCTTATCGAACATACCTACTTATTTTATTACGGAGTTATTTTAAAATTATTACGATATCTCTTTGGATCTTGATTGAAATCAAGTGGTGTCAAAGACAATTTTGTTCACAATTAAACATTTAGGTATTGTAAACAAAATAAAAAAATATAATAAAAAAAAATTACGCGAGCAGGATCGAACCCACGACCTTAGACTCATGGTCGGTCTACGCGCAACTGAGCAATGAGTACTTCTGATCTGTATGCCGAACATCTCCACCATTTTCTAGTAAGTTTTAGGCATAACTTTTAAAAATCTATTACAATTTTTTTAGATCCTAGATTTTTTTTATCTCTGCAGAATCTGCTCATCATCCTGGACAACTTTTGTTAAGGCATCATATCTATATTTCTTACGGTTTTGATGATCCCTTAAGGGTTCTGCATCAGGTGTTCCAGTAACCGAAATAAAATATACCCTATATGTTGCCCCGGCTTCACAGGTATACATAAAAAAAAAGTTCATTCAAATCCGTCCAGCGGTTCCAGAGATTAGCGTGTGCAAACAGACAAACTTACAAACAAACAGACAAATTTTTTTTTTCAGATTCTTACTCTTTTTTCATTTCTTTATAACCCTAGATAATTTTTTTTGTAAAAATATTAAATGTACAGACACGTTTTTTTTACTGTTTTATTATATGTATTGATTTAGCCCTATCAACATAGCAAAATTTTCTACTGCATACCAACTATTTTTCAGATTTATTAATTTTAAGCCCCTAGTACTTTTACCAGGAGTATTTCCTTAGAATTCTTATTCCCATGTTTATTTTTAGTGTAGTTCAGTTTCTTTTCTTCTGGCTATCCGAACGCTTTTACATCTAATCTACTAATGGCACGTTACAATATCAAAAACACTGTTCGTTCGTTGCTTCCACGCTGGACTGGGAGCAACAGAAAATCATAGAATGTACCAGTTGCTTCTCTTTCCGGGCATACCTTAAAAGTCATTTTAGGGATAGAGGTTTTATTGGATAGAGATTCTTGTCAAATTACTACTTACTATTATTATAACTACCTACCATTCGTTTGTAGTAGCTTTTACTCATGTAAAATATTGAAATCCAGCATTCATTGATTTTGACGACAATTTAGTTATAATTTAGGTACCCCTAGAATAATTGACTAATTCGAGTGAGCCCCGCTTGGTAGTAAACTGACTGTCTCGGCTGACTGAAATTTGCTGTCAAATATCGCTACTGCCAGCGGTGACGCGTCCCGAAAACATTCTATAAAGAGCCAGTTCTAGACCCGCAAACGGGTTTATGATAGAACTGGCTTGGCTTCGGTATTCGAACTCATTTATACTTACCATCAGGTGAAAATGAGGTCAAATTCGGGCTTATTCACCGACTTGAAAAAAAAAACTTAGTATTTTTAATAGTTTGGAATAGAAAGTTATAAAATTAAACTCGTGGGTAGTCTAACTCCCAACCGTTACAAAAATTTGGTGGTTCATTCAGAGAAATCTTATTTCCAAGTGAAATAATAAAAGTTGGGTGAATATGGTCATAGGCACCCAGAGTTTGGTAGGTAAGTATCTCGAACAATTAACAGCGTGAGTGGCCGGCCATGCCAGCGAATCACTCGCTCGCCATCACCATCAGGTGAAAATGAGGTCAAATTCGGGCTTATTCACCGACTTGAAAAAAAAAACTTAGTATTTTTAATAGTTTGGAATAGAAAGTTATAAAATTAAACTCGTGGGTAGTCTAACTCCCAACCGTTACAAAAATTTGGTGGTTCATTCAGAGAAATCTTATTTCCAAGTGAAATAATAAAAGTTGGGTGAATATGGTCATAGGCACCCAGAGTTTGGTAGGTATCTCGAACAATTAACAGCGTGAGTGGCCGGCCATGCCAGCGAATCACTCGCTCGCCCGCCCGCGTCTTATCGAACATACCTACTTATTTTATTACGGAGTTATTTTAAAATTATTACGATATCTCTTTGGATCTTGATTGAAATCAAGTGGTGTCAAAGACAATTTTGTTCACAATTAAACATTTAGGTATTGTAAACAAAATAAAAAAATATAATAAAAAAAAATTACGCGAGCAGGATCGAACCCACGACCTTAGACTCATGGTCGGTCTACGCGCAACTGAGCAATGAGTACTTCTGATCTGTATGCCGAACATCTCCACCATTTTCTAGTAAGTTTTAGGCATAACTTTTAAAAATCTATTACAATTTTTTTAGATCCTAGATTTTTTTTATCTCTGCAGAATCTGCTCATCATCCTGGACAACTTTTGTTAAGGCATCATATCTATATTTCTTACGGTTTTGATGATCCCTTAAGGGTTCTGCATCAGGTGTTCCAGTAACCGAAATAAAATATACCCTATATGTTGCCCCGGCTTCACAGGTATACATAAAAAAAAAGTTCATTCAAATCCGTCCAGCGGTTCCAGAGATTAGCGTGTGCAAACAGACAAACTTACAAACAAACAGACAAATTTTTTTTTTCAGATTCTTACTCTTTTTTCATTTCTTTATAACCCTAGATAATTTTTTTTGTAAAAATATTAAATGTACAGACACGTTTTTTTTACTGTTTTATTATATGTATTGATGATATGCGATCAGCTGTTTTATATAATCGCGCAAATAAAGCACTTAATATATATAATAAGCCATATTACCAATGTAAAAAAGAAGTAACAATATGGTTAAAGTCACTTGGATATGAGGATACCGAGAAATTGTTAAAATCTTCTTTTTAGAACACGGGGGCAAAACACAAATACACAAAATGCACAAACATACAATTTCATCATACTTACAATACTCACAAATACACACTTAATTCAAGTTGATTAAAATGCTTATTTGTTTTTATATTCTTATAACTCATCAAATATCTTATTTTCTGAAATTAGACATAAATAATATAATTTTAGACATTCAAATGTTTTATTTACTTTAATTGTTTATTTAATTTAATTTTATCTGTTTTAAGGGAATTGGTGTGAATTTTGATAATAGAAATTGACTTACTTTGACATTGATTTTTAATTGTATAATTAATTTATTTAACTAAATTTTAACTTCTTTAAATTAATTCAATTTTTAATTGTTTAATTTAATTGTTTAACGTAATTTAATTTTATTGTTTAATTTTCAAATGATTTCATATTCTTAATTTATTTTTAGTAAATCTAATTTTAATTTTTAATCAAATTTATTTTATTTTGTAAAATTGTGGAAGAGCGGGGTCCTCAAACACAGGCATTGAATGTCTAATTGAAGACCCCAGATGACTATTTGTATTAGATTAAGAAGAAGGAAATAAATAAATTAATAAATTATTAAAATATTATTAAAAATTATTAAATTCAACTCCCTATGAACTTTATAAGAAGAGCAAGAAAATCCGTCTGGGGCTGCCATTGAATGAATTCGTTTTGTAGTTTTATATTGAAATTTAAAATATTGATGGCAGCCCTCGACGGATTTTCTTGCTCTTCTTATAAAGTTCACAGGGAGTTGAATACCTATGTTATTGCGACATCTACACCTTCGAGAGAAATTTTTATTTTGTTTTTTATTTCAAACTTTTTAAGAGCATAATATAGGTACCATACATTACATTACACAACACCTCGTTCCTCATCAGCCCTCTAATGTCCCCACCACCGCTGGAAAACCCATGTAGTTTATTTAAATACATAGTCAAGTATTATAATAAGTTACCGTAACACCTATCTAAGAACATGCACCAATCAAATCCAACTAAACCCATCACTGAAAACCGCATTAAAGTCGGACCAGCGGTTTCAAAGATGAATGGTAACATGCAGCACCCCCTGGCGAGTTGTTACAGTACCACCTATCTAAGAACATGCACCAATCAAACCCAAAGCGATCACTGAAAGCCACATTTAAATCGGACCAATGGTTTTGCAGAATTAATGGTTGTTATTACAAACAAATATTTAGTGCAGCGCCCCCTGGTGAGTTGTTACCGCTACACCTATCTAAGAACATGCACCAATCAAATCCAAAGCGATTACTGAAAACCGCATTAAAATCGGACCAGTGGTTCTGGAGATAAATGGTAACATTGGTTTGCACAAACACCCTCTCACCCCAAACGCATACCGTCTCCGATCCCTCGTGGGTAAAAAGAAAAGGTGTGAAAGTGAATGTTGGAAAGACGAAAGTTATGGTTATGGAGAGGAACGAAGATATGACGGAATGCAATATTATGATAGGAGACAAAAAAGTAAAACAAGTGAAAGAGTTGAAGAGATGGTAAAGAGATGGGAAGTATGACGTTGATATTGAAAAGGGGGTGAAAGCTGGAAATTGTGTTAATGACGCCTTATACTTGATAATGGCAAGCAAAACTAAATCAAATAAGGCTCGTCTTGCCGTACTTGAGGGAGTTTTGGCGCCAACGCTTATGTATGGTAATGAATCTTGGATGTTGCAGAAGAAACATGAAAGCAGAAATAATGCTGTGGAGAGATGAGAGCTTTAAGGAGTATATGTGGACTAAAATTAAGTGATACCCTATCACCCAATTTTATCGCGCAATAGTGAAAGAGATGCGGATTGAAAGAAGATGTAGTGACTAAGATTGAAAAGGGTATGCAACGGTGGTTTGGACATTTAGAAAGGATGAGTGAAAGTAGATTTACGAAAGAGGTGTACACAGCAAGAACGGATGGTGCTGTCGGAAGAGGCCGCCCTATGCAAACGTATGCCGATAAATTGGCGACGTTCTTAAAGAGAGCCTACTTAAAAGTAACCGAAACCGGCGATCATGAATGAAAAGATTAAAGAACGTGGAGGAAGCGAAAGAGGTATAATATCTGGATCGAAGCAATTAGGTGTTCCCTTGTTTCTGCCTACCCCAAAGAGAGACAGGCGTGAGGTTATGTATGTATGTATTTTATAATAAAAATGAACGTATTTCTTAGGTTTATTATCTAGTATCCATAACATACGTTCTTTGAGAAACTTAATTTGGGCTTGATAATGTTGCCTCAATGGCAAAAATTTTTCTTAACTTATTTCTTTTTAATTCCGCTTCATAAAATTCGTCTTCGGGTTTCGGTAATAAGTCTGTATATCCCACTAAACTTTCAAAGCAGGTTGACATGTTATATTCTTATGTATATTCTTATGTAAATATTACAACTTTTAGGATCTTGTGGAATGCGTGTTCGTGTGTTAAAAATATCAATTATAAATACTAAAGTCATTTGATAAATGAATCAAAGGGGCTATTGGTTTATATTTTTTCATATCAAACCACTAGTAACAGTGGTATGATACTAACTACTAAACAAACAAACTCTTCAGCTTTAGATTTATTAGTAATAATGAAAAAGGGCCTAGTTAAAAATATCCAGAACCAGCGATCATGTATGAAAACATTATTGAACGTGGAGGAAGCGAAAGAGAGAAAGGTATGTCTGGATCGAAGCAATTGGTGTTCCTTTGTGTCTGCCTACCCCAAAGGGAGACAGGCGTGAGGTTATGTATGTATGTATGTATGGGTATTATATACACAAGGCAAACAATTAATACGCTTCTGAACCTAGATAAGAAACGCCTAATTCGAGTGATCTCTACTTGTCCTTTTATTTTTTTTATATTGTAAGGATAGGTCTAGGAAACGTTTGTCTTCCATGCCACCTGATGGAAAGTGCGCATGAAGACTATGGTGTTACACGTCCATCCACGAGAAACCTATTCACTCGACACTTAAAAGTTCCAGGACTGTAGTGGTCAGGAAAAACAGACGCAGGCAGATTGTTCCACACTTTGGCAATCCGTACCAAAAAGGAACTATCGAAGCGTTTTGTTCGACTTCTTGGTAAATCCACTATATAGGGATGGAAGTTCTGTCTGCGTCTGGTAGTCCGGTGGTAAAAAGGGGTGGGTTCAATTTGGTCAAAAAGAGCACTCGCACACTCACCAAAATGTAGCCGATAAAATACTGTCAAACAATACCTACTTTGGATCTACCTGGCTACCAACCTCGTTTCACATAAAAGTTTTAGTAAATTTTATCGATCATTGTAGCCCGCGTAGAGTTTACCTAGACCGGCTTAGACCGTTCCTTGATTTTCATAGCAGCCGAGTGGCCCCCACTTGCTCGTAGGACCTTCAGGGATCGCCTGGCTAGCGTCCACCGCTCATTTAAAATCTGCCGTCAAATATCACAGCACCGGCGGTGATACCTATATTCTGGAAATATTTTATGATGAGCAAGATCCTTCCTAAGTCGTCCTGGCGCCGTGTTTACTTTGAGTATCCTACGATATCACGGGTTAAGCAACGTTCGGCGTGGTTGGTACTTGTATGGGTAAACATCGACCATTCATTTCTCACGACGACTTCTGTCCGCCGAAGGGCACGTTAAGCTTTCGGTTTCGGGTGCTATATACTTATATATAGTAAACGTTAGGGTTTGTCAGAAACCATTTCGGCACCCTGAAAATTTTGACATCAACCACCCAGCACTCGGCCAGCTTGATGGATTATGGAATATACCTCCTCGTCACCCAGGAGAGAGACTCATACCCTGCAGTAGGCTCATTGCAAATAGTTGTGATGATGATGAAGATCCTTCCTATACCCATGTGCTGTGTCACCTTCGACCTCATCTTCACTTACCATCAGGTGAGATTGAGGTCAAACGTGGGTTTTGTTACCAAAATAAAAAATATTTGTCTGGCTTTTGATAGATTTTATAAAGAGCCACTTCTCCCTCTCGTTTCTGCTCCAACTATGATCATTGTGCAGTTCTCTAAACTCTCTCAAACACTACTTAAAGCGCCATTAAGTGCAATAAAGGTAAACTATTGTATTTGGAATTTGATAAGGCCGCCTATTTTGCGCTGTACCTATTATATTATTAATAAAATTATGTCTTACTCCATATGTACAATGAAGAATAAATAAATATGTTGGTCTCAGAAAGTTAAATATCTCTTTTAATTAACATTACTAACGCACCTTTAAAAAGCTTGTGTTACCTACAAGGAACATATAGCAGAACTAGGGGGTCAACCAGACCCTTCTACTATGGACCATGCATCTTTTTTTTTTAATCTTTATTAAATAAAAATCTGATTAATTACAAATACAAAATTATGACGAAATTTTACGTCAGCAAGATATAAAATCAGTAAGTGTTTATTTTAAACACATATTTTATTTCGATTCCATGAATTCGTATTAAGGTTTTTCTAAATACTAAATACTAATTTTATTGTGTTATATTTTTAATTGTTATTTAATGTAGTCTGTATTTTTTTATCTTCCTAATTCTTTTAATTCATGTTTAATTTAATTTATAATTTTTGCACATAAATACTAATTTTAATTTTACTTAATAGTTAGGTTTATTTTATATGTCTTATATGTCTGTCTGTAAATGTCCCTTAAATGAATGATGTGCCTGCTTTAAACAGATTTTTACATTTAACAATGGTTTGTTAATATTTTTAGATAAATAAATGCAACTTGGTAATGCAACTTCCATAAACGAAGTTGATATTATTAAATACGTTAACAAATTTCGTCTTGATAATACTTGTTTTAGTTTTTTATACACACCCACTAATATTTTAAACTCTTTAAGTTACAAATTTAATACAAAATGACAACACTTGTCTTACTTATAGGTACCTACTTACTTATTTAGACACGAAGTCACTCACACTTATATAATAATATAACATCTTAAACTTTTCCTAAGCTGCACATATCTTCCGTAAACTGTTTCCGTATCGTGCCAAAAATCTTCTCTCCAATAATGGGGAAATTTTCAAGAGTGACCCGTGAAGAGTCACAATTGTTTGCGATTTCACATTGCTTGAGCAATAACGAAGAAATTCTGCTTCTTAACTCAAAACCACTTCACTTGCTCGTTTGCAGCATACATTGCCATAGACTACTGCTTAAATAATCAGTTGTTTAAAATGAACAATAATTAACGAATGCAGAACATTAAAAAAACCGACTTCACGTGAAAACTTTGGCTGAGTTATAATGTCATCAACGTAAAAATTCTCCTAAATCATACATATTTTTTCGAAAGTTTGAAATTTTCAATGAAGTACTCAACCGATTTCGATGAAATTTTTATGGGACCAACTATGAAGTATCATCTATCATATGAAACAAGAATTTTAAAATAGATTCATAATTATCCGACATATCGTGTAACAAAGACACAAAAAAACAAACAGACGAATTGAGAACCTCGTCCTTTTTTGGAAGTCGGTTGAAAATTAAATAGACGATGTATTTTTTATACATATAATGAATCTATGTTGGTACATCGAATTTGGTTTGCGATATGTCAAGAAAAAAGCCTCAACATAAGTTAATTATGTTGTTGTGATATCGTTTAAACTAGCCATAATGAAATGAAATGAAAATGATTTGTTTTTATTCATCATAGGACCATCGCTGCATCGTATGGCCGCTTTATGACTTCACAATTTTGTACTTCGGCTTTAACAAGGTGTTCATAGTTATTAAATAAGATATTACAGTTGACCAAGAGACAAGAAAAAGCGGCGGAAAATAACTCTTGGCATTCTTTTTCAGTCAGGATTATACGAATTAATATAAATAGGTACATACATACAAATTGATCATGACATGAAAAAAAAAACAAACACAGGACAGCTAATTGTGAGAGCCAATGTCATGCCACAACCAAATTGCTTGCATAGTAGGTGCATTGACCTATGGATGCACAACACGAACATGACAAACTGGGACCAGAGTATTTAAACAAGAATGGAATAAAATAGTATCATACATAATCATATTAACTCGTTATCAAGAGCCCACTTCAGGGCCTTGAGTTTCTCCCATGGGCGTCGAGGAGATTTAAACCGTTAACCATTAAGCTGGTCCAGTGCTGTTGGGTGAATATCCGAATTTTCAGGCTGCCGAAATGACTTCTGACAAACCACTAACGACTTATGAATACGAGTATACCGCACCCTGGATTGACTGATTAACGTGCCCTTTGAAGCACTGAAGTCGTTATCAGAATCCAGCAACTAATTGCAACAGTCGCCAGTCGTGTTGTTCAGTAGTTAAAGCTCTCGCATGAATAGCAAGAAAATATAATTATAATCTTGTTCGCGGCTTTCAATTTTATTTGCAAGTATAGCTTTTGATCCTGTTATGATATCCTTGCTTGAATTCTACGGAATAGAAAAGTATAGAATAATGCGATCGCGACTGGTTGTTTCAAGAATATCGCGATCAAAGAAACAAGCAAAGAAATTCTTCCGCCTATTTTATAACTTTACTTTAGATTTATTCTTTTTATAAGCTTTCACTGTTTCAAAATGCATAACAAAATTAAAAAAAACTTATTGAATATGTAATTGATTGCATTGCTGATGTTAAATAGGCTATGGTATTAGTTGCACAATGCCAGTTGTATTCAGTGTAGACAATTACCTTTAAGAAAAGGATCTCTGCCAAGCATCCTTGACAATACTTGGAATACTGAATACTAAGGCTTTCAAAATGTTAAACCTCCATTAGAATTACAATAACTCGCAGAAGCACTCTACAATTCAATAAGTAATAATAAAAGAGCTTGAAGCAACAATTTTGAGCTTCACTTACAAATATTTATTGAAATTATAGTCTTTAAAACATACAAGAAAAGGAAAAAAAATAAGGCCTTATTTTCATTAACTTATCACAAATCCCAAATTCAAGATCGTGTACACGAAGTCAGTATAACAGATATTATTACCATAGTTAATATTGTTCTTATTTTATTTATAAATGACTTCTGACAAACCACTAACGACTTATGAATACGAGTATACCGCACCCTGGATTGACTGATTAACGTGCCCTTTAAAGCACTGAAGTCGTTATCAGAAACCAGCAACTAATTGCAACAGTCGCCAGTCGTGTTGTTCAGTAGTTAAAGCTCTCGTATGAATAGCAAGAAAATATAACAGCTTTCAATTTTATTTGCAAGTGTAGCTTTTGATCCTGTTATGATATCCTTGCTTGAATTCTACGGAATAGAAAAGTATAGAATAATGCGAACGCGACTGTTGGTTTCAAGAATATCGCGATCAAAGAAACAAGCAAAGAAATTCTTCCGCCTATTTTATAACTTTACTTTAGATTTAATCTTTATAAAAGCTTTCACTGTTTCAAAATGCATAACAAAATTAAAAAAACTTATTGAATATTTAATTGACTGCATTGCTGATGTTAAATAGGCTATGGCATTAGTTGCACAATGGCAGTTGTATTCAGTGTAGACAATTACCTTTAAGAAAAGGATCTCTGCCAAGCATCCTTGACAATACTTGGAATACTGAATACTAAGGCTTTCAAAATGATAAACCTCCATTAGAATTAGAATAACTCGCAGAAGCACTCTACAATACAATAAGTAATAATAAAAGAGCTTGAAGCAACAATTTTGAGCTTCACTTACAAATATTTATTGAAATTATAGTCTTTAAAAGACACAAGAAAAGGAAAAAAAATAAGGCCTTATGTTCATTTACTTATCACAAATCTCAAATTCAAGATCGTGTACACGAAGTCAGTATAACAGATATTATTACCATAGTTAATATTGTACTTATTTTATTTATAGAAGGAACCGGTATTTTTAACAGTAAAATTAATTTGGTCGATGCCTAGATAAATTTGGTTTTACCAGATATAACTTAATCCATAAAAAGTACATTACTGCAACCGCCGGCAAGATAGGCATTTATGGACGAACGTGTGAATACCATCCATACGTAAGTCCATCAATGCCTAGTTGCGGCCGAGGCTTGTATAATACTTTTCTCAAATAGGTAATACGCGAAAATTAAACTAAGTAGTACAATTTAGAACTTTTATTTGATAATACCATTATTTAATGTACAATACTTAAAATTTAATGTGGATTCTATGTGCGAGCCAGTTCGAAATTTAAATTAAACCTTTGATAAGTAACCACTTTGGTCGCCATGTTGGGGAGTAGAAGATCGTTTCATTTTTAATGAAAATAGTAATTTTTTTGGCCGCTAAACACGACAAATATGGATTTTCATACAACTATTACCGGCCGCTTCTCGACCAAGCAAGTTCGATTTATCTCGAATAAGGTTGTCAAAATAATGCTCAAATTTCCAAGCATGTTTGAGAAAAATTAAATTTTATGATTAACTACTTTTAACTAAACTCGTGTGTTCAAATTTTGCTATCAGGTTAAACGTAAGGTTAATAAAGGTGATAAAGATAAAAAATATTGAATCTTGCAACAAACGTCTACCACTCCAGATACAATCGAGTCTTTTTAGTTCTTGAGCAGCTTTATAAGAGTAGATACCAACCTTGCTTAGTTGATAATTGAATTTTATTAAAAATCAAATATTTCATATTATCCAGTTCGTAATTAAGTTGCTTAATTTCCTTTTGTATAAATAAAACTGTTTAAAGTAGCCGTCTGCACCAAGCGCATAATTAAGTTTTTTAACGTAACGATACATTCAACTTTCTGGTCACGACTGGCTTAGTTCAAACACTTCCCTAGAGTTAATTAGTATTCATTAACCAGGTGTGGCTTAAGATTAAAAAGTTTTCCCAGCTCTTGCACGTCTCAGTGCAAGTTCGAAAAGCTAATAAGGGTGTATCATGTGGAAGTTTGGAGTTATATCGAAACTGTTGGGGCAATTTTCAAACTTCCTGTATCGAATAAAGCTGGTCTGTTTGCTATTGTTTCCGGTAATAACAACAAAACGGTGCTTAAATACGATACAACTATCATGTGGGAGTAAAAATCTGAAATAGCTAAAAACTTTTTACGGTTATTTTATATCAATTTATGTACAATATCAATAATCGTATTTGTTGTCCTAAATAGCCCATCAAACCTAATTACAATAAAAATCATCTGTGCTCATGGACTTCATACAAATATTTTACCTGTTATTAATGGTGTGTCAACAGGCTTTCCTGATTTGAAGCCTGACCACGCCTGATTAGCACACAGCTCCACAACTCGCAGGGTCTCGCGTTTTCTGACATTGTTTGTATGTATCTCCGTTTGTGTAAAAAAAACGCAGCGTCAAATATATGGAAAATGCATCCACGTGCGATTTTGTTGATCACGCTCCTAAGCGGAGAAATATACAACTCCGTACGAGGTTGCTCTTCAAAATAAATGTATCGATTTGACTTTAAAACCCCGTTCAATTAACAATTCTTTAAAGCTCGAAGTAATAAAGAATTTTATTTCAATGCGTCAAACACTGCATTTCCAGTAAAACTCTGTGTATTTGCTTATAATCACAAGGGCCTTCTAATTGGATAAATTACCTAGAACTCGCAACCCTTAATTATGCAAAGTTTATTTTAAGCCCAGATACAAAATAGAATATACAAATTACTAAAAATATGTCGGCATTTCTTCAAAGGGATGTATAAAAGTTCATTTGCCTAATGACCTCTTATGATCCCTTACCAACATGTCAACCATTTTCGAGTGTTTTGACATTTCATCTGTACTTATTTTAGCGGCGCGCGGTGGAAAAATTAAAAAAAAAGATGTATTCGAAAGAAAATTATAAATATAAAGGGTGACTGGTGACAAATAGTTACTGAAGGAGAGCACTCTGTACTTAATTTTTCACTAGAATTCCCTATAAATAAATACTACTATGTTACTTTTTACTTTACATACAACTGAGTTGATCGCGGCACGTGACCTGGTACGCGGATCGCTGCCAACGTTAGCGTAACCATGCGTTGCGAAACCAATTCTTTAAGTTTATTCTGGCGGCTGGCGGGACACCCTGTATATTGCAGGTTTTTTTTATTAATGACTAAACCAGCATTTGACCTCAATTTCACCTGATGGTTAGTGAAAATGAGGTAGAAGCTGTCAGTATACTGGCTTAGATTGGACTTAGCTCTTCATAAAATACTGCCGGAACACATCATTACTAGAGCGGCGATATTTGGCGGTAAATATTTTATGAAGGGTGGTCGCACCATTTTTTTTTAAAGCCTTTTATATCTCAGCCCACAGCACACTCGGTACTAAATAAAAACGAAGTTATACCTAATTCTGCCATGTTTTCTAAATCCCACTTCATTATTCCCTGTATTCTACAACATATTTATTTACTCTTATTTTGGAACTAAAGTAGTTACCTATCAAAGGAACTATAACATCAAACAAAATCTTTTTTACAAACTACGTGACTTTTGTAGATACATTTTTACAGAAAATCCCTACAAATTAAATAAAGTTGTCTGGAATTCCCGCTCGTTATATTCCTTTTTCCGTCGACTGAGCTCTGTTTCTGCAATGGACTTAAACCGATTGTCACGAATCAAATATAAAACAGTTTTGTTTAAACTAGCTCTCTATACAGTACTCGTATAGGTAAAGAACTATTTTATAACTATGGTGGTATTTGAAATTAGAGTTATGGCTGTTTTTACATTGAAGATAACTTTTGTATAAGAGCTTAAGAGAAGCTTAAGGTTCAGCCATAAAACAAATCTGTCTAATGACCTACATAGATCCATTACACATTAACTTAAGCAAAAGTCAGACTCCTAAAAAGCAGCTTTAATATAGATTTCAGTAATGTCTTTATTGAAACTCAAATTTGCAGAAAAAAACCAAGAAAAATTCAAGTCACGCGTGTTCAATTACATTGAATGGGTGGATGCGATCCTTTTCTAAATGTAGGTACGTATGCTCGGATAAGAAGAGTATTTTTCGCCAAAAGAGATTAAGGTCGTAATAGCTATGATAGCGATTGAAATTCTTGTCACGTAATACGTTACTGAATTTGGTTTTACACCAGAGTTATACGATTTCAAATTGAAGATTCCATATTTCTTTCTGTTATTTATCTTCCTTGAAAATATTTTATCGTAGCAATAGAAAGTTTTGTTAGATCTCCTATGTATCTCCTGTTTGGTAAAATAATATACTAAGCATGTTATGATGTCTTCTATATTTCAACTATTAGATTTTTTGGATTAATGAAGATAAAATCTGCGTTTTATACATGTTCATTATTTTTCTTCATTCAGATTTCGTTAAGCCCAGTATCAGTCGGATCAATTGTCTTTTGAAATTGAATTGTTAATACAGGGTTGATTTGTAGTGACAGGACATTTTTTTTCACACAAGACTTGCAAAAAAAAGTATTTTTTTTTACAAGGAAATGAATATGTTCGCTACATATTAACCAAGGCATGGTCACTCTAAATCACCATTAAAATAAAGATGACTACGCGCTGCTACAAAACATCCTGTAGTACTACGTCGTAGCATAATCAATGAAATGCCGCGTCGTTGTAGCTATGTTCGTCAACAGCGACTATTTTTATAAAAGTTTGTGGTTCCATATTTCTACTTTTTTGTTCTGAGCGACGCTAAAATAAATATGCAGGTACGTTTATATCGCATCAAAGAAACTAACATACAATTTTGGCTGGTGACTAAAAATCAACCCTGTATATGTTCTTAATTAATAAAATACTCAATTTACAGGCAGAAATGACATTTCATTCATTTAATGAAGATAGAATACCTACTTTGTAAAGACAGATAAGATTGCGATTAATCAATATATATAAAACTGTTCCGTTACTGACTGAGTGACTGAGGTACTGAGTGACTGAGTGACTGACAGACAACGTACAGCCGTAACTACTGGACATAGAGAGCTGAAATTTGGGCAATTAATTCTTTAGGGGATGGAGGGGTGCACTAAGAAAGGAATTCCCGAAATTCCCACGGGAACGGGAAATATAGGACTTTTTAGTTTGGATGAAAAATCTTATTCCTTGAGTGCACCAATGTGAAACTTGATGTATAGGTTTTTCAATGTGTGTCTGGTTGTGTTATGAAAGGAATTCCCGAAATTTCTACAGGAACGGGAAATATATGATGTTTTAGTTTGTATGAAAAAATCCCACTCCTTGAGTGCACGGATGTGATACTTGATATAAAGATTCCTCAATAAGTGTCTGTTTGTATTATGGAAGTAATTCCCAAAATTCCCACGGGAAGGGGTTGGACTTTTGAGTTTGTATGAAAAATCTTATTCCTTGAGTGTACGGATGTGATGCTTGGCATGAAGGTTCTTCAAAGAGTGACTGGTTGTGCTATGAAAAAAATTTTCAAAATTCCCACGGGTACGGAAAATATATGATTTTTAGTTTGTATGAAAAAAAAACTTATTCCTTGAGTACATGGGTGTGATACAGGTTAAAGGTTCTTTCAGTGGGTGTCTGGTTGTATCGTTTCTGAAATTTCCACGAGAAGGGTAGTTAAGCGCATACGAAGTTGCGGGATAAAGCTAGTAAACATATAAAACGTTTTTGCAGGCATTAATATTACAGGAAGTTGTTACAGTAGGTTATTTCTATTAAACAAAAATATTAGGGTACGTAATTATTAACTTATGAGTCATTTTTTTAACCCGAATACGGCGCAGCAAAAAGAAGGGTTATGATTTGGACCTGAATGTGTGTATGTGGGTATGGATGTTCATCTGGCTCCCTCATAACTTCGATAATGATAATGATAATTAAAGTAAAGAACTAACAAAAAAAAATCATGTCGAGTACATATCAAATGAAAGAGCTTTGTTAGAACAAATATGTAAACACATACTCCAAAATGCTTCCATGCTGGACTGGGAGCGAAAGAAAAACATAGAATGTGCCAGCTGCTTCTCTTCCCGGGCAAACTGTAAAAGTCAGTTAAGGGACGGAGGTTTTATTGGCGTTTTTGCGGGCGACAGGCTATAGTCTCTCTCCATCATAATAATACCTCCAAATTTGTCAAACGTGACATCAGATTATAGCCTCTGGTGTTCTGCCTAACCCATTAGGGATACAGGCGTGAAGTTATGTATGTATGTATGTATGTATACTCCAAAATAAGTGAAAAAAAAGTTTAAAAACTAAAACACGCTCTGAAAAGTACGAAACAGGAAAATACTCTCTGCTGAAATATTTATATATTTTATACGTCATACTGATAGAGACGCGTAGGTATAAAGGATAGCCGTGGGCATATGCCACCTATTGTAGCAAATCAGACTCATAAAGTAAAGTCGAAAAGGCATACGATCACGGCTTACCTTTTAACACAACTCTATTATATGACGTATAAAAATACATAAATATTTCAGCAGAGAGTATTTTCCTGTTTCGTACTATTTAGACCGTGTTTTAGTAGTCGGGTTTTAGTATTTAAAATTTATTTTTTCACATTCACATTTCACAACTTTTTGGGGATTGTACAATCCTCTAAGACTGAAGATTGGAAGTGCATTTACCCGGAAGGTCGGCTATGACTTTATGCTCGCGGCACTAAATACCTACCGCTGTGATAAAATTCAATGTGTTTTAAACTAACAAAATGTTAAATAATTGCACTTCTTCTATATCAGTTTTTTTATTGAAAACAAAATGAAAGCAATATTTGAATGAAAAAATATAGTCAGCATTTAGAAGTACATATCTTTTATTCTCAGCAGTATTCATTCAGTACCGATATTGCAAATGGTACTTGAATCGATCGTGCTGAGCTGAGGAGTTATTGTTAAGCCATTTTAGGTATCTACTACAGTTTGGTTTTAGGTACACTAAATTGAAATAGCTTTTCATGTTATATTTGACCTATTTGAATATAGAGCGTCTATGCTGGACTCGGAGCGAAAGAATAACAAGTGCCAGCTGCTTCTCTTCCCAGGCTTACTGTAAAAGTCAGTTAAGGGACATAGGCTTTATTGAAGTTTTTGCGGGCGATTGGCTGTCCCCAGCAATAGCCCCATCACTGCAATAATCCCTCCATCATTATAATACTTATCTCCAAATTTGTGGAACGTGACATCAGATGGTTTTATTGGCTCTGGTGTTCTGCCTACCCCATAAGGGATTCAGTCGTGAAGTTATGTATTTATGTTGAATATAGGGATATCATTAATAGAAATAAAAAAAACTTGATTTAAAATATTTCTCCGCAAAATCAATGGGTTCATATTTGATAACTTTCCAAATCGATTGCTTTAGTAGTCTATGACACAAGTGGTATGAGACATTCAGGATGATCTACACGATAAAGATTGATTTTCTAATATAATAATTTAAAAAAAAATTGGACATTTACGGTGTATCTAAAAAAAATTACTTGATTTCTAAAGCTACTTTGAAAAATGAATAGTATTAATATACCCGAAAATTAATACTATATTAAGTCAAGTTCTTAACAATCACAAGACTTATGTACCTTAATAAAGATAATACCTTTGTATATTTCCGTTGGAACGTACGAAATAAGCCCTTTCATATGATACCTATTCTATTTGATCTAATTACGCAACTCAAATTTCGAGGCCTACATCGACAAATTCACGCGTCTCTACATACTCCCTTTGTAACATTTTGCTACCTTACCCTTATTATTGGGTTTGTAATTAAATTTGCTGATCAGACTGAATGCCCAAATTCATGTTCGATCAATAAAATAGCTTGTAGCAAGTATCTGAAACACAAAAAAGGCAAAAGAAAAGCATCAAAATGAACGACTCGGTAAACGGGGTGATTAGTACAATAGCTAAATATACGCTCAACGGCATTTGTCACGTAATAAAGAAGGCAACGAATGCAACGGTTAAGAACAGTGGAATCGCAGGAGGAATACGATTTACGAATTGCAAAAAAAACGAATCAGTAAAAAACGAGAAGTCCGTTTAGGTACTTTACGAGAGTATTCCTCTCAAGTTAGAGCAAACGAATCTTCTGAATAGCGAAAGGTTCGTTTGAACGCTAAAGCGTATGCCGCTTAAGTAAGATCAGACGAATCTTCTAAACAGCGACAGGTTCGTTTGAGCTATTCACAAATGCATAAATCTGAAGTACGAATAGAAAAAAAGCCGCAAATAGAAACTTATCATAAAGTCATAAATATATTTTGTGAAGAGGTGTGCGAGATTTGTCTTCAATCAGAAAAATTCACTATTTTGATGAGACAATTAAACAAAGATCGACGAGGTGGTCTTCTTTTTAAAGAGTTAGACTGTTCAAAATTAATCGGCAAACGACCTTGTAACAATGATGCATTGAATGAAAATAAAAAATAAAATGAGAGTAAAAAAAGAACAAGCTTTTATTTAAATGCGGTAAAAATAATAATCATCAATCAATCAATATATATAAAACTGTTCCGTTACTGACTGAGTGACTGAGGTACTGACAGACAACGTACGGCCGTAACTACTGGGCGTAGAGAGCTGAAATTTGGAACATACATTTTTTAGGGGATGTAGGGGTGCACTAAGGAAGGAATTCCCGAAATTCCCACGGGAACGGGAAATATAGGACTTTTTAGTTTGTATCAAAAATCTTATTCCTTGAGTGCACCGATGTGAAACTTGGTGTAAAGATTTTTCAATGTGTGTCTGGTTGTGTTATGCAAGGAATTCCCGAAATTCCCACGGGAACGGGAAATATATGATGTTTTAGTTTGTATGAAAAAATCTCATCCCTTGAGAGCACGGATGTGATACTAGATATAAAGGTTCCTCAATAAATGTCTGTTTGTATAATGGAAGGAATTCCCGAAATTCCCACGGGAAGGGGTTGGACTTTTTAGTTTGTATGAAAAATCTTATTCCTTGAGTGTACGGATGTGATACTTGGCATGAAGGTTCTTCAAAGAGAGACTGGTTGTGCTACGAAAAAAATTCCCAAAATTCCCACGGGCACGGGAAATATATTTTTAGTTTGTATGAAAAAAACTTATTCCTTGAGTGCATGGGTGTGATACTTGGTATAAAGGTTCTTTCAGTTGGTGTCTGGTTGTATAGTTTCTGAAATTTCCATGAGAAGGGTAGTTAAGCGCATACGAAGTTGCGGGATAAAGCTAGTAGACTAATAAAGCTAAGACCTTTACTGTTAACTTATAACGTTATTTCACATGTGACAAAATTTCTATAAAGTAAAAGCTTGTCGCAAGATTTGCTTTTGTAGATAAACATATTTTGATATATTTATATTTCAACTGTTTAAGAAACTCAGTAAATACAGCTTATAAATTGTGTCAAATGTTCAATGACGTTATAAGTTAACAGTAAAAGTTATAGCGTTAAAGTTTATTATTTTTGTTTTAGCGCATTTAAATAAAATATTGTTTTTAAAAAGTTTTTTTGCTTTTAATTTATTCTTTCATAAGTTTCTTCTGAATCATATTTATTTTCTTTTCAAGATTGCCATTGTACCAGAAACAATATATATAAAATCTTAGGAATTAACAGGGATTTTCTGTGTTCTTATACTCTCTTCATAATATTTATTTATAGAATGAACTAGCTGTGCCCGCGGCTCTGCTCGCGATAATTTCGGGATAAAAAGTATCCTATGTTACTTCTAGTACCTCTCATGATTCGTCGAGTAGTTTTTGCGTGAAAGCTGAACAAATATCCACGCTTTCATATTTATAATATTAGTAAGGATAAGGATTGAAATTTTATAATATTTGACAATTAATTGTTTAGATCACTTTCACATGAGGCTTAAGTATCTATGGAACGAAAATACTTCAGCGCAAAGCTTCCGAGTAAACTATATTGAAAGTTGACCCGTCCGGCACGTGAACATGAAGATTTCTAGAACTGCTAACCCGGGAAAGAGCGACGTATAACTGACCATGCGAGAAACAACTGACACCGAGGTCTACTCCAGCAACACGAAAAGTCTGCCCTTGAGCCTTATTAATTGTCATTGCAAAACACACCAATTCTGGGAATTGCGTTCTTTTAAATTGGAATGGAAAATTATTTGGTATTATGGGAATTCTGGGAATAAAGACGGTTTCTCCTGCACCGCAACCTGTTAAAATTTGAGATATCCAAATAGAATTATACTCAGAAATATGTACAACTTACAACAGAAAAAAAAAATTAAGCTGAAACGCCTATGCAATGCTATTTACCTATACCTACTTCACTTAAAAATAAATACCTATAACTACAATAATTAATAAAAGTACCTACGCTTTTACCTAAAAAATACAAAAAAAAACTGAACATAAATTAGCCAAAATTTGGAATTTGACCGAATATTTAAACACTACCAAAACAACTAATACCTATTTTATAAAATAACAACGAAAGAAATTCAAATAAACTATTTAAAGACTAAAAGTCGCGCTGGTAAGCACGGTTTATAATATCAATTATTGTCTGTCAATAAAGTCGAACGCTCTGAACGCATCAACAGCCAAATATTGAATGCATTATAAAGCTTGCGCTCGCCTTTTCATACCCTACCGCCGCGGCGCCGCGAGCCGCGTCGAGCGCGGCAACCGTTACGCAAAAATAATCCTTATATCATTCAGTATTCACGCGCGATGGGTTATTAGCGTGTTTCATGTATAAGTTTGGTGTTTCTATACCGATTTCTATGATTATTTTTTTATTGAATAAGTAATAATGTTAATTTTTTTTAATTAGGGATGAGTGAGAGTATTATAAACGTAAGAGTAAACAAATATAATCAGAAAGCTCCGAACTGCTAAGCTATCTGGATTTACACGTGTTATTGTGAGTCAACCATAAAATATAGACATATACTGTTGTGGAATATTTTTTATATAATTTTATGAAGAATATTTCTGTCATACATGATTTCTATGTAGCTTTAACCATTAAGGCTGCACACGCGACAGAAGCTAAAAAAATTAAGTAATTTCTCCCGTTTTCCCAACATTTCCCTTCACTGCTCTGCTCCTATTGATTGTAGCGTGATAATAAGTACACTATAACCTGCCCAGGAGTATGCAGAATAACTCCTCCTTTCCTTGGTGGTAGGATCTCTTCTGGGTCCGCCTGGCTAGCGACCACCCTTTATATAAAGTCTGCCGCCAAATGTTACCGCTCCGGCGGTGATGTGTTCCGGCAATATTGTATAAAGAGCCAGTTCCTTCCTAAACCCATGTGCTTTCATCTTCGACCTCATCGTCACTTACCATCAGGTGAGATTGAGGTCAAACGCGGGTTTAGTCACTTATAAAAAAAAAAAAAACTTTACCAAGTTTCGTTAAAATCCGTCGAGTAGTTTTTGTTTCTATAAGGAACATACAGACAGACAGACAGACAGACAAAAATTTTACTGATTGCATTTTTGGCATCAGTATCGATCACTAATCACCCCCTGATAGTTATTTTGAAAATATATTTCATGTACAGAAATGACCTCTCTACAGATTTATTATAAATATAGATATAGATAGATATAGATATAGATGAAATAAAATATAACTGTTTGGATTAACGGCAATTGCTAGCCAGTTTCGGATTATGACAGTGTATGTAAGACAGATGAGCTTCAAAGCTTATTTTGTTAGTTGGCGTGTCAGTCAGTACGAGAAATTTATTTATTATTTTTGGTATAATTATTTTTGATAAAGGGTGACTTTTTCGAGTGAATTTTGGATTAATCCTATTTTATTTGCAGTGTTCGGCTTCTGAAAGACAAAGTTTTGAATAAAGAATTTCTTCCACAGACATCAGACCTTCCAGTCTTTGACTTTAAATTTAGATTTCTGCTGACCGTCGTCGTTTGGTTTTTACTATCGATGGAGAGTGTTAAAAGTGAAGCATAAACCGATATACCTGTTTTAGTTTTAATTAAAATGATAAAGCTACTGTATATTAGGGCTGGTGAATAAAAAGGTCCGGAGGTGTTTTAACTGCGTGTATTTTCTGTTAGTTCACAAGCGGAAGAGGAAGCAGATACAATGTCCACAGATAACATAAAAACTTTGTCATAGACAATAAATTCACTGACATGTTGGAGTTTCCAACATACTGCCTCCCAGAGAAAAGACAAAGAAAACTAATATTACAACTTACAAACAATTTCTTTTAAACTATGAGTTTTAACGGACACTATTTTGAACATTCATGCAATGTAATCACAGAAGTGTAAATTGTTTGATTATTCCTAAGACTTATATAAACCAAGTTCAATTTGATAACCTTTTTAAATAATCCAGAAAGATCTTTTTATGAATGAAAGTTGCTTATCATATTTTATATTTATCTAAATGAATACAATTTAGTTACGAACTATTAACAGATTCAAACTATATTTAATGAAAAATTAAGTCTAACATGAGCGTAATGGCAAATGTCAATTATACAAAAATAAGTATCACTTAAATTCTAAAACGTGACTTAGCATTAAAATGCTCTTAGAGCATGCTACCACACAAGAAAACAAAAGAACATCAAAATTATTGTACTGGAAGTGGGCAAACTTTAACAATTGAACGCCTGTGAGTGTGTCCATTGGCTGTTTTTACTTCTACAACTCTGACCTTATTGTCTGCACCAGGAAATACATTAATAACTCTGGCCATCGGCCAATACATGGGTGAAGTATTGTCCATTTTTAAAATAACTAGGGCCCCTACTGTTACATTAGGTTGTGCGCCAGTCCACTTATTACGTGTTTGCAAGATATTAAGATAATGTTTATGCCACACTTTCCAAAATGAATTCTTTATATGAGTACACACTTTCCAAAATTGTAACCTATCATGATGAATTTCTACATTCTGCTCCGGATACATATTTAAAGCAGTTCCAATAATAAAATGACCGGGAGTAAGATAAGCATAGTCAGTTGCATCATTTGACAAAGGTAAAAGAGGTCTACTATTCAATATTGACTCAATTTGACACAAAACCGTATTCATTTCTTCATATGTAAGTGAAGCATTTTGAATTACACGTTTCAAATGAAATTTCATGCTTTTAACACCAGCTTCTGCTAGACCTGCAAATATTGGGCTATAACAGGGTAAAAAATGAAAGTTGATATCCTGCTGGGATGAAAAATCATGAACTTCCTTTCGGTGTATTTTACTATTTTGTAGATTGTATAATTCAGTTAATTTGGTGCTAGCACATTTAAATGTTGCCGCATTATCACAATAAATGTCTGTTGGAATACCTCTACGTGCTATGAATCGCTTTAGACAGGCCAAAAATGTTTCAGTTTTTAAATCGGAACCTAGTTCAAGGTGTCATTCAATGAGATGTCACATATTTTACAAAATAATGATGTTACTTGTTTTGAGCGTTGAGTACTTTGCAAAGGCCCAGCAATAACAGCGCCAAACTGAGTGTGAAGCACAGGAACCGCTGGTGCAGACTTGTGGACGCATTTGTGATCAGGCGGCACCAACAGCTGAAAGAATACATCAGCTCCTAATAAAATGTGAATCACACTTGGCTTGGAGAAATCTTTGTCAGCAAGCTCCAAGTTAGAAGGCAACAAAATGTTTTGAATAGATACCTTTGATTGAGGTAGTTTACCTGTAATATTTTCTAATAAATAACAAGTGACAGAAATATTAAAGTTATTAATGAGTGACTGCAGTTTTACATTTACTCGTTGCTTAATGTTACTAATGGTATTGCCAATCCCGCTAATAGGTGTGTTTACTGAGGATGGCAGTAAACCTAATAGCTTAACAAGTTCAGAAGTAATAAATGAGACTTGCGAGCCACTGTCCAATAAAGCCTTTACATGATATTCTTTTCCATTGTTTGCTATAATTTTGACTCGAGCAGTTGGAAGAAGCACTTGCCTGGTACTTGATTCTGTGAGTAATGTGACTGGAGAATGAGCACTTTCTTGGTGCAGTAATTTATTATGATTCTCCTTGCATATGTCACATTTGATGAAGAATCTACATCTTTTGTTATGTTTATTAAGACATGTATTGCAAATCTTATTGTCTGTAACAAACTGAAGTCTGCGCGAAGCAGATAAAAGTTGAAATTCAGGACACTTAAATAATCTGTGGGGTAACTTACATAACTCACAGGCCGTAGAGGACTTCATGGAAGTGCTGCCCGATTTTCCCTTAACAGTTGCCACATGAGAGGCTTTTGTAGCCTGTAGCCTTTCTGAATTTTCAAGAGCTAAAGCTCGCTTTTCTAAAAATAAAATAAGCGAATTGACAGTAGGTTCCTTATCCCTGACAAGTTGAAATTCTCGATTACAATAAACATCAAGTTTCCTAGTCACAATACACAGAATTACTGGATCCCATAATGAAACGTCATGCTTTAGGTTTTTTAGAGCAGCTAGCTGTTGTTTTACAATTGAAACAAATTGTCTAATATTAGATGCCGTGGACCTTACAATTGGTGATATGTCTAATAATATATTAATATGTTCAGTCGTAATTTTATAAACATTATCATATCTATCTTTTAAAATGTCCCTAGCATCATTATAGCTTTCCGGCACCAATGGCAAATTTTTAATTAAATCTAATGGTTCACCTTGTAGAAAATTACGTAAGTAAAATAATTTTTGAATGTCCTCCAATGCGTTATTACGGTGAATCAAAGCTTCAAACAGTCCTATAAACGGTTTATAATCTAAATACTTACCAGAAAAAAATGGTATATCTATTTTAGGCAAGCGTGAGGCATTTTCGGGTTTAGGTGCCAAGCAAGGCGGTTGTGAGAGTATACATTGCTGCATTAAACATTTGATTGATGCCAGCGTGTCAATGTACTTGAGCTCCATTGACTCAGAATCATCGGCTTCAGGGTCAACGCTGCATATTTCTAGGTTCAGGTTCTCGAAACGCTCAAAGGAAGAGCGGAGTCTTTCCTCCCGAACTTGAAGCTCTTCTTTTGACAGTTTTTTAGCCTTTGCTTCTTGAAAAAACTTAAATTGCTTGGTTAGCAATCCTTTCACAACGCCACGCTGCCTGGTTAGCGCCATTAAATTTGGTGCAATTATTGTCTCGTCCGGAACAGCACACCAGCGCTTCAATCTTGACACGGCGGCAAGTAGCAGAACTAACGGGCGTATGTTGGTATTATTTCCGGCGCTGCACATCAGCGCTGCAAGCTTGAAGAGACGGCGAGTAGTGGAACCAAAGAGCGGATGTTGATGCACACACACCAACTTTAATGGCGTCGTCGATGGCTCCTTCCGAAACAGCAAACAGAATGGCTGGCAATCGATAACACTTGATTTTATTGATGTGATTGCCAATATTTAAAGCTCTTGACAAAATCTTAGACACACAGTTGACCGGCGGCTTCAGCTATTGTTGATTTAGACGTCCCAGAGATAGCTCTCACGGCGAGAACGGAAACAAGTCTGGTCGGCAAACAAAATTATAACTGTCCTAAACGATCACTAACACTCGCGGCACCTCACCATTCGAAGGACCATGTTTTAGTTTTAATTAAAATGATAAAGCTACTGTATATTAGGGCTGGTGAATAAAAAGGTCCGGAGGTGTTTTAACTGCGTGTATTTTCTGTTAGTTCACAAGCGGAAGAGGAAGCAGATACAATGTCCACAGATAACATAAAAACTTTGTCATAGACAATAAATTCACTGACATGTTGGAGTTTCCAACAATACCTTTTTCATATCCACATAACACAAAATTATCCAACGAATAATACTTTAGTAATAATATTAAAAATGTTATGACTTTGGACGTATTTATAATAAATATCTAAATGGCAGTTTTTTTCTTCAAAATTACTGAAATGAATATCATTTTGTCAGTAATTGTGTTTCTTTCAATCGAGGCAGAAATATTCGTAGTTGCCACCGAACCTTGTTGTGTGTGAACGAAACGACGTACTTACTAAATAGAAGTTCATAGGTACCACGGAAGACAGAAAATTATAGTAAGTGGGCGTGGCAAGCTCGTCAACGGTGAGCCGCGCACGGATCACCGCTCGGATCTTTGCGCTCATCTCACTTGATAGCATCGCACCTGACTGTCATTGTCGATAATTCCAAAGTTCACAATAACAATGCCTCGTTGTTCTATTTTGAAATGCAAAAATGATAGCACAAAGCAAAATGTATCAAATGGAGGTATTTCGTACCATCGGTATGTAAATTTGATATTTTTTTCAAAAAATCATAAGTCATATAAATCTATAAATTGCAGCATTGTTTACATAAAAAAGTTAAATTAAAGTGTACTTTGCCCCATTAAAATAAATTCCATCTTACATTAACATAATTTATCTAGTTATTCAATTAGTGATGAGGGTTCAGTAGTTTTAGATTTTTCGATATCGATTAAATAAGCTATGGATTATATTCATATTTCACTTCAAGATTTTTAAAACATAATAAAGGAAGTGTTATGTTAGTACAGGAGAATTTTTTTTCTGAAAAAGCGGTGATCGCAATGTATAGGTCTAGTTAGGAATTTTAAAAATATAGTTCATTCAGGGTGACTAGTGGGTCACTTTCAAAATTCTTTTGAGCTTTTGAAATTCCAGGACGTGATAGTTTGAGATCATACATAAAGCGAAAAAATAAAATTAATTATTAACTGATAGCAAATGGAACTGAAAAAAAGGTTCAAGAAACTCAACAACAATCATCCTTTGATAAATATACAGGGTGACTGGTGGGTCACAAAAAATATAACCAGGTCACCTTGTATATTTATCAAAGGTTGATTGTTGTTCAGTTTCTTGAACCTTCTTTTCAGTTCTATTTACAAACAATTTGACTTATTTCAAGTATATGTATGTACCTACGAAATAAAGATATATTTTATTTTGACTTCGATCGTATGTTTTAATTCATCATTTGGGTTCAGACTACAGCCTCACTTTTCTGGTATCGTCAAATTCATCGGGCAGCAGTCAAATGTAAGTCTATTATTATTGCTGTTTTCCACTTACTGTTTCCGTTCTCTCCTTTACCTCTATCATCTGATACCTCATTGCCTAGTGTATAAACTAGCCGGCTATAATAGTAGACTATACGCTCTTGTAATAAATTTCCCAAATATGTTCAAGGTTTACTCTTTGATAGATTTAAAGATAAAACAAAAGTTATGTCAAAAGAGCTAGGACGATGGGATTCCTTGGCTGTTCTGTTATTGTATGTTTTAAAAAATTATTGCAGATAAGTTTCTTGCGAATTGTTTTCAACGGATCGACTTTTCGAAGTGATGGTAGCTTCAGTTTCATTTGTAAATAATTTGACTTTTTTCAAGTGTATTAATACAGATTTTTAAATTGTAATGAGGTATATTTAATGATGATAAATGTGTCGTGTGAAAAATTATGTCAGTAAATATATATAATGGTAAAATTATAAAAAAATGTAAAACATGATTTTATTATTTACACCCAGCATATGCAACGCATAGTATCTGTGAAATATTATTTCATTTCGTATTTTTAAATATCTTCTTCTGCGCTGCTCCGCTTTGCATATATAGTTTTGTTTACCATTTTTTTTTCTGTAGGTATATCAGTTTCTTTATCGATACTATTCTGTGCAACAACCTATCACTAGTGGAGAGTTGTAAATATTTTGACGCGAAAATTTGACAATGGCATAAATTTATCTACTTTACTTGGTAATCGATTTTTAGTCTAAAGCAAATGAAATAAGATAGTATTTCTAATGTTTTGAACTAAAATAAAAACGAGGAATCTGATTGGCTCTTTTTCTGTACTGTGATGTATGGACAAACGGCTTCTTAGTATGCGTTTGACGACATCGGTTCCCATAAATTTTTCTTTGCATACCTTTGCATCTTTGCATTGCATAGGTTTTCTTTACTTCGTGATAGGCACATACAGCGAAACTAACTAGTAGATACTGAACATTAGATAACTATTTTTATAAATATCTGAAATGGATTTTTAAGAAAACGGCGCACATGTTTTTCTACATCCTTTTAACTCACAATCGTTGAACGTTTGTAAAGCCACCAGCTTTCACGTGATTGTTTTTGCAAACAAAGAAATCCATGAGCTGAAAAAAAAACAATAAATAAACTCTTAAATCTGAATTGGGATTTCACTCGAAAAAGTTATTTACGGCAGCAAGCTCCAATGCTGTACACCAAACTCAATAAATTATCCATAAAATCCGTTCGCATCCGTTTATATTTTTTGCTTCTCCTTCAGTTAACTAGACTTTTGTAAGCAATTGCTAAGGTCGTTTTTTCATGTCTCATATTTAAAAAATAAAATATTTGCAAGCCTGTATCAGGCAGTTTGTGAATAATATTACCTCTTTTTTTTGTTTTTGGTAACACATCATATTGTACACACATAATTCTGGCAAATGAATGATTATTTATATAAAAATCTTTAAAGTGTAAAGTAAAAATCTAAGTAAGCTTTCATACATGCCTTAGCTTTCTAAGCAGGGTTTATATTTTTATATAGCTATAGGTTTATATATTTGAATAAGGCACTAGCTACGGGTTCGATACCAAATCGAATCAGTTTTAAATTTAAAAAAAATATACTGGTTCCGTTTACTGTTGGTTCTCATAACACAATCCTGTAAACGTTTGTTTTGGGTGACATAGTTAGTGGGTTTGTTCAGCGGATCACATGTTCCTTAATAAAGTAATTAAAAGATATGATTTAAGCGAATTTACATTTTTGCGATTTTTTATTTACCGCTAAAACCGGTTTCTATTTATAATTTTCTTGTCCAAATTTCGAGGGTTTTCCAAGAGTTTAATTTAAAATAAATTTAATCAATACGATTATTACGCTGACAATTCATATCGCGACGTAAACGACAGACACAAGATGATTTTAACGCTACTACGCGTCTCGACATAGTGTGTGCGTACTGTTACATGTGCACTTATTATAGAGACGTATAGTAAAAGTGCTGACTTGCTTTCCCACGAAAACTCTCACCTGATCCGCCCCGTAACAGTACCCTTACGGGACACCCTTTATCCCCTATGTTCTTCCCGTGGATTACGTGCCAGCAAATTGCATACCTAATAACTCTGTGGTTTTCTTATTTAGTATAACTTTTGTTTTAATCGCCTGGACTGTCTTATTCCTCCAATGTTCATTTCGTTTTATATTTTTATTGTTTTTCTGATATTTGTAAACGTCTTATAATATGAATCCTAAATATGATTTATGTAAGTAATACTTTTAAATATTACGATTTGAACATGTTTCAATTCATGTAGAATGCCAATATGAATCACATAATAGGTGATTAACCTTAAACAGATAAAATTCACGAAATTGTTAAGTTCCCTGTAGTAAACAATTTTTGAACTGAACTGCGACACTAGATGCCTAGGTCCAAAACAATTAAAGGGAGCATATACCAGTTGGGGTCATTATGAGCACTTTATATTTCTTCAGTACCTAATTAATTAACTCACCCATGTGTTGTTGAGTGGTTTCTAAGTAAGATTAATAGCTTGAAATTAAGAGTGTGTTTTCCTACTTTTTCCTGTTACTTAACTACTTGGTAATGGTGTTACCAATATAGTTTTGGAGCGCAAACATTTCCTGTTCACCAAGCGCGGGTAACTAACGGAGTGGAAATACTCGTATCTTGTTCATAGGAACCCGTGTAAAGGCATGGCGAATGTAGTTTTAACAATCTATCGGAGATATTAAAGATATATTTTGTTATGAGGATTTTTCCAGATACCTTTATTCCAAGTTTCACATCCGTGCACTCAAGCAATATATTTTTTCACACAAATTAAAAAATCCTACATTGCCCGTTCCAGTGGGAATTTCTTTCTTAAAACAACAAGCCACTCATTGACAAACCTAAATACCAGGTATCACATCCGTGCACTCAAGAAATAAGATTTTTCATACAAAATAAAAACTCTAATATTTCCCGTTTCCGTAGGAATTTTGAGAATTCCTTCCTTAGTGGACCCTTACACTCCCTAAGGAATGTATGTTCCAAATTTTACGCTCAGTGGTTATGGCTGTACGTTGTCTTTCAGTCACTCAGTAACGGAACAGTATTTTATGTTAAGATTGGTGACCAATCCCGCGTTTGACCCTAATCTCACCTGATGTAAATGAAGATGAGTTTTAAGATGACAAAACTTGGCTTCAGGAAGGAATTAGCTTCTCATTAAGTATTGCCAGAACGCTAGTCAGGTGGACACTACGTGTGCGGCCACACTGGATACGCGGTGACTAGGGCCTAAGCCTAACGCGGGCGAGGCGGCCTGTGGCGGGCGGGCGCTGGCCACAGCGACGCGCGAGCTCTTGTAGAGGTTTGACTTAATGAAAACAATGGACAATGATTTGGTATTTCTTTATTTCTGAATAAATAAGTAAAAAAGTGAAGAATTTTATAATTTGCATGAAGAATTGAGACGAAACCCATTTTTTTTTAAATTTCCCTCGAATATCCTTGTCAACGTTTGACTACATTTTACGTAAGTTATCTGCGAAACTCATAAGATAGGTACAAACTTTTGCAAAAGTACCTTTTTACTGAACTGTGGCACGCAGAGGTGGGTTATGTTTTCAACGCGTATGTAAGTATGTATGTCTGTTCCTTGTTCCCTGATTTCTACTAAACGGATGGAAGGATTTGAACAAATGAGATATCAAAAGATTCGTATCAATTGAAAGCTTATAATCACTTTTTTCTAAATATATATACACATGTATATGTCGGAATTGGGGTGATTCCTCTCTTTTATTAAACATCAAGTATTCTTGGGGATTTCATAATCATGATTCTCTAATACAGCCTTTTGTGCGGGCATCTTTAGGGCGAGTCGGTTTTTCTACTGTCGATAATGCTTGTGGTGATGAACCGATTGATATTCGGTGCATGGCAGTTTCTACGCTTTCACTGGCGTGACACTTCATAGTTGATACTTCTCTTAAAGATCATCTTCCCTTGAAGAATTGTTTAGAGACCTGTTATTTTGGTTTCCATCTTCTATATTGTTATCATTCTCTCCGCCGGTGACAATCTCGTAACAAAAACTCTGTCAAGCACCAAGAAGGTGCTGGCATCCGAATTCATTCCAAACAAACTATAAGGCTCTAGCTAGACACCGCCGACATATACTTTAAATTTAACATTTTTACTGAAAAAAAAAAAAATGTACGCTAATGGAAGTTTTAGGTAAGTACTATACGCCTGTTAATTTTAACTATTCATCGGCCTGAAAGGCATTCATAATAAGTATTATAACATATTATTGTCATTAGCTGGGCTCCTGTTTCATAGGTTTTTTTCGATTTTTCGCACTATTTTTCTGGATATAACGAAGGTAAATGCATTGTAGGTAAACGGCAACTGCATTTTTTAATATCCGTAATAGCTTATTTAACAAAGTCCTAATAAAATTTTATATTACTCCTAATCTAATTTAATTTTCTTACTCTTGACTATGTATTAATCATAGTCCAAATTTTGCATGAGAAAGCAATATTTGACTAGTTTACTTGGATGAAACTATACCATGCCTGGGGCTTTATCGTCGTAGATACACTTATAATTAAATTGGGTATCACCATTTTTATAGTTTTTAAGGTTTCTGATCACACAAATAATAGAATTTGCCGAACTAAAATGCGGGAAATAAAAAAAAGTAATAACAAAAACTAAAAAACCCTACTGCTGAATACAGTAAATTTCAACTAAAAAGTACAAAACAAGCAATATTACTTTAAGAAACCATGCTGGACTGGGAGCAAAGGAAAAACATAGAATGTACCAGCTGCTTCTTTTCCCGGGCATACTGTAAAAGCCAGTAAAGGCGCAGAGGTTTAATGGAGATTTTTTGTGGGCGATAGGCTGATCCCCTGTCACTGCAATAGCCTCTCTCCACTATAACAATGCCTCCTAATTTGTCAAACGTGACATCAGATGGTTTTATAACCTCTGATGTTCTGCCTACCCCATAAGGGATTCAGGCGTGAAGTTATGTATGCATGTATGTATGAGCTTTTAACTTTAAAATAATATTTGTAAAAATACTTGTAGCGGCAGGCGGGGACAAGCTAACACATAAAGTATTGAACTGTATATTTTGTAACTCTTTGCTTATTAAACATGCCTGAGTTTATAACAATTTCATATTTGTACGTGAAGCTAATCCTCGCCTGCCGCTACAAGTTTTTTTACAAATATTATTTAAAGTCGTCGTGGCGCCGCGGTTACTGTATCAAGTTAAGCGACGTTCGGCGCGGTCGGTACGCGAATATACAAAGGCTATACTATTTGAGTCACGAGTCAGACTCTAATAGAGGAGCTTTTGTTTATGCATATTAATTGACAATACCTAATCGAACTCAGTAAAAAAATTGACTGAAATGGATTAGCTTTTGCTCTTGTAATTTTCAAAGAAATGCAATGACAAAACCTAGTACTGTATAATACATATTCACTCAAATAGATAAGCTTTTGTCAAGATGAAAAGTAGGTATATCTTTGTTTGATATACACAGGGACCGGAACCGCTTACCCTTAAAGAGGTTTTTGATTGGGTTTTTCATAGACTTGTTTTAAAAAACCCTATCAAATTGGTAACCGTATCGAAGACTTACCCTAATTTAAGGCTTACCATATCAATAGAGTTAGCTTCATGTAAGCAGTAAGCCTATTGAAAACCCTATTCGAGGTTACCGATTCAATAGGGTTTTAAAACCTGCAGGCAAATTTAATCTCTTAGAATATAAAATTATCAAAAATATCACCATCTATTCAATCTCGCACTTCGAATTATACTTCCGAATTCAACAGCATGCGCGGAAAAGAGATAGAAATAGGCAACCCTATCACAGGGTAAGCGCATCCGAAAGTAGTTAACTTTATTCAAAGTGTTACCACGTCGATACCATATCAATAGGGTTACCATATGGTAAGATTTTGATAGGGTTACCCTATCAATAGGCTTAATCAAATAAAGGGGTTTCCCAGTCCCTGGATATACATTGCGATGAAAGAGATAAGCTACGAGAAGGGCTCCCGCACCGGAAGGTGGAATCAGTACGGTTAGGTGCGACGACGAGCGCAGCGAGGAGGAGCATGTTAGGTTGCATATAGTTATACACGTGCGCGAGCCGAGCGAGCGAAGCGAGCGGTGCCGCGGCAGCGGCCGGCGAAGCGCCATAAACCTGGTCAGCTTTTATAGTCAACCCTGGACAATCCCGACATGGTCAAAAGTCAAACGTTAAGTCATCAAAATAACGATGATCATAATGCATGCACATTTTATTTCTATCCTTGAAAATCAGAACAATTGCCATTTAAGTATCAAATTGAAGCCAACGATCGGTAAATATCAATATCAAATGGGATAGCTTTTGTTGCTGCAATGTTCAATTGAAGTTATCTCACAAAGTCTACACGACTTCGGTCAATTTCTGTACTAGAATAGATTAGGGTTTCGGCAAGTTTTTTTCATACAAAAGCTAAGCCAGTTCAGTTTGCACTTTCACTCTAATGGTATAGCTTTTGTAAATACGCGGTCGGTACTTGGATGGGTGACCGCCGACCATTCATTTCTCACGGCGACTTCCGTGCTTCGGAGGGTACGTTAAGCAGTCGGTCCCGGGTGCTGTATACAGTAGTCGTTAGGGTTTGTCAGAAGCCGTATCGGCACCCTGAAAATTCTGACATCCACCACCCAGCACTGGGCCAGCTTGGTGGATTATGGCCTAAACCTCTTCTTCACCCAGGGGAGAGACTCATACCCTGCAGTGGGCTCATTACAAAGAGTTGTGATGATGATGATGATGATTATTTAAAAGCTCTTATAGTAATATTGCTTTTTTTGTTCTTTTTAGTTGAAACTTACTGTATTCAGCAGTTGGGTTTCTTAGTTTTTGTAATAACTTTTAATTTATTCTTATTTAGCACATTTTTTAGTAATTACCGAACTGCAGGCTAATTACTATTATGGATTTCAAAACCATGCGATGATATGAAATAGTTTTGACGTTATGGCCGCTCTACATTCTCGCGAGAATCTCGCGAGAAACGAGAACGTGGAAGCCATTCTCGTATTCTATACAATTTCTCTCATTTTTCTCTACTTTTTGTGGGTTTTGGGGTTTGCGGGAGTTTGGAGTTTTGTGTAGGAGTCACACTCGCATGTTTCTCAGTAACGAGCGATTCGCCGATTTGAACGGTTATATCGCAGAGTATATCTTATATATCTGCGAATTATCATTTTAGTCGAATAAACTACTAATACTGACTTGAATATTCGACTTGAACGATAGTAATATACTAACGTCCTGAGTTGAATGATACTTCTAATATTCGTAATTACTAACGATGGTCAACTTCAATATGGCCGAATGACCTTGAAAGAAAGCATTCGAATGGTTAGTTAAATGACTGAATGCACTGACAGGCAGCTTGTGCCCGCAGTTTCACCCGCGTAACTCGCTTTAGGGAGAGAGAGAGAGAGAGAGTTTTGAAGTAACTCGTAATAGATTTTAAGAGTTTTTGTTTATTTTTTTATATTGTTAGTATTGGAAATGGTCCAGGAAGATAAAAATTAATATCTAATATGTTTTATTTACTAACAAATAAAGATAAATTGTGATGAAAACATATTGATCTCAAGGCTTTATAGAAATGTGTGCAGATAATTATATCAATATAATAATAATAATAAATAATAAATCATTTATTTCAGGCAACACAAAGTTTACAAGATGGTAAATATAAACAAAGGGCCCATAGATATATACCTTAAACCAACATATATAAAATATACTTAAAACTACACTAAATTTGACACTATTTCACACGTAAAGTCGGCGACGTGTGACGCGAGTCATGAGACAGTCGCCCTCGAAATTTCCGGAAGACGACTCCCTGTGGCCAGAACTCCTCCTTCATGAAGGTCGGCAGATGTTGGGTCGGTACTCTCACCACAAATGAGCTGAAACTAACTTTATGGCGAGGTTCCAACCGCTCAACCCTCAGAGTAAAGGTGGTTTTCTTTCGAATGTACTCTATGACTTCCTCGACCTTCGTAGACCAGTGTACTCTGGATACGTACAGCTGCGTTGACGGTACTTCACCGCGCATCAGCTGACCTACTACGAGCGGTGCAGTGCCGCGATGGTTGCGGACGGTAGGATTCTTTTTCTTTCTCTCCACTTTGACGAAGCCTTCCTTATCACAATTCTTGTCCTGCCGAGGATGTGGAGGTTCAGTCTTGCGAGCGGGCCCGCTACAACTTTTCCTCTTCTCCGTTGTCGCCCGCTGCGATGTAGCGGCAGCGGCGGCGGTGGCATAAGCGCGCGAAGTCGGTGCGCGTTGAGTCATCGGCTCCGTCACAGCGAGGGAGCGAGCGGCGGGGCGCGGGGCGCTGCAAGCGGGGGAACCGGCGGCGGCGGGACGCGGCGTGTCGCACGCAGCGACTTGCGTCATGGGCAACGACGATTCCGGACTGCTGACAGATGCAACTTGCGCTCCACGAAGGCTCGTGTTCGCTTTAGACGCATTGAACTCTGGTGACCCACATACTAAGTTATTACTTTTTATAAGTAATACTTCTGTACGAAGTTCACTTATTGTAGTGTTCGATGCATCTAGCTTCCTCTGGACATCAGCGAGGCTTGATTTCAGGAACGTGATGTCCTTCAGCAACCTGCTTACGTCGACGTGGTCGAACCCGATGCTTGGCAACTTGTGAAGTTTCTTTGCCACAAATGCGGGAACATCGTCCGGGTCGGTCTCCTTCAGTAGGGTGACGATGTCCTGGAGACTTCTTTCACCACCATCCCTCCTGCGGGAAGGCATCTGCGCGGTCTTCCCGAGCGTCTGGTACAGTAACGCCTTTCCGCTACTTATCTCTTCCTGGGTGAAGCCAGACTTGCAGATTTGCAAGATGCTGACTTCATCCATCGTGTCGATGGCGTGTTGAATGAACGCCAACAACTCATTGGCTATGAGTTTTTCGGAACCCATAGCCCGTGCAGCAGCAAGCGCCGCGCGGATCGCGAATTAAATTTAATTCAATACGGTAATGCGAGACACGTCCGTTTCCGAGCGCGCTTCATTACTGTGACTCGCGAGATTCTCGAATGTGGAGAATGTGGAGCGGCCTTAAAACATATCATGCGATCATTATTTGGTATACCATGTAGATTGAATACAATAACCCCATATATAATAATAAAGTATTTATTTATGAAAGCAAACGAAATGGAAAAACACAAATGAAATGAAGAAACAAATATGTATAGGGAATTCGTTTATTCATTATGTCATAATTGTTGATCATTGTATCATAGAAATCTTGTTTATCATGACATGTCATGAAAGAACCGTAATAGGCGTGCTGGTTTGTTAGATACGGCCAACCGCGCATTGGGTCGCTTGTTGCTTAGGCCCGTAGTGTGGCCAGAAAGCGCGGATACGAACGTTTGAAACTAACGCACGCTGACTCGCTCAGTCCGGTCGCGCTAGGCTTTCGCCTTAGTCACTGCAGTGTGGACACTACAGTATGGTTTCATATGTTTGATATTTCGCGTCCGCCGTCGCCACCGCCTTAGGCTCGCAGTATGGACGCACACTACAAGGATTCTACCACCAAGCGGGGTGTTCGGATGAGTAACCTTTTGCTTTTAATCCTGGTGTGGTATGGCTATTGTCGTAGCCGAACCTACGAAGGCCAACCGACCCTTACGCCGACTAAAACGACCCTTCCCTATTTGTTGTGGTGATCTATGAATGAGCAATTTACGTACGTGTTTAATGTACCTAAGTTCTTCAATAGCATAAAAAATCCCTGTGCAATGAAACATCCTTCGATATTGCAGATTAATCAACGTTCTAACCGGCTGACACGAGGATAGGTGACTGCCAGTCATTAATATATCACGACGCTTTCTATGATTCGGACGGAACGTTGAGCAGTCGGTCTTAGTTTTGTTTACTTGTATACAGTGTCTTTAACGTGTCAGAAGGATTTTTTAGCACCCTGAAAATTCTGACATCCCCCAACCAGCACTGGGCCAGCTTGGTTGTTTACAGCCTCATCTAGACCCAGAGAAGAGACTCATAGCCCTACAGTGGGCTCTTCAAAAAGGGTTCTGATTATGAAACAAATACTAACTTTTTATGAATAAAATATATTATCAATAATTAAGTAAGTGAATTTTCACTTTTGTTTCAGCTGAAATAAATCCAGGTTTATCTAATTTAAAGTGTTTTACAAAGCGTTTCTCTCAACATGAGTGACAACAACGGTTTGCCAATAAACTGTCACTTTTAATTTTATAAAAAAACTTTTCCCTATACTTGTCACAGCGTAAGGAACTTCTTTTCGAAATTAAAAACTCGAACAATTCAAAAAACTTTCATGAGAGAGCTGTTCTGTAATTTAATTTGTTTTCAGTTCGTTGTATTATTTATCTTTACTTATAATTTATAAAATACCTATACTTAACATGTTTACTATTTGTGTTCTCAGTACTACTTTTAGGTTCATACTGATGCTTTCAAATTAAATGAATGCGGCGAAACGAAAAACACTACATACCTAAGTATTTAATAAAGAGTCAGGTGAATGTTTCACGAGCGAGCTCTTTAATTTGCGCCACGTCGTTATTTACTGCCAGATGAGATTGAAATTGGACACGTAGTAATAATATATTTTGATTTAATTTTAGTACATATTAAAATGAATCTGTTTTGCTATACATACCTATGATTAGGTGGCATACGACCACGGCTATCTCGTAAACATATCTCTATCAGTATGACGTATAAAAATACATAAATATTTCAGCGGAGACTATTTTAGTCGGGTTTTAGTTTTCAAACTTTCACTTCTTTTTAAGTAATAGTGTTTACATATTTAAACTGTGCTAACAAAGCTCTTTCATTTGATACCCAAGAAACAGTCAAGAATTTTATTTTTTACTTTTTAATAATTATGTCACATATTTCGGATTAATAGTGTTTGTAGTATTTGAACTTTAATTAGATCGAGATTTTTTTATATTTAATTATTTTTTTTAAGTAAACTAGAGGGCGCTGTAGTCAATTTAACGTGACGTCATGTACCTAGCCTATAACTAGCGGACAATAAATTCGCTTCCAAGGACACCTCATTGTCAAATTATGGAAACTAGTTTTGAAGTTGTGATGAACATCAGATGAACATCCATACCCAAATACATACAGTTCAAAGTAATAGCCCTCCTTTTTGCTTCGCCGTAGTAGGATAAAAATAAAACCTTATTAGCTAAGTCAGTCACTTCCCATTATAAGGATTAATTTCAGTAAAATAGTAAATGATGAATTGGTAAATAATAGTATGCGCTGTTTCGCGCGGTTTTACCCGCAAGTAGTTTTTTTAATATTCCATACTGTAAATTCCCTATGCCAAATTTCATTCAAATCCATTAAGCCGTTTTGCCGTGATAGAGGAACAAACATCTAGACATGCATACATCCATCCAAACTTTCACATTTGTAATATACATAATTTTAGTTTGTTTGTATTCGATAGATGTCGCTGTACGTCGATTAAACCGCGCAAGAAGAGTTATAAATGACTTAGCTATATCTACCTTTATTAGTCCTCGCATTCAAAATCATAGTATTAGTTGGTTGGATGGTTGGATATGCCTTGACTTTGACCTTGTGACAAGGGTTTGCAAAATTCGATTGCGACTGTATTAACGACGACCTCTGCGCTGCAACAATTCAGAAACGAAGAGTAAAGTTTAAATGGATTTTTATATTTACGCCATACTTATTAAGTATTACTTATTTTTTTTATATTTAAAACCACCATCTTAAGCGTTCATGATTCATTCGTTGTTTTACGTTTCCAGTTTAAAAGTCTTTTATTTAGTAAATCAATTGGAAAACTTATGGCCCTATTTTGAAATATCTATCATCACTACTCCGTGTAATGAGCCCACTGCACGGCTATACGAGGGGGTTAAGGCCGTGGCCTGGGTCATTGCTGGCTCAGTGCTGGTTGAACGTGGAGTTCGAGGAAATATCTTTGCTGCCTGACGAATGTTTGTAATTCATCATGTTCCAGAATATTTTTTGTAGTGTAGTCCTCACATGAGGTTCGGGTCAATTTATTTGTGCATGAGCCTGATCATTTAAATGCAATTATTTCTATTTAAGAATACGCTTGCTACTTAGCAAACCCACGGTAAGACTCAGCTAAAAGTTCTTGCTATTTTAGCGCACTTTGATGTTTAATGAATTTATGTGAATTCTTACAGAAATTGTGATGCAAAATATTTGGAAAACCTTTAAGGATTTGTGTTTAATAAGAATACATGTATAATAAGAATACTTGTATGTATAATATACTTACTGATAAATAAACAGCATTGATTGCAATATAACTTCAATATTTCCCTATAATTACGATGAATAATTTAACCTGAAAGTTGCGTTATAATTGGTGTTGTAATATTGTTTTTTGTGTTTAAGGTACAAAATAAGGAAATAATTAATGACATCAAATAAGAAAAAGAAAAAAATTAAAAGGTAAAGGAAGGTTTATGTACAAGCTAAGTTAAATAATAATAATATGGCAGACAGTCTTTATAATAAACGTTATTATTTTAGACAACATAATTCTATTTGATAAACAAAACTGATAACTGACATTTTGCAAACAATTTATTTTATTGAACCAAAAAAATCCTTTGGACATATTTAAATAGAAGTTGTCCGACTGATTTGCTTGCTACAAAACTTTAGGGTGGTACACTACGACGAAACTTTAGGGTGTTACACTACGTGGTATTCATACTAATAAAAATTGAGTACTAAGAATTCACCTAGCATTTGTTCATTTTTGAAAAGCCATAAAGTTCAATTGTTATTTTTGCAACATAACCCTATATTTCTTAAGAATTACTTTAAAGGTTGTATATAAATATGATGAATTTCATTACTTCTGATGGCCAGATATTGAAAATACGATACCCTTCAGGCTATATTGTGTTAATCCTGAACGAATCCCTCGTAGGCTAAAATGAAATTCAATATTAAACCTCAATTCATGATCTTAGATTTAATAAACCAGGTACAATCAGAGACTAGTAAAGTAAATATACTTACAATCCCGAACAAAATTTGTACCTCGCTATTGGTACATGCTAAGATATAAGATGACGCTAGGTGTAACGAATCATGAAATTTAAAATACTGCCACTAAGTGGTAAAATACAAAATTATAGGTGGCGCTATTTTCAATTTCAATGAGTCAAAACAAACCTAGTTTGACGCTTCGCACATTGGGCTAAAAATTATTTTTGGGATAATGCTTCTACGTAGAGCTGATTCTGCTTAAAAAATATATAAATGATATTTTATGAAATTTGTATGAAAAATCAGATGAAATTTTGTCTTATAATTTTACTTTTGCTAGAAAAACATATAATGTAGCAGCTGTTTATCTTCCCGGGTAAAATACTGTAAAAGCCGGGGGCGCTCATTTCTTAAACTGCATTGTCATCCACCAAAATTGAGAAAATTGATAACTTTCGCTTTCAATGTTTCAGTGTTCGATTTTCAGAGGATTTCAGTTAGCTTCTTCTGTTTTTTTTCAGATTTTCAATACTAGCTCAGAACTGGGTATATAAAAAGTTACCCCTAGTTTCGCTTTGTGGTCTACATATCAGCAAGCTTAGTGAAACTTGCTTTTGGGCGGCATAGTCGGTATTTCAGTTTGGGTAATTTAACTATTTAGCTGATTGAGGCTAGAGTCGTGATGTATTAAATAAATAAAGAGAGTTCATGTCCATATTTCGTAAATTTGAACATATTTGCTTATTTTTTTTTCCTGAGAATGGGGATATTTGAGGAATGGTAACCCTAATTTCACCCTCACCATAAGGGCCAAAAGAGCTTTGTCAGACTATAAAGAAAAGAAAGAAAGAAAAATATTTATTGTTTCTTTTACAGAAGGTTGCTTATATCTTCTAGAATTAAATTTAAAACTTATAATTTAATAAAAATGATAGTTGATCATTTTAAATAAACAAAAACTTAAAAGAAACAAATGGTGACTACTCAGCATGTGCGTTGTTGCAGAACATCTGTAACATCCGCGCTGATTTTCAGTAGCCACCTTATTTACATAATGATAAGAATAATCGATCATAACAATCCCAAATAACTACCCATTACCAAAATATAAAGTGTGAAGTAAATAATGAAAAAATAAGTGTTAATTGTAAATAATTATATAAATTGACTTTAGAATATTTAAAAAGAAGTAAATGAAAAAATACAAAACAGAAACTTTTATCTAATATCTTATCCATTCCACCATTTGACTATAAAAGTAATTGTTTTTCTAGCAATAAGCATCTATAATGATTGTGCTAAAAATGTGCTTAGTTATAGGGCGTTTTAGTGGTGGGGGGAGGTTATTCCAGCACTTAGTAGCCAAATAGCGGAAACTACCCCGAAAAGCTGCAGTTTGATGCTTAAATGTTTTTAGGAGGTATTGAGAGGCTCTCGTTTTATACGCATTATTTTCAGATGACCATTTCAATTTATCATATAAATATTTTGGCTCACCTTTTGTCACCACTGAGTGGACCAAACACGCAAAATGTAATTCCCTTCTCGATCATATATTCAGAATTTTGGCCCTATTTAGGTATGGTGTAATGTGTGTTCTACGTGGCACCTTATGACAGTACCAAAAACAGGCGTTCTGTATCCTTTGAATATTTTTTTTGCTTGAGTATGAAACTAGCGGACCAAAAAGTATGTCACCATAATTCAATCTTGACAGTACGAGAGTTTCGCATACAACCGTTCGTAATTCCTGGCTTAACAAATCTCTTATGTCATAAAGAACCTTTAGACGGTAAAAGCAAGACTTAACTGCATCAGTGACATGTTTTTCAAATTTCAGTGCTTCATCAATGACAATGCCGAGATTGCGGGCTTCATTAACTCTTGTAATAATCTTACCATCAATACCTATTTCTACATTAGAACTTATTTTATTTCTTTCATTTTTGCTCCCTAAAACAAGGTATTTTGATTTGTCTGGATTCAGGACAAGCCCATTTCGTTTAGACCACAAGTCTATTTGCTTGAGATCATCATTTAAATGCTTTATTGCCCTATCAGTTTTACTCGATTTAAAAGATGTATATATTTGTGTATCGTCCGCATATAGGTGATAACTGCAATGATGAATGTGCGAGACAATGTCTGCAGTATATATAATAAATAATAGAGGAGCCAAAACTGAGCCCTGTGGTACACCCCTACGAACTATGTTGCTTCAGTTTATAGCGCATTGACGGTTTCAGGATGTTTTGTATTCTGATGTTTTCCTTTCAATAAGAAGGCGATTGAATGCATTTCAAAAATATAAATCAAATTGAAAAGTCAATTTAAATACAAGAATGGACTTTTAGGGCGTGCAGCTCCAGAATATTAAATATGCGTTACGAAAACCATAATGATAAAACATTACAAAATTGATCACATATTTGATCAATTTATAATTTGAGCATTAGGAATTCCGAAGTATTAAATTAAAAGCCCTAAAAAGGTGTCGTGGCATTATGCCCTGGTATAAAAAGGTTCAAAAGAATGCGTGTAGTTAGTATTTTAATTGATAAACTGTCCTACCTGTTAACAAACCAAGTTAACAATCTCTGCCTCGATCGACACTGTGATAGGATCTTCGTGGGAGTAGATACAGCACATTAACTAGTTACGCAAATTATGTGTATTGTAATAAATAAAGTGTTAATATGATAAATAATATGTGATTTCATGCCTTGTTCAGCGCCATCTAACAAACAAACGATGTTTTTTTTTTTTTTTTTAATATAAAATATGGATGGTACGTTTGTCTTCCATGACACCTGATGTTAAGTGAACATGAAGACTAAGGTGGTACACGTCCATCCACGAGAAACCTATTCACTCGACGCTTAAAAGTACTAGGACTATACTGGTCAAGGAAAATAGACGCAGGCAGTTCATTCCAAACCTTGGCGATCCGTATCAAAAAGGAACTGTCAAAGCGCTTAGTTCGACTTTTCGGAATATCAACCACATACGGATGGAAGTTCTGTCTGCGTCTAGTAGTCCGATGGTAAAAGGGTGAGGGTTCAATTTGCTCAAACAGAGCACTGTTTCTTTTGTATACTATTTTCATACGCCATCTGCCAAAACAAAATGAAAGTGGTCCATTTATGTGGAAACTCCATGTAAAATAAAATCGTTGAATCTTATTTTATGACCAATATTTCATATTTAAAAAAATACCTCAACATATTGGTTGATTTCAAAAAAATATTATTATGATTTCATTGTTTCAATGCCCTGTAAGAGAGTTTCCAGGCCGTCTTTACCGTGTCAGTCTATTTACTTTACTAGTCTCTGGTACAATGTACAATCATTGCCATTGCTGAAAAATTCTATAACCAAAATTTTCAACCTAATTCACAACAAGAAACTAATAAAATGACCATTTTCATAACATTTGAAATTTCTTGCCAGTTTTTACTATATCGGCGTATCTACTATGGTATCTATCGGGCATACGGTTTGAATGTTGAAAAAATTTTGTATGTTAATATAATTTAAACGCAAGATAATTCAGTGAAAAGCTTTGCATTTTATAATGCTAAAATACAATTTTATAAATAAGAAAAATACTAAATTTCAATATTGTTGTAGGTAAACCTAGAAACAACAAAGACAATAAAATGAACTACATTATAATATTTCTTCAGAATGTTTAATTCGACGTTTACGTGTACGTGTTTTAAAAATAATATAAGATAAATATATATTTAATTTAGCACAAAACCACCTGAGTTGTTGTTTTTTCATGAAGGAATATTGAGATATTTCAATTTCGCGCGCTCGGTAGATATCAGAGAAGACGTGGAAGTTTCTAGATACCCAGTAAATGCAGCATTGTTTCCGCTACACCGAGAGCTAATGCTCAAGATCTTTTAATAATATTATAACAATTAAGTATTCTTATTACCATGAAATTGTATCTTATTTCGCAATTCAAGTCATGTATGTTTATATGTTTATTTAAGTTTATTCTAATAAAAAATATGTATTTATTCAATATGTACGTTTATATATTTCTTAAGTACCTACATCAGTTATCTAGGATCCATAACATACATACATAACCTCACGCTTGTCTCCCCTTGGGTTAGGCAGAGACAAGGGAACACCAATTGCTGCGATCCAGACATACCTCTTTCGCTTCTAACTTAATTTGGGCTAGATAATGTTGTGTGAGTGTCAGAAATATTTATTTATGATTATTATTATAGGTCTTTTTTATATGATTTTTTTATGTCTACTATCTTTTAAGTCTCGTTTCATTTATTTGTATTTTTTTCAATCGATGGCTTAGCGTTTGATTTCAATCTCATTTCATAGTTAGGGAAGTTATTAGCGTTCGGGTTTAAAAAGAACTGGCTCTTCATAAAATATTGCCGGAACACATCACCGCCGGAGCGGTAATATTTGGCGGCAGATTTTATTTTCTACCACATAGATTCAAGTTCAATCACTGAAACGAATTTTTTTCTTTAAGTTAAATAAAAGCTAGGGAAAATGGAACGATAGAAACTTGACTGTGAAAATCGATCATGTCCATTTGTGCCAAATTAGCAGCCGTTGAACATTTTTAGTGAATTTAGATTACAAATGGGTATTGAATTTCTCGATTCAAAAATTTCTTTACTAGAAATAGCAATTAAATAAAGTTTTCTCAACTTGAAATCTCCAAAGTACACTATAAGTACATCTGTGGCGAAAATGTCACTACTTATATTATACTCTATATAAATATTTGTTATAGTTTACTCTCGAATAGAAGAGATGTGATGTTTCTCCGTACACTTTCGATGAATGTCAGTTTCTCTAACTAGTCTGTGGTCAGTTTAGAGTAATATTGTTCCATGGTCAGTTTGCTTGTTATGAGATAATTTCAATGAATTTAAACAAGATATTGGAAAGCAGGAACGTTGTTTGATAATAAAGTAAGAACACGCAATAACGTTCGTTCCCGCACATCCATGGGGATAGTTAGTCTGGTAGGTCGTGACGAATGCTTAATACATATACCTATGTATATGTATACAGTGAGGATTGTTTTCGCAGGACAAACAATAACGCATTAAAGCTTGTATAATAGGCGTCAACTCATATTGTCTAACAATCTATTTCTGGCTAATATTATTAACCTGGCTTAGATTTGGTCGTAGATTTGATATACTGTGATTTCTTTAAGATTATATTAGACGCTCTAGATAAAAATATAAGATAATTTTAATTTCTTCTTTTATTTTTTTATATTCGGCTCCTGTCTTTGCTGAGAACATTCACAGAACAAACGTGAGACATATAGCAAAGGAAATAGCCTACGCTTCGGCTTTTCATAGATGTACTACAAAGTTATATTGTAATAGAAGACGTGCTGAAAAATATAAAAAGGTTGATCAAACCCATTTAAACTTATTGAAATAAAATGAAACGTTTTAAATCCATTTATCTTATAATAATAAACATCTGTCAGTAGGTATATATTTTTAGAGTAATCTAAAAGTAGTTTTTGGACAGTACTATTATAGACCTACTATTGAACATCACGATTTATTACGCGCCAAGTAATCAAAAAAGTCAGTGAGAAAAGACGTCAGATGTAAAGTCTGTAAGAACTTGAAGCCAAACTGCACAGGATTTTTTTTTTTTCATAAAGAACACTTGCGCTCTCTCTAAAATGCTTCCTGTAGTAGACTGTCAACAAGCAACTTGAGTCGAGGCTCTAGAGTATAAGAGCCTGTTAATTAGCTTACGGGATTTTCGGTCAGCAGTCAAATAAAACATAAATCCGATGAGTACAAATTTTATTAAACCCTTAAGGTTTTTTGCGAGTCATTTCTGATACTACTGGGAATTATGGAGTAGGTTTTGTCAGGCGTTTTGGCTCTTGCAGGCTTTTGCAGACTTTGACTGACCACCCAACTGATCGTGATAGAACTTTGGCTTGATAAACGGTGGCACGACAGTACCTCTTTTAGTACGACAGACGTTATTCAAGACAAAAACCGTACATATAATATAGCTAGGGTTTTTAGCGCTTCGCCAGCCACTGCTCTGCCACGACACCGCCCGCTTCGCTCGCTCGGCTCACGCACGTATGGCCTATGCAACATAACTGCACCTAACTAATTAGCTCGCTTTCTTATGGTTAGGTACATAAAGAGTCTGTATTTTAGTCGTACTCACTTAGTAATTCAGTCGCACTTTTGATTTTTCATACCATTCATTTTCATATATTTTCATATTATTATTGGTCGCAAATTGTTTTTTTTTTTTTTTTTATTTCTATGTTTATAATAGTACTGTAATAATATCAAGTCCTTGCTTAGTAATCCAAATAATAAGACTGATTATTTAAATTCCTTAACGTTTGATTTATTTTAAGTGGTAAAAAAAAACTTATTAAATATGCTTATTAATATGCCTAATACATTATGTATAAGGTCAATTTAATTATTTGAAGTATAAATAATAATAAGCAAAGTGACTGCCCAGAATGCGGGAGATCTGGGTTCGAGTCCCGCGATCGATTTTATTTAGTATTTCTATCTATAAAATGGTATTGAAACTTGCGGAAAAATAAATTTATTGTATACGTTTATTTAACTGTTATACTTAGTATATTTACCTTGCCACTTCTTCTCAACAGATCGACTTTCCGAAGATCCAGTTCAGTTCGTGAATAATTTCTCTTACTTTTTGTGTAAACCTAAGAAATGAAATCTTTTTTACTTCGCCTTTGACCTATGGGTAGGCGAGTAAAATTTTCTTTACAAAACATGGTGAATTACTACTTTTTTGCAGGAAAGGTCACACTGGTAGTTAGATATCCACAATTTGAGCAAATCAAACATAATGGGTTGTTTACTAAAGGTATTAAGGATAAAACATATTTTATGAATCAGCCTTGTTCTACGATATCAAATGATATTACAATTCACAGTTATCCTTAATACCTTTTTGTTTTAAAGCTGTTCGATAACCGATATCGGTTAACGCTGCTGTTGCCAGATTACTGCCAACAATGTCAATTTGTTTATTTATTTAATACCAACGTTTTACCTAAAATTAAAACGTAAATTAAATCACTTACCTTAATTTGAAGCCTAATAATACTTGAGAGAGATACCATCGTTCTGTCCTTTTTTCGCACGTTCTATCCTTCTTATACCTACTCTATTGCCTTCTCTTTCTTTACCCCACCACCACACAGGTAGCAGCTATGCTGAATGCGTTAGGATTTTGACTCATTGAAGTCGTTGTGTAACCAGGCAGAATTAAAAAATATTAGGCTTCAAATTAAGGTAAGTGATTTAATTTACGTTTTAATTTTAGGTAAAACGTTGGTATTAAATAACTTGACCGTTAATTTGAAGCCTAATAATACTTGAGAGACGTGTTTGATATCGCCTGGTGTGGTGGTGACGTCAATGTGAATACGAATAAAAGTTAATAAGCCTAAAATAAATTGACTTGTGGTATTGTTTTACAATGCCAGGGAGATGTACATAAAAATAATCTATTATAGCATTTTCAGTAACGTAATATCAATTACCTTTCAAATACACAGGAATACGCAACAGTTGCTAACAAAAACCATAATTAGTTTTAAATTAAATAGAAATATAAAATATATTTCATCCACTGCATTAAATTGACTTGTAACTGAATTTTGATCTTTTGACATTCTTACTTATTTTCAATAAAATTGTTCAAATGTATTTTCAGAACGCCAGTTATCTCTAGTGAGGATTTCATCCAACAGACAATTTTCCACCCAACTTTTTGACGCCACAGCGGAACGGAAGGTGTCGGCTGAGGCATTGATACCAGCACTTTTTTTTTTTTTTTTTATATACATATATACTAATATATAACCCGACTAGGTTGCGAGAGGCTAGTATAGGTTTCCCACGTATAGTTATAAATACATTATCACACTTACTTTTGATTGTTATATCTTTTCCAATTAAAATGAACTTATTTACCCAATAGACTGGGTCCAAGCATCTATTTTTTTTATATTTCAAAAGGATTTTCTGTATTAGGATTTTAGCAGGACAAAAAATAAAAATATAACATTATCAATATTCCAAATCGATGATTTGGTGCATTTTTGTTGCGACCAGTGCAATAGATTATAGGATTCGCTTGACAAGAGGATGTCCTCTAAGCCGTTCAGTTCGTTCCGGGCTACAAAGCGAGTTTTATTAAGAGAGTTTTTATTAATATAATTGAGCTTAATCTGAGCCAGTTGGTTCGTTTACAGACACTTGCTGGACCCCGGACCACACTTGACCACGCTGGTTTATAATTATTTATTGTAGAAGCTCACCAACTCTTCATGAGCAACCATTTTGTTATTCTGACCAGTTTGTTTTAAGCTTTTGCATAGCTTCTATCGCGGGCCGCCCGGTCAGTACGTCCAAGCTCTGTATGACGTATCGCAGCCGGTACTGGTGTCGGTGGACGCCAGCAGCGTGGCTCAGGGCGCGGTGCTGCTTCAGGCCGGCCGCCCGATCAGTACATCCTAGCTCTGTATGACGTGTCACAGCCGGTGCTGGTGTCGGTGGACGCCAGCACGCTCAGGGCGCGGTGCTGCTGCAGGCCGGCCGCCCGATCAGTACGTCTTAGCTCTGTATGACGTGTTGCAGCCGGTGCTGGTGTCAGTGGACGCCAGCAGCGTGGCTCAGGGCGTGGTGCTGCTGCAGGCCAGCCGCCCGGTCAGTACGTCCTAGCTCTGTATGACGTGTCGCAGCAGAACACTTTATCTCGTTGCATAGCTTTATATGTAAGCCACCCTGGTATTAGAAGTTCACGCCTTATAGTTAAGTCACGGTATTTTTGCCCACACATGAATATCGACTTTGGTACTAGGTCGAAAACCTGGATACCTTGTCAACGTGTAAAGATACAACGACATACAAAGAGTGAGCCAGCACTATTTACACAACATTCAGTGGAAAGATTCGCACATGTACACATCGATATCATCGGCCCGTTGTTGCCTACATTGAGTGATGGCTACAAATACTGTGTTACAATAATAGACTGCTGTACACGATGGCCGGAAGCAACATCTGTGCAAGACATTCGGGTCTATACGACTATCAGGCGAACTGTCGAAAAAAATAAATAATGAAAATACGCTACGAGTAACGGAATACGATTAGATTAACCAGCTACGCGCCATGAAAGAACTGAAACCAACATTAGCTCCGCACGCAACCAAGCGCAGTATTTTTGGACACTCGGACTTGTCATCGTGCGATCACGTTTTCATAAGATGCGACGCAGTGAAGAAACCACTCGCACCGGCACATGAAGGCCCGTCTCCTATACTTAAATGAAACAGAAATGTTCTCCCGATAAAGCTACCGACTCGAGAAACTACTATAGCTATCGATCGATAGACTGAAACCAGCGTATATCATCGCCTCATTACTGCCGCATGACGGCGTCCTAGCCCCGACCGCAATACCTCGCAGCATACAAAACTACAAACTACTCGAAGTGACGAGTCGTCAAACCACCAATAGGCTTCGCTTGAGGGGGAGCACTGTAGCTACCCTAGCAACTAGCAACTAGCTGCTGCTAATTAATTAATCTGTATCAATTTAATAAGTAATTCTCTTTCTAATCTCCAGCCCTGATAGTTTAATTTCAATATCAATTGAGAAGCAGCTAAATACACCATAGCGCGTATTCCGTGCTCTCGAAATTTCTGGGCAACCCAATTGCATACAAGCAAAGTCCCCTCGTGCAAAGCTGAGCCCGAAGGGCAGCCAACTCCTTTGTCCACGGTATCGTATAGTAAACAGCATGTTATTAAGCTCTCCACAAAACAATTAGAAAACAGTTCAAAACCGACCTGAAAATTTGAAAACTTGTTGAGTAAATAAATGGAATCACATCCACTACTTCATACACTGCAGCGAATTGCATCACAAATCTGTGGCAGCGGATATCATTTTGCAAGCAAGAGGAACATTGATTATCAATTTCACTTAATATCTTTAAATTCTCATATGCCAATAATAATTTGAAATGTATTACTTCGTCATAACCTGGATAGAACAACTACTTTAGTACTTATATTAATCTATGAGAACAACCAATCACGGATTGATAATTGGTCAACTTAACCACAGACTAAGAAGATTATGTTCATAAATTGCCAGCATTCAAAATAACATCAATCACAAATCATACATTGCAGCCACTGGAGCTGTCAATTATTTTCGTTCATAAATTAATATATACGTAATCTCGGCTCGATTTATTGTCCACTCTGCTGTTGGTCGCAAGAAATTGCCCCTTTCTTTCCACCGGTTGTGAAAGTTTTTCATGGAAAATACTCGAAGAGTCAGTATCGTCTGGATTTTTCTCTCCTATCTAGGTGGAATGAGGGAGAGCCTTAACGTCCTTGTGAAGATGCGTTAGATTTACGACCATGTGGTCATTATCGCCTGGATTTACCTCTCCTATCCTGGTGGGATGAGGGAGAACCTTTACGTAGTTATGCAGATTCGTTACATTTACGCCCGTGTGGTCAGTATCGTCTGGATTTACCTCTCCTATCCTGGTGGGATGAGGGAGAACCTTTACGTACTTGTGCAAATTCGTTAGATTTTCGACCGTGCGGTCAGTATCGTCTGGATTTACGACTCCTATCCCGAAGGGATGATAGAGAACCTTTTCGTACTTGTGCAGGTGCGTTAGATTAACGACCGTGCGGTCAGTATCGTCTGGATTTTCCTGTCCTATCCCAGTGGGATGAGGGAAAGCCTTTAAGTCCTTGTGAAGATTCGTTAAATTTACGTCCATGTGCTTGCTAACTTCCACGACCTCGAAAGGGCTTTCTAACATTATGATAAGTGATGGCATGAGGGAGGAGTTTTACTTAACATGACCTTATTTAAAGGATCCTTGACAGAAGCTAAAATAACCTAATATTTGTCCAATCAGGATTGTCAAAGCTTTGTATAACTTTAAGAATTTCAGAATAATTATGAGGTGTTTTTGAAACTACAGATGTGGCTGTAGGTTTTGTGAATCCCAGATCGTTCAGATTATGTTCGTCGATTATAGGATCATCACTTTAAAGATGTCTAACCGAACAAGATTAAGATAAGATTCTTTAAAAAAGCTACATCTTAGATTAACTGTCGTATTATGCCGTAATTATGATTCCGCTTTCGATTCTGACGGTAACGGCGCGAACGCTTTTGATTAGAAGAATTACTCGAGCTTCTGATCCAAAACTACTAGACGAAGAACTACTTAAATTCGTCGTCCTTGAGATAGTTTGTACATATGAAGTACTAGTACTAAATTGTTTTGATCACTTATTTTTAAACCACGATGCAAATAATAAATTTCGCTTACCAAAGGAAACTAAAAGGTAGATAAAAAACAATTCTAAAACGAACGTTAACAACGTTAAACTTATTTTGGAGCAGGTATAACATTTTAAAATAAAAACATTATTCTTAAATTCACGATAGTGATAAAAACTGTGTGACGCATAGAAGCAGGTAGAATACTCTATTAATAAACAATTAATTTCTTTCATACACTAAGCTCGATATTGTTTAACACAATAATAGGTAATAATAACTTTAGTTTTGTGAAAAGAAAAATCACTTTGAAATTATTATTCTAGAATGCTTCCCATCACTATTCTATTGTATGAACCTCGATTTATAAAACAAAGTCAAAGGGATTGCTGTGATATAACATGATTATAAAAATTGAATTATAAATTATAACACGTTGCATTATAAATAACATAGCCGTGCGAAATTTATCAAAGAAAACACATAGGCAAGTAAAATAATTAAGATAAAATAAACTCACCAATGTCAGCTTTAATCCGAAACAAGTTTTAAAAAAGATAAATATGTACCTTTAGTAAACACTGTGTCTTCTCTGATATAGACAAGTTGTCAGGACAAGAACAACGACGTCAATGAGTCAAAATCCTAACGCATTCAGCATAGCTGCTACCTGTGTGGTGGTGGGGTAAAGAAAGAGAAGGCAATAGAGTAGGTATAAGAAGGATAGAACGTGCGAAAAAAGGACAGAACGATGGTATCTCTCTCAAGTATTATTAGGCTTCAAATTAACGGTCAAGTTATTTAATCATGTATTAGTAGATACTTTTGTCTGCTTTATTTAAATGATTTTTGAATGGTTGAATTAAAAGAGGTTTTAAAGGCGTTTTTGTGGGCGATAGGCTGATCCCCTGTCACTACAATAGTCTCTTTCCATCTTTATAATACCTCCAAATTCGTCAAACGTGACATCAGATGGTCTTGTAACCTCTGGTGTTCTGCCTACCCCATAAGGGATACAGGCGTGACGTTATGTATGTATGTATGAATGAATTACGTCTTCCATGCTGGACAGGGACCAAAAGAAAAATATTGAATGTGCCAGCTGCTTCTCTTCCCGGAGATACTGTAAAAGTTAGTTATTAGAACTCAGGGACAGAGGTTCTATGAGTGATGTTTTGTGGGCGATAGGCTGACCCCCTGTCACTGCAACCATTATAATGTCTCCAAAGGAAACTGAGTAAGCCTGGGCCACAGGGTTATTAGGTTGACTTTGGTCTAAAAAAATAGGTTATTTTATCCTTATTTAAAATACATAAAACCCCTAAAAATATAGTGAGGGGGAAACAAGTTAAATCAAGATATGGAAATCGCTGTCATGGATTTTTAGTATGGATGAATAACTCATAATATAATTGAAAATACGCTGAGTAAAATTGAAGAAATATTAAATAAGAATCATTATAAGGTTAAATGAATGTAAACTCACCGCGTTAGTTTTATTTCAAATAATTATTTTGTAATTAAAATAGGCGAAATTAGTTATTAGGTTTGGCAATACTGAGTGAATGAAGAACGAAACTATGGTAATTGACTCGTTCAGTAAGTCAATCGATCTATTTGTTCACTCGTTTGTTTGGTTTCTTTCCTTTCGCTTGAGTATTTTCATGGTTTTTTCTATTTTTGACATGATGTGAGAGATTTTAATAAAATAAATAGATAGCCCTAAGAAAAGTGAAAGTTGTTAGTATCAATTTATTAGTTTGAATAGTTGTTTAAAACTATAACTAATAACTAAGTATGTATAGGTAATATCTTATAATGTCCTATTTAATCTAGTATGCTATCTAATTAAAATGTGCTACTATTTATTTGTAATTATAAACTCTCTAAATAATTTAAAATACAATAATTCATTTATAGAACTCAACGAAGAGAAAAAGAATAGCTTTCAGAAGTGATTCTAAGCTCACTCAACTTCTGTGTATACCTATAGACAAAATTATGGATATCTCAATTCCTTAACACTAGTTTATCTTGAAAATTTCGGTGATGAAACATGATTATATTTTAAATAAAAAAAAGCAAATGTCAAGTTGTTAACACCGTGGCCCAGAAATGTATGGAACAGGTTCTGTCTCCGCGTGAAATCAGATGGTGGTTTGATAACCTCTGGTGTTCTGCCTACCCCATATTACAATACAATACTGGTATACAGGCGTGAAGATATGTTTGTATGTATTACAATGAAAAATAACATGTTTTTCATTAAACATAATGCGGGTTATTCTTGCTTTGAATTAAAAAAAATAAGGATCAACGAAATGATAAAAAAAGTCGAACTTTGTCTGAAAGCAACATCATTAAATAACTGAAAAAAATGTGATAACTATTAATTACCCGAGCAGGACTCAAACCTGGGACCCCTCGTTTGCCGGACGAGTGCTCTTGGACGGGTGGTCTTAGCTACAAAGCTATACCGTTAGAAGGAGTTACGTTAGCAACATAACGTAAAAACAAAAAATGTGGTAAGTAATTCCGAGGCGCACCGTCAGGCCCCAGTAGCTCAGTGGAAGAGCACTCGTCCGGCAAACGAGAGGTCTCAGGTTCGAGTCTTGGTTGGGTAATTTTTATTTAAGTATCATATTTTTATTAGCATTTGAAATTGAGCATTTTCAAATGCAAAAACTTAAAGACATTATTAAACATTGCAATGCTTCACTTTAACTGGGATTCACAATTTCTGAAAAGATGGTCGGGTGGTCTTAGCTGCAAATTTATACCATTAGATGGAGCTACGTTAGCCATATAACGTAAAAACAAAAATGTGGTAAGTTATTTCAAGGCGTACCGCCAGGCCTCGGTAGCTCAATGAAAGATTTTCGAGTCCTTGTCGGGTAATTTGGTTTTATCACCTTTTTTTCAGTTATTTAAGAATCATTGAGCATTTTAAAATGCAAAAACTTAGAGACATTATTAGACATCGCTAAATGTTTGCTTTGTATGTTTTTTTTTTATTTTGTTTTGGTAGGGAACCACTTGTTTAGTTTAAGGCCAATATAAGAATGTAGCGAAATATAAAAAAGTAAAAAGAAATGTAATTTTTTTAGCTATGAGAAGGGAAATTCATTCCTTTCATTTGATGATAATTTTAAATAGCAATAACACCAACCTTAATCTAAAAGGTAACCTCAATCTTGGTAAAAACGCTATGTGTGTATAACAATTTAACATATTAACTAGGGTGACCATAAGAATAAATAAATCTAAAACAATTTTTTTCACTAACGAATCATTAAACAACATTTGCATATTTTTGCCTTTTTAAACTGAAGCTAAACAGTAAGCAACACATACACATATCTTATCACGTCTTTTATTTCACCCTGTGAAATATGTTTCGTAGATACTGTAAATTATGTTTAAAATTAGAGACATAACAAAACAAACATCACATTACACCATGTATACCCGAAGTTGTGACAAGGAACTGATAGCAAAGGCTTTGTGTACTGAACGTTGTGTAAGTACAATTCCAAGTATTTAAATAGGCTCCTTGTAACCCTTTTCAACCTCGAAATGTTATTTTACCTTTAAATTAAATAGTTCATTACCAATTCTGTGATTTATAATAATAAAATAAAATGGTTTACTATTACTTTAACAAATAATAAATTGATTTCGTAAATATTGTTAAGTAAAATTCATTTCTTTATTATTGGTTATATCACTTCACATGCTGGTAGATTACAATTTATTTTACATATAGAACAGAAGGATTCATGCAAATACGTTGTATTTGAATGAAATTAACAAAGGGTTATTGCCGATATAACGTTAAGAGGCAGTTAATTCCATAGACTTACTGCGCGACCCCAAAAGGACCTTTGTAAATGAGTCCTGAATTGTAACAGTGTTTTAAGCTTAGGTTGTCTGTAGGACTTAAGTTACGCTCGTGTTAAGTTCTGTAATAGCTTGGCCTGGCAGGATTAAATCAAAACCGGTAATTGGGTCAAAATAAATGAATTAACAATTTTCTAAACTAAGTCCACTTCAAAAATTGCCTATTAATTTTATTATAGTCACTGTAGTTTATCACGCAGCCCAACTAATTAAACGTGGAATCTTCTTATAGACTTGTTGATAATGCATTTGTAACTCTCGGTCAGATTAATCCATGTCAAAAGAAATAGATAATAGTATATTATGTAACAAGTGAGCTAAGTCGCCTGCAGCTCGGGCTCAAATCACAGCCTCGACTGTAATTAGCAGCGCTCACGAGTTACATGCGACGTTTTTCAACACACTTGCGAGTAAAAGACAGACATACGTGGTCATAAAATCTCTTTGTTGTTTCTGAAAATATTTTATAGTTGTCTTTGTTAGTTCCACTTAACGCACTAGATGGCGTTGATTGTCTTTTAAATCGCGCATAAACTGAAATAAATAAAATTATGTATATTTGTTTTGAGGTTGTCAAATTGTTCTCAAATAAAGAAAGTGGTTTCCTATAATATCCAATGCTCTTAAGCAAGCTTCCAGCATATGGCATACTCGGACCCGGATACCGACCGGGCTCTGCGACTGGATATCTGATTTTCTGAGGGAACGGTCGATTCGAGTAGTCTTAGACGGCTACTCCTCTGACCTAATGGGCGATTAATGCCGGGGTACCTCAGGGATCTGTTCTCTCTGCAACTTTATTCTTGCTGCACATTAATGACCTCCTAACACCAGGCATTATTGGATATGCTGATGACAGCACTGTTGTTGAGAGATATATATCCAATGCGCGAACGAGCGCCCATGAAATCCAGGTTTTGAGAAAGTCTATGATTGAGCGCGTTGATTCGACCTTGCGGAATGTGTCCGATTGGGGCGAATCTAACCTGGTCAAATTCAACGCCTCCAAAACACAAGCGTGTCTATTCTCCGCAAACAAGAGCACCTTTACTTTTACGCCCACTTTCCAGAATGTATCTGTTCCCATCACCGACCAACTAGGGCTTTTGGGCGTCACTATAACGTCCAAATTAAACTTCGGCCAACAAATTGAGTCTATGGTAAAAACGGCTTCAAAAAAATTGGGTATCATCTCGAAGGTCCGGCGGTACTTCAGCCCTGAACGGCTGCTCAACTTATACACAGCCCAAGTGAGGTCGTGCATGGAGTACTGTAGTCACCTTTGGGATGGTTCTGCCAAATACCAGCTCGAAGCGCTAGACTCTGTTGACCGAAGAGCCCGTAAAATCATAAATAACAACAACCTTACAAATAAAAAATTGCAGACGCTGGAGCATCGTCGTAAGGTTGCTTGTTTGACAGTATTTTATCGGCTACATTTTGGTGAGTGTGCGAGTGCTCTTTTTGACCAAATTGAACCCAGCCCTTTTTACCACCGGACTACCAGACGCAGACAGAACTTCCATCCCTATATAGTGGATTTACCAAGAAGTCGAACAAAACGCTTCGATAGTTCCTTTTTGGTACGGATTGCCAAGGAGTGGAACAATCTGCCTGCGTCTGTTTTTCCTGACCACTACAGTCCTGGAACTTTTAAGTGTCGAGTGAATAGGTTTCTCGTGGATGGACGTGTAACACCATAGTCTTCATGCGCACTTTCCATCAGGTGGCATGGAAGACAAACGTCCTATCCTTACAATATAAAAAAAAAATATATACATACGTATGAGTGGTTTCATTAGTGGTGTAATAGTATAGGTATAATGTATAACCCGGATCAATAAAATATGCTCTGTTTAGTTTACTCGCATGTAATTTGCACTAAGGTACAATTCAACTTTGTAGGATTCATTATATTATGCACTAGGGTATAATATATTATGCACACGTGACTTTTAACCCAGTTTATAGTTCTAAATTCAATAGAATAAGGCTCACTTTACGAGCACAAGTGTGTTGAAAATACTAAAATGAAACCTTAGACGATCTTAAATAACAAGTCGCATTGACTTAAACGTTTGACTTAAATACTTTATAATAATACAGTCGGTGCAATTTTAGACACTAAGAAGAAAAATAATTTCAATGTTATGAAGGCAAGCAAGATTAATTGCTAAGCTTTGCTCTTAGTATCTATTATGTCGACAATATAAGACCAGCCCTCATTGCACTAGGGAAAAGCTGTAAGCTTGCACTGCTACACAATTATACTAAGGGGTGACATAGAATAATCCAACTGTCTTTGAATAAACATGCCTTAAGAGGCGACAAATTCAAATGACTCATTTTTATTGGTATCTCTTCACTTGATGAAAATAAAGATAGTTTACGCCAATTATGGATGGCTGATGCGATTATGTGTTCATGTAATTCTTCATGACGATGTTGTGTCAGTCTTAAACCGTGTGTTCCACTGTCTAGCCATCAAGTTAAATATAGGTCAAACGCTAACCCTGCTCGAGGAAAAGTGCGCTACAAAAAAACAAATCACACAAAATATCAACCAGTGTGATATTTTGTCTGATTTGTTTTTCGCAAGATATCCCATTACTTTAGTTCGTCAGCTAAAGCATAGATTTCTCTAGTGAGATATTGTATTGTTTGCTATCGTGATATTAATCACAGACCTAAGTCAAAGTCAAAAGTCAAAACACACTACAAAGTCAACTACAATCGGGAATAGTAACAAAAAAAACTGAATAAAAAAGAATAATTTCCAAAAAAGTCCCTGTTTTTATCGTACCAGTCGAGCACTCAGTGATTCTACTGTCACCATAAATAAAACATTATGCTCGTTAAGGGCGGTGCCGTCTAAGATATATTACGCAAGTCAACATTTAGAAAATGTTCCGCCAACCCACGGAAGCTCTTATTAAAATCACAGAACTTGTAAAAGTATTCTTTATGTAAACTTGTAAACATTCCAGAAATCGCTTTGCTGTTCATAACAACAAACTTAGAAGAACAAATACCGCAGTTCTGAATCCATACACATTGTTGGCGCATTACAACTATTGTTTACCTTTTAGAATCTTGTTGATACAGTGAAATTAATTGATGGGAGTAAACGTTTTTGAACAGACGAGACCAATGTTTGGATTTTAAGTTAAATGATGCGGTTTTGTTCGATAATTGTGCGGTAGTATGTTATTTTACGTAGAATGAATACTACTAGTACAGAAGCGTAAACATTATTTGAGCACTTAAGATGATGGATTCGTTTACTGGTATGTATCTAATTTAACCTAAAGGACGATTTCAACATTTCTGATAAATATAACTATATAATATTACAAAAACTGTGTTAATATTAATTTTCATCACATGAAAAATATGAGTAATAAGTAATTCTCTTGAATATGGTTATTTACTCGTATCTTAAAAATCTATTTTTTGCGGTGTTTTGAAGCATTTGTGTCGATTTTTACACAAATATGTACAAGAAACAGGCACATAGACACATGAATGATCTTACAATCATCATCATCGTCAGCTTGGCGACACTGACTGCTGGACAAATGCCAAGGTTCTTTACGTCGCTCGGTCCAGCGCCACCCTCAAGCAGCGTTTACCAGCGACCTTGGCGTTGACCGGATTGTCCGGTCGCGGTACGTGGTCGCCATTCGAGAACTTTTCTGCCTCAACGACCATCTGTACTGCGAGCTATGCTAAATACACAACTAAATTATTGCTAATCAATCTCTGGCATAGTCCTATTTCATTAATTGAAGGAAAAAACACTCCATTACCGAATATTTTTTAATATGTTGTTTACTGCGTACGGTGAGTTCCATCGAAAACACACATTGTTAATAGTATATTATGTAACAAGTGAGCTAAGTTGCTAATTACAGTCGAGGCTGTGATTTGAGCCCGAGCCGCAGGCGAGGGCTTAATACTGAGCCGAGACTGTAATTAGCAACGCTCACGAGTTACATACGACGTTTTTCAACACACTTGTGAGTAAAAGACAGACATTACGTGGTCATAAAATTTATTTGAAGCAGCTGTTAGCTGCTGCGCGTCAGTAGCCCTGTCCCATTACACGTACACACACGCTGTTGTTGCTTGGAGGCGGTCCGCGTGCCGCTGCTGCTGCACGCGCACCGCCTGCACGCGCGCCGCCTGGCCGCTGTGCCTGCTGTGCCGCCTGTCCGCACGCCGCGCCGCCTGTACGCGCGCGCTCATATATTTAATGTATAACCCGGACCAATAAAATATGCTCTGTTTACTCGCATGTAATTTGCACTAAGGTACAATTCAACTTTGTAGGATTCATTATATTATGCACTAGGGTATAATATATTATGTACGCGTGACTTATAGCCCACTTTATAATTCGTTAGAATAAGGCTCACTTTACGAGCAAGTGTGTTGAAAAATAACTTATAAAACAAGACGAACTCAGCTTTTAGACCGTTGTTCCATTATCAGATAAATTACATCTAAGAAATGAAATTGACGTTCGACAGATTTTAGACAGAAAAACGGTTAACAGAGTTATTGGAGAACAAAAAGGTGGAAACTGAGAAAAACATTCTAGGTCTGAAATGTTTAGTGTACTACTTATTACTGACTTGAGCGCGTTCTTGTCTAAACTGGTTTGAGTTTAAAATGGTTGGGCTTTGACAAATTACATATTCGGTATGTCCAAAGGTGATATTCATTTCTTTGGAAAATTTTATTTGAAGCGTGATCGTAGTTAAATAAAAGTGTAATATAACATGTGTTACGTAAAAGAATACTTATTTAATATTTTTTTCATTTCTGCTTCACTTTGAAATAATATGAAACGGGGTATAACTTAAACCGCTGTAACACCTGATAATACTTAGGTAGAGCAAAATAATTAGCCTTTTAGGACTTATGCTTTTAGTGATGTACTCGTATTTATGTTACAGTACTTTAAATTAAATTATTGAAAGCCCGAGCTTGGGGATATTACTTCTTTTCTATTTCTTCCTAAAAAGTATTTCAAAGAAGTCATAAAAAACAAAATTTCCATGTAAGTAATAAATAATCATACCCTGCAGCCGAAGCCTTCTCAGAACTGAAATTGTCTGAGATTAACCCTTATGTCGGGGTAGCTGTGTCTAGTTAAGATATTCGAGAGAATGAGATATAAAACTGTATGTTCCAAATTTCAGCTCTCTACGCCTAGTAGTTATGGCTGTACGTTGTCTTTCAGTCACTCAGTCTGTCGAAATTCCAATGGGAACTGGAAAATAGGACCTTCTAGTTTTTATGAAAAATCTTATTTCTTGAGTGCATCCATGTGATACTTGGTATAAGAGTTTTGCTATGGGTGTCAGGTTGCATTATACGGTAGTATATAATATGCTCGTACGAAGTTGCGAGCAAAAGCTTGCAAGAAGCATAAAACTCTTGCTTCAGCAGCTGTACTTAGTGACTTGAATATGTAGATTAGCATACTTACTCAGGATTATACGACGTAATATATTACTTTCAGAGTATTCTTTATCTACTAGGATTCCTAGAAGTCTCATTTGCAATTGTGGACTTTAGAATCAGCTCGGGAAATGGGTAGGTACTTAAATCTGGAATCGCCCCGCGGACTAAAGCTAGAGATTTACTGAAGCAAAAGTATTTGTTTAGTTAAAAGCAAGATTATACTATTTTAAAGTTACACAGAAAAAATGTAGAAAATACGCGAACACGAAGAGAACAATAGGTGACAACTATTGATATACTAAACTTGTAGCAGCTATATCAATTATCAAAGACTATTTGATTTATTTATTTATTCATGCACACACAGTGGTATAAATAACAATATATTCTAAAGGCTAAACAATGTACAGCTTATTTCTAATATAAATTTCTGCCGGCTGACCCGTGCCTGGACAGCTGTAAAAAAAGAGCAATTTTAGTGCGTGCGTTACAGTACTATTTTTACAGTACTTATACTTGTTACGTTGTTACTTATACTATTGTTACAGTACGATCAACAAAACATAAATAACTTTTCTACGTTACAAAACTTCATTACAATGAAAACTTTAGATTAAAGTTTTTCTATTACTGACGACCACTTTGGCGATTGTGTAAACCTGTCTGCGTCAAACGCCAGTGGTTGCGGAGTGGTCGGAACAAGAAAAAAAAATGTTCCGTGTCTGGGTGTTTATCTATTTAAATTCTAAGTTCCCCCCTAGTTCGGTACATGGTAGGTATCTCATAACATAAGCAATTTGGATCCATTTAGTTGTTGAGTTTGTCAAAGGATTAAAAAAAAACTTTATATCGGCGATGTTTCAAACCAATCAAAAATGGCAGATATAATATATGAGATCCGATAGATCATCTAAGAAAGCTTATGGTGATTATAAACAAACGTTAAATTTCATTCTATGATACATTTATACCCAACTGCGGCACGCAAAGGAATGTTATGTTTTCAACGCGTATTTCTGTTTCTTGTTGCCTGATAACTACTGAACTGCTGGACGGATTTCAACAAACCAGGTTTCAATAGATTCGTACTAATTGCGCAAGTAACATTATTAGGATTTATTTCAAGATGGCACCTAAAAATAAACATTTTGGGGGGCTTTAACAAACAAATGAAATCTAATGGTCAACCTATTCTAAGTATATTAAAAATACTATACTTTATACACGGCAACGAGATTTTTAATATCCGTTATAGACAACTTTAAAGAATCCTGAAAGTATTTTATGTAACTCATAATCAAGAGGAATTATTCAGCAGAGACCAAATTTTGTGTTGGAGAAACAATATTACAGGACCTTATTTGAAACTTCACATGTCTGAGACTTTTTTATCATACGAAGTCTTATTATCAACTTGGGTTTCACCATTTCTATGGTTGGTTTCACCATGGTTTCTGGAAACATAAATATAACGGTTTTATATTCAAACATAGCATAGGTACTTAAATATGGCTTTGTGATGGGGATGAATTTTACTGTCTATGTGGCGGAAATCTTGAACGTACGTTACAGTCCTATGTCAGATTATCTTCAATTAATGAACTAAAAATATTGAAAAAGTATTTTATTATTCATTTGTTTAAAGACTGCCAATACTTGCTCAGTTGTTTATTGTTCAGCAAGGCATCAAACAATAAAAGGGAAATAAAAATGTTATTACAAAAACTAAAAAACCCGACTGCGGAATACTGTAAGTTTCACCTACAAGCATAAGACTATAAGAGCTTTATAAGTGATACAAAATAGTAGTGGCAGGCGGGGACAAGCTAAACTATAAAGTAACACATAAAATATAAAGTAAGTAAGTGATTTAGTAAGCGACTTACATATAAAAATATGTCTGTGAGTTTATAACAGTTTGTACTTGAAGCTTATCCCCGTCTGCTGATACGATTTTTTATAACAAATATTATTTAAACGCTCTTATCGTCTTATGTGCTTGTTTCGTGGTTTTTAGAGTTTTATTGGCATTTTTGCGGGCTATAGGCTGACACCCTGTCACTTGTCTCTCTCCATCTTTATAATACCTCCAATTTTGTTAAACGTGACATCAGGTGGTTTTATAGCCTGTGATGTTCTGCTTACCCCATCAGGGATACAGGTGTGAAGTAATGTATGTATGTACCTATATACTACTGTACTGTAATAGTATCGTATTCAGCATTCGGGTTCTTCAGTTTTCGTAATAACTTTTTTATTGTTCATATGAATCAAGAAGTAGACCTTTTTACGTGTGTTACGTCTGAGTCTATAAGAAATTAGATCACTTATATGATCGAAATTACTACATAATTTAGAAGGCATTCATAACATGATAGAAATTAATATTTATCTTCTATAATCTATTAGGTACTTATAATAAATCAGTAGAAGTAACCATTATGTACATTGAATATAAAATTGTTGTCTGTCTGTCTGTTTATTCAGGCATCACGCAAAAACTACGGGTTTGATTAGGATGAAACTTAGAATAATTATTTTTTAATATCCTGGGCACCACACTGAGTACTTCTTATCCCGGAAAAGTATATAACATACAAACAAACCTAATTTCGCGGTTCGTTCCCTATACCCGATTACTGTACCAACCACAAATAATAATTTTTCGTAGGTTACGTCACACGCAGTCCACTAAGTTCTAAGTTTTGATGTAGTGCTGAAGGTTGGATTTGGCTTGCACCGTTCGCAACACACATGTGTTAGGTGTGCGGCCTTCACGGATCGCTACCGTATAATGTATAAGGCTGGAAACTGGACGGCAGCGACAGCGGCGCGGGCAGCGACGCGGGGAATCTGGGCCGTTCTCGACGCCAGCGGGCGCTCGAGCGATCTCTCGTGGTTTCATACAAACTCAATACTTTCTATCATGTAGCGGCAATTGCTGCCCGCGCCGCGGCCGCTGTCGCTCTCGCTGTCGCTGCCGTCCAGTTTGCAGCATAAGTACGGTTTTTTTTATTTTGATTTGAAAGTGTCAAGTCAAGTAGCGAGCGTTCTTTCTTATTTGCATTCTATAAATTGTATGCAACTGCTACTTGCAATTCTAAACCGTGCTTTTCAGTGCGACTTTTTTTTTATACCTTTTAGTTTTTACTAAGTACAATTTAAGGTTGAATCATTTATTTTTATTGATATTAGGTATAAATTTATATAAAATATAGGTAGTATATTATTTGATATTGTACGTAGTGACCGTAGGTTACTTTATAATACGGTAATATCTAAGCCTACCTAAAGGCTTAGTCATTCGTACAGATATTACTTTTTAGGGTTTATTTAGGTAGGTAGGTATTTTATTTCTGTTATTGAGTTTTTTTAAATTAGGTTAGGTCAGGTTTACTTTTATAATGCGTAGAATGTATAGATCTTATATTTGAGCTTAGCTGTAAATCAGCGTTGATAGCTATTCGGACGTATTAATAGGGAATACGCTACTTACTACGCTAATTCAGCAGAACTATTAGAAGCTTTGGAAAACAGAGTTTCAAATGTGACATCCGAGAAAAAATTGTTATTGGATCGTGTCTTTGAAGTTTTAACCGGTTTTGGTGCAGGGGAAAGTATTTTGAATCCTAGAGTTCATTTGATTCCGAACAATTTCCCATTTCATTTTAAGAGAGTACAGTTTTCAGTAGCTTTATGTTACGCTATGACAATAAATAAGGCACAAGGTCAGACTCTAGGCGTTGCTGGCGTCGATCCTAGCGTGAGTTGTTTTTCACATGGTCAGCTTTAGCGTGAGTCGTCCTAGGATCCTTTATGCTCATATTCCGGACGTGCTAGCTGATAATGTCGTGTATGCTGAAGCTCTCAAAGGATGTCATACGGTGATTTTCTGTCACAACAATTATCTGTAACAATTATCTATGTGAGCATTCGTTGCAATGAACGTCAGTTTTTCTATCAGTTATCCTGCTAAACAGGTACCAAAGTAGAAATCTACTACAAAAAACTTACAGAACGCGAGCGATGCCGCGAGCAAAGATATCATATACCCTCTTAATCACTGCTAATTAGACACAATTGGCTTTCTATTGTAATAAGCCACAAAGGGCGGGCTGGGACAGAAGTACCTATTAATTCCGGTATGCTCGATAAAACAAAAAATTCATTGATAAGTTTCGACGTCCACGCAAACGAAGTCGCGGGCACAAGTAGTATAAAATATTATATTATGGAAAGTTACAAAACTTTTCACGACATATTTTGTTGGTTTACTAAATATCAGACCCCGAGACCCTCAGGAAATAAATATATTTAGCTCCTACCCATTAATGAAATAAACTGTAGACTAACTATCCAGTTTCTTGTGCTCGTGCTTTAAAATAAGTATAACATATTAATATTAAAAGATAATATATATTTATGAAAGACCAAAAATCGACAATTGAGCTTAAAAAAAAGAAAAAGTCTTTTTTGTATAATTATGTCTAAACTCGCGATTGACCTCAATCTCACCTGATGGTAAGTGAAGATGCAGTGGAAGTGGAAGAGGGCAGAAACTGATTTTTCATAAAATATTGCCGAAACACATCACGTGGATAAAAATTTATACAGAGTGTCCGGCCTATCCTATGTATTAACGGAGGTATTCTAGTACCCATAAGGATTATAGAAAAAAAAATTAAAAAGAAAATTTGAATGAAGGTATTATATAAGGTTCGCGGGACACCCTGTATAACAGGAGGTAGCTAGCCAGGCGAATCCTGAAAGAGTCCTACCACTAAGCGGGGGCTAGTTGGATCAGTTGCCTTTTATGACTTTTACTGTCAAAGAACTAAATTTTATAGACAGATTTTTTAAAATAATCTGTGATGTAATTAATCTTAATGTACGTACACTTTTATAATTATTTATGCAGTTATTTAAAGAATATACATATAATAAAACATCTTACTGTGCCAAATAAACCTTTTCTTAATAATTTTGATTTTATAAAGAAATAACGTAAGAACATAACTTATACTGTAACGTACCTAGCTTTTAAGGTTGTTCAAATAACTTGTTTGAACTCAAAGTAATATAAAAGGATACGAACAAATAAACAATGTATAGATGAAATGAAACATGTTTTCATATTATGTATGTACATACAGACGGTAAATTTCAAAGAAAATCTGATATCGATACAACAAGAAAGATTGCTTGTGCGTCCGTTACCGACGGGGTTGGATATAGTAAATTTAATATTTGATGAGAATTGATATGGCAACCGTTGAAGCAATGTTACCCAAGGATTAATACACAAGAATTAATTGTAAATTCAGATGTTGTTAAAAGGTAATAGGCACAAAAGTATCGATGATATAAACATGTGTGGAAAATTCAAAATTGAATAGGTAGGTATAGCTAAAGCTTCATTTATGGTGATGAATTTTTTTATTTATTTATTTATTTATTTCACTTTACTGGTTTTTACAGCACAATCGATTACATAATTTCATTTTTTTTTATTTGCTACACAGAGGCCAATTATAAGAAACCTATTTTGCTATTCAGTTTACAATAAGTTTTAGATAAGTACAAAAAAGGGGAACATGCATAAAATTCAAATACCAATCAAATAAAAATACCGAAATCAAAAAGAAATAAAATAAAATAATTACAATGAAGTTAAATTAAATCAAAGTAAATCAAAATAAATCGATACAAATTAAATCAGAACAGATCAAATGAAATCAAATGAAACCAAATGTAATCAGCCAAATCCAACTAAATTAAATTTCACAAAATTACACCAAGAGTCAAACGAAATTAAATTAAACTATACTAAATCCAATTAAATTCAATCAAATTAAATTACATATAAATAACATTAGAATACATCAAATAAATTTCATCCTAATTAAATCAAATTAAACCTAAAACAATACAATTAAGTCAAATAAGAGTATTATTAAACAGAGTCAAAACCAGATTGAATTAAACTATACTAAATCCAATTAAATTCAAACAGATTAAATAACATTAAAATAACGAAAAACATAAAATAAATATAAAAGTAAATTAGATTTCATATACATTATATCAAATTAAACTGAAAAAATACAATTATGTCAAATAAAATAAAAATTAAAAGAGTCAACATAAATTGAATTAAATTCCAATTTAATTAATTATAAAAGTTAAAGTTTAAGTAAACACTCGCAGGTAGATCTATAAATTAATAAATTACCATATTTCAGTCGCACAGGAGACATAAATAGGTTTATACATACATACATATATTTGTTTAGTATAATCACAAGTATATAGAAAATAATTGTACGGTGTCAGAGTCTCATAGAAGTAGAATATAATAAAATACATATATATTTTTACTTAAAAGACTAAAATTAGAACAGTGGCTAGGATCCATCAACACTGTGATATTTATCCAGTAACTGCTTTTGGATGGCGGATTTAAAGGCCTGCTTTGATATAAACCAAATGTCAAAGTTGGAAAAGAATTTTTTAATACAGTTGCTCAAAAAGTGGCGTATTGCAGGGACGTATAGCGTGCGGAAAGTGGGCTTTTACGCACTCGTGCTTTTTCTTTCCCAAGTGTCAAAATAATGTCTATTAAAAAGAAAAAAACCAACCACGAAGTTTTTACTAAAAAAAAATCATAGAAGTTTTAAAGATTCATGCAAATATTTCTGAAAAGAAGCTACTAATTTGTTTCAATATCAGATTTAATGATTTGATTCAATGTGTTAGGTTAGGTTTCATATCATTACATTTAATTTTCATTACATAGTAATAAAAAAAATCTACTAAATACTTATAATGTTATACTTACTTACTGTAATTATTTTTTAGCAGATTCGTTTTTATATTTTTCCTTAAGTTATATATTTAGTTTGTAAATATAGAAATATATATAATAATATAATAGAATATATAATATATTGGAACTCCTTACTGCAATACTCAATTTACTCAATACTGGCCGATGTGTCATAAAAAAAAGAAATGACATGTCAAGCATTTTGACAACGTCAGTGAGAAAAACATCAAGAAAAAGGTCCGCTGAGGAGAGATGTGAGGATTCTGAAGAGAAAAAAAAGATCGGGAGAGAACGCTGGAGGACGGCTGACCGATCCGGGAAAAGCCGCCGGCCCTCCCCGGCGACGACGTCCTGGCTCTACCTGAGGCGCCCTGCTCTGCTCGGCGCTCTTCACGGCTGCGGCCGTGCGCTACAACCCTCGCGGTGGTTCCTACCGCTGTGAGCGGCCTCCCTGCCGCTAACTTAGCGGTTGTTGGTGGCTGCCTCCACCACTACCGCGGCTGTGAGCCGCGGTCTCCTACGGCGTCAACTGCGGCCGAGGGCCGCTAGCTCCAAACGTCTAAAATTTAACATTTTCCCTACAGTGCTTTAGTGACTTTAAGTGCCTTTCTCGTTTTGTAAATTAAAATTAAAGTTTTTTAAGTGTTAGTTAATAGTTTTCTTCCACTTCAGCACCCTATTGAACTGCGAGCGACGGACCCCCTTCAGGGAATCGGCGCTTCGCGACAGTTTGGCGCCCAACGAAAGAAGACCCTCAAGGTATTTATAGTTAGTCATTTGCTTTATCTAAAGTCCCAACACTATTACTACACTACACCTGCTGATATTTTCCAAATTCTAAAACAACTCTACCTCTAGAGTATAAACATTTTTCCTTTTTCCTGAAATTACTTTGACAAATTACGTATATTTAAATGTAAAACAACTATACCTCTAGTATAAACAATTCTTTTTCCAATGACAACTTAAATATATTTTACGATTTTCCAAATTCTAAAACAACTCTATCTCTAGAGTATAAACATTTTTCCTTTTTCCTGAAATTACTTTAGCAAATTACGTATATTTAAATGTAAAACAACTATACCTTTAGTATAAATGATTCTTTTTCCAATCATTTCGACAAAGTTCAGGTCGCTCTCTACAACGCACACACCAAAAACTCTGAGCGGTATAACCTTCGCCGTTCTATAAAAGAATTACAAGTTGGCGAGACGGTATGGCGTAAAAACTATACCCAAAGTAACGCTGAACGTTACTATTCCGCTAAACTCGCCCCTAAATACATAAAATGTAGAGTCATACAGAAACTCTCACCTTTAGTGTATATATTAGAAGATACCGACGGCATTAGAGCTAAATGGCATATTAAGGACATTAAATAAAAATGTCTTTATTTTTTTTTCTCTAAAAAGTACATTGCATAATTTATCTTTGTATTCCATTTTTTTGTTTTTATTTTTCTGTACATATTATATATATATATATATATATAACATTGTGAGTACACGTCACAATAATTTATATCAGCTGACTATTCGAGTTCTTCAGCTTGATATTTTCACCTTTTTTATCCATCATCTCTCGTAGTAACGAGGAACCTGAAATGGACAATAATTGTAAATATTTACTAAACTTCCCTAACGTGGGTTATCTACAATAACCACATCCTTATCTTAACACGAGTTATCTAAAATAACTCACTTCTTCTCAATTATGAGCTATCTACAATAACTCATATCTACACCTCTCTCACACTCTTCTACACTGTACTACATACATGTGGGACTCTAGATGGAGCGGTTGACTACTCTATAAAAAAGCCTCAGCGTCGTATAAGGGTCTTAAACAGGAGCGGGTGACGACTCCTTAAATAAGCCATCGTTAATGCCAGCTGCCACAGCAGTCGAACCGTCGGTGCTGGAGTGGAAGCCATGGAATGTGAGCTCCACCTCTATGTATGTAAGTTGATGGTTATTCTGATGTATGAAAGAGATGTATGAAATGATGCACGACTGTTCCTAACCACCAAATTCTAGTTTCACACAAAAAAAAAATTGAAGAGCAATTTTTTTTTCATGGGGTCACGGGGAAATATAATGTTATACTTACTTACTGTAATTACTTTTTAGCAGATTCGTTTTTATATTTTTCCTTAAGTTATATATTTAGTTTGTAAATATAGAAATATATATAATAATATAATAGAATATATAATATATTGGAACTCCTTACTGCAATACTCAATTTACTCAATACTGGCCGATGTGTCATAAAAAAAAGAAATGACATGTCAAGCATTTTGACAACGTCAGTGAGAAAAACATCAAGAAAAAGGTCCGCTGAGGAGAGATGTGAGGATTCTGAAGAGAAAAAAAAGATCGGGAGAGAACGCTGGAGGACGGCTGACCGATCCGGGAAAAGCCGCCGGCCCTCCCCGGCGACGACGTCCTGGCTCTACCTGAGGCGCCCTGCTCTGCTCGGCGCTCTTCACGGCTGCGGCCGTGCGCTACAACCCTCGCGGTGGTTCCTACCGCTGTGAGCGGCCTCCCTGCCGCTAACTTAGCGGTTGTTGGTGGCTGCCTCCACCACTACCGCGGCTGTGAGCCGCGGTCTCCTACGGCGTCAACTGCGGCCGAGGGCCGCTAGCTCCAAACGTCTAAAATTTAACATTTTCCCTACAGTGCTTTAGTGACTTTAAGTGCCTTTCTCGTTTTGTAAATTAAAATTAAAGTTTTTTAAGTGTTAGTTAATAGTTTTCTTCCACTTCAGCACCCTATTGAACTGCGAGCGACGGACCCCCTTCAGGGAATCGGCGCTTCGCGACATACTTGGCTGTATGGGCATAGTTCCCTTGCCTACCCAGAAAGGATGTGTGAAGAAAACAAAAAAAATCTTTGCTTATATTCTTTTACGGTAGGCGCCATTTTGTTTATTGTTGAGTTTGTTGTGTTTTTATTATTTTATTAAATTGCTTCATTTTTTCGCAACTGTATTAAAAATAGTCGTTCAGTACACGTGCGGAACCGTCATTGCAACTCGTTCCGACTGTCAACCCTCGCCTTCGGCTGCGCCTCGGCTCGTGTAGACATTTGTCGGAACTCTTTGCAATGACAGGCTTTCCGCACTCGTAATGAAATATACTATATTGTAAGATTTGGGAAGCCTAACCAAACTGTCGTTTGCCGAGTAATTTGTCCGTACTAGTTCAACGGAAAACAGCTGAGTATGTCTTGTACGTTTGGAAGGCACGTTAAGATTCACAATTCTATTTGATAGCTCAATACAGTCGAGTTTACATGAGCAAATGTCATGAAGAAATAACATATCTTGAAGAGAACGCCTGTCGCGCAGTTTCAGAAGTCCATGCCGTCTACAAGATTCGGTGTAATCGTCGTTTCTAGCACCTGAACGGTAATTGAGATGTTTTAAAAATTTTATTTGTAGACGCTCGACTGCATGCTCATATGTCACGTATTGGGGGTTCCAGACTGAGGCACAATACTCTAAAATGCTTCTTACATATGCAATGTATAAAACCTTAATACATGAGAGATCTGTAAAATTCTTTGTTACCCTAAGTATGAAACCTAAATTTTTAAAAGCTTTATTAATAATGTAGTCAATGTGTACCGAGAAAGTAAGTTTTGAGTCCAAAATAATTCCCAAGTCTTTCACTTGTGTATCCTTCCTGATAGTATTACCATTTAGTTTATAATTAAAGTTTATTGGGGATTTACGTCGTGTAAAAGTAATATTAATACACTTAGCGGCATTAATTGTTATTTTATTTTCAGCGCAGTATGATGACAGCCTGTCCAAGTCTTCCTGCAGCTTTTGACAATCTCTTTCAGTCTTAACTGGGAGATATATTTTAGCGTCATCTGCGTATAGTAGGAATCGACTAAATTTAAAACAGTAGCTGATGTCTGATATGTAAGCTATGTAAAGTAAAGGTCCGAGCAAAGAACCCTGGGGGATACCTGATGGTACATTTACAAAGTTGGACCGCCTTCCACCGATTACTACAGCTTGCTTTCGGTTATCTATGTAGGATTTGATCCACCTATACAAGTCACCATGGATCCCTAAGTTAATTAAAACAAAGATACATTAATTTTCTTATTATACCCCTAACAAATATAATAACAGCTGATAAAGTGCGTGCCGAACTCGCGCACCGAGAAGGTTCTATACTTGAATTGCATATTTTCGTATCTTTTCCTTTATTTGTATTGTAAGCTCTTAATTTTGTCAAATTTCATAATTTTAAGTCATCGTAAAGTACACTCAATTAGTTTGGATAACCCAGTCTCCTTCAAAATATGTGACAGTAACAGTCGTATATTTTAAGTTTGTGGACTTAGATTTTTATACCTTTTATATTTGATATTCAAATTTACAATTACTATTTGATTGAACAGTGAAAGTTTGAGCCTTTTTTATGTAAGTACTTATTTTATTTTTAAAACGAATTATGACGAAGTATTCAATTCTGATTTCATAAAAAAACACCACTTTGTTCGCGTGGACAACGAAACTTATCAATGAGTTTTTGCGTAAAGTGCTATTTGTGTAGAACGTAATTTATCGAGCATACCGGTAATAATACTTCTGTCGCAGCGCGGGCCCCTTAAGGTTGATTACAATAGAAAGCCAATTGGTTTATTTAGCGGTGATTAAGAGGGAATGTGACATATTTTCTCGCGGCATCGCTCGAGTTCCGTAAGTTTTCTGTAGTATATTTCTAATTTGGTACCAGTTTAGCAGGATAGCCGATTGCGAACCTGACGTTCATTGCAACGAATGCTTACAAAGATAATGGTAACGACAGATAGTCACTGTACGACATCAGTATCTAAAGAGCTTCAGCATACACGACTTTATCAGTTAGCCCGTCCGGAATATGGTTAAGCATAACATGAAGGTTCCTTGGACTACTCACGCTATAACTGAAAGATGTGAAAAACAATTTACGCTAAGATCGACGCCAGTAACGCTAAAGTCTGACCTTGTGCCTTATTTATCATAGCATAACATAAAGCTATTGGAAACGGTACCTATCCTCTTAAACTGAAATGGGAAATTGTTCGGAATCAAATGAATTCTAGGAATCAAAACACTTTCCACGGCACTTAAACCGGTTAAATTTTCTGCCTTAATTAAGTGAACACTGACAAATAATCTGCTCTTGATCACTATTCCTAGAAATGCCACATAACGGGTTTTCGTTCGAATAGCTATTCGTGCTGATTTACAGCTAAGCTCAAATATGAAATCTATACGGTCTACGCCCTATAAAAGCAAACCTAAGTATCAACCTAATAAAAAAAAACTCAATAACGGAAAATCAAATACCTACCTACTCTAATAAACCTATTTCTGATAAATAATCTACACTCCATTAATAAGCAAAATCCCTTAAAACTAATACCTATACGAATGACTAATCCTACCTAACAGTATTATAAAATAACCTGCGGTCACTTCGTACAATATCACATATACTACCTTTACTTGAAAGTTAAAATCTATAGATACCTACGAGGACAGAGGTTTTAAAGGCGTTTTTGTGGGCGATAGGCTGAACCCCTGTCACTACCATAGTCTCTCTCCATCTTTATAATACCTCCAAATTTGTCAAACGTGACATCAGATGGTCTTGTAGCCTCTGGCGTTCTGCCTACCCCATAAGGGATACAGGTGTGACGTTATGTATGTATGTAGTATGTAGATACCTACGACTAATAGAAATAAAACTAAATAACTCTGCCTTAAACTGTACTTAGTAAAAACTAAAAGAAATAAAAAAGTTCGCACTCAAAAACACAGCTTAGAATTGCAAGTAGCAGTGAAAACATAGAATTTATGGAATGCTAATAAGAACAAACGCTCACCACTTGACACGTTCAAATCAAATTTCAAAAAACCGTCCTTATACTTACCTATACAGCCGTACATCTCACGTGTGTTGCGGACGGTGCAAGCCAAATTCAACCTTCAGTACATTTATTTACAGCGTAACTTAGAACTAAGTGAACTGCGTGTGACGTTACCTACGGCAAATTTATTATTTGCGATTGGTACAGTAATCGGGTCTATGGATCTAATCGCAATTCTTTTTATTGTTTATACTTTTCCGGGATAAAAAGTACCCAGTGTGGTGCCCAAGATATTAAAGTATAATTATACTAAGTTTCATCGTAATCAAACGGGTAGTTTTTGCGTGATGCCTGAACAAACAGACAGACAGACAAATATTTTTTATTTATATTTTTAATCACATTTTTGGGTCCAGTGTCGGTCTAGTAACAACACCCTCTGCCATTATTTTTTTGATATTTTCAATGAACAGAATTTTCACTTCTACAGATTTATTTTAAGTATAGATATAGATAACATTTAATCAAAATTCAGAGTTCTGTTTTTGTAACTATTTTCCATTTTTCACAAAATAGGTACTTATACTATTGGAACCAGACTACGTAGTCTTTCTAGAAATACAATTCCAATCAGAAATTGTTACAATTAGAAGTCAATACAAACATTTCAGAACTAATATTTATTTTGTTAAATATAAAACAGTACAACAACAATTTTAAGTCAACATCCGAAGAATCCCTTATGAAATCAATTCCAAGTTTCTGGCCCGATCTAACCAATCAGAACGCGCCACGTAACTCCCGCTAAGAACCCTATTTCCGGTGAAAGCTGTCCTGCCATGTAACACCCGGAAGTTGTCCATCACTAAAACTAGACCTGAAATCATAGAAAAGATGTAAGCAATGCAATTTAACACCGGAAATATACACGCCCTGTTAACAGGGATTTTCAAGAGAAAATTGTCAGAGCTGAATCGATTCTGGATTTAGATTTTAGCTTATTTTCGAAGAGAACTTTGGAGGTGGCATTTGTATTTAGGAAATAAAACAGTTTTGAAATACAGAGTCGTATTATAAAAGAATACTAAATTATTACTTTTTCTAAAGTTACCAAACTTGAGAAATATAGAAATGTCAGCTTCCAAAAACTGAAGAAAAGAAGTTTGGGAAGAAGAAATTAATTACGTACTTAATTAATCATAAACTAATCTGAAACAAATTCATCATAACAATTGTGGTAGAGGGATGCTATCCTGGATCCTATCTCTTAGGACTAAGGAACAAGGACATGTTGATGACACCACTGATGAACATAGGTCTCCTCCAAAGTAAACCACACAGATCGGTCCTGCGCTGCCCTCATCCAGCGTTTATCGGCGACTTTGAACAGATCGTCGGTCCACCTTGCAGGGATCCTACCTACGCTACGTCTCCCAGTACGTGGTAGCCATATTGCCCCAACGGCTATCCATGCCATTAGTGTGCATAACCATATTTGGATTGGTTACACGAATAAAATGTATTTTTTATTAAAAAGGTAAGCGATTCCATAGCTTAGTACCCCAAAACAACCCGGCCCAAACTTTTTAATGCAGTATGCTCCCTTTTTATACAAAAGAGATTGGTCATTAGTAACTAGACCGCCAGTATTATCTTAAATCTAGCTTTGGCAATGAAGTGTAATGTATTGCATGGTATCTATATTAAACACAAGCTTTAAGCTACCAACAACAATATTTTCGTATTATTTCTATTAAATCATAAGCTTACCGGGTGTTAATTTGAACTGCCATTGGTTTTCAGGGTCCTGATATATTCGTGCCAAGTTTTTAAGTGAACGGTAATAAGACCTGCACTGTTCTTTGTTCGCAAACGCCATCGGGGCTCGGTCGTAGACGTTAAATCTAAAATCAATATGAAAATGGTTACTCGGAGCGCGTAATTGATACTGTCCCAACTATGAGACTGGCCCTACTATACATACGTTCTATTAATTTGTTTTAAATGTTTTCTTTTAAAGAAAAATGACTTTTTTCAGTCGACTTCCAAAAGTAGGAGGTTCTCAATTCGTTTGTATGTTTTTTTCTTTTTTTATGTCTTTGTTGCACGATTTTACGGACAATTTTAAAACGACTTTGAATATTCTTGTTTCATATCATAGAGAATACTTCGGAGGTAGTCTCGTATAAATATCATCGAAATCGATTGAGTACTTTTTGAAAAGTTTTAAACTTTCAAAAAAAATTAACGTTTGACTACGGGTCTGTATGAAGACACCTAAATTTCTAGGTGAAATATCAAATAAATACCTATAAAGGAGTTACGTCGTGGCGCCGTGGTTACTGTGTGTATCATACGATATCACAGGTTAAGCAACGTTCGGCGCGGTCGGTACTTGGATGGGTGACCGCCGACCATTCATATCGTACGACGACTTCCGTGCTTCGGAGGGCACGTTAAGCAGTCGGTCCCGGGGGCTGTATACTTGTATACAGTAGTCGTTAGGGTTTGTCAGAAGCCTTCTAGGCGCCCTAAAAATTCTGGCATCCACCACCCAGCACTGGGCCAGCTTGGTGGATTATGGCCTATGCCTCCTCTTCACCCAGGGGAGAGACTCATACCCTGCAGTGGGCTCATTACAAAGAGTTGTGATGATGATGATGATGATGATGATGATGAAAGGAGTTACTGATTGAGGTACTGAGTTACTAACAGACAACGTACAGCCATAAATTCTGGTCTAAGAGAGCTGAAATTTGGAGTATACATTCTTTGCGGGCTGTTGCACTAACGAAGGATTTCCCGAAATTGACGGGTAATTTAGGACTTTTTAATTTGTATGGAAAATTTTATTCTTTGAGTGCACCGATGTGATACATACATAACTTCACGCCTGTATCTTTTATGGGGTAGGCAGAACACCAGAGGCTACAAAACCATCTGATGTCGCGTTTGACTTTGGAGGTATTATAATGATGGAGAGAGACAATTGCAGGGACAGGGGGTCAGTCTATCGCCCACAAAAAACCTCTAATAAAACGTCCTCTTCTATCTTGGTAGAAGGACTTGGTAGAATGGTAAAATATAGCTATCCCAGTCAAAAATAAGTTTTATTCTAGACTCAATTCTAATTATATTCTAAACGTGGAAATATTTTGAGTTGTATGAATTTCGGTTACTCTTTCACGTAATGAATACTGAACGAATTTGTACGAAATTTGGAATATATGAAGTTCCAATCCTGAATTAACACATACTAGGGTGAATCAAAAAGTTCTTAGAAACTTATATGTATTTAACGTTTTTGGAGGCAGTTCGATATTCTTTTTAAAGATTGACAATTACATATTATTTATCCAGACTTTCAATTGTTTTCGACAGATCGTTCGCAAAATATTAATTTTATTGTTGAGTGTTCTGATAAAAAAAACGAAACTATGGAGAAAAACGAGTTATGCGCGGTAATAAATAATAAAATAAATAAAATAAAATCCCCACACAATCACACCAACTACATGGCCTCAAAGTAAGCTTGTGTTATGAGATACCATGTAGCGAACTAGGGGGGAACCTAGAATATAAATACATATATAGATAAACAACCTGACACGGGATTTTTTTTTCTTGTTCCGGGCGGGAATCGAACCCGCAACCACTGGCGTCTGAGGCAGATAGGTTTACCCCTTCGCCAAAGTGGTCATCGAGATTTTTTCGGACATTCAACAGACATTAGGGAATGATGCTTTACTTAAATTTGGCTGAAAGGTTGCTGAATTTAAAATAGGTAGATCGAGCTGTAAAGGTGACCCGAGTTCTGGACGACCTTCAACCTCCATCACCGAAGAAAATGCCAAAAAAGTGGAAAAATTGGTTTTAGACGACAGAAGAATTACAATAAAATATTTAGCTAAGATCCTTAAGATATCGTTTGGTAGCATTCAGTCAATTTTAACCGATTCACTGGGGTTCAAAAAAGTGTCGGCAAGATGGGTGCCACGAATGTTAACCGAAGAAAACAAAAATCGACGTGATTCAGATAACCGTGGACAAAACATGGGTCCACCATTTCGACCCGGAAACGAAAAGACAAAGCATGTCTTGGAAACGACCATCCTCACCACCCTGAAGAAATTTCGAGTTTCTCCTTCCGCTGGCAAAGTTAAGGCCTCGGTATTCTGGGATAGTGAAGGAATCCTTTGTATTGATTACTTGCCAAAAGGGTAAACGATAACTGGATCCTATTATGCAAACTTAATCCCAAAATTACGTGAAGCGGTTAAAGAAAAACGTCGTGGGGAATTGTCATTGGGCATGTTGTTTCTCCAGGATAACGCTCCACTTCATCGTTCGGAAGTTGCGCTCACCGCAATCCGCAGTGCTGGCTTCGAAGTCCTTGATCACCCACCATATTCTCCTGACTTAGCCTCGAGTGATTTTCACTTATTTCCAAAATTAAAGGAGCATATTCGTGGAACTAAATTTGACGACGATGACGCGGTTATGACTGTCGTAGAGGAGTTTTTTAATAGTCGAGAAAATGTTTTTTTTGCGGATGGAATAAGAAAGTTGGAGATGCGGTATTCTAAGTGTATTAGATTAGAAGGAGATTACGTAAAAAAATTTAATATTTTTGTGTTTTTTTTTTTGTATTCATTCTTAGAACTTTTTGATTCGCCCTCGTATATTACTTATTCCCGGTAATATTTTTCCTAAAATTCCAGGAATCCACAGGAGCGGTGCTGGCTGGCAGTTACTTTATTATAAAGAAATACATCTAAGTAGTCCGTTCAAAGTTGCTCAATACATCACTGTGGCAACTTTATAAATTGGTATGGATTACTTTCAATGGAAAAGTAATTACAAGATTAGATTTCAGAATTTTACAAATAACAGAAAACAAGATGTCAGTGAAAAAATATGCGTACACACTGTACAAAACTAAGCGAAATTATGGAAATGAATACGATAGGAATTCTACTTCTACTGTTTATTTAATGGAAGATTGATCATTGCATCATGGTTGTCTGTAAGCAATCGCTCGTCAGCGATAAGACCGCCTAGTAGTACTTACACAACACACTGTTTTTTTTTCTCATTTACTATCTGTACTGTATACTGAAGTGTACATAAATAAAATAAATAAATTGCAAAAACGTAGGTATAATTATTCTTCGAGTCTTTACCTGGGGAAATCCTGACCCCATGTGAAGACCGAAATAAAAATATTTTGTGTGTAGGTTATGTTCTACCTTTTTGCAAAAGAGTTACAAACATGGTTCTATTGAACAATACAAACTTTCACGTTTATAATATATGCAGGATATGTTATAACAAGGGCGGTGATGAGGTGATTTCTTTACATTCAACATTTCTTTAAATAATAAATAATTATTTATATTATTGCAACACAATTTAGTTACAAGTTCAAGGCTAGTACCTCCTTTCAAGCTTAAAAAAGCCTGTGCCAGGAGACACCACGCCTCCATGGCTACAATACATCTGCTTAAAAAATAATATTAAATACATAAAAATATTGAATTGACATTTTGACATTTTGAATTGACATTTTGAAAAAGGGCCTAGTCAAAAGTACCCATAACCGGCGATCATGTATGAAAAGACTGATGAACGTGGAAGAAGCGAAAGAGGTATGTTTGGATCGCAGCAATTGGTGTTCCCTTGTCTCTGCCTACCCCAAGGGGAGACAGGCGTGAGGTTATGTATGTATGTATGTATGTAAAAATATTTATTTTACCAACTATGATTACAGCTATAAATAGCTAAACAGACAAATTAAAACATAACACAGCAGTATCAAACAGTAGCATAACAGTAATTATATTTACATTTTTATTCTTATTTTTAATATTTTATTAGACATTTGTTTTATATATAAAATGGAATATGCGATGGGCTAATTTTTTGCATATTTGTGTGTGATTGTGAGTGTTTAGATGCGTGGGTGTGTGCAAGTTTATGTATAGGTATTTTTATGAGGAATGTAAACTGAGAGAGAAAAACACAAACAGTCATCGAGTTTTCTGTTTCAGCAATTTCTCTGTTTCCTCGTTTTGATATCAAAAATTGGGCTATTACTTTTTTACATTCCTTATATAGGACTACGTTTATGGCCTTGTAATGGATTCTTTTTTCAAAGGCGGGAAATTTTATTTGCATTACAATGTAATTTAAGACTTAACAATCTGTAATCGATTGATTTTTAAGGCTGCTTGACAAACGCTTGTTTTTTGTGAAATTTTTTATTTTTTAAATTTACAAGGGTAGTCTTAATTTGAACGTATTATGTATATTGTGAAACAAACTTTATTTATTGTTTCATTCGAGAAGAGAAATCTAAAAATAAAATACTTGATAAGTAATTTTTCATAAGATATTTAACATGTTCATTTATTATAAAAGCAGCTTCGCGCAGTTTTTCCTAGAAATTTTAAATTTTACCTAGTATGATTTTTTTTATAAGCGTAGATATTTGAGATTCCTCGACATCGAGGATACTAAATCCAAAATCATTTTTTCAAAGCCGACTTTAGGTTTTTGAACTAAGCAGGTTGGTATAAATGTCGCAATACGTTTGGTATAAATGACTCTGTCCATTCTAATGGCTGCAAAAGTCGCTAACAGAATCAAAGCGGCAACTTTTGTTTTGAACGAGTTTAGCAAGTATGATACAGTTGCGATATCTAATTCTGAAAGTTTTTAAGTTAAGTTCATTCTACGCTCTTGTCACGACAAAGACTTACGATTCACTGAGTGTTGAAATGTTTAGCTCTTTTCATTCTGTTAATCGTCTTTTTTCGGTCGACTGTACGTCACTTGTGTCACTGTGTGTCACTTTCCCCTTTTCCTCATAAAGTTCATTTTAAATACAGTTGGTTCTTTATGTATATTAGTAATAAATGACTAAATACAAATGATAAAAATATGTTTATTTAGAGCTTACCTTATTTGCATAAGTTGTTTCGTGTCAGGATCAAGTCTGATGACCGGAGCTGAGTATGTATGGTGATGTCCTTGTTCAATATATTCTGCTTCCAAATTAAATTTGGTAAGGAAATCAAAATCTTCTGGATTCTCCCCTTTAAGTTTGTTAGCGCCATAAAAACCGTCAACGAGTAGAGTCTCGCCTCCCGAACCATTTGAGTGTTCCAGACAGTGAAGAATTTGAAGACTGTAAATGAAAATGTAAAAACTATTTTTGAGTCTAATTCAAAAGGTTTTTTATGGGATAGTCCATCTAATTTAAATTAAAAAAAAAGAAAGATTATGTTTCTAAATTAAATACAACACTCGATACCATGATATGTTAAGTATGTACGTATAATATATTATTCTAGAAACGTTATAGGTTCTGTTTTATACAATTTAGTAATGCATAAATTAATGAATGGAAAATTGTCAAATAAGCTAATATATTTATATCATTATTAAATCATATAAATAGGCTTTTTCAATATACCTATATGATGTTACTATATTTGTGAAGAATAAATCGGTAATAATACCTCATTATGACTTTTATGCACAACACAAGCAGACAATTAAGCAATCAAAAAATAATAATTACAAGTATTCAGAGACAACTGAATTAACTCAGATGTTGTAACTGAAAATTTCTAGCTATTTAGATTAAAATTGTTGAGATAGCATAATATTGACGATTCGCAGACTATTTATTTTCCATGATAAGTATGAAAGATTCTGAGGATTGATTAAAGCTCTTGTTCCAATAATTTGAATTATTGAGGTTTCGCCTGATGCCCATGCTTAATGTCGCGCAAATCGCTTTGTATACACGTAATTTCACCGTCGCGTCGCTTAATAAATTATAGTACTAGAGTTACATTCACATGCAAAGCCAACAGATACCAAAATCTTAACCAGAATATTCATTGATATGGATTAAAACCATTCATTGTTAAAGCAAACTTTGATATGCAACTACTTAATACAACCTGAGGATCTAAATAGTTTAATCAGAATAGTATTATTCTATTCGATTACTGCAATGGTTATATTGGTGTTACCATAAGCCTTACAGTTGCTTATAAGTTTAACCTTACACAGTGTAGTGTAAACTACAATACCTGTTTGTCGTTTAAGTCAAACTTTTTCCTCAACATTAAATTTACAGTCAACGGCGCTTGATTTAACCTCTTTCTTTTTATTGTTTATAACGTTAATTTTATTTCTAGTAATAAAATTGAAATATTTTTTTTGTGCCGTAAATTAAAACATTAAAACCCTCTTCTGTAAAGTTCAGGTTGTACTTAAATACAAATAAAATATATCTAACATATAAGCAAATTACTTTAAACGTAAGGGACACGAAATTAGCATTTAACATATATTTCCAGAACTAAGTCGAAAATAGCAATATAATAATAATAACATAAACGCTACCAAAAGGCTTGCCTGACGACAAAGAGGAAAAACACGCCACACAATCCGTTTAGGGAAATGAATAAAACTCTCCCAAAATAACCCAAATTTGCATGAGGTCTCGTAATTTTTCTCCACATGGAAAGTGTGATCCTAACATTTATGCATGACAGAAATTGTGGCTGCCATCTATTCTGACAAAAATGGAAGGAATTTCTTAAAACAGACGTGTAATATCTTCTGACGAACGTCGGAAAGGAAAAACTTTTCTTTTGTAAAATATCTCATTTTTAAAACTGGTTTTCATGCTACTTTTCTAAGAATGTGAATTATTATAAAACATTTGTTAAAAGCATTCCTTTTAAATACATAGTATTGTCTTAAGTTTTCACGATTCATAATTTAAATAAAACTACTTTTTAACCGGATTAATCGCGTATAATTTATGGAAATGATTTCAGTCGCTCGTGACCACGGGTCTGCAAAGACACCGAAACGTCGAGTTAAAATGTAAAATATAAATTATACGCGATTAATCCGGTTAAAAAGTAGTTTTATTTTAAATACATTTTTATATTATGCATAAATGAGATAAAGAAATCAAATAAGCGCTCAGCGAAAGGAGATTGGAAGGTTGAAATGAATTGTTTGAGCGTTCGTGAATATAATTCCTTAACAGGATTTCAGAATAAATAAGAGAAAGCTTTTTCAAATAGGCCGTGAAAAAATTATGATTCTCAGTAAGGGTCGGATGTACGTGATTAGCGCCCGAAATATCTTTATTATTTAACTAATCGAAAGTTTGCTATCATATTGAGATATAATTTGAGTGACCCTAAATTGATGATATTATATAGGTAAACATGCCAAAGTTAGTGAATTATTTAAGAATATTAAATGTTAACTAAATATGAGCTATTAAATAAATAAATGTCTTGTGAGAATATTCACTATTGTATATTATGCGGTATTGTTTTTATACGTTATTGTGTAATCTTGTGGAGTTTGAAACTAGGGTTGAGTGAAGTCGCGGAAGCGAGCCGATGTGTAGTAGATGTGAGTGAGTTAAATCCGCATAATGAGCAATGATAAAGATGAGCTTATTTATTTGAACTGATTTCCATTTTAGGCCAAATTTTTTAATCGTCGGATAAAAATTCTCTGTTGGATAACGTATTATTCTGTGGAATAGTGTTCTTTTACGATTTTTATAATTGTATGACAATGACATACTATCCTGACCCTACTAGACTACTCCCGCGCTTTTGACTGCATAAATATAAACCTTCTTCTTTCAAAACTGAGCTACTATGGTTTTGAAGCGCAGGCAGTTTCTTGGTTCTCTAGTTACCTGAGCGGTCGATCGCAAAAAGTAGTTCTCACAAATAGTTCCATACCACCAGGAGGAGTGTTGCAAGTGACACGAGGTGTTCCTCAGGGATCGATCCTAGGACCACTCCTCTTTATTATTTACACAGCCGACTTAATAAATAATATAAAATTTTGCAACTACCATCTCTATGCTGACGACCTGCAATTGTACATCTCCACAAATAAAAATAATATAGCGGACGCAGTGTCAAAAATGAACCAAGACCTAGCTGCGATCTCATCATGGTCAGCAAAAAACAGCCTATCTCTTAACCCTAATAAATCAAAATTTTTAGTCCTAGGTACGAAAAATCAGATCTCTAGCGTTCTGTCCAACGATCCACAGATCAACCTCATGGGTGTTCCCGTTCAACGGGTGACTGAGGCTCGTAATCTGGGTCTTCTTATAGATGAAACCTTAAGATTCACAAATCACGTTGCCACCGTCGTCCGTGATGCCCTCTATCGACTCAAGGTACTTTATAAGATCAGAGAGTACATAAGTGTGGGGCTGAGAGTTTCGCTCTGTGAAGCACTTGTACTTTCAAAAATAAACTACGGCCTCATAATATTTGGCCCTCGACTATTTAGCAAAGATCAGAAACTCTTACAACGGGTACAAAATGCTTGTGCTAGGTTTTGTTTTAACGTACCTCCACGGTGTCATGTAACCCCCTTCATAAACAAATCCAACTTACTCTGTATGAATTTCAGACAAGATCTCTATTTAGCTACCTTACTTTTTGACATCATCAACACCAAAGACCCTGAGTACCTCTACAATAAGTTAAACTGGCGCAAAGATAAGAAGCTAAAATATAGTACGCGACCCTGCACAAAGCCCCTTACTTACTGTTCTCACAAAACTGTAGCATTCCGAGGCAGCTTTTCTTATAACGCCACCAAGTGCTGGAATAACATTCCACCACCGTTCAGATTGATCATAAATAGAATAACTTTTAAAAATAAATATCGGACTTATTTACTTTCGCAGCAAAAACTTTTATTCCTTTAATTGTGGCGATATTCTTAAACAAGTGTTATAAATTAAAATTACCCATCGCCTACCTTTATATTTATTTTATTATATTTAGTATTGCATCTATATATTAACATTTATTAAATTTTCATATTTACTTATCCATCTATTCACTTATCTAACATGCCATCACAGAAAAGCAACAAACAAACACACACACACACTCAAAGTCACACAAACTTCACGTAGAAGCTGACACATTGACTGTCGTAGTCGATGTGCAATGCGCGTCACAGGACGTTCGGGAGCTGACGGAAGATCAGCGTTGCATTAATGGCAACATCACAGCTGAGTCAGTGCCCTTTCGCTAGTTCTGCACGTTTGGACGATGAGGCACAAAACTCATTTTTATAAATAGTATGCCTACATGTAGTATTATGTCTGTCAACTTTATGTTTTATTGTCATGTTACGTGTATCTGTTAAAATTTTTAATTCTTAAATTATTATTAAGTACTAATGTTTGTAAATAACAATATCTGTTTGAATGTGTCTTTTTGTATTGATGTGCAGAAATATCGAATAAAGTTTATGTCTATGTCTTATGTCTATGTCTACATAGAATGACAATAAACTTGGTACCAGCTTGAAGCTAGTTATAGTTTATATTCATCAAACAGATTTGACATTGATTATAAAATTGAAAAATCAGGCCGTATACGGCGACTATAGTCAAAAAGCCAATTTTAACCTCGCTTCTTTTTTTTTTGTAGAACTAAATTAAAATCCATACCACCATCCCATAATACACAAAAAATATCATGGACAAAATAAAGGCGATAAGTGATACCGCTTATATAACAAAAAATATAATAAGTTATATTCCTTACCCCGCTGCTTCAGTAAAGTACGTGTTGTCATTATGCACGGCGAGCGGCAGGTTTGTATACGCCGTATCCGCATGGTCGGCGATGGTTGTAAACCGCCACATGCCTCCGAAAATCGTATGTTGTACTCCGCCCAGGGCTTTACACACTTCCTCTGTTCCTTCTACGGATACATCTACCTAAAAATTCATTATATTTTTATATTGATTTTAAAATAGGTACTCATATGTTTTCACCATATATAATTTTTTTTGCGTAGTTAGCTCTGTGGAAGTATAATTTATGATCAAACGGTAAGTTCATAATAGTATATACTATGCAATAACAGTGATGTAAACGAAATAGAAAACTGATAGCATACCGATTTGTTAACTGGGTATTTCCATAATATCACACAACGATTTTAGCTTAAGCTTATACTGAACTTAGAATCGAGCTAGTTTAGTAGCAAGTAGCATAAGTTTAAGTTAGGATTAAACTTTACTATGGATCAAGTTCTACGTGCATCATTTGTTTTATTACTTTTGAATTAAATCACTCAATATTAATTTCATTAGCGACCTTGTATTTGCTTACTTTCGCCAAAACAGGAATGTTAGTATTTTAAGAGTATATATCTACGAAAGATCTATAACCTTTTTCTCGATCTGTCAAGTAGTTAAGTTTACTGAGCGTTAGAGAAAAATACAAACAACCTATACAGAAAAAAAAAATACGCTTAGCTTCGATAGTTGTATGTAGCGATTAATTTGTAGAAATATAATTTACGGGTTTTCTGCTGTAAGTAATACAGGTTTTATCCAAAAGAACTTTTTCTTCAAATCACGACAAGTCACAATGAAAACATCTTCCTAAAATATTTGAAACCATAATTTCCAAAATCATGATAATTCCACATTTGAGCTAGTCTTTCCAAAATTATAAGCACTTTAATTTTCCTCACATTGTGCATACAAGCGCTCAAATTTAATTAAATTTGATCACGTTGTCACAATTCATTAAACTTATTTCAAACTCGTATTATATTCAATGGTTGCCTTAATGATTGGCTTTCCCATTACGTGAAAATGTACCCGATTATTGTAAAAATAATTTGTTATTTACAAAGAACATTGTTAAGAACAAGGCAGGGTGTGGGTTTTAGGTCCAAATGGTTCAAACATTTGAACGTTCCAAAAAACGTAAAAATGTATGCAATAATATTTAAGGTGTAAAGTGTATATTACTGTAAGGTGGAGAAAGGAAAAGTAGAAATAAAAAGTTAAATACGGGTTCCGTTAAACAAGACTAATTTAAAAAAAATTGACAATGACAATCTACAATTTCGATTATAAATAAAAATATCACTTAAAAAGAAATACTTAGCCTAAAAGCAATGCAGTAATTTACTAAACATCAAGTGCAAAAGAGGGTTCAATTTTGTTTTCGCTTTTGACCCTTAATCACACAACCTAGATTTAAATTGAAATTTCGTACCTAGTTTGTGATAATTTATTTGATTTTACCTCTTTAATTAAGGCGACGCCGTAATCTAACAACGATTGAAAGACTTCTTTAGCTCCTTCCACAGAGTTAAGAAACCTTGAGACAGGAACAGCATTTATTTTATTAGGTATAGATTTTCCTTGCCACAGTACTGGACGAAGTTTTCGGCTTTCTGACCATATTTTATAATCAAATTTTGATAGAAAATCTACGGAGTAGCTTGATTTGTGATTATCATCCCCTAAAAGAAAGGGGATTAATATTTTTATAAGTAATAAAAAGATGTCTAGATTGTTTCTACACCATTTAAAATGTTATTTTACATACATGTAATAAAAACATTTTTATCATCGTGTTGCACCTCTTTAATTTCAGTTTCAGGTATGTCTAAAATATACTGAGCTCTTTGGAATGTGTCGACGTGATAGCAACTGCAACACCTGAAATAATTAAAATAAATTGAGTATTATTCTACCTATTACTTTAACTAATCAGTTAATTGCTTTTAATTGTTAACCTTTGCATTGTTGGCTAATAGTCAGCTGGGACTCAAGGATAGAGGGTTCGTTACCCGTTTTATGTTATCTTTTTGTATCTTCATTTTCAACTGCACTAGTATTTTGCAGGTCTTTAGTGTATTAAACGCTGGTCTCGAATATTTATCCTCAAAGCAAATATTTTATAATTTTAAGGATGAGAGTTAAAAGCAGCTCGCGAAACGGACAATTGATTAAAACATATTGCTGATGAGTCATGCAGTTTTGCTGAAAGCTAAGCCCCGTGTTTTAACGTTTGACGTTGAAATTTTTGCACAGTGGAGAACTTTTGTTTGTACTTTACTTTACACTAAGTTTATAAAATGATACGGATAATTTCTGATAATTACTGCTTGGGCTAGAGGAAACAAGCGCAAGTACGGATCCAAAATATGTAATTTTTAAGACACTCCAACTTTCTGTTTTTGTTTATTTATTAAATTTATATTTTAGTCTAGTATGAAACTTAACAAAAATTTCGTGAGTAGTAGAACCATTCAGATTTTTTTTTTCATATAAACCTATGCAAACTTCGCAAATCTATAAATTAAATTGAATCTATAGACCTCGGTTTCATTAAACCAATTTTAATTACACATACTACAGATAACGCAATGAGCATTTGAGCTATGAAAAGCACTTTCAAATGCTCTCTGTGGTTTTTGTATAATGTTGAAACAAACAAAAGAGTTCAGATATTTTGCAGTATACATTTATTTAATTAAAATAGCCACAGTGCGATCAAAGCCCAAATGTAATTTAACTATAAAATAGAGTCACAGTTAAAGTTAAAATCTTTATTAATAATAAAGATGTTTAATCAGATATTTTCCATAGTTTCATTACGATAAAACGAAGTTTGTTGTTCAAGTTGCCAAACTTTAACTGGTTGCTTTTCTACTTTATAAGTTTCAAAATAAATCCCATTCAAATTTATATAAAACAAACTGGATGGTTTACAAACTTGTGAGCGCGAAATTCAAAACCCGGCTTTGATTTATAATGTCTTTTTTACAAATAACATAAATAGATACCTAATTATCTGCCTACTTGCATGTTTAGCTTTAAGTTAAATGCTTGTCTGTGAAAAACTTTCTTTTTACTTTTTTACTCAATACATAAAAATACAAAACAAGTAAGTAAACAGAACAATGACAGCATAAAGCGGCCGTATTATTGAAACCTATCTCACCAGGCAATTGTAAGAATAACTAGATCGTAACTCAGCGGTACACGTCCCATGCAATAGAGATACATCCATTTAAAAAAATCTGAAATAATATATTTAAAATATCCTCCTGTATTTTACGTTTTAAAGTGAGCTAAGAATATAATCTGTAATTACCTGCAGTGATCTCTCAACCAAAGATCTTCGAAAACAATCTCGTTGCCGGCTTTAAATCTGATTCTTAGAGCTTTTTGTTCCACGATCGTATTTTCAATTCCATTCATTTTTCAATTTTCTCTCGCTGTCTAAAGTTATATAAGATGATTGTTGTAGTTCACGGACTTCTTGATGGAAAAATCTTTTAATTTCAATTAAATTAAATGTATTTTCCGCAGTGATGGACTCGTTCTAAGTGATTTACTTATAAGTCACTTGAGTGGTTATCTGAGTGGGTTTAAAGTTCACAACTAATTATGATTCGATTGTAGAATTTTGACCAATTATCTAATAAAGTTTTTGATAAGACTATCTATTTTGGATTCATAAGTATATTATTATCTAAATGTTTATGAGTAAATCTCTGTTTAACAAGTGTATCTATATAAATAACAGCATACTATTACTAGTCTTGGATATAAATCATAAATTTAAATAAACATATAACTTACTTTCTATTGAGTCCGTGAAAGAATATTTGACATTATAACGGCCAATTAAAAGTTTTAACGTATACGTGGCACATATAAAACTAACACTAACTAACATTATTAAATTGAGTTTTTGATGTTGCCGTTAATTTGAAAGGGCCGTTTTAGCTGATGACTTAAGACAATAATTCAGTTCGTGGCGAAACCCGCTACATAAGTTTTAGTTATTGATGGGTAATTGACTGAAAACTATTCAAATAAACTCACAGGAAAATTTCGTAAGCGTTTAGTTAAATATGTAGTTTTGTAGAACAGGGTGCTAAAGGGACGTATTATATCTTTTTGAGTAGATAGCAATCCACAATGGTATTTTTTTTATTTAAAAAGTTAATTGAAGTTAATTAAATATAATTGTGAGTTGCCTTTGCACCAAAGATTAAATACGATTATAAAGTTATTAGAAAATTGAACAAAACGAGAAAAATAATATAATTTTACTTTTATTACATATCTGCATAGATCTGTTGGAAGAAAGGTTCCGGCCGCAACCTATGCCCAATTTCAGGATCGTGGAGATTATTCACGAATCAAACAAAAATAACACATTTAAAGTTGAATCAGTAATTTAGGTGTACAAAGGAAAAAAAAACAAAATGACGATATTGCCATAAATCTCCAGAGTTATACAAAATGTCCGTTAGTACTTACTGTATGTACGTACTCAATGTATCAATAAAATGTGTTTCGAAGCTATAGAGATTTGTCTTTTGTTCTTAGAATGTATAAAAAAATAACAAAAACTTAAAAATATATACCTCATATACGAAAGTATATTTAATGTATAATTACTTCGAAGCATACGAGTTTTAAAACAAAAAGTTATAAACGGTTAATGAGAGATGATCCTGAAAAGTCAACATAATGATGGTCAACGTAATACAATATTCTATGAATTCAGTTTGTTTTTCTAGTTTTTTTAAATTAATATAATATTTTAAGTCCAGGGAGAAATCAAAAGTATAGGAATTTCAGTGAAAATACGACTTAAATATGGCGTCGTCAGTCACCTGTGGTCATTGTCGATTCAAGTAGTTTATCTTAATTTACACGAAAAGTAACTAACAATTTAATCAACAGTTATTTTAAGTGTTTTCATAATGGTATTCCACAACTATTTTATTTGGCACAGGGGCTGGCCAAACGTCCATACTAAAATGAAACGTATTATTTATTTCTTTCAGAAATAACCAGTACCTTTGTACATACGAGTAGTTAATTAACACTGTATTTTTATATCTATGTGTACTATCGAAACAATTGAATCATGACCCACTTTGCTAATAATTTGTTTGAAACTGTCAAACTTGTAAGATCTATCGCGTATAATGCACTTAGGACATTTTAGATATTGTACGAAGTCTGTACTCATTAAATGTTAGTTTCGAATGAAATGATCACGACTCAAGTTTGTCATCAAGGACCTATCTTCAAGCCCCATGAAATCCAGGTTTTGAGAAGGTCTATGATTAAGCGCGTTGATTTGACCTTGCGGAATGTGTCCGATTGGGGCGAATCTAACCTGGTCAAATTCAACGCCTCCAAAACACAAGCGTGTCTATTCTCCGCAAAAAAGAGTACCTTTACTTTTACGCCCACTTTCCAGAATGTATCTGTTCCCATCACCGACCAACTAGGGCTTTTGGGCGTCACTATAACGTCCAAATTAAACTTCGGTCAACAAATTGAGTCTATGGCAAAAACGGCTTCAAAAAAATTGGGTATCATCGCGTTAGACTCTGTTGACCGAAGAGCCCGTAAAATCATAAATAACAACAACCTTACAAATAAAAAATTGCAGACGCTGGAACATCGTCGTAAGGTTGCTTGTTTGGCAGTGCTACATTTTGGTGAGTGTGCGAGTGCTCTTTTTGACCAAATTGAACCCACCCCTTTTTACCACCGGACTACCAGACGCAGACAGAACTTCCATCCCTATATAGTGGATTTACCAAGAAGTCGAACAAACCGCTTCGATAGTTCCTTTTTGGTACGGATTGCCAAGGAGTGGAACAATCTGCCTGCGTCTGTATTTCCTGACCACTACAGTCCTGGAACTTTTAAGTGTCGAGTGAATAGGTTTCTCGTGGATGGACGTGTAACACCATAGTCTTCATGCGCACTTTCCATCAGGTGGCATGGAAGACAAACGTCCTATACTTACAATATAAAAAAATAAAATAAAAAAACGAATTTCGACCTACTAGTATTTAGACGGTTTGTCAAAAAGATCTTTTGGTGGGTCATGATGCAATTGGTTCGATAGTACATAAAAAATAATTAAAATTAATTATATTTTAATGAGTTCTGTTCTATTTCACAATTAGTTCTACTCGGTCAGTACTTGTCTTATTACTTTTTTTTGTTTTATTAAGTTTTATTTCCTTTAAATTCCGTTAATTCGTTCATTTAAATTATTTACTAGTTTATTGATATGACTTATCAAAACACGGATATATTTTAATTATTAACTTCCTAAAGTGCACACTCTGTATAATAAATCCTCTTTATATCTATTAAACATATATGTCGACACCACTTATATTTTATTTGCAACATAAAGGCGAACATAAAGCCACAAAATCGTGACCCAAAACTGTTGGCCTCCCAAGAATTGCTTTTCTTTTATTACAGTGTCTTGACCCTTTTTTCTCTTAGGTTTCGAGGGTCTAAAAGAAAGTGCCACGAAGCATCTGAATTGTTAATCACATTGTTGTGTACCAAAATTTGAAAGACATTGCGTTGAATATGTAATTTTGGCCTTGACCTTTGAAAACTGACAGCTGTTTTACGTTAACTGTAAGTAATATGGATATGTAAATACCCAAAAACTTTTGAACGGATTTTCATAAGATTTTCACGAATGAACGAAGTGATTCCTGAGGAAAGTTTAAGTATTCTATATCATGCAAGGTCTTACATAAATACTAGCTTCGCACGGGTGCAATGCTGATACTTAATACACTACAGAAAAACTGTGAACGTTGTATATGGGGTTACTGGTTAAGTCGACCTAGATCCATTAGGAGCGTGTAGTACCCGTCTTTTCAAACTTATTTTAACATGAAACACCGTACCTCAAACCTAACCGTTTTTGAGATAATTGACCTTTCATTCTTTTTATAAAAATTGCCGATTTTTTGCCATTAAATTTCATATTTTGAAATTGATGCGCTTTTTATTTATTTATTTTTTATTATTATTATTTATTTTTTATATGCAGATTAAAATGTTCTTTGATCTTAGTAACCAAAATCCTACGTAAGATTACCAAATACATAGTTATGAGTGATTGAAAGTTCATAAATTCTGTAGTTTTTTTTACAGTTCACTTTTCTTTTAAGAATATCTCAAAAAGTTATTACGGCAGTCGTTCGGGAGGTGTTCTTAAAACGTCTACGTTTTGTCAGCTACCTAATAAAGTAATCATATACGCACGCTCCCGCCACCCCGGGGCTGGCCGCCGCAAACGCTACGTCCCGCGATTTTTAAATCTGTAATATCTTCAAAAATATTAATTTTAATCATATGCTGTTAAGGGCCATATAGATCAATATTAAATCAAAAAGGTATTTAATCGGTAAGGATTAATGCTGTTTTGGTTAAAATCGCTTCAAAAATTACCCATTATTTGTCGTATAAAGTAAATGACAAAAAAAATATTGTAGGATATCCATAAGAGATAGACATATACCATCGTGGAGTTTTCTGTAGACCTTTTCAATGTGTACAATACTTAGTACATTATTTTGATAAATTTCGTAGGGTTCAGCCTTTGTTTGCAATGTATGTAATGATTTAAGACATCACATGAGAATCCTCAAAAATAACAGTATTCTCCACAATTTAATGGATGTTATTATACATTTAAACCTTCCCCTTCAATCATTCTATCCAATAAAAAAACTGCATCAAAATCCGTTGCGTAGTTTTAAAGATTTAAGCATGCATAGGGATACAGGGACAGAATGTTAGGACAGAGTGTTAGGGACAGAGTTTATACTATGTAGTGATGATGAATAAGTTAGCAGCATAGCATTTACTCTGATACCTCAGTAGTAGCACATTAGTAGTATTGTAGAGGTACACTTTAATATTCGCTGCGTAATGTATAGTCTCTGCTCCAGTCATATTGGCTTGATAAAATGAAAGCAGTTCATGTTACTTCTGAATCAATTTAAACATACGTAACAAACGTTCTATTTCCGTGCTCAAAATTGCGATAATTATGTATCGATGCAACGCTGTTTAATCTTATTTGGTTATTTTTTGTTCTTTGCTTACCTGCCGACATCCAAACTTTAATTTTGCAGAAATGGGTATTATTCATTCGTCGTTGAAGCGAGTTACTTATACAGCGTTTTTTTTTAGTCAGCATCCAAATTTAATCCACAGACGACAAAGGTATCATTTATAGAAACGACTTTTGCAAATAAGGTATGTATTTTTAAAGAAAATTAATATATTCACTAACATATTAAGCAAAGCATGGTCACTAAGGCGACTACGCGCTACTACAAAATATCCTGTAGTACTAAGTCGTGGAATTAACAAACGTAGTCAATGAAATGCCGCATCGTAGTAGCGTGTGTTCATAAGCGACTATTTGTAAAAAAGAACATATACCTAAATTTTTTAAATAAAATACTGATATGAGTTTTGATATAAAATCTTTAATTTCGTCACAGTGAATAGCAACCTGTGTTAAGGTTGTCATGATAACGGTTATACAAAAATGTGTTTAGGTGTTAAACCGATATTTGTATGTAGTAGATACGTAATCATGTCTCGACCTATCAATTTAAACCCTGGAAAATAATTCAATGCAGTAAAATGAAAGTTCCAGTGTCCACTTTAGGGAAGAAAAAAATAGTGATGCGGTTTAAATATTATATTTTGTGTATTTATATTTTGGCTCTCAAAATATTTTTTATTTTATAATGCAGTTAGCAAAGGGCAACTCTTCTTGAAATTTAGTTTTTTACGACGAAAGGAGTTGAACAGATAAACAGTTATCAAGTCCATTTTACTTCTACTGTAACCGTTTTATATCACTAGGTATGTTCGGTAATTATTTATTTTCATTAAAGTTACTCTGAAGATAAAATGCACGCCTTAAAATTCAATGAATTATAAATTGCTTTAAAATTTTATGCAAAACGAATGACAAAGACTCGTTAATTTCCAATCATTCTCATTCAGTACTTACACTACGAAGTTTTTAACTGGTATCATTATTTTTCTTTTTGACGTTTCGAACTGTCATTTTACTGCATGGAATTATTTGCCTGAGTATAGACAAATACAGTAAATCCTTTGTTCAAAAGTCTTTTTTATTAAATGAGTTACACTTAGAATATGCATTCTGTGTACTGCGGAACACCCTTTTTGCGGTAAGCAATATTATGTTGTTCTGCGTTGTGAGTTCAGAAAACATATTATGACTTTACTGTTTGTACACGGTGTACCAGACCGGATGGAACAACGGATGCTAAGGGGTGGGAATCTCAATAAATACGAATTTAACCTTCATGTATGTTCACCAATATTTAGTGATTGTTGAGATACTTGGGAATTTGTGTTTTTTAATTAGATTCACGAAGACATATATATAACATCGTAACTTTCAAGTCAATGCAAGTTATGAGCTTTTGCGTAATGTCCGTAACTACTGGTCTGATTTGATTTTTTTCCATTTGATACATACATACATACATAACTTCACGCCTATATCCCTTAAGGAGTAGGCAGAACACCAAAGGCTGTAAAACCATCTGATGTCACGTTTGACAAATTTGGATGTATTAAAATGATGGAGAGACACTATTGCAGTGACAGGGGGTCAGCCTATCGCCCACAAAAACGCTAATAAAACTCTGTCCCGTATCTGGATTTTACAGTATTCCCGGGAAGAGAAGCAGCTGGCACATTCTATTTTTTTTTTGGCTCCCAGTCCAGCCTTGAAGTTTTCATTTGATTTGCTATGATTTTCCTAGGCTTCAAAAGTTACGCGGATAAAACCGCGCGAAGCGGCTTGTTTTCGATAATTTGAAGTAGAGAGATGATTTGTTGTTGCCACTATCCCAGACTCATAACTACACCGTAGCCTTTATTTCGTCAGACAGACTCTTGTAACAAATATTTTAATTAAATTGTAGTTGCCTGGTAGAAATCGCTTCCTGGCGATAAGGCCGCCCTTTACACATTGTTTTCTTCACAGGGTAAATAAATAAATAAATTGGTGGTTTTGCAACCTACGCTCAAAAACATAAGTTATAATAAATTAATTAAATAAGAGACTTTTTACCAAGTCCTTCTTAGTCCCTAGCGACCGGAGTATCTATAAACAAACTGAATCGTCGAGTTAAAATATAAAATATTATAATTTGTGATAAAATCGGGATAAAAATAATTTTCAATTAATTTTATCCTGAATTTTTAATGAATCGTGAAAACTAAAGACATTCTTATTATTGATTTTCGAAAGTTTATTATTTTTTTAATTTATATACAGGGTTGATTTATAGTCATCAGCCAAATTTAAATGTTAGTTTCTTTGATACGACATAAACGTACCTGCGTATTTATTTTAGCGTCGCTCAGTACAAAAAAGTAGAAATATGGAACCACAAACTTTTAAAAAAATAGTCGCTGTTGATGAACATATCTACTTCGATGCGGCATTTCATTGATAATACTACGACATAGTACTACAAGATGTTTTGTAGTAGCGCGTAGTCATCTTTATTTGAATGGTAATTTAGAGTGACCAAGCTTTGCTTAATTTGTTACCGGATATATTAATTTCCTTGTTAAAAAAATTAATACTTTTTTTTGCAAAAATCGTTTCTATAAATGATACTTCTTGTGTAAAAAAAATTTGGGCGGTGACTACAAATCAACCCTGTATTTGATGTGAAAATTTATGTACACACAAGGAAACTTTAACAAATAGTTTTGGCAGAAAAGAGTTTGTTTGTACAATAAGTAAATGAACTCAAATCGAATAAAATAATTTTGAGAATTCTTAAAGAAGTTTAATTATTTACGTTTAAGCTTTCTATTGTCAAGAAATGTGGTCAGGATAAAGATAAATAGTCATAATTTGATTTGATGTAAGTATCTACACAAAATGCTAAGTAGCGTATTGGTGGCTGCTTTTTAGCTATTCGATATGAAATAGAAGCATTATTATTCAATACCGCATATTTTTATATAAAATGCCGATCTGGGTTTCTCAATCGCTTGTTTTCGCAGTCTCCAATGTTAACCCGTGTTATATAGGATCGCCTTACCTATTATAATATTTTAATAGCAGATTAAGACTGATGAGTGGGACATAATAACGTAAAAAAAATAAAAAATATATTTTTCATGAATAAAAATTTCAAAGTTCTTCTAAGTGATCATAATTTAGATTTGATCTGTTTATGACTATACAGCAAGTAATCCGTTACCATCTAATTGTATGTAGTCATAAAATGTAGATTGATCTTAAATTTTACTCACTGAGAAGAATTTTGAAATTATAATTTATGCAAAATATTAAAAAAAAAAAACGAAATTCAGACCCACCTTGTTATTCCTAATCTGCTACAAAAATATAGTTGACTATTATAAGCGGACCCTGTATACATTGACCGAAAATTCGATACCTACATTCCTTTTAAGGGGTTATATAGTGCGACCGGTGGGAGTTTGCGTTCCTGACAGCTGTCAAAATCATAGCTTTTTTACCCCTTCGAATCGAAAATAAACTTTATTCAGTGGACATAAGGAGCTGTCAGGAACGCATTCTCGCAACGGCCGCACTCTAGTAGAGATATTTTCCAACAAATGAGGTCACGTAGTACCATGTCTGAAATTAATAGTTTCTAAGATACTCGTACTTATTGAATTTTGATTCTGATCGTAAGTGAGGTCATGAATATTATAATATGAATAATAATGTTTTAGGAACTCAAAAAAGAGTTATTCGTCAACTGGCACCTCTGAAAGTGGCAAGTTCGGGCCAGTTGGCACATTCTGATTTTACCTATTTCTTTTGTCGTCAACTCGCCCGATTGTATTTCTATACAGTCAGCTACAAAAACGTTTTCTAAAGATACTTTTATCACCTTGAGTTTAAAATAAAACAAAACGCAGGTTTTGAAGATACCAATTAATTAGACCTCCAATTCATTAGATATAAAATCAGGCAGTAGTGCGTGTCATCTCGTGTGATGCAGTTATTGCTAGCATTAATTGTTCTCGCTTACTTACTTCTCTTTGAACACCTCCAAATCCAGGAACCGTCTTTATTTATTCGGGCTTTGTGGTATTTATGCCCTGCACGAAGTAGCACCGACTTTCCTCGCTGGGATGTAATTATTTCATGACCAGTTTTGTTATTAGATAAACCTGCTTGTAATCCACTTACTGAAAAAAGTGTTTAGAGTTAGGACTGACTTTTTAAATATACCTAAATGAATACAAAACTACCCAATATTATTTTAAAAAATTAAATAAGACTGGTGTTAAATTTACAAAAGAAATAAACTAATTAATACAATTTGCTTTATTACAAATAGCTAAGCTAGCTATGATACATACTAAATTTATTTCAAATAAATGATATTTTACTAAAGAATATTTTTAAGTCTCTACTTTATAAGTTTCATTGCATGGTGTGTGCAATAAAGACTGCCTTATACTTTATTTACTTGTGTATGAGACAAATAGTAAACAAACCATAAAAAAGGTTATTAAAGAAGTAATTTTTTCAAAAATATTTCATTTCTCAAAGAAAATACATTTAAGTATTCAAAATATATTTGCATACAATGTAAAGATCAGATATAAAAAAAATACTTCTAAATAATGCATGTTGCAATTATTTTATTATGGAATAACTCTATAACTTATGAAATTAATATACTGCTTTTAATCAAACAATTATAACAATTATAAACTTACCCCCACAATACATCAAAATCACAAAAAAAAACACATTTTAATAATTTACATTCGAACCACCCAATAAACTGCATTCATAAACTAAACTTAACAAAAAATTGTATTCGTTATTGTATTGCACGTTCGGCTGCGTCTCTCGCCTCATTCCGCACCTTTAAATCGCAATCTACTTAACCGAATCAGCCAACGAGGTTCTGATTTGTATTTTTGTTTTAAAGCCTTTATTGTTTCACTGTACTTTATATTCGCGGGCGAGTTGACGACAAAAAAAATAGGTAAAATCAGAATGTGCCAACTGGCACAGGCCGAACTGGCCACTTTCAGGGCTGCCAGTTGACGAATGACTCAAAAAAAAAATTCTATACCTATTTGATTGAAAATTATTTGAATAAATGTTCAACAGCGTATAGATTACTGTGAAATTTTCTTCATTTGTCAGCGATCAGTGTTTCTTAAAATTGCTTATAAAATAACTAATGGGTAATTAAAAGAAGAAAGAAATAATTTCTTAGAAATCGTTAAACAGTACCTACACTTCGCAACAAATAAAGTTAGCTCTAACGAAGTGGCCGACTTAATTACCCAGTTTAACGAGAAATATGTAAAATAATTTTAATTTAATCAAATTGAGAAAGCTGTTTAAAATTCATAGGAAAGAGACTTATTTAAAAGAAGGTATAGGTCGGCAATCACGTAATCATCTCCTATCTTTGTTTTTGTGGCATTGGTTTTCAGCGTTTGGCTCTGATTTGATAGGCTGTGTATAACTTTTCAATCGACTTGTTATGTTATTTTTTGGGTCTTTTTTACACAATACTTCAGACAATTATAAATCGATTTTAAAAATTCTTGTTTCATATGATAGAAGATACTTCATAGTTGTTCCCATATAATTTCATCGAAATCGGTTGGGTACTTCATTGAACATTTCAAATTTCAATATTGTTTCATGATTTATATTCTTGTGTAACTATACTTTATGGTTTATTTAGTAAACATTGTTATTCACAATGTTTGAGGTTATTTTTCTAACGGAATTTTTAAATGTATGTAAGTGTGTTGCCTAAAATGTACCACTTAAAGTATCCTTTAATTGGACTGGTACAATTTAGGAGCTTGTTTTTTAAAGTATTAAATATATGAATATATTTTTTTCAGATGTCTGGTAAGGAGAAAAATTATTATAAATGGTCAAAAGAAAACTTATTTATTTATTACACAATTTATGTACATACTTGTAATGATTAACATAGGTATATAAACTTAGTATAGAAAAATAGGTACAAAGGTACAGCTTATTTCTATATAAATTTCTACCAGCAGACCTGATGAATGGGAGGGCTTTAAAATGTTTAAAACAAAAATCCATGGGTGTTGTTAATGAGTGTTCGCGTTTGTACAATGTGCGTAAACCTACATTATTAAGACATTTCTCCAAGTCAAACAAATATGCCAATGAAACGAACGTCATGAAGGGAAGACCAGCAGTCCTCGGTGAAGAAATAGAGACTCAGCTTGTGCATCACATTCTGAGTTTGGAACAGCATATGTTTGGCCTGACCATAAAGGATGTTCGTAAGTTAGCTTATGATATAGTAGAGAAAAATAATAAACAAAATACTTTTTCTCAGTCAAAAAAGTCAGCTGGGAAAAAGTGGTTTTATTAATTTTTAAAGAGGCATCCTGAAGTTAGCGTTCGTCAACCTGAAGTTATTTCTTTAAATAGGGCTAAAGGTTTTAGTCGGGAAAATGTCTTTGGTGTTTTTGATCTTTTGGAACGAATTATAGACAGGGAGAGACTCACACTAGAAAAAATATATAATATTGATGAGTCTGGCTTCTCTACAGTCCAATAAAAAACTCAAAAGATTGTAGGTGAAAAGGGGAAACGGAGAATAGCGTCTATAACCAGCGGAGAAAGGGGAGTAAACACCACCGTTGTATGCTGCGCCATTGCTGCAGGGCATTATGTTCCACCAATGATTATTTTTAAAAAGATCAGATACTCACCATTGTTAGCTCAAGGAGCTCCACCAGGCAGCATCGTTACTAACTCTGAAAGTGGCTATATCAATAAGGAATTTTTTGTTCAATGGCTTCAGCATTTTGTTAACGTTGTTAAGCCCAACATTGACAACAAAGTTTTGTTGCTCTCAGATGGGCACACAACACATTCAAAAAATTTAGAAGCCGTTGATCTGGCCAGAGCCAATGGTGTAGTAATGTTTCATTTGCCTGGACACACCACACATAGGCTACAATCTTTAGACGTTTCCTTTTTCTTACATTTTAATGGATACTACACTGAAGCTGTCAAGAAGTGGCTCCGCTCAAATGCTGGACAAATTGTGACCCAATATCAAAAATCCTCACTACTAAATGAAAGCTATAGGCGTGCTGCTTCTATTGCAAAAGCACAAAATGGATTTAGAGCCACAGGTATATGGCCAACAGATCGTAATGTCTTCAAAGATCACGATTTTTTTGCAGGTGAAACTTTAAACACCATTGGCAACCAATGTAAAATGCTTGAAATCGAGAATTCGTTTCCTACACCAAATTGTCAGCTTTATCAACATATTATAAATACTTCTGAAACAACTGAACCCATGAAAAATATCACCAATAATTTACCAAGTTCTTCAAATGATACATCTCTTTGATGCATCTCTTCTGTTCTTCAAATGATACATCTCTTTGACGACCACTTTGGCGATGGGGTAAACCTATCTGCCTCAGACGCCAGTGGTTGCGGGTTCGATCCCCGCACGGAACACGAAAAAAAAAAAACATGTTCCGTGTCTGGGTGTTTATCTATTTATGTATTTATATTCTAGGTTCTCCCCTAGTTTGCTATATGGTATCCCATAACACAAGCTATGCTTACTTTGGGGCTATATTACTGTCAGCTCGTTTTGTGTCAATCCAGGAAGCTACGCTCGGAGACTGCGAAACAGATGGAGATGATGACACTTTTTCAATCTATCAATCCGGCGCTTGACGTCTCAGTCGCTCGGGACCACGGGTTTAAATTTAAAATGTAAATATGCGCAATAAATCCGGTTAAAAAGTGTTTTATTTAATAGTATGAATCGCGAAAACTTAAGACAATATTATGTATTTTTTAGATTATACTTTAAAAAAATAAACTATGTCATTTAGTAGATGGACTTTATATTTTTTTCATTTATTTCTTTCCAACTCCTCAAAAGACGAGGGAAATTTAGATTATCCACTAACCGTTACAATATTGGAAACTGTACTGTACGCTTGACACCTCAGTCGCTCGTGACCACGGGGTCTGAAAAGACACAGAAACGTCGAGTCAAAAATTTAAAATGTAAATATACGCGATAAACCCGGTTAAAAAGTGTTTTATTTAATTGTAATTGAGAAGTTTAGTAAGTCAGTTTAGTAAGCAAGTGGCAGATATTCCACTTTTATAAGTTTAACCTCATGTTATGTAAAAAATAGGGTCCAATAAGAATACTTTTCTGAAACTTTTAAGAAAATCTCTTGAAGTAACTTCATTTGAGCGGTATAAAGCCCGTAATGGCTATCAAACTAGTTTTGACGGATGTTCCGCAATCACGGCAGAACGGCTCAATGGATTTGAATGAAATTTTGCATAGTCTGGAATAGCATATAGGCTACTTTTTATCCCGATACGCACATGAAAAACCGCGCGAAGAAACTAGTATTTAAATGTTCCGATGCGTATAATTCACTATATGAGTACAATATGACGATATTTACAAAATAAAATCTTCTATAACTTTGCAAAAGCAAATTTTTTTTTCTATACGAGCGTATACCAGAAGAAAACTCTCACATTTGGTATAGGTTACACAATACCCAAGAAAAAAAATATATTTAGACAAAATATACATGTCATAGATCGTTTCAAAAATTAAAAGAAATTCATGCAGTTGTTATAGGTAAGTAATTGGACGCGACAATTAGCGCCCAATACTTCAGTTGACTTGTGTCAGTTAATATGTTTCGCATCGCTTCGCGTCTGCGTCTGTTTGCTTACCTAGGACAATGCCTGGGACGTTTTACCCTTCCAAAAAAAGTGCCGTAATCGAATACTTATTTAGCGTTAAGCTTTCAAGGTAATTCGCATGTTTGAAAAAAATATTATCAGAAATCATAACAAAGAGCAAAATCATGACTAATATCTAAAGAATTCCGTCTGGTATTTCAGTATCGTTTTGATTCATACATTTTATTCTCGATTACATTCACTGATGTAATTTGGAATGTATTCGGATGGATTTGTACATTCAATGGGTTTCTGAACAGGGGCTTGGAACGTCTTGCTTGATACCGTCTTCACTTTTTCAGGAAAATGTAGCTTCACAATAACTACCAATTTAGTTAGAAAACGTTGCTGACTGTTGCCTTTTAACTAGATTTTTTTGTGGTTTTATATTTTGTTGTGGGAAGAATTATGAATTTAGATAAGACAAAGTGATTAAAAGACTGGCCAATTTAGAATATTCAGCTATGGAGACGCGGGTAATCTCCTGGCACAAGCAATATGATTAAAAGGAGATTCCTAATCTTCTTGTATTTTATTTATGTGTTTTTTTAAAGTATGTTTTCAAGTTCAACTGCATCCTTTAAAATGTGTTCGAAAATAAATTTTGTCGATGCTTTCTAAAACGTCTTAACTTCTTAATTATTCTTCATTCATTTTTGGATTTAACAATAAACCAACTGAATCATAATCTTCTTTTTTTATCAAACACGTTATCATGAAATTTATATATTTATGATGGAAAGATGATCTGGACGCATTTTGCTCTAACTGGCCCGCGGACAGAATTGATCGCCTAAAATGGGAAGAAAGAAAGGATGCCTTTGCCCATTTTTGGGACTGGTCAAATCCTCAGGTCATTCTGCCTGGTCTGGCGTCGAATTCATGGCATTGGCCAATATCAGCGACCGAGCAGCGTTCAGAATCTAGGGTATTATAATGTTATATGTCGGAAAGTTAATAAGGAGACAGTGTGGGGTGACATAAATTTTGTTTTAAACATAGTGGTAAAATATGGTGTGTGTGTTTTCTTGAATTTTATTTTTTTTTACATTCGATTATAAAAGATATCATGTAAATTTTTGGTGCATGACGCCATTTATCATCGTGGTGCATGACGCCAGAGTGGTGATATTTGACGGCAGCCGTTATATGAAGGGTTGTCGCTAGCCACGCAGATCCTGAAGGAGTGGCTAGAGCTCTTGAATTTATCACTTTTACAACACGCTTATCCCGACGTGATGGGATATTTTAAACCTACTTTAGACAAAGACAATACTTATATAATATAAGGACATTTGTCAAGAAAAAGGTGATATTTCAGTATTCCAGTATATTATGTCGAAGATTTATTGAGAATCTAAAGTAAAAGTAAACTTTTTCAGACTTTTCGGCCTCAAATTACAAATTTTATCCTACTTTTATTCGAATAATCCTCCTTTCATTTCAAACATGAAATTTTGATAAAATTGTGTAGAAAAGGTATCCTAAACTGGATGCATTGATATCATTAAATTTATTTTTCTACTCATTTACATCCCTTCTCGGACAAATAATTTGAATTGATTTTCATTGCAATAATTGCTTTTAATATTTTTTCATAAACAGGGAAATAACCCGATATTTTGATAATAAGCGATGGAAGAGGAAAATAATACATGTTTATGATTAATAACTAAACGATTGTAAAGAATTATAAGAGAAAACGATAAGTAGTGCCAAGTCATCTTACATTATTTAGGTTTAGTACAGGGGAAACATCTTTAAGTAAATAAATGACGGCTCATCAATCCTAATTTAGACGTACTTTCATTGTAATCGGTTTTTATGGTAATAACGACTACATAAGTAAAGTCGTAAGTTATTCGTTAAGTCTATTTGTATGGTCCATGACTTAACAACCAACTTACTAACTCATGAGCCCATGGTGCACGAACAAAAACATTAACAGATAGAAGTGTGACACCATATATTTTATGTCTCAGGGTTGGTATCACATTATTTTCAATGGTGGTCTAAATACTCAAAATCAATCCAGTGGTTTTACATATTTGAAATATTTTATTGACTATCTTGGTATACAGAGTTAACTAAGCGACCTTCTAGTACTATTTCAGATTTTAACACAATTATTGAAGTTGAGAAGGTCAGTATGTAGTATTCGTAGCGATGATTTTCAGCATAAATTAATAGGGGCGGGTGAAAAAGTGTTTGAAAAACCTTTTTACATTCTATCGCTAACGTATTTAAACTCAACATGTCAGCCCAAAGTTGTAAAATATTAATGCGATATTCTAATTTCGCAATCGCCCGTATCCCTTTTCACTGTTACGGACAGCTATCAACTGTTTTTAGAAGTCATTTTTAATGTTTCTAATTTAAAGTTTATACCTACTTTTTTCCGTCTGAAGGCGTAAAAGTCGTAATGTCGTAAAAGGTCAGTAATCCGAGTGACCCCCGCTCGGTGGTAGGATCCCGTCAGGGCCCGACTGGCTAGCGACCACTCTTCATATAAAATCTGCCGCCAAATATTACCTACCGCTCCGGTGGCAATGCGTTTCGGTAATATTTAATGAAGACCCAGTTCTTTCTAAGGTCCGTGTGCTTTCATCTTCGACCTCGTCTTCAATTACCATCAGATGAGATTGATGGCAAATGCGAGCTTTGTCTTAAAAAAAAGTATATGCGTACACTGTGAATGCATATACACATAAACTCAAAAAAAGTATTCAATGCAAAAACCCTTTCGGTTTTTTTAGCTGTTTTTGAATCGGGAAAAATGTATGATTTGAAACGAAGGATATTTCACTGTTTTGATATAGATACGAGTATTACTTGCGTTGGAAGTTTTTATTTTGTTTTAGGAAAGAGTTTGATTGTTTAAAACGTATATAAATATTGGTTGTTTCCATCGTTTTTTGAAGCACCAGTACAATCTAAAATGAACTTAAATATGTAGAATTCATCATTATAATAGATACTTTTGTAATAAAAATCCTTCTATATCACAGGTGATATTAAAAAAAGGACGTCCCAACATTTACATGATAGTTTCCTGCATTTGTCATTTGCCCTTTTCAATATCATGAAAATAAAAAGGATTCAAACAGGATCACCATATATAATTTAAGCGAGGACAAAAAGGTGTTCTGTGCTTGGGTATAAAGGTCCATTTAGATGAGAGTATTTTTTTATTCAGGCTTTGTAGAAATAAGTGGGAGAAAATGAGGCAATGTAATATTATAGAAATGTTAGAATATTTACTCATTTGTAAATGTTAACTTTCTAGTTTTTGGTGTCTAAAATTCTTGCTAACCATATATTATTGAAGTCGTCGTGGCGTCGTGGCGCCGTGGTTACTGTGCATATCAAACGATATCGCAGGTTAAGCGCGCTCGGTGCGGCCTGTATGTCTGTGTATCTTCCCAACCAGGATGGGTGACCGCCGACCATTCATTTCTCAAGCGACTTCCGTGCTTCGGAGGGCACGTTAAGCTGTATACTCGTATACAGTAGTCGTTAGGTTTTGTCAGGAGCCATTTCGGCACCCTGAAATATCTGACATTTACCAACCAGCACCGGGCCAGCTTGGTGGATTACGGCCTAAACCTCCTCGTCACCCAGAGGAGAGACTCATAGCCCGGCAGTGTGCTCATTACACGGCGTTGTGATGATGATGGTGATATAATAGTATGGGTGTAGAATATTTTTTAAGAGCGTCGACGTTTTTCAAGAGCTTGGATTCGCCATACCGTGGCAAAAAACGGTCATATATCTCGGCGTCACTCTCGATAGGACGCTATCGTTCGAACCCCATATCATCAGGGCAACCAAACTACCTCGGCCGACTCAATAGCATGATATGTCGCCTCAACAAAATGTCACTGCGCAATAAATGTACCCTATACAAGGTCTGTATCAGATCAGTCATGACACGTATTCGACCACGCCCAGCCTCGGTTGATTCACAAATTTCAGGTAGTTCAGAGCAACTTCCATCGTAGAGTTACAAACGCCCCGTTCTATGTTAGGAATGCGGACTTAGGTCAAACTATCCAAGAGCCTGTCCACATCCCACTCCCTAAGTTGTGAGAATCATCCGATTAGGTTAGTTTGAGCGACTGTCTCCTACAAACCCAATCCAAAGTCTTTCAAGCGCTCTTGTCGTAGGCTTCTTCGACTAGTAGGAAAAGACGTTCTTTCTGATCTTCCCAACCAGCTCTCTTTAAATTTTTATAATCTCCTATCTGCCAGTTCCTAGCTGAAAGAAAACATGTAGTCGATTCAGCACGAAGTGCTTCCTGTATTTTTCTACGCGCAGCCTTCATTACCAACTGACTGTCTCTCATTTCTTTGGTCGATTGTCGGTAGAAAGACAGAAGATCATTAAGGGGGAGTTTAGTGAGTAGAAGTCTCATACTGTCTGGGATCATCTGGCCCTGTCCCCCGGTTCCCCATCACCTATCCCCCAGCAAGTGCCCTTTCGTCTTCTGACGTATTCTTCTCCTCCCCTCAGTGAGCACCTCGTAAGGTCAATAGGCCTACGTTGTCTTCTGTGACGGAAAAAAGAAATTAAATTATTGTAAATTAAATAGTATAAAGAAGAAAGTTGTAAAAGTTCTTGCATAACTTCACGCCTGTAACCTGTATGGGGTAGGCTAACACTAGATGTTATTAAACTATCTGATGTAACTGCAATGGTCTCTCTCCATTATAATGGTGAAGACTATTGCAGTGATAGGGGTCAGCCTATCGCCCTTTAAAAACCTCCAATAAAACCTTCGTCCCTTAACTGACTCTTACAGTATGCCCGGGAAGAGAAGCAGCTGTATTACCTACATTTTATGCTTTTCTTTTGCTCCCAGTCCAGCATGGAAGCAACTTATCGACTTAGATGTTAACCTTTACATTTTGAATTAAGCTTGTTCTATCAATTTCAATAATATATTTATTGATCGATATTACTATTAAGATATTGAACACCTTACAATATAAGTTCTTAAAAATGAAATAACATTTATTGATATAAATTAATTCTATAAAAGCAAAAAAAGATATTCTCCAAAGGATTTTGGGGACTGAAAACTGCTCGCGTCCGCAAGGTTTAGCCCTCGATGCCTTGTTCGTGGTCCCTGGGTGGCGCTAAACGAGCGGTATCACCTGGTGGTAGGCTTCGGCCGCGGCTTGTCACCACCCACTAGACAAAACCATGCCGCCAAGTGACTTAGTCGCGTTCCGGCATGATGTTTAGTGTAGCCATTTAGGAGGGTAGGTCTGAGTAATCGTGCTGCATTGGAGAACTGTTTTCAACTCGTAGGATAGTGACTCACCGCGTAACTCGTTTTGGAGGGTAGCGGGATCCGAAGCACGGTGCACCGCTGGCCGACCGCAGGTAGTAGGGGGCCCAAGTAGCATGCCAGCCACATGCGAAAGGCTGCCCCGCCACCTCGCGAAAAATCCCGGGAGGCTCCATCGTGCCGGTTGGCGACCGGTTGGAGAGGACCCGATGGCGACCTCGGGGGGGTTCGGACGTCCCCGCAGTCTCCGGCCGAGTTCCCCAATGGTGCGTTGTTTCCTACGAGTTGCTTGATTCCATTTGCAGCGCTTCACTCAACTTCTATTCTCCTCCCTATTCACTCCACTACCAATTCACAATGTAAGGTCCTAAAAAGAGTACGGTTCAACAGCGGTTGCACTTCCTCTCCCTTAAAGTGCTCTTCTGTAACATCCAAGGAGTGCACTCCAATCTGAATGATGTCCACCACCATCTTGAGACGGAGAGACCACACCTACTCTTTCTAACGGAGACGCAGATCTGCGATCTGTCAGACTCAGCATACCTTGGTTACCCAGGCTATATCCTGGAGTCTCTTTTCCGCCCGCACGCCGGGGTGTGCATGTATGCCAGTGACACGATCTGTTATCAGCGTCTCCGTTACTTGGAAGTGCCGGACCTTTCAGTCATATGGGTTCACATAGATACTGGCCCAGACCAAGTGGTTTACGCCTGTACCTATCGTTCACATAGCGGAGATCGGGAGACAACGAGGCTTATGGAATACCTTGGCAATACAGCAGATAAGATTCAGCAACGTTTTCCCACGGCGCAGTTGGTGTTTCTGGGGGATTTTAATGCTCACCACGGGCAGTGGTTATACCCGTATCAGGACACTGACCATGCTGGTAGAAAGGCCTTTAAGTTTTCGCTTATGGTCTCTCACAGCTTGTTAACGAGCCTACGCGCATCCCCGACCTTGCTGGCCACACTGCGTATTGCTTGGACCTTCTGCTGACAACCGATCCTGACAGATACTCGGTGTCCGTCACTGCACCTTTAGGGACATCCGATCACTGTATGGTGAAATCTGTATCGCTGTACTCGCCACCTGACACCCGCCCAAGAGGTTCCAGGCGAGTATGGCGTTACAAGTCAGCAGATTGGGATGAAATGCGACATTTCTTCGCATCTTATCCATGGCGGCAAACTTGTTTTACATCAACCGATCCATCGTGCTGCGCTGATGCTGTCTCAAGTGTGATAGTTCAAGCAATGGAGTACTACATTCCCCACGCTGACCTATCCCTTGAAACCAAAGCTTGCCCATGGTTAAATAGTGCTTGCCTTGCCGCTGAAAAACGAAAGTGGGAAGCATACAAAGCCTGGGCAAATGCTCGCAGAAGTAAAGTCCTGCAAAAAGGTGATCAAAAGAGCTCGTTTTGCCCACATAGGCCGTATCGGAGACAGAATAGCAGCATACCCTTCGGGAAGTAAAGCTTTATGGTCCCTTGCCAAGTCGGTCGAAACGAACTTTTGTCGCCCGTCGCTGCCACCACTGAGGAAACCCGATGGTTCTGTGGCCCACACTACTAAAGAGAAAGCAGATTTATTTGCTAGTATCTTCGCGGAAAATTCTCCTCTAGATTGCCAAGGTAAAATCCCACCCCAATTACCTCAGTTCGGACCTACAATGGGTACACGTTCACATTCGCCAAAAGGAGGTCCTTAAATGCTTGCTGCACCTAGACGAGAACAAAGCTAGTGGTCCAGACGGTATTCCTGCAGTGGTCCTAAAACGCTGCGCAGCTGAGTTTTCTCCCGTTTTGACGCGCCTCTATCGACTTTCATTGGAATCGGGTAAGATCCTCAAGACCTGGAAGCTTGCTAACGTACAGCCAATACTGAAGAAGGGAAGCCGTGCCGATCCTGTCAACTATCGACCCATTTCAATCACCACCATACTTTGCAAAGTCATGGAACGTGTATTGAATAATCGACTCCTGGCATACCTCGAGACCAACGAGCTCCTAAGCGATAACCAATATGGTTTCCGCAACGGACGCTCGACCGGCGATCTTCTCGTGTATGCCACTCACTTATGGAGTGAGGCCTTGGAGGGTCATGGTGAACCAATGGCTGTATCCTTAGACATTTCCAAGGCCTTTGACAGGATCTGGCATGATGGTCTCTTAAGTAAGCTTCCAGCATATGGCATACCGATTGGGCTCTGCGACTGGATATCTGATTTTCTGAGGGAACGGTCAATTCGAGTAGTCCTAGATGGCTACTCCTCCGACCAAAAGGCAAGTAATGCCGGGGTACCTCAGGGATCTGTTCTCTCTGCAACATTATTCTTGCTGCACATTAATGACCTCTTAACACCGGGCATTATTGGTTATGCTGATGACAGCACTGTCGTAGAGAGATACGTATCCAATGCGCGAGCGAGCCCCCGTGAAATCCAGTGTTTAAGAAAGTCAATGATCGAGCGCGTTGATTTGACCTTACGAAAAGTATCCAATTGGGGGGAGTCGAATTTGGTCAAATTCAACGCGTCTAAAACTCAGGCGTGTCTATTCTCCGCAAAAAAGAGCACCTTCACATTTACGCCCACTTTCCAAAATGTATCTGTCCCCATCACTGACCATCTAGGGCTTTTAGGCGTAACTGTAACATCCAGTTTAAACTTCGGTCAACAAATTGTGTCCATGGCTAAAGTAGCTTCGAAAAAGTTGGGAATCATCTCGAAGGTACGGCGGTACTTCGGCCCTGCACAGCTTCTTATACACAGCTCAAGTGCGATCATGCATGGAGTACTGCAGTCATCTTTGGGATGGTTCAGCCAAATATCAACTAGAAGCGCTGGACTCCGTTGACCGAAGAGCCCGTAAACTAATTAATGACGTTGACCTTACAACCAGAAAACTGCAGACCTTAGAGCATCGTCGTAAGGTTGCGTGTCTAACCGTATACTACAGTATACATTTTGGTGAGCGCGCCAGTGCTCTGTTTGAACAAATTGAACTCTCACCCTTTTACCATCGGACTACTAGACGCAGACAGAACTTCCATCCATATGTGGTAGATATTCCGAAAAGTCGAACTAAGCGCTTTGACAGTTCCTTTTTGATACGGGTCGCCAAGGTTTGGAATGAACTGCCTGCGTCTATTTTCCCTGACCATTATAGTCCTAGTTCTTTTAAGCGTCGAGTGAATAGGTTTCTCGTGGATGGACGTGTACCACCTTAGTCTTTATGTTCAATTAACATCAGGTGGCATGAAAGACAAACGTCCCATCCATAATTTATAAAAAATATATATATATACGTTGTTTTAAGCATACAATTTTGCTTCAAACATATATCGTACTGATTACTTCATATTTAAGCAAACATTCTTTTATTTGTTTGGTTTGTATGAGGTTTCCATAATATCATAGAGAAAAAATGGCGTAATATTTATCCTGAGTAATAAGTTATGTGTATGAGGTAATAGTATGAGGTCGATTAAAATTATAAATTACAATTTTTGAAAAATATTTGGATGTTTGTAGGATTTTCACTATATTAATCAAATAATGCTTGATCATAGTGATGTTTATAGGGCAACATAAAATGTCTTTTAAACTTATTATCCAGTAAGAGTTGTATGTATTAGAGCAGAGACAGTGAACCAGTGGTACGCGTGCCCTTTGATGGTATTTTTTGGGCACGTCACCGATCACTAAATTCATACACTAAGAACTTTCTTTTTTGTATCAAATATTTAAATTACGGCACGCCTATTAAATATAAACATTTTTTAGCTATAGATTGATGCCCATGTATTTACAAACTGAAAAAAAAATACCAAAACAAGCAGGATTTTTGTTTATTAGTATATTTTAAATTTTCAAATTTTTCAAGTCTTTTTAGGCTTCTGAAGCCAAAAAAGTAAGTTATTACTTAGTCCTTGTAATTTATACTGCCTTCAAAGGTTCTCTAAAGTTCAAAAATGTTAACCTTTTTTATTCGGCTTCATCTCGGTAAAATTTAAAAATCGTCCATTGAAATTATACTATAGTTATAATCCTATCAGTCAGCGAGCATATTTTAAAACTGTTTAAGTTGAATTGTGATTTAGTAGTCTATCCTATAAAAGCAAATCAGTCTTGGCCGGTTGTTCCAAATCATCTGCTTTTTTACAAATTCCGTTTTACATTTTACGTATACTATTACTTTTGCTATTACGAATTCGTAAAGAATATTGGTCACCTTCCATACATTCAAAAACCTGTCACTTAAATTCTTTTATTTTCCCCGTCTTGTATTCGTTGGTGCTTCAAACGGTTGTTTATTGTATTAAGTATCTAAATATATTATCAATATTTTTGAATTCAATGCAGAAATAAAATTATTTCATAAAATAAATACATAGCCCTACCCGTCAATGTCAGACTTCAATTCAGACTCAGACTTATAAAACTAACAATTGTGTTAGTTTCGCAGCCGGATAGTATCAAATATCAGGATATTAGCTTAATCCTTGCGTAATAATAAGCCTACTGCAATGTAAAAAGAATTAACATAATAAACAAGGCACAAAAAGGACTGCAGGAAAATATATATCAATCAAATCTGACGATGAGGTCTGATTGATCTATGTGAGTGACAGAACCCGCATCTCATATCTTATAGCTACGTTTAGCTTTAATGTTTAATTACAATGAAAAAAGTATGTATTTACTAACATAATAGTATTTTTTTTACATGATCTTTGCTCTAATATCATTTTTAGTTTCGGCCCTTCATAGGGTTAATTTCTGTTAAACTCAAAACAATAGATTGGCTGCGTTCAAAAACAATATTTCTCGAAAATATTTAAAAATTATTTTCTTTTTTTCCATGGACTGTCTGATCACGGTTTTAATTGCTTTAAAATCAGTGAAAAATCTAAGTTTTTTTGCGATATATTTGAAACTAAGACGCGTCTTTCGGCTATCAATTACTTCAATCAGTTGACAGGTCATAATTCGCCTGCCTTCTTTCTGTTGCTCCAACAAAATTCCTGTAAAAGTAACAGTATAGAAAGTAGCCAGGCGTCAAAGACGTTTATTCTTCCATTTCAGCTAGGTAGCTTTTTATTACCATTTTTTTACGTGGCAAGACCTGTCATACCTTTCAAAATAAACTATCGTGATTGGCTGACTGTATGACAGAAATGCATTCAATATTGTGATATGATTGTCAAAAACAAACTAAATAAATTGTTTATAGTTTTTAAAGTTGTTTGTTTTTTTTGCATTAAAATAGTATAATGGAATAATATCTGAAGATAATGTTGCGCTGGAAAAGTAAGTACAACATCTTCAGCACCTATGTACCTATTTAATTTCTCACGTTTTCATAGAAAATATACCGAGCTTATTGTGTTTTTTTTTTTTTTTTATAGGTGACTAAACCCGCGTTTGACCTCAATCTCACCTGATGGTAAGTGACGATGAGGTCGAAGATGAAAGCACACAGGTTTAGGAAGGAACTGGCTCTTTATAAAATATTGCCGGAACACATTACCGCCGGAGCGGTAACATTTGGCGGCAGACTTTATATAAAGGGTGGTCGCTAGCCAGGCGGACCCAGAAGGGATCCTACCACCAAGAAAATTCATGTGTTTCTTTGTTTCAAACAACGAAGTGCTAAATTCAATGAAGATGATTTGAATTTACTCAATAATCTGATAAAAAATATAAACATATTTTATTAAATAAACAAACAGGCATGATACCTTTTGTTTTAAAAAAATTTAACTCATATAAGTGTTAAATCATTTTTCAGGTAAAGTTACACCTAAGCAAAGGGAAGATGCCTGGCGCGCCATTACCAATGAATTTAATAGCGATCCCGCATGCTCCTTTGCCAGAAAATCGCACCAATTAAAAAATAAATGGGATTATATGAAGCTTTGCCACACCGACTGTCGCGCTACCAGCGAATAGAGCAGGCCAGGCAGCACTTTTGGACTCGGTGGTCAAAGGAATATGTATCGGAGCTACAAATCCGGGTGAAGTGGAATAACTTTTGAGACACCTTGAAAGAAAATACGCTTGTTCTTGTCAAGGAGGACAACTCGCGGGTGGGGTTTAGAATTACACATCTGGAAAATTGGATTGAAATGGGTTTATTTATGTAGGGGTGGGTTTCCCCTTTCGATTAATACCCCTCTTGTTTTGCAGAGATGCATAGTTTTTTAATTATACGTGTTTGAAATTTCCTATACTGAAACGATATTTTACATACAAAAATTCAATTTATATGATTGCTTGGTAAAACGAAACGTATATCCAGACAATCCATTTGTGGCAGAAGATGGAATGCACACCCAAAGGATTGAGTCTCAGTGGCGGGTGGTTAAAAGGTATTTCTATAAAGATAATTATAACCACCCAGAAAATTTTGCTGACATTATAGTTGAATACAAGTGGAGGCGTAAAATATAAAATATATAAAAGACCAATTTATGGAATTGTTAAATGTAGTAAAACAAGTTTATAAAATATAATAAATAATAAAAAAAATATTGTTGTTTTATTAATATGCGTACTAGTGAAATGTTCAATTATTAACGTACAAAACAAAACGTATGTTGTTCGCCCTTATTAACGATAAGAGTCCAGTATTAACTTAATAATTGTAACTTTTACAATTTGTGTCACATGTCGGTCTCATGGACCGGTTAGGTTAGGAGGTTAAGTATTTTTTTAGATTCGATTTTCTCACTTACTACAAGGATCCGCACCTCCCCTTCAGAGGGGGAGGTCACCAACCACCTCCCCTCCCCCCTTTCACCCTCACCCCCCTAAATTCGACGGTCCATATACTGTAGTTTTACCAAAATCACCCCTAATCAGTGATTGATAACCCTATTTTTGAGGTTATAAATAGCAAACTTCAAAATTCATAAAAAAAACAAGCCATCTCCGCAACTCCGCATCGTGGTGGGGAGACTCCCCTTTGCCCCTTCCACCCCAAACCTAAATTCCAGATGCGTAATTTAAAACCAATCCCTAGCTTCTATACGAATGGCTACAGGCAGCATCATACGTAGATCTTTTTCTAAAATTTGACCACTACCTATAGAACGCAATGATACAAATGAAAGAAGGTGAAATATTCCTGTGGAGAGGAGGAACTTTTATACGCAACGAACTTTTAAGCTTTACGCACACGAATACGCACTAAATCAATTTCTATAATTAAAATCATTTACACTTGTAATACCGAAAAATATAAGGTTTAAATACGACACAAAGGCCTATTATTTAACAGAGTGCAATAAAAGTATTTTTTTTAGTAATTAAACCAAATTTAGCACATGTACTTTAGGCTATTTTCCATTTTCCAATCAAAAAAATATACTTTTACGTTATGAGGTGGGTCTGAGCTCCGTATAAAGTATACGTAAAAAGTAACTGTAAAAAGTATAAAAAAAAGTGGTGCAACACTTTTTACGGGATACTTTTACGTTTTACATTTTTTTTTACGAATTCGTAAAAGTATAAACTTGGAACAACCGGCTGTAAGGATTAAGGATAGCTTTAAGTAAAATAAACACTATTTAGTTTGTTGCACGTGTCTTTTTTTAACTAATGGACGATTGAAAAAATACTTCCATCTATTTGCGTAAGTCTCAGTTTGTATTTTCAACCGCCTTCCAAAAAAGGAGGCGGTTCTCCATTCGTTTAAATGTTTTTGTTTTGTGTCTTTGTTACACGATATTTCGGACAATTATGAATCGATTTTTAAAATTCTTTCATATGATAGAGGATACTCCATAGTCGATCCCATATAAATTTAATGTAAATTCGAAATCGGTTCAGTACTTCATTGAAAACTTAACATTTTTGGAAAAATATGTATGATTTCGGAGAATGTTTACGTTGATGACATTATTACTCAGCCAAAGTTTTGACGTGAAGTCGGTTTTTTAATGCTCTGCATTCGTTGATTATGTTAGTAGTTTTTAAAACGAGTTATAAAATAAACATACTTACTTGTAAGCGCTATTTATTGGCAGTCATTCTATTGTTTTATATTTATCTTCAATACTTTACCTAGTTTATTGCTAAATAAAAATTTTAATACAAACTTTATATTTTTTCAACTCTGCGATGTCAACTTAAACTCACTTATAAATCAGTCATGGATATGGCCGCCTTTTTGGGATCTCCGTTTCAGCGCTAACTAAAAGCTTTTTGGAGTCATCAGTTATCTAAACACGGGAGAAAGGGAAGGTAATTGTGAATCTGATTTCTTAATAAAGCTGAAAAAACAATTGGCTTTGCTGTAAGGATATACGTAAGGGAACGTAAAACTATGTTGGTGTTTTAGCTTAAGAATTTTTTATGATAATAAAATTTTGAGGATCTTTTTATTAAAGTTTGGTAACAAGCTTGATCGCTAGCTATGATTATAATTATGAGTAACAAAATGAAGATAGCTAAGTATTTTGTTGCAAAAAATGCATTCAATATAGAAATCCTTCTCTGGGAGTCTTTGTTATGTTAATTATTTGAGCTGTGTAATTAAAAGCTAATTAGATAAAAAATTACTTAGATTTTTATTTTAGACCGTATCACATTTAAAATTTAAACTAAAATTATCTTTCACTTTGAAATCGATACAATTGAAGTTCAATGTAGAAATTCAATTTGAAGGATAGTTAATATTAGAAGTATTTGAAAAAAGAATTATAAATGAAACATACCTATATCTACATACATAGGCCGATCAAATCAAAAGTGTAAACTGAGACTAGACGTATTTGCGAACCCCGTCTGAATGGAACACCCATATATTTTTCTATTGATGTCGTAAGTGTCTATTTACTCGAAGGATAGATGACGGCCACTTTACCGCGATTACTGAGGCCCTAGTCAACCCATATTAAAATCAGAACGAATGCATTGTTTATGAAGAATACTTAGTTTTTGTTAGAATTTTATAACTATCTCTCATTACTTTTTAGGTTACAACATTTTTGGGCTTAAATACGTTTTGAGTATTTTAACAGGTTTCAAATGTTTATCATACGAGTATTAGATACATATTACTTTTCACACATTTTTCCTGAATAGATAAAAATTGCGACGGCAATAAGCAAAAATAAAATAGCAATGCGATTTTGCTCATCGGAGTCACTATAATTTAGCAAACATTTTTGATGTAAGTACCTACGTATTATTTGAGTCAAAGAACATAGTTTTGTGGAATATCCATAGGTGATTGGATAACCATCTAAGCGATTGTGGCTACTTATACAAAATACATGTTTTTCAGAAGGTTTTACAAGGTTTTGGGAGGTTCACGTAAGAGCCCTTATCCCAAAACCTTGTCTTCTTACCATAACATAACCTACAAACCTTTGTAAACATATCAACTCGTATAAATATTAATGTTTACTTTGAAATATTCAGATTTACAAGGAAGGCTTCGAACTTAAGAGAAACTTGGGAAAATTAAACATCAATATCAATACTTTATGAATCTGCTCAAGAAACTAACTGAATGTTAAAACACTGATACTTAGTTTACCTGTCCTTTCGTATAAATCTTCATGAGGGTCACAGCTCATGAATTACCCAAGTGACAAGCCGTTTGTCAGCCATTCTAGAACTACTAAGCAATTTCCTAGGATTATGTAAAACCATTTTTTTAGATTTGAACTTTATGAGTCTATTAATAAGGTTGATATTAAGATGGTAACTGTGAGCGTCAATTTACAAAATTCACGGCTACTGCACAAAGTTGCGAGAAGATAGTGTTTGCGAGTCGTTAATAAAATCGAAGTTGTTTTATTAGTTTATAGTTAAAAAAATATCAAAATTAACCAAATTTAAGAAATTATATGAATGTATATTTTATGGTAATGTTAAAAGACCAAGGTAAATATTTCAATACAAGCTGCATCTGCAATATGCATCTTGTCTTTTGAACGGAACGCGACCATATTACATGTAGATGACTTTGTTTCTCATTTACGTCAAATTCAGGTGAATGGAGTCGGAAATTAATTTAATGGCTGAACATTTTGTGTGACAACTCAAGACAAACTTTTGTATTGATCCTTTTAAAATATGAAAGTTTGTTTGTGTTAAGTAAAGCAATTTATTTTCTGTTCAAGAATATGAAGTAGTTAATTAATTTAAAGCAAACAAAAGCGAATGAATACTTAAAATGTGCTTAATGAAGATATTTATGTTTGTTTAAAAAGAATTTATGAAAAAGATAAGTACTAACAAGGTACTAAGCTACTTTCTTTTGAACAACGTTTTTTTGTTAGCTGGCAGTTGTATCCATATTCACACAAAATGATTCCAGTCTCTCAAGGGACATGTTCTATAAAGAATATTTACCGGAACGTATCGTTTAAAATCTACCGCATACATCGTCATCAAGACTTTATACGAAAGGACGTTGCTAGCCAAGCGGGAATTATGCTACTGTACACATGCTCTAAAAAAACATGCTTAAAAGCTTTAGTATCTATGCACAATACGAGCATGCTTAGGAGCAGCTTACATTTGCTAGCAATAAACACGCTAGTTTTAAGTATGCTTATATGTATATTTAAGTATGAACAACTGATCTATACTAACATGCTCAATAAGCAAACCCGTTTAGTCGCGCTTAAAGCACACTCTCTTACACGCGCGTGCTAGAAATGAGCATGCTTGTTTTGAGCAACACTCCGACACACATGCTAAATTAAAGCATGCTTTCGTGCTTGAAATGATGTGTAAAAGTACGAGGGTGGATTGAAAAGTTCGCGGCCTAGTCAAGAAAACAGAATAAAGTACATACAAAAATATTTTTATTTTTCGACGTAATCTCCATTTAGCTCTATGCACTTCTTCCATCTGCTTTCCAGAGCTTCCATACCTGTTTTAAAAAAAGGTTTCCTCAAGGTCTTCAAAATACAGGTTAACAGCGGCTTCGACCTCTTCATTCGTTAAAAATTTCTGCCCACCGAGGTGTTTTTTCAGGTTTGGAAACAGATGAAAGTCCGAAGGTGCCAAATCAGGAGAATAAGCTGGATGTGGCAACAATTCGAAACCACAATCACGAATTTGAGCCATAGACTCGACAGACGTGTGGACTCGGGCGTTGTCCTGGTGAAACAACACTTTCTTTCTCAGTAATCCTGGGCGTTTCTGTTTAATTTCTTCACGTAAACGGCGCAGAAGGGTGCTATAGTACGCAGAGTTTATTGTTTCGCCTTTTGGAAGGTAGTCTATCATAATGACACCCTTAGCATCCCAAAAAACCGATGCCATCACCTTGCCAGCCGACAGAATTGCCTTTGCTTTTTTCGGAGTTGGTTCACCTGATTTTTTCCATTGTTTGGATTGTTGTTTTAATTCTGGGGTATAGTGGTGAACCCAGGTTTCATCCATTGTCACAAATCTGTCAAGAAAACCTTGTGGATCAGCCTCGAACATCTCCAAACAGTCGCGAGAAATCGTGAGTCGAATTCGCTTTTGCTCTACTGAAAGCAATCTGGGGACCCACCTAGCCGAAACCTTAGAAAAGCCGAGTTCATGGACAATGATGTTTTGCGTTCGTTCATATGAGATGCCTATAGTGTCTGCAATTTCCCTGATAGTCAATCTACGGTCTTTCAATATGAGATCACACACTTTATTGATGTTTTCTTCGGTCGTAGACGTCATTGGCCTGCCGGAGCGAGGGTCATCTTCGATGTTCTCTCGTCCACGTTTAAATTCTGCAACCCATTTTTTCACAGTGGTATAAGACGGGGCAGATTCCCCTAATGTTGTTTGCATGTCATCATGGATCTCCTTTGGTGTTAATCTTTTTTTAAACAAATATTTAATCACAGCACGTTGTTCAAATTTCTCCATTAGTGAAAATTTGTTCTACACACGTATTTATATTGTTCGTAAAATTTTATTTAAACAAGATATCAAACTGAAAATTCGCGGGCTGACAATGGGGAGTTTTCTGACAGCTCATATAAATTAGTTCAAAAAACCTCTATAGATGGCACTTTTAAAAAGCCGAAGGCGTTAAGTCTGTAAACTATAATGTAGGCAAGTGCTATCTACCATCTATGGTTATTTATACGTTCAATTTCTGATACAGACGTCAATTAATTTATTTTACTTTTAAAAACGCAGTCTGGAATAAATTCTTCGCCTTCGCCTTTTGTAAAGCGCCATCTATCGAAGCCTTTTGTACCAATTTTGTACAGTTTTGTTTTTTTAATGAACTGTCAGAAAACTCCCCATTGAATAATGACAGTTCAAAATGACGGCAGAAAAAATAACAAAAGTTTTTTTTTAATGGCCAGGCCGCGAACTTTTCAACCAATGTGTTATCCCTGGAAATTCTTTGCCGATCTTATGCCTAATATTATTAGGCCTTATTCGACATTATACTATCTAACGACAAACTTAGAGGCTTCAAAAACAGTTCGTTGAGTTTAAAGTCCCCTTCTTTGACATTAGAGAGGCCTAAAGAGTAATGTTCATAGATGACCTGTCAGATTTTTGACAACTCATGAAATGTATTAAAACAAAATATAGTGCAATTAATAGCTCAGCTCCAAATCATTTACGTATATTAGAAACCGCAGCAAGGATTTTACTATTTTACCCTCTCAAGTTACTCAATAGACTACTAGTATCATCCACTTGAAATAAAAATCCCGATATCGTTTCTAAGAAATTAAATGAAGTCTGCATTAATAGTTTAGATATAAAAAGGCAGCATTTCAATGACAATATCATCTTTATACATTCACATACCTAACAAAAAGTAGTTTGACAGGTCAGAGCCTGTATGGTCCGTGAACATTATTGTTTGTGTAATGTCGAATTTTATTAAGCTCAATATGTGAAAAATTTGAAAAATCATTTTAACTTTCACTGTAGGCACACGAACAGAAAATACTGCATACTTTATTATTCCGTTTCTGTCCCAGCCCTTCTTACATCATCTATTATCTTTGACATTATTTTACTTACCATCAGGTAAGGTCGAGGTCAAAGACGGGTCTAGTAGAAATACCTACATTTCTTTTTTTAATATAGCACAAACAGCCTCAGACAAAATGGAAACAGTCTTCTTCAACACGAGTTTGTCCGTGATGAAAGCTTTCATTCTAGGATTAGCTTTACGTTTTAAGCTTAAAAGTGGCGTCATTAGGCAAACAGCTACGGCATACATCCAGCTAAATGTAGGCACTCAAGAGAAGTGTTGACGGTCTTCACAATTTGTGTTTTTGTTTGGTATGTTGGTTACGAGCTTGAAATTAAAAATATATCATGGTTAAGTAAGGTTTAATTGTAACGATGTGCAGTATCGGTTGTGAACGAAATATTTTTGAGTTGAAAAATATTAATAATGGCAACAATATATATTGAAAAGTAAACAAAATGGAAATGCTTTTATTCTTAGTAATCTAAATATTAATAAATATTTACAGTTATTCCATTTCTCTGAATTTTTAGTTTTCATAGTGTTAGCTTTAATATGAAAAAAAAAAACGAAAAAAATATACCGGGTATAAATTCCAAATGGGTCAGTACGGAGAAGTCAAAAACAATGAGAGACAGCTAAATCTGTTCTTAGGAACCATGACGTCGATTTTACATTTCCTTATACTTACGGACCAATACGTGACGCGATTACAAGAGCATTGACCAGGTTCAATTCCCGGTTATGTATGAGAGTTAATAAAAAAGTTGAAATGTGATTTTTATTAAATCTAAAATCGACACCATTGTTCCTAAGAACAGATTTCCCTATCTCTCATAGTTTCTGACTTCTCCTTACTGACCCATTTGGATTGTAAGCCCGGTATGCATAGATATGATTTGGATGTATCTAATTGACAAATCCTTTGATAACATGTGTTTTTTGTTTATTTAAATCAATCTCAGCGTTAAGGGTTCAATTTAGAAGTTAAAGAAATTACAAAACATAAAATAACATTGCTTTATTATAAATTCAAATACCACCTTCCATAAATCTAAACCTAACTTACAGGTATTTTGTATACGTACGTAAACCGCAAGTTCTTCATTAAAATCTTCTTTACAACTGTTGTGAAAGTAGCTTTTCCCAAACATTACCACAATAAATAGCTTTCGCTTCATAAACATTGTATATTAAGGGTAAGTTCTGTAATCAGGGTTCAGCTTGCTCGTAACTACAAGCTCGTAAACTGCCTTCGAAAGGTTCATATAATGCCTGCTACCTACAGTCAAACAGAAACGTGACCTCATAAACAATATTTTCGGTAACTTTTTTATAGGCTCCTGTGTAGGGAGGGACGCGGCCGCTGTTTTTCTTTGCGGCTATTATGCTGGAATAATTTATTTACTTTGTTTCGATACAGGTTTAGGATATATTGATTTTTTAAGATGTTGGTTTTGGAGCATTCAAAATGAGTCTTTGTGGTGTGATAAGTACATCGTATGGTCTCAGTTGGCACATTTACGTACCTAAGTATTCAGCTGAAGAGAAAGTGATGTGAAGATAAAAAACAAATTTACCAAAATCATTATAATTTTTTCTTGGCAATACCGCCGCAATATGGGTGCTATGTGGGTGACCGCCGACCATTCATTTTTCACGGTGACTTCCGTGCTTCGGAGGGCACGTTAAGCTGTCTACTTGTATATAGTAGTCGTTATGGTTTGTCAGAAGCCGTATCGGCACCCTGAAAATTCTGACATCCACCACCCAGAACTGGGCCAGCTTGGTTGATTAAATAAAACACTTTTTAATCAGATTTATCGCGTATATTTACATTTTAAATTTTGACTCAAAAATGTGGAACGCTTCACGATTTTGCGTGTCATCCTTGCGCAGGGGCCATGCTAATGACGACACGCACAATCGTGAATATACGCCATAAATCCGGTTAAAAAGTGTTTTATTTAATAGTATGTATCGCGAAAACTTAAGACAATATCAGCTTGGTGGATTATGGCCTAAACTTCCTCATCACCCAGGGGAGAGACTCATACCCTGCAGTGGGCTCATTACAAAGAGTTGTGATGATGATGATGTATTTAGACGTGTATTGCGCAAGAACTGAGAATTCACTACAGGCGGGTACACATTGGTGTAATGGAACTAATTATGTAATATCCAGCACTCGATGCCTGTGTTCGCTTTATTTGGACGTGTATTGCGCACGAACTGAGCATTTTTTTGCTGGTTACATTACTAGTTGCATTTACTAGCAATCTGTACGCACCATGCGGCGACCTGAGAAAGATTGATTCCGTATTTCTTCCCGAGCACCGTCCGTCGCCAGTCGCCACACACGTTCTTTTTAACCAAATTGAGCATTGAGCATTTTTTGATATTATCCAAAAAACAGAAAATTTACGGATAGCTTTGAGAACGCTACGAGCGCGCTATACTGCGGCTCAGTTCGTCAAGAGGAGTCCAAATCATTGGAACTTAAAAAAATACAAGAAAATGTCCTAAGAGGAATACACGCGATAGTCTTTAAATGTTTGAAATTTTCAAACGAGTTATCAGCAAAGTGGGCTATGATTCAGTTGGTTCGAATACATATAACATATGAAATGGTAACATATAACATATGAATTTGAAATTTTATAAATTGTGAGGAAATGGTGGGACTTAAAACTTGCCACCCCGCATATGTCACTGTCACCAGGCCTCGCGGGACTGCTTGCTGTTAAGTGAAGAAACGTATGAAAAATTGTTGATAAGACTTAAATTATAAAAAATACTATTGATACACAAAAAAAGGAAATATCTGAGTGAAACATTACCATATCCTTACTGCATAATATGGAAAATTAATATCATCTCAAGTAGTAACAAAAATAAATAAATACTCGTAAAACTATGTTATATTGCTTAACAATAACTTACAATCCGACAACATAATCCATTGCCGCTTTACATTGCATTGAAGTGAGATCTAAAGCTCTGAGGATAAATTACAATCGACACCATACAATTATTTGATAAGAATTTAACCGTGGATATTTTATCTAAATCTTCTATCTCAACGTCAATTTTGAGAATTAGTTTAAAATACAACATTTATATTATGTTTTAAAATTAAATTAAAAATATTATAAAAACCTGCATATTTATTTTAGTATCGCTCAGTAAAAAAAAATATGGCACCACAAACCTTATTACAAATAGTCGCTGTTGGTGAACATACATAGCTATTACGACTAGGCATTTCATTATAATAGTACGACTTAGTACTACAAGATGCTTTGTAGTAGCGTGTAGTCATCTTTATTTAACGGTATTTATTGATAATTTAGAATGATAATTTCAGAATAAACTTATCGCAACAGTCATATTTACAATGTAAAAAAATACTAAAATGTCAGTTGATTTGTAAATACATCGGCAATCTCGCGTTTTCATTATATATAGTTTAATAAATAATTATGTAAATTGACAAAGAGCCATTGTGAAATATGGGATATGCTGCAGTTAAGAGTTGGGTTGTGTGCTTATTTATTTCCAATTCAGTTCTCGGTGTGATACATGGTTACGAAAAGTGGTACCCCGAATTTCACGTCCCTGTATCTTAAGTTTTCAAATACGACTCATATAACAACGAATGCACACCAACATACAGTAAATAAAAAAAAAGAAAAATTACACTGGTGTGGACTCTGGGATGTGCCAGCCAGCCTAACATTATTGCTCCAGCAGCCTATTTAGATGATGTATTTAGGGTAGATCAATACATATAAAAAATAATTCTGGTATTTTATTTTCCTCTCCAGTTTAAGCAATTGAGTAACTACGTATTTACAAAGAAAGATTTTCTAAGAAATATTAAAAATCTAAGAATTTTAAAGATAAGGGGATGACTAGAAGGAAGATATTAGGTCTGGGGAATTGGAGGGGAAGGATATCGTATAATATATAGGCGGAGTGTAGAGGAAAGTTAAAAATATGTGACCTACTGTCCCTGTCCGCAGTCACATATTTGGTTGAGTGAGTTTGTTCCTCTTTTTGGGAACAGTAAGTAGGCTGGATGTCTTCATAAAATTTAACTACACTAAGGGTTTTTTCCCACTCGTTGCTCCAGTTTAGTCCAATGATTTAGCCAGTGTGATAAGATCATAGGAGAAGTACCTACCCCATTCCAAGGACCCTATTACGACATCATCTCTAACAAAACAGTTAGATACTAATACTTAACAAACCTGAACGACTCTAAAACGAACACAAAACTACTAATAAATATATCACAATGAAATAGTAAAATGATAGCGAAAATAACCAAAACACGTGTATATAACACCAACACTTACCTGACAATCAAAACCGGTTGAAGCAGGAAGTAAATTATTTGTCAGTAAGCAGTGTTATCGGGCAAATATGTGTTATTCGATGATTAAAAAATTTAAATAATTCCTATCTGACGAACGCTGTCTGTTGATTATCCGACTATTGAAAAATGGTATTATATAAAACAAATTTATTTCGCCGGTTAACACTTTATTCGACAGATAACATTTATCCGACGATTGAAAAATCGGCCCTTAAAAGAATACACTATAGATAACGGCTATGTATCTGTATAAAGTATACCGCACATATAACCATACATAATACACCTATAGGAAAGTAACAAAGTTCCACCTCACAATTGATTTGAATATGCGCGCGACCTCTTGTGTTTTACTGTCAGTGTTCTGACAGTCAGATAGTGATACCCCAGAGCCATAATGGTGATCCATTTCAAAGAGCTACGTGTTATTATTACATTTTATGCTTAATTTTTAATAATAGTCACAAAACGTAAAAACTATAAGCTTACGACCGAATATAGATAAAAGGCTCCATTTCTACAACAGTACATCAAATTTGTTAAACTTTATATCAAAGAAGAATAATGTTTATCTTCAGTTCTAAACACGAAAAAGCTTCATCATTTACATCGGTGTTCTCACGCATTTCTAAATTAACATCTAATAAACTGTCTTCAATAATCCCTTTCCAATATCTTTATTATGTGTACAACTTTCTAAATACAGCTTATTTTTCGAGAAAATTCTTTGATGAAAACTCTTTGTACGTGCGCAATAAATCAACTTTGAGTCTTTATTGCTTTGCGGCTGACGTGAGTTCAAAGTTATCCGACTGTAATAAAGACAAAGATATAAAAGAAAAAAATAAAAAGCAACAACCGGAGAAAACGTTCAAAGAATAAGTCAGGTTTTTATTGCATAGGACAAATTATTTAGAAAATGCTTCGTGTCTCTGCGATTGGAAAATCCTTTTACAAAACAATTAATTGTTCTTTTGTTCCAATTTAAATAGTTTTATCCTAGCTTGATATTGAATACAATCGTTACAATCTTTTCATAAATGTTTCTTTTTAATCAGAAAAAAATAAATGTGACATTCTTAACATTTTAAGTAATATGACCTTCGTCTTTCCACACTTTGCTTTTATTATAAACGTGATAGTTAGTTAGTTAGTGAGGCTGATTTATCATATTAGATAAAAAGAAACATTTATGAAAAGATTCGAAGCTTTTTATTAACGATTTTAACCATGCGGTTAAATATGCATTTTTCGTTATTAACGGTTAATTAACCGCATTTTATGCTTGTTACGGTTAAATACCACCGTAAGATGTCGCTAGCAGATTGAAATGTGAATCGCAAGTTGCGCGATGATGCTAGCTTCGACTGGCATAAAAAGTCGGTTGAAATTCCCTACCTCAAAAACTATTGAACCGATTTTGATAAAACTTATATTATACCCTAAGTTGAACGATACCTAGTACAACAAAAAAAGAATTAGTCAAATCGGACTTGTAGTTCCGGAGATATGCGAACACAAACATAAAAACATACATACACTATTGAAATTTGGCACATTTGTTCAAACGTTGATATAGACTAACATATACGAAAACTCGGGTCATTCGGAAAATATTACATACATACGAGTGGAATTAATAACCTCCTTTTTTGATGTCGGTTAACAAGAAAAGAAAGAAAAACTTTATCCTTTTTCGTTGTCAGTGTCAGATATTTTATCGGTAGTTAACCATAAATTTGGTTAAATAACGGTAGCTAACGTGTTTTTTACAACTGAAGGAGGACCCATAAAATACAAATAAATAATTGCTGGATTAACATATAGAACACTTTTTATACCAAAATGTATATTACCAGGTACACATGAGATGGTTTTTGTAATTCATAATATAATCTTTCCTCCTCTCGGTGATGAGGAGGTTTAGGCTGTAATCCACCAATCTGGGTCAGTGCTGATTGGTGGATGTCAGAATTTTCAGAGTGCCGACATGGCTATTGAGAAACCCTTACGACTACTGTATACAAGTATAAACCACCCGCGATCGACTGCTAAACGTGCCCTTCAAAGCACGGTATTCGTTATGAGAAATAAATGATTGGCGGTTACCCATCCTGTTACTAGCCGAAGCCGAATGTCACTATACCTGCGATATCGTATGATATGCACAGTAACCACGGCGCTACAAAGACAAAGTTTACAAAAAATAATTTATCTAATATATAAAATTCTCGTGTCACAGTTTTCGTTGCCATACTCCTCCAAAACGGCTTGACCGATTTTGATGAAATTTTTTGTGCTTATCCGGTATCTATGAGAATCGGCCAACATCTCATTTTTTTTTATATGGCAAAACAACGTTTGCCGGGTCAGCTAGTTCTATATAAACTCCTACAACAAATTAACAAAAGAAGTAAAAAAATTTTCAATTTTCGTAAATTCGTTACAAAGTTGTTCATTGCCTAAAGTCTACACTAATAAAGATTGATGCAGCCTAATTGTATGTAAAATGAACATGAAAGTTGGGAAACATAATTTACAACAATTTCTAAGCTTCTTAAATATTTGAAAATGTAAAGTAGGCCTTATTCACCACGTATGCTGTCGTTGAGCTTTTGCTGAACTCCTTCACAAAGTTCTGCTTTCACAGATCATTAATTACATAATGAGAAAGGCGAGAGTTTAAGCAAGAAGTTAATCGCAGGTTGCTTTATACATGATCTTCATTGTAAATATCTACATGAAATGCATCGTAAGGATAATGAGAGAAATTATTCTTAAATTAAGGCCACATTTTAGTTTACTCAATTTAATATATTTTAACCTCAAAGACGAAAAGGATAGCCGTGGTCGTATGCCACCTGTTGTAGCAATACAAATAAAATCAAAGTGGCATACGAAAACGGCTAACCCTTAACATATTTCTATCAATATGTCGTCGTATAAAAATACAGAAATATTTCAGCAGGGTCTGTTTCCTTGTTTCGTACTTTTTGGAGCAGGTTTTTAGTAGTCGGGTTTTAGTTTTAAACTTTTTTTTTATTTTGGAGTAAAAGTATTTACATATTTGAACTATTGACATAGAGGTCAAAATTACAACCCTTCTCTTTCCTAGAAAAAATAAATACACACAGAGCGACCTGAAGAACTTTTTTTAACACATATTACAGACTAAGACGCAAGCATTCTTATATAGAAACGTGATAACATGTTAAATTTCATTCAAATTATATTTCCTCTGTATCCTGCTTGAAAAAAACATTTTTTCTTTCAAATTGCTTTTTCTTTTTAACCATCCATCTGTCTACGCCAACACAAACAAGAAGAAAAAGATTAGGGTGTTAATTAAACAAAACTAATTCTGGGAAGTTTATTCCTTAGAGGTATTTTTTTGGTAGGTAAACAATAATTGAATAATAAAAAGGAACTTTCACTTTGGTGACAAAAAATGGTTCTTCTTGTGTAAAATTTTCCACCAAGTTTTATTTTTTGACGCAAAAAGGAGTTTGTTTTATCAGTGTTTTAGAAATCTACATAATTGTTTGTAACGGGTCTAAAATTTCACAAGCAACACATTTTAGGGTTCTGTATAAGGAAATGTACTTTTATAATATTTTTGAGCTAAAGTATCAAACTGAAAAAGATGTTGATAAAAATCTACACTGAGTGTATATCGAGACCAAATTTAAGTTTTTAGGCAAAAGCTTAAAAAAACTATACGAAGTTAACCAAGGATTTCTGTATGTATTATGCTCCTTATTAAGCCCATGCCCATTCCAAGAACCTCCACATTTGTCTCTATCTGTATCATCATCAACAGCCAGTAACCGTCCACAGCTGGACATAGACCTCCCCCAAGGTTATCCACGTCGCACGATCACGCGCTGCCCTGTATGCTTTAGGTAATCTTCAGAATTACAGAACAGATTTTGATTTGGTTTAACCAAGTCTAAGAGTTGTTGGCTATTTAACATGTGTTGGCGTAAGAACGCGTAACATGTTGGAAAAGGTCCGCCTCTACGGTAAAACCTAGTTGCGACAAGCTTTCCGCATTTTGTCTGTACATGAATGTATTGGCAGTCGGCATAAACGCAAGTGCTTAATTACATATGTTTTTAAAATAAATACCTAATGAACACAATAAAAAAAAAAACAATACTGTCTCATATATTTGGTGTAAGTAATTTTCATTTCCTATAGTACTGAGACCAGGTTACATATTTACAAATAGGCTCAAAATCACTTATATAGCAGTGGAGTGCTACGCTCGGGGTTGTCCTAAGTGATCGAATCAGAAATAACGGGATTCGTAGGTGAACCAAACTAACCGACAATTCCAAACGTGAAGACGAGACGGGAAGGTTACGCAAATAATGTATGTTCATTAGTGCAATGGTGACCGCACTAGAAGATGTACGTAAAAATATCAAAGATGAACGGTATTTACAATTTTCCGTGATACAATAAAACAGAAAGATAGAAAAATAAGATCACAATTTTAAACGTTAGAAAAAGGCTTAATTATGCTTCATTGGCAATGAAGTGTGCTTACATAGTTTTATTGCTCTTTTAGTACTTTATTGGACTGTGAAAGTAAAAACTGACTAAGGCATAGAACAGTATCGAAAAGAACAATCTTCATTTAGGTACGATTATTTGCTGCACAAACCATTCGCTATGCAAATGTAGCGTGTGACACTCCCGTGTGATTCAGAATTAACGATTTTATACTCTTTATCGCTCTGAAATAACTTCGAACGTTACTTCACGTTTTTTGTTATACAGGGTGTCCCAGTAGTGGTGGTCACTACTAGTACACCCTGTATAACGTGGGGGTATAGGAGGTCTGGATCCACTGGTATTTTTTAGCCCAATTAGTTTACGCTGTACATAATGTTTTGTAAAACTTCGAAAATTCCTACTTTTTTTCACATTCGTAGACTACACTACGTCCACATTTTAAGCACTAGCCTATATTTTTTTTATTTAATTTATTCCGTGAAAATGGTTCTACTAAATTACAGTTTAAAAATTTCAACTGCCATGATTGGTAATTTACAAAACCATCACTGAATATAAATTTTATTTTTAAACTTTATTGAACTTGAACGTTTCAGCACCTGTGGTGTAAAAAAAAAGTATAGGATTGGTGTCCAACCACCTAGAAAGTTTGCTTAGATCATGAGGAATCTAGAATAGTAGCATACCATGCACTTAATTTTATTGTTTACTAGGGTATAGCCGCTAATGTGCAAAAGTAACCATTTCATTACAAAATTTCAAAATTCTTTGATGAAAACTCTTTGTACGTGCGCAATAAATCAACTTTGAGTCTTTATTGCTTTGCGGCTGACGTGAGTTCAAAGTTATCCGACTGTAATAAAGACAAAGATATAAAAGAAAAAAATAAAAAGCAACAACCGGAGAAAACGTTCAAAGAATAAGTCAGGTTTTTATTGCATAGGACAAATTATTTAGAAAATGCTTCGTGTCTCTGCGATTGGAAAATCCTTTTACAAAACAATTAATTGTTCTTTTGTTCCAATTTAAATAGTTTTATCCTAGCTTGATATTGAATACAATCGTTACAATCTTTTCATAAATGTTTCTTTTTATCTAATATGATAAATCAGAAAAAAATTAATGTGACATTCTTAACATTTTAAGTAATATGACATTCGTCTTTTCCACACTTTGCTTTTATTACAAACGTGATAGATAGTGAGAATACATAAAATACAAATAAATAATTGCTGGATTAACATATAGAACACTTGTTATACCAAAATGTATATTACCAGGTACACATGAGATGGTTTTTGTAATTCATATAATCTTTCCTCCTCTCGGTGATGAGGAGGTTTAGGCTGTAATCCACCAATCTGGGTCAGTGCTGATTGGTGGATGTCAGAATTTTCAGAGTGCCCAGCTGGACATAGACCTCCCCCAAGGTTATCCACGTCGCACGATCACGCGCTGCCCTGTATGCTTTAGGTAATCTTCAGAATTACAGAACAGATTTTGATTTGGTTTAACCAAGTCTAAGAGTTGTTGGCTATTTAACATGTGTTGGCGTAAGAACGCGTAACATGTTGGAAAAGGTCCGCCTCTACGGTAAAACCTAGTTGCGACAAGCTTTCCGCATTTTGTCTGTACATGAATGTATTGGCAGTCGGCATAAACGCAAGTGCTTAATTACATATGTTTTTAAAATAAATACCTAATGAACACAATAAAAAAAAAACAATACTGTCTCATATATTTGGTGTAAGTAATTTTCATTTCCTATAGTACTGAGACCAGGTTACAAATTTACAAATAGGCTCAAAATCACTTATATAGCAGTGGAGTGCTACGCTCGGGGTTGTCCTAAGTGATCGAATCAGAAATAACGGGATTCGTAGGTGAACCAAACTAACCGACAATTCCAAACGTGAAGACGAGACGGGAAGGTTACGCAAATAATGTATGTTCATTAGTGCAATGGTGACCGCACTAGAAGATGTACGTAAAAATATCAAAGATGAACGGTATTTACAATTTTCCGTGATACAATAAAACAGAAAGATAGAAAAATAAGATCACAATTTTAAACGTTAGAAAAAGGCTTAATTATGCTTCATTGGCAATGAAGTGTGCTTACATAGTTTTATTGCTCTTTTAGTACTTTATTGGACTGTGAAAGTAAAAACTGACTAAGGCATAGAACAGTATCGAAAAGAACAATCTTCATTTAGGTACGATTATTTGCTGCACAAACCATTCGCTATGCAAATGTAGCGTGTGACACTCCCGTGTGATTCAGAATTAACGATTTTATACTCTTTATCGCTCTGAAATAACTTCGAACGTTACTTCACGTTTTTTGTTATACAGGGTGTCCCAGTAGTGGTGGTCACTACTGGTACACCCTGTATAACGTGGGGGTATAGGAGGTCTGGATCCACTGGTATTTTTTAGCCCAATTAGTTTACGCTGTACATAATGTTTTGTAAAACTTCGAAAATTCCTACTTTTTTTCACATTCGTAGACTACACTACGTCCACATTTTAAGCACTAGACTAATATTTTTTTTATTTAATTTATTCCGTGAAAATGGTTCTACTAAATAACAGTTTAAAAATTTCAACTGCTATGACTGGTAATTTACAAAACCATCACTGAATATAAATTTTATTTTTAAACTTTATTGAACTTAAAAGTTTTAGCAAAGTTTTTTAAAAAAAAATATAGGATTGGTGTGTCCAACCACCTAGAAAGTTTGCCTAGATCATGAGGAATCTAGAATAGTAGCATACCATGCACTTAATTTTATTGTTTACTACGGTATAGCCGCTAATGTGCATAAATAACCATTTCATTACAAAATTTCAAAATAATTAGCAGATAGTGTTTTTTTTAGCATAACATGTAATGTTTAGATGTGACATCTGGTGACCTTGAAAAATTTACTTTAATAGCTGCTCAGCTTGTCCAGACTAATTTTAAGCTGTGTGATTCATCAGATAACTTCTGACTATTTAAATATCCAGCTTTAGTCATATTAAAAGCTGAATTTTAAAAAGTCTTAAAAATTTAAATTCAAGTTAGAGGTTATTTATAATCTTTATTTAAAATGCAATAGGTACACCTATAAGGTAACTTGGAGTTCAAAATTACAAAATTAAGTTAGTACAACATTTCAATCAAAACTTAACTTGATTGCGCTTTCCAGAAATTCAGTGAATTATTTTAAGACTTAGTTCTACTACCTCACTTTAACGTTAAGAACTGATTCTTTCTTCATCCGTCTTTCATAATGAAGTTCATTTCAACTCCTAGATAATTTTAACAGCTTTATGGCTAATGAAATCCACTTACCATAAAAATAATTTTTTTAGCCAATATCACGTCTAATATTTAATATATTATGCCAGAATCTCATTTCTAAGATCGTTATTAAATTAATTGCTATTTTTAAGTGTGTTGTTAGGTTTTATCTACAAACATTGGTGAGATAATGCAAAACAAACGATACAAATTATATAACTTGCATATCTGTTTTTCCCCTCCTGTACTCATCTGTTACGTTCACAATATAATAAAGCAACATTAAGTAAACGTTATTCGATACGTTCCGTCGTAACGAGGGGTTTTTCGGGGAAAAGTGCCAACAAATGGAAAAGAAGAAGATATGTTGAGCGGAAAGTGTGATAACTCAATTATTGATACTTTCTTATAGATTTTTGTGAATATGTATGAAATATGCAGAGCGTGAGGAGAAGGATTTAAATGGTTACTTAAAGCAGGTTTTTTAATGAAATTTGTATAGATGATTTAACTTTTGTATTATCTTAAGACATTCATAAAGTCAGTATTAGTAAATAAAATTTTAATAAACCTAAGAACATAAAGTATTTAAGAAACTTTTCACCTTCCGTGCAATAGAAACAAAACAAAGAGATCTTTAGTATCTCGGTCGGTACTGTTACATACAATACAGTCTCTTTCGCGAATAATACGTTTCGCAAAATTATGAATTTTATATTAATTGTGAAATTTTTGTTCTGCAATTTCGAACACATTTCCATACTAAAATTAATGCAACCTCATCATAGGTTAACCATCAATATAGTAACCACAAGTGATTTAAGTAGGCGGTTGAATGTGTTGGTGATGTATTTTCCAATAAATTATATTTTAAACAAGGAGATGGTTCAAAATAGTTTCATAATAAGTAAAATCTGATAGAAATAGTTTTGCCTATTTTAGGAAAATTAATGTTAAGCCACTAAAATGACGTCCACATTTAAGGTATATTTTGATTTGTTTGGATAACATTATCCATGTGTTTGTATATTTTCATATCATCGTGATTAATCTAAGTGGCCCAGTATTGGTGAGAAAACAGAAGCTTAAAGAGCTTAATGTGCAGAATTGGTTTCTAATTAGCACTTAAGGGTACTTCTTTCAAGAATAAATAAAATAAATAAGAATAAGGCACCCGAAGCCATGTAAAATCACATTTTTAAAGTATCAAAGTTATTTTGATAAATAATATTTCAATGCCCATCATCATGTCTAATTATATTTCGGATTCAAACCGAAGACAAATATAGATTACTAGCAGCAGTACACGTGTAGGTGCTATCTTCGTCACACATTTAGAGCTAAAAAACTAAAATAATAAATAATTGTGCCCCGTCTCACCTCCCCAAGTATGCAACCCCCACCGGCGCGAGCGCTCCCTACGGGAATTCATTACATGTTTTTGTGTTATCGGACTCACACGTAGTTTTTGGTCTTTTTTTATAAAATATTTTAAGCACTACCATGTCTAAACGGAAACGTTCCAAGGATCACGTTATAATGAATAATAATAATAAAAATGTTTATTAATTACAGAAAAGCCTTAATTACAAATATTTGCTTAAATATACAAGGAAGGATAGAACATTGGTGCCTGAACTAGGATAATCCTGTTTTTCAGGCTGAAGCGTGCTAAAATAACATTTAAAAATCATTAAAATCAATTATAACTTCTATAAAATAAAATACCTAACAGTAATAAAGTTGAGAAGTTCTACGGGCAGTTATACACGACAACACGGGCACCTGTTCAAGACATGGCAAAAGTCCCACGAGCCAAATTAACCCGACACTATACCAAAGATATCCCAGACGTCAGCCTGTACGAGATTAGCATGGCCCTTAAACAGTTTAAAAACAACAAGGCACCGGGTGATGATGGAATTACAGCCGAGCTTCTAAAAGCTGGTGGCAAACCTGTGCTTAAGACCCTTCAGCAGCTGTTCAATTCCATCATCCTCGAGGGCAAAACGCCCAAAGCGTGGCTCTAAGGCATAGTGATCTTGTTCTAAAAAAGGTGATAAAACCCTTTTGAAGAACTTCAGACCCATTAATTTGTTGAGCCATGTATACAAGCTATTTTCAAGAGTCATTACGAACCGTCTCGCACGCAGGTTTGACGACTTCCAGCCTCCCGAACAAGCTGGTTTCCGAAAAGGCTTAAGCACCATAGACCACATTCATACGCTGCGGCAGGTTAAAGAAAAGACGGAGAAGTATAACCAGCCACTTTGCTTGGCGTTTGTGGACTATGAGAAAGCTTTCGCTTCGACCGAGACCTGAGCTGTACTGCAGTCTTTGCAGCGGTGCCAAATTGACTATCGATACATCGAAGCGTTGAAGTTTTTGTACAAAAACGCCACTATGTCAGTCCGTCTTCAGGATCAGAATTCGAAGCCTATCCAACAGCAGCGGGCCGTCAGGCAAGGCGACGTTATATCGACTAAGCTGTTCACCGCAGCGTTGGAAGATGTTTTCAAGCTTCTGGACTGGAATGGGCTCGGCATCAACATCAACGGCGAGTACATCACTCACCTTCGATTCGCGGATGACATCTTAGTCATGGCTGAGACCCTGCAGGACCTGAGTAAAATGCTCGATGACCTCAGTGTAGCCTCGCAGCGAGTGGGCCTTAAAATAAACATGGATAAGATGAAGATCATGTCAAACGTCCATGTTGCACCTGCTCCTGTGGTAGTTGGAGGCACCACGTTCGAAGTTGTTGACGATTATCTATACCTAGGACATAAAATCCAGTTAGGTAGGTCTAACTTTGAGAAAGAGGTCAATCGTCGAATCCAAATCGGCTGGGCAGCGTTCGGGAAGCTCCGTAAAATCTTCTTGCCACAAATACCGCAGTGTCTGAAGACAAAGGTTTTTGACCAGTTTGTGTTGCCAGTGATAACATACGGCACTGAGACGTGGTCGCTAACCATGGGCCTTATAAACAAGCTTAGAGTCACTAAGCGGGCAATGGAAAGGGCCATGCTCGGAGTTTCCCTGTGGGATGGAATCAGGAATGAGGAGATTCGCAGGCGAAACCAAAGTCACAGACATTGCCAGAAGGATTGCAGTACTGAAGTGGCGATGGACATAGCTCGCAGAACAGATGGCCGGTGGGGCAGCAAAGTTCTCGAGTGGCGGCCACGTACTGGGAATTGCAGCGTAGCCAGGCCCCCCGCACGATGGACCGACTACCTGGTCAAAGTCGCCGGTAAACGCTGGATGAGGGTCCTTGATGAGGTCCTCTTTGATCCATATTTTAAAATAAAATATGGATCTTAAATACAAACATAGTAGAACCTATTTAACTATTCTTAAGAAATAAAAATAATATAGGAAATTGTGACAATATTAAATTTAAGAGATTTACCTACATAATTATTTCATTAAATAAACCTAAATACACATTTATGCAAACATTATCAAATATTAACTTAGAACAGTCAGTAGCATCTCGGTTTCATCGTACGACAATTCCTGGAGAACTGTTTTTAAAGCCTTTTTACATTTTTTTAACGTTTAAGGGATATACAGGGTGTTAGGCAGAACGTTGAAAATACGCAAATGGTGGATGGGTGGGGTCATGTGCTACTTACTCAGCCCAAATTATTTGACCTTGGCCCCTTGGTTTATTTTATAATTTTTTTTTGGTATATTTTTCGTATTTCACCACTTTCATGACTATGAAGGCGAATATTTTTATTTACAATGAGTAAAACAGGCAAAATTTTGTTTTGTTTTTATTTTGAATGTTATCAAATTCTCATGTAATTATCGCTTAACGCTGATGTTACCTAAAAAAAGTTATGGGTCCTCAAAGTCACTGAAACATGTATGAAAAAACTTAAAGCTTAATTTCAACTTTTATTTAAAAAAAAAAAAACTAAAAGAGATTGAGGACTTCAAATTCTAGCAAAACATCCCTAATAACCTAACCTTTCTAACGATATGTAATTTGTTTTAATTAAAAAAGAACTTCAAGAGTTATTCAATTTTTTTATCAAGTAGATAAATTTTGACAAAACTCTACTTTTGCGGAAAGTGAAATGTTTTGCGAAATTTAATGCTGTTGAGTTGGTAATAATTAAATGATCGATGGAAAGTTTTTTTAGGTAACATCAGCGTTAAGCGATAATTACATGAGAATCTGATAACATTCAAAATAAAAACAAAACAAAATGTTGCCTGTTTTACTCATTGTAAATAAAAATATTCGCCTTCCAAGTCATGAAAGAGGTGAAATACGAAAAATATACAAAAAAAAAAATAAAAAAAACCAAGGGGCCAAGGTCAAATTATTTGTGCTGAGTAAGTAGCACATGACCCCACCCATCCACCATTTGCGTATGTTCAACATTCTGCCTAACACCCTGTATATACACTTTAGCGGTTATTTTGTTATAAAATAATGGCCCTAGAAATTTATAAAATTGTCCGTGCGTCTCTTGTTAGTAGAACTGGTGCTGTATTGAAGTGCTGTGTGCTGTTTAAGTACTGTGTTAGTTATAAATAATTGTCGGACTGTTTGTACATTGCATGATTTATATGTATAAAAGGTTAGTAGGGTAGAGGTATGAGCTCTTTCTTCAGTAAGTAGAGAGGTTTTAGAAGCTGCGCCGCAGAATACAATATGTTATCACAGATTGACACAGGGCGCTGTATAAGAGCATGATAAGTTTTGAATCCGCAATTGATCTGATTTTCTTAAAAACGAAAATCAGTTCTATTTACGGATTCTATTACTAAGAGCTTCAATGTGATATCTGAAGGAAAGAGTTTCATCAATAATCACACCGAGATATTTTATTTTATCTGTAACTGTAATTGTAGGACACTCACATGCAATGTCAGCAAGGTTATTGCAGCAATGTGCATACAGTAGTCTTTTAGTTAGTGCTACGTGTGATTTTCGCATTGTGAACATAATGTATTTTGTTTTATCTGCGTTTAATGTAAGTAGGTGAAGTTTAAGCCAGTTATTCACAAGTTAAGCCATTCTGAATAATTTTAAAATGTCTTGGTCGGAGTCAGCTGAAAAAAGTAAAATAGTGTCGTTGGCGTATGAAATCATTTTACCTTGTAGGTACTAGTTGAAGATTACAAAGGTCATTTTTGTAAATAATGTGGGGCCTAAAATACTACCCTGGGGGATACCGAAGGGGGTGGTTTTTTGTTCAGAACTAACTAGGTATATTGCCTTGCTTAACGCATTGACTTCGATTACTAAGGTACGACGCAGGTTGTCCACATTATATGGCTCGTCAAACGACCGGAACATGCCCGACAATATTGTGAACCACAGGTATTTTTTATAAAGAATAGAATAATAATTTATTTTCAAAGAGATTGATGTATAAGTTACATTTTCTGCTGCTGAAAAACTACAATCCATTCTGTTGGCAAATGTAGCTCTTATGCACCGTCTACATGCTAGTAGGTCGAAATTCGCTTGAAGATAAAAATAAAATCCCAAGAATATCACACCAACTGCATGGCCCCAAACTAAGCATAGCTTGTGTTATGGGATACCATATAGCGAACTAGGGGGAACGTAGAATATAATACATAAATAGATAAACGCCCAGACACGGAACATTTTTTTTTTCTTGTTCCGTGGGGAAATCGAACCCGCAACCACTGGCGTCTGAAGCAGATAGGTTAACCCCACCGCCAAAGTGGTCGTCAAAGATAGGTTTCCTTGGTGACGAACTTGATATTATTACATTCGACATTGACATTTAATGAGTACAGTATTCGTACAGTATCTAAAAAGTCATAAGTGCCTACGCGATAGACCTTACAAATTTGACAGCTTCAAAATATTTTTTGGCAAAATGGGTCATGATCATGATTTAGTTGGTTCAATGGTACCTACATACATCTACTTAGTAACAAGAGTACCATTAGTGGTACACTTTTTAATAAGGTACGTTATTGTTGTTCTTAAGGCCGGCAATGGCTTAATCTGTAATGATTTAGATAGATTTACGGACTCAATGAGGGACCTATTCAGTTAGAGTCCAAATCACAGTCACAGCCACCTGAAGCGTGACATGCGCTGACTGTGTCGTATAAGACCCAACATGCAAAGACCCCGTCTGCTTAAATAAATGCATAATATATCGATATTGTGCCAAAGGCCCATATTATTTTAAATGGTTTACCTAAAGAAATATACTTAATAGGATGTACTAAAACACCAGCAGCTGTTCTTACAGAACATACCGCGAGTCACGATTTGTAAACGATTTTTATTTAAAACTGAAATAGAAACTTTTAACGATCCGAAAATTGATGCCCATTTCTTTGGTAACAATTCATAAAACCATAATAAATCTACGAGAGCTATAACAAGGACTGAATCGGAGACGAGACCAGGCTCACGTCTCCTGTTCTGACCTCCGATATCTGTTTAGCATCAAAGAGGCTCAGACATTAGCTTTAAACTTGAGGGGGGCACCGCGGCCGCCGTCCCAGCACGGGAACGTCCCCAGGTTGAGCCTTGAGGCCGGAACCATCCCCAATATTCAGCGCTATCAGTACCAGGCCAAGAGCCGCTTGTAGCTGCTTGGGAGTCACAGTCACCTATTGAACAAAATTTACAATACTCTTATCATAAATGGAGTGTATTAACTAATCGACTATTACATTGGGTCAGAGGTCACCTGTTTCAATAGTCCTGGGGGCCTAGACAAATTCCCTTTTCCGCAGGCGTTAAGGAATGAGGAAACACAAAAATATATGAAAGTGACGTATGGTGAAGCTAAGCCAAGTGACAGCTGCTATAAAAGCCACTTGTCATTTTGTGCGGAATACCTACAACTTTATCGTTAGCGTTTCGTTAGCGTGACGGCAAAACACAATTCCATACATATGGCAGACAATTGCCACTTTTGACAACGGTTAACGCTTTTTTATCCTTTCTGTTAAACGCTATAATAGCGTGACCTCAGACCCTGCTGCTTGAGCTGAGATTCTTTAGTCATTGGCTAAAACAGGTTTCTTAGTTATTTTTAAGACTAAAAATAAGTTATTAAAATGCATACGTTGAGATTTATGTGGGCTGCTAATAATGAAGAAGCGTTGCAAAGACGTACAGCCAGGATCAATCGTCGAAATATGGAACAAATCGCGTCAATGCCGCAATTGGAATTTATTCACCGATTTAAGCTTGACTATCAAAGTTTTAGGCGTCTTTGTGATGAACTTCGCCGACAAACTTCATTAAAAGGCACCAATGAAATAAGTTTGGGAATAAAGGTAATATTACTGCTATTGCTTTGATTCTTTGGCTGTCTTACTGTAAAATATTAACCTCTGCCTAAACACAATAAAAAAATACCTAGGTACCTGTTTCAGGTTCTGTGCACTCTCAGCTTTTTAGCTACTGGTTCGTATCAACGCATTGTTGGGCTCAGTCAACAATTAGTTCAAAGGACTACAAGTAGGTGCATACATCAAGTGGTAGAGGCACTTAATCGCCCGAATATTGTCAAAAAATGGATTAGGTTCCCATCATCCCCACAGGACAGGAACGAGCAAGAATCCGACTTGAGTAGGTTTACTTATGCATTGTCAAGAATAATTTGCAGTTTAAGTCATGACTGCAATATTACTTAGGATACTAACTTAATCAATTAAAATATAAATCTTAATAGTTGCAGATTTCACAGAAGATTTAGACTCCCTGGCACAATTGGATTACAAACTTGCGCGCAATACAACTGTTGAAACTTGCTTGAAACATAATTTGACAATTGCCTCACAGTCAATCACCCTTCAACCGCAGAGTTTTCCGCAAGATGTGCGGAAAGCGCGTTTTCCGTATCGTATGGCACTTGTCTGCCATTTCTGCTAACACTAAAGCGTGACGTGAGCGTGACGTTAAACGGAAAACGACACGCTTGGATTTTGTCTAGGCCTCCTGGTTGGAATGAACTACTTATATGTATTTTCTCCATCTCAGAATAAAATTATAAATGTTGAAGCACTGTTATACTGATAATTTTATTATGACTAAACTGAATGGAAACATATATTTATATAAAATCTTAAGGGACTCGATTAACTAATAGAAGCTAAACTCTTTAAAGTGGTGGATTACCGCACTGATTTTATGCTGTTGCAGACTTATTTATTTTGTTATATTAACCTACATATTTTTTGGAAGCATATTTTTAAATTTCAATATCTAAAGATAATAAAAAACTGTTACGATTCGAATGGGACTCAAATTTTGTCCAATAAGATGTTATTTCCTTTGACCTATGTACTGCACCTTAATTTTTTAAACAAAAAATATAAAACCTGTTGAGATTTCATAGCACAGCCGCTCCTCCTTCGGTCTGCTTTCTGTATGTGAGTTAGATGTTTTATTTCTGTACGAGCGTTTGCCCGCCACTTCGTACACGCATAAACTCAAAAGTCCTATTTTCCGTTCCCGTGGGAATTCCGGGAATCCCTTCCATTATACAAACATACACTTATTGAGGAACCTTTATACCAAGTATCACATCCGTGCACTAAAAAAATAAGATTTTATCATACAAACTAAAACATCATATATTTCCCGTTCCCTTGGGAATTTCGGGATTTCCTTTCATAACAGAACCAGTCCCTTTTTGAAGAACTGTTATGCCAAGTATCATATCCGTGCACTCAAGAAATAAGATTTTTCATGTATGTTCCAAATTTCAGTTCTCTACGCCCAGTAGTTACGGCTGTACGTTGTCTGTCAGTCACTCAGTCAGTAACGGAACAGTTTTATATACAGGGTGTCCGGAAATAAGATACATTCCTTGCAGGAGATGAAAATATAGCCCATTTGCAGCCATTTTAGCCCCGGGATACCGGGTCCGAAAATTAGCCATTTCTGAGATAATCAAGATTTTAAACTATTTTTGAAAAACCCCCGTATTTTAGATAAAACTTGCTGCTGTGGTAAAACACGTAGAGTTATTCTTATTATTTTTTTATTTTCTGACACATAAATAAACAATAAATCATACAGAATATTTTTTTGGTAGATAACATCACTAATCTTTAGATTACGACACAAAAACAATCATTGTTTTATGAAAAAAGTCATGTTTTCAGTACAAAAACCTCATTTATTTAAAAAAAATGTACGGAATGTTGCGTAAAAATTATTGAATTTAGTAGCCTAATTTATGAGCTATGCAAAAAGGTATAACATGTCAGCAAAACACTACAATGCTAATTAACAATAATTTTAAAAGTAAACAATCCATTTCCTGGAATTGCTCTACATTGACTTACCGCAGTGGCACGTGTGCGCTAATTGTTCTTTGATATCGCCGCATTGCTTGGGACACAATGGTGTGACAGTAGGGATTATCGGCAGGTAATAACAGGCAAGTTTACTTTATCGGGTTAACTAAATTATCTAGGTAGTTAGTACTGATCCCTCCTTGAGTTCAGACATACGTATTTTATCAACTTGCAATGGCTTCATTTAGTAATGAAGAATACGCAGATATTTTGTTTGTGTACGGCTTTTGCAACGGTGACGCTGCAGCGGCCCGGAGAGAGTACATACAACGCTTTCCTAATAGGCGTATACCAAACGTTAGAGTATTTGGCGGAACATTTCAACGTTTGCGAGAATCCGGCAGTATTGGAGCCAGAAGAAGAGACGCAGGCAGACCGCATGTTTTACCTCCCGATGAAGAAGAAGACATACTGGATTTGTTTCGAAGAGATCCAACAATCTCTACAAGAACCGCAGCAAGGAACCTTGGATTATCCCGGTGGCAAGTTTGGTTTACCTTGCATACATCACAGTTACATCCTTACCATTACACGCCAGTGCATGCACAAGAAGAAGGAGACCCAATTAGAAGAATTGAATTTTGCCGTTTTATTATCGACGCTGACATGGAAGACCCTCGATTTCTTGAGAGGATATTGTGGACTGACGAGTCTAAGTTTGATCGTGATGGAATAACAAATTATCACAATTTGCATTATTGGGCACCAAAAGGAGAGAATCCAAGAGTTAAAAAAGAAAGAGCACACCAACGAAGATTTTCTTTCAACGTATGGATGGGAATAATTAATAGACATCTGATTGGGCCGCATTTCTTTCCTCAAAATTTAAACGGGGAAGCCTATGAACTTTTTTTAAGGAACGAGTTGCAATTATTGCTAGAAGACGTCCCACTAGACACAAGACGACATCTAATTTATCAGCACGATGGTTGTCCAGCACACTTTAGGCGCGGTGTCCGCCAGTGGTTGGATGATAAATATCCACATCGTTGGATTGGGCGGGGTGGTCCCATTCCTTGGCCTGCGAGAAGCCCCGATCTAACGCCATGTGATTTTTATCTGTGGGGTCACATGAAAGCTCTCGTGTATTCTACTCCCATTAATACAGAGGATGACCTTCGTGAAAGAATCATGAATGCAGCACAACAAATTCGAGAAACTCTTACAGCTCGGATTTCAAAAACTGAAATTCGAAGAAGACTTAGAGCCTGCATTAGAAACCGCGGCTCACACTTTGAACAGGATTTAAATTAATAACAACGCTTTGTATTTTTAAGTCCTATTTTTATTTATTAATAATTTTCTAAAAAAGTAAACTTGCCTGTTATTACCTGCCGATAATCCCTACTGTCACACCATTGTGTCCCAAGCAATGCGGCGATATCAAAGAACAATTAGCGCACACGTGCCACTGCGGTAAGTCAATGTAGAGCAATTCCAGGAAATGGATTGTTTACTTTTAAAATTATTGTTAATTAGCATTGTAGTGTTTTGCTGACATGTTATACCTTTTTGCATAGCTCATAAATTAGGCTACTAAATTCAATAATTTTTACGCAACATTCCGTACATTTTTTTTAAATAAATGAGGTTTTTGTACTGAAAACATGACTTTTTTCATAAAACAATGATTGTTTTTGTGTCGTAATCTAAAGATTAGTGATGTTATCTACCAAAAAAATATTCTGTATGATTTATTGTTTATTTATGTGTCAGAAAATAAAAAAATAATAAGAATAACTCTACGTGTTTTACCACAGCAGCAAGTTTTATCTAAAATACGGGGGTTTTTCAAAAATAGTTTAAAATCTTGATTATCTCAGAAATGGCTAATTTTCGGACCCGGTATCCCGGGGCTAAAATGGCTGCAAATGGGCTATATTTTCATCTCCTGCAAGGAATGTATCTTATTTCCGGACACCCTGTATATTGATAGGCGTTTCTTATAGCTAACGACGTGATAAATTGATTTCACTACAACTAAATGTACTCTAGAATCATTAAGTTTTTTTAATTAATACTAAAAAGGGCCGTTGTGCCAAACAATGTTTGTATTTTTTGGCTTTATTTTGTACAAACAGGATATGACGTTTACTTTGACAAAGGATAAGAAAAATCGTATCAAAGATAATAATAGCGATCTCATATCTAAAAATACTTAAGTATCAGCGCGAAATATTAAGTGTTACTCATTTCAGCATGACCAGCCGTTTATTACTGCTAAATAAAAAAAATCCAGAATTTAATTAATTTACGGGATTCGTAGCAGTTTTTTTTTCGGGCACCAGATAATATTTCGATGATGCTACAAGCACCATGATTATTGTTTTATATTGTACTAAGCTGCTCAAATGGGAAAAGTTCCTAATTTTGAATAATACTGATTATTCCAAATCAATGAAGAGAATAGGTAGCCACTAAACAGATGATTTCCACTGTTGGCTTTACAAAATGAATTCATCCAGTTGATATATTATAGGTATTCTTTGACATATTTATTGATGCATCTGGAATTGGCTTGGGCGTTGCAGGTCCAACTGGAGTCAATCAGAATTGCAATTGCATTGCATACCTTAAAGTTGATGGTAGACTATTGTATTTATGACATTACCCGAACACTCCGAACATGAAAATCTTAAACATTATACTATTAATAAATTTACAATACAACTGCAATTAGTCAAATGGCGACATGGGCGAGGTACAGTATCAACACTTGGATGTAGGAAGAAGCTTAATATATGTGCAGTGGTGTGAAAGAAAAACATTTTGGTGTTCGCATTGTATATAATCCTAAGAAAATATTTTAGCTGAATAATATTGATACTGGATAAAAACTCTCACAACCAATTTTTTACCAAACCATAAAGGATCTTTAGACAGATAATCTGTCCGTATTCTGGAGTAATTGATTATTTATTTATTTATTTATTTTTCGGAAGATTTACAGACACATAATAATATTATTATACAAATATATGAGTATTCCATAGCCATTTAAAAATCTCCACCTTTGAAATGCATTTATTTAATTTAACATTTTAACTTAAACTTTAAATTCGCCTTCAGTATAGACCCCAAATGATACATAAAACTATAACAAATTGCGCTAAAGGTTTCTCTATGGTACCATATCATCACGGGTCGAGGCTAGTTGAATATGAAAAATATTTTATAATCAGTTTTTATTATATTCACTGATTATAAAATAATATTCACATCTAATTACGTGGACTTTATCCTAGTGGCGTCCAAGTTAATCGAGATATGATGATTAAAAGGTCGTGAAATTGCCTAGACACACTTATGGCCTCTTTGGCCTCTCCAAAAACCAAACTCAAAGTAGTTCAATTAAAAGCTAGATAAAACTTACACAGCTTTTGATATACTTATTTGAAAACTTAAATATTGTTAGTATAATAAAATTTATTAAGCTAATAAAAATAATGACATTGATTTTCTTACTGAAAAGCACTTTCAATAATTTTAGAAACAAATACTACCAACATTTATTTATTTAGGTATTTATTAAATTTCTAGTTCAAATTTAATCAATTTACGAGTGTTACCTATTAAACCTTAATTTAAAGCCACGTAGTTGTAAATTATTGATCAAGTATATATACCCATATGCAAATTTTTCTCACGGCATCATAATTTAAAACTGGTACTCTATTTTTTAAAGTATCCGATCAAAGAATCCGAACTATCAGTTTAATAAAATTAAGCAACATTGCATTTGAAAATGAGGCTATTTTTATAAAAGTAATCTTATTAAAACCAATGATGTTTTGGCGAGAACATATCAAATTCATCCAGCATCCACATTCACTTCAGTTCTAGATTGATGAGACTACACGACACCGTTGCGGGGTGAAATTCTTCAAATGAATATCTTTTAATTTGATAATGGATTAAGTAAACCTCATTTTAATGTAAACTATATCACACTGGGTATGAAAAGCGATTTATTTATTTATTTAAAAATATACAGCCATAATTACAGACCCTCAACCTAATGCTTTGCAAACAAAAAAAAAATTATCCATCGAAAAAGTGGTCCATCGATGTCTCAATATTTCTGGGAATCGAAGTACAAGATCAAGTTCCATCTCAGCTGCTCATTCATCAGGTTTCAGATTTACCAATACACAGATTAAATATCTGGAAGTGATTGGTTTTTTATGGATGGAGTTTCTTACGTTTCTTCTTACTTTTTACATAAACCTATTTACTTATTTATAAAATAACATTTTAATTTATTACAGAAATTATATATAAAAATAGCAAGTAGGTAAATGTAATATTTAAAAGTGCCTTTGCATAAGTTGACTTATCTCCCTTTCATTAATTACAAACCTTTAAATAATGGACAAAACAATGGATCAAATGAGCAAAAACATGGAAGAGCTCACTTAGTCATTCAACACAAGAATGGAGGAATTTGAAAAGAATTACTTGTCATCCAGCTGAGCCCTTACAAACCCCATAGTCAAGGTGCTAGCAGCAGAGTTCTTCAGCTTCAAATCTTTCATTTGGAAAAGTCTTGGTGTCCTAAACTCACAACTACAATTACAAATCAAAGCGTTTGTTCGCGTCAGTTAGCCAAAGGTGGCACTTCTCTGGGATTTTGATTGAATGAAGACGAATTGTTTTTTGACAGAGGTCAAAACGTCAAAGTAATTGTAGATTGATACTCTGGTGACTTGGCGCCTCGAAAACACATTGTTATTGATATATTGTGCCGGTTAACCGTGCTTTGGAAATCAAATTTGTGAAAAGTAGTGCAATCTATGTTATTACATTTATGTACTATAAACATATCCCCATTCCTACCTATATAATTGATTCCCCTCCTAATTACATATCTAATATATACTTGCCGCCACGCCGCCTTGAACGGCGTTGTTTGTGCGGGTTTGCTGGATTTTGGTAAGTATTTATTTATTTATTTTAAAAGCAGTGACCTTTCGCTGCGTACGGGCATAACATTATTTATTGCCCGTACAAACTGGTAGCAGAGCGTGGTTTTTGGAAATCTTTATTCCTTAACCTTCAAACTTAACCTTGTATTGTTTCACCAAATTGCTTAATTTTGTTCCATTCCTGGTATAATATCCAGTGTTTGTTGTTTGGATTTTGGTAACAATTCATACAATTGCAATTAGTATTGTATTTCAACATAAAACTTTACATAAAAACATTCTTTGGTTGTCATATAAATTCATTGGATTGCCTAAGTTAAAACTTAGATTTCAATTTAAAGTGTTGAAATACTGTGTTATTTTAGTGGTTTTTTTGTGTATTTTGGTTCCTCAAGATTTACTGTTAGGAAACTAATTTGTTTTGTTTGTTAAAAAGGGGAATTTGATTATATTATAGGACTTGTTTGAAGTTGATCTCACAGTTACCGGGTTTTGTTAACAATATTATAATTTCATTGTATTTGGTGTTTTGTTATCTTTTAATAATTGAGATTTGATTTGGAGAGTTGCTTTTTAACCAACAGCGCACAAAGGAAGGTTATTGATTTAAGTTGAGTTTCCTTTTAATTTATTTCTAAACTTTGTTTTCTTTTTGATTTTGTTTTGAATTTAGTTCAATTAATTATTGTTAAAGTAATTATTGTTGGTTAATTACTATGAGTCCCAATCCACTTACCACAGCAAGGGCAGGGGTCCGTGGTGTATTGCGTTGGCTTGCTGGGGCAGTGGTCCTCATTGCTAGGACGGACTGGGTTCAGGCCCTGTTATCCCGATATGAGGGATTGCCTGCCCGACTTCAGGAGTTGGAACGATATGCCACTGAGTTCTGTACACATATGATGGAGGAGTCTGTTGACGATGTGGCCCTCCTGGAGGAATTTGAACGCGATGTTGACCAGGCCTTTGAATTGGCTGATCAACTCACCGAGGTTGCCAAGGGGATCCTGGCTGCTAATAGCTAATTGAGCGGGGAAACTAAACCGACCCCGCCGGCTTTGTTGGGAATATTGCCCACCTTAGAGATCCCCAACTTTAATGGTGACCTCACCATCTGGATGGGGTTCATCAATTTATTTGATAGTTTGGTTGATTCGAGGGAAGATTTGTCGCCCAGCCAGAAATTGGCTTATTTGCGCTCCGCTCTTCGAGAAGCCAGCTCGGTGGTTCAGCACCTCATTATTAGCGATGCCAACTATCAGGTTGCCCGGCAATTGTTAGTTGAGCGGTACCAGAATGTCCGCTTACTAGCGGACACTCATGTGGCATGCATTTTGGGTTTGCCTAGAGTTACTCGAGCGTCCTCCTTAAGGAAGGAGTTAGTCAACCCGCTGTTGACTGCGGTCAATTCTTTGCGTCGGTTGGATTTGCCGGTGGATCAGTGGTCTTTCATCCTGCTGCACATCGTCTAGACGAAGCTGCCCGCCGAGATGAAGGGTCGGTTTGAGCAGAGGTACGGAGGGAATAGTGCCTCGTACCTCCCCCCTTTCTCGGACCTCCTTCGTTTTTTGGAGGACGAGTGCAGGGTCACGGACAGGATGGCTGATCCTACACCGGGTCCTAGCGTGGGTCGTTCAGTGGAAGCAAGGGCGCCCGACCCATCAATATGCTGCTGTCCGGCGGGACAACCCCTCCGCACCGCAACAACGGTGCCGATATTGCAGAGGGGAGGGACACGATGTGCATGCTTGCGGAAAGTTCGGGACGGAGAGCCATCGCCAAGCAACGCGCATGGTGTTATTTGTGTTTGGGGGATCACATCCAATCAGTGTGTCCCCAGGCCAGTCATTGTGGCCACTGCGGTGGCAGGCATCACCCCCTCCTTTGTTTGAACTGCAATGGCTCTGGGAGCGATAGGGGCTCAAATTACTCGCGCACGATGGGGGGCCCCGCGTGCCAGGCTGGATCTCCGGAGGTTTGGTCGGGACCTATGCCTCCTCGGGGAAGACAAGGTCAGACCTCCCGGGCTGGAGGTGAATGGAGACGGGTTACCCACCCCACGGGAGGAGGGGTATCTCTGGGGTCACGTGACATAGCGGTGGCGATTGGGGACGCGAATAGGAGGGCGAAACGGTTCTCCCCTCCTTTGTTGGAGTATCCCCGGTTGGGACAGTATGTCCCCCCATACGCGCCGCAAGGGTATCGTTCGGTACCACGGAGTAGGGTTCAACGGGGACCTTATGCTCCGGAATGGAACCCCCTCGCCCGATATGACCTCCCCCTCGGGTCTCAGCCCACTCGAATGTGGAACAGGGGGCGGGATCACACCCCCCGGATTTTCATTAACGCCGCTGTCGGACGCAACCCCCCCACCGGAGTATGTGCTGTTGCCAACAGCCTCCGTGCGTGTTTGGGGCCCGAAAGGGAATACTGTCACCGTGCGTGCCCTTTTGGATTCGGGAGCTTAGGGTTGTATAATTTCTTATTGGCTCGTCCAGCACTTGGGCTTAAAATTGGTGCTGCATCGCGAAGCGGTACGGGGCGTTGGAGACCTGTGGATTTCGAATCCGATCGGTCAGGTTTCGTTCTCCTTCTCCCCCCACTCTTCCTTGAAGCCGAAAATTGGATCTTCGGCGATCGTGTTTAAAACGGTGGTTGGCCAGCTGCCTCAGGTGCGAGCTCCATGCGCCGCCATCGATTTGACGAAAGGTTTGGCTATGGCGGATCCTCTCTTCTATCGACCTTGCCCAGTTCATTTATTGATTGGGGCGGATGTGTTGGGTTGTTTGTTGTGTGGAAGTACGAGAGTTTTGCAGCCAACCGGTTTTGTAGCCATACCAACGTCATTGGGTCATGTAGTGATGGGACCAGTCAGGGACGTCCCGGACCTTCCCTCGGTAGATAGTGACCTCACTATTGGTTCTACCTTGACGGACATTTTACAACGGTTTTGGGAAACGGAGGAACCTCCGACTGTCAAGCGAGTAAATCCTTTGGACGAGGAGTGCGAATTGTTTTACCAGAATAATACTGGACGCCTCCGCTCAGGACGTCTGATCACTCGCTTGCCCTTTTTGTCAGTTCGCCCTCTCTTAGGTAGCTCCAGGTAGCTTGCTGAGAAGAGATTGTTGTCGATGGAGCGTAAGATGTCTAGAGATCCCGCGTTCAGGAGAAAGTATGTGGACTTCATGCGGGAATATGAAGAAATGGGGCATATGTCCGTTTCGAGTTTGGACTGGCGAAATGAGGAACATTATTTCCTTCCTCATCATGCGGTTTTGAAGACTTCCAACGAGAAGATACGCGTTGTTTTTGACGGTTCAGCTCCCACGTCAACCGGAGTGTCGCTGAATCAGTGTTTACATACAGGACCGAAGTTACATCGCGACGTGTGTGATGTTTTGACTAACTTCCGTCGTCATGCCGTCGTCTTTGTGGCTGACATCCGCATGATGTTCCGCCAGACGGTTCTCCACCCGGATGATAGGAGATACCAGCTTATATTGTGGCGAGAGGATCCCCGGGATCCGATGCTGGTCTATGAGCTGAACACCAACACCTATGGGCTAAGATCGAGTCCTTTTGTCGCGATCCGTTCGCTTTGGGAGCTCGCAGAGCGCGAGCGGCTGCGCTACCCCCGCGCGTCCGCCCTCATTAAGGGTGACCTCTATATCGATGATGTCTGCTCAGGCACCTCGACCTTGCAGGAAGCCTTGATTTTGAGAGATGAGCTGATTGATCTCTTGGCCGCCGGTGGCTACGAGTTGAGAAAATGGTTGTCCAACTCGCCTGACCTTGTAGCAGACCTGCCCAAAGACCACCAGCAGGAGCCCCATCTTTTTGAGAATCCAGATACTCCAGACATGCTGTCTGTATTGGGAGTACAGTACAAGCCAGTCCAGGATTTGTTCACCTATCGACTAGAGCTCACAAGCCCTAAGGTCTGGACTAAACGAACGGTGCTTTCCACGATAGCTCGTACCTTAAATCCAAACGGTTGGCTCAGTCCTGTAGTGCTTGCGATGAAGTGTTTCCTACAGGAACTATGGGCAGCAGAAGTAACGTGGGATGAGCCCCTCTCCGGTAGTTTGCTACGCGACTGGGTGGCGTTTGTCTCATCCCTCTCCAATGTCAACCGCGTTTGTCTCCCGAGGCGCATATTGCCCACGGGACGGTTCTCGGCCAGTTTACACGGTTTTTGTGACGCGTCTGAGAGTGGATACGCGGCATCCGTGTACATTAGGACGGTTGATGCGACAGGCGTTGTCGATGTCCAGCTGGTTACGGCCAAAAGTAAGGTTGCCCCCCTTCGGACTCGATTGACCATTCCGAAGTTGGAGTTGTCTGGGGCTACTCTGTTGGTTCGATTGCTTAACCACGTTGTCGAGACCCTGGGAACAAGTGTCCACTTTGATTCGGTTTTTGCTTGGTGTGACAGTCAGGTGGTCCTTTGTTGGCTGAAAGGTTCAGTCCATACCCTTGAGGTATTTGTGGCCAACCGGGTGTCTCAAATTCAGGCATCGAAGGCCCAGTTGATTTGGAATCATGTGCCTGGCGAATTGAACCCCGCAGACTGCGCCTCTCGTAGCTGCGAGGCGCCAGCGCTTGTGGACCACCACCTATGGTGGGGCCCACCGTGGTTATTACGGTCTGAGGATTCTTGGCCTCACACACTTGCAATGGTCAAAGCACCTACCCTCGGGATGCAGGCTAACGTCGTTGAAACTTTGGCGGCTCCAGACTGGAAGTCCCTTCTCGGCCGTTACAGTTCGTTGGATAAATTGCTAGGTGTCACGGCCTGGATACGACGATTCATCTTTGATTGTCGTAATCCCCGGAATAAAATTGAGACTCCGATATTATCTCCGCAGGAGCGTAATGACGCTCTAGTTTTTTGGGTGCGGATAGTCCAGGAGCGTGCATTTGTTGCTGAGTTAAAGGCCCTCCGCCAACGTAGGAACGTCTAAGTTGAAGGGACCCCTAGGGCGTTTGAGTCCCTTCTTAGACGACAAGGACGACTTTCAAGACGACTTGTTACGTGTCGGAGGTCGCCTTAGGAATGCTCAGCTCCCTTTTGGGGCCCGTCATCCTCTTTTGCTCCCGAAAGACGGCCCCCTGGTGAAATTGTTGATAACGGACCGCCATGTGAAAAACGCACATGCCGGATGTAATGCTCTAACTGCGATCCTCCAGCGGGAGTTTTGGATTTTGTCGGCACGGAGAGCGATACGATATGTCATCTTTCGCTGCCTCCCCTGTTATCGCCTTAAGGCTAACATTACGCAGCCCCAAATGGGAGATTTGCCTGCGGATCGCATCACTGAATCACTGCCCTTTGCCGGGGTTGGTACGGTTGGTTTTGCGGGACCTTTTACGATTAAAGCTTCACGTCTCCGTAACGCTAAGACCGAGAAGGCTTATTTGTGCGTTTTTGTTTGTTTAGCCACTAAAGCTGTCCACCTCGAGGTGGTTAGTGCTCTCTCGACAGAAGCCTTTGTCGCTGCGCTCGGCAGATTTGTTTCGCGTCGCGAACTGCCTTCTTTGATTCGATCCGACTATGGGACCAATTTCAAGGGTACCGATAGGTATTTAAGGGAGGTTTACGAATTTTTGGATAGGAGTAATGTTGAAATCGGCTCCACACTTGTGTCCCCTATCTTCTGATGCGAATGATTTGGAAGCCCTTACGCCGGGCCATTTTTTGATCGGCAGACCCCTTAACGCCCTGCCTGAATATCCGTATTTAGATATAAATTCCGGACGGCTCTCGCGATTTGAATTGCTCCAGCAGCTTACGCAGAGTTTTTGGCGCCGTTGGCATTTGGAGTATTTGCATATCTTACAGCAGCGGGTCAAGTGGTCTGACAAGACGAACCCACCGAAGGTCGGAGACCTCGTGTTGATCAAGGACCCAAACCTGCCACCGCTCCGCTGGCGTCTTGGACGCATTGTTGAACTTCATCCGGGGTCGGATGGCGTCCCCAGGCTTGCTGATGTCCTTGTGAGTGACTCTGTTTTGAAGCGCGCAGTCGCTACCCTCTCTCGCCTCCCGCTAGATTGAGTTGTCGGACCGTTTGTTACTGTCCGGGGCGGGGGGATGTTCGTGCCTGTTACCCAAAGGTGGCACTTCTCTGGGCTTTTGATTGAATGAAGACGAATTGTTTTTTGACAGAGGTCAAAACGTCAAAGTAATTGTAGATTGATACTCTGGTGACTTGGCGCCTCGAAAACACATTGTTATTGATATATTGTACCGGTTAACCGTGCTTTGGAAATCAAATTTGTGAAAAGTAGTGCAATCTATGTTATTACATTTATGTACTATAAGCATATCCCCATTCCTACCTATATAATTGATTCCCCTCCTAATTACATATCTAATATATACTTGCCGCCACGCCGCCTTGAACGGCGTTGTTTGTGCGGGTTTGCTGAATTTTGGTAAGTCTTTATTTATTTATTTTAAAAGCAGTGACCTTTCGCTGCGTATGGGCATAACAATACTTATTGCCCGTTCAGTGTTGATCGCCTGGAAACACATTCTTGAAGAAAAACTCTTCTCTTCCATGGTATCAAGGAGGACAGTAAGGAAGATGAAAGGAATAAAGTACTAACAGTGTTATCCACTCACATAAAGATCTCAAATAATAGATTAATTTATATTTATTTTACTTAAGTAGGTAGTTACATATTTATTTATCTTATTTAGAATGTTAGTGCACACTGATTATTTAACTTGTTCATCATCTGATGAATATGAAAGTGCTCAAAGCGATGTTTCACTTACAGACGCCGTTCCTCTAGAAACTAAATTTAAAAATACTTTGTCGAACAATCTTCTTGTCTCAATTTTGTGCATGTTAATGTACAAAGCTTGCTATCTCATTATACAGATTTCTACTCATCTTTCTGCGATGGCATAGTTGATGGCATCTTACTCTTTGAGACTTCGCTTAAACCGTCTATACCGTCCAGCTGCTGCTCGTTGCCTGGTTATATTTTATTCCAAAATGATCGTACCGGCAAGTGTGCTGGTGGTGTAGGTATTTTCCTTCGTAGTCACATATAAGTTAGTGTAGTCTGCTCTTCCCCCTCACAATGTACAAATTCTCTTAAATATTTATTTGTTGAAATATCAGCACACAACTGTAAGATTTTGTTAGGCGTACTATACTGTCCTAGCGATAAAGTTGACTAATTCAAAACACTGGAAGAGGTTCCAGAAACATACACGACTTAACACGAACATGTGATTCTAATGGGCGATTTAAAAACTTGCATCTTAAATTCTGACAAAAGGTCTTTAAAACTTACTGACTTAACTACTTCTTTCAATCTTACTCGTGTTCCCATTTCTAACCCAACTCAGCTTTTACTCAAGAACTCATTTTGCTCTTCAATGTTCATGCCCCTGTACAACCTGTGCAAATCCACCACTTCCCTGCTCCTTGGTTGTCACCTTCAATTAAGCTAATGATGGCGAAGCGAGATAGAGCTAAATGTCGGTACAGAAAGGATCCTACTCAAGAAAACTATTCAACTTACAAACATTTTAGAAACGCCTGTAATCGAATGTGCAGAGATGCAAAACGTAATTATACCTCCAAACTGTTCCTATTTTTCTTTCAAACAGGTCTCAGTAGAGACCGTAATAAAGTCTATTCAGGCAATATCTACTTAGGCAATTGGAAATGACAGCCTTAGTTTGGACATGATTTTGCCAGTGTTGGAAGAAGTTGCTGGTACACATATAGTTAATTTCTCCCTCTCCAGTAACGTCTTTCCTTCGCAATAGAAAAAGGCTTTCGTAATCCCTCTTCCTAAAACTGCCAATCCTCTTACATACTCCCACTATCGTCCCATTTCGATACTTCATAAAGTTACACAAGTTACACAAGACAATAGTCAACAAGTACAAGCAACTTTTACGCTAACTTTTACGCTGACATTTGTTTCTTGGAAGTATCCGAGGAACTTCTTGACAAGCTTGAACTCATACATCCGTCGTCGCCACGACCTACATATTTTAACAACACTTTACAAAATCCTGAATGAAGCTAATTCTCCAAACTATCTCAGTTCGCGGTTCCAAAGATAACCACCCTCCACGCAACCGAGAAGGTCATGTCATATTAAGACATTAGTTAGCTGAAAAATGATCTGAAAGATGAATTTTGATCGGCAGACCCCTTAACGCCCTGCCTGAATATCCGTATTTAGATATAAATTCCGGACGGCTCTCGCGATTTGAATTGCTCCAGCAGCTTACGCAGAGTTTTTGGCGCCGTTGGCATTTGGAGTATTTGCATATCTTACAGCAGCGGGTCAAGTGGTCTGACAAGACGAACCCACCGAAGGTCGGAGACCTCGTGTTGATCAAGGACCCAAACCTGCCACCGCTCCGCTGGCGTCTTGGACGCATTGTTGAACTTCATCCGGGGTCGGATGGCGTCCCCAGGCTTGCTGATGTCCTTGTGAGTGACTCTGTTTTGAAGCGCGCAGTCGCTACCCTCTCTCGCCTCCCGCTAGATTGAGTTGTCGGACCGTTTGTTACTGTCCGGGGCGGAGGGATGTTCGTGCCAGTTACCCAAAGGTGGCACTTCTCTGGGCTTTTGATTGAATGAAGACGAATTGTTTTTTGACAGAGGTCAAAACGTCAAAGTAATTGTAGATTGATACTCTGGTGACTTGGCGCCTCGAAAACACATTGTTATTGATATATTGTACCGGTTAACCGTGCTTTGGAAATCAAATTTGTGAAAAGTAGTGCAATCTATGTTATTACATTTATGTACTATAAGCATATCCCCATTCCTACCTATATAATTGATTCCCCTCCTAATTACATATCTAATATATACTTGCCGCCACGCCGCCTTGAACGGCGTTGTTTGTGCGGGTTTGCTGAATTTTGGTAAGTCTTTATTTATTTATTTTAAAAGCAGTGACCTTTCGCTGCGTATGGGCATAACAATACTTATTGCCCGTTCAGTGTTGATCGCCTGGAAACACATTCTTGAAGAAAAACTCTTCTCTTCCATGGTATCAAGGAGGACAGTAAGGAAGATGTAAGGAATAAAGTACTAACAGTGTTATCCACTCACATAAAGATCTCAAATAATAGATTAATTTATATTTATTTTACTTAAGTAGGTAGTTACATATTTATTTATCTTATTTAGAATGTTAGTGCACACTGATTATTTAACTTGTTCATCATCTGATGAATATGAAAGTGCTCAAAGCGATGTTTCACTTACAGACGCCGTTCCTCTAGAAACTAAATTTAAAAATACTTTGTCGAACAATCTTCTTGTCTCAATTTTGTGCATGTTAATGTACAAAGCTTGCTATCTCATTATACAGATTTCTACTCATCTTTCTGCGATGGCATAGTTGATGGAATCTTACTCTTTGAGACTTCGCTTAAACCGTCTATACCGTCCAGCTGCTGCTCGTTGCCTGGTTATATTTTATTCCAAAATGATCGTACCGGCAAGTGTGCTGGTGGTGTAGGTATTTTCCTTCGTAGTCACATATAAGTTAGTGTAGTCTGCTCTTCCCCCTCACAATGTACAAATTCTCTTAAATATTTATTTGTTGAAATATCAGCACACAACTGTAAGATTTTGTTAGGCGTACTATACTGTCCTAGCGATAAAGTTGACTAATTCAAAACACTGGAAGAGGTTCCAGAAACATACACGACTTAACACGAACATGTGATTCTAATGGGCGATTTAAAAACTTGCATCTTAAATTCTGACAAAAGGTCTTTAAAACTTACTGACTTAACTACTTCTTTCAATCTTACTCGTGTTCCCATTTCTAACCCAACTCAGCTTTTACTCAAGAACTCATTTTGCTCTTCAATGTTCATGCCCCTGTACAACCTGTGCAAATCCACCACTTCCCTGCTCCTTGGTTGTCACCTTCAATTAAGCTAATGATGGCGAAGCGAGATAGAGCTAAATGTCGGTACAGAAAGGATCCTACTCAAGAAAACTATTCAACTTACAAACATTTTAGAAACGCCTGTAATCGAATGTGCAGAGATGCAAAACGTAATTATACCTCCAAACTGTTCCTATTTTTCTTTCAAACAGGTCTCAGTAGAGACCGTAATAAAGTCTATTCAGGCAATATCTACTTAGGCAATTGGAAATGACAGCCTTAGTTTGGACATGATTTTGCCAGTGTTGGAAGAAGTTGCTGGTACACATATAGTTAATTTCTCCCTCTCCAGTAACGTCTTTCCTTCGCAATAGAAAAAGGCTTTCGTAATCCCTCTTCCTAAAACTGCCAATCCTCTTACATACTCCCACTATCGTCCCATTTCGATACTTCATAAAGTTACACAAGTTACACAAGACAATAGTCAACAAGTACAAGCAACTTTTACGCTAACTTTTACGCTGACATTTGTTTCTTGGAAGTATCCGAGGAACTTCTTGACAAGCTTGAACTCATACATCCGTCGTCGCCACGACCTACATATTTTAACAACACTTTACAAAATCCTGAATGAAGCTAATTCTCCAAACTATCTCAGTTCGCGGTTCCAAAGATAACCACCCTCCACGCAACCGAGAAGGTCATGTCATATTAAGACATTAGTTAGCTGAAAAATGATCTGAAAGATGAATTTTGATCGGCAGACCCCTTAACGCCCTGCCTGAATATCCGTATTTAGATATAAATTCCGGACGGCTCTCGCGATTTGAATTGCTCCAGCAGCTTACGCAGAGTTTTTGGCGCCGTTGGCATTTGGAGTATTTGCATATCTTACAGCAGCGGGTCAAGTGGTCTGACAAGACGAACCCACCGAAGGTCGGAGACCTCGTGTTGATCAAGGACCCAAACCTGCCACCGCTCCGCTGGCGTCTTGGACGCATTGTTGAACTTCATCCGGGGTCGGATGGCGTCCCCAGGCTTGCTGATGTCCTTGTGAGTGACTCTGTTTTGAAGCGCGCAGTCGCTACCCTCTCTCGCCTCCCGCTAGATTGAGTTGTCGGACCGTTTGTTACTGTCCGGGGCGGAGGGATGTTCGTGCCAGTTACCCAAAGGTGGCACTTCTCTGGGCTTTTGATTGAATGAAGACGAATTGTTTTTTGACAGAGGTCAAAACGTCAAAGTAATTGTAGATTGATACTCTGGTGACTTGGCGCCTCGAAAACACATTGTTATTGATATATTGTACCGGTTAACCGTGCTTTGGAAATCAAATTTGTGAAAAGTAGTGCAATCTATGTTATTACATTTATGTACTATAAGCATATCCCCATTCCTACCTATATAATTGATTCCCCTCCTAATTACATATCTAATATATACTTGCCGCCACGCCGCCTTGAACGGCGTTGTTTGTGCGGGTTTGCTGAATTTTGGTAAGTCTTTATTTATTTATTTTAAAAGCAGTGACCTTTCGCTGCGTATGGGCATAACAATACTTATTGCCCGTTCAGTGTTGATCGCCTGGAAACACATTCTTGAAGAAAAACTCTTCTCTTCCATGGTATCAAGGAGGACAGTAAGGAAGATGTAAGGAATAAAGTACTAACAGTGTTATCCACTCACATAAAGATCTCAAATAATAGATTAATTTATATTTATTTTACTTAAGTAGGTAGTTACATATTTATTTATCTTATTTAGAATGTTAGTGCACACTGATTATTTAACTTGTTCATCATCTGATGAATATGAAAGTGCTCAAAGCGATGTTTCACTTACAGACGCCGTTCCTCTAGAAACTAAATTTAAAAATACTTTGTCGAACAATCTTCTTGTCTCAATTTTGTGCATGTTAATGTACAAAGCTTGCTATCTCATTATACAGATTTCTACTCATCTTTCTGCGATGGCATAGTTGATGGAATCTTACTCTTTGAGACTTCGCTTAAACCGTCTATACCGTCCAGCTGCTGCTCGTTGCCTGGTTATATTTTATTCCAAAATGATCGTACCGGCAAGTGTGCTGGTGGTGTAGGTATTTTCCTTCGTAGTCACATATAAGTTAGTGTAGTCTGCTCTTCCCCCTCACAATGTACAAATTCTCTTAAATATTTATTTGTTGAAATATCAGCACACAACTGTAAGATTTTGTTAGGCGTACTATACTGTCCTAGCGATAAAGTTGACTAATTCAAAACACTGGAAGAGGTTCCAGAAACATACACGACTTAACACGAACATGTGATTCTAATGGGCGATTTAAAAACTTGCATCTTAAATTCTGACAAAAGGTCTTTAAAACTTACTGACTTAACTACTTCTTTCAATCTTACTCGTGTTCCCATTTCTAACCCAACTCAGCTTTTACTCAAGAACTCATTTTGCTCTTCAATGTTCATGCCCCTGTACAACCTGTGCAAATCCACCACTTCCCTGCTCCTTGGTTGTCACCTTCAATTAAGCTAATGATGGCGAAGCGAGATAGAGCTAAATGTCGGTACAGAAAGGATCCTACTCAAGAAAACTATTCAACTTACAAACATTTTAGAAACGCCTGTAATCGAATGTGCAGAGATGCAAAACGTAATTATACCTCCAAACTGTTCCTATTTTTCTTTCAAACAGGTCTCAGTAGAGACCGTAATAAAGTCTATTCAGGCAATATCTACTTAGGCAATTGGAAATGACAGCCTTAGTTTGGACATGATTTTGCCAGTGTTGGAAGAAGTTGCTGGTACACATATAGTTAATTTCTCCCTCTCCAGTAACGTCTTTCCTTCGCAATAGAAAAAGGCTTTCGTAATCCCTCTTCCTAAAACTGCCAATCCTCTTACATACTCCCACTATCGTCCCATTTCGATACTTCATAAAGTTACACAAGTTACACAAGACAATAGTCAACAAGTACAAGCAACTTTTACGCTAACTTTTACGCTGACATTTGTTTCTTGGAAGTATCCGAGGAACTTCTTGACAAGCTTGAACTCATACATCCGTCGTCGCCACGACCTACATATTTTAACAACACTTTACAAAATCCTGAATGAAGCTAATTCTCCAAACTATCTCAGTTCGCGGTTCCAAAGATAACCACCCTCCACGCAACCGAGAAGGTCATGTCATATTAAGACATTAGTTAGCTGAAAAATGATCTGAAAGATGAATTTTGATCGGCAGACCCCTTAACGCCCTGCCTGAATATCCGTATTTAGATATAAATTCCGGACGGCTCTCGCGATTTGAATTGCTCCAGCAGCTTACGCAGAGTTTTTGGCGCCGTTGGCATTTGGAGTATTTGCATATCTTACAGCAGCGGGTCAAGTGGTCTGACAAGACGAACCCACCGAAGGTCGGAGACCTCGTGTTGATCAAGGACCCAAACCTGCCACCGCTCCGCTGGCGTCTTGGACGCATTGTTGAACTTCATCCGGGGTCGGATGGCGTCCCCAGGCTTGCTGATGTCCTTGTGAGTGACTCTGTTTTGAAGCGCGCAGTCGCTACCCTCTCTCGCCTCCCGCTAGATTGAGTTGTCGGACCGTTTGTTACTGTCCGGGGCGGAGGGATGTTCGTGCCAGTTACCCAAAGGTGGCACTTCTCTGGGCTTTTGATTGAATGAAGACGAATTGTTTTTTGACAGAGGTCAAAACGTCAAAGTAATTGTAGATTGATACTCTGGTGACTTGGCGCCTCGAAAACACATTGTTATTGATATATTGTACCGGTTAACCGTGCTTTGGAAATCAAATTTGTGAAAAGTAGTGCAATCTATGTTATTACATTTATGTACTATAAGCATATCCCCATTCCTACCTATATAATTGATTCCCCTCCTAATTACATATCTAATATATACTTGCCGCCACGCCGCCTTGAACGGCGTTGTTTGTGCGGGTTTGCTGAATTTTGGTAAGTCTTTATTTATTTATTTTAAAAGCAGTGACCTTTCGCTGCGTATGGGCATAACAATACTTATTGCCCGTTCAGTGTTGATCGCCTGGAAACACATTCTTGAAGAAAAACTCTTCTCTTCCATGGTATCAAGGAGGACAGTAAGGAAGATGTAAGGAATAAAGTACTAACAGTGTTATCCACTCACATAAAGATCTCAAATAATAGATTAATTTATATTTATTTTACTTAAGTAGGTAGTTACATATTTATTTATCTTATTTAGAATGTTAGTGCACACTGATTATTTAACTTGTTCATCATCTGATGAATATGAAAGTGCTCAAAGCGATGTTTCACTTACAGACGCCGTTCCTCTAGAAACTAAATTTAAAAATACTTTGTCGAACAATCTTCTTGTCTCAATTTTGTGCATGTTAATGTACAAAGCTTGCTATCTCATTATACAGATTTCTACTCATCTTTCTGCGATGGCATAGTTGATGGAATCTTACTCTTTGAGACTTCGCTTAAACCGTCTATACCGTCCAGCTGCTGCTCGTTGCCTGGTTATATTTTATTCCAAAATGATCGTACCGGCAAGTGTGCTGGTGGTGTAGGTATTTTCCTTCGTAGTCACATATAAGTTAGTGTAGTCTGCTCTTCCCCCTCACAATGTACAAATTCTCTTAAATATTTATTTGTTGAAATATCAGCACACAACTGTAAGATTTTGTTAGGCGTACTATACTGTCCTAGCGATAAAGTTGACTAATTCAAAACACTGGAAGAGGTTCCAGAAACATACACGACTTAACACGAACATGTGATTCTAATGGGCGATTTAAAAACTTGCATCTTAAATTCTGACAAAAGGTCTTTAAAACTTACTGACTTAACTACTTCTTTCAATCTTACTCGTGTTCCCATTTCTAACCCAACTCAGCTTTTACTCAAGAACTCATTTTGCTCTTCAATGTTCATGCCCCTGTACAACCTGTGCAAATCCACCACTTCCCTGCTCCTTGGTTGTCACCTTCAATTAAGCTAATGATGGCGAAGCGAGATAGAGCTAAATGTCGGTACAGAAAGGATCCTACTCAAGAAAACTATTCAACTTACAAACATTTTAGAAACGCCTGTAATCGAATGTGCAGAGATGCAAAACGTAATTATACCTCCAAACTGTTCCTATTTTTCTTTCAAACAGGTCTCAGTAGAGACCGTAATAAAGTCTATTCAGGCAATATCTACTTAGGCAATTGGAAATGACAGCCTTAGTTTGGACATGATTTTGCCAGTGTTGGAAGAAGTTGCTGGTACACATATAGTTAATTTCTCCCTCTCCAGTAACGTCTTTCCTTCGCAATAGAAAAAGGCTTTCGTAATCCCTCTTCCTAAAACTGCCAATCCTCTTACATACTCCCACTATCGTCCCATTTCGATACTTCATAAAGTTACACAAGTTACACAAGACAATAGTCAACAAGTACAAGCAACTTTTACGCTAACTTTTACGCTGACATTTGTTTCTTGGAAGTATCCGAGGAACTTCTTGACAAGCTTGAACTCATACATCCGTCGTCGCCACGACCTACATATTTTAACAACACTTTACGAAATCCTGAATGAAGCTAATTCTCCAAACTATCTCAGTTCGCGGTTCCAAAGATAACCACCCTCCACGCAACCGAGAAGGTCATGTCATATTAAGACATTAGTTTATATTTTTAATTTTTTAATAGCAACACCACCTTCAAACATAGATCGTTTACGGTTCGTGCAACTGCTTTGTGGAATAAGCTGCCAAAAACTATATGAGATAGTCTATCGATAGTCCAAATTTCAAAAGAAAATTAAAAGTACACCTTCTATCACAAACATAATTGTTTTTATCACCACTCAACACTTGTGTACATCGCATGTATATGAATATTATGTATAGTATTTATTTATTATATATTATTAATAATATGTAAGTTATATTTTCATAAAGTATGTTTTGTATATTTTATATATTTTTTTTACTATGTTTTATTCATGCGCCTGCTTTACTCAAAATATCACACAGTCATGGGTTGGCTGGAAGAGATTTCTTAAAAAAGATATGTTCACCTTTGCAAACTTTAGTTTATTTAAGTGTATTTGTATCGTTTTTTTTAAGTGCCATTAAGAATATAATTCGTTTGATTCCTAATTATAAAATGTTTACTTATGATAGTATTAAATAATCATTTGCTTAATATAATTTACTGAACTTAGCTCTTACGTGAACGTGAGAAATAGCTCTCTTTGTCTCTTCATAAACTCATTATACTCAAATTTTACTGCCTCAACAGAGTCGTGAAAGCCAAGCGTAATGAGAAGAAAAGTTTTACGTAGATAAGTAAGTCAAAGTTTGTTAAGAAAATGTCCCGACATACTAAGTGCCGAGTTAGTTTGAAGTGTCTAATAGTTGTGTAGTCACTTTTGGGACTGTTGTTCCAAGTACCAAATTGAGTCGTGAAAGACCTATTTGTACTGAAAGATCGTAGAATTATAAATGGTAATAAATGAAACAGAGGTGCATATCGAAACGTTTTATGTTAGAGAATTAATCATAGTGAATGTTATCAATGTATCTCTTTTAATTCATCTTTGGTACTCAATATCTTTCATACCGAAGATACCCATATTAAGAGCCCACTGTCAAAAAATATAACTTCATAACGCACTGCCCTTTTCCGCGCGCCCCTCACGCACCCCTCACGCTACACTCGTCATTAAACATTTAAGATTTGAATTTCGCGCCAATGGCGCCATCGCAGGTCAACAGCGTTCAATGTTAAGGAACAAGAAATCTACGGAGTCGCAACAACTGTTATTAAAAGTATTTTTATAATCTCTTAATATTGTTTAGTGAAAAAATGTTAAATGTTTGAATGTCAGTGTTTCATTAATTATAAGTAAGTACCTACCTAACGTGTTATATTTTTGTATTTTTTTTAATGTGATTAATTGTAGTTATTGTTGAGTTGTTCCTTTATCATAATTTGATCGACTTTAATAATTTGTTATATTTATGTTGAATTCAATGGCATTACTTATACATAGTAACTAACATATAAAAAAACGGAGTTTGAACTTAATAATGTATAAAGGTATAATTTACTTTACAAAAGAAAAAAAAAAACAATCTTTTACAATTCCGAAAAATCCAATCTTCGTTGTCGAACTGGTTGACTATGAAGAAATAAAACGTCATCAATACTATTAACAAATGGTTGAATATTGATCGTCGACAAGGTTGGTGTGGAAACATTTACTATTGATGGGTCTCGAATACTTTTTGTTGGGTTGCGAGGATCCACCAATTCAGGCAACAAACACTCCATATGAAATGAGACAAGTGTGAGTACCATTTCTTTCTTCCAAAACTGGTCGTCCTTTTCTAATACTTCAATTTTTCAACTTATTGTCCCCATAACATATAGCTAAGAGACATTTAGTTTTCTTTGCGATATGCATTTGACGTTGGACTTGGAAGTACCAATCAGACTTTTTGTTTATTTTCACCTGGAATAAGAATCGAATCAAAATATTTGAAACTCAAAAAAACTGTAAGCAAACATTTTTATGATAATTAATAAGTGTTTGCCTGTAAGTGTGAATACCAAAATTGTCATGTCTATTTAAGAAGTGTATTTAAATATTTAAGCAATATCTGGAACGCTCAGTATTTACCTAATGTAGATTAAAACATATTGAAAAAAAAAACTATTTTTTTGTAATAAAAAATCGAATTATAGATTCTAGGACAGGATAAGAGATTATGATGAGTCTTGTCGGATTTATAATTTGTATCCCTACAAGAAAGGAGAGTTTTGACGAACATGAATTTTTTGCATGAATTCAACCTTCCGTATGCAACATACGTAGTAACTTTTATCAGAACTCAGTCATATTTACATCTAACGCAAATAATTAAATAAGTAAATAAATAAGCAAATAAGTAAATAATTGTATCAAACTACAGATTCTTAAAATAAACAAAGAGTGAAAAAATCAGCAAAAATTATTAATATTAATGATGACATACTTTATATATACAGGGTGTCCAAAAAACGACTCGTTTGGATGACACTGGAGATAGATGGACCTTAGGACTATCTGATAACGAGAACACTATGTTTAGAAAAAGAGTGAAATTTCCTTATGTTCTTGAATTTAATTGAGTTTTTGGAAAGTAATTTCTGAAAATTTATTCTTTTTAAATGTCAAAAACGTAACTTTTAACTGATCTAAAAAATATTGTATGTTGATTATATAAGGAATAAGGAGTTTGACTTCCTGAAAAAAATTTACTTTTACACAACCTATGAAGGGTTTCAAAGATAGCTAAAACTACAGATTTAAAAAAATAGGTATGATCATTTTTTAGGGACAAAAACAACTTCAATAACGTATGAATTTTTCATACCGAATTAGTCGAAGAGAGTGGTTCTTGTAAATTTTCGCCTATGTTTGTATTACAAATATTATCTTTGCCACTGTTTTGAAATGAGATTTCGGGAAGCAAATTATCGTTATCTATTGTATCCAAATTTGCGATCTCCTAAAAAACAACTTATTATATGAGAACACAAATATTTTACACTGACGATGATAGACTTTTACTATGCAGTGTGTGGCTTGACATATAGTAATACATTAGGAATTAATACTTGACATATAGGAACGGTATCCTTCTATCAATTTAAATTACCATATCAGTTCTCGACTTCGATCGACTATAGATCGATTGGTCTGGTCAAACCCTAAATAATAGAGATAACGAATTTTCGATTGCCATTTTTTGTAAATTTTGTTAGTAATTAAAATAATTGAAGATTTCATGGTATTCCTTTCATTCAATTAACCAAGTATGCTAGAGAGATTTCATCCTTGCAATTGACCCTAACGATCGACGCAATAAAAATATTTTTTTACGGATTTTAGTCGGTTTGATTCTCGGGTGAGGCGAGCGAACTTTCGAAAATCTTTGAATGCGGCTTTATTTCTTTTCCGAAATAAAGGAATATTTCGTTTGAGTAAAATTTGTTATCTCTATTATTTAGAGTACCTACTTTCCCTCCAGGTGGAATAAAAAAATCCACCCTGTATAACTAAAAAAGCTATAAAATATTATTTAATGAAAGATTATTTTCAACTTAAGATACTAAATAACACTAAAAATAAAATTCTAAATAAATAATCTACAGGGTTAATTTTAACATTTTTTTTATAAAATTTTAATAAAATTAACCCTGTATAGTAATGACCAAAATTATAAATATAAAAAAAAACTTTATTATTTACACTGCCAAATAGAGTACCTACGTATACAATCTAAACTAAATCAAAGCTACAGAGAAAAATTAGCTAAAACTAGAAAAACGAGCCATTATAAAAAGTAAAAACTACAGAGAAAATCATTATGTCACATACTTCTTGTTCACTCATTGGAGCTGTGGTATTATTAGGCATTATAAAACTATTTGTTGGTATGTTTACAATCTTTGTGTAAAAATTAATTTGATATAAGAATATATTTTTCAAAAAATTAATTGTATCTTTACTAACCGGTACGGTGAATTAAAAAAAAAAACAATATTATTTAGTGATATCAGTAAAAGTATAAAATAAGTAAATAGATTAACCTTTTAACCGTAAGTAAATTAGTTAGTTCAAATGACGACTCCACTGTGCCAAAGAGGGCTCTGTGCCAAAGACTTTTTAGTTCTGAAAAATATTGTTGATAAGGCAATAAAAACTATTTTTTTCATATCGTAATATTGATACATAATATTTAAATACATTGAATCTCGTACTAGACTAAATCGTCACGAATTGCATAAAAAACGGCGATGTATGTCTACATCGCATTTTTATATTTGCATCCTACTCACATCGCTTTCTTTTCGTCAGAGGCATAGGTCAGGCTAATCTGGTAGCGATCGACAGTTTCATACAAATTCACATGCCGTCCATTATAAGTAGACCTCCGTCAGTCAATACCTCATCTTGCAACCTTAATTTAGTTATCATGTTTTAATATAAATAGTTTCAAAACCAACTATTGGTTTTTGAACCGATAAATGGACTAGCGCGCTATCCCTGCCGCTTAGATATAATGTTTTTATTTCCCATTATAGTCAATTATAAATTTGTACTATGTATTTTAATCCCTTATCGTACGTAAGCTTAGCACTGCCGACGACAAAGTGATACGTGTTCCCCCTTCGACGAACCGAGCGGCACTGGGCTGTCGATCCCATGAACGATCAATATAAGGTCTTTTCCAGTGGACGTAAAGGTTAGAATTGCTTGTTCTGTTTTAACACTTTTAGCTCGGAACTAGAGGACGTAAGTCTCAAAACCTGTTTTTGCTTCTTGTAACGATTGTGTACATTTTATTGAAAATATTGTTTGACAGCTTTTTAAAACGATATAATATCTTACACTCAGAAAAATTTCATGTAGTTTGCTCCGGCAGTTTAAGAGATATATCGAGAAATCTCTAAAAAACACCTCTTTTTCAAATAAAAAAAGTATCGAACAAAAATTTGAAAAGTACAATTTGCTTTAATACAACAAAAAGAAAAAGATATGAATAATCATTCCTCTAAATTTTGGAAACATCGAACTGCAATACAATAAAGCAAATCACTTCAAAGTCATAAGATTCTTGAAAGCAAAACCTTAATAATCCTGGTCTAATCAAAACGTTTACCTGGAAGAGATCACTCTTAAGAGATCACTCATAATACCCATATATTTTTGTTATATCAAATATATTTATTTCAAAATGCCTACAGTACTTAATTTTATATTAAAAATCCAAAAGTATTTATGATTCCCTTCGATAGATTTAAGGATACGGTAATCAAGTGTTGTGTGCAAGAAGATGGAATTCCCTGTGTATAACATGTTATTGTGTATTTTTAAAAGATGTTATTTCTTGCCATTTCTTCTAAACATATCGACTTTCCAAAGTGGTGGTAGATTCATTTTAATTTAAAAATAATTTGACGAGTTTCAAGTGTATGTAAATATCTACGAACTAAAGAAATTTTTGACTTTGACTTCGAATATCTGTGACGATCGCCCTAGCTAGATAATTTTATATTATTTATATGGAGAGCTCCAGTTCCATTTCAAATTTACCTTTCAGCAATTCATGTTTCAGTGTGTACGACACGCACTACATTCATTAAAAACTAGTAATCATGTAGGTAATAGTTGAAATTCTAATTTATTACAATTTAGCCAAAAAAATATGATGGTCTGCATATACAGTAAGAATTACTTTCGAAACCTTATTTATTTATAACGAGCAATTGTTTTTGATCGAATAAAAAATCAAGTATCTTCGATGTTTTATTTATTGTTTAATGTGTTAAAGAGAGAATTAGTATATTCATTCTAGATTTTATTGCGGCAAAATTTATAATTTTTTGAAACAGCTGCCATGTTATACCTATATAAGAGTACATTAAAATGCACGACTCTCTCACTACCCCCGCCTTTGGCTTCACCTCCTCCCACCCCTTGAAGAGTTCCGTTTTACAGATTTTCTCATTTTTCAGGAAAACTATAACTATATATAACTATACAAGCTAGGACAAAATTGTTAAAGATTTTAAAGTATTAAATTACCTACAAATAAGTACTAATATTCATTATGATACGAGTTATATTTTCCATGATATGGTGCGTCAAAGTTTACTTAAAATTTGCACTTAGCAAAAGTGAAACATTTTAAACATAGGAAAAAATCATGATTACTAGTTTTTAATGAATGTAGTGCGCGTCGTATACACTGAAACATGAATTGCTGTAAGGTAAATTTGAAATGGAACTGGAGCTCTACATATAAATAATATAAAATTATCTAGCTAGGGCGATCGTCACAGATATTCGAAGTCAAAGTCAAAAAATTCTTTAGTTCGTAGATATTTACATACACTTGAAACTCGTCAAATTATTTTTAAATTAAAATGAATCTACCACCACTTTGGAAAGTCGATATGTTTAGAAGAAATGGCAAGAAATAACATCTTTTAAAAATACACAATAACATGTTATACACAGGGAATTCCATCTTCTTGCACACAACACTTGATTACCGTATCCTTAAATCTATCGAAGGGAATCATAAATACTTTTGGATTTTTAATATAAAATTAAGTACTGTAGGCATTTTGAAATAGGTAAATATATTTGATATAACAAAAATATATGGGTATTATGAGTGATCTCTTAAGAGTGATCTCTTCCAGGTAAACGTTTTGATTAGACCAGGATTATTAATATGGGTGTCTTCGGTATGAAAGATATTGAGTATCAAAGATGAATTAAAAGAGATACATTGATAACATTCACTAAGATTAATTCTCTAACATAAAACGTTTTCGACATGCACCTCTGTTTCATTTATTACCATTTATGATTCTACGATTTTCAGTACAAATGGGTCTTTCACGACTCAATTTGGTACTTGGAACAACAGTCCCAAAAGTGACTACACAACTATTAGACACTTCAAACTAACTCGGCACTTAGTATGTCGGGACATTTTCTTAACAAACTTTGACTTACTTATCTACGTAAAACTTTTCTTCTCATTACGCTTGGCTTTCACGACTCTGTTGAGGCAGTAAAATTTGAGTATAATGAGTTTATGAAGAGACAAAGAGAGCTATTTCTCACGTTCACGTAAGAGCTAAGTTCAGTAAATTATATTAAGCAAATGATTATTTAATACTATCATAAGTAAACATTTTATAATTAGGAATCAAACGAATTATATTCTTAATGGCACTTAAAAAAAACGATACAAATACACTTAAATAAACTAAAGTTTGCAAAGGTGAACATATCTTTTTTAAGAAATCTCTTCCAGCCAACCCATGACTGTGTGATATTTTGAGGGAAGCAGGTGCATGGATAAAACATAGTAAAAAAAATATATCTATACTAATATTATAAAGAGGAAACCTTTGTATTTTTGTATGTTTGTATTGAATAGGCTCAAAAACTATCGGACCGATTTCAAAATTTCTTTTACCATTACTTAGAGGAATTCTTCCGAATCCGTATTGGCTACTTTTTATCCCGAAAATTCCGAGGGTAAAACCGCGCGCAACAGCTAGTAAAATATACAAAACATACTTTATGAAAATATAACTTACATTTTATAAATAACGAGCGTTTGCCCGCGACTTCGTACACGCATAAACTCAAAAGTCCTATTTTCCGTTCCCGTGGGAATTCCGGGAATTCCTTCCATAATACACACAGTTACTTATTGAGGAACCTTTATATCAAGTATCACATCCGTGCACTCAAGGGATGGAATTTTTTCATACAAACTAAAACATCAAATATTTCCCGTTCCCGTGGGAATTTCGGGAATTCCTTTCATTACACAACCAGACACACATTGAAAAACCTTTACACCGAGTTTCACATCGGTGCACTCAAGGAATAAGATTTTTCATACAAACTAAAAAGTCCTATATTTCCCGTTCCCGTGGGAATTTCGGGAATTCCTTCCTTAGTGCACCCCTACATCCCCTAAAGAATGTACGTTCCAAATTTCAGCTCTCTAAGCCCAGTAGTTACGGCTGTACGTTGTCTGTCAGTCACTCAGTCACTCAGTACCTCAGCCACTCAGTCACTCAGTCAGTAACGGAACAGTTTTATATATATTGATTGATATACAATAAATAAATATATACATATACATGCGATGTACACAAGTGTTGAGGGGTGATAAAAACAATTATGTTTGTGAGAGAAGGCGTGCTTTTAATTTTCTTTTGAAAGTTGATATCGATGGACTATCTCATATAGTTTTTGGCAGCTTATTCCACAAAGCAGTTGCACGAACCGTAAACGATTAATGTTTGAATAAGTGGTGTTGCTATTAAAAAAAATAAAAAATTAAACTAATGTCTTAATATGACATGACCTTCTCGGTTGCGTGGAGGGTGGTTATCTTTGGAACTGCGAACTGAGATAGTTTGGAGAATTAGGTTCATTCAGGATTTTGTAAAGTGTTGTTAAAATATGTAGGTCGTGGCGACGACGGATGTATGAGTTCAAGCTTGTCAAGAAGTTCCTCGGATACTTCCAAGAAACAAATGTCAGCGTAATCTAAGGTCGGCAGCAGAGATTGAGCAAGCATAATTTTTGTTTTAAATGGCAAGAAGAATTGAAGTCTTTGTAAGGAGTGGAATTTGAAGTGCATACTTTTGCTTACATCAGCAACATGTGAGGCCCACGTCGTATTACAATCGATTATAAGGCCTAATTTTTTTACTTTTTGTGAGTAAGGTAGAGCGATACTGTCATATACTAAGGATGGAATTTTACTATAGTCCAATCTGCCTCTACGTCTACTGCTACCAAAAATCATGCCTTGCGATTATAAGCCTTTAAACCTGTTACCTTGAGAAAAGACTTCCGCAATAGAGAATTCACGATAAGCTAGTGACTATCTTCCTACCTGTACTTCCGAATACCATGGGGAAGTATCTTTGGGGCAACACTAGTAGTAGTTGTATACAAACTACCTACGCCATGAAAAATATAATATATAATATTATAAATATAATATTATCTTTGCAGTATCACAGTTCTCATGTCACTGCCAAAAGAAACTTTAATGATATTTAAATGCATAACAACGAACAGAAGGTCAGGGCACCCTCGAACTTCCAAAACGAAACATATTTCCTCTTCCATTAGACTTATTACGCAATCTTATTATGCTCTTACGCTATGCGCCCACTCTTGTTCTGACACATTTCTCTCTGTATTCCTAAAAATAGAATCTGGAGAAACTATTAAGTTCCTGGAAGTCGCATACAATAAAACCAAGCCGACGCACAGTGAATCACCTAGAACATGCTAGCTGGACAAAATTATTTTATCGGTTTATGTCATTACTTTAGGCGTGAAAATATTCATTTTAATGTTTTTTGAGGTTTTTAGTTAAATTAAACATGTTTTATACGAAATAAACATTTATTATAAAAAACCCAAGTGTAAGTACCATGAGTAAAGGTAAAAATATTAATAATAATAACATTAAAGAAACATGCGTAATTTAACTTAATTACATTACTTAACATAAACAACTATTGATAAATACATTAAAAAAAACTTTAAAATACATTACAAAACATTAAAAAGCTTTAAAATATATTTGATGGATGAGCTTCATGTGGTACCTGTGTTGTTGGTATTGCAGGTGGAACTATCAACTCTAGCACTTCAGCAGGTACTTTATCCGTCCTTTTCCTAGGAATTTCTCTAAGCGAGTTTATAAGTTTTATAAGAGATTATAAGAGTTATCAGTTGCATATGTAATAAATCTGTATTCGTGGCAACACGAGACTGCTTTCTGCTTTGGTGCTCACGAAATCTACGACAGTCTTTATTTCGGGCTTCTTGCAATTCTTCCTATAGATGTCCTATTGGAACAATGCAGCATTTTATAACTTCTGTACTGTGCGATTAGATGATAAACGATTAGCCACTTCATCAGCTGTCGTCAGCTCACTAGCACTCCGCGCTTGCACTAAATCTTCAACTCTACGTTATTTGGTTTTGAAGGATGTTTCTTCAAACTCTTTTTTGATGACGAAGAAGCAGAAGGGCCATGAACACTGATCTCGAGCATTATTTCTAGACCTTCCAACCAATCCTTATATTTAAAAAAAAACCGTTCGAGCGTGTTATTTGATGAAGTCCATTTTTCAGCTAACTTTGCTGAAAATCTTGAATTTTTTATTTCAATGCTCCTCTTTGATTCATGATTTATATCCGTGAAGTTAATTTTATTCAAAATTTAATCTGGTACTTTGGAATTACGGTCCTCTTTTTTATGTTTTCGCCATTCTTCAAAAATTTTAATTTTTGAAGTCGAAAACACGTGTTCTGAAAAAAATAATTTAAAAAGTTTGTGTGGGTTGGGGTGGGTGAATTATATACTGTTTTAAAAATGAAGAGGTGCCTATAAGATAAAAATAAAAATTAGGCTGGGTACATTCGGGGGCAAAAAGTAAAACTCGACGAAAGTTTAAAAAAACAAAAAAAAAACATGAAAAACCATTGCTTATTCAAAAACGACCTGTACACATTGTATCTACTTCAATGATAAAATTAATATGGTGAATCGAAAATACATACCTTCCAAAATTAAATCCATCGCAGACACAGTAAAATAATAATCACAAAATATCATAGGATGTTATCGAAAGCACTGCAAAATTGCAAGTAATTAATTTTATAAAATGCACTTACCTCATTTCCTAACTTCAAAGCCCCTAACCCATCCCTTTCACCTGTTAGCCAGGTATTTTACCTGGAATTCCTACTTTTAGGGTATTGTTAATGATATGTGATAACTAATAAATTAATTCCCGGAATTCAATTTTGTCCAGCTAGCATGTTCTAGGTTCACAGATTTTGCAGATTCACTGTGGCGACGCTTTATGGCCAGCTACAAATCATCAAATGAACCTTCTCATTGTACCCTCCCAATACAAGATGTTTTAACCTTGAAATTCTTCCATCTATCAATAAGTGGCAGACTGTTTATAACACTGTTAATCTGTCAACTCATGCAAAAATGACCCTCGTAATAGTAAAATAAGGTATATTTAGTTCACTCATTCTAGATTTGAATGTATGGGCAATACGGCAAAATTTATAATTTTGTTTTGTTGCTGCTATGTTGTACCTCTATATGAGTACATTGAAATGCCCGAGTCTCCCGCCCCCCCTGCCATCGGCTTCACCCCCTCCCGCCCCTTAAAAGGTTCCGTTTTGCAGATTTTCTCACTTTTCAGGAAAACTAGGACAAAATAATCAAAGATTGAATTATTAAGGATTAAATTACCTACAAATAAGTACTAATATTCATTATGATACGAGTTATATTTTCCATGATATGGTGCGTCAAAGTTTACTTAAAATTTGCACTTAGCAAAAGTGAAACATTTTAAACATAGGAAAAAATTATATTTATTATATTTTACAAGAAATGCTTAGATATTAGTATCTTAATCTAAAACTACTATTATTATTATATTATCTTATTCTTATCTAAAACAAATCAGTATCGTCGTCGTTATTATCGTTTAGAGCTTTGTTGAAGCAACTAAGGCCCTGACAATGTGTGCACATGGTCAAACAACGCAATCCAGCTCTAACACATCCACATCTTTCCCGCAGCCTTTCTTGCAGTTTTAAATATTATTTTAAGTATCGATTGTGGAGCTGGTGGCTTTGTGGTGTGTATAGGTGAAAGGCAATTATTATTATTTTTCCAGCCCCACTTTTCAGGGTTCAATGCGTTTCCTTGCCACAATTGAAGTTGGTGGAAAGTACGCAATGAATGCTGACGAGCTGCGGCTGAAGAGGGTGGTAATTTTGATAATATCACCGTATTGTTCGTAAGATGAACGTATTTGTTAAAGTGGACGTATCGCAACTCGTTCAGACTCTTTTCTCTTTGCTTAGCCCCATACAAGGCCAGAATATATCTTTCTCCTGCTTCTTCTACTTGTTAGTATGACGCTTCCGGGTTATTGAAAATACTTATCGTACCTTGTAAGTCGATTTTTTTACCAAGCAGGATAGACTGTACCTTTCCTTTCCCGTAGAATGCTGACGTTGTATCGCCACCACTATTGCTGTTATTGCCAAAAAATTGCCTTTGTTTCGGTTATACGACTGTCCTCGTTAAATTCGATTTCCGGACACTTTCGGTTTAGCATTCGCCTCAACCTTTCAGAGCTTTTTGTACTTGTAGAGTTTTCGCTGTAGCCGTCGAATACAACGATAACCTTCTCTCCGTAACATTTATGAATGTACCTTACATATGCAGCCTAAATATCGGAGTAGGTGCCTTTTTTTGGCCAAATCACTTTATGAATTAGAGAACCGCCATCTAAAACATCAAATCGATCGCTATCCAGTTTCGGCTCAGGGACTCAGATTAAAAAAGTCGTATTGGGCTGATTTTTTTGTTTTTCTCATCCCTCCATTTTCATTAAACAATGAAAGAGGTACTGTCGATAATTCATGACAAAAACAATCGCGTTCATTGTTTGGGGAGTGGATGGTACAGACAATCCTTTGGAATAGTTGAGTTGTGTCAACTTTATAATATCTCCATTACCAGTTGTTTTATCCGATTTGTTAGATCCATGCTGGACTGGGAGCGAAAGAAAAACATAGAATGTGCCAGTTGCTTCTCTTCCCCGGCATACTGTAAAAGTCAGTTAAGGGACAGAGGTTTAATAGGCGTTTTTGTGGGCGATAGGCTGACCCCCTGTCACTACAATAGCCTCTCTCCATCTTCAGGGTTGTCTGGAAGAGATTGTCTGTAGATGATAAGGCCGCCTATTGTGCACTGTACCTATTATATTTTTAATAAAGTTATGTCTTACTCCATGTGTACAATGAAGAATAAATAAATAGAATACCTTCAAATTTGTCAAACGTGACATCAGATGGTGTTCCTCTGGTGTTCTGCCTATCCCATAAGGGATACAGGCGTGACGTTATGTATGTATGTATGTTAGAATGTGAGATCGTTTTGACGGTAGGTATGAATGCGCTTTAGCTTGAGGTCTCCGAATTTGGTTCCATCTTTTGCCAAATTTGGCGACTCGCGCGGCGGAAGCGACAGCTTTGTGGCTCTGCCAAGAGCGGCAACGTCGCAAATTCCAAACGTGCCCGAGTATTTCTGCTGGTCATGAATTTTCAATCAACTTTGACGCACCATATCTTGGAAACTATAACTCGCATCATAATGAATGTAGTACTCACTTGTAGATAATTTAATACTTAATAATTCAATTTTTGATTATTTTGTCCTAGTTTTCCTGAAAAGTGAGAAAATCTGCAAAACGGAACCTTTTAAGGGGCGGGAGGGGGTGAAGCCGATGGCAGGGGGGGCGGGAGACTCGGGCATTTCAATGTACTCATATAGAGGTACAACATAGCAGCAACAAAACAAAATTATAAATTTTGCCGTATTGCCCATACATTCAAATCTAGAATGAGTGAACTAAATATACCTTATTTTACTATTACGAGGGTCATTTTTGCATGAGTTGACAGATTAACAGTGTTATAAACAGTCTGCCACTTATTGATAGATGGAAGAATTTCAAGGTTAAAACATCTTGTATTGGGAGGGTACAATGAGAAGGTTCATTTGATGATTTGTAGCTGGCCATAAAGCGTCGCCACAGTGAATCTGCAAAATCTGTGAACCTAGAACATGCTAGCTGGACAAAATTGAATTCCGGGAATTAATTTATTAGTTATCACATATCATTAACAATACCCTAAAAGTAGGAATTCCAGGTAAAATACCTGGCTAACAGGTGAAAGGGATGGGTTAGGGGCTTTGAAGTTAGGAAATGAGGTAAGTGCATTTTATAAAATTAATTACTTGCAATTTTGCAGTGCTTTCGATAACATCCTATGATATTTTGTGATTATTATTTTACTGTGTCTGCGATGGATTTAATTTTGGAAGGTATGTATTTTTGATTCACGATATTAATTTTATCATTGAAGTAGATACAATGTGTACAGGTCGTTTTTGAATAAGCAATGGTTTTTCATGTTTTTTAGTAAAACTTTCGTCGAGTTTTACTTTTTGCCCCCGAATGTACCCAGCCTAATTTTTATTTTTATCTTATAGGCACCTCTTCATCTTTAAAACAGTATATAATTCACCCACCCCAACCCAAACAAACTTTTTAAATTATTAATTTCAGAACACGTGTTTTCGACTTCAAAAATTAGAATTTTTGAAGAATGGCGAAAACATAAAAAAGAGGACCGTAATTCCAAAGTACCAAATTAAATTTTGAATAAAATTAACTTCACGGATATAAATCATGAATCAAAGAGGAGCATTGAAATAAAAAATTCAAGATTTTCAGCAAAGTTAGCTGAAAAATGGACTTCATGAAATAACACGCTCGAACGGTTTTTAAATAAATATAAGGATTGGTTGGAAGGTCTAGAAATAATGCTCGAGATCAGTGTTCATGGCCCTTCTGCTTCTTCGTCATCTGAGCAAAATCGATCCACAGGCAGATCGAAAAAAGTGTTTGAAGAAACATCCTTCAAAACCAAATAACGTAGAGTTGAAGATTTAGTGCAAGCGCGGAGTGCTAGTGAGCTGACGACAGCTGATGAAGTGGCTAATCGTTTATCATCTAATCGCACAGTACAGAAGTTATAAAATGCTGCATTGTTCCAATAGGACATCTATAGGAAGAATTGCAAGAAGCCCGAAATAAAGACTGTCGTAGATTTCGTGAGCACCAAAGCAGAAAGCAGTCTCGTGTTGCCACGAATACAGATTTATTACATATGCAACTGATAACTCTTATAAAACTTATAAACTCGCTTAGAGAAATTCCTAGGAAAAGGACGGATAAAGTACCTGCTGAAGTGCTAGAGTTGATAGTTCCACCTGCAATACCAACAACACAGGTACCACATGAAGCTCATCCATCAAACATATTTTAAAGCTTTTTAATGTTTTGTAATGTATTTTTAAGTTTTTTTTAATGTATTTATTAAAAGTTGTTTATGTTAAGTAATGTAATTAAGTTAAATTACGCATGTTTCTTTAATGTTATTATTATTAATATTTTTACCTTTACTCATGGTACTTACACTTGGGTTTTTTATAATAAATGTTTATTTCGTATAAAACATGTTTAATTTAACTAAAAACCTCAAAAAACATTAAAATGAATATTTTCACGCCTAAAGTAATGACATAAACCGATAATATAATTTTGTCCCGCTAGCATGTTCTAGGTGATTCACTGTGCGTCGGCTTGGTTTTATTGTATGCGACTTCCAGGAACTTAATAGTTTCTCCAGATTCTATTTTTAGGAATACAGAGAGAAATGTGTCAGAACAAGAGTGGGCGCATAGCGTAAGAGCATAATAAGATTGCGTAATAATTCTAATGGAAGAGGAAATATGTTTCGTTTTGGAAGTTCGAGGGTGCCCTGACCTTCTGTTCGTTGTTATGCATTTAAATATCATTAAAGTTTCTTTTGGCAGTGACATGAGAACTGTGATACTGCAAAGATAATATTATATATTATATTTTTCATGGCGTAGGTAGTTTGTATACAACTACTACTAGTGTTGCCCCAAGGATACTTCCCCATGGTATTCGGAAGTACAGGTAGGAAGATAGTCACTAGCTTATCGTGAATTCTCTATTGCGGAAGTCTTTTCTCAAGGTAACAGGTTTAAAGGCTTATAAGGGATAACGAGATAAGGTTGGATATTATGAATGCTCAGTGTTTATTTTGAAAAGTAGGGTGGGGTCAGAAACCGTGTCAATATAGTTTTTGCGAGGTCTACGAAAACGGACGTCACATTTTTGATTTCTTAATTTGAATACGGCGAAAGAAATTAATATTTATTTAGCGTAAAGCGCTAAAAACCTAGTCATATTGCGTAACTTACAGATTTTAACGATAACAAAATTTTTTAAAGGTCTTAAAAGTCGAGCTATTTTTTGTATGATATCTTATTTACTTATTATATTATCCTTTCTCCTTGTCAATAGTTTTCTGTTTAAAATATTCGTGTTTTTCTGATGCTGCGCAAAACAATGAAAACAAAGCTAGAGCATTAAACAATGCACAAAAAAAATAATTAAACCCTATTAACTAATTCAATAACAATAAAAATGAATGATGGTTAGGAAGCTTTTATTAATGAGATCAATTTCACTATACCGGAAATTACGAGAATTCTATATCGCACTCTAAACGTGATTGGGGTATTCGGATATATTACTTATGCATTCCTTTTGCAAGGAAGTCACGTCCCGAAAGCTACTTGGCTTGAGTAATTTGGTGTACATGCTTCCTAGTTTATTTATATTTTCTTGATATTATATAGTATTTGCTAGAAGGCCCGAAAGTTACTAAAACATCCTGTTGCAAATAAAAAATAAATTCTATTTTTCTATTTGAAACATAACTTGCTTACTTATTTAACAAGATTCGATATATCGATCTGGTCAAGGTCACCGGTAATCGTTGGATATGGGCGGCAAGGACTGAGAAACGTGGAGAATCTTGGGGGAGGCCTATGAATCAGAAGGCTTCACCAGGCTGATGATGTTAATAAACGTCTTGAATGATGAAACAAATCAATAATGAAATTTTAATATTTAAAGTATTATTTCTGCTCCCAAAACATCAACTCTTTCTTAGTCATATATTCAATTAATAAAAAAATCTAAATCTAACTCATACGTACGACTTCAAAATGGGTGCGGTCTATTTGGTAGAAACTTGATACTCCGAAACCTATTTGGGATAACTGACTTCGCAGAAACTTCTTTAGTCGATCATTAATTAGGCATAAAAAATATTTGACATAAATATTTTTAGGCATAATGTGCTTATGACCGAATTTAGAATGGCATACATTTAAGATAGTAGAATTTTTATTGGCATATTTACCTTTGGCATAGTTAAAATTTTGTATAATATCATTTAGCATAACGTTCATTTAGAGTACAGATTATTTGGCATACTTTGACTAGGCATACTATGAAGATCATAGAATTTCAATTAGAATAATATAGATTGGGTTACTTTCTTCTTTAAAAATGCGTAGGTTAGGTTAGGTTAGTTTTGTGACCCAGAAACGAACATGCTCTCATGGGCAAGGATATAAAAACCAAATAATTATCCAAAGCTTCCAATAACTAAAATCTTGATTTAAATAAACTAATAACTAAAGTTAAATAACACCCTTAGAACTAGGTTTAGCCTTCATCATAGCGGCTAGAACTAGGTGCAGCCGCACACCGGTGGCTAAACCTAGGTGTAGCCTAATCACAACCCCCTTAACCACGACCCCTTAACCTGGCTTTGCCATAGTTACCATCGACTCAAGAGTGTATATAAAAAGCCGAGCGTAGCGAGGCGACGATCATCCGAGCGCAGCGAGGTGATCGGCCACCACAACCCCGAAATGGATACACCTAGGTTTAACCACATGTGGCCGGCTGCACCTAGTTTTAGCCGGCTAAAAGTATAAAAGATGATTCTTGCTGTAAGCATTATGCGAAATGATGGTTCTACTTTTAAATTGTTATGGATAAGAAATATATGCCATAAGATGAATCTGGTTTTGAACTTTCTGCGATGTGATGATTATACAATGTGATTATTATGGATACCAAAATTATGCGTACAGATAATTCTGACTTACAGAATTATGGGTTTCAATGTATGCTAAATGAGTTAATGCCCAACGATATTCTGCGAAAAGAGGTTTATGCTATTAGTTGTTATGCAATAAAAAATTATTACTTAAAAAGTTCTACTATAATAGGTGTACCCCTTCAAAATACACTTTTCCCTCTCCAAACTTGATGCCTATGTATACTTATCAAAATATACTGGGGAGAAATTAATGGCATCCTATAAAACCAGAATAGATTACTTGTCCTCCTTTATTGAAAAGCTTTTATCAGGCTTTTAGAGAAAGGGCTTACAATGTTTATGTTAAACATTCAGAATATAAGGCCTCGGAGAACCAATTTTGTTAAATACGCTTAAATGTTGTTTGAATTTCGATTGTGTTTGATTCAATTCGATTTTAGAATAAACACAAAGTTGAACATTTCAACTTGTCTGACATTTACGTTGTGTAGTAGATTTAATGGCGAAGTATAGAAATGTCATTTAATATGGAGAATGTCGATCGAAGACCGTTTATGGCACGTTTATGGTATTCTCAAATGTCGAGGTAGATATTAACGGTGGGTTTCAATATACAATCTTGATCGTCACGTATTTCACGTATTTATGTATTTGGCTTTTAATGCGTAATACAGACGGATTTTTGCGCTGCTTTTTAACCTTTTTAGATTATTCTTACTCAATGTTATCCACACGATAATTATTGCGCATACCACTGAGGTAACGGTTGAATATATGTCAATAAAACATTAACTTTATTTACTTATTTTTTCGGGACGCTGCGTGGGCCAAGTACATCTTCAATTCACTTATATTTTAATATTTTGCTAACTAAGTGTACGAAATTTTCATGTTTCTTGATGTGATAATCATAAAACGGATTTGAATAAAAAACAACTTGGCAATGCTGCAAAGTCATAGAAATTATTTAGCATTGCAAAAACTGCCACTAGCACAAGTAGTTATACTTCCAGTCACAGGTTCCAATATATCTAAAACGATTGCTAGGCCTGATTTAGTAACTACAAGTTCATTTATTTAAATTTATTTATATTCTGAATATCCAAGGATATACAAAAAATGTTAGTTTATCTGTCTTTTTTACAACTTATTGTAATGTTCAAAGTTTTAAAACACAAATAAGAGCCCATAACATCTTGCACAACAATCATACATATAACAAATATTTAAACAACATTAAATGCCAAAAAACACTTTAAAGTATCTTTCGTCGAATCTTTTCTACATCAAAAATTTCGTGAAAATATCGAGAGAAGATATTTTTGAAACTTCAGAACTGGTTGATTTTCAATAAATTGAAAAGTATTGAATGGTTTTTGATTCGTTTATATGGCGCACGCTGTGCGACATTCACTACTTTCAGAATACAGTGTAGTTTGAAAGTGATACTTCACAAAGTAATTCTGCAGCTGCTGGGTAGTCAATTCCACTTCAATTGATCTGGATTATTTGAGAAACCGACTGCTGTTATACATTGGTAACGTTTTTATTTGCCCATTTAAATCAGTAATAGCGAGTAGCGACTGCTGTTTCGAACAGCCATTTTTTTTTTTTCGAATGACCTAATTTACATTTTGTTGTAAATTATACAGCTGCTACAAAATAATAGAAATTAATACGTCAATTTTTTTTTTTATTGCAAAAATTCAAAACTTAGGTCCTATAAAATAAACTTATAATAATAATTAGGTCGATTATCGATCACTTATTTTATTGTGTGTTTGCATAATGCTGGACTGAAAATAACAAGGTCTAATGGTTTTAATAATTTAAATTGCAGAGTTCAGTCAAATAGGTTTAGTTAGTAGGGGTTAGTTCTCTAATTAAGCGTCTCACCTAATTATGAAGAATGTTTTACATTCCCTTACTCTATGTACTGTAAAAACAAAAAAAATACAATTTCATTCTTTTGAATACTAGGTGTGCCTTGAAAGATGTTAAAAGCACTATGCAGTTAATTTATTTTCAAAAGGTATTTTCATTATGCAAAATGTAGTGTATTTTTTACACACATTTCAAACTTACAACACAGTTAGCAACAAAGTATTTCTTTAAAGACATAAGGTTAAGACATACTCGTACAAACAAAAGTTGATCCGTTTTTAGGGTCAATGTTTTGAGTCTATATCTATCTATAAAAGCATTGCCCTTTCTAAAAATAATCAGCCCATTATGAACGTAAATAAGTTTAATTAAATGTTCGGGGGCTTAAAAACTTTTGACATTATGATAATAATTTAGCCAACGGAATAACTTCACAAAAGCTTATCTTTAGAACGAGCACGACCGAATTTTGTTTTGAAGCTTTGAATTTTTATTTCAGTGTTTTAAGTCTTTTATATTATTCCAGGAAAAAATAAGGAATAGAACCCAAATGAATGCAAACAATGATGAGTTTGCTGTGTTTTTTCTGTAGCTTAACTTGAGTTCTTTCGTGAATTCCCTTAGCAAAAATAACATGCTCGAGTCGATAAAATATTGTGTTGGCTCACAATTCTATCCATGCAAGCAAGTGTAAGCTTTGCTACCTAAGAAATAAAAACTTTTCCGAAAACCGTTCAGTCAAACTAAGACTAAGTCAATGTTTTCATAAATATACATATAAAGTAGATATTTAAAAGTCGAGTGAGATTAAATTGTAACGATTTATAGCTTCATCTGTTTTACCATGTCGTTGCAAGCCTAGATCTTTCATAAAAAGACGTGCTATACCGTTTTTTACTTTCATGGTAGCATGGAAGATCAATACCTACGAATTTTCGTGACTTCGGCTTCCACATAAGATTTTTTTTACAAATTTCAAATAATTAAAATTAATTTGGTCTCTAGTTTGTTTGGTTTTTGAGATGATAGTGGTATTAAGACACAGAATAAACACTTAAAAGTCTATGAACCTTTTAATAAAATTTATAATAGTTCTCATTTTTCTTAAGTATTTATAGTAGATTATTTATGCAACACGATAAAAGATTTCCAAAAATATAGGACACATTATTTACAAAAAAGGATGATACTGAAAACGACCTTTAAGTCTTTTAAATTGAATTTCATTGGGGCATTACAAGCGTTTTGGCAATATTTGGGATAACATCTACAAAAGAATCCAAAAATATTCGCAGTAAGGGTCCGTATAAGTGTCAATATGAAAGAAATAATGTGAGCCGCCCAATGAAAATATCGAAAACCTTTTGTTATCGCAATATGGCCTTATTTTATGAGTCAAGAGAATTGAAGTGGGATTTCTATGAATAAGTAAATGTTTTGCACAATTGAATGAATATGGGAAAATATATGTTAATTAACAAACATACTTACATGTGTTGATTAAACGTGGTACTTATAGTAAGTATTCGACTGAGTTTTAATTTGACAAAAAATAAAACATTCCCAAAACCTATCGTCGAAAGTAATAGTCTAATAGATTGGAAAACCTTGACTTTATAGATCATTAGCGTGTTACGGTTCTAGTGTTACACACATAAAAATGCACTACGAAAACATTTTGCTGTGAAAATTCTTTGAAAAAATTGAGGAGCTATCAAACCTAAATGAACATCAATTACGTAGAGTTGCAATATCATGGAGCTAACAAAAAGACTCATTGCAATCAAAATACAGCTACGTTCGTTATAGCCCCATATTCAGAGGCTTGTAAGGTAATCAAATAAAACCTACTTTTATTGCTTTCCGATGAATTAAAAAGGAATTTAAAAGGTGTTAGATTTTACAGAACTTAAAAAAAAATAAACTAGAACCCCTTAGTTAGACGAAGACGAAATGTTAACATAATTATGTGTTGTACAAGTAACGAGAGCCTGGCTCTCATAATTATGATCGTTTTTTTAGAAGTTTTCTGTTCGTTATCGCCAGCACTACTGTTGATTTTAGGCAAACACTATGCTTAAATTCTCTTTTCAAAACAATTTTGGACCACATACCGGCGGACTTCATAATATAAAAACGGTTGTGAACATTAAAAGCAATTATAATTTAACTGACCAGCCGCTGCATATGTAATGAGCATTACACGCAATGAAATTGGCAACGTATTAAATTATTGTTCAATATTATTATACGTTTTGTATTTCAGACAGTTCCTTAACGTTTTTGTGTTGCTGCTATTTAACCATTTACCATTTAAGTTTACTTAAACTGTAGAAATATATCAACTAGAAACATTTGTGTCACTATAATTTCAAAAGGATCCATAGTTGAAAGTAAAAAAAATATATACAGGGTGTTTGGTTAATCGCCGACCAAATTGATACGCCTGTAGAGTAGATAATCTGCTATGCCCAAGAGGTTTTATTTTAATAACATTTTTAAATTTGTTTTGTTATTTCACCAAAATTCACAAAGTTCACCCTGAAATCATCATAAAAATGTAAAAATAAAAAAAATAATTCATTAAAATCAGCAAATTTTAGTTTAAATGTGTTTTGTTTTAATAAGCTTCTTTTGACAAAAAAAAATATCATTTGCTAACTAGTTATTGTTTTATGTTCCCATGATGTTTCGGTATGAAAAAATAAATAAACACAGTCTTTGGCTGTAAATGAGTATATTTTTTTTTTTTAAATTACCAGCGTCGTCCTATTTCTCATAAACTTTTCTAGTCTTTCCTCTTTCGAATGATGACTAGAAAAGTTATAAAAACGTTTATGAATATTATAGTTATTTATTCGAATGATTATAGTTTCGATCATTAGTATGAATATTAAAACAAAAGTAAATAAAATAAAAGTGTATGAAAAGTGATATTATTAATTTCAATGATAATGTTTTTTAAAATTTAGTGTTTAAATTTTTTATGAAGTTTTTTATAAAATCTTTATGGTTTTAAATGGTATGAGAAAAAACTTCGGACTGAGTGAAAAAGTTATGTGAAACAATGCGCACCCTTATAATTGTTTGAATCAGGCGTTACTTTAAGGAAATCCATCAAGACTATTATAACTAAGCTACCTTGCTGATTCCGCGACTCCAAAGTACTAGTGAGGCAAGATTTTTGTACATTGGTGCACCACCCTCTCAAAAAGAAAGCAGTGCAATGGAAACTAAACGTGTTTCGCTTGAACAAGAAGCATGCTCGCTCAGGGTGCAACACCCTGGATTGTAATTCTTAGGTTTCGGTACGTAGCACGTATAGGTGGTGACTTGTGGTGATCTCGGCATATATTTAGTTTTAGACTTTTCAGGAGGTACTGATGGATCTACCCTGTATAACGTTCCTCAAAAGTGAGACTTACAAGTGCACTAATATTTTATCAAACCACTTGGAAGTCTTAGAGATTAGTTAAGTATTCTTCAGTTTTAATACACTTTGTGTATAAAATAATATATTTTTTCTAGATTTCAAATTAAAAAAAAAACATTATTCTCTAGTCACCCAATTCAATATACAAAATAGAAGTTTAAACAACTTAAAATGTTTTCATTACGTTCAAGCCTCGAACCACTGAAAGTTATTGCATTCCGCAGAAGACCGCAACGCAACTCATTAAGTAGGTAGGTACATCAAACTTTAGAGGCAGCTCTTATACGACTGCGTTGCTTAAATTAAAATTTAGGAGAATTTTAATCAAGTTTAACCACAGACTTAATATTTTTCTTCCTTAGGGTTTTACCATGATCGACGGTTGACCTAGGCCTAGTAATAACTATTGATCAACATTGACTAATTCACTTTGCCATCGATCTACGGCTTCGATAGACGCTCGATCGATTTGAGCGGTAACACCCTTAGATGTTCTGTTTAAAGAGCCAATGATAAAAAAATAACGTTACGTTTTATTGACCTCAATTTTATGAAGATGAGGTACATAGGTTTAGGAATCAAGTGGCTTTTGATCCAACACGGCTCTCCAGAACTCATTGCTTCCTGAGCGGTGATATTTGGCGACATATTTTTTTTTTTTTTTTTTATTTAATTCACAAAACTGGTAACAATTTAAACTTAATTCTATACAGTATGAATAAACATCACTTCTTAATTATTACCTACTGGATGTGAATCCAGCATGCTTATATTAGAATACACTAATAAGGTAGTACCTACCAACATAAATTACATCGAACAAAACCAAAAATCAAGTAAGTTTCAACTAAAAATACTAAGTTTATTTATTTTTACTTTAATTGAGGCCGAAGAACTCGAAAATACATCATACTGATTTCTCATGTTATTTGCGAGACTTAACATTCTCTGCATAGGAGCATGACTGCCGGCGGTAGTCTTCACTGAAGCTAGCTCAAAGGTTTTCCTATTTATTAATCTACTTCCAGGCCGTGGGACACATAGTTTAACTTGGGACAGTAATTTGCATGAATCAATGTGACCTTGAACGATGTTTTTCAATAAAATTAAATCTAATGTCTTGCGTCGATTTACTAACGGCATCACTCTATAATAACTACATCTTTCTTGATTAGAACGTAAAACTCTACACTTGTTGTCAGTATATGCAAGATGATACAAGAATTTCTTTTGTATACGTTCTATATTGTTTATGTGAACTTGGTAGGTTGGGCTCCACACCTGACAACAATATTCCAAAATGCTGCGCACTATACAGTTGTATACAGTTATTGTCACTTGAGGCTGTCTAAACATCTTCATCTGACGTACCAAAAATCCAGATAATTTAGAGGCTTTTAAAATCATGGATTCGTAATGCTGTCTAAAGGTAAGCGAGTGGTCAATAACAATTCCAAGATCCCTAACTTTGTTTACTTCCTCTAAAAGTACACCATCTACGTAGTAAGATGCAGGACAAACATTCTTTTTGCGAGAAAATTTTATGTGATAGCACTTTTTAATATGGTGTGATCAAAATTTGGTATCGTTAAATTTTAACGATACCAAATTTTGATCACACCACCCTCTAACTCTGTTGATATCCAATTGTAACAAATTTGTGTCTTGTGTACAATTGATCGTTCGGTATATCTGCAAGTCATCCGCATACATTTGGAATTTAGAGTCTATGACACTGCCAAGATCATTTATATAAATAAGGAAAAAAAGAGGGCCAAGGTGAGATCCCTGGGGTACGCCAGAAGGGATAAAAAATATATCTGATGAAAAACCCCGGACAACCGTCATTTGCGACCTGTTCTTCAGGTATGATTCGCACCAGCGTAAAAGAGAGCCATGTATCCCAAAAGAAGCTAATTTATGAATAAGCAAATCATGATCCACGAAGTCAAATGCTTTTTGGAAATCTGTATAAATAGCATGAACTTCCTTGGCATTATCTAAATCTACTGCTATATCTGTCACAAACTCAATCAAATTAGTGGTAGTTGATTTTCCAGGCCGAAAACCATGTTGATTTGGCATTAGTGATTGATTGACATGAGAATAAATAGTTTTTTGTACAAAGCTTTCCAGAATTTTAGCCATTGAGCATAATATTGAGACCGGCCTATAGTTTTCAACGTTATTTACATCCCCTGACTTATGAATAGGAATTAAGAAAGCAGCCTTCCATACGTCTGGAAAAACTCCCGATTGAAGTGATGCATTAAAAATTTTCACTAAAGGTTTTATCAAATTCTCGACACATTTCTTAAGGAATATTACAGGTAATAAGTCGGGTCCAGGGCTTTTCTGACAATCAAGGCCAAGTATATATTTCTTAAGATCTTCTTCCGAAATTGTAATGTTTGATAATATTTGTTTATTGATGGATTTAAATGAGCAATATTCTACACTGTTGCTAATTTTACTGACTTTATTATAAACTGATTTGAAATTATTGTTGAAAAGATTACTTATGTCCCGACCACCCGTAGCTATGTCATTTTTATAATACATTTCATTTGGGATGTTTGTGCCTTTATTTTTTTGTTTATTTATGTACTTCCAGAAATACTTAGGATTATTTTTTAAAACTGACACAACATCATTCTTAAGCTTCTGGTATGATGCTTTTATCATTCTATCACACCTGCTGCGTAAATAATCAAATTCTATTTTGACAAGAGGGTTATTATATTTTTTAAAATTTGAGTGAACCTTAGCCTTTTCTTTCAGTGCTTTTATCAATGCACTATTATACCATACAGGGTATTTATCATCACGGGGTTTTCTTAAAGGCGTGTGTTTTTTAATAATTTTATTTAATATTCCATAAAATAATTCAATCATATCATTAACATTAGTAGTATTTTTCCAAACCTGATCCCAATTAATTTCACTCAATTCCATATTAATATTGTCATAATTACTTAAATAAAAATTTAAAAATTTAAATTGGTCTAATTAATAATTCTAATAGTGGGTGATGATCATCTATTGGTACTAATGCAGCTTCCGCTAGTTCAACTACAATAAGATTCTTTTCATCCGATAAAACTAGATCTAACATCCGGCCATTCTTATTGTATATTTTATTATATTGATGAAGATTATTAAATGACACAAATTCCAACAAGGACCCTGCTATAATATTATAATTCTCACTGTTATTTCCAACGCTAAGTTGATTATTAGGTCTCCAAGAAATGTTGCTAAAGTTGAAATCTCCTATTAATAAATTTATATCACCACTTCGGGCTTTGTTAGCAATATTGTTACTTATATTTGAAAACAGTAAGTCTATATACTCCGAATTAATTGGCGGGGGAACATAAACGACACATATATTTATATTAGGGCCTCTCCTATTCTTAATACTCACCCACAGTTCTTCACATTCAGACTCCCAATCAAATCGTCGCACAGTCTCAAAGCAAGATGATGCCGCCAGTAACACACCGCCACCGTCTTTTTTAGTACAATTTGATATAGTTGAAGATCGGTCACGTCTGAAAAGATTATAGCGACTGTCCAATAATTCACCGTCAAACACTGTTTCATTAAGCCATGTCTCCGTCAGTATAATTAGGTCGAAATCATTACTTTGTACAGAATTTTTAAATTGCTCAGTCTTAGTTCTCAAGCCTCTTACATTCTGATAATAACATTTGAAATTGAATTTTAAATTATACAAAGACCAAATACATTACAATAAAATTAAAAAAAAAAAAACATACGAACAACTAAATCAATTTCTATTTTATTTTACTGAGGTGTTCTAAGTCTTTAATATAAATAGCGGGGGACTGATCATTCTTACGCAAGAATATTTTGCCATTGCGCACCCAAACAAAATCAAACTTTTTCTCCTTAGCTAACATCCTGGTAGCAGCGTGTAGCTGTTTGTTCGCTGGTGACAGGTGTTCGGTGACAAAGATGGGTTGAACCTGTCCTGATATGCCAATATGTGACGTGCATAATTTGTTATTCTGGCTTTTATTAAAATTTTTGACAGCCGCAAGGAAATTGTCTCGCAATCTAGGACTGGCTAGCTTAATTACAATGCTTCTAGGGCGTCTAGATTCTGGGTTGACTTTAGCCACTCGATGATATGACATGATATCTTTGTCTTCTAGCTTATTTTGTACAATGTTTGATACTTGGTTAATAATTGTCAGTAAATTTTCATTCTTGTTTTCGGGAACACACTGAATTTCCAAATTACTATCTCTAGACTGTTGCTCAATATAAGCCATTTTTGACACCAATTCCAAAGATGTAGCTCTTAAATTTGCATTTTCCAATTGTAATCTACTCATTATTAGTTTCTGCTCACTATTGATAGCTTTCTGTTCATCCTGAGTATCTGATAGGAAGTTAACTAGCTTAGACATTTCATCCAAATCTTGTTTTAGAGTCGAGAATTTAGTCCGTAAATCCTTAACATCCTGTTGAACGCTATTTAGTATGCCACTGAAATCGTCAAGTACTTTTTGTTGACGCTCGAACCCTTCCTGCATCTCCATCCTTAGACTACGTAATTCATTTAAAACTGCACTTTCATTAGACCTCATTGCTGTTGTTGATGAGGATTCTTCCTGATAACGTTGTGCTTTGTTCTGAACAGGAGTGTTTGAGTTATCAAGTTTGGGGCGCGCGGCAATACACGTAGGACAAACCCATTTAGTACGTGACGATAAGGATTCATTAAATTTTACATAGTCCTGGTGGTATTGGTGGGAACAGGTGCTGTTTGTGCATTTAATACGTTTTTGCGTCACTAATATATTTAAATTACATGCTGCACAAAACATTATAACAAATCTTCAAAATAAAAGTACTCTTACAATTACAAAGTAAAAAAAATATTTACTCAATTGCCTCAATTCAAGGTAAAACCAAGACAAATTATTATAAACCTAGTAATCCAAGTAAATTTTAAAGGTACCTATGACAAAATATTGTCCCAATAATAAACTTCAAATTAAAACAGTTAACTATAATTCTGAAAGTTACATGTAATATTTGCAACAATCTATGTATACAAGAAAAATAAAAATAAAATAAGTGATCTTAATGTTCACGAATAAAGATAAAATTATATAAAATGATATGTGTAACACTACAAACATTTCAACTATACTTCCCTTAGCATTAATTCTATTACCTGTCAATAGATGGCGCTGGTTGTATATTAAAGCGCGCAAGTACTTTTCACAATAAGATGTATATAGTCTAACTAAAACTTTTGTAACAGTTTCCAATCTAGCTAGGCATTTGGATAGCATTGAAATTGCACTCAAGCTTTTGGGACTTTTACGATCTATCCAATCCTCCAGCAGCACTAAACTTTGCGCCTCTTCACCCTCGTGAACACAGAGTTGAGTCTGCCTTAGCAAACAGATTATTCTTGTATTGTTTTAAACTGCAGAATTCATAATACACGATATTATACCGCTACTTGGGACTCTCATTTCGACGGTTATCTACGTTGCCCCCCTTCTTCACCTCACCCCCGCTACAAACTGGCGACCAACGGCGGCCAAAACGAACCCAAATTTAAAATAACAAGAGCTGGAAGGACGACAACGTACGTAACCAGTACGAAGAAAGAAAAAGGTGACAATATGGCAATAAATTTCACACAAGAGCAGTTCCAACAGCTGATGTCTACTATCAACAATCGTCGTGGAACCCTTTCATCATGTCAAGCTTCATTTAATGGAACTAAAAACGTTGAAGCGGTGGAAGCTTTCTTGGCAGCACTGCGAGTATTTAAAAAAATGGAAAATATCCCGGATCCAGAACTTATTGATGGCTTACCTCTATTACTACATGGTGAAGCGGCTATCTGGTGGCAAGGGATCAAAGGAACGGTATCAACATGGGATCAATTCGAACACCAACTTAGGTACCAATTTGCTCCACGTAAAGCTGAATACATCTTGTTTCAAGAAATAATAAGTGAAAAGCAGGAAGCCGGACAAGCGACAGATACTTTTATAGCCAAGAAACGGATGCTTTTCTCTCAGTTTCCAGTTAACGAACAACTTGCAGAGAAACAACAGCTGGACCTCATCTTCAGTCTGCTGCATATAAACATCCGAGACAAGGTTCCCCGTTGCAGCATAAGCAGCTTTGATGACCTACTCCGTGACGCTCGAAGTGTAGAAGAAGTTTTAATAGAGAAGAAGGGAGCTTTTTCAACACAGGAGAAAAGATCTGGTAATAGACCCCGTTGTAACTATTGCAAAGGGATTGGTCATGTTATGGAGGAATGCAGAAAAAGACTAAAACGAGAGTCAGAAGCTGGTGTTTCCAAACAACCGAAGATGGAAACCACCATAGAGCCAAAACTGGAATCAAAGCTTAAATGCTATGGCTGTGGAGCCCCAGGGGTGTATAGAAGCAATTACACAAACTGTACAAAAAAGCGATGCCAACAGATACCAAACTTAGCTTCTGCGCCCTAAACGTTGAAATCGAAACACATTCGAGGCCAACCGTATTCATAAAAATCGAGGGAATGGCTGGAACGGCCTTTATTGATACGTGCTCGAAAACCAACGTCGCTTCATCTCAACTCTACGAAACATTACGTAAGCAAGGAAAAGTCTTTCATCAGCAGACCGTGAATCTCACCATGGCCGATGGAATAAAACGCCAAAGAGAGGTTTTAAGTTGTAACACAAGAGTTGAACTATGTGGCCGAACCATTCCAAGCAATTTTATAGTCTTGCCAGAGTCCACGGATAACCGCACCTTATTGGGTGTTGGGTTTTTAAAAAAGGCAGGAATAGCCCTAAACCTTGCCCAATTCACCTGGAATTTTGTAGACGAGCCAAACATAACCAATGAACTTTATGTAGAAGATTTTATCCACTTCAATGAAAATGAGGCGTCCCCACCAAAGATTAGACACTTGAGCCCTCTATCTGCAGCTGCGTCCCGATCAGTTGGTAAGGATCCAACAAATGTGACAGCTTTGGCATGCGGAGTTTATCCAATGGAGACGACCTCTAAGTAGTATAAACTTATTCCCCTGGATCTACCTGACACTCCGCCATATGAAAAAGAGTATCAGACTGTACTGTTTGATGGCTACTCCCCCCGGTTGGAGTATATAATGAAAGATGCCATTAGTAACACTCATTACGAGGATACTACTTTATCATCCGCTGAAGATGAACTATTTCCTCACTTGGCTATAAGTGCTTTAAATGTTGAAATTAATTTAAAAGATGCGGAGTCAGTTTTGTTAAATAATATGTTACAAGAGTATAACGATGTTTTTATTTCCAATGGTAAACCTACAACCCTGACAGAACACTATCAAAACAATTAATCATCCACCAATTTCCATGCCTCCCTATAGACTCTCACCCCCCCGGAGAGAGATCCTTGAGTCTGAACTTAAGAAAATGTTGGATGAAAGTATTATTGAACCTTGCTGTTCTCCTTGGGCTGCTCCTGTAGTAATGATTCCCAAGCCCAATGGAACGGTTAGAATATGTATTGACTATAGAAGATTGAATTCAATCACTATACCTGATATCTATCCCATGCCCCGAATAGATGATTTACTTCACGAGGCAAAACCAACCCCATTTATGTCTGCGCTAGATTTAAAAGCTGGTTACTGGCAAATAAAAGTCTGCGATGAAGACCAGGAGAAAACAGCATTCATTACGCCATCCGGCATCTATAAATTCAAAAGAATGCCATTTGGATTACGAAACGTACCTGCAACATTTCAGAGATTGATCGATAGATTTCGTGTTAGCCTGAATGGTATAAAAATGCTGGCTTACCTTGATGACCTAATCGTTTTCTCCTCCGGATTTGAAGCTCACATAAATGATCTCCGCCAAATCTTCTCCAAAATGAGAGAGTTTAACTTAACCGCTAACAAAGAGAAGTGCCGTTTTTGTTGTTCGTCAATAAAATATCTAGGTCACCTTATAACTCCAGATGGCCTATCAATGGATCCTGAAAAGACAGCAGCCATTACTAATTGGCCGGTACCTTTAAACCTAAAGCATCTTGTAGGCTTTTTATAGACCTGTTCGTGGTACCGTCGCTTCATGAAAGATTTTTCTAAAGTGGCTGAACCTTTGATAAGACTCACAAAGAAAACAGCTCCATGGATCTGGAATGAAGAACAAGACAAAGCTTACCATAAACTGAAAGTGTTACTTACCTCGGCTCCGGTTTTAAAGCAAGCTGACTCTTTAAAACCTTATACACTCAAAACAGATGCCAGCGACTATGCTCTTGGAGCAGTTCTTGTTCAGGGGGAGGGAGAAACTGAGCATCCTGTAGAATATGCCAGTCGTTTGCTTACCCCAGCTGAACGTAATTATAACACAACTGAAAAGGAAGCTCTAGCGGTAGTTTGGGCGATAAAGAAGTTTGCAGGGTATATAGAGAGTTTGCCCACAACTGTTATTACCGACCATCAGGCGCTGAAATGGTTGATGAATTTAAAATCTCCGACTGGAAGATTAGCTAAATGGGCCTTACAGCTTCAGACCTACCCCATCACAATAAAATACGCTCCTGGACGTACTAATGTGATAGCAGACACCCTTTCACGACCTCCTTGCGACAACTCAAGCCAAGAATCTTGTAGTATATGCAGCTTAAAGGTAGATATGCCTGCAAGAAGCGCGAGTGACGTCAGAATAGAGCAGATGAAAGATTCAAGAATTACCAAAATAATAAGTATTTTGGAAGATGTCAAAGATGCTGAAAATGCTTACTATTGGAGCGGTAAAGGATACTTTCTAAACAATGGATTACTATATAGAAACAATCCTAATGTCGAGATAGATGACGCCCAATTAGTAGTTCCTGAACATGAGTGGGCAAATGTCCTTGCAACTTACCATGACAGCCCACTCGCAGGACATTATGGAACTGAGAAAACTTATCAGGCCATCGCGAAACGTTACTTTTGGAAAGGTATGCGCAAATATATTGAAGGATATGTTAGAAACTGTGCTAAATGTCAACGATATAAGGTCACAAACCAGAAACCCTCAGGCTTACTTCAAACCATGGCAATGAGTCAGCGATTTGAAGTGATCGCATTTGATCTATTTGGACCGCTACCCACATCAGCAGAAGGAATGACCTGGATCCTTATAGTTGAAGATTTATCATCCAGATGGATATAAATCTTCCCATTAGAGGCAGCTACAGCAGAAAAGTGCGCTATGGTCTTAATTAATGAAATCTTTCTAAGATATGGATTTCCCAGAAGAATGATTAGTGACAATGGTACCCAATTTGTTAGCGCTGTCATGCAACAAATAGCATTTTGCATGAAGATCAAACAGCCTTTACTCCAGTCTATCATCCCGAGACTAATCCTGTTGAAAGAAGAAACCGAGATCTTAAAACTCAGTTAGCTATACTTTTAGAGGACGATCATCGTAACTGGCCTGACCATCTTCCAGGCATACGATTTGCTATGAATACTTCTCAGTGCAGCTCTACGAACCTAACCGCTGCTTACCTTACTTTTGGTAGAGAACTGAAGACTTTAGATGATGGTTGGCATAACTTCCGCCAGATTGTTATATCTGAAAACTTTATCCCTGAAATAACTCCAAAATTACTGCAGTTAGCTACGACTATAGAACAAGCCAAAGAGTTTCAAGAGATGAAGGAAGAACAAAGAAAAGAATATGTAGACAAGTATAGAAGAAACAGTCCTAGTTATAGCGACGGAGACTTAGTCATGGTGGCTTTACATCCTATAAGTAATGCTGCCCGAGGCACCTGTGCTAAATTTGCACCCCGGCGAGATGGCCCCTATTTAATTAGACGTAAACATGGGCCAGCCTCCTATGAAATTGCAAGTATACAAAATCCTAATACTTCACTCGGAGTTTACCAGTCTTCTGCATTAACACCTTACGTGAGAGATTCAGAAGTTCCCGAGCCAGAACAACCTCTGAGAAGACGAGGGCGTCCGAAGAAAGTTGTGGAAATCAAATCCAAGCGAGGTCGAGGACGTCCTAAGAAAAATCCTCTCTAACTCAGTCGTGTCTCCTCGTCGGGTCGACTATCAGAGACAGAGGGGGAGATTGTAACACTACAAACATTTCAACTATACTTCCCTTAGCATTAATTCTATTACCTGTCAATAGATGGCGCTGGTTGTATATTAAAGCGCGCAAGTACTTTTCACAATAAGATGTATATAGTCTAACTAAAACTTTTGTAACAGTATCCAATCTAGCTAGGCATTTGGATAGCATTGAAATTGCACTCAAGCTTTTGGGACTTTTACGATCTATCCAATCCTCCAGCAGCACTAAACTCTGCGCCTTCACCCTCGTGAACACAGAGTTGAGTCTGCCTTAGCAAACAGATTATTCTTGTATTGTTTTAAACTGCAGAATTCATAATATACGATATTATACCGCTACTTGGGACTCTCATTTCGACGGTTATCTACGTTGCCCCCCTTCTTCACCTCACCCCCGCTACATATGTATATTTTAAAAAGTGTAAAAAACTTTAAAGGTAAAAATAGAATAAAAATTTCAAAAATGCTATTATTAAAAAAAAAAACAAGCTAAAATATGAAAATAAAATAAAAGTAAAAGTAAAAGTAAAAAAAAAAAAACTTGGAATGTGACTAAAACTCTAAGTTACAGTATCCAAAAAAGAGGAAAAATAAAAACTCACAATTTAAAATAAAAATAAAAACCAAAATACCAATTTAACAAAAAAAACACACAAATTATGAGGTTTGAACCTAGTGTCCTTATACCACTGTAGAAGCACGATTCTATCCGTCGAAGTCCCACTGCGCTATTGAGTAGTGACGTCACACGTCGAAATAAGCTATTAGTAGACACTCGTCGATTTCCTCTAACAATTTTGTATTAAACGATACGGTAGGTTAAGAAATTCTTCAAAGCTGGTCAAATGCATAGAACACATATACTCAAGAGAAGAAGTACAACTTCATACATTAAAAGTTAAGACTAGACGCCATCTGAAAACGGTCCACATAGCTAATATGGCGGGAATTTCAAACAGTTCAAACGACTTCGAGATTTCAATTTGCTCTGGTCTGAATAAAAATAAGCAAATACTTGCAAACTTGTTAGGTGAAATACCATATGTATCAGTTCTGTTAGGTTTGCTTATTTTTATTCCGACTGGCTAAATATAAGGTTAACTTGATGAACAATAAGTAAAACAATAAATAAGTTTTTGATATTTTTATTTTGTTTAAGGTAATACAACAAAAATTGTGGATAAATTGACACTCTTTCTTAAAAATACAAATTCACACTGACGCGAGTTTCTTCAAGCAATCAGGGGGGAAAAGTCGATTAAATCACAAGAAAACTTGAAACACAAACACAATTTAAAAATATCGCAAAACCGCAATCTCGAAAAAATATTTTCATATTGTGAAGTAGACGTTAATTTTTGACATTTCTTTTTATGTCTGTGTTGCTATATTCAAATAACATCGATTCGCTAATTCATTCGATTACGTAATACGGTCCCTTTAAATATTTGTTAAATTATTTTAAAATGATGAAGAAGTCATGAAAAAGTTTTCGTTTAATGTTATTTCTAATAATGGCGAAGATTTTTTTAAAGAAAAATATGAATAAGTGTAAACTCAAAAAAATACTGCGATGTATTCGAACAATCGATTGAATATTTTTTTTCATGGGCTACACTGGTATCATTCTTGCTCTTTTCCTCTTATTGTGTTCTGTCTTCTTCACTCTGACTCCAGTATGTAGTCTGCACCATCTCCATACATTGTCGACGCCCCCTGGTCAAATGTTTGACACTGATTTTAATTAACACTGTGAGAGAAACTGTAACCACCAATAAGCACTTATTTCCGTAATGCACTTAGCAACTCACTGATAACTTATTATGTCCAAAAAAACGCCTCTTTCTATTTTTACAACTTAATTTAACGGGAGCGTATAATTTATGATGCGAACTAGGAGTCTACCCTAAAAAAAAAAAAACAGTTTGTTGGTTTATAAAACTTTTTTGTAAAAATATATTAAAAAGAGTTTTAAGTACTATTATCTACAGCCAAGTATAAAGTAATAGTTACTTCATACGTAATTCTCGAGCTCCTGATGTAGCGGTTTTACTATGCCTTCCATGTAGTTAATAGATGCTATAAATTGAATTCCAATAATTGTGGAAGATATCTTTTTTCATACACTAACGACTACAGTCGTTTTCTTTTCTTTTTTTTCGGGGGTAGGCCATAAAACCAGTAACAGGATTTTTTTATACGTCGATATGGAACGAGCTCCCGATTGAAATTAGCTTGGCGCGCACACCGCACATTTTTAAACGAATGCTTAAACGTCATTACCAGGTGAAACACTGTCCATCTTACCTATCCATATTTATTTATATGTGAATTGACATAGGGTAAACTACTAGTCGTTGGACACTACCAGTCATTGGACAGTAAACAATAATTCACGTATAATTTGGGTTGTTTTAAAAACGAGAACCTCGCAGTCGGTATTCATTTAAACTCTGTATTATAAGAATACCAAAATGTTTGAAAAAATCTAATATATTGCAGCATAAGTTTTAATAATATATTTTTGCGGGGCGTCCTTGAAGTTCAGTCATCTTTCAAGTGAAAAATTAAGAAATAGGTAAGTTTAACAATAATAGTTAATAGCAATTATTTTTTTTTACGTTAATCATAATATGTTTTGTTGTAAACACCATAAAGTGTTGTATTATGTTTCACGGCTTAATTCTTTGCGATTTAATGTTAACATGTTGTAGTAGTACTTCCAAGCGTCAGCCTTGCACGGTTTTCAGAGACACGTTTTTTTTTTTTTTTTTATTTGGCAACCCTGATCCCCGCTCTTGAACTCCTGTCCACTTACTTCCTCTCATCATCCCTCCTCAATAATCATTCTGTATTTCCGTGCTCAAGCCTTCGCACGTGCGTCTATAATTTATTACTTAAATTAAACGTTAGATAGATAGTCTTATAGTTTAAAAATTTAAATCTCAACTTATTATTTGTCGTTCGTAAAAATGGGGAAAAGGAAATATGAAGACATCGAGACCATACGCAAGAAGATCAGAAAACTGGAAAAAAGCTTCAAAAGAAGCAAATGCCAAGTGAAATTTGTACCTTATCACTATCCATGGCTCTTTACATCGCATAATTGCGTTACGAATCCTTATTCGAAAACAAAGTTCAATGATCTTTATCACTGAATTTGAATGAGCCGAGTTTAAAACTCACAAATTCACCTAGTAAGAATCTTTATTCGAGACGATGGTAAATGTCATTGTTTAGTGATCATTATCGCTAAAATGACTTTTCGAATCCTTATTCGAAAACAAAGTTCAATGATCTTTATCACTGAATTTGAATGAGCCGAGTTTAAAACTCACAAATTTACCTAGTAAGAATCTTTATTCGAGACGATGGTAAATGTCTTTGTTTAGTGATCATTATCGCTAAAAAGACTTTTCGAATCCTTATTCGAAAACAAAGTTCAATGATCTTTAACACTGAATTTCAATGAGCCGAGTTTAAAACTCAAAAATTTACCTAATTCGAATCTTTATTCGAGACTATGGAAAATTTCTTTGTTTAGTGATCATTATCGCTAAAATGACTACCCTACTTTTTGCATTTTATGCTCGTAGGTGCTAAAAACACTTCTTTCGAATTATTATTCGAGACGCAGACTACTATCGTCTTTTCAGTGCCATCTACCTCAAAACATCCACCAGTAGATGATGTTGAGGATATAGAATTGGATAGCGATATCTTAGAGATGTTGGGAGATGCTCCTAAGATTGCTGAAGAACTAGGAAAACCTTTACATAAGGAAATTTCAACCCGATGCGGTGGTCTGAAATCCTTTTAAAGGGACTACCCAAAGAGACAAGAGATAAAATCCTAGAGGATTATCTTATTCCTAGTAATTGTCAACTACTCCTTGCCCCTGCTCTGAATCCGGAAGCAAAAGTGGCAGTTATCGAAGCGGTCTCTAAATGGAATTCCTCCCTCATGTTTAGGCAAAGACAAACTGGTGTGGCTATAGCAGCTCTGGGAAGAGCTACCGAAACACGTAGGAATTTCGTTCTTTCGTTCTTTCTTCTATAAACGCTTCACTTAAAGAAGCATTAATAGACACAACACGAGACAAGTTGTTGTTTGGAGACAATGTAACCGAAAAACTAAGGGCTACTAAGTCCATTCAGCGGTCAGGAGAAGAGCTGAAAAATACTCGAAAACCGCCTTTTAAGAATAATATGTTTCCGAAGCCCAGTTACCATGCCAATAATAATAAGAACCATTTAAACTGGAAAAGTCAACACCGCAAGACTCCCAACAAGCCGGAGAACTTGCAGCGTCGGCCTCCACCCTCGAATGCTCGTCAGCAGTTTCGCAACAAACAGCCTTATCAACGATCATCGGAAGAGCCCCCTCAGGGGAGAACGCAGAGGAGATAAATATCGAGGTATGCTGTGCCGGTCGGCTTAAATATTTTGTTAATAAGTGGTCACAAATTACTAAAGACCCCACTTTACTGTCATGGCTGTCAGGTTATCATACCATTTACATCAATTCCATCGAATTCCGATTGTCACTGTCAGTCAGCGTCAAAATTATTAACTGAAAACTGCTGTAGACAATAGACTTAAAACATGCATACTTCTTTGTTGCGACAAATGAAGCTCACAAAAAATATCTTCGATTGAAATACAACAATATATTATATTATGAATTCAATTGTTTACCGTTCGGCCTTTGTACCGCACCTCTCGTGTTTACTAAATTAATAAAACCAGTTATAGAATACCTGCGTAGTCGGGGTATGATTTCAGTTATTTATTAAGATAACATTTTTTTATCGGAAAGAACTCGGAGTGTGTCACTAATGTATCTACAACTATAGATCTATTACAGAGCTTGGGTTTTTTGATTAACTTTTCAAAAAGTTGTTTAATACCTAAACGTGAATGTAAGTTCTTGGGCTTCACTTTCGACTCAAAGCAGATGATTTTAAAACTACCCGAGGAAAAGAAAATAAAATTGAAAGATTTTATAAATAGATTTCTTTGTATAAAACGATGCAAGTTACGCGAATTCGCTAAACTCATTGGTTATTTAATTTCCGCATGTCCAAAAATAACTTATTCGTGGTTATATACAAAAAAGCTTGAACAATATAAATATAATTGTTTATTAAAAAAAAATCCAAACTACGATCAAACAATTGATATCTTAATTACCCTACATGAAGAATTTATTGGTGGTTAGGAAACATAGATATAGGCCATTCATCACTCAAACCGAACAACTTTGTTTTAGATTTTTTTTCTGATGCCTCCTCTACGGGATGGGGAGCGTATTGTGATACAGTTAAATGTTGTGGATATAGGAAAGACAACGAAACTTCTTGTCATATAAACGAGTTGGAACTAAAAGCAGCCTTTCTAGCTCTGAAATGTTTCACCAAAGAATTATCTAATTGTGACATCTTATTAACAGAATGGGCAGTATTCAATATGATCACCTAGATTATATATCTAGAAGTATGTGGAAATGGTGCGAAGAACGTAGAATAATCTTATTCGCTTCTTACATCAATACTAAAGATAATTGTGAGGCAGATTCATTATCTCGAAAACAGTTCGAGGATACAGAGTGGGAATTAAATCAAATTGCATTTAATGAAATAGTTCGCAACTTTGGTATGCCAGTATTGATTTGTTTGCAAACAGATGCAATACTAAGTGTAAACAATATGTTTCGTGGAGAAATGATCCCGAAGCATGTGCTGTTGATGCCTTTACACTGCCATGGACCAATATGTTATTTTACGCCTTCCACCATTTCTCGCTTATAGTAAAATTAATGCAGAAAATCATTTGTCATAAGGCAGAGGGTATTGTTGTGGTGCCATATTGGCCAAGTCAACCTTGGTTTCCTATGTTTAAAAAGTTGTCTGTTTCAATTTTTTTGTATTTTGGACCAGATATTGACCTTCTAACATCTCCTTTCAGTAGATTGTAGATTGTGTACACAAGAATCTACGCCTTGTTGTCGCGAAATTATCAGGCAAGCATTACTAAGGAAATATTTATCGAATAGGTCAGTAGATATTATGCTAGATTCGCTTGCAAATAATACTTACAAACAGTACGATGTTTGCATAAAATCTTGGATAATTTACTGTAGATTACATAATTATGATTATTTTAATGCTTCTATTCCAATTGTAATACATTTTTTAACCGATATTTTTGATAAAGGCGCTAAATACGGGACCATCAATTCTTACCGCTCTGCCTTATCTCTTTTGTTAGGTAATAGCTTAAATGATGATCGAGTCAAACGTTTCATGAAGGGTGTTTACAAGTTGAGGCCCACCAATCCAAAATGTAATACTTCTTGGGACCCAAACATAGTGTTAAATTATTTGGCCACTCAATTGCCAAATTAAAGCCTTAGTTTAGAAGATTTCTCTAAGAAACGCTGACTTTGCTAGGTTTGGTGACAGCGCAAAGAGTACAAACATTTTCTCTCATTAAAATAAATAATATAACTCAAAACAGAACAGAAATCTTAGTTAAAATACCTGACTTAGTAAAAACTTCAAAACCAAACTCCTTTCAACCCCTTCTAAGGCTACCATTTTTTCATACAAATCCTGCAATATGCCCTGCCAGATGCATTTTAGATTATATAAATAAAACAAGTGGTTTACGTAGTTGTGACACTTTATTTATTAGCCACAAAAGACCTCACTTAAAAGTTTGTCTCAAACTTTGAGACACTGTATCAAATATACTTTACAACGCAGTGGCGTGGACACATCAGTGTTTAGCGCGCACAGCACGCGCCATGCGGCCACTTCCACTGCTAGCAGAGTCGGTGTCAATATTGATGTCATACGGAAAACCGCAGGATGGAGTAATACATCCTCAGTATTTGCCAAATTCTACAACAAAGAAATTGTATCGGATGCCAATCAATTTGCAACTAGTATTTTATGTAACTCCTTAGAATAAATAGATGTATATTTGTGATTTATTATTGTTGGTTATACTCTAACAATAGAGTTTTACTTATACCTATACTGCAAAAATAATTCACATTAAAATACTCTGAACATCCTACAACATGTTAACATTAAATCGCAAAGAATTAAGCCGTGAAACATAATTAAGGATCAAACGAACTTACCAAGTGAAGTTCGATCACAATTATGTGAACGGCTTAATTCGAAGCGATTGATATAAACCCGCCCAAACAGTATTCCTTTAAAGTAATATCACCCACCCATAATTAATGTGAATTATTTTTATGGGTACTACCTAGGAACTTTAGCTCTAAACAAAATGATTATTGAGGAGGGATGATGAGAGGAAGTAAGTGGACAGGAGTTCAAGAGCGGGGATCAGGGTTGCCAAATAAAAAAAAAAAAAAAAACGTGTCTCTGAAAACCGTGCAAGGCTGACGCTTGGAAGTACTACTACAACATGTTAACATTAAATCGCTTCGAATTAAGCCGTTCACATAATTGTGATCGAACTTCACTTGGTAAGTTCGTTTGATCCTTAAGTATTTAGCATAGAATTTAATAGGAATTGGAACCCTATAATATAATTTATATGTTTTAACGGACTGTCCAATAACTAGTTTTTATTTTTAGTGAAATCTAATTAATGGACAGGTGTTCAGTAACTGTATTTTCGAAGAAAGAAGTACAAGGATGTTAAAGGGTTATTCAGAAGACACCTAGTTTTTGTATTTCATACCAGTGAAGATGTAAATGCACTCGAGTACGTTTGTATCGCATTAAAAGGCGATCGTTTTCTAAAATTCAAGACTACTGATCACAAAACAACTTGTTACATATTTTCAATGAACCACTTAGTTGTTAAAGTGGTGATGAAAGTGGAATTAAATTAATTTATTTATTGTTAGTTATACGATAACTAACACAGTTAAATTATGCCTGAAAATTGGTAAAGTTGCAGCTAATAATGATCACGAAATTCATCAAGGTAGCAAAGACTCCAAAACAGTTATGTTAAATTTTTCCCCTGATGGTAATGCGTGTTAACCTATGGTTGCCTCCAACTAAAACATACCACTGAAATTTGGAGACGGAATTCTTAGAGCATGAACAATTGGTAGCAGTAAAAATAGATGGATGGCGTTTTTTTCGGATTCATAACAAACATACTTCACTCTCATTTACCAAAGGCGCATAATATCCCGTCACACATTATTAGATAGTCATAAAACCCATCTCACTTATATTGTAAGTATTGCAAAGAGCTGAGCATCGAAATAATAGCTTTCTACCAGAACAACTGGCGTAGCAGTCACTACTTACGAAGGCGTTACTTTTTGAAGATGCCAAAGGCGGGTTATTTCATCTTTCAGCTTTATAAATTTGGTCAATTTTTCTGCTATTGAGGACTGGAGATTGTGTGTGTTTGGAACGGTAATATCAATGAGGAATCCTGTTTTACTGGTTTTGTTAATAAGTGTGATATCAGGTCTATTGTAATGAGTCGTGCGATCTGTGAGAATTGCTCTGTCGTAATACAATTTAGTTGTGGCATTTTCTTAAACAGAATTGGGTCTATATTTGTAGTATGGCTGGGTAGAATTAATAAATCCGTATTTGTAGGCAGGTTTTTGATGGATAATATTAGGTTTTTGGTCATGTCTGTGTTTATAATCTGTCTGGGCTATTGTTTTACACGCGCCTGTAATGTGTTGGATCGTTTCTGGGGAGCTGTTACATTTTCTACATATATCGGACGGAAGGCTTCTCACTATATGTCTTAGGTAGTTTTTCGTTTCTATTACCTGATCTTGAATGGCCATAATGAAGCCCTCAGTCTCTGGGAAGAGCTCTCCACGGCTTAGCCATGCGTTCGACGCCTCTTTGTCGACATTAGGTTGGCATAAGTCATGGTAATATCTTCCATGTAGAGACTTTCCGGCCCATTATTATTAAACTTAAAAAGTAAATTCTAATATATATTTTTTGCATTATCGTATTGATAATTTCTTAATAAAGATACCAAACTATTTATTTAGATCAAAAGGAAATAAATAAAAATATATTAATGTAATTTATTTCCTTTTAAAACATATATAAAATGTTCATTAAAAGTGTCCATTAACTAGTATGAGCTGTCCAACCACTAAAATTCTGTCCATTGACTGTATATTTTGCAACTTTTTTTTATAACGTTACTTATTCGCGAATTTTTCTGTTGAATGTAGTTTTAAAGATTGTAGTATACAAAAATAGATATTAATCTACAAAAATAATAATAATTTTAGTTCACAGCTTTTTAATTGCTTTCGTGAACCAATAAATGCCTTCATAAGAACCTTAAGTGTCCAATGACTCGGCGTTTACGATAGTATTTATTTATATAGTACATAAGTATTTATGTAAACGTTTATGTATGTACATGTAATTATTCGTATGTAGTTTATTTTACGAGCCGTACACCTCGCTCACATTAATTTCCACCAATGTCTGAGTTGACTGGCAGAAAATGCGCTTCTGCGATAAGGCCGCCCTTTGTATGTTAATTGTGATAATTATTTTTATTTTTTAACTGTGTAACCATGTTGATGTATATAAAGAGTTTTTATTATTTATTATTACTGTATTCAACACAGACAGGACTTAAAATAAAATGAAGTTAAAGTGTCTGCACGTGCGAAGCACGAAAGTCGTGAGAAATTGATGGTCGGCGGTCACCCATCCTATTACCGACCACACCGAGACCGTTGCGTTGCTTAGCTTGCTTTACTATGACATGCACAAGAGCCACTGCGTCACGAAAAGTTCACGAAAATACGCATTAATTGTAACTGTTTTTTGTTACATGATTAAATCTAGAAAAAATTACTTTCATCATTATAATTGTGAAATAAAAGGTCATAGTACAAAAAGTCCAAGCAAGTCTATTTAAGACCGAAGTTATGATCGTTTTTATTTTTTACTTTTTAGTTCAAGACCCTTTTTGGGCTCATTCCGCGTGCTAGCAGCGATATTTCAACCGGTAAATATTTTTTTAAATTTTTAATATATTTATTTTCCTTGTTCCACCGGCACATTAAATAATTGTTGTTTTAAGCCGAAACCTATGCTTTTTTCTAACGGATAAAAATTAGGAAATACGTATTCAAATCAATATTTAATAATAAATGTTTCGATACCTACTTACTTCCGTTAGACGGGTTCGTAAAGTTTTCTATAACCCAATACTCCATTCTACCACTACGAAGTGCGACAGAGGTAGCAATAACTTTTAAAATTGACTCTACAATGAGTTCATTAGTTATCCTTTCACTGTTATAAACATCGACTCTAAAAATCTCGTTATTTCGAGCAATTATATCCATGAAAACATAAAAAAATCTGATCCATACGTGTCTAGTAGATCTGAATTTTTAAATCGTGAATTAAGTAACGTATCCTCGAAACGCAGTGGACTTATTGAATTACACAAAGGATATCAGTTTTATTTAAAAATAAAAAAAAAATAGGCGTTGTATGAACTAAATCCAGGATTTTCAAATATCAAGACTGGGATATACCGTTGCTGTTATAGTGCGTTCTTAATTAAGAAAAATGCTCATTATTTGCTTAATAATCTGACCGCGTTTCATCTCAATCTCACCCGAAGGAAGATGAGGTCGAAGATGTACACGGGCCAAGGAAAGAACTGTCACTTCATAAAACTTTGTCGGACCACATCACCGCCGCGCCGGAGCGGTATTATTTGACGCCAGATTTTATATGATAGGTGGTCGCTAGCCAGTTGGACCCTGAGGGGATCCTATTATCGAGCGGGCTCGTACTGGTCACCTTTAATGACACGCGTATTCAGGGGCGGTCAGAAATTTTTATTTTGAGACTAGCTGTGCCCGCGACTTCGTTCGCGTGGACGACGAAACTTATCAATGAGTTTTTTGTGTAAAGTGCTATTTGTGTAGAACGTAATTTATCGAGCATACCGGTATTAATACTTCTGTCCCGGCACGGGCCCTTTGTAGCTAATTACAATAGAAAACCAATGTGTCTCATTAGCAGTGGCATCGCTTGCATTCTGTTAGTTTTTCGTATTAGATTTCTACTTTGGTACCTGTTTAGCAGGATAACCGATAGCGATGCTGACGTTTATTGCATCGAATGCTCAAAAAGATAAAGGTAACGACAGATAGTCACCGTATGATATCAATTGAGATCTTCAGCATCACTGTTCAACATACACGACATTATCAGTAAGTCCGTCCACAATATGAGCATAAAGGTTCCTTGGACTTCTCACGCTAAAGCTGACCAGGTGAAAAACAACTGACAACTAAACAACTAAGATTCGACGCCAACAGCGCCAAAGTCTGACATTGTGCCTTATTTATTGTCATAGCGTAACATAAAGCTACTGGAAACTGTATCTACTCTCTTAAACTGAAATGGGAAATAGTTCGGTATCAAATTAATTCTAGGAATCAAAACACATTCCCCGGCACATAAACCGGTTAAAATTTCTGCCTTCATTAAGTGAACACTCACGAATAATCTGCACTTTATCACTATTCCTAGTATTGCCACATACCAAATTTTCTGTTCGATCAAGATCTATATGTATTTGAACCATAGTAGGTACCTATGAGCTGTTTTTTCTCCTGTTATTCCTGATAATCCTAATATAATTTCTCCCGAAGTATTATCAACAATAAGGCAGACACAGTCAAATAACAATTTTAGCTCGGATGTCATATTTGAAACTCTATTTTCCAAAGTTTCTAAAAGTTCTGCAGTATTATAGTTAGTTTCTGCAGCCCTATTAATACGTTAAAATAGCTATGAAAACTGATTTACGGCTAGGCTCACATATAAAATCTATACAGTCTACGCCTAACAAGTAAACCTAAGTATCTACCTTATTTAAAAAAAAATAACTTAATAACGGAAAATATAATACCTACCTACTTACTTAAATAAACCTATTTCTGATGATAACTAATCTAAACTCAATAAAAAAGCAAAATCTCTAAAAACTAATATCTGTACAAATGACTTACCTTACCTAACAGTATTGTAAATTAACCTACCATCACCACGCACAATATCACTTATACTACCTATACTTTAAAATTAAAATATATACCTACGTAAATATATAAATAATTCAACCTTAAACTGTACTTAGTAAAAACTAAAAGAAATAAAAAGGTCGCACTGAAAACCACGGTTTAGAATTGCAAGTAACAGTTAAAACGGTTAAAACATACAATTTATAGAATGATAATTAGAACAAACGCTCGTCACATAACTTGACACGTTCAAATCAAATTTCAAAAAACCATCCTTATGGTGCGTACAGATTGCTTGTAATCGAACCTGTAATGTAATAACCAGCGCTCGATGCTGCGCTCGGTGTATTTGTACGTGTATTTCGCACGAACTGAACATACACTGCGAGCATCCTGAGACAAAATGTTTCCGTATTTCGTCGCGAGCACGGTCCGTCGACACGCGTTTTTTTCTGTCCGCCAGACTTCAGAAAATTAATAGATCACACGAGACATGGATTGCGAAGACCAGTTATTAGGTAGAGATCGCGCCAAACATTGCCCTCTGAAGTTGTTGCAGGGATTTTCGCGCGGGTGTTTTACTTACAAAAAACCTTTTATAAGTTGTAGTAAGTACCTAGTCCAAATATACGCAAATTTCTAAAAAAAAAAACACAAAGAACATAAACTTCTAAATACTTAATACCTAAAGTTTGCGCTAATAGATGAATTTCTATTACTTAATAACAAACATATTCGAAATACAGATTTATAACAAATCATAATTCTTGTCAAATGAAACAATTCAATCGATTTAAATGCAAACGTAAAACAAGATACCTACTTATTCATTTTCTGTCAATAGGTAGGTATAAAGGTTAACTCTCACATTTATTTAGAGATACACTATTGGAATATTATAAATATGAAATAATCACAATACCTTTCTATCGTAATAACCTGCATAACAACTCGACACGATAAAACAATATCAAGTAGGTACCTACTCGTACATACCTTCAATCAAAATAAGACATATAACCATCTATCTACATCGGTAATTGTTCCAAGAACAACGTAGGTAATAAGATTTTACCTCGACGGCCATAAGATTTAACAAGAATATTCTAGATATATCAAACAATATTAAAAAGAACTCAGTTTACAGCTTTACAGCTACCACATTATAACTAAAAATATAGGTTCATACAACATTGGCTTCTCGAAATTTCTACTAGGTATCTCAAATTTCCGAAACAATTGTTGATTGAGCTTTACATTAATATGCGGATTTTTTATACTTTAAAATGTAACAATAGGTACATCTTTTCGTGCGTCTCAGTCGAGGCGCAAGTATTTTTCGGTCGCTAATTTATAAGACCAATTTGTTATTCAAACGTAAACATGATTTTTTGACACAAAACGTATTTTTGTTGAACACTTCCTATTCAATTTACAAAGTTTTTTATTTGTTTATATAAAAAAAAGTATATTTGCAGTCATAAAATTAAATGGAAGTAAACACAAAGTAGGCAAATGTAATTTAAACGCTGAAGGCGGGCAGCCCTATCACATGTGAACGGACCGCGGCGCTGTAGGCATTTATTTCAATGATGCGGCCGAGTTGAATTACTGTAGATATCTGTACTGTGGTGTAAGTATGATATTGAACTATCACGTCCTCGCATTTGGAAAGTGATCTACCAGTTACCCTACATATATGAAGTTTCACCACAGCTAAAGTTTACACGAGGATTTAAAAATGTTATTGAAGTCGGTTTTTTAAATACATCAATATATAATGATAAATCATCAATTCATAAAAAAAGTGCTGAAGATCTAGACGTTGGTTGCGGCGCACCACATTTTATAAAAGGAGAAAAGGCAGAGAATTGCTTACAGTTGATAAAACAAAAACTTTACAAGTTCTGGTTTGTTAACATCTTTACCATAAAAATTAATTCTAATTTATCTCCTAAACGATTAAACTGATTAACATCATTCAAATGGATAAATTGGTTTTATGCCTAGAGCTTTCATTTGACATCATAATCATTAAGATAACTTAACAAACAAAATATCACACTTTGAAGTTGCTCTCGTAATTATCCAATATTTATGAAATGCAAAACAATAAAAAATAATTCAATATGAATTGCAATCCGCGTCCCTTTGATGTTGTCCAAAAAACCGACAATTCACGGATAGCGTAGAGCGCGCTTCGAGCGTCACTACACAGGTGCAAGTCTCACGCACACAGGCGCAAGTCTCACGCACACAGGCGCAATTCCTGTTCGCGACCGGTGCTCGCGCAATGTGAACGGGCGCGCGAACGCCCGTCCACATTGAGCATCGAGCATTTTTTGATGTTATTCAAAAAACAGAAAATGTACGGATAGCTTAGAGCAGGCCACGAGCGCGCTCTACTGCGGCTCAGTTCGCGCTCGAGAGGCGTACAAATCATGGGAACTTTTTTTGCAGATTACATTACAGGTTCCATTACAAGCAATGTGTACGCTCCATTATACTTACTACCTATACGGTAGCGATCCGTGGCGGCCGCGCAGCACACGTGTCTTACGAACGGTGCAAGCTAAATTCATCTTTCAGCACTATATTTATTTACAGCATAAGTTTTAGTGAACGTAACCTACAACAAACTTATTTATTTATTTATTTATTTATTTATTACCAATAACAAAATCCACAGACCTTAAGTATAGTTAGATAGTTCAAAATTTATTATTCAAAATTTAAAATTTTAACTTATATTTGCGGTTGTTACAGTAATCGGGTCTAGGGATCGAACCGAAAAATTAGGTTTGTTTTTTATTGTATATACTTGTCCGGGATTAAACTTACAGGCTTGCTGGTAGAAATTTCTTTTAGAAATAAGCTTTGCCTTTGTACCTTGCTGTCAATTTAATTGTTTGTCTATTTAAGTTTCCTTGTGTGTACATAAATTATTAAATAAATAAATAAAAAGTATCTAGTGTGGTGCCCAGGATATAAAAAAATAATTATACCAAGTTTCATCGTAATCGAACCTGTAGTTTTGGCGTGATGTCTGAACAAACATACAGACAGACAAAAAAATTTTAAATTACATAATTGGGTTCAGTGTCAATCAAACTATTATTTTTTAAATATTTTCTGTGTACAGATTTTTAACTTCAACAGATTTATTATAAGTATAGATATAGATAAAGATTTGAGTTTAGGAACAGTTACGACATTGCACTTTTTAAAATTTTATAGATACTGAGACTAAGTCAAAAGTGAAAGTCAAAGTATTCTTTATTTCGTAAATATTAAAATACATTTGAAATCAGTCACACAATTTACAAATTGAACTGAATCTACCACCGATCTGTTAGAGAAGAAATGGCAAGAAAGTCAACAGCAATCATCTTTTAAAAATACATAATAACAATTTACAGCCAAGGAATGTTGTATCAACAGTGTTTTTTAAAGTTTATTTTACCTTTAATAAATGAATGTTGGCAAGATGGACCGACGACCTGGTCAAAGTCGCCGGTAAAAGCTGGATAAGGGCGGCGCGGGACCGAGCGACGTGGAAAACCTTGGGGTAGGCCTATGTCCAGCTCCTGGCTGAATGATGATGATGATGATGAAATGAATGTTATTGTTTTGATACCTACAGTGCATAATAACACTTACATTATAAGTATTACAACCCGCTGTAGTATTACTTAATTTACCTGAGTTACATGAGTTTATAATAAAAAAGTATCACATAAAACAGATTTTTTTCAGTACTTCTATTGTTAAATAACCGAAAAATGTGATAATAATTTTTTTTCGGTTATTTAAGAATAATTGAGCATTATAAATGCAAAAACTTAAAACATTATTAACTTCTATTGTTAATTTTATTGTAGAACGAAGAATGATTTTTGCTCGCCGCCGGTGGAAAGCGGAAAAATGTATTGCCTGTAGAATTCGCCAGTATAACGGGGAACGAACCCAGTTTTTAAGTCGGTTTTATTTTTTTTTCAATATTTTTATTTCTAATTTTTTTTTTAACTTAGGTTGTAGGGTAAACTAGGTAATATTGGTATTGTATTTAGACATATATTTTTATTTCTTTGTGCAGTTGTAAGTGTATTTTTATTTGCGTGATATTCCTTATAAACTAAAATCAGGTACAATTAAGTCGGTTATATGCCCGATATAATCTTCGTTTAATTATTTTAAAACGCGGTTCAATTAATAAAAAAAATAAAAACTTCTTATTTATATTCTAGGAACGTATCATTATAAGGATCATGATACAAAGTAAAAAAAGAGTTTAAGAAAGTATTTTTTACATATAAATTAGTAAGGTGGTTTGTTCTATAACGGAAGGTCCTATATTGTTTTACTATGCAATTTTTTTTTTATTTTATATAGAAATGCAAATATGAATTTTCAATCTCGAACGCTGCAAAAGGCAAATATGGGTCATGTAGATGCACAATTCAAGATCAGGAAAGCTATTGTTTTGCGTCCTTGTATTGTGGGATGAATAGCTTGAGATGTTTTCGTCTTTTCGTATCGCCCTAGTTAAAAAGTTGAATACTTTCCATGTCACAGATTTATTTTCCTTTGAAAGTATGTAATATCATCACTTTATCCTTTGGTTACTCAAGTCGTTGAAGCAAATTTTGCGCGTACACTCGTTTAGAGATTTATTTTTGATCTACAATCTAAATTAGGTTTTTTATACAACAGGCTATCTGATGTGTTGGATACTAATAAAAACAAACAGTAAAACAAATAAGATTGAGATGCCTGAGGTAGCATTTGGACAATTTAAAATCTGGCACCGTACCAAATGTATTTTGCATATATGAAATCGAAATATATTCCTCGCATTTTAATAGAATAAATGCTGCATCGTATTGGTGCGTTTTTTTATGCGAATGTGACGTCGGGAGTTTATAATTGGAACCACCAAGTCAGCACAAAAGAAGAATATCTATTTATTAAGAATATAAAAATGGGTAGAAGGCCCGCCTTATTTTTTGCTGACGAAGAAACTGACTCCCCTGGTTCTCAGCGGTATAGATGATGGTGCAGACGAGTACGTGGTTTATCTCCTTGTGGGTAAAAGCTTCCTCTGGAGCCCCGAACTTTAGACTCTGTAATTTACTTCACGCGTCTGAGGGAACGTCAATAAAATATTGCCCTTCCGAAGAGGCGAAACTAGGAAATGACAGTAGTTGGTGAGGTGGCCGTCTTATTAAGAAAAAGTCAGACAAAGCAAGGTGGTAGGTAGTAAAAATACTTAACTAATATGAAGATGCGTTCATTATTCACCCAGTATGGGGATTTCGAATACTCATTATTAATAACCAAGTAAAAATAAAAGGTACTGAACAGTTACTATGTAAACTTGTAGCTTATAATAAAATTCTAGATTATATTTCATACATGGCCTAGAAGCCGCAGCTACCTATTCTATACATTGCCTAGGTATTGTATGGAATAATTGAATCAAACAGATTGCCGGTTACATATATAATAATATACATATAAATCTGAAAATGCCTTTGTCTGTCTGGTAAGTTTTTACGCATGAGCCGCCGAACCCTTTTTTGAATTTTTGAGTAAATATTGGAAGCGACCATTTTCTTGTGGTGTCACGAATTGCAGGTCCGTGTGAACGTTGAAAATTTACAAGACGAGTCTGTCCGTGAGAGGTATAAGCTGGAACCGCAAGAAAGGTCGGGACCGCTAATGAATGACAAATACTGCGAGATAGAGGAATATTGGAGTAGACGTAAGAAATAAGAATGGCATGGTAGAAAAGGCCACACAAATATGTGGGCTTAGACTGTAGAAGAATGTGAGAAGGAATAGGAACGAGTGGTGACATGACGAAGTGAAAGGTATTGTACTAGAAAATAAGAAAGCGTGATACTAGCTGTGAAAGGTAGAAAAGGAATACGAGATGACTTAATTGATGATGAAAAAAAAAGTAGCAAAAAAAGTATGACAGATTAAGAAAAACTATGACAGATGTGGTGAACAAAAAGAAAAAGGAGTGTAAGAAAAAGATTGATAGGAAATTCTCAGAAAACTTACGAGCCAATTCCAAACTGTTTTGGTACTTAGTCAGAAGAGCCCGAAGACAGGCTGGAGACTCGAAAGTAGGTTTGTTAAGGTTAAGGAAGCATGTTACTTCAGTTAGGGTTTGTTAGAAGCCATTTCAGTAACCTGAAAATTCTGAAATTCACCAACCAGCACTGGGCAAGCTTGAGGAGATGCATAGTCCCGCAGCGGGCTCATTTTAAAGAGTTGTGATTGTGATGACTATTTACTCTCACAACCCATTTTATTAAAACGTAATGAAAGAATGTTACAATTGCGTGTAACGTTATTTTATGAACGATCTTTGATTGCGCTAACGACTGATTAAGGCCCCAATTCACGAAATCTATGCGTTTTCAGACTCATTACAAAAGGCCACTATTGTATGTTTGGATCGGATAAAAATATGTGTTGAAGTTTGTAAAATATACTTTTTAAATGACCGAGGCAAAACACGATACCGAAAACTTCACTAGATCATAAAAAATACGAAAAACATGAAAATTTGAAGTGTCTTTTTCTGATATTCTAGGAGAGTATCATTCTTATACTTACAAAAACTTGGCAATGTAATGTATTACAGAATTCATTTGAGCAATTAATTATATAAAGATGACAGCGCGATACAATTCATTCCGTACCACGCGAGGCCTCATGGAGGTAGGACCTGTGTTGCTTTTGCTCCCAATTTTCCCGCGTAATTGATCGTCTTATTGACCATAGTGTACACATTACAGAATTGAAAAAAATTGAAAAAAAAGGCATACATTTTTTTTTTTCGATAAATCTTTTCTTAAAAGCTTTTATTCTTACATAATTACCCGACGAAACCAAAAGAAGGATTATTATTCTAAACGTACTTACGTATAGATACTGATAGATAGATATACATGGTAGAATATTTGAATGCCACCTTAAGGGAAAGTACACTAAATAATAACGATAGCAAAATTTACTCCAAAGAAACATTCCTTTATTTTGAAAATAAGTAAAACCGTATTCAAAGATTTTCAAGAATTCGCTCGTTTCACCCGGGAGTCGTACCGACTAAAATCTGTAAAAATGACACCCTGTAATTTTATTACCTTGTTAATTTAATGGAAGGAATACCATAGAATCTTCATTTTCGGAGTTGAGTCGGTTCCACTCTGGGTGAAGTATTTTTGAATTTTTGTAAAATATTTGAAAATAGTTTTGATTTTTTCCCAAAACAAAGGAATGTTTTTTGGAGTAAAATTTACTATCTCTATTACTAAGAGAACTTAACCTCCAGGTGGCATTAAAAAAATCCACTCTGTATACAGGGTGTCCCATAAGTCGACGATATACCGAAAGCAGAAGATACGTCCAGTAATAACAGCTACCGGAAAAATCATAAATAAATTTTTGACCCAGTGGTTATGAAATTATAGGTATTTAAAAAAAATACAGGTATTATAAAATAAAATAAATATAAAAAATAATGTATAATTGTATAAAAGCAATAAATTTCGAATTTTTCTTTCATAAAAGTTGTTTGAAAATATATAATTGAAATATAAACTTTCTCGTTTTCTTAGTTTTAGATTTTCTTGGAACTTTTAGTGTCAACCTCTTGTTTATCATAGTTAACATTGCGATGACAAAAAATATGTGACAAGAAGGGCACCGGAAGATGTAGTTGGACCGTTTAGTTGCGACGACGAGCATTGCGAAAAGAAGCAGTTAGGTTGCATATAGGCCACAAGAGTCGAGCGACCATAACTAAATAATATTTAAACCAACTTTATCGAACCCGCTATCCCCGCGTACCCATTGATATATTTTTTCCATTTCCTTTTGCCATATACATACATTGCCGGCAGTGCATTCAAAGTATTCATACATTATAAACAATATTTCACACATCACCTTTATGTTCCAGGTATTCTATACATTACCTAGGTACTGTATAGAATACAGAATTATACAGATTGCCGGTAACATAGTTACATAATCGGCTTTTATAGTATTGGTTGTAGCCTCTCTCTCTAGTTTACATGTATACTGACGATATTAATAAATTCACTGTATATTATCATCACCAAGATATACGATGATTTTAATATCGTAATTTTTTTGTTATATCTGTTGGTACATAGAACCTATACTTAAGTTAAAAAAAGGAGTGACCATGTAACGCATTACTTAGGTTATAATGTGATATCTTTTAAAAAAAATCCAAGTATATTTATAATCAATACAGGTATCGAAAAAGACCTATGATATCACATAAAGGTTGATTGTATTTCACAGATCCAGCGAAACGGTTTCGACTTCACGGATAGCTGGTTTTGGATCCGAATAAGGCTGTACACTCAAATAAGCTGATAGCGTTAATACCTTTTACTCTTACGGATTTTTACGGTCAGGATCACAATAATTGCGATCTCAATCCCAATGACCCACTTCAGTGAGTTTCACGCCTTTCATTTCGAGGACTTTTCACTCCTTTGATGTGTACCCAAGTAACAGAACTTTTTTTATGTGTCAACACAAAAAATCTTTTCAGTGTTTCTTCAAAATATAAGGCGGTGCGGCGCCTATAAATTGATATTGTATTATTCCATCAGCCTGTAAATCAGACGAATTTTTTTTTTGTTTTGATCACTTACTTTATATTTGTGACAAATTTTAGATACTGAAGGAGAGCACTCATTACTCGATTCTGGTCATAATTATGTAATAAAATAGGCAATTAATTTTTCACTAAAATTGCCTTTAAATAAATAAAGTTTTGCTACTATGTTCTTTACTTATGTCTGAGTCAATCACGTGACCCAGCTTAACCATGCTTTGCGTAAACAATTCTTTCACTTTCGGTTTTCTCAGTAAATTATTAATATTTATTTTTTATTACATTTTTACACTTCATGTATGATCTTAACTATCACTTCGTTGTTTTTAAAAAGTGACCCACCAGTCACCCTTTATTTATACTAGCAGACCCGGCGAACTTTGTTCCCCCTTAGAGGCAATAAATGAGCACCCTTTTGATTTTATCAAGGTCTTTTTTTTATTTGGATAATTAATTAAAAAAGGAAGTATTTTAATGGCCATGTACTTTAGTGCATGGGTTCCACTCTATAGTGAAGCACCTTGTGATACACGAAACTTTTCGTTTTATTGCACCTGGCAAGAACAAATAACGCATATGGTCTTCCGGCCTTTGAACATACCACATATAATTGACCATGAAAATAACATGGATTTTCCATATTCAGACCACAAACTTTCAAGGATTGGCCTTGTGATTTATTGTTGGTCATAGGGAATTCAAGAAGTATCGGAAATTGAAGTCGTTTAAACTCAAACGGCATGTCGGTTGGATCCTCGGAATGAGAGCTTTCTCGCCTCCAAATTTCGCGTAAATCACATTTTTTATCAATTTTCTTATCACCAAACGCGTTCTGTTGCACAGTTTTGGTTGGTTTATGTTTCGAAGCAAGATTACTACGGAACCAACCTTCGAGACAATCCACATCCACATCCAAAGAGTTAATAAATTAAATAACTCACTGTCGAGAGGATAGGTTTCTCGTGGATGCACGTGTACCAACCACCATAGTCTCCATGCGCACTTTTCATTAGGTGACATGTAAGAAAAACGTCCTAACCTTTATATATATAAAAAAGTAAGTAATGTTTTAAGAATTAACTGTATAAATCAAATGGTTTTTCATTTTATTTATACAGTTAATAACATGACCTGGAACACACTTCATTTAATCCGATATTATAAGGAACCTGTTAAAAAAAATAAGGATAAGAATTCAAAAGGCACTCATTGTAAATCAAGTGTCAGCAGTACTCTCAAGTCAACCGACTCTTCAAAAGTTGCGGAGAGGTATTCAAATCGTTTCTAGTGTCCCTTTGCATGACAAGTTTTGTTTTTTTTTTTTGGCGCGAAGATATTCTCAAGTGGTATTTTTTTTACAACTTGGTTTGTAAAGTACGAAATTATCAACCTAAAATTCTAAAACGTTGCATAGTAATATTATTGTATCATGCTTCGTTTATGATTCCCTTCATTTGACCTTGTAACATTACACGTCTTTAAATGAACGAACTTTTAGAAAATAAAAATAACCGTGATTAAGCTCGGGTGCTCCATCTTTCGTTTTATAAACCATCAATCGACGGACCCTTAGGTGCGGTAAATGTCAAGTGCGTGTTTAACCTCCAATTAAAATAATGAAGGTGAAAAATTTGCCATTGTAAAAAAAAACGCCGTCAAATGGTGGATCGAGGAGGGCTTTACATTTGGAGGGCTTTGCTTCTCATTTGAAACAGCAATAAAATTTCTCTAAAAATCTTAAATCTCTTTTAATAGGAAGATTTAAGAGACTTACCATATAGCTGTTTGGATTATTTTATGTCTATTTTATATATATTTTAATAATACCTACGCAGTTTTTTAGCTGATTAGGTTTATATTATCCAGGGTGTTTGGACCATCGCCGGCCAAATTGATATGGCCTGTAGAGTAGGTTATCTGCTATGCCTAACTGGCCATTAAAACTTCCAAAGCTATGTGTTTTTATTTAAATAGGATTTCAGGGTGACAAACAAAAAAAAATTAAAAATCTTATTAAAAGATACCACATGGCTGTGGAAGTTTTAATGGTCCGTTAGGCATACAGATTACCTACTCTACAGGCTTTAACAATTTTTCCAGCGATGGACCAAACACCCTGTATATGAGGTATATTAAATATTTAAAAAAAAAAACAATCTGCAAGGATAAGTTTTATATAAAATATGAAACCCCGTCACAGAACATAAAAAGCAAAACAAATATGTTTAATATATTATGATTTAGTTATGAGGTAGCCAACGTGCAACCTAAATACTCTAATCTCATGCCTAGGTAAAACGTCCATTATATGTCTCGAATAAAGCAATTATGTTATTAACATCTATGCTGATTTAAATTATACAGAAAATTGTTATCCAAAAAAAATACTATTACGCCAAACTACATTATGATTAAACGAAAAATGTCCGATCAAATAAGACCAAAAATTAGAGTAAAGCTATATAAATTCCCACCAAGCTGAAAAATAAATAAATTAATTAATAGGGAGTAACTGCCTACAACTTATAAGTAACCCAGTATAAATAGTTTTAATGTACACAATATAATCCAATAATTAAATGTTTAGTGCTGATATAAAATGCTAATAGTGTAGCCTAGTAGCTGTCGCAAAATCTTTCCCTGAAATCGACATTAATTAAATCACAGTGACCACTTATCTGAAAAATAACCATGATAACACTCATTTGATGAACAATTAAAAAAAAAAAATGCTTTCAATCAGAAAAATGCTGCTGATTCTTTTTTTTCACTAGCAAAAGGTTTTAAAGGATTCAAGTTTTTTTATTAACTGTTTGAAGTATATTTCTGATGAATCGACTAGAAAGATAAACGACACTTAAAAAAATATTGATATGTTACTACTTGAGGAGGTATATGTAAAATCAAATATACCGATGAACTGAGTACATTAAATATACACATTTCGATCATACACCGCATATATACTTTCCAGATATGGAGTGACGTGTTGCAATTGCAGAACCGATTTGTTATTGAACATTGCATCTCAACAGTAAAAATCCAGTTCCCCTGTTTTATAAAAATACCACTTTAAACTGCAATTTAGGTGAAACCAGACAAGGACAGTTTTCATTTCAATAAAAAATCTCAATAGATCAATGGGTCAATCAAATCAAAAGATCAAGTAGGTTAAAGTTTGGTTCTTACTTTAGCTTAAAAGCACCGGTGTTTTGTACCAAAACACCTATTTAAAGCTTGTACGAAGGTGAAGAAGTAGGAATCACACATATTTTTTGACTGTGAATATTTATTTTCGGATTCATATGTTTAACGTTTTTGCTTTATATTACCTCCAAATTTGTCAAACGTGACATCAGATGGTCTTGTATCCTCTGGTGTTCTGCCTACCCCATAAGGGATACAGGCGTGACGTTATGTATGTATGTATGTAACGTTTTTCCTTTAAATATTTTTTGTGTCTAACACTTTATAAATTTCTAGTGTGTTGGTAACCTAGCTTAAATGTTTTTGTAACATTATTCTATATTTTTTTACATGGTCTGAAGAGCATATTTAATCATCTAAATTTGATATTGTTTTAAGTTTTTAATCATTAAAGTGAACTCATCCGAAACAGCAAAACAGCAATTCAGAGGTTTCGGGAAGCCACATAAATTATCCAAAAAAGTTAGAATCCGAAAGTTAATTAAAATTTAAATCTTCATTTGACTGCCTGCCTTTGCAGACTCCATGGTCACGAGCGACACCGAAATGTCGATTTAGATGTAAAATATAAATTATACGCTATTAATCCAGTTAAAAATGTTTATTTTAAATTATAAATCGTAAAAACTTTATACAATATCATTTTACATACAATCATAGGTAACAGGTTAATATAGGTAAATAGTGATTTTTCTATTATAAGATAATCAACGAATCCAGAGCATCAAAAAACCGACTTCACGTCAAAACATTGCCTGAGTGATAATGTCATCAACGTACACATTCTCCGAAATCATACATATTCTTTCAAAAATTTTAAATTTTCAATGAAGTATTCAATCGATTTCGGTTTAGAAAAATTATTTAAAGTTTTTTTACATACTATCTAAAAAATCTCTATAATACAAAGACACAAAAAAAAAACAAACACACGAATTGAGAACCTCCTCCTTTTTTTTTCGTTCCATGCGGAAATCGAACCCGCGACGTCAAGATTGGCGTACTGGCGTCTAGACCACTGCACCACGGAGACCGTATTCACCCATCCTTGGGTCAACTTCGTCAGACTTTTCATAAATCCTTATTGAACGATATATGGAGGATTAACTTGATTATACACCCCATAAATAGATCTATTATGTTCTTTAAAAAATTGGTTAAACCTTTCTTTAAAACCTTTTTTTATTTGAATATTTTTATATACCAGCTAAACTTCAAATTAAAAACAATTACCACTACATTTTTTCATTATTTATTATTTGTAAATTCTTAGCACATAAAAACAAATTTCGATAAACTTAAGTAAATCATGCAATCATTTACTTAAGTTTAATCATTTATTTGCAATCAAGTAATCACCACAAAGTTTTCTACAAACTACAATTACATAGTGTCATTTACTAATTTTTACCTAGATAATAATAATACTCTTTATTGCCAAATAAGATAAAAATACAATTTCATGGTAATAACAAGCATAGAAACTGACAATTAGGCGACCTTATCGCTACAAGCGATTTCTTCCAGGTAACCTAGATCATAGAGTAAACATTTTGAAAATATAATAAATTACTGTAGATTGCCAGCGTTTTCGTCAATTTATGTAGGTTTGCAGCCAACTGGATTGTTAGAAAAAATCCGGCTAAGCGCGAGTGGGAATCGCGCACGAAGATTTCCTTCCTGTGCAACCTTAAGGGACTACTATGTATAAGACCATGGTACTTCCATTATATGACATAGTAATGAAATAAACACTTGCGCGCTTTTATATGCAAATAGTGCCATCTATTTACTTTGGTAGGAACCTGCTTTGTGTTTGTTGTATGAGAGTCTTTAAACATATTAAATATCAACTGTCTATCAGAATAAATGATTTATCTATATCCATCACAGTTCATGAGATTCACCCTGGTGACAAACAGATGAACAGCGAAGTCTTAGGCATTCATCACACCACACCAAACGGATTTTTTGGCATAGTAAAAACTATCGACGTCGACTGTTCCATTCGTCCGTCAATCAAATTCGGTCAATCGATTGGTGTGGTAACACCCTTAGTAATAGGTTCCCGTTTTACCTTACGGGCATGGAACCCTAAAAAAGCACTGGCAATCATTACACTTGGTTCTAGGCCAGTGAATTAAACATGAGTTATCTCCGAGTAGGAATAATTTATTGAAGAGACATCAACTGGGAAGCAGAGTTAAACAAATATACGATTTTCAAATTGATTGATTAAGCTTATAGGTTAATCAAAACCTTTTAAACACAGCTCGTGAAGGTTTTTCAAGCAAATTGGAAATAATTTCTGAAAAACGAAATCCGCTTGACTTGACGAAATCACTAGATTATAAAAACATTTGACATGTTGCAGACATGTTTGTGTCCAAGATTGAGGATTTCAGATAAGTAAAAAATCTTAGGTTTCGATTTTTGTTCTGAGACTTATTGGAGTTTGGGTAAAGTTGCCTATGTGTTAAAGATCTTTTAATTTTTCGATGTCAAGGTCCTAAAGGAATTATCACTGGAACTATCATCTTATTAGTAGATTGCATTGGTATTTATAAAAAAATGTATAAAATCACTCTTTATTTATTTATTTTAGTAATATAAAAAGTCTATCTATTCTCTAGCTGCCATTCCATATTCATTAAAGAACTTATTCCTTGCAATACAGAACAAAAAACACTTGAAATGCCGCACTATATTCTACAGTAGCGATTGGCGCTTCAAACTTTAACAATACAAAATGTGAACCAAACATATCTAACACAGCGAGGCTTAAAAAGTTATATAACAACATTCTAGAACAGTTTGTTTAGATGAAAAAGGAGAATTCGATAGATTGAAAAGGATTAACTCGTGGAAAGCTTGCCGATTTACAAAAATACATTTGACTGAATATAATGCAATGCTATTTAGAATTCCGACCGTCCTTTTTTGGCCAAATTTAAAATATACAACTAGCTGAGCTCAGCATACGTTGCAATGTCACGTAGAGTTATCGAAAATATTTGCACAGATATATTATACCCGGAACCCTTTCAGTTTCAATAAGAACGTAAGAAAAATAAAATTACAAACTCATTTTATTTTAATAAAACACTTTTTGACCGGATTTATCACGTATTAATTTATATTTTACATTTTAACTCGACGTTTTGGTGTCGCTCGTGACCACGGGGTCTACAAAGACACTGACATGTCATGTTAAATCTATGGCTAATAAATGTAAAATGTATGGCTGCAAACTTACATAAATTGACGAAAATATATAATCCACGGTAGTATATTATACCGTACGAGCAGAAAAATCGACCCACCCCGTATTCTTTCGTTCAGTAGACGATAGCTGAAAATCTATGATTAATCAATGTATATTTTTCAGACAGATTGTTTAATATCATTCTAAGATTACAATAGTTTTTACTGTAACACGTTTTGATTTTACAGACTGAAATACAAAAGCAGTTAGATTAGCAAAGTTTTTTAATGAATCATTTTTAGTTCTCGTCCGAGAACAGTACGAGCTTCCATTATTCGAGTGTCCAATCAACGTGAGAACGACCAAATCTAAGCCCGATTTCCGATGCGTGGGGCTTAATCTTGGACCATTAGCAGGTTTGTGAGGATGCAATCCGCTTTCTGCAAGTTTCCGTCGTACAGTGCATACACTTACAGTTACACTGCGATCATTATGAAGTTAATGTTGCACCTTAACGTCATTTAAATGTCGATTTATTAAACTTGTAGACTCCATAAATCGATCATCTCTTTCTGAAGTAGCCCCATTTCTTCCCAAACCTGATCGTCTATTGAAGCTCCCAGTCTCTAAGAACCTTCTGAACACTCGTGCAAACACACTGCTGATTGACTTAGGTGAAGACGTCGGGCCACGATGCGCTGACTTAATCCACCCTGGATCAGTGCTACATCTTGAGCACACTCAGACGGAGGTTAATGGCCACTAAATCAGTAAAAATAACGAATAATTGAATAAACAATAAATCGATCAACTTTTAACACAAAGCAATATCCCTGAGATTACGTTATTAAAAATGAGAAATGCGGTTGTACGAGTAATCGAGTCAATATCATCAACAACATACCGTTTATTGAAGTGTAGGGTATGTGAAAGTAAAGATTATGAAACATATCTTCAAATAAAATAATGATATTTTGTTTATCTGATCTCAATTTTTATATATTATGTTTTGAATGGAAACGTAGAGGGTGGGCCGATTGCATTCCACGCAAGTATATTTGAATATTCTCAAAATGCTCACTCTATGATCTAGGTAAAAAAACGAGTACCTAATAGAGTAAATGAAACTACATAATTTTAGTTTTCAGCAAACTTTGTGATAACACTTAAGTTAAGCGAATTAGTTTTTATCTGCTAACAAAGGAGTTTTCAATGAACAAACAATGACAAAATGTAGTGGTAATTGTTTTTAATTTGAAGTTTAGCTGGTATTTACAATTATTCAAATGATTTATACAATAGCTTAGCTGTTTGTTTCAAACTATAATTAGTTACTTCAACTATAATTTTACGATTACGACAAATTAATTTTAAAGTTTTGTATGTAGTGATTAAGTACAAAAAATTATACATTGAAAAATTGTACACTACATACAAAAAATTGTATGTAGTGATTAAGGTGTAAGGAGACAATTTTTTAAAGAACACAATATTCGGTCCTTACATATGAAATTGGCGTTATGTATGAGAGGAATAAAAGTAGTTTATTTTTTTTAAATAATATAGTTATTTAATCAAAGTATGATCCATTGTTATCTATGCACTTCTGCCATCGCATAGGTAGTTCATTTATGCCTTTTCTAAAAAAAAACATTAGGACGGGAATCAATAAAATCTTTGAAGGCGGTTTGGACGGTTTGGCTTCCTATCCGGCTCCGTCGTAACTCTCATATACTATCCACCTTATACTCCATATTATTTATTCCCACGACCCCTCAATATCTTAAAGAACGCTTCCAGTTTCTCCATCTCTCTAATAATTTTAATTTACTTTCGTCCAAAACGCTCCAACTAATGACACCTGTACATACCTCTTCCTTTTATGGCGACTCCTTCACAGTACAGGCCGTCAAATTATGGAATTCTCTGCCCGCTGCGATACGACATGCAAAATCTCTGCCAATATCTAAGTCACATGTATTATTATACCTATATATTGTATTATATAATACAATATATAGGTATAATTATATTGTATTATATATTGATGGATGAAACAGCAAGCAAGATCTGGGATGTGCAAGCGGGATTCCGAAAGGGGATGGGATGCACGGATCAAGTCTTTGCCTTAAGATCAGTAACCGAGAAGGTTAATAAATAACAACAACCTTACAAATAAAAAATTGCAGTCGCTGGAGCATCGTCGTAAGGTTGCTTGTTTGACAGTATTTTATCGGCTACATTTTGGTGAGTGTGCGAGTGCTCTTTTTGACCAAATTGAACCCACCCCTTTTTACCACCGGACTACCAGACGCAGACAGAACTTCCATCCGTATATAGTGGATATACCAAGAAGTCGAACAAAACGCTTCGATAGTTCCTTTTTGGTACGGATTGCCAAGGTGTGGAACAATCTGCCTGCGTCTGTTTTTCCTGACCACTACAGTCCTGGAACTTTTAAGTGTCGAGTGAATAGGTTTCTCGTGGATGGACGTGTAACACCATAGTCTTCATGCGCACTTTCCATCAGGTGGCATGGAAGACAAACGTCCTATCCTTACAATATAAAAAAAAAAAAAAAAAAAAAAGGTTCTGGCTAAACACCGAAAGGTTTTCTGCTGCTTCATTGACTTGGAAAAGGCGTATGACAGTGTGATGAGGAATGAACTTTGGTCAACTCTATCCGAGTTTGGGGTGGACAGTGACTTGATACGAGCACTCAAATCCTTATATAAGGACTCGAGTGCTTGTGTCAGGTTGAATGATGACTACACAGAATGGTTTAGCATCGATCGCGGTGTTAGACAGGGCTGTGCAGCGTCTCCATGGCTGTTCAACCTATTCATGGATAGCTGTTTGAAAGATCTGAAAGAGTGTGAATGGGGTTTAAAAATGAATGAGACAGTGATCAAAACTCTGCTTTACGCTGACGACCAGGTTCTATTTGCATCGTCAGCGTCGGAATTGCAGCAAATGGTCACTGTGATGCATGAGTCGTTTAAAAGAAAAGGTGTGAAAGTGAATGTTGGAAAGACGAAAGTTATGGTTATGGAGAGGAATAAAGATATGACGGTATGCAATATTATGATAGGGGATGAAAAAGTGTAACAAGTGAAAGAGTTTGTATACTTGGGGTCCTTGTTTACAAGAGATGGGAAGTGTGAAGGTGATATTGAAAGGAGAGTAAAAACAGGAAATTGTTTTAATGGCGCCATATACTCGATAATGGCAAGCAAAACTATACCAAATAAGGCTCTTCTTGCCGTACTTGAGGGAGTTTTGGCGCCAACGCTTATGTATGGAAGTGAATCTTGGGTGTGGCAGAAGAGACATGAAAGCAAGATTAATGCTGTGGAGATGAGAGCGTTGAGAAGCATGTGTGGAGTGAAATTGAGTGATAGGGTGCGCAATAGTGAAATAAGAAAGAGATGCGGATTGAAAGAAGATGTAGTGACTAAGATTGAAAAGGGTATGCTACGGTGGTTTGGACATTTGGAAAGGATGAGTGAAAGTAGATTTACGAAAGAGGTGTATAGAGCAAGAATGGATGGTACTGTCGGAAGGGGCCACCCTAGGCGAACGTACGCCGATCAAATTGGCGACGTTCTTAAAAAGGGCCTAGTTAAAAGTACCCATAACCGGCGATCATGTATGAAAAGATTAATGAACGTGGAGGAAGCGAAAGAGGTACTACATTGGTTGAAAAGTTCGCGGCCTGGCCATTAAAAAAAAAACTTTTGTTATTTTTTCTGCCGTCATTTTGAACTGTCATTATTCAATTGTCAGCCCGCAAATTTTCAATTTGATATCTTGTTTAAATAAAATTTTACGAACAGTATAAATACATGTGTAGAACAAATTTTCAGTAATAGAGAAATTTGAACAACGTGCTGTGATTAAATATTTGTTTAAAAAAAGATTAACACCAAAGGAGATCCATGATGACATGCAAACAACATTAGGGGAATCTGCCCCGTCTTATACCACTGTGAAAAAATGGGTTGCAGAATTTAAACGTGGACGAGAGAACATCGAAGATGACCCTCGCTCCGGCAGGCCAATGACGTCTACGACCGAAGAAAACATCAATAAAGTGTGTGATCTCATATTGAAAGACCGTAGATTGACTATCAGAGAAATCGCAGACACTATAGGCATCTCATATGAACGAACGCAAAACATCATTGTCCATGAACTCGGCTTTTCTAAGGTTTCGGCTAGGTGGGTCCCCAGATTGCTTTCAGTAGAGCAAAAGCGAATTCGACTCACGATTTCTCGCGACTTTTTGGAGATGTTCGAGGCTGATCCACAAGGTTTTCTTGACAGATTTGTGACAATGGATGAAACCTGGGTTCACCACTATACCCCAGAATCAAAACAACAATCCAAACAATGGAAAAAATCAGGTGAACCAACTCCGAAAAAGCAAAGGCAATTCTGTCGGCTGGCTAGATTTAAGGAAGCTGTAGTGCACCAAACCAGCACTAGTCCACTAAACGCTGACCAATAACTTTTTTCTAGTTAATTTTCTCTTGGGGCAGAATTTGGATGGTTCACCAGGGTTCAGCCATTGCAATCTGCGCTTCCTATTGTCGTAAATTATCCACTTTTCATCACAGGTAATGATTCGATTTAAAATCCCTTCATTATGGTGCTGGTTCAGTAATGTAACGCAACAGTCGATGCGCGTTTGTCGGTTTGCTTCACTGAATTCGTAAGGCGTTGACCTTTTGAGCTTTCTTATCTTCCCAATTTGTTTCAAGTGGATTAAAACAGTTTTATCACTAACGCCGCAGCCTGCAGCTAACTCGGACTTAGTTTGTGATGGATCCGCTCCCACAATAGCCTTCAATTCTTCATTGTCGACTTTGGTCTCCGGTCGTCCACGGGGATTGTTCTGTAGGTTGTAATTTCCAGAACGAAAACGTTGGAACCAAAAACGCACTGTGCTTTCTCCAGCGACACCACTGCCATATACATAATTAATTTGTTAATTTAAGTAACCCTGTATTTTTACATCAGTGTGTACATAAATAATTAAATAAATAAATAATTAATTCTTCGAGCCGTTTCTACGGCACTGGTGCCACGGCGGAATTCATATTCGTAAATATCGCGAAATTTTAAATTTTCCGTTTTGTAATCTCAATGACGCAGAGAAAAAGCCAAAGCAAAAAAAGAACAAAAGAAATACGGTTTTCGAGACACAAATTGATGAGTATAAATAGCTGTATAAATTTGAATTTGGAATTCTAAACCAAAAAGGAGATATTTGAGATTAAAGTGGCCAGTACGAAAAAACATCAATTTCATATGTAAGGACCTAATAGATCCATTTAAGGTGTGTATAATCAAGTTAATCCTCCATATATCGTTCAATAAGTATTAATGCAAAGTCTGACGAAGTTGACCCAAGGATGGGTGAATACGGTCTCTGTGGTGCAGCGGTCTCGACGCTACTACGCCAATCGTGAGGTCGCGGGTTCGATTCCTGCACGGAATGAAAAAAAAGAACGTTCCAGGTCTGGCGTTTATCTATTTATGTATTTATCTTATAGGTTACCCCCTAGCTCGCTACGTGGTATCTCATAACACAAGTTTTGCTTACTTTGATAGACTATAATTATAGTGCTCGGTTTGTCGAAGTCGTTTCGATGATTAAGTATTTATAATCAAACAGAAAGGTTAAGCGGGTAGCTGCTTAAACCTCCGTGGCACTCAAGGGACCCATTACACTATATAGGATTCATTTCAATTAAGGGTGGTCATCACAGAAGTTAATTTTCATTACTTAAACATTTGTAGGGAGAGGTTTGGTCAGAATTGGTGTTTTTTGATATAGTTTTTAAATAACAGTATACAGAGGTTCTATCGTTCCCCTGTCACTGCAACAGTCACTATCATTATAACAACTCTAAATTTTGTGATTCGTTTGCCTCCCCCATAAAAGCGTGAAGTTGTGAATGTAAGAAATATATTTTGCCGTTGTTGGACATACCTATATCCACACAGTTCTATCTAGTCTAGCATTTGTTTTATAAATACATACACAGTACACCCAGACTAATGGTAAGAAACATATTATATGCACACGAATATTTGCATTGTGCAGCAGAAAGTGTTTGCCCATAGCCAAAGTGGTCACTAAAATATGACCATCGATGTGACCATCGAGAATTAGGCTAGTGGTCCAGATAGTATTCCTGCAGTGGTGTTAAAACGCTACGCAGCTGAGTTGTCTCCCGCTTTGACACGTCTCTATCGGCTTTCTTTGGAATCTGGTGAGGTCCTCAAGTCCTGAAGTCTCAAGCTTGCTAACGTACAACCAGTACCGAAGAAGGGAAGCCGTGCTAATTCTGTCAACTATCGACCAATTTCAATCACTTACATACTATGCAAAGTCATGAAACTTGTATTGAAAAATCTATTCTCGACATACCGTGAGAACGACGAGCTCCTAAGTGATAGCCAATACGGTTTCCGCAGTGGATGTTCAACCGGCGATATTCTCTGGTTATGTCACTCACGGAACGAGGCTTTGAAAGGTCATGGTAAAGAAATAGCTGTATTCTTAGAAATTTCCAAGGCCTTTGAAAGGGTCTGGCATGATGGTCTCTTAAGAAAGTTTCTAGCATATGGCATACCTATCAGTCTCTGCGAGTGTATATCTGATTTTTTGAGGGAACGGTACCACAGGGATCTGTTCTCTCTGCAGCTTTACTCTTACTGCACTTTAATGAACTCCTTACCTACATCGGGCATTATTAGATACGCTGATGATAGTACTATTGTAGAGAGACATATCCAATGCGCGAAAGAGCGCCCATGAAATCCAAGTTTTGAGAAATTCTCTGATTAAGCGCGTTGATTCGACCTTGCGGAATGTGTTTAAAAGGGACGAGTCCATCTTGGGAAAATTCAACGCCTTTAAAACACAAGGCCAGAGGGCTTCACTGTAACGTCCAAATTAAACTTCGAACAACAAATTAAGTCTATTGATCAAATGGCTTCTAAAAAATTGGGAATCATCTCGAAGGTCCGGCGGTACCTCAGCCCTGAACGGTTTCTCAACCTATACAAAGCCTAAGTGAGGTCCTGCATGGAGCAATGCAGTCACCTTTGGGATGGTTCTGCCAAATACCAGCTAGACTCTGTTGACCCGAAAACCTGGAAACTTATTAATAACAACAACCTTAAAAATAAAAAAATGCAGACTCTAGAGCATCGTTGTAAGGTTGCTTGTTTGATCGTATTTATCGGTTACATTTTGGTGAGTGTGCGAGTGCTCTTCATAACCATATTAAACACACCCTTTTTGCCACTGGACTACCAGACGCAGATAGAACTTACATCCCTATATAGTGGATTTACCAAAAAGTCCAAAAAAATGCTTCGATAGTTCCGTTTTGATACTGATTGCCAAGGTGTGGAATGATTTGCCTGCGTCAGTTTTTCATGACCACTGGTACTTTTAAGTGTCGAGTGAATAGGTTTTTCGTGGATGGACTTGTAACACCACAGTCTTCATGCGCACTTTTCATCGGATGGCATGGAAGACAAACGTCCAATCCCTATATTATAGGCAATGTTTTAATTACAATTTTTAACGAGAGATCTGTGATTTATAGCTTGTTCTTGATATATTTCCACTTACTGTCCGATTACGTCCGATGACTGTCCGAATACAGATTACGATTTAAAAGTTAGACTGTGTTGACTAAATACTTCTAGACAGATTTTGTACCATATTTTTTTTTTGAGCTGTTTGATTTTAGTTTTTAAATCTTTGCCATATGTTTCCAAATGTGTTCGTGCATTTTACGAACTTTTCATCCAGTGTTTTTTCTTTTAAACGATCCAGCTAGCATTGGTATCGTAGGCACGTGCAATGGTTTTGTCAATATGGGTTTGGTAAAACTTGATTTGGAACCTGAATTTTTCTGTAGGTTTGGAGAACGGTTTATTCAATAAGGGTAGAATTTTGAAATCTATTTTTATAAAATTATTTTAAGAAACTAGCTCGACAAAAGAATCTTGTATTCTTTAACCTCTAAAACATATCGGACGGTATTATGTCTATTCTACCTATATCAATAAACACTACAGTAATCGAATGAATTCAATGACCGTGACAAGACTAAGCTAATCAATTTAAACTCAACCTAAGCTCTGATGCGATAAGGACGAATATTATTTTTATGCTAAGCACTTGCGGTTAACCAATAAAGGCTGAGGTCGCAAGCCTTCTGGAAAATTGCTCATTGATGCTATTATAGACTGACGATCGGTGCATGTCAAGTTTGATATTTCAGAGTGCATGTCTATAATTTGTTTGAGATTGACTAATGTCTCGTCTTTGTCGTAGTGATTTGTTGAAACGTGCTTAGAGGTTTGCCAATTTTTTGGCATTATGTAATGATTTTAGGATAAAAAAGAAAAAATAGCAACGTTATTATTTAGATCAAAGTTATTTAAAGCTTTAAATTTCATATCTAAAAGTAGTTTAGGAGTTTGTTTGCTCAAGCAATATCGCGCTCATCGTTTGAACTATTGGCCGGTTTTGAAGAAAAAGTTTAGTGTTTGATATACTACTATTGGGAATGGTTATAGGCTCTACAGCGTTTATTTTAAGTAGCGCACCACCTCTTTTTTCAGGGGGCAAATTACAGTATGTTTTATATACTTAAAATCAAAAATATTTTTTAACAAATAAATTTCCAATTCGATTCACCCAGGTAAAGGAGGTATGTTAATTTTTATCGAGAAAATACGATACAAAAAGGGAAACCCTCACCCATCTGAATGACAGCTATTAAAAAATTTAATATCTTGTATTTCTACGAGTTCACTGAAACTCATTTTCACATTTTCAACTTACACTCGCACAGTAATGGAGCTCACCTGATTCGTACAACTTAATAACCATTTATTTTTTTTGTAATTTTGACCTAGTTAGCCCGAATAACAATACTAATGTGATGTTTATTTGTTAACATAGTTCCTTGCGAACTAATTAAATTTTTAAAATGGCTGTCATTTTACGACAAATTTTAACGTACGTGGGTGAAGTATCAGACATCCGATCACTATAACACTGTATAAAATATGGTATTTTAATTCTGAATCACAAAATTTTCTTACACAATAAGTAGGCAAAAGTAACAGCAGTGATAATTCTATCGTTTTCCAAGACACACAATCTTTCCTCTTTCCGAAATATACATAGAAGTAGAACACGGTAAGTTACGGATCCTTCTGACTTTTAGATTTCGAGTAGCAATCTCTTAAAAGGGTGTTAGAATTTATGATCAGGCCCCTTACTGCCAACTCCATGTTCCATCGTTATTTATCTTGATAAGATAAAACAGTTTTATGCAATGTCAGATTGCGGGGTCATAAAAACTAAACTAACGGATTGTATATTTTGAGTCTAATTTCTCTCACTTGTGTTCTACAGCACGATGATGAAACACAGACTGGACAATGGACAAATATGAATTATATTCAATGAGTGTAGGTATTCAATTTCATTTTCAGTCAGTATCGGGTCCGCTTAGAATATTTCGCCCCTGGATAAGCGTGTGGTAAAGGCGACTAATCCGGGTGATCCCCGCTTGAAGAGAAAACATCGTGTATTGTTGAGTTTCCTGTCCCTTCTTGTTCATAAATAAAACTTCTGAAATGAAGATAGATATTGTAAATCGTACGAGTACCTACTCGGAAAAGTAAATAACATGTTAAGATCAGTTCTTTTCGGGCTTTCAAATGTTATCTAATTCATGCGAGATTGAAAGTAACGTATCTTTCAGCTTTACTTTATTAATATGGATATTCTTGTACAGGGTGACTGGTGATAAAGGTTCCGTTGCATTCCTGGCCGCGACCTGTGCAAAATTTTAGGACTGCGGAAATTATTCACAAATTTAACAAAAATACAACATTTAAATTTGAATTTAGGAATACAAATGAAAAAAACAAAATGACGGTATTGCCATTAAATCTCCACAGTTATACAAATGGCCGAAAGTACTTACTGTATTTACGTAGGTACTCAATCTATCAATAAAACGTGCTCCAAACTTATAGAGATTTGTTTTTGTTCTTAGAATGTATAAATAATTAAAAAATAATATAACTTCAAAGCATACGAGTTTTAAAACAAAAAGTTATAAACGGTTAATGACATGATCTTGAAAGGTCAACCAAAATAATGTACGGAGGTGACATTTCACCACTACTAATATCTATCAAAAAAACACTATATTTTATGAATTCAGTTTGCTTTTCTAGTTTTTTATTGAAATCATACTTTACGTCCAGGCAGAAATCAAAAATATAGGAATGTCAGGAAAAATATGACTTAAATATGGCGTCGTCAGTCACCTGCGGTCAATGTCGATTCAAGTAGTTTTTCTTAATGTACACGAAAAGTAACTAACAAGAAATTTAATTAACAGTTATTTCCAGTGTTTTTATACTGGTATTCCACAACTATTTTATTTGGCACAGATGCTGGCCAGACGTCCATACTTAAATGAAACGTGTTATTTGAGATACTGAAGGAGAGCCCCGTGTAATCGATTCTGATCATAAATATGTAATAAAAGTACTTTCACTAGAATTCCCTATAAAAATGTTACTATGTTACTATTTTCTTTACATACAACTGAGTCAATCGCGGCACGTGCCAGGACGCGGATCGCTGACTACGCTAGTGTTACCATGCATTGGGAATCAATTCTTTAACTTTCGGTTAAATTTCCATAAATAATAAATATTTATTTTTTATTATACAGAGTCTTTATTATGAAGATCAAAATATTTACGGAGAAGGTTAAGAATAATGTATGAATTCAGTTTATGATAAAAAAAATATATATATTCTTTTTTTAAATTGAAATTTTACAATTCTTTTAAGTGACCAATATTTTGTGACTATTGAAAAATTGGGGCTTAAGGTATTTCTTAATAGAAATAGTTGGAAAAACGCTATTATTTCTTGCTATTTAGTAGTAAATAACAGATTAAACTAAATGTATTATTAACTAATGAGAATTATAAAATATCAAATATCAATATACCTAACAACAAAAAATTTTTTTGTTTTCATAAATTGAATCCACCCAACATTCTTAATCTTCTCCTAAAATATTTTGATCTTCATAAAAAAGAACCTATATTTTTCTCTTCATGTATGATCCCAAACTATCAAGTCCTTGAATTTCAAAAGTGACCCACAAGTCACCCTGTATAATAGTATAATCTCAAGCCTCAATATGATATTCACGTAGGTAGTTAGGCCGGCTAAAATAGGGACGCAACAATTGATTAAATCTTACCTTACTTAGCAGAAATCCATCATAACTTCAGAACAAATGTGATGCAGGACCCTTCTGTAACTAAACTTGTGTCCTACCAGGGTTACTTCATAATAAGCCAAATAGGCTTCATTAATCACGTATCGTTGGTGCTGTTGGTTAATTTCCATTTTTAAGATATGGTACTTACGAATAAGCATCATTCAGCTTAGTTTTTAAATTTTTAAAATAAAACTTGATCTCCAAATCTGGCGTAGTAAGTATCTACTAGGAGATCCGATTTTGTGTTTTTTTTCCGGAAAATCCATAAGTTTACACTCACAATATTCATGGTATCCATATTACTTTTAGAATTACTTGATTGATTAGCTACGCGTGTGTAATGTACAATTAAGTCATCAGTGTAGGCTTTAGCAGGTAAACAAACACTAAAATGAAAGTTGGAAAAAATTATCTTAGTTTTATTTAAATAGCATTCAAAATAAATTGCCGGTTTAAACCCGCAGCGCAAAGAAACGATACTATTAAGTAACTAGATACAAACTGACTGTATCAATAAGTAAATAAAATAAGTAGACAGTTTTAAACATACATTTAATTACGTTGTACATTTTAAACAACCCCTATAGACACATTATATAACAATTATATTTACTTAACACGTTTAAATAAAATTTATTTTATTTACATTAAAATCTCTATTTTTAACATATAACATCTATGCTAATTACAATTTATTATTATCAGCTTACACAAAATATGCTTCAAATATAATTTATTTGAATCCTTGAATGTTTGTACAAAAAAATATAAACAAGCTTTCCAATTTTATTTTAATCTATGTACACCAGTAAAAAGCTTAAAATATACAAAAAAAATACATATATACCGATCCCAGAGAGAAATTTGATCACGAATAAAGGCGTTTTATACAACAATTTATACTGCCAGCGAATTAACGTTTCATACACAAATGTTATCAATAGTCTTATTCAGACCATGCTAATTTGGTGAATAAAATTAGCGTGACAAGTAATATAATTTGCTTTTGCATTAATCAACCCTCAATTAATTTGAGCGGTATGGAATTATGTTTCTTTACTTTTTAATAAGGATAAATGTCAATCGGTATCTTGACTCAACATAACTGAAATGTTTATTCAAAATGTTATCGCTACAAATACTTCAGGTCATTCCAGAAAAAAATATAATTTGAACAATTTCATGAAAAATGACCCCAAATTTTAGATCCAGTCTAAACGATAACGATAAATACTCAATTTCTAAAATTTTGTAGAAACTTATCTTTTATCATACTGACTATAATAAAATAATTTTTGAGTGAAAGAATTCGAATTTACAATGTTTAATCTCAAAGCAAGGTCACTTAAGTTTGTTTAAAGTTTGCTTCTGAAATTCAATATTTCTCAGAAATACAAGAGTAGTACAAGAGTTCTATTTTCAACAATAAATCAAATTTCAATATTATAATGGTTGTAATAATATACATGGTTGTCTGGTAGAAATCGCTGCCCAGCGATAAGACCGCCAATTGTGTAATCTCAGTCACTTTGAATGTACTGTAATTTTTATAATATAAGGTTAACAATAAAGTATAAATAAATAAATAAATAATGTTTCTGATCGTTCTTATACTGAAGTTTCACAATGTATTTTCATGAATGTTGCTTACTCATATTTTGAAAAAGAAACACATAGAATATCTAGACAAGGTTAAAATATAAATCTGCTAACAGGATAGTTTCTTAAACTTATAAAGCACGCATCTAGATAAATGTTCTAGTTTCAGGGAGTATTTGCAGTCTAGCTTTCTCTTTAAATTATTCAGATACAAAACTTATAGATTTGACATCACGTAACGATCAAATAAAGATCATGTAACGACATGAAATGACAATGTAACGATTAAGTAACGGAATTATCACTTAACGTCACAATTTCAATTTCAAAGTTCCGACATTAAATCAACTTTGGATCTGCTACTTAAGCATTCAGAACAAAAATGGCAAAAGCACGAAGAAATGTCATAGAGAATGTAGACTCGCGTCAGACTCACTTTCTGCGCCTTCTAAGAGTAAACTAGTCTCACACGGTAATGAGTTCTTCTGGGTTGAGTTAGGATGAGTTTTCGAAGATCGAAACGTCTTGGGAGGCATTAGTCACAGTTCAATAGCAGCTGTTCCCTTCCACGTAACTCCAGCTCGCAGGAGATGGTACAGTCGCAGGACGCACCAAATGCACAGGCACTGTTGATAATTGTATACTGTTAGTTTGTATTATGATCCTTTTCAAATTAAAAAATATATACAGGGTGGAATTTTTGAATGCCACCTGGAGGGAAAGTACTCTAAATAAAAGAGGTAGCAGAATTGACTCCAAAGAAACATTCCTTATATATTATTAATAAAGCCGCAATCAATGATTTTCAAAAATTCGCTTGCTTCACCAGAGAATCGAAACGACTAAAATCTGTAAAAATGATACCCTGTAATTTTATTACATCGATCGTTAGGGTCAATTACAAAAATGGGTTCTTTCTCTCTAACATACTAGCTTAATTTAATCAAAGGAAAACCATGAAATCTTTATTTTAAGATTTTAGTCTGTTCGATTCTTGGGAGAAAAAAGCGAATGAAAAATGCGTTTTAATTTATTTTCATAAATAAAGGAACGTTCCTTGAAGTTTTCCAAATTTGCTATCTCTATTATTGAGAGTACTTTCCCTCCAGGTGTCATTCAAAAATTCCACCCTGTATACATATAAATTGTTTACAATTAAAATTTAAATTTTTATGATTACTCATATTTCTGTTTACGATTTATGCCTCACTTTGTATACTGGCACGCTAAACGCCGCATTAAAATTATCTTTTACCCGTGAATTTGTTGTCAAAGATATTTAATTTAATTTCCATAAGGCAACTAGGCTAAAAAAATTCATGTTATATCAGCCACTGTGGAGTAAATTTTTGAGATAGTGTGTTTTTTTTTCTTTTTGTGTGAAGACTGGCTTGGGTGTAGGTTTGTGATAGGATACCCTTACTTCTAATTTTTCGTCACCACAACACAAGCTTATTGATCGTTACCTTGAGGCTACATAGATTGGGTGTCAGTTTGGGTACTTTGATTAAATTGTAAATGTAAATGTAAAATTTAATGATAATTATTAACTTAAGGCCTTGCTTTGTTCACGGAATACTCAATGTGATGAATAGCTATTAACTCGTATCATATAACATGTTATTACTTGTTAAGTTTATTTAGTAATAATAGAAAATTATATTCATAAAACGTTGTCCAACATACGTTTCTTCTTAAACGTTTACTAAATTGACAAAGCTAGCTAGATTTTAACACTCAAAATAGGGTGTTTGAAGGCAAAATAATAAATGAATTACCCTTACTGACGCGCCAACTACATATATAATAATAATAATTCATTTATTTCAGGTTGCATAGACCCATAAAAATAATTAAAAAATTAACAAAATCATATAACGGATACAATAAATTAACTAACAATAACTAAAGTTCATTAAATAAGAAATTAAATTGAAACAAAAATAATCATAATATTTAAAATAAAGTGCAATTATTCATTAATTCACAAAATAATCATATTATCTGTTTGTCATAAACTGTCATATGCGTGTCACTAGATATTTATTTATTTAATTCTCACAGAACCAACAGCACTTATAACTATAAAAATAGGAATAATTAGGTATACACATAACTACCAATTACAGGTTCACAATTTTTACAAAATATCGTTTCCGGCAATTGACATCAAGGCAATATGAGAGACCTTGCAGGCAAACACTCGACATACCAACCTGGAGACCATTAATAATTTGTTTAATCTACACTGTTAAATTTTTTTAGTGAAAATTACACAAAAGCTTGGGCAACTCTCGTTGCCCAAACATTTATGTAATATTAAACGTTGATGTAGTTTTACATGAGAGATGTAATTTTACATTACATAATTGTGTATTTTTTCTAAAATTTATGGAAATTCACGTATATTTCGGCAATTTTATACCTTTTTAAAGTATATTTACACATTTTTTATGTATTGCTTCTGTAATAATCCCAGCCCATGTGTAAAAATACAAATTGTTCTGACATTTTACACGTTTTAGGTATAATTACATAAAAATATTAAAAATCCGAAAATTATTTTCTTTTCCACAATTTACTGAAATTTACAGCTGTTTTCGGTACATTCTACAGGTTTATGTACTTTTTTTGCATGTAAAATCACATTATTTTAAACAGTGTACATTTAGAAATAAACAAATTTCGAAATTGGCAAATGACAAAATCATCAATAAAATATTTGAGAAGAACTAATTGATTCATTTTCTATAAAGTTTTAGTAAAAAAACGAGTTTTATGCGCTTAGTTTAGATACACGTCAAATGAAATTTTACATAGTTTAACAGTTTAATGAAACGAAAATACTTACATTCAAAAGTATCCTTGGTATTAAAAAGGATATTTCGGCTTTACATGCTGCATCAAAATGCTAGAACAAAATAAAGTTACCATTAATCCAAACAGTATTTAGATTCAATAAAAATTTAATAATTAAATATTAAATTTTATGAACAAAGTGTAGGAAACTGAATATCAATGTGAATTCCTGAGATTTTATTTCTATTGTTTCGAGTATAAAGACAGTAAATATAATTTAGAAGAAAGTTAACAAACAAAACAGACATTGATTTCCAATTTTATACGACATCAACTTTTGTCTTCATTCTTTTGTTCTGCTTTCCCTGTCAGAATAAGTATATTCACATTATTAATTTATGAAAAGTATTTGTAATAATATCAATTTACAAAATGTTTCATTTATAAATCTATAAAACAAAACATGATATGACAATTGATGTTCGAAAGCATAAGGGATACTACCGCTCTTCCTATTTTAACCACCATAATGACGTGTAAGCGTGGATGTATTCTGGATAAAAGGAATGATCAACCAGTGTCATTACAGGGACGATAGAGTTTTCCAGTAAAAGTCTTAATTCAGCAATGCATCATTAACATTCAAACATGCCTTTTCGAGCGATATGTAAATTCTTAGTCAACCCAGTAAATTTTTTTGTATGATACTGTCCCGTGTACGATATAAGGAATTATTGTTTCTCTTGGTAGCTACCACCTATCATACTAGTCAAAGTTATATTATTGAATTTAATGATTTAACGAAAAAAAACACGACATGATTTTTTTGTTGTATCGTAGACAACTTTTTTTATATTGTAAAGATAGGACGTTTTTCTTCGATGCTACCTGATGGAAAGTGCGCATGAAGACTATAGTGGTACACGTCTATCCACGAGAAACCTATTCACTCGACACTTAAAATTCAGTGGATCATTCTACACCTTGGCAATTCGCAGCAAAAAGGAACTATCGAAGCGTTCTTTTTAAACGTTATCTCAATCTTTATTATTCAGGAATAAACCAACGCTGGACTTCAATCTCACCAGGTGGTAAGTGAAGCTGACGTCGAAAATTAATGGACACGAAACATAAAATTGACGAAACATTTAATTGTCAATGTATCTAGTGATATTTGGGCGGGCGCTTAGCAGGTAAAACCTCAATTGGCCTTCAAGGATCTTGAAGTGTCGCCTACTACCAAGGTCATTTGTGTAGTCACCCAATTCGTGATAGTATCTCGTCAGGGTTTAGCTGGCTCTCGATCACCCTGCATATAAAATCTTCCACCAAATGACACAACTTCGTTGGTGATGTGTTCCAAAAATATTTTATGCAGAGTTAGTTCTTTCCAGGGCTACCATCAGGTGAAGTTGACGTCAAGCGCAAGCTTAGTCTAAAATAAAAAAAAAGACATGTGGCACTCGGAGACTGCCGCGGTAAAGCTATTGCATAGCATTTTTTATCAACTTATGAAATTATAATTATTTATTTACTTATTAATGCAGTAATGTTTGATCTGATATGAAGTCCACAAGTTCCTAGTAGATGGCGCTGATTTTTTATTAAAGCCCGCATGTAAAGTTATGAATCAATCAATCAATCATTTATTTGCATAAAATATGGTACAGATTTAGGACTTAAAATTAAAAAAATAGGTCATACATATTTTACCTTTTTAGGGCATGCATATATAAATTACTATTGTTAAATTTAACAAAAGTCTCAAAGTAGGCACATTCGGCATATTGTGATTTTTCCGTAATTCATTTAAGGTAATTTCCAACAAGTTAGTTTTAGACAAAAGACCCGCAATATTTTGTTGAAATATTTTTAGTTGATTTGAGTTGCTATCATTATTATTATTTAAATTTACTTTATTTACGAAAAAAAATTAATTCATTATTTTCCAAGTTATTTTTTGTCTTTTTAAGAAAGTAGAACGAAATCGTCCCCTTTTTAATTATATTCTGAGTAGTATTCGGATGAGATTTATAGTTTGCATTTGAATGTCCAATTTTTATGTCTATTTTATTTTCAGTCATTTTTAAAAAGTATTACGGAATTGTTCCCTTTTTAGTTACACCCTGAGTAGTAGTTGAATTATATTTATAATCTGCACTTGAATGTATATTTTTTTAACCTTTGAATGTTTATTCTTAATATGATACTTAGTAAATGATTAATAATAATAATAATTTATTATTTTGTCCTTTTCTTTCTTTGGTTCTTAAGCATCGTCAATATTTCTTCAGTGCTTGCGTAATTTTATTGTATAGTAAAAGATATAACTTCATATTTTTCGTAAGGATTATTAAATCTTGATCTTACTAATCTGTTACCTTTACATTGCTGTCCACCAATTACAAAGATTCTGTGTTCTTCATGTCTATTTTTCTTAGATGTCACCAATACCTTATCCTCTACCACTGCCTGGAGATTTTTTTTTGTTTTTAGTAGTGAGGACTCCGGTTCCACTCGTAGACAATCCTTGTTACTCTCCTTCAATGGTGATGATAGTGAGTACGATGGTGATGGTGGCAATGATTGTAATTACTCTACGTTTTCATTGTGTGTATTAGCTATTGTCTGCCGACGAATTATAACAATTCATTTGCAAGAAATTATCTCAATCTCAATCACACTTTACGTTTACGTTGTGCAAAAGTTACTAATTCTTTGATTATTCGAGATAATTCGAAATAATTTCTTGCAAATGTTATGAATTGTTGTAATTCCAACGGAATATCATTTTATTGGAATATAGCTACGTAAAATAAATAAATGCCATTTTTAGAAGCCTCCAATACGATTCTAATGTAACGGTGACGGCACTACAAGGTTATGTTGTGAAAATTACTGTTAGTGTCATAGGGATCAAGGTTCGCCGCGCCGGGTATAGAGACAAATTGTGATCCAGGGATTCACATGAATGTGTGTGCGTGATGCTAGGCGACTTGGCTGCCGGAGGTTTTAAGCCTTTTTCCTCCTAGTAGTGACGGTACTTATCTGGCTATTTGATGTACCCGGCTTATTTTTAGCTTTATCTTTTTTTTCTTGGCTTGGAGCACTTCCGTATACATTTAATGCACTGCCATTTTTTGTGCTCAGCTGTTAAGGTATTATAAAACCTTTGAGTTGAAATATTTTCGCATTCTTTGTGATAAATTAATTTACAATTTGTACATGACAGGTTTTCATTACCTATTCAATATATTCTTTTTACATTTGTTAAATTTTTTAATGTCGTTTTTTGGTGTCATCATTTTTGTTTACTTAGTCAATCAATCAATTTGTTTGTAACTGCCTTTTATTTTATTTAATCCAAAGATTGGATTTAAATCTTTGATTTAATCCTCTTAAAACAAAGTAAGTTTCCAATATAAAAAACTTAAAAAAAAATATTTATAATTTTAAAAGGAGAAAAGAAAAACATAAAAAAGAATTCATGTCAATGCGATTATCAGGGCTTGAACTCGTAACTCTTGATCGGGAAAAAATTATCAGTTTTTTTTTTGTGCTCAGCTGTTAAGGTATTATAAAACCTTTGAGTCGAAATATTTTCGCATTCTATGTGATAAATTAATTTACAATTTCAGGTTAGGTTTTCATTATTTTATTCATAACACATTTCAGGTTTTCATTATTCAATATATTCTTTTTACATTTGTCAAATTTTTTAATGTCGTATTTTGGTGTCATCATTTCTGTTTAACTTAGTCATTCAATCAATTAGTTTGGAACTGCCTTTTCTTTTATTTAATCCTCTTAGAACAAAGTAAGCATCCAATATAAAAAACTTAAAAAAAAAATGTATTTATAATTTTAAAAGGAGAAAAGAAAACATACAAAAAGGATTCATGTCAATGCGATTTATCAGGGCTTGAACTCGTAACTCTTGACCGGGAACCTTTTGACGTTACCACTCGACCACTCATCGATTTACTCAGTTTAGCGAAATAAAGGATTTGTTATGAAAGCCAACTATTGTTTATTTACCTGTCAACTCTAAAAATTGTCATGTTGCCTAGAATGGATGCCTCTCGATAGATGGCGCTGATTGTTTATTAAAGCCCGCATAAAAGCGCAGATTTTTTCGTTACGGAATTTCTGGATTCGGTCCCCACGTTCAAGGCCCGCGATAGAATCTATGCAATAGCTTAAAAAATGTATTTATAATTTTAAAAGGAGAAAAGAAAACATACAAAAAAGATTCATGTCAATGCGATTTATCAGGGCTTGAACTCGTAACTCTTGACCGGGAACCTTTTGACGTTACCACTCGACCACTCATCGATTTACTCAGATTAGCGAAATAAAGGATTTGTTATGAAAGCCAACTATTGTTTATTTACCTGTCAACTCTAAAAATTATCATGTTGCCTAGAATGGATGCCTCTCGATAGATGGCGCTGATTGTTTATTAAAGCCCGCATAAAAGCGCAGATTTTTTCGTTACGGAATTTCTGGATTCGGTCCCCACGCTCAAGGCCCGCGATAGAATCTATGCAATAGCTTAAAAAAATGTGCTGACATCTTCCACTTCACTTAAGATTTCTAATAACAATAAAACGCCATAACATTTATTTCTAAAAACACAGGTCTTGCTACAATAAACCAGTTCCGACGGAGACAGACTTCATTTCTTTCAAATTGCATATCGTATTTAGTAGCTTTATATGTAAATATAGTTGTATATTACTGTTATCTTTGTATATAAATACCTTTGTGGAAGCTTGTGAAGGTCGTATTATGAAGCTCGTAATGAAGAGTGCTTGTAGTCTAAAGCAGTATGCTATTATGGGCTAAAATGCCCTTTTAATCGAAGTAGGGCATCGAAACTATATTTGGCTAATAACATTTTGGCCAGAGTTTTGAATGCCTAAATAAATTAAAATATATTTGTACTGATATATATATTTGAAGTTTTAATATAAAGTAGTTAAAATATATAATATTTAGTTATCATACAAAAAGATATAACGCTTGATTTTGCATCGGCGTCAATTACACTCCGTACTCCTTTTTCAGTCATAAAATTATGTATATCTTGGTACAGAATAGTATGAATATACAGTACCTATACAATTTTCAAGTATGCCAAATTCATTGGTTTGGTGTGATTAAATGCCAATTTACAAACATTGATACTTTCAAAACTTCATATTGTGTGGTTCGACTAGCATTCACACATTGTAGATATAAATTTTACACGGGATAATCATCAGGTCTTTTTTACATTTTAACTTTCTAACCATATGCCATAATAGAAATAGTTTGAGGTAATAAATGGATAGTGTTTATATATATTTTTTTTTATGAATAATGGATGGGACGTTTGTCTTCCATGCCACCTGATGTTAAGTGAACATGAAGACTAAGGTGGTACACGTCCATCCACGAGAAACCTATTCACTCGACGCTTAAAAGTACTAGGACTATACTGGTCAGGGAAAATAGACGCAGGCAGTTCATTCCAAACCTTGGCGACTCGTATCAAAAAGGAACTGTTAAGCAATTTAAAATTGAATCATTGTTTTTGGTACTTGGTTTCTTAAAATGCATCTACAAAGTAGCAAACAGGCTTTCAAAAAGACATTCTTGTTTTCTATATTTAAATACAAATTAAAGCAGTTGCACTCTCACGTTCTGTTAAAAAAACACAGTCCCAACGCCACACGAAATCAAAAAGGCAAACATTTAAATTAAGTTTGTGCAATGCCTTTGTTTTGCAGAATTTCAACCCTATTGCTTTTAGGTGTTTTCTATTTTTATCTGCTTCTGTCGTTTCTTTTCAAAGTAGCCTTTGTTTCTTTCCACAAAAATACAATAAATACAGTATTCACCAATTATAAAGTGGGAAGTATAATTGTCTTATATTTTATGAATTCAATATCATAGACAACAGACAAAAAAGGAATCATAATATATTATTTACTAGCTGTGACCCGCGACTTCGACTATTATTCGACTATTATTATATCCTCCTTGAAGTTAAAACTTACCTTATTCTAAATTTCGTCAAAATCTACTCAGTAGTTTAGCTGTGAAAGCGTTACTGATAGATAAACAGACAGAATTACTTCAAAAACTGTTACAACAAAGCAGTGATCCGCAGTTTCACCTAGGTTTTGTGAAAAGTATAGGTAGGTAGGTATATTACATAGATGATGCCCGCGACTTCGTCTGTATTGAATTAGTATTTCGAGTAGGTTATTTTCTTCTCCAAGGTCCTAACTATCTTTAATAACAAAAATAAAAATGAAGAATCTTCGCCCATATAATATGTATAACTCCTAACCACAAACATAGGTAGGTAACTATCTATTAGGTACATTACAAAGGCACATAGCGTTATAAACAAATCGGGTGCCAAAGTGCCTTAAATTTTAATATTGTCTTAAGTTTTTGCGATAACTATTATGTATGACTATTAAATAAAACACTTTTTAACCGGATTTATCGCGTATATTTACATTTTAAATTTTAACAGTCGCTCGTGACCACGGGGCCTGCAAAGACACCGAAACGTCGAGTTAAAATATAAATTATACGCCATTAATCCGGTTAAAAAGTGTTTTATTTAATGCCTTCAATTTTACTTAATTCATGCAATATCTTCATTAATTATACTTAGCTTATTGTTATTCTAGGTAAAGCTAAGTAGTTTTTGCGTGAAAGAATAGATATCCATCCATCCATCCATCCAGCCATTATCAGTGTACATACAATACTACCTATAGTTATGTATGGCTTTTCACTGCCAAACGGCTAAGCCAATATTAATGTAATTTGGTATAGTAGTAACACGTACGTTACTTTTTATTCCGAAGAAATCTACGGTTTCTGACTTCCAAGAGGCAGAAACGATCATGAAATAAACAAAACCTTGATTTCCATTTTATCTCTGTATGTACAGAAGGCAGTACATCAAGCGTTACAAATCTGTCAAAATTTTTTACTTGAATTTGAACTCTATGCCCTCGATAATAAGTTAAAATTGGTTGGGGATATTTGACAGGTAATGTAACGCTTATTCCTTCTGTACCTACCTATATTAAATCGCGCAAAAGCTTGCGCTCGCTCCCGCCTTTTTATACCCTACCGCGCCGCGAGCCGCGTCGAGCGCGGCAGGCAACCGTTACGCAAAAATAATCCCTATATAATTCAGTATTCACGCGCGATGAGTTATTAGCGTATTTCATGTATAAGTTTGGTGTTTCTATACCGATTTCCATGATTTTTTTTTTATTGAATAGGTAATAATGTTATTTTTTTTAATTAGAGATGAGTGAGAGTATTATAAACGTAAGAGTAAACAAATATAATCAGAAAGCTCCGAACTGCTAAGCTATCGGGATTTACACGTGTTATTGTGAGTCAACCATAAAATATAGACATATACTGTTGTGGGATATTTTTTATATAATTTTATGAAGAATATTTCTGTCATACATGATTTCTATGTAGCTTTAACCATTAAGGCTGCACCCGCGACGGAAGCTTAAAAACTGAAGTAACTTCTCCCGTTTTTCCAACATTTCCCTTCACTGCTCTGCTCTTATTGATTGTAGCGTGATAATAAGTATACTTTAACCTGCCCAGGAGTATGGAAAATAATTTTACCAAGTTTCGTTAAAATCCGTCGAGTAGTTTTTGTTTCTATAAGGAACATACAGACAGACAGACAGACAAAAATTTTACTGATTGCATTTTTGGCATCAGTATCGATCACTAATCACCCCCTGATAGTTATTTTGAAAAAATATTTCATGTACAGAATTGATCTCTCTACAGATTTATTATAAGTATAGATATAGAAGAAGATATAGATAGATAATTTTGCATTTCGGTTCGTCATTTATGCAGCTGAAATAACCGATATTCACGCGGACGAATTCGCGGGCAACAGCTTGTGATTGAAAAATAAACAAATTTTAATAAATACTTATTTTATTGTTTCTTGTGATAAAGCTGTAAATTTCAGAGAGAAAATTGGTGATTACTTTATATAACTTACACAAAACTGGTTTAGTTCCTATATCCGTTTAAGAGTATTAATTTAAATATTTACCGCTATAGTCGGACGCTACTCATTAGTATATGTAATATGCAAATATGTTTATTTAGCACAGTGAATGTATTGATATCCTAAATACGCAGGAGACGCATATATGCATATAGATTACAGTTGAAAGGGCGCGGCCAGGTTACTTTATAATGAAATTGCCCGCAATTTATAATACAACTAGCTTTTGCCCGCAACTTCGTACCCGCATAAACATTGTTTATGTTTAACATTGTAATTTTTTTATACAAACTAAAAACTCCTATATATCCCGTTCCCGTGGGAGTTTCAAAAATTCCTTTCATATAAAACTACTTTTTAACCGGATTAATCGCGTATAATTTATATTTTACATTTTAACTCGACGTTTTGGTGTCTTTGCAGACCCCGTGGTCACGAGCGACTCCGGGTCTGCAAAGACACCGAAACTTCGAGTTAAAATGTAAAATATAAATTATACGCGATTAATCCGGTTAAAAAGTAGTTTTATTTAAATTATGAATCGTGAAAACTTAAGACAATACTATTCCTTTCATACCCCAACCAGTCGCTCTTTGAAGAATCTTTATAACAAGTATCACATCCGTGCACTCAAGGAATAAGATTTTTTCATACAAACTTAAAAATCATACATTTCCCATTCCCGAGGGAATTTCGGGAATTCCTTTCTTAGCACAACCAGTCACTCTTTGAAGAACCTTTATGCCTAGTATCACATCCTTGTACTCAAGGAATAAGATTTTTCATACGAAATAAAAAGTTCAACCAATTCCCGCCGGAATTTCGGGAATTCCTTGCATAATCAGACACCTATTGAAAAATCTTTATATCAAGTATCACATCCGTGCATTAAAGGAATAACATTTTTTCATACAAACTAAAAAATCATATGTTTCCTGTTCCCGAAGGAATTTCGGGAACTCCTTTTATAAAGCAACCAGTCATGTTTTGAGAAACCTTTAAGCTAAGTACCATATTCGTGCACATAAGAAATAAGATTTTTCATATAAAATAAAAAGTCTAATAATTCCCGTTCCCTTGGGAATTACGAGAATTCCTTCCTTAGTGCTCCTACACAACCTGTAAGGATTTTATGTTCCAAATTTCAGCTCTCTATAGCCAGTATTTATGGCTGTACATTGTCAGTAACGGAAGAGTTTTATATACTAGGATTAAACGCATTTAAAATTATACGTCCTATTAAATGGTGAAATGCCGAAGTTTTCTTTGTAAAATAAAAACAGTATGAGTGATTATATGAAAAAAATGATCATAAATACCAAAAGTTTTAATGTCTGTATTAAATCAAACCATTAAAAAAATACAATTATTTATTTGACATCGCTTTGTTTGAAATATGTAGTTTCAAGATGTTTCAAAACATTATGGTATGAACTATTCTTAGTATCAAAATTAGGCCTTCAATTATTTTAGGCTCTGTAAACTATATCTATTAATGTATTTATATTCTAGGTTCCCCCCTAGTTCGCTACATGGTATCCCATAACACAAGCTATGCTTACTTTGGGGCCATGTAGTTGGTGTGATTGTCTGGGGATTTTATTTATTTATTTATACTCGTATGCTCCAACAGTGGATTTCTATATCGAATGTAATTTTTTAATCCAGATAAAAAACCTTACGAAAAAAGATTTTGGATTTAGATTCAATTAGGTAGTAATCCAGGGTCAATGAGGTGATAGATGTTTATATGGCAACGATAGTGTATTTACTATTGTTATCTGAAGCAGACTGGACCAATTACAAAACCACAAGAGGAGGTGACGCATGGTAGGTAATTACTACCTACCATGAGGTGACGACTCAGCTCGATGACAGAGATTCAATAGTTCAAACATCACATGGCTGGTAATTTGGTTGATTAATTTATATTTAGAACAGCTTGTCTGTGAATATGAAATCATTTGAAAGAATAATTTTTGTTTTTAAGTAAAACCTATTTTATGAGTGGGAATATTATTTAAGTCGTGCAATGTATAACGGTATATAATTTTATATTTACATATCTTGCTGTGAAGTAGATAATTTATTTCCGTGAATATCTTAAACAACTTCTTATTTTACTTGCTGATAATGGCTCCGTTTTTAAAACTATTGCTGCGTAATATCTAAGAATAGAATGTTTTGCAGTTTTCAAATTTTATGAATCATCTATCATTTAGAATTTCAAGGACCCCTTAAACAAATTTTACAGACTTTGTTTGTCTGTAAAGGGACATGTTTTTATTATCGTTTCTAAATTCGTGTTTGAATTGCACCTCTCCTGACGGTACCTAAGTGAAGATGAGGTTGAAGATGACAGCACACGGGTTTGGGAAGGAATCAATTCTTCATAAACTTATCTCACCTTAGCGTTGATATTTGGCAGCAGATTCTATATGAAGGGGTGTCGCTAGTCAGGCGAAACCTGAAGGGCTTCTTCCATCCTACATGGCACGTTAAGCAGTCGGTCCCGGGTGCTGTATACTTGTATATCGTTAGGGTTTGTCAGAAGCCATTTCGGCACCCTCAAAATATCTGACATCCACCAGCCAGCACTGGGCCAGCTTGGTGGATTATGGCCTAAACCTCCTCGTCACCCAGACGAGAGACTCACAGCCCTGCAGTGGGCTCATTACACGGAGTTGTGATGATGATGACAAATATTATATTTTGATTGGGTGCAAAACCAGTTTTGATTAATTGTATACCCAAAAATATTCAAAATAATGTAAGTATATCATAACAGACAAATACCCCTCCGTGATGATAGCTATTATTGAGATTTACCTTTTATATACAATACAGCAGTTCGATCACAGAACTTTATCGACGCGTATGTTTACGAATGTTTGTATAGTATGGAGTCGGTTGCAAATTGTAAGCAACATTGTAATTTATTTATTTAACGATACAATATGTTCATAAATCAATATTAGTAAGGCATGTGTGATTCAACTTGTCTTGCGCCAACGGTTAGATTTCAATTGCTATTCACAAACCGACTCCATCCTATACGAACTTTCATGAACACACGAATCGATAAAGTTTTGTCATCGCACTGCTATTCTGAATAACATAAGTTGGTATTTTGTAAAGGTCCCTTTCCATCCCAATTGATTTAGTCATATTTTCGCTTCAAATTATTTATCATCGCATTACAACAGCAGATTCAGTGAACAGTAAAATTACTTTTAGTTGAACCATGACCAAAACGTAGACATGAAGCGCTAACAATGAAACAAGAAGTTAAAGAAAATTTCAGAGAAAGTTCTAAAATGCAATGTTTGTTTAGCGGTATAGCTCTGAAAGTTTTCTGACATCTAAAAACACCACACAAATAAAAGCAAACTTTCGAGCAAAAAATTCCTTTGTGGCTCAGAAAAGCTTAATTATAGTCAGACATTGCAATCATTTATAATTCGTCTGGCAAAGAACTAAATATGACCAACTCAGTGTTTTTTATATTGTTTTTTGAATGATTCGGATAAAACTTACAATTTGGACAATATGAAGGTTTTTTTAAGGAGTTGGGTCGGTGATGACCAAGTGACTCCCATAGGTATAACATCTTGTATTCTTTTTTAAATACAATACATTATTCAGAATAAAGCACAATCAATCAACAGGCCTTTGGAGTAAACAATTGATTAAATATTGTTTGTATAATAGCATTAAAATAAAGTATGTAGCGCTTTTATGCAATAAGTAGCAAACTCCATAATATGATAATTACTGCATTACTTTATTTTGTACAGGAATCATACATAACATAGGGGTGGTAATGATATTTATTTATATAAACAGAGGTTGTGTTTTAGTCAACAGCCAAATTTAAATGTTATTTTCTTGAATAAGATATAAACTTATTTATTTATTTATTTAATGTTCACAGAACCAACAGCACTTATGGCTATTACAACAGGAAGAATTAGGTTAAATACATATTGCCAATAACAGGTTCACTATTTTTACACAGTAAAACTTTTTAGAGTAGGTTTTTGCTTGGTGGTAGGATCCCTTCTGGGTCCGCCTGGCTAGCGACCACCCTTTATATAAAGTCTGCCGCCAAATGTTACCGCTCCGGCGGTAATGTGTTCCGGCAATATTGTATAAAGAGCCAGTTCCTTCCTAAACCCGTGTGCTTTCATCTTCGACCTCATCGTCACTTACCATCAGGTGAGATTGAGGTCAAACGCGGGTTTAGTCACTTATAAAAAAAAAAAAGGTAATAAAATAGTAATTAAACAAACAAAAGTACACCAAAGAACCAAATTAAACATACGAAATTTAGCATATAAGTAAAAATAATAATAATTTTTAACAACAGATAAGCTGATGAAATAATTTTTGATTTTAAAACCGAAATAACTTATTAATAATAATATTAATAATATCAATAACTATTATCAATACACGAGCGGTGTGGTACCTATTCGACTAGAGAAGTGAACAAGTTTGTGTGTTTAGGCGAGAGTGTATATGTGTGTGTGTGTAAGTTTGTATGTATGACATTTGAGCATGTATGTGGTTGGTAAATGAACATGAATAATAATCAGGCATATAAGCTTTACACAAATAGATAGATAGATACATAAATACAAAGAATATAGAAAATACATACCTAGGTATAATACAGTCAAATAGTTTCATTAATTCAGTTTTAACTTTATATTAATTGTGACTTGATTTTTTAAGATTGCCTCCTGTGATTAAACATGTCTAATGATTGGAAATGGTCGTTATAACATCTAAGTATTCGGCTGATAACTGAGTGTTTTCCATAATTAGAGCGACTAAGCGGGACGTGAAATAATGTGCAATGTCTAGTACGTCTAAAGGGTGTTCTTAGTTGCATAGCTAAGGAATTCAATTCAATGCTATTTATATTAAACGTAGAAAAAAATAGAAAAAAAATGAAAATATAAAGATATGGCACCAGATTTTTTTAACAAATAGTCGCTGTTGATGAACATTTCATTGATAATACTAAAATTTAGAACTATACAATTTTTATAGTAGCGCGTAGTCGTCTTTATTTTAATATCATTTATAATTTAGAGTGACTATGCTTTGCTGAAAATGTAACCGAATACATGAATTTCTTTAAAAAAATCATACCTTTTTTATTGCAATAATCGTTTCTATAAATGATACTTATTGTGTAAAAAGTATGATTTATAGAAACGACACATTCAGCGTTACAAATATTCCTTCATAGAATTTGTAATAAAAAACAAAAAATATAAAAGAAATATCAAACAAAAAACAACTATTCGTGGTAGCTAATGCCATGTCACAGCCAAGCTGCTTACGGTGATTTACATTGAATCTAAAGAAAGAGTTATCCTCGATCCTTGGTGGTAGGATCCCCTCTGGGTCCGCCTGGCTAGCGACCATCCTTTATATAAAGTCTGCCGCCAAATGTTACCGCTCCGGCGGTAATGTGTTCCGGCAATATTGTATAAAGAGCCAGTTCCTTCCTAAACCCGTGTGTTTTCATCTTCGACCTCATCGTCACTTACCATCAGGTGAGATTGAGGTCAAACGCGGGTTTAGTCACTTATAAAAAAAAAAAAAAGTATCGTTTATATAAAACTCAAAGTAATCGTTTTTATGGCAAAAAATCTCATAATGTTCTTTAGTAAACATTTCTCTCATCTTAATCATCTCTAATCAAAACCTTAACTGACTTTTACAGTATGCCCGGGAAGAGAAGCAGCTGGCAAATTCTATGTTTTCCCTTTGCAGTCCAGCATAGAAGCGCTAGTAGATAAAAATCATTTTTTTATAAAAATAAGCTACACTTTTGTATTTATTTACAGTCATTTAAAACCCTGCATAGGTAGATACTTATTTATTCACATCAAGCACACATACTTACACTGTGTAATAAATTTGTTGATATATTAAAATGGAAACTAGCATAATAATGTGTCTTGCAGTTGCGAGTTTATAAAAGCTTGCATATTATGTTTACTTTCTTAAATTAAAACATACAACATTAACTTACTGAAGAAGTTTCTGAGTAAGAATAAAGGATAAACCGATAAAAGGATAATATTTAAATCTTCTGCCATGCAATATATCTATGATAGATTTACTGAAAGGTTTTAGAAACGAGATAAATATTTTAGGTTTTTGTTTATATACATTTTCTTCCAGTGCTGGCTTGCTCGGTAAATAAATATGCATGCGATTTTGTTATTATAGAAATAAGGGCAACAGGTATCTATCTAGCTTTTAGATATTAGTAAAGCAACATGATATTTTGTTGACAACAGCTATATTTGTTGCATAGAAATACTTATTTTGGCTTATAATGTTATTTTATATTACTGAGCGCACTATTAATAATATTAATAATAATGTGCACTACTATAACTTAACTGTAAAATTAAATAGAAAATATACTTTTGTCAATAATGTGTTACTTAATACTTAAGAGTTATTTGCCTGGAAATAACTTAGGATTTTATTCATAATCACTTTATAATTGTTTGTAAACTACTGCTTATCTGCTTTAATATGAATAAGTAAATAGTAAAAAAATGAAATTTAAGTACCTTTTCACGTAGTAATATAGTCGTAAGATATATTTGGATAAAACATTTACTTCTTCAAATACTAATATCATATAATTAGCTTACCTTATTAACATGATCTCTTAAAATATTTGAGTACACCATAGCCATGGCTTCCAATGCCATGAAAGTCATACATCCAACAACCCATGGCACCAAAAAGGCAATGTTTTCCTGCGAACAAAAAGAAACAGTATTGCTATAGTTGTATAGTATATTTTTTTTATATCAGTGATTATTACCGCGCTTGACCTAAATATCACCTGGTGATAAGTAAAGATGTAGCCAACTGGCTCAGGATAGTACAAGCACTTCATGAAATATTACCGGAATACATCACCCTTGGAGCTTTAATATTTGGCAGCAGAATTAATAAAATGAAATGAAATCCCCAGACAATCACACCAACTACGTTCACCCAAAATAAGCAGAGCTTCTAATCTGGGATACTATATAGCGAACTAGATAATATATAGATAAACGCCCAGACTCGGAACATTTTTTTTCTTATTCCGTGCTGGAATGGAACCCGCTGCCACAAGCGTCTGATGCAGACAGTGTTACCCCATCGCCAAAGTGGTCGTCAAAATGAAGGGTGGTCACTAGGCAGGCGGAGCCTGAAGGGGTACTACCAGCGAAGGGCTCATAGGATAAGTTGACACGTTTATTTAGGGGCGGTAGGTCTATTCTGAGTCAACCCTTAGAGGCATTATTTAAATAATCCTATATACAGGGTGTAACTTGAGGGGTGGATCAAACTTTTCCCAGGAATAGAGAACCTCAATACCTACCAAAATAACCCCCATGTATGTCTTTTTATCAATTATAAGTTTGATATGTGGATTGTGTCTCTATTGCTATTCCGTATATCACTGGAAAATTTATTAATAAAATGCGCCTAAGTTTTATGCACGACATGTCAACGTTTTATTTTATTCTAGTATTCTACCTTTATGTAATACCTATCCAACTAATAATCTATCAACTGCAATTCATCTAAACTGTGTCCTTGTTTGCTTTGCTCGGGTGATCGGTAGATGCGCGCTCGCACTCATGGATGGTCAACCAACATGCTAGGGGTGCGAGTGAGATAGGGTATAGTATTGTAATACATGTTGATAAGGACAGACTATTGCATTGTAATGACGACTCACTGGTACGCGGTAAAATTCACATGAGTTTATGTTGTACCTTTATATATAAGTTTAAAATAGTATTTTATAAAAGTTTAAAATAAATAAAAAAAATAAATAAAAAAAATATATTGCACTTTAATTCAGCATAATAAAGACAAATTTATAACGGCCATAACTTTAAACAGTTGAAAGATAAAGTTCAGATGCAACTAAATGTTAACTTTAGTGACATATTTATCTGTAGTGGTTTTACCCGAGTAACATTTGATCCCATAGGAATTCTAAGTAAAAGTCTTAAAACTTTAACAGAAAGGGTTTGAAATTCAAAAAAGTTTTCAAGTCCGACTTGTAGTTTTATCTGTAATCAAACGACCGGCTGGTGTAGCGGTAACATACATTGCCTTCTATGCCAGAGGTCCTGGGTTCGAATCCCGGCGGCGGCGGATATTTGTGTGATGAACACAGATATTAGTCGTAAAGTCATGGATTTTTATATGTTTATTTAAGTTAATTCTAATAAAAAATATGTATGTATTCAATATGTATTGTTGATTCAAACTCATTCATTCTTAAATGTATCATAACATAGCTTCTTATAAAGTCAGTCGCATTACAACTTAACGCACAAACACACGTCTTTCATTTCAAAGAATTCAAATCATAGCAATCACAACCTTAATTACATCATCATATGGTCCAAAATCGAGCCGGATAGTGCAGCCGGCCGACCGAGCTACGAGAACAAAAGGAACCCTATTTCTGAGAAATAATACTTGTTTACGCATATTTTGCACGAAATGAATTTGAAGTTATTGGTTGTTATGATAGAAGATTTAAACTAAAGTTTTGATAGTGGTTTGAAGTGAATTGAATGAAACTTTGGGATTGTAACAATTAGTGATTTCGAACAGAAACTAAGTGAATTTATAGTGAAAATAAACAATGGCTGCTACTAAAGACCAAATGCAACTTCTATCGGTATTGGAAGATACGGCTAATTTGTTACGTAAAACACAAGTCAATTTGAAGAAATGTCCTAAGGCGAGACTGACTCGAGGTTACATACATTGAAGCGCGTATATTGATTATTGATGACTATTGGAAATCTTTTAAAGACAATTAGTGAAAATTACACCAAAGGAACAAAAGGGATCTTTGCCTTATTTTCTTAACGAAGATTTTTTTATTTATGAAGATTTGTACAACGTGCTGACAGGTGATCTTAAAGACATGCTTATGCCTACTACGTATCAACAACCTGTAGAACTCAATTCGAGTACAAGTATGAGTGCCACCCAAAGTATTGTACATTTACCTAAAATTCAATTACCGACGTTTGGCGGCAACTACGAAGATTGGCCTGGGTTTCAGGATTTATTTCTGTCGTTGGTGCATAACAACACAGCACTCACAGACGTACAAAAAATGCACTATTTGAAATCTAGTACTACGGGAGAAGCCGAATCACTATTAAAAACATTCAAGTAACTTCAAATAATTATACACATTCCTGGAATATTTTGAAAACACGGTATGGCAATAAACGTTTAATTTTGAACAGTATTATGAAGAGATTATTTAATCAACGTAAAATGACTTCCCCATCAGCAGTACAATTGAAGCATTTGGTGGACACGACAATTGAGTGTTTAAATAACTTAGAAAATATGGAAATTCATACAACTACTTGGGATCCTATTATTATTTACCTTTTAGTCCATAAGTTGGACTCAGAAGCGCACAAAGGCTGGGAAGAACATTCTTACAAAGATGAATCTGCATGTTTACCTACTTGGTTGGAATTTAAAAGTTTCTTAGAATCAAAGTTCCGGACTTTAGAGTTAATTTCAAATAATACTCGAGAAGTTAAACCAATCAAAGAACGAATATATCATATTGCCACTCCGCAAGCCACAAAAAGATTATGTGTTATGTGTAAGGAAAACCACACCTTATGTCACTGTAAGGAGTTCATAAAGATGGAACCTGCGAAACGAAGCGACTTTGTCAAAACAAACAATTTGTGTTTTACCTGTTTAGTACCAGGACACTCCGCAGCAAAATGTAAGATACCAGTGTCCTGTCGAATATGCCGAAGACGTCATCATTTTTTGCTGCATGCTAACGCAATAGAACCAACGGCAACACCGAGCACCTCACAACCGTCGGTTTCAACACATGTAGTGGAGGATGAACGTATTGAAGTAAATACTATGATGGCATCACATAGCAGTACTAAGCGGCATAATATAGCTCTACTAGCGACAGCAATCGTGCAAGCAAGAAGCGAGAATGGATTTAACATACCTTTGCGCGCGCTAATAGACCCAGGTTCCGAAGCGGCTTTTATAAGCGAGAAAGCAGCACAACTATTAAAACTTGAAAGACAACCTGTAAGGGGTACTACAACAGGCGTCAAATGTATGAAAACGACATTCAAACATGTGGTACAGCTACAAATAAGATCACAGTGGGTCCATAACTTTAGTCTACCAATCAAGGCCTATGTGATGTCACATCAACTGACCACAAGAATACCCTCAGAGAAGATAGACCCAATTACATGGCCACATATCAAAGGACTCAACCTAGCTGATCCTGATTTTTATACACCTGGTCATATAGATTTAATTCTAGGTGTAAAGGAATATGTTCAAATTATCCAAGAAGGTCTAGTAAAGGGTCCAGCTGGAACACCCATTGCCCAGAAAACCATATTAGGGTGGATTTTGCTAGGAGATAACGCTGCAACCTGTAACAAAATAACATTTAACGTTATGCATCAAAAGGTGGATGTTGAAGATATGTTAAAAACTTTATGGGAACTAGACTCTGAAACTACAAGAAAATTAATAATAATAATAATAATATAACGTTTATTGTCAGAATTAACAAATGATGAAACAAAATGTGAAGCTATATATGAACAAACAACTGCAAGAAACGAAGAAGGCAGATACATCGTAAAATTGCCTTTTAAAACTGACCAGCCAAAATCACCAGACGGAAGATCCAAGGAGAAAGCTTTGCAAAGATTTATGCACCTAGAGAGAAAATTTAAGAAAACGCCAAACCTGGAAAAAGATTATAAGTAGGGTAAAATTGGGGGTTCTGCATCACTTCACCTCGCTGCGCTCGGTTCGTGCTACAGAAACCCGCCAATTTTACTCGTTCCTTTTTTTACCCCATGATTTTTAATAAAATATTCAGTTACCAGAGCAGTTTACTGGTGAATTTGGTAGCAAATTTTAGTGCTGACCGATACCTCTTACGTATCACGTTGTGTTAAGTCAACGGTGCAACGCGGAACATTGAAACACATAGTTGCTAGAATGTTGATATCTAATTCAGAAATTTTGTGACATAATCTCTTCCTTTTACAGCATTCAAATAAAAACAAAGAGGAAATTTTATGGCATGTTGCATCCATGGATCATCGTAAATCTCCCAGCCTTTAATAACACCTCCACATGAGAAACATGCAGTTCTATCATCTATTCCATCACCACAATAAAATAATCCCGCGTCGGCCATTTCCTTCACCAACCTTCTCTGAGAGTCAGTTGTTGCCCAATAGTAATTAAATGAGTGTATGCGCATCTCATGCGTATGATACATATTATATCGAGGATTGTAGTTAACGTCTTTTAACATTTTCGTTATAATATCAAACGTTTTTCAGCCGATATTAATGAAAATATAATGCAGATGCTTTATGTTGCGATCAATTTATATACAAATTATGTTTAGGGAGAGGGGGAAGTTAGGAATGGCAAAAACTTTTTTTTTGTTTGAAATAAAAAACTAAATATTTTAACAAATAAATTTATTCTCAAAACACCATTTTTTCAAACATAAAACATTTTTTAAAGCACATATTTTTTCATGATTAACACAAGTATACAAATCTCGAGATTGTAGATATTGATCATAAAGACTTAACAAACTAGGACAACCTTTGTCTTCTAAATTATATACATTATTATTTTCTAAAATATATTTTAACCAAAACACTTTTTCTAAACCCTTAGTGTAGATATATTTATCTTTTCCAATATCCTGAATTAGTTTCTGATAATCTGAATAGGATATAACTCCTTCATTCCAGTATATTTTTCTGTTACGTTGAATCCAATTCACTTGTTTCTTTTCTTTTTCAGTCAATTTGCGATACGGAAAAGGTGGTTTAATCAAAAGCACCTGTATTTTATCGTTACAAAATATTGCGATTTCCTTTACTATGAATTCATTTGCTTCCGTTTTAAAACCTTGAACATCTATTATAGCAATCATGACAGTTTCCTCACAATGTTACTTAAAGGTTTATATTCCAGTAGCCGATCGTTTATAATTAAACAATATCCAGTTGTATTATCTGGTATTGGTGCAGAACATTCAATTTCCAGCCGTACATCTACTGGACCAGTTTTTAAACTATCGTTTTGCCGTGTACAGTCTATGATAAAGAGAGGAGCCTTTTCTTTGAAATCGCTTATATCAAGCAACGGGTCTGCTGGACAGTTATAATACGACTGACGAAATTTCACATACATTTCATATAATATATTATATTTGTTCTCAGCAAACTTTAAGCTCAAAGGTTCGTACGGATAATACTGTGAATTCAAAAATAGTGTTACATTTGTCACTCCACAATGATCGAATAACGAAATGTCTTTGGATTTATTGTTCTTTCTATTAGTTTGTAAGCAAAAAATTACATATCGTGGTTTCTCTAATTGAGAAGCAGTCTTAACTGACCAAGAATGCTTAATTGTTTTAGGAAGTAATGGATACTCGTATAAATCCCAATTTCTAAACGCAATCTGAATAGATTTATCTCTTTCTAAATGTTTTAGAAGTGTGAGTCGTTCACGGTCAGACACTTTTATGTGCGGTACACGCCATTGTATTCTTTGCACATCTATTTGAAAATGAACAACATCATCAGTTAATATGACGCTGTTTAAGTTAGAGTTACTTCTATTTAGTATAAGCTCATGTTTACAATTTATCACAATTTTATTGTAATCCTCTGCGAACCCTAAAATTAAACCCTTATTAAGTGGTATGATAGCACTAAAGCGACCATCACTTTGAAATCCACCCATATTCCAACCCCATAAAGCAGCAACTTTGTTTTCTCCTTCATTCATTGATACATATGACTTTATTGTTGAAGTAATTCCAGAATTTTTAATACGATCTATTTCAATACCGTTCATTTCGTATCTGATATCTTGAAACAGGAACATGACAGGGTTATTAGTGAACGAAATAGTTTTCTTAATAGGATTTCCATCTTTACCGAAGAGTTTAGCTTGACCTTCGAGGTAGATTGAACTGGCTGATGGTAGCACGTATATGTCTTGCTGGTGAATTGGAATCCTGATTTCATCATTTTCTTTGAAGCTGTTGCCGTAGGGATTGTAAGAATGGACTTCATAACTTTCAATCGAAGTATCGAAGCGCGGTGTTTCAGTAATCTGTAGCATATTCATACTTTAAAACCCAGTGCTTTAAGGAAATCTTTATTTATCTTTGTCAATTTTTTTACTTTTTTCTTACGTCTTAGCACTTTAGTGGCTCTAATAGGAATAAAGTACTTTGGTGCTGGGTTTTTATAATATACTATCATATCGTTTTTTTAAATGAAGCTGTAATTGAATTTGTGCTTCTTTGAAGTTAATGCAATAACCAAATTGATCAACAATCTTAATAGATATAGACGATATAATTTTTTTGTTCCCTGGAAAATAAACAATGTTTTGGGGTTTTTCTATATACTGGTGAGCTGTTGTAGCAGAATCAGCTATAAATTCATAAATAACGTGGGTTGGTAATCCGTTAGAGTATGAACCATGGACAATGTCACATTCGATTTTGATGACAGGCAAAATATTTTTATGTCCTGCTGGTATTAGGTTTAACACTGAAAAATAAAGCAAACCACAATCATATTGACCAGATAAACATAGAGGTGGTTGAAAATACGAATCCAGTTCTGATTTATTTCCAGAGATGGTTACCGTTAAGGACATGCTTCCATACTGAACACTTCTAACCGATACAGTTTATTTTATTCTTTTACCAGCCCAAAAACTATTTAAAAACATTAAACAAAGATGCCCGCAATTGAAAGGATGATCGCGTTGTATATTATTATAATTATAGTTAACTTCACTACCTATATATTTTATAAATTCTTTTGGAGGCTTAAGATTTCCATAACTATCAAAATATTCTACATAATCATTGTATTTTACATAGGCTACCCAATGAGAACCAGGATTACTAGAATCATCTAAATTTATTACTCCACACTCTATTTTGTAAGGTTTTGTGGGGAGCTCATCTCTCATAAAGACACCTCGAAAATATGGAATATTATTACCATACTTTAGAATGTCAATGTTAGTTAAGGCTCTTTTGGGTAGCCAGTATTTTAGTTTTTTTCTTTCGATACAAAAATTCCAAGACCATTTTTATGAGGTTTAAGATGTAATCCTTTTCCGATGCGAATTGCCTCCATCTTATCATTGTGTCTCTTCAATTCATCAAAATTCTGTTTTGCCATTTTATATTCATTTATAGCTATTCCAGCTGCACCGCCTGCTAAAGCTCCTGCTGCCGATAGTCCCGCAAAAATAGGGATCAAAGGTAGAAAGCCACCAGTTTTTGGTATAGGAATAACTCGTGGTAGTTTAATAGGTGAATCATTTACTAATTCTCTTGCTGCAGCCATAGCTAATTCTATAGCCATTTTTTTACCTTTTGGTTTCAATTTCCGTATATGTCTTTTGGTCTTAGTGATAATGTTTTTCAATTTATTTTTAAATCCATTGCCAGAAGTTATTTTATCAGAACATTTTTTATTGCGGCTATGCTTTTGTAAGCCCGCTCCAGTTTTAACTTTAGTTAACATTGATTTGCTTACTAGATGTGCCGCGAACTTTTCTCCCACGCTTGCATCAGAAGCATTTGCCCGCTGTTTAGCCATTTGTAATAATACTAAATCTGCCTTATGCCGATCCCTTAAGTTTTTTGACTTATGATAGGCAATATCGTGCTCTTTGCAATATTCGTCTAATTTATTCAAACCGTTATCACCGCTCAAAATTATTTCAATAAGATTTGTGCCAGGACCGCAATAATTATATCCAGGTAAATGTAATTCAAAAGGTAAATGATTAATAAGCCAATTGAGAAGACTTCTCTCTCCAATACACATCGTCAGACTGATCAAACGTACATTGAACGCTACATAAATATAAAGACTTTATCAATGGTTTTGAAACATCCATGATATTTAATCTTTAACCGACTTCATTTTTATAATATATTCGACTTATCGATCCAACAATTTTCAGTAGAAGAGAATCCTAACCATTTTACAAAGACCTTATTTCCTTTTTTTCTAAGAATTTTTTCAATAAGGTATACATTAGGATGTTTAGTCTTTTGAAGCTCTTGTACATAAAATGCTCCTAAAATAGGCTGACTTCTGATTGTGTCTTCAATTAAGTAGGTTACAGGAGTTGTATTCTGTATTTTTCGAATTTTAAATATTTCGGTTGACCAGTTGGGAGTATATCCCTTTTCAAAAGTTCCTTTGTATTTACTGATACGCACATAATCACCCACCTTAAATTTTTTTGTCAAACCAGCATTTTTTTCTGACTTCATATATTTTTCCAATATTAGTTTTTTGTTAGTATTATTCACATTTGCTGGGATTTCATCAATTGTTCGATGAAGACTATGGTTGTATTCATAAATGACATTATCAAGAGTGCCATTTACCCAACTGTAGTTACCTTTTAGACTAAATACTTTATACAATTTGGACTTTAGTGTTCTGATAAATCGTTCAACTATTGAGGCTTTTTTTGTTGAGAAAGTTGAATAGTGGTTAATGAAGAAGTATTTCATGAGTTTGTTAAATGCAACATTATAAAATTCTGTTCCATTATCAGTTTGCAGGTTCTGAGGCACGCGACCTTTATCCAACAACATCTTAAAAGTTTTACAAACATCATCCTTGGATTTGGTTTTAAGAGGATATGCCCAACCGTATTTTGAAAATGTATCGATTATGGCAAGAATATACTTAAAATTCTTATTTTCTAGGGCATGAGATTGCATATCAATTAAATCTGCTTGCCATAGATCATCTATGTCTTTCATAATAACATGTCGTCGAGGGAAGTTTACTCTTGCATTTTTATGAATTTCATTTACAACATCTGCTTTGCTCATGTTTATATTTTGTAATAATTAACAATATTTGCTAGTAAGATTAGCGAGCTGTGCCAATGCCCATGGTAAACAAGTCTGTAATACTAAATCAAAATGTTGTCACTGCTCCTATTTATTGTTTAATTAAGTCAGCTTCTTTTAGTTCTTCAACTATAGATAAAATTTCATTATCATGGTTTGTATTGCCAGCATCTTTTGAAGCTATTAAAATTTTTAATCTCTCAACCAATTCATTGGGATCGTCCCAATATATTAAATCTGTGTTACTTTTATATTTTTTCAGTTTTGGTAGATTACCTCCAAGTTTAATCTCAGTTTGCGGATTATCATATAGATTTAAAGAAAATAAAGGTTTGATTATCTCGCGATATTTTATCCCTTTATCACCTCTTATTTGACCTTTGGGGTTGAAATCTCTTTTATGCGCATTAGTGTAATGTAACATATCCTTATATACTAGTTTATCTTGGTTCGATATTAACTTTAAATCTGGTTTTCTTCGCAATAAAAGTTCTTTAAGGCCCGGAGTTAAATTATATGCTTTACTATTATTTTTATCACCGAGTTTAATCAAAATTGTATTACCATTATTTAAACTGTCAATTGTAGAAAATGACACAACCGAATTACCCATCATCAATTTTTTATTTTCACTTCTTATTCCAAACGGAATATTAACACCATCATATATATCATGGATGTCATCACCTTCTAATGAAGTTTCTAAATAATCAACTAGTTCTCTTTTAGAATTTTGTTCAGTCAACTGCTCAGAGTTTAATTTCGGTTCGTCACAATCACTGTACTTTGTAGGTGAGCTAGCATTGTTTTCATCCGATTCAATTTCTTCAAAAGTATTCAGAGTTGAATTTACTTTGTTTTTTATGTTTTCTATAGAATTATTTGAATTAACTAGTGTTTTAAGATGATCTGTCACCGGCTTAAGCATTTTATCAAGTGACAAATTCATTGTATGTTCCTGAGTTTTCATTTGTTTAATTTTATTTTTTATTGAGTCAACAGACTTCATTAATTCTATTTTGATATTTTTCTCCATTTATGTAACCACAACTGTGCTCAACTAAGGGAGGAACAACACTAGCAATTTTCTTATAAAATGTCATTTATATATGCTTAAATGTATCTCTTATCATTCAAATTCAAAAAATGTATCAAAATTCTGTCTGTATCTTCCATTATTCAACGATGACTCTTTATTAATTAGAAGAAAATAGAAAGGGTTACTCCAAACAGTTTTACAAATATCTTTGAATTGATTCCACGATAGATCAGAGTTGACATGTTCTTCATAAATATGCTTTAAGTTCACATCATCTTGTTTAAATATTATTATAAAGTTAGCATTATCGCGTAACAACTGTTTCGGGATTTTTGAGTAAGTTTGCGACAAGTAAAAGCAATCAATTTGCTTATGTCTACCCATACAGAAATAATTACGGATGTTTATTTGATTTTCACATACGACATCATCAAATATAAATACAGAATTAGTTAAAGCTTCATTCGGAGATATGACATCTTTACCGTCGTTAAACTCATAAAACTTTATCTGAGGCACTCTTCGTAATACTTCCCGCAAAAAACAATATTTTGGCTGAAAGTTGGTCTTCGAGTAAAGGTAAAGATTTTGAAATTTAAGCCCATTTTCATGCATTAGCAAACTTAGCACAACGTTTGTTTTACCACAATTTGAGGGGCCACAAATTATGCATCGAATTGTATTTGGCAACAAAGCGCTGTGTCTAATTTCTTGAGGAGATTCATCAGTATTTATATTTTTAACGTTAAGTGATATGTGTTGTTTGATCAACTTCATCTTGCCAAATAATTCAATGTTCTTTTAACACTTACATATATGTAGGTATACCTATGTGTACTTTATTTTGGATTAAAAATAATAAAGTTCGATTTAGACAACTTTAGACTTGTTTCTACAGGAACAATCCTAGTCTCATCTTACAAGATCTAAGAAATGCAGAAAAGCATTCAGATCAAAACAAACGTCAGCATAATTTTCTCTCCATATGACACGATCCATATGACACGTGTACGACTCAAATATCGCTCATATTTTGAAGAATGTGTATAAAAAGTAAATGATTCACTATATTTTATAACACAGTTTATCACACGTCTTTGAGTGAGAACGTTTGGTAAGTGCAATAAACAGTTTTATTTCATTTAAATAATGTCTGATGTCTCTAATAACGATTAGAAGAGTTATTCATTCTTACCGAATTTGTTTCAGATCATGTCTACCGATGACTCAAACCCTATTACGAATCCTTTTTACTATGCTCAAGATGTGGATGGTTATTTAAAAGAATTGGAAGATCAGCATCGACTCCGAGATATGACATTAATGAGCAATGATGAGCAGCTGTCCAAACCAAAGAAAACCTCGAGGAAAAGAAAATGTTCACAAACAGCGTCTTCATCTTTCATTATACGCCAAGATTCTGCTAAGCGAGGTCGACGTGTTATTCAAATAAATGTATTTGACGTCAATAACCAAGAAGAACTTAATGTTCGTAATCTCAACGCTACCATAAGTGCGCAGTATATTGCGGAAGATACATATGATGAAGTAATGGATGCTACTAATAATATTATTAAAAAAATATGTCAAAAATTGTATGAAAACTAGTTGTAACATTTATTACTAGATTATATTGTAAATATTTAGTTAGGTACTTATATTTTCAAATATAAAATTTCAAATTATATGTGCATGAACTGTGGATTTCAGTAAATAAATTAAATTATTGTCTAAATATCTATGTTAATGTAATTATATGAGAACATTCAATAAAGGAAAAATATACTGATAAATGCCTTGTTTTATTAAATACCTAGAAAATAAAGAACTATAATAAAACAAAAGAATATACTTTTAAAATTTGCTTTTTATTATCATATGCTATACAATCTTATGTTACCATTATACTTTTATATAAACTTAAAATAACTGTGCATCATTTTTATCACTTAAAAAATATATTGACACGTTTACATTACATGAATTTTAAATATTATAAAACAATGTAAAGACAATCATCTTAAAACATAGTGCTGTAATGACCCCATGGTAAGCTTTCAATTTTATTTAGCGCCACTTGTCTCTTATCATCATTACTACTGAGAACTAATTTATTGACTTTCTGAGTGAATAATTTATGATTTTTTGATTTAATTATACACATGGAGTCCCTCAAATTTTCACTGCAAAACAAAGCTTTTTTATATTTTTCTATATCAAGTTTCTTAGTAATTGACTTTTTAATACCCTTAGCTTTTTTTATTGAAGCTGTTTGGGATTTAATACAATACAATTTTGGTCTTAAACCCACAAACTCTTCAATTATGTCACCACCCATTTCATCTTTAAAAAAGCCAGGTATTTTAGCATTCGCTTTCGGTATGTCATACACATTATCACTGCTGAAGTTACTTGTGTCGAAATATTGTATGTGTTTTTTTATATCTACATAAAAATCTTCTGTATATAATAAATATAGAAGGCTATCTGTATCTGTGTAACAAAGACGAATATTATTACCATATATACGTTTCATCACTGCGTAGTGAAATCGATACAAATGACTTTTAGCGATTTCTAGGATTGTAAACCCTACATAGATTGGTCGATCGAGTACAATTTTTGTTTGCTGCATTTGAATAGCAACCAAAGATTCCGAAATTATTGATAAGTTTTTAAAGTTTGGTGCACTTATGTACTTTTCAGCTCCACATATTTTGTTTGTAGCGTTGTGATTATCTCTCCAGACATTTACAAGTTTAACATCAACTTGTTTTCTTTTGTTTTCAATGGTTTTACCAAAAATTGAATTGTTTTGTTTTTTGAAAAAGTCTCTTTCAAAATCAGACGTAGCTTTTTGCCTGAGAGCTGTATTTAATGAAATATAAGGCTCTAAAAACTTGCTTTGATGAAACGATAAAATTCTATGTATTTTTAGTATCTTTAGTCCATTTTTTAGACATTCTTTTAAATGTATGTAATGTGCAACATACTTATATTTATCATAAAGATTGGCAGTTAGTTTAGTACTCTTAGAACAGAAAGGAATACATTTTTCAGGAGCAAATGGTAAATCAGAATGATCATCATGAATTTCAGGGGGATAATGAAGATCAACTTCAAGAATATAGCCGGTATCAGAATTATCAGATAAGCTGGTAATGTCAAAATTTATTATTTCATCATTTCCTAAAAATTTGAAATTTCCTGTAGGTTGCTTTTGCATCATGGCATAGCCATATAAGTTAACACAGTCTAAGTAAGCTAGAAAACTATGAGGCTTTTTAGGATTGTAATCGTTAAGATATTTATTGTTAGCCTTTGCATATCTTAATGCACACTGAACAAGGCCTCCTCTGATACCTTTCTCTATCATTTGATAAATTTCAATATCAGATATAAGATCAAGTTTTACTTTAGTAAATAATAACATTGCATCCCAGCTCAATGACGGTGAGGAAACATAATAACAAGGATCAAGACCATAGTAGTGTAAACTCATTGTTCTAAATTTCTCAAAAACATCGCAAAGCAACAGAACATCACATTTTAAGTATAAATCCGTATATTCTCCTATGTTTTTTAAATTGAAAGTATTCCAAACAGTTAAAGCATGTCTAAATTCTTCATCACTTATAGCTTCTGCTGAAAGTCTATTATAAAAATATGAGGGCTCCGGTAATTTAGTTTCATTGTACCGCGCCCACGAGTCAATATAATCATAGCAGTATACACCTTTTGTGCAAACAAGATTAAATAAGGTCTGATCTGTGTAAAATGATCGCAAATTTTTAAAGTCATCTGGTTTCATAGTTTTCACTAAATTATCAAGACTTGAGCTTAAAAAATTAAAGGAGTCAATAAATTTCATTTGCGTTACGTTCTTTTGATCAATTGGAATAAATTTTGTAAAAGATATAAATTTTTCCTTATTTTTTGGGATAAGATTTATTCGACCGCACACTGCTGAAAGCTCTCTTATGAATAAATGGCAGTCATAGCCCGAAAGATTATGAAAAATAATCGGTACAAAAGGGCAGGCCTTAGTATTCAAATTACATTTATTGTGAGTCGGACCCCTATACTTGCCAGTAAAATGATCATGATCTGCTATAATTTGATCGCTGCTAGTAAACTTATGCCTACAAATATAACACTCAGTCGCATTTTTAAAAGAATTTTGCTCGATTTCTGTTAAAGGCGCCATGGGTCTAGAAACTGATAATATGTTATATAGTCTTTGTAGATCACTAACTAGAGAAGCGACAAATTTTTTTGAACAATTTGGGCCTCTATACGTAATTATTTCATTCAATTCTGGGTTACTTTCACAACAAATATAATAAGCAAAACAAGTAGCCTCATGAATTTGTATGTTTTCTACATGTTTTGATTTATTTTTATCGGAATATTCTCTTAATAAACTTTCGAAGTCACCATAAATAACTATTGGTATCCTTTGAGTTCTTTCGAAGTTACAAAAAGAAAGTTTAGTATTACTTTCAGGAAGAACTGTTTGAACTCTTGCGCAGTTATGATTATTTAATTTTTCCTTTTTGTCAAAGTACGTAAAACATTCATCACACAAATGTATTTTAGATTTATGTTTTGTAAGTTGGTTGTGAACCAGCTTTTCAAATTTTTTAATTAAACAAAAATGTCCTTTTCCATTTTTACAAATGTACAATAAATTGACATGATTCAATTGACGACCGCAAGTTCTGTATAATGGTCCAGTGACCCTATTATTTTTGTCTAATCCATAAACATTTACGCTGATATGGGTATTATTAAGTTCAAATTGCTTTATGTCGTCGAAGCTAGGTGGAAACGATATACCCTTCAAGTTGAAAATATTGGAATAATGTGGGTATGATGAAACTCTGTTTGGGTTATTTTTTGCTGGATACATGTATGCTACAATAGACCATAAAAAGCAGTGATTATCAGTATTATTAATATTCAGACATGATTTAGAATTAGAAATATAACTTGGTAAGGGTATGTATGTTCCAGCTCTTAATGGATTGTATTTAAAAATATTCATTTCAATATGACTTATGGAATCGATAGTCCAACCTGACTCACATAGCTCAAACTCTGAACATTTGTTTGTTAATGTTTCAACAAACGAATCATACGTTTGCGATAAGTCGGTACTTTGGAATATTGCAATATATTTAGTGTTAAAAGATTTAAGAGATGTTTCCTCATTCTTAGCCAAATAATATGAAACATATAATTCAAAATTAATTTTAACGGACATATGTTTCGACAAATTGTCTTTTATAAGCTTAAAAACTGTTTTAGAAATTTGAGACAAAAATAATTCTGGTGAAATACAACCATCTTGAGGACTTATTTTATAACTTATTATTTTATTACGGAAAGCATTCCCTATTATTTGGACGTTATCACATTCAGTACGTATTAAACAGTTCGATTTGTGAATAAAACTCCTTAAATGAGAAGAATACCTCGATACGTTCGTGTTACAAATTTGACAGTAATACATAATTAAGGAAGTACTAAAGTTTAATTGCTGAAATATTAAGTAGATATTTATATGTTTCAGAGTTTAAGCTTATGAGTTTTAGGAATACAAGTTTCAATTTTATGAAATAAAGATGCCCAGTTAAGGTTAAATATATTATAATTAGAAAAAAAAAACTTTAAGGAAAAATAAAAGTTAATAAAAAAAAAAGATAAAAGAGATTAAGATATAATTTATAAAATATCAAAATTTGAGGGGTATAAGACGGGCTGGATACGTCCGTAATCTTCTTTAGCCGTCGCAACCAATTGTGTGACGGCTTTCCAAGTTTTCGAGCCCTCATTCGTTGCAGAGCGCAACGTAACCAAGGCTCGTTTCCATCGGTCTTTTTGCAGGGACTCGATTTCTTTGGCGTTATACACCCTCAGCTCGATGAAGTAGTCACCGTGTCTGGTAGGGTCCGACTGCAAAGTGTAGCCGGAGCCAGTGCGCCTCGACAAGTAGCTGCGGAGCGGAGCTGCGCGTACCGGCGCACGATGCAAGTCTTCCTCGTCCTAAAAAAAAATATTAATATTATAAAGATTGTTTTTTTTTTTAAATGCATATGTAAAACTATTTGTCTGATACGTTCAATAAATAACAATATAATAATAATAAACTCCCCAGACGACCACACCGACTACATGTCCCCATACTAAGCTTATAAAGCCTGTATTATGGTTACCATGTTGCGAAAAACTAGGAGGGTCTCTAGAATATACATAGACAAATACACAACCAGACCCGATTTTTTTTTGTTGTTCCGTGCGGGATTCGAACCCACCAATAAACAATGAAATTACAAAAAAAAATAATCAACTTAAATAAGAAATACTCGCAAGTATATAATAATGCTAAACCGTAATTATGCTAAAACTTTGCCTTTAACGATTTAAAAATTTAAAACAAACTTATGCAGTATGTAATAAATACCTCTGAGTCGATCAGTGCCCAGGATTTGCGTTTCTTGGATGGCGGCGGTGGCGGCGGCGGCGGCGGCGGCGGCAGCGGGGGTAGGTCGCCGGGATCCGAGTCGCTTTCACTCCCAAATAATTCCCTCAGACTAGGCTTAGCGACGTCCGCCTTCTTCTTTGGTTTTAGCTGGCGAGGCTTTGGGTCTTTTTTCCCACGACTTGTTTCGCTTTTCTTGCTTGTTGAGCAAGAAGCGGATGTTTGCGAGGTACCAGCACCAGCGTCTTCGTCCGTATAAAAGGGATTAGTCGACCTGTAAATATAAATTAAGATAAGTTTTATCACTATAATACATAAAACCACTATTTCCACTCTTCGCTAAAAACTTATAGTCCCTGTTCAGTAATACATCAAAATCGAACAAAGTCACGCAAAATAAATAGTACCTAATATTTGTCAAAAATAATTTACTACATAACTTTCTTACAAAAAAAAAATATATATGAAACAAAAACCAATCCGCAAAATAATCATAGGAGTTGATTGAGAAACAAATTGAGAAAAAGATAAAATAATCACATAAAAGCTGAGCAATATACATACATACTTGTTTTTCCGGCTTTCACTGCACTATCACTAAAACTTCACTTATAATTTGTTCACACTTGTCACTGCGAGGTTGAATGAATTACTATGAAAACCTTAAGGATCGATAGGCTTTATATACCCAAAAAAAAAAAATATTAAGATGCTGATTTAAATTCTAATTCAATAAATGCTTCTATGCTGGACTGGGAGCGAAAGAAAAACATAGAATGTGCCAGCTGCTTCTCCTCCCGGGCATACTGTAAAAGTCAGTTAAGGGACCGAGGTGTTATGGGAGGCTTTTTTGTGGGCGATAGGCTGACCCCCTGTCACTGCAATAGTCTCTCTCCACTATTATAATGCCTCCAAAATTGTCAAACGTGACATCAGATAGTTTTATTACCACTGGTGTTCTGCCTACCCCATACGGGATACAGGCGTGAAGTTATGTATGTATGTATGTATGTAATTGTTTCTCTAGGCTATGTAGACCTTACGGTTATAGTAGATAAAGCCTATTATTACAGTTATATATTTAATTTCTCGAACCCATGGTTTGTGCTGCCTAAGGTTCCCAATAAGGATGTAATCGCAACGCAGCGATGCCACGTCGCGCCATCCGAGACGAAATTCTAAAAAGGAAGTCGAATGTAGGTATCTCGCGTATGATTTCAATTTTATGTTAATTTTAATTATTTACGTTTATTTATATGAAATGTATATTTATATTATCAAATACTATCGTTCAAAATAATTATTTGTTGCCTCTTATTAGACACTAAGCGCATTTTCAATTTTCATTTTAAAATAATAGTTTTTTATTTAAAAATTACTTTTATGTCTTTAGTAGAGTTTATTTAATTCGCATATAAATAAAGTTTAAATTAGTTTACAACTTAAAGCTATCATAATGTAGGAAAACCCTGAACTACTTAAATATAGATAAGTACTAATAATATTTCATGAAACGAGATTAATATACTTGAAAAGTAAACTTGTGTTAGGTATAATTATTACGATGAAAAAAAAAGTTCTTTGAATAAATGTTTTTTTTTTTTATTCTTTTTTATTCATAATTTTTATAGAGGGTTTCATAAATGACACCCCCATTGTGGCTCTCTAAGAATAAATGTTGAAGTATGACCTACGAAACCAAACAGAATCATCAAAGACATTTCATAATTTATAATTATTTTGAGACAATCATACAAACACAAACAGTCGAATTGAGAACCTCCTTTTTAAAATAAGCTATGATGTATCAGTTTAGATTGGTTTATACCGATGTTTGTTGTATTGACCAAATTATGGAGATACGTTGCATACGATTAAAACTTTCATTTCAAATAAATGATCTTATGATCGTTGTAGTTGATTTCCGATAACTTCCGTTGGCGTGTAAAATAAATAAGTACATAATATTTAACGAATCAGTATGAATTGTTCACTACTTGGTTTTAGCATTCAGTAATAGCGCGTAGGTATGTATGTTTTTTCAATGTGCTTAGGTATAGCGCCACCTACACATAGTCTCATAAACTTTTTGTATTAAGCTCATCGACTGTCGAATCAAAGTATATTTAATCTAATGTCTACTTAATACCTACATATACTTTATTTCTAGATGAAGTGAGGTATAATGATTTGTTTAAAGAAAGCTATTCTTAACTGAAAAATACTTATACCTAGCCAAATATACCTATAAAACAAATAAATATAGCTAATGAAACAAACTAATGATACCTAGGTTTTAAATACGTCGCGAAAAGTTATTTCAATTCCGATAATAAATAGATAGGTAGTTAGGTATTTACTTAACTAAGTAGGTACTCTAACTGCGCTTTATTTTAAGGAAATTGAAAATACTTTTAATAGCGCCATCTAAACATATGTTTAAATACTTTTGCATCGAATTATACAATATGATCGCAGCATTCACTGACGAATCAATTAGGTTTCTATATTAGTTAATGCATGGTCTCGACAGATGGTGTTATAATAATAATCAACTAAACTATTTAATTAAAAGCGATTAATCAGCGATAGTAAGGCAATAAATTATTTATATTTTTCAAAACAGACATTGATTTAACTAACGTATTTAGTTTTATATAAAAAATATTTACCAGGTCTAAATTTAATGAGATATTTACTAGAATACCAAATCGCGCTATCACCTTTTTTTATTATAATCAGTATATAAGGAACTTTTCGACGTTGATTAAATGACTGGTTAGATGCAAGATATGCTATACAAACCCGCTCAATACTATACTGTTGATTGTATTTTAACTTGGTCAATTACTGTCAGCGATTGTTAGTAAGACTTGAGCAATCTGAAAGCAATCAATGACAGTAAACATCACTAAAGTATCCTACCTACCAATAAAAATATAAACTAAACAGGCAAACCATACCCACTAACCCGTGGTGTGCAACTGTGAAATATACAAAGTACCTACCTATTTATCAACCAAAGCACACCACGGGGACCAGGGTTTTGCTTTTTTTTTTTAACAATTCCTCCTACGATACCGCTAGGGTAAGCTGCAACATTCTCGCTCGGTCTACCAAACTCATTTACTGCATGATGTTGCACTAACAAAATGACTTACTTTCAATCCAAGTAAATAGTTAACACCAAATTTTACAACTTAATTCGCTTATCTTCTGCTCTGGTATCTGAATATTTTATTAAAACCCATCAGGTGGAAAGAAATATTCTTGCGCACGAGTAAAATTGGAGGGCTTCTGTAGCACGAACCGAGCGCAGCGAGGTGAAGTGATGCAGAACCCCCAATTTTACCCTACTATTATAGAATGGTTATAAATGAATACATAGAAAAAGGATACATGGTAAAGATACCTGAAAATGAAAAAAGAAAAGAAATCTGTATACTTACCACACCATGCCGTTGTACGCGACGATAAGGAGTCCTCTAAAACTCGCGTCGTATTTGATGCTTCTTGCAAGGGACTAAATAACATTTCATTGAACGATGAACTCTATGTTGAGCCTCAGTTACAAGAAGATTTGAGAAACCATTTGATTCGGTGGCGAATGAAACCTATCTGCTTTGTTGCCGACATAAAACAGATGTATTTTCAAATATTTGTCACAAAAGATGATTCTGATTTCCAAAGAGTTCTATGGAGATCAAATGAAAACGAAAATATAGAAGAATATCGTCTTTCAAGAATTAGTTTTGGCACAGCTTCAGCACCCTATCTGGCTGTTAAAACTCTTCAAAGAGTCGCTAATGAAGAAGGCAATGGAAAGGTACTAGCCGCCAAAACTATTCATGAAGATTTTTTTGTCGATGATATGGCTTCAGGCGCAGATACAGTCGAAGAGGCAATAGCGCTGGCAAAAGATGTAACAAATATCCTAAGAACAGGTGGTTTTGAATTAACCAAATGGTCATCCAATGATTTACAGTTTATGAAATCAATTGATGAAAAGAAACTATCAGTAAATGCACTTATAGATTTAAACTTAAACGGAACAGTAAAAACACTTGGGATCTCGTGGAACTTAAACACAGATAAATTTGAATATAAACAGAACCTTCCAGAACTTACTGAACAAATTAAAAAGCGTAATATTTTATCGGACATACAGAAACTATTCGATCCGCTAGGATGGATAGCACCCTGCATTGTTAATGCAAAAATATTAGTACAAAAACTGTGGCTTGAAAAGCTTACTTGGGATGATGATATTGGTAAACCATTAGCAGATGAATGGATTAAGATAAGAAATGATTTAAATAATATTACAAACATAAAAATAGACAGATGGTTTGGAACATATAGCACTGACAAAGATCACATACAACTTCACGGATTCAGTGATGCATCTATGCAGGCGTTGTTTATTTAAGAATTGAAACCAGTAATGGAGATGTAAAAACAAAACTTGTTGCTGCCAGAACCAAGGTAGCACCTCTGAAGACGATTTCCTTACCACGTCTAGAGCTCTGCGGTGCCTTACTTTTATCCAGGTTAATGAAGCAAATTGGACAAGCTATGCGAATACCAAATACACAGATGTATGCCTGGACCGACGCACAGATTGTTTTAGCATGGTTGTGCAGAGAACCCAATCGTTGGAAGCCCTTTGTGGCAAATCGTGTGGTTGAAATTGTTGAAAACCTGAATAATAAACACTGGCATCACGTACAGTCACAAGAGAATCCCGCAGACTTAGCATCCAGAGGTGTTTTACTAACTGAACTAAAGAATTCCAAATTGTGGTGGTCAGGACCGACGTGGTTATCTGAAAGGGAAATTAAAATTAAAAAACACGATACAATTACAACAGATATTGACATGAAAACAATAAAAGTAAATACTTATCTTAACACCGAAGACCTGCAAGAAAGGAAAAATAAGATCATATTACAATTTGAACAGTTTAACAATATAAATGAACTAATAATTACAATTACTTACTGTAAAAGATTTTTAAATTACAAAAAACGTTTAAATTACTTGAGAGAAGATATAACAACAGTAGAAATGGAACAGTCTTTATACACATGCATAAAAATCATACAAAGAGAAGAGTATCAAGAAGAAATAGAAAGATTAAAAATAAATAAACAAGTAAAAAAAGGAAGCCAAATACTTACCCTCAATCCGTATTTGGACGAAAATAATATCCTCAGGGTGGGCGGTCGCCTAAGACACAGTAATCTAGCAAATGATAGAAAACATCCAATTATCCTGGGTAGCAAAAATGTTTTAACACAATTAATAGTTGCTGATGCACATAAGAAGACTTTGCACGGTGGAATACAGTTAACTTTGTGTTACCTGAGGAGTAAATATTGGATCATAAGAGCAAAATCGGTAGTTAAAAAACATCTACATAAATGCCTGCTTTGTATAAAATTAAAAGCCAAGACCAAAACACAAATAATGGGAGATTTACCCGAACAACGAGTGACACCATCTAGGCCATTTTTGCACAGTGGTGTAGACTTCGCAGGGCCCTTTCAGATATTGATGTCGAAGGGCAGAGGCAACAAAACAATGAAAGCTTATGTTGCAATATTTATATGTATGTCTACTAAGGCAATTCACATCGAACTCGTAAGTGATCTCACATCGGAAGCTTTTATTGGGGCTTTTCGCCGTTTTGTTGCTCGAAGGGGTAAATGCAGTCACTTATGGAGCGACCAGGGGAGAAATTTCGTTTGTGCTAATAAAGAGCTGAAAGATGCCCGCAGCAAAACAATTTTACAGTCCACTCAAGAAATTTCAAGAATCCTAGTCACAGAAGGCACACAATGGCACTTTATTCCGGCATATAGCCCAACGTTTGGAGGCTTATGGGAAGCTGGTGTTAAATCTATAAAATACCACTTGCAGAGAATTCTTACTGCCAACTTGACATATGAGGAGATGAATACAATACTGTGCCAAGTAGAAGCTTGCCTTAACTCACGCCCATTATGTCCTATAGATGCCACAGATCCAGAAAATTTTAACTCACTTACACCAGGGCATTTTCTAATTGGAGAATCACCTATTGTTGTTCCAGCTCCTGACACTAAAGACATAAAAATACATGCCTTATCACGCTGGCAACATACACAAAAACTCTTAAACGACTTCTGGAGACGCTGGCAGGATGAGTACCTAAGTCGACTTCAACAACGTTCCAAATGGCTTAAGAAAGCGGACGAGTTCAAAATAGGAGAAGTTGTTCTTATCAAAACAGATAATTTGCCACCCGGCAAATGGTCATTGGGACGAATCACGGACAAACACCCAGGAGATGATGGCCACACAAGAGTTTATAGTGTGAAAAGTGGCAATACTATAACTAAAAGATCTGTAACAAAACTTTGTGCCTTGCCCATCAATTCAGATTAATTAACGTTAATTTTTTTACTTAAATGTTTGTGTTCTTTTTTTTGTACTAAATTTGTTAGTATTTTAATGATTCAGTACCATGTAACTTTCATTTCTTTAAAAGACTTTCAGTCCTTTTGGTGGGCGATATGTTGATTCAAACTCATTCATTCTTAAATGTATCATAACATAGCTTCTTATAAAGTCAGTCGCATTACAACTTAACGCACAAACACACGTCTTTCATTTCAAAGAATTCAAATCAAAGCAATCACAACCTTAATTACACCATCATGTATGTTTATATATTTCTTAAGACTATCAGTTATCTAGTATCCATAACACAAGTTCTTTAAGATACTTAATTTGGGCTAGATAATGTTGTGTGAGTGTCAGAAATATATATTTATTTAATCTAAGTGACTCGGTACCACGGTATTTGTGGGTAAAGACAACGAAAAGTAGAGTTGAAATGTATAGGACTCGTATAGGTTTAAAAATATGACAGTAAAAACGTAATTTTTCAACCGACTTCAAAAAAGGAGGAGGTAATCAATTCGTGTGTATGTTATTTTTTTATGTTTGTTACCTCATAATTTATATAGGTAAACCGATTTTGATGATTCTTATTTCATATGAGAGATGATACTTCACAGTTGGTCTCATATAAATTTCATCGAAATCAATTGAGAAATTCATGTTTTTTTTTTAAATTGTATGTTTTCGGAGATCGTTTACCTTGACGACCTTAGGTATACTTCAGTCAAAGTTTTGACTTGAAGTCGGTTTTTTAATGCTCTGCATTCATTGTTTATACAATAATAGGTAAAAACCTAAAAAGTAAAATACCATAACTCAAAAATGGACATTTTGGAGGGACGGTTCTATAGAGACTATGGTTGTTTTGTCCAACCCCACATTATACACGCATTAAAATTCAATTGAAAATGTGTGCTATTTTTGTTTTATTTTCATTCTTTTATAAACAAATAGACAAAGACAGGTTTAAACTAAAGTGGAAATTTCATATTTATTTTAGCTATTTGTTTAAGCCTGCATATAAAACTAAGATACTTTAAACTTTTATCCAAATGACCTTTCATACCTTCTTACGATGTAGAACTAAGGCTTACTGCATTTCTAGACAATACCTCTATGCACATTCACTCCCGTATGCAACGCTCACTTGGAAATTCATAGAAATTGCGCCTTAAAATTTTATGTACCATTGTAAATTTGATCTCGGTTTTTCCAAGATGTTTAAAGTAGCAAATAGTTGTCGTTAAGTTGTTTACTTTTACGTCGATTACTATTATATTAGAATCCATAGCAATCTCAGTGAAATTTGTCAATTGAAGAAAAAAACAAATCTTATCAGCATAAAAAGCTGGCTCAATTAAAAATTGTCAATTAAACTCAGAAATATTATATGAACTTATATATCAATAAGTCATCTTGTATAATGACAATAAAGAGTTATATTATTATTATTTTAATATTAATATTGGGTATGTCAAAAGCTACACGCCTTCTTAGGCGGAACGACCCGACAATCGGATCAGTCGGTCGGGGTTCAGGGCATGAGAGACAGAAACCGGCGAACGGCAGTCGCGAGCGAAACCATTATTATTATCCATATAAATATTAGAAAAGAAACTAAAATAAATATAGATATTTGATTACTTACGAAAAAAATAAAATTACAAGCTGTATTTCTTGATACTAAGAGCGAAGTCTTAATTAAAGTTCCGCTCCTCACTTTTCTTCTTTTGGCAAGTTTCATGAACTAAAGTTGTACTTAGAACTAAACATGAAGGTGAGCTCTCCATATCTACACTTTTTGCGTGTATGTTTTTAATTAATTTTCTGATTTATTTGACAAAACTCTTGTAGGTAATTAGTTAATGCTCAGATAAGTTTATTATTTTTTTTACTTAGCTTAATTTAGCTTAACAAATATTTTATTTAACTTGCCTTTGTACATACTGCACATAAAACAGTCATGAGTAAATACCTAGGTATGGTTTTTCACATTGAGTAAAAAGATGCTCAATACTCCAAATATTTATAACATCGCTTAATAGTCAAATAATACTTATTTAAATAAGATTGAGACATTTATCGTAAAAATTATTTTGTTTGACACTTTAGATGAAATAACAACAGAGTTTTTCTTTTAATAATAAGCGCTTAAAAAATACTGGGAGCATTTAAATAAAAAGGTTTATAACTGAAACTTGTATCCTGCAATTTTATGCAAACAAACAAAACATTGCCATTCCTGCCTGGTACTTTGTTGTTCTATTTTTTTTTTATTTGTTCAATATACTCGTAAATTACGTTTAAATGAAACTGTTAACCACGACGCTTTGAGTAATTTTTTTTTCTTGCACGATATTTCAGACCATTATGGATTGATTTTGAAAAAAAGTCCCATTTAAATCGAAATCGGTTAGGTACTCCATTGAAAATTTCAAACTGAAGGATTTTGGGGAATGTTTACGTTGATGACATTCTTTACTCAGCCAAAGTTTTGACGTGAAGACGGTTTTTTTAATGCTCTGCATTTGTTGATTATTCTCTTTTGTTTATTGAATTCTCTTTTATTTATTGAATCTTAGTTACTTATGGCGGGTTTCAATATTATGAAAACTGTTCGTTTTGCCTACGAACAATAGAATTCACTACCAAAATGCCTTTCTATATTCAAAATCTTGACATCTAAACCACTGCTTACGAACTGTTTGACTGTAATGGGTTGCTAGGTTACATTTGACCATTTACAAAATAAGTCATTTTATCTAGCCAACGACGACGTAACAAGTTATTAATTTTAACCAACGAGGTAAAGGTAGCATGGCAGACTGCTGCGGCCAATAAGGAGTTATGTTTTCATTACGTACGACCAATTAAAGAATAGGTCATTTTATCTAGCCAACGACGTAACAATTTATTAATTTAACGAAATGTCCTATCATATATCTGTCAACATATCAATAATCCAGTTTTCTCTTTCTAACTTATCTATAACTGTTTTTGAAAAAAAGGACGAATATTATTGAATTACATAATTTTTCTTTTAAATATTTACTTTGACGTCATAAAAATGTGATTCAACCAATGGCAAAATTAGTCGAAGGATTGGCGTTTCGTTTTACGTAAGCAGTTAAACGAAATTATTAATAAAAAGCTCTAAAAACATACTATAATATATTTATCGAATACTAAAACATAGCAAACATAAATTGAACAAGTTTATATATTTATTTAGTTCAAATATCATACAAATAAGTTGCGAATGCGTGATATTCTATAAATCACATATCACCTATTTTCTTGGAAGAACGTCACGCAAGGAGGGCCCATGCCAAATTTGAGAACTTACAGCCCGTAGCTAGTAGATATTGTGAAACGCTACTTTTTTCCTACCAGTTTTGTACCTGTACCGGTTACGCATAGCAGTCAGTTGAATATTGAAACCCGCCATTAGTCAACATGTAGTTCGAAGCCATAATTCTTAAATGAGCTGGATGATCTTTAGCACCTAGATCTAAAAAACTCAGGTGAATGCAAAACGCCCCATACCTATAGAAAGTGGACAGTATAACAAGATCAGTATTAGTAAAATGAACGATCCCGGCGATTGACATTAAACATTCACCGATATTTTCCCCAATTTAGTATCGGTTGCATGACTTTTGTAAATGATGAGAGCTTTGAGGAGTATGTGTGGAGTGAAATTGAGTGATAGGGTGCGCAACAGTGAAATAAGAAAGAGATGCGGATTGAAAGAAGATGTAGTGACTATGATTGAAAAGGGTATGCTACTGTGGTTTGGACATTTGGAAAGGATGAGTGAAATTAGATTTACGAAAGAGGTGTACAGAGCAATAATGAATGGTGCTGTCGGAAAGGGCCGCCTTATGCGAACGTATGCCGATCAAATTGGTGATGTTCTTAATAAGGGCCTACTTAAAAGTACCCGTAACCGGCGGTCATGTATGAAAAGATTAATGAACGTGGAGAAAGCGAAAGGGGTATATGCCTGGATCGAAGCAATTGGTGTTCCCTTGTCTCTGCTTACCCCAAAGAAGATGTTTTTATGTAAATGACTTTATCATTTAAACGATACTTTGAAGTGTTATATATCGGTAAGTAATAAGATACATTAAGAGGGTCCTTATTTTGTCAAATATTGAAAATAATAAAATTAAAAACACACTTTATATGTACACACAAGGAAACTTAATTACACAAACAGATAAACTTAAAAAAAATGTACAAAGGCAAAGCTTTCTATGAGAAAGCTTGCTACCAGCAAGCCTGAGGCTGGAGGATAAGAATAGAAAAAAAACGACTACAAACAAATTAAGTTACTACATACTCAATATATACATACAATTAAATATATAAATACATATAACATATAACTATGAACTATTGTTGAAATATTATGAATTCTATAATATAAAATATATAATTAATCAATTTAAAATCCTAAGTTTGAGAAAGATAATGTTCTCTGACTTTTTAATGGTACTAAAGATAAAAAAAAATAAATAATTTGTTGTATTTCGAGAACAGTAAGTATTCAAACAAATCTTAATATTTAGATATGCACGACAAAGTTTTATCGACAACACCAGCTGAACCTTGCTATTTAACATAATACTCAACCGTACCAAAGTTTAAACAAAAGTAAGTTCTTCACTAAAGTAGTTTCTTCGGCTACCATTAAACGAATTTGCGGCAGTTACCTGGTGAAGTTTAAACTCCTTCCTCCCTGCACAGTTTGTTTTTAGATGGTCCATGAATGAATGTGAAAATTTATTTTATAGTAATATTTATTAACTTAAGTGAAATTAAAGTAAACTAGTAATGGAAGAAATACATACATAAATAATTCATGCTTGCGGTAAGCAGAACCTCAGGGGCTATAAAAGTATCTGATGTCACGTTGATGGTATTATAATGATCATCATCCACCAGGACACGTCTACTGTTGGACATAGGCTTCCCCCAAATTTCTCCACACAAATCGTTCCCGCGCTGCTCTCATACAGTGTTTACCGGCGACTGTGACCAGATCGTCGGTCCACCCACGTCTTCCAGTACGTAGTCCCAACTCCAGCTTCTTACTTCCCCAACGGCTATCCGTTCTATGAACGGATGGCCGTTGGGGGCCGGATGCCCTGCGCATTGCCAATTCAGCTTTTTAACTCTTCTGGATATGTCGGTGACGTTGATTTACTTGTGAATCTCCTCATTTCTGATTCGATCCCACAAAGAAACTCCGAGCATAGCCCTTTCCATTCCTACGCTGAGCGGCGATTGAGATTTTTTATAAGGCCTACAGTTAGCGCCCACCTCTCAGTACCATACGTCATCGCTAGCAGCAAAATTTTTGTCTTCGGTCACTGCGGTTATTAGGATTTGAAGATTTTGCGGAGCTTCCCGAACGCTGTCCAGCAGAGTTGGATTCGACGATTGACCAAAGTTGGACCTTCCTAACTGGATTGTTTTTCCAAGGTATACATAATCGTCTACAACTTCGAGCGTAGAACCAGGGCAGTAACCACAGGAGTAGGTGCAACGTGGACGTTCGACATAATGTTCGTCTTGTTCATGTGGGACTTAAGTTCATGTGGGACTTAAGATGAACTTGAGCATTTTACTTAAGTCTTGCAGGGTCTCAGCCACGACTACGATGTCGCCCGCGAGTTGAAGGTGAGTGATATACTCGCCATTGATGTTGATGCCGAGTCCATTCTAATAGCAGAAGCTTGAAGATATCTTCCAACGCTCACCGCCGCGTGCAACAGCTTAGATGAAATAACATCACCTTGCCTGACACCCTGCTGCAGTTGGATAAGCTGCGAGTTTTAGTCCTGGAGATGGAGTGACTAAACACTTAACTAACTAATCAAAGGCTTTCTCTTAGAACGCCAAGCATAGTGACTGGTCATACACTTCGTCTTCTCTATAACCTGCCGCAGCGTATGGTCTATGGTGCTGAAGCCTTTTCGGAAACTAGCTTGTTTGAGAAATGTTCAAACAAATTAAAATAATTAAGTAATTTACATGTTTTTATTTTGTGAAGTTGGGACCCGTTAAAAAATTATAAAGAATAGGAATCAAAGACAATCAAAGACATCAAGGTGTCAAACAAAATAATCAGCTTTACAAAAACTGATCTTAAAACATGGAAATTAACATTAAAATTCATTAAATGTATGCCTAACGCGCGAGAAGGTTCATAATTACTTTTGAAAACAGCACACTACACAGCACAATACACATGGCCCAATAAAGTAATATGTCAGAAGTTTTTCAAGAGGGTTTCTTCACTTTTTTTGTAAAACAAAACTAGTGAAGAAACCCTCAAACAAACAATGCCTTGTTGGCGTGCCTTCGGCGTTTTGCCCTCGAGGATAATAAAATTGAACAGCTTTTGAAGGATCTTAAGCACAGGTTTGCACCCAGCTTGCAGAAGCTCCGTAATGTAATCCCATCATCTCCCGGCGCTTATCTTTTGTTCTTAAGCTGTTTAAGGGCCATACTAATCTCTTACATGCTGACAAACGGAAAATCTTCAGTGTAATGTCAGTTTAATTTGGCTCGTGGGACTTTTGCCGTGTTACTAACAGGTACCCGTGTTGTTGTGTATTACTTTAATTATAATGTTGGAGAGAGATTAACGCAGTGACAGGTTTTCAGCCCATCTTATTGACTCTTAGAGTATGCCCGGGAAGAGAAGCAGCTAATACGCAGTGAGTTTAACTCCTTTATGGTGAAAATGCCCACCAAACATCTGTCGAGTTACATGAATGAAGAGTTTCGCAGAGCCGCAGGGTGTCGTGTTTTTTCTTTAAATATTATGTGTATGTTAGGTTAAAATATGTTTTTTCTATGATTTGATAATAAACATTTTCTTTTATCCGTAAGTTGACTTAAATAAATGATTTACTTATTATGTTACATACAATTTGTGTAAGACTCTAGCTTTAACAGGCCGACGCCTGTCTGTCAACTTCTCGACGAGTACGTAAAAATTATATTACAACAGTACTCTCCGTCGCATCGTAAACTGTTACTTAGTAATTTTACAAGCTATAAAAAAAGATTACTTACTTTGTAAATTCCGTAGAACAGAAATATACTTAGGACGATCATGAACATTTGTGTTCCTATTATTGCAAAATATGCTATCTGCACACCTGAAACAAAAAAGATAATGATTTGATATCTTCATTAGTAATAGACTTTAACAGTTAACTTATTAGTAGCGTTTAGCATTGTGAGAGCTGACTAGGGAACACCAGGACCAAGAACCTGGACAGTAGTGTTTTTCTTTCAAGATAAATACCAGGCCAATTCTCTAAGAGATTGTAGTAATAATGGAGTTATATAGTCTGCTGTTAAAGAAAACAAAACAGCATCGGTAAATAAAACGCGTTGATTTGACGTTTGATTTGGTCTGTAAACATGAAATGCACGTAATAAAAAAAATTGAAATAATTTTCACTGTATTCGATTAATTGACAAAACTTTTGACCATTATATTATAAGGAAGTATTTCATGTTAAAGTCATACATAATAATTGGTATGAAGACCTCTGTTTAGGTTAATTAACAAGCAACCACTCTTCATATAAACTCTGCCTGCACATATCCTACTTTGGTATTTGTATGATCCGTTAATATTTTATGAAGAACCAGTTTCTTCTAATAACCGTGTCCTTTGATTTCGACTACATCGTCACTTACAATCAGGTAGGACTGAGGGTGGATTGAAAAAGAAAACCCTTGCGCTCTCTTTATTCTAATCTACAGGTAACAAGGTTAGCAGCTTGCTCGAGAAAATCTGAAAGCTTAAAACGATTCCTTTAAATAGTGAGCCCCAAAACATCATAAGCCATACCACGCCCACAATATGTACTATTGTGGAAGTGCTTTGTTATAATCCTAGCAAATTATAAATCATAAAAATGCGAAAATGGTAAGTCTAAAAGCACCAAAACGTCATCAAGTATAATAAAATAGCTTGGCAGATATGGCTTAGGCCTCAGTGCTTGTCGGTGGATGCCAGAATTTTCAGGGTTCAAAAATGGCTTCCGACAAGCCCTAACGATTTCTGCATACAAGTATATAGCCCGGACCGAAAATTAACGTGCCCTCCGAAGCGTGAGAAATTAATGACCAGCGGTCACCCATCATGGTACTGACCGCGTCGAACGTACCTTAACCTGGTGTACCGTATACAGGGCAAAGGAGCCACTGCGCTATGACAATTTTAATTTATATTACATCGTAGATATACTATTTTAACAATTCCGATAAAAATAAAGATTCTCGATAAAACATAAAATATTGTCCTGGTAAGTTACAGTCAACAATACATTTCTTACTAAAGTCGTATAATTGACTAAAACATCGCCTGGGACTTTAATATTCTACACAAAAGTATCTTTGCTGAATCTTGAAACAATATTCATTAAGCCAGTCTTATGTTAAATCATACCTCTCGGAAACAAAAATTTGGTTCCAGTTGACAAACTGAAACGTCTTTGACTAATTAAAAATGTTGTCGCAGTAAATGTAATAAAGAGTAAATATTATTTTTTGTATCGAACAAATTTAAGTATCTATTAGGAAAACTAATAATTTCAATTATTGACAACACTGTGTAGAAGCAATCAAGTTTATAGTGTATCTTAAAAACTACTAGAATTTAAAGGCATAAATAAAAAAAATAAATAAATAAAATAAAATCCCCAGACAATCACACCAACTACATGGCCCCAAAGTAAGCATAGCTTGTGTTATGGGATACCATATAGCGAACTAGGGGGGAACCTAGAATATAAATACATAAATAGATAAACACCCAGACACGGAACATTTTTTTTTTCTTGTTCCGTGCGGGGATCGAACCCGCAACCACTGGCGTCTGAGGCGGATAGGTTTACCCCATCGCCAAAGTGGTCGTCAATAAATATTTCTAATATAATATTATAAATGGGAAAGTTTGGATTTGTAGATGTATGGATGTTTGTTTCTCAATGAAAGGAGAACGACTCAACGGATTTGGATGAATTTAGCATAGTGATAGTGATACAGTCTGGAATAACACATAGGCTACTTTTTATCCCGATATTCCCGCATGGTTATAAATTCCGCGGGTAAAACCTCGCGAACCAGCTAGTAAAGTATAAAAGTACCATGAAATTAACTCTTTTTATAGCCTTTTACAGTACATTCATACCAAAAATGGTATAAAAAATATAATTATATGAAATAAATTTAATAAAATATAATTTTTAGATACAAACCTTACATGAGCAAAGCAAAATGTAGTTCATCGTCGATTGAATGATAACGAACAATAAAATAGAGTACTTGAGTCATTAAAGACATACTCGTAAAATCGAATTTTCCGAGGCACAGTTAGTGAAGAGCCGATTGATAGGTAAACAGTTTTACCGTTTAGATCTACGCTACTTAAAATATGTTTGTAATATTGGCACATATATCATGAGTCCCATACCGATGACCATGACTCAGACGTCATAAATCAGGTCTTTTCCTTTGAAATTTCCTCTGTAAAACTCAATTTTGAACGCATTGACTTGACATTAGCTGAGGTTTGGCAATGAATTCTAAATTCACGTAAATTTTACAAGGCTTGTCATTGGTTTTACAAATCGGTTAACCATTTTCATCATCATCATCACAACTCCGTGTAATGGGCCCACTGCAGGGCATGAAGTCTCTCCTCTGGGTGACGAGGAGGTTTAGGCCATAATCCACCGAGCTGGCCCAGTGCTGGGTGGTGGATATCAGAATTTTCAGGGTGCCGATATGGCTTCTGACAAACCCTAACGACTACTGTATACAAGTATACAGCACCCGGGACCGACAGCTTAACGTGCCCTCCGAAGCACGGAAGTCGCCGTGAGAAACGAATGGTCGGCGGTCACCCATCCAAGTACCGACCGCGCCGAACGTTGCTTAACCTGTGATATCGTAAGATACACACAGTAACCACGGCGCCACGACGACTTCCTTAGGTTAACCAAGTGTGGGGGATAGCTCCAGTGGACTGTATAGTCTATGAATCCGATTACGATTTAGTCAAATGATGCGCTATCCACCCACTCTATTAGCTGGAATCGATGCGAGGGGCAAAAGGAAAATGCGAATTCACCACTTAACACGGTCGTGAAAGTCCAGCCGCGCGGCACTATATCACTCGCGAATACGCCACAAGCACACTCTATTTCCCGCGCTCTTCTATTACTGTATTCTGCCTTCAGTCTTCTGTATTTCTGTATTCTATCTTGTGACTTCGGGCTTCTATTGAGAGTCTTCGGGCTTGAGAGTTTCACTGTTCACTGTTGCTTGAGGCTTCTTTCTTCGGAGGCTTCTTTCTTCCGGAGATCTTCTCTCTTCGGGATCTTTTCGGCGAATCCCTCGCGAATGTTTCGCTGGCGGAGTGTGGCGCATTCTTAAGTGATTTTGTGCAGGCGCGCAAGGATACCGCACAAGAGAGAGTAATGCAAGCGTGCGAGCGGGACACACATATGTCTGTCTCGCTCGAATCTAATTCGAACTTTCTAGATTTTTCTAATAAGATTCTAACTATATTCGACTATTCTTATTAGATCTTTACTATATTCTAATTGGAAAACTATTTACAAATTCTATTAACTATTTAGATCTCTCTCTCTATGTGCGGGAATGACAAGACCTTCAAAACCATCTCTTTATTTGCAAATCAGCCCTAATACAAATCAAGCTATTTTAAACTATAATCACGTAAGTTTCATTATCATAGCGGCTATTAATCAAATTACAAAGGTACAAACGATTAAGCAAACACTTTAAGCTATAAACTATTACAAAACACTGTTTTAAAGCACTATTTCTTATACCTAACACTTGTATGTGACGCTATTAACTATAAACACTATAAAAACACTATGAAACGTTCTTAGCTCTTTAAGAGTCTTATAAAACACTATAACACTATCTATATACACTGTTTTAAGTTTATATAACTGTCTTTTACGTTTTGTTGTCACTGTCCTGCACATACTCCCGCCGTGCGTTGTCACCGCCGTTGACGACGCATCTTCCTCGGTGCAGGCAGGTGACTCGGAGATCAGCACGACGAGCTGACGGGTCTTCCGTGGAACCCATCTCTCGCCCGCGCGTCGACTGTCAGGGCCGGGGAAGGTCGCCACGTCTCCCGGCTGCATTGCGGGGCCGCGCCCGTGCGGCTCCCGCCGGTGATGGAGGTCCGGTGGTGGGTACTCCCGGGGCTACCTGGCCCGGAAGTGGTTCGCCAGCTGTAGGGAGGCGCGCCAGCTATTGCGCCCCCTGAGGCCACGGTCGGTGAGCGGGACCATGGATGGCGCGTACGGCGCCGGCCCGCCCAGAGTGGAGCGGTACGGAGTGCGCACCTCGTCATCCCCAGGGATGACGGACACGGGAGTGCGGGGTCGACTGTCGACTGTGGGGTCGACCTCCGCCAACAGAGGTCGCAGGACCTCTTCGGAGAGACGCTACTTGCGCAGCAGCGTTGTGAAGGCTGTCTTCTCGTTTCGGTTTTCTGTTCTATGCTGCGCTGATTTTCTGTACTATTCGGCATAACTATGGTTTCTATATTTCTCGGCGACTTAGCTTCGCGGCGTCTGTCTTCACCCGGAGCAGTTTTTTCTGTTTTCGGCGTCTTCGGTAGGTGATTGACGAAATGGACACGTTCTATTTCTATTCTGTTCGGTTCTGTTTCTTCTATCGGTGACTCGATGACTGCGCGCTTCTCGAAGTGAAGGAGAGGGTGGTGTAGTCTGCTACACCCGTCTGTGCTGCAAGGCCTCTCCCTGCACGTGTGATTTCTTGCTCGGTGGTGTAGACATCTGAAACATAAACGGTTAATCTTCGCTAACTCCCATCTTCGGTTCGAGTCGGCTTCAAAAAAACTGTCGCAGCTGTTTGCATGGTGCCCCTTCTTCTCGCAAACAGGACACCATGGGTGGAAATCTGTAAATACTGTTCGCTGTGATACTGTTCTGTTTTGACTGTAGGTTTCTTGATTGACTCTTCCGTTCGTCAGGTGGTCTTCCGAGACGCGCTCCGGTTGCGCGTAGGGTCCGCAGCGATCCGCTTCTCTCTGTAAAAAGTTAGCAAGCTTTAGTAAGTCTGCTTCGTCTTGAGGGTTCTCGGCAGCGTAGTCAAACCAACGATATCGCATAGCCGGCGTTAGCTTCTCTGTTGTAATCTTCGTGACTTCCGGGTTGTACAGGTAGTGAATCTTCCCCAGGGCGCGCAGCGTTGTTACGATGTTGCAGACCCGCGTCGCGAATACGCACAGGTCTCTGGGCGCGTCCGTAGGCTTCTGTAGTCCCCGTAGTCGCTCTAACTCGGCGAGGGCGATAGCGTCGGGCCGTCCGAAGCGTGACTCGAGGGCTCGCAGGATTTCTTCGGGCTTCGCGTTGTAGAGGAGAAGCCCTTCGACGACCTCCCGAGCTCTTGACCGCAGGCTTCGTCGTAGACGCGCTGTGTTTTCTATGTCGCTGTAATATCCCGCTGTTTCTTGATACGCTGCCTTAAACATGAGCCATTCTTGGTATGACCCGCTGTACGGAGGGAGTTCTGCATGGATTCTAGGCGGCGGCGGCTGCGGACCCGTCCTGGCGGCGAGTGCGATGGCTGAGGCCAACTCGCTGAGGTCGATCTTCTGTTGCGGCACGGCGACTGTGTCCCCTCCCGCCGGTACTGGATCCGGGGGGGGGATGAAGCTCGCCGGTGCCGGGAGCGCCGCAGGACGCGTCGGTTCTTCAGTCTGTTGCGGTTGCTGTGGAGGCTCTTCAATTTCACTCTGGCCCTGGATCGCCAGCGGCGGTTCTGTCGGATTATTCTGTAACCACACTGACACTCTCTTCTCTGTATTTTCTATTGAGGGTGCTTCAGATTCCTCTTCTATATCTGTTTCGTCGTCTTCAAGAGCGGCGACTTCGGCGGCGGCGAGTTCGACTTGTAACCGTAATAACTTCAACTTCGCCTTCGTTATTTTCGAGGATTTCTTCGATTTCGAGACTTGGGATCTCTGTGGAGCTCGCTGTGGCTGCGTAGCTTCGATTTGACGGGTGGTCTTCGTAGTTTCTGTAGCTGTGGCACCCGTCGTCGCTGTGGTTTCTGTCGGCGTCGTCGTTTCTGTAGCCGACGTCGTTGGCGTCGTCGTTTCTGTGGTTTCTGTCGGCGACGTCGTATTCTTGCTCTTCACGGCTTGAGCTTGAGACTGTTCTTGAGCGGGCCCTGTCGAGGCGGCCCGCTCCCCGCGGCCTGACTGCGACCGTGTAAGAGGCATCGCTGTCTCCCAATTGCCCTCTCAAAGATCCGGCTCGAAGGACCAAAATGTGGGGGATAGCTCCAGTGGACTATATAGTCTATGAATTCGATTACGATTTAGTCAAATGATGCGCTATCCACCCACTCTATTAGCTGGAATCGATGCGAGGGGCAAAAGGAAAATGCGAATTCACCACTTAACACGGTCGTGAAAGTCCAGCCGCGCGGCACTATATCACTCGCGAATACGCCACAAGCACACTCTATTTCCCGCGCTCTTCTATTACTGTATTCTGCCTTCAGTCTTCTGTATTTCTGTATTCTGTCTTGTGACTTCGGGCTTCTATTGAGAGTCTTCGGGCTTGAGAGTTTCACTGTTCACTGTTGCTTGAGGCTTCTTTCTTCGGAGGCTTCTTTCTTCCGGAGATCTTCTCTCTTCGGGATCTTTTCGGCGAATCCCTCGCGAATGTTTCGCTGGCGGAGTGTGGCGCATTCTTAAGTGATTTTGTGCAGGCGCGCAAGGATACCGCACAAGAGAGAGTAATGCAAGCGTGCGAGCGGGACACACATATGTCTGTCTCGCTCGAATCTAATTCGAACTTTCTAGATTTTTCTAATAAGATTCTAACTATATTCGACTATTCTTATTAGATCTTTACTATATTCTAATTGGAAAACTATTTACAAATTCTATTAACTATTTAGATCTCTCTCTCTATGTGCGGGAATGACAAGACCTTCAAAACCATCTCTTTATTTGCAAATCAGCCCTAATACAAATCAAGCTATTTTAAACTATAATCACGTAAGTTTCATTATCATAGCGGCTATTAATCAAATTACAAAGGTACAAACGATTAAGCAAACACTTTAAGCTATAAACTATTACAAAACACTGTTTTAAAGCACTATTTCTTATACCTAACACTTGTATGTGACGCTATTAACTATAAACACTATAAAAACACTATGAAACGTTCTTAGCTCTTTAAGAGTCTTATAAAACACTATAACACTATCTATATACACTGTTTTAAGTTTATATAACTGTCTTTTACGTTTTGTTGTCACTGTCCTGCACACCAAGTTAACCATTTTATTCATTTGTAAATTTTCAATGGTAAATATGGACTGCACTATTTTACAGCCGTACTATTTTAATTATGACTTATTATTTGATATTATCAAATGTATTCTATAGAGCATCGTCGTAAGGTTGCTTGTTTGACAGTATTTTATCGGCTACATTTTGGAGAGTGTGCGAGTGCTCTTTTTGACCAAATTGAACCTAGTCCTTTTTACCACCGGACTACCGACACAACTTCCATCTGTATATATATATACTGGATTTACGAAGAAATCGAACAAAACATTTCGATAGATCCTTTTTGGTACGGATTGCCAAGATGTGAAACGTGCTGCCTGCGTCTGTTTTCCCTGACCACTTACAATCCTGGTACTTTTAAGTGTCGAGTGAATAGGTTATATCTAATGGATAGATGTGTACCACCATAGTATTAATACGCACTTTCCATCACGTGACATAGAAGACTAACGTCCTATCCCTAGAATATGTTGACTTCGTTAATTTTCATGAAAATAATGAAAAAGGACCAATTCTACTGAATGTCAGAAAATGATGCAAAGTGCCAAAGTATTTTTTCAAATGCAATAACTTTAAAACAATTAGCAGTTTTTGTTAAGCATAGAGTTAAGTATAAACTAAAGCAGATTAAAAAAATTAATTGTTTTATTCTAATAAATAAATAAATACGTATTTAATCAAATCTTGCGGTTCAAAAACAGTGCAATGTGTCCTAATATTTATTTTTTCAAAGCAGTTAAACAAGCACATTGATGACCTCCGTGGTGTATGTTCACGAATGTTCGCATAGTATGGAGACGGTTTGTAAGCAATAATATAAATCTACCCATTGCCTCACGACCAGCTAAATACATAAAGCGAAGTCATAAACGGAAATGCCGCAAAAACGGGGATAATTATTCAATTTAGAGAGATTCTATTGCGTGCGCTGCGTAAACGATTTAAGTTACGTAAAAGTCATGTATAACGGAAATGTACCTCTTTAAAAGTTGTATACAAAGTCTGCAATTACATATGTCCATCTTTGAACATTGATTCACAATAACCTTTTTTATGCTTATAGTTTGCTTTCGAAATTCATGTATAAATTTGCGATGGACTTATATCGATATAGTATTAGTCCTTATCCAAATGTATTTTTTATTTATTTAACAATTTATGTACACATAAGTTTGGACACAATTTAAAGATACATGGATCAAAAATAAGTACAAAGGTACAGCTTATCTCTAATGAGATCTCTTCCAGCAGACCTAGGACTGGAGAGTTTGTTTAGGATGCAATGATAGTGTGCACAAATCTATAATATCGTATAAACTGCTTAAAATAATATAAATACATATATACCAATATATACATATATAATATTAATATAAACATAAATACATATACAATATATCAAAATAATATTGTTTATATTCATAACTTACAGTTGAGAAAGTAGTGATCTTTGACTTTCTTTTTAAAATTAGATATAGTTTTACACTCACGAATTACATGAGGTAGTGAATTCCACAACCTGACTGCATGGACGGAGAAAGAGTAGGAATAAAAATCGGTTTTATGAGAAGGCATAAGTAGAAAAGTACGCACGTGTGCTCTACATGGCGCATTATGACAGTGTGAGTATGAAAACCTTTCACGCAAATAAGGAGGAGTGAGTGGATTATTAAGGATATTGAAAAGGAGACAAAGGATTCTAGAATTTCTTACGACTAATTTCACTGACATTCGCGTTCCATGTAAGATTCGAATCGAAAACGACTCCTAAGTTCTTAGCTGTGTCAGTGAAAGAAATCGTAAAATTGTCCATGGCGATTGGAGGTATATTAGAGAAATCAAGACAACCACGAACATAACGACTGCCTATGATCATAGCTTGAGATTTTTGAGGGTTAATAAGAAAACCGAAAGACTTTGCCCAGTCACTTATTCGACACAGATCTGCATTGATTGCCCTTACAGCAGAATCAAGGTCAGAAACAGCAAAATGGCGGTAGATTTGCAGGTCATCTGCGTAGAGATGGAATTTGGATGAAATGACTTTGGTAACTGAGTTGATAAAAATCGAAAAAAGAAGAGGAGACAAGACACCACCTTGCGGCACACCCGCAACACGATCACACCAATGTGAGTGACTCTCATCAACGCGAACCCGCTGCGAGCGACCACGAAGATAGGACTCAAACCAAGTTAATGCCAAAGGGGATATATTTAAGGATTTAAGGATACCCAGGAGGATATCGAAATCAACAGCGTTAAAGGCATGTATACGATATTACTCTTAAATATTTAGTTAAAAACAAATTTTCTTCACATAACTTGATTTTAATCAACACCTTAGGAGATATTATATTTTTAAAATAAGTCCGCAACAAAATAGGTATCGGGATAACGCGGGCAACTCGCGCTCAAATTTTAATATTTCACAACTTTTAATATATCACTGATTATCTACAACCAAAAATTTTCATATACTTCGTATGTTAATTAATTTCGTCAAAATCGATTAATGCCGGTTTTCAATATTCGACAGACAGTCATGAGTATACTTACATGCTGAACTGGGAGCAAAAGAAAAACATAGAACCTACCAGAGCTCAAATTAAATCAAATAATTTATTACTTCATAGTATCGTACGTATAAGTTGTTACATAATAATTTTTAGTTCTAATTACTAAACTGTCCATCAGCATGCAATATTATTGTTAGTATACAACTTAAAAGTACTTATTATTCCTAATGTCACATCGGTACTATTACATTCAATTTATTACAATTATTCTCCTTCTAGATCTTGCGACCCCCGGCCATGCGCGAATCAACTTTCCACGCATCGACATAGATCTACTGCTTTTAGGGGTAGTTTTAGGTACGCAGCAACCAAATGCTAGAATAACATACCACCCCCTCTAAGGAACGTTAAGAGCTTTATAAATTTTAAAATTAAAATAAAAAAAAATTACTTGAGCATTAAATTAAACAAGGAACACGACACAAGCCTACAGCACGATACGAGCGCGATTTAATTTTTCAATTTATGTTTTAAATAATTTATAAAAATGATTATGATATGTTTGTGAAATTTTCTATTGTTGTTATCATATTAATATTTTCTTTGAATTTTTTGTATTTCCTGTTTTTCATTTTGTTATTTTATTTTGTATTTTATTATATACTAGCTTTATCCCGCAACTTCGTATGCGCTTAACTACCCTTCTCTTGGAAATTACAGAAACTGTACAACCAGACACCCACTGAAAGAACCTTTATACCAAGTATCACACCCATGCACTCAAGGAATAAGTTTTTTTCATAAAAACTAAAAATCATATATTTCCCGTGCCCGTGGGAATTTTGGGAATTTTTTTCGTAGCACAACCAGTCACTCTTTGAAGAACCTTCACGCCAAGTATCACATCCGTACACTCAAGGAATAAGATTTTTCATACAAACTAAAAGTCCTATATTTCCCGTTCCCGTGAGAATTTCGGGAATTCCTTCCATAATACAAACAGACACTTATTGAGGAACCTTTATATCATTATCACATCCGTGCACTCAAGGGATGGGATTTTTTCATACAAACTAAAACATCATATATTTCCCGTTTCCGTGGGAATTTCGGGAATTCCTTTCATAACACAACCAGACACACATTGAAAAACCTTCACGCCAAGTTTGACATCGGTGCACTCAAGGAATAAGATTTTTCATACAAACTAAAAAGTCCTATATTTCCCGTTCCCGTGGGAATTTCGGGAATTACTTCCTTAGTGCACCCCTACATCCCTTAAAGAATGTATGTTCCAAATTTCAGCTCTCTACGCCCAGTAGTTACGGCTGTACGTTGTCTGTCAGTCACTCAGTCACTCAGTACCTCAGTACCTCAGTCACTCAGTCAGTAACGGAACAGTTTTATATATATTGATTTTGATTGATTGTTGTGATTGTGAACATGTAAGTTTATTCTGTGTGTATAATTACTTTGTGCTGCCATAAACGATACTCCAGCGCTAGTTTGTTAACTAGCAGCATGCTGAGTTGCGACCTGTTTGTGACATTTTTTCTTTTTTCTTTTACTTTGTTAGTCTACATTTTTATGTGTAAATATTTTATTTTTGCTGTGTAAATATTTTATTTTGAAGCTTGTGTCACAAATAAAGTCTTTTTCTTTCTTCTTTCTTAGTTATGTCAGGATATTTTATTTTAACATTTGTAAAATTCCTCTAAGGAATAAAAACATTTATTTTTCAGCCATTTTATTAGTTGAAATTTGAATTTATTGATCGGAAGAATTTTAAATTCTTTACGCAAGGCGTTATAAATTTTTATACACATCGCATAACAATGACAGTGATAAAGTTCCAGCCGCGGCATATTGTGTTTTTTTGAGGAATCGTCTTTTTTCATGATTCGTTTTTTTTTGACAGTGGCAATGCTTTTTAAATTCCCGTGTTCACAGGCATCACGAATCGTGTAAAATGACGGACACGTCTTAAATCACGTATAGTCTTTTAAAACTCTCATTCGTCAAAAAACACGAATCGTGAATTTTTTGAGACGAATGAGAGTTAGGTAGTTCAGCCAAAACTGAACTCTGAATCACGAAACGAATGTGAACATCAATTCGGATATTTTGACGAATCGTGAAATAACACGATTCCGTATGCAATGTGAATGTGTATCCGTCATGACGTATCGTTATCGTGTTTTTGGACGAATCGTCATTGACGGATCAGTGTGTCGATTCTTTAAAATTCGAACTCTAAACTCATGACATAATCCGAAGTGAGTTTCTTGATTGGCATTCTATAACCAGGGACCCCTTTATTTGATTAAGCCTATTGATAGGGTAACCCTATCAAAATCTTACCATATGGAAGTGTAACCCTATTGATATGGTAAGCCTATCGACGTGGTAACACTTTGAATAAAGTTAACTACTTTCGGATGCGCTTACCCTGTGATAGGGTTAGCCTATTTCTATCTCTTTTCCGCCCATGCTGTTGAATTCGGAAGTATAATTCGAAGTGCGAGATTGAATAGATGGTAATATTTTTGATAATTTGATATTCTTAGAGATTAAATTTGCCTGCAGGTTTTAAAACCCTATTGAATCGGTAACCTTCAATAGGGTTTTCGATAGGCTTACTGCTTACATGAAGCTAACTCTATTGATATGGTAAGCCTTAAATTAGGGTAAGTCTTCGATACGGTTACCAAATTGATAGGGTTTTTTAAAACAAGTCTATGAAAAACCCAATCAAAAACCTCTTTAAGGGTAAGCGGTTCCGGTCCCTGTCTATAACACGGTTGATAATTTGAATCTACACTAGCGCTACATTTGTGAGCGTGGCTGCAAGTTAAACTAAATTCATTGGCAGATTTTGACAGATATAGTATGGGATACCGTAAAAAGTGGTATTCTGTAAGGTAAATCTCGAAGCTCACTCTCGAACTTGAACCCTGTTGACCCCGATTCATAGTGTTAAATTAAAAGCACCTATTTTACGAGTGAAAGTGGAAGAAATCATAGTTAAATTGTGTTCAAATCAAGTTTTTGAAGTGAATAAGTCCCTACCTACCTAAGCGATAACGATCGCAAGAATGTTTTTGTTTAAATAGTGTTTAAATAAAGTTTTTAAAGTGAATAAGTGAGTAACTACTTAAGCAATGACAATGGCAAAAATGTTTTTGTTTAAATCATTATTAGAAGAAGCTTATGCTTTGGATAAACTAGAAAAGCGTCAACAATCTACCAAAATTCGAAGTTTATCTTTATTAACCCGAAATGACGACTATGTGAGCGTGTATTGCTTGTCAGAGGAGCTAATTGACAAACTGAAATTTAAGTTACTGCCACCGATAAAACCCACAAGACGTCGAGGCAAAGGACTTTCAACTCGTGTAAAAGTGCTTCATTTTACAAGTAAGTATAAAGTTAATTAAGTAAGTATTTACACAGTTTATAGCTGCAAGATTTGTAACCAAGCACACTATAAAAAAAAAACACTTCATAATAAGGAGTATCTGTATTCCCTTTAGGTGGTTTCCCCGCTAGCTATATATGTTTTCATGTTAGTCTAAGGTCCTTGTATAGTTATAATATTGGTGATCCAATATGAGCAAAGAATGTCCAATATAAAGCATGAATTGGTCTGTATCAAAATAAATTTTGTTTAGATCTAGATTAAGTAGTATTACACTTTTTTATTGATTTATGTATTGTTTCAGTTATTATGCACCTTGTAATTCTTGGCTAATGGCAGTTATCAGAAAATGATTTAAGAAAATATAAGAACAAATATGGTAACCATCAGCATCTTGTTGCATAAATGAAGTACTTAGTTGAAGCTCTTAATAATCCGGCAATAGTAATAAACTATATAAGGTTTCCTCAAAATACACAAGAAAGACAAATATTAAAAGAATGGGTCATAGGTATATTATAATTAAAGTGACCCTTTGATTTTTACATTTTTTGTGACAGTGCTTACTGTAAATTACAGGTTCTACAAAAAATTTGGCTTTCTAGCAGCTCTTGGGTGTATTGATGGCACTCCGGTGGCAATAAATTAACCAGCAGAGATTGAAGAATATTTCTACTGCCGCAAAGGCTACCATGCAAGAAATGTACAATTGGTAAAATGGATTTCAATTTCGTAATCGATTATCATTAGGTATTCAATTAGTCTTTTTAATATTCTTTTTTTCAGATAACAAATGCAGATCTAAATATTTTAAATGTAGATCCAACATAAAGTGGAACTACTCATGATAGCTTCATTTTTAACTAAGGTGTTATAAAAACCCACTTAGAGGCATTAACAAAAGCCGGTGAAGAAGTTGTTATGCTCGGTTAGCTAATCCCTCCCTGCCCCAACTTCAGAAAATAAATCTAATTACTGGGTATAAAATCTATAAAGTTATTTGTTTTTTTTTTTCAGGTGATTCAGATTTTGTTTAGCGCTCCTACCTTATGACACCCATCAGTGATGCTGAAGATAATTCCACAGAAGCTTTTTACAATGACTGTACTTCTAAATTGGAGCTTCCTATATAGAAGCAATTTATGTCAATTTTGGTGTTACTAAGGTCCTATTGTAATTAATTTTTTTTTTTCAATTTTACTTTTGATTTTTATAGTATGTGTATCTGACTTGTAATTGTAAGGGTAATTTGAATCAAATAATTAGCATAATACATGAAATAAAATTACTACCACATATGCATAGACACACTACTTCCCCACATACACTCTCAAATACATACACAATTGATTGACCTTTTTATTTTCTCTTTTATCCACTGTAATTATATTGTTAAATTTAAGCATATAATAATTGTAATTGTACATGAAGTCTGTTAAAGCAATATATAAAAATTGTTCATCCATAACGGGCTGTCAGTGGTAATTTAAATGTACTTAATAAATATGTTTAAGAGCTAAGGATATTGTAATAAATAAATTATTTCTTTGAACTGTATTTATTTCACTAAAGACATGGATCGATTTTTGACATAGTATTTGAATTTGAAATATAATTGTGTTACTAACATAGTGTTAAGTTTTATTTTGTAATACTAACAATCGGGCCAGGATGCCATAATAAATCAATTTTATTATTATTAGGTATTGTTATTTAACTGCTCGCAATTCAGAAAAGAGAACAATTGGCCTCCTAATTTTCTCTCTCCTCGATTTCGGTGCTTGTTACTACACAGAATGCTCAAATGTGCATTGACATTCACCCAATAAAATTCACATTTCAGAAGAAGAGCGAATAGAAGAGCTCCAAGCAATTGCTGAAGTTCAAAGGAGGCAAACTAGGGATTTGCCTTCTAACACCGATTTAGGTCTAGAGCAATTATGTAGGCGAAACATAGTTATCATAGCTTCAGCATTCACATCTTAATTAATTGTTCATTGGTGTCGTTTATTGTATGTATTCTGTGGTGTGTGAGGCGGGTCTTTCAATAAAACTGCACTAGTACTCATTAAAAGTGTTTTCTTTATTCTTGGTCTCCGCCAATGTTTTCAGCCCTTTCCCAACTGCAGCCACAGTTCCAGCTTACATTTTATCTCGCTCTGCACTCTTCTCCAGTCAGGACTGCAAGATCTATGCGCATAAAGTCTTTGTAATTCCAGCTGCTTTCCTTCCACCCCTAGGAATCTCTTGGTGGTGGTGGAGAATTATGTTCGCCGTTGTGATGGTGGAGGAGCAGTGACTGAAGAAGTGTGACGTGATGCTGAAAAGAGAACACTTCCTATTACTACGATGCGTTAGTAAAAAATATGAAATAGCAATAAAAAAAAAGCATCTTTTCGATGTCATTTGTTTCAAAAATTAAGTTATATTTAGTTTGTACTTGTTAAGAAGGAAGTAAGCCTTCTTGGTGAATAAACTACATGATAGTCTATGATATTGTGTAACTGACACCTTTACATCTGTCTAACTGTTTTATTATTGTTTTGAGCCTGTTTTTAATATATCTGTAAATTATACTCGTAAATACTTCCACAATCAGTTTATTATTCGTTAAAAGTACTTACACCAGGATATGCCAGGGTTTCTTTCCATAACGTGTCTCATTTGGACTGAAACGTTATTGTTGGATTAGAAAACAAAATAAACACTATAACATTAACATTATCTTTGAACTTTACATCCAGAAATATAAACTTACTTCATGATTATTTCACAATTATTTTCGGCACTAAACGATCAAAAACCAATCAAAATGTATGTAAACAAAACAACGCAATAAATAAAAATATTGTCAATGTTGCCATAAGGCAAAGTCTGTAGAGCACTAAAAGCGATGAGAATTCAACTAGATTTATGGTTTTATCGACTTCAAAGCACATAAATTGGAATACATTAAAAAAAAGGAACATAAAATTCAAAACTTAGCTTTCAATATATTTTTATGTTTAACTACGACATTAAATCAAACCTAAAAAAAATCAAAACATGCATCTTCTGTGTGGTACCTACTTGACGGGCCAGCCATAATGTTCTCTACACTGATATATTGTGTCTAGTGCACAAATGCAAAAATTGACCATGTGTGCGTGAATGATCAAAATCTCTACAACTTAAGACAACCCACCCTCGTAAGAATTTACTTAAGGAAATTCTGCGGGCATAGATCATACTATAATAAAGAGCAACGACACGGGTCGATCGGCACTAGTGTGGTGACTGGTGACATCTTCGTGTGAGGTGAAATGATTCCAGAAAAGTTCGCTATATCAATTTATATATAATTAAAGAGCAGACATAAAAAAAGCACTAGGCACTGAAAATCTTACATGCGTACTGAACATACCAACAACGCACTAGATTTAGTGCCGAAAGCACTAAAATGGCAATGCTGAATATTGTCCACAGATACATACTGTCAGTAATTTTTTTTCGTAAGATAAGATAGGTTATATTCATGGCATAAATTTAGAATTTTCTGTTTTTTTGACTTATCAGCTGCCTCAAATTCCTTAAAATAAGGAATTTTATTTTAAACATCATAAACGCTAGAATTCTGTGTCAAGAACTGGTAAAATAAAAAACCGATAAATTTCGGTTTACATTTTGTTGTGTGTGGTAGTCACTAGCCCTCTTCGACGCTCCCATCACTTCGAAAGTGCCTAGGTGATGCTTACAGAATGCAAAATCAAGGTCATTTTGAACCTTGTTCGATGTGACATTGGATATCGAAGCGAGCTTTACGTTGTTGTTCGAATTTTACAGAATCGACACACTGGTGTGAACGGGCCCTTAGTCTATCTGCATGACGCGTTACTCTCATGACATCTCTGGCGCGAGTGAAATAATGAGGGTCACATTTTACAAACATGGCTGCCTCCAAGATGTACATTCAAGGCAACGTCATTGTATTTAGTGATTTAAATAAAGGTCTGCAGGTCTGCATTCGTAAGGCTTCTTGTCTAATATATCTCTTATGCATTTTTTTTGCACTATAAAACATTTGTTGATTTCTACCGAATTTCCCCAAATAAGCAACCCATATCTAAGTATTACCGCTGTATAACCATGGTACGCTGTTAGAACTGTTGTCATATTACAAGTCTTTCTAAGTCTACTAAGGAGATAAACATAACTGTTAAGCTTATTGCAAACTATGTGTGATAAATTTTTGAAATTTTATGTTGTCAACTTCATTAATGTTATTGTTTTCGAATCTTATGTCAATTTTTGGTAGTCGTTTAGTGGTAAATCTTATATGGTGTGTTTTCGTCAAATTAACTTAAAGATTGTTATTCGATAGCCATTCAATTATTATGTTTATTGTATTATTACCTAATTTAATTTTAAATAAAACACTTTTTAACCGGATCTGCAAAGACACCGAAACGTCGAGTCAAAATTTAAAATGTAAATATACGCGATAAATCCGGTTAAAAAGTGTTTTATTTAATAGTATGAATCGCGAAAACTTAAGACAATATTAATTTAATTTTCATATATATTTATATTAAAGTCATCATTTGTAAATACTTCTGAAATGTCATCCGCGAATAGAAAATATTTGTGATATGTCAGTTTAGGTAGGTCATTGATGTATAAAATAAATAAAAAGGGCCCAAGAACACTTCCTTGTGGCACCCCAGTCGCTATTTCTCTAAATGTTGACCTGTGGGTCTGTAGTTCAGATTTTAAGTTAATATGTTCTGTCTCTACAGCCTGGAACCTTCTGGATAAATACGTTCGAAATCAATTGAGAAAAGTACCTCGAATTCCATAATTTTCTAGCTTTTTTAACAATAGGTCATTTGACACAAAATCAAAAGCGCGTGTCATATCAAAGAATATTACAGTGGTTTTTTTTTGTATTAAGATTCTTAGTTATTTCATTGATTAGTTCGAAAATTGCAGTAATCGTTGATTTATCTTTTTGAGCTGCTTATCTTCCTGGGCATACTGTAAAAGTCAATTAAAGGATAGATATTTTATTGGCCTTTTTGTGGGGGACAGGCTGAACCCCTGTCATTTCAATAGTCTTTCTCCACTATTAAACGTATATCTCTGAAGGGATACATTCACATGTGAAGCTCTGTACGTATGTATGGTAGGCTCAACGAACAGTTCTATGATATTGAAATGCAGCAAAAAAAGTTTAGCTTTGAATATGTTACAGATAGTGAGGTAGAAATAGTTACTTCAAAAACTGTAATAATATATCTTTAAACCGCAGTTTACCCGGGGTTTGGCAAAAGACAAAAAAATGAACGACAAAAAAGTAAACATGGGAACAGGAATTCTAAATTCTCCTGGTAAAAATAATGGGTGCTTATAAAATGTCTGTACATCACATTTATGTAGGATTGAAAGGCTGTATAGATTAATTCTGTGTCGTAGTTCGAAAGATATGAGTGGACGAATGTGGAATGAATGTAAGAAGGGGATGTAAAGAATGAAGTAAGAAAGGATCGAGTAGCTCTCTCTGCTTTCCGCTGCGATTGAGTAAAGACGTGTGCCAATATAAGTTGTAAAGTAGATTTTTTTTGTAAAAATAAACACCGAAGTTTGTAAAATCTGATTTTATTTCTCATCCTCCACAAATTTGGAGGCTCGTCCGTTATCGAAAACCCTAGACCGAAGACCGATTGCGGGGATTATATCAGATTTTATTGACGGCCGTTTGTGTGAAGACGTACCTACGTAGCTTACGTGGGAAGTGGAAGACGAATTCTTTTAAGACGACGACGCTTATTAAGAAGAAAACGACGACTATGGCACAAAAGAACGACGAATTTACGGACGCCATGATGACTGCGCCGGCGGCGGCGGCAGGTATGATGAGCAATATAGGATTGCAGGCGGCGGGAAACCTAATAGCTGGATTCTCTGGGAATGATAAGACGTATCCAGTTTCCAGATGGATTCAGGAGATTGACGATAATGGAGAAATTTTTGGCTGGACGCCAGTGCAGCGGCTGTTGGTCGCACGGAGATCGTTAGAGGGCACGGCAGCGTAATGGTTCAGAGCTGAGAAAACCATGAAGTCCTGGGATGAATTAAAACAATCCATCACCAAAGAGTTTCCAGACATCATTGACAGTAAGACGATACATGAAACGATGTCTAAGAGGTACAAATTAAAGCATGAATCTTGTTTGGATTATATGCTTATCATGAAGGAGCTTGGGAAGAGAGGGAAGATGCCAGACTATGTGGCGATTAAATATATAATTGAAGGAATTCGCGACGCTGAGATTAATAAAATGATTTTGTACGGGGCGACGACCTACGGCGAATTGAAGCTAAAATTGCAGCATTATGAAGCTTTTAAGGAAAGAAGCAAGAACAATGATGCAGTATTTCGTCAAGAAAGAGCGAAAAGAGAAAATTTAAGCCACAAAAAGTGCTATGGGTGTGGAGGTGAGAGTCACATTTCTGCAGAGTGCCCACACAAACACAAAGGACCTAAGTGTTTTAAGTGCAATTTGTTCGGCCATATTGCAAGTCATTGTACTACAAGGCGAGAATATGAAGACAAAGGCGCCATGATGAATCGAGTGAATGCTACTGGAAGGAGTGAGCGGAATGAACGACAGCCGACAACTTCGCACGATGCAATGTGTGTGTCGATGTCAACGACAAATGACAGCGACAGATGCAGCAGACATGTTGGAAATCAAGATGGCGGGTTGAGAAGTAAACAAAGAATTAATAGGAAGATAATATTTATCAATGGAAAAGAAGAAAATGCACTAGTAGATAGTGGCAGTGAAGTCAGTTTGATGACCATGGAATGTTATCGCAGAATTGGAGAACCGCGATTAGTTTTACAGAGAAACATTTTAATTGGACTTGGAAGAAAAGAAATAATAAGTGATGGATTAGTGACAACAGACGTGTCCATTGATAAAAATAACTATAAAATAACTTTTAATTTAGTGCCAGATGATGTTGTTCCATCTTCATGTTCAATTGTGTTAGGGTTTAATTTTATTCAGCAGACAACAACAATTTTGAGTCAGGGTGATGTTTTGTTTTTACCGGCCAATGATGGGGTCAGAAGTGGCATATTTTCATTTGAGTGTTGCAGAGAATTCAATTAAATATACATCTTTTGTGACGCAAAGTGGCCAGTATGAATTTTTAAAAGCCCCATTTGGATTGTCTAATTGCCCAAAGGTGTTCATGAGATTTGTGTCTATTATTTTTAGAGATTTGATTGTCAATGGCTATGTACACATTTTTATCGATGATTTAATTATTACAGCAACTAACGAAGACGAGGCAGCCATAAGGCTGAAAGAGGTACTTTGTCGAGCTTCAGAGTATGGTTTAGAGATAAATTGGAAGAAATCCCAGATCATGGTAAGACAAGTGGAGTATCTTGGGTACATTATAGAAAATGGAGAAGTGAGACCATCAGAAGAGAAAACCGAGGCAGTGAGGAAATACCCAGAGCCACAGACTGTTAAACAATTACAGTCATTCCTCGGATTAACTTCATACTTCAGAAAGTTTATTGAAAACTATGCAAGCATTGCCCGACCACTAACAGATTTGCTTAAGAAAGACTGTGGATTCAATTTTGATAAAAAACAAAGAAGTGCATTTACTATTTTAAAGGAAAAGTTGACTCAGCAGCCAGTATTAATGATTTTTAATCCAACATTGCCAACAGAAGTACATACAGATGCATCCAGAGTTGCTTATGCAGCAATATTGATGCAAAAGGGAAACAGTGGTTTGCATCCAGTACATTTTATGAGTAGAAAGACGACTTCAGCTGAACAAAATTATTCTAGCTATGAATTAGAAGCATTAGCTATCATAGAAGGTATTAAAAAGTTTAGACAGTATTTATTTGGAATTCATTTTAAAGTAGTGACTGATTGCAAAGCATTTGAGATGACCTTGAAGAAGAAAGAGTTAGCAGCATCACCGAAAGTAGCACGTTGGATAATATTTTTACAGGATTTTGACTTTGAGATTGAACACAGACAAGGAAGCAGATTACAGCATACCGATGCTTTGAGTCGAAATTCTTATGTTGGAATTATTACATCAGAATTTCATGACAAGATAAGAAGACTTCAAGACGAGGATGAGAGCTTAAAAGCAATTAAGAAAGTTTTGAATGTGAGTGATCATGAGGGTTACTATTTGGAAAATGGATTATTATTCAAAGGAGTAGAAGGAAAGTTAGTAATTCCAAGTTGTATGGATTCTGAGATCATCAAGAGAGCTCATGATAATGGTCATTTTTCAAAAAAGAAAGTAATAGAGTTAATTTCAAAAGATTATTATATAAAGAAGTTAGATAGGAAAGTTGAGGAATATATTTCAGCTTGTATACCTTGTTTACTAGCTAGCAGGAAGACTGGGAAGCAAGAAGGTTTCCTGAATCCAATTGAAAAGGAAGAAATACCTTTGGATACATTGCATGTGGACCATTTGGGTCCAATGACGGAGACAAAGAAGCAATATAATCACATCTTAACTATTGTGGATGGATTTACCAAGTTTACATGGATTTTTCCTTGCCGGAGTACAACAGCTAAAGAGGTAATTGATAAATTACAAATTCATCAACAATATTATGGGAATCCGAGAAGAATAGTGTCGGATAGGGGAGCAGCATTCACAAGCAATGATTTTAAAGAATACTGTAATAGTGAGGGAATACAGCATGTGATGATTACCACAGGCATACCAAGAGGAAATGGACAAGTTGAAAGAATTCATCGAGTTATAATATCAATACTAACTAAACTTTGTATTGAAAGCCCAGCTCTATGGTATCGCAAAGTCAGTGATGTGCAAAGAGCTTTAAACAGTACCTACCAGAGGAGTATTAACACATCACCATTTGAGTTATTTTTAGGAACTAAAATGAAGATGAAACAAGATGTAGATATTTTTCAATTGTTACAAGAAGAAAACAGAGAATGTTTTGTGAGTTACAGAGAAGAGTTAAGAAGACAAGCAAAAGAGCAAATATTTAAAGTTCAAGAAGAGAATAGAAAGACGTTTAATAAAAGAAGAAAAGAGAGCAAAAAGTATCAAGTTGGTGAGATAGTAGCCATCAAAAGAACACAATTTGGAGTGGGCATGAAATTAAAGGCCAAATATTTGGGACCTTACCGAGTAACAGGTATCATAGGAGTTGATAGATATAAAGTCGAAAGGACTTCTGATGCTGTAGAGGGTCCAAAGCAAACATCAAGTTCAGCCGATTATATGAAGCCGTGGCCTGATGAAGCATAAAAATATTGCTTTAATTTTCTTATTTAGTTCTCATAAAAAGGGTGATTATTAATTTATATTTATTTTCATTTTCAGACTTTGCTGGTTGGCTAAACAATGACCCAGACTCACTATTGTTTGATTAAAGATGATAAGAGATTTATTAAATAGCATAAAGATGGTGACAGTACGGATACGGTTTATTTAAAGATTAAAGTTTTAAGTTTTATTTTGTTAAAAATGTTGTCTGTAAGTTATATATTTTTGTAAATTCATAAGAAGTTTTTGTTAGTGTTAAGATGAGGTGGTAATAATTGTTTTAATGATGATATTTATGTTTGTATAGAGTCAGTCTGAGGACAGTCTGAATGCAGGATGGCCGAGTGTAGGATTGAAAGGCTGTATAGATTAATTCTGTGTCGTAGTTCGAAAGATATGAGTGGACGAATGTGGAATGAATGTAAGAAGGGGATGTAAAGAATGAAGTAAGAAAGGATCGAGTAGCTCTCTCTGCTTTCCGCTGCGATTGAGTAAAGACGTGTGCCAATATAAGTTGTAAAGTAGATTTTTTTTGTAAAAATAAACACCGAAGTTTGTAAAATCTGATTTTATTTCTCATCCTCCACATTTATGAATTATGATTCCCACATATTTCTTATTACAAACCGTTTTGGGGGCTTATAAAATGCGGGTTTGCAATAATAAACTATGTAGGTATACCCACATATTTAAAACCTACAGTATGCCTCTTGTAGGTATTCCCGTTTTATGTTTACTGCAGTGCCTCAGTCATATAGTTTTTGTAAGTCATACACATACTCAAAACCCTGGTAAAACTGTGGAACACAGCTATGTTATAACCGTTTTTGAAATAACTCTCGTCTCTGCATCTTAAAGTACTTAGCCCTTTCACAGCTAAACTACTGAATAGATTTTGACGAAATTTAAAATAGTAAACTTATTTATCCAACTCTAATAGTCAATATTCACGTGGATAAACTCGCAGGCAACATCAAGTTTATTTATAAACACTGGATCCACGGATCCACCTGATGGCTCCGCAACATTTCTAATTACAGTCTGTAGCTTTAATGACGCGTGGCCGACGCAAGCTTAAACCGGAAAAGACTATTATTTCTTTGCCGAATTAACCTTATTAAACATTTTCAGTTCTTCCTTGTAGGCTTTTTATAAAATTAAGTTATTGCCTTATTTCATAATTTACATGGGATGTCATAACATAAGATAATTGTTTTAAGCCGACTGCGGCACGATACAGTTATAAAAAATTTAGGTTAGGCGCAAAAAAAAGTTTTAATATGACGAGTTTACAGTTAACGAAAGGTCAGTGGTAGCGGACAGATGGCAGTTTAGCTTACAATGAAGATAATTAAATCAGTGCAGAGCCTTTAACTGAATCTGTCGTAAGCAGAGTCGGTCGTAAACAGTATCTGTCGTAAACAGAATCTGTCGTCCTGAATTTAATAGATAAGTAAATCAACTTTTTACATTGGTGCTGGATTCACCTGTTTGGTTTTATACTAAACATCTTCTTCACGATACTCTAATATTCTGCAAGCGTTACAAAACTGATGTTTTAATCAAGGACATTTTTTTATATATTATATACGAGATGAACTATAAACGTCTATAAAATAATAATTAACGCAGGTTAATTATTATGTGACATTTAATATTCATGTAATTGATTTATTACTTAATTAGTATTAAATTTTCAAATATTTTTATTTTGCCGTAAGGATCGTATAATAAGAATCCATAGGATAAAACCACAAGAAGTCATTTTAAACAACATTTTAAACAACCATTTTAAACAACCTCACCATAATAAACACGTGTAACCGATGTTTTTGGATAAAAAAACGGATAAGCCAGTGATACAACCTCTTTTTTCAACCTAAAAAGGCTTATGTTGGCAACGGTTCGTTAATCCAGTAATCTATAATTAATTATGTCCCATATTACAAGCCCGGATGTAAGTTACCATCAGAATACTTCTATTTGTATGCCAGCTTCATTAAAAAACTGAGAACTTTAACATTTTTATGAGAAGGAAAGATAATTACAACGGTAAGAATAATTACAAGGGTGGGAGTAAATTATTTACATATTTAGTCAATTATGATTTGGCAATGTAATTTTGAATAGGTACCTACATAATAGTATTTTTATTTTATAAACCTTTGTACTTACTTTTTGTTGGGTTTCTGTAAATTGTAATTGACTAATGTATATGGTCTCCGAGATTGTGTAATTTTTTTTTAAATTATCAAGTTAGAAACTAATCTATCCATATCGCGACTCTACATCTGCATATCAAATCAAATCAAATCAAATATCTTTATTTACGAGAAATGTGGTACATAAAGTTGTTACAAAGGGAAAATATAGTTCAGTCACATTCTACCACAACAGTGGTGCGTAAACATGTCAAATTTATAATAAAATTAAAATTGAAAGAAAAATTAAAATTGTTCATTTAAAGATCAATATAAATTAAATTAAATATGTTTTCATTTAAAAACTAAATTATATAATTAAAATTGTCATTATACATAATATGATGTCAAATTATTGGATTTTTTAGTACATTACAGCATTAATTTATGAAATGAGATCATTTTCCTTAAATGTCATATATTCCTGTAGCGAATAGAAACATTTATCTTTAAGCCAAATAGTTATTTTCTTTTTAAACATTAACAAAGGTAGTTCTTTAAATCTATTTGGTAATTTATTGAATACATCAATTGCTTTAACATAAACATTTTTTTCGAATATATCTAAATGACATCTGGGACGGTACAGCTTTAATTTGTTCCTACAGTTCCTACCACTAACTACTGAGTGTTTTTTAAAGTAATGTGGATGCTGCTTAACAAAAACGCAGAGATCCCTAATGTAGATACAGGCCAGAGGCAATATATTGAATTTCTTAAAGAGTGGTTTGCAGCTATCCGTGAACCAGGCACCACAAATCGCTCTTACGCACTTTTTTTTTTTGCACCCGAAATGCTGTACCGATCTCCACCGAGTTTCCCCACAATATTAGACCGTACGATAAAACCGAAGATACGTAACCGTGGTATGCACTAAGTGCTGCTTCCGTTGACACGGTTTGTCGTAACCGTTTTATAGCATATACAAAACTCTCGAGTCTATTGCAAACCGAAGCTACATGGTCCTTCCAATTACAAAACTTGTCAAGTATTATACCTAAAAATTTTGTCGTCTTTACTTCCTCTACTTTATTGGTATTATGATTTATATTCAAGTCTAATTGTTTTCTACCATAATTTTGAAATTGTATTAAGTTAGTCTTATTTACGTTTATTTTTAAATTATTATTAGTCAACCATCTAATTGTCTTTTTAAGCGTCATATTTATGTCATTTTCATAATTATCTTTATTTACACATTTAACAATGATCGTCGTGTCATCTGCATATAATACGGTTTTATGATGAGTATCATAAGGAAGGTCATTAATATACATTAAGAATAAAAGCGGTCCAAGCACGCTACCTTGCGGGACACCAAATCTGTTTGCTTTAAAGTTTGATCTGATTGCTTTTTTTACATTATTTTGTATCTTGGATATCTCCACACATTGGTAACGATCTATTAAGTAACTTTTTATCAGATCATTAGCTACTCCTCTAATTCCATATTTTTCAAGCTTATACAAAAGTAAGCTATGATCTACAAAATCGAACGCTTTGCTCATATCGAGAAATCAAGATGTTACTGGTATTCTTTCGTTAATAGCCTCAGTAATATGTTTCATCAAATCAAAGCATGCTAACGACGTACTGCTATTTTTCCGGAAACCAAATTGTTCATCTTTAAGTAAATTCTGTTTCGAAACAAAATCATACAGCCGTTTTAATATAATCTTCTCAAAAATTTTTGATAGTACGGGTACTTTAGTGACGGGGCGAAAATTTGACATATCTGTAATGTCTCCTTTTTTAAACAATGGCGTAACAATAGAATATTTTAATACATTTGGAAAAACTCCTTTTTGAAGTGATATATTAATAATGTAACTTAAAGGTTGACTTATTAATTTTGCACAAAGTTTAATTATTTTTGTGCTAACTCCGTCAATACCTACTGAATTAGTATTATTAAGATTCCTTATCAAATTATATATTTCAATCGGGTCCGTAGGTTTCAAAAATATTGTATTAGAGTTATTTTTATTCATCTTCATAGTCTGGTTTATATCGTCAATTTTAAATTTAAAGTCATGAGAATTCGTTAGATTAATGTAATATTCATTAAATATATCACTAATGTCATCTGGATTTGTATAAAGTGTATTATTATGAAAAATTTTATCTATACTCTTCTGAGTCTTGTCAGCTCCGACATTTTGATTTATGATTTCCCATATTGCTTTGCATTTATTTTTCTTATTGTTAATATATTTAAGGTTTTGTAACTGTTTTGATTTGTCTATACATTTTTTTAGTATTTTTGAGTACTTTTTGTAACATTTGTTATTTTGTTTTTTATCGGCGCTAAAATATTTATATGTTAAGTATAGAATCCTTTTTTTAATACATGATTTTTTTAAACCTTTTGTCAGCCATGCATTTTTATTCATTCTATTAGTTCTTTTAATTAAAATGATGGGAAAGCATAAGTCAAAAAACATCTTAATTAAATTATTGAATTCTTGAAAAGCTTCATTAACACAAGATTTTTCATATACTTCTGAGAATGATAGCCTAGAAATGCAATTATAAAATTTATTCACATTTTCTTTACTGAAGTCCCTTACTTTGTCATACCAGAAGTTACTTCGCTTTTTTGCATTAGTTGTAATTGTTAGTGTTTGCCCTGTTTCGTGATCTGAGAGTCCCAAGTAATGAACCTCAGCTTTAACTTGTTTGATATTGCTAGCGAGCTGGTCTATACATGTATTTTGCCTAGTAGGAGTTTTAATGTGTGTCTTTATATTAAAATTACTTAATAGGCTAATTAATTCTAAACAGTTTTTATTTGGCTGAAGTATATCAAAATTCCAGTCGCCGCAAAGTACCATTCTCTTCGAACGCATAGATACCCTTGATAATAGGCATTCAAGTTTGTTAATAAACGAATAGGGGTTACTTTTTGGAGTCCTGTACACACATATAATAATCGTATCTAGTATTTCAATGGCACAACATTCAAATTCAAAATTGCACGCAAGGTCCGGTATTGATAGAGTTTTAAAATCATAACAATTTCTAATCAAAATACATGAACCTCCCCTTTTTGAATTACGCGAGTACGAAGAAACTAGCTTATATTCTGGTATCTTAAGTAGTTGTTCAGTACCTTTCTTTATAAAAGTCTCAGTCAAACATACTATATCAATTTTTTTACCATTTTGTGAAAGTTCAGATAACGCAATTGTTATATCTGCAGTTTTACTTATTGCTCCCGCTATATTCTGGTGAAATATCGTTATATTATTATCAAAATCATCCCTATGAACGAAAAAATTGTTTTGGACCTGTGGATTTCTTGGCTTCGCTGAAGTAATAGGGTAGAGTTCCCTTTTTAGGATTTTTTGATTTTGTATTAATGTAATTAGTGTCATTAAAACTGTGACTTGGCTGAGATTGGCCCATTTGTATATTTTTTGGAATCGTACTATTTTTTAACTGAATCGAGGTGCGATTTGTGTTGACTGTTTCGCTCACGCTGCAATCACGTATTTTAGAAGTATTATGTATATTTAATCTATTTTCTTTATATTCAAAAACTGCTATTTCCACAAGTAACTTAAAAGATAATATTTTCAATAACTTTTTAACATTAATTTTTAATGATCGTCTATAAATAGTTTCAATATATTGGCAATTTAGATATTTTCTTAACAATAGTTTAATATTATCATTTAACAATTTTTCATTTAAGAAAGGGTTATTTTGTATGTTAATAAAATACACTTTATAATATCTCAAAATATACAATGCATTACTAAGGGCACCTAATACTTCAAAAGGATTTTTATCGTTTGAGCCCATCGTTAGTATAACTATGTCCTCAGGGCATAAGGACTTTGTTAAGGTTTCACAACTTTTTAGTATTTCGTCACTTTTTGCACCAGATTTAACTAAACCAAAAAAATCATAATTATATATAAACTTATGGTTATTACGATTAAAGTCATACGTTAACTGTAAAGCTAAGTCGCGGGTTTGTTCATCACCCACAATATAGATTTTATTTTTTATTTTTTTTCCTGAAACGCTATCTATCTGTAGGTCTGTTTTGTTCATTTCTGGATGTATGGGCTTCTTTATTGGTGGCTGTGTTATTTCATCGACGCATACTGTAGCAAAGCACTTGGTCGGAGTATGTGGTTCTTGCTGCTTGAAGTAGTGATGGCTATGTAATAAGGGGGAAGGGCGTTTTGGTGTCTCCATAGGACTTACGTTTTTAGGGGTATTTATAGGTGAAGAGCGTGGTATACACATCCTAATATTTGTAAGTTTATTTAATTGTGGCGTTAGAGATGACCTTCTAGTGGTTGTATAAGCTGGACTTTTAGTAACGGTAACATTTTTCAAAAAATCAATTTGCTTATTTTTTTCACTTAATTCTTTGCGTAAAGTATTGCATTCATAATTAAGAGAAGCTATCTCCTCATGAGCGCTTGTATTTTCATTTTGTAATATTACCACTTTTTGTTGCAATTCAGACAAGTCGGTTTTTGTCAGCTCTGGCACACTTTTTGTTGATAAGTCGAAATCTTCGTAGAGAGTAGAACCTAGCAATGTTTCATCAGTATCTAATATTGAAATATCCATATCTGATTTAATTCTTCTCAATGGTTTTCTCAGAGTAATGTTTTCGGAATCCATAATTCTTTTCTTTCTATTATTGTGATTGTTTTTTTTTTATGTTTAAAGTGTCAGACGTATGATGTTATAAAAAAAAACTAAAAAAGATCATAAAATCATAAAATAAAATAAAAAATAAAAACATATAAACATATATCTTGAAAGTCTTTATGGGGATCGAACCCGGAAATTTTCGATATTATAGCCAGCGCTGTTAACCACTCTTCCAGCTGTCCTCCTTAACTAATGGTGAAATAAGTTATCATTTCCAAGTTGCGTCGTTTGATAAATGCGAATGGATTTACGTGGGTAGAACTGAGAATACTTTATAACGACGGATTATAAATAATCGATGGAATTGTTTTGAACAGTACACAAAACACTTTTGCACTTCACTTTTATTGGTTCTATCTTTTTGGATGAGATATTAGTTGTTTTGACAGTTTCACTAAATCAGCTGTTAGTTTGTTGACCGATATTGTTTCACTTGTTTTCATCACTTAACACTGTATTTAGGGCTGGTTAACACTGTCACTATGAAATTGGGGTTTACTTGTCAATTGGTTAATGTTTATAATAAAATCTATTGTGATAAACTATTTTTAAACAATAATATTTATGGGGGCACGGTATAGTAGACGACATTTGCGACTACCCTCAACGCTTGATCTTTTTTTGTGATATAATATATAGCGAAATATAGTATAAAATTTTGTAATATAATATATAGCGAAAAGAAGAAATTTTCCAAAGTTATGATCTAATTTATAAACATGATTAGACATATTTTTAAACCAAAGTGTAGTAATCATTTTCATTTTATCTTTCAGAACTTTTCTTCTATTTATTATCAGAAAAATTAACGGAAAAATTCCGGTATTTTCACCAGTAGGTAATCTCATTTTAATATTTAAATTAAGTAGGTACAGAATAAATAGCTCACCGTTTAAATCATTCCTGGAGACATTTAAATACAAAGCTGGGTAAGCATAAATTTATGTAACTGTGATATTTTTCAAAAGAAACGACTTTAAGTCTGCGAACTAATATGATTAATGGGATCTCCTAAGCACCCATTTATTCAAGACATAAAAATATAGTCTAAGAAATAAAAAAAGAATACTTAACGGTTTTTGAACTTTTGCGATTCTTACAGATATTTATAAAACTTACAAGTTATCCCTTTAAACGCTGGTTGTCTGGTAGAGATCGCTTTCCAGCGATAAGACCGCCAATTGTATCTCAAAATTGATATCATGTATTTCCTTTTTTTTGTACTTAATGGCATACAATAAAGTGTAAATAAATAAATAAATAAATAAATAAACGCTTCCGATCCGATACGATTTCCGATCGTATTTGTTAAAATAAGAAAACAAAAATGTTTAGTATACTAAAACTGCTTAGATGGCTTCGAGCATAGGAATAGTCATGAAGATATTCCAGTTTTTTTTATCAGCAAAAGAAAAACAGTAACAAACAGATCACAATTAATTTCCTACAAATTATTTTGACAACGCTTAAATGAAATAGTTTATAAAGAAAATTCCTTGTACCATAATATTATTATTCTAGTTCTGCTGAAATTAAGTAAAAGTATTTTGTTGTAATAAATATTTCTTCTATGCTGGAAAAACATAGAATGTGCTAGCTAAAAGTAAAAGAAAATTGTAAAAGTTAAGGGACAGAGGTTTCAGTGGGGTTTTTTTGTGGGCTATAGTCTGAACCCTGTCACTATCAGATTCTCTGCCCACCATTGTAATGCCTCCAAATTTGTCAAACGTGAAATCTGTCTTCCCCATAAGGGAAACAGTTATGTATGTATGTTATAAAAAAGCAGCAGTTATTTAGTAACTATAATATCGATATGCTTGGAAAAAGATTTAATTCTAAAGCATCATGCATAACTTGAACTGTCTGGTAAAAGGTTACTGTGTGGTCATATCTCATTTGATTTTAATAATCTATTTTAATTTACCGAACACGTTACTACATGATGAGACTGATAAGAGACGCAAAAACAAAAAATAAATTATAGGTACGTGTTCGAGGGTAATATTTTACGTGACTTAAGATGCAAAACTTAAGTCACGTCAAATACATAAAAAAAAATGGTCTGATATAATGGGCTTCTTCTTTATTATTTCTTGTATCATAAATTAAAAAGGAATACTCAAGACCTGAAAAGGTAACAGAGAAAATAAATTAATTTAGCAACTTTCTTTTAGAAGTACGTAATACCAAAAAAACAGATTTTAGAAATAACATAGAAAAAAAAATATACATGGCGTTCCTGTTTATTTCCCATAACTTTAAGGTTTTGTTCCTTACTTAAAAACAATAGATACTTTTTGCCAAAGAATATATGGTTCAAAAGTGCATAATTTCCAAGATATCATCAATCTTAATATAATGAGTTCATAAATTATCAACCTTGTAAAATCTCTTTAACATTAATTCAATAGACGCGTGTCACTGAAGCCATACAATAAACAACAAAAACATTTCAAACGTTGCATACAATGTAAAACGGAAAGCGTTGCGAACTGTACCTGTAAAAAAAGGGATAGAAAATGCCACGTTGTCATACTTCGCATTAAATGTGTTTTACATAAGATGTTTTGACTTAATTGAATTATGTATGAAAAATAAAAACGAAAAAAAAAGAATAGAAAAATTATACACATGTTATTTGATTCTATTAGGTACATGGTCCCATTAACACCCTAGAGTTTTGGGAAATCAACAGGAACACCTTATATAAATTTAATACATGAGACAACTAAGTAATGTGATTTTTTTACTAGTGTGTACATAAAATGTTAAATAAATAAATAAGTTTGGAATTGCCTTCACAGTTAAATATTCCAAAGGAAAATCCGAATGAAATAACAACCCCGCAATGTATCCTACGGGATCGTTAGCACTGTAATTAAATATGCTTTGTACGAATTGTTATGATTTGCCTATCATAATTTCAGTGGTAATTTACAAGACTTCATACATGGATGGATAAAAATAATACGGGTTAACGTGCAGATGCGCAAGGTAAGCTAGAAGTTACAAGAAGAAAAATAGTGGTCAAGTCAACTCAGTCCATAACTGGAGTCTGAGCATGATTAGAATATGACTTTATTAAACTCCTGCTAAGACGCTATCTATAGACCATATCTAATCACAAATTTAATAAAACTTTTTGTTTGTTTGTTTTGCTGAACGTGCTAGTATACCACTGTGGTTAGCATTTTGTATTTGATAGCCTAGTCCAGAAATTCCAACGAGTTCAGATCTAAAGCGGGGAGCGGCTAGGCCTAAAAAGTAAGAAGTATTGTTAGGTATAAGAAGTACTGTTGAAGCGGTACCGTGTAAATACAAAACACTGTAACTTGAGATACAGTGTTTTGATTTAACAACGCCCATTCGCTTTGGTTTAGTCTATTCTACCATATGACATTCACAGATTTTATAGTTTGTATGAAAAATTCAGAAATACGACAATGTGAAATACACTGTATTTACTTTAAATACAGTTTTATTTTATCAAAACACTGCAACTTGAGATACCGTGTTCTGCCTAAACAATCTTCGCGCGAAGACAGATACAGCGTTTGGTCAAAAATTCACGAGCTGCGGGCCCGCCAATCAGGAGCAAGAACCGGCGTCGGTCTGCGACCGTGATTGGTTGTTAGTGTCCGAGAACGAATCAGCTCGACCGACAGCGAGTATTACAATGTATTTAAATATTTGAGAGACTCGCGCAGTTTATTTTTGGCCGAACAGATCATAATGAAATTTTGCACAGAAGTATCTAAGATTCTAAAATAACACATAGCCTAGATTAAAAAACAACAAAGAGAGACAGAGGTAGATAATCATTTGGATCTGATATTATTATTTTTTTTGTTATTTTGCTATTTAAGACATATGGAACATTTATTTTAACCAAAAGGGGACCAGTTGTAATAAAATAAGTTGTAAAGTGAGTAAGTAAGTAAGGCCTTGCATTACAAAAATAGATTTTTCTAAAACTTGGTTTGGGAAAGGGGCTACTATAACACTATTTCGAAAAGGGCATTAATTAAGTATATTTTTTTAAGATTATGTGCACTTTTAATACCGTACCTTTTTAATTCACAGTATCCAGTTAGTAATGGCCCTAGAAACTTACAAAATTATAACCGGATTTTCTCAAATGACTAATAAAGATGGACTGAGTAAAAATGAAACGCGCGTTAACAAATATTTATTGCAGCTGTAGGCAAAAAGGGACCAAAAAGTGGAAATTTCTTAAAAAATCAAAAAAGTAGTACTATCTCGAAAATCAGAGAACTTTTACTAAACCTAAACATGTTATCTGATAGACCTTAGGTCCATCTACCTCCAGTGTCACTGAATCATGTCGTTTCTGGGACAACCGGTATGATGTGGGTATGATAGTTCATAAGGTTTTTTTTTTACTTTATCTGTTATATCATCAGGACTGATTGATACTCATAATTTTAATTATTTTATTCACTCAGAAGTTTTAAATAAATATATTTTAAGTTCCTGCATAACACTGTAAGACTGATAGAGTTGCCATGTTTAAATATTTTAAAATATGTAATTGCTTACTTACTTTTTTATTTTTAATATATCCTACTAATATTATGAATACAAAATTTTGTTAGGAATGAGAGTGTGTGTGTGTGTGTTTGTGTGTTTGTAACCTCTGTCACGCAAAAACTACGGTACTGATTTTAGGGAAATCAAGCTCAAGGAAAGATAGGGATAGAAAGATAGTCTGGAATAACATAATATTAATTTTATTAATCCCGAAATTCCCACGGGTACGAATGCAGCGGGTAACACCGCGGGGCGCTAGTAATATAATAAATATATATGACTTTAATTTCCTATCAGATAATTAAAAGCCATGTTTTATCAAGCTAATACACGGTAACTCTAAGATACAGTGTATTGCTGTAACAATGTCGTCATTCGCCGTTCACAATTATGGAAGCAATACAAGTTTTTGAAGATATTTCACTTTATTTATTATATTTTTATGAAAAATATGTCGGGCTAGATGACATATTAAATTACCTTGAAATTGATACCAAACAATAAATACTTTCCTAAGTAAATTTTAGAGTAATCGGCAAAAAACTAATAAAAACTTGTTTGATCAATTTCTCAAATTTAAGAATATGAAGTTACAGTGTTTTGTATTTACACGGTACAGCGAAGAGTGCTTAAACGAAAATTAATAAATTACGATTATTCTAAATTAGGATAATATAATCAAATAAAACACTTTTTAACCGGATTTATACACAGGGACAAAGAAACCAAAACGTCGAGTGAAAATTGAAAATGTAATTATACACGATAAATCGGTTAAAGGTGTTTTATTTAATACTGTGTATTACGAAAACTTAAGACAATGTATATTATATTAAAATATTTCGGTAATAATAATTAAAATATTATCCAAATATCAACGGTGCGGCGGTGATATTTTCCGGTAATGTTTAATGATGAGCCAGTTCCTTGCTGAGCCCGTGTGCTTTCATATCTAACCTCATTATCATCACATTATTTTCACTTGCCATGAGAAAGCGGGTCACCGTAAAATGAAAATAGCTTTATTTGATTTCTTTAAAAAAAAACTCAATGCTACTGATTATAGCTTTGTGTCATTATAATTTATTCTTCTTTGTACACATGGAGTTACAAATAATTCTGATAACAATATCATAGACACAGAGAACAATAGGCTATCTTATCATCCAATAACGATTTTTTCCAGGCAACCTCAATGGTACTGATTATAACTTTATGTCCTTATTAAAAGTTAGTCATATTGTATCTTCATATTGTCCTTCAGCATTTTTGGTCTTATAAGCATTGTTGAGTTTCACAACCAGTCTAGCAATTCAATTTACCTTAATCAAGTTTTAGGATTCCATTACATCAGCATGTAATTACAGAGTCAGTCCGGCGTCAGCTAGACGTCATTTATGACCTAAACTGAGTGCTAATTTGGGTCTAATTGTGTAACTTTAAATGAAGCGCAATTGATGAAACCAATTTAAATATGAATTTTTTAATTGTCGTTGTTATGTACTGAAGATTCAGATTATTAAATAGCACACTTATTTGAAATTACAAAAAAAATCTCAACATGAAGTACATTTAATATCATGATTACATAGTATGTACAATAAGAAATGATAGTTATAACAAACAAACTATGACAAAAGATTTTGTCAGGTTCTGAGCTTTGTATGCATATTTGTTATTATTGTTATGTCGCTTGTAAACAAACCTACAAACTTTATAATACGTAAACCAGGCAATGTCTTAGTTGTATTCATCATCTTTATATAATGGGAGTAACAAGCGAGGCGACTGGGAGCGAAAAAAAACATAGAATGTGCCAGCTGCCTCTCTTCCCGGGCATACTGTAAAAGTCAGTCCCTTAACTGTATTGGCGTTTTTGTGGGCGATAGGCTGACCACCTGTCACAGCAACAGCCTCTCTCCATCTTTATAATACCTCTTTTGTCAAACGTGACATCAGATGGTCTTATGACCTCTGGTGTTCTGCCTACCCCACAAGGGATACAGGTGTGAAGTTATGTATGTATGGATGTAACAAGCGATAAAAAAACGACTTTCCTGAGTCTACTTATTACTTTCTAATCTGTGATTTATACGAGCCACGTATGAAAAAATTCTTTATAGAGATCTCATAGATAGGTTGATGCGCAATTTCATACATTTTTGTGAGTACGCACGTGGGTATTAAAAGTCAACACTGAATACAAATCATTAAGGTAAACATGGCTTTATTATATTTGCTGTTCATTTGCCTGAGGGATATTATTATTTATTTTATTTAACATTTAGGTATATACTCATTAAATATATAAGAACCGTTTGTGAGGTACGAGTGTTTTATCACTTCATTGTAGAATCCCAAAAATGTATATTTGCTCATAAAAACATAAATTCTTATTAAACTTTAGTTTTGAGTTTTGAATAATATGTTTTCAACATTTGATTTAGACTTATGTGTGAATTAATTACGTACACTTGATATGCCCTTAGGTTTTCAAAACGCATTAAACTTATCCAAAGTTTATTTGGCGTTCACATTACATTCAGTAAAATCCTATTTACATTTCAACTCCATTTTCAGTTTGTTAATCGTTTTAGAGTATAAAATGACCAACGTATTCTTAGTAATAAATAACATTAATTAATTTGCAAATCAGTACGCAGCTTCTTACTGATTTGCAAATTAATCTTCTTAGCTTCAATTAACCACACAGAAGTGTAAATATTAGGTCCTTAAATATGAAATTGGTGTTTTGTCGCACTGGCCACTTTAATCTTAGACATAGGTTTGGTTTAGATCTTTGGTTTAGAATTCCAATTCCAAATTCAAATTTTACTTAAATAATTCAAATTTAAAAAAAACAGCTATTTACTCATCGATTTGTGTCTCGAAAACCGTATTTCTTTTGTTTTTTTTTTCTTTTGGGTTTTTCTCTGCGTCGTTGAGTTTACAAAATGGAAATTTTAAAATTTTGGGTTATTTACGAATATGAGTTCCACCGTGGCACCAGTGCTGCAGAAACGGCTCAAAGAACTAATTATGTGTATGGCAGTGGTGTCGCTAAAGAAAGCACAGTGCGTTTTCGGTTCCAAAGTTTTCGTTAAGGAAATTTTAACAATCCTCGTGGACGGCCGGAAAGTCGACAATGAAGAATTGAAGGCTATTGTGGAAGCGGATCCATCGCAAACTACGTCCAAGTTAAGCTTTGGTCTGGTGATCATGACGCACAACGCTGCGGTATGCGGTATACGTTGCCGGACACTCAATCATATGAAAAACGTCGAGAATGTTCTCTTGTTCCGTCGCTGTATTCGTCAGCGGCGAAGGGCAAGCGCGATGAAGTGGGGAGGTGTACTGCCGCACAGCGCGGCGTCATTCTTGGTTCAACGCTGCGGTGTGCGGTGTGCGTCACGGGTGTGTGTCACTGCGTCAATATGGAATTTTTGGAAGACAATTTAATAGAATTAGTTCGCAACTATCCTTCTTTATATAAAAATAAAGACAAAAATCATAAAGGTTTGATTAAATGCCTTTTTATTAAGGTTTCGTAACAACCTTCACTCCTCCGCTGTAAAAACATGTTCCTCGGAGATTTTCTTTGTCTATTCAGAAGCAGTAACAATTCTTCTTCTTCTTTCTCTACAAGCAAAGCATAAATTACGGAAAAATTGTTCATGTTCACGTCTACCTTGGTAGCTGCGGCAAAATCAACTGACCACCTCTCCGCAGGGACGCTAAATGCTGCGATGTGACGCTGCGTTGCGGCGCATACCGCAGCGTTGTGCGTCATGATCACAAGACCAAAGCTTTAGCTGCAGGTTGCGATGTTAGTGATAACACTGTTTGAATCCACTTGAAACAAATTGGGAAGATAATAAAGCTCGAAAGGTGGGTACCTCATGAATTGAGTGAAGCAAACCGACAAACGCGCGTCGACTGCTGCGTTACATTACTGAACCGGCACAATAATGAAGGGATTTTAAATCGAATCATTACCTGTGAAAAGTGGATACTCTACGACAATAGGAAGCGCAGATTGCTATGGCTGAACCCCGGTGAACCATCCAAATTCTGCCCCAAAAGAAAATTAACTAGAAAAAAGTTATTGGTCAGCGTTTGGTGGACTAGTGCCGGTGTGGTGCACTACAGCTTCCTTAAATCTGGCCAGACGATTACTGTAGATATCTACTGTAGTCAGCTCCAAATAATTATGGATAAACTAGGCGCTAAACAACCGAGACTGGTTAATCGCACAAGGCCACTGCTGCTTCAGGACAACGCAAGACCACACACTGCAGAACAGACTGCTACTTAATTAAAGGAGCGTCAATTGGAATGTTTAAGACATCCACCGTACTCCCCAGACCTCGCTCCAACAGAATACAATTTTTTTTAGAAATTTGAATAACCTTTTGCAGGGGAAAAAAATCAACTCCGATGGGGCAGTCCAAACTGCCTTCAAAGATTTTATTGATTCCCGTCCTAATGTTTTTTTTTTAGAAAAGGCATAAATGAACAACCTTTGAGATGGCAAAAGTGCATAAATAGCAATGGTTAAATAAATATATTATACATACATACATAACTTCACGCCTGTATCCCTAATGGGGTAGGCAGAACACCAGAGGCTATAAAAACCACCTGATGTCACGTTTGACAAATTTGGAGGTATTATTATGATGGAGAGAGACTATAGCAGTGACAGGGGGTCAGCCTGTCGCCCGCAAAAACGCCAATAAAACCTCCGTCCCTTTACTGACTTTTACAGTTTGCCTGGGAAGAGAAGCAGCTGGTACATTCTATGTTTTTCTTTCGCTCCCAGGCCAGCATATATTATATTAAAAAGATAAACGACTTTTATTCTTCCCATACAAAACGCCAATTTTATATGTAAGGACCTAATAAACTCTTAAATGATTTTCTTACTTAAATAACGACATAATGCCTGCTGCAAAACTATTGCAAAAAAAAAACAAACAAACTTTGTACAAAATCCCTCCATAGTTTGAGCTAATGGTAACAGTTGGCAAGTGGGTTCACGAATGACTGATTTGTTATCTCTCTGTTTGTCCTTTGTTAAGAAATACACTAGAATTCTAAAAGTTTCTAGTTTTTTTACCCCACGGGAAAGTGGGAAAGTGGATTAAAAGTAAGAACTCAATTTTTCGACAAAAAATAATTTTGATATTCATAAAAAAACTGGTATTAAGGGATGTCAAAGGGTCCACACCAATCGATCGACGCCGTAAAAATTATCGGTTTTTACTAGCCCGAAAAATACGATCGGCATCAACCGACGTCGTCCGATTGGTTTGGTAAGCAACTCCGTAGTTTTCTGAAACAAAAAGGAATATTTTTTAAGTTAAAAATATTATCAAAAATACTTGAAATACATTTTTTTTTAAACTATCCACGTGTCGTTTCACCCTGAAGTGCCCGCTTGAAGGGGACTTTCAGGACTCGTATTTGCATATAGCATATGTACGTAACAGTTTAACAGTACGTAACCTTTAGCATGAAAAAACATAAACAGGAAAAAAAAACTTAGTCTTTATAAAGATAAGTCCGTTCATGCCACACATGCCAATACTTTTTAGTGAGATATTTGTCAATCATATCTATTTCAAGACTAAAGAAAATCCTTAATATCATTTAACTTTATTAGTGTAAAATAAATCACCAAGAGAATAAGCTTCATCAACTGGAAATAAAATGTTGCATCAACATAGTTAAGACAGAGTAAATACGTGGAGAGGTAGAAAATAATATCTAAAATATTTATCCTGGAAACGTGTTTTCTCTACTGAAATATCAGACCGATAATTTAAAACTGACTCAGTACAAGCTGCCTGGCAGGGCGGAAACAATCGCCTTAACTATTGTGTTTTGATACATATACCGCCCTGATTGAACCTTTGGGGTGTCCTCTCAGTTCGACAAATGAATTTTGCTTTGTTTCAGTTGGTGAGAGTAAAAATACGACACAATTAATCAGTGAATTAAACCCATTTATTGTGGCCAGAATGATTGAGACGATTATTGAAAAATTTTATGCAAGATTTGTAAAGCTTATAAACACAAGGTATTTCGAAATAAAATTAAAGTTTTAAGTAAAACACTTTTCAGCCGGATTCATCGCGTATAGAAGCGTTTTTTTTTTTTTTTTTTTTCCGCCATGGAAAGTCGTTTGGCACCCACTAAAACCAGCTTTAACCAGTAAAGCTAGCTTTAGCGGGAGGAGGATGAATCCTATTACGGACGAATGGGCATTCTATAAGCTGTTATATTTTCAATTGTCTTTTACGGATTAGTGTGAATGAGCTCTTAAAGGTCACGAAACCACGGCGTCTGCAAAGACACTGAAATGTCGCGTTAAAATTTAAAATGTAAATTACACGCGATAAATTCGGTTAAAAAGTGTATTATTTAAAAGTATGAATCGCGAAAACATAAAATAAAATTAAAGTAATTTTATTATAAAATCTCTCGTTAAAAAACAGTCAAAATAATAAAATTTACATCGTGTGGGATATCACGGGGGTCCTCAGTGTTTTTTTTTTACCAAGGTGATAATTGCGTTATCTACGTTACGTTGTTTACTTTTGTATTTTTTTAACCGATGGTTAACCTGTTTAATTGAATTTGTATTCATTGTTTTCACCAGCCTTTACATAGTGGGGATATTGACTTTATTAATACATCCAACTTTATGTAGCTGTATGCAGAAGAGCATTATAAGGTTGTTGATAAGGCGTCAATTTCAGCATGATACAAAATAAAAAAAAAACGGGTTCATCCCAGTGTCCATACATTGCCTGACTTTCATGCCTACCATATAAAGTTGATTCTTTTATTATTTTTGGATAGTATAATAAGCTAAAAAAGTAATGTCACTATTGATTTCGTGTTAAGAAACACAAGTAGGAATTATTCACCATGTATCAACAGAGCGCCATGCTATCACAAAAAAGCAGTAACAAAGGAATGAAAATCTTTCAGCCGGCCGCTGCTATTAATCAGTTGATTTGTAGTTTGACAGTTGGCATTGACTTGCGTCGTTAAATATGGGAAGAGCGCAGTCTGTTATGTAAAAAAATGATAGAAATATATATATCCACTTAAAAATATTTGAATTTACTACTTTTTTTATACTTGTGGTTTAATATTTGCACTATTTTTACTTGTTCACAAGGTTTTTGTTTATTTTTAATTCATATCAACATGATGATGATGGTTCCGGACAAAACTTATTTATTTTGCTATTTTTAGTCACAGTAGATAATTACATAATCAATACAATATTTTATTTATTTGGATTTACCGATTACACAACAAAACTTACGCAATATTCATTAAATGAATTAAAATTTATGTATTTAATCTTTTGATTATTTTTATACTTTAGGCTTAAAAGCCGGGAAAAAAAATATTCCTAAATAAGCCAACAGTGTCAACCGTCAACCATTTTCATTGACCTACTCAGCCTTCAAACATCCTGTATATATTCAGGCACTTCAGTTAATATGATCGAGTCCCATAGGATGAATAAGATTGGGCCTGCTCCGAACCGGCAATAACACAAAACCATTCTTAATATTTTAAATTAACTTTTGTTTAGAGAATAACGGCAGAGTCAAATCTATGGCGTAATTGATTGTTTATAGGTACTTTGTGTAGCTAAAAATTGAATATAAATACATATCATTATTATTCTTATTGGGGGTTTTGGGACTATATGAGCAGTCTTGTCCGCTCGTCACACTGCGACCTAAAAGATCTATTGTGTGAGTCCCAATTTATAACTCGCCGCACACTCCAATGGAGTCCAGGAAATTTAGGATTTTCCTTACGGCGATGCTCCTAATCTCTTTTGGATCCAGCTCGTGCTTATCCAGGTGAGCGGAGCGCTTGTGCATAACTGCGGGGCAGTGGCATAGTAGGTGTAGAGGGGTTTCCTCTGCGCTTTCGCAGTATCTGCAGAGCGCCGTCTCAGTGAGACCCAGGTTGGACATATGCTTGTTTAGTTTGCAGTGTCCCGTTAGTGATCTTGCCACTGCGCGTAGTTGGGGTTTGTTAAGAGATACTACCGATTCTGTGTATGACTTGGAGTATCCCTCTATCAGTTCCCTTGAGTGTCTCATGCCTAATAAAAGTTCCCAGAGGCTTTTGCTTTCTGAGAGGCACTGGGTGGTGAGTATTAAACGCGTCAGGCTCTTCGGGATGCCGCAGAATGGTTCTGGACCGTATCGGCTACCCATTGCTCCTGCCCTCGCGAGTTCATCAGCGGCTTCATTGCCGTCTACACCGGAATGGCCCGGAACCCATTTAATAAAAACTCTATTATGGCTTGCCAGCCTGTTTAGCGTTTCATGGCATTGCTTCACCAGTTTGGAGTCAACCCTTGAAGAGTCAAGTGCCATTAGTGCAGCTTTGCTGTCAGAGAAGATGTATATGGCCCTTTGTAGCCTCTGTTTAGGCTGATTTCCGCATATGATAGAATGGCGGTGATTTCAGCCTGGAAAATCGAGGGGTAATGACTCATGTTGCAGCTAGCTCCATACTTGGGTCTCACTCCGTGAATTCCATAGCCAACCTTGGTGTCCATCTTTGAGCCATCCGTGTACCATATGTGGCTGTAGTCCTCGCAGACTACCCGACTCTTGCTCCAATCTTTTCTGCTTGGGAATTCCACTTGGTAGAATTTGGTGAATAGCATCTCCGGCTTTGTGCTGTCCGAAGGCATGCTTAGTATTGGATTTCTGTAAACCCTGTCCCTGAGTTGGGTTTGGTTTGCAGACAGCCATGTCTTTTTGAGCTGCGTCGTCACCCTCACCCTCAGTGTAAGGGCGGGAGATCAAAACTAACTATTAACTCGATATGCTACACGATATGATAAAATTATGTTGAACTACCAAATCTAAGTAAAAAATGTTGCAGATACACAGATAACTTCACACCTGTATCCCTTAAGTGGTAGGCAGAACATCAGAAGCTATAAAAACTTTAGCCGTCACTCCATACTTGCTCCTCAAAGCTCTCATCTCCACAATATTAATCCTGCTTTCATGTCTCTTCTGCCAAACCCAAGATTCTCTACCATACCTACATAAATGTTGGTGCCAACAAAACTCTCTCAAGTACGGCAAGACAGTTCATTACAGTGACCATTTGTTGCAATTCCGACGTTGACGATGCAAGTAGAACCTGGTCGTAGGTGTAAAGCAGAGTTTTGATTACTGTCTCTTTCACTTTTAAGCCCCATTCAGATTCTTTCAGATCTTTCAAATGCTATCCATGACTAGGTTGAACAGCCATGGAGACGCTACGCAGCCCTGTCTAACATCGCGATCGATGCTAAACCATTGCGTGGTCACAATGTCGTTCGTTTGGGCATTTAACATTCACACGCGTTTGTTGTTTTCTTGGTGACCGGACTTGCGTTTGAATTCAATCTCACCTTAAGTGGAATGAGGTCATAGATAGCTTTGATTATACAACTTTTGTCAGTTTCATAATCTCTGTCTCTCTCTCTTTCTAATTCAATGAACTAAACAAATGCAGTTCTTCAAATCGGGATGTGGACACCACGTTTTGTCAGCGCTTGTAGTAAGAAATAGGATATTTATGTTTTGATTTATTTCGAGTTCATGATATTTCAGAACAGTTGCAAGCTCAATGATCATTACGGTACTGAAATATCGAAGGTTTGTTCTATATTGATTTGAAAATTTGGTACTAAGGCTAAAACCGAGAAATAACGTATACAAATGTGCGTAACTCGTCATACAGAGCCCTGCCTCTATAATTTATTAAAATAATTTTCAATTTCATAAAAGCCTTTCTCCCTGAAGACAATTTCAGAGCAATATCCATTAAATAAATAATTACTCAAAGTAAACTGGTGTTTTGATGGTTGTTCGCAAATAGCTCGTAATCGATTTTGAACTGAATAAACAAATCTAAAAATCGTTCGCCAAAAGAAAGTTTCTACTTAGTCACTGAGAAATTTATGCCCGATTGATTTCATAGAGTACTCGTAAACTCGGTATTTTGTTCGACGAGCTGCTTAAATGTAAAAGTTGTCATTAGGGTGAAATTATGCAGCAAATATTTATTTAATTAAATATCAAATCCATTAATTTAATAGTACATATTATGTACTTATTAAATGAATGGATTAAATTTATTAAAATAGGCTTCCCTAAATTTGATATAACTTTTAGGAAAACACAAGGTTGAGTAGTTAAATCGTAATCAATATATATAAAACTGTTCCGTTACTGACTGAGTGACTGACAGACAACGTACAGCCGTAACTACTGGGCGTAGAGAGCTGAAATATGGAACATACATTCTTTAGGGGATGTAGGGGTGCATTAAGGAAGTAATTCCCGAAATTCCCACGGGAACGGGAAATTTAGGACTTTTTAGTTTGTATTAAAAATCTTATTCCTTGAGTGCACCGATGTGAAACTTGGTGTAAAGGTTTTTCAATGTGTCTCCGGTTGTGTTATGAAAGGAATTCCCGAAATTCTTACGGGAACGGGAAATGTGCGATGTTTTATTTTGTATGAAAAAATACTATTCCTTGAGTGCACGGATGTGATACTTGGTATAAAGGTTCCTCAATAAGTGTCTGTTTGTATTATGTAAAGAATTCCCGAAATTCCCACGGGAAGGGGTTGAACTTTTTAGTTTGTATGAAAAATCTTATTCCTTGAGTGCACGGTTGTGATACTTGGCATGAAGGTAATTCAAAGGTAATAGGTAGGGAGGGTATTTTTGAATAAGCCGTTTCGACGTCTAGTTCTCATATTAAAATCGTTTAAATATAGAAATAGTAATAGTTCTATGTGTAAAAGTGTTAAAATCATTAAAACTCAAAAGACTACGTCTCACAATAATAAAGTTTCATGTTAAATGTCTGTGTTTGTGATAAAAACAGTCATATATTATCGGGACATTCATAGTGGTTAAATATAAACATTGTGATATTTACAACACTGAATACATTATCTAAGGACTCAGCAAGATATTGGCAAGGTATTAAATGAAACAGTCAGTGCTTCAACAAATAAAAACTATATTAAAGATTAATGTTATCTCCGATTAAATTTATTGTTTTGAAAACAGCGCCATCTGTTATCAATCACTAGAAACTTTTGAATGAAGTCAATTTGAAGAAGTTTTAATCAAGAAAAATTTATCCATATTAAAACGCCATCTATATATTTGCTTCTGAACTAAAAAATATATTTTTACTGATAAACAAAATGAATAAATGCGGTGCCTGTGGTAAATTTACTTCATCGGTAGGTAGCGCTGTCTGTAATAAATGCAAACTTAAATACCATAAAGCTTGTGTGTCTATTAGTTCTAAAGAATGCACACAAAAAGACTGGGTATGCCCTTGCTGTAACGTTCAGCTGCCGCGACGGGATCGTACTAATACGCCGACACAAGACCAGTCACCGATAACTACCTATAATGATAAAGACACCGTGGAAATACAGTCTAATGAAAGTCTTCAGGAAAGTAATGATGGAGAAATTGATAAAAATACCATATTCATGGAGGAGATCCGGTTATGTAGAGGGGTAATGCAAAATACGACCAGTGAATTGACGAAATTCCGAAAGGATCTCGCAGAAATACGCGAAGATATTTTAGATTGTAAAACGAGAATAGAAAAGATTGAAGATTTTCGTGAAACAACTTATTTAATTAATATAGAAACAACTAGTAAAAAAATTAGTGATTTAGAATTAACTGTAGAAGGACTAAAAAAAGAATTGAACGATAAGGAACAAGATATGTTAAGAAACGATATAGAAATAGTAGGTATACCGGAAAACAATGACGAAAATTTACTTTACATAGCAAAGATAATAGCAGGAAAGCTGGGTACACAACTGGATGTCGATGTAGAGGTCGCGGATGCGTTCCGGGTGGGGCCCAAACGACTGAGCGCACTGGAGGCGACGGCGACCGGGGCCCGCGTGCGACCGCGCCCCGTCGTGCTGCGGCTGACGCAGCGCGCCGCCAAGCTGCGTCTACTGGCCGCCGCGCGCGTGCGCCGTAACCTCACCACCGCCGGCATGCAGCTGCCCGCCGCCGCCGCCGCCACCGCCATCGCCGACGCCGACTCCACGCGCATCTATCTTAATGAAAGACTGACGACAAGCAACCGATACCTATTCAGAAAAGCTAGAATCGAGGCTAAAAACAATAATTGGAAATATGTGTGGTCAAACAATGGAGTAATACTAGCCAGGAAAGATGACGGAAAACCTTTTCGTAAGATAGCAAACGAAAATGACCTTATTTGTTTTCGTAACACATAATTACGTAAAATTCATCTCAGTTGTACGATCTCCCTATTTTTTTATATCTATTGTAGTTCTGATTTATAAACTTAATATTTAATCATCTTTTTTTCACCTTATTATTGAACTACTTATCTTTATGCTCAGATCAATGGCAATCGAACAAATCAAGTCAACTTTTAATTCTTGTAAATTATTGAACTGTTTTTATGATAATGTATTAATGCAATGCACAAACGTATCTTAAGCTTGTATTTTTTGTTAATAGAACAGCTGTCTAAATATAGAATTTTACGCATGTTTTTTCTAATGAATACTATTTTTACTGATAAAATTATATATAAATTATTATTTTTATTTATTTTTATTTTGTTTTTATTTACTATATGTATGAATCATGATATTTTATTTAAATGTTTACTACCCATAATATAATATTTTGTCACTTAATTACAAACCCTGGTATGGTTTTAAATAATATAACTATATTTATATTGTTATGTTGCGATAAGGTTTTTTCAAAATTTTCAACTCTTATTTCGCGATTTTTGGACTACCACTCAGTTTTTCTACAATGATGTCAACATTTAAAAAATGTTTAAATATCGGGCTTTTAAACGTTAGGTCACTTAATACAGGAAAAGACGAGTTTTTGAACACTGTCTCTAGTTTTAAACCGGATATTCTAGCCCTTAACGAAACTTGGTTAAAAGCAGATCAGGAGAAATTTACAACTGTAATACCTGGTTACACACTAAAGCATAGGCCGAGAGAAACTGGTAAGCGAGGAGGCGGAGTAGGTTTTTATATTCGATCAGGTATAAACGCACGCGTGCGCCCGCACCCGGCCGGCGACGGCGCGCTGCCGCAGCTGTGGCTGGAGGTGACGCTGCCGGGCGGCGTGCGTGTGGCTGTCTGCGCCGCCTACCGGGCGGAGTCCGAAACATCCTTCGCAAATGCTATTGATGCATTAAGTGAGTCCTTAAGCGTATTTAGATATTGTAAGCACATATTTATCCTTACTGATTTTAATATAGATCTATTAGATCCTGGGAAAGGCAAAGCACCGGAGTTGTTGACATTTTTAAGTCAGGAAGGTCTTGAACAACTCGTAAAAGAACCAACCCGTATCACTAAGGATTCAAAGACCCTCCTAGATTTGGTTATCACGGACTCCTCAAGCATTTGCAAAAATGTACTAGTTCAACACAATCCCCTTCTCAGTGATCATGGTTTCATTTCTGTTCAAGTTGATTTAAAAAGTCCAAAATTTTCCAGGAAGGTCATAGTTTCGCGCAGTCTATCAAAAATAGATATGTCTTTGTTTACTGATTTGGTTAGCAGTACACCATGGGAGGATATAAATGCGCTTGGGGATATAAATAAAATGACCGTAACATTTAGTAAATATATTCTACAATTATTTGACACAGTTGCCCGAGAGCGTAAATTTATAATTAAACAAAACCCTCCCCCTTGGATTACTGATAACATTAAATTTATGATCTCTCTTAGAGAGGGAGCATTAAAGCGAGCGCACAAAACAAAAGTAGAGTCACATTTTGCCTACTACAAAACTTTAAAAAATTATGTAACTGGCGCTATAAGAAGGGAAAAGAAGGCATATTTTAATTTTTATGTAAATAAAAATCACAATAATCAAAAAAAAATGTGGTGTCACCTTAAACAAGTCACAACTTCAAAACAAACCGAACTGATTATACCACAATATCTCAAAAATCCAGACAAAATAAATGATTCCTTTTTAGAACTACCAGGAAGTAAAGACCTCGACTGTGAAACGTATGACTTTTTTAATAACAATAAATGGAGTTTAAGTCAATTCGAAATGACATCATGCACCGAAAACGAAATCCTAAAAATAATACATTCACTACATGCAAATGCAATGGGACACGATAGACAATCCTTAGAAATGATAAAATTAACTCTTCCGACAACTTTGCCCATAATTACTAATTTAATAAATGAGTCCATCAGAAGTAAACAGTTTCCAGATGAGTGGAAACTAGCTAAAGTGATCCCACTTCCAAAGTCCACTAATATTGACTCTTATAAAGACATAAGACCCATCAGCATTTTGCCTGCTCTATCAAAAATAATTGAACGTGCAATATGTATGCAGCTTACCTCTTACTTAGAGAATGAAAACATACTTCCTTCTATTCAGTCTGGGTTCCGGAAAGATTTTAGTACAGCCACCGCCCTATCTAAAGTAACTGATGACCTGTTAACAGCTAGCGATGTTGGCGTGGGTAGTATTCTGGTGCTTTTAGATTTTTCTCGAGCATTTGATTGTTTAAATAATGCACTGCTCCTGGCTAAACTACGGTACTATGGGGTATCGGAATCCTCTCTGAAGTGGTTTGAATCGTTCTTGACCAATCGTAAACAATACGTGGTGTTAGATTGTGAAGATGGCAGCTGTGTAGAATCACAAACCAAAACTCTACATAGAGGCACGCCTCAAGGCTCCATAATCAGCCCCATTCTCTTCACAATATACACAGCCGATCTCCCTAGTCGTTTAAAAAATTGCAGTATACATCTATATGCCGATGATACTCAATTATACTTATCATTTAACCCCGCCAATACGGAACAGGCGGTGCAAATCATAAATGACGATCTAAAAATTATACATACTTGGGCAAGCAATAACAACTTAATTTTAAATCCTTTAAAGTCGAAGTATTTAATTATAGGAACCAAAAACCAAATAAAAAATATAAAAAAATTTAATCCTGAAATAAAAATAAATAATTCCATAGTGGCACAGACAGTTACCTCAAAAAACTTAGGCTTGGTTATGGACGAGGAGTTGCGCTATCAAGAATACATACATTTAAAATCTAGGAATTGCTTTTACAGACTTAAAACATTATACCAGCTTCGAGATTATATGTCGGAAAAGGTTAGGACAATGCTAATTGAATCGTTAATTCTATCCAACTTCAACTACTGTGACACGGTATATGGCCCTCGCATATTTTCAAAAACAAGCAAAGTCATACAAAGGGTGCTAAACGCATGTATACGATTTTGCTACGATGTCCCAAAAAGATCACGTATCACGCTATATCTTCACAAGTTAAAGATTTTAAATATGGAGGAGCGTAGGAACCTTCACTTGGTAACCCTTGTTCAGAAAACTATTTTTAAACGCAGACCTAGTTATTTGTATTCAAGTTTCTCGTGGGCAAGTGAAAGTCACAATGTAAACACCCGTAGCAAAAACTTAAGAGCGATGTGTATACCAAAACACTACAGCAAGGGGTATAAGGGAAGTTTCAAATATTCCGCTTCTAAAATTTGGAACGATCTCCCTCCTCCACTCCATGAGCAGATGTCGGTAAATTCATTTAAAAGTAAATGCAAAAGATTAATATTTGAAAGAAAAGACGGGTTGACACTCCCTAAAGTGTGATATTTTATTTAATATAAGAAAGCTATTTAAAATTATTATTATAAAAATCCTTATCGTAACCTACCTACATACTATGTATATATGAATAAATAAATAAATAATAATTTACTTTCATATTGTATATCGCTCTTAGTATAACCATGTATTCTATAAGTTATCAATAGTATGGGTTTTAAGATAAATCACTACTTTCAACTCTATGTATCAAATTGTAACAATTTTGTGTATTATTTGTGTGTATATATGCGTGTGTATTGATATATATATTATACGTGTGTATATATATGTATAAATATATGTTTTTTTTTATATAATTTTTCATTCTTCATTTGCTTTTTTGTTATTTAACAATAATAACTGCTGTCCATCCCATCAAAAAGGACAGGGGCGCAGTCTGAAAACCAGCGTCATAGCTTAGCTAGGACATTATGCTGAGACGGTTGCCTTTTTTCACGTGTAATCTTAACTATAAAATTACAATGTATTAAACTAATTGTATCAACAAAATATAACAAATAATAAATAATAAAAACAAAATTGTAAATAGTTATAAGATTTTTAATGTGAAAATAAACTATTTCTTATTCTTATTCTTATTCTTAAAGAGTGCCTGTTTGTGCTATGAAATTATTTCTCGAAATTCCCACGGGAACAGGAAATGTATGATTTATAGTATGTATAAAAAAAAATATTCCATGAGTGCACAGATATGATACTTAGTATAAAAGTTCCTCAGTGAGTGACTGTTTGTGTTGCGAAAGAAGTTCCCGACATTCCCACGGGAACACGAAATATTGGACTTTTTAGTTTGTATGAAAAATTATTTCTTCAGTGCATGGATGTAATACTTGGCATAAAGGTTCTTCAATGACTGGTTGTGTTAAATATAAACAATGTTTATGCGCGTACGAAGTTGCGGGCAAAAGCTAGTTGCTGATAAATGTCCCAGTACATTTTTTGTTAGGTTTAGCAATTCTATGGTGTCAAAATTTAAGCAAGTGAATAAATAAAATATACTTCCGATAAAAAGTTACAATGAAAAAGGATGATAAAACTTTTACTAGAGACCTCACTTTTTAAAAAATCTCTAATAGTGTAAAGAAATTAATTTGCATATGAGGAAAGTGGACACGTATACAAGGTGGAATTTCTTAATGCTCCCTGCAGAGAAAGAACTCTTAATAATAGAGATAGCAAATTTTATTCCAAAGAAACATTCCTTTATTTTGGAAAAGAAATGTTTTATCCTGTGGATACCGCGGGAAACGCAGGAAATGCCGCTGAAACTGGGTGAAGTAGGTAGTATTTAGCTTTATATAAAAATTACGGTCTTCGTGAGTGGTTTGCGTGATTTCGTTGATAAACGAATGTTTCAAAAATGCTTGTGAGATTTGTTGATATTTGTGATGTACGAGTATCTTACTAATATTAAAAACGTGACAGTTTGGATGGACGGATGTATGGATAATTGTTCCTCAATCACGGTCTTGATTATTGAATAATCAAACTATCACCTTGTAGTTTCAGCTCAACAGATTTGGATGAAATTTGGCACAGAGATAGTGTACAGTCTGGAAAACACATAGGCCTTTTATATCTCCATATTCATGCGGAATTAGAAATAAGTTTATTACGCAACCGACAAGTATGATTCGCATAGGTGCGCATGATTCGCTTAGCCCTCAGGTTGGTATGATAATTTTGTCCTTTTTTTTTGATAATTTTTGTCATATTTCTGCCAATTTACACAAAATCGTAATTAATTATTCTTTTGCAAAAATTACCTGGAGCAAAGATGGAAAAGAAATGAATATCTTTTTTTTTTTTTTATTTATTGCGTTATGGCAGACGACTAAATTGTAGATGTATTTTAAGCATTTTATCAGATTTACATATTTAAATAAATTCAAAAACACGTATTGTATAATATAAATTCAAAATTTGTAATTCTATAGAAGTTTTGATTAATAAAAACAGCTGTTACAGTTTTGTATTCAGCGATGGGAAATAAAATGTTCCCAGTCATACAACAAACTTTGCAATCCCAGAGTGCAGTGCTGTAAAGAAGAAACAATACGAAACACTAAACTTTAAATAAATACAACATACAACTCAGTTCAACACGCCTACTGGGTAGCACAAAAGTAAGCTTTAAAGCTTCATAAGTTCGTCAAGAGAACCTACTTTTTCTTAAAACTGTATAAAACGATTATGCAAGTGGAAATTATTGAGTATCGGCGTAAAATTTGGCGAATGGCCAAAAATGTATAAAACGCTTGAAGTGAGCTTAAGTTTTTGAAGACCTTTTTCTTGATTGTTTCTATATAGCCCATAAAGTTTTCCGCAGAGCTTGCCTCTGTTAATGAAAAGCCTACTAAATGAAGTTTCATGCATTATCCTCTTACTAAGGAATTATCACGATATAAGGTTTCATGTCAATTGGCTGAAATATGACGATATTGTAGATTCCGACGGAAATCATGATTATTTTATTTACAATATTTATTACTTACAAGCTGGTCACCGCAATTTTTGAATTCTCTCGTTCTCTTGGGAACTCTGGGATAAAATAATTCCTGAGATAATCTTGTTCTACCAAACAAACATACAAACAAGCTCTTGAGCTTTATATATTAGTATACATATAGATATAGCTCATGACATTGGGTCAAACATACGTTATTTATGAATTTTGAAAGTTTGTATAATAAACCTAAACGCGCAATAAAAGCTTAGTGAATTAGATGATTTATGAAAATCCATTATTTTGGAAAAAGTATTGTGATAACCTAAATAACATAGGTTTATTTTTAAAGTTTCAACCCCCAAGAGGTTTAGGTAATTAAGTATACAAGTTTGTATTAAACGTCACGATAAATTACCTACAAACCATATTAGCAAGGCTTTTGTTTGACAACGAAGTAAGTAAAAATTTTTTTTTGAAAAGATGGTAATTCACAAAATTAGTTACAATTTTAAGTCCAACTGCACCTGAGCACAGTTGGGGACTACAGCTAGTTTACAATGAAATAACTTGTGCCTATTGCGGTTAAGGTGCGGTCAATGAAGTCATTTGGCATTGGCGTAGAGTCAATATGGCATTGATACTAAACCGAGGAGAGTATCTAAAACTTGTTTTCGACAGTAATTGGTTGTACAAATGGTTTCATTGTCTTTTAAGTTATATTAATGAAAAAATTAGAATAAATAATTTATGACAAGCTTTGCCAGCGCCTCACGTACTAATCTCTTACGACCCTCATAAGGGGATGGGGACAAATTATATTTAATCGAATATAGTGTCAAAATGTGATTAAATAAATGGGTGATGGTTTTAATCCACTTAAAATTTTACTTGTTCTTATAATCACTTGGGTGAACATTTTAATTTTAATATATACTCCAAAATGACTACTTTATCTCTAAAAAGTATTGATGTTTTTGTTTAAAAAATTTTGTATTGTTTGTATCTACTACACTTTGTTTTCTATTAATAGGATTTAACAAATTAGTATCAGAATTCCAAGTAGCCAAGAATTTCAAAAGTGTTAAAAACAAAAGGTATCATTCACAGGTGCTTAAAGTAAAGCGAAAACTGTAATAAATTTCTGGTTTAGTAGTAAACTCTGGTATAATAGCCTTAGTTAAGGCCAATACACGTCAATTAGATTAAATGTTTTCACTCAATTAAACTTTATCGCTTTACTTGTACCCAACAAATTGTTTGATCAATAGCGTAACATTGATGGCATTTTGCCAGTATCGCTAAGATAATTTTAATGAATGACACTGAAACTAATAGAAGGGCTCTCTTACTAAGCAATAAAATAAAATAAATATAAATTATCGATAAATATGACCCGTAATTTTATAAGAATTGGACTATCTCTTGAATCCAAACATAGTTTTAATGCCGCAGTAACGATCAAGCGATAACATTCCGCCTTGCTTTATGACAATTTAAACATGTTATCTTGTTTACCGTATGTATTTACATACATGGCAATTTATTCTAGCAATTTATTTCAAAGACTGTGCACAAAACAAGTTATACATAACTTTTATAATAAGTATTTCAATGTGATTTAAAGGTACCAGATCGCATAAGACTTTTGGAAGCAAATATCTCTAATATATGATGTTGCAACTTCAGCCTTCAGTCTTTTGTTTTTCTAACGAATTTACCGATTCTATCGAATCCCTTGAAAGTAGATACCTTAGTATTTTATTAGTTTGGCGCAGTGGTCGTAAATATCCAGGTAAGATGCGCTGTTGGTGTGCTAAAATCCCTGCTGCATACTAAATGTTGGTAAGAGCTGTAATTTATTTTAATGACTCTTATGGTTGTATTTTAAGTATAGATAATATGAGAAAAAATATATAATAAAATTGGCTCTGATAAGGCTCTTGTTATAAATGTGCTTAAGCCATTAAAAGCTTTTGAAGTACATTATAAATTAAATGTTTATCATTTTAGAATCATAACTTAAATATGACAGTATTATGAATGAGTTATTGTTAATTGCAATGCAATATGTTTTGTTTTATATCTATTTTTATTCTTATATATTTGTTTTTTTTTTATCTTCATATTTTTCTACAAATAAATATCATTTATTTAATCCAACAAACTGCTGGACCTAAAATCAAGACACTTTCAGCTTATTTTGTGTTATTCTTAAGTTTTATTTTAACTCGAAGTTTCCGATATTTTTACATACCCCGTGGTATAACGGGTGACTGAGGTGACAGGCAATAGATTGATAGTTACAAAAGTTAGCAATCATCACCTCGATATCATGTTCCTCAGCATACGAGCATAGAATTTAAGATTATCACAAAACTTGATAAAGACATAAACGTCAAAAAAGTGTTCAATTTATTTCATACACCACGTCCACGATATGTATTATCCGGTAAACTTAAAACACTCGACAATTAATTTCATATACCGCTAATGAAATTTTGGCGCAGGCTATTTTCTATGACATGGTAGCAGTATGCCAATAATTTATACGAATAACGAAAGAACAGTGGCAGCGGGCCATACATGATTTTAGTTGATGTTATTTTGTGGCGTTTAAGAAAAAAAAAATGTAAGACTATTCGGAATTCATTCCTGAAGAACTCAGTTCAAAAAACACTCGTAGACGAACGTTACACTGTGTTAACCAATGTGTTGAAAATTCATAGACGAATAAGTTACGAAGCTAAGTGAGGATTTCTAAACGCTTATTATTCCACGTAACTAATTCCGCGGAAACGGATCCGCCTTTGTTCTTTATCGGCGAGAATGTAGAAAGGAAAATTGTTGTTTTTTACATTATTTTTTTGCTTTTATCACAAAAAGATTTTAATAAAATTGGGTACTTAAATATTATTTTGTAATTTTAAAACTACTAAACATTCTTAAATATATCATTTGGTTTACCTAGATCCTACTCTAAGATTCAACTTTTCAAATAACTAAGTATATTTATACTTAAGTAATAAACAGGAGACTTTTAAAAGATTACTTGGTATATTTACATCAGCGAAGCCACGGAAATAATTGACTTTGACGGATTGTTAGGCGGTGTACCCCTCATTTGGAAGGGAATCAATTGGCGTAAAATTAAGTATTTATTTTATTTAGATCGTTGTATTTACCAAATTGTGTGGTTCGGCTTTTGTCGCCTTAAAAAACAGCAGTAACAGAAATGCGCTTTGAATTGATTTCAAAAGAAAGTTTAAAATATCTAAAATTATAAATGATTCTTATCGAGGCCACGTAAAAAATATATTTATTTATTCTAATAATTATTTTATTTTGTTGCTTAAAAAAACTATAAAAAACTTTGTGTTTACTTATCATAAATTTGGCCATTGTCAATCCTTAGGAAGCCAATGTAAATGCATCAAAATCGCAAAATCATGCTTATTATTTATTAATACATCATACTTATTATTGAATTAAAATTAATTTCATGGGTCTTTTATTCTGGTCTAATTACCAAAAAACCCAGTATAAGAAAACCATCGCCAAGAAAAGCTTTCTATTCCAGATACGTTATTTACCATTTAATGCAAACCCAATGTTTATCAGATAATAAAATGTTAATATACTAAGTAATCTTTTAAAAGTATCCTGTTTATTACTTATCTAGGTAAAGCAAATGATATATTTAAGGATGTTTATTAGTTTTTATCTCCTAGTTCGCTACATGGTATCTCATATCACAAGCTCTGCTTAGTTTGTGGCCAGGTAGTTGGTGTGATTGTCTTGCGATTTAATTTTTAATTTTTAAAATAAATAATACCGAAATATTTGATCTCAAATACTACAATTCTCCATTTCATCAAAATATTACTGTGGGCATTACACTCTACAGCACACAGCTAAATTAAAGTATCTTTAAGAACTTGTGTTTTAGTAAATAGGTAACGGATGTTTAATCATAAAATTAGGTCTTAAATAATAATATTATAATGCAAAAAAACAATTTGTTTGTTTAATGTCTAATTTCTGAAAGAAAGTATCCAACTCATTTAGTATATAGTAACTCAATGATCGAATTTGAATAAAGGTTCTAAAGATACTGGTAGGTAATTAAAATCATTGGTGCTTAGAGCGAAACAACTGAAACACTGCCTATTTCACATAGCAAAAACCTATCTGTCGTCCGCTTTTTTAATTTTAGTGAGTCGTACAATACTAAAATTAGAATTTAAGATTCGACCAACTTAAAACTGAAGGATTTGGATATTATCCAAAAAGAACGGTGCTTTAGCTCTGAAAAACTGCATAGATAATAGATAGCTTAGCTTCGACCTAAGCTGATAACATGCTATTTCAATCATAACCAACCTTCCATGCTATCTTTGGTACAGGTTGCTCGCTACCTTCTTAAAGCCTATATAATCGACAGAAAACCTTCTGTTGATTATATAATCTTATAACCGACGGTATACAACCATCCTGATTTCTTTGTACTATGAAATAGCTTAGATGTGTGCTGGGTAAAGCTTAGGAAATACAGTAATACTTAGCAACTCTTAAACTAACCATATAATGTAAAAAAAACTAGGTTTTCATAGTATTCCATAAGTGTCCTACTAGTAGGGTTACCTACATGTTCCTTTAAAATACAAAAATCCCGAACGGCAATAACCTCAAAAATTTCAGAGGCTCTACTCAATTTTATACAAAAACACACACAGTAATTTCATTTTTCCCATTTGCTCACAAAACGAGACAAAGAGTTGTAATTAATGTAGAGTACTTCAGCTTTGTTACCCTTGGAGGGTATTTTTCATTGGTACGATAAATTGAGCTGTATTGTGGCAATCAATCAACTGGCCTGGGAAATATTGCGAATTGCAAGAGGAAAATAATACAATTGAATTCTTTTATGCGTGGATATTTGGAAATAAGACGATTATTAAGAATAAAGGGAATTCGTGTTACTATTTGTAACGTTCAACATCTCCCTTTATTAGATTTTGAAATATTCAAAAGATTCTAAACAGCCGCTCGGGCTTTATTTTATATTTACATATTAATATTAATATTTTCAATTTACATATTCATATTTGTAGATATTTTTGTTTAAATATATAACAATTTCAATATTAATAGTTTTTTTTAATCAACAAACTTTCATTTTCTACCAATACTAATCTTTTACCAGCCGCTTCGGTTGTTGCAAAGCTATGGATCATGTTACGCTTTACTGAGAGAGATACTCAATGATATATTATGCTCCATATACGGTTTTTTTTTCAACACACATACGTATATACATAATTTCAAGCTTATGTCCCTAAAGGAATAGCTAGAACACCAGAGGCTATAAAGGAGGTTATTATAGTGATGGAGAGAGACTATTGCAGTGAGGTTAGCCCACAAAAACGTCAATAAAACCTTTTTCAACTGACTTTTACAGTATGCCCGGTAAGAGAGGGTATGAAGAGAAAGCTGGTACATTGCAAGCTTTTCTTTCACTCACAGTCCAGCTTAGAATTTTTTTTTCCAACTCAGTTCATTATAAGTTTTATTCTTCGAGTAAGGATTTTCGAATTGAGCTTTTACGGCTTAGGAAACAAAGTTACGCCTTATATTCACACATATGAAAAACTGTAGGTATCGCACTGTGCTCTAGTGATTATATTAGTTACCATAAATTTATTAAATATTTTGTAGATGATTCGTAAAAAAATAAAACCTTCACGATTGTACATCGTAACATAAAACATAACCAAACTCGTTAGCCTTAATTCGTGTTCTAACTCCACACACCAGTACATAGAAACTAAAAATATTATTATATTTTCAATCAATATTAACAAAGTATCTTTTATTGTAGTATCAACATGATTTTTATTTATGATTAACGAACTCATAAATGTGTCACAAGGTCACTAATCCATAATCTGCTAATGGTAATGTGATGGAGATTATATACAAATCAAAACAAAATATTTTTCCACATTTTTTTCACAAAAAAAAAAACGATTGTTGTGACACTTTAAACTTCATTTTAAGCTAGTTATAATGTCTTTTCATAAAACGGATAAGTTAGTGTATTCTTAACATTATTCTAAACAACGTTTTTTAATCTTAACCCTCAAGTGGAAAGACATAAACAAATCAAGTAAAAATTACCCTATTCACAATTTTTTATTCACTTATGTTTTGACTATCCTTACGAACGTGTTTCGATTTGTTTCACTAGTTTTTTGAGTTTTATCATTAGAACTCATTACAATTTATGTCTTTTCACTTGAGGGTAAAGATTAAAAAACTTAGTTTAGAATAATGTTAAGAATACATAAACATAGGTACTATCAATTTTATGCAAAGATACTTTAACTAGCTTGAAATTAAGTTTAAAGGTCATACAATAGGTATTTGTGAAAAAAAAAAACGAGGGTGTTTTAATTTTTTTTTAGTAGTCTAATACAGATTCCGAAACAAAATTGATTAAACCATTTGGGTTACTTCATATCTATGTATGATCTGATAATAAAATGATGATATTAATAAGTTCATATGCTTCAAAAGTACTGGGAGTTATAATATTGTAGAGGGCGCTAAACGTAATGAATTAGGTATTAAGTTGAATATTTGATTGCAATGCCGTTCAGCAGTTATAACTTTGAGGTAAAAGAAATAATCTGTGTAGTGATGTTAATTTTATATCGAGCAAGTGGTAATTAATAATATTGTTGAATATTAAAATAAATATATTAGGTTTTATGTTTAAAATCTGCCATTTTGTTAAACTTGACCTTTTGAATTTTGTAATGGAGTTCAAATAAAATTGGTATAGTAAACGTTTCGATGTTTAACATTGTGTTATATTTTAAAATATGTGTTAAAAAGACTTAAATTCCAAATCAAATTTCCGTCATTGGTCCCGTAAATTTTCTTCTGAAAAGTAAAATAAGCAGAAGACCTGAGGAAGAAATTTGATAATGTCGAACTGAAATTCACAGCAACATTATGATTTTCCGTATATCTTTAAAAACGACTAGCTGAGCAACGCGCGCGGAAAATCTGCTACCATTGTTATGTTGAATCTGCAGGGTAACATGGATTTTCAAAGTCAAATGGTTACGTAAAAAGGAAATCTTATCCGTCAATCGAATGCGTTTATGAAAATGGTGGCGCTGGTATTGCCTACACAAAATCTAAAAATATAAGAACCGACATGCCCGTCCCCATCCCCAGTATTTTCTTGACCCAGCTACACGAGTCTTTTACTTTTTCGAAGTTTTGGTAACTTTTTGAAAAGGCAAAATTGTAAAATTTCAGTTAAGCACGTTATAACGACTTTAAGGAATTTATCGATATTAGATTAAAATTTTTGTACAGAAAAGGCATCAAATAAACTAAAAATGACCAATAAAATTTTGTTAATAGCTAAGAGAAACGTTTTTTTTAAATATGCATTTCATGTTTTTCAAGATGGTAATTTCATAAGTAAAGATTTGATATGTAATAGAAGAAAAGTTTAATTTCAAAATAAGGTATATTTTGTCTTTTTTATATTTGACAGCTACTTATTGATTCCTCTTTTTATACAATTTTCATTAAAACTTAGTGACATAAATTCAAGATATATTACCATAATTAAGTTAATTCAATATCTATATTTTGCTATACATTCCATTGGACAAAATCTTTTTGATTATCACGTAAATCACATAAAACAAAATTAGTTTCTTGTAGATTTAAATGGCCAGATCTCGTATTATTTCTTAGTCACGCAAGCAATCAATGGCAATAAAGCTTGAGTTATATATATTTACTACGCCACGCAATGTCATTATTTGGACAATCACCGGTAACTACAAATACTCTTCCATTTTCCTCAATCTTTGGTCAATCGATTCATTCATTTTCTTTTCTTGTTAGGTGATATTGAGATCATATCACAAAAACAATATCTACCACTAAGGATTAGTTCACTTAATATATTTTATTTACTTCCGTGCTTTGGAGGGAACGTTAAGCAGTTGATCCCGAGTGCTGTATACTTGTATACATAAGTCATTTTGTTTGAAGCCATTTTGGTGCCCTGAAAATATTGACATACACCAACCAGCACTAGTGGCTTACAGCCTTAAACCTCCTCGCCACCCAGGGGAAAGACTCGTAGCCCTGCAGGGGGCTCATAACAAAGAGTTGTGATGATTATGATGATTTAATTTGAAAATAAACTTACCATAATATACATCGTCGAGTTCTTTAAACTTTTTAGCGTTGACTCCGATCCTCCAACTATACAATAGAACTACTAGGATGGATATATTCTGAAACAAAAAAAAGTTATTAAGTTAAAATCATTCTAAAACATAAGTAACCAATATTTTCTAAAGTTCTTGCGATTCGTTATATGAAATACCTAATTAAAATTAAGGCGACATATTGAAAATATGCATTGATCTTCAAGGCATACTATTAGAATTTTACAAGACGAGTGGATCTAAAATTTTGATGTGTGTAAATTCATGTCTTTATCTATACTTTGCTTGCTCAAAAACATGATTTAATAATTTTGACTCCATAGTTTTTTTTTTCGAAAACACGTCTAAAAAGTTTTAGACGTGTTTTCGAAAAAAAGTGTGTAGATATGCCTACAAATAACTTAAATACAATCTTCATATTATTATCTGAACTTTGGACTTTCAAAATTTACATAGCATTTACCATTATTTTTTTATCTATTTTTGATACAATACCTATCTGAGCGGTGTCGATGTGCCGTCTTAATTTGACGGTCTCCGTGGTGTATGCCAATCGTGAGGTCGCGTGTTCGATTCCCACACGGAACAAGAAAGAAAAATGTTCCAGGCCTGGGCGTATATCTGTATATATAATATATATTTATATATGTATTAATATTCTAGATTATTAATATCAAGTATCTCATACTTCATATCTCTCTTCGTATCTCAACTTTGTTCAATCAAAGTACATAATATTGTGATTGTCTAGGGATTTCATTCATTTATTTATTTTATATTAAACGTTTCTGCATCTTTACCGACATCGTGAAGGTCAGGCCGCATCATTTACAAAATTTTATTTAATGCCTAAGAACGTTTTTAAACAGGTATAACTTCCTATACTATATGTGCGATGTATGGTATAATTTAAATCGGAACCAAGAAACTAAAGATCCAATTGTTGATTTATGTCCACTGTCTAATAAGTGGCTTCTGCTTGGTGGTGGACCTTTCAGGACCAGTGTTTTGTGACCACCCTTCATATCAATTGGTCACCAAATATCTCGCCTGCATATTTTAAGTGTGTGAGTCTCACAAGCATAATATCAATTTCCTTTATCATAAAAATTGCAAGAGTAATTTTGCGGTGGTGAATTAAGGCCTTAGCTAGAAAAGCTATTGTTTATTATTTCGCGATCTGAAAATCTTGTTCACTCTGTGATCATCAAGATTAAAAATTAAAATTTGTTCATTTTTTTAATATATGTTCAATTAAGCTTTCACTATGCATTTTTTGATATTTAAATAGCTTTTAATCAGTTTCAGTGGTATTTCAGGATTTGATGAACTACTAGATGGATGGATGACTGAAACAGCTTATCAGATTGGGTTGACATTTTTAAGAAACGTAGGACTAACTAGAAATAAATCACTGTAAGTACCTATTCTCTTTATGGAATTCCTAGAGCAAAGGGATACATGCGGACGAAGCCGCTACAATTATGAGTACTAATTACTATAGGCTTTTTTTTTTAAAAAACACTTTTTAACCGGATTTATCGCGTATAATTTTAGATTACATTTTAAATTTTAATTCGATGTTTCGGTGTCCTTGCAGACGAAGTTTATTTAATTGCATACTTGCTCATCTTTTAAAAAGCAACCTTTAGATCGACTTGATAAAAAAAATCTGTTTTTTTTTTAATTTTCATCAATATGTAGGCAATACAATTTTAAAAAGTATGCCCTTAACTCCTTTTAAGAAGGACCTTTCTATCGCAGGACTTTAAATTTCGAAACTGTATGGGAAACATATTGCTTGTTCTATTCGCTTTTTATTTTTTACTCTACATTCCTTGCACGTATCCGAGTATGCGATGTAATGTTTAAAAACTAATTAATAAATATTTCCAAAAAATCTCAAATGTATACTTTGATAATTCCAATTAGTGCCTCATCTTTATTCACAAAAAAAAGTTGCGCTTCGTGAAATAGTTTGGTTGCGATTCATTAGTTGCGATTCGAAATAGGTGCGCTAAGTGGAATACCCGTTTTGTAGACTACTAGTCAAGCAACAACTTGCACAAAAACATGAAGGTAAACTTTACAAAATGAATTGTGTGAGTCAAACAATGTTCCCGGTGAGTTATCTGTGATACAAGACACCCCATTGTTTTGGGCCAAGGTTTAATTAAAGGTCTCTTTGTAATTTCAGGCGACACGTTCCTGTTTGGAAATGATTCTGTAAAAGCGTGTTCATTAAAAAGCAAGGACATAGATCGTCTCTGTCTTCATAAATATAGAGATTCATTTTCCTTGACACACATTTTAGACCTTTGGTTTTGTAACTCTCCTTAAAATTAGGTTTTCATATTTTGATGTTTTCGATTTTCTGAATATTATATTACATTAGGTATATAGGTTAACTACAATCACCACAGAGTTAATTTTATTCCTGAGTGAAATTGTAGGAACATAGGACTTTTTAGTACATTATAAATACATAACTTCACGCCTGTATCCCTTATGGGGTAGGCAGAACAGTAATTATAAAACCATCTGATTTCACGTTTGACAAATTCGGAGGCATTATAATGATGGAGAGAGACTATTGCAGTAATAGGAGGTCAGCCTATCGAACACAAAAAAACCTCTAATAAAATCTCTGTCCTTTAACTGATTTTTATAGTTTGCCCGGGAAGAGGAGCAGCTGGCACATTCTATATTTTTCCTTTGCTGCCAGAACAGCATGGACGAAGACTTTTTAGTTTTTGTGAAAAATCTTATTCCTTGAGTACACGGATGTGATACTTGGTATCCAGATTCTTCAATTATTGAGTGGTTGTATTATGAAAGGAATTCCTGAAATTCCTACATAGACAGGAAAAATGGGACTTTTTAATTTGTATGAAAATTCTTATTCCTTAAGTGCACGGATATGATACTTGGAATAACACTTCCCGTTTGCGTTCGCTCCCGAACGGTCGTGTTTTCGGCCGCTCCCGAGTGTTTGTATTGTGCTGCCTTTATTCCCTCCCCCGCATTCGTGCGGGTAAGGTCCCAAGCCAAGCTCTTTTCGGAAAGTTTTTCTCTTGTGGAGGCTGTGTGGTGGCGGGGCTAATTCATCTGCCCTTTTCGCGGTGGACCCGACTGCTGCAGGCCGAAGCATCGCTGATCAGGTGGATACGTAACCGTGACAACTAAGCCTGATCGTCCGCCGTTCGCCGGCAATAGGTCCGTACTAGGTTGTTTTCTCTTACAGCGCAGCTTGTGTAGCCGTCTCGCCGTTCACCGGCACGTAGACTTGGTCTAGGATAGTTATTCTTACAGCACACTCCGCTCCTGGTTTCTATAGATCCCGCCGAGGCCTCCGCGTTCGATGTCCTTTGGAATAGTGTCTCACAACTTTGTTATGCCCAAAACGTGATGGAGCAAAATTTCCAACAATTAATTGCTATGGTGCAATGCTTGGCAGAAAAAATCAATAGTACTCCTTCCGTTTCAGCTCCGAGCCCTCCGAGCTTCCCGACTAACTCTCCGGCGTCTCCAGACCCTTCCGAGTACATCGATACTACGTCAGACTTCATGTCGATTGATTTTTCTGCGCGCAAACGGAAAACTACCCCACCAGGTAGTGAGTCCGACTCCGCTTCTGTAGTTCCAGAATCTCCTGCTCCGTTCACCGAGGTTCGGAAAAAATCAAAATCAAAGAAGAAGAAGCAAGATGCTTCTTCAACTTTACCTCCATCTGTCTCAGCTGCTCCAGCCGCTGTTTCTGCTCCGTAAAATGTCGCACCGGCGTCTGCTCCTGCGCCTTTTGTTTCAGCGATCCCGGCGTCACAGCCTGCGTCGCAATCAGTTTCGGCTCCGAAAGGTCTCAGCTCTCTGCGGTAGGCACAATCCCAAGATCCAGTATAGTAAGGCATCCAATGTGGGTGACTCTATTAAGTATAATTACTTTACTTTGCTAATTCTGCGACTTGTACTTGCACTAGTGATGCAGGATTTTCATGCGTAGGTTCACCGCTCTCCCTCGGTGATAGCTTGTGGTGTGGGTTCCAAGTGTGTATTCATTGCATATCTTGCTTTTTGCTTAAGGGAGGGAGGGCAGTGAACCAACGCATGAAAATCCTGCATCACTAGTGCAAGTACAAGTCGCGGAATTAGCAAAGTAACTTTTTATAGTAGACTCTATTAAGGTCGTAGTCTGTTCCATTTCCGATTTCAGGAATCTTACTCGGCTTCTTGCTGATCAAAAGCTCGAGTACCACACTTACGCCCTCCCTGAGGAGCGTAAAATTCGTGCCGTCCTCAGGAACGTGCCGTTCGAGCTCTCGAACGAGCAAATCCGAGAGGACTTGTCTGCTCAAGGCTTCCCGGTCGAATCTGTGCACAAAATTCACAGCCGCCGAGGCAAGCAGTTCCCACTTGCGCTAGTAATCCTAGCGAAGAGCTCGCAAGGGCAGTCCATTTTCAGAGGCAAGCCCACCGTGTGCGGTCTCTCCAACATCCGCGTCGAAATACCACACAAGCGTGGTTTCCCCGATCAGTGCCACCACTGCCAATTGTATGGTGTTTGGCAGCAAATATAATTATTTGCCGCCAAACTGTTTTGCTTCCCCTAGGTGCGTCAAGTGCCTAGATCCGCATGGGACTAAGGAGTGCTCTCGCACTCCCGAAATGCCCACCGCTCCGTCCTACGTCTTGTTCGACCAGTCAGGCCACACAGCAAACTTGCCCTCAAGGCCTTTACTTCTCTCGTTTCAGGTCAGAGCAGCCAGGTTGCGACTCAATCGCAACCGGCTGCTAAACCGGCTTCCCAGTCCCAGAACGCAAATGGGTCTCTAGACCGCATGGCGTTCTGGATCCAGTTCGCTCCCATCGACGAGATCCTGGCTTTCGGCGCCGCTCTCGACGCCAGCCCTGAAGGTCTCAACGGTGCTCTTCCGGTTGTAACCAAGTTCGCTCCTCTCATCAGGAAACTCCAGCAAGCTCAATGTTTCTAAACGTAGTCCTTCTTTCAGCGCTCCATCTTAGAGTGAGTCTCGTCACTCAAGATAATTTCTTAGTTTCAGCTTTGTCACTCCTGCTAGTCTTAGCTTCGTAATTTTTCGCTTTCAGTTCCTTTTGGTGGCAGCCGTCAGGGTGCCGCTCACTGCGCAGCCTCTTTCACCAATTGGCTGTCGCTCCAACGATGATCAGGGGCCTTAATCGAGGCGGGTCAGTAAAGAGGGATGTTTAGTGGGTATACTCAGCCGGATCTGAGTGAGTCTCGTGGCCGAACTTTCGGTCCCCACACTGTCTGGGCATTCTATACTCCGTTAGCCACTGGGGTTAACAGCATATAGAATACCCATTCGTCCGTAATAGGATTCATCCTCCTCCCGCTAGAGCTTGCTTTAGTGGGTGCCAAAGACTTTCCTTGGCGGAAAAACAAAAAAAAAAAACTTGGTATAAAGGTTCTTCAATGGGTGTTTTTTGAAATTGCCGTGTTTTCAGACGTGATAGAAGACAAAAAAATGATCAGAAATCCCTGCAAACATCAGTGACCTAATAAAAGAATTCTCTTTTGCAAAAAATGCTTTGACTACTTTGACATAGTTCAAATTATTGCTACAAAATCGAAAATTTCGAGACGTATCATTATATTTTTTTATCAAAGTTTTGGGTTGAAAAAAGAATTCGTGCTTAGTGATGCGTAAAAATGAATCTGTAATTTTGTAACTGTTGCGGTCTGGTAGTTTTATAACAAAGGATGAAACAAATTTAACTTCAACTTTATAATATCTATTGAATCGTTCTGAAGAACATAATTCAGGATGATTTTCGTAGATACAGTTTAATTTTCTAAAACGAATTTAAAATAAAAACTTTTTAAATGGATAGATCGCGTATTATAAGAGTATATTTGAAATAGGTTCCTACACGTTTCGCTGTCTTGACAGATCCAATCGCGTCGTTCCTGTTTGGGAAATATAATTGATTATACGGGAAAATCTTTAAAAAGGTGTTATTTTAAGAATTTAGCAGCATAAGACTGAATCATAAAATGTGGTTTGTATCTCTATAGATACCAATCCATCAATTGAATGAATGAATGAATGATACATTTATTGAAGTATACAGTGCATAAAAACATTAAGGTAGTTACATAGTAATAATAATAAAAACATGACAAAACAAAAACAAAATAAAGATAGAAAACAAAAAACAAATTAAATAAGATTGTCATTGCATGCACTGCTGCATCAAAAGGCTACAACTCAGCATAAGCCTTGATTTAAAATCAAGACACTGGTTTTCAGTGCAGCCAGATGAGTACATTTCTGTGGAGTGTGTGTGACTGTGTGTGTATGTAAGTATATTTTTGTGAGACGCTGCCGTTTGTGATACATTATGTAAAATATATTGTTATAAATACATAAATAAAATATATAAATAGAATTAATTAATAAGTATGTACAATAAATATCTAGCTGAAGATAAATAATTTAATATAACTTGATAATAATTAAATAAATATGAAACACAAAATATAGTTTTCTTAATTATTCACAACCTGACCACAAAGTTCAAATTGTTTATGGAATAATATTCTTTTGTAATTTGTTTTAAAACTATTCTTTGACAATGGACGCTGCAATGGTAGTGGTAGGTTATTCCAACACTTTGTGGCCAGGTAGCGGAAACTACCTCTAAACGCTGATGTTCTGTGCTTTTGATTTTTAAGCAAATAAGAGGATGCTCTTGTATTGTATCTATTATCATTTGCCGCCCAGTACAACTTATCATACAGATATTTAGGTATCTCCCTAGTCACTACCTGATGTACGAGAGCAGCATAGTGCAAATCCCTACGCGATGCAATATTCAGCATCCTCCTATCATTCAAAAAAGGAGTTATATGGGCAAGTGGTGGTGTTTTAAAACAAAATCGATAACAGCCATTTTGAACTCTCTGGATCATCTTTTTAGAAGTTGACGAAATTAAAGGACCAAAAACTAAATCTCCGTAATTTAATTTAGACAATACAAGAGCCTCGCATAAAAGTACTCTAAGATCCATAGAAATCAAATCTCTGATGTTGTAAAGGACCTTTAATCTAAAGAAGGAAGATCTAACCATCTCTTGTACATGTTTTTCAAATTTCAACCCACCATCCATCATAATACCCAAGTTACGCACTTCATCAACAATAGGCATTGTTTCACCATCAATGTTTAAGGTTGGGTTCTGTAGCTTGACTCTTTCAATTTGTGTTTTGGAACCTAAAATCATGACTTTTGATTTGCTGGGTTTCAACACTAAGCTATTACGTTTTGACCAGATTGCTACTTTATCTAAATCATGGTTAATTTTAAGCTCAGCATCATTCATATTCTCAGGTCTAAACGAGGTATACATTTGGGTATCATCTGCGTAAAGGTGGTAATTGCAGCAATTTATTTGGATAGTAATATCAGCAGTGTAAGTAATAAAAAGCAGAGGTCCGAGAATTGATCCCTGCGGTACTCCTCTTTGCAGTGGAAGAATAGCTGACACGAATTCTTCTCCAATCTCTGAACGCAATTTAACACACTGGGAGCGCTGACTAAGATAGCTATTAAACCAGTTGATGGTCTTAATGTCTAAACCATAATAGGCTAGCTTAGAGAGCAAGAGTGGAATAGAAATACTATCAAATGCGCGCGAAAAATCCAAAAGAGCAAGTAGGGTTGCCTGACCTTCCTCCTGCCCAGCAAGAATATCATCAGTAATATCCAAAATAGCTGTAGTTGTACTAAGACCACTTCTAAACCCAGATTGCCTTAGGGGTAAGATATTATTCATTTCAAGAAACTGCCTTAATTGTATGTAAACAACCCTTTCTAAAATTTTAGATAAAAATGTCAGGATACTTATTGGCCTAAGATCTTTATAGCTCATGGGTGAAGAATTTTTAGGTATGGGACAAATTAGTGCTGTCTTCCACTGTTCTGGAAATGTTGACGTCGAAATGGATAAGTTAATAATATGTGTTATTATGCCTAATGTATGAGAAAGTGTTAGCATCACCATGTCTCTTGTTATCCCATCGTACCCCTGACTATTAGATTTAATAGAAATAATTATATTTGCGACCTGCTGTTCACTAACGGGTTGAAGTTTGAAAGATGCATTGGAATGTTTATGAAATTCAAAATAGGTGATTTCGGATAGTGGCACCGTGGAAAGTCCTGGAACATCTAGGAAAAATCTATTTATTTCATCGGGCTTTAGCAAGTTGTCCGGCAAGACACAGTTTTTATCATTATATTTAAGTTGTTTTCTCAAATTACTCCATAACAAGCTCGGTCTATTCAAGTTTGAATTAAGGGAACGATCAAAGTAAACTTTCTTTTCATTTAATATTGCACAAGACACTGTCTTTTTTAAATCTTTATAATAAATTTTATGTGCAGGTAATTTAGTATTTCGAAATCTAACAAAAGCCGAGTTCCTAAGCCTAATCATAGTCCTGATTGTGTCAGTGATCCATGGTGCACTATTTGTTCTAAAACAGCGACTTCTTAAAGGAGCATGCTTATCAATTAAATATAAAATATTATGATTAAACTTTTTTACAACTTCATTGACATCGGTGATATGTAAGAGAGAAACCCAATCTAAAGTACAAAGGTCTAGATCAAAACTGTCAGTATCAATATCCTTGATTGGTCTATATGTAATAAGTTTTGGGGTAGGTTTATTTTTACGAATAGTCAAAGTAAAAGAGACCATTGCATGACCCAAGGACCCTGTAACACTGTTGACTGTCATAGAGTTGAGTTTACAATTTGTAAAGACAACATCTATAAGAGTCTCCGAAGTCACAGAATAGTGGGTTGCATCCTTAACTACTTGTACCAACCCCAAACAGTCGAAAAATTGAATTATTTTCCGTGTTGAGCTACAAGTTACATTAAACATGTTGATATTGAAATCTCCCATTAATACAATATTTTTAAATTCACCGAAGGTTGATAAGGAATTCGTAATTGCATCGAGATAATTATCGATATTGACCCAGTTTGGTCGATATGCCGTACCTATTTTTTTTTTTTTTTTATAAGTGACTAAACCCGCGTTTGACCTCAATCTCACCTGATGGTAAGAGATAAGGATATAAGGAGTTTTTGCCCATTGACGTTACACGAAAGCCACATCTGTTCAATGTCAGCTTCAGGATGAGATAAAGTTCGTACCTTTAGGTGGTTACGTATGTAGTAACCAACGCCTCCTCCACGGGCCCGCATATGTACTGGACGTGGTATGTGTCGGATTTTGTATCCACTCACTGAAGGGGCACACACGTCACCCCCTGCCCTCAGCCATGTCTCGTTAATAGCAATTATTTCTGGTTTGTGCATGTCCATGGCTATCAAAAAATCATTCTGTCCCGTACCTAAAGACCCGGGATTGTAGAGTGCTAACTTAAAGTAATTATTTTTAGTCATTTCAAAAAGTGTATCTTTATGTTGAAAATTAACCCCAATTGACTCAATCTGAGACTATAAAGAAATAACCAAACGAAATTTACATAAATATAAACGTAATAAATATTTTTGTTCAGCACAAAACATGTATAATCAAAATAATAAAAAAATAATGATCCCAACTTGTAACATTTATGTAATCTAGTTATAATATAAAACGTTGATGATATAAGATACAAAATTAAAGTATAAATAAAAAGAAATATCAGTGCATAGTATTTAAGTTTATAATAACTTATTAAAGTAAATAATAATTTAAAATAAAAATAAAATGTGTCATGTTTTTCTTGACTGAGTGTGTATGTGAGATTTGTAACGTGTAAAATATTGTGTATGTGCTGGAGTGCCAAAACGCATACAATGACACTATAACCTTTTAGGAATACAATAATATATAAAAAGCAATTATTTGTAACAATTGGAATCCTGAAACCAACAAATGCAACAGAGTAAAATGTTGAAAGATGTGCAGAAAAGAATACATGGTTAAGTACTTTAATTACAAAAACTAATATTAACAAATTCAACAAATATTTATACTGTATTTTTAATTTTGAAAAGGTGTGTAAAAAAGTTACTTTCTTAAGAACTACCAAGATTCTCAGATTATTATTGAAATAAAGCAAAAGAAAAAAAAATATTTGTCTACAAAAAAGGTATTGACCATGCGTGCTGTCATGCGAGCACATTTTTGATCCGAAAACGTATGTTGATCCCGGTTCTTTATGTTGATCCAATATATATTATTTCATACTAATGTGGCTCCAGTCGGATCAACAATAACTTAATTGAGTTTTATTATGGGTGTCAGGTCGTATTATGGAAGGAGTTTCTAAAATTTCCACAGGAAGGGTAGTTTAGCGCGTACGAAGTTGCGGGAAAAAGCTCGTTACTCATATAAGCTCAGTGACTCAATCTGCATTATTGGCAAGCCAAAATTCTCTGAAGAGAGCAATACACATGCGTTGTTTAAAAAGTGTTTACTTTTAACTTAGTTTTATTTAGTTTGTAATGCTAAAATTGTATTTAATTCAGAATTCATGTTTATAGCAACTCATGTAGACAATTTGAAAAACGTTTGAATGCAACTTGTAGGCATGGGCATGCCTGATTTCATTTGTCTGACATGAAATCAATCATGCTCATGTATTATTTTATTATTGTTTTTACAAAAATAAGTTTAACTATGTATATCTGCTATCTCGTATCTGAAACACAAGTCATGATGTCTATTTTTGTTACAAAATTATAAAAATACAAAGGCAGTATGACGACCTCTTTGTTGGTCAGTGACATACTTCAAGAAAACTGATTTGCATTAATAATAAATTGCCTAATTGGGTAGGCTATTATGAACCGACTTCCAGAAAATGAGGAGGTTCTCAATTCATCTGTATATATATATATATATATATTTGGTGTCTTTGTTACACGATATTTCGGACAATTATAAATCGATTTTAAAAATTCTTAATTCATATGATAGAAGATACTTCATAGCTAGTCCCATATAAATTTCATCGAAATCAGTTGAGTACTTCATTAAAAATTTTAAAAAGTTTTAAGACAATATTTATGATTTCGGAGAATGTTTACATGGATGACGATATAAGTTGGCCAAAGTGTTGATGAGAACTAGGTTTTTTAAATGCTCTGCATTCGTTGATTATAAACAATCATTTTGTTGCATGAGTTCTATTAAAAGTACCGCTAATTATTTCAAGTAGGTAGCTTTTTCAACTGGAATACTATTTATAGGTTTCAACAATGTAGCTATTTTCAGTCTGAAAATATCTCATGTAAGGTACCTGGTTTTCAGTGCATCATACAGTACAATGTAAGTTTTGAAAATGGTATTATTCAAATATCAATATTTTCACAGTCCGACAGTGTTCACAATACGCCAATAAAATAAAACACGTTCAAATTGGTTTTTACAGAGTTAACATTGTTGGAATGTGGCGTTGTTACAGTGTCTGAAAAGGCCCTTTTTTATAAGGGGTTGAATAATTTCAAAATTTTCCAAAGCCAAAGCTGTGTCGTACTGACGAGTATAATATCCTTGTTCGATTATTTTTTTTACTTAGTTAAAAATGGGATATATTTAAACTATTTTACATTTTGAAAAATAATAATAAAATAGCTACAGTACAAAGATAATACAATTCTATCTTTACTTTGTCTTATTTGCTATTATAAAATAAAAAGATATGCGCCCCTGTAGAAGTCACCCTAATTCGTTGCTTTGGATAACTGCAATAAGTTATTGCTCATAAGTATTAGAAAAGTCTTAAGGATAAACAAAATATTAATGTTTATAGATTTGACGACTACTTTGGCGATGGGGTAAACCTATCTGCCTCAGACGCCAGTGGTTGCGGCTTCGATACCCGCACGGAACAAGAAAAAATTTGTTCCGTGTCTGGGTGTTTATTTATTCATGTATTTATATTCAAGGTTCCGTCCTAGTTCGCTACTTGGTATCCCATTACACAAGCTATGCCTATTTTGTGTGATTGTCAGGGTTTTTTTTTATTGCCATTTTATATTGCGGACCATAAACGTCTCTTCCTTGTAGCATTAAGAGATAAATAAGTTTTTAAACACCAGCTTTTGCTTATACCTTACTTAACCAGTGCTTACAAACGTGTTCCCTACAATTGACAGTGTGGTAAAACTGTTGAAAAGTAAATAGGGACTCTCAACTATTTCTCTGTTTATTAAATACAGGGTAAATTTTAATTAACGCAACACCTTTTGCAGGCATCCTCTCAACATTGGGATTGTTGGGATGGATGTGGAAAGGCAGCCTGCAAGTGATTCGCTAATTAAATATAACCCTGTACAAAGTAGTTTTGTTCAATTTAGTATATTTGTAATTACATAATAATAACTCCAAACGATTTTTAGACTGCCGATCATATTAAAAACTTCTTGCTCATTTAGTTCAATTAGAGATTCAATTCTTTTGTATATACGTTTTTCTTTTTATATACATTTTGAACATTCTTACATTTAAACTTTTAAACTGTAAAAGTTTGAAAGTAAATACCGACCCTCAACTGTTTGGTTTTTTGTTTTAAATAAAAGTAGTATTGTTTTGTTTTGTTTTATTCCCTAGAGCACGAGTCATGGAAGACTAACAGGATACATGAGAACTTAATTATTGAGCCAGACGTTAGTAGACACTGCTAATTCAAACGTGGTAAAACACCCTCCAGACAATACTATGATCAGAAATCCCTCAAATATCAGTGACCGAAGAAAATTATTATTATCTATTTAAAAAAAAAATGCTTTGTAAGACTATTTGACATACATAGTTCGTATAACTCCGAGAGGTATCGTTTTACTTCTTTATCAAAGTTTTTGGGTTGAAAATAGAATTTGTGCTTGCTGATGCTTAAAAACGAATCAATATGAATTTTGGAACTGTTGCAGTCTGGTAGTTTTATAACAAAGGATGAAACGTAGCTTTACTATAAAGGCCCTTTAACTAAATAATATATATTGAAACGTTCTGAAGAACATAATTCAGGATGATTTTCGTAGATAAAGTCAAATTTCTTCAAACGATTTAAAATAAAAACTTTTAAATGGATTTATGGCACATGATAAGAGATGTATTTTAAATACACGTTTCGCTTCCTTACAAATCCGTAATCCAGAGCATTAAATAACCGACTTCACGTCAAATCTTTGGCTGAGTTATAATATCATCAACGTAAACATTCTCCTAAATCATACATATACTTTAAATTTTTTTTTATTTTCCATGAAGTACTCAACTGACTTCGATGGAATATAGGTCCAACTATGAAGTATGAAATCGATTTATAATTGTCCGAAATATCGTGTAACAAAGACACGAAAAAGAACATACAGACGAATTGAGAACCTCCTCCTTTTTTGGAAGTCGGTTGAAAAGTCGCATCGTTCGTGTTTGTGAAATATAATTGATTATATTGTAAAATCTTTAAAAAGGTGTTTTTTTTTAAGAATTATGCTGCAACTTTAAGACAAAGCTGTAAAATATAGTTTGTTTTAGTAAAAAATTAATACTAAAATGGCTTTATTTTGAAAAAGTTAAAAGTATTTGTCTAATTCTATCTTTTATATTGACCAAACTTATCAGACCTTTCATTTTGTGGATTACGTTTTTCAATATTAGTAAATAATTCATTGATTTCACCCATAGACAGTATGAAATTCTTTGTTTGTTAACTACTTCTACTACATAGAGTCAAACTTGAATTATATTTTAAGGACATGATATTAATACAGCAAACAAGTTAAGTTCACATATTTACAGGAAGACAACCCGAAATATAATTGAGATAACTTTTCTTGCAAACTCCGGTCTCTAGCCAAACAAAATTTGCACGAGAGCTGATAAGTTTCTCCTTATAAAAGACTACCTTGAGTTCTATGACATTAACATAACTGTATGAGTTATGCTTGAGTTATGCTATGTGAAGACTTAGTTTATTACAAATCCAGTAACTTTATAAGCACTAACTTGAAGAAACAAAATCAGAGTAGAAATTTTATTTATTACTCATTAATATCATAGCGGTACGATACAAAGACCTTTAAGTGGTACGATTGAACAAACTAATCAACTTTTGAAAAATAATTACAAAAACTTGCAACATCATTGTCACAGGAGTTCATTAAAATACAAACACAAATAAAAAAACTGACAAGCAATAAGTTGCGATATTCTAGAGTGCGGCCGTTGCGGGAATGCGATCCTGACAGCTCCTTATGTCCACTGAATAAAGTTTATTTCCGATTCGAAGGGGAAAAAGCTATGATTTTGACACTGTCAGGAACGCAAACTCTCACAGGTCGCTCTATAATACAAAATTTGGAGGTGGTCCTTACCATTTATCCAATAGTATAGTACATCCGACTCCTTCTCAAATATAAAGAAAGAAAGAAAGAAAGAAAGAAAGAAAAAGTATTTACTTCACATACACAGAAAATGTTTACAAAGTTGAAATAGAAAAAAAAACTTAAATTAAAATAAATTATTGAAAGTATAAATAATAAATAAAAGTAAAAAAGACTTAATAATAAAACTGCGAATGTGAAAACGGCAAACCGCCTCAGCATTATGTCGCAGCTAGGCTACGACGCTGATATTCAGGCAGCGCCTCCGTCCCACTGAGGTGGAAGAGGACATATTATTGGCCGAAGGATCTGCTTTAGTGTTACTGTTCAAGGTCACTAAAATTTAATAACAATAACAAGTAAAATCAAATAGAAAAAGATGACAAAACCAATATTTCCAAGCAACGAAACTTGGGTTGGATACTATAGGTAAAAATATAATAATAATATATAAAATAGTAAAAAAAGTGCAAATTAATATTAAAAACTCATCTTCATATACCTTCATAAGATAATGACACAGCGAACTTAAGATCACATAGCTCATACTTATAATGCAAATGTAAGATCTAGAACAATAAAAGGACTTAAGACTTGGGACCTAAGTTTGATGCACGGGGCCATTGACGTGGACGTTCTTTTAATTTGGGGAAAAACCCTTCACATTTCTCACCCGTTTAAATGCCAAAATTGCAAGGTTTAAATGCAAAGTAAATAGGAATAAAAGCTGCATGGCGTTGTGGCGTACCGGTATCAAAAGTGCTGCTAAACTATTTCGTCTTGCCACAGACTTAAAAATGTGCAGACCTGGCTGCCAGTCTTAACTAGTTGTAGCTCACTTTAAAAAGAAGAAAACTTTCAGAACAGGAAGCAGATTAAAATAATACATTTAATTTTATTTTTTTTGCATACCTTAATTCAAACCGAGTCATCCAATTTTCGTTGTTGCTAATAACTTTACAACTTATTCTTACATTTTGTCTAATATCATATTGGTTGACAATTTAACAAAGTGATTTTCGGCAAGATAAATAGAAAAACAAACAATTTCACGAAAAATATTTATAAACCTTCCTAGCATTTCATCCGCCGCACCGTAAACTTCCGTGTTTAAACCGGCTATTCGCCCATTGATTCGCATTTAAACTAGCTTTTCATATGTAACGTATAGTGCAACGGTCAATTTGCATTGTTAGTTATAAAAACCACAGATATACATCTACATAAATAACGAAAATGCATGTACTTCGTGTGTCCGAACCAGGGCAAAGCGTCAAGGTTGGTCACCGCTAGATTCAGCCCGCGCGTATGTATGTTTGTTATAAAATCGATATCACATTATCGATATCATTCTTGATAATCGATTTTATCAAGGCATCGGTGTCTTTGAACCGCTTTGTATTTCCCATTACTAAATATCAGCCTTGACGTCACAGTAGGTGTTAAAAAATCGGCACGCATGGTTTCAATACAAATCGTAACACTTGCATTATCTATGTAGATGTATGTTTGTCTGTTTTCAAAACTCACCAGTGTGTAAAGAGCGCTCGCATACGCTGCGTGTTTCACATGTAGCGTTCGACAGCACGAGATGGTGGTGTCTTGTTCGTGGGCCGTCCACGCCTTCATCTGTTACAAATATTTTATTACTGAGTATATTGGTATCATTACAGTAAGATTAAAAGCTGAAACCAATATTTTAATACACTCTTAAAAGTACAAAACATGAATAGGTTCCCATCCGAAAGTGTTATGTACAAACTATTAAGTAATATCCAATTTACGAACATTATACAGGGTGACTGGTGACATATTCTAGATACTGAAGTACAGCACTCTGTACTATATTTTGGCCATAATTATGTAATAAAAGTATGTGCTTAATTTTTCATTAAAATTCCCTATAAATAAATAAAGTTTTGTTACTATCTACTTTACTTACGCATGAGTCAAGCGCGGCACGTGACATGGCACGCGGATCGCTGCCAACGCTAGTGTAACCATGCGTTGCGTAATCAATTCTTAAAGTTTCGGTTAAGTTTACTCAGTAAATAATTAATATTTATTTTTTAATTATATTTTTTCTCATCATGTACGATCTCAACTCAAACTATCACGTCCACCAATTTTAAAAGTGACCCACCAGTCACCCTGTATATAAGTCTATGAATATATTTACTATATATAGGTACATAAAGTTCAGAGGATAACCATGATCTTACGTAAATATGTATGGTAATTTTACAACGCTAATTGAAACCACTCACTATGTATATTATAGGAAAACACTTTATTTGAGAAGAAATATTAAAAATTAATACATAATTACCCTGTTCTTTTTTTTACCGCCAAAGACACTTTAAAATATCTATTTTATTTATTACAGATTAGGCGCAATTTAATAGACAATCAGCGCCACCTAGTACATTATGTGGAACTAAAAAAGACAACCAAAAGTAATCGTTCCCTCATAAGTTCTTAACTAAACAATAATTTTCACAACTTGAACAATTAGGTATCATGGTAAGCATCGTAACCATCTCCTAGTTAAAGGGTTTATGTATATTGTCGTATTGAATAGAATATGTCGCCCTCTTGAGAACATAAAAAATAATCCTTTTTTTTTCTTGATGTCGTATTGGGTGTCAAATAAGCAAGCCTAATTCTTATATTTGGACACCTCAGCAATCTAATCAAATTAATTATTAGATTGCTGAGAGCGACAAATTTATTCCATTTTGAAAAACTCGACTAAAGTTTAACTGAATACTGTGAAAATGCAATTTTTTCACTGGTTAAAATAAAGGCCCAGATATCTTTTTTGGCAAAATAACTAAAAAATAATAATTACAGAACTAAAATCTAACTCTACAACTCTACTCTGATCTCCATATCAAAAGCATATTAAGCTTACTTTGGACTTCATTCTAATCCTCGTTTGAATGAGCATAATTCAAAAACGGCTAAATACATGTAATTTATGAGAACTAATGGGTATAATTTATTTGCTTTTTGAGTAAAACTTGACAAATGTGATATTGATTGTGGTAGAATATTGGGGAATTCGTCGAATTACCCTCGTATTCAATAACGCCTTTTAAATGGAAATATAAAGGTTTAATTCCTGTGAAAAGTAGGTGTAACCCACACCTATAGCATGTCATACATGATACTCAACACGGCGTATATTTTTTAAGGGTAGGTACAAATCAAATAATGAGCATTCTTATATTGTAACTATCAAAACTACATTATCTCAAGTGACTAATAAATATAGACCTTGTATAATTAAAACGTGCGTTAAGAAATATTTATAGCAGCTGTAAGCAAAAAGGACCAAAAAGTAGAAATTACTAAAAAATCCCAAAAGTGGTAATATCTCGAAAACCAGAGAATTTTTACTAGACCTGTTTTGATGTTATCTAATAGGCCTTATCTTCCTCTAGTTTCATGGCAACTTTTCTTTTCTGAGACACCCTGTATAGTATTGCCAAGTGTCGTCCTTCCAAATAGTATATTGCGGCAAATGTTCTAAGAAGCGCTAGGTTTCTCATAAACCCGTATCCTCTAGCTCATTGTCAACAGTAAAAAGAAGGTTGCGGGATTTTAAGATTGACGGTTTTATTTGATCCATAAAGATAATCTTTATCCAAAGGATACTTCTTATCTTTATGTTGAAAGCACATTTGCACTTAAAAGGTTTATGTATACATCCACACTGAGGCAACTCTTTATAAGAATCTTTAGTAAGTGTCAGTTAACAATAAATTGTAAAATATATTTCAGATTTTGATAAACTTAGTACATTCAATGTACTTAGTAGATTAATAGAATTTTTTTCTTAATCATTTTTTTACAGAAATCCAATTTATTGCGATGGCTTTATGCTTTAAGTAGTCTGTATACTTTGCTGAGCAAAGCGAACTATTTTTTTTTAATGTAAATGTTTTTGAAAGTGCTTATTTTATTTATTTTTATTTTACTTTATTTAGAAAACCAACAGCGTTACATAATACAATAATATAAAGTTTGATAAATACTAAAAATAAGGCTAATTATAGGTTCCCCTTAAATACAAATTGGATGTTACATATATACATAAATACATACTTATACTATTCTAAACAAACTTATTTGCTTGTTGCTTTATATAGTTTATGTTGGCATTAATATATCACATCACCTCGTAGGTATAATGTACTCTAATTAAGTACCTAAGTGATGAAGTACGTGACCAAGTTTTCAACTATAACAGAAAAGAATAATAATAATAATAACATGAAATATTTAAAGTGAATTTCCCATCAATATCAAAATTAGTCATCATAAAAACAAAGTTTTTTGGTATTATTAAAATGGCATTCGATTTCAAGAATCGATGTGAATTCTCTAAGTCTTTTTAAGCTGTATTTTAGCCACATTACTTAAAAAGTTCTGAATCCATCAGCTTTTCGAAGTTCTCAAAAAATAAGGTTATTAACCACAAGAACAGATCATTCCCGCCGCCGTAGATCCGCTTAATTCATTCAAGAAAAATCCATATATTTGTCTAGGCCCCCTAGGGGCCTAGACAAATTCCCTTTTCCGCAGGCGTTAAGGAATGAGGAAACACAAAAATATATGAAAGTGACGTACGGTGAAGCTAAGCCAAGTGACAGAAGCCACTTGTCATTTTGTGCGGAATACCTACAACTTTATCGTTAGCGTTTCGTTAGCGTGACGGCAAAACACAATTCCATACATATGGCAGACAATTGCCACTTTTGACAACGGTTAACGCTTTTTTATCCTTTCTGTTAAACGCTATAATAGCGTGACCTCAGACCCTGCTGCTTGAGCTGAGATTCTTTAGTCATTGGCTAAAACAGGTTTCTTAGTTATTTTTAAGACTAAAAATAAGTTATTAAAATGCATACGTTGAGATTTATGTGGGCTGCTAATAATGAAGAAGCGTTGCAAAGACGTAGAGCCAGGATCAATCGTCGAAATATGGAACAAATCGCGTCAATGCCGCAATTGGAATTTATTAACCGATTTAAGCTTGACTATCAAAGTTTTAGGCGTCTTTGTGATGAACTTCGCCGACAAACTTCATAAAAGGCACCAATGAAATAAGTTTGGGAATAAAGGTAATATTACTGCTATTGCTTTGATTCTTTGGCTTTCTTACTGTAAAATTTTAACCTCTACCTAAACACAATAAAAAAATACCTAGGTACCTGTTTCAGGTTCTGTGCACTCTCAGCTTTTTAGCTACTGGTTCGTATCAACGCATTGTTGGGCTCAGTCAACAATTAGTTCAAAGGACTACAAGTAGGTGCATACATCAAGTGGTAGAGGCACTTAATCGCCCGAATATTGTCAAAAAATGGATTAGGTTCCCATCATCCCCACAGGACAGGAACGAGCAAGAATCCGACTTGAGTAGGTTTACTTATGCATTGTCAAGAATAATTTGCAGTTTAAGTCATGACTGCAATATTACTTAGGATACTAACTTAATCAATTAAAATATAAATCTTAATAATTGCAGATTTCACAGAAGATTTAGACTCCCTGGCACAATTGGATTACAAACTTGCGCGCGATACAACTGATGAAACTTGCTTGACACATAATTTGACAATTGCCTCACAGTCAATCACCCTTCAACCGCAGAGTTTTCCGCAAGATGTGCGGAAAGCGCGTTTTCCGTATCGTATGGCACTTGTCTGCCATTTCTGCTAACACTAAAGCGTGACGTGAGCGTGACGTTAAACGGAAAACGACACGCTTGGATTTTGTCTAGGCCTCTAGGTTGGGGAAAAAGTCTTTTCGCATTATAGTATGTATGAACTTGTAATAAAATCTCTTTGGCTATAGTATTTGTATCTGGCTGGTTTTAGTATCATTGAAAGTTAACATTTTAAAGAACATAATTCCAAATTCAAATTAGGAAAATGTGTGATGATGTGAAAAAAGCTGGGTACACAAAAAAGCTCGATATTTGGGTACCTCACGAGCTCACTTAAAGAAACCTAATGAACCGTGTACTCATTTGTGATTCTTTATTACGACGTAACGAAACCGAATCATTTTTGAAGAAGCTGATAACTGGTGATGAAAAGTGGATCACGTACGACAATAACGTGCGAAAAAGGTCGTGGTCAAAGGCCGGTCAGGCTTCACAGACTGTGGCGAAACCCGGGTTAACTCGCAATAAGGTGATGTTGAGTGTGTGGTGGGATTGGAAGGGCATTATTCATTATGAGCTGTTACCACCAGGCAGGACTATCGATTCTGAACTCTACTGCGAACAACTTATGAGATTAAAACAAGAAGTTGAGAGAGAGCGGCCGGAGTCGATCAACAGAAAGGGTGTGGTGTTTCATCATGATAACGCTAGACCTCACACATCTGTAGCCACCCAGCAAAAATTGAGAGAGTTTGGCTGGGAGGTGTTAATGCATTCGCCGTATAGTCCTGACCTTGCACCTTCAGATTTCCACCTGTTTCGGTCTCTTCAGAATTCTTTTGGCAGTGTTAGGTTAACATCACGAGAGGACTGCCAAATCCACCTGTCGCGGTATTTTGATGAGAGGTCCCAAAATTTTTATAGCAATGGGATCATGTCCCTACCTACAAGATGGCAAAAGGTTATCGAACAAAATGGTACATACATACTTTAGTTAAATGTCAATAAACTATATTAAAAAATGTTTTGAATTTTCTTAAAAAAGGCGAAGAAACTTTTTCCCTAACCCAATATATGTCACCGGAAAACAATAAACATCCGTAGGTTTCTAAACGGGAGACAAAATGTATTATTTTACGCCTATATTTTCGCAAATTGATAAACTTACCGAACTCACTCGTAAAATAATAAGTTGGCTCTGATTGGTAGAATAAGTGACGTATTCTAATTTAAAAAACAAAAGCACTGGATGTATTGCGAGCGCAGCGAGGAGGAACAGTTAGGTTTTATATAGTAACTAGCTGCTGCCCGCGACGTCGTCTGCGTGAACGCTATGCAGCACCAAACGCACCTACGATTATAACACTGCTAGCGTGATAATATGTAGCCTATATGTTGACCCGAATTCTTAACTATCTTCATGCCAAATTTGAAGTAAATCCATGCAGTACTTTTTGAGTTTATCCCGGAAAGACAAACAGACAAACAGACAAAAATTCTAAAAACTATATTTTTTGTTTCTGTTTCGATTGTAGATCATACCCCAAGTATTCTTTTAAAAAAATATTCAATGTACAGTTTTGACTTTCCTACCATTTTATTATATGTGTAGATGTACGTGCGTGAGCCGAGCGAGCGAAGCGAGAGGTGCCGCGACAGTGATCGGCGACGCGCCATAAATCATAAGTGTAGATAAGCCAAATTTTGCAATTGTTTATCGTCTTGACCAATCGGCGAGCAGTGTATTATTTAAAATCTCTTCTGTGATTGTTCGAACCGTTTAGAATCTTACGAATGAATGTCTGTAAGTTTATAAATTTACCACGAGACGTCGTAAACAGATAAATTTGCGAAAATGTGAGCGTAAAATAATACAATTTATCTCTCGTTTAGAATCTTACAAAAGTTTATAAATGTCCGCGTAAATTTATAAACTTACGGTTCTTATTATTTTCCAGTAAAATAAATATAATTTGATTGTTGTTTTTTGAGTAATTAACCTGGAAAAACGGTTGCGGTCAATGGATTACGCTGCCAAATAACATGTAAATAGGTCCTTTTTGGCGTTTTATTGATTATCACTAGCAAACAATTACAACAAGGCGTTGTCACAAGTCAAACATCCACCGAACAATACATTGTTGAGGACCACTCAACCTCGTAATTCTACGATATTCAACTGTCCAGCGGCCAATTCGATCATGTGATTTAGTATTGCTAGATATTTTTTATGGGAAAAATTTTGGAAGCGGTTAACATAAAAGCCAATTTATAAAACAGTTAAATAAAATAAAAGTGGGTAAAATGTAATAAATTAATCAACAAGCAGGGCTAGCATGCAACCATCGATATATATTATTTTATACTGTTATGTAAGCTAATATGCGCACCATAATAGATAGAATTACTCAATTTGATACCATGATTAAGACCACAGAACCAAATATGTCATAATCTTAATAAATTACATACACTAAATACCATATTCTAAGAAAATATCGATGAAAGGCCCGATTTATCGGTGTCGACGGTAGCATGCTAGCCCCGCTGGTCGTAGTGGACATTTACCAGATATTTCATTCATGACTGTCATACCTCTTTTTCGTATTTATCTTCATCATTTAAACTTTTTATTCTATTCTAATTTAAAAAGTTCTTGTGACTATTTCATTAATGCTCTTTGGAGAAAAGTTTTCAATATACGAAAGGAATACAGTCAGATATCAGTCCGATATTCCACTTATGTAGGTTTACTTTATTTATTTACTAGCAGCGGTTCGTCGAAATGTCTCAATAAAATATAGCCTTTCGCCTTCCTGATGAGGGAGGGTATTAAATGTGAAAATATTTTTTCTGAACCGACGGTATTTTCCAATATTAGCGCAATTAAACAAAAATAAAAAACAAAGAATTTGTACCTTTGCACAAATCTTTTTTTTTTGCTAAGTTTATAAAATGTATTTTTTATAAGTGTGTACATAAATTGTGAAATAAATAAATAAAAAAGCTGGCCTAATATTTTCAAGCAATATTTTCCTTCAAATACATTGAAGTATAAGTAAAATAGAATACCTATTTCTTGGTATCGTTATTATTTTCTAGTAATTGCGATGTCAAGCCAATTAAATTCAATTAAGAAAATAATTATAATAACCTCTTATATGTATAGTCCGTTTCGGTTTGGTTAACAATCACACAACTGCTTCAAGATAAGTGTGTACCAGAAGAAGCAGCAACTATTCTGAGCTACTAATGCTTAGTTGCAGATCCTTTTTAAAATCCATTCCGAAGTGGGTAAGGTTTATTTAAAATACTCAAAATTCCCTTCAATAATATCAAAGTCCATAATAGAAACATTATGTAAAAAGATTCGTTAAAAGTAACTTTTGAAATGAGCCCTTGTGCTTGTGCGACTCCTCCTCGACTTAAGAGTTTCTAAAGTGGTACAAGATTCTTATGAAGTTGGAAATAATGTAACTTTATTCAAATCTTTACTGAAAAGAAAAGTTTTTCAAAAATTCATTACATACTAAGTGTTTGAGTCATGATTAAAACTAAAGAGAACTGAACACACGTTGAAACTAAACAAATTCCATAGTATGTATATGCATCGTTTACTTTGTCGTAGGCACTTTCTGTTGATTGTCTTAAGCAATCCTGGGGGCAAGATAAGTACCTTCGACTTGAGAAATACATTTTCATTTTGTACTTACTTTAATTGCAGCCCGAGCTTTTCTTTAATTTATGTGAAGAACTTGAAAGCGCATTATTGTTTCTCACAATGAAGATGTAGACAATGTTGTGCATTTTTTTTATAATTTTCAACCGACTTCCAAAAGGAGGAGGTTCTCAATTCGTGTGTATGTTCTTTTGTTTAGTGTCTTTGTTACACAATTTTATAGACATTTATGACTTTTAAGTTGAGTATTTTTATTTCATATGAATATGATAGAGGATACTTCGGAGGGTGGTGCCGTATAAATTTGATCGAAATAGATTGAGTTCTTTTTAAAAAAATTATACTTTCGAAAAAAATATTTCAATACGTATAAACCAATAGGGTGATTGTACCTAAAGGCGGGTCCAGACGAGTGTAACGTGTAATGTAAGATTACGTGTAATTTAGCATCAACAGTGTGGACGGCACACGAACTCAAAGCGAATTGTGTACGCGAAACGATTTAAAAGCGTTTCCACTCAGTCACTACGAACAGGGAGGTCGTGATAGCTGGTGCGGTTTTTATTTTCATGTATTTACTAACTGAAGACCTTTTCCGGAACTATGACTCTTCTTTACTTTTTCTTTTTCTCTTCGATGTGAAGCAAGCAAACTTATCATTTTGTTCTTGCATTCTTCTATATCTCTTCCCAATGAATGAGCAATATAACTCAAAGCATCGTGTTTCAGATATTTTTTAAAGAAATACGGGTTTTTTGGATCCCAAATATCTGGTTTTTCTTGATACAAACTAATAAGTTCAAGCTATTGTTCGTCACTCCACATCTTGAACGTACACACGACACAACCGTCACGAACGCCGTCCAAACGAGCACTGCGAGCGCCTTTGTGTTCGCGCGAAAAACCGACAGCCGATGGATCAACCGCGAGCGGCACGCGAGCGTTACATGTAATGCTTGTAGTGCCGTCCACACGTAGAATTCACGGTGGATTACATTACACGTTACACTCGTCTGGACCCGCCTTTGATGATCTAATACTTCAGCCAAAGCTTCGACTAGGATTTAAAAATGTAAGTGAAGTCGGTTATTTTATTGCTCTGCATTCGTTGATTATCAGTATTGTCTATTATTTCCCTCTTCGCTTAACGGGTCAATGTGAAAATAAATTAATTTGAAAATCTCGAATTTGAAAGGATATTAACTTTCCTACAGGATATACTATGTAATGTTCTTCTATATTCATATAATATACATCGTATCAATGAAAGGACGTAATACCTGAGAAATTTCAACAATTTTTATTAATAAACAGAATATGTTTTATCACGAAAAATTTTCGCTGATTATTAAAGAAGTTATTTGCTTTTTTTAAATTTCTGGTGAATTTGCGCTATAATTGAAATAAGGACGTATCTTACTTCAGTGGCGTAGTTAATTGAATAAAATAGATTCACTTAAATATTTAACGCGGTTAAATTGAAATATTATTTTTGATAAAATGTTTTTATTCATGGAATGGATTCCAGTCGCGATTCTTAACAAACTTCTTTTAGGTTTTGCGTCCTTTCATTACCAGGATTATTATATTTTTTTATTATTAATTTGTATTTTTATAAATTAACCTTAAATAATAATTAAAATTCCTTAAAAAAAAAGTCTACTACACCCAAAGATTTGTAAAACTTAGTACTTATCGCACAACGAGTAGGTTTTTGCAGTCAGAGCAAGAATGTAATTAACAAAATACTTATGGAGCCGAAACCGAAATCCGACTGGCTTTTTAAAAATGGGTAATATACGAAACAGAAACAAAAAAAAATGTTAATCAAAGAAAGCCCTTTTATTCGAATATTGTGTGTTGTTTACAATGATAAAATAAATAATTCTATATTTCTAAGTATGTAATAAGTTGCCTTTCAATAGATTATAGTACATTATGATATAAGTGCGGTAAGTATGTCATACGACGTTTTATAACATATTTACGAGGAAATACTTTCGACTTTTTACTCATATGGCCATCTGAGCGTCTTTTTAGAAATGCTAGTAAGTTGGAGTATGACTTGATATCAATACCATGGTTTGTTTTCATAGTGCTTTTTGGCATTGAATAGTAGCACCACAATGAGCTTGATTTATATTTATGAGAAAGTTCCATGAAATAGGCTAAAAACACATTTTGTGTAAATGAATTTGCATTTTGGCTTGTTTTCCTTAAGATGAAATTTTGATAGGCTTGTAAGTATCTATCGGTCGATTTTTCAGGCAAGAGGCTTAGATTTTTAGACGGAGTATCTTAAAACTTTATTTAAAAAAAACACGTGCGTTTGTAATATAACTATTTTTGTACTTACTGTTTTGTATATTCCATTGGTTTTGTTAATAGTTGTCCTACATCTTAAGGCTTATTTTGTTACATTTTTAATATTGTTTTATAGTATTCCTGTTATTTTTTATTTTATAGCTGCAAATGTATCTATTGTGAACTATTATGAAATGTAAATATTATTGTTTACCTTTCAACTCTAAATTTGTCATGTACAGCCTGCAACAGAATAATGTATACCACCATCTGACGTCGCACGCACACGCGCGTTCATCCATACTCACTCACACCAAGAAAGTCACCCAATCCAAGCATAATAAGTGGACGTGCTTACGCACACACGCACACTGTGAAAATACTATACTTCTGCTGATTCATTAATTTGTTAAACTCGTTCTTAGCTACTCTCAAGTCTCACATGACGAGCTATATGGATGAATAGCAGGCAGACAAGATAATATGATGCTAATTTCACAACTTCAAGTCATAGCGTCCATGGCCTAGCGGTTTAAGTGTCTAGAAATGAGATCAGGACAGGTCAGGTATCGAATCCCACAAAAAACTGTGATTTCATATTCATTTTTAGAGATTGAAAGAAGAAATATATATTACAACTTTTTTGATGTTTTTTATTAAGTTTGAATTTGAAGTAGCTATTATTAGCGTAACTATTCGAAATAACAACGATGCCTCATTTCTTAAGACAAAATAAGTGGAAGACCCCGATTATCTTTTATTGTGTTGCTAGATTTATTTTTAGCTTGTCATATCTTTAGAAAAAAAAAGTTAAATCTACCCTCTATTATTTAATATTGTGTAGTCGTGTTTCTAGATGGTTTGCATTCGTCATTACTTGTTACTACTATCAGATTGTTGTGCCCAAATGAAATTAAAAATGAATTATCATTTAACATTGCTGCAGAGAGCTGAAATCATTGTTTCATTCGATCAATACTTTTCTATCAGGGGAATTGCACGTCGATTGATGATATTTGTAAGTTTTAAGTTAATTATTATTCTGACTTAATCCTTGTATTAAACGTGATCGTTCTTTCTATGTTGATAATTTTATTTTCAGAGAAAAACAGTGCAACTATCTGTTTGTCGTTAAGAGGAACCGGGGGATATATCCATTTTTACCCACTCGTTCGACGGCCACCACATATGATGTGAGTTTGCAAACTGTGTGACGACATTTGAAAGCAAGCAACATATATTGTTACAGGTAAATAAAGAAGTATATAATCCGACGTTATATATACAATATATTATAACTTAAAATGAATTAACTTTCTTAAGCATGCAATATAATTTGTTTAAACTTCAAGAGAACTTAAGTTTATTTATTCATTTACAGGCTAGCAAAAGAGATATTGATGAACGAAAGCAATATTTGGAATTTGATTCGTCTAGCAATGTAGTTATTTTTACGGATAAACGACATTCAAGTCGGACAAAGATGGCCGTAAAATATTATGGAGGAGAAAATGCCAACGTTATGATGCTCGAAACACCCTACCTGTTAGTTAAAGCGGCCGCATTAAACGCCATCGAGAATTTGTGGGGTCAAATGATTTTAAATTGGGATTCATCACAAGTGAGGTCCAGAGCCAAATTAGAAGGGCGGGTTATTTCAACTTGGGAGATGATGAGAGGATCTGCCTTGTGCTGGAATTTAGTTGACAGTATGAGATCTCGGTTGCAGCAGGTCATAGACTCCGACGGCGCTCAAATTAGCTATTAATAAAATAGTGAGGTAATAGTTGTCTTTTAAAAAGTAGATAATCCAGAGTGAATGATGTTATTGTTGATTAGCTTAGAAATAAGCTTAGCTTAGCTTATTTATAGTTTCTGGCTAATAACATGTTGATTCATATTTACAATGGAATTATTACTTCAATTATATAATAAGTTCATAAGCCAAGTGACAGAAAAATTAAAGTGAGAACTGTCATTTAAATCTTTCAAATAACAACTATTACCTAAACTATCATTGTTTTTAAAATTAATCGTTTAATAAATTTGTGAAATAAAAATTCCTGGTCAGGCGCAACATATTGTGAAATGCAAAAAATAAATAATTATCTGGAAAAGATTGTGTTGTTTTAATTAGTAGTTTTTACCTGCACCTTATTTTTCGATTGCTTGCACTATATGTAATGTATTGATTAATTAGAATATAAATATAATTAGAATATAGAACATAAAAATTATATTTATATCATTTTAAATTATAATAAATTATTTAAATATTTCTTAATTTAAATGAATATAAGTATATTAAGGTTTATTGATGAATATATCTTCATTCAATTTGAACAAAAAAAAGATATTGAAGATATATCTTTAAACATTATTAATTTAACAATAAAAAAGACATATTAATATAGCAACGGAGAAAAAAAAAATGCAGACCTTTCAGAGTTCTATAATATAAAACAATAATCTGCACATTATACGGCTGACATAGGCTCGTCGAAGTACTGAAACTAAAGATCTATACATCCGTGTAGTTATATTATTTCTTGTTGTGACACGATGTAGTTGGTTAGCTTAGTTAGAATTGATCTTTAGTTGTGTGCGTACGACTGGTGGTCAACGTTATTCTGAGTCTTCCGCACACATACAACGCGAATGCATATTGTATGTGTGCGTGCGTCTGGGGTGGTATACATTATTCTGTTGCAGAGTGTACCTAGCGTATGTCACTTTTCAGCACAGATAATTTATAAACTATTAGTATGTTTTATATTCATTTCTTTTTCAATTAATTTTTATATTATTACTTTAATATAAATTATATTGAGACTTGCACACTTAGAATCAAGAGAAGTATCAGCTCCACTTTTACCATACCACCACCGCTGCTCCAGAGACTAAAACCTCCTTGTTAATAGAAGTGACAGCCGCTGGCCGATGAAAGAATGGATGCCTCTCAAAAATAAATAAATTTACGAGCTGTCGAACGAAATGGAGCCTATATAAGGAGTGGCGAGCTGAACTCGTGGTCGGCTTTTGAAAATAAAACACCGAGGAGAGTACTTGGAATTGAAGAAAAATATAAAAGTAAATCATAACTACATAATCTCTTGGAGCCGCTATATAACTTTATAAACCCTTGGAGCTTAAAATCCTGGAAACTGCTGTACATATAAATATGGGAAAAATCTCAGTGTTATATTTAAACAAATCCTAGTGGACTGTAAGTGTAAAAAGTGTTTTTATACCTACTTGTAACTTTTTTTTTGTAAATATATAAACTTTAACTTTATCCTTTATTTCTTTAACCTTTTTCTTTTAAATAGTAGGTTACTTAGGCTATTACTTTAGGTAACACTACACGTTTTACATTACATTATTGCACAAGTACGTAATGAGATACATTACGATATTGAAATTGGTGTAATTAAAACCACTTTACGAGCAAATATATTTAAAAAAATTACCGAACGAATTATTTTTAAAAAACCCTTTCTCTTCGATTTTCTGTAGTGTAAGAGTTTTATTGTAGAGTGATAATAAAAAAAATAAAATTGTTTATTTGAGTTCTTGTGTCTCTTAAATTAAATTAATTAATTAAATTAAATAATAAGAGTTGACAGTTTGATAGTCAACTCTGATTATTTTCATACTTAAGTTTTACATTATGAATGGTTTGTTGCTACATTTCTGAAATAAGTGACATAATACGCCTCAGCTATCCAAGACTTTGTACAATGTATTAATTTATATCGTACTTATTCTCTTCTACGTAGTGTTTTTATAAGAGCACAACACCTGTTTTAGATGATATTTTGCCTTAAATTAGACAGACAAAAGGCTTTCTAAACTAAACTTTTTTTTCTAAACAATGTGCAAGCTACTTGGAATATTCGCCCTGAAACACTTTTTCTTTTTTTTTTGATGAAATTGGCGTGAGGGTAACTAAAAGAGGACTACTGGAATTAATTCTTCTATCACAGACGTCCAGAACTAAATAACACGACATCGTCAATATTATACAACAAGGTTTTTTTTAGGTTTTTATTTAACTCTTGTTATTTATCACCATTTCTAAGATATTACTACAGTCCTAATATGTATAATATGAATAACATCATATTATGTTAAAATATTTATTTTTTATAAATAAACCTGCTCAATTGAAAAGCCTTTTTCTATATCCCACAATCTAATCAAGTTTTAAAATTATTTTTTGAAAAATTTTCAGACCATATTTAGTTAATTATTCCCATCATTATTAAAAAAGACGTATTAATCAAAACAATCGGACTCAGTTTAATTACTCACATCAGACACCCGATAGCTGCCAAATACAACATTAAACTTATAGCAAACTACAGTGTATCCACTTGTATATTTAATATCATAGAATTACCTTGCCCTTGAGAAAATTCTTGAAAACTCGAACCAAATAGCATGCTAATTTGTAAAGTTTTTATTTGGACACATGTACGGTTTCGTAACGCTTAGTTCAGAGCGCGAGCGAGACGTGCTCCTCGCTACGAGTTACCGCAAAGACTAACTTGAGTATGAATTGCAGCGACTACGAGCTACAAGTGCTACGTGTCCTGCTACGGTGGGTAGAAGTGTACGGTATTTTATTGTTTAACATAATAGCATAAAATTAGCATTCATTGTAAAGTTAAATTCGAAAATGTTTTGTTGCAAATTAAAACTTTTGAGTTTCGTAACTGAGTAAATTGTAAAGTTGTCATTGCAATTTGATCACGGTTTCGTTATTATCACAGCTCTTTAGTTAGATATAAAATTATTATTAGATTTCTGGAATTGATGGTCTTCGGAAACGATTTTTGATACAATCAAAACTTTTTTTTGATGATTTATTATTTGGAGAGTACAAGCAAATGGTTCAACAAAAGATCTTTTATCTGAATTTTGCAGTATATTATTTAACATTTGAATATAGATAAAGACACGAAACGTTGAATTAAAACGTTAAATATAAATACGCCATAGACTCTGATTAGAGTATTTAATATACCTAATTTATTGAATCGTGAAGACTACAGAAAGCATTATAAATTGATTTTTACGATAACAGTTTTGTAAAGCTCACTACTTTATGATAGCTGTGTAACCAAAAACCACCAACTTTAATAATTACATATGTTTGGTATTAATATAATTGGTAAGACATTATTCATTACCTATTAGGCCTGAAGTTAAAAGCTACACTTAGCTCGCATATAATCATTTTCTTCAAAGGCTGGATGGAAATATTCAACTACATTTTACTGGTTGCTTATATTATGAAGAAATCGAAATGATTGTTTCTATTAATTGAGTTACTATACGTAATATTTGTGAATCATTTCATTACTAACCGCAACCGATGGAGCCTTAAACTTGCAGTTGCAGACTGTGCGTTGACGTTAATAATTATATCATCATCAGCGTAAGCTAGGAAGGTTCGCCACACCGTTTCCTTCTGCGTTAGTCACATCCAGCGTTTACCGATAACCTTTACCCGTCGGTTTAACTAACGAGAACCTTACTGCCCTAACCAACCATTTTACGAGTTTATACCCTGCCCATTGCCGCTTTAGCGTTGCAATCTGGCTATATAGGTTACTTTAGTCTGCGTGAAATGGAATGCTAGAAATGAAGAAATATTTCTGATTCGATTCCGCAAGGAAACAAAAAAAGAATCAAAAAGCGTTCGCCCTTCCCATAGCCCCTTAAGCGACTTAGCTTCTTTTATAAGGCCCCATAGTTAGCGACTATATCTGTCACACTGTTTAAATATCTTTAAAGGACTATGTTTACCGAACAAACTTTTTGTCTTTTATACACATGACTCACCTCCACCATTATACTTAACATGTATTTCAAATCTTGAATGCTTATTTCAATTATACATTGATTCAAATACTTTCATAATATTATTACCCAAGCGATTTGTTTAATGTTTAATTATAATTTCGTCATAACCTCCTACTTACCTCCTAATGGTACCGATAAAGCGAATGTTTACATAATATCAATGATTGATTCTTTATTACCCTAACACAATGTTTCAATGGCCTCATGAAATCTAATGAATTGTATTGTGAATCCAGTCATGTAAAGCCAATTAATCGGCGGCGGTTTAAATAAATGTTTTCACTTATTTCATCATGTTACATTGCGTGTGTTTTTAAAATAATATTTTAAGCAGCTTTTAATTGAGCCGTATTCGACATTACAATCTCTAATTTTAAGTCTTTTCAATGGATGTATGGATGTTTGTTCCTCAATTTTGATAAAATGCACAAAAATAGCATATGGTCCGAAATAGCATATAGGGAACTTTTATCTCGAAAGTATACTTATATTACTGGTTTTAACATCAAGGCCTTGAAATTACTTAACACATTTTTGTTTTTACGTTATATTGCTAAAGTAACTCCATCTAATAGTATAGCTTTGCAGCGAAGACCACCCCGAGACCAATTGTTTTCAGAAATTGTGAATCTCAGTTTAAGTGAAGCACTGCAATGTTTAATAATAATTTGAAGTTTTTGCATTTAAAAACCCTTAAATAATTGTCATCATCATCACAACTCTTTGTAATGAGCCCACTGCAGGGTATAAGTCTCTCCCTGGATGACGAGGAGGTATAGGCCATAATCGACCAAGCTGGCCCAGTGCTGGGTGGTGGATGCCAGATTTTTTAGGGCGCCAAAATGGCTTCTGACAAACCCTAACGACTACTGTATACAAGTATACAACACCCGGGACCGACTGCTTAACGTGCCCTCCGAAGCACGGAAGTCGTCGTGAGAAATGAATGGTCGGCGGTCACCCATCCAAGTACCGACCGCGCCGAACGTTGCTTAACCTGTGATATCGTATGATACACACAGTAACCACGGCGCTACGACGACTTCATGACGGACTGAAAAAATGTGTAAAATTAAAATTACATTTCTTATTTAACACATTTTTTTTATAACTGGTTTATTGTATTTAAAAAATGATAAGATTGTTGTTCAATAAAGACTCTAAATCTAATCTAAGGTCCATATTGGAATGAGTATAATCTTCATTAAAATTTATATTTCCATCGTAAGAAGATTCCTTATTACAACTTACAAGGTTAATAAAATAAGAACAAAACTAAAATATCTTTGTTGCTAAGTTACGCAAAAAAGTAAAGGCAAGCTAAGCAGTCGCTCATGAATATTGTATACTTGTATGCAGTAGTCGTTAGTTATATCAGAAGCTTTTACAGCGCCTTAAAAATTCTGACATCTATACTCAATACTCAATACTCAATACTTTATTGCAAATATAATTTTACAGATGTCAGTTTATAATAATAGTTGATTTACAATAATAATTAGTAAAATTATGCACCTAATTTAGGTATTGCAATGCGGGAGAGGACATTTGTAGTCATTTTAAATTAGATATATTGTTTAGATAGAAAAATTATTCGTCAATTAACTTATACATTTGTGTCTAATTCATTTAAATTTGTCAATTAAGTATTCATTGGTCGTGTAATAACATTTTTTTATTAGGAGTTGTTTTAGTAAGAGAGTGAATCTTTTGTCATTGATTTCATGTTTGATATATTCCGGTAAATGATTAAATAGTTTTATAGTCATAGATAGAGGACCAAATGAATGTATTTTTAAATGAGACATTGGTTGTAATAATTTATTTTTCCGGGAAGGTCGAAGGGTGTATTTACTTTCCGCTTCGTCACGCTTTTTATACAATTCGGGATGTTTTCGGACGAATTTGCATGCTTCAAATATGTAAATGCATGGTAGGCTGAGAATTTTGTAACTTTTGAAGAAAGGTTTACAGCTGTCATCATTCTGAATATTAGCCAAAATTCTTACAAGTCTTTTTTGTGCAATAAAAACGCAAGAGACTTCGACAGAATTTCCCCATAAGACAATTCCGTAGTTTAGCCAGGAATGTGCATAAGCGTAGTAAGTGGTAAGAGCCGTTTTAAAATTAGTTGTTTTTTTAATTTCTCTGAGTGCATATGCGAATTTCGCTAATTTTAATCTTGTTTTATTTACATGATATTTCCAATTAACGTGAGAATCGATGTCAATTCCTAAAAGGTTAAACTCATTTACTTGGTTAATTTTTATATTATTATATTTAAAATCAATGTCAATATGTTTTTTTTTGATAAGGGTGGAATGTCATTATATTAGTTTTATTAAAATTTATATTTAAGTTGTGGTCAAGAAGCCATGTATCTATTTTGTCAAAAGTAGTATTTAGTATGTCCGTTACGTCTAATATAGTTTTACATGGAACAAGCAAAGATATGTCATCCGCGAATAAAATGCATGGGGTATTAACGGTTTTTGGAAGGTCATTTATATAAATAAGAAAAAGTAAGCAACCCAGTACGCTACCTTGGGGAATAGACGCGTTTATCATGTTACTTTTAGATCTAACATTTTGAATTTCACCGGTCAAATAATTAAAATGTTCTATTTCTGTATATTGTTGTCTATTTGTCAGGTACGATTTAAACCACTGGTGAGCGGTGCCTCGAACGCCTATGCTATACAATTTATTAAGCAGTATATTATATTGAACTTTGTCATACGCTTTTGTCATATCAAGTAGGATACCTATTGCATAGTCTTTGTTATTTATTATGTTTAAAGCTTCTTGAATATATTTATAGACTGCCAAACTAGTTGAATGTTGTTTCCTAAAACCGTTTTGGGAATCGTCAAAGATCTTATATTTTTCGCAGAAGCTGTAGACACGGCCATACATAGCTTTTTCAAATATTTTAGCATCAGTGGGCAGAAGAGCAATAGGGCGAAAGTTATTTGGGTCCGTTTTTTTATTTTTCTTATGTATTGGTTTTATAAGGGCTATTTTTAGTTTGTCAGGAAAAATACCTTCACTAAACGATTGATTTATTAAGAGGCAATATGGCAACGTAAGTAGTTCTGCACATTGTTTAACCAAAAAGGGTGGTATTTCATCAACACCGTGACTTTTCTTATTTTTCAAATTTTTCAGTATTTTATAAACTTCCGCGTACTGAACAGGGCCTAAGTAAAGGGAGTTCTCCGTGGGGGTCAGCACTTGTCGGCCGCGCGGGGGCGCCGCATGTGCGGGGGAGCACTCCTCGCCTATAGACGCGAAAAAATTGTTGAATACATTTGCTATGCGTTTAGGTTCCGTTAATAAAGTGTTGTTTATTTTGATTTTAATATTATCTTTTTCTTTTAAATTTGTTTTGTTTGTACGTTCATTTATTATTTTCCACATTGTTTTTATTACATTGCTAGAATTTTTTATTCTATTTTCATAATTTTTTCTTTTTGATGCAAGAACAACTTGTTTCAGTAATTTAGTATATTTTTTATAATGTTGGTAAAGTATTTTATTGTTATTATTTAATATAAATGATTTCAATAATCGTTTATTTTTACATGATGTTTTTATGCCGGCTGACAACCAATATTTTTTAAAATTTGATTTTAAATTTATGTTTTGTTTCGGTATATGTTTGTTTAATGTACTTAATATTATTTCATGAAATGTGTTATAATTTTCATTTGTATTTTTATCTTCTGTTAATATATTTTTCCAATCTATCTGACTTATTTCTGATTTAAAAAGTTCAATATTGGTTTGATTGTAAAGTCTTTTGATAGTGTGCCATTTAATTTTTTTATTACAATGTAGTAATTTTAATATTAAAATTGGTGCTAAATGGTTTGTGAATCCTAAATCTTCAACTACTGTGTGGATGTTATCTGTAAAATTTGAAAAAATTAAGTCGAGACATGTTGAGGAAGTTTCGGTTATATGAGTTGGTTGTTTAATGTGTTGTATAAATTTATGTTCAGACATAAGTTCTAAAAGTTTAATTGATTTTTGATTATTTTTTAAAATATTGGTGTTAAAATCACCTCCAATGATTACCTTTGACTTAGAGTATTTTTTATGTATATATTTTAGTATTAATGTTAAGCAGTCATAGAAAGAATTTTCCTCCCGTGCATTCCAATATAATGATACTATCAAAATATTTTCTTTAATCAAGTAAGTAGCACACGCTTCTAAAACATATTCAATTGACAAATCAGCTATTTCGTGAATTTCTTTACTTTCTATATCTTCACGCAGGAAAATACAAACACCTCCGCCAGGCCTCGTTTCTCGGCAATAGGATGCTGCAGTTTTATAACCGTCAAATTTTATTAAATCTAGTTTAATTTTAGTCAGCCAGGATTCAGTTACACATAGAGCTTGACAAGTTGGGGTTTCTGTTAAGAAACTTTCTATTAAATGCTGTTTATTAAAGATGCTTTGAAAATTTTGATAGACAACTTTAAAAAGTGTTTTTTCGAAAGGAATTTTTTGTTTGGTTTCTCTGTTGGCTAGGTTGATAGTATGATTGGTTATTTATATTTATATTGCTGGTAGGGTGGTCGTTGGTTTGATCTTTCACAGCAGTTATAGTGTTTCTTTGTGGTTCTTTTCTCAATGTATTTGGTTTTCCTTCTATGAACAGTTGGTTATTGTGAATGACTGCGTGAAGTCCTTGCTTGCGAGCCTTGATCATCTCTTCACGCATTTTTTGCCGTTGAAGTTGAGCGTCTCTATCCAAAAACTCTGTTATAGATAACTTGGCCTACCAATCAGCCAACCAATCTACCAACCAGCACATAGCCAGTTTCATGGTTATCATAAAAAGGGTTGAAACAGAAGGGTCACAGGTAACTTTGGCTTAGAGATGCTGTAGACCACATTTTATTCCAAGGCATCAACGAGCTATTATATGGGAACAGCTAGTGGTCATCTATAACTATGCTCTTTAATAACAAATCTTTAATAAATCTTTAATAACGCTAGAGCATCGTTGTAAGGATGCTTGTTTGACAGTATTTTATCGGCTACATTTTGCTGAGCTCTTTTTGACCAAATTGAACCCAATTCTTTTTACCACCGGACTACCAGACGCAGACAGAACTTCCATCCCTATATAGTGGATTTACCAAGAAGACGAACAAAATGCTTTGGTAGTTCCTTTTTGGTACGGATTCTCAAGGTATGGAACTATCTGCCTGCGTCTGTTTTTCCTGTCCACTACAGTCCTGGAACTTTTAAGTGTCGAGTGAATAGGTTTACCACAGATACTTATTACGACCAGGGAAAGGGTTTTAAAGCAAGACACGGTTACATCTTGAGTGACAATTTATTGACAAAAAGAAATAATTTATATACTTAAGTCTACGTGTATAATTAACTTTGTTAGCAATATTTTATCTTATCTAAAATGTAGTAAGTATCTATTAAATGCGCACTGGTCAACATGTATTTATCAAACACGTTTAATAGATATTAATATATTCAATCTCTGTGGGTCACGTCTGAGGACGCCACAGATACTACCCCCTTAAAAAAAATGTAAACACAAAATAACGATTCAATATTCTTACTCTAAAATTAAATAGTACATGACAATATCAAGCAAAATACTATTTCTGTTGACATAATACATATTAGAAATATTTGAAAACCTAGCAATTTATATAGTACTATGATTACGTAAGACCACAAAAACAATTGAGGCGAATAGCTTTAAGTTTGATGCTGCATGTGGTAGACTGCTCTGGTAAAAATTTACCATTCCGAGAAACCGTCTCAAATCTTTAACTGTTGCTGGTTTCGGGAAATCGAAAATAACCTTTGCTTTCTCATCCTTTGGAGTGATTCTTTGGCTCGTTATATGATAACCTAAGAAATCGAGTTCGGTCTTGAGAAATTCGCATTTTCTAGGTTAATAGTTATCCCATGTTCATGGAGGCGTTTTAAAATTATGTCCAGGTGTTGCAGGTGTTCTTCCTTTTGTTTGGATATGGTGTTCCACTTGGCACTTGGAGTTAGATATGTTAGCAGCTGGCTTGGTTATATCTTCATATTTTTCCAGTAATTTTCTTATGTTACTTTTCTTGTGAAACAGTTTCAACGCTCGGTTGATTTGCTCTGATGCTTGTTGCAGGCGTTGTCAGCTCAGTAAATTTCTCAATAAGCTTTTTTCCGTCGTTAAAACTGATATATTTGCCCCGGTATCGACTAAAAACCTCTCGCCACTTTGTAGGTCGGCTAGGATAAGGATGTCGTCGGGGTGAATAGCACAAAGTTCCGCCCTGGTTCGAGCTAATTGTAGAGCCTGTTGTTTTTTTTTCTGGTTTTTCCTGGCACTTTTCTTGACATTTATGTGTCTTTTTCTTGAATCGCTTACGATATTGACCTTGGTTACGATACCTCGATGCACTTCTTGACTTTGATCTTGAACGGAATTCACTGCGTCAATACTTTTTCGTCATCGTTTTCGTCGCGTAGTGCAGCGATTTCAGTTTTCATATGTGTCAGCTGATTTGCAAGTCTAGTGACCTCGTTAACTTCATTACTTATTCAAATATCCGGTCTACCATCTCACTAATTTTTTTGGGTGTTGCGTTTTCTAAAATAGATTGTACTTGTAGTCATCTCTTTGTTTCTGTGCGGCGACTATAGCTTCGAAATGGGTAAACCATAATTTGGGTTGGTCTTGCCAGAAGCGTGGGATACGTTCTGATATGTTTCTGGCCGCAACTTCAGGTTCCAATGTAACAGGATTGACTGGAGCACGTAGAGCCATTTTCCTTTTTATTTCTGGTCCGGTCCTCAAAACTCTTTTTGCTTAATTGGCTGCGTGACTAACTTCGGGGTCACCACTTATTATGACCAGGAAAAGGGTTTTAAAGCAAGACACGATTACATCTTGAGTAACAATTTATTGACAAATAGAAATAGTTTATATAGGTACTTAAATCTACGTGTATAATTAACTTTGTTAGCAATATTTTATCTTATCTAAAATATAGTAAGTATCTATTAAGTGTGCACTGCTCAACATGTTTTTATCAAGCACGTTTAATAGATATCAATATATTCAATCTCTGTGGGTCACGTCTGAGGACGTCACACATATTATAAAATATTATTTAATATAGATAATCTTTTATGTTAATATTAATAAATTTTTTTGCTTTTGTTTAATTATTTGTGATACAGAAAGTTTTTTGTGAGGCTTTACATGGTAAAAAAATATGGAATGTGTATATGTCACTCGGTGACATATACACATTCCATATCTTCTACGAGCTGTACTCGTAAAAAACTATTCACTCGACGCTTAAAAGAACCAGCAGTGCGATGACAGAACTTTATCGATTCGTGTGTTCATAAAAGTTCGTTTAGTACGGAGTCGGTTTTTTTGCAAAAATTGAAATCTAACCACTGCCGTACCACGGGCTTTAATTAATGTGTTCCTTGTTAATTGTAAATGTATGTGAACATGTTGTTTTTATTTATAATTGTAAAATAAATAAATTATAATGTTGCTTACAATATGCAACCAACTTCATAAACACACGAGTCGATAAAGTTCTGTGATTTCACTGCAGGACTATATAATTGCAATCAGGAAAAACAGACATTGGCAATTAGATCAATATCCTGGCGAAACGTACCAAAAAGAAAATAAACAAAACAAAAAACATAACTTCACGCCTATATCCCTTATGGGGTAGGCAGAACGCCAGAGGTTATAAAGCCATCTGATGTCAAGTTTGTCAAAATTTGGAAGCATTATGATGTTGGAGAGAGATTATTGCAGTGACAGGGCGTCAGCCTATTACCCACAAAAGAAACCTCCTATAAAACCTCTGTCCCTTAACTGACTTTTACAGTATGCCCGGAAAGAGGAGCAGCTGGCACATTCTATGTCATTTCTTTGCTCCTATCCAGCATGGAAGAATTGTTTTGAAAATATTTGCTGTAATAAACAAATAAACAAGCAACCTGGCTTTGATGCTTGAAAATCTGTCATCATTTGTTTCGTCATCGTTACTTAGGATAATCGGTCTTTGGACAACTAAGTTCTACGCTTCTAATTGGTAGCTAAAAATTATAGCATATTTTGCACAAGATTGGAGTTGGCCTAGGCCGGACCGGATTCTACCCGGACCGCTAGTTTTGATATCATCTATGTCCAGTAAGTTTTTACGTTTATGAACATCCTTTTGTTGACTAATAACGGTATCCATTTTTAAAAACTGGAGTTCATTGGAGTGGGATTTGGGATTATGAGTATGCTTCTCCATAGCAGTGTGGCGTTTTGGCGAAAAAAGTTGGTCAAAGTTCAATTAAGCGAGAGATTTTAATGTTTCAGTTTTTACGGTTTTTCCTTTTTTATTGGATGCTGCACTGTCTCCAAAAAGCAAGGTGAATTGGTTGAAGTACAACTAATATTTCAATATGGATATGAAAATAAATGTTTTCTTGAAGATGAGAAAAAGATAATATCAGACTTTTTTCTATTAAAGAATAAGGAATATAATTAAAACAAGCTGCGGCACTACTCAGTAAGCCACTTTAAAATTTTCTAAAGGGTTTCAAAAGGTTACTTGAAACTTTAAAAAGACCCACCATACGAATCATGCTCTAATTAAACTTTCGAAGCTCTTAGTTTGAGTAGATATGGAGCGGTATGAAAAATAAATTTAGGACTTCGAACATGGGAAAAGTATGATAATTTAACGATCTTTTGCCAAAAAAAAATTGTTTTTAGTGGTATTGTAATAACATTCACTTCCTTTTTAAATTTTAATGTTAGTATTATTCATAATGACAGCGTCTATACGCACATTTTACGTCTTTAAATTACGAGAACTAAATAATACATCCTGAGACTGCATCAACACTTTATGAATCGTTATTTTTATTTTATTTAGTTTTATTTTCTTTTTGATACACTAAGTAAAACAGGTCTAGAAATTATATCTACCTTTATACCTATTTTATTTTACTTACCTTTAATTTAATCAAATGAAAATAGTTTTTCGCTGTAATAGAACTAGATGTTACAGGCGTTTTATGAATTGAGAACCCACTCAGATATCAAACTACACTAGGTACAGAAAAAAAGCACATAGCTTAGTTTACATATGTTGTTTTCATATTCCCAGCTTCAGACTCCGATGATACCACGTAAACTTTACGCAGAACTTTTGACATTGATTTTAACATCGACAGATATAGTAATATAGATAAGCTTTGTAAAGCTCTGCTGCGTGCAATAACTCTGTAGCTAAAGTTTTGAAATATATACGAATGTATATATTACTAAATCACAGTACAATTTAAAATTCATCATATTAAGTATATTTGCTAAAAGATACAGAAAAATAAGTGCTTGTTTTTATTTTATTAATCTAGCGCCTAAAAACCATTCTAAATATGACGAACCTAGTCTTTTCCTTGAAATATTTCAGATCTGCTAAACTGTGTATAATTTTCAAAACTAATTTTTGTATTCCCGAACCCTCCGAGGATAGTTCAAATCTCTGCTTTCCTCAAAATATCACTTAATAATTGTTTAGTTACAGGATATCTTTATATAACTATGCTACAAGTAATTATTAACCTCAAATTAAAGCAGTAGTCATAAGTAATGAATAGCCATGTTATACAACAGCTGTTAATTTTGAAACACGAAAGCTCAGTAACGTATTCAGACATTGACACAATCAAATATTCCACATAGAATTATCAAAGAACTATAAACCCTACCATACCTAACTAGATTAGGAAAACACGTAATATTTTTGGATAGGTATTCAAAAGGTTATAAAGAATTATTTAATGTTGGAAAATTTATATTGTTAATTGTGGCGTCCTCAGACGTGACCCACAGAGATTGAATATATTAATATCTATTAAACGTGTTTGATAAAAACATGTTGACCAGTGCACATTTAATAGATACATACTACATTTTAGATAAGATAAAATGTTGCTAACAAAGTTAATTATACACGTAGATTTAAGTATATAAACTATTTCTTTTTGTCAATAAATTGTCACTCCAGATGTAATCGTGTCTTGCTTAAAAACCCTTTTCCTGGTCGTAATAATATGTCTAAACAATAGAGAACTATATAACTAATGATAGTTCCGACAGCTGTAATAATAATTCTTATCTAATATTTAATTATGTAATAACTTATTCTTATCTTTGCGTAAACGAGAATAACTTTTTTTTTATTGATTCAATTTTTAAGAACGGGCAGACAAAATCTGAAATTACAAGAGGCTCGATAGTATATCATTCATGAAAATGCTTGAATTGAACACGTTAAAATAAATGTTAAATTGAATATGACTAAAATCGAATAAAAAATATTTCTTGAAATATATACCTATACAAATTATCAATACTTGAACTATCAATACATAAATAACCCCTATACTCACTCTTTTGATCGATCAAAGTTCAAAACTATTGAAATTAGAAAATTTTGTGGTTACGGCCGATAAAATAGCATTTTTTTTCTAACTCAATTTTCATACTGGATGGATGACCTTTGCGATTATAGTAAGGCGTTATGTAAATTTTAAATAAAAGACGACTTTAAGCAGTTTTTTCGTCTATAATGTGGTTGTAAGTTGAAATAAATAAAAAAAAAAACATGAAAAGACGGCTAAAAAATTTTTTTATTAAGTAAAAAAAAAACAAAAAAAAAATTTTGAAAAACCCACGACGCAACTGTTAAAAAGTAATTGAAAAAGAATAAAATAATTTAAAATCCTCCGACTGAAATGATTTATGTGACGAGAGATAATTAACGTGAAAAGCTTTTTTAAAAGTTCACTTGATCTCACACAGAGTCGATCATATTATGAACAACATACTATTCGTTTTTCACGTTAATTATCTCTCATCACATAAATCATTTCAGTCGGAGGATTTTAAATTATTTTATTCTTTTTCAATTACTTTTTAACAGTCGCGTCGTGGGTTTTTCAAAATTTTTATTTTGTTTTTTATTTTAACCTTTTTAAAGAGCATAATATAGGTACCATCAATGATATAGTATATCATTGGGTACCATACATTACATTACACAACACCTCGTTCCTCATCTGCCCTCTAATATCCCCACCACCGCTGGAAAACCCCTGTAGTTTATTTAAATACATAGTGAAGTATTATTGATGAGTTGTTACCGTTAAACCTATTTAAGAACTTTATACCAATCAAATCCAAAGCGATAATTGAAAACGGCATTCAAATCGGACCAATGGTTTGCAAACAAATAATTACTGCAGCGCCCCCTGGTGAGTTGTTACCGTAACACCTAATTCAGAACATGCACCAATCAAATCCAAAGCGATCACTGAAAACAGCATTTAAATCGGACCAATGGTTTTGCAGATAAACGGTAACATTGGTTTGCACAAACACCCTCTCACCCCAAACGCATATACCGTCTCCGTTCCGTCGTGGGTAACAAATTGTGTTAACTTAGAGCAGGGCTCCGAATGAGTAATGAAGGTAATATTTATTTAGTTTAATTTAAGGTACTTTAATCAATATAAAATATCGCGGTCGGTATAAGGATGGGCGACAACAGATCATTAATTTCACCCGGCGACTTCCCTGCTTCGGAGGGCACGTTAAGCAGTCGGTCCCGGGTGCTGTATACATGTATACAGTAGTCAGGGTTTGTCAGAAGCCATTTCGATGCTCTGAAAAATCTGACATCTACCAGTCAGCGCTGGACCATCTTGGTAGATTACGGGCTAAAACCTCCTCTTTACCCAAAGAAGAGACTCATAGTCCAGCAGTGGGCTCATACAAAGAGTTGCAATGATGAAAAAAAATCTGGGAATAATTTTATAATTTTGTTACAATTGAATTGGTTTGGAAAAAAACCTATATCTTCTGATTCCATGAGTACATGGAACTAAGTGCGAAAAAAAAATGTTCAAACTGTTGAAGTAAAGTAAACAATGCGAGCTCATCTAACAAAATAACTCAAGGGCAAGGCCATATTGATTTTTTAACGACATCACGTAATTTTGTATTTATGTTACGTTTAGTACTGTAATTAAGTTTGTATTTAATATTGATAAGTGACAATAAAATAATGTTGCTTTATTTTTTAAACATCTAAACGGCTGATAGGGATAGCCATTGTTAGTTGGTTTTTGGCTTACTATGTTGGTTATTATTTTCATATATTTTAATTCTTCAGTAGGGTTGGCTTAGAATATAGCCTTACTAAGCCGAAATAAGCACTTAGTAAAAGGCGACTAATCCGTGTGACTACTGCTTGGGGGTAGGATCCCGTTAGGGTAGAGCAGGCCTTACTTCATATAAAATTACCTAGTCGGGTCATAAGTTCTGTCAAAACCTCATATTTTTAATTTTCGAATACTGGCCAGAAATACGCTTACTAATTTTAAAAATAGAACGGTTGCGATTGTTGAAAATAAAAAAGAAATTATATTTTATTCATTTTCAAATATGGAGTGGTCGAGTAAAGAAGATAGAATCGCGGTTATCGCGTTGCACCGCTGCGGTTACGCGCCAAAAGAGATTTTCAATATTCTACAAAAATTGAAAATAACGTTACGGTTCGTTTATCGTACTATTAAACGATTCACTGAAGAATCAAGCTTCGAAGATCGTAAAAGAAGCGGCCGACCTCGCACAGTTAGGACACCAGCGGTCATCAAAGCAGTGAAGGCGCGAATCGAAAGAAATCCCGTGCGTAAACAGAAAATCCTAGCTCACCAGATGGGGCTAAGCAGAACCACGGTCAAAAGAGTGCTAAATGAAGACCTAGGACTACGAGCTTATCGTAAAAAGACCGGACATTTCTTAAACGAGCGTTTAAAAAAAATTAGGCTAGAAAGATCCCGCGCTTTGTTACGACGGTACGCGGGAAAAAAATACCGCGAAATTCTTTTTTCGGATGAAAAAATTTTTGACATTGAAGAAAGCTATAACAAACAAAACGATAAGGTGTATGCCCACAGTAGTGAAGAAGCGAGCGCGCGTATTCCGAGGGTCCAGCGTGGCCATTACCCTTCCTCATTCATGGTTTGGCTTGGAGTCTCATATTCAGGCATAACTGAGGTGTTTTTCTGTGAAAAAGGTATGAGAACCAGTGCCGTGGCTTATCAAAATACTGTCCTGACAAGCACAGTGGAACCTCTTTCTCAAACAATGTTCAAGAACAGACATTGGACTTTCCAACAGGACTCTGCACAGGCTCATAAGGCACGAAGCACGCAAGACTGGTTGACCGCCCGCGGAATTGACTTTATCCGGCATGAAGACTGGCCATCTTCTAGTCCAGACTTAAACCCACTGGACTACAAGATATGGCAATATTTGGAGGAGAAAGTCTGTGCTAAACCTCACCAAAATTTGGAGTCTCTGCGAGCATCTCTGGTTAAAGCAGCGGCAGAAATAGATATGAATGTGGTGCGTGCAGCGATCGATGACTGGCCGCGTAGATTAAGGACATGTGTCCAAAATGGGGGAGGGCATTTCGAATAATGTAATTAAAATTATATTGTACATTTAATAACCTTTCATTTCATATATAATTTTTAAGTAATTGTCTAAAGGTGTATCAGTAATAACATTAAAAGTTTTTGACAGAACTTATGACCCGACTAGGTATATACTTATCAAATCCAATTTATTTTATTTGATTCAAAGATGGTTTTTATGCTGTACTGTAATATAAATTTCAAAGAAATCTTGAGATTGAGTTAAAGTTTGAATTGGAAACCACTTTAATTTATTTTAACCTAAGATAGCACAAAGCTCCCAAATGAAGTATGAATAGATGTCACTCACCCCGGTTTGTGGCATAAGACTAAGTGAAGCTCCATAATGAAGTGCTTGTGAGAACAATCCGTCTCAAAGACTCCTATATGTCATTGGGATGATCGTCGTAAGACAACATTCTGTATTGGGAAAAGCCGTAGAGTATCTGGTTTATAATGAGCCGTTTTGTTAAAAACGATCCCCGATATTATTTTATTCCTTCTATTTATTGTCATCTAAATACATCTATTCTTTTGTAAGGTGGTAAGAAAATTAAAATAAAGAGAAAATATGATGTCAGTTCGTTATATAACACAAAGAGATTTTTAGTATAATATTTCAATGTTTACATGCCCTCTTCAAATAGAATTATGATGATTGACACCGTTATATGAAACGGCTACTTTAATATATATGGGTAAATCAATAAACGTTAGTGGAAAATGTAGTGCACAACACCCATTTTCAAGAACTACACGGCTAACTAAACGGTTCTTTGGCTGAAACGATTCCCTATTCATTTATTTGTTTGTTTATAATTAATAGTAAGTGTATTTTTTATTCAAGTCAAAGCAAATTATACTTTATTTTACTTATATTTATAAATACATTTACATTAACAAATTTCGAGAAAGTTTAAACAAGAAGTAATGAACTCTTCTAAAATCATTGTTTACAAGTCAAGGACTTTTATCATCAATGCATTCAGATATTTTATAATGCACCACAAATTAGAAGGATATTTGGTCCACTATTAACACAATTTTGTATTACAGTATCTTTTGTATTTAATATAACAACATGTAAATCTTCAATCTTATTCGCAACATTATAATAATATGTGTACATTGTTGACCCATGAATCTGTGAGTCAGTTTGTGAAATCTTATATGTATTAAAACCGGCTAGTTTAAATTTATTATTTCACATATAAAATTTGCGAAAATATTGGTTAGCAAACACGAGAATACTAATAAAACTTCTCATTAAGTGACACTCCTGAACAGAGGTTGTAGATTGCACGAATAGCCCGTTTCTGTAAAAATATAGTTTCAATATCATAATGTCGGCCCTATAAGTGATCATTAAAGTAAGCAGTGCGGTTGAAATAATATTGGTTTCTGAAAACAAGTTCTACTGTTGTGCATGATAGCCAAAACTTTGGGGACTAATACTCCATATTCCAGGGAATGGTCTCGTTTGCTGAACACTTGAACAGCATCGAGATAATTAAAATACTGGAGAAGTACCCATTACTACTACTCTAATTCTTTGCAGTTTAAAGAGTTCATAATAATTTTAAAAGTATTTTTTTAAATGTTGGACGTCGTTGCATTGTAAAAATGTTATTACTAATTAATGCGAACAGTGGATTGTTTGCTTAATTAATCTTCAAAACGTATTTAGACTCAATTTACTTTTACTGCTACAAATAATTTCTCAATCTTAGACTAATACTAAATGTATTCGGCTTATTTAAAATTTAGCTCTCACTCACTGTATCTCTTAAAGTTTTGTTTATTTGTCTGTACATGTGCTAGTGTACATATTTGCACATACATGTTTGCTAAATGTTCGACCTAAAATTAATTAAATTGGGATTAAGCAAACAGGCAAGTTCCATCCTTAAAAAATATAAATGTAGGTAACATTTTCTGATATTCTCAAGGATAAAATCACAATAATCGTACTCTTAAAACTTTTGAATAAACAATAGCACCATAAAAAATATGAATACTAACAATTCTTAAAGCTGTAAAATATACAATTTAAAATACCCCTATTAGTTAATTTCATTTCTAATTACTAAAGTGTTCTGGGCGTTTGATTAACAGCTTTTTTAAGCTCGTTAAGATTGTAAAATGTGGAGTGTTACAGCCTGAATCCACTGAGCGTGTAATTAAGGGTGAGATTTATGTAATTATTTTGAACTAGAAATTTAACCACCCACTTGTTGTCGGAATAACTAGGGTGCTTAAGATACCTGAAGTGAAGTAAAATAATTTTTATAGAAACTTTATTATTCAATTATTCAATGTAAAATGTTAGGTGAGATATATTAACTTTTATTGACACAATAATATTGGTGATGTCCGATTAGTTTTAGGCTCCCTTTAGGCTGCAAACTGGTCGGCAGCGACAGCGAGCGCAACAGCGAGCGCGACAGCGGCGCGGGCAGCGAAGGGCAGTTCTCGAAGGCAGCTTTCGCTCTCGCTGTCGTCCAGTTTGCAGCCTTGGGCTGCCGAACCGCGATTTCCGCGACACGATAGAAAGTATTGAGTTTTTATGAAACCGCGACAAATCGCTCGAGCGCCTGCTGGCGTAGAGAACAGCCCGTCGTCGCGTCGCTGCCCAGAGAACGCCCGCTGGCGCGGCGTAGAGAACGGCCCAGATTCCCCGCGTCGCTGCCCGCGTCGTGGTCGCTCTCGCTGCCGCTGCCGTCCAGTTTGCAGCCTTAGGGTTGAGTGCAGTGGAGGCGGCGATGCGGCAACTCGCCCCGCACTTCGTCAAACCTTTGTTATTTTATTTTTATTTTGTATTTTGAATATTACGAGGTATTATGATTTTACCCTCGAAAAAGCACTCTTATTCGCTGAGTTTTCGAGGACTCTCATCTAATTCCATAATATGTTTTCATCTTCGACCTTATTGTCACTCACTCACTCACAGATAGAGATCAAATGCGAGTTACTTAACCGATTAATAACAATAAAGATGTAATGTTATATCTCAATATCGTCCTATAATTTTGTTACACTTGAAATTTCTGTACTGACTTTTGAACTTTTTTTATCTTGATGAACCCGCTTTTGACCCCGCATTGGACCTAAATATTATGTTTAAAAAAATGGCCTTAGTTTATGACGCTTCATAAGTTGATATTTCCTATAACTTTTAAGAGTTATACAAGAAAAACATACATACATAACTTCACGCCTGTATCCCTTATGGGGTAGGCAGAACATCAGAGGTTATAAGACCAACTGATGTCACGTTTGACTAATGAGGTATTATAATGATTGCGTGAGGCTATTGCAGTGACAGGGGGTCAGGCTATCGCCCACAAAAATGTCAATAAAACCTCTATCCCTTAACCGACTTTTACAGTATGCCCGGGAAGAGAAGCAGGTGGCACATTCACTCCCGGTCCAGATATACTGATTTTTAAACTTAATTTATAAGAAGGCAGAAAAAAACTCCTAGAACTCTTTAAAACAATTTCAATATAAATCGTCTAAATATTTCGGAATGACTAGAAATTTAAGATTTTACGAACCATCTTCTACAATTTATCTCTAATTTCATTAGCTATCGACGTTATTAATGTAATTACGCAGAAAATATGATTACCTATTTTAAGTTGTTTGTTATTGTTAATTCTGTGAAAAGTAAATATTTAATAACTTCTACTCAAGTGACAGAATTAATCTATATCTATATATCTATATACTTATAATAAATCTGTAGAGAGGTCAATTCTGTACATGAAATATATTTTCAAAATAACTATCAGGGGGTGATTAGTGATCGATACTGATGCCAAAAATGCAATCAGTAAAATTTTTGTCTGTCTGTCTGTCTGTATGTTCCTTATAGAAATAAAAACTACTCGACGGATTTTAACGAAACTTGGTAAAATTATTCTTCATACCCCTGGGCAGGTTATAGTATACTTATTATCACGCTACAATCAATAGGAGCAGAGCAGTGAAGGGAAATGTTGGAAAAACGGGACAAGTTACTTCATTTTTTAAGCTTCCGTCGCGTGTGCAGCCTTAATGGTTAAAGCTACATAGAAATCATGTATTACAGAAATATTCTTCATAAACTTATATATAAAAAATATCCCACAACAGTATATGTCTATATTTTATGGTTGACTCACAATAACACGTGTAAATCCCGATAGCTTAGCAGTTCGGAGCTTTCTGATTATATTTGTTTACTCTTGCGTTTATAATACTCTCACTCACCCCTAATTAAAAAAAAAAAAAAAATTATTACATATTCAATAAAAAAGAATCATTGAAATCGGTATAGAAACACCAAACTTATACATGAAATACGCTAATAACCGATCGCGCGTGAATACTGAATGGTATAAGGATTATTTTTGCGTAACGGTTGCCGCGCTCGACGCGGCTCGCGGCGACGGTAGGGTATAAAAAGGCGGGAGGCGAGCGCAAGCTTTCGTCGCAGTTCGCTTTCATCGTTCGCGCGCAGTGGTCGTGTTTATCGTGCTCTCAGTGCTCTCCGTCTCTATCGATAAGGGACTTGTCGACTCGGCAGGACCCTTATCGTTATCGTTCCGTTGTACCGCTTATCGACTCCGAGGCTCTCCGGTCGGTATTGCCGCGTATTAGTGCCGTTTTGCGACAGTGGCGCCACTTGCGTGCTAACGACGCATTCGGGAACTTCGCTATCCTACTACTTGGAAGTTTGAGTGATTTTCGTGCTGAAAAGGACGAACTTTAAACAAACTTCCAAGTTCCGCGTTTGAACGAGTTGATACCTTACGGTGACAACGAAGCTCGTTAGCGTAGCCCCGGAACGCTATTAGCTCTCCAGGGCTAACAAATCCGGCAGACCCGAACCCATTGCACTGGGCCTTTCCCCGGGGGACGGTTAGGTGCCTGCTCGAGTTAGGAGCACGCACCCCTTCTTTTCAGTTTCCGCGCCGTTCATCGGCATCGGTTTTGCGCTAGGTTAGTTCGCTCGCCGTTCATCGGCACGGTCAACCCTTTTCAGGGGGTACTCCATCATGGAGCCCTCTCAGCAAGCTAGGTTTGATGCAGCAGTTGAGGCCCGCGTGGCCGAAACGGTTCAGGCCTCTGAGGCCCGTCTCCCCGCCTCATTTCACGTGCAAGAAGCACGCCTCCTTACCCAAATACAGCAGCTTCAAAGCATGCTGGAAGACGCCAATCTGCGTGCCATCACGGCTCAAGTGTCGGCTGCCTTTGCGTCTGCCCAAGCTAAGACCCCTCAGGTCCCCCCGGGTTTCGATACCCAGTCCCAGCGCTCTACGGTGTCTCCTGGCCCCTCAGAGTACATGGAAGGCATCTCCGAAGCGGAATCTTCCGTATCCGAGTCTGCCGAGTCCTCCGCCCAATCCGCTGCGTCTAAACGCAAGGCTTCGCCCGTCAGTGCGTCCCACTCGGATGACACTGTTACGGATGATACTCAATTCACCCCAGTCCGAGGTAAAAAGTCCTCTAATAGGAAAAAGAAGAATACCGCTTCTTCCGCTCCTCCCATGCCCTCTCCAGCGGCGGCTCCCGAGGCGGTAGCGGCCCCTAAGGCGGCTGAAGCCCCTAAGGCGGCAGTAGCCCCTAAGGCGGCAGAAGCCCCTAAGGCGGCAATGCGCCCCAAGGTTGCCCCGCGTTCCAAGCCCGAGGGTCCTCCCCCGAGCTCTAAGCCCCCTCCCCCTGTCTTCCTTCGGGATAAACATCTTTGGGGACAGGTCTCGACCCTCTGTTCGGGGGGTCTGACTGCCCCCAAGATCAACTACAAGAAGGCAACCAACACCGGTGCCTTCATTAAGATCGAGCCATGTACTCTGATCGATTTCAGAAATCTGACTTCCCTGCTAACTCAAAGGCAATTCGCCTATCATACTTACGCTCTCCCGGAAGAGCGTAAAGCCCGCGTTATCCTTAGGGGCGTGCCGTTCGAGCTATCGAACGATCTTATCGCCGAGGATCTTAAATCTCAAGGCTTCCCCGTTGAGTCCGTGCACAAGTTGCACAGCAAACGGGGCAAACAGTTTCGCCTTGCGCTTGTTATTCTCACGAATAACACAGCTGGGAACTCCCTAATTCGCAATGGGGCCCGCACTGTATGCGGCCTCTCGCAAATCCGAGTCGAAAAGCCTCACAACAGAGGTCACCCCGGTCAATGTCACCGCTGCCAACTCTATGGTCATGCGGCACATAACTGCTTCGCCAAACCTAGGTGCGTTAAGTGCCTAGAGGATCATTCCACCAAGGAGTGCTCCCGCACCCTTGAGTCCCCGACAGATCCGTCTTGCGTCCTGTGCGGCCAGTCCGGCCACACGGCGAACTATCGCGGGTGCCCTAAGGCGCCGCGCTCGGTCCGTTCCAAAGCGGCGGCCGATCCCCTTAATTGGAGACACCGCCCCCAGCCCCCTAAGGGCTCCCCTCAAGCTAAGGCCCCTCAGGCCGTGGAATGCGCATCGAAACCCGTTTCGAACGTCACTCCTACCGCTTGGGCTGGGCGCGCGGCCCGCCCAACCCGCGGGACAGAACGCAAAGGTCAGCTTTGATCGCTTGGCGTTCTGGGTCACCGTCGCTCCTATCGACGAGATTCTTGAGCTCGGCGTTGCACTCAACGCCGGCCAGGACTCTCTCGCCGATGCTCTCCCCATCCTATCCAAGCACGCCTCCCTCGTGAGGAAGCTTCAACAAGCCAACCGGTTCTAGGTTGTCCTTAACAATTAATTCACACAACATGTGTTTATAACTCTTACGACGTCGTTTCCAATTTTTATTGTTACAGATTCGGTCCTGCGATAAGCTTTCGTGACGGGTTGTCTCTTGGGACGCCCGGTACGCAGCCTCTGATTCCAATTGGCTGTCGTTCAGATGATGAGATTAACCCAACTCGGGACAACTCAGCAAAGGGGGTGTTTAGCGGGTAACGCTGGGTTCGGTGAGTCCCGCACTGTTAGGGATTGGCTGGCGGGGCAGTCCCCCAAAGGTCCCCTCTTCGTGCATCAAGCATTCACCTCCTCTCCTTCTGTGGCTCCCTTAGGGGCGTCAAGTCGGTAGAAAGGTTTCTGTGGCGGAAAAAAAAAAAAAAAAAAAAGCGCAAGCTTTTGCGCGCTTTAATATAGGTACAGAAGGAACAAGCGTTGCATTACCTGTCACTCCAACCAATTTTAACTTATTAACTAGGGCATAGAGTTCAATTCAAGTAAAAAATTTTGACAGATTTGTAACGCTTGATGTACTGCCTTCTGTACATACAGAGATAAAATGGAAATCAAGGTTTTGTTTATTTCATGATCGTTTCTGCCTCTTGGAAGTCAGAAACCGTAGATTTCTTCGGAATAAAAAGTAACGTATTCGTAACTAGGTACTATACCAGATTACATTAATATTGGCTTAGCCGTTTGGCAGTGAAAAGCAGCCATACATAACTATAGGTAGTATTGTATGTACACTGATAATGGCTGGATGGATGGATTTTTGCTATTCTTTCACGCAAAAACTACTTAGCTTTACCTAGAATAACAATAAGCTAAGTATAATTAATGAAGATATTGCATGAATTAAGTACAATTGAAGGCATAATTTATATTTTACATATTAACTCGACGTTTCGGTGTCTTTGCAGACCCCGTGGTCACGAGCGACTGTTAAAAAAAATATAAATATACGCGATAAATCCGGTTAAAAAGTGTTTTATTTAATAGTCATACATAATAGTCATCGCGAAAACTTAAGACAGTATTAAAATTTAAGGCACTTTGGCACCCGATTTGTTTATAACGCTATGTGGCTTTGTAATGTACCTAATAGATAGTTACCTACCTATGTTTGTGGATAGGAGTTATACATATTATATGGGCGAAGATTCTTCATTTTTATTTTTGGTACTAAAGAGAGTTAGGACCTTGGAGAAGAAAATAACCTACTCGAAATACTAATTCAATACAGACGAAGTCGCGGGCATCATCTGTGTAATATACCTACCTACCTATACTTTTTCACAAAACCTAGGTGAAACTGCGGATCACTGCTTTGTTGTAACAGTTTTTGAAGTAATTCAGTCTGTTTATCTATCAGTAACGCTTTCACAGCTAAACTACTGAGTCGATTTTGACGAAATTTAGAATAAGGTAAGTTTTAACTTCAAGGAGGATATATTAATAGTATTTATCCAATTCTAATAAACCTACGCGGACGAAGTCGCGGGTCACAGCTAGTTTCTACATAATTTGAATATATCTTTAGCAAAAAGATCGCCAGTAAGGGTCCCTAACTTAAAATTTTTTTTTGGCAATAAAACATCGTGCATATGTGACAATTTAATCCAACTTGAAGAGGCTTTCATATATTTTACTTGGAAGTAATTTAATATACTTAATAAAGTTGTTGTATTTTTTTATTAGGTAGGCGTATGCAATTTAACTTTTTTACCGTCGGAGCATCTATTAATTCCTGAAAAAGCGTGTCGTAATAGACGACTAATCGGAATAGCCCAGCTTGGTGGTAGAATCCTTCAGTCTGCGGTTCAGGCAATATTTTATGAAGAGTTAGGTCCTTTCTAAATCCGTTTGCTGTCATCTTTGAGCTCATCTTCACTTATAATCAGGTAAGATTGAGGTGAAACGCGGTCTTAGTCACCAATTAAAATAACTTTCAACTAGTTAACTGAAAAAATATGATATTGTCTTAAGTTTTCGCGATTCATACTATTAAATAAAACACTTTTTAACCGGATTTATCGCGTATATTTACATTTTAAAATTTTGACTCGACGTTTCGGTGTCTTTTCAGACCCCGTGGTCACGAGCGACTGAGGTGTCAAGCGTCGGATTGATAGATTGAAAAAAGTTATACATCATGATCAATTTACAATGTGTTTTATGAAAAAAATATGCTAAATAAAATCACCCAACCAGGACTCGAACCTGAACCACTCGCTAACATTGCTAACGTAGCTCCATCTAATGGTATAGCTTGAATAATAGCTTTTTTATTTGAGCATTATTAAATGCAAAAACATAAAAAAAAACTTTCAACTAGACCCAATAATAGTTAGTCGTGTTTTTATTTACGTGAAAATATTTTCTTTCTGTTTTACAACTATGCATTATTGGCACGAGGCTAGGCCTTAAGTCAGCCAATCATAAAGGTATTAAAGCTGATAGTAAAAAATTACCGTCGTTACTTCATTTATTTATTTATATTGGGTAAATTTAACAATAAAACAAATATTTTGTGCAATTTCGTAATTTAATATGTGTCAGCATTTAGTAAAAGTTCTCAAACAGTATGTAAATAAATTAGATAATTAGAGCACAAGTTGTAACAACGATAAACTTACTAGCTTCTTAAGTAAACTGGAAGGTATTCTTGAGTAAACTGTGTAAATCGAGTTTTACAAATCTTTTACTAGGACTTTTCAAGCAGTTGTACCTTATAAGTAAATTATCAAATATGGATTCCTGCCAGTAACGATTCAGGGTTCACCTTTAACCGAATGCAACTTTTGAGTTTCAAATTTTGCAAATTAGTGGTTGAATTGACAATTGTTTAAGACACATAGTTTTCATGTACAAATGTAGTTATCTAGTTGTAGTGTACTTGTAGTTACCTACCCATACTTATCTTTATTTATTAATGCATAATTATTTATACATTTTAACAGCCAGTATTTTATTTTTCTTGGATTGCTAATAAAAAATGTTTAGTTTTGGGCTGCGTCCATAGTAGGAAAACTGTTAGCGGCTGACTGAGTGTATCGCAAAGGATAAGTGGCACATTTGAGGTACCAAAGTACACTCAGAGGTATCTAATACCTTTGATTCCACTAAAGTAAACAGTATTAACACTTTGGGTCTAAGCTGAACTTTAAACTGAGAAAAATACTTACTCGTGGCTTTGTACACAAGCCATATTCCTGTACTATGCAGTAAAAAGACTTGCTTTCCATACCAAGATAATGCCTACCTTTAAAAAATATGTTGTTAGAACTGTCAAACTGACAGGTTGTTATTCTGTTGTTTATTTATTTATTGGAATAACGACCTTATTTAAACTTTAACTGACGACCTGCCCGTATCATAGATGGCACGATTTTTATTTTTCAAATATTTTTATTTATTACCTACGAATCAGTCCACATCTCTACAGGCACGCTCTAACAGCCTATATTCAACGTTTGCTCCGTAAAACCATAAGTAAATGCGACCCCTGAACATGGTTGAAACATATCTATGACTGATGAATGATAGCGAAGATGACTGCAGCATATTTGATGATGGTGATTAGGTGATCTGGATTTAGCTCTTGAGCGCAACCACAGCACAGATTTTGAGCAGTTGAAGAACGAAAATGAGTCAATTATTGACCTTCAAACGATACATGCGATAAATCCGATTGAAAGGGTTTTATTTTAAATTATGAATCGTGAAAACTTAAGACAAAAATATTGTTAATAGTCGATTTTAATGACTAACGCTACGTCTCTCAGTACGTGGTTGCCACTCGAGAACCTTACTGAACCAACGGGCATCCGTTACGAGGGCTATGTGTCGTGCCCATTGCCACTTCAGCTTTCCAACTCTTCTGGCTATGTCAGTAACTTTGGTTTGTCTGCGAATCTCCTCATTTCTGATTCAATCACCCGTAGAAACTGCGAGCAGAGCGACCATTGCTCGCTGAGTGACTTTGAGCTTATTTGTAAGGCCCATCGTGGACGTTCGACATAATTTTCATCTTGTCCATGTTCATCTTAAGACCTATTCACTGGGAGGCTCCAACAAGGTCATTGAGTATTTTACGCAAATCCTACAGCCATTGAAGTTGATGACGATTTCAGCTTACTCCATAAGCTTGAAGATATCTTCCAACGCGGCGGTAAAAAGCTTAGGTGTAATAACATCACCTCGCCTGACACGCCGCTGCCTTTGAATAGGCTTCGAATTCTGGTCCTGGAGAGAGACTGTCACAGTGGCATTTTTGTATAAAAAAGAAACGCTTCAATGTATCTCGGTAGTCAATATGGCATCGCTGCAAAGATATGCTAGGTCGATCGAATTAAATATGTGTTGTATGTGACGTGGATGTATGACGTCACTATGCTTAGCAAGTAGGGAGTACGAGGAGACAAGTGAAATGCTCAAAAGTTAAATGCCAACTGTTTATTATTTCATTAAAACATAATATAAAATACGAACGTGCACTCACAAATAAGTATGTAGTACGCACACCTATGCAATACCCCACAATATTCTCCTTTTGAGAAAAAAAAATATCATATTTTTTATGAATTAAAAAAATCTTATTAAATTATTCTAAATACAAACAATAACTCTATTCGTCGTACTGGCAAATATGTTACCTTGAAATATAATTCATTACCATAGAAAATAAACTTTATGATAAAATTTGAACGACTGATACCTTTTAAAAAAAAACAAGGATTTAAGTTAGCAGTTGTAAACTAAGATTCAAATACCTTATTTACTAAGAATTACGTTTCCACATTTTTGTTACAATTTTAACTTAACACTTTTCACGTATCGCTTTAGCACTTTGTTACACAATATTATGACGCGGTTGCGCTTGCTGCGACTGAACTCCGGTTCCAGTATACCAGACTGCTATTTCCTTTTGCATAATTTTTCTGGTATATTGCTTAAAGAAAATTTATATAGTATAGTATATAAGCTATGTAGATACTAGATAGTACTATTATAATTATGGCTATCTTGCCATACTTCTCTAGCGTTTCTTCAAAATGTGAATTGCACCGTTCTGAGCAATAATTACTTCTTCAGATTTTTTCTCTACGCTGTATGTTTTACCCATTATGGAAGTTGACAATTTACAATTTAAAAACCAGATAAGGAATTTTCACGTTATGTTGCTTCTAATACTTACTTAATGTTCAATAAATAATTCTTACAAAATAAAGTTATCAACCTAGTTACGTAGTGCAAAATTGAATTCGTACATTAAGTTAATTCAGCAATTCCAATATTAAACATTGTACTAGCTAGTCTATAAATAACTTAGAGACGCTGCAATTTTATAAACTAAGTGAGTGAACCGGATTTGCTTGCCGATTTTTTATAAATAAATACTTTTATAACTTAAACATTTAAGAATCTAACCGGGGTTTTTGTGGTTTTACCAATCAATACCTACAGACCAATCAACTGCTTCGGCATCTCTTCGAAGTTCATTCAAGTCCATACCAGAAAAATTGCGGCGCATCAGTATTTTTGACTTTAATTTAGGAAGACGGATCTTATACGATAAATACAAAAGGTTATGGTAGGAAAATGCGTCAGCACTACACTGGCCGTGTTTAGCAATGCAGTTATTTGATAAGACTATGATAAGGTCTAAGAGAGATGGTTCACAATTCGGAAAGAAATGTGTAGCCTTTAATGGAGCTAAATGTAAATTACTGGATTGGACTGTGGAAATAAGTTTGGTGGAGCGGTGAGTATTTTTCAAAAGCCAAGTATTGAAATCTCCCATGATTATAGTGTGGGCATAGTGGGGCGATAAATCTTCAAGAAGGTTTTCCAAGTCAGGAAAATAATTAACATGCAGTGATGGATTATAAATAACCCCTAAAAGAAGTTTGGTATTTCACACCACAATTTCTATAAAAAGATACTCAAGTGCAGTTCCTATTGGCTCGCTGGATTTAGCAACAATATTATATGAAATTCCTGTCTTTAGATAAATCGCCACACCACCACCAGTTCGCAGAACCCCGTCGTTGCGAATTAATTGAAATCCTGGTAGGACATACATGTTGGAGGATAAACAGGGCTTTAGCCAGGATTCTGATACAAGTAGGGCATGAAGGTCCTTGCAAAAAAAAGAATTAAGCATATCGACATGATGGGCAAGAATACTTTGTGCATTGATATGGACGACATTAAAATTATTTGAAACATCCGAAAAATGGCACTGGAGTTCTTCATTGAGTGTAGGAATGAGCTATGAAAACTTGAGTCACTGTGCAAGTCACCAGATGAACATGACTCATATAATAAGGAACCGTCGTTATTGCATTTTGAAAGTTGAAACAAAGTTGAAGGTGATTCTTATACAATTAAAAATTAAATAAGTAAAGACCATAGCGAGGGTATACATAGAAAACACTATCAATATAAATAAAAGAAAAAATGTGACGTCATTATCCATAGAAAAAAACAAAATCAAAATTTTGAAAAACCCACGACGTGACGGTTAAAAAGTAATTGAAAAAGAATAAAATAATTTAAAATCCCCCGACTGAAATGATTTATGTGACGAGAGATAATAAACGTGAAAAGCTTTTTTAAAAGTTCACTTGATCTCACACAGAGTCGGTCATATTATGAACAACATACTATTTGTTTTCATAGCACTTCCCTACGCTTACCTATTCGGTTCTCGAAGATGTAGATGTCGCAATAACATAGGTATTCAATTCCCTATGAACTTTATAAGAAGAGCAAGAAAATCCGTCTGGGGCTGCCATTGAATGAATGCGTTTTGTAGTTTTATATTGAAATTTAAAATATTGATGGCAGCCCTCGACAACCCTGCCGTCGTCCGTTTTCAACTTCGTCAGTTGGTTCTGGCCTATAGACAAATCTCTGTCGAAGACCTTAGAGCCCTTGTTTTGCTCGATAGCCGTTTCAATACGGTCTGTATTAAACCAGCGTAGGTCGCGTTTTAGGGACTTGGAGATTTGTCTATTAAGCCGCCGATACTGAGAAGCATCTTCCGGGGACTAAAGGATCATTGTGCGTCTTTCTTCCATGAGTTTTAGGGTAGAGTATATATATACTATGGCATCAAAGGCACTGAACTCAAACTTTTGAATTCATATCTAAGTGATAGAATTCAGAAGGTTGAGGTAAACCGGAATAGGTTGGCTGGGTCGGTTGTGAGAATGGGAGTGCCTCAAGGATCAATTCTGGGCCCATTTCTGTTTCTAGTCTATATAAATGATCTACCCTATATGGTAGGCAATAATCACGAGATTGTATTGTTTGCTGACGACACATCATTAATTTTTAAAATGATAAGACAGAAAATAAACTACGACGATGTAAACAATGCTCTCGCAAATGTTGTTCAGTGGTTCAATATAAATAATCTAGCTTTCAATGATAAAAAAACTAAATGTATAAAATTCTCTGCACCAAATGTAAAACAAGTTGAGTCTGATCTGCGGCCTAATGGGAACAGATTGAATCTAGTAGATAACACTGTTTTTCTTGGAATTACCTTAGATTCTAAATTGCAATGGGGCGCCCATATCTCACAACTAGCGAGTAGACTTAGTTCTGCAGCGTTCGCGGTAAAGAAAATTCGCTCATTGACTGATGTTAATACAGCGAAGCTGGTATATTTTAGTTATTTTCATAGTATAATGTCCTATGGCATCCTACTTTGGGGCAATGCCGCAGATATTGACACGATATTTACACTGCAGAAAAGGGCTATTCGTGGAATGTATAAACTTGGAAACAGAGAATCTCTTCGAGAAAAGTTTAAAGAGATTGGTATCTTGACCCTTGCATCACAATATATTTATGAAAACATTATGTATATTTATAAGAATAGTAATAAATTTAAAACTAGGAAAGATAATCATGATACAAATTACTCTGTAAGAACTAGGAACGACCATAAGTTAGCGTTTCCTAAATTAAGGCTGGCTAAAAGCAGCAAATCATTTATTGGAATGTCAATACGTATATATAACAGAATTCCGAAGTCAATTCAATCCCTGCCATTCAATAAATTTAAATCAATCATTAAAAACACTCTATCTCGAAAAGCTTATTATAAAACTAAAGATTACTTAGATGATAAAAAGGCATGGGATTAAGCACAACAGGATATTTCTAAAAGTTTCCAATTACTTAATAATTTTGTTTACGGCTTGGCTGTGCGGTATATATATGACATGCTGGTGACTGTCCCACTCACTTATTTTCTTGTCAAGACAACAGCAAGAACGTCATGCTCCCTCAGGCGGCATGGCTAGTGGTAGCGTCGGGTATCGGGTCACCCTCTTCCCTAAAATATGGTTGAGGAGGGTGATGGCTGGTGCTTGCGTTAACTCGTGAACGGGTGCTGCTAGCGGTGCCATGTCGTTTTGCTAATGATACTATGACTATTTTATTCCATTCTTGTTCAAATACTCTGGTCCCAGTATGTCATGTTCGTATTGTGCATCCATAGCTCATTGCATCTGCTATGTAAGCAATTTGGTTGTGGCATGACATTGGCTCTCACAATTAGCTGTCTTGTGTTTGTTTTTTTTCATGTCACGGTCAATTTGTACTGTACCTATTTGTATTAATTTGATAATTCTGACTAAAAAAGAGTGCCAAGAGTTTTTTTCCGCCGGCTTTTTTTGTCTCTTGGTCTACTGTAATATCTTATTTAACAACTATCAACAACTAGTTAAAGCCGAAGTATGTGATGACTGACTTCATCAAGTGTTTTGTGAAATTCCTAAGATGAATAAAACTTTTTGAATTTTTTTTTTTGAGTCTGAGATTTTCCGGTCCGTTTTGCATGGCGGGTTTTAAAGAACTTAGACCCAGCCGTGGAGACAGTTTCCACAAACTGTTATTAAAGTCGTCCATATCGACGCACTTGCCCAACCATTCAAAGTGGTTCTGTAATTCGAGCTGAAAACTTTCAGGGTTTTGGATCTGGATGGGTGCAGGACGAAGTAGAGACTTTATCAGTCGAGATCGCTCCAGTTTTGGATCCAGACTCAATGTGCCTCTTACTATGCGGTGATTGCTACCAATTTTCACGGCATTGATCACAGAGACATCATTGAAAATCTGTTTCCTCGTTGACATGTTAAAGTCTATCTCATTTTTGGTGTGACGTGGTTGAAATGAGTTTTGGAGCATCTGTATGGCTTTGGAGATGTCCTCATACATCGCCTCCACCTCATCATCGGAGTGTGTCGAGATCGGAGCATAGACCTGTATGACCTTCAACGAATACAGGTTGGTAATTCTGAGTATCAGGTACGCTATTCTATTCGACACGCTCTAGATTTTTGTAACATTGGTCACGAGGGTTTTGTGGACGAGAAACCCGACACCACTTTGGGACAGTTGGTCGCCCTCCCGGAAGTAGAGAAGATTGCCGGATTATCGATTCCTCTCCCTATCTACGGACTTCAGATAACCCCAGGATATCCCAATACAATCCACTCAATACTTCCTCCAGCTCAACAATATTTTCGTCTGTCCGCAGTGTCCTAACATTGTATGTCGCCAGGGCCAAGGGTCGTCGTCGGTAGCCTGGTCGAACCAGGGGATTCTTAGCACTCCCTGTCCCGCCGTTTCCTCGACCGCTACCTTGATCGAGACTAGCGGGACCGCCGAGGACTAGGTTTGAGACCTTTGTTTGTGGTTCAAGTTTTTGGGGGGGAAATGCTGTAATCGCCACGCTTGGCAGGCGGGTTGGCGATCGCAGTGTGATGTTAATATACACAAAAGGAAGCTGCTGCCCGTCTTCTAGTTTGTCGCTTAGTCGACTCTTACAACACCCACGGGAAGAGATGGGGTAGCGCTATTCTTAAGGCGACGCCACACGTTGAAATTATATAAAACATATTGTTCCACAGTCTCTTATAAATTTAAATAATTATTTTAATCACTTTAGTTTCTTACTTTATAACTACTTACTTAAACTCTCATGTCTTTTTTATTTTATTTTGAATAATATCTCAAAATTTCAAACATGTTAGTAACTTAAAGACATAAAGCAGCGTTGGTTCTGGCGAACTTCTTATCACTTCCTCTCGGAGCTGTGTCTGAACAAAGAAATCTTAGAATTGGAGTAGAACCTGTTTGAACTTTCAAAATGTGAATGAATATTCGCTGTATTCATGTATTCTGTGTAGCTTATCATGATATTTTTACGTTTTTGTATTATTGTATTTTAAAATGTACATAATAACAAAATTTAAATTCTTAATTAAAGTTTGATGTGTGTTCTTGAGCCTTTCAAAATTCGAAAAATATTTATTTCATACCTACACACTTGAAATAAGCCAAATTATTAACAAATTAAACTAAATCGACTTCGGAAAGTCGATTTTTATGTAGTAGTAGGTACAACGCAAAGTACTTATCTTAAATTCTGCCCTTATAAACCTTGTTAGTGTTTTTAATTGATTTCAATCGTGAGGACCTAATTTAGGAATAGGCTGTAATTTTTGGGCCAGAAAACGGGTTGTGAAAATTGTTGTAAAAAAGAGTCTAAAATTAAACAAACAGCACGATTAAATTATTTCAACATTTATTCGAAGCTGTATCAGTATATGTGTCTATTAGCGTGGTATATTAACTGATAAATCAGCAATAACATAGGCTAATGCTGTAAAAAATGCAGCACATCGATCAAGTTCTCGTGTATCTTCAACGTTCATAGTATCACCTTCTGTATGATGATACCAAAAATATTTTTCATTATCATTATACAAGCTAGCACCTGGTATACCATCTTTTATTATTACGCTAATATCAGAACCAGCTGCATCGTCTTCAACTATTATTGTAGTATTTATGGATTCAAAAAGTTTAAGCACTTCACCCACAATGCATTTTGCTTCTTGAGTACCTGACATGACAAGACCACGAGGTGAAAATGTTCCTTCGTCTGATTCCATAATGAAATTGATTTTGTGAATATTATCTTTATGCTTGTTTTTGTAAGAATATGCGCCAACAAGTCCTAATTCTTCAGCTGTCCAGAAGATTGTACGGATTGTTCGTTTTGGCTTTAATTTTAGATGGTTAAGGACAATTGGAACCATCCAACTCACAAATAAACCACCTCCATCATCCATTGCTCCCTGACCAACATCCCAACTGTCAATGTGACCAGACACAATTACTAACTCGTCTGCTTTATCACCAATCAAATCAATTAATGTGTTTCTTGATGTCTTTGTGTCTAATGTTGATGAAAGTTTTATATTTAATACTACTTTGGAACCACGTTTAATTATTCTATCAATTAAATCAACATCTTCAATTGTAATTGCTGCAGCTGGAATTTTTGTAACATTTTCAGCGTAGATTTGTGAGCCTGTGTGTGGGGAATATATGGAAAATGGTGTTACAGACCTAATCAAAACAGCAACGGCGCCCTTTCTAGCAGCCTCGCTAGCACCATTTGATCTATATTTGACAGTTTCAGAGTACGAAGTAAAGAGGGTGTTAAATATTACAATTTTGCCTGTAACGTTTTCTAACCCTCGAAGTTCTGAAAAATTAGTTACAACTACCACTTCAGCAGTAATTCCCTCAGGTGGGGTAGGTACAGATATTCCAAGTCCTAAAGCTGTAATATGTTTAAGTCTTGGTTCAATCATTGAAACATGTTCATGACCCCTTACCCAATGAGGAACCTGAAAGCAAAGAAGAAAATATTGGTTATTTGTTCTCAACATATATTAATAGCATAATAATGCCGCTCGTGGGTCAACGGGGTCTGCAAAGGAATGGAATCATCAAGTTAAAATGTAAAATACAGTAATACACGATTAATTTGGTCATAAAATGTTTTGTTTTAGATGATGAATAGTGAAAGCTGAAGACAATATAATCACAGGATAGAGTTAGTTTTTCTTATCGAGAGAGTAACAAGTAGTTTCTCTTAACGTACTGTAAGTCGTCTAATGCATAATAAACTGAGTAGTGTTTCGCTGGGTTCAACACTAAAACCGGGGTTGTTTTCCTTCGAAAAGACGACAGAATATTCTCTACTATTCTCCACTATTTACTATTACCATTGCAAATAAATTAAACGTCAAGCTAAAGAAGAAAGTTAAAATTGTAATACAATTTGACTGACGTCTTCATATTGGGTTGGGGAAAAAGTTTTTTCGCATTTTTTATGAAAATTCAAAACATTTTTTAATATAGTTTATTGACATTTAACTAAAGTATGTATGTACCATTTTGTTCGATAACCTTTTGCCATCTTGTAGGTAGGGACATGATCCCATTGCTATAAAAATTTTGGGACCTCTCATCAAAATACCGCGACAAGTGGATTTGGCAGTCCTCTCGTGATGTTAACCTAACACTGCCTAAAGAATTCTGAAAAGACCGAAACAGGTGGAAATCTGAAGGTGCAGGGTCAGGACTATACGGCGGATGCATTAACACCTCCCACCTAAACTCTCTTAATTTTTGCTGGGTGGCTATAGATGTGTGAGGTCTAGCGTTATCATGATGAAACACCACACCCCTTCTGTTGATCAATTCCGGCTGCTTTCTCTCAACTTCATGTTTTAATCTCATAAGTTGTTCGCAGTAAAGTTCAGAATCGATAATCCTGCCTGGTGGTAACAGCTCATAATGAATAATGCCCTTCCAATCCCACCACACACACAACATCACCTTATTGCGAGTTTCGCCAAAGTCTGTGACGCCTGACCGGCCTTTGACCACGACCTTTTTCGCACGTTCTTGTCGTACGTGATCCACTTTTCATCACCAGTTATCAGCTTCTTCAAAAAATATTCGATTTCGATACGTCGTAATAAAGATTCACAAATGAGTACACGGTTCATTAGGTTTCTTTCAGTGAGCTCGTGAGGTACCCAAATATCGAGCTTTTTTGTGAACCCAGCTTTTTTCAAATGCGCCAAAACTGTTTTGTGGTCAATTCCCAGTTCTTCAACTACGTCGTAACTACTGATATGTCGATCTTGCTCCACTTTTTCAAAAATGACATCCATTTTATCCGTAATAAGGCGACCAGAGCGAGGTGCATCTTTGACATCAAATTTTCCGGATTGAAAACGCTTAAACCATATTTGTGCTACGCTTACAGACACTGCACTAGGTCCATAAACATCGCAAATTTTTTTCGCGGCTTGCGTTGCATTTTTACCTTTTTTGTAGTAAAATTTTAAAATGTATCGAATTTCTTATTAGATTCACTCATCTTGACAGTACGAAAAACAAATGAAAATCACACACTTTCCTAATTTGAATTTGGAATTATGTTCTTTAAAATTTTAACTTTCAATGATACCAAAATCAGCCACATACAAATACTATAAAGAAAGCCAAAGAGATTTTATTACAAGTTCATACATACTATAATGCGAAAAGACTTTTTCACCAACCTATTATATTTCATTAAATTCCATATAATTCAAACAAATTTTCTATATGATTTAAATTAAATTTTCTGTCTTTATAAGTACCATGAAAGTTATATGTTTAATAAGATTTTTAGGTTTATTGAACTTACCTCAACTTCTTCTGTTATAATGTTTTGCAAATTTTCTTCTTTTGATAACTTTATCATATAATCTATAGATTTTTCCAGTACATCAGATCCCGATGGACGAGGTCCATATGTATCGACAAATTTTGCCAATCTTAAAAAGAGATAAAAAATATTGATAATATATTTTGTAATTTTCTTCGTCTACGAAAGAGAATCATAGGAACGGAAATAAAAAATATACAGATATTTTATTAACTCCAGACGGGACTTTCCCAGAACTATTTTAAAATGTACTTGCCAAAAAGGTAAGCAACATTAAATAAACAATCTCCCAGAATTATTTCATAGCTGTTTTTCTGATATACACAACTTATGGAAAATATGTTTTAAATCAGTAGACCAAACGCAAAAGTATCGATTAACATTCACAAATAATCAAAACATATAGAAGAATTGAGAGTCTCCTCCTTAATTGAGATCTTCAAGTTAAAGATTCACACAAATATGTATAGGTAACCTTGTTACTCACTCATCATAAGTTCGCCCTTTAAAGTCACCTTCAGTAAAAATATTGATGATTTTATTGACAATATCTGAATACCCAGCTATTTCGTTTTTCAATTCATTGCCTATTACTGAATCACAATAATTGTCCTTAGTTATTACATTTGCGTCAATTGTAAAAGTTATAAAAAGGAGAAGAAGACACTTTACAGTAAACATATTGCTTGCGTTTAAACTTGACGAATGCTTTGTACGTGAAATGCTGATCATATTTCAGAGAGTATCTTATCTGATATTTCATTTCAATGTCGCGAAATTATAGATTTTGAAACACTTGACGAGTCAAGTACTTGTGATGGCTATGACGATAACTGCGAAGCTAAATTTCTAGTGCAAACTATTAACTATAAAACTCGATTTAATTTGCCTGGTAGAAATCACTTTAAGCAATAAAGCCACCCACATTGTCATTGATAATATTGTTAAAATGTTTATTTTTAAGTTCTGTGGTAATAGGCAATATTAATTATTATTCGGCATTTTAAAATCAACACACCTTTCGGCGGAAAAGACCCGCCATTTAATTTGATATTTTGTTATTTTTTCAAATAAGAATAATATACCTACTCATTTAATCTATCCAAACATAAATAGTTATTAAGAAAACAACAAATTTGAACAATACAAATTGATTAACAAAGTACGAATTGGTTATGGATACGGTATAGTTTATTAATAATTAGTGATTCATATTTTTACAGTGTGAAATATTACTTAAATACTTATTTTTCGGTGTTGATTTCTACAAATGAATATTTTAACAGCTACTGATCAGGCAGAATACGTCGAACCTATAGGTATTCACTGAATATAGCTTGGTTTTGAACATTTAATTATTATTTTAATATGGAAGAATTTATCCCTTAAAAATATTTATAGTAATACTTACTACATAAAGATGTATTAAAGCTCATAAATTAATGAAGCTGATAAACTTTAATACTCTATCTCTAAATTCTATAACCGCAAAATTGGGTTTTATTTTTATTATCTTAGTATTCACTCGAACCTGTTCAGAAAAGTTTGTTATCCAATCTTAGCTGTCCCAGAATCGAACTCTGCCACTCTAGGCTAACACTATCCGTCCAAATAACTTATGCTTTGCTTAAACCCTTAATAATTACAAAAATAAAGTTACTTTTACTGAAAGATCAAGATACATTGAATTTAAGATTGAATATAAGCACAGATTGTAAAATCTAAAATCTAGTTTTAAAAAATGAAGTCTTATTAGAGATTGAATTTCATACAATGTAAGTTACAACTTACTCTCTGTAAGTTTTCCCTTGGAGCGGTCCAGCAAGGATACTATCCATTATATTTTTCACGACACTTTTATAAGAAGCAATTTCTGTTACCAATTCAGCGCTGACATTGCATAAGCCCGGAGAAAATATTTTTTCATCACCTTTCACTTTGTGAATTGCAATAGAAAAAAATATAAACCATTTTAAGAAATCCATTTTGAATAACGACGAATGAAAAATATTTTCTGGTTGGCACGTCTTAGTAGCAAGCCCTCTCTATTAGATTTACATTCACCGTCAATTGAGCTAAGCGTTCAATGCGACGATATTAAAAGGCACTTTATAAAGTACAATGCAGACCGTGATTCATTTTATAATATTAAACATTGTGAAGTTTTCTATAATATTGATGAAATATGTCCTTACGGTGTGCGCTGACTAATGTTTAATTTTATTATCAAACCACATAGCCGTGTAGAGTTGGCTTCGAATAGTCCTATCAGTTCCGTGTAATTGTGCCATAAAAGGCGACAAATCCAAAAGAGCCCCACTTGGTAGGACCTTCAGGATTCGACTGACTTGCAAACACCCTTTAAATAACAGCCATGTATCACTGCTCCAGCAGTGTTTGTTTTGTGTTGTGCTGGCCACTTTCTATAAAGAGCCAATTTGTACCTTAATCCGGCTATCTTTACTTCCCATCAGTAAGTAAATGAGATTGAGGTCAAATACTGGTTAAGTATAAAAAAAAGAAATAATAAAACATTTTGCTCGGCTTGTGATAGCACAGACAATTTTTGAGTCTTGAGCGCTCGACTCTTTCAGTTGAAAAGTGCGAGAAACGATGAAACGGTATTTTCAAATACGGACCATAAAAAGTCTGAATGCAAGCAGTATTTACCTCTCGCACTGTATTCATTCGACGAGTAGACTGGGCATCTGATTTTATTTGTTTTTTAACAAAATCTGTGTGTATTTCAATTTAAAAAACGGTGTATCAATAATTTAACAAATAACTGGATTAAAAAGGTTTTATTGTTAAGTTTATTGGACTCTAGTGTTTCCATTTTTATGTTATGTGTAAAATGCTTATTTTAAAGTGTATAACTGCTAAAATTGTATTTAAGACGATCATAAAAAAACACGTATAAAAAGATAGGATATTCAGATACCTGTTAAAGCTTACCTACATAATAATAGAAACGGATCAATTGAAACGTTGCTGTTATTTTCAACCGAACTCAAAAAAAGGAGGAGGTTCTCAATTCGTCTGTATGTTTTTTTTTTGTTTCACGATAATTCAGACAATTATGAATCGATTTTCAAAATTCTTTTTTCATATGATAGAAGATACTTCATAGTTGGTCTCATATAAATTTCATCGAAATCGGTTGAGTACTACATTGAGAATTTCAAATTATTGAAACAAATTTTCGGAGAATGTTTACGTGGATGACATTATAAGTCGGCCTAAGTTTTGACGTGAAGTTTATATTACATACAATATACATTCATTTCACGCCTGTCTATTATCTTTATTATCTTGTTTTATTAGAGCTTAATTGTAATTTTTGTTTGTGATCATACCTAAGTAAATACGTTGGGTCCATATTGGCTCACATAAAATTCTAAACCCTATTCGTTGTCTTACTACCGATTTGTGTTCATAATAACCACTCTTCATAATTTTATTTTTCATACTGTTTTATTTTCACATTTTAATTACTACCAACGGAGCTCAGGTGATATCAGACGGGTCATTTTTTGTTCATTTTCGTCTTTCATTCTGCATCTTTCACTCCAAGTGACACATCTGAACAAAAATGAATCATTAGTGCCGAATGAATTCATTAGTGAACCGATCCAACAGTGTTGGATATTGGCATCTGGCATCTTTCATTTTCACTCCGAATGAAGGAAGAATGAACAGTCTGAACATTGAGAGAACGTTCATTCGGGTTCGGCCATTTTGTCTCAAATCCTGTAGGTAGCCAACAAACGTCACGTGTAGATAATAATATATTTTTTCTGCGTTGCGTCTCACAAAATGTCGTTTAAATGGAACGATTAAAATACATTGCTTTTTTTGGAAAACTTTAAAAAGTACATAGTATTTGAAGCTCCTAATACATTTCTTCTTTCAATCCATGGTCGCACCCACCACCGTCGACGTTTTCTTTGCTTCTTTTTTGTTAACTCTTTGATTAAATGATCACAAATTAAAGAAATTCCAAGACGCACGACTTCATTTGACGACATATTAAAAAGAAAGAAAAGTGAATGTTAATTTCTGTATCATTTCCTCTGCCGTGTGAACATAGAATGAAAGAAAAATTAAGCATTCACTCGAGTGAATATTCACTCGAATGAACCGTCTGATATCACTTACGGTCTGTGATACATTTGTTTTTTAATTATAATGGTACTACCAAGAAGTAGTTTAAATTCATAATTTTCTGATCTTTTTTCTTCATAACATTTATCATCAATATTATCATATTTTTTGTATTGATCTGAAGATATTTGTAGTTATCTTATTGAGCACCTATTAGTTGAGTCTATTGACTCTGCTAGTTGAGTCTGATCTGCGTTTTAATGGGAACAGGTTGAATCTAGTAGATAACACTGTTTTTCTTGGAGTAACTTTAGATTCTAAATTGAAATGGGGCCCCCATATTTCACAACTAGCGAGTAGACTGTTCTGCAGCGTTTGCGCTGAATAAAATTCGCTCATTGACTTATGTTAATACGGCGATTTGTCTAAAATTTTCTCATTAATTATTAATTTTAGTTTACGGCTTGGCTGTGCAATATGCCATGTGGCATACTGTGACTGTTCCCCTTACTCATTTTCTTGTCAAGACAACAGCAAGAACATCATGCTCCCTGAGGCGGCATGGCTAGTGGTAGCGGCAGGTGTCGGGACACCCTCTTCCCTAAAATATGGTTGAGGAGGGTGATGGCTGGTTCTTGCGTTATACTCGTGAACGGGTGCTGCTAGCGGTGCCAGGTCGTTTTGCTGATGACACTTTGACTTTTTCATTCCATTCTTGTTTAAATACTCTGGTCCTAGTTTGCCATGCTCGTGTGGTGCATTAATAGCTCAATTCACCTACTATGTAAGTTATTTGGTTATGGCATGACGTTGGCTCTCACAATTAGCTGTCTTGTGTTTGTTTTTTTTTTCATGTCATGGACAATTTGTACTGTCTGTACCCTATTTGTATTATTTTGTATAATTCTGACTGAAAAAGAGACCCAAGAGTTTTTTTTCCGCTGGCTTTTTTTTGTCTCTTGGTGTACTGTAATATCTTACTCAATACTATCAAGACCTTGTTAAAGCCAAAGTAAAAAATTATGACGTCGTAAAGGGGCCACTCGATGGTTTTATGATGAATAAAAAATTTTGAATTTGAGTTATGGTTTGACTATGGACCATGTTGGGGTTGGGGTGACCGACCTCACACTCCAGAATTTATGGCGCTTCGCCGGCTGCTGCCGCGGCGCTGCTCGCTCCACTCACTCGGCTCGCGCACTTGTGGCCTGAAACCTAACTGCTCCTCCTTGCTACACTCGTCGTCGCACCTAACCGTTCCGACGACGTCTTCCGGTGTGGGAGCTGTTCTAGTCCCATACTCGTAATCTTTGTCACACACAATGTTAATGAATAAATTAGTATAAATCAAATGTATGAATAAAGACATAATGATTTTATACGGATAAAATCATAAAATACTTATGAATATCATAGTTATTTATTCGAATGATTATGAGTTACGATCATTAGTATAAACAAATATATCAAAATAAATTTTAATAAAACTAAAGTGTAGGAAAAATGATATTATGAATTTCAATGATGTTTTTCAATATTTTTTTATATGAATAGTGATCTCTGTGATATCTAATGTAACGAGAATCATTTTCGGACCTCCGACGATAGGAGTTGAAAAGTTATGTTAAACAATGCGCACCCAAATACTTCAACTAATAAAGAGAAATAAAATTCTATATTAACAGCTGAATATACATTTTTTCATCATTTCAATACTCGTTTTCATCATTACTATGTTTTTACCCACGACGGAACGGAGACGGTATATGCGTTTGGGGTGAGAGGGTGTTTGTGCAAACCATGTTACCATTTATCTCCAGAACCACTGGTCCGATTTTAATGCGGTTTTCAGTAATCGCTTTGGATTTGCTTGGTGCATGTTCATAGATAGGTGTAGCGGTAACAACTCACCAGGGGGCGCTGCAGTAAACATTTGTTTGTAAAAGCCAATGTTACCATTTATCTCCAGAACCACTGGTCCGATTTTAATGCTGTTTTCAGGAACCGCTTTGGATTTGATTGGTGCATGTTCTTAGATAGGTGTCGCGGTAACAACTCACCAGGGGGCGCTGCAGTAAATATTTGTTTGTAAAAGCCAATGCTACCGTTTATCTGCAAAACCATTGGTCCGATTTAAATGCTGTTTTCAGTGATCGCTTTGGATTTGATTAGCGCATGTTCTGAGATAGATGTTACGGTAACAACTCACCAGGGGGCGCTGCAGTAAATATTTGTTTGCAAACCATTGGTCCGATTTGAATGCCGTTTTCAATTATCGCTTTGGATTTGATTGGTATAATGTTCTTAAATAGGTTTAACGGTAACAACTCACAAGGGTGCGCTGCAGTAAATATTTGTTTGCAAACCATTGGTCCGATTTGAATGCCGTTTTCAATTATCGCTTTGGATTTGATTGGATTAATGTTCTTAAATAGTTTTAACGGTAACAACTCATCAGGGGGCGCTGCAGTAAACATTTGTTTGTAATAACAACCATTAATTCTGCTAAACCATTGGTCCGCTAACCGCATTAAAAACGGACCAGTGGTTTTGAAGAATGGTAACATTGGTTTGCACAAACCATTCTACGTAATATGATATCGAGTTACGTTACAACAAAGCCCCAGCAAGTTGAGCCACCAGCAAAGTTGAGTTGTAAATACTTATTATAATACTTCACTATGTATTTAAATAAACTACATGGGTTTTCCAGCGGTGGTGGTAGGGACATTAGAGGGCTGATGAGGAACGAGGTGTTGTGTAATGTAATGTATGGTACCTATATTATGCTCTTTAAAAAGTTTGAAATAAAAAACAAAATAAAAATTTTGAAAAACCCACGACGCGTCGGTTAAAAAGTAATTGAAAAAGAATAAAATAATTTAAAATCCCCCGACTGAAATGATTTATGTGACGAGAGATAATTAACGTGAAAATCTTTTTTAAAAGTTCACTTGGTCTCACACAGAGTCGGTCATATTATGAACAACATACTATTCGTTTGCATAGCACTTCCCTACGCTTACCTATTCGGTTCTCGAAGATGTAGATGTCGCAATAACATAGGTATTCAACTCCCTATGAACTTTATAAGAAGAGCAAGAAAATCCGTCGAGGGCTGCCATCAATATTTTAAATTTCAATATAAAACTACAAAACGAATTCATTAAATGGCAGCCCCAGACGGATTTTCTTGCTCTTCTTATAAAGTTCATAGGGAGTTGAATACCTATGTTATTGCGACATCTACATCTTCGAGAACCGAATAGGTAAGCGTAGGGAAGTGCTATGAAAACGAATAGTATGTTGTTCATAATATGACCGACTCTGTGTGAGACCAAGTGAACTTTTAAAAAAGATTTTCACGTTAATTATCTCTCGTCACATAAATCATTTCAGTCGGGGGATTTTAAATTATTTTATTCTTTTTCAATTACTTTTTAACCGACGCGTCGTGGGTTTTTCAAAATTTTTATTTTGTTTTTTATCAAATGGACATCTTGGCCGTGAAACGTGCTGGTTGTAGATGTTTGGCACAAAAGAAAATTCTAAAACCCTTTAGGATCCATACAAAAATAAAACACCTAGGACCTTGGAAGCATGAAAGTCTGTTTATATACTCTAGGGTCACGATTACTTTACGCCTTAAATTCCGCAACTTCTTTTCCTCTGTTTAAGCAAAAAGCTTTTAAAAAGAAGTATTAAAACTGACGCATGAATTTCTTATAAAATGTAATGTAATAAAATAAAGATCATCATCACAATCATATTTTGATTTAGACGCCAAACAAAGAAGTGATTAATAAGTTTTTAAAAGTGGCATGTAACTTCACAGACTTTTTTACGTTCATAGGTATGTATGGTTTGATAGTATGACTTAAATTAGTCTAAGTGTAATATAAGGAGGTAACAACGACACGATTTTTAAATGATCAGCTATTCCAGTAAGAACTTCTGTTTATTTGACATTTATTTGATTTGCCTTGTCTCTGCCTACCCCAAAGGGAGACAGGCGTGAGTTTATGTATGTATGTATGTATGTATTTATTTGATTTATTTGACATGTGACATTGAAAATGTTTTTAATTAAGATAATTAAACAATAAAGGCGTATCAACCAACACAGGTAAAATTTAAAAACAAAATTTATCTTCAGATGATCAAAGCATATTATTTAATAAATAACCAAAGGCGATCATTAATTTTCACGAAACTGTTAAAGTTCTAGAATTCCTATTCATTTATCATAACATTTTCATAAAATCCAGAATGTATGAACCTTTATCACAATTGATAGTATTGAAAACTCAATGCATCAATTGTGCGCAATGGCTTACATCCGTTCATCCCATTTAAGTCCATTACAATTACGTGTATTGTCCGTTTTAGATCTATGAAATGGAAGTCTGTATTCAACGTGATTTTTGAATTGGATTTATGTATTACTCTTTTGTCAAACTAATTCTCAATCAGAAATTATTAAAATTAAAACCTTACATACATACACACACAACTTCACGCCTGTATCCCTTATGGGGTAGGCAGAACACCAGAGGCTATAAAACCATCTGATGTCACGTTTGACCAGTTTGGAGGTATTGTAACGATGGAGAGAGACTATTGCACTGACAAGGAGTCAGCCTATCGCCCACAAAAACACCAATAAAACCTCCGTCCCTTGACTGATTTTTAGAGTATGCTTAGGAAGAGAAGCAGCTGGTACATTCTATGTTTTTCTTTCGCTCGCGGTCCAGCATCGAAGCATACTAAAATACATCTACTATTTTGTCTCTATTACTGCATAATGATCTGTTCTGTTTATAAAGATCCAGCTCCTTTCTAAACCTGAGTGCTGTTATCTTCGATCTCTCTCTCTTACCATCAGATGAGATTAAGGTTAAACGAGGGTTTAGGTCACCAATAATAAATGCACATATTTAATGAAGTTTACTGTGCGTACATAGTAAAGTAATTCAATAATACTAAACCACTTTAATGCTACTGTAACATATTCCCATTTCAAGCACGAAAGCATGCTTGTTCCGAGCATGCTCGTGATTCGACAGGCTTACGATTTTCGAGCATACTACCAGCGGCAAGGGCGGGAGGGCGTGTTTATTGAGCATGTTACTATCGATCAGTTCTTCATACTTAAATATATAAGCATACTTGTTTTTTTCGAGCATGTATATCAGTAGCATAAGTTTATAAAAAAGTAAACCTCTGTAACTCCAGGCTATTCAAAACTCGAATCTATAAACTAGTTTACTAAAAAAAAGACTCCAAATGAGAGTTTGTAATTTGTTATAAACCCAACAGCAAATGAAACTGTCTAGAGTGCGGGACATGTTGTGCCCAACGAGGCGGCTAACGTAACCGACCCAGAAGTTGCATTGTTCAGGAGTTCAGCCTAATTTATTTCACACAGTGTAACAGCGAGCGTATGTTAGCGTATGTAACTTGTAACTTATGTAACTTCCGTTTTAATACTAAAATAACAAGAAATAAATACTAATATCTCTGTAAATGTAAAATAATGTTTTTGCAAAATACAAAAAACAAATCAAACACATAGTTTTTTTATTGAAAATATGAGAATCAAGCTTAGTTTTTTTACATTTAAGCAATTTAAGTGCTTTAATACTTTTTTGAAAGATACAAATACGATAATTAAAATTTAAGATAATAAAATAAAGTATGGAACTTAAAATATTATAGAAAACTACTAATAAAACTAACAATACCATAAGACTATAAAGAAAATATGAATATAACTTTAAGAATATCAAAAAATATAATATAAGCGTTATTAAGCTATTAAATCTGTTACAAAAAAAATCCTCAGATAAATATGTTAATAAATTAACAGAAAAATAGCAACTAAGAACCTTTGCTGACTAGAGTAATCGTAGTTCATCATCACTTGGCCAGGGGGCGTCCATAGCTGGACATAGGCCTTCCCCAAGGTTCTCCACACGAATCGGTCCCGCGCTGCCCTAATCCAACGTTTACCGGCAACTTTGACCAAATCGTTGGTACAACTTGCGGGGGGCCTACCCAGGCTCTCCCAGTACACGTGGTCTCCACTCGGGAACTTTACTGCCCGTACGGCCATCCATTCTGCGAACTATGTGCTCTGCCCATTGCCTTTGCAGCTCTTTGCAACTCTTCTCGCTATGTCGGTGACTTTGGTTCGCCTGCTAATCTCTTCATATCTGATTTGATCCCGAGGAAACTCCGAGCATAGATAGCCCTTTCCATTGCTCGCTGAGTGACTTTGAGCTTGATTATTACCCACAGTAAGTGCCCACCTTTCAGTACCATACGTCATCGCTAGAAACACACATTAGTCAAACACCTTTGTCTTCAGACACTGCGGTAATTGGGACGTGAATATTATACATGAGCTTCCCGAAATTGGATAGGCTTCGCAGTTGTTCTGGTCCTGGATACGGACTGTCATGGTGGCGTTTTCGTATAAACACTTCAGCGCTTCGATGTATCGATAGTCAATTAAGCACCGCTGCAAACGCTGGGGTATAGCCCAGGGGTCGATCGAATGAAAGGTTTTCTCTTTATCTACGAACGCTAAGCATATTCTCTTCCTCCGGACCTTCGACGCGAGATAGACGGGCTGAGGACACGAAAAAGTTTTTATTTTCTTTGCATTAAATAGTAATTTAAATTATATACAACGCGAAAATTAGCACCAGAAAAGCTGAACTCTAAAGTGTAAAGTGATTATAAGAAGCCACTATAACAGTCAAGTTACGTTGGACGGAAAGCCATTCTTTATGGTATCCTCGATAACCACCAATATAAGCTGACTTCTGCCTCGATTGTCACAAAACGAAACCTTCTTTATATAACTGCATTCCTGGTACTATTTCCGTTCAATATGCCACTCAAGCGCACACCCCCCTCTACGGCTGACGTCTTCGAGAAAGACCAGCACCGCTCGGTTCGCTCGCTCTGCTCGCATACGTATTGGGTTGGGGAAAAAGTTTCTTCGCATTTTTTAAGAAAGTTCATAACATTTTTTAATATAGTTTATTGACATTTAACTAAAGTATGTTTGTGCCATTTCATTCGATAACCTTTTGCCATCTTGTAGGTAGGGACATGATCCCATTGCTATAAAAATTTTGGGACCTCTCATCAAAATACCGCGACAAGTGGATTTGGCAGTCCTCTAGTGATGTTAACCTAACACTGCCTAAAGAATTCTGAAGAGACCGAAACAGGTGGAAATCTGAAGGTGCAAGGTCAGGACTATACGGCGGATGCATTAACACCTCCCAGCCAAACTCTCTTATTTTTTGCTGGGTGGCTATAGATGTGTGAGGTTATCATGATGAAACACCACACCCCTTCTGTTGATCAATTCCGGCCTCTTTCTCTCAACTTCTTGTTTTAATCTCATAAGTTCAGAATCGATAGTCCTGCCTGGTGGTAACAGCTCATAATGAATAATGCCCTTCCAATCCCATCACACACACAACATCACCTTATTGCGAGTTAACCCGGGTTTCGCCACAGTCTGTGAAGCCTGACCGGCCTTTGACCACGACCTTTTTCGCACGTTCTTGTCGGACGTGATCCACTTTTCATCACAAGTCATTCTTCATTTTTTGCTTCAAAAATGATTCGGTTTCGTTACGTCGTAATAAAGAATCACAAATGAGTACACGGTTCTTTAGGTTTCTTTCAGTGAGCTCGTGAGGTACCCAAATATCGAGCTTTTTTGTGTACCCAGCGTTTTTCAAATGCGCCAAAACTGTTTTGTGGTCAATTCCCAGTTCTTCAGCAACGTCGTAACTACTGATATGTTGATCTTGCTCCACTTTTTCAAAAATGGCATCCATTTTATCCGTAACAGGGCGACCAGAGCGAGGTGCATCTTTGACATCAAAATTTCCGGATTGAAAACGCTTAAACCAAATTTGTGCTACTCTCACAGACACTGCACTAGGTCCATAATCTTCGCAAATTTTTTTTGCGGCTTGCGTTGCATTTTTACCTTTTTTGTAATAAAATTTTAAAATGTATCGAATTTCTTCATTAGATTCTCTCATCTTGACAGTACGAAAAACAAATGAAAATCACACATTTTCCTTATTTGAATTTGGAATTATGTTCTTTAAAATTTTAACTTTCAATGATACCAAAACCGGCCAGATACAAATACTATAGCCAAAGAGATTTTATTACAAGTTTATACATACTATAATGCGAAAAGACTTTTTCCCCAACCTATTATATTACTAAATGCAACCTAAATACCTACCCGTACCGACTACGTCTTCCGGTACGGGAGCCCTCCTCGTATAATATATTTCATCGCAATGTTGATGAATATATTACAAAGTATAAATTATTATGCTATCACTATAGTAGAAATTGATTCAAGACACAGTTTTCACAAAAGTTATTGTCTCGTGGCTAAGTTATGAACATAGAAGCTTGGTCACGTGGCCAAAAATAATATTTTTCTTCATTAGTTTAAGTCTTATTCAACGCATCAATAGATTGCCGGGTGCTGTGCGTGCGCAGGGCAGGCCCAGGAGCGCTCTGGACGGGTTCTGGTGGACTTCGGTAATTGCAAATTGAAATGTGTAAAATGAAACCCAAAATTAAGAAAAAGCGAGTGATAAGCCGCGTGGCGTGAGGAGTGCGCTCGGCGGACGCTGGGTGGACTCGTGTGGTGAACTAAAATTCATCCCACGATTACGCGTTTACGCACACCTTTGACAATGTATTTTAATAGTTAACTGGACGAACTTAAGAGTCATAACTTCACACTAAGAATAAATTCTTTGAGGTTCGCCCAGATAGTTTTTGTATAGGAGAGATGCCCGTAAGTCATATTAGTGGAAGTTTATATTAGATTGTTGTGTGCGAAGTGATCTTATCGAAAACATGATTATTTTCGTCAGGACGCCATGGATTTAATTTGCAATAAATTAGCACTAGTAAAAGATTTTCAAAACATTTGATATGTTAGCCCCGTAGGTTTGAAATTTATATATAGTAGTCGTCAGGTGTTATCAGAAGCCAATTCAGCTTTAAAGTTAGAATGCAACCAGCACTTAGTGCTTTATGACCCAAAAAAATTTTCTATTAAGTGGCATAAATCCCCATAAATTAAAAATAAAAGAATCTTATTGAACTGAATTGAATATTATAGGATGTTAAGTGAAGATGAGATCCACGATTAATATAAATTCAATTATTTGAAACACTTCAAAACAATTTTCACAATCAAATGACAAATAAAAATAAACAAATAAATGATAAATCATCAAAATTTTATTCAAACAATGAAGCGTAACGGTTTTTTAACGGTACAAATCTCAATGTTCGAACGCACTTATTTCAGTAACTGTTTATTTAAAAAATGTATATTTTCAGATTTTGGGGTAAGACTTATCGAGAATCCCCACGAGATCCAAGCCAATGTTGTGAAAACACGCCTGACTGCTGCTATACATATACAACGTGTAACATAATGAAGAGATAATACTTAAGGGAATTGTATGTTTGTTTATAATTAACAGTAACATAAATTTATTACATAAATTTGATATCCATACGGTTCTGCCGAAAAACAATTTCAAAGTTTAGATCAAAATATCTAAGTGTCAACCGTACAAACAGCTTTTGATGAAATGGCGTAAAAGTAAGACAGATACTACAAAGTAAATTCTACGTAGGTATGGTATAGAAGCTAACCCTTAAGTTTTATCTTTCCATTTTGTTACACGTTGTATAAAAAACTCAACTTTTCTTAGCCAATGGTGAAGCCAGGTTTTATTTCAAAATAAAACCTGGCTTACGGTGTACAAAAGTTGGATAAATTAACTTTTATTTCATCATCACAACTCCGTGTAATGAGCCCACTGCAGGGCTATGAATCTCAACTCTGGGTGACGAGGAGGTTTAGGGCGCAATCCACCAAGCTGGCCCAGTACTGGTAGGTGGTTGTCAGAATTTTTTAAGTGCCCAAATGGCTTCTGACAAACCTTAACTACTCCTGCATACAAGTGTAAAGCACTCAGGACCGACTGCTTGACGTGCCCTCCGAAGCACGGAAGTCGCCATGAGAAAAGAATGGTCGGCGCTCACCCAACCTAATAGCGACTGCGCCGAACGTCTCTTAACCTGCGGTATCGTATCATAAGCACAGTAAACACGGCGCCACAGCGAATTCGTATTAATAGTATGTTACTGCAATAGCAGACAAGAGAGGCATTGATGGACGAACGTGTGAATGTGGGCCGAGACGAAGCCGAGTCCGTAGCCGAAGTCCATCAATGCCTAGTTGAGGCCAAGGCTTGTATAGTACTTTTCTCAAATTATGTGCGGAAACGTACCTTGTACCTACAATAAATTCAGAACTTTAAAACCAGTGGCGAAGTTGACGAACAACTAAAAACAATAGTTTTTTTTTTGAGCCTTAGTGCTTTTTTTCAATTTTTTTTTTTCTATGTGCAAGCCAGTTCTAATTTAAAATTAAACCTTTGACAAAATCCCTCCATGTTGCAGGGTAGAAGATCGTTCCACTTTTAAATCACACGACAAATATGATTTTACATAGTAATTTATTTGGCCGCTAAACACGAAAGATATGGATTTTCATACAACTATTCTGGCCCCTGCTCGACCAGTACAGGAAGTTCGGTTTATCTCGAAGAAGGTTGTCAAAATAATGCACAAATTTCCAAGCATAATTGAGAAAATAATATAACTTATATTTTATTAAAAATATTAAATATTTATTTGGCCTAAAATTCTCTCACGTATGCCTCAGAGTTTGCGTGGCTAACAATCATCACCATTTATATAAAGTCTGCCAAATATATCCTCCGCCAAGGTTAATTGCAGCTCCTTCCAGGTGTATTCCAGTTTTATCAGGAGCCAGTTCCATCCCGAACCAGTGTACTGTCATCTTCGCCCTCCTCTTCACTTACCACTTACCACTTTAGGTGAACTTGAGGTCAAACGCGAGTTTAGCCATCTTTTTATTTGTTTAGTACTTTTACTTATGAAACAAAATTCTAATAACAGCTATAAGCAAATAACATGTCGCGTGACTAAGGGTTCTACATTAGGAACGCTGTTACTCCTTATTTACATAAATAACATAAGTAAATTTGAATCAAATGTCGATATCACAATAATGCTGTCATTGGGTATCAAAACCTTCCATGCTGGACTGGGAGTGAAAGAAAAACATATAATGTGCCAGCTGCTCTCTTCCCGGGCATACTGTAAAAGTCAGTTAAGGGACGGAGGTTTTATTGACGTTTTTGTGGGTGATAGGCTGACCCCCTATCACTGCAAGTCTCTCTCCATCATTTCAATACCTCCAAATTTGTCAAACGTGACATCAGATGGTTTTATAGCCTCTGGTGTTCTGCCTACCTCATTAGGGATACAGGCGTGACGTTATGTATGTATGTAGGTATCAACTATTTCAATTTGGTAATTGCATTTATTTGTTACTGGCTTAATACATTTTGCAAACTGATGGCATGGTGGCAATCGCACCTACTGTAATATTGTTTATTAAACTCATAATATTGTTTTTGACGAGATTTCAAAACTAACAAATGGAAATTTATTGTGATAAAACTCTTTGATATATCATTGTTTAATTTATTTACGTTTTCGATGAAAATTACTTCGAATAAATAAAATTTTCATCAGATCAAAACAAGTATAATATTTTTCATCATCATCATCATCATCACAACTCTTTGTAATGAGCCCACTGCAGGGCATGAGTCTCTTCCCTGGGTGAAGAGGAGGTATAGGCCATAATCCACCAAGCTGGCCCAGTGCTGGGTGGTGGATGCCAGAATTTTCAGGGCGCCAAGATGGCTTCTGACAAACCCTAACGACTACTGTATACAATTATACAGGCTTAACGTGCCCTCCGAAGCACGGAAGTCGTCGTGAGAAATGAATGGTCGGCGGTCACCCATCCAAGTACCGACCCCGCCGAACATTGCTTAACCTGTGATATAGTATGATACACACAGTAACCACGGCGCCACGACGACTTCAAATTAATATTAATAATATTTTTCACAATAATATTTTACAGTTCCAGTTAATACGAAAATTGCTTACAATTTCTGAATAGCATTTACTCCAGATTTATACCGTTTTTACATTGCATTGTACATTTCAGAACAAGTGTGAAGTTCTAGTAGGGGACATAAGGACTATCTTTCGTATTTGTCAAAATGAGGTTAGTGTTACTGACAATGAGGTTGAACATGCATCCGGAAGAAAATGAATCTTCATTACACATTGCTGGAACACATAACTGTCGAAGTGCTGATCATTGGCAGAAGCCTTTACTTAAAGGGTAGGCGGTAGGCTGTCAAACTCTGAATGGATCTTACGATTTATCCAAAGTCAGCTTTTGGCAGACATATCTAAGAATAAAAAGAAAATAGATTTGCAACATAATTTTATAATCAGTTTTCATTACTAGGTATTTCTAGAGAACAGTTTCTTTGCATGTTCGACTTCTGGATTCACTTCTCCGGACTTCGCTTAGAACAACAAACTTTTACTTATATCTTTCAAGAAAATCGGTGAAAATATCGATTTGAAACGGCGTCAAACTGCAAATAGCAAATAGGTATCTTTCAGCAAATTTGCATCCGAGCGGAACAAGATTAACAACATTATTTTAGTTTTATTTTTAAAGGTGACAATAAAAAATAAAAGTATTTTTGTGTTAAATCTTTGAATAACAGTGTAACATTATTGTAAAGATATTTTTCACCTACTTAATTGTAAACCTTCACTGCAATGGGGTACAAAACAGTTTAATCCATTACGTAAAGCAGGTTTCAAATAAACATTTCTTTACAGGTATATCAATAAGATTCTAGCAAACACATTCACAAAAGTTATCAAAATACTCTTCATTGTCGACTTCAAAAGTATTAACTTTAAACACAAACGACCTTAATCGCATCGAAGATTTCCCACGCAGGTGAAAATAGCGGAACATAAATATCAGCTATGATAAAGATTTGGAAAAAACGACAGTCTTATAAATCAACATGATTTTTCTCCACTGAATCCGTGCCAATCTACAATAGAGTCGATTTATCGTGACAGTTTCTTTTGTGGAATCAAAGAAAAGACGTTATGTGACAACTATTCGTGAGAATTTCACCCCTTTGTGACAAATGTATACTTTATCTTGATTTAAAACGTCTTGTGCCGTAGCAGTATTTTTTCCTGAAATATTGTTGCCTTACTTTTTATTTGTGGGTTAGTTTTGTTTATTATTTTGATGATTGATTAAGTGTTATTTGTATAAGTATCAATCAAGTTAGAAACTTGCAATAAAAAGATCTCTAAATGGGTTCTCTTTGTAATAGAGTATTTTATTAGTTTTTTTTTTCATAAATATTTAAAATCGACCTTTAACTTCACCTGCACGAAGCACTAAGACCTCAGTTATTTACATTACTTAGACCTAAAGGTCTGCATAATTAGAGAGCTGTTCATAAACCGCAAGTAAATAATCTTATGATCATTGGTTGAGACCCTTGCACGATCATTATTGTACTACAAAATTTAAGTTTGCTTGATTATTTATCGCTTCATATAACTATATAACATAGTATCCATCCTTATCTGTTTGTCGGTCTGAACAATTTAATTTAACAAAACTGATTGACGAATTTTCTTTCCATTTGAACACCCGAACAAATTAGTTCATGAAGAAATATAATATAACTATATGGGGTTAAGTTTGAATTTTCTAAAATCAAACGATGAATGTCACTGTTTGGAAAATAATATTTAACATAACTAAAACAATATCAAAAAATATTTAAAAAGTAGTTATAAAACATATTTTACCGAGCATAACATTACTGACTCACATTAATTACAGTCAAAAGTTTAATAGTTATTCAATTCTAGCTTGTACCTTAATTAAATCATTGATGTATTAGATCCACGGTAAAAACATGTATTCTCTAGTGAAACAATGTGTAATAAACTAGGTTTATATATACCTAAATTGTTCGAATGAATTCATTGTATAAATGGTCATTGTAGTTTGATAGAGGTCAGTGGTGATAGCACAGTTCCCAAGTTGCTGTATTCTTTGTAATTTAAATACAAAACCGTTACTTATTTGAAGAAACTATAATGATATTTAAACTATTTATTATCATAACATTATCTAAAATATATGATGTTTCTTGTAATGAGGTAATAACAAGATATGAAGACACTTGCAATTTGAGCGAAAAATTAAAACTAGAAATCGCATCTTACAAAAATATAACTGAGAAAATTGTGAGTGATATTAAAAATGTTTACGGGCAGGAAATGTATGAAAGGTAAGTTATCATTTTAACGTTAAAAATATAAATGTAAACTACTTATAAATACTTAATATCAATTGTATATTAAGTATTTATAAGTAGTACACTATTAGTAGCACAATTTATATAAAGTATTTATTAAGTACATTAATGAAGATGAGTCAAAATTAGTTTGTATATTTTTACTTTCAAATCGATGATTCAGTTGAATGATTCGTTCAAACTTTTAACATTTGTTTATTCAATTATTTTTCCTACTTAAAAAAGTAATTAAAGGGATTACAGGATACCCAAATATTTCTGACCCTCACACAGCATTTTATAGCTCAAATTAAGTTTCTAAGAGAAGTTGTGTTATGGATACTAGATAGCTGATATACTTATTTATTATTATTAATTTACTCTTTATTTCACACCTTTACAAAAAAAAATACAAAAAAGGTTTAAAAGGTCATAATTGAGTAACAAATGTGCGGCCTTATTGCTAGCAAGCGATTTCTTCCAGACAACATATTAAATATATACATATTTTTTTAAGAATATAAACTTAAATAAACATATAAGCATCCATGACTTGACAACTTCCCGCCGCGGCCGGGATTCGAGCCCAGAATCTCTGGCTTAGAAGGCAATGTTACCACTACCCCTGCTGGATACAGATTTATTTTATACTAGCTTTATCCCGCAACTTCGTATGCGCTTAACTACTCTTCTCGTGGAAAATTCAGAAACTATATAACCAGACACCCACTGTAAGAACTTTTATACCAAGTATCACACCCATGCACTCAAGGAATAAATTTTTTTCATACAAACTAAAAATCATATATTTCCCGTCCCCGTAGGAATTTTGGGAATTTTTTTCGTAGCACATCCAGTCACTCTTTGAAGAATCTTCATGCCAAGTATCACATCCGTACACTCAAGAAATAAGATTTTTCATACAAACTAAAAAGTCCAACCCCTTCTCGTGGGAATTTCGGGAATTCCTTCCATAACACTACCAGACCCACATTGAAAAACCTTTACACCAAGTTTCACATCGGTGCACTCAAGGAATAAGATTTTTCCCCTCAAGAATGTATGTTCCAAATTTCAGCTCTCTACGCCCAGTAGTTTCGGCTGTACGTTGTCTGTCAGTCATTCAGTCAGTAACGGAACAGTTTTATATATATTGATAAAATTAACAATACATTGACGACCACTTTGGCGACGGGGTAAACCTGTCTGTCTCAGACGCCCAAGAAAACGAATAAGAAAAAAAATGTTCCGTTTCTGGGTGTTTATCTATCTATTTAAGTATTTATATTCTAGGTTCCCCCTAGTTCACTACATGGTATCCCATAACACAAGCTATGCTTACTTTGGGGCCATGTAGTTGATTTTATTATTTATTATTATTTATTGAGAAACATTTAGATCCATGAGAAATATTTGTCATGAAGCGGGGATTCGAACCGCAAACTATGGCGTATCGGGCACCTATTCACTCTCTGTACCATGGAGGCTATCAATTAGAAGAAATACAAAAATATGTTTAGTCAAATAAATAATAAAAATTAACTTAACGAATCATCTTCTACATAGCATATTAATATACTCGTAATATTCAAAACGTCTCTTAGTCATATAAACTTATTGTGCTGTCAGTATTATTTAGCAATATGATTTAAGTAATGTTCTTTATTCTACTACCTATTGATAGTTTTTTCACGGTTAAAATACTATCATGGTACAGCCGAAACATCGACAGTAATCCTTGCAGACTACTTTTACATCAACTCGCTGCACAAAAGTTTCTTCAAACCTGTTTTAGACTTTTAATGAGACAATTAATAGCGTAATCAGTGTGGTCTTAGCCAATTACAAGTATAAGGCATCAAGGCCTTTAATAATAAAGCTTTTTTTATCTTGTTTGGATGAAAGTTAAACTGAGTTCTTATACCTTCACTTAGCTAAGTATAAAAGTTTCTAAGTCGGTGATTTAATCAGAAAGCTTTCACCGAGTAACAGTATTTTTGTTGTTCTAGATACTCTCAATTCATTGATACTTTTGGGGCTCGCTTTTCCGGAACTAAAGTGCTAGAAGATTCAATTGATTACATGATAAATTTGACGAAAACCATGGGAATCAATGATGTTACAACGGAAAATGTTGTGGTGGGTATATATTTTTTACTAAGTTATTTCGTTTGTACACAAATTTGTAATATTCAATCGGTTTTACTTTTATTACAATAACAAAAAAAAGATTATCAAAGTATGCGCGTTATTTTAAACGTATCCCGCTAGGGTTAAGTTTAAAAGGGTTTTTTTAGTGTCCACGTGTTTAACATCCACCCTTTAAATATTTCAACAGCTGGATAATTTTGCTCTGCCTGTGATATGTTTATATATACTTTGAAGAGCCAGTTTGCTAACTTTTCCTTTATTGTTGAGACACTTTCTGGAGACAGTATTATTAAGTATAAAATCAAAAGTACAATATATACAAAAATATGGACAATATGGAATTTAAACTAAAACCTCACGATGACAATGCGTCACAAACTTATCATTGATGTTTATAAACACAATGCTTTAAACCATCAAGTTTGACATCATAATTTGCATTCCTTTCCTTGAATGTTTTAATTTTCATGGTATGTCATTCATGGCCGTCTTTGAATTGTACACTTAAGTAAACCATACGCATATAATCTCAGTAAATTTCTCAAAAAATACTCAATTTGTATATTTATCCTTTTTAGGGTCCACATTGGATTCGTAGTCATGAAAAATTAGAGATGCGTCTACCATACAATAAGCCAATGGCTTTATTGGGCCTTGGCTATAGCGTAAGCACTCCTCCAGAAGGAATCACTGCAGAAGTAATTGTATTTAAATCTTTCAAAGAACTTCTTGCCACTGACGAAAGCAAAGTGAAAGGTAAAATTGTAGTTTTCGATGAACCTTTTATATCATACGGTGAGACAGTACCGTATAGAGAATTTGGTGCAAGTAAAGCTGCGACTAAAGGCGCTGTAGCAGTGTTAATACGAAGCATTACTCCGGTATCACTATACACTCCACATACAGGAGCAATGCAATACATTGACAATATAACTAAGATACCAGCAGCAGCAATAACTCACGAAGATGCCGATTTAATGAATCGATTACAAGAAAGTAAGAAAACTATTGTATTAACTTTATTGATGCAAAACAAAATGGATTTAAAAACATCTCGTAATACCATAATCGATTTAAAAGGAAAAAATAAACCAGAGAAACAAGTAATTATTTCTGGCCACATTGACAGCTGGGATGTAGGGCAAGGTGCTTCAGATGACGGTGGTGGCATGTGGGTAAGCTGGTTTGTTCCAGTTATCTTGAAGAAGTTTGGACTTCAACCAAGGAGGACTGTGCGTGCGATTTTATGGACTATGGAAGAAATGGGATTAATTGGTGCAATATCATATTATGAAAAACATAAGGAACAATTGAATGATATAAACATTATAATGGAATCAGATGAGGGAACGTTCAAGCCTTTGGGGTTGGATGTTGGTGGCTCGTTTAGAGCACGCTGTATATTAGCTGAAATTTTAAACCAGCTGTTTCCTGAAACTAACATAATGAAAAATAGTGGTGAACCGGGTTCAGATATTACTGTGTTTGTTAAAAAAGGTATACCAGGAGCGTCATTACTCAATCAAAACGACCGTTATTTTTGGTATCACCATACAAACGCAGATACTTTAGACATACAAACTGCAAAAGATGTTATTGACTGTGCTGCATTTTGGGCTGCCATATCATACGTTTTAGCAGATATTTCAGAAGACATACCAAGAAAGTAGAATGCAAGATTTATATTTCTCAGAAAGTACAGGTTGCTAGAATCATTCAGTGAACTCTGTGGAAAATACCTATTGTAGTAATAGTGGATAATTTTGTTACCAAGATACTATGCAATAAAATATTTAACCTAGGTTAGGTACTTAAGAAATATAGTACAATAAAACCATCCTCGTTGAAAGACTTTTGCACAAAATATACGTGCATTCAATCTTCTCTTATTCGATTTCGTTCTGTAACATTTATAATAGAAGCCTGTTGTGCAATAGGAAAATTTTGCGCATAAAAGGAACGAAGGGCGTGTTTTTTAAAGTGTGAATACCCTGTCAATTGCGGGCGTAACGTTTTTATAAAAGGTCTCTTCAGTCTGTGAGTTATTTATGGCTTGGTCATATAAGTTTCATATAATTCAGGATTAAACATAAATGTAGTAGCATAATATAGTAGTAATAAACACCATTTATGATTTTGTTTTGCACATGGTTATTTGATATAATAAAATACAAATGTTATTTACAGTTGTTTATTATTAAATCCATTAAACACTTTTTTAAACACTTTTTATTTGTCTTTAATAACACGGTTTCTGCCTGGATAGATACAGGACCAATTAAAAATGAAATATACAATTCAGTCTGACAAAAATAAATAGATTCCTTTAAATAATTTGGCATAGTGGCTCCAATATTGCACAGATTATGCATATTACAGCTCCGTTAATATTTTTCTAAACTACTTCCAAGCTTCAAAAGACCATTTATATAATCGGTCCGGACCGCAGTGCCGTCGCTTTGTATAACAATTGTCACCGTTGAGGTCAGGCTCGGTGAATAACAACAAACCTCAGGTACTAGATCTATGTTTATGTAAGTTTTAGGTGCGATGATACTAAGATTAGAAAATTTATCGTGGTTTGACTTTAAAGATCTTTAAATATAAAGCCAAAAGGACCTTCGAAATAGTTTAAAACTTTTGCATTGATTGTTGGCTCTGTACCAGTCCATTCCAGTCTAAAGTTCTCCATAATTCTGGACAAAAATGTTTCCAACTCCAACTCTACAATCCTTCGTCCTGGAAAAGGGAAATTATCCATATTAAATAAGTAGTTTCATCAGGATTATAAATTATCAAAGCTTTGTAGTTATTATACTGCTTTTGCAGTTTTATTAATTGTACAGCCACGTCTGATAAGATCTACAAACTTCGCAACCTAATCGGTTGTGATAAGGTTCAAATTCAAATGAAAATGTATACATCTTACTAGACGTCACTGTACTCCCAATCCTCTTATTAAAAAAAAATACTCGATTGCTCACTAATCAATCATAAAAATACTATGGATATTTTGTAAGTATTGTTCATTTTGGAATAAAAACTGACCTATAACAATTATGTCAGATCAAATTAACGTAAAGGAAACTGAAATATGCATCGGGCTTAAAAATGATTATTGCCATTATTAGTACATTATAGTACGTTATAGCTGTACATTAAAAGCTACTATACCTATGCAGGCTCTGACACCAAAACCAAAGGGCTGATAAGCAAACGGGTGGGCTTGTCCATAGTGCAACGGATCGTCTGTACCCACAATCCATCTGTCCGGAATAAACTCATTTGGTTTTGGAAAATGCGATTCCATTCTAGCCATATATTGATGCGGAAACATCAACTGCAACTAGAAAAAACGATACAAGTATTTTTAATAAATACACACTCACTTATATTCAACGATCAACATATGAAAACTATTGATTTTATACCAAAACTTACTCCTTTTGGTATTTTGTATCCTAGTAAACTGTAATCCTTTGTAGCCCGCCTCATATTTCCCATTACCACAGGCATTAGTCTCATAGATTCCTTTAAAACAGCTTTCAGATATTTTTTGTCCTTGTTCATAAACACTTCTTGACGTAGTTTTTCCTGTGCCTCTGGATTTTTAGCTAGTAAGTATAAAGTGGCTAACATGGTGTTCGATGTCTAAAATAACGAAATAAAGTTGCAGCTGAGTATACAGTGGACTTTAATATCGATTTCCAGAAGTACAAAATATTTAAAAAAACTTAGCTTAAAGGATGATGCAATATTTTGGAACTCACCTCTAATAGCCATGCACGATACGTCTTATTAACCTGAATCAAAGTTACTATCGCGCCAAGTTTTACTCGTAAGTCCGTTCAGAGCTATTAGGTACTAAATGTCAGACTATACAATAACACACATTTACAGTGCAATGTTTTAAATATCTTTATCTTCGTTGCACTTTTGTGTTATTATAATACCAGCGACGGGTGGAAGGGATGAAACCAGAGCTGTAGGCGAGGACCAGCAGTGGGTTATGGACTCCGATTCGTTGTTTTTCGATGATCTCGTTTACGTTTCTCATGGACTTTTGTTTTTTTTAATGAAACGGGAGGCAAAATAGCAGACGGGCTAGCTATATCATATATAGTAAATAAGCGAAACCGCCGCCCTGATTATCTGCAACACCAGAGAAAAGATTTTTTTTCTTTTTGCTATCGGATAATCAATATAATGCGATTCGATTTTTATTAATTATATAAGCTTGCACTCAAAATCAAGACTATACCAATTCTTATTCTAGAAAATGAACTCTTTTCAACGATATAATATCACACATGACTATTGAAGCGAGTACCAGATCGCATACAAAGTTATGCATCGTCCTTTAAATTTAGTCCTGTAATTTTTTTATGTTTTGTGTTTTATGTAAGTATACACATTTTATTCTCATACTGTTTATTAAATTATTCTAACCGTATCAACACCAGCAGAAATCATATCGATTGCTGTAATTACTGCAACTTCTTCATTAATTTCCAATAACTTTTCTAATACCCCTTTTTCCTCTTCAGATTTATTTTTTTCTTGAATCTGCTCTCTGGCTACATTGATAAACTCCAAAGCACGCCTAAAGAGCAAAAAAATACGTGAGGAATATCGAAGTCGGGTTCATTTAGAAGAGTTTTCCTATACTAATGCAAGAGTTTATATTTTTTTAGTTTAAATTTTAGTTATTAAACCCTATCATTTTTATATGATTCATTTAAATTATTTGGAAGGTGGACTGATGAATGTTTTTTTTTCTTTTGCATTATTACACACATCTTGTAAGTTTCAGCTAAAATTTTAAACACACGTAGAACGTTACCAGAAATAACGCTATGGCTGTAAACTGGAAAGTATTTAGTTTGTTTGTATAAGTATTAGTATTTAGTTTGTATGAAGCATTCTGGACGGCAGCGACGCGGGCAACGAGCGGCGAGCGCCAGTTTAGTGGCGTGTGCGCGATCGAGCGGTTATAGTGTAGTCTGTTGCCCGCCGATATCGATAACTAGCCTCGTAAAATGTCGTTGGAATTATTATTTGGAATGTTTCAGAAAAACCACCGATATAGAACAGTAAATGAATAAAAAAACTAAAACAGCCAAAATTTCAACAATAAAAATCAATAAATAAATAATAAATTATGCAAAAGAATAAAAAACGATTTTTCTGCTGGAGATTTAAACGTTCGTAAATATAACCCGATCCTAATTCTGATTTAGTATTCTCCAGGATATAATCAAATATTTTTACAAAAATTCTAACACTATGATCAAAGAATTTGATTGAATTTCGTCTTTGGTCTTCGTAATTACGATGAAACTCGCCTCTTTGCTTCCTTTGTTTAAAGTACGGACTTGCGTCTTCTTTTGTCCATAGTAAATTGTATCGTATAAATGAACTGTTAAAGTATTCATGACGCCGTATCAACATTTTCGTTTGTTTTGTACGTCTCTTAAACCGCGACAAATCGCTCCGCTGCCCACTGGCGTCGAGAACGACCCAGATTTCCCGCGTCGCTGCCCGCGCCGCTGTCGCTGTCGCTGCCGTCCAGTTTGCAACTTTAGGGTAACTTCATCATGATAGTTCAAATGGGTAAAGGAAACAACGAGCTATGTTATCTTAGTTTAGTATCCATCATCGTAAATGAGTTCTAAACAATGAAAATGAAACAAAAATTAGCTCAATGGCTTTTAAGTTTATCACCAAGTTATCAATGCTTTATCTAGTATCAATGGAGATTTAAGTATCCATGGATATATGACTATTGTGTTCACTGAAGCATGCTTCACTGACCTTGACTCACCCAGATAAAAAGTACATATTTAGGTACTCGTGTTTTATGAGTCAATTTTTTACTTGCAATCAGGTACATACCTTTCTTGTTCTTCATAATAACTCATAGCTTTTCTATAGTTTTTAGTTGGAAAGTACTGCCAGAAACTTGGCCTCATGTCTAAAACTTCAACAATATCTAAGGAATTATGAATTGCCTGAATAAGTTTCTTGGCAGGTGAATCTTCTGGTAAATTAGGATCAAAACAGTTTAAACGACCGCCTAGTGCAACTACTGCGACTGATTCTAAGGACCACAGCTTCATTTCAGTATCTATATTATCCTTAATCTCACCGTTGCTATTCCGTAGTAATTTAATTCTGAAAAATTACACAAGTCGTTAATATCTAGGTGATATTATTTATAAATGCACAACATTATTTTTTTCTTATACAAAACTTGACAAAATTTTGTTAAGAATCAGTTATTAAATTGATTGTAAAAATTATATACCATATTAAATTTTATCTCAATAATCTTAAGAACTACAATAATCTTTAAAGAATCAATCAGGCACGCAAGTAATAGCTTGTCACGTTGCACAAAGCGCAATTTACGACTTCAGGATGCAAGTAGGCACCTACGATGAATGAAGGGGTAGCGCTGGCGATCGAGCAAGCAAAAATGTGGCGCGGGCTGACAACACCCGCATGACAAAAACATATGTGACAAAAACAAGGTACAGCCAATGCGTCTAATAATATGTATACATTTTCATTTGAATTTGAACCTTATGAGAACCGAATAAGTTGCGAAGTTTTTACACCTTATGAGACGTGACTGTACTACAAGAAGCTTGAAACTTGTGAGTTTTTATGATTATACAGGTTGAACGGTGGGTCACTTTTGAAATTCAAAGACGTGATAGTTTGAGATCATACATGAAGAGAAAAAATATAACAAAAATTATTATTAATTATTAACGGAGTAAATTTAACCAAAAGTTAAAGAATTCATTATGCAACGCAGGGTTATGCTAGCGTTGACAGCAATCCACGTGCCAGGTTACGTGTCGCGATCGACTCAGTTGTATGGAAAGTAAATAGTAACATAGTAGTATTTATTTATAGGGAATTCTGCTGAAAAATTAAGGACCTAATTTAATTACATAATTATTATCAGAGTTGAGTACTGTGTGCTCTCCTTCAGTATCTAAAATTTGTCACCAGTGACTTTGTGACTGTGTGAAAAATTGTAACAATTTTTATGTCAACACCTTGAAATATGAAAATATTTGACCCGTTTCTAAAGTTTCGAATACACACAAAACAATGAATGAATTTGAATAGGTACCTTTCTACCATGTCTTTTGCCACTTCATTTATAACATTATCATAGAGTTTAATAGTTTTTGGCTGCATCAAAACTGGATTCACAGTAGATCTAAATTCTTTCCACTCTTCACCACCACTGTGGGATAAACGTAAGTAATATATAATTAATATTATGACTAAGTCCCATCAATATAATATGCCATTTCTATTTTAACTTACTCAATCGTCAAACCCATTTTGAACTTTTTACCGTACTTCTTTTCCTTATATGTAGATTTATAATAATTCACGGATTGAAGTCCGGGGCGTATGGGTAGGTTATTTTCTGAACGGTGAACCTAGTAAACATATAGTTACTGAAAAATAACAGTCTAATTTATTGAAATCATTTCAAACATTTACTTCAAGATACCTGTGCAACACTTTCCGCATCAAATAAAACAATCATATCCTCTCTTCCAAATAATCCTTGTAGCCTCATTATTTGGCCATATTCTTTATACAAGGCGTCAAAAAGGTCATAACCTTTTTTACCACCGAATCGACCTTGAAAACAATAATTGTTACAATTTGAGTTGTTGATTTCTATTAAATTTATTAAGTTTATACAACTTACCTCCTGGAAAAAAATGGTGCAGTTGTCCAATTACAGGTAATGATGGTGGCCCTGGTATTTCAGTCCAATGTTTAAGATTGCTTAGTTTGTCAGATGTTTGACTAGAAACATTTGCTGATACATGTCTGTCAATAATTAAAAATAATACAATTAGCATTAAAAAAATATATAAGCGTTTTTAATAACAACAGGCGCTAAATGAATAACTTGGAAACAAAGAGCAAGTTCTATTTATATTAACTATACAAAAGAGTTGCTCTGTTTGAATAGACCCTTCCGTCTTATATATCAAAACTAGTATGAAACAATTAAAGCTTAAAATTTATAAACTATGTATTTGTTTTAATAATGCTAAGGTACGAGTTTTATCAACATGGTTTATAGTATAATCAAAACAACTTACCTTAATGGTGTTTTTATTATATTTAATAAACGACCTGAAGTTGTCATCTTTAATATCATTCATAAATAACATATACAACATTAAGTTATTAATTATAAAAGTTTGTTATACATTGGATTATCGCTGCTTATTATCAGTCACTGTTTACGTTAGATACACTCGAGTAGGACCATAACAAACCATATCACGAGTGTCTGGCTTGTTGCGCTGCGACAGTGTGAAGTCATCACCACGGATAACTTTATTTATACAGAAATCACAAAATGTATTTTTAGATTTAAGATATGGTAATTGATTGCTATACAGGGTTAATTTTAATAAGCGCATCACCTCTTGCATGCAGCCTCTCCACATCAATCCCAACAACATTTGTTCTACGACTTTTCAAAAATCTTGATAAATAACACAAAAATAAAAAAAATAAAAAGTTGGGAATCAGTCGAAAAAGTTTCAAATTCAAATTCATTTATTTATTCATAACCATAGGTATTGCATTGATGTCATTTACAGGTATTTGTATGTACAGCTACAGTTCACCACATAGGCATATGAATATCACATTACAGTTTCATGACAAAATTCAATAAAGCTAATTACAAAATTATTAAGAAAAAATATATATTTTTTAAGATAATTAAATACATTATGAAATTAAAGAAAGTGAAATAATAATTATAATTACAAAATATTTATATAAATAGGCAGAACTTAAAAACATCATATTTAAAGATGGATAGGTACAATTAATATTATTTACATCTCATGTCATTATAAAATTCATTAATATCATAATAAGCTTTTTCGGCTAGAAAGCTATTGAGTGCCGATTTAAATAATTTCCTGTCAGATATTTCCCTTATTGAGCGCGGTATTTTGTTATATATTATGGGTGCCATACTGTTTATGCTCATTCTTTGTAGGAGGGTTGTGCGTGTATGTAGGACCTTCAGGTTTCCCTCGCGACGGGTTCCGGCGGGATGTGCCTCAAAGTAGTGTGGGTTATTTTTGGCAAACGTGGTTATTTCGCTGATGTAAATTGACGGCAAAGTTAGAATTTTATATTTACGAAAGTAGGGTTTACATGAGTCAGTTTGCTGTAAGCCGAAGATGGATCTGAGACATCTTTTTTGGGCTTTAAATGCACTCTGCTTTTCAGTAGCGTTGCCCCAAAATATTACGCCATATCTTAGAGCTGATGCAACATATCCGTGATAAGCAGTTAGTAATGTTTGTATATTGGAAATGTCTTTGAGTTTGTAAAGTGCGTAAGAGAATTGATTCAATTTTGTTATTAAATTTGTAATAGTTGAGAATCATCTCGAAGGTACGGCGGTTCTTCGGCCCTGCACAGCTTCTTAACTTATACACAGCTCAAGTGCGATCATGCATGGAGTACTGCAGTCATCTTTGGGATGGTTCAGCCAAATATCAACTAGAAGCGCTGGACTCCGTTGACCGAAGAGCCCATAAACTAATTAACGACGTCGACCTTACAACCAAAAAACTGCAGACCTTAGAGCATCGTCGTAAGGTTGCGTATTTAACCGTGTACTACATTTGATACATTTTGGTGAGTGCGCCAGTGCTCTGTTTGAACAAATTGAACCCTCACCCTTTTACCATCGGACTACTAGACAGTTCCTTTTTGATACGGGTCGCCAAGGTTTGGAATGAACTGCCTGCGTCTATTTTCCTGACCAGTATAGTCCTAGTACTTTTAATTGTCGAGTGAATAGGTTTCTCGTGGATGGACGTGTACCACCTTAGTCTTCATGTTCTCTTAACATCAGGTGGCATGGAAGACAAAAGTCCCATCCATAATTTATAAAAAAAAAAAACTTATAACTTTACATTTTGTTAGAAGTGCCTATTAATATTTTGAAGTGATATTTTATTACGCAAGGTGCGTGACATACCTACGCTCAGAGTAAATAAAGCTACGCCCCTAAACCAAGGCTATCAATGTTTTTTTAATAGGAATTTTTTTTTTAAACTTTAAATTTTGATGGGTTTTAGAACAAATGTTGTTGGGATTGATGTGGAGAGGCTGCCTGCAAGAGGTGTTGCGGTAATTAAAATTAACCCTGTATACTTCGTTTGCATAATGTTTTTGTATTAGTTTGAAAAAACTAAGTTTCAAAACAAAAAAATCATAGGTTGTGTTTCTACAAAAGTAACATTATTTGGGAATGCAAGAGAACCTTAAGAGTCTTTTTAAACAAGATTTGTCGTATCTGTGTTATGGACCAAGTGATTAATGCGGGCATTATACGTTATGTATAATCTATTCTTCTTCCTATTATATCTTTCTATTTTTATTTTATTATATTATATCTTCCAATTTCCACCAAGATATCGATTGCATATGCTCTCTTTTTACCAATTCTTGACTACGCAGACGTATGCTATCTGGATGTCACCGAAGATCAACTTCATAAGCTTGAGCACCTCCAAAATCTCAGTATAAGATTTATGTTTGGTTTACGCAAATATGATCATGTGTCTCAATACCGCACTAAGCTCAAGTGGCTTCCCATTCGATTTCGCCGGAATATCCATGTTCTACTGTTCAATCCTACTGGTCCGCGCTATTTTCATGAATATTTAAAGTTCCGTTACTCTCAACATGAGCGTACTCTACGATCGATAGACAACTTCATGCTCAGCACACCTTCAAATTCTACGGATTATTTAAGCAAATCATTCATGGTTCGAGCAGTAAGTTTGTGAAATGAACTTTAAAAAATATAAAATCAGCATAAAATCACTCCATTCTTTTAAAAAAACTCCTGAAATCCCACTATTTGTCAGCATGTGAAATTATTTGATCACTAATTTAGGTACTATAATATGTGAGTGTATATGTATAGCCCAAACTGGCCCGCGGAAACAGCTGATCGCCTAAGATGGAAAGAGAAAAGGGAGGCCTTTGCTCAATTTTGGGACACCCAGGGCTAGTAATAATAATAATAATAATTAAATCTAGAAAATAAATTTAAATCATTAATTATTTAATATATTATTAAACGAAAAGTATAAAATATTGTTAAACCGGTGGATAAATAATATAATATATAAACTAAATAATTTAAATTTCTGGTCCGATTGTCGGGTCTTTCCCGCCGAAAGGCGTGTAGCTGTAAGAATACGTAATAATAATAATATGTATATTTATTGGTACGTTTAGTATATACATGTATGTATTTCCATATATATATAAACTTCTGTATAATTTAAGTATATTTTTATGTAGTGTACGTTTTATGTAGGTTTATAGCTATGCGCCAAGCTTCTTTTTCGGATATTCTACATCCATGGTTGTCTCTTACCAGCGATAAGGCCGCCAATTCCAAAAATTGGGTATCATCTCGAAGGTCCGGAGGTACTTCAGCCCTGAACGGCTGCTCAACTTATGCACAGCCCAAGTGAGGTCGTGCATGGAGTACTGTAGTCACCTTTGGGATGGTACTGCCAAATACCAGCTCGAAGCCCTAGGCTCTGTTGACCGAAGAGCCCGTAAACTCATAAATAACAACAACCTTACAAATAAAAAATTGCAGACGCTGAAGCATCGTCGTAAGGTTGCTTGTTTGACAGTATTTTATCGGCTACATTTTGGTGAGTGTGCGAGTGCTCTTTTTGACCAAATTGAACCCACCCCTTTTTACCACTGGACTACCAGACGCAGACAGAACTTCCATCCCTATATAGTGGATTTACCAAAAAGTCGAACAAAACGCTTCGATAGTTCCTTTTTGGTACGGATTGCCAAAGTGTGGAACAATCTGCCTGCGTCTGTTTTTCCTGACCACTACAGTCCTGGAACTTTAAAGTGTCGAGTGAATAGGTTTCTCGTGGATGGACGTGTAACACCATAGTCTTTATGCGCATTTTCCATCAGGTGGCATGGAAGGCAAACGTCCTATCCTTACAATATGATATATATATATATATATCATTATTTTTTAATGTGTTTCACTTTTTTGTATTTTTTGTAAGGTATACAATAAAGTGTAAATAAATGTTCGGGCATTATGTATAATGCCTGCGCTATATCGGGCTGTGATCTATCTATCTAAACTCCTTTTTTTATGGTCATTATTATATTGCTTAACGACAATTGAGCAATTTGATAATAAGGCAAAATTTGTAATGTCATGTTTACAAAATATCATGTTACAAACATTGTCGCGATAGTTTGGTATGTTGAAAACCCCACTGATCGTGATACAACATTGGTTTGACACACGTTGGCATGACAGTACCTACTTTTGATCGAAAGATGATATTCAAGACAAACGACCACTTTGGCGAAGGGGTAAACCTATCTGCCTCAGACGCCAGTGGTTGCGAGTTCGATTCCCGCCCGGAACAAGAAAAAAAAAATGTTCCGGGTCTGGGTGTTTATCTATATATGTATTTATATTCTAGGTTCCCCCCTAGTTCGCTACATGGTATCTTATAACACAAGCTTCGCTTACTTTGAGGCCACGTAGTTGGTGTGATTGTCTGGGGATTTAAAAAAAAGAAACTCCACCGTACCTATATACTCTAAGGTTTATGGCGCTTCGCCGGCTGCTACCGCGGCACGCTCGGCTTGCGCACTTATGGTCTATATACAACCTTACTGCCTCTCCTTGCTACGCTCATCGTCGCACCTAACCAACCAACTCGCTCTCTTGTAGTCAAATAAACAGTCTGTACTTTAGTCGCTCACTTAGTTATCCAGTCGCACGATTAATATTTCATACCGTTCATTTCAATTTTTTTTAAGGTTGTAAAATATTATCTCACCATTAGTCGTAAATTTGTTTTCCTTTTTGTAATCCAAATAATAATTATTTAAATTGTCTATCGTTTGGGTTTATTTAAGTCACAATTAATATAAAAATATAAAATTTAATTATATAAACTACTGTTTTTAAATAAATATTAAAAAAAAACTATTTTTTTTTATTTAAATAAAATTATTGGATATTTATTTACACATCGTCATCTGGCAGCGTTGCCTCTTGCTCTAGTAACAATGCGTATATTTACTGTTCTTAAATACATCATAAATTTAAATAAACGTGTTCATACACAATTGTACGTCCATGAGTGTCTGCGTTAGATCTTACCCCATCGCCACTTCACCATAAAAGATAATACATCAATTTCTGTTAAGTACATTAATATTAGATTCTTTTTCTGGAATTCGTGAAATGTTACTTTCTTCCTTTCTGCTTTTGACTAAAGTAGTTACAAATAGTATGAACAATAGTTAATCGATTAAGCTATGGAAATTAAAACCATGGGGTTTATTCAAAGCTTTGTAGAGCTTTACCGACCCTGGATATGCTTGTCGCAGAAGGCAATTAATCTAGGTTTGAACCCACTGGTTAAATCCTTTCAGGGTCAGATTGGCTTGCAACCAACTTTAATGAAAATTATTTGTAAAATATCTTCTATATTTAATACTAAAAGGTAGTTTTTTAAAGAGCCAAAAAAAGAGAAAAATTAAAGAAAAATTGTATGAAATTTCGTTAAAAATCTAGAGCCACCCAGTAACGTATAGCTGAACTTTTTTGATAAACATTTGAATATTTTAACCTTATGTTTCAACCGGTTTTTACTACTCGCTACTAGGTGACTAATGCCATCGCCTGTTTGGCTATGATTGGCCATAACCAACCAAAGTGAGTCCTGACAAGAGCTCGGCGATTTGCTTCTCGCATAAAACGTCAGGCCGACCTCGACCCATGTGTCCGCATGCGAGAAGTACCCATACCGTGGTAAAAAACGGTCAAATACCTTGGTGTCATTCTCGTTCAAACCCTGCATCAGCAGGGTAACTAAACTGACCAAATTCTATCTCGGGTGACTTAACAACATGATAAGTCGCCTCAGTACATTCGCTGCTCAATAAGTTCACTCTGTTCAAGGTCTGCATCAGACCAGTCATGACATACGCCACTCTCGTAATTGTCCATGGTTGGTTGTTACGCCTCGGTTGATTCACAAACTTCAGGTAGTTCAAAGCAACTTCTGTCGCAGATCTATAAATGCTCCATTCTATGTTCGTAACGCGGATCTACATAGAGACCATAAACTCCCTACAATCCAGCAACACCTGTAGGTTTTGGCCGTTGTGAAAAACATCCATATAGGTTAGTTCGAGAGACTTTCTCATACAAACCTAATCCCAAAACATTTAAACGCTCGTGTCATAGGAGGAGAGATGCTCTCTCTGTTCTTTAAAACCAGCTCTATTTAGTCCTGAATAATCTCCTAGCTGCTACATGTAGTCGATTTAGTACTATGTGCTGCTTGTTTCTCCTGCGCAGCCTTTATCACCGAATGGCTGTCGCCCATGTCTTACTTAGGTCGATTGTCTTTAGAAAAACAAAAGATTAGCAAGGGGTTTTGAGTAGGTAAGTCCGCACACTGTCAGGGCTGTCGGCGGGATTATCTTAGGTATATGCAAGGCCTTTTCGTACTTCTGAGATTTCATCTCCTCCCCTCTGTGGGGTTGTTTTCCTTAGCGGAAAAAAAACTTGGATAGCTTAAATAATTTATTTTATCATGATGCAATTTACAAAATGAGTTACTAGGACATTTTTTAGATGACGCATTTTAAGGGCGAAATTGTGATTCAAATTTAAACCAGCGTTCTATCTTAGAGTAATAATTATACTTTATTCTTTCTCTAAGATTTCTGTGATACAATGATGATATAATGAATAAACGAATACATATAAGATACATACATTGCAATTCATTGCATGCAAGAGGCATTTCCTTTTGCAATGAGAATTTCAATAATATCATCTATGATTTAAAAACGTCAATTGAAAAAGATGAGGTCACACCCACCTCTATGATATGTTTGTTTCTTGATTTCATTTGTATTTTTTGTGGAAAAACACTATTAAAAAAAAACAATATTATTATTGTATTCAGTCTACATGGCAAGAACTTAGCTAAGAGACTTCGCCGAGGAGTAATACCGAATAAAGATCGCATGATATGTTTTGCGTCAAAGTATTTCATGGTATCATCGCATGTTTTTCCGTTTCGTGTGCTTTCATAAATCAATACTATACTATTATACAATGTGTTAGGGTTCCGACTTTTGATACTTTACCTACGTGATATACATCAAATTTCATCGACAAAAGTCACCTTAGGGGGGGGCGCACCCCTCACCCCTCGTGATGGGGGTGATTTAAAAATTTCGTTTCTCTGGTTTGCTTTAAGTTCGTAAAACCATTTTTTTTTCATATTTATTGTGTGTATCTTGTTGAATTACATCTCATTTTAAAGCTTATTAAATTTACCAACTTTTGATACCACATTCACTAAAAAGTCATAAGAAGAAAAGAATTAATTTTAATGACTTAGAAAAAAAATCTTACTTTTTTGTAGTATTTTTTTAGTTTTTTGTCATTAAAAAAAAAACGAAGCCCTTAACAATGCATTTTTTTCTTCTTAACTAGTACTATTTGAGTTTATCTTTCTAACGATACAGAATACGACAGTTTAACTTCAAAGAAACAGTCCTAACTGCTAAGCTAAAATGACATCAAAATAAAAGACACGAAATTTACAATCTCTTTTTTATTTAGTTTTGCCGATTTTAAGTCAATTTAACAATTGTTCAAAGTGACCACCATTGTTTAATAAACAAGAAGTAGCCCTTAATGCTACTTGTTGTGTAGCTCTTTTAATCATAGCTCTGTCGGCTTTTAATTCATCAGCTGCGGTCATAATTTTTTGCAGCAGCTCTTCTCTTGTTGTAGGCACCTCTAGGTAAACCCGCTGTTTCATGGTCCCCCACAGGAAGAAATCTAGAGGTGTCAAATCAGGGCTACGAGCCGGCCAGGCAATTGTTCCTCCTCTTCCAATCCAGGGGGTGTAGTGTTCATCCACATATGCTCGTACATTCCGGGCAAAATGGGCAGGAGCTCCATCCATTTGCAAATAAAAAGACCGGCGTTCACGTCTGTACTCCAATGGTAGCTCATGTAGGAAATCCCCTCTTAGAAATTCCAAGAATCTCTCACCATTAAGATTGTCTGGTAAGACGATGGGACCTAGCAGCTCATCATCAATAATGCCTGCCCACACGTTGATTGAGAATTCGTGTTGGAACGAGGCGGGCCTCGCAGCATGGGGATTTTCATTAAGCCACAAATGATGGTTTCGGTGGTTGGTTATCCCAGCTCTTGTGAATTTGGCTTCATCAGTCCATAATATTCGCCGTACGAAGTTTGCATCATGTCTCACTTTCCTATTAAGCCACGCACAGAACACAAAGCGAGCAGCATAATCTGGTTCAATTAAATTCTGAACTCGACGAAAATGAAACGGCCGTAATCCTTTCCGACGTAGAACTTGCCACACCGACCAATGCGAAATCCCAAGTCTTCTGGCAATATTTCTAGTGCTAAGTCGCGGGTCACTGGCAATCATTTCAATGATTTCTTCTTCCATGTCTGGTCTCCCCACAACAGCACGTTCATTAGGCGGCTGTCGGATTCCATGAGTGCGCAATCTTGCAAAAACGCTTGCAAAAGTTGGAGCAGAAGGTATGCGCCTTGTAGGGAATCTAATTCGATATTCCCGAACAGCAGCCGCAGCGTTTCCATTGGCGTATCCATAAATAAATACAATGTCGGCCACTTCACTTGGTGAATAATTAACTGCCATAGTATCGAGTAAGTAGTACTTAGCTAAATTCGAAAGTAAAACTTTGTAGCAATCGCAACGAGAAACGAAGGACAACTGATTAGCAAGTAGAAATCCTAACCAGTACCTTAGTATTGTTATCTCATTCACTATTAGACTGAAAGAGATTCATGTTTCGACTCGTACGATGCGCGGGGCGACGTGATTGGTGCGCTCTAGCCTTTCGGCACGGGCCTCGCCCTGATCATCCCTCGCCAACGCAGCGAGCGCAGAGGCAGTCAGGCGAAAACCTGAAGCAACCTGCTACACTTCCCGTTTGCGTTCGCTCCCGAACGGTCGTGTCTGCGGCCGCTCCCGAGTGTTCGTATTGCGCTGCCCTTGTTCCCTCCCCCGCACTCGTGCGGGTCAGGTGCCAAGTTAAGCTCTTTCGGAAAGTTTTCTCTTGTGGAGGCTGTGTGGTGTCGGGGCTAATTCATCTGCCCTTTTCAGGGCGGACCCGACTGCTGCCGGCCGAAGCATCGCTGTTCAGGTGGATACGTAACCGTGCCAACGAAGCCTGATCGTCCGCCGTTCACCGGCAATAGGTCCGTGTTAGGTTGATCTTTCTTCAGCGCAGTTTGTGTAGTCCTTTCGCCGTTCATCGGCACGCATCTTCGTCTTGGCTAGATAGACTTCTCTCTTTCAGCCCAGCACAATGCCTCGTCATACTGAATCCAGCAGCGAAGCCGCTCGACGTCGTATTCGTGAGCTTCAAGCTGACAAAGAAGCCCTTGAGGCTCAGGTCAATTCCTTGAAAAAGCGTCCTGATAACTGGGCCATCTTCGATCATTTGGCTAAACAGCAACTTGAACACGATGCCGAGAAGGATACCCTTCTGGCTCAAATCCAGTCCTTGCAAGAGCAATTATCCGCTCGTCCCTCGTCCTCAGAATTCAGACAGTTGTCTTCAGATTTCAGACAGATATCCAGCGATAAAAAATCACTGGAAGCTCATTATGCAGCCGAGAAGGTAGCCCTTCTCGCTCAAATCGAGTCCATGCGAAAGCAATCGTCCGCTCGTCCTCAGGTCGCCTCCATTTCACAGGTGTTCCAAACCGATTCTCCGGCGTCTCCAGATCCCTCTGAGTACGTCGATCCCCTTTCAGATTGCATGTCGGTAGATTCCACTGCATGCAAAAGGAAAACTACCCCGCCAGGTAGTGACTCCGACACCGTTCCTATCGTTCCAGAATCTCCTGCTCCGTTCAGCGAGGTTCGCAAAAAGTCCAAGTCAAAGAAGAAGAAGCAAGATGCCTCTTCAGTCTTATTCCCATCCGTTTCAGCTGCTCCAGCCGCTGTTCCTGCTCCGCAAAATGTCGCACCGGCGTCTGCTCCTGCGCCTTTTGTTTCAGCGATCCCGGCGTCACAGCCTGCGTCGCAATCAGATTCGGCTCCGCCGAAAGTCAAGTCTCCGCCCCCCGTCTTTCTACGGGACAAGAGCCGCTGGACCGAGGTCTCAGCTCTCTGCGGTAGACACAATCCCAAGATCCAGTATAGTAAGGCATCCAACGTGGGTGACTCTATTAAGGTCGTTGTCAATTCCATTCCCGATTTCAGGAATCTCACTCGGCTTCTTGCTGATCAAAAGCTCGAGTACCACACTTACGCCCTCCCTGAGGAGCGTAAGATTCGTGCCGTCCTCAGGAACGTGCCGTTCGAGCTCTCGAACGAGCAAATCCAAGAGGACTTGTCTTCTCAAGGCTTCCCCGTCGAATCTGTGCACAAAATGCACAGCCGCCGAGGCAAGCAGTTCCCACTAGCGCTAGTAATCCTAGCGAGGAGCCCGCAAGGGCAGTCCATTTTCAGAGGCAAGCTCACCGTGTGCGGTCTCTCCAACATCCGCGTCGAGGTACTACACAAGCGTGGTTTTCCAGGTCAGTGCCACCGCTGCCAATTGTATGGTCATGCGGCGGCAAATTGTCATGCTTCCCCTAGGTGCGTCAAGTGCCTAGAACCGCATGGGACTAAGGAGTGCTCTCGCACTCCCGAATCGCCCACCGCTCCGTCCTGCGTCTTGTGCGGCCAGTCAGGCCACACAGCAAACTTTCGCGGCTGCCCCAAGGCACCGCGTGCTGCCAGGGCTACCGTGAAGCCCATCGAGAACTGGAGAGAGCGACCGCAGCCTAGCTCGGACGGCCCTCCAGTCAGTTCAAAGGCCCCTAAGGCCTTTACTTCTATCGTTCCAGGTCAGCGCAGCCGGGTCGCGACTCAATCGCAACCGGCCGCCAAATCGGCTTCCCAGTGCCAGAATGCAAATGGTTCTCAAGACCGCATGGCGTTCTGGATCCAGCTCGCTCCCATCGACGAGATCCTGGCTTTCGGCGCCGCTCTCGACGCCAGCCCAGAGGGTTTCAACGGTGCTCTTCCGGTCCTAACCAAGTTCGCTCCCCTTATCAGGAAACTCCAGCAAGCTCAACGTTTCTAAACGTAGTCCTTCTTTCCAGCATTCCTATCTCAGAGTGAGTCTGATCACTCTAGATAATATCTTAGTTTCAGCTTTGTCATTTCTGCTAATCTTAGCTTTGTTTTTTTCTCACTTTCAGTTCCTTTTGGTGGCAGCCGTCTGGATGCCGCTCACTGCGCAGCCTCTCTCTCCAATTGGCTGTCGCTCCGATAAATGATCAAGAACCTGGATTAAGGTAGGTCGTAAAGGGGGATGTTTAGTGGGTATGCTCGGCTTCACTGAGTGAGTCTCCACACTGTCTGGGCATTCTATTTGCCGTTAGCCACTGGGGTTAACAGCTTATAGAATGCCCATTCGTCCGTAATAGGATTCATCCTCCTCCCGCTAAAGCTTGCTTTACTGGTTAAAGCTTGTTTTAGGGGGTGCCCAAAATTTTCTGTGGCGGAAAAACAAAAAAAAAAAAAAAAAGCAACCTGCTACCGCATTGCGCGCGCGCTCTAACTCGCGAGTCTTGATAGTACTTAAATTTTGTAACTAGGACGTATTACCTTAGTAAAATAAACTTTTGATATTTTAATTTCGTGTTTCCTTTTAACTAATTACTGAACCGGGCCTAAATTTTGGCATCGTTAGAAAGATAAACTCAAATAGTACTAGTTAAGAAGAAAAAAAATGCATTGTTAAGGGCTTCGTTTTTTTTTTAATGACAAAAAACTAAAAAAATACTACAAAAAAGTAAGATTTTTTTTCTAAGTCATTAAAATTAATTCTTTTCTTCTTATGACTTTTTAGTGAATGTGGTATCAAAAGTTGGTAAATTTAATAAGCTTTAAAATGAGATGTAATTCAACAAGATACACACAATAAATATGAAAAAAAAATGGTTTTACGAACTTAAAGCAAACCAGAGAAACGAAATTTTTAAATCACCCCCATCACGAGGGGTGAGGGGTGCGCCCCCCCCTAAGGTGACTTTTGTCGATGAAATTTGATGTATATCACGTAGGTAAAGTATCAAAAGTCGGAACCCTAACACATTGTATATTAGGATTATTGTATTCAGCCTAATGCTAAGAGATTTCGCAGAGAAGTAATACCGAATAATGATCGCAGGATATATTTTACGTCAAAACTATTTCATAATATCATCGCATGGTTTTGAGATCCATAATAGGCCCACAGAATAGTGCTTGTAAGACCATGACATGCGCTCTTTTAACATTTTTTGCCCTTTTGCTCCATATCATGAACTCATTAATCGATTATGTGAGAACTTTAAAAAATCACAGCGAAGACTTTTTTATTTTCCACTTAAACAAAAACTTTACTTAGTAAAAAGTAGGTGTCTACTGTATCCTTAAAAGTGAAATAACTCAAAAACGGATAACTTTTAGAGGGGTTAATCGAAAGTGAAAATGATTTGTTTTGACCTACCCTATAACACCTCAATAGATGGGGTCCATTAAAAAATAATCCATACAGGGTTTGTATACATTTGTTTCAGTCGCGTTGAACTAAAAATGTGTAAAACATTTTATTTCATTTCAGAAGACACGTCTTAATGTCTTTGTTAATCAAAAGAAAAACTACACCAGTCTAGTTTGACTGGCTTGGACAATTCTGACTGTTTATCAGAAATGATAATAACCCACAATAATCATATCTCGTTCCCATACATTATAAAATATATAAATAATAAGTCACTTTGAGATTGTGTTTGGAAAACATTGTGTTTACGATCATTATCAATAATTTATCAAACAATACTATATTTTAAGTAGATACATTATCTAAATTCATTTTCGTTGTCATATCTTCAACCATTTCAAAAACCCAACTCATAACTCTCAATACCTAATGCTTAATGTTCCTAAATGCCCCTCTATCCACAGCCTCCATAGCCCAGCTTCACAGCCACAGCCGGGGAATTTTCTTTTATTTAGGGCCTTAAAAGAGGAAGCTTGAAAGAAAAGCCCACCGGTGTAGCATAACAACTGACGTCAGCATTACACAACATTACACAACGCTACTGCGGGTACCCCTAATGCTACATTAACATGTTCTACTGCCTCTGTATAAACTTGTCCCGTCACATACAGTTTGCCTCCAAATACCAACGCTGCATCGTTGGTGATTTATAAATCATTTCTAAAAAGGCGGTATTTTCTTAACCCCGTTTACGTGTACAGAAGACAGCAGATCAAGCGTTCCAAAGCTATCAAAAAATTGTTATTGAATCTAAACTATATGCGCTCGACTTTAAAATAAAAATTTGCTTGGGAAATTTAACAGGTTTGTAACGCAGGCAATGTTGAGGTCGAACGAGGGTTTACGCGGAGGCACTTGTCGCCGCGTTGAATTTGCCTATTACCGCGATATCGACATCAAAACGCCAAGATAAAAAGTAAATTAAAAGTATAATTAAACACCCTAAAATAGTGTTAAAACTCATTTTATTTAATAAACCACAATACGAGAATTATATTAATAAAAGTAAATTTTATATTTAATATTAATACAATGATTATTTCTGTAATTAACATTTTGATACATTCACAGCTGCTATTGTTACGTAGGTATAGATTTTTTTTGTCGTAAATATATTTATACATCATACAGTTTGAAACCGTAAGGACCAATACAAATATTTAAGGCGGTTGAGTTTATCGTCGGTGCAGGACCAGTCCATTCTAGTCGGAAATTTTCAATTATTTTAGCCAGAAATAGTTCAAGTTCTAACTCTGCTATTCGCCGCCCTGAAAGAGAAATGAAATATTGTTACTAATTTTTGGGCGTTATATTACACTTCAGTAAAGTTAGAACAAATACTTAGGTCTTATTATTCTTTTAGGTACATCATATTTAACCGCGTCAAACGGTGTGCAAATATTTGCGACCTGATAAAGTGTGTCTCTTAGTAAATTGAAATTCCTAAAATGGCTTAAGCTGGATGAAAAAATATTCACAATGAAATAGAATAAAAGAGAATTGCGTAAGTAATATCTGAAATTTCTTATAGGCAGCGATATGACTGCCTTTGTCTCGATTTCAGTTTTTAATTATTGTGAAAAATCTTTTATAAATTAGTATTATTATTAGTGTATATTATTATCAACATACAGGGTGTTTGGTAACAGGATGCAAAGCTGGTAGGATGTGATAGTCTAGCTAGACCATTTAGAATATTTTGAGCCATACATGTCTAAGACGAAGTGTGGTATTTTTTTAAATTAATTATTTTAAATTTTTATTTCTTATCAATTATTTGTTAAATGGTTAAGACTATAACCTCCTTCCAGCTTTGCATCCTCTTACCAAACACCATGCATACATGTATAGTATTTTACAATAAATAATGCAACAGCATAAAAATATGCGACAAAACTTTTAACTTGTTCTTTGAATAATTGTAATTTTAAGCGTATTTTGTTACCACGAGCAATATTTTAGCTAGCAATTTATTATAACAAACGATTGGACTAGTGGTAAAAGCCACCTGAGCTTCATTACACTGCTCCACAAAGTATCGTATAAAGCAGTAAATGCCAACAACAGCCGTGCTTAATGGCAAGGTAAAAACGAAAATGGTATTGGGGAAACAAAAGACTACTGTAAATTGAGGATAGCGTAAAAACAAGTATTCTAAATAATAAATGAAAACGGCAATTATCCCTTTTCCTATTGGCTTACATTTTTAAACGAAATTTTTGTTTATACCTCATGAAGCAACACTTTTAACGTTTGTCATGTGTACCTTTTCGTCTGCCCTTGGTATCGTTGTTTAACACCCAGTAGAATTAATTGTTGAAATGTTTTTTTAGCCATATTTGACGTAAATTAAAATAGTTTCTGCAAGGTTTTCAACTCTCAATGGACCAGTGTTTACTTTTAGCGGTAGTTTCGAAGATACCTACTCAAAATGACTCACTTGTTTTATTTAATATTGATTTAATTTGACCGTTGTTCGACGCGTATTTAACTGAAAGAGACTTTCCTTTTTGTCAATAAATAGGAGTTTACCAATTACTACTGCATTTGTTTTATTGTAGGAACATGAAATTATATCACCTGTTAAGCGTTTCTCGGTAACTACTTTATTGAATCCTTCTGATTAGATATGATGTATGATATAGCAATTGGGTGATAAATATTTGTCTATTTTCTTCTGCACACAAACTGAGACTGGCCGCATGCCGAGATCGAGCCGCGTAGGTAGGTATAGCTCGCTATTCGTCCGTTTTTATGAAGTTGGAATTATTTTTATGAATTGGATACTATTACCATGTCATAGACCTAATTTGGACTTAGGAGGTCAAACACAGGGTTTGTAACCTTTGTTTTTATTGTTTTAAAGAAATCTTTGTAAATAATTTTTGTAGGTGTGATGACAGTAGTAATATGTCTTATGATAAAACTTACCAACACAAGAACGTGCTCCAAAACCAAAAGGTAGGTATGCAAAAGGATGTGCTCGGCCATGATATAATGGATGGCTTTTCTCAACAATCCATCGTTCCGGAATGAATTTCTTTGCGTTTACGAAGTGACTTTCCATATTGGATATAGTTCGGAGTGCAAATCCAACTCGTGACTAAAAATAAAAATCTCATAATTAATTATGACGAGAGGGTTCCGTAGATGTATTAATTTGTTTTGATATTCTCTTTTGTTTTTTATGCATGTCTTAGCACATATTTATGTACCCACAGTGAAATTTGGCAAATTTCATAATTCCAGGTCAAAGGGAAGTACCATCTAGGATAATAATATAATGTAATAATCATCATTTATATTACATACTAGCTGTGACCCGCAACTTCGTCCGCGTGGATACCGTTTATTAGAGTTGGATAAATACTATTATTATATCCTCCTTGAAGTCAAAACTTACCTTATTCTAAATTTCGTCAAAATCGACTCAGTAGTTTAGCTGTGAAAGCATTACTGATAGATAAACAGACAGAATTACTTCAAAAACTGTTACAACAAAGCAGTGATCCGCAGTTTCACCTAGGTTTTGTGAAAAAGTATAGGTAGGTAGGTATATTACATAGATGATGCCCGCGACTCCGTCTGTATTGAATTATTATTTCGAGTAGGTTATTTTGTTCTCCAAGGTCCTAACTATCTTTAATAACAAAAATAAAAATGAAGAATCTTCGCCCATATAATAATGTATAACTCCTAACCACAAACATAGGTAGGTAACATAGCAAAGTGCCTTAAATTTTAATATTGTCCTAAGTTTTCGCGATAACTATTATGTATGACTATTAACTAAAACACTTTTTAACCGATTTTATCGCGTAAATTTACATTTTAAATTTTAACAGTCGCTCGTGACCACGGGGTCTGCAAAGACACCGAAACGTCGTCGAGTTAAAATGTAAAATATGAATTATACGCCATTAATCCGGTTCAAAAGTGTTTTATTTAATGCCTTCAATTTTACTTAATTCATGCAATATCTTCATTAATTATACTTAGCTTATCGTTATTCTAGGTAAAGCTAAGTAGTTTTTGAAAATGAAATTGAAAACTTTTTATTCGTAGTAGGTAATTTTTATACACTTTACGAACGTCAAATGCTGGATGAGGGCGGCGCGGGTCCGGACGACATGAAGAATCCTGGGGAAGGCCTCCGTCGAGAAGTGTGCGTCTCTCAGCTTATAAAGATAATGATCGCCCATTATCCACCAATTTCTTGGTGATGTTTGCGTGAAAGAATAGCAAAAATCCATCCATCAAGCCATTATCAGTGTACATACAATTCTACCTATAGTTATGTATGGCTGCTTTTCACTGCCAAACGGCTAAGCCAATATTAATGTAATTTGGTATAGTAGTTAACACATACGTTACTTTTTATTCCGAAGAAATCTACGGTTTCTGACTTCCAAGAGGCATGAAATAAACAAAACCTTGATTTCCATTTTATCTCTGTATGTACAGAAGGCATTACATCAAGCGTTACAAATCTGTCAAAATTTTTTACTTGAATTTGAACTCTATGCCCTCGATAATAAGTTAAAATTGGTTAGGGAAATTTGACAGGTAATTTAACGCTTGTTCCTTCTGTACCTACCTATATTAAATCGCGCAAAAGCTTGCGCTCGCCTCCCGCCTTTTTGTACCCTACCGCCGCGAGCCGCGTCGAGCGCGGCAACCGTTACGCAAAAATAATACCTATATCATTCAGTATTCACGCGCGATGGGTTATTAGCGAATTTATGTATAAGTTTGGTGTTTCTATACCGATTTCTATGATTCTTTTTTTATTGAATAGGTAATAATGTTATTTTTTTTTAATTAGGGATGAATGAGAGTATTATAAACGTAAGAGGAAGCAAATATAATCAGAAAGCTCCGTACTGCTAAGCTATCGGGATTTACACATGTTATTGTGAGTCAACCATAAAATATAGACATATACTGTCGTGGGATATTTTTTATATAATTTTATGAAAAATATTCCTCTCATACATGATTTCTATGTGGCTTTAACCATTAATGCTGCACACGCGACGGAAGCTTAAAAAATGAAGTAACTTCTCCCGTTTTTCCAACATTTCCCTTCACTGCTCTGCTCTTATTGAATGTAGCGTGATAATAAGTATACTATAACCTGCCCAGGAGTATGAAGAATAATTTTACCAAGTTTCGTTAAAATCCGTCGAGTAGTTTTTGTTTCTATAAGGAACATACAGACAGACAGACAGACAAAAATTTTACTGATTGCATTTTTGTCATCAGTATCGATCACTAATCACCCCCTGATAGTTATTTTGAAAAAATATTTCATGTACAGAATTGACCTCTCTACAGATTTATTATAAGTATAGATAGATAAAAATCACAAATAACTAGAAAAAAGGTGTAAAAAATATGTTAAGTGTAACGGTGGTTTTTGTTGAGTACAGGATTTTTGTCTGGTCGCGGAATTAGCAAGGTAACTTTGTTAAAGTAGTTGTCATGGATTTCTGCAAAAAAACACCTGATTCAATCAATTCAATCAATTATAACTTTTTTTATAGTTTTGCACTTCGATTTCTACTGTTGTCGCTGTTAGATTTATCACATGGTGCAGGTCTTTATCATGTAATTATTCAAATATGACACCAGGGAATGAAATTATTAATGCATTTTTCCCCCACAACTTAATTATGATATTTATATAAAATTACAATATTTTTTTTACATTATTATCAGAAAATCACATTTGGCTATCCTCGAAATGATATAAGATAATTTTTCAAAAATTTAGAACATTTGCTCGCAAAAAGTCCACGGGATATACATGTACCGACAAGAGAAATATTCATAACGAGCTTTTTCCTGCAACTTCGTACGCGCATAAACATAAAAGTCTTATTTTTCCCAACTCGGTGGGAATTTCGGGAATTCCTTCCATAATACAAACAGACACTTATTGAAGAACCTTTATACCAAGTATCAAATCCATGCACTCAAGGAATATAACTTTTTCATACAAATTAAAACATCATATATTTCCTGTTCCCGTGGGAATTTCGGGAATTCCTTTCATAACACATCCAGACACACATTGAAAAACCTTTACACCAAGTTTCACATCGTTGCACTGAAGGAGTAAGATTTTTATACAAACTGAAAAGTCCCATATTTCCCGTTCCCGTGGGAATTTCGGGAAGTCCTTCCTTAGTGCACCTCTACATCCCCTAAAGAATGTATGTTCCAAATTTCAGCTCCCTACGCCCAGTAGTTACGGCTGTACGTTGTCTGTCAGTCACTCAGTCAGTAACGGAACAGTTTTATATAGGTATACAGGGTTCATTTGACAACATCTACCAAATTTTTTTTACGTAATAAGTATCATTAATAGAAATCACTTCTGCAAAAAAAAAGTAGTTCTTTTTTTACACGGAAATTCATATTATTCACTAAAATGTTAGGCACAACATGGTCATATTATTTTACGAATGAATACTATACCGAATGAATTACAACACAGACGTCTAAATTTTCAAAAAACAATCGTATCCTCTTGACAATAAGTGCCATTACATCGAGCAGGTAAGATACCGACATGTTCGCACGTGAACGAAACCGGCCGGCGGCGCCGCGGCGGCGCCGTCGCAAACCCGGAAACACTTGTCTGTTGCCATGACCTTCAGTCGCTCGCGCATCCTCGGCGAAAGCGCACGCGCAGCGTGCGTAATGCAGCTGCGTTCGCGAGAGCCCGCGAAACCTGCGCCGCATGTGTTTATTAGACAGTGAGTCGTCGCTAACTATCGATAATGTTTACAAATAGGGAATCGTTTATCAGAATGAAGCTCGAAGCCTTTCTGATTTAAAAAACCAAATAGTGTGTGAATTTGACAAAGTGACACTGCAGTGCTAAATAAAGCCCATGAAAATACTTACGTTAAAACGTGCTAGACTCTGCCTGGAGAAAAATGGTATGCATTTTGATCACTTATTACACAGATTAGAGCTTTAATTAATGTACGTAAGTTTATTCAATCTTTTTAAATACGCCGAAGTGCAAAATGCTTCTTCTTTCTATCTATTTTTGCATTCACTTAAAAGTATTATGTTAAATTTTCTCACATTAAATCCCTCAAACCTTTTGCAATTTGCCGGTTCTAAGCCTGTAAAAGTATGAAGAAAAGATTGTACGTAACTTGTGTAGGTAACTTTTTTTATTGCCTGTAGGTATGCATAACTACTGAACGCAAAGTGTGACCTTGCAACCTCATATCGTTAACATGTTTTGTCGCGCGACAAAACATCTTGTAGTACTACGTCTTCGTAGTATTATTAAACGTAATCAATAAAGTGCCGCGTCATAGTATCGTGTTGTGTATAGGGCATTCATCAATAACGACTATTCGTGAAACAAATGAAGGTGCCATATCTTTACTTTTTTCTACTGAGCGATACTAAAATAAAAATACAGGTTATTCGTATTATATCAAAGTACGTAATATTTAAATTTGGCAAGGGCCTACAAAACAACCCTGTATATATTGATTGGTTTGACGCAGTTAACTAGGTTATTTGAACCATAATTTGTGAAATTGGCATTCTTGTTCACGAAACTTTTGCCTTTTATTATTTACCACACAAATATCATATGAATAAACCAAACCAATCATTTTGACATTTAGCTACTTCGTTACTGCAAAGGTTCTTACGAAAATAATACATTTCTTATGTTTAAAGAGAATGGGTAGTGTACTTGGTAAAACTAAAGACTCTTGTCAAGTATCGGTGTTAAGAAATACTGGTCTTTTACTTATAGATATCAAGCTTATGTCTCAGTGGATTCAAACACTGCCTGTCAGTTTAAGACTTGAGTGGCAGTAAAACTTAACTAAAAGGAAAGGAGGAAATACAATTTCGGCAAGTTTTTTCATAGCATTTAGAGTATCTACTTTCTTCATGATATTTATTTATTTTTTTGGAATTGGCCGTTTATTTAGCACTTTTAACATTATTAATATTTTTGAGTAGTGTTTCGGACAGTGTTGTTTTTTAAGCAAATTTTGTACAGTCAGAATAAAAAACCTTAGTCATGGTTATATTATTAAAGTGAAAGTAAGGAAATTGTTGGGAAAAGATAAAGTTTAATATACAATCACAAAAATCCAAAATAAACATGATATCACAATAATCAGTCTCATACATGCCCGAGCATCTCTTACATGTGATTTTGATTGATTACATAGAAATTATTCAAATTATAAGTCGTGAAAACTTTATATTATTATTAAGATATGAATTAATTACCAAAAAAATTCTATCGATATAAAAAATTGCCTTACGTTGGGATAACAATTCACAAAAAAACAACAGTCACTCACTTCACTTTGAAGCGGAGAATCCTTATTTTCAACCAAGGGTTTTTGCAAATTAGAACAAAAGCTCTTTTGATAATTTTTGCCATTTTAACGATTCACGAGTGAGAAAGAGAAAGCAATACTTTGTAAAAATAGCTATTGTTTTATTGTGTTTGTGTGTCAATGTGCGTGCAACATGCCAAAAGTCACGGACACAGGGCCGACTCGTGAGAGATCATTCATTATTTCTTTAAATAATAATTTAGTCATGGCCACAAAGTAATATAATATTATTGAATTATGTTTCTGACGTTACTTTTCCACTAAAAAAGAGTCCGTCCGAATCACAACTTAAAAGTATTAAAACTATAAATGTGCTGCTGTTCGCAGCGGACGAAATTCATCGGCCGAAATATCCACCAAAGCCGTTTGTTTGTTGGCTTTTTGACATATTAAAGCGCGCTTTTTTTTTATTTGACATCTTATAGGTTGGGGAAAAGTCTTTTCGCATTATAGTATGTATGAACTTGTAATAAAATCTCTTTGGCTATAGTATTTGTATCTGGCTGATTTTGTTATCATTGAAAGTTAAAATTTTAAAGAACATAATTCCAAATTCAAATTAGGAAAATGTGTGATTTTCATTTGTTTTTCGTACTGTGAAGATGAGTGAATCTAATGAAGAAATTCGATACATTTTAAAATTTTACTACAAAAAAGGTAAAAATGCAACGCAAGCCGCGAAAATTTGCGATGTTTATGGACCTAGTGCAGTGTCTGTGAGAGTAGCACAAATTTGGTTTAAGCGTTTTCAATCCGGAAATTTTGATATCAAAGATGCACCTCGCTCTGGTCGCCCTGTTACGGATAAAATGGATGCCATTTTTGAAAAAGTGGAGCAAGATCAACATATCAGTAGTCACGACGTAGCTGAAGAACTGGGAATTGACCACAAAACAGTTTTGGCGCATTTGAAAAACGCTGGGTACACAAAAAAGCTCGATATTTGGGTACCTCACTAGCTCACTGAAAGAAACCTAATGAACCGTGTACTCATTTGTGATTCTTTATTACGATGTAACGAAACCGAATCATTTTTGAAGAAGCTGATAACTGGTGATGAAAAGTGGATCACGTATGACAAGAACGTGCGAAAAAGGTCGTGGTCAAAGGCCGGTCAGGCTTCACAGACTGTGGCGAAACCCGGGTTAACTCGTAATAAGGTGATGTTGTGTGTGTGGTGGGATTGGAAGGGCATTATTCATTATGAGCTGTTATCACCAGGCAGGACTATCGATTCTGAACTCTAATGCGAACAACTTATGAGATTAAAACAAGAATTTGAGAGAAAGCGGCCAGAATTGATCAACAGAAGGGGCGTGGTGTTTCATCAAATCCAGAGTTTAAGAAAGTCAATGATTGAGCGCGTTGATTTCTTAACTTATACACAGCTCAAGTGCGATCATGCATGGAGTGCAGTTATCTTTGGGATGGTTCAGCCAAATATCAACTAGAAGCGCTGGACTCCGTTGACCGAAGAACCCGTAAACTAATTAGTGACGTCGACCTTACAACCAAAAAACTGCAGACCTTAGAGCATCGTCGTAAGGTTGCGTGTCTAACCGTGTACAACAGGATACATTTTGGTGAGTGCGCCAGTGCTCTGTTTGATCAAATTGAACCCTCACCCTTTTACCATCGGACTACTAGACGCAGACAGAACTTCCATCCGTATGTGGTAGATATTCCGAAAAGCCGAACTAAGCGCTTTGACAGTTCCTTTTTGATACGGGTCGCCAAGGTTTGGAATGAACTGCCTGCGTCTATTTTTCCTGACCAGTATAGTCCTAGTACTTTTAAGCGTCGATTGAATAGGTTTCTCGTGGATGGACATGTACCACCTTAGTCTTCATGTTCACTTAACATCAGGTGGCATGGAAGAAAAACGTCCCATCCATAATTTATAAAAAAAAAACATGATAACGCTAGACCTCACACATCTATAGCCACCCAGCAAAAATTAAGAGAATTTGGCTGGGAGGTGTTAATGCATCCGCCGTATAGTCCTGACCTTGCACCTTCAGATTTCCACCTGTTTCGGTCTCTTCAGAATTCTTTAGGCAGTGTTAGGTTAACATCACGAGAGTACTGCCAAATCCACTTGTCGCGGTATTTTGATGAGAGGTCCCAAAATTTTTATAGCAATGGGATCATTTCCCTACCTACAAGATGGCAAAAGGTTATCGAACAAAATGGTACATACATACTTTAGTTAAATGTCAATAAACTATATTAAAAAATGTTTTGAATTTTCTTAAAAAATGCGAAGAAACTTTTTCCCCAACCCAATATTTACTTGCAAACAATGGATCACTCCATTCAGCGCTTTAAATTTGGCAAAAAATGCCAATTTAAAGCCATTTAAAGCACCGATATGTGAACTTGAGCCTTGAACTTATTAAAAATGATAATAAACTTTTGTATCGAAATTGTCAAAGCATTTGTTAGAAATGCTTTGCCAAAATATATGTAGCCTTAGTATCTCCATCGATGGACGATATAAAAATCTCATATCAAAAACTTTACACATTTAAGTATCTCCATAATTAACTATATTTTATTATACGGCTTTTCAAGCCAAATTTTATTATAATTTCGAAATTAGCGCACAATTCAAAGGCAAAAAAAAATCATCGACAGCACAAAAACCCAGGCAACTAATAATTTGGTATAAATACTTATAAATGGCTTCTATGCTGGACTGGGAGTGAAAAAAAAACATAGAATGTACCAGCTGCTTCTCTTCCCGGGCATACTGTAAAAGTCAGTTAAGGGACCGAGTTGTTATGGGAGGCTTTTTTGTGGGCGATAGGCTGACCCCCTGTCACTGCAATAGTCTATTATTATGGAGGCATTATATATTGCTCCACTATTATAATGGTTATAATGGTTTTTTTTTTTTTTTTCACTACACATACACAATATTCTATTATATACACTATGGAGATCTCATCCCTTCAACAAACAATGTGTGAAATGCAAGACATGTTCTCAAGCAGGATGACACAATTCGAGCAGGACTTTCTCAGTAAGTCTCCTTGTAGTACATCAGATTTGCCACAAGAATTTCTTGATTTTAAAGTCTTTGTCCAAAAAACTTTGATGTTACTGCAAAGGCAAATAGATCATGTTTCAAAAAGCTGTGATCGTTTGGAGATGCAGGGTCGTAGAAAAATACTTCTATTGCATGGAATACCAGAAGAGAGGAATGAAAATACTTTTTCTACGGCAGCTCAAGTATTTCAAAACAAAATGAAAATCAGCTCCTTTAAGGAAGATGATATAGTGCGCAGTCATCGTTTGGGACAACCAAGAGACAGCAAATCCAGGCCTTTGCTGATTGAATTCCATTCCTTATCAACCCGAGACAAAATCTGGTCCAGCAAAGCATCACTGAAGAGTTCTGGCATCACACTCTCAGAGTTTCTGACAAGGATGCGGCATGATGCTTTCTTAGCGGCGCGGCAACGCTTTGGCATAACTAAATGCTGGACTAATGCTGGTTGCGTCTTCGTACAGTGTCCAGATGGAAGCCGGCAGCAGATTTTATGTCTATCAGACTTGGATGATATACCCGAAGAAAAAACACCGCAGGTAGTAGAAGCATCTCGGCCGGAAAAACAAAACAAGACCATTGTTTCAACAAGGCGGCGGGCGGTCAAGAAATAGGCCCTTTACATGTTCATCAATGTCCTCGAATAATAATAGGTAACTTCTTTTTAAATGTCATTAAAGTAAAGTAACTCAATCAGTCTAATTATCCAAACAATCTTCGACAACCCACTTTATGTTTTTAATTTGCATCTGTGTTTGATATAAGTAAACTGACATTCAGTGACAGCTTGATAGAAACGTCACTGTCAGCTTCGTTAAGTTTAGTTCATTTTTTTGTCACTTTTTGATTGATTTATTTTTTTTTAAGAAAGGCCTCAAGTGCTGTTTATTTTGTTTTGTTCTTACTTCACATTTCTATTAATTAAGGTATAAAGTAGTTGCTTGTAACATTTGAATAGTTAAACACTACTCTAAATGCATCTCCGTTTCAGTATATTTTCTTTTGTAGCTTCTGTTTTTTTTCATGTGTATATTTTTGTAATAGCTGGTGGGTAGAGTTTGCCTTTTTTTATAGATATATTTATTTATAATTATATGTTAGCGTAGTGGTTATTTAAAATTTTATTCGTATATACATATTATATTATATTTATATATAAGTACATACTCATCAATATATATAAAATGGATACTTCTGAAGCTATAAATGAATCTGATATATTTCCTGATTTTATGTCCTGCTCATTTGATGGTTTGAACAGTTCCGAAAGCTTTTACAGTACCTCTCCCTCCTTATCTCAATACCTAAATTCACAATTCTCAGGTTTACTGAAAAATTTCAATGTTGTCCATATAAACGCCCAAAGTATTCCGGCACATTATTCCGATATGCTAGCAACTTTTGAAAGTAAAGACATACACGCAATCCTGGTTTCTGAGACCTGGATGAAGCCCTGCCTACCGTCGACTCATTACGCTTTACCTGGCTTTGTCATGCTTCGTAACGATCGTATCAATCGTACGGGAGGCGGCGTGGCTATATACTTACGGTCACATTTACCTTACAAGATATTAAGCGCCTCTAACACTGCATCTGGGTCTATAAACGCAATTGAATATCTTTTTGCAGAAATTAGTCTCAGTACTACAAAGCTACTTTTAGGCGTGGTCTACAGTCCAAACAATACTGTCAACTACTTTTCTACTTTAGAAAATAAATTAGAAGAATTGATCCCGCTATTTAACCACACTATCATCATGGGGGACTTCAACACCTGCCTGTTGAAGAACGATAGCCGTGCAGCTAATTTGAAGTCCGTAGTCAACGCCTGCAATTTAAACATTCTCCCATCTCGTGCTACACATTTTTTCCCCGACTCCACGCCTTCACTTTTAGATATTATGATTGTGTCTTCCTTAGAGCACGTCGCTATCCATGGCCAAACTGAAGCAAACGCCTTCTCATATCATGATCTGATACATTTATCCTACAAAATTAAAACACCTAAATCAAAGCCCAAGATACTTCTGCAACGGTCTTTTGGTGGAATTAACTTCGATCATTTACTTCGCGATGCACAGCAAGTTCAGTGGGATGCCGTAGTAAATGCTGAAAATATCGATGATCAAATTGACATTTTTAATTCCCTTTTGATTCAGCTTTACGATCGGCATGCTCCAGTACGACCCGTAAAGATCAAACATCTTCCTGCTCCGTGGCTTACTGAGGAAATAAAAACTTTGATGAACAAACGCAACCGCGCTCGGCTTAAATATCGCAAAGAACCAAATTCGACAAATTTCGAAAAGTATCGAAACTTACGAAATCGCTGCAATACTATGTGTAGAAATGCACAACGACGCCATATCCATGATTCTATATCAAAGGGAACCCCAGCAAAAGTTTGGAGCTTCCTTAAAACTTTAGGTGTTGGCAAAAATAAAAATACAACTCTTCCAGATAACTTCGATCTAAACTCAATTAATCAACATTTCTCAACTTCTGGCTCTATAGATGATGCCTCTAAAAATTGTACATTAAATCAACTGTCCTCTTTGCCCGCACCTCAATACGAATTATTCAATTTTAAACAATTTACCGAATGTGATGTTAAGAAAGCTATCAATTCAATTACCTCCAACGCTATTGGGTCAGACTCCGTTAGTCGTAAGATGATTATTCTTCTTCTCGACTTTCTTTTGCCCATAATTACACACCTGCTAAACAAATCCATTTCTTCTAACCAGTTTCCATCTTTATGGAAAAACGCCGAGATTATTCCTATACCAAAAAATAATTCCCCTAGTTCCTTTAAAGATATCCGACCCATTTCTATACTCCCTTTTCTTTCAAAAGTTCTCGAGCGCCTCGTCCACCAACAGCTTATTCAATTTCTTGAGAAAAATAAAATATTAAATGACTACCAATCTGGCTTTCGATCTGGCCACAGTACCATCACAACATTAGCAAAAATTACCGATGATATCAGAAACGGCATGGAAAACAAAATGTTAACTGTTCTAACATTGTTAGACTTTAGCAATGCGTTCAACACCGTCGATTTTGATATTTTGCTACAACTACTGCGCTTAATTAACATATCTCCATCGGTGATTGTTTGGTTTCATACTTACTTGTGTGGACGACGGCAGCGTACAGTTATCGGTGATGCCGTTTCATCTTGGACCGAAGTACAGGCAGGAGTCCCACAAGGTGGCGTGTTGTCTCCTCTCCTATTTTCTATTTTTATAAATACAATTTCCAAAGATTTATCTTCTTTCTACCATATGTATGCAGACGACTTACAAATTTATCTACAGACTAGCTTAGAAGACTTACCAGCTAGCATCGATACTATAAATCAAGACCTCTCAAAAATACTTTCTTGGAGTACTGCTCACGGTCTTGTCGTAAATCCCTCGAAAACCCAGGCGATAATTATTGGCAGCCAAAGACTCGTTAACCGCATAGATTGGTCACTCTGCCCTAACATTAAATTTAATGAAGAGGTTATTGCTTATAGCAAAAATGTGAAAAACCTTGGCTTAGTTCTCGACTGCACCTTATCCTGGAAGCCTCAGATGGACGAGTTAAGTAGAAAGATGTTTGCAGCCACCTACTCGCTGAAGCGCCTTCGCAATCTTCTTCCTATTTCCACCAAGATATCGATTGCACATGCTCTCTTTTTACCCATTCTTGACTACGCAGACGTATGCTATCTGGATGTCACCGAAGACCAACTTAATAAGCTTGAGCGCCTCCAAAATCTCAGTATAAGATTTATATTTGGTTTACGCAAATATGATCATGTGTCTCAATACCGCACTAAGCTCAAGTGGCTTCCCATTCGATTTCGCCGGAATATTCATGTTCTCTGTCTACTGTATCGTCTACTGTTCAATCCTACTGGTCCGCGCTATTTTCATGAATATTTTAAGTTCCGTCACTCCCAACATGAGCGTACTTTACGATCGTTAGACAACCTCATGCTCAGCACACCTTCACACTCTACGGATTATCTAAGCAAATCATTCATGGTTCGAGCAGTAAGTTTGTGGAATAAACTCCCTTTAAATATAAAATCAGCAAAATCACTCCATTCATTTAAAAAACTCCTAAAATCCCACTATTTATCAGCAAGTGAAGTTATTTGATCACTTATTTAGGTACTATAATGTGTATGTGTTATGTATATTTATTGGTATGTTTAGTATATCCATTTATGTATTTTTATAAATATCATTTTTGTATAGTTTAAGTATATTTTTATGTAGTGTATGTTTTATGTAGGTTTATAGGTATGCCCCAAGCTAAATTTTCGAATATTCTACATCTATGGTTGTCTGGTAGAGATCGCTTCACAGCGATAAGGCCGCCAATTGTATATCTTTTTTTTATGTGTTTCAATTTTTTGTATTTTTTGTAAGGCATACAATAAAGTGTAAATAAATAAATAAATAAATAAATAAATAATGCCTCCAAATTTGTCAAACGTGACATCAGATGGTTTTATTACCTCTGGTATTCTGCCTACCCCATATGGGGTACAGGCGTGAAGTTATGTATGTATGTACTTATAAATGAAAACATATTCCATAGTCGATCGTCCACGTTAATCAATATATATAAAACTGTTCCGTTACTGACTGAGTGACTGAGGTACTGAGTGACTGAGTGACTGAGGTACTGAGTGACTGAGTGACTGACAGACAACGTACAGCCGTAACTACTGGGCGTAGAGAGCTGAAATTTGGAACATACATTCTTTAGGGGATGCAGGGGTGCACTAAGGAAGGAATTCCCGAAATTCCCACGGGAACGGGAAATATAGGACTTTTTAATTTGTATGAAAAATCTTTTTCCTTGAGTGCACCGATGTGAAACTTGGTGTAAAGGTTTTTCAATGTATGTCTGGTTTTGTTGTGAAAGGAATTCCCGAAATTCCCACGGCAACGGGAAATATATGATGTTTTAGTTTGTATGAAAAAATCCCATCCCTTGAGTGCACAGATGTGGTACTTGATATAAAGGTTCCTAAATAAGTGTATGTTTGTATTATGGAAGGAATTCCCGAAATTCCCACGGGAAGAAGTTGGACTTTTTAGTTTGTATGAAAAATCTTATTCCTTGAGTGTACGGATGTGATACTTGGCATAAAGGTTCTTCAAAGAGTGACTGGTTGTGCTACGAAAAAAATTCCCAAAATTCCCACGGGCACGGGAAATATATGATTTTTAGTTTATATGAAAAAAACTTATTCCTTGAGTGCATGGGTGTGATACTTGGTTGTATAGTTTCTAAAATTTCCACGAGAAGGGTAGTTAAGCGCGTACGAAGTTGCGGGATAAAGCTAGTCATCTATAAAACATGTTTTGTTTTTTTAACACTTAATTTTACAATAATTGAAGATTGCAATTGAAAAAAACGATTAAAAAGCGACCTTAAGCAAAACAAATGAAAAAAATGCTACTTGAACAAATTTCATGATGCAGAACTATGTTGAGCGACTCAATAGTTTTTATTTCTATGATTCTATTGATTTCGTACAAAGGTTTTGGTATTTGATAACATTTAGACAATCGAGCTCATTCATTTGTATAGAAATATGAGCAAAATACACAGTTGCAATTTGAAATTAATGATTTGTTGATTGTTCTCATTATCAGAGTGTAACGATGGTTTGGGTTAGTTAGTAATAAAAATAAAATGAAGAGCATTGTACAAACTTAAAATGTTTTAAAAATACATGAAATTTAACTTGATCTGCTTATTCAAAGTGAATATTTTACCCTAATCTTAAAATAATATAATGTTACAAACTCATACTTACATTTTTAGGAATTTCATAACCAAGTAACTGATAATCCTTCGTCACCACTCTCATATTTCCGGCAACTACAGGTAGCATTCTTAAAGATTCCTTTATGCATGCTTTCAAGTACTTTGTTTCCTTTTTTTCTGTAACTTCTTTCCGAAGTTTTTCCTGCTCACTAATGTTTGTTGCTAGCAAATACAAAGTTGCAAGCATAGTATTTGATGTCTGCAAAAATTTAACAGTTAAATTCCAATTAAACATTTGAGTTTTAAAATTGCAGGTTAAAGTTGATAGCAATAATAGAGATAATGCTCAAATTAACAAAAAATAATAGAGTTATTATAATAGTTATTAAAATGCATAGATAAGCGACCATAGATATGTGAAGACTATACACTAGGTTATTGAATACCCAGGGCATAAGCATAGTGTCTCTAGCGTTAACTTGCATTCTCAATTACCCAAAACACATGAAACTGCTAGCAAATGAAACATTCCTTGTTGATTATCTTACCGTATCTACTCCAGCAAATAACATGTCACCTGCCATGGTATATGCCACTTCCTCATTTACTTCCAAAAGTTTTTCAAGAACCCCTTTTTCGTTATCATCAGTGCTGTTTGTCTTTATTTTTTGTAGTGCGTTTGTTATAAACTCTTTTGCAAGGCTGAAATACAGTTCTGAGTGGGTATTCATTTAAAAAAAAACACAGAAATGTTCCATACTAAACTTTTTTGGTATTCACATTATACAACTAAATAAAATGTATTACAAGGTGACTAAAAACATGTCCTGCCAAATTGACGAGACGTTTAAAAAAGATATCTTTAATTTGGTAGAAGAGCACATTTTTAAACGTTTTAGGTATTTTTTCCAAAACTTTATAGGCTTTAATAACTCTTAATATTTTATAATATTTATTTATACTTTGTTGGGCACCAAAGCATATAAAGGCTTCAGTTTTGTGCTGATGTAGTATAAGTGCAAATAGTCATAGCTCAGCGTCATTTTTGCTTTTTTTTTCAGATCAATTATAAAAAAACAGATACTTCCCCAGAAAACATCCCAACTATTTATCATATAGTATCCTCATAAGTATAATTTATTTAACAAAAGGCGTCTAAACTTTTTCATTTTAACATTTTACTGTATACCGTCCATTTTAATTAAATCAAACCATTTCACATGAATTTAATTTCCGCTTCCAATGAAGTCGTGTCTTTTCATAGAAACTATACATGGAATATGTGAGCTATTTCCAAAATTAAAGGCACAAGCCATGCGTTAATTTTTGGTCGTTATTGCGGCTTAGCATTTTTATTACAATACGCAAACTGGCAGTTTTATAGATGTATTATGGAGGTTTTTTAAACTTTCAATAAGTATCAGAGTCTTTTTACAGTGATACTGGCAGATTTATGTTACAAAATTGTATTTGGTTTTGCTATTAACCTGAAGTGTTTTGACCTAGCCATGATTTCATGCCTTATCTACGAAATTATGAATCAAATGTACTTACTCTTCTTGTTGTTCAAATAAAACCATGGCTTTTTTGAACGACTTTGTCGGATAGTAAAGCCATAAACTTGGTTTTATCTCTAATTCAATGCATATTTCAAAAATATCACGAACACATCTGATTAATCTCATAGCGGAGGAATTTGCAGGCAAGTCCGAATTCACGCAATTCAATCGAGTTCCAAGTGCCACAGAAGCTATTGACTCTAATGCCCATAAATGCATTTCTTGACCAAAATCACTTGATATCATGTTCTGAGCATCTCTTTTTCGTTTTAACCTGACAACGAGAAGAAACCACTAATTGAGGAATTATTATTATTTTGATAATTATTTACATAAAAACCTCGTCACATGTTATTTATACACGTCTAAAAAATACCTCCATTGTGAAAAAAAACAAACGGAGGTCCGCTCAAATGACAGACTGTTGTTTTAGTTTTTGTAATTTTAGTAATCTTCCGTGCTTAGGTAAAATAACAATATTCAGGGTATTTAGAGAGTGAGTAACCAAAATAAAATGGTTGATATATGAAGCGGTTGGTTATTTAAGGAGCCTAATGAAAACATTTATCCCTAAGTTAAAAGAGTAGTAAGATTTTTTTTCACACTAAGATTTTGAACACTTTTCATGGTAACTGGAAGTTAACGAAAGTATTGTTTGCATGAGAAAAGCAAACAAATAAATCCTAAACGATGGATCAACAATCATTTGAAAATTTGAAACATTAAAAGTAAATTTTAAACATTAAAAGTAATCTCCTCGAAATAGTTTACAGTTCCTAGAAATGCTGTTTAGTTAGCCAACAGCCCCTCGGATATACAACTTACATTGGGTATCCACCCTCCAACACCCTGTATATTACTATCATTTAAAATAATAATAATATGGTTTGGGATTAGTATGTATAACAACAAAAATAAAAAAGTGATTCATTCAACTTACCTTTCAACCATATCAATGGAAACTTCGTTCAAAACATTTTCGTAAAGCTTTATTCTTTTGGGTTGCAACATAATATGATTAACTGTAGAACGAAATTCCCTCCATTCTTGTCCTGAACTAAAAAAGATAGTAGTTTTGTTAACAAATAAGAGGCTAACATAATAAAAGCTGCTTGATGGTTGTAGAATATAATAGACAAAGTGACTTAAGTAATATGCATAATATTTTAGGTTTGTATGCAGCTGAAGACCACAATGTTTCCCAATGAATTTACATAAATTTTACCTGGGCTATATGAATATTCTGTAATAGAGGAAAAAGGTTCTACTTTAGAAAGGATCCTCATAAATATAATTGATGCAGTTCTTCCATGCTTCAGTCAGGAGGCACGTAATCAGTTAGTCCCGGATTACTGTATACCGTACGTAGTCTTATAGTCGTAAGAGTTGTGAGTGACAGAAGCCATTTCAGCTCTGGGTCAGCACGTTTTTTATAGCCTTAACGTCCTTATTTCCCAGATATAGACTCATGGCCCTGTTGTCGGCTACTTACGAGTTATTTTGATAATGAGTAATAACGAATTAATTGACATAATAATCTATATATAGGGTCGTCACATAATAGTCAATAATATTTTAATAGCAGATTCAGAATGAGGAGTGGGTCCAAATTTCGAAAAAAAAAATTTTTTTTCAACATTTTTCATAAATTAAAATTTTAAAATACTTCTAAGTGCATAAAATTTTAGTTTAATCTCTAATTTACGACTACATAGCAAGATGAGAAAACGTTTCCATCTATTTCTATTAAACAATAAAATATTAGTTACATTACCAAACAATACCTATACGTTCTTCCGCGGCACAAGCAAACGAGCCGAAAGTCAAATTCGAGCCGCCGCGCCCGCGCCTACTATGTTTGATTGAAAGCACGCCACGCCCCCCGCTCGTCAGTCTGTCCAGAGATTCGCGCGCGCGAACACTAAATCGATAACTAACAAAAATGACGAATTACGCGATTATGGCACGTTTAATCCACAGTCACAGACGCCGGCAGACCTCGATTTCTGGTTCACTCGAAGAAGACGTGCTGGAGTTTTTTGAACAGCATCCGATAGCCAGCACAAACGATGCGGCTCAGGTTTTCGAAGTCAGCAGCTCGTGGGTGCGGCGCTTGCTGCGACGAGAGGGTTCAAGTCTTACCACTTTACGAAAGTGCAAGAACTGAAGCAACTACCTATGCTCCGCGTGTGTAGTCTATGGTTGGTTGCTGAAGCACATTCTATGGACTGACGAGTCCACCTATCGCTGTTATCAAAAGTGATAAGGATACTTTATGGATAGTCAAAATTAATAAGCTAAACATGACAGGTTTTGTGTTCAGTATATGGGCTAATGGGACTCCATGTACAGCAGTTATTGTGAATGTGATAAGTTATCAGTGACTAATACCTAGCACGGTATTTAATATCAGCGACAGGACGCAAGGTAAAAATGTAAGTTATTTTTGTACGTTATACCTACACTGTACATAGTTATAAATAAGGTTATTCTAGTTACTAAACACGTCATTCTAACATTAAATTAATTGTAAAATCAATTTATTTGTTTTAACAAAGACTTCAAGCACGAATGCTTTATTTTAAGTTCATTTTTAATTTAATGAAGATCAAAACTAAAACAGTATTTAGATACAATTAGTTTAACGTGAAATTGATAGTCAAAAACCTGTAACAGTAGTGTGATGGGACATTAGAATCACCTTTTATCCTGATGTATGACGTAATTACAGCTGATTCCGCGCTAAGTAGGTAACTAGGTCACGCAAACACACGGGCGCGCGTCAACAACCTTCGCTCGGATGCGTAGGTATCTACTATTCGCGTAAGATTATTGTTTTGGTGAAGTAATTTTCTTAAAAGAAATAGACGGAAATATTTTTATTTTTTGCTATGTACCTAGTCATGAAGTGTAGATTAAACTTAAATTTTATTCACTAAAAATAATTTTGAAATTATAATTTATGAAAAATATAAAAAAAAAAATTTACTTCATAATTTAAACCAACACATCATTGTTAACCCATTTTTAAAATATCACAGACTATTATAAATTGACCCTGTATACAATATTCATGTTTTTTCATGGACTCACTCGGTTAAAAGCCCCGTTTTGAATGGTGAAGTGCCTTTCTTTTCGCATTTGTACTTCTTTTTATAATAAATTAAAGATTGGAACCCAGGTCTGTCAGGTAGCCAATCTTCTCCTCGAAGCACCTGAAAACGATTTTAACATAAGTTAAATTACATCAAATAATTTGGAAACTGTAAATTTTAAGGTGGCTGTTTAGCCGTATCTCAGACAAAAAGGACAAAACGGATTACTATTTCCATGAGATAAAAAGACCTCTTCAGATTCCGCTTAGCTACAGACCACCTATCATACAACCCAACGTCTTCGTTTTGCATGAAGTAAGAACACATTTTTATGAAAAACTATTTCTCTGTGATCTAGCAATATCTCGTCGTCAAGGGAATCTAAAATGCGGTTTTAATCACCAAAAACTATAGGAAACTTAAACTCAGTTTAGTTTTTTCGTAAACAAAAAGGCTTTGTTCTTAAGCCTTCAAAGACATACAATATACATGCAATCAAATCATATGCACGGATATAAAAGATACACATACTTGGGCACAACTTTCAGCATCACATAGAAATACAGCGTCTGGTTTTCCGAAAATACCCTTTAGTTTAATAATTGGCCCATATTTCTCATAGAGTTTCGCGAATATGTCCGAGCCCGTCATTTTAAAGAACATTCCTGAAACAAGAATATAGAACGTACTAACAATCTTTGTTTTTTTAATACACTGTATTTTTAGATATACAAGGTGTTTAAACAGCTTGTGACAAATCCTAATGACATATTTTTTACCATACATAGTTAGAAAAATACTATTATATTTTTATTTTTTATAGCCCTTACAAGAATTAATAAACGCGATTGTCTTTGCGCGCATTTCACATTCTGCTTTATTTCAAATGATACAAGTCTTTTCCCATATTCAGCCCACCTCGTCACGTGATAATATTCATTCCAGGTATTCCAACCCGCGACTAAAATAAACGTCGCTTATTGGCTTGCGGTATTGTAAAGCAGATCACACACTACTCGGATGCGGTTATCTGCAGCTAACAACTGCCGGTACACAAATGTGGCCCTTAAAATAAATATATTTAGGCTGAAGGATTTCGAGTGAATGTATCGTCTCGAATGTTATCATATCTGTTTAATGGGTGCTTTCAGGTAAGATAAGTTTTTACACGCAGATAAAATAATATCGCATCTGCTTAGTCTGTGTTCCACTTCAAACAAATCAGCGGTGATCGTCAGTTACATAGAATGAATACCATATAATGATTGGAAGTCCACGTGAATGTAAATTTAGAGTTGACCTGTTAGTTTTCATATTGAAAAGCTTGCGATCTGAAATACTCAGTTGTGACTCAAATGGGTGGATTCTATATATTATTCAATCTAAATTGTCACACATTTTGTTTACCCATGTTTACGCAGGTTTTCTCATTAGTAATTAATTTTAAACGGTAAACAACTGATATATTTTTTTATCAAAATTTATTCATTCAGACACTTAAGTAATATAATGAGAAGAAATAGCCTTCATTAAATATCACCAAAAACTTCTTTGCATATCTTTTTATTATCATACAGCTCAGAATATAGACTTCGGAATTTTTACCCGACAATGGCGAAACAAAAAGAAAGGGTTATGATTTTGACATGTAAGGATGTTCATCTGTTTCCATATAACTTCTAAACTCGTTATCATGCACAAGTGAGGTGTCGTTGGTAGCCTCTTGATAGTCTGCTGGTTATAGGTTACATGATTACATGTTAAAATTACTAAAGCGCCTTCTAGGGGACTAAAAGTAAAGAAAGAAAAAAAAATTGGCGGTTTCGTGACGGCCTTGAAAAGGCCTTTGCTAGCACAGATCAAATATGTAATAGTTTATTATGTAACAAGTGAGCTAAGTTGCTAATTACAGTCGAGGCTTAATAATGAGCCGAGACAGTAATTAGCAACGCTCACGAGTTACATACGACGTTTTTCAACACACTTGTGAGTAAAAGACAGACATAGGTACGTGGTCATAAAATTTATTTGAAGCAGTTGTTGAAGGTACAGTTAATAATTTGTTTGATAAACAAATTTGTTTAACTAATATAAGGCGCAAACATTTAAAAATGTACATGGATTTGAAGTGGTATAAAATCTCTTCGTTGTTTCTGAAAATATTTAATGTATAACCCGGATCAATAAAAAATGCTCTGTTTACTCGCATGTAATTTGCACTAAGGTACAATTCAACTTTGTAGGATTCATTATATTATGCACTAGGGTATAATATATTATGCACACGTGACTTATAGCCCAATTTAAAGTTCTAAATTCAATAGAATAAGGCTTACTTTACGAGCAAGTGTGTTGAAAAAATTATAACTTCGTAATAAGTAAAACAAAGAAGTTTAAAAACAAAAACAGACTTAAACACGCTCTTAACTCTATCAGTATGATGTATAAGAATATATAAATATTTTAACGGAGACTATTTTCTTGTTTCGTACTTTTTAAAGCGTGTTTTTATTAGTCGGGTTTTTGTTTTTAAACGTAATTTTTTATACATGTTAATTTAACAGTAGATTTTTTCAAAATATTATGATTCGATATTATCACCACAATCATTTATATTAAGTACAAGTTCATTATTATTTTGTATTTGTTCCCAAAAAATTACCTCCAGGTAAGAAATTGTGGAGTGGTCCTAAGAAAGGTAGTGTTGGTGGCCCTGGGATGCTTTCCCATGATTTTAAGTTGCTTTTGTTACTTTGCGTTGAAAATGATGCGTTCCTGTAACACATGTAAACATTTTTTATCTGAAATAAAACTCTTGGAACCATTAGCTCGCCCAAATGATGATATGTATGATACAGGGTGTTCGGTGGATCTTTGAACATACGAAAATAGGAGGTTGGTGGAGTTATCTGCTAATGTCTCAACCTAATTTGGACCTACGTCCAAATCATTTTTGGTTACAAGTATGTAGATTTCAATAACGGTAGAGGAGATGGTATTCAGGTCTAAGCTTTGTTAAAATTTATGGAATTTTCACCGTAGTCTCAATCTATTTTATAAAAGGGTGTATGTATATCGCGAAAAAATAATTGATTAAGTGGCTTTCCATGTTTTGTGTTTTTATCGCACCATTTAGTTAAGGCCGAAATTCCTAGTCTTAGTAAACTCTGTTATAAGGACGTCAGACTTTGTCTGTTATTAGACAGTCTGGTGAGCTTCAAAAGCGTACATATATTAGCGATACTAAGATATCTGTATGACTTCATGGTAACGGAAATATGTCGGTACTATGCTATGGAGGGCGCTGAATGCAATGAATGGCTGTTTGACATTCGATTGTAGCGTCGCGGATATATTAAATATTGATGATAAGTGACAGATAGACGATTAGGAAGGCTAGGCGTGTGGACGTATTTGAAACTGACGGAACTGAATTGTAAAGTAATTAACGGACGTACCAGCGAATAAATATTGTGTTGTGAATAAGCCGGTATTATAATAACCAAGCCCACACTCTCAGTACTAAGAAACAGCCTAGTGATCTCACATAGTGACCTCACATATACATACAAATTACAAATGCCCGGTCCCAAAATACATATAAAGAAAGAATAATATAACTTGTCACGGTTTTTAGTTTGAATTTCTTCTAAATCATGGTTTCTGAAGACTCAAAAAACGAAAAGTTTGAAAAAGATTCGCTTCGTTGTAGTTGCTTCTTAATTTCAATTCAATATATGTATATTTTTTCTTAATAGAACAGCTGGTGCATGCGTGCACAGCGTGGTATTTACAATGTAGCTGGGATCTAAATAAGCTCTTTATTTATTTGTACTCGATTTTAAGTTACTGTATTTGCGTTCAAAAATTGAATAATATATCATAAAATTTAACTCACCTGGCTATTAATTTATTTAATGACACTATTTTAATTAATTTTACAAATTTTATCAAAGCCATTTTAAGTACTTCTTTTGTTTTCAATTCTTACCACAAGATTACAACAATAACAAAAATATCAAGTTTGTTATATATCCTTGTTTATCAGTCATGGTTGATAAATGTTTATATCAAGTTTATTTAACATCAAAATTATGCAACGTACACACATCAACAGAAAGTTTGAGATCACTTTGAGATCACGACCGCATTTTTGTCACGTTTTTTTCTTTATTTTGAAAGATTCTTCATTTAAAATCAAAGATTTTAATAAGAAAAAAATTAAAAATATCAATTGTTTTTCTGTATAACAAGAGATTTGAAGAGAACTTGATTCAAGCGTTTTTTCTGGCTTTTCGAAGAAGCTGTTCATTCAAAAAGATACCGGGGGGATTATCGGAAGTTTTACGAGAAAGAATTGTAACATTGAGGGAAGAAGGACATTCTACGCGAGCAATAATACGCGAGCAATGCAGAGCGGCTGTATCCCAATCCTGTGTCGTGAACACGATACGGAAGTATCGCGACGTGGATAACTTTGCTGATCGACCGGCGAGGTGGGCCAACTGTTCTTACTGCTGCTCAGAAGCGTTATATCAGATTGCTGATTGCCCGAGAGACCCAACAGTCAATGCCACTAAAATGAAATCTGAGTTGTGGGCTGCTGCTGGACTACAAATAAGCACTCAGACCATCAGGAATTGCTTACACCAGAATGGATTACGAGCAAGGAGATCCTGGCGAGCACCCCTGAACTCACAGCAAAGACAGCGCCACAGATTGCAGTGGGCTAGACTCCGCCAAAATGATGAAAACGACGAGGACAACATTTGGCGGAATTGTCTCTTCCTTGACGAGTCCAGAATCATCACCCATCCAGACAACCGACGTCTTCCTGTCTGGAGAAGACGTGGGGATTCTGAAAGACAAAGAACTGCCACCGGAACCGTTCAACAATCCTTTTGGGGCGGTATAATGATTCGTGCTAGAACGCCGTTGATCCCGTATCATAGCTCGATAAATAATAATAAATAAAAAAAAAACTGACACTCGCACAACATTATCTAGCCCAAATTAAGTTTCTTAAAGAACTTGTGTTATGGATACTAGATAACTGATATACTTAAGAAATATATAAACATACATATTGAATAAATACATATTTTTTATTAGAATAAACTTAAATAAACATATAAACATCCATGACTTGACGACTAATATCTGTGTTCATCACACAAATATCCGCCGCCGCCGCCGGGATTCGAACCCAGGACGAATCGATGACTGCAGCTTTATACCAAACCATTGCGACTTATGAAATTGTCAGGTCATTTAGAATAAACCATGGCCCTCGATTCGTTATGGTTGACGATAAATCACTCGACGTGAATACGACATTACCAGGTTAGACTGGCCTACTGGCTCGCCTGACATAAACCCGATTGAGCACGCATGGGATGCTGTCAAGCGAGCTGTTTGGTACCGTCAGCTACCTCCCCAGATAGTGCCAGAGATCAGAGAAGCCGTAATTCAAGAATGGGACAGGTTACGGAAAGAAATGCTGGATAACTTAATTCTCAGCATGCCAAAAAGGATTGCCGCATGTGTTCCAGCCAGGGGAAGAGTTACTAAAAAATAACAATTTCATAATAAATGTTGACAATATTTAGTTAAACCCTCTATTTCTTTAAATAATTTACTAGACTTTTAATTTCAATTTTGGTTAATAAAAATTAAAATACATATTTTTTTATTAAAAAAATGTTAAGTAAGCAAAATGCCTACAAAAAGTAAAATTAAAAAAATATTCCATCTTTTGCTAGTGATCTCAAACTTTTTTTGATGAGTGTTGTTTTGTGTGACTCTTTTGTTTATATCACAACAAACAGCTGGATTCAAACCACATTTTAACCCATTACACTAGTAATTATCCACAAATATAACAATATAAATACGTAATGTTTATTTAATTAGGGTCTAACGATTACTTAGAGGGACGTCACGTAATATCGCAATGAAGCTTGTTACAACAGCGTGGGCAACAGATTACCGCTATGAAAACACACTTGACCTTTAATCCATCTCTGTTGTTGTGCGATTAGGGGACCGTATTGAAATATTTGTGATATGTGGTATATATTTATATCGAGTAGAATAGAAGAAGAAGCAAGAATTTCAACACTATAGACTATCAGAAGTTAATGTGTAAATACGTATAAAATGAAGAATATTTCGACCTATATTTAACCAATGAAACTCCATCACTCAGCCTTGTTGTCTTGTTGCCATTAGAAAGCTGCGTATTTTTTTACAAAGTCAGAAATACTGCGATAGTTTTGCAACCTTTTTGCTACATACATGTGGCTTATGTGTTTTTCCGATGAAAGTAAGACCCCGTACTACTACATTGGTTGAAAAGTTCGCGGCCTGGCCATTAAAAAAAAACTTTTGTTATTTTCTCTGCCGTCATTTTGAACTGTCATTATTCAATTGTCAGCCCGCGAATTTTCAATTTGATATCTTGTTTAAATAAAATTTTACGAACAATATAAATACGTGTGTAGAACAAATTTTCACTAATGGAGAAATTTGAACAACGTGCTGTGATTAAATATTTGTTTAAAAAAAGATTAACACCAAAGGAGATCCATGATGACATGCAAACAACATTAGGGGAATCTGCCCCGTCTTATACCACTGTGAAAAAATGGGTTGCAGAATTTAAACGTGGACGAGAGAACATCGAAGATGACCCTCGCTCCGGCAGGCCAATGACGTCTACGACCGAAGAAAACATCAATAAAGTGTGTGATCTCATATTGAAAGACCGTAGATTGACTATCAGAGAAATTGCAGACACTATAGGCATCTCATATGAACGAACGCAAAACATCATTGTCCATGAACTCGGTTTTTCTAAGGTTTCGGCTAGGTGGGTCCCCAGATTGCTTTCAGTAGAGCAAAAGCGAATTCGACTCACGATTTCTCGCGACTGTTTGGAGATGTTCGAGGCTGATCCACAAGGTTTTCTTGACAGATTTGTGACAATGGATGAAACCTGGGTTCACCACTATACCCCCGAATCAAAACAACAATCCAAACAATGGAAAAAATCAGGTGAATCAACTCCGAAAAAAGCAAAGGCAATTCTGTCGGCTGGCAAGGTGATGGCATCGGTTTTTTGGGATGCTAAGGGTGTCATTATGGTCGACTACCTTCCAAAAGGCGAAACAATAAACTCTGCGTACTATAGCACCCTTCTGCGCCGTTTACGTGAAGAAATTAAACAGAAACGCCCAGGATTACTGAGAAAGAAAGTGTTGTTTCACCAGGACAACGCCCGAGTCCACACTTCTGTCGAGTCTATGGCTCAAATTCGTGATTGTGGTTTCGAATTGTTGCCACATCCAGCTTATTCTCCTGATTTGGCACCTTCGGACTTTCATCTGTTTCCAAACCTGAAAAAACACCTCGGTGGGCAGAAATTTTTAACGAATGAAGAGGTCGAAGCCGCTGTTAACCTGTATTTTGAAGACCTTGAGGAATCTTTTTTTAAAACAGGTATGGAAGCTCTGGAAAGCAGATGGAAGAAGTGCATAGAGCTAAATGGAGATTACGTCGAAAAATAAAAATATTTTTGTATGTACTTTATGCTGTTTTCTTGACTAGGCCGCGAACTTTTCAATCCACCCTCGTACTATATAGTATCATCAACAGACAGACTGGAGATTCTGTTTGAAAGAACTCAAAAAACGTTCATGAAGGCTTTAAACTTTCACAATTATTCAATGTTTTGTAAATTTTGAATGCTTTGATTATTATTTAAGAACTGTTTAGTGACAAAAGTTAAAAAAAAAAAAAAAAAAAAGAAACTAACCAAATAGTAAAGAAACAAATAATCCAAGTAAACAAGAGCTAGTTTAGTTTCGGAACATCTGGCAATTTGTATTCATTATTATAAAATTTGATATTGATAACCAACTTTACTTTAAAATATTTTTAGGTAGGTATTTGCATTATATAATGCTCAAAAATACTTAAAAGGTGAAAAAATACGTACATACATAACTTCACGCTTGTATCCCTTATAGGATAAGCAGAACACCAGAGATTATAAATCTGATGTCACGTTTGACAAATCTATAGATATTATTATGATGGAGAGAGATTATTGCAGTGACAGATGGTCAGCCTATCGCCCACAAAACGTCAATAAAACTTTTGACCCTTAACTGACTTTTACAGTATGCCCGGAAATAGAAGCAGCTGGCACATTCTATGTTTTTCTTTCGCTCCCAGTCCAGCGTGGTTGCAGCTTAACCACCCGAGAACCAATTCTTTCAGAAATTGTAAATCTTAGTAAAAGTGAAGCATTGCAATGTTTAGAGCGTCACCCCTGGTAGGGTGATGATTTTATTTAGCATATTTTTCCAGTTATTTAACTTTACTTTATGTTAACCAAAGTATTAATTATATCCCACGTGCGATATACAGGGTGTTTGATCCATCGCCGGCCAAATTGATATGGCCTGTACCCAAATTGATCTGCTATGGCCTAGTGGCCATCAAAATTTCAAAAGCCTGTACCCAAATTTCAAAAATTACCAGCGTCTTACAATTTCTTTAAATCTTCTCTTTTTCCTGTTTCGAATGATAGGCCACATGCTACAAAACCTATAAATAACATCGCGAAATTTGCTTAATTAGTGAAAAGGGTCGCATTTAACTAAATCCCAAATTGTGGCAAAAAAACTATTTTGCATAAGTTTACACGTGAAGAAGCTGGTAGAAGCTGTTCTCTCACTCTTGCGAAAAAAAAATCTGTTTTATATCTTTTTCTTGCGTAGGATAAACTTGTTTGGATATGTTGCGTATAGGTAGCCCGACGAGGTGAAGAGGTTTTTGGCAAATAACATTGTTTATATTTAACACAACCAGTCATTGAAGAACCTTTATATCAAGTATTACATACATGCACTGAAGAAATAATTGTTCATACAAACTAAAAAGTCCCATATTTCGTGTTCCCGTGGGAATGGCGGGAACTTCTTTCACAACACTAACAGTTACTCACTGGGAAGCCTTTATATCACAAGTATCACATCTGTGCATCCATGGATTTTTTTTTTCCTACAAACTATAAATCGAATTTCGGGAATTCCTTTCATAGCACAACCAGTCACTCTTTGAAGAACCTTCGTGCCAAGTATCACAACCATGCACTCAAGGAATAAGATTTTTTATACAAACAAAAAGTCCAACCCCTTCCTGTGGGAATTTCGGGAATTCCTTACATAATACAAACAGACACTTATTGAGGAACCTTTATACCAAGTATCACATCCGCGCACTCAAGGAATATTTTTTTTTCATACAAACTAAAACATCAAATATTTCTTGTTGTGGGAATTTCGGGAATTGCTTTCATAACATAACCAGTCATTTTTTGAAGAACCTTTATGCCAAGTATCATATCCGTGCACTCAAGGAATAAGATTTTTCATACAAACAAAGTCCTATATTTCCCGTTCCCGTGGGAATTTCAGAAATTCCTTCCTTAGTGCACCCCTACATCCCTTAAAAAATGTATGTTCCAAATTTCAGCTCTCTACGCCCAGGAGTTACGGCTGTACGTTGTCTGTCAGTCACTCAGTCGCTCAGTCAGTAACGGAACAGTTTTATATACATATTGATTAAGCCCGATTTCTCTGATGCTAAGGCGGTTGCCACCTGAAGAATGAGTGGCTAAGGAGTTTCTCTCCATGCCATAAAAGGTTTCTTTGCCTTCTAGATTTTCTCAACGGGCGGTGCCGAATTCTGGTAATATTCTGGACGATATCACCGGGTAACGGAGGGGCCAGAGGTGCCGAATGCTCCTGAGGTGCTGTTTGTTTAACGCGTGATTTCACCGATACCTGACCCCTTTCAGCTATAGTGAAATCCTTCATCAGGTATACATTAGGAATTGCTCTGGTTAAAAAGGGCACAAACGTTTGGTAGTAGAAGTGGTGGAAGTGGTCTTGCCCTTGCTTCGACTCAAATATCATAATTTTACCAAGCAAGACTGATATAACAGCTTCTACCTGTTTCCTATGTGCTAACTTGCGCAAAAAAAGAGTTATATCACAATGTTGAATTTCACTTATTTACCAAATTTCATGATGTTCTTTATAGTTTTTTATAGCATGTGGCATATCATTCAAAAAAGGAAAGACTGGGGAAGTCTTGAAGATATTGGAAGACAATAGTAATTTAAAAAAATATATTAGCATTTAAAAACAAAGACTGAATTTATTTGTTTTAGTCCTCAAACTTCGTAAAAATATGAAACAAAAACTAGTTAAGTAATGATATTGTTTTGGTTGTAAAAACAAGCTTAAAATAATACACATTTAAACGATATCAAAATTCGCTGTCTACACCGAATACTTTTTTTTATTTTTATATTTTAGGATCATTTCCGGGTGATAAACAAATAAAGTATAAAAATGCTATTAAAAAAAAAACACATGGCTTTTGATTTTTTAATGGCCACTAGGACATAGCACATAACCTACTATTATATAGGATATATCAATTAAATCGGCGATGGAACAATCATCCTGTATAATGAAATCCACGGAACCCACGGAATCATGTTTTTCAGTCTGTATCCATGAATGTGATTAACGAAATATCTTGTTATATCTTGATTAAACTTGTCCTTGACATGGTCGCTCTATATTTAATTTGTACAAAAAATTTCCACGGCATGAGTCATGCCCTCATGTCCACATTCACGGGATGCTCACAATCATTCATATAATCCGCTGCGAAATAAACGTAGAAGATCTTATTGCTACTATAACTTTGGATAAGGAGCATCACAATGGCAGAGATGTTAGAGGATAGTTACTTAAAAATATACTTATAAACAAGAAAAGAAAAAAAATTACACCACATTGGAACATAAAAATTCATATAAAAAGTATTATAATCCGGATTAGACTGGTATCGCACCGTAAATGTCGATGTGTACGCGTGAACGCCGCACAAATTTAGCTCGAACCCTTTGTCGCGGGACAAAATACCGACTCTGATCAGAGGACATGCCTGAAAGCGCGTGAACCTCGTGGTACGTCCACATTCACGTTCACGCCTTTTACGGAGTTTCGTTGATGTGGAGCCGCCTCTAGCATTGTGCACATGTTTTATATAATAAACGAAACCAATTCATTAAAAAAATTCAAATGTTTACTAACTAAAATGATCATAAAAGATAAATTATCTACAAAAGTAAATAAGCGCTAATTAAAAAGCTAAACTTCATAACTTTATGGAGAATTGATATTTGATTTCACTTTTAAATATTTGAAAGCGAATATTAAATAATCAAAAGCGAGGAGGTAATGTTGACTTATAGCGAACTTCGTTAAATGTAAGAGGATTAAAATCCCTTCGTGATTCATTACAAGTTAATAAATGAGTTTACGGGTATTTGCTTTGAGGTTTGGAAATTATTAAGTACTTCCATAAAAAAGTTTTGGGGCTTAAATTGGTTGATTGTTGAAATATCATTTCTTTATAACTACGTAGTGATGGCTAAGAATAGCTCTTCCATCTTTAAATAACCCGTATTTGTAGAGAGTCTTGGGGGAGGCCTATGTCGAGACATTTCCCAGCTGATAATGATGATAAAATAGATGTTAAAAGAAAACAAAATATGTTACGTAGAAAACCTTTTTAACGCGTTTATTTGTTTAACGCCATTTAAAGTCGTCATAGTGTAAAAGCCACTGTTCAGCAGGCTTACAGTGATATGCTTATACACTAAACCCGGGTATCCGGGTAACAGATTTTTCAACACACTTGCTCGTAAAGTGAGCGTTATTCTATTGAGTTTAGAACTATAAACTGGGCTATAAGTCACGCGTGCATAATATATTATACCCTAGTGCATAATATAATGAATCCTACAAAGTTGAATTGTACCTTTGTGCAAATATCATGCGAGAAAACAGAGCATATTTTATTGGTCCGGGTTATACCCTAAATATTTTCAGAAACAACAAAGAGGTTTTATACCACTTCAAATCCATATACATTTTTAAATGTTTGCGCCTTATATTAGTAAAATAAATTTGTATATTAAACAAATTATTCACAATTTACAATCATTTGTCATAAAATATTAAAATATTTGCATTCACCACTCCAAATTAAACATTTTCACTTAAAATAGGCTGTATATGCTATACAGACATTGACACATTTGACGGAAAAAAAACCTACACGCATGCGCGAGGTTCGGTGCCATTTTTCAATCACAAGTCACAGCTTTGTTATCAAGTGTGTTTGTTATTTTATGATCACGTATGTCTGTTTTTTACTCACAAGTGTGTTGAAAAACGTCGTATGTAACTCGTGAGCGTTGCTAATTACAGTCTCGGCTCATTATTAAGCCTCGACTGTAATTAGCAACTTCGCTCACTTGTTACATAATATACTATTTAAGTGACTCTTTCTGACGTCTATCTAAATTTAGTATAGAGTGATCTTGAACTTCAACAAAGGCCATAGTAATATTATTGGTCCAATCATAATTACCGAATTTCACGCAGGCAAAGTCGCGGACAACAACTAGTTTTATATAATTTCAAAGCTACGTCAAAAAGTATTTTTTATAACTATACTTATGCATTTATTTACAAAAGCAGACGCATAAATTGGTTCTGACATGCGTGCAGCCCACATAATACTTTCGCTGCTGTTCTAATGTATTATGATTTTGATTGTCTCACTATTCATTTCGCAACGAACTAGTGTTTCAGCATAGCTGCAATTTATGTCTGTTATTAATATTATTACGAGCTTTTTCTCGCAACTTCGTACGTGCTAAACTACTCATACTGTGGGAATTTCAGAAACAAAAAACTATACCAACATGGCGTCCTAGAAACGACACGTTTCCGTGACACCGGAGGTAGATAGACCTGCGGCCTATCAGATGACATCAAAACAGGTTTAGTAAAACTTCTCTGGTTTTCGAGATATACTTTTGTGATTTTTGATTTCACCAACCTGGCAATAATATTGAATTAGCTAATTTACTGTAAGTCTGCGGAACACTGGCTCTCAGTCTATCAGATTAAGAGCTTAAATTTAAATGCATAAAAAAATAAATTTACATCTCTTTCGTCCTTTGTTAAGATAGAACAAAGAGGGGTAAAAATCAAAGCTGAGAAATGTGAGACTGTACTCAAGTATAGTCAACAATATTATGAAAAAAGAGAGTGCCGATGTTTTTAAAAGTTTACCGAGTACATATTTTTTTACTTAGCTTCAATATCAATTCAAGGAAAATTAACTTATAAAGCTTAGTGTAAAAAAGCTTTTACATGTTTAGTTTAAAGATAAGTCTTTGTTTGAAGATGAATTTTGCATCTCAGCATTATTTGTCAGTTAATCCTATTCTTAAGCAAATAGATAGCTGACTTTATCAAGGGTCTTTTGAATAATTAGCGAGGCAAAGTAAGTGAATACCCGGCTGGTACAAAAAAGGCAAGCTTCGAGATCCGTTCTAAAATGTTCATTTAACGATTTTTGACTAAGCTTACATTATATCAGAACTACGTTATTAAATACAAGCTAAGCTAGGCTTAGGCGCGTATCTTTTTGTACCCTTATCTTTTTATAGCCTTTGTGAAATGTAGAGAATGAATTAGTTTAAAAAGAAAGAAGTTACTATAATTTTCTATTTCAGAATAATTTTAAATTGTAAGAGTCTTTTACCGAAAAGTCGAAGTCCCTTTTGGTAAGGGTTGCCAAGGTGTGGAATGAACTGTCTGCGTCTGTTTCCCTGGCCACAACAGTCCTAGCTCTTTTAAGCCTGCAAACTGGACGGCAGCGACAACGACAGCGAGAGCGAAATCGATAGCGAAAGCGACAGCGGCGCGGGCAGCGATTTCCGCGACACGATAGAAAGTATTGAGTTTGTATGAAACGGCGACAAAACGCTTGAGCGCCCGCGCTGGCGTCGAGAACGGCCCTAATTCCCCGCGTCGCTGCCCGCGCCGCTGTCGCTGCCGTCCAGTTTGCAGCTTAAGTGTCAAGTGATAGGGTTTCTTGTTAATGGGCGTGTACCACCATAGTATTCATGCGCACTTTCCATCAGGGGGCATGGAATACAAACGCTATCTTTAATATAATCTTAAAAACTGTATAAAATATATAATTAAATATATAAAACTGTTCCGTTACTGACTAAGTGACTGACAGAGAACGAACACCCATAACTACTGGGTGTACACAGTTGAAATTTGTAACATACTATACATTCCTTAGGGGGTGGAAAAGCCTACTAAACGTAAACTTGGTGTAAAGGATATTTAAAGAGTGTTTGGTTTCTAAAGAACGTCATGCTCCCTCAGGCGGCATGGCTAGTGGTACCGTCGGGTATCGGGTCACCCTCTTCCCTAAAATATGGTTGAGGAGGGTGATGGCTGGTGCTTGCGTTATACTCGTGAACGGGTGCTACTAGCGGTGCCAGGTCGTTTTGCTAATGATACTATGACTATTTTATTCCATTCTTGTTCAAATACTCTGGTCCCAGTTTGTCATGTTCGTATTGTGCAGCCATAGCTCATTGCACCTACTATGTAAGCAATTTGGTTGTGGCATGACATTGGCTCTCACAATTAGCTGTCTTATGTTTTTTTTTTCATTTTACGGTCAATTTGTACTGTACCTATTTGTATTAATTTGATAATTCTGACTGAAAAAGAGTGCCAAGAGTTTTTTTCCGCCGGCTTTTTTTGTCTCTTGGTCTACTGTAATATCTTATTTAACAACTATCAACAACTAGTTAAGTATGTGATGAACCATTTTAAATGCAAAAACTTAAAAACACTATGAATAAAAAATTTTGAATTTTGAAATTTTTAAATTTAATGACATCAGTAATTCCCGAAATTCGGGAAAAGTCACATTTCGGAAAATATGTGACGTTGATTTAAAGTTTTATTGGTATTTATTGATTTCGTGTCAAGTATAAAAAAATGTCAAAGGGATAAAAGTCCGACAAGGACTTAACAACTACAACTACAAAAGGTTTGTCACCTTTGAGAAAAACATTAGTGGTCCAAAAACACAGGGTCGAAGACATAAATATAAGATATGTTTTTTATTATTATTATTTTTCATGCCGCTTCGATACCCAAAAAAGGTCTCACCGTATTTAAAAAAATATGATACCTATTTGCTAGCAATTTTCATTAAGTAATTTTTGTTAAGGTAAAATGCAAAACAGTTCATGAAATACATAAGTATAGCAGAAGAACTTGGAAAAATTTCACTTAAGTTTTTAATTAATGTGCGCTACCTAAATAACCAGCCTCTTAACATATCGTTTAATAAACAATCAATAAGGAACTTCGAACGAGTCTTTTTGTTATATGTAGTAGGTACATAGTCATGTTTTGTTTTGCATTGGACCGTTTACATCCATTTGATAATATTTTGCTATCTGTCGTTGGCAGTATGAATAATTATGCTTCGTAGTTACTTGATAAAACACATGGAAAGTTAGAACACAAGATTACACAAATAATGAAACAGAAAAAAGGCTTCTCCATTCATTATAATAAAGGTTTTCTTATAAGGCGGTATGGCGGTTTGGGCCGATGTTTTTGTTATGAACACAAAATGTGGCTGACATATTGAATGTTCAATGAATTTTTTCGTACATCGTTTATTTTTAAATAATATTCCTTGAGTTTACATTTCCAGTAACTAGTAATCTTTACATAAGACAAGTTTTCAAAGAAGCTCTAAGTGGTGTAAATTGATTTGATATGTTATCGTTTGTTATCTCGGCCACTTCTCAGTAATATTTATCCAATAATATTATTTAACAATCAATTCTAATGACTTTATTTTTATTATATTATAAGGTAATCATCATAAACAAGACGCTATATCACAAAAGCGCGCAGACGTTCCTAATCTATTTATGATTATGCGCCAAGGTCAATTAAATGATGTTCAATGTCAAATCACTCTACATCAGTTAAGGTGCAAAAGTTATCATAAGTCTACATACTACAAGTAATTTTAAGTCGTACATACCTTAAAATACGACGACATTTTGCATAACCACTCTTCAAAATGGTCATTATCCAGTTGGTATCAAAAGAGTTAGATAATGAAAGAGCGAAACAGCGATATTCCTCTTCTGTCCTTGGTTGGTTATGAATAGCTTACGAATTGAGTTTAACTATACATATGCATACAATCGTATACATTGAAGAAATATCTTTGTGTGTTTTGTTTTGGATCGTTTTGTGGCTATATTCTGAGTGATATATTTCCACTCACAGTTTAGTAAATATTTACATTACATAACATTCGTTGATTTCAAGATTTTAATGGAGTTGTGTTTTTAGTGTTTGAATATTTGTATATTTTGATTTACTATGGCTTTAACCAGGTCTACTAATGTTATTCGTTTTTTGAAAACTGTGAAATATTCACCAGTGAGGTAAAGTGATAAAAAATTTTGACATACCTACTTATTTTTGATTGTTCGCGTATGAACTTACAGTTTTGTTTTAATGAAGGCAGGTGTCGACGGTTAATGCATCTTCAGTTAAATCTGACCAAGATGTTAATACTAATGCCAGACCATGGACTGATATCCCCGGACCCTCATGCTTGCCATTTATTGGGCCATTACACCATTTTTTGCCAAAAGGTAAACACAATTATTGTTTTTTTTTTTATACAGGGTGGAATTTTTGAACGCGCCCTGGAGGGAAAATAATCTCAATAATAGAGATAGAAAATTAAACTCAGGAGACACATTCATTTATTTTGAAAAAGAAATAAAACTGCATTCAAAGATTTTCGAAAATTCACTCACGTTACCCGGAAATCGAACCGACCAAAATCAATTATCATCAACAATTTATCTTAAATATTTGCTTTCCTGAGAATCCAAGAGGCTGGTATTACCACACAATAAAATAGAATAATCTTTATGTATATTTGTTGACAAATGACTAAAACACAACCTATTCGCCTACTTTCGAGCAAGACACTGGGTGAAGTGAATATACCAATGTCCAGAATTTTTTTGTTTCCTTAGTCGGGGTCAATCAGGGTCAACACTCGTTGACAATTATATGACACAATGACGCCACTGGTTTTTTCTTACTTAAGTTAATCGTTACTATAGCTGGCGCGGCGAACCTTGATCCCAATAATATTGTCTTAAGTTTTCGCGATTCATACTATTAAATAAAACACTTTTTAACCGGATTTATCGCGTATATTTACATTTTAAATTTGACTCGACGTTTCGGTGTCTTTTCAGACCCCGTGGTCACGAGCGATCCCTATGACACTGACAGTAATTTCCACAACATAAGCTTGTAGTGCCGTCACCGTTACATTAGAATCGTATTGGAGGCTTCTAAAAATTGCATTTATTTATTTTACGTAGCTATGTTCCAATAAAATGATATTCCGTTGGAATTATAACAATTCATAACATTTGCAAGAAATTATCTCAATCACAATTTACGTTTACGTTCTGCAAAAGGTATGATTTAATAGATACCCGACGAATGTTATAATATGAATTGTTATAATTCCAACGGAATATCATTTTATTGGAACATAGCTACGTAAAATAAATAAATACAATTTTTAGAAGCCTCCAATACGATTCTAATGTAACGGTGACGGCACTACAAGAAGGTTATGTTGTGGAAATTACTGTCAGTGTCATAGGGATCAAGGTTCGCCGCGCCGGCTATATATTCTTTATTCGGTAGAGTGTCATTTGCAAAGGTGACTTATTTCATTTAACCCGACTACGGCGAAGCAAAAAGGAGGGATATGAATTGGAAAAGTATTGGAAGCCTCTTGATTGTCCGTTGGTTGTAGTTTAGGTAACATATCATATTAAATTGACTACAGCGTCCTCTAGGGAACTTACAGTAAAGAAAAAAAGAAAAAAAATCTTGATGGTTTCGTGTGGGGTATCAAATGGAGGAGCTTTGTTGTTTTATTCCAAAATAAGTGAAAAAAAAGTTTGACGATTGAAATCCAATTACTAAAACACGCCCTAAAAATTAAGAAACAAAAAAATTGTCTCCGCTGAAACATTTATATATTTTTATACGTCGTACTGATAGAGATATGTTCATAATATAGCCGTGATCGTATGCAACCTATTGTACAAAAACGGTTTCATTATTTTCTATACTTATAATAAATCTGTACAAGTAACAATTCTGTACATTGAAAATATCAAAAAAATAAATGGCAGGGGGTGTTACTACAATGACACCAAAAAATGTGATTAAAAAAAATTTTGACTGTCTGTCTGTTTGTTCAGGCATCACGAAAAAACTACCAGTTAGATTACGATGAAACTTGGTTTAATTATTTTTTAATATCCTAGGGCACCACACTGGGTACTTTTTATCCCGAAAAAGTATAAACAATATAAAACAAGCTTAATTTTGCGGTTTGATCCCTAGACCCAAGTACTGTACCAACCGCAAATAATAAGTTTGTTGTAGGATATGTCACACGCAGTTCACTAAGTTCTAATTTATGCTGTAATTGTTGTACTGACGGTTTTTTGAGCTTTGATTTGAAAAGACGTATCAAGAAGTCACCAAGTGGCGAGCGTTTGTTATTAGCATTCTAGAAATTGTATTTTTTAACTTCATCTTGCAATTCTAAACCCTGCTTTTCAGTGCAACCTTTTTGTTACTTTTAGTTTTGACTAAGTATAGTATAAGGTAAAGTTTATTTAGTTTTATTCCTCAAAGTCGTAGGTATGTACCTACTATATTCGATAATGTACGTAGTGACCGTAGGTTATTTTATAATACTGTTTATAGGATAAGTCATCGATATAGGTAGATATAAGTTTTTAGGAATTTTGTTTATTTATTGAGTTTCGATTAGTTATCATCAGAAATTGGTTTATTTAGGTAGGAAGGTATTTTATTTTCTGTTATAGAGTTTTTCTTAATTATGTAGATACTAAGGTTTACTTTTATATGGCCTACTTGCGCGATTTGATGTAGGTAGGTAGGTACAGAGAAATATTGAAATAAAGTTAAACTTAAAATAATGGAACTCAATACCGTTTAGGTTTTCTTTATTTCGTGATCTTGGAAGTCAGAAACCGTAGATTCCTTCGGAATAAAAAGGAGCATATGTGTTAAAACAGGAATTTATTAACTACCATACCAAATCACATTAGGTATGGTAGTTAATAAATTCCTGGCATCAAAGGCACTGACCTCAAACTTTTGAATTCTTACCTGAGTGATAGAATCCAGAAGGTTGAGGTTAACCGGAAAAGGTCAGCTGGGTCGGTTGTGAGAATGGGAGTGCCTCAAGGTTCAATTCTGGGCCCATTTTTATTTTTAGTCTACATAAATGATCTACCCTATATGGTAGGCAATAATCACGATATTGTATTGTTTGCTGATGACACATCATTAATTTTTAAAATGATAAGGCAGAAAACCAACTACGACGATGTAAACAATGCTCTCTCTAATGTAGTACAGTGGTTTAATGTAAATAATCTAGCTTTCAATGATAAAAAAACTAAATGTATAAAATTCTCCGCACCAAATGTAAAACAAGTTGAGTCTGATCTGCGGCTTAATGGGAACAGGTTGAATCTAGTAGATAACACTGTTTTTCTTGGAATTACTTTAGATTCTAAATTGCAATGGGGCGCCCATATCTCACAGCTAGCGAGTAGACTTAGTTCTGCAGCGTTCGCGGTAAAGAAAATTCGCTCATTGACTGATGTTAATACGGCGAAGCTGGTTTATTTTAGTTATTTTCATAGTATAATGTCCTACGGCATCCTACTTTGGGGCAATGCCGCAGACATTGACACGATATTTACACTGCAGAAAAGGGCTATTCGTGGAATGTATAAACTTGGAAGTAGAGAATCTCTAAGAGAAAAGTTTAAAGAGATTGGTATCTTGACCTTTGCATCACAATATATATATGAAAACATTATGTATATTTATAAGAATAGTAGTAAATTTAAAACCATGAAAGATAAGCATGATAAAAATTATTCTGTAATGACAAGGAACGACCATAAATTAGCGTTTCCCAAATTAAGGCTGGCTAAAAGCACCAAATCATTCATGGGAATGTCAATACGTATTTATAATAAAATACCACAGTCAATTCAATCTCTAACGTTTAATAAATTTAAAAGAACTATCAAAGAAACATTATGCAAAAAAGGCTACTATAAACTCCAAGATTATTTAGATGACAAAAGAGCGTGGGATTGATGTCTCCACAGGTTATTTCCAAATATTAAACATTAATCACTATGTAAGCAGCTTGGCTGCGACATGATATTGGCAAGCACGAATAGCTGTCTTCTGTTTGTTTGTTCATGTCATAGCAGAGCTGTATTTCTGCCAAATTGTACCTATAATAAGCACTTTTTACAAAAGAGTGCCGAGAGTTTTTTTTCCGCCGGCTTTTTTCCTCTCGGTCTACCTAGGGTTCTACTTTCATTTCGTTTTTTAAAGCCGAAGAAGAAGTAGTAGTAGACATCACCAAGACATTGGTGGATAATGGGCGATCGTTATCTTTATAAGCTGAGAGACGCACACTTCTCGACGGAGGCCTTCCCCTGGATTCTTCATGTCGTCCGGACCCGCGCCGCCCTCATCCAGCATTTGACGTTCGTAAAGTGTATAAAATTACCTACTACGAATAAAAAAGTTTTCATTTTCATTTTTTCATTTTCATTAAAATTGGCGAAGCCGTTAGACCGTCAAAACAGCCAAACATATAGGTAGATAGGTTTCTACACTGATAATGGCTGGATGGATAGATTTTTGCTACTCTTTCACGCAAAAATAAAACCAGTATTCACGCGGACGAAGTCGCGTTCAACAGCTATTAATAAAATCAAATCAAAGTGGCTCGCTTATTCAGAGGTAGTAAGGCTAATCTCAATTGAATCTAAGCGGATAAAAACAGTTTACGTCCAAACTCTTGTATTTGCTGACATCCAATAAAGTATGGATGAAGAGTTTGTTTGTTTCTTCTGTAACCAAAAATAGAATAAAATCTCTTAACCAAGTTAAGGGTAAATACTTCCCACATAATAATCTCTCTGTTCTTAAGGGTACCTACTGTCAAAAAGCTTTCAAAGGTCGTGTTTTTTTAATCTTTATTTATAAAGCTATACACCTATATAAAGTTAAGTCAGATTTTTCTTAATATTAATTTAACAATAGAAAAACATTATGTAGACATCACTTGTTTCCTTAACTCTAGAGATTACATATAAAAATAAATAACGCGTTGGCTCTTCTCATTCGTGAATTTGGAACTAAATATGATGTTATTTTGTTACAAATTCAAACATAAACATAATATCTTGTTTAGGGAAATTGTGTATCTACTAACATTTCATTTCTTAATGACTGATGAATTTTTATATGCTATTAAAATATGGAAAAGATCCTCTTTGGCACGATGAAAATACAATTGGGACTTTCAGTTTTGCGCATTCGGTAACCAAAATTGTTCAATTGTACGAGACCCGAACGTAGTCTGAAGCAATCAACTAGTTCTTTACATGTCATGTTACTATTACCGAACCAAGGAACTTGTGGACGCTCAGCATGTACCAAAACCCTTTTTCAGTGTAGATGGCATTAAAATACTGACCAAAAGACAAAGCAATTACACTTAAACTTACAATTGCTACTCTATAACCGATTATCGTTTTTGCTTTTTGAAACATTTGGTATTTCCTGCCCAGACAAAAAAAATATGCATTACACCCCCTTATCAATAGGAAGGAATAAAATCCCGGTGTTAGATGTAATAATACAAGATATAAATCAAAATGAAAGGACGCAAATAAAATGTAAGGTACCTACCTACATTTTGCAAAATCTAATATATTTCATGTTATTAGCAGAATTCTTAAAAAGAATTGTGATATAGTTATGTAGTAATTAGATTTTTCAATTACTTATATTGCAACTGATAAAGTATAGACAACAAAGTTAACATGATAAGGCTATTTTGAGCATCATAGATATGCGTTTCAGATATTATCTGATATATCATAATCATAACCAATTGCGAAATAACTAACTTTTGTTCTTTGTTGTTAATTTATATCACAAAACCAGACAACTTGATGCTTTAATATAAATTACAACTTAAAATATAACTACCGTATTTTTATTTGAAAGAAAGCTATCAAAATTTTAACTTTTTTTTATTTTCAACTTTTCCAAAAGAGGTCGAGAAAAATTTGCTATTAATTTCACCAAGCATCGCTAAACGCCACCTAGACAGAAAATTTGTTAATCAGTAATAGCACTTAAATTCTTTCAGTATTTCATGAAATACGATACCATATACACGATGGTAAAAAAAAATATTTTTATGGACTACTATCAATTTAAAATCTACAATTTGAAAATCCGATAGCCACAGTCACATAAGTTGATCACTTATATTGATAAGCCATTTTGCAATGATCATTATGTACAGCGTCCGCTTCATGTCAAAATCAAACTAAAAAAACGTAAAAGCATCCGAACTGCACATTCGCAAATATATTACACAGAACTAGACAGAGCATAAACATGTTTCTGCAACTGTGTTGCAACATCTCGAATTTTTGCTGTAGACTTTTTGCTTATAAAAGCTTACTAGATTTATGGGACAGTTTTTTCATATTGGTCCTAAAATATATAGAGTTGCCATTTATTTTACAAATTTACTTTGTTTCTACTGAATGATTTGACAATGATATTCATTGTTGTTTATTTTCGTATAATGTGACTCCATGAAACTATTAATTATCATAGCGTAGGTACCTAAAAAAAATATAAGGAGCCTACTTTTTTGCTTTATCAAAATATTTTTATTAAAATATCTGTATTTAAATCGATGATCAAATTTTTTGACTTTATAACAAGTATCAAAATAATAGAGAAATAATAGATCAATATGTATATATCTTTTTCGTATTATTCCCTATCGGTTCGGTATTAAGAACCGACCTTATAATCACCACTATAGGTACCACAGTTTCAACTTATACATCAAAATAGTTCTACATAGCCTTAAGCGTCAATATCGGAACAACCGTGAAATTGATTGAGCCAGCACCCACGCGGTGCGTGTGAAAGGTGGACAAAGTTAGTTATACTATCTACGGGTCGAAATCGAACTCCGTTAACAAGATTATCACTTCAGCCGTGGTACGTCCACTAATGGACAGAAGGAAATTGGGGGTGAGTGCTATAATTGGCTTGATGGGTATGATGGGTGAGCGGGTTGGTTGCAATTTGAAACTACTGCCTGCCCTTTGGTTTGTTATTTGAAATTTACTACACCGATGAGTTTTAAGTTTTAGTTTTTGTACAATCATTTATCATCTGTATCAATTAATATAAGTGCAAAAAGTATAATTGACAAAGCACGGCCGTTGGTCTATTGTTACCCTATTGTAGCACAATTTGTAGTTTGCTCCAATTTCCTCATTGAAGAATGGTGGACAATGACACCTCTTGATTAAATAAAATGTATGTAGTTTTTTTTTTCAATTTATTGTGTTTATATAACGACGACCGGCTGTTGTACATTGCTTTCTATGCCGGAGGTCCTGGGATCGAGTCCCGGCGGCGGCGACGGATATTTGTGTAACGAACACAAATACTCCTATTAGTCGTGAAGTCGTGGATGTTTATATGTTTATTTAAGTTTATATTCTAATAAAAAATATGTATTTATTCAATATGTATGTTTATATATTTCTTAGGTATATCAGTTATCTATTATCTAGTACCTATCTATAACACAAGTTCTTTAAGAAACTTAATTTGGGCTAAATAATGTTGTGTGTCAGAAATATTTATTTATATGTTATATCAAAAAAAACTGAACAACAGTGTTCATTGCAATAATATTCACCTCAGTTTTTTAAGATTTTTAAGGTATTTTTAAAGATTTATAGATAAAAAATATCCACCTCAACTGGGAATCAAACCCTCTAGCATAGAAGACAGATTTGTTTAAGCTACCCCACGTCAACTAGCGTGATTTTAATTTACTAATAAACTTACTTATGCTTTTTTTAGGATCACTGCACAATATAAAAGGAATCGAGCTTTTAGGTATTTTGTATAAGCAATACGGACCAATAGTGAGATTGGACGGATTTTTTGGAAGACCTCCAATTATATTCCTCTTTGATGCAGATGCCAGCTCTCAAGTAATATATAATTTATTTTTTAATCTCTAAGTTTAACTGACTAGTCTTCTACTTCCACTGGTCCTTATCCTGACCACAGCTAATATTTATGGTTCAATAGCTTTTTAACCAGATTTATCGCCCCTTATTTTTTTCTTTGTCTGGAGGAAAACGTGCTGTCACGTCCCCGACCGCCAATGTTTTAACTGAGGTTAATTTTGCTAAAATAAAAATAAAAATTGCTGCAGATTAGCGGGCTTTTTTAATTGACCCTATATATGGGGTATTTTTGACGATGAAATCGTGTGTAGTTACTGCCCCTAAAGTTTTAATACTACCTGCGAGAACACACGTATATAAAACGCAATCTTACTAATGATCCCTTTGGAATTTCTTAATAAAATATAGCCTTCGTAAAATATTCCTATAGTAATGGGCTATAAAATGCTACATATTTTTCAAATCTGGTAGTTTGTGAGAGTAGCGCATGCAATGAAAAAACCCTTTAGTAGTATAGATAGCTAAGCACATTTTTATAGTATGTTTAAGATTTATTTAATATTATATATCACTAATTAAAATAAAATTGTATTAAAGATCCTAAGAGGTGAAAATTGGTTGCCTATTCGAAGAGGATTCGACACACTGGAATATTATAGAAAAGAACATAAAAAAAGAACACAAAAAACTGGCCTACTGTCGGAGTAAGTAAAATGTACAAAATCGAGGAGGAACAAATACCTAAATCTATTTTTGCCTTAATATAACTAAAATAATAACTACAAGGAGTATAAGAAAGTGACAAGCTAGTTATTTTTACATTATTTTTCAGTCATGGAGAAGATTGGAAAGCATTCAGATCCTCAGTGAATCAGATTATGCTTCAACCTAAAACTGTAAAGTTTTATGAACCTATTCTTGAAAAAGTCTCAAAAGATATGATTCAAAGGTATGATTAAAAATGCTTTAAAGCCCCTTGTTATAAGTATTGTATATTTAAAAAAAATTAAACAGCAATAGGTATTATTTGTTAAATAACAATAAATATTTGTTAAATACAGAATATAAAAAAGACAAAGGCCTATTTTTATGTTATTGAATCATTTGTTTTCAAACGTAGCTACAAATCCTTAAAAGCAATGTTAATAAAAACTCCCGTTAAAACCAGACTTCCATTTTATTTGAAACTTATTTATAAATCATTCATGACTAAGTAACACCAATATTAAGTTTAAGTATGTACTTTTTTTCAGAATTAAATTAATAAGAGATGAAAATAATATGATAAAAGACACATTTGATACGGAAATGAACTTATGGTCTTTAGAGTCTATAGGGGTGGTCGCACTCGGTGGACGGCTTAACTGCCTCGATCCTAATTTAGCAAAAGACTCGCCTGCTCATAAGTTGATACAATGTGTTCATGATATTTTTATTCTATCCAATGATCTGGATTTCGGAATAAGCCTATGGCGTTATTATCCAACGAAACAATTTAAGAGGGCTATGGAAGTGTTCGAAGAACAAGAAAGGTAATATTATTCTTTATTGTGTAGAGATAATTTGCTAGCTGAAAAAAGGCCCATTTGAAAGCCGATCTATCTCGTGGAAATGGTAAGAACTGAAAAGAAATCGTATTTTTTATACGATTTTATAAATTACTAGCTGTGCCCGCGGCTCCGCTCGCGATAATTTCGGGATAAAAAGTATCCTATGTTACTTCTAGTACCTCTCATGATTCGTCGAGTAGTTTTTACGTGAAAACTGAACAAATATCCACGATTTCATATTTAGAATATTAGTAAGGATAAGGATTGACATTTTATAATACTTGACAATTAATTGTTTAGATCACTTTCACATGAGGCTTAAGTATCTATGGAACGAAAATACTTCAGCGCAAAGCTTCCGAGTAAACTATATTGAAAGTTGACCTGTCCGGCACGTGTACATGAAGATTTCTAGAACTGCTAACCCGGGAAAGAGCGACGTATAACTGACCATGCGAGAAACAACTGACACCGAGATCTACTCCAGCAACATGAAAAGTCTGCCCTTGAGCCTTATTAATTGTCATTGCAAAACACACCGATACTGGCAATTGCGTTCTTTTAAATTGGAATGGAAAATTATTTGGTATTATGGGAATTGTGGAAATAAAGACGGTTTCTCCTGCACCGCAACCTGTTAAAATTTGAGATATCCAAATAGAATTATACCCAGAAATATGTACAACTTACAACAGAAAAAGAAATGAAAATAAAGCTGCAACGCCTGTGCAATGCTATCTACCTATACCTACTTCACTTAAAAATAAATACCTATAACTACAATAATTAATAAAAGTACCTACGCTTTTACCTAAAAAATACAAAAAAAACTGAACATAAATTAGCCAAAATTTGGAATTTGACCGAATATTTAAACACTACCAAAACATCAATACCTATTTTATTAAAATCACAACGAAAGAAATTCAAATAAACTATTTAAAGACTAAAAGTCGCGCTGATAAGCACGTTTTATAATATCAATTATTGTCTGTCAATAAAGTCGAACGCTCTGAACGCATCAACAGCCAAATATTGAATGAATTATAAAGCTTGCGCTCGCCTCCCGCCTTTTTATACCCTACCGCCGCGAGCCGCGTCGAGCGCGGCAACCGTTACGCAAAAATAATCCTTATATCATTCAGTATTCACGCGCGATGGGTTATTAGCGTACGTCATGTATAAGTTTGGTGTTTCTATACCGATTTCTATGATTCTTTTTTTATTGAATAGGTAATAATGTTCTTTTTTTTAATCAGGGATGAGTGAGAGTATTATAAACGTAAGAGTAAACAAATATAATCAGAAAAATCCGAACTACTAAGCTATCGGGATTTACACGTGTTATTGTGAGTCAACCATAAAATATAGACATATACTGTTGTGGGATGTTTTTTATTTAATTTTATGAAGAATATTTCTGTCATACATGATTTCTATTTAGTTTTAACCATGCTGCACACGCGACGGAAGCTTAAAAAATGAAGTAATTTCTCCCGTTTTCCCAACATTTCCCTTCACTGCTCTGCTCTTATTGATTGGAGCGTGACAATAGATATACTTTAACCTGCCCAGGAGTATGAAAAATAATTTTACCAAGTTTCGTTAAAATCTGTCGAGTAGTTTTTGTTTCTATAAGGAACATACAGACAGACAGACAGACAAAAATTTTACTGATTGCTTTTTTGGCATCAGTATCGATCACTAATCACTCCCTGATAGTTATTTTGAAAATATATTTCATGTACAAAATTGACCTCTCTACAGATTTATTATAAGTATAGATATATATAGATAGATATAGATATAGAAGATATAGATAGATAGATATAGATAGATAACTTTTTACGTAACTTTTATTTAAAAGAAACTTAAATTCAGGTATTAATTTAAATTATGTTAAGTAAATACCCCAGATAAGCCTGTCTTTAAGATGACTACTTCATTTGTAAGAATGTCAGTGATAACCGGGGAATTTTTCGTTTCATACCACAAGGTGTTTATACCAATTATGTGAATTGCTCAACAGCATTTTTGAATGGATCGATTCAAACCACTGCACTGTCAATATTAAAAAGAAACACGATTTAACGAAAAAAACGCTTAAATATTTATCATTTTAAATTTTGACTCGACGTTTCGGTGTCTTTGCAGACCCCGTGGTCACGAGCGACTGAGGTGTCAAGCGTCGGATTGATAGATTGAAAAAGTTATACATCACATCTCCATCTGTTTCTCAGTCTTCAAACGTAGCGTTTTTATTGGCACAAAACGAGCTGACAGTATCTTGAGTTTCAGGTCGTGCAGCTTGCTGGAGATTAGATTTAATGTTTTTCAGGATAGGGTCCCATGTCGGTGATAGTTTCCAACCATCTTCTCTATTGAAATTAGAGTGTTCTTTAATTTCAATCGCTTCTCTGATCATTCTAGGAATGTAATGCTTCTCTCTAGATAAAATTTTCACAGAGTCAAACCTTAAGTAGTGGTTGGGTTTGTCTATGGAATGCTCACAAACTGCAGACTTTGAAGCTCTTCGATTTTTAATATCAGCTATGTGTTCTTTTACGCGGGTTGATACGTTTCTTTTGGTTTGACCAATGTAGGAAAGCCCACAGCCACAGTCTATCTTGTAAACACCTGGGTCTCGCCGAACCTCTTACCCAAAAGCTGCGCGCCCATACTATTTAGTTTGTTAACTCAAACTAAACGGGGCGGCGAAAAAAACACTGCTTCAGATAGGACGAGTTCTCATACGAAAATCGGATACCTCTGTACGCTGTATATATGACTATAAGACGAAGAAAATTTTGGGATTCATAAAAACCATCGATAATCCCTTTGTTCGTAAAACTGAATCCTCTGGGGATAGTAAAACGTTGGATAAATAAGGAAATTCATATTCGTTACGCCTGCACAACACGACTGTTTAGATATAATTTATTGACAGCTGTTCGAATCGACCCTTTTAAAAATGTTTTTGGGCGACCACTACTGGTATGAACCCCTCGTATTCTCCGATAATCCCTAAAACAAAATCTTTCGTAGCGTTTTTTAAAATGCCAGTTTCTACTTCCAGTATAAGCATACCTATATTAGATTACTTTCTAATCTGTTTTATTATTAAAACTCATCACTACCTGCTTTAACTTACTTTTACATTATATCTTCCAGGGTTTCTATGATTTTTATCAACAAAGCTATGGAAGAAATTAAAATAAAACGAAGTGATGATGAACAAAAAGGAGTTTTAGAAAAATTACTTAATATTGATGAAACAACAGCACTTACAATGGCTACTGATATGTTATTTGCCGGTGTTGACACAGTAAGTCAAAAAATATGTTTGAAGGAAGGTCCAATTACGTTCTTATGGAACAAAAACCATGGCTATGTCTAGGGCTACATTGCACTTTGCAAAAATAGGATCTAGAAAGTTCCGGTTATAAAAAAAATTATCATAGTCATTAAGAGTAATATTTAATCCTCACTAAGAAATATGCAGAAATTAAATAAAAAAATGATTTTATGCTTTAATTATCATAAAAAATCAAAAGATTTTTTAAAGAAAACTTTATGTTAAAAAGTTAAATACATAAATATGTTTAAAAATTGTGTTCTTAAAGTTATTTTAAAATCTAATGATGATGTCACTCAAATCACAAACCTAATAATTATTTTTGCATTTTAAAGACTTCAAACACCATAATCGCAACCCTTTACCTCCTGGCGCTAAATCCAGAAAAGCAGGAGAAACTTAGAACTGAACTTGCAACACCCAATGGAACTCGATATCTAAAGGCTTGCTTAAAAGAATCATTAAGAATGTTGCCTGTAGCTGGTGGTAATCTCAGACAGGTTACAAAGGACTATAATATTTTAGGATACCACATACCAAAAGATGTAAGTACAAATAATTACATATTTTAAAAAAATAAAACCTTTCAATCATGTTATTTTATTTTTGATATTTTCATTAATTGATTTTACAAAGTTTACAGGATTGGCTTCTTAATATTTTAAAATATATTATAGATTTGTATAAACAATATTGTTTTGACAGAAAATATAATATTAACTTTATCATACAGCAATACCAGGGTGTAATTTTTATTTTCCAATTAAAAGTTTAAAAAAATCTACTTATATTTCTAATCTATTAAAGCCTTTATTTCAAAAGTAAATTATCAATAAATAAATCAATAGCAAAAATAATAACTATTAGCAATAACTATACTACTTATTGCTATTAGTTACTACTGATGGCCGTTTTGGAGCGATTTCATCGTTTATATTACATATGAAATTGGTGTTTTGTCGTACTGGCCACTTTAATCTTAAATATCTCCTCTTCGGTTTAGAATTCCAAATTCAAATTATACAGCTATTTACTCATCAATTTGTGTCTTGAAAACCGTATTTCTGTTGATTTTTTTCTCTGCGTCATTTAGTTTCATCATCATCATCATCCACTGCTGGACATAGGCCTCCCCCGAGTTCTTCCACGTCGCTCGGTCCAGCGCCGCCCTCATCTGGCGTTTACCGGCGACTTTGACCAGGTCGTCGGTCCATCGTCTGGGGGGCCTGCCTACGCTGCGTCTCCCAGTACGTGGCCGCCACTCGATAACTTTTCTGCCCCACTGGCCATCTGTTCTGCGAGCTATGTGCCCTGCCCATTGCCACTTCAGCTCTGCAATCCTTCTGGCTATGTCAGTGACTTTGGTTCGCCTGCGAATCTCCTCATTCCTGATTTGATCCCACAGGGAAACTCCGAGCATGGCCCTTTCCATTGCCCGCTGAGCGACTCTAAGCTTATTTATAAGGCCTATAGTTAGCGACCATATCTCAGTGCCGTATGTCATCACTGAAAACAAAAACCTTTGTCTTCAGACACTGCGGTATTTGTGACGAGAAGATTTTACGGAGCTTCCCGAACGCTGCCCAGCCGAGTTGGATTCGACGATTGACCTCCTTCTATAAGTTGGACCTACCTAACTGGATTTTATGTCCTAGGTACAGATAATCGTCAACAACTTCGAGCGTGGTGCCTCCAACTACCACAGAAGCAGGTGCAACATGGACGTTCGACATGATCTTCGTCTTATCCATGTTCATTTTAAGGCCCACTCGCTGCGAGGCTCCACTGAGGTCATCGAGCATTTTGCTCAGGTCCTGCAGGGTCTCAGCCATGATTAGCTAACAAAATGTAAAATATAAAATTTCGCGTTATTTACGAATATGAGTTCCGCCGTGGCACCAGTGCTGCAGAAACGGCTCGAAGAATTAATTGTGTGTATGGCAATGGTGTCGCTAGATAAAGCACAGTGCGTTTTTGTTTCCAACGTTTTCGTTCTGAAAATTTCAAACTACAGAACAATCCCCGTGGACGGCCGGAGACCAAAGTCGACAATGAAGAATTGAAGGCTATTGTGAAAGCGGATCCATCGCAAACTACGTCTGAGTTTGCTGCAGGCTGCGGTGTTAGTGATAAAACTGTTTTAATCCACTTGAAACAAATTGGGAAGATAAGAAAGCTCAAAAGGTGGGTACCTCATGAATTGAGTGAAGCAAACCGATAAACGCGCGCCGACTGCTGTGTTACATTACTGAACCGGCAGAATAATGAAGGGATTTTAAATAGAGTCATTACCTGTGATGAAAAATGGATACTCTACAACAATAGGAAGCGCGGATTGCAAACCAAATGAACCATCCAAATTGTGCCCCAAGAGAAAATTAACTAGAAAAAAGTTATTTGTCAGCGTTTGTTGGACTAGTGCCGATGTGGCTTCCTTAAATCTGGCCAGACGATTACTGCAGACATTTACTGTAGTCAGCTCCAAATAATGATGAATAAACTAGCCGCTAAACAACCGAGACTGGTCAATCGCACAAGGCCACTGCTACTTCAAGAGAACGCAAGACCACACTCTGCAGAACAGACTGCTACTAAATTAAAGGAGTTTCAATTGGAATGTTTAAGACATCCACCGTACTCCCCGGACTTTGCTCCAACAGACTACCATTTTTTAGAAATTTGAATAACTTTTTGCAGGGGAAAAAATTCAACTCCGATGAGGCATTCCAAACCGCCTTCAAAGAATTATTAATGATGTTTTTTTTAGCAAAGGCATAAATGAACTACTTATGAGATGGCAGAAGTGTATAGATAGCAATAGATCATACTTTGATTAAATTAATATATTATATTTAAAAAATGAACGACTTTTATTCCTCCCATACAAAACGCCAATTTCATATGTAAGGACCTAATATCTAAATCGAAGACTCACTTATAATACAGATGGAAAATTTTCGAAACTAACTGAATACGGATAGCCTACGTACGCTCAAAGTATATTCGCAAAAAGGTCGATCTGATAAGTTCACAACTTTAGTTCATTAATTTGTTTGTAAAATGATGATCATTTAGTTAAGGCATCACTCACAAAGGACTTTGCCTTTACTTTTTCCGCCTTGATGGCAGGAACAGTGGAAATATAGTTTTGGTATTCTAAATTCCTGTCAATTTCAATACAATAATTGTGATAGCAATATTGTTATAATAATAAAGACTATTAACCTTTATGTAATGCACTTTCACTTAGAACTTCATAATTGGTAACTGGAATAACAGAATTATTCGACACCTTGTGTTTATTTGGGTGGATTTCGAACTGAGTCATGATTGATTGATTTATGAAGTGATGTTCTAAATTCAAAAATCATCTGATTGAATCAGTGGACCGGACTGTATCATATATTCTATAGAAGAGGGAAAGATATCAATGTGTTAGTGTACATAATTGCTATAATAAATAGTAAACATTGTAATGGAAATTGAAAACACTGACCATACAGATGTTTTTGTTTATTTTTGTGTGCTGTCATAAAGTTGAAGACCTATCATCGATGCGATAAAAGGTGACAAAAGTTGTAGTTCAACCCTGATAACATTCTTGTGATAACAGTGACATCGTTTTAACAAGATGTCGGCGAATTTGAAGAGTAACGATTGAATACTTTTAAAATGTCTGTTTTGTATAGCAAATTGTCCGTTCAATATAGAAACTTTAACCAACTTAATACAATATACAAGGTGACTGGTGACAAATTTTAGATACTGAAGTACAGCACTCTGAACTCGATTCTAATCATAATTATGTAATAAAAGCACGTATTTAATTTTTCACTAGAAATCCCTATGAATAAGAGACCTTTCTACACTTTTCTCGACGCGCTGTCTCAGTCAACACTACTCCTCACCCGCTTAGTATCTATTTAATTACGCTTATGTAACCATGCATTGCGTAATGAATTCTCTAAGTTTCTGTTAAGTTTACTCATTAAATAATTAATAATTATTATTTTTTTATTTTTTCTCTTCATGTATGATCTAAACTATCACGTCCTCGAATTTTGAAAGTGGCCCACCAGTTACCCTGTATAAATAATTACTAATAACAATCTAGATTGCCTAGAGCCAGGAAGAATTTGAACAATGAAATTGTCTTAAAGAGATTAAGCACAGTAAATTTATTTTAAACTCCTAAAAAGTTTCAATGTACGAGTAGTTGTATTTATCCTATTTTGAACCAATGTAAATGATACCTTTTAATCAATTTAATTTGATTGTCGTCCTTTCAATCGGTCATATGTCCCTCCTAGTTGTTTTCTAGTTTAATAGTTCACTTTATTTTTTTTAAATTAATGTAAATTTTTTGATGTACTCTCTTTACAAGACATTTGATACCTACTTAATATTTAAAAACTATTTCCAGCTACGGTACCTAATATAACTCTTCGATATGATTGACAAATGATGAGATATTATTATCTTATATTTAAAATGGTTCCCCTTTCCTTTCTTTTGCTAGGTTTGAAGATGCTCAGCATCATTGATTTATTTATCGGTCTGTATTCCAGATGAATGTAACATTTGCACATCAGTATATGTCATCAATGGATACTTACTTTCCAAGGCCTAACGAGTACATCCCTGAGCGGTGGACAGCCAGTAAAGAAGATCCACTTTATTACGGGAATGCAAACCCATTTGCTTATAATCCATTTGGTTTTGGAGTGAGAGCATGTATAGGTTTGTGTTTATTTTATTGTTTAACCAGGTGTTTGGTATTATTTTCTTTAATTTGATTTTGGCATCATACAGTTATTTACAAATAACTTATTTTATTATAATTAATATTTCCTTTTTTGCCCATGAAATCAATGTTACAATATTTAAAATTATCTGTCACACCAACCATGTGACCTCAAAGTAAGCTACTATGTAAGCTTGAGTTATGAAGACAATACAGCAGAATTAATAGAATTAAAATTCAACCCGTGACATTGCGCATGCAACAAGTTCTCAAAACACCTTCTTGCTAAGTAGGTACTTAGTTAAATATAGTTTCCTGGGAAGTTCAATTAATACAATTATCTTCACAATATATTGCTTGAAATTTGTGGCAGCTAATGTGGTCCCTGATGTTCCACCCTGTTATTATAAAATATCCTAAATTTTTTTATTTGATTACAAATTAAATGCCTTATTATTTACAGGAAAACGGATAGCAGATTTGGAACTGGAAACATTTTTAACACAACTTATACAAAACTTTAAAATTGAATGGACCGGCCCACCATTGAAAATAGAAGCCACATCAATAAATTACACCAAAGGACCTTTTTATTTTAAGTTTATCGATATAGTTTAAGCCTTAATATTATCGCGACTATAAAAAAATAATATATTTTTTCAATTATTTTTTACTTGTCGTCCTAAGTTACCCAAGCTATTACAATTGCTTTGCTTTTAAATTGCACCTTATGTCATTATACAACAATTCGATTCAAACAGATAACTAAACAAGATTAAATATTGGAAATTATTATGGAAAAAATATTATTTGCGTTTACTTTTTAATTATGTTTTAATTCGTGTTATTCATTGTGTAATTTTACATTAAAATTTAATTAAGTAATTAGTATTAATGTTTATAGTAATATAAGTAATATGTATTAATGTAGTAGGAAGTAGCTGGACTTAACACGTATTTTATTATATTTTTCAATTTTACTCAACGTTTCAGTGTCCTTAGAGTGCTTATTTTTGTATTGCAGACTACATAAACGCACTTTTAAATTCGATGAGCTCTAAGATGAAGCTGATGAAGAACATAATCATTAATGTAAGAAGCATTAGCGTGCCTTGTAAACAATTACTAGACTGAATCAAATAATCGATATTAAATCAAAAACCGGGGTAATTAAGTGTTGCCATAAATAAGAAATGCACATATTATTTCAAATTTTCAGATCAACCACAGAATCAATTACACTCGGTCAGCGTGATTGTAGTTGATTTATAATTTGCTTGCATTTTTTCTCCAATGTTTCCTCTTTCAGACAACGCAGAAGGCGACGTAAATTGTTAAGATATTTATTTTAACGCATCTATTCGACATGTTTTATTGGTATAGGTGGCAGTTAGGTACTTTATATTTCATAATAATCATATACGTTTCGATGTCATAATATTTGTGATGATGTTATTTATTTTTGTAACAAAATTCAATACACTGTATTTTATTGCAGAAATTTTGTTGCAAAATAAACAAATGAAATCCTGTCTTTCCATATTTAATTTTAAGGTTTGATTATCAAGATGGCCTCCTTTATGTAATATTTTTTTATGAGAGGACCTTCAAGTTTTAACAGGATCTACAATTAGCAGTTTGGGGAACGAACTGTTCTAAACTGACTAGTCTAGGTGTATAAGATTCAAAGATATAGAAAAGATAGTTTTGCATGTTGACGATTCAAAAAAAGAATAAATTAGGCATAATATTTTGAAACAGAACGCATGTTGAACTTATACCTAAGTTGTTGTTTTACTTGTATTATTTTTGAGGTTATAGATTTGTATGATGTATGGTTGTGGGAGGGTTATAAATAACTTTGCACCGATTTTATTTTGAATTCTCTGTAAATTCTTTTATTTTTTAGAAGCAAAAAAAGATGTTTTTCCTACTAAGTACCAGTTGCTGAAATTGAGATGAAAAAATTTTTGGTATTTCATGTCTTTAAAGTTAAACAAACTTGATTCATTAAAATATCTCTTGGTAAGTAGTACTACAGCAACAAAGTCATCACTATAATTGTAAAAAAACCATGAATTTTCCAGTATTTGATACTTACGATACGTTTACCGATGTTATGAATATTATAACGTGAGGTATGATCATTAAACACCTCTTATTGACTGTATAACAGATTAATGTATTTATTTTATTTTGAAGAGCTTAGCAATGTAATGATATTTTATTAATAAACTTCTAGAATACCACTAGAATAAAAAGTTAATTTTTACAATTTTTTTATATATAGATCCTAAAACTCTATCATATTTCTATGAAGAATTGTAGTTTTATATGGACGCATATCAGCAGTATAATTGCAGGAAAACGAATTCAAAGATTAAATGAAACTGGACACAGACATTATCAATTGCAGAATGGATTAGTCGACGTCGATCGAGCTGTTTAATTAGAGGCACGATTCGAAAGGTACTGATGGAATATAGTCGGGGTTACCCGATCAACGTCGACCGACCGTCAATCGGGTAACACAAAACGGTATCCCTTGATCATTTAAAATTCGACTTTGATCGATGACCTCGATCCGGGATCGATTGATTGGTCTGGTAACACCTTTAATTGAACATTCAATTAAGGGAGACTCTTACTGTCTCCAATTAAAAATACTGATATTTCCCTTATTATCCTTATCATCATGAACGGCCTGGTGACATCCACATTTTTTCTAATAAATTTTTAGTTTACTCTTTTTTAAAAGATGGAACGTTTGTCTTCCATGCCACCTGGTGGAAAGTAGCATGAAGACTTTCATATGGTGTTACCGTCCATACGTAAAGAAATTGTACACCCGACACTTAAAAGTTCCAGGACTGTAGTGGTTAGGGATAATAGACGCAGGCAGATGGTTCCACACCTTGGCGACCCGTACCATAAAAGTTATTTTAAAACGATTTGTACATTCTACATAATAAAGGGTTAGAAAAGGCTATCTGTAAAGCGTGTTTATTTTCGGACATGGTGGACATGTTTACTAACTGTGTTTTGATATTATTTAAAGAATCCCTTAAATGAACAAAATAGTACTGAAATTAACTTATGAAACGGGATATATATCATGTTTTTTACTTATTTTGAGTTCTCGTTTTTTCGGCTCTGTTCCAAGCGCCATGATCAGTTCCGTCGTAAGTATTGCGCTTGCAACAGTACCGAAATATCGTTTCTAAAGTTAATTTTAATGTTAATGACCAGTTCAATTGGATTATATTGATATTCCTCGGTTTTGCTTCCACTTGGATCAGCATAGCACGATTCGATCTAAACACACAACTGATATTGCCTTTTATTGCCCTACTATTGATAATCACCCCCACCCCATGTAAGTTTGAAGTTTCTTCAGATCCTGAGTAATATAAATCGTGGACATCGTCAATATGATGTTTTCCACATCCTTTCCACCTTATTTTTATTTTATTTATTTACACTTCAGTTTTTACAGGTAAAGTAAAAGAAAAAAGAACACTTACACTAAACATAAAAACTTGGCGTCTTATCGCTGAGGAGCGATTTCTACCAGACAACCATGAGACACCTTACATCACTTAGTCCCAGTATGTCTATCTTCAACCGCTGCATCTCCTTAACAACGTTATAAATCTTCTCGTGGTGAATTAAGCTTTAGGTTACAATTAAATCTACGCCCGGGGATTCTTCGCACCCCTGTCCCATCGAAGGGACACCGGGCAGTCGGGGCCGCGGCCTTTTGAAACTTTTCCATCATGGTTTGAGTCACTGACGACTAGGGAATATAGTGCAGTGGTTTCCCGTTGCCTTCTGCACCAGACTTTTAGAGGATATTTAGTCCCCAAGGTCACTGAAGCCTCTTCCAGTTAGTTGCCCACTGGGGTATATATGGTTATTCCGCCATTTCTCGGACGCCAGTGCCTCGTCTGTTGTCTAGCAGGGGGCACCGCGGTAGCCCAAGGACTACCGCCGCCAGTTATTCTAAAAGAACTCCTAGCACGTGCAGGTGAGGTTGACTTTTGGGGCCTGTTAGATGTTGTTTCCGTTCTCCCCCTTACCCCCAATTGTATGCGCCAACCGCGGAAAAATCCGAAGAGGAATTGAGTGAATTTTATAGTGACGTTGAATATCTACTTAAACTCGTAAAAAAACATGAGGTCAGTTTAGTCATGGGTGATTTAAACGCGAAGATAGGCGAAGGTGAAGTTCAGGGAGTTGTGGGTAAATATGGCTTGGGTGTTAGAAATGATAGAGGAGACACTCTTGTGCAATTTTGTCAAGAAAATGAGCTTGTTGTGACTAATACATATTTCCAACTGCCACCAAGAAGACTGTATACTTGGACTTCGCCTCGACATACTGCTCAGCACACAGTTCTTAACCAAATTGACTATATAATGATTAACAGTCGGTTTAGGAATTTTATTAAAAGCGTCAAAACTTATCCTGGGGCAGATATCGGCTCGGATCATAATCCGGTTGTTGCAGAGCTATGTTGTGTTCTAAAACACTTGAAACATAAAAAACCCCGGCCTAACATTGACATACGTAAGATCAAGCAGCCAGATATAAGAGCTAAAGTTTCTAATGGCATTAATGAGTGGGCGGTAAGCTCTAAGCAGGCGGTTTGTGAATCCATCGAGAAAGAATGGAACGAATTAAGGTACACAGTGACTAAACTTTGTGAAAATCACTTGAAAGCGGAAAAATGGGTTCCAAAACAAGTATGGATGACTGACCATATTTACCGTTTGATGGAGGAACGGAGGCTCTGCAAACACATAGATAACACCAAGTATGACATCTTGAACAAAAAGATACGAAGAGAAGTTCGCTATGCCCGTGACAAATGGTACATTGATAAATGCGAATATATGGAGGAACTACATGCAAAGCATGACGCATTCAATCTGCACAAGGAGATAAAACAGATGTTGGGCCAAAAATCTTTAATACATCAGCTGGTAGATGGTAGTGACCAGCCTATATTGGGCTTGGCCGAGAAAAAGATCATTTGGAAAGATTACATAAAGTCAATGTTTTCAGATGACTCGAGAAACGAGAGTGATGTATCTACCTTCCAAGACGGTCCTCTTATTCTAAAAGATGAGATCCGAAAGGCATTGCGTTGTGCGAAAACAGGAAAAGCGGTGGGTCCTGACAATGTTCACGTTGAAGTACTTAAGCTCCTTGAAGACAGCCATCTCGATGCACTAACGAGTCTCTTTAACACAATATACGAATCCGGTCAAATACCTAACGATTGGTTGAAATCCACCTTCATCACGATACCCAAGAAAAAGAATGCGAAGCGATGTGAAGAATTTAGAACCATCAGCCTTATGAGTCAAGTATTAAAACTGTTTCTCGACATAATTCACGCTCGCATTAGAGTCCGATGTGATGAACAGCTAGGGGATAGTCAGTTTGGATTCCGAGCTGGTGTGGGAACGAGAGAGGCCTTGTTTGCTCTGCAAGTGTTGGTCCAAAAATGCAAAGATATGCAACAAGATGCTTTTCTTTGTTTCATTGATTACGAGAAAGCATTTGATCGAGTGCTGCATGACTATCTTATGGCGCTCCTGACTGACATAGGATTGGACGGCAAGGACCTACGTATAATCCAAAATCTGTACTGGAATCAAACAGCCATGGGGAAGTGACAGATGAGGTGGATATTCGCAGAGGGGTCCGGCAAGGTTTCACCTACCCTCTTCAACTTATACTCTGAAGCAATCATCGCTGAAGCAATGGAAGGACTAGATTGTGGTGTCAAGATTAACGGACGTCTCATTGACAATCTTAGATATGCCGACGACACCGTCCTTATAGCATCTACAGAAGCTGAGTTACAGCAGATTGTTGACAGAGTAAGTGAATGCAGTCTGAGGGCAGGTCTCCGAATGAATGTCTCTAAAACTAAATTTATGATGATATCCAGGAATGTTACTGCGTCTCCTATTATAACCGTGGCTGGTACACAATTAGAACGGGTGCGTAAATATAAATACTTGGGCACATGGGTGAATGAAACCTGGGACAACGACTTGGAAATAAAAACCCGTATTGAAATCGCCCGTGCTGCATTCAACCGTATGAAGCTAATACTTTGCAGTCGCACACTGAAGATGTCTTTGCGCACTCGTCTACTGGAATGCTACATATGGCCTATTCTTCTATACGGATGCGAGGCCTGGACTATCAAGGAGCAATTCCGAAAACGTATAGAAGCATTTGAAATGTGGGCCTATAGACGCATGCTATCTATCAGCTGGACGCACCGAGTGACCAACGTCGAGGTTCTTCGAAGAGCCGGCAGGAAGCGGCTACTAATGCAGACCATCAAAAGACGGAAAGTTGCTTATCTAGGCCATGTTCTTAGGCACTCCAAGTATGAAATCTTACAGCTTATAATGATGGGCAAAGTAGCAGGCAAAAGATCAGTCGGCCGCAGGAAGAAGTCGTGGTTGCGCAATATACGCGAGTAGACCGGGATCACAAGTGCCGCGGAACTTTTCAATCTTGCCAAAGATCGAGCGAAATATGCAGAGCTGACTGCCAACCTTCACTAGTTGGAGAGGCACTACAAGAGAGAGAGACCAGTTCAGTCTAAAAACCTATAAAATATTCTTGAATGATTAAAACATTTACTAAACAAAACAAATTTATTAAACAACATTTTAATCAGTATACTTTATCCCATCAAAGTCCAAATTTGATTTGTAATAATTGTAAGTTACAAAATATTTCCAGTTCATCATCATCATCACAACTTATTGTAATGAGCCCGCTGCAGGGCATGAGTTTCTCCCCTGGGTGACGAGGAGGTATAATCCCTCAAGCTGACCCAGTGCTGGGTGGTGGATGTCAGAATTTTCAGGGCGCCAAAATAGCTTCTGACAAAATCTTACAAATTACAGCGCCCGGAACCGACTACTTAACGTGCCCTCCGAAGCACGGAAGACGTTTATTTCTTCTTTTCAATCATTTGACTAAAATATTCACTTCATCCAGATTCTGTGCTAAATATTACAAATAATACTGATACCTTAGTAATATCTGGTAATATCCAAAACAAAAACTTTTTCCTTCTGGTCCTTTATGCCATTTTTTTAAACTTCATCATTCAACTTACGCTATACGCAAATAGGTTACAAGTAGAATAACAGTTTAGGTATGAAATCAAGACTTTCTATGAATAATTAATTAACTTTCGGGTTTGCTAATATTTTAAGAAGTTTCAGAACAAAGAACAGTTTTCCATTAGAGAAGATTGAGATTGAAATCCAATCTGGATTGACAGATAGTCAATCTGTCAAAGTAAATAAAACAACGGGAATTTTATGTTCATTTCATGCATACAAATCTGTTTGAATTGAGATAGATAAACTGCGAGGGAGCATGCCGCTAATGCTTATTTGAATCTAAATACGTTTTCAGATGTACTAATTGTATATTAATTTAAAAACTTGTAATAGGAATTATAGACCCTCAAAGTTGCCCTGCCTTTCCAATTATTTATTGATGTTAAAACAGTTGACGAAATAGTTGAACTATTTCTTAAACAGAGGAAATAAGACATTTTAACTCTCTCGCCTAATGGTTTTATAAAAGTACTAATTTCCTTTCAAAAAGGAAATATATCCATAAAAAATCTTGCTATGGATATATTTCCTAGCTGACGCGATATTAGCATAGGTAATTTTTTGTCTTCAGAATTACAAATCTGTTACAAATCTGTCAAAAATTGTAATTTAATTTGAACTCTATGCCCTCGACATTCAGTTACAAACTGTTTGGGATAATTTGACAGGTTTGTAACGTTTGATCTGCTGCCTTATGTACATTGCCTTTTACTTTATTTTTATTGTGCAAGTTATATAATTAGCGCTCAAATACAAGAACATTCAATGGCAAGTCTCAGTTCCAGTAATTTGATTACGCAGTAAAGCTGTTGGCGGGGGAAATCTTACTTCTTATCTTATCTTACTAATTCTACTAATATTATTATTGTGAAATTGTGAAAGTGAGGATAAATAAAAGTAGTCTACTAAGTAAATATGGCTAAGCCATTTATAACTCTTCTGGCGCGATTTGATCGACGTACATAAGCAAACTAAAATTTTGTATATTATAAATGTGAAAGTTTGGATGGATGGATTTATGCATGTTTGGATGTTTGTTCCTCTATCACGGCACAACGGCTTAATGGATATAGATGAAATTTGATATAGTGATAGTTTACAGTGTGGAATAGCGAATAGGAACTTTCATCTCGATATTGTTGCGGGATTTGAAATGGCGTGGGTAAAACTGCGCGAAACAGCTAGCATTATAAATGTTATAGTTTAGATGTATAGATGTTTGTTCCTCAATTACGACGAAATTTGGCATAGTGATAGTGTAGAGTTTGGAATAGCACATAGGCTAATTTTTATCCCGATATTCTAACGGTATTCGAAATTGCGCGGGCGCGAAACAGCTAGTGTTTAACATAAATATAACGCCTACACAGATGGCCACTTTTACCAAACCTTATATTTTATACACCTTATCTTCATAATACTTCAGTGTTGCTGATATCACTAATAATACTAATACTAATACGTTTTTACATTTCTTTTCACTATTTTCTAGCTTTAACTTTGTTCAATCCAAATAATAGCAAATACGTTATAAGACTTTTGCACTTGCTTCCTTCTCAAATATATTTTTACATGCATTAAAAATTAGGTAACCTACTCTCAAGAATGAAAAGCTTAGCTGATTTTTCTCTAACTTGATTTGGCAACTCTAAATTAAAATAAACTTAATCAATATGCAATATTCTGTGGTAAAAAGTAGCCTTTGTCTGCTTACATTATAAACAAGGAGTTTTTGATCTATTCAAAGGTAGAATATGTTCTGTAATATATCTACTGCTCTAAAAAACTTAAACATGTTTTTTAAATACAGCTCAAGACTGTATTTTAAAAACACTTCCTCAAGACTTTGTTTTAGTATTTGTAGCTGACATTAATATTCTAAGAGCACTAAATTCAGTAATTCCAATGCGTTCAATTGCAGAACCGTCCTAAAGGTGACTACTCTTATAATAATTTCTACAAAAGCAAACCTGAGTTGTGATATTAATTAAACAGGCATTCAAAATCGAAGTACCACCGGACCTTTGACATAATTCCCAACTTTGTGGAAGCAGTTAGAGCCCTGGGCTCAATTTGTTGACCAACATTTAATTTGCATAAAATATAAACTTCAATGGAAGGTCGGTGACAGGATCTGTTGAAAGTTCACTCATTTACTACAAACTATAGACAAGTTAGAAAACAGTTTATGAATGGTCTTACGTTTAAAATTCAACAAACCCTATTCCCTTTTGTAAAACGAAAAGATATTTTTTCTTATATGTATAAAAGAATACACATTAAGTCTATAAAGTGTATGTTTTTATGAGTCTTGTAGAAAACGTGCGGAAACCATTATTTTAATTGTGTCTGCACACAAGCTTGAAATTGGAAGAGACTTGGCCACTTATGACGTCGAAACACTTAACATCAATAAAGCTGGGGCTGCGGGAACATAATGATTAAATTTTCAAGTTGCCTTAGAAGTAAAATGATGAAAGTACCTACATTAGATATATACATATAACCACTCAACGGGAATTAATTTATTGGTTACCTATATGTAAAATATCAGGGCTTATATAATTGGTAAAAAAATATGTTAAACATGTTAATGTTCTGGGATTTTAATGATTTATGTCACGGTTTCTTTTTATTTTTTCATATAGTTTTTGTACTTAATTACAAATAAGGAGATTAATTCTTCACTAGGCAGCAACCCTAACAGCAGCGTAAGAAAAGATAAGAGGCATGCGATAGAAAGATACAAAACTTCTAGGTATATAAATTTGCAGGTACGTAATGCTGTGCGAGCTGAATTCCACCGTATCGCGTCGTAGCAAGACTCGAATTTATTTAGATCTTTTTGCGGAGTAATTCTTCTGTACCAACGGTACTATTACTTATTCTGTGGTTTAGGTTCGAGAACTAGAACGATCAAAATATTAGAATGAGAAAAAAAAAATCAAAGCGTTTATTATCGACAATTGTTCCATTCAAATTTCAAAATTTACTGCCTTACGATATCCGTGAGTCAAAATCCTTATCTATTTTCAAGAAAAAATTACGAGAGCACTTTTTTTCTCAACTATAATTAGACATCGATTACCCACACAATATTCATTTTCATGTGGTTATATATTATATATTGTCTATATATAAGTATATATTATCTGTTATATATTCATCTATGTTTATGTATAGTATTTTATTGTGTTTAAATATATATATTAAGTTATGTATATAATATAATATTATTTATGTTTGTTATATTTAGTGTACATACTGAAATTGTATTTTTTATCAAATTCTCCATTCTTCAGGTCTGCTGGAAGATATTTCTATAGAAATAAGCTGTACCTTTGTACAAATATTTTTTGCTAAGTTTGTTAAATGTATTTTTTTTTTTTTATAAGTGTGTACATAAATTGTGAAATAAATAAATAAATAAGTATCTACCGATGTAGGTATTACTGTTATTCTACCTTTGTAAAAAATATTGTTTCAACTTACCTAAAGTACAAAATGAAAAAAAAGTTACGACGAATAATTAGTAATACTACCTATGTTTTGTTTGCTAAATTGAACATAATCAAATCTAAACATAATCTAATTGAATATTTGTTTCTTTTTATGTCCATTTTTAAATACTTTTTGCGACCTCGATCATAGAATTACTGTGAGTGCTATTAGGTAGGTAGGTATCTACAACGTCCCGACGACGGGCGCGCGCGTGACACGACTTATTCGAAATGCGCCGGCGGAGCGCTTCACTGTAGGTAAATAACGGATGTACCGCGCGGAGTGAGCCAGGCCTGCGTAAACTTAGAAATAAACTTCCGGCTTTTACTTTTTTGGCTTTTTTCCTTTAGGTTCAGTCAAGAATTAAGTGGATCAGTATCTCGTGCATTAACGAATAAATTATTCTTCATCTACATCGTCGTTTATCGCCGAACGCAAGTAAAAAATATTTTTATACAGAGTGACTTTCTAAATTCGAGGACGTTAGAGTTTGAGATCATACATGAAGAGAAGAAATATAATAAAAAATAAACATTAATTATCTAATGAGTTATCAAAAGTTACAGAATTAATTACGCAACGCATAGTCTACTATCGCTACTATCGTAGGTTCCTATTTAACACGGACGTACGCGCTGTGCTATCAACATGGAATAGGTAGGTATATAGGGTCTTCTTTATGAAGATCAATATATTTTAATAGAAGGTTAAGAATGATGTATGGATTCAATTTATGAAAGATTTTTTTTTTGTTACAATTAACAAAAAAAAATTCTTTCATAAATATTTTATAATTCTCAAAAGTTAACAACATTTTAGTTTAATCTCTTATTTACGACTAAAGCAACAAATAAAAGTGTTTCTATTTAACTATTTATATTAAGAACTCACTCACACATACAGAGAAAAATCACACTAGGCATAGGTATGTAGGTATTCTCTGACGGCACTATCGACACCGAAAGTCAAGCGAGCTGCCCGCGCCGACACCACTCTGTTGGCTTGTCGGCGCGGCGCGGCGGCGGCGACTTTGTTTGAGCCAAACGCGCGCGACCCGCTCACCGCTCGGCGAGCGCTCGCCATTCTGTAAAAGTCTGTTTAATGATACGCGCGAGTAAATTAATAATTATCAAAATGCCTAATTTCGCGTACACGAACCAAGAATATCTTCAAATGGCTTTGTGCTAGTGCTGCGAGTGAGAACCTGTCACGAGCTCGTGACACGTACGAGCAGAGACATTTCTAGGAACAATTCTAGGAGCTGTGCAGCGCCATCGAGATTATGGCAAATTTACTCCACGTGCCCCAATGTTGTGTGCTGCCAATGTTATTAAACGAACAAGACTTTGTGTATCGCAAATAGGTAGTCATGTGCAGCAGTTACTATAAAGTGCTTGTGTATGTGTATTCGTGTGCTGTGTACCTAACATCATTGACAGGAAGCAATATGTAAGTTATTTTTGTACATAAACTGTAAATAATAATAGTTGATAATAAGGTGATTCCATTTAAACATTCAATTGATTGTAAAATACATTTATTCGTTAAGACAAACAGCTCAAGCACGAAAGCTTTTTTTAAATTTATTTCTAATTTAAACATTATCAAAGAAGTCAACATTACTAAAACGGTATTTACAATTAGTTGAACGTTAAATTGACAGTTGAAGTGTGATGGGAAATTAGAATCAACTTTTATACGAAATAAGTATGATATTACAACAGCTGATTGTTACGTCATACATCAAGCTAAGTAGGTCACGCATCGCCCGGGCGCGCGAGGCATCGACCTTTGCTCGCGTGGATAGGTAGGTACTAACCGCGTAAGATCTTTGTTTTAGTGAAGTTATTTTCTTAAAATAAATAGATAGGTTTTTTTATTTCTTGCAAGGTTGTCGTAAATAACAGATTAAACTTAAATTCGGTCACTTAAAAGTAAAAAAAAAAAATATAGTTATATGTATATTTTTATTTTTTTCATAAATTGAACCCATACATAATTCTTAACCTTCTCTTAAAATATATTGATCTTCATAAAGAAGACCCTGTATAGTCTGCTTCACGAACCGTTGTTGGCCACATTTGCTTCCAAATGGTTTGCGGGGCCTATCTGCCCTTTCTTTCTCTATTTAACTAATAGTACTAATACCTACTTGCATTAACACACACACAGACCCAAAATGTTGTAGGATTACACTTATGTAATTTAATTTACTACTGTTGGGAGTGGAATGTTCCAGTGGTTGTGGCCAAGACACCGCGTCACCGCTGTGACGTCATACTGGAGGAGCGAGAGGGGACTGAGGACTGCCATTCGATCGCGCGCCTCCGTTGAGAACAGTCGCTACTTAGTTTGCTTACCATTTTGTCATTTTGTTTTAGTTATTTTGCATTGTTAATTCTTTTCGTTAAAGTTAATAAAGTTTGATTGTCAGTTCTTTTATTTTTTTTATAATCTTGAGGTTAGTTGCCAAAATCAGAAGTGGGATAGGATTCACATGCCTGTCCGCTTTTGGTTATCCTGGTGATACAGTTGTATAGTTTAAAAGCTAAGTAAAGTTAGAAAAATGGTTAATAATTCACGTAAAATACAAACACGAAGTGCGCAAGCGATCGATATTCAGGAGCAGCTTGGGACGATTTTGCAACGCCTTAATGCGCTGGAAAATGCCCCTAGCAGCACGCCTGTGGCATCTCAAAGCACCGTTGTGGAACCACAGGGCGAAGCGACGCGTGCTATTTTAAGTTCAGAAATTAATAACTCCTCCATTCAATTACAGCCACCAGTTGACTCGCATATTTCTGAACGTTCAGTCTCAGTTGCAGCCTCGGAATCTCACGTTTCAAGTATCGACGCAGCGGACAGGATCATTGGAGCGTTAAGTGCACTAACTAAAGTAAGATCTTCCCATTACTATGTTTCCAATTTCGATCCGAGTGTTAATGACATCGATTCTTGGTGTAGTGAGGTAGACAAAGCTTGCGAGCTGAATAACTGGAGTGACAACGAATGTTTGTCACGAATTGCTAATTGTTTAAAAGGTGATTCTCGGAACTGGCTCAATGATTGGGTCAGTGACGACCGCACCTGGTGTAATTTTAAATCAGAATTTAAGCCCCTTTGTTGTCGAAGAATCGATGTCGCTAACATATGAGGAGTAACAGATCAAAGTGTATCAACTCCATCAGTGTAAGTTTCGAGATAAAGGCAAAATTCATAATTTCTTAAAGAAAGGACACAAACAAATGTATGGGATTTAATACTGTTTGAAATGATGTCTATTTTTGGTTCTTTTTTATTATAAAAAGTAATACAGTTTGATGCGTCATAATTTGACATGAGGTTAAAGGTTTTTAATAGATAAAAAATCCGTTCTATACTATTTTTTTTCGGTGGGTGGAGTTGATACACTTTGATCTGTTACTCCTCATATTATTTGAAGTTATGTGTACTAACTCGGATAGTTATACAACCTATGCCGAATATGCGAGTCGAACTTTATTGCGCTTGAGCATTGTAAAGGGCTTGAGTGACGAGCTAATTATTGCCATCGTTCTGCGTGGCATTGATGACGCGCCAATGCTAAATTGATGCCACGTGATCTTGTGGAATTCTTGTCAATTTATGTTAAGCCTAAAAGTAGTGTCACTTCCTCCCATGATTCTGTACGCTTGCCGAGAACAAGACATTTTGATACACAAAATTCTCGTAAACGTGATTTTAATAGTTCCAAATCATTTAAGTCGGAAGTAAAGTGTTATTCATGTGGACAGGTTGGGCATACCCAACGTTTTTGCTTTAAGCGTCCTAAGATCGAAAATACGGCACCAATCAGTGATCATAATGGCTTGAATAGTGGAAAGAAACCATCGATTTGTTCGTTCTGTAAGAAACCGGGCCATGACGTCAGCGTTTGTTTTACAAAACAACGTTCCGAACTGAGAAATAAAAATAATGTTAATTTTTGCCGGGAGTTGATAAGCGAGTATGCAAATAGTGACGTCACGACTGCTGTTATACAGGGCATTCCGTCTGACATACTTATCGATAGCGGTTCTCGAGTATCTTTGATCTCGGAAACAATACTTAAACATTTTAATTGCTCTAAAAAGCCAACTCATCAACTGCTAAAAGAAATAGGTAATCAAAGCATTGTGGCAACAAGTTACGTAACAGTTATCATTGAATTTCGTGCGATTTCTTTAGAAGTAGATTTGTTAATAGTACCCGAGAATGTTATTAGTGTACCAATCTTGATAGGGACCGATGTTCTCAATCGCAAGGGCGTGGCGTACATAAGGACATACGGTTGTCAACGACTCACTCGCGTTGACAGTTCAGACTGCACACACTCAGTCATGCAAGTTGTAAACAATACTGATTTTGAAATTAATTCGCCATTGCAAGGTTCGAACAGACAAAAGTTAATATCGATAATACGCGAATTTAAGGATAGTTTTATTGCGGGAACGGCCCTGTCTACTGTAAATACTGGTAGTATGCATATTCAGTTAACAGATAAAACGCCCATTCATTACAGGCCTTATAAATTATCCATTGACGAAAAGAATAGGGTGCGCACTATAGTTCGTGATCTTTTGGAGAAGGGTATAATACGCGAGTCTGAGTCCCCTTATGCTAGTCCGATAATTCTCGTGAAAAAAAAGGACGGTTCAGATCGCATGTGTGTGGATTACCGCGCACTCAACGCTGTGACTGTCAAAGATCGTTTTCCGTTGCCGATGATTGACGACCACATAGATCGCTTGGGTAAACATGAACTGTTCACTTGTTTAGATATGACAACTGGCTTCCATCAAATTTCGTTGGACAGCGAATCTGTGCCTCTCACAGCATTCGTAACACCGGAAGGGCATTACGAATATCTTAAAATGCCTTTTGGCTTAGCAAATGCGCCAATTGTATACCAACGAATCATTTCAAAAACATTGAAAAAGTTCATTGATTCCGGTACTGTTCTAGTCTATGTCGATGACGTGTGCCTCCTGTCACACACTGTCAACGAAGCACTGACTGATTTACGAAACGTCATGTTGACGTTGACATCCGCGGGTTTTTCTGTCAATCTAAAGAAAAGTACGTTCGCATCCACGGAAGTCGAATATTTAGGTCGTGTAATTTCTCGAGGTCAGGTTAGACCGAGCAGTCGCAAAGTAAAAGCTCTTGTTGATTCTCCAATACCGACAAATGTTAAACAGGTTCGTCAACTATTAGGTTTGGGGGGTTATTTCCGTCGGTACATTCCTGGTTATGCTAGTCGAACTTCATGTATAGCTCATTTGACGCGAAATGGTGTTCCATTTGTTTGGGGCATAGAACAAGAAAATGCATGGAAGTACCTTATCGATCGGTTATGTGACGAACCAGTGTTAGCAATTTTTGACCCGAACTTGCCAACGGAATTGCACACGGACGCAAGTTCAATAGGTTACGGCGCCACACTTATACAACAACACGCCGATAAGAAAAGACATGTGATCGCTTATTTCAGTAAAACTACCCAAGGTGCGGAACCACGTTACCATTCATATGAACTTGAAACTCTTGCTGTAGTTAAGGCCCTGCAACACTTCCGTCAATATTTAATCGGGATAACATTTAAAATAGTTACAGACTGTAATGCGTTAAAATTAACGGAGCGTAAGAAGGATCTTTTGCCTCGAGTTGCACGATGGTGGATTTACATGCAGGACTTTAACTTCACCATAGAGTATAGAAAGGGCTCATTAATGTCGCACGTTGACTATCTCAGTAGAAGCCCTATGGTAGTTAATCATATAGACAGACCAAAGTCGTGGGCCCAAATAGCTCAGTCTGCGGATGAAGAAACGCTTAAAGTCATAGACAGGCTCAATAACAATGAATTAGATTCATCAAGATATTCGGTTCAAAACGACCTACTATATTATAAGTACTGTCCTTTGGGTGACGAAAGTCGCTTGCTATGTTTTGTACCCAAGGGTCATAGATTGAGCTTATTAAGACTTTTCCACGATGAACATGAACACATTGGGGTTGATAAAACTACAGATCTGATATTAAGACATTTCTGGTTTCCAAATTTAAAAAGTTTTGTTAAAAAGTATATTGGACATTGTGTAGTTTGTCTTTCCTCTAAAGTCGCCAGAGCCTCGCACATGCCTATTACATCTTGGTCAAAACCCGACACTCCTTTTAGTACGATTCACGTTGATGTTCTTGGTCCATTGCCGGAGTCTAATACCTATAAAAATATCCTTATAATTATTGATGCGTTTAGTAAATTTTCTTTGTTATAACCCATGCGAAAACAAGACACCGAAGAGTTAAAGAAAATAATAAGTAACGCTATTTCCCTGTTTGGTACACCTAAATTACTAATATGCGATAGGGGCAGAATGTTTGATAGTAAAGTATTTCAAAAATGGGTATCTGAGTTAGGATTTACATTGCATTTTATAACACCCGAGATGCATCGTGAAAATGGTCAAGTAGAGAGGTACTGTCGTACTGTTCTTAACATGCTGCGTGTTGAATGTACTCTTAGAAATAACGAATGGTCCTCGACTCTTTGGAAACTTCAACTGGTGTTGAATAGTACGAAGCACAAGACGACCCAGATCTCCCCGCTCAAACTCCTTATCGGCATAGATGGAGTAACTCCCCTAGTACGTAACCTCATACGTGACGTAGCTCTGAACGATTCCAGCCCTAACTGCGAAGCATTGCGTGAGATGAGGAAGCAGAGAGCCTCTCATTTATTAGACGATAATAGGCAAAAACAAGACATGTACGTTAATAGGAACAGAAAAAGTATTCGTAGTTTCCAATTAAACGATTTCATCTTTGTAAACAAGAGCTCTCAAAAAACTGGAAAGCTGGATTCTGGCATTCGTGGTCCATACCGCGTGATCAAAGTACTGCCACATAATCGTTACGAGCTTCAATTGTTGGGAGGGTCATATGGAAAGGCTACCAAAGCAGCGGCCGAATACATGACCCTTTGGAAGGGAGAGTGGACTCCTGAATCTTGCGCTGCATTCTTTAGCGGTGAGACACTTTCTCTTTACCTTTTTCTTAAAGAAATGAAATTTGTTATTTGGACATGCGAACTGGGTGCCTCTGTCTTGGTCGTGTGGACATGCGAACTGGGTGCCTCTGTCTTGGTTGTGTGGACATGCGAACTGGGTGCCTCTGCCTTGGTTGTGTGGACATGCGAACTGGGTGCCTCTGTCTTGGTTGTTTAGACATGCGAACATGGTGCCTCTGTCTTGGTTGTGTGGACATAAGAACATGGTGCCTCTGTCATGATTACATAGACATGCGAACTTGGTGCCTCTGTCATGATTTTTTTAGACATGCAAACTTTGGGCCTCTGTCATTGTTTATTGAACAAACAAACTCTGAACGCCTGTTCGTGTTACTGAATTTCTGTATACTTTGTATAAAATATAAAGCACTAAACCCTATGTTGCTATTTAAAGTTACTGAAATCATGGCTTTGGTGACAAGTTACGATTTTCATAGCTTGCTTTATACTTATATGCCTTACGTACATATTGGTAAAAGTTCATGTTAATTAGTTGCTGTTTAAGCTGTAAACATAAATCATTTCACTTACCTACCATACGATGAAGTGATTATTTTGAATACATAGTTGAAAACGCTTAATATTCATTATTCACTGTGCATACTTCACCTAAATCTTATTGTGCTTATTAAGTGACACTTATAAAGTGGTTAACCTACGCACATGGTGCCAAATGTTCTATGGCAGTTTGATACAAGTTGTTAAAGATAATTTTAATGTCTATTTCAGCAGATTCTGATGAGACCACAGTGGAAGAGAGCACAGGTGATGCAGATTCCTCTGATTCAAAGATAACGCCTAATGAGTCCAGAACCATAGAAGTGGTCGCGGACGTCCACTCGTCAGGAGAGGCTGTGTTGGGAGTGGAATGTTCCAGTGGTTGTGGCCAAGACACCGCGTCACCGCTGTGACGTCATACTGGAGGAGCGAGAGGGGACTGAGGACTGCCATTCGATCGCGCGCCTCCGTTGAGAACAGTCGCTACTTAGTTTGCTTACCATTTTGTCATTTTGTTTTAGTTATTTTGCATTGTTAATTCTTTTCGTTAAAGTTAATAAAGTTTGATTGTCAGTTCTTTTATATTTTTTATAATCTTGAGGTTAGTTGCCAAAACTACCTATAATAGTAGTTTATGAAACTGTCACATAATACCTAGTTTCATACACTACTTTATCTAATCTCATACACTGAAGATATTTATTCCCGCCATTATCGCGCATGCGCCAAAACGCGCCGCACGGCCACAGAATGTAACGTAGCGCGGCGCTCGCAGGACACAGATAAAAAAATGAAATCTATGGTCTGTTATCTGTATCGAAATGAAAAAAAAATTATTATAACATTGTATTGTTCGAGGTAGTGTGTTATAATTTAATTTTTTAATTTCATTTCGTTATACTATTTTAAAAAGTATATCAATATAAATTCGTTCTGAGTTTTATATTTTGAATATTATGATATGAGAGTAGATAAAGTAATTTTATGTTTTAGTAGGTAGTATTAAAGACGGACTTTAATAAAAATGGAACTAAATTATTGAATAATTTTTTTTCAAATATCTATCTTGATATGTTGGTGAAATTAAAAAGGATACAAATACTTGAGAATGGCTTCATGGAGTATGACAGGGTATGCTGTTCCTCCTCGTCCTTGAGCAAGCAATAGTGCAGTGAACTGTCCGAACCCTCTTAACATTTGATAAGCGTTAAGAATTACCAAGGGAGTAGATACTGGCTTTGGGAAACATATCACCACTCCCTAACCCTTTCCGGCCATAGTGAAGTCCTGAGGCAGTAGATATGGAGGTATCTGCCGCCCCTGCTCAAGAGGATTCGCTGAGGTGCGGCGTGCCTGGTGTTCTCAGCACGCTGCACGTTGAGGGTTCCGCGCAAATGGAACGCCAGATGCCTCTGGCGGTTTCGCGTTTGAATGCTTCGGCTTGGTCTTAGGTGAGGTTAGGTTCTAGGTTAGGTTTTAAGTTAGGTAAGGCTAGCCGGAGTGTAGGACGGAGAAGGAGCTATATCCCTCCCGGTAGCAAGCCGTGGCTTTAGAGGTTATGAATGGGGAAATGGCCTCGGATGCTGCTGGGCCTTTTCCTACGTGAGGTGCGCATGGATTTGACTGAGTGCAACCCGCCGAAGCTCACGGGTAATGCCACTGGCGATACCGTGGGCCCCACTTATGGCGGGGGAGGAACACATGGAGGTTTTTAGTGGGTTGGGCCGGCTTTCTGCCGGATCATCCCAAAATACCCCACCGTTCCCCCTTGGGCGGTCGGGGACGTGATAGCATGTTTCCTGCAGGCAACAATTTATTTATTTACAGGGAATTCTAGTGAAAAAATAAGTAAGTAAACTTTTATTAAGTAACTATGACCAGAATCAAGTACAAAGTGGTCTCTTTCAATATCTAAATTATGTATAATAGGTGCCAACTTTAATATGCAAAAAAGTACTTTTCTTTTTCTTGAAGACAAAGCCCGCGTTTGACCTCAATCTCAAATGATGGTAAGTGAAGATGAGGTCGAAGAGGAAAGCACATTGGCATTGAAAAGAATTGGCTCTTCGTAAAATATTGCCGGAGCACATCACCGCCGAAGCCTTAACATTTGTCGGCAGACTTTATATAAAGGTTTCTAGCCAGTCGGGCCCTTACGACTCTTACCACTGAGCAGGGTCATTTGGATTAGTAACCTTTTACAACACGCGTATCCAAGGGTGGTAGGGGTAGGTTTTAGGTTAGGCTTGGCGGAGGGTGGGACGGAGAAGGAGACGCCTTCTCCCTCCCGATAGCCAGCCGTGGCGGGTGAGGGGACCTACGTGGCTATACAGGCTATGAGTGGGGAAATGGCCGCGGGTACTGGGCCATTTCCTACGTAGGGGGCGCATGGTTCAAGCTGAGCGCAATCCACCGGGGCTCGCGGGCAATGCCACTGGCGATACCGTGGGCCCCAATTATGGCTGGGGAGGTACACCTTGAGGTTTTTAGTGGGTTGGTTCGGCCTTCTGCCGGATCATCCCCACATACCCCACCGTTCCCCCTTGGGCGGTCGGGGACATGACAGCAGGTTTTCCTCCAGACAAAAAAAAATAAAAATAGGTGGTAGGACTATTCTAAGCCGACTCTACCACTAAATGAAGGCACGGTCTGTCAATAGTAGTAGTAATAGTAGTAAATATAAATTACTATAATAGCATAAACACAAGATTTCAAATCTATTGTTTATGATAGTCGCAACTTTAAATTCGGAAACTTAAAGTTGCAGCTACATATTTAGTTAAAAAGCATTATGATAGGATCGCAAATAATTGTCTTCACAACTTTCTTCACTTATTTCTTTTTTAAACACAAAAGGCCTACGACTTGGATTTCACGCTTTTGAAAGGCGTAACGTAACGAGTCGATTCAAACTAAGCCGGGTAAAACCTTTTTGGAATGGATGAATGGTTTTTGATTTAACAGCATCAAAATGAAAACACAGGTTTTGAAATTACGATCGCAGTCTTAAACGTTGTTGAAAAGATAAAATAGTAGATTACTCAAAATTGTAATTTGGGTCTTTTCGTTCACTGGTAATCTATATGCCGTGGATTTATACATTCAATCTTAATCCAAAATAATTGTTTGTAATCACTTTAATGTATGAGCGTTACCGTGACAACCAAAATCGAGATTAATTGTTTTTGTATGAAAAAATCTGAAACCTGAAAAATCCACTAACCTGTTTATCTTAGCGCTTTAATTGCTAAAACAACGCACTGATTGGTATTTTTGTAATCAAACTATTTTAAAACGGCGAAACATAGGCTACGTTTTTTTTTAAAGTTGTTTTTTTTAGATATAAGTTTAGACAAAGTAAAAGGTAAATACAGAATTAAGAATGAATGCGGTATTTTGTCAAAGAATTATACATGAAGGCAAACTGAACGTGGCCGTAGGGACATCTCTATTCAAGATTTTAATGATTTGCTTGAGTTCTTAGGATCGTGAGCGTGATGTAAGTGAAATTGCTGTCATAATAATTATATACAGGGTTGTTTTTTAGTCACCAGCCAAATTCTTTTTACACAATGAACATAATTTAAAGAAACGTTGTTTGAAAAAAAAAAATTATGTATTTTTGTACAGGGAAATTAATATATTCGCTAAAATATTAAGCAAAGTATGGTCACCCTAAATTATGAATATATACTATTAAAATTAAGACGACTACACGCTACTACAAAACATCTTAGTATTTCATCTATACTAATATATAAAGCTGAAGAGTTTGTTTTTTTGTTTGTTTGTTTGAACGCGCTAATCTCAGAAACTACAAGTGGGATTTGAAAAATTCTTTTTCGCACGCTTAATAATAAAGAGAAATAACTCAAAAATGACGAATGTTGGGAAAACGCGTTTAAAGTTTTTGGAAAGTTGAACCCGGTTTTTAAAATGGCGCAGATAACAGAAGTATAGTATTTCCTGAAATATTATTACTGAATATTGAAGAAGGGACTTGAGGCTTTAATTTGATGTATAAATATTTTTTTTAGGATAATGGAAACTATGCTAAAACTTAAAAAGATTGAAAAACCCCCGACTTATTACGGTTTATCAAAAAACAAAAGATGTCAAATACACATTTGTTGCGGCGCAAAACAAAATAGATCTGTTTCGTGTAAACTATTTAGAAATTAAAACGGTATAAATAGTACTTATTTCTTTTTAGTTTTGATAATTTAAAGATTTTTGAAATCTATACTAATATTATAAAGAGGAAACCTTTGTATTTTTGTATGTTTGTATTGAATAGGCTCAAAAACTACTGGACCGATTATAAATATAAAAATTGGAATCTTTTCAGGCATAAAATCAAACAGATTCGTTTGCTTAATACTCATTAAGTAACATAGAAATCGGAATTTTAATCTTAGCTACTAACTAGATTTAATTATCAAGCAATAAAAGTCACCAAAAAATCTGTAAATTAATAACTCATATTCTTTTCTATGACTATATTCAGCCTTCATTTTGTAAAACTTAAAGAATAATGATAAAAACCAACTTCGAAAAATAAAATAAAAAACTATTAAACTTTAGTATCATCAGCAGTAAGAATTGTGATAGGTTCGGTTATCCTGTCCTAAGCACTCTATGTAGAAAAGTAGACATCCTTATAAAAAGGTGGACCCAGACATTTACTTTTATTTTTATAAAGGATGGATGGGACATTTGTCTTCCATGACACCTGAGGTTAAATGAACATGAAGACTAAGGTGGTACACGTCCATCCACGAGAAACCTATTCAGTCGACGCTTAAAAGTAATAGGACTGTACAGCTCAGGGAAAATGAACCCAGGCAGTTCATTGCAAACCTTGGCGACCCGTATCATAAAGGAACTGTCAAAGCGCTTAGTTCTACTTTTCGGAATATCAACCACATACTGATGGCAGTTCCGTCTGCGTCTGGTAGTCCGATGGTAAAAAAGTGAGGGTTCAGTTTGTTTAAACAGAGCATTCGCGCACTCACCAAAACGGTTAAACATCAACCTTACGACTAGTGTCTGCAGTTTTTTTGTTAAGGTCGACGTTGTTCATTAGTTTACGGGCTCTTCGGTCAACGGAGTCCAGCGCTTTGAGTTGATATTTGGCTGAACCATCCCAATGATGACTGCAGTACTCCATGCATGATCGCACTTGAGCTGTTTATAAGTTAAGAAGCTGTGCAGGGCCGAAATAAGTCTCTAGTCTGTAAGTCTATTTTCATAAATCTCTTTTATATCTTTTCTTTTATCACCATCTAATCATTGAGTTACTATGTGTAATAATAACTCAATGCATCTAAGTTAGAAAAAGAAGTACATAGATCACACTCATCTTTGCGTGGCTGAAAAAAGCTTATATTATATTGTGTAGTAAATATTTTGTAAAAAGCCATTTTCTCTATTGTTTTTTTTTTCAGTTTCTCTATTGTTTTTTTATTTTTTGTTCGTAAAATCGCCGTCCAAATCCTAATTGTTTTATTACCATGCCTAGAAATTATGGCCCTGACTTAATGAGATTCAAGCTTATATGCTTGTGGTTCCCATGCTTTCCCGACGATCTTTTTCTACCATTCCAGTACTATTTATTTTGTGCTGATAGTATCAATCACATCAAGACTGACACATCGAGACTGCTTTTGAAAAATGTCTAGCAGACTCTTATTGCATGAATTGATAATTGCTTACTTAAATCAGCTAATTCCCACCGGAAAATAATGAAACGATCCTCAGTGTTAATTTTTTGTGAACATTGAAGTGACACTTGTCTTCACATGGTAACTTTAGATGACGACTCGGCGACTTTATTTCTTATGTCTTTGAAAGAGTTACGTACTCAAATGTGAGATGTGAGAGGTTTTAAAGGCGTTTTTGTGGGCGATAGGCTGACCCTCTGTCACTACAATAGTCTCTCTCCATCTTTATAATAATTATAATTTATAATACCTCCAAATTTGTCAAACGTGACATCAGATGGTCTTGTAACCTCTCGTGTTCTGCCTACCCCATAAGGGACACAGGCGTAATGTATGTATTTATGGTGTTGGTGTAGGAGGTTTTTGAAAAAATTAATTCGATACAATCTAACTTATGGAATACTCTCTATTTTAAATTATGCCTTTAATAAAGCTTAAATACCTTAACATTACTTACATCAATGAAAGTTATTAAATCAAAAGTAGGGGAGTTAGCATCTTCTACATTAATAATAAAGGCGTATTTTTGATCTTGTGAATCCTATAACAAAAGTGATTAATTAGTATTTACGCATAACTTTGTTTGATAAAATATAAAGTTATAAATTAGGTATAAGATAATTTATCTAAATGAGTAAATTACCAATAACCCCGGATCGATATCAAACACGGATTCCGCACTTTCAGATTCATTTTGAGGCGCTGGTGTGTTAGGTAGGCGTAACATCTTTCGTTCTCTTGAAAACATTTTCGTGCCTTTGCAGTGCTTAAATAATCAAAAATAGCAATAAGTCTCAAAAAATCAACTCAATATTCTAGGCTATTAATAATAAACCGAAATAAATACTAAAGATTTTTCGATCGGTTGTCACTTTTTGATAATAAAAAGTAGTAACATTGAATGTTTAAAAAATATCGATAGTTTCTTAATCATAAACCGCAATAACTCGAGATATTGCATTCAACAAATATAAGATTTAAGAAATAAACCGAAATAATTTCAAATGTTCCCAAAACATTGATACATTTTGAATATTAAAGAGACCGAAAACAAAACATTTCACTTTATTAATAAATTAAATGGCATAAAAATACTTAAGTTTTTATGATAAAAAGCAATATTTCACTTTAAGCGGGAAAATCGAAAGTGTTTTCATCACAAAGGTTGAAACATTACTGAATGCTTTACTTTTTGACAGACAACACGGATGACCTGTTTGGAAAGAAAGAGGCGACCGACCTTCTGTCTTGCTCAAAATCCTCTAAATCGAGCGGCTGTCGAATTCTACCCATTCTTCTTGAGTTGTTAATGCGTTTTATTAGAAAATCTGGATTTACCTAATTTTTTACTTATTTCTCTTTATTATTAAGCGTGCGTTTTGCATTTGATAGCCCAACGCTTGAGGAAGGTTATAGGCTATATTTTTTTCCCGAAATTCTCACGGGATCAAAAGTTGCGCGGGTAAAACCGCGCGCGGTGGCTAGTTTATTATACGACGTAGTATTATCAATGAAATGAATGCCACACGTATGTTCATCAACAGCGACTATTTGTGAAAAAGTTTTTGGTGCCATATATTTATTTTTTGTACTGAGCAATACTACAATAAATATTTTATTATATCAGTTACAAAATATGAGTTACAAAGTATACAAAATATGCAGGTACGTTTATATCGTATCAAAGAAAAATAATATTTAAATTTGGCTGGTGACTCAAAACAACCCTGTACAGAGATAGGTTGATCGATTGATGAGCACAATTTCTAAAAAGCATCAAAAGGCTCTAAAAAACGTTTGATAAAAAATGGATCATTTTATAAAAGACCACCAAAGTAGTTAACCAAAAAAAACTTTCACATTATAAAAATTTATTAATGGATCTTAAGAACTTGGTCATCTGAACTACATAAAATTTCTTTCAAGTTAAATAATTTATCCCTTAAAGACGCTTCAAAGTCACTAGTTTCTTATTTAAATGTCCGAGTTTTGGAGTTTTCATCTTCATTTGAGACTAGGCTTTAGTTTCTTTTTAAAAACCTAATTATTCAGATAAAAAGGTTTATATACAAGGTGACTGGTGACAAATTTTAGATACTGCAGGAGAGCACTCTGAAGTCGATTCTGATCACAATTATGTAAAAAGAGTAGGTATTTAAGTTTTCACCAGAAATCCCTATAAATAAATAAAGAGACCTTACTACACTTTTCCCAACGCGCTGCCACAGTCAACACGCACACAGCAGTGTTCCCGCCACGCGCACCCCATCACCCACTAAGTATCTTTAGCATTACGCTTATGTAACCATGCGTTGCGTAATGAATTCTTTAACTTTCGGTTAAGTTTACTCAGTAAATAATTAATATTTATTTTTAATTTTATTTTTCCTCTTCTCGTATGATCTCAAACTATCACGTCCTGGAATTTCGAAAATGACCCACCACCCTGTATAAATGCTAGTATGCTAGTAAGAGCGTCTTTAGATGATAAGGCCGCCTATTGTGCACTGTACCTTTAGCATTATAAAAATTATTTCTTACTCCATGTGTACGATGAGGAATATATAAACTAGTGCCAAAATTCAAATCTCAACATACTTCAAAACAATGAATCTGCTTTAAGGATTAAAAATATTGAGCACAAACAAAGGAATATTCACCGAATGAAAATGAAACCAGTCGTTTGGAAGTTATTAGGGTCCAGTTGGATTAATTAAAGTTTCTAAACAGTGGGGCTGAAGGTCGGAAAATTTTAATCTCAGTAAAGAAACAAAGGCTAGACGCATGAATAGTTTTATTCTTCGAATTAGAATATTGTACCTGGCATAAGGTAGACTTTTATGGGTCCGTAAAATAAAAGGATCAAATAAGTTTTAAGTACAATGTATTTTACTTTTGAATTAATAATTTTATAATTGGTTATCAAATGAAATAATTATGCATTTCCGAGATTTAAAATATGCTACACTTATAGAAGTAAATAAAACAAAATATCTAAGATTTAAACGTGCCTGTATTTCTGTAATTTTTCTTGTAATTTTTTTGTAATTTTCTTTTGCAAACACTTGTCTCAAATACATTTTTAATTACTTAACAAAATTTTATTTAGATTACTATGTATACATTTATATACATTTTAGAATTTTGACTAAAATTAAAATGATTGATATAACCAAGATCAAGCAATATAATATATATAGTCATGGAAAAAGTTTGTGAATAAATAATAGAATGCTGCTGCGGAGAAAAGTAACGCGTGACATTTTAGAAATTTAACCACTTCACAGGGATAGCTTACTTTAGATTCATGTCTCAGAGAAATCTACAACAGCATTATAAAAATATATATACCGTGATATTACATTGAACACATATATAGCTACTAGTATGTACCTATAGTGTTATTTTTTTATTTTTTATGAAAATCTGTATGAAGATTCATACAATCTTCATATTATATGAAGATTGCATGAGTGATTTTTACTGAACTTTTTATACTATTTCCATAGCCTGGATCGTTTTTTGAGTCAGTGTCGCATTTTAGGCAAAATACTTTATTTCCGGAAATATGGTCATGAAAATATGAAGTTGGATGATTTCATGTTATCATAAAGGTGATGCCGTGTGTGGCTCGTGGTTTGGTACTTTAGTTGGTTGGTCAAAATAATGTTGTTTTATGAATTAGAATAAATAAATAAATAAATATTTCTGACACTCACACACCATTATCTACCCCAAATTAAGTTTCTTAAAGAACTTGTGTTATGGATACTAGATAACTGATATATTTAAGAAATATATAAATATACATATTGAATAAGTACATATTTTTATTAGAATAAACTTAAATAAACATATAAACATCCATGACTTGACGGCTAATATCTCTGTGTTGATCACACAAATATCCGCCGCCGCCGGGATTCGAACCCAGGACCTCTGGCATAAAAGGGAATGTATGTTACCGCTACACCAGCCGATCGTCAAAGTATGTTACAATATACTTATTATGTCAAATAATAAAATAATAAAATCCCTAGACATATAAATCTCGACTTCTTAATCTAAACATAAACATGTTGTAAATCTGCTGGACGTTAACCTTAACGTTCTTTATACTAATTATGTTAAATATTGTAAACATTTGTTGAAATCAATTGTTAATCTATATAAAAAAGTAAACGTATTGTTAATCTGCTGGACGTTAAGGTTACTGCTTATGTAGAATAAAAAATATAATTCACAGGTTTACCTGTAGTCAGTCAGTAGTAGATGCTGAGAATTAAAATTGTAACAAGGAGTCAAAATATCCAAAAATAAACAATACAACTTAAATTTTTATTAACACCTGTTTTTTGGGTGCATCTTTATTTTCATTTGAATTTTTGCGGTTCCAATATTACTTATTATTCGTTACTTATGAATTAGCGTGTTCCTCTTATGAGCTAAGAAGTAAATTGCACCCTAGTATTTAATTTATAGTTTTAAGATACATAACATGCGAATCTTTATCGAGACTTCAGATTTTAAGAAGGCCTTTGTTCTTAGATTTAGTAGCTGTGGGTTTTATGTAATTGTGAAAATCCTGCCCGATACCGTCCTGAAATTATCCTATAGGAGCGTTTTATCCACGAAAGTGCCTTTTCCCTACTAAACTTATCAGTAGTTGTTGTGTGAAAATATAATCAAAATAATCTAAAAAAAATTCACAATTAAAGCACCAGTTCTTGCGGGTTCACTTAGAAATAAACCTAAATATTTTTACGTACATTCACGCCTAAAATAACTGTATCCCTATTGGGATACAGTTATTTTACACACATATTTGACTAATTTCGAGGCGTTATAACGATGGAGAGAGACTATTGCAGTGACAGAGGGTCAACATATCGCCGACAAAAAAAACCTCTCATTAAACCTCTGTCCCTAAACTGACTTTACAGTATGCCCGGGATGAATAGCAGCTGGCACATTCTATGTTTTTCCTTTGCTCCCAGTCCAGCATGGAAGACTAAATATTTTTATAAATATAAAAATGTCATGTTTCAAAACCTGTACTTCAGGTTTTCTCCGACTTTTGTGCCTAATTTCAAATCCATCTAAAGCGCTTTCAGTGTTAAAAAATATTAACAACCATTCATAAATCCTAACAAAGTTCCACGTTTCAAACAAAAGTATAATAAGATTTTAAGAACTAAAATGCTGGACATTTCTCAACTTGAAACGTTGTAGTTAATCCATTTTATAAGAAAAGTTATCTTTGTAGCTCAAGGAAAAGTTCGGACATTTTTTGAGGATAAAAATTTTTGCTTGAATTTAAATGAAAGTTAGCATTCAGGTTAAGATTAGCAGACGAGCTACCTTTTATCCTTATGAAGAATTTTTTTTTTTTTTGGTATTTCGCTTATATTTTTGGGCGTTGTCATATATTTGTATATTAATTATAATATATATTTATTGTCATGTAATATTGTCTTAAGTTTTCGCGATTCATACTATTAAATAAAACACTTTTTAACCGGATTTATCGCCGTGACCACGGGGTCTGAAAAGACACCGAAACGTCGAGTCAAAATTTAAAATGTAAATATACGCGATAAATCCGGTTAAAAAGTGTTTTATTGTCATGTACTGATAGCCAAGATTAGATAAAAGTGTTTATAATCTGTCTCTGTTGGGCATCTTAATTAGAATTTTCAGAAAAAAGACACAATGTTTTTGTTATTGTAACACATTTCTTGTATCATAATCGAGAAAAGAACTGTATTCAACAAGAAAAGTTAGTTAGGATATTTTGTCAGACACAAATGATCTCTGATTTTAAATATATGTTTTGTTCGTTTAGGGCAGCTTAGAATAGCCATACCTCCCCTGGACAAACGTGTCGTAAAAGCACCTAATCTCAGTGACCCCTGCTTGTGATAGGATCCCGTCGGGGTCCGACTAGCGCTAACTACCACCTTTCTGTCGCCGCCAAATATTATAGCTCCGCCGGAGATCTTTTCCGGTAATATTTTATGAAAAGCCAGTTCTTTCCTAAGCCACGGCCTTATGATATCATCTTCGACCTTATCCTCACATACTTTCAGGTGAAATTTAAGTCAAACGCGGGCTTAATCTTTATTAAAAAATACAATTTTATTTAGGCTAGTGAAGATATTTTTTTATCCTAAAGGCCTCATGGTGTAGTCAGTTTTTTGAATTTCTCTCTGTCTTCTGCTAGTGTAAAAAGCAGCTGTTCCATAGTCTTGGACCTTGGTACATACTAATCCATTCCTTGAAACTTTTCTTAGCCATGAAATTCTCAGTAGTTGGTATCTTTTATGACGTAGTAGGTATAATGCAAATATACTACCAACCACGGGTTTATTCTCCAATAAATTAAATTTTAGAATAACAAACAAAAACTTCAAAAAGCAATGGCAAATGGTACGAAATCATTTGAAAACCTGTTATTCGAAAGCCCTCTAAACTTCTACTCCTAACTTATTTCTCGCCCGTAGCCCTTTTTTGTTTCCACATGCTTGCATATTTACATACGTGTAACGAGTTAGATTGTTTACTTTCTTACACAAATACGTTACATGTGCTTAACGTCAAAAACTGAAACATTTCGTTGTGGTAAATTCATTTGTTTGCGTGTAATCCTATGTTGCCGCTACGAACGCTACAATTTTCAAATGGAATATATTACCGTGAGAATGTATTTCAGTTTTTATGCGACTACGTGTGCGGCTTTTTGGCTATAAATTATCAAGTTTACGTCGTCTTGCTTGTAGGAAATTTACAATTGGGGCGAATCTAACCTGGTCAAATTCAACGCCTCCAAAACACAAGCGTGTCTATTCTCCGCAAAAAAGAGCACCTTTACTCTTACGCCCACTTTCCAGAATGTATCTGTTCCCATCACCGATCAACTAGGGCTTTTGGGCGTCACTATAACGTCCAAATTAAACTTCGGACAACAAATTGAGTCTATGGCAAAAACGGCTTCCAAAAAATTGGGTATCATCTCGAAGGTCCGGCGGTACTTCAGCCCTGAACGGCTCCTCAACTTATACACAGCCCAAGTGAGGTCTTGCATGGAGTACTGTAGTCACCTTTGGGATGGTTCTGCCAAATACCAGCTCGAAGCGCTAGACTCTGTTGACCGAAGAGCCCGAAAACTCATAAATAACAACAACCTTACAAATAAAAAATTGCAGACGCTGGAGCATCGTCGTAAGGTTGCTTGTTTGACAGTATTTTATCGGCTACATTTTGGTGAGTGTGCGAGTGCTCTTTTTGACCAAATTGAACCCACCCCTTTTTACCACCGGACTACCAGACGCAGACAGAACTTCCATCCGTATATAGTGGATATACCAAGAAGTCGAACAAAACGCTTCGATAGTTCCTTTTTGGTACGGATTGCCAAGGTGTGGAACAATCTGCCTGCGTCTGTTTTTCCTGACCACTACAGTCCTGGAACTTTTAAGTGTCGAGTGAATAGGTTTCTCGTGGATGGACGTGTAACACCATAGTCTTCATGCGCACTTTCCATCAGGTGGCATGGAAGACAAACGTCCTATCCTTACAATATAAAAAAATAAAAAAAAGTAATAACTTTATTTTAATAATGTTTATGTTGTGCACCAGTATTGTCTTAAATATCCATGAACATGCATAAATGCCAAATCTGCTGCAAATATTTTGCTTTGCCGTCTACCTTTTCAAAAATTTACACGTTCCTATAAGTTTATTGATTTAACTAGCCACCGCGCGCGGTTTTTCCCGCGTAACTTTTGATCTCGTGGGAATTTCGGGATAAAGTATAGCCTATAACCTTCCTCAAGAGTTGGGCTATCAAAAATCCCATTTTTCAAATCCCACTTGTAGATTCTGAGATTAGCGCGTTCAAACAAACAAACAAACTCTTCAGCTCTTATATATTAGTATAGATTGTACATACAATATCTACACGTGTTTTCGACTTGTTATATCATATATTTTATGGGTTTCACGTTTTGATGATTTGAAGATAGCATAAGTAAATTATTCACTCAGGATTTTTCTATTTTCCAATGTAGCCTACTCTGATATATGATTAATCAAATAATCAAATAAATTTTATACATACTATGCCAAAATATTACTACTACATACAGGGTTAATTTTAATTACCGCATCACGTCTTGCAGGCAGCCTTTCTACATCAATCCCAACAACATTTGTTCTAGTTATAAGTCATAAATTATTTTTATATCAAACTCAAACTCAACTCAAACTCAAATATTCTTTATTTCGTAAGTATTTAAATACATTTGAAATAAGTCAAACAATTTACAAATTGAACTGAATCTACCACCACTTCGGAAAGTCGATCTGTTGAGGAAAAGTAGCAAGAAACTCAACAGCAATCATCTTTTAAAAATAAGAGAAAAAAAATACACAATAACAATTTACAGCCAGGGAATCCCATCTTCTTGCATCCGGATATCTTATAGTAAACCTATAAGATATCCGTTCACATAACACTTATCCTTAAATCTATCGAAGGGTTAATCTTAAATATTTTGGAATTTTATTATAAAATAAAGCGTACACATTGACCCATGAACGAGTTGATCTTCTGAGTCTACTATTATATTTATACAATAGGCAGTCAAGTATTAGACAGAAACGTAGACATAGATAAAGAGGTAAAGATATACCACTCGCTTGCTCTCGATTGCAAAAAAATCGTCGAAAATAATTGCTAGTGAAATTTGACAGTTACAATCGGCGCGGCCGTCTTTAGTAAAACTTGATTTTTAATCGATACAAGTGGCTTAGAATAAATATAAATACTTTGTGATGTAGACAATAAAATAAGGAATAAAATAACGTTGTGTTATTTATCAAACGTCATGTGTATAATATTTGATTTGAGGCTTAGTTAAGGTCGAGCATATTTTTCCGGTTTTAGTCAAATAAATTGAAATAGAGAAAAAAAATGCGCGATAGGTATATAATTTTATGTCATTTTTAATTTTTATATTTTAACTGTTTAAAATAAAACAACAATTAATTCGATAGTAAAATCTTTATAAAAACAATATTGAATCCTGCGAGCATATAACACAAAGTGGCGACTTGAAACTTCACTTCGTATTTTTTAAAGGAAATTTGTTTTCTAATTTAGCCATTTTACGTTTCAATGATGGATAAATTCATTGTCTATGGTTTAAAATATTTTTAGGTGAACCTTACATACTACAATAGAGTTCTGAGTCGTTTAATTAAAAATCAAATTTGGCAACGATTGTTGCCCAGAGCAAAGTTGGAGAATTTGGATTGGAAACGATCGTTGCCATAAGAAAGCGAGTGGATAGAAGCAGAGATAGACGTAGCGATATATGTGAGAGTGAATACAGATAATGTGGATGGAGATGAGGATAGTCGTGAACAAAGACACTTGGACAAATTTATAATCAGTTTTATTATAAATGTAATTATTATTGACTAATACTTTCTTATTAAAATTTATCATTTAAATATTCATTCACCGTGTAGTAGCACTTTGTCAGTAAAAGTTGTTTTAATTAATGTATAAAATGTTTATCTCTTTCTTCATTGCGTATGTGTGTAGGAAGATAATTGTACAATTTAATAGAAGATGACTGATGGCCAGTTGAGTGTATATTTAGTCGGGATGTTGGCTGAATTAGTTTGTTTTTCCTAGAGGGTCTGAGCTGATATTTGCTAGGTACATTTTCTCTTTTTTGTAGAAATCGGGATATTTTCGGAAAAATTTACAAATTTCTAAAATGTATATGTAAGGGACGGACGGTAAGAATTTTATGGTTTTTAAAATAGGATTTACAGCTGTCAGTATTTTCGATATTTGACAATATTCTAATTAATCTTTTTTGCGCTATAAAAACAGCGGTGGCATTGACACTATTTCCCCAGAGGATAACGCCATAGGTAAGCCAAGAGTAAGCATAGGCATAGTAAGCTATTAGTGCTGTTTTAAAGTTAGTCGATTTTTTTACTTTACGGAGCGCATATGCCAATCTAGCTAGTTTTAGTCTGACTGTATCAACGTGAGTTTTCCAATTTATGTTTGAATCTATGTTAAGTCCGTATAGGGTGAATACGCTTACTTTTTCGATTATTGTATGTATTTACCATCCTGTACTATTATTAAGAGGCCTGAAATAAATGATTTATTATTATATTATTAAATCTAACATTTTAAATAAATACATACTATACGTGTATGTAACATGTCTGTCGGTAGTTACACTTATTTTTTTTTCGTTTCTTTTTTATAAAATATGGATGGGACGTTTGTCTTCCATGACACCTGATGTTAAGTGAACTGAAGATTCCTTTATTATATTCTTTTTCTTTTGTTGTTTAGTTAGTGTTATTATTCCGGTGTACATATGAATGGTGACTGTGTTTAGTAGTAGGCAAAAGCAGTAATACATATATTTTTATTATTCCATTTATTTACGCATTTATATTTATTTTTTATCTTACATGGCTAAAGTTATTTTTGATTTTAATGACAGTTATTTCTCTTGCTCATCCTCTTCATGTATTTTTACTAGTGCAGACAATTCTTTCTCACCCACACTGACTTTGCATGATCTCTCTGTAATATCCGACAATAACTCATCCAACTTAAATATTGTTCATAAAAATGCTGTATGTATCCAAGCCCACTACTCAGACCTTCTTGCTTCCTTTAGCGTTTCCACTGTAGATGCATTGCTTATATCACGGATATTATCACGGATGATGCTACCAAGAAATTACAAAGTTATTGATACGGCGGCTATACAACGTGATGCCAAAACCATTGATTAGAGCGTTGTTATACTAGCGTTATGATTGATGACAAAGTAATTCTTTTCAATACTTCGATCTTGCAGTTATTCGATCGCCATGGACCAATCAAAAAAGTTAAACTCAAATACAATCCTGCACCCTAGCTTACGGATTGCATTAAACAAAAAATGGCTAGGAGAGATAAGTCCAAAAGACTTTTTAAACCTCTGAATTCAACTTTGACAAATACAAACGTCTCAGAAATTTATGCAATAGTTTATATCGGGATGCAAAGAGAAAATACTTTTTTGATTCTTTGGTCAACCGTGGTTCTGCACAAGTTTGGAAATTCCTTAAATCCGTCGGCATCGGCAAAACTCATCTATGAACTATGAACAACCATTTCTCCCTACCTCCTGTAACTTTATCTAATAATGTCAAATAGAATAGAATAGAAAATTATTTATTTGCGTACCACAACATATTTACAGTAATAAATAAAACTTATGAACAAAAAAAAATAACATTAAAAAAAAAACTTAAGGAAACACAATACATATTAAAAAAGTTATAAAAATAGTTAATGAAATACATTTATAGAATAAAGGAAAGTTATGTTGCAGCAGCACAAAAAGGCCATGGCTCAGTGCATTGATTTGCTCTATAGAGCAAGGCACTGATAATTCTGCCATTGCCTGACGAAGGTTGCACTAGTTAAAAAAGAAATCTGTTAACGAAATACATGAAATAAACACGTATAGTGGTGAGTCTGAAATATATAAATAATTTGTGTAGCTGTTTAGTTTATATGATTGCAGTGTTATGTTTGGGTGAGTTTGAATAAGTGGGAAAGTGAATATTTTTGCATACCTAATAATGGTGATCAAACAGATGTGAAGCCTGAGAAATAAGCAACGACCTGTCGCCGTTACACCGCAAAATCCGCTGATGAATAGCCATTTGGAATACCTAACAACTGTTTGTTCAGTAGGAACATTTTAAAGCTTTTTTTAAACGTAAATTTAGATGTTAAATGGCGTATAGGTGGAGGTATATTGTTCCAGCATTTAGTGGCCAGATAGCGGAAACTGCCGGTGAATGCGACAGTTTTGTGAGAATGGAACTCTAATGGCATGCGACAAATCCAATACCTTGAGTCATCAGTCGAGACTGCAATTAACATATTTTCCTTTCTCATTTTCAGCCGTTTCTTCAGATAAAGTCTAGAAATTTATCCTCTCTATTTCCTCAGCTGGGCTTGGTGATGACAATTTGTGCTCTAGAATGATGCAATTAATTTCAATCTGGGTCGAATAAGTGACTGGGTAAAGTCTTTTGGTTTTCTAGTTAACCCCAAAAAGTCGCAAACAATAATAATTGGTAGCCGGTATATTCGTAATTGTCTTGACTTTGCTGTTGTACCTCCCATCACTTTGAACAATGTTGTGATTGGTTTCACTGACATGGCTAAAAACTTGGGAGTCATTCTTGATTCAAACTTCTCATGGAACGCGAATGTCAGTGAAATCAGTCGCAAAGTCCACTACACATTGCACTCACTTAAGAACTTGCAAAGCTTTTTGCCTTTTCAGACAAAAGGTTCTCTTGCCCAGTCGCTGGTTCTTCATATCCTGGACTGTACCGATTCCTTTTATCTGGATTCCACGGAGGAGCAAATTAGAGCGTTTGCTAAATCTTTTTTTCGTTTCATATTTGGACTCAAAAAATTAGATCACATCACCGAATTTCGAAAGCTACTCCGTTGACTTCCAATACGATACTGACGAAACCTTAGAATCCTGTGTCTTCTTTTCAATATCCTATTTAATCCGCTTACCTATCTACGTAAAAGGTTTTCTTTCACTCACTGTCAGGATACGCCATGTAGAGAACATGTGCGCACTCTTCTACACATGCCCATTCATAAAACTGACATGTTCTATGTTTTTTTGTTTTTGTTTATGTTGTTCATGCTTGTCCCCACCAGCTGCTACAAGTTTTTATACAAATATTATTTAAAAGCTCTTATAGTCGTATTGCTTGTTTTGTACTTTTTAGTTGAAACTTACTGTATTCAGCAGGCGGGTTTCTATTTTTTGTAATTACTTTTTATTTATTTTTATTTAGCTTATAAAATAATTTTAACTTAGCTCATTTTTCAGTTATTACCGAACTGGTTTGTTACCCGCGCCACCCGCATTGGATCGTTTGTTGCTTAGGCCCGTATTGTGGCCAAAAAGCGCGGATACGAACGTATGAAACTTACGCACGCTGACTCGCTAACTCCGGTCGCGCTAGGCTTCCGCCGTAGTCGCCGCAGTGTGGACACTACTGTATGGTTTCATATGTTTGATATGTGTCCGTCGTCGCCACCATCTTAGGCTCGCAGTATGGACGCACACTAACTGAAGATAGCAACAGCAACAATGCAAAGTCAATCAATCAATTCTTGTAGTTTTCGCAACCAGAATGCAAAGTCTGAATGCTTTTGAGAAATGATTGACTGCTTTCATAACTGTCACCTTGACGTTTGTCCGCCCAGTCATTTGTGACATCAGGACCTTCAAAAAAACATTTAAGTTGCGTTGAAATAATGGTTACGAAAAGATAATGATTAATTTAGGATAATAATGACTTTTTCAACATTTAATACGTTTCATACCCCTATACACTTTTAGTTATTAGCATTAAGTATTAAAGTTTTAAATCATATTGAAACTTATCAGTTTAATCTTTTTATTTATGTCTTTCGAAGTGCAAAAGGTTACGCGATCATTTATCGAGTATATTGTATCCAATTTCTGAGTCCAATTTCTAGTCGAGCGTCTAAAGAAACAAAACTTACAAGTTCTCTCGAATAAAAGCTATTACTAACATAAGCACGCGCGATACCTTAAACTACAACACATGTTATTTTGACACTTGAAGTTATCAAATTAATACAATATATGTTTGTCATACAGGGATATTTTTTAGACACTTTTTGCAGAAAATTTTTTTGCAGAAAAAGCTATGTATTTTTTACAAGGAAATAAATATATTCGCTAATGTCTTATGCAAAAAGCAAAACTCTAAACTAGGAATGAATACCATTAAAATAAAGACGACTACGCTCTACTACAAAACATCTTGTAGTACTACTTCGTAGTATTGCCAATGAAATGCCGGGGGGTAGTAGCTATTTTCATCAACAGAGACTACCTTTGTAAAAAAGTTTGTGGTGCCCTATGTTTTTTTTTGTACTAGTCGGTACTAAAAAAAATGTAGGTATGTTTATATCGTATCAAAGATAAAAGCATTTAAATCTGGCTGATGACTAAAAACAATCCTGTATATTGTTTGCAGCCGTTAAAAACCAAATTTCGTTGTCTAGGTACATAGTTAACACAAAGTGGATACGTAAAATAAATGAAACTTGAGTCAAATTTTTCATTATGTGAACTATGACGTATTTTTATTAAATCTTAAATAAAATAAGCATGATGCTGTATCAAAATAAAAATATCAGGGTTAGTAAACAATACTTACCTTTTAGTTTTCCCACCACTGAACTTTATAACAATTATCGCGGTTATTTTCACTATAATTTAAAGAACTTATGGGATTCTTACCACGATTTCTGATTTTTATTTCACGCGTCCGAAATTCAATGCTGTTACAATCACCATGATGACAAAATAAAAATCGGAAATCATTGTAAGAATCCCGTGAATTCATTAAATTATAGTTTATAAAATTTGCAAAAATACCTACAAATATTTATCAAGAGTGTTTTACTTTAAACCACCATATTAATATTATTTTTTGAATAAACTATGTTTATAAACGTTACTACATATGTATGCAAAACATATCCTGAATATGTAACACACCTATTTAACTTATTGTTGCCTTTGTTACCGAACTACTTAGCATTATTATTTGAACCTTAAATTCTAGGCTATTATATTTTTTGTAAACAATAATAAAATAAAAAAGAAAACTTCACAGTATCGCGATTTTTGTGAAGGATTATTATTTCAACGTTAAACCAAAAAGATTAGCAATATTTTTATAACTAGGAGTTAAAATTAAAATAAAATAAATAAATATTTCTGACACTCACCTGACGATCACTTTGGCGATGACGTAACACTGTCTGCCTCAGACGCCAGTGGTTGCGGGTTCGATTTCCGCACGGAACAAGAAAAAAAAATGTTCCGGGTCTGGGTGTTTATCTATGTACATGTATTTATATTCTAGGTTCCCCCCTAGTTCGCTACATGGTATCCCATATCACAAGCTCTGCTTAGTTTGGGGCCTTATAGTTGGTGTGATTGTCTGGGGATTTTATTATTATTATTTATTATTTATAAACGTCCATGACTTGACGACTAATATCTGTGTTCATCACACAAATATCCGTCGCCGCCGGGATTCGAACTCAGGACCTCTGGCATAGAAGGCAATGTACGTTACCCCTACACCAGCCGGTCGTCATTAAAATTAAAATTAAAAAAACATTTTCAAACAGACATCCAACTATGTGGACCCACAGTAAGCTTATAGCTTATGCTAATAAACACCTAAACCCGAATGAGTTTCAAATGTTCGTTTTCCTGAGAGGTATCTACATCGATGTAAAAAATGAAAACATTTGAAGTATAATTAAGTAGTACGAGTTTCCTTTGTGAAGTAAATAATACATATAATCTCAAATGGAAGCTTAAGGTTTTCTGCTAGGTTCAGCAATTTACATTTATGTTATCTTGAATCGATCCTCTACATGTTAATTAAATGTTAAAAAGTAACGGTGTTTCTTCCAAACGTTCACTTAACATTGTGCTGGCTTAATGCCAAAAACTAGTTAATATTTAAGAATATTTGAAGCAATAATTATGTAAATTTATACCACACATTCCACAAGAAACTGTAACACTTTTTTTTAGTACCTCTCAATCCCGTTCGATTGATAGTTTTGGAGAGTGTAGAGCGCCCTTAATTCGGTTTTTGTAATCTCTCGGTCAGAGTGAGTGAACTGGGATGTCGAAGCTTATAAATACTCTTTGCGCTCTGTCATCCATCTTTTTGGTTCGAGTCTTGCTTGAGTTCGCAAGGACAGTTGTCGGCGATAATATACTTATTTTAACTATGCCTTGAGGCATTAGTTTGTATCTGTAGAAGATGTTTGGAGGTTAATTGGTAAGTTTTCTTTCGTGGCATATCGATTTTTGTGCTGAGTTAAATCAGCCATCTTGACAAAATATATCCCTTTGTCTGTTCTTTTCAGGTCCACCACGGGATGTCTTAATCCCTTAATATCTTGTGTGAAGTGAATTACTTCTCACAGAAACCCAACGTTGTTGGTATGTATCACCTTGGGCATCTTCCACGTGACCATATTTTCCGTATTGTGGTGCTGTAGCGTCATATGCTAATTACATGTGTTTTGTTACAGGGTTTTTTTTTTATGGTTACTCTTTTTTCTCACACTCCGACTTTGCATTTTCACCATTCTATTTCTACGCCCCGGAATGACATCAGCATTGAGACGAGAGACACGATAATTTAAGCTCGTCCATGACGACAGCTATTTAATAAACCAAAGCCTTCTACCAACCTCAAGATCCAAGTTCCAAGGTATTATATCTTAATGTAAAATGTATTAGCTTAAACTTAGCTGTACCATATCTGGTACTATCAATGTAAATCCGTGGTTTCTCAATATAACTGTGCTCCATACTTTTGTGTTTGATTTCATAGCGTGTCTGTGTTCTCGTTTGTGTGTTGAGAGGAGCTGGCGCCCATTATATATATAAATTTTGTTCCCTCTCACACCTCTGAGTAGGCCATCCCACGTCCCGAGGAAGAGCTAGCCTCGCTACCATCTAGGAGCTTTCCATCTGCTCTGGGGTTAATTCGGCCTGGTGGCAAGTGACTACTAGCTACCGTGCCCTCACCCACCAAGAAAGTAGGTTACAAAGCTTGGTGGTAGGATCCCTTCTGGGTCCGCCTGGCTAGCGAACACCCATTATATAAAGTCTGCCGCCAAATGTTACCGCTCCGGCGGTAATGTGTTCCGGCAATATTTTATAAAGAGCCAGTTCCTTCCTAAACCCGTGTGCTTTCATCTTCGACCTCATCGTCACTTACCATCAGGTGAGATTGAGGTCAAACGCGGGTTTAGTCACATATAAAAGAAAAAAAAAAGAAGCATAAAAAATATCTGAATATAGGTATATTCTTGTAAAATCCATTACAAAATTAAAATTTATATTTCAAAACTTGTATCTATAATGACGCCAGAGATCTTAATCAAATCTTCTCTGCTCCAGAATACAATTTCTCGTAGAACTATTGGATGTTACCAATGTCAAAATCATTTATGAACCTATCAATCTTAGAGCTAACCAGAACAGGAAATAGATTTTGGAATTGCCAACAAATTATGTCCATTACTTTTTTTTTTCTTACTTAGATATCTCATTTCGTTGATACACTTTCATTTCATATTTAGATATATTCTTAAGCCATATTTTTATTCTTTCTAAATTTAAATATTTAAATTTTGGGTGACTATTCATTTTTTCTAATTCAATTATAATATATATCACATAGTACTTCAAAATAAAATTTACTACTTGTCGTTTCCGAGAAGTTTTAAGACTTTCAATAAACGCGAATAGTCCGCAAAATTAATATAAATGCGATGCTTAGGGAAGATATAAAAAAGTGGTGAAAATCCCGTATTTCCAGGGCTGTCGTGTCTTGATGAGGGTTGAGTGTAAATCCTTCTTATATTTCGTTGACAGTTTAATGCAGACTTGTTTTCCAAGGTCCCGGTCGATGGACGACGATAGAATTTCATTACGGAGCCCGCATGGCATAGCTCCATAAAAAATATCGTGAAAATACACCTTTTTATTTTCACAAGCTCTTTGCTTCGTAAATAATAAATGCTCCTTTAATATTAACACCTTCTTATCAAACCGATTTTTTGTTTACAAAGCCCAAGTTCACATAGATAATGTGGTTTAATAAGCATTCAATGTACATATTGAAATTTGAAAAATCTTTTGAAAAGTCTGCTGTAAAGAATAAGAATTATGAATTTTAGTAACTATTGAATTTTTCAGGCATATCTGAAAAAAAAAACTTGAAACTTTTTTTGTGTGGTATGTAAAACTTCAAAATTATTGTACTATCACGTTCATTTTATTTCTATAATAAGTAGCTAATTCAGCTATATTGCTCTTTTATTGTATGGCCCTGAATAACATATTTTTTATTTAATTAATCATTTAGTAATAAAGTCAAGCTCCGTTTATCATCTACTGATCAATAATAATGATCTATATGTAAGTATAGTATAGATTAGTAACTTGTTGATTTGTTTTTTAAAAACAAAGGATGTCTTAAATATTTATTTGTTTTGTGGGTTCTAAGCCATTAATTAGAGTATTCCACAAAACTGCTGTATGAATAGTGAAAGATGTACTTATGAAGCAATCGTAAGAGTGATGAGTGAATTTCATCGTGAATACTCGTGTAGAAACTTAATACCCACCTTGAGGTCTATTGTCATCAAAATCTTTTTTATACCTAGTTTACAATAGATTTGTTATTGTTATAAAAGTCTAGGCGTTTACTGTCCTAGGCTGATAAAACTTAATGTATACCTCAATCTCACCGATAGTTTATTAAAATGAGTTCGAAGACAGTACATAGGTTTTTGAAGAGACGGACATTTTATAAAACTCTGCGGAAACAAATCACCGTTAGTGTGACGATATTTGGACTTTGCAAAGTAAGCTCACAAGGGTAGATAAATACTTTGCCAATAAAAAGTTTCGCTGAAAACCAAACATTATTTATCTAGAATATACTTTTTGCTCGAAAGGTTTTCAATCAATTTTAGAACCATACCTTACCAACATTGACTTCAAACTCATTCCCAAAAAATATATTTTTCATCATAAATATTAGATGCCATTTTGAGCCGGATATAAATCGTAATAATGATTGGAATTGGCAGCAAATAAAATGATTGATATACTCCTCCGTATGTATATTAAAAGCAATACGCTGAGGTCTTTTGTTCTAATCTACGCATTCAAACGGCAAAGGTCATACATAAAATAAACTTATCTGTTTTATACCATAAAATTTGCATTAAAAATATATGGGCGTCGTGAAGCCACCACTCTATGAATATGGGCATCGTTTGCATTTTAACCCCTTTATAAAGTGTCATTAGTTTTAACTTTTACGAGGTGTGAAGCCGTCTGTTCACAAGTAACGTCCCGGAGTTGAACCCTTAACTTTTATATAACTTGCCATTATGAAACCCAATATTGTGTAGATTAGAGCTTAATTTTCATTTCTTGTGAGATAATACGTTTGTTAAGGGCACTTTATAAAACATATAAACTTAATCACCGAAATATCTCACCACTATGAAAGCGTCTGTTCCAAGTGATTCAGTTTTGATCTATTCAAAATTGATTTTTTTTTATTCATCATAAGACGATCGAATGGCCGCTTGATGACGTCACAATTTTGTACTTGGCTTTAAAGTGTTGATAGTTGAATAAGATTAGAGTGAGAGACAAACAAAGCCGGCGGAAAAAATCTCTTGGCACTCTTTTTCAGTCAGAATTATACAAATTAATACAAATAGGTACAGTACAAATTGACCAACGCATGAAAAAAAAACACAAGACAGCTAATAATTGTGAGAGCAATGTCATGCCACAACCAAATTGCTAACATTCTAACAGATTTGAAATTATGCAAAGAGAATGGGTTTTTTTATGGGCTAACGGTGGGTTTCAATATCGAATCTCAATCTAAAATCCATTTTTTTTCATACAAAAACAAATCAGGAGTTTAGTTGTCATGGCAACGCCCATACTTTTTAATTGTTTACCAAGAAGAATTTTGGATAAAGATATAATATTGAAACCCACCATAAGCCCGCGATTATACTCGCGTGGTGTTAAGTGAAGATGAGATCCAACATTTAACGCATGAACAGTCAACTAGTTGAAGGGTACCCTGATAAGGCCAAAGTCATTATTGTAATGCATTAAATTAAGTCTTTCATTAAAATAATAAATCGTGAAAACTTAAGACAATATTACAATAAATTCCTTTCATCTATGTTGTATAACTTTTAATTGAAAAAGTATTACAATTATATTAATAAATTCGTCTATATATTTCTGAGAAAATATTTATATTTTTAAAAGTTGCTAAAGAATAATCTCAAAAACTACTGGATCGATTTGAATGTACTAATACACACGCAATACCAAAGCGCTGTGCGAGCTATCTAAAAAAATATCTTCTTTTGAACCAGATATATCACGCCAGTCGCCTGGGCTACAGGACCTGCAAAGACACCAAAACATCGTATTTAAAAGTAAAATATAATTATACGCAATAATTACGAAAAAAACTAAAGTAGCATATTTCTCCATGAAACAAGAAAATATCAAAAGGCTCATTTCATCAAAAAAATTCCAGGTTATTTATTTAAACGACATCATTTGAACCTGATTTTATCTCTGCTACACCTGACAAAAGGAAATTCGACTTTAAATTACTTTCTGAGTTTAATTTATTAATCTTATTTGCATAACGGCAGAATCTCAGATGTCTGAATCCTGATAAAGATAAGGGTAATTGTTTTGGGAGTGAAATTTGCTATTCAGAAGAAAAAAAGGCTTCTTGTTACTTTTTACTGACTTTTGTTTATCTAATTTCATTGTTAAGCAAGATGTTTGAATGGGTTGAGAAAGTTTTATTTTGAAATAAATTTATGGGAGTTTAGAAGATTTGCTTTTTTTGCTTTCTAATCCCTGGATTAACATTTGCAAAAAGGTGTTGACATTTTGCCGATCGACCTCGTTGAGTTCTGCCTAGAATGTCATTATTACTGTTTGTATTGAATCAACAATTTTAAAGCTTTTCTAGAGGTGTCTTTGATCTTAGTTTCTCTCGCGTCTCTTAAATAAGAATAAACCCTACTTTTAGCCATTTTAAAATAAAAACAATATACTTTATGAGATACCTTTTAACAATTACGTCTTCAGAAAAAATGTTTCTTCAGTTTTGTCCTTTGTAAACTTTTTACAGATTTTTTGTTGTGGATTATCAGTTCAAACGAATGTGGTAAAATGCCACAAATCGAAGATATTACACTAAGTTTTTTCTAACAAAAAGGAACAATAAATTTCAAAGGTGATTATTATTTAAAATTGTGTTTTATAATCTAATAGTTACAAATTTAATTTAATTTCAAACATATAATTACACCCTTCACTTTCAAAACATTAATTTAGGTACAGATTATTCTTATGTATTACGAATTCTTATGCAAAGTACACAAATTACAAAGTAATACTTCAAAAAAGTACACCATATGATTTTGTCATTAAGATATCTCCTTGGTGTTTCATTCACCCTCAACGCAGGGAATGATTATTTCGTTTTAACCTAATCTTTTTTTGAAAATCAAAACAACGAATGATAATAATCGTAAAATCAAAACATTTTTTTACTTTACAATACTTTAGAGTGAGTACTCAATTTTCGGAAAGTGAATTACATCGTTCCAATTTCCATTTTGGAAGTGTGGGATTAGAGCCGGTGCCGAATTCAGACCAAATCCCGAGATTGATGTGATATCGGAAAATAGATTCCTGAACACTTTTCTCTTTAAGAAAGATTTGATACTTGAATCAAGGAAATTGATGTCGAGATATTTTAAAAATGTACAAAAATGATATTAGAAGAATTCATTTCCATAGCTACAACAACATTTTCCGTGTATCAAATGCCTCTTAACTATTCATAAATCTCTTTAGAAAATTGCATGAACGAAGTATTCCATATTTTTATCATATTATGCTACAATGTATCCAGGTAACAATGGCTTATTCATAACTTAACAAGTAGTTTTCCTTTGTTCGTTTTTACATTATATTATATTTCACAAATTAATAATATTGATATTTTCATAACATTAATTTAATATGTTTATGCATTGAGATATTATTACTAGATACGTATAGAGAAGACATCCCATAAAATAAAAAAAATTCCGCCTCGAGATAGGGCTTTCTGTCCTAACTACTCGGATAAGTTCGTGTGCGCTTGTCCCAACAATTAAATACGTTTGTGTTTTCTGTTCAATATTTTTCAAATATGCCTTTATGTGCTGAGGTACTGTTTTAACAGTACCCGAAATACAAATAAATTCCAAGGAGTCACTTTTCACGTGTTAATACACCTAAACTATCTATTTAACAAGCAATTTGCATTTATTTCACCAAGTCACTATGTTTTTTTCGAATTGCATGGAGTAAAAAAAATATAAATTTTGGGCAGAAGGGACTCTGCTAACGGATTTATATTTTGGGTACAGTTTAATTGAGGATTTCGTTATCCAAGAAAAAATGCTTAAAAAATACTTAACATATTAGTTCCGAAATTGCTTTGAAAGTTTTCCAGCAAAATATCTAAACTTACCATTTTCCCCAAAAATTAATTATCATCATTTTATATAAAATATATGAGGATTTGAGTACTTAAATTTTTGGAAAAAATATATCAAATTCTTATTTGTTTAATATGGCTATTTTTAGTTCAATAGTTTTAGATGACACCTTTACTATTGCTACCTTTATTGTTATTACAGGGTTTGAAAAATAAGCTTATTATTTTTTAGCTATGGAGTGCCGTTTATGAGACATTTGCATCTGTAGCGACATCTGGCGATGCGCCATAGAACTACGACGATATTCCTACATCGCGCTATCAAAGTTTATATGGCAGCGAACATCGAAGGTAGAAGTTTATCGTTACTTACAAGTTAAGTGCAATGCATTAAATAACTTAAAAAAAAAAAAAATTCCATGCCCCTTTATATATTGTGTATTATTTCTGGCAAATATATACAGGTTTGTTTTTTGATACGATGAAACCTATATATTTATTTTAGTATCGCCCAGTACCAAAAATAAAGATATGGTATCGCAAACTTTTTCATAAATAGTCGCTGTTCATGAATATAGCTACTACGTCGCAGCATTTCATTGATGAGACTAGTACTACAATATATTTTATAGTGGCGAGTAGTCGTCTGTATATTAATGGTATCTATACATATAATAAAATGGTAGGAAAGTCAAAACTGTACATTGAATATTTTTTTAAAAGAATACTTGGGGTATGATCTACAATCGAAACAGAAACAAAAAATATAGTTTTTAGAATTTTTGTCTGTTTGTCTGTTTGTCTGTTTGTCTTTCCGGGATAAACTCAAAAAGTACTGCATGGATTTACTTCAAATTTGGCATGAAGATAGTTAAGAAGTCGGGTCAACATATAGGCTACATATTATCACGCTAGCAGTGTTATAATCGTAGGTGCGTTTGGTGCTGCATAGCGTTCACGCAGACGACGTCGCGGGCAGCAGCTAGTTCATTCATAATTTAGAGTGACAGTTATTTGCTTAATATGTTTAAGCGAATATATTAATTGTCTTGTAAATAAAATACATATCTTTTTTGCAAGAATAGTGTCTACAAGGTGTTCTTGTTAATTTTTCATAACTCTAGAGTATAAATGGGACCATCTTATTTAATCAAATAACATGTAAATATTTTTTCTATTTCTTTTTGTTTTCATTTTTCATACAAAATAATTCAATTAAGTCAAAACATCTTATGTAAAACACCTTTAATGCAAAGTATTTTCGTGGCATTTTCTATCTCTTTTTTTACAGGTATAGTTCGCAACGCTTTGCGTTGTACATTGTATGCAACGTTCCTCAACGTTTGAAATGTTTTTGTTGTTTATTGTATAGCTTCAGTGACACGCGTCTATTGAATTAATGTTAAAGAAATTTTACAAGGGTGATAGTTTATGAACTCATTATATTAAGATTGATGATATCTTTGAAATTATGCTCTTTTGAACCACATATTCTTTGGTAAAAAGTAGTGTTTTTAGTAGTGATGGGCCGAATGTGGATTGAACCGAATTCGAACTTCGGCCAAACATTCGGTACATGACAACGCCGAATTCGAACTTCGGCCGAAGTTCGGCAAGTCTTCTGAACGATTTTTTTCTGAGGCTGGTAATTTGTATGAAAAAAAGAGAAACCGTCTTTTCCAGAAAAAGCAGAGGCGCTAGTGTTCATGCATCATAATTTGCCTAAAGTTAATTTCCAATACTAAGACTGCTTGTGTCGTGACTGTGGCGTGTGGCGTCGCCTTAAGAATAGCGCTACCCCATCTCTTCCCGTGGGTGTCGTAAGAGTCGACTAAGGGACAAACCAGAGGACGGGCAGCAGCGTCCTTTTGTGTATATTAACATCACACTGCGATCGCCAACCCGCCTGCCAAGCGTGGCGATTACGGCATTTCCCCCCAAATTATGAATCGCAAACAAAGGCCCCGGCCCCTAGTCCCCGGCGGTCCCGCTAGTCTCGATCAAGGTAGCGATCGAGGAAACGGCGGGGCAGGGGGTGCTAAGAATCCCCGGGTTCGACCAGGCTACCAACGACGACCCTTGGCCCTGGCGACATACAATGTTAGGATACTGCGGACAGACGAAAAGATTGTTGAGCTGGAGGAAGTATTGAGTGGATTGCATTGGGATATCCTGGGGTTATCTGAAGTCCGTAGACAGGGAGAGGAATCGATAATCCTGAAATCCGGCAATCTTCTCTACTTCCGGGAGGGCGACCAACTGTCCCAAGGTGGTGTCGGGTTTCTCGTCCACAAAACCCTCGTGACCAATGTTACAAAAATCGAGAGCGTGTCAAATAGGGTAGCGTACCTGATACTCAGAATTTCCAAACGGTATTCGTTGAAGGTCATACAGGTCTATGCTCCGACCTCGACACACTCCGATGATGAGGTGGAGGCTATGTATGAGGACATCTCCAAAGCCATACACAGCTCCAAAACTCATTTCAACGTGGTCATGGGGGATTTTAACGCAAAATTAGGCAAACAAAGCGGCGATGAGCAGAAAGTGGGGCAATTTGGAGTCGGAGTCCGGAACGTCCGAGGCCACATGCTGGCCGCCTTCTTGGAGAAGGAGGGCCTCTTTATGATGAACTCATTCTTCAAGAAACCGGAACACCGCAAATGGACTTGGATAAGCCCCGATGGTCACACCAAAAACGAGATAGACTTTATCATGTCAACGAGAAAACAGATTTTCAATGATGTCTCTGTGATCAATGCCGTGAAAATCGGTAGCGATCACCGCATAGTTGAGTCTGAATCCAAAACTGGAGCGATCTCGACTGATAAAGTCCGTACTTCGTCCTGCACCCATCCAGATCCAAAACCCCAAAAGCTTTCAGCTCGAATTGCAGCTTTGAATGCCTCGGCGACTGCGTCGATATGGACGACTTTTATAACAGGTTTGTGGAAACTGTCTCCACGGCTGGGTCTAAGTTCTTTAAAACCCGCGGTGCAAAAGTAACCGGAAAAATCTCAGACTCTACCCTTAAACTCATGGAAGAAAGACGCACAATGATCCTGCAGTCCCCGGAAGATGCTTCTCAGTATCGGCGGCTTAATAGACAAATCTCCAAGGAAAGGGCCATGCTCGGAGTTTCCCTGCGGGATCGAATCAGGAATGAGGAGATTCGCAGGCGAACCAATGTCACCGACATAGCCAGAAGGATTGCAGAGCTGAAGTGGCAATGGGCAGGGCACATAGCTCGCAGAACAGATGGCCGGTGGGGCAGAAAAGTTCTCGAGTGGCGGCCACGTACTGGGAGACGCAGCGTAGGCAGGCCCCCCGCGCGATGGACCGACGACCTGGTCAAAGTCGCCGCTAAACGCTGGATGAGGGCGGCGCGGGACCGAGTGACGTGGAAGACCTTGGGGGAGGCCTATGTCCAGCAGTGGACGTATACAGGCTGTGGATGATGATGGATGATGACTAAGATTGCTACTCATAGTAACAACTAATAAGACTACTTTTTCAACGGTTTCAATTTAACCTACCTATAGATATATCTACTCGCTCTTGCGATTATTTTTCGTGTTCCTTATGTTAATAAATAAAAATAACAGTACAAATGATTGATTTAATTACATGTTATGATTACCTAACATGATTATGATTAAAAATAAATAATTTTCTTTTCATACCTAATTCTGAGTTTTGTTTCATTAAAATAATATAATTCCATTGACTCTGAGTACTCAAGAAATACTAAGGTTTGTGATTCCATAATACATATCACCTGACTAAATCTAAAATTAAATAAATTATTTTAATTGAACATATTTATTATGGATGCTCACTCTCTCGCAAGGGATATCGGCGTGATATGGATGTATGCTGGTCCACCTACTACTACGACGATGATGTAACAAATTTCGCCCGAAGTTCGGTATAATGAACCGAATTTCGGCCGAATGGCGAAATTCGGTTTAACCTGTTGAATTTCGGTTAAACCGAATGTGAAACGAACTTCGGCCCATCCCTAGTTTTTAGTAAAGAACAAAATCTTAAAGTAATGGGAAATCAACAGGAACATCTTGTATAAATTTTATTATACTGACTGTGTAAAATAAAATTGGCCGGACTAAAAAAGCCTGTATATATGTATATAAAACTTAACGAACATACCTACAAAACTTCGTGAATATTAAATCAATTCATTCCATTTTATATGATTTCCAATAAACTAGGTCAAAAATCTGTTTGTTTACTTCTGCAATATTAATCTATGATGATGATACGTAGTTTCAGGTACCATCACATTCCCGATTTTTGACGTTTTGGCAGCTAAAATTGTTAATTTAAAGTGATCTAGCGCTTTTTTTTTAAATAGTTTGATAAGACGTCATCGCTAGATTCAGTCCACGCCGCACATGCTCCGAGCTCTTGTCATAAAAATGCAAAACATTTTTTGTTTGATATAGCTTCTCTATTACGTAGTACTAATATCTCAATCTGTTTACCGCACAAAGGGTTACTGAGGTCCGAGAGTTTGATTAATTCATGCTAATACAAGTCCATATTAGCATATGCATATTTTGTGCGGGGATTACTATTTGTTTATGGAAATTTGCTTCCGAACATAACATTAATCATTCCAATATGTTCAACCTTAGCTTCTCGACGAATGAACATAATCCTTAACTCTTGTGACATAGAATCTAAAATCGATAAACTGATAATTACAAGAGCATTAGATACTAAAGACAACATTTGTGAGGCAACCTTACGTCATCATCACACCATCACCACAACTCTTTGTAATGAGCCCACTGCAGGGCTATGAGTCTCTCCCCTGGGTGACGAGGAGGTATAGGCCATAATCCACCAAGCTGGCCCAGTGCTGGGTGGTGGATGTCAGAATTTTCAGGGCACCTTAATGGCTTCTAAAAAACCCTAACGAGTACTGTATACAAGTATACAGCACCCGGGACCGACTGCTTAACATGCCCTCCGAAGCACGGAAGTCGCCGTGAGAAATGAACGGTCGGCGGTCACCCATCCAAGTACCGACCGCGCCAAACGTTGTTTTACCTGTGATATCGTTTGATACACACAGTAACCACGGCGCCACGACGACTTCATCCTTCAACCTTACGTTACCGCCTTTAAAAAAAATTAATTGCTTAAATTTTTTAATATATTTCATTTGTTTACTACAAGTGTAGCTTGGATTGTTAAAAAACAAATAGGTCTATGCTTAATGGAATTCTTAGTATTTAGGTACGCACGCATTAACTGGGCCGCACCGGACGCACCACACGCACGGGACGCAATGAATTTTGGTTTGCTCTGTATGAATTCAAAAAACTCACCGCACGCCGGCAAATTTATGAGCAAAAAAAACGCTGCGTGCCGTCGACGTAACTAAACCCAGTTCACTGCTATCATCGGCCACTGACGCACTTAATTTTTTAACTTAATGACTACCCGACTTCGGCGAAGCAAAAAGGAGAGTTATGATTTTGACGTATGTATGTGGGTATGGATGTTCATCTGTTCCCTCAGAACTTCTAAACTAGTAATCATAATAGGACAAATGAGCTGTCTTTAGAAGCCTCTTCACTGTCCGCTGATTATACGCTACATAAAAATACGGTGAATTGACTACAGCGCCCTCTAGGGGACTAGGTGGTGTGACTAGGTGGTGTGAAAACAAATGAAATAGCTTCGTTAGCACAGCTATGTGTAAATTATTACTAAAAAATAAGTAAAATATGAATTCTAGTAAAAAATGTCAAAAAAATCTCAATGTTTTGTGTGGGCTATCAAATAAAAGGACTTCCGTAGCCGTGGTCGTATGCCACCTTTTATAGCAAAGCAATCTGCTTAATAATAAAATTAAATTAAAAATGGCTTCCCTTTCAACATATCTCTATCAATATGACGTAAATACATAAATATTTCAGTGGAGACCATTACTCGTTTCCTACTTTTTAGACCGTGTTTTTAGTAGTCGGATTTTAGGTTTTGAACTTTTTTTTTTTAACTGATGAGCGAAAGATGTCGATATAAACCTAGATTTATTATACCTACAAAATATTACTATAAAATTTAACATTTTACACTATAAAATTATAAAATTTTACACAGCGAAGTCATATTACCCTTACACGTCAACGCAATGATAGACTTCCAAGTTAGAACTAATTTGCAGTTATTTTTTTAGTAGAAGTATTAAATATTTTACTTTCATAGTTAATTTTGAATAATCGCCTCATCCTTATTACAGCAATGTCTTAAGACCGAGTGACGACTTGACTATTGACAACTGACAAGTTGAAATGTTGTATGATTACCATAACTGACGTTGAAATGCTTGTATGATAACCATAACTGACGCAAATTACCTGCCTCGGTATACACCGCAATAAGCTTGCGGTTGTTGTGGTATAGATTAGTTAGCATAACCGTTTAGTCAATATTAAATCAAAATAGTTCACTAATAATAATAATTCTCGACATAATAATAATATTATAAACAGCGTTATTACCAAGCAGCTTTACAAAGGCAGTTTTATATTGACACCTTTTCAATAATAATATGCAATTATTTTCGTAAGATAGTAAAAAAAAATTCTCATTTAAAACTTGCCTTTCTGTGCCAGTTTGCTACAGTAAGAGTTCTGTATGTTTTTTATTAATTTCCTCAACATCAATATTTGAGAACTAGCTTTCTTCAACTCTAGATGTTCGCACAAATTTTCAACTACATCTTGAGTTCTTCTCAATCTCTGCAGAACCTTTAGCAAGAGTTGTTCATCGCACGGTAAATTCTACTAATAAACTGATGTCGCTCGCAATTATCAATTTTCTTAACAAGCTTATCAGATCGCGGTCATAGAGCCATTTAAATTAATCTTTGCAGTTATTGTAAAGGCATTCTGCTATGTTTGATGAAGTAAATAAATAATTCGGGAATTGAACAAACTCGATAAGTAATAAATCTTATAGAAGGCTAGCTGTGTCACGTGGTTTTAGCCGTGCAATTTCTAATTCTAACCTCCTCGTCAGACAGGGGAGAGACTCATGCCCTGCAGTGGGCTCATTACAAAGAGTTGTGAAGATGATGATGAATTTCTAAATCCGCGGGAGTGTCAGGATAAAAAGTAGCCCATGTGCTATTACAGACTGTTTCTTATCACTATGATAAAATTACATCCATACATAGATACATCCAAACTTTACATTTAAAATATATTAAGATACTTAAAACGAAAATCTCATTTTAAAACTGTCATTTGACTTGACTGACTTAAATAACATTCCGTTCAATATTTTAAAATAACATGATTTTTCATCATTTCAGAGTTCCATTTCCTGAACGAGATAGGATTTCGTATTACATTACGGATTCTATCAGATTTAGGAGTCTCATAAGGTTTATCTTTCGAACCTTGCTGAAACTATGATATCGAATATCCTGAAAATCCTGTTTCAAAAATACCGTAGTAGATGGAACGCTGTGATTGAATATTAAAATCTCATAACATATCTGAAAGAAAATAAACTTTCAACGTATAAAATGGAGACGAAGATTACTAACTGTGTTTTGTATTGTGATAATCTTCGTGTAAAACACAGTTTACGTATTGCAAAAAATATAGCATAATCGTTTATACCAAAATACCTTCAAACGCGATTGAAAAAATAATTGGAAAGCTTCGTTTTTCAGAGGTAATAGAGGTACTATGTTTTCATGATATTAGTATGAAACAAAGCAAAACTACATCTAAAAGAAATGTAAGCCTAAAATTATGAGTAATCCATTAATACATTCACATATAATCTGTGTTAATTTTTTTATCAATAATACAGTCAAAATCATAAATACCTATAGTAGTAGATATTTAAGTAAGCGAATTTTATATTTTTTATACAGGGTTGATTTGTAGTCACCGGCCAAAATTTTTTACACAATAACTATCACTTATCAAAAAAAGAATTTATTTTTTTTACAAAGAAATTTATATATCCGCTAACAGATTAACCAAGACATGGTCACTCTAAATTTCCACTAAAATAAAAATGACTACGCGCTACTACAAAAAATCTTGTAATACTACGTCGTAGTATTATCAATGAAATGCCGCGTCGTAGTAGCTATGTTTATCAACAGCGACTATTTTTAATAAAGTTTGTTGTTCCATATTTCTACTTTTTTGTACTGAGCAACGCTAAAATAAATATGCAGGTACGTTTATATCGTATCAAAGAAACTAATATTTAACTCAAAATCAACCCTGTTGCCATTTTGCATCAGGCTTGTTCTTGCCTGATGCAAAATGGCAACAAGTTTAGAAGTAACGAAATGATACTTTGGCAGATTTCATAACAAGGGTGGTTGCTAGCTAACTTGTGAAAATCTTACTACCACGTAGAAAAAATATACTGGTATTAGCCCATATTCTTCTTTGTCCTGTTATATAAGAATGAAAATTGATTCAGAATTTTTCAAAGCTTTTGTAAAGTCAACTTTCAGAAAACAACCACTGAAATTCGGTTTTTCCAGTGACCTTTTTGAATTTCAAATACAGCCGCTTGTTAGTCAGTAGTGCTGGGTGGACTTAGTGATTTTTATCACTGTTCCAACCGAAAGAGGTGACGCTCTGAATTGTAAATAGTTTTGCAGTCCAGCTCAACAACAAACAAGCTTTATGCTTCAAAGAATTTGCATCAGGATCAAAGAAATTGCATCTTTAATGCATTAACGGTGACTTTGGAAGTGAATTTAGCAGATTTGTATTACGAGTATAAACAAAACCAAGAAATAAATTATTTTTGTTTATTTGATTAAACGTTAAATAGATCATTTTAGAAAGGTACTTATTGGGATGTTTTCAAATACATTCGGACCTCATAAATAACAAAAAACAATAAATAGGTATAGCGATACATTTATATTATTTCTTTAATATAAATATTTTTACTTCCTAACAAAATACGTTAGCTAGTAAAACCTTGTTTTTGGTACGTTATTATGCCTAAATACTTTTGCTAAACAAAACTTTTAAAGTTTTATATTGTATATCACGGACTAATACTGTAACTAATATTCGTTGCAAAACATGTATTAGTTGTGCAAATATAAAGTGCACTAACTTCGCAAGGATTACTTGTTGGTTTGGAACTATGTAACATCTACCGGGTCATATTTTGAAGATTGAAATATTTTAGGAAATGTTTAAGAATGATCATGATCATCATCATCACAACTCCGTGGAATGAGCCCACTGCAGGGCTATGTCTCCCCTCTGGGTGACGAGGAGGTTTTAGGCCGTAATCCACCAAGCTGGCCCGGTGCTGGTTGGTGGATGTCAGATATTTCAGGGTGCCGGGGGTGCAGGGGTTTGTTTCGGTGGCTTCTGAAAAAAACCTAACTACACGTAAACAGACTGCTCAACGTGCCCTCCGAAGCATGACAGTCGTCGTGAGAAATGAATGGTCGGCGGTCACCTATCCTAATACCGGCCGCACCGAGCGCGTTTAACCTGCGATATCGTTTGATATTCACAGTAACCACGGCGCCACGACGACTTTTCGACCAAAATGTATATAAAAAAAATTGTCATAAATTGAATCCACCCATCATTCTTATCCTTCTTCTAAAATATTTTGATCTTCATAAAAAAGACCCTATATAATTGGTCGTGGTTGTAGGCGGTATTTTATTTCGATGTCCAATACAGGGTGATTGGTGACAAATTTTAGATACTGAAGGGGAGCAGTCTGTACTCGATTCTGGTCATATTTATGCAATAAAAGTAGGAACTTAAATCACAAGAATTCCCTTTAAACAAATACTACTAAAATACGTTGCATTTTATGTCATGTTACTATATATTATATAGTTACTATCAATCAATATATATAAAACTTTTCCGTTACTGACTGAGTGACTGACAGACAACGTACAACCGTAACTACTGGGCGTAGAGAGCTGAAATTTGGAACATACATATTTTAGGGGATGTAGGGTTGCACTAAGGAAGGAATTCCCGAAATTCCCACGGGAACGGGAATTATTGGACATTTTAGTGTATGAAAAATCTTATTCCTTGAGTGCACGGATACGATATTTGGCATAAAGGTTCTTCAAAAAGTGACTGGTTGTTTTATGAAAGGAATTCTCAAAATTCCTACGGGAACGGGAAATACCTATATGATGTTTTAGTTTGTATGAAAAAACCTTATTCCTGGAGTGCACGGATGTGATACTTGGTATAAAGGTTCCTTAATAAGTGTCTGTTTGTATTATGGAAGGAATTCCCGAAATTCCAACGGAAACGGAAAATATAGAACTTTTGAGTTTATGCGTGCACGAAGTCGCGGGCAAACGCTCGTTTTATGTTTCTTTTTACTTTACATACAACTGATTCGATCGCTACACGGGACTTGGCACGCGGATCGCTGCCAACGCTAGCGTAATCATGCGGTATGTAATCAATTATTTAACTTTCGGTTAAGTTTACTCAGTAAATAATTAATATTTATTTTCATAATATTTTTTCTCTTCGTGAATGATCGCAAACTACCAAGTCCTTGAATTTTAAACGTGACTGGTACCCTGTATATTCCGAGAAATTTTAAATAGCTTTCGGTAGGAAACTCTATAATAGCATATAGAATACTCTTTTTATGTTAACAAAATGGATGAAAGTAAAACGGTCATAATTTTTTTTGTTATTTATACAGGATTTTTTTGTAGTAACCAGGCAAATTAAATTTTTATTTTCTTTGGTATGCTATAAACATAATTGCATATTGATTTTAGTATCGCTCAGTACAAAAAATAAAAATATGGCTCCACAAATTTTTGCAAATATAGAGCATAGCTACTACGAGGTATATTGATGAGCATAGCTACTACGAGGCGGCATTTCATTGATAATACTGCGACGTAGTACTACAAAATGGTTGTAGTAGCATGTAGTAGTCTTTATTTTAATGGTGTTCATTCATAATTTAGAGTAACCATGCTTTGATTAATATGTTAGCGAATATATTAATTTCCTTGTGAAGAAATATATACCCTTTTTTACAAAAACCGTTTCTATAAATTATTCTTATTGTGTAAAAAACTTTGGCCGGTGACTAAAAAACAACCCTGCATAATGCTTTTTTTCAACCATTCAATCGAGTAAACAAAATCAATAATGGTTCTCAGTTTTAGCCGGATTTGATAAATACACATTTGCATTTTATATTATTCTAGTGTCTTTATAATTCACTTTAATATATTTTTTTAATTGATGATTTTGGTAAATTCGATGCAAATAAGAATATTTTCATTTAATGTGGTAGTCTTTTTTTTTATAATTAAATAACAAGTTTAAATAATTTCGGATAGCGGTGCCGTCAGTGAACGAAAGTTCACTCGGTGACGTATACACGAAATAAGACATTAAGCTAACATCCCGGTAGTCACGTCACTCTAACGGTGGGTTTCAATATCGAATCTCAATCTAAAATCCATATGTTTTTCATTATTATATATTCTTTATTGCACTTTAAAAAAAAAAAACAAAACCAATACACTTAAATAAACTATAGTTTGCAAAGGTGAACTTATCTCTAAAAGAGATCTCTTCCAGCCAACCCATGACTGTGTGATATTTTGTGAGAAGTAGGGAAGAAGGTGCATGGATAAAACATAGTAAAAAAAAATATATATATATACATATATAACCAATATAATTAAATAGAAAAAATACAAATTCCTATGCAAAAATATACAATACAAACTTTATGAAAATATAACTTACATATTATAAATAATATATAATAAATAAATATATACATATACATGCGATGTACACAAGTGTTGAGTGGTGATAAAAACAATTAAGTTTGTGAGAGAAGGTGTGCTTTTAATTTTCTTTAGAAAGTTGATATCGATGGACTATCTCTTATAGTTTTTGGCAGCTTATTCCACCAAGCAGTTGCACGAATCGTATACGATTTATGTTTGAAGATGGTGTTGCTATGCGGATAAATTAATGTCTTAATATGACATGACCTTCTCGGTTGCGTGGAGGGTGGTAATGTTTGGAACCGCGAACTGAGATAATTTGGAGAATCAGGTTCATTCAGGATTTTGTAAAGTGTTGTTAAAATATGTAGGTCGTGGCGACGACGGATCGGCAGCCACTGTAACTTAGAGCGAAAATCCGAAACGTGATCGTGTTTACGCAATCCGTAAATGAACCTAATCGCCAAATTTTGTAAGCGTTCAAGCTTGTCAAGAAGTTCCTTGGATACGTCCAAGAAACAAATGTCAGCATAATCTAAGGTCGGCAGCAGCAGAGATTGAGCGAGCATAATTTTTGTTTTTAATGGCAAGAAGAATTGAAGTCGTTTTAAGGAGTGGAATTTGAAGTGCATACTTTTGCTTACATCAGCAACATGTGAGGCCTACGTCATATTGCAATCGAATATAAGTCCTAATTTTTTTTACTTTTTGTGAGTAAGGTAAAGCGACACTGTCATAAACTAAGGATGGAATTTTACTATAGTCCAATCTGCCTCTAAGTCTACTGCTACCAACAATCATGCCTTGCGATTTAATGGGGTTCACAAGAAGACCAAAAGATTTTGCCCACAACTGGATGGCCGCCAGGTCTTTATTAATCAACTGTACAGCTTTGTTGACATAGGAAAGGGAAAAACGGCGATATATTTGTAAGTCGTCAGCATATAAGTGAAACGAGGAGTTTATCACGTTGGATATATTATTGATAAATATGGAGAACAATAATGGTGAAAGCACTCCACCCTGAGGGACTCCAGGAGTGAGGGGAGACCATGCAGATGAGGTATTCTCAACTACAACACACTGCTGACGACCGTAAAGATATGATTTAAACCAGTTAATGACAGAGGGTGAAGTATTGAGTGTTCTTAGCATTCCTAGCAAAATGTCAAAATCAACCGAGTTGAATGCATTGCTGAAATCTAACAGTGATATCACAGTAAGTTTAGTTTCATCCATGGCGTGTCTTATGTCTTCAGTTATATTCAGCAATGCACTAACAGTACTGTGAGAAGGACGGAAACTGGACTGATACGGACATAATAGCTGGTTAGAGATGAGGTGTTCATAAAGTTGCTTGTGGACAATAGTTTCAAGAACCTTTGAGATTATTGGAAGTATGAAAATGGGACGATAGTGGGAGTATGTAAGAAAATTGGCAGTTTTAGGAAGAGGGATTACGAAAGCCTTTTTCCATTGTGAAGGAAAGACGTTACTGGAGAGGGAGAAATTAATTATATGTGTAATAGCACCAGCAACTTCTTCCAACACTGGCAAAATCATGTCCAAACTAAGGCTGTCATTTCCAATTGCCTTAGTAGATATTGCCTGAATAGGCTTTATTACGGTCTCTACTGAGACCTGTTTGAAGGTAAAAGAGGAACAGTTTGGAGGTGCTATATTATAAAGGTAAGCAAGAGAGAATGATTTGGTTTCAGGATCCAGGACAATGGGAGGAGTTGAGAAATAGTTATTCAAAGTGTCTAATTCTTTTTTCAACGTACATGAACGTGAATCGTTAACTTTGCCAATTCCTAATGTCCTCAAGAACTTCCAGGTCTCAGTTGGGTTGAGAGACTCAATAGTAGCATGGATATAATTACGTTTTGCATCTCTGCACATTCAATTACAGGTGTTTCTAAAATATTTGTAGGTGGAATGGTTTTCAGGAGTAGGGTCCTTTCTGTACCGACATTTAGCTCTACCTCGCTTCGCCATCATTAGCTTAATTGAAGGTGACAACCAAGGAGCTGGGAAGTGGTGGATTTGCACAGGTCGTACAGGGGCGCGAACATTGAAGAGCATAGTGAGTTCTTGAGTAAAAGCAGAGACCATAGCGTTGATGTCATTCCCATTAAAGACTGGAGACCAGTCTATTCTACTGGCATCCTCTCGCAGTTTCTCTCGGTTCATTTTATGAAAGTTACGCAGAAGATGTTCTTTAGGTTTGACTTTGGGCGGACAAACTTTATAAGAGAGGAATATAAGGTCGTGGTTGTTTGTTTCATACAGAACCAAGTCTGGATTTTGGTTATCATGGCAACGCCCATACTTTTAAGTGTTTACAAAGCAGGATTTTGGATAAAGTTATAATATTGAAACCCACCATAAGGCAATCGACAATAATCTAGAGGCTTTCATCTACGAATCCGTACCAACACTGTCTGAAAATCGGGTTTTCCAAAAGCATAACAATTGATGACGGACCGGTTCAAATATTATTTATAAATCCAAATCTAAAATTACACATCAAACAAAGTATTTCTTTCGTAATATTGTCTTCACTTTATAAAATAATTTTTTAAGTTTTTGCATTTAATAATGCTAAATTATTCTTAAATAACTTAGTTAAATATGACTTAAATAACCTAAACATAATGGTAAATAAAAATAAAAAAAATGCCAACTGTTTTTAAGAGTATCATACTGTTTTTCATTTATGGGTGTATAGCTTTTAAAATAAAGATTTAAAAAAATATTATTTACACTACATTATACTGTTTACTGTTGAACAACAATAAAGTATACAAAATACTGTTTTAAGCATAAAAAGTTGAACACTTTATTTATATGCTAGACTTTAATTATTAATTTATGCAAGAAGTTCCAAAATATGTGTTTAAAACATTAGATAAATTGAGTGCTGTTTATTTTTCCAAAATACTGGTTGATATCGTTTTGAGTCCCAAATATACTTTAATTCTAGAAAAATAAGTTGGCAACCCTAGATACTTGGTATAAAAGTTTTTCAATGAATGGCTGGCTGTGTTAAACATAAATAATGATTATTTTACGAAGTCGCGGGCAATAGCTAGTACTATATAAAACTGCTTTTTCCTTATTAAATTGTCTATCTATATTGCCAAATGTTGTTATGTAGTAATGTTTAATTAATACATTAATTACGCAATATAATCATGTCCGTAAGGATTAAGGAGCCACATCAGATTTTCAAATTCTGATTTCAACATTATTTAGCAGCAAAATAGCTGATTTTTCAGCAAAATATACTAGTTGTATGAATTCAAAGGTGGCTCCTCAATCTAAACATTTGAATTGAGAAGCCACCTGGAACTCGGAAAGTAATAGATGAGTTTTTTTTTTTAATTTTGCCAGCATTTATCAACAATTTTATAGAGAACCTGCTAAAAATGTTTCTTCTATACCACGAACTCCTTTGTTTTGACGGTCTCCGTAGTGCTATATACGCTAATGCGACAATCGTGAGGGCGCGGGTTCGATTCTCACAGGCTCCCCCCAAGTAATTCTCGTTTATATTGAAAACTTTAATAGTCAATTGTTTATTTTGGTGAAATTATTACCTACTGAAAGATTACTAAACAATTAGTAGCAATTCATGAAATAATAAAAAAGTAGTTAAAATATTAGTACAGGATCCGAACTAGAGGCATCCTTCTCCGATCTGCTTATATTGTATATAAAGAAAAGTATTGTTAATAGGTTGCTTAAAAACATTTAATCAAGGATATGATGAAATTAAAAGTCTGCTCTTAATTTTTTTATCACTTTATGCTTATTTGCATACCAAAAAAATTACACACTTATCGAAAGTATACATTCTAAGGAATATAAAAACATTCGGTTGCCCATCTTTTTATGTTCAATGCTTTTGATTTGCCTGGTATAAACAGGTAAGTCGGTACTAGTAAAATGTAATTTGCTGCTTACCTAATAAATTATATAGCAAAATAAAGATAATTTTATTGTGAATTATGATGGTATAAGGTTGCTTGCAAAAAACCGTCTCGAATCACGGTTGCCAAGCTTTAAAACTTAAAAAATTGGAGTGACTCTTGATGTATGACAAAGAGATTCTACAGGATTAATCGTTAAGTTGACCTAGATGTAGTCTTTTCTAATTGATTTCACAATGAAACAGCCTACCTCAAACCTTACCGTTTTCGAGTTAACCAACTTTATTTTTTTTTTATAAAAATTGTCGATTTTTTGCCCTTAAATATCATATTTTGAAATTATTGCGCTTTTTTATAACTTTTCTTTTTTTGCATTCAAATTAAGATATTCTATGATATTAAAATTCTACTTAAGATTACTAAATACATAATTCGGAGCGATTGAAAGTTAAAATATTTTTTTTATAGTTTACTTTTCGAAGAATATCTGAAAAAGTTATAATGGAAGACGTTCGGCAGATGTGCTTAAACATGTACGTTTTGTCAGCTACCCAACAAGGTATAACAATCTAAGCTTTAATTTCAATTCAAAGGAAAAATCTTAGTTTCACAAGCGATAGTGAACGTAAAAATAACTACGCTTATTTACCCTCATCCATTCTTTAGCCCAGAAAGTTTAATAAACGAAGGCCCCAACGATATTGTGAACGTGTGGATGGACATAATTTCATCCTACTTTCTACACGATAATTTGAATGGGGAGCAGTATGAAACATCCCTAAGAGAAGAACTTCTTTCATGGAAGATTAGCCACAGTACCTTATTATGGACATGTAGTTCCAACATGATGGCTACCCTGCACATTTTCGAAGGAGTATGAGAGAAAGGCTGGATACAAACTAAATGGGTAGGACATGACCTTCACCCTGGCCAGCCTGAAGTCCGAACCCATGGATTTCTATGTGTACATGAAGAGCCTCGTATATAGCGAGCCCCACCCAGTTGCGTCTATTGATGGGTAGAAACTCAGGATAAATCAAGTTGGCCAACGAAATGTTAAGAAATTTGCCACTGACAACTGTAAAAATTTGTTTTTTTTTTATATTGTAAGGATAGGACGTTTGTCTTCCATGCCACCTGATGGAAAGTGCGCATGAAGACTATGGTGCTGCACGTCCATCCATAACTTTCAATCAATCAGAACTGTGTATTTTGTATCTTAGGTAAAATTTTGGTTTCTAAAATCATAAAACATCTTAATTTTTATGTAAGAAATAAATAACAATCATGAAAAAGCGCACCAATTTCAAAATATATTTAATGTCAAAAAGTCGACAATTTTTATAAAAAAAAATGTTAAAGTCCGTTATCTCTAAAGCGGTTAGGTTTGTGGTAGGGTGTTTCATTATATAAGATCAGTTTGAAAAGACGAATACTATATGCCCTTAACGAATCTATTTATTTATTTATTTATTGAGGTATATCAACAATAAACATACAATTTCTTACATGGGATACAAATTTAAAAATACTAGTTCTTGTACGTTTACCAATAACAGATATACACAGCATTTAAAATAAAATATCAACGACAAATTTTGTTTACACCTATTAAAGCAATAATCTAATACAAAAATAGTAACTATGTAGATTAAAATATAAAGTTTATAAAAGAAATTTAGACATTTACAAATTTATACAACAAGTATGAGATCATAATTTAACTTAACTTACTGAGAAAGTGAGAGGAAGTTTAGAATTTTGGTTCTTATTTCTTTGCGAGAACAGTGAAAAAGGTCAGTTGCATGTTTGGCGTTAAAATTGTTATAGGTTGAGCAGATTCTAGGTAGAGGACTATGAAGCATTTGGTTTGTCCGGCATCGAGGTATATGGAATGATTGAGTAATTGCATGACGTGGGAGCTTATATGGTACATTTATACATAGGTTATCCAGAATGTTAGAACATTTAATGGTGTTATTTAGTAGACCATGTAAAAACAAAATGTCAAACAATACACGGCGATCACGAAGAGTAATCATTTGGAAGTGTTTTAGCCGCTCAGCATATGGGTGTCGATGTGAGATTTCGGATGAAAAATAGGCTAAATTTTTGGTAAAAATACGCTGAATCCTTTCTAATCTTTGCGAGGCGGCACAATATACGGGGTTCCAAACAACACTGGCATACTCGAGTTGACTTCTTACGAGACTATTGTATAGAATTACTTTTGTTTTAGTGAATCGCAATAATTTTGAGTTACGTTTAAGAAAACCCAATGTTTGTGCCGCTTTATTTGAAATATTGTTAATATGAGTGTTAAAACTAAGTCCACTTTCCAATGTTACTCCAAGATCTTTAATCTGATTTACTCTTTTAATTAATCTATTATTACATTCATATGAGACTTTGATTACATTTTTACGTTTCTTAGAAAATGTGATGCAATGGCATTTTTCTGCATTAAGGATCATACCATTGCTAGTGCACCATTGAGTTAAATTGTTTAAATCCTTTTGTAAAAGTTCCGTATCAGATAGGATCTAGGTTGACTTAACGACTAACCCTCCAGAATCTTTCTGTCATACATCTTTAGTCCCTCCAATTTTTAAAGTTTTAACGCTACGCTACGATTCACAATAAAATTATCTTTATTTTATGTTCAATTCTATTGCAACTCAATAGAATTGAACATAAAAAGATAGGCAACCGAACGTTTTCATATTCCTTAGAATGTATACTTTCGATTAGTATGTAATTTATATGGTAAGCAAATAAGCGATCATAAAAAAACTAGGAGCAAATTTTAATTTAATCATTCCTAACCTTCATCAATTTTTTTAAGCAAAATTACTTCTCAATCGGTATGCAGATCGGTAAAGGATGCCTCTAGTTCGGATCTTAGACTACCTATATGTTTTATACTTATCCATCATCGCATCAGATCATAAATTTCACAGAGATCAAAAAAATACACAGAAAATGTTCATACTGAAATGATTTGTTATTAAATACCTACCACACATTGTAGCAGAACAGAAAAAATATCTTAACTTTTCCTATTGAACGCTGAGTTTTTCGGCGTGTGTACTTCATACGTCAGTGTATCGAAATCGAAATCCTATTCTACGCCGAAAATATTACTTTCGGTATCAAGAACAGATAATATAAGATTTTTGTATCTTACGAAGATTATTTCGCTGATAAAATGTCTATTCCCTTAATCTTAATAGCAATCTTGTAACAGTCATATTATACTCGAAATATTAACTTTTGCCTTTTATAATAAAATGGTTTCACAGTTACATCCTTTGTGAAAATGTATGAAACTATTCTAAGAAAAAAAAATACATGAAGATGTGTTATGTTTTTAACGTAGATTATTGTAAAGTTTTTTCATATAATGTAACATTGAAGGTGTTTCTATTTCTATAATGTTGATAACTAAAGATAAAATTAAATCTAACAAAGTTGAACATGTAAACAAATTGCAGTGATTTATTTTATTCATAGGTTTCTGTTTCCATAGTAATATATCCCCGTTCCTCATCATAGACCATATGCGTGCAGCATGATTCAAATTTGTGTTTAGATCTTTACATGGAAACATGAGAGTGACAATTACATCCAATATCAGTATTAGGACAAAATCTATGCGCATTGAGGGAAACATTTCGCATGTACAATAATCACCCGTCTGGAAAGTGCTTGTATGACCGCACAAAATTTGAATTATGATTTTTCACATACTTTTCTAACTCAGGTAACTTTAATCAACGATAATAGTTTTGGTTGCATTATATTTAAAATAAAAATCTTATGAAATAGCTGTTCATATAATCAACGAATGCAGACTTCACGTCAAAACTTTGGCTGAGTTATAATGTCATCTAATGTCATATGTCTAATGTCATTCTCCGAAATCATAAATGTTTTTTTTTTTAATTAAATAAATCTGATTTCAATGAATTTTATGAAATATATGGGACCAACTATAAAGTATCCTCTATCATATGAAATAAGATTTTTTTAAATCGATTCATAACTGTCAGCAATACCGTGTAACAAAGACACACAAAAAAAGAACATACTGACGAATTGAGAAGCTCCTCCTTTTAAGAAGTCTATTGAAAATTAATTAAATGAGTTAAATTTTGATCAAAATTCACATGAAATAGTTTGATCAAAGATATAATATCTTATTTATCTGGATTATATAATATAACTGAAAGATTTGTTTGTCTGAAAAGAGTTCACTTTAATAAACGATTTATTGGTTTTAAAGTGATAAGACAGTAAACATATGTTCTTGCTTTTACTATCAGCAATGTAACTTAAACGTTAGAATTTTATGCCATCTCTTTTATGGTTTGTCTTTGAAAATTCTCCACACCATTTTACAGTACAAGTAATGATCTCCAAGCAAAATTACTGCAGCTTCAAAGCGAGTTTATTTGTAAAATTTAATATCCAGTTTAAACTAGTTTTTATTGCCTTATTTTTAAGTTGCTTTAGGTGCGCAGCCTGATGGAAATCGCAGGTGGGCGGGAAGTAACGCGACACTTTCACGAACCAGTGACTTGATGCCGCCAGAAAACATTTTTGAATTCGCTGCGACTCAAATGAGGGTGCAATTTTATCAATTACTTACTTCTCCTTAAAAGTATCATGCATTTTTATGGTTCCGTACCTCAATCGGAATTGAAAGTCAGTTTTGTCGATTGTTAACTTTAAGGTCAGTCAGCCCTTTTTTTCCAGGAACGTGTAGAGATATTACGTTTATTTTTTATAATATTCGAGCGTACGCATATATAGAATACGAAGTCGACGTGATCAAAAATAATACCGGTTATGATATATTCGGTTAGTATCTATTCCATAAGAAATTCGCGTGCGAGTGTCAAAGTTAAGTTTTATTTTACCTCGTGCGGAAGTTCCGCAAGAGGTAACTTGCACTTAAACCTTTTTTCAAGGTAAGAGGTAACTTGCACTTAAACCTTTTTTTTCTGTAACCAAGATGTTGAACATAAAAGTTACGTAACAATTAATGTAATGGAACTCTACATTGCCCTTAAGTAATTCAAGTAATTGAAAGCCACTTCCCCACCATTAACACTTGAAAACTATATAACACACAGCACGTTTCACTTACTTGGCTTTCGCCCGTAAATATAGAAGCTTTTCCCTTCACAAAATAATAATGTTAAGACATACTGTTTTCATACATCTAAAGTGAATTTGTTTTACACGTACTACACAAAGGCTCCACAATTACACGTAGCCATGTAAATGCTGCATAGTATAATGAAAATTCACTATTAATACAACCGGTAAAAAGGTTTATTACTACTTTTTCAACACAGATAATAAAAATGTATTAAATAAATAATTGGAAATAATAATTAAGACTAGAGTACATTGTAAGCAGTTTTACTAAATGTTATTAGATTATTAAAAAGACTTGCAAATATGTTTGGAAAATAGTTGTATATTATGTGAAACATACCTATATAAAATAGAGACGGCCTTTAAGATTCATCTGAACCTTTTTAATGAGCCTACTGAGTCTCTTCCCTGGGTGATGACGGTTTAGGCCGTAAGCCAGCAAGCTGCACAAGAGCTGGTTGTTGGATGTCATTTTAAGGATGCCGAAAAGCCTTCTGACAAACCCTAACAACTACTGCGTACAAGTACACAGCACTCGGGACCAATTGCTATGATATGCACTCCGAAGAACGAATATTGTGCATTGATGGAATATTTAAAGGTTTTTCTTTATGCTATAAAATTATTTATTTATTTATTTAATAATTTATGTACACACAAGGAAACTTAAATAGACAAACAATTAAATTGACAACAAGGTACAAAGGCAAAGCTTATTTCTAAAAGAAATTTCTACCAGCAAGCCTGAAATTAATGAATGAAGCCTGAAATGCTGGGAAATGAGAAAGAAAAAAAACAAATTAAGTGCGTACAACATACTAACATAGTTGTGTGGATTCGAACCCACTAACATACCATCTGAGACCGATAGTTTTACCCAGCGTCAACACTACAACTAATATCATACAATAAAAAAACACATATTTTCTATTATGGCTATATTTTATTCTCATACTGCGATACATTATGTCATACGAGAACACATTTTATGATAGATTGTTTGTCGGACTATTGATCGATGAGAAAACACACAACCATACCTTATCAAGGGTTGGCAGCCACGCAGGAATAAATTGTCTGGAGACTGTCTTTGGTTGTATTAATGTTCATACATTTACCCTAATAGATGGGACCTATTAATTGTAGTTCAATCACGACCCTTAGATGTATGTCAGGGTATTAGTATTATCAAATAATGCATGGGATTTACTAACTAAATTTAATTTTGTTTTCGGAGTACAATTTTATTCCCTTGTAATGAAAACAAACTACCATTATAATAAAACATTTAACAAATAACTTTGACCAATCAAATTAAAGAAATTTTATTTTTATTATACTCAAAGCATTGTATTTTTTAGGAAACTTTAAAATTAAATAGAAATAGCTACATTTTATTTTAAAGTTATTATAACCTCAACTGCCTTATTTCGGTTGTTGATATGGTACGTTCCCCGGAGTAACTGAGATCTTCATATTGTACGTTATTTTAGTGTCTAGGTAATCGCTTGAGCTAGCCGTCCCGTGCTACGAAGCATATCAAGATGGTAAGCGATTGTATTGTGTAGGATTATGGTTTATGGAAGGTGATATTATTAGTGTTTCTTCGAAGTAAACTTAGAATCACTATTCATTTAAATACACTATTTTTTATCAATAGCAAGGTGCCTGGTGACAAATTTTAGATATTGAAGGAGGGCATTCTGTACACTATTCTGATCGTATTTATGTAATTAAAGTAGGTACTTAATTTTTCAGCAGAACTCCCTAAACAAATAAAGAGTTTTACTAGGTCGACAGCCGTTTGTGAAGCCGTCTATACCTACCTACCTATTCTGTGTTGATAGCGCCGTGCGTGCGTCTATACCAGTGTAACCATGCGTTGCGTAAAGAATTCTTAAACTTTCGGCAAAGTTTACTCAGTAAATAATAGTTATTTATTTTATCTGTTCACGGTATGATCTCAAACTATCACATCTTCGAATTTCGAATGTAACCTACCAGTCACCCTGTATTAAACCTGTTCCGTTACTGACAGATTAACTGATTGATTGATTGACAGACAACGGAAAGCCATAATTATGGAGCGTAGTGAGTTGAAATTTGGAACATACATTCTTAGGAAGTGTAGAGGTGCACTGAGGAAGAAATTCGCGAAATTCCCATGGACACGGGATATAGGACTTACTTTTAGTTTATGCGCAAACAAAAACACAGGCAAGAATTCGTCGAATATAAGCTTGGGAACTAAGGTTAACATCATTTGAAATTAATATTTCACGACGCCTTTTTACAATTTAAATGAAAATCCTGCAATTCCGAGAATTGAAGCTGGCAGCTTTATGTTTACATTTATGTTAAATCCTTATACCCGGAACTCTATAAACTCTTGAACCTTAAAAGTTTATTTCAATATTTCCCTACAAACATCGCAATACCCTCGAACTTTTTTAGGTATCCGATAATGCTCTTAAGTACTGAATGTGCTTTGATACATTAGTATTACCTAACTGCGAAAGCAGTTTAAGTGCTAATTTGTATAAAGTATGAATAGAAACAATTGAAAATTGAAAAACATTTTGTACTTATTATTAGACATAGTTATTTGATATGATTTTTCCGAAAAACTTAAAACTTCCCTAACAATAAGTTGAGCACATCAAAATATTATATTTATTATGAATTACATCAGTATTACCTAACTGCGAAAGCAGTTTAAGTACTAATTTGTATAAAGTATGAATAGAGCAAATGAACATTGAAAAACATTTTGTACTTATTATTAGACATAGTTATTTGATATGATTTTTCCGAAGAACTTAAAACTTCCCTAACATTAAGTTGAGCAAAAAAAAATTATATTTTCATTCGTAATGCACTTCCATTTTGTAAAGACAGTTGTACCTACTACTGTTGCACTTTGTCAACTGTGTTTTCATCATATTACATACAAAGCAAAATAATCGTAATGTGAAATATAAATGTCAATACCTAGATATAAAGTTGAGTTAGGAAATAAGTTACTATGTGAATATATCAACTTAAGCCCGATTTGACAAATAGATCAAATTTTAAAAGCAATATATATTTTTTTATAATAAGCATACACAATGCAATAACAGAACGCTACAGTAGACTGGCTTTCATTGTAGATTAAAACATTATTTCCCTCCAAATGAATTAATAATATGTATCGCAAGAGACAGCCCTAAAATATCCAATTGAAAACACAGATTATCCCATCAAAGTTTTGTGTCACACCATTTTTCACGAAAACACCTGCCATATATTGAAAATGAAATCCCAAATGATACGCTTTTATTTAAGATAAAAACACTTTTTTTGTTTTGTTGTTTTGAAATATAGCAGTGCCACTATGGTTATCATGAAAAAATAGTAAAAATCTACAAGTTGTTTTTATTTATAACTTGACATAGTAATTTTGTAAATTGGATAGGACTGGTTTTAATGAGACACGTTCTTATTATGTCATATAAAAGGAAAATAAAGTATAAAATAACTAAATCACTGAAAGAGACGAAATGTTTGATGATATCTTAAGTGGCGCCTGAAATATTAAGATGTCACAGCCACTGAAAGGAGTACCTACGGGTATGCATTCAGGATAACTATGAGTTCACAGTATGAGTTCCATTTGTACCACAGATTAGGATTTAAAAATAAATGCAATCTAATGTTTTTCCTGATTTTTGATATGGAACTATCTTATTATAAACCCTCCTTGAAGCGACCTTGCCTCAGCCTTAAGCGGTCAACGCTTCTTGCATCTTCTCAAGCCAAAAGAATCTTATTATTAAGCTACACTAAAATACACTACCATAATAATTATAAAATCACATACCGATTTTTGTGATTTTTTGTATACGTTTATAAAAGATCTCGAAAAAGAACATAGGCTACTTTATTTTGCAGAAATCAGTGTCTCTATCTGTCTCATACAATCTATCGCCTAAACCGCTTAACCAATTTTAATGAGTTTCGAATAGAAATCATTTCTATACGATATACCTACGTATAGAAATGATCTCGCCTACTTTATTTTTCAAAAATCAACCAGGGGAATAAAATTTTGTAAGTAGATAACTTTTTTCTTATTTAATTGAATTGAAACTCTGTATTATAGCCTAAAATAATAACAAATAAATGAACACTTATTTACCTAAGTATTTTTGGATATTCACATATAGGATAAGATAGGCTACATTATTTTTCTATAATCAACGAATGCAGAGCACTAAAAAACCGACTTTAGCTGAAGTATAAGGTCGTCAATGTTAATATTCTCCGTACTCATACATATTATTTCAAAACTAAAAAAAAATCATGATGTACTAAATACTACATTGGTTGAAAAGTTCGCGGCCTGGCCATTAAAAAAAAACTTTTGTTATTTTTTCTGCCGTCATTTTGAACTGTCATTATTCAATTGTCAGCCCGCTAATTTTCAATTTGATATCTTGTTTAAATAAAATTTTACGAACAATATAAATACGTGTGTAGAACAAATTTTCACTAATGGAGAAATTTGAACAACGTGCTGTGATTAAATATTTGTTTGAAAAAGATTAACACCAAAGGAGATCCATGATGACATGCAAACAACATTAGGGGAATCTGCCCCGTCTTATACCACTGTGAAAAAATGGGTTGCAGAATTTAAACGTAGACGAGAGAACATCGAAGATGACCCTCGCTCCGGCAGGCCAATAACGTCTACGACCGAAGAAAATATCAATAAAGTGTGTGATCTCATATTGAAAGACCGTAGATTGACTATCAGAGAAATTGCAGACACTATAGGCATCTCATATGAACGAACGCAAAACATCATTGTCCATGAACTCGGCTTTTCTAAGGTTTCGGCTAGGTGGGTCCCCAGATTGCTTTCAGTAGAGCAAAAGCGAATTCGACTCACGATTTCTCGCGACTGTTTGGAGATGTTCGAGGCTGATCCACAAGGTTTTCTTGACAGATTTGTGACAATGGATGAAACCTGGGTTCACCACTATACCCCAGAATCAAAACAACAATCCAAACAATGGAAAAAATCAGGTGAACCAACTCCGAAAAAAGCAAAAGCAATTCTGTCGGCTGGTTAGGTGATGGCATCGGTTTTTTGGGATGCTAAGGGTGTCATTATGGTGGACTACCTTCCAAAAGGCGAAACAATAAACTCTGCGTACTATATCACCCTTCTGCGCCGTTTACGTGAAGAAATTAAACAGAAACGCCCAGGATTACTGAGAAAGAAAGTGTTGTTTCACCAGGACAACGCCCGAGTCCACACGTCTGTCGAGTCTATGGCTCAAATTCGTGATTGTGGTTTCGAATTGTTGCCACATCCAGCTTATTCTCCTGATTTGGCACCTTCGGACTTTCATCTGTTTCCAAACCTGAAAAAACACCTCGGTGGGCAGAAATTTTTAACGAATGAAGAGGTCGAAGCCGCTGTTAACCTATTTTGAAGACCTTGAGGAATCTTTTTTTAAAAAGAGGGTATGGAAGCTCTGGAAAGCAGATGGAAGAAGTGCATAGAGCTAAATGGAGATTACGTCGAAAAATAAAAAAAAATTGTATGTACTTTATTCTGTTTTCTTGACTAGGCCGCGAACTTTTCAATCCACCCTCGTATTTAAAATCGATTCATAATTGTCCAAAAAATCGTGTAAAAAGAACATTAAAAAGACATAGATAAAAACGAATTGAGGTCCCCTCCTTTTGGAAGTCGGTGGAAAATCAAGCAATAAGAAGGTGGAGAAGAAGGTTAATTATTGTTTGTTTTTTTTTACTTTGTTTCATGAGCTTTTTTATAGCCGACTGTGGAAGTAGCATTGCTTCCGCAACGACGACGGCGGCGGCGCGATACCAGCGGTGGCGTGTTCACTGCGGCCGGGGAAGCGCAAATCACAAACTATGATAACTCAACGGGCACACACGTGAGGGCGAACGTCATTGATCAGTGACCTACCCTTTTGAGTTCTCAGGGTGGAGAGCTGTCAGGTGTACCTTCCAATAAGTTGAGGTTTAAAGTTGATGTTACTGTTCTTTTAATGAGCCACCTTGACTCGCTCAGACTGTTCAATGTTATTGTAATATTATTTAGGTAATAATTATGAAAGAGTATCAAAAGATTATCCTGATAATTTAGATAAGCAATGTTATTTTTCAGTTCAAAGGGTACATACCTAAAATAATGTTAATAATGCGACCAGTCGGATCGAAGTGATTTTCTGAGCTTCCGTTGCTTACCATGCGTGAACAGTTTAGGTAAAGCAAAAATCATTTATGGCGGAATTGTCTTTAAAAGTTCTAAAAAAAGTCCGGATTCGCAGAATGTTTATCTTTGAAGGTTGACTCACAACAACCATTTTAAGGGTAGTAATTTTTTTCGAAATTAATTTATTATTTGCGAAGGAGTTTTATCAGCACAGTATTAATCCTTATCCAAATAAATATGTAATCATACGTATTCAAAAGCGAATCCATTTGTGTTTCACATCATTTGATCTCAATCAACACCTTAGGAGATATAAGGATTTTAAAATGACTCCGCAACAAAATAGGTAAGTATTTTAGTGCTGACGCGTTAGACGCCAAGACCGCCCGCGCTGATAGCTTTTAGAGGTACCGGTCTGTGAAGGCCTTACCGCACGCATATACCCACAAGATTTTTATTTTACTAAAAAAGCTTTACGGACCAAAATTTGTGTAAAACGGTCAGACTACAGGTAAATTTTATATTCCAATAGTTTTTAATGCTCCAGCAGTTGAGTCAACAGTGCTAAAATCCTTGCATCCTAATAATTCCCAGAAGTAAAAAGTTCCTTTCGTAGGCCCGTTCCCGTGTTCTATTTTCAGTTATAACTGTAGGTATAGGTATTTATTTTTTGAAGGTCTTTCTACAAACCTGGTTACTACGGAACAGCAATGTTATCTACACTATTACAGTTTTTTAAGTAACACTTTCTGGCTGTCTATCTAAATTTAGTATAGAGTAAGCTTGAACTTCAAGAAAGGACATAGTAATATTATTTATACAATCGCAATTACCAATATTCACGCGAGCAAAGTCGCGGCATCAGCTAGTATAGATATAATCTACAACCACTTTAGAAACTCAATTCGTCAAATCATTTTATTGTTATATTTTAAATCCAAGCGCTTTTATCGGCATCGTATTAAGATCGGGGTAGGTTTCAAGGTAAGAATTTACAGGTTTTTTCTATTTTATTCAATAACCTACTGCGATCTCGTAGCTACGTAGTCTCAACAAGATTCTGTGGATGCAGAAATTCTGTGGAACAGACTTCTCATTAAAAAACCGCGACGAGTTGTTTTGACAGTCCTCTGTAGAAGTTGAAATGGAAATCCGATGGTGCAAGATCAGCAGGGCTAGCATGCAACCCTCGATAAATAGTCGAATCGACAAGATAAATATTATTTTGTTATTTTATCCTATTATGTAAGCTAATATGCGCACCATAATAGATAGAATTACTCGATTTGATACCATAATTAAGACCACAGAACCAAATATGTCATAATCTTAATAAATTACATACCATATTCTAAGAAAATATCGATAAAAGGCCCCATTTATCGTTGTCGACGGTAGCATGCTAGCCCCGCAGGATTCAGGATTGTGTTGGATTCAGTCTTACACTTTAATATTTTTGGAGTGGCTTAAGTGATAATATGATACTTAATTTTTTTTTTGTAATTATTTTTGTTTTAAATACGACGTAGAAACTTTTTTCCAAATCTAGTCATAATCGTTTGAGCTACACTTAGGAGATTTTATATTCTAAATATGCTAATGTGCCAAACAAGTTGTAAAGGAGTCAAAAGTATTTCGAACAGTGCTGCTTCATCAATTCCTTTTTATTTGAACTATGCTGAACAACCTATCCATATTCCTTAAGCTGAGTTCCCCGATATACAATACTCCGGAAAAAAAATTTTTCAATATTTCTAAAACATAAACTATAAACGTAACAAAATGTTATCTCTATTCTAAAAATAAAATTTTGTTATATCTTAAGTATATCCTGTTAAAGAAACAGAGCTTGAAGTTTTATTTCTTTACCAAACGTAAAAGCATTTATCTTTGCAACACTTACACTAATTCATTACTATCGTCAAACCATTTTCTTTCCATTTTTCACTGCCAATCGCCCAGGTTAAAGTGAAACCCTAAAGATTTTTCTCACACAGTTACGTAACATACATTATACGGATATACAAAAACGGCTGTGACGGAAGATTTATTGTAATCCATTGTTGCTGTTACACGTATGATACGAAGGTTATATAAATTATTGGATATCGGTGAGACTATAAAAAATAAGAAAATTAATATTTTTAGCAATTGTATCGCTTGTTTTGACGACCACTTTGGCGATGGGGTAACACTGTCTGCTTCAGACGCCAGTGGTCGCGGGTTCGATTCCCGAGAAATGAAATGTTCCGGGTCTGGGCGTTTATCTATGTATTTATATTGTATGTTCCCCCCTAGTTCGCTAAATGGTATCCCGTATGCGTATTTACAAAAGCTATACCATTAGAGTGAAAGTGCAAACTGAACTGGCTTAGCTTTTGTATGACAAAAACTTGCCCAAACCCTAATCCATTCTAGTACAGAAATTGACCGAAGTCGTGTAGACTTTGTGAGATAACTTCAATTGAACATTGCAGCAACAAAAGCTATCCCATTTGATATCGATATTTACCGATCGTTGGCTTCAATTTGATACTTAAATGGCAATTGTTCTGATTTTCAAAGATAGAAATAAAATGTGCATGCATTATGACCATCATTATTTTGATGACTTAACGTTTCACTTTTGACCATGTCGGGATTGTCCAGGGTTGACTATAATAGCTGACCAGTATAATAGCTTCGCTCGCTCGGCTCGCGCACGTGTATAACTATATGCAACCTAACATGCTCCTCCTCGCTGCGCTCGTCGTCGCACCTAACCGTACTGATTCCGACTTCCGGTGCGGGAGCCCTTCTCGTAGCTTATCTCTTTCATCGCAATGTATATCAAACAAAGATATACCTACTTTTCATCTTGACAAAAGCTTATCTATTTGAGTGAATATGTATTATACAGTACTAGGTTTTGTCATTGCATTTCTATGAAAATTACAAGAGCAAAAGCTAATCCATTTCAGTCCATCCATTCAGTAAACCAATTTTAATAATATTGTCAATTGACGATACCATTTAGGTAATCTATCTTCAACCAACTGCTTCTCTACACAGCAGTCTTAAAGCTTTAATTTTATTATATTTTATTTAAACTTGACTTACAATTCTATTGAATTACTATTTACATTAACATAGACAAGTTGGGTTTTTTGACTCACCTTATTTACTTTTACATATTTACATATTTACACGTTTTATTTTATTTTATATCTTTGACGCACCCCCTAACGTTAAAATGCCATCATTCCGTACTCCAACTAAAAAAGGTGCTAGAACACCACCGAAGGACATGGAGAGGGCAGGACCCTCGACCTTAACGGAATCGAACGTCAGACGTAGTGTTGGAGAATGGGAATCTGGAGTAATGGAGAAAACTGACAAAGAGACGGTCGCAAATAAAACTATAACCTTGGAAAAAGGAGCCAAAATTGCTTCAAAAAAGACCACACCTCTGCCACTACCATCTCGCAGAGTTTCCATCGAAATTACAACAGATTCCACTTCTCCAAAACTCCAACAAAAACCTGTAGAGCCAGCAAATAGAGCAACAGAAGCCAGAAAATGCATGGCTAAAGTCAAGGCGCAACTGGCTCTAGGTAAAACTATCAAGACGGAAATAAAGGAGGAAGTTATTTCCGCCATTGAGAGACTCTACAAATTATATAAGGAAGTTGAATCTGACTGGCAAAAAGCAATAGAACAGGGACGCACCGATCAGAAATCTTCACCAGCAGACACAGAAGCAAAACTAAAAGAAGCACTGGACAGCCATAGCATCCTTCTTAAAGACAATATGCTGAGAATGGAAAGGATGGCTGAGGTGCTCGATAGCCAACAGCGGACATATGCAAGTGTAGCAAAAGGGACTATAGAAAGGAAACTACCAATACCGACCACCCTGCACTCGGTCATCGTGAGCTCTACAAACGAGAGAGACTCAGGAGAGCAAGTGCTCGAGAAACTGAAGACGGCGGTAAGGGCTGGGGAGGGCGGAGTGGTAGTAGACAAGATCAGAAAAGCCAAAGAGAGAAAAGTGGTCATAAGTTGTAGAACGGATAGAGATAGAAAGAGTCTGCTGGAAAGATTAAAAGAATCAAAAGATACCTTGACGGCAGAAGAAGTAAAGAACAAGGACCCTCTTTTGGTTTTAAAGGGTGTGTTGCAATGCAACAATGATGAAGACGTACTGAGGGCCCTAAGAAACCAAAATGAGGGAATTTTCCGGGACTTGGGCCCAGAAGACGACCGCTTAGCGGTAAAGTACAGGAGGCGCGCTAGAAATCCACACATCAGCCACGTGGTAATAACTGCATCACCAAAGATCTGGTCAAGAATGTTGGAACAAGAATCGGTCCACATAGACATACAAAGGATCAAAGTCGCTGACCAGTCGCCTCTTGTACAGTGTTCCGTCTGTCTGGGCTACGGGCACGGTAAAAAGTTCTGTACCGAAAATGCCATAAAGTGTAGCCACTGCGGAGGCAAACACATGAAAGCAGAATGCCAAGATTGGCAAGCGGGTATACCGCCAAACTGCACAAATTGCAGTAGAGCGAAGTATGGCAACACAGAACACAACGCGTTCAGCGAAGAGTGTCCAATACGTAGTAAGTGGGAAGCAATAGCGCGAGCGAAGATCGCGTATTGCTGAGGGCACCATGGGCAATAATAGGGCAGATAACACCACCAGAGGGATAGCAGTGGCCCAGATTAATCTACAGAGGAGTAAACTGGCCACCCAAGAACTTATTCTTGAGGCTAGAGAGCGGAACATCGCCGTAGCACTGCTTCAGGAGCCATATGTGGGGGCGGTAAGGAGGATGAAGGGTTATCGAGGTGCGAGAGTCTACCAGGGTGCGGATGATGGAAGTGGGACAATAAAGGCGGCAATAGCGGTATTCGACGCCGATATTGACGTCTTTCAGTACCCGAAACTCACCACGAACAATATTGTCGTGGTAGGGATCCGATCTAGCACATGGGAAATCGCCCTCGTGTCATTCTACTTCGAGCCGGATCAGCCCATAGAGCCATACCTGGAGCAGCTGCGATGTATACACAAGGAAGTAGGCCCAAGATTACTGCTATTCGGAGGGGACTCCAACGCGAAGAGCACCTGGTGGGGCAGCAGAAAGGTCGACCACAGGGGAGAAGAAATGTCCGGGACCCTGGATGAGTTAGATCTTCAGGTACTCAATATGGGAGATACGCCCACGTTCGAAACCATACGGGGCAACAAAACATACAGCAGTTTTGTGGATGTGACGGCATGCTCGCCGGAAATGCTCGATCTAGTTGACGATTGGCGGGTGGAGCGAGGTCTTATCTCGTCTGACCATAACTGCATTCTTTGGAAGATCAAGTTGAAAAGAAAGAAAGGCTTCAATGTTGAGAGGACTACCAGGTTGTATAATACCAAAAAAGCTAACTGGGGTCAGTTTCATGAAGAAATGGCCCTGTTAACACATGAGAAAAACCTAGCTTTAGTCGAAGTCAACAACATCACTACGAAAGCCGATCTAGAGAGTGCAGTTATGGCCTTCACTGAAGCCCTTTCCGAAGCCTGTAAACGCAGCATTCCCACTAAAAAGCACAAAGATCAGCTTACCGTACCTTGGTGGTCAGAAGAGCTGTCAGCGCTGAAGAAAGCTGCCGCTACTAGAAAGCGTCGTATTCGCTGCGCCGCGCCAATACGAAGGGAGCATGTCGTTGCGGAGTACCTGGAAGCAAAAACGAAATATGAAGAAGCTGCGAAAAAAGCCCAAATAGCATCATGGAAAGAGTTCTGTGAAAAACAAGATAGGGAAGGAGTATGGCAAGGAATATACCGGGTTATTAAAAGAACAACTGCACGGACAGAGGACCTGCCACTCCTTCATGGTGGAGTACATCTAAACCCCAAAGAATCGGCTGCCTTATTAGCAGAGACCTTCTACCCTGAAGACACCGAAGAGGGAGAAGGCGAACACCACCAAAAAGTACGAAACCTAGCAAGTTCTATCAATGCCGAAACCGCAAACGAACAACATGATCCACCATTCACCCTCACTGAATTAAAGAACGCAATTAGGGGAATCAACCCGAAGAAGGCCCCAGGAGCGGACGGTTTCACGGCAGATATCTGCAATCGAGCTATCAGCCAGGATCCGGAATTGTTTCTTGCCCTGGCAAATAAGTGTCTACAGTTGGGACACTTCCCGGACATATGGAAGGAAGCCACAGTAGTGGCACTGAGAAAACCGGGCAAGGACAACTACTTTGAACCCAAGTCTTACCGACCGATCGGTCTTTTACCGGTGCTTGGGAAGATCCTGGAGAAAATGACCGTTGGAAGGCTGAAGCATCATCTGGTGCCACGGATGAGAACGTACTCGTCAGTACGGCTTTATGCCCCAGAGGAGCACCGAAGACGCACTCTATAACTTAGTAGAGCATGTAAAGAGTAAGTTGCGGCTTAAAAAGCTAATTACTCTAGTGTCGCTAGATATAGAGGGCGCCTTCGACAGCGCATGGTGGCCAGCCATTAGAGTCAGACTGGCTGAGGAAAAATGCCCCGTGAACATCAGAAGATTACTCGACAGCTATCTCGACTGCAGAAAAGTAAAAGTAAGGTATGCCGGGGAAGAATGTACTAAGAGTACCAACAAAGGTTGTGTACAAGGCTCAATAGGAGGACCTATCTTGTGGAACATCTTGCTCGACCCACTACTAAAGAAGATGGAGAAAGAAGAAGTCTTCTGTCAAGCATTCGCGGACGACGTGGTGCTTGTGTTCAGCGGGGACACGGGACTGGAGGTCCAGCGATGCGCCAATGAAACCCTCGCCCGTGTTCGGGAGTGGGGTGTCGAAAATAAGCTTCGGTTCGCACCGCACAAGACCTGTGCAATGGTGATGACCAACAAGCTTAAATTCGACACACCACTCCTGAGGATGGGTGGGGTGGACATTGGTATGTCCAAAAAAATTAAAATACTCGGACTTACCCTGGACAGTAAAATGACCTTCAAACAACATGTGGTAAATGTTGCGCAGAAAGCTATTAAGATCTACAAACAACTGTCCAGGGCCGCAAAGTCAACTTGGGGCCTCCACCCAGAGGTGATAAGAATCATCTACAATGCCACCGTTGAACCCGTGATCACCTACGCGGCAGGCGTGTGGGCGTCATCTACAGAGAAACTGTACATCCAAAAAATCTTAAACAACGTGCAAAGGGGGTTCGCGCAAAAGATCGTGAAATCTTATAGGACGGTCTCCTTACACGCGGCGTTGACACTAGCCGGGATACTTCCTCTAGACCTCCGAGTACAAGAGGCAGCCGCCATGTACGAGGCGAGGAGAGGGTCATCCCGACTTGTGCCAGAAGACAGAGAGATAGAGAGAGTGGTTCAATTTGGAGACCTCCCGCATCCGGCCCTGGATATTGACTTGGATTTCGTGAGTATTAGCAGCCAGGAGGACTTAGAACACCAAAACGTGCAGTCGGTAAGGGTCTTCACCGACGGGAGCAAAATTGATGGAAAGGTCGGAGCTGCTCTGTCCTTTTGGGGCAGAGTGGCTGAGTACCGATCCATCAAATTAAAGCTTTCCGCATACTGCACAGTTTATCAGGCTGAACTCTTTGCTATATACAGGGCTATGCGGGAGATCCTCAAATGCTCGGACTCGAGCTTTGGAGTCTACAGTGACTCAAGAGCTGCATTGGAGACCATCACCAGTCAAAGCACGACACATTTTCTGGCAGTAGAAGTCCGAAAACTTCTGCGGCGGGCTTTGGAACAGAACAAAGTTGTAACTTTGTTCTGGATCAAGGCCCACGCGGGACTGCCGGGAAATGAGAGAGCCGACCAATTAGCAAAAGAAGCCGCAATAACCACAAAAAGGAGACCGGACTATGACATGTGTCCTAGATCGTACATAAAGCGTATGGTAAGAAATAACTCCATAGACATTTGGTCAAAAAGATACTGTACAGGTGAAACCGCTTCCACCACTAAACTCTTCTTCCCAGACCCGGCAACTAGCTATAAGACCATTAAAAAGTTAAAACCAGCGGGTGTGCTCACCCAACTGTTAACCGGGCACGGAGGATTCGCTTACTACCTGCATAGGTTCAAATGCAGAGACAACCCGTCCTGTCCCTGCGACCCAGATGTGGAGGAAACGGTGCCACACATCCTTGTAGAATGCCCCATCACGGCCGCATTAAAGTTTGATCTTGAACAAGAATTAGGTGTTAAAGTTTGCATGGAAAGCTTAAGGGAAAATTTAACAAGGAAATCTGTCATTAAATACCTCGAAAAAGTAGGAAGCATAGTAATAAAAAGAAATAAAGATAGATAAATGAACTAAAATGTAAAAATTATATTTTTTATATTCTTAGTTTTATATAAAATATGTAAAAAATGTGTTATGTAATTAGGTAAAAGGAATTTGTTAAATTACCAAGTAAGTAGATAGTAAATAACTAATAAGAGACAAGAAAATAAGTGTAATCAGAAATAATTAAGATTAGATGACGCCCCAAATGTAAATTTTAATAACCTGTAATCTAGCAATGTAAATATATAAGGAAAAGTAAGAATAGGAAAATAAAGTGTAAACTGTTGAGTAGTAACATTATGTAAAAATTAGTCGTAAATATAAGAGAAATAGATTAAGTTTGTAAACCAGTATGTAATAAATAAAAGATAAAACTAGATACTAAGATTGTATGCCACGCAGTGGTTCTATTGGAAAAAAAAAATAAAGCATAAAAAGAAAGTTATGCAGTAAAAATAAAAAAGAAATAAAAATGTCCCTGATTCTGTTAGGGGACAAGAATTGAAAAAAAAAAAAAAAAAAAAAAATCCATTTCAGTCAATTTTTTTACTGAGTTCTATTAGGTATTGTCAAGTAATATGCATAAACAAAAGCTCCTCTATTAGAGTCTGACTCGTGACTCAAATAGTATAGCCTTTGTATATTCGCATCCCGTATCACAAGCTCTGCTTAGTTTGGGGCCATGTAGTAGGTGTGATTGTCTGGGGATTTTATTTTTTCTATTATTATGTATTTATTTCTAAGAGAACCGTAATCAAGACTGATCATTTCTTCGACTAACAAACCACTTATTTCTTGTTATCATATTTTTGAGCTTATTTCATATAAAGTGTTCGAAACGGATTGATAGGTATATTAAAAGCATGAAACACTTTTAATGTTAATAATAAATTCCCATACTCAATAAAGATTCATTTTATTATCAAAACAAAGTAAATACAAAAAGAAAAAGAACAATTAATTCGGAACCGGAAATTAAAACATTGTTCTGTTTACATTTATTTTCTGTCTTATTTTAATGAAAATATCTAACATTATTGCGTTTCATTCGTATACTACCTGTAATGCCCGGCTTCTTCTCTCCAGTGCAGAGAACTTGCAATTAAAACAATCTCATTATTTGTCATTTCTAAACATATTTAAAGTGCTCAACTATAAAAGTTACTCAGTTAAACGTTCCCTTTTATACATTTATTAAACCTTTTGTTTATTGTCGATATAATTAAAAAATAGTAAAAATATGATTACAGAGCATAAATTGTGGCCGTATCATCAAAAGAAGATCTCTTCCAGGCAACTATAAACGTTTCCCTATGATAATGAAAAGCTACGTCACAATTTACGTAAAGATACTAACCAGGTATCTGATAAGTATAAGCAATGAATTGTATAACTCTTGTTAATATTGTTATAAATATACAACAGCTCTTCACTCATGAAATTACAAAGAACAAAATAAAATGTCCAATTTTGGGTGGGCATAACATATAACATTCCATCTTAAATTACAGCTGTCTATACTTCTAAATACCATAATGAGATTAATTTAATTTGCCAGCTTACTTAAATCCTTTTTATGATCGTTTTTTTTATTAGGTGTACACAAAATATTACAGATAGTAATAGACAAAAAAGACTGAAAAAAGGTACTCAACTAAATTATATTCAGTAATGCTAAAATTTCACGGGGCTTGGTGACTTGCCGCAGTGCGTGCTAAGTTAGAACAAACCCTACCAAGCCTACACTGCCAAAAAAATAAACTTTTACTTATAATTTAAAAATAAAATTTAAAGTTATAAAAAAAAATAACAAAACTTATTTTAATAAAGATTACAAAAAAAGTTTAAACTAAAGAATTGATTGTTAAACCTATTTAATAAGTTTATATAGCGATCAACTCATTAGGTCAGTCGAATGCTGAATTTAAAAGTGTACAATTACGAGTACATTCAATAAAATACTAGTAGTCGCACGTACCCACCTCGGCACCTCAACTAAAGTCGCTGAAAAGACTCAACAGTGGCTTACAAACTCTTATGAACACAAAATATGATTGAGACCAACGTAACAACTCTATATTGGTGAACCAAAAGAATAAGTAAATTTTCACAGAGTAGGTAATCAAACAATTTGAAAATGAATTTTGTCCTTATTCAAGAACATACAGGAAAATATTTGAAATATTATTTAACCATTTTTATCACAGCAACAACACACTCATACATATTACATTTTTTAATCTCTTTATCTTACCTACCCAAATGCTCAACAGGGAAAAAACCATAATGTTGTATTTTAGCATAATACTCATTATTTTAAGAGCTGAAGAAAAACAAAGAGCCCGTACTTCTATGCTTTCCCTTCGACTGATGTATAAGCTCAAAAGGTTCCGTATTTGAAAATTATGTTATGTATGTATGTTACACCATTATCCACTACGTCGTAGACATGGTTGTTTATTGGCATTGATGCGGTTCTACTCAAGGGCAAATGGGGAGTATAAGTATGTATAGTCAGCAGCACGATATAAGCTATTTGTTCTTTTGCTGTATGATTTAAGGTAAATAAGTGAAGAAAAATGAATATACTTTGTTAATAGTAAGTATAGTTAAAAATAGTTGGAAACTAATTTCATGGTTGCCTGACAATTGAACTTCTCAGGGTTCACCTTGGTTAGTAGCTACTACACTTCACATAAAATCTGCCGTCGAATATCAACGCCGTGATGGTTGTGCGTTCACTTACCTCAGGTGCGATCGAGTTCAAACGCGGGTTTAGTCAAAGAGAAAAATCATTGGTACAGAAAAACCAAAACACAAAATTAATAACATCATCATCATTCAAAATATCTCACAGCCACTCCCAATCAACAAATGTACTGAAAATTTCGCAGAACCCACTTTAACACCGATCAATAAAAACTTACGGCAGAACAATAATAATCAACAAATACAGAGCATTAAAAAACCGACTTCACGTCGACACTTTGGCCGACAAATAGTGTCATTCACGTAAACTTTCTCCAAAATCATACATATTGTTTAAAAAGTTTGAATGAAGTACCCAACCGATTTCGATGAAATTTATATGGGACCAACTATGAAGTATCCTCTATCATAGAATTTTTAAAATCGATTGATAATTGTCTGAAATATCGTGTAACAAAGACACACAAAAAAACATACAGACGAATTGAGAACCTCCTCCTTTTTGGAAGTCGGTTGAAAAGATGAATATACCTAAGTAAACTAAAGAAGAAAGGCATCAAGATAAAAAAATGTCTACACATATAACAAAAACAAGTCATGTGGGTATTAAACCCGAAAGCTGTCATATATCAAGCGGCTATTTCTCCAGGGGAGAGGCACTGAGTGGAAAGTTTTTTTGTTCCATTGCAGTCTGAAGTTTCATTCGCAGAATTACTTATACAGGGTCGTTATTTAGTCTCCAGCCAAATTTAAATGTTTTATTTTCTTTGATATGCACATTTATTATAGTATCGCTCAGAACAAAAAAATTAAGATCGCACCACAAACTGTTTTAATAAAGTCGATGTTGATGAACATAGCTACTACGACGCAGTAAATACTACAAGATTTTTTGTAGTAGCCTTCTTTATTTCAATGATATTAATTCGTAATTTAGAGTGACCATGCTTTACTTAATATATTACCGAATATATTAATTTCCTTGTAAAAAAACCATACCTTTTTTTGCAAAAATCATTACTTTGAATTATACTTATTGTGTAAAAAATAAGTGACTGAAAAACATACCCTGTACAATAAAACTTCCAATCCTCTAGTCTGATATCTGAATTGGCTTTCACAACACTCGTGGTTATAAAAAGGATAGTGCTATATCTTAGATAACATCAAAATCCATTCAAGCCGCCTAATTTTTTACAAGAATTAAACATTTATCCTAACAAAACACAACTTATACATACTATAAATTTTAAGAAATTCGTTTAGAAGGTTGTGATGCTAGTAATAGGTATGTACATTAAATGTGAAAGATTGTAAGTTTAGTACCTCCTTTTTTTACATTTTTACACAAGAAGTAGGTAACTAACGGATATTGTCACAGAATTTGACCATTGTGTATTTTCTAAAAATATATATTTTATTCCCGTAGTATACTTCTGTGGGACGATTTCAGGGCCTTCACGAGCGTAAAGCCGACAATGGTGGCCAGCATTTTTTTAGCTTCTTCTTCTTAAAATACTTCGTAAATCATATCACCCTTTTTTACAAATGGATCTGGTTCGATTTCTTCCGATTTATGTTTGTAGGGTGTATCTACGAATCATCTTAAAAACCTAAAATTGAACTCCACACTTGTTATAAAAACTTAACATTCATGGTGTATTTCTGTTGTGAAGGTGACTGTACTAATCTGGACATAAGTGGCAGACGCACGCAAACCTAGCTATTACGAATATTGAAACTTCAACTATGGTTGGCCCTGACCGAGGCCTACGAAGCTTTTACTGTTATTAACATCCTATGTTTACGCTGTTGATATATCAACAGGGCGGTGTTTCACTCGGCTAGCTATTTCTGTGTGAAAATATGTATTTTTACACGTTTTCTCCGTTACGTATTTTGTCTCTAGTCACGTTTACATGTTTAAACTTTAAGTTAAACAGTAAGACACATATATTTCTGTTTACAATCAATGTTGCATCCTGTACCATGTTGGTAAGGGTGGGCATTTTTTTATAGAAATACCGCTTTTGAAAAGTAGGTAGAAACTATCGAACCAATTGAATCATGACCCATCATTTTGCCAAACGTCTAAATGCAGGTAGGTCAACATTCGCACGAAGGTAGGTTTCCTTGGTGATGAACTTGTTGTCATTTCATTCGACACTGACATTTACCTGCATTGACGTCATTTTGTTAGTATCAATAATCAACGAATGCAGAGCAATATAAAAACCGACTTCACGTCAAAACTTTGGCCAACTTAGAGTGTCATTCACGTAAACATTCTCCGAAATCATACATATTGTTTCATAAATTTGAAATTTTCAATGAAGTAACGAACCGATTGCAATGAAATTTCTATGGGACTAACTATGAAGTATTGATATCATATGAAACAAGAATTTAAAAAATCGATTCATAATTGTCTAAAATCTCGTATAACGAAGACACAAAAAAAAAACATACAGATGAATTGAGAACCTCCTCCTTTTTTGGAAGTCAGTTGAAAATGTCCAAGTTTGAAAATAAAATTTCAAACGAATTATCAGCAAAGTGGGTCATGATTCAGTTTTTTCGATAGAACAAGCAATGAGAATATGTAAATATGGTATTACGATACGGACAATTGGTGTGGCAGTAACAAAATTGACTTTTATGCCCCTCTATTAAGTCCCTCTGAGAGCTTTTAAATCCTGGTGGGGTGGATTTATATGTGACGAATACATAGATGTGCCTTTTTCATAGACATAGATATTTATATATTTTATTTATTAGTCATAGTCCTCAGCCTTGATTTCTTTTAATGGGGTTCAATGACACAGATTAGAAAGTATTATGTACAAGTACAGATAGGACACATCAATATTATAGGGAGTTTGGAATGCAAGATTTTTTGCTGCTTGGCGGCGCTTATGTGCTTGAGGCTTTTTGGATGGACTATGCACTATAGTGGTTTTATTATGATTGTTCATAAATAATGTTTTACATATGTGAAAGAAAGTGTGCTGATTTTACAATACAATGACAATGAACTAAAATAATCAAAAACCAACACTTGCTATTCTAGCATGTTTGATAGTTATAAAGTTATTCATCGAAATATATGAATCATGCAGTCTATCAAGCATCACAACAATTCAGGTACATAAATGATAAACTAAAGTTCACTTGACGCTACTTCTGGGCTTGCAGGAAATTATATAAACACTGCAGATATGTACAGTTTACAACATATATGCGAAGACGGAACATAAAACACAAGAGGAAGGGACGTGTGGGCGTGGCGCACGTGCCAAAGTTAAGACTAGTGAGACTTAACTCGAGTCAGTCGCTCTCGTGATTACAACGTACTTATATTCATCTATGATTACAACGCTTTGTGACATCTTTTGCCGGTGTGTTCCATTACAAAAAAACCCATAAAATGACTCGATGTTCTGTTCTAGAGTGTAAAAACTATAGTGGTACTAAAACATTAATACGATCAGGTGTTTTATCATATCATCGGTAAGTCGCTATTTTCGTTCATTTTTTATGTTTCGTTAATCGTTCTTGTCAATTAATTCGGAAAAAATATTAGTGTAAATGAAAAATGACATCTATTTCATTGAAATAAAATCTAAAATTGCATAACGCGTGGTCCATACGCGAGTCAAGTGACCCTATCACTCCAACCTCTTAATAAAATGCCGATAACATCTAATACCTATGTCGATAATCATAATATACTCGTAACAAAGGAGTCTTTGTCCCCATCATTAGCTGTAATTGAATATGCCGGAAGACCACCTATGACTAAAGTTATAGCGTCACCCTGGATGACGAAAGACGAGAAGCAATTAATACCTAATGTATAAACATCAAAATGAACAAAGAACTCATACGAAGCTATTAACAATAACCTGGAACAATCGACCCATTAAAAAGACCTGGTATAAAAAGCCTAAAGAAACCAAGAATGAAGAGCATTACTTTGAACGAATCCGTAGCTTTAAGTTAGATTTAGTAAATTGTAAAAGTTTTATTTAAATAAAATTTTTTAAAGTTATTTCGACTTCAGATATTTTTACTGGCGCCCAACGTGGGGCCCAATTAAAGTAGAATTGGTGAATTTGAAGAAATCGCCGAAGTCAGTTACAGAACTCTGAAGAAATCTCCGAGTTTGCTGCAAGAAATTCTGCGTGAATCTCTATTCTTAAATTGGGTATCCCGACAAACAAATTTGTGAAATATCATGAAAATAACTGTGTGGCTATTGTGAGTATCCTACTAACCTCCCAAAATTCCACTAATCAAACCAGCTAAGTTTATTTATTTAGGAAACAGTTCGTGTAAGCTCGACCTTCCTTTTAATAATAAAAGCGAGGATAAATTGAACACGGTAATAAATTTATCTAGTTCGTCTAAACTCCCAAAAATTAAAATGGAGCCTAACAAGGTTATATCTTTCGTCCCATTATATGATGGTGATGCATCTAGTTTATATAGTTTTTTGAGTAATGCAAATAAGTTCTTAGAAATAGCAGGAGGTCCGACTCCAAACAATATTACGTTATTATTAACTAGGTTAACGGGGAAAGCAGCCCTTATTTTGTCTATGATAGATCATAAATTTCAGTGCGACTCTATCCAAGCAACATTATAAAATGAATGCGGAGATAATAGAGAGTTTAATACTTTACTGATAGAACTATCAAATGTCAAAAGAAAAACTAATTATCGCGATTTAATTTTTGAGTTAAAACAAAAATTATTCCATATTAAAAGCAAATTACAAGATAAATATCACAGTAATATAGCTTTAGTAGACGAAGTTATGGAGCCCTACATTAATATGGCACAAAATTCCTTACGAAATAGTTTGCCTTATCACGATCAAATTTACGTAAGTAATTGTAACTTTAACGATACGGTCGTTAAGATATTGCAACTCGAAGCGGAAGGCAGGTTCGATAATATAAAACAAAAGTTCTCAAATATACTTCCTGCGCCTCGCGTCATAAATAACATTCCACAACCGACACCTTATCGACCTAATAACTATTACGGCACGAATCCACCCAGACAAAACAATATGCCAAACGATACGCAAGCACACCGATATCCGCCCACACAAAGGACCATTATGCAACGCATGACGCATCAACGCGATCCGCGCTACTATCAACAAAACGTGATTAGTACACCGTATAACTCGCGACCGGCGTGAACGTCCCAATACCCCGCACAAAAACCGCAAGTGAATAATCAAAATCAAAATAATTGGAACTTTAATAAACCGCGTAAACCAGAGGATGTGTCTATGAGGACTGTCCCATCGCTTAAACCAGGACAAGTTAACATTGGACGAGGATACGTAGCAGAGGAAGTCTTCCATCATGATGAGGATGGATATACACAAGGTGAATCTCCAAGTGAGTATCCTTCATTTACACCGGAATACTTTGACCCTAATTTTTACGATCAAATACAAGAATACGAAGAGGATAGTGAAAATCAAAATTTTGGGCAACAGGCCGAACCGAACTCAAAAGGATAGAATTTAATCATTTTAAGTCTTATTTACCATACTTCGAAACTTTAAATCCAAAATTAAAAATCTTAATAGACACAGGTAGTCAACGTTCTTTTATAACAACTAAAGCGCAACAAAAATATTTCCCTGAATTTTGGAAATCAGAACGATTTTCGGTCAAAACATCACACGGAACGACAATACATAATGGCATAATAGAAACACCCTTTTGGCAAAAATATTTTGGAAAAAATGAGGAAACTATGAAATTCTATATCTATGACTTTAGTGATAAATACGACGTTCTAATGGGTACGGAGATGATCGAACAAATCAACGCGAAGATAGACTTAAAAGAAAGAAAGTTAACTTTGCCAGAGCGAGAAATATTAATTTTTCACATGACAGATGAAGACAAACTTAATATAAAAGATCTGTGCTTAACATATAGGGATATATTTACTGATGAGGTTACTAACAGCGCAACCACTAATACAACCCATCGAATAAATTTAATTGATAACGAACCTATATATCAAAGACCATTTAGATTACCGCAAACTCAACAAGAAGAAGTTAAAAAACAAATAAATAAATTGTTAGAGGAAAATATAATTAGACACTCGGAATCGCCGTGGGCATCTCCTGTACATCTAGTTTAAAAAAAAATTTATCAGTCAGGTATACAGAAATGGAGGATGGTTATAGATTATAGAAGATTAAATGAATAGACTAAATCAGACAAATATCCTTTACCTAACATAGAGGAATTATTCTCGAAATTACAAGGAAATAAATACTTCACAACGCTTGATTTAACTTCCGGTTACCATCAAATTTTAATGGATAATGATTCAATAGAGAAAACCGCATTTAGTATACCCGAAGGCCATTTTGAATTTTTAAGAATGCCATTTGTATTAAAAAATGCTCCAGCTACTTTTCAACGTATGATGAATAATGTACTAAGAAATGAAATAGCTAATAACATATAATTATCTATTCAGACAATAAACAAGAACACATTAACAAACTACAACAAGTCTTCGAAGCGTTAAGAAAAGCAAACTTAAAAGTAAACGAAAATAAATGCGTCTTTATGAAAGAAGAAATAGAGTTTTTAGGCCACGTGTTGAATGAAGAAGGACTTAAACCGAATCAAAAGAAAATTGAAGCCATTCAGAAGTTTCCTATACCGAAAACATTAAAAGAAGTGAGAGCGTTTTTAGGATTAATAGAATATTATAGACGATTTGTGCCTAATCTAAGTAAAATAACAAAACCTCTAACGGAAGCCACGAAGAAAGATGCAGTCATAAATATTAAAAATGAAAAATATATTGAAGCTTTTCAAACTTGTAAGCACTTGTTAACAAATGCACCTATATTATCATTTCCGGATTTTAGTAAAACTTTCGTTATAACAACAGACGCTTCGGATATAGCATTAGGAGCGGTTATAAGTCAAGAAAACCATCCAATAGCTTATGCCTCGCGTACTTTAAATGAAACGGAACAAAAGTATAATACAACAGAAAAAGAGTTATTAGGTATACTTTGGGCAGTGACACAATTTAGACCTTATATTTATGGAAGAAAGTTTATTTTAAAGACAGATCATAAAGCCTTAATATGGTTAGCAAAATTAAAGGAACCAAATCAACGATTAACAAGATGGAAACTTAAACTACAAGATTACGATTACGAAATTGAACATGTTAAAGGAAAGGAAAATTACGTAGCAGACGCTTTAAGTAGAATTGAAATTCATCAAACTGATGGAGATTCTTTAGAAGTTAATTTAGAAGAAGATTTAGCATTATCAGACTCTGTTTCCACACAAGTTAATTTGGAGGAAGATCTAGTTATCTCGGAAAGCTCGGTGGATACTATTCACTCCAATCAGGAAAGTAGTGATGGCGGTATTCCTATTATTCAGGCATACCCTCCAAAAAGATTAAGGCGTGTTATATTTGAAATTGCCCCGTATGAAAAGGTGAACCAGGAGAATGGAGTAATCTACTTCTATATTCCTCCAGATAACCAAGAGGAAGTAATAAAAAAGATGATGTTAAAATATTTACCAAACGAAAAATACGCCTTTATAATACCTAATGACGAATTGTTTTATAAAATTTCAGAAGTTTATAGGAAATATTTTGATCATACGAAATTTAAACCAGTTAGATATACAAAATCATTAATAGAAATAGACGACAAAGAGGAACAGCTAAAATTAATAAAAGAATACCATTTAATGAATAATAGACATGCAGGAATAGAAAGTGTATATAAACAATTGCGAGAAAAGTATTATTGGGAAAATATGAGGAAGCATATTAAAAACTTTATTGTAAAATGTGAACCTTGTAAGACCGAGAAATATAATAGACATCCATATATAACTTTAGCCTCTGAAACGGAAACTCCACATGAACCAATGGACATTTGGCACATTGACTTTATGTCACTTGAAAGACAATGGTATTTGACATGTATCGATAAATGTTCTAAGTATGCGATTGCCAAACCAGTAGAAAAAAGTAGAGTTTATGACGCTCTATCGGAAATATTTGCAATGATAGGAGCACCGAATAAAATAATTCACGATGGTGAACAATCATTTTGTAGTGAATTAATTAAAGAACTTTTTCAAACCTACAATATTACGGATCACACAACAACACCTCTACATCATAAATCAAATTCAGATGTAGAAAGACTGCATAGCACATTACAAGAATTATTTAGATTACAAAGGGACTCAGATCTCGATCAAAATCAAAAAGTTATATTTATAACCCATGCTTATAATAATACAACCCATAGCATGATAAATATGTCACCATTTGAGGTTCATTTTGGAAGAAAACCAAAAATCTGAAATTTTGATAATCTTAAAGTTATAATACAACAGTATACAAATCAACAAAAGCAATTTAGTAAAACTCTCAATAAAAATATCCATGCAGTTCTGAGGAAACAAAAAGAATATAGAAATGAAAGATTAAATAAAAGAATCAAACACCCAAAATCTTTTAAGACAGGCGATACTGTCTATTTAAAGAATAGAAAAGCCGAAAGACATAAAACAGCACAAAGATTTTTAGGTCCTTTCAAAATAAAAGAATGTTTGGAACATAATAAATATACATTAAATAATAATAGAACATATCACTTAGAAGAACTTTGCATTACAGATTCATCATCTATGAGCTCAGCCTCGGATACAAATTCAGAAGGATCGATAATGACGAACATTTAATTATTGTTAAATCCAAAAATACGTGAATTATTGAAGGGAAGTGGACGATTATACACAAACTAGATTTTAAACCAATTGATGAAAGTAGATTATGGATTAGAAGTAAACTAAATGAAATAGTGTTAGCACAAAATGTAGCAGATATTAAATATGTCTATGATAGAATAATAGTAATTTTAGATCATGTAGACGAAATATGTAATCATCTTATTATACAAACTAGAGTTAAGAGAGGTTTAATTATTTTTTTTTATTTTTTTTATTTATTTATTTACACTTCAGTATACAGTACAGATAGTAAATGATAAAAAAAAACAGTGTGTTGTGTAAGTGCTACTAGGCGGTCTTATCGCTGACGAGCGATTTCTTACAGACAACAATTAATGGTTTAGGGACTGTAATTAAGGCTATTACTGGAAATTTAGACCAAGAAGATTATAATAAAATACAAAAAGATTTAGAATCTTTAAGAATTGCTTATAACAACCAAATATCTGTAACTAAGGATAGCTTAGAGGAGTATAATTCACAAATTAAGAAAATTTCAGATATTCAGAGTAGTCTCAATGCGAAAATTGTACAAGTGTTAAGTTCAAAGGCTCAACAAAAAATAATATTCAGTTTACTGTTACAAGCACAAACCCTTCAGGATGTTGCTGAAAGATTAACAACAGCTATAACTTTTGCTGAACACCATATGTACTACTATAGTATAATACAATCTCATAACCTACAAGAAACAATCAGTATAATTTCTAAGGATATAATGATTAGTAATAACATAAATGATATAGAACCATTTATACATGTTAATAATAAGATAGTAAATAATATTGTATATTTTATAATAGAAATACCTTTAGTCAAACCACAAGTATATAATACAAGGAAAATTGTACCTATAATCCAAAATTACCCTACCTGTACCTATCCCATAATAAGAAGAGTCACTTTAGCCTACACACAGGATGAAATATATGAAGTGCAAGATTGTATGGAACTTGACGAGATCATTTGCAAGGGAAATATCTTACAAACTGATATATGCGAAACTGAATTATTATTCAACAAAACAACTGAAAAATGTAGCGTGGCGCCAGTGAAATGTCCTAACGAACAACTTATCGAAATAACTCCAGAAGTAACATTTATGTATCTAAATAAAACTACGGAAATAAACATTCAATGTGGAAAAAATGGAGAAACAACCTGGATCAAAGGATCATATCTAATTAATGGAGATAAGTGTGAAATAACGATATCTGGAATAAAAAGGTTTAAAACAAAGAAGTCAGAAGAAAAAGTAATATTACCAAAATTGGCAATTAATAACACAATAAATATACCTGAAATGCAGTTAACTTATGACTCAGAGAAAATAAGAAGAAATATTGAAAAGTTGAAAGAAATACAGACTCTGGAAACACAAAAAAGACATAACTTAATACAATATGGATTGACTGGATCAATATCTATACTCATTAGTATACTGTTTATTTACAATTTTCTCAGATACAAGGCTTGTTGTAAGCCTAGAACTTCAAAACTAAGAGGGGAGAGTCAAGTGACCCTATCACTCCAACCACTTAATAAAATGCCGATAACATCTAATACCTATGTCGATAATCATAATATAACAAAGGAGTCTTTGTCCCCATCATTAGCTGTAATTGAATATGCCGGAAGACCACCTATGACTAAAGTTATAGCGTCACCCTGGACGACGAAAGACGAGAAGCAATTAATACCTAATGTATAAACATCAAAATGAACAAAGAACTCATACGAAGCTATTAACAATAACCTGGAACAATCGACCCATTAAAAAGACCTGGTATAAAAAGCGTACAGAAACCAAGAATGAAGAACATTACTTTGAACGAATCCGTAGCTTTAAGTTAGATTTAGTAAATTGTAAAAGTTTTATTTAAATAAAAATTTTTAAAGTTATTTCGACTTCAGATATTTTTACTCGCGCCATCTAGCATAGCATAGCATAACTAAGTTGACAGAATCAACTAAAAGCATGCAGATAGAATTCTGACATAAATCACTAAGTGTTATTACTAACTTCTACTCTATTTCAAGTGTACTATAGTTGATATTCTTTTATTCGTAATAGTCCTTATGTCTTCTTGATTTCACCAAATTATGACCGCTCTAATTGGATATATTTCAGTGTGCGTAAAATGTAAATGTGTTAGTTTGGCGACAGCTATTCCTAATGAATTATTAAGCGATGCCCTTTCCTCTTGTGTTTTAAGTTCCGTGTATGCGAAGGACTTTCATAAGCCGGCAGCGTTTTGTGATCAAATGGCGAATCATTGTCTATCACCCACTCAATTCACTCATATGAGTTGGTATTGCCAGTAATAACTGGTCGCGCCAAACGTTAAAATGGTACTATGGCTAAACTCTTGAAATTGAATAAAATGCTTTGATTGTCAATGCCGTGATCAATGAAACAGAAAGTGTATTGGGAACTACTGAATACCAGGTAGGAGCTCCTACATATAATAATGACGACAGCAGAAGAACTAAGCTCACTCACTGATAGATTGTTATCTGCTTTGTACAATATAATAGTTGAGTTATTTTTGTGGTTGTGACCAAATCAACCCGAACTACAATGCTAATATGATGTTAGTTCGTTAGCGAAGAAATTAAATGGCAAAATTGATATGTTAAAGGGCTAGTTATTTAGAAAGCGCATATTAACTAAAAAGAATAGCGAAATTTGTCCAAGGTTTTTGGCTAAACCTAAAGATTTCATTAAATGTTTTGCATAACTTCTAAACAAAAATTACTACTAATTCTATAATCTTTCAAATAAGACTATGATATTTGCTAATGAATAATCAAGGTAAGTAATCTGAAGTATGTGAATTTCGAATGTTTTATTTTTTGAAAAGATTCGCAACCTTCTTATTCGTTAAAGAAATTCGAAAAGATTTTAGAGCCATGACTTTATAAAACACTTTTTAACCGGATTTATCGCGTAAATTTATATTTTAAATTTTATCTCGACAGTTTGTGAGCATTCCATAGATAAGCTCAACCACTACTTAAGGTTTGACTCTTTGAAAATTTTATCAGATCAGAGAAGCGATTAAAAATTAAAAAACACCCTAATTTCAATAGAGAAGATGGTTGGAAACTATCACTGACATGGGACCCTATCCTGAAAAACATTAAATCTAACATCCAGCAAGCTGCACGACCCAAAACTCAAGATACTGTCAGCTCGTTTTGTGTGAATCCAGAACGCTACGCTCGAAGACGATGTATAACTTTTTCCATTATCAATCCGACGCTTGACACCTCAGTCGCTTGTGACCACGGAGTCTGCAAAGAGTGTTTTATTTAATAGTATGAATAGCGATGATTTTAAAAGTTCTCTCTCTCCAAAAGACTATGCTGCTTGTCTTTAAAATGCTTTTGGTAGTGAAGCACCTTGATTAAGCACTACCGTGAGGGGATGGTTTGCTGAATTTGAGTTTCTTTACATGGTGAATTTCGTGAAGGGCGGTCATCTGTCGTCAACGAAAATAATGAGACCACTTTTAAGCGGCTCATTGAAAAAAACTCATGGATTAATTCGAGGACTATTAGGGATTGGTATGATTTAAATACAGAACATTTTACACTAAGACTTAAAAGTTTGGAAACTTTGTTTTCATTGAATCCCTCATGAACTGACAACAGCGGAGTAGAAGCGGGCTCGAATGGAATAGAGCGCACAGATTACTAAGTCGCTACTAAAGTACGACCACAGACATTCTAATGCTGTTTATGACATTGTCACAGAAGACCAAACGTAGATTTATAATTTTGAACCCGAAAAAAAACAGCTATCTTGTGAATGGGAGTTTGAAAAATGAGAACAGGCCAACAAAAGTTCGGCAGGCGGGAAACATTAAAAAAAATGATCGCCTTTTTTCCGTAACTATGGGTCGCATCTGCACAATTGCACTCGAAGATGAAAAGAGTGTTAATGCCTAGCGGTACTCTTCCCTTTTTTACCCGGGGTGTTAGAAAAATTTCGGGAAAAACGACCAAAAAACCGCGATTTCCCACATTATGACAACGATTCCTAACGCACGGCCAACAACGAAAAATTCATTATTAGCGTCCGAAAAAGTACATCTCGTCACCCATCTGCACATAACACCAACCTGTGATTTCTGTATTTTCCCCAAAATCAAAGATCTGATGAGAGGTTTCACTTTTACCAACTTGGAAGAGACAGTAATAGCGTTCAATTAGCTCGTAGAAAACATCTTTTCAGAGCTGTGATCCTCCTGTTTTAAAAAATGGTTCGATCGCATGAAAACAAATTCAAAATGTAAAGGAGAGTATTTTGCAAAGCAATAAACATAACATTTTTTAAATTTTTAGTGTGACCTACTCATACGTATAAAAATCAATGTTTTGATTGTGGTTTTTCTGCGTATTTGACTTTATTTCATAAAAAAATGCGATGCTTCAAAGGAAATGTTACATGAATATTTATAATTTACGAAGCATAGGACACGTATATTGACATAACATTAATCTCACTAGTAGAAATGTTCTATAAGCGAGAACATCTGAATGATATTTTAGTAATAGTTCAAGAGTCGGACTAACTTTAAGTAGCCTTAATATCAGTAATATCATCAGAGTTTCATCTTAGCAACTTGAACATCAAAACTAAAGTACGTGCAATCGATTTTGATCCTTAATAGTAGTAAAGTTAAGTTGCTTGCGAGAATTCTGTTTCTTGTAACAACATTTCACACTTCTAGTAAGTTTTGCACACTGTTACTGACAATACAATTAGTAGGCATCTCGAGAAGATTGATCAAATTGTCACCCCTTTCTTATAATCCTTATAACCTTGAAAGTTTGTATCTACGGATCACGGGTATTCTTAAAGAGAAGGATGTTTCAAGATGATCTTTTAGTAATGGTATTTTCTAAAGGATGCCTATCTAGATGTTTTTAAAATGAGTTTTTGTTTTATAATGCGCATGCCCGCGTTTTACTCAATATCACCTGATGGTAAGTGAAAATGAGGTCGAAGATTAAAGTATAAGCCCGTGGCTTAGGAAGAAATTGGCTTTCCATAAAATATTGCCGGAACACATCACTACCAGAGCGGTGATATTTAGCGGCAGATTTTATATGAAAGGTAGTCGCTAGACAGGCGAACCCTGAATGGGTATTATTCGCCTTTTAATACACACTTATCCAGGAATGGTAGGGCTGTCTTAGCCTTCACGATTACAATTTGATGCGGAGTGGTAACTCCAGCAGTGATGTAAAGGTTTTATAAAAATCCAATTCCTTTCCCAGCCTGGGTGCTGACATCTACGACCTCATATGCACTAAGTATAAGGTTACATAGAGTTTTATAGTTCAGAAACTAATAAAAAATATGTTCAAAAGTAAATGTAAATACTTATAAAAAAAAAATCGAAGTTTTCAAAAGTAGATTTTTGCAAAATGATAAAACAGAGAACTAATTTCATATTTTTTTAATATTGGTGAAAACCTTATAATTATTTACAAACAAATCGATTGCTTTCTAATTGATACCAAAAAATGGACAGAATCGTGTACTCGGACCAACTTATTTAAACAAATTTTACGTATTCATCATAAAAAGCTTTTAAACGCAAAATAGCTCTTTATTTTAAAAAAAGTATGGCGCCGTTTGACGCATTTGAAGAAAGTCCCTTTAAATCTTTGAAACGTCCATTGCTTGCTTCAAAGAAACGGTTTAAACTCATTTTAGTAGCGGTATTTGTAAAACTTTCACAAGGAATAAGTACTTACTGAAGTAGACGTTGCGGGAAACGAAAAGCACATTAAAGTACTGTTGAATAATGTTAAAAAGTCTTTACTTTTCCGTACAATGTTTAAGAAGTATTAGTATAGTAGTTGTAAGTAACTACATTTCTGCGGCTATTTTGCAAAAAGATTTATATTTTTGGGTATTTTTTGTTTTTTTTTGTAATTGTATTTTGATTCTATATCTTAAATTTCAAGTTGGTTCATAATATTCATGTGAACAAATGTAGCTTGCTAGACTTGCTTTCTCAATAAATTAGAACTTAATTAAAACAATTTCATCTGCATTATTGATTAATTCAGTTCTGAGTTAAATACATAGTGTTGAAGAGGGAGCACGTGAAAATGCTTGCAGCAGGTGATCCTGCTTTTCCCAATGTCATTGAAACCAGTGACAAAAGTAAAGTATTCCAACTATACAGATACTAAGTTTACAAACCAAAGAAATATTAGAAAAAATATTAACAATTAATACTATCTATGATTGTGTATGTGTAACTTGAAGAATTTTGAGGAAATCCAGTTGTGGATATCTTTTGTCTTACCTTAATGATGTTGATAAATTATTTAAATTAACCCAGAGCAGTTATTGTAGAATATATTACTTTACGGTACATAAATATATCGATGTACTGATTGAAAATGATTTCCGTTCCCAGCATTAATTTATGACTGTTTTTTATTGGAAAGATCTTACTGATATTGAGAGTCACTTGATATGTATAGCTTTCTATTTCTACTATTTTACTGCTTGTTGATTTCCTTTATTCGAAACATAACTTTACTTTCACGACTATTTTGGCATTTAAACAGGAAACTTTTTTAGGTAAGCTTACATCAAAAGATTCTTTAAAACAGGTCCTTATTGTGCCGACTATTTGAATAAGTAAGAAAAGTTTAAAAGCTATTAGCAAATTGAAATATTGTTCCGACCTAAGAATATACTTATTACAAAAAAATATAAAAATATAAATACTACTGGGAATTTCTTGGAATTGTAGGGGTCCGTATGATAAATTATTTAAACAAATCACATAAAAGTTCACCCCCAATAAAAACAAATATAACATTAAAACACCGCGGTATTTGTCAAAACAGGGTATTTATCACGACACCCTTGAGGGAATATTAATGGATATTAAATCTAAAGTTGTTACAATAGATAATTTTCCGTCAACCTGAAAATCAGTCCATATTTCATGCAATTCGCAACTCAGCAGAGTTCTATTTTAAATTTAAATTGAATCTTTTCGGAATTCTTGAACAAGTCCGGCTAGTTCTAGATTGGAAACGAAAATTGAATTCAACGTCAAGTGTGGCAGTAATATCCAAATATTGCTTTTTACAAAAATAGGCAAGAAGCAATAACCTCGTGAAATTGTACTTTTTTTACATAAAAGTATGATTTACATTGAGGTTTTTAAGGTTTTTAGGTATTTAAGGTTTGGAACCTCTTATAATGCAAAGATAAATTTCATTTCTTGCTAACAATGATATGTGCTCGTTAAACCCGGGTCTAATTACAAAACAATTTTGTCAAACAAAGCTCACCCTTACAATTAAGCGGATAATTAAAGGTGTGTATTTCAATACGTATAGCTTTCCCCGTTATGTAGCATAATCAAACTGTGAAACAATAATCAACAATGACAAATATATATGTTTATCCTTCATACACGCTTACTTTTATTACTTGAATTTAACGTGCTTTTTCTCGCAACTTCGTGCGCATTAGCTAAACTACCCTCCTTGTGAGAATTCCAAGTTTCACATCGGTGCACTTAAGGAAAAAGATTTGTCATACGAACTTCCTCCTATATTTCCCGTTCCCGTAGAAATTTCGGGAATTCCTTCCTTAGTGCTCTTTTACACCCCCTAAAGAATGTATGTTCCATAATTCAGGCCTGAACGTTAAGTGGTTATGGCTGTCCGTTGTCTGTCAGTCACTCTGTCAGTGACGGAACAGTTTTATGTATTAACTAGCTGTGACCCGCGACTTCGTCCGCGTGGATACCGTTTATTAGAGTTGGATAAATACTATTATTATATCCTCCTTGAAGTTAAAACTTACCTTATTCTAAATTTCGTCAAAATCGACTCAGTAGTTTAGCTGTGAAAGCGTTACTGATAGATAAACAGACAGAATTACTTGAAAAACTGTTACAACAAAGCAGTGATCCGCAGTTTCACCTAGGTTTTGTGAAAAAGTATAGGTAGGTATATTACATAGATGATGCCCGCGACTTCGTCTGTATTGAATTAGTATTTCGAGTAAGTTATTTTCTTCTCGAAGGTTCTAACTATCTTTAATAACAAAAATAAAAATATAGAATCTTCGCCCATATAATATGTATAACTCCTAACCACAAACATAGGTAGGTAACTATCTATTAGGTACATTACAAAGGCACATAGCGTTATAAACAATTTAGGTGCCAAAGTGCCTGAAATTTTAATATTGTCTTAAGTTTTCGCGATGACTATGAAAATATTATTATTATTATGACTATTATGTATGACTATTAAATAAAACACTTTTTAACCGGATTTATCGCGTATATTTACAGTCGCTTGTGACCACGGGATCTGCAAAGACACCGAAACGTCCAGTTAAAATGTAAAATATAAATTATACGCCATTAATCCGGTTAAAAAGTGTTTTATTTAATGCCTTCAATTTTACTTAATTCATGCAATATCTCCATTAATTATACTTAGCTTATTGTCATTCTAGGTAAAGCTAAGTAGTTTTTGCGTGAAAGAATAGCAAAAATCCATCCATCCAGCCATTATCAGTGTACATACAATACTACCTATAGTTATGTATGGCTGCTTTTCACTGCCAAACGGCTAAGCCAATATTAATGTAATTTGGTATAGTAGTTAACACATACGTTACTTTTTATTCCGAAGAAATTTACGGTTTCTGACTTCCAAGAGGCAGAAACGATCATGAAATAAACAAAACCTTGATTTCCATTTTATCTCTGTATGTACAGAAGGCAGTACATCAAGCGTTACAAATCTGTCAAATTTTTTTACTTGAATTTGAACTCTATGCCCTCGATAGTAAGTTAAAATTGGTTGGAGAAATTTGACATGTAATGTAACGCTTGTTCCTTCTGTACCTACCTATATTAAATCGCGCAAAAGCTTGCGCTCGCCTCCCGCCTTTTTATACCCTACCGCCGCGAGCCGCGTCGAGTGCGGCAACCGTTACGCAAAAATAATCCTTATATCATTCAGTATTCACGCGCGATGGGTTATTAGCGTATTTCATGTATAAGTTAGGTGTTTCTATACCGATTTCTATGATTCTTTTTTTATTTAATAGGTAATAAAGTTAATTTTTTTTAATTAGGGATGAGTTAGAGTATTATAAACGTAAGAGTAAACAAATATAATCAGAAAGCTCCGAACTGCTAAGCTATCGGGATTTACACGTGTTATTGTGAGTCAACCATAAAATATAGATATATACTGTAGTGGGATATTTTTTATATGATTTTATGAAGAATATTTCTGTCATACATGATTTCTATGTAGCTTTAACCATTAAGGCTGCACACGCGACGGAAGCTAAAAAAAAAAAGAAGTAACTTCTCCCGTTTTTCCAACATTTCCCTTCACTGCTCTGCTCCTATTGATTGTAGCGTGATAATAAGTATATTATAACCTGCCCAGGAGTATGAAGAATAATTTTACCAATTTTCGTTAAAATCCGTCGAGTAGTTTTTGTTTCTATAAGGAACATACAGACAGACAGACAGACAAAAATTTTACTAATTGCATTTTTGGCATCAGTATCGATCACTAATCACCCCCTGATAGTTATTTTGAAAATATATTTCATGTACAGATTTGACCTCTCTACAGATTTATTATAAGTATAGAGTATAGATAGATAGATTAAATTGGGTTGGGGAAAAAGTTTCTTCATATTTTTTAAGAAAATTCAAAACATTTTTCAATATAGTTTATTGACATTTAACTAAAGTATGTATGTACCATTTTGTTCGATAACCTTTTGCCATCTTGTAGGTAGGGACATGATCCCATTGCTATAAAAATTTTGGGACCTCTCATCAAAATACCGCGACAAGTGGATTTGGCAGTCCTCTCGTGATGTTAACCTAACACTGCCTAAAGAATTCTGAAGAGACCGAAACAGGTGGAAATCCGAAGGTGCAAGGACTATACGCCGGATACATTAACACCTCCCAGCCAAACTCTCTTAATTTTTGCTGGGTGGCTATAGATGTGTGAGGTCTAGCGTTATCATGATGAAATACCACACCCCTTCTGTTGATCAATTCCGGCCGCTTTCTCTCAACTTCTTGTTTGAATGTCATAAGTTGTTCGCAGTAGAGTTCAGAATCGATAGTCCTGCCTGGTGGTAACAGCTCATAATGAATAATGCCCTTCCAATCCTACCACACACACAACATCACCTTATTGCGAGTTAACCCGGGTTTCGCCACAGTCTGTGAAGCCTGACCGGCCTTTGACCACGACCTTTTTCGCACGTTCTTGTCGTACGTGATCCACTTTTCATTACCAGTTATCAGCTTCTTCAAAAATGATTCGGTTTCGTTACGTCGTAATAAAGAATCACAAATGAGTACACGGTTCATTAGGTTTCTTTCAGTGAGCTCGTGAGGTACCCAAATATCGAGCTTTTTTGTGTACCCAGCTTTTTTCAAATGCGCCAAATCTGTTTTGTGGTCAGTTGCCAGTTCTTCAGCTACGTCGTAACTACTGATATGTCGATCTTGCTCCACTTTTTCAAAAATGGCATCCATTTTATCCGTAATAGGGCGACCAGAGCGAGGTGCATCTTTGACATCAAAATTTCCGGATTTAAAACGCTTAAACCAAATTTGTGCTACTCTCACAGACACTGCACTAGGTCCATAAACATCGCAAATTTTTTTCGCGGCTTGCGTTGCGTTTTTACCTTTTTTGTAGTAAAATTTTAAAATGTATCGAATTTCTTCATTAGATTCACTCATCTTGACAGTACGAAAAACAAATGAAAATCACACATTTTCCTAATTTGAATTTGGAATTATGTTCTTTAAAATTTTTACTTTCAATGATACCAAAACCAGCCAAATACAAATACTATAGCCAAAGAGATTTTATAACAAGTTCATACATACTATAATGCGAAAAGACTTTTTCCCCAACCTATAATTATAAATGTGAAGGTAGATATTTGTTCCTCAATCACGTATGGGTGGATATTTGTTCCTCAATCACGGCCGAACGGCTCAACGGATTTGAATGACATTTAGCATAGTGATAGTTCTGTGATTACAGTCTAGAATAGCTTTTCATCCCGATATTCAAGCGGATAATATAATATAAATATAATAAAACCTAAAAGAAAACTGAACTCTGTAATTAGCTTACAGTTAAATCTTTCACAATTTATTAACGATCAATAAGAAGAGATTTTTATTGACCGTTTAAATAATACTGCTTGTGCTCAACAAAACAACAACAAAAGTGCTAAGCATTAAATTATCTACGTGATCGCTGAAGCGAAACAAAATTTATTTACGAGATAGCTCGGCACCGCAGGCATATACAGCACCCGGTACAGTGCGACAAATGCTGCGAGAAAGAATGTTCCAGACGAAGGTGAATTGCACGCCACTTCTTATGTTTAGTAGGGAATTAGGAGATGTAGTTCAATACCATTTAAGGCCCGTACTGTGAATTTATGCTTGAGGCATCACTTAAGAATGCTTTAATCAAAAGGGTTTTTGTACCGCTATTAAATCTGTATTATATGGAGTTAAATTTTATCAAATAATTGAGTTCGATAAAATTTGGCGTTAATCTACAACATGAGCTTTTCAATAAGAAGTCCATATTTGACAGACTTAAAGTACTTGCTGGATTTAAGAGAATGTATATTGTTTAAATGTATATTTATACATGAGATTTTTTAGGTTTTATTGGCGTTTTTGCAGGCGATAGGCTGACCCCCTATCACTGCAATAGTCTCTCACCATGATAATAATGCCTCCAAATTTGTCGAACGTGACATCAGATGGTTTTATAGCCTCTGGTGTTCTGCCTACTCCATTGGGGATACAGGCGTGAAGCTATGTTTGTATTAACTAAATTAACTGTATTATTAACTAAAGCAAAATGGGGGCACCTGGGCTACAATAAAAAGTACAAGTAAAACATTCAAACATTATTATATTTTCAGAGAAAAAAGCCCTTAGCACATAAATATAAGTCGTTACGCTACAGGTTTAAAATACATAAACACTAATCGCAAGCTTTATATCCTAACTGTAAACGTAAAGTATATGAGTATATCTCTTTGAGCTCATTCAGAACTTCATGATCATGTAGGTAATAACTTTTTATGGAAAGTAAATTTTATATAAGTCTAGCCTATTTACCTACGATACATAAACTTAATAATTAATAAGAGTTAATTATGAATGTTGAAATTCCTTAATGTCACCTTCATCATGGCTTGAATCAAACCATAAAGCTAATGCATTTAAGTATATACGAGATTTATATTATTATATCGTACCTAAGATACTCATAGCTAGCGCCTCAAATATTTCATTATCATCACCACTCCTTGTTATGAGCCCACAGCACGGCTATACCTCTCCTCTGGGTGACGAGGAGGTTCCACGCCGTAATCCACCAAGCTGGTCCATTATTTCATAATCTGTTGAAATATGATCTCTGCTGGATTAAGACCTTCCCTAAGATCTCCATCAGCCATAGCACACGGCTTTTAGTAACCGACGTGGTTGCTGAAATCAAAAAAAATACTTACTTTACCTAGGTATATGATATACAATGAATGAGCAAGGAGTTAACTATTTTCTCTGAAAATACATTAAAGGTAGCCAGAGAAGAAAATAGTTTTAACGCAAATCCTTCGTGAGACTGCTACAATCACAACTCAATTAGATGAAATAGTAATGTCGAAATATGTAATCGTCAATATTGTGCCTCTACTTGAATTGCCAAATGAAACCAAAAAGGTTTTTCTATTGATTTGGACTTCTACTGAAAACTTCTCTTAAATTCTAAATGCAGCAAAATTTTAATATTTATGAAGCCGCGAGTTGTACGCTTTTTTGAAATTGGTTCCAATGAAAAAAAACAAATCGCAAAGGGTCGCTGTGCACACTACTTTTGCGGATTCAAAAAGGAGTTTTTTTACCAAACGGAGTGGCTTTTTTTTACTATTCGTAATTATATGAACCCCTTGTAGTACGAATGAATTAAATTCACACAATTTAATTATAAAGGCTTTCCGCCATATTTTATATATCTGCCGGCTACCAAGTGTACAGTTAGCTACACCCCTGAAAATAAAGTTATGGTTATAATGAAATAATGTTATAACCAGCCTATAACATGCTTTTGTACAAAAATAAGTCATGTTGCATGAAAAAGAACATCTGCCTACCACCAAGTAATACCTACCTTATAGAATATTTTTGAATAGGAGCTTTCTTAATACGTAATACTAGGTAATTAATAGGTTTTTTATACTTAAGATCAAGATTCAAGGGATAGATCGCGCAAGGTGACACCCAATATATTTAACAAAAACGACACATTATACTCACACACCTTACCTTAATATATATCTATGAATGTATAGAGCGACAAGGGTCTTTTGGCGTGTGGCAAAAAAAATTGACTAACCGCGGTCTTATAAAGTGTCACTTCATGACTTTTGCCGTCTCATATTTATTGTTATACTTTAAATTAAAAAAAAATGTTAAAAATGCACGAAAATATGTAAATGGGGCTTACTTATGGTGGTGGTAAAAGTGAAGAAGTTGTTTAACGAAAGAAAAACAATATGAAGTCCCTATAAATCCATAAAAACAGTAAACAAGAAAGTTGCCTCTGCAATGTTTACATATTGCCATAATTTGAACGTTGTATTTTTGAAACGTAATTTTTTTTTCTTATGCTTAAATGAAACTGCGATTCCAGGAGATGAGCCACTGTTTATGAAAAGAGCATTAAACTCAGCAGATATTTAAAGTGTATTATTTTATTCTGAAGAGAGAAATGGTAACGATGATTAAGAATAATAGAACATTTTTTTGATACGGCACTTGATATAGTAGTCAATTATATTTAATTATTGTAATTAGGTAGTCAATTATTGTAAAATATTCTGACGGTTATATACAATATACATTATGTTATGGAATTAAAAAAACACTAGTAAACACTATTTCTGATGTTTCTTCCGGGTTCTTTGTTTTGCATCTTAGTTTAATTCAGCTAACTTTACAGATATTGTGTAGGTATACCGCCATATCAGTGTGATCAAAACATGTTCGAAATTATCAGAGTTTCCATGAAACGAAAAGTAACAGAAGCCAAACTTGGAAAGCAACCCTGTGAAATCCCAAGAATGTTTGAAAATGCATTAAATGCCATAGGAGCTATTGAAAGCGCAGTCATTGTTCACATGTGAAGAAATTACATGAAGGATTTCGCAAGAAAGACAGATATTTAGACAGAAGAAAGTAGTGATGACGAAGTTGACGAAATTAAAAATTGATATTTTTATCTCGTTATCTATTTAAATGATATTTGCCGGACCCAATTACAGTAAAAGATTTTGATACTTTTATTTATTATTTATAAAAAAATATTTAATGTTTGATCATCAGTTTTAACTTTTCAGATCTAACTTTTTTCTTGAAATAAATTATTTCTATTTTCAAACATGTTCATGCATTTATGTTTTTCCCTGAGAATATGGTGATTTTACAGAATGGGAACCCTTATTTCACCCTTATGCTAACAACGTCAAGCGCCAAAAATGTCTTGTCGGAAATGACGAAACAAATAAAATAAATTCAGTTAAATAGCTTTATTATTCAATATTAAGATTTGTACAAACTTATTTACTAAATAATTTTTATAAAACGAATAATAAATTTTAGTTTATGTTTTCATAAACTAAAATTCATATGTTTTTTAGTATTCATTTAGGCCACGATCCACCATAGACATTTTTTGTTATTCGTTATTATATGAACCCCTTGTAGTAGAATGAATTAAATTCACACAATTTAATTATAAATTTAAACTAAATGTTAAGAAAAATTTTGCAACTATCATTCATTTAAGTCACGATCCACCATAGACATTTTTTCTGATTGCCTGTCTCTTTTTTTACTGTCACATGTTCAATGTGAAAGTGCGTTTTATTTTAAAGCACTTTCACATTGAACTTAAAAACCCAAAATGTAAATCAGCAAACTCTGTTAAAAGCCCTTTGTAATGTCTTAAAACAAAATAACTTAACTCTATCACGGATTTACGATGCCATTAGCTAAAGTTATTTGCAATAATAATAAGAGTAAAACTCGCTTTACTCAACAGAGTGAAGTCATATAACAAGCTTATGGAAACACTTTAAGTGCTTACGCTGCGTCACGCGTTCGAACGCGCGTTTCATACAAAACTGCAACATGTGTTCGAACGGACGTTCGAAATGCGCCAAATTAAGTTTTCCATTGACCCGACTGTGCAAACACACTTATGAAATTGTACTAGCAACGCTGCGTTACGCGTATGATACGGACGTACGGACGCGCGTTCGAACGCGTAACGCAGCGTTGGCACTTGGAACATGAGAGCTGTTAAAATCACAAGTAAATCTTTTACCGTATTTTTTATAGTGACATGAAAAATAAAATAAGAATTTCATACTTTGTAAAATAAATTACGAACTAAAGATGTTGCTTTTAAATATAGGTACCACATAAAAATTTAAGAATACAATCTGGTTTTTGTTTAGTTTATTGTTTGCTTTCTATGCTGTGTGTTTTTAATCTTCCTTTATTTGTCAATAGTTAGAATTTTACTCTACATTGAATTTTTTTTTTTTCATATTATAAGGATAGGACGCTTGTCTTCCATGCTACCTGATGGAAAATGCGCTTAAAGTTTATGGTGGTACACGTCCATCCACGAGAAACCTATTCACTCGAAACTTAAAAGTACCAGGACTGTAGTGGTCAGGAAAAACAGACATAGGCAGATCATTCCACACCTTAGCAATCCGTACCAAAAAGGAACTATCGAAGCGTTTTTTCCACTTCTTGGTAAATCCACTTTAAAGGGATGGAAGTCTTGTCTGCGTCTGGTAGTCCAGAGTGGAGTGAATAAGAAGGAGAAAAGAAGTTGAGTGAAGCGCTATAAATGGAACCAAGCAATTCAATAAGAGTAACGCACCTTTGGGGAACTCGCTTGTGACCCCGAGGTCACCACTCAAACCGGTCGCCAGCCGGCACGATGGAGCCTCCCGAGATTTTTTGCGAGGTGGCGGAGCAGCTTTTCAGATGTGGCTGGCATGCTACTTGGGCTCCTACAGGATTAGTGTTCGAAGCAGCTACCAGCCACCCCGATTTACTGAGGTCATTGCAGAGAAGAGCATTCCTCGACGCAGTGGGGAACTCTAACTCTATGGAGCTCGTTCCGACGCATTTGGAGCGGTCCCCCAACATTGTCCAGATCCGTCACCGCATGCAGTTCTGACTCGGTATGAACTAACCATGCGGCATCCTCTTCCTGTTCTGACTCACTGGGACCGCACTGGCACGCTGGCAAGCATCACAAGACTTGGAGAGGCGTTGTTGTGATCTCTAGCGAAGCTACACAGCTACGAAGATGACGATACAATTTTGACCCTACATTGCGTTATCAACTAATTTAATAGCGACTTGTATTATACGACTACCCGACATCGAAAGTCAGGCCGTGGGCCGCGCCCTGCCATCCCTTTTCTGGAGATTGGGAACGATCACGTAGTAACCCAAAAGATTTAAAAATTTGAAATTCTGCATATTTTTCCATGGAGAAAAAGTAGGTATTCAACTGTGGTCGGGAGGAGCGACCAAACCTCGATTTAAGATTTTATAAAATATATTCACGATAAAATCCGGTAAAAAAAATGTTTTATAAAATGAAATTAATCCTGAAACTTATGACAACATTTTGTTTTTTTTTTTACTTTTATACCGGGTGTGATATTTTAAGCTTATTATTTGGAACTTATAGTGATGGCTATTAAGGTGTTGCTGAAGGTCGTATAACTAATACTCGTTTATAACTCGTTTCATAGATTGTCAAATAACGTTTACGTAATGAGCTATCGTGACTTTATCTTGGTACAAACCTGGGCATAGGCTTAGGCTTTATGACTAAGGCCCGATTTTTCAATCGAGTTTCCGCCGAGTTATACTTTATTCGTCGGATAAATTTTATAACTTGCATATTTTTAAAACTTGTGACAATGACATAGAAAAACAATACATTTGAGACGAGCTTAACGCTTTTGAGTAATACTTTATTCACTTTTAACCTTTATATGCCCATTGAAAAATCAGTCCTAAGTAAACTTTTCCTTTCACTGACTTTATGAAATAACTAACTAAAAGCTTAATAAAAAAAAATTCGAAAAATATTTCCAAATAACTCTCCTCAAAAGTCGGGCTAACATGACGAATTGGGCAGCATAAAGATTTTTTTATGAAAGAAACTGTTTCCTGTTCACACACATAAACTCTTCATCTTTATCATATAAATATAAATTAAATTCATTTTATAAAATTTAAGCACAAACATATTAAATTGTCGTTATCACTAATAATCCTCAGTAAATGAGCTCGCTTCAGAATGAGCAGGTGTTTCTTAGCTCACTCATCATAAGTTTTCAACACAATTTTGATTATGAAGTCCTTCTAAGTATTAATGTTCTTATACTAGACACACTATCACCTAAATATCTTCTGAGTTGTGACGACTACACTTTAAAAATTTATTAGTGATAACTGTGATCGTTATTATATTTAGCAGCACCTTCTTACTTGGAACGAAGCCAACTTACTATTTTCATTACTATGTTTCATCCGCTTATGTAATGGCCTGTGTACACCTCCAGAGACCATGAAGTTAAATTGCGACAGCCTTCCGTAAAAAAAACTTACTTTATTATCTCATAGTGTACGTTTTTATCCAACAGCTTGGAAGTTGGCATAAAAAGTCAAAAATCTCTACCAATGCGGTAAGTATATTACGTGAATGGATTGTACAATTTAATTGATGAAACATGAAACGTGCAACGTCTACTTTGTAATAAGAGACATCCCGCCTCAATCATACAAGGTGTTCTTTTTGATATCCCATAACTTTCAGGTTTTGTTACTTACAAAAAAATAATACTTTTAGCCAATGAATATGTGGTACAAAAGTACATAGTTTCCAAGATATCATCAATCTTAATATAATGAGTTGATAGATTATCACCCTTGGAAAATCTCTTTAACATTCATTCAATAGACGCGTGTCACGGAAGCTGTACAATAAACAACAAAAACATTTTAAACATTGAGGAGCGTTGCATATAATGTACAACGCAAAACATTGCGAACTGTACCTGTGCACAGCGATAAAAAGGGGATAGAAAATGCCACGTTGTCATACTTCGCATAGAGGTGTTTTACATGTTTTGACTTAATTGAATTATTTTGTATGAAAAATAAAAACAAAAAACATAATTAAAAAATTATTCACAATACATGTTAATTGATTCTATTAATGGTCCCATTAATACCCTAGAGTGATGGGAAATAAAAAGGGAAATGGGAAATCAAACACCTTGAGACTCCGTGGATTTTAAAACACGAATGAAAATTTCGCAAAGAAAGGATTTCTGAGCAAATATTTTATAAATTAGTTCGCTGTCCGTAGCACAGCAAACCTAATTTGGCAAAACGTTTAAATTTTTATAAATAAAAAATATTTCACATAAAATTTTTGGCCCCAACTGGGGATCGAACCTGGAACGTTCAGATTGCAGCATCATTTCCTGGCCGGTGCGCACAGCCAATGCGCCAAGGTGGATATTAATTATGTCATGCTAGTTTGTCTTACCTACATTTACCAAAATTTTATTACTACTAGCGCTACGCACCGGGCATTACTGGAACTTTTTGTGCTTTTTGCTGCGTTCGAAATTGATATATCTATAGTACTCGTACCAGGCAGCATATCTATAGTATAGTATTCAACCAATGAAGTTTTTGCGCTCGTTGCATTTGCTTATTTTGCTGTCTGTTTTTTGTCTCTGAATTCTTTTGTAAGTGTTTTCTGCAAAGTACGTTAAGTAGAGTATTCACTCCTCGCGTCTTAAAGATCTCGAATCGAAGATTTAACTATTGTGAAGATTTATCTAGTGAGATAGTGAGTTTAGAAAAGGAATTGCATTGATTTTGAATGACAGGTGAACAATTTTTTTTGTGGCAAAAGCATTGAGTTTGACGAAGACGACCCGAACAAATCTATGGCCTATAATTATAATATCAAACAAAAATTTAAAACATGAATTAAGAAAAAATCAATAATAGTCTGAGATGCATATTTTTTTATTACTCCCAAGTCCCAACTCCCATAGCATCATGCTTTGTGCAGTTTATTTCAACTTATTACTATTGCACAGTTTAAATTTGACTCGTTACCTATGTAAAAAAAGGAATCAAACTTTAATTGCGCCAAAGTAATAACTTGTACTACAAATTTCTGAAAATTTGAAAATGACACGGTACGGCTGGGCTACATTCTAGAGTTGCTGTGGTCAAAAAGGTTCCTGGAGTGGATACTGTATGGCGCTAAAGTGCAAAACCCGCGAGACGGTCATCTACAGTTCGACCATAAAATGTAGAAAGGAATGTTTCAAGAACTAAAAAAAAAGCTGATTATGGCAACTCTAATATTATATGTCAATCACGTCACTGTTATGATATCTTTGATTGAATAGTGCAAGAATCTGTTTTCTGTGTCGTTTTTTCTTATTTATTGTTTGATAAACGCTAAATTTTATCGCTATCATCATAAATAAGGAGACAACGAATAAACCGATACGAAGTGGAGCCCGGGAAGTTATTTTTAATGTGTTCCAAAGGTGTTTTGCGGAATACCAAGCTGGACGCTTATTATCAGATTTGTAGGATGCTTATGGCCGCACAGATTTAATGACGGGTATGTAACAGGGATTCGGATAACATATATGATAAAATGGATCATAATTATAAGACAAAAGTACTTTTATTTCAATAACATGTGTGTATTGTTTACATTGTGCTACTTTGAGGTTATGTAAAAATTCACAAACATTTGTTTATATCTGGAAGAAATACTGGCCGCCAAAACGCTGCGGTTCAAGTCAATCGGGCAGATTGACCGAATGCCGTCTCGCAGAAGAGACGAAAAGGGAGAGAAAAGCCTACAGGATATCATCAATCTCCTGAAGGTTACTGATCCAGACGACGTGCCGACGTTCGTGGCGAAAGACCTCAACAAATTGCCGCCAGTCACGTTCGACCACGTCGATGTTACCAGGATCCTGAAGGATATAACTACCCTGAAGGCTTCCTTGGCTGCTGTCGAGTTGAAGTTGAAGGCCTCACAAGAAACCACCAGTGAGCTTCGGGCTGAAGTTGCAGAGTTGAAAAACACTCTAGCCGTAAGTAGGTCACCTGAGGCTAACAACGTCAACAAGCGGCGCGGGGCATTTAGTGCAACGTGTGCAAGTTTCGATTCTGCAAAACTTGACTCATCGCCGGCCGCTGACCCCGCACGTGCAAGCGGTGACGACTGCGTCGCCCGTCCCCCGCCTCCCCCCGAGGTGGTGTCGTCACCTGTCATCGTAACGTCAACTCCGAGACGAGACTACGCCGCTGCTGCCACCCACCTGCAGCCCCCACATACCTTGAAGGGTAGTGGAAGTCACCACGACGAGCACCCTCGTACTGACGTCTGCAGTGAACAGCCGAAACAAGATGGCTTCATTAAGGTGGAGCGGAAGAAAAGACGACTTTGTCGCAACAATTGCGGCACCGCTCCGACAGGACCTAACTTTCTCCTGCGTCCCGCTGTACCCGTCACGTACGTGTACGTTTCACGTCTCCATTACTCTACGAAGGATGCTGATGTCGTAGAGTACTTGGAGAAAAAGACGAAGTTCCGGCTCAAGGTTGAAAAACTGGAAACGCGCAACAACGTCAACTTTAATTCGTTTGTTGTGCGCGTACCCCGGGACCACGTATTGGTGTTCCTGAAGGAAGAGCTGTGGCCGAAGGGAGTTATCTTCCGCAAGTTCCGCGGCCGCCCGCCGCCCTCAGGAGCCGCCAGACCCGCGCTTCACGCCGCCGCAAAGTTGTGATTTGTGTTTATTATATATGTTAGTTCTTAAGGTATTTATTTTACTATGGGCCTCTGTAATCAATTATCTATGTTTTTGTTTATATTGCCTGAAATAAATGATTATTATTATTATTATACTTTGGTCGACGCAGTTTGATACTTTCATTTCTATTTATCATTCATCTTTATTTCAGTCACTATCTTGTTTCATCACTCATGTGATTAAGTTTATTTTTAGTTTTTCTGCACAGTGCTAAATATACTGTATAACTAATCACCATATATTATGGTTTGTTTATATTTGCTTCCTAGTTAACAGTTTTTATGTTTATTTTTCAGGAAAATTAGAGAGTACCGTCAGACGAATTGTGAATGAAGGCTTTACAAACAATGGAGTATTCAAAACGCCTAGTAAAAAAAAGAATTGGGCGTCCAAAGATGGAAATGGATGATTTCAGAATTTGTGCACTCCGTCGAAAAATTCCTTTTTTTTATACTGTTAAAAAAGAAGTTCCTAGACTCAAAAAATTACTGGCTATAGCTAAATCTGATTTAGAATTTAATTGTAGCCACGAACATTTAAGAAAAAATGTAAAATTAATTGGATTTTTCTACAAGAAATGTAAATCAAACCGGTTAGCTTTGATAGAAAAACCTTTTATTTCCGAGAAAAGAGAGAAATACTTGAGCATTATTTTGAAAAACAGAGCTCTACCTGAAGAGTTACAAAAAGATATAATTTACATTGATGAAAGTTATATCCACGAGTCGTATAAAGTGAAAAAATGTTGGCAGTATATTCCAGGAGTGCAATCCAGTGTTTCAAAAGGCTAGAGATACATAATTGTACACGCTGGAAGCTCAAAAGGTTTTGTACCAAATTGTATGTTAGTATTCAGTGGCAAAAAGAAAATGGATGATTATCATTCGGAAATGAATTCTCATAACTTTACCAAGTGGATTACCGAAAAATGAATACCAAAATTTGACAATCTCCATGAGAATTCTATCATTGTATTTGACAATGCACCTTATCATTCGATAAGAACAAACAAGGTTCCAAATTCGAGTTCACGCTTTGATGAAATAAAACTGTGGCTAATGGAAAATAATATTGACTTTGATCCTTCACTCAGAAAGCCAAGACTTCTCAAATTGGTACAAAATAATAAACCAGAACCAATTTATGCAATAGACGAGCTTTTAGGATAACATGGACATACAGTAGCTAGGCTTCCCCCATATCACTGTGATCTGAATCCTATTGAGCTCATTTGGGCTCTCGCCAAAAAAAGGTGGCTGAAGGCAATGTGATGTTAAATAAAAGTCTGACAGAAGATGCACTGAACAGCATCACACCCCAAAATAGAGGAATTGCTGTGAACATGTAATAAAAGAGAAAGAATATTATGAGCGGGGAATAACACTATATAATGATATTGATGAATTAGTAATCCGAGTCGAAAGTGATGACAGCAGCAGCAATAGTGACATATCGGGTGTCGAATACTTCGAGGTTCCTTCCGAATAAAATTTAAAAGAACTTAAACTGTTTTATTTTATTTTTTCCCATTGCATTCTAGCTTAGTAAAAATAACTTCACATGGTCATTTTATTGTGTGTAAGTTGATCAAATTTTTTAATAATCTAATTTTTGTGATACAATCTCTGCCTTTGATAAATTTATACTATTAATTATTATAAGAGCTTGACACATTATATTAGCATTATATATTTGTATGGTAGTCAAATAGCACTTACGGTCTCATGCAAATTAAAATTAAGTAGTTGTCAAAAATAAATAAAAGATAATAAAAAAAACAGATTTTTATACAATATTACTTAATCTTGCAAATATCAAAACCATGTAGGACAATTTATTCGGTGTTACCATATTCCGTTAAAATAAATCAAGTGGCGCCCTAAATTTTTGTCAAGACTTTTTGATAGGTCTATATACTTTAGTACTTATATTTACCTCTGAATTATGTGAACGAAATAGTCATCATACCGCATGCGCATGGTCATATTCAAAAAGTATAGAATGAAATAAAAGTAAAATGTTAGAAGAGGTAGTGTATTTGGATTGCTTTTATTGAAAATGGTTCGACTAACCAAGTTATTAAAAACAAAAATAATAGTGCTCTGGTAACAAAATAAGAGCATCAAATAAATTGGACGTGAACTGGACTAGTATGATTATACAATTATCTGTGAACTATTTATGCATTGTAAAACATTCGGAGTAATAGTTTTATTTTAGAGAAAGATGGTTTGATTATGGATAAGGCGATATTCGGAAACGGGTGATGTGAAATGTCTCTGCCAAGGCCGGCGTCGTCATCGTGAGAGCTCCATACTTTATCTCCATTTGCAACAACCAAATCAAGCGCTCAAGTTTCACAAAAATGGTTCGAAGAAATCTGCATGCTGCTGATATCCATAATTACAAGCCAGCAAAAGATTGCTCTCACTGATCATTTTTGGTTATAAATTTAATTAATAACTTTAATTTTTACATTTAGTCTAACATTTTGTGACTATTTTTTATTTAAAATCATTATAGAGAACAAAAAGGATGTATCTTGTTGCCCTGAGTAACATGTTGGTTCCTTGTTGGTATTCTACAAAATAATAACTTTACCCGATTCCTTTTTATATTTTTTGTTAAGTATAAGGCATTTCAAGTTGTATTATAATACAATGTATTTTTTGTAATAAAATAAAAATATTTAAAAATATATGTTAGAAATCGTATTAATTTTTGTCTTTTATTTTCACGATTCATTATACTAAGTAAAACATTTTATCTGCGTGGTCAAAAAATTTTACGTCTTTCGTGACCATGGAGCCTGTAAAGTCATCAAAACGTCGTGCTAAAATGTTATTAGAAAGTAAACGCGATGAAATCCGTTAAAAGTGTTTTATTTCGTATTAATTTTTTAACCAATTGCATAGCTTATATCGCGGGCCTTGAGCGTGGGGACCGAATCCAGAAATTCCGTAACGAAAAAAACCTAACACCCCCCACTCCGACCGGCACAGCGGTGATACTTTGATTTCATAACTTTACATGCGGGCTTTAATAAACAGCGCCATCTACTAGGAACTTGTGGAACTTCATATTAGATCAAACATTACCTACTGCATTAATAAAATAAATAAATAATTATAATTGCATAAGTTAAGCGGTAAAGCTATTGCATAAAAAATGCTATGCTTTACCGCGGCAGTCTCCGAATGCCACACGTCTTTTTTATTAATTGAGTATTTTACTGATCATAAATTAAAATATTAGTTTTCGAACCCAAGTCTATTATATCACGCTCTTTATCAAGACATTATTGTCAATAGGAGTGTCATAATTCTCTACTATGCCAGCGCCATCTGTTGTATATAACGGCATCCATTTGAAGAATGCTGTTGTAGTTTTATTACTGTAACCGAGATGGCGCCACCGTTACATGGCCGTGAGGGTGTCAGTTTTCTCTGTTCTAAACTATACATAACCAACTATACTTCCTGTCAAACTTATAGACTTATTACATTCTTTAAAAAATTCATTTTAAGAACAAAGCCACGAAGCGCATGTTCCTTACTCAATGTGATGAACTCAAAAATACCAAATGGACTTACATGCAGTTTTGATTAAGGGCAGATTAAAAAAAGTTGCTTTATGTTTCTTTACCATAACATTTTTGTACTTTTCCACGATATATTATGTATGATGCATCCTATTCATTAAGTTGTCGTTTGTGGTGGATGGATGCATTGAATGAATTGATAAAGATATTATTTAAATTTGAATTTTTCAATTATTGAACTTGTTCGAAAAATTTATCTTGACAATAGCTTTACTTTACCACTGGCAGAAAGCTGCGTAGAGTACGTAGTAAATAAGATCTAGTATATATAACAAGTTTTTTTTTAAAAATAAACCTTCAATCTTACAAACCTTCAAAATTCAATACGAAACATCGTAAACATATAAAAGCAAACTTTGGCCAACTCAACTTTTTTTCGGTATTTTCAACTTTGACCAAGCGCAAAGAAGTTATTGTTTTCTAAGCAGTTATATTTACCATAAATCCAATAAAATTTTGTATATTTACCGTATGTACAGATCGGAATGTAAAAAATCTGTAACAAAGTGGTTACAAACTTTTTACTATGATATGACAGAACATCTTATACAGAAATAAGTTATATTTCAAAATATAGACAGGTTAAACAAGGTGTTCCACAAGGTAGCATATTAGGTCCTTTATTGTTTAAAGTTTATATTAATGACTTGCCAAATATTTCATCACAACCAATGGTGCTATTTGCAGATGACAGCACATTGATATGCAGCAATAGTGATATAAATTCATTAAAACTTGACATAAAAAATAATTTGGAAAATATAATGCAATGGTTAGGGACTAATAATTTGATGATTAATCTAAATAAGACTAATATTTTAAATTTTTATAACAGAAAAAAGAACATGAATATATTTGATCTAGACTACTATGGACATGAAATTAAAGAGGTTAAATTGACAAGATTTTTAGGCATAATCGTGGATGCCAATTTGAACTGGAAAAGTCATTTAGAAAGTGTCTGCAATAGACTCAGTACTTCTTCATACGCTTTACGAAAACTAGCGGCAATTGTTAATGAAACGGCAGTTTTATCAGCATACTATGCATATGTCGAATCTCTTCTACGTTATGGAATAATTTTCTGGGGGAATTCCACAGATAAGGGAAACGTTTTCAAAGCTCAGAAGCGTTGCATCAGGGCTATTTATAACCTAAAAGCCACAGATTCGTGCAAACCGTATTTTAGGAAGTTTGGTATTTTGACGTTTCCATGTCTTTATATATTGGAAACTGTTTTGTTCATTAAAAAAAATTTCGTAATATTTGAAAAATTAAAAACAAAACGGAATGTTGTTCTTCGAGCCCAACCACGCGCAACTACCTTGTATTCGGAGAGCTTTTTTGGGATGGCCCCACGTATATATAATAAGCTACCAATTTCTTTAAAAAAAATAAACAATTATGACAAATTTAAAATTAATCTAAGGAATTTTTTATGTGATAAAGCATATTATTTGACATCGGAATATTTTAATGAAAATGACATGCAATAAAAATGTAATATATAAATGTAATTAATTATATATAATTTGTAATTGTAATTGAACGCCTTAATTATATTCTTATATTGTACACGCTGTCAAGGCAGAATATGGCTTAGACCAATATTTCTCTATAACACCTCATTATACCTGTATTCGTGCAAAAATAAATAAATAAATAAATAAATAAATAAAAATAAATAAATAAATCTTTTAGTCCCTACTCAATGAACACCCGCAAACTCATCAACACACACTCGCACCATTACACAAACTCACACCCCTACACTCACCCACATCCTTAAACACATAAAATTGTACCATTCATTTCAACTTATATATTTTATTTTTTTAATATAACTATCATAAGATAATTATGTAGTATCAGAAATGCGTAGTTAACAATAAGTTTTGAATGTAGTATTCTGTAGAGGAGAGCCTGGAGATCTGTCATACAGGTTTTAAACCTAATACGGAATCCAGCTCTCATAAGGTTTAATGTTATGTATTTAAGAATGTCCCTTTGGAGGAAAATAAATCATATATTCTTTTAAAATAAAATGGAATCACCTAGGTAGCGGTTTAATGCGCTATGTAATAAGAAACTAAATTAAGTGTAATGGCCTATCAAACTTAATTAATAACACAGATAATCAGTTATTCAAAAAATAACTTTACCTATCTTGTCAAATAAAGAAACTCTAAATTGATATATCGATAGACTGGGACGCACACTGGACGCTGGAGGTTTCTGGGTTAAATATAAGTCCACTTATTTCCAAGCCAACTCAATTATAACTTTTACACTACATCCCTAAAACTATCCACCCAAATAATTCATAATACGGCTTATAGCTCCGTCCTATCTCATAAATATAGTCAGGTTTTTGTTGTTTACTCGTAAAATAGCATCCCAGGAGTCCCGTTACCGAGTATGAAACACAGTTTTATCACTTTGTAAATCAACCTGAAAGGTCGATATATTTTGGATAATTTCGTCCTTTTTACTCTTTTATAATTGTAGGGTCGACAAATGAAAAGCTCTTCTAGAGGGACGTGCTTACTGGCCGAAAATTTGTTTGCAAAGTGTCGGTGTGAAGTTTCGGTTCAGAGCTGTGATTAGAGAGATGTATGCTGTCCGGGTGCGATTAATACTTTAGTTGCCCCGTACTTCTGTGTAATAGAAACTTTACAAACAGATTAGGAGAGTGAAAAAAAAAAGCAAGAATATCAGAACGGACAATTGCTTTACGAAAACTGATACATCGTTATTAGTTTTATACGGCTTGAGACTATTGAGATATGATTATATCTTTTTTACCAAATCATAATAGGCGTTAAATGCTACGAGTCTCATCATCAAAAACTTCGTTGCACAAAAAAGAAATTCATATTCAACTTTTGGCTTTTCTATAAGAACAAATAACTATATTACTCCGTATTTGTTTGAGAAGAATACAAAATATAAATTTAATTAATTATAAATTAATTTGATCTACGATTGTATGAAATTTAATTTTAAAATCTTTGTTGATTGCAAAACTTATACTTATCATTAGTAAAATTTGATACTGCTAATTTGTTATATTAAAGTTTCCTGGTTTGCTTGCGCCTTACAAGAATTAGCAATAGCCTAGATAATGTACCACAAATTCAAGTATAAGTTAAGAATATCAACAATAATGAATAACAAACTGTTATTATTACGATTTCTTAAACTGTTGGAAATGTAATGAGATTTTCACAAGTCTTTAGCAACATAAGTTTACTTTACTTAATTAAATAATAGACTAAAACAAGATAAGGCCAAATGGAACTTTCATGATGTGGAGGCAGAGATTCTTTCATCGGCCCGCCAGAATTGTAGCAACAATAGCTGTAATTTTTCTCGTTAAATTCAACAATGATGAATAAATATTGTGAAATTTCCTTAAACACAACCACCGTAGGCGCATTTTATTAAAGTATGAAATGCCTGGGGTTATATTATTTACAATTAATAATTCATCAATCAATTACTCTCCCTTTCCACGAACTTCAGATAACCCCAGAATATCTCAGTGCTTTCCACTCAATACTTCCTCCAGCTCAACAAGCTTTTCATCAGTCCGCAGTATCTGTACTTTGTATATTGTCTGAACTTAGCATTATACCCTTAGTTATACTTCACTTTTTAATTTTAGTTTGCTTGTTTATCATCTTCTTTGTTCATTCATTCTATTTTTCATATAGTAGTTTATATTAATTGCAAACATATTAAATAAATATCGTAAAAAAGAAAATCGAATTAATGGTCCGCATTATTAATGAACACTTAGCCTGAAAGACCACTACAAATTACTTAATCTTAAACATTTTGTTGCTCAGTGACAAAGACTAATGAGCGTTTATTATTAAAGCCCTTTAACCCGTCGTGACGTGTGGTATCATTTGCCCCTAACAGCTCCGTTTCCTGCGACACATACTCATTACGTTTAGGTTTAAAGGTTAACCGCGTGTCATTTAAGAATTATTTTGTGTCTCGGTATTCAAGGCATCTGGCAATATTATTCCGAAGCCTCGAACTAAATGTTAGAACCATTTTCCGCCTCAAGGGAATGACGCAGATGAAGATATTCAGGTAAATGTATTGTCCCTTTTCCTCCTTCTAAACTAAATTTACAACTGTATAGGACAGGTTATCTTAGGATGTCTTTGTAATAAAATTTTGTAGCATATTGCATGAACGTTAAGTTAGAGAATTTATTCGACGTTGCATATTAAAACTTTAGGATTGCAGATTTCTATAAAGTATTTAATGTTTTAATCTCGGTAATCTACCACACTAATATTACTAATTTGTAAAAAAAGAATCCTAGATTGAGTCTGGTCTTTTTCACTAGATGATTATGAACATAACAAGTTAGTTCATCAACAGCCTAACATGGTCAATGATACCTTAGATCACAAACTTTCCAAAGCGAAAACCTAGAGCACAGTCATACCATAAAGTAGCTTTCTACGAAAATTACAAAGGTAGTAGCGCGAATGTCGAGTTTCTGCGAGTTTCAGCTGAATAGTCATATTCCAAGCGCCCTCAATACTGCGTGGGCAAATAGCCGGTCGGCACACGAATGTTTGCAGGTTCGACCTCAGGCTACAAGTCAAACGTTTGTAAGATTTACAGTATTAATGTCATGATTCAGATGGATTCTTTTTATCATAAGTATATTTGGCAAATAATTTTAATTTAAGTAATTTTATTTAAATTTTAATTATTTCTGTGAGAATAAAAAATAAAAGCCCAGACAATCACACTAACTACAGGGCCTCACAGTCAGCAAAGCTTGTGTTAGGAGATAGCATGTAGCTAACAAAGAATACAAATATATAAATAAACTCCCAGACCCTGAACATATGTTTGTTTGTTGTTCTGTGCGGGAATCGAACTTGCGGCCTTACGATTGGCGTAGTAGCGTCTAGACTACTGCACCACGTAGACCGTCCAAAAATAGGTATATCTCGCGTCTCACCAAACAGGAAACTGAGTGAAATAGCAATATTATGACCATTCCAAAGACATTGCATTTAACATTGACAATTTTATCAAGTAATGTAAATTACCTATTCTTATATTTTTCCAAAGCAACAAAAAGTTTTTTTATACTCAGTAATTTCTAATATTCCATTAAATACCTTTTAAAGATTCCTTTTGATTTTTGAGGATATAAAATGAATAAGAAATTGCGGACGCCGACTAAAATAGCAAATGTAATTATGGACCAAAAGAAAACTAAGAATTTTTTCTTCGATGATATCTTATTCCTGGAGAAATCTTGAAGGTTAAGTTTTACACTAGAGACATTCCGAAGCCTGAAAGTTCTGCAATATTTCGTTGTAATGTGAATTTTGGTAGATGTAACCACTCTGAAAACCATTATAAATGCGTCCCAAATGATTTTGAAATGCTTCAGTGATGTATGTTTGAAAGCCAACATAGCTAAAGAGTTCTTAGTGTACAGAATAAATAAGGTTGAATGCTATTTTTAAATCATCTTATATCTTACATCTTTGTTTGCAATTTAGTGGGAAAGACAACGACATGATATGAAGAACTATGCACAAGGACGCATTTTAAATAAGTACTTGTATAAATTATTGGTTTATTTTAGATTGTAAAAAAAAGATACAATATTATATAACACATAAACTTTTTTTATATTCTACTAAGTAAATCGTAAAATCCCGTCGAACACTGCACATAAATCAGAACGAATCGAATTCAGTTCAAGTCACTTTTCACAATGACCTTTAGCAAGTATTGAACATGTATGCGTTCATTGTGAAAAGGCGATAATTCTAATAGCAGATTTTTCATGAAGAAAGCTTACTAGGTACGATTAAGTATAATCAAAAGCGTATCGAGGTTCTGAATCGGACGTTTTTCGTGTATTTTTTTTTAAATCTTCCTATATTTCAACTTAAACGTATACTATAAATTTAATTCTTTAAACACGATTAAAAATACCATGTGGTTTGTTTTCCAACAAAAAGTAAAATTGTTTCTAATGGATGTTTAAGTTATTAACATTTCCATATATTTGAGTTCATTATAAAACAATGTAACTCTAATTAGTCGCACATGTCGTGTGAACATTACGGCCATTTGCAGGCTGAGTTATGGAGGATATGGCAATTTCACTAACGGCAATTATTGGCATCATATATCATATTAAGGGCCAACTACTTTGGGCTTTTGCTGGCTCTGACACTAAGGCTTGCATCATAATGCAAAGGCTTTGTTGTAAGAAGTAATTAAAGTAAAATCATAGAAAATTAAATCAACTTAAACTTATGATAAATTGTAATAATAAACTCTAAAAAGTTAACTAGATAAGATAATATTTGTGGTGAACTGGTGTGATGATATTTTGCTGATATATATGATGATTTCATAGCAGCTTTTTTCATATCAGGTTTTACCCGCGCCATTTCAAAACCCGCTGAAATATCGCCTATTCGCTATTTCAGACTGTAAACATCACTATGCCTAATTTCATTCAACTTTTTTCCGTTATTGAGGAACAAAAATCCAGATATGCATTCATCCATCCATCCAAACTTTCACATTTATAATATACAAACTTTTAGTTTGCTTTTATTTGATAGATGTCGCTATACGTCGATGAAATTGCGCAAGAAGAGTTATAAATGACTTAGCTATATTTACTTTCTAGACTACCTTTATTCGTCCTCATATCACAATTACAACATTAAAAGGACGAATAGTTATCACTAGCCAAACGGATACTGAAAGGGGCTGATTTGGGGAACATATGCCTCAAACGCCACACTTATGGGACCGTCAGCATATTATATCTACACGGATAGCAACAAATTTCAAAGGTTTTTGCAACTAAACAACTAATACTTCCATTATATCGTAGTTAACGCTTCGAATGAAGGCAATTCCAGTTAGTATAGAGATTGTATCGTAATAATGGCTTTCGCAAAAAGGCCTAAACTTCAATAAAACACACAAGTAGTTAATTTTTATTTCTCTCGCTTCTCAACTTATATTAGTATAACAGATTGTTTTAAAATAATAACGATAGTACATATAAAACGTTCAAAAACAATTTACTTGAAGTAGATTATATTTACTCATAATTTATTTTCAGTCAGTAAACTTTAAATTTTACATTTAAGATATTATTCTATTTCTTCCAAGAAGAATTTACTTTTGCTAAAATATTTTTCATTCAAGAATTGGAAAAGAAAAATAATTTATGTCATACCCTCAAATTACACACAGGTATGAGCGCACCAGGTGCGCCTAACGTAGAAACTTTCCGAAACTTCTCGGTTTTGCTACAGTTGTTTTTATCGAACCTTATTCTTGCAAGTTTTTCTCTTGTTTTTCTTTCAGAAAAGGGTAAGGAAATTAATTAAACCAAACTCATTAACTGGATAGTTGAGTTTCACCATCAATAACATGGTTGGATATGTTTTAGTTTTGATATGTTTAACGGTTTACTCTGAAAGGGGACTAGCGATATTTTTACATATAAACTACCCTGATTTTTCCACAAAAAAGGATTCTGTGACACTTAAACTTACTTTTGAGCTAGTTCAAGTATTTTTATTCTATTGAATTTTTTTTTAATTTTGACTCTTAATTACCCTACTCACAATTTCATATTCACTTGTGTTAAGACTATCGTTACGAACGTTTCTTGATTCGTTTCACTGCTTCTTTGAGTTAAATCATTAGAACTCACTACAATGCCACATATTCGGTACCATATGGGTAAATCAATTGCTTCTAGAGCACTGGTATTGTTGCAAGAGGGATAATCTCAGCGATCAGTAGCTCTACGCTTAGGTGTATCGTGATCTAAACTGGGCTCGCTATTAAGAGACTGGTAGTGTTGTTAGAAGACACGGATCAGGAAGAACCCGGCCACAAATACTCAAGATGACCGTTCTATCGTAACTGCCCGTCAAGAGCGTACCACTACTGTACACTGTACACAAATATACACATAAAAATACACAAATAAGTGAGCAAATGATTCGCAACAGACTCCAAGAAGATGGGCAACAATCCAGAACGCGTGTGGCTTGCATTAAATTGTCGAAACTAATCGTGCATCATGTTTAAGGTTCGCACGCGAGTATTTGAATTGGACTATGGGTAACTGGAGCACTATCCTCTTCACAGATGAGAGTAAAGTGTAATTTTTTAATGATGATTGGTGGATCCGTTTGTTGAAAAGATATGGGGAAAATGAAACTGATCGTTTTGGAGGGCCCAGTGTCAAAGTGTGCGATCAGAATATTTAGGTTTTACTTTCAATTCTGTGTGTCTGTTTGTGTAATCTTTTAAATTAAAGAGATGCATTTAAGGAATTAAGTCGTCGCGTTCTGATGTGTTAGTATACATTAGTACTCTGAGTATATCACAAGACATTGCGGCGACCTGAAAATTGTGACATCAGAAATGGGCCAGCTAAAGACTATTCATCTTAAAAAAACAGTTTTTATTGGACCGTAACACACTATGAAAACTCATGAAGCACTTTTTGTATGTAAGATCAAAATATACACGAAGAAAATGTTCAGGTGTTCAATCAATAGGTGAGATAGGCAATACTATGCTGGTATGAATAATTCATTTTATTCTTCCACATGAATCAGCAGTTATTATCGTGAATCATGAATAGGGTGCACATAATATTAAAATGTAGATTTAATAAAAAGTAAAAACATGTAACAATTAACTAAACACAAAAAAGTAAGGAAAATCTTCTGATTCTAGTTTTCTTTAAAAACCATATAAGTCCTTAGGGAAAAGCAATTTCTGTTCTCATGAGCGTTAGCCCGCGACTTCGTACACGCATAAACTAAAAAATCCTATATTTCCCATTCCCGTGGGAATTTCAGAAACTCTTTCCAAAATATTCCTTCCTTGGTGCTTCCCTACACCCCCTAAGAAATGTATGTTCCAAAATTCAGCTGTCTACGCCCAGTTGTTATGGCTATCAGTCACTCAGCCAGTAACGGAACAGTTTTATGCAGGGTTGGTTTTTAGTCACCGGCCATATTTTTTTTACATTTATACAAACGATTTTAGCAAAAAAGGTATGCTTTTTTTACAAGAAAATTAACATAGTCGGTTTCATATTGAGCAAAGCTTGGTAAATTATTCACATGTTTCACCATTAAAATAAAGATTATTTAATAGCTATTTTGTCAGAAAAAATCTTTGTTTCCCAATTTCTTGATACCATTGCATTAAATATTTTATTGTATAATTCGATTTTATGTCGTTAAATTATATTTTACCTTATTCCTCATGGTTACTTTCCACCAGGTGACATGGAGGAGACCGACCCCTGTAATGTTCGTATGTCATTATTTGTCTTCTTTTCCGCTTGAACTCGGTACACAAAAGCCCGACCGTAAAATAAGGATGAGAATATTCAAGATAAATAAGGATGAACCTCTTATGTGTCTTGAAAGCATTGTTCTGTGTAATTTTGTTTCAAACTTAAATTTGAAATTAAATTTTCTCCATTTTTGAGCATTCTATATGAACTATCTTATTAAAAAGCCAAAGTCCATCATAATTTTTTTTATAAGTATTTTGATTCAAGAAAGTATAAAAATTAAATCAAGAGATGACAAAAACTTCAAAGTAGAGTTCTCTTATAACAACCTTAAGAAAAGAAAAACAAAATTTACTCGTTTCTGTTACAAAATTACACAGATCTCAAAAGGAACAATAATAAAACGTAAAAACATGATATCATTAATTTGCAAGCAACAGGCACCTGTTCCGCAAAGAAGACCCACTTTACATCCAGCAAAATCGAAATAAATGATTTCATTATTGAATTAATCAAAATCTCGGGAAGCCTATCCAAATAACTGTGTATTTAAACACTTTAATTAACTCAATAGGCATAGTGTAACATTGCTTCAATTTACATAAATGAATTACGCAATATACAAAACCAGTTAATTATTGAACTTCATTTCAACTGGAGTTGGAATTTCACTACTAATATTTAACTGCTTTCAAAATGTTTGCAACATCAATGCAATTGTTCATTACATATGTGGGAAACATGAATGTCGCCATTAATTAAAGGTTCAACGGAAAAAATCCTGAAAGCATGAAGTGCGGCTGCTACATTTGTACTAGATATTCGGAAAATGTTGCTAATCTCCTCAGAGTATTAACTACATAGCGAAGGGTCGACTTAAGTTACTGCCCCTAGATGAGCGTGTCGCAAAATGTTTGTAGTGTTTCTAGTAATACATGCATTTGCTACCATACGTCATATAAAGTTTACCGGGAGGTGCATGCATTTACTACCATACGTCATATAAAGTTTACCGGGAGGTTCATGCATTTGCTACCATACGTCATATAAAGTTTACCGGGAGGTTCATGCATTTGCTACCATACGTCATATAAAGTTTACCGGGAGGTGCATGCATTTGCTACCATACTTCATATAAAGTTTACCGGGAAGTAAGGGTGTTACCACACCAACTGATCGACCGTCGACGGACGAATGGAACAGTCGACATCGATCGATAGTTTTTACTAGGCCGTTGGTCGACCATTGATCGACGTAGATCGATTTATTTATTTATTTATTAGGTATATCAACAGTAGTACATACATAAACATTAAATTAACAATTTTGACACTTTGTCTTGTACTTATATTACTACCTATTACAGATATACACAGCATTACATAATAATATTGAGACGCACAAACACACAAAAAAAAGATTAATTGAAATAAAACAAATAATTTAACATCACTTACTTACATATAAAATTCACATCAAAATAAAATAAAAATAAAGTAAAAAGATTACAAAATACTACTCAGAGAGGGAAAGCGACTGAGAAATTTTTAATTTCGATTGGTGTGGTTAAACCCTAACAACACTGTGTTCTGTGTTCTGGCAATGTAAACCTGTATGCTGTCACCTTCGACCTCATCTTCAGCTGATGGAAGTTTAGGTTAAGACCAAACGTGGGATAAGTCACTACAAAAAAATCTCCATCTCCATATTCCCCACCATACCATCATTGCGAATCAGAAAGTTTTATCATCAAGCGTTGACTACACGGCTCGATGGATGGCAATAATCTACTTTGAAAGATGATTCTACTTGAAGTGTTAAATTGAGATGAATAAAAGATTAGAATTATGTATGACAATAAAAAAAATCAGTCTCGAGCATTGCTCGACCATTGCATTTCGCGTATTTTTTTATTTCGTATTTTATCAGACAAATAGACCATGGTAGGTTATCTATCTGAAAAACTGATTTATTCATGTTTATAAATACCATATTTACTTAGTTGGTATTAGACCCTAAATTGCATTAATTTTTCTCCAACAAAATTAACATAGGTACTGGTTATTCATTCCAAAGTAAAATTTTCTAAATAGTAATTTCACTTCCCTTTTAATATTTGATATCTATCTTCAACTACATTATATTGAAGTTCCAGTTTGTTTTGAATTCCATATTTGTAACTTGTACGAAACTTCTGACTATTGGTTAAATTATAAATTGCATTGGAATAACCAATTGAATTCATCGTCTAGAAACAAATTTCAAATTCCGAATCAAACGCGGATTGCATCTTCAGAAGATTCCTCTCATAGTTCCGTTTCCGGTTTCTTTTGTTGAAACTCTACGAGAATGGAATATCTTTGACTGTATTATAGGTTTTTAAATTATTCATTGTAAAATTTTCTTTACAATATTAACAAACCAGAAAAGATTGAAGCACGATTGAGATATGCAAGTTTTTAGAGAGAACTCCATCATAACAAAAATTTAACTTTACTTGAGGTGTGTTACAATTCGTATATTGATTGATTTATTACCATTTCTTACTCAAATAGTCGTCATAATGTTTTTAAGTTTTTGCATTTAAAATGCTCAACTATTCTTAAATAAATGAAAAATGTGATAAACAAAAATTACCCGACCAGGACTCGAACCTGGGACCTCGACAAATAGTTGTCGTTCATAATAAGTATGATAATAGCGTAGACGCAACTTCCGGGTGAACCATATATATATATCGGTCGGTATGGAAAAGTCTGAAGCTAATACGAAAATCTGTTTTTGGAAACCAAAACGTTCAATATTGAAACACGTTTTAGCTCATTATCATAGGCAGAACGATTTAATGAAACTCGGCATTAAAAGACATGAAATGTAATGACTGACTGAAGCTTAACTAATACAACATTCAACTTATATTTAATAAACGTTAATATAATTGGACGTGTACAGGCTGTTGATGGTGGCGATGATGAATATAATTATATGATATTTATTGTAACTTTTGCAAAAATAATTTCCTATAATGCAGTTATTTTGTTAATAAAGTCAGTATATCGTTTAAAAGTCATTAATTTTTTTTCAAAACTGAAATTTATTTATAAAATTTACAAAATTATGAATCAAAAGATATTTTAATGTTCTACAATTTGCTTATATACACACAAAACTGCTCAATTTTTAATAATAATTTCAAAATTAACCAAAAACATCGTTTATCGAGCGGGTTTGAGACCATGATTCACCAACCTAAGCAAACATTTGCCCGCTCAAAGTGAAACATCGCAGAAAAATATTCTGGTCTTGTCTTCTATTTGGTGTCCCGAAAATTTCTACATCATTTATTTTGTAAATTGTCTCAGACTTTTATGGAAAGCTTTTGACAAAGCTACATATGTTAGCTACTTTAAGTGACATTTTAAGGTATGCAGTAAGCAAATTTTGAAATAAGTTCGGTTTTTACCAGCACGATGTTGAGAGACGTTATTTTTGTGACATTTTGGCCTATTTTATCATTAATTATAGCTTATAGCTTTTCATATTCATTTTTTATAATATAAGCTTTTGTGTCACATATAAACTGTTTTAATTAAATTCATATCAGTATTTAAGTATCTTTATTAATTACAAGGTTAAAAGATTCATGAATTGCTAGCTTTCCAAAAAGTCCTTTCATAGCAAATCATAAATAATTTGCACAAGTCACCAAAAATAAAACTCGGAGACAGTCAGCAAGTTAACGAAAATCACCCTATTAATTTGCTGAAGCTAAGTGAACTTCTATTCATTTGAATTTAAGCTGAAAAGAACTGAATTGATGGTTTAATTAAAAGCGATTGAAAGGTGTAAGGCGCCTGCAAACGCCTGATTTGCTAACACAGCTTTTTCAAGCTCGGTTTTAGTGTCATTGTGAAATAAGAACTTGCAGAAGTTAATTTCATTTTACGTTTTCATTTATCTTTGGTAGATTTTTAACCGTTTGGTCTTTGATGTTTTGTGATAAAAATTAAGTGGAATATCGCAGCGTGATTGTTTAAGTACTATTAGATTATACGTGAACAAATCAACGAAATAAATTAATATTTGTTAAACTTTTAGCACGCTAAAATATGAATTATTTATATGGGTTCACGCACATTTTTTTAATTGGCAAATATTGCAAAAGTTGTTGTTAATAAAATTTGTTGTGTGATGATTTCATATTTAATTTATAATAACTATGTTGTTTTATGTTCTGGCAGGTAAACTGCAGATAAAATTAAATTAAAATAAAAACAATTTAGGACAGCGGAAGAATTTACAACATCGGATTAATAAGTATAGAAGACTTCTGTAATTTTTTAAACCAAAGTAAATTACCTCAACTACTATTTAATTCCCAGAGTATACACCCGATATGACCCTAAAGTAAGCTTTTTATATAAGTGTGTTATGTAGACCACATAGCGGAACTAGTATGTACCCAAACCGAAGTCAGTTTAGAAATGATCGTTTCCGAAAGTGGCCCTGGAACTCGAACCCGGGACCCTTCACGCCGCAACCGAATACTCGACGAATGCACCACGAAGGCTATTTAAGGACAGGCAGGGCGCCACGCAGAGCGTCGTATGTTTTTACTACATCGCCGGCTTAAAACTTCTGTTACACAAGCTCGAAGCACGAAAGCGTGCTTTAATTGAGCACTTGCATGAATTGAGTATGTGAGTCTAAATGTTGCTCAAAATAAGCATGCTTAGTTCGAACATGCTCGTGAATCGACAGGCTTGTGATTTTTGAGCATGATACCAGCGGTGCGGGTGGAAGGGGGCGTGCTTTAAGCGCGTCTAAACAGGGTTCCATAATGAACATGCTAGAATCGATCAGTCGTTCATACTTAAATATGTAAGCATAATTAAATATAGCATGCTTATTGCTTGCAAATGTAAACTGCTCCGAAGCATGCTCGTATTGAGCATAATAAATAGCAATCTTTTAAGCATTTTCCGAGCATGTATAACGGTAGCATAGCTCTGGAACTATATAATAATAATAATAATCCTTTATTGTACACCAACATAAAGTACAAATTAAAAAACAAATACATTTTAATTTAACATTAGCACAAAGGCGGCCTTATCGCTGTAGAGCGATTTCTACCAGGCAACCGAGTCTTGACAGGATAAGGTAGTGGAAATAAGGATGGGCGTTGGGATACAGGCTATAAAATAGACTACGTACGAATAATTACATGCACATACTTACTAATAATACACATGACATACACGTGACATTAATACATAATGATAATCAATAAAATAAAATATACAATGAGGGCATTAAGGTAAACAATGTTTCACAAGGTAATGTTGTTTAAGCATTCGTTTAAACGTGTAAGGACTGCGAGCTAGGCGGATCTCCATCGATACTGATCGGACAAAAAACGATTTTCCCAGAAAGGTGGTGGTATGTGATGGTGTCGCTAGGAGGAGATTCGAAGAAGACCGCAAGTTGCGATCGTTATTTGTAAATCGATACTTGATGCAATTTTTCAAATAATCGGGTACAGCTTTATCATACAGAATACGGTAAACTACAGATAGGATGTGAGTATTCCGGCAAAAGCGAATCGGAAGCCACTTGAGATTAGATCGAATTCAGAAATGTGGTCGTATTTGCGTAATCCAAATACAAATCTTATGCAGAGATTTTGGAGCCGCTCAAGCTTATTAAGAAGTTCTTCTGTTAGGTCAAGATAGCTGGCATCAGCATAGTCGAGAATAGGAAGTAGGAGAGATTGTGCTAGCGCAATTTTAGTGGCAACGGGGAGGAAATTGCGAAGACGCTTGAGCGAATTCACCGCGGCAAACATCTTCCTACTTACTTCAGTGATCTGTGGTATCCAGGAAAGTGTGCGATCAAATATGATTCCCAAATTCTTTACAGTTTCACTAAAAGGAATTGAAATGCCATTAAATTCAACTTGAGGTAGTGTGTTAAAGTTGACTCGAGGAATCATTTTGTTGCTGCCGATGATGATCGTTTGCGTCTTGAGAGGGTTGACAGTTAGCCCGTGGTCATGACTCCAATCCGATATAAATTTCAAGTCCGCATTGTGTAGCACTACAGCATTTGACAGCTCTTCAAGACTGCTTTGTGTATAGATTTGAAGATCGTCCGCATACAGATGATAGGAAGAAGATATATCAAGAGTAATCGAATTGATGTATAAAGCGAAGAGGAGTGGAGACAACACGCCACCTTGTGGTACACCGGCATTAATATCACACCAGTCAGAAACATCCAACTCAGTAGATATACTATACTATATACAGTACTAACTATCCGCTGATTCAGAGTAAGCCGGCGATGTGATGAAAGCTCGTGAAGCCGCCTGTGCTTAAACGTGCCCTAAGACATGCGACCTTTCTGATTATGGGCACGGTAATAATAATATTCAGTATTTCAACTCGACCGCATATTTTCAATAAATGCCTACAGCGCCGCTGTCAGTTCATTACATTTGACTACTTTGTGTTTACTTCCATTTAGTATTGTGATTATAAATATACTTTATTGTATATAGGGTATTTTTTTATAAAGATCAAAATATTTTAGGAGTTGGTTAAGAATGATGTGCGGATTCAATTTATGAAAAAAAATTATTCAATTGTTATTTTATAATTCTCATAAGTCACAAAAGGAGAAACCCAACTTCCCATACAGGCCTGGGCCCAGGCCTTTTGTTAAGTTAACATTATGATATTTAAAGCTACAGACATAATATAGTATCAATAACATAATAAAGAAAGTTTTAGACTCTTTTTCAATCTGAAAACAGAGTTATAAATACTTGAAATATGGTAAGAAAAACGAAACAACAGTTCATTAACACATCTTTCATAACTTAGTTTAAAGAAGAAAAATAAATAATTGGTACACATCCTGTTTATTGATATTGCATAGTAAGATACTACTGCGACCAGTAGCAATATCACAGGTCACACAACGATCCATCGTTTTTATCGGTGTTCGGTATGAGAGCAAAAGTATCAGATAAACAGGTAATCGAAAGTCCTTATGTGAAAGCAAAGTTAGTATAAAATCACAAAATACAACGGGAGCACTCGTAACGCACTTAAAGAAACGAAACGAATGACGGTTGGAGTTTTGTCAATTTTGACAATGTTTATAGTGTACTGCTGTGATGCCAAAATAAAAATGAAAAATCCAAAATATTTTCAATTTTCAATTGTTTTTATAAATGTTCTTAAAAAATGTGTAAAAGTGTTTGAATATTCATGTGAAATAATCAAAAGTGTATTTCATTTTTATTTTTGTATGAATTCTTGATATTTCCAAAACAATAATCACAAAAATGTGAAGTCGCCGTAATCGTAGTTCTTTCTTTATCATTTATTTTGTTTCACAGGTCCAATATTTTGGTAGCTTTTTTTATGCAAATACAGAATAATTTTATGAATTTTTTAACATACATTTCGTTTTGTTAACCGAAAAACCTACGACTGGGATCGTCCTTTTAGTTTAATTTGTTATTTACGACTAAATAGATAGAAATATTTTTTTTATCATAAATTGAATCCACGTTTTTTTAACCTGCTCTTAAAATGTTTTCATCTTCAAAAAAATGACCCTGTATAAACAAATAAATACTGTGTGAATTGAATAGGAAGTGTTCAACAAAAATGTTTTGTCAAAAAACTATGTTTACGTTTGAATTACAAATCGGTCTTATAAATTAGCGACCGAAAATAATACTTGCGCCTTGACTGAGACGTACAAAATGATTTAGTATTAAATTTCTAAGTATAAAAAAAATACGCATTTTTATGGAAAGCTCAATCAAAATTGTTTCGGCAAGCAGACAGTCGCGGCTGGCCGTATACCGAGCGCATGCTGAGATGGAGCCGCGTAGGTATGGCTCGCATTTCTTCCATTTATAGTATTACCGTGTAATGGTTCTCACCTGAAGGTGACCCGTGCTTCCATAAACATATTTATTTTGAACCTTCCAGTGAACTGTTTTTTAAATATGTAAGGATAAAATTAAAGTTTTTAATTAAATTGTTCCCGTTTAATTTGGTTCTTCACCTTCATGAAAGTGTTTAATCAAAAAAAGTATTCCTAACGATCGTTTGCAATCAAATCCGGAGTTTCAAGTGACGCTTTTAATTATAAAGCTTTTAGTTTAATTGAGAAAGTGAAACAAAAGTGTTACAGAAAACAATTTTATTGCGACTTTTGTACTTAACAGTACTTCTATATACAAAATATTAATCATAAATACTTTTATATCAATCCTATAGGTGTCATACATAAAATAACTTTATCCTAAATTGTGATTTGCAGCAAAACATATATTATATAATTATATATTTTAATTGAGAATGTAAATCTTAAGTCTAAGTTTAAAATTGTAATCTAATTGTTTCAAAAACCCTGTCATAAAAATGTAAATTTGGCAACATTAAGTAACTCGGAACATATAATAATAAATAACTAAAAACTCTGATAATACTACGTCTTTTCACATGAAATCATGTTAATGAACTATAAAATCCTACTTATAAAGTTCTCATATTTAAGTAAACGGTTTTTCTTTTTGAAGGTACAAATAGATTTATTTATACTAATGTCGTTTATAACATATTTTCTTCAAGGTACTTCTCGAGTGCGTGGTATAGATGTGGCCGGACCCCTATGAGTCCGTGATCTTCGTCGGTATAACTCTGGAATATAAAACGAATATTAAAGGTCTCGTGAGTTTTATTTCTAGTATAGTTTTTAATCAAAATTCGCGTAAGTAGTCCAATTTTCAATGCAAGATTTTGTTACGAAATTAATATCTGAGTTTTGGTTGTCAGTGCTGCCATATATTGTAGTATTTCTAAGATCGGTAAGTAAGATTTCATTTTTAAAGCAACATTAAGACATGTATAGGTTTACTGCGTTTTAAGTTTAACAACAAAAGTTTTAAGTAAGGCAAATCGTTAAGTGGATGCTTTTTTCTTTTAACGCTCAAATCATTCCATGTAGACAATAAAACACTTAATTACAATGGGAATGCTCTTATTTATTAATCCCTTAAGTACAATGCTTAAGTGTATAGCAATAAAGTTCATAACAACTTTAGCTTGGTCAGGGTTACTGCAGAGCAGGACTAATTTTTAAAATGATTTTCCCCAAAAAAATGCGGTGCTGCTATTTATACTACTGTACTTATGTAGCCGGTGTTTTAGTTTAGATAATAATATAGTTGAAATATTTAATTAAGGAAAATGTAAGCTGTATTTTTACAATAATTGCTTCTTTAAGGCGCTGCGCAGACGACAGACTATCCGTGACGCACTTTTTAGTCTGTGAAAATAGAACCTATGCCAATATATGCAGTAACGCACACGACGCGCAAAAAGTCCGGCGCACAATAATTTGACAAACTTTTGTATAAAGCTACTTTTGACTCGATCGCACAAAAATTGTGACGTCTGCGCTGCACCTTAATTGTATGTAGAGTTTCACTGTGAGGTCTACCATACTAAAGCAGTAAACTCATTTTAATGCCAAGGGTGATATTATATTTAAGTTATAGTCGTAATAATATGAGTGTATATGAGTTCTTGTATCGTAAGTCTGAAATAAATAAAAAATACTCTACTTTCTGATTCACGGAATGTGAATAAGTATATAACAATCTGAGTAAGATTGATTAAGCCTACTCGGAATTGATCCAGATTATTGATGCATTGTTTAGTATATTTAAATAGAAATTGTTAAAATAGGAGATAAAAATTCTTAATGAAGCAAATTTGAAAAGAGCTTTTACATTTAAATCGGGCTCATGCTATCGTAGCTATTAGAAATTAAACCTTAAAACAACATATTGCATTGACTTTTATTGTTTTAAATAAGAAAACTTACATGGCAGTAGGTATTAATTGTGTTAAAAATTACTTAAGAAATGAAAAATGTTTACCATACGTGCCAATATCGTGCCAATATTTCGGCGATATTGCTTGTGTCATGATCACGGTGAGTTAAATAATAGAAAACTTGCAATAATGCCAAAATATTAAGAACAGTGGTAAATATCTCGTTTCCATGGTAAAATCCAATTTAATGAATAAGTATGATAGTTTAGAAACTTTTATTGAGTTAGTTATTACCATCTGAGTAAAGTAGACATCCTGGGTCTGCAGTAGTCTGGAGATCAGCATGGCGTGTTGATAGTGCACGTTGTCATCTGCAGTTCCGTGAATCAGGAAGTATCGTTTATTGTGGTATGCTGCCACCTGAAAAGAAAAAAATAATTAAGTTCCATTGATTTAGTTCTACTAAACTCGGCTGAGAAGACAGCTAAGCGTCGTCCAGGAAATGAATGTAAATATTTGATGAAGTCATGAAGTTTTGTTGAAGTGCTGTTGGATTTGATTTGTCTAAGAAACCAAGTGCGACTTTTAAGCGATCTAAATTATTACAAATCCTTCTTGGCTATTCAAATATTTAAGGCATCTTAAAATTGGTTTTAACGATCAAAATATATTGGCACTCTAAGTAAACTTATAAGAAAAACTTCAACAACAAGTTTTCGAGCGCTCCAAAGTTGAACCCAAGTTTAACGTTAACTTTGGAACGAAGTTTAAAGAAAATATTCATATTCAATTTCGAATACAAGAGTTGAGGAGTTCGAAGAAGCTTTTCCAATAAACTAATAGTTTCTTAAATTACCCTCCTGAGATTATTTACCGTTCATCTTCTGAAACTGCGAAGCAAATCTAAAAGTAATCCTCTTCTTAAAATTTAAATTAGTATTTATTTATTTTATTTATTTATTTACTCTTCATTGTACAAACACAAAATATAAAAAAAAGGACAATAAAAAAAAAGAAAACACAATCGGCGGCCTTATCGCTAGAAAGCGATCTCTACCAGGCAACCAAATTATTATAATTACATAGCCTATCTTTACTCACAGACCCATCATATAAGAATATGTAAGGATATAGGTTTATATAAGGTCATGTACATACGTCTAAGAGATTTAGGCCTTAATCAGCCAAGCTGGTCTCTTGAGACCACTATTACTTGACCACTTCATGACCACTATTTAACATTTTTAAAGAAACGACAAATCATAGTGCCCTCAGAAGCACAGAAGATGCGATCAGTGACCACACATTTTAGTACCGCCTCTGATAATCATTGCTAATTTACAGTACTTAGGTACTTTTATTAGATCTAATATATAAAATTCTCGTGCCACAGTTTTCGTTGCCATACTCTTCCGAAACGGCTTGACCGATTTTGATGAAATTTTTTGTGGTTATCCGGTATCTATAAGAATCGGCCAACATCTATTTTTTTTTTGTATTTATATGGCAAAACAACATTGGCCGGGTCAGCTAGTATTTATATAGAATATCGTAATTTTATTTATATTCAGTATTGTTGTCACTTAATTAGGTGAAATTAAGTTAAAAACTTAATTTTCACTAGGTGAAATTTATTTTTTAATATCATTTAAATTTAATTTAATTAATAGTTAGACCTTTCAATATTTCGTTTAAGTAACACATACATCTTGCGTTAAATTATAAAGATAGAGTGTAACATTTACATTGTGCGTTAAATAAAAAGATAAGAGTTTTTTTTAGATTAAAATAAGGAATGTTTAAGGATGTACTAGTCGTATAGAATTGACACTAATATATTTTCTGAACTTTTAACATTACGTTTGAGTATAAAGTGCTTAAGCCAGGAATAAACGGTCAATTAGTAAAATATAAGTCGAAAGACAAAGTCATCAAAGTGATTATATTCTACGGCTGAAGGGTGGTGCAAGGACAAGCGGACCCTGAAAGAGGGATGAAACGGGTGCTACTCTAATTAATCGCAATTTACGACTCGCTTACCCAGGGGGCTTATCGAGCTATATATTTGTAAGATGCACGATTATTACAGAGTTAATGTGATTGTGCATTCTACGGAACGGCCAACTTTTTATGATTAGATTTAAATGGCTCTTGAGACATGGCAGTTTTTATCAATAACTAGCTGCTGCCCGCGACGTCGTCTGCGTGAACGCTATGCAGCACCAAACGCACCTACGATTATAACACTGCTAGCGTGATAATATGTAGCCTATATGTTGACCCGACTTCTTAACTATCTTCATGCCAAATTTGAAGTAAATCCATGCAGTACTTTTTGAGTTTATCCCGGAAAGACAAACAGACAAACAGACAAACAGACAAAAATTCTAAAAACTATATTTTTTGTTTCTGTTTCGATTGTAGATCATACCCCAAGTATTCTTTTAAAAAAATATTCAATGTACAGTTTTGACTTTCCTACCATTTTATTATATGTATAGATGTGGTACCACAAACTTTTTTACAAATTGTCGCTATTGTTTTACATAGCTACTACGACGCGGCATTTCATTGATAATATACTACGACGTAGTACTACAAGATGTTTGGTAATAGCACGTGGCTGTCTTTATTTTAATAATATTCATTCATGATTAAAGTGACCATGATTTACTTAACAAGTTAGTGAATATATTAATTTTCTTGTAAAATAAATTCATACCTTTTTTGCACAAATCGTTACTATAAGTAAAACTTATTGTTAAAAAAATTTGGTCGGTGACTAAAAAACCCTGTATAAGTACTGTCAAATATGTTAAAATAAAAAATTACGTAATTACGCCTTGTTAATTATAATTTTTATTTCACGCGTGCTTTAATAAAAACAGATTTACAATGAATTGGGTGCGGAATGACATACCTCTAAATACCTAAACGTATCCTAAAAGGTGACAAATCTGAATTCACCCCGTTTCGGTGGTTAAAATTTCAAGGTGTGCTTAGCTAGCGACCATCTTTCACATAATTTCAAATCCATTGACACTTTGTTACGACAGGACAGTTCTTTCCCAGACACTCGCGTATGTTAAAACTCATCGGCTACTACAACCTGGTGAAGCCAGGAGTTAAAAAAAAAAACGAAAATTAAAGTATTTTAAACCTACATATCGATTTTAACGTTTAGGGATTCTTGGTATGGCACAAAACTACCTAAAGATATGTAAATAAGATAATTGTATAGTCATCATACTATCATTATCATTAGCAAGGAGACACCCACTGCTGTCAAACACACCATGTAATTACTATCAGTTTATCAATATTCGACATTAGATACATGTACAGTCTCAAGCGATGCGTGATAAACGATATCATAGCGATAGCACATTATTTTTGAATAAGATTGGGTTTCACTAAGAAATCTCAATACCTAGGTGTAGGAACAATTTCTATGGCGGGTTAGATACACCTGAAGGTGTAGGAACATATAAAAATAAACGACCTTCTTTAAATTGTAGGGTCAGTACCTCTTGCTGTTTGTGACTCTACCATTCGAATTATCAATTGTTAACATACACAACCTATCAAACGATTATACTTAGCAATTTTAATAGAAATATATGTTAGATTAAGGCCTGATTTTTCAGTCGTCAGATAAAAGTTGTCTAATGAATAAATTATTCTTCGACAGCTTCAATATCGTCTCAAGTTTATTATCATTCTATGTCATTGGTAAAAAAAAAGTATTAAAAAATCGTTAAATAACGTTATTCCAACGAGTAATATTTTATTTGTCTTATTGGAGAGACTCTGGAGTTATATGAATAATAATAATAAATAATAAAATCCCCAGACAATCACACCAACTACATGGCCCCAAAGTAAGCATAGCTTGTGTTATGGGATACCATGTAGCGAACTAGGGGGGAACCTAGAATATAAATACATAAATAGATAAACACCCAGACACGGAACATTTTTTTTTCTTGTTCCGTGCGGGAATCGAACCCGCAACCACTGGCGTCAGAGGCAGATAGGTTTACCCCAACGCCAAAGTGGTCGTCAAAATCGTCATGAAGCTAGTTAACTTCATATAATTCCATTGTCTCTTCGAAAACTAGTAATTACAATATTAAAAACAGAGCCATCTATGAAATAAGTCTGGTACTTACAACTTCATCGGTGAGTAGCGACGATTCCAAGTAACCTGTTGGATTCTGTTGCGGAGTATCCATGTAGCGTTCCGTATAGATGGTGTCTAAAACAATATCATCGAAACACTTTAAAAAAGAGAACACAATTTTATATTTTGGTACTACACGTTTATTTTACTATCTAATAACATAACCCACAAAAATAAAAGTAACTAAGTATGGATCCAGAGTTTTTTATTCTACAGGTAGGTACACAATAATCAGTAATTTATAAAATATAATAATAGCACTGAACAGTTGAACACATCAAAGATAATAGTATTAAACCATGTAGGTGAGGTGAATCACAAAAAAAATATGAAGTCAGATATGGCACATAAGTTGAAGAAAAAATCATTTTGGCACACATTGAGGAGTTAATCAAAGTTAAATTTTTACATTATTTTGTATGCCAGTTACTCCTTGTTAAATTGGTACTCGTATACTCAATACAATATATTCAATAAGTTTTTTATCATGAGTGATCATAAGTACAACTCGATCCAACAAAGCACTAATTTGAAAAAGTGAGCATAAGTGTTTTGTTACTCGAATGTCAAGAATATGCAAGGTCAGTTATGATACAATGTATGAACACAGAATATTTATGATTAAAACACTGTTTCTACTATAATAATGCTTCAAGAATATATGACCTTGGTGGTGAAAGCACGAGCTGTTACATACAGATTTATTTTCACACAACATCTGAACTAAGACTAAGTAGATCTTTTAGAATGGGTACTAGATAACAAAAACAATTCTTGTATAATTTTTCGTTTTCATAAATCAACACTAAAAGTATGCACGAAAAACATCCAAGGGACAGAATTATTTTCTTCCTACATTTTGGGCTCGGTTTCAGGAGACAGACACTAAGAACATAAACAACATTTCACGCCGATGAAAATATCATCTTCCTATCCAACTGTTTAAAAATCGTGACCAAAAATAATGTTGTCTTTTTACAAAACCTACTAAGAATTTTCATGCTACGAGGTTACTACCAACATTTCGAAAAAAAAATACAATCATACCATAAAACCGCCAGTCCACCACAGGCGCCACAGCCGCAGCACATCTGAACACTGCACCGCCACGTGCCAACGCCAGCGATGCTGCGTACCCGCCATATGACCAACCCCAGATGCAAGTACGGTTCGCGTCTATGAACGGTAGGTTGTCTTGGAGGTATCTGTAAGGAAATCGGAATTTTTTTTGACGAAAATAATTTCAAAAATAGGAAGGCGAGTAATCACAATAATGGTGTTTATTTGAATGGTAACGTAAGCTATTAATATTTCTTAACATGCATGAACATATTATCATACTGACATTTTAAATAATAATAGTCAAGAAGTTTGTATTCAGGACTCAATAGCCCTTAGAACAAAAGCGTTGCTGATTGATTATAAATGCCAATAACTCTGAACAGGCATTCTCACTTCCAAAAAAATATTTAATTATTTACTAATAATAAAACAATCATGCGATATTAAATTTAGATCGAGAACACAGACTTTAAATACGAATTTATAATTTACACCCATCTTAGATCAGTCACGTTCGACAAATTTAGAGGTATCACAATGATAGAGAGATCCGTCCCTGAACTGACTCTTACAGTATTCTATGTTTTTCTTTTTCTCCCAGTCCAGCATGGATATAAATACCTAGAAACCTAATTTGAATATAAATACATTAATAGACGAACCCAGAACCGGCGCATTCTTTTTCTTATTCCATGTGCTAATCAAACCCGCTTCCTCAAGATTTCCTTAGGTCTAGCGGCTTGTCTTGGACCACTTCGCCACGGAATATTTTAAAAACGTCAAAAAAAATATGTTTCATAGTTACTTTTGTTTATTATGCGGATTTTACTTAACATGCAATGAAACAAAAGACTAAAATAAAATATCAAAAACGTGTAGTTTAATTAATGATTAAACGAACTTACCTGTACGTGAAGTTCTATCATAATTATACGAAGGCTTCGTCCGAAGAGATTAACTATACACTTGTAGTAACACCTACTGTGCTGCCAGACTGCACAGACATTTGAAAGCCAGCTTTCCTCCTTTTTTTTTTTTATATATTCCCTCATCACGCACTGCTAGCTGTTTAGTCATTATGTTCAGAGTAGATGATATTTCACGTCAGGGGCAGGGGGGGTGGGTAGTTAATCTCTTCGGACGAAGCCTTCGTATAATTATGATAGAACTTCACGTACAGGTAAGTTCGTTTAATCATTAATTATACTCATGCTTCGTCCTTCGAGATTAACTATACACTTGTAGATGTTGAGATAAGACGTTGACGTGAAATATACATCTATACTTATAATAGTAATAAATATAATAGGTACTACCCATGTTTTCTTTACAACAAAAACCGAGAGTTTATGTATCACATTAATTTATGATTATTAGTGTTAATATTGTTTAAGCATTACAACTTCCCATAAAGTGTAAAAATAGAAAAAATATATATATAATAATTCAGTTATTCAGAAAATTAAAAATAACAATTTACCTAAATTAAATTTCAATCAAAGTAATTTACAATTCAGATAATATTGATCTGCCAAAGGACAATTGTTCATTAGTATCAAAAATCTCTCTATTTTAAAATCGACCAAATGTTTTTGAGTTACCACTCCACTAAGCCGTCTTTCTAATCAGATCTATATTGACCCCTAATTTACGAGCCTTCGAAGTAGCAGCATGCCTAGTGCTATGCGCTGTAAATATTAACACATTTACTCCGCATACTTCTAAACTATTTTTTAACCAACAACTATGTGTTTGCGTTGTTACTTTAGAGTATGTCTTTCTCAAACTAACAAAAAGATTTGAATGGTTACAAAGGTAAGTGTAGTATGAAAGGTAGTCATTTAATGCTATTGCAGGCCATATTTGGGGTTTGTCGCGAAAGTAGGGTGTAACAAGTATGGGTTGTTGAGTACCGACTCGTGAGTTATTAAGGAGGTCTGGAATTTTAATTAAAATTTTATCTGAATATAGTTCTATGTACTCAAACAAAATTTTGGATAATGTATGAATTTTGTGAGCGGTTATTTATTAAAGCTATTAAGGTAACAACCTTTCTTGTGAGCTTGTCCAAACCTAATGATTGGTTTGTACCACTGGGCTAACTTATCTAATACTAGTCAGGTATCCCATGTAAAATTGTATTTGGGAGAATGGTGGTCGAAGTCTACATATAGGGTATTAAAAAACGTTTGATTCTATCGTCACTTCCAATATTTGAACTAAGGACTAATGACAATGCTGAACAACAACTATTCAGGGTACCATTTTGAGCTCCAGTTTGATATTGTTTAGTTAAAAACAGTAAAACATTGGAAACAGACTCATCAAAGCAATTAAGGTTATTAGTGACACAAAATTGTAACCACTTTTTCAAGCTGCTATCATATTGTTTCATAGTATTTTCTTACAGAGAAGCCATAATTACGGGAAGGGAAGGCGCTGGGACATGTTTCTTAATCATCGCTATGGTGATAAAATCCTGGCAATCAGTGTGAGTTTCTAATGTATGTTGCGGTTGCTAGAATGAGATAATATGAGATTTTGAGATGATTTTAAATATAAAGGTTTTGACACAAGATTATTACAAACCGGAAACCAGGGTTGAGTTGGCCACATGGTTACAACTAAAATACCTCTAGCTTTATTTGTAATATTTTATCTGAGAGATTTTAATATAATGCTTAAAGGCGGGAAACGGTAAAAAAAATAACTTCAATTCAAATGCGTCGGGATCTCTTTGCCAGGAAATGTTTTGAGAACACTTTATATTAACCCTGCTGGCAAAGATATCCATATCTGATACACCGAAGGTGTTTATTATTTTTTGATAAGCGTGGTCTGCGAGTTCCCATTCAAAATCAGGATGCAACCGTCTGGACTTGGCATCGGCTACAGTCGGAACTTATATAGGAACAAAAACTTTAATATTTCTTATCTCACACCATTGCCATAAGTCACGCGTTACTTGTGTGAGGTATGAAAACTGCACTCTTCCCGCCCGATTAATATAAGAAATAGCAGTGGTATTATCTATCGTTAAAGTATGTGACGGTTATTAAGGTTTTTCGCGAAGATTTTCAAGCCAAGAAATGCTGCTAGTATTTCAAGATAGTTTATGTGATAGTTTCGTTCTTTATCACTCCAAATACCACAGGCAGTTTTCTCACCACACGCAGCAGCCCACCCCTTAGTCGAAGCATGGCTAAAAAATTTCCAAATTATATTCATCGTATTTAATTTAATTCACAGGATTCTTAATGCTTTTTCCCACCACTCATAATCGTGCTTTAAAAAATCTGGTAGATTCATGTACACGTCAAAATTATCAAGTTACTCTTTAAACTAAGGAATTTACTAAGTTCAAATTGTTTGGTATAAAGCCATCCATACTCAATGGCTTGACAAGCAGGTGTTAGTAAACCTACAAAACTTGCAAAATCTCTTATCTTGCATCTGTTTTTGTTTTTAAAGTAAGTCAATTTTTCTTGTATTTTTTGTATCTTTTCTGAGGGTAGACTAATTTGGAATTTTTTGTGAAAATAATGTAGCCTAAAAACTTGCAGGTAGTTTTTGGCTGCAAGCAACTTTTTCATAGTTAATAATAAAATCTAAAGCTGTCAATAATTGTAGCGTAACAGTAACATTATCGTGACAGCTTAGGTAATTATCCGAAATTAATAGAATGTCAACAATATAATTAGTAGATAAATAATTACATGACCTAAGTAGGCTTAGAACTCGTTTAAATCTTAGTGAAAACATATAGCGCTGTATTTATACCGAACGGAAGCACATTGAATTCGTATAGCATAGCTCATTGTTCTCACCAAACTGCAACCGTAGGTACTTTTGAAATTCCTTGAAATTCCTTCGACAATAAAAAATATGCGTCTATAGCTATTTTGTATGACCAACTTTACTGTTGTTCGTAAATCCTCAAGTTTAAAATGTTCGGTGTCAATAGATTTAAAATAAATCTATTTTGTCAATTAGGCTTAGGAACGACAAATACGCTTGAAATAAATTAACCTTTACCTGGCTCACAAGGCGAAATAGCACCTATGAATAATAATTCGTTTATGCAGTTAATAATTTTAGGACATTTCTGTATTACTGGCCAAGAAAAAGGTATTTTATAGCCAGATATCCAAGAAAGAACAATAGGATCTTTCGTTAGTATTTGCCATTGCCGATAGAATTGAGAAAGTCTGCCCACAGAACTAACCTTAGTTATCTTCGGTTGCGATTTTTTATCGGAGGCGGCACTCGAAACGATGGCCGATTCTTTTGAACAGGTTCTTTCTGCTCCTGTAGTCCCCTTTGCCTGCAAAGTCTGGGGAGAAGCTCTCCAGTTTAAATTCTTGTTCTGAGTAACTGGCGGTGGTTGCTTGGTAAATTTTATATTCTGCTTGAAATTTTGAGTCCATTTTAGTTCAATACCTGTTTATTAATGATTTTCGCAGTCTTGTTGTTTCGGCTAAGTCCACGCCATTTACCGAGAGTACCATTACCATTTACAGAGAGTACCGTCATTTTGTTTTTTGTAGCTGATCTCGCGTATCTTTTTTAAGATTAAACATAACGCGGTTTCTGCGCGTCATAGAGTCACTATTTCGGACATCACACATGAGGCACCCGGCACCCATTAAAAGTTTTATGACCTCCGTATCTTTGTGTTCTCGTTTGAGAAAGATGGACATCGCCTCTCCAATACAGGGAACAGCGCACCCGAGTTGCTTTTATTTTAGCCCAATCCCCTTATCTCTTTTCAAGACCGTTTCAGATACGGCTGCTCTGACTTCCGAATTCAGGGTAGGAGCGTCGATAAGAGTGCAGTTGCTTGGCGGTAAGTATTTATTTTGCAACTCTTTGCGGCTATCTTTGGATAGTCCATGTACTGCAATATGTTGCAGGCGGGTTGCTAGATCAGAGTTGATTTCACTCCCATACGTTTTCGAAATAGAAGGGTCCTCGATTAGCAATTTTAAGATAGCGTTATCGGTCGCCACCTCTTCTACAATCTTAGACGTGCTGGGTTGCGGTTCGGCGCTTGGGGATGGTGCGTTGTATTGTATTGTATTGCTAGCGAAAGGTGAAGGCAAAGGCTCGCGCTTGGATATGCATGTTTGGATGTCTGTCTCCCTCGTCATTCGGATATTCCGTAACGACGTCTTCAATTTCGTCAATAAATTGAAACTCGGCAGGGGAGCCACTTATGAATAAATCAGGTATTTACAACACATGACTCATAACTTTGAATAAAAATAACAGCCCACAGTGTAGGTACTTTTGGTATACGTAACTGACACAGTATCAAAGTGACAACCCAATCGGAAGCCCGCAGTGTACCTTATTGCAGTTATGTACTTTGGTGGTATAAATATACCTCAGTTTGTGAAGTGACAGCCCAAGCGGCTACCCGCATCACTATTATATTGTTGTTAAGTATAAATACTACTAAAGTGTTAATCCAAACGATTAACCGCAGTAGCAGCTTCACTTAGAAAAAAAAAAAAACTTTCAATTGTAAAGTATAAATACTACTAAAGTGTTAACCCAAACGATTAACCGCAATAGCAGTTTTACTTTTAAAAACAACTTGTAGTTGTAAAACATGTAACATAGCTACTAACCTTCACTGTTTGGCGGCAGTGCTACTGAGTTTTGGGACTCGCTTGATGAAGATGATTCATTACGTTGTCTCCTGGAACGTTTTAATTTTTTCTCCAACTTCTTTATTTTTTTTTCTTTATATAAGAGTACCTAATCTTCTGAATTTAGATGTTTCCTTTTCCCCATAATTGAGAGAAAAAAATACGTATTCAACTAAATTTAAAATATAATTTCAAATATATGTCTACGTGCGCCCTGGCGAGGCACAGAAAAGTGAATGACTAAACAGCTAGCAGTGCGTGATGAGGGAATATATAAAAAAAAAAAAAGGAGGAAAGCTGGCTTTCAAATGTCTGTGCAGTCTGGCAGCACAGTAGGTGTTACTACAAGTGTATAGTTAATCTCGAAGGACGAAGCATGAGTATAATCAATGCACAAATAACGTACCTTGTAACATTTATCTGATCTTCAATTTCAACAGTGCCCAGTTTTCTGTTGACCGCGAACATATTGTCAACGCCTCTCAACCCGGATCCCCTTCCATCGATATGCGCTACTGCAATGCCCCAACGTGATACTAGTGATGTACCCCAGTCGATGTTCCACTGTTTAGTGACAAGAGCTGTGTCTGGACCGGCGTAACTGAAATCGAGAAACAGACATATTTTCTACAGACTTCCAAAAAGAGGAGGTTTTCAATTCGTGTGTGTGTTTTTTTGTGCCTTTGTTACAAGATGTTACGGACATTTATAAATCGATTTTGAATATGCTGGTTTCATATGATAGAAAACACTTCATAGAGGTGGTTCCGTATAAATTTCATCGAATTAAATGTAGTACCTACTTTTTCATAAAAACTGAAACTTTAAAAAAAAAATATGTATCAATACGAGAACGTTAATGACTTAATACTTCAGCCAAATCTTTGACTAGGATTTAAAAATGAAGTCGGTTTTTTTTAATGCTCTGCATTCGTTGATTGTTATCGGAGTAAACATATATTTTTGTATGAAAGCAAACAGACACAGAGTACAGACATCCTTACTCATATGTATATTTATTGAAACCATAACAGGACGTTTTTCTTCATGTAGTATAGCATATGATGCATAGCATATTTAACCAATAATACTTATTAACAAAGATTCTTATTAATACATTTTAATCTTTGACGTTTAAACTAGGCTGAGCTTATATTTTAAACGCCAAGTAACGGCAAGTAAGGTGATCCATGGCGGGCTTAAAAGAAGCCGCCAAGTGCGAGTCGGAATCGCCAATGAAGGGTTCCGTAGCAACAAGTAACGTAATATTAAAGTTCTTGTAGTAGTTCGTTTAACTGATCGATGTTTTAATGTTCAAGTGTTAAAATAGTATATTTTAACGTATTAAAAAAGTCTACTTATTAGATCTCGTTCAAACCAATTTTCAGTGGAAGTTTACATGGTAATGTACATCATATAAATATTTTTTTCAGTTTTATCATTCCCTTATTTTAGAAGTTACAGAGAGGACACACATTTTACCACTTTGGAAGTGAACTCACGCTAACTGTTTAGTTTAGAAAAAAAAATGATAAAAGAAACTTTTTTAGCATTTTTGAAAACCTATCCATAAAATATATCCCACACGTATAGGTTTGATGCAAAAAAATATATATTATCTTTAGTTCTAAGTATGAGGAACCCCCAAACTTAATATATTTTTCAATTTTTATGTAAAATCTTAATGCTGTTCACAAAATACATCTACCTACCAAGTTTCAACAGTATAGTTACTAAACTTAATAACTTCTGTATTGGTAATAGAGTGTTCCAGAAATCATTGCCCAAGGCAGCTCACTCCACTATTTATAATATGAACTTATAAAACAAGATGAGGTTGCAAAGGAAAACAATTTCACTTACACATAAACAAGTAAAGGCACGTTAGTTCTTCCTTCATAATCACTGGGCAACTGAATCTGTACGTCTGCTTCTCCTAGCCCGTCTCCGAGAGGAACTGATAACCTCATGATGTCGGGTACCGCGCGATTTGACATTAGTGAAATGGTATCCGAGTTATCATCCCAGCCTCTTACTAGGGCACCGGTCTGAAAATGTAAAATGGAGCATTAAATATTCGAATATAATAATGTATTAAAAGTAGTCGTTGTGGCGCCGTGGTTACTGTGTGTATCATACGATATCACAAGTTAAGCAACGTTCGCCGCGGTCGGTACTTGGATGGGTGACCGCCGAACATTCATTTCTCATGACGACTTCCGTGCTTGGGAGGGCACGTTAAGCAGTCGGTCCCGGGTGCTGTATACTTGTATATAGTAGTCGTTAGAGTTTGTCAGAAGCCGTATCGGCACCCTTAAAATTCTGACATCCACCACTCAGCAATGGGCCAGCTTGGTGGATTATGGCCTAAACCTCCTCATCACCCAGTGGAGAGACTCATACCCTGCAGTGGGCTCATTACAAAGAGTTGTGATGATGATGATGTATTAAAAAACTCGCTTTAGAAAGAAAATTTACATAATGTTATGCATATTTTTATACTAATACTATAGTTGCTCGATGGTCGATACAGATTTTATGAAATGCACGTCAATTTTTATTTACATCGTTGATAGTTCACTTCCAAAAGCAACACTAAGGCCAAACAATTAGGTCAATTCTCTAACAATAAAAGATAATAGAAAAACTTATGAAAGTTATGAAGTTTTAACAAACAAAACTAAAGAAAATAATAATAAAATGTTACAAAAATGTCATAAGGAGAAACTAGAAAATTAAATTAAAACTTTAAACTAAGTACTTAAATAAATAACAACATATCTCATTACATACAACAATTAGGTTAACCAATTAATTCTTCCTAAAAACTTTAATAAATAGTCATAAAAATAAATACGCTTAGACTTTAAGAAATGATTTAATATGCACCAACAATTTAAAGTGTGCTAGGAATAAGTACGGTCAAAGTCAAAAGTGGAGGCATAGTGACACATTGCAACAAAGGTTATAATGTTCTTTGTGACCATTGACTCACACACACATATTTAAGATGTCTGTTAGTTTAATTAGCACCTAATCACAAGCGTTAATAATTCAATCATTAAATTATTATTTTATAGCGATCTCTCTGTCTAAGAACTTTATTTCGAACTTATCGTATACTATGTCTCCATCTACGATTAAGTATGTGTAATTGAAATAAAAATATGACTTACAGAGTTCAAAATCATGACTTGTGGAACATTAGGTCCTGCGCAGTTCAGTGCGACTCTATCAGCGCCTGGACTAACTGACGCGTCGTTGTAGAGGCAAGATGCTCCATCTTCACGGATGATATTACATGAGAAACAATTGACGACATTCGCAGAGGAAACAGTGTAGATATGCTGCTCAGCAGAGTCAGTAGGGCTGGTCGCTTTGTACCAACTGGAAAAGGTAAAATGAAATGTGAGATTTCATTTTAGCATTAGTTTTTTAACCTTACAAAAAATTCATTACAGGACATACTCTTACTCTTAATAGAATCGAAAATATCTATTAGACTAACTGATATAAAATCACTCAGTAAATTCTTGCTTTTTAGAAGAAACAAGATTGAATTGAGCCAATGTTTTCTTGTTCATAAAAAAAAATCCCCAGACAATCACACCAACTACATGACCTCAAAGTAAGCAAAGCTTGTGTGATAACATACCATGTAGCGAACTAGGGGGGAACCAAGAATATAAAATACATATAGATTTAGATAAACGCCCAGATCCAAAACACTTTGTATTTTTGGGCCGTGCGGGAATCGAACCCACAAGTACTGGCGTGAAAGGTTTACCCCATCGCCAAAGCGGTCATCAAATGGTCGTGGTCGTTCATGGCACTATTACCAACTTTTGTTTTTTGATTAAAAAAGAATGATGACTAAACAAGCTTTCTTCATTATATGGTTAGGGTACATTTCTTTACTAAATAAATGAAAAATGTGATAAATAAAAATTACCCGACCAGGATTCGAACCTGGGACCTCTCGTTTGCCGGACGAGTGCTCTTCCAACTGAGCTACCGGGGCCTGGCGCTACACCTCGAAATTACTTATCACATTTTTGTTTTTACGTTATATTGCTAACGTAGCTTCATCTTATAGTATAAGCTTTGCAGCTAAGACCACCCGAGATCAATTTCTTTGCAGAAATTGTGAATCCCAGTTAAAGTGAAGCATTGCAATGTTTTAATAATGTTTAACTTTTTGTTATCATTTACTATACCCTCGTTTGACATCAACCTCAACTGATGATAAGTAATACAAGATCGAAGATAATCAGCACACGATGTAAGGAGCTGGCTTCCCATAAAATATTGCCGCATATATCACCATTAGAGCGGTGATATTTGCACGACAGATTTCATACACTTCCACCAAGCTGGACACTTGGTTTAGTCGCCTTTTATTACACAAAATTTACAGCTTATCCATGAGCGATAAAGCTGTTCCAAGCTAAGTTGTATAAAGTATACAATTAACTTACATAATATCGTCAGAAGTCCACTGCAGGATTTCAGCAACTGTATGATTCGTGTTTGTTCTAGATTGCAGCGTCCAAGAAGTTCCTGTGCTTTCCGAAACCTGCACAATTTGCTTGTAACGAACACCATCTACTGCCTGTAAAATTATAAATATTTTGTTAATGCAAACTTTCATACCTGAGTCCTTTGGGACATTTTATACAAACAGTGTCGTTAATGTTTGCGCAGGAGTATTTCTACGCGGGAGTTCATATTAAATTAAAATATTGTAGGCATTTTCAGTTTATCCATGTTAGCAAAAACTACCACAGTTTTGTAACAACTAAACATTAAAAACAAATGACTGAATTTAAAATAAGAATTTAATACAGATTTTGAGTATAATTTATTTGAATTTCGAATTGCGTGCCATCCATAGATAATTACATCTGGTTATAAAATCTCTAATTTCATAGGAACAGGCCCGTTATTAGTAAGGATATAGCGATTTTTGATAAACATGTCAGCTATGTCGTCTGGATGGAAGAATGGCTTATAAGATGCTTGAGATTGATATATTTTTTTCTAATTTATTAAACGCTAACACTTTATGAACTAAAAAACTGATAAATATGAAATTAATCCATCAAAATATTTATCTATTCCGTTTTATAGAAACATTCTACTAACAAGTGATGAACATCTTCAAGATTCCCGCACTATTCAAAGTTAAACTTGATGAAGCTAAAACTTACGTAAAACTTTTATATAGAAGAAACACTTAGGACTTAGTGACTAATGTTTACCATTATACTATTAATAAATGAAAAATGCGGCTCATTATTTCGGCTTGTCTATAAAATATATACTAGCAGTTTCTTCTGAAATGCGGCCTCTCTTAAATAAGACTAGGGATTTCTGTCTTTTAAATGACAGTTGATGCATTCAAAGAAACCTCATTTTGATACCTATCGATGTGTTAAGCACATTCTTTTATAAGAGAAATCCTTAAGTCCTTAGGTCATTAAAAATTCCAAATAAACTTTTTAGAAAAAAAATATTAATGAACATAGAAAATATACTACTCAAAACAAAATAACCTTGTTTTTTTCACAATAAACATTGTATGAAACTTAAACCTTAATTTTAAGCCAGTTTAAGTGTCTTTGCATAAAATTGATATGTATTATGTATTCTTAACATTATTCTGAACATAGTTTTTTAATCTTTACCCTCAAGTGGAAAGACATAAACATATCAAGTTAAAATTACCCTATTCACAATTTCTTATTCACTTGTGTTTAGACTATCGTTACGAACGTTTCTCGATTTGTTTCTCTACTTTTTTGAGTTTTATCATTAGAACTCATTACAATGCCACGTAGCTCGCACCATATGAGCATAGAGACAGCTTCTAGAGCACAAGTATTGCTGCAAGAGGGAGAATCTCAACGACCAGTAGCTCTACGCCTAGGTGTACAGCGGTGAGCTATCCGAAATGTTTGGGCTCGCTACCAGGACACTGGTAGAGTTTTAAAAGACGCGGATCAAGAACCCGGGCAACAACGACTAAAATCGACCAATACATTAATTTGACTGCCGGTCGAAAGCGTAACATTATTGCTCGTATTTTACAAAACCGACTACAGCAAGCCAATCGTACAAGAATAAGTGACCAAACGATTCTCAACTGACTCCATAAAGATGGAAAACGATCCAGATTACATGTGGTTCGTTACTGTACCGTAAGGTTTGGTTGTGCCTTACATTTTGTAAATAAAGAGTTTATAAGCGCACACCAACCTTACGGCAGATGTTAGAATTTCATTTGAAAAGATTAAAAGTAAAAATAATAAAAATGACGCGGGTTGTCCGTCAGAGGATATTTTTATTCTAATGTTTGTTTTTGCCTCGAAAAGTAGAAGGGTCCCGAGACCCTGATACTGCCCCGCCACGTCTTTATAAATAATCATGGACATAGATTAAGAAGTGATTAAAGTTATTTCAAATAAAAAAAGTGATATTGAAATAACCGTGTTTTCATTAAATGGATAATCTGCTTATCAGAATTGCCGCCTAACGGTCCCCTTTAGTGTACCTTCTTTTATAATCAGTAGCTACATTTTGCCCATTCAGCTAATTCCGTAATCGTGGGCATTACGGAATTAGCCATGACCATGACTCTTGGCCCCCCAAACCGATCAGTTTCGTGTACACAAGGATCGGTAAATCGTTCGCCTTGTCTTCTCCACAAACGGACCTGCCTATTATTAATAAAAAGCTTCACTTTACTCTCATCTAAGAAAGTACAGCCCTCCAGTTGTCCATCGTCTAGTCCGAATAGTCACGTGCAAACTTTAAACGAGCTGCACAATTAATCCTTGCCAATTTGATGCAAACCTCGCATGTTCTGGATCTTTGCCCATCTTCATGGAGTCTGTTGAGGATCGTTTGGTAACTTATTCTTGTACCAGTGGCTTGCTGTTGTCGGTTTTGTAAATCACGAGCAGTAACGGTACGCTCTCGACGGGCAGTTAAACGAACGTATTGGTCGTCTTTAGTGGTTGTGGCCTGGTTTCTTCCTAATCCGCGTCCTCTAACAACACTACCAGTGTCTTGGTAGCGAGCCCAAACATTTCGGATAGCTCGCCGCGATACACCTAGGCGTAGAGCTACTGGTTGTTGAGATTCTTCCTCTTGCAGCAATACTTGTGCTCTAGAAGCTGTCTCTATTCTCATATGTTGCAAAATACGTGGTATTGTAATGACTTCTAATGATAAAACTCAAAAAAGTAGTGAAAGAAATCGAGAAACGTTCGTAACGATAGACTAAACACAAGTGAATAAGAAATTGTGAATAGGGTAATTTTTATCCTGATTATTTTATGTATTATTTTATGCCACTTGAGGATAAAGATTAAAAAACTTTGTTCAGAGTAATGTTAAGAGTACATAAATATATCAATTTTATGCAAAGACACTTAAACTAGCTTAAAATTCAGTTTAAAGTGTCATGCAATCCTTTTGAGTAGTATATATAAACTTACACATACACATATACACAACATAACACCTGTCACCCTTTGGGGTGGCAGAGACCAAGGAACGCCAACTGCTACGATCCAGAGATACCTTTTTCGCTTCCTCCACGTCCATTAATAGTTTCATACATAATCGCCGGTACTTTTAACCAATTGGCGACATACTTAAAAACAACACGTCAATCTAATCGCTCTTTGTACACTTCTTTCTTAAATCTAATTTCACTCATCTTTCCTAAATGGCCAAACCACTTTAGCATACCCTTTTTAATCTTACTTCCTACGTCTTCTTTCAATCCCCATCTCTTTCTTATTTCACTGTTGCGCAACCTATCACTCAAAAAATATATACCTATATAAAAAATTGGTTTATATAACTAATTAAAATACAAAGTAAACATACAACATAACTTCATACTTACTTGAGGTAAAATTGTGATGAATGCGTTTCCTTGCTCATTGAAAAACAGTGGAATATTATCAATCCATCCGTCTTCTTGTGAGTATGCAAAGATCTGTGAACATAAAATTCCATATTTATGTTATAGTCACATGAATCATAGACAGTGATATAAACATAGATGAAACATATAGCTACGAAACTTTTTAAGGTTTCTATTCAGGAACAACATACATGACATGGAGTATCGATTGTTGTGATTCATGTCTTTCAAAGCATGGAAGTAGTCTTCAGAACTTTGTTGTGTTATTAGGCTATGGTTAAATGAGGACTTAAGGTACTGTACAGCTTTTTCATACCTGACTGCAATTAGAATTTCCTTGACTGCAAAGCAATACAACTAGAGAGGTCTGAACTCTATTCGTCCACATAACTGCAATTGTTTCATTATTGACGAACCGCACAGTTTTGAGGATTGGCCTGAAAATATATAAACAAAATATCAGTTTACATAACACTCGCAGCTTTGCGCCGTTAATACAAAAGTAACTTTTGGTTTTCTGGGAAACTACTAATAAGGTAAACTTTAATAACCTTTCTTAAGAGTTAGTTAATCAAAAACTATAATAGGACTGGCAGTTTCCAGACTGGCAGTTTGCATTCAAATAAATAAAAAAACCATCCAACTTAATCATTCACCATATAGGTGTAGGTTTTAGATATAATTTGTTATTAGACTTTGAAATGTTGAGTTCTTCTTGTATGCAACTTCATTTTAACCCTTTTGGGAACAGATGTTTGTTCCCACACCCCGGAAGAGGCTGAATGGCCGCGACCCACGGCCCGACGGTTGATGTCGGGATGTTGTATATCGTCGGCTTATTGCAAGAAGTCATTATGTGACATATTCACTATTCTGAGATAAACGGTGTTTTAGTTCGAATTAGTTAGTGGTTATGTTGATTTGCCCATATTTTCCTAAATACAATGTGTTAATTTTATACTTGATCAAACGAAATGTGCGGATATAACATTAAAAATTATCGACAAAACGCGAAAAAAAAAATTTTTTTTGTACACCATTTTGAAATTAAAGCCAATGAAAAATTTTTTTTTATTCAATTCCCATTTTTCGTTGTAAATTGTTTTCCTAACTAAGTAGACCATGGATTTTTTTTTATTAGTCTTATTTTGAAGGTAAAGCCATGAACTGGTAATAAAAATTTAAAAAGATCACAATATCAAGCCGGAAAGTTGTAAAAACATTAATTCATTTTTATTTTTTCATAAAAAAAAGGTTTTTTTTTTAATTTTTTACCTTTTACTCCGAAACTAGCACGTCAAGGTAACTTTTTTAGCATGTTTTATTAAATTTCATAACATACCCTACAAGTTCACCAAAATAACATAGGTGCTATCTCTCTTTGTTGTTACGATAGGTACTATCCGAATTAAGTAGGTAATTTTAACAAAATGAAATAAGTACTTGGATTACATCAATAGTGCAATAAAAACACAATTAAACTAAATCATTTATTTAAATGAAGTTTTCAAAGTGTCCACAATTCTCATCCATGCAAACAATGGCACGCATTTCCACACTACGCACAGTTTTTTTTAAAACATTGCGTTTTTCTCTTATTAAGGTTTTCTCTTAGAAAACCCTTTAGCAGTTCGACCAGCATCGTTCCAGGAGATGTGGATCTTCAACACGGAGAAGAATGTGGTTCCAACATGACGGCGCTCCAGCTCACTTCAGCACAATCGTACGTGAGTACGTAAATGAACGTTATGGAACTAGATGGATTGGACGAGGCGGACCAGTGGCATGGCCGCCGCGCAGCCCAGATTTGACACCACTTGATTTTTATCTGTGGAGTCATATGAATCAGATGGTGTACAGTACTCCAGTTGCAACGCGAGAAGAGCTTTTGCAAAAAATAATGCCTGCAGCTTATGAAATAAGAGAAAAACGCAATGTTTTAAAAAAAACTGTACGTAGTGTGGCAATGCGTGCCATTGTTTGCATGGATGAGCATGGTGGACACTTTGAAAATTTGATTTAAATAAATGCTTTAGTTTAATTGTGTTTTTTATTGCACTATTGATGTAATCGAAGTACTTATTTAATTTTGTTAAAATTACCTACTTAATTCGGATAGTACCTATCGTAACAACGAAGAGAGATAGCACCTATGTTATTTTGGTGAACTTGTAGGGTATGTTATGAAATTTAATAAAACATGCTAAAAAAGTTACCTTGACGTGCTAGTTTCGGAGTAAAAGGTAAAAAATTAAAAAAAAAACATTTTTTTTATGAAAAAATAAAAATAAATTAATGTTTTTACAACTTTCCGGCTTGATATTGTGATCTTTTTAAATTTTTATTACTAGTTCATGGCTTTACCTTCAAAATAAGACTAATTAAAAAAAATCCATGTTCTACTTAGTTAGGAAAACAATTTACAACGAAAAATGGGAATTGAATAAAAAAAAATTTTTCATTGGCTTTAATTTCAAAATGGTGTACAAAAAAAATTTTTTTTTTCGCGTTTTGTCGATAATTTTTAATGTTATATCCGCACATTTCGTTTGATCAAGTATAAAATTAACACATTGTATAATTACAGTAATGAAAAATTTAATGTTTACGATTAGCTTAACATGTATGCTTATAAAAACAAGTGAGAGTTGATATTAATACAAAGTAATTTATTTAAAAAAAAAAAAAAAAAAAAGTTAATGACTTCTGGCTACTGTCAGTCCGTTCGGTATGTGAAATAATTATTTCTTAAATTTGAATAAAACAACGCAACTTTAATCTAAAGTTTATTGAAAAAAAGGGAATTCCTGTACAAAGATGAAAAAACCATGCTAGTAATTTGGAAAACAAATTAAACTCTCATAAACAAACAAAATAACATTTTTTTTACCACAAAAACTTTCCATGAGCGTCAGTCCTTGAATAAAAATGCAATTAACGGAGCTCTCACGCAAGTAATTTACTTATAGATAAAAACAAATGAATAAGCGATTGGAAGTTTAATAATCAAAACGAAATAAATTCGGAAAAATAAAGACAAACAATTCTATCTTAACAGTTGTAGTAAGCACTTAGCTAATATTGCAAGTACTGACGACAACTTACTCAGTCTCAAAAGTTATCCATAGTAACAATATTAACATTAAAATATTTTTCTTCTCCTTATTGCTATCAGTCAAATTACTTTTTAATATAAAGAAGGAACTGAGGTAAAAACCGTAGAAAAAATATAAAAACATTAAACACTTTCTGAATCAGAGATTTCTTCTTCAGGGACATAATCTGGACCTTCTTTGTCAGGTAAATTATTATACCAATGGTGTAGTTCTGCAGGTATAATTCTTTCGTTGCACATTTTTAGTAAATCTTTTTTTTTTTGATTTTGTAATTGGAAGCTTCCTGGTATATGCTTTTTTAAGGGAATTCATTGTAGTCAAATACTATTTCTGTTTCCTCATGCTTGCACTTTTACAGGTTTTTAGACAAAATCGGTGTTTCTTTTTTCAATACGTCCAGCTCTTTATAGTCTGAAACGTAGTCATACCTATATTGGACGATGATAGGCCGTTTTTTTTTCGAACTTGAAACATTTAACCTTGAGCCACTGCAGCTTTTGCCCTTCAGAGTCAATTGACCTATTGACCATTCGATTGTTTCTTAAATCTTTTAGGTCCAACATATCAGAGATGCTCATAACAACAGGTTCATAAGGCTTCTTTGCTGTTTTTTTCTTGTTTAGCTTTCTGTTCGATCTAGCCAATCTTATAACATTACAGAGGTCTATCATAGAAAAAATTGGCATAAGACGCATTTGATTCTCGATAGCGCTATGCATACTATCGACCTCCATATGCGTGTGACCACCTCAAGGTGGGTAACTTGAACTACGTATAGCATCAAGCATAACAGAAACTGGTTACGATTTTGAGCGCCGTTCGTATCAGAAAATATAGATATTTCAGTAACTGTTGGTGGACGACGTTGGATCTAAAGATAGAATGCTGTTCCCACTTTATCACTTCCTTTTTTTCCATCTACTTCAGACCACATGTAACAAAAGCCATCATTTGGAGAACGGGCTTCATAAATTGTAGCATTGTAAACGTTTAATTTACGCAGGTAGTAAAGTAGAGAAACATTACTAGTCGGCAAGTGCAATACTTTTTGTAAGTCGATCGTAATAGAGTTAAAGCTGTTATCTTCATTCGACCGGACTTTGTCCAACTCTTTAGCTTTTTGGCTTTGTTCTTTTAAAGACATGTGCTCATCATATTTTCGCTGCAAAACAGCAAGGTCGAAGGCGTTTTCAGCTTTAGCTTGGTCATATTTATGGCACATTAAACATTGGTCCTTCTTGGGTTTATGAAAATCTAAATTGTACTGAGTACAAAAAAAATTGCGATACACATTAATGGAAACTGCCGTTTTAGATGCATTTTTACATTTTTCTTGGTACAGTTCATACATTTTGGGAATGGAAAGATTGCTATCCAAATACATTTTTGATGATGTTTTCCTGCAATAATGCGACGAGTTCTACATCTATTTCTTTTGTTTTATTGACAGGTTCATGCTTGCCACGTCTGTCCTGAACTTCAATAGTGCCTGATGTTCCTACTTCTGAAAATGCCTTATTAATGGGACCATTCGATATATAAAGAGTGTTTTAAAAAAACAATTCACAAACCCTAATCTTTCGGTCGTCCTTGTCAAAGTGATAATAACGAGTTACAGTCCTCTTCCTAGTTGCATTTACCTACTAAACGCCTCTGAGGCGCCTGTACCCTAACATTCATGAGTATAAAATCTTTCTGTCGACAGTAACCCGATAGTGCCCAGTAAGACTTACAGATTTCCTTACGCTCTTCTTCAGGAAAATTTAATAAGCAATTTAATTTACATTTACACTCTCCGGATTTAGGTGCTTTAGGTGTCAGGTTTTTGTAGTTTTTGTAAGGCAAACTTTGTGAACGATTTCTTTTTTGCACATTTCGGTTATAAGTATCTATTTTTTTTGTGCCACCTTGCAGTCTTAATTTTTTTAGGTGGGAAAACTTCAGTTTGGATTGTTTCAGTGTCACTATCTGTTTCTATATTTATCACTATTTTCTGTAGGATTCTTCCAGTTAGGATCAGCAACCGAATCATCCTACAGGTATGAAAAACAGGTAAGCATCTAATACGGTATGTAAATAGCTACTGATCAACATACATAGTTTAGCTAAACACATCACTAAAACAATCATAATATGAAGGAACTTACGGATAAATACAACAATAAATGATTTAGAGAAATCTTAATATTATGATTTATATAAAATTAATTTCGCTAAAATTCATTAAGATTGTTTATTGTCCTCTTGTGACAAATTATTCATTACAAAAACTAATTAAATGCAAATAATTAACTTTAGCAAACTTAAATCTAAGCTATTTATGCTACACGTGTTTGGATAAAGTTAATTTCATGGTGAAAATGAATTCTGTATAATATGTATGTTGTTCTTTAAATAATAATCTGATTGATAAAAATAACTAGTGCAACTTAGCAATTCTTTGTAAATGCCTGACTTCCAAAGTTGAAGTTATTGATTTTATGGCGAGGCCGTAACTCCTAAAATTGACTATATAGCGAGTAGTGAGTTTTTGCATTTTGTAAAGTGTGTCAAAAGGAGTCCATTACAGATTAAAACGTATTTAGTGATTTTTTGCAGTTAATGAGTTCTTGCAGTAAGCCGACGATATATGCTAGTTGTAATAATAACTTTGATAGTGCGATGCAGGAATCATGTCGTGTCGTCATCATCCTATCTAGCGTCGCTAAATGTCGCTACACTCTTATCATTTAAACTAAAGGTACCTATACTTCATTCTGCAGATAACCTATTTTGAAAAAAATGAAAAAACTATTGAAAAATCAGGCCAGAGTCGAACGAACTTCCCAAATATTATTAAAGTGAGTGATGTTTTTCACTTTTATATTAAAGTAAAGAGCATTGAAATGAACTGAAACTTACTCAGTAAGTCCAGAAGGAGCATCGTATACTGTGTCACTTGCATTTGACAAATCTCTAAGGGTCACGGTCACTGTTGGATTAGTCGTTCCAGGCTGAAAATAAAAAAGTGATTTATTCGTACCTAGCTTACCGTGATAATGAATATCATACGCTTAAATCGTGTATCATATACCGAAGTATTCATACCATATTCAGTGGCGCTATTAATCCATGCACGTTATTGCTTGGTTAACTAAAGCTGGCGCCTTCACAGTACTCACACATATGCAATTTCGCGTATAATAAAAATGATTTTGATTCAAAATGCGACTCTTATTCAAGTGGTGACTAGAGTTAGGTTTAAGTAAGATGGGCGCATTGTAGATAAATAAATACAATTAAACATATAAGTAACTTTTTATAATTTAATATGATTATTACATTGCTGCTTTAATCTTGCATTTGTATTATGAAGGTGCGATCAATTTACTAACTATTTTAGAGCGCTATTAGGCATTGTTTATATTTTTATTATTGAGCGCTTCACGCGCTCCTCACAAACAACACACAAAAGCAATGTGTAAATGTGTTGAAGGCGCCAGCTTTAGTTAATTAAGACGGTTTTTAAGTTTCAGGATACATTAGATACCTGGCAAGCGACCCACCTTCATCTAAAATTTAACGCCGAATACAACCACTTGTAGTAATAGTTTAAGGGTGTCTGGTGTAAGCGTATTCAGAAAGCTAAGGGCTTACTTGTTTAGGAAGTCCAGAGAAACACTTAAATACACAAGCACAGCTGTTTATTAAAACTATCACATTTACGGCACAGTATAGATTAGAAGGAGTATAGATGAGAGCACAGATAATTAAACATTGAAGAAAGCATATAAAACAATAGAATAAAGCGAAAGATAGTAAGCGCGTCGGTAATCGAGCGGCACAAGTTTCGCGTCCGAACGTAGGATTCCGACTGCCGGCGCGGCCGGCTAAGACAGGTTATGCGTACGCGCATCTATGCAACGTGACTTGAGAACAATAGCGGCCGGTCGCTAGGCTGGCAAGTTACGTTTCCACTGCACGATACAAAGATAAACTAAATAGTAATGAACTTGTAAATACTATATTAATATTATTATAACTTGAAGTATATTAAATAATAAGTAATTAGATGATTGTATATGATATATATGTATAATAGGTATGTGAATATATAACATAGTAAGATAAAATATATTGATTTAAATAAGTAAATAGAGACTAAGAAATATTGATATGATAAATAACATACAATAGGTAAATATAATATTATTGTAGGATAGAAGGTAGCCTACATCACACCCCCCCTGAGACCGTCACTACGGTCGATAGTAATTAGGGAAGTGGACCCTACGGCCAGAACGGGTCTTTTTAATTATTTCTGGCTCTGGATCACCCTGTGGCACTCGGGAAGTATCAGGTAAGGAATTAGAAGTGGGAGTGGGAGTAAAGGTGGGTGTGGGAGTTGAAGTGGGAGTGGGAGTAAAAGTAGGAGAAGGAGATTGGTCAACAAGCATGTAGGCCGGCTTAAGGCGGTCTATAGATACTGTGACGCTCTTATTTCTCACTAGTATTTTAAATACTTTATCGCCTCTCTCGAGTACCGTGTAAGGGCCGGTATAGGGAGGCTGCAATGATCCTCGTAATTTGTCTTCCCTTAAGAATACGTGGGTCGAGGTAGACAAGTCTTTGTAAATGAAAATCTTGTCTTTGTTGTGGCGCGCTGCGGGTGATGGCTGCAATTTGGCCACAATTTGGCGCAGGCGCGAGGTAAATTCCGAAACATCGGTAAATTCATCAGCTGTCGGTTGGAAAAACTCTCCAGGTAGGCGCAAAGGCTCCCCGTAGACAAGCTCGGCAGATGAGGCCTGTAGGTTGTCTTTGAAAGACGCCCTTATGCCTAAAAGCACCAATGGTAAACTGTCCACCCAGTTGAAGTCAGCGTGGCACATAATGGCAGCTTTGAGCTGACGGTGGAAACGCTCCACCAAGCCGTTGCACGCTGGATGATACGCGGTTGTTCTGCGATGTTTGAATCCGATCACTTTTCCAAGATATTGGAAAAGAGTGGATTCAAACTGTCGACCGCGATCGGTGACTATATCGGTAGGACATCCAAACCTGGATATCCACGATAATAATGCCTTTCCAACGGTTTCGGCTGTCATATCTGCCATTGGCGTGACTTCAGGCCATCGTGTAAAACGGTCAACTACGGTGAGACAGTACCTTTGACCTTGAGATGGTGGTAGGGGGCCGACTATGTCTACGTGGATAAACGCAAATCTAGCGCGAGGCAACTCATATGTGCCAAACGGAGCGGTGACATGGCGGTGCACCTTACTACGTTGACACGGTAGGCATTTTTGTGACCACTTGCGACAATCTTTTCGCATCCCAGGCCAAACAAAACGCTCAGCTACCATTTTGGTGGTGGCGTTGGCACCTGGGTGGCTAAGATTGTGAAGACTGTCGAAGAGGGGCTTTCGGAACTGCTTGGTCACAAAAGGTCTTGGTGTTGACGTACTTACGTCGCACAATAGCTCCACGCTGGAATTGGGAAGCTTCAATTTTTGTAAGCGGAGTGAAAATTCCCCGCTAAGACATTGAAGCAGCTCGGGATCGGATTCTTGGGACTGAGCTAGCACCGTCAAATCAACTGGCATCTGCAGTTCACTTACACGCGACAAAGTATCGGCGACAACGTTGTCTTTGCCGGAAATATGTCGGATGTCAGTAGTGAACTGTGATATAAAATCGAGGTGACGGTACTGGCGAGGCGAACAGTTGGCTTTTCTCTCGTGAAAGGCAAAACTGATCGGCTTGTGGTCCGTGTATACCACGAAGTGTCTAGCCTCCAACATGTGGCGAAAGTATTTTATACTTTCGTAAATTGCCAGCAATTCGCGATCATATGGCGAATATTTTTGTTGGGATGAACTTAGCTTGCGGGAGAAAAATGCGAGAGGTTGCCAAACACCATCTTTGAGTTGCTGCAAAACTGCACCCAATGCTAAGTCAGAAGCGTCTGTTACAAGAGCTAGTTTGGCTTCGCAGTCTGGGTGTGCGAGTAGTGCAGCATCAGATAGGCTCTCTTTGCATTTTTCAAATGCTGAAAGGGTTTCACCAGAGAGGTTAACAGGGTGAGATGGTTTCACTAATCCCGCAAGTAAGGCGTTTAAAGGTGCTTGGGTTTGGGCGGCGTTTGGCAAAAATCGCCGGTAAAAATTCACCATGCCCAGAAAACGTCGGAGTTGTCTGACAGTCGTTGGTGGGGGGAAACTTTGGATAGCCTCTACCTTAGAATCTAAAGGCTTGGTACCGGTTGCAGAAATCCGATAGCCTAAGAAATCGACTTCAGGCGCGCCGAAAACGCATTTGGAGGTGTTCACAAGTATGCCGTATTCCTTCATACGCGTGAAAAGCTGCTGTAGATGGCGCTCGTGTAGCTCCTCGGTCTCTGAAAACACCAGAAAATCGTCGAGGAACGCGTAAGTGAAGTCAAGGCCTCTCGTTACTTCATCGACAAACCTTTGGAATGTTTGACCCGCATTTCTCAGACCAAATGTCATAACGGGGAATTCAAACAGTCCAAAGGGTGTCGTGATGGCTGTCTTGGGAATGTCGTCGCTGAAAACCGGGATCTGATTATAGGCCTTCACAAGGTCTATTGTTGAGAAGATCTTACAGCCAGAGATGCTGTGGGCAAAGTCTTGAATATGCCTAATAGGATAACGGTCTGGAATTGTTCGAGAATTTAACATTCTATAATCGCCACAGGGCCGCCAGCCGTTATCTTTTTTAGGCGTCAAGTGCAGCGGGGATGACCAGGGACTTTGAGAGGGACGTGCTGTGCCATTATTCATCATCAACTCAAATTCTGCCCTAGCTATTTTCAATTTGTCCGGAGCGAGTCTTCTAGGGTTACATGATACGGGAGGGCCGGGTGTGGTTCGAATATAGTGAACTGTATCGTGCTTAGGAACTGTAGGTTTGCCAGAAGGGCGAGTAATTTCAGGGAATTGATATAAAATTTTATGAAATCTTGTTCCACCCGATAAAACCTTAACAGAAGCAACGTTAATATTAACAGCACTGGCGCTAGAACATAAAGTTGTAGTATTATCAATGAGGCGTTGTTTGCGACAATCTACTATTAAATTATAAAAACTTAAAAAATCAACGCCAATGATGGCTTTAGTTACATTTGCAACAACAAACCTCCAAGGAAAGTTACGTCTTAAGCCTAGATTTAAATTTAACTCTAAGTAACCATAAGTGTCTATGCTGGTTCCATTAGCCGCACACAACTGGAAGTCCGTCCTGTTACGTCGTTCACGAAGCGCTGCTCGAGGGTAAACACAAAGGTCACTGCCAGTGTCCACCAGGAACTGGGTGTTCGAGCTACGGTCGGTAACGAAGAGGCGACCTGACGAAGTGGGGCAATCATCAGTCGCCATCAGTGACTGCCCGCGGAGTTTCCCGCCTTGTTGAAGTCGCAGGGTTTGATGCACCAGGTCGCTTTGGTCCCGAATTTAGCGTGGTACCAGCAAATAGGGTACTTGCGGTACGATGATTGTGACCGGGTCCTGCTGCGGGAGTTTGAGCGGCGGCGTTGCTGTGGTCTGGAACGATGGTAGTCGCGACGTGAATCGCGTGTTTGCTCGTCGCGTTTAAGTGCGAGTCGTTCCACCATGTGCCTAAGTTCAGCGATCTCCTTTGAAGTGCTGGTATCCGCGGCTGCGTTTGAAGAAGTAGCAGCAACCTGGCAGGGTGATGTTATATCTTGTATTCGGTCTGCCAGATCGGAAAGTTGCTCCAGGGGTAGTGTCAACTGGGATGCCAATACAGTCTGTATATTACTGGGTAGTCGATTGCTCCAGATCGTCCGGATAAAGTCCCCAGGTACAGATGGTCCCGCTAAGTCCTGAAGATGCCTAAGGAACTGCGACGGTTTACGGTCCCCAAGTTCCTCGTGTGTCAGTAACTGTTTTACTTTTTTCTCATGCGAAACAGATAGACGTCTAATAAGCTCGCTCTTGATTTTGCGATAGCGATTTCTATCCGGAGGATTAATAATAATATCCTTGACGGCCTTTGCATGGAATATATCGAGATTGGTGATTACACTATTGAATTGTATATGGTCGTCCTTTATATTATAATTCTCAAACTGACCTTCTAGTAGAGCAAACCAAATCTCGGGGTCGTCAGGTGAAAATGGGGGCACTCTTATATTAATTTTTCGATTTTCATCCTCGCGGTCAATGGAAACGCGCATTTTTTTCGCTTTCCGTCTGCTGAAGTTTACGCCGTCCTGTGAATTGGCGGTTCTAGCGTCGTCACTGCTATCACTCATCCTTATTACGTGCACTTTAAGGGTCACCACTGTAGTAATAGTTTAAGGGTGTCTGGTGTAAGCGTATTCAGAAAGCTAAGGGCTTACTTGTTTAGGAAGTCCAGAGAAACACTTAAATACACAAGCACAGCTGTTTATTAAAACTATCACATTTACGGCACAGTATAGATTAGAAGGAGTATAGATGAGAGCACAGATAATTAAACATTGAAGAAAGCATATAAAACAATAGAATAAAGCGAAAGATAGTAGGCGCGTCGGTAATCGAGCGGCACAAGTTTCGCGTCCGAACGTAGGATTCCGACTGCCGGCGCGGCCGGCTAAGACAGGTTATGCGTACGCGCATCTATGCAACGTGACTTGAGAACAATAGCGGCCGGTCGCTAGGCTGGCAAGTTACGTTTCCACTGCACGATACAAAGATAAACTAAATAGTAATGAACTTGTAAATACTATATTAATATTATTATAACTTGAAGTATATTAAATAATAAGTAATTAGATGATTGTATATGATATATATGTATAATAGGTATGTGAATATATAACATAGTAAGATAAAATATATTGATTTAAATAAGTAAATAGAGACTAAGAAATATTGATATGATAAATAACATACAATAGGTAAATATAATATTATTGTAGGATAGAAGGTAGCCTACACACTCCTGCAGTGATGTGTAAAATATGGTTTAAAAAGTGAGATCCTACCTAATCCCTGAAGTGTGTGCTGTCATCTTCGACCTCATATTTCCTTATCATCAGGTGAGATTGCGGTCAAACGAGAGTCTAGTCATCGATAAAAAGAAAATTTGACTCGCATGTCTCTAGATATATAGTAAATCTTCTACTATGTTTTATATGAAGCTGGTTGAAATAAAGTTGCAGCACAATTTCATTTTTAACACCATAGCAGAAAGTTAGTTATCATTCGATTATCGAAATTGGTGATTTTGTTACAAACTCGAGTTCCACGAGCAATCCCGTCGTAATTGCGTTGTGATCCGTCACGTGTTTGTTCAATTGCCAGACACGACCGGCCGTGACATTATTATGTAAGGCACGTTATTGGGCTAAGGAACAAGCGGATATTTTTAAATCCTGCAAATTTTTCTATAGTCGGAGAACAGCCGTAAGCAGCCGTGAACACTGCGAAAGACGTCGACATTCACGTTCAAGCCTATTCTCGGGGCTCCACGGCAATAGAGAGAATTTTTTTGACACTTTAAAACCTGAGGGAAAATGTTAATGATGATAATGTACTTTTTGCTTACGGTAAAGTGCTTCATAAAGGTGATTACAAAACAGTAACAGTCTAGTTGATTAGTTACACAAGCCATTATCGTAGGCAATCGCTTTATTGGCTGTTGTCTCCACTTATTCCATTTACAATACAATACAAAAATGATATACTGCCATGAACATAGTATCACATTACAATAAAATAGGTAACACAGAAGGTAATGGAATTTGGGCGGCCTTATCACTTTTACTATACATTTACCTCCCGTACCATGAATAATGTTTCAATTGCCTTAACTCCTACAGCTTGGGTGCCATTAGATTATTTCCTTACTTAAAACGCAGACATCAGCGAAGTCCGTCAGAAGTTTAACTTCACATTTGAATATTTCTTGGATTAACACTGATTTTAATAAAGCCATTATGACAGATATGCGATACATTTCTTGCAAAATTTATGCAATATTTGGTAATTGTAGTTACTCTATAAATTTTATTATATTATGATTTTGTTGAATAAATATTTCTTTAAACCATCGCTAACCGATTTTATACTTTTTAATTTTCTTTTATACATCACTCGCGGGTTTCGTGGCCTTTGTTTATTATTCTCCGCGTTTTCGACCTGCTTCTCGGTGCACTTTCACTTGTATGTCTCCTTGTAAGTCCAGTCACAAAACAATACTACAAGGACTGTTTGTTTAAGTTTTGTTTTGACGTATTACTGAAATTTAACTTCACGTAGAATAAGACAAAGTCTCCAACCGCGTCTGTTTGTTTGAAGGCGATAAACTTAAAAATTAGAAAACAATTTTTCATACGATTTACAATAATAATTTAGGTTGTATTTACAATAATGTGTAAGTTAAATTGGCTGAGATGCATATAAGTACTTCGTTTTCCTAACACTTAGCAAACTCCAGAATTGACAATAAATATAAACACATACTATAAATACACAATAAAATACATAATGAATAAAGAAATCTGCATATATGTACTTCGCTTTCCTCACCTTAGGGTATCGTATTTCATGATGCCTTGTGTACTGGTATTCCTGAGATCCCGGAACGCCGTAGTGCGGCACCCTCATCACCCTCACTTCATTGTCGTTGAAAGTCACATACGCTAGTTTGCTACCGTCTGCACTGAACCACATCGCATTGTTTGACCCGAAAACCTCCTCTGGAATTTGATATTGTAATATTTTATAATAAAAAAAAAGAGATTTTAGAAAATAGATCAAATAAATGCAGTTAAAGTTGTAGGTACTCAATGTAACAAAGATAATAAAGACTTATTTTTGAAGCGAAATAAACTTTCTAATAAATAAAAAAAAAATCTATAGACTCTTCCTTAACCCGTGTACTGTCATCTTCGACCTCATCTTTGCTTGACATCAGGTAAGAGTGTGGTCAAAAGCGAGTAAGTCACTTAGAATAATAAAAAACCTTTTCAAACTAAATTAAGCTAATAATAAGGAAAACTTAAGGATAGCACGTGGTTTCCAAAATCCAAGGTTCTGGAAGTTTCTAATTAGTCCGCATAAATTATTTGCTGGTGGAGGTAGAATACGTCCAGAATGCTTAACTACCTATTCAAAAATATATCAAGTTAAGCACGTAGTTCTGAGCTCCCTGAAAGTTGTGATGAAGAAACAATAGGTTGATTACCGCGAGAATACTGAGGGAGTCGTTTTCTAAATATTTACATGATAGAGAAGAAATGACAATAAAATACAAAAATTTAAAAGGGAAATAACGGATATGTCCGATTAGTTTGATTCCAGCGTTTCCATATACCAATAAGAAACACATTAATAATAATAAAGACTAGACAGAGAATAGAGAATAGACATAAATAGATTTAGATATATAAGTAAACACGATATTTAAGACACATAAGTGCTGACATAGCGACACAAACATTATAAAATTACTATCAATAAATGTTTATCAAGTGGCTTTAACTCATGCGATTGGGGTTGGGTTGATATGTCTGACTGGTTCCGGGCTTAGGTCGGGTACTTCCTCAGGGTCGAGTGCAGACGCGGCTCCACCTCGTGTAGCTAAGCCCGAAATTCGTGTAATATCCTTTTGATAAACAATTACTACTGATGATTCAACAAACATTTTAAATAGTCAGTAAGATAGATTCAACGTACCTTCATAAACCCAATCAGGAATGCCATTGTAAATCACATTCAATTGTCCTGAAGTCGTTATCTGTTCAGGCTCGCTAGTATAATTCGCCTGATAGAAGATGTTGTTTAAGTAAACAAAGGCTAGCGAAGTCCCTGTAGGGCCCCAAATGAAGTTCTGAAGAAAGGCTTCACTGGAGGCTAGATTTGGTGGTAGAATGTCTCTAGGAAGCCCTGTGCTAAGGTCGATCGCTGCATATCTTGCAAGAAAGCTGTATCGGTACACCTGTAAATAGAAATTTAAAACTTCAAGGGTCTTAAATTTAAAAAAAATCTGTTCGTCATATTAACTATTTTTTATTATGCTGCGCCTCGCACTCGCCCCTGATTAAGGAGTTCAAAGGAGTTCCAAACTAGTCAGATACCTTCGACAATAACTTGTGAGTAATAAACAATAGTCCACTCCACATAATAAACAATAGTCCTGTTATAAACAGTGTCTTATTACAGATAACACTTATCTATAAATAATCTAAGTAGCATCGAAAACAATGTTGTAAGTTTCAGTGTCACCGCGTAGCCTTTTCTTACGAATACCTTATATTTAACTTTAAAAACTGAGACCCTGGCATAATAATTAGAATAAAAGAACTCGCAACACAGGTGGATTGTTCTTTCATGAAATTTCAGGCTGCAATGAAAACCAAATTGCGCCAATCGTGTGTAAATCTATCAATGCATAGCAGTTTATGATATATTATAATAATAACTACCGCTCCGAGTGAAGCTATTGAAAACAAGAAGATGAAAATGACAATCAAATCATTGATGAATGGTGGCAATCAAAACGTTACATAAATCAAAATGAAATTGTCTAAGCTTTCAAAGTAAATATTATAATCGTTTGTTTCTTAGACTTGTGATTTTTCTCACGTCCTATTAAACAATACACTTCTTGGTCTGAATTACTTTTCCTTCTTATAAATTTAGCTACATGAAAAATGTCTGAAAACGGTCTGTACATTCGAACCTTACAAGGCAATTAACTGAAACTTAGATCATTTTCATGAGTAATATTTATTATTTTAAATTAATGCTTAACTTTTCTAGTTTTACTTTTAAGCATTTTTATTAGGATTAATGAGTAAACAAAACTACCTAAACCTGTTTGAAGTTTTGTAATACTCGTAATAATTTACTATTCGGTAAAAGCTTTGGGATTCAATTTAATCCCAGTTTGCCAGTAACAGTCACGTTCCATTAAAGCTAGCGAACTAATGTTGAATATTAATCCCATAACTCTACATATATCTACATTTAATATTGAGTACTAGTTGTCCCGCGTATATCCCTTACCTATTATAATATTATGTTTTTTTCTCCAGACTTATAGATAAGTACCACACAACTAACTTGTTTCCTAATTATGACGACCACTATGGCGTTGGGGAAACCTATCTGCCTCAGACGCCTGTGGTTGCGGATTCGATCGCCGCACGGAACCAGAAAAAAAAAATGTTCCGTGTCTGGGTGTTTATCTATTTATGTATTTATATTCTAGGTTCCCCCCTAGTTCGCTATATGGTATCCCATAACACAAGCTATGCTTACTTTGGGGCCATGTAGTTGGTGTGATTGTCTGGGGATTTTATTATTATTATTTATTATTTTTAATTTAGGCTGATTCAATCCCGCCGTTTTAGAGTGGCAGAGTTTTTTTCCGTCCTTATAAACTTGCATAACATAACAGATAGGATTTCTTTTATTTTTGAGCGAGATTAATTTCTTTCTGGTATTAATTTTTTTGTGCAAATCAATATCAATTCCTAAATGTCATGACATTTAAGGCTTCGAAAAATATTCTTCCGAAATTCTATCAATAGTAGAAATGACGAAACAACTTTTCATTTAGAGTAAATATGTGTATTAAATAGTAGTGTTAGAAGTGTTAAGGTCTATTTTTGATTGATTGACTAGGGAGATAAATGACACACGTCTTGCTTGTATCTTGGTTTATTTGGGACTACTATAATTTTAGAATTAAAATATATCTTATACATTGAACATTCCGCCCACCAAAACCAACAGTTTTAAATACATACTTATCAAAAATTAACTATTTAACTCTTATAAAATCTCATCAAAAAAGTGGACTGTATCTTCAAAAAAAACTTTAAGCAAAAACTTTAACATTAAATATTCATGCTTCATTGATTTTAGTTAACTTTAAATATTTATAATTCATTAATTTAACCTTCTATATAATCAATTAATATCTGGATTGGTAGGTAACAAAATAAGTTTTGAAACAGGTCTCTTCAGTTCATTATTGCCTTTACACTGCACAGTTACTACTCTCACTAGTTCGTCAGTTCCAGGGTGCAACATCTTTACTCTTCCTAACAACCATTTAGTGGGAGGTAAGTCTTCTTCTTTAATAACAACAATATCTCCAATATTGGGCGATGGTACTGGTACTTGCCATTTATACCTTTGTTGCAAAGTATTTAAATATTCCGACTGCCATCGCCGCCAAAAATCTTGAGTCATCTTCTGTATGTTATGCCATCGAGTGAGTAGGTTTACGTTTTTCTCTTCATAGGTATCATCAGGTACGGTGATCAATGGCTCGCCTATCAAAAAATGACCAGGCGTGAGAGGCGCCAGCGTGTCAATTGTGTCATCAAGGTGACAGATGGGCCGGGAATTTAGGCAGGCTTCTACTTGAGCTAATAATGTGGCCATTTCTTCATAGGTCAATTTAGTGTTTTTATTTATTCTTGTTAAATGTCTTTTCGCTGACTGTACCCCAGCTTCCCATAATCCTCCGTAATTGGGCATTCTAGGCGGGATAAAATGCCAAGTCGTACCGTCATTGGCTAACAGTTCTGCCACTTCCTGCGTGACATTGTTTTTACCCTTCTTAAATAAATCTTTTAACTCTTTGGCAGCGCCAACAAAATTTGTACCATTGTCACTCCATAGATGGGCGCAAGGGCCTCTTCTTGATACAAATCGTCGAAATGCCGCAATAAAGGCTTGTGCTGTGAGATCCGATACAACTTCTAAATGTATAGCTCTGGTTGCCATACATACAAATAAACAAATGTACCCCTTTATTGTGCGGCAACCTCTGCCCTTTGATATTCGTATATGTACGGGGCCAGCATAATCAACGCCACTATTCAGGAAAGCTCTGTGTGGGCGTACTCTAACAGAAGGTAACTGACCCATCAGCTGATTTTTCACTTTCGCTTTGTCAATTATACATATTTTGCAGGTACGTATATGTTTTCTCACTGCTGATTTTAGTCCGATCAACCAGTATTTACTGCGGATGTAGGTCATCATCATTTGAATGCCACCATGAAATGTTTTTATATGAGCTTCATTGATTATAAGTTTGGCAATATGCTGATCCCTTGGAATGATGATTGGATGTTTAAAATTCTCTGGCATTGCGGCGTTCTCTAGCCGTCCTCCCACTCTTAATACACCATTCTTATCTAAGAACGGATAAAGTGTGATAAGAGTACTTTTCTTTCGTACCTTGCCATCCTTCTTTATATCGTCTATTTCCTTTCCGTAACTTCTATTTTGATACCACTTTATACATCTCAGTAAAACTTCTTCCATTTCAAAATTTGTTAAATATGTTTCTCCTCTCATTTCATTTTTAGTTAAAATCCTCCTGCAGTATGCTAGTACTCTTTTTAATCGAGAAATTGAAGAAAATCTTTCCCATATAGGTTGTTCTTCACTTTGTTTGTATACGTGTAAAGAATTCTTTATTTCTAGATTTGTCACTGGAATATTATAAGTTTCTTGTTTAGCTTCTTTACTATTTAACCAACTAGGGCCTCTCCACCATTTTTCGTTGCCTTTCAGTTGACCAGCTTCCACGCCTCTAGATGCGATGTCAGCGGGGTTATCTCCAGTCGGTATGTATCTCCATTGATTATTATTTACAACTCTTTGTATTTCAGCCACTCTATTTCCAACAAAAGTACGCCAGCGACTCGGGTGTGACTGCAGCCATGATAAAACTACCATCGAATCTGTGTATGCAAAAATATTGTTTTTAGGCACATCTAATATTTGTTGTAGGTCTTCAAGAACTTCAGCCAGTAAGGCCGCTCCACATAGTTCAAGTCTAGGTACTGTCAATTGTTTTAAGGGCGCAACCTTTGTTCTAGACGCTATCATCGTTACATGTACCGTATCGTCCTCTTCTATAACCTTCAGGTAAGTGACAGCCGCGTATGATGTAGTTGAGGCATCTGAGAATCCGTGTATTTCAATACTTTTACATTTAGGTGAAATATGTAGCCATCGTGGAATTTGAATCATCTCCAGATCAACTAAGGAATCTCTATAAGTTATCCAGTCTGCAGTTAAATCTGTAGGTAATTCTTGGTCCCATGTAAGATTGCACAGCCATAGTCTTTGTATCATTATTTTAGCTCTTATGACCACCGGCGATAGCCAACCAAATGGATCAAAAAGGCGAGCGACGTCAGATAGTATGGATCTTTTTGTTACAGGATGTTTTAGTTCTGGTAAGTTAACAGTGACCTTAAAAGTATCTTCTTTTCTATTCCATGTTAGTCCTAAAATCTTAATAATGTTGTCTAACTTAATATCAATTTTGTCTTTCATATCATTTTCATTATCCTTCAAAGCATTCAACACTTCTTCCGAATTGCTCGACCATTTCTGCATTTCAAAACCTCCTCTTTTCAATATTGCCTTTACTTCCTTACATAACTGCTTGGTGTGCTCAACGTCGTGGTGGCCCAACATAAGATCGTCCATGAAAAATGATTGTTTTATTGCAGCAGCCGCTTCAGGGTTGTCACCTGCTTCATCATCTGCTAATTGTATAAGAGTTCGAACAGCGAGGTAAGGTGCTGCTGCCGTTCCAAAAGTGACGGTTTTAAGTTGGTAACTTTCTAATTCTTCATCTGGACTATTGCGCCATACGATTCTCTGCAGGTTCACGTGGTGTAAATTAATTTTCACCATTCTATACATCTTTATAATATCTCCTACCACGCAGATCTTATGTGCTCTCCAACGTGTTATGAGACTACGAAGGTCAGGTTGCAACACAGGACCAATCATCATATTTTCGTTAAGTGACTGACCACTGGTGCCCTTAGCAGAAGCGTCAAATACCACGCGGACCTTAGTTGTATCTTTGTCTTCTCTTATAACCGCGTGGTGTGGTAAATATATAGATTCATTCTCAATTTGGGTGTCTGCTTTCTCCATATGCTCTAACTCTATGTATTCATTAACTACCTTTGTGTATTCTTCTCTTAGCTTATTGTTTTTCTCAAATTTCTTCTCCAATTGATTGAATCTTACTACCGCTTGGTCTTTTGTATTGCCTACTCTTTTCACTGTATCTTCAACTGATTGTTTCAATGGTAATTGAACAATGTATCTTCCATTTTCTTCTCTCATAACTGTGTTTTTGTATATTGTTTCACATTCTTCTTCTTCTTTTGTATATATTTTCTTCTTTGTGTATGCTGTTGTTTCTATTTCCCAAAATTGTCTTAGTAAATCATTGTCTTCTTTAATTGTTGCAAATAAGCTTGTAATCTTCATTTGTTTCGTTGTTGTCTCTATTGTTTCACCTGATAGTATCCAACCCAAGTCTGTTTTCTGTGCTACTAAATTATCTTGAATTCGAATAAGGCCTTCTTCTATTATTCTAGCATAGACAGCTGCTCCCAATAATATGTCTATTTTTCCTGGAGTGCCAAATGTAGGGTCTGCTAACGTCAAGTGTCTTAGTTGTGGTAAATCGATTTTTATTTCTTTACTTGGCAGTTCAGATGAAATATTATTCAAAAGATATGCGTCGACATGAATTATCTTTTTGGATTTTGTTAAAAGAGATAAATTCACCATATATTTAATGATAACTTCTTCCTTTCCGACACCAGAAACCTTTCCTCTTATTTCAGTTTTCTTTAAGTTCAGTAAATCGACTACTTTACTTGTCACAAACGATGCTTCTGAACCTTGATCGATAAGGGCGCGACATGTAAATGACTCTCCATAATTTGACGTAATATTAACTAACGCAGTTGCTAATAACATATTCTGCCCTTTAACTTCATTTTTTCTAGAATAGTGTGTCTTTACTATAGTTTCAGGATCTTCATTATTGTAGGAACATGTTGCTGTATCTGTCGCTGTATCTTTTTCTCCCTTTTGAGCTTGTGTATCTTGATGTATTAATGAGTGATGTTTTCTATTACATATTCTGCAAGATGTGCGTCTGTTACATCGGAAAACGCTATGATTTGGTATTAAACAGTTAAAACATAAATTACTTTTCTGCACAAACTTGTATCTTTCTTCTACGGGTTGTTTCACAAATTCTTTGCAGTTAAAAACGAAATGGTTTCCTTTACAGAAAGCGCATACCGCTTGTATATTTGATGCAGAAATAGTGTTTTGATGTTGATTATCTTGCCTATTTATGACGTGAAATGATCTTTGTGTTCTATTTCTTTCTCCTGTAGCGCTCCACGTAGATGGTGTAACTAATTCTAAAGTTCGGAATTTAGCTTCTAGAAACTTCTTCAGCTTGTCCCATGTTGGCAGCTCATCAACTTGTTCGTTATACGCGTGCTCTTCCCATTCTTTATGTGTTTGCATATCTAACCTTTGCACGACTAAGAATACGATAATTGGATCCCACTGGTCTATCGGGATATCCATGTTGGTTAAACTATTAAGACATTCTGATGTTGTATCTAAAAGTGATTTTAAAAACACGGCTGATTGAGTATTAATTTTCTTCTGGTAAAATAATCTTTTCAATAAGGATGTTATTATTATTTTTTTATTTCCATATCTGCTTGTTAAAAGTGCCCATGCTTGTGTATAATTATTTTCAGTAATATGTATGTGTCTTAATAATGCCTCTGCTTCTCCAACTAAACTTGATTTTAAATAATGTAATTTCTGTACACACGATAAAGATGAGTTATTGTGCACTAAAGATGTAAACAAGTCTTTGTAGGTAGGAAACTCTTCATATTTACCAGAAAAATTAGGTAACTGAATTCGTGGTAATTTCACACATAATGAACTGTTTTTATCTGCAGTCGTGGTTTCCATATCTTCATTCTGTGAAGTTGATTTTTTATTCAGCAAGTCCATTAAATCCGCCTTTAAACAAATATAAAGTTCTTCGTAAGTGAAATAATCTTCATTCAAAAAATATGGTAAAACTCCGCGCTGTTCACGGGGCGTACATTTTCCTAACGCTAAATGATCTCGGTTAAATGTATTCCAGTACTCTTCGATACATTGTATTCTCGCTTTAATGTAGCCTTCGGTTAAACGAGACTTTGGACATTTCTTTAAGTTTGTTTGTGTCTTCAACAATATATTTGCTCCATCTTCCAAAGCACTCAACAACGCAGCTTGCTCCTTAGTAGGTGTAGTCATTTTTTCATATATTTTTCGTGTAAGTATTCTTCTAAATATCAAGTTCTAAATGCTTCACTAACCAACACAATCGTTCGCTGATCACTTCTTTAACACGTAAATAACATCAAAACAACTTGTTTACGTAAGTTTTAATTAAACCTTCCGGGAATCAAAACTCTTATCTCGCTAGTCTTTTGTATTCGAAAAAAGGTCGCCTTTTGTTCTAGTCGGACGGCCAATCTTCACTATTCAAAAACTTCCATAATAATATCCGTCTCGTTTGGACCATATGTTAGAAGTGTTAAGGTCTATTTTTGATTGATTGACTAGGGAGATAAATGACACACGTCTTGCTTGTATCTTGGTTTATTTGGGACTACTATAATTTTAGAATTAAAATATATCTTATACATTGAACAAGTAGATTAAATGTCACTTAATTTTTGAAGTCGGTAACATTAGGAAAATAGTAGATTATTGCATCGCGCACAAAGTAATTTATTATTGTGCACCGAGTGCCTGATTTAGAGCCCTAATCTAACAGGCACGAGGGCAATATAAATTACTTAAGGCGAGGTGCATAATCTGCTTTTCTTTCAACTATTACCTAATGTGTCGCTAGATGATTCCATTTTAATTCGAAGCCGAACCACTCAAAATCAGATAGAATCACACTTTATCGTTTCCAAACATATTGTCAAGCAAAATTAACAAAGTTCCCGCCAAAAAACAGAGTTAGCAGCAGTCATTTTTTTAATTTGGAACAAGTAGGATAGAAACTAATAATACGTAGGTAAAAGTATTGATATCGGCTGGCTGAATAGAGCTAATCCATTGAGATTATCACCTTTTGGTGCGATTTAAAAAACTGTGCAATAATGAAATTTTTTAGTGTGATTGTGTTGAAATTAAAGCATAGTTGGAAGAAAAAAGTATTATGTGTGATATCAGTATTATGTTGAGTTTAAAAAGTTAATGGGAGCATTATGTCGCATAGTGCTCATCTGAATCAGCATGGAAGAGTAAGAGAAGTCTTCAAAAACTGAACAATATTAGTACACTAACAGGAGTGTTATCTGATTCTGTTAATCCATATAGGGCATTTAATTAAGTTTAAAATTATTAAGCTTATCTAGAAATGAATAATTTATTTAGGAACACCACCGGTACAACCATAGAAATTTAATCATATTGAAGTGAGAGGTGCTGTGTCTACAATGTTGCAGCGGGTCTACGTAACCAATTTAAAAAAAATGGATCAAATAGAAGCAGGTAAGAAATATAGGACCGTCGCGTGTATAATAACAGTTGTTTTCATCAATGGTTTTCCCGTATCATTTACAGCTTTACAGTGGTTTTTGGGGCTTTTCAAAAATCAGTACACTGCCCTGATCATTCTGGCATCTTTTGGTCATTTTAGTTGGCCCAACGTTTCTCGTCCCACTTGAAGAATACGATGTAGTAACAGAAAACATTTTTGACTTTCAAGCTTCCACGTAATATAAAGGGTGCCCCACAAGTCAAAGATATACCGAAAACAGGAGATACAATAAGTCATAACAGCTATTGATATATGCTATCTAATGACAATAATGAGTCACTAGCTATCAGAAAATATGATTGCCCAAAACCAGCCCAAATCCATTGCCAACCTCTTTAAGATGGTTTAGCTACTGGGCACGGTTAAGCAAATCTGCAGTGCTAGCACGGATCTTTTGTCGATCGTAAGTTTACGAATGCTCGTATAGTATGGAGACGGTTTTGCAAGCAATAATTGAAATCTATCCATCGCCGCACGGTCAGCTTAAATAAATGTGTTCCTTGTTAATTTTGAATGTTCGTTAACAGGTTCTACTCTTAAATAACTGTAAAATAAAAAATTACATTGTTACTAAAAACTTGCAACCGACTCCATACTATACGAGCATTCGTAAACTTACGATCGACAAAAGATCCGTGCTAGCACTGCTGAAACACTACAATCTCCTGTGATGTTATGTGTTTCTGGCATTATTAACATTATTTTCGAAACAATTACTTATCCTACTAGTTCTATTTAAAAGTTATCCATAAGCTATTTTTATTGGGCATGGTTAAGCAAATCTGAAAAAACTACAAGCTCCTGTGATGTTATTTGTTCCTGGTATTATCAACGTAACTTTCGAAACAATTTAAAATATCGACAAAATGTATCGATGAACTTTATAACTTTACTTCCAGCCTTGACGCAGTGGATAAATGTAAATGCAAATTACCCCTCCATAAGGCTATGCTTTAACCAATACCTTTAAACAATTTTAAATGAGTGACACCGATGCACACGACGGGTTACTTTGGTTAATCGTTTTCATTCCATGCGGTACGCTTATGGAACGAATTACCGTTACAAATTAAATCCGCACAAACTTTAGCTACTTTTAAAAAACTTGTAAAGATGCACTATGTCTATGTGTCTCCGCAAAAAAAGAGCACCTTCACATTAACGCCCACTTTCCAAAATGTATCTGTCCCCATCACTGACCATCTAGGGCTTTTAGGCGTAACTATAACATCCAGTTTAAACTTCGGTCAACAAATTGTGTCCATGGCTGAAGTAGCTTCGAAAAAGCTGGGAATCATCTCGAAGGTACGGCGGTACTTCAGCCCTGCACAGCTTCTTAACTTATATACAGCTCAAGTGCGATCATGCATGGAGTACTGCAGTCATCTTTGGGATGGTTCAGCCAAATATCAACTAGAAGCGCTGGACTCCGTTGACCGAAGAGCCCGTAATCTAATTAACAACGTCGACCTTACGACCAAAAAACTGCAGACCCTAGAGCATCGTCGTAAGGTTGCTTGTTTAACCGTGTACTACAGGATACATTTTGGTGAGTGCGCGAGTGCTCTGTTTGAGCAAATTGAACCCTCACCCTTTTACCATCGAACTACTACACGCAGACAGAACTTCCATCCGTATGTGGTTGATATTCCGAAAAGTCGAACTAAGCGTTTTGACAGTTCCTTTTTGATACGGGTCGCCAAGGTTTGGAATGAACTGCCTGCGTCTATTTTCCCTGACCAGTATAGTCCTAGTACTTTTAAGCGTCGAGTGAATAGGTTTCTCGTGGATGGACGTGTACCACCTTAGTCTTCTTGTTCACTTAACATTAGGTGTCATGGAAGACAAACGTCCCATCCATAATTTATATAAAAAAAAAACTATTTCACAAAAGTTGAAGAATTACTACTATTTTTATTTTATACTTTTATTATAAAATCTGTGAGTAAACACATCTTTTCTTATTGTATATGTATATGAGTATTGTAAATATCAAATATATTTAGGTATAAAGATAATATGTGTGTATGTATATTTTTCATATGAGATCTTATATTTTAATCATCATTATTTATATATTCATACATATTTTGTTTTAAATAGTATTGCACGACATGACACCCTTAAACGCATATAAAATCCTCTGCCCTAAGGTTGTCTGGAAGAGATCGCTTTTTATCGAATAAGGCCACCGATTTGTACTTAAAGATACCTACACCGGCAATAAAAATTATAATGTCCCACAATAACGTAATGTCTGACTGAATCAATGAATAATAAGAACATTTCATATAACTAAAGGTCATTTTGTACACTGCCCTTGACTCTGAAAGAGGTAATTCTTCCTAATGTAGGTCATTTGCGTAGTCGCCATTTGCGACACGCGTAGCCAGAACGGTAGCCTAAGCCGAACCTACGTTTAAATAATTCCTCACTATGAAATAACAGTCTAATATTAAATACTCCAAAACAAAGTGGTACCTATATGTGGTTACATTAGTATAACAGAAAACTCTTTCAAAAGTTAATTTTAAAATGAAATTTAGACCGTTTAAATTTAAAATTCCGGTTAAATGTTTTCATCTAATTCTTTTGCAATTATTAAAATGCAAGATAAAAATATCAGTGTCTAGAATTGAAACACTTGTTTAGCTTAAATATATTTAGAAACTCAGTAAATATTGTTTTTTAATATAGTTAACCCTCATTGGGGCGTCCGTACAGCGGACCCTTCCACGTATCACATCTAATCAAAGTCGTGAAACGGACAGCAGCAACCTCCAACAAAGATGACTACTACATTTTGACATCTACCCTACAATCCAGGAGTGGCAATTAAGGCACTATATTTGTATTTATCGAAAGCATTTATCTAACAGATATTTATGGCAAAAGTGATGATGAAGATGATAAATGATAGTGCACTTTCAAGAGATCAAAATACCACATAAAAGCAAACAGGTCTTTTGAAAATGTTGTTTCCGAACTAAATGCCATCATTTTGTGAGCTAAGTAAAACAGCATGACTCGCACTTGGGTTTGAGGGGACCAAATGATTACGTAGAAACCAGGATGACATCATTAGTCGAGACTTTTAAACGAACCATGGATCACAAAAAATACTTTGGAAGATTTTTATTAAGATAGTATCAGAGGTCGCAAAATCATTTACCATGTAACCTTCAAAAAATTAATAATAAGACAGATCTTGGGTCTAAGTATTTTATTCTTATATACTTTGTATAACCTTTAAAGTATAGGTACACTATATTTTAAAGGAAATGTCCATGAACAAAATGCGTTGCCTTTTCTGTTGTTTTAAAAGTTTCTAATATCCGTAATACCTATTCTGCCCTCACACCCGGAAAAAAAATATAGTTAGGTGCCGATGACAATAAGCAGTATGGTAGTATCCAAGTACAATAGACTCGGTAGACTTCGCATATATTTTGATTTTTATTTAACACATTTTTTCAGTTATCTCTGTTGTTATTAATAACAATCTAACAATGAAATAACAGTTGTTGACATCTACTTAAATACTAAAAAAGACATTCCGTTTAGCGAAAAATCTCGCAATCTTGTTTATTTATCAGTTAAAGTATTAAAAAAAAAACCTTTTTGATTATTTTTTGGCCTTATTTCTGAAAAAATACATCGTGTGTCTCTAAATATATCATCCTGCAAGGTAAACTGAGGTAAATGATCAGATTTTCTCCGCACCTTAGGATGAGTTTGATGTAGTGGCACAAAAACATCTGTTTTCCTTCAAAAAAATATTGTCAATTTTAATCATTACAGTCAATAACAATACTTACAGGTGCAACATTGTAGGCTAATACCACTTGAGTTTCATCAGGTGATAACAGCATGACTCGAGACGACTGCTGTAGGATCTGAAATAAAGCAACATGTTTAGTAATTGCTTTTGAATCAATTTATTTACTTTTAAAACACACCCTTAAACTATTGCGGAGTTTCTAAAACATGTTAGAAAAAACGAAATCAATAAAGTTCAAAATTATACATATCTTTAAATTTAATGCAAAACGAATGACAAAGATTCATTCGTTTTCAATCATTCTCTTCTTTTTTAACTGGTATCATTATTTTTTCGTTTGATTACATATAGAACACCGTCCTAGAGACTACTGTAATGATATAATGATTCCTTCACCACCTTAATAAATTATACATAGGTACATGGCCAAGTACATATCATCAATGGCGTGAAGTTATTAAATGGTCCAATAATTTTTATGAAAAATTATCTGGTTCTAACCCGAACCTGTGCAACTCATCTCGAAGCAAATTTTTACTTACCGTTGGATGGGATTGTAATCAAGCACGGCTTAAGTAACAATTTGAAAAGAATACGGGAGTATTACCTCTGAATTGTTGTGGACTAGCAACGTGGAACTGTCAGAATCCACATCGTAACGGACTAGATCACCATCGCTGTTTCGGTATACGACGTCATTTCCTGAAAAAGTAATAATATATTAGTATTTTATCACAATTACAAAATAAAAGACATTTTAACCGGATTTAATAGCTTTCGATTTTATTCTTCCTTTGTATTCGACGTTACAGTGTATTTACAGAAACCGCAGTCACCGTGGGTACTAAACGCAAGGGCATCCCGTAAAAAACTTTTATATTGGATAAAAGCAAAAATAAAAAATAAATTAAATCCCCAGACAATCACACAAACTACATGGCGACAAAGTAAGCATTGTTATGGGATACCATGTAGCGAACTAGGGGAAGCCTAGAATAAAAATACATAAATAGATAAACACCCAGACAAGGAACATTTTGTTTTCTTGCTCCCAAAGAAAATTAAAAACTGAAGACTTAAATACAAATAGCAGAAACGACAGGCAAATTGTACAAAATGGCGCAAAAAAACAATAGGGATAGCGGGATATACTGCTGAGCAGATGTTTAGCGTGCTTGTTGCGCTTTTTTTTTATTGTAAATCTAAGATTTTCAATATAAAGAAAAATATTTACTAAAATATTGAGAACAACAATAATGATATGAAAAGTGTACCGGGCTTTGAACCCGTCGGCACCGCTCCCAATTTCATGTTTTACATAAGTTGAACAGAATAAGGACACCTACTCTTTATATCGCTGTTAAACGAACGAAATTAAATTTATTATCAACACTTAATGATTATTTAATTTAAAATTGTCTCACAAAGCACCAACCGCGAAAGAAATAACCACGTTTCATTATACTGCCATTGAAATACGGAATATAGAGCATCATCACCACTTAAATTATAAAAGAACATCTTCTATTTGGGTATAAATATCTTTCGTAAATAGCTCCGCTTTCAGAATGGGCTTTTAATTAAAAGTGCCAATAGGGATAATTTTTATATTATGAGGAATACCTGAAATTTAGGAATTAATTTCGGTTCTTATCCATTTGTTGATCTAAAAATCTGAATGTCAGATTTGTCGCTTTAGCTGAGAACAGTTATAGGACGTTTATTAATTTCATAGACATGTTGATTAAGAAAAAATGGTTTTCTTTTCTTTAAAACAAAACATTTATTCATAGACACTCAAGTGAAAAGGTATTATAAAGTATACACAAAAATTCGGTTATTCTAGAAGTTAATACGAGCTGTCAAAGCTCTTTCGTTGATCGGTTATTCTTCCACGCTAAACCGACTTTGATAATTTGCTCTTAACTTTATATTGCCACGGGATTAGACATAACACGGAGAAAAAGCTGCGAAAAAATATGAAATAACAACATTTATAAGCTCAAAATGAAACATCAAGGCTAAGAAGATACAAAATCAAATTTTGGAGTAGGCTGTGCATAATATTGAATTCGTACGTATTAATAATTAACAATACAGGCTATTCCATTACCTTGCAAATAATTAAAGCTTCTAAAGTATTTATAAAAAAAAACGTTAAAATAACCCCTGTCAACACGAAAATCAATGATCTTTTCATTTTGTTTATCCTAAAAAGGCGATTTTTCAATATCACGCATGTAATGTCAAAAAATTGAAGACAATAAGTTACCATTTAGAAGTACAAAATACTGTGTGTACGCTGTCTGTAAGGTAATTTTCTAAATAAACGGTTTCAGCACTTGACAAAAGTATCGAGGATAAGTCTTTGATCTGAAATGCTCGCTACAATGCTTAACGAGGTCAAGGCTAATAGAACGACTACAAAAGAAATGCCGACAAAGATGAAAATTAAAGAGAAATCTTCTAAAATAGGCCGTTAAGTCTGCTAAGGTTTATGCTAAGTGGTAAAAGGCATTGATTATTACTGATAAATATTATATTGACTAGCTGCTGCCCGCGACGTCGTCTGCGTGAACGCTATGCAGCACCAAACGCACCTACGATTATAACACTGCTAGCGTGATAATATGTAGCCTATATGTTGACCCGACTTCTTAACTATCTTCATGCCAAATTTGAAGTAAATCCATGCAGTACTTTTTGAGTTTATCCCGGAAAGACAAACAGACAAACAGACAAACAGACAAACAGACAAAAATTCTAAAAACTATATTTTTTGTTTCTGTTTCGATTGTAGATCATACCCCAAGTATTCTTTTAAAAAAATATTCAATGTACAGTTTTGACTTTCCTACCATTTTATTATATGTATAGATTAACATCAGCCGAAGTCTTGATATTTATTTTAATGTCATATATGTTAACAATGAGAATTCGTTTATTTGAAAGCCCTATTTTCAAAAACTACATTTATTAGCTCAAATCTTAGGGAAAGTTATATTACCTATACATAATACATATAATAGGTTAGGGGAAAAAGTCTTTTCGCATTATATGATTTATGATTATGTATGAACTTGTAATAAAATCTATAGTATTTGTATCTGGCTGGTTTCGGTATCATTGGAAGTTAAAATTTTAAAGAACATAATTCCAAATTCAAATTAGGAAAATGTGTGATTTTCATTTGTTTTTCGTACTGTCAAGATGAGTGAATGAAGAAATTCAATACATTTTAAAATTTTACTATATACAAAAAGGGTAAAAACGCAACGCAAGCCGCGAAAAAAATTTGCGATGTTTATGGACCTAGTGCAGTGTCTGTGAGAGTAGCACAAATTTGTTTTTAGCGTTTTCAATCCGGAAATGTTGATGTCGAAGATGCACCTCGCTCTGGTCGCCCTATTACGGATATAATGGATGCCATTTTTGAAAAAGTGGAGCAAGATCGACATATCAGTAGTTACGACGTAGCTGAAGAACTGGGAATTGACCACAAAACAGTTTTGGCGCATTTGAAAAACGCTGGGTACACAAAAAAGCTCGATATTTGGGTACCTCACGAGCTCACTGAAAGAAACCTAATGAACCGTGTACTCATTTGTGATTCTTTATTACGACGTACGCGACGTACGCGTACCGTCAACCTTATACGCCATCAGAGCAACCACGACCACTCTGCCAAGAGTGTACGACTGAGAAGGATTACGACGTAACGAAACCGAATCATTTTTGAAGAAGCTGATAACTGATGATGAAAAGTGGATCACGTACGACAAGGACATGCGAAAAAGGTCGTGGTCAAAGGCCGGTCAGGCTTCACAGACTGTGGCGAAACACGGGTTAACTCGCAATAAGGTGATGTTGTGTGTGTGGTGGGATTGGAAGGGCATTATTCATTATGAGCTGTTACCACCAGGCAGGACTATCGATTCTGAATTTTACTGCGAACAACTTATGAGATTAAAACAAGAAGTTAAGATTAAAACAAGAAAGCGGCCGGAATTGATCCACAAAAGGGGTGTGGTGTTTCATCATGATAACGCTAGACCTCACACATCTATAGCCACCCAGCAAAAATTAAGAGAGTTTGGCTGGGAGGTGTTAATGCATCCGCCGTATAGTCCTGACCTTGCACCTTCAGATTTCCACCTGTTTCGGTCTCTTCAGAATTCTTTAGGCAGTGTTAGGTTAACATCACGAGAGGACTGCCAAATCCACTTGTCGCGGTATTTTGATGAGAGGTCCCAAAATTTTTATAGCAATGGGATCATGTCCCTACCTACAAGATGGCAAAAGGTCATCGAACAAAATGGTACATACATACTTTAGTTAAATGTCAATAAACTATATTGAAAAATGTTTTGAATTTTCTTAAAAAATGCGAAGAAACTTTTTCCCCAAACCATATGGTATGGAGTTTTGAGGCACTTTTTGACACTTTTAGGACATCGCCTCAGCGATCGGCGTATAAATTAACAAAGATTTTAAAATAATATTTATGAATGTTACTATTTTTTATCAATAAGTAATAATATAATATTTTTAAAAGCTCGATCGGCATAGCCCACTTCTACGGCTAACCTTGACTACCTTGTCTAATTTTAGATAATCTACGAAGAAAAACTGTATTCCATTTTTAACGTCAGTTTTGAACCTTTCTTGTTTAATGTAAATGTGAGTCACAAAAACTATTTCAATATATTCCCCAAAAAGGGATTCCCCTCTTTTTCCTGAAAGAACACAAATTCCTACAAAGGAATTAGTCATTTTTCCAGGGGAATACCAACTCATTTTGTAGCAGTGACCAATATAGACATAAACTAAATTAAACAGCGAATGAATTCGTTATCTGTGATAAGAAGCGTGTTTATAAACGATATTTTTCCAAGTATCACTTTTTAAATTATTATTTTTTATTCTTGTTATCTAAACTATGATTATTACTGGTTTTAATTACTTTCATAAATCTCAAATAAGTTTACTGCACTTAAGTAACTTTGAATTTTTGTTCCAAGAAGAATCTACTTCGATATAAATTATTCATAATATAGTACATCAGTATTACCTACTCGGCGGAGTAAAGTTGTTTTACTATTTTTATACTATGATAATGACATAGACTGATATAAAACTTGAAATGAGCTTGAAGCTGTCGAGTATTACTTTATTCATTAGATAACTTTTATCTGTCCATTGAAAAATTAAGCCTATGTAAAACTTTATTCACCCATTTTATAACTACTTGTAGCTTCTTTGCTAAAAATGTTTCTCCCTTATATTCTTCGGTTAATAATGGAATAGTAAAATATTAAAACTCTCTTATCTGAGAAACTTCAACTTGGTGGTAGGATTCGTCTTGATCCGCCGGTTGAGCGAATACCCTTTTTATACTTATCTTTTATAGCTGCGACGATTATGAGGATAATTTTTATAGCAAATCTTATCGCAACTAAGGTTCAATGAGATTCGACTGAACTCGAATGCGGGACAGGCCACGTATAAAAAAAAAAAAACAAAACACAAAAGTTAAATTTAAAAATAAAAGCCCTTACCAGAAACCCAGCTTCCATTGAAACTAGCCGAAGTAAATACTCCATCTATAATATCTTCCAATTCTATAGGTCCAACTTCACTGCTTGGAGTTGTCGGCGCCTCAGGTCCGGGCGGATTAGTGATTGGACTTTCAGTTGTGGTTGTCGTCGTGGTGGTAGTAATTGGCGTCGTGGGAGCAACAGTTGAAGGAGGTCCGATGGGTTCGGCACTACCTCCTTCATTTCCAGAGAGAGTTACCACTAAGGCGATGACAACTCCGATGGCAACTAACATAGCGACACCGCCGATTGTGTAAGTAAGGTTCTTTTTTCTTTTTGAGGCTACTAGTACCTGTGGACAGGATAAGTTAATTTTAATTGCTTGATCGATGAAGATTTATCTTTGTTATAAGGAATAGAGGAGCATGTGTTTGACCTAATGTTTAGAAATCACGATCGCACATCGACAAGAAACTTTGTCAACCCTGGAACATAAGGTACTGGAGCCCGATGTCAGTAAGGGTGACAGATCAATCGGTCGATTGGCCGGGGTCGCCGCTCCATGGAGTAATGGATAAGTCAACGTCGATCGAGCTGATGTAATATAGTCGAGCTTACTTGATCAACGTCAACCAACCGTCAATCGATTGGTTAGCCGAACGATCTCCATCGATCAATTAAAGCTACCAGTCGCTCGACTTCCATTTGCGTCGATTGATAACCTCAATCGATGATCGATAGATTAGTCTGGTAAAACCCTATGATATGATACGGACTCTTTCATCTCGCCGTTCCTCCCGGAATATAACATAGCTATTTGGATATGGACATGAGTAGAACTTACGCAGAATTTCAAGCCACATTAAACGCATACCCACACTCTTCTTCCATAAAGCCGTATGACAAGTTCCAACATTGTATGAACACATTATAAACTTACTTTTTTAGTTTAATTAATGGAATATTTGAAAATGAGAACCACACTTTAATACCTTAGTACCTACGTAAATACGTAACAGGCAATAAGTAAAATACATTGTTTTACAAAAGTGATTGACCACGATAAATAAAGAATCAAATGAAGTTCTAGATTTTGAGTTTTAAAAACCTGAATCCTATTTTAAATGTCTATTGTACTAATTAAGTTCGTCCACATTATAAATACATTATAAATTCTTCTCCGAACATTAAAACATGATTATTTTTTATATAAAATCCATAAAACAACATGACGTTTTGTTTTTAAAACCCATTATCCTGCCAAGTCACCTACATCGGAACAACCACACATATATGCAGTTTTATATTTCCACGTGGAAATCAATCATTGCCCGGCATAACTTTGCCGGATATTGCAAGCGTTTAAATTCAAATTCAGGTCGTATTCCGCCATGCTCTGGAAAGCTTTATACCTTAGAAGTTTTCGCTTAAACGTTGGAAAACTCAGACGATTTTTAAGTCTTATTTCTATTATTTTTATGGCTATTAAAGTGATAAATTATTTCGTTGATAAAGTCTTAAATTTTATATTGTATCAATATCAAAAAAGAACACGCACTAAGAGTACTGTTTTTAAACTCACATTTTTCCTTAATAAAAACGGTATGGACAGTATTCAGTCTTATTAAAAGCTTAGATACCTACTATTATTGATTATTGAGTCTTTTTGGGTCGCATTAAAACAATATTAAGACACATCATTGTTCACATAGAAATAGAAATCAATACTTACAGCTTTATTTGTATGTGGTTTCTAGAACTAGTACATATCTGCAAACTTTATAGTTTCTATCACTAAACTAATAACCAGTCCAAAGACAAAATCATCAATCAAATAAAAACGTCGATTCAAAATCAAAGAGTGACCCAAGCTGTTTTATATCTTTTTTAATTCATTACATTTTTAAGCTTGACCGACAATGTTTTTGTTATATATTTTATCGGAACATATACAAGCAGTGATCCAACTACCAAAATAAATGTTACTATTCACAAACTCACTGCGAAAATTCTTGATGAATAATCTCAAGGGTTTGCCGCTACCAAATTCGAAATGTTTCTTTCAAACCCGAATATTACTTTCTGGAGTAGGCGCAATTCACGCAGACTAACAAGCAATCTCACATCAGCGTAGATCAGTAATATACAGTGTGACTGGTGACAAATTTTTGATATTGAAGGATAGCACTCGATACTCGACTCTGATCATAATTATGTAATAAAAGTAGGTACTTAATTTTTCAGCAGCATGCCCTATAAATAAATCAAGAGTTTTACTAGGTCGATGACTGTTCGTGAAGCCGTCTATACAAATTTTGTGTTGATAGCGCAATGCGTACGTCTGTACCAATGTAACCATGCGTCGCGTAATGAATTCTTTAACTTTCGGTTAAGTTTACTCAGTAAATAATTAATATACTTTTTTTTTCTTCCTGTATGATCTCAAACTATCACGTCCTAAAATTTCGAAAGTGACCTTGTATAATTTATCCCTTTTTTTTACAAAACTTTGCCTCCATTGCCAGAGAACTTGAGTTCGAATCGTGGTTGGGCCGTTTCTTTGTGAAAACACTAGTGAGTCATTGACGTTTACATCATTATATTTATTTAGTTTACATATTCGTTATCTAACAACAATAACACAATTCGCAGAAACTTATTTTGGGCCGTACAATCTATTGAAACTAATTCCTTATTTAATTCACATTTTTTGTCGGGTTTTGTGGTAAGTATAAACAATATATTTTACTATGTACCTACAACAAAGACAGTAAAAAACATTAGCCTACATACCAAACATTTAAAAAAGGTAATTTCTTTCAAACCATATTTATAAAAACGACACTGTTTCTTTTTTCGTGCACTGAAATCCCAATATTCACCATAGTATCTCACTTGTATATTTATTTAATACCAGTTTTAAAAATCACTTGCTCTCTCGCAGTTTTTGCGATCTTAACCAAGCTAACTGAGAACTTAAACTAATCGTCTACCTACTTGAGTTAAGTTAATATTTTTAAGTATCTTATCACAAAGGTTATCACTACAACAATTGCTAAGATCTTATCTTAAAGTAGCACCTAGTTTAGTCTGAAAATGATAAAAAAAATATCTGAAGTTTAACATAAACAAAACTGTTTATTTTTATCGTAATATTTTCGTTATTTATAATTGTTCAAAAGTGGTTTCAAAGGTGACTGTGAATCAGGTACCTATATATAGGGTCCTCCTATAATAGTCAATTTTATTTTAATAGCAGATTAAAAATGGTGAGTGGGACTAAATTACGGAAGAAAAAATTTTTTTCAAATATTTTTCATTCATTAAAATTTCAAAATTTTTGGAAGTGATCAAAATCCTAAGTTTCATCTTTTGTTTATGACTACACAGCAAGTAATAAAAACGTTTCCATCTAATTGTATGTAGTCATAAAATGTATACTAAACTTAGATTTTACTCAATAAGCAGAATTTTGAAATTTTAGTTTATGAAAAACATTAAAAAATATATTTTTTTATTGAATTTAATGCCCACTCATCATTCTTAAACTGCTATTAAAATATAATTGACTATTATAAATGGACCCTGAATAAAAAAAATTAAAATGTCTAACTTTTATTATTAATGGTACCTATTGCTTAAGATTTCGTAAGATTTCAATTCGATGAATTGAATAAATAATGCTATAACCGGAGTTTATCTCGCTTAATCTAAATTTTAACTAGACATTTCGATAGCTTTTAGGGCACCATGGCCACTCAAGTCGCTAAAATCAGTGTGCCCTGCATATTGTAATGAAACTTTAGGAGCTGTAAGTATGCAATTTTTTTTTTATTTAATGCGGAAACACACTGTATCAAACATCATCAAATCAAAAAGTAAATAGGAAAGTGATATTAAACTTTTTCGATCACAAAACAAAATAATAGTTTAAACAATATGCCCGGAGCGAACTTATATTATGTCTTACCTCTTAGTCGCTTCTCACTACAAAATATGAATAAGAACCAATTCTTTTATATTAATGACAATACGTAACCTTCAACTTCAATATCCGAAAAACTGTATTAAAAGCTAATATACAATGTACTATACGGTCAATTTATTTTGATGCTGAGGTTTTCTCAGTTTAATGATAAGATGGTTTTACTTAATTACAAAATTCAACGGATCAAAAAGTATCTTGAAAACACTTACATCACTTACAATAAAAAAAATCTGATTGTGGGTATACCTATATAACATAGTTCTTATGCTTGTATTGTTTTGACTTTTTACTATCCATTTTAATTACAGTAGAGCGAACATACATAAATCACAATTATATTTTTCTGAACTATCTACACTTATTTTATTTTTTGACAGAATTATATTATTTGATATCGCAAAAACTCAGTAATCTAATTATAAATAAGAAAGAAATAATTTTGTTTGGTAAATCTGTAACTAAAAATACACACAAACAACAAAATTTACTGTGACTTAAGTACAGGTTGACCATGACCTAGATATAAAAACTTGTTACTCGGTCAAAGGATCCTGTGAATTAAATGTCATCATTACCCATAGTGTAAGATAACGTAGCAAAACCCGACATTGCCTCGACCATTAAGAAATATTCAAAATCGATGGATTTGAGGAAAGAATGTATAACAATAAATGATTACATAGGTACTGTCAAAACCATTTTGTTTGGACTACGGTTGAAGAGACGTAAGGAGGAAACAAAATTGATTAACTGTCACAACCTCTTTGATTGGACGCCAGCTGAACAGATTATAAAAAAAATCTTTCCTATTTCAGAAGGAAATACATTTTATTTATAGGATAATATTAACCTACACCGAAGCACAAATTTGAATAGGTACGGTTCCAAAAACATACGATTTTTTATACAGTAGCGATTGCTTTATAACTGTTCGTTTAAAAAAAACTTTGAAAACTTAGGTGTTTAAACTTAAGGATAATATTTTTGTAGATGTTCATTGAGACCTGATGATGGTTGAGAAAATCTAGCTTGAGTTATTAAATCTTTAGAAACCGGAACATGTATGCAAAATCAAGAGATTGTTATAATATTATAATTAATTATTAATTATCGAGGCGATGATGTTTTAGGCCCTTATACACCAAGCTAGGCTTAGTTTAATAGATATTTATACAGTGTGTCCGCCTATGTGGTAATAAAACTTTAGGGAAAGTTATAGACACAATTTCATCGACGTGTCTAGTACTGTCCCTAAAGTTTTATTTCAACTATTATTTTCAAGATTTTTTATGTGCTCACATACTCTACTATTTTGCCTTTAAAATAACACCAACAATAAGCTTCTACAATATGTACAACTTAAGTCGCCGATATTTTACAAACACAGGTAAATTTTGCTGAAGTAAAAATGAAAATGGCTGCAGATTGGCAGGCTTTTCGATTTGACATGACACAAAGGGTATTTTCGTCAATGAAATAGTATGTAGTAACTGTCCCTAAAGTTTCATTGCTACATGCACGGCCACACTGTATATGTAACGGCTAACAATCTGTTTGCATCGGAAATCTTTGTTCTTCGAAGAAATCTCATTGTTTTACCTACATTTACCAATTTATGTCACTTTGACGTAAGCTTGAGCGTCTGGCTTGTAAAGCGATGGTCATATATTGACGACCGGCTGGTGTAGCGGTAACATAAATTGCCTTCTATACCAGAGGTCCTGGGTTCGAATCCCGGCGGCGGCGGATATTTGTGTGATGAACACAGATATAAGTCGTCAAGTCATGGATGTTTATATGTTTATTTAAGTTTATTCTAATAAAAATATGTATTTATTCAATATGTATGTTTATATATTTCTTAAGTATATCAGTTATCTAGTATCCATAACACAAGTTCTTTAAGAAACTTAATTTGGGCTAGATAATGTTGTGTGAGTGTCAGAAATATTTATTTATTATTATTTATTATTTATATATTATCTCTATGATAAGTAGTTTTCCCATTTACTTTATGACACAAATTATATTTACATGATTTATCATAATGTTCCTTCGCGATACTAAAATAACTCGTGAAAAGGTAATAAACACACACGTGTAGAATTTGTAGAAGATAATACAAAACATATTTTTCCTACTATTTTCAGCTTCAGATATAAAATTAACACGTAAATATGAAAAACAACAAAATATATAAATGATTTCTTGCCCATTGCCCATCTTAACTTAAATGATGAAATCAATAATAGGGGTCGGTCTGCAGCGGGAGTCGTTCAAAATGTGCATTTTTTACATTCTTTGGATTGCTAAGGAACCATGGAAACGTTTGAGGGATTCCCAGACAAAGGAGGAAGGGAAGCATGGGCCTAGGCTTTCACAGAAAGAGCGCCATGCAGCTCGCTTCTTTTTTAAAAAAAGCCTCCTAGCCTGAACTCGTACTCGCTTATACCTCGAAAAGTTCTCTACTGTAATTAACGCGCGGTATCAATCCAAGCTATCCAGTAAAAGAAAGACTTTTTTCCAAAATATATTATTGGGCCTTAATCTCGTAACCAATATTTACACTTACAGGTTTACAAACAAAATTATTTAAAATCGTAGCTGGCTAGCGGCCAACTTACAGCAGTTCCTTTAGAGTTGCAGGTGTCGTGATTACTTAGCATCATGTCATCGCTCTGAAACTGTTCGTTTATTTACTATAATACCATGAAGACATACCTGGTCACTGGTGCCCATTTCAAGGGTCGAATTACTATTTTCTTGCGCCATTATTTACGTGCAGCGCCCAACCTGCAAACAAAAATAAATAATTCAAAACAAAATTACAAACTTAAAGAAACTTAAGAAAATTAAATTTCGTTATTAAAAACAATGAAAAAGAAAGATGCTGCTAAAATAAAAAATCGAATGACAAAATCGCACGATCGTGCCAGTATTTTTGGTGCGAGATGACGAACTACTCCAGTTTAAGATGTAGGTAGGCTTTTTCGTGGAAAGAAAAGCTCATAAAATTGTACGAAACAATATAACTATGTTTTATAATTTAAATGTAATAAAGTCCTTTTAGAACTTTATCGAAAACAGTTCACTTATTCATTTCCGTTTATAAAATTTCAAAAAATTCCTTCGTGACTGGTAATAGAATTTATATAATAGATGATTAAACGAACTTCTAAGTGAAGTTCTATCGCTATTATATGAGTCGCTTCATTCGAAGATATTATATAACAGGTAGTCCTTTTTAGGTACTAGGTAACTTCGCATAATTTAAAGTATCATAAAAAAAACACTGTGGTGGGGCGCCGCGTGGCATGATCCACCCGGTTCGCGCCAAGCCCTCATTCTTTAGAGACCCTAAACGAAACTTTTAAATGGGTTCTGGGATGGGTGGGTACGTCATATCTTCGAATGAAGCGACTCATATAATAGCGATAGAACTTCACTTAGAAGTTCGTTTAATCATCTATTATATTTCGTCGCTTCATTCTTCAGATATTATATAACAGGTAGATTTTCAGAGATAGAAAGTTTTGTTTAGGTATATACTTGGAATTGAAATAAGTAAAGATATAAATATGTAATTACATATTTTATTATTATAGTACTTAATAATTAGTATTATTACATAATGAGCTTCAAATAATCTTACTTTATTTGAGTCGCTAGAAATTATAATCAGCTTAAATTAATGAAACTTAGTGATAGTCTATTTATAGACACATAATTTTTAATGTAGTAATTTACTTAATATCAAAATACGTAATATTCAATAACTATTTTTAATATTAGGTTAAGTATTGTTCATGTCTCGATTAAGTATCGACAAAGCAAAGTTATTTTGTTGATCATCTAAAGGCCGATGGTAAAACTTTGCGAACACCTGTGAGTTTTGTGTCCACCCGGCCGTTTTTCGAATGACATCGACACTGATACCGGCCGCGCGCGCGGCTGAGGTCGACGCGTGTCGTGTGCTGTGCGCACTAAAACGCTCATGTCAATGCCGCTCGTGGCGAGCGTTTGCTTAATCCATCGACTTAGCGTCTGACTTGATGCAGTTCTGTGGGGAGCTTTGAATGTTACGAAGAGATTCCTGGAGTTTGAACCTCAGATATTTTTTGTAATAAAAATATATTCTTTTAAAGTTGATACTGGGCATATGTTGATATTGCTTTGAAAGTTTGGGAGAGATAATAAGGGCTGTTCACGATTTGGAGCGGAAGTCTTGATTATATCTGTTATAATAATATTTACTTTATCAGATTGAAAAACAATATTTTCTAATTTAATTAAAGACAATGTCTGTACTCTTTGACCGGTACATAAAGCTAATAATGTAACGAGTTTTTTTGTAATATTTTCTAATGCTAAATTAATATTTGGATACCAAGAAGACAGTTGATTTAGTACTAAATTTGGAATGAATATTTAGGCTTAATATGTTTAGTTTTATAGGCTCCTATTAAGAGGCGTTTAACACAACTATTATCACTTATCTCTTCTCCTAATAAAAGAGATAATGCAGATCGATGTGTATTTAATGAACCGTAAGAACATCCCTTATTAAATTGCTCGTTTAAGAATCAAAGAAATAATGGAATGGATTTTTCGAAACTATTAATTCATAACCACACTTCTTGAAACCATAACTTCAATGAGACGTTGTACTGGCGAACAGTAGTGTCTGCGAGCGAGGCGAGCATCAACGTGAGAGCCTCTGGTGGGCAGCTGCGCCGGCTGAACGACGCCCGGAGAGCCTCGCGGCACCCAGGGTAAGGCTGGAGTGCAGTGGGTGCTGACTCCATGGCTGGGAAGGCCAGAAGGGGAATACAAGTACCCCTTCGGCTTTATCATCAATGATTTTTCGTATACATTTTAATACAAGAGAAAAGGGAGGAAATGCATAAAAATCCAAGTCAGCCCAGCTTATTGTAAATGCATCAACTGCGACTGCATCAGGTTCAGGCTTCCAGGTGACAAATAATTAACATTTGGCATTGGCTCGATTTGAGAACAAGTCGATCTTAATGGGCCCGAAACTATTTACAATAAGTTGGAAAGCGCTATCCGAGAGGGCCCATTTCTGGACTCGAAATCTGCTCGATTTTCTTTGGTGTTAACATAAGAAGCAAATATCCATAAATTGCGTTTTTCACACCATTGCCAAATTTCTCTACTTAAAATATTCAAATGTGGGAACTGAATACCTCCCATCCTATTAATGTAGCTAATGGCGGTAGTATTGTCAATACGTAATAATATTGCACAATCTTTTCCTTCACTAGCTATACTTTTGAGACCTAACAAAACCGCGAGTAATTCTAAAAAGTTTATGTGATTTTCTTTTTCACTGTTCGTCCATGAACCACTATATTTATTATTTTTGCATACTGCTCCCCAGCCTGTCCTAGATGCGTCGGTGTAAATTTCTGACTTATAATTTTGAGTAATGATTGGACAAGAAATAATATTAATATTATTTTTCCACTACCATAAATCTTTTAGTAATATCTTATTAAGATTCATTTTCACCTCATAGTTTCCTCCGAACTTATTTAAGGCTAAAAACTTTTGTCTCTCTAATATTTTTGTATATAAGAATCTATATTTTGTGGCTGGACAGGCTGCGATCAATACACCTATAAGTTTAGCGAAATTTCGTAATGAACAAGTTTTAAGATTAATGTACCTATTTATTAACTGTGCAATGTTATGCCGCTTATCGCCAGGTAACGTAATAGACATCTGTTCTGTGTTGAACATAAAACCTAAGAATTTGATTGACTTTTTTGGTACAATGTGACTCTTATCGAAATTTACAATAAAACCTAGACAATGTAATAACTTCAAAGTTTCTCTTACATTAATCATGCATTCTTCATATGTATCTCCAATAAGAAGATCGTCTTAATAGGTAGTAGACTTAAAACCTTGTTTTCTCAAATGACTCATTACTTCACGCATAATTTTTGTAAATACCCACGGAGCTACCGATAATCCATACGGCATTGCTGTGAACTCGTAAGTGATTGGCTCAGACGAATCATTTTCTTGGAATTCGAATCGTAGGTACTTTCTGTCACTAACAAAAAACGGCATAAGTAGATATGATTCTTTCATATTTATGTTGGCTAAGTATTCATTACGAGGAATTAATTTCGAGGCTGTTTTATAAGATTCCATTTTAAAATGTACTTTTGTTACGAACTTGTTTAAAGATTTTAAATTTAGTATAAACCTTTTTTCTCCGTTAGGCTTCGGAGCTAAAAATATATTTGAAATAAATTGATCATTTGAAGGAGAACAAGGTTTTATAGCCCCTAAGTCTAAAAATTTATTTTAGCTATAAATAATAATTTTCATGTCTCTTTTTTCACATGATGACAAATTATTTTTAGGAATAGAATACTGACAAATTTGAGTATCAAATGGTATTCTAAATCCATAATTTATCCACTTCAATATAACTTCGTTTTTAGTTACTTTTGTCCAACAATCATAAGATAAATTACTTCGACCTGCATGTACCTTTATTAATGTTGGGTCGGAGCACGCGTCCTGGACTAAGTCTGCGGCTGGAACTTGGCGTTGAAAGCAGAGTTCGATTGAGGGCGCCGCTGTGTTTGAGCTGCTATCGGTTTCCTCTGACCTCCCCGCCCCCCCCTGAACGACGGGTAACGAGGAGGTCCTGTCCAGTTTCCCTGCTGAGACGACCGGTTGACCGTTGATATTTGAGAGGAGACTGTTTTGGCTGGGCCTTTTTTAATTAGGGCTCCCTACTTTTCAATGGCTTTACTTGCCTTAATTTTTTCCGGCAACGAACTTCCGAATAAAGTTTCGTCTATTTCGGAGTCTTGTATGACACGTTTAAAGTTTGTATCCAAATTAGGTAAAATCAGTTTTACCCTATCTTTGGTGAACATAAAGTGGAGGTCTGATAATAGGCAGCATCCATCACTTACGTGACGGAAGGCCTTCATTTTGTTTTCTTCCTTCTCAGGGAGGACGTCCATCTCTCGATTTATGGTGGTAATACCGTACCCCAGCTGTTGCTGAAAGTTCTGGTTTTTTTTTTTTTTTGTCACGTTCTCGTGCTATGTCAGTTATGGCTGCTGAGATTTCCGCATTTATTTCAGCTGTAATCGTATTGAAAACAAAAGGTGATCGATAAGATCAAATAAAATTTATTAAATTTTACATCATTACGATATTGAGCGGATAACGTGATATATCTATTATAGATTACACGCATTTTCTGCTCTGATTTTTTAAATAACCTTGGAGGCGACATGTTTATGTCTACTTCATATTAATATAACGCCCATAACGTATTACAGACAACGAGATAAATCTCCTTGAGATTACCCGCATTTTCTGTAATCGTATTGAAAACAAAAGGTGATCGATAAGATCAAATAAAATTTATTAAATTTTACATCATTACGATATTGAGCGGATAACGTGATATATCTATTATAGATTACACGCATTTTCTGCTCTGATTTTTTAAATAACCTTGGAGGCGACATGTTTATGTCTAATTCATATTAATATAACGCCCATAACGTATTACAGACAACGAGATAAATCTCCTTGAGATAACCCGCATTTTCTGTAATCGTATTGAAAACAAAAGGTGATCGATAAGTTCAGATAAAATTTATTAAAGTTTACATCATTACGATATTGAGCGGATAACGTGATATATCTATTATAGATTACACGCATTTTCTGCTCTGATGTTTTAAATAACATTTTTAAACCGAATAAGTAGGTCTTACCTTGTAAGATTTCTTCTTCATCGGAAGAAATAATTCGCTGTTTCCGTTTTTTATTTATTTTTTGTTCCAACTTTTTTATCTTTATATTATAATGTTGAAGCTGTTCTTCTGCTGTACGTTTAGGCATTTTGAAAAAACTTAAGTAAATGATTAAAGTAAATGACGTATGCTTGTTACCACGCACGAAAAAAGAATGAGGGCTTGGCGCGAACCGGGTGGATCATGCCACGCGGCGCCCCACCACAGTGTTTTTTTTATGATACTTGAAATTATGCGAAGTTACCTAGTACCTAAAAAGGACTACCTGTTATATAATATCTGAAGAATGAAGCGACGAAATATAATTAGTTTATGGAAGCCATTCTGAGACCTGCACATAAAATTGAGAAAGTAATATTTTTGGGGAAAAGAGTAGCACGCATAGAGCACACAGCATTGTTTTGTGGTGATATAGAAATGCTGATCTAAATCTTTATTAATTTACTAAAGTAGCTACTAACATATTAGATTGTTATTAAAAAAGTCATGTCTTTATTTTTTATAGTAAAATACTATTTTGATAAAAAATTATAGGTACTTAATGGAAAAGGATTCAATCAGAATACCTGTCATATCAAATATCAATCTCGAATCATAAATCTATCTCGCTATGGAAGTCATCAGATTACACTTGTTAATGCATCGATATACATCTATAAAAAAATATTATGCTAACTGTAATAATAAACCTAAAGCTTTGGTTTAAGTTGTTATTTGATTCAATGCGCTCATCTCAGAAACTATATACCAGATTTTAAAGTCTTTTATGGTACATACATTAAGCATGTATTTATTTCTATAAAAAATCAAGTAAGACCAAAAGCTACGATAGCTTATTTAATAAAAACGTAACATCATCATAAAAAAACTTTTCAAAGTATCTTACTGGGCCCCGTATTCGGCTGCGTCATCCTTTAGATAGATAGGTATTAAATGAGATTTTACTAACTTATAAAAAAGATAGGAGTATTTAGTTTCTACTCTCTGATTTTTCTGTTTTATCCACTGGCAAAACAGCTCCCACAAGTTAATAAACAATTTATTCAAAATAATTATGCAATTTACTAGGTGATGGGGGAATTGGAAAACATTTTTTTAAACCTGCAATTTATAGCATAATTAGTAAAGAAGTTCAATAGGTCTGAGCTACTAATTCGCAGTGCTATTGACTAATGGCGGGTTTCAATATTCAACTGACTGTTATGAGTAACCGATCCAGGTACAAAACTGGTAGAAATAAATAGCGTTTCACAATATCTACTGGCTACGAGCTGTAAGTTCTCAAATTTGTCATGTAAGTAACCCCCCGTTCACACATGGAACGTTTTACTGGATACGTTTTACCGGATACGTTTTTTTTCATCGATGGTGCATGGAGTTGTATGGGCGACTTCACATATGGTACAGTATTCAGTATACGTATTTTCGATACAAAAAAGGTATGCAGTAAAACGTATCCAGTAAAACGTATCATGTGTGAACGGGCTGTAAGAAGGGCCCATTCCAAATTTGAGAACTTACAGCCCGTAGCTAATAGATATTGTGAAACGCTATTTTTTTTCTACCAGTTTTGTACCTGTATCTGTTACTCATACCGTTCAGTTGAATATTGAAACCCGCTATTATTCTGTAAGTGGTCATATGTATTGAAAACTTACTTCGCTATTGGCCGCAGCAGGCCACCATGCCACCATGCCACCTATACCTCATTGGTTTAAATAAATAACTTGTTACGTCGTCATTAGCTAGATAAAATGACTTATTTTGTAAATGGTCAAATGTAACGACGTTGCCTAGCAACCCATTACAGTCAAACAGTTCGTAAACAGTGGTTTAGATGTCAAGATTTTGAATATAGAAAGGCATTATGGTAGTGAATTCTTCTGTTCGTAGACAAAACGAATAGTTTTCATGATATTGAAACCCGCTATAAATTGTTACCTCAGTAGTAGAAACCGTCTATATTCAGAGGTTTTTGAGAGATTCCTGAGAGTAATACCTGCGGTCTGCAGCGTCAATTTTACTTAATATAAAATAAATGAGTGGTGTCCATGGACACGGATAACACAGCCATAAAGTGAATTTAGATAACTTTCGACTTTCATTACCATTAAATAAATAAACATATCATATTATGGTGCATTATACATATCATAATGCACCATAAATTATGCCAGGTAACTGATAAAATTTATGAAAATGGCCACAACAAGCAAACTACTTACGTTGCTATTCTTACAATTAATTTAATACTTTTTAATAATTTAAATTTAAAAGGCGACAGACGGGCTGTTGTGTGATATGCAATAAAAGAAAATGAGTTTGAATTTGGAAACAATTTACCATTAATCCTTTAACAGGCTCTGATACTGCTGCTATGTATTGTAAGTAAACTAACCAACGCCTGAGTTCAATCTCTGCTGTTGGTATGTGATGATGAGAAGATAGAACACTTCATGAATTGCTAGGCCGAGATAAAACAAAGAATCGTCCTTAATGTGTTTCACTTCAAATGTATTAGCATGAGAGTTAAGTTGCTTGCCTATATTTGCATTGTGGCAATTCGTGTAAAGAATCGAATCGAATGCAAAGCCTTTGCGGACCAAATAATAATCGGGAGAAACCTTTGTTTTCAATACGATTTACATACCTAATCATAATACTCGTATTGTTGTCGCGACTTTGAGTAATGTTTTTTTGTATGGTAAAAAGTCTCAATGAATAATTTCAGTGAAGATAAAAAAAAATGCAAGTCGGATAAAAAAGTACATTAGTATTGTGTATTAAGTTTCTTGTAGGACCTAAATTGAGTTCAGAGAAAAACACTCAGGTCGTAGCGTCACAAAATAGCCCCCCAGAGAAATCAAATTGGCCCTAAAGTTAATACAGCCTTCATTAATTTCCAGCCTCAGGCTTTCAAACAGCAATTGCCTTTCTACTTATATTGTTGTCAATTTAACTATTTACTTTTGCTCTTAGTTTAAAAATCTCAAAGAATCGCAGTTGTTTTTAGATATGTAGGTAATAAATCAGTGTTTACTATAATGACTCGTTGTCAAACAATAGACCGATTGACTCATAAAGTTTTCGATACAACAACACCATTGTTATAACTGACAATTATATGCTTATAAAATCTTCACGGAGTCGCACAAATAAAAAAAATAAAAACATATTTGATTCGTGAATATATAAATTTCAGAGTATAAAAGCGTTTTTTAAAAAATCAAAATGATCCACGCACGGAGCGAGAAAATACCAATGTTCCGGGTCAGGATGTTATTTATTTACATAATTATACTGTAAAAGTCAGTTGATGAACGGACGTTTTATGGGCATGTTTGCGGGCGATAGGCTGACCCCCTCTCACTGCCATAGTCTCTCTCCATCATTATAATACCTTCAAGTTTGTCAAACGTGACATAAGATGAACTTATAACCTCTGGTGTTCTGCCTACCTCATAAGGGATACAGGCGTGAATGTATGTATGTATTTTTTTATATTATCTTACTGTTTCATACTAGAAAATTAGTCATAATGGATGAAAAAGTATTTATCAGTGAGATAAATGGGCTTAAGCTAGGTCGAATTCTTAAAGTAGGTACTGATAATTGGTTCCTAAGCCCTATAATAATTTCTAATTTATATAATTTTTTTTTTTTTGCAAGTTCTGCCCAAGAATATGCAATTAGTTTTAAACAGTGCTTAATTACTATCGTTCTTAAATACTGATTCTCCTTCATACAAATTTTATTGTCAATGAGGGTTTTTGTATATTATATCTACGTATTTGGCTTAGTTATTAATTTCAAGAATTCCTCCATGTCTTCATTGCTTTTGAACGCTATTTAAATCGCATTTCGACCAAGATAAAAAGATAATTCATATCATACTTTATGATTAATATATTTAAAGAGAGATAGCGGATAAAATCTTGCTCTGAATCTGAAACAATGCCTTCATAGAAAATATGTAAATATTTTTATGCATGATTAAGGGCATCGCATCTGTGTAGCCAAAAGAAATTTAACTGGCATTTTTTATTGTCTTTGTTTTAGTCGCAAATACTATCTTATACCTTAACGACTGCAAGGTGGCATACACACGAACTAATGATGTAATGGCCATAGTAAACTCTAAATGATTCATTCGACATAACTAACATCAGTTGTTCAAATAAGTTTCTCCGTATTTGACATTTTTATATTCGCTAACTACATAAAGATATTATACCAAGATCCGAGTCTGTTTAGAAAGGTTCCTCATCTAAACAAGCCCAGCTGAGAGTCGAACCTAGAACCTCGCACGCCGCTTCGGAACACTTGACTACTGCGCTACGGAGGCTCTCGTGGGCCTTAAACGGCCACTGCATAAAAGTTTACCTACAGTACCCGGAAATGGGCTGAAAATGCCATCGGAAACACTCAAATCGTGGTAATAATGACTTCTTAAACGTGCCTAAAATAACTTAACCAGCAATATCGGACAAATAAACCGTTATTGCGACTACTTGCCATTAAAGAAAAATATCCAAGGAAGAAAGTATAGAAGTAACACAAACTATAGAATCTTTCAAACAGGACGGGTCGATTCCACACTGGAATAAAACAGGCTATATATGAGATATTTTTGTTTTGAATATGACATCATTCCATTGTCCACCGCGTCTTCGAATAGTGGCATAAATCTAGGAGTTTCAATTTTCAACAGACTACAACAATCAACAGACAGATCCATTTTAATCCAACTTTTTAAGCCTAAATGAACCATATGGATATGATATTTTATTGTTTTTATTTTGAAGTCTCCAATATAAACTGATACCCTGAAAGTCGACATAACCCAGGCCATCACTCAGTTTCAGTAGAATTAATGCAGCGGTGTCATTAAAACTTGAACTTCCCGGATCCGTGCGAATGTGCGGCGGACATTTAAATCATGTTATATTCAAAACAAAATGGCATGAATGGGCCTTATAAAATAAAAAAGAATATCACACACATAGCCTATTTTATTCCATCTTGAAAACAACCCATCCTTATTAACAGACCCTTAAATAAATCAAAATAACCAAAACGTCAACTTACCACTAATCCAAAAAAACAACCGATACGGCCTTTAGCCGCACTAACGACACACTGAAATTATCAGTAAATAGGCATGGACGAGATTAAATATTTCATATAAATGAGAATTAATGAACTATTTACGAATGATTGCGCTTGGATAAAGAGTTCGTTTTATCTGATAATTGTCATTAAGTTTAGCCGATAATTTTCGTCTTATAGTAATTTGATAAGATAAGTGCATCGCATAGCTTACTGAATATCGCTGACATCGAGTACCTATCTAATTTAAGTAATTGTTCCTGTATGTATTAGCGAAATTTCTTGCATTAAATAGATTGGGGTAGAAACTATCATACAAAATACCAGTATTAGCCTCATATGTACGATATTACAGCTAATACAAAATATGTCATCAATTCAGTGCAATTATAGGAAGAACTAACAGACTTTTCCAGAACCTCGGAATGCACTATTAAATCTGTTTTAAGTAGTTAAGTACCTAGTTGATTTCTTTGAAGTGGCTGATTGACACTTACCACATGGTTGAATATTTTTATAGGTAAAAACTATGATTTTGGCATAATATTATGTATTCTGTGGTTTTGATAAAAAAGCGCAGTCAATCCACTCGTATAATACGCCTTTATGAAAATATTTTTACAGCAGCTATGAAGGCTTTTTGACTTTAATAGCACGATGACTGTAAATCATTTTACCAAAGCTAACAAATTTCTAATCGTAACGGCCTTGATGAGATTATATGGCATTGAAGTAATTTCTTAGTAATTCGAAATCTCTAAATTTTTGCAAAGACTAGAAAATGGAGCATTTTAATATGAACTACTTCTAAAGCCCACGTTAACGTTCGCCATGAAGAAGCTAATAATTAAAAAAAGTGTTATAAATACACCGTGCAATCAATTTCTACGCATGATTTCATTAATACGAGTAGAAGAAAACTGCCACCAGTAATTGTATTCTGAATTCAAACTGCCATTTTCGCGCGGTTTATCCTTATATTGATTCTGTTTTGTCTATTTTTAATTCAAGAGTATGTATTTTTCACGATACATATTCTTGAATTAAAGGCTTAAAACAATATTTATCGCATATAATTATTTCGTTCATCTCAACGTTTCGGTTACTTTAGAGACCCCGTGGGCAGTAGCTCGTGACTTTAGACCCGGTTTAAAGGAATAATTTAGTAAAAAAAACCTGTACAATCATGGTGTCAGACTTATAAAGTGCCGCAATAGTTTTTTAGTTTATTCAACATAAGCAAACAAACCTGCAATAAAACAAATCACTCACCTTTATAAGTTCAGTTTTTTTCCGACGCACATTTGCAAAAACATATTTGTATCATAAATTTTAAGAGTATCGTCATGATTTCAACATTAAACTGATGTTATATTTTTTTATTTAGGCACCTAATTAAATGTTTAATCAACTGAAATGTTAATTATGCATACTTATGTAGGTGTTCTTGTAAATATGCTATGTTCTTTAAAATACAGATGTAAACATAAATATTAACAGAATTTGTGATTAATATAGATACTCGTAATAAATCGAGAATATCGATGGTAGAAGTATTTCTTATGTGTAAACTCAGACACTATGACACAGACACAGACACGACTTCAAAAACTATGTAGAACCCTACCCAGATAAATAATTAATGTTCTTATTACATTCAATAGTATTCATTCATTTTTGGCAGAAATTCATTATACGGGGTAGTAATATGGACGGAATAGAAACATAAATAATATGGCGTTTTAAAAATATTTTAAAAAAATTTGTGGGTCGGTTTTTTTACGTTTAGAGTTGGTAATGTCGAATTGAACTTATTATCATCCTGTTATCATAAGGATTGAAGTCGAAGTCCGTGAACAAACATACAATCAATAATTTCATTAAATATAACTGAACTGAATTTGGTCAACAAGGAAAACCGGTGACATATTACATAGTTTCGTGACCTGCCTGCTAAACTTTATTTTATTGATACGACCGTATGAAGTTTGAATATTTAAAGAGATTCGTAACACTTTATGTAAGTAACTTTATGTTTATATGATACTTACAGTAAGTGCAAGCGACTAAATTGGAAGCTCGTTTTGGTATCTTATAGCAATATGAATACATAATTAACTTGGTTTTTTTATTGATTAAATTGACGGAACTGTAGTGCATTGGTCAATTGCTCGCCTGCTGAGAGGTCCTGAGCTCGAGTCCAAGCCGGGCTAATTAAGAAACGAACTTTTCTGAACTGCAATGCGAGCACAGAACTTTCTCGACTCGCATGTGTATTTTTCTCGACGAGTATTTTGTGGTAGACTTGATTAGCCCCAAAATCAACGTTTCCTTGACTGTCTTAGCTAAAACTACATTTCCGAATTAAGAACAATATGCCACTAGGCAGGCGGTTTAGAAATAACAGTACCTACCTATGGTAGTCAAACACGCTAAAGAGTGCCCATTACTTCATTTATTATCCATAAGTCACGAAACAACTCGATTTGGAATAGAGCTTCTTGAGTGGCATACAAAAGGTTCCACTGCGGTGTCAATACTCTCTATAGATCAATGCCTGCCACATAGCTGTTAGCCAACAGACGTTATTTCTGTTAGCTTACTACCTGCTATTCAGAATAATCTTTAGCAGCAGTCTCTACTCCCATACTCTACAATTCGCTCTTTTCTTGAAAAACCCACAATTCAATAATCTAAATATATTCTTCCCGAATCCACTTGTTTTCATCCTCGACAGCATAGCCAAATGGCATCAGGTGAGATGGACTTATAACACATCAAACTCCATCTAACCTGGTTTAATCGACGATTAAAATTACACGTTCCAGCAATTATTGAAAGGATGGGTGTGACTCTTTATAATGTCTACCTACTCCATATTGCGTTACCCAGTGTTTGCGCTTGGTGATCCAAATGTTAAAGGTTTTATTAGCACTCTCCTAAACACTAACATGCAACTTTGTAGCACTTTACATTAATGTTCGGATGCAATATTACTAGCCGTAGTTTTGCATACATTTATTTTGACATCAAACAAAAATATACATACATACATAACTTCACGCCTGTATCCCTTATGGGGTAGGCAGAACACCAGAGGTTATTAAACCATCTGATGTCACGTTTGACGATTTTTGAGCCATTATAATGATGGAGAGAGACTATTGCAGTGGCAGGGGGTCAGCCTATCGCCCACAAAAAATCTCCAATAAAACCTCTGTCCTTTAACTGACTTTTACAGTTTGCCCGGGAAGAGAAGCAGCTGGAACATTGTATGTTTTTCCTTCGCTCCCAGTCCAGCATGGAAACAAAAATATTTAAAGTCATATTTAAATATGAAAGAAAAAGAAATAATTTATATAACACAGGCAGCATAAACAACATAAACAATACATTTAAATGTGCGTAAATAATAAAAGAAATGCAAACACTTTTACCCATTGTTTTTTTTGTTATCCTCTTATTATCACCACAGGCCACTTTGAGAGCAGTGGCCCTTTGAGTAATTCAATAAAAACAACAGGATGTTTGGGATCCCATGAACGGAAGCCCTAACTGTTTTGTATTCATTTCGTATACAATCCAGTAAGATAGATATCGGAAGTGAATTACGAAGGTCGCAGTCTTTTAAATAAGTACACCGCTAACCATCCGTTAATTTGGTCATTACCAATACAGAATTTTTTTTGATGATACCAGAGACAAGTAAAATAGACTGACAACGTTAGAGGTGAGAGATGTCGCTAATGTAACAAATTGAATGTTTATCATAATTTTGTAAAAATAACATGCTAATTATCGTAAGATGGCGCTGTTTCCCACAAAGTACCATCCCCTTCATTTCCAAGTTCTTCCGATCGTTGAATGTTTAATCTCAAAATTTTTTAATTATTAATTCACTAGCTTTTGCCCGTGGCTTCGCTCGCGGTGAATTTATTGTTCTGAGAAAGATGATGATTTATAAGGACTTAAAACTATTCTTAATGCTCTTAATGAATCTAAAGGCTCCTTTAATCTATTCAGAAACACTTAAATTAACTTTTATCTATTAATTGAAAATTTTAAAATATGAATAAAACAACAAATATTGAGATTTACTTGTCTTTTTTTATTGAGTATTAAAGAAATTCAAAGAATACATTTACAATACACTGCTAGTTGAACTATTGAGCATAATTTGTAACACCTTAGCTTTCTGCTGACTAGATTTCTGTTTCAGCACTCTTAAGAAGGTCCTGATTTATTGTTGTCTTGCGAACAATTTTGTACCTACAATCCATTAACAATTTTGTGAAATGCCATTGGAAAATTTGAATTTAACTATTAATTCATGGGAGTTAGCAGGATTTGCTCTTTCATATTTCAACAATTTCTATTTAACTTTGAAGTTATCATCTTGATTTAAGTTTTTAGGACCTATTGGCTCAGAAAATCCTTTCAGTATCTTGACTATATTGTTCAACAGTTTTAACATACCTATTTTAAATACAAGGTCATACCAGAGAATCTTTTAAAACTGGTCATTATTCAGTAATTTTTTGTTGAAAGTATTTGTTAGAAAACCTTAACAACTAAGCATTTTCTTTCAAGTTGTATTAAATTTGGGTCATATATCAATTTAATAGAAACATGCACAAAATCAGTGAAATGATTATTTTACTAGTCTCTGAAAAACTAAATAAGTAGGCTTTTAAAGTTGCTGCTTATTTTAGCTTTTTGTATAATTTACAGTAACTTTTCATAATATTTGAAGTATAAAGATTTTTAGGTTATTTCATGGCGATGGATAACCTAAATTTTTAGAAACATGAAAAACTTTCTCAAAATCTGTTCAAAACCTTGCTATGGTATGAATAGTTTAATTATAAATAGGTACTATTACAACTTTTTGTAAAATAGCTTTAAATGCAATGTTTATGTATTCTTTTATTTTGACCAATTGTTTGAATGATAGAGTGAGTGAATACTGGAAATGCTATGCAAACATAAACATATGGGAGCCGATGTTGCCAAACGCACACAAATGAGTTGATTGTCTATACACTAACCCACACTACACCACGGAAAATCAACGTATTTGATTCGTTTCTATTTTATTTCTAAACAGCTTATCACGTTAGAAATCGTACCTTATGCTATTTAATTATTTAGGTGTTTTGAAGGGAATTCGGAAAATAAGTAGGGGACAATTTTGGTAAGATTTGGTAACACCGATTTTTGGATGCTTGCTTGCTTTTTTACTACTTCACTCACTCTTTGTTTGGGTGTGCTTCTGTTGTAACTGTTTAAGTGCCTTTTTTATTGCATTTGAGTTTCTTTCATAACGATTCTGCTCGTTTAATGGACTCTGAATCTTTGCCTGCCGTGACCCTAAAGATCATCTTAAGAGTAGCTAAAGATCATCTGCCTGCCTGATATACATATAGTTTTAACTATGATTTTAAAATATAAAAAGTCATGCATACTTTTCGATGCGGGATTTTCTAAATATCTTAATTTTCCATATATCCAGACACGAAAATGTATGCCAGTTTTTCTCATTTCTTTTTTCTATTCTCCAATGAATGAAGGTAAAAAAAGTCATACCAGGTCATAAATAGGTATAGGTATGTATAAAGAGACGCTCTTAGTCGGTGTTTTAGGGCTTATACACACGACACGGTTTTGCAATTGTATGGATTAGGCGACGCCGCTAATTCCTCCTCGAAACACCGCTGCTCTTGCAACGCCGTGGTGTCATCAGAGCAACATTAAGATAGTCGGGGCCTATAGGCAATGCTATCTTTAGGGCTCTTTATAACAAATATGCAAGGCACATGGTAAATGCTAAAACCGAATGCGATATTTTTTTTTTCTATTTTTGCGGGGCCCATAGGCAGCTACTTACTTTCTCTATAATATTTTACTTGTCCCGGATTCGGCAAGGGCGTCATGTTATAAATTATAACTCAGAATATGGACTGTTCATACACAATATTTGCATGTACCAGCCATGTAGTTACCTACATTCGCTCACTACAGAGCACTGGCCTCCTCCAAACTTGGAAAGGATTAGGGCATACTCCACACGCGCTGCACCAATGCGTGTTGTGTGGAGGTTGGGGCCAGTGAACAACCCTAGGTTAGAGATATGTTATAACCTCTAACCCACTATTACTTTCGCAGTATTGGGGACCAATGGCTTAACCGGCCATCCGAACCACGGAGGAGCTCAGAAATGAAAGTCACTGTGCTCACTGACTGTGGTCACGCATCCATGGCCCATCCATGGCAAGTTGCTTAACTTAGCTCGTGGCATAGAATATGGATCGAACATAGATCGAAATGTTGAATATAATCATATTATTATTTTACCTTATTCAGTCAAATAATATTTATATTATAAACTTTTCAATTTAATATTTTTATTTAATTCAATTATAATTATTAAAATATTATTGAATAGTGCCATCTAGTCGCTTTAGTCTGTATTAATTCAACTGTATCAATAACCTGCATCAACAGATGTTTTTCCTTGAATAAATTAGCTTGCCTAACGACATCTAGAAATAGCTTGCGTTTTTAACTTTTTCCGAGTCACGATTTCTTGTATGGAGATGATCAGTCTATTTTACTTACTTGTCTCTGATAATACTAAATCTGGTGATAGGTTTGGAAACATTTTTAGACGGGACATCTTTATTACCTAAACAACGTGATTATTATATTATTTTTGTAACTAATATAAGGTAGTGTTTTTCTATGAATAATGAGAGTAAGAAAATCATTTTAAATTTTTATTACACTATTACCTTCCTTGATTTGTTTAAAACTGCGTCTTCTGCGTCTATACAAAAGCGTCTGTATGATATAACATACGACACATTCGAGAAACCTGTACTTACGAGTCATTCTTACGAAGTCTGCAGCGGAATACCATCTCTCAGGTAAAATTGTATAAAGCCTCACCTAATCCTATGAGTTATAAAGTATTTTTTTTTAAAACAGGCGATACTGTTATAAAATAAGTTTTTGCACTCTTATAGCACTTAGGTACCTACGCGAAATACGCTTTTATAATTTAGTCTTTAAAACACTACTATTACAACAGGTTGGCATTTAATGTCCATTTTTAGGGTTCCATCAAAATACCGTTTACTTTGTTGTCCGTCCGTCTTAAAAACGCGAGGAGGAATAATTCCTATATCTTTTTTATTTTATTTTAGCTTAGTTCATCATTCAGCCTGGAGACGTCAGTGCTGGACATAGGCCTCCCCCAAGGTTATATATTTAGCTAAAATAAATAGATATGAATTTATATTTCTAAGTTATCGCAATCAAAAGATACGTCCACGTATATACAGGGTTAATTTTAATTAACGCATCGCCCCTGGCGGGTAGCCTCTCCACATCCATCCTAACAAAATTTGCTCTGCGACTTTTTACAAATGTTAATAAAAAACACAAAAAAATGTTTGCTCTTTACTCTACATTTTGTAAGAATTACCTGATATTATGAAGCGAAATTTTCCTGCACAAGGTGCTTGGCATACATATGCTCAGAGTAAATAGCGTTCGCCTCTAAACAGGGGCTATAAATATTTTTTGTATGGGAAAACTAAAATATTAAAAATTATTAATTTTAGAAAGTTGTAGAACAAGTTGTTGGGATTGATGTTGAGAGGCGGCCTGCAAGAGATGATGCGCTAATTAAAATTAACCCTTTTACTCCGTTTATTTATAACATACATATTTAATAATAAACTAACAACACAGTTTGCAAGGCAATCTAATTTTTTAACGTGTATACCGAAAACAAATTTGATAAGAAGTTTGAACTTAGAGTAGTACAAATAAAGTACAAAATTCAAATATTGGTATTTTATAGTTATATCTATTAAAGAGAAAAGAATCATTACAAATATTTAAGATTATTTAAAAACTTTGTCATAAAATTGGTACGGTTGGTAGTGGTACGGAACCTTCGGTACGCGACTCTGACCTGCACTTGACCAGTTTTTTCTTCCTCGTCTTATTAAGTAAACAATCTTGGCATGTCTTTTAATTGAAATAAAAGTGTTTTAAATGAAGAAATTACTGGATTTTAAAGGCTAAAAGCTGTTTTATATTCTTGTTTATTGTTTATATCTGTAGGCTCCTGGCCTTTATTATAAGGAGCGTTCATTCTCTTGGGCGAATAAGGTAAACAACGTGGTTTCATATGAACGTGTAATCATTTCACATTTGTGACAATTTTATATGGGACATTCCACCGCACACGTAATGATTTCCAAACAGCCACATTTATCAGGATTCTTTAATGCTTGTTATTTACTCTCTTATTCTTCATCGCAGTCCATCTCATTATCGTGGCTGTCATTAGTCACTAGCGCAACACTAGCGCTTGTGGTTCTGTCAGAGTGCGACTACATTATTGCCTGCCAGACACAGTCTTAACTTATTTTGAAAGTTTGTTTATTATATTAAATTGAGCAGGATTAGTACACTCAATTCAATTCAACTCAAATATTCTTTATTTCGTAAGTATTTAAATACATTTGAAATAAGTCAAACAATTTACAAATTGAACTGAATCTACCACCACTTTGGAAAGTCGATCTGTTCAGAAGAAGTGGCAAGAAACTCAACAGCAATCATGTTTTAAAAATAAGAAAAAAAAAATACACAATAACAATTTACAATAGTACACTTAAACGGTAGTAATATAAATATCATGCTTAACCACAGTTCTTGATAATTTAATTTAGAACATTAGAATTAAATTATGTAGTTATTGAAAAAATTTCATGTATTTTACAAATTGTTTGGAAACTGCTACTAATAATAAATATGATACTTTAGTCTAGTCTGTGATACATATATGACATTTGATTGAAAGGACACTTTATCGCGTATCATTTTATTTTAAATCTTTTAACAAAGACACATACCTGCCTATGTGCGCAAACCTTGTCATTAGCACAATTAATAACCTAACCTGTACATAAAAATTAATAATTAATTGTTTACAATAAAATGGCATTTGAATTATTTATCCATGAACCAAACAACTAGGCTTTAAAGCACTGACCCAGTTACCCGCTTTATTTATTTTTAGTAGACAGTGCCCTAAGAGGTTTGTAACTCCTACAGTTGAAAAAGCCTAACAATGTCTTAAGGCATGTATTTGGCAATGATATACTTCGCTCTACGTCACACGCGATGCCGTCACCTATAGTCAGTGGGACCCAAAATCAAGGACGAAAACAAGATAACATTTTATAATTAAGCAGATGAACAATACATTACATTATCAAATATAATAAAATACTGGGCCAGCTTAATGTTTAATGGGCCAAACCTCTTCTTCACTCAGGGGATAGACTCACGTCCCTGAAGTGGGCCAATAAAAGGTTCGATGGATGAACAGTTATGTTCAGTAAAAGTTCTTCCGTTTCCGAGATATTCGACATTTTAGAAATTTCAAAAATATTCCACCCTTCAACATTCTTATTGGTGCACATCTTATTGGTTCTTATTCTACAGATGAAGATTTTTTTTGTATCTGGTTTTTGGGTATTACCTACTCTTGGACAGACGTTCTGTCGAATGATGTTTTATTTTAAAATGAGTTAGACCTAATTTTTATACTTACTATTAAAATTGATTCTAAAATTATCTTTGTTACCTAACTCAGCTAAAACCATCCAAATCCGCTTGACCCTCTAATATTACCCTCGGTATGTGTCGTTGTGTCGCCGTGGTTACTGTGCATATCATACGATATCGCAGGACAAGCGACGTCCTTCGCGGTCATTTATTTCTCACGACTTCTTCTGTGCTTAACGTTAAAAAGTCGGTCCTGGGTGCTGTATACAGTATATACAGTAGATACTTGTATACAGTAGTTGGGTTTATCAGAAGCCATTTCGGCACCCTGAAAATTCTGACATCCACCAACCATCACTGGGCCAGCTTGTTGGATTATGGCCTAAAACCTTCTCGTCACCCAAAAGAGATACTCATAGCCCTACCATATTCATCATATGGAGTTGTGATTATACCCTCGGTTGGTCAGAGAAGACAGGTCCCAGTACCAGTTTTAAATACATTTGTGGACGGCCTAAAACCTTCTCGTCACCCAAAAGAGATAATCATAGCCCAACCATATTCATCATATGGAGTTGTGATTATACCCTCGGTTGGTCAGAGAAGACAGGTCCCAGTACCGGTTTTAAATACATTTGTGGACTGGTATTATAAATGGAAAAATCATCAGCCCAGTTGGGTTGTGTGGAACATTAATCGCAAAGACAAATTTATACTTTTTAAGGCACGATCTTACAAAAAGAAGTGTCATTAGAATATAGGAGAAAAATGTTGCTATAGTACAGTGAGCATCCAAAGTTGATGAGCACCTTAAAATTCGCTATTCACCATATTGTGCCTAAATAACGACTAATATTGACTTATGTTTTATTATTACAACTATAGAAGTTAATTTCTGTGAGTTCATCAACTTTTGATGCTATTTCCGAATTTGCGTAAAATAAACTAGTTTCTTTTATAAACTTGGCATTCAAGCTGTCATACATTTTTCTTAAATCAGGTGCAAAGTAAAAGTCCAAAACAAAATCAAGAAACCATCAAGTTTGCGCAAAGAAATATTTAAAAACGAGCTGCTCTAATTATCATAAAAATAGTAGGTAGTTTTATTTCGATACGACATATATCCAAGAGTACTACCCAAAAATAAGATATAAAAAAATTCATCTGTAGTCTTGACGCAAAAAAGAATGTCGAAGGATTGAATATTTTTTAATTACGAAAATGGCAAATATCTCGAAAACGGAAGGACTTTTACTGAACATAACCTCTACCCATAGGTACCATGTTATCAATTCATTACGCCACACCCTGTATATTATAATTGATTTGTCTTGTAATCGTTAATTTAGCAGAATTCAAAAACTAAGAAATGATCAAAGACCTACTTTAATACCAAACGCTCTCTCTATATTAGGTACCTAAAAGTAAATTAAGGACGGAGGCGACGACGCGGACAACGTAATTTTAATTAACTCGGTAGGCCTTACCAACAGGTACGAATTATACAACTTGTTTGCCTATAGAATTTTGGCAGTCGATAGAGATGTTCATTGGTTTAGTGTAGAAAAAAAAAAACGGACTTTAATTTTTGTACTTTTTAGTTCAATTTTGAAGTATTTTTTTTAAGAATAATTTTTTTTAACTTAAGTTGTACTGTAAACTAGTAAAATCCGTTATTATTAATATTTTTTATTATTTCGAAACTTATGTAAGTAAGGTACAATTAAGTCGGTTTTTTTATAGTAGGTTAAGGCTAGGTACTTAAAGGTTCCGCACATTGGAAGCGTAGGTAGATATATATTTTTCTTTCTTAGGTAGAAGGTTATTTTTATATTCTTTCGTTGGTTAAAATTCCCTACCTCAAAAACGATTGACCCACATTTGATGAAATTTGTGTTATTCCCTAAGTTGGACAGTACCTACCTAGTACAACAAAAATTACTTAAATCAAGCTTGTGGTTCCGGGGATATGCGGACATACGTAGATACACTTTTGAATTTTGGCAAATTTTTTCAGACGCTGAAATAGGCTGATATAAACGAAAACTGGGCAGTTCTAGAAATATTACATACATCGAATTGATTGAATTGACCTAAATTTTTTGAAGTCGGTTAAAAATAATATGATTTTGTTTAATTAAACTGTTAGCTCTTGGTCCAAGGTTAAGCTAAGATTAATTAATTAGGTACTATTTATGGTGCATATGATAAGAAGGATCAATTAAGAATATGAGAGAAAAGTGAGCCACCCCGCTTGTTGGTAGGTAGAAATTTTAAGTCCACCTGGTTAGCGAACACTATTCATACATATAAAGTCCGTCGGTTACGTAATACGGCCACTCCGGCGCTTATGTATTGGATTCCTAGATCGCTCGGATCTCTCTTTCAAAACATACTAATCGGTACAGTTTTAAGCTGATTAAAAACCGACAAGAAAACGTTAATTTAATAAACATAACGTTTTCATTAAATATAAGACTTCTTTGATCGGATTTTAAATATCTTATAACACGACATTTCGTTATCACCAGACTCATTATAAATTAATAACTCGCAACTACAATAGTATGTTTATTTACGACACATTCACTAGTACCGGTTAGTCAGAATATCAATCGATGAGTCGATCAAATTAGTGTTCGTAGAGAAAGCTGTAATACCGAAAATTGAGTCACTACAGTTTACTAATAAAAGGACCAGAAACTATAGTGTGAATGGTGAGTAACTCGAAAGATGTGTATTAAGAACAATGACAAGAGATATTCATAATCTATTCATATTATCAAACAAACTTCGTCTATCAGATCGCAATGAACTTCCGAATAGTTTCTTATAGTTTCATCGTTTCATATAATTCATTGAGTTCTGTGTAATTCGACTTCATAAGACGCAGAATTGTAAACCTTAAACTCAGGTAATCTTAAACTCAGGATCTGTGTTAAGAAGGGCGCGTCGGTAGTTATAGTAGGTATTCAACATTTGATATTTAGTCCCAATTTCACCGTGTAATAAAACGCGATCAATTCGAGTTGAACTCGGCGTACGCGTTAAAACGAGTTCCTGCTTCAATTTTTCTTCAGTCAGAGCCGAGATTTTTTAATCAAGGCTCAGAAGGAAATCGGTGAAATTGGGACTAAGTTAATTTGGCCCGTGTAGGGTCGGCTTAGAATAGCCCTACCACTCCTGGATAAGCCTGTCGTAAAAGGCGACTAATCTGAGAAACACCCGCTTGGTGGTAGAATCCTGTCAGGGTCCGACTGGCTATCGACGACCACGCTTTATATAAAATCTGCCGTCAAATATTACCGCCCCGGCGCGGCGGTGATGTGTTTCGGCAATATTTTATGAAGAGCCAGTTCTTTCCTAAGCCCGTCCTGTGTTTTCATCTTCGACCTAATGTAAACCATCAGGTGAGATTGAAGTCAAACGCGGTCTTAGTAATTACAATTATTTTTTATTTGATTAGTACGGTTTGTATCCCGGCTGCGTAAAAGTATATGTTACACTTTATGTTTGTTATATGAGTCATATTAACGAGCTTTTCTTATTTTGTAGTGAGACAATTATTTTGAAGGCTACGCAAATGCTCTTTATGAATTGAATGACTTTCTAATCACCTCGAAGGTAAACCTGTTTTGCAAATTTAATGGAGATTTTGTTTACCAATAACGTAAGGCCCCTTTGGTGTTTCCACAGGAATAAGTAAGTAGTGGCAAATAACGCACGTTACCACGATACTTGCCCTAATAGCTCTGATATTTACCGCTAACTCAGCCTATTTTTCTTATAAATAATGGTTCTTAATGGTATCTTTTTATAAAGGCAGTTAAAAATTTTACTTCAACTCTACTTTTTGAACGGAAGTTTTAAATTATTTCCAAGAAAAAAAGAAGGCGCTAAGTGATAGGTCCTATGTCCTGCATTATTTAGCATACTTTTTTATTGACCTTAGTAAGAGCTTATTTCTTTTACTTCCTGTTTAAGAAGGTATAATATATAGTCAATGGACAAATATCGATTTGATGACCCAGTCCTTAACCTGTGTAGGTACATCGTCGACTTCATTTCTACTTACCATCATCGATGTGATTGATTCAAATGCGTATTTATTCTAATTTTAATACAAGGACACAAAAAGAAATAAACATCTATTTCTAAGTTAAAAGTAACACGTAAGTATAAAGTAATACGTGATAAAAAAACCGTAAGGTTACCTATATTTAATACATTAAGTCGTGAAAACTACGAAAGTCAATTCTATACAACTATAATAAAAATACATTCAAAAATAACGCTAAACCTATTCTTTACTCTACAAAGGTAAGTTGGTTAAGCCGCAAAGTTCTAATTTAATAGCTGCTCGCTACGTGAATATAACTCAATATCAGAACTTCTGTATGCAGCATTAAACTTTAAGTAAACGCCGTAAAGTTTAATTTAGTCGTCACCTACTTCTTAGTTACTTCTACATCTTAGTGGTGGCTTTGAAACTGTAAACTGGGAGCAAGTTATGATTTGCCTACATTAAATGTCTTAAGTCTTTTTATAATTTAAATATAAGGTGTGTTTCATAAGTTTTTATAACATGTGAGGATACATGTGAGGATATGTAACTCTTTGACGCTTAAATAGCAAAATCGATAAGGCTCAAATTTTTATCACGGATAGAGCATAACCCATAATAAAACATAGGCTTATTTTATCCACTAGTTTATCCTGATACTCCCTCAAGAGTGGCTTTACACAGGCGCACTTACGGCAAAAAACGTAATTCACAAGTAGTTCTTTAAGAATGGAGTTACAAGTATCTTAAATAAGGAGAATGAAAGATGCGTTGTTTAAAAATTTCATTCAGATTTCATCCTTAATATTTTATCGCGCTGGTGATGAATGATGAAGGTTAAGTGTTTCTATAAAAAAATAACGGAGTTTGAGGTACAATAGGTAAAAAACGGCCTGTTTGTTAATTGTTGGTTTGATTCCTGCTGCGTGGAAATTTGTTGGAACTGTAAATATTAACATAATATACTAAATAAAACACTTTTGTAAATTATATAGGTATTACATTTCGGTATCCATACAAACTCCATGGGCACAAGTGACTGCATTTTATTTGCACTTTCTAGTCCCTACTGATTCTGACAAATATTTCTCTAAACAAAAATAACGCAACAATGTTACAAATAAATTAAGTGATTAAATTCATCAAAGCAGATACACAAGATGACGTCTTGCGGGATTCCTCTCGCCGATACACATCACTTAATACTCTTACATATTCACAACATACAATTAAAACTAATTGTGAACTTACTTCACCATGATAAAGAATGCAAAAAGAATGATAACGTCATTGTGATAATACTTGTTAGCGGAGGAAAAACGACACTTTTTAATTTGTGGCATTAAATGTTTTAAGGCCACAGATAGAGCACGCGAAACAAAACACGGCCGTAACACATCATTAAAGAAGTCATTATATTTGATGACATATTTAACATGAAGTGTTTAAGGCACGGAGGTTTAAGGCAAACTGGCAAATTTACTTTTTTGCGAAAAAAATTTGCCTATTTATGTATTAGAATTATGTGACTTTGTAAATCGTCACAGCATACTTTACTTGCCCTTCAAATCTCAGTGAAGACACTGTATATCAACATCAGAGTCCTAGGTCGTTGACTCTCCAATAATTATACACCATTTCCGAAAGACTTTTCCTTCTAAATCAAATATCAAGTTTAAAGTCAAAGTTGTGAATTCCGTATGTCACAAATATACACCTCCAGTTTTTGAATCATGTTCCAATTTTCCGCTACCAATTATTTTTAATCACTACATACGTATAATTAATTAATTAATATCTTCCGTGCTGCTTTATTTGGTAAATGGTTTGATTATAAAGTAGTTGCAATTTAATAAACAGTTCCTCATCACTATTACTGATAATAAGTTCTTGAATATATTTTTCCTGTACAATCTGTGATTACCCCATACACAATTGAGCCTTAATATATTATTGACCAAATCCCAGACAAAAAGAAGTGGCTTGTACAATTCAAGATAATGTTATTAGTGACAATAATCACATTACCCAATGTATATGTCATATTATAGGTATATAATACAGTTTCCTCGTCAGATCATTTTATCTGATTTAAGGAAAATCCAAACAGTAAATGAAAGACAAACACAATTCCCTGTATTTCCCCAGGGTTGAGGATTTGCGGAACAATTCGTATAAATATTACTCAGTAAGTCTAATTCGTTAAGAAATGTACGGATTTTGATGGTTTTGTCTGTTTTCAGTTCTTTTTTTTCGACAAAGTTGTTGAAGCAGTAGCTAAAATCTAGATAATTTTGCATAAGAAAGGTATGATAATTTTAAAAAGCTTTTGATATATTTGGAGTTTTTATGTAGGTACAAATCAAGAGTACATGTTGTTTGTTTAATAAGCGCTTTTTTACCATTACTACTACACAGTTACAAGCAATAAGTAAATAAAAACATCTCTTTTTTTATCAATTACTGAACTGTGAAATTCGACGTTCAATGGTTACGGAGAAAATCATTCACAACTATTATGAACACAAAATTAAGATTTCACAGATGGATGATGATTGTATGTTTTGCAACGACATAAAAATTAAATTAGTACCTAGATATAAGATCTACTTCAAAATTTCCTCATTTACTTGCCTGCAAAAATAAAAATAAAGTATCATGATTTTAAGAACGTTTCCACGTTATTTATATTAACTATCACAACTAAGAAGTTTTGAGCGTCACCATTACGAAGCTGTTTCAGGGCCTGTGGCTGAGAGTTAACCTGAGAGCTCTTTCCGAAACTGAAACATACTGGTATCCGGGTATGTCACAATAGATCGGTGTCGAAGAAATGAGCGTAAAACAGTCTGTACGCGAAGTCTTTTTTGAGCGCCTGACAAAGGTACTAATTAGTTCTTTGTCGGGTCTCAACAAAGTTCGAGCCTTTAACGGATGGTTTCTGCCCATTCTTTTGTACACCTTGTACTCAGATGGACTCAGGCCAAATTAGACGCGCTGGATTGGAAGGTCCGCATTACTATTACCCTCAGTCGTCAATAATGAGGCTGTATATCTCCCAGAAATGTGGAGGAAGAGGCCAACTTAGCGCCAAAACCTTGCAGAACCGGGACATATGTAGCCTCCGAGACTAATTTATGGCGAAGGCAGACGTAGGTATGCATAGAGAATTCGTATCGTGTGACAAATGAATCAGCCTACTCAATCTGTGCTTCGAAACATTGCAGACACCGGAGGTACTAAGCATTTCTGATCGTGAGACCGTATGGAAACAGAAAGAGCTGCACGGAAGGTTTTATAAAGCTCAACACGAGCCACACGTGGACCGTAAAGCCTCCGTGCATTGACTGCACTTCGGGGACGTCTTTGGAGAAACCGAAGGGTTTGTATTTGCGATACAGGATCAGGTTATCAAGACTAAGAACTACCGGGACTAACAACTTATGAGGGACGGCACAGTGGATGTATGTCGGGCATGCCGCTTACCTAGCGAGTTGTTCAGACTTGTTGTTTCGGGTTGTTCGGTTCTTGTTAACACTGAGTATGTGCATAGACACAACCAATCAGCCAAGTTTCTCTACCAAGAGCTCGCTCTGAAATACGGTGTCATCAATAAGAAACTGCCTCATTACCAGTACACGCCGGAGCCCGTTCTTGAAAACGGCAACGCCAAGCTCTACTGGAGAGTACTGGTCAGGGATCGGCCCATTAACACGGACAGGACTATTCTAGCGGACAAACCTGGTATCATGTTAATAGACCGATTATCGTCCAAGATGTTTTTGGTCGACATAACTATCCCGCATGACGAGAACCTCGCGAAGGCCGAGACGGAAAAGCAACGCAAGTACTTGGACCTTGCACACGAGGTGAACGAAATGTGGGAAGTTATGTCCACCAAAATCATCCCAGTTGTAATATACGCAAGGTTTGATACCAGCCGCACTGGTCAGACACCTTGAAAGGCCGGGATTCGGCGGTGGTTCGCTTTCAGCACGTATGCAAAAAGCGGCTTTGCTCGATGCTGCCCAAATCGTTTCCTTCTCTCTCGCCCAGATACCCGACTAACTGGTCCGATTGTCGGGTTTTTTCCGCCAAAAGACATGTTGATTTTAAGATACCCAATAAAAAATATTATTTAAGATGCAACTCTGTGATCTGTCTCACAACTATAATTAAATAATACGTACATAACCAATGTTATCAAACTTACGTTTAATACTGATAAACACACATTTGCTATTTATACAATGTGAAAAAAGAAGGTAGTACGTTACATACTAACAGTATAGTTTATTGAAAATCAATCGACATATTTTTATTTCATGGGAGAAAACCATTATTACGATTACTAGTGCAAGTTTTAAATATTTGTACAGCAATGTTTATTGTGTATCAGTAGACTATTTCGACGAAGAAAGTTGTAGATTGCTGTTTATTCTTTTTATTATTGTACACGGCACGATTATTCCTGTAAACGAAATTTGTATGATGAACGGGGATTAACGAAGCAATACCCATAATGATTTTGCTAAATCAGCTATCAAAAAAAATCACAAGATGTAATGTGGTCCGTGGATGTTTGAAATGGATTAATTCGAAAACTGCTACTATGGCTATTGCGGTCTTTTTCCATGCACCATTCTATATCATCTGTGTAAATTTTAAGGGTCTATCATGTTTCATGAGAAACAGCCAAGTGACAGACGGACGGAAAACGAAGTCTTATAAAAGGGTCCCGTTTTAACAGTTTGGTACGAAACCTTATAATAATAATAATAAGCCCCCCGAAATCCAACCTTTCGTCCGAGCTGAACACCGAGCTCACGTGAGGGGCGGACACGTGTACAATTGAAACTTACACGGCTAACAAGGCTATGGTAACCTTTTAAAGAGAACAATGAGTAGTGAACCTAAAAGATATAATTTACGGTCGCTTCCCGGGGGTCGCCGGGGCGTATCTGGAGCCAACGCTGGATACCTCAGCATGCGAACCGTTGGCGACGGGGGACTGAACAGGCGGGTTCCCCTCGAACAAAATATTACAGCCGATACCGACATACATCACTCATCGCCATCATCATCACCCAATAGTTTATTCCAATCACCCAGCTCATCGCGTCATTCCTTCTCATCGACATCTTGTCTTCGATCATCTTCATCTTCACCAATGTCTGTTGACGCTGTGCCTGAGGCATGCGCCACTAATCTTGCACCCGTCACAGGCACCATCCGTGCGCGTAAAAAATGGTCAGAATCAATGAACAGATTTATATGGCGCACATACCTAACAGTAACAAATCTTGAAACCAACAATAAAGGGTATTTGGACCCACTGCACAAACTTTTTACCGAAAAATTTCCCGAAATGGAGGCCACTAAACAAAGAGTAGGCTGTCAGAGACGTGCTATAGTCAATAATAAACTGCTTAAGCAAGAAGTATTAGACGAAATTAAATCCGACGTTACGAATTCCCTACAAAACGATACTAATCTCAACAATAGCCCAAATCATTTCATCTCAACTAATAATAAAAGAATGCACTGGTCAGATGAATTAAATGAATCAATTTTAAAAATATATTACGAAGTTACTGAACTAGAAACTAACTTAACTGCATATAGAACCAAACTGTACCAGAACTTTGTAAATAAATACCCCCATTTGTCTCACTTAAGTGAACAAAGAATTGCAGATCAACGTAGAGCCATTATCCATAATAAGTTACTCTCTCAGAATAAAGTAGCTCAAATCAAAAATTCTATCACGATAAATAACCATTCGGAAATACTCTCACATACAGAAACAGACTCCTCACAATATACACTAAACCCTATTGCCAACAATAATACCCAAAACGACAACGGAATAACCACCGCAAATTTCCAGGAAAATATTGAATTAACAGTCTCAAAAGAAATAAAGGATCAAGTGGATCGTTTATTTAGTAAAACTCTAGACACATTTAAAAACACTGACCCCACATCAAGACCTTCTATACCAAAACTGAAAACATCGCTTAAATTGAATAACATTATTAAATATATAAACAGCTCAATATTGCCTAACGTCATTTCCTTGGACTCAAACTTTGAAGCAGTACAACTTGCGATCTATTGCTCTGCACATTCGGCAGCAACTGTATGTGGAGCTAAGATTTATCAATTACAAACCCATAGACCTCAATCTAATAATGTCCCACCCTGGCAGAGACGTCTCCAAACCAGGATAGACGAACTCAGAACTCATATAGGTAAAGTCACTGAATACATTCGAGGCAATCATAGTCAGAAGCTAACAAAACATGTAGACAAAATCAAAGAAAAATATCTAGTACACTCCCGTCACGAAAATAATAACACAGAGCTTTCTCATTTTTTGGACACATTAAAACAAAAACTCAATACATTAGCCAGCCGCCTCCGACGTTATAAACAAACATCATTGAGAAAAATGCAAAACAATCTATTTAACAACAATGAAAGAGGATTTTATAGGAAACTCTGCTGCCAAAATCAAGCCGTACTGCCTTCGGATTCCTCGTTGCCCAACCAAAATGATTTAACTCAATTTTGGTCCAAAATTTGGGCTAATCCAGGTAGTCATAATGAATCGGAATGGATGCTTGAATATCAACAAAAACTATCTGGCCTACCAACTATGTCATTCGATAAAATTAATTTAGATCTCCTTAAAAGCATTATAGACAAAACACATAACTGGAAAGCTGCAGGGTCAGATAAAATCCAAAATTACTGGTATAAAAAACTCACCTACACTCACGAAATATTACTGCACCACATAAATAATTTTATTCAGCACCCTGAGACTTTACCATCCTACATCACCGAGGGTCAGATGTATATGATTTCTAAAGACCCATCCGATACCTCCAATCCATCAAAATACCGACCAATAACGTGCCTTCAAAACATCTATAAAATAATAACTGCATGTATCAGTGAGCTAATTACTAGACACACAGAGGAAAATAATATTTTAGCTGAAGAGCAAAAAGGATGCCGGAGACGAACCCAGGGCTGTAAGGAACAACTAATCATTGATAACGTGGTCTCTCGGCAAGCTTTCAAAAATAAGCGAAACATATATTCAATGTATATTGACTACCAGAAGGCGTTCGACTCAGTACCACACTCATGGCTTATCACAACCCTCGATTTCTACAAAATTCACCCTGCAATCGTCAAATTTCTCGAACATGCTATGGGAATTTGGCGTACTAGATTAAAAATTCATAACCACAATCTTACAGTAGAAACAGAACCTATTCATATAAGACGAGGTATTTACCAAGGAGATTCCCTTAGTCCACTGTGGTTTTGTTTAGCACTTAACCCATTATCATATTTATTGAACAATAGCAAGGCCGGTTTTCAAATCAAAAATAATAATAACAGTCATAAAATAACTCACTTGATGTATATGGATGACATCAAACTTTTTGGTTCCAATTTAAATGAAATAAATTCTCTCACCATCATAACCCAAACATTCTCCGATGATATTAAAATGAACTTTGGTATAGACAAATGTAAAATTCAGTGCATCCACAGAGGGAAAAATGAACAAATTTCATATAGCTTACCCAATCAACAACAAATAGACCCAATAAACCCAATAGAGGGATATAAATACTTAGGTTTTTACCAGACACAACACATACTTCAAAAACAAACAAAGCAAACACTGATCGATAAATTCAAAAATAGGCTCCATAAAATACTTAATTCACAACTCTGCTCCCGTAACATATTTAAATCAATAAACTCGTTTGCCATACCTATACTCACGTACTCCTTTGGAATAATTCACTGGTCTCAAACAGACCTCAAAAACCTGCAACGAACTATTAATGTCCTGCTTACTAAATATCGCAAACATCACCCCAGATCCTGTACACAGCGCATGACTTTACCTCGACATGAAGGAGGTAGAGGACTTATTGATCTACATAACCTTCACAATAGACAAATACTCACACTCCGAAAATATTTCTACAGTAAACATAACTCTCCTTTACACGCAGCTATTGTTAATTCCGACCTAAAATTCACTCCTCTTAATCTCAATGATTCCACTTACCACCCAAAACTTACAACCGTGGAAGAAAAATTACACCTATGGGCAGAAAAATCACTACACGGACGACACCGCGCCGATTTAACCAACACCGGCGTTGACAAGATTGCGTCAAACGCTTGGTTAAAGCGAGGCGAATTGTTCCCCGAAACGGAAGGGTTCATGGTAGCAATCCAGGACCAAATTATAGAGACGAAAAACTACCATAAATATATTATCCGAAACCAAAATATGCATTCAGACTCGTGCCGAAAGTGTCATAGCAGCCCTGAAACCATACAGCACATTACAGGTGCTTGTAGAGCAATAGCCCAAACCGACTATAAACATCGCCATGATCAAATAGCCGCTATCATCCATCAACATATAGCCCATCAATACAACCTCATAAAAGAAAAAGTCGCATACTACAAATACATCCCTCAGACTGTGATTGACACCGAGTCATATAAACTTTACTGGGACCGAACAATCCTTACGGATAAAACAATAGCATGTAATAGACCTGACATAACATTTCATGATAAGCCCAACAAAACAGTTTATTTAATCGATATAGCTGTCCCGAATACCCATAACCTTCAATCAACTCAAACTGAAAAAATTAGTAAATATACAGATTTATCCATAGAAATTAAGCGACAATGGCGAGTAGATGAAGTAAAAACCGTACCCATTGTTATCTCGGCCACAGGAGTTATACCCCAAACCTTACACACCTCGTTGAAACTACTTTCAATGCCTCATAACTCATACATTCTAGTTCAGAAAGCTGCCATAATGAATACATGCCGACTTGTCCGGAAATTTTTTTCACTTAGATAGTCTTTAACTTTATCTGCAATACTGTTTGGCCACAAGCTCGCAGTAGTGCAAAAACCACCCTGTAAAAAGGAGATTCTTTAGAAGAATATAAAAAGAATAATAATAATAATAATAATAAACCTTTATTTATAAAGTATTCAGAGTTACGTTTGGAGTTTTCCTAAGTTATTTCCGCGGCATATGTTGCAATGCTTATCGGCGCGCGTTCATATATTTTCCTGCGCGGGTCACCAGCGCTGTCAAGCGCTGGTAGGCACTTATAAGTTTCCAGCTTTCTTTCTGTATACGGCCTATGTTATGGTTCAAATAAGTTTTATATTAAAAACGCTGTCAAAGAAGATTTTTGTGATGCGAATGCCATTGAACTAGTTAACTAGATAAAAAACATCGTAGTAACCAAGGCTCAGTAATTGTGAAGTAGTAATAGTGACCTTACTAAAGCATAAAGAAGGGTGTTGAGGTTTATTTATTGTCGGAGAGAACTAGATTATCTTAAGGTTGCCCACTCTTATATGTTTTCCATATAAACTTCAGAGCATCCCATAGGTTCACTATTTGGTATCAAAAACTAAAAAGTAAGTATAAAATTATTGTTTTATCTCTTCTTTTTTTGGTCTTACTTTAGCTTTTTTCTAGTCTTCATAAAGGTAACATTTAATTAAATTATGATTATTAAATATCCATATTTTAACGGCAATTTTAAACGCAAGATTTGGCGTAAATAATTGGTAGTAGTTATAGGAAAATATTAACGTAATGGCAAAAATTATTTATCAGTTTTATTTTGGACATACATTAATTAATTTTATTAGACGAAAACTAGTTAAAAAAAAAAACTTTTTAAAAAACTTGCGTGCCTATTTCCGTAATTGTAGGTTTATCGTGCGTCTCACCAAACATGATAATTTGCGCGGGAAATCTGAATAAAATACCACGACTTTTTTCATTCTGTTTGATTATTCGAATTTATTCCTTAAAGAATTTATTTACTTACCTTCATTAAAATATAGTAAATACAGCAAAACTTTATATACTCTTACTGGGTCATTTTGGTCAACTGGTGAATTTCGGTTACGTAGCACAGACATACTGGGAACTTTGTATATTATAATAATGTAGAGATAAAAATATAGCTGCTACAATTTACGGAGTTTGTGGGTTTCTTTCGGCTAGTAATGCTTTTACCCAAATTTATTACAATTAGGGTGCTAGCAGAGGCACTTTTCTGTGTCAAATTAACTCCAAATTGGGTTTCCCAGTAGGTTAGTTTCAGAAAAATATAAGTTATAAGGTTAAACATTCAATTATTTTGTTTTCGTATTTTTATAAAATATTTACTAACCTTTTTTAGCTTGACATATTAAAAAATTATCTATAAATATAGAAGTACATAATATACATTCGATTTATGTATCAAAGCTGCATGTACCTAAATATTAATTATTAACTATAAAAAAATAGTGTAGAGATCTTTCGTTAATAAAAGGTTTCTTGATTAAGTGATAAGATACTAAATACCTTATATTAAAGCCTTAAGCTATCAAGAAATCCATAAATAGAACTAATTTACTTACCTTGTAAAAATATGTGAACTGAATTAAATAAACAACGTTAGCCGAAGAATAAGGTAATTTTTCTTCTCAGTTAACTTAAACCATAAATAATCTTATAAACACATTTTATGCTTCTTTATACCAAAGTTAAAACTAATTAAATTCACTTGTAATCACTCAACTTTAACACTGAACTACATAGCTCAACGGTCGTAAATTTCAGTTTTATTAGCACAAAACAGTTTAATATTCCTAAAACCACCCCATTATATGGGACATCCTTTTCTGGGTTGCATGTTTAGTAAACAATACTTGTTTACTTATTTCGCGGTTTGTAGAGTGAGTACTCAGTACGGAGTAGCGTGGTGTGCCGCTGTCGGAACTCTAATGCCGACTGCCTTGAAAGCCGGCGGGACATTCGTACCTATAGCTTCCTATACAATAGAACAGTTGTATTAGCAGTTAGTACACACGTCTAGCTATGCTAGGTACTTCCTAATTTTAAACGCCCTTTTAAGTAGCTCGTTTAAATGTTGGTTTTCGATTTTAATGACTCGTTAAGTTTTTGGTTGATTTGGTAAATTAACTTTTTTGATGTATTTCCGATGCAGTTTTAAGTCTAGTAGTAAGTGAAGAAGAGGTCGAAAATGATAGGAAGACGGGATTGGGAAGGAATAGGCTCTTCTTAAATGTTGCCGGAACACACCACCACTGGAGCGGTGATAAATATTATTTGGTGGCCAGTTAAAGAGTGGCCACAAGCCAGGCGGACCCTTATGCGCCCTACCACGAAACGGTAGCCGCTCGGATTAGTCGCCCTTTTACGACAGGGTTATCCAGGGACTAAAGCTAACCCTACGGGGCTAAAAAGTGAAGATGACTATTCAGTCCATTTGATTATGCTACAAAGACTATATTTCTGTTCCATGTAGTTACTAAATCAACAATTAGTGATCAATAGACAGACACATAAACAGTCACCCGTAGGCAAACGCATCATAATATATAATACACACTATGGATCTGGTCCGAAATAAAGATGTATTATTATTATTATAACTAAAACAATGTAGCTGACACTTTCGTTTCTCATCGCTCAAAAAGTCATCTGCAGTCTTCGTAGGAATGGCTTTGACCAAGAGACAAAAGAACGAAATAAACATTGCAATCAACCATTATTTCCCACCTTCTTTAAAAAAAAACTAGAACCAAGCAACAAATAAATACTTATTGAAGCTATGACTATTTTAAATGCCTTTATAAAAAACCAGTTCCATCGTATCTACGTAAGTAAGTCATTTCCCAGATAGATATAATTGTTGAATATAAATCAGAAAACACGTAATTAGAGATACCTATATTTTCCGGTACAGGTAAATCATTTTTAATTATTTGAACATATAAGTTATGTTCGCATGAGGGTTGCTCTATGCCTTATTTTTTTACATTTTGGTCAACAAATCATAAGACCTGACGTATGAGATTACGGATTCGATCTGCTGCATGATACACGTTTGTAAGAGCCGTAGATATTAGTATTAGTCATGAGTCTTTATGTCTTCCATTCATTATATGGCTTCCACATTACAGTGAATAGGTAGAGCTATGTGAAAAAATTACAAGAATAACATATCGTATTAAATTCTTACGATTCATAATATTTTAATCTGCCGCTAAATATCACCACTTCTGTGTTCCGGCAAGTTTATGAAGTGCAAGTTCCCAACTTCGTGTGTTGGCATCTTTGACCTCGTATTCACTTAGGTACTACCAGGTGAGTTTAAGGCATAACACGGGCTTGGTTTCTAACAAGAAAACAAATGGTTTACATAATGCAAACACAGCGGTCACGAGAAACTGGCCAAATTAAATAACTCCTGTTAAATAGTATATTTCATTACGAGTGCGGAAAGCCTGTCATTGCAAAGAGTTCCGACAAATGTCTACACGAGCCGAGGCGCAGCCGAAGGCGAGGGTTGACAGTCGGAACGAGTTGCAATGACGGTTCCGCACGTGTACTGAACGACTATTTTTAATACAGTTGCGAAAAAATTAAGCAATTTTATAAAATATACAAAATGGCGCCAGCCGTGAAAGATTATAAACAGAGATTTTTTTTGTTTGTTTACCCATTCTGGGTAGGCAAAGGGAACTATGCCCATACAGCCAAGTCGATTTTTTGTATTGACATGAAATAAAAATGAATTTAATGAGATAAAATGAAATGAAACCTAACCTAACTCATTGCATCAAATCATTATATCTGATATTGAAACAAATTAGTAGCTTCTTTTCAGAAATATTTGCATGAATCGTGAAAACTTCTATGATTTTTTTTTAAGTAAAAACTTCGTGGTTGATTTTTTCTTTTTAATAGACATTATTTTGACATTTGGGAACGAGAACGCACGAGTGCGGAAAAGGTAAAGAAAAAGCACGCGTGTGTAATAGCCCACATCCCGAACGCTAAACGTCCCTGCAATACGCCACTTTTTGAGCAACTGTATTAAAAAAGTCTTTTATCTAAGTATTGAACCGTGAAAACTAAAGACAGTGAATAATTCACATTTATTTTCATAGACCTTTTGAGATTTTATTACAATTATTCATTGGTGTAGATAAATATCGTTCTTAGTTGATAAGGCCGCCTATGTGCACTGTGCCTATAATATTGTTATCAACATTATTTGTAACTCGATGTGTACAATGAAGAATAAATTAATTAATTAATAATATCAGTATAATATTATAATTACTTGATCTGCTGGAAAAACATTTTTGCACACGTACTTTCAGTAAGTGTTACTTTTTGAGATTAGTTACTGCGCATTAAGTAATCCGTGATTTTGCGTTTAATAATAATCGATTATAAATTCGTTTGGTTAAAAAATGTGATTAAATTAAGTAGTTTTAAAGGCAATAATAATATCGTAAGGAAAGACTTTGCAATCAAAGTAACTTTAACAGCTCTTTAATAATTGCGAAAGAATTCTTACCTGTCGAGTTTTTTTTTTGGGTTTTTATTATTGTCATAACCAAAATCATTTCTAACGTTCTCATAATATTCTTAACAATATTTTTAACCAGATTTTTTTAAATATTTATTTTAATTGAAATTTTAACTCTACGTTTTGGTTTACCTACAGATTATTTCAAACAATTTTGTATGCGTAGAATTGCACCAAAACAGCATAAAAAATCAACTCAGAAACTAAAAACTAACGGATGGTTGTTCTCTATCTTTTAGATAGACCAACGTGTCGATGCTATCGTGCATTTTCGGTGCTTTACATTTTCACAAGGTAGCTTCCATATGAAATAATGAAGTAGATATATTAGAATCAATGCAATTATGGAATAATTGTAAGAAAGAAACCGTTTTAAAAGTTTAAAGTACAATCCTCAGAATTTAAATAATGAAGTAGATATATTAGAATCAATGCAATTATGGAATAATTGTAAGAAAGAAACCGTTTTAAAAGTTTAAAGTACAATCCTCAGAATTTTAAATCACAACGCTCTCAAAAATTTTTTTTAAGTCTTTGCGCCAGTTCAGCGTCGTCCAAAATCCAATAGTATTTGTTGTTTAAACATACTATCTTACCATTCTTGCCTATATTTCACTGCAGCACTTTAGTGCAGGTGAACTGACGACGGCCCGATGTCGCTAAACTAGCAATGAATGAAACTAATAGAATATTCATAGAGTTGTTAACAACTACAAAATGGAGGACACGACGACGACGTTTAAAAATTAATGTCTCTTGGAAATGGAACAGCTCTTCTTTAACAAAGATTGACGTGTTTGTTTCAATATGCGTACATAAAATAGTTAGAGGAATAAAAGTAATATTTAAAACTAGGTCTGGTCTGGGCGTAATACCTACCCCTTATTAGATATGTTTATTTGTTTTTTTTTGTCATTGGAGTATAGTCAATTTAAATAACATTAATAATAAAAAACAAATTGTCTGGTCTTTTCCGCCAAAAAGACGAGCGAGTACCTACCGTTTAATATGCCAAATAATAAAATAAACTTATACTATAATTTATTTAAATTAATAAAAGTCTTTACCAATTTTCAACAATATAAACGAATTTTTATGGGTTATGTTTATTTGCGTCAGTTGGGGCTACAATCGAAATGCACCTTGAGGTAAAATCCTTAAATCGTGCCACAAGTAATTGCGTGAAAAGTAATTAAACATCTACATCATTAAAAAATTTCACATTCTTAGTATCAGTAGGTAGCATTATTATAGGTATTAGTAATTTTCTTCAATGAAAATTTAAAATTTCGGTATTTTAAGAATGTTTGGGTAAACATTTCTGTGTATTTACGGAAGTAAGGTTGACGAGTAGCAACATTATACATTATTAATGAAAACCACATGTAAATATTTCATACAAACAATTTCATTTTCGTATTAATTGTATAGCAACCTTGGTATAAGCGTTGGATATAATTTCAGAATTATTATCGAGTGTAGCAGAGCGTACCTACGTAGTTATAATTCATTACAGTTTTTTTTTATACTCGAGTTAACGACTACAATAAAATTATCAGGTACATTTTTCAATATTACTATATTTGTGGATTTTCAACGACGTCAAATGAGATGGTTGCATATATTAATCCTTTGATAGATTTAAGGATAAGCGTTATGTGAAAAGGTTTACTATAAGATATCCCAATGCGAGTGATGGGATTCCCTGACTATAAATTGTTATTGTGTATTTTTAAAAGATGATTGCTGTTGAGTTTCTTGCCACTTCTTCTCAACAGATCGACTTTCCGAAATTTGTAAATTGTTTGACTTATTTCAAATGTATTTAAATACTTACGAAATAAAGAATATTTTGACTTTGACTTATTTGATAAATTAAAAAAAATACCAATATTGACTTAAAAAATATAATAGTAAAAACATCTACTCTGTTATTTACTATTACAACGACGCCTATTTCCTGAAGATTTTCCGCATTATAGTTTGCTACCTTTATTAAAAATACTACAACTACAGTGGTCAGAAAATACAGGTGCTGGCAGATCGTTTCACACCTAAGCGACTCATATCTACCAAAAAGGACTGTCGAAACGCTTTCACCTTTTGGTAGTGTTTAATAGTCAAAAATCGCCTCCCGCAACCCGCATCACGGCTTCAACTGATTCCCTAGAAATAACGATATAGGTAGTTATGGAAGTTATGTCTGCGTCTGATAGACCGGTGGTAAAAGGGAGTGGGTTCAATTTGATCAAAAAGAGCACCCGCGCACTCGCCAAAATGTATGTAGGTACTCTACCCAGTATTCACGTGAACAATATCTGAGAAAGTTCCAAGATGAATTCGGTAGATAAGGACTCGTTTTTTTTTTTTTAAGACTAATATATAAAATTATGAGTAAATATAAAGGACATGACCAAAAGCAGTCTCAAAATGTTGCACGTATGAAAACTAAATAATTATAGAAATTATTGGTTTCTTTTTTACAAGCTTTTCACGTCAGGAATTTGGTATTCGCATCCGGAATTATGATTTTGAGATAAAAAGTAAATTAACGATTGCTATATATACATTCCCGTATAATAAAGTCATGATTGACGTTTCGTTCTTCTCATTGTTTTTATTTGAACGAGTTACGTAAGTATGAGCTTGATGAACCTTTACACAAAAACAAGACAAAAATGATATTAGACTCATAAATAGCTTAATAATTAGTAATATCATAACGTAGGTGCTGTATATGTATTTATTTTATAGTACCGTTGTGAAATTATTTATTTTTGTGTTTCGTTTCACGCAGGTGCAACTGTCAAGATAGGTGTCATCTTCCACTGTCATCATCCATAAGCCGGCGCCTGCGGTAGCCGCCATTACTGTTTATTTGTCGATTAAGAATAGTCACCGCGATTAATCTCTCCACTTAAATAGTAATATTCCTAACGAAAATTCGTTAGTGTGATTGTTTTAAAAAACTAAGCGTGATTGATGTAACTTACGACAGAACGTTTTCAATTTAATTGTTTTATTACGCCAGTATGTTTTGTGTTGTGTGGAACTCTTGAGTCTACTGTACCTAATCAATCATGTCGATGCTTGATTCTGATCAACCAATGCCGGAGATAATGTGAAGCCGATGTGTCAATTGTTCACTTTTGATACCCAGAAATCACCCGGTATTCTTGTTCTAATATTTAATACACCTAATGACCACCTACATGAAAAGTCTGTTCATAGTTATGTGTTTTATACCTTTGTATACATTAGGTAGGTAACTTATTTATAGGTCCTATAGATCTGGGATAAATAGAAGTTAATAAAATATGATCTCTATCTGCCTGAAGTTGTTTTATTTCCATGTTGTCACATCAATTCTGTCATTTTATAAGTTGCGAGTAGTTACGACATAATGTCTAGGTTACCTCAGAATTTGTTGGATTACTTCAAATCTCGGGTACTTGTGTGAAAATTAACACTTTTATTGAATAGTTTATAAAACGTAGTCTATAATAAATAAAGATTTATTGTCATTCAACTTGAGACGGATTTCCATACATCATTGGTCATGATTCTTTAGTATTTTTTGTCGAAGGTAGCGTAGGCACTAGATCTGGCAGCCGTCATCCGTCATTTCATACAAGAATCCTAGATTGGGTATACGTAGTACGTAGCCGCTCTTACGGTACGGCTAGGCCCGACATAGCATCGATACCTACGTGTTTTGTGGCGTAAAGCAATATTATAGGTCATATATGACATAGGTATTATGCTAGTAGTATTTTTAATTTAAATATTCTATGACTTAATATTGAAATCCACAAAACATCAATTTTTTCGTTATTTTTTAACTATAGGCAGACTAAGGTCTTATGGATATTATGACTCATGTAGGATCAATTTAGCTGTAAAAAAGTTTTTCCTTAGAAAGAGTCTTGTTTGTTCGTAAAGATTCGTTATGCCGACCGAGCTCTTTAATCTGCAAGATAAATTGAAAACTAGTGGGAAGCAGGATTGGTAGTCTACATCTTTTAGAATGTTTATTCTCATTCAATATAAATAAATAAATAAATAAATATTTCTGACACTCACACAACATTAACTAGCCCAAATTAAGTTTCTTAAAGAACTTGTGTTATGGATACTAGTTAACTGATATACTTAAGAAATATATAAACATACATATTGAACAAATACATTTTTTTTATTAGAAAATAAACTTAAATAAACATATAAACGTCCATGACTTGACGACAAATATCTGTTGTGTTCATCACACACATATCCGTCGCCGCCGGGATTCGAACCCAGGACCTCTGGCATAGGAGGCAATGTACGTTACCCCTACACCAGCCGGTCGTCAAAAAATATAATTATGTAGTTACTTAAACCTTGAACGATATAAAAAAAAAAAACAATCTAAAACTAAAGGACATACAATATATAAATGGCAAGAGTCAAAAATGTTAATGAGTCCGCTGAGGCTAACATGGTTAGTATTTTTTGCCATGTTCGACTAAGTTGATCTGTAGTATACATTAAACTCTTGTACCTTTTCTGCTACCTAACAAGAATAAGTACCGCAGACTTAATATAAACCTAAACAACAAATGAACCTAACTATCTACAATTTGATTTATCAACTCAATCTCATTTATGTGGAAACGCACTAAATGTCTAAATGTAATACATATCAAACCAGTTTACGACAAAAGTCACCTAAATCCCTTTCACTAGTTCTAGTTTCTGCAAGTAGATCTCAAAGGGCACCAGATATTATGAAATAAACGTGAAGGTATGTTGTATAAACGTTTGATACCTGACTAAGCACTCAATGAAGATTGAGATTCCATTGTATTTTAGTACGCATTTGTTATGACGGTTTTGTGAATGGGATGATATGACGGCGGCATGATTTGTCTCGAGTATTGTGTGTATAGCCATTTTGATAATAAACGCGCTGATAAAAATATGAATCGACTGCTAATACAGCAACATAAATATACAAACAAATAATACAAGCCACAATACCACAGATATGCGTTCTATAGTAATATTTTGACGAGGCGCAATCTAACTCCAAAATAAGTAAAGTTTGTATTATACGGGCTAAATAAGGGATAGCAAACCTACTCGTACATCATTCTTGATTACAAGCAACCACTTTTATATTCTAGATGGTTTGAAAAGAGTTGAAAAGTTTTATTTATGTTATTATAGCCGAAAACAGGAATTAACGGTAAGCAGTATCCGGGCCCATATACACCATAATTTTTACAGGATTTTCGACCTTATTTTGAAATGAAAAAATGAAATTATTTTTTTTTACTGAGCGATAATAAAATGAATATGCTGGTACTTACCTATATATCTTACCAAAGAAAATAAAATTTAAATTTAGCTGGTGCCTAAAAAACAACCCTGAATAAACAGAAAAAAATATGATTGTGAAACAAACAAATTTCTTACTAACGTCATCCCATATAAAAGGTGGTCACTGGCCTGAATAGGTCCAGCTCGGATTTGTCTAAATATTTCATGCAAAGGCCGATAAAAAAAGACAAGTCAAGTAAAGTGTTACCATTATTAAATCTCATTATCCTATTCAGCAGACTTTACTTCACAATATAAATATACAAATAAATAATACAAGCCACAATACCACACGTGTGTTTTCTAGAGAAATATTTTCACGAGGCTCAATCCAGCTCCAAAATAAGCAAAGTTTTTATGATACGGGCACTAAATAAGGGATAGCAAACCTATATTCGATAGCCGAAAAAAAGAAATAACGGCAAGCAGTATCCGGGCCCTTTACTTAAAACAGCAGACTTTACTTAAACTTTCTACAATGTACAAAAAATAAAAAAATATATATATCAAAAAGGTTTGTACAGTATTTGTTGTGAGTTTCATTACCTCGCCTCGCTTCCAAATCCTTCAACGAGAACAGAACACTGCAATGATAATCCATCCTCGCGAGTCACGTTTTCTTAACCTTTTAGGTAAACTTAATATTTTGGACTGAATTTTCCTATAAGCATCTCTTGGATCCAATACATGACTGTCTTCTTATGTTGAATTATTAGCGGTAACATCGCGTGCGCATGCCGAAATGTTCTTTGACAAACTGGCACAGGTATATAACAGAATACCCCTAAGAAGTGTTGTATGGTCTCTGCAACACACAAAAAACTTACATAAGGGTTAAAAAGTTGGTATGTCAATTTAGATAATCATGCTAAGAGCATTTTAAAGTACAACAGAAACACATACCTATAGTCGAATTGAGAACCTCGTCTTTTTGAAGTCGGTTCATCTTGCAAAAGTTGTTGCGTTTATATTTTCACTAGCTGTAAGAGATGTTGTAGATTAGTTTAATTTTACAGTCACAATGAGTCATTCTAGTGTTACTTTACTGTTTGTTTGTATGTAGTAGGTACCCACCCACCACAGACCACCAAAGTATTGAACCAACGCTGCCTGTGCACTCGGATATCTCCACATACTCGTATAACCAAATATACTTAAGGCTTGGTATTCCTGCGAAAGTAGGCATTTAGCGCTGTCCCGGCCGCGCGTAAAATACTTCGCGCGAACGCCGCGACTGTGAACTCGCATGACCCCCCCAACGCCACGGTATAGAAATATAACTTTATTTTGACTTCAGAAATAAATTCTGTTTGAATTTTAGTAAGTAATAATTATGAATTTGTGTAATCAGGTTATAAAACAATATCGAAAGTAAAACTTATAAGTAGTAAATTTCCTTAGAATTATAATCCCTTAAAAATCCTTACTTCCTTACTTATATTATAAATGTGAAAGCGTGGATGTTTGTTACGCAATCACGCTAAAACTACTAGACGAATCATCATGAAACTTTGTACACGTATTCTGTGAGGTACTAGAAGTGCTATAGGATACTTTTTATCCCAGGATACTTTTTATCCCGAAATTATCGCGAGCGGAGCCGCGGGCACAGATAGTATGTAATATATAAAACAACCTTCCTATATTGAACCTGAGAAACATGTCTATGGAACAGGGGTCTTGATACCAATCTATTAGATTTGTTTGAGAAGTCATATCATATTTTTAGTTTTTATCTACATATTTGTCTCATGTTTATACAGGGTGTATTTTATATAATGACGAAAACTAAAATCCTCGAAAAGTTTTGCTAAAACTTATCTAATCTAAGATTTTTAATGTAATTGTTATCCGCCATGCAATGTTTGATTACGGACCCCGACATCATTTTAACTTGTATTATATGCAAAACAAACAAAATTGAATTTAATTAGATTTCACACGTTCAAACTGATTTAAACTCAATATGTCCCTTATTTTGGGTTCTTTATTTCAAAGATGTTTTGGAATAAAATAGCAAATAAAACTTTAAATGTAAAATATAATGAAAATCTTAAAGTTCTTCAAAATTTAATTGCCGAGTGCTTTTACCCAGCTGTAAATATGATTGTGGCTGAGGAGTCACTATGAACTCTACGGAATCTTTCTTTTCCATTTGTGACTCAGGTGTAGAAGGTGGTGGCAAGGCTGCGGAGTCTTTATAATTTTCATTTTCCTTGTCATCTTGTAACGATAATGTTCTTAGCATCATCCCACGTGCGTGTCTACTATCTATAATTTCCGGCAATAAACATTTATTGTAAAATTTAATCAACTTAGGCTCCATTTTTGATTTCCAAAAAATATCGTCCCTTTCGATACGTTTTGTAAATAGGGGCTCATTTTCTCCAGCCCAGATTCCGAGCAGACAATATCGTCTTTCAGTGACATGAAGCTGTCCCTGTATTTGATAGAACCAGTTAGCCGTTTTTTTTATTGTGCTGATGCAAGTCTTCTTATCATATTTTAATATTTGTATTTTGTTTTGCTGTATTGCATCTGTTAGTCCTTTCTTTGCTGCAGATAAAGGGCACTTGATTTCGACTAGCATATCATCGCCTATTAATCCGTCAGGTGTTGCTCCAATAAATGGATAAGTCTTGTCGATGAACAAACCGCAAGACATAATATTTACATTTTCTTGTATTTGTAGCTGTTGAAGTGCTTGCTTTTCGTTTTCAATTCCATATGTCACAGCAGCAACATGTGTCAATTTTTTTTGGTATAATATGTTTTTCACCAGGGGAGCAGTATTCAAACTATTTTTCCTTTTACATATTTGACCAAAAGAACTTGCGGTGATTAAATTTTTTCGTATTTCGAGCCATTCACTACTATCTCTTTGCAAAACTGTAGCTCTCTCAATAGCTTGCCTATCAGAAGTAAGTATTTTTAAATTCTTAAGAAAATCTTCTTTTGCTTCCTCTAATTCATGTTGTGACATATCTGGCGCTGAGCTCGCTGGGCCATAATCATGTTGCTTCTGATTAACATCTTTTAACTTCCTTATTTTTTTTACTGGATGCTCTAAATTAAATTTTCGTTTTTGTGCCCTCTTTCTTTCCACAATCTTAACCAAACCTTTAGGACTTTTATTTAAAAAAGCTTTCTGGATGGCTGATAGTGTGGATTTAGAGTTAAAAGAAAGAACAGCTGCTGAACACCTTCCTTGGTACCCTCCTTTCAGTGCAAAATTTATTCGCTTACCACCTATAAATTTGGCGATAACACTATTGAAACACTCAACAGTGTTTGTGTCAACATCTTCGACTAAACTGCGTGATTTTGCGGCAACGTTTGCAACAATCGCCTTTATTCTGAACATGAAAGTAGAGTTCTGGACCTTTTTTAGCTCTTCGTTGTCATTTCTATCTTTTGTACAGTGGTATTTTTGACACATTCTATGGTCGCCGAAAGCATGTGCAACACTGTTAATGATATCATTGTGAAGACTTGTTATTGCTACATTGCGAGGACTTTTAGAGGCTTTGTGATGTCTTATACACTGTACAATTGATTTTCTCAGCGTCATAATTTTGACGTTAGTGAGCATTTTACGGTGCGCTAGTATAAATTTTGTTTCGGTAGTTAAGTTACGAAGTTTTTTGCACAAGTTACGCAATATATGATTCCGGCATTCAATTTTTTCAACAGTCACATTTTCAGAGTTATACGGTCTCGTTTTAAGGATTGCAGCGTAAGTAGAAGCATCTCCGTCACCTATCATTCGCTCATATATGATTCCGTACATTGAGATCGACGCCTTGAAACCTTCTACAATTATTTCTGTCTCCATTGAGGTTGAAGAACCATTGTAATTCTTAAAGCATTTGTGTTTCTTTGGTGCCATATTATTGTGCTCAGCGCGAGCACAAACCAAGAAATATTTATTTTTTATTCCAATGTAAAGGACTTGACCTGTTCTTCTACCGATTATAGCTGCTGTGCCTGATGATGCTTTAAAGTTAGTACCGTAAGATCTAGCGCACCATGATCCGTCAACATAAACATCAATTACAGGGATGCCGTTTTTAGTTCGACCTTCTGCGATAGCGATATCCTTCTCCATTTGAGCTGCAGCTTCCATGGAAGCACTTGCTGTCTTTTGCCATTTTTCAAAAACTTCATCCTCTAATTTCAAATAGTATTTTGAACCGAATACTGGAATATCCATTGCTGAACATAGTTCTTCAAATTGAGAAAAGCCGATACCAGTAGCTACAATTCCAGTAGTGGCAGCTATATTTAGATTTACTTGATCTTTGTCATTTGGGTCCTCAGAGTTAATCAAGCAATTTTGTTTGCACATATTGCATTCGAAGCGATAAACTGATAAAAGTCCTCGTCGTTTTTCACTAATTAAGCGAAAGTTAGCTATTGTACAGTCAAATAGATTGTTATGACGAGCTTTTTCTTGTAACTCCTGTAAAATATAATTTATATCAATAATTCGTCGTCCGGAAATAGGTTGAAATTCATCTTCTTTGAGTTCATTCTCTACTATCAGGGGATTTTCTGTCTCTTCAGTGTCTCTGAAAAAGTGAAAGCATAATGTTGGGATAGTATAACATTTGTAAATTGAGTATTATTATATATTGTTAGGAGCTGTTAATAAAATGTGAACTTTGCAAATCTTAGGTATTATCATAGTAGTTACTATTTTTACACTTTAATAGATTGAGAATAAAGGACACTATTAACATAAAAACACAGGTTTTTTTCTCACAAACAACAGTCAAAAATTATGAGTAGAATATTTTTTTTTCTGCATAGAATCTAACTAAAAATTTTAAGAGAGCAATGATAAGATGTCACAAAGTGGTTTTCAATTAGAATAACAAACCTAGAGCAAAACAGGTAATGTAAAGCATTAAAAAACCGACTTCATTCACAATGATTTTACTTAGTGCAGTATGTAATTGAGCCATATGGTTGACTCACTTTTGCCCGCGACCTCACTCGCGTAGCGGCAATAGAAATACATCACCAGTAAAAATTGCTACTGTCTAGCTAGTACGGTTCATGTGATACAGCCTGGTGACAAACAGACAGACGGACAGCGGAGTCTTAGTAATAGAGCAATGGGGTCCCTTGTAAACTTTTGGGAACGGATCTTATTAATAGGATGAACTACTACATGTTCGCTTCGAGTTGCCCGTCGATGAATGTAACAAAATACTGGCACAGGGACATCAATGGTACCATCTATATAAATATGATAATTGTATTTTTACTGCAATACTTTTTATTATTGAAATCAAATTAAGATAGTAGCGGCCTTTTTCCAACATTTGTTTTATTTATTTATAATAAAATCGAAATTAAGTCATATTCAAAATAAAATATATTGTTTTAAAATAATACTAATAAGGCTGTCAAGGAACTCGAAACGGTGGCGAGGCGGGGAGGGTGTGAGCGGCCAACTCGAAGTTAACGAAGTAGTAAAACCTTTCATTTAAAGGTACAGTTCAGACCATTATTCCAAACTAAAATACATTACAAATGGATCACAATTATTTAAAAAAATGTTCAGTAATAGCTTGTATACCTAACAAGCACAACTTTCATCAAAATTTTGTATCAGCTCGAAATACCTCCTTACTCGTTTTCTACATTTTAGCATGCGTCTCTAAATTTCATACTATAATTATGTTATATTGAGTAACAAAATGATAGTATAGTAACGCCATCTATGATCATTGTTGTAAAACTGTTTGACATTTGTCTATAATCTATAATAAATAAATTAGTCATTGCAGAAAGTGCGTGTTTCAATAGGTTATGGGCTAATATCCTGATTTTCTTAAGTAAATTATTGTGTTACGGTTTAAGAAAAACGCTGAACTTTCGTGAATAATGGCTATGAACTATTTGCAAAGTGTTCCCAAACTGAAAGGAAGGGAAAACTATGATGAGTGGAGTTTCGCGGCAGAAAACTTGTTAGTGCTAGAGGGCATGATTCAGCACATTAAGCCAGCTGTGCCCGGCGCGGATATCAAGACTGCAGACGACGAAAGGACTAAGGCAAAGCTAATTTTAACCATAGATTCAGGACTATATGTTCATATCAAGGAAACAAAAACCTCGTTGGAACTGTGGACGAAACTGAAAAACATGTTCGCCGACTCTGACTTTTCAAGAAAAATCTCTTTGCTGCGACATTTAATTTCAATCAGGCAAGAAAGCTGTGATTCTATGACTCATTATGTTACGCAAGTTGTCGAGACAGCACAAAGATTAAAAGGAACCGGGTTCGCCATTACAGATGAATGGATTGGTTCGCTATTATTAGCAGGCTTGCCAGAAATGTATTCGCCAATGATCATGGCAATAGAACATTCAGGAATACAGATTACCACAGACTCGATAAAATCGAAACTAATCGATTTGGAAGTATCTTTTAACTTGGATACCGGTGGCGCTGCATTCGCTGCAAACAAAACGTATTCGAAGACACAGAACAACACAAAAACAAAATATTGCTATCAACAACAGTCAACAAAAATGGCTTCAAAACAGCCTTCGAAAAAAATGATTTCGTGTTTCAAATGTAAGGAAATCGGGCATTTTAGAAACCAATGTCCATTACTGCAGAAAACTAAAGAAACGAATGCCTTTAGTGTAGTATTCCTTAATGGACAATATAGTAAAAGCGAGTGGTACGTTGACTCCGGGGCAAGTGCGCACATGACATCGAATGAAAATTGGGTAGAAAACGCAAACTTTACGCCACATTTAACAGAAATTACGGTAGCCGACAGTACAAAGGTACCCGTGATGTGCTCCGGGGACGTGAAAATAACTACAGATCGCAACTACGACATTACAGTGAAAAATGTCTTGTGTATTCCTAAATTGTCAACAAACCTATTATCAGTGAGTGAGCTCATCAAAAACGGAAACAAAGTTGTGTTTGAGAGTAACAATTGCTACATTCGTAATATGAAGAATGAATTGGTAGCCACGGCACATTTGACCAATGGTGTTTACAAGTTGAATATAAAAACAACAGATTGTATGTTAGCCGCACCAGCATTGGCAAGTGCAGAATTGTGGCACAAGCGCTTGGCACATATCAATAGTAGCGACTTGAATAAAATGAGAAATGGCATTGTAGAAGGAGTGAACTTTTCTTCACCAAGTGACACAAAGAAGGAGAACTGTGTAACATGTTGCGAAGGCAAACAAACAAGGCTGCCATTTGCACATAGTGAACATACCAGCTCGGAGACACTTCAAATAGTCTATGCAGATGTTTGTGGGCCTATGGAGACTAAGTCTATAATTGGTTCACAATATTTTTTGCTCTTTGTGGATGACTACAGCAAAATGACATTCATTTATTTTCTCAAACACAAAAATGAAGTATTCCAAAAATTTAAGGAATTCAAAGCTATGGTAGAGAACCAACAGAATAAGAAGATTAAAGTACTGCGTACTGACAATGGAGGTGAATTTTGTAATGGTGTAATGGACAACTATTTGGCAAATGAAGGAATAATTCATCAAAAGACTACTGCATACGCCCCAGAACAGAATGGTGTTTGTGAAAGAGCCAACAGAACAGTAATAGAAAAGGGACGATGTTTGTTGTTTGAAGCAAAACTTGACAAGAAATTTTGGGCAGAAGCTGCGAATACAGCAGTCTACCTAAAAAATAGATCTGTTACATCTAGTTTAGTTAACAAAACACCTTATGAATTGTGGCATCAAAGAAAGCCTGACCTAAGTCACATTCGTCTATTTGGAAGCCCAGTTATGGTCCATGTTCCCAAAGAACAAAGGTTGAAATGGGATAAGAAAGCAAAACAGTTTATACTTGTTGGATTCTCCGAAAATGTTAAGGGATATCGTGTCTATGACCCGAAGAGAAATATTGTCACATTGAAAAGAGATATAATAGTGATGGAAGGAAAGCAAGGTATAGAAAATACAGAAGAAACCGCTATATGGATACAAAATGAAGAAAAGAACTTGACTCAAAGAGATGAGACTGAAAGAACACAAAGCGTGCAAGAATCTAGTATAGAGAGCAGAGATTCAGTGGGGGATATTAATATAAATGAATCTCTGGCTAGTCCAAGTTCTGACTCATCAGCTTATATGGATCCAGAGGACACTTGTATTGACACATCAATAGATACTGTCACATCAACAGATATTTCACAAGGTGAGATCAAAGATCTTGGAGTTGGTGAAATAGTTAGAAGTAAGAGAGAAAGAAGACCTCCAAACCACTATGGTTATTCAAACATGTGTACAGCCTGCAACAGAATAATGTATACCACCATCTGACGTCGCACGCACACGCGCGTTCATCCATACTCACTCACACCACGAAAGTCAACCAATCCAAGCATAATAAGTGGACGTGCTTACGCACACACGCACACTGTGAAAATACTTTACTTCTGCTGATTCATTAATTTGTTAAACTCGTTCTTAGCTACTCTCAAGTCTCACATGACGAGCTATATGGATGAATAGCAGGCAGACAAGATAATATGATGCTAATTTCACAACTTCAAGTCATAGCGTCCATGGCCTAGCGGTTTAAGTGTCTAGGAATGTGATCAGGACAGGTCAGGTATCGAATCCCACAAAAAACTGTGATTTCATATTCATTTTTAGAGATTGAAAGAAGAAATATATTACAACTTTTTTGATGTTTTTTATTAAGTTTGAATTTGAAGTAGGTAGCTATTATTAGCGTAACTATTCGAAATAACAACTATGCCTCATTTCTAAAGACAAAATAAGTGGAAGACCCCGATTATCTTTTATTGTGTTGCTAGATTTATTTTTAGCTTGTCATATCTTTAGAAAAAAAAAGTTAGATCTACCCTCTATTATTTAATATTGTGTAGTCGTGTTTCTAGATGGTTTGCATTCGTCGTTACTTGTTACTACTATCAGATTGTTGTGCCCAAATGAAATTAAAAATGAATTATCATTTAACATTGCTGCAGAGAGCTGAAATCATTGTTTCATTCAATCAATACTTTTCTATCAGGGGAATTGCACGTCGATTGATGATATTTGTAAGTTTTAAGTTAATTATTATTCTGACTTAATCCTTGTATTAAACGTGATCGTTATTTCTATGTTGATAATTTTATTTTCAGAGAAAAACAGTGCAACTATCTGTTCGTCGTTAAGAGGAACCGGGGGATATATCCATTTTTACCCACTCGTTCGACGGCCACCACATATGATGTGAGTTTGCAAACTGTGTGACGACATTTGAAAGCAAGCAACATATATTGTTACAGGTAAATAAAGAAGTATATAATCCGACGTTAGATATACAATATATTATAACTTAAAATGAATTAACTTTCTTATGCATGCAATATAATTTGTTTAAACTTCAAGAGAACTTAAGTTTATTTATTCATTTACAGGCTAGCAAAAGAGATATTGATGAACGAAAGCAATATTTGGAATTTGATTCGTCTAGCAATGTAGTTATTTTTACGGATAAACGACATTCAAGTTGGACAAAGATGGCCGTAAAATATTATGGAGGTGAAAATGCCAACGTTATGATGCTCGAAACACCCTACCTGTTAGTTTAAGCGGCCGCATTAAACGCCATCGAGAATTTGTGGGGTCAAATGATTTTAAATTGGGATTCATCACAAGTGAGGTCCAGAGCCAAATTAGAAGGGCGGGTTATTTCAACTTGGGAGATGATGAGAGGATCTGCCTTGTGCTGAAATTTAGTTGACAGTATGAGATCTCGGTTGCAGCAGGTCATAGACTCCGACGGCGCTCAAATTAGCTTTTAATAAAATAGTGAGGTAATAGTTGTCTTTTAAAAAGTAGATAATCCAGAGTGAATGATGTTATTGTTGATTAGCTTAGAAATAAGCTTAGCTTAGCTTATTTATAGTTTCTGGCTAATAACATGTTGATTCATATTTACAATGGAATTATTACTTCAATTATATAATAAGTTCATACGCCAAGTGACAGAAAAATTAAAGTGAGAACTGTCATTCAAATCTTTCAAATAACAACTATTACCTAAACTATCATTGTTTTTAAAATTAATCGTTTAATAAATTTGTGAAATAAAAATTCCTGGTCAGACGAAACATATTGTGAAATGCAAAAAATAAATAATTATCTGGAAAAGATTGTGTTGTTTTAATTAGTAGTTTTTACCTGCACCTTATTTTTCGATTGCTTGCACTATATTTAATTTATTGATTAATTAGAATATAAATATAATTAGAATATAGAACATAAACATTATATTTATATCATTTTAAATTATAATAAATTATTTAAATATTTCTTAATTTAAATGAATATATATTAAGGTTTATTGATGAATATATCTTCATTAAATTTGAACAAAAAAAAAGATATTGAAGATATATCTTTAAACATTATTATTTTAACAATCAATCAATAATTTAACAATAAAAAAGACATATTAATATAGCAACGGAGAAAAAAAAATGCAGACCTTTCAGAGTTCTATAATATAAAACAATAATCTGCACATTATACGGCTGACATAGGCTCGTCGAAGTACTGAAACTAAAGATCTATACATCCGTGTAGTTATATTATTTCTTGTTGTGTCACGATGTAGTTGGTTAGCTTAGTTAGAATTGATCTTTAGTTGTGTGCGTACGACTGGTGGTCAACGTTATTCTGAGTCTTCCGCACACATACAACGCGAATGCATATTGTATGTGTGCGTGCGTCTGGGGTGGTATACATTATTCTGTTGCAGAGTGTACATCAAATAACTTGCCTGGAGCCGAGGAGATTGACTTTTCAGAAGCGTTGAATGGACCTGAAGCTGAAAACTGGAAGCTGGCCATGCGTGAAGAGTTGCAGTCATTCGAGTACAACGATGCATGGGAGCTCGTTGATATACCAAGTGATACTAACATAGTGCAGTGCAAGTGGGTTTTAAATAAAAAAATTGATGTGAATGATAAAGTGAGATATAGGGCTAGACTTGTAGCCAAAGGCTTTTCACAACAACGAGGCATTGATTATGTAGACACATTTGCTCCTGTAGTGAAACATTCAACCTTAAGAATGTTATTTGCTCTGAGTGTACAGTGGGATATGGACATTACACATTTAGATGTGACAACAGCATTTCTTAATGGACACTTAAATGAAAATATTTTTATGTATCTTCCTGTGGGTTTTGAATGTACAGACAAAGGTAAAGTTTTAAAACTTAAGAAGGCTATATATGGATTGAAACAATCTTCTTTAATGTGGTATGAGAGAGTTAAAGATTGTTTATGTGAATTGGGTTTTAAAATGAGTTATAATGAACCATGTTTATTTACAAAATTTAGTGATAACATAAAAATAATTGTAGCTGTTTATGTCGATGATTTTTTGATATTTTCGACCTGTGTAAATACTACTGATAATGTGAAAGCTACATTAAGCTCAAAGTTTAGAATAAAAGATCTAGGCTGTGTAAAACGCTATTTAGGCATGAGAGTGAATGTAGATAGAAATTCAAATACTGTAACAATAGATCAAGAACATTATATAGAACAATTGTTGCATAGATTTAGTATGTATAATTGTAGACCTATGGATACTCCGATAGAATGCAAATTAAATCTTGAAAAAGCTGAAACATGTATAACAGATATTCCTTATCAAAGACTGATAGGTAGTCTTATGTATTTAGCTGTCTTGACTCGACCTGACATAGCATATACTGTAAGTTATCTAAGTCAATTTAATAATTGCTATAATGAAACTCACTATAGTCAAGCTAAAAGAGTGTTGAAGTATTTACAGAAAACTAAACATTATTGTTTGAAATATTGTAAAGATAATAATATAAAGTTAATGGGTTTTGTTGATGCTGATTGGGCGAGTGATACTTTGGACAGGAAATCATATACTGGTTTCTGCTTTGCTATGGCAGGTTCTGTTATATCTTGGCAGAGCAGAAAACAGAAAACAGTCTCTTTATCAAGTACAGAAGCTGAGTATGTAGCATTATCTGAGGCAGCAAGGGAAGCTATTTATTTGAGAAATTTGTTGTATGAATTGACAGGCAAATTGAACATTGTAAAGTTACATTGTGATAATCAAAGTGCAATGAAAGTAGCTAAAAATCATCAGTCTCTTAATAGGACTAAGCATATTGATGTGCGTTATCATTATGTTAAAAATGCAATAAAATCTAATTTAATTGATGTTCAATATGTGTCAACTCAAGAGATGCCAGCTGATCTTTTAACGAAAGGCTTACTGTCAACAAAACATTATAAATTTTTAAAATTGGTAGGTCTGGTTCCTAATTAAAGTTTCAGTTTGTTAATTAATTGTTATTACAAATGGTTGTTTTAGAAATATTTTGTTAAGTAGGGGTGTTATATTGAGTAACAAAATGATAGTATAGTAACGCCATCTATGATCATTGTTGTAAAACTGTTTGACATTTGTCTATAATCTATAATAAATAAATTAGTCATTGCAGAAAGTGCGTGTTTCAATAAATTATCCCGTCAAGTAAGCCCGTCGTATTTTTTAGTTAGATTCCATGCACAACAAAAACAAAAAAAAATATTTTTTTCCTTATCCAGTTCCTAAAAAAATTAGTTTTCGTCATCATCCTAAAAACACCCTGTATAAATGTTGTCGTACAAAATGTGATACTTACGTAAACGTTGCAATTTGTTGTGTCTCAACAGACTTCAATGTAGTAAAAGAGTTTTGGGACAAGTCAGCAATATTACTACTTGTTACAATATCCATGGGCCTGAAAACCAAGCACATGTTAATTATATTATAGTGAAAGTATAATTTTATTTTAATAAATCTAATTTAGAACACGTTTCTAACAAACTTACCCTTGATTCGTAAAAAATACAAGTTAATTTTCGATTTCTGATAATTCATTTCTTACTTACCTATTTTCAGTTGAATCCGCATCATTATTTATTGCAGGGTCTGCTTTTTGAGGTTGCCCCACTGACCTATGATAAAAAGTAAATGTAGTACGGTACCAACCTATAAGTACTGTTATTGACATAATATAAATCGTAGTAATCTTTAGTAGTTATACTGATATTTTTATACAATGGCAATATGGCCGTAATTTCAGGCATGATATTTTTATAAATTATCAATCAGAGTTTGAAATTGTAAACCAAATTATATAAATATTTACTTACTGCTTCCCATATCTTTGCAGTGCATTCCGTTTATTTATTATTGCTATGGCTCTGCACGACTTTTTTAGTTTACGTTGTTTATTGCCCATCTTAAATAACTTGTTAATTTAATTGTATTCGTCAAAAGCTGCTAGTTTGGTTCGCGAAACTGTCGGAGATAAAACTGACACAGGTCCGTCGTCCGTAACCGCCAGAGCGAGACTGGCCAAGCGTACCAGGCCTCTTTTTGTAGACAGTTTGAAGGTATTTTAACATAGTTATTAAGTTTATTATTTTATCTGCTCTAACTCTGCGAATTTGTCTATGAATATTTAAAGACTACAGTTAAGTACGAAAATTTTATTAAAAATATCAATATTTAAATCACACTATACAAAAAATGAAACAAAAGGAGGTAACTTTGGGATTTTATTCTATCGAGCGAAATTCTTTGCATCGTGTAACCGAATACGAATTTGACTAGACGAAATTCTTAATTAGTATATATATTTTTTTCACATTTTTAAACCCTACTTTCAAGGTCTGATATCATTTAAAAAAAAGTAAAAACGCGGCCTCTGTACTACCACCTCGCCTTAATGAATTTGTAAATATTGATCCCTAGAAGTGACTACGTACCTAAATATCTCGCTAGCTATTTCCCTGTTGTAGTTGTAAAAAGTTTTGGTGAAATAGTGAGAAAAAAGTATATGCAATACTTTCAGAGTTGAAATTTTTTACTCATGAGAGGTTTTCTGACAGCTCATTAAAAAAACAAAACTGTACAAAATTGGTACAAAAGGCTTCGATAGATGGCGCTTTACAAAAGGCGAAGGCGAAGAATTTATTCCACACTGCGTTTTTAAAAGTAAAATAAATTAATTGATGTCTGTACCATAAATTGAACGTATAAGTAACCATAGATGGTAGATACCACTTACCTACATTATAGTATACAGACTTAACGCCTTCGGCTTTTTAAAAGTGCCATCTATAGAGGTTTTTTGAACTAATTTTTATGAGCTGTCAGAAAACTCCCCATTTACCATAAAAAACCACAATCTGAGCTCAAACATCACCAAACCAAAATCATCAAAAAACAAAATCTAATACTCTATGGTCCGTCATACTTTTGCCAACCTCGGGCCTATGTTTGCGTTTTGTATAAGAAAACAGGAGGAGGAATATAAATCAATATATATAAAACTGTTCCGTTACTGACTGAGTGACTGAGGTACTGAGTGACTGAGTGACTGACAGACAACGTACAGCCGTAACTACTGGGCGTAGGGAGCTGAGGAACATACATTTTTTAGGGGATGTAGGGTTGCACTAAGGAAGGAATTCCCGAAATTCCCACGGGAACGGGAAATATAGGACTTTTTAGTTTGTATGAAAAATCTTATTCCTTGAGTGCACCGATGTGCAACTTGGTGTAAAGGTTTTTCAATGTGTGTCTGGTTGTGTTATGAAAGGAATTCCCGAAATTCCCACGGGAACGGGAAATATATGATCCCTTGAGTGCACGGATGTGATACTTTATATAAAGGTTCCTCAATAAGTGTCTGTATTATGGAAGGAATTCCCGAAATTCCCACGGAAAGGGGTTGGAGTTTTTAGTTTGTATGAAAAATCTTATTCTTTGAGTGTACGCATGTGACACTTGGCATGAAGGTTCTACAAAGAGTAGAACCTTCATGCCGAAAAAACTTCTCAAAATTCCCACGGGCACGGGAAATATATGATTTTTAGTTTGTATGAAAAAAACTTATTCCTTGAGCGCATGGGTGTGATACTTGGTATAAAGGTTTCTGAAATTTCCACGAGAAGGGTAGTTAAGCGCATACGAAGTTGCGGGATAAAGCTAGTATGTCAATATTCCTCCTCCCGTTTTCTTATACAAAACGCAAAAGTTAGAGTTTTAATAACTTAAAAGAGGCAAGGAACATAAAATTATAAGAAAATAAATGCAGATTTTTCCGTTTCCTAGTAAAACCATTTAAATAGGCACTTCTTTTTTAAATCCTTTATAGTTAAAAAACTGAAATGATATATCAAAAAAGTTTTTGTAGACACAGAATAAATATCATCAGTATACAGGGTGTAAAAAGACCACGACCTTTAACTTTAGGGTATGATTATACTACGTATACTGATTACGGAAAAGTAGTTTTTTTTCAAATCTGAGACCTTTTTTTTGGACATTTTTTAAATATTTTTTTTACATTTTTCATGCTTGGACACGAATAAATAAAGGTATTATCGAAGAATTTTAATGAAATTCGCAATTTTATTTTTTCAAAACTACCGGCAATGTATCGCGTACAAGTATTTTTGTCGAACCACGCGCGCTCCGCATACCATTGAATCCTGCGGGCTGAGCGCCCCTCCACAACCGTAGTATGCATGGCACCCCGCGCCCTTCCCGCGCCCCGCCCGGCCAGCGCGCGCGCCCAGCTGTGCCGCCGCGCCGCCGGCCGTCTCAAAGTTCAACGAACGAAACGTAGTGAACACTGAGCATCAACCACGATCATCCATGGCACTCAGCAGGGTAGCTCGTATGTTTTCAAAATTAGCATTTTGTTATGCCTCATCATGTGTCAAAGCCGTAGTTTACATTAATTTCATCAACGTATGACTACGGAAAAGCTACGGACAACAGCAGCTGATCAAAGCAGCTTAAAACGAAGTTATTTTTAGATAGATTATTTTTAGCTTACTTTGGGACCGTGCAGTCGGTGTGATTGTCTGGGGATTTATTTATTTATTATTATTTATTATCTACCTTAAGTACTGACACGCTTAAAGTACTGATCCGGTTTGAATAAAATTTTATACAGAGATAGACCTGACCCTAAGGATGGACATAGGCTACTTTTTATCTCGAAATTGTCGTCCCAAAGTTAGGTAAACATAGGTAATGTTGTAAAAGAATTTTAACTCATTCAAAACGACGACTGTGAAGTAGGTACCTACCTATCTGAGAAAATAATGACATTAACCTCTTGCTTTTTCGCCCAGTAAGGTAACTTAGCCAAAAAGCCATGCGTATTCTATCCACGTAACCTCAAAGTACCTTCCTACTTTCTGTACGCAACCCAAACACTTAAACTTTCAAAAACACAAACATTTAACTATAGCCGTTTCCCCCGTACGGGTTCTAAAGCCGATCCCAATGCCGAGATAAGATCAGATTAAAAGTATCTACCTAGGTACATATCATATTCATATGTGTAATCCTTAAAATTTAAGCTGCATCCTTTTAGCCACTTCAACGTAAAAGAATAATAAAAATCCATCGTCACAAAGTTTATCGTTTTTTATAGTGAAATAAGATGGTATTTTAAAGTACAAAACGGTATTAGTTAGGTATTATAGTACATGTATAGTTCAAAAACCCCGTAAGTATAACCTGATAACTAACATCCGTAGTTTGTACATTATTTAAAAAAAACACTCACTTGACACTAAAACGACAAATGAATGAGCCAATGAAAACACATCTTTATTAACCGACTTCAAAAAAGAAATCTATCCCGTAAGTGAGTTGTTTTATCAGTTTTTGTATTAAAATTTCTTAGCCTCGAACAGCTTCCAAACACATAGATACTTATGCCAAACATAAGTGTACCTATGTAGGTATGTTTGTCCATGCATATCTCGAAAATTATAAGTTTGAGTGTACCTATACCTAACATATTTTTAGTTGATTAGTTTTGGTTTAAATTCATCTTATTATGTACAGCAGTTTTTAAATTGAGATTAAAGTGTTTCTTAATCACAAGGCTCAAATCATAGTGTGTAAGTTATAAAATAATTTAATACAAAGTCGGTTTTTTAACGCTTTGCATTATTTTTTAAAGAATTACGTATGAAGTAAGGAACTTACCTATGTTGTGAAAGAACTGAATCAGTTATCTAACTAAAGATCCAGCATGACTGTCTTTACGTCCTTAAAAAGTACGTTCCATGACATACCTACTGAGGTACCTACCTATCACCTCGCGAATAGTCGGCGGCGGTTGAATACATAAAACTTAATTGCAACATAGTTCAAAGGGTAAACTAGCTACCTACACCAAACTAGTATCAATTAGTTGTACATAACATAACATGTGTCTCGTATTAGATACCTACCTGGCTATCGTAGTTTGTTTATCGCAATAATGCACTCATACAGGTATAACATTCTATTAATCACACATTAACCTCCAATCACCGTGATCATCACTGCTCCACAAAATAAAATACTGTTAAAATAGCTCTAACCGTCTTTAAAAAGAATAGGAAACGGAGAACTTAATCCTTTCTCAGAATATTAAATTTACTTGTTAATCTTATTTTGGTAGCCCGTGCCTCGCAAAAAACTTACGTTAGTACCTACATAGTAACTCAATGGCGCTCACTCACACTAGTTGAACACAAAACATAGTCACAAAACCACACAATAATCCAAAAGGACCTACATTTTCATTCTAACGATAACACTCTCAATCTGAACGCAAAACACTTAGCCGCTTCGCCACCTCCTTTTAAAACAGCGGAAAGCTAAAATCTATTTTCAAAAATAATTGTAATATAACAAAACAACTATTCTATCGATTATCTAGTAGGTACCTATCAATTCTCAACAAGAATCGTCGACTCAAAAGTCCGGAGCCGCTCAGCCGCTCGGCGGATGTCTTGCCGAGGTTTGTTTTCGTGCAATAGTCAACGAAATGCGTTCATACAACTTAGAACTTTAAACTATTATCTTTACATGCGTTTTAGATATTTACAAATGCTAGAACGAGTGACAACGTGAAGATTTTCTTTAGTGGAAGTGGTTGTCCAGTAGTGGGCTGCTTTCAGCTGATGATGATGACGTGAATCAAAGCATAATCAAATCATCGATAACTTCATACTTATTCGAAGGTTCTGTCTGTGTGAACTATGCATCCATAACCGCGCGCGAATCTGCTTGATCAGTCAGTCAGCCTGGTCAGCCAGTCCCTTGTTGGCCGCTGTGATTAAAGTAAAGTGTACCTATGTACTGCGTTTTTCTATCGTTTTCCGTTTATTAAGTAGGTATGTAGTTTGTTGTTGAGTAAATAGAAGAAATATCTTTTTTGCTACTTATACCTACCTACTTGGGCATTGAGACGAGAGGTGTGTAATACATGACATTTATGTTTTCACATTAAATTATTAGAATAGGTAGATACCTTAAAGCATTCGCGGCATTCCCACATGCTTCTCCTAAGCACATCAACATCATGCCATATTCCCGTGGGCTGTACACATATGAAGAAGGCATTTTTGATTAAACACAAAACAGGTATAAACAATTATAAAAGTAAAAACTTACACTAGATTATTAACAAAAATTAACACTAATTTACAAACACTTAAATAATAGAAATTAAACAAGAAACAAAAGAATTAACACGAATTACACGGCGCGGCGATAGCGTCACTTGTATGACAGCGCGGCAAACAAGGAACTGACTGACTGACCGAGGCCTACATTTTGCAGATTTTTAAAAATTTACTTTAACCCTTAATTTGACAACGACATTTTTTCAAGCAAGCATTATTTTGATACCTTTTAATCATCAAGGGTATGCTAAAAACTCCTAAAAAATTTAATCTTTTTCCATAGTTGGGAAAAGTCGTGTCCTGATAATACATCAAACTTAATTTGAGATTTATTTTAATATTAAAAATCACAAAATTCAGAACAAATTGGGCGACAAATTGTTTTCTTTTGGTAAAAAAATAAAGTTAGTATAAAATTAATATTTACCAAAAAGTAACATAAAAAATTATTTGGTATGGATCTAGTTAGAACTAGCAGTAAGATGGGTGGGTGAAGATGGAATCGAAACAATTGCAGATAATTATTTGTAGATATACCCCCTTATGCATAATGAAATGTAAAGTTAAAGGTTAGAAACGTAAAGTGTTTAGTTTAGAGCTAGCATATTTAAACAATGTTTAAACTAAAATAGGTTTATCGTGCGATTATGAGTAAGAGGGTAAGTGTTGTCAACATAAAATTTTATTTCCTACCCATATTTTGAGAGATTTTCATAAAAAGTAATCGTGAAAAATAAAACATAAAAACATTTATAGCACACACAGGTTTTTTGAAGATTGTGTCCGCTCCACCGTACAACGTCAAATTAAGGGTTAAAGAGCCGAAAGTCGAGCAAAGTAGTATTAGTACGTTAACATCAAACAACTCCGCTAAACACGCCGACAAGGCATCCGCCGAATTGTGGACTTTCGCGTCGACGACGACGACGACGCGGCGACGGCGAGCGAACGAAATGATAGGCATTAGGTATATTATTGTTTTAAATATTGAAAATAGATTTTAGTTTACTGCTGATTTTTAATGGAGGTGGTGGCGCGGCGGGGTAGTGCATGCGTTCGAAGTGAGTGTTATCGTGTAGTGATAAATTGTTTTAGTGTGTGTTGTGTTCTACTAGTGTGAGAGAATGTTTTGTGCGATGAATTGACTACGAAAATAAGGTAGGTTAACAAGTACATTTAAAGAATTAAAAATAAAAAGTATTTTTTAACAGTTTAGGTTGGTTCGAAGTTGAAGTATCGTTGTAGCCCAAGTAGCATAGGTAACATTCGTTGGAGTTGGAGGAGCACTAGTCGAGTGAACGAGAGTTCGCAAGTTCAAAGCACATCTTAGTCATAATAAGACTGTGGCACATCCGAGGCTAACCTAGCTCTTATTTCAGAATATTCATTTTTAGTGGCCTACTGAGGTTGTGAATGTGGTAATTTCTGACGTTCATTTAGTATAAGTATGCCACAGTGAATAAAATGTATTTATTGATTTCGATTTTATTATTTGATTAAATGACTTAAATTAATTTGGATGGAACTTGGGATATTTGTTAGTCTTTCCCGAAATAATTGCTGTAAAACTTTAAAGGTAGACTAGACACAACACATTTTTAATTGTTAAACGCTTTATTAACGGTAGGTAAGGTTAAGGTTTTTCGTTACATAAGGGGTTTACGAGATACCTTACCACCATAGCCACTGTATAATTTTTTTCAAATAATTAGGTAGTAGATGTTCCAAAGTAAAGTGCTTGAAGTAAATTAAACTTTTATCTTAACGCAATCGCTTATTAAAACGGCGCTAAGTGACTGAGTCCTGAAAAGAAATTAGAAAGTACCTACCTTTGTTTCGCTGGATCTTTACTTTGGTTTTCAGAAAAAAATCACAACATCATGCTTACCTACCTAGGTGCCTAAATTCATTCTCATGTATTAAAACTAAGTTGTATGATTAACAAAATGATGTATTTATTTGGAAAGCTGACAGCTGTTCTTACAAAACTTATTTAGCAATAGTTGTATCTTAAAAGCTAATTATAAGCTTACACATATTTAGTTGTATTTGCATGTTTTGCGATTTGTGTTAGTTTGAAACGTGAGATATTTCATTTTATTTACGTACCTGCCTACCTGACTATTTCAAGGCCATAATAGCTATTACATATTCTACTTGATTAATACATGTAAAATTTGATCTAAGGTAGGAAATTAAAATTATAAACGTAAAAGTTTGTTTGGATGGTGGTTTATTTGTTACTCTTCCATGCTGAAGTGACTAAACGGATTCAGTTGAAATTTTGATCTAAGGTAGGAAAAAGCCTAGAATAACCCGAAGGGTGCTTTATTTAGCACCAATGAAGCATTTTTTTTTATATCCCGATACTCCTACAGGATTTAGATAAACTAAACCCACGTTTGACCTCATGCTGACCTTGTGAAGATGACACGGTTTAGCTACACGGGCTTAGCAATGAGGCCTCCTTAATAATCATGCCAGAACACATGACCACTGGTGCGGTGACATTTGGTGGCATATTCATTATGAAGGTTGGCTGCTAGACAGGAGATCCCTGCATGGAACCTGCCACACAGGCAAATGGGCACTTGTTTTTTATTACTTTTGTTATGAAGTTGTAAGTGTTTATGTTGCAAATTTCCGTCGCATTCCCGTACATCAAGTAGGCACTTTGTAGTTACGTGGACAGAGTAGGTACTTATGGCTTTTTGGTTAGGTTACATAATTGGGCAAAAAGGCAAGAGGTACCTACATGACATTTTGTTTACGTCATTAAATCGTAGTTTTGAATGCGTTAAAATTATTTTACAACTTAGGTACCTTTAGAACCTTTGCTTAGACGGATTTAGAGAAAATGGGTCTTTTACAAAGTAATTTAAAACTTATTTCTAAAAAAAGGTAGGTAAGTATATCGTGAAGTGCGTAATAAAACGTTGTTGTTGAGTTGGATGACTTTCAATACCTACTCATTTGGTTTGTGCGTATAACACAACGAAGAAAGTACTTATGTACTTTTAAAACTAATTTAATAGTCGTTATTTATGCTAGTCTTCTATTCAAGGTTTTCAATAGGAATTATCGTCATATTTTGATAAAATGAATATTTAAATTAATATCGTGTTACTGGATATTTTATTTAATATGAATTGAAAAAGTTTGTGTTGCATAGGTAGGTAGGTACCTATTACCGAAATATTCGCGCACACAAAGAACTTCATAGTTACTTGAATAGAGTAGATACGTTTTTTTGGTAAAGATAGGTAATTAGGTAGGTAGAAGATACCCACCATCTTGGGCGTTAAGCCGAGAAGTGGGGTTGCATGACGACTATTTTCAAACTCAATAAACTTTAAAGGTTTTACACGTTATTAACTACCTAGGTAGAATATGCAAAATCAAGTGCTTCGACTTTTTCTCATTTTAACCGGCTCGATAATACCCGGGATTAAATGTAGTTGTAACTTCTTTTGAAGAAGGAAGAAATTTAACACAAATCTAGGATAAAGCGTGAACAACAATTAGATGTATAGTTTTATCCTGGTATTCCTACGGGATCGAAATAAACGCGGGTAAAATGTTTGACTCCGACCCAGACAATGGATAAGTACTTACTGCTACTACGTTAGGTGACTTGGCAACTTAAATGGAAGAGCGTCTGTTTGACAAATGGGTTCATGGCCCGTATATCAAAAACATTTTTTATTAATTGTGCTAAAAAATTAAAGAGTTCTTTTTACGTATTTTCACCGAATTCCTGTACACAAACAACCTACGTACCTACTTTGTAGTTATGTTTTAACAGATAAGTTTTTGGTAAAGATTGGACATTGAGATATGGATAACATTTTTTTTTCAAGATACTTTTTAAATTATACCTACCTACCTAACTTGACTTTTTTCGCAACATAAGAAGGTACCTAATTTTGGAACCTTTTATACCTTGTTTCCGATGATGGTGTGAAGATAGGTATAACGTGCGCGTGGCCATTTTTTTGATAAAAAAGGTGTGAATTTGATCTCCACACTGGATTCGGTATTTACGTTACTACACTATGAGTAAAATTTCGATAATTCGAATGAGATCTTATTTTAACAATAATCTATCTACCTACCTAGGTATCTAAAATGATTTCGTTTGTAGCTACTTTGACCAGCTGCTGTTGTCCGTAGTTTTCTAATCACGGTTTTCAATGGGAACGAGTTCAATACTCATACGTTGATGAAATTAATGTAAACCACGGCTTTGACACATGATGAGGCATGACCAAATGATTATTTTGTAACATACGAGAAACCCTGACTAGTGCAATGAACGACCGTGATGATGTTCGCTTCGTACGTTGTTTGAACTTTTTTCGCGCGCTCTGGCCAGCTGGGGCGCGGGAAGGGCGCGGGGTGCCATGCATACTACGGTTGTGGAGGGGCGCTCAGCCTGCCCGCACGATTCAATGGTTTCGGAGCGCGCGTGGTTCGACAAAAATACTTGTACGCGATACATTGCCGGAAGTTTTGAAAAAATAAAATTGCGAATTTCATTAAAATTCTTCGATAATACGTTTATTTATACGTGTCCAAGCATGAAAAATGTAAAAAAAATAATTAAAAAATGTCCAAAAAAAAGGTCTCAGATTTGAAAAAAAACTACTTTTCCGTAATCAGTATACGTAGTATAATCATACCCTAAAGTTAAAGGTCGCGGTCTTTTTACACCCTGTATATTTAATATCGCAGGACTTACCCAATACCCACTTGGTCTATTTTTTTTTTTCAGAAAACGTACAAACTTGATTTATTTCAGATCTGAGCTCTTTCGAAAATTGATGCTAAAACACACACATTGAAATTATTGTACTGTATCATAAAAATTGTTGAAATAGAAATCAATAGTCATCAACATTGAGTTAGGATTGAATCGACGACCATGTTTAAATATTTCGTTCTGTGTTGACAGTTTTACTCATGGATAGAAATAGTAGAGAGAAATAATTATGTTTTTAAAAAATGCAAAAAGAAACCGCAGTTGAAGATTCGAACCTAGGATTCTCGTCCGAACACCGTAACCAATAGACCACACGATCTACATTGACATTTTCGAAATAGTTGATTGGTTTCATACAGATGTCGTAGGTTCACACAGCAGACAGACCAACGTCAAACGTGGAAAGTCAACAAACGCTATCAAAAAAACGCGATCCGTTCACATGTGATAGGGTTGCCCGCCTTCAGCGTTTAAACTACATTTGCCTACTTTGTGTTTACTTCCATTTAGTTTTGTGACTGCAAATATACTTTTTTTATATAAATAAATAAAATACTTTGTACATTGAATAGGAAGTGTTCAACCAAAATTCGTTTTGTGTCAAAAAACCATGTTTACGTTTGAATAACAAATCGGTCTTATAAATACTTATAATACTAAGCCACCGAAAAATACTTGCGCCTCGACTGAGACGCACGAAAAGATGTATCATTAAATTTTAAAGTACAGACAATCCGCATATTAACGTAAAGCTCAATCAACAATTGTTTCGGTACGCAGACACTCGCGACTGGCCGCATGCCGAGATCGAGTCGCGTAGGTATACCTCGCGTTTCGGCCGTTTGTATGAAGTTGAATTACTGTAGATATCTGTACTGTGGTAAAAGGCTTTGATGTCGATGTATTTCAGGCATGACAAGGAAATTAATGATATAGGGAACGTGCAGGAACTATAACTAAATTGCCAAAAATGACACCATGCGGGCCGAAATGGAAACTTATCAGACCCTTCACCGTGCTTTCAAATATTTAAACATATCAATATCTTCAATCGCATTGTGTTTTAAGATGATAAAAGTAATAAATGGGGGTTTCGATCGTCGGTTCAAGTATATATTTATGCTGCAATGTATTGCTAGTAATTATATTTCGTAAATTTTAATTCTAGAGCAAGAGTACTAGTTTCAAATTTGAGACACCATTCAGCAGTACCGTCGTTGTGCACGTTCCCTATATTCTAAAAACAACACTGTAAACCCGTATTTTTTTCATTATCTTACTAAAAGATTTGAGTTGTTTAACAAATTGGTGTAATAATCATTGCTCGCGGTCTTACAGTTTAAGAACCATTGTTGCCCAAAAGAACCCTTTCCTCGCGATGACAAAATTTACCTAAATTTGTAAAACTATATCTGTTTAAGCTCAACGTCTTATAAGACCTCAATATTAGTGTTATTTTGAAGACAAAAGAATAAGTAGCTAACAGCAAAGAAAAAATCTGGCAAATAACTGGTTTCTTGTAATTTCCTAAGGAACAAACTTTATTTCTAACAGTATTTTAGGCATCTGGACGCTTTATTTTATGAAAAATAAGCGTTAGCCCATCTATTTTTTTGTTATGATGCAAAACATTGAAATTAAACAGCCGTTGTTGTACAAATTAGTATCGCTAGTAACAATATTTCCCAAGCTCGCAAACTGGGTTCTTAAAATAAAATATGTCAAAATATGAAAGTCATGGATCATTGAAATAAAGCAACAACTTACTTCTTTACTGGTCAAGACAACGGAAGACGGTGGCATTGATGGGTCTTGACTTCTTGAGTCTTGTACCCCTATCAAAGATAATGCAAAACAATGGAATTTCTTGGCTCGTGACGACATCGAGAAACGGAGGGCAATTTATTTTTTTGAATTAACCTCCGACACAGTTCTTCTCAAAACGATACTGATGGATCTATTTGAATGAAATAAAAAACTTAGTTTTGATAAAAGACCTACGCTAGATTAATAAAGAAGTACTTATTAAATAAAATTATACCCACGCAGCGGGTATAAGCGCAATTGCGCCATACCATACGAAATACCTTTTTATCTTGATTCGTTCATATAATCAGGCAAGGAACCAAGCCATACAACCTTAAACGTTAGTTTATTGATATCCCAAAGAATTTGTGCGAGGACATTGTTTTGTGCCCATTGTTTTGCGGAGTAGAAAATTGCAGAAAATAATGCTTGCTTTCGCTTTACGGACACCGTTATTTAAAGGTATTAGAGTGCGGCCGTTGCCGCGTTGCGGGAATGCGTTCCTGACAGCTCCTTATGTCCACTGAATAAAGTTTATTTCCGATTCGAAGGGGAAAAAAGCTATGATTTTGACAGCTGTCAGGAACGCAAACTCCCACCGGTCGCACTATTAACCGGTCAACTGTCCGTGGTAGCTATAGCTACCAAAAAAAAAATAGCCTGATACGTCCGTGGTAGCTATAGCTACCAATAAAATTTTCCCGCCCGTCCGTTACTATATGCTTATTTTTTAATTAACGAACGAACGTGCCGGTACGAAATTAATCTGAGCTCTAGTTTAGAACGTAAGTGACGTTCTGGTATTGTCAAATTTGTTGAGAAGCGTCAACAAACTTCAAAATTAATTTCAGAAATACGTAATTGAGTGCGACCCATGAAAAGTGTGTGCGTTTTGAGAAGTGCTTCAGTTTTTGTTGAATTTAAATATGTCGTAAGTATTTAATTTTTGTGTTTTATACATCAAAATGATCTATAACATAAATGTTTTCATATTTCAGTCATTTATTGTTAGATTAATCAATTTGTTTTAACAAAAAAGTCTTCCGAAAATTGATCGAAGCTAACCCAAAATAGTATTTAAAAAACCGTTGATACTTATCTCGATAAAAGGATATTTTTAGTGTAATGTTGGTTTTTTAGATCATATATTTAATAAATAAGCCAGTCTTTACATTTGTTGGAGGAAATACATTTAGATTTTTTAAATATATTAAAATGTTTCACACCATTCAACCAACTATGTTCGGCCATTTTGTAATATGAGACAAATAAATGTGGCTTCTCGTGAACCAAGTAGTTAAATTAATAAATTTTTCTTTGAACTATGTGTTGGTTATTTTTTTAAATAAATTATACTATTAGTGACATAAATTATTTAATGCCCCTTTAAAAAATAAAAAATTATATAAATTTATTTATTTCACTCAGATCTGGAGCTGATGAAATGGGAAAAGTCAAGAGTAAGTTTATTATGTGACATGACAGATAGACCTCACTCTAACGCCACGCTTTTTGACTCGAGGCGTGACTGAGATGACAACGACCAAGAAAATGACGCTACGAAATCAGACACAACCTTTCATCGAGCGTCGCCGAAGAGATAAGCAGGAGAACCAAAGTCACCAAGAATGCCCAATGCAAAGCTGAAGAGTACATAGCTCGCAAGACGGATGTGATCTGTTCTGTTCATTGAAATAAATAAATAAAAGACATCTTTTGGCCAAGACATCTTTTTTCTAATGTCATGTTGATTATTAATGTAATATAATGTGTATGTTAATATTTATTTAAATTAATTTGTAAGTAATTCAATTATTTTTTTATAACAAAATAACAATATTTGTATTCTCACATTGTAAATATTTAATTTAAATTTAATTTCATTTAAGAAAATTGTAAATAATGCAATAAAGTCGTTATAAAAAAATAACAATATTTTTATTTTTTAACAATGTAAATATTTAATTTTAATTATTTCAATTTAAGAAAATTGAAAATAATGCATTTTACTTAATCATATCAGTTAGTTAATAAAAAATAAACAAAATAATAGTTTTTTTTTTATTTCAAATTCCGTGAGTAGCCAGGTTTTAGTAGGCCAAATCGGCGGTATTTGAGTCTCGACAAAATTTCGAAACGACGGGGTATTCAATTAGCTGATTATTTGCAGTACATGACGTTCTTTAATATCAATTTTGGTATCAATGGAAAGCTAATTAAATTATCTACACTAACGTATGCAAAACTTTTAACATTATTTAAAAATATTCAAAGTTGTAGGCGTTAAAATCTGAAATTTATCAAATTTTTTGGAGTATTTCTAGTTTTACTGATAAATATTTATTTATTTTAAATACTAATTCTTAGCTTAGTTATTTTGTTTCTATATAATTAGATTCCCTATTAAATTGGCTTTTCTATAGTATTTTTCTTTTTAGATTTGCTAAATTAGTTAAGAAGATACAAGCTTTTTAATAAAGGTCCCAGCTTTGTTTGTTATATTTTGCAATCGCCGCGCGACCTCGGACGACAAGCTAGCGCGACCGCGGAGGGGCCGGACAGTTGACCGGTTAAACAGAATTACTACGTAACCCTTTTACACAAGACACTTTGTACAATAGAACGAAAATATATTTGGGACATTTTTGGCATGATTCAACAGCCAAAAATATGTTTCTTGAACGGACTGATTGATATGGGACTGTCACCGTCGCTTGTCAAGTCAATAACCTGCCAAGCCAAAATGCCAAATCTGTCATTTATTTAAGTTACCGCACGCAACTCCGTGTTTTGATTTTGATTTTTGGATCAGCTTTAATTCTTCCTGTAAATTAAAATATTATATTTATGCAACTTCCTTAAAAATTTACAATGGCAACCAAAGAAGTTAATCAGGCTCCAATTAAGGACTGTTTTGCCTGCAAAATAACCGGCACACTCGGATCTATTGGAATAGGAGCCTATCTTGCAAATTTTGCATTTAAAAATAAAACCTTAGTCGGTCGCATTACTTTTTCTACATTATCTTTAGGTAAGAAAACCTACTGTTCTAAACGAAGTTTGAAGTCTTTTATATTCACTTATCATGCATAAGTTCAAAACCAGATATAAAGGTTTTGAACTTATGCATGATAAGTGAATATAAAAGACTTCAAACTTCAGTAGTTTTTCAACCTTATTACATGATTCATACACCCAAAAAGCTTTTAACAGTCTGACACTGCTTAGTTTCGTGACCATAGTAACCAAGAACATTTTATGTGCTTTTACAAAAGTCTATTAGTATTACTTACTACTTAATACTAATAATTGCTATGAATTCCAATGAAGCATTATATCTATTTATCTTACTAATATTATAAATGTGAAAGTTTTGATGTATGGATAAGTGTATGGATGTCTGGATGATTATTCCTCATTCACGGCAGATAGGCTCAACGGATTTGGATGAAATTCAGTATAATGGTAGATTGGAATAGCACATAGGCTTTTTATAAGAAATTTCACCGTTAAAACCAACCATTATTATAATATCAACAGCATACTTTACTAGCAAGCTCTCCAAAGTAGTTAAATTAAATACTTTTATGGTTCAGAGTGACTTATACAAGGGGGTCTGTAATCTTAACATTGAAATCCAATTTTTTTTTTTTTTTTTTTATAAGTGACTAAACCCTCGTTTGACCTCAATCTCACCTGATGGTAAGTGACGATGAGGTCGAAGATGAAAGCACACGGGTTTAGGAAGGAACTGGCTCTTTATACAATATTGCCGGAACACATTACCGCCGGAGCGGTAACATTTGGCGGCAGACTGTATATAAAGGGTGGTCGCTAGCCAGGCGGACCCAGAAGGGATCCTACCACCAAGCGAAAAAATTAAAATAGTATTGTCTTAAGTTTTCACGATTCATAATTTAAATAAAACTACTACCCGTGGTCAGTCGCTCGTGACCACGGGGTCTGCAAAGACACCGAAACATCGAGTTAAAATGTAAAATATAAATTATATGCGATTAATCCGGTTAAAAAGTAGTTTTACTCCAATTAAAATAGTTTTTTAATTCATTTCTAAGCCATATTAAGTTCTTTTCATTCAGTTTCTGCATTAATTACAAGGTAACTTTTAACTGCATTCTATCTTTTTCAGCATTTGTCTCTCTTGGTATTGCTCGATACAAAGAAACATACCCTTTCAACAAGAAACAACTTGAAAATGTAAAATGATTTAGTGTTTAAACATTTGATATTAAGTGCAATGTTGTTAGATTTAAATAGTCTATAAACGTTTTTGTAAATATAATTGTTGTAAAAAATAAAATAGTTCTGTTTATAATTTACAAGTGTCCAATTTATTTATCATTGTTATATTTTAAACAAAGTGACTTAACTACTAACATATTTGTAACAGAACCATCAAAGCTAAGTGAACAAATACTCTGTATAAAAAAGCTACATAAATGGATTGTAAAAATAACCATGCAAAGCTAACAATTGAAGGACAGTAAGATTCAGGAAAAATGCAAGAGAGTAACCTCAAGAGATCCAGTCGTAGTTACTTATGATGGAGGTGACTCTTTTTTTCTTGTAGGTACAGAACCAAGGCTTACATGGCATTGTGAGCTGGATATTACCACAATGTTTGCCTACAATACTACGGCTCTTTTCCTATTTTTTGAACCATGTTTTGTATTATCATGCTTTCATATTATCGTAACTTAGCCCACATTCTGAGTGGGAAAATGTGTATAATGATTTAGTAACCCAGTCTCAACGGAATCCTTGGCAAAGCAGTCAAACATTGATTTCCCAGTTATTCCTGAATGGCCAGGCCTGAGTTATAATAATAATATTATTATTATTTATTATAAATATAATAATAATAATATTATTATTATTATTTATTGCCGCAGAACTTAAAAAATAAACATTTTAACAATATTTTCAGTGACAATGTGGGCGGCCCTATCGCTTAAAGTGATTTCTACCCAAAGGAAAAATATCACAAACTTAGGGCAAAGTATAAAAATAATAGGGCAAAGTATTTGAATTGATTGATAGAATACCTACAGACAATAATTACGACAAAATATATAACAAATATAATAATTTTATTAAATATTAATATTTGATATAAATAGTTAAATAAAAGTATAATTAATAAGTTATAATTAAAAGTAAAAGAATTAAATAAATTTATTTATTTATTTATTTCTCCCACAATAATATTTTACTTTATAATAATAAAGTAGTTATGTTAATGTTTTGTACATTGCTGAGAAGAAGAAGGTGCTTTATTTGGAGTATAGATGGGAATTTGGATCCAAGATGGAAGGGATTACTTTTGAGAGACTGAAGGCAACTCAAAGAGTTGGAGAGGATTCTGTTATCCAGCACAAACTCCAGAAGGGCAATGGACTCCCCAGTGAACACTGGTGGAGGGAGGAAATTTGAATGATAGCATATTCACTCTCTGCCTTAGGCTGCAATTATATTTTGATTAATTTAAATACTTACCTACCTATCTACATAATTATGGGTACTGCCCATAGCATTAATGTTAAATCCATGACAAGATTTTCAAATTGTAAAACAAAGTCGGCGTAAGAGTATCACAGCTTTGTGAAGTTTGCGAGTCTCTTGTAGGTATTAACATGCTTCATTCTAAGTAAGAAGTCAAAGGATAGATACTTATTGGAATAATTACCTACTAGCATCAGGAAATAAAAAGTGTTCATGGGCGGTTCTAATAACTAAACATTCCCGACTATTCTATCATAAAATAAAACCTTGTCTCTTCCTATGCCATTAATCTATCGTAAACACGCTCACAGGAAAATTATAATTTATTTCATTCCTGTACCATTTGACCACAACGCCATCTATTTAAACATGCTGGTAGCTCTTGCTCCTACTTATTACTTACATTCAGATTTGCAGCACGTAAAAGTTTCAAATGGCTTAATCCTTGGCGCACCATTTTAGAACTACGGCGCTAGAGGGCGTTGTTATAAAGTTTATAAAACCACAAGCTGTAAACTTCAACTTCACTTGCGTAAAGATTGACGATCTCCGTTATGCGGTGGTATAGAATATAGACGCTACTGCGCCAATCGTGAGGGCGCAGGTTCAATTCCCGCACGGAACAAAAAAATGGTTCCGTTACTGGGTGTTTATCTACCTACTTATTATGTGTATTTATTTTAGGTTCCCCGCTAGTTCCCTACATGGTATCCCATATCACAAGCTATGCTTACAGTTTGGTGTCTGGGGATTTTATTTTTATAATATAGGATACGTTCCAGACTGTGCGCTACTTGTATTAAGTTCGATCATTGGGTCGATGTAATGTTCAAATAATGACAAAAATCCAACTTCTCCCAACCCCTGAAAATAACAATTTCCTACATAAAAGTTTTAAAAGCCATGCAGTATCGATTAAAGAAAGGAATAGGTACTTTGGAGTGAGGAATGCTAAGAATTTCTTCAACAAATACTGTTTAACTAGCTGTTGCCCGCGTGAACATAGGCTATTGCAGTTGGATAAATTGACGACCGGCTGGTGTAGCGGTAACATACATTGCCTTCTATGCCAGAGGTCCTGGGTTCGAATCCCGGCGGCGGCGGATATTTGTGTGAAGAACACAATATATATTAGCCGTCAATTCGTGGATGTTTATATGTTTATTCTATTAAAAAATATGTATTTATTCAATATGTATGTTTATAAATTTCTTAAGTAAGTATATCAGTTATCTAGTATCCATAACACAAGTTCTATAAGAAACTTAATTTGGGCCAGATAATGTTGTGTGAGTGTCAGACATATTTATTTATTATTATTATTATTATAAACAAGAATAAGTAGGTACTATATCCTCCTTAAAGATCAAACTTAGGTACTCTATTCAAAATTTTCTCAAAATCGATTCAGTAGTTTAGCTGTGAAAGCCTCAAGTACTGATAGATATCTAGACAGACAGAGTTACCTACTTCAAAAACTGTAATATCATATCTGTGCTTTGCAGGTTCACCCGGGTTTTGTAGAAAAAATCTACAAAAATAACTTCAGTAAAAATAAAACAGAAATACCTACGAAAGACATACCCAGTAAAAGTACTGGGGGCTTATACGTCATGTGGTTTTGTATTATAGTGCGATTGGTTGGAGTTTGCGTTCCTGACAGCTGACAAAATCATAGGACATAAGGAGCTGTCAGGAACGCATTCTCGCAACGGCCGCACTCTAATACCTGTCTTTAGGCAAAACTCGAGCTTAGTCACCGATTTAATAAAAGTAGTTTCTACCTACCATGTACTTTTTATTTTTGGGAATCACTGTTTTACCAATTTCTGGACCAGTCAAAAACCATTGTAGTACCCAAATAGGGAAAAACAGGGTAATACCGGTCACTTAAGGCAAAATGATCATACTTACATCTAATAGTAATCAATATTTATTCACCAAAATAATTTGAAACACAAACATAGGTAAATAATTCTTTTCAAATGGCAATTTTCTTGACATCACTAGTTTAATTATTTTTGGTACAAATAAAAAATAAAAAAAAATGCTTTGACCGGCATTTCACGCAACGATGGGTAATTCCGGTTGGGCTTCGGTTAATGCCGGTCTAGCCTAATATTACCACTGCTGGACATAGGCTTCCTCCAATGCAAGAGAAAGGTGTCCCACCCTTCTCCTTGTTAACTTCTTTATTTTGTTCTGTTCCTTTTCGAATATTTCTTTTCGGAGACTTGCATTAATATAGTTGTTGCAGAAACAATGCAAGAATCTGAAAAAAGGAAGCTTCTTCGGAGTTAGTATTGACCAGCTATAGTCTCTATCAATTTACCGGTATAACCCAACATCGTATTTTTCTCACAAACATTTTTTTACTAAAAAACGCATTGTTTTTTCTCAAAAATTTTATTTTGTTTTGATAATAAATATTAAAGCTACATATTTAAATTATCCAATCATTAAAATACAGTGAAAATATCAATTCACCTCTTAATTACGAAGGTCGAAAAATTATAGAGCGTTCTCGACGCTAGCGGGCGCTTGAGAGATTTGTCGCGGTTTCATACAAACTCAATACTTTCTATCGTGTCGCGGAAATCGCTGCCCGTGCCGCTGTCGCAGTCGTCCAGTTTACAATTATAGTTTACAGTTTACAAATACTTACAATTCATGTTTCTTTCAGATGTAATATATGTTATTGTTAATTTTCTGTCTTTTCTCATAAATAAAAAATATAACTTGTTCACCCACACAACAAAAGATTACACTATGCCGAGATCGAACCTGCGACCGGTGGCGTGTGAATCAGATTATATCAGATTCGACGAGAAAAGAATTTAACTGGTGAGCGTAGTAAAGATTTTATGGCAGCACATTGTTTTGTTATAATAACAATAACAAAATGTATACACAATTTTATATCTGGTTAGGTAATAACATAGATTTTTCTATGGAGATTCGAGAACCCAACTTCAAACCTCACAATTCGAAAGTTTTCTTGTTTTCTTCAATATCGGTCATATATTGACGTGAATACGATTTTTGAATAGAACTTTCATTGAAAACTGTTCTGATATTCGAAATACGTTTGACTTGCACGCAATCCTCAGGTAATTTTGTTTCAAATAACTTTTGCAAATAAAACCTGAGGATTGATAAGTAGTCATTTTTTGTTTAGAAGTTTTTATACATGTGTTTTGTTCTAGTGACAGCATTAGGACTGCGTGTCGATATGCAGATCTGAGTCGGGCTTTTCAGACTAAACCTATAAGACTACACCGTAATGCGACCATCTCGTTTGAACTATATTGCTATTAGCCTGCATAGAAACCGTAATGTCAACGGGACTGTATTTTTTTACACGTACGCTTCTTTTTATGTTTATGTAGTTTCCAGGCGCGGTTCCAGGGGGGGTACACAGGGGACATGACCCCCCCCCCCCCCAAATAATGTAAAGATGAACCCCTTAAAGGAGAAGAAGCTAGAAAAAAATAGATTTGATAAAAAAATTGTTGCGACCCCCCCTAAATTCAGGTACGACCCGCCCGTCCCGAAATTTCGAAAAAAAGATTAAGTCTAAAAGCTTGTAGTGTAATGAAACATGAAACGACCGAGTGAAGTTGACAACTGTTTAATCAAAAATCATAAATCAAAGAGGACCCTGAAAAACACGGCCTCACACACAGTTTTGCGAAAAAAAAAAATTATGTATTAGACACTGTCCAATTGTAATTATTATGAAAACTTGGTTTATTTAAAAATAAAAATACCTCATTAAAAATGGATCTGCGTCGAGAACATTTTTGTGCTATGATTTTGTACCATTTCAAGTGTGGCTTTAAGCCTGATGAGTCATTTGATCGACTTCAAATTGAATTAAATGAAATTGGATGAAGGACTTTCAAAAGCAACCTTCTACTGCTGGAGTAGCGAGTTCAAACGCGGTCGTCTTACTTTGGGGGACGAACAAAGAAGTGGTCGTTCTACGACGGCTGTCAACGAAGAAAGTGTGCTAGCAGAATAAAAAAAAAAATTCAAGAAAACAGACGAATTAGGTACCTACGAAGATATTCAGCAAACTCTGTAGATTGGTTCAGGAAGTGGTCACAAGATTTTGCACGAGCACCTTCGCATAAGAAGCGTAGTTTCCCACTGGGTGCCGCACAAGCTCACCGAAGCAGACCCGTGTGGATTGTTGCCGTGATATGTTTATATGAAATTTGATGCAGGCTTACTAAATTGAGGCAGGCGACAAATCCTGCATTTATCAATAAGATCCAGAAATAAAGCGTCAGTCGACAATTTGGCTCTTTCAAAAAGAACTAACGCCTACGAAAGTGAAGTGATCGAGGAGCGCAGGAAAAATTTTGATCTCTAGTTTCTTCACTTTGACGGGGTACCTAATTTCAACACCAGTTCGAGACCAAAGTTTTTTCTGCAGAAAGCAACGAGCGACAGAGCACCGGGCTCTTTTTCACCACGACAACGCAACCGCGTAGGAACTCTGCGATCAAAACGAGGGACTTCCTGGACTCCAAACCGGTCAGTGTCTTGTTTTGTCCTGATTTGGATCCGTGTTTCTTGTTTCTGCTACTTCTTTTTATTCCCTAAAATTAAAAATCAGCTCTAAGGGATACAATTTTCATCGCCGGAAGACACGATAACAGCGTTTGAGAAGGGTGTGGAAGAGGTGTCTGCGGAGGACTGGAAAAAATGTTTTGTAAATTGGTTCAGTCGCATGGAACTTTGTAAAGAGGCTAATGGAGAGTTCTTGAAAAGATTTAATAAAAATATTTTTTTCGAATAACTTAGTTTTTTAGTTTCTCAAAACTCTCTAAGTGTCCCACTGATTGTGTTAGTCGTAGACCCGTAAGATACTAGTCGTTGCATATCTGTTCATATCGCATTTTTTATCGCGTTTGGGACAACAAGTAGATAGAGTTTATAATTTGTTAACAGAACAAATTTTCAATTTACGAAGATTGAGAACATGCAAGTAAGTATATATTGTCAGCGCTAACGATGGATTAGCGATATTCAAGCGCTTGTAGCGGACTTAATGGTAGAGAAGTACCATATTCCGTAACTAATTAAAATCACGCTAAGATCTGGGAGTTACTTAAAACATTGGGTGTAGGCAAAAATAAAAATAATAATATCCCTGACAATGTCGACATCAATTTATTAAATAATCATTTTTCTTCTTCTTGCGCATGGACGCCTATGATAAGTCCAACACATTTAACAATATTTCATCTTTGCCTAACCCATCATTCGACTCTTTCACTTTTCACAATTTACTGAACGTGGTGTTAAGAGAGTCACAGCATCGGTTACATCAAATGCGGTTGGCAGCGACGGCGACGGCGGCATCGGCCGTAACAAGATTATTCCCCTCCTGGATTTCCTTACTCCCATAATCACTGTTATATTGAAAAATTCCATCCTATCCAACACTTTTCCCACAGTGGAAAAACGCCCGTGTGATACCCCTCCCTAAAAAATCCTCCCCCAAGCTCTTAAACGATTTTCGACCCATCTCTATCTTACCTTACCTATCAAAAGTAATAGAGCGCCTTATACACCAACAATTAACGCATTTTATTACTAAGAATAATATTCGTAGCAACCACCAGTCAGGCTTTCGGACCGGACACAGTACTATAACAGCTCTTGTTCAAATATCCAACGACATTCGCAAGGCAAAAGAAAATACTTAATAGCAATAACAAAGGATATACACTATCTCCAACTTTTTCAATCTCATGTACATAGATGACATAAAATTATTCGCAAAATCAGATAAAGAATTAAACAAACTTATAGATTTAACATCAGACTTTAGTAAAGATATTAATATGTCGTTTGGACTAGATAAATGTAAAACACTCCATAAAGGAAAAGTAAACAATAGTTGCAATAAGGAAGAAAATTGTTTCACACTTATGGAAGAAAACCTACAAATATTTGGACCTTCAAGAAGGTCAAATTATTAATCACACAGAGATTAAAAAACTGTAAGCAAATAATACTTCAATAAACTTAATAAATTAAGTATGTAAAAAATATCTTTTATCTAAAAATTTTTGTATTCATTCAGTGTAGTCAAGTAGTCGCGTACAAATATAAGTAATACAGCTGACCCGGCAAACGTTGTTTTGCCATATAAATAAAAAAAAAATAGATGTTGGCCGATTCTCATAGATACCGGATAAGCACAAAAAATTTCATCAAAATCGGTCAAGCCGTTTCGGAGGAGTATGGCAACGAAAACTGTGATCCGAGAATTTTATATATAATATAGTATATAATATAGATATAGAAATAGAAATAAAATCAAGAACAACGCTAACAAAACACAATTATCTGCCATACAAAGAATGACAATAAAAAGGCATAAAGGAGGAAGAGGATTAATAGATCTAAAAATGCTATGGGAGGGACAAGAATGTAAACTAATAAATTTCTTCTATAATAAGGCCTCATTTAGTAAAATTAATTTAGCTACCATAGAATCAGATCATAACTTCACACCTTTAAAAATCGACCGCACTAAAAAAACTTTGCAACTATTGAAGATTCTTTTAACATCAAATTAAATACATGCCGCCGCAAAGAGCTCCATGGGAGACACTTACATGATCTTAAACAAACACATATCAACACTATAACATCAAATAAATGGCTCAAGATCCCTTTTTCCAGAGACTGAAGCGTTTATCATTGCAATCCAGGATCAAGTAATAAATAAGAAAAACTTAAAAAATAAAAAATACAACACTGTATTTTTGTATTTTTCCAATCTTTCATCTCTGTACTTATTGTTTGTTCGTTGACTTCAAACGTTGACGGCGCCGAAGCTCAACGTTCCGACGGCTTTAACGAAGTTTATTAACGCTAATGAAAATAAACGAGCCCGCCCTCAAACACTATTTTATTAAAACTCAAAACAGGCTCCAGTGACTCGTGATGGCGTTGTCTTTAAAAATATATTTTATTAATGATAATATTTCAATTCCAACTCCGTATTTTTTTATTTAAAACCTTCCGATTTATTCGGTACTTATACCAGAGACCAGACATTAATGAATCTTGAAAACATCTAGAGTTCAATGTCTGGTATTTTTATACAGGGATCTTTTTTATTAACCGGCCAATTTTTTTGCACAATAAGTAACTAGTTACTTATCATTTATAGAAACGATTTTTGCAAAAAAAGAAAAAAGGTATATATTTTTTTACAAGGAGCTTAATAAATTCCCTGACATATTAAGCAAAGCATGGTCAGTCTAAATTTCCGAGCGTAATAAAATAATGTTACCAAGTATTATTCATTTATATACGTTTTATAATATTTAGAATTATTTCCATGTAGTTGTTTCTTAAAACTGTCTCATTCGATTAAAACCTCAAAGAGGTTATATGATAATGATGCAAACTCCTTGCAACAGTCAATAATGGTCGCTCTTTGTTCTTTTGTTTCGATATTTGATAATTCCACATAATTCGGTGAGAACCGACTTCGGACAAAGCATATTTAAAATATTATAATACTATTATTTTATTCCAGCTGTTGCGCGCGGTTTTACCCGCACAATTTCGATTCCCGCGGGATTTTCGGGATAAAAAGTAGCCTATACGGATTCGGAAGAATCCCTCTAAGTAATGGTAAAAGAAATTTTGAAATCGGTCCAGTGGTTTTTGAGTCTATTCAATACAAACATACAAAAATACAAAGGTTTCCTCTTTATTATAAATATTAGTATAGATTAGTAATTAGTATAGATTTAAATAAATACTATTTATTTATTTTGTTTGTATGTAGTTGTGATTTGATGTACTAAATTAGATGAACAATAATGTATAAAAGACCGGTCAACTCCTAAGGGACAAATGTTTTATGGGTATTTCTCCGAAATTCATTCTTTGACTGATTCATCTGGCCAAAATTATATTTCAATTTTATCTCTGTTGCACATGTTTATATGAAAATATTTATACCATACCACATTTTTAATGAGCGACTAGTTTTGCTATGGTAGTTTTCAAGATATCGATGTTTAAAAATTCTAAGCCCAGATGAATCAGAATTTGTTGACAAATAGCTGTATTTTTTATTTTCAGGTAGACTATGTATGATTTTTTATACAACACCTTTGTTTAAAATTCGCATTATGTATGAGATAAACTCCACCTAAAGCAAGATATTAATCCCTTAAGATTAAAAAGGTATCTTACAGGGAATAAAAAATACTTTAATCCTAAGGGTTATAATGTCATTTGATTTTGGAATGTCAATTGGAGCGAAATTTAATAATACCTACATGGACATGGCTGTATGACTAGTTACTTTGCCTAATTAAAAAATATATGGACTTTAAATTTGGCTGTATAAGTTTGTGTACCTTTGCATTTGGAACGACTACCAAGAAAAATTAAAAATCCTCGTAAAAAACCTGTATGCGACGGTTTCTTTTGCCTTTTGAAAAAAACAAATAAGAAGTAAAATTGCGCGGTTTTTGAAAAGAAAATTTTTTCAGAGTTTTTATTTTAATAGTTTTCAAATAAATAAAATATGTCGAGCTCGAGTGACGATTTAAAACCAGAAGATATTAGAAATGAAGCAAATAGTATCGTCGATAATATTTTGCCGTGTAAATCAAAGCATTTGTACATGAAATTTTACGAAGATTTCTTTGCTTGGAAAACTAAAAAAGCCGTGAAAATTATTTCAGACTCATTGCTTTTAGTATATTTTCAACAGTTGTCTGCTACAAAGAAACCTAGCAGCCTATGGACTGTTTATTCAATGTTGAAGACAACAGTAAACAATGAATATACCAAATAGAAATATCACTTTATCTTTACATAACTGGTCAATTGTTTCTAATATTATCTTTAATTTCTAAATTATTAAATACCTAAGTACTTGATTTAATTCCTGCGTTTCATTATCTGATTATCTTACAAGGTGGTGTATAAAGTAGAGTAAGCTTCTCGGGGATAACAGTGTCTGGCGGGTTTCAATATTCAACTGACTGCTATGCGTAACCGGTACAGGTACAAAACTGGTAGGAAAAAAGTAGCGTTTCACAATATCTACTAGCTACGGGCTGTAAGTTCTCAAATTTGGCATGGGCCCTCCTTGCGTGACGTTCTTCCAAGAAAATAGGTGATATGTGATTTATAGAATATAATGCATTCGCAAATTATTTGTATGATATTTGAACTAAATAAATATATAAACTTATTCAATTTATGTTTGCTATGTTTTAGTATTCGATAAATATATTATAGTATGTTTTTAGAGCTTTTTATTAATAATTGAGTTTAACTGCTTACGTAAAACGAAACGCCAATCCTTCGACTAATTTTGCCATTGGTTGAATCACATTTTTATGACGTCAAAGTAAATATTTAAGAGAAAAATTATGTAATTCAATAATATTCGTCCTTTTTTTCAAAAACAGTTATAGATAAGTTAGAAAGAGAAAACTGGATTATTGATATGTTGACAGATATTTGATAGGACATTTCGTTAAATGAATAAATTGTTACGTCGTTGGCTACATAAAATGACCTATTCTTTAATTGGTCATACGTAATGAAAACATAACTCCTTATTGGCCGCTACAGACTGCCATGCTACCTTTACCTCATTGGTTAAAATTAATAACTTGTTACGTCGTCGTTGGCTAGATATAATGACTTATTTTGTAAATGGTCAAATGTAACCTAGCAACCCATTACAGTCAAACAGTTCGTAAGCAGTGGTTTAGATGTCAAGATTTTGAATATAGAAAGGCATTTTGGTAGTGAATTCTATTGTTCGTAGGCAAAACGAATAGTTTTCATAATATTGAAACCCGCCATTGGGCAGTCTTGAATCCCTCGCTTCATTCAGGATTCTTACCATAATTCCCTCACTTCGTTCGGGAATTAACATCTTAATTCCCTCACTGCGTTCGGGAATTATCTACAGAATCCTTCATTTCGCTCAGGATTCAATATGATGCCCGTGACATAATACACTGCTTTATCCCCTTGTTGCATAATCTACTATTATAAACTTTTGTTTTGTTATCATCTTTTTAAGCGTTTTAACTTTTTCTAGTAGTTTTAGTGACTGTTTTCAGATCTTGAATCCAATTGCAGGTCTTTATGGTAAATTAGCTGAAATCTGCGTAAAATATGTTTCAAGGCAACTCCTTTTGAATAATGTTTTTCTTGCAGCATAATTAAGCAATAAAATGGCTCTTTTCTTGATGAAAAGGTAAAATATTTATTTTTTTGATCGATATGGTGGTTTGATCATATGAATCAGGCACAGATGAATCAGAAATTTCCCTAAAATCATGCATAACTCATGAAACATCACAAACTGCACTGTTCTTATTTTTCAACATAGTTGTTATTTTCAATCTAGACCATCACACGAAACACAAATTAAAGTTCAATAAATTAATTTTATAATTAATATAGGCATTTTAATCAGTCTGTCACCTAAACCAAATACAGATAAATCAGGTATTTGCCTTCATGACGCCAGGATCTAAGCCACTTAGCTGCCCATCCTCCTTTTAGATCGTTCGTTGCAAGGTTTGCTTCTCCCTGCACAGCTAGCCATATTCCTAATTTATTTATCGGTTCAAGTACGGTTAAACGCAACTTATGCCATGTTAATCAGTATTATACGCCGGACTCTATTTAGTTACTTATTTTTAATTTTATTTTGTTAGAGTTCAATTCATAACCTTTTGATAAAATTATAATTTATATTTATTTATCAAACAGAAATTGAAATATAGACCATTATGTTGCGGAAAATGACAAACGAACGCGCCGTATGTATCAAGAGAACCAACTTATTTAATTTTTATTTTATACCTAGGCTGCAATTATTGTAAAAATATAATGTGTAAGGGAAAAAGCTAAAATGTACCCAAAAAAAACAAACATTTATTTTCACTAGTTATAGAAATATACCCAAAGACATCATTTGTCTTTGGAGAAATACCCGTATATTATTAATGAAATTAAATAAGTTACAAGAAAACTTGTAAAATTAATGTTGAAACGAAATGATTCCTGTTGAGTTTCTTGCCACTTCTTCTCAACAGAAGTTCTTTCCGAAGTGGTGGTAGCTTATTTAGAGACTTAAAGATTGAATAGACTATTTAAGTATTTTTTTACTTATTTTATTTATGATATATCGATACGTATATTTTTGTAAATTTAACAAATGAATACCATCAAAATAAAGACGACTACGTGCTACTACAAAACATCTTATAGTACTACGTTGTAGTATTATCAATGAAATGCCGCGTCGTCGTAGTAGCTATGTTTATCAACAGCGACTATTTGTAAAAAAGTATTATTGCCATATCTTTATTTTTTGTAGGTACTGAGCGATACTAAAGTAAATATGCAAGGTACTTTTATATAGTGCATTAAATCAACATAACATCACCGTCACCGTTTCTTACATCACCGTCATACTTGCCATCTCTTACTTGCCAAACAAGAACCCAAAGCACACAAACTCATTCACTTTCTGCACTTTTTCGTCTCCTATAATATTGCATTGCGTCATGTTTTCGTTCCTCTCCATAACCATGATTTTTGTCTTGTCAACATTAACTTTCAAACCTTTCCTTTTAAATGACTCATGCATCACAGTGACCATTTGTTGCAATTCCGACGCTGACGATGCAAGAAGAACCTGGTCATCGGTGTATAGCAGAGTTTTGATAACTGTCTCATTAATTTTTAGACCCCATTCGGATTCTTTCAAATCTATCAAACAGCTATCCAAGGTTGAACAGTCACGGAGACGCTACACAGCCTTGTCTAAGACCGCGTTCGATAACAAACCATTCCGTGTAGTCATCATTCAACCTGATACAGGCACTCAAGTCCTTATATAAGGATTTGAGTGCCCGTATCAAGTCACTGTCCACCCCATACTCAGATAGAGTTGACCACAATTCATTTCTCTCCACACTGTCGTAAGCCTTTTCCAAATCGATGAAGCAGCAGAAAACGTTTCGGTTTTTGGCCAGAACCTTCTCGGTTACTGATCTTAAAGAAACGACTTGATCCGCACATCCCATCCCCTTTCGAAATCCCGCTTGCACAACCCAAATCTTGCTTTCTGTTTCATTCATCACCCTCTCAATTAATATCTTTGCATTCAATACTCAAAAGGCTAATTCCACGGAAGTTTTTGCACTCCTGTGACCCCTTGCTTTTATAAAGTGGCACAATAACGGCTTTACATCAGTCATCTGGAACACGGCCAGACCGCCAAAACTTATTAAATAGCTGGTACAACAGGTTTGCAGTGATACTTTCACCTGCCTTGAGCATTTCAGCATTTATCTTATATTTTTATCTAACGTGCTGAAATCTAGATTAAAATAATTAAGTAACATCTATCTTCATTAAATAACGCATTGTTTACCATAAATAATGTTTGTGATTGTATTACCCTAACTTATTTCTTATATTCAGAGATATTGTAGCATTGTAATGAAAAAGGACAGCCAGTGCTATTACCGGAATAACAAGTAATTACTACTTAAGCCTAGGTTCGGGAACGCGTCATCCCTTCTAATATTATGAATAACGAAATTCAGTCTCTGTAGAGATATATTATTTAGTTCGTTAGTCTTCTTTGGAAAAATCACGTTTGGTAAATACTACTCTTTCAAAGTCGAGCTCTATTGCAGCTTTGCAGCTCTAAATTTAACGAGCTCGTTTTAACCCAGATGGGTTTTGATCACAAGAACATAATTTTGATCATAATAGCACAAGAATATTGTATTAAATTAAAAAATAATAAGTACATAAAAATGTTTATTAATTTCAGAAAGCATAAATTACAAATATTGGCTTAAATATACAAGGAAGGATAGAACATTGGTGCCTGAACTAGGATAATCCTGTTTTTCAGGCTGGAGAGTGCTAAAATAACATTTAAAATTCATTCAAATAAATTATAACTTCTATAAAATAAAATATGGATCTTATCTTAAATATCTTAAATACAAACATAGTAGAATCTATTTAACTAGTCTTAAGAAATAATTATAATATCTTTCAAAAACTAAAACATTTTTTTCTAATCTCATTTCTAGATAAGCACTTTCATGCTGACAAACAAACATAGCTTTATTATATTAATGTAGATTGCAAAAAATTTAAAACATATTTTCAGGGTTTACAGATTTCTCGATTAAACTTAAAACCACAACTCAAGGCAAAAGGCAAAATAAAGCTTGCTTTCTCTCTCTCTACCCTTAAATGAGTGAGCAACTAAAAATAACTCGCGGAACATTTATGATGCGATACAGTTACATTGAATGAAGACTGAATACTGTAGCGTAGATTACTTTGACGCAATAAAGTCAACGTTAACATTGCTACACTGATCACGAAGTAGGCACCGAGTAAACAAGTACGATAAGGCTGGGACCGCCCACAGCGACGCTCAGTCGCGATCTCCCGCCCGCCCTTTACACGTGTCCAGTTATTTACGGTGCCGCAAACTGATCGCCGTTAAAAAAAAAAAAAACAATGTGTAAGTAGAATTCTCAATCATAATTCCATTTTGAATAATCTGTTTTTTTCTCCAGTTTCGAAAGGGTTTTAAAGTTTTTCTTTTTGAATTTAAAAAGTTTTTAATGAAATGCTTACGTGAAATGTGTGATGTACACGGTACGTGTGGTGAAACGGTGTTTTATATCTAAGGGAAGGTTACTGAAAGAAATCAAATTTTCATATTTGCATAAAGGAGTAAGGCTTTTGAGGGTTTCGATATAATAAGCCAAGTTTGTAGTGCTGCACTAATAGAACTTAATCAAAAGATGTAAACGACTATAACTATGTAGACATAGTTTTATTACTATTCTGTTGCAAGCTTATAAATAGGACATAGGTATTTTTAAATACATTTTTTTAAATCAAATAAAATTATTTTCATCATCTACTTTGATCACGAAATAGGCACGAAATCACCTATACAGAAAATTAACTTGTATTTATAAGTCACCTAGAATCATCGAAACTCTCTTAAAGGCATTAATTAAATCAATCATATTAAATAACACAATTAAATAAGTTGATTGATACAAAGATTGATTCCAGCAACCGACACTTCAAATCGTCGTGATCAAATGTAAATTAAAATAAACAAACGAATTGGGGTTGACAATTTTAATCACAATTTCACCCCCATTATACAAAAAACACATACATATACAAAGACATGATATTATGTATGTATGCGTATATTTTTTTGGTAATTGTATTCTAATTAAGCTACTAGGAAGCTTCTTCTATACGATGACGTTTGACTACTTTTTGATAATTCTATAAGCTTCTGTTTTGTATTAAATAAATTCCATAGTTCTTTGTCTGACTTAAGTTTATCGGTAACTATCGCATCGGTGCAAAACGAATTATTACTCCCTCCGTGTCTTTTCGTCTTTTGTATGTACCCTTCTTGTGTCAGTAAGTTTTTCTTATTTCTACCTATTTGTTCTAACAATACCGCATTTATTGTTAAATCATTACATAATTTGTTCTTAAATCATTGTCGATTCCTTCATTTTGAGCTTTCTGAAACGAAGGTGATTCGATATTTTTTTCTCTTTTATTATTTTTTTAAGTTTCTAGAGATATAAGAAGATTCTAGTAAATAATAGACAATACTATTATTTACTAGAATCTGCTTATATCTCTAGAAACTTCAAACCCTAATGTAATCTAGGTCAAAGTTATTGCTATACATACTGGAGGTACCTTGCAATCCTTAAATTATTGGTTTATTTTTTCGTATTAAGAACTCTATAAAAAAAAGACTGAATATGTCCTCAACTCCTATTGAAAGGCATAATTCTCAGTTATAACGGTTAATAATAAAGTAAAAGGTCAAGAATTATGTTGGTTTATTATATGAATGAATGAAATTTTTGAATTTCTTTTATAAAAAGGACTCTTGTGTGATCTAAATGTCAGTCCTAATCGCAATCTATTAAATTGGTTAATTAATTAACCATTACAAACTTTCACAAATTATAAAATAGAAAGCGCTGCTTTATGTTAGAGGAGTTAATCAAAAAATGAAAAGTTTTGATTAACTCCTCTCTGACCGAAACCTAACACACTCCATCAACATTTTCCACAAATATTTCCGCCGTTCCGCAAACATTTGTCTTTGACTTGCATTACGTTAGCAATAAAGTCTCTTTCCCTTCGTCTTCAGCATAGCATAGTGTTGGTACAGTACATTCATGTGCATTAATATGTACACACTTCGCAACTTATTCGATTGTGATAAGGTTCAAATTCCAATAAATCATCGAAGCGGCGAGAAAAAATGTGTTTTATAATTTTTAGATTTAATTTATCTAAAAGTTTGGGAGTTCATTCATTTACCTACGCATGTCTCATCTATGTAAAGTCCGAATTTTATAATTGCGCAATTAAGCTTCAAAACTATTTTTAACTATAGACAAATAAAGTAAAACATCTAAAACAATGTAACAACAACTATCTAATCATATCGATCGATGTTTTCCTCTCACTAACTTTGTTATCGACAGATAAGCTGTGGGCAAAAACAAGGCCCAGCGGGGACCGATGGGATGTAGCCGACGATAACTGGGATGAACATATGGATTCTGCGTTTTATCGACCGAGGCAGAGACTAACGAAGCCCGATAAAAAGCTGTCAATATCGGGACAAGACAAGCAATGGACGGGGTTTGATTATGGCGGGGAAATGCGCGCTCAAGAATTTATACCACAGAGTATCGTACCTCAAGCGTTAAAAGCGGAGAATGGAGGGTCTTGGATTCAAAGCGGTAATGCATGGAGTGCTACTGTTGGAGCTATGGTTGGTGCTGGATCAGTGCTGGTTATTGTGGCGCTGGTCCTCATGTGGAGGCGACCCAGGAGGCACAACATTCAGATACTTTCCCCGATTACTGTCGGGCAGCATGTGAGTGATTAAACATCTAAATATTTTAATATCATAGCTATTCGGTTGTGATAAGCGGCGGGAAAAAATTGTGACTCGTAAGATCGGGGTCTGTAAACACCGAAATAAATCGTTAACTAGAATGATACGCGATAAAATCCGTTAAAAAAGTATTTCATTTCATTTAATGTTTTCGTAAAAACTTAATTAAGACCGCATCAATATCATCTTATAGTACCTAATAATTATTTTTGTAAACACTTAATTGTATCATTTTTGTAGCGTTAGGTATAGATAGGTTTACGATTGTTAGTATAAAGGATGGAGAAATTAGCATGTCATATTAAGCAATTACGACCCTTTTAAAAATATGAAACGAATGCTTAAATTACAAGCGTAAACTAGAACATCTGCTTTAGTAAATCATATCAATTTTTTGTCGCTATTTGTTTTTATTTTGTAGTTTTTGATAGAAGTTGAATTAAATAATCAAACAGTTTATAGTGATGGTACCAAAAATACATACTAATAGAAACAACATTGTAAAGTAGGCGATGAAAGTAGAATACAACTTTCATAGAAACAACCCAGGCGATGAAATAAGAATGTTGTATAATTCACGCCTCTTCACTTGTTTCATTACGCATATACCATCGCTTAATTAAGGAGTGAAGTGTTTATTTTTAGAGCAGACATGTATGAAACAGGACCCCTATTTTCCTTCTACCTTTCTAATGATGAAAGGAAATTAATTTTACCTCAATATTATTTAGGTAACATCAACTTGTGTGTGAAACCACGAAGTTAATTTCATAGTCAATATTTTATGCTTCTCCATATCACGATCATTTTACTTCTAATCTAGATCACTCAACTTCACTAAATTAAAAGTGACAGAGAGCTCAATTTATCACTAATTTTAGAGAGTGTTGTGTCTCTGCAATGTCAAAGGGGACATCTATCAAAAACTATTTTAAAGCCTCTGAGCTTGACATTTTAATTACATTCGCCTACTTTGTGTGTTTATTTTGATTATTATTTAGAATTATTTAGTTTTGTGATTCTAAATATATAGGTACTTTTTTATATAAACAACTAAAATACTTTGTGATTTGAATAGGAAGTGTTCAACAAATATGCGTTTTGTTTCAAAAAACCATGTTTAGGTACGTACGTTTGAATAACAAATCGGTCTTATAAATTAACTACCGAAAAATACTTACGCCTCGACTGAGACGTACGAAATGACTTATTATTAAATTTTAAAGTATAAAAAATCCTCATTCTAATGTACAGCTCGATCAAAAATGGTTTCGGAATGCTACGAGCGCATGCTGGAATCGAGCCGCGTAGGCTTGCGTTTCGTCCGTTTGTATGAAGTTGAAATAACATTAAGTTTTTCTTTATTGTGTTATGCAAGATTTTCGTTAAGCTTAACTTTAAGTGTGTATTGATTAACAAAACTATACGTATTTGATTTTTATTTTTGTAATAATTAAAACAATTATTTATTTTGATATTGATATTGTTGATTATTTTGTGTGTCATTTAAATTAACAAGAGAAGGTATATTCGTAAAATAGATATTAACCTTCTACATTAACCCTTAACACTTTTCTGCTTGAGCGTAATTAGTATATTATGTAACAAGTGAGCGAAGTTACATACGACGTTTTTCAACACACTTGTGAGTAAAAGACAGACATACGTGGTCATAAAATAACAAACACACTTCATAACAAAGCTGTGAATTGTGATTGAAAAATGGCGCCGAACCTCGCGCATGCGCGTAGGTTTTTTTTTCTGCCAAATGTGTCAATGTCTGTATAGCATATACAGCCTATTTTACGTGAAAATGTTTAATTTGGAGTGGTAAATGCAAATATTTTAATATTTTATAACAAATTATTGTAAATTGTGAACAATTTGTTTGATATACATATTTGTTTTACTAATATAAGGCGCAAACGTTTCAAAAATGTATATGGGTTTGAAGTGGTATAAAACCTCTTTGTTGTTTCTGAAAATATTTAGTGTATAACCCGGACCAATAAAATATGCTCTGTTTTCTCGCATGTTATTTGCACAAAGGTACAATTCAACTTTGTAGGATTCATTATATTATGCACTAGGGTATAATATATTATGCACGCGTGACTTATAGCCCAGTTTATAGTTCTAAATTCAATAGAATAACGCTCACTTTACGAGCAAGTGTGTTGAAAAAATCTTTACTATATTGATTGTATGACAATAGTTGTAAAAAACCCGTTGTTAGCTACCGATAAAATGCAGTTATTAACGGTTAAATATCTGACAGCGACAACGAAAAAGGATAAAGTTTTTCTTTCTTTTCTTGTTAACCGACTTCAAAAAAGGAGACTATCAATTCCACCCGTATGTATGTAATATTTCCAGAATTGCCCAGTTCTCGTATATGTTAGTCTATATCAACGTCTGAACAAAAGTGCCAAATTTTAATAGTGTATGTATGTTTTTATGTTTGTATTCACATATCTCCGGAACTACACGTCCGATTTAAGTAATTATTTTTTTTGGTAAGTACTAGGTATTGTTCAACTTAGGGTATACTATAATCTCATCAAAATCAGTTCAGAAGTTTTTGAGATAGGGAATTTCATCCGACTTTTTTTGCCATTCGAAGCTGGCATCATCGCGCAACTAACACATTTCAATCCGTTAGCGACATCTCGCAGTGATATTTAACCGTAACAAGCATATAATACGGCTCATTAACCGTTAATAACAAAAATGCATATTTAACCGCGTGGGTAAAATCGTTAATAACCAGCTTCGCATCTATCCAAACACAATGACTGATAAAATTCGTGCGAGTTGATTACTAGTTACAAAATTTTTGAGGGGACGATTCGCACGCGACCAAATAGCATTCGTGCAAATTGCCTACACACAAAAATATTTCTTTAAAAGGGGACAATCCGCACGATTTGCGCCAGTAAAAAGCGGGGTGATTAGTTTTGTGGTAATTTCTAAAGGTCATACCCGTCTTAATTGAAATGTTAATTAGTTTTACGTAACTCAAGAAAAAAACAAAACTTTTTTAGAATCGCTTTATTGTCTTCAAGTCAAGACTCTAGTCCACAGACACGTGTTGAAAGCTGAAATTAATATCAAGAGCTCAGTGCGCAATTAATTAGAGCAGAGAAAAATCAATCTTCTAAGTCAACGCAATCAAAAGATACGATACGAGTATGAGCGATACACCGTTTGCGATGTAGGTATATGTAAGTATTTATGCGCTCGCAATGTAATCAAAACATGAAGGACACTTCCCATCTAATCATGAAAGGCAAGAATTGAGAACTTATAGAACAAATAAAGGAATATTTTAGTAAATTGCTAATTCATAGTAATATCCCAGAAGAAAAGCAGCATAAAGGTGAAGGTTTAGTTTTTTCTTTGAACGCGTTATTCTTAGAAACTAACAGCCGTTTTGGAAAAAAAACTTTTGTTAGCTCTTAGGTGAAGTTATCTGGAAGTCTGGAGGTTGTCTGGAAGACATCTCTTGCTAGCGTTAAGACCGCCAATCGTGAATTTTACTATGCAATAAAGTGTAAAAAATAAATAAAGGTTGTTAAGATATTCCTATGGGGTCAAAAGTTTCCTCAGTAAAACATGCTGCTTGTACCAATCATAAGTACAAGTACGTTTCAGTCGAGGCGCAAGTATTTTTCAGTCGCTAATTTATAAGACCGATTTGTTATTCAAACGTACGTACCTAAACATGGTTTTTAGACACTAAACGCATATTTGTTGAACTCTTCGTATTCAATTCACAAAGTAGTTTAGTTGTTTTCGAAAGAATGCTAAAAAGAAAAAGAATTCGAGCCGAAAATTAGGCTTGAAACAGGAACAAATTGTAATAGAAAGCTTACTTTAATCAGAACTGTATAGCACATTGTTAAATTAAGGATTTAGTCAACAAGGTCTAATTTTATATTTTAAAAACAAACCATCTAAATTTAGATTAATTAATAAACAAAATGTCCCTCACACAAGAGTAAGTATCAATTCATGCGTGTCTAATTTATCATGAAACCCGAACCATATTAACCAATTTTTAAAAAGAGTAGGTATTTGTGTTGTTAAAGCAGTGAACAAAAAAAGCAGTGTTAAAGGGATTTTTGTAACGGCACGGTCTAATTTTAAAATAAATTTAAAGGTAATGCAACCATCATGTAAAAAAATACGATAGGCGCCAAGGGACGAGCCAAGCCTAGAATCTGGGGCCTTACTCCCGACGCGATCGAGAATCAAATCAACTCGATCTCAAGGATTTTCGCACTCCCGAAACCGATACTAGCGCCGAATCGAGCGGTGGCTCAAATCGTACCATAGATTTGGTCATTTGTTACAAGCTATATACAGTTATATTCGATCCTGATTAGTTACAATTTGAGCCACTGCTCGATTCGGCGCTAATATCGGTTTCGAAATGCTTGAGATCGAGTTGATTTGATTCTCGAACGCGTCGGGAGTAAGGCCCCTGGTATTTTTTTGGAAAAAATGTTGCACAATCAGTGTGTTTTTGTCATTTGTGAGTATAAAATGCATTTTTTTACCTGACTACGGGGTTGGATTTTTAGATGTTCAACTAACGTTGTTTTGGAAATATTTGATATGGAGTCTGTAGCCCATAGGTATATGTATAAAATATCTTATGGTATGTTGTTATGGTTTCTTAAGTTCTTTGATTATTAGAAACAAAAAAAAATATTTTCATCACCAATCACCAGTAGTTTTTGAAAGTAACAAGGAACGTCATCTTTACGCTATAGGTCAAGGTTTTTAATCATAACATCAACGTCCAAATTTTGAATACATATCTTGATTGTTGAAATACTTACTTATTACACTGGATATTGCGAATGACCTTTGAAGACGGGCTTCGACTATTAATTAATTAATTCACTTATCACTCACTTCAGTCACTTATTTGTTTCTTTTATTTCTTTTTGGTCCACATTATAGGAGTTTGATTCATTTATTTTAGAATTATTGTGTTAAAAAACTCCATCAGAAATCCTTTTATGAAAACGCCATCTATAATATAACTTGCAAACTTTTAAAAACCTCTTTCCTATGGCAAACATTTTCAGCAACAGTTTTCCTAGAATGCGTTCAGATAATATAGATGGCGCTGTACTCACTTGCTTAGCTTCCAAATGGGCAAATGTTGTTTTGGCCATATTGGCCACGTTATTTTCTGCAAATATTTTTGCTGCTACACATTGTTACTGATTTCTACCGTTAAATTGTTATAAAAAAAGTAAATAAAAATACTTATATTCTATATTTTACTTTTCTGCATATAAACTAAATTTTCCGTACAGTTTTAAGCTTTGAGCACATCAGAAAATTCAAATTATTTGCTCATTCATAGCAACAACTTCAAAAGTGCGAATCCCAAGTAGGTACTTACATATTTGTCTGGCGTTCTATCCTTCCTAGTATTAAGTTGAACCTTATCTATGAACTTGAAAATACCTACTAAGTATAGTAGAGACATATTAAATACTAACTTCGCGCGCTTTTACGCGCGTGACGTTTGATCCCGTGCGAATTGCTGCCTCAAGAATAAGGCTATCAAATGCAAAAATATTTAATCAAATTAGATACCTACGTATTTAAAAATCTTATATTAATATAACCATTTTCAAAATAAATGTTATATACATATAAGTAATTTAATTTAGTTTAGTTTTCAAGTTAAACACGGCCAAATTATCGAATTTTCTTTAATCGATAATCGCTTGTCAATAACAATTATAGAAGGCGTGAAAAATAACATGAAAGAGCTTTTATAGTGGAAAGGGAGGAAAGTGAAAATTTATAAAACGTACTTCCAGTAAATCAGTTTTGGGTCCCACTCGCGGGGCTTCGGGGGAAGGGGGGGATACCTTGTGGGGGGTGCGTGCGTCACTGATCGATGCAGGACTTGTTGCGCACTACTCAACAGGCTCTTGGCTAAGTGATCCCTGAAAATACACATATTCATCAAAAATTATAATCCCTTAACTCTTACTTCGTGAATGCAGCTGTGTGTATTTTAGTTGCTGACCAATGAGTTGACTGTATAATTTTTATTATAACAGTTTAATAGACTTTTTATTTTGTATGTGTGATATGTATGTACCTATTTACGAAAAAGAACTAATATAACTATGTATATCCGTTATCTAGTCTTTATCTAGTTCTTCTTTAGTACTTCTTAGAGTGTATTTTTAGTAGTCAGGTTTCAGTTTTTAAACTTTATTTTTTTGAGTCGCAAATAGTCATCCTAATATTGTCTTAAGTTTTCGCTATTCATACTATTAAATAAAACACTTTTTAACCGGATTTATCGCGTATATTTTTCGCGTAAATATACGCGATAAATCCGGTTAAAAAGTGTTTTATTTAATAGTCATCCTAAATTAAGTTGTTTTGAAGATTATAAATAAGTAAATTGCGTATTCAATACCAGGGATATTGCCATTAATTATGACCTTACCCATTCTATCATCTGCAAAATGTAGGTCAGTAGTACGCTCGATGATCATAATCACGTATTAATTAATTCGTTAAGCTTTATTGATCTTTAAAGAAATATAACAATTTAAGAGAGATACGAAATAATTTATATTAATTTCTTGTTTTTATCAATTTATATGAAAGAAAATGTCGGAATTATATAAATATCTATAAAATATATACTAATAAATTTCGACTTTTTCTTTTGGTTTCATATTCTTTCTGTAATCTTTATGGGTACTAGAATACCTCTAGTGAAGGTATTAAATAGGTATTAAATAGGGTAGGTGGGCCACCTTGTATGATAAATAATAGAATTTTCTTCTTCCCGAGACTCTTGATTCATTTCGCGTTGTTATTTGATACACCATATCTGATATTATAAAATTCAGTTCATTATGACGGCAGTATAGTCAAGTAGGTATTCAAATTTTCTGAATATCGTTTGGATAATCGTACACTAGATTCTTCAACTTTCTACTGTGAGGGCTCATTTGCATGAATTTGCAGAACTCGGAACGGAAAAGGGCGTTTTATTTTTCTGTTATCAAGTAACATGAGGTGTCTTTATAAAATAAGTAAATAATAAAAAAGGTTAGAGTACAAAACGTACATATCAAATGACTTGTTTTAAGACAATGAATTATTGTAAGGAGCTTCTACAGTGTGTCCGTGCATGCAGTAATATGACTTTAGGAGCAGTAACTATGTACAATTTCATCGACGAAAATACTACATATGGTAGATAATAATTATAATATAATAATAATTTATTCAATTTCTCCAATTAAGTTTATGTAGAAAACAGTATTTACCTTATAACTAGTTACAACAAAATAAGTATTGTTTTTTAATTATTTGAGCACACTAGCCCCCACACTAGGATTCCCTGTGTTGTGGGTGGCTAGATAAATTCCTAAACCCTGCCATTCTGTAGCAACTTTTATTTTAACTTTCGCAGAATTCACCTTGATTTTTAAAACAACGTTTGTGGGTCTTACAAGTGCTCAACATAAAAATAATTAGCAAACAACTGATTCTATTGCAATTGCCGAAGGGATGAAGTTTATTTTTCACAGTATTTTTTGGCATCAGGGCGCTTTTTTTTTAAATTTAGCGAAAACTACATGGTTAACTCATCCTTTTTTTCTTATTATGTTATAAAATTTGAGTTTCTTCGGAAATTGGTGTGAAAATCATTGCTCTTGATCTTACAGATAAAGAGTTATTGTTGATCAAAAAGACCCCTTTGCTCGCGATGGTAAAATTCACCATAATTTGTAAAATAAGGGCTGTTTAAGTTCTCCGTCTTGTAGGGGCTCAATATTGATGTTTTTTAAATAATAAAGTGTTGAGTAACTAGTGATTCTATTGCAATTGCCGAAAGGATGAAGTTTATTTTTCACAGTATTTTTTGGCATCAGGGCGATTTCTTTTAAAAATTTTCGAAAACTACATCGTTAACTCGTTTCTGTTTTCTTATTCTATATCAATATTTGAGTTGCTCAATAAATTGATACAAGAATTCACTGTTCTCGGTCTTATAGTTTTAGAGTAATTATTGTTAAAAAAAGGTTGCCAAAAAATAGTTAAGTCGTTCGTTTCACGTGAGTCCAAAGAAAAATGGTTTAGCATGAAAATTTTCTGTAAGTGAATTGCGAAACTTTATTATCTCTGTCAAAATTTTCCTAATGTGTCAACATTATTTGCCTTATAAAATAGGTATGCATCCGTACCATTCTATTCAACCACATTAGATTAAATAATCGCACCTCGTTATCAATGTCCAAAATGTTGTTCACTTCTCCAAAATGTTAAGAATGAAGGCCTACGCGAAGTAAAAAAGACATAATCACTCCTACCTGCTTTTGCTCTCGTACAAACGAGCTTTTACCCGCGACTTCGTACGCACATAAACTAAAAAGTCCTATATTTCCCGTTCCCGTAGGAATTATGAGAATTCCAACCAGACACCCTTTGAAGAACCAAGTATCACATCCGTGCACTCAATTATTCTGCAATTATTAAGGTAAATAAGCTCATAATACAGATCTTATCACTGGTCATTCATCAAACTTTTTGTTTATGATGGTGACTTAACCCAAAGGTACCTACTGTACTGTATTTGTATCAGTGTTCAGAGAACGATAAAACTTCTGTAAACCTATTGCTGTCATCTTCGACCTCGTCTTCAGTTATTTAGGTGAGATTGAGGCGTTCTTAGAAACAATGTCGTACCTTTTTAAAAATAAAATAAAAAGTATCATATATAGCTTAAAGAAATTACAACCGTAAACTACACAACTATGTTTACAACCAGGTTTTACAACTTTATCAACTTTTTTGTTTACTTTCTTGTTTTTTTAGAATTAATTTACAATTATAATATCTGTTGACGTTTTTATATTAAGTATTAAGCGTAGTTATTGAGTACATATGAAGTCAAATGTATTTTGAATCATATTTTGTTTTCTTTTATTATTTAATAAATATTGGACTATAGTTGTATGGCATGTTGACAACTATGGTCCAGGTTGAAACGAATGTTGAAAGTTGCTTATTACGATCAATTTTACCATAGTTGAGAGCTTTATTTTATAGAATACTAAGTACTCTAAGACATAAACACAAATAAGTTACCTTCAATTTATTTTATTTTTCATGTACTGTAACCAATAATAATAAACAAATATTTTCAACACTCACAAAGCCCGCGTAAATAAGTTCTTGCGAACATCGAATGGCATCAATCCATGGCGCTACCTGCACCATTTGAATGCACGTAAAACTAATCTCTTCGTGCCTTAAGCAAACGAAATAGTACATACAAAACAATAAAGTAGATGTCGTTTCCTACCGCAACAAAAGGGTTTTTGTTCGTTGAGATCGGTAGACCATAGTTGAGACCCTGGACCATAGTTGTGTAGTTTTACCGGTACTATATTACGTTTAGACACGGTTCATTTGTAGTCACCGGCCAAAAAACCGTTCAAAACATAAATAAGACTAGTTCAATATCGGTTTCATATAATTTTGAATGAAGTACAAACTGGACTAATCTTTTATTAAGAATTAACGTAAATGGAGCTATTATTTCTAAGCAGTGGCCCTGCATTATTTTTTGATCAATAATTCTTGGATAGCACTTTAATTCTTTCTTCATTGGCGTTTCCATTAATCGAAGTTTAAGTTGTCGCACCAATTTGACATTGGAGAATCCTAGCATTTTGTAAACAAGCATCTCTTTTTAAAATATTAAGCAATCGTAGCATTTTTTTTTTATTTGGTATAATTTTTTATAGCATGTCAACTTTTAAAAGCTAATTGCTCTATTTTTTCCCGCATATATTCCATATAATTTGCCCCTTCTAACCTGTCTGGACTAAATAGTCGTTGATTTTAAATTTATTAAGTGTAAAGCCAAGCATAGGGAGATGTTTGAGCTTATCTCAATATTTGGTAAGTTTTAGTTTTTTCGCAAGTTTAACAAGAGCTTGGTAAAAGTAAAAATTGAATTGATAACGGCTTTTTCAAAATCAAAATTGGTCTCAACGTCTATTAATATGCTCATTTAATTTATAATAATATTTAAGTATTTGTATCATAAACATAAATTGTTTTGCAGTTCGTACTTTTTTTGGTAAAATTTGCTTTAGGATGAGTAAGGCATCCATTTAGGATGAATAAAGAAAAAATGAAATATTGTCATAGGTGAATACGGAATACGAGTTTAGTATGAGTGAAGAATTAGGATGAGACGTCATAGGATAAAGACGGAACAATCCAAAAAAGAGTTAATGCTTGCGAAGGTTTATAAAAAATATCGAGGTACATAGATTAAGAAACGACCGTCCTCCATATGTCTATTATAAATAAAAACACATTAGCGCCTTCATGCTTTTTAGGGCACACATTCCCTACCACCAGTAGGAAAATTTAACTACATAATAAAAAAATACTTTGACTTGTCATTACAGTGCTCCTCTGCCAAAAGTTACTTTTATCCTCATCATTAAGACGCTTCCGGTCTACTTCCAATTACGATTTACACGAAGTTACCTACCGTGAACTTTGAAACTCGGAATATTGTTCCAACAACGTTTTATCCGAGATATAGTATTTATATATCTCGGATCTATTTATGTATTTATATTCTAGGTTCCCCCCTAGTTCGCTACATGGTATCCCATACCACAAGCTATGCTACTTTGGGGCCATGTAGTTGGTGTGATTGTCTGAGAATTTAAAAAAAATAGTAACGAACCAACTAAATCATGACCCATTTTGCTGATAATTCGCTTGAAACTGTCAAACTATATACATGTATAATGCAATTAGGAAATTTGAGAAACTGTACGAATTCTGTACTCAGTAAATGTCAAATGAAATGATACCAAGTTGGTCACAAAGCAAACCTACATATCTTCTAGTGAATTTCCACGTACTAGCATTTATACGGATTTCAAAAATGAGTTTATGGTGGGTCATGATTCAGTATAGTACCACGATAGTACAACAGGTTTTAGGAAAGAAGTTTCCACAGTCTTTTAATGTGAGCAACGGACCAATAGATTCTATGGCCTCCCAGGTATTCATGGTGGAAAGTTTTTAAGTACTGAACATCAGATAAAAAAGGAAAAATCAAAAACAAATTACGATTGCATCTTCATCATATTATGGTCTTGTAACTAAGTCACCGATTCGAAAGCTTTTTAAATAAAACAAATATTAATAATATATATGCATTTTTTAGTTTATTTTCTAGTTTTGTCAACTTTGTGAGAGAAAAGAATTTTATAGAAATAAATTGGTTGAATTGTGAATAAGGTACCTAATGAAATATGGGGAAAAAATTAATTGACCAATGAAGAGTTATGATTGATCAATCTTAAAGCTCTTAATTTCTTCTTATACTTTTTACTACTTTGCTTAAATTTCGTTTTGGGGCTTTTTTTATAAGTAGTTGTATCTTTTCAAAAGGATAGAACATATAGAAAAATAAATAAAAAAAGTTAAAAAACCCAAACCAAAATGAAAGCAACCAAATTTTTCTTTTCAAAAAAAAATGAACCGAACCACTTCCTGTTTCTATTCCATCCATATTACTACCCTGTATAGTAAACTAGGCCGTTACGGTAAAGTCAATCTGATTGTACACATAAAACAGATCGTTAAATTAGAATCATACGAAGTAACTATAATCTATCGGCAAGAAGTGGTAAAAATAAAATACCTACTAAAAAATTCAGAAGCACTTAAGTGGTACACTTATTGGCTTTTTCCTGAACATTTTCTTTACATATAAAACTGCTTCAAACAGCATACAAACGTAAACTAAACTTCGCTAAAGGTTTTACTGGGTTCTTCTACCTTTCCCGTGTCCCAACACATGCAACACATGTCGAACATGCGGTGAAATTTTTTAAGTATCTTACTTTAATACATTAATAGATCAAAATTCGCATGTGCCAGGTGAAAGCGGGTAGGGCGCGGGGCGTGTACGTGGCAAGCGCGTGGCGGGTGCAGTGTGGGCGCTGGGCGAGCATGAAGTGTTTCGATAATTTCCATTTGGAATGTATTGGTGTGTAAAATAAGTATCAAATTATGTAAAACAAATTTTACATAATAGTAAAGCTATTGATGAGGCACGTAACGTGCGCTGGGCTCTGGTGCGTCTGATCGGAACGCGTTGTCAATCATGTACTTACCTAATACATGAAGAAACTTACAGATAAGTAATAATAAATCAATAAAATCCCCTGACAGAATCTTTTATAGCGCTATAAACTAGTATAAATATTGATGCAGGCATTACTTTACAACTAAGGTGTATAAGTTACCTTGCTGACTTACCTTGGTGACATTTTAAGACACACCTTATGAAAGATCCTTGCACCTTCCTCCTCTGATAATGCAAGCAGTTCTATGAAAAGGAAAACTATACACAACCCCTATATTCCTAAAATTTGCTTGTATATGCACAAATATCCTTCAGCGTTTGTGTTATGAAGTCTCAAAATTGGCAGGAAGACCGAGATATATAATTTGGGTTAAATAATACGTTATTAGAAGATTTTGTCACGAGTTGAAGGGAACACCGCAACATAATATGATGTGTAGGTACCGCTATAGTGCGAAAGCGTTACAATTTTTTTCAATTGACACAGTAACGTGCATTACGCAACTTATTCGGTTGTGATAAGGTTCAAATTCCAATGAAAATATATACATATTATTACAAATGACTGTACATGAGGCGCAGCGACCGAAAAAACATCCGAAAGTTGCAAGTATCTACGTATTAAAACGGACAACGACTTTAGGATACGACAAAGCGCAACATACGATAAGACCATATCAGTCTTCAAAACTTAATTTCTACCTTGAAAAAGTAATACTTAATAATACTAGTCGTAAAGACGGACTCTTCTATAAAATCAATATACAATTCGCTGTACCAGGGACTGCATACCGGTATGAATTTCAGTACATTTTTTTTCTGTATGACGTCATACCGTTAAATTTGGTGTATTTAAAAATAACACTACACGAATTTATACTGTAGTAGCATACCTGATTTTTTTTTCAGTTAACTGAAATTTTCCGGTACCAATATTAATATTGATATCAAATATTTATTTTTAAATAATGTAGCGGATACTTTAGACTGTTGGATAGTTTAGTTGAAGCCTATGAAGCGTAGGGACATATACCCACCTATACATTTCGGTACAGAAATTAAATACTTAGGTTACAATATGTAAGTACTAAAAACATCTACAGAAATTAATCCGGTATACATTATTTGGGTATTGATATAATTGAGTTAGATTATAATAACTTATACAGGTATTGGGTTTGTTGAGGCAGTACACTAATAAGGGTACTTACTGAAATTTTAGTGTTAGTATTTTAAAAAAATATACCGATATGCAGTCCTTGCCTGTAACAAGAAACTGAGTTAAGAAACAAGAAGCTAAAGGAAACCTAAAAAAACGTTTTTATAAACAATCTTCTGAAGCCCTGTAATAAAGAATTGATTACCTCTACAGCAGTACACTATCGCTCTGCCATCACCGTGAACTTACAGTGTATAACTTTGTGTATAACTTACAGTGTTTGTCGACTAGCCACGGGTGGGTTCCGTCAATAAAGGCTCGATTCGAATTAACTTGACTCATTGGTGTGTTTGTCTCCACGGGATGCCTTGCCATGAGCTTCCTAGTTGGGACCGCTCCTATGATGGCAACTACTCTTTTTATTTTATGTTTTATATGAAAGTAGCTTTTACTGTCACTTCGATTGAGCTTATTTTTGTTTAATACATACATACATACATAACTTCACGCCTGTATCCCTTATGGGGTAGGCAGAACATCAGAGGTTATAAGACCAACTGATGTCACGTTTGACTAATGAGGTATTATAATGATTGCGAGAAGCTATTGCAGGGACAGAGGGTCAACCTATCGCCCACAAAAATACCAATAAAACCTCTGTTTTTTAATAGTAAAGTAATAATATTCGTCTGCACGAAAATAAACAGACTTTAACAATAATAAAAGGAGAGAGTGCATTTATGTTTTAATCGTTTAATGAACACAGTGCTCCCTACAATACAGTGTACAACATTGGATTTGTTTACTATTATAATGCAATTTGGTCCCCGTAACCTAAAAAGTCACTCGTTACTACATTGTTACTACTTGTTACTAACATTTGTTTTTTTTTTAAAACAAATGTTAGTAACAAGTCAATTTTAGAAAAATAATTCATTAGCTTTCTAATGGGGGTTTAAAAAATTAACACAGCTTTTTGAACACTACAGATATCACGCAAACAATAGAGCAGGGAATAGGTAGAAAAATAGAGATTTGTAAATGCAATACCGGCTGGTTGTTCAACCTACAAGTATGTTAGGATGAATGCAGGTTCGTTATTTCAGACAATTTCTACTCAACGACATCGCACAATGCCGTTCGTAGGTACCCCGGAGCCCGTGAGACTGAAGAAAAAAGTTCCCCTGGGACGCTTTCCTTTAGTTTGCGTTTTTTAAGAATATTTATAATGGTCTTACTATAACAGCTTTGAACAGAGATGGGTTATAAGGGAGAAGGTAAATCTACTTATCCGATTTTCTTTTCAATAATGAACAAACCAGCTTGTGGCTTAAATCTCAGTCTTGATCATAGGTCTTAATTCTTTGTGAGAAAGAGCATAAAGATCAAGCAGGATGGCACAAAAAGAGATCGTAGTAGAATTGGTGTAGAATGCTAACTTCTATACAGTAGCCTTAATCCGGCTACTGAGCCGTAGCTTGCGTAATCGTTAACTATTAACATCAAAAAGAAATGTTTACCGGATATAATCAAATTAATTAATTTATTTAATTCCATATTCAGAGATAAACAAACATTGCTATATTTGATTTATTAATATACAAACTATTAACATAGAACACACTACTAACATAGGTACCTATACTAAACTATTGACTAAGAACAAAGTATGATGTAAATTGGTTAGAGTCTGGCTAATGAAAGGAGAGATTGAAAAACAGTAAAAATACATACATTAAATAAATTTGATACTTGTTTTTTTTTTATAACGTTTAAAAATAACAAAATAGGTAGGTACTGTCCTCCTTTTTGATGAAAAGTATATTATTAAATGAAACACTTTTTAACCGGATTAATCCCGTTTAATTTATATTTTACATTTTAAGTCGACATGTCGCTCGTGACCTCGGGTCTGCAAAGACACCCAAACGTCGGGATTTTTTAACGTAAAATTTAAAATAGAAATTAAACGCGATAAATCCGGTTAAAAAATGAATCGTGAAAACTTAAGACGAAAAGTATATTATTAAAACGATAGGTAGGCAACTAGTACCAATCAGGCTTAAAAATAAAACAACAAAGCATAATAATTATTTTTATTTCTTGTAACCATATCTGAATCCAGCAATTCTATATGGAATCGCTTTTTCCTACATTGATTATGAAACTATCTAAATTTTCATCAAGTTGTTATCGAAATTGCTTGTTCAGTGTTATTTGCTGTGGTAAATCTATATAATAATTTGTTTTTCTGTATCAAAATGTGGACCGTAATATGTACATTTCCACAAAAATTTGAATCAAGTATGAACATCTACAACCAAAGCAAGTGTATATCCTCGGGGAAACTATGGTATCCATTTTCTACAAAATTGATGACTACGCAATGACGCATTTTTTTTTTTTGATAAAAACCACTATAAAATTAACTTTTACTGTGGTATTTGATATTTGATGCTCGAGTCTAAATTAATGCTTAAGTAAAGTTTCAAAATACATTGGTAAAATTTCGATAGAACAGGACAAGTTTAAGTGCTACGTAAAAATCTTTATTTTATTCGTTTGCCTACTTAATAAATAATATTTACACTGTACATTGTTACAATTTACAATAAGCCAAAATTATACTTGAACTTAGACACTTGGAATAAGAATGTTCGACTATAATATGAACGAAAGTCTGTGGCGGTAGATAAATATGGCAGAATTCCACATAATCTATATCTTCTTCTATCTATACTTATAATAAATCTGTAGAGAGGTCAATTCTGTACATGGAATATTTTTTCAAAATAACTACCAGGGGGTGATTAGTGATCGATACTGATGCCAAAAATGCAATCAGTAAAATTTTTGTCTGTCTGTCTGTCTGTATGTTCCTTATAGAAACAAAAACTACTCGACGGATTTTAACGAAACTTGGTAAAATTATTCTTCATACTCCTGGACAGGTTATAGTATACTTATTATCACGCTACAATTAATAAGAGCAGAGCAGTGAAGGGAAATGTTGAAAAAACGGGAGAAGTTACTTCATTTTTTAAGCTTCCGTCGCGTGTGCAGCCTTAATGGTTAAAGCTACATAGAAATCATGTATGACAGAAATATTATTCATAAAATTATATAAAAAATATCCCACAACAGTATATATATATCTATATTTTATGGTTGACTCACAATAACACGTGTAAATCCCGATAGCTTAGCAGTTCGGAGCTTTCTGATTATATTTGTTTACTCTTACGTTTGTAATACTCTCACTCATCTCTAATTAAAAAAAAATTAACATTATTACCTATTCAATAAAAAAAGAATCATAGAAATCGGTATAGAAACACCAAACTTATATATCGCGCGTGAATACTGAATGATATAAGGATTATTTTTGCGTAACGGTTGCCGCGATCGACGCGGCTCGCGGCGGTAGGGTATAAAAAGGCGGGAGGCGAGCGCAAGCTTTTGCGCGATTTAATATAGGTAGGTACAGAAGGAACAAGCGTTACATTACCTGTCAAACCCCAACCAATTTTAACTTATTGTCGAGGGCATAGTTCAAATTCAAGTAAAAAAAATTGACAGATTTGTAACGCTTGATGTACTGCCTTCTGTACATACAGAGATAAAATGGAAATCAAGGTTTTGTTTATTTCATGATCGTTTCTGCCTCTTGGAAGTCAGAAACCGTAGATTTCTTCGGAATAAAATGTAACGTATGTGTTAACTACTATACCAAATTACATTAATATTGGCTTAGCCGTTTGGCAGTGAAAAGCAGCCATACATAACTATAGGTAGTATTGTATGTACACTGATAATGGCTGGATGGATAGATTTTTGCTATTCTTTCACGCAAAAACTACTTAGCTTTACCTAGAATAACAATAAGCTAAGTATAATTAATGAACATATTGCATGAATTAAGTAAAATTGAAGGCATTAAATAATTAATAATAACACTTTTTAACCGGATTAATGGCGTATAATTTATATTTTACATTTTAACTCGACGTTTCGGTGTCTTTGCAGACCCCGTGGTCACGAGCGACTGTTAAAATTTAAAATGTAAATATACGCGATAAATCCGGTTAAAAAGTGTTTTATTTGATATTCATACATAATAGTTATCGCGAAAACTTAAGACAATATTAAAATTTAAGGCACTTTGGCACCCGATTTGTTTATAACGCTATGTGCCTTTGTAATGTACCTAATAGATAGTTACCTACCTATGTTTGTGGTAAGGAGTTATACATATTATATGGGCGAAGATTCTTCATTTTTATTTTTGTTATTAAAGATAGTTAGGACCTTGGAGAAGAAAATAACCCACTCGAAATACTAATTCAATACAGACGAAGTCGCGGGCATCATCTATGTAATATACCTACCTACCTATACTTTTTCACAAAACCTAGGTGAAACTGCGGATCACTGCTTTGTTGTAACAGTTTTTGAAGTAATTCTGTCTGTTTATCTATCAGTAACGCTTTCACAGCTAAACTACTGAGTCGATTTTGACGAAATTTAGAATAAGGTAAGTTTTAACTTCAAGGAGGATATAATAATAGTATTTATCCAACTCTAATAAACGGTATCCATGCGGACGAAGTCGCGGGTCACAGCTAGTATTATAATAAAGCTTTCTTCAACACTACTGGTCGGGAATGAAAACCAATTGTTGTAGTTGATTGATAGCCACGGTCTTTGGGAAGACTTTATTTTAATATTTCTTGGTCAAAAGTTACGTTATTAAGTTACGTTTATGCTAATTATATTTTCGATCGACATCCGAAAATTTACAAATTGCGAGAATTTCGATAAACGAGTTAATTTACTTTGCAACATAATTGGATTTTCGTTGATCAAACTACAGTCATGGCCTGGTGATTATTTAATGACATTGCCTATAGAGCGTGGTTAATGTATAGGTATTGCTGACGTTCTCATCTGACTGAAGCTTACAAATTAAGCAAAATATTCTTTTAACTGGATGTTATAGAATACAATTTTACTTTTTTTACATATTTTTTTAAATAATGCATACTGTATACTATATCGCAGTAATTTATATAAAAAAAATGAGTTTAAAATACTCTAGTTTCATCGTACCATTTATCAACATCTTGATAAAAAGCGCCAAATAATCAAACTTTACTTTAGCTACGTATGTACTGAAGTGTTATTTTTCAGTATTTCTTACGTATTCGCCACGTCAAAAGCTTGTTCATTCATTTTTTATAAAATACTGTTTTCCATTGTAGCAACTTATCGGGAACTGAATACTTCCGCTCAAATGTCAGAAACAAGGAATGCCTTCCGGTGCAATTTCATTTGCTGGCAGTCGTGGTATATCAATTGTGTAAATTATTTACCTCACACAGTAATATTGTACGCGCTAACTAGTATTTATTTATTATTTATTGTATTCGTGCTTTTATAACAATTCAGCCATTCGTGTCAGTTGCATGTTTTTTTTACCTACTGTAACGTAAAAGCAAAGTCTTGGACAAGGAACCAGTTATGGACAGAAATAACAACGAAATTAAAAACTTAGACAAAAATAATTGATCAAATCAAATCATTTTATTGCGTCAAATATGGTTTACATTTAGGTGTTCGGTTTATATATAGATCTCATATCTCAGTATAATACAGCATGCAATAACATAAGTGCCAAAATTTTAATTTTCATTATATATGGCTATTCTTTTTAAAGATGGCGTAAGATAATGTCATGTCAATGTAATGTTATGTCGCTCCGGCTGTTTGTTAAAAAAATCGTTTTTACTATAAAATACGTAAAGAAGTGAGTTAACTTATTTGTTTTTTAATATTTTTGTATTAATCTAAGCGACATTTGATATCACATTTCATACATAACTTCACGCCTGTATCCCTTATGAGGTAGACAGAACAACAAAGGCTATAAAAACACCTGACGTCACATTTGACAAATTTGAATGTATTATAATGGTGGAGAAAGGCTATTTCAGTGACAAGGGGTTAGCCCACCGATTGCAAAAACGCCAATAAAACCTTTGTCCCTTAACGAACTTTTACCGTATGCCCGCGAAGAGAAGCAGCTGGGACATTCTATGTTTTTCTTTCGCTACCAGTCAAGCATGGAAGCATTATACGAACTTATTCCCGCAACTTTGTACGCGCTAAACTACCCTTCCGAAGAATTTCAGAAACTTCTTCCATAATACAACCAGACACCCAATGACAAAACCTTGATACCAAGTTCCACATCCGTGCGCTCAAAGACTGAAATTCCTGAAAGGACTAAAGTGCGTACTTTAACTTTGTTTTACTAATTATGAAGATTACAGTCCGATTTTATTGCTCAAGCTGTATCTACGTAGGTTCAGAAGCTGGATATCCCCGGATACACGTGACCTAAAAGACGATTCCTTCGTACAAAATCTATCGATAGAAATCATCGCTCCAGCTGTGTTGTGTTGCAACAGTGTTTCATGACTGTCCAGACGAGCTTACTCGCACTTATCGTCAGGTAAGAATGAGGTCAGAAGTAGGTTTCGTCAGCGTTAAAAAAAGTTGGTTGTTAAACAGTGTTACAACTTTTGTCCTTTTTATAGACTATCCTACCATTAAAACTATATACGTACTAATTACCCGAATTAAGATACTTTTTATTTATAGACTCAAAGAAAGCTTTATTAATAATAAAGGAAATTCAAGTATACAAATTTAAATCAAAATCCAATATGAATCGATTAAATAAAGCGAGAAGCAACTTTTCTCAATACAGCTACTCAACAAACTCTACAACAAATAACTATCAACTATAGGAACAGCTGCTCGAAAAATGTTAATTTCTAAAGAATATCAATTATTTACGTACACATAAAACAAATTGGATGAGCTTTCTAAAAGCAATTTATTTGGAACAAGGAAACTTGTGACCTTCTGTACCTGTTGCTCGCAGAGATAGTGACAGACCCGAAACGCGCCGCTCCGATTCAGGGGTTGCCAGGCTGTAATAAAATTCTGAAAATATAACAAGCTTTTTGTTCTCTCTCTTTGAATAGAATAGAATAAAATTTAGAAGCAGAATATGGTAGTCAAAGGTTCATAAATAATATTTTAAAATTTTTTGCATTTCAAATGCTTAATTATTCTTAAATAAATGAAAAAATGTGTTAAATAAAAATCACCCGACCAGGACATGAACCTGGGACCTCTCGTTTGCTGGACGAGTGCTCTACAACTGAGCTACTGGTGGTACACATACTTTTTTTGATTTTACGTTATATTACTAACGTAGCTCCGTCTAATGGTATAGTGCTGCAGCTAAAACCACTCGAGACCACTGTGAATCGAAACTGTGGATCTCAGTTAAAGTGAAGCATTGCAATGTTTAATAATATTTTAAAGATTTTAATTACTCTTAAATAAATGACAAATCCAGTCCTGGGCGGGAGATTTTTATTTAAGACAATTTTTTTTTACATTTATTTAAGGTTCTTAAATCTTTATATACAGTGCATATTTTGATCTATTAAATAAAAGTACTGCTACAGATCCGAATATAATGTATTTTATAAAAGCGCAAAAAAGCATATCGTAAATGAATTAAATTTCATGTACCAATGAGAAAAAAGTTGCCATTCCTAAGTTTATTCTTTGTGATTTTTTTGCGAAAAAATATATTTACAAAATAAAGGAACCAAAGGAAAAGCATGGCCCATCGGTTTCAGTGACTCATCACTCAATACTCAATACCCCAACGGAAAATATTCTCCTCATTTTTATCAACAAACTTTTTCAATTCGAAGAAAATCAATACCAAAGCCTTTTTGAAAATAACTACTACTCTATCTCACAATACCATTAACAATACGGAATTTGAGGGACTCAATTACATGGCTGGTCACATTTGAATCGGGTTAAGCGTTGGGCGCACATGTTAAATATGGAATAAGGCTCCGTAGGGCTGGCAACACAGTCCCGGGCTCCGTCAGTGCGCGCGGGACCACTGCCGCGACAACTTCATTTTGTCGGCCTATTTCATTCCCCAGTGATAACCTATACCCCATATATACACACGTGAATATATATTTTAGCTATAACAGTGATGCATCCTATGCCTCTACGCTAATTAGTGGTTAAAGTGCTTTTCAGTGTTCAAGGTCGATGAGCTCGTGAGCTTACTATTTTATGCCGTTGTGATAACGTAATTTCGGGAACACCTATTTATTATTATTTTGAAATAAGGCGTTACCTTCATTATAATAAGATAATATGTATTAAAATTTCTACGTGGTTAATTGTAGGTGTGTAAAGGTTTCGGTGTATGCTTTAAAATTATAAATATAATTTTCATGTTCCTGTTTACGAGAAATCCATTTTATTTGTCAACACAAAAGGTTACCTTTTAAGGAATTCTCTTAATCTATGAAATAACCCATTTCGGAAAATTGTCTAGACGCAACAGTTAGCCCATAATCTTGTGCCAACATACCCATCCCAGCTCTCAATGTGCTATATAAACAAGTCCATTTATCACCAAGTGTGCTATCCACAAGTGAATGTTAAAACCGAGCCATATCTTGTTTAACAGAAAGTTCAATTTACACTAGCTAAAACCTCATTTAATATGAGCGAAATATGGCATGCTTTATATTTTACGTTTCATAATAAACTTTTCATTTATTTAAACCATGATTAACTTCGGAGTTGGAATATTGTACCCTTGTTTGAACCTTTCATTAATTATTTAACTTGTATCGTGTTTACTTTGAAGCTTTCAAAAAGGAATGGCGTTATGATTGATCATATTTCTGGCGCCCAGCACGGGGCCTAAATTCCGTCGTGTCGTGGAATGAGCTTCATCTGAATATCACTCGATATATTTTGACCTTGTCAAAAAGCGTACATCTCTACGTGCGGTTGAATTAGATAATCGATGGGCGGGTCTCCACTCTGTCAGGTCGCCCTTATAATTCTTAGAAGGAGCCGGAAAAGCGTTAAGTAAAAAAACAATTGTAGGCTGTCATAAAATTGATACGCGATTGTTTTTCTTCTCAATTCAGTCCATGTCTTTATAAAAGTCACTATTGTTATATTAAATTGTGATATTTAATTGTGATATTTAGCCTCATATTCAAAAATAATATCAATTTCAACTGTAAGGCGTTAGATTAAGTAACTTTCCCACAACTTTCCCATATATAAACAAACTCCCACGAATGAAGGCGTGTCTATCGTACTACAGCGTAACACTCGAGCTATAGAGAAGCGCCCACGCAGTACAAAGAGTGTCTGCGACCCCGACGAGCTGTCTGATCTCCTCATAAATATGTTATTCGCGTAACCTCATTATTACAAATTGTTGTTGATTTACGTTTCGAGATTTTGACAGCTTTCTGATAATTTAATCGTGCATTGGTGTTGACAGTTATTTCTTTTCGGTTTGAATTTCAACAATAAACTCAATGCTTAGAAATCATGGGCGATTAATATGTAAATATTTTAACTTCTTTGTAAGTAATATTTCATCGTGCTTCGGTAAAAAAAAACTTCGCTAAAAAAAACTAAATATTTAACTTTTAATAAAAATTTTCGATTGTGAGTCCGAAATCAATATTATATAACTCATAATTTATTGATTAAATTTTTAAGTAATAAAATCTTTAAGTTCGTAACGTAGATTTTTTAATTAGATTAATTTAAGGCTGTAAAAGTTGTTTTTCGAAACTCTATGGCTATTCTCACACATTACATCACAAAAGCTCGTTGTACGTAAGTCGGTCATGTAAAATTTAAACTGGTCTGCATTATAAATGAGTATTTCTCGACGGAACGCGACGCCATTTTGGCCCTTGAGTCAAAGTCACGTACCTACCTATTCTTACCCAGTGTGTTACATTCGTAAAATTATAGGTATAGTCCGACAAGGATCTTTTGGCCAAAATTGGAACTAATCACCGTCTAGGAAAATGTCATTTCATGACTTTTACGCTCTTATTTATTAATGTACTTTTAAATTCAATATTAAGATATGAAAATACGCCAAAATTCACAACATGTGGGTTTACTTATTGTAGTTATAAAACTGAAGAAATTGTTTTCAGAGAGAAAAACAATTAAACGTATCAATAAATCCCTTTTAAGAGTAAAGAAGCAAGTTGCCTCTGCAATGTTTACATATTGCCATACTTTGAAAAATACACTTTAAGACATATTTTGTTTCATTTTTAAATCTCCATAAAAATTACAATTTCTGAAGAATTGTTTCTTTTGAAGGACTGTATGAAAAGTGAAGAAAGATAAGCAGATTTTTTACAAGCCTTTTAAAATACGAGCATTTCTAGATACGAGTAGGTACCTAATAAAGAAAGTAGTGGTGACGAGGATAACAAGGAAAACAATTTATCATAAAACATGATATTATTTTCATGTTACTCTATATTTAATACTTGCATTTTCTTGCTTAATCTTCTATTTATATCGTTAACCCTCTGTTTTGGTACCACTAACGTTTTTCTTAAAGTTTACGAGACTTGCCTTTTTGTAGTACATAAAATGAAATAATTTCCGTTTTCAAATATGAAAAAACTGAAAGTTTATGCATTCATGTTTTTCCCTGAGAAGAGGGAAATTATACTGAACAATAACACTTATTTCACCCTCACGCCTCTCTGACGTCATCATCCAAACGCCAAAAAAGCCTTGTGGGACTGTACTTAGGAACCTAACAACGTGCAGTGAAAAAGTACTTTTCATGCATTTAAATACATGTTATCAAACATGTCCATTTTTAAATAAAGCCATGTAATTAAATAAAAGTATTAGAACGGTTTTTTAAAATGTAAAATAAATTCGTAATAACTTAGTATGATGTCTGCAAGTAAAAATAGTTTTAAAAAATCACCTTCATTGGTACTTTGGAGATAAATTTTTTAGTTAAATATGTTCAATTCAGTAAAGGAAAAGATTGGATTGCTCTTAGCCACGTTAGATTCTTAGTAGTGAGAGCTATAAGTCGTAAAATGCATTATTAATACCTTTTGAACTTCCAACGTTCATTTGTTTACGAAAACGTGAACTACCTCTCTCTGGAATAATGTCTAACTCCTTTCCACATTACAGTTCAAGCAATAACTCTTATGATAATTTAAAACTCTCCAAAAACTAGATAGTACAAACCTTCAAAAGTGAACTTTGAAAGTCATAAACTAAGGTTTTGAATCGTGATGAAATCGAAATAAAGACAATGAGTGGTCTGGGTCCACCTGGGGTGTGGGCTGCCCACAAGCGGCTGGAGTCCTGGGCTCGTGCTGCGAGGGAGAGAACTTCCAGCGCCAGCAGTGGACAAAGCCATAACTCCACCGACAGCTTCGGAGATGACAAGTCGCATGGAAGCCCTAGCGTAAGTTTAAATAAGTTTTTTAAGTTAAGTTTTTATACAAAATATGATATAAAATATTAAAAATACTACATAAGTTATTACTGTGCAGTTTTGCGCGGTTTTGAACCGAATCCATAAGAAATTACTGATGAAAATATAGCCTTAGTTTCATCATCATCAAAACTCTCTGTGATGAACCATGGACACGAGACTCTCCTAGACTGCCTTGTGTAGCTTTCTAATAGTAAAAGAGGTTTCATTCGATATGAAATTCGCTAATTATAAGTTTCTGTAATGTCAAAGTAGGAAACTTGAAATTAGGATTTTGAAGCTTCCAAGTTTGAGATTAGCGAAACTTAAAATTATAGATTGTAATTTGTGAGAATGTAAAGAGATATGGTCTATTGCGTTTATTAAAATGAACAGACAATCAACCTAAGTTCTCCGTTTTAAAATTATAATAAAGTATATTAAAGAGTTTATTATTATTATATATAAAGTAACAACGAGCTTTTTCCCGCAACTTCGTACGTGCTAAACTACCCTTCCTGTGGGAATTTCAGAAACTCCATAATACAATCAGACACCCATTTTGGAATCTTTATACTATCACATCCGTGCACTCAAGGAATAAGATTTTTTCATACAAACAAAACATTATATATTTCCCGTTCCCGTGGGAATTTCGGGAATTTCTTTCATAACACAACCAGTCACTTTTTCAAGAACCTTTATGCCAAGTATAATATCCGTACGCTCAAAGAATAAGATTTTTCATACAAACTAAAACGTCCAATAATTCCTGTTCCCGTAGGTATTTCGGGGATTCCTTCCTTAGTGCTCCCCCACAACTTCTAAAGATTGTAGTTTTGGCTGTGCGTTGTCTGTCAGTCACTCAGTCAGTAACTGAAGAGTTTTGTATATTAAGATAAATATGGGCTAGCCTTTATCCTAGCAACCGCAAAATGTCATAGCCGCAGCGCATAATATGATGACTTTTAGCTGGAGCAACGTGAGCAATCTAATTAAGTGTTGATACAAGAGGTAACGACGTATTTATTAATGATATGATTCACTTTACTAATTCACTCGGATAATTAATTACGATTTAAAATTTGTCTTTAAAGCTTCTAGATATGAGTCTTGTATATTTAAATCTTTACTTCAAATCACTCACTAATAAATCCAATCACAGAGCACTGTATTGTTTGTAAGTAATTACTTCCATCATTTCATAAATATTGTTTAGCTTCATTGTAACAAAACGAATATCGATTGAATACAACCGAATTATATTTAGTAATCTGTGGTATTATTCCGCTGGAGAATATACGCTGGTTACTTATTCCACACCTTGGCACTAGATTTGACTTTTAGATATCATCTACTACATACATCTACTTTAGCCTAATCCCAGTCAGAGGAATCAATAAACGATGTGTAATGTAACATTTCTCTGCAATCGTCGACATTATCTGAACGTTTCACGATTCAAGACAAACTAATATCAACACGTCAGTCACTTATACCGAAATTTCGAAAAGTAAAACGTGAACTAACAGTGTCATCATACACTTCATACAATCTTATGAACCTACTGTTTTTAAAAATGGGGAAACTAACAAAGTGAGAACAAAGGAATGAAAGTACAGAACTCCGAACTGGGAGCGAAAACTCGCAAAGTCTATGGAAAATGAAAAATTATAGGGTAAATCGGATAATGAACAATATAAGTTTTTAAACTGTCATGGCTATTAAAATTTAAATAAGGTAACTTAGAAACGAAACATTTACCTTGTTTATTATTTATTACTTGATATTTCGGCACTGTTAGAAGCGCCAAGATCACAATGGCACCCTCGTGATCATATTGAAAAATAGTGAACAGTTCCCACAAAACAAATAAATTTGATGGTTCGAATACTTCATCTTCCTGCTTCCAACAGAGCCTTTTGTAAATCACTACTAAATAGGCTACAAAAATGCTTAAAACTTTACTTACAGCGTACTATTCATCATCAACAGGTCATCGTATCGTAGTTAAAGTCTCGAAATAGTTTTTGTGTTAAAATGTCATTTGTTGATCAACTTTATCAACTGAAATTATAAATTGTTTCTGTAACCATAACTTTTCTCTCATTTAATTTTGAAGAGTCATAGAATAGTATATTGAACATTAAATTATTGAGCACCTTACGACACTGAATACAAAGTTTATATCTATCTTTAAATTATATCTGTTTCTTGCTTTTCTATTAGTATTGCACAGCTGAGTGAACCAATTAATAATTATTTATCAACTTAGAGTTGAAAACTAAGTTATTTGTTGCGGTTCTGCCGTAATTCCTCTGAGGTGTTTGTAGACGAAGTAAATAGATACAGTAGATATCTAAACTAGTTAAATATTACAACTAAAACTTATTAGTAGTTACTATTAACAAAGTTTGTTGGCTTAAACTACCAAGGAGACTCCGTTTCACGACGCTGTATTTGCCTGTCTGACCGTTGGTCTTTTTATAATGGATATACAGGGTGACCGGTGACAAATTTTAGATATTGAAGGAGAGCACTCTATACTCGATTCTGATCATAATTTTATAATAAATTTAGGTACTACATGTTTCACCAGAATTCCCTATAAATGAATAAATATATATTACAAGACTTTTACTTTTTATAGTTCTACGCTAAGTATCTATTATATGTATTACGCTTATGTAACCATGCTTTGCTTAATGAATTCTTAAACTTTCGTTTAAGTTTACTCAGTAAATAATTTATACTATTTTTTTCACATTTATTTTTATATTTTATTTTTCCTCTTCATGTATGATCTCAAATTACCACGTCCTTGAATTTCGAAAGTGACCCACCAGTCACCCTTATTTACGAAGCCCGCTTGATTTCAGTGATAATGAGTTCGAAGATGAGGGCGCACAGGTTTCGGAATGAACTAGCACTTCTAGCTAGATTACTAACGATGAACCGATCTCAATATAGATTCTTTTCGACCTTCAGATATGCATAAAAAAGATAAGAGTAGGTATCTTAACGCTCTTAACATATTCAGCGGTTATAAAGTGGATTTGTGTGCCACTTCCAGATGCTCTTCGTCGGTAGGTCGTTGTCAGCGTGTTAGCACCTACTAAAGTTATTTCTATTTTCATAATCTTTCACCTAAATTCTGATGATTCTAAAATATAGGGAACTTTCAAAAAGGACCCTATATTGGACCCTATGGAATAAAACAGTCTGTGTCTGAGATATGAACGAAATTATTAATTAATATTCATTTGAAAGTTCTATTTATGAAGACCTATCCATTTTTTTAGAATATCCGAGAAGTAAAATTGTCAATAACTCTGCTGCAGAAATCCTACTGAATCTAAGTGACTGCCTGGGTTATATTGACTTTCAGTAAATCAGTCGATTGCAGCTTATTAGTATTTCTTATTGACTTCAAACACCCCCACAAGGAGCAGTCTGGCGGTGTCAAATAGAACCATCTTGGCAGCCAATACACGTCCCTTCTGCATGTAGCGCCGTCTTGCTGGAAATGTCATCCATGTCCATATAGTTCAATTTGGCTAAAAAAGACTATCATGGATCTGCCTGTTGAATGATGTCTCTCTGTTGCAAATTGGATCTCTCGGATTCGTGCCACCGTTCGAATTCACGGCGGCCATTTATGATCAATGTCATATTTAAAGCAAAATGGCATAATTAGGTATTTCAAATAAAAAATATTTTCGTTAATATCTCACACACACCGCAAATGATTATTTAAAACCTAAAATTATTCTATAATTAAAATTTTGTGTATTGACTTCAGTTATTGTACGATAGTAGTTAAGTTAAGGAATAACCATGGAAAACGCCCTTTTTGATGAACGTACCTAAAAGGTTCAATAAACGTGGAGATTCAAGTAGGTATAGGACTTTTAGGTTAATTTTAGGGATAAATTATACAAATATTTTAAAAAATATACATGTATAATTTTAATAAAAATATCTACAGTTATGCCAGTTCTGAATAAATTTTGAATTAATAAGCATTCATATTCGAAATAAACAGCTCGCTGCTTGTTACTTTTAAGATTGGACACACAATTAATGTCGGTAACAAAAAGGTTTTTGATAAAACACATCCCGTCTATCAGTTTTGTATCTAAAAATAGAAATTAATGTCGAAAGGCGCCGCCTTCGTTTTTAACGAACCTCGCAACGACGCGCCGTGCCGCGGCTAATGCAAACACTTGAAAATGATTTGCATTTTTATACGCAGAGCAATATTAAGGAAGAGTTGCCGTTGAATTCAGTAAAATTCTTATACTCTTTTACATACTCGTAGAGTTTAAATAGTCGAGTTATTGACGTATCGAGTTCTTGTGGCTTGTAGTTTTATAATAGGAGATAATTAACGAATGCAGAGCATAAAAAAAAACGACTTCACGTCAAAACTTTGGCTGAGTTGAGAATGTCATCAACGTTAACATTCTCCGAAATCATACATATTTTTTCAAAACGTTGAAATTTTCAATGAATTACTGAACCGATTTCGATGAAATTTAAATGGGACCAACTATAAAGTATCCTCTATCATATGAAACAACTATTTTCAAAATCAATTCATAATTGTCTGAAATGTCGTGTAACAAAGACACAAAAAAAACGTAAAGACGAATTGAAAACCTCCTCCTTTTCTGGAAGTCGGTTGACAATAAAACCTAAATTTTGTTTTCTTTTACTAACTGAAAGACGACATCTAATACATAATATTTTCAACACTTGAAGTAAGTAACATAGTCTACGAATTGAAATGAATCTACCTCTACGAGTTCTTCAGAAAGTCGATATGTGAGACGAAGTGGCAAGAAACTCAAGAGAAGTATTCTTTTTCATTTTAAAGCCAAGAAATTTTATCGTTCATATATTCGCATATCTTTACGTTTGCAGAATCTTAAATTTAGGTTAATCTTGAAATGTTCGGAAAAGGACAAACCATGATATTAGGAAGCCCATCGTAAAATTTAGCCGCGAACATCAATAATGATATTTGGCAGGAGCTGTAGGGCCGTGGAGTTTCTATAAGTATAAGTCAATTAGGACAGTGCCCTTATAACACGCTTAGGGGCGTTAGGGCGGTAGGACTATTTTGAGCCATACTACACGGATATCGCTTGTCGGCAATGTCATAACTTTAGTAATTATTGTTTTGTTTACAAACTAACCCTACAAATGACCGCAATTAACGTAATGGTAAATGATGACGGACGACTTTGATCAAGCCCACCTTTCATCACACAATGTCAGGATTCAAAGTAATATTTGAAAGTAAACATAAAAAGGTTGCCCTTACCCTTTCGTTATATAAGTAATATGTATAGTTTTTATCCAGGGCCTCTTAAACTTCCAAGAAATGTGAAACTTTTAAAATGAGCATGAGAGAATAAAAGATTTGTATTTAAGCTGAAGTAATTTTCTTGTATAAATTGTGACTTACTGGTAAAAGCTACTTTTATTTTTACAATTAAAGATACATAAGATAACAATGATTTCAAAATTGCATTACACATTCCTAAAAATTATTAATGAAACTGACATAATGACTACAACATACTTTAATCAATCGACAGAGACAGAGAAATAAACTGTTCTGATTTTTTTCAATTCAAACAGATATTGATAGTATAAGTTGGGACTTAATCGCGCTAAAACATTATTCTATTAATATACCTCGGCGTTTTGACCGAGCTGGACGGTCATGGTCACGAGAAGACCATGAGTATGCTTATGTCACCGCTAAGAGAGCCGAGTAGCTTCTGCTAACTACCCTACACTTGATCTAATAACAATGAAACGTCATGGCTGACGACTATTTTAACTGTGACCACAGATGTTTTTGGTTTTAAATCGCGCTACGAACACTTGCAATTATAGGCAATCCATGTAGGTGTGAACATATTCGTTCTCCTCGATAGACATTTGCGTGCTGTTTTATTTCTTCAACTATAATTCTAGAGAAGAAATAGCGTTCCGTGGAGAGGATTTTCGGAGCGTGAAGTTCGAAACTCACTTAGCAAATGCTCAGGTTTTTTTACACGAATATGTTCATACATTAAGGCTTGGCAGATATATAACAGGAAGGGTTATTTAAGACGATATCCGAAAAAAAAAAAATTAAATGACGTTTTTTGGGAAATTCTGGAATTATCTTGGAAAGTAAATACAAAAACGAAATCCTTGTAAAACACACTTTCGAAAAAAATGTCTTTACAACTTCACAGTTATTACAAAACAAATTTTTGGATGAAAAAAGGACACAGATCGTAATATTTTTCTCAATTTTTTACAGATTATTACAACTTTATCTTTATCTCGCGCCTATATGCTACCTAACTGTTAAGCTCGTCGTCGCACCTAACCGTACCAACCACGTCTTTCGGTGCGGGAGCCCATCCCTTCGCATAATCTTTTTCATCACAATGATAATGAATATAAGTATTAGTAAAAAATAAACGTATGAATATAGACATTATAAATTTCAATAATATGCACCTAACCAACCTATTTGTTTTCTTGGGATTAAATAAATAGTCTGTGTTTTAGTCACTCACTTAGTGATTAAGTCGCACTATTAATATTTCATACCGTTCAGTAATTTAGAATACAAAATACAAATCGATAGTAATTCATTATTTATTGATAATTAACGAATAAGGTTTAAAATATATACATACACATATACATACATACACATAAATTATACATATAAAAAAAAGTATCCGTTGTTTTAGCATGGTGCATTGAAGATGGTAGAGTGTTCCAAATAGATATTGCTTTCACCGTGAACGACTGTTGATAAAAGTGGGAGCTGTGACGAGGAGTTGCCAGCAAGAAGTTGCTGGCTGACTGCAAGTTACGTTCATGGTGCTGATGGCGAAAATTAAAGCGTTCTTTAAGATAGGTTGGCAGGCAGGGGTTGAACATTATTCCGTATAGAAGACTGAGTACATGAGTATTCCTGCGAAGACGAATTGGGAGCCACTTGGGCTTAGTGTGGAATTCAGAAACATGATTATATTTTTGTAAGCCAAATATGAATCTAATACAAAGATTTTGAAGGCGCCCAAGTTTGTTTAGTTGCTCTTCAGTCAAATTACGATAGCTAGTATCGGCGTAATCCAGTATTTTGAGTATAAGTGATTGTGCTAGAGCAATTCTGGTAGGTATTGGTAGAAAGTTCCGAAGCCGTAAAAGAGATCGTGCAGCAGAGCATACATACACATAAATTATACATATAAAAAAAAGTATCCGTTGTTTTAGCATGGTGCATTGAAGATGGTAGAGTGTTCCAAATAGATATTGCTTTCACCGTGAACGACTGTTGATAAAAGTGGGAGCTGTGACGAGGAGTTGCCAGCAAGAAGTTGCTGGCTGACTGCAAGTTACGTTCATGGTGCTGATGGCGAAAATTAAAGCGTTCTTTAAGATAGGTTGGCAGGCAGGGGTTGAACATTATTCCGTATAGAAGACTGAGTACATGAGTATTCCTGCGAAGACGAATTGGGAGCCACTTGGGCTTAGTGTGGAATTCAGAAACATGATTATATTTTTGTAAGCCAAATATGAATCTAATACAAAGATTTTAAAGGCGCCCAAGTTTGTTTAGTTGCTCTTCAGTCAAATTACGATAGCTAGTATCGGCGTAATCCAGTATTTTGAGTATAAGTGATTGTGCTAGAGCAATTCTGGTAGGTATTGGTAGAAAGTTCCGAAGCCGTAAAAGAGATCGTGCAGCAGAGAAAACTTTTCTGCTGAGAGACTCTAGTCGAGTTTCCACGAAAGAGTGGAATCCATGAGAAGTCCTAAATTCTTAACCACGCTACTGAATAGTAAAGTTATCAAAAATTATAGGAACAAGTTGTTGGAAATCAATTCTGTTAATGAGTTTAGAGCTACCAATAATAATAACTTGAGTTTTTGAAGAATTAATATTCAAACCATGACATTTGCTCAATTCCAGTATTAAATCAAGGTCCTTATTGATAGTGTTTATTGAATTACTGATGTTATCTAAACTGGCTTGCTACTTTAGTAGATGAAGCAAAAAAAACAAGTCATTATGTGCAGCTGGGTCAAGGACTATGACATTGAAAATACTAGACAGCGCAAACGTTATTGTTTTCTTATTAAAGCAATAAAAATAAATAGAAGAATGGTACGAGAAAAACTTTCCCCGCACTCTATCTTCATTGCTTTAATTTTGCGAAACAACATCTTGGAGAACATAAAACTGCAATTCTCTAGATAATATAATTCAAGATAATAAAGCTTTCAGTGAACTGAAGCATAATGTATAAATGCACTTTAGTACGAGCAGCTGAGGCAGCAGACAACCGATAAATTGTTTAGGTAATAAAAAAATGTTTAAACATTTTGTACGTTGTTGTACTGTTGTTAAACTTGTTGCTATGCTGTTGTTATATGTAGTAGTGTACTTTTGATTAACTGATTATTGTAGTACGTCTCATCATCATCATCATCCACAGCCTGTAGACGACCACTGCTGGACATAGGCCTCACCCAAGTTCTTCCACGTCGCTCGGTCCCGCGCCGCCCTCATCCAGCGTTTACCGACGACTTTGACCAGGTCGTCGCTCCATCGTGCGTACATGAAGTACGTCTAAGTATAAGTAAATTGGAAAAAACTTTTCTCATCTTGTACAAACGTGTCACAGCCTCGTTTTAGTAAAAACTGTTCCCATCACCGTTTTGGTGCTGGGCCTCAGACGCCAGAATGCGGCCATAAATGAACACATAGTTACTTAAATAATTACATGTTTTGATTGCATTGGTCTGGGTGTACTATTTATGAAATGGACACACTATGAGCTCTCTTTAAGTCTAGATGACCCTGTGTCTCCTAGCCGTTATACGAATTATATCTTCATAAGTTTGCAAAATGGTCTCTTGTTAAAGGCCAATGACCCACGTGGAATAAGTAAACGTGATAATGCGCTGGAGATATCATATAGTGATATATTGAACATCACGTTTGACTTAAGTACTTTATGTTAGAAGAGCACGCGATCAATCTATAGTTAGATTCGAAATTACAAATATATTGCATGCTTACACGATACGATACATCTGCATGTTGGCATCGAAGGATATTTTATAGTTTTTAGTGTATTTGAGTCTTATTAAATACAAATTTTGATTACAAAGACAGATTCTGTCTCACCACGTGAACATAATATTTGCGAAACCACTCAGCGTTTTTAGTATGGTGATCGCAATTCAGTATGGCCCGTCCTTTTGTGTTCGAGTTTGATAAACGAACTTTTTAACACAGGTTTAGGTCTGTGGGTTCAATTGATCACTCTCAAGTTCTGCTGAATCAAAAACACAATATTATTAAAGGCTACTGAGCGGCTTATTTGATGTGCCAGTTTGAGTAACTTACTTACACCTGGCCCAATCACTGAATCATATTTTTAGAAAAAAATTGGATTAAATTGTCTTTAGTTTTCATGAATTAGTCATCAAAAAGAGATCACGTGATAAAATTTGTTTAACCTTTAATCGTTCGATTAAACACTGTTCGAAAAAAAATAAATTGGTAAAATTTCATTTCTTTGCACCAATTATAAGATTTCCCATACAAAGATTTCAGGCATTAGTTGCCAGGAGTAATGTATTTTTATTTCATCATCATCATCATCATCATCACAACTCCGTGTAATGGGCCCACTGCAGGGCATGAGTCTCTCCTCTGGGTGACGAGGAGGTTTAGGCCATAATCCACCGAGCTGGCCCAGTGCTGGGTGGTGGATGTCAGAATTTTCAGGGTGCCGATATGGCTTCTGACAAACCCTAACGACTACTGTATACAAGTATACAGCACCCGGGACCGACAGCTTAACGTGCCCTCCGAAGCACGGAAGTCGCCGTGAGAAACGAACGGTCGGCGGTCACCCATCCAAGTACCGACCGCGCCGAACGTTGCTTAACCTGTGATATCGTAAGATACACACAATAACCACGGCGCCACGACGACTTCCGACGATTTTTATTTATCGGTGACTTATCCTGCGTTCGAACTCCAGATTAACATAACCACCCTTTATATAAATGTACGGTATAATTTATATAAAGGGTGGTTTTTCTTGGCTATCCTTACGGGGTCAAGTGAATTGTTTTGAATGAATTGTTTTTTTAACACTGAAATTTAACATAAGTAATAAATAAAACGTTTAAAAATTATTATCACTCTGTGTACACTGTGGTGTCTCGTTCCTGAATGATAGCAATTACTTAATCAGTTTATAGCTGCTAAGATAAATGTCAACTTAAATAGAATAATTTGTCACCTGATTTATCGCGTATGATAAAAAAAATAATCAAATATCAACTTATACTAGTAAATATTATTTCATTAATGTGATTCCTGTATATTCCTCTTGAAAACGCTCATGTTTATAATGAGCGTTTTTACTTGCAGGTACTGCTAGTATTTTAATTGAGTTTGTTTTCGAATTTTAGTTTGAACATATGTCCAGTAAACTATACCGACCGTTTTTGACACAACATGACGTTTCATTAAAACGTTTGCACGGTTAAACGTTTCACTGGCCGAAAACTTGTATTTCTGTGAAATGTAAAACTAAACAAAGTTTATATGGCTTTTTTAAAAGCAAGCTGAAAGAGTAATGAATTTCATAGCTGACCTGTCAAATATTTGACAACTCATGAAACGTATTAAAACCACATATAGTGCAAATAATAGCCCATGCTCATTTAATTCAAAATCATTAACTTATATTAGAAACCGCAGCAAGGATTTTAATATTTTACCCTCTCAAGTTACTCAATAGACTACTAGTATCATCCACTTAAAATGAAAATCCCGATATTGTTTCTAAGAAATTAAATCAAGTCTGCACCAATAGGTAGTTTACATATAAACAGGCAGCAATTCAATGCCAATATCATCTGTATACATTCACATACCTAAAAAAAAGGAGTTTGACAGGTCAGAGACTGTATGGACCGTGACGTGAACTTTAAAAAGTTCACCGTTCAATTCATTAAAATAAAGCATTTGATTTCAATTACTAACAGCTTAAATAGACTAACTTTATCGTGTTATGTATTTATATCGTCTATTGGAGATGGCGAAATTTCCCTTGTACCATACACTTCGCTACTACCCTTCGCTACTTCCCTTCTATCATTTGCTAATTTCATGGCTTTCTCTAAAAGGGTTCTTACCACAAATCATGGGTCACTCAAATTAGTTGCCTAAACAGGCTAATTTAGAGGTGTTTGAACTGTTCAAAGTGGGCTCTACATGGCGAACTCCATAATTATAGTTAAGATTATTGATTTAATGATTCTGAATAGATGCCCAAACATTAACGTAAATTGACCTGCAATACTATTGCTATGTACAGTCAAAAGTCGTTAGAAATCAGTAATTTGCTTTCATTTAAATTAACAGAAACTAAATTATAAGCGTCTATAGTGAATCCCACATATTTTCAAGTTTTCTACTACGATGGCTACGACGCCAGGCGTAGCTACTACGAAAAATTTTAACAATGTGAAGTGAGTATAATAAAAAAGAAAGGCTTATAATATATTCTTTGTAATGAATCATTTAATAACTACGATACTATTAATAAAGAAAAACATAGAATGTGCCAGTTGCTTCTCTTCCCGGGCATACTGTAAAAGTCAGTTAAGGGGCAGAGGCTTTATTGTAGGCGATAGGCTGACAAAAGTCTCTCTCCACCTTTATAATGCCTCCAAATTTGTCACACGTATGTTTTATAACCTCTTGTGTTCTGCCTACCCCATAAGGAATACAGGCGTGAAGTAATGTATGTATGTATGTACCATTAATACTAATGATCGTTTTTTAATTAAAAATAAACAATAAATCACAGAAGGTATTCGTAAGGGATCGTAAACGAAAACAAAACTTTAGCATACTGCTATAATTAAAATTGGTTTTCATTTGCAGTGATGATTTATTTGTTTATCATTGAAATTTTATTTTATCATCTTTATCAATATTTTATTATCATTCCAAAATACCAAAATATCTATAAAAATATTTCTTATTCAATTTATTATTGCATTTCACGATGTATTTTCAGGAATATGTAGGAAATTCCTGCTGTTAATATAGTAGCATCGGCTGAATGCACTAAAATAACAAGGTGTACTACCGTGCATGTGAAGTACCGTTAGTAGGCACGGGCTGTATTTGCTTTCCCTGGTGTATGAAGCAAATTTTGTATTTGGTAATTGGTAACCGTTGAACTGCCTGAATTTTTTTCATATGGCACAGAAAACATGATAAAAACGTATATGTTTTGTAAAAGACTTACATGTGTTATGATAAGCAAACATTATTTTAAGAAATACTTTGATTTATAAAAAAAATATTAAAAATACAATCAAAATAAATGAAATCCCCAGACAATCACACTAACTACATGACCCCAAAGTAAGCATAGCTTGTGTAATAGGATACCATGTAGTGAACTAGGGGAGAACCTAGAATACAAAAATATAAATATATAAACACCCAGACACTGGTTATTATTTTTTTCTTGTTCCGTGCGGGAATCGAACCGGCAACCACTGCCGTCTGAGGAAGACGGGTTTACCCCATCGCCAAAGTGGTCGTCAAAAAAAGTATGTATGTACAAAGTTGCATTCACCAGACATTGCCATTCACCGTGACTTTCTAATTTTACTACGATGAATTATACTACGTTACTAAATATATTACGTTTTTATTATATAAAAGAGCACTTCAGATGCTGGTTGGGTAAAACCATTTGTTATGAGATATCTGATTACTTTAAAAATGAATTTTATGACGGATCGCCTTAATGAAGTGATGACTTTGTTCAAAAACCATAATCATCCGTATTAATAATACTTTATATTTTACTTTGATGTTTCGGTGTTCTTTGATTTCATTCTGAAAAAGAACGGAAATTATTTAAAATGTATTTATCGATACTCAGCTACATAAAACCAATCATGAATTATTATTTCTTCAATATCCACTATTTTAATTATTATATCACTTGCTTAGAATACGGGTGTGTTATTCTGTCTCCGAAGTATGCCATTCATTCTTATGAATAGAAAACGTACAGAATAAGGCTCTAATAAATTTTAAGTTTTTTAAAAATCTTTTTAAAACAAGCTTTATATAAATGCGCTAAAAAGAAAATAATAAACTTTCACGCTAAAACTTTTACTGTTAACTTATAACGTCATTTGACATTTGATACAATTTACATGAATTAAAAGGTTACCATCTGATATAAAGTACTCGTCAAGACGAATCGAACGAGCCCAAACTCGTTGGGTGTCTGTCGTTTAATTACGGAGTCCCTCTGGCTCTCTTCTGGCCCCATCATCAGGCCCTGGTTAACATCTGGTATCAAAGTACTTGTCAAGATAAATGAAACGAGCTTAAGTTCGATGACATTGCATCGTTTAATCATGGAGTTCCTATGGCTACCTTCCGTATCAAAGTACTTGTCAAGACGAATTAAATGAGCTTAAATTCGATGAGATTGCATAGTTTAATCATGGAGTTCCTATGGCTACCTTCCGCTCCATCATACATGCATGCCAAATTTTAGCTCAATCGGAAACCGGAAAGAGGATTAAATTTAACTTGTAAGATTTGATTCCAGACAACGGACAGGTGAATCTAAGTAAAAGCTTATAAAAATAGCTGCGTATGGACAAGGTTTAGGCCGTAAGCTTAATTGTTACACAAAGAGACTTTATTTCTTTAAAGTCATTACCTTTAAGACGAGACGCCAGCAGCAAGACCTCCTTCACTTGCGCAAAATCGTTCACTCCCAATTTGACTCCCCCTATCCCCAAACTTCAAACGCCTACACTCAACATTTAAAAAATAACACTTTTTTATAACCTGTTGGTTCGTATGTGCCGTTTGTACAATGAAGTTTCGAAAAGAAACGATTAACTTGACATATTCGTGACAAGACATGTTTCATTTAGATTTTCGATGAAGCGTATCCTCTGCTGAACTTTCTGGGAATATAATATAATCCATATCCATAAAAATCTAATGTCTCCGTCTGTCTGATCCGTTTTGACGCCTAAGCCGCTTAACCGATTTTTATGATTTTTGGTTTACATATAGAACTGATCTCGAGAAAGGACTGCTTTATTTTTAATATCAAGCAGTAAAGAGGTGAAATAGGGCATCAAATTTTGTATGGAGATTATTTTTTTCGTGTTCAATTGAATTGAAACTTTGTATTATTGCTAAAATAAAAGAAAATGAACAATAAGGAACAATAAGGTTAAGTAAGGTATTTTAAGGAAGAAAAATCCAAACACATCATTTCTTCGTAACCACTGGTTCGATTTTTATGATTGTTGATACACGCGTAAATTAAGTCTTTAGAATGGACTTGGGCTGCATCATTTTTCGTAAATCAAGGAGGTGGAGAAGAAGATTAATTTTGGTTCAGATGTTTTTTAAATTTTGTATCAATACCTTTTTTATAATATACTTAATTAAAATACTGACATCATACCCTGTTGAGTTCCTTAGGGTTGAGAGTAGTTAGGTGAACCTTCCCATAAGGTTTAAAGTTGGTGTTCTTGTTATATTAATGAGGAACCTTGACTCACTAATACTGTGTAACGGGATGCAATATTATTACAGAAATAATTACGAAAGGGGTATCAAAAGGTCATCCCGATAATCCCAACTGATGTTCCTTTTCAGTTCAAAAGGGTACAGTTTCCTTTAAAAGAAGCTTTCGCGATGATAAAAAACAACAAGGCACAAGGACTTTCAACTTTCAGCCACCAAAATTTGTCTTACGGGTCAAACTCCAAGTTAAACTACTACGCAATAAAGTCACCGTTGCAATAGTTTTGACTGGTCCAGCCTTGATTTAACTGTGCTAATATCCTTGCATCCTAATAATTAACAACAATTTAAAAAAACTTTTAAGCAGCGTTCCTCTATTAGGTATTCCTGTTCCCGTGTTTTCCATAAAACTCAGGTACTATGGCATACCTATGTTATATACGATTATAACAGTTTTTCAAGTAACTCTTTCTGAATATCTATCACAATTTAGTAAAGAGTAAGCTTGAACTTCAAAAAGGATATGGTAATATTATTTATCCAATCGCAATTACCGATATTCAAGAGTTAGCGGGCAACAGTTAGTTTGTTAGTTGTGAACAACAATTTCAATTTTTTTTATCATTCTACTTTTTTTGCACTTTATTTGTATTTTATTGTCTTTTCATTTTTATTGTTACAATTAAGTTAAGTACCTGTATTTTTCACTCTTCTTTGTCTTTTCCTAATTGTAACCTAATCGCTGTGATAACCCTAAATAAATAAACAAACTAAACTTAATAACAAAATATATAGTAAAAGTTTAATAACAAAACTCTCTTCACATTTCACATTTTATGTGAAACTTTAACTTCAATTAATTAATAATAATTGAATTTAAATTAACTAATTAGTGTTTTAATTTAATATTTAGATAATTTGCGTAATGCTGTGCTGTCAAACTTTAAATTAATATCAGCCCGGGCGGCTTCCCTTCGAATATTAATTTTGTGGCAATGGCAGGTCAGGCCATTATGATTGCGAAGACCTAAATATTTCTATTCATTATGGCTAAATATAAAAACCTTTTATTTTCGTTACTTTCAAAACAAAAACACATTTTAAAATATGTTTTCGATTGGATTAATGTGAAAAGTATCACGGTTTATAAGGAAATAATATAATACAGAAAGGGTATCTCAGCATAAAGCATATGGGCTTAGTAGAGAACCGGCTCTTCTTAAAACGTTACAAGAACACATCGACGCTGTTGCGATCATATATTTTTTTTAAAGCAAGCTTTAGCAGGAGGAGGATGAATTCTGTTACGGACGAAATGGAATTCTAAAGAGCTGCTAACCCCAGTGGCTAACAGATTTAGAGTACCCAGACAGTTTGGGGACCGCAAGAGCGGCCACAAGACTCCTCAGAACACCACTGAACATCTCCCTTTAATGATCAGCCTTAACAAAGGCTATTGATCATAATCGGAGCGACAGCTAATCAGTAGCTAGAGGCTGCGCAGCAAGCGGCATCCAGACGGCTGCCACCAAAAGGAACTGAAAGCGAAAAATTACGAAGCTAAGACTAGCAGGAGTGACAAAGCTGAAACTAAGAGATTATCTAGAGTGGTGAGACTCACTCTGAGATAGGAAGGCTGGAAAAAAGGGACAACGTTTAGTAACGTTGAGCTTGCTGGAGTTTCCTGATAAGGGGAGCGAACTTGGTTAGTACCGGAAGAGCACCGTTGAAACCCTCGGGGCTGGCGTCGAAAGCGGCGCCGAAAGCCAGGATCTCGTTGATGGGAGCCAGCTGGATCCAGAACGCCATGCGGTTAAGGGACCCATTTGCGTTCTGGCACTGGGAATCCGATTTGGCAGCCGGTTGCGATTGAGCCGCAACCCGGCTGCTCTAACCTATAACGAGAGGATACAAGGCTTTTTAAGCTGAGGGCGCTCTCTCCAGTTTTCGATGGGCTTTATAGTAGCCCTGGCAGCACGCGGTGCCTTAGGACAGCCGCGAAAGTTTGCTGTGTGGCCTGACTGGCCGCACAAAACGCTTGCATGCATAAATACATAAAAAGATAAACACTCAGACACGGAACTTCTTTTTTCTTGTTCCGTGTGGGAATCGAACCCGCAACCACTGCCGTCTGAGGCAGGCAGGTTTACCCCATCGCCAAAGTGGTCGTCAAAAAAGTATGTATGTACAAAGTTGCATTCACCAGACATTAACATTCTCCGTGACTTTTCTTCTTTCTAAATTCATTTGAAATGAACTTACATGAATACTTCCCAGATTGCTTTTGCCTTTCGACATAATTTATACTAAATATTAATATTTCTTGCAATGCAAAATTACAAACTATTTACTAGCTATTTTACCTGCGGCACTGTTTTTTATATCGCATACCATTTTTCCTTTACCATTTTTCATTTAAGTACCTACGCAGTTACGTTGGGTCGTGTAAACGCCGAAAATATTTTATATTATTGAAAACAATCATCACATACACGAATGAGAAATTGCCAATCAATATAATTTGTAATGTTTTTTTGTCCAGTACTAAAACGTACGTGAAAGCTTTTTCACAAGTGTTTGTGAAAAACCTTTGTGCAAATTACATGCGAGTAAACAGAGCATATTTTATTGGTCCGGGTTATACATTAACAGTCAAATTCATAGAAAATAGTTAAAAAGCATTTAAAGTGCATTTTAGCTACAACACTCTTTAAGGTTTATAGTGTGTTGTAAGTGAAGGTGATTCATAGACATCTGAAAATCCTATTTTAACTAAAACACCGTTATTATACGGATTACATTACGCATGAGCGGAAACGTCGCATTTCATTGCACCAGAGATAAAATTGTGTTTTTTTTGCCCTAGGGCTATGGATATTTCATTTACTTGCAGTTATAATTGGCATTTGACAGGTCGATACAGACATTTCATTTCATTACTTATTTTTGTTTTCGTCAGTTTCGTCACAAATTATTATAGATTTATCGCCTTGTTCAGTGCCTTCGTTTATTTAAATTTTCTGTGCCCCGACTCCCGACTATTCTTGGAAAAATACCACAAGTTTTTTTAATGCGGATGTGTGTGCAATCTATTGCCCCGATTACATTTGGGAAGTTCCTGATTGCTCGGAACTCCCTCATCACCTGTTCTTGCTCCTGCACAGTGTTGGGCATGAAAATGAACTCTTTACTTAATCGGGCAAGAGCTCTTGCTACTCTAGCGCAAATGCGGCATACAGTAGCTTGGCTTATGCCATGAAGCTCACCACTGTCATCCTGAACCTGAAATTATTGAAATAAAATATTGTTATTGTGGGTGAAATACGTACAAGTATTACAATAAAATATGAACTCTGTACAGGGTGTACATGGCTTTGCTTCACAAGAGATATCCTCTTTGTAATACCTATCGCCTTATAGTGAGATTTTCTTTTGTGAGGCAAGGAAAATAAAGAGCCAGAAATGGTCAATATAATTACATCAGACTCATCTTCACATCCTCTCACCGCACTCAGATGGAAACACACTCCCTGTACTAACCTCATTTCTTGCCCAGCACCGCAACGCTGTCAGCACCTGTAGCTCAGGGCATACTGCAAACCCTCTTGGACATCGCGTAATTTCATTACGAACTAAATCGGTAATACGCCGTACAGTATCTTTATTAAAGCGATATCTCTTTTTAAATTCAATATCGTCTAGAGTAAAAGGGTCTTTTCTTCGTCGGTACTCCTTTCTCCTACGTCGCACTCTATTTGCATCTATACGAGCTATCAGCTGTATGTTAATCAAATTGTTCATCACATCCATCATCATCATCATCATCCAAACTCTTTGTAATGAGCCCACTGCAGGGCATGAGTCTCTCCCCTGGGTGCATAGAAGGTATAGCCCATAATCCACCAAGCTGGCCCAGTGCTGGGTGGTGGATGCCAGAATTTTTTAGGGCGCCTAGATGGCTTCTGACAAACCCTAACGACTACTGTATACAAGTATACAGCACCCGGTACCGACTGTTTAACGTGCCCTCCGAAGCACGGAAGTCGTGGTGAGTAATATGAATGGTCGGCTGTCACCCATCAAAGTACCGACCGCGCCGAATGTTGCTTAACCTGTGATATCGTATGATACACACAGTAACCACGGCGCCACGACGACTTCCATCCATCACTGACCACAAATTGACCGAACGAAAAAAATAATCACAGGGAACTAGGAAGGAAGACGAAGAGTGAAACTGTGAAACTCAAATTATCAATTTCAATAACTCGTTAATATTCGTTAACCTTCGGGTAGACTCGGCCGGTAAAATGGGCTTAAAGAAGCCTCATCCTGATTGTAAAGAGACCCCGCCAATGACGGCTACCATTCCTACCATTCTATAGAATTACATGCTTTTTTGTCCAGAATAGGAGGGCCCGAAAACATAAACTAAAATTTATTATTCGTTTTATCAGAATTATTCTGTAAATAAGTTTGTACAAATCTTAAAAATGAATAATCAAGCTATTTGACTGAATTTATTTTATTTGTTTCGTCATGTCCGACAAGACATTTTTGGCGCTTGACGTTGTTAACATAAGGGTTCCCATTCTGTGAAATCACCATATTCTCAGGGAAAAAAAAATGCATGAACATGTTTGAAAATATAAGTTATTTATTTTCAATAAAAAAGTTATTTTAATATTTTTTTAATAAATATTAAATATCTAAAATTATCAAAATCTTTTACTTTAATTGGGTTTGGCAAATATATAAATAGAGATAGCGAGATAAAAATATCAATTTTTAATTTTGTCAACTTCGTCATTACTACTTTCTTCGATCTTTGAAAATAGTTCAATGATGAAAGGCTTTTCTAAATATCTGTCTTTCTTGCGAAATCCTTCATATACTTTCTTTACATGTGAACAATGACTGCGCTGTCATTAGCTCCTATGGCATTTAACGCATTTTCAAACATTTTTGGTATTTCACAGGGTTGCTTTCTAAGTTTGAATACTGATACTTTTTTGTTTCATGGAAACTCTGATCATTTTGAACATGTTATGATCACACTGATATGGCGGTAAATGCAATATCTGTAAAGTTCATCATCATCACAACTCCGTGTAATGGGCCCACTGCAGGGCATGAGTCTCTCCTCTGGGTGACGAGGAGGTTTAGGCCATAATCCACCGAGCTGGCCCAGTGCTGGGTGGTGGATGTCAGAATTTTCAGGGTGCCGATATGGCTTCTGACAAACCCTAACGACTAGCTGTAAAGTTAGCTGAATTAAACTAAGATGCAAAACAAAGAACCCGTAAGAAACAACAGAAATAGTGTTTCCTAGTGTTTTTTTAATTCTATTGTAAATTGTATATTAGAAACCATCCGAATATTTTACAAGAATTGACTACCTTATTACAATAATTAAATAAAATTGACTACTATATCAAGTGCCGTTTCAAAAAAATGTTCTATTATTCTTAATCATCGTTACCATTTCTTTCTTCAGAATAAAATAATACACTTTAAATATCTGCTGAGTTTAATTCACTTTTCATAAACAGTGGCTCATCTCCTGGAATCGTAGTTTCATTTAAGCAAAGGAAAAAAAAATTACGTTTTAAAAATACAACTTTCAAATTATGGCAATATGTAAACATTGCAGAGGCAACATTCTTGTTTACTCTTTTTATGGATTTATAGGGACTTTATATTGTTTTTCTTTCCTAAAACAACTTCTTCACTTTTACCACCACCATAAGTAAGCCCACATTTTACATATTTTCGTGCTTTTTTAACATTTTTTTTAATTTAAAGTACAACAATAAATATGAGGCGGCAAAAGTCATAAAGTGACACTTTATAAGATCGCGGTTAGTTATTGTTTTTGCCACACGCCAGACCCTTGTCGGCCTATACATTCATAGATATATACGTCATATTATTAAGGTAAGCTGTGTATGTATAATGTGTATTTTTTGTTAAATATATTGGGTACTTGCGCGATCTATCCTTTGAATCTTGATCTTAAGTATAAAAAAGCCTACAAAAAAGCCTATTAATTACCTAGTATTACGTATTAAGAAAGCTCCTATTCAAAAATGTTCTATAAGGTAGGTATTACTTGGTGGTAGGCAGGTGTTCTTTTTCATGCGAAACGACTTATTTTTGTACAAAAGCATGTTATAGGCTGGTCATTACATTATTTCATTATTACCATAACTTTATTTTCAGTGGTGTAGCTAACTGTACACTTGGTAGCCGGCAGATATATACTGTCGAATTCATAGAGAATTTGTCCACGTTAAAACAGCGTTACAGAGAGTTTACAAAGCACAACCAAAAAAAGGTGATTCATAGACGATAAATGACATTGTAAACATACTATAACGGCTTTCTAAACATGTCAAATTTACAATCAGGATGAGGCTTCTTTAAGCCCATTTTACCGGCCGAGTCTACCCGAAGGTTAACGAATATTAACGAGTTATTGAAATTGATAATTTGAGTTTCACAGTTTCACCCTTCGTCTTCCTTCCTAGTTTCCTATGATTATTTTTTTCGTCCGGTCAATTTGTGGTCAGTGATGGATGGAAGTCGTCGTGGCGCCGTGGTTACTGTGTGTATCATACGATATAACAGGTTAAGCAACATTCGGCGCGGTCGGTACTTTGATGGGTGACAGCCGACCATTCATATTACTCACGACGACTTCCGTGCTTCGGAGGGCACGTTAAACAGTCGGTACCGGGTGCTGTATACTTGTATACAGTAGTCGTTAGGGTTTGTCAGAAGCCATCTAGGCGCCCTAAAAAATTCTGTCATCCACCACCCAGCACTGGGCCAGCTTGGTGGATTATGGGCTATACCTTCTATGCACCCAGGGGGGAGACTCATGCCCTGCAGTGGGCTCATTACAAAGAGTTGTGATGATGATGATGGATGTGATGAACAATTTGATTAACATACAGCTGATAGCTCGTATTGATGCAAATAGAGTGCGACGTAGGAGAAAGGAGTACCGACGAAGAAAAGACCCTTTTACTCTAGACGATATTGAATTTAAAAAGAGATATCGCTTTAATAAAGATACTGTACGGCGTATTACCGATTTAGCTCGTAATGAAATTACGCGATGTCCAAGAGGGTTTGCAGTATCCCCTGAGCTACAGGTGCTGACAGCGTTGCGGTGCTGGGCAAGAAATGAGGTTAGTACAGGGAGTGTGTTTCCATCTGAGTGCGGTGAGAGGATGTGAAGATGAGTCTGATGTAATTATATTGACCATTTCTGGCTCTTTATTTTCCTTGCCTCACAAAAGAAAATCTCACTATAAGGCGATAGGTATTACAAAGAGGATATCTCTTGTGAAGCAAAGCCATGTACACCCTATACAGAGTTCATATTTTATTGTAATACTTGTACGTATTTCACCCACAATAACAATATTTTATTTCAATAATTTCAGGTTCAGGATGACAGTGGTGAGCTTCATGGCATAAGCCAAGCTACTGTATGCCGCATTTGCGCTAGAGTAGCAAGAGCTCTTGCCCGATTAAGTAAAGAGTTCATTTTCATGCCCAACACTTTGCAGGAGCAAGAACAGGTGATGAGGGAGTTCCGAGCAATCAGGAACTTCCCAAATGTAATCGGGGCAATAGATTGCACACACATCCGCATTAAAAAAACTTGTGGTATTTTTCCAAGAATAGTCGGGAGTCGGGGCACAGAAAATTTAAATAAACGAAGGCACTGAACAAGGCGATAAATCTATAATAATTTGTGACGAAACTGACGAAAACAAAAATAAGTAATGAAATGAAATGTCTGTATCGACCTGTCAAATGCCAATTATAACTGCAAGTAAATGAAATATCCATAGCCCTAGGGCAAAAAAAAACACAATTTTATCTCTGGTGCAATGAAATGCGACGTTTCCGCTCATGCGTAATGTAATCCGTATAATAACGGTGTTTTAGTTAAAATAGGATTTTCAGATGTCTATGAATCACCTTCACTTACAACACACTATAAACCTTAAAGAGTGTTGTAGCTAAAATGCACTTTAAATGCTTTTTAACTATTTTCTATGAATTTGACTGATAAAATATGGCGGAAAGCCTTTGACATGTTTAGAAAGCCGTTATAGTATGTTTACAATGTCATTTATCGTCTATGAATCACCTTTTTTTGGTTGTGCTTTGTAAACCCTTTGTAACGCTGTTTTAACGTGGACAAATTCTCTATGAATTCGACAGTATATATTTTGAGAAACAACAAAGAGGTTTTATACCACTTCAAATCCATATACATTTTTAAATGTTTGCGCCTTATATTAGTAAAACAAATTTGTATATCAAACAAATTATTCACAATTTACAATAATTTGTTATAAAATATTAAAATATTTGCATTTACCACTCCAAATTAAACATTTTCACTTAAAATAGGCTGTATATGCTATACAGACATTGACACATTTGGCGGAAAAAAAAACCTACGCGCATGCGCGAGGTTCGGCGCCATTTTTCAATCACAATTCACAGCTTTGTTATCAAATGTGTTTGTTATTTTATGACCACGTATGTCTGTCTTTTACTCACAAGTGTGTTGAAAAACGTCGTATGTAACTCGTGAGCGTTGCTAATTACAGTCTCGGCTCATTACTAAGCCCTCGCCTGCGGCTCAGGCTCAAATCACAGCCTCGACTGTAATTAGCAACTTCGCTCACTTGTTACATAATATACTATTGTTAAATCTAACTCTCAGTAATATTTCCACCCCACCAATGTAAAATCTTTCCGAGTCCATCGATATTAAAAAGAATCAATCGAATTTCGATTTTTGGCTTCATATTATGTTCTATTCCCGGAGACATGAAAATTTTGGAAATCAGGGATTTATTACCCATTAATAATCTATTACATCAACAATGTAATATTAGGTCCTTACATATGAAATTGGTGTTTTGTCGTGCTGGCCACTTTAATCTCAAATATCTCCTCTTTGGTTTAGAATTCCAAATTCAAATTTATACAGCTATTTACTCGTCAATTTTTGTCTCGAAAACCGCATTTCTTTTGTTTTTTTTTCTTTTGGTTTTTTTTTTCTCTGCATCATTGAGTGGAAAATGGAAAATTTCGCGATATTTACAAATATAAGCTCCGCTGTGCACCAGTGCTGCAGAAACAGCTTGAAGAATTAATTATGTGTATGGCAGTGATGTCGCTAGAGAAAGCACAGTGCGTTTTTGGTTCCAACGTTTTTGTTCTGGAAATTTCAACCTACAGAACAATCCCCGTGGACTGCCGGAGACCAAAGTCGACAGTGAAGAATTGAAGGCTATTGTAGAAGCGGATCCAGTTAACTATGTCCGAGTTAGTTGCAGGCTGCGGTGTTAGTGATAAAACTGTTTTAATCCCGTGAAACAAATTGGGAAGATAAGAAAGCTCGAAAGGTGGATACCTCATGAATTGAGTGAAGCAAACCGACAAACCGGCGTTGACTGCTGCGTTACATTACTGAACCGGCACAATAATGAAGGGATTTTAAATTGAATCATTACTGTGATGAAAAGTGGATACTCTACGACAATAGGAAGCGCAGATTGCAATGGCTGAACCCCGGTGAACCATCCAAATTCTGCCCCAAGAGAAAATTAACTAGAAAAAGTTATTGGTCAGCGTTTGGTGGACTAGTACCGGTGTGGTGCACTACAGCTTCCTTAAATCTGGCCAGACGATTACTGCAGATATCTACTGTAGTCAGCTCCAAATAATGATGGATAAACTAGCCGCTTAACAACCGAGACTGGTCAATCGCACAAGGCCACTGCTGCTTCAGGACAACGCAAGACCACACACTGCAGAACAGACTGCTACCAAATTAAAGGAGCTTCAATTGGAATATTAAAGACATCCACCGTCCTCCTCGGACCTTGCTCCAACAGACTGCCATTTTTTTAGAAATTTGGATAACTTTTTGTAGGGGAAAAAATTCAACTCCGATGAGGCAGTCCAAACCGCCTTCAAAGATTTTATTGATTCCCGTCCTAATGTTTTTTTTTAGAAAAGTCATAAACGAACTACCTATGAGATACTTATATTATATTAAAAAAACTAGCTGTTGCGCGCGGTTTTACCCGCGCAATTTCGATTCCCGCGGGATTTTCGGGATAAAAAGTAGGCTATACGGATTCGGAAGAATCCCTCTTAGTAATGGTAAAAGAAATTTTGAAATCGGTCCAGTAGTTTTTGAGTCTATTCAATACAAAAATACAAAGGTTTCCTGTTTATAATATTAGTATAGATAAACGACTTTTATTCCTCCCATACAAAACGCCAATTTCACATGTAAGGACCTAATATTATAAAAGTGAAAGTTTGGATTTATGTATGTTTATTCCTCAATATCGGGAGAACGGCTAAACGGATATGGATGAAATTGCCTAGTGATAGTGTACAGTCTAGAATAGCACATAGGCTACTTTTCATCCCGAAATTACCGCGGGATTGGAAATTGCGCGGGCAAAACCGCGCGCAACAGCTAGTGTAAAATACAACCATAAATAAACTATTAAATCAAAGTTTGAAGCACTCTTCCTCATGATTAATGAAGCCATCTCGTCTTTGAAGGTAAATGAAAAATCACATCACAAGAGTTTTGATTAATATAAACTGTTTTTATTCGCAAAATTTTATACGGTTGCTGTATAAATTAAAAATTACAAGCCTCCTTAAAAATCCTGAAATAAATTTTATTGCATATATTATTGTACGTAGAGATTATTTTGTTCCGTAGTACAGAGAGTGCGCTTTTAATTAAAATGCAACAGGAATGAAACACTGGGAAGTGGCTACATTTAAATGCAAATTAAAAGCATCGTTCTTAATCACTTTTTCCACTACATAGTTATGAAATATTTTCTTACACAGATTTGATATTTAATGATAATTTTACTAGGTTAAAAACTATTTATTAGGAAAAACTAGAGTGCCTTAATTTTTGGTAATGTTGTTGTAACACAAGCTTGTTTATTGCCATTTGTGAAGAAAAATCACAAAAAGACCCTCTTTATAATGTGTGTTCTTTGTTGAGTTCTTGTCTTTGGTGAGTAATTGACTGGATTTTACATTACTGTCACTTATTTAAAGTTAATGGCGGGTTTCAATATTCAACTGACTGCTAGGCGTAACCGGTACAGGTACAAAACTGGTAGGAAAAAAGTAGCGTTTCACAATATCTATTAGCTACGGGCTGTAAGTTCTCAAATTTGGCATGGGCCCTCCTTGCGTGACGTTCTTCCAAGAAAATAGGTGATATGTGATTTTTAGAATATCACGCAGTCGCAAATTATTTGTATGATATTTGAACTAAAGAAATATATAAACTTATTCAATTTATGTTTGCTATGTTTTAGTATTCGATAAATATATTATAGTATGTCTTTAGAGCTTTTTATTAATAATTGCGTTTAACTGCTTACGTAAAACGAAACGCCAATCCTTCGACTAATTTTGCCATTGGTTGAATCACATTTTTATGACGTCAAAGTAAATATTTAAAAGAAAAATTATGTCATTCAACAATATGCGTCCTTTTTTTCAAAAACAGTTATAGATAAGTTAGAATGAGAAAACTGGATTATTGATATTATGTTGACAGATATTTGATACGATATTTCGTTAAATGAATAAATTTTTACGTCGTTGGCTAGATAAAATGACCTATTCTTTAATTGGTCATACGTAATGAAAACATAACTCTTATTGGCCGCAGCAGACTGCCATGCTACCTTTACCTCATTGGTTTAAATTAATAACTTGTAACGTCGTCGTTGGCTAGATATAATGACTTATTTTGTAAATGGTCAAATGTAACCTAGCAACCCATTACAGTCAAACAGTTCGTAAGCAATGGTTTAGATGTCAAGATTTTGAATATAGAAAGGCATTTTGGTAGTGATTTCTATTGTTCGTAGGCAAAACGAACAGTTTTCATCATATTGAAACCCAATAGAGGCTTACCTACAGAGTTAGAAATCATAATTTCCGTGTAAACATTGAATCTGATGTTTAAAACCTATTTTACTTTCTGGTTTAAAATCCAACTATTTAGATTTTTAAATCCCCGACGTAAACAGAGGGGAAATTCTGTCGTTGGTACATAGCTTTCGAACGGATGGAGCGATTTGTTTTTTTTTGTATTAAAGGTAATATACGGATGTGTGTTGGTGAAAATTGGTTTAGCCGTTAAAAGTTAAGTTTGTATCCTAAAAAAATAAGTCTCGTTGGGTGACACAAAAAATCGTAGTTAATAAATAATTTGGATCCCTCAACCAGACTTATTTTTTAGAATTCATAGATACTTGGGTAATTTAAGATTGAGCTTTTTTCCCTTATTTCTTCTTTTTAAAGGAATTCAGGTTCTCGTGTCGGGGTTTATTAAATTTAAATTTAATTTAATTTATAAGGGAATTACCAACATACTTGTTTTCACTCATGTTCACTCGAGACTAACACAAAATTTTACATTTTACAATAATGAAATGTTTTTTTTATTTATGAACTTATTATTATGAACTTTGAATCTAATATCATATCATCCTGGCCGCCGTAAGTTTAATTGGCACTTTAAACAGGAATAAACTTGTAACAGATCCGCAAAGTAACCGTTAAAAAACTTGAGTGTGCTTTCAACTTGAAAGGCTCCATTTTCTCGCTTCAAAAGCACTTTTCTCATACCTTTTACAAGGAACTTCCAAACACCGATAAGATACTTTAATATAATATAATAAGGTTATATAGTTACTCGTCGTTTTGAAAGTTAGCCATGTGTAAGATCGGAATGTTTCGCAGTCCTTTGTATTTGACTTTCCTGTTGATTAGTTTACTGAACTATTTCGAAATTAACTTAGAATATTAACTTACTTATCAACTCAAGTTTTAAAGATCCATAACCTTTAATAAAAGTCTTTTAATATTGATTTTTAACTTTATATTTTATCTCGACGGTTTGGTGTCTTTACAGACCCATTGGTTGCTCGTGACCTTTTTTTATTTACCTACGAGTACCTTAGTACGTCGAAACGGAATATTGTTTTGACTATTTTAAGAAATTAAAATAGATAGAACACTATTCCAATAATACAACTCTATTTTTCTCTAAATTCTTATCAGCACAGTCCCCTTTGAGTGGCTCTTAGTTTCTTTATAGGGCTTATAGTTAGCTATGTTATACGCTCAGTAAGCTAACACTAGCTAGCCACACTCATTGGCGAAGACCCTTCCTACGTCTTCAAGGATTTGGGAAAATATTACGTCGGTGCTTCTAAACTGAAGTTAATATGACAATTGATGTCTTTCTCAAAATTACAATGTCCTAACTGTTTGTATGTTACAGACAGGTCTGAATACAAAATTTACTCTAACTAACAATAATAACAATTTAACCCCTGTCATCATCTTCAACAGAGGTTCTAACTTTCACAGCTGAAAATATACGTTCTATATGATCTTCATCTTTTCGTGTTCGCTGAACTCATTAATCCTCAAAAGAACCGAGCAGTAAGTACGTTTGACTTCTTAAGTTTAACCTTAGTCTACGAGAGTAAGTGATTTAATATTTAGAAATTTATAAAGTCTGTCTACGCTCTGTCCCGCATCAAGCATTTGGAAAATGATTTTGCAAAAATTCAGCTAGGCCGGACTGCATCTCTAAGGCTTGAGTTTTGGTTTAAATTTCAATGTAGGTTCTTTCCTAGATAGATGACAATGAATTTTTTTTGTTAATGGCTGATTTTAATTCTTGAAGAAAGAGTTCACCGTAAACAATTTTCATTTATTGAGAAATCGGCTAAAATACTGTTATTTTTTTCAATGTCTCATATTTGAATTATTCCACGTCATATTCAAGAAATAAAGTTGTTAAGAAATTGTTATTGAAAAAAAATTGTAATGTTAAAGTGGGCATAAATAATTATATGAAAATTGTTTCCGTAAACGAACACTTACATCCATCTCTCATCCATCTGCTGGTCCCATGGACATGTTCCTGCAATGAGGAATCCGACTTTTCCTTTTCTCTCAAGTTATGTATGTATGTATGTATGTAAAATCATTGTATTCTATGTAATAACAATTTTATTGGTATTTAAAACCGATTAAATCACAGTTACCTTTAGTTTACTAAAGTTTTTGAAACTAAAGGTAACTGTGTAACTCAACTTTTTATGCAAAAAAAAAGGTATTTTGTTATTATTTTTTTCATCATATTGCCCGGTGACCAGAATACCTTTCATTCTGGTCACGGGGAATATTTGAGCAGTTACCCCATGGTCGCTTCTTGAACGTGCCAGTAACAATGGCTGTATCATCGAGGTATTTACCGAGTTGGAAATGGTCTTTTCTAAAAGCATTAACAGACGATCGAACTTGGTCCGGGCCGGACAGCGGACTTGGTCTGGCGTACCAAATCCGCTGGTCGCAACAGACGGCCGGATCTCGCACTAACCGCGTGGCTTGCACACAGGTTAGACGTCATGCCTCCGACGTTATCCAATATTACAAAATTAACTCTCATCAATATATATAAAACTGTTCCGTTACTGACTGAGTGACTGAGGTACTGAGTGACTGAGGTACTGAGTGACTGAGGTACTGAGTGACTGACAGACAACGTACAGCCGTAACTACTGGGCGTAAAGAGCTGAAATTTGGAACATACATTCTTTAGAGGATGTAGGGGTGCACTAAGAAAGGAATTCCCGAAATTCCCACGGGAACGGGAAATATAGGACTTTTTAGTTTGTATGAAAAATGTTATTCCTTGAGTGCACCGATGTGAAACTTGGTGTAAAGGTTTTTCAATGTGTGTCTGGTTGTGTTATGAAAGGAATTCCCGGAACTCCCACGGGAACGGGAAATATATGATGTTTTAGTTTGTATGAAAAAATCCCATCCCTTGAGTGATACTTGATATAAAGGTTCTTCAATAAGTGTCTGTTTGTATTATGGAAGGAATTCCCGAAATTCCCACGGGAAGGGGTTGGACTTTTTAGTTTGTATGAAAAATCTTATTCCTTGAGTGTACGGATGTGATACTTGGCATAAAGGTTCTTCAAAGAGTGACTGGTTGTGCTACGAAAAAAATTCCCTAAATTCCAACGGGCACGGGAAATATATGATTTTTAGTTTGTATGAAAAAAACTTATTCCTTGAGTGCATGGGTGTGATACTTGGTATAAAGGTTCTTTCAGTGGGTGTCTGGTTGTATAGTTTCCGAAATTTCCACGAGAAGGGTAGTTAAGCGTATACGAAGTTGCGGGATAAAGCTAGTATTCTCTATTTTTTTTACATGATTTGCAGTGATACTTTTATCAAATCTTGAATAACAATTCCGAAGAATCTCAAGAGCCTGATTACGAGCATCTCTGTTGCAATAAAATTCATGTGATGTATCCCACAAGCATGGAAAGTCTTTATATAGTGCCAAAACATCGACAAGAACTTCGCGTTCTGTTAAAATTTCCGCCATAGTGCGCATAGTGCGCTGACACACGTGCTACCTCCAGAAGGTTTCGATAGCGACTGCCATGGAACAATATACTCTCTTACGAGAGAAGAACGATTAATTCATACTTCGTAAATGCATACATACAGCTCACTAGCGCTTCAGTTAATGCCATCCGCAACTTTTCAGTGTATTAATAGATCCACTTTACACAGTAGTAATCTATGCAGTCTATTACTCTAGGATAGGAACTTAATGTATAATCTTTTTTTTGACATTAAAATTGTGTATATTTAATAAAAATTCATAGGTGTTTATAAATTTATTTTCCAACCATTATCTTAAAACTACTGCACAAAAGCGTAAATTTCGCAAATAAACAAACAAACAATTACAAAGTATTTAGTGTCACTATCACAATATAAAGCGTCAATTTCGCACTGAACAAATAGCACTTCCGTGAAAACACACAGCGTACAGATTTTCAAATCAAAAATTTTACAGGTTTTCAAATTAAAAATGGGTTGCTGAAATTACGCAGTTAACGCAATGAACCGATTTTACAAATGGCGTCAGTCAGTCGTTGGCGATGGATGATTGTTTGTCTTTGATTGTCACTTTTGAGAAGATTGACATATAGACTTACGTCAAAGCAAAGTACTTTAAAGCTTTCTCATTCATACGTATAATTTGTCCCACTTTGGCTCCGGCTGCCATCGACAGCATTGGCTAATAAATTAGTAAACTCCCCCTGGCGACTGCCGTGAGTTTGTCCGGTCCGAGCGTACAGACGCGCGGATTTGGTACGGAGCAGACCAAGTTCGACGGGCAAACCATCGAACACGAAATAATAATAATAATGTTCGGCAGACAACTCTCCAGACGAACGGATATGGTACGGAGCGTACCGAATCCGCTGTACGACCAGTACCAAATTCGATCGTCTGTTATGCCTTAAGTAAGTAAAAGGATCAAAATGAACGAGCCAGTTTATTAAAATATTAATTAATAGCCTCAAGATCCGTACGATCTAGTTAAAACTGTACCTAGTTCCACAAAATATATGGAAAGGTCTGGTCTATATTTATTGAGCCTCAGTTAACATTTAATCTGTACACAACTTTAAGTAAATAATACTAGTTTGACTCTTTCGCGCAATAACTATTGTACTGATTTGAATTTATCTATTGAAAACCAAACAAATAACACAAGGATTTATTTTATCCTGAAAAAATGCTTTCGTAGGTCAATTTTAGGATTTTTCAGGGCCACCAGAAAAGGCGGAGTAAAAATTAAAATTACCATGTTAGTAATGTAGGCATAATAAAAATACAAGGCAATAACGATGTTTCCGGGACCGGAAGCGGGCGCCGCGTAATGGCCTATTGGCTTTTTTTAATTATCCGGGACCAAGTTGTACACTATTAGTGGTCACACGCAAGGTAATGGTAAGGTTAAGCTGGGTACAAAAAAGTAAGCTTTAAAGAAGTTTCGTAGGTATAAACCGCTTTCTGTGTAGTAAAATTTAAATTGAATAACGTATGTTACAAATTGCAAGATATTATGTTCTTTATGAAAAATTTAGGGTCAGTGGAAAATCCAATTTTAGTACATAAGTAAACGACACATAATTGATCTTTTCAAGTCTGCCCATTAGATTCAGAGATTAGAGCTTTCTAACAATAAACTTATAAATTTAATATAGTTTTTGTCCGTGTAGGGTGGGTTCGCTTAGCATAGCCCTAAAGTCCCTGTATGTCACGTGGGTAGCTCCGAGTGTGGGCAACCCACGTGAGCTATCTCGCTACCCCATTAAGCAACATAGGTTGCTACTTGCATACTGAGATCGCGATTGCCGCGTTGTGCCACACATGACATGGGAGTCTTAGTCGTTTCGAACCGCAGCTGATTTGAACCGTGGTTCGAATCGCACAAGTGTTCTTTTGAATGGGTCGATTCATACCGCAGAGAGTACGTTGGTGCGAATGGCCCAATGCTTTTTTTGAATGTGTCGATTCGAACTAAGAGGCACAATTATGACTTTAAATTATACAAAACATATTAGGATTTCAATCATTTATTTGTACAGATAAATATAAAAGTGGTAAGTCATTAAAATAATAACAAAAATATATTTATAACTTATATTAAAAGTTATTATATATATAATAACTTTTTTTTATTTAAATTGTTACTGCAAGAGTTAAGAGTTTTAAGTTAAATTAATAATGTTGATCGAACTGTGTTTTATAAAGACAGTGATTAATAAAGCTAACAATGTTTTATTGTAAGCTCTCAATCTGTCATTATGCCTCATTTTAGTTAGATATTTATATTTTAGTTAGATATAAATATAAATATCGTTACGGAATTTCTGGATTCAGTCCCCACGCTCAAGGCCCGCGATAGAAGCTATGCAATAGCTTAAAAGTAATTACAAAAACTAAAAATCCGACTGCGGAATACAGAAGTGTCAACTAAAAAGCATAATGTTTTGTACATAAGACTGTAGACATAAGACATAAGAATTTAAGAGTTTGTAGCGACATGCGACATCAGCATATTTTGTAAAACCTAACTAAAGCGTCTACAGCGGGAGTCGTGTCCTTCACCCGCTCTGTAACGCTGGTCTTTTATATATTGTATCACACACGTAATGTTTTAATACAGTGAATATTCTATTTAATTGATTTTAATTTCACGCACCCAGTCTACATATTAGCAACCTTCTGATGAACTAGAGTTTAAAGTTAAAAGTTTTTAAATAGTATTTGTAATAAAAAATAGTAGCGGCAGGCGGGAACAAGCTAATAATAGTATATTATGTAACAAGTGAGCGAAGTTGCTAATTACAGTCGAGGCTGTGATTTGAGCCCGAGCCGCAGGCGAGGGCTTAATAATGAGCCGAGACTGTAATTAGCAACGCTCACGAGTTATATACGACGTTTTTCAACACACTTGTGAGTAAAAGACAGACATACGTGGTCATAAAATAACAAACACACTTGATAACAAAGCTGTCAATGTGATTGAAAAATGGCGCCGAACTTCGTTTTTCAACACACTTGCTCGTGAAGTGAGCGTTATTCTATTGAATTTACAACTATAAACTGGGCTATAAGTCACGCGTGCATAATATACCTATACCTATACCTATACCCTAGTGCATAATATAATGAATCCTACAAAGTTGAATTGTACCTTTGTGCAAATTACATGCGAGTAAACAGAGCATATTTTATTGGTCCGGGTTATACATTAAATATCTTCAGAAACAACAAAGAGGTTTTATAACACTTCAAATCCATACCTATACATTTCTAAATGTTTGCGCCTTATATAAGTAAAACAAATGTGTATATCAAACAAATTTTTCACAATTTACAATAATTTGTTATAAAATATTAAAATATTTGCATTTACCACTCCAAATTAAACATTTTCACTTAAAATAGGCTGTATATGCTATACAGACATTGACACATATGGCGGAAAAAAAGCCTACGCGCATGCGCGAGGTTTGGCGCCATTTTTCAATCACAATTCACAGCTTTGTTATCAAATGTGTTTGTTATTTTATGACCACGTATGTCTGTCTTTTATTCACAAGTGTGTTGAAAAACGTCGTATGTAACTCGTGAGCGTTGCTAATTACAGTCTCGGCACATTATCACAGCCTCGACTGTAATTAACACTTTAGCTCACTTGTTACATAATATACTATTCTTGCTGAATCATATATTTATATCTTCAACCCTGAGTTTTTGTACCACTAAAGTTTTTCTCAAAGTTTACGCGACAAACCTTTTGTAGTACATGAAATGAAATAATTTCTGTTTCGAAACTTGAAAAAACTAAACGTTTATGCATAGGGCAATTGTACTTAATGGTAAACCTTATTTCACCCTCACGCCCCTCTGACGTCATCATCCGAGCGCCAAAAAAGCCTTGTCGGACTGTACCTATCTTCAACAGAATAAAAACTATAATCACGGAATGTAGAGCATTAAAAAAACCGACTTCACGTCAAAACTTTGGCCGACTTATAATGTCATCCACGTAAACATTCTCCGAAATCTAATGTTAAACATAATTTTAAAAATAGTTTAATTTTTTCAGTGTAATTGGCTGACCATTAGCTTTCATATTGATATTATTGAAATTAGAATTCATTTGTTTTTATGCCCCCCAAATGTTTATTTAAAGACCTCATATTGAAATTTCATGAATCCAATGTTACTCACACAGCTAATACGAATCTTTTGATACCTCATTTGTTTAAATCCGTCCGCCAAATATCGCCAAATAGCGCCAAATATCTAGTGCCCTCTGAAGTTGTTGCGAGAATACTAAATTCTCATAAATTGCTTAGCAAAATAAAGTAAAAATAAGGAAAATAAAGTAATCTACCTTAAAGAGTTTAGGCAATGTTCGTTTCCTTATCACTTTATGGCAACCACTTATTACTGCCCATACTTAAAAGTTCTTTATGAATTATTAAAATATGCATTATTAACGTAGATTATCGCAACACAAAATAATAATAATATTTTTGGTGCTTTCATGTGATCACGGGGATCGGGTCAAGGCTCCAACTTACAAAATAATTTTAACATAGCTTACAAATAGGTGACATATAATCAATAATCAATCCATTTTGTAAAGATAACTGATAAAATATGCAACGAAATCGGTGAAAATTTGTTTTAACGAGGTTTTAGATCGTCTTACCATTAATATTGCTATTGCGTGATCTAAAACCTATAAGCATGGTTTCTTTAATAACTAAAAATAATTTTGTTTCGCTTTACATTTCTTTCAACTTTTTACGAAAGAAAACACGATTAATACAATATTTACCGGAAAATAAAATCTTATGTTTGAAGTTTGATGTCAGGACATATAAGTCAATAACTAATTACCTTATCAATGAAGCTTCATTTAGCAGTGTCCGGAATCGACACACAATGTGCTGATTGCGCCCAATGTTTGCTTTTGTTTATGTTTATGCAATGTTTGCTATTGATTATTCTATAGCAACCTTAGTCTGAATAATCCTTATTTTATTAATTGTTTTCGTAATTTCATCTAATTACTTTGTGAGTCAACGAGTTGCACAACCACTGTGGCGATAGAGTTTTGAAGGCTCGGTCCTCATCACACCAACAACGTTATGAACCAACGTTATGAACCAACCGAATATGTTAGTTTGAGACACTGTCTCATACAAACCTAATCCCAAATCATTGAACCGCTCTTGTCGTAGGCTAAAACGTGCTCTCTCTGATCTTCCCAACCAGCTCTCTCTAGACCTGGATAATCTCCTAACTATCATATGTAGTCGATTCAGCACTTAGTGCTTTCTGTTCCTCCTGCGCAGCCTGTATCACCGACTGGTTGTCGCTCATGTCTTGGATCGATTGTCCTTAGAAAAAAAAGATCAACAAGGGGGCTTTTAGTAGGGGATTCGACATTATACTCTCTAGTCTTGTGTCTCGACAACAATAGATTAGGGAACTTCAAACTCAAAAGTTACTAACAAACACTATTTAAAATTTTTAAGTTTGATATCTGTCTAGTGGTGTAAATTTGTGATTTATTATGTGTTTAAGTAACTAAATATTGGAAAGACTTAATACTCTTATTAATTCAGTTTTATGTTGAATATGGCCCATTGTCTGCCTCAATACTTCAGTGGTGGCGGGGGTTGTGTGGGGGAATATTCGTGCGCATGAACATGTTTGTTTACATTGGTCTGCGTGCATAATTTATGGTATGCATGTGTTAATGAAAAGAAAATAGTATTCGTATGTATATCCGTTGTCTATAAGGCAAGAATATGAAGTTGCTTAGGGGTTAGGTTTGATGGCACTGTGAATAGATATGCATTATTAAATAATTTAATTTAAATTTTAAATAATTATTTTTGATGAATTATTTATACAGGGTTAATTTTGATTAACGCATCACCTCTTGTGGGCAGCCTCTCCACATCAATACCAACAACATTTATACGACTTTTTAAAATTAATAGTTTAAAATAAAAATGTTTTCCCACACAAAATAGCCTCTTCCCGTTCTCGGGGGAATTTCGATGTCACTCAATCACTCAATGAAAAACCTTTATACCAAGTATCAAATCCGTGCACTCAAGAAATAAGATATTTCATACAAACTAAAAAGTCCAACTCGTTCCCGTGGGAATTTTGGGAATTCCTTCCACAATACAAACATACACCTATTGAAGAACATTTACAGCAAGTATCACATCCGTGCACTCAAGGAAAAAGATTTTTTATACAAATAAAAAATCATATATTTCCCGTTCCCGTGGGAATTTTGGGAATTCCGTGCATAAAACAACCAGTCACTTTTTGAGGAACCTTTATGCTAAGTATCATATCGGTGCACTCAAGCAATAAGATTTTTCATACAAACTAAAAAGTCCAATAATTCCCGTTCCCGTGGGAATTTCAGGAATTCCTTCCTTAGTGCTACAACCTCTAAAGTATGTTACAAATTTCAGTTTTCTACGGCCAGTAGTTATGGCTGTTCGTTGTCTGTCAGTCACTCAGTCAGTAACAGACGAGTTTCATATATTAAGATTATTGTAATGGTAATAAAACTCATATATCTGTTTATAATGTTCTATAAAGAGAGAGGTTTTAATAGAAATATATTATTATCCCAACAATTTGAGCATTGAAGTAGAAATTCACCTCAGGAAAAACTGCTTAAATCAAACACTTACCAAGCAGTTACCTGTCAGCTGGTAACGCCTTTTCTGAGATAAGGAAAATCTACAATGGCAACTTGAACTTACTGATTCAGTAATATATCATAAAGAGCTGAAGTCTCGACGTGGGTACTGATTTAGACATAGGATTGAGGTATAATATGAGATAGAGATATAAAAATGTGTGTATAGATTATATATATAAACAGTTTTTTTTCTGTTTTATTTTGTGTGTCATACTTAGCTGCATTACACCTTGTTGATATGATACCTGTGATATTTATGTTGTAATTGTACACATTATGATATACATCAAATCTATTTGCATATTATTTAGTCTTCTGAACGCAAAGTTACTGTGCTCTGTACACTACGGAACAAAATGTCTAGTAAATGTCTATAAATAAGAATTTCAAGAGATTATTTCAAAAGTTTTCGATGACGACAAAGTAATATTTCCGAGTTGAATGTTGGTCATCTATACTAGATGACTCTGGTGTGTCAAGAATTTAATTGGCTGTCAAGACTGGATGTCTCTGGCGTTCAATCAAAGGGTTAAACATTAGAAGATCGATTAAGTTTTTCAAACGAGTAAATATGTTTGCAAAAATCTTGTATACAACAGAATTCTAAACTTGTACACCAGTACGTAGGTACTGGTTTCTCATCATTAATTCAATCGTCAGAACGGCGCTTATTTAGCTATACCTTCCATCACTGCGGTTCGGGGTGTTTAAACCTTGCCCTTACCCAGGCAATGTGGCAGCACAAAGATTATTGAACCCCATCGCCCTTCCTTGAGAGATTTTAAGAGAGCGTGAAGGCTAAATAAATTTTGGAACTGAATGCGCAGGTTTTAAAGAGTTCGCTATTAAAGTAGGTATACTACAGACCACGAATCAGAGAATCAGATAATATGTATTTTTACATAAAAATCAAATAGAAACAGGAGTAACTCCTTCCGCACAGCAGCGAAATTTATATTTTTCCTCGCCACACTGTAATCGAGATATGCACTCTGATTCTCAACGTGTTAAGAATCAAACATCCACCAAAACATCATATATTCTCAGAATTTTTTATTTTTATAATATAACTTAATAAATGTATATAATTCCAGGAAATGCTGATCTCCAAGGAGCAATGCCGCGTTCAACCACTCTCCGTGGAGAGTCGGATAGCAATGGCGACCTCCCTCCCTCACGCCAGGCTCACCAGAACTCCCTCCATATCCTCGCAGAGCAGCCTCGACAGTGGAACCTCGAGAGCTACTGTAAGTGGAAAACTATAAATATGTAAATTATAATATAGTTCGGAATTTAAAATTTTTGAGTCATTATCATCACAAAGCTTTGCAATGAGCCCACTGCAGGTCTCCCCTGAGTGACGAGGAAGTATAGTTCATAATCAGCCAAGCTGGCACAGTGCCGGTTGATGGATGTCAGAATTTTCAAAGTGCGAACATAGCTTCTGATAAACCCCAACGACTACTGTAGGTATACAAGTATACAGCACCCGGGAGAGACTGCTTAACGTGCCCTCCGAAGCACGGAAGTCACTGTGAGAAATGAATGGTCGGCGGTCACCCATCCAAATAGCAACCGCGCCGAACATTACTTAACCTGAGATATCGTATGACATACACAGTAACACGAAGACGACGATTTGTAAATACTGTGACACTTGTAAATACTTAAATATAGTCACACAATTGTCGGTTCGCTGGGAGGCGATCCATTTTATTAATTTACCTAATACGTAAATTACTTTTCAACACACTTGCTCGTAAAGTGACCGTTATTCTATTGAATTTAGAACTATAAACTGGGCTATAAGTCCCGCGTGCATAATATATTATACCCTAGTGCATAATATAATGAATCCTACAAAGTTGAATTGTACCTTTGTGCAAATTACATGCGAGTAAACAGAGTATATTTTATTGGTCCGGGTTATACATTAAATATTTTCAGAAACAACGAAGAGATTTTATACCACTTCAAATCCATATACATTTTTAAATGTTTGCGCCTTATATTAGTAAAACAAATTTGAATATCAAACAAATTATTCACAATTTACAATAATTTGTTATAAAATATTAAAATATTTGCATTTACCACTCCAAATTAAACATTTTCACTTAAATAAAATAGGCTGTATATGCTATACAGACATTGACACATTAGGCGGAAAAAAAAAAACATACGCGCATGCGCGAGGTTCGGCGCCATTTTTCAATCACAATTCACAGCTTTGTTATCAAGTGTGTTTGTTATTTTATGACCACGTATGTCTGTCTTTTACTCACAAGTGTGTTGAAAAACGTCGTATGTAACTCGTGAGCGTTGCTAATCACAGTCTCGGCTCATTATTAATCATACTGTAATTAGCAACTTAGCTCACTTGTTACATAATATACTATTATACTTCAATCAAACTAGAAGGTCACAAATTCTTAAGAATAAAGTTTTTAAGTATAGCCAATTTTCAACAGACTCCCAAAGGGCGGAGGTCTCAATTCGTGTGTATGTTTTTTTTTGTACGTTTGTTACGCGATATTTTGGACAATTATGAATCGATTTTAAATATTCTTCTTCAGAGGTAGCCCCATATAAATTTCACCGAAATCGATGGGGAACTTTTTGAAAAAAAACGTTTAATTTCATGTTTATGAAAACGGAGAATATTTACGTTTATGACTTTATACTTCAGCCAAAGTATTGAGGAGGATTTAAAAATGTTAGTGAAGACGGTTTTTTAATTCTCTGCGTTCGTTGATTATATGGCCGGAAAATGGGTTTCTTTGCAATATATGAAGAGCTTATCAAAGAAAAAAATATTCTTTCATCTTATATGGGTCCGATTTTCTGTGCATTAGCGTTAAGGCACAGATATACAGGGTTGATTTTTCGTCACCAGCCAATTTTACATGTTAGTTTCTTTGATACGATATAAACGTACCTGCATAACTATTTTAGCGTCGCTCAGTACAAAAAGTAGAAATATGGAACCACAAACTTTAAAAAAAAAGTCATTGTTGATGAACATAGCTACTACGACGCGGCATTTCCTTATTAATACTACGACGTAGTACTACAAAATATGTGTAGTAGCGCGTAGTCATCTTTATTTTAATGGTAATTTAGAGTGACCATGCCTTGGTTAATAGGTTAGCGGATAAATTCATTTCCTTTTAAAAAAATAAATACTTCTTTTTTGCAAAAATCGATTCTATAAATGATACTTATTGTGTAAAAAAAAATTGGCCGATGACTACAAATCAACCCTGTATATGCACGATACACATACAGAACAGTATTTCTCAGACATTTCGATATAGATTTTATGGAAAAAGATTTTTACTACGTACAAAAATAAAACAGACCATTTACAATTGATTCTAAAAATACTTGTACAAGTTAAAATGCATACAGCCTTATTCCAATTTCCGTTTAACATGTTGACGAGACAAATGATACCTTTCATCTGGTAGAACATTTTGGACCTTTATGTATATGTTTTGACCCATATATTTTTAAATAGAGGAATGTATCCTCAAACCCTTTTAAGAAAAAGTCGTAATATCTCTTTTTATTTAAGTGTGAAACCGTTTAAAGTAATATTGAACAAACGTAGTTGACATAGCTTATAAATCATAATACTCTTAATAAAACAAACGTCATTGTCAGAAATTGTGTCAACATGAATCGCTCAACCCTCAGCCCTCAGTCATGGTTTGGCTGCTCGTGCGTTTGTTTACCTCTGCTCTGCGATGCGGTAATACGAAGTGCAATTATACTTTTTTATTTCCTTTTCCGTCATTTATTCATTAAATATAAAATAGGTAAGGTTAGGTTATGATAAATTAATTGACAAAGTAACAATGTCTTTGTAACCACAGGCTATACACAGATAAATTGATAAATCTAGTGTGTATTAAGATGACGCAAGATTATTTCAGAAAAACTTATGATCACAGCAAAATAAGGTTCGCCAAAACGAAAAGTAGTAAAAAAAGCCGGTTTATGAAAGGTCCTCTTCGTATCTAAATTATAATATGGCTGTTTATTTCAAAATGGTAACACCTAATTTCGAATATTGCTTATTATTATTATTATTGGGGGTTTTGGGACTATATGAGCAGTCTTGTCCGCTCGTCACACTGCGACCTAAAAGATCTATTGTGTGAGTCCCAATTTATAACTCGCCGCACACTCCAATGGCGTCCAGGAAATTTAGGATTTTCCTTACGGCGATGCTCCTAATCTCTTTTGGATCCAGCTCGTGCTTATCCAGGTGAGCGGAGCGCTTGTGCATAACTGCGGGGCAGTGGCACAGTAGGTGTAGAGGGGTTTCCTCTGCGCTTTCACAGTATCTTAATATTGCTAATAGGTAGGTACGTTAAATATGAAGTATATTTTAATTATAGAGATTCTCAAACCAAAATTACTTATCTCGTCAAGCAAAAGCAGTTGATACTTTGATTGATCTGTATTATCAATCACCGCTTTGTTTTTGTTAAATAAAAAAGCGGTATTTTGAACTTTATTTAATCTGTAAATTGGAAACTAAAATTCAAATCCTAAAGAAAGAAACAACGTTTATTCCGCAAATAAATTAAAATTTTAGTAGAGCCAGTACCTATATTTAAAAGTTGTCAAAATTGGCAGGCATATTTGAATTAAACAATGATCTAATTTTAGTTTTGATATGTAGGTGTGAGTTTGTTAAATTCCGGTATTTTAAATAAAAAAAATTGCTTTATTAAAATAGACGTCATATTAAAATTTACTGAACTACCCTGATCAAGTGAGGCGAGCTTGGCAGTTTGCAAAACGCTGTTATTTACCCTTTTCCAAAAATAAATAATCCAACGATAGGTATTCGTCCCATTTCCATCCTACCCTATTTGATACAATTATTGAGGGCGCGGTTGATAAATATATTACGGGTTTTTCACTAAATTAAATTTGTTAAACATTTACCAGTCAGGATTTTGGAAAAGGTGACTTGTCATCCCTCCTTTCCTCACTTCTATACTATTCTATATTTCCCATGCATACATACATAACTTCATGCCTGTATCCCTAATGGGGTAGGCGGAACACCATGCAGACCACCAACGCAGAAACCATCTGATGTCACGTTTATCATATTTGGAGGTATTATTATGATGGAGAGAAACTATTCTATATCTCCCATTCTCTATATATTTTTCAAAACTACAATTTTTCGACTCAAAGCATCAACATTTATATTTTTTGTTTATACCTAAACGTTTTACACTCAATCCCAAATATAAAAAAGCATCCATTTCAAAGTAGCTCTCTTGCTCCCACTACCAGCCTAAACTAAAATACCCGATACAGTCCTAGATGCCTAGAACGGATTCACTTTTAATATAACTTTTATGAGAATTGGAATTCATTGCTTTTGAAAAGTTTTATGCACTGCCTTTAAAAAGCAATGAAGATTATATTTGATAGGTATGCATTTTAAATACGTTCAGGAAAATATGAGCAGGAAAATACAGTTTATAGAAAAATTTATAAGTTTAGTTTATAACTTTAATGAGATAAAATTACTGTTTGAGAATAATATATTTATATTTCATTAATTGGGTAAACCTTTAAACTAGCATTACCTAAGTACCATTACAGTTTTCGAGAAAAGCATTAGCTTTTTTGTACTTGGTGCTAAAGCTTAAACTCTTTTCAAAAACGCATTGTATTATTTTATATAACACAGTCGATAATAATAATAATTTATCGAATCACTAGACGGTTCTGTCCCTGTCTCTCTTGCCCTTATCCACAACTGATTAGCCCAATTTTCGGGTCCATTAATAGATCCTCAAATGCGAAATAAAAGTAATAGTAATAAAAGTAATAAGTCTTATTATCAATACAACTAAATCATGATGTGTATTGTATGAACACTATACATATAACTGCTTCAATTGAACAGTGTTTCTCCAGATCTCTATTACTCGTTCAATTACGGTTATGATAAAAAAGGACTTATCTAAAAAATTTCGAGTAGATGAGAGTAGGCACGCGATAGCGTCATCAACAGAAAATTTGATAAAGATTGCGGTCATTATCGGAAAACCGATAATTTATGCAGTCTCTCAGTATTGCTTATCGTGCAGAATCTAGGAATTTCGTTTCGTTCGCATGAGAGAATTCTGGTAAAGGGGAATGAAAAATCACTGATATGTGGTCGTATTTGCGTTATCGTTATTAGATTCCAGTTTAATGAGAAGATCCTCGGTTAAGCATAGATTTAGCCGGTATCAGTAAAGTCGCAAATAGGAAAAAAGAAGTTAGGTAAGAGCACTGTGGCAATACGGAGGACATTTCGAAGAAGTTTTAGGAATAATTCCTGGGAAACATCTACTAAGCTCGGTGACTTGCAGTTTCCAAGACAACGTGCTGTCGAAGTTAATGAGTAAAATCTTCAACCTTGCTCTATGTGATGGCAAGGTAATATTATATACAGTATTGTAGCTCGGTACGTAAACATGCAAAAGGGCTGCCCGCATCCAGCATTTTAATTACATTTGTTTTGTGATTGAAAATAAACTTTTTTTATATAAATAAATACAATATATAATAGTGAATTGAATAGGAAAAAAAATATTTTTGTGTCAAAAACCATATTTATGTTTGAATAACAAATCGGTCTTATTACTTAGCGACCACATTCTAATATAATGAAACATTGTTTCGGCATGTAGACAGTCGAGCCGCGTAGGTCGTCCGTTTATATGACGTTGGAATACTGATGGTGATGGTTATTCCTCTAAACACTACTTGCAGTAGTGAGCTCCAGTTTAGACGTAAAACTTGTAGGTTACTTGTGACAAATTTTAGATATTGAAGGAGAGCGCTCAAGCTGACTTAACCTTGTACAGGTGTATAGTTTTCTAAATAAAGATTCTAAAAAAGGAGAGCACTCTGTACTCAGTTCTGATCATAATTATGTAATAATAATAATAAGCCCCCTAAAATCTAACTTCGTAGTTTCGAGGCGTACCGCCATGCTCCGGTAGCTCAGTGGAAGAGCACTAGTCCGGCAAACGAGAGGTCCTGGTCGGCTGATTTTTATTTAACACATTTTTTCAGTTATGTAAGCGTAACTAAGCATTTTAAATGAAAAGTTTAAAAATATTATTAAACATTGTAATGCTTCACTTTAACTGAGATTCACAATTGCTGAAAAGAAATTGATCTCGGATGGTCTTAGCTGCAAAGCTATACCATTAGATGGGGCTACTTTAGCAATATAACGTAAAAACAAAAATGTGCTACTCGTAAGTAATTTCGATGCGTACCGCCAGGCCCCGGTAGCTCAGTGGAAGAGCACTCGTCCGGCAAACGAGTGGTCCCAGGTTCGAGTCCTGGCCGGTTGATTTTTATTTTTATTTAATATTTTTTTTCAGTTATTCACACAATAGTTAATTGTGGAGCATATACTGCTGTTATCTGTAATGGTTCTAAGATTAAATACCATAACCAAATCCTCCCCAAAATGCAGCCTTACAGCAAAATTGATAAGAAACCAAACTAGGAGAACGATTAGACAGAAAAATACAGACACTTGGAAAATATATAGGTAGATTAACACAATACATAAATAATTATAGAAGTAGTAGACTATTAGCACACATAAATAGAATAAAACACAAGTACAAAAACATTTCAGTTATGAATAGCCTAATGTTACTACAGATAATGACTTTGTAGATAGTTTAAAAAAACCTATGTTATTGCAACATCTACATCTTCGAGAACCGAATAGGTAAGCGTAGGGAAGTGCTATGAAAACTAATAGTATGTTGTTCATAATATGACCGACTCTGTGTGATTTCAAGTGAACTTTTAAAAAAGCTTTTCACGTTAATTGTCTCTCGTCACATAAATCATTTCAGTCGGGGGATTTTAAATTATTTAATTCTTTTTCAATTACTTTTTAATCGTCGCGTCGTGGGTTTTTCAAAATTTTTGTTTTGTTTTTTATTTCAAACTTTTTAAAGAGCATAATATAGGTACCATACATTACATTAAACAACACCTCGTTCCTCATCAGCCCTCTAATGTCCCCACCACCGCTGGAAAACCCATGTAGTTTATTTAAATACATAGTGAAGAATTACTGATGAGTTGTTACCGTTAAACATATTTGAGAACATTATACCAATCAAATCCAAAGCGATAATTGAAAACGGCTTTCAAATCGGACCAATGGTTTGCAAACAAATATTTACTGCAGCACCCCCTGGTGAGTTGTTTCAGTAACACCTATCTCAGAACATGCGCTAATCAAATCCAAAGCGATTACTGAAAACAGCATTTAAATCGGACCAATGGTTTTGCAGATAAACGGTAACATTGGCTTTTACAAACAAATGTTTACTGCAGCACCCCCTCGTGAGTTGTTACCGCTACACCTATTTAAGAACATGCACCAATCAAATCCAAAGCGATTACTGAAAACCGCATTAAAATCGAACCAGTGGTTCCGGAGATAAATGGTAACATTGGTTTGCACAAACACCCTCTCACCCCAAACGCATATACCGTCTCCGTTCCGTCGTGGGTAAAAATAGAGACTCAATGCCACAACAAGCCATAGACGCAGATATCTCAACTGCACTACTAGAAAAGGTCAAAACACACATTTACGATAAATAAAAAAGTTTTACAGAGATCTAATAACTAATACTAAAAATTTTTTTTTTTTTTTATAAAATATGGATGGGACGTTTGTCTTCCATGACACCTGATGTTAAGTGAACATGAAGACTAAGGTGGTACACGTCCATCCACGAGAAACCTATTCACTCGACGCTTAAAAGTACTAGGACTATACTGGTCAGGGAAAATAGACGCAGGCAGTTCATTCCAAACCTTGGCGACCCGTATCAAAAAGGAACTGTCAAAGCGCTTAGTTCGACTTTTCGGAATATCAACCACATACGGATGGAAGTTCTGTCTGCGTCTAGTAGTCCGATGGTAAAAGGGTGAGGGTTCAATTTGCTCAAACAGAGCACTCGCGCACTCACCAAAATGTATCCTGTAGTACACGGTTAAACAAGCAACCTTACGACGATGCTCTAGGGTCTGTAGTTTTTTGGTCGTAAGGTCGACGTTGTTAATTAATTTACGGGCTCTTCGGTCCACGGAGTCCAGCGCTTCTAGTTGATATTTGGCTGAACCATCCCAAAGATGACTGCAGTACTCCATGCATGATCGCACTTGAGCTGTATATAAGTTAAGAAGCTGTGCAGGGCTGAAGTACCACCGTACCTTCGAGATGATTCCCAACTTTTTCGAAGCTACTTGAGCCATGGACACAATTTGTTGACCGAAGTTTAAACTGGATGTTATAGTTACGCCTAAAAGCCCTAGATGGTCAGTGATGGGGACAGATACATTTTGGAAAGTGGGCGTTAATGTGAAGGTGCTCTTTTTTGCGGAGAATAGACACGCCTGAGTTTTGGACGCGTTGAATTTGACCAAATTCGACTCACCCCAATCGGATACTTTCCGTAAGGTCAAATCAACGCGCTCAATCATTGACTTTCTTAAACTCTGGATTTCACGGGGGCTCGCTCGCGCATTGGATACGTATCTCTCTACAACAGTGCTGTCATCAGCATAACTAATAATGCCCGGTGTTAAAATGTCATTAATGTGCAGCAAGAATACTGTTGCAGAGAGAACAGATCCCTGAGGTACCCCGGCATTAATTGCCATTTGGTCGGAGGAGAAGCCATCTAAGACTACTCGAATTGACCGTTCCCTCAGAAAATCAGATATCCAGTCGCAGAGCCCAATCGGTATGCCATAAGCTGGAAGCTTACTTAAGAGACCATCATGCCAGACCCTGTCAAAGGCCTTGGAAATGTCTAAGGATACAGCTATTGCTTCACCATGACCCTCCAAGGCCTCGCTCCATAAGTGAGTGGCATACACGAGAAGATCGCCGGTCGAGCGCCCGTTGCGGAAACCATATTGGCTATCTCTTAGGAGCTCGTTGGTCTCGAGGTATGCCAGGAGTCGATTGTTCAATACACGTTCCATGACTTTGCAAAGTATGGAGGTGATTGAAATTGGTCGATAGTTGACAGGATCGGCACGGCTTCCCTTCTTTGGTACTGGCTGTACGTTAGCAAGCTTCCAGGACTTGGGGACCGGATTCCAACGAAAGTCGATAAAGACGTGTCAAAACAGGAGACAACTCAGCTGCGCAGCGTTTTAAGACCACTGCAGGAATACCGTCTGGACCACTAGCTTTGTTCTCGTCTAGGTGCAGCAAGCATTTAAGAACCTCCTTTTGGCGAATGTGAACGGTACCCATTGTAGGTCCGAACTGAGGTAATTGGGGTGGGATTTTTCCTTGGCAATCTAGACGAGAATTTTCTGCGAAGATACTAGCAAATAAATCTGCTTTCTCCTTAGCAGTGTGGGCCAGAGAACCATCGGGTTTCCTCAGTGGTGGCAGCGACGGGCGACAAAAGTTCGTTTCGACCGACTTGGCAAGGGACCAGAAAGCTTTACTTCCCGAAGGGTATGCTGCTATTCTGTCTCCGATACGGCCTATGTGGGCAAAACGAGCTCTTTTGATTGCCTTTTTGCAGGACTTGGCGGCAGCATTGTATCTTTTCTTAAGTTCATGCGAATCCAGGGCTTTGCTTCTGCGAGCATTTGCCCAGGCTTTGTATGCTTCCCGCTTTCGCTTTTCAGCGGCAAGGCAAGCAGTATTAAACCATGGGCGAGCTTTGGTTTCAAGGGATAGATCAGCGTGGGGAATGAAGTACTCCATTGCTTGAACTATCACACTTGAGACAGCATCAGCGCAGCACGATGGATCGGTTGATGTAAAACAAGTTTGCCGCCATGGATAAGATGCGAAGAAATGTCGCATTTCATCCCAATCTGCTGACTTGTAACGCCATACTCGCCTGGAGCCTTTTGGGCGGGTGTCAGGTGGCAAGTACAGCGATACAGATTTCACCATACAGTGATCGGATGTCCCTAAAGGTGCAGTGACGGACACCGAGTATCTGTCAGGATCGGTTGTAAGCAGAAGGTCCAAGCAATACGCAGTGTGGCCAGCAACATCGGGGATGCGCGTAGGCTCGTTAACAAGCTGTGAGAGACCATAAGTCAGCGAAAACTTAAAGGCCTCTCTGCCAGCATGGTCAGTGTCCTGATACGGGTATAACCACTGCCCGTGGTGAGCATTAAAATCCCCCAGAAACACCAACTGCGCCGTGGGAAAACGTTGCTGAATCTTATCTGCTGTATTGCCAAGGTATTCCATAAGCCTCGTTGTCTCCTGATCTCCACTATGTGAACGATAGATACAGGCGTAAACCACTTGGTCTAGGCCAGTATCTATGTGAACCCACATGACTGAAAGGTCCGGCACTTCCAAGTAACGGAGACGCTGACAACAGATCGCGTCACTGGCATACATGCACACCCCGGCGTGCGGGCGGAAAAGAGACTCCAGGATATAGCCAGGGTAACCAAGGTATGCCGAGTCTGACGGATCGCAGATCTGCGTCTCCGTTAGAAAGAGTAGGTGTGGTCTCTCCGTCACAAGATGGTGGTGGACATCATTCAGATTGGAGTGCACTCCTCGGATGTTACAGAAGTGCACTTTAAGGGAGAGGAAGGAAAATACAGAAAATAATCAAACAACAGTAGGCAATTCCACCCCATCAGCAGATATCATCAGCAGTTTACAAAGTTACCGGTCAAACATTTGGTCCTAGCCAATAGAACATAACAAAAATGCAAGCTGGATCCACGCAGATGCACAACATCTTGAATATTTGCCTGAAATGACATTTGAACCATTTGAATAAATTCAAATACTTATTAAATACTATATTCGCATATAGTTGGAAATCTTTCAGACAGACCACATCCACAGCTATTACTATAACTATTACATCCATTATTATTTCATCATATCAACAATTTTATAAAACATCCGAATACAATCTCAAGTTTTTTAACACAAGCTTTTATGATTTCAAAAGATTCCGACTACACTAACCCCGCTAAGTATAGATAGACCAATAACTTCAAACTTTTTACAAAATAATTACAGGTTGCATTTCTCAAGTAATTTATTAGCATGCCATCTATACTCATATTATAAAGAGGAAACCTTTGTATTTTTGTATGTTTGTATTGAATAGGCTCAAAAACTACTGGACCGATTTCAAAATTTCTTTTACCATTACTTAGAGGAATTCTTCCGAATCCGTATAGGCTACTTTTTATTCCGAAAATCCCGCGGGAATCGAAATTGCGCGGGTAAAACCGCGCGCAACATCTATTACAAAATAATTTAGTAGCAGACGAGCAAAAAGGATGTCGAAAATATGGTCAGGGACGCAAGAAACAGTTGATAATAAATTCTGTAGCCATTAAGTACAATGTCAAGAAACAAAATGATATTTGTAGTTCATACGTTGATTATCAAAAAGCGTTTGACTCGGTACCCCATAGTTGATTGGTTTACATCCTAGATATTTACAAAATACACCCGGTTATAGTAGCATTATTAAAAGAATCCATGAAAACTTGGCACACAACTCTCAGAATTGGCAGATCAATAGAAACTGAAACTACTCCAATAAATCGTGGAATATTCCAAGGAGATGCCTTAAGCCCCCTTTGATTCTGTCTTGCTTTAAACCCAATATTTAGTATCCTCAATTCCTCTGACAGTGGTATCCCCATATACAGTCCCGAAAATGCTGAAAAGCTGAAAAGCATAACTTCAAAATTGACCCATTTAATGTTTCATGGATGATATCAAACTTTCTAGTTGTGGTATACCTAGCCTTCATTCTTTTGCAGACCTCACACAAATGTTTTCAGATGACATCAATATGTTTGGAATAGACAAATGCAAAACCTTTACACTCCGAAAAGGGCAGCTTGTAGAAAGTAACCCATACACATAAACGACAGGACAAACAGTTGAAACACTTGTGCAAAAAAGTACATACAAATACCTAGGGTATTCTGTAAAGACAAGGAACGACCATAAGTTAGTGTTTCCCAAATTAAGGCTAGCACCAAATCATTTATGGGAATGTAGCATTGTATTTATAATAAAATACCAAAGTCAATTCAATCCCTAACGCTTAATAAATTTAAAAGAACTATCAAAGAAAAAATATACAAAAAAGGCTACTATAAACTCAGAGATTATTTATTTATTTATTGTATGCCTTACAAAAATACAAAAAATTTAAACATATTAAAAATATATATATACAATTGGCGGCCTTATCGCTGGGAAGCGATCTCTACCAGACAACCATGGATGTAGAATATCTGAGAATGTAGCTTGGGGCATACCAATAAACCTACATACACTACATAAAAATATACTTAAATCACTACACCGATTAGCAGACATAACTCAGACCTTCTCAAGTGATATTCAGATGGACTTTGGCATCGACAAATGTAAGGCTTTGTCGTGGAAAATGGGGAAAATAGTACCAAACCAATATACTGTACAATCTGAGGAGACTATTGAATAATTACGCTACATACAAATATCTACATACGAAAATAAAAGTAAAACGAAAATAGAACTAAAGAAAAGATTTAAACAGACATTAAATGCACTCTTCCGATCCCAACTCCAGTCTCGCAACTTAATCAAAGCTATTATTATTGAATAGCTTTGCCATCCCGATTTTAACGTACTCCTTCAGTATCATAAACTGGTCTCAAACCAAACTCGCGAATCTGCAACTTACGATAAACACCTCTCTCACTGCTCATCGCAAACACCATCCACGAACTTGCATACAGAGGCTACTTACTTGTAAGGAAACAAGGAGGCAGGGGTATTATAAACATTGTAAATTTCACAATAGTTTGATTAAATCACTACGTAAATATTTTTTGACCGGTCCAAACAATCTCATCTGCATCACACCATAGTTCAAAAAGACAAACGTCTTTCACCATTAAATTTACATGATCCAAACATCCAGAAAACGGAAGAATTGTTGAGAGTAAAGATAAAGTTGCAGAATGGAAGAATCTCTACATGGTAGGCACTAGAGCCACCTGCATTATGTTTCCATAGCAGTGAAATCTGATCAACGACGACGTAGTTAACGACAAAATGTATGCAATTGCCGTAAAACGTTGCCAATTATCACCTCGTGTGTCGAATGACCCTCATTAAGTTTGACGAATAAAAATCTACCTTGTCTAGTCACTGACATATGAGGACTTAACAGTAGGGTCTTATTATTACTCTAAGGGTAGAGTAAATAATGGGAGTAGGTTGGGAATAATGAATTATGGGTATTGCATGCAAGTCTCTTCCAAGTACAAAAATGGTTATTTATAAGTAAACTATCACCATCTACTCGTACTGTCACTGCCAACTGTTAATAATAGGCCACTGACCAAAGGCTTAATTCTGACACTATTAAAAACTGTGTTTCAATTTCCGATGTTTTTGATAAAATTATAAATAAATAAATAAAATCCCCAGACAATCGCACCAAATACACGGCGCCAAAGTAAGCATAGCTTGTGTAATGGGATACCATGTAGCGAACTAGGGGGGAACATAGATTATAGATACATAAATAGATAAACACCCAGACACGGATTTTTTTTTCTTGTTCCGTGCGGGAATCGAACCCGCAACCACTGGCGTCTGAGGCAGACAGGTTTACCCCATCGCCAAAGTGGTCGTCGAATTATAGTAGCACAGCAAAATAAAAACTAGCAAAACATATTAAAGGCACCAACGTGAGCTATATTAATATTCATTCCAAACACAAAAATAATAACGAGAAAAAATCGGTGACATATTACATATGACAGTAATTTTATGCTTGCCATTTGGCTTTAGAACCCCAAAAATAAGACGCTTTTTCTGTGTATGTATTACGTCTTTATTCCAGAGATAGATTACTGTCACTATTCATACCGTTATTTAAGCATAGTAATATGAAGGGACCATCTTTTTCTTAAAAAAAACCGGCATGCTGTCTCAATGTAGAAAACTTTTGTTATGTCTCATTTGTTTGATAGATAACAGACTTTTCAGATATAACTTTGATACCACGGTCAAATTACGGATCGTACAGAATTGTAGGTTAACGAACAAGTAGGTTACTAGATGCTCAGTAATCACCACGGCGGCCCATGGGCATCTGCAACTTAAGTGGGACTATTAGTGCAATACCGAGCTATTAGATGGTAAACCTGGTTCTTTCCACACGAAATAAAGCAAAGGAAATAAGCCGGTCGCTGACTGTCATGCTTTACAGAGCAGTAATATATTCTACTACCAGTCATGACTATCGCTTACAGTACCTAATGATTATCGAACTTAAGGGATGAGGGTTTTCAACATTTCGTGGCTGTGTGGTGTATGCTACTAATTGACCGACCCCATATTAATATAGGGGACAGGCAGTTTCTTTCCTATAAAGGCTGTCACTAAATTATCATGACTGTAATGCGTTTCAGTAATGATATATGAAGAGCCCTTACCATGCGCTCTTCCTGAACCCAAGTGCTCTTCGACCTCATTATCTCTAGCATCAAGTGCGAATTCATCCAATCGCGAGCTTAGTCATCAATATTAAAACGTAGTAGATTTTGAGTCTTATGGCTTTTAAATTAATGTGCGATTATATTTTTTTTCAACTGACCATATTCCAAATGTGACATACTGCATTTATGCAAGTATTAAAATTCTTTTCGTCATCATAAGAATGCGATTAGTTACTTGTTACATAGATTTGAATGTTAGGATTTATGAATAGGTTGATACTGGTGTAGGAAGGTATTAGAATGTGCTAATTAGATGCTCGGATTTGTTAGATTTAGGATTTAGTAAGTTAGTTAAAAGTTGTTGGAAGTCTTCCATAATATAGAAAATTAAAATTTTGTGGACTGACCCAAGAAGTTTTTTCTAATTTCTTATTATTGGAACGATTTATTTTGATAGAGTCTTAAATAATTGATTTTTGATTGAATAAGTATTTGGCACACAATAAGGGTACAAGGGCACTAAATTATCCTTCAGTTTGATCACGGTGTAAACGAGATTTCTCTGTGAAAACTAGTTGGAGACAAAATGTCTTCAAACGGTAATTAAATGAATATGTATAGAATATAAAGGTTGAGAGTCGCGACTCAATGAAAAATAATTTAATGAACCCAAACATATGATATGAATAAATAAATAAATAATAAATACAGCGGCCGCTGATAAAAATGAAAATATCTCGAAGTAGGATATAATTAAATGTAGCCAATACTGAAAGATGGAAATATGAATGTAGAACTTTTGTGAAAAGAAATTAATGTAGATTAAAAGGAAATAATGTAGATGGAGTAAAAGAAAAATAATGATAAATTAATGGAAATGATATGATCTGAATGATAAAGCAATAGCATAGAGGCAAAGTTTTATGATAGGAATACATGTTTTTTCCCCCTTAAGTTTTGCTACTTGAATACAGCTAATACGCTAACAAATATGTATTTTTTTAACTTTTTTATTTTATTTTTTGAACATTGTTTACATGAGTTTTGTGATTATTTATTTTGTAAAATCATAAAATGATATGATAGTAAAACTAATAAGACATGTGTAAAAGAATTGTGAAAATCTAATGAATATCTAAAAATCAACTGTTAATAGAAAAAATAAGAAATGATAGAAAAAGCAAATAGGAAAATTAGGTATTTTTGAAAGGTTTTTTTTATAACTTTTAATACATTTATGCCTAGACACATCTTTAATTTTTTATTGAAGCAATTGATAGGTATATATATAATATATTATTTGGTTCTGAACCTATTTTAGTATTTTTGTCAAATGTCACTGTAATTTTCATTTATTTCTATTCCCTATGTTTTGTCAATGTTGCTAAATACGTTAATAAATAAAAAAATATCTTATGCTATCTTTTTTAAATTTTGTGCATTTATGTTTAATATTTTGCAATACTTATAAAGTAGGAACATTGTAATGTATTTGTACTAAGGTATCGAATATACCATACTATAATTACGCGCAAAGAAAATAAAATTGATGTATGGTCAAATAAATGTCTATTTGTTATCAAACATTAAATAGTGTTTTCTGTATGTTAGTGAAGTTACTAAAAAATTGTAAAACAAAAACTGTGTACAAATTTTAAAAATCCTGTATTTCGTAGACTTAATTTATATTATTAAGTTATGCTATATAATTAATAGAAATTAATAACAAAAAAATTACATTCATTTATATATTTTTTTTATTAAAATTGCCGGGGAGGTGTAGTGTGTGACGCACCTGACGTATATTGAATAAATACATATTTTTATAAGAATAAACTTAAATAAACATATAAACATCCACGACTTGACGACTAATATGTACTATATGTAATGCACAAATATCCGCCGCCGCCGGGATTCGAACCCAGGACATGTGGCATAGAAGGCAATGTAGGTTACCACTACACCAGCCGGTCGTCAAAAAAAACAATTTACTTCATAACAAACAATTTGTATTCACAAGGGGTCGTTCGATAACTGATGCTGGTGTTGAACTGTTTGAAGTAATAACTGGTGCCTGGGAGGGGTCACAGGATGCTCTCGGTGTATTTTGTGACCTTTCCAAGGCATTTTTATAAGTTAACTCTATTACGCTATATAGTAACTTGTCGCAACACATCATACATAACATAGGTAACACCCGACTTTCCATGGAATCCGTGTTCCATGGAAATTATCCGTGTACCTATACGTTTGTCAGGGGATTTCATTTATTTATTTAATAATAATTATTAAGGAATCTTCCTATTTGTTCAATTATTCTGCTGTGATAAATATCAGTTATTTTTATATTAAAATGAGTAAAATGAGCAAAACAAAGCGTACGCCACCTTCAACTCCACGCGATAGTTTGTCACCGAATCCAATTCCATTCAAAAGTGATGATTCCAGTTCTCATGTTACTATGCGTAAGAAAATGAACTCTCAAGGTGATTTTGACTTGCGGGACTATTCTAACATGGATAATGTAGCCCTAATTCAGAGCCTCATGAAGAAAATGTTCTCGGAATTTGAGGATAGGCAAAACTCACGGCTGGATGTCATTGAAAAGAAAATGTCTGCAATTAAGGTTCAAAATGATAGTATACACGGTACCAACACGGCAATTGAAAAATCTATCGCCGACGTATCTTTGCGCCTTGATGATTTCCAGAAAACAATTGCACGCTTTGAAACTGAAAGAAAAGAAATTGCCAGTGACATTTTTAAAATTCAGGACAGATGTGAGGCCATAGACAGGTCACTCAAGAAGACATCTGTTGAAATTAGAAATGTACCTAAAGTTAAAGGTGAAAGGCCACGAGACTTGTTCGCTAATCTTGAAAAGCTGTGCATTGAATTAGGCCTAGAATTTAACACCTCTGAAGTGCGAGACATATATCGTCTTCCCAGTAAGAAGGAATATACTACTTCCACAGTCGTAGTTGAATTTGTCAACACGCTCTTCTGGTCAAATTTTCTCGTTGCCAGCAAAAACTACTACAAAACAAATAAACGTGATCTGTTTGCGACATCTTTGGGCCTTACATCTGAGAGCAAGATTTATATATCGGAATCCCTGACTGCTAAAAATCGACGCCTATTTCATATGGCCAAGGACCTCAAAAGGGAGGCTGTTTACGCCTTCTGTTGGACAGCTGGTGGTAACATTTATTTAAAGAAGGCGGAAGGCTCGATTCCTATACTAGTGAGATCGGAAGAACAATTGTTGAAGCTACGTAAAAACTTCTGACTAATCGCGTTGTTTCTGTTGTTAAACCTTTTGTTCATTAAACTTATTTTATTTTATTGTAATATTAATATAGGCTACACTCTAAACATTCATCCTAACCATCCACATTCCACTGACACTTATACATTTACAAATCTACTCATTCAAAATCACACTATCTCATATAATTTACCTTTACACATACACAATATTTTTAAAATCATAAACCAAAAAAAATATATTAGCATCCTATACCTTTGTTCAATCTATATATGTTACACTTACCATGCCAATTGTTCATCTTTATTTAATTTCTTAAATTCGCTGACATAAATAAATTAGCTCAAAATATCGATGAGATTAATATTTCTAATGCCGAAGAGTGTCTCGTACACGATGTTAAATTAAAACTACAAAATCCTGATACTCTTCTTAAGTTACTAACACTTAACATACGTAGTATAAATCGCAACTTTGATGAACTTATTACACTCTTATCACGAGCTAGTATTGCACCGGAGTTTATTATACTTTCTGAATGTTGGACTGGGGACGGAAATTCAATACTTCCGGTCTTAAATGGTTACACCTCGTATTTTACTACGGATAACTATAATCAAAATGACGGGTTAGTACTCTATGTAAAACAGTCTGTTTCTTGTACTATATCAGAACCCTATTTCCCTGAGTCGAATTGTTTACTTACCAAAATTGGTAATCACACTGCTATTATCTCAATTTATCGTCCCCATTGCTTTAAACATAATGTCCCCCTTTTTCTTAATTATTTAAATAGCATCTTGATATCATTATCTTATTTCCAGTCCATTATAATCACTGGTGATATTAACATCGACATTAGCCCTGATAGTACTGAGAGCCACTCTGGTGATTATCTCAACTTATTAGCAATGCAAGGGATGCTTCCGGCTCACACTTTTATTACTCGACCTTCGTCTGGTACTTGTTTGGACCATCTTATATTGAAATCTAACAAGAGGAGCAATACTTATGTAATTGAAACTTGTATCACGGACCATAAACCAATATATTTTACTATCTCGTCGTCTCTTCCTAAAGCTTCTCCACGTATCATAAACAAAATTGACTACTCGACTTTAGATTCTACCATGATCAATATGAACTTTTCGCAGATACTCTCTTGTACTGATCCTAATACTGCTGCTTCACGGCTCGTGGATATTTTATCGCATGCTTTGGTTTCGAACACAAAAACTTTGAAATTATCTCGGCGTCTCTCCATTTCCAAGCCCTGGATCACCGTTGGATTGCTGCGATGTATTCGGAACAGAGACAATATGCACCTAAAACTTAGAGCAGCTCCAAATGACAATACCTTAATGATAACATATAAGAGATACCGTAATTTTTGTAATGAACTGTTAAAAAAGCTAAAACGTACCTACCTCAGAAATGAGATAACAGAGGCCCGTGGTAACAACAAGAGGCTATGGGAGGTTATAAAAAGCAACTCCAACCTGAAAATGGATAGGGGGCCCCCCACAGGAATCTTTCAATCACAAGACCAGGTTGACTCGTGTAACGAATACTTTGCAGGCGTTGGATCATCACTGGCTGAGTCATTCAATTCAAAAGGCCCAGGTTTGCATCCCTCAGGCAAAAATAGAAGGATTGTTAAGTCTTTTGTTATGCTTGATACGGATGCAAAGGAAGTGGAAAACTTAATCATTGGTCTTAAGTCCACTAGTACTGCTGGCTGGGACGACATTCCGGCCATATTTATTAAAAGATATGTGTCAATACTTGCCCCAGTCATAGCACACGTTTGTCAAATATGCATTGCATCTGGCTGCTTTCCAGATGTTTTTAAAAAAGCTGTGATTATTCCGATTTTTAAGGCTGGTGATCGGGCTCTTTTCAGTAACTATCGCCCCATTTCAATTTTGTCTACCTTATCCAAGATTCTTGAACGTATTATGAACAGTCGTCTAATGCAATACCTCGAACAGACTATAAATATTCTATCTCCTCATCAATACGGATTTAGAGCTCATAAGTCTACTGAGGATGCTGTACAGGAAGTAGTTCAGTTCGTTGTTGGAAGTTTAGATAGTTCAATGAAATGCGTAGGTATTTTTATTGATCTTGCCAAGGCCTTCGACACAGTCTCTATCCCATTACTGCTTGCGAAGCTTGAAAACATAGGAATAAGAAACACTGCTTTGAGATTGTTTGAGTCGTACCTCACTAACCGTACACAGAGGGTAAAAGTCGGTGGCATCACTAGTAATGAGCTGCCTATTACTTGTGGAGTACCCCAGGGTAGCATTCTCGGCCCATCCCTCTTCTTAATTTTCATTAATGATTTGTGTGACATAAAGCTTGAAAATGGGTTGATTACTTCATTTGCTGATGACACGGTACTTACTTTTCAGGCTCAGTCTTGGGAAGAAGCATCTCACTACGCGCAGTTAGGTTTGGATTCTGTTCTAACCTGGCTTAACTCTAATTTACTAACCATCAATACGCAAAAAACTAAATTCATGTTATATGGTATTCGCTCTTCTTCTTTACCTAGCCAAACTCTTACTATTACTGCTCATAACATGTCTCTTCAAGATTGTAACCATACTAGTTGTTCATGTCCCAAATTGCAGCGTATTCATGAATGCAAATATCTAGGCGTAATTCTAGACCAAAACTTAAACTTCAAAAAACATCTAAGTATTCTTTGCAGTCGAGTTAGAAAGTTAATTATCATATTTAAAACTCTTCGTCACATTGCTGACTTTGATATTATAAAAAGGGTATATTTTGCCATGTGCCAATCTATTCTTCTTTACTGCATCACCACCTGGGGTGGTGCACCCAAAACAAATCTGAAGATGTTAGAAGTAGCTCAACGAGCAGTTTTGAAGGTTGCCACTTTTCGCCCATTCCTGTTTCCTACTCTTGAACTGTATCACGATTGGCAAGTTCTATCTGTGCGAAAATTGTTTATCTTGCGTACCATCTTAAGAATGCACTCCATTACCCCTTATGAACCGAACCATTTGAAGCGACGACGTAATGACCTGGTTTGTCATTGCCCAAAAATGTCTACATCTTTCGCTCAACGGTTCTTTGCATTTATGGGGCCGCTTCTGTACAACAGAGTCAATAGTGACACGAACATTTACCCTTGCAATGGTCTACAGTGCAAGAGTTTGGTGACCAAATGGCTACTTACTAAAACATACCAGGACACTGAGGAAATGATAGCCATCCTTTCGTAAATTAATCACACACACACTCTCACACACACACACACACACACACACACACACACACACCCACACAAACACATATTACACACATTCACCCACACAAACCGTAATTCCCAGACACTCACTTTGATTATAAGTTCTTTATATATTTTTTTTCCTTTTATACTTTTAAATATATTTTTTGTACCTACTTTCTTGAGGTGGGTGGAGGCCTGGAGTCCTATAATACAGGGTCACCTAGTGTAGGCTCCAGCTTTCACATACTTGTCATTACCAATTCAATTTTTTGTTATATCTTTTTTTTTCTGATATATGTGAAGGAAATAAATAAATTTATTATTATTATATTATTATTATTATTTGAGTAAGCTACCGACTTTAGGTACCGACTTTATTTTAAAACAAAATTTTCAGACATGCCAACTAAATAATTTCAGACGTCACTATGGCTCCGGTACGGTGACTCACCGGTTAGAGCGCCTGCCCAAGCGGACACTCGGGTTCGATTCCCGGTCGAGCCATTTTATTTAGTACTAGCTGTTGTCCGCGACTTCGTCCACGTGTATACTGGTTATCGGAGTTGGATAAATAATATTTTAATATCCTCCTTGAAGTTCATACTTACACTATTCTAAATTTCGTCAAAATCGATTCTGTAGTTGAGCGTGAAAGCGTCACTGATAGATAGACAGAGCTACTTCAAAAACTGTTTCAACAAAGCTGTTATTCGCAATTTCACAAAGGTTTTGTGAAAAAGACCTACTAAAAATAACATAGAGAAAGTCACCTGCACCTACCTACGAAAGGCCCACTGGGTAAAAGTAATGGGTGTATGTATAAGAGGTTTAAGTTAGATGGTACTCGCGACTTCGTCTGCATTGAATTATAAGTATATCATGATATACTTATACCTTAAAAATCTATATATATAAAAGAAAGTCGGGTTTGTTACAACACTTATAACTCGAGAACGGCTGGACCGATTGCCATGGTTTTTGATTTGTTGGATTAGTTTCCGTCCCGAATAGCAGAATACATCTTAAAAACAATGAAAACTCTATATGTGTAATAAATACCATAATCATTTCAATAAATGCTGATTTGTTTATTACATGTCAAACATTTGTAGTCCAATCCTGTCAAATAGTGTAAACACAATTTTTTTTTGGAGCTTAGGACCTGGTTGCTGAGACTTTTAAGCCACAACTTCATTTTTTTCTGAAGACATCATGTGTGCGTTCAGAAATTTATTTTTTGTAAAATTTCTACAAAGTTCAGGTATAACAAAAAATTCTTAGAATGAATACAAAAAAAAAATGTAAACAAGAATATTTTATTTTTCTACGTGATCTCCTTCTAATCTAATACACTTAGAATACCGCATCTCCAACTTTCTTATTCCTTCCGCAAAAAAATCATTTTTTCGACTATTAAAAAACTCCTCTGTGGCAGTCATCATCGTCAAATTTAGTTCCACGAATATGCTCCTTTAATTTTGGAAATAAGTGAAAATCACTCGGGGCTAAGTCAGGAGAATTTGGTGCGTGATCAAGGACTTCGAAGCCAGCACACTGCGGATTGCGGTGAGCGCAACTTCCGAACGATGAGGTGGAGCGTTATCCTGGAGAAACAACACGCCCAATGACAATTTCCCACGACGTTTTTCTTTAATCGCTTCACGTAATTTCGGGATTAAGTTTGCATAATAGGATCCAGTTATCGTTAGCCCTTTTGGCAAGTAATCAATAAAAAGGATTAATTCACTATCCCAGATAACGAAAACAGCTTGACAAGCAATAGTGCCAACATAACGGCAGGGGACATCTTACGATGAACGGACAATAGTGGTGATATACTCTTTGAGTTATTCTCTATGTCTCGAAAGTTCAGGCACTGTTATTATATTTGGTGGTTTTATGCGAGTGCACATTTTAATAACAATGCCGCGTCCTAGAAGATCTAATCTTTCCCAGCGAAGCCGTAATGCAATTAGGCAACGGAATATCGCGAGTCAATTATCTGATGGAGAACGAGAAATTGCACGAGAACAGCGCCGCGTTAGTATGGAGCAAAGAAGGGCCTTAATTCGTGCATCTCAAACACAAGAGCAAAGAGAGGCAGCCCGTGAAACGGCTAGGTTAGAAACGAGAAATCGTCGAGCTTATCGTACAGATGAACAGAGGTGCAAGAAGAAATGGTTCAAGTATTGATTTGAATCGAGCAGCGATGAATGTACCTCTGTTGAATCCTAAGCAGAGGGAAGTTTATGATACACTGATTAATGCAATTGATGATGGAAATGGCGGCTTATTTTTTTTGGATGCCCCCGGTGGAACTGGGAAGACATTCCTCATGTCATTGATTTTGGCCACTGTACGTGCGAGATCCGAAATTGCGGTAGCAATAGCTTCTTCTGCAATAGCGGCCACATTGTGAGACGGATGCCGTATGGCTCACTCAGCGTTAAAATTGCCATTAAACCTTCAAACTACTGAACAACCGACATGTAACATCGAAACACTCCGCAATGGCCAAAGTTTTAGTAACATTTGATGATAACATCATATGGAACGAATGCACAATGGCGCACAAACGCGCATTTAAAGCACTAGACCGAACATTAAAAGATCTGCGCAATGACTCGAGATGTTTTGGTGGTGCAATGATTTTACTATCTGGCGATTTCCGACAAACACTACCAGTCATTCCAAGATCTACTGCTGCCGACGACGCTTGCCTCAAAGCATCAAATCTGTGGCGATATGTAAAGAAACTTCAACTGTCTGTAAATATGAGAATTGCATTGTTGAACGATCTATCTGCTGATGATTTCTCGAAACAATTGCTGACTATCGGTAATGGCCGTGTTTCTGTTGACAAATCGAGCGGTTTGATTTCATTTCCTCCAAATTTTTGCAATTTCGTATCATCAAAAGACGAGCTTATCAACAAAGTATTCCCGGATATCATTGCTAACCACAAAAATACTAAATGGTTAAGTGAGCGAGCAATTTTGGCCGCTAAAAATAAAGATGTAGATGACCTCAATTTTATAATTCAAAATCAAATCGTAGGTACTCTGTATTCATTCAAATCTATCGACTGTGTAACAAACGAAGAAGAAGCCACTAATTATCCAACTGAATTTTTAAACTCCTTGGATGTGCCTGGTTTACCACCGCACAATTAAAAACTTAAAGTTGGCTCGGTAGTCATAATGCTTAGAAATTTAAACCAACCAAATCTGTGTAATGGAACGCGTTTGGTGATAAGAAAACTGATGAGCAATGTGATTCACGCGTCGATACTTAAAGGAAAATTTAAAGATGAGGAAGTTCTTATTCCAAGGATTCCGATGATCTCAACGGATATGCCCTTTGAGTTTAAACGAATTCAATTCCCGATTCGTCTTGCCTTCGCCATGACGATCAACAAATCACAGGGCCAATCCTTGACTATTTGTGGCCTCAATCTAGAAAATGCATGTTTTTCTCATGGTCAATTGTACGTGGCATGCTCACGTGTCGGCAAACCATCCGCTTTATTTGTTCTTGCGCCTGACCAAAAAACAAAGAATGTCGTTTACCACAAAGTGCTTCAATGAAAATCCTATTAATGAATTAATCCGAGTTTTATTTTTTTTTCCCAATCTGCACAACATAGTTTTCAATAATTTTTTTCTGACATAAGTTTGAAGTACTTAATTATTATTATTATTATTTTTATTTTTATTCTCATTCTGTATGTATGTGTCATCATAATAAAATACTTTTTAGTTTCTATCTATATCAATATATTATTTTGTATCATTGTTTTACGTTCATGAAAGCCTAAATAAGTTCAGCTAAAAAGTAACACGACATTGTAACACGACATTCATTGTCTGTTAGGCGGTACGAAGTTCGCCGGGTCAGCTAGTATAAAATAAATAATAGGACTCAATAGCAAAAGGACTGCAATATCGCGCTGATTTTCAGTTGTTGTCTTTTACAATACTAACGTCAACTAATGTTAGACTTTCATTTAATCATTAAAAAATCTTAAGTAGCTTTAATTTAAAATGATAAATAGAAAAATATAACGTATTTATTTCAATATATCTAAAATACATAAATAGACATACTGCTGAAGCTCGTGGCAAATCGACCAGATTGGCCCTTCAACAAATAAAATTTAAGCGACGCGACCGTGTAATTTATTCGATCACATGGGCGACTATGGAAAGCTTTTATTGATATTTCCATAGTCCATAGTAACACCGAAACGTTGAGTTAAAATGTAAAATATAAATTAAACGCGATAAATCCGGTTCATTCATTTTTTTTTATTTTTATACTTTTTAAATCAACTAATTACAAATTACATTTTCGACCCTCAGATATTTTTTCGCTGTAATGAAAACCTTTTAATGACACCATCAAAGTTCATTAACTATTATGCGTCATCATATACGTACGTTTGCTGTTATTTGGGTTGGATGTCCTTACAAAGCAATCTAAAAACATTTGTTACCCTAAACTGGCCCAGTTAGGAAACCTTGCCGCTTTACGCAGTTTCGATCGTGAATCTGGTAAAAGCTTTTAAATTAGATATGTATATGTGTAGGTATAGGTAGGTACTCGACTATATACCTACTATGACGCAACGAAGCTAACATTGACGACCACTTTGGCGATGAGGTAACACTGTCTGCCTCAGACGCCAGTAGTTGCGGGTTCGATTTCCGCACGGAACAAGAAAAAAAAATGTTCCGGGTCTGGACGTTTATCTATGTAATTCTAGGTTCCCCCCTAGTTCGCTATATGGTATCCCATATCACAAGCTCTGCTTAGTTTGGGGCCTTCTAGTTGGTGTGATTGTCTGGGGATTTTATTATATTATTATTATTATATTGCTGCCCGTAAAAAATACGAATACAACATAACAACGTTTCATTAGTGCTTGTTATTTTTGTTGCACTGCTTTATTCTTGACTTCCTGAGGGAGGGCGGTGCACCAACCCTTAAAAACCTACATCACTTCTTAGTTTTAAGAGTCGGGTAATTGACAAGGGAACTTAGTTATAATAGTTTAGGTATAGATATGTTAATGTAATAAACTAGTTGCATAAAATAAGCTTAACTAGCCCTTGATGTTCACTATACTTTGGGCTGCCTGGTAGAAATCGCTTCCAAGCGTTCAGGCCGCCCTTTATACCTCGTGTTTTCTTTTGCTTGTTTTTTTTTGTTCTGGATTTGTTATTGTGTAAATAAATTATGCTCAAAAAGGGTAAATAAATAGATATGCTCAAAGACTCAATAATGGTTTTTCTTTTACACAGAGTGACTGATGCGTCACTTTCAAAATTCGAGGACGTAATATATATTATGTTATATTCTTTACATGTCTCAGCCCCATGGAGTAGCTTGAGCGAACCCCACTTACATTTAGGACCCTATCAGGGTTCGCCCGCCCAGCGACTACCCATCATGTAATGCCTGCACTAAATATCGCCGCTGATAATGTTTTCCGAATCGTCATACATATAAACAGCCAGTTCCTTTCTAAGCCCATGCTGTCATCATCATTTACCATCAAGTGAGATTGAAGATACCGAAAAACAATTTTAAGTAGGTTATTCAGGAAACACTAAACGTTTTACACCTTTACCTTTATTTATATTGCAGAGTCACCGTGGCTCATCGCCGGCTATTCGCACGTTCGCCCCTGATGGTCGCACGCTGGAAGCAGGCGGCGCTTGCTTGCCTCGCTCGCCCTCACCTCTCCGAGCCGCTTCATTAGACGTGCGAGGGGCTAACATGGCGCATGGATCCTTGGCGTCTTTAGCTGACTCACCAGTCCCGAGCAGCCCGAGACACGGACCTCCAAGATGTCTTTCTCCACTTTTGATGCCGCCGAGGTAAGCTAATTTATTAGTACCTGCTATATTTTTTGCTTCAATCGCCCTCGCTCGCCTCTCCATGCCGCTTCATTACACGAGCGAGGACCCAATATGGCGCACGAATCCTTGGCGTCTCTGGCTGACTCACCAGCCCGAGACCTGGGCATCCTAGATGCCTTTCTCCACATTTGATACCGCCAACGTATGTTCCTATGTTGTATAATTGTTTATTGTATCATTGTTTATAGCAGCAGGTGTCCTACGTTGTCTGTTAGCACAAGTTACCTGTAGTATGGGTCGCTTTACGTCGTCGTATCTCGCCGCGCCGAATCCGGCGCCTTAGTGGTCAATTGTTTAAAAAACAAGTTCTAATGGTAGGTATATTTTGCAACATTTTGTTTCACAATTTCACTAAGGGGGTTACTAACGTTACTAACTTTGAGAGAGAATTTTCGTTATTTTCAAAATATCTAAGTGTCAGTTAACACGAACTGTTGGAATGAAGTGGGAGTTTCCAAATTTGATTGCTTTTGTGTAATGTTGTAAAACTTTCAAATAATTGTACATGAAACACGTAGGTGTCACTGTTCCATCTTTTTTTTATTCTGAGAGACTATATGTAGTGTATTTAAAAATATCTGAAATAAAACCTAAGAAAAAATAGAATATTTAGGGACAAGACATTATTGACCAGACAGTGTTATTGTTATCGTGTTTTTGTACACCTTAAATCTAAAATAAAGCACTAATTACTCGTGGTATATGAAAATATTGAACAGAGTCACAAAACGACGTTTTACACGAGCGCTCATTCATTTCTAACTATAGCCCCATATTTGTAGGGATATTTTTGTTTTACTTTCTGTGGGTATGGGTTGAGAAGTGTGAATGAATCGGGTTGAAAAAGGATTGTTACAATCCATCACAACACAGACACCTAGATACGCAGTAAGCAAAGTAATAACCTACGGATAGATATGGACGAAGCGCCTCGGACGCTTTGCTCTCATTTCCATATTAAAAAAACCTTTCTTGAGTTGTGCTAAACATATGAAATTAACCCAATTAAGATCAGCAAAAAATCTTGTTATTTCACTCATTGGTTCGCATGTTTGGTGCACACTCGGACAACCTACGTGAAAATTGGTCGAGTGTTTGCCTACAATATAGGATGTCCTGGGATATAGTCTGGGAAATATCTATACATATAATAAAATGGTAGGAAAGTCAAAACTGTACATTGAATATTTTTTTAAAAGAATACTTGGGGTATGATCTACAATCGAAACAGAAACAAAAAATATAGTTTTTAGAATTTTTGTCTGTTTGTCTGTTTGTCTTTCCGGGATAAACTCAAAAAGTACTGCATGGATTTACTTCAAATTTGGCATGAAGATAGTTAAGAAGTCGGGTCAACATATAGGCTACATATTATCACGCTAGCAGTGTTATAATCGTAGGTGCGTTTGGTGCTGCATAGCGTTCACGCAGACGACGTCGCGGGCAGCAGCTAGTTTTTTTTAACTGATTAGAGCCTGGGTGTAAGAAAAGATATTATCTACTACCTATTAGTTCCGCTGCGTGATCTCCATTAGGGTGTTACCACATCAGTCAATCGATCGTCGATCAAGGGCGTCTTCGGATGGTAGAATGGATTAGTTGTCGTCGATCGGTAGTTTTTACATTGTAATACCCTAACACAAGATTGAATAAGCTTACTTTGTGTGTCAGATTGGTTAGTTCATTTCTATAATTTAACCATATTCTTGCAAAAATTGCGAATAGTTGAAAAACTTTTAGAATTCGTGTTCACATGACAAAAGTGCTCACAAGAGAAACTTGTTTGAACTAACTGATACATAAACATTGCATGTTGGTAGGTATAGGACTTTTGATACTTTTTCACACGTAATAGTTATTAATTATGTAGATACGCCTCAAATAGTGTGAAAATAGGAGTTGTAATTTGGTTTCATAATCTCATAATGTATTCTGTTACTGCCAATAAGCTTAAGTATCGACGATAGGAAGCGTTATCATACTCGTACTTATTTCGCCACGTTTTATTTTGGCATTTACGAAATAATGAAGCTTTAGAGATCCTCCAATTGGATAATATAAATGAAATAAGCACCTTTCTGATCACTATCACAGTGTATTATTGATACGGCTCTGAATGTCGACTAATTATAGATTTTCAAGCGCGACTGAGGAATAGTCCCGAGTTAATCTTCGAGTTTCTCACCGCTTCTCGAAACTTTCGACGTTTTAACGTGCTATAAAAAACCTTTGTTTTTTAACAAGTTATATACCTACCTAGTAGGTAAATTAAACATAAACGTCTATTATGTCTATTACGCACTAATGTACAAAATTTGTGGGCAGTGCTTCAAACAGCCTGGTTATAATGTCAAAAGCTATTTAGATACTTACTATTTATTAAAGTATTTACTAAACACTTACCTATATAATTTATTTAAAACATAGAGGGGCAGAGTCACCCAATTTTATCTTTACATTCCAAAACTTTCTGTGCCTGTTTGGGTAAAAATCTTACTAAAAGCCTTTAGGTACCGCAAAAAATTCACAAAAAAGCTACCGACATTTCTACTACGAAAATATAAAAGCGAATATTACTTAAGCCAACATACATATTATATAGGCCTACATCGATGTGACATCATCGAAGTATCGGAAGAGGCAGCGGTAGATTCCAAATTCAATTTACGCCGAGTCCTCGACAGATTGATTCTACAGATTGATAAATTGATATTACCATGAACATTTTATGACCGCGAGATCTTTGGGAAATCATGGTTTTGTTTATTTCTTTTAGGCGAGCTATGTAAGTTCTATTTGCTGCTTTGAACGAAAGCTGTTCCATGTCACTTGCAGGAATTTAGACACTTCGAGTGTCTAAGTTATCTACTTTCTTCAGTGATATCTTTTAGCTATTAAATTTTATAAATGCACTTCTTGTTTCTTTGAGATGCTTCACCCGCTTTGCAAATAGCAATTTCAATATTTTTTACACCGGTAACAAAAAATATTTTCATTCGAGATTAGCTGGTTTAAACTACAAAAAACTGCCGACTTTATCTATCTATCTATACTTATAATAAATCTGTAGAGAGGTCAATTCTGTACATGAAATATATTTTCAAAATAACTATCAGGGGGTGATTAGTGATCGATACTGATGCCAAAAATGCAATCAGTAAAATTTTTGTCTGTCTGTCTGTATGTTCTTTATAGAAACAAAAACTACTCGACGGATTTTAACGAAACTTGGTAAAATTATTCTTCATACTCCTGGGCAGGTTATAGTATACTTATTATTACGCTACAATCAAAAAGAGCAGAGCAGTGAAGGGAAATGTTGGGAAAACGGGAGAAATTACTTCATTTTTTAAGCTTCCGTCGCGTGTGCAGCCTTAATGGTTAAAGCTACATAGAAATCATGTATAACAGAAATATTCTTCATAAAATTATATAAAAAATATTCCCCAACAGTATATGTCTATATTTTATGGTTGGCTCACAATAACACGTGTAAATCCCGATAGCTTAGCAGTTCGGAGCTTTCTGATTATATTTGTTTACTCTTACGTTTATAATACTCTCACTCATCCCTAATTAAAAAAATTAACATTATTACCTATTCAATAAAAAAAGAATCATGGAAATCGGTATAGAAACACCAAACTTATACATGAAATACGCTAATAACCCATCGCGCGTGAATACTGAATGATATAGGGATTATTTTTGCGTAACGGTTGCCGCGCTCGACGCAGCTCGCGGCACCGGCGGTAGGGTATAAAAAGGCGGAAGGCGAGCGCAAGCTTTATAATTCATTCAATAGGTATTTGGCTGTTGATTAGGGATGCGCCGATCCGATCCGATCTTTTGGAAAATCGGATCGAAGCCATACGATCTAACGATTTTTGGATCGGATCGAGACCATGCGATTTTTTGGCGTATCGATACAAAAGTTCGAAAATCGAATCGCTTGGATCGTGTATGAATTGAAAGGTGGTTTATACCTACCTTCATATACCACTCACGATTTTGTTAGGACTGAACTTGATTTTTTGTTAACGTTTCGTTCCAAATTTGGCGGCGGCGGTGGCGTCTTTTGCGGGTAGATATACGAGCATCTTACTACATTTTATTATAATCAGACTGTGTAGGTAGGTAAGTAAGAAAACATAAGTACGAGTTGATTAGTTTCTATTCCATTGTCTCCGATAATCTCAGATGTGCGGACGTTTTGTTAATAAAAACTGATAGGATTGGTTAAAAGATACTTATCCGATAATTATCAATGGATTTTTTCCTTGATAATTATCATGATTTATTCGATTATCATAAAAATTCGATATTTTCGAACCCTGGTTGTTAGTATTTACAAGTGCATGCTTAGTTTATTTTTAAATAATAAATTAGTAAAAATGTAATGGTGTCTTGCTTTTTTGCATCCGATTTTTTTGATATCGGATCGTCGGCATGCGATCCAATCAGCGGATCGGATCGACGTATTACGATCCGATCCTTAAAATCGGATCGAAGATCTGGATCGCGCATCGCTACTGTTGATGCGTTCAGAGCGTTCGACTTTATTGAAAGACAATAATTGATATTATAAACCGTGCTTATCAGCGCGACTTTTAGTCTTTACATAGTTTATTTGAATTTCTTTCGTTGTTATTTTATAAAATAGGTATTAGTTATTTTGGTAGTGTTTAAATATTCGGTCAAATTCCTAATTTTGGCTAATTTATGTTCAGTTTTTTTTGTATTTTTTAGGTAAAAGCGTAGGTACTTTTATTAATTATTGTAGTTATAGGTATTTATTTTTAAATGAAATAGGTATAGGTAGATAGCATTGCACAGGCGTTTCAGCTTTATTTTAATTTCTTTTTGTGTTGTAAGTTGTACATATTTCTGGGTATAATTCTTTTTGGATATCTCAAATTTTAACAGGTTGCGGTGCAGGAGAAACCGTCTTTATTCCCAGCATTCCCATAATACCAAATAATTTTCCATTACAAATTAAAAGAACGCAATTCCCAGTATCGGTGTGTTTTGCAATGACAATTAATAAGGCTCAAGGGCAGACTTTTCGTGTTGCTGGAGTAGATCTCGATGTCAGTTGTTTCTCGCATGGTCAGTTATACGTTGCTCTTTCCCGGGTTAGCAGTTCTAGAAATCTTCATGTTCACGTGCCGGACGGGTCAACTTTCAATATAGTTTACTCGGAAGCTTTGCGCTGAAGTATTTTCGTTCCATATATACTTAAGCCTCATGTGAAAGTGATCTAAACAATTAATTGTCAAATATTATAAAATGTCAATCCTTATCCTTATACATACACATACATACATAACTTCACGCCTGTATCCCCCACGGGGTAGGCAGAACATCAGAGGTTATAAGACCAACTGATGTCACGTTTGACTAATGAGGCATTATAATGATGGAGAGAGGCTATTGCAGTGACAGGGGGTCAGCCTATCGCCCACAAAAAAGCCTCCCATAACACCTCGGTCCCCTAACTGACTTTTACAGTATGCCCGGGAAGAGAAGCAGCTGGCACATTCTATGTTTTTCTTTCGCTCCCAGTCCAGCATAGAAGCATCCTTATCCTTACTAATATTATAAATATGAAAGCGTGGATATTTGTTCAGCTTTCACGCAAAAACTACACGACGAATCATGAGAGGTACTAGAAGTAACATAGGATACTTTTTATCCCGAAATTTTCGCGAGCGGAGCCGCGGGCACAGCTAGTTTTATAAGTAAAATCACGGAAATACTAAATTACCTTTGGTAAAGTGTAGAAGTTAAAAGTTACTGACACTATAACTGAGTCATACCTAATTGTGCAAATCTAAAGCAAAATAATAGTAACGGAATATAATAGAGCGGGCCTGTTTTATTACCCGACTAAATTATAGTCGGTCGGTTAACATCTGTTTCCTATTATAAATTCTAGAGTCTTAAAGTCTTACTTCCTACTGTTACCAGTCTCAGCCATCTCGCAATCGAGTACCGCACCTAACTTCATGAGAAGCTTTCTAAAGTTTTCTTTGACATTGTGAATACAAGATACAAATAATATCCCCACTGGATTCTCAAGATATAATTAAATGGATATTGAAACTTAATATTAACAGGCAGAACACATTACCTAAACTAAAAAAGAAACTCGGTCCGTTGATAGTCTGCTACTATAGTTAATTTATTTTGTTGATTTTTAGTTTCAATATTTTCAGACGGATAGATCGCAGCAATTCGCTGGTTGAAAGCAGCAGCGGCGCCGGACCATTGAGCCCTGGAGCCAGTGCCACTATCAGTGCCCTTGGAGCTATCCAGCCCGACCTTTACACGAAGAAGGAAGCTCCACTGGTGATTGAGCTAGAGGGCGCTGGACCATCATTGGGCAGAATACACCTGCGGCTAAAGTATGACTTCGATCGTTCGGATTTGGAAGTTCATCTTATCGAGGGTAAGTAAAAAGGAAGGAAGATAAGCACCCTTAGTGTAAAGCCACCTAAAACATTTCTCACTTTCCTAATTTGCCGATACAGAATCAGAGCATCATGTATGGATCTTACTGACAATGGATCCTTTCCCTCAAAGTCTCTATTTATCAAAGCATGATGCGACCTATTCGTTAGTACTTACCTCAAACAAAATAAAGTGAAAACACCGTGGTTTTGAGGATCTTGAATAAATAATAATAAAATAAAGAGCTTCAGGTAGACAAATCTTCTAGGAAAAGCTCTATGAAGAGTTCTTTTCAAACCTTTTTTTGTTTTTCAGCGCACGACCTCGCTGGCTTTGAAGCAGGCGGCTTCAACGACCCCTACGTGCGCGTGAGTCTTATTCCAGAAGTGGACACCCGTATTCGACAGACGGCCGTACACCGGAATGAGGCGAACCCTTTCTTCGACCAACACTTTAAGTTCCCTGTATCTCATGACGAGCTGGGCGATAAGACATTGCTTCTACAAGTTTTTGATTATGACAGGTTAGTTTACTTAGGGCAGGCTTAGTATTATAAGAGCCCTATTACCTATGATAGGCTTTTCAGTCATGCATGGCTCATACAAAGTTTCGCAGTTAATTCTCCATAGAGAACTGTCAAAAAATCTATAAGTACAAAGATAGAGTTCAAGTCTAAATAAGTTTTCATAATACTTACGAGCTTTCTGCTAGGTAGAGACACGTGCATTAATATGTACACACTTCACAACTTATTCGCCGGTTGTGATAAGGTTCAAATTACAATGAAAATGTATTGTTAGACGTGACTGTACCTACTAAATTATAACAAGAACCACCTTCATTGCTCTTCACTTCTACGTTAAATGATCATAGATATACTTACCTACTTACAGAATAAGAATTGTCTTAGGTATGTCTTACTATGAAATATACCTAGATTTAAGTTAGGTACCTATATGACCTTTAAGAGGATATTTAATTTCATTGAATTCCATCGACGAATTTTTCAAAGATTTTAAACTTTTAGATTTTCCCGCAACGAAGTAATGGGTTCAGCGAAAGTGCCTCTATCAAAAGTCGAAGTAGCCGGTGGAGCCGAAGTCTGGGCAGAACTTTCCAGAGAAAGACGCCCTGCAGAAGAGTTACAGGAGCTATTACTATCCCTTTCTTATTTACCGTCTGCTGAGAGGCTGACTGTTGTGGTGTTGAAAGCTCGGAATCTGCTGCCGCCTCAGGAAGGAAAGGATAGTCTAGGTCAGTTTGCCGTTACCTACTCGTAACGTTTAATCTATGCGTTGCCATCCCAAGCTAGATGATACTTTTGGTCTTATGCTTAATTTCTGAGATCATTCATAAAAAAAATCTTTAGTACAAAAAAGTACATTGGTCTTATTCTATAAACATTTGAATCCGTCGAGCACACGACCACCATTCAAACAAAATCCATAGCAGAGTAGGTAGATACCTATGTCTTAGATAGTAGATAGACACTGGTCCTCCTTAAGCTCAGAGCTCAACTTCACTTGCCATCTGATGGCATTGAAATCAATTTGAAATCAATAACATAGAATGAATACCTACTAAACAGTTGGTATTATGTAGAGAAAGCAGGCATTTTCAATGCGCGAGCTTTTACACTAGAAACTAGCCATAGGATTACCTGCGTTACTTTTAATACCATATACCTACTTAGATTTAATGAAATCCGCTTTAATATTTATTTATTTATTTACACTTTATTGTATGCCTTACAAAAAATACAAAAAATTAAAACACATAAAAAAAAATATATACAATTGGCGGCCTTATCGCTGTGAAGCGATCTTTACCAGACAACCATGGTAGAGATCGCTTCACAATTATAAGTAAGGTAATACTTACTTACTTTAGATTGCAACTGCGAATCTCAAACAACGTAACTTAACTTACAGATGTATACGTCAAAGTGTACCTGCTAGTGAACGGGAAGCGAGTGAAAAAGAAGAAAACGAATAGGAAAGAGATAAACAACCCTGTGTGGAATGAGGCTCTATCCTTCAGCCTGACCCCCTCCAATCTTCAAGAGGCTTCGATTGAGGTAAACATACCCTTTCTTAACATCTTCAACCTAAATGTCACTCACGACCAGGAGGCTTTTTGATTTAATTAGGTACTTACAACTGATAAAAACCGGCAAAGTGCGTGTTGGAACCGCGCCAAGGCCTTCTTTTGTCCAAAGCTTTACATTGGCCTATTTATTTTTCCTTACCGATGGTCAGCTTTGATGTTTTGACTAGACTCTAGCCCTAGTTCTCAAACCTGGGTCTCCCGCTTTCCAGAGCTAGTCCATTGAGCTACCGGGTCCTTGGCTGATGCCATGCAAATCATTTAGCATTCCTAATAATATTTGATAAAAGTTACTTCCCAATCGGTAAGCAGATCGGTGTAGGACGATTCTAGTTCGGATCCAGGAGGTCTATTTTGTAAATCGAAACGACAGACGAAAGACGGATATCGCCCTTCGTTTTTACGAAATGCTATTCCGTGGGGCTTGCGTATCGTTTGCGGATACGAAATACGAAACGAAACACGAAATCATTCAATTTTTGACGTATTGTGCTATTCTGTGAACCAATTGACAGCACGTCTTTCGTCGGTTTGACATGTCTCTATTCGTAATTTAATCTCAATTATTACGATATCAAAGTGGTTGTCGTTTTTGCTTCGTGAGTAACCAATATATTTTTTTTATTCATGTGTTCTTTTGAATTTAGTATAGTTATTGATTTTGGTGAATTATAGGAACATCATAATGGCTAATTTCATTCTGGCTGACCTAATTGAAGCTGAAGAGCACCGAGAACGCCGGCGTCTCAGACAGCGAATGCGGTTGGCGTTTTTACCATAATATTTCATTTTCTTTATGACTAAATATTTGCAACTTTTATTCGAGAACGTTGTATGAAAATGAAAAGATATTTGGGGGGAAATGCCGTAATCGCCACGCTTGGCAGGCGGGTTGGCGATCGCAGTGTGATGTTAATGTACACAAAAGGACGCTGCTGCCCGTCCTCTGGTTTGACCCTTAGTCGACTCTTACGACACCCACGGGAAGAGATGGGGTAGCGCTATTCTTAAGGCGAAGCCACACGCCACCTTGGGGGAGGCCTATGTCCAGCAGTGGACGTCTACAGGCTGTGGATGTATGTATGTGGATGAAAAGATATTATATTTGGTATGCCACAGGAGAAATGATTAAGAAGATATGTTAGTTGATTTTTATATTATCTTTTATTAAAATGTTTATTATATTTGACAATGAAATTTTATTTTACAATTATATTTTAGTCCAGAAACAATACTACAAGTAAATACTATCTATGATGAGATGGAAAGATGATGAGGTTCAAGAAACCCCACAAATTGGTGACTGTCAGAATGGTCTATCTGATGATGATAGGCAGCAATTTATAGGAGCCATTCCAATGTTAAATACGAGTGAATACCATCCATTCTGCAGTCACACAAATTGCAGGCCGTATGTATGTGGGAACTCAATATTAAAACAAAATTATAAATTTCAAACTCAAACTCAAACTCAAAACATTTATTCGGAAAACTACAACAGCACAACACAACAGAATAGATAAAAACATAAGCCAAACAGTGAAAAAAAGAATAATAAAATATAAAAACAAAACAAATAATAAACATGAAACAAGCAAAACAATTACCCACATAGTAACTTTACCACATACAATAAAGCATAAAAAAGACAGAAAATTAAAAAGACAGGCAAAATTACGAAAAAAAAATTACGGAGTGAAAGCAACAATATAATATTTCTTCAGTTTATTTATTCAACCCCATTACGTGAGCCAAATGAGTATTTCCATACATACTAGCAGCGAAGCCCGGTGTTGCCCGGGTCATACATCACACACTTACTAGCTATAAAATACAAAAATCAGTTATAATTGGTATTTGGGTACATAATAGCTACTCAAAGTACTAAACAATATTACGACTGATAAATCTTCACTACACCACCGAATTAAGTGTTAAAAATTAATCAAAAAAATATTACTTAGTACTTATAGAGGTAGGTATAGAGAAACCAATTAAACCACGTTCACTCCCTTATTTGCCGTAGCACCAACACTAATTCCCGTAGGGCGCTTGTAATATCCCCTAGCTCCCTACGGATGCCTGCAAGCTCAGCATTCTTTTGTCTTTCTGACTCCAGCAAATCTTGGAGCTGGTACACCACTAGTGGCCGAGGCTGAGCGCCTGCATGCTGCAGCTGCTTTTTTTGCGGTCAGCCCATACCTTGTCAGCAAAATAAATTTGTTAGCTTCATGCTATCATGCAATATGCGTTAGCAAGCATTTCATTCATTTAGGCAACAAAACTTACTTTTTGCCACCGGGTCACCGTTTTTATGGCCCCATCAGTGGAATTTAGTGCGGATGCAAGATCCGCCCAAAGTGCTTTGGCGCGGACCCTACCCTCCACACTTTTAATCAGCCGCCCTCGCAGGAAATCACTGTGCTCCTGCATAAACTGCAACAGGATTTGCAATTGCTCCCTCGTGGCAGAGCTCATTGTAAATATTAAGGAGGTAATTAAATGAAAATGAAATGAAATGAAAACTTTTTTATTCGCAGTAGGTAATTTTATACACTTTACGAACGTCAAATGAGGGCGGCGTGGGTCCGGACGACATGACGAATCCTGGGGGAGGCCTCCGTCGAGAAGTGTGTGTCTTTCGGCTTATGAAGATAATGATCGCCCATTATCCACCAATGTCTTGGTGTTGTCAACTACTACTTCTTCATATATATATTGTTGTACCAATCTCTTTAAACTTTTCTCTTAGAGATTCTCTATTTCCAAGTTTATACATTCCACGAATAGCCCTTTTCTGCAGTGTAAATATCGTGTCAATGTCTGCGGCATTGCCCCAAAGTAGGATGCCGTAGGACATTATACTATGAAAATAACTATAATATACGAGCTTTGCCGTATTAACATCAGTCAATGAGCGAATTTTCTTTACCGCGACGCTGCAGAACTAAGTCTACTCGCTAGCTGTGAGATATGGGCGCCCCATTGCAATTTAGAATCTAAGGTAATTCCAAGAAAAACAGTATTATCTACTAGATTCTTATTTACTTAATAGGTATGTAAATAATTTGAAAGAAAATATTTGCAAGTGTCAAAACAAAATTGGCTGGTTAGTTGAATGATTGACAAATGTGGTTTTTTATTAAGAGGCAAAGGCAAAATTCAACCTACGATTTTACATATTTTTTTACTTTTAATTCATAAAACAATAAAAACCACTGAAGAAAAACACGTCGTTCAAATATTTAACGCCCTTCTAACTGTATTATGTGAAATTACTATGTAAAAACACATAAATTATGAACTGAAGGTTTTTTGATTGATAACTTACCTCGTCTGTAAAACCCTAAGTTATTTAATTCAGTCCGCCAATGGGTCTATAATTTGTCTATGGATCCGAAAAACGTTGAACGATACGAAAGCCGCACAGAATAGCACTTTTGCACTACTCACGTATCGTATACGTCGTACGTCTTTCGTCCTTCTTTCGATTTACAAAATAGGACTCCTGTACTAGTAGCTCCATTTCGTCTGGCAAGCGAGAGATCCAGGTTTGAGTCCTGGTCGGGCTAAATTTAGTCTATTTTTCTGATCTCAAATTGCCGGTTTATCTATTTCAGGTTTGTGTGGTGGGAGGTGGCAATGGCCTCGTAGTGGGCTGGTGCTGTGTCGGCGGCGGGGAAGCAGCCGCTGAGGGCCGGCACTGGGCCCAGATGGCCACTGAAGCCAGGAAAGCAGTTGCCATGTGGCATACGCTTAGATAAACTACCGAAAAACCCGTTGACCTGGCATTTCTTAACGTGATCCACAAACAATGAATAGATTGCATAAACTTGATAACTTGCATTAATTTTCTGATTCTGTAGACATAACGACCAATTTAAATACCGGATTATTGCTGATTTCATTTGTATTTTTATTCCCTGACAACGAGGTAACAGAACAGAAAACAACCAACCATTTGAGTCATATAAAAGCAAAACTAGCAATATCCACATTTGTCAGAACGTGGCAAATAAGAAAAAAGCTTTTTATATAAATTACACATAGATTATCCCTAACATCGTGTATTGATGTATGTGGACAGTAAGAGTGAACACATTGTACCGACCAAAGCGATATTAAAATTAATATCAACCTAGTAGTTTGAAATAATTGATCGGATATTGCTGTTTTTGAAATTGACTTATGGATAATGCTGCTTTTGAACTTTATTGTAAGGGATATTGCTGTGTTTGTAACAACAGACGCCATATTAAATCTAGGCTATATAGGGTACGAACCATCTTGATACTTCAGGTCATCATTGAGTAAACAGGAATGTATTTATATTTTGATTGAATTTTCAATTAAGTGTTTGTTTTACTAAATTAATTCTCCGAATTCTCATCTTCAAAGACCTACTATACACAAAGTAACTGATTTGTGAAGTTTTTGGCTTGTATTTATTAGTGGTCGGGCGATATCTTTATACCGACTTCACTGAAAAATGTTTCAATATAAAAGCATCTTGTTTACTTTTTTCTTAAAATTTATAAAATGAGACAAAAAAATTTTTCACGTCTGACATTTTCAGCGACCCACAATCAAAAGACTTTTTGTGATTACACAACGGTCGAACAGGTGCCGATTTCGCTGAATACCTACAAAAAAAAAATACGGTTAAATCTATATCTTCAAAATAATTAAAGTATGATAAAAAGTAAATGATATAAAAAAAAAACTTTTCCGCGCTATTATATGACGAGACAAGTATCAAAATTGCATGGTAAGACAATACATAATAAGTACAAACCTCTGAACTTTAGCCACATTTCTCTTCCAATTTTCGGGACGTGCAACACGTTTTCGAGCCGAGTTTGAGTCTACAGAATGAGGGGAACAATCCATTTTCACTAATTGTATGTTTACTCTTTTCGAAAACGTCTTAAATTCACCAAAAAAATTTAAAACATGAGACCGTATGCAAAGTTCACAACAACTAATCTCCATATTAATTTTATGGTGGGAGGCTCGCTCTGATTGGCTGATTCGGATATTGCGACTTTTGAATTTCACTGATTTGGATGTTGCTATTTTTGCTGCAAATAGTAATTTTTGAAGCTAGTTTTCTATGTGATGTTGCTGGTTTTGAAGCTATAGTGTATTTTTACTTTGTTGCCGAAATGGCCGAAAACATAGCGCGATTAAAATGTTATATATGAAAAAAAATGGATATTGCTAGTTTTGCTTTTATATGACTCATTTATGACCTACGACCTTTATCGATGCAATGTAGAATCAAAATCTGTCTTGATAAGCCACGTGAATTTGAACACTTACTTAATTTTTTTTTATTCATGGAAATAGTACCCAATCTGATTTTAGCTAACCCTCGTACATTGTCGTGTTTTTAATGTAAGATCGAGTATCTATTGTTACTGAGTTTTAATAAACCCATTATAACATAACAATTTGAATAGCAAACAACCATACCAATTAATCGAATCAAAACTGCCTTTGTAAGTAAAGTCAAATGTGTTATCGCAGAAACATGGTGGCAACCTATCAACAAACATTTACAAAGTCAATGCAATATAAGTGTCTAATAAGTACCTAGGTATAATAAGTATCATAGCACAAATTATTCTTTTATTAAATTTATATGTATAACCATTTTATATTGAATGGTACCTATATTAACACGTTCCAGCGCGGTACTTCTCTCCACAATGACACTAACAATCTTCATATAAATTTTTCGTACACCTATACCCGTACTGTTATATACATTATCATTCACCAATAACTCTGTGTCAGTGACTGCTATAGCCGTATACCGAGTTTAGAAGTAGTGCCTATTTTCATAAAAACTAGACTATAAGACGCGCCCGTACGGTCATCGCAATAAAAATAAGCAAACCTTACAGAACTGATACATATGGTATTTCACCTAACAAGTTTGTAAATATTTGCTTATTTTTATTCAGACCAGAGCAAGTTGAAATCTCGAATCGTTTCGAGATTTCAACTTGTCGTTTCGAAGTCGTTTGAACTGTTTGAAATTCCCGCCATATTAGCTATGTGAACCGTTTTCAGATGGCGTCTAGTCTTAACTTTTAATGTATGAAGTTGTACTTCTTCTCTTGAGTATATGTGTTCTATGGGCGAAGCACTGAATTACGCGTTGAAGTAACCTTCATACATATACACCGGTTACCACCGTACTGTCAATGTGCGTAGCCCCTGTGTATGTGTGTGTATGATACCTAAAACAATCTTATTGAGCATGTTATTTTTGACACTAGGAATTCAAGCCTCCTGTACAGAATAACAGTAAGACTGCTCTCTATGAAACTTCAATGTAAATTTGCCGGCTTTTGCCGTAGTGATTTTTAGATTGAGTTCTGTGAAAACGGCGATACCCGTACTGCCATTACATGAATTCCATATTTACTGTCTATGCCGTTACCGCGGTGGAACGTGTTAAACTGAACGGCTTTCAATTCGCCATAGCGAAGCAAATATTTACAACTACTAGGTTTATATATTATTCTAAAGTTGCATTGATATTTGAGATTCGATTGCGATAATTTTTTCTTTGTAGGTAATTTAGGTACCTACCTAATATAATGTACCTACCTGCCACGTCTAAGCATCGTTAAAATGTTAGTTATTATAAAATAACAATCTAAAAGAATAATTGAAGATCAAAAATTAATTTGGGATTGTCCATCAAACAACAAAATCTATATTTGAGAATCTAACTAGATAGATTCATAGTCTACTACATAATTCGAATCCTGTAAAAGATAGGTCTGTGTTTTACCTCTAACTGTAAGAACTTCACGGGCAGCGGATGGTTTACGTTAAATCAAACAGTGTACAACTGCCTCGAAAATAGTGGCAGAATGGGAGCGGGAGTTGGGAAGCGTCACCGCCGCCGCCGCCGCCTCTGAAATTCGAAAAGAGGCCTAAAAGTGGAAAAGAGTGTCAATTGGCACAAATCTTGATTTCTAACGGCGCGGCGGAATTCAATATTTAATCCTTAACCCCTATCTCACATCGCTACAAAGTAAATAACTCCATCTGTTTTAAATTATATTGAATATTGAAAACCGCTTATAATTGACCATTATATGAAACTCACGACATAGACTTAAGATTATTCATTATAATGATAATTCAGAACATTATTAATATAGTAGAAATAGAGACCATGAAATCCTTTACCGATTTCAGTAGTGGATGCAGATATATTTACATCCACATATTTTAAAATTAATCAAATACATTTGAAAAAAGTATTAAATTTAAGTACCTACCTACCTATAGATCTTGCGAATCCGTTTGCATTCAAAGATTAGTAAAAAACAACGATTTTTTGGCAATAAGAAAGAACATAAAACCTAATGAACATGGTGGTAACCTATAATATGAACCAATGTAGTAATAGTATATTATGTAACAAGTGAGCTAAGTTGCTAATTACATAATTAGCAACGCTCACGAGTTACATACGACGTTTTTCAACACACTTGTGAGTAAAAGGCAGACATACGTGGTCATACAATTTATTTGAAGCAGCTGTTAGCTGCTGCGCGTCAGTAACCCTGTCCCATTACACGTACACACGCTATTGTTGCTTGGAGGCGCTGCGCGTGCCGCTGCTGCTGCACGCGCGCCGCCTGGCTGCGCGCCGCATGGACGCGCGCGCTCATATATTTAATGTATAACCCGGATCAATAAGATATGCTCTGTTTACTCGCATGTAATTTGCACTAAGGTACAATTCAACTTTGTAGGATTCATTATATTATGCACTAGGGTATAATATATTATGCACGCGTGACTTATAGCCCAGTTTATAGTTCTAAATTCAATAGAATAAGGCTCACTTTACGAGCAAGTGTGTTGAAAAATGTATTTTAGATACAGATTTTTTTATCATTGTGTTGGTTTTATTTGAGCTCCACCAAAGGGCTGAGTTCTGACAGGCAAGGTTCATTACTCGGCTACACTGGTTTTAAGTATTATTTTATTACTTTATTTAAGATATGGGTTTTCACTCTCACTCCCTAACCGCTGTGTGGTTTTTGAATATACCTAAGCTTTTATGCCTACTTTTGAGCTCACGTGGTATTGGGTAATTTATTTTACTTTGATGCGAAATCCGATCTAATTATTGAAGGTTTACTTATCATTTTACTTTATTTAGCATTTCACTGTTAGTTTCTAAAAGTATTTAACTGTAAGCACATTTTAATATAACTTAAGCGATGAATCCATTTTTATTCTTGTGTAATGTGATGTAACTAAAATACCTGTCTTGCCTTAAAGTAAATAGTATTTAGAAAAGTTCCTTATATCTAAAACAAAATTTATCCCTAAATATCTGTTTATTATTGGATATAATATTATATAATACCTTATGTAATTTTATCAACTGAAACTATATTTTCTCACAAGCTATTTTTTGACCATCAACAAAATCGCTGATTTGAAACCTAACACAAGGATTTTATATTTTAATTGTAATACCTACTGTAAATTATGTAATGATGAAAATGATGCCATCAAACTGTAGGGACAAAAAGGTAATTTACTGACCTAAAATTAACCTTATGAAATTGAGCTACCTAATAGAATTAAAATTGAATATCTTTCCCAACGATGGGCAAATTATTGCTATATTCTGTTATTATTCAATGTATTTATATTCATACGAAAGTTATTTTACAACGTTTTCAATGAAAATCGTTGTCATAAATAACTTTTAAAAAACTATCATCAGGGACTCGGCAGGTATGCCTAACTCTCAAATATCATTCCTTATCGTAATGTAAATTATTCTAGTCGACACTGTTTAGTATGTATTTAATAAGATTGTAACAATAAACACACTTGTGAATTTACTATACTTATAGAAAATCTTCCGAAAATCTCTTCCTAAATTGGGTATTTGAAAATAATATTAGATAAAATAAGTGTACTTTATATATTGTAGAGGAATTATTAAATATTTGATATGTCTGTACTGTCGTTATCACCATATTCTGTATTACTAAGTAATATTGTGTTCTACTGCATCGCCCACTTTACTTTAACAATTTCTACAACATACTTCGTAAATGTGAGTAGTTTAAATGGAGTGATGTTAAAAAAAGTATTTTAATAATACCGATTTTTAATCAAAGAAATATTCGTATTTTAATTAAATGTCTATCTGTGTAAAAGAAAACATTTACTTTGTATTTCTTTACAAATGTCTGAATAAAATGTCTATAAATAACTATTGTTTTATTCTACGAGGGTTGGGTCGAAGAAATAAAAGATAAGTGTACAACCATTAAAAATATTTATTTATGTTTTTACATTTAACAATAATTATAGTTAAAAAAATAGTAACTATTATAAATAATGTTACACATACACTTTACCGTCAATGTAGCCCGTTGTCCCGCAAGGAGGTGTTTTAGGACCTTTACTAATCACTAAACGACACTTACCACTGCCAGTGGAGAAAACGCAGTCCAAAACGCTGCCATAAGTCTGTGCTCATCGCCAACTAAAATTATATAAGACAATTTTAATATCGTGGCAAACAAATTTGAATTCAAAAATTGGATGACGAATTTTAACTGTTAGATATTATTAAATAGTTGAAGTTAAAGTCTGAGAACCAAAGGACGTCGTATTTCACGTTCTTATGATTTTTCTTACAAATCAAGTGGAGGCAACAACTTGCTGCAATTAAAACATATTTGCACTGAAGTTAGCTTATATGTGGTAGAGCTCTGCTAAGGCAAATAAGCCGCTGGGGGCAGTCAAAAAATTGCTATTTCACTCATCCTTCCTACACCGGTTGCATGTTGGGTGAGACACACAATATTTTTACAGAAATGGGGCAATCAAAAGTTTTGAAAATATTTAAAATTTGTACATACATACATACATAACGTCACGCCTGTATTCCTTATGGGGTAGGCAGAATACCAGAGGTTACAAGACCATCTGATGTCACGTTTGACAAATTTGGAGGTATTATAACGATGGAGAGAGACTATTGTAGTGACAGGGGGTCAGCCTATCGCCCACAAAAACGCCTTTAAAACCTCTGTCCCTTAACTGACTTTTACAATATGCCCGGGAAGAAAAGCAGCTGGCACATTCTACGTTTTTCTTTCGCTCCCAGTCCAGCATGGAAGCAAGATTATATAATAACTAAACGATAAAATAACTACGATGTATGTATCACTTAGTTCAATTTCAAAGTTTTAATTCAATAGATTACTTTTATGTTTTCTTATTAGGTACTAATACGAATTTTTTGACGTCAAATTAACGTAAAAATATTTTTTCTAGGATCATAATTTATTGATTCAATTTATAGGTACTATGTTCACTAACAATCTCTTAAATACTCTTAAATATTGAGGAAACATAACGATTTCATACTATGTTATTGATAGTATGAATGGAACAACGGAATCCTACATGTATAAAATTCGCTTTTCATAACATTTCGTCAGAAGAAACAATGCCTAGTGAATTACAACCACATTACAACACTTATTTCATTAATATGAATGGAAGTTGCGGGTTCGATCCCCGCGCAATCATATGCGTGCATGTACAAGTTTATCTGCATTGCTGCATTATTTAAGATTTCATGCATGCCATACAATAATAGTAAGTCAATGTTTTTCCATAACACAAAGTACGTGCTTAATTGGAGACACATAGCAAGGGAAAATCTACTGTACCTAAGCAAAATAATAAAACATTGCATCTAAAAAAAAACATAGATACTTATACATATACAGATAAACATAGATTTACGTTTGTTGATCGTGGAACATAAGTCCCCAAAATTGAAAAATATCATAAAACAGCATCTTTACTGTCTTTCACCCTACGCCATCAACACCTTATGGATTTTAACCTATAGTATTGACATATCTTTAGTTTTCAATATGTCAAGACCTAATTTCCATGAAATTTGATAACCAGTAAGTTACCTACTATTGTTATCTATATAGTATTCCTAATAAATAAAGTAAAATGCATGCAGCAAATTGAAATACAACTAAGACATCAAAAATGTTATAAATACTTTACACTTAATTGACTCCATTGTAGTGCCATATAGGGAATGTCTAAGAAGGGTTGTAATGTCGTGTATGTGAGTGATGTTTGTATGTATAAGTGTCAGTCAGTCGTCATTGGGAATGTTGGGATTTGGGGTGCATGTATTTGCAGTCGGGATCCTTGCAATTTCCCCCAATCTCGAATGGACATAGGATCGCATTTGGATCCTCAATCCAGCTGAAAAATAAAATAAAGTGTTTTAATATTTGCAAAATAGATATTTGATTAGGAATACTAAATCAAACTTACAGCATACTTTGTAGTGATTGCAATGGTGATTGATAATCATCGACTGGATGTAGAAGCATAGCTTCATGATTTTTAGATGGTTCTAGACGACTCTCAACACGCATCGTTTTTATTTGTTGACATATTCTAATTTGTTCATTGTGTTCAAGGTTTTCGCTGTTATCCTCTTTATCTACTAATCTGTCTTTATCTGTGCTTTTAGGCATTTTAACAGTCTTTTTATTACTACTTAAATCAATTTGAACAGATAATTGATTATGTGAAATAACTGGCTTACTATAATCATTAACAACGCTAACTTTAAAATTTTTCAGTAATTCTGAGTTTTTATATTCTTCTTTAGGATAATTTTCTTTTTGTATTCTATTTATATTGTTTAATTTATTTGTTACCCTATTAATTGCAGGCAATGGATTGGATTTAGGCGGAGGATTACTGTAAACAAAATAATGTTCTTGGTTAAAACAAACTAAATTGGTATATAGACAGGAAAATCAAATAATTGTGCTTTGATTTGAGAAACATACCTTTTCAATAAAGTCTGATGTTGGGATCTCACTTTAGAAAGCCTTATTTGAGCATTTTTTAATTCTTTCTTGTTTAAAGAAATCGCAGTTGAAATATTCCTATATTCAGTGGCAACTATTTTGAATTTTTGTAATAATTTCATTGATTCTTCTTTTAACTTCATTATGGTAGCTGATTCATCAGCTATTTTTTTCCTGTAAGAAAATCAGTTGAAGAAAATGTCATTCGAATAAATGGACGCCTTATTTATGTTAATACCTTGACAATGCAATTTGTTCTTCTAAGTGTTTGTTTAGCATTGGTCTTGTGTCACCCACGGACACATTTTTAGGCTGCAGTTTATCTTTGATTGGCATACTTCTAGTTTTCAGGTTATCCATGGCACTCTGTCTCACTTGTTTTAATTTTTCCAATTCAGCCATTCTTTTAACAAGGTTTCTGTACTCAATTTGCTCTGATTTTGGTAAATGTTTCACAGCCTAAAAATGATATAAGTATATTTATAATTAACTTGTTAAATAAGTATCAACATGAAATAGAAAAAAATTAAAAACAAAATTTTAAATTTTAAACACTTTTTATAAAGACAGAAATTTGAATTGAAAGAACTTGTCGTAATAAAGATTTTTTGGGAAAACAAACCTTAGGAACATATTTGGAAGGAGTTTGCGTTGTATCCGGTGGTTTCAAAACAACATCTGGTAGCTTTGTGCTTTCAACTTCCATTCTTGCAGATTTCAAGAAAAGGTCTAATTTGTTTTGGAATTCTACTTGTTCTGAAAGCTTAAGATGCATTTTTGTTAAATTTTTTGTAGCTTCATGCTCACCCTCTGAATCGGACTCTCCAAGATTTATAATAATTTTCTTCTCTTCTGGTATGTTTATATTCTGTTTTGGTATATTTGACTTCTGTTTCGGTAAATTTGACTTTGGTTTCAGTAAGTTTGACTTCAGGTTCGGTAAATTTGACTTCTGTTTTGGTATCATTGAAGGTTTTATTGGTGTTTCTTTAGTAAATTCATTAGGTTCTATTAAATTAGGCAAGTTTTTGCTAAGTGATGTTAACAATTTGGCTCTTAAGAGATCTTCATCTTCATCCAATTCTTCGGAAGCTTTGGGTTTTTGGACATTTTCTCTCATTTCTTTACTGTCTATATCACATATTTCATCACATTGATTGTTTTTGGCACTGTCTTCAGTTAAATCTTTACCTTTTTCTTCAACATCTGAACCAATGTCCATATCAACAGATTCTATATCAGTATTGTTTTCATTTTCAATGCTATTACTTAAATCTTGTTCTTCTAACAATAGTTCACCCTGGAGGTTGGAAGACAGGGATATCTTACCTGATTTCTTTTGGAGCTTTTGTTTTTGTTTCATTTCTATTGCCTTTTTCAATAAGGCAGATTTTAAGCATATCAGTCTTAATTCCGCTGTATCACTGTCTTCATCTTCTGAATTTATAGGCTTGTTCTCAATAGTTTCCTGCTTTTCTTTTGCTTTAGCAGTTTTGGTTTTAAGTGCATGCTGTCTTAATAATTCTAAATCTTCATCTGAGTCTCGTTTTTCATCTATGTTTTTATTACTATCAACATTTATCTTTTTTGCTTCGTTGTTTGTGCTAATACCATCTACCGAGTCTATTGATTCTACTATTTGGCAATCTTTAACATTTTCATCTGATGATAAATCTATGTAAATGTTTTCTTTTGAGAGTTCCTTTCTTGTTTCAATTGACTCATTTTCTGTATTAGTCAATGATATTTGTTTTTCTGTGAAATTAGGAGCTGGAATATGGAAATCTTGCTCTGTTTGTTTGGAAATCCTTATGATAGGATCTATGCGTACACCATGAAGCATATTATTAAGTCTAGTTTTTAAAGTAGATTTATCACAGTTATTTTCATGTACAGTTACTGCATTAGCTAATCTTCTACGTTTATTTCTGTATTCATCATCCGATTCTTCACTTGACTCACTTATTATTTTCAAATGTACCTTCTTCTTTTTCCTATGTATTTTTTTCCTTGTCAAATCATGATTCAAGTCATGTGTTGCATCTTTTCTGATTTTCTGTCTACTGGTGCTTTTAGAATGTTTTTCTTTTTTAAGGGGTTCTGGCCTACAGACTTCTTCAAGTTCTGATGTAGATACTTCTGATAAGTCACAAAGCCCATCATCTTTGCTGATACTTTTACCTAAAAGTAAGTATAAATTGCTAAATCAGGCACACCATCAAAACTAAGAACTATAGATAAAATGGAAGAAACAAAAATTCTGGATCACATATGGTGTTTAAAAATTGGCAAAGTTTGTAAGGTAGGATTTTTTTTATTCAGGTTTCCTGCCAGTAGAGAAGATTAAATATGAATTAGCAAAAACTTTAATATCTTTTTTATTTAGTCTTTAAATAAATCTATATCCACACCTTCAGTACGCACATCATTTGCTAGAAGACAGAACTTTTGTCAGTCAGCCTTCATATATAATAAATTAAATAAAATTCTAAAACTATATCCAATGACTATTCAGTCCTGTAAATTGACTTTAGTTAAATGGTTGGGCTCACTCACATATGATGAGGTTGAGAGGCTGCTAGGATAACTGTTCACAAACACACACACCCACTCACACACAAACACACACACACACACACAAACACACACACACTGAGGCAAACTGTAACATCATAAATATAAAAATTAACCCTACTAACCTAATAAGTAAATAAGTACATTATCTGTAAGTTGCAATCATGTCCTCAAAGGAAGTAGCGAGTCATTCCCACTACGAGTGTCATTCGACTACTCACTGGGAAGTCTCTGTTAATTATTAGTTTTAAGATTACTGGAAATAAAGCCTTTTTATTATTATTATTATTATCTATACTTGATTCATGAGTTTTTTTATAGATAAAGGCTTGATATTTTTCATGCTTACTACACTCATGATTTGCCAGGCCTACCTATTAAATTGTATGGAAAATAATAAAAAAAAAACAACTTAAACAAGCAATCTACAGTATATCTTAATAAAATGATAGAGAATATTTTTTTTGTTATTATATGAATAGGTTTCTCGTGGGTGGACGTGTACACAGTCTTTATGCGCACTTTCCATGAGGTAGCATGGAAGACAAACATCCTATCCTTAATATACAGGGTGACTGGTGACAAACTTTAAATACTGAAGAAGAGCACTCTGTAGGTATTCAATTCTGATAATAATTATGTGATATAAGTAGGTACTTATTTTTTCACAGGAAATCCATATGAATAAATAAAGGTACCTTACTACACTTCTCCCGACCAGGGACCGGAAAACCTCTTTATTTGATTAAGCCTATTGATAGGGTAACCCTATCAAAATCTTACCATATGGAAGTGTAACCCTATTGATATGGTAAGCCTATCGACGTGGTAACACTTTGAATAAAGTTAACTACTTTCGGATGCGCTTACCCTGTGATAGGGTTAGCCTATTTCTATCTCTTTCCGCGCATACTGTTGAATTCGGAAGTATAATTCGAAGTGCGAGATTGAATAGATGGTGATATTTTTGATAATTTGATATTCTTAGAGATAAATTTGCCTGCAGGTTTTAAAACCCTATTGAATCGGTAACCTTCAATAGGGTTTTCGATAGGCTTACTGCTTACATGAAGCTAACTCTATTGATATGGTAAGCCTTAAATTAGGGTAAGTCTTCGATACGGTTACCAAATTGATAGGGTTTTTTAAAACAAGTCTATGAAAAACCCAATCAAAAACCTCTTTAAGGGTAAGCGGTTCCGGTCCCTGCTCCCGACGCGCAGCCACAGTCAACACGCACACAGCAGTGTTCCCGCTACACGCACACCATTAACCACTAAGTATTTATAATTGTATTACGTTAATGTAACCATGCGTTGCGTAATGAATTCTTTAACTTTCGGAGAAGTTTACTCAGTAAATAATTAATGTTTATTTTTTAATTTATTTGTTCTCTTCATGTATGATCTTACATGAAGATCTTAGTATCATTTGATTTGATACTATCATGTCCTGGAATTTTGAAAGTGATCCACCAGTCACCCTGTATAAAAAAATCTTAGTCTCCTGCTCTTTATAATGGATCAACAAATGAAATCTAAAAGTTTTCACTGCAACCAGAATTCTAACCAAAGACTTCTGTCATAGAAGGCAAAAGATTTAATCTATACACCAGCTAGTCATAAATAAATATAAAACTGTTAAATTTGTCATTAACCTAGCTTTTGATTTTATTTGATTTGATATTTCTGTAGCAGAATGGCGCTTCATAAGTGTTAACTCTTAAGCCCATAATCATGACCTATCTTTGTCTTCACAAGTATTTTTTCACTAAATTTAACTGTGTTAGTCAAGAAGTCTACTTTTCAGGAGTGCAACAAAACCTTATATTTGTTAACCACTATTGATGATATAAATTTTATAAAAAATAGGTAAGGATTCTATTTTCTGATTGGTTAAATGAAAGCATGTAAGCTATCTTCATAAATTAAATTAAAATGGGGAGATATTAACTCAAGGAACCTTCTAAACTACATACACACTGTTAGCTCTTGTATGACAAAAGCCTTTGTGTCTGAAGCCTTACATTATATGAGGTCAAAGATTCAGTTAAGTACGATTAGAAAAATGATGAAATTTGCATAGAGCATAATATGAATAGCGGGCTGAGATGATGATGATGATAATCACATAGATAAAAATAAGGACAAATTTAATAATATAACTAATTTGGAAGAAATTGCTCTTTTCCAATAACATATTTATCTGATATAAATGTCAGTAGCTAGTTGGTTCGTCATGAGATATTGTCCATTGGTTTTTGTGATATAGTGATAAGATGAAACTCACAGTTCATTGAGAAGGGTAATATTAAATGCATCTTAAGTAATAGAATGAAATTAAATAATAGAATGGGACCATGTAGTAGAATCAAATAAAAAGTAAATAATTTTTCTATTTTAATTTCTATTGACTTTCATTAGCCCTGAAAGCTTGCTAACATACAGTCAATACCGAAGAAGGGAAGCCGTGCCGATCCTGTCAACTATCAACCAATTTCAATCACCTTCATACTTTGCAAAGTCATGGAAAGTGTATTGAATAATTGACTCCTGGCATACCTCGAGACCAACGAGCTCCTAAGCGATAGACAATATGGTTTCCGCAACGGACGCTCCTCCGGCGATCTTCTCGTGTATGCCACTCACTTATGGAGTGAGGCCTTGGAGTGTCATGGTGAAGCAATAGCTGTATCCTAAGACATTTCCAAGGCCTTTGACAGGGTCTGGCATGATGGTCTCTTAAGTAAGCTTCCAGCATATGGCATACCGACCGGGCTCTGCGACTGGATATCTGATTTTCAGAGGGAATGGTCAATCCAAATAGTCTTAGATGGCTACTCATCCAACCAAATGGCAATTAATGCTAGGGTACCTCTGGGATCTGTTCTCTCTGTAACATTATTCTTGCTGCACATCAATGACCTTTTAACACCGAGCGTTATTGGTTATGTTGATGACAGCACTGTTGTAGAGAAATACATTATCAATGAGCGAGAGAGCCCCTGTGAAATCCAGAGTTTAAGAAAGGCAATGATTGAGTGCATTAATTTGGACCTTACGGAAAGTATCTGATTGGGGTGAGTCTAATTTGGCCAAATTCAGTGCGTCCAAAACTCAGGCGTGTCTATTTTCCGCAAAAAAGAGGACCTTCACATTAACACCCACTTTCCAAAATGTATCTGTCCCCATCACAGACCATCAAGGGCTTTTAGGCGTAACTGTAACATCCAGTTTAAACTTTGGTCAACAAATTATGTCCATGGCTCAATTAGCTTTGAAAAAGTTAGGAATCATCTCGAAGGTACGGTGGTACTTCGGCCCTTCACAGATCAAGGGCGATCATGCTACTGCAGACATCTTTGGGATGATTCAGCCAAATTGTATGCAATGTTCCTCAAATTTCTAATTCCTAAAATAATTCCTAATGTTAAAGAGATTTTACAAGGGTGAAAATTTATGAACTCATTATATTAAGATAAGTGATATCTTGGAAATTATGCACTTTGATCCACATATCTATTGGCAAAAAGTATTGTTATGGGAAATCAACAGGAACACATCATATAATATATGTTAAAAAATTTTGAGATTGAGACAGCAGAAAAGAGTATACTGGGCAGTAACTTATATTGCACTTATTCAGATTCATCAAACTGCATAATCTTATGATATTAAAGAGGTCAATGGTTAGAATATGAGTTAAGTCAAAAACAGAAGAATGATTTTGTGGTGCTGACATAAATCATGGTGCATACCTTGACCAAACTCCTTAGCATTAAACAATAGACTAATAAACGTAATTACCTGGTGTTTCCGTAGTGCGCTTGGCCTCTTTGCGTTCAAGGACATTGTTGTAGTTCTCAAGAACTTCTAACCTTTGACGAAGAAGAAACTCTTCTTCTGATGAAATGTCAGAGAGATCATCAAGTTCATCAACTATTTCGCCTTCCTCCATTTCCGATTCAACATGTGGATAGCTTATATTTTTAATACAAGCCATCTTGAAGTACGATATCAGTCTCAAGTAACAGACTTGCTGATGGAAGACGTGAGAAAACTGAAAGAAGATAATTATTAGAAAGCTCAAAACTTTAAACAAAATTTCAAACACAATATAATTAAGTAAGTACCTCAATAAAAGATAAAATTAACAGATACCCAGATTGGTATTTAGACAAAATAATGATTTTTGTTTTAAATTTCAATAAGGTTGATCCAAGGATGCACAGCAACACAGATTAAATAAAAATCCATTACTGACTGAATGATGACAATGAGGAGTTTTTTGACAGCTCATAAAGATTAGTTCAAAAAACCTCTATAGATGGCTCTTTTTGAAAGCTGAAGATTTTCGAAACATTTTTACCATTGACTAGTCATTGATTTTTACCCATTTATTTTTTCAATATATAGTCGAAAATACATGACATTACATCGTCAAAGGTTTTCTGACAGCTTTTTAAAAAGACAAAACGGTAGAAAAATGGTACATGGCGATTTTTTTTGCCAGGAACTAAAGATTAGTTCAAAAAACCTCTATAGATGGCGCTTTACAATAGGCGAAGTCTTGTCTGTCCTATAGCCATTTATTCCACATTGCGTTTTTAAAAGTAAAATAATTTAATTGACGTCTGTACATATCAGAAATTGAACTTATAAATAACCATAGATGGTAGATATCACTTACCTACATTATAGTATACAGACTTAACGCCTTGGGCTTTTTAAAAGTGCCATCTATAGAGGTTTTTTGAACTAATCTTTATGAGCTGTCAGAAAATTCCTCAATGTAGAATGGGGAGTTTTCTGACAGCTCATTAAAAAAACAAAACTGTACAAAATTGGTACAAAAGGCTTCGATAGATGGCGCTTTACAAAAGGCGAAGGCGAAGAATTTATTCCACACTGCGTTTTTAAAAGTAAAATAAATTAATTGACGTCTGTATCAGAAATTGAACGTATAAATAACCATAGATGGTAGATACCACTTACCTACATTATAGTTTACAGACTTAACGCCTTCGGCTTTTTAAAAGTGCCATCTATAGTGGTTTTTTGAACTAAAGCTAAAAGAAGAAAAAAGGGTATCCCAAAGAGACGGTTCGGATTGGAATATTTCTAAAAACTCGAGCGCTTTTTCATTTGACCACTCCATGTCGGTCGATGCGTGCGTCGCCGGTGAGCTCATATTGCACACTGGACAAACGGTAGTGTGGCCACAAACGCTATAATTACTGCGGTAATCTTCTTTGATGTGCGAAAAAAGACCGCCGCCGGAGCTATTGCCTACCGCCATTTGCCATATTGATTGGCATTGTAAAATTATGGCCGTAAATCGTGGTTACACCTAGGTGTTGTTTTAGTTATGGCAATAATTACTGGCATATCACGGTAGTGTAGCCTAAGCATTACAAGATTGACAGTTCCAAGCGAATTTTCAGCAAAATGGTCATGACTCAGTTGGTTCGATATAGTACCTACCAAAAAGCATACAATCACTACGTGTACCTACAGGCATGAGAGACGTCGCGTTGCTTTAAATTGATATGCGTGGCGAAATTGTAGAAACCTTTTTCTAGTTACGTTTCGTTATCAACAAAGGGGAGTGAAATGAGGTATAAATGGATTTTAAATTTTTTACATAAGTACTAGATGTCCCTTTAAAGACAATTTTTAAGAAACGCTTTTTACTGACACTTGTATGTCACCCACACCCACCTGTAAGTAAGTAGAATTGTAGTTTTATGAAACGAAAGTCATGTGAAAATTGCTTACAATTGTTAGTTTACCACGAATTGTAGCTTTATAAATAGGGCCCAGCCGTAAGGTTGGCTGCCATGACACTTGGGTTGCCGTATTAAACTTCTATCACAAAATATCGTTTTTATGCACCTATATTTTCGAACGTACGTTATTATGAAATAACGTTAGTACGTTATTTCATATTTGAGCGTAATATTTGTTCTTTTTTTACCATATTTGGAAATTTTACAACAATTTATTATACACCTACCTACCTTGTTTTAATAGAATAAAGATGGCTAAGTTTTATTACAAGCTTTTACAGGTGGAAAAAAAGTAGAAATTAAATAGTCACAAGAAAGTTAAAGTTGGTTAATTATGCACATAGAAATCAGTTACATAAGAGACTAACTAAAACACAAACTTCTTAAGAAACGCAAAAGAAAGCCGTAAGAATTTCGAACGAAAGTTTACATTTTGTCTTATTAATTTGAATATAAAAGGTTAATTTCATTATGAAATTTCTACTGCAATTTGAATTTCCATAGTTATTTTGAATAAAAATGATCCAATGTTGAATAATCACAATCAGATAACTGCTGTCAGATTCTGTATCAGACTCATTCATTAAACTATGCGGGATAGGTTATGTTCACCAAAAACACCGTAGACGACGGTAAGTCAATTAAGGAGAGTATTTTCGAGCGCAGTAGGCATTAACGCTATATGGGACTGCGTGGCGGGCAGTCGCGTAAATGCACAGACTACATAGAGATACTACCGTAAATGAACACGACAGCGCACAGAATTGTCACAGTATAATTAATAGTAGTCATATAGTAGTACAGATATTCTATTTCACGAAGTCCGTTCGGCTTTGATTGTAGTAGTGACGTATCCCGACAAGCGCGCTTGTGTGTGTAAATGTAGGTAAAGTTAGCAAAGAAATCATAATAATATAATATTTCAAGTCGAGATTTAATAATCGAAATTAAATTTTGGTTTTAAAAGTATATACTTTTTGTAAATAAATTAGATTAGGTTGCAATAAATACAAAAATATTAAGAAGATGTCGGCATTTAATTAAGCATTGGTGTTACAGAATGGAAACGAAACAACTTATACTATTCAGTATTTTCAATCACTATCAGATAAATTTTCGATTTCCGATTCCGTTTTGCTGTCGTCAGAATCATCTTTTACATTGATTATAAATTCAAAATCGAGATCAAAATATTTCAAGTAGTCTTTTTCAAGTTTTTGAACATGATCACATGTTTTCTGCCACGTTTCACTGCTAACTTGGCCCAAACTTTCATTGATCAGTCTTTCCGTATTCGTCATGTTTTGCTCGATATATTTAGATGCGACATAATTTTTAACGATCCCCCAAATATGTAATCCCTAAAACAAAATGTAATCAAAATAATTTAGAAATATAAACATCTAATAAAACAAAAAAAATATTCATTTTATAAATACTTCTATTGCTATAATAAATATCTTTGCATAAAATTTTAATCGAAAACGTATAAATAAATATTACCTCACTATGGACAACTCTTCTTCGTTTTGTTGCCATGCTGACCTTACTCCGTGAAACAATTTGGCGTGAACTAAACACACTACTGATCCGGACCGTGTCCCGATCGACACTGAGCGCTCTCGAGGTTACGCACACAAAAACAATGTGCATATGCACGCTTGACAACATTCATAGCCAAACGGACTTCGTGACATAGAACATCTATACTATACCTACAGTGTGGCTTGTTATACGAAATTCGTTTCAACGATAACTAAAACTTATGTCAAGGTTGATATAATATAATCTATAATTTTTATTTATGTTGATTTAGTATTGCGATACCTATACTTACTATTTTATTTTTTATAAATATCGTAATGGCCATTTTATAGATTTAATCTTTTTAAATTTATATGCTTACTGAATTCTGTTGTAAAATCGTGCTATTTTGACTTGAAAGTATATCGTGATGTTAATTTATAACTTTCATAACTTATTTGTTCCCAAATTCATTAAAATCAGATAAGTAGGTAGTTGAGATCTTTTACATAAACTTTTATCTCTTATTTCAATCCTATAGGGGCTGGTGTTTGAAAAAAAGGAGGGTTTGGGAGCTATTTTCATTACTAATTTTCTACAAATCGGTCGGATGATTTAGCTCGAATAAAGGAACAGAAAGATAGACTTTCACATTTATTATATTAGTATGGATCCGTTACTGAGTCACTACAGCACAAGTTAATTTGAGCTAAATAATGTAAGTAGTGTGAATGTTACAAATAAGTATTTTTTTTATGAAATGAAATTCAATCCACCCCTTTGGAATGTGCGCCTGTTTACACGAAGTAGTAAATTTTTATTAGTTATTAATATCTAAAAAATAGTTATGTATAGGTAATTATATTCTTAAATGTCTATGTGTCGTCATAATCTATTAGCCGTCTAATCTATAAAGCCGAAGGGTTTGTCTGTTTGAACTTTGAACTAGATTATTCGTGAAAGAACCGATCAGATATAATTTAATGTTATTAAAGTTGATGTACCTACCTATAAAGGTCCAAAACACTATATTTTTGAAAAACATAGCATATGAAAGTTTAACCACAAAATACATAAAAAGGGGACCAATTTGAACTAACTTTTAACACTCTGAAATTATAACTATCTGGAATCATAATTTTAACACACAGGAAAATTGGTGTCAGATGCCATCTATATATAAACGAAGTTAGTACTTTTATTTAATAATAACTAGGTACATCAAAAGAATTGTAGGTGGCAGCATTACTCAAAAAAAAATTTGTTGAAATTATTAATATACCAAACTTGATATCTGGAACTTTTGAAATAGAGTGCATTTTACTCGTGACGAAAATAAATACAAGAAGGTATTTTAACGGACAGACATTTTCAATCCATTATTTTATTTGACGTTTAAGTACTGGCAAAGCTATATTATTTGAACGTTACCCATTCAAACAAATAAACTAACAAATTAAATGATATTCGTTTCGATATTAATAACTAATACCCATCAGCTCAGCACCCATCAGTACCTATCAATACCCATTAGTACCCATCAGTTTTAAAAATCAATTCATAATTTTCCGAAATATCGTGTACCTAACAAAGACACAAACCACTGTATGAATGCATACGTGCGTTTAGCCTTTTAAACATTATCTTAATACAGAAGTCATAAACAAAATCTAAAAATTGTTATCTAAGTAGGTATAGCAAATGTGGTGATAAGGTGTCAGATCCGATTAAATGCACTGCATGTCAAAACATTTTTGGATTACGCCTGTTCCGGTATTACGGAAGCAGGATATCGGATATTATGCGACAGAAAGAACTTTTGTTTGCAAAATTAACAATATGACGATCAATGATGAAGCCTCGCCTAACTTAGGGCTCCTGCCAACTTGTCTCAACTTTGTCTCAAAACTTGTCTCACTTGGCAACCTTTTAGATGACGTAAGTAACTAGGTAAGTACCTACAGGAAATTAAGTCAACCCTAAGCAAACTTAAAAATACTTGTCAAGATATGACTCTTCGTGTCATGCTCCCTCAGGCAGCATGGTTAATGGTAGCGTCGGGTATCAGGTCACCCTCTTTCCTAAAATATGGTTGAGGAGGGTGATGGCTGATGCTTGCGTTATACCTACTCTTGAACGGGTGCTGCTAGCGGTGCCAGGTCGTTCTGCTGATGATACTACGACTATTTTATTCCATTCTTGTTTAAATACTCGGGTCCCAGTTTGTCATGTTCGTGTTGTGTATCTATAGCTCAATGCACCTACTATGTAAGTAATTTGGTTGTGGTATGACATTGGCTCTCACAATTAGCTGTCTTGTGTTCATTTTCTTTTTCATGTCATGATCAATTTGTACTGTACCTATTTGTATTAATTCGTATAATCCTGACTGAAAAAGAGTGTCAAAAGTTTTTTTCCGCCGGCTTTTTTTGTCTCTTGGTCTACTGTAATAACTATCAACACCTTGTTAAAGCCGAAGTACAAAATTGTGACCTCACTAAGCGGCCATTCGATGGTCTTTTGATGAAAAAAAAACTCATTTCATTTCTTACAACAATACAAGGTAAGCCGCAAGGATCGTCTATCTTACTGATTATAATGATAATACCTCTTTGTTAATCTGCTTTGTTATATGTATACTAGCTGACCCGGCAAACGTTGTTTTGCCATATAAATAAAAAAAAAATAGATGTTGGCCGATTCTCATAGATACCGGATAAGCACAAAAAATTTCATCAAAATCGGTCAAGCCGTTTCGGAGGAGTATGGCAACGAAAACTGTGACACGAGAATTTTATATATTAGATGTTTCCAAATCGATTGGCAAAGATGACAATAACATTATATTTGGTTTCAATCCGGAGAAACTCTTATAAGCGCTGTCAACACATATTGTGGTTTCAAGTTCAAGCCATAGGCATAATAAGTATCTCAATGCCAAAGCCATACGTCGTTTTCCTCCAATTCATTAAACGCATGTCGCGTTATTATCGGTTATTAAAATATAATACCAATTTTCAGTTTTGTTACTTAGCAGCCCATACCCTCACGGGGTATAAGTTTCAAAGTTTACTACCAGCGTAACAATAGCCCTACCGAAATTGGAAAAGGGTGTCGTAAGAGGCAAATAATCCGAAGCGGCGCGGCGCGACGGTGTAAGTATAAGTCGCGGCACGGCGATCGAGCGCTGACCGACACGTGGAGGGAATGTAAGTATGCGCATTTAGTCCCCCTAAGCTGAGAGACGTATTTTTGACTTCTGCGCAATCCAGAGGGGACTTTACCTCAGCGCTAGAGTTATACAACTTAAACGCGGTTGGAAGCCGGACTTTAGAGTGAGAAGTGATGGTTGCACATTGTGGAATAAAGCAAGGTTAAAACCAGATAAGGAATGAAGTGATGAGAGAGAAAGCAAACGATAGAAGAGTGTGCGTTCCTTGGGACATCCAAAGACAAAGAGATGTAATTGTGGAGGATGGCCACAGGGGACATGAAGTATAAATGGATTTTATTTTTTATAGTAAAAGTAAAAAAGTTTAATAGTAAAAAATATTTTGAAGATTCCCCCTAGTTTCCAGAACACACAAGCTTATTATATAGCTTTCAAACTTTTTTTGGGGCAGACGCAGATCTTCCATCCATATATGGTGGATATTACAAAAAGTCGAACTAAGAGCTTTGACAGTTCCTTTTTGATACGTGTCGCAAAGTCTTGGACTGAACTGCCTGTGTCTATTTTCTCCTGACCAGAAATAGTCCTGGTACTTAAGCGTCGAGTCAATGGGTTTCCAGTGGACTGACGTGTAGGCTTCATGATTACCAGCAGGTATTTTTGCTCGGTGGTAGGATCCCTTCTGGGTCCGACTGGCTAGCGACCACCCTTTATACAAAGTCTGCCGCCAAATGTTACCGCTCCGGCGGTAATGTGTTCCGGCAATATTGTATAAAGAGCCAGTTCCTTCCTAAACCCGTGTGCTTTCATCTTCGACCTCATCGTCACTTACCATCAGGTGAGATTGAGGTCAAACGCGGGTTTAGTCACTTATAAAAAAAAAAAAAAAAAAAGACAAACGATCCATCCTTATTTAATAAAAAAAAGTAGAGGCTACAAAAAGCTTTTTAGCAATTGTTGAGTTTATTTAAAAAAGAGAGACCTATAATTAGAGTGTTATGTTGGATTGAACTAATTATATTACTTAACATGAGAACCAAAGAAATGCTGGACTGGGAGCGAAAGAAAAACATAGAATGAGTCAGCTGCATCACTTCTCGGGCAAAATGTAAAAGTCAGTCAGGAGCCAACATTGTCACTGCAATAGTCTGCCTCCATCATTAGAATACCTCTAAATTTGTCAAATGTGAAATCATTTTTTTCATTATTTTTCATGGTTTTAAAGCCTCTGGTGTTCTGCCTACCCAATAAGCAATACAGGCGTGAAGTTATGTAAGTATGTATGTATCAAAGAAATAAAACAACTATTAATACATTTGACGTTTTATTAGCTCACAAAGGGTGACAGTTAATATGTAATGTCATTGAAAATAACTTAGACCAACATAGATCTAGTGGAAATAATATAACAAACAATTTAACAAAATGATGACTCAAGGTAACAAGTTTTAAAAAATAAAACTATATCATTAATAAGATACACTTCATTTTATTAATTATAACGGACGTCGATTGAACGATAAAATATGTGGACATAAAGATCAGGCTGATTTGAAATGGGCATAAATATTATATTTTTTGTCTTACCTTTGTATAAAAATCTCAAATGAACCTGACCCGATTGTCACCCAAATTTAATGATGTGCTTGCTACACATGTTTGATATATATTTAACAAGATACATTATTATGTCACTATCAATATATGTTGAACGCAAATTGCAGAGTCAACGGCATTATAAAAATGCAAGCCATTAAAAAACGGCATTAATATCCAATTCTGAAATTTGGCTTCAGCACACACACTGCCTGCTTAGACACACAGCTTACTTATAACCATTGAATCCCATATAAGTTAATGTATACTTTAGTTAAATATAAGTTGTTTTAATTTTAATCACTCTTTTGTATACGGTAAATGCCATATCTAGGAATTATATTTTCAAAGTTACATATTTTATCGATATACTTTTTTAAATTAAAAGGATACTTTTACGATATTGTCATTTACTTCACTAAGCTTAACTTGCTTTTAGAACTTGGTAAAATCATTAGCTGATAGGCAGGCACACGTTGCATCCATAATATTCTTGTATATTAATTACATAACTATAATATACTCTAAAATAAGTTCCTTATTTGTATAGCAATAGACGTAAAACAGTGTTATTTGTATATTTCTACAATTTTATAAGAAAAAATCTCTTAAAATATATCTCAAATCTTGAAATAAGCCCCCAATAGGGGCATATAATTTTTCAGCACAATAAATATACAATCTTACACATATATTTCTTAAATACTAAATAGGAAGAACTTCAATATAAAACATAAAAAGAGAACATGGTAATTGCACACACAGTAACATACTATTAAGAGTTAAATTCAACTAAATTAAGATAAAAACATTTTAACAATTGTTTAAAATTATGCTGGTTCAGTAACAGTTTCAATAGACACTTATAGCCAATATGAATTTTGTACATGGATATTGATTTTATATTTTTTGTTCAATAAAATATATTTTGTTACAATAAAGTAATAAGTACAATAGCTCACTTTAAGTCACTCATTTCTAAATAGAAGTTAATTGGAATGTTTAGAATGTATTATTAAAAAGACATGCACAGTCGAGTTTATTAAATGGCAAGACAGAAAATAAAACCAAAAAACAAAATTAGAGATTCGTTATCATCATTAAGCATAAATAATAAACAGAAAACTCTAATAATTATAGTAGTGACGGAAAAGTTGTAATGAAACTTTTGACTCGTTGATTATTGTATTTATAATATTGCATGTTAGAAAAATCTGGATAATATTTACGTTTGTTAGTATCGAAGGCATGCCGCGATTTGTACTTTTCGGTCTATAGCAGCCAGACCGAGAGAGTATTAGTCATTACAGTGTGTGATACAACCTTCTTACAAGTATACAACAATAGACGATTTCTTGTTTCTAGCACGTAGGTTAATCTAAGCACAGAAAATCATATGAATTCGAAGAAAACACGAGAAGATATTAGTAAGGTACATAAACAGTAACATTATTATTCTGTTAACACTGAAAAAGTATCAAGAAATGATACGAAGTGAAACTACAAGCTTTGGCAATACTTTAATCAAACAAGATTTCACGAAAATAACATTCCAGACATTGAGCTACTGCGTTGATACTTTTATAATTATATTTTCGATATATCGTATTTCACTATTGCTGTAGAATCGTAAGAAGTTTTAATCCTATATAAATTCGAATCGGCACAACATAGAACTATAGCGACCTTCAGAACGAAGGCCTACTTCTACGAGAGACTAGACATCAACGAAACACGTCACAAAAATCGGTCTTCCTAAAAGGTCCTTTTAGTTAAATAACATCTTAAATTATCTTAAAGATAAAATCTCTAGAACGATACACTTTCGCTATAAATGCAAATTCATGGAATTCAATAAATTTTGTAAGACCCACATTTGTTGCGGTCTTACATTATAATTATTATGCTACTAATAGTCCCCACTAAGATGCACCTCGGTTTAGTTAATCATTTTATGTTTAGATTAAGTAGGTAAAGGTTGTTATTTGGTCTCTATAACTTCGTTTCATGGAGTGTAAAAGGGTCTTTATTTTTTAAAGTTGCCCAGTGATTTTTGTAGTATACAATTCTTTATAAGAATATAAAATAGATATAAATGATAATTATTGATTTGATTATGTATCCATAAAATCTTCATGATAAGTATTTTTTTTTATATTTCTAGAAAAAATATTTAAATTTCAGCAGTGAACAGTGCGAATATAGAATTATATGTGAAAAGTTAAATATTTCGTGACATTTACTCACATTTCAAATATGAGGCCAGGTGACCTTAAAAAATGAAAATTGACCGATTTCCAAACTCTGACACAGGAGTTGCCTACTCGTAGATGCAGTCATTTATGTAAAACGTAAGCTTTGGGTAACAATTTAAAAATCTACAACTATCTGCATATTTTGTTTTCACGCAATAACTTAATTACGATATTACAGCACTATATAAAAATAATTACGAGATTTCAAAACAACACGGCTAAAACACACTTAACTACGAGCCCAGTAATCTTTCCCTGTCAACGACATATCCTCACCAGTTTTATTCTGATGATGACAATGGTGCTTGATTCTGGAAAATAAATAACTAAAGTGGCACTTTTAATGTTGACAACTAAACTGTAACACGTCGGACACCGCAAGCATTCCCGTCTAGTCACGCGAGACAGTCCGTTTTAACTATTCAACTCCACACAAGTTAATGCACAATTACATTTGCCGATAAAAGTTACACTGTAAAGGTCGAAATCTCGTCAGCTTCATTGTCTAATCACCTTCATAAAACGAGGGTTTATAAGCACCACATCAACCTATTTACTAAGAATATAGTGAGCAATCTTTAAAACGACCAATCCTTCCTTTTCCCTCCTCGATATAATGATTAAGTGACATCTGAAATACATAATTATGTAAAACACATCCAAAATATACAATATAAATTACACTCCGTTATTAGGAGACGGAGTTCAAAAACATTAATAGACTATATTACATCTAATATAGAACACCCCTTCAACCTATCTACGTCTTTAATTCTCGTTACGGAGGCAATTTGTATTCATAGTGAAAGCACAATTTGCGTAGGTTTACAGTTCAATAGGTCAAAGGTGGTCTATTAAAAAACTGTGAGAATAATACAAGGACTCTACAATTTTCTCACAGCCTTAATTGGTTTGGTAGTCTGTTCAACCCAGCAGGATCACAGACTAAAATGAAAGCTTTATGCTGCAGAACTTTCAACACTCTGATTCCACTTGGTTGACAGACAAAAGTTGTTAACATCATTTTGACGTAGTTAATTTCAAGAGACACGATCCTGGTGTTACGATTGTATACTGATGGTATTTTTAATCTAGCTAGATTTGCAATGGTGGCTCCAGACGTAGGTGCTGAAATTTTAAATAGACACTTTAGACACTAGGCGATATTTACTTTCTGACACAAGCTTGGAGCGGCCATTGCAATGGAACCTCCATTGACTGAGATGTTAACTAGTTGCGCCATCACTTCCGTGATCCCCTCGACACGATCGCTTGCAGAGCGGCCAGTTGACTCAACAGGCTCGCATTTTTCTGTTCAAGCGATTCTACCCTTTTTCTGTAGTCGGTGTTTTCTGATACCAGCACTTCAACCTTCCTTTCTAATTGGTCCATGTATTCCTTCTTCTTGCGTCTGCTTTCTTGTGCTGATATCTGATGATGTAATGCAAAAATATTGCTTATTATTAAACCATTTAGGTTTTAAACAAAATGGGAAATAGACAGGAACTATTATTTTATTCATTGCGCATTCTTTTGATGAAAAATCAAGTTTAAATTACAATCAGTTATGGCATGTGAGCGAATTAAATTTATTAAGGAATATTCAGGTAAATTGACAAAAATATTCATGTAAAATTATTTGTAATAAAAATGACCTTATTTTTAATTTTCCGTCTAATTTTCTTGAGCGATTTCTCCTCAGCCTTAGTGAGAGGTAGCCGCGTTGGGACGGGGTACCCCTCTGCCAGCAATGTGCGTTTTTCTTCTTCCGTTAACACCAGAATGCCAGTTGAACCTTTCTGTAAATCAAAATATAAATATTATTCAAGATTGTTTCGCAAAGATGAAGTGTTTAGGAACAAATCTTTATCCGCTTGAATGACTTCTTCATTACTTATTTCTAAATAGATTTTTTTTTTTATTATAAAACGTAAGTCAGTTATATTTATAACTTGTAAACCTAATAATTCAGGCTCTTTAAATAATGTTAGAAGTTGTGATCAAATCAAATATGGTCAATCTCTTCATAACCATAATTTTCATTTTATTAAATACCTGTCAAACTGCCTGTAAAACGTCAGTTGCATCAATGAGATGAAGATGAAATAGTAAAAAAAAATGATAATGCAGAGATTGACAAAATTTGGTTACATAAAAATACTCTGTTTTTTACGATAACAATACCTGTGTTTGACCTTAATCTCACCTGATAGTAACACATAGGTTTAGGGTGGAACTGACTCTTTCAAAATTCAAAATTCAAAAAGTTTTATTCATCTTAGGAATTTCACAAAACACTTGATGAAGTCAGTCATCACATACTTCGGCTTTAACTAGTTGTTGATAGTTGTTAAATAAGATATTACAGTAGACCAAGAGACAAAAAAAGCCGGCGGAAAAAAACTCTTGGCACTCTTTTTCAGTCAGAATTATCAAATTAATACAAATAGGTACAGTACAAATTGACGGTGACATGAAAAAAAAAACAAACACAAGCAACAAACTTTATAACACATCAACACCGTAGCGGTGATATTTGGCGGCAGATTTTACATAAAGGATGGTTGCTAGCCAGGCAGACCCTGAAGGATTCCTATCAGCAAGCGGGCATTCCTCGGCATAGTCGCTTTTTACGACACGATTATCCTAGAGATAAGCGCGTTAATCGCGGTTATTCTAAGCCAATGCTTGATTGGATTCTACAGTTTTCGCTTATAGTCTATGGATTTTTAAGCTTGTTTACTGACAACTGCTAATAAGCTTGCTGCTAATAAGCGGAGTATTCGGTCGTTGATGCGAGACGTAGGGATGCGCGCGTCGCGAAGCCGGCGTGTGCGCAGACAGAGCGGACGCCTCGGTAGACAGTCTGGAGACGACAGTGAGGACATACCACAGAAATCAAAGGAAGAACTTACCGGCTGACTGCTAATAAGCGGAGTGTTAATCGGCTGGCGCGAATGATGCGAGACGTAGAGATGCGCGCGTCGCGAGGCCGGCGTGTGCGCAGACGGCGCGGACGCCTCGTGCGCGGGAGACAGCGCGCCCTCGCTGTCTGAAGACGACAGTGAAGATGGCGGCGTGGGCGGCAGGTTGAACCCTGCGGTCAAGTGCACCGATGAGATTATACGTGATCATAAAATATGACACTTTATTGCTTGTTACATTTTCCATCGCCCAAATTTTCCATATTTGTGTGATACCTATAATATAACGATGTGACAATAAAGTATTTATTTGTATTAATATTATTTATTACTTAAACTTATTTTAACACTTTTTAAATGGATTTATCGCGTATTGTATTACATTTTAACTCGATGTTTAGGTGTCTTTACAGATACCCAAACGTCGAGTACGTGAAAAAAGAAATCAAGACAATCATATCAAAAGAGCTCAAATCATTACAGATCATCACTGAGGTGATAAAACATTCTTATTCTTGCTATTATAACAAAAATATATGTTCAATCAATCCATTAAAATAACAAACACAAGAATTAGAGGATAAATATATCTTCCTAATCAAGTAAGTCTGATAGCTGCGGCAAGGTGAGATTTCATTTCCGCGCGCACGTCAATTATCTGCTGTAATGAAAAAGACATACGCACTAATTTGAAGTGATGGTGGAAACCTAAACAAAATATACCTACCTAGTGCCAAAACGGGTTCAGTGAAAACTGTAACATGTACCGTTAATTACAAATACAGTCCTGGGTTCGACTTTTGGCCTATAAGGTAACAAAATATAATACTAGGATACATCTTAAATAACTGTTTAAAACTTAAAATAACTTAAATTGTTAGTTACTTTTCGTGTACATTAAGAAAAACTACTTGAATCGAAAATGACCACAGGTGACTGACGACGCCATATTGAAGTCATATTTTTACTGAAATTCCTATATTTTTGATTTCTGCCTGGACGTAAAATATGATTTCAATAAAAAAAAACTAGAAAAGCAAACTGGATTCATAAAATATTGTGTATTTTTGATAGATATTAGTAGTGGTGAAATGTCACTTCCGTACATTAAGTATGTTGACCTCTCAAGATCATCTCTCATTAACCGTTTTCTAACTTTTTGTTTTAAAACTCGTATGTTTCGAAGTAATAATTTATTTTTAAAGTTTTTATTATTTTTTATACATTCTAAGAACAAAAGACTATAAGTTTGGACTATTGAGTACGTACATACAGTAAGTACTTTCGACCATTTTGGATAACTGTGGAGATTTATGACAATACCGTCGTTTTGTTTTTTCGTTTGTACACCTAAATTACTGATTCAACTTTAAGTGTTGTATTTTTGTTTGATTTGTGAATAATTTCCACGATCCTAAAATTAGGACGACGTTACGATCACTTTACAGATACCATTGTAAGGAGTCACTTATATAATTAAACGCGATATAAACCTCTTGAATATGAATTTTTGTAACTTGTGTGCTTCCTTCTATACAACCCAAGACTATAAAATGATGATATTTAAGTGAAACAATAGTATATTATGTAACAAGTGAGCGAAGTTGCTAATTACAGTCGCGGCTGTGATTTGAGCCCGACCCGCAGGCGAGGGCTTAATAATGAGCCGAGACTGTAATTAGCAACGCTCACGAGTTACATACGACGTTTTTCAACACACTTGTGAGTAAAAGACAGACATACGTGGTCATAAAATAACAAACACATTTGATGACAAAGCTGTGAATTGTGATTGAAAAATGGCGCCGAACCTCGCGCATGCGCGTAGTTTTTTTTTCCGCCAAATGTGTCAATGTCTGTATAGCATATACAGCCTATTTTAAGTGAAAATGTTTAATTTGGAGTGGTAAATGCAAATATTTTAATATTTTATAACAAATTATTGTAAATTGTGAATAATTTGTTTTATATACAAATTTGTTTTACTAATATAAGGCGCAAACATTTAAAAATGTATATGGATTTGAAGTGGTATAAAACCTCTTTGTTGTTTCTGAAAATATTTAATGTATAACCCGGACCAATAAAATATGCTCTGTTTACTCGCATGTAATTTGCACAAAGGTACAATTCAACTTTGTAGGATTCATTATATTATGCACTAGGGTATAATATATTATGCACGCGTGACTTATAGCCCAGTTTATAGTTCTAAATTCAATAGAATAACGCTCACTTTACGAGCAAGTGTGTTGAAAAAGATATTGGTCCATCACTGAGCGTTTCCCGGCTGATGATGATGATGAAACAAGTGAAAAGTAAGCAGAGCAACAGATTTATTAAATTACCTGATCCACTTGAGCTGGACGTGACTTTGATGGAGAGTTTGCTGGAGCTGAGCGAGTTGGCGAGCCTCGGAGCCGTGCTGAGCAGCAGCTGAGGCACCCCTGCCGCCCCCACCTTCTGCAGAACAGACTGTGGCATGTGGATTGTCCCTGTCTGTAAGTCCAAACGTGTTCACTACATTAATTTTTTTTAAGGAGGCCTTAACCCGCGTTTTTACACATAATAAGGATGGGACGTTTGATTTCCATGGTAACTGAAGGAAAGTGAACAAAAACGTTAAGGTGGTCTATGAGAATCTCGTTACTTAAAAGTACCAGGACAATAGTAGCAGGCAGTCCGTTCCTCAGTTCCACACCGTGGCGACATATTCACTTATATAGGGATGGAAGTGCCGTCTGTGTCTGGTATGGCTGGTAAGTGAAGATGAGGTCAAAAATTACGGGCATACGGGCTTCGGAAAGAAAGCTGGTGTAAACAAAATTATGAATTCGTTTATTTGATTCAAATTATGAATGATTTGGTCACTAACGGCTCCTCGTGGTTTTACCAGCGTAAATACCTGTATCGTGAGAATATCATTATAAAAAGAATGCTATGTGGTACTCCAATTCTACAGTTGTTCTATCTGTGCGCGACTTCAACCTCAATTTAATTCAATTCGATTATTTTTAATCCAGCCAGCCAATTCAGAGCGTAAGATTTACATGCAAACATACATGCATTATTACAAATTTTCTTCTGTAGGGAAAAAGAATCTGATGGTTTTTTGACATACTGCCGCCGCCCGTCCACTCCCACGGTTTTGTAACTTAAGTGTGGGATTTAAAACCGCGTTTTTTCTTCAGACAGACCCGTTACTAAATACTAAATTTCAAATTTACGCATTTACAATAAAATATGGTAATAGATTATACCATAAACTGCCTATCTGGTTAATGTACCTGTACATCATAACTGTCAACCCACACTGTGAACACGTGGTCGAATATAACATTTCCTGACACACTTCTAAGTTAAGGGAGCTTGGGGGTAACAAATCGACGCTTATGTGTCAAAAACATAGGTTATTCTGAGTCGTATTCGACTCTCTAATTTTAAATATTTCTTATAAAAGTTCTAAAACGTCAACTTTTAGCATTTATCATGTCGCTATGTAAATACCTTCTTAGCATACACTGACCGAAAATCAAGTATATAAGTGGCTACTTAAATAAGGAAATTGTTGCAATTCCCCAGTTCCGATTACCTACAGTGAAAGTTGCAACGTAAGTTTTTGTTGATAGTTGAACTCTAATAACCCCGGCCGTTTGTCGAATCGCTTTTGAGAAACGGTTCTTGCCGAATTATCAATTTTGCAATTTCGAATTTGGAACGGGAGTGGTTTCTTCGAAATCTCAACGAGCAGTAAATGAGAAGTAGAACTACTTACAAAATACGTGTTTGTTTTTAATTATCTGTGGCGTTGAAGATTCTGGGTTTTATAACTTAAATTACCTTTATTGTTTTAATTCGGTACCTAAGTATCTTTCAATATTTTAGGTTCCTTTCATTTTAGGTTTAGGATTGAAAGATGATATACGTGATGGTGTTTGAGAATTACAGTTATTCTAATATTTGCCATGCTATTTATAAACTTGGTAACTTTCCTTACGTCATTGTTATGTCTTAACACGAAATTTCCAAAAAAAATTAAAGACGTTTTTATTTTACTGAGTGACAGAGATTTAGATTTAAATAAAACATTACCTACATTTCATGAGAACCTAAAATTCAAATTTTGATTATGTGTGAAAGAATCTTGAATTAAAAATTAAGATAAAGTAAGTAAGTATATGAATGACTAAACTTAATTAACTTAATTACGGCCTATGCCTACAGCCATAAATATCCACTTACAGTATGATCAATAACATAATCCAAATGTGTGACAGGTGTGCCTGGTGTCGGTGAGGGGGGGCAGGACGACGTTGGAGACTCGGGCTCGGACTTGACTTCAGTTTTCACGTCTGGTATGGGAGAGTCGCTTGAACGCCGTCGGTTGCGCCAGGCACTGGCTGGAATCGTCGGGTAGCATTCATCTTCCATGTCTGAAAAAAAAGTAAATATCAGGTGGCCGTTTGTCAATGTCACGTGTCAGTGAAAATGGCGGGTGTTGGAAAAGGGACTGTCGAAACACCTAACCTGCAGATTTTTAACGGCATATTAAAAAATAAAGTCTTGTATCATCTAATACGCGTGGTACTTAATTCGAGACTGTTGATAGAGACTTGCTGTGAGCCTTTCCTACTAAGTACCAACCTAATATAATCAGCCGTCAAATTTTTTTTCTGTTGGTATACCTTCTTTATCACTACAACTGTGTTATAAAGAACTCTTCCCTGTGTGACGAGGAGGTTTACTTTTACTTTCTCTTTGCTATTAGAAGGAAAATAAGTTTCAACTAAAAATGTAGCCATTATACCAATAAAGTTTGAAAGTCGAGCTGAACAGCTACTCTAATTTGGTAATTTGAATTTCTAATCACCAAAAACAGGCATTTATGCGAATACTTACCTACAAAATCCTAACATTTAAAGACTAACAGGATTTGATTTATTAGAATTACTCAACTTTTAATTATGTAAAACAAAAGCTTTCAAAAAGTTTCAATTTTAAAAAGAAACTAACAAAAAAGTAAACATGTTGCCCTAACCTCTTTTGTTTATGTCTAACATTTGTATTGTACCTTCCAAATTCAAAATCTTTTAAGTGCACTTGACTTAAGTATTATAAAGTAGCATGAATTTTATTCCATTACATATTTTAAAGAAAAAAAGGTTTCGCCGAACGCCGGGAAAAAAACCTTTAGCAAACAGGTTACAAGGCTTATTCAACTTGTTTGTGTAAAGATAAAACAAGTAGGTAAGTGATGGAATGGTTTATTGCATACAATTTAATTTATTTATAGCAAAACAAGCCTTTCTCTAAAATGAACTGGAAACCTTTCAAATATTTTTTTAAAAGTTTACAAAATATATATGTTACCAACCGGCAATCTGTTAAATCTGGTATTTTATACAATACCTAGATAATGTATAGAATACCTGAAACATGCAGGTAATGTATGAAATATTATTTATTTTATACTTTGCCAAGGTATTCTATACAATACCGAATGCACAGCCGGTAATATATGATATTTAAAAAAAGGGCACCTCCGCAGCATATCTCTGTAGAAATATAACTAACCTATTATATTTTAAAATGTATCTTTAAGTTGATAAGGAATGAGGTCGAAGTGCGCATCTAGTGGATACCTGCTCAAGTTGGCATATTTGGTAATGAAATGGCAGACTCACTAGCATCAGAAGCTCGGCATAACGGAATCATTCTTAACGTAGATCTCACCCTTTTAGACTACATACCCAATATTAATTTTAATTAAATAGTGAACTTTCTTTAATAATTTCTCAATAACAAGAGGCATATGGTAGGTACGTAACTCTTGTGAATGAACTCCCACGTGTCCCTGGTTGTACTCCCTCAAATTAAATAGAAGAGATCTAGTGTTCTGCTTTAGGATGTGATCATACAATTCCCGCACCGGAAGATGTAGTCGGAACGGTTAGGGCCCCGATTCTGTAATTACCACCATGTTAACATAATGTGCCTTAAATGTGCATTATGTTAACATTTGTTATTTTGTCAGCATTCTGCCAATTCAATGTAAACTTGTATAATGTTAAAAGTTACAGAATTATAGGACCCTAGGTGTGACGACGAGCGTAGTGACAGTTAGAGATAAGAGCAGTTAGAGTGCATATAGGCCACACGTGTGCGAGCCAAGCGACCAAAGTGAGCGGTGTCGCGGCAGCGGCCGGCAAAGCACATCAATCAATATATATAAAACTGTTCCGTTACTGACTGAGTGACTGACAGACAACGAACAGCTGTAACTACTGGGCGTAGAGAGCTAAAATTGGGAACATACATTCTTTAGGGGATGTAGGGGTGCACTAAGGAAGAAATTCCTGAAATTCCCACGGAAACGGGAAATATAGGTTTTTTTAGTTTGTATGAAAAATCTTTATCCTTGAGTGCACCGATGTGAAACTTGGTGTAAAGGTTTTTCAATGTGTGCCTGGTTGTGTTATGAAAGGAATTCCCGAAATTCCCAAGGAAACGGGAAATATATGATGTTTTAGTTTGTATGAAAAAATCCCATCCCTTGAGTGCACGGATGTGATACTTGATATAAAGGTTCCTCAATAAGTGTATGTTTGTATTATGGAAGGAATTCCCGAAATTCCCACGGGAAGGGGTTGGACTTTTTAGTTTGTATGAAAAATCTTATTCCTTGAGTGTACGGATGTGATACTTGGCATGAAGGTTCTTCAAAGAGTGACTGGATGTGCTACGAAAAAAACTCCCAAAATTCCCACGGGTACGGGAAATATATGATTTTTAGTTTGTATGAAAAAAACTTATTCCTTGAGTGCATGGATGTGATACTTGGTATAAAGGTTCTTTCAGTGGGTGCCTGGTTATATAGTTTCTGAAATTTCCACGAGAATGGTAGTTAAGCGCATACGAAGTTGCGGGATGAAGCTAGTAACTAAATAATATTTAAATTAAATTTATCAAATCCACTATCCACGCCTACCCATTTATTTATTTCTTATTTTTATAAGTCATACAATCATATGATTAAGCTGGTTTAATGTTAACAATTGTAAACTTTCCTAGGAGATAAAAAACAAAGTCATATGGATGAAATCTAATCGTACAGCTAGAGACTGTATGACAAAACTCAGTAATTGGTCGCTGTGTAACAGAAGAGCACAGCCTGTGTTCTTCTGTTACACAGCCTACATTACTTTACGTATGAAGTGGATAATAATATTCATTATATTGCATACATTGCCTGAATGCACCAGGTGTTCTATACATTCCCTAGGTATTGTATAGAATAACTGAATTATTACTTGGTTTAAGCGGGACCGAGTGATGTGGAAAACCTTGGGGTAGGCATATTACAAATAGATATGTTTGGTATTTTTACATTATTTTGCAATGATACACATTGAAAAATTGTTTTGAAATTATTTTTTCAGTGCTGTATTTCAGCTTTTATTAAGATGTTCATAGTCTTCTTTTACTCAAATATTGTAGAAAGTTTTTTTGTATAGATGTATTCATAAATATATCCATGATATTTTTTTATATCATGCGCAATAAACAAAGTAAGGTGTCCAACGTGAAACTTTATCAAGCTATCTTTATCAAAGGCATTGTAACATTCATGAAAAACGTAGAGCCTATACAGGCATATGATTATTATTTCGAGCGACTATACGAGATTCTGGGTTTTAAAAAGAATAGACCGTGGTTCTCCATCGCAAACCAATTATCTACAGTTCATACACCGCATATGTAATTATTTGCATTTAAGCAGCACTTTACGCCACGTAACATATTGATCGATTGGAAAAAATAGTTAATTGAGTAATTAAAATGTCTGTGGTTGCGATTACCGTATGGTCGGAAATTGCATACTTAGTGCTTTGCTAAGTCGATGAGAGTAGCATGTGTAGTTGGATGTGTGAATAAATGAAATAGTAAATTAATTATACAACATAAAAAATTTAGCAACTTGTTTCCCTGATTTATAGGTACATATTATAAAGATAACACTAGACTTTTGTTTTTTTTTTATTTGCATTGATTATTTCAAAAATAAGTAGACCGATTTTAAGTCCTTTGAACATTACGGAGCTATAACACTCAGGATTATAGATATATTTTATCGAATTTATGAATAAATTAATACGGAACCAGGAGCAAGTACCTACTGAAGTAATTTATATTTTGCTAACATAATATGAACTTTATGAGGATGGATGTCAATTAGTTTTTCACGCAATATCTACTAAACAGAGGACACTGGGTACAACTGTAGACCGTCTTCTAAATTAAAATTATGATCTATCAGTCATAGGATCTTGAAGTGACCACCACAGAATGTTTTACACTATTTTCTACATTATAGAGTTTACATGAGTTTAAGATACTATGAACGTGGAATTCATGAATGATTACTATATGCTTAAATCTTGGTATTTCAATTGTGCTATTTTTTCTTATTTTATGATTCCCACCTTGGACGGTAATACAGCCAGCACCCATGTGTAAGTTCAGTGAACATCAGAAGACAAATTATTATAATTACATTACAATTACATGATGGTATGTATGTGTGTGATTATAAGTGAGTGTATGTTTGTTTGCGATTTGCGTATGGGTCAGAGAACTTTGAGTATTCAGAATCCACGTACCTACGTCAGTATAGTTACACTCTTAGAGCAGATATATCATGATTTGTCGCACAGCACCCACATAAGTTAGAGCCCACGTTTATCAGGATTAAGTTAATACTGTTACCAATATTTTATAATAAACATAACAATCAAAGCGGAAAGATTTCTTTGAAACTATGTGTGGAATAATATCCTACTTATTCGATTCTTTTATAAACACGTAAAGGCGTACGAGTACAATCCAATGCGTGACAGAATTCGGTCTCAAAATCGAAAACATCGTATTCGAATTATTAACCAGAATACTTTCTCAGCATTATTACGTTCAAGTTTGTCAAAGATCGGGCCGATAATTTATTCTGTTATTACAGATATCAAGTTAATGCGGTCCGTACGGGTATGTCGACCTGCCGCGTTATATTTTGTTGCTTTTACCGAAATCGCCTGCAAATTACAAGCCAGGCCGGTTTTGCTCGACTACCTTTCCTCGCCGCAACCGCTATCTGTTACTGTAACGGTCTTATAGAAAAAGAAAATTAAAGAAATATATGATTTTGTATGCGGTTCATTTTACTTGCAGATTTGTTCCTTTTTTATATACAACACAGTTTTATATTGTTTATTCGTTGTGTTCCGAATTAGTTTCAGTTGAGATTAATGTTGGTTGCCATGGATGGTTGAGTTTCGATACGATTAAACGTCACGGCAATAAAATAAATTAAGACTTACGTAGGTACACTTACGTGCTTAGATAATTGCCACGATAAGATGTGTTATTGAGAGTTTCTGTTACTTTCTAGGCTATTTTCAAGTAAAAATATCTTTGCCTCAATAGCAACTTTGTTGGAAAAGTCGTGAGACGGTCCAACTTAAACTTTCCAGGGGTTTTTGACGTGCTACTGCCTAAGTTCGTTTATATAGTAGGTATATAAACTAGACAAAATGTTGTATAGATACATCATTATAACACATAAAGGTCTTTAAGCGACCCTCTACCAGTAGTTTCAGGAGCATTGTTAATAAAATATTCCTGTGTCGAGCTGGGCCAAATTTAACAGGATATGTTATATCCACAAATTAGAAGGATAGTTACACTATGTTATATCAGAAACCCAACAGGGTCCATGATGTATGTTCTAATACCTTAAATTGTTACACCTGAATTTACAATTGTGGAATGCAATAAAGAATTGAATTGAATTGAAACCATATTATATCCGCCTAACTCTGAATCTACTTGAATGTACTTTCTTGATAAAAGATAGCGCTCCTCAAGACCTGCTATATCTAATGCAAAAATGTGTTCAAATCCAAATGGCACTTTTAGAGATAATCGCGATCAAACAAACAGTTCAACTTTTTTTTAGTATAAATAGGCAGGACCCGGCAAGCCACGACGATTAAACAAAACTCCATTACAAAGTAAGTATGCATATAAGTAATGTTTAATTTTCTATAAGCCGGTAACGGTATTGCAGCATAATTATTAGAGTTGGTAACTAGTAACAAAAAAACACCAATTTAACATAATATTTGCTTTGCTAAATAGGCAAATATGCTGAACCGACCGAGTGAAACAAATATGGCCGCAGCTAGAACAACAGTCAATTATTTTTCAATATTGAGAATTAAAAACCATAGGTATAGGTATCATCATCATCATAACGTCACGCCAGTATCCCTTATGGGGTAGGCAGAACACCAGAGGTTATAAGACCATTTGATGTCACGTTTGACAAATTTAGACGTATTATAAAGATGGAGACAGACTATTGCAGTGACAGGGGGTCAGCCTATCGCCCACAAAAACACCTTTAAAACCTCTGTCCCTTAGGTATAGGTATAGGTATTCAATTCACAAATCACCAATTAATAAACAATCCTAAAATTAACCCGATGAAATGAAACCGATGTGCCAGAGGAACATAGTAACTAATCAATCACTCAATATTGTCGTCAATTTTCATCCAAACGGGTTTAGTAATTGTTGTGAGAACAAATCCGTTTGAGTACGTTTAAATACGATAAAAAGATTTGTTACACTATTTGTTATACTTTTTTTTTTTTTGGGGGTAGGCCTTAGAAACAGTAACAGCACTCATCTTAATTTAAAATCATTTAATTGGATATTTACAATAATTTAGTAATTAATGTTCATATTTTGGTAGTAATAAGCAAGCTTTACCTCTAAGGCAAAAAATCTCCATTCTACACATCTCTATTTTCAACAATTCACATCACTTATATCACCTAGTTAACCTCACTATGGAATCCATCCAAAAAACTGTTGTGGCGATGGCAGATTTATTCAACAATGAGATGTCCCAGTTTAGGAAAGAACTGAACAAGAATTGTTCATCATCTAACCCTGAATCATCCGCACTTGCCCAGGACTTCAACAGGTTCCAGCAATTTATAACTCAAGCAATGGATAATCTTCAAAAGCAGGTGCAGTTTCTGGCAATCGAGCTTGACAAAATACAGATGCACAGCCGGAGAAAATTTGTCCTTCTACATGGCATGGCAGAGCACAAGAATGAAGATGTGGTCTCGGCTGCAGTTAAAGTTATTAGTGAAAACATGAAGGTTGCAGCATTTACTAAAGCCGACATAAAAAACTGTTATAGATTGGGACATTCAGTTCGTCCTGACAGGCCACGTCCAGTTCTGGTCAAGTTTTCAGATTTAGAAATAAAAACTAAAGTGTGGAAAGCCAAGACGACTCTCAAAGGTTCAGGCATTACAGTGTCGGAGTTTTTGACTAAACTTCGCCATGAAACTTTCATTGCTGCTCGTCAAAAATTCGGTGTGACAAGGTGTTGGACCCAGGACGGTTCGTTGTTCGTGCTTGGACCTGATGATGTGCGGCATAGAATCGTGACCATGGTCGACCTCAGTGCAATCCCGAACCCGGAGTCCAGCGAAGCCGATAATGAATCCCCGGCGCAGAAGAAGCCTTCTAAATCTGTAAGGAGTAAGCGTCCAACGCGTAGATAATCTTTGTTCATTTCCTTTTAGTCCCATTATGTATATGTGTAGATATATGTCTTTCTTTATACTTTTCTCTACCTCCGATATTTATTTATTATTTGTTTACGTTTATTACATACATTGATTGACTGACAATTAACTTTTTTCATGTAGTTTTTATGTACAACTTCAATCAATATTGACAATAATCTGATTGCAATATTATTGCCAATCTTATATTACATTTTAAATAATGTTATTTCTTATTAAAGTTTAGTAATTTAGCCGGAGGTAGAGCTTGTTTTATTACTATTTAGTATAATTTTAGTTTTATATCTTAAGAAATTATTTTATCTTATAAGTATTTTAATATTTTATCGAAGCACTATTTATATATTTTGTATTTATGTATAATTCTGATAGCGAAGATGACATACCTTTGTCTTATATTTCATGTTCCTCACCTTCATCACAGAGTACAGGTAGCTACCACAGCATAACTCCTTCTCTAAATATTGCGCTCGACAACCACTTTGCAGATTTTCGTAAAAACTTCAATGTTGTCCATATCAACGCGCAGAGTATTCCAGCTCACTTCCCTGATATGCTGGCAGCTTTCGATAGCAAAGCTATACACGCTATCCTAGTTTCAGAAACTTGGCTTAAGCCATGCCTCTCCTCTACTTCCTATGCACTGCCGGGTTTCTGCCTGATACGCAGTGACCGTCCTAATCGTACTGGTGGTGGTGTGGCCATATATCTTAGAGCACATATTCCTTTTACCGTAGTCAACACATCAACAGCGTCACCGACTAGTGCAGTCGAGCACCTTTTTGTGGAAATTACGCTGTCCCAAACTAAAGTGCTTCTAGGAGTTATGTACAGCCCACCAAAAACTGATTACTTCTCTACTTTGGAGCATGTGTTGGAGGACTTGGTACCTTTATATGGTCACACCATCTTAATGGGCGACTTTAACACGTGTCTTCTGAAAACTGATTCTCGATCCACAAGACTTCGCTCTTTAATTAAGGCAACCAACCTTAACATTGTCCCGTCTAATGCCACACATTATTATCCTCATAGTTCTCCTTCTCTTATTGACTTAGCTATTGTCTCCTCCATAGATCACTTATCCCATTTTGGTCAATTAGACGCGGACGCTTTTTCCTATCACGATCTATTGTTACTTTCGTACAAAGTTCGCCCTCCCAAAGCAAAGCCGAGAACCCTTCTGCGGCGTAATTTTGATGGCATTAACTTAGAAAAACTTCTTGACGATGCTAATCATACCGATTGGTCAGCTGTTATCAATAAGTTATCGGTCAACGACCAAATTGTGACCTTCAATTCACTCCTCACTGACCTGTATGACAGACACGCACCACTACGCCCTGTCAAGATCAAGCATCTTCCTGCTCCTTGGTTGACGGATGACATCAAGAAACTGATGAAAAGAAGAAACCGTGCAAAAGTCAAAATGAAAAAAAATCCAACCGATGAAAACGCATTGGTGTATAAAAATTTGAGGAACCGCTGCAACACGATGTGTAGGGATGCACAACGACGCCATATTCACAAATCAGTCTCAAACGGCGATTCAGCTAAAGTTTGGAAATTTCTCAGAACTCTGGGTATCGGTAAATCTAAGAGTGAAAGTTCTTTTAAAAATGTCGATCTCAACTCATTAAATGGTCATTTCACTTCTTCTAGCTCTTTAGATGCTGATACAAAAATTCACACTCTCAATCACATAACTAGTTTACCGATTCCAAATATTCCATCCTTTTCTATAAGTCAATTTTCGGAATGTGGTGTCAAAAGAACTATGCTCTCTATTGCCTCAAATGCCATTGGCTCAGACTGCATTAGTCGTAAGATGCTCATACCTATCCTGGACATTATCCTTCCTGTTATTACTTGTATCCTGAACAACTGTGTTGTTAGTGGTGTCTTTCCTGATGCATGGAAAGACGCAAACATCACCCCTCTTCCTAAAAAAACCAATCCTTCTTCCTTTTCTGATTATCGCCCTATTGCCATCCTACCTTTCCTTTCCAAAGTACTCGAGGGACTCGTTCATCAACAGCTCATAACTTTCTTACAAGAACATACATTATTGAATCCCCTCCAATCTGGCTTCCGTCCTGGGCATAGTACGACTACTGCACTGCTCAATATCACAGAAGATATTCGTATGGGCATGGAGGAGAAAAAGCTTACTGTTCTAACATTGTTAGATTTCAGTAATGCCTTTAACACAGTAGATTTTGACATCCTCTTGCAAATGCTACGGTCTTTTAACATATCTCCATCGACTATTGACTGGTTTCATTCTTACTTGCATGGCCGCCGGCAACGTATATCCACTGAGACGGAATTCTCTGATTGGTGTGATATTAAAGCCGGTGTGCCACAAGGTGGCGTGTTGTCCCCTCTCCTGTTTTCACTATTCATCAATTCGATTACTCTCCATATATCTTCTTCCTACCATCTGTATGCGGACGATCTCCAAATTTACACACAAAATAGTCTAGAGAATCTGCCAGCCACTATTCTGCAACACAATGCTGACTTAAAACGAATATCGGATTGGAGTAATAACCATGGTCTTACAGTCAACCCTCTTAAGACTCAGTCAATTATAATTGGTAGTAACAACATGATTTCACGTATTAACTGGAACACAGTTCCTCCTGTAGTATTTAACGGTATCTCGATACCATACAGTGAGACTGTGAAAAACTTAGGAGTTATCTTTGACCGCACGTTGTCTTGGAAACCACAAGTCACTGAGTTGAGCAGGAAGATGTTTGCCGCGGTGAATTCGCTCAAGCGTCTTCGTAATTTCCTCCCTACTGCCACTAAAATTATGCTTGCACAATCTCTCTTTCTTCCTATTCTCGACTATGCTGATGCCAGCTATCTAGACCTAACTGAAGAACTTCTTAATAAACTTGAGCGCCTACAAAATCTCTGCATAAGGTTTGTATTTGGATTACGCAAATACGACCATATATCTGATTTCCGCACTAATCTCAAGTGGCTTCCCATTCGCCTTCGCCGGAATACTCACATTCTTTCTCTAGTCTACCGTATTCTGTACGACAAAGCGATACCTGCCTATCTTAAAGACCGTTTAAAATATCGGTACACCAATAACGACTTTAACTTGCGTTCCTCATCAAATTTACTCCTGACGACACCATCGCACACATCCACATTTTTAGCTAAGTCCTTTTTTGTTCGATCGGTGTCGTTATGGAACGAGCTCCCGACTGAGATCCGCTTTGCTCGCACACCGCGCATCTTTAAAAGAATGCTTAAACGTCATTATCAGGTGAAACACTGTCCATCTTAGCTATCTACACAATATAGATATTTATATGATATGTATGGAATATTGTATTTATTTATATAGTATATAGGTATATATGTAAACGTTTATGTAAATATATGTAATTATTCGTATGTAGTTTATTTTACGAGGCGTACACCTCGCCCACGTAAATTTCCTCTAATGCCTGGGTTGCCTGGCAGAAATCGCGCTTCGGCGATAAGGCCGCCCTTTGTATGTTAATTGTAATTGTTATTTCATTTAAACTATGTAACCATGTTGGTGTACAATAAAGAGTTTTATTATTATTATTATATTATTGTTTCTCTCTAAACTAAATGTGTCTGAATTAAATGTCAATAAATAGTAGCTATTCATATACTTGTATGATAATGAAAAAATGTGATATCACATTTTTTCATTTATTTAATAATAATTGAGCATTTTAAATGCAAAAACTTAAAAAAAAAAACATTTTTGAACACGCCTTACTGTTATTGTTGCAATCGCACGCGCAAGTTCACATAGTACTTACAGTGATTTCACTAATCAACAAAGTGGAGAGACAAGGCGCATAAAAACATGACATGCTGAAGGATTTGACACGTAATATTTGACTTTAATTTGTATGATTTGGGAGCGAAACACACCGATCATGTTTTTGATTAATGATAGGTATCTTTGATACCTGATTTGATATATTGAAAGACAAACAAACATCCACCCATCCATCCTCACATACCTTCACGTTTATACTATAGTAGAAAGTAGATTAACTACATTACACGGTGTCCCTTGATCTAATTGTAGAAGTACAATATGCCCTAATTTCTAACAGACAATAGACATGTACACGACAATAATTGACTCATAGGTCGGTAATTACCTTATTTGTATAAATCAAAGTTATCAAATCATCTCAAGGCATGTATTTAATCAGCACGTCTTGGTTGAAAATCTTCTCAGTATAACATTATTGGAGATTCCAAGAATGATAATTGTCACTATTTAAATAGGCTTGAAATGCACGTTTGTTTATTAAAGCATAACTCACGAAGCACTCTGCAAATCAGATAATAAAGGAATATAGATAGATAATAATGTAGGTCAAGTTTCATACAATTGGTATTTAGACTCGACACAGGTTGGATTAGTTTAGTACACGCAAAAGCTAATAAAATTGAGGGATTTTATTAAACATTAGGAATTTCAAGACTACGTCATCTTAGTTTAATAGAACTTAAAACTTGTAGTTGTTCTATGATTGAAAAATATACTTCTTGAGATAAGTGTGCGAACGGGCTGATAATAATACAATTAATTGGTGGCTTGTGAGAGTAATTTTTTAAAAATCTAACACAGTTTTGTGTAAAATCTTTATCAAGTTTATCATATAATTTATCAAGTTTTGAACACTTCGATACAGTCACAGCATTTAATCACAACTGAGACCCGAATGTCGAATCATAGTACAGACAGAGCCAACATACAAACCCATAGGTCTTACCAAAATATTAAAGTGTCGACTGATAACCGAAAGAACTATAGAGTTTTGAAGAACCGCCCATGGGATTTTAACATGTTGATTAAAGAGTTATTAAAACTATCTAGCTGCTATTAGCGCTCCGGCAAATCCCCTTAGGATATTTTTCCTTTACCACGAGTAGTTCAATTTTATCTATCGAAGCGAAAAACAAAATGTTCATACAAGGTGGCGTAAAATTAATCGCTGTTTCAAGTGATGTTCTAATTTTTATATATGACGTAGTACGTCAATCATATTTGTGATTTGTGAAATAGACATCTGCAGAATACAAATAGATTAGCAATCGTGAGCTATAATATAAGAGCTATAATTTAGAAAGTTATGGTGATTAAGAGTAGCAAATTCGCCCGATGTAACCATCCAAGTTCTTCTTTCTTTAGAGCTTCTTTAAGATGTAGATTAATGCGCACAAGCCTCAGAATCATCCCTTAAGGATAATATTCGACTAGCCTGCGACCAGTTCAACCGGAAATCTTGCGGAAATGCGATCAAACTGGCACAAATATCTACACTGCTGTTGCACAAGGCTAATATAATCTTTTAGAAAAATAATTGAAGGATTTTTGGCACTTTTATGAGATAGCTATGAAAAGGATTTAATCATAATTTTGTGTGTATATGCAGGTAGACTGTGTCCAAAATGCACATAGCACAGGTAATGATGGAAAGGAACGATTTTATAAGAAGCCACAGGTGATATACCTATACGTATAAGTCTTTACCCAATTATATCGCAATCCATAAAAGATAAAGGATATTTTTAAAATCTTGATTATTGGTGTATGAATACAAGTATTTTTTCAATAACCTCATTTTAGTTGACAACTTGTTGACCGGCATTTTAAGACTTGATTCCAATATGTTTATCAGCTTATAATTATAATGATGTAAGCAAGCAGTAAATCAACCTTTGTACAAGAATTTTGTAAAATCTTTATTTTTCAGTTTTGCTTACGTAACCCAATTATAACTTACGAAATACCTTATGGGTTGCTGAGTAGGTAGGTCAGTTAAAATTTAGCGAATAATCGTAAGCGTCTGTTATTTAGGTCTACATTCAGCTTGTCTGTTGTTCTTGTGAATATTATTTTAAATCTTGCAAAAAAGAGATCTTGGGTATTTTCTTCAGGCCTCCATCGCCCAGTAAGGGGTTCTTTACTTGCTGCCAAGTAAATTTATTGCGAAAAATAGTGGTATACTTCAAAAGGCAGTCAAGGCACACGGGCTCAGGAAAGAACTGACTCTTCATAAAATATTATCATTATCGGAATAAATCACCGCCAGAGCGGTAATGTTTGGCGGAAGATTTTAAATGAAGGGTGGTCGCTAGCCAGTCGTATCTTGACAGGATCCTACCGACAAGCAGGAGTCACTGGGATTAGTCGCCTTTTACGACACGCTTATCCAGGGGCTACTCTAAGCCGACCCTACAAGCCTGTGTACCGTAAGGTTTGTGTGCACCTTGTAGTTTGTAAATATAGAGTTTATAAGCGCAAACCAACCTTACGGCAAATGACAAAAAATGTCGTCGACCTTACAACCAAAAAACTGCAGACCTTAGAGCATCGTCGTAAGGTTGCGTGTTTAACCGTGTACTACAGGATACATTTTGGTGAGTGCGCCAGTGCTCTGTTTGAACAAATTGAACCCTCACCCTTTTACCATCGGACTACTAGACGCAGAAAGAACTTCCATCCGTATGTGGTAGATATTCCGAAAAGTCGAACTAAGCGCTTTGACAGTTCCTTTTTGATACGGGTCAAGGTTTGGAATGAACTGCCTGCGTCTATTTTCCCTGACCAGTATAGTCCTAGTACTTTTAAGCGTCGAGTGCATAGGTTTCACGTGGATGGACGTGTACCACCTTAGTCTTCATGTTAACATCAGGTGGCATGGAAGACAAACGTCCTATCCATAATTTATAAAAAAAAATGTAAGAATTTCAATCGAAAGATAAAAAATGACGTTTGCTAGCTCACATAAAATCCATCTTCTTGATACAAAGGCCTTAGTGTAGTATCGACAAAGTGGCTGTAGATTCCGTAGGAGTAGACATAAGTAAAGTGACTTAAAATAAAACATACCATCAACTTTGCTATGCGGGGACGGAGGTGCGGAGTCATCTGAGTGTAGACTGTACGAGTGCTCGGTCTTGATCGGCACGGCTCCGAGGGCTGCGTCTGTCATTAGTCTGTCATGTAGGATCACGCCGGACTTGGAGTCGCGTTCGATCAGCCAGTCGCCCATGTCGGAGTCCTCGTCCAGGACGTCCTGCATCTCCTGTGAAGAAGGAAAGAGATGTTGTTAGTTATAATCTATTTGACTCTCCGTGGCGCAGAGGTCTAAGACTTCGCAAATCGTAAGGTTGAAGAGTTGCGGGTCTGATTCCCGTACCTACGAAACAAAAATAGTTCCGTGTCCGGGTGTTTATCTATACGTGCATTTATATTCTAGGTCCTTAGTTCGCTACATGGTATCCCATATCACAAGCTTTGCTTAATTTGGGGCCATGTACTTAGTTGGTTTGATTGTTTGGGATTTTTTTTATTCTCCCCTGCAATGCAGTAGTAGTAGCCGCGAAAGGTCGGCCAAGGATAGCCTTACTGCAGCTCGATGACTAATCCGAACGACTGCTAGGTGGTACAAGCCTGGTTAGGGTCCACCCTTCATATAGTATATGAAGGGTGTATGTAATATATAGGAATATGTTCCGGTAATGTTTTATGTAGAGCAGGTTCCTTCCTTGATCTGTGTTATCTCTATGACCTCATGTCACTTACTACCTGGCGAGATTGAGGATAAACGTCGCTTTAGACGTCGTTAAAGAAATATTTACACACTCAAGTATGGTATTTTTTTACCATCATATCCGATCTTCAATTAGCGCCAGTGACTAAAGAAAGATGATGCATTAAATTGTATAATATGTTAACATCAATTACTATTAGGTGTGATGTTAAACTCTCGTCAAAAAAATTAATAAAGCGGGGCTGTAAATCGTGGTCCACTACTGAGGTCGGTGGAGTAGGTAAGAACCCGTTTCAAATAGCCTTCATTGGGCTAGTTGGCTGGTATATGCCTTCCAGGGGAATACTCCAGATGTGCCCTTACCTACCGTGTCTGACTGTCCAGTTTCAATACCGTCACAATATCTAATTTCAACCAGTATCTCAACTAGGCATAGAGTTGTGTTAAGGATAAAATGAATTGTTATTATAATTTTAACCAATCGGCAACAAAAAATAATTGAATTTTTTATACTTCAAACCGGGCAGTGGTCATTCACTACTGTTTGTAAACATATTCAAAATAACAAATTCCAATGCGTAAGAGAGCAGTCTCTAAAAAATATAGAGGTCGTTAGCCCGGCGTCGCGGGCGCAGCCATCACCTTGGCCTCGTGTCTAGGTGGAGCCAGCGAGCGAATAACTCGTGGAGTACTCAAATTGTTAATTTATGAATATGAGGTCGTTAAACTGACTCTGAACCCACCAAATGAATAGTGCCATATGGACATCAAAAAACCCAATGGTAATGTAGACGCTAGGCTTCAGTTGGAGTTCGCCTAAGTTCGTGTCATTGTAAATACAGAGTGTTCCATGACTGAAACGCAACTAGTTTTCATGGCGATTAAAATAGGAATAATTTTTGCCCAGACTTACTAGAAGAGCTTATTTAATCTTACTAGCAGTAAAACAAACTTTATACTACTAGCCATCGACTTTAAAAATGCAAAAAAAATTAAAATCGGAAAGTAGGTGTTCAGACAGCAGTTAATTACGTTTGTATGGTAGTGTCAGTTTTGGAGCAACACTAACAATCTTTATTAAATCGAGAGGCGGGCAAAAATAAACCGCTGAATTATTGAGTTCGATCAATTCGGCTGTGTTATAGTTTAACTCGAGAGATGTGTCTTCATTTGATGAGCATTTGGAAGAATTATCCAACTCGGCACTTCTATTTGTTTTTATTTATTTTTATTCTGTTTCTTTGAGAAGATGCTACTATCTGTTTCTCATAAGAAACAGAAAGTATAAAATTTCTCACACCTAGGATACCTTAGACTTAATACATATCGTAATATGCATACGGGATCAGTAAGTATTTACGCGGGTGAAATCGCGGGCCACATTTGAAATTAAGCATAATTATTTTATTTGTAATATTTCTTTATGTTATAGGTAAGTACATGCATGTTAGTATACCCACGCAATGTTTAAAAGTATTTACTAACGATACCGTGTTTACTTCGAATAGCCTTCGATTTAGCTGTAGATAAAGGTTATCACATACCTAATAGGCAAACAGAAAAATAAGTTTTAACTGTAATCACAAGTACAAGTGACGCGAACCTACAATAGAAACAGTAGTTATTCGCAGGGCAGGGTAATGTAACTGTTACAATATTATCGTAACAGTTACGATAATATTGTGACTAAAAATTGGTGAAACCCTGTTGCTCCAAATCATCATCACACCTCTGCGTAATGAGCTCACTGCAGGGCTATGAGTCTCTCCTCTGGGTGACGAGGAGGTATAGGCCGTAATCCACCAAGCTGGCCCACTGCTGCTGGGTGGTGGATGAATAGCCCTACGGCCACTGGAAAAGCGTGTCGTTAAGGGCGAATGGCTGCCCCTTGGTGGTAAGACTACACTAACAACCACCCTTTATGTAAAATCTGCCGCCAAATATCACTGCCGACAATATTTTATGAATAGCCACGTCTTTCCTAAACCCGTTTGCTGTCATCTTCGACCTCATCTTCACTTACCATCAGGTGAGATTGAGGTCAAACGCGGGTTTAGTCAGCGATAGAAAAAACCCAGTTGCTTTTTTTTACAAACACAAGAAGTATTCCAAAATATTCCTTTCTTAGAAATTATATTTCTAATACAATCGATATTTGACCAACACTTTAGCACGATGTTAAATTCGAGTGAATGAACCACCATGGTCAGTCATTCGCCAAACTCGGTCGGCGACCCCACACTAAATTCCTCTCACCTAACAAGCCATACATAGTCAAATTATATTGGGCTTGATATCCACGGACTAAGAAAAGTTTTATTACACGGCTTGGGTAGTAAAGTAACTTTAGCGATTGCAAAATGCTATGATTTTAATGATTTAGACTTAGTGCATCCTCACAATCATATCAAAAAAGCCTTAAAATTTTATACTTATATAAAAAGCTAAAGAGTTTGAAGACACGCAAAAAGAAACTTAGTAACAGCTGGATTTAAAAATATTTTTAAATTTTATTGTTACGCGATTCGCACACTGTGTCGCACAACGCAGCGTAGCGCGTGAATGCATGTTCTAAAGTTGCTTGTATGACTATTTGTATAGAAAAACCGCAGAGTTCATCATACTGAAATAAAACGCCCGTTCATGCGGATCACGCACCTAATCGCGGAGAATCACGCACCTGACGCACCTACGGACGTAGCCGCAACGCAAGGCATGGCACACCAAGCCCCGTAGTGCTATGCGTTATTTTGGAAAGAACTGAATGTTTGTCGAAACACAACAACGCAACTATGAGCGTGAGATCTGCGCTATCGCAAATACGCGATGAGGTACGTCAATGCGGGTTAAATTTGATTTGGGTAAAACCGATCGAAGCTGCTGTTTTATATTTGAGCCCATAAAGATATTATAAACCTATATGTGTTAGAAAACGCAAAAAGCCAATACAAATAGAACGCAAGATAAAACTATTTTATTCAAACATGGTGTTGGATCCAATGACCGTATAATATCTGTCCAAGACTGATCAAGTTAAATGGAGTATATAAGTAATGATATCTATCATTTTGTATGACTGTAAGTGCCACAGCAGCTGTAGTTTAATTTAACTGATTGCGTCACTCCTAAGATCAGTTCTTCTAATTCAATTAACTTAGCTGCTGTTATAGTTAAGAGACTATGCAAGTTTATAGAAAGTGTTTATAGTAGCGGCCTTCTTGGTGGCAGAGGTCTGTTAACGCTGAAAGTAACGCTGCCTGGTTAAAAGTCACGGTATGGATTACTGATAAGAGCGAATATTTTTGTTTCAACACAGATTGGCTGGGAGCAAATGTTGAATGTTGGAATGTTTAAGTGTTTAAGTATAGGTACATCTTTTTGCCCTTGTAGGGTCAGTAGCTCTACCGTCCCTAAATAAAACTAATCCGTGAGACCTCTGCTTGGTGGTAGGTTCCCGTCAAGGTCCGCCTGACTAGCGAGCAACCTTTATATAACATCTGCCGTCAAATATTACTGCTCTTGAGGTCAAACTCGGATGCAATCATGCACAGTAAAAAAATTATAATCAATAAATTTAATTTAACTTTTCATACGATTTTAATTTTATTTATCCTTCGTCTAATTTCCATTTCAGTACTTCTTAATGATACTTAATTCGATATGGATAAAGTTGAATAAATGTAACGAATATTTATTAATATTTTGAAGAGAAAAAGATCCAATTGTGTATATTTGTGTATAATTGTGTATATTTGATCCAAAGTGTATATTTAGTACACACTATTATTGCTTTTCAAACCAAACTCTCCAGTCATGGGTCTGCTGTAAGAAATTTCGTAAGAGATAAGCTGTACCTTTGTACTTATTTTTATTCATTGTCTCTTAATTGTAATTCTATCTCAACTGTGTGTACATAAATTGTTAAATAAATAAATAAATGTGAAAGCAACACACATGAGACGGGTAATTGATAAATTATGCATAGTAGACCATTTACTTTAATGGTGTGGACTATTTTTAACTGATTTTTTTATCAAACTCTTCGTACGTCGTCAACCAATTGTCAGTACGTAGGTACATACTATACTTAGTATAATACATACCTACTTCATATAATAACTCTAACGCCTTTTAAAAAACAGGTAGCAAGAGCGACTATGTCAGTGACACACACTTGGTGAATGGATCCAAAATATTCAGAAAGATCCACCGGTGGGGTAGCGTCCAAATATCAGCGTTTCGGGAAAATATGTTCCGCACCAGTTCCATCTCAAGCCCCGCATTTTCGACACTTACGTTCAGGTGAAATAAAGCTTGTCTAACGGGTGCAATGAACCATATTTTGCTTACCTACATTGCATCATCAGTTCATCACAACTCCCTGTAATGAGCGCACTGCAGGGCTATGAGTCTCTCCTCTGGGTGACAATGAGGTTTAGGTTGAAGTGCAGACATGCAATGTAGGTTACTTAAATTGCATGTCTTCAGTAAAATATTCATGATATTAATATTTTTTACATTTTTCAAGTAAAAAAGAACAATAAGTATGGTCGTCATGTTGTTCTGGAAAATACAGGTTACGGGAAAATAAATACAAAACAGGAAATAGATTAATCATCAGATTCATATACTTATCATTAATATGAAGGTAATCAATGAAAAAACAATAATTTACATAGATAATAAGCAATGTATATTATTTATGCCGTATAAAGCATATTTGTATCAATTTAATAAAAACCGTACGTTATAATAAGTTTATCTGATATAATAAACCATCGATCTGATAATTAAAAAAGAATATTTGCGTATCATTGTAGGATTAATAAGGATAATCTATTTATGTATTTATATTCTAGGTTCCCCCTAGTTCGCTACATGGTATCCCATAACACAAGCTATGCTTACTTTGGTGCCATGTAGTTGGTGTGATTGTCTGGGGATTTTATTTATTTTATTAATTTATGGATAAACAATTTTCATTGAGTCTTTAAGCAAAAACCGGGTGTAACTTGAAATGTTGCATGGTTTATTTTATGTATTTTATTTATTTAAAATATTTCCTTTATACAAATTATTTTCTCAGTTTCCTGGCCCCCATGTCACAGGCACTGTTTAAATTGTTCGATCTTAAAATTTCGCACACAAACTATGCATAACTCACCAAAGGTTATATTTTTTCTATACATTTTTTGTAACATTATATAAAAAATAGTGATTATTATGATAGGAATTAATGCCCATTACTGGATTTCGATATGAAATCTCATCCTAATGAAGTAGGAACGTAAAATCTAAACTGCAATGTCGCATAGCAAGCCAAAATCTGGACTTTACTCTCTTTAAACATTATTTATCTTGTATTCAAAGTAGAGATTTCTTCTCAAAATTCACTCTACATAAACATTACCAAACTTATCGAAGTGATGCATCTTCTAAAACACCGCTGACATATTTCGGCATCATTTTGAAAGGTTTATATGTAAATAAATGCAAGCGAATGCCTTCACGCCTAGTCGTGTGTTTTGGCATTAACTACCCGAAGCTCGTGACTTGGCTTACGAAGTGTAGTGAAATCATGACACAATCCCGCAAGTGATGAGCAGCTTAGGAATGAAGACGACGCAAGCGCAAGAGTTTCGTAAACTCATAAATGGAGCCTAGAAGTTATAACGCAAATTATCTGTTCTAGAATTTGTTGACAAAATAAATGCATTTTAAAGATGTCTACTGAAAAGACCCTTGAAATATGAATAATTGCTTTTTAGACAACACAACATATTTCGTTGATAGTAATAAAACTTTAGTTTTGGTGTTAGAGGGCCCGGATTCATGAGTGTTGTATTTATTTAGGAATTTATCAACATGAGAACACATAAACTAATCAACTACAGATTACCTAGAAAAAATACATACATACATACATAACTTCACGCCTGTATCCCTAATGGGGTAGGCAGAACACCAGAGGCTATAAAAACCATCTGATGTCACGTTTGACAAATTTGGAGGTATTATTATGATGGAGAGAGACTATAGCAGTGACAGGGGGTCAGCCCGTCGCCCGAAAAATCGCCAATAAATCCTCCGTCCCTTAACTGACTTTTACAGGTTGCCCGGGAAGAGAAGCAGCTGGCACATTCTATGTTTTTCTTTCGCTCCCAGTCCAGCATGGAAGCAACGTTAATTTAATCAGTATCGAACATAAGAACTGGATACATAAAATGATCCCATTTTTGTCCTCAAATAATATCACTAACTCTGTTGTCCTAAATAAAACCATCAGCAACTTGTGTTATCAGACCATACAGCGGTACTTGACAACCTGATAGACGACTATACACAACTCAAAGTCCATCAAAAAGTTATAAAAGCTGAATCCACTAAGAATTGAACCCACTACTAAAGAACTGAACCAAATAGCGGTACAGAGGCCTTAATTCTGAATTTTCACGCTGAAAATTTGCCTGTGAATCAAAAACTGCTTAACTAAACTTAGGTACCGCGTAAGTAAACCTACGAACCAGTACAATAACTGCGGCCGTTTGTTTAATTCTAAAGATGAGTCAAATCTGGCGATGAAATCACTATAGTAATTCTTATAACGAACGATATAACGATGAAACAATCTCCGCTTCGTACACTAACTGTTTTAATGATAATATCAACACATCGTTCATTGTCGTGATTCGTGAGTGAACTAAAAATTCAATCCGAAACAATTGTCAGTTTATCTCTTTCTAACAATGGAATTGAATTGTTAGTAGAGTAGGATACACTGATTTATTGTCTAATGAAAGAATTGAAACGGAGTCTTATCAAATTGAAGCAACGCCGAATTTTCATTTTGAGTGACGAAGCAATGTACGTATTCGGTTCACTGATTGTAGGTCAAATTCGGTTTTTTTATGTAGATATCATTATTTTCATAAAAATATACCATCTTACATAATGACTCTATAGTGAACAGATACTCGAACAAATATTTTTAACCCGCGTTACTCCCCAATTTTACCTGAATTTAAATGACGATGATGATTCAATATAAAGATAACACGGAGGAAATTAGCTCTGCATCAAATATTGGCCGAACACATAATCGCCTGAGCGATGATATTTGGCGACTGAAGGGGTGATCGCCATTAGCTTTATTTTAGTATTCTCACTCACACATTATATTAATTAAAAAGCCATTCTCAAAAAGTGGAATTAATAAAACTTTCTCAAGTGAGTCACCACTACACCGAGGCTATCTCAAAATGCAAGAAATTTTAAAACATTCTTCAGACAATCTTGAGATATTTATTCTATACAGATTAATGGCTTACATTAAACGAATATCCTTGTTTAAAAAAATGTGCAATTTCTGAGGCAATTCAATTATTATCGAGTTACTCGTATTTTCAATTCGTACTTTTTACGTTGCCGATATATGATTAATGTGCATTTCAAAATTTTCAGATGCAAAAGTTCACATATTATATTTCCTTTACAAGCTACTTTACTTTGAATGTGGTTCATTGCTTTTACTTTTACTAAATAACTGAGAAGAGATTCGCTAGATAAGATGTCATAGAAGAATTTGCTACAATAAATGCTAGATTTCTATAAATGTCTATCTTCGGTCTTTGACTTAAAATAACTAGCCCAATTAGCGTTACTCCGACATAATCCGGAGAATGATAGAATGATTTGAATGATAGAATCTAGTTGTCAGATTAGGTCCAAATAGAAATCCAATGAAAGAAAAGCAATATGGAGACTTTTAAAATCAAATAGAACAAATCACTGCGAAGAGATAGACAAAAATGAAGACCTTAGTGCCTATAAGTAGTAAGTAATTAATAACTAGAGAGTCACCTTTTGAAGACGAACTTTAGAATTACGATAAGAATGTGCAATGTCAAATATTCTCACGTGAGTTATTACGAAAGCGTCTTCTGTGTTGATACTGAAGTAAAATCCATTAAATTTAATAAAGCTACATTCGCAAAGTTTCATTGCGCCCAATTAGGTAATTTCAACACTTATAGGCTATAAATTTAAATTTTAAATGTAAAATAACACCGACATTATCTATATGCTTGTCAAGCACATGTGATCTCCGATTGTAAATGTCGAAATGACTCAAACTGTAATTGTCAAGTACCAAGACCAGTTCGATCAGTCTATTTCACGGAGCGAAGTGAATGTCATGAAATATCGGGGTCTAAGTATTGGGAGCATTTTTTGTGGGTACTACTTTCACCCGCTCGGGCGCATCCGGCTTGGCTTGGCTTGGCTGTAGCAAGCTTCTATCGAACTGGGATCAGGGGCTTTATTCACTGACTTTTACGTTAATTAAACATCATCCATGACAACCGTATATTTATTAATGTTGTCTTAAGTTTTCGCGATTCATACTATTAAATAAAACACTTTTTAACCGGATTTATCGCGTATATCTACATTTTATAAATCCCGTATATTTATTATTTAAATGAAAAGGTACTAGGCAAGAGTGAAGATGACACAATAAACGTGTGTAGGCAAAATGGGTTAGAATGTCGAACATCACTCTAAGTACCTAAAAATAATAATCAATAAACCTATTCTTATAGCAGTATCCATAGTAAAACTTTCTGATAATAATAATTGCTGAAATCCAATTACATAAAGAAATTCCAAGTATACGAAACATAACAGACATGCACTGATTTAGAGGCATGCACAAAAAGGAGCACAATAGACAGAAAACGTGAATATTGATCACTGTTTAATATTTGAATATTTATCGTGAAATAAAAGCTTAAATTAGCAATAAATTCAGGTTAACCGATGGTCAAAGTTGAGTATAATTGCAATGTTGCCACCTACTTCTGATTCCTAACTAGACGGGATTTGTGCTGACTGGTTTAATTAAGAATGTATTATCAATACATTTTAAACATCATAAGTGAAATATTTCATTAAAAAAATACACACTTTGCGCAAGCGAGTATAAAGTAGAATAACAGATGTGTGTAGGTACTGTGCATAGCAGTCATAATCTTTAGTTGCATAAACCATCAAAATATTTTAGTGTCTGTCTAAACGAAATGGACACTAATAGTTTTGTATTGAAAGTATAGTTTTTTTTAACTAAAGGATAACCATAAATAAATGCAACAAACCAGTGTATTTCTTAAATAAAATGTATTAAAACATACTAAACCAATAAACTCCTACAAAGTACATGTTCTATTTACACGATGTCACAGCGTATTCCTCAAAACTATACTCACCTGCTACATTAAATATTTTACATATTCATACCAAACTCACCGAAGACTTACACAATAGTTCATGATGTTACAGCAATGTGTGAAATAGGCCACTAACTGTAATGCCTGTGGGAACAATTTGCAGAAACACTAAAACGGAACGCAATGCCTAGTTTACTGCAGCGTAACGACACTTCCACCGTAACATACACTTTGATCTATTAACGTACGTAGGTTCGCGTAATCGCGAGTAGATAAGCAAGAAACCATTTATAAGACCTAGATTTCACAGCAATGAAAAGACTCTACAACTAGTAACATAATATTTTATATGTGTAACCTCATTTTTGTCACAGACCCGCGAATTATTGTCGTTTTTTTAAGACAATAATGGTTCAAAAAACTGGATAATAATATCTGTTCGTTTGCTGTCTGTTACAATTACAAAGTGAAAAAGGTATCTCCTCATTTAATTATAATATTATGTTTGTTAACTAATACATACATTAATGACCAGTTTCAATAACTTACCAAAAAGTAAAGGTAAAGATAGAAACTTTTACTTTTTGGCAAGTTTTTGAAACTGGCCATTTACTATCTCGAGCTGAAGTGACAGATTTGATACAATAGTACTTTTTACTGTTTATTGATAAGTTATTGAAACCAGCTATTTATCTATCAAACCTTAACGTCATGATGAATAGCATTCACTACGAAGGCCGATTCCTGTCGGGTTATGTTTCTTGAAATTAGTGAAACGGCGTAAAAAAGGTCTTCCACTAATTAAAAGATTTACAAAACACTACTGTCTTCTTTTAACTCGTTCATACTTTCAAAGTGGACGCAATTCTATGAAATGTACTGTTGTAAGGCCAATCGAGGCGGGATGAATGAGTCTTGGCTATCAAGGGGTCAGGCAATAAGCAGGCAAATAATTTTTAGCAGTAACAGGTTAGTACTAGAATTCAAATAAAAATACGAACACCAGATCCAACTGTTGTCTATCTACCAAGCAAGTAGCATGTTGAGTAGTTGCTAAAATTGTTATATTCTTTAAATTGGAGTTCATTAAATTACGACCATATCCATCTCACGGTAAGTGCTATCCTAAGCCGAAGATATCAGTGATCTGTCACCCTTATCTTTAGTCTGAATTCCGTTGTTCCTCTACATTTTTTATGTACTACTTTAGCTGTTCCTTGTCCATGACCAAAACACAAAAGGTAACATGATGCTTAAATAAGAGGCGAGCAACAAAATCTGAATTAAAAAACTGCACAAGTTTAATCTTACCTTACTACACGATGAAAAAAAAAACAAATAAAGGTTTTTTTTCAATATTATGATAACTTTTATACAGGGTGTTTGGTACACAGTTGGCCAAATTGAAATGGGATGTGGTGGGCCTATTCTAAACATATTTGCTTTGATTACTACTAGCCTATTTCTTATAGTGTAGTAAATATGATAGTTTTTCATAATTACCTATCAAAAAAAAAAACAAATTTTCACCTTCTTATCTAAATTACTTTTTTTCTTCTGTATCTTCTCAAAATAAATTTTATTCGGGTTTCAGATATAGCTTTATTACTAAATTCGAGAAAAAAAAGTTATGCGGCAACAAAGTCTCGAGGGCGAGGCAAAATTATATCAGATATATTTTTTTATATTGCAATATAAAAAAAAAAAAAAACGATTTTAAAATACTTTAAAAAACTTCTTCGGTTTATCCCATTTCTAATGATATGCTACACATCATTACCAATCATCAAAAATCGAGACTTCTTTTAAAGTACTCCGATAACTTCGAATTCTTAATAATGCATCATCGAGATAAAATGTACTTCATTGATGTTTTTATTCTAGATAAAATGTACCACAATGATACAATATTGTTATCTTCCTTTGCCTACAATTAAATCAAGGAAACAAAAAAAAAACTATTTACTATTATAACTATTATTATATTTACTAAACTATAAGAAATAGGCTAGTAGTACTCAAAGCAAGTATGTTCAGAATAGGCCCGCCCACCTACCTCCCATTTCAATTTGGCCAACTGTGTACAAAACACCCTGTATACAGTAGAACTCCAATTATCCGAATTAATGGGGACCGGGGCCCATTCGGATAATCAAATATTCGGATAATCGGATTTTTTTTTTAAAATTGCCATTGGAGAGAATAAAAGCTACGTTTTGATATTGCACAATTTTTTTATTGAATTAAATGAAAGAAACATGAAATTTTCACATGTTTTAAATATTAAATATAAATAAAATGTACTTATGTACAAGTTTACAAATAAAAATCATTGTTTTTTAAACATCTCCGTTAATGTAAGCTGTTTTGCGGTCTTCAACCGTTTTCGGGCAGCCAGGTCACGCATTCGCTTGACGGTGAGCAGTTGCAAGTGGTCACACAAGGGCTGACGCTCCATCCACTTCAAAGCAGTCTCGAGGTCAGTCTCGAATTTTTTTTGATTCGGATAATCGGCGATTCGGATAGTCGGAGTTCGGATAATTGGAGTTCTACTGTATACAGGGTGTTTTGTACACAGTTGGCCAAATTGAAATGGGAGGTAGGTGGGCGGGCCTATTCTGAACATACTTGCTTTGAGTACTACTAGCCTATTTCTTATAGTTTAGTAAATATAATAATAGTTATAATAGTAAATAGTTTTTTTTTTGTTTCCTTGATTTAATTGTAGGCAAAGGAAGATAACAATATTGTATCATTGTGGTACATTTTATCTAGAATAAAAACATCAATGAAGTACATTTTATCTCGATGATGCATTATTAAGAATTCGAAGTTATCGGAGTACTTTAAAAGAAGTCTCGATTTTTGATGATTGGTAATGATGTGTAGCATATCATTAGAAATGGGATAAACCGAAGAAGTTTTTTAAAGTATTTTAAAATCGTTTTTTTTTTTTTTTTATATTGCAATATAAAAAAAAAAAAACGATTTTAAAATACTTTAAAAAACTTCTTCTTATTTTATTGGGTTTTATTGGCATTTTGGTTTAATGATTCTGACGGGGAGTGACGTCATTGTGCGTCTAGACAATTTCGCTGCTTACTGTATAGAGATAATGCCAAGAGATTTTCCACCCTATTTGGTTGTGGGAAGGTTCACAGATTTTCCGGTGTTTGTCTTTTTTGTACTGCGTAGGACTTACCGCCTACTCTGTAATTTTCACTTACATTTCCCTAGATGTGACCTTTACCCAATTGTGTTTTGCTCCGTATAAAAGAGGAAGCCTATTGGATACACATTTTCCTTTATTTAATAGAGGGTTGTTAGGAGTTATTATTTGTGTTTATTTGTTTATTCACCTATTTTTAACGTAATTTTAAGATTTCACGATTCATTGTATTTGATAAAAGGGGTTTTTAACGGTGTTTTGTTACGGCTCTGTTCAAGTGGCCAAGGTTCCTGTGAAGACATCGAAAGATCGATTGAAGTATGAATTATAATTACCTACACGCGAAAAAATAATGAAAAATAATAAGATCCCCTGATAATCACACCAACTACATGGCTTCAAAGAAACCAAAGCTCGTGTTATGAGATACCATGTAGCGAACTAGAGGGAACTTAGAATATAAAAAGGCACATAAAAAATATATAGATAAACACCCAGAACATTTTTTTTCTTTTTCCGCGCGGGAAACGAACCCGCGACCTCGATACGATTCGCGTAGTACGGACTAGACCACTGTAAAACAGAGACCTAGACCTAGTTAAAATGACTTTTTTAATAGTAAAAATTCAAGTTTAGATTTAGATCGGTCCTTGTCAGTTCATAGTGCACGTAGCTGACGTAATTCCAGAATGTTAATCGGATTTGTGTTCCATATGATTCCGAGTCGCATGTCTAGGCTAGATGTTAACAGTGTGTCACTAGGTTATTCATTGTAGAGAAACAATTATCTTTTATATGTACAGTAGAACTCCAATTATCCGAATTAATGGGGACCGGGGCCCATTCGGATAATCAAATATTCGGATAATCGGATTTTTTTTTTTAAATTGCCATTGGAGAGAATAAAAGCTACGTTTTGATATTGCACAATTTTTTTATTGAATTAAATGAAAGAAACATGAAATTTTCACATGTTTTAAATATTAAATATAAATAAAATGTACTTATGTACAAGTTTACAAATAAAAATCATTGTTTTTTAAACATCTCCGTTAATGTAAGCTGTTTTGCGGTCTTCAACCGTTTTCGGGCAGCCAGGTCACGCATTCGCTTGACGGTGAGCAGTTGCAAGTGGTCACACTCGGGCTGACGCTCCATCCACTTCAAAGCAGTCTCGAGGTCAGTCTCGAATTTTTTTTGATTCGGATAATCGGCGATTCGGATAGTCGGAGTTCGGATAATTGGAGTTCTACTGTACATATAAAAGATAATTGTTTCTCTACAATGAATAACCTAGTGACACACTGTTAACATCTAGCCTAGACATGCGACTCGGAATCATATGGAACACAAATCCGATTAACATTCTGGAATTACGTCAGCTACGTGCACTATGAACTGACAAGGACCGATCTAAATCTAAACTTGAATTTTTACTATTAAAAAAGTCATTTTAACTAGGTCTAGGTCTCTGTTTTACAGTGGTCTAGTCCGTACTACGCGAATCGTATCGAGGTCGCGGGTTCGTTTCCCGCGCGGAAAAAGAAAAAAAAATGTTCTGGGTGTTTATCTATATATTTTTTATGTGCCTTTTTATATTCTAAGTTCCCTCTAGTTCGCTACATGGTATCTCATAACACGAGCTTTGGTTTCTTTGAGGCCATGTAGTTGGTGTGATTATCAGGGGATCTTATTATTTTTCATTATTTTTTCGCGTGTAGGTAATTATAATTCATACTTCAATCGATCTTTCGATGTCTTCACAGGAACCTTGGCCACTTGAACAGAGCCGTAACAAAACACCGTTAAAAACCCCTTTTATCAAATACAATGAATCGTGAAATCTTAAAATTACGTTAAAAATAGGTGAATAAACAAATAAACACAAATAATAACTCCTAACAACCCTCTATTAAATAAAGGAAAATGTGTATCCAATAGGCTTCCTCTTTTATACGGAGCAAAACACAATTGGGTAAAGGTCACATCTAGGGAAATGTAAGTGAAAATTACAGAGTAGGCGGTAAGTCCTACGCAGTACAAATAAGACAAACACCGGAAAATCTGTGAACCTTCCCACAACCAAATAGGGTGGAAAATCTCTTGGCATTATCTCTATACAGTAAGCAGCGAAATTGTCTAGACGCACAATGACGTCACTCCCCGTCAGAATCATTTAACCAAAATGCCAATAAAACCCAATAAAATATGATAAGATAAAGGCGTTATGGATATAAAATTAAAATGTCAAGCCTTCAATGTCGTAAAGCCGCTTCAGGATATCGATTTGAAAAAATGTTTAATTATTCAGGCGGGAGAAATTGTTGTTTTAGGTCAAACTCATAACTGGAACTGTACTAAGTTATTATGTAGGTCATAATAGTCGGATGTGAACCTAAAGTAACGAGAACCTTTATATGCAAAAAAAGGTAGAAAGGTGCAATTTTATGCAGAACTTTTTTAAAATTACACATGCCGCTCTTATTCTCTGCCATAGAAAACATAATTTAATCTTAAAATTCTGTAGGTAAATAAGAATGTTGATATTGTCCGTGGATGCAACAGCAATGGACAGCAATGCAATATTTCGCTGAGAGTATCTTGTATGACATTGAAATAGTTGACATTTTGATAATTTAAAACGCATTTGAAATTAGAAGCCAGAACGCATTTTTGTATTTGAAAGGATACGAAGGCCACGATGCATAGGTAGGAAATCAAATCTATGCAGACAAAACCAGACCGGTCGTTTTGGAAGTCCTTGGGATATGTGCTTGTCCGACAGCTTTTCACCAGACATGGTGATGATGCTGACAATATTGAATGTCAACTCAATAACTTCACTATTGCGAGACTGATGTCTTTTTTGTAAATGACCTTCTCAAATGATGCATTCTTACTTAATATTACATTACATTTTCTTACGTTATATCTTATCAAAAATATATTTTCATTGGTACTCTATAAAGATTATTCAAAGGGGCTTAATAAACACCTTCATGAAGTAGGTCAGACGAGTAATTTTCGGAAAAACAACATCAATTAAATCAGCACCCCGGCTACGCGGCTACACCATTATTAAAAACATAAAACATGGCCGTTTCATAAAGCACCCTACTGCTTTATAATGCTGTCATTTTCAGTTAGTTGTGTGTAAAAAATATGTATCATACTTAACACATAAGGTACAAAGTATATTGTCCTAAATTGCAAGTTTCATTATATTATGTAACGGAAGTTTTTAATTTGACTTCATCGCTTAAAATTTTGACGATAAAGACACGACGGTATAATTTATTTTTATCCGGTTAAAAACATATGTTATTCAACACATAGAGAAGATTCCATTACTGTATAGAACAACAAAATTTCTGATTTTATTTATAACCTTAAAACGGCTTAACATTACATTACACTATATTCGTGACATTTATGTTTCGTAATTTTTTCCGCTACAAGCAATTTTCCATCGCTGCGCTTTTCTGATAAAGGACACATAAATATTGTTGCAAATACTCTCATGAACAAATTGAACTTGACATCGCTTAAACAAAAACAATCATGAGCAATGTTACAAAGAACTGTTGAAAGAACAAAAATACTTAGCTTATCGAAAAAGGAAATAATTTTCAAATAATATTGTATTTCTGTACAGAAGACCTTCATGCCTAAGCATAGAAGCAAATATAAAACTGTCGAGGTAGTAAATTGGTCATAATTTAATGCAGAAAAGTCAACGTTTACGAAATGACAGCTGTAACGAGCTCCTGAGTGTAAAATTATTTTTTAATGTCACTTGAGTACTGTCGCGCCGAAAAACGTTATTCTCGGAATGATAAAAATATATCTTTTTATTTAAAAGTTTACACTTTTACATGAAGTTAACATTACAAACCGCACTATAATAAACTTTCTTAATTTATCTAACTTAAGTGTAGATAAATATTATTAAGTAATCAATATAAAATTAAACTTAGAAACCTTTACGAAGAACTAAATTACAGTTTTTTTATCATAACTATTAACTACATTCTTAACATTTCAATTAATTTTACGTAATATTCTAGCAATTTGTAGGTACTGCATAGCTATGGTAATCACAATTTATTAAAAACATATTTTAAATTTAATCGTAACAATAAAATGTTGCTTTTACAATTTTTTACCTAATTTTGCTAAAAACGTTCTACTTACTAATTAATCATATTTATACAATCAAGAACTAAAGTACTAAAAAACTTAACTCCACATAGGTACCCAAGTGACATACATAGGTCATAATATCAACTTTACAGACGATAAAGTACTAAATTGTAAGAAATTTACCAACCAATACCCTTTTCTATAAAGTGAATTTATAAACTTCGTACGTCATAGAACGTTTTATATCATGTACGCATTTGGTGGCGTCAGCGTCAGTTCTTAGGGTTGCTTGTTGCGACGCCTCCGCGGATTTCTTGTCATTTCCAGGGTTCCGTGCCCAAATGATAAAATGGGTCCGAGTTCCTAGTCCGCTTTTGAAGGGAACGCAACATAGATAGGCCCTAAGAAACCGCTGCTGTCCGCTGTCACCAGATTTTATCTCATTAAGCCGCTATGGACAGTTAAAAATAACATGAACAAAAATAACACTTAAATAATAACATAAACAAATAAACACTAGTACGATTTAATAAAGAAGATTAAATAATTGTTAAATCGCAATTTTATTTAAATAGTTTAACATATTACCTTTGTATCTTTTTTTTAATGTCAACCCTTTCACCCATATTCATATTATATGAATATGGGTGAAATCCATATACATATTTCACTTTAGACATACGAATGGTAATGGTATCTTAGTTGTCCACTACGGAACCCTTCGTTCGCAAATCCGACTCGCCCTTCACCAGTTTTTCACAATTTTCCGTAACAGTGCACGCTGGCCGCCTGCGCCACGGATAACTGTGCTGGCGACAGATTGGATTCTGTCGCCGTCGCCTTTACGCTGCGTAATTTGTGGCTTGAACGCTTCGCCTTTTCTATTACGGGTTCGTATTTCTAAACCGTTGGTTGGTTGCTAGTTTGGTTGACAAATTGACAGTAATTTTTCGTAGGATTAGTAATTTAGTAGTTATTTTTAGCATTTGTTTGTATACTACATCATAAGATATTTTTATGGACATTCCTCGTCAAAAGTAAATGATAATTTAGATTATGAATCATAACTACCGGAACATAATATTGCCTGAACGAAGCCTTTTATATGTTGACTTTATAAAGAGCTGGTCGTTGCAGAGAACCTTCAAACCGTATGGCTAGCAACCAACATCATTAAGTCGTCGCTAAATGTCATCATGGGTTCGTTCAAGTCAATCTTACTTAACTCAAAATGGCTCGGCTTAAGTTACAGGTTTATATTGCAGGGCGAAATGTTTAGTATAATAAAGTTTTAGAGATTACATATCATTATCATTTCATATATTCAATACGTAGAGAATGCGATAAAACACTAAATTAGATGTGCCGCCATCTATTAAGAATTTAAATATATACAACCTTAAAGAACCATAATTAATGGCTTACGATGCGAAATCATATCATATCAACGACAGTTTCTATGTTTTTATTAAAAATGATTAACTAATACCAAAAACAGACCAAATCTTGTTATGAGATTTTGTTCGAGTTAATTCCACTAGTACAACCAACTCGCACTGTATCGTATTACTAAACAATGTTTAGTAGATCACCCAATTAACTGCGGTACCTGTGTTTCGTAATAGGATTGCAGTGTTAATGACATTAACAACAATGTTTATTGATATAATAATGAGTTCGTTTGTTTAAACTTTTTAAAAACCGGCAAAATTTTTAGTTATTTCGGAATCAAGTTTGGAATGAATATTGCACCTTCATTTTGATATATTTTATCTTTACTTTAAGAATTTCTTTTAAAATTTAATTAAAACAAGAATTTTTACAATAAAAATAAACTAATGGTTTACCTACCTCCACACCTCATATAAGTACGAAACGCGTATCTCAAACACTACCTAGTACATTCTTAAATCTAAAATCATATCAAACTGTTGCTGAGTATTAAGATCGCATATTATCAGCAACAAGAGAATATCACACGTGTCTTTATCTATAAAGCAACAAAAGAATATCATCCAAAAGTACAATAAATGACATAATTCCTAGTAAATTGTCAACGACACGAAGATAAGACGTCTCTTAACAGGAAGGAAGCTCTCTTATCAGCGGAAACTGATCTGTAACGCTATTGTTATAAGTACTGGTTTACAGCTTAGATTTCCTCCGTATTTCGGGAAAATATAGTTTTTTATTTAAAAAGCTAGTTTGCAGTACTCGGGTCCGCTTGGCTGTTGCTGTCTTTACAGTTGAAGTATGCCATTCTAAACTTTATTGTAAACTAGTTGTTGCGCGCGGTTTTATCCGCGCATCTTTGATTCCCGCGAAAATTTCAAGAAAAAGTAGCCTATGAGCTATTTCAGATTGTACTCTATGACTATGCCAAATATAATTAAAAGCCGTTGGGCCGTTTTGCCGTGATTGAGGGACAAATATCCGTACATTCAAGCATTCGCATTTATAATATTAGCAAGAAGTAAGATAAGAAGTAAGATGGATAAGACATTACTTTCAGCAAGGAACATTTGCATACTACTTACTCTATAAGAAAGTAAAAAAAAAATGAGGCAACCAATTTCCTTTTGGTAAAGAAAACTGACAATTGAAATTAAAGATGGCTATAGTAGTTGTCAGATTGATCTGCAAGCGAAACTAATCTTTATCACCTATGAATCTGTAAGCGGAAATCAACTTAAGGGTGACATATCACTTTTTTGGTCCGATGTAGGCCGCAGATCAAGCGTTACAAAACTGTCAAATTTCCCCAGCCAATTTTTAACTTAATGTCGAAGACAAAGAGTTCATCAATTAAAATTTTTTACAGGTTTCCAATGTACTTCTGTAAAAATTAGTAAGTATATTCACCGATTTTGTTGACACAAACCGTGATATCTCGGCTAGTAGGTAATGTATCGTGATGTTTAATTTCCTTATTATATAGCTAGTCTCAACAATCGTTCCAACTTGTCTCATCTAGGTTTGTGCATAAATGTACAATGAAATGAAAAGTTGTGAAAACATAACCACTATTAACATCACTGCCACTTACCACTGATTGTCATTGTACACGACCTATTTATTTTATTTTGTTAGGGTGAATGGATTCTTCATTGTTTTTAAAGATCCGATCTGTCACCACAGAATATAATGGTGCATACAGATTGCTGTAATGGAACTTGTAATGTAACATTCTGCGCACTTCATACACGTCCAAATACGCATTACATTACTAGCAATTACAATTTACAATTAAATTACAATACAAGTTACATTACTAGCAATCTGTAGGTACGCACCATAATGGTGAATCAGAGAAAACCACTGCTGTTCCTAAATAAAATAAAAGACTTGCATTTGAAAGTGTTTCTTTTATTCTGTTTGAGTTTTGTTAGAGTTTGATCATCACTGATTAAGTAGACCACTTTCTGGATGGTTATTTTTGTTTATAAATTACAAAGTCATCATAAGACTTAATCTATATTAATATCATCGTCCATTATGTTCCGCCAGATTACAAATAAGATAACACAATTTTTTTGTTTCTATTAATCATTTAAATTTGGAGTACCTAAAATTCAACCAATCACTGGTCTAGTTTGAGTTATAAAATGTATTTTATCAAGGAGACTGAAGACAATAATATTTATTCAGATTATGATTCAATGCCATGACCTTCGCATTTTGAATTCGATTATAAGCCATAATAAACTGAATCAATGTGGATACTTTTTTCCTTATTTGTTTATTTGTTTTACGTGTTTACGACTATAACGGACAGGATCTTGTCAACATTTGATTTCGTTGTCAAAATAAGTTATTGAAATCAAACTTTCTGAACACAAATAAATCAAATCAACTTTAGCTAAACGGCAACCAAATAGTAACAAGTAATTCAAGAAGGGTAATCTTAGGCCTATAAAAAGTGCGGGACTTGTCCCGAATTATTTTTATTACTTATCTTATTTATAGTAATATTAAAAGCTCGAACTTTTTTAAAAGAGGTTATATTCTGAAAGAAGGGAGTAATATTGGTGGTAATCAGAGGCCATCATATTTTTTTGTTGAGTTAATGTGTCGTTCGTAATTGTTATTTTCATTGATTTTTAAGTGACTGTGAAGTATTTGGATGTGTTTCAGTATTACCTATTTTAAAAGGCCATCGTACAAAGAAACATTGGTGCAGAAAATTTAAAAGACTTCAATTCGATTCAATTATTGTAGTTTTGGCAACCAGCTGTCGACACTAAGCCACTAGCTATTGAAGGACTTTGTTACCTAAAAAAAATCCAGGCCGAATGCCCAAAAGCATTGGAAGGAATGGAGAAAAGAGGTAAAAAGGAGAAATTGGAAAAAGTGGGAATAGAATTGAGCCTCTTTAAAACCGAATAAGAGTTAAAAAACGTATAAACTATTAATGGTGCTAATACTTAATTATCATTTACATTCGATTTTAAATGCAGAATAAATAAAATTTGGAATTCTTTCATTATGTCTAAACGAAACACGTTTTGGCACTCCCTAATGAACGGTAAATATCAATAGGCATCAACGCACTATAACAGTAAAAAAAATATCATAGTAACGACTTTCATCTGCCAAGCTATCTTAAAGCTGACCCTAGATCATTTAGAAAGGTCAGCTTACGTCCGATGACTACGATTTCGTCCGGCAGAAACGATCTTAATGGCTATCTAAGAATGCGAATCAGCAATGAGGTTTTTTGATAGCCATATCGAATTCTCTTAAAGAAATTAATCAAATATATACTCGATAGTATTAGTATTTCAATGAGTAGGAAAATTATGCATTGGTATCGTGGCTTATTTAAGTTAATGGGTTGTCGCCCCTAATCTTTAACTGCGTCCTAAACTTTGTTTCTTAATTAAATAACGAGCTGTAGTAACTGCTTGGGTGCAATGTTGATTTAAGGCTTAGCATATTGTTTTTTTTGCAGTTTAACACTTCGAATAGATATTTTCACCGACTTCATTGACAAAAACCCTGAATCGTAGGAATTAAAAATTATAAAAAAATAAATTAAAAATTAAATTAGTAGATTAGTAGAACCATACTTAATTACATTCGATCTACTAAAACAACCATCGATACAGCATAAAATTTGTAACCGACCTATTTTTGTATATTATTTATATCGCAAAGCAAATTAAGTGAAGGTACTTTTATAAAGAACAAAATAAACCAACAATATGTCACAGGTATAGTTTCTTTTCTAGTGATTCAGTTTGAAATCATTTGAACATGGAATGTTACGTATTCAATTAAGGGAACATAGTTGGCATATTTGCATTCTAGCTTTGAATGGCTAAGAACAAGGCGTGAGAAAACAAATACATTGCATTCTTTCATGCGCTCCCATTAAATACATGTCAAATAGAGCCATCAACGGAATAGCTAATGTGGATAGTCAGCGATGATATCGTCGGAATTCATGCTTTCTTAATACTGAATGAAGGAGTTATTAAACTTGAAAAGTCAAGTTCAATTGAATGATCTTTTAAAACTTACAGTTTGCAGTACAGTTATAAAAGTTTGTTTTAATTTGTCAAATAATCTAGTTATAGTGTCGGACTTAGAGGGCTTTAGAAAAGAAACTAATTATGAATCACTCCAGTTCTTTTTATTTTCTTAAACCGTTACGAGTAAACACAGCGCGCTATAGACAACTGACCTTATCAAACTAGGTTTTTGGCTTTCCTTTCAATTTACTAAATTTCAATAAAATTAAAAAGTACTAGTAATTTAATATACGTAATATTCAGATATTACTTAACAATCGCAAATTAATTTCCCATAACAAGACCAGTATGTAAATACTCAAGAAACTTTGGTCAAAAACAGACCATTTTTGACAGAAAAGAGGCAAGAAGGTTAATTGGCATAATTCAACAACTCAACATTTAAATTAATTACAGAGTTTCAGAATAAAGTAAATACTAAAGTCCGTAATACGATTAAATATCCAAGTTAATTAAGGGCATTTAAGAATACTTTTTAGGATACGCATGCACATGAGAAATGGACGTTACTTTTACCTAACTTATTTACTTATTTTTGTTAAAGTTGATCAACTACACAGATAACAACAAGTTGAGATAGATTCGACAATAAATTCTCCTAATCTTAAGACTTTGGAGTGTAGGTTCTTATGTTTGACGAAAGACAGGCTTAAAGCCCAGCTAGACTGTTGGAAACAAAACATCAAACCAAGGTGACCTTGCTAGGTTACAACGTGTTTACAACAGTGAAGACGGCTGTTGATAACCAAATTACATGACCTTGGCGGGTTGTAAACGGTGGTGTTTAGAAACACAGACATACATCTACATATACAACGCAAGTGCCACGATTTGTATTGGAACCAAGCGTGCCGACTTTTTAAGACCTATTGTGACGTCACAGCTGATATTTATTACTGGGAAATACAAAAAGATTCAGAGGCACCAATGCCGTCGATGAAATCGAATATTAAGAACGATATTGATATTGTGGACTCGATTTTCTAACAGACATAAATACACGCGGATTAAATCTAGAAGCGACCAACCTTGACGTTTGTTCGGGGTTCGGACACGCAAAGAACATGCATTTGCGTTATCCATGTAGATGTATGTCTGTGTTTAGGACAGTGTGTACGCTTGTTATTGTATATTTTACTTTGTAACTATAACTATAAATGACTCGAGTTTTGTAGCTTTTTAGCCTGCGCTTCAACCTTTATCCTCAACTGTATACAAAACTGCCATCGCGAGTTGTTGCCAACGCGAGAGATCAAAGCGCACTGACGATTTGGGGCGTGGCCTAGTGTGACCTTGGCTTGTGTTCTTGTTTGTCTCCTTGTTGGCAACCACCGTTTGTAACAGTGTGGATGATTCGGAATTGGTTGTCAACAACTTAACCTTCCTTAACCTTGGTTGGAAGCATTGGTTTTCAACGTGTTTTCAACAGTCTGGCGGCCCCTTTAAGGGAAAGCAACGTCGAATTAAGGCCAATAGGTCGTACGGCAAATTTTGCTACCGATGTATTTATTCCAAAAAAGTAGTAGAAATTTATACAAAATCAGGTATTTATATAAAACTATTGTGAATTTTTAAACAGCATAAAACTTTAATTTGCTGCCTATTTTTCAAGACAATTTGTACTAGTCAAATTCCGAATAACAAAAGCTATTTTGCAAATATTTCGGATAGTATTATATACTCAGCAATTAAATTGGAATTCCCACACAAAATCCGATTGCGATAAATGATTATGATCCGCTATCTTGCTCCGTGTGACAGTAGTCATATCTTTCTTTCTCCGTCTTCGTCGGTATGTATGTCCAACGGGATCTGAATAGCGCCATCTCTAGCTGCGCCCGCGCGTCAATTGTTATGCTATTCACGCAGTCGAAGCTATCACGTTATTTTCTTAACTAAGACAATTTGATAACATACACTATTCCCAATATCTATACAAATTATGAAAAGTAAAGTTTGAAAGTTAGTAGGTATGTAGGGGGTAAACTTTGAAATAACATATCCGATTTATACAATTCTTTCATAAATATTTAGAATGGAAGTTCAAATTCAGCCAGCTTTGTTTGCTTATTTTAAATTAAGTAAAATCAAATCTACTGGACTGTTTTTTTATATTCTTTCATCAATTGAAAACTACTAGGAGTTTAATAAATTAAGAAATTCTCACAAAATCAGGAGATACGCGGATGAAACCGAGAAATTGCGAGTTTTATTGAATTATACATAGAAGCAGCAATTACAAGAGAAACTATTTCAATATACTGAACTAACTGTTCATAATCGATATATTAGCATTTCTTCGAATAAAGGTTAGGAAATCTTAGTCATTCATACCAAAATGTTATGTAGATACGTTGACTCACGCCCACGCCTGTCACTGTACTTACCTGTGGAGAAAATAACAACAATGTTAGTCAGCGGAAATGGTACAGATTTAATTTTAATTGTTAACATTTCAGAACACTTTTCTTAATAACACAATAGCTAAGAATATTTTTCTAGATAGTCAAGGTTAGTAAATGTCCTTTTCTCTATATTGCATATACGGAATTTACTGTTCTTTTTATTTATAACTATTTAGTTTTAAGCATGATAATATTGCAGTTATTGTGCCAACTAAAAGTAGAACACACTAAAGAGTTAATTCATTAAATAATTCATCTGATCAACCGATTCTTTTAAAGCACCTTCTAACTTATTTAACTTTAAAAAAGAAATTTACATATCTATTTCAGTACCTGTTTTAACCTTGATTTTGATTTGACATACAATAGTGATATATCTTTGCGATTCTTTATTATGTAAACTGAAAGTAAAATTTCTCACAACACAGTAAGAGTCTGTTTTAATTGCTCTATCTTACCTACCTAAATATGTATAACTATGTTTTTTAGTTAAGAATACCAGCAAATGAACATTAAATCCACCAGAAGGTAAATGACATTCCAGCCTAGAGAAGGCTTAATAATTGACTGCTCACCCAGCTCTAACATTAAAGTGCTATATGCACTAACATTAAAGTGCATATAACTTTACGTTTAATCAGAAATTTTAATAAAAACAGGTTAAATAATCTATTGAATAAAAATCAAAGGTCTAGTACGCTTCAGCGACTCAACTAAAAACATTTTTTACAGCAACTTCTATAAATCACCGAATTAGATATGCTACGCTGAGTCGTGAATGATTGCACAAAACGGCATCAACTTTCACTCGGCCATTGTAAAAGGATAATAATATGTAGTCGCTTTCGACGCCCGCGCCGGATAAACGATAGGACTTTTTATCATTCAATACAAAAGATAAAAGTTAAGTGATTAAACAACGCAATAGTCTCAAATTCTTTGCACGAACTAAATTAGCAAAAATTAAGGATGTTGTTTGTGTAGATAACTAAATTTGCGCGCGAAATAATCGTTCTGTTAAAAACAAAGAATTACTTTTAAAAGTACAATTTAAAACACCTGTGTTCGTTAAAGTTTGTTTTGAACTCTTATCTATAAAATAAGATTAGATTAGATTGGATAAGTTATAGTTTAATTGATATCGTGTTTCGATTTCATGCTATTAACTTTATAGGATACAATCTATCCCTTCAAAATGCTGAAACGATTTGTAGACTTCATAGGCATTAAATATGTAATAAAACAACTATTTACGAAAGCCACGGTTCAATAAATAGTTGTTTTAACCTTAGCTCTCATGTGTGCAAAATCGTAGGTAATTCCGGCAAACCACACTGCCGTAAAAAAGGCACAATATCCATCTATCTACAAAAAAAAACTCTGTTAATATATAGGATTAATGATGTTTCAATTGCACTCAGCCTCCAATTATACTTAAACATGGATGTGAGAACTAACAAGCCAAAAGAAATGACACGGTTATCACGAAGCAGTTTGCGAAACCATATATCGCGCGTTGTATGTACATGTACACTCATACGACGCAAATCGGTAGTTGTCCGGCATTTAAACCTAAGTAAATAATGCTGCAATGTGGATAGATGATTAACAGAGAATCCTTGATCTGAGATGTTTAAACGTATGTATGAGCGTTGTCATGATAAACAAGATCCATATTTCATATTTGTATGAGAAAATCTTTGATAAATTGAAATCCACCATTACTCTACCACTACAATGTTAGACCCATGTCACAAATAATAGTCTACTTGCATGCTAAATTCCAATCGAATTCAAGAAGCATTTTTTTGCTTAGATATTGAAACCCACTTTAACTCTACCAGACACTGTTAAGGATATGTCACAATCATAGAATGGTCTACCTGTATGCGTCAAATTAAATTCAAAAAGTATTTTTTTCTAGTGACCAACATATAAACAAACAAACTTAGAGAAGCTACATACACTTTTCCAATCATTGACCAAATTAGTGCAAGATTTTTAAAAAACGTAGGCAAATATTCGACCGATTAAAAAAATAATTTGTTAATTCAATTGAAGATATTGGACCAAGAAAGCAATAAGTCAATCAGGTTATCTTGCAAATAAATCGAGTTGTGATTAATCAATATTTAAGATTAATTGGCGTAGTTGTTAAGAAGAAACGTCAGAGAAGTGATAATAGTTTATAGCGGCACAAGTTCAAACTTTAGTTTATAAAGGGTGGGTTCGAAGAAAAGATAAGTAAATAGAAATTCAAAAAAGTTTTATTCATCTTAGGAATTTTACAAAACACTTGATGAAGTCAGTCATCACATACTTCGGCTTTAACTAGTTGTTGACAGTTGTTAAATAAGATATTACAGTAGACCAAGAGACAAAAAAAGCCGGCGGAATGAAACTCTTGGTACTCCTTTTCAGTCAGAATTATCAAATTAGTATAGTAGATGCAATGAGCTATGGATGGACAATACGAACATGACAAACTGGGACCAGAGTATTTGAACAAGAATGGAATAAAATAGTCATAGATCATTAGCAATACACAGGATATTTCAATAGTTTGTTCAATAGATAGGCTCACTATGTCCTTACGTTCCTTAAATTTTAAAGTTTTATTTAACATTATTAAGGAGCCACCATGTATTGCTGTCTTTCTATTGAACGAACTAGCAACTTGGTGCTGAGCAAAATTTTAAGCAAATTGGTGTTCTAATAAAAAATATTCATCTGCTCTTTTTAAGGCATTTTTCATGACATCCTGTAACATTTCAGGCTGAATTTCTTAAATTTCGTGACGAAGTTGTTGAATTGTTTGGGGCTTCATATAATTTTTTTGATTTAAAAAACCCCATAAGAAAAAGTCTGGTGCTGTTGAATCCGTAGGTCTGGCTGGCCATGCTAAATCGCCAGTTTGCGAAATCAGTCTTCGTGGAAAAACATCATTCAATCATTGAATTGTTGAACGGGATGTATGTGCTGTTTCCAATCATAACGAAAAAAATCTAAATACCAAATAGACTTATGAAAACCGAAGAACCTAGCGGGACTTTTGCCCTACCCTGTATTTGGGTTAATTTTAGAAGTCAAGGTTAGTGTGTTAAATATTAAAAAGTTTGATAGCACATGAAATAGCACGTGAGGCGGTAAGACAGAGCTCCTAACAAAATAAACTGAGAAGTGACCTCAATCTTTACCTGGCAAGTAAAAATAAGGTCGAAGATCACATCACACGTCTTAAGGAATTTTGATTTAATATTTGATTCTCATGTAGCCTCTATTTGATAAGGAACCACCATTGAGGTATTATTACTAGTACATAGTGACGCAATGGGAACCAAATATAATGATGATATAATAATGATCCAAAGAAGCGTCTTTCCTCCAAAAAATTGCGAACTACTTCTCTTAAACTATTCAATACGTTAATAAAAACTATATAGTAAAATAATAATAATACTAAGAAGATACATCCCGGGATTAAACGTAGGTATAATAAAAACATAAAAGTAATTTTAAAATGAAAACATTTGTACATGTACAACCTAAGAAAGAAAAGGCAGTAACAAAATACAGAATGTAAAGGCCAACAGTTTAATATCAAGAATAATTAATCCTATCCACTCAAGTAAACCAACCCTTAAAACATAAAGAAAATACGATTCTTTGCTCCCGGCTTATATTTGCATGAGATGATACTGTTAAAAGATTGTGTTAAAGGCCTATATGTATACGGCTGGTTGAACGCGTTACATAGTCATCGTTTTAATATGAATGAATTAATACTGTTGACCGTTACTTACATGATTGTTCGCTTACCTTTCTAATTAATTAGTATAATAGGTACCTGCCTTCTGTAAAGTTAAATAACTAACATATTATAAACAAATAACTTACAAGACGTATGTATGTTTGTTGTTAATTTGATTAAAGCCTATAAATACCTAAAATATAGAGCTTTAAATTGTCATGATTAATCATAATTTTAAGAAATAAATAAAATAAGTCTTTAACCGCGTCACGGTAATAGTACTTAAAGATAATATTATCGTGACCGCGCTCTATCGCGTTTTATTTTCGACGTTCTGTCAGTTTTTCGAACACCATGATCACTTTATCCTATAAAAATATTTCCTTCTACAAATCGGAAATAAGTAACACTCTCACTGTTATTGGATCAAGGATCAAGACCACTTCGCCTACTTTCCGTTCAAAACAAGTAGTATACACAGTTAATAGTTAAGGTACTCGAAGGTGAACCAGAAGTATCCAGCGCTGGGCAGGGCACCGGTATAAAGCAACCTTGACAGGGCGCTGCCTTAAATTATCTTTACCAGGTTTAACTTGTGCTTAATAGTTTGTGCTTTCAAGTTCATTGTTTACTAGTTATTTGAATTCTATAAAGAACTAAGTTTTTTCCATTCCATGCCTATGAAATACAATAGGTACCTACCTATATTTGTAGGAAACTGGCTGTTTCGGTTTTGCCCGCGCAATTTTGAATCCAATAGGATAATCGGGATAAAAAGTACCCTATGTGCTATTCCAACTGTATACTATAACCATGCCAAATTTCATCCAAATCCGTTGAGCCGTTATGCCGTGATTGAGGAACAAACATCCAAACTTTTACATTTATAATATTAGTAAGATACAAATCCTGTTAATCTACATAGCTACTTTTTTTGGTCTGATTAAACTTGCAATTGAGCAAATCTTATCTCGTGGTACAGAAGGCAGCAGATCAAGCTTTACAATTCTGTCATAAAATTTTAATTGAATCTGAACTATATACCCTCGACATTAAGTTAAAAATTGGTTGGAGAAATTTGACAGATTTGTAACGCTTGATGTGCTGCCTTCTCTACCTAAATAACAATGAGGTGAAAGATGAAAGCACATGGCTTAAGAAAGGAACTGTCTCTTTAGCTTAGGGTTCAGGATTGCGTTCACCCAGAAGAAGTCTTACCATTTAGCTCGTACATATTAGCTTTTTATAAACGACCGTAATACCTTTAGGAGATTTGTATGTGGGAAAGAACTATTGTGGTTTGGAGCAACAGCCCCCGATTTATTAAAAACCCGCAGACCCTCAATGAACTACTATAACAAGAAATCATCGAATGTGCTGTGAAATAACATATAAAATGTGATTACGTATTAACTAACACAGAAATCAGTCGGCTACTACAATTTTAATGTCAATGAGGCAGTGCAAACTGCAAACATCATTGCATATTTTATTAGCAAAGAAATTGCAGGTTTCATGTTTATTAAAGTTAAAGAATTTTTAACTTTGTTTGCTTGGAAAAGAATAAAAACTCTCCATAAAGTCATTCTCGTTTTAAAAGGTCACTAGAAACTTTTCTTTTCTGACGGTTTAAATTATTTTAATACGGTTTTAGAATTCCGTATGCAGTTAGTACGTACATAAAGAATGTTATGGTGACATATCAACAGACGATTTTTAGATTGTGCTGCTTCAAATGTCTCAAAATATCTCTTCAAATGTTGCACAAAAATTAAACATAATGCTGGTATTAAAATTACATAGAAATGACTAGAAATGATAGGTATTTGAAGAGCTTCAGCAAAATTGCTAAAATATATTTTTAATTAGTTATTTACGCATCACGGTACATAAATATTTAAATACAGTATAATTTCCTAGTAACGGTGTGCGAGTGGGAGTTTATCACTTGACTAGTTTTTTCCGTACCAAGTTAAATGAAAATAATTTTAAATTAATATTTGCAAAAGTATTTCGATATTAAGCAGAGATTCTAGCAGGAAATTTGACACGATAGTCGACCAAAAGTATACTTGCATTGCAGAGATTTCTACTTTTTAAGGTACTTCTATTGAAACGGCTTCTTTACAAATATTTGCATGATTCTTTGACATTTTAAGATACGTGTGTCATTTCGCTCGTAGACAAGTTGTCAAACCGGATTTATCAACACGTTAACATGTTAGTATCAACGTTTAATAAACTAGTAAATTGAAGGAGAATTTTCTTTAGTTCGAGTTTAAATATGTTTTCAAACGTTTCATTTACTTCAAGCTTAGCTGCTAGTAAGTAACGTTATTCAATGAAAAGATCAAACGCATGAACTCCATAGCTACTTGATAAAATGGGGTCCACTCTTCATATAACGATTGCTGTCAAATATCATCGTTAGTAAATTCTAATAGGTAATTGTCACTTACATAAGGTGCGATTGAATCCAAATTCGAATACTTTTCGTAGTTAGATGAAGGCAAAGCCATGGAAGGGCCACATAAACTAACTCTCTACGATCTTATATAGAAAGAAATAAAAAATAAAAACTATCAAGAAATAAATAAAGCTTGAGCAACATCAGAGAGTGGACCAGAAATACAGACGAAGCTTCAGAAAACTGACGGCCAACCTTCACAAATTGAAAAGGCATGAGAAAAAGATTTTTACAAACTTATTCTTAATAAACACAATCAGAAATTTGTATTAAATGTCAAGTTGGCCTCACGACAAGTTGGCAAATTAAATGACTTAATCATGCAAATTATTGTCTGTTTAAATGTTAGGTATTATCATAGAAATAAGATTCTGCTAAAATGCTGGATGCATTGCATGCAGCGTCGTTTTTTTATGGGCGACTAATCCAATGTTTGACCAACACCCTTGATGGTTAGTGACAATAAAGTTAAATAAACAATAAAATAAATGAAAATTTCAAAAGCAAGAAGCTCGTCCTAAAATGTAGTTAAATCAAAACCGTTTGTAAATAAACACTGAGCTAGTGCTTAGATCAAGCAAGATAGATCTTTAAATGAAATCTTTCCAAAAAGAGGTGTGTGATTAAATAATGACGAGTACCTATTTGCAAGATTAAAAAGCCATGCATAAGCTTAAGTATATTATGTCACTGCCCCATAACCGGTTCTATGGCTTCTTGTACACACGGCTACTTACTTTTGTCAAACGGTTTATAGCAACAAAAAGTTATTTAAATTTCTGATTGCATACCTAGTTTCTTGCCAATTAATCTTACTTATATTATAAATCTAAAAGTTTGGATGTATAGATGTATGGATGTTTGTTCCCTAGTTGCCGAAGAACGGCTCAACGGATTTGAATGAAATTCGGCATAGTTATAGTGTACAGCCTGGAATAGCTCATAGGCTACTTTATATCCCGAATCCCGATATATCCGCGGGATACGAAATTGCGCGGGTAAGACCGCGCGAAACAGCTAGAAGCTTTATAAATTAAATTCATTAAAAGCCATTATAATATGTGCCACGAAGCTAATTTAATTGTAAAATCTTGAGATTGGTAAGAATCGATAAATCGGTGCTGACTAGGTATATCGCAAACAAAATCAAAATCTTGGCTAAAATTATGTGATACACATTATTATACGTATTTTTTAAATAAGTGATTAGATCTCACCTGCGTTTGATCTCAGTCACACTTGATAGTGAGTGAAAATGAGTTCGAAGATGTCAGCACACGGTATCTATGTAGTTAAAGTTGTATCGTATTTAACTTTTTAAATTTTTGTAACATCGTGTTCGTTGCTGACTGTCCGTATAACTAACAATATCTTGAGCCTTTGAGTGAGTTATGGTATGTGAAAATGTTTACGATGAAGCAGATGTCGTCGCTCGCTTCAAAGTCAAGGTCGAATACAAATATTACAAAGTCTTGGTAAAGAACAAAACAGAATCGTGTTTGCGGATTTATAAAGTTTTCTATTTAGGAACGGTCTGCAAAAAACTTTGTATAAGAGAGTGGGCGTGTTTTTATCATCAAAACTTCTAATCATGCTATTAAAGGCAAGAAAAACCTATAGGCATAGCCGTCACAACTTACTTTCTAGTCAGAAGTATTTAAACTATTATGTATCTATATATCATCTGTAAATTAAATTAATTTAATTAGGAAAAACAACCTACTTTTTAACTTCGGACTTACATTTTATTTACTTTTAGAACCTGATAATTTTTGATGCCATAGGAGTTTCTTTGTAAAATATAGCCTATATAACTTTCTTCAAAACCTGGGCTATCAAATGGAAAAGGATTTCTCAGATGCAAAATAGTAGTACAGTGCAAGACACAAGAAAGAGAACGGTAACATGTGTTCAATGAAATGTAGACAAAGCGTCTATAAAGATAATTTTAGCCAGGATAAGTAAGTAAAGCATCTATCTCTCTTTAACTGTATTTTATATGCCGGTGTCATGATATAGGCAAATCAACTTTAGATGTAAATAAATAGTTTTTAGGAAAGAAATGTATGAAATCTGATAAAATGTCTAGTCAAAATGATGCGAAAAGTGGTTCTACTACAGAAACTAATGTCTGGCAGCGCCACCAAAATATTTGTAACTGCACGCAGTGAATACCCACTTAATCAAATAAATGTATTACAGTTGTTTACAATTTTCAAGCTTGACGACGAAACTACAGATAAAATAAGATTACAATTTCATACACACGTTACACATGTTTATCTTTCCAATAACACTCATATTATCGAAAGTTGTTAAGCTGTACAGTACACTTGTACTGATAGATACACTATACCCGCGTAAATTTTGAAACCTTAAAAATTTTGAATAAAAAAATCTACGCTCTAACCTTAAGATTTTTTTTATTTCGACTTGTAGCAGGTTCAGAGATTAGGTAATAATTTATTATATTAGTATAGATAGAAAGAAGCACGTGGGCATCTATTGATCCGTACCTACTGTGTTAATGCAAACATATCATTACCTATTGAAAAAACGAAAGCATCGCAAACTATGAAAATATGACAAGAACGGATCTGAAATTTTGATATGTGTAAATTCATATCTTTATCTATACTTTGATTGCTCCAAAATATGATTTAATGATTTTGACTCGATAGTTTTTTTTTCGGTAACAGGTTTTAATAATACTTTTTCTTAAATTACCAATAACGTAGTTATGAAATCCATATGCCTAGAAATAACTTCACACTATTGTTCGAACTTTACTTGATCAAAATTTACATAGCATTTACCATTATTTTGTTATCGATTTTTTTGATGATTTCAAAATCTGAGCGGTGTCGATGGGATCGAATTCTATGCAATACGCGACCTTATGCTAGAGTGTTAAAGTGCTAAGATTTCAAGAAAAAATATGTGCCACCTTAAGCTATTGTCGCACGATGCGACAATAGCATTGTATATTCATCCTTTAAATATATCATTTTTTTTTTTTTAAAGACAATCACACCAACTTCATGGCCCCAAGTAAGCATAGCTTGTGTTATGGGATACCATGTAGCAAACAAGAGGGGAACCTAGAAAATAAATACATAAATAGATAAACACCCAGACACGGAACATTTTTTTTTTCTTGTTCCGTGCGGGAATCGAACCCGCAACCACTGGCGTCTGAGGCAGACTGGTTTACCCCATCGCCAAAGTGGTCGTTATACAGATTAAACAACATTATGTATCATGTTTTGAGCGCAAGGACGGATGGACTGTCTGAAAGGCAAAATAGACATCGGAGAGACAGGTTTTCTTAATGTTTTCTCATAATTTATACACGCACTAAAAAAATTAAAGATAGTCGACAAACTAAATTCCTTAAAATGATAAGGTCCTTAAATCGAAAATATTAGAATGTTGGAAGAGAAATCCGTTTTTCTTTTTATGGTTCCATTTTTATAGCCGTCGCGTCGTAAGGAGGTCAAATGCGGTATAAAAACCCAATACCTAATCAAAAACTCAAGAACTTCGACGGTAGGTACTGTAATGGTATATTAACAGTAGGTATCTCACTAAAATCATGTTTCATCTTAGGTCCACGAGCTCCATCATTCCTTACAGTTAAGTGTTAAGGTGAAATGTATTACGGTCAAATGCTGTATTTTATATTCACATGGTTAAGAAAATGATGAAGTCACATGCACGTCCAATCACGTACCTTAATACTAACGACGGCTTCTCTTTGACTAGCTATTGCCCAAGTCTAAAGTAACGTGTGACCTAAGCAATATTCGATAGGCACTTTCAACACTGATTCAATAGCCTCCGTGACGCAGTGATATGAGAGGCAACTACGCAAATCGTGAGGCCGCCGGTTCGGTTCCCGCAAATAAACAGAAAAAAACTGTTCCGGTCTATTATATGTCTACAATGTATTTATATTCAGGATCCCCTTCGTTCGCTACGTAGTATCCCATATCACAAGCTATGCTTAGTTTGGGGCCATACGTCACGTGATTGTATTTAAACACTCCTTAGCCCTTCGCCAGCCATAAATTTGTTATTTTTATTTTAAATGTGTGTAAGCAATAATGCGTTTTTGTCATTGACGGATTGTATGACTCACAGTCTTATAGTAAAGCTATTTGGACCATTACCAATGTAAATTCAATGCATATGACAAAACGCAAGCCTTAATCCGAAGGCAGCTCATGGTATTGTTAGATACTCGTACTTGACATTTAAAGGAATTCTCAAAACGTCCTGTTTTCATTTAAGTACTTACATAAGCAAGTTCGAGCTATGCCTGTTTTGCAATAAACTCGCTTTTCGAATGACGTAACAGCGATTCAGTTTTAATTTGATTTGTTGATTCGTGGATCGATTAGTTAATTGCAACATTTAGAAGTTACGAAGTAATTAGTATTGATGATTGGTCTCATTGTTATGGAACAGCTGTTTTCTATTAATTTTAATTACATAAATCTGGAATGACACATAGAGGGTTCTGTACAAGATTAACAGTTTTGTTAAATTTCAGATCAAGCTTAATACACGGGTGATGTGTTTCGGCAATATTTTATGAAAAACCATTTAATTCTTAAAACCCGTGTGCTTGTCGTCGTAGACATCCTCTTCACTTACCATAACGTAAGATTGGGGTAAAACGGATTAGTCACCAATAAAAAAACATCTATCTATCTCACCTCACAATCTCAGAATCTATCAGTCAGAAAGACAGAAAGAGATAGCGACAGAGATAACTTACAGATGATATCTCGTGGGAAATAGGCTGATAAGTCATTGATCACGGAAATATTAGCATGTATTAACTTTCAAAGATTCTTTATTAAATTCACATACCGTAGTAGTTAAGTGATTGTTTTACACCCCAGTACTGCGATTTTTCTTTATTTCCGCTCGCGTTACTATAACTTCTGTAAAGTTTTAGAAAATCAAATATAGTCTATCCTTTATCCGGTTCATGTTACGTAGTTTGATCGATTAATTAATTTAACCTTTTTTTTTTACTGAATTTGAGACGAATATTGCTACTTAAAAACCACTTATACCTAACTTTTTGGATTATTATAGTACTTGATTGATATATGCATATAAAAACCGTATCAAAATGCAAATAATTTTAGGTACAAGGTATAATTGTTAAGGGACAAAAAGTAAAGTTATTTTCAAGATATGTTCGTTTACAACTGCTGATGGCTGTACGCGTTCGACACGCTTTCTTGCTCCTGCGCACGGGTACGGTTACGTGAATCAGAGTGACATCTTTTACTTCAATTACGTCTTATTTTTTACGGTTTTAATATCCAATCCATCACAAGTATTCAACAAAATAATAAAGGTTGCCTGGAAGAGATCGTCTTTTTATGATAAGGCCGTCTTTTGTGCTCTGTACCTACCTATAAAATTGTAAAAAGAAATCTTACTCCATGTGTGCAATGAAGAATAAATAATGTAAAGACTGTAAACTTTTAAATGGAGTGATCAGATTGATATAGGTACACGTTGACCCACTTTCTCGAGTCACAAGGATTTTTAAAAACATTTATTTTTCGCTTTTTTTTATAAAAAAATAAATTATAACAAATTAATTGTGAGCAAAGATCTGCAGTACGCATGCTGTGCAGCTGTTCTATAGCTGCTTATGCAGTCCTGCAATTGGTTTTAAAATATTGTGAGACAGCTATTGTATGTAAAACTTTGCCTGATAAAGAAAATAAAACAAAAAAAACATCAAAAACATCATCAACAGCGCTACCCTGACTTCCAAAATTCAGGTACCTACCTAGCATATTCGTCAAGATTTTGGATTCAATCGGGGCTGCCTTAGCCTTTTAAGTTGTATATCTTGGGAGATGATTTGCAAGACAATGTCTTAAGGGCTACACATAACTTACGTCACATATTAAGAAAGAGGGTGCGGTCAAGAAAGTGTGACATCGTGTTACAAGTAGGGCAAATGATCTCCAGCTGTACGCCACAAGATTGCATTAAGAAGTTGTGGGTAGTTACTATTATTCCCTAAATTATCTAAACTGCTGCTATGCAAGCTGCTAAGAACTAGAATGAAACCGTTTTGAAAGCGCCGTTTGAATCAAAACTAAGTAGGTACAAAACTTGTGAGGTCATAGGACCAGAACTACATAAATGTGACTGCAAAAAATTTGAAAATCGAGTCGCGTAATTTATGAATTTCTAAGCTAAACTTTTCGTATAGGTAAATAGGTAAGGCGAGAAAAGTTTGTCCTTTAGATTGTAAGTACCTAGGTACCACTGTGAAGGTTACGTACCTACCGCTTAAGTATTTAACACTTATTTCACAAAAAAAATACTCGAACATATTAAACATAGCTCGGAACGTACTATTTTATCAATAGCTGTCATCGTAAATCATGAAGCGTGAAATTGTAACAAAAACATGTATTTTTTAAATTCTATTCTAGCTACAACACGTATTTATTCATTGTCATCATTTTTATTATGATATTATAGTTGTAGGCAGCCTTAACATTCGATCGAATTAAATCGGGAGCGACTTAATATAGGATTGATGTAAGTTTGTTTACAGATTATAGATTCTACCTCAACAAAAAACGAATTGTATGTTAAACAAATACATTTTTACTATTTAATAAAGATAAATCACCTAACTGACCACAAACAATGTACCTACCTAGCCTAAAATGCACTTTATTAACGTGTGCTATGGAGACTTACATCACGAAAACTATATGTTATAAACTTGAAAATATCCAACCTTGGGCTGGATGGGAATATGGTACAGCGATGTGCTTGATGGTTTGATCATCGCCTCAGTCGTATACATAAAATGTATGTATAAAAATTAAGTTATCTATTCTAATATAATAAGTGTGTCTCTAAGTCATTAATTTTCTTCCCCTGTACGTGCATAAATAATTTTGGAGGTAATAACGAATGGGCTACCCTACCGTTAACAAATAAATTATGGTATTCCACGGTGAAAGGACAGGGCGGCCGCCTCTGGCCAGCAGTTGGGCGTCTCCTGGCTCAATGATGACGATAATGGTTCCAAGAGAACTTTCAAGAGTCCTTGTAGTAATTAAACATGTCCTATTACTCATACTTAAGCAAGGTAATTCGAGAAAAAGCTATCAAGAAATATACATTTTTTACTGCGTAGCAAGCGGAACGGGTGATAATGTAATGAATTTTATGGAACACTGTTCAATTACTGCATAGCTTACGGTCGCATAGCTTGACAAATGCACGAGAGCTATTCGCAACCGATAGCTATTCATTGTAAACAATGATTCAATTTGATATTTTCACTAGAAATAAGCGATTTCTTATCTAATATCATTTGTCGATAAATTACACACACTAGTATACTAAATACGCCTAATTTAAGCATTTTCCTTATGTTCATCAATATATATAAAACGGGAAATATATGATGTTTTAGTTTGTATGATAATCTTATTCTTTGAGTGCAGGGATGTGATACTAGGTATAAAGGTTCCGCAATAAGTGTCTGTTTGTATAATGGAAGGAATTCCCGGAATTCCCACGGGAACGACAAATAGGACTTTTGAGTTTATTGTACGAAGTCGCGGGCAAAAGCTCGTAACATCATAAAGCGGAATTGATAAATATCAAAATAAAACGTAGATGTTTGGAGCTATTTAGAACTAATCTTGCTACAAACAAATACTACGCTATTGCACCTTTGAACCAATTAAATTACATAATCTCAAAACCAAAATCACATAAATATATAAATAATATAGGTTCCTATTGGCACCAATGGACAAGATCATTCATATATATAGTAGACGAAGAATTAGTGTCAACAGTGTGATAAACCTCAGTACAACCCCTATATTCATTATCGTTCAATAACGGTTGAATGGTGGCATAAATAAAAGCAACGCCAATCACTATTTGGTTTATGTAGCATAGGCGTACGTAGGTAGGCTACCTATTTAAGCTTATTTTTGGGCCGAGCAGTTAGTGTGCCAGTATAATTATTTTTTTATAGTGGTATGTACATTCTTATCTAAAGACCTTAATTAACATGAAATAAATGGGAATAAAATATGCTGAAAGTATATTTTCCTCCTTCGAACAATCAATTAGAAAAAAAAGCACATCGAAACTCAGAACACCCGTATCAATTGCAACAAAAATGTAACCCAGAATCGATAGCTTCGGATATTTTGGCATCGACATGTCACAGTTACACATAATTTGACACAATGCGGGTAAATACAATATTAACGGCCTTTTATCAAGCATTTCGTAACCGTAAAAAAAAACAAATGCTGCCAGTATCAAAAAAAAAAGAAAAATAGTTTCCATAATCGTTTTATATTGTCAGATACTGGCAAGCTATATACCTTTTACAAACAAAAAAAAAGATAAACACTCATCGAATCGTCAGGACATAGAGTTTATTTGTGACTCCCAAAAAGCCTTGAAAATAACGCAGTGGAGTTCAAGTAACTCGGGTTGAATCACCTCTGATTACAACCTGTTTTAGGTATCTGTATTATCATTCTACAGGAGTTCAGTCAAATTTGACAATTCACTTAATTAGCTTAATTATTGGCAATGTGTACATTGGTAAATTATGCAATTGTTTTGCATTTTATTTTAGACTGTAAAAGTGTTTGTAGAGTCATATTTATAGAGATAACGCACTTTTCTGTCGTTAAAAATCCTATATCAGAATTAAAAGGTCCTACAGTTTTTTTTTTTATATTAAATAGAATTACCTAAAAAAAATATAAGCTGTTAAAAATCATTTAAAAATTGCTTGTCGAGATGGTTTAAGCTATTTTAAGAATATTCAGGCTGTTTATAGTTAAGATATGCAAATACGATTGTCTAGTTTCGGACTGCAGGCAGACTAAATTGAATCTTGCACAGACCGTGTAATGACTTTGACAGTTAGTTTTTATCGCACAATCCCCGTGGTACACTGGGTAAATAGCTGATTCGAAAGTTTGCACGTACGAAACCTGCTTCATTTTATGTGTCGATAGTAAAATGTCACAAGGGTCTGTTTATTTCGGCGATAATTATATTTTTTATATAATTATCACCGAAATATACGATAATTTATTTTTTATTCAGTGTGAGAATAGTGGCCAGGTTCTTTAGTATTCTTAAAACAAACCTTCGTAAAGTAGTTAAAATCATATAAAGTTATTAGGTAGGGTCAGAGGGGGTACAGTGCAACGAGGGGCACAGTGCAACAGATGCGATATTTTTTTAAACTTTTTAGCAGTTGGCTTTTCTTTTTTTTAGTATTGGCAACCCTACAAGCCGCCATCTTTCTACGCTTGTCATTGAGCGGTGCGAGTACGCATAGGGTTTTTATTTCAACATTATTATTTTTCTGTGTTTTTGTTTTGTTTTCATTTCGTCATTTTACGGTTTTGGGTGAGTGATTGTTTTTTTTATATATTACTTGTTTAATAGTTACTTTGAATTGCAAAACCACTCACCGGTAAACATAACCTCAATTTTATATTTATCTTTTTAACTGTCCGAGGTGTCATGGGGGTACACTGCAACGGGGCACAGTGCAACATGTTTTACTGTGCCCCATGCTTATTGTGAGAATTGTGTGTATTGTTATATTGCATTGTTTGCTTTTGCTTTATAGGAACAGCAAGTCAATATGGTGCGCAATAGAAAAAGAAAAACCGATATAGGATTACACAGTGAAAATAATATGAGAGCAGCTATACACTTGGTGGAGCAAGGTATGAGTTTGAGAAAAGCTGGAGAGATGAAGAATGTCAATTACTCCACACTGTGTAGATATATCCAAAAGAAAAAATCATGTCAAGGAGAGGACGCTGAAAATATGCGTCTCACGCCCAATTATTCGGTGCGTAGAGTTTTTCAACCAGAACAAGAAGCTAGGTTGAAAGAATATTTAATAACTTGTGCAAAAATGTCATATGGTTCAGACACAATAGAGACAAGAAAACTCGCTTACGAACTAGCGAAATTCAATAACTTGGCCATTCCTGAGTCATGGGAAAGTCACAAAATGGCAGGATTGGATTGGCTATACGGTTTTCGAAAACGTAATCCTGACTTGACATTGAGAAAGCCAGAGCCTTGTAGCCTTTCTCGGGCGACATCTTTCAACAGGCACAATGTTGGAATGTTTTTCGATAATTTAGAGAACGTGATGAAGAGGAGTCCCAGTTTTGCTGACGGTACAAGACTGTATGTGCTAGATGAAACAGGCACAACTACAGTGCAGAGACCAAAGAAAGTTATTGCAGCCAAGGGATCCAAACAATTAAACAAAGTTACCAGCGGTGAACGAGGGACCCTTGTCACCACATGTTGCATTATTTCAGCATCTGGATCCGTTTTACCGCCTGCAATGGTGTTTCCAAGGAAACATTTTAAGCACTTCATGCTTAATATGGCTCCACCCGGAACGCTAGGGTTGGCACAGCCCACAGGGTGGATGAACAATCAATTATTTCCTGAAGTAATGAGACACTTCGTACGTGTTACCGGTGCCTCGAAAGACAATCCTTGTCTTTTGATCTACGATAACCATGAAAGTCATTTAGCACCAGAAGCTTTAAATGTCGCAAAAGATAACGGAGTGACACTACTTACGATCCCACCCCATACTAGTCACAAACTCCAACCTTTAGACGTGTCAGTTTTTGCCCCACTACAAACTTATTACAACGCAGCTGCTGATTCATGGATGATGCGGAATCCTGGGATACCAATTTCTATTTACAATATAGCGGAAATATTAGGAGTAGCATTTGAGAAAGCTATGACACCTGCAAATATTAAATCGGGATTCTTAAAAACAGGAATTTTTCCTTACGATAGAAATATTTTTTCTGATGATGATTACATGCCGAGTGAGGTGACCTGTCGTCCTATTCCAGTCGAACCTTCAACAAGTGAAATGAATCGAGCAGGTGAATTACTTGAAAATACGACACCTGGAATAAATAATGACAGACCGGTAGCAAATCCTAACTCATTATCGAACGCCAAACCATTCTCGGTCATGTTCGAAAGACAAGAAGAAATGAAGATAATGGAAAATATATTAAAAAGCCCCATCGAGTGCCGTGATTATCCAAAGGCTAAGCCTAGAGTTAGTTCAACAAGAGGCAGGAAAAGAGGAAAAACAATTATTGCGACAGATACTCCAGTTAAACAAGAAATTGAGCAACAAGCTATATTAAAAGAAAACAAGAAAAATAAATTTAAAGCCAAGATAGAAAAAGTGTCCAAAATGCTTTTTATAGATTCTGCCAAAGATTCTGATAATTCCGAAGATTCCGATTCTACAAATTATTCTACAGCTTCGTCAACTAGCTCCACTGATATTCCTTTATCTAGTTATAAAGCTCCAAAACAAAACGATTTTGTTGTAGTCAGGTTCAAAACAGATAAACAAGTGAAATATTTCATAGGCCAGATATTAAATGATCTTTATGATGAAACAGATGAATACGAAATAAGTTACCTCAGAAAAAACCATAAATCGAGTGGTTTTTGTTTTCCCCTGGAGCCAGATATGGCACTTTTTGCAAAACAAGACATCGAAATTATTTTGCGACCCCTTATAGGGCAAACAAAAACCAAACGTCAAGCAAATATTTTCTATTTTCCTGAAAAAATACTAAAGATGTATAAATTTGATTAATTTTGTTATTATTTAAATTATTTTTGTTGATTGTATAAACATTTATTGTAGTGTTTCATTGTACCCCATTTGTTGCATTGTGCCTCAATGGGTGTTTTATTGTACCCCAACCCTGGGGCACACCGCAACATAAAAATGATCTCGGTAAGATGCAAATTGCTGTGAATCGTTATGTTATACCTTCAATCTTTCATTGCCGTTTAGTAACATAAAGACTGCCTACTGCATAAGTTTAATAATTATTAAGATTTAATAAATACTTTTTTTTCTAAAATTCAAAAATACATTTTCGTTTCACTGTACCCCACCTGACCCTACTGGTGTTATTCACAGGAAAACAAAATAGAGATCCGTTAAGTTTTTTTGATTCCCCATTATTCTCTGTTAATTATAAAATCACAATACATCGCATAAAATCAGCGGATATAAAATTAAATTGATGTTTGCAAAAAATATATCCTTCGAAAGAAATTGGCTATTCTTAAATCTTTTCTGAAACTAATTTACACTGGAACTGTGATATTTGACGACACAGTTAAAAACGAGAGTATTCATTCATCATAATCATTTCAACTCTTTGTAATAAGCGTAAGCGTAGGCGGCAGGGCTATGAGCACAGACATACATCTACATAAGCAACGCAAATGCATGTATTTCGCGTGTCCGAACCCCGACCAAGCGACAAGGTTGGTTAACGCTAGATTCAGTCCCCGCGTAGTATGTCTGTTACAAAATTGATTTCAAAATATCGATATCGTTCTCAATTATCGATTTCAATCGGCGACATCGGTGTCTTTGAATCGGTTTGTATTTCCCAGCAATAAATATCAGCTGTGACGTCACAAAAGGTGTTAAATGAGTCACTTTTCTAGATGATAAGGTTTCAAGCCATAAACCATCAAGCTGGCCCATTGTGGTACTTATTCATCAGTCTGTCAAGAGGTCCTACCACCAACTGAATGCAACTCGGATTTATGTCCTTTTAGGGCAAGATCATCCAAGGGCGCTAGAGCTATTCTTTAGAGCCCGCCACTCGCTAAGCCAAACTTGACATTGGTTTTGACAAAAATATCTTGCTATTTCACTCAGCTTCACACACACAGGTTGACATGTTTGGTGAGATACACGACATATTCTTACAAATATCAATAGTCAAATTATCTTAAAATGCGTTTGGGACTTGTGTTCGTATGACAAAATTAGCATATTTATATCCAAAAAATTACTTATTTAAAGTAATTGATAAATAAACTAGGTGGATCATATAATTTTAATATGTTCTTGTAAAAATACGAATAATTTACGCGAAAAGTTGCGTTAAAATTGGGGTTGAATTATGTTTTTTTTTGTTATAATCTGATAATGTTTTCTTTAACTCTATCCGTTTGGACGTTCTACCTTGATAGAGGACATCAAACAGGCGTATACTTACACATTAGTAAGAATAATAATTAGGTGGACTCTACATCTACCCTGATTCGCAAAGAACAATGTCCCGCCATTGATTAGAGTGAAGTACCTAACTAATGAGTTACGTAATGGGATTACCTACTTGTGCCTGGCGGAGACACAGCTTACAGGCCGGCTGGTTTGTTTTTATAGGACTCATTTACATTACGTAAGGTTTTAGTTTATAAAAACAATCTTTATTAAAGGGCTTGTTGTTTGCGAAAACCGGCTTCGGTGTCAATGCTTTTAAATATCTTTAATTAATACTTAAATCCCAGAAATATCAGGATAGAAAGTTTTCCAAGCTATACTCTACAATATATTTTTTTAAATGTCTAATATGTTCACATTTAGAATTTGTTCACGCTAACATAAGAAACCTCTTTCGATTCAATCCGAATAGGAAAGTCCAACTAATATAACTCGATGTTTTTTGCAAATTAGTTCCTACACATAGATCTGCCGAGGCGTCAAGTCATTGGCTTTTTTGGGGGATCATCGACCTCTTAGCGTCGAAAGACCAACAAACGTGACGCGCTAACTAAGTAACAGCAGTTACCATATTTATGTGGCATTGACATTGTTAACTTCCTAAATATCTCACTATTATGGCCAAGCTTTATGTCATACGTGAATGCTAATTGAATGAACGCTAACTGGAAGTGACAATCGGAAATTTAATTATGCTGAGAAACGTCTATTGTTTGAGTGCTTTCTTTGTATAATTGTCAAAGGAAATAGATAAATTGGTATTCTAATTACTTACTATCGTATTGGACTTAACTTTGCCTACTACAAAGTCTGCTCGTGTATGCTATGACTATGATTGCGGCCACGCACTGGATGCGCGGTCACTAGGGCCTAAGCCTACTTCTAGTGTTAAAACCCCTTGGTTATTATAAAGTTGTTTTTAGGCTGCAATCACATATTTTTATCATCCATACCTATGTAATGATAAATCTAAAACCTTGGCAGATAATTCTTTATTACTATATCTACTAAAGAGAATAATTAATAAATTATAACTCTACCTGCCCTATGAAAGAGAGTCTCCAAAACTTCATATACATATTTCAAACATCCATTAGATCCTTGAGTTGGTTATGAAATAAGTACTCAAGGAAGTAACAAAAAGTGTCCCGGGTAGAAAAATTATTTTGTTGTAGTTCTTATATCCGAACTGAATAATTTACGTAGGTAGATATTTAAAACGATCTTGAAAACTTATATGAATATGTTGTGTTACCGATTGGAATGTAAACACATAAACATATTACCTATTATTATTAAAACAAATAAGTATTAAAAGTAAGAAATAAGAATATTAAAAGCGCAAACAGTAACGCGCACGCAAACAAGCGCTGTGGATCAGGAAGGGCACCTACCTAGATACCTAGATATCTGTACTGTGGTAAGGTACACCACCCACCGATCGACGCCGTCGATCGACGGACGAACCGAACGAATAGTTTGAAGGTGTATAATATTACATTATTTACTTTTCTTGGGGATTTAGTTAAAATTCTATACTGTATACCTATATAGTTATATAAGGGATCGGTTTTGTTACGATTGCATAGGTACCTACCTATATAACATTTATCGTAATATAATGTATACTTACACATTTTGTAAGTTATTAATAAAAGTCGTCATTGCTTTTTTACTATTTCTAGTATGCGCTCAAATTTTGACCTATAAAGATTATCGTTCCCCAAGAGCGAGACCATAAAATGCAAAAATATTTTATTAAAAGTGTCCTTGATTAGCGCGTTTAAACTAAAAAACAATCGAACCCTTGACTTAATTATGTTAGTACCCATACATATAGTTTACGCAGAGTTCATATTTTGTTACCATGTGTCAATATTTACAGGTTGAATCATATGTGACAAAGCTTCCCTAAAATATGAATTGCGCCGTATTCAGTTTGGTTTTATAAGCATTTCCAGCAATCACCACATTTGTTCCGGTCTGATTGTATTTCGACCAGTCCGTCGATAAAGATAGTAGCGCTGATCGAAATAACATAGATAATATTTCTTCCTTGTTTATACGCTTCATTTATATTTAAAAAAACACCTGCGTTTCATACCCAAAACAGACTCAAGTATTAATTTCGTGTATGGTCGCGGGAGATTTCTCGACATCAGGCGTTTATACCCGCCCACATAACTTTTCCAAGGAATTTCTAGGTAAAATATCTGTACAGTTTTATTTATAAACTATAAATGCATAATTATGGAAATTTCTGAGACATCAATCAAACAAACTCTTCAGCTTAATAATAAAAGTATGGATACAATATTGATATGGGCTTAAATAAGTTGTTAGTTTATTAATCAAACTATCATCGATACTGAGTGAACCTGTGGTAAAATCTCAAAAAAAAACATATACTCAACCGTGTTAGCCATGCTGCATAAAACCGAAGCACCAATGCCACTACGTAACTTACCTGAAAAGAAAAACAAAATGAGAATGCGAAATTGCTGGCAGGAAATTAAAAGTAACAACGATTAACGTAAAAAAAATGTTATCGAGACAGTATCAGAGTTTCCGTCGTGCTGGCGTAAACATTTATTTTAGCGCTACTAAGTTTGCGGTGTTTCCAAAACGATTGCTTACAAGTTTGCCGGCAAAGGGGCAAGTGTTTTGTTTTTTAATTAGTTTTAGTTATTTTATGATTATTTTCTAAAGCTTTCAGACCTAAAACTTAAATAAAAAAGAGACAAAAAAGTAGTAGTCAAGTAGTAAATGTTACTTATTGTCTTAAGTTTTCACGATTCATAATTTAAATAAAACTACTTTTTAACCGGATTAATCGCTCTCACAGTCGCTCGCGACCACGGGGTCTGCAAAGACATCGAAACGTCGAGTTAAAATAAAATTTTCGGGATAAAAATAAACCTATACGGGTTCGGAAGAATCCCTCTAAGTAATGGTAAAAGAAATTTCGAAATCGGTCCAGTAGTTTTTGAGCCTATTCAATGCAAACATACAAAAATACAAAGGTTCCCTCTTTATAATATTAGTATAGATACGCGATTGATCCGGTTAAAAAGTAGTTTTAGTAAATCTTAACCTAAAAAACGACAATCAGGCGATTAAGATTATAGCAGGTGTTGTTAAATAATAAATCTTGATTGCATTATCTTGCAAACCAGCTAGCAATAAAAAATACTTTCGTCGATTATTGCTTCTTAATCAGTTTGTGCATATTTAATCATATTTGTGCTTACAACTTGCTCTACTTAGTTTGCACATTGACCTTCAGTAAGATGTACGCCAGTACATATTTAAACATGCTATAACAGCATCATTTTTAATTAATCACAATTTAACAATTTATTTATTTACACTTTATTGTATGCCTTACAAAAAATACAAAAAATTGAAACACATAAAAAAAAGATATACAATTGGCGGCCTTATCGCTGTGAAGCGATCTCTACCAGACAACCATGAACTATACATCGAATTAGAATGTTATTAGGGTTACAATCATTTTGCACTCAACGATGATCCACACAGGCCATAAATTACGACCTCTCCGAGAAAAACCGAATTTTTCAATTACGACAAAAGCAAAATTTAAAGAATCATTGATTATATTATGATACTAGCTGTGCCCGCGGCTCCGCTCGCGATAATTTCGTGATAAAAAGTATCCTATGTTACTTCTAGTACTTCTCATGATTCGTCGAGTAGTTTTTGCGTGAAAGCTGAACAAATATCCACGCTTTCATATTTATAATATTAGTAAGGATAAGGATTGACATTTTATAATATTTGACAATTAATTGTTTAGATCACTTTCACATGAGGCTTAAGAATCTATGGAACGAAAATACTTCAGCGCAAAGCTTCCGAGTAAACTATATTGGAAGTTAACCCGTCCGGAACCTGAACATGAAGATTTCTAGAACTGCTAACCCGGGAAAGAGCGACGTATAACTGACCATGCGAGAAACAACTGACACCGAGATCTACTCCAGCAACACGAAAAGTCTGCCCTTGAGCCTTATTAATTGTCATTGCAAAACACACCGATACTGGGAATTACGTTCTTTTAAGTTGGAATGGAAAATTATTTGGTATTATGGGAATTCTGGAAATAAAGACGGTTCCTCCTGCACCGCAACCTGTTAAAATTTGAGATATCCAAATAGAATTATTCCCAGAAATATGTACAACTTACAACAGAAACAGAAATGAAAATAAATGTGAAACGCCTGTGCAATGCTATCTACCTATACCTACTTCACTTAAAAATAAATACCTATAACTACAATAATTAATAAAAGTACCTACGCTTTTACCTAAAAAATACAAAAAAAACTGAACATAAATAAGCCAAAATTTGGAATTTGACCGAATATTTAAACATTACCAAAACAACTAATACCTATTTTATAAAATAACAACGAAAGAAATTCAAATAAACTATTTAAAGACTGAAAGTCGCGCTGATAAGCACGGTTTATAATATCAATTATTGTCTGTCAATAAAATCGAACGCTCTGAACGCATCAACAGCCAAATATTGAATGAATTATAAAGCTTGCGCTCGCCTCCCGCCTTTTTATACCCTACTGCCGCCGTGAGCCGCGTCGAGCGCGGCAACCGTTACGCAAAAATAATCCTTATATCATTCAGTATTCACGCGCGATGGGTTATTAGCGTATTTCATGTATAAGTTTGGTGTTTCTATACTGATTTCTATGATTCTTTTTTATTGAATAGGTAATAATGTTAATTTTTTTTAATTAGTGATGAGTGAGAGTATTATAAACGTAAGAGTAATCAAATATAATCAGAAAGCTCCGAACTGCTAAGCTATCGGGATCTAGGTACACGTGTTATTGTGAGTCAACTATAAAATATAGACATATACTGTTGTGGGATATTTTTTATATACTTTTATGTAGAATATTTCTGTCATACATGATTTCTATGTAGCTTTAACAATTAAGGCTGCACACGCGACGGAAGCTTAAAAAATGAAGTAATTTCTCCCGTTTTCCCAACATTTCCCTTCACTGCTCTGCTCCTATTGATTGTAGCGTGATAATAAGTATACTATAACCTGCCCAGGAGTATGAAGAATAATTTTACCAAGTTTCGTTAAAATCCGTCGAGTAGTTTTTGTTTCTATAAGGAACATACAGACAGACAGACAGACAAAAATTTTACTGATTGCATTTTTGGCATCAGTATCGATCACTAATCACCCCCTAATAGTTATTTTGAAAATATATTTCATGTACAGAATTGACTTCTCTACAGATTTATTATAAGTATAGAAGATATAGATAGATTGTAATTTCTGATGGAGAGTTTCAGCACTATTAAGGTTTTCTTGTTAACACTAACGATACGACTTATTTGCAAGGACCTTCCTTTCTTTGTATCTAATTCTTCACTAGAGCATATTCATTCATTGAATTATTTTCAAAGCGTACCGAATAAAACCGCCATTTCCCCGAAACTACACTGATTATACTCATCTGATGATAAGTATAATTATAAATTCTGATAAACAAGCTTTTAGCCGTAGTTTGACAAAACCGATAAATCGACTAGAGTTGATAAGTGATGAGAATACTCAGAAATAGAAACTAAATAACAATTAGTAGAAAATAAATAATTTTTTTTAACGAATCTACGTGAAAAATAGGGCGATATACATGCGGGCAATACGGGCTAAATAATTGCTGACAAAATTTATCTTAATGCCCTTAGATATCGTCCCTATACAAAAACCCAGTTCACAATAAATATGACGCAGAATGAAAGTGATTAGTGGATATACTTTTAGATTTAGATTATTTTTTTAGCCTGATTTATTTATTGTTAAAAAGAAAGTTGGTCATTAACAAAATAACATGACTATGAGACTTCGGAGTCGCAATGCTTTACGAAATGTCTACGAACCCTTATCTAATGATAATCTTCCAAATTAAAACCTTGAGTTAACGCCTATAAATTTGAATTTGCTTTTTATGCACTGTAGGACATACGCTTAATGTTTGTGCGAAATATTACAACTTCGTTGATATACATGTTTTGCCAGTTTAGAGCGAACGATCATGTTGGCGCAACGGGTGGTTTCTGAATTAAATTCCCAGGCCAGTCGGTATAAAGAATGAGCCACTCTATACTGACTCAGGTCAGGGTACACCAAGTATGCACCTCATTCCAATGTGGTACAACTTATTATAGCTACTTAAAGCTAGTATAAGCAGTGTAAGTTTGAATTTTTATAATATTAAAATTCGTTCTTTCTAAACTGTCACACTACATATTCATTAGCTACTTGTTAATAAAACAAAAAGTCTATAATAATAGCATGATTAATCGACTTTCAACTTCACCTGCCTATGAATATTAAATTTGAGTCAATTCACTGTATGTAATGTTATGAGAGCGATTAACTCCATTTAGAATAATGCCGCCGACGCCGTGCCATCGACGCGCCGCTGCGCCGACTCGTGTCAGATTGTGTAAGAAGAAGATGGTTATTAAAATATCAACTTCCTGGTATACCCATCATAACTATGAAAGTAATGGCTTAATATCGTCACCCGTAAACTCAATGTCTGAAACGCTACCAAAATCTCGATTTTAAAAGTGAAAATTAAATTTTGAGTTTGAGAAACGTATTTTTACTTAAATATATTAAATACTTTAATTCAACGCATAAACTTAACTGTATATTATAACTGAAGGTATACAATCGATAAAATATAAGACAATTCAATTTCAAGCTGTTTCCAACAAAAAACAATATAGCTACAATGATTCATTTGCTAAGCAATGTATCTTTAATAAATGAAAAATGTGATAAATAAAAATTACCCGACCAGGATTCGAACCTGGGACCTCTCGTTTGCCGGACGAGTGCTCTTCCACAGGCCCCGGTAGCTCAGTCGGCTCAGCCTGGTCGGGTAATTTCTATTTATCACATTTTTCATTTATTTAAGAATAATTGAGCATTTTAAATGCAAAAAGTTAAAAACATTATTAATGTATCTTTACTTTGTTGCTTTCGGGTGTACCTACCTACCAACTATTGGGTACATTATACATATTTACATATAATACCTATACCAACTATCTATGAAAGTGCCTTATATTTAAACATCAAATAATTTGTGAACATAGTAAGAAGGCTCAGTCCGTCACCAAGAGATACCACTTTACATTATTTTGGTACTGTAAAAATATTTATCACAAGTATCCAAATACAACCTTACATAAATATAGTAATAAATAAAGTAAAGCAATAATATTCCATAATTAATAATTTATAAATGTACTCGTTTTTTGTAAATGCCAGGTACTTTTAGGTCAAAAAATTGTTTACAAATGCTCAAACAGTGTTAATTTAGGGTAAAAAAAAATCAAATTTTGCAACTCAGCTGAACTGAAAATTCGCCGCTTTCGAAGTAATTATAGCTAAACAGGCAGGTTGAACGATCTCATGACTGTGTCATAAACTTACTGCATAGTAAACGTTCACGTGTTCTTTATTATTAGATATTCCGAAAATATTCCATATTATCGCTCTCGATTTTTGTTTTTCGATTTACATTGGAAATTTGTAAAATTACCTACACAGCAACGGATATTTGATAAACTTGCGGATAACAACGAATCATTTTATTCAAATTGTAAGTTTTTTCAGTCCTTTTTACCGAAAATATAAAGAGTTTGGTCGGTTAAATACAAACATGAATTATGAAACAGATTGAAAATACTTAATCCATTTAAACTTAACATTTCGGTGTTTACAATCTCTCGTGGTGTTGGTAATGACATGACAGCGACACGTCAAGTTAAAATGAAGGTATAAAATGCAAAAAAAAAACACGTTAAAATCCGGTCCTTTATTCAAAATAGCAGCCGCTTAACTTTTAATACCGCAAGAATTGTTTTATAAAATACACTTTCATATAAAAAAATTCACCGATGACCTTTCTCAATACCTGGGCTTTCAAAGGCAATTTATTTATAAATATGGCTGATAATTTTAAAAAATTAGAGCGTTCAAGCAAACTAGCAAACTCTTTAGCTTTAAAATATTAGTATTTATAATGAATGGCGAAACTAAAGACAATGCCGCCTCACAATCCTTTACTATCGCCATTCATGCCTTGGCTAACAGCGCGATGTCTTCTGCACCATAAATAAACGAATTTATGATCCCTTACGTACTAGTCTTCCTGAGCTATAAAAATAATAACTACCTACCGACTTTAAAAGCCAGACTGCTGACGTACAAGAACTTTCTAATTATAGGCTTTCCAAAAACATCTTAATTTGAATACTACGTAAACATGACGAACAGTTATGAAGATATTAATTGTTGAGGGGATATAAAATAATTTATTTTATTTATTTATTTATTTATTTATTTTTACAAATTCCACAGCTCTTAAATCAAGATACAATATAATTTTAAGTTATAAACACTTACAGCCATTTATGGATTTACATTTTTTAAGTATAACAGTAAGCAGACATATATTTGAACAGAAGTTCTGATTACAAAAACATTTAAATACCTATTACAAAAACTTAGATTAAAAGGTAATTGAAATGGATCATTTGATTATAAAAAATAGTTTACAAAGATTTTAAATTACAATAATGAATAAAAAATAAATTAAAAAAAAAAAACACAATTATAATAATACGATATGAACTGATATAAGAGGATGAGAAAAAAAAAGAAAAACAAATACAAAATGGAAAGTAGCGTATGTGTATGAGTGTGTGAATGTGGTTGTGTGTGTGAGTGATGTGTGTGCATACTAAGTTGAGAAGTGAGCTATAATATCCTGCCTAAACTTATCCCTACTCATATGAAATATGTCTGAGTTTTGTGAGAATGTACTATTGTATGTGTTATGCATTCTTGTGATAATTGAATTTTGTGTGTAATTAGTTTTTGAGTTTTGTGGGTGAAAAAGTTGGGTATGTCTTGTTCGGCTAGAGGGGGTACGCAGGTTTAGGATGAGGCTGGTAAGTTCGTTGCTATCCACGACGTTATTGCAGATGTTATGCATAAAGAGCATATCCAGCAAGCAACGACGATTCTCTAATGAGAGCAGACGGTGATACTTACAGGCATCTGGATATCGCATATTTGGTAATTGTTGTCTATAGTTCAAGTGTTTAAGGAATTTCTTTTGAATGTTCTCAATTGCGTGCTTATAGACAACGTACTTTGTGTTCCAGATCGAAGAGCAGTACTCAAGAATGCTTCTAACAAACGAGTAGTACAATATTTTTATACAAATTATATCAGAGAACGGAGCTGTGGTCCTCAATACGAACCCCAAATTTTTGTACGTTTTTGTTACTATAAATCCGACATGTTCAGTATAATTCAGTTTTGTATCGAGGATCACTCCCAAGTCACGAACAATATCAACTTTAACAATTTCTATTCCATTAAAATAATAATTAGTCTGTATTTTTTTATTTTTTCGGGTGAAAGTAATGTGTGAGCACTTGTCTACATTAATTGTTATGCGGTTATCAATGTAATACTCCGTTAATCTATCTAAATCTTCCTGTAACCTAAGGCTATCGGCGGTATTCTTTATTTTCATGTGTATTTTTGTATCATCTGCATACATAGTGAAATTTGCGTTGTGGATGAATTGACCGATGTCGTAAAGGTATACAGAGTAGAGGAGGGGTCCCAGAATTGATCCCTGTGGAACACCAGATGGGATAGAAATATAGTTGGATCGATATCCGCCCACCTCAACTGCCTGGCAACGATTTCGTAAGTAAGACTCTAACCAACGTAACAAACTACCACAAACTCCAACTTCCTGAAGCTTACGGAGAAGGATGATGTGATCCACACGATCGAAAGCTTTTTCGAAGTCAGTGTAGATCACATCAACCTGTCCTCCGCCCTCCATATTGTAAAGTACGTCGTTTGTGAAAATCGCGAGATTTGTACACGTTGATCGGCCCCTCATAAACCCGTGTTGTTGGATAGGGATCATTTTACTAACTATTGGATACATTTCGTTATGCACTATTCTTTCTGCTACCTTAGCGAGAACGTTTAACTTTGAAATGGGACGATAATTTAGGATCGATGTTTTTGGCCCCTTTTTGTGTACCGGTGTAATTAGAGCCGTTTTCCATATTGAGGGAAAGTAACCTTCTAAAAAGCAGCGATTAAGTATATACGTAACTGGAACTGACATACCTTTTGCACATTTAACAAACAGAATAGGCGGCAATTTGTCCCCTCCTGGGCCTTTAGTGACGTCCAAAGCTTTCAGCAATTTCTCACAATACTCCACACTGATAGAAATAATAACCAAAGTAAACTGAGAACGTTTTGTTTGTCTGGCGTCTAAGCCAGTAGTTGCCGGTTCGATCACCGCAAATTACAATATTTTTTGCATGAATGTGTTTATCTCATGTGGTGTATTTCTTAACACGATAGTATCAAAACTACTAAACGGACTGCGGATGATGTGGGTGTAAATTATGATGAGGATAATTGTTGAAGAGAACATGCTGCCGAGTTATGAAAATCCTTCTACGAACCCGACATTTTGAATCTTAAAAAAAAACTTTATAGGTAATGACGTTTGACATAGAGTCAAAACATCACTTGTTCCAATGTTCTACTTTTTGAAAAGTAAAAAAATTCACCGATTCTATGCCTAGTCTGTTAGGTTCTAAAGAACGCAGGCAATAAAATAACTTCACAGAGTCTCATATGCAGGTCCTTTGGCTGATGAGACTCACGCACTTTATTACATTAATGTCTTGTAGTTTGTAGCGTTTGAATTAAACATAACTCGTAACGTCTAGATTATGCTAGTTGTTTTGACGTAATTAAAGATGAACCGAAAATATCCTGCCTTTGAAACCGGTCCTTCAAGAATAGTACTCCGATAGACACCGGTTCTTGAAACCAAGAGAAATGAGGTATTATCTATGAAAAGGCTTCAGTATGCGGCTCCTCTCATATGGACAGTCACGTGTAATAAGATGCAACAATTCGCAACTTATTCGGTTGTCATAATATTCAAATTTCAATGAAAATTAATACATCTTATTAGACGTGACTGTACTTTGGCTTACAGTTGTTGCTGTCTTTGCGGCTAAAGTATTTTTAAAGAGATATTTTGATCTTGATAACTGGGCTCGTAGATATTGTATAGTGATCGTTAATAGCCAGTATAGTGAGTCTTAAAAATGGCTCTTTGACCGTTGATACAAAACAAATCAAAATCTGTCCAATAGTTCCGAAGAATACACGAAAATACAGATAGACAATTTTATAAAATTTAGAGAAAAGATACGTCTAAAACAAAACATGTTAATTATTTATGTAGCGTTTACAACCATATTAAATCATAAACAAAACCATCACTGCCAATGCGTATGATTATCATAACAACTCTGTACAAAATACGTAAACCAAAAGATTGCGTTATCGAATTCTTAGTAATTAGCTTCGTGAAACGGGGAAACCCGTATCCTTAAACGCTTAACAACAAAATAAATTATTGATTTATATTTACAACCACAGGTTAAAACAAGCAATGCAATGCGAACGCATCCTCATTGAAGAATGCATCTACCTGTCCAACTAGTCGTAGAAAAAAAAAGAGAACGTAGGTAACTCGATTGTTGGGAATAAAGTCGGTGCGTTCGGTAACGGTGCACGAGAGGAATGCAGGCGCAAACAGGTGGCACTATCGTCTCGCATCGACTTAACCATTGCCTTTTGGCCTTGTTTAAAATAAAAGATAGCGTTATCCGTCTTTCTGAATTCAAATTCTGTTGTGATGATTAATTAACTTATTTCATGAGGAGCTGTAAATGCAGATGTATGATATAAGAATACAAATATTTAAGTATCTGTTACTATGCGAATATAGTGATGTAATTGTAAAAACTAAAGTGCCCCAACCATAAAAAACAAAAAGCATTTCATCAGTTTGGAAAGAAATGCGTTGAGTTGTTAAAAGAAACAATGTCTCGATAGCAGCAAACGCCGATGACTATGACGATACGTTTCCTTGAGCAGATCATGCGAATCCGGGCTAGGTAGTTGGCAACGGAAAATAAACCTTTAAGTCTATTAATAAGGCTCAATATGCCTATCGTTTAAAAAACAAAATCTCGATTCAACTAAAAAAAGCTTTGCTATAGAAATGTCGTTGAACCAAAATAGGCGACTGATTGATTGGTTTTTTGTACCACAACTGGTACTTACTTTCCAAATTAAACCGCTATGCCTGTATACTTTTTCACAATACAAATACCCAGTTACATACAACACCTACAAGTTTATCGATGTGAATCTAACGAATGGACAGTAATCAAATGGAGTTACTAGGCAATTATCGACATTGAATTGCCGACAATTTTCGACTAAGGTGCAGTAACGGGATAGCAACGTGTTGTGTCTGGTTTATGGTTTAAGTAAAGAGCGTCAACGACCACTGGAAATAATCGTGGTGTAAGTGAGTGACAACATTTCTCCCACGGCCTTGGCTGTCGCAATGAGGCTTGTTCGAAGTCTACCGTCGCCAATTATAAACGGAGATGTATGCAAGTTTTCGTGCAGTGAAAGGTGCACGTTGTGTATGTTCCGCTTGAGCTTTACTTTTTAATTAGTACCTTTTTATACTTTATAAGCTGCCTGGTAGCTAAATACGCATTTGATCTCAATCTCACCAGATGGTAAGTGAAGATAAGAGCGAAGATATCTGCACACGGGTTCACGGGTTTATGAAGGTCTTTAGGAAACACTACCTGTTTCGTGCGGTTTCACCCGCGCTATTTCGTACCCAGCGGCAATATCGGGGTAGCCTTTATGCCTTGATGCATTGCTACCAGACGGTACTATGCCAAATTTCTTCCAAATCTATTGAGCCTTTCAGCTATGATTGAGGAACAAACATCCATACAACCAGACATCCATTAATCTTTTACATTAGAAGATTGCCGGAACATATCACCGCTACGGTGATTTTTATGGACAGACTTCTGTATAAATACATTTCAGAACATTTCTCTTTTTGTATTTTTTGCAACCATAATATCGCTTTGTATGCATAGAAGTGATAGTCTCGAAGTCTCGAACGCAACCTCTTCAAATAAATAAAGTTAAACGAATGTCAATCATTTAATTATTTATGCAAAAGTCCTTCAGAAACAGTCAATAAGTAATCGATATATGAGGATAACTCTACCTATGCACATCAACCTGTTTCGTCAGTTTTATAAAGCTTAAACATGAATTCATTATTTTAGAAGTTGTGTTAGAAATTATATCAAAAGAAACTGGTTGTGAATGTGGTTGGAACAGAAAAACAATCTCTAATTAGTATGTGGTTCTTAAGAAGTGGTCTTTATAGAAAATGAAATCAGAGTAGGTATTATGATTCTTAAAAAGTTATTACTTGTTTTTGCCAGGATAAAAATATACTACGTGCTATTATCGGCTATGTCATATAACTGTACGTCCTCACAAATTTAAAAATTTTAGGATGTAATAGGATAATAAGACGTGTGTTTAAAGAGTGACACGGCTATATGTATATACATATAAAAGAATGAGGTAAAACAAAACTTCTTATCATATTGGTCAGTACATATATGATTTCTAAAACAGGAAAATATGTAGAGGACGAGACAGCGAAATAAACACAGTTAGCCAGTTAGTCACAGGAATGTGTGAACTCGATTATGCGGATATAGGCGAAGAAACAGGAAAATTGTAAAGAATCGAATCAAAAGAACACAAACAACTCGGTTGTTATTAAGTTATCGCATAATAATCTGTACTTAGGTGTAAACTTGACAAGAAGGTAAGTAGGTGTGTACTACACTCTTATGAAGCGGAAACATTCGCTTTCGTATAATTGTTTGGAATGAATTAACTCAAATATGAGACCGATTTAAAACCATCTTTTGTCTTTAGAAAGCTAGGAACAGAAGGCAGCACATCAAGAGTTACAAATCTGTCGAATTTCTCCATCCAATTTTTTACTTAATGAACGAGGGCATATAGTTTAGATTCAATTTTTTTTTATCTGCTGCCTTCTGTACGTTACCGGAAAATAGAAAGGCAATATTTTATTGAAATCAATCGTCCTCTGTGACGACCAGAGTTTTACCTGGGTTTGAGTCCCAGATGAGCCAGTTTGCAACTATATCTTAGAAAATATAGTTTGAAACGATATTTTCTAAAATGGCTCGGGTCTGGGTGTATATAAGGATACTTCCTAGTTCCCTTATAGTCTAATAATAGTCTAACGTATAGTTAAATGGACAAAACTTGACGTGTTGTTAAATACTTGTGACTTCAAAAAATTAGGTAACGTTCTACGACACAAATTAGGTAGATAATTTAGGCTTTCGAGATATTTAACTTTGTTTTTAAAGCCGAAGTTATTATGACTTTTGTTCCTTCTAAGAATATATGGCCAATTTTTAAACGTAAATAGTTTCTATTTTCATTAATAATAGGACAAGAATATATTAGGTTAGGCGTGTCCGGTCAAAAAAATAGTTAGGTTACGCGGATTTGAAGCAAATACATTCGCATTAAATTGCACTATTATAAGAAGAAGGGACCTAGTCAACTTTTTAGCTTTGTCTTTGCGCACCAAAAAACTTTGGTGATTTTTCACCCAACTTTTTTGGCTATCAAGCATATACTATGAAAAGGTTAAGCAGTTTTTGGATATACAGACAACAATCTTATGTTACATTTTGGTATAATACTCATAGAAAGCCAATTCAAAATTACAAAAAGATGAATAATCGAAATAAAAAATTCGTTACCTATAAAAAGAACCGTCCATTTTGAATTTCTAAAACGGGTCTAATTTGACAGCTACGAGCTGATCACAGACCTAGCGAATCAAACACACGTGACTTTATTCTATAACACGCGTGCGTACGGTACAGCACGCATTCTATCTAGGGCGCATAGTTACTGCAGTGAAATACATAACCAAGTAATATAGCTACTTTTTTAGGAATGCTTATGCGCATACTTACCTGAAATCGTATTTTTATTATACAAGTTGGAAAAGGGGCCGAGGTCGGCGGTATGTAGGTAACCTTAAATTGCTAATGGTAGGCAAATCTATACAGACAGGCAAATCGATATCATTCCACTACTTTCTTAATTTTTAAAATACTAATTCCTCGATTAAATAAAAAACTTATCACTCTGACTCTTGACTGCGATATCATTCAGAACTTTAGTGTAGGATTTTCAGACTGAATCTCAACTAATATTATCAATAAATAATTTACACTTCAAAGACCTACAAACTGAATTTTAAATTGACCGCAAGTCGGAAGGTGGATGCAGATTGAAAATGCAAAAATATAAAACTCTATTTTAAACCTCACTGAAGTTATTAAGTAACCTTCTTGGTTCGGACATCTTGTGAATTAGTAAAAAGGAGGCTTGAAAAAAGGTGCCAGGTAAAAAAAAGGAAAAGTGTGAAAGCAGGGTATACAAATCAATTTAATAGGTAAGCGATATTTTTAACTTACGTCAAATTGATTTTATGTAGCTATTTGAAATACGTTTTATCGAATTGTACAGAAGGCAGCAGATCAAACGTTACATTACCTGTCAAATTTCCCCAACCAATATTAACTTTATGTCGATTCAAGTAAAAAAAAAAGACAGATTTGTAACGCTTGATTAGCTGCCTTCTGTACTTAAGATTGCAGTTTATTAATTACCTACGTAACGTGACAGTTAAGCTTGTCGTGCGGTGACAGTTACGTTAAACTTCGATCTCATACTTGTATGTATATACCTAGGTATAGTAAACCACGTTTACTTTCAAAATAACAGGGCTATGCAACCAGTTCTTTTACACGGTTCAGTAATTTTGTAGAAAAGTATGTCAGCATTATTTTTTGTATTTTCTTGAGCTTAAAGCCAAAAAGTTAAACGCGACATACATGACACACATTTCAAACATACTCAAAGGGCATTGCTTACCACATTTGTAGATTTTTTCTTTATTAACAATGTTATTCTATAAATGTTGTTTAATGTACAGTAAGCTACAGTAAAACCAGATGTCCGAATATAAGTTTTTTGGAAATTTTAAATTCATGGGCTAAAATTTGAATTATTTGCAAGAATTTTATAACCTTCGTTAATCAGAAAGGCACATTAAGAAAAAGAAGAGGAGTATTTAGCCGTGAGGGGTCGGCTAAGAATAGACCTTGGATCAGCATGTAGTAAAAGGCGACTAATCCGTGTGGCAGTTGGAAGGCCTGCTAGCGACCACCCTTCATATGACATCTGCGGTGACGTATCCGACAATATTATACAAAGGGCCATTCATGTGCTGGCATCTTCCACTACCACTACCCAACGACCACTTTGGCGATGGGGTAAACCTATCTGCCTCAGACGCCAGTAGAAGTGGATTCGAAAACAAAAAAATGTTCCGGGTCTGGGTGTTTATCTATATATTTTTTTATATTCTAGGTTCTCCCCCTAATTCGCTCTACATGGTATCTCATAACACAAGCTTCGCTTGCTTTGAGGCCATGTAGTTGGTGTGATTGTTTGGGTATTTTATTATTTATATTTTCGATTTCATCTTCACTAACCATAAGGTGAGATTGTTGACTATTGGAGTGACAGGGGCTCAGCCCATCATCCACAAAATCACCAATAAAACCTCTGTCCTTTAACTGACTTTTACAGTATGCCCGGGAAGAGAAGCAGCTGGAACATTCTATGATTTTCTTTCGCTCCCAATCCAGCATGGAAGCAATGGATCATTTCAAATCAATATATTAAGAGCTCATTGAAAAATATTCATTCTTACATCACAAGTAGGTTCAGTTTCTTTGAAGCTGACTGTACATATTCAGCAGTTTAAAAAAGTTAGATCAAACGATGGAGAAACTGTATCTATGAATTCGCGAGACGCACGCTATTTCACAATCAAGATAATAATCAATAGATCGCCGTGAATTCTATTAGCTCCATATCTTTATAAGGTGGCAAATTAGGCTTTATTTACTGTACGATACGGACACTATATTTTTTACACCAAAACTTAGAACCAACCTATGAAATAACAACAGCTGTAACAATGCCTTAGCTGCACCCGTAACTTTAAATAATTAGGTACTAGTAATGTGTTACCTATGTTTTTACAATTAATGTAAAAAAATATACATCAATGATGAAATGCGATTCTATAATAAAACCTATAAAGCCAATCCCCTGTCTTCGCCGAACCTAACTAAAGACAGCATGATATTTAAAGTTGTACAATACAACAACCCCTTCATCATAGTGGGACAAAAACAACTTAACCATAGCCCAATAGGAATAGAGTTCAGTTTAGCGTGCAATCGACTGAAATGTATTTCTTTATAAGCATTGGAACCTGCTTACAATTTAAAATTACGAATCAATTAACTCCGATAGTCATGTAAGTGAATACCTACATGCATATTATAATGATCAATACTTGATTTGTAATTTTCACACTGGTAACATTTTCTTTCTATGAAGTTGGTAGAAACTTTGTTTAAAAGTTGAGTTAGCCCGCGTTTGACCTCAATCTGATCTGATGGTAAGTAAAGATGAGTTCGAAGATGACAGCATACAGGGTCAACTAATACATTCAAACAAAGTCTCTTCTTAAAATATTGTTAGAGGAAGACACTGAAGAATGCTTATCAAACGAAAGTGGACTTATTCTAAACTGGTCGGTACAATTTTTCTTCCTCTATTATCTTATCGCCAATTACCATAACAGTAGAACAGATAAAACTTATGATAAAGCATTTTTTAAAAAGAGTGCAATTTCTACCAAAGTTCATACAAAATCAAGTTGAGAATAGAGTCGTCTAGAAAATTCTTCGCGTTCCTTTGTCACATTGTCACCTTCCTTACTACAATTGAATGATATCCCAGTATGTCATATATGTCCCTTTATTCAATTACATTGATCGTCTTCTGTTATACATATACGAGTAAAATCCGGAAAATGAGAAACGATACTTAAGTGGTTGTAATAAGCTAAAATGACAAAACGCTGTGACTCTTCTTTATGGTAACAGATTGGATAACATTCATGGACTCTAAGATGAAATGATTAATAATTGTTGAAGTCTTCAGAAGTGCAAGTCTACCTAATTGTTCCTGGACCATATGGACTTTAAGACTTTACGATAGAATTGATAGAAATGTGTTTCTAAAAACCTGAACCAACCATGGATACCTTCCGCCCTTCGATAAGCGCGTCCTAAATAGCAACTCTTCAATATAATATATTCGCCTTTAGTGCTAAGATATAATAATATCTATCTATACTAGATAAAAGACAAGATAAAGATAAAAAACGTTTATTGTTTCCTTAATATACACAGTTACAATTTGGAACATTATACTATATACGTTTTATGGATTTAAAAGAAAGCTGAGGTATTATATAAATCTCATCAAATCTCATAAAACCATTACAGGAAACAAAAGGCTTCAACTCAGCATAAGCGTTGCTGCAGAAAAACTGTAGCACCGCGCTGATTTTCAGTTGTCGCCGGACTAAAAAAATTATACAATTTCGAAATACTTATTTATTTATTCTATGAAAAAAAAATACATACAATTAGTAAAATAAACATACATGCACTATATACATATTCCTACATAGATACTGTTTCCATATATTATTAGATACCTACACAACAAAAATCTTAGAATCGTATACAATTTGTGAAACTACAATATTTACAGATACGTACCTATCATGGACATGATACTAATATAATAAAGCTGAAAAGTTTATTTGTTTGGTTCAACGAGCTAATCATTGTAGTTAGTCCGATTTTTAGAAGGTTAGTCCGATTTTTAGAAGGATAATCCAGGAATTCCCACGGTTTCAGAAGTAAAGCGGGTAAAACCGCGCGAAGAAGTACAAACTAGAGTGCGGCCGTTGCAGGAATGCGTTCCTGACAGCTCCTTATGTCCACTGAATAAAGTTTATTTCCGATTCGAAAGTTTAAAAAAGCTATGATTTTGACAGCTGTCAGGAACGCAAACTCCCACCGGTCGCACTATAAGATGTAAATACGCGTGTTCCTTTTTTGGACATTTCGTCAAAAACCATCAGGCGAGATCGAAGTCAAAAGCGGGATTATTAGAGTGCAGCCGTTGCGAGAATGCGTTCCTGACAGCTCCTTATGTCCAATGAATAAAGTTTATTTCCGATTCGAAGGGGTTAAAAAAGCTATGATTTGACAGCTGTCAGGAACGCAATCTCCCACCGGCCGCTCTATAGTTTAATTTAAGTAAGTACTAGGTATATTAGTCTGTTATAATACCTAACATGTGCGCTATTTATTATCAACACGAGTTGGCGACATGTACCTGCCTACATAAAGTGTAAAATAAAATATTAAAAAACAGCAACGTAGATAAGATTAATTTCACGTAGAAAAGATTAATTTCATAAACAGTAGCGTGAAATATTGGACACGGAAATAATGCTCTACGTTGTTTTCTAAAGAGGTTACAAATTTTCATAAAAAGAAATCTAAAGGTTTCTATAACTGTTGTTTGAAGTATTGCGTAGTTTTGCAAACATATGGAAAATATAGGCACCATTTTAGCTCTAGAAGAGCGATACAAAATTGTGACTTTGTTTTTCCCAATTCGAAAAACGTCTTTTAATTTAACCATTCGAATTTCATTTTCATTTAAAAATCGAATTTCCGTTTTAATGAAAAGTTTAGGAAACCAGTCAAGAGCGGGTTTCACTCACGTACAGAGGAGAGGCTAGGATACATCGAATTGTATCGACATTTGAGCATGTGATCAGTGTTGTCTTCTAAATAAAGTACCTTATTAGACTGCAAGGTCTGTGAACGACTTACGTACTTTTTCTTTCTAGATAGAGAAGTTTAATTGTTCTGTATAATAGGTCTTATTAAACTTTAGTAGGCACGGTAATTATTATCATAGACATGGTTTTGCTGTTATATGCTATTTACAACAAAAGAAAATAAATATATTGCTACGCTAATTACGTATGTCTAAATTATAAAAATGGCGTAAAATTAATCAAAAATTCAATGTTTAGCCAATAGGAAGAGTGACTGGTAAAAAGGAAAATGTTTTCCATTTTGATCCAAAGGGTTTCTATTCTACCAATCTATACTAATATTATAAAGAGGAAACCTTTGTATTTTTGTATGTTTGTATTGAATAGGCTCAAAAACTACTGTACCGATTTCAAAATTTCTTTTACCATTACTTAGAGGGATTCTTCCGAATCCGTATAGGATACTTTTTATCCCGAAAATCCCGCGGGAATCGAAATTGCGCGGGTAAAACCGCGCGCAACAGCTAGTTTAGTATAAAACCCTTTAACTATTGAGACCCTTCTTTAGCAGGAAATTTTTGAAAAGGGCTATTTTCATTCAGAATAATTAACGATTGTTATTAGTATGTCACACTTTAACACGAGCATTTTAAATCACGCAGTAAACTTTTTCATTCAAAGAATAAGATTTCAAGCAAATATAGTTAAGGTCGTTGGTTCTCATCGTACAATACTAATCAAAGTTTGATGCGAACGAAGTTGTGGGCAACAACGAGTAATAAATTATAAATAATTTTAGGCCTTAGGAAGCTAGAAGATTCTCCCGTACGCTGCTAGTGTTTTGTAACGCAAGACTCCACACGCTCGGTGAACCACCGCGTTTCTACTCCCCCCTTCTTGTTGTTCGAATTACAAACGGTCTCACCGGATGCAAGTAATATACGTCAATGGAAGACACCAGTACAGTCAACAGGCGAAGGTGTGAAGTCACCGCTATAATACCAACCTTAAATTGTAAAAATCCACTGATTGATTCGAAACGTTGTTTTTATTTGGTAATTGAATTGCGAACTTTGGTGTAGCGGGATAAGCGGATACTAACTCGGATAGGTGACAAAAGTAGGTCTGCCTCCGTAGAAAGAAAATCTTTTAGAGACTACATATAGTCATTTCTTTAATTAATTGACAGCGCCTAATGATTAACTTTAAGAGTATTTTATAGGTATTCAGTTTACATTGGTGTGAAGAAAACATATAAGTATGGAATACTTAGTAAATCAACCAAACTTACACACCAACTACGTAGGTATGATCGTATTCCTGTGGGTATCGTAACAATACATTCCAAAATTGGCTAGGAATCGAACATTAGACTAGCTAGAGCAATAGATATACTTCATAGGCTAACAACGAAGTGCATATTATGAAACCGTTAAACTCAGTCATTTTTTCAACTAGTTTTCCAGCAGGTTATTGTGAAGCCAATTCCAGCTACAAGAATTTCATCCATGACGGGCGACTAATGCAGCCATCTTTGGCTAATAGCCCTTTAGTAATCTAACTAAATGCACGTTTTTCATACTTGTTATGAACATGAAGCTATTAAATTATAGCATGTTATGCTTCGGTTATGATATATGATAATGATTACGTTACAGCGGCGCTTTGCACACGTCCGTCCCAACAAAAAATATTGATGGTTGCAGCAGTATAACACCACCAGTTTAAAAAGGTCATAACTTATAACCGAGATCTCTGCCCTCCTAAACTTGACCGTGTACTTATCCAAATGTATACCTATCCATCCATACAAGTGGAAATAAACATAAAACTTCATCGAAACGAAACAATCATGCAGGGCTTACTGATAAAACGCACGTGGTTGTGTTAAATGCATTTCGATTCAATAAACAGAACCTATTTCCAACCGTATCTACAAGCGGTAGAATGTATATTGCTTCGTGCAAGGTTTTCTTCGTTTCACTACACCGCGTTTACCGATAATCGCCAGTTACGCAAACTATAGTAAAATTATAGTTTAGAATTTGATAAGAACACGACTTGCGCGAAATTCCATCAGCCCAACTAGTCGCTGTGGGGTAATGTCATTTTGCCTTTAGGTTTACAAAAATGCAAAGTAACCGATTAGTAATTTATATGCTAAGCATTTCTAACATAGCACTTTTATAATTACTACCTACAACAGAATGCATAAGAAATAGCAACTGCTATTACCTGTTGCAAAAGTAGCGATAATGTATTTATTTTTCAATTTAAACTTCCGTTAGCAACATTTTACCTATAAGGTACCTAAGATTTTTTAGTTTAGTTTCGGGTATTGTTTTGTTTGAAGGCGAAAAATACACTTTTAGTGGTTTTTACCAATTGCGTGTTTTGGACAGACAATGATAAATGTACTTTTATGTTTATCTACAACTCTTAGATAATGCTAATTATCTACGAGCTAATTAAGTTAAAATTTATACAAATTGTGATGACGTATTGTATAATTAATAATTGTACCAGTATTGGTTAGTAAATAGAATAATTAGTATTGAGGCAAGGAAAACTAGCAAACCGAATAAATGCTGTTATTATCATCGTCTTGAGTTTTCACAATTCAATACAAGAAGATTCTAACTGTAGTTTTTGACATCTACTATATTACTTTTACTATTCTCTATACTAGTTCTCTTTGAGTGCTTTCTCGCTTGTGGCGCAATTAACAAGTAAGGATTAGGATTTAAACACAGGATGAAAACCTATGAAATGACATACCACTATTATCCTTAGAAGGGTCAGGGACGGACTAATATTTTTGTCCCCTGGGTTTGGTGTCATATTGTTTAAAATCAGTACGTAAATATCTTAAGCTAAGCCGCTGGGTGGTTAACTATCGGGAGGAGAGGATGGGCTGTAGTAGGAAGTTTTTGTGCGTAAATAATTATAACATTTCGATAGCCTACCGTTTGAGTGAGGCTTTCTCTAAAACTGTATGTATTGTAAGTAGAGAGATGAAGCTAAAGTTTTGAATAATATTCGATGCAGACATGTAACAGAAAAGGGATTAACGTCAGAGGCTTTGAAGTTGAACAGTACGAATAATTTGAAAAATGTAAGTTCCGACTTTTTCAGTTTGTCATTAAAAATAACCTTTGAATGTAATTTGTATTGCAAAAAGACCATTTAGTACAACTCAGACGCCCATAATTACAATTTATGAAAAAAATTCTGAAATCAGCTTATTTTGTTTTAAAACTAAATTCAGATTGTTTTAAAACGAAGCGCTACTTATTATAAAATCAGTATCAACAGACCTACCTACTTATTACATTTCACAGATAAAAAAGTGTAACAAGTTGCACAATACTTGAGTTTCATATTGATAAGACAAATCTGATATGTAAGTTTATGGCTGTCTAAAAAAAAATGAAATTAGCGATATGCCGTGACCTGCCTCAAGAAAGTCATACACAAAATTTGCGTAATTATTTTTAACATACATATCTGTTGAATGAGAGTCAATGACACTAAGAATTTAAAGTCACCTTCTAAAAATTGGTAGTTTTTAAATATTTATGAGTCTACTTAAGAGTTTGTAATTTGAATTTAGAATAGGACAATATTTTGTAATTGCAAAATGTTTATTTTAATACCTATACCCAGTGGTGTTAACCTGTAAGTATTAGATATCGTTAATAGTAAAGATAAAAATCTTTATATGCTATTCACAATACTATGTTTATGTGTAATACATTGTGAATTCATGTAGTTTCCAGTAACATACGGTAACCATAACATAGTATGTTTGTTCATGTTTGATGTGGAGTACTTACTTATTTATTATAAATATAAACGGAAGAACTGACTAACAAAACTAACAACAGATAAAAAAATACTTTGATTGGTCGAATCCAGACATTGCAAAAAGGCGCAGGCAAGTTTTTATACCCAAAAAAACTTACTAAAAAGTATAAAGATAGAAATCCTATCACTTGAATAGGTAATTTAACAGTCATTCAAAGTATGGTTACGTTATTGAGACCGGCGGCAGTAAGTCAGTGAGTGTTATAGGAAAAGATGATTAGCTAACCTTCAAGCCGAAAACCCGAAAATTATAACCGCGAGTTCCACTACTATCGGTATTCGAAACAATTGGTTTAAACATTCAGCTAGCGGGCTTATCGGCGACATTCGCCCACATCGCTCCGCCGTTTGTAAATATTACGATAACCGACTGCACTTATTTCAGTAGCCTCAAAACATTAAGAATCTCAATCAACTACAAAAAAAGAAACAACTCTGTGCATGAGTTGGAAACTAAATTAAAAGAATTGTTGGAGTGAAAACGGAATTTGGATATTACGTCTTAGCATTGCAAAAGTATCATACGGAATTTGATAAATTTTGCTACGTTTTGTATTTGACTTCAACGTTTGGGGAGCATTCTCGTGACTTTATACAAAGATAGATATAAAAGATAAAACAAATTGTTCATGTATTTATAATAATATACTTGTACCTATTTTACCTTTCACCTAAGACTAGAAATAACTAATTTGCATTTTGTGAACATCATACGTACAATGGCTAAACTGCAGATTACCTTTATCGCGCATGGAATTAACATTAAAGCCGGTTATTCCTATATGATAGGTTAGTATTAAAGGCAAAGATTCCAAACACTGTTATCAGAATAAAAAAAATGTCAAGAAAAACAATGCAACAATAAAAGAAAAGAGATTACCTAATAATTCCTTTAAACAATTTTGATTGTCTTTACATTTTTTATATTTAAATTGTACAAACTAAACTGCTAGGTAGTTAAGGTATACTTGCCATGTTCCAATATGTATAAGTTTGCGCTACTGTAGCAACCACAGCGGAAATAACCTACCGGTTAGCATACATAAATTCAGATCTTTACATTTTATCGGAATCCATACATTTGAAAGATGAAGCAACATCCGAAATAGTCTAAAGAAAAATCTCCGCCTGTCAAATGAAACGATAATTTAATCGATCATTGAATATCAATCGTGACATTTAAATGAATAGTTAAAATTAAAAACTCTTTTGTAGCGTGGTAGCGAGCGTGTGAAAGGCGGTGCGTCATTCGTTTGCATTCTTTGCAGCGCGCAAGAAGTGACTGCCTGTAGAGAGTCGGCCTGCGCAGACGCAAGATCCAGTTAAACAATTGTCATTCTTTATTAGCATCGTCTAGCGGCACATCGGCGACCTATTTGTATAGGCGGTGATCTGGTTTTTAATAGTTAACTGAACTTCAGTTCATGACTGCATTTTTTAAAAGAAATTCTTTCAATATGAACTGGAGGAAATACGTGGACTTTCTAACTTTATTTTGTCTGTATCTTTTTGTTATAGCTCCAAAATAAGTAAGACCTTCTTAACATGCGTCTTATATTCGTCATGGAAAGACCTTGTTGTAATGAAGCAATGAACCGAAAAATATATGTATTATTAAATAATATTTGTTATGGCCGGCTGATCAAACCTATCATTGCGACACCGAGTAAATTAAAAATTTAATTATTTGATCAATTAAGGTGATGTAATTATGGCAAGTCAATAGCTATAGTTTTTAACTATTATTCACCACGCAGGTAAATATTTCAGATGTTTATGTTTGAATTTTTTGGTTACTCGATGAACTATTATTAGTAACTAAAATTAATAAAAAGCATAAAGGGATATGTTTGTTTTTAAAGCGTAGTCTTTTAATTGACCTTAATTTAATTTGCCGTAAAAACCTGAAGATGCACCAAGAAAGATTTTATATTAACTAAAAGTTTCGCGCTTTCACCCACGCAGGTCCATAATCATTGAGAATAAATCGTCTAGTAGTTTTCAAACTAGATTTTTATTCCGACAGCAAAACCAGTGCTTGTCGCTTTCAAACATAGTCGTTGTAGGTATCTTGAAACTTAATTCATAAACAGTGATTAATAATATATATACTAAATTGTCTATGATAAAGTTATTAATTAGGAAATAATTAGCCCCTATCAAGGTAATCAGTGGACATCTACGGGCTGTTGATGATTATGATGAAGGTAATTGATGGACATATTACTGCATTTGTAGAGTAAATTGGTTGCATTATGTAATTAACCACTACAGAGCTATGAGCTTGCCTTCTGGCTGAGGTGTGAGATTTGGACCAAAAACTACCAATCTGGCTCACCTCGGTTCAGTTATAAAACCGACAAAATAAGTATTTGATATATATTTTAAAATAAAATATGTCAGTGTTTCACTCTCTCGAGTACCAACAAAACTGGTATAGAGCCACTTGTGCAAATATCTTGTTTTTGAAAGCCACCATTCGATACATCGAACGTGACGCAACCTTTCGGCGTTATATTTACGCAACGCTACCATTGTTCCCACATGTGATAGAGATGCCAAACAACATTATGACTGAAACTACGAAATGTATTTTTATTAAATACTAGCTGTTTCTCGCGGTTTTACCCGCCAAATTTCGAATCCCTAGGGAATATCGTGATAAAAAGTAACCTACGTGCTATTCCAGACTGTGCACTATCACTATGTTAAATTTCATTCAAATCCGTTGAGCCGTTCTGCCGTGATTGAAGAACAAACATCAATCCACACCCATCCAAACTTCCACATGTATAATATTAGTAAGATAAGATTTTTATTATTTAGAAGCGACCTGCTTTTATTTTTACTAGGGACTTGGTTGACTTGCGTTCGGATAAATTGAGTGTCCATCCTATCAGGTTTTTGTGCAGCTAATTAATTTCGCCAATACAAAAAAAAACTGGTGCCCAGCGCAAATAAGTTGACCCACCGTTCGGTGTTAAGACGCAACTATTCCTAAAATAAACGAGAATACTTATTAACGTTAGTTTGCGCGACGGTAAGTACTACTACCTTATCCATATGTACATCATGCACTGGATATGTGTATGAAGCGTTGTCAAGCCCATCAAACCCAGACATAACTAAAAATAGCCCTTAGTTATAGAAGTAATAATAGTCATTTTTACGTTTTAGAAACCTACATATTTTCTTGAAATAATAAAAAAATAAGTAATTGAAGCCAACGCGAAGCGATGCCGAATGCAGACTTCATTATTGGCTTAATCGCGTGGTTTTCTTTTCATCGCGATCAACAACCTGGTAAGAAGTGATGTAACGTTTTTTACTACCCTTTAGTATGTAATTAGTCTCAATACCTTTTCCTAAATCTGTGACACCCATTTGACAACTATCTAAGCATACCGCAAGAAAAGGGTCAATTTCCGTTTCTCAATTTCAATTTCAATATTGTCAATTTCCGGGCCCCGTTACTTCCAGTACCATAGCGCATAGAAGAGTTTAAACAAATTGAATGGATTAAAATAAAAAATTTCCGTATCTCTAATACTTACACAAATGTAATTTATTCATGAATTATATAATAAAGTCGTGCTCAGTTATAACAGACGTGCATCATTATGTCGATAAGACAATAGGTACCTCATGGATGGGAATTAATTGTAAAGGTTGTTTTCATTCTTTTATTGTTAGATTTGAACACAAACTTGAGGAATACATAATGGTAAGCTACGGGTATTCTCATTGCATTATTAATAAATACAACTTATCCTCTGTGAGTAACAACGTGGAAATTCCAGGAACTGTGTAGTAGGGTATTTTTTTCAACTGGCAGGAGTTGTAATAATCACGTTTAAAACTTTGGGAATTCACCGCCAGTGGTAACAGGAGCAAAGGCAATTACAACTGAAGCCTATGCTTAATTGATCTTATATTTGATGTTCGAGAGATTCCAGTGCTTATTAATCGATTATTGTATTTATTTCTAATTTATAACAAACAGTGTTTGACCCCAATCTCGCGTCTAGCAACCGCTAACGTCCGCTAGCCAGCACAGTACTCCAATTATTATAAAGAGAGTTGACATTTTTTTATAGTTTTGATGACAGGCGCTTACATGTTTCAAACAAAAATCATTGTCAAACAGTCAAATGAAAACATAGGTTCGTTTTTACTTTAAGTATTACATCTAGACTAATATATTTAGAGAAGAATAACGACAAATTTGGTGAGATTATATCAAGTACCTAATTATACTCTCTTCTTTCCTGTTAGTTCTTTTATATAAACAATGTTTGCACTTATTTTAACGACATTTTTTTTTTAATTTATTTAAGACTTGTCAACCCTACGCATATCGCAATTAACATAATGAATTTAATAATGAGATCGAAACAGAATAAATTACGTAACAACAATTGTTAATCATTGTTTAACAAGGAATCGAGAAGTTTGATCAGTTTTACAACATAGTTTTCAATAAAAGACATATTTTTATGTCAAGATATTGGTTAACGAATAGAAAAGTAATAATCGGTTTTTACATAAGTAAATAAAACTATATCGTATAGAATGATTAGAAATATCGATGTCCGACCCCGCAGGTCAAATGTACAAGACCCTTTACAATATTTGCTAAACACCTACTAGTGTACGAGACATTTAGCATTGCTGAACAGAAGTACCTAGAGACACTATCTAGTCCTTATTTTATTACGTGTTAAACAACTTATTAATATGCATATTACACGTATTATGTTGGAGACCTATTTGCCAAATACAATTTACTTCGACCTTCGCGCATATTATAATATGTTGCTTATCAAAGCTAGCTTTATGGTCTGGTTTTAAAAGCCATGTTAAATACCTATGCAATCATTTGATAGACGCATTGCATAGCGACAGGTAAGGAGAAATATTAGTAATATATTTAAGTAGTTTATTCCATAAATTATGACCGTGGAGTGTTGTTAGTTATGGTAACACCCGCGCGTTTGAGCAAATTTTAGGTATATCATAGTTACCCCTTTAACTAATTAAATAAATAGTTAAATAAATTTTGTATGTATTTAACTATTTCCTATAGAAAGAGGTTTGCTTAGATTGGCTTGGGTGAAGTTTATGATAGGAGGAAATTATTTTTCGCATTATTTAATATTTTTAAAGGTACTACGTGTTAGCTACTCTAAGTACCTATATTATACTTATGTGTAGTTCTAATGTTCCATGCTGGACTGGGAGTGAAAGAAAATCATATTTCCGGGCGATAGGCTGACCCCCTGTCACTGTAATAGTCTCTATCCATCATTATAATACCTCCAGATTCGTCAAACGTGACATCAAATTGTTTGATAGCGTCTGGTGTTCTGCCTAACCCATAAGGGATACAGGCGTGAAATTATGTATGTATGTATTCTAAAGGTTCCTCTTTATCACAACTCCGTGTACTGAGCCCACTGCACGGCTATAAGTCTCTCCTCTGGGTGACGAGGAGGTTTAGGCCGTAATCCACCAAGCTGGCCCAGTACTGGTTGGTGGATGTCAGATATTTCAGGGTGCCGAAATGGCTTCTGACAAACCCTAACGACTACTGTATACAAGTATACAGCACCCGGGACCGACTGGTTAACGAGCATTCCGAAAATAAATTAAAACTTTAAGGTTTTATCAAGTTTAGTTTAAACTTGTAAATACCATTGGTAACCGCTCATTATACGATATCAAAGATCGATTAAATGCGAGCCAAGCCTTCTCGATTATGTACTCGATCGTATCAATCGATTCGTTTCATCTTAAGTAAGTATGTTGTACTGTGTTTTAAGTTTTATTATTATTTTTATTGGCGTCTAAGTCAGCGTGTGACCTCAATTTCACCTGACGGTAAGTGATGATGAGGTCAAAGATGGAGTACACGGATTGAATTTAGTTCACGTTGGGCTTACGTTTTTTTTTTATGGAAACTAAATAGCGAATCAAGGAACAATCTTTTAACATAAAGAAGCACCAAGTCCAATATCAATATTTTTAAATGATACGTTTTCGTGAAACGGGAATCAAACCCGAAACCTAGAGTTTCTTACCTATTCAATTGACACCAAGTCGGTAATCCTTCTATACTGTACAGTCACGTCTAATTATATGTATACATTTTCATCGGAGTTTAAACCTTATCACACACAACCGAATAAGTTGCGAAGTGTATAGATACATCTTATTGCACGACACTGTACCTACTGTTATGAACACTACATGCTTTTTGAATGACAGTTCTGCCAAAGTGCCAAACCTGTTTTAAAATTAAAAAGTAATTAATCATACTTTATAGTATGTGCTTACAGTTAATAGAAATCTTAAGTTTACCTTTCATATTAGCTAATTATGGGAATAACTTTGTATTTGTTTTCTAAAATGGGCTATGTTCTAAACAACTGTTCGTTTTCCAACTTCTCTATTGTTTATATTTTCGGGTTTAAGTAATAATTTTTATTCATTATCAAAAATGCGAATAGGAGAACAGCATATATTTACAGAGAGCTTTTTCTTTAACAGGCTGTTGATTTAACTGAAGGTAAATTTAAAATTAAAAGTATGCAATTATCTCAACAAAAACTATCAACACAAGAGCCATGCGTACAATTGCACCATCCAACTTTCTATTCACCGTTAAGATTTTAAACTCAGGTTAATTGTTTTAAATATAAACTTAGCTTTATTGAGTTTAGTTTATTGAGCATGAAGAAGTATAATGCGCTGTCTATTTAGTTAAAAAAAACGCGTCGAATGCGGCCCCTTGCTGGTTCAACGTACTGATGGACGCACGTACCTGCGAGTACCGTACGTTTTGCCATAAGAAATGTACGGCCAGCGATCATGACTACGCGAACTACGGATATACAGGGTGGCCCGTAATTTGATGTCAAGCTGGAATTGGGTGGTTTACCTGTCATTATTGTTAAAAATAAGTATTGATTTTTTTTCTTGTACTATCCATCTGCCCATGTACGGAAGAAAGCCTCCACAGGGTGTAGATTTTTAGGATTTTTAATACAGAGCAAAAATTTTTGTACTTACTATATGATTTATGACTTAAGTATCACCTGATTACAGCTAGACGTCGATTAACGGGACACCCTGTATAGCAGCGGCCCACCTCTGCCTTACGCCGCGCTCGCGCAGGGTTTGACGGCCACTTACGACCATTCAACCATGACATCACGCATACTAGGGAAAACAAGTTACAGGTGCTTTTAGAATTTGACCACTATGACCTTTCAAAATTCCATAGTTCTGTTTGAATATATGTGAGAGCTATGTTTGTTTGTGCTCATGGTAAAACGGTTTTCCCGTTCGCGCTTCACTGGAAATCTTTAAGGAAGTCGTGACATAAATAACTTAGGTTACAATAAAATATAACTTTAAGTGTGTACTTATTCCTTTTGTGTTATGAGTTAATAAACGTGTTTATAATATCGTACAAGCAGTAAAAAAATTATATGGTACCTATACAGATAAGAACCTTTTAATAATTGTGTTATGATTGATTATTGAATGTATGAACTAGCTGCCTAAATATTTATATTTTTTGCTAGGAATCACTGTTATTTTGAAATCATAACAAACCCTGCCTTAATTCGTAAAGTTCAACACTAGTTTAAGGGACAGAAATAAAATTATATCAATCAAACACTATACGTATGCACACATATCTCACATACTACCTACCTATATCAAGTAGACAAAGCACTATTTTTGCAACAATTTGTCTGTTTACTAAGCCAGTACCTAGGTACCTACCTACCCACAAAATAAATGTGACTCCAGCAAAACATTACCTGTTTGGGATTGGGGCAAATTGGCACTCTCATGTTACGTAATGAAACAATTAAACTTGCTTTTCTTTTGCATTTTTATTCAATAAATTCCATTAGTGTACCTATGTGTTATCGTGTTTCTTTTAGGCTATGTAGGCACCTCTGTGGATTAGGTATGTACCTACATTGCAGAGTATTAACAGCAAAGCAGCATTTTTAGCAACTATAAATATGGATTATTGATATTCAACATTACTACCTACCTATACGTTTGATATCCGTACAGAATAAATATTTATATTATCTCATAAAAACAAGTAATTTACAGATAAAACTTTAGCTATCGGAGTTTTTATTAAAAGTGTGACTGAATTAAATGATAAGTTAGTAGATAATAAATACTCTCTATAGGTCTCTATAGGAATTGCAGAAAATACTTACAAAAAGTTGCTCGATAAATATGCAGAATTTCTTTTGTACCCACCTATTAGGTATTATGCTACACTAATAATGAAATACGTAAACAAAATTGAAAATCTGATTGTGTAAACGATAGAATAACAAGCACATTAAATAAACAATGGAATGAATGTCACTTCACATTAAACGAAAAATTCGTAAGAGAAAGTCTGTATTCTCTCATCAAGAACGAATTAAGTTGCCTTTCTAGATTATAAGCAAGTTTCGCAACGTTACGTACCTATTTTTTTTACAAATGTGATGATCGTGTTTCGGCATTCAAAACATCGAATGCGAGTTATTTGGACAACAACCATTTCTCCCTGATTGATAAGAGATTAGAGTAGCAAGGTCGACTTACCGGGTCGATGTCCGCATCCCAGACGTCCTTTAGGTCGTTGGAGATGTCGAAGTAACTCTCCATGTCGGGGCCGGGTATGTACTGCGGCCTCCGACCTCCTCTCACGGGAAAACTCAAGAAAAACTTATTAACAACAAACTGTCACTATCGCACGGCGAGTAGAATGTAAATTCACTCGTCCTAATCGTAAATAATTCTCACGGCACACTGTGCATCACCTCACGGATAGGTTTCACTGATTGTCGGGCGAGTTGGATTTTTATAAAGTTTTCACTGCACGCAAGTTGAACGCAGCTCGCGCGACACACGTGCACACGTCGGAATGTAACAAGCGAATGAGAGGCGCCACAGCGACCGAGATCCCCGGCCCCCACCACACTTTTCTTTCTCGCGCGAATACTTCCCATTCATTCATAACATAACATAACATTTTGTTGATTGAGGGTAGAGTTGCCTAATAAACTTAGGGTGACCGACCAAATTATGTGGGTAGGCAGCAGAACTATCAATGAATCTACAATAGCGTTCTCACCAAATATTAATTTATCTCAAAAGTTTGGCTGCCATGAGGTCATTGACGTGATGTTAGTTGGTTTTGTTGGTATTTACGCATTCATTTTACCGCAAACATAATCTGCGGGTCCGGTTAAAAAGTTTAAGAAGCACCTACTTAGTTAGTTCATCAAAGTTATTAAGTACGTTTAGGGAAGCAGACAATACGTTTCTTCTGATACTTAAATAAGCTATTCATTGATATTAAACCCGTTATTGAAAGACTTTATGTGTTATTTATAGTCTAGGTACCGGCTTAGGGCATTTTGGCAAAAATCGGTAGTTAGAGCCCTAAAAGTTTATCTTTTGTTTTTATCTAGTTGGGAGATAAAGCGAGTTTTTTAATTCGCTCGTAGTAGGAGTAGGTACCTACTTAAATGTCGTCAAAATGGTTTTTCTTGTTATCTAACGATTAGGTACCAGATTACTTTTGATGAAAAACGACCTTGAAATGAGGATATTTTAGTTTCGTTCAGTCTCGATATTTAAGTAATTACCAATACCAGCAACAAAACCGTAACCTTTTTTTCATTATTTTAGCAAAAAAAGGGAGAAGAATTCAATGTTGGTAGGTTTATACCGAGCAGTTTACGTGTAGGTACCACAAGAGCCGTTTGGCGGCTGGCTGGTGTAGTGGTTTCTATACCAGCACCGAGCCCGTGACCGAGCGCCGCGCCCAGCGCCATCCGGGGTTCGAACCCGATTTAAGGCTACGTCCCCAGTAGATAAACAGTTAGCGGCCGACTGTGTTTGCGGCGTATCGATTTAGTACGCCGTTCCATATATTTAAAATGGATTGCCCGCAGTTTGCTAGTTTTGTGCTTACGACTATCTCAGTTAGCGGCCGACTCTCACGTCACGCGACGTACGAAAATTGATCAGAGTTTGCAGCTAACTCAAATTTCAGTTAGCCACAAATTTGCGGCTCACTCAGTCGGCCACTAACTGTTTGCCTACTGGGCACACAGCCCTATTAATGGATATAATATTATACCTTTTTATTTTTAGTTTATTTTTTTAATGAATGAGTATTATCATAATTAATATAAGGGAAATAAAAATAAAATAAAACGAAAGACTAAAAAACAAATTTGGACTGTCTTGAAAAAAATATGAAAATGGACGGTATGAAATATTAATAGAGCGACCGAATTATTAAGTGAGCGACTAAAACACTGACTGAAAGCAGAGATGTCGGTTAGCGATCTTTTCATGCTGATCAATTGCTCTGCAAATCTAGAAAATGGTTCTACCAATAGATAAGTAACGACAGTCAAACTCGTCACCAGATCTTCGGCTGAGTGTATATACTGTAGTATACGCTGTAGGAAAATTCTATATTTTGTTATTAATGATAAACGTATCCGGGGTAGGATACTTAGGTATATAAAAAGCTCGATTCTTATCTTTTTTGGATGTTTAATCTAGTCATTAAAGCTCTAGACATATTAAATAATTATTTCAAATGTAGAAGTGTTGTGGAGCCAGTAAACCCTATTTCTGATAAAAGCCATAGTTTAAGTGGAAATCGACTTAGAATTTTTAAATAAGTGAATGAGGAGCAACCGCCTGCTGCTACGAGTATAGCATGCTGTGATCCCCAGTATGTTTTGTTGATATTTTGCAACAAGGCTTTGAAAGTACCTACAAGACCTATTTTCTTTTAATAATTAAATAAACATCCAAATAATTCAATGCAGTAAATTGACAGTTCCAGAAGAAAAAAAATTGTGAAATTGTGATTAAGTGAATGAATATAATTATTTTTTAAATAATAATATTGTTACCTATGTATGGAAAAAACAATTTAGGCTCACAAGATTATATTAAATGGAGATAAGGTTTAAGTTACACTACCTACTCGAGTCTTGGAAGGAACTCGGTCTTCATGGAATATTCTTGACTTTCTAATAGGTAAAATATCTGTTGTGTAGCAGACGTAGGTAGGTACCTTACCCTCACTACATTTAAATACTACCACTTGAAAATCTAAAACTTTGAGACTTAATATATACAAATTTAATCCTCATTTGTCAAGGTTTTTTTTTATACTTACTAATAGTTGGTCAACAATAATTGACCTATGAGCTAAATGCCAATGACTCTTGCTCAGCTGTAGTTTCCGCCTCCGCTATCGCCTTAAATTTCTATCTTCAACCTTCTTAAAACGGAGACTATGTGAAAAAAAATGAAACAAGAACGAAAGCGACTAACTCAATAAGACTTCATTAGCAGTGGTAGGTCCGTATACATCATTGATATTGCGTGCCGTTACAGACGCATTGTTTCTACGTCGAAACTCATTTTCAAAAATAACACGAATATTATCGGAAGCCATTGTTATAAAGGTGGCTAAAGGTAGGTAGGTATTGTAGCTAAAAAAAAACAAAATGAATAAAAAATACTTAGGTAGGTACTCAAATAAAGATGTGATTTTTTATATAGGAAACAGGTCATCTTAAATAAAAAACTTATTTACCTATGAAATTTGAGTCTAACTTTTTAAAATTACAATTACGGAGTATCCTAGCTAATATAGAAACTATAGATGGGTATTGCAAATTAGTTATACAGGGTGACTGGTTACAAACTTGCAAAACTGAAGAATAGCACTCTATACTCGATTCTGATCATAATTATTGTAATAAAAGTAGGTACAGTGGAATCCGTTTATAATGACATCGAAGGAAAATAAGAAACAAGTCATACTAAACGGACGTCATACAAAACATAGGTAAGTACTGCAAGAATAAATAAACTGTTTAAGTTAGTAAGTGGTTTATTTTAATAGAGAGGAATAAAATAGAGATAAATCAAAGTAGATAAGAAAAAGTATTTACTTATAAATCTACGCTCTGAGGCTCAAATCAAAAAAGCCTCTCACGCGCCGAAAGTCTTTGGGTATAACGTGACTCTCCCGAACACTGCTAAACATGTTAGAAATCATACGGTCGGTCACTATAAGCGAACAAAATTTGATAAAAAGGGTCACAATAAGCGATATGTCACTATAGGCGAAGTCATTATATCCGACATTGATATATGTATAATTTATATGAAAACCAAACTTCACTGTGTAAACACGTCATAATGAGCGGTTGGTCAATATAAGCGGAGTCATAATAATCGGATTCTACTGTACTTAATTTTTCACCAGAAATCTCTATGAATAAATAAAGAGACCTTACTACACTTTTCCCTACGTGCTGCCTCAGTCAACACGCAACAGCAGTGTTCTCGCCACACGCACACACACCACCACTCGCTTAGTATTTATTGTAAGTATTACGCTAATGTAACCATGCGTTGCGTAATGAATTCTTTAACTTTCGGAGAAGTTTACTCAGTAAATAATAAATATTTATTTTTTAATTATTTTTTCTCTTCATGTATGATCTGAAAATATCACGTCCTGGAATTTTGAAAGTGACCCACTAGTCACCCTGTAGGTAGGTAGGTACTCAAAAACAAACATAGACCTTTTTCTAAATAATAAATGAATTAAATAAAGTCCGAAGACAATCACACCAACCACTTACGTGGCCCTAAAGTAAGCAAATCTTGGTGTTATGAGATTGAATTATTTGTCAGGGTATAGGGGTAACCTAGAATGTAAATACACATATTGATAAAGACCCAGACTCGGAATTTTTTTTTGTTCCGTGCGGGAATTGAACCCGCGACCTCACGATTGAACACTGCACCATGGTGACATTTTTTTATGGAGGGACACACCGCAGCGCCATCTCTTTAAAGTTCCTAGTACCTCTACAAGTTAATCGTACGTAGGTAAGCTAGGCCTCAGCTCACGTCTGCCACAACACTGGATCTCCCTAAAGAAGCCACGCAGAGCTTTGGACGACGACGGCATAAGGCTTTTGTATTTTCAAAAGTAGTGTAATCCCAAAAATCCTACAGACGAGAAGAACACTACACACTCGTTACACTCAGCTATGTGCTGACTTAAGACGGCACATCGAAATGTTTTTTCTTGAAATCTTAGCACCTTAACACGCCGACATAAGGTCGCGTATTGCATAGAAATCGCCACCATCGACACCGCGCTCACACTGAAATCGTTTCAAAATTCGATAAAAAAATAATGGTAAATGCTATGTAAATGTTGAGCAACCAAGTTCGAAAAATAATATGAAGATTGTATTTAAGTTATTTCTAAGCATAATGGATTTGATAATTACGTGGTAATTTAAGAAAAAGTATTGTTTTAGACGTATTTTCGAAAAAAAACTATCGAGTCAAAATCATTAAATCATGTTTTTGAGCAGGCAAAGTATAAGTAGATAAAGATATGAATTTACTCATATCTAAATTTCAGATCCGCACGTCTTGTCATAGTTTGCGATGAAATTCAATGCATTTTTTCAATATGTCGCCTTAAGGTTTAGATGGCGCTGTGTGAATATATGTCCAGCAATTTTTATAATATTTATTTTCATCAGAAACCGTTTAAAAGGGTCTCCCATGTTTGAAAAGGAGCTCTAGGCCGTAAATCACCAGGCTGGACAATTTTTGTACGCTATATGTACCCCAAAATCTTTATTGCCCCGAAATGGCTTCTGTGAAACCCTGCTTATTCTAGTCTGTAGCACCCGGAGCCACTGCCAAGCGTTCCCTTCGAGGCACAGAATTTGTCGTCATAGTTAATGAATAGTTTGTAGTCTCCCATCCATATAAAATCCAGGCCGAATGTCGCTTAATCTGCTGAATAATATGATGAAATGAAATATGCGCAGGAGCCACTACGTCTTATCACTACACACTAAAAAGTATCAATAATGCCTACGATCATAACATAGCAACATGAAAAAATCTCTAGTTTGATAACTTTAAATCAATAAACATACCTAAACAGAAACACAAAAAAGAAGCAAAAGTACTAAAGGTACTTGCGTAATTAATTACTATATGACAGTAGGCGTCAAACTTATAGTATGTTTAATATTTTTTCTCAAACATGCTTGGAAATTTGATCATTATTTTGACAACCTTCTTCGAGATAAATCGAACTTGCTGTACTGGTCGAGCAGCGACCGGCAATAGTTTTATGAAAATCCATATTTGTCGTGTTTAGCGGAAATATAAATTACTATAGTCATGTAATTTAAAAATGGCACGATCTTCTACTCCGCAACATGGCGACCAAAGAGGAAATTTATCAAAGGTTTAATTTAAATTTCGAACTGGCTTGCACATAGAAAAAAAAACAGAAAAAAAATACTGTGACGCGTAAAAAACTAAAATTTTAAGAATTGTACATTCAATAATTGTATTTTCAAATAAAAGTTCTGAATTGTAATACCTACTTAGTTTAATTTCAACGCATTATTTGAGAAAAGTACTATACAGCACAAGCCTTAGCCGCAACAAGGCATTGATGGGACTTCCGTATGTGTAGGTATACGTTCGTCCATTAATGCCTCTCTTGCCGGCCGCTGAAGTAATGTAATATATCTCAATAATAATAATCGTTATCAGTTTCTCTCTCTCCTGTCCTGATCCCCGACTAGATAGATAGATGGTATCCTAAGCCAACCCAGCGGTATATAATTTTTAATGACTTATCATTTTCTTTACATAGATACACAATCAATGTAAAGAAAATGTGCAATGTCACATTGGGTGCATCTTGAAGAAGCATAAATAAAAAGAAGTGCGATACGTAGATATTTTTTATTTAATGATAAATAATTTTATAGTGACCAGAGTGCAACAAAAGTACATTTAAGTAATTTCTGAACCACTTTATAACATATGATACAATATTATATAATATAGCAAATGATTTTTGCTTACTTAGTATAATTTTATAATTCTGACACATTTTTTAGTATTTTTTCTTATTTTATAAGAATACGATACAATAAAAATTAAACATTTACCTATTAACAATAGCACAGATCTACTTTAATTTAATAGTTCATGTAGATTATATTTCAATTTTAATAACAGAGGTTCTCAAAAATCAAATCATGTTCATAATAACTGTTCATGATGGAATGTTTGTTTCCTCCCGCCATCCAGTTTTGTCACTATCACAGTTTTATTACAATAAAACTCTTTTAAAGTTACCTGATTGTTGCATGTTTTTTTTTCTATTTCACATGTTGATGATGATATATTTCATAAAATAGTAAGAAATACAGATTTTTAACTGAAACAATATAGTTCAAGAAGATTTCTAAAAATATTAATAATTCTTCATTTTTTATGTACACATGTATTCTATATGACTTGGTGCATGATTTGCAAATTGTTTTCTTTTAATTAAAACAAGCAAAGCACATAATCGAGAGTTAGATTTTGAAAGTCCGAATACAATTCCACAATACATTTCTTTTTCATATCTCTATGAATATTATAAAAGCTTCTTCTCATTTCATTTCCTCTTTATTGTCGCTTAGTTCATGCATTCGATCTTATTTCTTTGATTATTTATGTCCGTTCCTTTTTGGTGGTGTAGTAAACAACGAGGGGACGTTAGAGTGAAGTGCGGGGGTGCCTCCGTGGAGTATGCAGACTTTAGGCACACTGCATTTCACCAGGTAATCGCTGAACTGTAGAAACAATACAAAAAAACGGTTAACATCATACAAAACACTCAACTAAACAAACAGAACTTTCGGCGTCATTATATTCTTATACAGAATTATAAATAATACATAGTTAAAGGTGAAACAGCCGACGCATCTACGCGCGTACTTGCGGATTTGCAGTTCTAAGTGCCAACGCTGCGTCACGCGTTCGAACGCGTTTCATACAAAACTGCAACGTCCGTACCGTACGCGCGTTCGATGCGGATGTTCGGAATGCGCCAAGCACCGCGTATGATACGCGCGTACGGTATGGAAAATGTTATGAAAGTTTGTATGTTTGAATCTCTCTTAGTAGTTGTTAAATAAATCTATGGGTAGGTGTGCCTACGGACGTACGGTACGTGCATTCGAATGCTTAACGCAACATTGGCACTACATCATCGTGCGAGCGTTTGACGCACTCACGCCTTGCAGGGCGTTACATATATACCTATCTTAAAAATGTCCCATCTATAATTTATAATGTAACATGCACTAAATGAATAAATAAATGAATAGTTTAGACTAGGCGCAAGAGCGACAGCGGGCACTGGCGCGAAGTATTCAGTTGGTATGAAATGTTCTGGACGGTAGCGACGCGGGCACCTGGCAATGAGCGGCGAACGCCCGATCGGGCGGTTATAGTGTTGTCTGTTGCCCACCGATATCGATAACTAGCCTCGTAAAATGTCATTGGAAGAAATTATTTAAGCTGTTTTAGAAAGACCACCGATATAGAACAGTAAATAGATAAAAAATAAAACCGCCTAAATTTTAACCACAAACATCGAAGAATAAATAATAAACTATGCGAGTTACTAATAATAAGAAATTTTTTTTCTGCTGGAGATATTATACGTTCGTTACGATAATCCGATCCTAATTCTGATTTCGTATTCTCCAGGACATAATCAAATGTTTTCACAAACATTCTAGTGTTATCCAAGAATTTGATTGAATAATATTTTAAAGTTTTTTGCATTTAAAATGCTTAGTTACTCTTAAATAAATAAAAAAAATTGGAAACTGAATTTTAATGAATTTCGTCATTGGTCTTCGTAATTACGACGAAACTCGCTTCTTTGCTTCCTTTGTTTAAAGTACAGATTTACGTCTTCTTTTGTCCATAGTAAATCGTATCGTATAAATGAACTGTGAAAGTATTCATGACGCCGTATCGACATTTTTGTTTGTTCGGTACGTCTCTTAAACCGCGAAAAATCGCTCCGCGCTGCCCGCTGTCATCGAGAACGGCCCAGAATATTATTAAAAATAATATTTTTAATAAAGTTGCAAGCTACAAGAGTAGTGCCTTGGTTTCGTCTTGCTACGTAGGTATCTAACTGCATACTGGGATTGGGAACCGAACTTTGTGTCACGAAACAAGCTAATATGCGCGCGCGGTTTAAAGTTCTGTATCTAAGGGTTCTGTAGGGATCATTAAGTTAAATATAACATGGTGTGACAACTATTGCAATAAATTCTATAACCGATTCTGAACAACCTGTTTTCAGTTATTCGTCTCATCTATACATATAATAAAATGGTAGGAAAGTCAAAACTGTACATTGAATATTTTTTTAAAAGAATACTTGGGGTATGATCTACAATCGAAACAGAAACAAAAAATATAGTTTTTAGAATTTTTGTCTGTTTGTCTTTCCGGGATAAACTCAAAAAGTACTGCATGGATTTACTTCAAATTTGGCATGAAGATAGTTAAGAAGTCGGGTCAACATATAGGCTACATATTATCACGCTAGCAGTGTTATAATCGTAGGTGCGTTTGGTGCTGCATAGCGTTCACGCAGACGACGTCGCGGGCAGCAGCTAGTCAAAAAATAATCGTATCATACACGGGGTGTGATTATTACCTACGGCGGTGGTAAAAAACAAGAATACTTACCAACTGAGCCGTTTCATCTTCACCCGAAGCCACGACAACCACTTTTTTCTGCTTGATAGCATCCGTGATCACCTTGCAAGGGTACGAGCCCAGTGATGATAACTCATGCTGCCCTAAATGAACTCCACTGTAGGGTACGTTTATACTTCCCTCGATGCAGCTCTTTTCGTAACTGGGCAAAAAATAAAAAAAATGATTTAATAAGATACATACATAACTTCACGCCTGTATCCCTTATTATATCGGGTAGGCAAAACAACAGAGGCTATAAAACCATCTGATGTCACGTTTGACAAATTTGGAGGCATTGTAATGATGGAGAGAGACTATTGCAGGGACAGGTGGTCAGTCTGTCGCCCACAAAAAACCTCCAATAACATCTCTGTGCCTTAACTGACTTTTACAGTATGCCCGGGAAGAGAAGCAGCTGGTACCTTCTATGTTTTTCTTTTGCTCCCAGTCCAGTATGGAAGACCTCTTATTAAAAGGCTTCTTAACTACATTTTTCGCGTATATTTTACATTTTTACTCAAGTTTTAGAGAAACTGGAGACTGGGAAACTAAACAAGCATATGTCTACAATGCTACCACTCCAAGTATGCTCTTAACTTAGTCTCTTTATCGTCGTTACGTATACTACTATACAGTTCTCTGACAGACTGAAATTATCATTTGTACTCTTTTGACGATCCCATTTATTACTTTTTATAAGTACTACTTTGCATCACTATACTATGATGTGGTGCTACAATCATCAAAGCCGTCATAATACTACGCTAATGCCCATTTAGCCTTTTAAAGTCGTCTCTTACGAAACTCATGCATATACATGCAGTACTAGTTAGGAAAACTCCTCTGCTAATAAACTCCAAAATTATACCGTTACTTTAACTCCAAAACATTTCAGCAAAAAACCAAAAAGTATCATATCATAAACCAAAATAACTTTTCAAGGTTAATCAATGGTTGTTACAATGTTTACGTACTAATAGCCAATTCTACATTCCAACCTCCATTGCGAATTCATTATCAATGAAACCGCAGCACCGCTAATCTCATTATTTAAAACATAATTTATACTTACACCAAATTGGACCTTATGTCGATTACACAACACTTATCTTGGCATATCAGCGAGAAAAAGTCCGATAAACTTATTCTTGGACATTTCTCCGTATAAAGTATTTCTAGAGGTATTTCGACGATTTCCTGTAAGAAAATAATGAATTATTGATAAAAAAATTGGATTTTTAACATTTATAACTTAGGCGTTAAACCTAAACGCTGCGACATTTCGTCGGAGATTTAGCGTGAGGATACATAACTTTGCGCCTGTCACCCTTTGGGGTAGGCAGAGACAAGGGAATGCCAATTGTTACGATCCAGACATACCTCTTTTGCTTCCTCCACGTTCATTAATCTTTTCGTAAATGATCTCCGGATACGGGTACTTTTAACTAAGCCTTTTTTAAGAATGTCGCCATTTTGATCGGCATACGTTCGCATAGGGCGGCCTCTTCCGACAACACCTTCTATTCGTAATCTGAACACCGCTTTCGTTAATTTACTTTCATTCATCATTTCTAAATGTCCAAACCACCGTACTTAGCCCTTTCAATCCGCATCCCTTTCTTATTTCACTATTGCGCACCCTATCACTCAATTTCACCCCACATATGCTCCTCAAAGCTCTCATTTCCACACCATTAATCCTGCTTTCATGTCTCTTCTGCCACACCCAAGATTCAGTACCATACATAAGTGTTGGTTGGCCAAAACTCCCTCAAGTACGACAAGACGAGCCTTATTCGGTATAATTTTGCTTGCCGTAAACGAGTATAAGGCGCCATTAGCACTATTTCTTACTTTTACCCTCCTGTCAATATCACCTCCATATTTCACAACTCTTGTAAAAAGCTTGAGGATTACTGACATTACTGTCTCTTATTTTAGGTCTTTCTTCGACAGAAGTTCACAAAACCTGATTTGAGTCCTCTAATGGTCGTATTACAGAATAGTACTCATGTATTGATACTAGTTTTGAAACTAGTATCAACGACTTTCTTTATTACAAAACGTTGCCTAATACTAGATTCAATGACCAGATATCACTTGAGTACTAAATGATTTGAACTGTGTTCACGCTTATTATAGAACTTTACTTATGCATATGCCAATGATTGAAACTAGTTTCACAACTGTATTCACTTGAGTGTGCTTTCTACCATACTTGAGCGTACTTCAAATTAAGTTTGTGTTGTTGTGAACTGTGGCTTAGAGAAAAACTAGATAGGTATTCGATTTGTTTAATAGTGATCTGTATTAACTACAATGGATCCTTTCAGTGATATTGACCATTACGATAATATTTTTATACACGAAGTGCGTATTCCACGACAATTATTACGAGATGTACAGGATCCCTTCGCCATGGACGAGCTAAACTTTAAAAAAAGATATAAGTTTACACAATCTACAGTAAAAAATGTGATTTTTTCGTCGCAAGCAGTGTTGCAGATTGATAAAGTGTTTTTCGCCAAATCATATAAAGATATTTATCACATGTTGTTATCTTATATAGCTATGGAGTTATTATAAAATGAGGAATTAGTAGCAAATTATGTTTGAATTATATTATGGTGCCTTTGATGGCTTTGAAAAGTTTGAACTTGCTTTTCGTAAATAAAAACTATATTGGAATTCATAATTTAAAGTGACTTTGCTTAGTAGTTGGCAACATTACATTTAGCTTTTACGTTTCATTTTATTTTTGAGTGATAAATATAAATATATTTTCATAGTAAAAAGAAGCGACAGTTATAATTTAACCGTACTGCTTCTATCGAAAAACAGATAAATAATTCAAAACATTGGCAATTTTGTCATATATCATATAGAATTTAACGCAATTTATAAGACATTGTAATCTAAACGTTGCGTCTAACGTAACAGACCATTAGGTTTTGTTATTAAATGTAATGGGAAACAATTTTTTTTCAAAGAAAACTAAGTATCAACTGGGTCAGATATTTGAAACTAGTTTCAGGTAATCTGGTTTTGATAATTATTTTGTAATAAGACTAAAGCTCAAGTCAAGAATCAGCTGGTGAACAACGCTTACGTGAAACGAGTATTAAGTCTCGTTCTGTAATACGAGCATTAGTTTGGCACTAGACAGATTTTAGAGAGTTAAAAAGAGTTAAACGCCCACTGTCGTCATGCAGTTTTACTTAATGGCAGACTTCTTATAAAGGGTTGTCACCCCTTTACAAATATGTTTGTTTCCAGTTAATTGCCGATAACGTAACGAACCCACAGCAGGGTGGGTGATGAGCAGGTTAAGGTCATAATCCGTTAAGCTGGTCCAATGCAAGTTGGCGGATATCAAAATTTTCAGGGCTCCGAAATGTCTTCTAACAAACCCCAACGACTACTTCAGCACTTAAGACGAACTGCTTAACGTGCTTCAAATGTTTTGGTTTTGATCGTTTTCAACTGACTTTGGACAAATTATGAATCGATTTTAAATATTCTTTCATATAATAGAGGATACTTCAAAGGTGGTCAAATATAAATTTCATTGAAATCGATTAAGTACTTTTAGCAAATATTGAATTTTTTGAAAAATATGTATGAATACGGAGAATACATTGACAACCTTATACTTCAGCCAAAGTTTTGACTGACAAGGTTTTAAAAATGTTAGTAAAGACGGGTTTTTAATGCTTTGCATTTGTGGCTTATTGTAGGATCAGGCCCGTATTCCCAAGTTTACTCGAGCATTAATCAAGCATAGATTCACTGTTAATAATCAATAGACAAATGTCATAAAATCTATAACAGTTTCTACTTAATGCATACGAGCTTCAGTAATGTTTAACTTAACAGCAAAGTATATGTATTTTTATAATCTGATTGTTATCTAAATCTGATTAAAATGAAGATGTTATACAATGTTACTTGCTTACCATTGGGTCTGTTGTCTTTGGATCGTTAGAATATCTTCTGTAACTTATACTTCGCGGCGAATTACGGCACATTTCGATAGATCTCTAAAAAATATTAAAGAAAATTGTATGAGATAAAATAAAAATAAACGTTTAATGTATTACTACATAGTAATTTTAAACAGATTTATTAAATAAGTACCTACTCATCATAGTACCCTTTAACTCTCTTGTGTATTGAAATGAACTATTGAAGTATTAATATAATATACATATAAATAAGCAAAAGTCCGGTCTAGATTATTTCAACTGTAGATTTTGAAACACAATTATCCGTCAACCGAAGCCATAACTAATTAAATTATCAAAACGTAGATTCATATTAGATTCTATATTGAATCTATATTTTCAAATTCAAAACAAGATTCGTATCAAATCAATAAAATGTAAATTTATATTTTGGTTGCCATGACAATGATTATAAATTGTAGTGTTTTGAACCGAAGATCGAGCATTGAGATTTAAAATTGAAACTCTTATAAAATCTTCAATCACTTCAACAAATAAAACGAATAATCAATCAAGTCAATCCGAAATGCCTACCTTAACACATTCTCCTATATCAATCTCAGGTAGATCAGAAAACAGTAGAATGCATTCGTTAAATCCAGACTCCATTAGAGTATCCTTTAACTGCAGTAGAATAGCGACGCCCATAAATAATGGTAAAGCCGGGCCTTCCACTAATAGAGCATCCCAAAGATGGACTATTTTGTGTAAAGGAAAAACGTCTGTGAAAAAGAAATTATGTTCTCTTTATAGTACGAGATCCGGCTGCAGGATTGGTGCGTTCATCTGTTTTTTGCAGAAAACCGAATTTTTGTGTATTTTTATAACTAGGAGAATATATATTTATCAGGTTGCCTATCAAAATTTGGCCGCCAGTATTTTTAATTAAATTATTTTTAATTGATTTTTGGGAAAAAATTCCGTTCACTTGTTTTTTAAATAAAATAACGTCTACATCACGGCAATTTATATGAAGATTCAAAAAAATCACGGTTGCCGTTGCGCACTTGGCCGCACCTCTTCGCAGCCATGTGTAAACAGGTATGATTTCGATACATTTATACGTTCATAACGTTTATTAATTTATTATATATCAAATTAAAGCTAATTTTTTTTTCTATTTATCATAATATATTGTTCCTTTATTAAAACTACCCGCAAATAAGGGTTGCTGGCTTTTAAAAATTACAAATATTTTAGGTAGCGTGAAAGTGAGTTAGCGCGTAGCATCATTTGTCAGACGAGGATAGCGATTGCCAGCTGTGCGATGCTTTTAAGCCATTGCGCATGCGTCGAATGTTAGTGTTCTAAACAACCGAGGAGTAATAGAGACGACTTAATAAATACTCCAAAAAATATGTCTTCCTTTTCAAAATAACAAATTTAAAAATCACAAAAAAATTATAATATTTATTTAATATATTTAATATTGAATTAATATTGATTAGGCAACCATATATTATAGAATAAAATAGCTTTGATATATAATAAATAGAATAAAATAGCTTTGATATACATGGTTGATTTGTAGTCACCACCCAAATTTAAATGTTATTTTCTATGATACGATATAAACGTACCTGCATATTTATTTTAGCTTCACTCAGTACAAAAAAGTAGAAATATGGAACCACAAACTTTAAAAAAAACAGTCGCTGTTGATGAATATACCTACTACGAAGCGACATTTCATTGATAATACTATGACGTAGTACTACAAGATGTTTTGTAGTAGCACGTAGTTGCCTTTATTTTAAAGGTAATTTAGAGTTACCATGGTGTGCTTAATATGATAGCGGACATATTGATTTCTTTTTTTTTTTTTAAATACTTTATTTTTTCAAAAATAGTATCTATAAATGATACTTATTGTGTAAAAAACATTTGGCCGGTACCTACAAATCAACCCTGTATAATTAATGAATAAACGTTATAAACGTATAAATGTATCGAAATCATACCTGTTTACACACATGGCTGCGAAGAGGTGCGGCCAAGTGCGCAAAGGCAACCGTGATTTTTTTGAATCTTCATATAAATTGCCGTGATGTAGACGTTATTTTATTTAAAAAACAAGTGAACGAAATTTTTTCCCAAAAATCAATTAAAAATAATTTAATTAAAAATACTGGCGGCCAAATTTTGATAGGCAACCTGATAAATATATATTCTCCTAGTTAAAAAAATACATAAAAAATCGGTTTTCTGCAAAAAACAGATGAACGCACTAATCCTGCAGCCGGATCTTAGACTATTAGTATAATGTAAGTAAGAAGCCTCGGCTTCGAATTTTAGCAGAGGCGAGTACCAATTTTTCTATATAGGCTAATAGTTATATTATTTATTTTTAACAAGCGAATGTAAAATAACTTTTGAGCCATGTTCGGTTGGCATAAAATAGCAGCATCAAAGCATGCTTTTATTTAGTAACAAATTGTGTCCATGGCTCAAGTAGCTTCGAAAAAGTTGGGAATTATCTCGAAGGTACGGCGGTACTTCAGCCCTGCACAGCTTCTTAACTTATATACAGCTCAAGTGCGATCATGCATGGAGTACTGCAGTCATCTTTGGGATGGTTCAGCCAAATATCAACTAGAAGCGCTGGACTCCGTTGACCGAAGAGCCCGTAAATTAATTAACAACGTCGACCTTACGACCAAAAAACTACAGACCCTAGAGCATCGTCGTAAGGTTGCCTGTTTAACCGTGTACTACAGGATACATTTTGGTGAGTGCGCGAGTGCTCTGTTTGAGCAAATTGAACCCTCACCCTTTTACCATCGGACTACTAGACGCAGACAGAACTTCCATCCGTATGTGGTTGATATTCCGAAAAGTCGAACTAAGCGCTTTGACAGTTCCTTTTTGATACGGGTCGCCAAGGTTTATTTTCTGTATTATTTATTTTATGTCTATTTTCCCTGACCAGTATAGTCCTAGTACTTTTAAGCGTCGAGTGAATAGGTTTCTCGTGGATGGACGTGTACCACCTTAGTCTTCATGTTCACTTAACATCAGGTGTCATGGAAGACAAACGTCCCATCCGTATTTTATTAAAAAAAAAAAAAAAAAAAGAACTCATTTTTGTTAGTAACAATAGCCCTGCGTCCGGTCCCCTGGATAACCGTGTCATAAACGGGGGCTTATCCAAATGACTCCGCTTGTTACAAGGACTCCTTTTTACCAGGTTCACCAAGGTAGCGATCACCCTTCATATAAAATCTGTCGCTAAATATCACTGCCTCGATGGTGATGTGTTCCGGCAATGTTTTATGAAAAGCCAGTCCCTTCCTTTATTTATTATTTATTTTATTTACATTTTATTGCACAAAGTAAAAAGGAAAAATTCACGTTCCTTATATTCAGTTTCCATCCGGTGAGATGGCGATCTAACGTGGGTTTAATTTAAAACACTTACGTAAAACTGTATTTTTGATTCATCTAAAAGTAACGTACAGATAAAGTAAAATAAACTTATGTTAAATAACTACACATTTGAAGAAAATACTCACGTGAAAACATAGTCAGAAACCAGGGTATAGCAAAGAGTTCTGGTACAAAATTAATTTCGTGTAAATGTGAAGTGAGTTCCGGCTCGTGGAAAGCTGTCATTTGCCAGAACTTTGACAAGTACTCCTTTATTACTGAGCTGTTGTCTTTGAGGAAGAAATTGTGAAGGAACTTTGGCACAAACGCTGATAAGCAGGCGAAAGCTCGAGCTGAAATTAAAATATTTTATTTATTTAGTTGAAATATTTATGTAAAAATATTTCAACTAAATGAAACTACTTTTTAACCGGATTAATCGCGTATAATTTATATTTTTCATTTTAACTCGACGTTTCTGTGTCTTTGCAGACCCCGTTAAAAACTAGTTTTATTTAAATTATGAATCGTGAAAACTTAAGACAATATTTCAACTAAGCTTATGGCCCAGGTAAAACTTTCCTTCATGTGGAGCTAATATGCGTCCCAACTACGCCATATTGTTCCGAGTTTCAAAACTTCATTTGTGATGCGTAAAGTGTACAAAACAAGCTATACAAGTGCGATCCTTTAGCTATTTTGAGTAGTGTGCATAGTAGTGCTCTTCTGCCGTCTTACTCAAGATTTTTTATTACTTTAACATTCACATGCCTAGAAAATTCTGACATATTCCACGTATTGGACGAGCTTACTGTACGTATTACGGCCCTAATATTTTTGTCACCCATAACAGAACCTAATATTTTTGCATTTGAGTTTCAAATGAAAGCTTTTGGTGATAAAAATACAGGAAAAATACAGCGATGCCACATGGAGTGCTACTTCCATACTTGCAATTGTACATCCACAATATTCAAGGTACTTACTAATATAAAAGGTATAAGGAGTAGGATTGCAGTTTTTAAATAAAAAAATACTTGGATTCTATAGTCTCATATTCAATAGAGTTCCTATATAGGATTGTGTTTGCCCTTTGTCTCAGTAATTTCACTCTATATGGTTTTTTCGCATAGTTTCCAGTTTTGAAAACATTAGAAGCAATAGCTCGCTAAATAACAAAATATACAACTGAAATACAAATAAATAACATAAACTAAACTAGAATTACCTTCATTACAAAAGTTGAGATACAAAAACGGAGCAGTCAAAGAGTCTAATCCTTGCCAGTAAACGTATTGCGGATTGGTCAGTAGCCATGCCTTCAACAGTCTTTTCAAGCCCTTGTGTCCTTCAGCGCCGGATAGCAACCAGCAGTATTGATGACAACGAGGAATGTCTACGTCTATCTGTTATGAATAATATTTTATTAATAAAATTCTTTCTTTCTTTAAAATAGTTAAAAATTATACAGGGTGACTGGTGGGTCACTTACAAAATTCGAGAAAGTGGTAGTTTGAGAATATACATGAAGAGGAAAACTATAAAAAAATAAATATTAATGATTTACTGAGTAAACTAAACCGAAAGTTAAAGAATTGATTACGCAACGAATTGTTACACTAGCGCTGGCAGCGATCCGCATGCCAGGTCACGTGCCGCGAGTGACTCAGGCGCAAGTATAATAAATAGTAAGAACACTTTATTCATTTATAGGGAGTTTTTGTGAAAAATGGAGTACCTACTTTTATTATATAATTGTGACCAGAATCTAGTGCTCTCAGTCACCCTGTATAACGGTTTCACTGTGTAGTGGTTAAACCTTTGCCTTCTATGCCAGAAGTCCCAAGTTTTTCTCAAAGTGGGGTACATATTTATGTGATGAATACAGATATTTGTCGTCATAGATGTGTGTATGTTTATTTAAGCATATTTATACGTTGGTATGTATACATGGGTATCTTAAAATATGTACTTATTAAATTTATTATTCGATATCTAGTATACATAACAAAAGTAATATTAGAATATTTTTTTTGATTAATTTAAGATTTTTTTTATTTTTCATTTAACAAGTAATAATAATGAATGTAATTTTGATGTATATTTTTAGTCAAGTATGTAGAGAAGTACAGAATAGAGCATACGAATACAAAACAAAAAAAAATACCGTGAAAAGTAAAAAAACGAATTTACTTTTTAATCATTGAAATAAATCATACCTAATAATATTTTATAGTTCTTGCATTTAAAATGCTCAATTATTCTTAAATAACTGAAAATGGCAGATTTTTATTTAGCACATTTTTTTTAGTTATTTAAATCATACCTGTCTATCAGTGGGGGTTGGAGTCTCCTTATCAATCCGTTCATATTGATCTTCAATATCTCCAACTACACCAAGAAGTGATGCCCAAATATCTCCTCTAAGTAATGGTGGAATGTCTACTTCCGCTTCCGCTCTTATATATTGCCGAGTGTGTGGGTATCCCTGTAAGTAAACAGAAATAATAAATTTTCTAGACTTGCACACCTATAGCTATGTGGCTCAGGAAAGATTAGGTACAGTGGTTATAATATGGAGAGTGCATAAAAGAATAATATTATTTTTGATCTGTACGGCATTGAAGCATTTTTTATCGAAGAGATTGTTTTTCCTCCAAGTCTTATAATTTCATATCATTTTTTAAAGTCGAATTGCTAATTCAAATTTTGATGTTCATCATCATTGTCAGCCAAGAGACGCACACTGCCGGACGGAGGCCGCCCTCATCCAGCGTTTGACCTCACAAAGTGTACCCGACCAATCAGAAAGTTTTGCGACAATAGTTTTTATGTATAAGACACTGTCCACTTGTAATTATTTTGAAAACTTCTATAATTTAAAAATAAAAATACTCGATTTTCAAATTTAAAATTTTCTTGTCTCATTAAAAATGGATCTACAGCGAGACCATTTTCGTGCTATGATTTTTTACGAATTCAAATGTCCCCGATGCGTCATTGATCGACCGAATTGCTTTTATGGATGAAGGACCTTCAAAAGCAACCACTTACTGCTGGTATAGCGAGTTTAAACGCGGTTGTACAACATGGCATACTACAAATTGCCTGTTTTTTCTGCAATGAGCAACAAGCGAATGAACACCGGGCTCCGCAGGGTCCTTTTTCACCACGACAACGCTCCCGCGCACTCTGCGATCAAAACGAGGGACTTCCTGGATTAGTGGACTGGATTGTTGTGTCTGGACTGGACTAGTTCTGATTTGGCTCCGTGTGACTTCTTTTTATTCGCTAAAATTATTCAGCTCAAAGGGATACAGTTTTCATCGCCGGAAGACGCGCTAGCAGAGTTTGAGAAAGCCGTGGCAGAGGTGTCTGGGGAGGACTGGAATTTTTTTTTGGAAATTGGTTCAGACGCATGAAGCTTTGTGTAGAGCTAGCCTCTGCTGGTGGAAAGTTCTTTGAAAAGATAAAATATTTTTTCAAATAAGGAATTTTTTAGTTGCTTAAAACTTTCTGAGTGTCCCACGTATACATATTATATTGACCTACTGTGAATACAAACTTTTCATTTTCATTACTTTCATTGTTTATTTTATGTTAGGCTGGGTGGGTAATCGCGAGGGCGGGCGCCAAGCCGAAACTTGATTAATGGGCACCAGTAAGTTACTGATGAATGAATTGAATTCTCAGAGCAAAATTTCAAGCGCTGCGTAAGGGCTGCGTAAGGGCCCTTGGCACTGCAACAATATACCTACTAAACTGTGACTTCCTCCATAGTTGGTCTTGGTTTCGAGTCTTTTTTATGCACTCATCTTAATCTCTTCAATTCCGCAATTTCACTAGTTCAAAATGTTACTGTAAAACAACTACTTACATGTAAAAGTCGCTGATACCAAATCAATCTATAAAATTGGTACTCAGTGTCCCTCTCTCTAATAATCTTTGGCAATTCAACAGTATCACATTGCTTTCTACCTTCGTGCATCAGTGGGTAAAAGTCTTGAGCTGGTATGTGTCCCAGCCTTTGTTGAAGTAGATCAAAGCTGTACTTAGCTAAGCGTCTGTCATATAAAACACCCGTTTTTCCACCAATAATTGATCCATCTATTAAAATTGCCCTGAAAATTTATAAAAGTAACCGTAAGTGCTACACATTTGGTCGACACAAATTGGAGCAAGGTAAATCGTTTTATAGCCATGAGTCAAAGAATGGCGATCTCGGTGGATCGGTACTCGCCTTTGGCTTTAGACGTCCGGAGTTTGATTTCCAGTCTGCTCAACTTAGGAAACTTTTATTAACTGGTGTGGTTTCGGATGTTAAATAGCTGTGTCTACATAACTTTTTAAGGTAACTTTGGGGTGACATGGTTGGTGGTGACTTATAAAATATTTTTTGTGTAATACCTTTCAATAAGATGACGACAGCCACTTCTTTTCAAAAGTAATTCACATTATTTTCAATATAGTATAAAATACACTTTACTTTCAACTTTCAACACCGACGACCGGCTGGTGTAGCGGTAACATACATTGCCTTCTATGCCAGAGGTCCTGGGTTCGAATCCCGGCGGCGGCGGATATATGTGTGATGAACACAGATATTAGTCGTCAAGTCATGGATGTTTATATGCTTATTTAAGTTTATTCTAATAAAAAATATGTATTTATTCAATATGTATGTGTATATATTTCTTAAGTATATCAGTTATCTAGTATCCATAACACAAGTTCTTTAAGAAACTTAATTTGGGCTAGATAATGTTGTGTGAGTGTCAGAAATATTTATATTTATTTATATTGTAAAATGGAATAATGGCTATACTTACAAAATTATGAAATATTTACTTTATATAGAAACATCACTGTACAAATAGAAACAGCCTCTATTAACATGGTGTCTAAAATTTTATAATAAAATAACATACTTGGGCAATGATAATATAGGTGGACTATTTTTGATTAAGCCATATTTCTTCAATTCCGTTTGGACATCACCTCCTGTCAACTGCCACCAGTGGTAGAGATACTGCAGTTTACAACCCATCAGTCCTCGAGGAGGTTTGACCTCCGTGACTTCTGTACGTTTCATAGTTGATAGTTTTGCAATCAAATCGGAAAGTGATATCCTTTCGCTGGGATATATTTTCAAGCAATTCTCTATTATGCTTCGTAAGTCTTCGGGAACAAGCTGTTTTGAAAAAATATTGAATAAGTAAGTATTTTTTTTTGTAATATCAAACCAACTGAATCTTGACCCATTCTGCTCATAATTCGTTCGAAACTGTCAAACTTGTAAGGTCTATCGCGTATAATGCACTTAGGACATTTTAGATACTGTATGAATTCTGTACTCAGCATTTAGACGGTTTGCCCAACAGCTTATGGTGGGTCATGATTCTATTGGTTCGATAGTATTAATCTTACTAAAACTAAGTATGAAAAAAATTGGTACCTAGTTCTTTAACTTATTTTTTTTACATTTGTTTTCAAAATGATTTAGGCAGTGCACCAATGGGATGGATAGTTCAGTAGTTATTGACAAATGCATCACTGGCACAAAAAGTTATGAGTGCCCCGGTAGAGGAACTGACTTCGATTTCCAGTTATTTATTCTGTTCTTAATATTGTGCCTATTGTAACCATATTTAGGTTATGGAATCTGGCAAATAAAGATTTGACGCCACTTATACGATGGTAAGTTGCCCAGTTAAGATAGTAAGATTAATGTAGCTTGAATAGAAAAAGTAACATAGTTGAATTTTTTATGATGTGTTATTGTGTATAGCATATAGTTGTATTTTTTTAAATAATTAAAACATAGATTGTTCATGTAAAATAGGATGAGATCTTAATTTCAAGTAGAACCTATTGCATATTAACTAGCAATTTTTATACAAAACATAAGAACAATATAATAACTTTATTTTACAGTTCAATTCAATTCTTTGGGTTGAATGGCACCCAGCCCTCAGAACAAAACATTCAGATGCAACCAGTTAAATTAAATTGTTATCTTTTTTGGAACTGTTGTTCAATTAAATTTACATACTTACTCTAATTTTATGCATTTCTTTTGTCAAGTTATGGGACTTTAATCAAATCCAACAGTATTAGCTGACAAAAACTGATTTCGGAGACTAAGTTTGGCATTGGAGAGACTAAAATTAAAGTACCTATGTAGTGTTCAATATGATCTATCATCCGATTAAATTTACTCACCTTATACTTATCTAAACAGTCATGCTCTCTGGCTATTCTTTCTGCAGGATTATTGCTATGAGCTAATGTTAGAATTCTTCTGAATATTGGGCCCGGTTTTAAATTTGTCCATAGTTTACCTATGCATAACTCTAAAAGTATGACACCAAAGGTCCAAATATCAGCTGTAGGACCACCTCCTTTGAGGATAACTTCAGGGCTCAAATATTTTGGAAGTCTGCAAATATACAGTATACATAATTATTTTTATAAAATTTAATAATATAGTGCAGGCAGAGGTTTTCCTCATATCTTTCTTCCTATAATATGTTTATAATGCTGAAGTTGAAAATTTTGTTAAGTAGTAATATGTTTAAAAAAATTTAAATACTATAATTAATATTTATGATAGAATTTGCAGGCCTAGTGGAAGCAGTATTGAATGTGCTTAACAAATTTTAAATGCAAAAAATAAAAAATTCTAGTATAATCAATATGAGACATATTTACTCATCATTACCCCTGGAGCGCCAGCCCAATATACCTAAAGTATTTTGGATCATTAAGGTGTATGAAAATCCCTTTTATCATCAAAATTAATAAAATAGTTTTTTCCTTGTTTAATTGTCTATCTATATTACCATATTATGATTATTTTGTAATGTTTAATTAAAACACTAATCACCCAAAAAACCATGTCTCATTAAGAAGTCAGAAAAAGCTTACGGGCACACATGTGTCCATATGGTGCAGTACAGATTAATTATTAAAGAATTAGCTTACCCAAGTGGAAAGTCAACTTCACTGCCTCCATTAGTCATATAATATAAGCCATAGTTAAACATTTTGACTCTTCCATTTTCATCAATAAATATGTTATCATCTGCCATTGTACCATGAATTATTTTGTTTCTATGCAAATGTGATAATCCAGTTGCAACTTGATATGCAACATTTGTTATTTCTTCAAAAGAAAACTTAAATGTCCAATCTTTAAGAGATTTACCTATAACTTCAGCTACAATTATAATTCTTTCTGAAAATACAATCAAATTGAATTCATGAATTGTCTTAATTGTGCTAAAAAACAAATATCTACACAAGACTTAAGACAAATATGCAAAATCTAAAATTTTTGTTTTATGTTATTGTACTGAATAAAATTTTAAATAAAGAAAGTCAAATATGAATCACAAGGTTGTTTTTTAATGATCAATATTATCCCTTTATGAATACTTAACAATACTAATGATAATTATAGATGTTAATATTATAACAATAACAATGAACCTAAAAAATTGGACAATCAAAGTTTCAACTCATTCTTAAAGAAGTCTGACAAAAGGAAAGTATATAACTCATACCATAGAAAATGAGGTCTAGCTACAACCTTAGTAAAGCCTCAGGTTCAGATAACCTACCTAAAAATATTTAATGGGTATGAAAGATTTTACAAAGAGATATTTATTTCTTTACAGTGAATGTTTACATCTTTGAACGATAAGACTTAGAATTCTAATTGAATTGCTAACTTATCAATAAATAACAACTACTTTTTTACGAACGAGAAATCTGGAGGGGCGTATCATTCCTTGTTATAGGTACTAAGTCTTTTGTATGCTTACCATGTTTTCCACGGACAACATCTATATAAGTGCATAAATTAGGTTGTTCTATGGTTAAAAGTCGTTGTGCTCTACCAATTATTGTAACTGAGCTTGGTGTTAAGGGAAGTCCATTTGATCCGCATGTTTCGCCGGGGTGATTTTTCGCAAAAAATGTACATGCAGCAAATTTAAAATCGGATTCATTTTGAAACATTATAGGTTTATAAATCTAACAAATATGTCGAATGAGATTATCACGTATGTAACAAAATTAAAATAAAAACTTATTTAATTGTTTTTGTTTTTATTGATGTTTGTTTTGACTTTTTCACTTTGAGATATCCCTAAAATGTCACTGTCAGTGAGATGACTTGTCGTTGACTTTGGTTTAGTGCTTTTATTCCTATTTATAAGATTGGTAGATGAATCTATACAGCCTAACTCAGAAAGGTGAATACACTGAGCAAGTAATCACCATGCTAGTTTGTCTTCCATACAAATACCAAAATTCTATTACTACTAGCGCTACGCGCCGGGCACTACAGGAACTTTTTGTATTTTTTTCTGCGTTCAATATCAATATATCTAAAGTACCAGGCCGCGTATTTATAGTATAGAATTCAACCAATCAAAGGAGACAGAACCTACTCCATACATTTCTGGGCCACGGTGTTAACAACTTGACATTTGCTTTGTTTTTATTTAAAATATAATCATGTTTCATCACCGAAATTTTCAAGATAAACTAGTGTTGAGGAATTGAGATATCCATAATTTTGTCTATAGGTATACACAGAAGTTAAGTGAGATTAGAATCACTTTCGAAAGCTATTCTTTTTCTTATTGTTGAGATCTATAAATGAATAATTGCCTAAACGCGACCAAACGCAATGCCGCAATTAATACAGCGTCCCATGTCGAAATGCAAAATCAGAAGTCCAATAACAAAAACCAAAAATCGTCGTTAATGCGGGTTCTCGGGATCCAGTAGGCAAGCACAAAATAGTCGTTTATAGAAGAATCGTGAAGTTCGTATGAATAGCTGAAGTTGTTAAAAATATAAATAACCATTAAAATACTCAAGCTCAAGGAAAGAAACCAAACAAACGAGTGAACAAATAGATCGATTGACTTACTGAACTAGTCAATTACCATAATTTCGTTCTTCATTCACTCAGTATTGCCAAACCTAATAAAGAATTTCGCCTATTTTAATTACAAAATAATTATTTAAAATAAAACTAACGCGGTTAGTTTACATTCATTTAACCTTATAATGATTCTCTTTTAATATTTCTTCAATTTTACTCAGCGTATTTTCAATTATATTATGAGTTATTCATCCATACAAAAAACCCATGACAGCGATTTCCATATCTTGAATTAACTTGTTTCCCCCTCACTACATTTTTAGGGGTTTTATGTATTTTGAATAAGGATAAAATAAGCTATTTTTTCAGACCAAAGTCAACCTGTTAACCCTGTGGCCCAGGCTTACTCAGTTTCCTTTTTGCACTCGTTGCATTTGCTTATTTTTCTGTGTGTTTTTTTGTCGCTGCATTCTTTTGTTAGTGTTTTCTACAAAGTACGTTGATTAGAGTGTTCACTCCTCGCGTTTTTACGGTCTCAAATCAAAGATTTTACTTTTGTGAAGTGATATTTTTTACATAGGATGCTGACTTTCTAGTGAGATAGTGAGTTAAGAAAAGGAATTGCATTGATTTTGAATGACTGGTGCAAGGAGGCGAACAATTTGTGTGGCAAAAGCATTGAGTTTGACGAAAACAACCCGAAAAAATCTATGGCCTTTAATTATTATATCAAACACAAATAATTAAGAAAAAATAAATAATTGTCTGAGATGCATATTGTTTTATTACTCCCAACTCGCATAGCATCATGCTTTGTGCAGTTTATTTCAACTTATTTGTGACTGCGCAATGTTAAATAGCAATGCGCAATGTTAAGTAATAACTGGTACTACAATTTTCTGAAAGTGGCGGTACGGCCAGGCTGCATTCTAGGGTTGTTTTGGTCAAAAAGGTTCCTAGAGTGGATACTGTGTGGCGTTAAAGTGCAAAAACCGCGAGACGGTCATCTATACTTTAGTACTTATATTCATCTATGGTAATCACTACGTTTTAAGAGACGGGACTTCCATAGTAAAGAAAAAACAATGCCAATCTATAATACACATGGATCTGTTCAGTGCCAAACTAACAACATGCACCACAAAATAGGGATGCCTAGTATCTATACATACAGGGTCAATTTATAATAGTCTGTGATATTTTAAAATTGGGTTAACAATGATGTGTTGGTTTAAATTATGAAGTAAATTTCTTTTTTATATTTTTCATAAATTAAAATTTCAAAATTATTTTTAATGAATAAAATTTAAGTTTTATCTACACTTCATGACTAGGTACATAGCAAAAAATAAAAATATTTCCGTCTATTTCTTTTAAGAAAATCACTTCACAAAACAATAATCTTACGCGAATAGTAGATACCTACGCATCCGAGCGAAGGTCGTTGACGCGCGCCCATGTGTTTGCGTGACCTAGTTACCTACTTAGCGCGGAATCAGCTGTAATTACGTCAAACATCAGGATAAAAGGTGATTCTAATGTCCCATCACACTACTGTTACAGGTTATGACTATCAATTTCACGTTAAACTAATTGTATCTAAATACTGTTTTAGTTTTGATCTTCATTAAATTAAAAATGAACTTAAAATAAAGCATTCGTGCTTGAAGTCTTTGTGAAAACAAATAAATTGATATTACAATTAATTTAATGTTAGAATGACGTGTTTAGTAACTGGAATAACCTTATTTATAACTATGTACCGTGTAGGTATAACATACAAAAATAACTTACATTTTTACCTTGCGTCCTGTCGCTGATGTTAAATACCGTGCTAAGTATTAGTCACTGATAACTTATCACATTCACAATTATAACTGCTGTACATGGAGTCCCATTAGCCCATATACTGAACACAAAACCTGTCATGTTTAGCTTATTAATTTAGACTATCCATAAAGTATCCTTATCACTTTTGATAACAGCGATAGGTGGACTCGTCAGTCCATAGAATGTGCTTCAGCAACCAACCATAGACTACACACGCGGAGCATAGGTAGTTGCTTCAGTTCTTGCACTTTCGTAAAGTGGTAAAACTTGAGCCCTCTCGTCGCAGCAAGCGCCGCACCCACGAGCTGCTGACTTCGAAAACCTGAGCCGCATCGTTTGTGCTGGCTATCGGATGCTGTTCAAAACACTCCAGCACGTCTTCTTCGAGTCTTCGAGTGAACCAGAAATCGAGGTCTGCCGGCGTCTGTGACTGTGGATTAAACGTGCCATAATCGCGTAATTTGACATTTTTGTTAGTTATCGATTTAGTGTTCGCGCGCGCGAATCTCTAGACAGACTGACGAGCGGGGGGCGTGGCGTACTTTCAATCAAACATAGTAGGCGCGGGCGCGGCGGCGGCTCGAATTTGACTTTCGGCTCGTTTGCTTGTGCCGCGCAAGAACGTATAGGTATTGTTTGGTAATGTAACTAATATTTTATTGTTTAATAGAAATAGATGGAAACGTTTTCTCATCTTGCTATGTAGTCGTAAATTAGAGATTAAACTAAAATTTTATGCACTTAGATGTAAGTATTATGAAATTTTTATTTATGAAAAATGTTGAAAAAAAAATTTTTTTTTTTCGAAATTCAGACCCACTCCTCATTCTGAATCTGCTATAAAAATATAATTGACTATTATGTGGCGACCCTATATAATAAAATGGTAGGAAAGTCAAAACTGTACATGGAATATTTTTTTAAAAGAATACTTGGGGTATGATCTACAATCGAAACAGAAACAAAAAATATAGTTTTTAGAAATTTTGTCTGTTTGTCTTTCCGGGATAAACTCAAAAAGTACTGCATGGATTTACTTCAAATTTGGCATGAAGATAGTTAAGAAGTCGGGTCAACATATAGGCTACATATTATCACGCTAGCAGTGTTATAATCATAGGTGCGTTTGGTGCTGCATAGCGTTCACGCAGACGACGTCGCGGGCAGCAGCTAGTTAGAGATAAAATGAGATCGATCATCAGATATCAGCATAGATGAATATAAGTACTAAAGTATAGATGACCGTCTCGCGGTTTTTGCACTTTAGCGCCATACAGTATCCACTCTAGGAACCTTTTTGACCAAAGCAACCCTAGAATGCAGCCCGGCCGAACAGCGCCACTTTCATTTTTTCAGAAATTCGTAGTACAAGTTATTACTATTGCGCAATTATAATTTGATTCGAGTACCTAACGAGTCAAATTTATACCGCGCAATACTAATAAGTTGAAATAAACTGCACAAAGCATGATACTATTGGAATTGGGAGTAATAAAAAATATGCATCTCAGACAATAATTTATTTCTTCCTAATTATTTTTTTTATTTTTAAATTTTTGTGTTTGATATAATAATTGTAGGCCATAGATTTGCTCGGGTCGTCTTCGGTTTGCTTATCTCACTATCTCACTAGAAAGTCAGTAACCTACGTTAAAATATCACTTCACAAAAGTAAAATCTTCAATTCGAGATCGTAAAACCGCGAGGAGTGAACACTCTACTCAACGAACTTTGTAGAAAAGACAAACAAAAGAATTAAGCGACAAAAAACACTCAGAAAAATAAGCAAATGCAACGAGCGCAAACATTTGATTGGTTGAATACCATACTATAGATACGCTCCTTGTTACTATAGATATATCGATATCGAATGCAGAAAAAAATACAAAAAGTTCCAGTAGTGCCCGACGCGTAGCGCTAGTAGTAATAGAATATTTGTATTTGTAGGGAAGACAAACTAGCATGGATATCAGCCTGGAGACGCCCACAGAGGAACAATGGTTTCCCTTTCCCTCAAGGTTCTTCACCTCGCTCGATCGCATTAGTTAATACAATTCAATTTCAATTTATATTTAATTTTATTAAAAAATAAAATAAGTATAGTGACTAAATTTTACGCTAAATTAACAACTTCCGCTACCGCTGAAGGATTTGGACTTCAGCCGGGTGTATCGGTTCCGAAGTTTCTGCAAACAAATGTAGAATGGGTTATGCCTTATTCACAAATATTTTAATGGGTCGAAATACGATATCTTTTTGTAGGCATATTAACACTGAGTCCCGATGTTTCGACTTGGTGAATACACTTTATGCAGAAGAGGGAAAATCTACCAAACTCAAAAATCAGCGGTTCCAGAACACCTTATAATAGCTGGTTGGATTGAGTTTTATGATCCGAAAGTTCTTTGCGACGATTACTATCTTAGAATGATGCAACAGGTGATACAAATTAAAATTTTCCTGATAATTTCAATCGTGAACATGGATTGAAGCTGTCTCCAACATGGAATCCCGTAATCGATATATTCAAATCGCATTTTAACTTCGGGTTGGTCTACTGGTACTGTTAGCATTGTGTGCCATAATATGTTTTATATTAAAAATTCTTTTTTTATATAAAATTTGGATGGGACGTTTGTCTCCCATGACACCTGATGTTAAGTGAACATGAAGACTAAGGTGGTACACGTCCATCCACGAGAAACCTATTCACTCGACGCTTAAAAGTACTAGGACTATACTGGTCAGGGAAAATAGACGCAGGCAGTTCATTCCAAACCTTGGCGACCCGTATCAAAAAGGAACTGTCAAAGCGCTTAGTTCGACTTTTCGGAATATCTACCACATACGGATGGAAGTGCTGTCTGCGTCTAGTAGTCCGATGGTAAAAGGGTGAGGGTTCAATTTGTTCAAACAGAGCACTCGCGCAGTCATCAAAATGTATCCTGTAGTAAACGGTTAAACAAGCAACCTTACGACGATGCTCTAGGGTCTGCAGTGTTTTGGTCGTAAGGTCGACGTTGTTAATTAGTTTACGAGCTCTTCGGTCAACGGAGTCCAGCGCTTCTAGTTGACATTTAGCCACATCATTCCGCCTGTCGCATCAGTGACATCATGGTGGTATTATAGTCTGCCTGTGACCAAAGCTTGTGCTACCAAGTCAAAATGTTGGGCATAGAAAGCATGCGTTAATCGGCCTACCAAAGTGATATCGCGTTTTGTACGATAAGAGTTATGCTTAGGTACACATATAATTATTAAATCCAGTGATTTACAATAAAAAGCAAGTTGTTATAACTTTTAATTCAGTTGCTGTGGTTGCCTGAGTCGTTATTTTTCAATAGTATTGTCACATTCATAATAATATGATATGTACCTTTCGTCTAGCATCCATCATAAGTAATATAACGTAAAAGAAACTGCAACAAACCTTTTGAACATATTGAAGGATAGGTGAGATCAAAATATATATACAGGGTGACTGGTACCAAACCCGCCATAGCAAATTAGCATATAGAGGAGGTCATTTGCTAATTATTGGACCTTACTTTCCCTAACTAAAGTTTTATACTTTAGGAGATATGTCAATTTTTATACATTATTGAGATTTTTCCAAAATTTGACCTTAAAGCATTCGTAACTTTATTTTTCGTCATTAGTTTAGAGTTTTTTTATTATTTCTTGGTAGTCATTAACATTTGTGAATAAAATACGTCGGAACTTCCCTCAAACTAGGGTTAAAAAATAAGACGCTTATGCTTTTAAAAAAAATCAATAAAGAAAAATTAAAAACTACGGCGTTTTAATAATTTATTCTACTCTAAATTAGTTCTCTAGTTTGTCACCTTACCAACGGTACTAAATTTGCAACGGAAAGTTTGATTCGCTAAACATCGGTAGGATTTTCAGGTCAACCAGTCATTTTGATCAAAAATAGTGAAGGTCCCAACGACAGGATAAAGCTAATTTAGCAAAGTAGTTTTTGCAAATTTATGAGTAGGTATTAGATAATAGAAATTGAGTGCTTAGTGTACTTAATTTTTTTTTTTACTTTTACCATGTAAAGCAAGAAATCAGGAAAAGATATCGAGCATCAAAAGAAAAATTTAAATAGAGTTAAAACTAAAAATTCTGCTCGAATTGCTGCCCGCGATTTCTGATACATGCCCGATATCTTTTCCTAATTTCCGTGGTGGTAAGACTGAGTCTAATTTCTTGTTTCATAACAGAAAATGCATTATTAATTTTTTGAATTAACTCATCTTTTGTGGTTACTTCTTCATTGTAGACCAACTCTTTGGCCCGGCCCCAAACGTAGAAATCGAGAGGTGTCAAGTCTGGCGACCGAGCTGGCCATTCAATTGGCCCACCTCTACCGATCCATGAATCGGGGAATGAACTATTTAAAAGTTCTCGGACGTCCAGCCTGAAATGCGCCGGGCACCCATCGTGTTGAAACACAATGGGCGTGTCGTCGGTTATTCCATCCAACAGCAGATCAGGCAAGACGTCCCTTAAAAATTCTAAATAATTTCCCCCATTTAAAATGTCTGGTAGGAAATAGGGTCCAAAGATATTACGACCAATAACGCAGGCCCACACATTAACAGAAAATTTCCGCTGGACCGATGTAACCCTCTTTTTATGGGGGTTATCATGGGACCAGTGGTGCAGATTGTGGAAATTGGTGATGCCTTCTCGGGTGAACTGTGACTCGTCGGTCCAAAGGATACGCTCCAGAAATGTTGGGTCGTCGACATCGGTGTGAAGAACGAGGCGACAGAAATTCAACCTCCTTTCGTAGTCGCCATTTTCAAGCCCTGCCAACACTCCATTTGTTAATTATTTACGTAAATGTTATTCTAAAGACAAAATTTGATTTGGATTATGTTACATCGAAGCTCGTCGTAATATTAATAATTTATTTAATTCTAAAGATAACACTGGTCGCTTTAGTGTAAGTAGGTACATAAATAAACTCAAAATTACCTTGAACTGGCGTGTAATGATACGGGTGTTGATGGTCCCCATGCATCACTGACCAGACTTTCCACTGGCTGACGCCCAAAGCGGCAGCTACCACTCTGGTGCTAGTCGTGGGATCTTCTTCAAAAGCTGCCAAAATCTGCTGATCAATTTCAACAGGTAATTGTCGCACAGCTGCTTGGGGTACCCTGACGTTCAAGTTACCCGTTTCTCTAAACCGACGATATGTGGTAGGAAATGTGTCACGGTCAGGTAAGCGTCTATTTGGATATCGCTCCTGGTAAATTCGCCGCGCTTTGCGGGCGTTACTGTGTGCAGCACCATACGCCAGCAGCATGTCGGCGTATTCTTCCCTTGTGTATCCCGGCATTTTAAAACGAAATGTCTTATTTATTTATACCTGTGTCTACTCAACTATTTGTGAAAGCACACGAAACGGAAAGGAAAAGCATATATGACAACAACTTAAATGTCATAGAGATGGGTCCGACCTCATCTTTTTCATTTGACGTCTAAAAGTCATTGAAACTGTCATTGCAAATGAAAAGAGTTGGTCTACAATGAAGAAGTAACTACAAAAGATGAGTTAATTCAAAAAATTAATAATGCGTTTTCTGTTATGAAAGAAGAAATTAGGCTCAGTCTTACCACCACAGAAATTAGGAAAAGATATCGGGCATGTATCAGAAATTGCGGGCAGCAATTCGAGCAGAATTTTTAGTTTCAACTCTATTTAAATTTTTCTTTTGATGCTCGATATCTTTTCCTGATTTCTTGCTTTACATGGTAAAAGTAAAAAAAAAAATTAAGTACACTAAGCACTCAATTTCTATTATCTAATACCTACTCATAAATTTGCAAAAACTACTTTGCTAAATTAGCTTTATCCTGTCGTTGGGACCTTCACTATTTTTGATCAAAATGACTGGTTGACCTGAAAATCCTACCGATGTTTAGCGAATCAAACTTTCCGTTGCAAATTTAGTACCGTTGGTAAGGTGACGAACTAGAGAACTAATTTAGAGTAGAATAAATTATTAAAACGCCGTAGTTTTTTTATTATTTCCGGTTGAATTTGATCGCAAAGTAATTTTTCTTTATTGATTTTTTTTAAAAGCATAAGCGTCTTATTTTTTAACCCTAGTTTGAGGGAAGTTCCGACGTATTTTATTCACAAATGTTAATGACTACCAAGAAATAATAAAAAAACTCTAAACTAATGACGAAAAATAAAGTTACGAATGCTTTAAGGTCAAATTTTGGAAAAATCTCAATAATGTATAAAAATTGACATATCTCCTAAAGTATAAAACTTTAGTTAGGGAAAGTAAGGTCCAATAATTAGCAAATGACCTCCTCTATATGCTAATTTGCTATGGCGGGTTTGGTACCAGTCACCCTGTATATATTATTGTAGGCTAAATCAAATTTTATTATAAATAGCACTGATAGAAAAAATAATTAATCGATAGTCGATAAAAAATTGCACTGCACTAGTGTTTACGTAAAACATATTAATATATTTTTAGTTAAAATATATTCTGAAATTCAATTAATTACATATAAGATACATTGACTTAGAGTGTACTTTTTAAATTCGTAAATGAAGTAACCGATCTTCATCCAGTGGAAATTGAGCCGTAAATTTTCGCTTTTTGTCTTCCACCCGACTTGTTCTCAGTCCACATATCTTGCACCTTACAATATTGGCATCTCTATCAATAACGTATCACTGCACAGGTTTACAGATCATTATACATGAAAACTACGCACATAATTATAATTTAGCTGTAATTTTAACTTTCATTAATTCTAAACAAATCAACAAACCGCGAAGTAAACTGACATTGACGGATTGCAATATTTCAAACATGGACGCCAAAGATGGCCGCTGTGACGTATTATACATCTTCTATCTATCTATACTTATAATAAATCTGTAGAGTGGTCAATTCTGTACATGAAATATATTTTCAGAATAACTATCAGGGGGTGATTAGTGATCGATACTGATGCCAAAAATGCAATCAGTAAAATTTTTGTCTGTCTGTCTGTATGTTCCTTATAGAAACAAAAACTACTCGACGGATTTTAACGAAACTTGGTAAAATTATTCTTCATACTCCTGGGCAGGTTATAGCATACTTATTATCACGATACAATCAATAGGAGCAGAGCAGTGAAGGGAAATGTTGGAAAAACGGGAGAAGTTACTTCATTTTTTAAGCTTCCGTCGCGTGTGCAGCCTTAATGGTTAAAGCTACATAGAAATCATGTATGACAGAAATATTCTTCATAAAATTATATAAAAAATATCCCACCACAGTATATGTCTATATTTTATGGTTGACTCACAATAACACGTGTAAATCCCGATAGCTTAGCAGTTCGGAGCTTTCTGATTATATTTGTTTACTCTTACGTTTATAATACTCTCACTCATCCCTAATTCAAAAAAAAATAACATTATTACCTATTCAATAAAAAAAGAATCATAGAAATCGGTATAGAAACACCAAACTTATACATGAAATACGCTAATAACCGAGAAGACCGGGATTAAGGATTATTTTTGCGTAACGGTTGCCGCGCTCGACGCGGCTCGCGGCGGTAGTGTATAAAAAGGCGGGAGGCGAGCGCAAGCTTTTGCGCGATTTAATATAGGTAGGTACAGAAGGAACAAGCGTTACATTACCTGTCAAATTTCCCCAACCAATTTTAACTTATTATCGAGGGCATAGAGTTCAAATTCAAGTAAAAAATTTTGACAGATTTGTAACGCTTGATGTACTGCCTTCTGTACATACAGAGATAAAATGGAAATCAAGGTTTTGTTTATTTCATGATCGTTTCTGCCTTTTGGAAGTCAGAAACCGTAGATTTCTTCGGAATAAAAAGTAACGTATGTGTTAACTACTATACCAAATTACATTAATATTGGCTTAGCCGTTTGGCAGTGAAAAGCAGCCATACATAACTATAGGTAGTATTGTATGTACACTGATAATGGCTGGATGGATGGATTTTTGCTATTCTTTCACGCAGAAACTACTTAGCTTTACCTAGAATAACAATAAGCTAAGTATAAATAAAACTACTTTTCTACTACTATTCTGCAAAGACACCGAAACTACGTTTCGAAACTACGTTTCGGTGTCTTTGCAGACCCCGTGGTCACGAGCGACTGCAAAGACACCGAAACGTCGAGTTAAAATGTAAAATATAAATTATAATGGCGTATAATTTATATTTTACATTTTAACTCGATATCGAGTTAAAATGTAAAATATAAATTATACGCCATTAATCCGGGTAAAAAGTAGTTTTATTTAAATTATAAATCGTGAAAACTTAAGACAATACTAAGCTACGTATAATTAATGAAGATATTGCATGAATTAAGTAAAATTGAAGGCATTAAATAAAACACTTTTTAACCGGATTAATGGCGTATAATTTATATTTTACATTTTAACTCGACGTTTCGGTGTCTTTGCAGACCCCGTGGTCACGAGCGACTGTTAAAATTTAAAATGTAAATATACGCCATTAATCCGGTTAAAAAGTGTTTTATTTAATAGTCATACATAATAGTCATCGCGAAAACTTAAGACAATATTAAAATTTAAGGCACTTTGGCCTTACCTATGTTTAGTTACTTACCTATGTTTAGTTACTTACCTATGTTTGTGGTTAGGAGTTATACATATTATATGGGCGAAGATTCTTCATTTTTATGTTTGTTACTAAAGATAGTTAGGACCTTGGAGAAGAAAATAACCTACTCGAAATACTAACTCAATACAGACAAAGTCGCGGGCATCATCTATGTAATATACCTACCTACCTATACTTTTTCACAAAACCTAGTTGAAACTGCGGATCACTGCTTTGTTGTAACAGTTTTTGAAGTAATTCTGTCTGTTTATCTATCAGTAACGCTTTCACAGCTAAACTACTGAGTCGATTTTGACGAAATTTAGAATAAGGTAAGTTTTAACGTCAAGGAGGATATAATAATAGTATTTATCCAACTCTAATAAACGGTATCCACGCGGACGGAGTCGCGGGTCATAGCTAGTTTAAAATAAGAGAGAGAGTCAGAGATGTCATAGCAACTATTTGAATGAGAGGTTTTCTGATAGCTCATTAAAAAACAAAAAGGTACAAAAATGGTACAAAAGGCTTCGATAGATGGCGCTTTACAAAAGGCGAAGTTTTGTCTTTCATATAGCCATTTATTTCACACTGAGTTTTTAAAAGTAAAATTAATTAATTGACGTCTGTATCAGAAATTGAACTTATAAATCACCATAGATGGTAGATACTACTTACCTACATGATAGTATACAGACTTAACGCCTTCGGCTTTTTAAAAGTGCCATCTATAGAGTTTTTTTGAACTAATCTTTATGAGCTATCAGAAAACTCCTCATTGACACTTACTTCCCTACTTTGACGGATTCTGTTGCCATTAAAGATTACATGCGTTTCAAACTTCCTTTTATTTTATAGATTAGGCTGCGCCAGACTGGTGAATACTTCCAAAGAATGCCTTGTAAAGTCTATAGAATTAGAAAATTCTATATAATAACATTCATAATAACTGCGTGGAAAGTAAGTTAATTGATATTTTATAATTCTCATACGTTAACAACATTTTATTTTAATCTGTTATTACGACGCAAGCAAGAAATAAAAGCATTTCCAACTATTTCTATTAAGAAATACGTTAAGCCCCGATTTTGCAATAGTCAGTGAAAAGTTACAGTCCGACAAGGCTTTTTTGGCGCTTGGATGATGACGTTAGAGGGGCGTGAGGGGGAAGTAAGGGTTACCATTCAGTATTATTTCTCTCTTCTCAGGGAAAAATATGAATGCATAAACTTTTAGTTTTTTCATGTTTGAAAACAGAAATTATTTCATTTTATGAACTACTTACAGAAAAGCAAGTCCCTTTTGAGAAATACGTTACAGGTACAAAAACACAGGTTTAAAGATATAAATAGAAGATTAAGCAAGAAAAGAAAAGTATTGAAAATAGAGTAACATAAAATAATATCATGTTTTTATGATAACTTTGTTTTCCTCGTCATTCTCGTAACCACCACTTTCTTTATAAGGTACCTACTCGTATCTAGAAATGCTCTTATATTGAAAGGTTTGTAAAAAATCTGCTTATCTTTCTTCACTACGTCTACGTATAGGGTTGTAGTGCGCGGGAAAGTACGTTGCGTTTACAGGAAATTAAAATAAGAGATATAGTTAGACTGCATTATTATCTATAATAAAATGTCTTATAACATAAGGTCAAATTTTTCTTTAGCCAGTTATCTTTTCTGAATGCCGGAAAACTACCAAGCTAATTACGACTTTATTTTGATAAAGAAAAGAAGAGAAAGTTGTTCTTTCAATATTTCTTTCATACACTATTCGAACATGATAAAACATAAAATTATTGCAAAACTATCGTAGGTAGTAGTTACTTACATAATAATTCAACATTATAAAACCATATGAAACCTTATTATTTAATAACAAAATGGTTTGTGTTTATTTAATTTTCAGGAACGCCACACTAACAAATCCCTTTCATTTGATATCCCACACGAAACCGTGAAGATTTTTTAAATCTAATAAAAAAATTGCTCAAGTCATTGAGTCCAGTGATGATTAAAAGTTTTAGCCTGAATATATTTCATAAATAAATAATAATCCAATTAATTAATGGATAGTTAGCCCCAAACTCTCAATTTCCATAAGAAAGCAATTCAAGCTTTCAGTGATACTGTTTGTAGAGCGAGAGGCAATTTTGTCAAACAATGATACAAATCCACAAATTCAAAGTACTTAATGTAAATTATGTGTATTCTATTTTAATAAAAAAACCTTTAACAGAACCAGTTTATTGTTTGATTATTAAAAGTATTATATTAAATTAACTCATATGTTCTCCATCAATTTGATACTTTATAGAAAAACGTCCATTAGGTAATCTACGCAGAATAAGTAAGTTTTTTATGATTATGACCTTAGGGCCAACAATCAGCAGATAACATTATTGCGAGTCCAATAACGAAAATTAATTTCCACTTTATTTCCTAAACCACAGCTATATTCTTCTTTATAGGTACATAAAATTTAATTAATCGTGTTAATTTGTTCTTATTCCATAAAAAATACCATAGAGTAAAAGCAAAATCTGTTCCATAATTTAACTGTAGGTTATTTATAAATTATTATCTCCATCCGCAAAGTTAGTCTGCTGCATCTTATCAGTAATCTCGCTAGTGCCTTCGGCTTCTCTTATCTGCTCCAGAGACAGTGCCAGGATCCTTTCCAAGCCGCGGGCGGTGACCTCCGAGGGGTAGGTAGGGATGTCTGGGACGTGCACAAACAATGTGCGAGCGTTGTCAAAGCTCAGGGACGTATAGTAGATATATTCGCAGAGATATCTATAAACAAAAAGAGGTTAAATAAATAAATTACCCAACATGACACAGCAACTATGTGAGGCTAAAAATTACGCTTCTATATGAGCTTGTACTATGGAGACCACACGGCGGAACTAGAGGGTACTCATATTATGTTTCCCTATGTAACCATGTTGGTGTACAATAAAGAGTTTATTATACAGTTTAAACCCACACCCGAGACAGTTTAGAAAAAATACTCCTACACTGGTCCAGCTGGTACTCGAACCCACTGAACCACTGAGGCTGCAAACTGGACGGCAGAAACAGAAAGGGCCGGCGGCTCAGGCAGCGATTTCCTCGACACGATAGACAGTATTGAGTTTATATGAAACCGCGAAAAATCGCTAGAGCGCCCGCTGGCGGCGTCGTGAACGGTCCAGATTCCCGCGTCGCTGCCCGCGCCGCTGTCGCTGCCCCGAACAGTTTGCAGCGTCACGCTCACGATGTATCCGACCGAACACTACCATTTACAGCACGGACAACGAGTTAACTCATACACAGAAAAGTCAAAAAATAAATATATTTTTATCGAGTGCTTACTACATCTAAGTATAACACTGACGAACTTCCATACAAACTTTCATCCCCTGTTTCATTCAATCCATTCAAACCGTTTTTCCCGCAAAAAAGGTTCGTAGCCTATTTCTTTTCGCAAGCCGTAGTCTATCTCTGTACCAAAGTTCATCAAATCTTGTTCAATGTTTTAGGCGTGAAAGCATAAAAAAGATAAAAAGTTGTTTTCGATCGAAAAGTAGTTGGTTTACTCTTACTTTGAATGCCCATTGCCATTGCCCACCTCTTACGTACAAATTCAGAAGTTTTTGTCCTGCATTACTATTATATGGGTCGGTCGCTATTACGGGTATGAACTATTTTCAAACCTGACACGTTCAGTGTTCCGATTTTATGTATCTACCTAGTAAGGTAATTATGTGTATGGTTGGATTTACACGATTTATCATATTATTTTTGCAATTAGGTACTTAATGGTTTTCAATTAAATGTACTACGACGGTCCCAAGACCTAAACGTCAAGTTAAAATGAAAAATATAATTAAAAGGTGTAACTAATATATTCATATCAGTTATACGTAGCAGTTACACAGTAGATATGATATATTAGGGAATACGAACATTTCCTTATCATGTTACTCAATAGCAGTCAAGTGAGCGACGTTGCATGCAGTCATCGTGTTCTTAATCCCCGTCCGCACGTTTCGCGTTTTGGCAAAATGCGAAGTTGCCATACTTACCAATCATTCCGATATTCTTGAGACGCACAGCGCTTGGCGATAATGTATATACACTTCGTGTTTTGTATGGAAGGTTCGTGGATTAACACAACGACAGCAAGCATTCGACATCGATTAAATAAAAATTGTAAAAAATGCAATAGTTTTAGGTATGATATGCACATCAAAGCGCGCGATATTCATTGTGTTATAATATATATAATAGAATGAATATAGTACATTTTACGAATTAGATCAGAAACTCTCACTGTTACTTGACTGTTACCCAGTAGTAGTTAGAACACCATAATATTGATAAAGCGTTATATTAGTTAACAGGCATTTGAAAATTCGATCCTAATATAATACCTGTAATATAATTATATGATGCAATATTGGTGAAAGCCTTTTCTTTCAAAGTTTTACCTATGGCTTGCCTGGTAGAAATCGCTTATAGCGATAAGGCCGCCTCATTGTCAATATCTTTATTATTTATATTATAGGTAAGTACCTTATTATAAAATTTTATTTTATTTGGCAATAAAGAGTATTTATTATTATAATTATCTCTTTGTTAACTCAAATAGGTACTTATTCCATAGCAAGTAAGCCGCTACGTAGTACTTAAATAACTCAATCATTTTTTTACCCATTTATTCGAGATAGAATACCTACTTATTGTCATCATATTATTATGATAGACAGAGATATGTTATCTTTTAGCAAATAAGTTGTTTTGTTTCAGTTCAATGCTACTTATTAATCATTGTAACATGTACAAATAATGCAGTAAAATAATACAATATTGGTCAAGGTATTAGGTAGTTATTTATTACCTCTCCACATGCAATTTTTCGTTATAGGTACGTCGCTATCTGGCACATATCAATTATTGTTATATTTAATATTATCCCAGCTTGGTATATTATCTTATCAATTGTTGTTTTAAACTAAGAACCTGCCCCGGCTTCGCTCTGGTAGCAGAGAATATATTCCAGTCTGCATGATTGTATCCAATAACTTCAACCATCACCGTCTAAATAAAGGCAACATAAATATAAAAAAAAACCCAGACAATCACACCAACTACATTGCCCCAAAGTAAGCATAGCTTGTGTTATGGGATACCATGTAGCGTAGTAGGGGGGAAACTAGAATATAAATACATAAACAACCAGACACGGAACATTATTTTTTCCCTTGTTTCGTGCGGGAATCGAACCCGCAACCACTGGCGTCGGAGGCAGACTGGTTTACTCCATCGCCAAAGTGAAAAAAACATTAATGAGGTATACACCGTGCCCTTGTTTATAAACCACTTAATTCATTACATTGGACGTTAGCCAGCCGACCCCTGAAGAAGTCCTACCGTACCGCCAAGCGGTGTCTGCGGAGCAGGCGCGGTCGCATACAGAAATTTTGCGGGGATCACTAACAGTAATATATGTCAAGTAAATTGGACAATATACAAAGAGTGATGTTCATAACTGACCTGTCAGATTTTTGACAACTCATAAATTGTATTAAAACAACATATAGTGCAAATAATAGCTCATGTTCGGTTAATTCCAAATCAATTACTTGTATTAGAAACCGCAGCAAAGATTTTAATATTTTACCCTTTCAAGTTACTCAATAGACTACTAGTATCATCCACTTGAAATGAAAATCCCGATATCGTTTCTAATAAATTAAATCAAGTCTGCACCAATAGTTTAGATATAAACAGGCAGCATTTCAATGACAATATCATTTTTATACATTCACACAAAGCATTCACATACCAAAAAAAGTAGTTTGTCAGGTCAAAGACTGTATGGACCGTGAACATTACTCTTTATGGCACAAAATTGACATAACATTTTATTATATTATTAGGTTGTAATTGTAAACAATCCTTAATCCTTTGTTATTCTCTTTGATCAAATTCGATTTCTTATATATGCACTGAAGGATTTTGGAATCTGAGGATCTTTTTTTTCGAGAATTGTATTAGTGGTTCATCTTTTCTTGAATTTTTCAAAGTATGATGCATGGTTTTGAGGTGTCATGTCCTCTATGACCACCCCCTAGGACCGCGCCTGCTGCGGAGTCATCTCTTATAACACACTTATCCACAGCAGTAATATGTAATTGATATGAAAGTTTATCAAGTTGTGGGTTACTAATAATCACGCTATTCAAACCTTGAAAGTTGAAACTTCAAGTGCCAGGTCTGTGAAGGTCAGGAAAAACAGATGCAGGCAATTCATGCCACACATACCATACTTACCAACACATATTCTGTTGTATATGGACAAACATTCAACCTTACCTTGAAAAAACATTAAATTATCTGGATATTGAAGTTTTGTTTTCTTTAATGATCATGCATACACTTTTTTTGCTATTTTAATTAGCTTTATTACAGCTGAATGATCTTTTGTCTTTTACAATTATTTGGATTTTATATTTATAAAATAATAAAAATCTATAATATCCCCAGGCAAATACACTAACTAGGTACATGGTCAAAGCTTAGGATGGAATACATATTAAGTTAAAAGTATTCTTATAATAGAAAAAATATGTAAGTGGTTACTGGATTGTCTTCAAAACCTAAAGTAATTTTACAATTGGTAACGGATTTAAAAAGTTGGTCATAATAATAGTTACCTGCCAGCATCCACAGAAGAAACAGCCTTACAGCTGTCAGGTACATTCTCAGTATTGAAATCATTGCATATTTTCTCTACATTTAATTTAGTGTGCAGACGGATAGCACCTTCAGCTGTGCAAGTGTGATTGGCAGGAATTTGGTCAAGGTAGTCGGGCTTTTGATATCCCTTGCGATGAGCTTGCTTCTCAAGAGTAAAATGATCTGCTTTTCTCGAAACACCAACATGGATCATGAGCTAAAATATTTATACATTTTTATTTACTAAGTACTTGTTCATATAAAAGCATTAATTGGCCTTTTAGATTACTTCTTCTTTTGGTTATTTTATTACTTAAATCTTGTAAGTTAGTTATAAAAACCAAAAAAACATGAAAAAATTTTTTTGTTATAAATTCATATAGTCACGCCACCAATAATGTTTATACATATAAAAAACAAAGAGCAAATGAGTTTTCTTTTTGTGTAAATAACTTATAATATAATAATAAGTACAGTTATAACTTTATATTATTATGAAATACCTTTGGGGTGTATGTCTCCCATAGCTCCGGTACAAATTCATCGACATTTTCGTAAGTAACCGGAAGTTCCAGTAGCACTAATTCAACATTATGTTTTTCTTCTATTTCATCTTTGTTAAGTAACTTAACTCCTTCCCAACTAGCGTTTACAGGGTGGTCCAAATAAGGTCCAAAACCTGTCACCAAAACTATGGGTTTAAACATAAAGTCTAAGTCACCGCTCATGTTCTTTACAAAATTACAGTATTACAATAATAATACATGAATTTACAAAAATATATTTCGCGCTTAAAGCAGTAAACTCTTAGAACGAAATTGAAGTTTGAAGAAGTATAGGTAGGTAAACAAAAGTCAGCTGATCAAAATTCTTCGCGCAGGTTGGTAGTAGTCTTCAATAATATATTCAATATTTCACATACTGTATGTAATGAAGTATGTCCATAGACAAAATGCACAAGAATAAAAAAATATCTATACACAAGAAGGGCAGCTCCTAGGGTTGTACTTGTACCCAAGTTGTACCAGGTTGTACGGACGGCTTTAATCGCGCGCTCTACTCAAAGCATTGCCTGCAGGGATTCTTGCAGGGACTGCTGCAGAGGGTGTTGCTACACAAAGCCCTGCAAATCATTTGTACGGCCTGCGTCGTTATGTTCGGAGGTGTTCTCAATGAATGCCTAGATAGATTCTTAAGTGTTTAAACTTGGCTTCAAAATTATAAAACCCCTAAAAAATAGCATTGCTTTGACTGTAATGAGTACTTGTGGCGTTAAAAAAAAAACGAAAAATCTGGTGTAAATATGGTGACTGCTGCGTAAGACTATTCATGCTAATATATTGAATGAATTGCAACCTGATGACTTCAAGAACTTTCTTAGAATGGATGAATCACAGTTTGAAAAAATATACATAGACATATATTGATGAGAGACACTGTAAGCGCAGGAAAAAGGTTAATTATCACTTTAAGATTTCTTGCTACAGGGGCCAGTTATAAATACTTGTTTGGAGCAATAATCTCTCCTCAGTCACTAAGTAAAATTATACCCACTAGAAAAAAATTGAGCAATTTATGTACCTTTGAAGAAATACATTAATTAATAAAAAGAAATACATTGATTTAATACATTATGCGACATAAATCGGCCCGACCGTGCTACACATGGCACTGCTGTATTGCAGTATTTGGAGTGGGGAGATCGTGCAACGGGCTGGCAGAATGATACTGCGGCCATGCGGCAGGTTAAACAATTAAAATATCGGCCCTGTATGCATGCATTCAATACGATTACACAGTGCTTTGCTTTGGGCTACAGGCAGTGCTTTGAGTAGGGCGGGCGCCTTAAACAAAAGCTTGAAATTTGCGCCTTAAAGAAAACTTTGACATCGATTTTGAAAAACAGGTTCATCACATGATACTGGCAGTAATAGCACGTAACGTCACTTAGTGTCGACGGCTGGTTGCCATTTTAAGCAAAGAATTGAATTGAATGTTTTGCGTTTTGTTTATTTTATTTGTTCAAGTAACAACTTGTTCTCAAAGATGATAATAAAATGGACAGCTTCTAAAAGGTCTGCCACCAACTAGTTTTTGAAGTTTGCGGCCTGTGTGTATGATCTTCTTTATTTTTGAGCCGAAAGTCTTTGTACGCCAGAAATTAACCAGAGTTAAATTTGACTGTTACGACACCCAAGAGAAGAGATAGGGTGTTACTTTCTAATTTATTGCTGAAGTCAGTCCTAAACTTCAAACATTTAAACGTGGGATTTGAATAAAAGGGTCAACGTCTCTTCTTTTTAAGTGAATAAACTAATTTCAACTTACTGCATGAATTAAACATGTACATTTTTTTTATTATTTATTACTTTTATGTTCATTAATAATCGTTCCTTTGTTCTTTGTTCAAATCGGGGCTTCTTGTCCTCTTGTCAATCTATTCTAACTTGACTTGAGACATCACTATGTTTGGTGATTGATGTTATTCGTTTTGGTTGGTTGACGAATTTGGTTTGGTGTGCAGAATTGAATTGAAAGTGTGACTCGTTTATTTCGGGATTAATTTTCCCGCTCTTCATCCCGGTCTCATCTGCAGACAAGCAGTTTACTAAAGGCCTATTCGGACTAAATTTTGTGCATGTAGAATATACGTCGGTTGTGAACTAAATTCGGTATAATACCGCTTAGCATCATGGCACAAACTGAAGAACCCATGGATGTAGCCGATGTTGTAGGGGACAATTCAGTGAGTTTTGATAATATTATCGGATCAAAATCTTGTCAAATCTTGAAGCAATTGCAAATTAATTAATTTTGTTGTTTTAGAATGGATCTTCTAGCGATACTACATCTTCACGTGGTGGTAAAGAAGGCGATTTTGAATGTAAAATCGAAACTGATCGTTCCAAACGGTTTGACTTTTTACTGAAACAAACCGAGATATTTTCTCATTTTATGACGAACACCTCAAAGACAGGAAGCAGTCCACCTAAAGCTAAAGCAGGCAGACCTAGAAAAAACAAAGATTTAGATACTTCTGGATCAAGTGGAGAGTAAGTATGAACACTGTTGTGTTTAAATAAAAAAAAAATACTTTTAATTGTTTAATCATAACTATATTCATATCATTATTGTAGGATTGTAAGCACTGATTTAGAGGCTTCTTCATTATGTTTTGTTTTCTATTATTTTTGAATTATAAATATATTAATAATGTACGTGGGATTGTTAACCTTTATTGTAAAAACTTCTCTTTTACACTACCTAGGTGTTCATTCTGTAATTTAAATGCCGGAACCTTTAATTGATTCTCCATAGTTTGTATTTAAGTTTATATTATTTTGTTACAATGGTTCTTGGAATATATAAATTGATTTATTTATTAATTAAACTTAAAAACTTAATATTATATGTATGTACTGAATTGCAGATAATTGCCTATAGAAAGACAGTTTCTAACTTGTTTAAACTAGACTTAATGTTTATTTGTTTCAAATTGCAGTCATCGCCATAGAAAGACAGAGCAGGAAGAAGATGAAGAGCTACTGGCAGAAACCAATACTAAAGTCAAGAACATTTTCCGTTTTGAGGCATCACCACCATACATAAAAAATGGTGAAATGAGAGATTATCAAGTCAGAGGACTCAATTGGATGATATCTCTATATGAGAATGGTATAAATGGTATTTTGGCAGATGAAATGGGATTAGGAAAAACACTACAAACCATATCTCTTCTGGGTTACATGAAGAATTACAAGTAAGTTTAGTTATGTTTTTAAATAATTTTTATATTTAGTGCTTGTTTGGCAAAATTTTTCATTTGTGTTTTTTTTTTTTTTTTTTATAAGTGACTAAACCCACGTTTGACCTCAATCTCACCTGATGGTAAGTGACGATGAGGTCGAAGATGAAAGCACACGGGCTTAGGAAGTATATACGGGTTTAGGAAGTGTATAGGACTTGTTTTCTAATTCCAATATTGTATTGGCAAAATGAATATTGTCTCAGCAGATATAGTCTCCTTTTTATGTGTGTTATTTTATTTAAATAATAGTTTTTAAAATAAAGTGAATAAAAATAACATTAAAAATATTTCAATGGTAAATACTGTTTGTATCTTCAACAACTATTTCATAAATTACCACATTTGTTTTAAAAACATGCCAAGATTGCTTCATAAATAGGACTTACAGAAAAAAGGAGTCACTAGTACCACCAATAATTTTAAGATCCTTTCTGTACAGTGATATGCAATAATGAAATTTGAATTTGAAAATAATAGTTTACCTACAGACTAGTTTGGCCAGCAAGAATGTATGCACTCTATTTGAAATGTAATTGCATGTACATTAATCAATTACAGAAATGTTCCTGGACCTCATATAGTAATAGTACCAAAATCTACACTTCAAAATTGGATGAATGAGTTCAAGAAATGGTGTCCATTATTACGAGCTGTTTGTCTCATTGGTGATCAAGAAACAAGAGTAAGTATGCTTTTTTCCTGATTTATGTATCAAATTACTAGTATGTGAGGATGTAACTTAAATAAATTAAATAATATTATCTAATATATAAAATTCTCGTGTCACAGTTTTCGTTGCCATACTCCTCCGAAACGGCTTGACCAATTTTAATGAAATTTTTTGTGCTTATCCGGTATCTATGAGAATCGGCCAACATCTATTTTTTTTTTTTTTATTTATATGGCAAGACAATGTTTGCCGGGTCAGCTAGTAATATCATATATTAATAATAAATAATAACCTACCTGTATTTGTAATACTATTTTTATTTAATTGCAGAATACATTTATCAGAGAAACTCTGATGCCTGGGAATTGGGATGTCTGTATTACTTCATATGAGATGATTATCAGAGAGAAATCTGTTTTCAAGAAGTTTAACTGGAGGTATATGGTCATTGATGAAGCTCATCGTATCAAAAATGAAAAATCTAAACTTTCAGAACTTTTGCGTGAATTCAAGAGTACTAATCGCTTGCTTTTGACCGGTACTCCTTTGCAAAACAATCTTCATGAACTATGGGCATTACTTAATTTTTTACTGCCAGATGTCTTCAATAGTTCTGATGTAAGTATTTTAACTTTAGAACTTTTGTTGATATGAACTACATGTATTCTTACTAAACTTATAATCATTACCTATAGGATTTCGACTCTTGGTTTAATACAAATGCTGCCCTTGGTGATAACCAATTGGTATCAAGATTACATGCTGTGCTCAGACCATTTTTACTGAGACGTCTTAAGGCTGAAGTCGAAAAGAAACTTAAACCTAAAAAAGAGTTCAAAGTTTATGTTGGATTGAGTAAAATGCAAAGAGAGTGGTATACAAAAGTTTTAATGAAGGATATTGATGTTGGTATGTATAATTATTCAAAAATATGTATAATAGTAGATAATAATTGAGTGAATGTTTTCCATTTTACAGTCTGTGCTTATTTTACCAAACATTATAAGAATAGCCCTTTAGCCCATTGTTATATTTTAGTATACCATAATAAGAACGTGCAAGGGATTAACACATAATTGTAAATTGTAATTTAATTTTCAGTGAATGGAGCTGGCAAAGTAGAAAAGATGCGGTTACAAAATATCCTAATGCAGCTGCGAAAATGTTGTAATCACCCTTACCTGTTTGATGGTGCTGAGCCTGGCCCTCCCTACACTACAGATGAGCATCTTGTTTACAACTGTGGCAAGTTAGCTATCCTGGACAAACTATTGCCCAAATTACGTGAGCAAGACTCAAGAGTACTTATTTTTTCACAAATGACAAGGATGCTGGATATTCTTGAAGATTACTGTCTCTGGAGACAATTTAAGGTATCTAAAATGTGTAAATGTAGCACATTGATTAGGGACATGGCACTTATCTATATTTTTTTGCAATTGGTTTTTTTTTAGATTCACCCTTTTTATGTACATATTTAAAATAAATTATTTATCTTTTGACATAGTATTTAGTCAACATTATTATAATCTTCATATTTTATTTGCAGTATTGCAGACTTGATGGTCAGACTCCCCATGAAGACCGAAATAGACAAATAGAAGAGTACAATGCCCCAGGCAGTGAGAAGTTTGTTTTCATGTTGTCTACTCGTGCTGGTGGTCTCGGTATTAACTTGACATCAGCTGATGTTGTCATCATATATGACTCTGATTGGAATCCACAGATGGATCTCCAAGCTATGGATAGAGCTCATCGTATTGGACAGTTAAAACAAGTAATTATCTTAACCAATAATTTCTTTACAATTCATTTAGATTCTGGTTAGAAAATGTTTGATGTGACTTTAATCTGCTCAACTTAAACTCAAATAGTCTTTATTTCGTAAGTATTTAAATACATTTGAAATAATTCAAACAATTTACAAATTGAACTGAATCTACCACCACTTTGGAAAGTCGATCTGTTGAGAAGAAGGGGAAAGAAACTCAACAGCAATCATATTTAAAAAAAAAATACACAATAACAATTTACAGCCAGGCCCATCTTCTTATATCCGGATATCTTATAGTAAACCTTTTCACAAAACACTTATCCTTAAATCTATCGAAGGGTTAATCTTAAATATTTTGGAATTTTATTATAAAATAAAGCGTACACATTGACCAATGAACGATTTGGTGATCTTCTGGAGTCTAATATTATATTTATACATTAGGCATCAAGTACTAGTCAGAAACGTATACATAGATATATAGAGATAAAGATAGAAGCAGAGATAGACGTAGCGATAGAGGTGAGAGAGAATACAGATAATGTGGATGGAGATGTTGATAGTTGTGGACAAAGAAAGGACGTGGACCTGGAGATGGAGATGGGAAAGTCAAAACTCAAATTCAAAAAAGTAACAGTCATAAGTAACCATATTTTAGGGAAGAGGGTGACCCGACACCCGACGCTACCGCTAGCCATGCTGCCTGAGGGAGCATGACGTTCTTGCTGTTGTATGGACAAGAAAGAGATGGAGATGGCGTTGGATAAGAAGGAGATGGAGAAATTGTCAATTAATCACTAATTAATCAATTAATCATTTCAGGTACGAGTTTTCCGACTAATCACAGACAATACAGTAGAAGAAAAGATTGTTGAGCGAGCAGAAGTTAAATTACGCTTAGATAAACTGGTTATTCAGTCTGGGCGGCTAGTAGACAGTAAAAACCAACTCAACAAGGACGAAATGTTGAACATGATCAGACATGGGGCTAATCATGTGTTCTCGTCAAAAGACTCTGAAATCACGGATGAGGATATTGATACTATTTTGGCTAAAGGAGAAGTCAAGGTATTATTTACTAAACTAATTATTATTTAGAGTAAACAACAAGGGTTGTTCTTGACCACAGGGTCTGCAAAGACACCAATACATAGAGTTAAAATTTTAAAAGTAATTATACATGTTGAAGTCGGTTTAATTATGTTTTCTTTAATAGTATGAATCGCGAAAACTTAAGACAATATAAAAAAAACATGGGGTTTTTTGGATCAAGTAAGGCAATAAACTACAACTATAAAACAATGAAATCTTTTGTAACCTATAGCTGCTTCATTTAATTTACACCCCATTATTAAAAAATATTTAGAAACAAAGATAGTTTAAAAAATATGGTGCAAACAATAACTAAACAAAAGCAAAATTTTTATATGTCAACACCAATCACATTCCTGATCCTTAAACCTAAAATTTAGTTTGTGTTATTTCCTGTAAATAATTAATCAATTAATCATAAAAAAGGAACAATGCTTGTAAATAAATATTTTTTTCTTATTAAGTTTTGATAATTTATCTATAATATTAAAAGGTATGTCACTTGCATAATAATTTAGGTGCATTATAAAAGCTTTGTGATGTTAATCTTCAGAGCGTATTTATTACAGACTGAAGAATTAAAACAAAAGCTGGAAAACCTTGAGGAGTCATCATTGAGAGCGTTTTCAATGGACACGCCGGGAGCGGCCACTGATTCTGTATACCAATTTGAAGGTAAGATGCTGTTTATTTATAAGAAATACGAAGACAGTACAATAAGAAATAAATTATGTTTCAAGCCGGCGGTTTGGATAAGCATGTTGTATAAGGCGACTAATCCCAGTGGTCCACGTCTTGGTAGGACTCCTTTGCTTGGCTAGCAACCTACCTTCATTGAAATTCTGCTGCCAAATATCACCGCTCCAGCAATATTTAATTAAGAGCTAGTTCATTCCTAAACCCGTGTGTTGACCTCATCATTACTCAACATCACATTACATCACATTAGTCAAACAGGGTTCAGTCGAAAAAAAAAAAATATGTGCAGTTCCTTTTTCTTTAGATAGCTTAACTTACTCATGAATACAGTAGTTTTTCAACAGTGAAAGAGTTTATGTAATCAGTTTTTATATATTATAGGGGAGGACTACAGAGAGAAACAAAAAATACTACCGCTTGGCAGTTGGATTGAGCCGCCGAAACGTGAGCGCAAAGCGAATTATGCAGTCGATGCGTATTTCAGGGAGGCTTTGCGTGTTTCTGAACCGAAAGCGCCTAAAGTGCAGGTAAATATTATATATTATTAGTTAATAAAATAATGAAAACAATTAATGCAAATAAATAAACATCACGAGATTAGCATGGTTATTTTAGCTACTGTAGAGAAGCCTAACATTATAATTTAAAGTATAATGTAGCTAATAATAGGCACTTAATATTTAAAATTGCTTGACTTATTTTATTATTACCAATGAGTGAGATTTGAACTCAGTCCTTTGTTAACGCTATAAGCTACTAGACAATCGCAAACTAAATGGCTTATTCCACATTATTAAAAAAAATAGATTAAAAAAAAATATGTATTCCTTTACAAGGCCCCGAGACCTCCAAAACAGCCAATTGTACAAGACTTCCAATTCTTCCCACCTCGACTTTTTGAACTGTTGGATCAAGAGATTTACCACTATCGCAAGACGCTAGGGTAAGTGCTATTGCTATGTGATGTTAATATTCAGGCTCTGACTCTCCTCAAGCTGCTAGATTTATTTCATAAAACACTACTACAACATTAAAATACCAACTACTATAAAAAAATATTTTGCTAATTCCGCGACTTGTACTTGCACTAGTGAAGCAGGATTTTCATGCGTAGGTTCACCGCCCTCCCTCCCTCAAGCAAGAAGCAAGACATGCAATGAACACACACCTGGAAACCCACACCACAAGCTATCACCCACACGTGTTTCGGTGGTGGTCGTTGTACCCTGAGGATGCTTCTGGTTGAAAATCCTGCATCACTAGTGCAAGTACAAGTCGCGGAATTAGCAAAATAACTTTTTATAGTAGTTGTCATGGATTTCCGCAAAGTAACGCCTGATTCAATCAATTATTAAAATACCACCTTAAAATTTGGAGGAATAAAAACAAAAATTCAAGGGTCACATTAATTATAGACAGTGAAATATCTTGACAAGTCTTAATATTTTGAAAGAATTATTATTGCATGAGAAGTATCTTATACTTATCTTCTCCACTTCTTTGGTAAATGCCTGAATTATAATTTGTAAGTATTTTTGTTATACTCTAATTATTTGTAATGTCACAGGTATAAGGTGCCGCGCAACCCGGAGTTAGGGCCAGATGCGGCGAAGATTCAACGCGAAGAACAACGCAAGATTGACGAAGCAGAGGCCCTAAGCGAAGAGGAAGTACAAGAAAAAGAGAATTTACTCACCCAAGGTACTATTGAAATCTTTTTAAAGATCTCGAACTTGGCGCGGCTAATTTACTTCGGAAATAATTGAGGCCTGTGTGTTAGATTTCGCATAAACAGAAATTAACGTTGTATAGACACCTGATAGGTATTGTACCCATCCTCGTCGCCACGGAAATTGGGAACTTGTGAGCAGGCACAGCTGTCCATGTACAGACGGCAGCAGATCCAGTGTTACAAACCAGTCTAATTTCTCCAATCACTTTTAATTTATTAAGAGTTTAGATTCTGTTACAATTTTTTGACACATTTGGAATGTTTGATCTGTTGCCTTCTGTATCTACGTATTGGTTCGATCCCCGCTGTATAACAAATGCTTGATATAGGTGTTCAATAGGATACTCCGAAATCTCTCTTTTCACTACATTTCACAAGTTGTGATGCCACATAATATGTGGTAGTTGTGGTAATTTATTGTAGTTACATACATGATTTATAGTAAAAAAATATTGGAATGGAGTTTAATTTATGTAGTACCATGGTTAGTCCTCAATTTAGTTTCAATTCCTAATTTGAATAATATTTTTATTTAATAATGCTCAATGATTCTTAAATTTTATTTTGCATATTTTTTCAGTTATTCAAATTCGATGACTAGAATAAGTTAAACTAACTTGGAACTTTTTCAATCACAGGTTTCACAAATTGGACCAAACGAGATTTCAATCAGTTTATAAAGGCTAATGAAAAATATGGAAGAGATGACATCGAAAACATTGCTAAAGATGTTGAAGGAAAAACTCCTGAAGAGGTATGATATTTCCAATAAAATTATTCAAGACAAGAGTATATTTTGAATTCTTTTGAAAACGTAAATTTACCTTTGAAATGGTCAAGATTTGCGCATTAAGTTTTATTGTGAACTAATATTATTGTATGTGTAATCAGGTGATAGAGTACTCTGCAGTTTTTTGGGAAAGATGCCATGAGTTACAAGACATCGATCGTATCATGGGCCAAATAGAACGAGGAGAAGCAAAGATACAAAGACGTGCTTCAATCAAGAAGGCTTTAGATGCTAAGATGGCGCGTTACAGAGCGCCTTTCCATCAATTAAGAATCTCATATGGTACTAATAAGGGCAAGAATTATGTAGAAGAGGAAGACAGGTAACTGGCCACTAATCAACAATATTTTTTTTTTTTCGAAAACAATATAATATACAGGGTGACTCGTGGGTCATTTTCGAAATTCCAGGACGTGATAGTTAATAAAATAAAAAACAAATATTAATTATTTACTGAGTAAACTTAACCGAAATTTAAAGAATTCATTACGCAAGCGGGTGGTGGTGTGCGTGTGGCGGGAACACTGCTGTGTGCGTTTTGACTGAGGCAGCGCTTCAGGAAAAGTGTAGTAAGGTCACTTTATTCATTCATAGGGATTTCTCGTGAAAAATTAAGTACCTGCTTAATTACATAATTATGATCAGAATCAAGTTCAAGTGCTCTCCTTCAGTATCTAAAATTTTTCACCAGTCACACTGTATATGTCGCAGTATAATAGATAAAACAATTCAATTCAATTCAAATGCTTTAATGCCATTTGCATAGATTGGATAAATTTTAACATACAATTTACAAAATAACCTGAAATGTGCAATTTGGGCAGCCTTATCACTTCAAAGCGATCTCTCTATCTTAAACAAAATCTTATACATTAAAATAAAAACATGAAAATAGCGTAATTAATATTTTTTCTATACATTAATAATACTAATTAACACAAAATAGGTATAGAAATATAATATAAATTAAAATCTCTATAAAATAATAATAAATACATAGATATACTTGGATGTATAACAATACTTATAAATACATTAAATTAACATAAATATATAAATATCTATCTAAAGCATAGACAAATACAATGTATATATTTTATTTAGTATTAAATAAGTGTGAGAGATAGAAGTTTTTCAAATGATGTTTAAAGGAAACTATTGTTTTGGCATTGTGGTGAGAATGTGTTAGTAAGTTCCAAATTAATATTGCTTTCACCTGGAACGAATGCTGCTAGAAGTGGGAACTGTGACGTGGGGTTGCCAGCAAGAAGTTGCTGGCTGACCGCAAGTTACTTTCATAGCGCTGATGGCGAAAATTAAAGCGTTCTTTGAGATAGGTTTGGCAGACAAGGGTACAAATCAACAAAGTTTAAAATAACGATGGAAATTGGATCAAAAGTTCAGCTGACCAAAGTCTGGAATATGAATGTTTAAATTATTTATTACACTATTGACCAAATCATTCAAAGGTCAAATGTATTATTGGATCAAATGAAAATTAACTCGAAAAGCTAAAATTAATATAGCGAATAGCGCCTGTCTGATACAGAAAGCCTTTGCACGACATGACCGGTTTGCTAATACAAATAATATGAGATGACTTAACGTTTGACTTTTGACCATGTCAGTTGTCCAGGGTTGACTAATAGTTTACCAGGTTTATGGCGCTTCGACGGCTGCTTCCGCGGTACCGCTCGCTTTGCTCGTTCGGCACGTACATATACATAACTATATGCAACCTAACATACTCCTCCTCGCTGCGCTCGTCGTCGCACCTAACCGTACCGACTCCGTCTTCAAGTGCGGAAGCACTTCTCGTAGCTAGCTTAATCTCTTTCATCATAATTATATTACAGTTGTCTATATATTGTATTTTTTTGATTCTATGACAGATTTATTACCATTTTACTAGTGAGTTTAGTCAGATAAACATATCACTAGATTGCGACAGTATTATAATTATATTTCTAGTAACATAGTAATGAATAGCTTGCATATAACTATGTGACGGTATAAAGTTATATCCCTAGAAATATAACTATATTACGGCTTTATCTATCATACTGCGACTTATCTTATTTATCTATGACTTATTTATCTTACTTATCGATCGTAAATAAAATTTTTGGTTCTTTGCTTTAAAATATAAATGAATGAATTACGTAAGACATATCCTTAACGTGAGACGAATGTACATTTTTAAAAGGAATTCATTTCATAGTGTGATTAGATAGATTATTTATTTAATTTTGAAACACCACAGAATTTATTTTCAACCCAATTCCAAAAGGAGGTTCTCAATTTTTGTGTATGTTTTTTTTGTTGTATCTTTGCTACACGATTTTTTGGACAATTATGAATCGATGTTAAATATTCTTATGATAGAGGATACTTATGAGATGGTCCCATATTAATTTTATTAAAATTGAGTACTAGAAAAAATATGTATGAGTATCGAGAATATTGATGACCTTATACTTGAGCCAAAGTTTGGACAAGGATTTTAATGCTTTGCATTCGTTGATTATTTAAAGTGATTTTAATGCTCTGCATTCGTTGATTATTTAAAGTAGCTTATATAATTATGCTGTAACTGTTTTTAGACTTTTGCAATTCAAACTCATTTAACCCCATAAGACAAGGGAGTTTGAGAATTAACAGACCTTAATTAAATACTAAACATATTTATACATTCTGTTTCAGGTTCCTAGTATGCATGCTACATAAGTTGGGCTTCGACAAAGAAAACGTATATGAGGAACTTAGAGCATCAGTACATGCAGCTCCCCAGTTTCGTTTTGACTGGTTCCTGAAATCTAGGACAGCCGTGGAATTGCAACGCAGGTTAGGTTACTTACTGCCTTAACATTCATACAGAGTTAATTCTAATTAACGTATCACCCCTTGCCAATCCACATCAATCCCAACAACTTGCTCTACAGCTTTTTACAAATCTTGATAGATAACACAAAAAATAAAAACAAAAAACTTTGCTCCTTACTCTACATTTTGCAAGAAGTACCTATTATTATTATGAAGCGATATTTTACAGCGCAAGGTGCGTGGCATACCTACGCTCAGAGTAAATAGAGTTACGCCTCTAAATAGAGGCGATATAAATATTTTCTGTATGGGAGACAAAAATTTTAAATTAAAAAGTTTCAGAACAATTTTTGTTTGTTGGGATTGATGTGGAAGACCTGCCTGCAAGAGGTGATGAGCTAATTAAAATTAACACTGTATATAGTTGTGAACTGTGGTGAACTAATAATGAAATATGAAATAATTTTTTTCTTTTTTCTTAACCCCGCATAAGATGTATGTTACGTCAATGTCCGTAAAGTTATCATAGAAATTTAGGAAATATAATAAGTTTATAATATTATATTAAAATCTTTAGTTATATGAGTCGACTTAGAATGTTCTTAAGTGTCGCGAAATTCAAATTCTGCATTTTTCAACATTTGATTTGAAGTATTTAAATTGTACTTCAAAAGGAATAGCAAGTATCTCATATCTTTATTTTACAATAGGCTTTAATTTAAATCGTCTCTGTTTCAGATGCAATACTTTAATCACATTGATAGAAAGAGAAAATCAAGAGTTAGAAGAGAAAGAGCGCGCTGAAAAGAAGAAAAAGAGCGGTGTTCCTAACGCGAATACCCCTGGCGGTAACTCGACAGGAAAAGGTGCCAATGTTGGGAAACGCAAAGCTGACAACACCCCCGATACCACCCAAAAACACAAGAAAAAGAAGAAATGAAGTTTACCTAAGTCTTAAGTTTTAATCATTTCGTAATTAAGGCAGGTTGCTCATTAATACTTTTTTTTTTTATAAAATTTCAAGAATAAATATAGGAATAAAACTATACCATTTGAAAACAAAAGATTGTTCCGAGCCTTTGAGTTATTATTATTATTTCATTAAGAGCGGACATCTCAAACAGATTTCGTCCGCCCCAAGCTTGAGTCAACTCGCCCAAACTACTCATAAAAATTCGTCTGCAAAGGGCGCTTGTCACTTCAATCACGTCAACAAATTGCTACACATTTTTTTCATTTGGCATAGCTCTCTATATAGTAATAATAACTCGAATGTTCTGAGCAACTATAAAATAACAGTTATACAGAAATTATCGTAAAGAATTTCAAATCCACTCATGTCGTACCATTTTTATGGACAATTTGCTGTGATTTTAAACTATGTGATTGATGACAAAAAGATAACTATCACGCTTAAATAAAATAGGATTTGGTAAATGAATACTGCTAAGAATCAGTATTTTTGTGTTTGTAACACTTGAACAAAAATAGAATTACATTTTATTTATTTAACATTCCCCATTTTTTAGATTATAATGAAACTACAATTAAATTATTAATAGGTACTTCTTCACGAAAGTTCTGTGAGCTATCTTTTTAATGTTTTTTCTTCACCTATGATTGTGTATTTCATGTGATTATGGTTTTGCTACAAATCCAGTACAATAAAACAAACCTCCCAAAAATGTTTTTTTATTGTAATGTATATACATTTTTAGAAACCTTTTGTGTCTCAATATACTTTTATCTGTGTTTGTATTGCAATGCCGTTGCACTTACAAGTGTTATGAATACCAACTAGTACTAGCGTCGCTTCTTAATTTCGTGAATAAATCTTGTTAAAATATACGGGCTACCCTTTTTAAAAAGTAGGCTATCAAATACAAAAATATTTTTTCAAAGACTATTACTTTCGGAGTTTAGTATATTTAAATAACAAACCCTTAATCTTTATAATACTACAGGCTGCTTCGCGGGGTTCCACCTGCGCCTGCGTCACTTTCAATCCAGTTAGAATTTCATAATAAGATGTATCTAATCATAGAAAGAAATATAGTTTTTTTATCTGATTATATTAGTTAAAAAATGGGCAGAATGCTCGAGGCGCTCGTGCAATAGAAGCTTCATTTTCGTTACATTTGCATAGACAATGATCCAGAAGATGTTTTAATTAAATATGTTATTACCTATATCTTATGTTACTTGATGATTATGTTAACAAACGGATTTCCCAACTCCAAACTCGTTATTTTATCATTCGCGACTAAATCTGCCTCTGTCCTCAATCTCACTTGAGGTGCGTCGCGTCGTGAGGTACATCACCGGCTTCACTATGGAACCATCCGCAGGTCGAGAGTGAAGCCGGCGATGTAACGTAAACACGTGAAGCCCAGCGCCGCCTGTTTCTTGAAGGTGCCCTTTTTTTTGGTCTGGAGCGGCGGGGTATGTGGGGATGTCCCGGCAGAGGGCCGGACCGACGCAATAAAAACCTCCATTACTCGCGGGCTCCGGCGGGTTGCGCCCAGCATGAGCCGAGCGCCCTCCAACGTCGTAAATGGTCCAGTACACAAGACCATTTCCCCACCATAGCTCTAGTAGCCGCATCAGGTTCTTGAAGGTCAGGTGGTCAGGTAAAGTCAGATTAATTTCAAAGATACAATAGGACGAGGATGACGACAGAGCCCGGGTCCAGGAAGAATCTGGCTCTTCTTAAAATATTGACGATACAATATTTATTTATAAAATATCACCGTCAAAGGTGTGATATTTGGCGGCAGATTCTGTACTTTTAGGACCCCTCCTAAATCTATTAATTAAAAAAAACCTGCTCTAAGTGCTCATAGTGATAATACTCAATTTCTGTGTAGGTAGCATAAATTGCCCGACAGAATAGACAGTATTTATCATTCAATGGGGAGTTTTCTGACAGCTCATTAAAAAAACAAAACTGTACAAAATTGGTACAAAAAGCTTCGAAAGATGGCGCTTTACAAAAGGCGAAGGCGAAGAATTTATTCCACACTGCGTTTTTAAAAGTATAATAAATTAATTTACGTCTGTATCAGAAATTGAACGTATAAATAACCATAGATGGTATATACCACTTACCTACATTATAGTTTACAGACTTAACGCCTTCGGCTTTTTAAAAGTGCCATCTATAGAGGTTTTTTGAACTAATTTTTATGAGCTATCAGAAAACTCCCCATTTCAATTTTGTTTTTACACTCACATGTTTTGTTATCTTGCACACTAATGGCTTAGGACGTTTTACATGCGTATTTTTTTAGTTCCGTAAAATAATCTTGTGGCGGGTTTCAATATTCAACTGACTGCTATGCGTAACCGGTACAGGTACAAAACTGGTAGGAAAAACGTAGCGTTTCACAATATCTATTAGCTACGGGCTGTAAGTTCTCAAATTTGGCATGGGCCCTCCTTGCGTGACGTTCTTCCAAGAAAATAGGTGATATGTTATTTATAGAATAAGACGCATTCGCAAATTATTTGTATGATATTTGAGCTAAAGAAATATAATTATAAAATTATTCAATTTATGTTTGCTATGTTTTAGTATTCGATAAATATATTATAGTATGTTTTTAGAGCTTTTTATTAATAATTGCGTTTAACTGCTTACGTAAAACGAAACGCCAATCCTTCGACTAATTTTGCCATTGGTTGAATCACATTTTTATGACGTCAAAGTAAAGATTTAAAAGAAAAATTTGTCATTCAATAATATTCGTCCTTTTTTTCAAAAACAGTTATAGATAAGTCAGAAAGAGAAAACTGGATTATTGATATGTTGACACATATTTGATAGGATATTTCGTTAAATGAATAAATTTTTACGTCGTTGGCTAGATAAAATGACCTATTCTTTAATTGGTCATACGTAATGTAAACATAACTCTTATCGGCCGCAGCAGACTGCCATGCTACCTTTACCTCATTGGTTTAAATTAATAACTTGTTACGTCGTCGTTGGCTAGATATAATATGACTTATTTTGTAAATGGTCAAATGTAACCTAGCAACCCATTACAGTCAAACAGTTCGTAAGCAGTGGTTAAGATGTCAAGATTTTGAATATAGAAAGGCATTTTGGTAGTGATTTCTATTGTTCGCAGGCAAAACGAACAGTTTTCATAATATTGAAACCCGCCATTGATGAAATATACGGGCAAATGTTTCTCAGAAGGTAAACTATCAAATGCAAAATACTTTTCCAAATCGGCCCAACAGTTTAGAGATAAGTAAGTTTTAACAAACAAACAAACTCGTCGCCTTAATTTTGCTCGTCTAATCTAATCTAAACGTTTTACTTGCATAGATTACGGTCCCAGTAGAATTGCTGAATAATATTGGATAATACCCATAGTGTCTGTCGCTCTATACTGTTTGTTTTTTGTCAATCTCTCGCGTCATTTTATTTTAAAGCTTTCCTAGGAGATACCGATTACAACGACAAGACAAGCAGTCTTATAAATAGTCAATTTCTGTACAAAACTAGTAGGTACACGAATGGTTTTCTTTTATATTGACAGTGAGAGTATTCATTGTTATTAAAAACTTTTGTAATTTCCCCTTAAGACAAGTGTAAGGGGAATATTGCACACTAGCAGGCTAGCGTGAAATCTTTGTTCGATTCCCAGTCGGGATCTATTTAATTTCACACTTTTATCAACAAAAAATATATTTCATCATCATCACAACTCTTTGTATTGAGTCCACTGCAGAGCATGTGTCTCTCCCCTGGGTGAAGAGGAGGTAGAGGCCATAATCCACCAAGCTGGCCCAGTGCTGGTTGGTGGATGCCAGAATTTTCAGGGCGCCAAGATGGTTTCCGACAAACCCTAACGACTACTGTATACAGTTAAACAGCACCAAGGACCGACTGCTTAACGTGCCCTCCGAAACACGGAAGTCGTCGTGAGAAATGAATGGTCGGCGGTCACCCATCGTACCGACCCCGCCGAACGTTGCTTAACCTGTGATATGATACAAACAGTAACCACGGCGCCACGACGACTTCTTATATTTAAACATTATAAAATGCAAAAGAGGACTAAAAAAATATTAGTAGTCATTATTGTTAAAAGCTTTTATTATTAGATCACACTTAGAAATTTTAGCGGGTTAAGTTTTAAGACTCGAGAAAGAAGAAGAAGTTTAGAGACGCAAGTACAAACCGCAAAGTTTTAGCTTAGCGGGTTGCACTTGCGTCTCTTCTTAATTCCTTAAAATCATCTTGATGAAATAAATACACGGGATAACCTGCTTTAAGAGTTAGGCTACCAAACGCAAAAAGGATTTTTCAAATCCGACCATTACTTTCGGAGTTTAGTACGTTTAAAAACAAGCCTTTCTGCTAATATTACTTCATTACGCTTCGGGCGGGGGATCCAGTTTCTTTGAAACTATACGTACCATAGTACGCTATAAATACGTACGTGAGATCGAGTTTCCGACAGCACCAACTAGATGGCGCTGTATTTAAGTACGACGTTCATTATTTTTATTGCTATTCAAACTTTATGTTAGGCCGGTAACCGGTTAGGCTATTTTACCGGTTTTTATTTTTTATCGGCGACTACACCCGCGTTGGCCGTCAACCTCAACCTCATCCGATCACAAGTTACGATGAGGACGAAGATGATACAGAAAGGACTGGATCTTCATAAAATATTTAACACATTATTAAAGTTAAAGATTTTGTTTGTTAGCTTATGAAACTCTGAAACGATCGGATTTGATTGAAACAATGTTATTGTATTACTGTCAAAGGTTATTCCGCGTAATTCGTCAAGATCATATTACGGAATTAATGGAATAGCGGCAGATTTTATTTGAAGGATGGAAGGATTTCTACCAATATACAAGCAGTCACCTATTAAAGAACTTTTACCTATACCAAGTACCACACACATCCGTGCAGTCAAGGAATAAGTCAGTCAATTATAATTTTTAATTCAAACTAAAGTGTCCTATATTATTATTTTTAATTTCTGCATTTAAATTGCTTAATTTTATAATTTTGTATTTTTTTTTTCATTTATTTGAGTACTACATTTTTCGTTCCCGTGGGAATTTCGGGAATTCCTACCTTAGTCGATGAACCCCTACACCCCCTGAGGAATGTAGGTATGTTCCAAATGCCCAGTACGTTGTCGGTCTCAATGGTCAGTCATTCTGCACTCAATACCTCAACCAGTAACGGAACAGTTTTATATATTAATTAGGTAATCATTTGATGTACTTTAATATAATAATAATAATACAACCACATGATTTTTTTATATTCTAAGGAGGAAGAAAAACAAGGTATCAAGCAACAAATAGTTTTCTAAACATTGCATAGGTGGCGCTGTATGTTTATTAAATCGCGCAAGTAACTTTCTAAATGGGACATGGACATATGGGTGTAAGATCAAGAAATCTTTGAAAGGTCTAACCTTTCATCCCACTTCTGATATGTAATGTTTTTGGACCCATCGCCTTCAAAAGAAGGGGATGGACATTTAATATTGTGTAGTGTGATATGCCCGTCCGCACTAAACTCTACTAATGGCGGGCGGGTTTCAATATTATGAAAACTGTTCGTTTTGACCACGAACAGAAGGTAGAATTCATTAGCAAAATGCCTTTCTTTCTATTTTCGAAATCTTGACATTAAACCTACTGATTGATTAGATTACGAATAGGAGGTTACTTAGAACCATTAGAAACATTAGTATGCAAAATGACAACTTTAGCGTTTCAATATTATATTCTTAAACATCAGTAAACTGTGAACATATTGACTTTTGCGTCCTGTTTCTTTTTATTGTTTTTCAAAACAATAAAGTTTTTTCAATAATCTAAACAATAATGTCTAGCTCCGAAAGCGACCAAGAAATGGTGCATATAGTATCAGATTGGACTGACTCGGATGCAGATAATACAAATCGTAATAGAGTATTTGGTTGGGGTGTATCCTTAGGGGCAAAAAAATTTTCTACCCCCTGTAACCTCCTTTTTTATTACTCTGTTGGATTACAGGCCGCACCGTTTTCGAGTTACCTCCATTTGATATCTTTCAGCGCTGTTTGAAAAAAGACTTATTTGGATGGTGGCCACGATTAGAAACAGTTTATGTCATTTCAAGTTTTTCGCTAGAACTCACCCTCACCGAGTCACAGCGATTTTAAGTTTGCCGGTTGTCACCTCTCCACTCGATCAAACTCAAACCAATGATCCCACAAACAAACCTCTAATAACAAAAAATATAAAGCTAAACGACTATAAAACGATGGCATAAAAAATACATGGCTTATATGGAAATCAAAATTATCAAAAGAAATCGACTAAGTGTCCGCCCCTAACGCTACACAAGCATCGAAAACTGGGACTTTATAATATCCATTTCTAAGTACTAGAGGACACAGCAGTGCGATCACAGAACTTTATCGAATCGTTTGTTAACGAATGTTTATTTATTTATTTTATTTATTTATTTAATTTTCACAAATTCCACAGCTTTTAAAGTAATATAAAATAAAATTATAAGTAACACTTACAGCCAATAATGGAATTACATTTTTTAAACATAACAGTAAGCAGACAAAATGTATAAGACTAGAAGTTCTGAGTTAAAAATAAATAAAGGACTTAAAATTAAAAGGTAAGTGAACTAGATAATTGTTATTGTAGGAAATTTTATCAGTAAAGATATTAAATTAAGGATAGGTAATTATAATATTACAACAATAAATAACATTATAACAGTGTCTAATTTATAAATAACAATTATGATTACTACTAAAATAAATCAAAAACTTAAAGACTGAACTACAAATTGATATACAAGGATTAGAAAGACAAAAAAATATATATACAAATTGAAAAAATTGAAAAATTGCGCATGTGTGTGTGTGTTTGTGTATGAGTGCATTGTGCATACTAACTAGTGAAGTAAAGTAAAGTAAGCTATAATCTCCTGCCTAAACTTATCCCTACTCATATAAAATATGTCACAGTTTTGTGAAAATGTGCTATTGTATGTGTTATGCATTCTTGTGATTATAGAGTTTTGTGTGTGATTAGTTTTTGAGTGTTGAGGATGAAAAAGTTGTGTGTGTCTTGTTCGGCTAGAGGGAGTACGCAGGTTTAAGATGAGGCAGGTGAGTTCATTGCTATCCACGACATTATTGCAGATGTTGTGCATAAAGAGCATATCCAGCAAACAACGATTCTTCAATGACAGCAGACGGTGATACTTACAGGCATTTTGGTATTGCATATTTGTTAGATGTTGTTTATAGTTCAAGTGTTTCAGGAATTTCTTTTGAATGTTTTCAATAGTGTGCTTATAGACAACGTAGTTTGTATTCCAGATCGAACTGCAGTACTCAAGTACACTTCTAACAAACGAATAATACTCTATTATTTGTTTGTTAGAAGTGTACTAGGCAGTGGAATCATTGGAAGCAAAAATAATCTCTCAAGATAATTTAATAAATTTAATTGGATATCTACATTTATCCATATATTAAAGTACATGAATCACTTGTAAAAGGCAAGTTTTACCTCCCAAGCTTATATTCTCCAACTTCTTTACTTCACTTCACTGTTCATCACATTTTGTTTTTCTCCTTAACCTCACTTCTTGAAAAAATGCAATCCATTGAAAAGTCTGTGGTGGCAATGGCGGACCTTTTCAACAAGGAAATGTCAGAGTTTTGCAAGCAACTTAACAAGAACACACCGGAAAACCCTGCCTCAAGTTCTTCTTCACTGGCACAAGATTTTGATCGATTTCAATTATTCATCACTGGAGCTGTAGAGAATCTTCAGAAGCAGGTACAATATCTGGCAGCTGAACTTGATAAGATCCAAACACACAGCCGAAGAAAATTTCTTCTGTTACATGGTGTACCCGAACACAAAAATGAAGATGTGGCTTGTGCAGCAACAAAAATCATCACGGAACAGATAAAAGTTACTGGATTCGCTCAGACTGACATAAGTAGCTCCTATCGGTTGGGTAGCTCTGATAGGCCAGGCAAGGCTCGTCCCATACTAGTCAAGTTTATAAATATGCAAGTGAAGGATAAGGTATGGAAGTCTAAGACGGCGCTCAAAGGTTCCGGTATAACGCTGTCGGAATTCTTGACAAAACTAAGGCATGACACGTTCCTCGCTGCTCGTGAAAAGTTCGGCGTGAAGCGGTGCTGGACCAGGGATGGCTCTGTATTCGTGCTGCTGCCTGATGATGTAAGACATCGTATCGTCACCATGGCCGACCTCGACGCGATATCACTGAATCCCTGCGAGGACGACGATAGAAAATCTCTGGAGCAGTCGAAGCAAACAAAACCGGCAAGAAGTAGACGTCTGACTCGTAAATAGTTATCTTTCCTTTCCTTATTTCTTGCTATGTATGTATAGACATATATTTATTTCTTCTTTTTTTACTAACTTTGTCTGCCACCGTCAAATTGATAACATTTATTTATTTATAACTTGTTGACTACTCATCCATACATCCATCAATCAAGTCAATAAATAATTACCTAATCAATGATCACTCGCCTGTCAGTGACAATGTATTGACAATATTATTGATACCATATATTGACAATCCGTATTGCATACATTTTTTTACGTAAATATTTAAATATTTTTTGTTTTTACTATTTTAATATGTAGCTGGAGGTAGAACATGTTTTTATTCTTGTTGTATTTTTTTTTTTAGTTTTATTAATATTATTTTATTATCTAAGTAGAATAGTATAACAATATATAAGTAATTAATAATTATCTATTGAAAATATACATGTATTTATCTGATATTGAAGATAATGATGATTTACCAGGCTATGTTTCATGTACTTCACCCTCATCACAGAGTACAGGTAGCTACCACAGTCTATTATCTCCTTCATTAAGTACTAAACTCGACACTCAATTCTCTGGTTATCCCAAAAACTTTAATGTTGTTCATATAAATGCACAGAGTATTCCAGCTCACTATCCCGATATGCTGGCAGCTTTCGATAGCACTAATATACACGCTATCCTTATTTCTGAAACTTGGCTTAAGCCATGTCTCTCCTCTGTTTCCTATTCATTACCAGGGAGCCAATTCTCACCCATTCGACTCTGAAGACGTCCACGACAAAAAGTATCCGTCTACGTCTTTTTTCTATCAAAAAGTTATTTTATGTATTCTGGCAAAAGCGTATGCGCAAATTGTCTATTACTTTCTGATCGCCTTTACTGGCTCTCGAGACGAATGGTCTTGACCATTCGACTCTCAAAAGGCGTCCAAAAAGTAGACGTATTCGTTCGTTGTCGCTTGTCTTTGTGTGTGTCATTTTTGTTGTGGTAAATTGGTGCATGCATAAACGTGAACGTAAAACTGAATAATGGATGAGTTTGTAGCGGCTTTTGTACAAGACATGTTGGAAGATGGTGAAATCGCTGCAGCTGTCCCACGACGCCGTGCTATGTGCCGGGTGGAGCCATTCGACTTGAGCGACGCCGACTTCGTGAAAAACTTCCGTCTCTCAAAAGATATCGTAAGGAACCTCATCCAAATAGTGGAACCGCTTATTCCTCAGAAGAAAATTGATTTAAAGACAAAAGTGAGTTTTTATAAGTTGTTTGTTTATATAAACATCCCATACGTTAGTTACAATCATCAATTACTAATTATAATTTGCTTGTTTTTCAGGTTTTGTGTACTTTGAACTTTGTGGGCACAGGGTCATATCAAACTCCGGTTGGAAATAATTATATTGTGAATCTTTCTCAACCCTACATATCAAGGTGCATAGGGGAAGTTATTTATGCCCTAAACCATCAAAGTGTGTTTGGCCGATGGGTGCATTTCCCGGAGACATTCATAGAAATGAATGCAATAATGAGAGAGTATGTTTTATTTCATAAGCTCTAGTCATTGTATGGTTAGGATAGGACATAATAATATGCATATACCTACTGTACCTGTGTCGCATAATACAACATTGCAATATTATTAGTTCTTTTATATTATTGATCATGGTGTAAAGAAAGATTATACTACTAAGCATTTTTCGAAAATGAAATGAACATTACTGAAATCAGCTAATTTCAATTGTAATGTGGACTGCATTAAATTATTATGCATGTACAATGAATGTTGACTACAAATAATAATTTCATTTCCAGTTTCTATCAATTGTACCGATTCCCGTTTTGTAGATGAAAGATGAAAACACATTGACGTTGACATTGGCAGTTGACGAAACGGACGGAAAAAACCGTAGTATTCACAGAGTAAACTTTAATTCCGGTCGCATTGGGATTTCCGTGCGGATTCAAAGTCTACGGAGGTCTAGAATACAGATTTTAGCCACCCATCGCCTTTTTCTATTAGCAAATTGTCATACATGTTTTCAAAGCGTATAGGGAAATTGTCTATTGAAATGAGAATTGGGTCCCAGGTTTTCATCTTATTCGCAGTGATCGACCAGACCGAACTGGTTCATATTCCATTTAGTGTGATCAATACATCATCCACATCACCGACTAGTGCAGTCGAGTACTTATTTATAGAGATAACGTTGAGCCACACTAAAGTGCTACTGGGGGTTATGTATAGTCCCCCAAATGTTAATTACTTCGCGAATTTAGAAGATATCTTAGAAGACCTGGTACCCTCCTATGGGCACTCCATTTTGTTGGGTGATTTCAACACCTGTCTCCTCAAAACTGATTATCGCTCTACGAGACTTCGCACATTAATTAGGTCAACCAACCTTAATATTATCCCGTCTAAGGCCACACATCGTTACCCTCACAGTGCTCCTTCTCTTATCGATTTAGCCATCGTCTCCTCCTTAAACCATGTGTCTCGTTTTGGTCAGTTAGACGCGGACGCTTTCTCCTATCACGACCGAGAATCCTTCTGCGGCGCAATTTTAATGGCATTAATTTAGAAAAACTTATTGATGATGCTTCGAATATTGATTGGTCAGTTGTCCTCTGTAACTTATCTGTTGACGGCCAAATAAGTACATTTAATAATCTTATCACTGACCTTTATGACAGACACGCGCCGTTACGTCCTGTTAAAATTAAACATCTCCCGGCTCCTTGGTTGACTGATGATATCAAACTATTGATGCGCAAAAGAGACTGTGCCAAAGCCAAATACAAATTATACACTTCTGACGAAAATTTGCTAGTGTATAGAAATTTGAGGAACCGCTGCAACACGATGTGTAGGGACGCACAACGGCGCCATATTCATAAATCAGTTTCAAATGGTGATCCAGCTAAAGTCTGGAAATTCCTCAGAACGCTGGGAATCGGTAAATCTAAAAGTGAAAGCTCCCTCAAAAATGTTAATCTGAACTTATTAAATAGTTATTTCACTTCTTCTAGCTCTATAGACGCTTCTACAAAAATCCATACTCTGAATCACATATCTAGTTTACCGACGCCAAATATTCCTTCTTTTTCAATAAGTCAATTTGCGGAATGTGATGTTAAAAGGAAAATACTCTCCGTGGCCTCTAATGCTAGTGGATCAGACTGCATTAGTCGTAAGATGCTCATCCCTATCCTAGACATTATCCTTCCTATAATTACCTCCATACTGAATAACTCAATTGCTAACAGCGCTTTCCCTGATGTATGGAAGGATGCTAACATTATACCACTCCCCAAAAAAGCCAATCCTCTTTCCTTTTCTGATTATCGTCCTATTGCCATCCTACCTTTCCTTTCTAAAGTACTCGAGGGACTAGTTCATCAACAGCTCAGCACTTTCCTTAGATATTCGCATGGGCGTGGAGCAGAAGAAACTTACTATTCTGACACTGCTGGATTTCAGTAATGCCTTTAATACAGTAGATTTCGACATCCTTCTGCAAATGCTTCGTTCTCTTAACATATCTCCATCGACTATTGACTGGTTTCATACTTACCTGCATGGACGCCGGCAACGTATATCTACTGAGTAGGAGGTTTCTGACTGGTGTGATATTAATGCCGGTGTACCACAAGGTGGCGTGCTGTCTCCACTCCTCTTCGCTTTATTCATCAATTCGATTACTCTTGATATATCTTCTTCCTACCATCTGTATGCGGACGATCTTCAAATCTATACACAAAGCAGTCTTGAAGAGCTGTCAAAGGCTGTAGTGCTACACAATGCGGACTTGAAATTTATATCGGATTGGAGTAATGACCACGGGCTAACTGTCAACCCTCTCAAGACGCAAACGATCATCATCGGCAGCAACAAAATGATTCCTCGAGTCAACTTTAACACACTACCTCAAGTAGAATTTAATGGCATTTCAATTCCTTTTAGTGAAACTGTAAAGAATTTGGGAATCATATTTGATCGCACACTTTCCTGGATACCACAGATCACTGAAGTAAGTAGGAAGATGTTTGCCGCGGTGAATTCGCTCAAGCGTATTCGCAATTTCCTCCCCGTTGCCACTAAAATTGCGCTAGCACAATCTCTCCTACTTCCTATTCTCGACTATGCTGGTGCCAGCTATCTTGACCTAACTGAAGAACTTTTTAATAAGCTTGAGCGGCTCCAAAATCTCTGCATAAGATTTGTATTTGGATTACGCAAATACGACCACAATTCTGAATTTCGATCTAATCTCAAGTGGCTTCCGATTCACTTTCGCCGGAATACTCACATCCTATCTGTAGTTTACCGTATTCTGTATGATAAAGCTGTACCCGATTATTTGAAAAATCGCATCAAGTATCGGTTTACAAATAACGATCGCAACTTGCGGTCTTCTTCGAATCTCCTCCTAGCGACACCATCACATACCACCACCTTTCTGGGAAAATCGTTTTTTGTCCGATCAGTATCATTGTGGAACGAGCTACCGATGGAGATCCGCCTAGCTCGCAGTCCTTACACGTTTAAACGAATGCTTAAACAACATTACCTTGTGAAACATTGTTTACCTTAATGCTCTCATTGTATATTTTATTTTATTGATTATCATTATGTATTAATGTCACGTGTATGTCATGTGTATTATTAGAATGTACCTATTTGTATATATTAATATGTGTATGTATGTATTATTAGTAAGTATGTGCATGTAATTATTCGTACGTAGTCTATTTTATAGCCTGTATCCCAACGCCCATCCTCATTTCCGCTACCTTATCCTGTCAAGACTCGGTTGCCTGGTAGAAATCGCTCTACAGCGATAAGGCCGCCTTTGTGCTAATTTTAAATAAAAATGTATTTTTTTTTAAATTTGTACTTTATGTTGGTGTACAATAAAGGATTATTATTATTATTTTTAAACAAATCACATCCGAGAAAGGAGCTGAGGTCCTCAATACGAAACCCACATTTTTGTACGCTTTTGTTACTATAAATCCGATGTGTTCCGTGTAATTCAGTTTCGTATCGAAGACCACCCCCAAGTCACGAACTAGATCAGCTTTAACAATTCCCATTCCATTAAACAAATAAGTAGTTTGTATTTTTTTATTTTTTCTAGTGAAAGTGATATGTGAGCACTTGTCTACATTAATTGTAATTCGGTTGTCAGTATAGTACTCCGCTAACCTATCCAAATCCTCCTGTAACCTGAGACTATCGGCAGTATTCTTTATTTTCATGTATATTTTTGTATCATCTGCGTACATTGCGAAATTTGCGTGGTGGATGAATTGCCCGATGTCGTAAAGGTATACCGAGTAGAGGAGAGGTCCTAGAATTGATCCCTGTGGAACACCAGATGGGATAGAAATAAAGTTCGATCGATATCCACCCACTTCAACCGCCTGAGAACGATTACGTAAGTAGGACTCTAACCAACGTAACAAATTGCCACACACTCCAACTTCCTGAAGCTTTTGTAGAAGGATGACATGATCCACACGATCGAAAGCTTTTTCGAAGTCAGTGTAGATCACATCAACCTGTCCACCCCCCTCCATACCATAAAGTACGTCATTTGTGAAAACTGCGAGATTTGTACACGTTGATCGGCCTCTCATAAACCCGTGCTGTTGGATAGGGATCATTTTGCTGACTATTGGGTACATTTCATTATAAACTACTCTTTCTGCAACTTTAGCGAGGACGTTTAACTTGGAAATGGGACGATAATTTTGGACTGATGATTTTGGTCCCTTTTTGTGTACCGGTGTTATGTGAGCTGTTTTCCAAATTGTAGGAAAATAACCTTCAAAAAAACAGTGATTAAGTATGTACGCAACTGGGACTGACAGACCTTTAGCACATTTAACAAACAAGAGAGGCGGCAGGTTGTCCCCCCCTGGACCCTTAGTTACGTCTAAAGCTTTTAACAATTTTTCACAATACTCCACACTGATAGAAATGTTACCAATTGATTCAGTTGCATGGAAACGGGGAGTAGTGTGTGTGTCATTATAAATGTCAAGAGGTATATTAAAGTTTTTAAAAAAAAGTCATTGAAGGCATCACATATATCAGATCCGCCACTAACGTCCAAACCATCGTATGTCATATGTGTAGGAAAATTTGAGCTACATTTCCTCTTCGACTTTACATAGCTCCAAAAGTATTTACTTGATTGTTTGATTTTTTTTTGTGACCATTCAATGTAATTAATGTGACATTCTGCAATTAACTTTTTTTGGCGCGCACAAAAAGAACTATAGTCCAATGGATTACCATATTTTTTCCATAGGGAGTGAAATTTCGCCTTTTCTTTTGTAACTCGAATAAGTGCTTGACTGTACCAAACTGGATACTGATGAGCAGCAGATACTTGAGATTGGGGTACATATTTGTCAATTAAATTAAAAAGTAAATTATAAAAAATATTCAAAGCCATCTCAATATCAGCGTCCTTAAATAAAACTGACCAATCACACTTCAGCAGTTCCGTATTAATAGAGTCAAAATCGGCCCTTCTGTAATAATATCTTTTTTGCGGCTTTAACTTCAATGACGGAATCATAATATCAGAAATATCGAGCTCGACCGAGGGGTGGTAAGGATCTTTAGGTACAAGCGGACTCACAGATCTCGAGATATTAACTTCAAAGTTTGAGAAAAATAAGTCTAATGTGTTAAGTTTTGAATTTAAAATTGTATTTGATTGTTTCAAACCGTGAAAGTATAAGGAGTTTATTAAATCCGCGGCTACATTTTGAACTTCCATTGAACCTTTCTGTAAGTAAATTGGATCCGACGAAATCCACTTTAGGCAGGGCAAGTTAAAATCGCCCGCCACAAAAAAGCTATCATTAGGGTGTTTATCTATAATATCGTTGAACATATTAATAAATCAAATTATACGCTCCACTAAGCTTCTATTTGGCGGGATATATACCGTAGCGATATGTAAATCAGTTTCTGCGGGGAGGCGGCTGCGGGCGGCGAGGCTGCGGCCGGGCACGGTAAACCATACGCACTCCAGATCGGCGCGTTGCCACTCAGGGCGCGCACGCGCATGCAGTTGTTTATCGCACAGCGCCATGACACCGCCACCCAGTCCACCCCCGCCGCGGTCTCGCCGGATTACATCATATTGTGCATTACAGAACTCCGTGTCCAAAATTCCATCACATAACCAAGTCTCCGTGATTAGAGCTATATGAGTGTTGAGTGTCAATAAGTTATTAAAGAAAGTGCTCGTTTTTGTTCGTAATCCACGAACATTCTGATAGAATAAATGTAACTAGTAGTGCATTTGTGAGAGTTCTGGACCAACAGTGCGAGTGAGCGAGAGGCAAGATACGAAATAGCATGTGTTAGAGTGAGACAGAGCGATATGATAAGAAGAGTGACGTCATACAGTGCGAGTGAGCGAGAGGCAAGATACGAAATAGCAGTGTTAGAGTGAGAAAGAGAGCCAAATGCATGGCATCATAGCTGTCTACGTCAGTTGTCAATGTCGAGTTCTGGATCACCATTGGTGCGAGACGTGTCAACGTCAGTTGTCAATGTCAAAGTCAACATCACAGCGATGGTAGCGCCATCTTGAGGCAGTTTGTTGTACTACGATAAAAAAATGATTACGATGTGGTCTAGGTATTCATGAGCGAAGATGACGTCACGGTGCGACGTATGCTTTTGTTATCGCACAGCGTGAACTTTAATACTTATGCGTAGTGTGATTGCGGTACAAGCGAGAGGAAAAGTAAAACAAAAAATATATTTATTATAAATAAAAGATAAACATTTATTTTAACCTTATTTTTTAATGTCCTTATGCCCCCAGGCTAATGTTTTATAATTACTTATATAAAATCTTTTATCATCGGTATTGTTTAACGCAATTTTATTCACAGTCTGGGTGTATACTTGATGCGCTCTACTTCGTATCACACCCATAGGCTTTAAAAGAGCACTGTTATGATTTAAACAATGTAAGTAATCCTCTTCCATTACCTCATTAGTTACAACGCTTCTTTTAACACCTTTAATTTTCTTAACACTTATATCATCATCTTTAACAATACAATAGCACTTTGCTCGTATTCCAATAAACTCTATAATCATCCTCCCACTACATTCATCTTTGAACTTCCCCACAACTTTTTTATTGACTAAATGAAAATTATGTACATTATCGGTGGGGAAATCTGAGGTATCAAAGCGAGCTTCGAGGTCAGGTTTGATGTCCCTATAACAATCATCAGTTTTTATATTGTACACAAAAGAATCTGTATCTGTGTATAGCATCATTATATTTTCCCCATACTTAGGCTTCATATAATTATAATGAAAGTCATACATTAAAGTTTTACTTAATTCTAATACTGAGAACCCTATATAAATTGTAATATTTTTGCTTTGTGGTAGGATCCCTTCTGGGTCCGCCTGGCTAGCGACCACCCTTTATATAAAGTCTGCCGCCAAATGTTACCGCTCCGGCGGTAATGTGTTCCGGCAATATTGTATAAAGAGCCAGTTCCTTCCTAAACCCGTGTGCTTTCATCCTCGACCTCATCGTCACTTACCATCAGGTGAGATTGAGGTCAAACGCGGGTTTAGTCACTTATAAAAAAAAAAAAAAATCGGTTTATTATAACAAACCTTATTTCTAATCATCTGAATTATAGTAAGATCTTCGTCTAATATGCTACAACTATGGAAATTTAATTTTGATATTAAAGCTCGTGCCCCCATCCGTTTACCATGGCTCTCCCAGCTATTCACCAATCGTACATCAACCCGTCTGTCCACGTTTTCCATGGTTTTACCGAAAACGCTATTATTCATTAGTTTATAAAACTCTTTCTCGAAAGCATTTCCGGCGACCATACGTTTACTAGTATTGAGATCGATGTACGGTTGGAGCCAGCAGGATTGAGAAAATTCAATGATTCTATGAATTTTCTTTAATATCAACCCATGCTGGAGGGCTTGTTTTAAATTTACATAGTGAATAATATAGTTTGTTTTGTCTTCTAATGTAGCAAGTAGTTTTGTTGTTTTGCTGCTTTCCCCTGGGGGGATCTTGTTTTCGGGGCAAAAGGGGTAATCATTGTGCAAGTGGTGTAGATGTTGTGGATACTCTAAATCAACCTCCAAAAAATATCCTTTTTGCCCCCCTTCACTCGTACTGTTCAGCTCAAACTTTTCTGTTTCTTCCTCGGACAGCCAACGAAAATTACTGTGGGGTAGAGGTTGAGCCATGGCCCATCCGTACTCGTTATTTGCATCATTGTTATTCAGTGACATCGTGAGATCTGGAATGTATTGATACTTTGTAGCAAAACATATATTCTATTTTAGGTTGTTTAATAATAAGAATGCGTAAATGATTATAGTATGAAATCGAGAAGTATGTTAAAATAATAGTTAATGGAGCCCAACGAAATATACTGGTAAGTATATCAAGGTAATTTGCAGGTTTATGAAAGCTTAAGATAGTTGAAAAGTTATTAATAAAACAGTATTGACTGAGAAGTAACGGTACGACTAATAGTATATAAGTAGGTAAGTTGATTTTATAGTTAGCATGTCTATGAGATTTGAATGATAGTGTCATGGAAAGTGTATAAGTGTGAAGTGTTTTGTGAAAATATGATGCGCGGTAAATAATTACATTTTGACAGGACATTAAATAACATATAAAGATTAAACATTTTACGCTGTAATAAACAAACGATACCTTTATGCCATTTTTTTAAAATCGTTTGCAGTTAATATAGGTATAGGTGGTGATGTCTCGTTTTTTCGAGCGTATATTATGCAGTTTTTTGTCCATACGAATCTATAATATAGTTCGTGTGCTTTATGCTTACAGTCTTTTAAAAGTTTTTTATTCGCGGCGGTTAAATGCTCATTAATGTATACTTTACTAACGTTGAGATCACCACTTATACCCATGTCTCTGGGAATAAAACCTCGGATCTTCCGTGCTTTAGCGACCACGGCGTCCTTGGTAGAACGATGCTTGAAGCGGGCGACGATGGTGCGGGCGTTTTTGGTAGCGGCCGTAGGTCGACGAGGCTGGACTCTGTGGGCAAACTCAACATCTTCTTGTGATAGTGTTAGGCCAAGATGTTTAGCAGCACGTACAACTATATCGACAGTGCACTCCGTATTAGATTCGGGGACTCCAATAATTTCCACATTTTGTAAGCGTGACCATTGTTGCTGCCGAGCCATGTCGGATTCAACACGGCTGATGCGAGCTTCATAAGCTTCGATGTTACGCTTTAAGGTAATGTTTTCATCGCGAAGTGATGTAATTGCGACAGAATTCTCATTAAATCTCTTAAGAATATCCTCGTACTGAGTACTGATAAAGTTGATCGAAGATTCAAGGCTACTTATTTGTTGTTTAATAGGCCGTAGTTCGATAGCTAAAGCGTTCTTAATTAGAGTTGGTAATTCCTTTACGAGGGACTCGAGCGTGTACCCAGGTGAATCATCAAGTGGTTTTTCATCCGAAAGCGGCGATTTATTTCTCCTAGTGCAGACGTTACTACGATTATCAACACATAGCCGCGATGATTGTGATGAGGGCTGATCATGTTGCTTGATTGGAGTATTGCTGTTGTCGCCTTTTGGTAATGATGATGCACAAGCTGGACATACCCATTTACCTTGCTTCTTAAAATTGCTAGCAGTAAGATTGACGCAAAGATAGTGATACGGCTTTGAGCATGATGAGCCGGTGCAAGTAATTTTTTCATTTGCATGTAGGGTAAGCTTACAAGCTGCGCAAACTGTCATCTTGTATGTTCGAGCGTCTTCGGACACAACGCAGGAGCGAGAAAGTAGTGCAGCGGGTGAAAGTGACAGTGATGCAGATGGTGTTTCTCGTTCTCACAGGAGGGTTCTCGAGGAGCGGAGTGAATTTTAACACAGCACAGATTGAAAACACTTTATGCAATAAAGACACTTAATACTAAGACTTCCGTAAGAGTTTTGCGTGAAATGGGACTGGTAATTTAAGGAGAATAATGCGTATGCGTCTGCTCTTAAAGGATTTCGAAAGACGAATGATCGAATGTTCGTATAGTATGGAGACGGTTTTTAAGAAAAAATTGAAATCCATCCATTGCCGCACGGCCAGCTTAAATAAATGTGTGCATTGTTAATTTTGAATGTTTGTAAACATGTTGTTCTCATAAATATCTGTAAAATAAAAAATAACAATGTTACTCAAAACTTGCAACCGACTCCATACTATACGAGCATTCGTAAACATTCCTTAAAATACGATTCGATAAAGTTCTGTGATCGCACTACAGGTTAGTATAAGTAATTACCTACCTACATGATCTTACTTATATATGGTATTTTTGAACTATATTTTGTATAGTAACTTGCAGAAACAACTAGACACATACTTCTTCTAAGTAACTACATTACTTTATTGCAGAAATCATGGAATATCTTCATTAAACCAGCTGCTGTTGAGTCTAAGGTTTTACGCTCTAAGAACAATGCTAATATCAGTGGTGGATTTTAAAGGTGTGTCAAAGCCATCAGCTTGTCGTATTGTTCGGAGCGTGAGCTATGCCATAGCACAACTTTATGATAAATATATTATATATGCACACCAATACAGAATATGAATTTTATAAAATAGCTCGATTTCCTCGTGTGCTTGGTGCTGTGGACGGTACACATATACGGATACAGTCACCATGTGAGTTAGTTACATGTTGTTATTTAGCTGCCCTTTTCAATTAAATATTTATTTCACCTTTCGCCGTTGACACTTTTAATTATTTCAGGTGCTGGCACTGGAGAAGAGTTCCGAAATCGAAAGGGATACTTCTCCTTGAACGTACAAGCTGTGTGCAATGCCAATTTACTTTTTATGAATGTGGTAGCCCAATGGCCAGGATCTGCGCACGATGCCATCATATTTAACAATTCGGAACTGCGAGGTAAATGTTTATCCACAACACATATATCGCTCGTAGATTTAGATATTGAATTTGAGTTCCAATTGTTTTACAAAAAAATATATTTATTTCAGCACAATGTGAAAGTAGAATTTTTGAAAATAAGTGGTTGCTAGGAGACAGTGCTTACCCTCTGAAGCCATATCTTTTGACTCCACTGTTGGATGCACATACTCCAGGAGAACAACTTTATAACAAATCCCACATCCAAACAAGGAATACCATTGAAAGGTTTCGTTAAAATTTTATTTTAATTAGCAACCATTGTAGTGAAAACAATTATAGTTTTTTTCTAACTTCATAAAATGACTTATTTTATTTATAGGTGTTTTGGGATTTGGAAACGAAGATTCCCGGTTGTGGGATTAAAACTGCGTCTGAGTATTTTAAACGCAAATGCGGTTATTATTGCTACTGCAGTATTGCATAATATTTGCCAATTAAAACGCTTGGCTGATATTCCAGCAGAAATAGATATCCCGGACGTAGAAGCAGTGCCTCTAGAAAATTATGTTCAACATAATACTGTTACAGAGAGAGATGTCCTTATTGCTGAATATTTCAATAAGTGAGTATTGAATCGATAAATCTGAGATGATAATTTAAAGGTAGGTGGGCTATTTTTATAAATTTAATTAATATAAAAGTTTCAATTGCCTTTTCCTCTTTTCAGTTTGGAGTAAAGAAGACAAGATCTCACCTATCAACTCCAGCATCAGGCTTTATGGAAGAAATTTCTTTTAGAAATAAAACTGTTTGTTTAATTAGGTTTCCTTGTGTGTACATAATATATTAAATTAGTAAATCTTTTATCAAAATGTAAACTAAAATTAAAACTCTTTTCACCCATACATCGTTTTTTATTGGCCTGTTGTAATTAGGCATAAAACTGTATTCCTTCGCACAAAGACTTGATTAGTCGCCAACAGCTGTGCCAGAGGATGCGCTTTTCGACACTTTTAATTATTTCTATAGCGCTATCTTTGAGTACGAGTACCTTTTGCTTTAAGTGCATGTTTGTGGTAAAGAAAACTCAATGTTTAATACATGAACTATTTTATAAGAATCATTTCTATAGGTAGTGGAGAACGTAAATCTTATCTTTCTAATATTATAATTGTGAAAGTTTGGATGGATGTAAGGATGTTTGTACTTCAATCAAGGCAGAACAACTAAACAAATTTGGACGGTTACACAGTGATAGTGTTCAGTCCGGATTAGCACATAGGATAATTTTTATTCCACCCGCGGGATTCAAAATTGCGCAGGTAAAACCGCGCAAAAGTGCTACCTAAATAATATACTAAAATGCATTCCAATATTTAAAGTTTATTTTACTCGTATATAAAATGTATTTGTTACTAACTTCCTTTCCATGCTAGACTGGGAGCAAAAGAAAAATATAAAATGTACGTACCAGCTGCGTCTCTTTCTGGGCAGACTGTTAAAATCAGATTTTTTGGGTTTTTTTGGCTTAGTAGGCTGAACCCCTATCACTGCAATAGTCACTTTCCATCATTATTATACCTCCAATTTCGTCAAACGTGTCATCAGGTGGTTTCAAAGCCTCTGGTGTTCTGGCATACCTCCCAAGGCGTGAAGTTATGTATGTATGTATTTCCAATTCAAATAATCAAACAATTTATAAAATAATAGATAGGTATATAATATTTTATATATACATTAAATTATATTATTATACAAGTTAAAATAGTACCTAGTTAAGTATTGGTCTTCTCTTCACAAATATTTACAGATCTACATTAGATAGACAGACCGTGTACTCTTGTATTTATATTATATAAGGATTTTAAAATTATTAATTACTATTAAAATATTCAAACGAGTAAGCTGGGTTCTTTTTTGTGCTGCTTTCTTTAAATTGTCCCATTTTAGTTTAAGCTGGTTTTTTTTCTTGGGATGCTTCCATATTTTGCGTTGAAAGCATCCGTCAAAGAGTCCCACGTATATTCCTTTTGCTTATTTGTGGAAGCATTTGTCTCCTTACTGGTCAAAATGGGGTAATTTTGTATAAGTTCTACGAAATAGACCACCTCATCTTTGCTCATCGGTTTTCGTTTCTGTTTAAAAAATACTCATATAGACAACTCAACTCATATAGATTGAAGGATTAGTTACTGCCGACTCAAAGCTGGAAAAGCTTCTCTAATTTAACCGGAGCATCTCTGCAAGCTTCCGAACAGAATATTCATACCTATAGGTTTCGGTAAAATAAAGGTGTATAAACAAAAAATGTTAAACTTACTGCAATCATTTCCATTGCTAAATATATGTATTGGCAATTTAAATAATAAGATACAAAATACATATATTTGCTCCCAGTAAAATTTTATTTAATAGTTAAAAGTCAATGGCAGCGCTGTCTAGTGCGAGATGAAATATTATGTCACTGGGCTTAACCCATGGTAGGTAGTAATAGACAGGAGATGCCCATTAATTGTTTACTGTAGGATATATGTGGCAAACGTGCGATGAATTTACGGACATATCTTTATTTCTTTCTAACAAGCGTACATTTGACATGAGTGAAAGACTCGAAGTCAAATTCTTCCTTTCCTTTTTTTGGTTTGATTTTCTTTTTACGCTATGTTGTCAGCTTGGTGAAATGCAGTCGCCATTTTACTTATACGTTTGCGTCAGTGTGTTTTGTTTACTTTCAGGAAAAGTGCAAAATATTCGGGATTTTTTAGAGATTTGACTATGAAATGCTTTAATAAATATCAATTTTATAAGTTTGATTTGAATTATCGTGTACAATATGCATAAGTGTTTGATTTTAGTTTGTGGCGCTAAAAAGTCGCAAAACATAAGTTTACACCAGTAAGTTATCTCAAATTCTTATGTTTTGTAATTATTTGCGTATATCATCATCTGGTTTACTGTAACAAGTACCTATAAGCGATAATAATGGAGTAATAGTGAATGTTTAGAAGGTTTTAAATTTATAAACTTGCTTCCTAGTTACCAAGTGTAAACATAGTGATGGGCATCCGTAAACCGTCTTTTTTATCGATATTTTTCAGTTTTCCCACTAATTTAAATATGCGGCGAAGGTGGATAAACGCAATTGGATTAGAAAATATAAGCCGACGTCATAGGAAGAATCTATTTATATGTTCATTACATTTTGAGGATGATAACATCAATAGAACACTTGGAGTCATCAGGCTAAAAGATGATGCAGTGCCCTCACTTTACTTATCAGTAAGTGTTTTGTAGAGAATTGTTACTTTGTACCTTTTATAATTTATATAATTTAAAATCTTTAAAAATTTACATAGTCATCGAAGGATATAACTTTTGCATGATGATAATTAAAAGAAAATTTAATTTTTGGAGAATTGCTATTTATTAATACAAACTTTGTATTCATTTTCAGTCTCCAACTATTACTAGTGTTCGGAGCGTGGCTTCACAGAAAAGAATCCCACACTCAGCACTCACTGAAGTAAGTGAAATAAATTTCAAGTTTTCATGTGACATTCCGCAACAGCAACATTCTTTCATTCCATTTTTTTTCAACCATTTTTTTCCATTACAGTTGACAGACTTGAAAAACCAGGTCATACCACAAAGTTCTGACCAACAAGAACCAAAACTAAATTCAAGTCACGATAAGGTTGGTTTTACAATATAACATAAGTAGTTATTGATTCTAACTTTTTTTAGTAGTAAAATGAGTGAAAGATAGCGTGAACTGTTTGTGCATAATTTCCTGAGGATACCAGGCGTTTCTAACTTGTGTTTATTAAATAAAATATTTTTCTTTTAATATTTTCAGGTTTATCAAAATGAAATCAAAATTGTCAAGTTAGAAAAATTATGTGACAGCTTAATAAAAAAAATAAAAATCTGAAACTTCAAGTATATCGAAAAAATAAGAAAATAGCAGAACAAAAAGATGTCATGGAGAAATTAAAAGCTGAAAAGTTAATAACAAACGAAGAGTGCAACATGTTGAAAGAATGTGCTGGACCGCACTAAAATTAAATTAAGGGTGTCCTGCGCAAGGTTTTTAATTTAATTTAAGCTGTTATTAAAATATATTTTTTAGGAAAATTTGAATCAAATTAACGGCTTAAATAAATAAAATTATTATGAATACCTATTCAAAATGTTAAAGATAAGTTTACTTTATTGTCTCTAAGTGACCTTGAAATTGTACTTATCTTATTATCTGTAAATCAGACTATTTTTTATTTAGAAATTAGCATTAAAAGTTCAATTTTATTAATATCTATTCAAAATGTTTAAGATAAGGTTTAATTTAGTGTCTCTAAGTGAGCTTGAAATTGTACTTACCGTATTATTTGTAAATCAGACTGTTTTTTAATTAGTAATAAGTATTAACAGTTAATTCAAAATGTTGACACCTGTTCAAAGATAAGTTTACTTTAGTGTCGCTAAGTGACCTTAAAATTGTTGATTTCAATACATCAAAATCTATTCACAATGCAGGTGTTTTATTTGGTAATTTTAAATACTAATTTTAACCATACAGAATGACTATAAATAGAATACAGAATGAATATGGATAGGTATTATAAATTCATACGAGCTAACGTATCTACTGCTTCCAAGTTGGAAAAGTCTTGTATTAGGTTGGTGGCCGCATTGATCAATTTTTTTAGGTATACGAGTACCTAAGTAAATAAAAAAATATTTCTGACACTCGCACTACATTATCTAGCCCAAATTAAGTTTCTTAAAGAACTTGTGTTATAGATACTGGATAACCTGATATACTTAAGAAATGTATAAACATACGTATTAAAATATTACATACATATTGAGTAAATGCATATTTTTATTAGAATAAACTTAAATAATAAACATCCATTACTTGACGATAGTTCATCGCACAAATATCCGCCGCCACCGCCGGGATTCGAACCCAGAACCTATGGCATAGAAGGCAATGTATGTTACCACCACAAAGCAGATACATAGTAGAGCTGCTGTAAGCAAAGTTGCACAGCTTCAATTTGGGTTGTCCTGACGTCACAGCCTTTAGTTCAAGCTATTCCTCGCTAGAGGCACTGGCGTCAGTTCGTCGCTGACTTCTGTGAAGTATGTACACGCGTAAATATTAAAAAAAAAATTAAATTCTCCATTGTTTCTCGATGTAAAATTTAGTTTTCTATACTTTTATAAAGGAATTACATTGACAATCCAAATAAAATTAACTTACCACGAAGATAATTTCATTCATAATTATTTTTTACAAAATTGTTTGTTGTCCAATTATTTGTGTCCAAAATTCCAGATTGTTATTTGTTGCCTAGGTGATTTTTATGCCGCGAAAAAAGGTTGCGCTATCTAGCGTCAAGTAGAATTACTTTTATTGCGCGGTTTTTTCTGACAGATTTGGAACGTATGAAATTTCGTTAAAAAACTAGAGCCACCTAGTAAAGTATAGCTGAACTTTTTTGATGATTATGTGAATATTTTAACCTTATGTTTCAACCGGTTTTTACTACTCACTACTAGGTGACTAATGCCATCGCCTGTTTGGCTATGATTGGCCATAACCCACCGCTTACCCCTCCCGCACCCCGCGCGTAGGCTTCACTTGAGTCCCTAGAAAATACTGGATAGGGCAGCTCCTCTATATATTTCCGCCGTGGTTACCACTACCTCATAAGACAATTGTTTTTTATTATTACTAAACAGCGGATTAGAACATGAAAGTTAGGTATAATATATCGGGTGTCCAGTAATTAATGGATAACCCAGTAGTGGTAGGTAGAGGAGCTAGTGACTGCTTAGAAAAAAAATCTTCAGCAAGTAGGTCTGTGTTTTTTTAAATTTGTTTGAGGGAATTCCCTCATTTTCTAACTAAAATAGCCATATTGGCCACAAGTATCGGATTTTGTTTCTTTTTTTTTAATGAATAACAATTTTGAATAACCACTTAATAAAATCAGAATAAGCAGAATTCCTTCAGCAGTTTTTGTTTAAGAAGCGCTAGAACTTTTATTTTTGTGTTTTCATAATTTTGTTGCCACACTTTGGAACTTCTCAAAAAATTGCCTCATTCTAAAGCGATATAACATTTACTATTTGATTAAAAAATATAAAAGATATTGATAATTTAATGTGTTAAGAGCTATTTTTCGGCAATTACCTAAAATTGGATAGAGTTATCGTAGTTTACGATTTTACAAAAATAATGTAACCTTATAATGAAGTCACTACTCAATGAGAGATATTGGCTATTTTAGATAGAAAATGAGGGAATTTCCTAAAAAAAAAACATCTATTTTTTTTTAAGCAGTCACTAGTTCCTTTACCTGCCAATACTGGGTTATTCATTAAGTATATGTACACAATGACTACGAAATTTTTATCGATATCGATATGTAATTTTAATTAGGGCTCAACTCTTCAGCAGCCATTTTATAGCCACTGTCAAGTGTTTCATGGTTTTCATTCTAAGGGCATCTCCTGTCTATTACTACTATAGATGCGAAGCTGGTTATTAACGATTTTAACCACGCGGTTAAATATGCATTTTTCGTTATTAACGGTTAATTAACCGCATTTTATGCTTGTTACGGTTAAATAACACCGTGAAATGTCGCTAGCAGATTGAAATGTGAATCGCAAGTTGCGCGATGATGCTAGCTTCGACTGGCAAAAAAAAGTCGGTTGAAATTCCCTAGCTCAAAAACTATTGAACAGATTTTGATAAAACTTATATTAAACCCTAAGTTGAACAATACCTAGTACAACAAAAAAGAATTAGTCAAATCGGACGTGTAGTTCCGGAGATATGCGAACACGAACATAAAAACATACATACACTATTGAAATTTGGTACATTTCTTCAGACGTTGATATAGAATAACATATACGAAAACTCGGTCATTCTGAAAATATTACATACATACGAGTGGAATTGATAATCTCTTTTTTTGTTGTCGGTTAACAAGAAAAGATAGAAAAACTTTATCCTTTTTCGTTGTCAGTGTCAGATATTTAACCGTTAATAACGGCATTTTATCGGTAGTTAACCATTGATTTGGTTAAATAACGGTAACTAACGGGTTTTTTACAACTATAATTACTACCTACCATGGCTTAACCAGTGTGCAAATAAGTCATTTATATCTGGCCACTAAATATATAAGTCAGTAGATTTTAGTCAATGACGAAATAAGTCATAGGGTTGAAGTTTCGTTTTACGCAAACTATTAAAAGTGATGTTTAAGAAAAACCCCTATAATTTATACTAGAATAAACTAATTTAATGCCAAAATACAGCAAAAATAAATTGAATATTTAAGTATAATTTTTTTTCCCATTAAACATTTTATATTTTGCCTATGCATGGTTCTTTTTAAATAACTTATCGCCTACTTTTATGGAAGGACAATAATAATAATAATAATAAAAAAAGTATCGAGAGAAAGCGGTGCTGATCGATACTGCCCGAATCGTTCGCCGGTTTCTTTCTCTCTTGCCCTGATACCCGAACGACTAGTCTTATTGTCGGCTCTTTTCCGCCGAAAGGCGAGTTGATTTTGACATACATAATAATAACAATAACTCTTATTTCCATTAAAACAAGTTTTACAGGGTTATCATCTGGGGCCCTGTGTTTAGCTCAAAATGACTGTGTTAGAGGGTCCCGCTCTTCCGTACATTATTTTAAATACAAGTTATATTTACTAATTTTACAATTATATACAAAAATAAGAATAATAATAGTAATGACATTAATACATAAATGGCAAATTTTAGCTCGTAAAAATAACATTATATGTAACTTATTAATTCTAAATTATTTCAGTGATTATTTACAAATTGAGAAAATAAATCAATTATTCAAACTTTTAAGATAACTTTTAAGCTTTGAGATAATATTTTTTTTAAAGATCAATTTACAAATACAATTTAATAACAATATATACATACTTTTTTTTTATATAAAATATTGATTTTGTATTTCACAATAATAATTATTTTATATTAGGAATACGTTAACAACCCCCAAGATTATGAGCGTGCGTGTTTGTGTGTGCGTTTGTGTGAGAGTGTATGTGAGTGTGAGTTTGCGTGTGTTGTGTGTAATGTCATGATGAGTGAACATAAATTATAGTATGGGTCTCAATATTTGCTCGCATTCCTCATAGTTTAAAGATTTCAACCATAAATCAAGTTTGTATTTGCATTCTGAATAAAGATTGATACTTTCTATTTACATAGTTATAAAGCTGTGCTGACCGTTTATTAAATTGCATGCTAGCAAAACTTGTTTTCGTTTGTGGGATCTGGCAAACTATGTCTTTTCTTCTTTTAGATTTTATAATGTCTTTGTCGTACTTTAATAATTTATGTTTAAATAGTACGATATTTTTAATGTACAATTTTCTAACGGATAAGAGGCCACTAATTTGATAAAGGTTTTCCGTTGGGTATCTTGCTTTTTTAAAGAAAATAGTCTTAATGAGGGCCCTTTGTGCTCTTTCAATGTTAATAAATTTTGTTTTGTCGGTACCTCCCCATACTGGTATACAATACGTTATAATAGATTCTATAAATTGACTTAAACTAAATACTTAAAGCGGCTACACACGACCCTAAAATCACTGGCAATATCGGGACAGTGGTGGGGAGGACCCTAGATCGTATCATAAATCGTCTCGTGTGTAGGCAAATCCTACCCGATTTTTATCGTCCCTAAATCGTTCCGAGCGAGCTCACGATTTAGGGACAATTATCGTCTAGGGAGCGTTGTCAGTACGTGTGTAGCGAAATCAGGATTGATTTCTACGCAGTCTGCGCTTGAGTGCCGCGACGATACGACGACGTGCTTGCGGCTATAATTGTTTATTTCGCGCGAAAACATGGCGAAGGAGAAAGATCGAGAAGCGTGGATCAAAGCTATCGATCTATTCAACGATTTACCATATTTGTGGGATAAAAAACATAGAAATTGAGGAAGGTCGAACGGCAGAAAATGGAAGAAGTATTAGTACTGGAAGTAAATGAAGTTCGAGAAGGTGATACTGGAGAGTTTATGAAGTTTGAGAAGATGTTATTCGAGGAAGTAATTATGGTCATGGAATTAATGTATTTGAAGAAGTTGTTGATAATGGAGCGGCGTAATAATTCAAGAAGAAAGCACATTACTACAGAAAAGAAAAAAGGAGCTCTTCAAAACACACAAAATCCATTCTTAAAAAGTTTCTAAAATCATCTACTTCTAAATATCTCATCACGTTCATGTGGCTAAGTTCATGACGTTTCATCAACCAGTTTTTAACCCAGGTCTTCCTTTTTCGTCTCTGGTTAGGTGGCACCGTAGTAAGTGCCAAAACAATGCCTATTTTCTGCTGTTTTGTGAGTGTCGGCAGCATCTCGGAACAACGAGCAGTCTGTTGCACGGTCGGTTTCGTACTGACTGGCAGAGACGTGTGTAGAGTAGTAGCCGATTTCATCCCCACTACCGCTGTCCCGATATCGCCAGTGATTTTAGGGTCGTGTGTAGCCGCTTTTAGGAATTATTATTAACCAGAGATTGTGTTGGCACCCACATGTAAGTAATAGAATTAGAAAATTGACGTGGATATTTAGGACATTAAGGCATGTTGTACCAAAAACAGAGTTTAATCAAAAACGTCGTTACAATATTATCGGCGTTGTATAGTGAATTCAGATTGACTCTACAGTCCAAAATACAATAAAGTGACAAACGCTAGAATACCATACAAGTTACAAAACAAAAGACTTAATCGGGGGTTGTAAGAATACCCTTTAAAATAAAACAAAATGGATCAACCTGGGCAGAATGACATTGGCCAGTATCCATTATGTCATATGTTGTGGAGGTCTGTCAAATCCACCTATGTCAAAGTGAGACATATGACATTACAATAATAACAAGTTAGATCAAAATATTTACCTACTTATATGAGATTTTACCTGCCTACACTAAGTTCGCGGTGAACTTACCTACAAGAAGTTCGTTATCGTACAGAACTTATGATGATCTGATAGATAACCTCATCCCGCACTCGTAACTACATGCGAATCTCAGCCGTATAGCCAAAACAGCTATCACCCTCTCTCTGATGGAGATTCAATGGATGTGGCCTTGACCCCTCATGTATTTACTTTAAAAAAAAAAATCCCCAGACAATCACACCAACTACAAAAATCTTGAACGAGACATTGACTTTATAAGAAAATTTTCGTAGGGCTTCGGTAATATACTTATATGACTAGGGTCAAAGACCAAAAATCAAAATACGTGATACTTATACCTGCCGCCCCTTTATAAGGAAATTTTCTTATAAAAAAAAAAAATTTTTTTAGGGAAAAATAAAACACTTACAAACTAAAAGTTGAAATGAATACGACACCCTAACAATAATTAATCTCAAGAGTACAATATTAAGAGCCCATACTACTCCAGCTAGAATCTGAATTTCGCCCCCACCTCACCGCCCGGCCGTGAAGCACCCCGCAACGCGCGTCGGAGCTATCTTACTCACTCGCGTTTTGTTTTCTCCAACTCTGCCTTTTCCGTATCTTATTTCTTTCATTTCCCATTTTGAAATAAAACACACCACAAATTTATTTATGGAAAACACGATATTTACGTGATGTTGTAGCGGCGGCGGCAAGCGTGAAAGCGACACAGGTTCCTCGTACGAATGCCGGAGCGCAACTGAATCCTTGAGCGGGCGCAGGTCACCCATCGTGCCAAACACATTATTTTAGATTTAAGATTTATAATAAAAAAAAATATATATATATTTTAAAATCAGATCATATAGTACACGTATTGTCATACCTTGAAACTAAATACCAAGTTACATTAGTGTAGGTTAAGTACTAATTAAGTAATAAGGTTTCTTTGTTAATTTCAGAGGTAAGTTTGTGATTTTTTTCTATCGAGATTTTTTTCATTAATCGTGTTTTCAAAACATATGGTTCTTAGTTCATACTCTTAACTTTGCTATATGTTTTTTCTAAAATTATTAGTTCAGTACTCTGATAGATATTTGAGATCAAAATTTGGATTCGGAGCGTGTTTGAGGTAGTGTAGGCCCTTAATATAATAAAAATCTTAAAAATTATCAGCTTGGAGTTCTGAAGTTCTCCATCATTAGCCGTCAGATTTGCGATGCAGACGGTCTTGCACGATGAATCGCTCCAACCGGCAGTGGAACCGTCTCATCATCTTGCATGATGAAGCGCTCCCAATCATTACATGAAAAAAAATCATTAGTATTATCTTTCAAATATTTCATTAATAGTCCAACGAAATTGTAATCGTTGCATACAATCTAAATAAATGTAATGAGATAATATTCTACTTACTATAATACACATATAACATTTAAATTACTTTGACCTCAAAAGTAAAATCAACATTTGATACATTTATCGGAACACCCTTTATCATTCACATATTAAATTGAAATTCTAAAAATCTATATTCACTTATAAACTATCATTAATCAATAGATAAAATCACTTAGAATCATATTAAATTTTAAAAGATAAGTTTTAAATGATTTATATTTGCAAAATTACCTAAATCGAAATGGTTTCAATCTATTAACATGTACAATAAACCTGCAGCTACAATGTCTTGGTTATTTTGAATTCGTTTTACCAAATAATTGTCACGTCTTAGGTATATATCTACATACACGAAACAGCAGTGCGAGCACGGTTCTTCTATCACGATCGTGTTTACGCTTCCGAATTAAGCGATTATTGTCTATGATCGGTAGCACGGTTCTCCATCACGATCGTGATGTCGTGTATTTAAGTAAACAAAGGTCCGGTTTCATAAAAACATAATTTCAATGTTGCCATACGGTTTTTCAATTATCAATGATCACTGACCTCTATATTTACCACTGGACTGGCTGTTCCGTAAGTTTGACAGCTATTTTTTTGTGCCTATTTGAAGCGCCACTAGCGAGTAGCGAGTGTCCGCAGAACAAATTTTGACGTATATTGCAAGTGGCCGCCAGAGAAGTGCTAGCTTATTGTTAAGTGATTTTATATTTTTTAAATATTAATTCGAATTTTATGTTGTTATTGTTATAAGCATTATATAAAAGTTATCAAGAATGAGGACATGTGACATATGTGTAAGCGACTAGTTTTAGTACCACGGACACTCGTTACTGCTCGCTACGTCCGACAGCGCCAAAATGGCGATTATCAAACGGGCACAAAAGCACTTTGACAGCCGCCAGTCCAGTGGTAAATATAGAGGTCAGTGTCAATGATGGTTTTCAATCTAATTCACGAGTATCCTAGCAACAAAAAACTGAATTAGGGACTAAATTAAAAACTTAAATGTCATGTTGCCTCCATTGTTGTTGTTTGTTAATTTGGGAAATATGTAAACGGCTGGTTGGTTGCCAATTAACCAAAAGAAGAAGAAGAAGGGAATTATTTATTAAAAATGAATAATATCAAATAAATAATATGCGTAATATATGTGAAGATCCAATTTATACAGGAAGCGATAAATATACTGCAACTTGCTTTTCTTTCAAATGGGGAAAAGAATATTGACTTCGATCCACTTGTTCAAGAGAAAACATTAAAGCGCATAACTCGGTTCTTCCAACACAAGAAATATGTGATTTATAGTACTTCTTCTGCGATACGAATGTAATAGAAAGTTTCGTTTTTGAAGAAGACACCATTCAATAAAAATCCTACTCGGTATCAATAAGACTAGATGCTTATGCTTTAAACTAGATACTATACTTTCGAGGCATAATTACTGGATCGAGCCGATTGAAAAGGAGCAATGAATAATATAAATAAAGCAGCTTTATGTCTATAGTTTGAACATTTTATTTAAACTGTATTTTGTTTATATTAATAAAATCTGATACCCACTTTTATGAAGTTTTGTCATTACTGCAAATCCTATTTATTTGTTTTTGAAAAACTTAACTAAAATATGATGTATTGTATGGGTCAAAAGCCACTTCAAGGTTTTCGCAGATATACATACAGTATTATAAACAAAACAAGCATTGTTAAGTTTAGTAACCTTATAGTGTTAAAGCCTTATAAGGAGCAGTGAATATTTATGAAAATTAAATGTATCTGAAATACACTAGGTATGTTGTGTTTTTCTGAATGGAACGATAAAAGTAATACTGAACTAAGTGATATACATGTACAGTATTACTTTTCTGTAAGTAAGGTCTGGCCACTTTGAGGGGAATTTATTGTGATAAATTAAACGGGTACAAGGTTTTCAATTTTAATAGTTTTTTATTTTAATATTCTACAAGATATCTGAAATATAAAATACACCTATAAAAAAGCTTCTCAATGACTTAACTGCGAAAAACAACTTGAAATCATATAAAAAGGCATTGTCATTCACATTTCAACTTACTTAACATATTAATTTACTTTTAAATCTGTCTGACAATGCTATAAAACTCTATGCTAAAATCAAAACCTTCGACAATACAGACCGTTACATTTCAGTGAGGTAAAATCTTAATAAACAAATAATAACATTTATAAGGCAGGTTTGGTTGTATGGTTGAACATAAAAAACATGTTTACTATAAGTTTAGACCTGGGTCTCCATGAGTGTATTCTACAAATAAAAAACATTTTCGATTATAATCTATAATCTTTATTAATACGAGAGCATTGCATAGTTGTTCAATTATTAAGGTAATTTGAAATATGACACCTATAGTCATACAATAAGTTTAGTAAACAATACATGATAAAATACACAAGTATACATAAGACAAAATATAGCCTTAAGAGGTCTTAACTGATTGAAAATAAAATGAGATATTGATTTATATAACAGTATTATTATTTAAACATTAATTTATTTGGTTTCATACTGTCCGGAGTACATGATAGATTCTGTATGGTAGTAGTCTAGTTTACGGAGCATTGAATGGTTTTTGAAACCTTAATATTTGTAAAATACTCGAGCTATGCCAATGGGAACAATAAAAGTAAGACTGGAATGAGTGATATACAGTTGGGCACAATCTTTTAGTAAACAAGTTATGACATAGTACGGTCCTTGCACACCATATGAAACAAACCCTCTGAACTCAATATGCGATTGGTATGGGGATTGAGGTATGTTGTGTTTGTTATTCTGAATGGAACAATAAAATAATACTGAACTTAGCGATATACATGTTCAGTATTACTTTTCTGTAAGTAAGGTCTGGCCACTTTGAGGGGAATTTAGTGATAAATTAAATGGGTGCAAGATTTTCAATTTTAATAGTTTTTTTATTTTAATATTTTACAAGATATCTAAAAAATAAAATACACTTAGCTTCTCAATGACTGAACTGCGAAAAACAACTTGAAATCATATAAAAAGGCATTGTCATTCACATTTCAACTTACTTCACATATTAATTTACTTTTAAATCTGTCTGAAAATGCTATAAAACTCTATGCTAAAATTAAAACCTTCGACAATACAGACCGTTACATTTCAGTGAGGTAAAATCTTAGTAAACAATTTATAGGATTACTTCACACTTAAATAAACCTGGTCACTTTATAATTGAATGGTTAGTATTTGAAATTCCTGATGCAAGTAGGTTCCAAACAAATAATAACATTTATAAGGCAGGTTTGGGTGTATGGTTGAACATAAAACATGTTTACTATAAGTTTAGACCTGGGTCTCCATGAGTGTATTGTACAAATAAAAAACATTTTCAATAATAATCTATAATCTTTATTAATACGAGAGCATTGCATAGTTGTTCAATTATTAAGGTAATTTGAAATATGCTACCTAATAGTAATACAATAAGTTTAGTAAACAATACATGATAAAATACACAAGTATACATAAGACAAAACATAGCCTTAAGAGGTCTTAACTTATTGCTTTATATAATGGTATTATTATTTATACATTAATTTATTTGGTTTCATACTGTCCGGAGTACATGATAGATTCTGTATGGCAGTAGTCTAGTTTACGGAGCATTGAATGGTTTTTGAAACCTTAATATTTGTAAAATACTCTAGCTATGCAAATTGGAACAATAAAAGTAAGACTGGACTGAGTGATATACAGTTGGGCACAAACTTTTAGTAAACAAGTTATGACAAAGTACGGTCCTGGCACACAATATGAAACAGACCCTCTCAACTCAATATGTGATTGGTATGGGGATTGCAAATTAAAGCTTGCATATATGTTATATGATGTTTCCAAACCCAGCAAACTCTTTGGTTCACTTAAATTTAAAAGTTTGCTTATTGCGGCATAATGAAAACATGCAATGATCAAAGTATTTATTATTTTTTTCAAAATCGCAACATCACAAGTCCTAATTCACTTTGTATTAGCTTTAAAAGAATTATTGTGTACACTAAAATCACTGTTCTCACTTATTTCTCTCACATTTTAAACTTCATTCTTATCCTTGTAAGATATTATGTTTATTCCATTATGCTAGTTTCTTTATTTTCTTATTTATATTTGTAATAGGCATTTCTCTTAAGTTTTAAAGTTTCTCCTTATATCTGAAACAAAACATAACAAAATGATTAGGATTTGTATTATGTGTCATATACTTATTAAAGTGTATTGGTCAATTGTTAACTTTTTACTAAACCTTAATTTTTTTATAGTAGGTAACCTATAGATGATAAAATTTTATATGATTTAGGAATAGCATTGTGGAGTTTAACAGAGATTGTTTAACATAGCCTGCGATATAGCTACAGATATGGGAAATCTTTATAAATCAATCTTTCTGCATGTCCAGTAACTCTTGTTCATTCCTAGCTTTAGCTTCCAATATGTAATTTGAAGGCAGTGTCAATAAACTCAGAGATAAATAGTGGTTTGCAGGGTTCGTAAGGTAGCCTTGCCTAAAATAGTTCTCACACACGATTTTTAAGCAACAAAAAAATTTTCAATGTCCGTCGTTTTTCCCCAAATTAATAAACCACACCTTAGTATTGGTGCTGCAAAACTCTTCAAATGATATTAGTTAAAATACACGTAGGAACTTACCATTGTATGAACAGGCAATCCATTAGATCGTCTCCGCTGCAAATCTTGTTGTAAATTTAAAACAAGGACAGTGGCGATGTCTTCATTAATGCGAAATAGCTTATTATTTGGATTATTGGCGTCCCGTATCAATCTTCTGGATATCATTTGCATAGTAATATATCTCCGCCTCTCTTCTTCGGCAATTAATGCGAATCCAAAGTCCTTACAAAAGACATGGTCGGCAAGCTCAAAGGGATTGTTAGCGTCCCGTATTAATCTTCTGGACATCATTTGTGAATTAATGTATCTCCTCCTCTCTTCCTCGGCAATTAATACGAATCCAAAATCCATTATTTCACTAAAATATGAGCGCGAGTCAAATGGCGGCTTCACGATTTTTACTCTACAAACTTTTTGACAGTCGCCACCAGTCGTCTTCTATGAGTTCCATGCTACTGAATTACTGAATTCGGTTTACTCGGTAATTTCGTGATAGATTCGAGATACATTACCAATCGTGAGGAATCGTGTTGTCTATGCTACAGTTAACAGCTATCACGATAAATAACCGTCGTTTATGTCAAATACACGATCGTGAAAAGATCCGTGCTAGCACTGCTGACCTTTATATGGTCGACTAAGTTTATTACTTTTACCAGTCATTCGTTTTGGATTATGTAATAAAACAAATTGTCCTATTCGAAGTTTTACAATTGAAGCCTTCTTATCATAATTACGTTTTTGTATTAGACAAGTGTTAGGTTTCGTTATTTTTAATCTGTTATCAATCACTTCATGTTCATTTTATTTCAATCTGTTTAATGTCACATCACTAAACCCTTCTACTAGTTTTCGGAACTAGCGCTAGGCTCCCATTGGCTGAGTGTTTTGGCGGTCGATGATTGGCCCTCGGGCACCTGTTTTCGCTGGGCCAATCAGAGACTTCGCTCCGTCAGGACCGCGGCTCGGAAGCGTAGGAGAAGTCCGGAGCATTCATTCCGGCTCGAGGCATCATTGAAGAAAGTTGTAAAAGTTATCAAGTTCAATTATTTTTGTAAAACTATTTCCTAAGTAAAAGTCACTATAGTGTAATGCAGAATAAATATATTGTATTGTCAAGAATTGTTTAACTTGAGTATCCTGACTGCAGACCCTAAGAAGCGAAGAATAGTCGAGTGATCTTACACAAGCTTCCCTCAAATTTTCTCTAGCCTTATTAATTGCATTTATATATGCATTTCTTTTTCTATGCGCGCTTACATCTCTATCAGGGTTTAACCTCTCGTCGGACGGAATTTCGGGTTCTCTACCATAAATTCGTCATAGACCTAACTGTGACGAAGGGGCTTGGAGACCACCAGCCCGAGCAAGTAGTGATGGACGACCACGTCTTCTCCGACCACCAGCCGGTCCTGGTCACATTGGACGAAACGCCCACCCGGACGAACCCAGCATCTTCTCGACGGAGACTGGATTGGAGCATCTTCGCCGACTACATGGCGAACCAATGCCCGACCTTCCCCATCGAATCCCCCGCCGACGTGGACAAGCTCGCGGAGGAGTTTGCGCTGTGTGCCGAGCAAGCACTCGGCGCCGCCTCCGCTGGAGCTACGAGGAAGTGTCGGCCACCTCCGACTCCCGCACACATCCTGTCTCTGATCGAGAAGAAGAGGAAACTGCGCAGACGGTGGCAGCGAACCCGCTGCCCCGCCCTGAAGACCGAGTTGAACGCTCTGGCGGCAAGGGTTTCAGACGCGCTGGAAACAGCTGCGACGGAATCCTGGCTCGCCGCCATTGAGCGCGCCGGTTAAGACTGGCCAGGCATCCACCGCCTTTGCCGCCAGCTCTCCAGGAAGCCACCTCCGATCCGGCCCCTGCTGGCTAGTGACGGTACCCCCCGTTACAAAGCCGCGGACCGGGCGGAGATCTTTGCAGAACACCTGGAGACGCAGTTTCTACCGAATCCGTCCAATGACTCAAAATTCAAAATTTTTTCAAAATTCAAAAAATTCAAATTCAAAATTCAAAATTCATTTATTGCTTAGTAGGATGGTACATTAAGATGTTATGATATATAGAGGCTCCTAAACCTACGCTGTTTAACAGCATGCAATGTTTAATTAAATAGAACAACAAAAATACACATGTCCATGATTTTAGATCAAAAATTAAGAAGAAAAAAAAAATACAAATATTATGTCAACAGCTAATAATACATAAATTAATAATTAAATAATATCACTTTCCTTGTATTACATTTAAATGTCGGTTTAGTATTTATATGTCAATCACAATAAAATTACATCTATGTCGGAAATCAACCATTACATTCGATAACTAATACATTAATAATTAATTCAAATCAAGCACTAGGTACATTCATGAAAACATATAATTCAATACATTATAATTGCCTATTAATTGCATTTGAAATCATTTATTTTGTTATTTAGGAATTCATTTACAGTATAAAAACATTTAAGAAGAAGCGAATTCCGTAGTTTATGTTTGAATAGACTTAACGGCAAGGATTTTATTTGAGTCGGTAAATGATTAAATATCCTGACTGACATTGCATAACAGTTTTTATTGCATATTTCTGTTTTAATATTAGGCAGACATATCTTATTTGGGAATCTTGTATTATACCCAATATAATCTCTTTTTTTAGTGAACAGTTGAGGGTTACTTTTTACAAAAACACATGCTTCGTACAAGTATATGCTTGGAAGTGTCAATACATGTAGCTCTTGGAATAGGGGTCTACATGAGGTCCAAGAACTGACATTGCTTATTGCCCTCACACACTGTTTCTGTGCAATAAACGCCCGATTTAGTTTGACAGAATTACCCCAGAGAAGAATGCCATACCGCAGTATAGAGGCGACATATCCGTGGTATGCTTTAAGCGCAGTTTCTTTGGTTGTTATTTTTGCTAAACGCCATAATGCAAAGACAAATCTGTTAATTTTTGAACATATTTTATCTACATGAGACTTCCAGGAACAGTATTGATCCATCTCAATACCCAAGAACCTAGTAACGGTGGTCTCTTGGACTGGGTGATCATCACATTTTACATCTAAATTTAATTTGATGGCACCTTTATTAAAAAATTGCATAAATTTGGTCTTGTCTGCATTTATTTTTAAATTATTCATTTTAGTCCAATTAATTATATCAGATATTGTAGAATTAATTATATCATTAAAGTTGTCATGTTTATTTGGAATCACAATTGAGATGTCATCAGCGTACAGAGTCATATGGAAATTGGTCACATTTGGCAAGTCATTTATATAGAGAATGAAGAGTAGTGGCCCGAGCAAGCTACCCTGCGGGACTCCTACACTATTTTGTTTTACATCGGAAGATAAAATTTCTTGGTATGAGTGTGCGTCAAAACCTTTTAATTCTACATATTGACGGCGATTACTTAAATAGCTCTTTAACCACTGTAGAGCTGGACCACGAATTCCGTAAGCTTCGCATTTAGTCAGTAATAGTGGATGTGAAACATAATCGAAAGCATTACTCATATCAAAGAATACGGTTACAGTTTTAATCTTAAGATTGACATGTTTTACTATTTCATTTATAAGGTTAAATGCTGCTAACCCTGTAGACCTACCTCTTTGAAAACCGTATTGGTTGGGATTTAGGACATTAAACTTATTAATAAAGTTCATTATTCTAGTATGCATGCATTTTTCAAAAACTTTTGCAAATACAGAAATCAGTGCAATTGGCCTGTAATTTATAGGTTGCTCCCTATCACCTTTCTTATAAATCGGTACTATAACGGTTGATTTCAATCGGTCCGGGTATGTTCCTTGTTTTATCGATAAATTCACTATATGCGACAATACAGGAGCAATAGCTTTTCTACATATTTTTAATATTTTAGTTGACACTTTATCAAAACCTACTGATTCAGTGTCTTTTAATGATTTGATTACGTCTTCAATTTCATGTGCATTTGACGGGAATAAGAACATAGTTGCGTTATTAGTTTTAATTTTTTCTTTATAATGAATTTTCGGTTGTACCTCGTTTTTACCTATGTAAAAATCATTTAATGCATTACATATATCACGAGTATTTGTGCAAATCTTATTGTTTTTATTTATTATTTTATTTATAGTATTTTGAGATTTAGACATAGTTAGGTTACTCTTAATAATGTTCCAAGACGTTTTTGTAATGTTTTTAGTTTTATTTATTAGATTTATATTATAATTTTTGTTAGCAGTTATAATGCATTTTTTAAATATTTTATTATAGGTATTATATTTTATTTTATCGTCAAGAGTTTTTGATTTGTAATACTTAAATCTAAGCTTGCGTTTCGTTGCACAAGATATTTTTATTCCCTTAGATAACCATTTCATTTCTTTCGGTCCATGTGACTTTTTCACGAAATGTTCAGGAAAACATTGATCATAGAGAAACGTGAAAATATCATGAAACTCGTTAAAAGCTAAATTAACATCAGTCATAGAGTAAACATCATGCCAACACATTTCGTTTAAATATTTCATAAATTTGGAAACATTCTCAGAACTCATGTCCCGTTTTTTTATAAATACAGATTCAGGGGGTATTTCTTTATTCTTTATCAGAAACTTAAGTGTTTGAGCAGTGTCATGATCTGATAGAAATATGGGCAAAATGTTACCTATAGAGTCGTGGTTATTACTGATTATCTGATCAAGACACGCGTTACGCCGTGTGGCTTTAGTTATGTGTATTGCGTAGTTATAATTATGCATAATTCTTTTGTAATCGTTAACTAATTCTGAATCTTTAAGTAAATTTATATTGAAGTCACCTGTAATGATTACCTGTCTATTTGATTTTTTTCGTACCATTTCTAAAAGCTGCTCTAATTTCCGCAAAAAAATGTAAGGATTACTTTTTGGAATTCTGTAGATGCAAATAATAATACATTTATATTTAGGGATGTCAATACCACATGATTCAAAAACGTAATCACAACTAAGTTCGTCTAAAAAATTTAATTTTTGATATTCAATATAATCCCTGACAAAGACACAGGTACCTCCCCGGTTTTCTTTTTTCCTGGAGTACCAATCAGCCATTTTAAATCCCTTAAATTTAATATTAGCTTCATTTCCAGCTTTGATAAAAGTCTCGGAGAAACATAAAAAGTCAATGTACTCCGATTTTGTAATTTTTTCTAACTCTATTTCTATTATTTCTTTTTTACCTATTAGACCTGCTATATTCTGGTGAAAGAGTATTGTTTGATTACCCTTACTCAAGAAAAAAATTATTAATATTTGGGTCAGGGCTGAGAGGTCGATTTCGTGGTGAAGTTGGTTTTTTCTGGGTTGAGTCTTTAGAGCTAGTGTCAATTGGTGGTGAGTTACAGAACAATTGGACATTTTCGCGATTTAAAACTCTAAAATAATACGGTATGGTACCCTTCCTAGGTGCAATTTTTGAAATATTACATTTTTTTACAATTTTAATACCCCTTAAACGTTCGGCAATGTTTTTAAAATTTACAAATGTGTTTTCATAGTACGAAGTATCGAGAGCAAAATTAATTTTCGCACAAAGTTGGGATAAAAGTATATTATGTGACATAGTGTTACATACATGAGAACTTGGAGAACAGTCAATAAATGTTGAATTTTTAAATAGATTACATACCCTACGCATCTCGTTATTTAATTTAATTTCATTTAGGTAAGGATTGCTTCGAACACTTAACACAAAAACTATATTATTCTTAATTTTATCTAATGTAGCGTATAAATTTGCCACAACTTGCAAAGGGTTTTTATCATTTTCTCCTACACTTAGTATATAGATGTCCGATGCTTTATTCTCCTTGCAACTGTCCCTAAGAATTTCTTGAGTCAGAGCGTAAGGCTTAGTACTTGATATTATAGAATATTTTCCGTACGAGGTTTCTTTCCTAGACCGTAGTAGAGACACGGCTAAACCTTTGCATTGTTGTCCACCGAATATTTTCAAATTCCTATCAGTATTGTTTGTGCTGATCACCTTTGTACAGTCGTCCGGAGAAATTGGAAATAAGTTTTCATCGTTCTTAGTTCCTGGGTTATCGGTGTAAGTGGGTCGTTTTTGTTTGACTTCCGCAGTAGTATTACAGCATATATGCTTAAGTTTAGTGATGGTGATTTCTTTTTCCATCAATTTCTTTTGTAAAGCAGATATTTCCAATGCAAGATTTCCAATTTCATTTTCAGCTGATTCAAGTTTTTTTGTCAAGACATCGTTAATTTTTTTCAGTTCCTCTACGTCCTCGTTTTCACGTGTTGAAAGGTCAGGTAAGCTTCGTCGTGGTGTAGAGTTCGTCGATAAAATAGAAGTTTCTTCATTATTTTTTAATGAACTATTGTTGTGTGTATTTAAAAAACTTGAATTAAATATAGTTTTCTTAGAGTTTCTTATTGTGACAAAGTCATTTCTATTCATTGATAAATTAGAAGTAAGTGTAGTCATAGTTATAGGTATAGTTTTTGGAGTGCCTTTATTAACAGGAGTACTAGTTTTATTAATTTCCATATATATTTTTGGCTTTTTCAAGCAAAATCTGCATTTCCATCTTAGCTTCTTTTCTGCATTCATTAGGTAATACAGTTTTTCAGAAACAACAGCACAGTCCAAATCAAAAGTTTTATTACATAGGGAGCATTTTAAGTAATTGACATCAACTTCCTTGTAGCTCTTTTTATACTTAGCGCAGTTGAACATTTCCATTTTAGATGTCATCACAGAAAAATAAAAAATAAAAAACAGAAAATGTGAATGTCAACTTGGCTGGGTCTTGAATCCTCAACACTCCGACGCAGCGTCACCGTTCACGACGTGCGTCCCAGCCACTCGTCTATTCAGACAGATAGAATTGACAGCGAAATAGTGGACCTATTTTTTCAAATTGTGCAGTATGAATCAATGTCTTTGTGATTGAAGTCCAAAGTTCACTAACGCTTGTGGAGTCGAACCGTAAAATAGATGACAATTTCTTTGTTCTAAAATTTGTTCACTGATTCACTTCACAACATTTTATGTATATGGCACTTAGTTAAATGTATTTTTCAAGTAATTATAGTGTTTGTTTACAATATAACAATGTCTACAAGTTTTTATGAAACAAATTATTCACTGTTCATAAATGTCTTGTTTATGTTATAATTATTGCACAGAACACTTTGCAAACACTATCACATCATAGTTAAAGAAAGTTCTTTATGTAAGTAATGATTATTTACTTTTTGAATCACTTTAGCAATTATTACAAATATTTAAGTACGGAGCCGATGTAAACAGTACCGCGTAGCCGATGTAAAAAAAATGCAGCCAAGATCCAGCAGCACTTGGAGGAATACTTCAAGGCGCCGATGACTCCCGACGAAGATCCAGTTGTCTTCACCCCCGGTCAGGTCGCACGCATGATACGTCGACTTCCGCTGAGGAAGGCCCCAGGTCCCGATGGCATCCCGAACGAAGCCCTGCGTCACCTGCCCACGCGAGCAATCGCGACGCTGACGCGGCTGTTCAATGGGATCCTTCGCACAGGGCACTTTCCTCATGCCTGGAAGCTTGGCCGAGTCATCATGCTGCCGAAGCCGGGGAAGAACATTTTGAAGCCTGAGAGTTATCGGCCCATCACGCTGCTGTCGACCACTTCGAAGTTATTCGAGCGGCTGCTGCTCAGACACCTTATTCCGCATATCCAGCCACGCGAGGAACAGCACGGCTTCAGAGCCGAGCATTCCACAACGCACCAGCTCACTAGGGTACTGCACTTAGCAACCTCCGCTTATAATAAGCGTGAGCCCGCTGTCGCAGTATTCCTGGACATGGAGAAGGCGTTCGATCGCGTCTGGCACCCCGGCCTGCTGTACAAGCTGTCCACGTCGACTACTCCTCGTCGAGTAGTGCAGACTGTGGCCACCTTCCTTCGAGACCGGCGTTTTCAAGTGGCGGTAGAAGACGCCCTGTCTACAACGAAGACCGCACAAGCTGGAGTGCCCCAAGGAAGCTGCCTCTCACCCGTGTGCTACGCCAGGTACACGGACGACATCCCGGTCGCCGCTGGATCCACACTAGCGCTGTACGCTGACGACGCGGCGTTCATCACAACGTCGCTGAAACCCGTACATGCAGCAGTGAAGATGCAGCGGCAACTCGACCTGCTTCCCGCGTGGCTGAAAGACTGGAGGTTGACAGTCAATGTCACGAAGACACAGGCGATCGTCATCGGCCGCGGCATCCTAATGCCGCCCCAGCTGACCCTGATGGGGGAGACCATCGACTGGTCGACGAAGGTGAAGTACCTTGGCGTCACCATCGACCGGCGTCTCACGATGGGCCCCCACATCAGTAACGTCGCCAACCAGGTGCGCTCTGCGCGCCACCTCCTGCGCCCAGTACTGCAGTCCAAAATGCCGCTACGCGCCAAGTTGGGCGTCTACAAGGCCTACCTCCGCAGCCGTCTGACGTACGCCGCTCCGGCGTGGTACGCGCTGACAGCAGAGACGGCTAGGCGCACCCTACGCGCCCAGCAAGCTCTCGCGCTGCGGACGATTGTAGCCGCCCCACGGTACGTGCGGAATTCCGTCATCTCAAGGGACCTGCGCATGGAGTCGGTTGACGACTTCGTCGGCCGCCTGACTGCCAACCTCTTCCGGCGCGCGAGTACGTCGAGCTTCCGCCATTTGCGGACTCTAGCTCCGTACCACGCGCGCCCCCCGGACCAGAAACCGTTTCCGCGGGAACTCATCCCCGCGGAAACCAACCCAGGACTAGACACCGCGCCGCCGGCTGGAGGATCGCTCACGGATGGGAGCTTGAACCTCGCCGGCCCCGCGCCCCCCTGAACAGACTCTGCGCCATCCAGATGGCGCCCCCGAATCACGACGTGGTGGCCAGCTAGAGAGTCGCCCGCCCACCGCGGGCTTGACACTCGCTGCCCCCCCCCCCTGATTGACAACCCGTGCGCGCCGGCTGAGCGATCACTTGCTCGCCAGGCACTCCGCACGGCCCCGGATGAGACACCGCTGCGGCCGCAGGCTAGAGGATCGCTCGCTAGAACTTCTAACGGGCTTGAACCTCGCCAGCGTGCTGCGGCATGACCAATGGGCCCAGGACACCAATGTCCGCCCCAACGCCCCTCCTGTCTTTACAGGAGGCGAATGCAACCGCAGAAAGAGGCCAATGCCTCGAACTGCCCCCACCGTCCCCTCTAGGGGGGAAGAGTGAAGATCCGAGTATTGAAGAAAGTTGTAAAAGTTATCAAGTTCAATTATTTTTGTAAAACTATTTCCTAAGTAAAAGTCACTATAGTGTAATGCAGAATAAATATATTGTATTGTCAAGAATTGTTTAACTTGAGTATCCTGACTGCAGACCCTAAGAAGCGAAGAATAGTCGAGTGATCTTACAGTTCAGAAGCGGGTAAAACAACCAAAATGTAAGTACATGCTCAAACCAGTTATTTTTTTCAAAATGGCGATAATATTTGTTTAGTTTACTGATGGGTATTTTCCATCACACTGCTCTTGTTATTAGAGCACTGTGCCAGGGTGATCGAAATGTAATTATTATCGTTCATTTTTAAGACTACCTTCTTTTACAATTGTTTGAAAGAATGAACGTTTTCTTGGAATTTCGATGGCAAAAACAAGTTTTAGTATTCATTTAATTTTAGTAACTTAGTCCGTCGGCGTGATTGTATTTTAAAGACTACCTACTTACATAATAGTGAATGTTACTTAGAAGTCAATAGTTAGAAAGAATGAATGTGATATTATAAATTCTTAAAGAAAATAAGTTTTATTGTCTTAATTTTGCATTAATTTTATTAATAAAATTTAGTGCATTACTTTCCAAGTAATATCGCGTAGGTAATTCTATTTTTATTTGGCTGAAAGTATGTAATCAATCATCCATTACTTATAGAGAATATATTTGAATTTACTTATATATGAAATTACGTATCATTTTGACGGTAATTACGCACTGAACACATAAAATTATTTATCAGTTATAGTATAGATTTTTAGCAGACTTCTAAAAGGAGGAAGTATTCAATTCGTGTCTATATTTCATATACTTAAAGAATTTCAATATTTCTAATATATTTCTCGAGTATATTTATGCTTAATAATGCAAGATATCAAGTAAATAATTTAGAGCTAGATAGTGTTCATGTGATGTGATAAATTCCTTGTTTTTGAATATAGTAAATATATTGATTAATATATTAGTATGCTTATTAAGTATTAATAATAAATATTATAAATACAAACTATAGGTAATGAATAAATAATGAGTATATGTAATTGTGTATATGTATGTAGATACTTTTATATAAATGTAATATTCTATGGTTATTTATGATCAAATTCTCCATTTATCAGGTCTCCTGGAAGATATTTCTAAAGAAATTAACTGTATATGTGTACAATTAATTCTTTTTCTGAGTCTCTATAATGTTTATACACATAAGTGTGTACATTAATATAAAAAAGGGGATCTCACTGTAAACACCTTGAAATGATTTACAGCAAAACCTATACCTTTACTAGGTTCTAATGTATTCGTTTTATGCGAGATTTACAGAGCATGTCGCACACACCTGACGGACGGAGGCTTTCGACTCCGAGCCGTAGACAAGACTCCTCGGCTATGCGGAACCGGAGCAGCCGTGTACGCAGTCGAAGCCCCAGCCATCGTCGTTCAGATACGGACGTCGGGCTAGAACGTCAGCGGCTTCAAATGTTGGAGGCAGAAGTAAGGCGGGAACGGGAACGCGTTCGGGTCGCCGAAGACCAGCGCAACGAGAGCCGAGGCAGCCGTCATCGCAGCACCTCGTCGGCGCAGCAGCGTCGGGTTGACGTGCAACGGCCTGAGCGACGAGACCAGCGCAACGAGAGCCGAGGCAGCCGTCATCGCAGCACCTCGTCGGCGCAGCAGCGTCGGGTTGACGTGCAACGGCCTGAGCGACGAGACCAGCGCAACGAGAGCCGAGGCAGCCGTCATCGCAGCACCTCGTCGGCGCAGCGGCGTCAGGATGACGTGCAACGGCCTGAGCGACGAGACCAGCGCAACGAGAGCCGAGGCAGCCGTCATCGCAGCACCTCGTCGGCGCAGCGGCGTCGGGATGACGTGCAACGGCCTGAGCGACGAGACCAGCGCAACGAGAGCCGAGGCAGCCGTCATCGCAGCACCTCGTCGGCGCAGCGGCGTCGGGATGACGTGCAACGGCCTGAGCGACGAGACCAGCGCTCGCCGTCGCAGTGTAGCCACGAACCACGAACTGAAAGGTCACGTAGCCCGTCTATATCTAAGAGATATTTAGTTAATATTTTAAAAAACTTTAAGGATAGTTTGGAATTACCGTCTGTACATCAGAGCGTACCGCCTTCAGTGCCGAGACTTGATTACAATAATATTCTGCCTAACTTTGACCCCGCTACTAAAAGCCAGCGGATGGATATGTGGTTAAAGAAGGTGAACGAGTGCGCTTTGGTGTACGGATGGGACGAACGAACCACTACTCACTTTGCTATGCAAAGATTACAAGGTCTGGCCAAGACGTGGTATGAAAGTTTGAATACCATCTTGTTTACTTGGCCAGAGTGGCAAGAAAAGTTACTAAGCGCATTTCCGTGCGAACACAACTATGGTCAGACCTTGGAAAACATGATAAAAAGAAAAAGTATTTATAGTGAATCTATAGAAGTTTATTTTTATGAGAAGCTTAGTCTTATAAATCAGTGTGAAATTGTAGGCACCCGTGCCGTAGAATGTATTATACACGGGATTACAGACAAAACACTTAAATCGGGAGCTCTGGCACTTCGTTGCACACATCCTGATCAATTGCTCAAATATTTAATTAGTAATGTGAATTACAACCTTCCCAATACTGACCGTTTTCAGACTAGGGGTAGGGCTTTTGGAAATAACCATGCAGGTGGCTCTAAGTCCTCAGTCAAACCTAGTTACTCCACTGGTTGTTTTAATTGTAAAGAAAAGGGACATAGTTTTTTGCACTGCACTAAGCCGTTAATAAAATGCACGTATTGCAACAAGGTTGGACACACAGCGGAGAAGTGTTTTAATAAAATCGAGAACAAAGCCACAAATGCTAATGCTGCAGTGCAGAAAACTATGAGGATCGATTTCATTAATGACACAAATGAGTGCTTGAGAACCACGAGTCCTGGTTCAAAATTTATAAAAGAAGTGATGGTCAACGATTTAAAATTCCAGGCGTTCATAGATTTTGGCAGCGACGTCACACTAATTAGAGAGTCTACAGTTAAGGAGTTGGGTGTAACACATGACAATACCCCAACATTCATGAAAGGATTCGGGAATAATGTAGTTCAATCGCTGGGTAATTTGACTCTGACCATGATCGTTGATGGGGTAGAAGCTAGTGTTCGTTGCAAGGTAGTTAGTGACCACTTGTTAGAGGTACCTGTGCTCTTGGGACAGACATTCACGGAGCAGTCGCATATACTTGTATATAAGGATAAAAATTGTTTGAATTTCTTTAATATTGAGAGTGAACTACCTTGTAATGAGCTTACCGATGATACTTTGTTGAAATTCTCTCCGACAAGCGATATGTACATTTATGGTACAGTGACAGTTAAGGTTACAACTATACCAGCATTTGATGGTTATGTTTTACTGAAAGATCAGGTTTCAGGGCGGCCTAATGAGCAGTATTTCATTGTTGGGGGCCTTTATCGTTCAGTTAAGGGGTGTATTTGTGTGTTGGTCATACCATGTTTAAATTTTTGTCGAATTTCGTCTAAGTTTGTGTTTTTGCGTGCTGAACGAGTTGACGTTGTAAAGAGGGTTTCTGATGCAGTACACAGGGAATCAAGAAGCATCCATAGAATCGATTAAAGTCAGGTGCATGTCGGTGATAATGTTTCCGAAGAAGATAGGCAAGCTCTATTAGTCATGCTTAGGAAATATGAGCATTGTTTTGCAACCTCATTGAATAATCTGGGGTGCACAAAGGTCACAGAAATGAACATAGAGCTTAATTGTGGGAAGCCTGTCGTTTATCGTCCATACAGGTTATCGCATCATGAGCGGGAGAAAGTGCGGACCATGGTCGATAAAATGTTAGATGCCGGCGTTATCAGGGAGTCCGTTTCTGATTACGCTAGCCCTATTTTACTAGTGCGAAAGAAGGATGGTTCATCTAGGTTATGTGTCGATTATCGTATGCTGAACTCCGTGACTGTTAAGGAGAGGTACCCAATGCCCATTATCGAGGATGAGATAGCTCGTCTTGCTGGGCAGTCATGTTTCATCATCCTCGACCTTGCTTCTGGTTATTATCAAGTGCCAATTTCGGAGAAGAGCAGACATCTGACATCCTTTGTTACGCCGGACGGCCAATACGAATTCAACCGTATGCCGTTTGGCCTAGCAAATGCTCCGGCCGTATTTCAGCGTATGATGAATACAATTTTAGGTTCTGCTCGGTTTAGTAAGGCTACAGCGTATATTGATGACGTTCTAATCTTTGGAAGAGACCCTACACAATGCTTAGAACGTCTTGATGAAATATTGCAAATGTTGGAAAGAGCCAACCTTACTTTGAATTTGTCGAAGTGCCAGTTTTTACAGGACAATGTGGACTACTTGGGCTACGAGATTAGTGCAAATGGCATTAGACCAGGCGAAAAGAAGATACGTAGCGTGATCGATTTTCCACGACCAGTAAACGTACATAATGTCAGGCAATTTTTAGGCCTTTCGAGCTATTTTCGTAAGTTCATTGAGAATTTTGCACAGATTTCATTTCCCTTAAGTAAGTTGCTAAAAAAAGATGTAACTTGGGAATGGAATGATGAGCAAGATAGGGCATTCGAGGCGCTAAAGAACATTTTAAGTAAAAGGCCAGTGTTAGCTATATATGATCCTTCCGCTGAATTAGAATTGCACACTGATGCGAGCAGATTGGGAATCGGAGGAATTCTTTTACAGCGATCGCAAGCTTGTGAAGGCCTACATCCAGTAGCGTATTATAGCCGACAGACGTCGCCCGAAGAGAAAAACTTCCATTCTTACGAGTTAGAAACGCTTGCGGTGGTTTGTTCTCTCCGTAAGTTTAGGGTTTATCTCCTAGGGAGAGAGTTTAAAATAGTCACTGATTGCAGCGCTTTGCGCTCAACGTTCTCAAAGCGGGATTTAATACCAAGGATAGCGCGGTGGTGGCTGACATTGCAAGAATTTGATTGCAGCGTCGAATACAGGCCTGGAGTTAAGATGAGTCACGTCGATGCGTTATCTCGGAACCCGGTCGAACCTTCCGAAGTTATCGATGATCAGTTTTTTCCATCGATAATGACTATCAGCAGTGAGGATTGGCTGCAAACACTTCAACTTGGAGATTCAGAATTACGTAGAATAATAGATATCTTAGAAAGTGGACTAGATGAAAAGGGCCTTCAGTACATAAAACAAAATTATATTATTTTATTTATTTTAACACACTTTATTGTACACCAATTAAAAAACAATTAAAAACAAAGAAATACAAAAGAAATGTACAAAGGGAGGCCTTATAGCTAATAAGCTATTTCTTCCAGACAACCTTTGGGTGAGAAGTTGGATTCCAAGTTATAGGGTGTCTTGGCATACATGTACTACATTAAAATTAAAACAATTAGGTATATACATAAATATAAAGCAGTTACATACGAATAATACACAACAATATGATTAAATACACATACTTTAAATATACTATTAAATACACACTTATGAAATTAGTCTAAACTATTCATTTAGTGCATGTTACATTACAAATTATAGATGGAACATTTTTAAGATAGGTATACAACGTGTAACAAAATGGAGAGATAAAACTTAAAGGTTAGCTTCTATACCATACGTAGAATATACAGTGAAAGAATAAGCATGATCAGTGCTGGTATAGACTTTCATAGAAATTTATTTAAGTATTTTACCACAAAAAAATTTGACAACCCTAGTCAACCTAATAAGCTAAAACAATGGCTTGGACCGCCCCGGCTGAATAGCGAGAGATACGCCCCGCCCACCGCGAGTAGCGCGGCTACCAGCCGGACAAGATAAATATTACCGAATGTCTGTACATCAGCAGTGCGATCACAGAACTTTATCGAATCGTATATTAACGAATGTTTACGAATGCTCGTATAGTATGGAGTCGGTTGCAAGTTTTGAGTAACATTGTAATTTTTTATTTTACAGATATTTATGAGTACAATATGTTTACAAACATTCAAAATTAACAAGGCACACATTTATTTAAGCTGGCCGTGCGGCAATGGATAGATTTCAATTTTTTCTTAAAAACCGTCTCCATACCTACTATACGAACATTCGTTAACAAACGATTCGATAAAGTTCTGTGATCGCACTGCTGGTTAGCTAACATGAGCATGTTAACAATTACTTGATTAGATACCATGATTAAGCCCACAGAACTGAGTCTGCCATATTCTAAGAAAATATCCATATAAAGGACCGATTTTTCGTCGCATGCTAGCCCAGCAGCTGATTGTAACTTACCTATCGCTTAGAACATAGAATGACACAATTTTTATCACAGTAGCTAATGAAAACAAATAAAACAACATGTTAGTATAACTTTCAATTAACTATTTATTAATAATAAATCCTGGAAGATATCGCCTTAAGCGATAAGGCCGCCCAAATTGTCATTGACTTATTATTTCTAGATAAATGATAATAAAGAGCGTTTATTATAATTATGACAAGTTAAATTTGTAACATCTGACAAACTCTTATGGTAAGACACTAATCGCACTTATTTCAATCGACATATTCCGTTCACTTTGAGTAAAAACTCTCACAACTGGACCTACGGTTTCCCATACACTTGGCCCGAATTACAAAAACGGCTCAAAATGTCTGCCTTCTTTTTCAATACACCGGGCCGTCCTCCGTAATAATGATGCCCTGGTGTTTTGCAACATCGCTGGAGTTATTGAAGCACATGCGATATTTATCCTTTCCACCATTTCTTCGCGAGTATTGCACTCTTTTGCATACACAAAACTTTTATAACCATATGATTGACCTCCAAAAGAGCGCCGACTCGTCGAGTGCTGCTCCTCGGATCCTCCTCCAAGTGATCTATGACTTGCTCTTCTAAGTTCTCGGAATGCGCGGGTGGTCGCCCCACGCTGGGTTCCGCGTGAAAAGAACCGGTACGCTGCAGCCGCAGACACATGCTTCGAAACACGCCATAGCCGGGTAAGTGGCGCTGTTCAGCTGCCGGCCTGCCCTCCACAAACCGCTGCCTGTAAAGCCGTCGAGCTTCACTGATGCTGTGGTTCCTAGCGGCTCCAACACACAGTATCATATCGTAATATTCGTTATTCGAATACACATGTCGTCGTGTATTACCTCCAATACTTTCAAGTCGAGACATTTTAAGAAAACTTCGAAAAAAATAGCGATAGCAACTAACGTACACACTTGAAGACGGACACAAAATCACTGAAAACATGTCTAATTTCATATCTTTAGTTCGCCGCTCGCGACTCTCTGCGATTACCGAGCCATTCTATCTATTAAAATTTGAGCTTTAACTAAACGCATTAGGGTTCAATTTGATACACATGAAAAAGTGTACTTACTTTAAAAAACATAAGAAGTTGAGCTTTAACCCATTTAGACCTACCGTACCGTATATGGTACGGTACATAGCTTTGTAAAAGTATTGTGACGTACATGTGGGTACTATAATATTTTTTTCAATCATTATTATGAGCTTAGAGTGTCAATATTATTTATGTAAGTTATATTACAAAGAGGTTGTGCGCAAGTACTTAATGTAATTTCAATAATTACATTAATGTAATGTCAATAATGTAAGTAGGACTTTTTTTATTATGAAATAAACAAATTTTTACATTCTTTAAAAAGTTTGGAGTATAATATATGATATTACCACAAATTAGTTTGCCGAAGATTATCATTGTTAGAGATTTTCAATCCACAATTAGGTGTAACGTATATGGTACAGTTGGTTTATCTGTTGGAAAAATATCACGTTAGCTATAATCATTAATTTTTTTATTGTCTTAGGCCATTGCCGCTTCAAGTTATTGCTACGATTCCCAAGGAAGATTCTTCTTACCGCCAGGTGCAAGGTCTTGAATGTTTTTTATATCTACCTGACATAACTAATGACGAACACACGAATGAAGATTTTTATGAAATTCATAAATAATTTGCTACAGGGTTTACTTCGAGCCCCAGCGGAAATTGCTACTTTGGTCGAGACAAAAGAACCCAGTCCATCTCAGGAACCGTTGCAAAAATACGTCAAAAAATATAATTGCAGAAAGAGAGCCTTAGAACCTAGATCTAACAGGTAACCTATGTATCAAGTTCCTATTGAAAGAAATCCTCTAAAATGGTACATGCCCTTCAATAAGGAAACAAAAGCAAAGGGAGAATTTTTCGATTTTGGCTTATTTAATGTTGTTATTATTGTGGCAAGTGGCGTGATAATAGCATCGTGTTACCGAACCAGCGCTCGTGGAAAAAATGGTGTATATCTCTGACGCTGCACTGTGCTGATATGTTTGTGCAAAATGCTTGGTTTTACATACATAATAGCAGAGGAATTGCTGAGTTTTTGACATCGTATTGACTATTCAATAATTAAAAATAAGAAATAGCGTGAAAAATTAAGTCCTAGTCGACCATCGTCACTCATTACATCAGATTCTCGATATGATGAAAAGGCAAAGAACACTATGTTACTAAGCAAGAAAAGGGAACCAGGTGTGGAAAATGTCACAAACAATGTTTTACAAGATGTACCAAGTGCAATATTAGGGTAGATTGTTTTATTAATATCACAAAAATGTTAATATATCTCTTTAGTGATAATCTAGTATTTTTGCATACCTAAAGTCCTACTGTACCATCTATGGTACGCCCCCTCCTTGCTCCCCCTCTCAGCGGATATTTTTTAAATATTTTTTTCAGACCTAATAGGTGCCCCTTAGTAAGATTTTGTTGAAAAAAAAACACATCTTTTATAAAAAAAAATAAGTATCGGTCTAAATGGGTTAATGAAATATTCGAAAATCGCTTGCATTCTTAGTTCATGAACAAGTGCAGTAGTGAAAAAGAACTTGAGCTTTAAGCGAATGAGTTAGGGTTGATTTTTGGTAAACATGAACGCAAATAATTTAGTTGAGTTACAATTTGTTCATAATAAATATTGTGCGAAACCAATTTGGAACTCGGAAGCGGCGGTAAAGCTCAAAGGGCACCGCGCCTTTCGGAACGGTGACGACACGCGCCGCGAGACACCGACAAAGGGAAGCGATTGAAGTTTAATATAACCCGTGCATAGCTCTTATGTCAAACAAATAAGGTGTATTATCGTTCAATGATTAATATAATATACCATATTAATCATTTGATTTTTCATGAAAGAAGTACCGCGATTTGAGCAATATTTGCTAGACCTTATTTGTTTGACATAAAAGCTATGCACGGCTTATCTTTTGTGAATTTAGTTGCTAATTTTATTAATTTAATGCTTTGGTTATTGTTGTTTGTAGTATGTATTGATAGTTGTAAGTATGTGAGACTACGAGAAGTACAAGAAGCTTTGAGTATTGTATCAATCATTTCATATTTTCTAGTTTTGGGGTTACAAAATCATAGGTACCTACTTACCGAAAACGTTTCTTATTATAAGTCTTAGAGCTGAAGGCTGATGAATCGGGCCTTAGAAAGTTTGAATGTAAGAGAGATATGATATTTCTTCGTTTCTTATTGTTATTTTTGGTAAGTTTGATTATCTGTTTAAATTTCTTTTCAGTAGGTATAAGTTGCGATTTGACACCGTGCGAAAGAATGTCTATTCGTAGTTATGATAGATTTGTAATAATTTCATGTTAGTTTTCTTGGAATAGTGTACCAATTTCTAAAGAAATGTGATAGTTTTTTGAATGACAAGTTTGATATCATGATTTATTGAGAGGAAATGAATGTTTTGTTTTACGTTTGCGATGATTACTTATGTTTAAATTTATGATTTAAGTCGTAATTGTATTTCGATCATGTAGGTATGTTGTCGAGTATTAGAAATAGTAGGTAGGTACTTATAGTTTTTATTAGGAACCGTTTTGCCTTGAATACTGTTATGTATTCAAGGAAAAACGGTTCTTCATCGCCTATTAGCGCAAACGGTACCTATGCAGGTATTCAGAAGTTTATGTTGTAGGAAGTTTTAAGTACGTATGAAGATATTTCAAAATCATGAGTTGGATTATCTTAACTTACTAATATTATTAATGTCGAAAGTTTGGATGGATTTTGGATGTTTGTTCCTAAATCACGACAGAACGGGTCAATAAATTTGTATCAAATTTGGCATAGTGATAGGGTACAATCTGGAATAGCACAAAAGCTACCTTTTATCCCGATATTCCCACGGGACTCGAATTACGAATTTTTGAACATTTTTAAAACACGTAACATACGGGGGTACAAAGCAACGGGCGCTCCGCGTCGAAGACATATTTCAACTGCCATGTGACGTGAGGCGCGAGCGAGCGAGCGGCCCGCGGCAGATAAAGGGCAGCGAACTTGCTATTTCATAGACTATAAAAATTATGCAGAATGCCGAATTACTTAAAATTTATTTCAAGCTTTTTTGTATGGTGGTGATGATAGTTGTAAGTATGCGAGAATAAACAAGACGTTAAATATTCTTGTCAGTGATGCATCATAGTTTAAGGTTTAGAAAATATATTCTCACGGATAGTGAAAATTAACGTGTTATCTGTTCGAGCGTGCGAATCTATTATTTCAGTAGAGTTGTAAATTGGTAAACCGCGTGATAAACGCACATATTGCTGAAAAGGTAGTTTTAAAAATATTCTGCACTTAAACACTACCGAAAAAAACATTCCCAAGACGTTGTTGTCGTCTAATTTAGTAGGCATAAAATTACACTTTGTAGTATCTCTTTTGGTTACTTATCGCTTTATTTAACGCCATCTGTTATCGAATAGATTCCATCAAAAGGTAACAGCTGTTTTAAGGGTTGACACTTACATATTTTGATCTTAACTTTGAACTTGTTTTCCGAACGAACCGTAAGGATTACAAGTTTATGTTTCTGTTACTTATAAACTACATCACCAACCATACAATCCCCTCAAGTATTATCTCTTCATTATGTTACACGTTGTATAGCTACTAGTATGTAACTATAGTGTTATTTTTTTATATTTTATGAAAATCTGTATGAAGATTCATACAATCTTTCACAAATTCACAAATTTATTTAGCACAAAACTACAAACAAGACAACACAATAAAAATAACACATACAAAAAGCAAGATTAAAATAAAGAAAAATAATTGACACTGGAACAAAATTACACATCTCATATTATATATTTTTTTTTTTTTTTATAAATTATGGATGGCACGTTTGTCTTCCATGACACCTGATGTTAAGTGAACATGAAGACTAAGGTGGTACACGTCCATCCACGAGAAACCTATTCACTCGACGCTTAAAAGTACTAGGACTATATTGGTCAGGGAAAATAGACGCAGGCAGTTCATTCCAAACCTTGGCGACCCGTATCAAAAAGGAACTGTCAAAGCGCTTAGTTCGACTTTTGGGAATATCTACCACATACGGATGGAAGTTCTGTCTGCGTCTAGTAGTCCGATGGTAAAAGGGTGAGGGTTCAATTTGTTCAAACAGAGCACTGGCGCACTCACCAAAATGTATCCTGTAGTACACGGTTAGACACGCAACCTTACGACGATGCTCTAAGGTCTGCAGTTTTTTGGTTGTAAGGTCGACGTCGTTAATAAGTTTACGGGCTCTTCGGTCAACGGAGTCCAGCGCTTCTAGTTGATACTTGGCTGAACCATCCCAAAGATGACTGCAGTACTCCATGCATGATCGCACTTGAGCTGTGTATAAGTTTAGAAGCTGTGCAGTGCCGAAGTACCGCCGCACCTTCGAGATGATTGCCAACTTTTTCGAAGCTACTTGAGCCATGGACACAATTTGTTGACCGAAGTTCAAACTAGATGTTACAGTTACGCCTAAAAGCCCTAGATGGTCAGTGATGGGGACAGATACATTTTGGAAAGTGGGCGTAAATGTGAAGGTGCTCTTTTTTGCGGAGAATAGACACGCCTGAGTTTTAGACGCGTTGAATTTGACCAAATTCGACTCACCCCAATCGGATACTTTTCGTAAGGTCAAATCAACGCGCTCAATCATTGACTTTCTCAAACTCTGGATTTCACGGGGGCTCGCTCGCGCATTGGATACGTATCTCTCTACAACAGTGCTGTCATCAGCATAACCAATAATGCCCGGTGTTAAAAGGTCATTAATGTGCAGCAAGAATAATGTTGCAGAGAGAACAGATCCCTGAGGTACCCCGGCATTAATTGCCATTTGGTCGGAGGAGTAGCCATCTAAGACTACTCGAATTGACCGTTCCCTCAGAAAATCAGATATCCAGTCGCAGAGCCTAATCGGTATGCCATATGCTGGAAGCTTACTTAAGAGACCATCATGCCAGACCCTGTCAAAGGCCTTGGAAATGTCTAAGGATACAGCTATTGCTTCATCATGACCCTCCAAGGCCTCACTCCATAAGTGAGTGGCATACACGAGAAGATCGCCGGTCGAGCGTCCGTTGCGGAAACCATATTGGCTATCGCTTAGGAGCTCGTTGGTCTCGAGGTATGCCAGGAGTCGATTATTCAATACACGTTCCATGACTTTGCAAAGTATGGAGGTGATTGAAATTGGTCGATAGTTGACAGGATCGGCACGGCTTCCCTTCTTCGGTATTGGCTGTACGTTAGCAAGCTTCCAGGACTTGGGGACCTTACCCGATTCCAGTGATAGTCGATAGAGGCGCGTCAAAACGGGAGACAACTCAGCTGCGCAGCGTTTTAGGACCACTGCAGGAATACCGTCTGGACCACTAGCTTTGTTCTCGTCTAGGTGCAGCAAGCATTTAAGAACCTCCTTTTGGCGAATGTGAACGGTACCCATTGTAGGTCCGAACTGAGGTAATTGGGGTGGGATTTTTCCTTGGCAATCTAGACGAGAATTTTCCGCAAAGATACTAGCAAATAAATCTGCTTTCTCCTTAGCATATGAAGATTGCATGAGTGATTTTGCTGAACTTTTTATACTATTTCCATAGCCTGAATCGTTTTTTGAGCCAGTGTCGCATTTTAGGCAAAATACTTTATTTCCGGAAATATGGTCATGAAAATATGAAGTTGGATGATTTCATGTTATCATAAAGGTGATGCCGTGTGTGGCTCGTGGTTTGGTACTTTAGTTGGTTAGTCAAAATAATGTTGTTTTATGAATTAGAATAAATAAATAAATAAATATTTCTGACACTCACTTACCATTATCTAGCCCAAATTAAGTTTCTTAAAGAACTTGTGTTATGGATACTAGATAACTGATATATTTAAGAAATATATAAATATACATATTGAATAAATACATATTTTTATTAGAATAAACTTAAATAAACATATAAACATCCATGACTTGACGGCTAATATCTGTGTGTTGATCACACAAATATCCGCCGCCGCCGGGATTCGAACCCAGGACCTCTGGCATAAAAGGCAATGTATGTTACCGCTACACCAGCCGGTCGTCAAAGTATGTTACAATATACTTATTATGTCAAATAATAAAATCCCTAGACATATAAATCTCGACTTCTTAATCTAAACATAAACATGTTGTAAATCTGCTGGACGTTAACCTTAACGTTCTTTATACTTATTATGTTAAATATTGTAAACATTTGTTGAAATCAGTTGTTAGTCTATATAAAAAAATAAACGTTTTGTTAATCTGCTGGACGTTAAGGTTACTGCTTATGTAAAATAAAAAATATAATTCACAGGTTTACCTGTAGTCGGTCAGTAGTAGATGCTGAGAATTATAATTGTAATAAGGAGTCAAAATATCCAAAAATAAACAATACAACTTCACTTTTTATTAACACCTGTTTTTTGCGTGCATCTTTATTTTCACTTGAATTTTTGCGGTTCCAATATTACTTATTATTCGTTACTTATGAATTAGCGTGTTCCTCTTATGAGCCAAGAACTAAATTGCATCCTAGTATTTTATTTATGGTTTTAAGATACATAACATGCGAATCTTTATCGAGACTTCAGATTTTAATAAGGCCTTTGTTCTTAGATTTAGTTGCTGTGTGTTTTATGTAAGGGTGAAAATCTTGCCCGATACCGTCCTGAAATTATCCTATAGGAGCGTTTTGTCCACGAAATTGCCTTTTTCCTACTAAACTTATCAGTAGTTGTTGTGTGAAAATATAATCAAAACAATCTAAAAAACATTCACAATTAAAACACTGGTTCTTGCGGGTTCACTTAAAAATAAACCTAAATATTTTTACATACATACTTAAATAACTTCACGCCTGTATCCCTATTGGGGTAGGCAGAACACATATTTCTGCCTACCCCACACACATATTTGACTAATTTCGAGGCGTTATAACGATGGAGAGAGACTATTGCAGTGACAGAGGGTCAACATATCGCCGACAAAAAAAAACATCTCATTAAACCTCTGTCCCTTAACTGACTTTTACAGTATGCCCGGGATGAATAGCAGCTGGCACATTCTATGTTTTTCCTTTGCTCCCAGTCCAGCATGGAAGACTAAATATTTTTATAAATATAAAAATGTCATGTTTCAAAACCTGACTTCAGGTTTTCTCCGACTTTTGTGCCTAATTTCAAATCCATCTGAAGCGCTTTCAGTGTTAAAAAATATTAACAACCATTCATAAATCCTAACAAAGTTCCACGTTTCAAACAAAAGTATAATAAGATTTTAAGAACTAAAATGCTGGACATTTCTCAACTTGAAACGTTGTAGTTAATCCATTTTATAAGAAAAGTTATCTTTGTAGCTCAAGGAAAAGTTCGGACATTTTTTGAGGATAAAAATTTTTGCTTGAATTTAAATGAAAGTTAGCATTCAGGTTAAGATTAGCAGACGAGCTACCTTTTATCCTTATGAAGATTTTTTTATTTTATTTCGTATTTGGCTTATATTTGTGGGCAAGGAATTGTCATATATTTATAGCCAGATTAGATAAAAGTGTTTGTAATCTGTCTCTGTTGGGAATCTTAATTAGAATTTTCAGAAAAAAGACACAATGTTTGTGTTATTGTAACAAATTTCTTGTATCATAATCGAGAAAAGAACTGTATTCAACAAGAAAAGTTAGTTAGGATATTTTGTCAGGCACAAATGATCTCTGATTTTAAATATATGTTTTGTTCGTTTAGGGCAGCTTAGAATAGCCATACCGCCCCTGGACAAACGTGTCGTAAAAGCACCTAATCTCAGTGACCCCTGCTTGTGATAGGATCCCGTCGGGGTCCGACTAGCGGTAACTACCGCCCTTCTGACGCCGCCAAATATTATAGCTCCGGCGGAGATGTTTTCCGGCAATATTTTATGAAAAGCCAGTTCTTTCCTAAGCCACGGCCTTATGATATCATCTTCGACCTAATCCTCACATATTTTCAGGTGAAATTAAAGTCAAACGCGGGCTTAATCTTTATTAAAAAATACAATTATATTTAGGCTAGTGAAGATATTTTTTTATCCTAAAGGCCTCATGGTGTAGTCAGTTTTTGAATTTCTCTCTGTCTTTGGCAAGTGTAAAAAGCTGTTCCATAGTCTTGGACCTTGGTACATACTAATCCATTCCTTGAAACTTTTCTTAGCCATGAAATTCTCAGTAGTTGGTATCTTTTATGACGTAGTAGGTATAATGTAAATATACTACCAACCACGGATTTATTCTCCAATAAATTAAATTTTAGAATAACAAACAAAAACTTCAAAAAGCAATGGCAAATGGTACAAAATCATTTGAAAACCTGTTATTCGAAAGCCCTCTAAACTTCTACTCCTAACTTATTTCTCGCCCGTAGCCCTTTTTTGTTTCCACATGCTTGCATATTTACATACGTGTAACGAGTTAGATTGTTTACTTTCTTACACAAATACGTTACATGTGCTTAACGTCAAAAACTGAAACATTTCGTTGTGGTAAATTCATTTGTTTGCGTGTAATCCTATGTTGCCGCTACGAACGCTACAATTTTCAAATGGAATATATTACCGTGAGAATGTATTTCAGTTTTTATGCGACTACGTGTGCGGTTTTTTGGCCATAAATTATCAAGTTTACGTCGTCTTGCTTGTAGGAAATTTAAAAGTAATAACTTTATTTTAATAATTTTTATGTTGTGCACCAGTATTGTCTTAAATATCCATGAACATGCATAAATGCCAAATCTGCTGCAAAAATTTTGCTTTGCCGTCTACCTTTTCAAAAATTTACACGCTCCTATAAGTTTATTGATTTAACTAGCCACCGCGCGCGGTTTTTCCCGCGTAACTTTTGATCTCGTGGGAATTTCGGGATGAAATATAGCCTATAACCTTCCTAAAGAGTTGGGCTATCAAATGCAATAATTTTTCAAATCCCACTTGTAGTTTCTGAGATTAGCGCGTTCAAACAAACAAACAAACAAAAAAACAAACTCTTCAGCTTTATATATTAGTATAGATTTTATGGGCTTCACGTTTTGATGATTTTGAAGATAGCATAAGTAAATTATTCACTCAGGATTTTTCTATTTTCCAATGTAGCCTACTCTGATATATGATAAATCAAATGATCAAATTAATTTTATACATACTAAGTATGCCAAAATATTACTACTACATACAAGGTTAATTTTAATTACCGCATCACGTCTTGCAGGCAGCCTTTCTACATCAATCCCAACAACATTTTGTTCTAGTTATAAGTCATAAATTATTTTTATATCAAACTCAACTCAAACTCAAATATTCTTTATTTCGTAAGTATTTAAATACATTTGAAATAATTCAAACAATTTACAAATTGAACTGAATCTACCACCACTTCGGAAAGTCGATCTGTTGAGAAGAAGTGGCAAGAAACTCAACAGCAATCATCTTTTAAAAATAAGAGAAAAAAAAATACACAATAACAATTTACAGCCAGGGAATCCTCACATAACATTTATCCTTAAATCTATCGAAGGGTTAATCTTAAATATTTTGGAATTTTATTATAAAATAAAGCGTACACATTGACCCATGAACGAGTTGATCTTCTGAGTCTACTATTATATTTATACAATAGGCAGTCAAGTATTAGACAGAAACGTAGACATAGATAAAGAGGTAATAGAAGCAGAGATAGACGTAGCGATACAGGTGAGAGTGAATACAGATAATGTGGATGGAAATGAGGATAGTCATGAACAAAGACACGTGGACAAATTTATAATAAGTTTTATTATAAATGTAATTATTATTGACTAATACTTTCTTATTAAAATTTATAATTTAAATATTCATTCACCGTGTAGTAGCACTTTGTCAGTAAAAGTTGTTTTAATTAATGTATAAAATGTTTATCTCTTTCTTCATTGCATATGTGTGTAGGAAGATGATTGTACAATTTAATAGAAGATGACTGATGGCCAGTAGAGTGTATATTTAGTCGGAATGTTGGCTGAATTAGTTTGTTTTTCCTAGAGGGTCTGAGCTAATATTTGTTAGGTACATTTTCTCTTTTTTGTAGAAATCGGGATATTTTCGGACAAATTTACAAATTTCTAAAATGCAAGGGACGGACGGTAAAAAATTTATGGTTTTTAAAATAGGATTTACAGCTGTCAGTATTTTCGATATTTGACAGTATTCTAAGTAATCTTTTTTGCGCTATAAAAACAGCAGTGGCATTGACACTATTTCCCCAGAGGATAACGCCATAGGTAAGCCAAGAGTAAGCATAAGCATAGTAAGCTATTAGTGCTGGTTTAAAGTTAGTCGATTTTTTTACTTCACGGAGCGCATATGCGAATCTAGCTAGTTTTAGTCTGACTGTATCAACGTGAGTTTTCCAATTTATGTTTGAATCTATGTTAAGTCCTTATAGGGTGAATACGCTTACTTTTTCGATTATTGTATGTATTTACCATCCTGTGCTATTATTAAGTGGCCTGAAATAAATTATTTATTATTATATTATTAAATCTAACATTTTAAATAAATACATACTATACGTGTATGTAACATGTCTGTCGGTAGTTATACTTATTTTTTTTTCGTTTTTTTTTTTTTATAAAATATGGATTGGACGTTTGTCTTCCATGACACCTGCGGGGCTAGCATGCTACCGTCGACAATGATAAATCGGGCCTTTTATCGATACTTTCTTAGAATATGGTATTTAGTGTAAGTAATTTATTAAGACTATGACATATTTGGTTCTGTAGTCTTAATCATGGTATCAAATCGCGTAATTCTATCTATTATGGTGCGCATATTAGCTTACATAATAGGATAAAATAACAAAATAATATTTATCTTGTCGATTCGACTATTTATCGATGGTTGCATGCTGGCCCTGCTGATGTTAAGTGAACATGAAGATTATTTTATTATATTCTTTTTCCTTTGTTGTTTTTTTGGTGTTATTATTCCAGTGTACATATGAATGGTGACTTTGTGTTTAGTAGTGGGCAAAAGCAGTAATACATATATTATGTACACGACTGAAGATAGTTTTAATTTGAAATTCGTATAATTCTTAATATTATGTAAATAAAGATAACTTTGAATTGATTTTATAGCTTATAAGAAATGTATAGTTGTTGTTATAATAGTTTATGATTCATATCGTATAGGAATTTAATTAAAAATACAGTCCACTTAATTTGTATAGGATAAGTTTATTTTGAATTTAATAAAGAAAGAGACAGTACGCAGACGGAGTAAAGAGTACCATACTTTAAGCGTGATAGGTAGAAACACGCATAGTTGCTCGCCCGCAAGCCTACACTAGTTGCGGGCCGCCCAAATTAAATATATAGTCTGCGAAACCGCAGTATGGCACTCCGACCTTCCGAAGCAACAAGTGTCCTGAAAATAGAAGAAAGTGTTTCTAATCAAGATTCCTGAACAAATCCCTGCAGTAATTCCTGGCGAAAATTCCTGGCGAAAATCCTGACGAAAATTCCTGACGAAAATCCTGTACAAAAACTGAACTGTATAGAAGCGAATAAAACCCTGCCGTGAAACTAGTGGCTATTTAATAGTATAGTTTGTTCAAGCCGTTAGTCGTTCACATTTATGGTCCTTCGAGGCAGGATTTGTTCATCTGGTACAATATATGTTTATTATTCTATTTATTTACGCATTTATATTTATTTTTTATCTTACATGGCTAAAGTTATTATTGATTTTAATGACAGTTATTTCTCTTGTTCATCCTCTTCATGCAGTTTTACTAGTGCAGACAATTCTTTCTCACCCACACTGACACTGCATGATCAACTCTCTGTAATATCCGACCATAACTCATCCAACTTAAATATTGTTCATATAAATGCTGTATGTATCCAAGCCCACTACTCAGACCTTCTTGCTTCCTTTAGCGTTTCCACTGCGGATGCATTGCTTATCTCACGGATATTATCATGGATGATGCTACTAAGAAATTACAAAGATATTGATACGGCGGCTATACAACGTGATGCCGAAACCATTGATTAGAGCATTGTTATACTAGCGTTATGATTGATGACAAAGTAATTCTTTTCAATACTGCAATTTTTCAGTTATTCGATCGCCATGGACCAATCAAAAAAGTTAAACTCAAATACAATCCTGCACCCTAGCTTACGGATTGCACTTAACAAAAAATGGCTAGGAGAGATAAGTCCAAAAGACTTTTTAAACGTAATACCTCTGAATTCAACTTTGACAAATACAAACGTCTCAGAAATTTATGCAATAGTTTATGTCGGGATGCAAAGAGAAAATACTTTTTTTGATTCTTTGGTCAACCGTGGTTCTGCACAAGTTTGGAAATTCCTTAAATTCGTCGGCATTGGTAAAACTCATCCCTTAAAAACTTTAACTTGAGCGCTATGAACAACCATTTCTCCCTATCTCCTGTAACTTTATCTCCTAATGTCAAATCCAATACCTTGAATCATCAGTCGAGACTGCAATTAACATATTCTCCTTTCTAATTTTCAGCCGTTTCTTCAGATAAAGTCTAGAAATCTAGCCTCTCTATTTCCTCATCTGGGGTTGGTGATGACAATTTCCGCTCTAGAATGATGCTATTAATTTCGATCTGGGTCGAATAAGTGACTGGGAAAAGTCTTTTGGTTTTTTAGTTAACCCCAAAAAGTCGCAAGCAATGATCATTGGTAGCTGGTATATTCGTAATTGTCTTGACTTTGCTGTTGTACCTCCCATCACTTTAAACAATGTTGTGATTGGCTTCACTGATATGGGTAAAAACTCGGGAGTCATTATTGATTCAAACCTCTCATGGAACGCGAATGTCAGTGAAATCAGTCGCAAAGTCCACTATACATTGCATTCACTTAAGAACTTGCAAAGCTTTTTGCCTTTTCAGACAAAAGTTTCTCTTGCCCAGTCGCTGGTTTTTCATATCCTGGACTGTGCCGATTCTTTTTATCTGGATTTCACGGAGGAGCAAATTAGAGCGTTTGCTAAATCTTTTTTTCGTTTCATATTTGGACTCAAAAAATTAGATCACATCACCGAATTTCGAAAGCTACTCCGTTGACTTCAAATACGATACAGACGAAACCTTAGAATCCTGTGTCTTCTTTTCAATATCCTATTTAATCCGCTTACCTATCTACGTAAAAGGTTTTCTTTCACTCACTGTCAGGATACGCCATGTAGAGAACATGTGCGCACTCTTCTACACATGCCCATTCATAAAACTGACATGTTCTATGTTTTTTGTTTTTATTCATGTTTACTTAACGCTTGTCCCCACCGGCTGCTACAAGTTTTTTTACAAATATTATTTAAAAGCTCTTATAGTCATATTGCTTGTTTTGTACTTTTTAGTTGAAACTTACTGTATTCAGCAGGCGGGTTTCTATTTTTTGTAATGACTTTTTATTTATTTTTATTTAGCTTATAAAATAATTTTTACTTAGCTCATTTTTCAGTTATTACCGAAATGGTTTGTTACCCGCGCCGCCCGCATTGGATCGCTTGCTGCTTAGGCCCGTATTGTGGCCAAAAAGTGCGGATACGAACGTGTGAAAATTACGCACGCTGACTCGCTCACTCCGGTCGCGCTAGGCTTCCGCCTTAGTCACCGCAGTGTGGACACTACTTTATGGTTTCATATGTTTGATATTTCGCATCCTTCGTCGCCAACGCCTTAGGCTCGCAGTATGGACGCACACTAACTGAAGATAGCAACAGCAACAATGCAAAGTCTGAATGCTTTTGAGAAATGATTGACTGCTTTCATAACTGTCACCTTGACGTTTGTCCGCCCAGTCATTTGTGACATCAGGACCTTCAAAGAAACATTTAAGTTGCGTTTAAATAATGGTTACGAAAAGATGATGATTATTAAATAAAACACTTTTTAACCGGATTCATCGCGTATATTTACATTTTAAATTTTGACTCGACGTTTCGGTGTCTTTGCAGACCCCATGGTCACGAGCGACTGAGGTGTCAAGCGTCGGATTGATAGATTGAAAAAGTTATACATCATCATCTCCATCTGTTTCTCAGTCTTCGAGCGTAGCGTTCTGGATTGACACAAAACGAGCCGACAGTATTTTGAGTTTGAGGTCGTGTAGCTTGCTGGATGTTAGATTTAAATTTTTTTTCAACACGCTTGCTCGTAAAGTGAGCCTTATTCTATTGAATTTAGAACTATAAACTAGGCAATAAGTCACGCGTGCATAATATATTATGCCCTAGTGCATAATATAATGAATCCTACAAAGTTGAATTGTACCTTAGTGCAAATTACATGCGAGTAAACAGAGCATATTTTATTGATCCGGGTTATACATTAAATATATGAGCACGCGCGTCCAGGCGGCGCGTGGACACGTGCAGCAGCAGCGGCGCGCGGCCACGCGCAGCAGCAGCGGCCCGCACAGCGCCTCCAAGCAACAACAGCGTGTGTACGTGTAATGGGACGGGGCTACTGACGCGCAGCTGCTTAAAAGGCAGTAGTTAATGTGTCAAAACAAACATTAGATTCAAATACAATAAAACTTTCAAGCAAGGGATTAAATTACGCACCGATTCCATCAAAAATACCAACAGAGGAGATTATCTGCAAAGTAGAAGACTGCCTCTTTCAGAATAAAATCTCTAAGGAAGACGCCGAAAGTATTCGTCAAGATATTTCTGGCGTTTTGAGGCGATGTAAATTGCCGAAACCGAATCTTGCTAGAGAAGAACGACTTGCATTAAAGAACTTACGCAACAATGAAGAGTTAACTGTCCTTCGTGCAGATAAAGGAAACGCCACTGTTGTGATGGACACATCTGAATATAACACAAAAATTACTAACCTTTTGTCGGATGAATTAACTTATAAAAAGGTAAACTATGACCCTACTTCTAGAGTTATGAAGAAAACTTCCAAATTAATACAAAAACACAAAGAATGGTTAAATTTAGATGTGAATAAATTAATCCCAGCTTGTGTAAAACCCCCAAAACTGTATGGGCTACCTAAAGTGCATAAAACTGATGTACCACTAAGACCTATTGTGAGCCAAATAGACACACCACCTTACAAGCTTGCTCAACATATAGCAGGTGTACTCTCACAATTGAGAGGCAAAACAGGAGCATATGTTAAGGATTCTTACCAATTTGTTAGTGATTTAAAACATCTTAAAATTGCAAACAATGAAACCATGGTTAGTTTTGATGTTAAGTCTTTGTTTACATCACTACCTGTCAAAGACTGCATTGAAATTGTCAAGAAAAAGCTAACTGAATTAGATTTGCCTGTTGAATATGCAGAATTATTAGAATTATGCCTTACATCGGGCTACTTTATGTGGAACAATGAGTTTTATCTACAAATTGATGGTGTTGCTATGAGCTCCCCAGTGTCACCTGTAGTTGCTGACATCTACATGGAAGACTTTGAGGAGCGCTCTCCACATGGCACCCGTCGTGCCGAAGATCTACAAGAGGTACGTTGACGATACATATACAATCTTACCTCAACATAAAGTAACTGCTTTTCTAAATCATCTTAATTCCCTTAATACTAAAATACAATTCACTATGGAATTAGGACAAGATTATAAGTTAGCCTATCGTGATGTTTTAATTAAAAGAAATCCAAATGGTACACTCAGTCACACAGTTTATAGCAAACCCACCCATACTGACCGATATTTAAATGGGAAGTCCCTCCACCACCCGAGCCAGTTACTCGCCGTAGGCTCCTCTTTGTTTCAGAGAGCACATGGAATCTGCGATCCTCAGCACATTGATGATGAACTGAAACATGTTGTCAAGGTGCTTCGTGAAAACGGCCTCAAACCACCTCGTCGCTGCCGCAGTGACCACGTGAAGCCGCAGACAGTCGAACGCAAACCTGCATTTTTTCCTTTTGTAAAGGGCGTCACAGATAAAATCTCAAACATTCTTAGGCGCGCTTCAATAAAAACAATATTAAACCTAATTCAAAAATAAGTCAACATCTTCGCTCAGTTAAATGCAGCATCCCTTTACAAGACCTAGGTGTTTACAAGATTGACTGCGGCTGTGGGCTTTCCTACATTGGTCAAACCAAAAGAAACGTATCAACCCGCGTAAAAGAACACATAGCTGATATTAAAAATAGAAGAGCTTCAAAGTCTGCAGTTTGTGAGCATTCCATGGACAAGCCCAACCACTACTTAAGGTTTGACTCTGTGAAAATTTTATCTAGAGAGTAGCATTACATTCCTAGAATGATCAGAGAAGCGATTGAAATTAAAAAACACCCTAATTTCAATAAAGAAAATGGTTGGAAACTATCACCGACATGGGACCCTATCCTGAAAGAAATATTAAATCTAATATCCAGCAAGCTGCACGACCTCAAACTCAAGATACTGTCAGCTCGTTTTGTGTCAATCCAGAACGCTACGCTCGAAGACTGAGAAACAGATGGAGATGATGATGTATAACTTTTTCAATCTATCAATCCGACGCTTGACACCTCAGTCGCTCGTGACCACGGGGTCTGTAAAGACACCGAAACGTCGAGTCAAAATTTAAAATGTAAATATACGCGATAAATCCGGTTAAAAAGTGTTTTACTTAATAGTAATAATCGTGAAAACTTAAGACAATATTAGATAATGATTAATTTAGGATAATAATGACTTTTTCAACATTTAATACGTTTCATACCCCTATACACTTTTAGTTATTAGCATCTATACATATAATAAAATGGTAGGAAAGTCAAAACTGTACATTGAATATTTTTTTAAAAGAATACTTGGGGTATGATCTACAATCGAAACAGAAACAAAAAATATAGTTTTTAGAATTTTTGTCTGTTTGTCTGTTTGTCTGTTTGTCTTTCCGGGATAAACTCAAAAAGTACTGCATGGATTTACTTCAAATTTGGCATGAAGATAGTTAAGAAGTCGGGTCAACATATAGGCTACATATTATCACGCTAGCAGTGTTATAATCGTAGGTGCGTTTGGTGCTGCATAGCGTTCACGCAGACGACGTCGCGGGCAGCAGCTAGTTAAGTATTAAAGTTTAAAATCATATTGAAACTTATCAGTTTTATATTTTCATTTATGTCTTTCGAAGTGCAAAAGGTTACGCGATCATTTATCGAGTAGATTGTAACAAGCCTGAGTCCAATTTCTAGTCGAGCGTCTGAAAAAACAAAACTTACAAGTTCTCTCGAATAAAAGCTATTACTAACATAGGCACGTGCGATACCTTAAACTCACGTAATTGTTTGATAACGTTGGTTTTTATACTACAGACCGTTCACTATAAGATGTCCCCTGCCTGCTGATGTTGGCAGCATTGTGGCAGCAGTGTTACCAATAATATGTGTCCATTTTAACCCCGTAATCTAACTTTGTTTATACCTACCACGAATAAATATATGTTTAATTTTCTGATTTGTAATAATAAACAACTATACGACTAGGAAGGTTTTGAATGATGACACAATTTATATTATACGAGGGCGAATCAAAAAGTTCTTAGAATGAATACAAAAAAAAAAAAATTTAAACAAGAATATTTTATTTTTCTACGTAATCTCCTTCTAATCTAATACACTTAGAATACCGCATCTCCAACTTTCTTATTCCTTCCGCAAAAAAAACATTTCCTCGACTATTAAAAAACTCCTCTGCGGCAGTCATAACCGCGTCATCATCGTCAAATTTAGTTCCACGAATATGCTCCTTTAATTTTGGAAATAAGTGAAAATCACTCGTGGCTAAGTTTGGTGGCTAAAATTTTTTTTATTGTTACAGATTCGGTCCTGCGATAAGCTTTCGTGACGGGTTGTCTCTTGGGACGCCCGGTCCGCAGCCTCTGACTCCAATTGGCTGTCGTTCAGATGATGAGATTAACCCAACTCGGGACAACTCAGCAAAGGGGGTGTTTAGCGGGTAACGCTGGGTTCGGTGAGTCCCGCACTGTTAGGGATTGGCTGGCGGGGTAGTCCCCCAAAGGTCCCCTCTTCGTGCATCAAGCATTCACCTCCTCTCCTTCTGTGGCTCCCTTAGGGGCGTCAAGTCGGTAGTTTAAGCTTTCTGTGGCGGAAAAAAAAAAAAAAAAAAAAAAAAAAAAAAAAACGTGAGGCGCGAGCGAGCGAGCGGCCCGCGGCAGATAAAGGGCAGCGAACTTGCTATTTCATAGACTATAAAAATTATGCAGAATGCCGAATTACTTAAAATTTATTTCAAGCTTTTTTGTATGGTGGTGATGATAGTTGTAAGTATGCGAGAATAAACAAGACGTTAAATATTCTTGTCAGTGATGCATCATAGTTTACGGTTTAGAAAATATATTCTCACGGATAGTGAAAATTAACGTGTTATCTGTTCGAGCGTGCGAATCTATTATTTCAGTAGAGTTGTAAATTGGTAAACCGCGTGATAAACGCACATTTTGCTGAAAAGGTAATTTTAAAAATATTCTGCACTTAAATACTACCGAAAAAAACATTCCCAAGACGTTGTTGTCGTCTAATTTAGTAGGCATAAAATTACACTTTGTAGTATCTCTTTTGGTTACTTATCGCTTTATTTAACGCCATCTGTTATCGAATAGATTCCATCAAAAGGTAACAGCCCTTTGTGCTCTTTCAATGTTAATAAATTTTGTTTTGTCGGTACCTCCCCATACTGGTATACAATACGTTATAATAGATTCTATAAATTGACTTAAACTAAATACTTAAAGCAGCTACACACGACCCTAAAATCACTGGCAATATCGGGACAGTGGTGGGGAGGACCCTAGATCGTATCATAAATCGTCTCGTGTGTAGGCAAATCCTACCCGATTTTTATCGTCCCTAAATCGTTCCGAGCGAGCTCACGATTTAGGGACAATTATCGTCTAGGGAGCGTTGTCAGTACGTGTGTAGCGAAATCAGGATTGATTTCTACGCAGTCTGCGCTTGAGTGCCGCGACGATACGACGACGTGCTTGCGGCTATAATTGTTTATTTCGCGCGAAAACATGGCGAAGGAGAAAGATCGAGAAGCGTGGATCAAAGCTATCGATCTATTCAACGATTTACCATATTTGTGGGATAAAAAACATAGAAATTGAGGAAGGTCGAACGGCAGAAAATGGAAGAAGTATTAGTACTGGAAGTAAATGAAGTTCGAGAAGGTGATACTGGAGAGTTTATGAAGTTTGAGAAGATGTTATTCGAGGAAGTAATTATGGTCATGGAATTAATGTATTTGAAGAAGTTGTTGATAATGGAGCGGCGTAATAATTCAAGAAGAAAGCACATTACTACAGAAAAGAAAAAAGGAGCTCTTCAAAACACACAAAATCCATTCTTAAAAAGTTTCTAAAATCATCTACTTCTAAATATCTCATCACGTTCATGTGGCTAAGTTCATGACGTTTCATCAACCAGTTTTTAACCCAGGTCTTCCTTTTTCGTCTCTGGTTAGGTGGCACCGTAGTAAGTGCCAAAACAATGCCTATTTTCTGCTGTTTTGTGAGTGTCGGCAGCATCTCGGAACAACGAGCAGTCTGTTGCACGGTCGGTTTCGTACTGACTGGCAGAGACGTGTGTAGAGTAGTAGCCGATTTCATCCCCACTACCGCTGTCCCGATATCGCCAGTGATTTTAGGGTCGTGTGTAGCCGCTTTTAGGAATTATTATTAACCAGAGATTGTGTTGGCACCCACATGTAAGTAATAGAATTAGAAAATTGACGTGGATATTTAGGACATTAAGGCATGTTGTACCAAAAACAGAGTTTAATCAAAAACGTCGTTACAATATTATCGGCGTTGTATAGTGAATTCAGATTGACTCTACAGTCCAAAATACAATAAAGTGACAAACGCTAGAATACCATACAAGTTACAAAACAAAAGACTTAATCGGGGGTTGTAAGAATACCCTTTAAAATAAAACAAAATGGATCAACCTGGGCAGAATGACATTGGCCAGTATCCATTATGTCATATGTTGTGGAGGTCTGTCAAATCCACCTATGTCAAAGTGAGACATATGACATTACAATAATAACAAGTTAGATCAAAATATTTACCTACTTATATGAGATTTTACCTGCCTACACTAAGTTCGCGGTGAACTTACCTACAAGAAGTTCGTTATCGTACAGAACTTATGATGATCTGATAGATAACCTCATCCCGCACTCGTAACTACATGCGAATCTCAGCCGTATAGCCAAAACAGCTATCACCCTCTCTCTGATGGAGATTCAATGGATGTGGCCTTGACCCCTCATGTATTTACTTTAAAAAAAAAAATCCCCAGACAATCACACCAACTACAAAAATCTTGAACGAGACATTGACTTTATAAGAAAATTTTCGTAGGGCTTCGGTAATATACTTATATGACTAGGGTCAAAGACCAAAAATCAAAATACGTGATACTTATACCTGCCGCCCCTTTATAAGGAAATTTTCTTATAAAAAAAAAAAATTTTTTTAGGGAAAAATAAAACACTTACAAACTAAAAGTTGAAATGAATACGACACCCTAACAATAATTAATCTCAAGAGTACAATATTAAGAGCCCATACTACTCCAGCTAGAATCTGAATTTCGCCCCCACCTCACCGCCCGGCCGTGAAGCACCCCGCAACGCGCGTCGGAGCTATCTTACTCACTCGCGTTTTGTTTTCTCCAACTCTGCCTTTTCCGTATCTTATTTCTTTCATTTCCCATTTTGAAATAAAACACACCACAAATTTATTTATGGAAAACACGATATTTACGTGATGTTGTAGCGGCGGCGGCAAGCGTGAAAGCGACACAGGTTCCTCGTACGAATGCCGGAGCGCAACTGAATCCTTGAGCGGGCGCAGGTCACCCATCGTGCCAAACACATTATTTTAGATTTAAGATTTATAATAAAAAAAAATATATATATATTTTAAAATCAGATCATATAGTACACGTATTGTCATACCTTGAAACTAAATACCAAGTTACATTAGTGTAGGTTAAGTACTAATTAAGTAATAAGGTTTCTTTGTTAATTTCAGAGGTAAGTTTGTGATTTTTTTCTATCGAGATTTTTTTCATTAATCGTGTTTTCAAAACATATGGTTCTTAGTTCATACTCTTAACTTTGCTATATGTTTTTTCTAAAATTATTAGTTCAGTACTCTGATAGATATTTGAGATCAAAATTTGGATTCGGAGCGTGTTTGAGGTAGTGTAGGCCCTTAATATAATAAAAATCTTAAAAATTATCAGCTTGGAGTTCTGAAGTTCTCCATCATTAGCCGTCAGATTTGCGATGCAGACGGTCTTGCACGATGAATCGCTCCAACCGGCAGTGGAACCGTCTCATCATCTTGCATGATGAAGCGCTCCCAATCATTACATGAAAAAAAATCATTAGTATTATCTTTCAAATATTTCATTAATAGTCCAACGAAATTGTAATCGTTGCATACAATCTAAATAAATGTAATGAGATAATATTCTACTTACTATAATACACATATAACATTTAAATTACTTTGACCTCAAAAGTAAAATCAACATTTGATACATTTATCGGAACACCCTTTATCATTCACATATTAAATTGAAATTCTAAAAATCTATATTCACTTATAAACTATCATTAATCAATAGATAAAATCACTTAGAATCATATTAAATTTTAAAAGATAAGTTTTAAATGATTTATATTTGCAAAATTACCTAAATCGAAATGGTTTCAATCTATTAACATGTACAATAAACCTGCAGCTACAATGTCTTGGTTATTTTGAATTCGTTTTACCAAATAATTGTCACGTCTTAGGTATATATCTACATACACGAAACAGCAGTGCGAGCACGGTTCTTCTATCACGATCGTGTTTACGCTTCCGAATTAAGCGATTATTGTCTATGATCGGTAGCACGGTTCTCCATCACGATCGTGATGTCGTGTATTTAAGTAAACAAAGGTCCGGTTTCATAAAAACATAATTTCAATGTTGCCATACGGTTTTTCAATTATCAATGATCACTGACCTCTATATTTACCACTGGACTGGCTGTTCCGTAAGTTTGACAGCTATTTTTTTGTGCCTATTTGAAGCGCCACTAGCGAGTAGCGAGTGTCCGCAGAACAAATTTTGACGTATATTGCAAGTGGCCGCCAGAGAAGTGCTAGCTTATTGTTAAGTGATTTTATATTTTTTAAATATTAATTCGAATTTTATGTTGTTATTGTTATAAGCATTATATAAAAGTTATCAAGAATGAGGACATGTGACATATGTGTAAGCGACTAGTTTTAGTACCACGGACACTCGTTACTGCTCGCTACGTCCGACAGCGCCAAAATGGCGATTATCAAACGGGCACAAAAGCACTTTGACAGCCGCCAGTCCAGTGGTAAATATAGAGGTCAGTGTCAATGATGGTTTTCAATCTAATTCACGAGTATCCTAGCAACAAAAAACTGAATTAGGGACTAAATTAAAAACTTAAATGTCATGTTGCCTCCATTGTTGTTGTTTGTTAATTTGGGAAATATGTAAACGGCTGGTTGGTTGCCAATTAACCAAAAGAAGAAGAAGAAGGGAATTATTTATTAAAAATGAATAATATCAAATAAATAATATGCGTAATATATGTGAAGATCCAATTTATACAGGAAGCGATAAATATACTGCAACTTGCTTTTCTTTCAAATGGGGAAAAGAATATTGACTTCGATCCACTTGTTCAAGAGAAAACATTAAAGCGCATAACTCGGTTCTTCCAACACAAGAAATATGTGATTTATAGTACTTCTTCTGCGATACGAATGTAATAGAAAGTTTCGTTTTTGAAGAAGACACCATTCAATAAAAATCCTACTCGGTATCAATAAGACTAGATGCTTATGCTTTAAACTAGATACTATACTTTCGAGGCATAATTACTGGATCGAGCCGATTGAAAAGGAGCAATGAATAATATAAATAAAGCAGCTTTATGTCTATAGTTTGAACATTTTATTTAAACTGTATTTTGTTTATATTAATAAAATCTGATACCCACTTTTATGAAGTTTTGTCATTACTGCAAATCCTATTTATTTGTTTTTGAAAAACTTAACTAAAATATGATGTATTGTATGGGTCAAAAGCCACTTCAAGGTTTTCGCAGATATACATACAGTATTATAAACAAAACAAGCATTGTTAAGTTTAGTAACCTTATAGTGTTAAAGCCTTATAAGGAGCAGTGAATATTTATGAAAATTAAATGTATCTGAAATACACTAGGTATGTTGTGTTTTTCTGAATGGAACGATAAAAGTAATACTGAACTAAGTGATATACATGTACAGTATTACTTTTCTGTAAGTAAGGTCTGGCCACTTTGAGGGGAATTTATTGTGATAAATTAAACGGGTACAAGGTTTTCAATTTTAATAGTTTTTTATTTTAATATTCTACAAGATATCTGAAATATAAAATACACCTATAAAAAAGCTTCTCAATGACTTAACTGCGAAAAACAACTTGAAATCATATAAAAAGGCATTGTCATTCACATTTCAACTTACTTAACATATTAATTTACTTTTAAATCTGTCTGACAATGCTATAAAACTCTATGCTAAAATCAAAACCTTCGACAATACAGACCGTTACATTTCAGTGAGGTAAAATCTTAATAAACAAATAATAACATTTATAAGGCAGGTTTGGTTGTATGGTTGAACATAAAAAACATGTTTACTATAAGTTTAGACCTGGGTCTCCATGAGTGTATTCTACAAATAAAAAACATTTTCGATTATAATCTATAATCTTTATTAATACGAGAGCATTGCATAGTTGTTCAATTATTAAGGTAATTTGAAATATGACACCTATAGTCATACAATAAGTTTAGTAAACAATACATGATAAAATACACAAGTATACATAAGACAAAATATAGCCTTAAGAGGTCTTAACTGATTGAAAATAAAATGAGATATTGATTTATATAACAGTATTATTATTTAAACATTAATTTATTTGGTTTCATACTGTCCGGAGTACATGATAGATTCTGTATGGTAGTAGTCTAGTTTACGGAGCATTGAATGGTTTTTGAAACCTTAATATTTGTAAAATACTCGAGCTATGCCAATGGGAACAATAAAAGTAAGACTGGAATGAGTGATATACAGTTGGGCACAATCTTTTAGTAAACAAGTTATGACATAGTACGGTCCTTGCACACCATATGAAACAAACCCTCTGAACTCAATATGCGATTGGTATGGGGATTGAGGTATGTTGTGTTTGTTATTCTGAATGGAACAATAAAATAATACTGAACTTAGCGATATACATGTTCAGTATTACTTTTCTGTAAGTAAGGTCTGGCCACTTTGAGGGGAATTTAGTGATAAATTAAATGGGTGCAAGATTTTCAATTTTAATAGTTTTTTTATTTTAATATTTTACAAGATATCTAAAAAATAAAATACACTTAGCTTCTCAATGACTGAACTGCGAAAAACAACTTGAAATCATATAAAAAGGCATTGTCATTCACATTTCAACTTACTTCACATATTAATTTACTTTTAAATCTGTCTGAAAATGCTATAAAACTCTATGCTAAAATTAAAACCTTCGACAATACAGACCGTTACATTTCAGTGAGGTAAAATCTTAGTAAACAATTTATAGGATTACTTCACACTTAAATAAACCTGGTCACTTTATAATTGAATGGTTAGTATTTGAAATTCCTGATGCAAGTAGGTTCCAAACAAATAATAACATTTATAAGGCAGGTTTGGGTGTATGGTTGAACATAAAACATGTTTACTATAAGTTTAGACCTGGGTCTCCATGAGTGTATTGTACAAATAAAAAACATTTTCAATAATAATCTATAATCTTTATTAATACGAGAGCATTGCATAGTTGTTCAATTATTAAGGTAATTTGAAATATGCTACCTAATAGTAATACAATAAGTTTAGTAAACAATACATGATAAAATACACAAGTATACATAAGACAAAACATAGCCTTAAGAGGTCTTAACTTATTGCTTTATATAATGGTATTATTATTTATACATTAATTTATTTGGTTTCATACTGTCCGGAGTACATGATAGATTCTGTATGGCAGTAGTCTAGTTTACGGAGCATTGAATGGTTTTTGAAACCTTAATATTTGTAAAATACTCTAGCTATGCAAATTGGAACAATAAAAGTAAGACTGGACTGAGTGATATACAGTTGGGCACAAACTTTTAGTAAACAAGTTATGACAAAGTACGGTCCTGGCACACAATATGAAACAGACCCTCTCAACTCAATATGTGATTGGTATGGGGATTGCAAATTAAAGCTTGCATATATGTTATATGATGTTTCCAAACCCAGCAAACTCTTTGGTTCACTTAAATTTAAAAGTTTGCTTATTGCGGCATAATGAAAACATGCAATGATCAAAGTATTTATTATTTTTTTCAAAATCGCAACATCACAAGTCCTAATTCACTTTGTATTAGCTTTAAAAGAATTATTGTGTACACTAAAATCACTGTTCTCACTTATTTCTCTCACATTTTAAACTTCATTCTTATCCTTGTAAGATATTATGTTTATTCCATTATGCTAGTTTCTTTATTTTCTTATTTATATTTGTAATAGGCATTTCTCTTAAGTTTTAAAGTTTCTCCTTATATCTGAAACAAAACATAACAAAATGATTAGGATTTGTATTATGTGTCATATACTTATTAAAGTGTATTGGTCAATTGTTAACTTTTTACTAAACCTTAATTTTTTTATAGTAGGTAACCTATAGATGATAAAATTTTATATGATTTAGGAATAGCATTGTGGAGTTTAACAGAGATTGTTTAACATAGCCTGCGATATAGCTACAGATATGGGAAATCTTTATAAATCAATCTTTCTGCATGTCCAGTAACTCTTGTTCATTCCTAGCTTTAGCTTCCAATATGTAATTTGAAGGCAGTGTCAATAAACTCAGAGATAAATAGTGGTTTGCAGGGTTCGTAAGGTAGCCTTGCCTAAAATAGTTCTCACACACGATTTTTAAGCAACAAAAAAATTTTCAATGTCCGTCGTTTTTCCCCAAATTAATAAACCACACCTTAGTATTGGTGCTGCAAAACTCTTCAAATGATATTAGTTAAAATACACGTAGGAACTTACCATTGTATGAACAGGCAATCCATTAGATCGTCTCCGCTGCAAATCTTGTTGTAAATTTAAAACAAGGACAGTGGCGATGTCTTCATTAATGCGAAATAGCTTATTATTTGGATTATTGGCGTCCCGTATCAATCTTCTGGATATCATTTGCATAGTAATATATCTCCGCCTCTCTTCTTCGGCAATTAATGCGAATCCAAAGTCCTTACAAAAGACATGGTCGGCAAGCTCAAAGGGATTGTTAGCGTCCCGTATTAATCTTCTGGACATCATTTGTGAATTAATGTATCTCCTCCTCTCTTCCTCGGCAATTAATACGAATCCAAAATCCATTATTTCACTAAAATATGAGCGCGAGTCAAATGGCGGCTTCACGATTTTTACTCTACAAACTTTTTGACAGTCGCCACCAGTCGTCTTCTATGAGTTCCATGCTACTGAATTACTGAATTCGGTTTACTCGGTAATTTCGTGATAGATTCGAGATACATTACCAATCGTGAGGAATCGTGTTGTCTATGCTACAGTTAACAGCTATCACGATAAATAACCGTCGTTTATGTCAAATACACGATCGTGAAAAGATCCGTGCTAGCACTGCTGACCTTTATATGGTCGACTAAGTTTATTACTTTTACCAGTCATTCGTTTTGGATTATGTAATAAAACAAATTGTCCTATTCGAAGTTTTACAATTGAAGCCTTCTTATCATAATTACGTTTTTGTATTAGACAAGTGTTAGGTTTCGTTATTTTTAATCTGTTATCAATCACTTCATGTTCATTTTATTTCAATCTGTTTAATGTCACATCACTAAACCCTTCTACTAGTTTTCGGAACTAGCGCTAGGCTCCCATTGGCTGAGTGTTTTGGCGGTCGATGATTGGCCCTCGGGCACCTGTTTTCGCTGGGCCAATCAGAGACTTCGCTCCGTCAGGACCGCGGCTCGGAAGCGTAGGAGAAGTCCGGAGCATTCATTCCGGCTCGAGGCATCATTGAAGAAAGTTGTAAAAGTTATCAAGTTCAATTATTTTTGTAAAACTATTTCCTAAGTAAAAGTCACTATAGTGTAATGCAGAATAAATATATTGTATTGTCAAGAATTGTTTAACTTGAGTATCCTGACTGCAGACCCTAAGAAGCGAAGAATAGTCGAGTGATCTTACACAAGCTTCCCTCAAATTTTCTCTAGCCTTATTAATTGCATTTATATATGCATTTCTTTTTCTATGCGCGCTTACATCTCTATCAGGGTTTAACCTCTCGTCGGACGGAATTTCGGGTTCTCTACCATAAATTCGTCATAGACCTAACTGTGACGAAGGGGCTTGGAGACCACCAGCCCGAGCAAGTAGTGATGGACGACCACGTCTTCTCCGACCACCAGCCGGTCCTGGTCACATTGGACGAAACGCCCACCCGGACGAACCCAGCATCTTCTCGACGGAGACTGGATTGGAGCATCTTCGCCGACTACATGGCGAACCAATGCCCGACCTTCCCCATCGAATCCCCCGCCGACGTGGACAAGCTCGCGGAGGAGTTTGCGCTGTGTGCCGAGCAAGCACTCGGCGCCGCCTCCGCTGGAGCTACGAGGAAGTGTCGGCCACCTCCGACTCCCGCACACATCCTGTCTCTGATCGAGAAGAAGAGGAAACTGCGCAGACGGTGGCAGCGAACCCGCTGCCCCGCCCTGAAGACCGAGTTGAACGCTCTGGCGGCAAGGGTTTCAGACGCGCTGGAAACAGCTGCGACGGAATCCTGGCTCGCCGCCATTGAGCGCGCCGGTTAAGACTGGCCAGGCATCCACCGCCTTTGCCGCCAGCTCTCCAGGAAGCCACCTCCGATCCGGCCCCTGCTGGCTAGTGACGGTACCCCCCGTTACAAAGCCGCGGACCGGGCGGAGATCTTTGCAGAACACCTGGAGACGCAGTTTCTACCGAATCCGTCCAATGACTCAAAATTCAAAATTTTTTCAAAATTCAAAAAATTCAAATTCAAAATTCAAAATTCATTTATTGCTTAGTAGGATGGTACATTAAGATGTTATGATATATAGAGGCTCCTAAACCTACGCTGTTTAACAGCATGCAATGTTTAATTAAATAGAACAACAAAAATACACATGTCCATGATTTTAGATCAAAAATTAAGAAGAAAAAAAAAATACAAATATTATGTCAACAGCTAATAATACATAAATTAATAATTAAATAATATCACTTTCCTTGTATTACATTTAAATGTCGGTTTAGTATTTATATGTCAATCACAATAAAATTACATCTATGTCGGAAATCAACCATTACATTCGATAACTAATACATTAATAATTAATTCAAATCAAGCACTAGGTACATTCATGAAAACATATAATTCAATACATTATAATTGCCTATTAATTGCATTTGAAATCATTTATTTTGTTATTTAGGAATTCATTTACAGTATAAAAACATTTAAGAAGAAGCGAATTCCGTAGTTTATGTTTGAATAGACTTAACGGCAAGGATTTTATTTGAGTCGGTAAATGATTAAATATCCTGACTGACATTGCATAACAGTTTTTATTGCATATTTCTGTTTTAATATTAGGCAGACATATCTTATTTGGGAATCTTGTATTATACCCAATATAATCTCTTTTTTTAGTGAACAGTTGAGGGTTACTTTTTACAAAAACACATGCTTCGTACAAGTATATGCTTGGAAGTGTCAATACATGTAGCTCTTGGAATAGGGGTCTACATGAGGTCCAAGAACTGACATTGCTTATTGCCCTCACACACTGTTTCTGTGCAATAAACGCCCGATTTAGTTTGACAGAATTACCCCAGAGAAGAATGCCATACCGCAGTATAGAGGCGACATATCCGTGGTATGCTTTAAGCGCAGTTTCTTTGGTTGTTATTTTTGCTAAACGCCATAATGCAAAGACAAATCTGTTAATTTTTGAACATATTTTATCTACATGAGACTTCCAGGAACAGTATTGATCCATCTCAATACCCAAGAACCTAGTAACGGTGGTCTCTTGGACTGGGTGATCATCACATTTTACATCTAAATTTAATTTGATGGCACCTTTATTAAAAAATTGCATAAATTTGGTCTTGTCTGCATTTATTTTTAAATTATTCATTTTAGTCCAATTAATTATATCAGATATTGTAGAATTAATTATATCATTAAAGTTGTCATGTTTATTTGGAATCACAATTGAGATGTCATCAGCGTACAGAGTCATATGGAAATTGGTCACATTTGGCAAGTCATTTATATAGAGAATGAAGAGTAGTGGCCCGAGCAAGCTACCCTGCGGGACTCCTACACTATTTTGTTTTACATCGGAAGATAAAATTTCTTGGTATGAGTGTGCGTCAAAACCTTTTAATTCTACATATTGACGGCGATTACTTAAATAGCTCTTTAACCACTGTAGAGCTGGACCACGAATTCCGTAAGCTTCGCATTTAGTCAGTAATAGTGGATGTGAAACATAATCGAAAGCATTACTCATATCAAAGAATACGGTTACAGTTTTAATCTTAAGATTGACATGTTTTACTATTTCATTTATAAGGTTAAATGCTGCTAACCCTGTAGACCTACCTCTTTGAAAACCGTATTGGTTGGGATTTAGGACATTAAACTTATTAATAAAGTTCATTATTCTAGTATGCATGCATTTTTCAAAAACTTTTGCAAATACAGAAATCAGTGCAATTGGCCTGTAATTTATAGGTTGCTCCCTATCACCTTTCTTATAAATCGGTACTATAACGGTTGATTTCAATCGGTCCGGGTATGTTCCTTGTTTTATCGATAAATTCACTATATGCGACAATACAGGAGCAATAGCTTTTCTACATATTTTTAATATTTTAGTTGACACTTTATCAAAACCTACTGATTCAGTGTCTTTTAATGATTTGATTACGTCTTCAATTTCATGTGCATTTGACGGGAATAAGAACATAGTTGCGTTATTAGTTTTAATTTTTTCTTTATAATGAATTTTCGGTTGTACCTCGTTTTTACCTATGTAAAAATCATTTAATGCATTACATATATCACGAGTATTTGTGCAAATCTTATTGTTTTTATTTATTATTTTATTTATAGTATTTTGAGATTTAGACATAGTTAGGTTACTCTTAATAATGTTCCAAGACGTTTTTGTAATGTTTTTAGTTTTATTTATTAGATTTATATTATAATTTTTGTTAGCAGTTATAATGCATTTTTTAAATATTTTATTATAGGTATTATATTTTATTTTATCGTCAAGAGTTTTTGATTTGTAATACTTAAATCTAAGCTTGCGTTTCGTTGCACAAGATATTTTTATTCCCTTAGATAACCATTTCATTTCTTTCGGTCCATGTGACTTTTTCACGAAATGTTCAGGAAAACATTGATCATAGAGAAACGTGAAAATATCATGAAACTCGTTAAAAGCTAAATTAACATCAGTCATAGAGTAAACATCATGCCAACACATTTCGTTTAAATATTTCATAAATTTGGAAACATTCTCAGAACTCATGTCCCGTTTTTTTATAAATACAGATTCAGGGGGTATTTCTTTATTCTTTATCAGAAACTTAAGTGTTTGAGCAGTGTCATGATCTGATAGAAATATGGGCAAAATGTTACCTATAGAGTCGTGGTTATTACTGATTATCTGATCAAGACACGCGTTACGCCGTGTGGCTTTAGTTATGTGTATTGCGTAGTTATAATTATGCATAATTCTTTTGTAATCGTTAACTAATTCTGAATCTTTAAGTAAATTTATATTGAAGTCACCTGTAATGATTACCTGTCTATTTGATTTTTTTCGTACCATTTCTAAAAGCTGCTCTAATTTCCGCAAAAAAATGTAAGGATTACTTTTTGGAATTCTGTAGATGCAAATAATAATACATTTATATTTAGGGATGTCAATACCACATGATTCAAAAACGTAATCACAACTAAGTTCGTCTAAAAAATTTAATTTTTGATATTCAATATAATCCCTGACAAAGACACAGGTACCTCCCCGGTTTTCTTTTTTCCTGGAGTACCAATCAGCCATTTTAAATCCCTTAAATTTAATATTAGCTTCATTTCCAGCTTTGATAAAAGTCTCGGAGAAACATAAAAAGTCAATGTACTCCGATTTTGTAATTTTTTCTAACTCTATTTCTATTATTTCTTTTTTACCTATTAGACCTGCTATATTCTGGTGAAAGAGTATTGTTTGATTACCCTTACTCAAGAAAAAAATTATTAATATTTGGGTCAGGGCTGAGAGGTCGATTTCGTGGTGAAGTTGGTTTTTTCTGGGTTGAGTCTTTAGAGCTAGTGTCAATTGGTGGTGAGTTACAGAACAATTGGACATTTTCGCGATTTAAAACTCTAAAATAATACGGTATGGTACCCTTCCTAGGTGCAATTTTTGAAATATTACATTTTTTTACAATTTTAATACCCCTTAAACGTTCGGCAATGTTTTTAAAATTTACAAATGTGTTTTCATAGTACGAAGTATCGAGAGCAAAATTAATTTTCGCACAAAGTTGGGATAAAAGTATATTATGTGACATAGTGTTACATACATGAGAACTTGGAGAACAGTCAATAAATGTTGAATTTTTAAATAGATTACATACCCTACGCATCTCGTTATTTAATTTAATTTCATTTAGGTAAGGATTGCTTCGAACACTTAACACAAAAACTATATTATTCTTAATTTTATCTAATGTAGCGTATAAATTTGCCACAACTTGCAAAGGGTTTTTATCATTTTCTCCTACACTTAGTATATAGATGTCCGATGCTTTATTCTCCTTGCAACTGTCCCTAAGAATTTCTTGAGTCAGAGCGTAAGGCTTAGTACTTGATATTATAGAATATTTTCCGTACGAGGTTTCTTTCCTAGACCGTAGTAGAGACACGGCTAAACCTTTGCATTGTTGTCCACCGAATATTTTCAAATTCCTATCAGTATTGTTTGTGCTGATCACCTTTGTACAGTCGTCCGGAGAAATTGGAAATAAGTTTTCATCGTTCTTAGTTCCTGGGTTATCGGTGTAAGTGGGTCGTTTTTGTTTGACTTCCGCAGTAGTATTACAGCATATATGCTTAAGTTTAGTGATGGTGATTTCTTTTTCCATCAATTTCTTTTGTAAAGCAGATATTTCCAATGCAAGATTTCCAATTTCATTTTCAGCTGATTCAAGTTTTTTTGTCAAGACATCGTTAATTTTTTTCAGTTCCTCTACGTCCTCGTTTTCACGTGTTGAAAGGTCAGGTAAGCTTCGTCGTGGTGTAGAGTTCGTCGATAAAATAGAAGTTTCTTCATTATTTTTTAATGAACTATTGTTGTGTGTATTTAAAAAACTTGAATTAAATATAGTTTTCTTAGAGTTTCTTATTGTGACAAAGTCATTTCTATTCATTGATAAATTAGAAGTAAGTGTAGTCATAGTTATAGGTATAGTTTTTGGAGTGCCTTTATTAACAGGAGTACTAGTTTTATTAATTTCCATATATATTTTTGGCTTTTTCAAGCAAAATCTGCATTTCCATCTTAGCTTCTTTTCTGCATTCATTAGGTAATACAGTTTTTCAGAAACAACAGCACAGTCCAAATCAAAAGTTTTATTACATAGGGAGCATTTTAAGTAATTGACATCAACTTCCTTGTAGCTCTTTTTACACTTAGCGCAGTTGAACATTTCCATTTTAGATGTCATCACAGAAAAATAAAAAATAAAAAACAGAAAATGTGAATGTCAACTTGGCTGGGTCTTGAATCCTCAACACTCCGACGCAGCGTCACCGTTCACGACGTGCGTCCCAGCCACTCGTCTATTCAGACAGATAGAATTGACAGCGAAATAGTGGACCTATTTTTTCAAATTGTGCAGTATGAATCAATGTCTTTGTGATTGAAGTCCAAAGTTCACTAACGCTTGTGGAGTCGAACCGTAAAATAGATGACAATTTCTTTGTTCTAAAATTTGTTCACTGATTCACTTCACAACATTTTATGTATATGGCACTTAGTTAAATGTATTTTTCAAGTAATTATAGTGTTTGTTTACAATATAACAATGTCTACAAGTTTTTATGAAACAAATTATTCACTGTTCATAAATGTCTTGTTTATGTTATAATTATTGCACAGAACACTTTGCAAACACTATCACATCATAGTTAAAGAAAGTTCTTTATGTAAGTAATGATTATTTACTTTTTGAATCACTTTAGCAATTATTACAAATATTTAAGTACGGAGCCGATGTAAACAGTACCGCGTAGCCGATGTAAAAAAAATGCAGCCAAGATCCAGCAGCACTTGGAGGAATACTTCAAGGCGCCGATGACTCCCGACGAAGATCCAGTTGTCTTCACCCCCGGTCAGGTCGCACGCATGATACGTCGACTTCCGCTGAGGAAGGCCCCAGGTCCCGATGGCATCCCGAACGAAGCCCTGCGTCACCTGCCCACGCGAGCAATCGCGACGCTGACGCGGCTGTTCAATGGGATCCTTCGCACAGGGCACTTTCCTCATGCCTGGAAGCTTGGCCGAGTCATCATGCTGCCGAAGCCGGGGAAGAACATTTTGAAGCCTGAGAGTTATCGGCCCATCACGCTGCTGTCGACCACTTCGAAGTTATTCGAGCGGCTGCTGCTCAGACACCTTATTCCGCATATCCAGCCACGCGAGGAACAGCACGGCTTCAGAGCCGAGCATTCCACAACGCACCAGCTCACTAGGGTACTGCACTTAGCAACCTCCGCTTATAATAAGCGTGAGCCCGCTGTCGCAGTATTCCTGGACATGGAGAAGGCGTTCGATCGCGTCTGGCACCCCGGCCTGCTGTACAAGCTGTCCACGTCGACTACTCCTCGTCGAGTAGTGCAGACTGTGGCCACCTTCCTTCGAGACCGGCGTTTTCAAGTGGCGGTAGAAGACGCCCTGTCTACAACGAAGACCGCACAAGCTGGAGTGCCCCAAGGAAGCTGCCTCTCACCCGTGTGCTACGCCAGGTACACGGACGACATCCCGGTCGCCGCTGGATCCACACTAGCGCTGTACGCTGACGACGCGGCGTTCATCACAACGTCGCTGAAACCCGTACATGCAGCAGTGAAGATGCAGCGGCAACTCGACCTGCTTCCCGCGTGGCTGAAAGACTGGAGGTTGACAGTCAATGTCACGAAGACACAGGCGATCGTCATCGGCCGCGGCATCCTAATGCCGCCCCAGCTGACCCTGATGGGGGAGACCATCGACTGGTCGACGAAGGTGAAGTACCTTGGCGTCACCATCGACCGGCGTCTCACGATGGGCCCCCACATCAGTAACGTCGCCAACCAGGTGCGCTCTGCGCGCCACCTCCTGCGCCCAGTACTGCAGTCCAAAATGCCGCTACGCGCCAAGTTGGGCGTCTACAAGGCCTACCTCCGCAGCCGTCTGACGTACGCCGCTCCGGCGTGGTACGCGCTGACAGCAGAGACGGCTAGGCGCACCCTACGCGCCCAGCAAGCTCTCGCGCTGCGGACGATTGTAGCCGCCCCACGGTACGTGCGGAATTCCGTCATCTCAAGGGACCTGCGCATGGAGTCGGTTGACGACTTCGTCGGCCGCCTGACTGCCAACCTCTTCCGGCGCGCGAGTACGTCGAGCTTCCGCCATTTGCGGACTCTAGCTCCGTACCACGCGCGCCCCCCGGACCAGAAACCGTTTCCGCGGGAACTCATCCCCGCGGAAACCAACCCAGGACTAGACACCGCGCCGCCGGCTGGAGGATCGCTCACGGATGGGAGCTTGAACCTCGCCGGCCCCGCGCCCCCCTGAACAGACTCTGCGCCATCCAGATGGCGCCCCCGAATCACGACGTGGTGGCCAGCTAGAGAGTCGCCCGCCCACCGCGGGCTTGACACTCGCTGCCCCCCCCCCCCTGATTGACAACCCGTGCGCGCCGGCTGAGCGATCACTTGCTCGCCAGGCACTCCGCACGGCCCCGGATGAGACACCGCTGCGGCCGCAGGCTAGAGGATCGCTCGCTAGAACTTCTAACGGGCTTGAACCTCGCCAGCGTGCTGCGGCATGACCAATGGGCCCAGGACACCAATGTCCGCCCCAACGCCCCTCCTGTCTTTACAGGAGGCGAATGCAACCGCAGAAAGAGGCCAATGCCTCGAACTGCCCCCACCGTCCCCTCTAGGGGGGAAGAGTGAAGATCCGAGTATTGAAGAAAGTTGTAAAAGTTATCAAGTTCAATTATTTTTGTAAAACTATTTCCTAAGTAAAAGTCACTATAGTGTAATGCAGAATAAATATATTGTATTGTCAAGAATTGTTTAACTTGAGTATCCTGACTGCAGACCCTAAGAAGCGAAGAATAGTCGAGTGATCTTACAGTTCAGAAGCGGGTAAAACAACCAAAATGTAAGTACATGCTCAAACCAGTTATTTTTTTCAAAATGGCGATAATATTTGTTTAGTTTACTGATGGGTATTTTCCAGGGTTCAGACACAACCCTTGCCCGCCTGCGATCCAACTGTGACCGCATATTTGCAATTCTATATCTTAACTGTTTGAAATAAGGTTTTATTTTGAATAGGTTATTCTGATATTCGGGATGAAGCCTTTAAACTTTGTAAACGTATAGCGGATGATTCTGCTATAAGGTTGGCACCCGGAAGTCGTGCTAGAATCGCAATGTGTATCAAAAGGCCTATAAAGACATTTGACAGTAAAAAAACAGTTTTGTCTAGTCTATTAGATATTTGAAATTGTCAAAATGAGACGATGACAATTTGTCAATTGATGTCTAAATGAATTTAATTATAAATAAATTATTTTAAAAATAAATTGTTTTAAAAATAACTAAATTTTAGCTGGTTGCCATTAAACCAAAAGAAGAAGAACTAAAATTTTTCAATTCATCAATAAAGATGTAAGAACCCATGCAAGAAGATTGTTTTTAGTTACAGGTAATTTTTATGTACTAAGTACCATCGCGAACCTTTCCGCAGGTCGTAGACGATATATTTTTGCCTGGAACACATCGATCATCATCGAAGCGATCATTTTTCGTGACAAATTGTATGCGAAGGGGAGGCTAGCCAGGTGAACTCAGAACTGGTCCTTCAGAGGTGGAAATTATACTGATCCAAACCTACACAGCTAGTTCATCAAATCTACGTTAAACGTCTTTAGAATAGGAAAAACTAACTAATTTAATGTATGGTGAGTATTTTTTTTAAGTTAAACTGAAACATCAACCGTAGTATCAAAGTGAACCTTCATTATTATCAAAGTAAGCTTCTGTTATGGAGACTATACAGCGGAAGTAAGGTGGGTATCCACTAAGATTTAAGAAAAGTTCGTTTCCTAAACTGTCCCGGCTGGGACTCGAACCCAGGAACTCTCAGGCCACAGAAGAAAACTGCGGAACAGAGTCTTTAAGTTTAAAATTTTGGTAGTAGGTATTCATTTTATTATAAATCTTAGTAATTTCTCTCACTAATTTTCAACCAACTTCTAAAAGGAGAATGTTCTTAATTCGTGTGTTTGTTTTTTTTAGTGTCTTTGTAACATGATTTTTTGGACAATAATTGTGAATCGATATTAAATATTCTGTTACAGGATACTTCAGCGGTGGTCCCATATAAATTTCATCGAAATCGATTGAGTACGTCATGAAAAAAATATTTTTTTGAAAGACATATGTTGGTATAGTTACGGAGAACATTTACCTTGCCAAAGCTTTGACGTGAAGTTGGTTTTTTGATGCTCTGCATTCGTTGATTATTATATGTATAATCACAATAAAATTTACAGCTACATTGAAAATAACTGATATCATGAATCGTGTTCCTAGGACCGAGATATCTCATGGATTTTGGAGATGCGAAATCTGTAAAGTTCAAAAGAAGCCTGGCTCTGGTGTATTATAACCCACGTTTCCAGCGGATGCTAAGTGGTATGTAAATAAGGCTATTTCATTATCATAAAGATATTTTGACCAGTGACAAAATTAAACATACAAAATTAACTTCTCTTCTAGACGCTATATTCATAATTTTGTTCCTATTTAGGTATGAGTAATATGAGCTCTTTATTGGTGATTGACACCGCGTTTGACCTCATCTCACCTGATGGAAAATGAAGATGATTTTAAAGATGAAAGCACACGGGTTTGATAGGACCTAGCACTTCATAAAATATTTCCGGAACACATCACCGAAGGAGCGATGATATTTAGCGGCAGAAGAGTGGTCGCTAGCCAGAAACGCCTTTTACGACACCCTTTCAAGACAAATTCTATTAACATCTCAAATTATATTATCAAATGTGTGGGAAGAGTTGTGTGGAGTTATTAAAACACAGTTTATGTAGGTATTTATCTAATTCTTAGATGATAGCTGTTAAGTAATCTATTATATCTGTTCATGTTTTATTTTATGTTACGGAAGAGTGGTGTCTCCCAACAAAAACATTCAGTATTTAAAGGGGTTCACTTGTCACTTATTTTATATGGATTTTAGTAAAAAGTAAATAAAAACATTTTTCATTTTTTTCATTTCAATCTTCTCAAGGGTATATGTTTTCTTTTGAAGTGAAACACTCAAATGAACTTTTTTAATGATTTAACAATAAGAATATTTATTTCTGATTGCAGTTGCCTTAGTGAATAAAAGCAATTCGTGAGGAAGATCTATGTTTATAAGAAGCATATTACAGTGGAGCAACTACATAAAATGATTGCATTTGGAAACAATTTTTCGGAAAAAACAACAACGCCCCACAGCCTTTCAACATAAGCCACATTTTCGTCGGGAAAGCAATCAGCCACAAATCCTGCCCACAAATTATTTATTTTGTAGGTTTAAAAATAAAAAAGCTAGTAGTCATTTTCAAATCGTGTATAAAGCTAGTAGTCATTTTCAAATCTCCAGAAACCGAGGATTTAGGTTAGCTGGCAAGCCAAAGCATTTTGAATAATGATTTTTTTATACCTACACCAAATTAAAATCGTCAAATGCATTGTCATGTCATTCGTTGGTCAATTTGTAAGCTTTTAAAATAAAGCGCCTAAAAGTATTAATTATTTAAGCTTAGTTAAAAGATAGTCTAAAACAAATGTTATGTAAAAATGGTTTCTATGAAATGTCTGGGCCATTTTGTGACTATAAGCTGTTATTTTTATTTTAAAGATGATTGTTGTTTCGAGCCATTTCTTCTGAACAGATCGTTTTTTCAATAATTGGTGGTAGATTCATTTCACTTTGAAAAAAATATTACTTATTGCACGTGTCTGTTGAAATAAATACGAAAAAAATCTTTAATTTTCGCATTGCCAAAGTATTGGTTGAAAAATACTTTGTTTAACCCTATATAAATAACAGCAATACGTAACAGTTTGACTAGTCTTTATGAATCTTCAATATCTTTTTTCTTTAAATATTGTATATTGTTGTTATAAATATTATGCATTTACTTTTTGTTAAAGTATAGTACACAATAACTCTAACTAGGTTACTGTAATATTTTTTTATAATTTTTACCGCAAGAATAATGAATATGAATTAAACAAGGTGGATAATATAACAACATATTTAATTACAATAATGCTTTTAAAATAACTTATTGCTGTAATTAATAATTTAGGAATGTCAAAATTTTTTCATCGCATCACTTTTCTTATCAATAAAAGATTGTTTCTTAAATAGGTGTAAGTAAAAATACCATGTGCTTCAATAAAATGTTTATAATTATTGTTTTTTTTTTGTGTAGTTCTTTTATCTATTTTTCCCTGTACCTGCTATTTATCGAATCTTTTATCGACCGTGAACATCACTAACTATCGATAATGAACACCACATCCCTAGTATTTTCCTAAAGTTGGCCATACTTTTTTATTAAAATATTGGCAGTAGAATTGGTAGCCTCCTGTTCTTAGCTCATTCATTCGTTCAGTGGGGTCTCTTAGAACGTAGTGATTGTATGCTTTTTGGGTATTTTCCATCACACTGCTCTTGTTATTAGAGCACTGTGCCAGGGTGATCGAAATGTAATTATTATCGTTCATTTTTAAGACTACCTTCTTTTACAATTGTTTGAAAGAATGAACGTTTTCTTGGAATTTCGATGGCAAAAACAAGTTTTAGTATTCATTTAATTTTAGTAACTTAGTCCGTCGGCGTGATTGTATTTTAAAGACTACCTACTTACATAATAGTGAATGTTACTTAGAAGTCAATAGTTAGAAAGAATGAATGTGATATTATAAATTCTTAAAGAAAATAAGTTTTATTGTCTTAATTTTGCATTAATTTTATTAATAAAATTTAGTGCATTACTTTCCAAGTAATATCGCGTAGGTAATTCTATTTTTATTTGGCTGAAAGTATGTAATCAATCATCCATTACTTATAGAGAATATATTTGAATTTACTTATATATGAAATTACGTATCATTTTGACGGTAATTACGCACTGAACACATAAAATTATTTATCAGTTATAGTATAGATTTTTAGCAGACTTCTAAAAGGAGGAAGTATTCAATTCGTGTCTATATTTCATATACTTAAAGAATTTCAATATTTCTAATATATTTCTCGAGTATATTTATGCTTAATAATGCAAGATATCAAGTAAATAATTTAGAGCTAGATAGTGTTCATGTGATGTGATAAATTCCTTGTTTTTGAATATAGTAAATATATTGATTAATATATTAGTATGCTTATTAAGTATTAATAATAAATATTATAAATACAAACTATAGGTAATGAATAAATAATGAGTATATGTAATTGTGTATATGTATGTAGATACTTTTATATAAATGTAATATTCTATGGTTATTTATGATCAAATTCTCCATTTATCAGGTCTCCTGGAAGATATTTCTAAAGAAATTAACTGTATATGTGTACAATTAATTCTTTTTCTGAGTCTCTATAATGTTTATACACATAAGTGTGTACATTAATATAAAAAAGGGGATCTCACTGTAAACACCTTGAAATGATTTACAGCAAAACCTATACCTTTACTAGGTTCTAATGTATTCGTTTTATGCGAGATTTACAGAGCATGTCGCACACACCTGACGGACGGAGGCTTTCGACTCCGAGCCGTAGACAAGACTCCTCGGCTATGCGGAACCGGAGCAGCCGTGTACGCAGTCGAAGCCCCAGCCATCGTCGTTCAGATACGGACGTCGGGCTAGAACGTCAGCGGCTTCAAATGTTGGAGGCAGAAGTAAGGCGGGAACGGGAACGCGTTCGGGTCGCCGAAGACCAGCGCAACGAGAGCCGAGGCAGCCGTCATCGCAGCACCTCGTCGGCGCAGCAGCGTCGGGTTGACGTGCAACGGCCTGAGCGACGAGACCAGCGCAACGAGAGCCGAGGCAGCCGTCATCGCAGCACCTCGTCGGCGCAGCAGCGTCGGGTTGACGTGCAACGGCCTGAGCGACGAGACCAGCGCAACGAGAGCCGAGGCAGCCGTCATCGCAGCACCTCGTCGGCGCAGCGGCGTCAGGATGACGTGCAACGGCCTGAGCGACGAGACCAGCGCAACGAGAGCCGAGGCAGCCGTCATCGCAGCACCTCGTCGGCGCAGCGGCGTCGGGATGACGTGCAACGGCCTGAGCGACGAGACCAGCGCAACGAGAGCCGAGGCAGCCGTCATCGCAGCACCTCGTCGGCGCAGCGGCGTCGGGATGACGTGCAACGGCCTGAGCGACGAGACCAGCGCTCGCCGTCGCAGTGTAGCCACGAACCACGAACTGAAAGGTCACGTAGCCCGTCTATATCTAAGAGATATTTAGTTAATATTTTAAAAAACTTTAAGGATAGTTTGGAATTACCGTCTGTACATCAGAGCGTACCGCCTTCAGTGCCGAGACTTGATTACAATAATATTCTGCCTAACTTTGACCCCGCTACTAAAAGCCAGCGGATGGATATGTGGTTAAAGAAGGTGAACGAGTGCGCTTTGGTGTACGGATGGGACGAACGAACCACTACTCACTTTGCTATGCAAAGATTACAAGGTCTGGCCAAGACGTGGTATGAAAGTTTGAATACCATCTTGTTTACTTGGCCAGAGTGGCAAGAAAAGTTACTAAGCGCATTTCCGTGCGAACACAACTATGGTCAGACCTTGGAAAACATGATAAAAAGAAAAAGTATTTATAGTGAATCTATAGAAGTTTATTTTTATGAGAAGCTTAGTCTTATAAATCAGTGTGAAATTGTAGGCACCCGTGCCGTAGAATGTATTATACACGGGATTACAGACAAAACACTTAAATCGGGAGCTCTGGCACTTCGTTGCACACATCCTGATCAATTGCTCAAATATTTAATTAGTAATGTGAATTACAACCTTCCCAATACTGACCGTTTTCAGACTAGGGGTAGGGCTTTTGGAAATAACCATGCAGGTGGCTCTAAGTCCTCAGTCAAACCTAGTTACTCCACTGGTTGTTTTAATTGTAAAGAAAAGGGACATAGTTTTTTGCACTGCACTAAGCCGTTAATAAAATGCACGTATTGCAACAAGGTTGGACACACAGCGGAGAAGTGTTTTAATAAAATCGAGAACAAAGCCACAAATGCTAATGCTGCAGTGCAGAAAACTATGAGGATCGATTTCATTAATGACACAAATGAGTGCTTGAGAACCACGAGTCCTGGTTCAAAATTTATAAAAGAAGTGATGGTCAACGATTTAAAATTCCAGGCGTTCATAGATTTTGGCAGCGACGTCACACTAATTAGAGAGTCTACAGTTAAGGAGTTGGGTGTAACACATGACAATACCCCAACATTCATGAAAGGATTCGGGAATAATGTAGTTCAATCGCTGGGTAATTTGACTCTGACCATGATCGTTGATGGGGTAGAAGCTAGTGTTCTTTGCAAGGTAGTTAGTGACCACTTGTTAGAGGTACCTGTGCTCTTGGGACAGACATTCACGGAGCAGTCGCATATACTTGTATATAAGGATAAAAATTGTTTGAATTTCTTTAATATTGAGAGTGAACTACCTTGTAATGAGCTTACCGATGATACTTTGTTGAAATTCTCTCCGACAAGCGATATGTACATTTATGGTACAGTGACAGTTAAGGTTACAACTATACCAGCATTTGATGGTTATGTTTTACTGAAAGATCAGGTTTCAGGGCGGCCTAATGAGCAGTATTTCATTGTTGGGGGCCTTTATCGTTCAGTTAAGGGGTGTATTTGTGTGTTGGTCATACCATGTTTAAATTTTTGTCGAATTTCGTCTAAGTTTGTGTTTTTGCGTGCTGAACGAGTTGACGTTGTAAAGAGGGTTTCTGATGCAGTACACAGGGAATCAAGAAGCATCCATAGAATCGATTAAAGTCAGGTGCATGTCGGTGATAATGTTTCCGAAGAAGATAGGCAAGCTCTATTAGTCATGCTTAGGAAATATGAGCATTGTTTTGCAACCTCATTGAATAATCTGGGGTGCACAAAGGTCACAGAAATGAACATAGAGCTTAATTGTGGGAAGCCTGTCGTTTATCGTCCATACAGGTTATCGCATCATGAGCGGGAGAAAGTGCGGACCATGGTCGATAAAATGTTAGATGCCGGCGTTATCAGGGAGTCCGTTTCTGATTACGCTAGCCCTATTTTACTAGTGCGAAAGAAGGATGGTTCATCTAGGTTATGTGTCGATTATCGTATGCTGAACTCCGTGACTGTTAAGGAGAGGTACCCAATGCCCATTATCGAGGATGAGATAGCTCGTCTTGCTGGGCAGTCATGTTTCATCATCCTCGACCTTGCTTCTGGTTATTATCAAGTGCCAATTTCGGAGAAGAGCAGACATCTGACATCCTTTGTTACGCCGGACGGCCAATACGAATTCAACCGTATGCCGTTTGGCCTAGCAAATGCTCCGGCCGTATTTCAGCGTATGATGAATACAATTTTAGGTTCTGCTCGGTTTAGTAAGGCTACAGCGTATATTGATGACGTTCTAATCTTTGGAAGAGACCCTACACAATGCTTAGAACGTCTTGATGAAATATTGCAAATGTTGGAAAGAGCCAACCTTACTTTGAATTTGTCGAAGTGCCAGTTTTTACAGGACAATGTGGACTACTTGGGCTACGAGATTAGTGCAAATGGCATTAGACCAGGCGAAAAGAAGATACGTAGCGTGATCGATTTTCCACGACCAGTAAACGTACATAATGTCAGGCAATTTTTAGGCCTTTCGAGCTATTTTCGTAAGTTCATTGAGAATTTTGCACAGATTTCATTTCCCTTAAGTAAGTTGCTAAAAAAAGATGTAACTTGGGAATGGAATGATGAGCAAGATAGGGCATTCGAGGCGCTAAAGAACATTTTAAGTAAAAGGCCAGTGTTAGCTATATATGATCCTTCCGCTGAATTAGAATTGCACACTGATGCGAGCAGATTGGGAATCGGAGGAATTCTTTTACAGCGATCGCAAGCTTGTGAAGGCCTACATCCAGTAGCGTATTATAGCCGACAGACGTCGCCCGAAGAGAAAAACTTCCATTCTTACGAGTTAGAAACGCTTGCGGTGGTTTGTTCTCTCCGTAAGTTTAGGGTTTATCTCCTAGGGAGAGAGTTTAAAATAGTCACTGATTGCAGCGCTTTGCGCTCAACGTTCTCAAAGCGGGATTTAATACCAAGGATAGCGCGGTGGTGGCTGACATTGCAAGAATTTGATTGCAGCGTCGAATACAGGCCTGGAGTTAAGATGAGTCACGTCGATGCGTTATCTCGGAACCCGGTCGAACCTTCCGAAGTTATCGATGATCAGTTTTTTCCATCGATAATGACTATCAGCAGTGAGGATTGGCTGCAAACACTTCAACTTGGAGATTCAGAATTACGTAGAATAATAGATATCTTAGAAAGTGGACTAGATGAAAAGGGCCTTCAGTACATAAAACAAAATTATATTATTTTATTTATTTTAACACACTTTATTGTACACCAATTAAAAAACAATTAAAAACAAAGAAATACAAAAGAAATGTACAAAGGGAGGCCTTATAGCTAATAAGCTATTTCTTCCAGACAACCTTTGGGTGAGAAGTTGGATTCCAAGTTATAGGGTGTCTTGGCATACATGTACTACATTAAAATTAAAACAATTAGGTATATACATAAATATAAAGCAGTTACATACGAATAATACACAACAATATGATTAAATACACATACTTTAAATATACTATTAAATACACACTTATGAAATTAGTCTAAACTATTCATTTAGTGCATGTTACATTACAAATTATAGATGGAACATTTTTAAGATAGGTATACAACGTGTAACAAAATGGAGAGATAAAACTTAAAGGTTAGCTTCTATACCATACGTAGAATATACAGTGAAAGAATAAGCATGATCAGTGCTGGTATAGACTTTCATAGAAATTTATTTAAGTATTTTACCACAAAAAAATTTGACAACCCTAGTCAACCTAATAAGCTAAAACAATGGCTTGGACCGCCCCGGCTGAATAGCGAGAGATACGCCCCGCCCACCGCGAGTAGCGCGGCTACCAGCCGGACAAGATAAATATTACCGAATGTCTGTACATCAGCAGTGCGATCACAGAACTTTATCGAATCGTATATTAACGAATGTTTACGAATGCTCGTATAGTATGGAGTCGGTTGCAAGTTTTGAGTAACATTGTAATTTTTTATTTTACAGATATTTATGAGTACAATATGTTTACAAACATTCAAAATTAACAAGGCACACATTTATTTAAGCTGGCCGTGCGGCAATGGATAGATTTCAATTTTTTCTTAAAAACCGTCTCCATACCTACTATACGAACATTCGTTAACAAACGATTCGATAAAGTTCTGTGATCGCACTGCTGGTTAGCTAACATGAGCATGTTAACAATTACTTGATTAGATACCATGATTAAGCCCACAGAACTGAGTCTGCCATATTCTAAGAAAATATCCATATAAAGGACCGATTTTTCGTCGCATGCTAGCCCAGCAGCTGATTGTAACTTACCTATCGCTTAGAACATAGAATGACACAATTTTTATCACAGTAGCTAATGAAAACAAATAAAACAACATGTTAGTATAACTTTCAATTAACTATTTATTAATAATAAATCCTGGAAGATATCGCCTTAAGCGATAAGGCCGCCCAAATTGTCATTGACTTATTATTTCTAGATAAATGATAATAAAGAGCGTTTATTATAATTATGACAAGTTAAATTTGTAACATCTGACAAACTCTTATGGTAAGACACTAATCGCACTTATTTCAATCGACATATTCCGTTCACTTTGAGTAAAAACTCTCACAACTGGACCTACGGTTTCCCATACACTTGGCCCGAATTACAAAAACGGCTCAAAATGTCTGCCTTCTTTTTCAATACACCGGGCCGTCCTCCGTAATAATGATGCCCTGGTGTTTTGCAACATCGCTGGAGTTATTGAAGCACATGCGATATTTATCCTTTCCACCATTTCTTCGCGAGTATTGCACTCTTTTGCATACACAAAACTTTTATAACCATATGATTGACCTCCAAAAGAGCGCCGACTCGTCGAGTGCTGCTCCTCGGATCCTCCTCCAAGTGATCTATGACTTGCTCTTCTAAGTTCTCGGAATGCGCGGGTGGTCGCCCCACGCTGGGTTCCGCGTGAAAAGAACCGGTACGCTGCAGCCGCAGACACATGCTTCGAAACACGCCATAGCCGGGTAAGTGGCGCTGTTCAGCTGCCGGCCTGCCCTCCACAAACCGCTGCCTGTAAAGCCGTCGAGCTTCACTGATGCTGTGGTTCCTAGCGGCTCCAACACACAGTATCATATCGTAATATTCGTTATTCGAATACACATGTCGTCGTGTATTACCTCCAATACTTTCAAGTCGAGACATTTTAAGAAAACTTCGAAAAAAATAGCGATAGCAACTAACGTACACACTTGAAGACGGACACAAAATCACTGAAAACATGTCTAATTTCATATCTTTAGTTCGCCGCTCGCGACTCTCTGCGATTACCGAGCCATTCTATCTATTAAAATTTGAGCTTTAACTAAACGCATTAGGGTTCAATTTGATACACATGAAAAAGTGTACTTACTTTAAAAAACATAAGAAGTTGAGCTTTAACCCATTTAGACCTACCGTACCGTATATGGTACGGTACATAGCTTTGTAAAAGTATTGTGACGTACATGTGGGTACTATAATATTTTTTTCAATCATTATTATGAGCTTAGAGTGTCAATATTATTTATGTAAGTTATATTACAAAGAGGTTGTGCGCAAGTACTTAATGTAATTTCAATAATTACATTAATGTAATGTCAATAATGTAAGTAGGACTTTTTTTATTATGAAATAAACAAATTTTTACATTCTTTAAAAAGTTTGGAGTATAATATATGATATTACCACAAATTAGTTTGCCGAAGATTATCATTGTTAGAGATTTTCAATCCACAATTAGGTGTAACGTATATGGTACAGTTGGTTTATCTGTTGGAAAAATATCACGTTAGCTATAATCATTAATTTTTTTATTGTCTTAGGCCATTGCCGCTTCAAGTTATTGCTACGATTCCCAAGGAAGATTCTTCTTACCGCCAGGTGCAAGGTCTTGAATGTTTTTTATATCTACCTGACATAACTAATGACGAACACACGAATGAAGATTTTTATGAAATTCATAAATAATTTGCTACAGGGTTTACTTCGAGCCCCAGCGGAAATTGCTACTTTGGTCGAGACAAAAGAACCCAGTCCATCTCAGGAACCGTTGCAAAAATACGTCAAAAAATATAATTGCAGAAAGAGAGCCTTAGAACCTAGATCTAACAGGTAACCTATGTATCAAGTTCCTATTGAAAGAAATCCTCTAAAATGGTACATGCCCTTCAATAAGGAAACAAAAGCAAAGGGAGAATTTTTCGATTTTGGCTTATTTAATGTTGTTATTATTGTGGCAAGTGGCGTGATAATAGCATCGTGTTACCGAACCAGCGCTCGTGGAAAAAATGGTGTATATCTCTGACGCTGCACTGTGCTGATATGTTTGTGCAAAATGCTTGGTTTTACATACATAATAGCAGAGGAATTGCTGAGTTTTTGACATCGTATTGACTATTCAATAATTAAAAATAAGAAATAGCGTGAAAAATTAAGTCCTAGTCGACCATCGTCACTCATTACATCAGATTCTCGATATGATGAAAAGGCAAAGAACACTATGTTACTAAGCAAGAAAAGGGAACCAGGTGTGGAAAATGTCACAAACAATGTTTTACAAGATGTACCAAGTGCAATATTAGGGTAGATTGTTTTATTAATATCACAAAAATGTTAATATATCTCTTTAGTGATAATCTAGTATTTTTGCATACCTAAAGTCCTACTGTACCATCTATGGTACGCCCCCTCCTTGCTCCCCCTCTCAGCGGATATTTTTTAAATATTTTTTTCAGACCTAATAGGTGCCCCTTAGTAAGATTTTGTTGAAAAAAAAACACATCTTTTATAAAAAAAAATAAGTATCGGTCTAAATGGGTTAATGAAATATTCGAAAATCGCTTGCATTCTTAGTTCATGAACAAGTGCAGTAGTGAAAAAGAACTTGAGCTTTAAGCGAATGAGTTAGGGTTGATTTTTGGTAAACATGAACGCAAATAATTTAGTTGAGTTACAATTTGTTCATAATAAATATTGTGCGAAACCAATTTGGAACTCGGAAGCGGCGGTAAAGCTCAAAGGGCACCGCGCCTTTCGGAACGGTGACGACACGCGCCGCGAGACACCGACAAAGGGAAGCGATTGAAGTTTAATATAACCCGTGCATAGCTCTTATGTCAAACAAATAAGGTGTATTATCGTTCAATGATTAATATAATATACCATATTAATCATTTGATTTTTCATGAAAGAAGTACCGCGATTTGAGCAATATTTGCTAGACCTTATTTGTTTGACATAAAAGCTATGCACGGCTTATCTTTTGTGAATTTAGTTGCTAATTTTATTAATTTAATGCTTTGGTTATTGTTGTTTGTAGTATGTATTGATAGTTGTAAGTATGTGAGACTACGAGAAGTACAAGAAGCTTTGAGTATTGTATCAATCATTTCATATTTTCTAGTTTTGGGGTTACAAAATCATAGGTACCTACTTACCGAAAACGTTTCTTATTATAAGTCTTAGAGCTGAAGGCTGATGAATCGGGCCTTAGAAAGTTTGAATGTAAGAGAGATATGATATTTCTTCGTTTCTTATTGTTATTTTTGGTAAGTTTGATTATCTGTTTAAATTTCTTTTCAGTAGGTATAAGTTGCGATTTGACACCGTGCGAAAGAATGTCTATTCGTAGTTATGATAGATTTGTAATAATTTCATGTTAGTTTTCTTGGAATAGTGTACCAATTTCTAAAGAAATGTGATAGTTTTTTGAATGACAAGTTTGATATCATGATTTATTGAGAGGAAATGAATGTTTTGTTTTACGTTTGCGATGATTACTTATGTTTAAATTTATGATTTAAGTCGTAATTGTATTTCGATCATGTAGGTATGTTGTCGAGTATTAGAAATAGTAGGTAGGTACTTATAGTTTTTATTAGGAACCGTTTTGCCTTGAATACTGTTATGTATTCAAGGAAAAACGGTTCTTCATCGCCTATTAGCGCAAACGGTACCTATGCAGGTATTCAGAAGTTTATGTTGTAGGAAGTTTTAAGTACGTATGAAGATATTTCAAAATCATGAGTTGGATTATCTTAACTTACTAATATTATTAATGTCGAAAGTTTGGATGGATTTTGGATGTTTGTTCCTAAATCACGACAGAACGGGTCAATAAATTTGTATCAAATTTGGCATAGTGATAGGGTACAATCTGGAATAGCACAAAAGCTACCTTTTATCCCGATATTCCCACGGGACTCGAATTACGAATTTTTGAACATTTTTAAAACACGTAACATACGGGGGTACAAAGCAACGGGCGCTCCGCGTCGAAGACATATTTCAACTGCCATGTGACGTGAGGCGCGAGCGAGCGAGCGGCCCGCGGCAGATAAAGGGCAGCGAACTTGCTATTTCATAGACTATAAAAATTATGCAGAATGCCGAATTACTTAAAATTTATTTCAAGCTTTTTTGTATGGTGGTGATGATAGTTGTAAGTATGCGAGAATAAACAAGACGTTAAATATTCTTGTCAGTGATGCATCATAGTTTAAGGTTTAGAAAATATATTCTCACGGATAGTGAAAATTAACGTGTTATCTGTTCGAGCGTGCGAATCTATTATTTCAGTAGAGTTGTAAATTGGTAAACCGCGTGATAAACGCACATATTGCTGAAAAGGTAGTTTTAAAAATATTCTGCACTTAAACACTACCGAAAAAAACATTCCCAAGACGTTGTTGTCGTCTAATTTAGTAGGCATAAAATTACACTTTGTAGTATCTCTTTTGGTTACTTATCGCTTTATTTAACGCCATCTGTTATCGAATAGATTCCATCAAAAGGTAACAGCTGTTTTAAGGGTTGACACTTACATATTTTGATCTTAACTTTGAACTTGTTTTCCGAACGAACCGTAAGGATTACAAGTTTATGTTTCTGTTACTTATAAACTACATCACCAACCATACAATCCCCTCAAGTATTATCTCTTCATTATGTTACACGTTGTATAGCTACTAGTATGTAACTATAGTGTTATTTTTTTATATTTTATGAAAATCTGTATGAAGATTCATACAATCTTTCACAAATTCACAAATTTATTTAGCACAAAACTACAAACAAGACAACACAATAAAAATAACACATACAAAAAGCAAGATTAAAATAAAGAAAAATAATTGACACTGGAACAAAATTACACATCTCATATTATATATTTTTTTTTTTTTTTATAAATTATGGATGGCACGTTTGTCTTCCATGACACCTGATGTTAAGTGAACATGAAGACTAAGGTGGTACACGTCCATCCACGAGAAACCTATTCACTCGACGCTTAAAAGTACTAGGACTATATTGGTCAGGGAAAATAGACGCAGGCAGTTCATTCCAAACCTTGGCGACCCGTATCAAAAAGGAACTGTCAAAGCGCTTAGTTCGACTTTTGGGAATATCTACCACATACGGATGGAAGTTCTGTCTGCGTCTAGTAGTCCGATGGTAAAAGGGTGAGGGTTCAATTTGTTCAAACAGAGCACTGGCGCACTCACCAAAATGTATCCTGTAGTACACGGTTAGACACGCAACCTTACGACGATGCTCTAAGGTCTGCAGTTTTTTGGTTGTAAGGTCGACGTCGTTAATAAGTTTACGGGCTCTTCGGTCAACGGAGTCCAGCGCTTCTAGTTGATACTTGGCTGAACCATCCCAAAGATGACTGCAGTACTCCATGCATGATCGCACTTGAGCTGTGTATAAGTTTAGAAGCTGTGCAGTGCCGAAGTACCGCCGCACCTTCGAGATGATTGCCAACTTTTTCGAAGCTACTTGAGCCATGGACACAATTTGTTGACCGAAGTTCAAACTAGATGTTACAGTTACGCCTAAAAGCCCTAGATGGTCAGTGATGGGGACAGATACATTTTGGAAAGTGGGCGTAAATGTGAAGGTGCTCTTTTTTGCGGAGAATAGACACGCCTGAGTTTTAGACGCGTTGAATTTGACCAAATTCGACTCACCCCAATCGGATACTTTTCGTAAGGTCAAATCAACGCGCTCAATCATTGACTTTCTCAAACTCTGGATTTCACGGGGGCTCGCTCGCGCATTGGATACGTATCTCTCTACAACAGTGCTGTCATCAGCATAACCAATAATGCCCGGTGTTAAAAGGTCATTAATGTGCAGCAAGAATAATGTTGCAGAGAGAACAGATCCCTGAGGTACCCCGGCATTAATTGCCATTTGGTCGGAGGAGTAGCCATCTAAGACTACTCGAATTGACCGTTCCCTCAGAAAATCAGATATCCAGTCGCAGAGCCTAATCGGTATGCCATATGCTGGAAGCTTACTTAAGAGACCATCATGCCAGACCCTGTCAAAGGCCTTGGAAATGTCTAAGGATACAGCTATTGCTTCATCATGACCCTCCAAGGCCTCACTCCATAAGTGAGTGGCATACACGAGAAGATCGCCGGTCGAGCGTCCGTTGCGGAAACCATATTGGCTATCGCTTAGGAGCTCGTTGGTCTCGAGGTATGCCAGGAGTCGATTATTCAATACACGTTCCATGACTTTGCAAAGTATGGAGGTGATTGAAATTGGTCGATAGTTGACAGGATCGGCACGGCTTCCCTTCTTCGGTATTGGCTGTACGTTAGCAAGCTTCCAGGACTTGGGGACCTTACCCGATTCCAGTGATAGTCGATAGAGGCGCGTCAAAACGGGAGACAACTCAGCTGCGCAGCGTTTTAGGACCACTGCAGGAATACCGTCTGGACCACTAGCTTTGTTCTCGTCTAGGTGCAGCAAGCATTTAAGAACCTCCTTTTGGCGAATGTGAACGGTACCCATTGTAGGTCCGAACTGAGGTAATTGGGGTGGGATTTTTCCTTGGCAATCTAGACGAGAATTTTCCGCAAAGATACTAGCAAATAAATCTGCTTTCTCCTTAGCATATGAAGATTGCATGAGTGATTTTGCTGAACTTTTTATACTATTTCCATAGCCTGAATCGTTTTTTGAGCCAGTGTCGCATTTTAGGCAAAATACTTTATTTCCGGAAATATGGTCATGAAAATATGAAGTTGGATGATTTCATGTTATCATAAAGGTGATGCCGTGTGTGGCTCGTGGTTTGGTACTTTAGTTGGTTAGTCAAAATAATGTTGTTTTATGAATTAGAATAAATAAATAAATAAATATTTCTGACACTCACTTACCATTATCTAGCCCAAATTAAGTTTCTTAAAGAACTTGTGTTATGGATACTAGATAACTGATATATTTAAGAAATATATAAATATACATATTGAATAAATACATATTTTTATTAGAATAAACTTAAATAAACATATAAACATCCATGACTTGACGGCTAATATCTGTGTGTTGATCACACAAATATCCGCCGCCGCCGGGATTCGAACCCAGGACCTCTGGCATAAAAGGCAATGTATGTTACCGCTACACCAGCCGGTCGTCAAAGTATGTTACAATATACTTATTATGTCAAATAATAAAATCCCTAGACATATAAATCTCGACTTCTTAATCTAAACATAAACATGTTGTAAATCTGCTGGACGTTAACCTTAACGTTCTTTATACTTATTATGTTAAATATTGTAAACATTTGTTGAAATCAGTTGTTAGTCTATATAAAAAAATAAACGTTTTGTTAATCTGCTGGACGTTAAGGTTACTGCTTATGTAAAATAAAAAATATAATTCACAGGTTTACCTGTAGTCGGTCAGTAGTAGATGCTGAGAATTATAATTGTAATAAGGAGTCAAAATATCCAAAAATAAACAATACAACTTCACTTTTTATTAACACCTGTTTTTTGCGTGCATCTTTATTTTCACTTGAATTTTTGCGGTTCCAATATTACTTATTATTCGTTACTTATGAATTAGCGTGTTCCTCTTATGAGCCAAGAACTAAATTGCATCCTAGTATTTTATTTATGGTTTTAAGATACATAACATGCGAATCTTTATCGAGACTTCAGATTTTAATAAGGCCTTTGTTCTTAGATTTAGTTGCTGTGTGTTTTATGTAAGGGTGAAAATCTTGCCCGATACCGTCCTGAAATTATCCTATAGGAGCGTTTTGTCCACGAAATTGCCTTTTTCCTACTAAACTTATCAGTAGTTGTTGTGTGAAAATATAATCAAAACAATCTAAAAAACATTCACAATTAAAACACTGGTTCTTGCGGGTTCACTTAAAAATAAACCTAAATATTTTTACATACATACTTAAATAACTTCACGCCTGTATCCCTATTGGGGTAGGCAGAACACATATTTCTGCCTACCCCACACACATATTTGACTAATTTCGAGGCGTTATAACGATGGAGAGAGACTATTGCAGTGACAGAGGGTCAACATATCGCCGACAAAAAAAAACATCTCATTAAACCTCTGTCCCTTAACTGACTTTTACAGTATGCCCGGGATGAATAGCAGCTGGCACATTCTATGTTTTTCCTTTGCTCCCAGTCCAGCATGGAAGACTAAATATTTTTATAAATATAAAAATGTCATGTTTCAAAACCTGACTTCAGGTTTTCTCCGACTTTTGTGCCTAATTTCAAATCCATCTGAAGCGCTTTCAGTGTTAAAAAATATTAACAACCATTCATAAATCCTAACAAAGTTCCACGTTTCAAACAAAAGTATAATAAGATTTTAAGAACTAAAATGCTGGACATTTCTCAACTTGAAACGTTGTAGTTAATCCATTTTATAAGAAAAGTTATCTTTGTAGCTCAAGGAAAAGTTCGGACATTTTTTGAGGATAAAAATTTTTGCTTGAATTTAAATGAAAGTTAGCATTCAGGTTAAGATTAGCAGACGAGCTACCTTTTATCCTTATGAAGATTTTTTTATTTTATTTCGTATTTGGCTTATATTTGTGGGCAAGGAATTGTCATATATTTATAGCCAGATTAGATAAAAGTGTTTGTAATCTGTCTCTGTTGGGAATCTTAATTAGAATTTTCAGAAAAATGACACAATGTTTGTGTTATTGTAACAAATTTCTTGTATCATAATCGAGAAAAGAACTGTATTCAACAAGAAAAGTTAGTTAGGATATTTTGTCAGGCACAAATGATCTCTGATTTTAAATATATGTTTTGTTCGTTTAGGGCAGCTTAGAATAGCCATACCGCCCCTGGACAAACGTGTCGTAAAAGCACCTAATCTCAGTGACCCCTGCTTGTGATAGGATCCCGTCGGGGTCCGACTAGCGGTAACTACCGCCCTTCTGACGCCGCCAAATATTATAGCTCCGGCGGAGATGTTTTCCGGCAATATTTTATGAAAAGCCAGTTCTTTCCTAAGCCACGGCCTTATGATATCATCTTCGACCTAATCCTCACATATTTTCAGGTGAAATTAAAGTCAAACGCGGGCTTAATCTTTATTAAAAAATACAATTATATTTAGGCTAGTGAAGATATTTTTTTATCCTAAAGGCCTCATGGTGTAGTCAGTTTTTGAATTTCTCTCTGTCTTTGGCAAGTGTAAAAAGCTGTTCCATAGTCTTGGACCTTGGTACATACTAATCCATTCCTTGAAACTTTTCTTAGCCATGAAATTCTCAGTAGTTGGTATCTTTTATGACGTAGTAGGTATAATGTAAATATACTACCAACCACGGATTTATTCTCCAATAAATTAAATTTTAGAATAACAAACAAAAACTTCAAAAAGCAATGGCAAATGGTACAAAATCATTTGAAAACCTGTTATTCGAAAGCCCTCTAAACTTCTACTCCTAACTTATTTCTCGCCCGTAGCCCTTTTTTGTTTCCACATGCTTGCATATTTACATACGTGTAACGAGTTAGATTGTTTACTTTCTTACACAAATACGTTACATGTGCTTAACGTCAAAAACTGAAACATTTCGTTGTGGTAAATTCATTTGTTTGCGTGTAATCCTATGTTGCCGCTACGAACGCTACAATTTTCAAATGGAATATATTACCGTGAGAATGTATTTCAGTTTTTATGCGACTACGTGTGCGGTTTTTTGGCCATAAATTATCAAGTTTACGTCGTCTTGCTTGTAGGAAATTTAAAAGTAATAACTTTATTTTAATAATTTTTATGTTGTGCACCAGTATTGTCTTAAATATCCATGAACATGCATAAATGCCAAATCTGCTGCAAAAATTTTGCTTTGCCGTCTACCTTTTCAAAAATTTACACGCTCCTATAAGTTTATTGATTTAACTAGCCACCGCGCGCGGTTTTTCCCGCGTAACTTTTGATCTCGTGGGAATTTCGGGATGAAATATAGCCTATAACCTTCCTAAAGAGTTGGGCTATCAAATGCAATAATTTTTCAAATCCCACTTGTAGTTTCTGAGATTAGCGCGTTCAAACAAACAAACAAACAAAAAAACAAACTCTTCAGCTTTATATATTAGTATAGATTTTATGGGCTTCACGTTTTGATGATTTTGAAGATAGCATAAGTAAATTATTCACTCAGGATTTTTCTATTTTCCAATGTAGCCTACTCTGATATATGATAAATCAAATGATCAAATTAATTTTATACATACTAAGTATGCCAAAATATTACTACTACATACAAGGTTAATTTTAATTACCGCATCACGTCTTGCAGGCAGCCTTTCTACATCAATCCCAACAACATTTTGTTCTAGTTATAAGTCATAAATTATTTTTATATCAAACTCAACTCAAACTCAAATATTCTTTATTTCGTAAGTATTTAAATACATTTGAAATAATTCAAACAATTTACAAATTGAACTGAATCTACCACCACTTCGGAAAGTCGATCTGTTGAGAAGAAGTGGCAAGAAACTCAACAGCAATCATCTTTTAAAAATAAGAGAAAAAAAAATACACAATAACAATTTACAGCCAGGGAATCCTCACATAACATTTATCCTTAAATCTATCGAAGGGTTAATCTTAAATATTTTGGAATTTTATTATAAAACTAGCTGTGACCCGCGACTTCGTCCGCGTGGATACCGTTTATTAGAGTTGGATAAATACTATTATTATATCCTCCTTAAAGTTAAAACTTACCTTATTCTAAATTTCGTCAAAATCGACTCAGTAGTTTAGCTGTGAAAGCGTTACTGATAGATAAACAGACAGAATTACTTCAAAAACTGTTAAGTACAACAAAGCAGTGATCCGCAGTTTCACCTAGGTTTTGTGAAAAAGTATAGGTAGGTAGGTATAGATGATGCCCGCGACTTCGTCTGTATTGAATTAGTATTTCGAGTAGGTTATTTTCTTCTCCAAGGTCCTAACTATCTTTAATAACAAAAATAAAAATGAAGAATCTTCGCCCATATAATATGTATAACTCCTAACCACAAACATAGGTAGGTAACTATCTATTAGGTACATTACAAAGGCACATAGCGTTATAAACAAATCGGGTGCCAAAGTGCCTTAAATTTTAATATTGTCTTAAGTTTTCGCGATAACTATTATGTATGACTTTTAAATAAAACACTTTTTAATCGGATTTATCGCGTATATTTACATTTTAAATTTTAACAGTCGCTCGTGACCATGGGGTCTGCAAAGACACCGAAACGTCGAGTTAAAATGTAAAATATAAATTATACGCCATTAATCCGGTTAAAAAGTGTTTTATTTAATGCCTTCAATTTTACTTAATTAATGCAATATCTTCATTAATTATACTTAGCTTATTGTTATTCTAGGTAAAGCTAAGTAGTTTTTGCGTGAAAGAATAGCAAAAATCCATCCATCCAGCCATTATCAGTGTACATACAATACTACCTATAGTTATGTATGGCTGCTTTTCACTGCCAAACGGCTAAGCCAATATTAATGTAATTTGGTATAGTAGTTAACACATACGTTACTTTTTATTCCGAAGAAATCTACGGTTTCTGACTTCCAAGAGGCAGAAACGATCATGAAATAAACAAAACCTTGATTTCCATTTTATCTCTGTATGTACAGAAGGCAGTACATCAAGCGTTTCAAATCTGTCAAAATTTTTTACTTGAATTTGAACTCTATGCCCTCGATAATAAGTTAAAATTGGTTGGGGAAATTTGACAGGTAATGTAACGCTTGTTTCTTCTGTACCTACCTATATTAAATCGCGCAAAAGCTTGCGCTCGCCTCCCGCCTTTTTATACCCTACCGCCCGCGAGCCGCGTCGAGCGCGGCAACCGTTACGCAAAAATAATCCCTATACCTATCATTCAGTATTCACGCGCGGCGATGGGTTATTAGCGTATTTCATGTATAAGTTTGGTGTTTCTATACCGATTTCTATGATTCTTTTTTTATTGAATAGGTAATAATGTTAATTTTTTTTTTATTGTGGGATATTTCTTATATAATTTTATGAAGAATATTTCTGTCATACATGATTTCTATGTAGCTTTAACCATTAAGGCTGCACACGCGACGGAAGCTTAAAAATGAAGTAACTTCTCCCGTTTTTCCAACATTTCCCTTCATTGCTCTGCTCCTATTGATTGTAGCGTGATAATAAGTATACTATAACCTGCCCAGTAGTATGAAAAATAATTTTACCAAGTTTCGTTAAAATCCGTCGAGTAGTTTTTGTTTCTATAAGGAACATACAGACAGACAGACAGACAAAAATTTTACTGATTGCATTTTTGGCATTAGTATCGATCACTAATCACCCCCTGATAGTTATTTTGAAAAAATATTTCATGTACAGAATTGACCTCTCTACAGATTTATTATAAGTATAGATAAAGCGTACACATTGACCCATGAACGAGTTGATCTTCTGAGTCTACTATTATATTTATACAATAGGCAGTCAAGTATTAGACAGAAACGTAGACATAGATAAAGAGGTAATAGAAGCAGAGATAGACGTAGCGATACAGGTGAGAGTGAATACAGATAATGTGGATGGAAATGAGGATAGTCATGAACAAAGACACGTGGACAAATTTATAATAAGTTTTATTATAAATGTAATTATTATTGACTAATACTTTCTTATTAAAATTTATAATTTAAATATTCATTCACCGTGTAGTAGCACTTTGTCAGTAAAAGTTGTTTTAATTAATGTATAAAATGTTTATCTCTTTCTTCATTGCATATGTGTGTAGGAAGATGATTGTACAATTTAATAGAAGATGACTGATGGCCAGTAGAGTGTATATTTAGTCGGAATGTTGGCTGAATTAGTTTGTTTTTCCTAGAGGGTCTGAGCTAATATTTGTTAGGTACATTTTCTCTTTTTTGTAGAAATCGGGATATTTTCGGACAAATTTACAAATTTCTAAAATGCAAGGGACGGACGGTAAAAAATTTATGGTTTTTAAAATAGGATTTACAGCTGTCAGTATTTTCGATATTTGACAGTATTCTAAGTAATCTTTTTTGCGCTATAAAAACAGCAGTGGCATTGACACTATTTCCCCAGAGGATAACGCCATAGGTAAGCCAAGAGTAAGCATAAGCATAGTAAGCTATTAGTGCTGGTTTAAAGTTAGTCGATTTTTTTACTTCACGGAGCGCATATGCGAATCTAGCTAGTTTTAGTCTGACTGTATCAACGTGAGTTTTCCAATTTATGTTTGAATCTATGTTAAGTCCTTATAGGGTGAATACGCTTACTTTTTCGATTATTGTATGTATTTACCATCCTGTGCTATTATTAAGTGGCCTGAAATAAATTATTTATTATTATATTATTAAATCTAACATTTTAAATAAATACATACTATACGTGTATGTAACATGTCTGTCGGTAGTTATACTTATTTTTTTTTCGTTTTTTTTTTTTTATAAAATATGGATTGGACGTTTGTCTTCCATGACACCTGCGGGGCTAGCATGCTACCGTCGACAATGATAAATCGGGCCTTTTATCGATACTTTCTTAGAATATGGTATTTAGTGTAAGTAATTTATTAAGACTATGACATATTTGGTTCTGTAGTCTTAATCATGGTATCAAATCGCGTAATTCTATCTATTATGGTGCGCATATTAGCTTACATAATAGGATAAAATAACAAAATAATATTTATCTTGTCGATTCGACTATTTATCGATGGTTGCATGCTGGCCCTGCTGATGTTAAGTGAACATGAAGATTATTTTATTATATTCTTTTTCCTTTGTTGTTTTTTTGGTGTTATTATTCCAGTGTACATATGAATGGTGACTTTGTGTTTAGTAGTGGGCAAAAGCAGTAATACATATATGTACACGACTGAAGATAGTTTTAATTTGAAATTCGTATAATTCTTAATATTATGTAAATAAAGATAACTTTGAATTGATTTTATAGCTTATAAGAAATGTATAGTTGTTGTTATAATAGTTTATGATTCATATCGTATAGGAATTTAATTAAAAATACAGTCCACTTAATTTGTATAGGATAAGTTTATTTTGAATTTAATAAAGAAAGAGACAGTACGCAGACGGAGTAAAGAGTACCATACTTTAAGCGTGATAGGTAGAAACACGCATAGTTGCTCGCCCGCAAGCCTACACTAGTTGCGGGCCGCCCAAATTAAATATATAGTCTGCGAAACCGCAGTATGGCACTCCGACCTTCCGAAGCAACAAGTGTCCTGAAAATAGAAGAAAGTGTTTCTAATCAAGATTCCTGAACAAATCCCTGCAGTAATTCCTGGCGAAAATTCCTGGCGAAAATCCTGACGAAAATTCCTGACGAAAATCCTGTACAAAAACTGAACTGTATAGAAGCGAATAAAACCCTGCCGTGAAACTAGTGGCTATTTAATAGTATAGTTTGTTCAAGCCGTTAGTCGTTCACATTTATGGTCCTTCGAGGCAGGATTTGTTCATCTGGTACAATATATGTTTATTATTCTATTTATTTACGCATTTATATTTATTTTTTATCTTACATGGCTAAAGTTATTATTGATTTTAATGACAGTTATTTCTCTTGTTCATCCTCTTCATGCAGTTTTACTAGTGCAGACAATTCTTTCTCACCCACACTGACACTGCATGATCAACTCTCTGTAATATCCGACCATAACTCATCCAACTTAAATATTGTTCATATAAATGCTGTATGTATCCAAGCCCACTACTCAGACCTTCTTGCTTCCTTTAGCGTTTCCACTGCGGATGCATTGCTTATCTCACGGATATTATCATGGATGATGCTACTAAGAAATTACAAAGATATTGATACGGCGGCTATACAACGTGATGCCGAAACCATTGATTAGAGCATTGTTATACTAGCGTTATGATTGATGACAAAGTAATTCTTTTCAATACTGCAATTTTTCAGTTATTCGATCGCCATGGACCAATCAAAAAAGTTAAACTCAAATACAATCCTGCACCCTAGCTTACGGATTGCACTTAACAAAAAATGGCTAGGAGAGATAAGTCCAAAAGACTTTTTAAACGTAATACCTCTGAATTCAACTTTGACAAATACAAACGTCTCAGAAATTTATGCAATAGTTTATGTCGGGATGCAAAGAGAAAATACTTTTTTTGATTCTTTGGTCAACCGTGGTTCTGCACAAGTTTGGAAATTCCTTAAATTCGTCGGCATTGGTAAAACTCATCCCTTAAAAACTTTAACTTGAGCGCTATGAACAACCATTTCTCCCTATCTCCTGTAACTTTATCTCCTAATGTCAAATCCAATACCTTGAATCATCAGTCGAGACTGCAATTAACATATTCTCCTTTCTAATTTTCAGCCGTTTCTTCAGATAAAGTCTAGAAATCTAGCCTCTCTATTTCCTCATCTGGGGTTGGTGATGACAATTTCCGCTCTAGAATGATGCTATTAATTTCGATCTGGGTCGAATAAGTGACTGGGAAAAGTCTTTTGGTTTTTTAGTTAACCCCAAAAAGTCGCAAGCAATGATCATTGGTAGCTGGTATATTCGTAATTGTCTTGACTTTGCTGTTGTACCTCCCATCACTTTAAACAATGTTGTGATTGGCTTCACTGATATGGGTAAAAACTCGGGAGTCATTATTGATTCAAACCTCTCATGGAACGCGAATGTCAGTGAAATCAGTCGCAAAGTCCACTATACATTGCATTCACTTAAGAACTTGCAAAGCTTTTTGCCTTTTCAGACAAAAGTTTCTCTTGCCCAGTCGCTGGTTTTTCATATCCTGGACTGTGCCGATTCTTTTTATCTGGATTTCACGGAGGAGCAAATTAGAGCGTTTGCTAAATCTTTTTTTCGTTTCATATTTGGACTCAAAAAATTAGATCACATCACCGAATTTCGAAAGCTACTCCGTTGACTTCAAATACGATACAGACGAAACCTTAGAATCCTGTGTCTTCTTTTCAATATCCTATTTAATCCGCTTACCTATCTACGTAAAAGGTTTTCTTTCACTCACTGTCAGGATACGCCATGTAGAGAACATGTGCGCACTCTTCTACACATGCCCATTCATAAAACTGACATGTTCTATGTTTTTTGTTTTTATTCATGTTTACTTAACGCTTGTCCCCACCGGCTGCTACAAGTTTTTTTACAAATATTATTTAAAAGCTCTTATAGTCATATTGCTTGTTTTGTACTTTTTAGTTGAAACTTACTGTATTCAGCAGGCGGGTTTCTATTTTTTGTAATGACTTTTTATTTATTTTTATTTAGCTTATAAAATAATTTTTACTTAGCTCATTTTTCAGTTATTACCGAAATGGTTTGTTACCCGCGCCGCCCGCATTGGATCGCTTGCTGCTTAGGCCCGTATTGTGGCCAAAAAGTGCGGATACGAACGTGTGAAAATTACGCACGCTGACTCGCTCACTCCGGTCGCGCTAGGCTTCCGCCTTAGTCACCGCAGTGTGGACACTACTTTATGGTTTCATATGTTTGATATTTCGCATCCTTCGTCGCCAACGCCTTAGGCTCGCAGTATGGACGCACACTAACTGAAGATAGCAACAGCAACAATGCAAAGTCTGAATGCTTTTGAGAAATGATTGACTGCTTTCATAACTGTCACCTTGACGTTTGTCCGCCCAGTCATTTGTGACATCAGGACCTTCAAAGAAACATTTAAGTTGCGTTTAAATAATGGTTACGAAAAGATGATGATTATTAAATAAAACACTTTTTAACCGGATTCATCGCGTATATTTACATTTTAAATTTTGACTCGACGTTTCGGTGTCTTTGCAGACCCCATGGTCACGAGCGACTGAGGTGTCAAGCGTCGGATTGATAGATTGAAAAAGTTATACATCATCATCTCCATCTGTTTCTCAGTCTTCGAGCGTAGCGTTCTGGATTGACACAAAACGAGCCGACAGTATTTTGAGTTTGAGGTCGTGTAGCTTGCTGGATGTTAGATTTAAATTTTTTTTCAACACGCTTGCTCGTAAAGTGAGCCTTATTCTATTGAATTTAGAACTATAAACTAGGCAATAAGTCACGCGTGCATAATATATTATGCCCTAGTGCATAATATAATGAATCCTACAAAGTTGAATTGTACCTTAGTGCAAATTACATGCGAGTAAACAGAGCATATTTTATTGATCCGGGTTATACATTAAATATATGAGCACGCGCGTCCAGGCGGCGCGTGGACACGTGCAGCAGCAGCGGCGCGCGGCCACGCGCAGCAGCAGCGGCCCGCACAGCGCCTCCAAGCAACAACAGCGTGTGTACGTGTAATGGGACGGGGCTACTGACGCGCAGCTGCTTAAAAGGCAGTAGTTAATGTGTCAAAACAAACATTAGATTCAAATACAATAAAACTTTCAAGCAAGGGATTAAATTACGCACCGATTCCATCAAAAATACCAACAGAGGAGATTATCTGCAAAGTAGAAGACTGCCTCTTTCAGAATAAAATCTCTAAGGAAGACGCCGAAAGTATTCGTCAAGATATTTCTGGCGTTTTGAGGCGATGTAAATTGCCGAAACCGAATCTTGCTAGAGAAGAACGACTTGCATTAAAGAACTTACGCAACAATGAAGAGTTAACTGTCCTTCGTGCAGATAAAGGAAACGCCACTGTTGTGATGGACACATCTGAATATAACACAAAAATTACTAACCTTTTGTCGGATGAATTAACTTATAAAAAGGTAAACTATGACCCTACTTCTAGAGTTATGAAGAAAACTTCCAAATTAATACAAAAACACAAAGAATGGTTAAATTTAGATGTGAATAAATTAATCCCAGCTTGTGTAAAACCCCCAAAACTGTATGGGCTACCTAAAGTGCATAAAACTGATGTACCACTAAGACCTATTGTGAGCCAAATAGACACACCACCTTACAAGCTTGCTCAACATATAGCAGGTGTACTCTCACAATTGAGAGGCAAAACAGGAGCATATGTTAAGGATTCTTACCAATTTGTTAGTGATTTAAAACATCTTAAAATTGCAAACAATGAAACCATGGTTAGTTTTGATGTTAAGTCTTTGTTTACATCACTACCTGTCAAAGACTGCATTGAAATTGTCAAGAAAAAGCTAACTGAATTAGATTTGCCTGTTGAATATGCAGAATTATTAGAATTATGCCTTACATCGGGCTACTTTATGTGGAACAATGAGTTTTATCTACAAATTGATGGTGTTGCTATGAGCTCCCCAGTGTCACCTGTAGTTGCTGACATCTACATGGAAGACTTTGAGGAGCGCTCTCCACATGGCACCCGTCGTGCCGAAGATCTACAAGAGGTACGTTGACGATACATATACAATCTTACCTCAACATAAAGTAACTGCTTTTCTAAATCATCTTAATTCCCTTAATACTAAAATACAATTCACTATGGAATTAGGACAAGATTATAAGTTAGCCTATCGTGATGTTTTAATTAAAAGAAATCCAAATGGTACACTCAGTCACACAGTTTATAGCAAACCCACCCATACTGACCGATATTTAAATGGGAAGTCCCTCCACCACCCGAGCCAGTTACTCGCCGTAGGCTCCTCTTTGTTTCAGAGAGCACATGGAATCTGCGATCCTCAGCACATTGATGATGAACTGAAACATGTTGTCAAGGTGCTTCGTGAAAACGGCCTCAAACCACCTCGTCGCTGCCGCAGTGACCACGTGAAGCCGCAGACAGTCGAACGCAAACCTGCATTTTTTCCTTTTGTAAAGGGCGTCACAGATAAAATCTCAAACATTCTTAGGCGCGCTTCAATAAAAACAATATTAAACCTAATTCAAAAATAAGTCAACATCTTCGCTCAGTTAAATGCAGCATCCCTTTACAAGACCTAGGTGTTTACAAGATTGACTGCGGCTGTGGGCTTTCCTACATTGGTCAAACCAAAAGAAACGTATCAACCCGCGTAAAAGAACACATAGCTGATATTAAAAATAGAAGAGCTTCAAAGTCTGCAGTTTGTGAGCATTCCATGGACAAGCCCAACCACTACTTAAGGTTTGACTCTGTGAAAATTTTATCTAGAGAGTAGCATTACATTCCTAGAATGATCAGAGAAGCGATTGAAATTAAAAAACACCCTAATTTCAATAAAGAAAATGGTTGGAAACTATCACCGACATGGGACCCTATCCTGAAAGAAATATTAAATCTAATATCCAGCAAGCTGCACGACCTCAAACTCAAGATACTGTCAGCTCGTTTTGTGTCAATCCAGAACGCTACGCTCGAAGACTGAGAAACAGATGGAGATGATGATGTATAACTTTTTCAATCTATCAATCCGACGCTTGACACCTCAGTCGCTCGTGACCACGGGGTCTGTAAAGACACCGAAACGTCGAGTCAAAATTTAAAATGTAAATATACGCGATAAATCCGGTTAAAAAGTGTTTTACTTAATAGTAATAATCGTGAAAACTTAAGACAATATTAGATAATGATTAATTTAGGATAATAATGACTTTTTCAACATTTAATACGTTTCATACCCCTATACACTTTTAGTTATTAGCATCTATACATATAATAAAATGGTAGGAAAGTCAAAACTGTACATTGAATATTTTTTTAAAAGAATACTTGGGGTATGATCTACAATCGAAACAGAAACAAAAAATATAGTTTTTAGAATTTTTGTCTGTTTGTCTGTTTGTCTGTTTGTCTTTCCGGGATAAACTCAAAAAGTACTGCATGGATTTACTTCAAATTTGGCATGAAGATAGTTAAGAAGTCGGGTCAACATATAGGCTACATATTATCACGCTAGCAGTGTTATAATCGTAGGTGCGTTTGGTGCTGCATAGCGTTCACGCAGACGACGTCGCGGGCAGCAGCTAGTTAAGTATTAAAGTTTAAAATCATATTGAAACTTATCAGTTTTATATTTTCATTTATGTCTTTCGAAGTGCAAAAGGTTACGCGATCATTTATCGAGTAGATTGTAACAAGCCTGAGTCCAATTTCTAGTCGAGCGTCTGAAAAAACAAAACTTACAAGTTCTCTCGAATAAAAGCTATTACTAACATAGGCACGTGCGATACCTTAAACTCACGTAATTGTTTGATAACGTTGGTTTTTATACTACAGACCGTTCACTATAAGATGTCCCCTGCCTGCTGATGTTGGCAGCATTGTGGCAGCAGTGTTACCAATAATATGTGTCCATTTTAACCCCGTAATCTAACTTTGTTTATACCTACCACGAATAAATATATGTTTAATTTTCTGATTTGTAATAATAAACAACTATACGACTAGGAAGGTTTTGAATGATGACACAATTTATATTATACGAGGGCGAATCAAAAAGTTCTTAGAATGAATACAAAAAAAAAAAAATTTAAACAAGAATATTTTATTTTTCTACGTAATCTCCTTCTAATCTAATACACTTAGAATACCGCATCTCCAACTTTCTTATTCCTTCCGCAAAAAAAACATTTCCTCGACTATTAAAAAACTCCTCTGCGGCAGTCATAACCGCGTCATCATCGTCAAATTTAGTTCCACGAATATGCTCCTTTAATTTTGGAAATAAGTGAAAATCACTCGTGGCTAAGTTTGGTGGCTAAAATTTTTTTTATTGTTACAGATTCGGTCCTGCGATAAGCTTTCGTGACGGGTTGTCTCTTGGGACGCCCGGTCCGCAGCCTCTGACTCCAATTGGCTGTCGTTCAGATGATGAGATTAACCCAACTCGGGACAACTCAGCAAAGGGGGTGTTTAGCGGGTAACGCTGGGTTCGGTGAGTCCCGCACTGTTAGGGATTGGCTGGCGGGGTAGTCCCCCAAAGGTCCCCTCTTCGTGCATCAAGCATTCACCTCCTCTCCTTCTGTGGCTCCCTTAGGGGCGTCAAGTCGGTAGTTTAAGCTTTCTGTGGCGGAAAAAAAAAAAAAAAAAAAAAAAAAAAAAACGTGAGGCGCGAGCGAGCGAGCGGCCCGCGGCAGATAAAGGGCAGCGAACTTGCTATTTCATAGACTATAAAAATTATGCAGAATGCCGAATTACTTAAAATTTATTTCAAGCTTTTTTGTATGGTGGTGATGATAGTTGTAAGTATGCGAGAATAAACAAGACGTTAAATATTCTTGTCAGTGATGCATCATAGTTTACGGTTTAGAAAATATATTCTCACGGATAGTGAAAATTAACGTGTTATCTGTTCGAGCGTGCGAATCTATTATTTCAGTAGAGTTGTAAATTGGTAAACCGCGTGATAAACGCACATTTTGCTGAAAAGGTAATTTTAAAAATATTCTGCACTTAAATACTACCGAAAAAAACATTCCCAAGACGTTGTTGTCGTCTAATTTAGTAGGCATAAAATTACACTTTGTAGTATCTCTTTTGGTTACTTATCGCTTTATTTAACGCCATCTGTTATCGAATAGATTCCATCAAAAGGTAACAGCTGTTTTTAGGGTTGACACTTACATATTTTGATCTTAACTTTGAACTTGTTTTCCGAACGAACCGTAAGGATTACAAGTTTATGTTTCTGTTACTTATAAACTACATCACCAACCATACAATCCCCTCAAGTATTATCTCTTCATTATGTTACACGTTGTATAATATACGTAATACAATATACTTAATATATATTTATATATACGACTCTAAATAAAAATAAATATAAACATTGTAACTAATTAACTTGTACTATAACGTCGTGACTTTAGAAAAGAAATATTGCTTGACCAGTTTTTTAAATGTTGTAATAGTTTGGGCAGACTTGACTTCGAGTGGCAATTTATTCCAAAGTGATACAGCATGGACTGTAAAGGATTTCCCATAAAAGTCACTTTTATGTGAGGGCGTCGATAACATTAAATTGTCAGCAGAACGTAACTCTCGTAGGTGCTGAGAGTGTCTATAATTAAATCTGGTTTTTAAATACTCCGGCGAGGCAGGATTGAACAGCAAGCGATACAGCAGACAAAGAATTTGAGTATTCCGGCGAAAACGAATCGGAAGCCACTTGAGCTTAGCGCGATATTCTGAAACATGGTCATATTTGCGTAATCCAAATATGAATCTTATGCATAAGTTTTGAAGGCGCTCAAGTTTATTCAATTGGTCTTCGGAGATATCCAGATAGCAGGCAGCACCGTAGTCAAGAATTGGTAGGAAAAGGGACTGTGCAATAGAAATTTTAGTAGGTATTGGCAGTATATTGCGCAAACGTTTCAAAGAATTTGTGGCAGCAAACATTTTTCGGCTGACTTCATCTATTTGTGCTTTCCAAGAAAGATTGTTATCGAATAGGACTCCCAGATTTTTAACAGTTTTGCTATATTCGATCATTACATTGTTAAAAACAATTTTGGGGCATAAGTTCCAATCAATTCTATCAACGAGCTTTGAGCTCCCCATAATGATAGCTTGAGTTTTTGATGGGTTTACAGTCAAGCCATGCTGTTGGCTCCAAGATAGAATTTTCTCAAGATCATTGTTCAAGGTTGTTATTGCCTGCGGTAGCTCCAGAAGGTCCGTGTGAAGATAAATTTGGAGATCGTCTGCATACATGTGGTAGGAAGAAGTTAAATTATTCGAAATTGAGTTTATAAAAACAGAAAAAAGAAGAGGAGATAGCACGCCACCTTGAGGGACGCCGGCTGTGATATCGGTCCAGTCTGAGCAAGATTGTTCGATACTTATACGTTGCCGACGTCCGCTCAAGTAAGAATGAAACCAATCAACCACGAATGGAGATATGTTAAGAGAGCGAAGCATCTGTAACAAGATAGCGAAGTCAACAGTGTTAAAGGCATTGCTGAAATCAAGCAATGTTAACACTGTTAGCTTTTTATGTTCCATGCCGTGGCGAATATCGTCGGTTATTTTAACTAACGCCGTGGTGGTACTATGACCTGGCCGAAAACCAGACTGCAGCGGATTGAGCAATTCATTTTTTTGCAGGAAATTATTTAGTTGCTTATGAACTAGGTGCTCAAGGACTTTGGATAGGAACGGGAGGATAGATATTGGTCGAAGGTCTTGAAAGGATGTAGGAGAAGGTTTTTTAGGAAGTGGGGTAATGTGTGCGTCTTTCCATAACGAGGGAAAGTGACAGGTGCTGATGGAGTGGTTTAAGATGTTGGTAATGATAGGTAGGAGGAAATCGATTAAGATAACAATCATTTTTCGGTTGATGCTATCAGACCCGACGGCATTTGAGTCGATTGAGTTGATTGCTCTCCTAACATCACACTCGGTAAGTTGAGTAAAGTGAAAGGATTCGTAAGAGGGCTTAGGTAAAGATGAAATGTTGAATATTGTTTTAGATTTTTGTGCGCTATCTATAGAGCAGGAAGATGTGAAATGTGAATTGAGAGCATTCAGATCTATGTGGTCAGGAATTGGATTTGTTTTATTTTTACCTACGCCTAAAGTTTTGAGGAAATTCCAGACTTTTGCTGGAACCCCATTTGAAACGGATTTGTGAATATGGCGTCTTTGTGCATCCCTACACATGGTATTGCAGCGATTCCGAAGGAGACGGTACTTTTCGTGATTATCTTCGGTTGGTTCCTGTTTGTATTTGATCCGCGCCCGATCTCGTTTAGCCATAGCGGATTTAATAGTATCATTCAACCATGGGGCAGGTAAATGCTTCAGCCTGACGGGTCGAACTGGGGCATGGCGATCATAAAGCTGAAGAAGGAGAGAATTAAAAATATCAATTTTCGAATCGGTAGTTTCAGCATTTATAACCTCAGACCAGTCGATTTCCTGCGCATCACGTAGCAAGTTGTAGTGGTTAATCCTATTAAAATTTCTTTGCAACAGTATTTTAGGTTTAGTTTTAGGAGGCTTGACTTTATACGAAAGGAATATTAAATGATGATATGAGAAGGCATCTGCTTCTAATTGTCCGTGGTGAACAACATGATCCAAAGAGGAAACAATCATAAGGTCTAAAAGAGAAGGCGTGCTATTGGGGAAAAAATGAGTGGCAGTGGATGGTAATATTTTCAGATTGCATCCATTGATAACTGATTCCAATTTATTTGAACGAACATCTTTCTTTAAGAGACACGTATTGAAATCTCCCATTATAATGACGTGATTGAATGAAGGGATAAGTTCTTCCAATAGAATCTCGAACGTAGGAAAATAATTTGCATTAGGAGACGCACTATATAACACTCCCAAAAGAACTTTAGTATTGGCTATCAAAACTTCTACAAAAAGATGTTCAGTCGCATGTGGGTTAAGTGAGGTTTGAGATGAAGTATTAACAATTTTGCTGGGAATGTCAGAACGTAAGTAGATAGCCACCCCACCACCGGTTCGGTCAATACGATCATTGCGGATAAGTTTGAAGCCAGGCAAGGCATAAGAAATTGAAGGTAGGCAGGGTTTCATCCACGTCTCTGAAACTAATACGGCATGAATTTTCTGCGAGTCAAACGTTGCCAACATATCGGAGTAATGGGCTGGAATACTCTGTGCATTTATGTGAACTACATTAAAAATTTTCAGTAAGCCTGAGAACTGAGAATCAAGGTTAGAAGAAAGTGAAAGAAAAGAGCTGTGATAACTATCGGAACTGTTCAATCCGCTCGAATCACATGATGTAAAATTTAAAGACCGGTCAAAGTCATCATCATTGCTAGCACAAGACATGAATATAATATGTATAAATTAATATTTATTAAGTCTACGAATATATTAAATAAATATCAATAGGTATATATTTATATATAAATGATTTCAAAATATCAACTTCAAGGCAATAGGTATCACCCACCAGCTGTATGAAAAAAAAAAAACAAAAACAATTATAAACAAACATGAATTTCAACAACAAGGAACATTGCTACACTTAGAAGAAAAAAAACACAATTATACAATGAAAACGGAAAAGAAACGATAAACCAAAAATTACTCTACAGATTATAAAGAAGTATTTTTGAACGCAGTTCAATCACTCACGATTCACTATGATCAACTGTCAGTTTGCTTGCAATGCTATTCAATCAAGTTGGAAAGTGTCAGAAAGAAAGAATGAATAATTATTAATAAATGTAGGGTGTAATTAAAAATACTCAGTTATTTAAAAGAAAAGATAATAAAACAAGCGAAAAACAAACGTGCAATGTCAACTCACAGTCTTCTCATTGTTCGCTTTTTCGGCCCCACAGCGGTCTTGGTCGTTGGCTTCGTTACATTTTTATTTGGACTATTGGTTGGAGATATAGTAGCCGTGGCTTGAATTGCTTTCAAGTCTGCCTTTGTAACAATTTGTTGGCGGACACCGTCGGGATCCAGTACAAATACACAGCCTCCTTGGGTCCAGCATTTCGATACACCGAAGCATTGGCGAGCTGCTAAGAAGGTTTCATGACGCAGTGCAGTCAGAAATTCGGACAATGTTACACCGGAGCTCTTTAGTGCAGACTTGCTCAACCATATCTTGTCACGCAGAGTAACGTCTTTAAACTTTACCAACAAGGGCCTAGTTTTACCTTCTCTCAGCTTGCCTAATCGATGAGCACGGACAATCCCAGCTTCAGAAAAGTCGTTCATTTTTACTTTGTTCCGGATCACTTCAGAAGCTGTAATAACTGGGTTTTCCTTATTATCTTCGGGAACTCCATGAAGCAGTAAAATCTTTCTACGGCCTTGCATCTCAAGCCTGTCGCAATGTCTTGCCAAAAAATCTATCTGATTTTGTAGGAGTAAAAAGCAGGATTGTACAAAACATTTAAAATCAGAAAACTCTTGTGAAATACCAGAAGAAGAAGCAGGTGCCTTGGAGTCCTTACTAGCTTGGAGGTCATCTTCAAACTTAGTCATGCGTGCAGACATCATTTCTTGCAATTTGTTCATAGATTGTTGAAGCGTTTCCATTGTGTGAATGTAGTGATGACTCAGTTATATTGTAAAGAAGTAATAAAGATTGTTTGATGAGAGTGAAATTGCTGGTTGGGTATTTATCTAATTACACATTAAAATAGGTAAAAAATTTAAATTAATAAAGTATATTTACTATTTATAATGATTAAAAACTCTTAGAGCAAAATCAAACTGTATGGTTTCATTGACTACACCCAAAAAAAAAAAAAATTAAAGATAACAGGCTATTTCGCTATTTAGAGGGTGACTTGGAGAAGCTTAGATGGGTGGTCCCGAAGGGAGCAAGGTGGCAAGTCTGTAAATTGAACCATGATGACATTGGACATTTTGGAATAGAAAAGACGTTGGGTAGGATAAAAAACAAATATTGGTTCCCTAAAATGTCCAAGTTCGTTAAGAAGTATGTAGGAGCCTGCATAGAGTGTGCATATAGCAAAAATAATACGAATACTCGTGAAGGATTGTTACACCCTATAACAAAGGTGGAGGTTCCTTTCCACACTCTCCATATAGATCATCTTGGACCCTTCGTAAAATCCAACAGAGGATTCACTCACTTAATTGTGATAGTGGATGCGTTTACAAAATTCTGTTTTCTTAGGTCTGTGAGAAATACCAATACCCAAAATGTAATTAGGGCCCTAGAAGATGTTTTCAGTACATTTAGGAACCCTGATCGTCTTATAAGCGATCGAGGTAGTTGTTTCACCTCCCATACATTCAAGCGATTTTGTTTGGATAAGGGGATAAAGCATGTCTTAAACGCGGTAGCGAGCCCTAGATCAAATGGTCAAGTTGAACGGTATAATCGCACGATTCTCGATTCTCTTAAAACACTGAGCGTTATGCATAGTGAAAAGCAATGGGACAATCATATAGGTAAAATACAATGGGGACTTAACAACACTATTCATAAAACTATAGGGCGGACTCCTTCTGAGGTCATGTTTGGAGCCTGTATGAATAGGGAGACCAATCCTATGCTTAATGAAGTAATAGTTTCCACCCGTTGTGATGATGAATTATTACACATTCGTGACCAAGTTAAGGCCAGGATCGAAGCCGAGCAGAGCAAACAAAAAGATAGTTATGATAGAGGCAGGAAACCTGCTCGTATTTATGCTGAAGGTGAACTTGTAAAAATAATAAAGACAAGCTTTAATAATAATGGCCAAAGCAAGAAACTTATGCCATCGTTCATAGGACCATACCGAGTTAGCAAAGTTTTAGGTAGGGACCGCTATGTCGTAGCACCGATACCAGGAATAGAAGGTACAATCAATAAACACCCAACAACAGTTGCGGCGGACCGCATGAAACCTTGGATTCATGTGACCGCTCTAGAGGTTAATGATAACGAAGGTTATAGCTCTGAAAGCGATCATGATGAAACAGATAGCATTCGAGGATAGAATGTAACTTGTTCACATTTAATATGATATTAATTTAGAGTTTATTATGAACAGAATTTTCTATTGTTACGGAACAAGCACGCGAGAATCGATTGGTTCGCGGCTTGATCCAACTAGTGTCAAAGTCCTACGGCTGCCTACTGAGCATTAATCGATCGGCTCTTTCAGGCGTCGCTAGGTATCCTGATTAATTGATTGTTCAGGAGATTTAGGGCACCCTGATTAATCGATCGTTCAGGGGTTTAATTAGTTCACGATATAATCGATCGATCGCGATACTAATCGAAGATAATTTAATATGTATGCATATTTTTACTAAATTTAGTTTGATGTAAAAGGTTGACTGCTGATTTATTTAGTACAAACAAATTGTTGTAATTAATGTTGCATTTATATGAATAGGTACTTCTAATTAATTATGTAATATTTTGTCATGTCATTAAATTAACGTATTTGGTTTCAAACTATTGTAAGTTATAATTGTAATACTTAACTATTAATATATCATACTTATACATCTAATTATTGTAATACTTAAGTAAAATTAATCTTGTAAGTTGTCAAGAACCGAATGTTAGGTTACCACCTGGTGCCGTGTGCAGGGTCGCACACGGTGTCAGGACGGACGATTGTTAGGTTTCGTTATTTTTAATCTGTTATCAATCACTTCATGTTCATTTTATTTCAATCTGTTTAATGTCACATCACTAAACCCTTCTACTAGTTTTCGGAACTAGCGCTAGGCTCCCATTGGCTGAGTGTTTTGGCGGTCGATGATTGGCCCTCGGGCACCTGTTTTCGCTGGGCCAATCAGAGACTTCGCTCCGTCAGGACCGCGGCTCGGAAGCGTAGGAGAAGTCCGGAGCATTCATTCCGGCTCGAGGCATCATTGAAGAAAGTTGTAAAAGTTATCAAGTTCAATTATTTTTGTAAAACTATTTCCTAAGTAAAAGTCACTATAGTGTAATGCAGAATAAATATATTGTATTGTCAAGAATTGTTTAACTTGAGTATCCTGACTGCAGACCCTAAGAAGCGAAGAATAGTCGAGTGATCTTACACAAGCTTCCCTCAAATTTTCTCTAGCCTTATTAATTGCATTTATATATGCATTTCTTTTTCTATGCGCGCTTACATCTCTATCAGGGTTTAACCTCTCGTCGGACGGAATTTCGGGTTCTCTACCATAAATTAAATAAAAAGGAGAAAATTTGGTAGAAGCTCGAATAGAACAATTAAGTATATGCATTAACTACAAAAGGTAAAATTCTACACCAATCCCTTTGGGTTGAATTAACATACTTTGATAATGAATATGAAATAGTTTGATTTAATTTTGGTTTGATGGTGCATAGTGGTAGCCAGGGACTGTGTTATACCGTATTGTCTACACAATGACCTAATTAACCGAGATGTGAGTATAGAACCTCTATCAGTTAATATTTCGCGGACCATTCTGAATTTCGTCAGAATTTCATTTATAATAAAATCGTGCACTATTTGTGCCGTTACTCGTGGAACTGGTTTGCAAATGGCATACTTCGTAAAACATTCAATACACACTATCACATATCTATTACCTTCCAACGAACGATTATACGGAACTAGTATATCTATCTCGATTCTATCAAATAAACGATCGATTATCATTGGACGTAAAGGAACCACTTTCTTATACGTTTTCTTCTCTTGACACGGTATACAACCCTTTATATACTTTTCGACTTCTTTGGTCACATTAGGCATAAAGTAACGTGCTTTAAATTTGGCTAGCGTTTTCATTATTCCGAAATGACCACCTGTTCGTACGTTATCATGTAATTCACACATCACTTCAATAAACAAACACTTAGGTAACACAATTAACTTTTTCACTACACTATCTTGGGTTGCCTGGTAGAAATCGCTTCCAAGCGATAAGGCCGCCCTTTATACATAATGTGTTCTTTTATTTGTGTTTTTTTTTTATATTCTTGATTTTTTTTGTGTATAATAAAGGGTAAATAAATAAATAAATAAATAAATATTATCCATCACACATTTATATAAAATTTCATTTTCGACGGTGAAACCTTTAAATACATTACTTCTTCTCGCCGACACCAATCTATACCATTTTTGGCAAAATTCGTCTTCGTTTTGACGTTGTGCTATATTCACTACATACAAGGAAAAAACCTGAAGGCCGTCGTCTACTCCTTCCTTTGGATTCACTTCTTCTTCGATCAAAGGATTCCTACTTAGGAAATCCGCTATTACATTATGCCTTCCTGAACAATGTACGATTTCGAAGACATGCGCTTGGATCGCTAAGGCCCATCTTGCTAATCTGCCTGACATGTCTTTTCTTGTCTTTAACCAACATAGCGCTTTATGGTCAGTGACTATCTGAAATTTTAGTCCCCACAGATAATGCTTGAAATAGTTCAGTGTCCACACTAAACTCAAACATTCCTTCTCTGTAATTGAATACTTCTTTTCTGCGTCGGTTAACTTCCGTGATGCAAAACATATAGGTAACATTTCTTCAAGCTGCCCTTGCTTTAGGCATGCTCCGCATGAAACCTTGGATTCATGTGACCGCTCTAGAGGTTAATGATAACGAAGGTTATAGCTCTGAAAGCGATCATGATGAAACAGATAGCATTCGAGGATAGAATGTAACTTGTTCACATTTAATATGATATTAATTTAGAGTTTATTATGAACAGAATTTTCTATTGTTACGGAACAAGCACGCGAGAATCGATTGGTTCGCGGCTTGATCCAACTAGTGTCAAAGTCCTACGGCTGCCTACTGAGCATTAATCGATCGGCTCTTTCAGGCGTCGCTAGGTATCCTGATTAATTGATTGTTCAGGAGATTTAGGGCACCCTGATTAATCGATCGTTCAGGGGTTTAATTAGTTCACGATATAATCGATCGATCGCGATACTAATCGAAGATAATTTAATATGTATGCATATTTTTACTAAATTTAGTTTGATGTAAAAGGTTGACTGCTGATTTATTTAGTACAAACAAATTGTTGTAATTAATGTTGCATTTATATGAATAGGTACTTCTAATTAATTATGTAATATTTTGTCATGTCATTAAATTAACGTATTTGGTTTCAAACTATTGTAAGTTATAATTGTAATACTTAACTATTAATATATCATACTTATACATCTAATTATTGTAATACTTAAGTAAAATTAATCTTGTAAGTTGTCAAGAACCGAATGTTAGGTTACCACCTGGTGCCGTGTGCAGGGTCGCACACGGTGTCAGGACGGACGATTGTTAGGTTTCGTTATTTTTAATCTGTTATCAATCACTTCATGTTCATTTTATTTCAATCTGTTTAATGTCACATCACTAAACCCTTCTACTAGTTTTCGGAACTAGCGCTAGGCTCCCATTGGCTGAGTGTTTTGGCGGTCGATGATTGGCCCTCGGGCACCTGTTTTCGCTGGGCCAATCAGAGACTTCGCTCCGTCAGGACCGCGGCTCGGAAGCGTAGGAGAAGTCCGGAGCATTCATTCCGGCTCGAGGCATCATTGAAGAAAGTTGTAAAAGTTATCAAGTTCAATTATTTTTGTAAAACTATTTCCTAAGTAAAAGTCACTATAGTGTAATGCAGAATAAATATATTGTATTGTCAAGAATTGTTTAACTTGAGTATCCTGACTGCAGACCCTAAGAAGCGAAGAATAGTCGAGTGATCTTACACAAGCTTCCCTCAAATTTTCTCTAGCCTTATTAATTGCATTTATATATGCATTTCTTTTTCTATGCGCGCTTACATCTCTATCAGGGTTTAACCTCTCGTCGGACGGAATTTCGGGTTCTCTACCATAAATTAAATAAAAAGGAGAAAATTTGGTAGAAGCTCGAATAGAACAATTAAGTATATGCATTAACTACAAAAGGTAAAATTCTACACCAATCCCTTTGGGTTGAATTAACATACTTTGATAATGAATATGAAATAGTTTGATTTAATTTTGGTTTGATGGTGCATAGTGGTAGCCAGGGACTGTGTTATACCGTATTGTCTACACAATGACCTAATTAACCGAGATGTGAGTATAGAACCTCTATCAGTTAATATTTCGCGGACCATTCTGAATTTCGTCAGAATTTCATTTATAATAAAATCGTGCACTATTTGTGCCGTTACTCGTGGAACTGGTTTGCAAATGGCATACTTCGTAAAACATTCAATACACACTATCACATATCTATTACCTTCCAACGAACGATTATACGGAACTAGTATATCTATCTCGATTCTATCAAATAAACGATCGATTATCATTGGACGTAAAGGAACCACTTTCTTATACGTTTTCTTCTCTTGACACGGTATACAACCCTTTATATACTTTTCGACTTCTTTGGTCACATTAGGCATAAAGTAACGTGCTTTAAATTTGGCTAGCGTTTTCATTATTCCGAAATGACCACCTGTTCGTACGTTATCATGTAATTCACACATCACTTCAATAAACAAACACTTAGGTAACACAATTAACTTTTTCACTACACTATCTTGGGTTGCCTGGTAGAAATCGCTTCCAAGCGATAAGGCCGCCCTTTATACATAATGTGTTCTTTTATTTGTGTTTTTTTTTTATATTCTTGATTTTTTTTGTGTATAATAAAGGGTAAATAAATAAATAAATAAATAAATATTATCCATCACACATTTATATAAAATTTCATTTTCGACGGTGAAACCTTTAAATACATTACTTCTTCTCGCCGACACCAATCTATACCATTTTTGGCAAAATTCGTCTTCGTTTTGACGTTGTGCTATATTCACTACATACAAGGAAAAAACCTGAAGGCCGTCGTCTACTCCTTCCTTTGGATTCACTTCTTCTTCGATCAAAGGATTCCTACTTAGGAAATCCGCTATTACATTATGCCTTCCTGAACAATGTACGATTTCGAAGACATGCGCTTGGATCGCTAAGGCCCATCTTGCTAATCTGCCTGACATGTCTTTTCTTGTCTTTAACCAACATAGCGCTTTATGGTCAGTGACTATCTGAAATTTTAGTCCCCACAGATAATGCTTGAAATAGTTCAGTGTCCACACTAAACTCAAACATTCCTTCTCTGTAATTGAATACTTCTTTTCTGCGTCGGTTAACTTCCGTGATGCAAAACATATAGGTAACATTTCTTCAAGCTGCCCTTGCTTTAGGCATGCTCCAGCTGCCAAGTCACTTGCGTCCACGTACAATCTTGTACATGTTTCCTTATCGTTATTAAAACGCCGTAATAACGGTGGGTTAATCATTAAGGAAACTATTTTCTCGAATGATTTCTGTTGGGTTTCACCCCATATAAACCTCGTATTCTTTTTTAACAAAGGTTCCGTTGCATTCCTGGCCGCCCACCGTTATTACGGCATTGATTTTTTGACATAGGTACATATAATTTTCCGCGGAGCTGGGTTTTTTGAGCACTTATATCTTTATAAAGAGGTATAAAAGTCTGAGCCATTTTCAAACTAAATAAATGAAAAAATATGTTAAATAAAAATCACCCGGCCAGACTCGAACCTGGGACCTCCGTTTGCCGGATGAGTGCTCTCCCACTGAGCTACCGGGGCCTGGCGGTACGCCTCGAAATTACTTAACATATTTTTTGTTTTTACGTTATATTGCTAACGTAGCTCTATCTAATGGTATAGCTTTGCAGCTAAGACCACCCGACACTAATTTCTTTACAGAAATTGTGAATCTCAGTTAAAGTGAAGCATTGCAATGTTTAATCATATTTTAAAGTTTTTGCATTTAAAATGCTTAATTACTCTTAATTGAATGTAAAAATGTGTTAAATAAAAATCACCCGACTAGCGGGGCTAGCATGCTACCGTCGACAACGATAAATCGGGCCTTTTATCGATATTTTCTTAGAATATGGTATTTAGTGTATGGAATTTATTAAGATTATGACATATTTGGTTCTGTGGTATCAAATCGAGTAATTCTATCTATTATGGTACGCATATTAGCTTACATAATAGGATATAATAACAAAATAATATTTATCTTGTCGACTCGACTATTTATCGATGTTTGCATGCTAGCCCTGCTGAACGTCCCCGCCGCGAATCACTGTGTGCGGCCTCTCTAACATCCGTGTGAAGACCCCACGAAAATCGGATTATCCCGCGCAGTGCCACCGATGCCAACTTTATGGATATGTGGATAGACTCCCCCCCAAATTGCGTGCTGTGCGGCCACACAGGCCACACTGCTAACTATCGCGGTTGTCCCAGGGCTCCACGCCAAAAACAAACCACTACAGCCTCGCCTAACAAGCGACTATCTCCTCCTCCCCCTGCCCCGAAACTGGTAGTTAGCGACTTTCTACTAGCCCCCAAGTCACGGGACAATCCTTCTCCCAAGCTACAGGTACCGGCCTGGGGCAAACCAGCCTTGCCACCAGCATCTATGCCCCGCTCAGCCCCAGTCGAAGTCTCTTTTGCCGTTCGTTCACATCAGCGTATACACAGCTATAAATATTGAGTTTAAAGCTGCCCGATCCCCCATCGTGGTCTTGTAACAAAACAGACTTCATTTAAGCTGATTGTTGCATCACTAATATAAGTAATATCATAAGAAATTAATTAAAGACTGTGAACATAAGGTTTGGGTGCGCCTTACATTTTGTAAATAAAGAGGTTATAAAAGTAAACCAACCTTACGTCAAATGTAAGAATTATTTTTTTGAAAGATTAAAAGTAAAAGAATAAAAAATGACGTGGGTTGTCAGTCAGATAATGGTATTCTGTCAAAAGGGGGATTTTCAGGGCGGCACCGTAGAGGAGAGTTGGATTTTCAGCATCGGTGAGTGAGTAGCGTCTAATATTTTAATATGTTTTCTAATATTTATTTGTTTGTTACAGATGGATTAATAAAGGTTTAGCATTCAGTTCAAATTGAACATGCAAACCACGGTAAATGTAAATGTCATAACAGAATGAATTTATCATTTTGTTGTTGCTTTGAATTAGGGATTGGCATAGTCCGGGGCCTTAGGAACGGAAACTAACTGTGACAACGAAGTTCCTATTAAAACTCATCCGTTTGAGTTCCCCAAGATGTGGCTCTTTTGGGGCATGGGTACTATGATTAGTGACCTTTGGGTTATTATGAGTGGCTACTTGTGAGATCTACCACACGCAGTGGAGTAATGAACATTGGCGGGGTCTAGACAGTGATTCTCTCCAATGTAATTTGCTTCCTGTGGTCCCTTTTTATCTATATATGTATTTATTCACATAACATAAGTAGGGAATCCTGTGGCCCCTCTTATCTCCCAACCCTCTCGGTTGCTGTGGGGGCCTAAAGCCAAATCAACGGCACAACAGCGGGTGATAGTGTTAGGTTTCTTTTAGAGGTAACCCGAACCTCGCATCGTATAGTTTAAATTCAGCTTAGTATTAGGAACTTAACATTGTACTAAGTTAAGTTACATCACACATAACACGTTTAATAGTAAATGTGAGACAAGATCTCTAGTTTTGCAAACATTGAGCTTATATTTAGGGATTTAGGGAAATATGTGTAGGGTAGAGTGTAGGTCCGTCATTGTTTACTTAAATACGACATTTAAATAATCTATAAAGCTAATAAAGGTAGTTTACCTCATGTTGGATCTCATCTAGTGAAAAGGATTCTAGCTGAGTCTTGATAATATTAAACTATAATCAAAGTTTTGATTTATTATTATTTGGTTCGTACGTAAAATGAGTACAAGAATTATCAAGTATACCTTTAGCAATTGAATGGGTCATACTGGGACGAATGCTCCTTCTCAACCCCTGTCTTGGTCGCTTGAAATCAGACATGTTGATCGACAGAGTCACTGACTGTTCATTTTGTTATCCTATATTGATAACCTGAATCATACTTTATCAAAACTTATTGGAAAATATATCCATAAAGAATGACAAGTGTCTAATTGATTAAGCTGGAAAACTTAAAGCTACGGATATGAATGAATATATCTGTTGATCTAATTTGACCTTAAGCTATCATTATTGGCTAATAATTACTTAGTCCAATACTACACTCGCGTGCAAGTAAATCGACTCAAGCCTCAAGTGCGCATAAAAAGTGATATAACTAAAAAATGACTTATTTTACCTCTATATAATGTTTTACAAAATTAAAGCCTAGTAATTAGGCTTTCAAACGGAAGCATAATATCAGTAATTTAAATAAACACTTATACTTAGAATGCAACTGAACGCAACCTCCCGTAAACTGCTCTGCGCTCTATTTACAACTTGCGCGACACAACCCCCTATACAAACCCCCTGCAATCGTTTTTTCTTATCAGTCGCTCATTAGACGTTGACCTGAACACATCTCTGCAAATTAAAGCCGTCATTTGAAGAAAATTATGGATACAACACCTGAAGAAGCCGCTCAAGTCGTTGCCCTGTTGCAAGAAGGGTTGAACCAGCGAGAAGTCGTTCGTCGTTTGAATATGAGTCAGTCCGCTGTCTCGAGAGTATACAGAAGATTTCAAGAGACTGGTGCCTTCACTCGGAGGGCTAATACCAGCCGACGCCGGTGCACCTCGGAGCGTGACGACCGGTTTTTGGTCTCGACCTCTCTCCGAAATCGACACCTTACCGGCGTAGATGTGCAGCGGGAGCTACGTCAAGTTCGCGGGGTGACTGTCAGTCAGTGGACAGTTAGAAGAAGGTTGAAAGAAGCTAACCTTACTCCGAAAAGACCCGCAACAGGCCTGAAGTTGACCACAGCTCATCGTCAAGCACGCCTTCACTTTGCTCGAGAGCATTTGGATTGGAGCATAGATCAATGGCAGTCAGTCCTGTTCACAGATGAGACGAGGATGTGTCTCCATGGCAGCGACAGGAGAGGTCGGGTATACCGTCGTCCCGGTGAACGGTTTTCACAGTGCTGCTTTGTGGAAACCGTTGCATATGGTGGCGGATCTTGCATGATGTGGGCTGGAATTTCCTTAGAAGGCAAAACGGACCTTGTTTTCGTTCCTGGGGGAGGCCGGGGAGGAGGTCTGACCAGTGATCGTTACATTGAAAATGTTCTACTGGATCAAGTTGTCCCTTATCAAGGCTTTATTGGGGAAAATTTCATCTTGATGCATGACAATGCCCGATGTCACACTGCTCGGGCCACACGTGATTTCCTGAACGAAGTTGGAATTCACACTATGCATTGGCCAGCGCTCAGCCCCGATTTAAATCCCATTGAGCACATATGGGACGAACTCAAAAGAAAAGTTAGAGCGAGGAATCCAGCTCCTACAAACATCAATGAGCTCAAGACTGCGTTGGTAGAAGAGTGGAGTCGAATACAACAATCATCCATTAAAAAGTTGATAAGGTCGATGAAGAATCGCATGAGAGCAGTGATCAGAGCTAGAGGAGGGAATACAAAATATTGACACGAATATTTATTTTATCTTACGCACATTTTGTTTCATTTAAACACAATAACCCCATACTGTGAAATTGTATGAATTTTCAACATTTTTTACATTATCATCGGCATTAACCTTTTTTACTAAACTACTGAATCGATTTTCATGCAACTTACACCATTTTAAAGCTCAATTACTAGGCTTTAATAATGTAAAACATTATGTAGAGGTATAATAAGGCATTTTTAAGTTATATCACTTTTTATGCGTACTTGAGGCTTGAGTCGATTTACTTGCACGCGAGTGTATGTTAATAAATCAAAGTAATTTACTTTGTAGAATGTGTTTCTACTTGAATAGAGAAATATTCTATTTATAATTTATACCTACTTGAAATAATAAGTAGAGTTTAATCTAACAGAAGTCTATTAAGACTGATTATTAATATGAGTTCAAAATGGCTCAAGTTTAAAGAAATTAGCTGGTCAGACCCCATCCAAGCAAGGATTGATTTGGAGATGCTTTTATAAAGTCGTAAGACAAGAAAGCCTTAAAACTTTTAGTAATCTATTTACAAATTATGATATCATTATCCAAATGAATGAGTGTTGTATCAGACCTCCCGGTAGGGGTTTAGGTAGGGAAACTGTCAATTAGGTAGGAAAACCAATAATTAGGTAGGGAAACGGTTAACTAGATAGTAAAATTATTACTTATTTAAATTCTATATTATTTTTAATCAATTGACGTTTTAACTAATATTTCAGTGAAATATATAAATTGTTATTAGGAAATATTTATACCATTTCAATTCACGTTAAAAGTTCTTGAGTTATTATCGGTTCATAACAGAGGATCCTTGAAGCTACTAGACGATTACGATCACGATCACAAATCAATGGCCAAAGATATTAGGATTAATTTTTAAAGGTTAGTTTAGTAAAGACCAAGTTCCGTTTGTGGAGATATATGCAAGGTTAGGGAAGTTGTAGAAATAGAGAGAGAAGTTATAAGAGGTAGATACGGCAATAGTTATAAGATAATAAGAGTGATGAGAGGGGGGTTGTTACATTTTGATGCCGTGACCAGGATTTCATATCAAACAAAAAAAAAACGTAGTAAACCAGGATTTCATATAATAAATAAAAAACTGTAGTAAGTCGTGATTTCTCAATTTGATATCGTAGTGATCAGAATTTCATAGATATAACATAAACTATATTTAGATAAGAATAATAATAATTAAAGTTTAGTTTATTACGAAGTATATTGATGAATATGAAATCTTGGTGAATTGGCAAAAGTAATATTAAGTAGGTATACAATAGTTATTTTCTTCATAACGGTTCTTTGGGTTTTATTAGGTTAGAAGTGACATTTATTTTGTCACAATTTGCTGTCCGTGAAATGTGAGGCGTGAATTTGAAATGGTATATTATGGATATGAATAGGTATAAGGATAACTAAAACAATAGGTATAAAATATTGCTCATTTAAATATATATATAAAATTGTTTCTGCATTTTAGTTGTGGTTGGTGATTATCTGAAAAAAAGGTCGTCAAGATAGTCTAATTGAAGCTTCTGATGTTCTTGAATACTGGGGTCGATGTTCGAGAATTTTGTGTAAATTATTTAGATGGTTTAGCTGTTATTACAACAGGTTATTTAGGTCAACATTTGGAACATATAAATATTGTTCTAGGGAAATTTAAAAAAAAAAGCTGGTCTGACTTGATTTTTATGTAAAGAAGTTAAAATGTTAGGATACATTATTCCTACCGAAGGACTTAGAACAGATCCTGAAAAAGCAAAGGCAATACAAAAGTTTCCAATACCAAAGAAAGTAAAGAATGTTAGATTATGTTTTTTCTTGGATTATGTAATTTCTATAGAAGGTTTATATCTAATTATAATATTCACTTTCAACCATTGTGTGATTTATTAAAGAAAGACAAACGATGGAAATGGGGTGATTTGGAACAAAAGGCGTTCGAAACGGTGAAATCTTTGTTCATAGATACAATTCTTTTACATCATTTAGATTTCAGTAGTACATATTATTTGCAAACTGATAGTTCAAGAATTGGAATAGCCGGAATTTTGTACCAATTAAATGAAAAAGGGGATTAAAAAAATATTAGAAATGGGACATCAGACATTTTTCTGGAAAGGAATCACTAGAAGGGTTAAACTTTTGCTTTGAACATGTGGGGCCTTGTCAGTCTATAGTCATAAAACAGATAGGAGATGTAGCAATGATAGATTTGTATGGACCATTACCGATTGGGAACTTTGGAATGAATTTCATTCCGAGATTATACAAGATTCGTTTAGTAAATTTGTCAAATTCTATGATCTTAGTAAAGCTACTTTTTTTTTAGGGAAATCTAAAAGGTTCTTTGATATTATTAAACAAAAAGTGATATTGTCAGATAATGGATCTCAGTTTGCTAGTAAACTATGGAAAGAAAGTATGAAACAGACTAATGTAAAAGTTATATATATATACTGTAAAAAATCCACAGAACGAGTGAATAAGGAATTGGGTCGATTGCTTAGAACGTATTGCTGAACGAACCACAAAGGATGGGTTTCAGTTTTGTCAAAGTTAGAGTCTCTTTATAATAATACTTTTCACGAAAGTACAGGTTTTACGCCTTGTGAAATTATGTACGGATAGTCAATGCGATTATCATTTGATACAGAGTTAAGCAATGAAAGGGAGGTTTTAGACATAGAGGAAATTAGATTGAGTGCAAGGAAAAATTAAAATTTTTACTTTTACTTTTTCTACTTACGTAAATGTAATCGATACATGAAATTGTATATGTAAATGAAGGTCTTACATTCAGGGGGTCGGGAAAAGGAATGGAATCTTCCTCGGAATTTAAAAATAGATCAATTGTTGGTAGTAGAGGCTAAAACAAATAAACAAATATAAAAATACATTAATTTTATGAACAACAGGAAATGAGGTTTTTATAATTTAGTTTATAAAAGGAATATACTTACGGTTGTGGAGCTGGTTATATTGGAGGCATTGTTAGGGGAGTTTGAGGAGATGGATTGTATTTCTAAGGAAAGAAAGGAGAGTTAAAACCTAGATAAAATATTAAAACAGTTATTGGTGGTTTGGCGGTTTTAGCTGATGTTTTCTTTTATAAAAGGAAGGATCTTGGAATCATACTTAGTTTCGCTCATAGGAGATCTTGAACTTGGAAGCGGAATAGCGTTTAGAATGTATTGCGGGATTTTGAAAAAAAAAGAGTATTTCAAATGGGCAGAAACCATCTTTTTATAATGGGCCTGCTATATTTTGTTATAGTATTAAAAATTAACTAAAATATAAACTAAAACTGTTTATAAAAGTGCAAGGAAGGAGAAAGATAGTTAATATATTAGTTTTCTTAACTAACTGCAGATTTACGTCTTTTTTTCGATAATAATTTTAAGAAGTTTTTTAATTTTAGTTTCAGCTCTTCTTCTGTTTTATTTTTATCTAGTAGAGTTTGAGGATGTCGGTGGTCATTGAGTTTCAGCATTTGTTTTTGCAAGTCCGTCTTAAAAAAATGAACTTGTTGCGATCCCATAGACATGGGTATTGTTGTAATATAGAATTGGTCTTGGTCTAAGGTTAAATGCGTCTTAGTAGTTTATTGTTCTTTTTTTTCTCTCTCTTTCCTTTATTATAAGACAAATTGATAGCTAATCATTTCTCTTTTCCTATGAAAGCGGAGGGAATTTAAAATCTAGAAGATTTATGATGTAGGTGATTTAAAAAATATATATCTATATAGAAATTAAATTTATTTTAGTGGTCACTTGTTTTGATCTTGAATTAATAAAACAATTATATTCTCAGAACTTTGCTTGGATAATTATGAATTTATAAGTACACATTATTTAAATGTGTTATTTGATTTTAAAGGTTATATAATACCAAATTATTTATGTTTGTAATGTCTTAGAGATTTTAATAGTTTAATAAATTGGGGGTCGGGTATTAAACAATATATATAAAAAAAAAACTGGGAACATCTGAAGGAAAAGGTTACAAACTTTAAATATAGATTTATCTAATTTTGTTTCTTTTTAGTTTCAATAAAAAGATTTAAGATTCCTTTTCACTGGGTTGCTGACTTGTTTTGGGAGTATGATAGAGAGTTTGAGGAGGGAAGATAAAGTGATGAATGTGAGTTTAAAAAAAAAAACTGGTTAAGAATTTTGAAAGGAAGGGTACCTACTATGAAAAGTGAGTGTCAGATAGTAAAAATCTTTAAAATTAAAGTGGGCCCTTGCAAATTAGCAGCTTTTATGAATAAGGAACCCAGGTAGTTGACATTCATTTCTTGTGAAATTACAGACAAAAATGAATTCTGTGTGAGGATGAGTTAGGTTAAGTCAGATTGACAATATCAGTTTTATACTGACCACAGAGAATTCAATACTCTACTTGCAGCGCAGACCTAATTTCGGCAACTTTACATACTCCAAATGAGTAATGATCTTTGTTTTGGATAAAGTTTTTGAGCTGGATATTTGGTTTATGATTGGATATCATTGGAACTATTAAAGTTTTGGAGATCTAAAAAGGAATATGATGCTCGTCCGTGAATTGCGATTGGAAAGAAAAATTGCGTCGGAAGGGCATTGTTTTACGATTAGCGTAGAAATCAGCCTAGCACAACTGGTTTTTCTTTATTGGATTTTCAAATCCTTGTGAAGATTATATTTGTTCATGACCAAAATATTTAAAGGTTGGATTCTGAGTTCAGGCTGGGTTCATTGTTTATTTGGTTTAAAAACACACCACATTAAAAAAAAAAAACAAGAAAAAAATGTTAAATAACTGTTATTTGAGTTATATTTGTGACTAAAAGGGTGTTTGAAATAATTTCCTTCAGTTAAATTTTGCGTAAATTATTTGGGGTCGACTGTAACAAAACAGACTTCATTTAAGCTGATTGTTGCATCACTAATATAAGTAATATCATAAGAAATTAATTAAAGACTGTGAACATAAGGTTTGGGTGCGCCTTACATTTTGTAAATAAAGAGGTTATAAAAGTAAACCAACCTTACGTCAAATGTAAGAATTATTTTTTTGAAAGATTAAAAGTAAAAGAATAAAAAATGACGTGGGTTGTCAGTCAGATAATGGTATTCTGTCAAAAGGGGGATTTTCAGGGCGGCACCGTAGAGGAGAGTTGGATCAGGGGGCGTCGACAATGTATGGAGTTGGTGCAGACTTTATACTGGAGACAGAGTGAAAAAGACAGAATACAATAAGAGGAAAAGAGCAAGAATCATACCAGTGTAGCCCATGAAAAAAAATATTCAATCGATTGTTCGAATAAATCGCAGTATTTTTTGAGTTAACACTTTTTCATATTTTTCTTCCTCGCTTTTATTAGAAATAACATTAAACGAAAACTTTTTCATGACTTCTTCATAATTTTTAAATAATTTAACAAATATTTAAAGGGACCATATTAGATAATCGAATGAATTAGCGAATCGATGTTATTTGAATATAGCAACACAGACATAAAAAGAAATGTCAAAAATTAACGTCTACTTTTTAACTTTACAATATGAAAATATTTTTTCGCGATTGCGGTTTTGCGATATTTTTAAATTGTGTTTTAAGTTTTCTTTTGTTTATACGACTTTTCTCCCCCTGATTGCTAGAGGAAACTCGCGTCAGTGTGGTTGAGACCAGTGGATAAATAATAGTGAATTAATAATTGTGAGACAGGACTCCTTAGCAGATTAATATGTCTGAAAAATACAGAAGGTGTGATAAGTGTGGTGATTCAGCCTCTCAGAATCCTGCGCTAATTTTACATACCTTCCCAAGAGCTGGAAAGGCGGCTAACTTAACGAGGTACGTTATGCATACTTTTTGTATTAAGTAATAACCTCTCAAATGTACAAGTAATCAGTCGTCATGTACCTGAATTGATAAATTCGATTTGTATTTCAAGTGATTATTGCTCAAGTTCCAGTTTAAACTTACACAATGCTAAAAATTTCAAATGTAGGATTTCGTATATTCCCAACTAGTGATATTAGCTACCCAAAATATGCCATACCTCTTATGATACCTAGTAGGTACTTATCTGTATCATCTATTTTGGTTAGTCTTGCTTCCATGAACCCTGAGGAGCATAAAATTTAGCTAATCTCAGAAACCACAAGTGGGATTTGATAGCCCAACTCTTGAGGAAGGCTACCTATATTTTATCCCGAAATTCCGACGGGATCAAAAGTTACGCGAGTAAAACCACGCGTGGCGGCTAGTATAATAATATGAATATATTTAAATCCTACAATCTGACTGGCAGTATCAAAAATTAGCCTGCACTGATAACACATTTTGTATAGATGTAGTACTAATAGTGTAAAATATTACTAATTTGATTTCTTTACATTTACTTTTTTTTGTTTTTTTTTGACTTCAATCTCACCTGATGGTAAACTTATATTAAGGGTTTAGGAAGTAACTGGCTCTCCACAAAATATTGACAGAATACATTACCGCCGGAGCGGTAACATTTGGCGGCAGACTTTTTATGAAGGGTGGTCACTAGACAGGCGGACCCAGAAGGGATCCTGCCACCAAGCGGGGGTCACTTGGAATAGTCGACTTTTACGACACGCTTATCCAGGGGATGAAGGGCTATACCTAAATATAATACTTAATGTCAGAAAATAATAGTGAATCTTCTCGAGGAAATACTATTGTACATACACCATTTTTTCTTACTTTTCTTCTTGTAGTTTTGATATTGCTTATGTGATGATATTGAGTATTTTCTTTTAAACTCAACTCAAAAATATTTTTTTGTTGTTTATTGATTTTTTATTATAATTTAAAAAAAAATCATGAGTTATTTTATTAATGTGATATACAACATTATTTCAGGGTTCGGCTTTGGGCACAATATTGTTTCCCTAGTAAGAGTTTCACAGAAGAACAATTGAAAGCCATGCATAAGAGCCACAAGACACTGTGCAACAAGCACTTTGATCGCAGTGCATACACCAATGATAGCATGACACGGTTGAATACAAATGCTTTGCCAGGCAAACTCTTGACTACCTCGCCTGTTCCAGGGCCATCCCATCAGTCAGAATGTTTGGAGGCATCATCTCTGGTAAGGTTTATCATTTACTATCACATAACGCTCTGTTGTGCAGGGTTTACAAGTTTGCATCCCATTCCAGGGTCCCGGGTTCAAATCCTGGTGATATTGTGTGATGAACACAAGTATTAGTGCTCAATTCACCTATGTTTTATTTATTTATTATTTATATTTATTTATTTAACAATTTATGTACACACATTTCTATTTTAAGTCCTTCCTATTTTAACCGCCATAATAACCACATGTAAGTGTGGTTGTGTTCCTGATAAAGGCCAGGAAAAGCCAGTGAAATTACGGGAACAAAAGGCTTTTCCAGCTTCAACTTTGGGTCGGTAATGCATCATTATGGATACCATTTACCATCAGGGGAATCCAGTGCACACTTGCCTTCTTTCAAAATGTGTAAAAAAACATCAGTTTTTTTCCTCTCGGTCTACCATAAATACCTTTAAATACAACCATATGTCAAACATTTACAAAGTTGAAAGTTACAAAACTAAACTTGTGATGAATATGAAAAAATGAAAAATATTTATTTTGTTATCACAAAGCTCAATAGCACAATCCAGGCAGAAACCTTCTATTAAGTATACGCAGATACTTGTGTCAGAAGAATTCCACTCTTCCATAACTATAATAATTATGTAATGTAAAATACCCAAAATAAAAAAAATATTCCATTTCAGTCTAATACTTAGTTGAAAATCAATAATACTAAACTTCTATCTAAGCTTCTGTATACTAACTAATAAATCAATATAAAACCAATCAGGTTTTATATTGATTTATTAGGTTTTATATTGTTTATTAGATGTTGGCCATTTGGCTGAATAGACCACCAGTTATAGTAGACAACACTTTATTTTGGTTTTAAATGTGAGTATTTATGTACCTATTATTTATATTTTCAGAATGCTTTCGTTCCCCAGCCATGTACACAAACCATAGATGCTATGCAAGTTAGCCTAGCAATGTCCTCTGATCAGGCTGCCTCCAAATCAAAGCAATATAAGAAATGCAAAAAATATATAAATAAGATATATCAATTAAAAAAAGCCTTGAAGAAAGTTAAAGGTAGTAAAAGAAATGGGAAATTATTGAAAGCTATCTCTGGAAGTGTTGATCTTGAGAAATTGAACCAACATTTAAAACCAGCATTTAGCTTACTGCTTCAAAGCCAAATGAAAAACACACGACGGAAGTTGACTGGCCGTCGCTGGACTTTACAAGAGAAGATCATTGCACTGGTGATGTTTAAAAAGTCAAGTGCGTCATATAAATTATTAAGACGGTTATTTTGTTTGCCTAACCCAGGTACCCTTAAATTGCTATTAAATAATGTACCTCTACCATGTGGTGTGAACAATAAAGTGATGGCAAGTCTAAGAGCTATTACCAATGAACAATCAGAGGAAGAGAATTTATGTGTTCTTTTATTTGATGAGATGTCTATTCGAAAAAACTTAATGTATAATCCGAAAACGGATGAAATTGACGGATTCCAAGATCATGGACATGGACAAGGTAGAAGCCAACAGGTTGCCTCACATGCCTTGGTTTTTATGTTGGTCGGGCTAAGAAAACGCTGGAAGCAGCCAATAGCGCATTATTTGTCTGGTGACTCTGTGACAGCAGATCGGCTCCAAGCTCTTATAAAAGAGGTGAGTGATTCAATACTAATATTAATAGTAATTTATTTCTTTAACAAATTTATTTACAATTATTAGGGGCTGGAGTTTTTTTAATGTTTTTTTTTTGTAACTAGACAGAAGTTTAGAATGACTAAAGTTTATCTAACATAATTTGAGTTAGAATAAAATAACATAAAATCCTCAGACAATGACACCAACTACATAGCCCTAAACTAAGCAGAGCTTGTGATAAGGCATACCATGTAGCCAACATAGAATATAAATACATACTTATATAGATAAACACCCAGACACGAAACATTTTTTTGTCTTGTTCCATGCGGAAATCGAACCCGCAACCACTGGTGTCTGAGGCAGATAGGTTTACCCTATCGCCAAAGTGGTTGTCAGGGAGATTGTTATGTGAATGACAGAAACATCAAAATATTTATTATTTATTAACCAAAAAAATATGACAATTATGCAAAAATTTTGCTCCCTAATGTAATTTAGAAGACATTAATATAGCAATTATATTATAAGATAAAGTAAAGGTAGGTCTGTTAAAACAATTCAAATATAGTTTTGACCTCAAAATATTTACAGGCGCTTTTATTTCTGGCAGGAAAGTCTCCTACACCAATACTCATGCACATGGTGCATGAAATGAGACTGAGATATCATTTCATATCAATTATTTAGAATTTTTAACCTTTTTACTTTGCTTGGAGAACAATTTCATGAGGAAACAACAATGCTTGCACCAACAGTTTACGTTTAGTACCAATCAAATCAAATCAAATATATTTATTGCCATATAGTACGGTACATAAGGTTGTTACATATAAATTAGGTTCTACATACTATGCTGTATGTCAGCATGCAATTGGTATAACATTAAGGTCATATTTCATGAACATTGGATTTTAATCAAGAGTCATTTTTAAATCTTAAGCCACCACCAATACAATGTTTTATAAAATTATTACAATTAAATATTCCATTACAAGTACATGTATTACAATTAAATTAATTCTACCTATTATTTTTGTCAAAATATTCATTTATCGAATAAAAACATTTTTTACTTAGCCATTCATGAAATAATTTTTTAAATTTAATTTGAGGCAACGGTTTTATTTCGTTTGGGACAGCATTATATATTTTGATGCACATAGCGTAACACTGCCTGTTAAACAGTTCTAAGCGTGGTATTAAATTGTATACAAGACGATTTCCATGTCGTGTTGCTCTGGTAATGTCCTTAGCTTTAGTAAAATAATGAGCATTGTTTTTAACGAACATAGCAACTTCTAAAATGTACATACAAGGCAATGTTAGTAATTTATTCAATCTAAATAAGGGCTTAGCTGATTCGTCCGGTGCTTTTCCAAAAATTGCCCGAACACATTTTTTTTGTGCAATAAATGCTTTGTTTAAATCTGTAGAATTCCCCCAAGTGATGAGACCGTATCTTAGGGTAGACGCGACATAACCATGGTAAGCAGTGATTACGGTTGAAAGTGCACAGGTTTTCCGCAGTCTGCTTAGAACATACACATAACTGTTTAATTTATTTGTAACATTATTTATGTGCTGTTTCCAATTCAATTTATTGTCAATATGACACCGGAGAAATTTTGTGCTTTCTACTTCTTTAATCTTGTCATTTTTATAATGTATTTCAATAGGATTGAGAACTTTATTTGTATTAAATCTTATATAATTAGTTTTTATTAAGTTAATATTTAAATTATTACATGTCAACCAATTTATAATTAATTGTATAGTGTTATTAATGTCATATTCAAAGTTATTATTATTCTTAGTCAAAATTAAAGATATGTCATCTGCAAATAGAAAATATTTATGAGATGTCAAGTTGGGTAGGTCATTTACATATAATAGAAATAAAAGAGGTCCGATATACCGGTACCTATATAAAATATTCCGATTGTATAGTAACAATTGTTGTCTTGTTGTATAGCACTGGTGCTTCAAGGAAGAAGATAATAATTAAGAGCATTCAAGACCATAACACTGCTTAATTATATTGTTTCAAGCTACACTGATAAATTTAATCACAAAACGAGGGTGTTTGTTTGTTTATGTTTGGATACCAGTTCGACAAGTGACAACTAACATTTGACAGAGGGCGACTAACAAATGACATTTATCATCTGACGTTTGCAAAACGAGCTGCGTTCAGTTCAATCAAGTGTCTGGTCCACTATAGGGACAATTGTGATATATTATTTGTAAGCAATAGATTGTTCCAAAAATTCAATATGGTCATTTGTGGTAGATGTGGTGAAGAGGTTTCGAAAGAGGTTCTTTGTAGAGCCTCGACCGTTTGGTACAATGTGTCTCAGTGCACTTAACAACCATAACATTTTTCTTACCCTGTTCATTACTTGATTAATTTGATGGTACCAGTTTTTTGATGGTAATGTATTACTATGTTTTCAGGTTCTGGCAGAGTGCTTCAAAAACGATTTGAATGTTGTAGCAACAGTATGTGACATGGATGGTGTAAATATAAAAGCAATAAATGCTTTGGGATCTAGTACTGAATCACCTTACTTTACATTCCAAGGAAATGAGGTGGTCACAATAATGGATCCTCCACATTTACTTAAATGTTTTAGGAATAATTTCCTGAAACATGATATTGAGTGTCCATTCAATTTTGCTCTAAGTGGAACGGGGGGTATGTATTATACATAAAGAGTGTTTTAGTTATGCAATATAGGTAGTTTTAGTTATGTTCCCCAATGTGGTTAAAATAGTATTCCTAAATCTATATTATCTATTACAATATACTCGCTCACGAAGGGTTCCGTACCATTATCTATAAAAACGGCAAGAAAACCATGCCTACACGTCAAAAACTTAAAAATATTTGTTAATTTAAGTAGGTACCATCACTTCTATTAAATGTATAATATGTACTTCTGTAATATGTATATAAAATGTGTGTTGTTTATATTTACAGGAGTTGCGAAGTGGAAGCATATTGAGGAGTTTTACCAAAATGAGAAAATGAATGCCAATTTCGTTTACGCGCCTTCTCTCACTGACCAGCATCTCAACCCAAATGGCAAGCAAAAAATGAGGGTCAAACTAGCAGCGCAAGTTTTAAGCAACTCAGTTACAGGTGGAATGCTAGCACAAGTTGCGGGTAGTAAGTAACTTTATACTATATTATCCGTCGCGTGCAGTGTCACTTGCGTAACTCCCGTTCCCATGGAAATTGCAGGATAAAACCTTTCCCAATAACTCGTCTATCATATGCAAAAATAATTTTTCAAATCGGACTGGTAGTTTCAGAGATTAGCGCTTTCAAACAAACAAACAAACAATTTCTTCAGCTATTAATATAGATTTTCTATGAAAAAAACCTTACATAAGACAGTAATCCTAATAATATAATAGTATAAAAAACGATTTCTTTAAATATCGTACCCGTAAACCCCTATCGTAACCCTAAAAACCGATGTTGTAGTCCAATCATTTAGAAACAGCAATAAGAAAATGCAATGTCGAACACGGCCCATCTATGCTTTCGGATTTATATTTGTTGGTTGTAGAATGAAATATTTTTTCTAAAATATTGTTCAGTAGGTACTAAATATATCAAATTTAATGATATATTTATTTTGTTTTTTTCTGTTTTACTAAAAGTTTTGTTTATTTTCAGATGAAATTTCGTCTGAAGCGATTATAACGGCAAAAGTTATTGGCAAAATTGATGCTATTTTTGATGCATTAAATGCAGATACTCCAGACCGAAAAAGAGGCAAACCTTATGCTACAAATATGACAAAAAGGAGTGGCCACGAGAAATTATTTTCGGAAATGAAGGTCTTTTTTTCGAATATTAAATTTATTGGTGCTCGCTCTGTTCCCCCATCTCTAAATGGATGGGTTCGAACGATTAATGCTGTAGACAGGCTGTGGAATAATTTGAAAATATATAAATTGGATAGCCTATGCACCAGACGTTTAAATCAGGATCCCTTAGAGAATTTGTTTGGTTGCATCAGAAGTAATTGTGGATCCAATCCAAATCCCAATGTGCAACAATTTATTGCAGGTCTTAAAACTAGTGTTTTAAGTAACATAAATTATAAAAGTTTAACGAAAAATTGTGAAGATGACACAAATTCTTTGTTAAGCAATATGACCACATATTTAAAAACCAAGCAATCATATACGTTGCCACCGCCTCACGAGCTGTATGATAATATAGACATAAATATAACACTAGAATTAGAAAAGGGCTTAAAAAATGCCGAAAACCAGGCATGTGCATATGTAAGTGGCTTCATATTAAAAAAATTACAAAATAATAAGTGTGAGCATTGCAAAAAATGTCTGCTTGCTGAGCATATTGAACCTGCTCATACGTTCAATACATTTAAAGAGTATTGTGAGAACAAAAAAAGCCTTCACTACGTGAGTCTCAATTTTATAGAATGTGTGCAAGCAAGCGCTACATGTATAAATGTGTTTTTAAAAAGCAACTGTAGTAAACATTTTATATGCAAGACACTTACAGCAAAACTGAAAGAAATATTATCATTCAGCTGGTTAGATGGGTGTCAGCAACATAAAAATCAGAATATGGACGAAATAATAAAACATGTGTTAGCAATAACTATTAAAAGGTATTGTGTGATGAAAAATAGGGTGTTTGCTACAGAAGCATCAGGAAACGCTTTAAAAAGAAAATTAAAAATTTTAAAAAACCAATAAAATAAATAAATAAATTTTTAAATTTTACATTTTACGGCTTATACTATGATAATTATTCCCTGGTGATTAACAATTATATGCCATAAACAAAGTGTATCCACCATCCTGAGGGCATCCAGTACACTCTCATATACCATGAGTGCATATATAGCAGAGTGCATATTTCTATTATCGGGTGTTGGTGAGGAGTAGTGAAACGAATGAATTCTGATTAAACACTGAATTTATTCATATAACAACTTAAATATATAAACCTAGATAGGAGTATCTACGTGCTATATCTCATCTCCTTCCCACATAATAAAAAATTACAATATGTATTTATTTTATTTTTGTAGTTATATAATTTATATTAAATTTCATAAAATACACACAAGACATAATTATAAGTCCTAGTTAAGTATACCTATATTTATTACATTTATATAATTTCAGACGTAATTAATAATACATTCATAGTTTTTTTCTATAATAATGTTTTTAACATAATAAGTAAGGATTGAAAATATTTTTTTTTCCAATTAGCATATTTTATCATTTGCATAAACAAAAGTATACCATTGAACACACTAAAGACAGTATGATTAATATAATACAGACATTGAATAAAAAGTTTGATTAACATATTGATTACATAATATTTTATCTTCATCTTTCAGTATTTTATATTTTAATACCTAAGAGTTATACATTACTGACACATACAATATTGTTCTATTCTTATGTACTACATATGGTTTATTATCTTTCATCATCTCAACATTAGGAGATTTATCTTTGATTACCTTATAAGGACCTGAAAAAATGCTCTGAAATTTATTCCCAGTTTCAATCTTAAGTAATATCAAGTCGTTAGGCTTATACACTACGGGGTTCATATTACGATCACACTTTGTTTTTCTGTTTATCTTACTTGCAATTAAATTATTTCTCGCTTCCTTTTGTGATTTTTGTTTCCATTACTATCTTGTTAACCTAACCTCTTGTTTCTTAGGCACTAATAATATAGGGCTCGACCACTCACTTTGACATGGTTCTATAACCCTCTCTGACAATAAATTATCTATTTGTTTATTTACTTCATTTTGCTTGTACTATTAACGAACGATGATGTTTACTTTATTGAGTCCATATTGGGCACTGTGGTATTAATTGCACTCGCGACAAGCGATACCTTCAGGCAGGGTCGCCATATAAGGTCGGGTGTTGGTGAGGAGTAGTGAAACGAATGAATTCTGATTAAACACTGAATTTATTCATATAAAAACTTAAATATATAAAACTAGATAGGAGTATCCACATACTATATCTCACTATAAGTATTCAAAATGGACATAATCTTTTATCTTATTTTCATTACAATAGTTTTTAAAATCATTGCTAACACATATTAGTTCCAATACTTATTATTATAGATTCCGCAACTTCAAATGGTCTGGTATAAATGTGTCAATTCCTTCACAATTGTTTCTGTTATTAATTTACACAAATTTAATTTACAATGGATGATGATGGACAAAGGATGGATGTTTTACTTTAAACAAAGAAAATAAAACTATCAAAAACTTATTTATTGTTTTACTTATTGTTCATCAAGTTAACCTTATATTTAGCCAGTCGCAATAAAAATAAGCAAACCTTACAGAACTGATACATATGGTATTTCACCTAACAAGTTTGTAAGTATTTGCTTATTTTTATTCAGACCAGAGCATGTTGAAATCTCGAAGTCCTTTGAACTGTTTGAAATTCCCGCCATATTAGCTATGTGGACCGTTTTCAGATGGCGTCTTGTCTTAACTTTTAATGTATGAAGTTGTACTTCTTCTCTTGAGTATATGTGTTCTATGAGTTGGATTTTCAGCATCGGTGAGTGAGTAGCGTCTAATATTTTAATATGTTTTCTAATATTTATTTGTTTGTTACAGATGGATTAATAAAGGTTTAGCATTCAGTTCAAATTGAACATGCAAACCACGGTAAATGTAAATGTCATAACAGAATGAATTTATCATTTTGTTGTTGCTTTGAATTAGGGATTGGCATAGTCCGGGGCCTTAGGAACGGAAACTAACTGTGACAACGAAGTTCCTATTAAAACTCATCCGTTTGAGTTCCCCAAGATGTGGCTCTTTTGGGGCATGGGTACTATGATTAGTGACCTTTGGGTTATTATGAGTGGCTACTTGTGAGATCTACCACACGCAGTGGAGTAATGAACATTGGCGGGGTCTAGACAGTGATTCTCTCCAATGTAATTTGCTTCCTGTGGTCCCTTTTTATCTATATATGTATTTATTCACATAACATAAGTAGGGAATCCTGTGGCCCCTCTTATCTCCCAACCCTCTCGGTTGCTGTGGGGGCCTAAAGCCAAATCAACGGCACAACAGCGGGTGATAGTGTTAGGTTTCTTTTAGAGGTAACCCGAACCTCGCATCGTATAGTTTAAATTCAGCTTAGTATTAGGAACTTAACATTGTACTAAGTTAAGTTACATCACACATAACACGTTTAATAGTAAATGTGAGACAAGATCTCTAGTTTTGCAAACATTGAGCTTATATTTAGGGATTTAGGGAAATATGTGTAGGGTAGAGTGTAGGTCCGTCATTGTTTACTTAAATACGACATTTAAATAATCTATAAAGCTAATAAAGGTAGTTTACCTCATGTTGGATCTCATCTAGTGAAAAGGATTCTAGCTGAGTCTTGATAATATTAAACTATAATCAAAGTTTTGATTTATTATTATTTGGTTCGTACGTAAAATGAGTACAAGAATTATCAAGTATACCTTTAGCAATTGAATGGGTCATACTGGGACGAATGCTCCTTCTCAACCCCTGTCTTGGTCGCTTGAAATCAGACATGTTGATCGACAGAGTCACTGACTGTTCATTTTGTTATCCTATATTGATAACCTGAATCATACTTTATCAAAACTTATTGGAAAATATATCCATAAAGAATGACAAGTGTCTAATTGATTAAGCTGGAAAACTTAAAGCTACGGATATGAATGAATATATCTGTTGATCTAATTTGACCTTAAGCTATCATTATTGGCTAATAATTACTTAGTCCAATACTATGTTAATAAATCAAAGTAATTTACTTTGTAGAATGTGTTTCTACTTGAATAGAGAAATATTCTATTTATAATTTATACCTACTTGAAATAATAAGTAGAGTTTAATCTAACAGAAGTCTATTAAGACTGATTATTAATATGAGTTCAAAATGGCTCAAGTTTAAAGAAATTAGCTTGTCAGACCCCATCCAAGCAAGGATTGATTTGGAGATGCTTTTATAAAGTCGTAAGACAAGAAAGCCTTAAAACTTTTAGTAATCTATTTACAAATTATGATATCATTATCCAAATGAATCAGTGTTGTATCAGACCTCCCGGTAGGGGTTTAGGTAGGGAAACTGTCAATTAGGTAGGAAAACCAATAATTAGGTAGGGAAACGGTTAACTAGATAGTAAAATTATTACTTATTTAAATTCTATATTATTTTTAATCAATTGACGTTTTAACTAATATTTCAGTGAAATATATAAATTGTTATTAGGAAATATTTATACCATTTCAATTCACGTTAAAAGTTCTTGAGTTATTATCGGTTCATAACAGAGGATCCTTGAAGCTACTAGACGATTACGATCACGATCACAAATCAATGGCCAAAGATATTAGGATTAAGTTTTAAAGGTTAGTTTAGTAAAGACCAAGTTCCGTTTGTGGAGATATATGCAAGGTTAGGGAAGTTGTAGAAATAGAGAGAGAAGTTATAAGAGGTAGATACGGCAATAGTTATAAGATAATAAGAGTGATGAGAGGGGGGTTGTTACAGTCTTCAGCGTCCTGGAGAGCCACGAGGCCATTATATTATAGCAAAACTCAAAGTCTTCTTAATGGCTACCAATAGTTTGTCAACACTGCATAGTTTGTCACGCATCTAACACTGCAGTCATGACTGGTCGCTCTAAAACTACCCTAGTAGAAGCTCTTACTATGTTTTGATATAGTTTGCGTGATCTAAAATTTTAATTTGTTTTTGTTTCAAGGTGTTTTTCTCTTATAAAATATGTAATATAAATATTTTAAAACAAAAATGCACCTTAAATTAATGCTACGGTACCAATATTTTTCTTCCATATCCATTTATGGTCAGGTATTTAGTGATTCACGTCGACGGCTAACACAAAACATGTTTTTCTGTAAAAGTTCGTAAAAACCATGGAACAATATACTCTCTTACGAGAGAAGAACGATTACTTCATACTTCGTAAATGCATACATACAGCTCACTAGCGCTTCAGTTAATGCCATCCGCAACTTTTCAGTGTATCAATAGATCCACTTTACACAGTAGTAATCTATGCACTCTATTACTCTAAGATAGGAACTTAATGACGGGTTGAAAACCATTGGGGTATAAGACGCCGCCGCCGTGCTAAGCATAAGTGCAGTATCTGCTTTTCATACTATAATCAATTATCGTTGTTCTTCTTAAATATACTATTTTCGCTATAACTTTTGAACCCCTTGTCCGATTTTCAAAATTTTTTCACTATTGTATTCTATGCGTAATTTCCTATTATTATGCGGACTTGTCCGCTTCCCGGGGCCCTCCCAGTACTTAACACGTTACCTAAACTTACCTAACTTAACCTAACCAACTACCTAACTAACTAGCCAAAGAAATTATCGGTGATACAGCGCGGATGGCCGTTATTTATTTTAGATTTAACTGCCACGATGATTTCATGCACATGTGCGTTATCGCCCGCCGGATGGGAATGTTAATGAGTACGTGACTTGTTTGTGTATGATATCATCATGAGTTATTTATAGACTGTCTGGGAATGTTTAACGTATTTTAATTTTTTGTTTTAGTTATCGTGGTGCTCGTTTGATACGTGGACGCGCACGTGGAGTTTATATGAGTACTGACTTTCAACCTTCAAGGATGCTAACCTTTGAGTCTGACTCTGATGATAACTCCGTTGAGGAAGTTGTTCAAGGAACTAGTCAAGAAGTTGTCTCGTCTGTCGGTACTTATTCGCCCCCTCGTAATTTGGACCAGTTAACTGATTTATCCACTCCACCACCATCGTACGCTTCTCTATTTAATACTGTGTTTTTTGTTGTTTGAGGTTTACCTCAACCTCAACCTCAAAGTTCTTCACAGAGGGACAGGGGAACATCGAATCAATAAAAACAACAAAAACCACAAACAAGACATCAGCCGTATTAAAATTAATTTTATTAATTCGATGTTTATAAATTAAAAATCATGATTATGTAATATTGTAGTTTTATTTAAATATAAAAGACTTACTTGTTACGAGTATTAAATAGAGAAGCGTACGATGGTGGTGGAGTGGATAAATCAGTTAACTGGTCCAAATTACGAGGGGGCGAATAAGTACCGACAGACGAGACAACTTCTTGACTAGTTCCTTGAACAACTTCCTCAACGGAGTTATCATCAGAGTCAGACTCAAAGGTTAGCATCCTTGAAGGTTGAAAGTCAGTACTCATATAAACTCCACGTGCGCGTCCACGTATCAAACGAGCACCACGATAACTAAAACAAAAAATTAAAATACGTTAAACATTCCCAGACAGTCTATAAATAACTCATGATGATATCATACACAAACAAGTCACTCATTAGTGTTGCCGAACTATCGATATTAAAACTATCGATAGTTTATATCGAAAATCATGTACCCTATCGATAGTATCGATACAATCGATAGTATCGATACTGTCGATAGCACAGAACAAGGCAATACTATCGAATGACTACAATACTATCGATAGTATTGTAGTTCGTTAATAACAAACTATCGATAGTATCGATACTGTTGATGTTATTTACAACGATACGATATTGACTATTATACCTGAAAATTATAAACAATACTATTGCAAATTGTTAAACTATCGATGGTCCAAAACAGTCGATAGTATCGATACTATCGATAGTATCGTTGTAAATAAAATCAGCAGTATCGATACTATCGATACAATCGATAGTTTGTTATTAACGAACTACAATACTATCGATTGTATCGATACTATCGATAGGCCGATCGATAGTCTTACGATTGTTTGGCTATCGATAGACTATCGATTAATCATCGATAGTCGACTATCGATCGGCAACACTAGTACTCATTAACATTCCCATCCGGCGGGCGATAACGCACATGTGCATGACATCATCGTGGCAGTTAAATCTAAAATAAATAACGGCCATCCGCGCTGTATCACCGATAATTTCTTTGGCTAGTTAGTTAGGTAGTTAGTTAGGTTAGGTTAGGTGAGGTTAAGTTAGGTAAGTTTAGGTAACGTGTTAAGTACTGGGAGGGCCCCGGGAAGCGGACAAGTCCGCATAATAATAGGAAATTACGCATAGAATACAATAGTGAAAAAAATTTGAAAATCGGACAAGGGGTTCAAAAGTTATAGTGAAAATAGTATATTTAAGAAGAACAACGATAATTGATTATAGTATGAAAAACAGATAAGTACTGCACTTATGCTTAGCACGGCAGTTAAAGTGGCACCTGTACAAAATGAAGAAAAACTGAATTTTGTAAATAGTTCAAAACTCTTTGGTAGAAGAGTTACAATAAAACACGTAATGTTTTTAGTGTCAAAATTCAATGTATTGGGTACAAAATTATAACAATAATATAAAGTCTTCATTAAAAAAATGGAAAAAGAAAAGCACTTGTACCGTTGTGGTCCATAGTATACATAGAATAATTCACTTAGATCAGTATGGCACATAACAGTCTCAATTTTTACTTGTATGCACTTATATCAGTTTTACATATTTTTATTACAGATATCATATAATCATTTCCTTAATCCCCTTAATCAGTCCCTTTTCCAACCATTATCTTAAAACTACTGCACAAAAGCGTCAATTTCGCAAATAAACAAACAATTACAAAGTATTTAGTGTCACTATCACAATATAAAGTGTCAATTTCGCACTGAACAAATAGCACTTCCGTAAAAACACACAGCTTACAGATTTTCAAATCAGAAATTTTACAGGTTTTCAAATTAAAAATGGGTTGCTGAAATTACGCAGTTAACGCAATGAACCGTTTTTACAAATGGCATCAGTCAGTCGTGGCGATGGATAATTGTTTGTCTTTGATTGTCACTTTTGAGAAGATTGACATATAGACTTACGTCAAAGCAAAGTACTTTAAAGCTTTCTCATTCATACGTATAGATTTGTCCCACTTTGGCTCCGGCTGCCATCGACAGCATTGGCTAATAAATTAGTAAACTCCCCCTGTAAAAACACTTACTAGTACTATTTAAGGTAGATATAAAAAAAAATTATAACTTTTGCACTTCTCTGTGGCTGTAAGTGGTTGATGAAGTAAATGAGTTAATATCCATAAATTCATAGTCGGAACGCATCTAAAAGAATCACTGCCTGACAGTAAATTTTTGACGTTTGTAAAAAATAACCAACAAATTTTATCATTATGACAGTTTGGTTTTGGTCTGTTTTAATTCAATATAACATCCTGAATTTTATTAAGAAATGCTCTAAATTGTATTAGTAAAGGACGTTAGGGTTTTTGGAAAATCAATATTTTACTTTACTATAAACATTTAGTGTAGAATTCTGTAAACATAAACGAATTACAATACTTAATATCAATCAACTAATTATTTCTTGGTCAGTACTGTTTATATTGATATATAAATAGAATTACTTCAAAATGCCAGCTGCAAGTTATGGATCGTTAACTACGAATGGATTAAATGAAGATATTGTTATTAAAAATGTATGGAACCATAATCTTCATGAGGAATTTCACGCAATAAGACAGGTATTTTGCAGAATAGCTATTAGAACTTAAAATTACATATCTCAACTCATACTTATTGAGATGGTGATATTAAGTAGTACCTAATTATTAAATATTAGTCTTTTATCTCTTGTACCTTTGGTTTTCATTCTTTAAATGTACTTCGTCATAATATAATTCAATTCCATACTTTCATAATAGGTTGTGCAACAATACCATTGGGTCGCTATGGATACTGAATTCCCAGGTGTGGTAGCAAGGCCAATTGGAGAGTTTAGGTCTACTGCAGATTATCAATACCAATTATTGAGGTAATTAGCTTTTTATTATAATGAATGCAATATGATGTCCCTTACTAGGCTAAATATTCTTGTAATATTAGTAAGATAGCACTATATAGCAATAGTGCTATCTTACTAATATTGTAAGATAGCACTATTATTTATATAAACTGAAACTAAGATTGCCCAAACTAAGATTGATTCACCTGAGCTCTTATCATCAATTAATATAAAAATCCCAATTCACAGAAAACACAAGCTGTTACACATTCCTTTCTGTACCACAAACAATAGGCAAAATGCATTTTTTATTTGAAGCGCAAACTCCATCAACACGCTAATAGACAAACACAAACTAGACCTTTTTAATACTAAACCAGAAAAAGTTTCTATCACCCTAGCTAAGAGTTGGTTTGATGTGATTCCTTGCTGACGCTTGCTTTATTCCTTTTAATTTTAAAGATATGTGTTCTTTTTTTGTTTGTTTTTTTTTCCTCTTTTTCTTATATGTAGTTGTATAAGTATTTAATTAAAACATTCATTCACTGTTAAATTGTTATATATATGCGAAAACTGTGTAAATGTGTACTTTGTTATTTATGTCTTAATGTATATATGAAATAATGTTACTGTTAAGTTTTCCAAATAAAATAAAATAAAATATTCAAAGTAGTCAAAATAAAAGCCATGCAATAAATGGAATCTTGGCATGGAATGGAATCTTACTTAAAATACAATAACTAAATAAACTTACACCAGATATTTATAGAATCTTTGAAGGAATCCAGAATATCACTCTTCAAATAACAACTGAAAGAAATATTAAAAAACTGAAATTGTATAAGCTTCGTGTGACCCATGTCCGACCTCAATTTCAGCTGGTGTTAAGTGACAGTGAGGTGTGAACTGGAACTAATCACAGTTTGAGTGCTTATATGATATGTATGCTTGACATTTGACTTCTGAAAGGACCCAACCTAAGTGTCTCTGATTATATTATCAAATATAACTAGCTTTTTCGGAGAAGCGGGCTAATTTTAGATATTGCAGATAGCTCTTGAGAAAAAATATCTCTGAATTCTACTAATGAATTCACTAATATCAATTGTAACAATTAACTTTATTTTTAAGGTGTAATGTTGATCTGCTGAGAATCATTCAGTTGGGGCTTACATTTATGGATGAAAATGGGAAAACTCCTCCGGGCTGCCCAACATGGCAATTCAATTTTAAATTCAATCTGCAGTAAGTTGTTTTTTTTAAGGTAATAATTAGTCTAAGTAGAAAAAAATGGAAATATGCCAATTTTTATTTGCCGATGTTGACTTTTTAAAGAATGGGCAATGGGCATTGTTCACTTTACATCATATGAAAAACCATTTCGAAAAAAAAACCATTCTGATTAATTAAGTAGATTTAAAACATAGGGGTTTTATAGATTTTGAACAAAACAAAGATCTTTATTTAACTTTGATGACATCATCAGAGGCATCAAATCGACACAGTTTTAAGCTGTTTAAAAAAAACATCAAACTTAAAAGAAACCTTATAGCTCTATGGTTGCCTTGTTTACATTATAAAGTAACTTTGCCATGAAAATCAGGAAGATATTCCAGATTATTTATACAAACTGCAAAGAAATGAAACAAAGGAAATAAAGCCAGTTAAGATGTTGATTTGAATCAATTTTTTAAATGTTTTTGGTTTTAATCTATTGGGTGACATTAGCACACAGACACATTAAATTTTTCACACACTAATCACATACTAATTTAATTAAATCAATATAAATTGATAGACACTGTTAAAAATAAAATTATTTAAATTGGTTAAAATAAGTAAAAGATAAAACAATAAAAATAATAAGTTAAAAATAAGAACAATGCCCATTATACATTAGAGACAATGATTGTTAAGTTCTTTTTACAATTCTTCTAATTATTTTTTTATTCTCTTATTACAGAGAAGACATGTATGCTCAAGATTCAATTGATCTCCTACAAAATTCTGGTCTTCAGTTTAGAGAACATGAGGAACATGGAATAGAGCCACTGGAATTTGCAGAGCTTTTAATGTCATCTGGTAAATAAAAAAACTTTCACAGCTGATATCATTATAAATAAATAATATAATATAAATTAATTAATAAAATTATTCCAATCAGCTTTCTGTTCTGTATTACATCAAAGCAAGATGATGCCTACTAATAGTGAACATGTTATCTCAAAAATGTGTGAAGAAGCCTTCTTAATCTTATTTATGTACAGAAGGCAGTGGATCAAGCATTCTAAATCTGTCTAAAAATTGTAATTGAATCTGAACTCTATGCCCTGGACAATAATTAAAAATTGTTAGGGGAAATTTGACAGGTTTGTAACGCTTGATCAGCAGGCTATTCTCCCAAAAAAACAGCGTCGAGTTCATCGCTACATCAGCGACGAGTGACATAATTGGTATTCACTTAATCATATTGCGACACCAGCGCTCGTCGCTGATGACGGCGTAAGTAAGAACTGTTATTCTTCGAACTGTTTGACTTCTGTTTTGCTAAATGTGATATTCTGCTAAATGTGAGCTCGACGACGAAATCTTTCCATCTCGTCGTTGAGCACAGCGCTGTTGTTTTAGTTGAGCAAATAGCCCTGCAGTTGCCTTCTGTACCAAAGTTTGGATTATTTTGTTCCAGGAATTGTTCTCATGGATAATATAAACTGGCTGAGTTTCCACTCGGGATATGATTTTGGTTATTTACTCAAAATACTTACGGATCAGAATCTGCCGCAGGAAGAAAATGACTTCTTCGACAGTTTAAGACTGTATTTCCCAACAGTATATGACGTTAAGGTGAATTTTATGCTATAATGTACCTTAGTTGTTCAGTAAAATATGAAAAAAATTATATAATTACATACCATTTTTTTTTGTTCAACCTTTTCTTACCTGATGGTAACTGAAGTTGAGGTCGATGATGACAGTACACGGGCTAAAGAAGGTTCTGGCTTTTCATAACATATCTATTGCCGGATCATCCTAGGAGTGGTCATATTTGGCTGCAGATTTTATATGAAGGGTGGTCGCTACCCAGACAGAACCTCTAGAGGTCATACCATCAAGTAGGCCACTCGGATCAGTCGCCTTTTGCGGCACACTTATCCAGGGTCGGTAGGGCTTTTCTAAGCCGTCCCTATGTAAGGGCTCACTATAATAAAACTTTAGGTGAGAGTGTCACAAAGGTTGCGCAGAGTATTGGGGGGTGAAAGGGACATGTTATAAAAAAGTGTCCCATACAAACGTTATTCCCTATGACCTACTCTATCGATTTCCGTAAAAAAATAAGGTGTTAAGACTAAGTCCTTACGCACCCTCTCCTACAACTGGATCCGCATATGGAGTTTTGCGGGGTGAAGGAGATGTTTTATAAAAAAGTGTCCCATACAAATGGCCTATGGCCTGCTCTATATTTATTTCCATAATAAAAAAGGGTGTTATTATTATATCGCTAATTATCATAATAAAGTCGGTTGTCTATGCTGCTCAATTTACGACTTTTAATGTTGTAGTTGACGACTACCCTCACTTCCCACGGGAGGCGTCCTCCTCGCTTCGCTCGGCCTTTTAAAAAACTCTAGGGTCGATCCTAATAGTCCATTGAAATGTTACATTTTTTAGGCCTAACCTTGCGTTTTCCAGAGGACGCAATTTTATTTTTTGATGTGTAGGGGGGGTCAGTGTAAAGCTAAAACCAAGTTTGTGGGGTTTGTATATCGTAAAAACCATTTCAACCCCTATTTTCAAGATGGCGGACGTAGGACAAGGGTGGCGACCCCACAAACTTGGTTTTAGCTTTACACTGACCCCCCTACACATCAAAAAAATAAAATTGCGTCCTCTGACAAACGCAACCCCAAATGTAACTTTTCAATGGACTATAAAGATAACTTGGTTAAAGGGTTGACAAATAAGGTTTACGTAGCATAATATTGATAATTCCACTCTCATGGAACGGTTCAACCTCGGATTTTACTCTGACTGAACTCCGAAAGTATTAAGTTGCTTATTTTATTTATTTAACTTTTTATTTACACACTATTAATAATATGTTCCTCACCTATAGAAATAGTAAAAATGCGATGATAAATAAGCTCAAAATTTTCGATCAAATAATTTTAAGCCCATTTTCGATCAAATAATTTTAAGCCCTGCGCACCCTTTGCTACAGCCCAATCGTTTTTTTTTTTGTTTTCAGTACCTAATGAAGCTTTGCAAGAATCTCAAAGGCGGTCTTCAAGAGGTGGCTGATCAGCTGGAACTGAGACGCGTCGGGCCTCAGCACCAGGCTGGTTCGGATTCACATCTTACTGGAATGGCGTTTTTCAAAATAAAAGAGGTAACTCCTACCGCAGTCTATGTTAGGTTATCCAGTTGGGCAATTAGGTTATCAGTCTATAAACATCCCACCATGATTTCTTTTTAAACTCCAAAGTAATCAAAAAGACTTAAAATTTATAAGAGATCCATACTAATTTTATAATTGGGAAAGTGTGTCTGTCTGTTCCCCTTTCACGCTTAAAGTACCTACTGATCTGATTTGAATAAAATTCGGTACAGAGATAGACCTGACGTTAGGACGGACATAAGCTGCCTTTTATTACGAAAAAGGGGTTGAGGGGTAGAAATAGGGGATGAAATTTTGTTTGGAAATCCTCAGAACCGATTTTAATGAAATTTGGTACCTACAGATATACTTAATCTGGAAAAAGGGTCCACACTACTTTTTATTTAAAAAATGGGGGTTGAAGAGGAAGAAATAGCACCTATAACAAAGTAAAAACCATATCAGGCGATCAAACAAAAATATCTCCCCAGCTTATTGTATGGAAAAATAATAGGTAATAGGTCCATAGCCAGACTTTCGTTTATTATCGTTGTTCATATCGGCTGGGATGTGACAGAAAGTTTGTAAAATAGAATATTTTTTTCTCTTTTACAGATATTTTTTGATGGCAACATTGAGAGCACAAGTGGTCATCTTTATGGTCTAGGAGCACCATTTGCAACAAGTGGGAACAACTTTCAAGATAACGGTGATAATGAAGGTTCACCATGACTAGATGATGATGAATTATTGGCTGATTTTCTTCAGTCATCTTTTGGTTCCAGAAAATAAATATATTATGATCCTATTCTGAATTTGGCAAATATGCTTAACGAGTTAAATTGCATAAGCGCTATAATTGTTATGAAAAATGTTGAATGAATAAACATGAAAGTTAGCATAACCAAAACTGTTATTGAATATATTGGCTGTGAAGAGGTTTTTTATGAATAAAAATAGATAGTTCTTTGAAGAATGGGTGGAGTAAGGAAAGGTGATATATATATAGTGTAGGAAAGAAGTATTTGCCAATTCTTGAATTTTTTTTTATTTCATTCTTCTCTGTAATGTTTTATGCCATTGATGAACTTACTGTTTTGTTATTGTACCTGATTAGAAATTGACACGAAGATACACAAACACGACTACAGTGCAATTTTAAGCTATTAATTTTTTATGTATATTTTACTTGCAATGCTACTATGAAAAATTAAAGAGCCCAAACATTATTCTAAAATGTAATGGTGTGTAAGTAAAAATGTGGTTTTATTTTAAATTCCAAACCGACTTATAAGTTACTTCAAATTAAATAATAAATAAATCCCCAGACAATCGCACCAACTACATGGCCCCAAAGTAAACATAGCTTGTGTTATGGGATACCATGTAGCGAACTAGGAGGGAACCTAGAATATAAATAGGTTCAGACACGGAACATTTTTTTTTCAGGTTCCGTGCGGGAATCGAACCCGCAGCGACTGGCGTCTGAGGCAAACGGGTTTACCCCATCGACATTATTATTAATAAGCAGACAAATAAAGGGTGTCTCAAAAGAAAGTTTGCATTTGCTCACAAGAAAGTTAGCAGCCTGTCTGTTGGAAATTTAGTCGCTATGGAGCATTTCTTGGGAACAGATCACGTGTTGTACGTTCGAAAGTTATAGATAGAAGATTCTGCAATATTCGCGGTTTCATCACTTAAATGATGCGCCAAGCTATAAATAAATAAATATTGTTGGACACAATATATTCACACAGCGCCGTCTAGCCCTAAAGAAAGCACATAGCTTTGTTTTATAGGTACTAAGTACTGGTACTAGACAACGGTTTCATGGAACCTATATTTTAACACACTAAGTACCACCATGGCCGTTGCCGCCTGATCATTAAAAAAAAAATCGCATAAACATTGCAGCGGGCGTCGAACAGTTTTACTACCTATTCTAATTTTTTGAGTTTAAGCAAAAATGAACTTATGGTGTTCAGGCGGAGTGTCTTTATAGTAGCTATCATTTATAGAAACAATTTTTGCAAAAAAGGTATGCGTTTTTTACTAAGATATTAATTTATTCGGTAATATATTAAGCAAAGCATTCACTCTAAATTGTGAATGAATACCATTAAGAATAAACCTACGCGCTACTACAAAACATTTTGTAGTACTACGTCGTAGTATTATGAAGCGTAATAAATGAAATGCTGCGTCGTAGTAGCTGTGTTCATCAACAGCGATTATTTGTTAGTTTGTGGTGGCATATCTTTTTTTTTCTACTGAACGATATTAAAATAAATATGTAGGCCGCCTAAATTGTCATTTCTTTAATTTTTTGTTATTGTGAACATCATTATTTTTAGGTTTCATGGCAATAAAGAGTATTTATTATTATATCAAATAAAAAAATATTTAAATTTGTTCGGTGATTAAAAATGGCCCTGTCATCATCATCATCACAACTCCGTGTAATGGGCCCACTGCAGGGCATGAGTCTCTCCTCTGGGTGACGAGAGGAGCCATAATCCACTGAGCTGGCCCAGTGCTGGGTGGTGGATGTCAGAATTTTCAGGGTGCCGATATGGCTTCTGACAAACCCTAACGACTACTGTATACAAGGGACCGACAGCTTAACGTTCCCTCCGAAGCACGGAAGTCGCCATGAGAAACGAATGGTCGGCGGTCACCCATCCAAGTACCGACCGCGCCGAACGTTGCTTAATCTGTGATATCGTAAGATACACACAGTAACCACGGCGCCACGACGACTTCAGTATTAAAAATCTATTATGAAATAGAAAATGAAACACAATATTTCTTAAAACTTAATTATTGATACAAATTCTATGTTTCTATGTATGAATAAAAATTATCCAAGATTCTTAAAGTCAATAAATGGTAAAATCTTACATAAATATAATTACTTAAATCTAATGATTTATGTATAAATACAAATTATAAAGTTCACAATTTCTCATAAAAATTTAAAACATGTCATACATAAGTAATGGAATTATTTTTAAAATCATGATTGTTTGCATAACTATTTTAGTGATTAAAACTAATTTCATTTGAGTTCTGATAGTTTTGTTCATTACTATTGAGACAGTATGTCCACGTCACACAACACTAAACAAACACAGTTTTTATTTTACTCGGTGAGATGAAAAACTCTTTGTTGAGGTGTGATGGAGTTTCCACACACAGAGTCGCCTGATCAGGAAGAGTTTCCGTTTTCACCATTATCTTGAAAGTTGTTCACGTTTACAGGAAATGGTGCCCCAAGACCGTACAAATGACCACTCGAACTTTCAATGTTATCATCAAAGAATATCTGCAAAAAAGAAACAATATTATATTAAAGCAGTTGATTTTTTTTCATTTCAAGGGAGTTAAACAAATCAGATTCATTTCACATGAGAGATAATGTTATTTAACCCTTTAACCGCAACGGTTGGATAAATCTGAAAAATATTTTCGAGTCCATTTCGCTTTCAATAGATCTTTACGACTGAAAACCACCATTCGTTTCATATGCTTTTTTTATTTAATAAGGCTGTATTATATTTAAAAAATGATAATATTTGGTAAATGGTTAATCTAGTAATCATTTTATTACACTTAAGTCTCTTAAGAGCCCTCATGACGCTGAGCGAAAGTCGTCGGTGAAGTTATGGTTGCTTAAAGGCCTTCCAGACGATCGGACCCAACTGCCAACAAGCGTGACCTTGGTTGGGTCAACCTAAATTTGTATTTTTTCTACGCGGTCGGGTGGTTGACTCTACTTGTCACTTCTCTCCGGACTTCGTAGCGTAAACACGTAGGTATCTAAATATGATTCCGTGTGTTTTGAAGCAACAAAAGATCGGCTTAGCGTTAACTTTTTTATGTTTGAGTGACATAGAAAAATAAAGCAATTTGTTTAGAAAGAGAGCATGTAATTTTTATAATAACAATCTGACAGAATTGGACCATTTTCATCTCAAAATTTTAAAATTTAGAAAAGAGTTGCAACCACGGAGGAAAGATATAGAGGAGCTGCCCTATCCAGTTTTTTCTAGGGACTCAAGTGAAGCCTACGCGCGGTGTGCGGGAGGGGTAAGCGGTGGGTTATGGCCAATCATAGCGATGGCATTAGTCACCTAGTAGCGAGTAGTAAAAACCGGTTGAAACATAAGGTTAAAATATTCACATGATCATCAAAAAAGTTCAGCTATACTTTACTAGGTGGCCCGTGGCTCTAGTTTTTTAACGAAATTTCATACGTTCCAAATCTGTCAGAAAAAACCGCGAAATAAAAGTATTTCTACTTGACGCTAGATAGTGCAACCTTTTTTCGCGGCATAAAAATCACCTAGGCAACAAATAACAATCTGGAATTTTGGACACAAATATTTGGAAAACAATACAATTTGTAAAAAATAATTATGAATGAAATTATCATCGTGGTAAGTTAATTTTATTTGGATTGTCAATGTAATTCCTTTATAAAAGTATAGAAAACTAAATTTTACATCGAGAAACAATGGAGGATTTAATTTTTTTTAAATATCTACGCGTGTACATACTTCACAGAAGTCAGCGACGAACTGACGCCAGTGCCTCTAGCGAGGAATAGCTTGAACTAAAGGCTGTGACGTCAGGACAACCCAAATTGAAGCTGTGCAACTTTGCTTACAGCAGCTCTACTATGTATCTGCTTTGTGGTTGCAACAGACGGTTAGAGTTTAGAGTTTATATAATAAATACCTCATTACTTTAGTTTAATTTTTATGTAAATCAATTGTTTTAGCTATTGTTACTACACACTTTTCTGTATTATCAAACTGTGGAAACTTCGCTAGTCAATGTGTTATTAATGTGATTAACTTTAAGTGCTATTTGTAACTGTTTGTTTCCCAAATAAACATAAATAAATAAAATAAAGAAAAAGAAGAAAGTGGATGAAACTGTGGCTGTAAGAGTGAATAATTTTTATTTTTATCTTTATATGTTTCGGAACTAGAGTCTCAAAGACATGGTAAATCAATATACAGACATATAAATTCAGTCAGAATCTCTGGTTCGCGGATTTCGTATTGCGAATCCATTGCAACCACAATGACGTGTGCTCGCGACGACCGACAAGCGCCATGGAACAATATACTCTCTTACGAGAGAAGAACGATTACTTCATACTTCGTAAATGCATACATATCTACAGCTCACTAGCGCTTCAGTTAATGCCATCCGCAACTTTTCAGTATATTAATAGATCCACTTTACACAGTAGTAATCTATGCAGTCTATTACTCTAAGATAGGAACTTAATGAATAATTTTTTTTTGACATTAAAATTGTGTATATTTAATAAAAATTCATAGGTGTTTATAAATTTATTTTCCAACCATTATCTTAAAACTACTGCAAAAAAGCGTCAATTTCGCAAATAAACAAACAAACAATTACAAAGTATTTAGTGTCACTATCACAATATAAAGTGTCAATTTCGCACTGAACAAATAGCACTTCCGTAAAAACACACAGCTTACAGATTTTCAAATCAAAAATTTTACAGGTTTTCAAATTAAAAATGGGTTGCTGAAATTACGCAGTTAACGCAATGAACCGTTTTTACAAATGGCGTCAGTCAGTCGTTGGCGATGGATGATTGTTTGTCTTTGATTGTCACTTTTGAGACGATTGACATATAGACTTACGTCAAAGCAAAGTACTTTAAAGCTTTCTCATTCATACGTATAGATTTGTCCCACTTTGGCTCCGGCTGCCATCGACAGCATTGGCTAATAAATTAGTAAACTCCCCCTGGACAAGCGCACACTGAAGGGCTCGCGTTGGCCAACAGCGTTCCAGACGGTTGGCTCCTACCACGATCGCAGCCTGTCGGGACGGACGCGCTCCCAACCAAGGCCGTTGGCATCAATCAAAAAATTGATTGGACAATCGAGTTCTACACAATCCATTTTTACATCAACTCAACCAAGGTCACGCTTGTTGGCGGTTGGGTCCGATCGTCTGGAAGGCCTTTGAAGCATACTATCTAACTATTCCACTGAGCGCCGAACATTGCCGAACGGGAAAAGAATAAGCTCAGTGATGAGCAGTTGGGCGCTAGGGAAAGAACACGAGCACACTGCCGTACTTACACATATTAGATAACGCAAACCGACAAGGTTTGAAATAGATGAATGATAGTGTGCGCGCTGTGCAACGTAATATTTTACGAATGAAAACCAGAAACATTTACAGAGAACAAAATCAGAAAGGATTTTGTAAACTAAAAAGTATATGATTTTATAACTCCGCCCAGCTCGATATGGACGAAATGTGAAAATGAGATTAACTTAGAAGTTTAGTAAAACAACTTTATTCAGAATCAAACCTCCCTTTCTAAGCGTATTTTATATCACTTAACTTTATATGACTTAGCAAAAGCAGCCTTATCGCTAGAAAGCGATTTCTACCCGACATTCTTGATTTGGGAAATATAGATATTTATAGAGATATGAAAAATTAAAAGTAACAAAAACAAATTAATGGCGAGTAAAAATAGAAAGAATTATTATTACTCTTTTATTAATATCCTCACTAACTAACGATTATAATTATTTAAGTTAGGAGATTAGAAATAACTAACTCCGTAAGTTTATGACAATGTAAAACTATTTAGATAGTTTAATCAAAGAATAAGTGGCCTTGGAGAATAGTGATTTACACTGTTACACATGTAAAACTGACTTTTACTCATATACACCTATTGGGCCATTTTTTTATAAAACTAGAACTTACCTTGATCGACAAAATAAGAGGAGTCACTAGCTACCATATCATTAAATAATAATAACATTGTTTATAACCAACGTCTACGAAAGTGAAGCGATCGAGGAGCGCAGGGAAATTTTTGATAGCTAGTTTCTTCACCTTGACGCAGGGACCGGAACCGCTTACCCTTAAAGAGGTTTTTGATTGGGTTTTTCATAGACTTGTTTTAAAAAACTCTATCAATTTGGTAACCGTATCGAAGACTTACCCTAATTTAAGGCTTACTATATCAATAGAGTTAGCTTCATGTAAGCAGTAAGCCTATCGAAAACCCTATTGAAGGTTACCGATTCAATAGGGTTTTAAAACCTGCAGGCAAGAATATCAAATTATCAAAAATATCACCATCTATTCAACCTCGCACTTCGAATTATACTTCCGAATTCAACAGCATGCGCGGAAAAGAGATAAAAATAGGCAACCCTATCACAGGGTAAGCGCATCCGAAAGTAGTTAACTTTATTCAAAGTGTTACCACGTCGATAGGCTTACCATATCAATAGGGTTACACTTCCATATGGTAAGATTTTGATAGGGTTACCCTATCAATAGGCTTAATCAAATAAAGGGGTTTTCCGGTCCCTGCCTTGATGGGGTACCTAATTTCATTTCCACTTCGAGACCAAAGCTGCATCAACGCCGAATGGTATACCACAAATTGCCTGCCGGAAGTTTTTTCTGCAATGAGCAACAAGCGACCGAACCCCGGGCTACGAAGGCTCCTTCTTCACCACGACAACGCGCCCGCGCACTCTGCTACCAAAACGAGGGATTTTTTTGGACTCCACACCGGTCAGAGTCTTCCTCCTTATAGTCCTCATTTGGTTTCGTGTGACTTATTATTATTCCCTAAATTAAAAATCAGCTCAAAGGAATACAGTTTTCGGCCGAAAGAAGCGCTAGCAGCGTTTGAGAAGGCCGTGGCAGAGGTGTCTGCAGAGGACTGGAAAAAATATTTTGAAAATTGGTTCAGACCCATGAATCTTTGTATGAGGCCAGTGGAGAGTTCTTTGTAAAGCTTTAATAAAAAAATCCAAATCAATTAGTTTTTTAGTTTCTCAAAACTCAGAAAGAGTGTCCCACGTATTTCTGTTCACGACTTATGTTTTTATTATATATGTTTTAAATCCATTTCAAAATATGTGTGCTTCGAGAGAAATATCTTGTTTTGTTCATTGGAATCATGCTGAACTGATCATTGAACAAAAATTATACTTTACCTCTTTTATCTTAAAGAAAGCCATCCCAGTGAGGTGAGAGTCAGATCCTGCTTGGTGCTGAGGTCCAACGCGTCTCAACTCTAACTGATCCGCAACCTCTTGCAAACCACCTTTGAGATTCTTGCACAGTTTCATCAAGTACTAGAAAAATACAGCAGGGTCAGGTTTACATGTAAAAACGCAGTCTGTGAGGATAAGGCGCAGCGCAGACGACAGACTATCCGTGACGCACTTTTTAGTCTGTGAAAATAGAACCTATGCTCTTGATGAGCAGTTGGGCGCATCATATATGCAGTAACGCACACGACGCGCAAAAAGTCTGGCGCACAATAATTTGACAAACGTTTGTATAAAATTTTTACAAACTAAATAATTAGCACTAGTATCAAGTTACAACATTTGAGAATAAAAAGAAAAATAGTTAACCACCGATTTTTACTAATAACTAAAATCTTTTTGTGCGATCGAGTCTGCGACCCGGCGCCGCAGGCAGACTCGATCGCACAAAAAGTGTGCCGTCTGCGCTGCACCTACCTAAAGGATCCTTTTTGCTGTGTTCAATCAGATGTTTAGAGTGTTGGTAATTTTTATTATATATAATAATATAATAAAAAGTTTACCGACAAAAGAACTACCAGCATAGAGCGTAAAGACGTTTGTGATGTTTGATTTTGTAAGTGGAATTTACAACCATCAATATATGACGTTATTTTTTGTTTTACGAAACCTGAAAACATTTTGTTCAGAATCGGTAACAGAATGGTTTGCAATAGTTTTTGTACCATGTTATATTTAAACTGAATAATCTTTACAGAACTTTAAATAATGTAGACACTCACTCGCACGCTTATCGTACGCGATCCCAGAATGCAAGTAGATACCTACCGACGTCGTATGAATGCGAAGCGAACGAGCTCGCGCGCTGGGTGTACTCACTCGCGCGACAAAAGCAAGACACCACAACAGGTTTGAAACTTACTAAGTTTTTAAGATAATATTGTAATCTTTTGTAGACCAAATTATTGAAGAAAGATATTTAAACCCTGTGCTAGGTTTCGCATGAACAAAAATTAACGTTGTATATAAAACTGTTCCGTAACTGAGTGACTAACTGACAACGTAAAGCCATAACTAACGGGCGTAAAGAGCTGAAATTTAAAATACAGGGTTGATTTGTAGCCACCGGCTAAATTTTTTTTACACAATAAGTATCATTTATAGAAACTATGTTTGCAAATTTTTTTCTTACAAAGAATACAAGGTGTCCCGCTTGATTTCCCATAACGTGTAATAGAATCATATAACGTGTGAATAATTTTTCTTTGTTTTCATACAAAATAATTCAATTAAGTCAAAACATCTTATGTAAATACCTTTATGCGAAGTGTGACGATGTATCAATTTCTATCCCTTTTTATATAAATGGAAACAGGAAATCATCAATTATATTATGATTGATGATTTCCTGGAAGAACCACATTTTCTTTGGCAAAAAGAATTATTTTTTAGTAAGGAACAAAACCTCAAAGTTATGGGATATCAAAAAGAACACCTTGTGTATATTTGATGATTATTTATGTTATATTTTTTTTCAAAACTGAGAAACATCACAAGTCTGAAGTAAATGCAACCAAAAATGAGATCGAGAATATGTTAAACTTACTTTTACATCATAAACTGTCGGGAAGTATAGCCGTAGACTTTCGAAAAAGTCATTTTCATCTTGTGGAAGGTTCTGATCGGTCAAGAGCTTGAGAAGGTAACCAAAGTCATAGCCGGAGTGGAAGCTTAACCATTTAATGTTGTCCATTAGAACTAGGCCTGCAATAATAAAACAACTCTATTAATATATTGTTAAAGTCAACAGTAGTCTAGCAGTCTACCAGTAGAAGCAGACATCAGAGCAAAAACAAATATGGCAGTTACAAGGATAACAGGATTACATATATTGGTGTTTCAATGGTTTTCCAAATACCATGTACACATATGTGATAAATTGACTGAAGTGACAGCATGTTAGAAAGCGAACACCTCCATAAAGTATTTTGTTGTAGTATTTAGTACATAATTGTTTTAACAACAATTATTTGTATAACTAAAACTGTATTGTAGGTCTCAAATGACTTATATGAACTATTAAGGATCATTTATGGGCAATTTTTAATAAGAAACACAAACAAAAAAGAAAGTATGATGGAAACTAAGATGTAACATGTCTACATGCAAGTTAACTATTGCCTTAACTCTTAATTTTAAAGTGTTCTGATGTCTGCATTCCATGACTGATGCATGCCTTTTCAGTGCATTGTAATTATTAAGTAACAATTATTAAATAAATTTATTGTCCTTCTTTCTAAGAGAACCAGTGGTCAAGGAAAATATACATTTTAGTAAAACATTTGCCTGGTACTCCGTGAAAAATATTAGGGTTCAACAAATTTGATTAGAGCAAGTAAAATACTTTGAAGCAGAATTTAAGACAGTTCTACAAGTAAACGGCAGTGAATAGTGAAATCAATTAAGACATGTTTTGTTGAATGAAAATAAATACTTGTAAGCACTAGTTTAATTTTTAATTATAATAATTTTTCATTTTAAGTTTTTGCTGCTTTAATCCCTCTGTTAATCCAGTATTTTGTCTTTCTAATTGTTCCAAACCACTACACTTTCTCATTTATAATATTAGTTTGTCTCTAGCATCAACAGAAAATAAGATATTTTAATACATACATAACTTCACACCTGCATCCCTTGCTGGGTGAGCAGAATGCCAGAGGTTATAAAACCATCTGATGTCACATTGGTCAAATTTGGAGGCATTAGAATGATGACACTATTGTAAATGTAGACACTATTGTAGTGACGGGGGTCGGCCTGTCACCCACAAAAAATGGTTTAAGTAATGTCAAGATAAATATACCTGAAGTCATTAGAAGTTCTGCAAATTCTAATGGTTCTATACCATCTTCTTCATGTTTTCTGAATTGCAAGCCTGAGTTTTGCAGTAAATCAATGGAGTCTTGGGCATACATGTCTTCTCTGTAAATAGTAGAAAAATCTCATCAATCATTCAAACAGACATACCACATATAGTCATATAACTACTGGGCGTAGAGAGCTGAAATTTGGAAATATACATAGGAAGGCATTCCCAAAATAATAAAAAAAAGAACTTTTTAGTTTGCATGAAAAATCTTTTTCCTTTATTGCACCAATGCGATGTGAAACTTGGTTAAATTTTTTACAATAGGTGTCTGGTAAGAAAATATGGAAAGAATTTCAGAAATTCCCAAGGGAACGGAGTTATAGCACTGTTTTGTTAGTGGCACACTGGTGCCACTAACAAAACAGTGCTATAACTATATAAAACAGTGCTTTAAGGGACAAAAACAATTACACATAAAAAATTAAGCTTACAAAGCAAAGGAGCTTTTATTGTATCAGTAATGTATGGGCAGTTGAGTGTTGTCCTTCAAACAGTCTCTCCAAAGAACAATTTATGAATTCTTATAGTTACAAATGAAAGAAATGGTAATATAAAATAATTGGCAATTTTGCATTTATAAAATGTAAGATGATCAATTAGAAGTTATACTTACTGAAGGTTGAATTTGAAGTTAAATTGCCATGTAGTGTAGCCGGGAGGAGTCTTTCCATTAACATCCATGAATGTCAACCCTAACTGAATAATTCTCAATAGATCAACATTACACCTGGAAAAGTAATAGTACTATTTTATGTTATACACATTTGATAAGAAATTATTGCAATAGGATGTCTTCTTTTTTAAATATTATTATTCAGAAAAAAAAAGGAGATAGCTGTCGCTAAATAATTTTCTATAGGTACACAAAAACTACATTACACTTAAGAAAATTAAAAAGTTGCTCAAGTTGTATTTGAGGGCATGATTCTTTTAGAACTAAATCCAAAATAGTATTTTAAGCATTTATCATAGATAATCTTTAATAGTAGTGGTGCTTTGGAACAATAAGATTGCTAAAGGTGTCTTTACCTTAACAACTGATATTGGTAATCAGCTGTTGACCGGAATTCACCGATAGGCCTGGCTACAACACCTGGGAACTCTGTGTCCATTGCAACCCAGTGGTACTTCTGAACAACCTGTAAACATTATTTATATATCCAAATTTTCAAATTCAAAATTTATTGAATGTATAGCAAATAATAAAGTGAATATGGATTTTACTGACACAATTTTCCTCTACAAGTCAAAATTACTTTCAAAATAATAACAAGGAAGCACTGACCTGTCTGATGATAGCAAATTCTTCATGAAGATTATGATTCCATACGTCTTTAATGCCACAATCTCCATTGGTAGGCATATGTGATAAAGCTCCAAAACTGGCAGCAGGCATCTAAAAAAAATACAAGTTACAAACACTCCATCTGGATAGATTGAGTCGTTTCGTAATTTTGGATATTTACTTTGTACCGGCTTTCCGCTTCCAGGTAGGAAGATTCGTCAGCTTTTTTAGACGCCGTGATTTAAAGTTGCTTCTGTTCGTTGTAAGTAAATGATTAAAACAATTGTATAAATAAAGTTCTAATCGCGGTTCAGTTACTAAGTTTTACCAGTGAGATGTCTCTAATTTTATGATTCTAAATTGAATATAACAAGCAGCATAGCATTGTAAATATTTTGTGTATTACACAGAGACAAAAGTTTGGTAAGTATATATAAGTTTCTTATGAAATATCTAACGAGTAACAACAAAAAATGTATTCGATTACAAACGAACAAATATGCAAAGCGAAACTGATTTGTTGACGTTGTCAATTATAAATGACGGTTTGACGTTAGTTTGACTCTTAAAATTACGTTCCGTAATTTCGTTCTTCTTCGTTATCACATCCAACCACCGAACGATGCACGCGATTATTCGATGAAATTGATTTGTCCTACCAATATAAGCACAGGTATTAAACTGCAAATTTTATTTCACTGTTGTGTACAGAAACATTTAAACTATTTGTTGATTTTCATCTTTTAATGTGAATTATCAGGGTTTTAAATAGGGTCAGTTTAAATATAAACATATTTCAAAGAACATTTTTCATTTTTAGTAAACGTCTGGCTAGCACCTGTGGCGAAAAAAATTGTTGTGGTTCGTAGAATATGCAGAAAAACTGGCTAGTTTCAAGTAGTTCAACTGCTCAGTTCAACTGGTTGAACAGTACAATGTTTTTGTCCCAGTAGTTCAGCTTTGTACAATCCTCCCGAAAGTAGTTTAACTGGGACATAAAAGTTTAACTGTTTATATTATTTTTATTTTTGTATGTTTTGAAAGATAAGTGGATCACGTGAGAAGTTAATTGTTACAGATTGAACTGAATCTACCACCACTTCGGAGAGTCGTCTGTTGAGAAGAAGTGGCAAGAAACTCGACGATGTAAACAATGCTCTCGCTTTCAATGATAAAAAAATAAATGTACAAAATTCTCTGCGCCAAATGTAAAACAAGTTGCGTCTGATCTGCGGCTTAATGGGAACAAGTTGAATCTAGTAGATAACTCTGTTTTTCTTGGAATTACTTTAGATTCTAAATTGCAATGGGGCGCCCATATCTCACAACTAGCGAGTAGACTTGATGATGATATTTGAAACTAGTTTCAGGTAATCTGGTTTTGATAATTGTTTTGTAATAAGACTAAAGCTCAAGTCAAGAATCAGCTCGTGAACAACGCTTACGTGAAACGAGTATCAAGTCTCGTTCTGTAATACGAGCATTAGTTCTGCAGCGTTCGCGGTAAAGGAAATTCGCTCATTAACTGATGTTAATAAAGCGAAGCTGGTATATTTTAGTTATTTTCATAGTATAACTAGCTGACCCGGCAAACGTTGTTTTGCCATATAAATAAAAAAAAAATAGATGTTGGCCGATTCTCATAGATACTGGATAAGCACAAAAAATTTCATCAAAATCGGTCAAGCCGTTTCGGAGGAGTATGGCAACGAAAACTGTGACACGAGAATTTTATATATTAGATGTCCTATGGCATCCTACTTTGGGGCAATGCCGCAGATATTGACACGATGTTTACACTGCAGAAAAGGGCATTTCGTGGAATGTATAAACTTGCAATCAGAGAATCTCTTCGAGAAAAGTTTAAAGGGATTGGTATAGTAAAAGTATTTTCCTTGTGAAATAAATAATAATAATCTCAAACAGTCATTCTTTAAATTATCTCACGATCCCCCGTTACATGGTGGAATATGGCGCGAACTGACAGTATGTCATGTTTTTATTTTAATTTGAAATATTTTCGTTCTGACGAAAAACGCTTTAGTTTTGTTATGGATTCTCGCCCCAACCTTCAGAAAGGGCTGATCAATGTTTATTTCGGAGAAAAATCTCTGAATTCTATAATCCGCGAATCGTACCGCTCCACCATATTCTAATAATAAGTTTATTTGTCCCCAGTGTGAATATTTATAAAAGTGTGCGAAGTAAAAGTATTTTCCTTGTGAAATAAATAATAATAATCTCAAACAGTCATTCTTTAAATTATCTCACGATCCCCCGTTACAGTATCTTGACCATCACAATATATACAGGGTTGTTTTGTAGGCACCTACCAAATTTAAATATTACGTACTTTGATATAATACTAATAATCTGCATTTTTACTTTAGTATCGTTCAGTAGAAAAAAGTAAAAATATGGCACCTCAATTTGTTTCACGAATAGTCGTCGTTGATGAAGGCACTATGATTACGTTTAATAATATTACGAGGACGTAGTACAGTAGAATCTTGATAACTTGAATGTCAAGGGAAACCAAAAAAAAATCGAGATAGCAAGTTTTCGACTTAACAAGAATTTCGACATAAAAAGGCACAATTTCATAGAACATTTATTACGACAAATTACATTAGGTAACATAAAATGAGAGAGAGAAACATAACATCAGCTGTGTTTCTTAGAAATTCGAAAGTTTATTGAATGTATTCATTCCTTGCACGTGTGCAAAACAAAAACAATAGATAAGAGGCCCCGAGCCCCGAACATTCCTTTTTGATTTTATTGCCACGAGTTTTGAGCTCCGGGAATCCCGAGTAAGAAATCATCATATTTTATGAACTTCGACTTACTGAGGTAGGTATTATTATTATTTATTGTACTACAAGACGTTTTGTCGCGCGACAAAACATGTTAACGATATTAGATTGCAAGGTCACACTTTGAGTTCAGTAGTTATGCATACCTACAGGCAATAAAAAAAGTTACCTACATAAGTTACGTACAATCTTTTCCTTCATGCTTTTACGGGCTTAGGACCGGCAAATTGCAAAAGGTTTTAGCGATTTAATGAGAAAAATTTAACATAATGCTTTTAAGTGAATGCAAAAAAGATACAAAGAACAAGCATTTTGCAATTCGGCGTATTTAAAAAGATTGAATCAACTTATGTACATTAATTAAAGCTCTAATCAACATTATTTACAGAATTATTACGATTGAGTTTCAAATTCAATACTTAAGTACCTATTGAATAAAGTGAAAAAAAAAAGTAAGTGTTCAAAATGATTACCATGTTTCTCCAGGCAGAGTCTAGCACGTTTTAATACAGTTTCTTTAATTTTGTTAAGCACTGCAGTATCACTTTTCACTTTTTCAAATGCACTCACTATTTGGGTTTTTAACTCAGAGAGGCTTTGAGCTTCGTTCTGATAAACAAGTCAAGGGTTTTGCGGGCTTTCGCGAACGCAACTGCGATACGCAGACTGCGCGTGCACTTCCGGCGAGGATGCGCGCAGTGTTGCCAACTCGGATTTTTAAAAAGGCGTAGGTCAAATTAGAAAATTACGTAGAAATGGTAGAATTTCCATATAGAAAATACGTAGATCTACGTACTTACTTATTTTCTGAGTAAAATGAAGAGAGTAGGTAAGGCAAAAGTGAATTAGACGACAATTTATATTACCCAAAAAGTAGTAGACAGCAGACAAACAATTAATTTAAAAAAAAAATTGTTAGCAAACAGAAAATCTATGAATTACCACTTGTAGATAATTTAAAAAAGTTTGGTAGGTACTTTCAGTCATCATCAATTTATTTAAATTATTAAATTTTATTATCACTTTCAGACAATTTTTTGTACATATATTTATTAAAATTTTTAAGGTGTTCCTGCGAAGGTTCACGGTTTTTTTTAAGCCACCCTTCGTTAAAAGTAAGCCTGTTAGCGTGTCAGTGTGAAGCCTGTTTCTCATATTAGTTTTCATCAAATTGATCGCAGAAAACAGACGCTCGACATTTGCACTGCTAACTCCTTCGAAATCTTAGTTCGAAATTTTTTTTTGGTTAGGAACTAAGATTCACTTTGACGGCAAGACGTTTCGTTTTACACAGCCACGTCACTTATCCCATGTGACATGAGTCACAGACAACAGATGAATGGCACCCTGTTTTTAAAATGAATTGCGTGACGTGTTGAGTGGCGAGGCGAGAGTGCGTTATAGTGGAGTCATTTTAATAGGTCACATTTGACAAGTGTCAGTCTTATACATTTTCTTACAACACAACCAAAAATGGACTTTATCTGGATGACATAAGAAATGTCAAATGTGACCTCTTAACTTGGCCCTACTTTAGTATGAAACGGAACGTTTATTAACTTTTTTTCGCGAAAGTAAAGGAAATTATGCTCTTTTAGTCTATTTTGCAAATTTGAACAATTTTGATAGAAAATACGTAGATTCTGGGCTAAAGTTCGTAGGTTTGCAAGAAAGGCTTAAAATACGTAGATCTACGTAAAAAGACGTAGAGTTGGCAACCCTGGATGCGCGAGCGACTGAAGGTCTTGGCAACAGACAAGTGTTTCCGGATTTGCGACGGCGCCGCCGGCCGGTTTCGTTCACGTCCGGTCATGTCGGTACCATACCTACTCGATGTAATGGCACTTATTTTCAAGAAGATACGATTGTTTTTTGAGAATTTGGACGTCTGTGATGTAATTCATTCGGCCAAACACGTTGCACCTCTGCGCGTAGTCTTTATAGTTCATAGTATTGATTCATAAAATAGTATGACCACGTTGTGCTTAACATTATAGTGAATAATATGAATTTCGGTGAAAAAAAATTACTACTTATTTTTGGCAGAAATGGTTTCTATTAATGATACTTATTACGTAAAAAAAAATTGGTAGATGTTGTCAAATGAACCCTGTATATATGAAAATATTATAAGAATATTATATAATATAGGAATAGTAATAAATTTAAAACTAGGAAAGATAATCATTCATGATACAAATTACTCTGTAAGGACTAGGAACGACCATAAGTTAGCGTTTCCTAAATGCAGGCTGGCTATAAGCAGCAAATCATTTATTGGAATGTCAATACGTATATATAACAAAATTTCGAAGTCAATTCAATCCCTGCCATTCAATAAATTTAAATCAATCATTAAAACACTCTATCTCGAAAAACTTATTATAAAACTAAAGATTACTTAGATGATAAAAAGGCATGGGATTAAGCACAACAGGATATTTCTAAAAGTTTCTAATTACTTAATAATTTTGTTTACGGCTTGGCTGTGCAGTATACATATGACATACTGGTGACTGTCCCACTCACTTATTTTCTTGTCAAGACAACAGCAAGAACGTCATGCTCCCTCAGGCGGCATGGCTAGTGGTAGAATATGGTTGAGGAGGTTGATGGCTGGTGCTTGCGTTATACTCGTGAACGGGTGCTACTAGCGGTGCCAGGTCGTTTTGCTAATGATACTATGACTATTTTATTCCATTCTTGTTCAAATATTCCGGTCCCAGTTTGTCATGTTCGTATTGTGCATCCATAGCTCATTGCATCTGCTATGTAAGCAATTTGGTTGTGGCATGACATTCATGACTTGACAGTCAATTTGTACTGTACCTATTTGTATTAATTTGATAATTCTGACTAAAAAGAGTCCCAAGAGTTTTTTTCCGCCGCCTTTTTTTTTCTTTTGGTCTACTGTAATATCTTATTTAACAACTATCAACAAGTAGTTAAAGCCGAAGTATGAGATGACTGACTTAATCAAGTGTGTTGTGAAATTCCTAAGATGAATAAAACTTTTTTTTTTGAATTTTTGACTCAACAGCAATCATCTTTTAAAAATAAGAATAAAAAAGCACAATAACAATTTACAACCATGGAAACCCATCTTCTTGCATCCGAATATCTTACAGTACCTAAACCTTTTAACATAACACTTATCCTTAAATCTATAATATTAAATATATATATATATATATATATATATATATTTGGTTAATCTTAAATATTTTGGAATTTTATTATAAAATAAAGCGTAGGTAGGTACACATTGACCCATGAATGAGTTGGTGATCTTCTGCAGTCTACTATTATATGTATACATTAGAAAACATTTATAATATTGGTACTACAGCAATCCAGAGTGGGGCGTTTTAAAAACCAGTTTTTCGATTTTCATGTGCCATTTTGTAAACTTGGTGATACCTATTACCTTAGGTCGGTGGACAAAACGCCCAAACACATTCTTTTAAATAAATGTGATTTACTATATTTTATAAGTGTGCTAGCCATATAAACAATTGCCATAATATTTCCAAGATTTCATAAAATATTATTCAATAAAAAAAAACATATAGAGTCTGACCATTGAAAGCTGTCCAAGAAAAAAGGAGGTAATTTTAAAAATCAAGATGCGCCTCCTGGCTTCACGCTGCTTAAACGAAGTTAATACCTACTATTGCACATACATCGAATAAATGTCGTCCTCCTTTATTGAAGTCGATAAATAAATAGTATCAACTTCATTTGGGCAGGGTCAAACCAGCATTGCCTGATCTTGACTTTTTAAAATTCGCGCTTTTTTTCGTGGACAGCTTTCATTGGTCAGACTCTAGTATTTTGGAAGATAAAAAAAGTGGGCCATATACACATTGTAAATTTTTGTTTATGCGAAATCCAGTACTCGGGTCAAATATTTTCATTAAAAAAACTGGTGTAGGTACCTACAAAAATTATGGTATTATCTTGAAAACTCAGCAAGTTTCAAGCCTCTTGTAAGGGGCCGCCAGACTGTTGAAAACACGTTGAAAACCAATGCTTCCAACCAAGGTTAAGGAAGGTTAAGTTGTTGACAACCAATTCCGAGTCATCCACACTGTTACAAACGGTGGTTGCCAACAAGGATACAAACAAGAACACAAGCCAAGGTCACGCCAGGCCACGCCCCTTAATCGTCAGTGCGCTCTGATCTCTCGCGTTGGAAACATCTTCGCGATGACAGTTTTGTATGCAATTGAGGATACAAACAAGGAAAGGTTGAAACGCAGGCTAAAAAGCTACAAAACTCGAGTCATTTATAGTTATAGTTACATAGTAAAATATACAATAACAAGCGTACACACTGTCCTAAACACATACATCTATATAGATAACGCAAATGCATGTCCTTTGCATGTCCGAACCTCGACCAAGCGTCAAGGTTGGTCGCCTCTAGATTTAATCCGCGCGTATGTATGTCTGTTAGAAAATCGAGTCCACAATATCAATATCGTTCTTAATAATCGATTTCATCGGCGGCATCGGTGTCTCTGAATCTATTTGTATTTCCCAGTAATAAATATCAGCTGTGACGTCACAATAGGTCTTAAAAAGTCGGCACGCTTGGTTCCAATACAAATCGTGGCACTTGCGTTGTCTATGTAGATGTATGTCTGTGTTTCTAAACACCGCCGTTTACAACCCGCCAAGGTCATGTAATTTGGTTGTCAACAGCCATCTTCACTGTTATAAACACGTTGTAAACTAGCAAGGTCACCTTGGTTTGATGTTTTGTTTCCAACAGTCTAGCCACCCTTGTAGTGTCTTGCTTTTGACGCGCGAGCGACACCACGCTCGCGGCTTTCGTTTGCTACCGCTTCATACGACGTAGGTACCATGCTAGATTGTCTTCCATACAATTGGGAATTCTGATATAAACGATTCGATAAGGACGTCTAAGGACGATTGTATGTTTGGTGATGTAGTTTATCAGTATTTAACAGCAACATAAATTTGTTATCCTTATGGTTCGGCCAAAAACAAGTTCGAAGTTTAGATCGAAATATCTATCTTAGTGTCAACCCTAAAAGCAGCTGTTAGCTTTTGATTTTTTAACTTACTTTATACATCTTTAAATAATGCAATATTGAGCCCCGTAGAACTTAATCAGCCGTTGTTTTACAAATTATGGTGAATTTTCCCATCGCGAGCAAAGAGGTCTTTTTGATGAAAAATTACTCTTAATCTGTAAGACCGAAAACAATTTTTACAGCAATTTGTTAAACAACTCAAATATATACAAAAAAAAAAGATAGGCCAGCGATGTAGTTTTCGAAAAATCTACATACAAATATACAGGGTTGTTTTGTAGGTACTTGCCAAAATATAACATACTTTGATATAATACGAATAACCTGCATTTTTATTTTAGTATCGCTCAGTAGAAAAAAGTAAAGATATGGCACCTTGATTTGTTTCACGAATAGTCGTTATTGAAGAACGCCCTACACACAATATGATACTATGACGCGGCACTTTATTGATTACGTTTAATAATACTACGAAGTCGCGCGAAAAAACATGTTAACGATATGAGGTTGCAAGGTCACACTTTGAGTTCAGTAGTTATGCATACCTACGGACAATAAAAAAGTTACCTACATAAGTTACGTACAATCTTTTCTTCATACTTTTACAGGCTTAGAACCGGCAAATTGCAAAAGGTTTGAGGGATTTAATGTGAGAAAATTTATCATACTATTTTTAAGTGAATGCAAAATAGATAGAAAGAAGAAGCATTTTGCAATTCGACGTATTTAAAAAGATTGAATAAACTTATGTACATTAATTAAAGCTCTAATCAACATTATTTACACAATTATTACGAATGAGTTTCACGTTAACTTATTGAGTAAGTGATCAAAATGCATACCATTTTTCTCCAGGCAGAGTCTAGCACGTTTTAACACATTTTCATGGGCTTTATCACTGCAGTGTCACTTTGTCAAATTCACATACTATTTGGTTTTTTAAATCAGAAAGGCTTCGAGCTTCGTTCTGATAAACGATTCCCTATTTGTAAACATTATCGAAAGTTAGCGACGACTCACTGTCTAATAAACACATGCGGCGCAGGTTTCGCGGGCTCTCGCGCGCGAACGTAGCTGCGTTACGCACGCTGCGCGTGCACTTCCGCCGAGGATGCGCGAGCGACTGAAGGTCATGGCAACAGACAAGTGTTTCCGGGTTTGCGCCGGCGCCGCCGCCGGCCGGTTTCTTTCACGTGCGAACATGTCTTTATCTTACCTGCTCGATGTAATGGCACTTATTGTCAAGAGGATACGATTGTTTTTTGAAAATTTAGACGTCTGTGATGTAATTCATACGGCTAAACAAGTTGTACCACTGCGCGGAGTCTTTATAGTATTCATTCGTAAAATAGCATGACCATTTTGTGCTTAACATTTTAGTGAATAATATGAATTTCCGTGTAAAAAAATAACTACTTACTTTTTTTTGCAGAAATGGTTTCTATTGATGATACCTACTTATTACGTAAAAAAAAATTGGTAGATGTTGATGATATACATCAATGACATGCTATCTATTTTTCAAGACGCGTGTCATCTTGTTTATGCTGATGAACAAAGATTTTTAAAGTAGCCTCAGATTCTGATTGTTTAGATCTGGCAATGAGATTTGTACCGTTTTGAAGAATATCGCCTTGCAAATCAATTGTTTCTTAACCTTGATAAATGTTACACTACTTATAAGCTTTTCTCGTAAACATAAACCCCTTATTTCTAATTATACTATTACTAACAAAGCTTTGAATCGTGTTAATGAAATAAGAGAACTTGGTATTACGCACGCTCGATCAAAAGCTTCACTTCAATGACCATATAGATAATATAATATCGCGAGCATATAAGCAGCTTGGTTTAATACTTCGTTTATCAAAACCTTTTAATCGACATTTTACTTACAAAATTTTATACTTATTACTCATATTATGTCCGCAGTATTTTGGAATTTGAAGGTTTTTTTTTTTTATAATTGACTAAACCCGCGTTTGACCTCAATCTCACCTGATGGTAAGTGACGATGAGGTCGAAGATGAAAGCACACGGGTTTAGGAAGGAACTGGCTCTTTATACAATATTGCCGGAACACATTACCTTCGGAGCGGTAACATTTGGCGGCAGACTTTATATAAAGGGTGGTCGCTAGCCAGGCGGACCCAGAAGGGATCCTACCACCAAGCAAAAGGTGTCACATGGAATCAACAGTATACTGTCCACATTGCTCGTATAGAGAAAATACTAAGTACTTAAATAAATTTTTGAAATCCCTGGATTATAGAACAGGAAACTATTTTCCGAGCTACCAGAGTGCTGCATCTCGACATGGTATAGATCCATATTGGGAAAAAGACGTTCCTTTCTAGATGCCGTATTTTTATTTAAAATAATAAATAATTTAATTGATTCCTTATCGCTTTTGGAGAAAGTCACTTTCCTCTCTCGTTCCAAAGGTACTCTTAGAATAGCTCCTTTCAATAACAATTATACAAAAAAAACCTTTATAAGACGCTCATGTCATACATACCTAATAGGCCATTAGGAGTTGTGGATATTTTTTCAGGTTCACTTAAACACTAAAAACACAATATATGTAAAATTTTACTTTCTAGGAAAGATCTGTAAGCACCAAATTTTCTTTTTCTGAATTTGTTGACTGATTTGAACTGTTTGTTAAAATTTAATTACTAGCAACTTGCATAGTAATCATTTTATTTTTATATGTTAATCATTTCAATCATAGACTAAATATCAATAAAATTAAATCTAATATATAAAATTCTCGTGTCACAGTTTTCGTTGCCATACTCCTCCGAAACGGCTTAACCGATTTTGATGAAATTTTTTGTGCTTATCCGGTATCTATGAGAATCGGCCAACATCTATTTTTTTTTATTTATATGGCAAAACAACGTTTGCCGGGTCAGCTAGTCATAAATATGTTTAAATATAAAACACACAAATAGATATAACATAAAGAAATAACGATATAGGTACAAATATATGTGACTATTGTATATAAATCTATCTATATCTATCTTCTATACTTATAATAAATCTGTAGAGAGGTCAATTCTGTACATGAAATATATTTCCAAAATAACTATCAGGGGGTGATTAGTGATCGATACTGATGCCAAAAATGCAATCAGTAAAATTTTTGTCTGTCTGTCTGTCTGTCTGTATGTTCCTTATAGAAACAAAAACTACTCGACGGATTGTAACGAAACTTGGTAAAATTATTCTTCATACTCCTGAGCAGGTTATGGTATACTTATTATCACGCTACAATCAATAGGAGCAGAGCAGTGAAGGGAAATGTTGGAAAAACGGGAGAAGTTACTTCATTTTTTAAGCTTCCGACGCGTGTGCAGCCTTTAATGGTTAAAGCTACATAGAAATCAAATATGACAGAACTTTTCTTCATAAAATTATAAAAAAAATATCCCACAACAGTATATGTCTATATTTTATGGTTGACTCACAATAACACGTGTAAATCCCGATAGCTTAGCAGTTCGGAGCTTTCTGATTATATTTGTTTACTCTTACGTTTATAATACTCTCGCTCATCCCTAATTAAAAAAAAATAACATTATTACCTATTCAATAAAAAAAGAATCATAGAAATCGGTATAGAAACACCAAACTTATACATGAAATACTCTAATAACCCATCGCGCGTGAATACTGAATGATATAAGGATTATTTTTGCGTAACGGTTGCCGCGCTCGACATGGCTCGCGGCGGCGCGGTAGGGTATAAAAAGGCGGGAGGCGAGCGCAAGCTTTTGCGCGATTTAATATAGGTAGGTACAGAAGGAACAAGCGTTACATTACCTGTCAAATTTCCCCAACCAATTTTAACTTATTATCGAGGGCATAGAGTTCAAATTCAAGTAAAAAATTTTGACAGATTTGTAACGCTTGATGTATTGCCTTCTGTACATACAGAGATAAAATGGAAATCAAGGTTTTGTTTATTTCATGATCGTTTCTGCCTCTTGGAATTCAGAAACCGTAGATTTCTTCGGAATAAAAAGTAACGTATGTGTTAACTACTATACCACATTAATATTGGCTTAGCCGTTTGGCAGTGAAAAGCAGCCATACATAACTATAGGTAGTATTGTATGTACACTGATAATGGCTGGATAGATGGATTTTTGCTATTCTTTCACGCAAAAACTACTTAGCTTTACCTAGAATAACAATAAGCTAAGTATAATTAATGAAGATATTGCATGAATTAAGTAAAATTGAAGGCATTAAATAAAACACTTTTTAACCGGATTAATGGCGTATAATTTATATTTTACATTTTAACTCGACGACGTTTCGGTGTCTTTGCAGACCCCGTGGTCACGAGCGACTGTTAAAATTTAAAATGTAAATATACGCGATGAATCCGGTAAAAAGTGTTTTATTTAATAGTCATACATAATAGTCATCGCGAAAACTTAAGACAATATTAAAATTTAGGGCACTTTGGCACCCGATTTGTTTATAACGCTATGTGCCTTTGTAATTAAACCTCTTTCCCTTCACTGACTTATACAATATGCCCAGGAAGAGAAGCAACTGGTACCAGGCCTGGCTCACTCCGCGCGGTACATCCTTTACTTACCTACAGTGAAGCGCTCCGCTGGCGGATTTGGAATGGGTCGTGTGTCACGCGCGCGCCCGTCGTCGGGACGTTGTAGATACCTACCTACCTAATAGGACTCACAGTAATTCTATGATCGAGGTCGCAAATAGTATTTAAAAATGGACATAAAATGAAACAAATATTCAATTAGATTATGTTTAGATTTGATTATGTTCAATTTAGCAAACAAAACATAGGTAGTATTACTAATTATTCGTCGTAACTTTTTTTTCAATTTGTACTTTAGGTAAGTTGAAACAATATTTTTTACAATGGTAGAATAACAGTAATACCTACATTGGTAGATACTTAATTACAAATAAGGAGATTAATTATTCTTCACTAGGCAGCAACCCTAACAGCGTAAGAAAAGATAAGAGGCATGCGATAGAAACAGACAAAACTTCTAGGTATATAAATTTGCAGGTACGTAATGCTGTGCGAGCTGAATTCCACCGTATCGCGTCTTAGCAAGACTCGAATTTATTAAGATCTTCTTGCGGTGTAATTCTTCTGTACCAACGGTACTATTACTTATTCTGTGCTGGTACATTCTATGTTTTTATTTCGCTCCAAGTCCAACATCGAAGCAAAGGCACATAGCGTTATAAAAGAATCGCTAGTGCCTTGAATTTTTTTCATACAGCCTAAGACCTGTGTTTCGTTTAGTCTACGAATAGTAGAATTAGCTAGCAGCAGGGCTAGCATGCAATAATCGATAAATAGTCGAATCGACAAGATAAATATTATATTGTTATTTTATCCTATTATGTAAGCTAATATGTGCACCATAATATACATAGGTATATAATTACTCGATTTGATATCATGATTAAGACCACAGAACCAAACATGTCATAATCTTAATTAATTACATACACTAAATACCATATTCTAAGAAAATATCGATAAAAGTCCCGATTTATCGTTGTCGACGGTAGCATGCTAGCCCCGCAGGTGTACCTAAAAGCGTTTCAATTTTCAACATCTTGTCATTTAAATTACTACTTAACTACCATTCTTAGTCCTACCTACCATTCTTTTGTCATAGCTTTTACTCATGTAAAATATTGAAATCCAGCAATAATTGATTTTGACGACAATTGAATATTAGGTACACCTCATTTAACCTGGAATAAGCCTACCACCCCTGGATAAGCGTATCGTAAATAGCGACTAATTCGAGTGAGTCCCGCTTGAAGGTAGCCTGACTATTTTTGCTTGGTGGTAGGATCCCTTCTGGGTCCGCCTGGCTAGCAACCACCCTTTATATAAAGTCTGCCGCCAAATGTTACCGCTCCGGCGGTAATGTGTTCCGGCAATATTGTATAAAGAGCCAGTTCCTTCCTAAACCCGTGTGCTTTCATCTTCGACCTCATCGTCACTTACCATCAGGTGAGATTGAGGTCAAACGCGGGTTTAGACACTTATAAAAAAAAAAAAAAAAAACTATCTCGCCTGACTAAAATGTGATGAGTCCCAAAAACATTTTATGAAGAGCCAGTTCTATCATAAACCCGTTTGCTATCATCTTCGACCTCACTTACGCTTACCATCAGGTGAGATTGAGGTCAAACTCGGGTTTAGTCACCGATTTGACAAAAAGTAGTCGGTACTCAGCACCTATTTTTAAGCTATTGCATAGCTTCTATCGCGGGCCTTGAGCGTGGGGACCGAATCCAGAAATTCCGTAACAAAAAAAACCCGCTTTAATAAACAATCAGCGCCAACTTGTAGTTCGAGAGGCATCCATTCTAGGCAACATGACAATTTTTAAAGTTGACAGGTAAATAAACAATAGTTGGCTTTCATAACAAATCCTTTATTTCGCTGATCTGAGTAAATCGATGAGTGGTCGAGTGGTAACGTCAAAAGGTTCCCTGATAATCGCATTGACATGAATTATTTTTTATGTTTTTCTTTTCTCCTTTTAGAATTATAAATACATTTTTATAAAGTTTTTTAAAGTTTTTTATATTGGAAGCTTACTTTGTTTTAAGAGGATTAAATAAAAGGAAAGGCACTTACAAACAAATTGATTGATTGACTAAGTTAAACAGAAATGATGACACCAAAAAACGACATTAAAAAATTTGACAAATGTAAAAAGAAATAAAAAGAAATGGAAATGGAGAATATTATAATTGAAAACATTGGCTTAAAAAAAGAAGTTAGTCAATTATCTCGACAAGTGCACTTACTCAAAAATATGTGCACCAAAACGCTTGAAACTAAAAACTCTACGAAACAAAACAAAAAGACAAAAAATTGTCGTCGGCAGACACTAGCTAATACACACAATGAAAACGTAGAGAAATTACAATCATTGCCACCATCACCATCGTACTCACTATCATCACCATTGAAGGAGAGTAACAAGGATTGTCTACGAGTGGAACCGAAGTCCTCACTACTAAAAACAAAAAAAAATCTCCAGGCAGTGGAAGAGGATAAGGTATTGGTGACATCTAAGAAAAATAGACATGAAGAACACAGAATCTTTGTAATTGGTGGACAGCAATGTAAAGGTCTTCGTAACAGATTAGTAAGATTTAATAATCCTTACGGAAAATATGAAGTTATATCTTTTACTAAACCTTACGCAAGCACTGAAGAAATATTGACGATGTTTAAGTGATTTGACCCAAAAGAAGAGGACAAAATAATAATCTGCGTAGGTGAACACGACACAAACCCGACAAAAGTGTTGTTAGAAACATGTTAAATTTTAAATAAATATATTAATTGCAATATTATACTTCTGAGCGTAATTAAAAATATATTTCTTAACGAAAATAAGTTGAATGACATGATACATAATTTAAGTAAAAACTTTTTTTTAAATAGTAAATTCTTACGATTACAAGACTGCGTTTGCTACACATGGTTTGCTATATGTAAGAAAATAAGTTTAATAATTGATGAATGTGATTATAGAAAAAAAATCTTGTCATTTACTAAGTATCATATTATTAAGAATAAACATTCAAAGGTTAAAAATATACATTCAAGTGCAGATTATAAATATGTATAATTCAACTACTACTCAGGGTGTATCTAAAAAGGGAACAATTCCGTACTACTTTTTAAAAATGACTGAAAATAAAATAGACATAAAAATTGGACATTCAAATGCAAACTATAAATCTCATCCGAATACTACTCAGGATATAATTAAAAAGGGGACGATTTCGTTCTACTTTCTTTAAAAGACAAAAAATAACTTGGAAAATAGTTAATTAATTTTTTTTCGTAAATACAGTACATTTAAATAATAATAATGATAGCAACTCAAATCAACTAAAAATATTTCATCAAAATATTGCGGGTGTTTTGTCTGAAACTAACTTGTTGAATTACGGAACAATCACAATATGCCGAATGTGCCTACTTTGCTTCTCCGAGACTTTTGTTAATTTGAACAATAGTAATTTATTTTTGCATGCCCTAAAAAGGTAAAATATGTATGACCTATTTTTTTTTATTTTAAGTCCTAAATCTGTACCATATTTTATGCAAATAAATGATTGATTCATAACTTTACATGCGGGCTTTAATAAAAAATCAGCGCCATCTACTAGGAACTTGTGGAACTTCATATTAGATCAAACATTACTGCATTAATAAAATAAATAAATAATTTTTTTAAAAACGGTATTATATATTTATTTACCAATAAAATAAAAAATGTACAAAATACTTATATCTACTTAAAGGTAACATACCAAATTAAATTAAAAATCAACTAAAGAATAAACAAAATGAAAACCTTAAACTAAGTACATAAATGACCTTTCTTAGTGCCTAAATATATACAAAAATTAATCTAAGTATTATTCTAATTGAAGAGGCCTCCCCGGGTCATACCGGGCGCAAAGGTACCCATCACACTAGCCGCATTGCCTCTCTGTACGGCAATGGACAACCTCTTATAATTACATAAGTTGATAAAAAATGCTATGCAATATTTTTTACCGCGGCAGTCTCCGAGTGCCACACGTCTTTTTATTTTTGGAAATCATTACAATGTATGGATAGAAGCACTATTTAACGAAATGCTGGACCGGTCAAAACCATTGTTATGTAAAAATCAAGTTATTGCGCAGAAATTAAACTTGTAGGTAGTCTGAATCCGAATACGTTACACTTTGGTGGTTCAAATAAATCTTATTTCCAAGTGAAATAATAAATGCTAAGGCCATAGGCACCCAGAGTTCGGGAGGTGTCTCGGAGAAACAGCGCGAGTGGCCGGCCAACGAACTACCGACTCGCTCGCCCGCCCGCGTCTTCCCTAACATACCTACTTATTTTACAGCGGAGTTATTTTAAAACTACGATTTCTCCTAAGATTTTGATTGAAATCAAGTGATGTAAAGACAACTTTATTCACAATTAAATACTTATGACAAATAACGCATTGGATTGGATAAGGATCAATATTTCCACCGCTAATTACTACATTAATTTCGAACGCGATTTATAACCACAAAAACGGTTATTCTTAGTCAATCTTAAAAGATAGGTGTATGCTGTAACGAACTTCTTTTTAGAACTTCTAAAGAGAAACGATTCCGTCATACATTATTTTTACAAAACCGTTTACGCAGCGTACGCAATGGAAGCTCTTAAAATTGAATATTTTTAAAATAAATTTCCCCGCTTACTCTACATTTTCCTTTGTAAATTCGCTTCTTTTAGTCACAGCGTTATGTTTTAGTGATAGACCACATCCATGCGCTGCGGCAGGTTATACAGAAGGCGGAGGAGTATAACCAGCGCCTTTGCTTGGCGTTGGTGGACTATGAGAAGAGGTTCGTTATTCGAGATTGCATAGTTTCGTTGCTGACTTTCTCGTGGCGTGCATTCGTTTTTATGTGATTCGTAGTTAAGTGAATTAAAGATTCCGATATTCGTGATCTCGTTCTTTCAGTGCTAGGATTTTTGGATTCGTGGTAGTAAACTTTCGGGGACGGGACATTCGGGGTTGCACTTTTCGTAATCATGTATCACAATCAGGTCTTCTGTACATACTTACAGTTTACGAGCATTGGTTACATTTATATGAGTAGGCTATTATTTTTATTTATTATTTGTTAGATGTATGTACTTTATTTTTAAAAGTAAAGAGACTACAAGTAGCTTTGTGCGAATAAAGTCCATTGAAAATGGTAAGTGTACCAATGCATTTTTCTTAAATACCAGGGTGGATTGAAAAGTTCGCGGCCTAGTCAAGAAAACAGAATAAAGTACATACAAAAATATTTTTATTTTTCGATGTAATCTCCATTTAGCTCTATACACTTCTTCCATCTGCTTTCCAGAGCTTCCATACCTGTTTTAAAAAAAGATTCCTCAAGGTCTTCAAAATACAGGTTAACAGCGGCTTCGACCTCTTCATTCGTTAAAAATTTCTGCCCACCGAGGTGTTTTTTCAGGTTTGGAGAAACAGATGAAAGTCCAAAGGTGCCAAATCAGGAGAATAAGCTGGATGTGGCAACAATTCGAAACCACAATCACGAATTTGAGCCAAAGATTCGACAGACGTGTGGACTCGGGCGTTGTCCTGGTGAAACAACACTTTCTTTCTCAGTAATCCTGGGCGTTTCTATTTAATTTCTTCACGTAAACGGCGCAGAAGGGTGCTATAGTACGCAGAGTTTATTGTTTCGCCTTTTGGAAGGTAGTCCACCATAATGACACCCTTAGCATCCCAAAAAACCGATGCCATCACCTTGCCAGCCGACAGAATTGCCTTTGCTTTTTTCGGAGTTGGTTCACCTGATTTTTTCCATTGTTTGGATTGTTGTTTTGATTCTGGGGTATAGTGGTGAACCCAGGTTTCATCCATTGTCACAAATCTGTCAAGAAAACCTTGTGGATCAGCCTCGAACATCTCCAAACAGTCGCGAGAAATCGTGAGTCGAATTCGCTTTTGCTCTACTGAAAGCAATCTGGGGACCCACCTGGCCGAAACCTTAGAAAAGCCGAGTTCATGGACAATGATGTTTTGCGTTCGTTCATATGAGATGCCTATAGTGTCTGCAATTTCTCTGATAGTCAATCTACGGTCTTTCAATATGAGATCACACACTTAATTGATGTTTTCTTCGGTCGTAGACGTCTTTGGCCTGCCGGAGCGAGGGTCATCTTCGATGTTCTCTCGTCCACGTTTAAATTCTGCAACCCATTTTTTCACAGTGATATAAGACGGGGCAGATTCCCCTAATGTTGTTTGCATGTCATCATGGATCTCCTTTGGTGTTAATCTTTTTTTAAACAAATATTTAATCACAGCACGTTGTTCAAATTTCTCCATTAGTGAAAATTTGTTCTACACACGTATTTATATTGTTCGTAAAATTTTATTTAAACAAGATATCAAATTGAAAATTCGCGGGCTGACAATTGAATAATGACAGTTCAAAATGACGGCAGAAAAAATAACAAAAGTTTTTTTTTTAATGGCCAGGCCGCGAACTTTTCAACCAATGTAGTAAGTGAAGGTACTATCATAGAAGAAAAGCCTTGGATTGAAGAATGTTCCAGAGCTTTCGATTACATGGCGTCAGTCAACTGAATAGGTACTTCAAAGTAATGAAGCCGATTTGCGTGTGTGGTTTACGCACAACCTTAAGTAAATATTTGCATCCTTCAATGTTCATCGATCTTTGTATACTTTCCTGCATTGTAGGAGAAAGTAAATTTTAATTTATTTTATTTCTATTTGAACATGGTAAACTAGAACTAAATACATTTATTAATAAGTACAACATGTAAGAACTCATTAAAGCAATGACTAAAAGGAGACAGAACCTGCTCTATACATTTCTGGGCCACGGTGTTAACAACTTGACATTTGCTTTTTTTATTTAAAATATAATCATGTTTCATCACCGAAATTTTCAAGATAAACCAGTGTTGAGGAATTGAGATATCCATAATTTGTCTATAGGTATACACAGAAGTTAAGTGAGCTTAGAATCACTTTCGAAAGCTATTCTTTTTCTTATTGTTGAGATCTATAAATGAATTATTGTATTTTGAATTATTTAGAGAGTTTATAATTAAAAATAAATAGTTAGTAGCACATTTTACTTAGCTAGTATAGCTAGTATATCCTATAATGTCCTATTTTATGCTACTAGATAAAATAGGACATTATAAGATATTACCTTTACTTACTTTTTATTTAGTTATAGTTTTAAACAACTATTCAAACTAATAAATTGATACCAGCAGAATTGATATTGATATTTTAACAGCTGAAGTCGTTAAAAATAGAAAAAAAACATGAAAATACTCAAGCGCAAGAAAAGAAACCAAACAAACGAGTGAACAAATAGATCGATTGACTTACTGAACGATTCAATTACCATAGTTTCGTTCTTCATTCACTCAGTATTGCCAAACCTAATAAAGAATTACGCCTATTTTAATTACAAAATAATTATTTAAAATAAAACGAACGCGGTTAGTTTACATTCATTTAACCTTATAATGATTCACATTTAATATTTCTTCAATTTTACTCAGTGTACTTTCAATTATATCATGAGTAATATAAAATTATTTTATATAACATAACATCAATTATAACATAAATTATAACATACTAAAAACCCATGACAGCGATTTTCATATCTTGAATTAACTTGTTTCCCCCTCACTACATTTTTAGGGGTTTTATGTATTTTTTATAAGGATAAAATAAGCTATTTTTTTAGACCAAAGTCAACCTGTTAACCCTGTGGCCCAGGTTTACTCAGTTTCCTTTAAAAAACAGTTGAAAGCGATTTATAATGGGTCTATGGTTTAAATACTGTTACGGGATGCCGCCGCGGCGGGCGGATCAGGTATTTAGGGTTTTAAAACAATAGATTTTGAATCACTGAAAAAATATGCTAAATAAAATCATCATCGAGAGCTCCCAGGTTTGAGACCTGGTGGGGTGATGATTTTATTTATCATATTTTTTCACTAATTTAAGAATAATTGAGCAAAATTAAGGAAAACACTCGTAGGTGTAAGCTTATATGGTTGTTGTGCTATCATAACAACAACCCTATTACAAGTAAGTACAAAATATATTCTTATCTTTACATTTTCCTACATAATTTCACTAAAATTGGACGAGTCATCAATAATTTTAATAGCCGCCGAGTAATTGTCTACCAACATTATGCACACCTGGCCTTCACTGCTAAGAGACGCAAAATTTTATTGTGCTCTGTTTATTTGCAGATGCTGACAATGAAACCCTTTAAAACGTCATACTGCTTAAATGACTGTAATAAGCGAACTCGCGTACAATTTTAGCAAAAATAAATAACATAGATACAGTTTTGTTTTGAAAAAATACTTGAGATATAGAAAATAAAAAAGGGAATGTTAGGTATGTAATCATTTTACTTTTGTTATCACTTGGTAAGTTTGGTATCTTCACCATTGATTATGATCTAAAAATACTTACATTTTTCATATCAAAAGAAAATATGTAATAAATATGCGTTTAAATCCTACTAATATTATAATTGTGAAAGTAAATATAGCTAAGTCATTTATAACTCTTCTTGCGCGAGTTAATCGACATACAGCGTCATCTATCGAATAAAAGCAAACTAAAATTTTGTATATTATAAATGTGAAAGTTTGGATGGATGGATGTATGCCTGTCTGGATGTTTGTTACTCTATCACGGCAAAACGGCTTAATGGATTTGGATGAAATTTGGCACAGTGAAACAACTAGTATATCATAGTTTAAAATTTATGTCTTTTAAACAGGGTGGACCATTTAGACCGGTCTGTTTAGGAACGCAAAGATTTACTAAAATCTGTTCTTAGGAATCGATTGTAATAAAGAGTTACGCTAAAAGTTCACGGTCCATACAGTCTCTGACCTGTCAAACTACTTTTGTTAGGTATGTGAATTTATAAAGATGATATTGTCATTTAAATGCTGCCTGTTTATTTCTAAACTATTGGTGCAGACTTGATTTAATTTCTTAGAAACGATATCGGGATTTTTAATTCAAGTGGATGATACTAGTACCTAGTCTATAGAGTAAATTGAGGAGGTAAAATAATAAAATCCTTGCTGCGGTGTCTAATATCAGAAAATGATTTGGAATGAACCGAATATGAGCTATTATTTGCACTATTATGTTGTTTTAATACATTTCATGAGTTGTCAAAAAAATCTGACAGGTCAGCTATGAACATGAGTATTTAAAAAATTAATAGGTACCTACTAAAATTTACTAAGTCATGCAATATTGAGGGGAGTCTCTTTTGAATAAAAGAATTGTCTAGTTTTAGTAGAGTTGTGACTGTATGGCGATCAAATGTGTATTGTACGAAGGCACTCGTGTTTATGCAAGAATGTGTGAGGGGCGGCGAGCTGTCAATAATTCACAAAGCAATATCCACACACACTTCAAACGAGGCGTGTGTTAACACTTTTGCAACACTTAAAAACCCAGTGTGCTTATCAGACGGCAGAATATAAATTACACTAAAAAGAACTCTTTGGCTGAATTTGTTAATTGATACAACAACGTTAATGCTTCAAACAATTATTCCTGACAAGAATTCGACAATATGAAGTTAGGCAAATGGTCCACGTAGGGTTAGCTTAGAAATAGCTTTACCACTCTTGTATCCGTATATCCATATATCGTATATACATACCTATGTATATGTGAAACGTTATTAATTAGGCAACCCCCGCTTTGGAGTAGCCTAATTGATAAATAACTGTTTCCAGTACATAGAGGCATGGGAAAGTCAGAAAGTCAGCCCTATTTGTAAAAAAGAATCTCAACTTGTTAGGAAAACTATATTGAAGACACAAGTATACTATTTGTGCTCCTCCTCGGAGTACCGCATTGTTTGCTGAAAGTTTCTTTGGGATGGCCCGAACTATTTATAATAAACTAGCCACCACGCGCGGTTTTACCCGCGTAACTTTTGATCCCGTGGGAATTTCGGGATAAAATATAGCCTATAACCTTCCTCAAGAGTTGGGCTATCAAATGCAAAAAGAATTTTTCAAATCCCACTTGCAGTTTCTGAGATTAGCACGTTCAAACAAACAAACACACAAAAAACAAACTCTTCAGCTTTATATATTTATAATAATAATAAATAATAAATTACCAAAATCTATTAAATAAATTAATATTTATAATTACCTTAAAAATAGAATGAAAGGGTTTTTATTAGACAAATATTATTACAAAAAAAAACATTATTGTATTAAGAGACGACGACAACATGCTTAAAAAATTAATAAATATACAAATAATGATAAATTACACTATCTATCATAAATAAATTACAAGTAAAACTTTATTTTTTATTTGCAGTTAAGTTATTATTTATACAAAAAATAGAGGAGAAAATGAGGTGCTCCAAGATGAAAGTGAGTTTTGTGCTACGGGTTTTTATTTAAAGAAAATAGGATTTGATGTTGAAAAGTACAACAGTTTTTCTGGTCTGCAACCGAAAATATTCGAGAGTTTGAACCAACTCACGCATGATGTACCAATTCGCTTTCGACCAGTGTTGTTTTATCAGAGCAAAACCAAATATTAGTTAAGTTCTGCCATGTTTAATATTGGGTTGGGGAAAAAGTTTCTTCGCATTTTTTAAGGAAATTCAAAACATAGGTATATAGTTTATTGACATTTAACTAAAGTATGTTTGTACCATTTTGTTCGATAACCTTTTGCCATCTTGTAGGTAGGGACATGATCCCATTGCTATAAAAATTTTGGGACCTCTCATCAAAATACCGCGACAAGTGGATTTGGCAGTCCTATCGTGATGTTAACATAACACTGCCTAAAGAATTCTGAAGAGACCGAAACAGGTAGAAATCTGAAGTCAGGACTATACGGCGGATGCATTAACACCTCCCAGCCAAACTCTCTTAATTTTTGCTGGGTGGCTATAGATGTGTGAGGTCTAGCGTTATCATGATGAAACTCCACACCCCTTCTGTTGATTAATTGAGGCCGCTTTCTCTCAACTTCTTGTTTTAATCTCATAAATTGTTCGCAGTAGAGTTCAGAATCGATAGTCCTGCCTGGTGGTAACAGCTCATAATGAATAATGCCCTTCCAATCCCACCACACACACAACATCACCTTATTGCGAGTTAACCCGGGTTTCGCCACAGTCTGTGAAGCCTGACCGGCCTTTGACCACGACCTTTTTCGCACGTTCTTGTCATACGTGATCCACTTTTCATCACCAGTTATCAGCTTCTTCAAAAATGATTTGGTTTCGTTACGTCGTAATAAAGAATCACAAATGAGTACACGGTTCATTAGGTTTCTTACAGTGAGCTCGTGAGGTACCCAAATATCGATCTTTTTTGTGTACCCACCAGTGTACTGTTTTGTGGTCAATTCCCAGTTCTTCAGCTACGTCGTAACTACTGATATGTCGATCTTGCTCCACTTTTTCAAAAATGGCATCCATTTTATCCGTAATAGGGCGACCAGAGCGAGGTGCATCTTTGACATCAAAATTTCCGGATTGAAAACGCTTAAACCAAATTTGTGCTACTCTCACAGACACTGCACTAGGTCCATAAACATCGCAAATTTTTTTCGCGGCTTGCGTTGCATTTTTACCTTTTTTGTAGTATAATTTTAAAATGTATCGAATTTCTTCATTAGTTTTACTCATCTTGACAGTACGAAAAACAAATAAAAATCACACATTTTCCTAATTCGAATTTAGAATTATGTTCTTTAAAATTTTAACTTTCAATGATACCAAAACCAGCCAGATACTAATACTATAGCCAAAGAGATTTTATTACAAGTTTATACATACTATTATGCGAAAAGACTTTTTCCCCAACCTATTATATTCCTTCCATAACTTGAAGTGAAAATATAATAATTGAAGTACCTATAGGCTCGTGGAAAAATACTTCACCAATGTAATTCGAACCCAAGTCTCTACGAAACCATTGCAACGCAGTTTTCAAGTTAGTTGTCGCGTGTCGCTACGCGTGACCCTTCTCACATTTTTTACATTGTTATGAGGCCTGTTTACTCACTTTCTATTTTTGTGTCTAAAAATATCCATTTTTAATTCAACACGAATTCTGTGTGTTATTATTTGAAGTAGAGCCGTCAAATTCAGTGAATAATCATTATGTTTCAAGTAGAACCTGTAAAAGGTAAATCATACATTGCCATTAGCAGTTAAGATACGGTGATATTATTTATGTAACGAGATTAGCAAAAACTCGAACAAATATTTTTGAGGGTAGGTAATAACTTATTGAAAGTAATTAATAATGACGAAACGCTGCCATATGCACGTATATGCGCAATGGACAAGTCACGAACATTAACGATTCAAGAAGTTGTATGACGAAATTAAGCTGATGAATGATGAATGCACGAAAAATCTCTTAATTACTTTTTTAATGCATCGTATTAAAAATATTCAGTCCTGTTTATTGTTACATCTATACCGACAAGGTTTAAAAGTTACCATAACTTCTTTGTTGGTTTTTAGAACTGATAGTTTGCATATAATTCGACAATTATTAATTCTTTACAAATTTCAGATGTACGAATAAATAAATTAAAAAAATCATTTTTATTCACTCATGGCCCTGCAGTGGGCTCATTACAAAGGGTTAAGAAGGATGACACTGAATTTACCCTTTGATCATATCTCTATCAATATGACGTAAATACATAAATACTTCAGCGGAGACTATTTTCTTGTGACATACTTAAGAGCGTGTTTTTAGTACATAGTCGGATTTTAGTTTTTAAACTTTTTTTTTTACTTATTTTGGAGTAATAGTGTTTACATATTTGAAATGTGCTAACGATGTTCTTTTATTTGATACCCCACACGAAACAGTCAAGAATTTTTTTTTAGTTCTTTACTATAACTTTTATTTCACTTATTTTCTAGTTATAATTTTTACATATTTACGCTGTGCTTACAAAGTTCTTTCATTTGAGACCCCACACGAAACTGTAAAAAAAAATCAAAAAGTTTTATTTATCTTAGGAATTTCACAAAACACTTGATGAAGTCAGTCATCACATATTTCGGCTTGATAGTTGTTAAATAAAATATTACAGTAGACCAAGAACCAAAAAATGCCGGCGGAAAAAAACTCTTGGCACTCTTTTTCATTCAGAATTATCAAATTAATACAAATAGGTACAGTACAAATTGACCATGACATGAAAAAAAAAACAAACACAAGACAGCTAATTGTGAAAGCCAATGTCATGCCACAGCCAAGTTGCTTACATAGTAGGTGCAATGAGCTATGGATGCACAATACGAACATGACAAACTGGGACCAGAGTATTTGAACAAGAATGGAATAAAATAGTCATAGTATCATTAGTAAAGAAAAAGTTCTTCACTTTAAGTCCCCTAGAGGGCGTTGTAGTCAATTTAACGTAACTTTATATAGCCTTTAACCAGCGGACAGTGAAGAGGCTTCCAAAGACTGATTTCTCCAATTATAATTACTAGTTTAGAAGTTCCGAGGGAACAGATGAACATCCATTCCCACATACATACATAGAGGTCAAAATCATAACCCTCCTTTTTGCTTCGCCGTAGTCGGGTGATAAAATAAATTTAAATAAAATCCCCAGACAATCACACCAACTACATGGCCCCAAAGTAAGCATAGCTTGTTTTATGGGATATCATGTAGCGAAATAGAGGGAACCTAGGATATAAATATCTACACAAATAGATAAACACCCAGACACGGAACAATATTTTTTCTTGTTCCGTGCGGGAATCAAACCCTCAACCACTGACGTCTAACCCCAAAATAAATTTAAATAAATAATGTTTTGTTAAAAATAACCTTCTATGTACTCAAAAACACTATAACCAGAACAGATATCTTAACAAACTTTGCCATACGGCGAGGACACCCAATCTGCATTTTCTCTCTGTACCTACTTAGTTTTTTTTGTGATTTTCCCTAGCTACTACTATAAATATGTTACCTAGGTATGGACCATTACAAAGAAAGTGACCTCTAAGATCGATCTTCTATCTGTAAGATCTATCCCGCGGGATCTCATATTTTTACATAATAGATAAAAATAAAGCGCGGGCTTCCCCGTTAAATGTTTAGAACTATTTTATGCAAATACAATGATACCAAATAAAAATTGGGAAAGGCTAGCCCTATCTGAGATATTCAATTCAATTCAATAGTTTATTGCATTCCACAATGGTAAATTAGATCTAAATTATTTGGTAGTACATACACTATGGACCCTGTTGGGCATAGCAATATGAAAGAGTTTCCCCAAAATACTTTTTTGAACGTTTTGTATACTATGTTTATAATAATATGATGTTTATTTATTGTTAAACGCCTTAAAACGTTAAAGCTATCGACACACAAGGAGGTATGGGAAAATTATTTACATACATTTGCGTTTTGCTCTGCATATTTAGTATTAAATTACGCGGAGAAAACATCCAAAAATCGTACGACGGGGCGACCCACTGCATACCTACTATTACTGTACTTATCTTACACATCTTTTTTGTAAATTCTACTGTGTAAATTTTTCGCCTCACAACAAAAAAATCCGACAGCTGTTTACATAAACCATGTTTATGCCGTGTTATGAAGCTGAAACTTCACAGGTAAACTTGCCATCAATGTCTGGAATATATTAAACAATATATTTTCCTTAGTTACGCCACTGATAGTTCACGTAGCCCATTTAAATGGTTTTTGTCAGCTATCTTCGCACTTACTCTTATCTACCTACCAATGTTTCACCACAATCGGATCAATCAATAATGTTAGACAGAAGCAGAGTTTGTAATACAGATAGATAACGGATATAATACATCATTAAAGAACACTAAAATAAATGAAAATAAAAACTAAAAAGTGACAACTATCTACAGATGTACAAAACAATACGGTTGCAGCTGCAAGTTGCAGTGGGCCGACCCTGAAAGAAATAATTATAAACTTTCTCGTCGCCAACTATGCCACGAAAGATTTCAAAGGTTTACGAAAAAGTTAAAACACGCAAACCTTAACTTTATTATTACCTAGTATAAAAAATTCTTAACGGCTCTTTTACTGTTTTTATTTTATTTACGTAGGAACAACAACAGCTTACAAACCAATATCTTACAGACTACATTTGCACAACATAATATTTATAAGATTGTAAACCAATTAAAGTTGTACATATCATTTACTTGGTATATTTGAGAAAGTGGCAAAAAATTATTCTATTTAACTTATAATAACACAAAAACCTGATAACTTTAAAACTTACAAAGATACTTGTTAATTACATAATTAATTTTTGTACAATTCAATTTTAATGATATTTTTACTGGTATGTTTTAAGAAAATCAACTTTTGCTAATTACTTTTACTTATAATCATATTCACATTTTTTTCAAATTATGTTAATTTCAGCTGAATCGAACCGGCGACCTCACCGTTGGCGTAGTAGCGTTTTTTTACCACTGCTCCACGGAGAATAGGCAGTTAGTCAAAGTGAGTCGAGAGTACCGTTTGTTTTCAAATACACTTTGTAAGTAATTATTTTAAGATTAAAAGTTTGAAAATGTAAGTTTGTCAATGTGAAGGAAAATCAATAAATTATTTTTATTTAGGTACTAATTTTTATTCTGAATTTTGATCTAAACACAAGTAAACTTTAATTAAAGTGTTTATGCAAATGTAGATGACTGTATGGGAAAAAACTTTTGATGAATAAAAAATAACTCAAAAAATTTTTTATTTGTAGAGCTAAATCTTATTTGTTTAGGGTCGACTAAAAATAACCCTACTTCCCATGAATAGGGTTAGCATAAGCGTCGACGTCCCTCACAATCCCTCCAGTACCCGTCCGCTACCACCATTCAAATAAAATCTACCGCCTTGTGTCAACCCGGCGGCGATCTATTTTATGTAAAGTCAGTTTTTTTATAAGTACATACATACATACTTCACGCCTGTATCCCTAATGGGGTAGGAAGAACACCAGAGGCTATAAAACCATCTGATGTCACATTTCACAAATTTGGAGCTATGATGGAGAGAGACTATTGACAGGGAGTCAGCCTATCGCCCGCAAAACCGCCAATAAATCCTCTCCCTCTCTTAACTGACTTTTATAGTATGCCTGGGAAGAGAAGCAGCTGGCACATTCTATGTTTTTCTTTTCTTCCCAGTCCAGCATGGAAGAAGTATGTTTTTTTTGGTCGCTTAATCCGCGATTCACCCTAATCTGATCTAATCTAATCCTAACCTGATGATATGTCAAGATGAGGTCGAAGATGACAGCGGACGGGCTTACGAAGGACCTGGCTCTTCATAAAATATTACCGGAACACATAACCGCAGAATCGCGGTGAAGGGGGGTTGCTAGCCAGGCGGACTCGAAAGGGGACCGTTCACCAAGCTGGGTCCATGCAGATTAGTCGCCTAAACTAGGACATACACCTCATTCGCCCATATTCACTTGGCATAACCAAAGATTGAGCGAATCAAAAACGGTTTGCAACACCAATAAAAGACGATCTTTTTTTCTTAATTGCTCTACATTTTGTTTTAAAACAGCCACTCAAAATATTCACGAAGATGTCTTAATACTGTGACGTTGATATATCCCGGGAATGTTTTATGATGAGTCAGTCCCAAGCCCACGTGATTTTTCTTTGGACTCATCATCACTGGACTTACTTGAAGAGCGATCGCGTAGTTGTAAATAAAAACAAAACCGTTTTTATGAAGAAAAAGGTCACAAAAAAGTATTTATAAAAGGAGGTGTTATCTGATATTACCTTATCTTAAGCTTGCTGTGCGGGTTCGATCGATCTCCTCCTTCATGACAAAGCACTGAAATGGTGATAAAATGCAGTTTTACAACAAAACACATACATACACAACCTACTGTTGTTCAGTTTACATAGCTCACGACCTGATACCGCTCTATGTGTACGAAGAAGGGACAAAAAATGCTATATGTTAGTTTACGAGGATTATTTTATAAATATGTCCGTAAAGTGTGGATAATCTGGATGTACAGGACATAGATAGTAGCTATGTTTCCACATAGAAAAGGGTCCGCTTCGTTGTCGCCGCGGCAATCGGCATTCGGCAGTCGTCCGCGATCTACCCGCGCACTCGGTTGTCTTGCGCTTCAGTTTCAGCGAGCACTTTTTGTACGCGCGACCGTAAAAGTGAACAATTTCGAACTTTGTTTTTGTTGAAAGTTGTCTGCAGTTTTTTGTTTTGTTTTTCTTCTAGTGGTGATTCTGTTTTTGTTTAAAAAAGTTTTTCTGGATACGTATATTTGGTAAGTTCCATGTTAGATTATTAATAGATATGAGATATTATGAATATGTGTGTTGCAACTACATTTAAATAATCTAACTAAGTGGTTTGGTTTTTAAAGAAAAACGTTTTGAAAGAAGACAATCATGTGTCCAATTTGAAACCAATCGATTACGAAACGACGACGGACGGTAGGAAGTAAGCTGTTTCACCTAATTACTAATAAAGCTTTTAGTTTAATAGTCGTTAACCTAAATATATTTAGCAATAAAATTGAGGATCATGAGAGTTATGATTCTAAATTTATTATAAGTAATACGATTTAATTTTTCGTGAAAGTTTATTAGCGTTCAAGTTAAAAAGTTGATATACATACTCTTCTTATAGGATATATACTCCTCTTATCATACACGAAAAGTCCTTTTTTTATCTGGAAATGCTTTTAAATAGCACAAAGTATAGTAAAAACTTTATACCTAGGTGCATATGTACCTATGAGGATTTCGTGAAAATTATTACACGAAAGCGGTCTTATCGCCAATAACTAATTTCAGGTTTTGTACTCTAGTCATTTATATTGCTTTATATTTTATTTATTAAGATTTAAATAAGTAATATTTTTTTGCAAATAAGACTGTAGAGTCGATTTTATTTTCCGCGATAGAGATGCAAAGCCTGAAAACAGTAATAAGTTTAACCATCAAAAGTATTCAATATGTATTCAAAAAGCTTTCAAATAAAAAGTTGGATACAAAAGGGAATCTTTACGATCAAATAACATGTTTTTATTACACTAAATGCACTCTACCCAAAACTGTATAGGGAACATTTATCAAAATTTACAGCCTCAGGACACTATTGGAGAAATAAGCAGTTTTTTGAACAGCCTACCTGTTTATGTATAAATATTAAATGTTGTTGCTATGATTGTTTACAGACAAGATTTTGACATCGTTTCGGCACCTTTTGCTATTTTAACATCGTTATTTAATATGAAAAATAAACGTAGCCATACCCTTACCTTTTAAATAAATAACGAATCCTTGGTTTCATTACTTGTTTCTATACGGATTACGTGAACGTTTCGTTTATCATAGCAGAAGCAATCCCCAGCGGCCAGCCTTTGCGCTCCACTGGCTTTATTCAAAGTCACGTATATGCTATGAATGACTAACTTTGCGTCAAATATATCATACTATATTTTTACATTTTTAAATATGTACCTTACTCTTCACCACATATTGTTCAAAACTAAATAACAGTTTCCTGCGGCTTCATCCTTGTATTTCGGTGGGGGTTAATTTACTTTCTTGATTACATTTCTAGTAAAAGGGTGCGCATTGTGTCACATCATTTTTTAACTCACATTCTCAACATTCTTAACTTTTTAACTGTCACTATCATTGGAGGTCCGAAAATATTTCTCATACCATTTAAAATCATTTAAATGATCATTCTTCATAAAAAAAATTAGAAACTAAATATTAAAAAAACATAATCATTGAAAATCATAATATCACTAATTATAGGTACAACTTGTTTTTACTAATATGTGTTTTTACTAATGAACGAAACTTATAATCATTCGAATAAATACTAGTCATCATCATCATCACAACTCCGTGTAATAGGCCCACCGCAGGGCATGAGTCTCTCCTCTGGGTGACGAGGAGGTCTAGGCCATAATCCACCGAGCTGGCCCAGTGCTGGGTGGTGGATGTCAGAATTTTCAGGGTGCCGATATGGCTTCTGACAAACCCTAACGACTACTGTATACAAGTATACAGCACCCGGGACCGACAGCTTAACGTGCACTCCGAAGCACGGAAGTCGCCGTGAGAAACGAATGGTCGGCGGTCACCCATCCAAGTACCGACCGCGCCGAACGTTGCTTAACCTGTGATATCGTATGATACACACAGTAACCACGGCGCCACGACGACTTCTAAAATACTAGTATTCATAATTATTTCTTTCGATATTATTGATAATCATAATATCTATATTCATACATTTGTATCATACTAATATATTCATGAACATTGCGATGAAAAAGATTACCTATACGATAAGATTCGCTCTCGCATCGGTAGACTTGTGGGTACTGTTAGGTGCGACGACGACCGAAGCGAGGAGGAGTTGTTAGGACCAGAGCGAGCGGTGCCGCGGCTGCGGCCGGCGAAGCACCATAAGCCCTAGTGTGTAAGGTCGATCACCACAACCCCAATATGATCAATAGTCAAGCAACAAGTCATCAAGATAACTGCTATTATCATTGAATCAATACATAAATTATGGCTATTCTGAACTACGACGTTATGAGCTGAAGATGTTCTTAGTAACAACATTATTAATTTAAGCAATATGATCATAAAACTTTATGAAGAAAAAGATCTGACAATAAAAATTATAAATTTCGACTGGTTCTTGATGGTAAGTAAGTATATAAATAAAAAAAATATGATCACAAACTGTTATGTATGAGCTTCATTTTTAGGAATAAAAATGTATGAATAAAAAAAATGTGAAAAATAAAATTATGAAGAGTGATTATTCTGAACACAAATCGGTAGTAGGACAAAAGTAAAGGATGTAGAATTTCATGTGAGCCGATATTGACCCCTGGTAAAATTATGAAAAAGAAGTTTATATATTGAATTTATACATTGGAACATTAAACAATTCCATCTGGTAGTATTAATTTAGATGAAGAGGATATTTTACTCAATAATGAGTATCGGCGAGTTCCGACTAGTTTCAGTCTCGATGTTGCTTCATCGGGTAGAGTGCGAGAGTGTTTAACTAGTAAAAAGCTAGGTACTTTATTGATGAAGTGAAATTTTTTAAAATCTTTTGAAAAAAGGCTTAGTTTCGAATGTTATTCCAGTATTCATCATAACAAGAGATACAAGAGAGAGGCACTTTTACTCTACCTCATCGTCACATAACAGTAGGTATGTGTAAATTTCTTAATAAAGTAAATAAAGAATAAAAATAAAAATCAAACTCAATATTGGACCATTTCTTAAGGGCGCTCGGTCCAGGTTGAGTGCAAACCGCAGTTAAAGCCAATGGCGATATCGTGGGCCCCACTTATGGCGGATGAGGTATACTTGTGGGTCAGTCCAGCCTTTTGAAGAATCATTGCCGTCCAAGTACCATGCCGTTCCCCCTGAACAGTTATGGAAACGAATGCACGTTTTCCTCACAAAATATTGGATCAAACGCTATTGGGATAAACATTTCAAAAATCTGAATTAATCATTGTAATCTCATAACTATAATTATTTCCGAAAAGTGGCAAACATTTCCTTCCAAAAGATATGGTGCAAAGTACTTCATCATTTATTTACTACACTCTAAGTACCAGGTGTGGTTCTAAATACAAACTTACGTATGTGGAAGTTGGTTTGCATTATTTCCCAAAATTGAATACACACATAGTCGCATTAGCAAATCAGAACTGCACGAAAGTTAAATTAACATTAACATGAAACATAAGCAAAATAAGAATAATGAGTAGAATTCTACTAATATTATAATTGTGAAAGTGTGGAATAATAAAGGTAGTCTACAAAGTAAATATAGCTAATTAATTTATGAGTAATATCTTGCTTGATTTAATCGACGACGTGCAGCAACATCTATAGAATAAAAGTAGACAAAAAATTTGTATATTATAAATGTGATAGTTTGGATGGATGGATGTATGCATGTCTGGATGTTTGTTATTCTATCACGGCAAAACGGCTTAATGGATTTGGATGAAATTTGGCACAGTGATAGTTTACAGTCTGGAATAGGCTACTTTTTATCTTGATGTTCCGCGGGATTTGAAGTGGCGCGGGTAAAACCGCGGGAAACAGCTAGTTTATAAAATAAAATTGTGTGAATGTGTCTGGGCGGAGTCGGTTTGATCGTGGTCTGAAAATATCATTGAAGTTCTTGATGAATATAGATTGTATTGTTAAAGTATTTTTTTAGTGCAATTACTCTTGGTTATAATGAATACAAGTTATTATTTTAGTTTGGCCGAGAGTTTTGAATCTAACATTTCCATAACTACCCTTTTTGGACAGTCATGTAGACAACGAGGGATATAACAATCCAGCTTGTTATAGACCTTTAAAATAAGTTGCCTCTTATGGATTTATGTTTTGCTGGTAAACGAGCACTAGTAATAAGGAGCAACCTGGTAGCAAGCGGCCGCTGGGCTAATCATCATCATCATCACAACTATTTGTAATGAGCCCACTGCAGGGCTATGAGTCTCGCCCCTGGGCGAGAAGGACGTACTTATAGGCATATACCTGGGCTGGGCACCTAAGCTGGGTGGTGGATGTCAGAATTTTCAAGGCGCCGAAATGGCTTCTGAACTCACCGTGAGAAAATGAATGGTCGGCAGTTACCCATCCAAATACCGACCGAGCCGAACGTTGCTTAACCTGCGATATCGTATGATAGGTACACAAGATAAACACGGCGCCAAGACGACTTCTTAGTCTGGGATAATGGACATCTTTAATTAGAGCTGCGCTTCTTTAGGCTGCGTTCCAATAGCATGCGTCCGCCCAGCGCACGCCACGGGCCTTACCAGCCTCCAACACGCGTCTGACGCGATTTGAGTCCTATTTTACATAATTTAAAACATCAATAAATCTCGTGTGACAGAATTGTGTGGTCTAAACGCGCTCTTACTGATGCTTCGACTAAAGGCTACAAGTGCAAAACCTATTATTGTTATTAAATTTTTTTTTTTTTAATTTTTTAAAATTTCAAATTTCGTGATAGAGTAACCTCTCTTTTTACAACATAATATAACTTTTTCACGTAGCAAAAAAGTATTTTGTACCACTTATGGCATTTTTCATTTGAAACATTTTCTATTTGCAGTCTGTCTCTATTATTTTAACACTCAGTCAGACACGTCTTGACGGGTCATCCCTTGACGATATCTTCTACCAGTAGTGGTTTTTGGTGTTTCAGTGATAAAATATTTTGTCTATTTTCATTTAAACTATTTTAAAGTAGGTAAAAATAATATCTCAATAGCCATGTTACCGACTCTTATTCATTCCGATCCAAAGGCGTGGTTAATAAAGATATTATTGGGTCCAATCCTTCCCACGCGTTTGAGATAATGAAGTGGAAGAGCAAAGTGAGGAAGGAAAACCTTTGGTGTCAGATGGAATCATAATTATTACTGAGAACAAGCGAGAGAGAGAGAGAAAACTTTGTATCGATATTATTGGGAATTAAACTATTACGTTGCGTTTCCATATTCCTGATTTTTGTCAATTAAATACGCGTTTTATCTTAAATAGCACACAGTTCGCTGAATTCCAAACGGAAAGGACAGGTTGGTCTGTGTAATTACTGGCACCGGGATACCTTTAGCATTCAACGTCCCTGGACCGGAAATGCAACTTAGTATTCCCGGTTGTGAAACATATGTTTATACTCTATGACATACTAGATAACGCCCCCGCTACTTCATTCGCGATTTGAGTTATGATTAGTGAGTGGGATATTGGCTTATAACGTCATTCGCCAAATGAAATAGTTGTATTGTATTGATTTAGTTGTATTGATTTAAAATACTAACTACGACATCTCTTGCTCTGTTTGAGCAAATTGAACCCTCACCCTTTTACCATCGGACTACTAGACGCAGACAGAACTTCCATCCGTATGTGGTTGATATTCCGAAAAGTCGAACTAAGCGCTTTGACAGTTCCTTTTTGATACGGGTCGCCAAGGTTTGGAATGAACTGCCTGCGTCTATTTTCCCTGACCAGTATAGTCCTAGTACTTTTAAGCGTCGAGTGAATAGGTTTCTCGTGGATGGACGTGTACCACCTTAGTCTTCATGTTCACTTAACATCAGGTGTCATGGAAGACAAACGTCCCATCCATATTTTATAAAAAAAAAAAAAAAAATCTTTTGTCAAGGTGCGAGATCAATTTTTGTTCTTGAAACAAATCTGTCCCAAAAGAAACATTTTTTTTCGGGATTCGAAGTAGTCTATGTGCTTTTCCAGACTATATCCTATCACTTTTCCAAATTTTATCCAGATCCGTTGTGCTGTTATAACGTGATTGAAGAAAAATCCATCTAAACTTTCGCATTTATAATATTAGTAAGATATTTGTAAGACAAGAAGTGAGATAAGATGCAAAAAACTCTTGAAGAAGTGTTCATGGTTACTACCACTAAAAACGTTACCAAAAATTTTAGTTTAAGTGAACCATAAAAACAAAAAATCAAAACTCAAATGCACACAATCCTAACACATCGCAGTTTTGAGAAACGCGAATTGGCACAAATGAAGTAAAAGTACTCTAATACATTACTGTTATGTACTCTTATGTATACACTTAGGGTACTAAAACCCTAAATGTATACATAAGTATGTACCAGAGTCATATGAAAGTACCTGTTTACGTTATTTTGAAAGCTTTTTCATACCTAGTCCTTTTTATTTTCTTCGGTAAACAGCAAAGTAAAATAGCCGATTTAATTTACGCTGTACTTAAGTGGTGCCGTTTACTTTTAGGAAAGCCCTAAAAGTAAGATGCTCTTTGAACCTTGTACTTTAATTAATTATTAATTACGTGTAGGTATGTTTATTTTGGGTAGTCGTGTGGAGATTTGCTGTTGCCGGGAATATTGCCCAGTGTGGGAATATTGGTGGCAACATTGCCAGCAACATAGCCTGAAGTAAAAATATTGGGGGATTTTGCTTAATTAACAGTCAAAATAACTACGGAAACTGCTGACATTACTTAAAAATGTATTCAATATTTAGTTATTATTATAGTTATAGTTATTTTGGGGAAAATTTTGGAAACATTGTCGGGAAAATACTGAAAATATTGCCATATTTTCCAAAAAAACAGCAATGTTCCTCACATGAAAGAGAAAGAATATAAGTGTATAGAACAATAGGTTTTTTCTATTTCTTTTAATTTTGTAAATGTCTTTCATTTCATACCATATGCAGAAAGAACATGATTTGAAATGAATTAAGTAGGTATATATGTTACCGGCAATCTGTATAATCCGGTATTCTATACAATCGCTAGGTCATGTATACAATACCTAAAACGGGCAGGTAATGAATGAAATATTATTTATTTCATACTTTACTTAGGTATTCTATACATACCATATAAGTACATGGAAAAAAGTGCAATAATAAAGAAAAAATAAAATCTTTATTTGCATGAAAATTGGTACATTGGAGGTCAAAGGAGGCAATTCTTCACAAATCTAAATATAAGCTACAAATAGCATGGTGTGCTATTTTATAATAGATATACTTCACAAATTAAACTTAAACGATGATTTAACTGTAGTATTAATGAAATTCATTGATATTTATTTCATAGGAAATAGGGCAATATTGCCAATGTTGCTGGCAATATTGGAATTTTACTGACAGTGGGAACTTTGGCAAAACTTATTGCTTGGAATGGGAATATTGCCTTCAGGCACATCACTAGCGTGACTAATGTATAGCGTTAATAACATCCCATATTATATTATCTAATTAAGAAACCGCATGCTGCTGAGTCAAACTAGAAGTTGGGCTCGGCAAAAAATCTTGCTATTTCACTGAGTTTTCCGGCAGGTTGTTATACAGAATTTTGAAAAAGCTTCCAAAAAGTGTTCATAAAAATTAAAAATACACGTCATATTTGAACTTCTGATAAAAAAACGCCTGTTGTAAGCCATGCTGTTCTCCTGTTATAAGTACATACATGTATATTTTTTTTATCATTAACATTTTTTATGCATGTTTATATATTTCTTTAACTTTATTTATGCAGAAAGTTGCGTCAAATTGGGGTGTAAATATGTAATATTAATAGTCATGTTTTCATGATCATTATATTAACTATTAGCATTATATTAACTAGCGAAAATCTTCAACATTGACGAGGCAAAAGGATATCATACTTATATCTTGATATTTGACAACAAATATCGAAGCTATTATAGGTCTCCTATATTTGTATGGAAGAATCAATGGAATGGGAATCCTCAATAGCTGACATTAATGATGGGGTCGTGTCAATCACGAATGCGACGTGAGAGTTGGAGTAATGTTTTTCGAAATTGAATGGTGTATTTATGTAATGAAAAAATGATTGTATATTTTTATGGATACTTTTGTTATCGTCAAAAGTGAAGTTAATGGACCCATAAAGGGGCTTTCATGCTTTTATATTTGAAAAACCTTTTAAAATTGCACTTTTTGTCAGCTTGTGAAGTTATTATTTAATTGATTGATGTACTAGAAGCAAGCAATAATAACAATTGTATATTTAAGTATTTCATATATACTTATACTAGGAAAGAAAATCATGATAAAAATTACTTTGTAAAGACTAGGAACGACCATAAGTTAGCGTTTCCCAAATTAAGGCTGGCTAAAAGCAGCAAATCATTCATTGGAATGTCAATACGTATATAACAAAATTCCGAAGTCAATTCAATCCCTGCCATTCAATAAATTTAAATAAATTATTAAAAACACTCTATCTCGAAAAGCTTATTATAAAACTAAAGATAACTTAGACGATAAAAAGGCATGGGATTAAGCACAACAGGATATTTATAAAAGTTTCTTATTACTTAGTAATTTTGTTTACGGCTTGGCTGTGCAGTATGACATATGGCATACTGGTGACTGTTCCACTCACTTACTTTCTTGTCAAGACTTCTTGTCAAGAATTCTTGTCAAGAACGTCATGCAGGCGGCATGGCTAGTGGTAGCATCGGGTATCGGGTCACCCTCTTCCCTACAATATGGTTGAGGAGGGTGATGGCTGGTGCTTGCGTTATACTCGTGAACGGGTGCTGCTGGCGGTGCCAGGTCGTTTTGCTGATGATACTATGACTATTTTATTCCATTCTTGTTTAAATATTCTGGTCCCAGTTTGTCATGTTCGTGTTGTGCATCCATAGCTCAATGCACCTACTATGTAAGCAATTTGGTTGTGGCATGACATTGGCTCTCACAATTAGCTGTCTTGTGTTTTTTTTTTTCATGTCATGATAAATTTGTACTGTATGTATACCTATTTGTATTAATTCGTATAATCCTGACTGAAAAAGAGTGCCAAGAGTTTTTTTCCGCCGGCTTTTTTTACTCTTGGTCTACTGTAATATCTTATTCAACAACTATCAACACCTTGTTAAAGCCGAAGTACAAAATTGTGACGTCATTAAGCGGCCATTCGATGGTCTAATGATGAATAAAAATTTTCATTTCATTTCATTCATTTAATTAAATATAATTATATAATAATCAAATTACTAAATATAATTTTGTCGTAATCAAATTTTGTTAGGAATTTCTTAACCCCATGCTAAATTAAACAAGGTTATATATTCATGGCTGTTTGAAATCAATCGATTTCCAGGATTACTTCCGTAGATTATAAATAATTATGAATTATAGTATTTTAAATTATAAACACTGAAGTTAATTATTATTATCTGGATTTAATTTTACTAATATTATAAATGTGAATGTTTGGATGTATGCATGTTTGTTCCTCAATCATGGCAAAGCGGCTCAACGGATTTTAATAAAATCTGGCATAGTTCCTGTATATCTAGAAAGCGTGTCGTAATAAACGACAAGTCCGAGTGGCCCCCATTTGTTGGTGGCAGTCCTCCCGAATCCACCTGGCTAAAGATCACCTCGCTAAATGCCGCCACAAATATTAAAATCCCCAGACAAACATACCATCTACGTGGTCCCAAAGTAAGCATAGCTTGTGCTATGCAATACCATGTAGCGAACTAGGGGGAACCTAGAATATAAATACATAAATGGCAGAAATTTCTATTAGAAATAAGCTATACCTATATTTGTACATTGTTTAGCCTTTAAGATAAACTGTATTTTATACAACTGTGTGTACATGAATAATTAAAGAAATAAAATAAATAGAAAAAACACCCAGACACGGAACATTTTTTTTCTTGTTCCGTGCGGGAATTTAGCCCGCAACCACTAGCATCTGAGGCAGACTGGTTAACCCCCTCGCCAAAGTGGTCTTTTTTTTATATTGTAAGGATAGGACGTTTGTCTTCCATGCCACCTGATGGAAAGTGCGCATGAAGACTATGGTGTTACACGTCCATCCACGAGAAACCCATGCACTCGACACTTAAAAGTTCCAGGACTGTAGTGGTCAGGAAAAACAGACGCAGGCAGATTGTTCCACACCTTGGTAATCCGTATCAAAAAGGAACGTCCGAAGCGTTTTGTTCGACGTCTTGGTAAATCCACTATATAGGGTTGGAAGTTCGATCTGCGTCTGGTAGTCTGGTGGTAAAAAGGAGTGGGTTCAATTTGATCCAAAAGAGCACTCACACACTCACCAAAATGTAGCCGATAAAACACTGTCAAACAAGCAACCTTACGACGATGCTCCAGCGTCTGCAATTTTTTATTTGTAAGGTTGTTGTTATTTATGAGTTTACGGGCTCTTCGGTCAACAGAGTCTAGCGCTTCGAGCTGGTATTTGGCAGAACCATCCCAAAGGTGACTACAGTACTCCATGCACGACCTCACTTGGGCTGTGTATAAGTTGAGCAGCCGGTCGTCAAGATTGAGGTCAAATGCTAGTTTAGTCACCGAAAAAAAACTGTTCTTTAATATTAGACCTAAGAGAGCACACCAAAATGTACTGATAAAGTTGAATAGTTGCTATCTCTACCTGGCTCCCGCTGCCCATAATAAAGACAGATAGAACATAAACTCCTAGTGGTTTGACAAAATCTTAAAAATCAGTCTTATTTCTCTTTATTCCGATACCAGTATATTGTAAATTAGTGGATTGATGATATTTCTCTGCGTATGGAAAGACGGATACTCCTGGGATAGTCTTGTTGTATTGTCTAAAAGGAAAGCCCTGCTTTTGTAAGTGCTGTGATAATAAATGCAATTGTTATTGTTGAAATTAAACAAACATATTTTTTTTATTATTCATGCCTGTGATTATTTTTATATTGTATTAAAATAATGGTCTTAAAAAATTCAAAATTTGAATACTTATTTTTCGATAAGATCAGAACTATAGTTTTTGACACTTTTGTCGAAATAGCTTCAATAGGAGGAAATTTTTAAAATAAAAAGTCACATTTCGTAAAACTCAGGATAATTTCGGTCAACATCCTTCCTTCTGTCCTTCTGGGGTTAAATTAAAATTTCCTGATTTCAAATTTCACGAAATTCACCTTTTAAGTGGCCACTTCGGTCATGTGATTTAACATCGTAGGGCTATTTTTTTGGGGTTGTGAAAAGGAGTCTATACCTGGCCAATCGAATTGATTGCACCCTTTAAACGCAAAATTCAAGAAGTGATTAGCTTCGACATGTGGAAGTGCTGGAAATTTTTCGGATATAATTTTTCAGTCAAATTGCCCGATTTTACTTTTTAATACTTACCTATAGTAAAAACGCCTTGTATACGTTGTTGAAGAAAAAAATCGGTTTAAAGGATAAGTTTTATTTATGGGCAATAGGCTGATCCCCTGTCACTGCAATAGTCTCCATTATTATTACCAAGATACATTTTTTAGACAACTATTACATATTATAAGGTCTAAAATGTCTCACTAAAATCGGTGAAAGTATGTGGCCACCTTAACTTTATTTGTCTTTTTGTCTACATTTATTGTCTGCAGAACTTATAATAATCTAAATTATTTATTGTTTCAATTCAGCAGGCCAACAGGAAATCTGAAACTAATTAACTAATATGAAACAAAATAAAAATTGCGCAAAGTTACTTAAATAAAACAGTCCCGCACTATACGAGTACATTGTGTTTTGGGTGACTACTTAGCCCATTCCTATAATAATTATTGTAACTGAAAACCGGCCGAGTCGAAAAAAAACCATGTCACGATTAAGCCGAGATTAGTCGAAGCTGAAAATTCCAGTTTTGATATTTCTGCTTCGACTATTTTCGGCTAAATAATGGTATATATATATAACTATTTTTTTAATGAAGACGTAATGCCTATCAGATAAGGCTTCACGAAAAAACGGGAACATATAAGTAACACAAACACTGTAGAGGATCACGGAAACAAAGCACCTATCTACAACAATTAAACTCATATCTCATTTATTTGTTAAAAGATTTGCCATCACGGCAATGGATTAGGTTTGCTTTCCATTTATAACTATTACTTTGTATGAAATATTTTTTCTCAATTTTTAATTCAAAGGTAAGGATGAGACGATTGTCTTTCATGGCACCTGGTGGTAAGTAATCACGAAGACTAAGGGTGTTATCACACCAATCGTTCGACGTCTATCGACGGTCGACCGAGGGCGTCGATCAACGTCGACCGGCTCATTTGGCCTAGTAAAAACTATCGATCGACGTCTACTGATCCATTCTATGGTCCATTGGTGTGCTAACACCCTTATGTGACACACGTCCATCTACCAGAAACCTATATACCTACTTGACGCTAAGTGCCTACAAGGTACCTATACTGCAGTGCTAGCACGGATCTTTTGTCGATCGTAAGTTTACGAATGCTCGTTCGTATAGTATGGAGTCGGTTGCAAGTTTTTAGTAACAATGTAATTTTTTATTTTACAGTTATTTAAGAGTAGAACCTGTTAACAAACATTCAAAATTAACAAGGAACATATTTATTTAAGCTGACCGTGCGGCAATGGATAGATTTCAATTATTGCTTGCAAAACCGTCTCCATACTATACGAGCATTCGTAAACTTACGATCGACAAAAGATCCGTGCTAGCACTGCTGGTTAGGGAAAATAGACGCAAGCAGTTCTTTCCAAACTTAGGCGACCCGTATCAAAAAGGAACTCTGGTTACAACTCATCAAATTATCGGTAAAGAACCCTAATCTACATGATTTCCAAAGATTTTGACAGGGAAACTTAACGTCTGAATGACACTTTGTATAATTCCTTTGGCGGATTAAAGAATGAAGGATTTTGATTTTGTTTTTGTATTTTCTTCTGCAACTGTGCAATTAAATGCTAATTGTTTTACCTCTTTGAATAGCCAAAAAGTTGTAGATGTTTTTCAAAAGAAGTGCACGGAAAATTCATAAGCACTTTTTTGGAGAAAAAAATGTTATGTACGTACATAACTTCACTCCTGTATCCCTAATGGGGTAGGCAGAATACCAGAGGCTAAGAAACCATGTGATGTCACTTTTGACAAATTTCGAGGCATTATAATGATGGATAGAGACTAATGCATTTATAGAGGGTCAGCATATCATAAAAACCTCTGTCTCTTAATTGACTTTTACAGTATGGCCGGGATGAGAAGAAGCTGGCACATTCTATGTTTTTCCTTAGCTCCCAGTCCAGCATGGAAGAAATTGTATTAGACTTAAATAAAACAATACCAAAAAAGTATACGTTTTGTATACATTGTATACGTTTCTTCACAAAATCATTTTGATTTTGTAAAACGTTCTGTAGTTTCTGTTTGAAATCACATTTAAAACAATTTTAATGTTGTTTATTAATAAAAAAATAAACACCTATCCAAAATTGGAAAGAGAATTAAAATCGGCTTATTCGTTTTTACAATCGATGTTTGAAGGAGTATATAATATTTCAAAAGTGATGCACTTTTGGGTTACATGATTTCAGCTCAAATTATTGCAAATCACCTCTCCTACGTCACCTTAAAAGATTCCAGTCTAATTTCCAATAAACCTGTATAAAGGCTAATAAATATAGGTAGATAGCATGGTGTGTAGTTCCATTATTGTAAATTTATTCAGAGTTTGTTAGAAAATATGTATGTAACCTTTCACTATCTAAAGTAGTCTTTACCCAGCGTACTTCGATGAATTATAAATGAGCATGAAACATATTTACCGCGGAGTAAAAAGAATGTCTGATGCTTCAAGCTTCAAACCAGCGGATACTTATTTTAGCGTGTGTTGTATTTTTTTTAACATCAAGTATTTAAACATCAATGTCGCTACTTAACACAAAATACATCATGAAATCATCATGGTCTGTGTTTTGAGTATTTATTTTAGATTATACAAAGTAAAGCTAACATTTAAGAATAGAAAAGTAAGTAACCTGTAGTTTTACAAATATCGATAGACCTTTGAATTTCTTTGATGTAGCCAAATAACGTTTGCCGTAGACATCAATCTCACTAAGGGGATTTTGTCAAAATTTGTGATGTAGATTTGAAACCAGAACAAATCGTCTTTAAGATTATTTGACTTTCCAAACGAAAAACAATCCCAGCCAGTCACTGGTATACTCCATCGTTGATTATGCCGATACTTGTTATTTGGTTGGATGCCTTGGAGGAACAAATTTCGTTGCAGTAGCAAATCTTTGCTTTATCTTTAGGTTAAAAATTTGATCATGCATCTGAGTTTCGTAAAGCATATCCGATGGCTACCAATTTGCTAACGTTAAAACACAAATATCGAATATTTTCTTGATTTTTAAATAAGCTCTTCCCTTTTTGGATAAAAACGCAATAACGATGCAATTCTTAAGAACTCTCCGGTCTGCTGAAAGAAATACTTACCTTTATTAAGGAAAGAAAAGAAATAAGTTGTACCTATGTACCTCCTTTTTATGTTGTATCTTAATTTGAGTGTACCCAAGTTATTAAATAAATTTTACATTGATGAAGCAGGGGGAGAGCGAGTATTTAATAAACTGTTGTAAGACCGCGTGAGCGCCAAAGTAAACAATGTGGGAAACTTGGAAATTGTTATATTTGGGTAGCGTCAATCTACTATAAGGTGTCCCAAAGTTAACGCAAGATATAAATTTGCTGAAATTTATGTAGTAAAGAGTTGACAAACCTAATAAAGTGTCGATTTGTTTTTTTTCTGACAGTTTAGAGTTAGTAAAAAAAAGAGCGTTATACGATAGAACATAGAATATTTCAAAAATTATGAAAGTTTGGCGGCCCAGTTAGAAAATTTCATATGGTCAAAATAGTATTTAACTGCGTCAACTGTGAAGAGATTAATTTTAAAAATCTAACAGACAGGGTCCGTCGGAGACCCCGAACACACTGGTCGCCCAAAGGTCAATATCGAAGCAGTGCGTGAAAGTTTCGGTGTCAATCCAAGAAGTTTAACTCGGCATCGTGGACAAGAACTGCAAATTTCAAGAATCTCTCTTCAGCATATACTCACGAAAGATTAGTGTCTCCATGCCTACTAAATTAAATAAACACAGCAACTGAAGCCATATGACCATTCACAGCGAAGAGAGTTTGTTGAATGGATTATTAAGTGACAAAACACATTTTTACCTAGATGACAAATGCATCCACACCGGTTCTAATTAAAAAAGAGTTATTCAAAATCATAGGTCATCGTATGTACTTTAGGATTCAATAAAAAAATCAAAAGTCTTAAAACTGTGTTTTCTATTTACTTCAAATCTTGTGTTATTTTTGGGACACCCATTATATGTTTGTAGACTCAAAACGTCAAGTACGAGGTTCTCTTAACTTACCAATTTTTGCAAATGCTTTTGAGCTATATAAGTAGTTGTCAAGAAACGTTGCGTGCTGCGTAGGTACTGTTGTTACTTCCATCGCCAAACAGCTACGCCGTATTCAAATTTTATGCGATGAAAGGTGATAGGCTGTATAATTACAGGCACTGGGACGCTCTAATACGACTAATTCAGCAACGCTCAGCAACGCAATTCATTCTCATGTGGTTTAAGTTCCCATAATTTCCGCAACGGAACACACAATTAAAGTTATTCAATAAAGACATATGTAATGATAATAATTACACAAAGATATTCAAAGACTGCGACGATATTAGAAACCGTAACTCAACACCCTCCAACACCAAGGTGTCTATTTATAAAAATAAAGTATAGTTGAAAAATATTACGTTCTAAGCATTTTGCTCTAATTATTATGACGTACAGACGGAAGCCATAAGTTGTTGGTATTTTAAATTGAATTAGACGCGAGGTAAGTAAGTAAGTAATAATGAATGAACTAAGTCAATAATGTCTGGTTCGGTAACAAGAACAACCTTCGACTATAATTATCTGTCGACATAATATGTAAACACGAAGTATTTAAATAAAAAGCATCTAAAAAACGCTGAAAACTTAGTTTCAATCACTGCTTACATTTTATTCTAAAGATGTCAGAATTTCAAAAAATGCTTCATTACATTTTTCTAAAGAGTGATTTGTACGTCTTTTGCATGACCTCAACAGTATCTCCCCCTTTTTGCGAAGCTAAGCGTTTTGCTTCCGTTCATTTTGATAATGACATTTTCTTGTAGGATGTAATTTACCTATCAATCAATATATATAAAACTGTTCCGTTACTGACTGAGTGACTGAGGTACTGAGTGACTGAGTGACTGAGTGACTGACAGACAACGTACAGCCGTAACCACTGGGCGTAGAGAGCTGAAATTTGGAACATACATTCTTTAGGGGATGTAGGGGTGCACTAAGGAAGGAATTCCCGAAATTCCCACGGGAACGGGAATTATTGGACTTTTTACTTTGTATGAAAAATCTTATTCCTTGAGTGCACGGACATGATACTTGGCATAAAAGTTCTTCAAAGAGACTGGTTGTGTTATGAAAGGAATTCCCGAAATTCCCACGGGAACGGGAAATATATGATGTTTTAGTTTGTATGATAAAATCTTATTCTGTGAGTGCACGGATGTGATACTTGGTATAAAGGTTCCTCAATAAGTGTATGTTTGTATAATGGAAGGAATTCTCGGGATTCCCACGGGAACGGAAAATAGGACTTTTGAGTTTAAGCGTGTACGAAGTCGCGGGCAAACGCTCGTTACCAATAAAACAGTTTTTTTTTTACTTTAATGTTGATGAAATTCAAAATTCAAAAAGTTTTATTTATCTTAGGAATTTCACAAAACACTTGATGAAGTCAGTCATCACATACTTCGGCTTTAAATAGTTGTTAAATAAGATATTACAGTAGACCAAGAGACAAAAAAAGCCGGCGGAAAAAAACTCTTGGCACTCTTTTTCAGTCAGAATTATCAAATTAATACAAATAGGTACAGTAAAAATTGACCGTGACATGAAAAAAAACAAACACAAGACAGCTAATTGTGAGAGCCAATGTCATGCCACAACCAAATTGCTTACATAGCAGGTGCAATGAGCTATGGATACACAATACGATGATTACGATGATTTTCCATAGTTCAGGCAAACTGTGAGATTTACTGAAGATTTACGGTTAAAAATATTTGTCGAAATGTGTTAACTGTAAGTAAAGGTATTATTAAGTATTAGCCTTAGAAAAATTGTATTTTATTTATTTATTTATTTCACAATTTATGTACACACTTATAAAAAAAATTACATTTAATAAACTTAGCAAAAAAAGGTTTGTACAAAGGTACAGCTTATTTCTATAGAAATATCTTCCAGCAGACCTGAAGAATGGAGAATTTGATAAAAAATACAATTTCAGTATGTACACTAAATATAACAAACATAAATAATATTATATTATATCCATAACTTAATATATATATTTAAACACAATAAAATACTATACATAAACATAGATGAATATATAACAGATAAATATATACTTATATATAGACAATATATAATATATAACCACATGAAAATGAATCTTGTGTGGGTAATCAATGTCTAATTATAGTTGAGAAAAAAAGTGCTCTCGTACTTTTTTCTTGAAAACAGATAAGGATTTTGACTCACGGATATCGTAAGGCAGCGCATTCCACAATCTGACCGCATGGACAGTAAAAGAGTAGGAAAAGTAGTTTGTTTTATGGGTTGGCATTTTTAGAAACGTACGTTTATGTGCTCTGCATAAAGTATTCGGAGAATGAGTAAAAGAAAACATTTCACGCAGATAGATGGGAGCTGATGGACTAGATGGACTAGACTGGACTTTTAGTTATTTTTTTAACGCCAATTTCGACACATCTGGTGGTGTCTTTACTCAAATAACACTACCGCTTTTGTGAGCATCGACTATTGTTGTATGAAATTTGGGATATAATGCCAGAATATCTACACTTGGCAGGCGGGTTAACGGTAGCAGTATGGGGCTATCTTCGCAGAAGTTTGGTTTTGTAATCTGTTAATATAGCCTTACGACACCCTTAGGAAAGGAGGTAGTATCATTAATGGATTTACATTCATACACGCGAAGAATAATAAAGATGCAGAAACTGTTCAAAACTTTCGTAACATATTTCGGAAATAATTCACGCAAGTAACCTTTTGATATTTGAGAGACAGTTTTATGTTGCGAGTTAATGAAACAAGATTTTATTACGCAACATTTGTACTTGGCCAATGTTGTATTTTTTTGTAATACAGTGTTTGGTGATATAACAGTAGTTTAATCATCGAAGCATCATTAACTTACCCTTATAAGTAAAAGGTAATCATTACCACCTGTTAGGTATTTGAGAAAAGGAATCCTTGAACGGCGGAAAGACTCGTATTTTCCAGGTCACGCGTAATGTCGATTTTGTCGAAGAGCCAAAAAGTCATAAGGATATTGTCGCAGAGTTACTTAGTCCAATTTGGTTTATCGCATCGTTTAATATTATACTTTCAAACTTTCAGATATTTTTTAATCCTAAGCTTTCATGTAAATTTGTATGCGCAATAGCTATTGATCTGGATCTGGTTTTGTTAACAATACAACTTAGGCTGTAAAACATTGTCCGCTGCTACTGCGGGCGTGGCGTCCTGAGCGATCCTTGATAGGTGTTTTTAAAATTTGCAGTTTTAACGTGATCGGCGTGTTAAAGAACGCTGTAGAACATGCCGCAAGCACTAATATATCGTGTTAATCTTGAATTACTTGTTTTGTAATTCGTTTTTTTAACCGCGGCACTTTAATGTCTGCACATTAAGTATGGTTTTTTCTCCTGACCCCAATATTTCCCTAATATGTGCATAAATGTAACTTTTAGTTAACTTTATAATTTATTTCATTTTTTTTGTTCTGTTACAAACATAATCCAGTTTTGCTAACTTGCATTTACTTTTGGTGTCATTTGCCCATTTCTGTGAAGATATCAAAACGTCGAGTTAAATGTGAATAAATGTAATTTTGAACTTCAATTACCTACTTAATCCGGTTTAAAACGACTTTTATCGACTTTTAATATGTATGTTGCATCGTTAAAACTTAAAAGAATTAAATATTAATAATTCAACAAAATAAAAAATAAACGTTGTAGAGCTTAGTAGGTAGGTAATACCTACTAAGTATTACCTACCTACTAATTTCAATATTCAAAAATTCAAAGTCCGCATCGATATATTTTTTCCAATAAAAGCATTAAAAATTGTACCTAACTTTCATATGGAAGCGACTTATCTGATCATATTGTAAAAAAATAAAAATCTTTATCACACTTACTACAGTCATCGTCACGAGTATGTAATGGACATAGTTTTTATTTTCACTGTATTTTATTTCGATGTTTAGATCTACACTATCTCTACTCACTAGATCTACTTTCTCCTCATCTGAACGACAGCCAATTGGAGTCAGAGGCTGCGTACAACACTTGCCATCATCCTACTTCAAGATATAACCTATGGCGCTGCAATCGAATGTTAGTCATTAATTGCATTTTTTGTTTAGCGCCCTCTTTAACAGTACATACTTCCGCTACCATCAAGTCATAAAAACATCGTTATCGCCAACACATCCATCGAAGTTAAAAAAAATATTAATGAATTCACGATGAAAAAAAATAAAGGTGAAAAAAAAAAATGTATGACTTGGCATTTAAGTCGCATAATCATGCAACAAACTGAAAAAAAACCGCGAAGCTAACTGGGAGTGTGTGAAATGTGAATACGGAATTTTGTGCGGTAATATGCTGTATGGGCGTGTTCCGTGCTCTGTGTGGAACCGAGAAGCGGTATTTAAATTTATTTGAATGAGATTTAGAACTCGGTCACATATTGTCGTGTTGTAGAGTTTATTTCTGCTGGGAGCAGCGGGATCGTTGACTGACTGAGATTACGTTTTAAATATAGGCGCGGTTGAAAAGATGCCAAATCATTTGCATTTTGCATTGTCGAAATATCTAAGGAAATTTGTTAAAATTTTATGTTTTCAGCTTAAAAACGATTAATAGCTTTTTTGTTATGTTACTAATTTAAGTTACCCCTTCAAGATGTAAACAATAAGTCTCTCGAACTTGGAACTGCCTACTCAATATTCATGAATGTCATAACACATGTTAAATTGTACTACCAAGGTCGATTCGCCAGTAGTTTTAGATTAAAGTTTTCCTAAATCATTCAATTGTTTAATAAAATAAATAATACATAGGTACTAATCATAGGAAGTAATATCAGTCCTACGAGTAATAGTTGGTTGCATCTAGAAACGAAATTGTTTTAAAACGTAAAATAAATGAATTTGGAACACCAAAATCATTATTTTTGTAATTATGATTGTACAAGATTTGCCAAGGATGCTTAAGCTTATGTAGGTTTATGTGTAACTTTTAAAGTAATTGCAAATGAACCGTTATTCCGGCCTGGGTAATGGATTGTATGGAATTTTCGTTTATTGATCTTTTAATGATAATTAAATTTAGTTACAGGAGGTTAGTATTAATGTTTTTTGTACAAAAATCAGAATATCAACAGAGTTTATCCGAGAAGGTGTGCAAATATATTTCGAAGATTAAATAGCATATTTTGCAGATTTGTGGAACTACTTATACCTACCTAGTTTTAGAAAATAAATGTGTTTCAAAACATGTTTGAGACATTTTTTACAAAGAAAGCAACTGCCCATTCTTTTCTTGTAAGACGTTGAAATTTACTTAATGTAACAATTAGGGAAGTACCGTGACGGTATAGGGATATATCACTACCCATTAATTTATTTATTTATTTGATCACTGCCAAGATTACACATATATACCATTATTTAAAGAGTAAACTGAATTATACTCCCAGTAGCTATGCAAAAACAAATATATTAAATAATTATAAGCGCCTTTTATCTTAATGTCATCTAATGTTAAGTGAATTTTAAGTCGAAGATTAAAGCACAGCAGATTACAACACAGATTACAGCATTATGTGGCGGCAGATTTCACATGAAAGCCCCATCCATTGATTAATTTTAATGTCTTGTTTTACACACGTTGTCACAATAAGTATAAATATTATTGTTAGACAACAAAAATGTAACAAGAGAGAATTACGGAGAAGAGCCTAAAGATTTACTACTCTTGGTTTGTATCAAGAAAGTCTTGAAAATTATAAGACTCGTTTCTATCATAAAAATATGGAAAACTTAATAAGCTGTTGACAATTTGTGGAGGAAAATAATAATTTATTCTTTTATGTCGTTTTCTGAGGTGACTTAATTGAAGTAACACAGTCTGTCTTGATAATGAGGTAGTGTGTTTGCATGATTCTTATATATTTTTTTTACACTTTACGAAAAACTGAAGCACGCGTTAAATAACACAGTGGCCTATAATAATTTTTACTTACAAAGTTACTAAAATGAAAATATTGCATGGCGAAAGACGGATATTTTATTTGACTGATGACTATGCTATTTATAAATTGACCTTGTTTGAAAGTCTTTATATTTATATATAATAACTTGATTTTTTGTCTCAATATTTAATTATTATCCTGTTACGTGAAATCCTGCAGAAGAACCATTATATGGCACAATTACATTGTGTTAGCAGCATTTGCGTTAGGTTTCAATAATGGAGGTTCTGTTTGTAAAGCTGAAACTGACAGAAACGCGGACTTCTATACAAGGCATTGTTTTATGATAAATATGATAAAGGCAGGTTATTATGATAAATCTACGTAGTGTATGATTATTTGTCTGCTTTAATTCGTGATGATAGGGTGTTTTAAGCTTGTTGAATATAGAAAAATCATGGGAACATAGGTTCTACCTGAACAAAGGGTTCTTGTGGAAAAAGCGTTTCATTCCGGTTATTTTCCTAACCTTCGCTTCCTTTTTTAGTCAACACAATACTTAACATACCAGCAATAAAGGTGAACTGGGCTCTCTCCACCTAGAATTTACTAATAACAAAGACTTACCTGCTGAATTTCTGTTAGCCCTTCAGCGGCGGCACTTTCTTAATCCTAACTAGTTCAGTAAAGGCTCGTACCCGTTTGTTTGCTCTTAATGGTGCGTACAGATTGCTGTAGTGGAACTTGTAATGGAATATTCTGCGTACTTGCACTTCACGTCCAAATACGCATCGTGTGCAAAATGTTACTTTACTAGCAATCTGTACGCACGAAAAAAAAAATGTACTTTCAATTTGACACCTGCTGACTGCGTACAAAGTCACTAAGCACGTGAAATTTAAAAGGCCCATACAGTAACCATTACTGTTGTCTGTCTCTATTTTTATCATGGTGACACTCTTTAAATTCTTAATTTTCGATGCCAAACTATATTAATGACCATATGGCCTTAAAATACTTCAATCAGCTCGATGCCAATATGTATGGGTAAATATCTCTATCAAGATTGGTATATCTAATATAACATTTATTTATACATTCCAGTCCTGAGCTGCGTGCTGCTGCGGTCTTTTTATCAATTACCAGAATAGGTTAAAGCTCATCATCGTAAAACAATAAATCAATAAAAAAGTCCACCCAATTTGTGAACGAAAACGTGAAAGTGATGACATGTTTTATTTCCTTCAAGGTGCGCGTCGCTCATCCTCGTTGTTTTGACAAGTTATCTTTTATCAGGAAAAACATTTATCTTGAGCTAACCGTGTTCTTAAAATAGTTTTGTATATTTGTAGTCGTATTAATCAAGTGACAATGCAGCAATGATGATGGGAGCGGAATCCCTAGATCTCAATACAAAGATTTGTGCGAAATTCTGATAAAGAATATAGCAAATCTATAAATAAAAATTACGAGTATATACTCTGTACTGCCCAAAATCAATACAGTATCCTTCTTCTTAGAAAAAATACCCCAAAAGTAAAAAAAAAATAGGTATTAATTATAATTTGACGTTAAAAATTTGATGCCAAAAGAGTTTACGTTGTAGTTGTAATTTTATATTGGCTTGTAAAATGAATTGTTATAATCCAGTTAAATTTTAAGAACCCTTCACCAGGCAGGCTGGTTTAATTAACGATACCGTTAATTAAATTGAAACAGAATTGGCAAAAGGTGATTAATTTTAAGTTACTTAAAATATCAGAAGCAATCAAGGACTTTGAGAGACACTAAACTACTTTAAAGCAAAGATCCTCCAAAAAACCTTAAGATAAATTTTAAGATTATGACAATTTATTTCCCATCAGTTAAGGTTTAATTTAACTCGAAATTGAGTAGGTAAATTACCATTTATATTGTATGATCACAGTACCAACGCACATGTAACATCCTATAGTAGAAATCGGGTACGCTAGAAATCGATATGCATATTGTATTTACCTGTGAGTAATTGTCATACTATGTTAGTATGTAATGTCAAAATTTAATTATGACGAAGCAGTGAGATTTTTGATGAACCTGAATAAAAAAAAAATGGTGAGAAAATGAAAATTCACTTTTTGTGGTTGCGTCTTGTGATATTTTATTTCATATTTATATTTTGTAAGTATAAAATCGGAAGATATTTTCAAGTGTTCATGACAGTATGTGTTCATCAAAATATCTTCCGTACCACCTTTGTTGAGTTTGGTAGATCAGCGCAAGAACGTTATGCCAGGACTAAGATTACTCCTACATAATATTTTAAATGCATTTAAAATGCTTAATTACTCTTAAATAAATGAAAATATTTTTTTATTTAATACATATTTTTATTTATTTACTCCTACATAACCGTTTAAGGTTTACTTTACGAGCCTATACAGGGTTGTTGTTTAGTGATTTTTTAATTTAGTTTCTTTTACACAATTTATTTATTTATTTATTCAGGTAATGTACAACGTTTCTTAAATATTATGTAAATTACAATTTGAATGGCATAAGGCAAATTAAACAATGATACTCATATCATTTATTGAAACAATTTTTTCAAAAAAAGATATTCATTTTTATACAAGAAAATTAATAAATTCGCTTACATATTCGCACGGTCACTCTAAATTATGAACATTATAATAAATACAAAACATCTTGAAGTACTACGAAAAAAAAAAGTTTGTGGTGCCATATCTTTATTTTTTTCTACTAAGTGATACTAATCTAAACATGCAGGAACGTTTATATCGTATCAAAGAAAATTATATTTGAATTTGGCTGGTGATTAAAATGTGATTAAAATGTTCCCAACACTAACCTTGAGGAATATTTTAGCTGAAATCTCTCAAGATACCATTAGCATTTCAAGATCGTTATAAATTGTTAGATGGATATCGAGTGCGTATTAACTCATGTACCTGATACCTCAATTAAATATGTCGTTTACGGTTGGATGGAGTTTTACCTATATTTAAAGAAATTGGTTACAAATTGCTACAATATTTTCAGGAAAAACGTAGAAATGGCTACTGTCATAGTAAGAGAAAATGTAGATAACCTGTAGCTTCCATATAGGCTGAAACCCTGTTACTAAGTTCTTCTAATGAGATCTGAGTATTTCGAGGAAAACTAATTTAAATGACACAAATCAAAGGTAAGAAGCACATACGAGGCTTTTGATTAAATGCTACAGAAACACATAATCTACATCGTTAAAAACAAAATCCTTGTTTGTTTAAAACAAGCCCAGAACGTTCAATTCCATTCTATTCTATCCAAATAGATAAAACAGAATGTCAGTTAACGCTAACGGGTCGGGCACAAGTGCCGATGAGCAATCACACGGACCGTCTTAAAACTTTTTATTCAATTCCCTTTGTTTATAGTCGATACTCTTAATGAGCGCAAGGGTTTTTAAAGTTAACAAGAATTTGAAAAAAATGCCTTTGCAAAGGTATTAGGTACACATAAACGGATTGTACTGGGAAAACCTTATTTTTCAGAAAATATGACTTGAGGGTAGTATTTCGTATTAATAAGCGATTGTGAAAATAATAACCTTGGCAAAATTAAAACGTCTTAGTCCTTTGTAAAAGAATATAAAAGTGAAAAATTTATCGCTTTTAATTAATCAACAGTTCATAGTTTATAGGCACTTTTTTACGAGTAGTTGTTTGGATTAATTAATTACCTAAATACCTAAACTATACCGACGTGAAGGTAACTGTTGTAACTTTGATATTGGTTTGTCTAGCGACACCTGCATATAATAACTAACTATAAACACAGTAGTTAAGGCACATAAGATAGGTGGAATCGTTTAGTTGACTTGTAGTGAATTTCTGTATGAAATTTAATCTGGATAAATTTGTTTACCCGTTTCACGGCATACGACACGCCGAACGTCGCCGCGGTGTATCACGAAAACTGCGGCGCCGTGACGTTACACGGCATACGTATGACGCCGTACCGTAGAGATGGATCCACGCCCTTAGTCGTAACTGGACGATTTGCTATCTTTACGGATAACAGACACCTTGTTTATAAGTGCTAATAAATCGAAAGGAAAGCCTTCAATTAACTCTACCATAAAATATTACCATACTTTGAGCGATAAATTAATTATAAAAACATGAGTTAGAAATTCGCAAGAAAATCGGGTTATAACATGTATTACATACTTTTCGTACTTAAAATATTTGTCAGTAACAGACTTGCTTACATCTCCATTTCTAAAGTAAATATTGTGTAGAGGACCCATAACTACTTGTAAGTAAATGAATGACAGAATTTTTGTGTAACTTTTTCATACAAATCAAGAAAATCAGGAATAAGAAAATCAGGAACATAATATTCTATTCATTGATGAAGCCACCTTTCAACCGCCTTTGAATTCGTACTGAATGTTTGTATAATGAATTAATGCTGGTGCAGGTGTTTGGCTCTATTCAATGTTATTCTTACTCTTTATACGAGTACTAGCTGTTGCCCGCGACTTTGTTCGCGTGAATATGTATAGGCTTTTTCAGTTGGATAAATAAGATTAAGTACTATATCCTCCTTGGAATTCAAACTTACTCTAGTTTTGCAGGTTTACCCGGGTTTTGTGGAAAAGACCTACAAAAAATACTGCAGTAAAAATAAAAGGAATATTATTTTTGAGGCGACCAACAACTTATAAGGCAACTAACTACTTGGTGACAAAAATAATAGATGAGGTATTAAAAATAATGCATATAGTTATATACGTGCGTGATAGCCGCCATAAGCCAGTTCGGCTATCATAGTCAACCCTGGACAATCCCGACGTGGTCAAAAAAGTCAAGCGTTAAGACATCGAGATAACGATGATTCAAATTCAGTTGTTACACCAAAAAATCACTGCCAATTTAAATTTAAACAAATCTAAGAACGAGTGGTTTATCTCGGGCTTCTCGGAGAAGCTGCTAGGCGCGAGTGGCCAGCCAAGATGCCGGCGAACCACCCGTTCGCGCGCATACTTTGTTGAGGAGCTATTTTAAAATTATGGTATCTACTGAGGAGTTTATTGAAATCAAGTGAAATTTGTCGTTCACAGATAAGGCCAGAGAAATTTTGTGGCCACTATTGACTGTTCTGGTAATGTATTTTTCGTAAGTGACTAAACTTGCTTTGACTCGTGTACAGACGAGTAACTGGTAAATATAATGACAAAACTGCAGAATTAAGAAAGTAAATTTAAATCAATCATTAAAGACACTGTATGTCGAGAAGCTAAATATTATTTAGACGATAAAAAGGTTAAGATTAAGATTAAGCACACAACAGGATATTTCTAAAAGCTATTAATTTTGTTTACGGCTTGGCTGTGCAATATACCATGTGGCTTACTGGTGATCGTTCCACTCACATATTTTCAGGAACGTCATGCTCCCTCAGGCGACATGGCTAGGTGGTAGCGTTGGGTGTCAGGTCACCCTCTTCCCTAAAATATGGTTGAGGAGAGTGATGGCTGGTGCTTGCGTTATACTCGTGAGTCGTGAACGGGTGCTGCTAGCAGTGCGAGGTCGTTTTGCTGATGACACTATGACTATTTTATTCCATGCCATGTTCGTGTTGTGCATCCATAGCTCATTGCACCTAATTGTATGTAAGCAGTCAACTACGTCCAGCAGTGGACTAGCGCGGGCTGAGATGATGATGATGATGATGAATGAGCTACGTCGTGGCGCCGTGGTTACTGTGTGTATCATACAATATCACAGGATAAGCAACATTTGGCTGTTCTTAGATTGGCACGTTAAGCAGTCGGTCCCGGGTGCTGTATATTTGTATACAGTAGTCGTTATTGTTTGCCAGAAGCCATTTTCGGCGCCCTGAAAATTCTGACATCCACCACCCAGCACTGGGCCAGCTTGGTGGATTATGGCTTATACCTCCTCGTCACCCAGGGGAAAGTCTCATAGCCCTGCAGTGGGCTCATTACAAAGAGTCGTGATGATGATGATGATATAATATTGTATGATGAGTAATTCATTTCCTCATTTTGTGTTGTTTTTGGATATAATGGTCCTAAAGTTTTGAGATGAACTAATAAAGCACTGCTGTAATATGAAGAATTATGTGAATTTCTTAGTAAAGAATAAGTAGGTAATGTAATTATTTTATCACAGCAACATTTGTAAAATTAACTCAGCTCTCAAGTCACAGTTGTCTCTATATTTACTTCTAATGATTATTAAGTTTATTAAGCTAGATAGTATGGTGTAAAAATTACAAAAAAAAAAATTGAATTCCAGATTAATAGGAAATTAAGGTGACATAGAAAGGCAAAGTAACGATCGTGGCATAGATAAAATTTTAACAAGATTTTTAAGTAAAAACATAGCTCGTTAGGCGAAATGCTGCACCAATTTATTGCGTTTTTATCTCATGGTTTGAAAAGTCGTGTACACGACTATGAATAAATTGCTTACTTGCTCTTAGTTCCATTACATATGCATTTGATTAACCAACATACAACGAGTTTGTCCTGGTTACAGCTGAATTTCCCACAGGGTCTCGTCTAATGTGTATTACAATGTGAAAATAAGAATTTTGCGGTAAACTGGAAGTAGATGTATCATTTTAAGTAGTAAAATCTCTTTTCTGTCTAACTAAGTAGTAGGTTCTATAAGTTTATTTTTGCATTTGATATAACACGTTCTTAATATACCTAATGGTGTCTCCTGATTAAACTAAGTGATTTGTTGCCAGTGTTGAATTATTGGCGGCTTTACAAAAAAGCTTAAAATCCATCCACAGCCAAGATCGACAGCTCGATGTTTCCCGGCTGGATCAATTCAGAAAAAAACAAAAATGAATTTAAGGCAGCTATATCAAAGTCACCGATATGGCTATACACTTATTAAAGCTTGATTGACGAATAGCAGAAAGGCTCTCGAGTGACGACGCATGCTTGAGATACAATCTGGTAAATAGATGTTGGTAGCGCATGATCAAGTTGGAGATAATAATAATGGTACATGGTAGGATTCCTTAAGGGTGCGTTTGGTCACCGCTCGACTTTAATATAAAGTTTGCCGCCAAATACCATCATAATATTATGTTATTTTTAACGATTAAAGCATCCAGCCAGCGTGCACTTAATAAAGATTTGTTAAATTAAACAAAAAAAAGATAATATAGACGAATTCATAGGTTGAATAAAAAGCGAGAGTTGCTACTATTTGTAAATTAATTAAATTTTTTGTTTTTTAAAGTAAAAATTAAAGTACCCCGGAATAAAAAAGTTACGTTGAAAATACCTAGTAAAAAATAACGGAAGTAGCGGGGGTGAGGTGAAGAGGGGGGCAACGTAGATCACCGTCGAATTAAAGTCACAAGTAGCAGTACAATAGTATGATTACGAATTCTTCAAAAGGTAATAAACTATACAAGAATAATCTAATAGCTAAGGCAGACCCAACTTTGTAATCACTATCGTAAAACGTCTCAAGAGCTTGAATGCGTTTCCAATGCCATCCCAATGCCTAGCTAGATTGAATACCGATACAAAACATTTAGTAGACTCTATATAAACTTATTGAGAGTAGTAGTTGCGCGCTTTAATATACAACCAGCGCCACCTATTGACAGGTAGCAGAATTAATACTAAGGGAAGTATACTTTAAATGTTTGTAGTGTTACACGGATCAAATTAATTTAGGTATAGACGAAAATCAAAGTAAAGATTATCCATCCTGGATTTATAATTATTATAAAATCGAATAACTGTATCTAGAAAAAGTTATTATTGAAAACATACGAGACTTAGAGCAACCGAACATTCCTGGGCCTCGAAAACATGGACCCTTAAAGGTACGGGATCGAATTCCTAAAATACCTGTTTTTGCTCGATAGCCCTGATTTTGACCTCAATTTCATTAATCGCGATTTCTGCGTCTCTCAAGGTCGAAACATCGAATTATAAAATGCTATCTTATCCGATTAAAATTAAATTATTTGTTGTTTTAAATATTATTTAGAAATTATTTTTTTTAAAAACATTGGCATTGTTTTAACAAAAACCGATTAAATGAATATGATCTGAAATTCTAATAGCGTTATGGTTCGATTCTTGTGAATTGTTCAATATTGACATACTTATATATAACTTCACTTCACGCCTGTATCCCTTATGGGGTAGGCAGAACACCAGGGGTTATAAAACCATCTGCTGTCACGTTTGACAAATTTGGGGGAATTATAAAGGTGGAGAGAGACTATTGCAGTGATAGGGGGTCAGCCTATCGCCCACAAAAAGAACGTCCAATAAAACCTATGTCCCTTTACTGACTTTTTCAGTATGCCCGGTAAGATAGGCAGCTGGCACATTCTATGTTTTTCTTTCGCTCCCAGTCCAGCATGTAAGGTGATACATGATAAACGTTAATTATCCCACGTTAATAACAGTCCTTTACTTTTCTTGAGAATAACAAATTAGGTCCTTATTTTCACATTTACAATAATACCAGGGCATTACCAAATATCAAACACGTACACTATAATACCAAGAATCATGAAAGTTTGAACGCAGTTGTTAGTTGGAGGCGACAACTAAAGTTTGACCAAATGATTACAAATGCGAAGGCAAACAATTTGAATTTACTGGACTTATTGCGGCGTTGGTCATGAGTTGTGACCAACCTAATGGCGTCGAATTATTAGGGTGATTTACTTCAATCCTTGACGTCGAAGTTGAACGTTAAGCGAATAGATCGTAGGGATAATAAGTTCAATAAATGTACAAGTCAACTAAATTTACGACCGTAACTTTACGAACTTATGCTTCGAACTTCGTTAATAATCCTTGTCAAAATATCACGGCATGCAACATACGTACGTTCACATATAGGCAATTTTCATACGAAACGGTATTCAGAAATATTAAATCACAACTAGATAAAAACATATTTTTAGCATCGAAGGTGGTTAAATTTGTGTCTATTTTTGGCACGCTTTCGAAACTCTTTTGCTTCATGGATTTAACAATATTAGGTGTCGTTAGATTCTTCTTGTATATTAGATATGTTATATTAGAATAATAAAGGTTAATAAAATAGTGACTGTTTATTTTTGTTTGTAACTAATACAGGTTATAAGCCCAACGCCGCTAGAAAAAGGTCTTACAACATAATAAAACACTTTTTAACTGGACTTATCGCGTATTATATTTATATAAGTATATTATATTTACATTTTGAATCGTGAAAACTAAAGACATTGTTAGATCTTATAATATGTGCAAGTTTAGAAAATAGTTAACCCTGGTGCATGAATAACCCAAGTGTTCAAAACTTAAGACACTTAATTTGTTTAACTTACTTACTGTGAACGAGTGATTGTTCTTTCCCAATGATTGTTTGTGTTCAATATAACTTTTATCGTTCGGAATTTGGACCCTTGAAAGAAAAGTTGGTCGAGTAATATTTCTTAGGAAACTTATACATCAGAATTTGTCATCCTGCCTATAACTGTCAACTATTTTATTAGGTTATATTTTCTTTTTTTCGTTAAACCAATTTGTTTGCTGTCGGATGATAAATCATATTTGAAGACGGCATTTCTGTCCAATTATGTTTTTTTTAAAGATTTTGGTTGTGGATTTAGGTAGAGCAAAAGCTATCATTGCTTAATTTTTGAATTTAGTAATTTTATTTCTAATTTGTTGTTTTAAATATTTACTTTAATAATATGCTATGATGTTTTAAGTAAATTCAAATGAATGAAGAAACTCATATACCTAATAATTCAGTTTATTTTTAATAACATACTTATACATGACAAAATATCTGCAGAACATACATAATCTAGAATTAGAGATCAGAGATTATTTATAGAGATTAGAGATTATTTTCATTCAGAAATTATATTTTTTAAATGAGAGAGAGAGCCGTTTAGTGAATGATAGTTTATTAATACAATTGCATATTTTATTTGTTATGATAAACATTGAAAGCCAATGGGTTAAGAAGGAAGTTAACGAAGGCCATGTATCAATTGTGGTTTAATTGCTTTCAATTATTCTGATGATCCTACTTGAGATAAATTTGTAACTAATCTTAGCATGTCAGTTTCTCTTGTGTACTCTGTTCTGGTAGGTGCTGCCATCTTTTGAAATTTATAAGAATATAGGTATAGGTCGTTAAATCCTGATTAAGATTATCTAACTACGGAGATAACGTAGTAATATATTTTCTTTGGTCTAGTCTCACACGACTTCTTTCAATGGTTAAAAAAATAATTAAAGCTTGGCCTGAAAAAATTCAGTTGTTTCTTTTCAATTTCAGTTTCTTACAAAAGTTTTCATGACTAATAATAAATAAATATTTCTAACACTCACACAACATTATCTAGCCCAAATTAAGTTTCTTAAAGAACTTGTGTACTGGATACTAGATAACTGATATACTTAAGAAATAAATAAACATACATATTGAATAAATACATAAGTATTTTTTATTAGAATAAACTTAAATAAACATATAAACATCCATGACTTGACGGCTAATATCTGTGTTCATCACACAAATATCCGCCGCCGCCGGGATTCGAACCCAGGACCTCTGGCATAGAAGGCAATGTATGTTACCGCTACACCAGCCGGTCGTCATGACTAGTTGAGTATAAATCGCTTTGCTTGGTTTTGCTCTATTTCTAGTTTCTTCTAGATTTCCGCAATGTTCACCGACACTGAACCCTCTCTAAATCCAACTAATCTATCCCGTGTCATCACATTTTTATGATAAAACTTAAACATACATACCTACAGGAAAACAACCATTTGTAATTTTTTTTTGGTAATTTTCATCTCCGTGGCCGAAAATGAGCTTTATTTCCAGAATTGACGCGACACTTGATCTATGTTTGATCCCCAATTCAAAAAAATATATTAACACTTTGTAAGCCAGATCCAAAAAAAAAAACATTTCTGTTATAGTATTTTTCATCCATGCTGTTTTAAGGTGTCACGCTTGGAAGGAAAGACATGTAATCAAACACGCAAGCTTATAACTTGTAATCATACAACCGAAAATACAGGTTTACAACCAACACTGTAAAAGTACACAAACATTCTATCATTAAATATGTAGGCGTCTAATAAAGGGAAGTACTCACATGAGCAAGCAAGTTTTTGTAAATGCGCTGTCAAAAGCAAACCTGACAAACGCGTAGCAATTCTTTATTTCGTAGGTACATAAATAAACTTGAAATAAGTCCAATTATTTACTTGAACTGAATCTACCACAACTTTGAAAAGTCGACCCGTTGAGGAAAATAAAGTTGCAACAAAGTTAACAGTAATCATTGAAAAAAAATATACAGGGTTAATTTTAATTAGCGCATCACCTCTTGCAGGCAGCTTCTCCACATCAATCTTAACGACATTTGTTCTACGACTTTTTAAAATTCAAAGTTTTTAAAATTGAAGTTTTCCAATATAAAAAAAACTATTTAGTGCCTTAGCAGTGCGAGCACAGAACTTTATCGAATCGTATATTAACGAATGTTTACGAATGCTCGTATAGTATGGAGTCGGTTGCAAGTTTTGAGTAACATTGTAATTTTTTATTTTACAGATATTTATGAGTACAACATGTTTACAAACATTCAAAATTAACAAGGCACACATTTATTTAAGCTGGCCGTGCGGCAAAGGATAGATTTAAATTTTTTCATAAAAACCGTCTCCATACTATACGAACATTCGTTAACAAACGATTCGATAAAGTTCTGTGCTCGCACTGCTGTTTAGCGTCGTAACTCTATTTACTCTGGACGAAGTTACGCCTTGCACCTTGCGTAGGCAAAACATCGGTTCATAACAATAATATGCACTTCTTACAAAATATAGAGTAAGAAGCAAACATTCTTTTGATATTATTTTTTGTGTAATTTATTAAGATTTGTAAAAAAATCGTAGAACAAATGTTGTTGGGATTGATGTGGAGAAGCAGCCTGCAAGTGGTGAGGCTAATTAAAATTAACCCTGTACAATAACAGTGTCTAACAGTAACAGTCAATCTTCAATTTACCTATTCAGATATTTTTAATAACCCAAAAAGGTAATAAAAAGGGTGCCGAAATATCGAGAACTCAAACTAAATCAGAAATCGTCGTCACATTTCTAAATATATTATAGGAGGTAGGCGTCTAATAAAGGGAAGCACTCGCATGAGGCAGCAATTTTTCTAAATGCGTTGTCAAAAGACTCCGTTCGTAATTTGCTTCAGTAGCAAACTTGATAAACGCTTAGCGTAGGTAGAATTTCGTTCGCTCGCACTATTCCTTTCTGACATAACTGATCGTCTTTGTGTGCTCGTAGCTTTCAATACCTCCTTCACAAGCTTCTGGCGCGACACTTTCATTTTGCACTCAAACTAGCGGGGGCGATACAAAGTTGGCTGTATTGGGAATGTAAGAGAAATATTGCCTTAACTGTTCACGATTCGTTCCATGTCATTGTGTTTAAACGTTTTAGATCTTTACCAATAAAATAAAGCTGAAAATTTTGTATAATTGATCGCTCGAACGTCCTTATTTCTACAGTTACCAGTGTTGATTTTTTTTTTGTAAAATGCGCATTTGATACTTTTACTCTTTAGAAAGGCTATATACGAAACATCGTCAATATGCGGTCACATTTTAAAGTCTGCTTCCCCTGACAATTCTATGATAGGAACATTTTTACTCTTGATTGATGATGATTAGAGAAGCCATTGAAATAAAAATATTACTTTCGACTACTATACTTAAAATATGAAATCTATCATCTCGCAAGCTTTACGACTCATACTCGAAACACTGTCAGCACGTTTTGTTAATGGTAATACTGAAAGCTACTCTTGTAGACTGAGAAACAAAGGTAGATGATTGTTTTCTTTTAAAACTGCCAACTAAACGTTCTCAACGACTCGTAACCAAACTGCTGTTTTCAGGATTAAAAGTTTTAAAACAGTGGTTATCGATGTATATATTCCTTTGAGTTATGCCGAAACGGAAAATATTAAGACGAATTAGATAAAAACTTCACTACACACATACCACACATACGAACACACACACATACAAAACACACACACACACACACACATGCACAACACACACACACAACACACACATAAGAATATAAAAATCAATAACTTGTGTTAATAATGAAATGAAATTCTTTGTTTATTTTATTACATGTATAGATATTTCTTTGCTTTTTTTAATTAAAATATTGTATTATATATTTAAACTCAAATTCAAAAATGAAATGAAATGCTTTGTTTATTTTATTTTATTATTACTTGTTTTTGTCCTAAGACACAGAGTATTCTAGTTTAGGAGTCAGAGTCTTCGAAATGATCTTTGTACACTCGAGAGCAAAGAATTAGGGTCAGAGACAAAACCCATGATATCTCGGAAATTATAAATGCTAACTTGATGAATTAAAACTGTTAAATAGACCATTAATTAATACATAAATAAAATTTGTAAGATTGTTATTTAAGTGATTTTATTATTTATAAAAATAAATAAAATAAAAATGCACGAATTACACTTGATGATCACAAATTACATTTAAGACTTTTCTGGTACGAGAGTATGATTTTCCACAAATTTCAGTACCGTGTATTACCTCCACGTGATCTCAGAATGGATGTTATCCGATTTGGCATGCTGTACACCAGGTTTCTAAGTCGGTTCTGCGGTATATTCCCCCATTCTTCCACCAGTGCTAATTTTAAATCACGAAGTGTAATTGGAGGAGGTATTTTTTGCTTTACACGTCGTCCGAGCTCGTCCCAGGCATGTTCGATGGGGTTCAGATCTGGGCTGCGTGCAGGCCATTCCATGCGCATGATACCGACCTCTTGAAGGTAATCAGTCACTACAGCCGCAGTATGGGGACGGGCGTTATCGTGCATAAACACCTGATTCTCGCCCATATTGGCCATAGACGGACCGACATACTCATTTAAGATTTCTTCTACGTATCTTCTCGCGGTCAACGTTCCATTTTCTATCAAGACTAGCTCCGTGCAGCTCTCTGCAGATATTCCGGCCCAAACATGCACGGATCCTCCGCCGTATGCAACTTTTTCTTCAATGCAGGCTTGTTGAAGCCGTTCTCCTGGTCTTCTGTACACTCTGTGTCTACCGTCGTGCTTATACAGCATGAATCTGGACTCGTCTGTAAACAAAACTCTTGACCAATCCTCTAGAGTCAAATTCAAGTGCTCACGTGCATAACTCTGTCTTGCAATACGATGCTCCTGTTCAAGTTCAGGGCCTTTCGCTGGTCTTGATAGCTTCAAATTACCTTCGTCAAGACGTCGCCTTACTGTCCACGCACTTGGGCTGCTTCCTCCAAGACGTACAAGTTGATTTCTCAGTTCAACACCCGTGAGAAATCGGTTTCTAAGCATTTTTGTGACTAAGTATCGATCTTCACGAGGTGTTGTGCATCCTTTTCTGCCAGTTCCTGGCCGGCGAAGGTTTGACCCAGTTCCCTGGAACCGTTGGAGAACACGTTGTACCGTAGATAACGATAGGCCGACCATCCTGGCTGTATCACGCTGACTACGCCCGTCTTCCTGCAAAGTGAGGATTCTTGTACATTCTTCAGGTGTGAGCGACATGATTTGTACTTTCATAATGAATATTGTACACCAGGAAACCCTTTTATAACATTTTTTTGTGACACAAAACAAACAAAATCGATACAAATGATTTGAATTGTTAGTTCAATTTTCAAAATAAATCATAATTTTTGTTTTTTGTTTTTTTTCTATGTCATTTCTTAAAAAAGATATTACTTACATTTACTTTTTATATTCGGCATTAAAGAGGCTTCCTATTGCTTTTTATTTCAATAAGCTTACGTTTATAGTTTGAGAGATATCATGAGTTTTGTCTCCGACCCTAATTCTTTGCTCTCGAGTGTATATCTCTTTCTGGAAAAATAAAGTATAAAAGTATAGCACTGCACGTAAACCGGATTTACATGTTATGACAACTAATGACTTTAAGAACCCTTTATACATTGTTGTTTCAGACTATAATACATTTTAAGTAACAAAATAGGACCCCAGGTCAAATGCATGAAATAGATCAAGTCAGAATATAAATATCTCGTGATCTTTAAGAGTTAAAAAACAAATGACGACGTATTTCAGAAAATCGTGGGCGAATACTATTTGTATGATAAAACAGCTCCGTTATTCCGACGTTATATGAACTCTAATGTGTATCATTTTGTATTTGTGTACTCCGTATATAGTTAGCATTTATGAGCAGCAGCGTGAGTAAAATATGGAGAACACTTTTCATTCATTTTAAAAACATCTTGCAACCCTCTTTTAGAGAGACGTTCAATTATTGGGAACACGTTACAGATTAATGAAGATTGTTATTCTTTCTGCAGTTTGTTAAAATAGTATGAATCAAGAGTGGAGTGTTTCAATATCATTAAATAACTTGAGTCTGAGCTGATAGAATTCATTATAAGTTTGTCGTTTTCATTTTACAGTTTAGAAACAGAGTTTGCAACTTCTATGAGTATACCTATAGCACATACTGCATTACCATATCAAATCTTCGTGACCTAAATCGTTAAACTAAAAGAGAAATAAATCGAATCATATGCCCTGCGGATAGGTTGTGTAAAGTTACCAAATTGTAAGTATGTGTTCAGAGAGATTTAAATAATGCCGGACATTTTCGTATAGCGGTATTTAAGTGGAATTTGGGATATTCAAGATGGATAACATAAAGGATCTTTTTTTAGTTTTTAATTATATCCAAGAATAATCAACTAATACAGAGCATTAAGAAAACCGACTTCACATCAAAACTTTGGCGGAGTAATTTAGTTTGGCTAATGAAAGTAGAGAATGAAAAAGTCTGACGAATTTAAAAAAATCCCATCCTGGCAACCCCGACTATAGTACGACACATATGGATGAAAAAAAACATAAACTTGTTTTTTTTTTTAAATAAAATTATCGTAAAAAATAACAATATTGGTACCGTCCTACTTTTTGATGAGAAGTATATGTATAATTAATCGGGCTTAAAAATAAAACAATAAAATACAATAGGTACCTAATTATTTTAGTCATTGTAATCAAATCTGAATACAGCAATTCTATATGGAATGAATCGTCAGAGTCACTGGTATCGTTGTTTCCTACATTGGTTACGAAACTATAAAATTTTAATTTTTATTCATTTTCAAATATGAAAATTCCAAAATCTCAATTACCAAAACCACCAACAACCGTTCGATTGACAACAGTGCCACCAGAATAAGTTGCCATATAAAAGGTTTCAAAAACCCCTATTGTCTACTTTCGTTAGCCAGACTCTAAATTCATCAACGTAAATATTCTCCGAAATCATATATATTTTTTCAAAAATTTGAAATGTTTAATGAAGTACTAAACCGATTTCGATGAAATTTATATGGACCAACTATGAAGTATGCTCTATCATACGAAACAAGAATTTTCAAAATCCATTCATAATTGTCCTTAATATCGTGTAACAAAGACACAAAAAACATACAGACGAATTGAGAACCACCTCCTTTTTTGGAAGTCGGTTGAAAACACCATGTCGAATATCTGTAGATATAAAGACAGATATTTGTTGTCATGCAGTGTCAACTGCGCCACTGCACTATTGGCCCAGTCGTGAGATAACAATATCTCTTATACCCGGCGCGGCGAACCTTGATCCCTATGACACTGACAGTAATTTCCACAACAAAGCTTGTAGTACCGTCACCGTTACATTAGAATTGTATATGAGACGTCCTAAAAATGGCAATTATTTATTTTACGTAGCTATATTCCAATGCAATGATATTCCTTTGGAATTATAACAATTCATAACATTTACAAGAAATTATCTCAATCACACTTTACGTTTACGTTCTGCAAAAGTTACTTCGTAGGGTCATACCTTACGAGAGTATGTATGACCTATATAAATAAATGCCATTTTTAGATGCCTCCAATACGATTCTAATGTAACGGTGACGGCACTACAAGGTAGTGTTGTGGAAATTACTGTCAGTGTCATAGGGATCAAGGTTCGCCGCGCCGCCGGGTATAGGTCAAAATATTGGGACGGTAGGCAATTTAAAATTTTTTGTTATGTTAGCAGCAGCTTACTTAAAATTCTTTAGTTTTGAATAAAATAATAATTGTTAAAGTTCATAATATATGAATGAAATATTGTAAATCACTTTTGTTCTGGTGCGTAAAGGTCCAAAGTCCCTAAAAGTTGAGAACTTGAAAATCGATCACATATAAATATTGTACAGGTGGCTGAACTTGTTTTTGCCCTCTATTTAACCTCATGTAAAGTAATGGTGAGGAACCCGATAAGAGAGAACTAATCCTACTTATATTATAATTGTGAAAGTGAGGATGAATAAAAGTAGTTTACTAAGTTAATATGGCTAAGTCATTTATATCTCTTCATGCGCGATTAAAGCGACGTACAGCGACATCTATCGAATAAAAGCGAACTAAATTTTGGATGTATGGGTGTTTGTTCCTCTTTCATGGCAAAACGGCTTAATGGATTTGGACGAAATTTGGCATGGTGATAGTTTACAGTCTTGAATAGCAAATAGGTTCCCGTAAAATATTCCCGCGGGATTTGAAATGGCACAGGTAAAACCGCACGAAACAGCTAGTTATTATAAATATAAATCTGTGATGTAAATGAGTCTTAATGGAGTCTTAGGCGATTCAACCAACAAGAGATGACAGTTTGATTAGTCGCACTATCCCACTAATCACAGGACTCTGTTTGACTATTTGACTGATTTTTTACACTTTATGCTCACTTCACAAACATCGTTAAAATTAAGATTTCGTTTTGAACGTAAGCTTTATCATGGTACAACAAAATCGTTACTCAAAATTTCGATATATATGTAGATATAGTAATGGAAGTCCTGGGAAAAGCTCATATTAATGTAGCTCTCCAGGTTCCTACGAAGAAGGCGTACATACTAAATTTACGACACAACCTTTACGAATAAACTACGTACTTTAGATAAATTCAGGATAGTCGGAGTTTTTTCGAATAATATAAGCTTTCCTCCCACGGATTGATGATCCACTTAACTATACACACGAAGGAAAGTATGGATCTTATACGGAAGTATAGAACTTTTGGTAAAAGTGAGTGTAATCTGTTTTTTTTAAATCATCAACTCAATATCGAGTTGTTGTTTGTAAGTATTATATTTGGGAAATCTTGCTACTACACGAAGTTTGCTCTACGTAAAATCTCGAAATCGCTTACGTAGGCCTTAGTGCGTATGTCAAAAAATTTGGAGAATGGATAGTTACACTATTAGAGAGACGTCCTCTATACAAAATATACTGGACAAAGAATTCTATCTTTTGGTTGGCCAGCAGAACATTGAAGGTCACTATAACATGATATTTCTGAAGACTGAAGGTATTTTGTTCAGCTCATTCTCATCATCTCATCAATCCGATGATTGATATATTTTTAAGGCTCAGAAACTGCAATAATACTGCCTAAGGTCTGCTTCATATTTTTGAGTCTTAAAAAAACCAACTAAGCGAAACAGGAGGGAAGCAAAAACAAGTTTTTATTACCTTATTTTTTTTTTCTATACATAACAGGAAACATAGGGTCTTTTACAGAGTCATCTTTGTAGAAGGTATGCAGTCTTTACTTAATTTACTAAATTAAATTGAAATGAAACTATGTCTCGTTATTTCGTGTTTCAAATATTCTAGAAATATACTATACCTAAACGTTCGCCATCTTAAGTCTCTTCGCAGAAAGATATGGATACATTTTAATAATTATATAACAAAGATACCAGCCATACTCAATCTTATACTTTAAAACATTACTTTTTGAAAAGCAGAAACTGCCGTTTCTTTGATGCTTCATTGGCAGCGAACATGTTTGTTATTAATCCAATTTGTTCCTTTTGTTTTTTTTTGACATATTTGTCAAAATTTAAGAATTAAGAGGCTTACACATAATTATTTATTGATTGTTTTTTTCATTTAACTATTTATTTTTAATGTTAAAATTGTTGAGAAATGTTAATTTTTAAGAAATTGCATTTTGTTATTAGATTCAGTAAGGTTTAGTACGTTACGTCTCTTCTCAAGGCAGTAGCTGAAAACCAGCGATTAACTCTCTGAGTAAATAATTACGCTGAGCTATGGACGATTGCAATGCTATAGCACATTACATTATTATTTGTTTCTTTTTTTATTGTTTTGTTTTATTTTGTATTTTTCTTTATAAATGTGTGTGCATGTAGTACAGATCCTATGTAGTGTGAGGGCGGCGCGGGACCAAGCAACGTGGATAATCTTGGGAGAAGCCTATGTCCAGCAGTGGACGTTTATTGGTTGTTGATGATGAAGATTATAGTTTACAGTTTGAAATAGCAACAATTTTGCGCGGGTAAAACCTCGCGAAACAGCTGGTTATCAATAAAGTTTCATTGTTCGCTTCTAGATTAAACGCAATGTTTATGTCTGCTACGCAGTCTAATCTTGGGTTTCAATTGTGTAGTACTGATTTTGTCCAAATCTTGAATCCTAAAAAGTACCTAACTAACATAACTTCACTTCAGCCTTAGAAACAAGTATTGGGTTTTCTGATTTTTAAATTAATTGCTGTTTCCTTGAAATTAAATGAAGTTAAAACTTCAAACCAGTGAAATAAGTATAAATACGGTCTTATTTGTATAGAATTTATTCATAAAATTTTATAACGTTCAAAGACTCCTAGCTTTCTTTTACTAAAAGGAAAATATATAAAAAATATTAAACAGCAACAAAAAGTTAAACAAATTACAATAAATAATTCATATCTACCATACTCATAATCATGCTTGATATGTTTTTACACAGAAATAAATAATTCGCAGAAGCTTGCAAACTTTGAAACAAGACATGGACGAAACGTCGAAACGCCGCGGTGAGTCAGATTAGAATAGCCTAAACGCTCCCGTTAACCACGTTGTAAAGGACGACCAATCCGCAATTTTTATTATTAAAGGCGCGACCAATCCGCGCCTTTAATAATAAAAATTGTTGAACGCATATTTATACAGCACCGTCTAGCACACCGTTAAGACTGCAAACTGAACGGCAGCGACAGCGAGAGCGACAGCGGCGCGGGCAGTGGCGCGGGCAGCGATAGAAAGTATTAAGTTTGTATGAAACCAGAAATAATCACTCGAGCGCCCGCTGGCGTCGAGAACGGCTCATGTTCCCCGCGTCGCTGCCCGCGCCGCTGTCGCTCTCGCTGTCGAGCAGTCCAGGTTTGTATCCTTAGGGGTCCCTATAGGATTTGACTGCCTAGTGACAACCTTTTCTTCATACAATATAGCCAAATACCACAGCTCGTTTTACGAAAAGCCAGTTCCTTCCTAAGCCCTGGTGCGACCTTGGACTACGTCAGTAACCTTTCAAACAAGACGTAGACACGGTACAGAGTACCGTGCATAGATGAAACACTTCCAGATACAGTCATAGAGCTTCGCAGTTATTTGCTTCGCAGTTTGAAAAACTAATTATTTTATGTATGTTGAGCTACGTTATTATGTAAAGGGATGTCTATTTGAATGATATCAATATAAGCATTTATGTAGGTTTTTATCTTACAGTTTTGTAAATAAACGTGAGAATCGTTACAAATCATATTATAATAAATGATATAACACAATTTGAAGCGATTTAATGAAACAAAGGAGCTTGACAAATGGATATATTTTGAGGATCAAGGTGCCTACTTCCAAGGTAGCATTAAAGCTAATCTGCAATAAAAAATGAGCCGAATAAGAAGTGGATAATACAAAAACCGTAAAATATTATTACCGACAGTGGAACTATGTAGGTGTCGAATCTAAACCTCGAAATTAACCAAGAATCTAAAGTAGAATCTAAAGTAGTTTTTGTGTGATAGTTCGAGCTAACATAGTACATATATTCAAAATATAAAATAAGTACCGTAATCACGTAAGTGTCAAATGAAGTCTCAAAGAAAATACACGTATAGACATAAACTCAATCTAATTTAACCCACAAATATACACGCGAATCTTTTAACTGTTAAGTGATTAAAAATACATAAAATAAAATTAGCTGTCTGCCGAGGTGTTTGTCCTAGAGAATTGAAGACTTGCTAGATAAGCATTGGACATTTGCCAAATGGAATATTGAAATTTAAAATCTCCGACTCGAGTCGTAAAAGTGTTGAGTTTAATAAAACTCATGAAATGGAATGACTATTACGTATAAATAGAACACATTAATCGTTTAATCACTTATTCAACTAAGATATAAATTGACCATAACGAGGCTTATGGAGCCTTCATTATTTTTGATACGATTTTATTCTTTACAAAAAAGCTTTTGACGCAGTTCAACAGAATAATTAACTTATAAAAGTAATACTTAACAGAAAAACTTTTACAAAACAGTAGCTCTAGTATTTGGCAACGCATGGGGATACCAAATTTACATAAAATTATTCTTCCACTACCTTCTTGACAAAATCCGCAAGAAATTGGCTCACAGGTAATGTACCGTGATATTTAATAGTGATATGAGGGAATTACTCTTAGACTGTTGCAGAATAAAAGCTATTCAGTGGTTTTAAAGATTATGCCCAACTTACAGACAGACAGACGTTCTCTTTTGTCAAATGTTGAGATAAAACAGTTTACAGTAAGCTTAAAATATAAACAAACATACCATCACTTACGTGTATAATATGTTAAATCTGTGTGTCTGTTACTGAAGATCACTTAAATCGATTGGCAGCGCAATAAAAAAATATATTTTTCTGTCATCAAAATATTTAACATAAAACCCGTAAAAAAGTCGAGATCGACAGCCCTGTGCGAAGATTTGCCACGCACACTAGTGTTCAAAACAATGTAGTGCGCATAAAACGAAATGAGCTTGTAACCTGATAAAATATTTCTGTAGAAATAGCTGTGAGCTAAGAGAAGTGACAGAAGACTCATGTTAAAATTAAGAAGGGCTTGGTAATAAATGAGTGAACCAGCTTGTTTATTTAAGAGTTATCTATATACTCTAGATATTCTCGTGATATATCCGATTATAGCCGTATACGTAAAAATATGAGTCGACGATTTTATATGCGAACATCCAGCCTAATCCGCTAAATCACTGCAGCGTGAGAGAGCAAAAATATACATTCAACCAATCTTTTCATGCATATTGGTAGGCTTGGATAAGATTTATTAGTAAAAGGTTGTAGAAGTCAAAAGAACCAAATGAATCGCAAATGGTGACGCCATCTCTTTTGATTCGTTGTCATTAGTAAAGCTTGTTTTTTTAAATTTTAAATCTAAGGCACCTTTGAACTCGTTGTCGCTTTGTTTTCGGTTTCAATTTATAAAGTTTTTCTTTTAGGCAGTTCGAAAAGAAACGACTATGTATTCCTAATCATTAGTAAAGTGAAATTTAAGCGGAATATTTTTAAATTGACGGTTTGCCAGATATTGCTATTTCTCTTTTTTATTTTGAATAGCACAGGATTTATATGAAAGAGAGGCCGTTAGCCGGTGTCGTATATCAGTCAGACTGAGCGTACAATAGCAATAAAGATGTATAGATATACGGTGCTGTGAAAACAACGCGGGAAATTCGACTAACGTTTTCACGATGCAGAATTGCATTAGTGATTCCAGTTAGAGCGCCATCTGGATAATTCAACTGCAAGACAATATTATAAACATGTTTAGCTTAGAAACTATAAAGAGGAGATGTGTTGGATGTCAACCCATAAAACGGTTTCCACTTATCAATGACATGGCTTCCAAGAGAAAAATCGAATACGAATAGAATTGTTTACCCGTCAATATGTATTATGACTGTGTAGCCAAGAAAATCGGATTGTAAGTGACAAAAGGTATCAGTTGTGAAATTTTCCGAGCGCGTAATAAAGCGGGAAAATAGATCAAAGACTTATTTGCGCGGGAATAAAAACAAACTTCCCGCATCTTCAGAATCGTTCTGATAATAGCGCTTAGATATTTAATGGTCGAAAAGGACATAAAATTGCTAAATAGAATAAATCCTTAACGAAAAAAAGCGGTTTTATCACAGTAGAGCTCTTTCATGACGTCTTTTACCAACGACGTATCGCATATCATAAGTATAAATATAGTCTTGCCGATATGCTTCTGTTCATGTAAGAAGAATATCAGAGGATTTAAAATAAGATTCTTGACATAAATTATAATAAACATCTTTTAGTTTTTTGTTGTATCGTGTAAGTAAAAAAGACAATTTAGAAGAACAACATCAATTTGTCGTATTTCCAGGATTGGACACGCTAGGGATTTGAGCAGCGTTTGCCAAAACTAAAGTTGCTCTTAATTTGACAAGCGATAAGTGTGTTTTTGAAGTGTTATAGAAGTTTCATAATAGTGAAACATGGGCTCACAGTTTAACAATATTGATAACTAGCTGTCACCCGCGGCTTCGGCCATTGTGAACTCGAAGTAGTCCCTTGTCTACCAACTTTAATGGCATAAAGTAATGTGTTAATCCGCGATAATGTATACTTTCAACCGACTTGAAAAAGGAGGATGTTCTTATTTCGTGTCTATTTTTTTGTTTCTTTGTTACACGATTCTTTGGACAATTATGAATCTATTTTAAATATTCATGTTTCATACGGTTGAGGACTTCAGAGGTGGTTTAAATTGATATAGTACTTCATGAAAAACATTTTTTTTTTTTAAAACTGTATGGATACGGAGAATATTTCACATTGACGACCTCAAGTATTCTTCAGCAAAAGTTTCGTCGTAAAGCAGTTTTTTTTAATGCTCTACATTTGTAGATTATGTTTAAAATTTCTAGAATACTTGTTGGCTGTAACAATAGCAAATTCCTTTATTTCTTTAAAAACTTACGCGTCTGAAATATAATTATAGTAGGGTAGTACTAAAGGAGGAGATAGTTACGTAAAAGGAGTCTCATTGGTGTATTTTCATGGTTTTACAGAATTATTTTTACTAGGAACAAATATCGTATACTACCGTAAAGTACAAAAGGTACACCTATTAACAGGTTTTTTCAACCCCTAAGTTGGTAAACAACCTTTTGAGGTAAAGTTATTTTTCTTCTACTTTTCTGAGGGAACATCCAGCTGTTGCGGTGTCAATGTCCTTTAAACTTAGTCACCTAACCTGAGAGTATTGAGTAATAATAAAAGTATAGAACACACATAACCAAGTGGGAACAGTAGGCACGAGTGAGAACAACGCTATGTTCCCTCAAACCTCAATCACTAGTAGTCGTCATCGAGAGCTCGCCGTGTTTATGTCAGGAGCGCATTGCTGTGTTTATTGCGATATTTAACACATTAAAATGATTAAATGTGCGGTTCGAACGAGTAAAAACGTTACCCCAAAACAAACAAAATCTAATTTTGATGTAAAATTTCATAAATAACTAATAGTTTTGATATATTTTGAACAAAAAATCATCTCAAATCAATCAGGGGTGATAAAAACGCGGGAAGGGAGCGTGACAACGAAGTCCGTGCTGATCTGTTATCTCTTTCTACCTAGTGATTATATTCTCTATGTACTTTGACATAAAATGACGTCGAGTAGTGATGTGACGCGGTCAATTGAATTGTAATGCCGCCGCCGTAACCATATATTCGGTTATTTTGAATGATTGAAGGAGTATTCTTCATATGTAAATGTTGATATTGTTTCATATTAAGGTAAATATCTTCAAAAACATAAGTATATTTTGGTATAGATTGGGATGGAACTTAAGTCTGCAAGTATGATTGCTTGAAATCTTTATTACGTACGTAATTATTGATTTCTCAACACTGATTTTCTTGAAACTCTAACAGTTTGTTATGCTTTCGAATGTCTGATATAAAATTGAAATCACATGATTTCATTTTTTTAGTTGGTAAAAAGATTATTCGAAAAGACACTAAATAATTTATTAAATGTAGTTTTATGATTTAATATAAAATTAAATAAAACGCATGTTTAAAAAAACAGTAAGTGTCCAAACTAATCTTTTAAATACGAAAGTCTATCCGTCTGTCTCTCTGTTTAACGGTTATGCTTTCAAGGTTTTACCACCGGAGCGAGTTGTACAAAATATTTAATAAACTTTTTGAAATACATCCCTTAAAGGGTTTAAAAAAGCGTTGAAAGTAGAAATGAATGGATTTTGATGAATTTTGACACAATTATGGTAAATTATACGTACCTACTAACTCTTTTTTTAAATACGTGAACCGTCTTAATTCATTTTTCACAAAGGTAGGTACCCAGGATATCGCGCAAGTGTTATTCGTACTACCACCATGTGAAACTACTGTCGCATAATAATGTATAATTTATTAATACGCAGCTAATTTATTTTGCCGTCAGTATTTTTGTTGCTTAAGTAATTAATTTTTGCCTCGCGTTAAATAAAAATGTTGATCGAAAATATCATCAAATCAAATAATTATGGTTTCAAACTATCTGTCATATATTCATCTGCCTACGCTACGCATTAGGCGGAAAATGCAATACGCGTGCTCTATACCTAATATTATTACTCTAAGTTAGTCACCAACAACTAAAATAAACAAAATTAATTCCTGCGTTCGGACATTCGTTGACTCCTAAAATGATTTTGAGTAAAAATTAAATATTGCTCGGTGAGTTTTTTGACTTCAGAAGGTAATCTTAACTCGGGTTTGAAACATAGTGAAAAATATATATACCTTATTGTCTTTATTTATGTACGTAGCATGAATCTCCAGTAGTTTTTATAGAGCTTCTCTTGGCCATTATTAAAAGGAGGTGCTCAAAATGAATCACTTGTTTTCTTTTGTTCTAGTTATTACACTAGTCGGTTTAGAGCTTTATTCAAAGCACAATCACGTTTATTTCCGAGTGGCTAAGATATGTCGGAGAATCATCCGTAAGAGCTCTTGAGACTCTCCTAATATCCTTCTCAATATGCTCATGTTGTACTTATGGGTAGTTACTTGTCTAGCCTAACCTGTGGCTATATTTTGAAGAGTGTCCAATTGCACTGTTTGATCAAATTGACCCACATCCTTTTACTATTAGACCTACCTACTAGACATAGGAAAAAGGCAAAACTTCCATCCCTATATTGGATATTCTAAAAAGTCGAATAAAGCGCTTTGACAGTACCTGTTTGCAAGGTGTGGAAAGAACTGCTAGTATCTGTTTTTCCTGAATACTACAATCTGGTATTTTCTAGTGTCGATTGAAGATGAACAAGAAACACCTTAGTTTTCAATTTAATTTTCCATCAGTTGACATGGAAGAAAAACGTACTTTTCTTTTTAAAAAAGGTTAATTCAATCTTTATGCTATTTTTTATATTATCTACATGCAAAATACCATGTCACTAACTAGCATTGTTGCAATGAGTACTAACAAACAAATATGCATTCGATTTTGTCAATAACTACAAGTTTTTAGCCGCAGCTTCACACTCGTAAATGTATAAGTGAAATATCGGTTTGCCGACTGACGCAAATTTGGTCCCTATTAAAATTTCAAAAAAAATCATAAAGTTGCATTCATCTTAGGTTTTAAAAAAACACTTGATGAAGTCATCATATACTTCGGCTTTAACTAGTTGTTGATAGTTGATGAAATAGATATTACAGTAGAACAAGAGACAAAAAAGCCGGCGGAAAAAAACCCTTGGCACTCTTTTTCAGTCAGCATTATACGAATAAATACAAATAGGTACAGTAAAAATTGACCATCGCATGAAAAAAAGCAAACACAAGACAGCTAATTGTGAGAGTCAATGTCATGCCAAAACCAAATTGCTTACATAGTAGATTCATTGAGCTATGGTTGCACAACACGAACATGACAAACTGGGACCAGAGTATTTAAATAAGAATTGAATAAAATAGTCATAGTATCATCAAAAAAACGTCCTGGCACCGCTAGCAGCAATCGTTAACGCAAGCACCAGCCATCACCCTCCTCAACCATATTTTAGGGATGAGGGTAAACTGACACCCGACGCTACCACTAGCCATGCCGCCTGAGGGAGCATGACGTTCTTGCTGTTGTCTTGACAAGAAAATAAGTGAGTGGAACAGTCACTAGTATGCCATATGTTATACTGCACAGCCAAACAAATTTAATAAGTACCTAATTAAAAACTTTTAGAAATATCCTGTTGTGTGCTTAATTCCATGCCATTTTATCGTCTCAATAATCTTAAGTTTTATAATAAGCTTTTCGAGATAGAGTGTTTTTAATGATTGATTTAAATTTATTGAATGGCAGGGATTGAATTGACTTCGGAATGATATTTCAATAAATGATTTGCTGCTTTTAGCCAGCCTTAATTTGGGAAACGCTAACTTATGGTCGTTCCTAGTCCTTACAGAGTAATTTTTATCATGATTATTTTTCCTAGTTTTACCTTTATTACTATTCTTATGAATATACTTAATGTTTTCATAAATATATTGTGATGCAAGGGTCCAGATATCAATCTCTTTAAACTTTTCTCGAAGAGATTCTCTATTTCCAAGTTTTTACATTCCACGAATAGGCCTTTTCTGCAGTTTAAATATCGTGTTAATATCTGCGGCATTGCCGCAAAGTAGGATGCCATAGGACATTATACTATGAAAATAACTAAAATATACCAGATTCCCCGTATTATCATTAGTGAAAGAGCGAATTTTATAATTGGAACTCCCGTTTCATATTTGCTTGCACTTGATTGAATACTGCAGCTATTGCTTTAGCATCTTTTTAATGGCCCTGTCTGTTTTTACTCTGTATCTAATTATATACGATATGATTTCATTGTGAATTGTTAAAAATTATAGTTAAGGACCAATACGTTGCAGCGTTTTAAATTAAAAATCGACAAACAAACTGACTTGCGAATTTAAAATTGTATAAAGAGAATATAAAAAGAATTGGAATTCTCGAGAAAGCTATTTGATGCATAAATTTTAGCACAATACCGCCTTTGTTTCTTTCTTTATGTACTCCTCGCTAAAACCTTATTATAAACTCAGAAACTCGAAAGATTTAGTCAAATCCGAAAATCTGCCAATTTACTTCGCCAACTTTAAACTGCTCTTTTTATCTATTTTATTAATTAAGTCAGGACTTATGAATATTTAAAGGTCTTTTCGGAATTTGATAAGGCAATTCTTACAAGAATGAGACAAAATTTAAATCGATAGTAATCTATTATTTTAAATTAACTAGTTTATAATGGAAGTCTTAATGATTAAAATTATAAACGCGAGAATTTGTGAGGCCAGATGAAAATGAAATTGCTTGAATCATTTAATAAAATTATGTTATTTTATTCCTACAGGTAAGGCGTGAATGGTGGTCTCGGAAGGGGTCTCCCTAAGCGAACGTATGCCGACCAAATTGGTGACATACGAAGGGCCTAGTTAAAAGCACCCGTATTTAACCGATAATGTATAAAAAAGTTAATGAATGTGGAGGTCGCGAAAGAGGTATGTCTGGATCGTAGCAATTGGCGATCCCTAGTCTTTGCCTACCGCAAGGGGAGACAAACGTGAAGTTATGTATGTATGTAAGGATTGACGCTGGTAAAGTTGCAGAGAGAACCTAGAAGGGTAAAATGGGGTAATACCGGTCACGAGGTAATACCGGTCAGCACTCTACTCATAAAATCAAGTACATATTTGCGCGCACACATAGCCATATGAAGCGCTAGCTATATCTAGCAAGTCGGAAACGATATCCGCTGAGTTTCCATCGCGCATCGAGGAGAACGCACGAAATTTTTTTTTTCGTAATTAAGAGTTTAGTTGTTATTGTCACTGTATTTTTATGATGGGGTAATTTAAAGATATAGTTTGCATATTCATTATCATGAATGATCAGAATATATTTTTTTATGAAAAAAACCGGGCGTTTTAAAAAAAATATATTATTGAGAAAAATACGATGTTGGGTTATACCGGTCAAATGATAGAGACTATAGCCGGTCAATACTAACCCCGAATCAGCTTCCTTTTTTCAGATTCTTGCATTGTTTCTGCAAGAATCAGTGCAAGTCTTCTAAAAATATATTTCAAAAGGAACAGAACAAAATAAAAAATAAAACAAGAAGAAGGGAGGGAAGCCTTTTTCTAGCATAGGGGGAAGCCTATGTCAAGGGGGCGTAATATTAGGCTAGACCGGCATTAGCCGAACCTGACCTGATGACCCATCGTGGAGAGATATACCGGTCAAAGATGGATTTTTAAATTTTTTTATTTGTACCAAACATAATTAAACATAATTAAACATAAGTGATGTTAAGAAAAACTACCATTTAAAAAGGATTAATTAATTTATTGATTTACTCTTCATTGTATGCCATCAATAAGTACAAAAAAAGGAAATACATAATAAAAATTTTGAAATACAATTCGCGGTCTTATCGGTGGAAAGCGATCTCTACCAGACAACCATGGATATAGAAAATTATATGTAGCTTGGGGTTCAAGGCATACCTAATATATAGAATATAATTATGTTTGTGTCTAAAATTATTTTGGTGAATAAATGTTGATTACTATTGGATGTATGATAATTTTGCCTTAAGTGACTGGTATAACCCTGTCCTCCCCTATAGGTAGGTAGTAATTACAGGAAAGGTATGCACAGGCACTAGATAGACATGGAAGTTTCTGGTCCGTGTGATATCTGTCCGCCGAAGTTTTGCATAATGTAGGTACCTAAGCGGCAAACTTTCAGGGACACCTTTATCCAAGCTGAATATGAAACAATGTTTATTAATATTATTAATATTAGTTACGATAGTTTGTAGTTGTACCGAAGTATATAATTGTGTTTTCTCACTTCGGAAACCCATTTAGAAGGTTTCTCGAAAGTTTTGCGAACAAGCCGGAACAGTTTTGTCGTATATGTTTGTGTTCAATTCCAGTAAGTTTTCTCTCTTGTGAAGTTGTATGTGACTTTACACCTGAGTAGACTTCTTAGTTTTTTGTTATTACCTATGAGATTGTTATATTGTTAGTAAGAAAATAATATAGAAATTAAGTTATAGGTAGGCATATCACTAGTTTTTCTCAGGTTTCAGCTAAAGTGAGTTATTATAAAGGGTGTATACAAGGACAACCCTAGTTCCAGCGTTTGGTCTCTATTATACAAGCTTATATAAAAAAAGAGTAGTTTGGCTTCATAGTCAGCGTGTCCAATTGGATTAGTATTACGTTAGTACTGGAAAGATAAGATAATAATAACTCATTACTATAAGGTATGCAATATTTGGTAATTTAAAAGTTGAGTTGTTAATACTTAAAACCATACTGCGATCTTAAGCGATACCATGGCTCACATAAATAATAATAGTAAATAGTTTTCAAATTATACGTTTAAATTAACAAGACAGTTAAGTAAATGTCTTGTGTTACAGTAGAGATGAAGCAACAAATCTGCGACAAACCGTATATTTGTTGTAAAACAAAGGAAATCGTAATTTACAGGAAACAAAGCAAACACAATTTACTCGTAGATTGAACGGAAAGGAACTAACCAATGACTGGTCGACAATTGAATTGATTAGAACATTTTATTTACAGCTGTATTGCCGAAAGTAAAAGCAGACACCACTGCATAAATGAAATATAAAGTAATAATTCTTTGTGAGTAAAATAAGTATTTTCTAAGAGGCGAATAATCGAATATAACTCATCGATTATATTTCTTAGTTTTTTTCTAGTTTCATATTATTTTCATTAAACATCTTTGTATTGATATCAACATTTCACTGATTGAAAATAGCCTCTTTGTTTATTCCTAACAGTTTCTTTTATTTAGACCTAAGTATAATGAAAATATTTTGACAATATTTTTAATATGTTTTCACACATTTTTTTTAAATTGAGTGATTCTTAATAACCTATTTTATTAAGAGTGCTAATTAAACAGACTCCTTTTAAATAGCATTATTCCCTTCTAAAAATTTAAGTTGCCATCGAAATTCTAAATGAAGTCAGCCACAAACCGTGACACAAACCATGTCGGGGTTATTTAATCACAAAGCTCTAGGGTTTATGGCGCTTCGCCGGCCGCTGCCGCGGCGCCCCGCACGCTCGGCTCGCGCACTTGTATGATCGCACCGACTACGTCTTCCGTAGCGGAGCCTTTTTTGTCGCATAATCTTTTTCATCGCAAGTTTAAAGAACACATTCGTATTAGTATAAATTATTATAGTATAATAATAGTTATTATTATATAGGATCTTTTTTATGAAGATCAAAATATTTTAGGAGAAGGATAAGAATGATGGGTAGATTCAATATATGAAAAAAAGAAATATTTTTTTTGTTAGATAAATTGATATTTTTTAATTCTCATAAGTTACCAAAATTTTAGTTTCATCTGTTATTTACGACTAAGTAGCAAGAAATAAAAGCGTTTTTCCAACTATTTGTATTAAGAAATACGTTTAACCCCGATTTTTCCAGAATCAAAAAAATTGATCAAGAATTGTACAATTTTTTTTTCGTCCTAAATTGAATCCACACATCATTATTAACCTTCGCCTAAAATATTTTGATCTTCAAAAAAATGACAATTCATATGCTTCAAGACACATGTTTTCACGATTAGAAGTTTGATCATGTGGCCAAAAAAAATATTATGTGGACTTATGATTTCTCTTTTATTTTGCTTGGTGGTAGGATCCCTTCTGGGTCCGCCTGGCTAGCGACCACCCTTTATATAAAGTCTGCCGCCAAATGTTACCGCTCCGGCGGTAATGTGTTCCGGCAATATTGTATAAAGAGCCAGTTCCTTCCTAAACCCGTGTGCTTTCATCTTCGACCTCATCGTCACTTACCATCACGTGAGATTGAGGTCAAACGCGGGTTTAGTCACTTATAAAAAAAAAAAAAAAAAAAAACAATATGTCGGAGCTAACGATAAGTTGGCGATATTAAGATGTTAGTGTGACTTCATGGTAACGGAAGTATGTTGGCAGCACTGTTAAAGAGGGCGCTAAATGCAATGAATGACTGACATTCGATTGCAGCGCCATAGGTTATATCTTGAAGTAGGATGATGGCAAGTGACACAGATACGGTTAGGACGGCTAGGTGCGCTGACGTATCTCAGACTGACGGTCGATAGTAGCTCGGTATTAATTGAGTTGGCATTGTAGCTGACGGAACGGACTCGCGAATAAAGATTTTGTTGTGACTAAGCCAGGGTTATACCCAAGCCCACAGACTCGGTACTAAGTAACTGTCCAGCGATTAATTCTATCGTGTTTTGTGAGTAACGCTTCTTTTCGTTTGGTTTGTTTTCCGACAAATATATATAAAACTGTTCCGTTACTGACTGAGTTACTGAGTGACTGACAGACAACGTACAGCCGTAACTACTGGGCGTAGAGAGCTGAAATTCGAACATACATTCTTTAGGGGATGTAGGGGTGCACTAAGGAAGGAATTCCCGAAATTCCCACGCGAACGGGAATTATTGGACTTTTTAGTTTGTATGCAAAATCTTATTCCTTGAGTGCACGGATATGATACTAGGCATAAAAGTTCTTCAAAAAGTGACTGGTTGTGTTATGAAAGGAATTCCCGAAATTCCCACGGGAACGGGAAATATATGATGTTTTAATTTGTATGATAAAATCTTATTCTTTGAGTGCACGGATGTGATACGTGGTATAAAGGTTCCTCAATAAGTATTCCCGGAATTCCCACGGGAACGGAAAATAGGACTTTTGAGTTTATGCGTGTACGAAGTCGCGGGCAAACGCTCGTTAAGTCTATAAATCACCATCTTTCGTAGCTACTGTTTCTTTCACAAACATCTATACAGCGTAGGTAGTGCAGTACGTACTGAAGATTTTTATAGCTATCGTATTTATAACTATGTACTTAAAACTCCAGTCGTTAAAGATTTATGTATAAACTATTTCTCAGTTATAATATTGTGTAGAATGGAACGTAAATTACTCTGAAAGATATTATTAACTTGTTTACGTGAGTAATTAATTAGCTGATGCGCTCAATGTTTTTTGATGAAATATTTTTTTTATGAAGATCAACAGTGGGGAATAGCTCTCAAATAGTTACTCATATAATTTTGTACGTTTTTTTTTAAGATTACTTACTTAGATACCTAACTAAGATTTCAGGTGGATCGTAGTTAAGTAAAATTTGACGCTCAGTAGTTATGGCTGTACACTGTTTCTATCATTCAGTCAGTAACAGAACAGTTTAATATACGTATATTGATAAAAATACCTAAGACGATCAATAAAATAAAATAAAAAACCAAAATCCAATAGAGTTTTGAAGATAAACCCGAAATGAGAATACATTCATATGTTTACATACAGGGTGACTAGTGACAAATTTTAGATACTGAAGAAGAGCACTCTGTACTCGATTCTGGTCATAATTATGCAATAAAAGTAGGTACTTATTTCATTTTTCAGTAGAATTGCCTATAAATAAATAAAGTTTTGCTACTATTTACTTTACTTACGCCCGAGTCAATCGCGGCTCGTGACCTGGCACGCGGGTCGCCGCCAACGCTAGTGTTACCATGCGTTGCGTAATCAATTCTTTAAATTTCGGTTAAGTTTACTTAGTAAATAATTAATATTTATTTATTTTTTATTATACAAAAAGTACTCTTTATGTTATCACGTCCAAGAATTTCAAAATCGACCCACCCTGTATATTAAACACAACATTCCATAATCTGCAAGGCTTTCGGAATCTTGCAAAACTCAAAATACTTTCTGCACGTTTTGTATTGATACTGAAAGCTGTGCTCGCAAACTGATACTAGTACAGGGGGCGTCGACATTGTATGGAGATGGTGCAGACTACATACTGGAGACAGAGTGAAAAAGACAGAAAACAATAAGAGGAAAAGAGCAAGAATGATACCAGTGTAGCCCATGAAAAAAAAATATTCAATCGATTGTTCGAATACATCGCAGTATTTTTTTGAGTTTACACTCATTCATATTTTTCTTCAAGAAATCTTCGCTTTTATTAGAAACAACATTAAACGAAAACTTTACATGACTTCTTCATAATTTTAAAATAATTTAACAAATATTTAAAGGGACCGTATTACATAATCGAATGAATTAGCGAATCGATGTTATTTGAATATAGCAACACAGACATAAAAAGAAATGTCAAAAATTAACGTCTACTTCACAATGTGAAAATATTTTTTCGCGATTGCGGTTTTGCGATATTTTTAAATTGTGTTTGTGTTTTAAGTTTTCTTGTGATTTAATCGACTTTTCTCCCCCTGATTGCTTGAAGAAACTCGCGTCAGTGTGAATTTGTATTTTTAAGAAAGAGTGTCAATTTATCCACACTTTTTGTTGTATTACTTTAAACAAAATAAAAGTATCAAAAACTTATTTATTGTTTTACTTATTGTTCATCAAGTTAACCTTATATTTAGCCAGTCGCAATTAAAATAAGCAAACCTTACAGAACTGATGGTATGGTATTTCACCTAACAAGTAAGTATTTGCTTATTTTTATTCAGACCAGAGCAAGTTGAAATCTCGAAGTCGTTTGAACTGTTTGAAATTCCCGCCATATTAGCTATGTGGACCGTTTTCAGATGGCGTCTAGTCTTAACTTTTAATATATGAAGTTGTACTTCTTCTCTTGAGTATATGTGTTCTATGGACTAGTATATCCGTTGATTGATATTTTTTGTCAATCTGACGCCTGTGACTTCAGTCACCCGTGACAATAAGTTAAATTATAAAATTCCAGCTGTTTCGCGCGGTTATACCTGCGCAATTTCGAATCCCGCGGGAATATGGAGATAAAAAGTAAAAATGAGCTATTACACACTCTACACTATCACTATGCCAAATTTCATCGATATCCATTGAGCCGTTCTGCCGTGATTGCTATCCATACATCCTAACTTTCACATTTATAATATTAATAAGATTTAGTAAAAGCGATAAAGTCCAGTTAAAAGACGAAGCTAATTAAGCTACATAAGAAAAAAACTTAATGCAGTATTACCAGAAATTGAACTACAGAGCAAAATATTCTTTATACCCGTGTTCTTAAAAATCCGGCTCGTGCTGTTGCAAAACCCTTCAACGTTTAGGTTTTAAAATTCTTGGATTTCACGTACGATTTTTCGACATCACCGTGCTTTATTGACAGGAATACGAATTGGTTCCACTGAAATAAAATTGCATTTGCTTGGCGAATTTCTGTTTCTGAACAGACAGTTATCAATCATAATAACAGTTAGCCCTTGGAGAAAAACTCACGATATTTTATTACAACATACCTATTCGTTTTTCATATAAAAGGAAAGTATATCAACAACTTCGCATTAATTCCCAAAAATTATACCTACACCTGCACCCTTTTTCTTATCTTCATTGTTCTTTTGTAAAAGTTTTGCAATATAGACAAAGTTTTCCTGCAGATTGGATACAGTCGATGTGGCAATCAAAAATGGTTCAGATAAATATAGAGAGATGATCTAATCTTGAACGTGTTCGTGTATTTTGGGTTTGTTGTTTCAGACTATGTCATGCTATACAAAAGATCTGTCAAAAACACTGCGCAATGCCAGACGGCGCAAATAATGAATGATTAATTTTATTCGTTAACGTCAAATATCGTAACGAATTACTATTGAGAAAACTGTCGTTTTTGTAAAGAATAATCTTTTTTTTTTGCTTTCCTAATTTTTTCCTTAGAAATAGATGTAATATGAGGCCGTTCGTTACATGTTAAACGTGGTCTTTTGTATTTTGTTTTTTAATTTTTGAGTACACACTCAATAAGAAAAATACCCAAAAAATTTAAATAACACTATAACGCGATGTAAGAGACACGTTTTTATTAAAATTGGTACTATAGTCAAGTAAGACAATATAATATGTAAAAGTTTTTTTTTTTAATTAACTTTAGAAACGGGATATTTACCATGTTTTTCATTTATTTTGAGTTCTCGATATTTCGGCACTGTTACAAGCGCCATGATCACGAGGGTACTGCAGAGTACGGTAGAGTACCGTCGTTATCATGGCGCTTGTAACAGTGCCGAAATATCGAGAACTCAAAACAAATGAAAAACATGGTAAATATCCCGTTTCTAAAGTTAATTTAAATGTTAATGACCATGCCAGTTTAAAAACGTATATGTAAAAGTTTAACCAATGTTTTACTCCAGTCGATCTGTAAGCAAAGAGAAAATATAAAGAAAAGCTGAATGTGTCGTTTTATAGAAACGAAAGCAAACTGAATATGTTTGCTTTCATTAATATATATTTATACAAAATTATTGGGATTTGACTACTTTTTCCTCCTTGTTATTTGTTGCCTGCTTGATTTTGATTAACTCGTTTACTTATTAGTAGACATTAGTTATTATTAGGAATTGCTTAAAAGAACTTATGGTATATTTTTTTAGTTTTTCAGTATTAAAGAAATCAATGCAAGTTTATTTCTATGCTGAATCCGATTTTGTCGAAACTGATGTCACATATACATAGTACACAAGCACTTCTATTTTGATAAATCTGCAAATGTTTTACGCATCTTACATCTGAGTTCCACTACTCGGAACTAGATGGCTAATTCAATCACCTGATTGGAGAATATTGGACATATCGCCTCCCGCACCCCTCATCCCGCACCCCGCCCGTCGCCTTCCCCTCTTTTCGGAGAGATAACGAGATAGGATACCTTTACTGTACATTTCTGTGGCTGTATCGGTATCTTTACTTGCTTTATAACCTTTTTACCCACGACGGAACGGAGACGGTATATGCGTTTGGGGTGAGAGGGTGTTTGTGCAAACCAATTTACCATTTATCTCCAGAACCACTGGTCCGATTTTAATGCGGTTTTCAGTAATCGCTTTGGATTTGCTTGGTGCATGTTCTTAGATAGGTGTAGCGGTAACAACTCACCAGGGGGCGCTGCAGTAAACATTTGTTTGTAAAAGCCAATGTTACCATTTATCTCCAGAACCACTGGTCCGATTTTAATGCGGTTTTCAGTAATCGCTTTGGATTTGATTGGTGCATGTTCTTAGATAGGTGTCGCGGTAACAACTCACCAGGGGGCGCTGCAGTAAACATTTATTTGTAAAAGCCAATGTTACCGTTTATCTGTAAAACCATTGGTCCGATTTAAATGCTGTTTTCAGTGATCGATTTGGATTTGATTAGCGCATGTTCTGAGATAGGTGTTACGGTAACAACTCACCAGGGGGCGCTGCAGTAAATATTTGTTTGCAAGCCATTGGTCCGATTTGAATGCCGTTTTCAATTATCGCTTTGGATTTGATTGGTATAATGTTCTTAAATAGGTTTAACGGTAACAACTCATCAGGGGGCGCTGCAGTAAACATTTGTTTGTAATAACAACCATTAATTCTGCAAAACCATTGGTCCGATTTAAATGTGGCTTTCAGTGATCGCTTTGGGTTTGATTGGTGCATGTTCTTAGATAGGTGTTACTGTAACAACTCGCCAGGGGGCGCTGCATGTTACCATTAATCTTTAAAACCGCTGGTCCGATTTTAATGCGGGTAACAACTCATCAGGGGGCGCTGCAGTAAACATAAAGCCATCACTGAAAACCGCATTAAAATCGGACCAGTGGTTTTGAAGAATGGTAACATTGGTTTGCACAAACCATTCTACGTAATATGATATCGAGTTACATTACAACAAAGCCCCAGCAAAGTTGAGCCACCAGCAAAGTTGAGTTGTAAATACTTATTATAATACTTCACTATGTATTTAAATAAACAACATGGGTTTTCCAGCGGTGGTGGGGACATTAGAGGGCTGATGAGGAACGAGATATTGTGTAATGTAATGTATGGTACCTATATTATGCTCTTTAAAAAGTTTGAAATAAAAAACAAAATAAAAATTTTGAAAAACCCACGACGCGACGTTTAAAAAGTAATTGAAAAAGAATAAAATAATTTAAAATTCCCCGACTGAAATGATTTATGTGACGAGAGATAATTAACGTGAAAACTTTTTTAAAAGTTCACTTAACCTCACACAAAGTCGGTCATATTATGAACAACATACTATTCGTTTTCATAGCACTTCCCTACGCTTACCTATTCGGTTCTCGAAGATGTAGATGTCGCAATAACATAGGTATTCAACTCCCTATGAACTTTATAAGAAGAGCAAGAAAATCCGTCTGGGGCTGCCATTGAATGAATTCGTTTTGTAGTTTTATATTGAAATTTAAAACATTGATGGCAGCCCTCGACGGATTTTCTTGCTCTTCTTATAAAGTTCATAGGGAGTTGAATACCTATGTTATTGCGACATCTACATCTTCGAGAACCGAATAGGTAAGCGTAGGGAAGTGCTATGAAAACGAATAGTATGTTGTTCATAATATGACCGACTTTGTGTGAGGTTAAGTGAACTTTTAAAAAAGTTTTCACGTTAATTATCTCTCGTCACATAAATCATTTCAGTCGGGGAATTTTAAATTATTTTATTCTTTTTCAATTACTTTTTAAACGTCGCGTCGTGGGTTTTTCAAAATTTTTATTTTGTTTTTTTTAGGCCAAAGAAAGATATGCAATGCATCCCTATAAAAGTTTTCAACTTATAAATTAAGGATGATATTTTATCAATATAATATATAAAACAGTTCCGTTACTAACTGAATGACTGACAGACAACGTACAGTCATAACTACTGGGCGTAGGAGCTGAAATTTGGAACAATAATTCCTTAAGGGGTTTAAGGAAGCACTAAGGAAGGAATTCCCGAAATTCGTATGGGAACGGGAAATATAGGACTTTTTAGTTTGTATGAAAGATTTAGTATAAAGGTTTTTCAATGGGTGTCTGGTTGTATTATGGAATGAATTCCCCAAATTCCCACGGAAACGGGAAACATAGAACTTTTTAGTTCGTATGAATTCTTTGAGTGCTCGATTTGAAACTTGGTACAGTCAGCATCAAAAGTTGATGAATACATTTAAATTTTCGCTTTTTACCATATTGTGCCTAAAAAACTACTAATATTGACTAACTTCTATGTAGTAATAAAATATAGAAGTTAGCATAATTAATTTCCAAAAATTCTTTATATCGTAGCTATTTACATATACTTGAAATACATTAAACTATTTACAATTTGAACTGAATCTATCACCACTTCGGAATGTCGATCTGTTAAGAAGAAGTGGCAAGAAACTAAACAGCAATCATTTTTAATACACAATAACAGTTTACGGCCAAGGAATCCCACATTCTTGCATCCATATATCTTATAGTACTGAGTCCTTTTCACACAACACTTGTTTTACCGTATCCGTAAATCTTTCGTAAGGTGAATAGTATTTTTGGAATGTAAAGGCGTACACATTGACTCATGAACGAGTTCGTGATTTTGTGGAGTCTACTATTATTATAGCCGCCTATTTTATACTTTAGGCAAAGAGGTAATAGATAGAAACGTAGAAACAGTGATAAAGAAAGAAGTAGACGTAGCGATAGAGGTGAGAGATTACAGAGAGAATGTGGGTGGAGATGAAGATAGACGTGGGTACGGTTAGTAAGTCAAAGTCAAAAAGTAACATAGTCATAGGCCGTTCACGAGTATACCGCAAGCACGAGCCATCACCTTCCTCATCCATATTTAGGGAAGAGGATGACCCAACACCCGACGCTCTGTTATAGAGACAAAATTGAAATGGAAGATGGAGATGGATATCGAGAACTTATAAAACAACCAAGGACCATGGAATTTTATCGTCCATATATTCAGATATTTTATAATAGTCTTTATTTCACATTATTAGTCGTTATTTAGGCACAATATGGCGAAAATCGACTTTGAAAATTGTAATTTATCAACTTTTCATGCTGACCGTACCTATAAAGGTTCTTTCAGTATTTGCTGGGTTGTATTATGGAAAGAGTTTCGGAAATTCCCAAATGAAGGGTAGTTTAGCGCGTACGAAGTTGCGGGAAAAAGCTCGTTTCATATATTTATAAAGTGTTATTCCAGCTTTTTTGAATCGGTTGGTTAGTTTAAGCAACCGAAGTGTATGAAGTTTTACGATAAACTTCTTGCAGTAAAAATGTTCGTACTCACTCTTTTGTCTTACTTATCGTTTGAGTTTTCAGCATTGGCATAAGTCCATTTTTAGTTTTTAACAGTTCCTAAACACGCGTTTTGACTTAATTTTACGATAAGGGATGGGATAAGGAAGGTTGAAGATGACAGTCCATGGGTGAAAGATAATGTACCTCATTATGCGAGACAACTATTGATATTTTTTGCTTCAATATATGAATCTATGTTTTTATACTCTGCATAGTAGAGCCATATTAAAATCCTTACACTGCACTTCCTACTGTTAAACTAATCGGCCGTAGAGAACCTTAATTTTTACTGTTTAAGAACTTTGGAATGCGTATTGTATACTAAGGATATACGTCTGTTTATTAAACCTGTTTATTATTATTTTTTATTATACTTAATCACTATTTATAATTGTTTTTATAATGTTCTTTCACTTTTTTTTCGTTTTATAATTATATTTTTTTTTGTGTTTAATTAAATCACTTCTAAGCTGATTGTATTTTCTTTAATATGTTTAGTTTTTTTTTACTTTGTATTGTTAGAGGATCAATTATTTCAGCTTTACTTAAGGGCCTAGTAATAGAATAATGCTATACAATCCTATCATTAATATGCTCGCCAGAAATTATACCTAATGTTTTGTGTAGCGTATAGTTTATTTGCCTTAATTAAATTATTAAATAACTGAACCAATAAAATACCTTTTATTTGTAAAATAATGTAAAAACAAAAATATATTTAGGTGCAGAAAAATAATATCTTAATTCAGTTAATTTGTCGTTCCATTGATCCGTCGCCCCCTTACAATGAGTCAACTCGTTAAAGAAGAGCGTTCGGAAATAACATAATTTTTGATGTCGAACCAGATTTGAATGATATCAAGGGGTCGACTCAAGAGGAGCGATTTCAAAATAGAGACTTGGGTGAGAACAAGAATAGTTCTGGTATTACAAACACATACATAACTTCTCACCTGTATCCCTTATGTGGTAGGCAGAACACCAGAGGTTATAAGACCATGTGATGTCATGTTTTTTTTTTGTTTGTTTTTCCGCCAAGGAAAGTCTTTGGCATCCACTAAAGAAAGCTCTAGCAGGAGCTTCCCTTTCGTCCGTAACAGGATTATGACCCGCCTTGGTATAGGCCACTGATCGACAGCCAATCGGTAGATAGATGCTGCGCAGCGAGGACACCCTGGTCCCCATGAGTGAGCTGAAAGCTAAAATGACGAGGCTGAGACGAAGAGAATATCTAGAGTGACGAGACTCACTTATAGGTATAAATAGCAAAAGTTTTCTTTGAAACTTAATTTGGGCTAGATACTGCGCTGTGATTCTTAGAAATACTTCTTAATTTAAAAAATACGGTGTAAATTTATTTACAGCACAAATTTAATTATTTTGAATTTCGGAAACGCTATCGGGTGGCGAGTAAAAAGTTTAAGAAACATAAATATTAAGTGATTCTTATTTACCTTCTGTGTAAATTTCACTGGGGTCACCCAGACAAACGCCTTCTCATTTTACTAAAGATCACGGTTTCCGAGAGAAGTAATAGAAAAAATGAAACGGATTTAATTTTTAATGAGGGAAGGGAATTTTTTTAACGTTTGAAGTTATTTAGGGCAGGTACCTACATGAAAAAAAATGGTCTTAAATAAAACATTATTTAACCGAGTTTTAAATTGACATTTCGGTGTCTTTATAATGTCCGTGGAATTATGCGACATTACAACATTAATTTGGTCTTAAAAATGATAATATTATTAAATGGTAATGTGTATGTGGCATAACATAGCTTCACGCCAATAGTGGAGACTACGGAACGCCAACTGCTAGGATCCAGACTCTTTCGCTTTCTCCACGTTCATTGGTCTTTTGACATATTATGCTCGCCGGTTACGTACTTTAAACTAGGCCCTTTTTAAGCCAATTAGGTCGTAAATTATGTACCTATGTGGCAATAAATAAATAAATTAAAAACATCTCTACCCGCGTCAAAACTTAAGCTTACTGGGCAACTGGGGAAGTAAGAATATCATTAAAAGGGATGGGTATAAGGGGCAGAAATAAAATATGTGGTCGACCGTTGCAGGCTCCAGTCTGCAACCGCATAATGCAAATGGCGGGTAGACAATTGAATCTTACTTCATTTAATATTGTCATGTTTAATCCTGCTATTTTTTAGACGTTTTTGTGCAAATAATTTAAAATATGTTTTTTATGGTGAGTAAAGTTATTTAAATTAAAATATGAATTTGATTAAAATATTTTGGATGTTTTTGAAAAGTTAAATCGCAAAAATAATAATACGATTTAAAATCATAGTTTTTGTTATAAAATATATTTTTTAGCTTTGTTTATACGATTACAGGCATAGCTATAGTATTGCAAATACATTTTTAAACCAGGGTCTACAGAAAGTACCTATAATACTTTTTTCGCTCTACAAAAGTTTCGTATTTTATATTGAAGGGGACTCTCAAGGGTTTTATGAGTAGAAGAACCATTTGACACGCAGCCAAGAAACGTTAAATTCAACCTTCTCACAGTATTATGACATTTATAAATGTACCTACTATATTACCAATACAGGGTTGTTTTTTAATCAACTGTCAAATTTAAATGTTATGTTCATTAATACAATTGTATCGTACCTGCATATTTATTTTTGTATCGCTTAGTAGAACAAATAAAGAGATGGCACCACAAAGTTTTTTACAAATAGTCACTGTTGTTGAACACACTGCGACGCGGCATTCGACGTAGTACCTCAAAATGTTTCGTAGTAGCGCGTAGTCGTCTTTACTCTAAATGGTTTTCATTCATAATTTAGAGTGACCATGCTTCGCTAAATATGTTAGCGATTATATTAATATCCTTGTAAAAAAATACATACCTTTTCAATGCAAAGATCGTTTATATACATGATTCTTATTGTGTAAAAAAAATTGGCCGGTGAGTAAAAACAACCCTTTATATGACTTCTGATATACATATAACCAAAAGTTGCTTCAAAAAGTTTTTGGTTTTCCATGACCAATATATCTGGCTTGACAGCGAATCTTGACAGTCTAGATAAGCGTGACGTTTTAAGCGATCAATTCGTGTGACACTGTTTAGGGGTACGATCGTTTTACGGGTTTTTCCTATTTAAGCACATTAACAAAGTGAGCGACTATCCGTCGTATTTACAAGGCGTACAGACAAATATAAATCCAGATATTTGAGATAAAATTTTATGACGAGTCAGTTACGTCTTCCATGACATGTGTCATCGACCTTTTCAACCGACTTCCAAAAATGGAGGAGGTTCTCAATTCGTCAGTATATTTTTTTTGTGTCTTTGTAACACGATATTTCGGACAATTATGAATCGATTTTGCGAATTCTTATTTCATATGATAGAAAATACTTCATAGTTGGTCTCATATAAATTTCATCGAAATCGGTTGAGTACTTCATTGAAAATTTCAATTTTTTTAAAGAATACGTATGATTTCGGAGAATGTTTACGTTGATGCCATTATAACTCAGCCAAAATTTTGTCTTGAAGACGGTTTTTTTAATGCTCTGCATTCGTTGATTATTATTATTAATCATCAGGTGAAATAAGGGTAATAGGCGGGTTTAGTCACTTAAAAAAATATAGCATTACTTTAAAAGAGCCTATTATAATTTATAAAACAGTAATAAAATTATGATTACTGTCTTATTCATAACGCATTGTATGGTTTCTAAAAAGATACGGCACGTCAAAGCGAAAGCACTACTACAAGGTACCCCGGATAAGACCCCACTTTTGAAGGAATTAGTTCAGATGTTTATCCTTAAGTTGAGTTGGTTGGATATGACAAAGATAATTACAAAAGTGTAACTTTGAAAACAAAACGAGCATAAATAAACAGAAAAGTTCTAATCTCTAGAATAGATTCATTTTGTAATAGTTTGGCCTTAAAAAGGCAGAATGCTAAATTTAAAAAAAATACATAAATGGTAAGAAAGATAAAAAAAATATACATATTTTGTAGTCATCGAGAATTTTAGGTAAAGTAGTATTAGGTGCGCAACATTAATTTCAAATACTGTAATCCGGTAATCATCCTCATAAGTCCAGGGTTTCTGGTAACTTCGCAGCGCAGCGGCTAAATTATGACAAATCAGATACTCATTTTGTGTCAGCATTGTACATACAGATTTTGTAACAAGCTTTACAGTCTTTAAGTCAGGGCTTTACCGAAAATCGCTTAAGGAAGTTTGCACCTGTACTGGTAGGTACTTTAAAAGTATCACAATGTTAGAACGTGAAATCGAAGTTAAAATTTTGTTCAGGGCTTAAATTATCCATTAGTTATCGCTAGAGGGAGTATGTAAATTAAGTCCACGGTTGAGATACGAAAATATCTGCTTTCAGTTTCAATTTAGCCCCAAATGCCTCAATATGATGTTTCAAATTCAAAATCTATTCTGCTCTTGAATCTCCTGGACTAGTAACAATCATATCAAAAACTATCATAGGCCTTCTACATATATTAAAGAACACTGAAAGACTGTCTCGTATAGTTTTAGTATGCAGCCTTTAGTTTCCAGAAATAAAAAACTTCTTTTTCGATTGATCGAATCTATCATACGGGTTAGAAATAAAATCACAAAGATACTCTGCGCTAAATCGGATTTGTAAGTACGTCAGAAATATATAAAATTTTGTATGATCGTATTCAAATAACGCTCTTATTATATTTCCGAAGCATATTAAATAAGCCGCATATACACGAACTTATATGCGGCATTTAAATTTCGAAAACACGTTCTTAAGGATCCTTTTCTAAGGCGCTGCTTAGCATAAGATTTTGAATAAAAGGTCTCGTCATAATAGGTTTCATAGCCCTTATGATGTAATATCTTATTTTATCGGGATATAATATATTCAAGCGCATAAATCTCAAACCTATGGAACCATCAAGATAAGAAACGCGTAATTTCAGATCAATCAGCTCATCCATTTTAGCGTAAAAGAGTAAAACATTTTCCCAGTGGCCATTCCCATATGAGAATTGCTAAAATGCTTTTGTTAAAACTTAACTAACTTCCTTTCTAAATTGTTCGACGATGCCCGATCAATCAACGTCTGCAGTTATTTTTGAGTTTACACTTACATAGTAAACTATGGCTTAGCTTATAATGCACTATGCAGGTTATTTATATTTGCAAGTATTTTTATGAGCTATACTGCATAGCTCTAAAAGTGCAGATCTGAAAATAGCAAATGGCCTTTAAACGAGTACCTATCTGTGAATCCGTGAATCCCTTAATGACTCATTCGTTGCCATTTCTCGTTGAAAGAAATAAAATATTCATTGACTCAATAAATTTTAGGACGTGGCTAATAAAACACGTAATTCTTTTTCCGATCTGAGAGCGTCGTTCAAAGAAGGTTTCGATATAAAAATAAAATCGGTTTAACCATATCATAAAAGCTAAGGCGTAGTAAGGATGGTGTTGAGTTAGGAGATACGTATCAAGATTTTCTTTCAATGTATTGAATTAAGGCCTACCTTAAATTAATTTGTAGGGGTGTCACCGATACGTTGTGAAATTTGAAATAACATAAGTAAATTATTCTTTTTGCATACGTGCTGGAAGTCATCTTTCAAAAGCCTTTTAAGGTGTCTGATCTTCAATCAGTGTGTCTGAGGTCAAACCGTTTGCATATATTATTCTAAAATAAACTTACCAAGGTACTTAAAAACGTATCTCTACGTTTGTTAGTTTCTAGATGTTTCTACGTTTATGGTGATTCGATTATAAAAGTCATTCTCAATAGAAATGAAAACTTAAGACGAAGAATACAAAGTAAAATACATTTATTGTCTTTTAAAATAAAATACATTAAATCAAACATTGTTCAAGTCCAGAAAATGTAGCCTCGTCGCCCCAAGCGTTGTCATTCGAAGAACCTATTTAATTAGTCTCAATTTTTATAAAAAATATATCTTGCTGTTGCTGATCCCTGGAAAAGCTCTGGCAACTAAATCTAACAATAAGCCATCTTTTTTATAGAGGTCAAATGGGTGTCCATTACTTTTATTTGCAGTAACTACGGTATGAAAAATATGTTGGAAATTTTATACCTTTTTGGTATTAAATACTAGCTAAAACTAAAACTAAAAATAGCCCAGTGGGTCGACATAGCCATTCTGAGGCCGATTTTCACATACGAATGTGCTGAATGGCACAGAAAGGCTCACCAAACGTCTGTTATTAAAATATTGGTAGCTTGCCAAAGCTAGACTGCCGCATGATCGCCATAGACATGCTGCAGATTTCCCTAGGAGTTCTGGATCAGTTTTGCACCTGTAGGTTGAAAGGAGGCGGCTAACATCCTATGCAGGGTAAAGTCACTGAAGTGTAATAATTAAGGCTGTATAGGCACTTTAGGAAGATTTTTTTTTTTTTTTTGTTTTTCCGCCACAGAAAATTTTGGGCACCCCCTAAAACAAGCTTTAACCAGTAAAGCAAGCTTTAGCGGGAGGAGGATGAATCCTATTACGGACGAATGGGCATTCTATAAGCTGTTAACCCCAGTGGCTAACGGCAAATAGAATGCCCAGACAGTGTGGAGACTCACTCAGTGAAGCCGAGCATACCCACTAAACATCCCCCTTTACTGACTCACCTTGATTGAGGCCATTAGTCTTCATCGGAGCGACAGCCAATTGGAGAGAGAGGCTGCGCAGTGAGCGGCATCCAGACGGCTGCCACCAAAAGGAACTGAAAGTGAGAAAAAAACAAAGCTAAGATTAGCAGAAATGACAAAGCTGAAACTAAGATATTATCTAGAGTGATCAGACTCACTCTGAGATAGGAATGCTGGAAAGAAGGACTACGTTTAGAAACGTTGAGCTTGCTGGAGTTTCCTGATAAGGGGAGCGAACTTGGTTAGGACCGGAAGAGCACCGTTGAAACCCTCTGGGCTGGCGTCGAGAGCGGCGCCGAAAGCCAGGATCTCGTCGATGGGAGCGAGCCGGATCCAGAACGCCATGCGGTCTTGAGAACCATTTGCATTCTGGCACTGGGAAGCCGATTTGGCGGCCGGTTGCGATTGACTCGCGACCCGGCTGCGCTGACCTGGAACGATAGAAGTAAAGGCCTTAGGGGCCTTTGAACTGACTGGAGGGGCGTCCGAGCTAGGCTGCGGTCGCTCTCTCCAGTTCTCGATGGGCTTCACGGTAGCCCTGGCAGCACGCGGTGCCTTGGGGCAGCCGCGAAAGTTTGCTGTGTGGCCTGACTGGCCGCACAAGACGCAGGACGGAGCGGTGGGCGATTTGGGAGTGCGAGAGCACTCCTTAGTCCCATGCGGTTCTAGGCACTTGACGCACCTAGGGGAAGCATGACAATTTGCCGCCGCATGACCATACAATTGGCAGCGGTGGCACTGACCTGGAAAACCACGCTTGTGTGGTACCTCGACGCGGATGTTGGAGAGACCGCACACGGTGAGCTTGCCTCTGAAAATGGACTGCCCTTGCGGGCTCCTCGCTAGGATTACTAGCGCTAGTGGGAACTGCTTGCCTCGGCGGCTGTGCATTTTGTGCACAGATTCGACGGGGAAGCCTTGAGAAGACAAGTCCTCTTGGATTTGCTCGTTCGAGAGCTCGAACGGCACGTTCCTGAGGACGGCACGAATCTTACGCTCCTCAGGGAGGGCGTAAGTGTGGTACTCGAGCTTTTGATCAGCAAGAAGCCGAGTGAGATTCCTGAAATCGGGAATGGAATTGACAACGACCTTAATAGAGTCACCCACGTTGGATGCCTTACTATACTGGATCTTGGGATTGTGTCTACCGCAGAGAGCTGAGACCTCGGTCCAGCGGCTCTTGTCCCGTAGAAAGACGGGGGGCGGAGACTTGACTTTCGGCGGAGCCGAATCTGATTGCGACGCAGGCTGTGACGCCGGGATCGCTGAAACAAAAGGCGCAGGAGCAGACGCCGGTGCGACATTTTGCGGAGCAGGAACAGCGGCTGAAGCAGCTGAAACTGATGGAGATAAGTTCGAAGAAGCGTCTTGCTTCTTCTTCTTCTTAGACTTGGACTTTGTGCGAACCTCGGTGAACGGAGCAGGAGATTCTGGAACTAAAGGAGCGGAGTCGGAATCACTACCCGGCGGGGTAATTTTCCGTTTGCATGCGGTGGAGTCTACCGACATGCGATCTGAAGGAGGCTCGACGCATTCAGGTGGATCTGGAGACGCCGGAGAGTCGGTTTGGAACCCCTGAGAAACGGAGGTGACTTGAGGACGAGCGGACAATTGCTTTTGCAAGGACTTGTATTTAGCGGAAAGGGCATTTCTGTCCTTTTTCAACTCTTTGAATTCTCCAACCAATTTATTGAACAATTCGATCCTGTCACTGTGTTCATTTTCTTCGGTTTCTAACTCCTCCTTAACTTGTTTAAGCTCAAGATAGGCTTTATCCGAATATTCCTGAAAGTATTGTTTATCATGAAAGATCTGATCGCAATGATCGCATTCAAGCCCGGTACACCCAAGGTGACGAGGCATAATGCTGGGCTGAAAGAAAGTCTAACGAAAACAAACTGCGCTGAAAAAGAAAACGACCTAGTCCGGACCTATTGCCGGTGAACGGCGGACGATCAGGCTTCGTTGGCACGGTTACGTATCCACCTGACCAGCGATGCTTCGGCCGGCAGCAGTCGGGTCCGCCCTGAAAAGGGCAGATGAATTAGCCCCGACACCACACAGCCTCCACAAGAGAAAACTTTCCGAAAGAGCTTAACTTGGCACCTGACCCGCACGAGTGCGGGGGAGGGAACAAGGGCAGCGCAATACGAACACTCGGGAGCGGCCGCAGACACGACCGTTCGGGAGCGAACGCAAACGGGAAGTGTTTTAGGAAGATGTATATAGTTTACTTTTCAACCGAAACTTAGTTACAACGAAGGCACTCGGTGCCGGAAATCACTTTTGAAGGCAAACTTTATTTTTACAATAGGACCGCTAGTCTTTTAAATTGCATCCATTAATTGTTTTGCCTATTAGGTTGTAATTCTAATTTTGTACTGTAATAGGAATCTCTGCTAAAATGTAAGACAATGTAGATATTAAATTTGCGTATTAATACTTATGCATTTTATGGATGAAAGTGATTGAAGCGCTCATTTGCTTCTAAAATTTTGCAGCGTTAAAAGCATCTCCGGCACCAATTTAAGATGAATGCTGAACGTTTGTTTGTTATTGGTGTTGCGTTCAAATTTCTTGCATCGCTGAGTCAAATACATTCGCAATGAACATGAACACTATATTGCAGGCGATGAAATATATGACTTGAAAATTGAAATATGTCTATGCACTTTGCTTCGTATATAGGATTACCATTAATTTAACATCGATACCATTTTACAAACTTGAATGAACTTATGAGGTGATCGGAAAATACTATTTTATTATTATTTGTAATAGACAAATAAATATTAAAAGTATATTTTACAGATGTAGTGACTAAGATTGAAAGGGGTATGCTACGGTGCTATGGACATTTGGAAAGGATGAGTGATAGTAGATTTACGAAAGTGGTGTACCTACAGAGAAGGAATGGATGGTGCTGTCGGAAGGGGCCGCCCTAGGCGAAAGTATGTCGATCGAATTGGCGACGTTTTAAAAAAAGGCCTAGTTAAAAGTAACCGTAACCGGCGATCATGGCACGAAAAGATTAATGAACGTAGGGAAGCGTTGCAATTGGTGTTCGCTTGTCTCTGCCTACCCCAAAGGGAAACAGACGTGAGGTTATGTATGTATGTATATATTTTAAACGAAAGTTACAAGGAACGATAAAAAATGAATGTAGTGGCTTTGATAGAATAACCTTTTAGTTTTAGATAAGTACTATTCAAAGTACTAGCTGTCTAAAGTTTCTAATCTGTACGCTATCCCTTTGCTAAATTTCATCCAAATCCGTCGAGCCGTTTAGTCTGCTGTGATTGAGGAACAAAGATCCATACAAATTTTTACATTTATAATATTAGTACGATAGTATGATTATTAAACATGCATGATCATTTAAAAAAAATTGTAGAGCCTGCTTCAGTGACTACAGCCTAATCTTCAAATTGATAGCTTTTTATTATTACTACCTACACTTACTTTACAAAAATGAAAGAGCTACTTGAAGCAATTTTTGGATTTTCACGTCAATCGAATTACATTAATCCTGACGGCTAACTTGTGAGTGAGGGTGAATTTTTAAATAACAATATCTAATATATCTATGCCATCAATTAAAATCGAATCGCTTTAAACATAGAGTCTGTAATTTTCTAAGATGGCTGGAGTCAATAGTTTGTTGTCAATAGTTTTAAGTTATCATAGATTACTGCGTTTCTTTAATTACTGCTATCAGTGAGCGTCCAAAAGATTATTGAAATTCATCGTATGATTGGTGCACTATGTAACCCTAATTAATCGTCCAGTCTTAATTAACTTGCGCTTTGCAGAAAATTACAATCATGACTACAAAATATACATAATATGTGCTGTGTATTTTGAGCAGTTTGCATTCAGAATTTTGTTGAATTATCTCGTAGTCTTTAATTAAACAAGAATATTCCATTTGGATCATGCCGAGGCTGACAGCTATTTTAAAACTTTAATTTGTTGAAGTAGACAAAATCAATATTCTTAATATAAGACGACTCTGGTACTAGTTAAAAAAATAATACTAGTATAGAACATATTCTACCTATATAGACTTTTGCTCTTTGTGTCGAACTATCAGGGTTTGGCGTAGATGATTTAGGTACTAGTGCAGTGCAACGGCGCATTATTTTCATATGGAGATTAACGGATTTGGTTCCAATTGAAGACTTATGAAATATATCAAAATTATTTTTGATCCTTAGGCCCTCGAGAGCCAAGACTTAATGCCCGACATATTGGTCTTTAGCTGAGGTTAGATTTACTATAAGGTACATTCACTAAATATACAATATATACTAAATATATTGTATAATATACAATATAGGTACATTCACTTAATAAAATTTAAAAAACAGAACGCGTGTTCGTTATAAATTTGTTCGTAAGCAAACTTTTTTTATTTCAGTGGGAAGATTTTCAACTTTATTTCCAGAAAGACAAACGAAATCTGTAATGAGAACAGGTCCCAGAATCTGTTGTTATTTCTAGCACGTCGAAGTTTTTTCTTAAGTGCTACTTTGCACAACTTAAGAGAGAGATTTTGCTTACAAAGAAAAACTCATTTAAGACATGCTTGAAGTAAAGTCGGAAATTTAGTTACTTGATATGTGCAATACTCGAGTGGTTAAACAAATACGTTTATAGCAATTTTATTGTTATGCCGTGATCGTGCCAGCATACGAAAGTCTGCTGAATTTCTACTCGTACATGAGTCTTCACATTGTTAATGCTATTTAAAACACATTGATCTGGGGACCCTGTGTAACTTCTATTTTTGAGCTCTATTTAATATATTTTAGGTATTTTTAAGCGATTGTATGTAGAAGTAGACTTATTGAAAGGAGTAGCCCAAGTTTGCTGTTCTCACAGTTAGCCTTGAAAATCGATATATTTGAAAAGGGTATAAATATTTGATCGGTATTAAAATATTATACACTAGATTAATGAGGAATTTATAGATAAACAGATGTAAGTAGTTAATTTATTAGTGTTAGTTATGGGTGGCGGATAAATAAATACACACTAGTCAATAATTGTGTACGGCATAGCAAAGGTTAAAATTCAAGAGCTGTATTCGAGTTGTCTGCAAACAAATAAAAATATATTAACTAGCGGCTGTAAGAAACATCTGAAAGTTTTCATTAGAAAACCCACTAGCCGACACGTTTTCGTTACAATATCATCTACCTACATGTTTTCTAAATTAAAAGTCTGTAAAATACCCAAGTCTTTGTCTTCAGAATTAACAATCAGTGGCAAGTTCTTTTTTTTTTGAGAAAATTGAAGTTTACCTACCTGATTTTGACCCCACTCGCTGAGCTTCTTTTTTGTTTCTATTACTTTTTCCCTTATACTTATTATATTTTTTATAGTTAATATTTCATAGTTATTTAAGAGAGATTTTATTTCATAGAATTTATTTTATATTTTTGTTTTAATTTATTAAAAAGCAGCCAACAACCTACTGACACCGATGCGTCGGTATGCGGAATTGACGGCCACCGTGGCAAAGTTCATTAAAAATAAATAATATACATAAATGTTTATTTTATTAATGTTTTCTTTATGGCTATAGGTCGATTTATTCCAAAAACTAATGAGAACCAAAGACGTTTTATAAGTTACGTAGTAAGTGTGTTTACGATAAAACAACCAAAACTTTGTCAAAAGTATAATAACAAAATACAAGCAACAAGCAACTCCATTATTACGAAATTAAATTTTCATAAGACTTTATTTGATCAATAAATTGTTCATAACGGCAGAACAATTTAAAGCAAAATGTTGAGTAGGTACTTACAACGAAGAAGTTGCAGATAGGCCCCCTTAGGAAGTTTCCCTTTCACGTGTGCTTTTATAGTCTTGAAAGCTAAAAGGCCAATTTCAAGGAACAGATTCTGAAGAAGCGTTCTTATATCATAACATAAGTTAATAACTGTGTGAAATAATAATAATTACTTACTTAACTTAGAAAAAACAGTCAATAAACTATGGACACCAACATGATGGTTGGCTCAAGTCAAGTTACCGCAAGCGAAACTAGGTACTTATTCGTGTGGTTTAAGCCTAGGAGTGGTGGTTAAGCATACATTAACGCTTTAGGTAGGTACCTACGTTATTTTGACAAACTAACAAAAATCGTAATTTTAGCAAATACGCGTACCACAGAAGAAGGCGAGTAAATACTAGGAACTAGTAAATACGCGTACCATAGAAGAAGGCGAGATTTTGATGTGAGCGTTAAACTACGTCGCGAGTAACATCTTCCTAACTAATGCTCGTATTACAGAACGAGACTTAATACTCGTTTCACCGGCTGATTCTTGACTTGAGCTTTAGTCTTATTAGAAAACAATTATCAAAACCAGATTACCTGAAACTAGTTTCAAATATCTGACTCAGTTGATACTGGGTTTTCTTTGAAAAAAAATTGTTTCCCATTACATTTAATAACAAAAACTAATGGTCTGTTACGTTATACGCAACGTTTAGATAATAATGTCTTATAAATTACGTTAAATTCTATATGATATATGACAAAATTGCCAATGTTTTGAATTATTTATCTGTTTTTCGATAGAAGCAGTACCGTTAAATTATAATTGTCGCTTCTTTTTACTATGAAAATATATTTATATTTATCACTCAAAAATAATATGAAACGTAAAAGCTAAATGTAATGTTGCCAACTACTAAGTAAAGTCACTTAAAATTATAAATTCCAATATAGTTTTTATTTACGAAAAGCAAGTTCAAACTTGTTTTAAAAAGTTCAAAGTTGTTATAAAAATATTATCGTAATGGTCAATATCACTGAAAGGATCTATTGTAGTTAATACAGATCACTATTAAAGAAGGCACGAATCGCGTACCTATCTAGTTTTCTCTAAGCCACAGTTCACAACATCAAAAACTTATTTTGAAGTACGCTCAAGTATGGTAGACAGCACACTCAAGTGAATACAGTTGTGAAACTAGTTTCAATCATTGGCATATGCATAAGTAAAGTTCTATAATAAGCGTGAACACAGTTCAAATCATTTAGTACTCAAGTGATATCTGGTCATTGAATCTAGTATTAGGCAACGTTTTGTAATAAAGAAAGTCTTTGATACTACTTTCAAAACTAGTATCAATACATGAGTACTGTTCTGTAATACGACCATTAAAGCGTTACTCAGCCAGCCATCTACATTATCAATGAGTTCGTTGGTGGCAGCGTCAGTTACGGTGCAAATCTTTGTCACAGTAGCTAAAGGAACTAGTGAAGTTACATGCAAGTAGCTGTTCCTTTAGCTACTGTCGCTGTCGCCTGTCGCTGCCGTTTGCCACCACCGGTGTGAAACCTAGGTCTTAATTATATTATCTTTTATACTAAGGTAATTTTAAGGGTCGATACTTCTCGTGAATTTTTTGTAACTAAGCTAAAACATAACTATGCTTTTTTCATGACTTGATTAAAATTTGATTTGAATTATCCCCGCCTGATAATAAATAGCTTATGAGCTCTTAAAAAATATAGCTGCGTAACAGTATTGTAGTGGTGCTGATAAATATTTTTTTTGAAGAGCTGATTCTCTTCTTTATCAGTGTGCTCTACCGTTAACCTCATTAAAAGAAACAACAATATCATAGTATTGAGAAGATATCCAGACCAATTTACGAGCGGGCCAAACCACACTAAACCTGGAAACCACTTATTTTCCTAAACACTACATTATTATACGATAAATATCTTTAAATAGACCCATGTTACCTTGCATTCATGTTTGACCCAGTCCCTTTCTTCCCAGAACTACGCGGGTTTAGGATCTTTGAAAAGGGTCGACAACTTTCGACCTTTGTAAATGTGAACCAATAAATACGAACGGTTGTTACAACACTTTTTTAACATTGTTAGATTGCGTTCATGAATAAAATAAATCTTAAACGGTCTACTGGCTGAGATGTGAGTAGCCGCTGCGATTTCCGCTACAATATAAAGCTTTGATCCCTTGTATTCAGTATTTTTCGAATACATTATTTTTTATACAACGTGTAACAAAATGGGGAGTTAAAACTTGAGGGTTAGCTTTTATACTATACATAGAATATACAGTAAAATAATAAACATGATCAGTGCTGATATAGACTTTCATACAAATTTATACAACAAAATATTTTGACAACCCTAGTCAAACTAATAAGCTAAAACAAGACTTGCGCCTTATGACCTTTCCCGCACCGACTGAACTTTGTAGTATCTGTCTTATTTATCCATTACTTTATTTTTACGCCATCTGTTATCGAATAGATTTCATCAAAAGCTAACAGCTGTTTTCAGGGTTGACACTTCAGACATTTTGTTCTAAACTTTCAATAACAAATTTATGTTACTGATACTTATATACTACATACAATCCCTTCAAGTATTATCTCTTTATTATGTTACACGTTGTATATCTGACAAATTGCAATATTACCTTTATACCTTATGTTTGTTACAAAAACTACCTAGGAAAACTCCCAGCCATATGGCAGATACTCGTAGATATCCGCGGTTCTTTCTTTACTCACATTTGTCAAGCATAAAACCCCGCGTATCAGCTACGAATAGCTTTAGTAAATTGTGGTGACGACGTAGAGCTTTTATGGGTCTTTTTATTGACGAGTAAATCTGCGTTCGACCCTCATGTGTGACGACGAGCTTTAAGATAAAGCATACGAATTTAGGAGAAAACTGTGTCTTTAGAATTTTTATTATGGTATTATTATTACATAAAATTTATTGTTATATATGATATTATATGAGCAGGCTATCGGCTCAATACTGAGGCCTAAAAGATCTATTGTGTCAGTCCATTTCTATATACTTGTGTACACTATGTATGAGTCCAGGAATTTTATGATTTTCCTGAGCGCGGTACTTTTAAATGATTTTTCTATTCGATCCATTTCAAATATATCCATGTGAGTGGAGCTCTATGAACAAATATATACAGAAATTTGAAGAGACTTAACGTGGGAAGCTGGGATTATTCGACATTTAAAATATCCTTATCCAGAAGTGGTTGTGATATTTTTAAAGACAAGAATTTAAAAAAATAACGTCTAAGCACTGACGTTCTTCTTTCTCAGTAGTTTAATAAGTATAAGTAGAGATATAAGTTACAAATGTACCCTTAGTGGGTAATGAGATGTCATGTGAAGTGATTAATATTGCAGAGAAAGATGTCTCTCTCTTGCCATGTCCACAACATCGTTGTACAAGTCTGTTTGACTGGAAGTTGCGGTTCTATGAAATATTCAGTGAAGCTTTGAATAGAGAACATGTATGAGTATGATGAGAACATTTTCTGAAGTTTTACTATTGTTTGTAAATTCTATTTTTGAAAGTATTGTTTTCTTTAAACGCTTTTCAATTTGTACTTCTGTTTAAAGCTGTTAGCTACTTTTACTAATGTTATTTAGAGTTACTTAAATTTTAATTTATTAGTGAAAGTGTGTGAGAACGTATGGATTTTCGTTTCTCCTTTAAATGACTTAAGCTGAAATACATAGGTAGGTATGGCAGTGCTAGAAATAAAACCTGCACGGTAAAATTTATTCTTACGAAATAACCTGTCGAGGCATCAAATCAGCAGGCTGCAAATATAGTCTGATAAATGTATATGTCATCGAAAAATAATAAATTCCGTAAATTTATTAACTTCCGTAGGATTCTAAACGGGAGACAAAATGCATTATTTTACGCCCATATTTTCGCAAATTGATAAACTTACCGAACTCACTCGTAAAATAATAAGCTCTGATTGGTTGAATGAGTCAAGTGTTCTAATTAAAAAAAAACAAATGCACTGGAAGGCCTTGTAAGAACGGTTAGGTGCGACGACGAGCGCAGCGAGGAAGAGCAGTTAGGTTGCATATAGTAATATACGTTATAAACAATTAGTGTAGATAAGCCAAATTTTGTCATTGTTTGTCTTCTTGACCAATCAGCGAGCAGTGTATTATTTTCCGTATTTAAAAAAAGAGTAAAATTAAAAGCTCTTCTCTGATTGGTCGAATCGTTTAGAATCTTACGAATGAATTCCGTAAGTTTATAAATTTACCACGAGACGTCGTAAATTGATAAATTTGCGAAAATGTGAGCGTTATATAATACAATTTATCTCCCGTTTAGAATTTACGAGGGAATTTATAAACTTACGGTTCTTATTATTTTCCGGTAACATATCGTTACACCATATTTGTAAATTTTACAAACATTTGTACCCAATGAAGCGAGGATCGAAACCACAACTTCTCCCATCTGGAATTTGGAATTTACGTTGGTAAAGCCCCGAGAACATCAAGTACTTACATTAAGTATTCGTAGCACAACTTTAGTCCGAGAAAATCTACTATTAATTTTCGTCATCCTCTTATGAACGTAGTTTACTCGTAACTTTTGATTTCGTGGGAATTACTAGAACAATTTTCTTATTTAAATCAAACGAACAAACAACCAACCCTTTAGCTTTATTCAATTCGTGATTTCTATCAGTATGAAAACCATTATACAACATACCTATACATAGCAAAACGTAAACTTGCAATAATTGCGATGATAAATCAAAGGAGCAAGTGATTAAAAATGCCTTATTGACCCTAGGCGAACTGTCTAGTTTGGATTATCTTTATTTATATATATTTATTTTTCTTTCTTTATATATCTTTCTATTATCTGTATGTTCTTTCTTTTCTACCGAAAAATAACACTTTTAGCTCGCTGTTATTATGGCATATGTGTTACTGCAGTATGGACCCAGAGGAGACTCTAACAAAATAAACTCTATCAGGACTTCCTGAAAGTTTATAAACTCGTATACTACAATTTCGATCTCAGTTTATCATTGTTTTTGATTTACGAAAAATTTGCGTATATAGGTCTACGCGATAAATCCGGTTAAAATGTGACTTATATCCAGTGGATTGCACTGTTCGCATGCGTCCTACCCCTTGCAAAACCTTATATTAGTAAGCGATTAAAACATGGAGGGTAAAGTCTCATATACCGAATATAACAAACCAAACAAGGTTGCTTCTCTGTAGTCGCGTTAAAATTACGCATCCTATACTAATATTAAAGAGCATCATTTATGTAATTAATTTTAATTACAAACCACTTTAGAAATATTTTTAAGTATTGCGTTGCTCGCTGCAGTAGACAACTTAATTGCTGTCTAGTACAGGCCGTCTTTAAAAAACATCCTAGCCTTAATTAAATATTGAAAAACTTGTAATATTGGTGTGATATAGACGGCAACTTTTCATGCCGTAGTGCGTATTAGGTAGAAAAAGTGTTGAGTCTATGTTCATATAATGAAAGCTCGGCCCATGATAAAATAATAGCATAGTAAATGAAGTCCGAATCGTGAATGCTATCTGGATTCATTCTAAACCCCTCCGGCCCCAAGCGGTAGCAGGTTGGGGCCTTATGTCACTGCACTGTGCACTTCAACCTCAGGGGGTAGCCCCGGTTACCGGTCTCCTACATTTGATTCGTTTACGGAATGATATACAGAATCATTCTGTAAACGATATGCAAACAAAATGATTCTGTGTAGGTAGACTCTGGCTAACGAAAGTAGACAATGGGGGTTTTTGCAAACTTTTTATATGGGAACTTATTATGGTGTCACTATGTCAATCGAGCGGTTATTGGTGGTTTTGGTAATTGAGATTTTAGAATTTTCATATTTAAAAATGAATAAACAAATTAAAAATTTGATAGTTTCATAACCAATGTAGGAAACAACGATACCACTGACTCTGACGATTCATTCCATATAGAATTGCTGGATTCAGATTTTGATTACAATGAATAAAAATAATTATTGTATTTTATTGGTTTATTTTTAAGCCTGATTAAAACTAGTTGCCTATCATTTTAATTATATACTTTTCATCAAAAAGTAGGACAGTACCAATATTGTTATTTTGTACGTTTTTTTTTTTATAAAAAGAATAATAGACTATAATGTTTGTTTAATCCATATGTGTCCTACTATAGTCGGAGTTACCATGATGGGATTTTTTGAATTTTCCAGTTTTTTAATTCTCTATTTTCAATGTTTTTCGATGTACCCACATATCTTTTTGCTATTTATCAATTTTAGTTTTTGTAATGTACAAACGATATATTTTGTTAGAATTATCATAACTTGTATTTCTATGCTCATTATGTTAAGTTGTAAATGTATTTTTTCTCAGTAAGTGAATTTCTTGTAATTTTTTTTGGGAAAATAAAAGTTCTTAAACCTTATTTTCATTAGCCAGACTATACTGTTTACAAAATGACATTAGGCGCGTCAACCGGCTACCGCTTCGGGCTTGAGGGGTTAATAGAGAACTGGCAAAAATCTATACCTACTTAAGTAGAATTGTCTGAGTAAGCTTGTGTTGTAAGTTTGACATGTGTATATGTCAGTGGCATCTTAGCTCCCAAACAAATGAACCGATTGAAGTGCGGTTTTTCAATCAAATGTTTTGTCAGTCGTGACAGCTTTTACCCTTCAAGATTTTCGGCTCTTAAAGTGAAAACAATGCAGTTCATGCAAAGTCAAAAGAATCTTTATTTCGTAATTATTTAAATACATTTGAAATAAGTCAAACAATATACAAATTGAACTGAATCTACTACCACTTCGGAAAATCGATGTGTTGGGAAGAAGTGGCAAGAAACTCAACAGCAATCATCTTTTAAAAATACGCAATAACAATTAACAACCAGGGAATCCCATCTTCTTGCATCCGGATATCTTATAGTAAAACTTTTTATATAACGCTTATCCTGAAATCTATCGAAGGGTTAATCTTAAATATTTTGGAATTTTATTATAAAAGCGTACACTGACCCATGAAAAAGTTGTTGATCTTCTGGAGTCTACTAGTACAGAATTTAACAAATTTTAAAAATCACTTTAAAAATCATGTTTTATAGTGAAAAGAGATGTTTTGGTTCTAGCCAGGTCTTTGTCCACCATCTAGAAAAATTTATTTACTAATAAGTAGTAATCAAAGGAAAAATACAAATATTTACATTTATCAAACAGATAAGTGCTTGAAAAATACTAAAGTTTAAATTTTTTTTAATTTCATGTTTTTCGGAGCAACACTCAAATGGCTTCTTTTATATGACGGCAGTTGTCAAGTCAACTTCACTCACAGTAGGTATTATTTGTCCATTTACTTGATAGTTTTAAATCGTACAGCCCGATAAGGCTTTTTTGGCGCTTGGATGATGACGTCAGAAGGGCGTGAGGGTGAATTAAGGGTTACCATTCAGTAAAATTTCCCTCTTTTCAGGGAAAAATAAGAATACATAAACTTTTAGTTTTTCCATGTTTGAAAACAGAAATTATTCATTGTATGTAAAAAATGGCGAGTCGCGTAGACTTTGACAAAAACGTTAGTGGTACAAAAACACAGGGTCGGAGATAAAAATAGAAGATTAAGCAAGAAAATATAAGTATTAAAAATAGAGTAACATAAAAATAATATCATGTTTTTATGATAAATTGTTTTCCTCGTCATCCTCGTCACCATTTCTTTCTTTATAAGGTACCTACTCGTATTTAGAAATGTTCGTATTTTGAAAGGTTTGTAAAAAATCTGCTTATCTTTTTTCACTTTTTTTTATACTTACAGTTTTTCTAAAGAGACAATTCGCCTGAAATCGTAATTTTTGAGTATGACTTATTTGAGGATCAAACGAACTTCTAAAGTGAAGTTCGATCCTAATTATGTGAACAGCTTCTTTCGAAGCGATTGAGGTTTACTTTATGTAGTAGCGCCACCTACTGCTAGCCTTTGCACGGATTTTAGAGTCTATGATAAGGGTTCTTTTTTTTTTTTTTTTTTAACAACTGTCACGTTTCGCTCCCTATGTCAGCATCCAGTCTACAGAACTCATTTTGTTTAAAGTCAATCTGTCTTATTCCTGTTTGTTCATTTCACTATATTGGGGTTGGGTAAAATACAAATATAAATTGAAATTACTCCATGTTGAAACATATTCATATTATGCTTATTTCAAAGCATAATAACGGGTGGGTTTATATTAAATCGCTTCGAAAGAAGCTGTTCACATAATTAGGATCGAACTTCACTTTAGAAGTTCGTTTGATCCTCAATTATATTTCACAGCTTCTTTCTTTGCGATTGAGGTTTACTTTATGTAGGATGTTTAAAGATTAGTTATAGTGAAATGAATTGGCAGAGTAGTAAGGTAAAACTCTTCAATAGTAAATAAACATACTTATTGAAAACAATTCAACAATGATTAGGCAAATTATTTTTCGTTACAAAGTTTGTTATAATTTCTAGCAAGGACTGAGGAAGAATCCGACCATCCTGCAGTCTTTTTGATAGGTCAATAGAAACTCCTAAATAAATAGCTCTTGATGTAGCAGCATGTCATGTACTATGTGCACTAAAAATATTTTCATCAATACCACTGAGAGTTAAAGTGTTTTTAACCCAGTGACTTAAAGTTTGGAAACCTATATGTTTCTTAAAACTAATAAACAAATTATCAGGTTTCCTTAAATTTTCGTTTTATTTATATACCTACATCTGTAAGGTTTTTGCTGGACAAATTTCTGGACGAATATTAAAAAACGGAAACTTTACCAAGGTCTGTTTACTATTAAATTTAGAGGTTTTTATAAACCCTTTTATAAGTACCTTTTTTAGTTATTAAAATATTTTTAATCTTTGTCACGGATAAAATTTGAACACGATGTTCCGTTACAAGAGCTATTAGTGTAACAGTTTTCTTGGAAAAGAGTCTTTAAGTCAAGGTCTTCATTAGGAAATTTTGTAGGTAAGTAGCTCAATACAACTGCTGGATCCCAGGTAAGATCATACTTGATGTGGTTGGTCTTCACATAACGACTCCTTTCATGAAACTTTTTAACCTGTCATATTGGGAATTTATGTTTAATATTAATGATAATGCAGATCTATAGCTATTAATAGTACCGTACTTAGCACCTTTTTCGAAAATTTCAGTTAGAAAATGAACAATTATTGGTTTAGAAGTTTGAGTAAAACTAAAATTATTATTTTTGCAATATTCAATCCACGCCTTGATACCTCCTTCACACTGTCTCGGTAAGAATTATCCAACAAAGATGCCAACATAATTTCAACGGACTTTGAAGACAGTGATCTTTTTACTAACGCTTTCTGAACAATTTCGCGGCAACTAAGGTTAATGTTTAATGAAGGTTGAGCGCAGATCTGAAAGGAGATTTCAGCGAATTAGTATTTAGTAAATACAATCACAACACAGCCTTTTAAACAATGGCAACCATAGTTGCGTGGGCCAGTATGGTACTACCACAATACCCACAGACTTTTCACTAACAATTTTCTGAAGAGTTTTTGCATCTGGGTCATTTTTCCAGGTTACATAAATAGGACATTATAAGTTGCATCTGTTTGCAAAAAGATCAACCGATAGTATTCCAAACCTATTTGTTATATTATTAAAGGTATAGTCACTTAGATCCCATTCAGTGTCATTAAACTGTTTTCGTGACAAACTCTCAGCTTCTATATTATCTTTTCAAGTAATATAAGATGTAAAGATATTGATCTTACGCATTTCACGCTATTTCCATTGGTCTCGGGTAATATGATCCATATGTGAAAACTGAACACTACCCATTCTATTTATACAGGTAATGGTAATATCTATTCTTAACAATGTATCACAATCGTAACTACCATAATTATGCGAATGTTTTAAGTCCGAAAAAACTGCTTTTAATTCCAGAGTATTAATGTGTAGCGACGACTCGCTTTCCTTCCAATGACCCGCTGCCTCTTTTCCATCACAAAACCCGCCCTAGCCAGTATATGATGCGTCAGGATAGATAGTTTTAGTGTATTGGCCTGTTCTAAGAGGAGAAAAGCCCTCTTCTAGATAATTTAACCACCAAGTAAAATCATCTTTATTATATCTTTTTTTTTTTTTTTTTTTGTGGGTAGTTTTAAAATAATTTTCTCTGAATCAAAAATAAACCCAAGGAATTTACATTGTGTTCTAGGAACAAAGCAACCTTCTTTCGTATGCATTATGAAACCTAAATTTATTAAAATATGTTTTGTAATCCAAACATTCTCATTACAATCATCACAATCTTTGCCAATGTAAAATATATTATCTAGATATATTATGGATGAAAAAATTTTCCCGACGTAAAAATTCCATGACTGGTTTTAATATTTTAGTAAATACTTATATAAAGAGCGGTGCATAAGTCAAACGCTTAATATTTGAATTCATATAAAACGTTGTTATATTCAAATCGAAGGTACTTTCGGAAAGACTTATCAACATTGATGAAAAAATAACATGTAGCATTGTTTTGTTAACTTATCAGCGGTTCTGTAATCTTCCATTTTGAAGTGTTTTGTAGTAAATTAATTCAAAGATTTTAAATTATTTATGAAGCGATTTTCACCGTATAGCTTGAGCACAAGAAAAAATTTGTGATAAAATTTACCTGGCTCATAAGAACATACGAATATAGCATTTATTTTTAATAGTTTATCCAACGCTAAAATATAATCTTTATGGCCATGTATTGACCTTGGGTAAACACAAGAGCTACTTTGTTTAGCGGGCAGATATTTAAAAGGTCTTTAGTAACCAGCTATTCACGATAATATTAATGGATCACTCGTTATCTAAGCCCATTTTTGATGAAAATATCGTAAACGTCCATCGCACTGCACCTGGTGGTTTATTTCCGCTGGTTGCTAGTGTTCCACGACCGTTCGTGGTAGGTCCTACGTGGCGGGTACGTGTAGCTCTGCTGTGGAGCTCGAGCCGGCAGCTGTGGCTGCGGAGATGACGTCGTCGTTTTTTGCAATTTGCAGCGTTTCAGCAACATCTCCTCCCAATAGATAATCATCGCAACTTGTATTGGTCAGCGTGTCACGCAGGCATACGTTTATGGAACTCATTATTATGTTACGATGAGTTTTAGTTTCCCTATTCTGGCTATCGCGACAAGCGTAACTCAGCAGTTTTAAAAGTTTTTGCTTCAAAGTTTCATTGAAAATGATTACCATCGCTTGCGATAAAGCTGCCAAGGCGATTCCAATTTGCCCTTTTTTTTTTTTTTTGTTGATGTATAGAATCTCGTTTGGTAAGAGTTTCAGCCAATGCTGCTTTTGCTTCTAAATTTCATAAAGGGAGCAAGTAAATATTTGCAAATTGCGGGTACAAGATAGTCCTCAACAGGCTTATCTTTAGATTCTTTAGATCTTCAGCCGACAACTGCTGGTTTTTAGACCTCTTCCGGGACATTAATCGTATCAAAAAAAAAAAGGCTGATAATGACGGAGGTAGCTCGGGCACTTCAAATCTTGGATTCGGCGTGCAAGATCGTCTCCACCGCAAATCAGATTAATCGCCAACGGCGATATTATCTGGTAACTGACTAATCAAAAGAATTAATTATATGCATCGAAACTCGATGACTACACGCACATACCATGTGGGTAGTTTTGTGTCAACGACATTTTTTCTAATATTTATTAAAATTATATTAGAGATTCTCCACCGTACATCAGATTAATCGCCAACGGCGATATTATTATCGAGTAACGGACTAAATAGGAGAATTAATTGTATGCATCGAACCTCGATGACTACACGCACATACAATGTGGGTAGTTTTTGTGTCAACGACATTTTTTCTAATATTTACTAAAATTATATTAGAGATTCTCCACCGTACATCAGATTAATCGCCAACGACGATATTATTATCGAGTAACGGACTAAATAGGAGAATTAATTGTATGCATCGAACCTCGATGACTACACGCACATACAATGTGGGTAGTTTTTGTGTCAACGACATTTTTTCTAATATTTATTAAAATTATATTAGAGATTCTCCACCGTACATCAGATTAATCGCCAATGACGATATTATTATCGAGTAACGGACTAAATAGGAGAATTAATTGTATGCATCGAACCTCGATGACTACACGCACATACAATGTGGGTAGTTTTTGTGTCAACGACATTTTTTCTAATATTTATTAAAATTATATTAGAGATTCTCCACCGTACATCAGATTAATCGCCAATGACGATATTATTATCGAGTAACGGACTAAATAGGAGAATTAATTGTATGCATCGAACCTCGATGACTACACGCACATACAATGTGGGTAGTTTTTGTGTCAACGACATTTTTTCTAATAAGTCCCAACACCGTTGGGTTCTTCGGAATTTGTAATTTGATGTCTCAACCTCCTCGAATTATTTTCTTGAGAATTTTCTCTTCCTTCGATGCACAATTTTTACCATTTAAACTTTTAAAATTTAACTAGCTAATTAATATATTTTAGTCGACGTGCGCAGGCTACAGCACGGAAACGCAGAATGAGTTCTGTAGACTGGATGCTGACATAGGGAGCGAAACGTGACAGTTGTTAAAAAAAAAAAAAAAAAAAAAAGAACCCTTATCATAGACTCTAAAATCCGTGCAAAGGCTAGCAGTAGGTGGCGCTACTACATAAAGTAAACCTCAATCGCAAAGAAAGAAGCTGTGAAATATAATGAGACGTTAAATTGTTTTTCTTTCTGAAAACAACTTCTTCAACTTTATAACTACAATGTTTTTTATCTAAAAGTCACCTGCATATGCAATACAGGGTTTAATTTTTGTCACCAGCCTAATTTAAATGTTAGTTTTTTTGATACGTTATAAACGTACCTGCATATTTATTTTAGCATCGCTCAGTATAAAAAAGTAGAAATGTGGAACCACAAACTTTTAAAAAAATTGTCGCTTTTGATGAACATAGCTACTACAACGCGGCATTTCCTTGATAGTACTACGACGTAGTACTACAAAATGTGCATAGTAGCTCGTAGTCATCTTTATTTTAATGGTAATTTAGAGTGACCATGCGTTGGTTAATATGTAAGTGGATAAATTAATTTCCTTGTAAAAAAAAAGAAATACTTTTTTTTTTAAATCGTTTCTATAAATTGTTTCTTATTGTGTAAAAAAAATTTGGCTGGTGACTTCAAATCAACCCTGTATTTTAGACTTTCCCTTGCTGACCAATCTAACCGGTCCACCCTGTATAAAGGCTTGAGACAAACTTCCTATTCGTGTACGTAACAAAAGACTATAACTCAACAGTGTAACATTTATGTTTGGGTCACCCCCTAATTATAGGTCTACGTAGGTACATCTATACACGTGAACCCTGATTCCTGTTTTGATTGCTAGTTTAACAACGGTCAGTGTGTGCCAGGAAGTAAGCAACGCAGGTTAATAGAGTACTAATACAGTTGTTAGTTGTATGCAATCAGTTATTATACTACAAGGTTATGCAAAGAAAAATCACCTTGGTAATACTGATATATTCAAAAAAATTGTTTTATAAACTAACAGGAGAACAAACGTTAGTTTAAATATTGTTCTATTTTAAATAGCAGTATGCTGTCAGTACGTAAATTCATAATCATCATGATTTTGCTTGGTGGTAGGATCCCTTCTGGGTCCGCCTGGCTAGCGACCACCCTTTATATAAAGTCTGCCGCCAAATGTTACCGCTCCGGCGGTAATGTGTTCCGGCAATATTGTATAAAGAGCCAGTTCCTTCCTAAACCCGTGTGCTTTCATCTTCGACCTCATCGTCACTTACCATCAGGTGAGATTGAGGTCAAACGCGGGTTTAGTCACTAATAAAAAAAAAAAAAAAAAGATAATAAAATGACATTAACTTGCACACTACAACTAAATTAAACTTGCTAAAACTTTAAATATTAAATCAATATGTAAAACCAAATAATTAACAAATCAGTCTTAAATAATCCATTCACCCTAGACCATTCACATTACCATCACATGCCTACTAATAGTTAAATTAAACTAGCTAAAATGAAAAAAAAAATGTGACGACTACAAGACTAGTCCTAGTTATTTCACTGAATTAACACAATTTTTGATAGGTATATAGTAACATTTTTAATATAAAATATCTACTTAAAATATTTAAAGCTATTTTAGCAAGACCCTGAATATCAAAAGTAATTAGCTTTCCTTGAAAAGATTTCAAACAGGAAACTAAAACATTGAAAAATATACATGTGTAGGAAAACCATTTATTAAAACTTTTGAATCACCTAAAGATTTTTTTAACAGAAAGCACTTATCACATTTATAAATATTTTACTCTCCACATTGCAAACCTGGACGCCATATTGTTTATATTTGCTTCATCTTCATTCGTTTCGTTCGGTCAGGATAACATCATTGCCATTACTAAAAATGGGATTTTTTATTTATATAGTAACATCGATCAAAAAACTCAGCCCTGGTAGGTATCTAACATGACTCAATACAAAGTAAACCACGGCTTAATATTGTCTTAAGTTTTCGCGATTCATACTATTAAATAAAACACTTTTTAACCGGATTTATCGCGTAGTACATTTTAAATTTTGACTCGACGTTTCGACCACGACTGATCGCTCGTGACCACGGGGTCTGCAAAGACACCGAAACGTCGAGTCAAAATTTAAAATGTCAATATACGCGATAAATCCGGTTAAAAAGTGTTTTATTTAAACCACGGCTGCTGATCTAATCTTAAACAGTTTTCTTCGGGAACATCATAAACAAATCATAAAATGTTTCAGCGGTATGAATCGACCATAGCAAAAGATGCATTTGGTCAACTCATCCTTCGGGATAACTTTGAGCGGCCTCATTTGACCAACGAGCCAATTCATCTTTGTTATTATAAGTAGTGTTATAAAGATTTTTTTAAAGTCATTTCAAATTTTACTTGTTTTAACTTATCATAAAATATATTTAAACTTCAAAAGGAGTATAATAGTTCACGTCCTCTATCGTCTAGTGGCTCTATGTTTTTGTAGCGAAGTGCACATAACCTCGAGGGAAATAAAATGAGAATTGAACTCATGACCGCTCTGCTGACGGCTATCTCTAACATTAAACTACATCTGACCCTTTACCAAATGCAATCATTTATATTGTTGTATGTGGAAATGGGTCAAACTTTTGACAGGTTGTTGAGTTTTGTTTTTTTTTTTGGTGTTTAACCTGCGTTTGACCCGGTAAGGGTGTTACCACACAAATCGATCGACATTTAAAAGTCTTCACCTATAATTAGGTACCTACATAAAAAATGGTATTGATACGAATATAATTTTATTAAACAAATATAAAATAAAGATGAATAATGAATACGTCAAATTAAGGCTAACTCAACAGTTACGAAAACAAAACGATCGAATTTTGTAATCAAAAAGTAATTTTGTTAGGAGTGTTGATGAACGCCCATTATACAAATACACTGAATTTATAATATTAATAATTTGAGTGCCCTGCGAGTTAGGGATATGAAAGTTTTGGTCTGGATATGGATACGTTTATATGTATAAATAATGTTATTTTTGATTATTCAAGACATCAAAGTTTCGGTTAGTTTGAATAATGGATATTAAATTTATATGAAAGCAAATAGACATTGGTTTGACCTTTTCTAGGTACAACAATGAGTCACACGGGTAATCAAAACAAGGTAAAATTAAAGCAACAAATTTATAATTATTCTGTAATACACTTAACAATTATTACTTTATGTGTTAGCTCGGAAAAAGACAAAATCCTGTCAAAAATATATCGCGTAGTCTCAGCGCATATCCCAAATTAGACTGCTTCAGTGATTCGCCCCACCACTACATTGTCCCAAAAGGACGAAACAGTGAATTAAAAAAAATATTATTTCTTGTTTTGTGATTCGTCCCATTCACTTAATTGTAGTAAATAATGAGATCAAGTACGGTCAGCAGGCAAACTAACAAGAAAAACCAATAAAAGATCTTTCAAATAAAACGGCCACTTTGGCGATGGTGTAAACCTGTCTGCCTCAGACGCCAGTGGTTGCGGGTTCCTTTCCCGTACGTAACAAGAAAAAAAAATGTTCCGTGTCTGGGTGTTTATTTATTTATGTATTTATATTCTAGGTTCCCCCCTAGTTCGCTACATGGTATGCTTACTAACCGTAACACAAGCTATGCTTACTTTGGGGCCATGTAGTTGGTGTGATTGTCTGGGGATTTTATTATTATTTATTTATTATTATTATTATTATTATTATCTTTAAATAAAAAAACACACACACAACGCCCAGACCCGGAACATTTTTTTTCTTGTTCCGTGCGGCAATCGAACCCAAAGCCACTGGCGTCTGAGGCAGACAATTTTACCCCATCGCCAAAGTGGTCGTTAAGTTCAACTGCATCAGACTATCTCGAGCGAGCAAGCACGAGCGTAATTACTGTGAAAAGATCTTTCAAGATGCGACAAAGAAAGCACTAATAATATCTTTATTAACATGGATAATATTTGATTCCGTGATTATTTTAATTATTTGAACTTAAATTAAATTAATTATTAAATTAAATTAAATTCAATATTTCTGACAATCACTCAACATTATCTAGCCCAAATTAAGTTTCTTAAAGAACTTGTGTTATGGATACTAGTCTATCTATGATAGACTTAAGAAACATATAAATATACATATTGAATAAATACATTTTTTTTAATAGAATAAACTTAAATAAACATATATACATCCATGACTTGACGACTAATATCTGTGTTCATCACACAAATATCTGCCGCCGCCGGGATTCGAACCCAGGACCTCTAGCATAGAAGGCAGTGCATGTTACCGCTACACCAGCCGGTCGTTGAACTGTAATTTTTTTTCGTTTTAGGAAGTCAATATTTTCATTATAGGACAAATAACCTCATACATTTTATTTATCAATACCTACATACTTTATTTTTTACATCATAGTTTTATAGTCTTTTAAATGTAACATGTTTTAAATTTTTATTGTTGATTATTATTTAATAATAATAACGTCCAGACCCGGGACATTTTTTTCTTGTTACGTGCGGGAAGCGAACCCGCAGCAACTGGCGTTTGAGGCAGACAGGTTTAGCCCATCTCCAAAGTGGTAGTCGACCTAATATAAATGTTTATAATCAATTAATATTTTGATTAAGCTATTGCATAGCTTCTATCGCGGGCCTTGAGCGTGGGTACCGAATTCAGAAATTCCGTAACGAAAAAAACCTAACACCCCCCACTCCGACCGGCACAACGGTGATACTTTGATTTCATAACTTTACTTTACTTACTTTACTTAATAAACTATCAGCGCCATCTACTAGGAACTTGTGGAATTTCATATTAGATCAAACATTACTGCATTAATAAAATAAATAAATAATTATAATTGCATAAGTTGATAAAAAATGCTATGCAATAGCTTTACCGCGGCAGTCTCCGAGTGCCACACGTCTTTTTTTTTTCTTATTAGTTTGCTTGCTGAGCGTACTTGATCTGATTCACGATGGACGAATCACTGAACAAGAAATAATATTTTTTTGATTACAGTGTTTCGTCCTTATGGGACGATGATCTGTTGGGACGAATCCCTGAAGCAGTCCGAAATTATTGGACTCTTGTTAAATTCGGTTCTCTCACACAATAGATAATTTAGGTCGCAGTGTGATGAGCGGACAAGACTGATCAAATACGCAGTCCTTTGCACTTCAGTACTAAATTCGCTTAACGAAAACGCTTTTCTGATATCCGATAGTTTTGGATAGGGAAATCCTTAACATTCCTTTCTACTTACTACTACTACATAAAGAAAACTCTTTATGTAGGAAAGTATTACTTTTGACTTCAAGGTGGAATAAAAGACATCATGTAAAATACTAAACCATAATATAGACACACTATTTTATTCAATTAAAAGACAAATTATAGAAACAAAACTCATTTCCAGCGTCGTGGGCCGGCAAGCTATCAAAAAGTCTACCATCCATTATTAATTATGTGAATGGGCCTAAATGTCACTTACCATAAGGCAGATCTCATTGTTGGAGTCAATTACTTACAAAAGGCAATTTTATTCTCATTGGTCTTATTAAGTATACAATCTTGGCTTTTTATTGAAATCACGGCGTTTAAATAAACATGAAAACATCTAAAAAGCTTCATTGTTTATTAATGTTATATTAATGTTTTCTATTATGAGCGCTCGAACTTGAAATTAAATAAAACACCGCGTTTAAGTATCTAATATTACCTCAATTTAATTATATTTTGAAGAATATTCAATGACATTGCTATGAAAAATTCAACCCAATTTCAAACAAAAGGGGTGTCAAGACTCGTATTTAGGTTGTTTATTAGTTTAATTCAACTTTATTAATATCATTTTAGAGCAAGTAAGAAAAAACGGGCTTTATGTAAATTTTTACCCAGGCTTTGATCTTTTTAGATAATACTTTGATGTTCAAAGTAAAAAAGAGAATTTATTACAAAGTAATACAATACGTGCCTTACTAAGAAACCTGGTATTTTCAATTTTACCTAATAAGATGCCTTTTTTCATACTTTGGGCAACAATCTTATCGTCCGTCGCAAATAATAAAGTCTCATGAAGATGGTAGATTCTCTTTAATAAAAAATAAATACCTATGAAATCGTCGTAGCGCGGTGGTTACTGTGTAGGTATATCAAACGATATCACAGGTTAAGCAACGTTCGGCGCGCTCGGTACTTGGATTAGATGGGTGCCCACGATTCATTTTTCACGGCGACTTCGGTGCTTCGGAGGGCACGTGAAGCAGTAGTCGTTAGGGTTTGTCAGAAGCCATTTCGGCGCCCTGAAAATTCTGACATCTACAACCCAGCACTTGCCCAGCTTGGTGGATTATACGTCATCGTCACCTAGGGGAGAGACTCATAGCCCTGTAGTGGGCTTATTACAAAGAGTTGTAATGATGATGATGAAAATAAATATTAAAATGAGTTAAAACACTGCCCAAATGAGGCCTTAATTAGACTTTGTATTATGGAGGCTCGAAATTTGGAAGACCCACACATAAGGGTCTACATTAAATTTAATCAAATTTATCATTTGAAAACAATTCTACTATAGGTACTCGTACTCTTATAAAAAACTAGAGTTCAAATCCAAGAGGGCTTTCTTCGTACGAGGCTTGTATTTGTATATTTGTACTCAACAAACCTAGTTATTCGAGTAACTGCTAACTTACATCAAATTAATATATCTTATGATAAACAATAGTGATTACTGGGATGCTATGGAAGCAGGTTTATTGGCACTTCATACATACTTGTACTTATGTTACAGGTTCTCGACCTAGATCTGTTAAGGGCGTGTTTGTTATACCCGTCTTACCTCACTGTTTTCAATATGAATCACCCTATCCCAAACCTAACCGCTTCGAGATAATTGACTTTTAATTTTTTGCAATAAAATATCATGTTTTTCATATAATGCTAGTAATGAGCACTGTGGTAATTTATCATCCTATATTAATTTGCCTTATATATTTTCTAATTATATAGGCCTAATATATTTCTTATTTCTTTCCATCAAATGTTGAGACTTTAAACAAACACTTTATTTAAGCAAACAGATACTGTTAGTACCATCTCGAATTATGAAGTGAAATGTTTATTTATTTTAGCTTCTAACCAAACATTATGCCATCTTATGTAAGAAATTAAACGTTACCAGATTTTATAGTCCATATTTTGTTCTAAATTTAAACACTAACCGTAAGAGAATTTGAACCGGTCTCTGCTTATTATTGATAAATATGTTTCATTATTAATGTACAAACATTTACAGTACCTACTCATTGATGAAACATTTTTTAGAATAAAATGTTTGTAAAACGAATCAATCAATTTAAACATCTCTGGGTTAACTTTGGGAATTTATAAAGCTCATTCATGCATGAATAAAACGATCAGATTACGTCCATAATCCAAATTCTTTGTTGTATCAGACAAAACGACCATTTGAGTTTAAAAGCGGCTACACACGACCCTAAAATCACTGGCAATATCGGGACAGTGGTGGGGAGGACCCTAGATCGTCTCATAAATCGTCTCGTGTGTAGGCAAATCCTACCCGATTTTTATCGTCCCTAAATCGTTCCGAGCGAGCTCACGATTTAGGGACAATTATCGTCTAGGGAGCGTTGTCAGTACGTGTGTAGCGAAATCAGGATTGATTTCTACGCAGTCTGCGCTTGAGTGCCGCGACGATACGACGACGTGCTTGCGGCTATAATTGTTTATTTCGCGCGAAAACATGGCGAAGGAGAAAGATCGAGAAGCGTGGACCAAAGCTATCGATCTATTCAACGATTTACCATATTTGTGGGATAAAAAACATAGAAATTGAGGAAGGTTGAACGGCAGAAAATGGATGAAGTATTAGTAGATACTGGAAGTATATGAAGTTCGAGAAGGAGATGAGGGGTACTAGTACTGGAGAGTTTATGAAGTTTGAGAAGATGTTATTCGAGGAAGTAATTATTGTCATGGAATTAATGTATTTGAAGTTGTTGATAATGGAGCGGCGTAATAATTCAAGAAGAAAGCACATTACTACAGAAAAGAAAAAAGGAGCTCTTCAAAACACTCAAAATCCATTCTTAAAAAGTTTCTAAAATCATCTACTTCTAAATGTCTCATCTAATTCATGTGGCTAAGTTCATGACGTTTCATCAACCAGTTTTTAACCCAGGTCTTCCTTTTTCGTCTCTGCTTAGGTGGCAACGTAGTAAGTGCCTATTTTTAAAACAATGCCTATTTTCTGCTGTTTTGTGAGTGTCGGCGGCATCTCGGAACAACGAGCAGTCTGTTGCACGGTCGGTTTCGTACTGACTGGCAGAGACGTGTGTAGAGTAGTAGCCGATTTCATCCCCACTACCGCTGTCCCGATATCGCCAGTGATTTTAGGGTCGTGTGTAGCCGCTTTAATTAAGAATCTCGTTGACTTGAATTTAAACCTAACATTTCAATTAATTAAACTGTCTACTCTATTTTCCTCCATTTAAAATGGATAGATAGACAATAAAAAAGGACATTAAAAATGTTTCAATTTTTTTTAATGATAAACTTAGTCAGACATATTGATATTTATGACTTTAATATCTCAATTTGAAAATAAAACTACTTTTTAACCGGATTAATCGCGTATAATTTATATTTTACATTTTAACTTGACGTTTCGGTGTCTTTGCAGACCCCGTGGTCACGAGCGACTGATATTTATTTTTTAGTTTAACAGCTCATAAAATATAATAAACATGTGTTTTGGACACGCATTAATTAAACGAATAATTAATGATTAAAACGAAAAAGCATATAAACAGCTTCGTAAAATATGTTCCACTAAAAGGTCGCCGTAATTAGGTACACAAATCAGAGGCAATAGGCAACAAATAAATGAATTGTGAAAATTATACCAGAAAGAATAAAAAATAAAAAACAGATTTATAAAAATATTTTGGTATGCCAATTTTGCAAAACAGCTTTATTCAATTAAGGGAAATAAGATTTTTACTCTTGTCTTCTAGCTTTTGCTGTAAGAAACAAAACGCTACTATTTATTTAATTTAACCATTTAAAAATTTAGAAAAATGTCGATATATTTTTATTAAAAAGTCTATTATTCACACTGCTTTCAATTCTATTTTGTTTCAAAATGTTTTCTCAATCAAGTCGTTCGTCAAATAATGCAAAAACATCATGTTTTTTATCTATCAACTATTTAGTGACGCCAAACTTGAGCAGAATTTCAAGTTTATGAATTCACAGATATGTAATTTGGTATATTTTCATCGTCATCGTCAGCCCGGTGACGTCCACTGCTGGACATAGGCCTCCCCCAAAGTTATCCGTGTCGCTTGGACCCGCGCCGCCTTCATCCAGCGTTTACCGGCAACCTTGACCAAATCGTCGGCCATCTTGCGGGGGCCTACCTTTGCTGCGTGTCCCAGTACGTGGCCATCTGTTCTGCGAGCTATGTGCAATGCCCATTACCACTTCAGCTTTGCATATCTTTCTGGCTATATCGGTGACTTTGGTTTGTCTGCGAATCTCCTCATTCCTGATTCGATCCCGTAGGGAAACTCCGAGCATGGCCCTTTCTATTGCCCGCTGAGCAACTTTAAGCTTGTTTAAGGCCCATTGTTAGCGACCGCGTCTTTGTGCCATATGTCATCACTGGCTACACACAGTGGTCAAAAACCTTTGTCTTCAGATACTGCGGTATTTGGGACGTGAAAATTTTACGGTATAATTCATTCGGTATTAATTCCATTTATAAATATCTACGTGATATATTTATATGTATGAATAAAACATTGTGGTTTCACATGCTCTTGTTTATGAAGTTACCAGTTTAACCTAATATTTGATCCAAGTTGAGTTTGGTCCCAATCAGATTTCTTTTGATCAGTGCCGCTATTGGCCTATACGTAGGGGACACAAGAAATCGACATACTTTGCGAGCATCGGCTACGATGCGATGATTAATCGGATTTCAGTCGACCCACTTAAGTCAGTTTATTTTTTATTGGTACTTTAGTTGACAAATAAATAATCACTAGGTAGCTTTTTCTTCATCGTCTTTACTATACATAGGTACTTATTTATTTACACTTATAAAATGTTCTATTAAAAAAGGTACATAATGTACATGGTACAGGTACAATATGAATATAAATGCACCAAGATCAGCAACTTGCCACGATTTGACACAACTAAGATACAAACTCACAATTATTCTTTCTTTTTCAGGTAACCGACTAAAAGCTGGGTAATGAAAATCATTACCTGCTCGCTTCCACATCATCAAATCACTGCTCACCATTCCTAAGCAACGCCAAAACAAGCCAAAATGTACCCGCAAACGAAAAGATAGAAAGAAGAGCTATAGAAAGACCCAGAACTCAACCATGTTCTCTCTTGCTGACGGATGCGGTTGTGTCAATTTTAGAGGAGGAAGACGAACCAGGTCCTTAGGAGATGACTCATCTTCCTGCCGAAGTTCAGAAATAGAACAGGAAGTGCCTAAGAAGTTTGGGAAGAAGTTTCTGAACGGCGAGTGCACTATGAAAGCCTTCGCTCCTATTTTAAAGTTTTGGAGACGAGAAGACGTCAGCATGACTAAAGCGGAAAGAAGTAAGTTGCTAGTTTATTTTTATTTAACAACAAGTGAGTTCGCGTGATTACCTGCTTAGCGCCCGATGAAATTAACATGAATTTTGGGAAAGGTATATTTTGAAATTCTTATGGGCTTAAAAGTTAAGCGGCTTGTAACGCTCAAATAATAAGCTTTTAATGAATACTTAGACATCATCCTATAGGTACGCAGTATTTTAGAATAGCATACCTACTTAGTACAGGCCCGGAAGTTTCACATCTCATATCATAATATGCATATTAGTATATTCTAGGATACGCCCTATTTCCGCTATTTGGTTTCTAAAACGTGTAACATAATGAAGAGATAATACTTAAGGGGATTGTATGTTATCACAATATATTTATGAAAACATTATGTATATTTGTAAGAATATTTAAAACCATGAAAGATAATTATGATAAAAATCAAGGAAAATGTAAGGACAAGGAACGACCATAAGTTAGCGTTTCCCAAATTAAGGCTGGGTAAAAGTAAACCAAATCATTCATAGGAATGTCAATACGTATTTATAATAAAATAGTAAAGTCAATTCAATCTCTAACGTTTCAAAAATTTTAAAGAACTATCAAAGAAACATTATGCAAAAAGGCTACTTTAAACTCAACGATTCAATGAAAGAAGGAGCGTGGGATTGATATCTCCACAGGTTATTTCCAAATATTAAAAGTAAATCACCATGTAAGCAGCCTGGCTATGACATGACAATGGCAATCACGAATAGCTGTCTTCTGCTTTTTTATTCATGTCATAGCTGAGTTGTATTTCTGCCAAAGTGTACCTTTAATTATTGGACCATACTCACATTACATACATAAATATACAGGGTGGAATTTTTGAATGCCACCGAGAGGGAAAGTACTCTAAATAATAGAGTTAGCAAATTTTACTCCCAAAAAACATCCCTTTATTTTGGAAAAGAATGCAGTTTGCATTCAAAGATTTTTCGAAAATTCGTTTGCTTTACCCAGGAATCGAACCGACTAAAATCTTAAAACGAAGAGTTCATGGTTTTTCTTTCATTAAATTAGCCTAACGTTCGATGCAATAAAATTACAGGGTGGCTGTAAGGATTTTCAGGGCGCCCAAATGGCTTCTGTCAAGCCCTCATGACTACTTTATACAAGTATACAGGTCCCGAGACCGAGTGCTTAACGTGCCCTCCGAAGCACGGAAGTCACCGTGAGAAACCGACCGCGCCGCACATTGCTTAACCTGTGATATCGTATGATATACACAGTAATATTGTATTGTTACTGTATTATAAGCTGAGTCGGCACTGCTATATTAATACCACAATTTGACAATTTATCGCAAATCGTGAAATAATTCCTATTACAAGTGACCGTGAGTAAATTTTGCTTCTGTTTTTTGTCCACAATAATGTATTGCTCCATTAATATAATGGTTAAGAAAACTCCAAACTAGAGTTCATCTCAAAGTCACATTTTACAGAACAATAACATTTTCCCAGCTTACAATAGGCCTATTGACACAGGATAATCACGTAGTTGATACCGTGCTTGACTGTTCAGCTCAACGAAGAACGAAGTACCCAACAACGTCTGTCGCTAAATATCGTCAATGTTGTGTTAAGGCAACGTTTTATGCGTTAAGTCCATACACAGGGTGACTGGTGACAATCGGATCGCTGCCAACGCCAGCGTAAACATGCGTTGCGTAATGAATTCTTTAACTTTCGAATCAGCTTACTCAGTAAATAATTAATATTTATTTTTTATTATCATTTTTCTCTTCATGTATGACCCACTGTCACCCTGTATATTGTTCTCGAAATATTTCCCTCCGGAGCAAATATTCATATTACTACTAACACAACTTACATGCTTTATAATGTCATTATGTTGTCGTCGGGGCATTCAGAAATAAACGTATATAAGTATTCATTCAATTACACTTGAAAATAAGCTTTTGTGTGACGTAACTACTGTTTATTTTGGAGCTTTTACTCACACGTTATTGTCTGAGCTCGAAAGAAACTATTAACCGTGTTAGTTAAAATCGCATTATAAACAATATACTTTACTAGCTGTTGCGCGCGATTTTACCCGCGCAATTTTTAATCCGGCGGGAATAGCGGGAAAAAAGCCTATGCGATATTCCAGACTGTTCACTACTATCACCTTGCCATTGCCATTCCTTCATTTTATCTTCCATCCTTATCCGTAGAGCCGGCTAGGAATAATATTAGTAAGTTTATTTGGAAACAAAACTAAAATCTCATATTTAAGCCGTAGCGGAAAAACATAGGCGACTAGGTACATACATACATAACTTCACGCCTGATTCTCCTATGGGGTAGGCAGAACAACAGAGGTTATAAGACCATCTTTGACTTTGGAGGTATTATAAAGATGGATAGAGACTTAACTGACTTTTACAGTATGCCCGGGAAGAGAAGCAGCTGGAACATTCTATGTTTTTCTTTCGCTCCCAGTCCAGCATGGCAGCAACTAGATCTCTCTCTTGGGTCGGTCCCTCATGTCTGAGGATCGTGGTCAGCACCAGGGCTGCATTTGGAGCGGATGATCTGCCGCCATCGGTTTCGGTCCAGCGTGTCTCTTATTAGCGTATGAAATTTAGAGGTCGATGAGTCTTTCAATTGATCGATCCATCTCGAATGCGTACGACCGCGTGATCTTTTGCCTTCGGTGTTCCCTACCACAATCAATTTTTCCAAATTGTCATCTCCTCTGCGCATTGGATATTTGACATTAATCAAAATTAAGGTTAAATCACATTAAAAGCGAGATTGTGAAGTTTTATTATTTGGACATGTACCTACTGCTTGCAATTTCTAAACTAGCATTATGTTATTGACTTGTTTTATTTGCGTCGGTCAACGTAGCTTCCCACACGGCTAAGGTTTCGGTTTGCCTTCTACAAATGGCGGATTCAATTTCGTTGTAGTCTTAACACTTGGGAAAAGGTCAGGGGTGCAACTGAAACTTAGGAATAACGACTATTTTTCTGGCAGTGAATGTTATACCTACTCTTTAATCTGGTGCTAACTATGTGGGTTATATTTAGGGACAGAATTGCAAAACAACTTATTTTTATATCTTAGCTGTTTCTCTGCTGTCGTTTAAAGCATTTCGTGAAATAAAATTATCTCAAAGTTTCAAATTTAAAAATGTAGACAGTAGCTTCATTTTCTTCAATGAGATGTATTACTTTTAACTCGTTGTCTATCGATTTATTTGCATACCAGTATGAAAAAAGTATGAAAAAAATGTGCTAACTAGCTTATCTTCATTAGGTACATTCAACATTTTAGAATATTTTAAATATTTGAGCTAAAATACAAGTGGCTCAAAATGGACGTCCTCTTTCATTCCATACGCCATCAATATTTACATATTTTGACTTTGGTGTAAGATAGGGACCAAAGACAAAATATACTTACTTCGTTATTTTAAAGAGAGCAGGGTATAAAGGCTTCATAACTAATCTAAACGAAGTAGTTTAGTACGTGACCCGTTTACAAAACAGATTCTTTATTTACTGAATAATCGATAAAATTATCGTTAGAAGAATATGTTCAGATAGATAGCTTGACTTTAATTTTCCACCTTCCTAAATTGGTACCTGGTCATAAACAAATATAAAAATACAACGTAGGTAACATTGTCTTTCTGTTTTTTTTCCCCACCGAATATCGTACCTAGCTGTATTCTGGAGTATGTTACTGGGTCAGGGTGTTGGAAAGGATTTAATCCGCCTCTCAAAACCTGAAATTGTATTCAAAGTATGAGCTTTTTGTCTTACTAATCAAGCAAGAGCAACCTAATCTGGATTAATCTGCCTCTATACCAAAATTATCATGCACATCTTATATATATTTTTTTAAAGATATGATACATTAAACTACCAATAGCACCAAAGAACTTCAAATGGTCTCAGCTGTGTGACAATAGCTCAAAAGTACTTGGTAAGTGGAAAGTGTCTGGCATAAGAAATTGGTAAAACTTAAGTTTTTGTTCAGCCATTTCTTTGATGAAAGGAAGTGAAAGCACCCAATGAATAATCGGTTTTCTCCATGAGGACAGCGACTTTCCTTGACGCTCAATTTATTAAACATTTGAAAAGCTAGGCTGTCTTTTCATATTTTTTGATTTGTAAAATTGTTTGCGCATTATTGATTACTGTAATATTGAACAAACCAACTTTTATTTCATCTGATAAAAAAAATATTTAATTTAGGTAATATACTATCTTTTCTTAGGATCCAATTTCAAAATCTTTTAAAATATTTTGCGTGATCGTTTCTGTAAGAATGTATGGTACCAAACACGATCTGCGTGGGAAGCTGGGTGAATAGCAAAATGTTTGGTCGTATCATGTTAGGCTTTACAAGATGGATACTTCTGATTCAGCACTTTTTAAGAACCGTGGCAGCGGGCCATACATGATTTTAGTTGATGTCATTTTGTGGCTTTTAACAAACATATTAGACTATTCGCAATTCTTTTTGTGATGAGTACTTTTGTACTGAGTAGCTCAGTACAAAAATACTCGTAGAGGAATGTTTCACGAAAAGATATTGCATTTTGAATATTATATGTTTTGTATGTCTCTGGCACTTAAAATTCAATTTTTGGATGAATTTTATTTATTTTAAAAACGCTACACACGTTAAAATAATGTATTGAAAATTCGTAGAAGAATAATTTATTACGTTAAGTGATGATTGGATTTCTAAACGCTCATTATTTCACGTAACTAAGGGTCCACCTTATCCACGTTCTTTAGAACTTAACTATATTTTCCCTTATTCATATAAAGTCTGCCGCTAAATATTACCACTCGGTGATATTACCAGGCGGTGATAATATTCCGACTACGTTGAATGAAGAGTCAATTCTTTCCATAACCAATGTGCAGTCAACTTTGACCTCATTAGTACTTATTCAAGTGAGATTGAGATCAAACGCAGAGTAGAACACCGATAGAAAAATACTGAATACTGAAATATACCTACTGAAGAATACTGAAAAAGGAAAACATTCTTAGATATTCAATAGAGTTTTATTGTTTATCACCAAACAACACGACAACGCAACGCTTTGAAAAACTCAACACAGATACAGTTCGTTAAGCTTTCAAAATTTATTTGTCAAATAACTCTCACAAAGAAAAAATATTTCGTAACTCGCTCTAGCAGACACACAAGGACAGTAGAGTTTTGGAGCGTGCGTCCGGCTGTCTGGACATTTTCTCGCAGAGCGTTGCTGCTTATCTAGGTGGCTAAGTCATCGTTTGTGACGACGATCTGTAAAGGTTTCATTGTTTGTGACGCTATAGTTTCCTCAAAAAATCGAAAAAACTTTGGCCAGCCAGCCAGAATTTCGCATTTTCCAGCATTCCAGATCTCAGCCCCCAGAAGGTTTTGAGGATCCAGCTGGTATATAAAGGTATGTGACGCGATATGTGAAAATAAATACATGATGCATTATGAAATAATATTTTTATTTACCCACTTAATAAGAGCAACGTAATGATTAAGTTATTTGTCATGTTTGACAAATTTTGTGGAAGTATTTTATAAGGATGACAATGTACAGGAGTAAAATATGGTCACCCTAATTGACTTTGTATGAAAGAATCAACAATCGCTTATATTTTTTGTTTGGCAGTATTTAGAGCTGTCACATACGACGATTTGTTGTCTTCGTCGCCGTCACATTCCTTTTGATAAGAATCTAGCTTTCTAGACCGTCTGCAAGCGCTGGAATGGGTGGCTCAGCCAGCCGGACATTTGTCATCTGTCATCAAAATCTTTATGGAAATAACTCTTAAACACATGCGTCAGGTATGTTTTAAACTATATGAGGTCTGTCACATATCGCGTCACATTCCTTTTAGACTTAAAACTCAGTTCCAATTGCTTTAATTACTGAGATATAAGGAAAAAACAAAGTGGCTCAGCCAGAAACGTCCGGCTGGCTGGCCACTTGTTTTTCGTGTTAACTCGAAAATTATGGCGTTTTGCTTGATAAAACCACTTTAGTTGCTGTCACATATCGCGTCACATACCTTTATATACCAGCTGGATCCTCAAAACCTTCTGGGGGCTGAGATCTGGAATGCTGGAAAATGCGAAATTCTGGCTGGCTGGCCAAAGTTTTTTCGATTTTTTGAGGAAACTATAGCGTCACAAACGATGAAACCTTTACAGATCGTCGTCACAAACGATGACTTAGCCACCTAGATAAGCAGCAACGCTCTGCGAGAAAATGTCCAGACAGCCGGACGCACGCGTTTTGGATGTGAAGAACAGTCGGGAACTTTTATAACTACATTATTTTATGGATCAAAGACTTAAAGTTCTTATTTTATAAAACATGTATTAATTTTCTACGTACGTTGTTGTGGATAAAACATAGAGTAAATATCTAAGTAAGCCATAGGACGTTAGATCTGTGAGATGAGGTTCAATCAAACGCAGGTTTAGACAGCCATTAATAAGCCAAATTTTAGATTATAACATTTTTCTGAAGAGTCTTAAAATTATGTAGAACTATCTGTTTCGTGCGGTTTTACCCGCGCAATTTTGAATCCCGTGGGAATATCGGGATAAAATATACACTATGTGCTATTCCAGACTGTACACTATCGCCATGGAAAATTTCATTTTTTCAATTTTTTATTTCAAGTTTTGCCGTGATTGAGCAACAAACATCCATACATCCAAACTTTGACATTTATAATATTAGTAGGATGTGTGTCATAGCTGGTTCCATCTTACGCGATTCTTAATTGTTTTTCAAATACTGAAACATTTTAATTGTGGTTGATGATAATATTAGGGTACCTATAGAAGCAAAGGTGACTTTTTTTTATATTGTAAGGATAGGACGTTTGTCTTCCATGCCACCTGATGGAAAGTGCGCATGAAGACTATGGTGTTACACGTCCATCCACGAGAAACCTATTTACTCGACACTTAAAAGTTCCAGGACTGTAGTGTTCAGGAAAAACAGACGCAGGCAGATTGTTCCATACCTTGGCAATCCGTACCAAAAAGGAACTATCGAAGCGTTTTGTTCGACTTCTTGGTAAATCCACTATATAGGGATGGAAGTTCTGTCTGCGTCTGGTAGTCCGGTGGTAAAAAGGGGTGGGTTCAATTTGGTCAAAAAGAGCACTCGCACACTCACCAAAATGTAGCCGATAAAATACTGTCAAACAAGCAACCTTACGACGATGCTCCAGCGTCTGCAATTTTTTATTTGTAAGGTTGTTGTTATTTATGATTTTACGGGCTCTTCGGTCAACAGAGTCTAGCGCTTCGAGTTGGTATTTGTAAATAAAAAATCTCCATGAAAAACTATCTCCATGTTTTCCCGGATTGTAACAAATAACAGGTTTTTTACATATATAACTTCACGCCTATATCCCTTATGGGGAAAGCAGAACACCAGAGTTTATAAGGCCATCTGATGTCACGATTGACTTTGGAGTTATTATAATGATGGGTAGAGAGGTTTTTTACGTTTTTTCCAAAGTCATTAAACGTGCTGATTGCCCACTTTGTTTCGACCCTTTTATACCCTTTGTATGTCTATTGAATGGTGAAAAAAGCGAAAAAAAAAACTCCAGTACTAGATAGAAATTTTTACAGCCTGCTTAAAGCTCCATCTATAATATAAAGTGCTGCTTTAAAATTGATAATTTGCTATGAATGTCAGAGTTTACAAAGTATGATACAACTTAGTGATATGGATGATCCTTGCAAGATATCGCGTATACAGCGTTTGCGCAAATTAATAATTCATCATGAATTGTTGAAAAGTGTCTTTTAAAGTGGTCAAGAGTTACCAAGCAGTGGGAAAACTTGCCAACACGCGACGTTCTAAATTTAAAAGGCTGATACGTGTAGATAGCTTTTACTGAAATAAAAATGAGGCTGTCGCTACTTTCGTAAACTTCATTCTTTGCTGGTTTTAAAAATAGACGAAGAAGTTGATATTATGTCAACTTAGTATAATAAGTATAATAAAATTTATCATTTTTAATAATAATTAGCTCTCAGTATATTTAAAGTTCGTTTATCTAATTATCCTAGACTCATCAATTTAAATAAAAAATAAAATCATTTTCTTCTTTAAATGGTGACAATCCCTGCATTTGATCTTAAGGAAGATAAAGAAGACAAAGGAAGCACTAGCGGTTAGGAAGAAACGGCGCTTCGTAAGCCAGCGATGGAAGCAAAGGTTAGAGCGATGATGTTTGACGGCAGTTTTTATTTGGGAGCCAGGTGGATCCCAAAGTGGTCGCTCGGATAAGTCAACTCTAATGGTGCGAACAGATTGCTATAATGGAACTAGTAGGTAATGTAACATTCTGCGCACGTTGCGTATTTGGACGTGTATCTGTACGCACCATTACGACGTGTTTATCCAGACTCTCAGCTTAAATTGGTTCTGTTATCATTGTCAACACTAGGTGTATTCTGAAAGAAATAAACTCTTTTCTATTATTGTGTTTGCTAATATTCTGTAAGTGAGTTTGTTGACAAACACAATTAGAATTCGATAAGATAAAAAAGCAGGCAATTATTGAGATATTGATAAATGTAATGTAAAGACAAAAGAAATTGGGACAGAGCTCTAATACGCCACCGACAATAAAGTGGTGCTTTGTAGCGGCCGGGAATAATACATATAATATTTTTTGTCCTTACAATTGACATAGGACATATCCATGTGAATCAAGACGAGAACTAGCATCGGTAAAAATAGCGTAGCTATTCATAATGCAATGTTAAACGACTAAATACTTCTACAAAGTTAGATTTTTTATTTCAAGTTTTTCTGTATTATTATTGTAAATATTTTTCATTTTTTTTTTGATTTTGGTAATGCCTACATAAATGAGCTGACTTGATGAAGTGTTTGGAACTCCCAATCAGATGTCAAATATAAAATAGAAAGTTTAGTCCTTCTTTCATCAAAGATGAATAAATCTGTCTAACAAACATAAATTATGCAGAATGCTAAGTGGAGCTCAACCTAATACTGCCCATGTTTTGGTAAGGAAAGAAAGGCAAAAGTATACTTTAGGAAAGAGCTTGCGAAAAAACTTACTTGGATAACAAACCCATAAATTTTCAAGGAAGCCTGTAAGGGAGTGGCATGTCAGAGAAAAACGACTTTCAAATTATACGTTTTTTTGACAAATGAAATGTAAGAAGGTATTTTAAAGTCTATTAATAAAGTCCAATGTAGCGTTGAGGAGTACTACCTGCCTCAAACTTCTTTGCTCATAAAAATACACTTTCATTTATGATACATTTTAGTTCTATTTTTATGAAGTAAATAAGGCTTTCCATCCTTTAAGATCTCAACATTTGGAGAAACATCTCTAATTACAGTGAAGGGTCCTGAATACACATCACTCATTTTGTTATTATTCAAATTTTTTTAAACAATCAAATCGGTAGGTTCATAAGAAACCGTCTTAACATTTTCGTTATAATTTAATTTTTGTTTAGATTTGCTTTTGAGTACCTAAGTTATCTCGAGCCTCTGTTTGAGAAGTTTATATACGGTATTTCAGTTCACACGGGTAATTGCCATGATTGTATAAAGGTTCTAATCAAGTACCAGATAAATTACTCGGAAGAACGCATTTCCTAATTTTGTGTTCTGAATGAACCTAAGTATTATATGAAAAACACCAAAATGGTAACCAAGAACTCCACACCTCTGGATGGTTATCGGTTTGGATTCTAAGATAACTGTTAAGATGTTTATGGGAATTTTCTAGAGAACCTATACTTTCATGATGGTATGCGGTTGAAATTAATTGTTTATAGAAGAAGAGTGCACATTTTCTGAAATAATGAAGAAATAAATTCTTTATTTCTAGAACTATTCTTAGAATTAAATGACAAAAACAAAAACTATAAAATATATTATACAGATGGGTTTGTAATAGATGGTAGGTCGGGTTGTGCGGTTGTAACTGGAAGTCAAATTTACAGATATAGACTTATGGACTATAGTTCAATATATACCTGTGAGGCTGTAGCCATACTTAAAGCTCTAGAACACATCATACAGGACGATAAATCCCAAAAATACGTAATATATTCTGATTCCAAGTCATGCCTGCAGGCTTTACAGAGCTTAAATAACATTGATCCTTTGATATACACCATTAAAGATCTTATAATAAAAATAATAAAAAAGAAAATAGATATTGAGTTGATATGGATTCCTAGCCATCAAGGCATCAGTGGTAGCGATATTGTTGACAATGAAGCAAAAAAAGCGGCAAAAGAAAATGAAATTGATACAGCTATCCCCGTTAGTGCTTTCGATATAAAAAAATACATTAAATTGAAAATAAAATTATTATGGGATACTGAATAGAAGGGAGATAATACATCTAAATTACACAATGTTAGGAATTCTATTTTCGATATGTCACCAACCACTTTTGATTCAAGAAGAGATCAAGTCATTATAACTAGATTGCGCATCGGACACACTAACGCCACTCATATTCATTTAATTACAAAAAAACCGGTTAACAAGTGCAAATGCGGAATGGATATAACTGTATCACATCTTTTGTTAGATTGTCAAGCCTTTGTAAATGAGAGAAAACTAGGTAATTTACCTAACTCCCTAGCTTACTGTTTAAATAATGATGGATGTCAGAAAACTTTAATGTTTCTCAAAGTTACCAAAATGTATGAACATATGTAATTATATCATGAAGTCGCTAATGACCTAGCTGTTAAATAGCGACTATAAATAAATAAATGAAAAAAAAAAAAAATTCTTTACCTTGGTCTGTAGCCATTTCTATCGGAATTCCGTATCTTAATATAAAATTACTTACCAATGCTCGAGCGACTTCTTCAGATTTTTTAGAAACTAAAGTTTAGGCTTCAACTTACTTACTCAGTTCACATTGAAGTTAGTATGTAGCTGTAATTATTTTGATCTTGGTCTAAAGGTCCTACTAAATTAAGGTATATTTTCTCAAATGCCCAACTTGCTAAGTGTTTTTGAGTTTGACATTTACGACAACGTTGAACAAATGATTTTATATCTTTTTCCATGCCTAGGCCAATAATAGCATTTCTTAATGTTATTGTACATTCTTCTCATACACGCGTGGCCACTCGTAGGTAAGAGATAGAAATCATTAAGAATTGCTCTTATTTCATCTTTATCATTTATTCTTACTTATAGTCGGGGACCGGTCCATTTGCTATTCTTCAATTCTTGTAATATTTTTTCTACGCAAGTTTTATTACTTTTACTTTTTATAATATTCAATACATTTATTTTTATCTTAGCACAAATTTCTACTAGCTCTTTCAAAAATTCAGCTCGTGACCTTTTTGATAAAGAGTCTAGGTACTTATTTTATTTTAAAAACCTTTGCTTACTACTACATAACAAAATATCTTAGTTTCTTTTTCAATAATATTTTTAAGTTTATACTCTTCTAATAAGTGTTTATTCATGAAATTTAATTCTATTGATTTTTTTGGTTATAATATGAGTCTCGGCTTCTTTTGGTTGATCAGCCTAATCGTCGGTAGTGATCATATTATCCGTAAGATCAACATTTTTTACTTCATTTAAGCGCTTACTTTATGCCCTAGTCATTACACAAATATGATAGATAGATAGATAAAAAAGTTTATTGTTACTAAAATCACACACTTATAAACTTAATACTAAAACAATTCTTAAAATACTTAATACTTAATCTAAATCAGTGTGTGTGTTATAGCAGCGCAAAAAGCCATAGCTCAGCGTCCGTATTTGCTTTAAAGCAATACGCTGATATTCTGCTACAGCTTAAGGAGGTTAAGTTATAACTTTAAATAAAGCATTACTTTGTTAAATTTGTACAATTGTGCTATGATTATAATAAGAATATGTCCGATTTGAAGTTAATACTAAATATATATGAAATTGAATTAGTACATGTTAGTAATAGCATATGCATAAAGTCACAGTATTTATTAGTAAAATGTCATGCTAGAAATTATAGTATATGAATTGAAAGTACATAATAAATAATTATTAAAACATGTCAGAATATATTTGGTCAGCAATAGATTAAATCAAATCCAATAAGTAAGAATAAAAATAATGAAGTTCAAAATGATGTTTTTTCTTCATTCGTTACTAGTTATAGATAATCTAGATAACGCATCCACGACTGTATTTTCACTTCCTTTGAAATACTCTACTGTAAAGTCATACTCTTCTATTCGAAGCCTAAAATTAGTAAGTCTACTAGAAGGATCTCTTAAATTATAAAGGTACACCAAGGGTCGATGATCTGTCCTAATTATAAAATGCTTGCCATATAAATACGATCTATAACACTTTATAGCCTATACAATTTCCAGCATTTCTTTTTCAATTGTTGGGTAATTCTTTTCGGCATTATTTAAAGATCTACTTGACACTGGCCTACCATTTTTATTACATAAAACTGCTCCTAATGCGTAGTTTGAGGCAACGGTATAAAGTATAAACTGATTTTGCTCGGAAACATCTGGATACTTTAATATGGGAGCTGATATTATACTTCCTTTTAGTAATTCGAGTTATTTTTGACATTTATCTGACCACACAAACGGTATATTTTTTCGACATAAATAATTTTTCGTCTAACTATGCTTTAATTCCATCACAATCACACTAAAAACTCAGTACAACGCGAGTCTTTAATGCTCTAGAGCAATAAGAATGTATGAAAGGGCTGAGTCTAGAGTGTTTGAGACATCGGCTACAGATATTTCAGCATAATGTCATGTTATCATTACTTTTATTCGAATAAAGATCTAGTGCGATACTTAACTGTCCAATTATCTGAACCACAAAATGTTTGGTTTTTATTTAAGTAACAATTTAATTTGCAAGATCTCGCAAAAAAAGTCAACTTCAATTTCATTTTAATAAATGCAAATTATCATGTTTCACACTAAATATAGGTAACAAATAAGGCATAATACTATTGTTTTACTTGATTTGACCTATATGTATAAGAACATATTTTACCTAAGAGAATATAAGTGTTTTAAAAAACAGTTTAAAAGTGGGTTACCTACAAAACGAAAGAAATATATTTTTGGCGGTCTTCAGTCACACCAAACGTGAGGTTGCGGGAACGATTCCCGCGTGAAACAAGAAAACTGGGTGATTATCCATAAATGTATTCTATATTCTAGGTTGCCCCCTAGTTCGCTGCATGATATCTCATAACACAAGCTTTGCTTAATTTGAGGCCAATGTACTTGGTATGATTGTCTGCGGTTTTTTTTACATTTTTCATTTCCTATATTTTCAAAGTATGTTGTCCTAATGACTAGCGTGAAGATATATTGTGGTTTCTTGTCTTGACCTGACCAAATACCATATTATGGTTCACACAGGTGCAAAACAGCCTACTGTTCTACAGCCAACCAAGCAATTACAATAATAGTGAAGAACCTATTTGTTTATTAAATATAAAATATATATAGTAAGTTTTTCAGTTTATATGTCTACTTTTGATATTCCATTTTATTAACTGAATACTAAACTAACTAGTAGGTTGATGCCATCGCATATTTCTAAGTAGTAGGTTTAGTTCCCATTTAATCTCACAATTTCATCTAAATATAATTTGATGAAATTGTGAGGACTGTTTTATTTGATAGGTTCCACTGCAATTATTTTCCACAACATAGGCTCCCAAGTTTTAGGTTTGCATTTGCTGTTGAATTCTTTTATGTTAAATTATGTTGGCTACATAACTTATTTAGGTACTGATGCATTATTTACCGGGCATCTTACAGTCCTCCATGACATAATATTTCTGGTCTTTATTGAAAAAATCTGCTTAAATAATTGAAAAACATTGTATCATTGTACGATTTATAACCCTCAACAACCCACCGAAAAAATTACAATTAAAAAAACTGGCAAAATCCAGGTCTATGAGAATAATATGTCGAATATGAGCAGCTCTCGTAAGTAAGAAGTATATTCCTTGATGAGAAGAAATAAAGAAAACGAAAATTAAATTCCTTTGTTGCACAATAACCAAACAATAACAAAGTGAATGTTTTTTTAATTGAGGGTTGCCGATTGAAGAAAACATTTCCGCAAATAATCCCGCCTAAATATTTCAAATTCAATAATTGTATTATTTTGGTTAAATAACATCGATATTGATATTATACAAAGTTGTTTTTGTTTCAATATTTTCGCTAAAAAATCGGTATACAAAAAATATAATAATATTATCTTAAAAACGCAAGTTTCAACTCTTTCTTGGGGTGCCTTACTTTTGTCGCACCAGTAGGGATGTACCTACCTAGACCCTGGGATTGTGTATGGTGTGCGCGCGAATATGTAACAACATTATTTATCTTTCTCTACAGATTATTGAAGTAAATATAACATGGTAAAAACTATTGCAATCGATACTGTGACCGATTCTGAACAAACTGTTTTCAGGTTTCGTATAAACAAAAAATAACGTATATTTTCTGTAGTACCTACTCGATATTTTATTTAAATATATTATTTTGAAATGTCTACTTTACGAGTTTGACACATCAGGGTATCCCGCAACTTGTTCATATGCACATTTTCCATTTTCCCATCAATTCAAGAACCCTGCTGGGTCGGTAAAGTAGCACGACTATTTAATATCTCTTAATTTTAATAAATTGAATTCTGCATTAGTTGGTTCAGACCTTTTCTCAGTATTTTTTATTAAATGTAATACGAATTATGGAATATTTTTTATTTGCAAAAAGTACTGAAATCTAAAATAGCCTGACATGGACTCTGGTATTTCATTATTGCACAGTTTTTTTTAATCGCATCAAAGGCCAATCTCAATGGATTAGCTCATTCAGCCAGCCGATATCAAAACTTTTTTTTTACGTACGCATCATTCGTTTCTATACTACTTGTTCCAAATTTAAAAAATGATTGCTGCTAACTCTGATTTAAAAATGAAAGAAATTTAAAAAAGTGATTTGGCGGGAACTTTGTTAATTTTGCTTGAAAATATTTTTGGAAACGATAGTGCTTCGGCTTCGAATTGGCTTCAAAGACAATTCGAGTTGACGACATATATTTGGCTACAAAGGTATGTTTATCGAAAAAAAAAATCAAATATTTTTATCAATATATATAAAACTGTTCCGTTACTGACTGAGTGACTGAGGTACTGAGGTACTGAGTGACTGAGTGACTGACAGACAACGTACAGCCGTAACTACTGGGCGTAGAGAGCTGAAATTTGGAACATACATTCTTTAGAGGATGTAGGGGTGCACTAAGGAAGGAATTCCCGAAATTCCCACGGGAACGGGAAATATAGGACTTTTTAGTTTGTATGAAAAATCTTATTCCTTGAGTGCACCGATGTGAAACTTGGTGTGAAGGTTTTTCAATGTGTGTCTGGTTGTGTTATGAAAGGAATTCCCGAAATTCCCACGGGAACGAGAAATATATGATGTTTTAGTTTGTATGAAAAAATCCCATCCCTTAAGTGCACGGATGTGATACTTGATATAAAGGTTCCTCAATAAGTGTCTGTTTGTATTATGGAAGGAATTCCCGAAATTCCCACGGGAAGGGGTTGGACTTTTTAGTTTGTATGAAAATCTTATTCCTTGAGTGTACGGATGTGATACTTGGCATGAAGGTTCTTCAAAGTGACTGGTTGTACTACGAAAAAAATTCCCAAAATTCCCACGGGCACGGGAAATATATGATTTTTAGTTTTTATGAAAAAAACTTATTCCTTGAGTGCATGGGTGTGATACTTGGTATAAAGGTTCTTTCAGTGGGTGTCTGGTTGTATAGTTTCTGACATTTCCACGAGAAGGGTAGTTAAGCGCATACGAAGTTGCGGGATAAAGCTAGTTTTACTATATTCTTTTTTATTTGAATGTACGAATATACAAACAAAATTATCTATCTTTCCAGGTTGCTCTAATTTTTGGCGTTAGCGGTGCTTGTAGAACCTCTAAATTATTGAATATTACGGTTGACGATATAGTATACGCGACAACATGTTGCTTATAAAACTTGTTAACACCAAAACGAAAAAAGATCGAATGTTCGTAATTCGCGATGAGTACGTGAAAGTCGTTGATAAATATCGACTACTTCGTCCAACAGAAACAAGCACGCCGCGGTTCTTTTTGAATTACAGAAATGGTAAATGTATGAAACAAGTTATAGGCAGAAACAAATTTGGAAATTTTCCTGAAGAGATTGCTACATTTCTAAAGCTTCCGAACCCAGAACTCTACACAGGCCATTTCTTCCTACGAACCACAGCAACGGTTTAAGTAGATTTCGCTTTTCGTAGGCGCGCCGCGGCGGCGGCTGGAAATCCGAACAGGTAGCAGAGGGCTATATTGGAGAGTCGGTTGAAAACAAAAGTAAAATTAATATTTTAAAGTTTTTGCATTTAAAATGCTTATTTACTCTTAAATAAATTAGAAAATGTGTTAAATAAAAATCACCCGACCAGAACTCGAACCTGTGAGCTCTCGTTTGCCGGACGAGTGCTCTTCCACTGAGCCAGGCCAGGCCCTGGTAGCTCCAACGTAAAATACATCGTTGTATTTAGCACATACATTTTCTATGGTCATTCGCTCTTCACTATTCAAATGATTTATCTGTAACTGAGATAACAAAGTTTTGATACTATCTACATTTCTTTCAATTTTTTTCAAAATTGCAAATATTATATTCAGATAATTCGTGTACGTCATAACTAAAATTTGATAATGTTAAAGGTTGAAGTATTTAGTAATTTAATTGGTATAAGCCCATTGCTAGGTTTGAGGTTGAAGCACATTTAACTGACTTATGTTCTTTGTGTGTCTGTATAAAGTGTAAGGATTCACATCTAGGCGGTAATCGTATTTTATACACCACCTTTGTTTAAAATTCGCATTATGTATGAGATAAACTCCACCTAAAGCAAGATATTAATCCCTTAAGATTAAAAAGGTATCTTACAGGGAATAAAAAATACTTTAATCCTAAGGGTTATAATGTCATTTGATTTTGGAATGTCAATTGGAGCGAAATTTAATAATACCTACTTGGACATGGCTGTATGACTAGTTGCTTTGCCTAATTAAAAAATATATGGACTTTAAATTAGGCTGTATAAGTTTGTGTACCTTTGCATTTGGAACGACTACCAAGAAAAATTAAAAATCCTCGTAAAAAACCTGTATGCGACGGTTTCTTTTGCCTTTTGAAAAAGACAAATAAGAAGTAAAATTGCGCGGTTTTTGAAAAGAAAATTTTTTCAGAGTTTTTATTTCAATAGTTTTCAAATAAATAAAATATGTCGAGCTCGAGTGACGATTTAACACCAGAAGATATTAGAAATGAAGCAAATAGTATCGTCGATAATATTTTGCCGTGTAAATCAAAGCATTTGTACATGAAATTTTACGAAGATTTCTTTGCTTGGAAAACTAAAAGAGCCGTGAAAATTATTTCGGACTCATTGCTTTTAGTATATTTTCAACAGTTGTCTGCTACAAAGAAACCTAGCAGCCTATGGACTGTTTATTCAATGTTGAAGACAACAGTAAACAATTAATAAGTATACCAAATAGAAATATCACTTTATCTTTACATAACTGGTCAATTGTTTCTAATATTATCTTTAATTTCTAAATTATTAAATACCTAAGTACTTGATTTAATTCCTGCGTTTCATTACCTGATTATCTTACAAGGTGGTGTATAAAGTAGAGTAAGCTCCTCGGGGATAACAGTGTCTTAGTCTTGGGCAGTCTTGAATCCCTCGCTTCATTCAGGCTTCTTACCATAATTCCCTCACTTCGTTCGGGAATTAACATCTTAATTCCCTCACTTCGCTCAGGATTCAATATGATGCCCGTGACATAATACACTGCTTTATCCCCTTGTTGCATAATCTACTATTATCCTCTTTTGTATGTAAATCTAAAATAATTGTTTTATCGTTTAGAGATCTCAAAATCAAATTTTGATCTTTGAAGTTATTAATCTTTTCCTGAAGCGTGACATGGCAATTTTTCGGAAACATAAAATTTGTGTACAAAATATACGCCATGTGTGTATAATTTTAAATAAACATATCCTATAACATCAGCTTTACATTCCATTTAAAATCGCATTATCTTTATATATAGGAATGTTTAACTGTAATAATTGCTTATACTTAACAGCTGAAAATCCTGTGCCGATTAACCACGGACTTTGGTCATGTAAAGAAAAATAAACGTTGCAATTACTGTCACTAGCTAAAATAGTCCCATTAGTCACGAAAAAAATGAATAGCGTCATTTTTAGGAATGTTTTCTGGTTTAGTAACTACGCGGATTTGGTTATGGCCTATTCTTTGGTTTCTACGAAATCTGTAATTATTGTACCTACTTGCACCTCCTCGATTACCGACTCGTGATGAACCTCTGCCTCGAGCTGTTGATGACGGATGCTGGTGTGCTCTTCTCGTGTAGCCATAGCTGGTGGTCGGACCTCGGCATAAAAAGGCTCTATTATTACCTCTTTGCCTGTAGTTGTGTCCTCGCCACAACCTGGAATTGTTTTTTGTAGAAAATTAGAACTCATGTTCAGAACTTCTCCCGTCAAAGTTGATGATGACACTTCTTCATCAATTACCGATTGTACCAAGTCTTTTAAATATTCAAAATTCCTAGCCGCGATGATTGTGCTGAGCCTGCGATTTCTCAAGTCATCTGAAAATCTCTTTATTGCCAACTTTTCGTTCAAGGGTATGACCACGTTAAAATTTTTTGAATCATTATTCGCTTGAGAAATTGCAAGTTTAGTCATTAATTCCGCAATTTCATCATCAAACTCTTTAATTGTTAAATTGTTTTGTTTTAAATTTTGTGGTTTAATTTTGAGGTAAAGGTATTTTACGCATATCCTTTAACAATTCTGATACCGAATTATACTGGTATGTCGTATTTAATTTCAATTTTGCTGCCTGAGACAACCGACTCTTTAATACAAAATTAATCAGATTTGCCATACATTCTTTATTTTCTAGTAAACTGTCATAATAATCAATATAGTCAATAATTTGTTTAAATTCATTTCATCACTTGTCATAGTTGGTATAAGGCGGCCACCTTTATATCAAAAGTGCTTATTACGACCAGGAAAAGGGTTTTAAAGCAAGACACGATTACATCTTGAGTGACAATTTAATAGACAATTTATTAACAAATAGAAATGGTTTATAAAGTAAAATGTACGTGCATAATTAAGTTAACAATATTTGATTTTATCGAGCACGTTTGATGAATAGGAAATAATATATTGATTCTCTGTGGGTCACGTCGGACGACGCCACAGTGCTCATTGTAAAATTTTCCAATTTTTTAGTTTTTTCTATACTTTTAATAGCTAAAAATTGATTCGATATCACTAAAATTCTTTTTATATAATTTCATGTCCTCCTCTTTCACCTTACTACTCAATATCTCCTTATTTAAGTACTGAAAAGTGTATAAATACTCATTATATCATTATGCATACAACTTATTTTATTGTGTTATATTTATCGTAGCAAAAGTAATATGCATTAGTATAATATATATATTATGCAACAGGTTACACTTCCAAACAAAATAATGACGAAAATTAAAATAAAGTTCATAGGAAAAAAAGTTCGTAGAAATACAGGGTACTCACATTTTCTTTTCACTATTTTATTTCACTTACGAATTTATAGCACTATTTGCACTCACACCATATCATTTTTTTCCATAGGCACGTTGTTAAGCATCCCAGCTGGACCTCCCCAGAATAAGGATCTGCTTAGGGTACTTATTATCACCTCCTGTCTCATCAACGACTTATGGCGCCTTCTATATGCCTTATACACCAAAAATAACAACCAAGATTATGCATAGCAGCAAAATAGCCAAGAGAATATTTCCACTTCCACCTGCTGCATTTTGGACAGTTATAATTTCTTTCTGTTTTGCTTGTTGTCCGCCCCTTTTTTTATAATTATTTGGAGAACTTTCCGAAACAAATACGTGCGCCAGCGCACTTGAAAATAATACAGTTCAATTTCTTTTATAATCTTTTACTATTCGCACTGCACTAAAGTCCACGAAACGAATCTTGCGATATTGTTTTTATTACTTGCGCCTTAAACGGTAACCAGGTTTGCCCCGCTGTGCTGCAACGCGATACCCCATGGCAGGGTTGCCAGGTAAGGTTGGGAAGTGGAGCCGAAAATTCTACCATATAATATAGTTTATAAAATCGTTAATTTTTGAATCAATTGGGCTATCGGCTTCTACGTAGCACCATCCCTCCACTATTTTAACTCACGGCAACAAAGGCAGTAGACCGCAAAGTGCAACGACTCGTCTTGAAACTTTGGGTTTCGTAAGTTCTAACTCCTTTGCTTTTTTCCAAATCGATTTCGAGTAATGATAAAAGCAACCTTTTAAATTTATATTTGGAAAGACACATTTAATTGCTTTCATAGCGGCATGTTCGTAATGTGTTTAAAAATTTTGTGGATCCCATTGTGAAATGGATGATTTAATAGTTTCTTGCCACTTCTTCTCAACAGATCGACTTTCCGAAGTGGTGGTAGATTCAGTTCAATTTGTAAATTATTTGACTTATTTCAAATGTATTTAAATACTTACGAAATAAATAATTTTTGAGTTTGAGTTTGATAAGATACAATAATGTTTTATATGCGCATGTATTTTTTTTATTCATAAATGCATAAACGAGAGGCTCAATGAAGTCTACTCCGTCTGATCGATTTATTTCGCCGTGTATTACATACATCTGGATAAAAGGTATTGGGCAGGTTTTGAATGTGCCATCACTGTAATAGGATTTTACTACATTAAACCTTTTTTTAGCTTCCTCAGAGGCAAAAATTATTATTCTTGTACCAGAAGAGCTATAGTCGGCCATCAAGAAGTCATCAAATTTTGGGGGCACTTTAACCTCTTCAACCAACTTAAAGTTCAGTTTTTTTAAACCAGCCGCTTTATTTCTTAAGCGGTACTAAGAGCTTTGAACACTGTTCAAGGAGGGTATTTTATTAATAATTTGCATATCTGCATCGCTAATTGTAGCCACAGTTTTATTGAATTCGGTCGGCACCGGTGAAAAATCAGCTGATGATACCCGTTTTTACAGTCATAGATACTTTTGGCTACTATATTATCGTCTTCTGTTGAAGAGCAAGTATGATTTCGCTTAACAAGAACAGTTGCACCCTGTAATCATTTTAACTGTAAAAAAAACTTCAAAATGAAACTACCGAATCACATAAACCTTAAAATGTAGTACCTTAAGTATCAAAATACCCTTGCATTTTTCTTTTCAGTACTTGGTGCATCACCAGATTGAAATCCCCTTTTAATTATCTCGTTTTTTTGTATATTGATGAGCATCATATAAGAGAACTTTACCACATTTTCTTTCAATATAGTTTAAATCCATTGAAAAAGACGTAGATGGGACTTGATGGCTCATAATTAATCGATGAAAGCAATAAGTTTTAATTTGTTATTTGCAATGTTTTCCAACTACTGTCATATTCGTTTTTTTCTATCAAGGCGCCTTTTGGAGTTTGAGTTCAGTCCAAGTCGGATTTTTTATATGATTTGCTCGACTTCTAGTCCATTGAAATGTTACATTTTTAGGCCTAACCTTGCGTTTTTCAGAGGACGCAATTTTATTTTTTTGATGTGTAGGGGGGGTCAGTGTAAAGCTAAAACCAAGTTTGTGGGGTCGCCACGCTTGTCCTACGGCCGCCATCTTGAAAATAGGTGTTGAAATGTTTTTTTACGATATATCTCTTAAGCTATTTATCTGATAAAAAAAAACATTTATAGTTTAAACATTCATTATAGTTCTACGACAAAAAGCTACTTGACCAAAGTTGTAGAGGATTTAAGTTGCAACAAAAAAATTTATTATTTTTTTTTATCAGATAAATAGTTTAAGAGATATATCATTAAAACCATTTCAACCCCTATTTTCAAGATGGCGGCCGTAGGACAAGGGTGGCGACCCCACAAACTTGGTTTTAGCTTTACACTGACCACCCCTATACATCAAAAAAATAAAATGGCGTCCTCTGAAAAACGCAACTCCAAATGTAACTTTTCAATGGACTATTCGGCTCAAAAGCCATTTTAGCCCATTTGTCATCTAGTACTTGTACTAAAGCTTTACTTAACTTCGCATAATTGTTAAACTACTTAGCACTTATTGGACAAAATATGTCCATATCGTCACTTCACCAGCGGGCGATCAAGACACCATGTAATAAGTGTCTTGATCGCCCGCTGGTGAAGTGACGCCTCTCCAATTAGTATATGGCAACCTCTATAGTCTAGTTTAAATTTTTGAACATATCTTAAATATTATTCGTTTTAAAAAAGTATTTTACGCGTTTATCTTCACTTCGATATAAAACAAGAAAAGCAACAAAGACCGCAGTTTGTGAGTATTCTTTGCTCTTTCTTGGTACAAAACACTCGGACAAACTCTGGGAAAAATATCATCGGGAAACAAGTTGAGTTTTAAAACGCCCTCAAGAAGATGGTTGTACTTAAAGATCAAAATAGCTATTTTCTTCCCTTCCTCTCATCCACATGTCACTTCAGGCTCCGAATAAAACAAAACGAAATAACTATTAAAACGCGATAAAAACTATTTGAAGTTGTATTTTTTGTTAGTGATGTTATGAATCGTAGAACTAAATTTTCACAATACTCAAGTTATTTTTATAATTGACGTTTTTATTATTTCGTACAACTTCCTTTTTCTAAATTAATTACCTGTCCGAAATAAAAACCAATTTCCTTCAATACGGGGAATCCTTTGATTATAATTTAAATAAGAATATTTATTATTTCACAGATTTTGTATCTAAGAAATATAATTTTGGTTCATTTATTAAAATTATTGATATTCTTTATTTAGATATAGCATATATGAGGAACATTCATCATTCTAGTTAACTCTGTACTCATTGGTTAATATTGAATTTTTTTATTGTATTAACCTTACCAATCATCACAGAGATATAAAACAAAAATCGTTCAACAACTGTTGTCTAAGTAATTAGTAAAAATCTGTAACCTATAGGTAGATATATCGTAATTGATTTTCATAATGTTACTGATTCAATAATTTATAATTAAGAAAAATAAAAAATCTGGACAAAGAAAACTGAACATCATCTTATTTCTTTCAATCTTACTCTGCAGTTTCAATCAAAAGTAAAATTGAATTTGAAAATACTTACAACAGAAAGTATATATCTAAAAATACGAACCGGTGTTATTCGGTGTCGTTGGTAGAACCACGGTAAAACTATTATTATATTTGAAACGGTCACGTCACGGGTAACCACATCTGTTACATTTTGGTGGCCTACTAGATGCCAAAATCTAATTATAGCAGCCGCAATAGAATAATAGATAATCAAAGAATGCAGAAAACATTAAAAAAACCGACTTCACGTCAAAACTTTGGCTGAGTTATTATAATGTGATCAGCGTAAAAATTCTCCGAAATCATACATGAAGTACTCAACCGATTTCGATTAAATTTATTTGGGACCAATTATGAAAATATCCTCTATCATATGAAACAAGAATTTTTAAAATCGATTCATAAAAAATTGTCCGAAATATCGTGTAACAAAGACACAACAAAATATACAGACAAATTGAGAACCTCCTCCTTTTTTGGAAGTCAGTTGAAAGCTATTCTTTAAAATAACTTTTAGGTTTGTAGCACATTTAAAAATCACAAACAGTCTTTCGAAAAAATAATTTAAATTTAATCTTTCATACTTGGTTTTGCAAATGTAAACAACGCTCCGTTCCCTCCCTAGCAATGGGAAAGTATGGTTATATATCATACGTTGTGATATATCTACGATACCTAATAGTATGACGGGCTTCTACCTTCCAAATTATCCTTCACATTACAGGTCAAATATGGAATGCGTGCGTGGTACGGCTCTGCACTCGCAAATACAAAAATAAGTCAGGACAATGTTGTGTTTTGGCTAAAATATAGGTACTAAGTACAAAATATTATAAGAATTTCTACTATGTTGAGGTACAATTTAAGTCGTTTCGTTTTCACTCTCCAATTATTATATAACTCAGACTGCAAATCTAAGACTAAAGTTAGGGTGAAAATTACGTTGTAACAGTTACAGACTTTGCCTTGCAACCCCATTAGATAATAAAGAAGAGATAATCCGTGAAATCCCTGCTTAATGAAATAACTCTTTCATTTTCTGCCAGACTAGCTACTATATCCATTACGTAAAGTCTGTCGTTAAATGTAATGATTTTGGTGACGGCATATTCCGGCAATATGGTGTGGATATGAAGACCCATTGCTAAACTATCGCTCGCTAAACAATTGCTCACTTTTCCTACGTGGTTTTCAATCTCGTTGTCACCTAAAACGCAAGCCGTTGCTGCTGCTTTAGTTATTTACTTCATAAAAATGTTAATAGCTTGATGTAGGATTATTCGTTATGTCATCATCATCGCTGTCTTGTATCTTGGATAAGCATCACTATAATCTTATAAGTATATGCTATTTTGTGGCCACCGTTTTTAAATTAAAATATGATGTTCTTTAATACAATATAAATATACCTGCATATTAATTTTAATATCGTTCAGTAGAAAATAAATAAAGATATGGCTTCAAAAAACTTCCTTACAAATAGTCGCTGTTGATGAACACCCTACGCACGGTACGAAACTACGACGCGGCATTTCATTGATTTCGTTTGATAATGTACTATTTATTTATTTATTTATTTATTAAGGTATATCAACAATAAACATACAATTTCTTACATGGGATACAAATTTAAAAACACTAGTTCTTGTACGTTTACCAATAACAGATATACACAGCATTTAAAATAAAATATCAACGACAAATTTTGTTTACACCTATTAAAGCAATAATCTAATACAAAAATAGTAACTATGTAGATTAAAATATAAAGTTTATAACACAAATTTAGACATTTACAAATTTATACAACAAGTACTTATGAGATCATAATTTAACTTAACTTACTGAGAAAGTGAGAGGAAGTTTAGAATTTTGGTTCTTATTTCTTTGCGAGAACAGCGAAAAAGGTCAGTTGCATGTTTGGCGTTAAAATTGTTATAGGTTGAGCAGATTCTAGGTAGAGGACATGTTTTGTTGTAGCTCGTAGTGGTCTTTATTGTAAATGGTATTCATTCATAATTTAGAGTGACTATATTTTGCTTAATATGTTAGGCCGTATACAGAAAGAAAGCTGGAAACTTATAAGCGCTTATCAGCGTTGGTAACCCGCGCAGGAAAATATATGAACGCGCGCCGATAAGCACTGAACGGTGCCGACAAGTTCCGCCAAGCTTTAACACGCGCTGGTCAGCGCTGGGAAATCATCGTCCGATGAGTCCGACATTTTGCTTGGTCTGCCTCAACCTGCTTCCTTTGTGTAGAATGGACCTGTGCTGTCAAGCGCCGGTAAGCGCTTATAAGTTTCCAGCTTTCTTTCTGTATATGGCCTTAGCTAATATATTAATTTCCTAATAAAAATACGTAAATACTTTTTTTGCATAAATAGTTTCTGTAAATGATACTTATTGTGTAAAAAAAATTGGCCGTTGGTTAGAAATTAGCTAAAAGTATATACAGTACTCTCAATTTGGTCAGTTTAGCTAATATAAGAAATTATTCTGTTTACAGCAATGAAAGCGGCGATCTTAATCCAGCAGTGGTACCGGAGGTACCTCGCCAGGATGGAAGTGCGCCGACGCTACACGTGGACCATTTTCCAAAGCATTGAATACGCCGGTGAACAAGATCAAGTCAAGGTCAGTGATTAATATTTAAATGCCGGCTAAGTGCGAGTCGAGCCCGCTCACGAAGGGTTCCCCACCGTCCACTAAGACACTAAAACACATTTTATGTAAGACCATAGTAGTACTGGCAGCATAAAAATAATTTACATTTACATACCTAATATGACACTCTTTAAATAAACACTTTCGCGATTTAATATGCACACTATGCCATGTATTAATGCGGTAGGGAACTTCGCGTAAACATAATTTGTTGTTGTTGTAGCAGCAACGAAGTACATCATCTGTGAGATATTCAACCGTCTCACTATCACGGTCATTGAAGTCTTAATTCAACCCGTTGGGTGCCTAGCCCTAAAATGCAGAAGTAGGAAACTATCCATAAAACTATACGAAAACCTGAGAAACCTACTGTTCTTCTTAAAGTATAAGACGCGCTGTAGTCACGCTTTTTGAAATACGATACTTTTGCCATATTTTCGGCTAAAAGCTAAATGTTTTATTTACATAAATGGAAAACATATACCATAATCCGCCAAGTACTTAGGCACGCATTTTTATTGAGTGAAATTCTATAGGGTTGAATTTCAATAATTCGATACACATATATACATATTACAGTGTGTGATATACAAGTAATATTTTCAAAAAGATCAAACGATGAAAAAATAGCAAGGGACTTTTAATTCTAAATATATGTTATCTTAGAATTGTTTACGTATGACACTTGTTGTTTAAGATCTTTAATGGTCACGTAAGTTTTTATTGAAGGGACACAGGCTTACAAAGAAATAAACAGGAAATTATGTTATCTTCATTGATAAAAGTTTTAATATTTTGTCAAGAAGATCAGATTCTCTGATAAAATTTAAAAATGAGAATTTACTTACACACGTTTCATGCATCGATTTCGGCCATACACCCTTTCATTATTTATTTTATATTTCTTCTACGCTACAATCTTAATGCATATTTGCTCTCGAAATACTTAACTTTCTTCTCATAGTTCAAGATAAAAATAAATTTATAGAAGCAACAACTCTATTTTGAACCATAAGAGATTTTGAGGGTTTTTCGTTGTTTAAAGATATTTTTATTTAGAAATATATGTTTTTAAAGAATAAGACGATATCTCATCTCTGAGAAAGAGCTCAGTCTCAACCTGGGATATTATATTAGATAATCGACTAAATCTTTATTCAAATCATAATTTTATAACAAGGTCGCGATAGTAAGACTTTAATTTTTAGTTATGCTAATATTTGTCTGTTGTTTTATTAATTAGTACTTATTAATACCCATAGGCACTATGTAGTTATAATTATATTTTTTTTATATATTTTTATAAATAACATTCAGCTTTGCGACGTTTTAGCCGCGTCATACTTTATCTCGTAAGAATTCATTTATTACAAAATTGGATAATTTAGTTTTCTTTCGCTATAGAATACCTATTAATATTCTTCTATAGTTTTTGAGTTTATTCGAAATAATCAAATATAATAATAAAACTCTTTATTGTACACCAACATGGTAACATAGTTTAAATGAAACAACAATTACAATTAACATACAAAGGGCGGCCTTATCGCCGAAGCGCGATTTCTGTCAGGCAACCCAAGCATTGGAGGAAATTTACGTGGGCGAGGTGTACGCCTAGTAAAATAAACTACATACGAACAATAACATACATTTACATATATAACTATATAAATAAATACAATATTAATACATATATAAATATCTATATTATGTAGATACCTAAGATTGACAGTGTTTCACCTGATAATGACGTTAAAGCATTCGTTTAAAGAGCGAGCAAAGCAACGAAATCAAATTCTTCCACTTTATAATACTAGCATAGGTAGTCTTAGAAGTTTATTTTGCCCACCCTCGTACTTGTTGAAAGGTTCGGGCGCTATTTTTGTCGCTGCAGCACTGTATGCGCAGCTGAGCACGTACGGCCTCTTCTATACTCGCAGTAAACTGTAGTGTTTGTAATTTTGTAAGCCATGAAAAGATTAACAAAAACAGCACGATAAAACCAGTGTCAGCATCGAAAAGTGAGTTTGTATTTGAAATCAGAAGACTACTTTTACAAACTATTACTAAGCTCTATACCTATCTATTGAAGTTACCAGAATGGCGGTAGTTTATATTTACGATGCTAGACTTATTCAAATTCAAAATACAAACAATTATCAAAAACAGTTGTCTATATACTAAAATAATAAACGCTATATTTGAGAAGATGGTTGGACTGAGAGCAAAAGAAAAACATATTTATAATATATGTCTCTCTCCATCACTATAATACCTCCAAATTTTTCAAACGTGACATCAGATGGTTTTGCAGCCTCTGTTGTTCTACCTAGCCTATAAAGAATACAGGCGTGAAGTTATGTATATAAAAAACAAAAAATTCTAACCTATGTCCTTTATAGGAGAGCCATTATACTTTGAAAACATCAGATTGATGTGTCCCGAGTCGGTTACACTACAATAATGCGCAAGGTTTTAAGATTTTTTCTCTCGTCTTATTATTTGTGAAATTATTCATCCGAACAACAATTTACAAGTATAATTTGACATTAACTAGATGAGAAATTCAATTTTCATTATAAAATCTCTAAAACGGATGGAAAAAGAGAGACTGTACCTACCTATCTGTCTTCAGAAACTATTTTAGGTCATACCATTTGCTTGGTGGTAGGATCCCTTCTGGGTCCGCCTGGCTAGCGACCACCCTTTATATAAAGTCTGCCGCCAAATGTTACCGCTCCGGCGGTAATGTGTTCCGGCAATATTGTATTAAGAGCCAGTTCCTTCCTAAACCCGTGTGCTTTAATCTTCGACCTCATCGTCACTTACCATCAGGTGAGATTGAGGTCAAACGCGGGTTTAGTCACTTATAAAAAAAAAAAACCATAAATCAATAGCTGATTGAAAACAAGAATAAAACATAAAACAATTTTGTCATTCACTCATTAATTAAATCCATGTTCATGCCAATTAATTTTGTTTTTGTAGATCAAATTGTTCTGATAATGTTAAAATTAATAAATTGTTATTTCGGATTAAACAATATCCCCCAGTTTATGCTGGTAAATTATAACTTTTGAGAATGGATTTTCTAAGGGACCATTATTATGCAAATTTATTTTACCGCCCAAGGAAACGCAGGGAATCTGAATTTACAGAATTTATGCTTTGAAATCTACTTAATCCGTTTAGCGTGAAATCTACTTGGTTAACGGGTTGAGTATACAGAACGAAAGGTAATAGAAGGTTTCAATTAGATATTACAGTGTCTTAATTTTGTTTTAAGTCTATAACTTAAGCACATAAACTGAAAGAGTTGAAATGAAACTTATTGAAATGGAATATGTTGCTAATCTAGTTTTCCTTCATATCATCATCATCACAACTCTTTGTAATGAGCCCACTGCTGGGTATGAGTCTGTCCCCTGGGTGATGAGGAGGTTTTAGGCCATAATCCACCAAGCTGGCCCAGTGCTGGGTGGTGGATGTCAGAATTTTCAGGGTGCCGATACGGCTTCTGACAAACCCTAACGACCACTGTATACAAGTATACAGCACCCGGGACCGACCGCTTAACGTGCCCTCCGAAGCACGGAAGTCGTCGTGAGAAATGAATGGTCGGCGGTCACCCGTCCAAGTACAGACCGCGCCGAACGTTGCTTAACCTGTGATATCGTATGATACACACAGTAACCACGGCGCCACGACGACTTCGATTTCCTTCATATTATTAATTCATATTAACTTGTAAGTACTTTTACCTTTTTATTTTGTTTTTCAAAGATCTTTGTCACTATAAAGGGTTAATTTTTATTAGCGCATCACCTCTTGCAGGCTCCCGTTCTACATCAATCCCAACAACATGTGTTCTACGACTTTTAACAAATAATGATAAATAACACAAAAAAACAAAAAAAATACCTTCCGAAAAAAATAAAAATGTTGTTATTTTTTTTGTTATTGTTGATATCGCCAATATTTTGCCTACGCAAGGTGCGTGGCATACTTACGCTCGAGTCAATAGAGTTACGCTCGTTTAGAGGCTATATTTTATTTTGTATGAAAAAAACTATATTTAAAAAAATATTAATTTAAAAATTCGTAGGACAATGAATTTTGTAGGGATTGATGTGGAGAAGCATACTGAAAGCGGTGATGCGATCATTAAAATTAACCCTGTATAAGCTTAAATCTGTGTCGGTCGAAAGGAAGGGATATCCAGTATCTGCAACAAATATAGGAACTTATGTTAAGTTTCAAATAAAGATTTTGATCGAGAGCGCATCATTGTTGACATATTTCTTTATTTTATGATGTCTTTGGGCCCAAGGGACACCATCAGGTGGATCTATTGTTCGCTTATTTTCCTTTTAGGTATATTGATTAGAGAAAAAAATATTATTTTCATCCAAAAAAAAAAACCAAGAAAAAAAATTAGAAAAATAATCACTGACATTGTGGAAGCGTCCTAAATAAAGAATTCATTGCTTGTACACCTGCCGGTTTCGATAAATTACCTCTATCTAAATTATAGAGTCATTGAACGATTACCTGCAATGCGCCGAAACCTTTAGGTAATACTATTGAATTTAATCAAAGAACTTTGATCTGTAACATGTAACATAAAGCTTGTTCGTTCGAGATATTTAATGGTTCTGCATATTTATTTATTTAAAAGAAAGTAATTTAGTTAATTTAACGATATAAGATAATAAAAAATTACTCGCCCTTGTATGTTCTATAATCTTTCTGTCTTTTACATTCCGCTTGCCTTGCGATCATGAATGATAGCCCCGAAATCACTTAACTTTGATGTTCAAGTGTCCAGTAATGGCTCTCAAACCGGCCACGTTTGCTTGAGTTGCCTATTGTAGTCTGAGAAAAAAATATACCAAAGAAAAAGTATGAAGCTTTAAAACTCGCGCGAAAACTCCATGCACCATACGCCCTCTATACGTTTGAAAAATTGGTAGAACCATCGAGTCTTTCAAGTGTCTAGATCTATAACTGAGAGCTCGTCCTATCTATCATCGTCGAAAAGATAAGTACTTAGACTTAGCTGACTTAGAATTTTACTAAAGGATACATAGAAGGATAGTTTCTTAGAAGGATAAGGATAGTCTGGATAGTCATTCCTTTATGGAATTTTACAGTATTAGCTCTGGTATTAGTAAGACAATTTGAGTGAATATTTGCTTGAGTAAAATACATAATATGGATCTCAGACAAGTCCACACTATTCTAACACAGTGTTTGTTATGTTACTAGCTAGTCCTTATACATCAGTGCGATAAAGGCAGCCAAGCGAATATAGCTTAATCATTCGCGACGGATATAACATACGACCGCGTTTGGTCCTAGCGAATGTAACATCTTTAATATCTGAAATGGGTTACTAAACCGCCGGTGGTTCACTTCAACGTAGCATTTATAACAGGCAATCATCGATATCTCTTGAGTACCTAAATTTCAGTAAAAGCACTGTCGACGCCACTAGTAGTCAAACGTAGATAAGCACCCAGAACGTCTTTTGTTAAGTCTCATAAGGCTGACGGCAAACAACCGCAACCGGACCAAAGGCACCGATAACCTCTTGACATTTTTGTATGTAAAACTGTGGCTTCTAAATCACGTGGCAGTAAAATTATGTGCTCATGTTTTCTGTTATTTACACCTTGGAGGCTTTCTGTAGGCTATCTATACAAAATATATGACAATGCCCAAAAACGTTTATCTGATAAGGTTTCTTTCCAAGGTGAGTATCTTTTGTCAACTTTGCCTATTTATTATTTAGTATTTACGACAAATACTATTGTCTTTTTATAAAAGCTTCAGGAGAGAATTGACTGTCACATCGACGTTTATCATTCGAAAAGTCATCCGTTCGTACATTTAACTTTCGTTGAGTTCTATATAAGATTGTTTTAGACGTTAAGGATTTTCGGAAGTTTACGAACAATATATAACAGCATAGTGACATAATTTTCGTTTTTCCTGTAAAAATCTTTTAATTTTTTTTATACGTTTGATTTTAGGTTTATGCTTGGGCAATGGATCTCTGTTAAGAATATTTATTGGCTCCAAAGAACCGTAATTTAACTCGATAGCCTCGCTCGATGCGCCAAGCTTAAGGGATTGCTAGGTCGTCGATTCCCGTCGTAAATGTCCGACGAAAGAAACAAGATACATGATTCCACTCGGTAGTTAATTTTTTTTAATAAGGACAAAATTCCAAGACCGTCACAAGTCACAAAGAACTACATGGCCCCAAACTAAGCAAACCTTATGATATTGAATACCATATAGCATACTTTATTAGTGTTACAGGGGGAAACTTAAATATAAAGACATACCTAATCATAAAAAAAACACCCATTAATAGATTTAAACCCATATCCGATTTTTTTTCTTTTTCCGTACGGGAATTGAACCCGCGGCCTCACGATTGGCGTTGTAGCGTCTAGATCACTGCACCCCGGAGACCGTCCGTGGTGCATTTTTCTACAATGCTTAACATTCAATGTAAGAGGAACACTTATTTATGAAATTTAAAAAAGCTCATTAAATATCTTATGCATTGTTGATCTCAGCAATATGGAATTCTAAAAAAGCCAATGCAATAAACAGAAAGTTTATCAGAGACTTCATATAATAATAAGACTTTATTTACTTACAAAAGAAAAACAAATGAAAACACAAAATAAAACAGATTTAACAAATAGGTCATGTAAGCAAAAAGGCCCGGACTCAGCATAATGTTGAATACCGAAACTAGTTCAGTAACAACGCTGTTATTCTGTCAGAGCCTAAACAAAAGATAATTCTGCCTCACAAATTGTAAACTTATGTTACTTTAAATAGATAAGATAAAAAAACATACAAATAAAATATAAGATTAAATAATTACAAATAAAACATTCAAAAACAAAAAGAAACCTATCATGTAATAATATATGTTCAAATTAAGCAACAACTATACACTGCAAAATAAAAAAAAATAAAAAAAAGTAAGTTAAATCATAAAGCAATAAGAGAAATAAATAAAACAAAAAATCATTGAGACAAAAAGTCGCAGCTCAGACACCCAGCCACTGTTTGTTGGTGCACTAAAAAGTCTTTAAATAATTTCTTAAATGTACTTAAATTGTTTGCATTACAAATCGATGGTGGGATATTGTTCCAGAATTTGGTGGCATGGTATCTGAAACTTTATCCGTTTTGACTACTATCATAGCTGATGGCAAGTGACGACACGGTCGAATATACAAACAAACGGGCTAAGGAAGGGGTTGGCCGGTCTTGAACTACAGCCGGAACACATCACCACGGGAACAGACATTTGAGCTTTACATTATATGCAGGGTAGCTGTTAGGTAAGAATTATTTTCAAAAACTATAAAACACATCTTATTCATGTATTTTCATAGTTGTCCGATTAACATACTCACATCTTCATTCATAAAAAAGCTCATTTCGAAAACAAGCTTAGGGTACCTCAAATATATTTTCCCTCACAATCTATATAGTACGATTAATACTTTTATAATATTTACACGAGTATGTAAAGTTTAAGGAAGCGTTATTACTTTTTAAGTTTTCTTTCTTCTGAATTTTCATACCAAAGTAATATTTCTGTGCAAAATAACACATTTAAAATTACGTGCGAAGTACTACGGTATGTTAATCTTGTTTACCCAATAATTTAACGAATTCATGAGATTCTTACCACGATTTTGATTTTAGATTTCTTGTTCCCGATATTTCGGTGTTGATGCAGAACCATGATCACGTAACTGAGCTGAATTGTAAACTGATGCGCTGTGTGATGACAGCGGGCGAGTTATAAATCATTATTCGTTTCGCTCGTCAACTAGCTGATGACCGTCCTCGTGTCATGTTTATTAATGCCCGCCCAGCATGGACAGAGGTTCCATTACCACGTCAAATATTGATGGAGTTGGGAAGTGTTATTAAATAAGTTAATAATGCTTATGTGAGTAAAGTGACCAGTTCATATAGGTTGCAGTTAAGGGTTAATTGAATGTTTTAAAAGACTGGTTTTAAAGGTCAAACCGATAAAATCAAAATGGATTAAAGTGATTTGTTTAGGGCATTGATGTTGGTAGTTTGGTTTAGCAATTTTGCGATGAAAAATCGCCGTCAACAGAGAAAACAAATGAAACAAGCGGTTTTAAATGGACTCGTCGAATGTTACAATGACTTACATAACAATGTTTTGAAGTAAAAAGATTTTATTTAACTTCAAAACTTGCTTGTTACGAAATTGATTTTCAGCAACGTCTTATTCAGCGGCCGCTCGTATTTAAAGTCAGACTTTAAGTTGGAGAACATCTAATTTCGTTCAATTTACTTTCAAACGAAATGTTTCTAACTTATCTTAACTCGCCGAGCTCACAGTTCAATTCACGTTTTGGTTAATTGAACCTTCTGAAATTTCCAGAATTCCACATAAAATGTTATTTTATTTATTTTACTGGAATTAAGCGTAGCGCTACTTAGTGTAGCGAGCAATAATAATTATTGAGTATGGTACTAAAAAAAACTTTTAGAGGAGAATGATAATTTTGCTAGCTATATCTAGAGTTGACAAATAGCTTCACCATTTACTTACATTCCTATTGATTATAAATTGGTAAAACATACAGGTCAATTACAATCAAGCAAACGATTTCGCATGGCTATAAATGTAATAAAAAAGTTTAAATATTTAAATTCTCCTTTTACTAAAAAGCCGTTATTGGGTTATACATGAAAGTTCATTGGTGTAATCATTAAAAGTCAACACAAACACTGGGATTTGATGTGTTAATCAATACATACATGATTTCATGTTAGTTTGAGTTGCAGTGTAGTGCGAACTGTTGTGTGTTACAATAAGTGAGGTTCCTCTTTGAAAATAAAGTCTCTAATTGTAACTCGCTGTGTTGACCCAATGAGTACCCAAATACATAAAATCATCCTACTGCCTTTTGATGATTTTATGTAAGTATATGGGTATTTTGATTTTTCTTTGTGTTGGGTATTGCCATTTTGATTTTTCTCACCAGCGGCGCATATTTATAATGTAGTAGGTACATGAAATGCGTCTTGCTTTCTGGGATTGCAATAATGCGTTCACGTAACCGATGATAAAAAATTATAAAAATTATAAGGCACGTGATTACGTGATCCGCTGAATGTTTGTCTAAAGATTTCCTTGAAAGGCTGAATAAAAGGGAGAATATAAGTGAATGTCAGAAGAAAAATTATCAAAGTTTGATTCAAAATCATTTCAATATAATTTTAAGTTTTCACATTCATTTAAACGATTCATGCTTTATTCGATACGCGATAAAAATATGGATATTCTAAGTTGACCCTAAGCTTACGAAACTTAAATAACTGCGGATTTCATTTCCAATGCTATTTGTGAACATTCACCTATCACCGAAGTCGTCGTGGCCTTGGTAACTGTGCATATCGAACGATATCGCAGGTTAAGCGCGCTCGGTGCGGCCGGTAGTAGGATGGGCGACCGCCGACCATTCATTTCTCACGACGACTTCCATGTTGCTGTAAGCTTGTATACAGTAGTCGTTAGGGTTTGTCAGAAGCCATTTCGGCACCCTGAAATATCTGACATCCACCAACCAGCACTTGGCCAGCTTGGTGGATTGCGGCCTAAAACCTCCTCGTCACCCAGAGGAGAGACTGCAGTGGGCTCATTACACAGAGTTGTGATGATGATGATGATGATGACCTATCACCTGCATAAAAAGTACATACCTACCGATTAAATTTCATATTAGAAAATCTTACATACACTGACTATAGAAATAAAATAAAAATTTCATAACAGAACGATGAGTGCAATTTTATTTATTACGAGCGTTTACCTGCGACTTCGTACACGCTGAAAAGTCCTATATTTCCCGTTCCCGTAGGAATTTCGGGAATTCCTTTCATAACACAACTAGGCACTTTTTGAAGAACTTTTATGCCAAGTATCATATCTGTGCACTCAAGGAATAAGATTTTTCATACAAACTAAAAAGTCCAATAATTCTCGTTTCCCTGGGAATTTTGGGAATTCCTTCCTTAGAGGGTTTATGTGCAAATTTCAGCTCTCTTCGGCCAGTAGTTTTGGCTGTGCGTTGTCTGTCAGTCACTCAGTCAGTAACGGAAGAGTTTTATAAATTAAGATTAATTGAGAACTTCTCACCCAAACACAAACTATAGGTACAACGGAATCGCGCAGGGAGGTACTGCGGGGACTACCTAAATGAGTAAACAATCCCGAAATGCTATTCAATTACATATAGTGCTAACCATTAATGCAAATATATGGAAATGAAACAATTAATGTTTCAAAATAGTATAATAAAAGGAATATTTAGCTTAAGGATTTAGCTAATAGTATAATAAAAGGAATCTTTAGCTTAAGGATTCCTTTTATTATACTATTTTTCAGCGCATTCTATCGCGTATAATCAAACAGCCCACCGAGTCCCTTAAAATACCGGAACGTTCAAAATGTAAAATATAATAAGGGCCTGACTTTTCAATCTATCCATACTAATAAATAAAGCTCAATAGTTTGTTTATTTGGTTGGTTGGTTGAACACGCTAATCTCAGAAATAACTAGTCCGATTTGAAAAAATATTTCTGCATTGAATAGTCCATTTATTGAGAAATAAATAAAATAAAATACTTAAATAAAATCCCCAGACAAACACACCAACTACACCCAAAGTAAGCATAGCTTGTGTCATGGGATACCATATAGTGAAGGGGAACCTAGAATATAAATACATAAATACATAATCACCCAGACACGAAACATTTTTTTCTTGTTCCGTGCGGGAATCGAACTTGCAACCACTGGCGTACTCACTGTAAAAGTTATCTGATGAATAAAGTTTTACTCGACAAATTAAAGCGGTGTCATAAATGTCACAAAATTATAGAAATAGTATAATAACTTTAATCCGACAGGTTATACTTAACTCGTCACATGACTTTAATCTGACTATCGAAAAATCAGGCCTAAATGAGTTATGGTAGCTTCAACTAACGTTTGCGTATTATTTTCTCCGAGAAAAAATAAATTACTGACGCAAATTAAATTTATGATCAAAAACCAAAAAAAACCCTCTAAATCAATTGGATTCGATGAATCTGCTGATTTATTCATATTGAAAGTATATAACCTCGATCACAGCGTCTGTCAAACTTGGTATTCAGTGATTACGTTATACGATGTGACTTTAACTGACTGGGCACGAATAATAACATGGCGATGGGAAATATCAGAAACCCCATATGACATCGGCGTCAGAAAATAATTTGACATATTTGAGTGATGTTTTTGTTTGGGTAATTGAATTGAAATCAATCCAAAAATCCATGTAAACCCTTTTATTTGGGTAGTTGTAAGTTCGTCATAGAAAAAGTATGTGTAAGTTCGTCACAGTGTTATTTTTTTATTGTAATTTCGTCACGATGTTTTTTTCTGTACTGAGAGCAGAAAAATCAAATAACAAATAAATTTAAATATAAGATATTTATTAATGGCTACTGGCCTCTCTGTCATGTACTAACGAAAATGTGTATTATCGATTACAACTACAAATAAAGACCTGGCACGCTAGTACTCGTAAGTAAAGCGTATGGTAGCGTGTTCAGGAACGCGAATGAAAGATAAATAATGGTCATATTTTGCAGATTAATAAATAGTAAGATCGTATTAGTAATTTCAGAATTTTATTGAGTCTTTACTTAAAAATTTGTTTGCTATCGTTACTTTCAACTTCCAAGTTTACTTTCGTCAAAACAATGGAAACTAAAAACGTATGACGAATTTAAAATAAACCTCCCCTACCTATGACGAATTTACAATCGATGTATGGAGTTTACACAATATGACGAACTAACAATTATGACGAACCTACAAGAACCCCTTTATTTGGGTTGCCAAATCTTTTGATTAAATATGGTTTTTATAGATGTTGAAAACATTGGAAGTTAATTTTTTTACTGCCATGAAACTAATTTAAATCTTTTTTTAAGTTACTTTGCGATATTCGTTGACGCTAAGTTCCGAAAACTATGTTACGTCTTGTTTTGTTATAAGTAAAGTACCGATAGTTTCATTCCTTCAACACTTTCACGAAAGTAAATATTTCTTTTGGTTCGTGTTCTGAATAGAGTATAGTCTGAAAAACAAATCTTGAATTATTTATGCTCAGAGTTGCTAGTGTCACCGAGTTTAAGGTCAGATGTAAAATCTTAATCCAGTTAACTATGCCGTTTAACGGTTTAAGCATGATTCAATTCTGTATATGTACGTTATCTATTAGCCATAACATTAACAAACTTCGCTACAATCTTTAAAGATTTAGATACTTCATTAGCATTTTATTAATAATTATTATAATTCAAACGAACTTCGGGGGGCGTTGTAGAAAATTTTCCATGAATATGATAAAGTAGTAGGATCCACTTGATCGACCTGAAAATAAAAAGACAACTGATACTCGCACTTGATTGTGCTTGATTGTTGCCATAGAGAAAGATAATATACCAAAAGGAATAGAGAGCCTACTCAACGCCTCAACTTGTCACCCCAATTGACGCGTCGCCATTTTGATAAGCTCCCGTGCTGCCATCTGAATGTCGGTCCAATAATTAATACTATAACATGGCTGGTATTAAAAATATTTTCTAATATTGTAAACACCACATTGTCTTGCCCAGACAAAGATACATTACTGGGATTCGAACCCGGAACCACAGCCAGCTCGCCGCACATAAATCACCACAAGATAACAAGGAGATCACAAAATACTACATCAACATAATATGCACATGCAAGGAGGAGCAGCCATTTTGTGACTGGCTAGCTGGACGGATTTGTGGCAAGTCAAATCTGACAGCAGACCTTTTGTTTGATTGGTGTTTTAGAACTATCATCTATCGTGGTAAAATGACAACATGACCGGTCCATTTTGTTGCTTGTGATAAAAATTAGCTGTCAAATTGAAGTACTTTAAGAGTGACACCCCTGATTAATATTCAGTTTTTCTTTATGAGCTGCAAATTGTCATTGCTTACCTGCTTACATGATTATTGGGCAACGGAAAGTATCCTATAGAATTTTAAGTTTGTTTTACGCTTTCTTGAAAGAAAGGCCATTGACGGACAGACTTACAGATTGACAAAACTTGATCCTGTATAAGTGCGTTTTTTTTATTTTTTAGATACGAAACCCTAAAAAATTATAACTCTGTGTTTGTATACTTAGTAATTGACATATAAATTCCATTTTAAACCTCTTATTCCATTAAAATGATTCTCTTCTACATAGATCAACCAATTAAATAATGTTTGATTTAAATTGTGTGATAGCTACAGTGTTGTCAACTAATGCAGTACCGCCGGCTGAGTAATTACATGAGACGTTTTAATTCAATTTGTGTTGAGGGAATATACAAAAGTAATTTGAAAACATCATTTGTTTCATTTCCAAGTATTCCCATCAAGTGTTAGCGCTCGGTGTAATTGAATGGAATAATGGAACATCTATTAACACAAGCTATTACGTTTGAAATTTAGTTTATTAGCTGACTTTAGTGCCGTGTGTTAAGTCAACAATGGTTTAAAGTATTAGTATGGAATTTTAATGATGATTTTCATATAGTAATTGAATTAGTTAAAAAACTGATTTACAGTGTAGAAAGGATAAGCAATATTTCCGTCACATTTGACAATTGCGCAAAAATAATTATTGAACTGATAGTAAAAAGAAATGACATAAATATTATTTTTAGTATGTCTTGTAGACAAAATTCCCATGCATAAAAAATAATCCTTGTGCCATTCTTGCTGTAAGTTCTACTTTTTCAACTTAAAAACCCGAAAATGTGACATTTTCGGGTTTGATATTTTCTTGCAATATATGTATTATAATACGAGCTGTCCGCGTGAATATCAGAAAACTCCTGAAAAAAAAAATATGATTTAGATATTTTATACACCTTTTTACGCATAAAATAATAAAGGAGCCTTAACTGAAGTTTAAGTAAGAAATCTTTAGTTGATCAAGTTACCTAAACGGTCACCTGACGTTAGAAGCTTCGTTAAAACCAATACGGTGTCTGTTTACCACTTTTCATCACAAAAAGTAATACCTTTAGGCAGTATTCAGGCGGCAGCACTTTTGTTCAAACTCTACTAAAATTTGCTTAATCTATCTAATACACAAACAGAAAAAAACCATTACTAATAGATAAAGCTAAATAGTTTATTTGTTCGATGGTAATGAGAAGCTGTTTCAAAGTACCGGTCAGATTTTTACAAATATATAGGTTTTTTTCGTAGGAAACATCTTAGTTTCATTAGCGATAGTGGACGTAAAAATAATTACATTCATTGGCTTAATTTTTTTTTTGCCCTGACAGCAAAAGGTAAATTTATACAAAACTAGCTGCTGCCCGCGACGTCGTCTGCGTGAACGCTATGCAGCACCAAACGCACCTACGATTATAACACTGCTAGCGTGATAATATGTCCTAGCCTATATGTTGACCCGACTTCTTAACTATCTTCATGCCAAATTTGAAGTAAATCCATGCAGTACTTTTTGAGTTTATCCCGGAAAGACAAACAGACAAACAGACAAAAATTCTAAAAACTATATTTTTTGTTTCTGTTTCGATTGTAGATCATACCCCAAGTATTCTTTTAAAAAAATATTCAATGTACAGTTTTGACTTTCCTACCATTTTATTATATGTATAGATATCAAAAAAAATATCGTTGCACAGTTCAACTTTAACTCCACGTTCAACTTGTGCGCGTCTGTTTTGGATAGGTACATTTTCGCATTCTTTAGCGAAGCACTTCTTTTTCGGACTTCGTTTGCCGTGTTGATTATGTCCACTTTCAAGTCTTCAATCGACGCGATAGAATTGGGTTCGATGTATACGAGGCTCTTCATGTGCCCCCAGACATAAAAATCCATTGGGGTTAGGTACTAATCTCTGGCTGGCCAGGGTGAAGGTCCTCTCGTCCTATCCATTTAGTACTATTTTGAAACATACACATGAACTTTCCATGAATTCACCTACGAGGGTGGATTGAAAAGTTCCCGGCTTAGTCAAGAAAACAGAATAAAGTACATACAAAAATATTTTTATTTTTCGACGTAATCTCCATTTAGCTCTATGCACTTCTTCCATCTGCTTTCCAGAGCTTCCATACCTGTTTTAAAAAAGATTCCTCAAGGTCTTCAAAATACAGGTTAACAGCGGCTTCGACCTCTTCATTCGTTAAAAATTTCTGCCCACCGAGGTGTTTTTTCAGGTTTGGAAACAGATGAAAGTCCGAAGGTGACAAATCAGGAGAATAAGCTGGATGTGGCAACAATTCGAAACCACAATCACGAATTTGAGCCATAGACTCGACAGACGTGTGGACTCGGGCGTTGTCCTGGTGAAACAACACTTTCTTTCTCAGTAATCCTGGGCGTTTCTGTTTAATTTCTTCACGTAAACGGCGCAGAAGGGTGCTATAGTACGCAGAGTTTATTGTTTCGCCTTTTGGAAGGTAGTCCACCATAATGACACCCTTAGCATCCCAAAAAACCGATGCCATCACCTTGCCAGCCGACAGAATTGCCTTTGCTTTTTTCGGAGTTGGTTCACCTGATTTTTTCCATTGTTTGGATTGTTGTTTTGATTCTGGGGTATAGTGGTGAACCCAGGTTTCATCCATTGTCACAAATCTGTCAAGAAAACCTTGTGGATCAGCCTCGAACATCTCCAAACAGTCGCGAGAAATCGTGAGTCGAATTCGCTTTTGCTCTACTGAAAGCAATCTGGGGACCCACCTAGCCGAAACCTTAGAAAAGCCGAGTTCATGGACAATGATTTTTTGCGTTCGTTCATATGAGATGCCTATAGTGTCTGCAATTTCTCTGATAGTCAATCTACGGTCTTTCAATATGAGATCACACACTTTATTGATGTTTTCTTCGGTCGTAGACGTCATTGGCCTGCCGGAGCGAGGGTCATCTTCGATGTTCTCTCGTCCACGTTTAAATTCTGCAACCCATTTTTTCACAGTGGTATAAGACGGGGCAGATTCCCCTAATGTTGTTTGCGTGTCATCATGGATCTCCTTTGGTGTTAATCTTTTTTTAAACAAATATTTAATCACAGCACGTTGTTCAAATTTCTCCATTAGTGAAAATTTGTTCTACACACGTATTTATATTGTTCGTAAAATTTTATTTAAACAAGATATCAAATTGAAAATTCGCGGGCTGACAATTGAATAATGACAGTTCAAAATGACGCAGAAAAAATAACAAAAGTTTTTTTTTAATGGCCAGGCCGCGAACTTTTCAACCAATGTAGTATCTATTGATTTAAATACTTATTCTAAATAAACTTACGTGTTAAACTCGAACGTAAAAACAAGTATGAAACATCTATTCACAATATTTTGGAGAAGAAGAATATTATAATTATCACTTCGCAGTGACTTGGTTTCATGTTTGTGGGCTTGATTAGCCCAGGCTAAATTAACAAGCCTTTTATGTATGTTTTCAACAATTCGATTACAGTGACAATAGTGAATCAATGAATGAATAGGTACCAAAGTACCCTTTACCTACAGTGTCGGTTTCACCCCTACTTCTATCCTAGCAGAGTTTATTACGAGTATAAATAACTGCGGAACTGCAATCCAATGTCACCCAATCATTCATTTATTGCAACCTCGCCCTCTAAATATAATATTGTGGGTATTTGAAGCTAGTTATTTGAAGTTTTACAGATATGTGAAGTTTTACATGATGATACGCTTATATATGAAGCGGCTTAGCTCAGCAGTTCAGCACACGTAATCTATTATTTGTAATCACTGGAAGTTGGTTTCCTATTGAATCTTAATTTGAAGGGCATTTACTATAAGAAAATACTTGAAACTCTACTGTAAGGAAATAATAAACCTAAGTAAAAAACAGACATATAAATAATAAACTCTTAAAGTGATTAGAGCACTAATTCAACGCAATAAACATTACAAAACTGGTACATGACAAATTAAAAGGACAATTTGAAGCCCACCAAACGGTTTTATGATTTAATACTGGGTAAGCCGTTTTTATAATTGTACTTTTATTACGGGCTCTTTTAAAGTGGTTTTTAGTAGTTTTTGGAATAACACAATAAAAAGCATCTATGTGTTATTCTAGGCTATGTCCTTATTGTTAAGCCTAATTTATAAAGCCGTTGAAGCGCAAAAGGGTTACAAACAGCTATCAATCCATCCTAATGATACATTCACGCTTTTTTGTTTACTTTAAAACTGAAATCCGTAGATGGCCAATCTCTACACATTTGTTCCAAGGATGTTTCGAGCAAGTGGTGCTTGATTGAAAACTTTGAGGGTATCCTATTATGTTTCCGAATTTTATTCCATTTTCTCAACTCGAGAAATATCTTGAGAAAGAAGTCATGTCAAGGATTCTTAGGATATTTTTCATACTGAAAAACTAAGAATTAAGATTCTTTTTTTTCTAATGATACAAGGAACTGATTCTTTCCCCAAAAATTATTTTAAAATATCAACGTAGACAAAACCTCATCATGACTACGTTTACTCGAATGAAGGTAGCTTATGTATTTACGCTTTCTCGCTACAACACCCTTACCTTTACGGATAGAGCTGTAATGTCCAAATATGTGAGTACTTTTTTACCCGACCTTTATGACCACGGTGTCCGTAAATAAATCATAACGTCGAGTCAAAATTTAAAATATAATTTAAACTTACAATCCAATTGAAATAACTTTTATATAATTTAATGTATAGACAATATTAATATTTAAAATAACAGTAATAATTAACTATTACCCGCTACCTTATATCTAAAACTTTTTTACTTACACACCTATACATAAGCACGTAGATATACATATTTACCATTAGTACCTAATCACAACCTCTGTTTTTGCCACTTTGATCTTTTTTTGTTTTTATAAATGACTAGTTGTTTCGCGCCATTTCAAATCTCGCGGGAATATCGAGATAAAAAGCTATTTCAGACTGTAAACTATCACTATGCCAAATTTCATCCATATCCATAAAAGCCGTTTTGCCGTGATAGAGGAACAAATATCCAGGCATATATACATCCATCCATCCAAACTTTCGCATTTATAATATACAAAATTTTAGTTTGCTTTTATTCCATAGATGTCGCTGTACGTCGATTAAATCGCACAAGAAGAGTTATAAAAGACTTAGCTATATTTACTTTGTAGACTACCTTTATTTATTTCTTTTCTGCAGAAGGGCAGCTAACGCGCCCTGGTACGTGCGTAACACGGACCTGCACAGGGACCTGGAACTCCCCTCTATTCAACAGCACTTGAAAGTCCTGGCAACAGGTCACTTCCAACGTGCTGAGTCCCACCCTAACAATCTTGTTAGGGCGACAGTCTCCTATACTGTCAACCCTGTCACGCCGCACTCCTGCCGCAGACCGAGAGACGTTCTCTCAGACCCCCCAAACCAGTTCACCGCGGATCTGGTCAACCTTTTGGGCTCCCAGCCCTAGTCATTCTCTACACTTGCATTGAGCTTTACAGTGTCTTACTACGGGTTATCCGTCAGGATGCCTGATGCGCCGCCCTGGATCCCACGGGGTGGTAGCTCATTACACGATCTATGGATAGCTCTTGAGTTAGGGATCGGAGAAGGGGGTGTTTAGTGAGTAGAAGTCTCACACTGGCTGGGTATACGGTGGCATTCGTCGGCGAGCGGTTGCCACTGTCGGCGGGGATTTATTCCCGTGCAGGGCCCAGTGCGTACTAGGAGTATTCACCCCCTCCCTATCTGTGGACGCCCTTTGGGGCGCCATAGTAGGGTGTCATTCTTTGGCAGGAAAAAAAAAAAAGCTTTATTTATTCGTCCTCACTCTAACTATTATGATATTGGTAGGATGTTTATACTATAGTTTTACCCTTGTTGTAATGAAAACACTATCTCCAATTTTCGGATATACTGTGCAATTTTTTTGTTCACGCTGCGCAGTTGTAGTTACCGTGAATGCCAGGGAATACCCCCAATTTAATTTGTGTTAATAGTTTGTGTTATTAGTTTTAAAATTTGGATGTTCGTAACAGATACCTAACCTACTTACGATGAGAATCATTACTTTGTCGTATCACAGTATTTTACTAGAACGCTGGACAAGGATCGCTGTTTGTACCCACGTAAATGTTGTCAAGTTATAATGTAAACCAAATTGTACTAATTGAATAATGTATGCACAATAAAGAATTTTGTATTTGTAATGAATTGTGAAAAAAAAACAATATTTTATTCCTTATTGTCTTTGTTCCCTGATTTTCTCTTCACACTTAGAGCGATTCTAATTTTGTTTTCTTTTCGTTGCAGCTGTACAACTTCTTCAATGCGCTTTTGACGCACATGAAGGACACCAGTGGTCGAGTATCTTCGGAGAAAACATCTAGAACCTCATCCATAAGTGAGTATTAGTTTGTATTAAACAATAAAACATATATTTAACATTCACACCATCAATTTTTTTGTAGAATTTGTCCTATCAATATTAGACAACGGATAAATAAACAATATCAAAAAAGTATCTAAACATACACATTAACATAATAATATCTGTTAATATAGACATTCTTCTAAAAAAATGTAAAAACTATAAAGCTGACGAGTTTGCTAGTTAATGTGGAATTGCTTAAGGTCAGATATGACCAAAATTTTTGAATTTCATACCCTAACCTGAGGAAGGTTCATCAAAAGTTCTAACCGCACGAAACTGCTTGTTTTATACAGTTACAAGTTGGCATGTAGAATTTCTACCAAACATATTGTGGTACCTAATAGGTGTCAACAGTTTGTCGTGTAAACTTCCAAAAGTTATGGAGGGGGAAGTTGGAACGGCGTAAGTGCCTAGTGTATTTTTGTATAAAAATAATTATAATGTAAGTGCCTATAGTAAAATATTCCTTGTGAAGGACAGAAAACATATAAATGTATATCTTGGAAGTAAACGTGTCCTTGGTGGACGGAACATAATCTTGTTAAAGAAAATTAAGTTAGCAGCAAAAGGTTTTGTTCAACTCTTTTGAAAAAACTTGTGTACGTACAGTAAACATGATGAACATTGTTTTTAAACTAGCAGCCTAAGGTTTCGTAAAGAAAAGTTTATAAAGAAACAAAGTTTGAAAGACTTAGTTTGTTGAAACAAAGAAGCCTTAAATACAATACTTTTTAAATTCGAACACTTTTTGACCGGAGTTAACGCGTAGAATTTAGATTTTACAATTTTAACTCGACGTTTTTAAAGAAAAAAAAAATCAAATATAATGTATAATATCAGCTATCTGTTCTTTAACGCGGGTTGATACATTTCTTTTTGTTTGACCAATATTATATGCGATAAATCCGGGTTGAAAGTGTTTGAGTTTAGATTATGAATAGTGAAAACTTGAGACAAAATACCTTTTAACCGGATTTTATTGTTTATTTTACATTCACCTGGACGTTTTCGTGTCTTTACCGACCTGGCGGAGTCACAAGTGACTAAGTAAGGAATCTTAGTACAATTAAATAGCATTTTTTTAAATGTGAATGTTTGGTTTTTCCCTTTGAAATCGCTAAGCCGCTAAGGTAATTCCGCTATTTATTCCTTTTGATTTGTTAAGTTTGGTGAAAATATTTTTTTATGGGACCCTTTACCAAGCACTCTTCATAAGCAATCTACATCAAATAGCATAGATAGGTAGATGATAAGTTGTGCTAGCAGATTTTATGAATTGACTTCCTTATCATGTAACGATTAATGCCATTGAGTTGTATTGCTTATTTCCTACACTCTCCTATGCCTCAATGTTTCATAAAACTTTGTCTTTAAAAAGAAAAAAATCGTCCAAATTTTATGCTAGGTGTTTATCTTAACTCTGTAAAGTATGAAGTGAATTGTTTGATCGTAGAGTTTAACTTATCAATTGTTACCAGTTTTTCGCCTGCATGCGATTTGATTCAAATTACCCAATAAAAGCGGCACAAAAGCGGTGTCCCATGAAACTATAGTAAAGTTGCTTTTCATGACTTGACTATGCAAAATAGTGGTAGTCTTATAAAAAAAAAAAAAAAACAAATACGTTTAAGTCTTAACAGAAAACTATTTTAAAAAAAATTATTGCTCAAACTCCCTTTCATTGAGACACCGTTATTGCCCTTACATAGGTATGGTTGTAGAATATGTAATCCTAATTTGTTGTTTCACGATAAATAACAATATTGGATACCTACACTAAGGTTTATATCGGAAATTTATGATGGTCTAGTGGGCTGTGTGAACACTCGAGAACGTGCTCAAATGTTCAGAAAATTATTGTCCGCCATTTTCCCGCGACGCGGGTCTGTGCGTGCCTATAAATAACGCTTCACGGTTTTTTTTTACCACCACGCAATATTTCGTGTACGGAAAATTAATAAATCTGTGTTGTCTTAACCGGCTGTGCTAAATCGAAAAACTTAACCAGTTATAACTTTATGGAGGATGAGTGGGTATGTTTTGGAATTCGCTGCATGAATGCGCTATTGCCTTGAGCATCGTTAGTGATGTAAATAAAGATTAGATTAGGTTATGTAAGGTCACGTATATTTCATATAAAATAAGCTGCTAATTCAGCAATACGGGCCTTGCAATATATGGAAAGTACTCATCCACTTCATTGTATTAAAAAAGACGACTTTTGTCTCGACAAAATTTCAAATATTTTCAATTTTTTGGCGAAATTTACCATTTTCACTACAAAAAAATATCCCCGTGAGCATTGCTTGTCTATTTTCTACCCACTGGAAAATTCGGATTAAAAGCCGTTTCTAACTAAGAAAAATATGACAAAACATGCTTACTGGGTTGTTAGTTATTTTAGTCCAAAAATTGTAATAGAAATTAAAAATACTTTTTTAAACTGAAAGTCGCATTTTAAATGCTTTTAGTTGTTTTCGTGGATAAAATAACATTTTCAAGCTTAGCCCTCGCTGGCAGCGAGTCACTGCAACAAATTTTGGTGAAATTTAAAAAAATATATTTCGCAAAATTTTTATCTATTTCTTGACCGAAGAGCTCTCTGGTAAAACTAAGAAAGAGAAACTTTTCTATTGGAATCAAAAGTTTACTACTTTAGTGTATCATTATTTTTATGATAATGGCGTTAACTAAATTAAACCAAATAGTAATCCTCATAGCTCTTTTCCGATATTCTCGCGAGATTTGAAATTGTGCGGGTAAATCCGCGCAAAACAGCTGGTTCAAAAATATTTTCACCAGGAAATTCCACTTAAATATAATAAATAACCCTCTCTATATCTTTCTTTCGCAGATTGAATATTCATATTCACATTTCTGACGTATTTTCTTTTATTCCATCTGTCTGTGGAATTAGAAAATTTCTATCACATTAGAAAAACTCTAAAAATTACCTACATATTAACCAAATCCAATAAACGTTAGTACTCCTGAATTTCTAATTTTTAACATGCTTTTAACTGTTGGATATCATTGTTTTAGAAGACGTCTATTTCAACTTAAGTAAACATTGAACCATAAATACAAAAGTAAATAATATGACACATTAAATACTAACGCAAAACGTATGAAAAAATTTGAAGTTCCAGTAGTATGTCAAGCATTGGATTTTTCAAATATATTGGTACCCAATCGATGACACCCTAATAACTAGAAAACCATACGCAAAATGTCATGAAATATAATCTCTCATCATTACTCAACAATTTAAAGTAATATTTAGTAATATTTGATATCATAGATATCATAATCGTTTTTTTTTCACTGAATTTTTTTAACCTGTATTAATAACTGTTTACTTCGCTCAAAGGCGTGCACAGTTAATTCTGTTTATTAAATAAGCACCTTTGTATAGATGAAAAGTCGGTTAAGGGACATGGGTTTTATTGGCATTTTTGTGGGTGATACGCTGACCCCCTGTCACTGCAATAGCCTCTCAATATCATTAAAATACCTCATTAGTCAAACGTGACAACAGATGGTCTTATAACCTCTGATGTTCTGCCTACCCCATAAGGGATACAGGCGTGAAGTTATGCATGTATGTATATTCTATTTATTAATGAATTAAGGTAGATTCTTAAATGCAAATCAATTTGGTTTACGCGGTAGGTGTATTTTTTGTATATTTTGAAAAAAATTAGCTGTAGAAGTACTTACTTAAATATTTGCTAAAAAGAGCATTTGAATAGAATGAATGTACTTATCAATAATTTTGGTTGTGATCGATAAATTTGTTAATATTTCTAATGTTCGTGATCACACCCAAGATATATGCTTGTGTACAAATAGGTTATAAATATATATCAATGTATAAAGTTGATTGAAAAAAGTTAAATATAATGTATAGTTAAAAATTGTATTAATATGTTATTGGAATATGAACAGAGTAAAATTTATGGTAAATTAAATTCTAAATCTAATTAAAATTGTCCAAAACTCATCTTAAATGAATAAGCGTCCTTAAGCACAATCGTAAGAAATGGCGTAATATACTGTCACTTTGACCGGATTGAGTTTTTATGTTTGTTTTTATCGAATATTGCAAAAAAAGGGAAGTTACAAATACAAGTTATAGATACTTTGTATGATAAAATGTCATATTATCAAGACATATTTTCTTTTCATACTTCTAATAAAGTGTGTCAAGCATTGGTGCTGTGTCAACTGTTGGTGCCTGTACCTCAAATGTCTGTAAACTAATATGTCAAATATAATTAAACGCAAAAATAAAAACCGTTAGGAATTTAATTTAATTAATAAAAATACCATATCAAAATTGTATGATCCTAAAATTAAGAGAATTGAATATGTCCTATATTGCAAAATCTGCTCAATTTTATTAAAATTGAAACGAAAATCCTCTATGCCAATAGCAGAACGCTTGCAAGAATTAATTGAAGTTTTCAATTAATTTAGATCGCAGTGTGAAACTTCTCCGAATGTTCACACGGAAAGTTTATTTAACCATGATAGTGAAAAAGAAAAATGATGAAATGATGAGAAAAGTACAACGGTTAACGCACCATATAGTACGGGAATTTTATTTACATAGAAGAAGTCACTATTTGCATAGAGTTAGGCCTTTATCATGACAGGTTTCTTGAGCGTTCATGATCTCTCAAGGATAGATTCGCTGTCAGTTTTCCTGTTGTCAATTATTCTCACTGTAATATTTAATTTGAACTTGCATAATCGAACGAGTTTAATTGTTTAATTGAACGAGCCTTACAGACTTTTCCTGTATTATATTAAACATATAGTTAAACTAATAAAATTTAAAAAAATCATAATATATTTATATTAAAGCAAGTTAAAACTCTTACTACTCAATTTGAGAAAGTGAATCAGTGAATGTATGGCGTATTGATATTCAAAATGCTAAGATATTTAAAGTAAAAGCTAAGGTAAAGGAAATAAAGGGTAAATCATTTGAAATAATATTTTATTATTTTTATGTAATAAAAAATGTGCTTCTTATGAATGTTTTGTCTATTTAATTAAGGTTGTTGGAAGATGCATTTAATTAAACACTAAAAACTTGCGATGTTGAAGTTGAAAGCTATGTATATTTGATTTTGTTCACAATTAACAAAATACTTACACAAATCCTAAAATTGGGCCATAATTCCTAAAATAACATTCATAAATTGTTTGTACAGAGATATATATAAGATTGAAAAATTCAGTTTTTAGTCATCGATAGAGTATTCTGTTCTGAATATTGTATTTCCACATTGTAAGTGTTAATTTAACGCTGAATAATGGCGTATATTTTCATAGTTTTGAAAAATAATAAAAACATTAAATTCTAATTCATGGCAATAAAAATTACTCATTAGTAGAAATGGCTTATATTATGATAACTACTCCTCAACATATTATGCCATGGTTATAAAATTCCATACATTGCTATCATGACTATAATAGGGTGAGTACACGCGACATAGTGGAATCTTTTGTATCGTAACGACCTGTTTACACAAATAGCAGTAATATAACTGCAGTAACCTATTACACCTAATTAATGCATATAGATCTAGGTGACCTGACCTAGCTTACTTCGCTAATGACCAGACGAAAATAGACTTTTAGTTTGTATTTATAAGGTAAACGGTCCTTTGCTTTCCGTTTCCGTTTACACAATGACGTTTTCGTGCAGTGCAGTAATGGATTGTCTGAGTTCTTAGGTCATAGATTTATTTTTATGGTTCCTTGGTAATTTGTTTGAGTGTTTGATAGGTTTTAATTTTTCGGTGATTAAGCCCATGTTTGACCTCAATCTCAGCTGATGTCAAATTAAGATGACAGCACGCGGTCTACGAAGACTACGAATAGTTGACAAAATGAAATTAATGATTTGGCAGTAAAAATCAGAAGTCTTACCTAAGTTCTAGTAAATTATTTTCATTTTCTTAAATCGGTAAAGTTTAATAGCATTTTTTTTTGCTGGAGTTGCGTTGTTTATTTTTAGACAGTGGTAATAAATAACTAAAACTTTGGGAATAAGAAGCGAGAAAATACATAATTCAGGGTCCAAGTTCCCTGACTTTATGCAACAGCTTTTTTATATCGTAAGACTACTTAATATACAGATTTAAATAGGTTAAATTAAATTAGGTTAGGTTAAATAGGTTTTTTTAAGCTATTGCATAGCTTCTATCGCGGGCCTTGAGCGTGGGGACCGAATCCAGAAATTCCGTAACGAAAAAACACCCCCCACTCCGACCGGCACAGCGGTGATACTTTTTTTTTTTTTTTTTTAAATCTTTATTTAGAAAGCTATACACCTATAAGGTTAAGACAGCTTTTTAAAAAAATTGACAATAGAACAAAATTAGGTAGACATCATTTGTTTCCTTAACTCTAGCGATTGTATATAAAAATAAATAACGCGTTGGCTATTCTCATTCGTGAATTTGGAACTAAATATACAGTGAAACATAAACATAATATCTTGTTTATGACATTGTGTATCTACTAACAATTTATTTCGTAATGACTCATTATTTTTGCATTCTATTAAAACATGGAAAAGATCCTCTTTTGTATGACAAAAAGCACAATTGGGACTTTCAGTTTTGCGCATTAGGTAACCAAAATTGTTCAATGGAACATGACCCGAACGTAGTCTAAAGCAATTAACTAGTTCTTTTCGTGTCATTTTGCTATTACCGAACCAAGGAACTTGTGGAGGCTCAGCAGAAAGGGTTTTGTACCAAATACCTTTTTCAGTGGAGATGTCATCAAAATACTCTTTCCACTGGTCGTGGCATCGCTTCTTCACGATTGGGATATAATCTGACGACTGAAGGGTCACATGAAGAGGAATACCATCGGATTGAGCTACTCTGGCACACTCATCGGCGACCTCATTGCCAAAGACCCCCACGTGGGAAGGAACCCATTGCAGATAGATATTAATCCCATTACGTATCATGTTAACGATACTTTCAATAATAATATAAGCCTCCTTTCTCCCTAGCTTTCCTCTGTTACACGAAAGCAGGTGATACAAACTGCTTTTAGAATCAGTAAATATTACTATTTTTGTATAGTTAGTTGACATTATATAACGAATAGCCTCAACAATAGCCAAAAGTTCCAAGCACATGATATTTACATTAGGTACATTTACGCTAAACTTGGCCATCAACGACGCTGTCGGATCGAAGAAAGAGCATCCATTATGAACCCCCGTCTTTGACCCATCTGTATAAATATGAACAAAGTCAGCATAACTGTCCTGTATCATGGAAACTGTGGCATCTTTAAGTTCTTTACTCGATAATTTTGATTTAGAAGAAGTTATGTTTTGGATGTTTACCTTTATAAAGTTGGATAAATCAAATTTATTAATAAAGAAAGGAAGTTGATAAATAAGTCTGTTTTGGAATTTATGAATATTTAGTCCTAAATATTGATTATGACTTAAATACAAAAGAGGAAGTTGATTATTGCGCCAGTAACGTACATCGGATTCTATCAGGTTTTTAAAAACGGACAGCCGTTTATGACAATAATCATCTTGTCTGGAGCATATGTTAAGATAGTATTTGTGACTCAAATAAATTCTACGTACAAAAAGAGGCTGTATACACATCTCACTTTGCATCACGTGAGTAGGTGTTGACCGGATGAAACCCCCACAAAGTCTTAAACATTGGTTCTGTATAACGTCGAGTCTTTGAAGTAGGCGTGGGCTCGAGTTCCCAAAAAGAAAAGATCCATAATCAAGTCTACTTCTTACTATACTTATATATAATCGGCGTAAATGAATGGGATGTATGCCAAAGGAAGGATTACTAACACAACTCAATATGTTAATAAAAGGAATACATTTTTGGGTTAACTCATTAATGTGCCTTGTCCAATTAAAGCGGTTATCTATCCACATACCTAAAAACTTTATGTTGTTAATGATTTCAATCTCATAATTATCAATTTTAATTGAAAGGGATGGTATCTTGTACCTCCTTGATATAACGCACAGCTTGGTTTTAGAAGGTGAAATACCCAAACCTATTGGTGTAATGAGTTCACAAAACTTGTTTAATACATTCTGTATAACTTCAGCACATTTGTAAATATTATTATTTGAATAGTAGAAGGAAAAGTCATCTGCATACTGTGAAATTCTGACATCAATATTTAGATCTCTACAAGTTCTTATTGTCACAATATTGAATAATATGGGAGACATAGGGTCCCCCTGTGCTAAACCTTGACGAGTTATTCGTGTTATTTCATTACCGTTACTAAGTTTGTATACAATATGTCTTTCCCTCAAAAACTCGTGAATGTACCTGCACATGTATTGATCTACCTTGAAATAAAGTAAGGAATCTATAAGAGTATTAATTAAAACATTATTATACGCGTCGGTTATATCTACAAAACTACAGACAGTATATTCTTTTTTGGTAAGTGCTATTTCCGAATCGATTACAAAACGAGCTAGATTATCATGACACGAATAGCTTCGACGGAAGCCTAAGGTCCCTTCATAAAAAAACCTATTCTTTTCAAAAAAGTAGTCCAATCGTCTTGCTATTAAACTATTAAATATTTTACATATGCAACTTATTAAAGAAATGGGTCTATACTTTTTAGTATTGTTATCTCTTTTCGGAATAGCAATAACTTTTATTTTTCGCCATTGAATTGGAATAATACCTGTTCGATAAATATAATTATAGATTTTTAATAAGATTTTCATGGCATTTTTGGGCAAATGATAGATCATTGAATATACAATATTATCAAGTCCGGCGGAGGTATCTTTTCTTTTTAAGTGCGTTAAAATCTCCGCCATTGAAAATAACTCAGGAGATGTAAAAGATGGAAACAGAGGATACGGTGGTAAGGTAATGCTATCCGGGGTAAGCTTGGATATAAACTCATTCGCTTCACTTTCAGGCAAAGGTTCAGAAGAACCATATTTTCCTTTCATCCATCCTAATTTTCGCCACATTTCAGAGCTTGAAGTTGAACCATCCACACTCTCACAAAATTCTTGCCAAGATTTTCTTTTTGCGTCTCTAATTAATTTCCTAGCTGAAACTACTTTTTCTTTAAATATCTGATACGACTCCGGGTCCCGATTTTTTCGAAATAATTTAAGAGCCAACCTCCTTTCCGCAACTGCTTTAGATAAATTTTGATTCCACCACGATTTAGGTTTAAATTTTGAATGCTTTTTAAAGTTAGGTTTGATATACGGGATGCTTATCTCAGCTGAATCATTAATTATACTTAAAAAAATATCATAATTTTCTTGAATATTATTGTCGTTAAAACTATAAACGTTACATTTGTTTTCTACTTCGCTTTTATATTTATTCCAATCAGCTTTCTTTAAGTTTCTTTTATGATATAAATAAACCATTTGTGATTGTTGTATTTTAATATTTAACAATAAGTGGTCACTTCCTAATGTCTCATTGGAGGTCGACCATTCACAATCCAAAACCAAGTCCGAACTAACGAAAGTGACATCAGGTGCCGTGCACACTGTATTATTTCCTACCTGAACTATGCGGGTTGGTGAGCCGTCGTTCAAGTACACAAAGCCTTGATCCGAACTACTCTCGGCTAACAAGCGACCGCGCGTATCTGTGCAATACGACCAATGTGTGTGATGGGCATTGAAGTCGCCAGCTATTAATGTTTTGCTATTGAAAAGACTAAATAACCTATCGTAATCTGTTCTACCAATATGTAGGCTTTGGGGAGAATATATACCATAATTTATACTGTAATTTATTATTGTTAATTAGTTCTATACATAAAAAATCAAATGACGTAGGTTGAAATATAATATCCTTTATACGTGATGTTAAGGTTGTATGAACTAGTATAGCAACCCCACCGTAATTGTCACTTCGATCTTTTCTAAATGTACGATACCCATAAATTTGAATATTTTTATCTTCAGATAGCCAAGTTTCTGACAGTATACAAATATGTACGTTACTATTTGTTAAATAAGACTCCAGTTCATGCCGTCTATACAACAAACTGTGGCAGTTCCATTGAACAATATTGAGACCCAAACATTCACTCACAGGATGATTCAAGGTCATGCTATAAATTTTTACGTTTTAATATAAGCAAGATTTACTAGATATATCAAAAATATTCAAAACTTAAGATATAATAGGAGAAGTTCAGTACACCTTAAAAGTTAATAGTTTTCAACTTAACAACTAAACGAGTAATCCTATTCTTTAGTCTTCGATCAGAAATTAGTGGTATAATATCCTTAAACATATCTATGAGTGTAAACAAGTTTTCTGTGTATTGATGCGTAATGGCCTTTATGTCTGTTACACCGAAAGTACTCTCCAGGTATGCTCTAAGTTCCTCTGAGGTCAAAGGGTAAACTTTCTGGGAATATCTAATATGTTCCTCAACCGAGTGCCAGCTGGAAGAATGCAAGTCTATTGTCGATAATTTACGTTGTTTTTTGTTACCTTTTCTTTTCTTACAAATGTGACTGGAACTTGAATGAGAAGCATCGCTGTCATCGGTCTCATCCAATAAAACCGAGGTACCGCTTTCACAGTGTTGAGTCTGGGGCATTATAGCGGTTACAATAGAGGTGGCGGCACTAGTATCAGGGCAGACAACTTCAGTGGTGGGAGTAAGTTCGGAGTGTGATTCAGTCGATGGATGAGGTCGTTTAAAGTTAGGTATTAAAGAGCCACCTTCTTGGTACGTCTGTGAGATATCCAAGTCAAATTGATTGGGGGTTTCAGGGCATTTCTGTGCTACATGTCCTTCCTTCTTGCATAAAAAACAGGTCATTGTGTCCGATGAAAGGTAAACCCAGTAATTCGTATCATCATATTCAATCGGTATACGGTCGGGTAATTGGTTGAAGTCATCTGGGGAAACATAAACTTGTCGTCTAAAGCTCAAAATGTGGTTATAATTTGGATCATTCATTCCTGCACGTAAAAACGTTATCGGAGATACTGGGGTGATGTTCAATTCCTTAAATTTCTGTTCAATCACAGTGTGTGGAATGATTGGGCACACGTTGGATAATATAACTCGTCTATTTCTTGTTATTAAAGGTCTTATAAATAGTTCAGATCCTGCCACGTTTATCCGTTTAATATTATCAACTAAGTCATCCGCTATTATTTTTGTAGCCAAAAAAATACAAATACGATTATTGGAAATGCGGGACAGGAATCTAATCATTTTAGGATCAATAATTTTTCCTAAGGCTTGTGCATAATCTTTGGTCTGAATGTTTTCAATGGCATCTACTACAATGGCTTGATCCTTGGTAGGAAACAACGAGTTTTGTGTTACATTGGCGTAGCTTTTGATGGGAGTAGTAGTCGTTGGAGTAGTCATTTTGTCCCCGTAGTCAGAGACGAAGGTATTTAAGCAATAGGTTATTGATTGCTTATATTATAACAGACATGTTACCGGTTCACGGGGCAAGAAGGAACACGGAGACAGCGCGATGACTATCACTTTTAATGAACTTCCTTAACACTTAGTTTAGCCAAAAAGTAAGCTTGCGCTCACACCGGGTGCACGTGTAACTGAATGTAATTAAATATCTTGAAATAACTGAGCGAAAATACAAAAAATCAACTTAAATATGCGAAAATAATCAAAACACGTGTGTACCACAATGACAATCATTTGACATATATGCGGTGATACTTTGATTTCATAACTTTACATGCGGGCTTTAATAAACAATCAGCGCCATCTACTAGGAACTTGTGGAACTTCATATTAGATCAAACATTACGCATTAATAAAATAAATAAATAATTATAATTGCATAAGTTGATAAAAAATGCTATGCAATAGCTTTACCGCGGCAGTCTCCGAGTGCCACACGTCTTTTTTAAAATCTTTATTTGATTTAAATAAGTTTATATTACAACTACTTTTATAGTTGCACTTAAAGTTATTTTTACATGTCAAAATAATATCTTCTGATGTTTCCATTTCGCAAAAAGTTCCTCGTAGATTAAATTACTAAAAGATAACGTCGAATATCCAATATCCCATCTCGATCTAAAAATTCAAATATTTGCGAACGTTGCAGCTGGGAAAAGTTTAATATAATAAGCCACGAGATGGCGCTTTCATATTTTCCGCGAACATTGAATCCCGCAAAACTCATTTTGAAATGGCGCGTCTCGTAATTTGTATTCATCAATATTACTTTTTGATTTGTAGTGGAGCAAATATTTTCTGAAGAGTCTGATGAGGGCGGTGGCGTGGACGAGACTGCAGCACCGAAGGCTACTCAAGGACCCAGAATCGACTTTCCATTGCAGAGGAAGGACATAGACCTCTTAATTGAAGCTTTTAGGAAGAAAAAGGTAAGTGAAATATTGATTTAAGCGTTTTATTGGTCTTTCTTTGATAGTTGCGATGTTTGTTCAAAGTGGCTAACGAAGGATGAGAATAAACAAGACACTTATATCAAACATGTGCAGGTTTTCTCCAAAATACTTTCTACATATTTTCTTAAATATACAGGGTGACTGGTGGGTCACTTTTGAAATTCAAGGACGTGATAGTTTGAGATCATACATGAAAAGAAAAAATATAATAAAAAAATAAATATTAATTTTTTACTGAGTAAACTTAACCGAAAGTTAAAGAATTTAAAACGCAAGGCATGGTTACGGTAGCGTTGGCAGTGATCCGCGTGCCAGGTCACGTGTCTCTTTTGATTCATTTTTATGTAAAGTAAATAGTAACCTCATCATCATCATCATCACAACTCTTTGTAATGAGCCCACTGCAGGGCATGAGTCTCTCCCTAAGGTGACGAGGAGGTATAGGCCATAATCCACCAAGCTGGCCCAGTGCTGGGTGGTGGATGCCAGAATTTTCAGGGCGCCGAAATGGCTTCTGACAAGTACCAACCGCGCCGAACGTTGCTTAACATGTCATATCGTATGATACACACATTAACCATGGCGCCGAGACGACTTCAATAGTAACAAAGAAGTATTTTTTTTATTAGGAAGTCTAGTCAAAAATCAAGTACCTACTTTTTTACATAATAATGATCAAAGACGAGTACAGGGTGCTCTCCTTCTGTATCTAAAATTTGTCACCGGTTACCCTGTATATATTTTTAAACGTCACTCTATAGAGTTGACTTTTTCAATGGTCTATAAGGGCCTATAGATCTGAAGACTGATCCTCATATAGAAGACACGATGTCAAAGTAGAGATAATTGTCAAGATTGGGTTTTTTTCCAACAAGGAACCCACAGAGACGCTGGGAATCTCAAGAGGGGAGGAGGTGAAAACTCAGAATTACAAAGGGTCCTGTCCGCCGACATACCCTGACAGTGAGCAGACTCTTACCCACTAAACATCCCCTTGCTGATCTTTTGTCCTTCTAAGGGCAATCGATCGAAGACATGAGTGACAGTCAGTCAGCGATAAGTGCTGCGTTCGACTTGAAGATTGGGCGTTCGACTTGCAACGGCCGAGGTTATGCAAAACGAAGATATTCTGCAGAAATCTGTTTGTAATCTTACTATAATTCAAGCTTATATATTACAGTTTGCTACTGGTGGCGTAAATAAGTTTCCTAAATTTTATTTGGCTCGTAGGCTCGGAAAGAATAGCGTAAATAATAAGTACTTACGCCGCATTTACCAAGTCTGATAAGAACATTACTGAAACTACTACTATTACTCAGCTCATTCCACCTTAATGATTATATCACGATGATCATAAGATAGAATATACTTGAATGAATGGTAGTAATAGTATACGAATTTATAGATATGCTTTAAACATTATCTACTATACAGGGTGTACATAAATGAACATATTTATACACCACAGTTATGGAATAGTCACTGTTGCCACATAAATAAATAAAACGCGATTTATACATATACTGAATGTTTAAAAGGTTTTTCTTGAAGGGATTGATGATTCGCAAGTATGATTTAGATTAACTAACATTATTAACGTTTGTTATGTTGGGTTATTATTATTTTAAAATTACCTTTCGCCTTTATATTGAAAACTGAATTTCTGTAAAACAAATAACAATATTTTTTTATATAGAAATGTATACAGTAACTTTAATATATTTTTATAAAATTTTAATAGATTTGGATTTATAAGGAAAAACTCAACAAAAATTTTCACTTCCTGGGTGACAAAGGGAATAATATAAAACAACTAGCTGACCCGGAAAACGTTGTTTTGCCATATAAATAAATAAAATAGATGTTGGCCGATTCTCATAGATACCGGATAAGCACAAAAAATTTCATCAAAATCGGTCAAGCCGTTTCGGAGGAGTATGGCAACGAAAACTGTGACACGAGAATTTTATAATTTTATATTACTTTGATAGAAGTAAATGAAACATGACAGCAAGTTTACGAAGGTAGTAAGTAATACAAACAAGTTCAGCTATAAGGTTATTAAAAACCATAATAGAATGAAACATATTTTATAACAAAAGTATATTAGAAAATATTTCAAGAATGGGTTGCCTAAAAAGTACTGGACAGAGACTTTTATATTTAAAAAATAAATGCTTTTTAGTTAAACGTCAAGAAAATAAGAATATTTTTACCCTGACATTAAGTATCAAACCTATAGCACGTGCAGCCGTTGGGTTGCCTATTCTTAACCTGTACAAACACTCGGTTGTCAAGTATAAGCAGGTGTGCTGATGCTAGTTACCTTCACTTGCTTGATAATATATTTTTTTTCATATCAATATAAGCGTTGTTTTATTGCGAACATGTTGATATAAGGGTGTCTGCGAAAAACTTGGTCGTAATCTGGGTGAAAATTGGGGTTGGGATAGCTGCTTGATTGTCCATCACTTTGTTTGAACAGCAGTGCGAGCACAGAACTTTATCGACACGTATGTTTACGAATGTTCTTATAGTATGGAGACGGTTTGTAAGCAATAATTGAAATCTATCCATTGCCGCACGGCCAGCTTAAATGTTTGTAAAAATGTTTTACTCTTCTATAACTGTAAAATAAAAAATTACAATGATACTAAAAACTTGCAACCGACTCTATTCTATACGAACATTCGTCAAGATACGAGTCGATAAAGTTCTGTGCTCGCTCCGCTAAACAGAGAGCGAGAAATCACGCTATAAAATAGCATGTGTGTCTGGAATGTATATTTTAGGCATACTTTTAAAAAACTAGTGTGCCTAGTGCTAGCAAATATAAACTGCTCCTAGGCATACTTGTATTGAGCATGTCAAATAGCATGCTTATTAGCATGCTATTTTAGAGCATGTGTAACAGTAGCTTTCGTTTCAGACTTTCATGTAGGTACTAACCAGTCTAAATTATCCACCCACTATAATTTGTAAATATGTTTAACTCGAAACTTAAGTTAAGGATAAGGTGAAACTCGAAAACCTAATTTTGTCCGCACCAATAAATTTTAGCTTTTATTGTCCCTTTGGCAATTGTCCCCAATTTCGTTTTCAAGTGTGATTTATGTTAGGATACTTTATTCTGAAAGGATTAAAGGAAGTCGTTTTATGTGTTGTAATGTTTTGTTTAAAAACATTTTCTGTATTGTGAGTACAATGACAAATTTTTACAATCTTTTTATAAGGTTGAAACCTCTGAGTGACGATAAGATTTAGGCTATTTACTACCGAACCCAGTGCTGGTTAGTGTATGTATGTCAGAATTTTCGGGGTGCTGAAATGGCTTCCGACAACCCCTAACGACTAAGTATACAGCACCTGGGATGGAAATCTTCGTGAAAAATTAATGTTCGGCGGTCACTCATCCTAGTTCCGACCGCGCTGAACTTTGTATATCCTGCTATATAATACTGCAACAAATGAGGACTTCAATACACTGAACTCAAAAAAAATAAAAATAATAAATACTTCATTGATGACCAGACCATTTCAATCAATCATTTATAACAAAATACATTTTATTTATGTATATTTTTTTATTTGAAAAGTTGTTGTAAAGCAAAATTGTTTACAAACTAGCTATTATATAGCTAGCTATTATATTGGAGTCTTTTGCAAATTCAATATATTCAGCGATCAACGAGAAATTATCGGCGCATTATTCTTGATAAATTTCGGTTTGACCTGAATGTTATATGATCAGCTTATATTTTACTGTAAAATATAAATAAAGCTCACCCTATGGTTAATTGCGTTGACATCAATTAAGCATGTAGATTAAGCATATCGGCTTTGTAAAGCAAAAATCGGAAAAATAAAACGGGATTATCCTACCAATTTTGAATGTACTTGAATGATCAATTTATTTATTGTAAGATTTTATTTGGATTCAGTTTTAAAACAGATAATTTGTTTGAGTTGAATAGAATGTTAATTGTTTTATTATTGATAATTTTTATGTTTTAAATATTTTTATTGTAAAGTTATTTTGAAAAAGTTATTGTGATTATTTTGCATGTATATAATTTAATAATTATTCCATGAAACTTTTATGTTAGTATCTTTTTTACTTATTATACAGGGTGACTGGTGATAAATTTTAGGTAATGAAGGAGAGCACTCTGTACGAAATTCTGATCATAATTATGTAATAAAAGTAGCATAACTTTTCACCAGAATTACCTATAAATAAAAAAAGAGTTTAATGAATGCTTCGCGGCTCGAAGACCGTTCCTGAAGTCATCTATACCTGTACCACATCTATACCACGCCTATTTTGTGTTGATAGCGCTATGCGTACGTCCATAGTAAGTAGTTACCAGTGTAATCATACGTTGCGTAATGAATTCTTTAACTTTCGGTTAAGTCTACTCAGTAAATAAATAATATTTATTTTATTTTTATCTTCATGTATTATCTCAAACTATCACGTCCTCGAATTTTGAAAGTGACTCAGCAATCACCCTGTATAAATAAATAAATACTTTTGAGGATGAACGTCTGTTACTTTTTTAGGCTAAAATAGCTTAATGAATTAAACTAAACTTTCGCACTTAAGCATAATATACCTTGAACTAAGATATAGCTTTTTTATCCTGATCTCTCCCTGAAACACCAAGGGTGATGTCGCGAGAAACAGCTACATTGCCAATAACTTTCATATATGTTTTCTTTACAGCATCGCCTACATCCCAAGCACGTGGCTCAAATTTTGAAGGAAGCCACAGCAGCCCTGAAGAGGATGCCCAACATCAACATCGCGACGACCTCAATCTCCAGCCAGATTACAGTCTGCGGAGACCTGCATGGCAAGCTGGATGATCTGCTGGTAATTTTCCATAAGGTGAGTCGGAAATTACTAATTACGAAAAAAACTTAGGACCAGGGAAGCGTTATCTACGTAGGCGCGGGCGTCGTTGCAAAATTGCAAAATGGGGCACTTTTGTATGAACTCGCGTAACGCAGCGTAATGCTACTGTTACACATGCTCGAAAAAAGCATGTTAAAAAGCTTGCTATTTAGTTTGCTTAATATGAACATGCTTAGGAGCACTTTACATTTGCTTGCAATAAGCATGCTAGTTTTAAGTATGCTTATATGTATATTTAAGTATGAACGACTATCGATACTAGCATGCTCAATAAGCAAACCTGTTTAGACGCGCTTAAAACACACCCCATCCACCCGCGCCGCTGATAACATGCTCGAAAACCGCAAGCATGTCGATTCACGAGCATGCTCGAAATGACATGCTTATTTTGAGCAACATTCCGACACACATGCTCAATTGAATCAAGTGCCTGAGGGGTTGGTACTCTATGGTTTTGTTGAATGAAACACAAGTTCACTGTTCGGCGTTCATTTTATTAATAATTCAAAATGTATTTTTGTAAAGGTATCAAAAAGCTTACTCGGCGCAACGTGACGGGAAAACATACCTATCAAATGCAATTTACATACTTCACCTCCCCCGAAAAGTAAAGGGTAGGTGCCCTTCCCATGCGAAGGAAAAAAAAGTTGTAACATTTTTCACACAAAAGTTACTGATCTTACAAATCAAAAACTTTTTTTTTATAATTATTCATGAAACAATTTGGTCTTGTTCTTATGTAATAAAATTTCTTTATTATTTTTTTTAAATTAACACATTTGGTGAAATATCTCTAATAACTTTATATGGGCATTAAAAACTGAATCAAACTTATTTCCTACTTGATTTTTAAATAAAATTAAATCTCCTGGCTTATAGCAAACACTGTTTTGATTTTTGTCATAATTTTTTTTTCTTAGAAATTTACATTGTAATAAATTGTCTCTGGAATCTTTCTGAGCTTTTTGTAAGCGGTACTTTAGTTCTAATGGATAATTCTCAAAATTATACAATGGGTCAATCTGCTCTGATAAATTACTTGGTAAATTATCAGAGCAGCAAAGTTTTCCAAAAACTAATTCGTAAGGAGTATATTTAGTTTGCGATTGTACACTGGTATTATATGAAAAACGCCAAAACGGGATCCAATCGCTCCAATCTGATTTATTGTTTTCACATTTAATTCTGAGGTACGCACCTAAATGTTTATGTGTATTTTCTATTCCGCCCAAAGTCTCATGATGGTATGGAGTTGAATGGATTTTTTCAATATTAAGCAATTTACAAGTTTCCGACATAATAGACGACATAAATTCCGTTCCCTTATCACTTATAAATTGACGTGGTATTCCGTAACGTAAAATAAAATTATTAACAAATGACCTTGCTACAGTTTCGCTATCTTTCCGTGGTAGGGGATAAGCCTCTACAAATTAACTTAATCGCATTGAATAGTTAAGATATACTTATTATTATAATTATCTTAATCTAGTGGGCCCATTATATCTAAACTAATATCTAGTTTAATAATCTAGTTTTTAAGATAAAGTTTATTAACTGTTTTTACCATCTTCGTTCAACATGTCGCTATAAAGTTGAATGCTGTCTATTAATTGAATAAGCACGCTCTCCTGCGCGGTCATTATAGGTAAAAGGGCAAGAGCCGTTTTTAAATCGAAATTATTTGCAGACATGTTGGCTACGCTTTCTTCAAAATTTTCAGATATACTAAATAGACTTAAAATTTTCTTATTTATACTATGAATTTCCTCTATGGTTTTATTAAAAGAAACTAAACTATCGCTGCTTATCTCAGAATTCTCTATCTTAAATTTAATATCGGACGAAATATACTCCAAACGAGAATACAAAATCTGTGCCTCTTTAAATTTATTTTGTGCGGAGACTCAAAGCTTTGTCTACGCGATGAGCCTATCTTAATTAAGTATTTTTTAATTTCTCTTAAACTTTTAAGGATATTATTTAACTCTTGTAACATTACTTAACTAAGGTAAAAAAAACTATAATAACAAGTTAAAAAAAAAATCTAAAATAACTAATCTAGCACTGATAGAAATTAACACGTCATACCCTGGACGGTGTGTGCGGTACTCAACGCGCGGCGGCAGGGGGAACATGGCTTCTGTTTGAATCGAAATATCCTTGGGCTCGTCAGGCTGCGGGCTGGAAGCCTCTGGAAACCAATTCAGTATGCGGATAGAGGCTGGATAGTCCTCGGGAACCTCTTGAATGTAAACCCTTTGATATCTTAATCTTCATTTTGAATATCTTAATCTTGATAGTTCCTAAATGTGGGCCGGTATCTCTATGGACTTCGTTCTTCTTTCTTCTTACAAGTTTGACGGGCGGGCGAGATTTTCAATAGAAATAGCGTTCAATTCTCGCCTTAATGTTTTGATAGAGCTTTTGCGGAATTTCTTGAAAATATAGTAGACGGCGGCAGCGATGATGACCACGACGACCATGATCAGCAGGGTTTGGATAACATCGTAAATCTGGCCTTCTTTATTTAGTCTTGTATTTGAAGAAGCTTCTCCGTTCGCGTTTTGGGCAACAATGACTTCTTCCTTTAAATAACTTTTACCCATAATAAAGTCTTCTGTTTTATATATTTTTATATATTCTTCTTTTTATTTTTATATATTCTTCTATTAATAAAGTAGTATCTGGCTCGAGGTAGGCAGGGTCGCCATGAGGGGTTGGTACTCGATGGTTTTGTTGAATGAAACACAAGTTCACTGTTCGGCGTTCATTTTATTAATAATAATTCAAAAATCCATGTGTTTATAAAGGTATCAAAAATCTTACTCGGCGCAACGTGACGCGAAAATATATCAAATGCAATTTACATACTTCATGCCCAATTGAAGCATGCTTTCGTGCTTGAAATGACAATGTGTAACAGTAGCATTAACTTTTAATTTATATTTAAACTACCTCGGTTTTAAATGCGAATTAACGATAACCCAGTGATGAAAGTCAGGGCGGTATATCGGAAGAAAACACTCATGACGTAAAGTCAAAAGTGCTTATTATACAAATCCGCAGATAAACAATGCGTATGGGATATAAATAAGTAAACACAAGTCGTCGTGGCGCCGTGGTTACTGGCCATATCAAACGATATCGCAGGTTATAAACGCTCGGTGCGACCTGTATTAGGATAGGTGACCGCCGACCATTCATTTCTCACGACGACTTCCGTGCTTCGGAGGGCTTTGTATACTTGTCGTTAGGGTTACACATTAATTATACATACAGCATACAGTAGTCGTTAAGCTTTGTCAGAAGCCATTTCGGCACCCTGAAATATCTGACATCCACCAACCGGGCCAGCTTGGTGGATTACGGCCTAAACCTCCTCGTCACCCAGAGGAGAGACTCATAGCCCTGCAGTGGGCTCATTGCACGGAGTTGTGATGATGATGAAGATAGCTGTTCGTGTGTTTTATTAACATGTCACAGCTGAGCTATTACACAGAATTAGATTAAATTATGAGAAATATTTTGAGAATTGTATAGATCACATAATCTGATTTTTCGTTTTATGGCAAGGTTTTAAGTTATTGAGGGGCAGCGATTAAATTACTTCAGAATTTTGAGATGACGATATTTCACTAAATGATTTGCTACTACCTACCAAATTATTTAAACGCTTAATTATGCTTGTTCCTAGTCCATACAGTTAGGTAAGTTTCATGTTTTCCTTATGTAAAATTTTCTTGTGAATCTCTATTTAAATTATTTTCAAAACGTGGAAATCGTTTTGTATTCAATCCTGCTAATATTGCAAACGTGATTGTTTTGCAGAATTTTTATTTTTTGCGTTAACCACTAACGGATTTGAGCGGAATTGGTTTACTGGATTAACACATAGGGTACTTTTTGTCCCAGTTAAAGCTCTCATGGATAGAAATCGTGACTTCAAAGCCGATCGTCCACTGCCAGCTAAACTATGTTAGTTTTAGCTTAGCTCGCATAGTTGAGCCAGTTTTTCATAAATGTGCGTGCACCGCAAACTATGTCTATTTTAAGCTTTGGTCTGGTGATCATGACGCACAACGCTGCGGTATGCGCCGCAACGCAGCGTCACAACGCAGCATTTAGCGTCCCTGCGGAAAGGTGGTTAGTTGATTTTGCCGCCGCTAACAAAATTCCATATTGACTCAGTGACGCACACCCGTGACGCTCATCGCACACCGCAGCGTTGAACCGAGAATGACGACGTGTGCGGCAGTACACCTCCCCACTTCACCGCGCTTGCCCCTCGCCGCTGACGCATACTGCGACGGAACAAGAGAACGTTCTCGATGTTTTACATATGATTGAGTGTCCGGCAACGCATACCGCATACCGCAGCGTTGTGCGTCATGATCACCAGACCAAAGCTAACTAACTTAGTTTAGTCGACGGTTCACGATCGGCTTAAGGGTCTCGACACCTTTTAGGAAATATAATTGCCTATTAGCAACTGCGATAAATATCACAGTTTTGTAGTGTTATAATTATTTAAAAAATGAGTTATTTTTGAACTACCTACCAACATCAATTCCTTTCAAAAACAACCAGATGTTTTACCATTGTTGTAAATGAAAATATAAAGTCGAAAATTTTAATTTTTAAAGATCAATATTGAGACTGATGTAGACAGAAATAGAAGTTTCGTATATGATCTTACAGACACGTTAGTTCTCTCTGACACACGAGTTTTATCATCGTTCATGCATCTTAGAAGTTTAGGACTCATAAACTTTTACATCTCAAACTATTAAAACGGTCACAGCCTCGGCACAAAAACAGACAAAACTAGACCGAAGAGCAGTTTGAAATACAAACACACATACAATATACGACCTAACATATAAGTAACTTGTATAGCTCTTAATAATGTGGTGCTTGAAATTCAACTAAATGATTTGGATTTGTTACTTTACTGTTGAAGAAAATTTAGTTCAGCAAGCAATAAACCCGTTTCTTTTAGATGCATTAATAAAAGTTAAAAAATCTCATGGACACCTATTAAAAGAGTTGTTTAATTTTTTTTTTAATCGTGTAAAGATCTTTAATTAAAAATAACATGTTTTTTCACTGTTAGGTTAGGTTAGGCTTTAAAACCCTTTAAAAGTCGACTGAGAGGAACAATCTGGCTCAAAAAATATCTATTTTAATAAGCAGATATGCAACTTCACAAGAACATGAAAATAACGTGAAAATTACGAACATTTGACAGCTCTCTTCATGTGCTATGTCACGTTAGAGATGAGTGTTACTTGCATGGACATTGAATTGTATTAATGACGGGACATGTGTAATTTTTTACAGTTTACACTTTTTGCAACCAATATTAATAAATGCGAGCATCCCTTGTGTAAGAATTGAAATAAAGAATTAATCTAAATAACAATTTTTAATCTAGCAGATCAAGTAGGTACTCGTATTAGCGAGAAGCTGTGACGATGTGAGCGCTGCGGTTTTGATCCCCATTTGTTCAAAGTCTTGTTATTTTCGACACGGTTATAATTATTTGTTTATCGTTTTGAAATACTCTCACACATTATAAACATAACTTTAGCGCAGAAAGTATAAAAAAGCCAAGAACTAAGGGCGTGGCATCTCTACGGTACGGCGCCGTCGCCGTGAAACGGCACGGCATAAGGCACGCCGAGCCGTGTCACGGGGCACGGCTCAGCGCTTCATATTAGCTCTTAAAATTACCTCCATCATGCAAAAGTATGCCGTAAAATTTCACGGCGCAATGCTTTTCTATAATGGTAGAGGATCCACGTCCTAAGTGGGTACGGTACGGCGCCGTATACGGCACAGCGCCGCCGACGGGAGACGGCGCGGCGCAGTGTGCCGTACGGTGCTGTGCACGGCGTGCCGCGCCGCGCATATACTAAATTAACAGTAAAATGGAGACGCGAACGTCTGAGCATAAATTATTACCCAGCAGTAGAGCTATGGCGGAACGGTAATTATTTAGAGATCCATAGGAATCTCCTCTATTATATTGGTCAAGTGAAAAAGAAATTACATACCAATCACATTCTCTTACAATTACATTCTCAATACAAAAAAGCCACCATAATTTGAAAGTAACACTCTGGAGTCAATCGCGGCTCCCAAGGTACACGTCAGTAGTAGGGATGTAGGCGTCGTTCTATCAACAAAATGTATACTTACTATCATTAAAATAAGAATATCAGATTTCAATAACTTATTTAACAACGGAAGCTATGGTTGCGACTGCCAATATACCTGTCGCTTTATCTTTAATAATTTTGTGACGGCATTTCGAAATGAGTGGAAGCGGGAATGCATAAAAATAGTAAGTTAGACAATTAATGTCAACGCGTCTATATTAAACGCATCTGGATCTTGTTTCCGTCGTATACATATACAAGTTACATTCGGCATTGGAACGAGAAGCGAAAAGATCTATTTGTGGTTGGCCCAATTTGGAAACAATCGATTTCAAAGCGATATCCGATAACTCAAATTCTGTGTCGGGATTCAACTTCCGGAACTCCTCATCGGCTTCTTAATTCTCTCGGCTCTTAATGTACGACGCCACAAGATTCGTTTCTCGCATTGCCATATTTGTTTTGTCATATTATTCAAATGAGCATACTGAATGCCTACCATTCTATTAATTTAAATTATTGCGGTCGCATTGTCCACACATATAATATCGCAAATAAAAAAAATATTTAAGGCCTAAAAATACAACAAGAATAAAACTTCTGGAGTCGCTCGTGACCACGGGGTCTGCAAAGACACCGAAACGTCGAGTTACGCGATTAATCCGGTTAAATAGTATATTTCATTACGAGTGCGGAAAGCCTGTTATTGCAAAGAGTTCTGACAAATGTCTACACGAGCCGAGGCGCAGCCGAAGGCGAGGGTTGACAGTCGGAACGAGTTGCAATGACGGTTCCGCACGTGTACTGAACGACTATTTTTAATACAGTTGCGAAAAAATTAAGCAATTTTATACAATATACAAAATGGCGCCAGCCGTGAAAGATTATAAACAGAGTTTTTTTTTGTTTTGTTTACCCATTCTGGGTAGGCAAAGGGAACTATGCCCATACAGCCAAGTCTTTATTAGATTTTTTGTATTGACATGAAATGAAAATGAATTTAATGAGATAAAATTAAATGAAACCTAACCTAACTCATTGCATCAAATCATTATATCTGATATTGAAACAAATTAGTAGCTTTTTTTCAGAAATATTTGCATGAATCGTAAAAACTACTATGATTTTTTTTTTAGTAAAAACTTCGTGGTTGATTTTTTCTTTTTAATAGACCTTATTTTGACATTTGGGAAAGAGAACGCACGAGTGCGGAAAAGGTAAAGAAAAAGCACGCGTGTGTAATAGCCCACATCCCGAACGCTAAACGTCCCTGCAATACGCCACTTTTTGAGCAACTGTATTAAAAAAGTAGTTTTATTTAAATTATGAATCGTGAAAACTAAAGACAATATTAATACAACAAGAAGTTCTAAATCATACTAATATTTTAATCTTACTTCTTACTAATATTATTCTTACTAATGTGAAAGTTTGGATGTATGGATGTTGTTCCTCAATCACGGGATAACGGCTCTACGGATTGGATCAAATTTGGCATTTTTTTTTTTTATATTGTAAGGATAGGACGTTTGTCTTCCATGCCACCTGATGGAAAGTGCGCATGAAGACTATGGTGTTACACGTCCATCCACGAGAAACCTATTCACTCGACACTTAAAAGTTCCAGGACTGTAGTGGTCAGGAAAAACAGACGCAGGCAGATGGCAGAATAGCACATAGGCTTCTTTTTATCCCGAAATTCCCGTGGGATTCGAAATTGCGCGGGTAAAATCGCGCGCAGCAGCTTGTTATGTATATGTTGTAATTTCACACCTTTGTCCAATGACCCTAAGCCCTATTTTAATTCCAAAAAACTCTTTTTGATGCATCTGTCAATATTTCTAATTCATAATTTTGAATCTTAATCATTCTTCTTGCGGTTGAAATATTGTGTTTCCACCACAACAAGTCTGCTAAAATATTATAAGATAATTAAATTTTATATCCATAACTTTTAAATTTCTTTAATGTTAATATTATTTTTATAATAAATAATATTTCTTTAATATTATTTTTGCCCTTCAAAGTTCTTCGTATATACCTGAACATGTTTTACAACTGGACAGGCTGCTGCCAATGTACAGAAGTCAGCAGATTATGCGTTATATTACCTAGGTAAAATTTCTCCAACCAATTTTAACTAAATGTCGTGGGCATAGAGTTCGGGTTGAAGTAAAAATTTTTGACACGCCTGATGTGCTGCCTTCTGTACCTAGGAATTGAGCGAACACTACCATACATGCAGATGTTAAAATAGTAGTTTATGAAACTGTCACATAATACCTAGTTATGTGCAGTTTCATACACTACTTTATCTAATCTCATACACTGAAGATATTTATTCCCGCCATTATCGCGCATGCGCCAAAACGCGGCCACAGAATGTAACGTAGCGCGGCGCTCGCAGGACACAGATATAAAAATGAAATCTATGGTCTGTTATCTGTATCGAAATGAAAAAAAAAATTATTATAACATTGTATTGTTCGAGGTAGTGTGTTATAATTTAATTTTTTAATTTAATTTCGTTATACTATTTTAAAAAGTATGTCAATATAAATTCGTTCTGAGTTTTATATTTTGAATATTATGATATGAGAGTAGATAAAAAGTGTTGTCTAACTGTGCGATATTATTTCGTTTGTCTTCAGGCAATGACCAAGTCATTGTAAACATAATACTCAGGAATCTGCATTCCTGCTTCAAATAAAAAATATTACTTGGTAAAAAAAAATATTATTTCAGTAAAGTTTGTTACATATCCAAAACATTCTAAGCTTCTAATAGTGATTTGAAACTTACGTAAGCGATCGTAACGACAACAATCATCATAATTAAGATAAATATAAAATATCGTCCAAATATATTAAGTGCAGAATAAAAGCCCGCCTTTCTTAAATAACCAACTAGGTACTTCTTTCAATGTTTTGGTAAATATTCGTGGTGCCATTGAGACCATTAATTTTGAAAATTATGGTCTCAATTGTTTACAAAATGCATGTTTATTTTAAGGCTAACTTTCTTTAGTAATCGACTCTGTTCGGGTGCAGTTTGTCTTTAAGTTGTTGGTGTCTGAATTGTTTTTAAATCGATATTCATACCAATTTCTTTGACAAAAACGGTCGAAACTCTATTCGTAGAACGTATCCTATAGTAAGTCGCGAGACTAACACTTAGACGTGTGCAAAACAGATCAAAATCTGTTTAGTAGTTCCAAGGATTATCCTGATACAGCCAAAGAGCGTCCCCTTTTACATACATACATAACTTTACGCCTTATGGAGTAGGCTTCACACCAGAGGCTATAAAACAATGTGATGTCACATATTGACTTTGGGGGTATTATATTAATGGAGTGAGACTCAGTCCCTTAAATGACTTTTACAGTATGCCCAGGAAGAGAAGCAGCTGCCACATTCTATGTTTTTATTTCGCTCCCAGTCCAGCATGGAATAAATAAGCCCTTTTACAACATGTCTTAGATAAAGCATATTGTTGCCACTACGTGATACACTAATGAGCATGAAATTGAAATGGTTAACATGCTCAAGTAAGAAGTTCATGTTTATTTAAATGAAATAGCACTCTTTCCACTAAAATCCATATCTGATAGATATTCATCGACTTAAAATAAAAAATAAACTATCGTGTTTTCCTCACTCATTTTTAAACAGCCAGCGGCATTTTCCTTTGATAATCTTTTATGAGAAGCCAGTTTATTCTTTTGTCCGCATCATTTTATTTTATCTCCCATTTTTCCTTCAACGAGTTTCCCATTTTCCATCTTTTATCGCATAGTTACTTATCAGATAGACGTTTTTTGCGGGTTTAGTGATCATTAAAAAACAACTCTTATGTTTATTAGAATGAAGTCCAACTAGTTTCTTAAGTTAAAACTAAACAAAACAACGAAAATAACCATGTCTGAGTGTGTAAACGTACAAATCTGTTGTCAGTTGTAGTTTGTACTGATGCATCTTGATATTGTTTAGAGGAGGAATATGCAGATTTTTGCTTCCTGTTATTGAAGTTTTCGCTGTTGGACTATTAACAGTAAACATTTCTTGAATGGTATATCCACTGTTACGAAACAAGCCCTTAGTTCCCCATTGTTTGAACATTGAGGGAGGTTTTTGTGTGGATCGCTGGACTAACAAATAACTCTGGATTAATGTGTGTAGGCGGGATCGTTCACAATATTCACTGCAAAGCTAGTCGACTTTTTGCTGGTTCCTAAATAGGATTCAACATTCAACCTCAATCTACCTATCTAATGATATAGAAGCGATATCGATAAATTCATAATGACTTTGGTGTTTAGATAACTAGGTGAGCATAGCTTTTATTGCAGTTTTTCACTATAGGTGAGTACTATTTCACGATAAGAACCGTAGTCGGGCCGTCCTTTATCCAGGCAAACATAACGTCTAGCTCATAATAAGCCTTTAATTGTAAATATTGAATTATAAATTTACTGAGAAATGTATTTAAAATATCAAATCGTGCTAACATCTCGATTAGTAAAATATAGTAGATTTTCAGACTTAGGTATTTACTGAATCCCTGTTACCTTTAACAGAGAATGTGTGTTCTGCATGTCGTCAAATATTATCAGTTTCACGAAAATATTAAATGAATAGCTATTTCCCACGCCTCTATTTTCAATAGTAAACTATTGTAAAAAAAATCAGTCCAAAAAGCCACAGCTCTATTTTCAACTTCATAATGACATTGGACCATAAAATATACTTTATAGCTGTAACTTATTACATTAATGACTATCCTGAACTTGTATAGTGTACAACAGGTCATCTTTTATTTACTAAGCATCTAGAGGTTTCAAAGCAATTTCCGCGAAGACTGTAAACAAATAACAAGCAAATAACAGGCGGGAGCGGCCAGGACACACGTCATCTAATTTATGGTCTGGCCCTCCACAATTTGATTGATAGACAGCTATTACGGAGGATGACCTCGTTTATTTGTTGCCTATGTTTTCTGTCGCCATTTTTAGCTACGGGCTAAACAGAAAAAAATTGCGATAATTGTGCAAAAATTTCTTATGCCGTATTATCAACTTATTTCGTTTCAGAAAAAAAGTATTGTCATGACAAAAGAGTTACCTTCATTTAAATGATTTTTTTCCGGGCTCTACAGTTGTATAGAATTTTAATGGCGAAAGAAAAATGTTCTTTGTAAACTGTCCTTTCAACATTTCCCATAATTGATCTTCCTAAAAGTATATTTAAATTGAATACCATCTTTTGATTGAAGGTATAATAATTTTTTGGTGAAAAATAATTTTATACGACACCAAAGAAAAGTAAAATCTAATTTCACAGGAAAAAGCTGCCTTCCTAAAGAAATGTATTGTGATGTGTTTTTATGTACCAATTTAGATATCGGTCCAACATCTATCAGTGTTATTGAAATTATAATTTATTTACAGAATTTCCTAAACGAAAACCAATTTTCTTTGATCCTAAAGTAAGTTAACCACAATTTAAATTTGTTTGGAAATTTTGAAAAGATGAGGAATGCAATCAAAATGTGTTTTAATTAAGTTAAACCAAATTTTGAGAGGAATCAATTTTGCCCCGGGCTAATGAATCTTTTCCTTCGTGTATGCGGTCAGATCAGACAAGCCAGTATTGTTTAAGATGAATTAGGTTGTTTCGAGATCAATTAAATCCAGTGCTAGGCATAACTAGACTTGATAGGATTATCTTTTCTGAAATGGTTTAGTCAAGTAATAAATTGATTTCGCTGTGTCTTAAACATGCCGCACAATTGAATTAAAACTTACCAATCGTCGGCCGATATCTTTATTATTTGTTTGTTTTTGTCTTTAAATAATATTTTCATGTCTTTTAAATGAAATTCGTTATTCCAATAATCTGATTTTTTTTCTTTAACGTTTCTTAACTAAAATACATGATTCGATCTCATTGAAGACATTGTAAGTGTTTTTTCATCTTATTTTATAAACGGTCAAATGTTTTCTAGTTTTTAATGGAAGTAACATTCTGAAATGATGTGTATAGTCACACGGTGGTCATTTAACAAACAGATATGAGTAGTATTGAAAATGCTTACGATCATTTTGCAGTCCAATGAAAACAAATGTAAACATTAAGACAGAAAGTTCAAATTAAAATTTAATTGGATCTAAGTTTAACTGCAAACTCTCAAAATAATACGGTAGTTACAAATATTCTGCGCTAGACAGACTACATGGCATTCCAGTTATGAAAAACGATATCTTTTTCGATATGTGTAACAAAAATTTTGCTACACCGATGAATACGCTTATTTTCTATAATTGAAGAGATAAACCCCGACGACCGGCTGGTGTAGGGGTAACGTATATTGCCCTCTATGCCAGAGGTCCTGGGTTCGAATCCCGGCGGCGGCGGATATTTGTGTGATGAACACAGATATTAGTCGTCAAGTCATGGATGTTTATATGTATATTTAAGTTTATTTTCTAATAAAAAATATGTATTTATTCAATATATATGTTTATATATTTCTTAAGTATATCAGTTATCTAGTATCCATAGCACAAGTTCTTTAAGAAACTTAATTTGGGCTAGATGATGTTGTGTGAGTGTCAGAAATATTTATTATTTATTTAAATAATTAAATTACTAAAGGAAAGTGTACAGAAAATTACATTTACAAGAGAGCTGAGCCATTTCTCAGGAAATCGATTGGCAGCAAACTTGCCTGTAACCTTGAATACAGCAGGTCGTAGTTATAAGGATTCGCAATATAAGCGTTCGCCTAATGACCTTTAACACACCCGTTATGTGAATGTTACCCGACAAATCCACGCTGCTTCACGTAAATCGGGATTATCATGACATACGAGATAGCGTAATATCCACTCATGTAAGCGATAAGCTTAGGTACACTAGCCAACGCTGATGTAGAAACCTTTTTACGAGTGAAGATTTTAATGAACCCATGTTGATGTTTGTACAAATACGTATATCGTTAACGGTTTTAAGGCTATTTAGATCAAAAAAACGTATAGGCTTGTATGTTATATATGCAGTTGAAAACTGAATGATCCACATATAAGAGTTATTTGTTATGCAGTTTAGAATATACATTTTCTATGTGTATAAGTAGTCGTTCAAAAGCATAAAGGGTCAAATATTAAAGTAATTATTCACGTTTCTGAAGCTCAATTAGATGCAAATCCTGTATAAATAGAGATTTCGGTTTCCCATTTAAAGCGTCTGTGCCTCAATTGTCGTTGCAAATGACGACAAAATTTACCTAAATGGTTTTTATCTGTTTTTGCTCTCCTTAAATTTAAAAGAGATATTTTAGCTCATTTAACATTATCATTATCTACAGTGCAATCTAAATAGAAAAATTAATCCAATAATCGTCTAAAAACGGCCCACCCCGTGCTATTTTCTTGAATAATTTTAATTATAAAAAGTTTCAACGTGTACAAAAAAATATAGTATCTTAGTAACTACTAATAATTGCTGTAAATATCAAATTTTGTTTGTAATAGCAAACTATCAATAAACGCGTAGGTGTTAGCAATCAAGGCTATCGCTGAGGATTATCGCCCCATGCTTAATGCTGATAAAGGCTATTATCATTAGAAATTTTTTTGATTAATAAACGACAAGCTTTTACTCGTAACTCCATAAATTACCATTCCTGTAGGAATTTCAAAAAATCATTCTATAATGACACCCATTGAAGAACTGTCCATATATTCACATCGGTGTACTCAATGAGTTTCATACAAAGTAAAAAACTTCCCGTCTCCTTGAGAATTTTCGGAATGCCTTCCCCCCTTATACTCCCTAAGGAATGTAAGTTTCAAATTACAGCCCTCTACTCCCAGTAGTTATAGCTGTACATACGTTGTCTGTGAGGTACTCAATCAGTAATGGAACATTTTTATAAAATACTGATCAGACAACATTGTGACAATAACATTTATCTAACAATTTACAAAAAACGAACTGTTATCTCAGAAGCGCTCAAAAAAAGCCCATTGGTATTTGTTCAAAAATGCAATTATCCCAGATGTTTCTCAAAGCGCTTATAGAAGGCCTCGAATAGGTTCAGCTGTCAAAACAGTATCTAGGTACATTAGACTGAGCCATGTCGACAACTGACCTTATTTTGTTTGGCTTTGAAGAGTAGCCATTGAGAGAACAGGGCTGATTTTCTTCATAAGTAGAACGTCTTCGGTTCTTACGGTCGAACACCTAACCCGTTTTATCGATTCATCCCTGATAGTGTGGTTTCAAAAATTTGTACGCTTTATCTGTCCTTTTCGTATTTCAATTGGCATTCAAATGACTGACTGCAACGAGCTCGGCTTTCGTGAAATTAGAATAATCAACGAATGCACAGCATTAAAAAACCGACTTCACGTCAAGACTTTGGCTGAATAAATATGAATAAAATAAGGTCGTCGAGGTACACGATCTCCGAATTCATACATGTTAAAAAAAAACATGAAGTACTCAATCGATTTGAGGACCAACTGTGAAGTATCTTCTATCACATAAAATCAAAATCGTCAAAATCAGTTCACTCAATCAAAAGTTATGAGGTAACAAACATAAAAAAAAACATACAAACGAATTGAGAACCTCCTTTCTTAAAGTCGATTGAAAATGATTTTGCGCAGTTACTTAACTACTAGGAAATAGTAAAATTCATTGAAGGTCCTCTATGTGAGCCCTTTTAGAACAAGCTTATTAAAGAAATTACTTTCAATATACCGAGACCAACAGTTTTTATAAACTCTTTTACATGAAATCCAAGCAATTTAAATATTGAAAACCGCACTCGACTTTTAAAATTCCTGCCATACTGTTTTCACTAAACTCTAACAGGCTTTCTGAAAAACCCACTCATTCATTAAATCCAAGCTTTTTTATACAACCAGTACCTACTTCTTTCAACAATTTGCATATCAATCGCGGACTCTTGTTAAAATAGTTTTTCAATTTCACAGAACGGTTTGCCGTCATCGGAGAACCCATACATATTCAACGGGGATTTTGTGGACCGCGGAAAGAAGGGGTTGGAGGTGTTTCTACTGCTGTTGTCTTGTATGCTGGCGTTCCCTGGGGGTGTGTTTCTTAACCGCGGCAATCATGAAGATCTTATTATGAATTCGCGGTAAGTAATAATAATAATTGGAATAATAATTGTTTTAAAAAAAAAAATTGTTCAAATTAAGCACAATTTAGCTTTAACACAAAATACAACTACTAAGTTTAGCGTTAGCGATATTCGATAGATACTACGTGGTCGAATGTTGAGTGAGATGCTAAGATACGATTTAGATTCGAACAGAGATTTATAGATTTAGCTTTATAGTTACTTCACTGTATATGTCAGAGCTGAAGTTCGTAAGGCTTCATGGTAACCAAATTTACGCAATTCGCAAAATCAGGGCGCTTACTGCAATGAAGACTGAGTGGAAATTGGCAAGAGACAGAGATTAAGTTAGGAATGCCAGGCGCGGGCGCCAAGACGCCTCTGAAACTGACGGGTACAGACTACAGTAGCATTGCATTAACTGACTAGGATACATAGTGAAAATTATTATTTATTTTTTTGTATAACAGTAATAACAAAGTTATTGTTAGAACAATTATGGAAGTGGCCGCCGCAGGTCTCAAAAAAAATCCAATTAACTTTTAACTTAAGTTTAATAAAAATAAAAATTACAATTATAACTATGTGATCTATCACTTAGCGATTAAGTTTATAGAATGAATTAATACATTTTGCTTCCATGCTGGACTGGGAGCGAAAGAAAAACGTAGAATGTGCCTGCTGCTTCTCTTCCCGGGCATACTGTAAAAGTCAGTTAAGGGACAGAGATTTTAAAGGCGTTTTTTTTGGGCGATAGGCTGACCCCCTGTCACTACAATAGTCTCTCTCCATCTTTATAATACCTCCAAATTTTTCAAACGTGACATCAGATGGTCTTGTAACCTCTGGTATTCTGCATACCCCATAAGGGATACAGGCGTGACGTTATGTATGTATTAATACATTTTATTTTAAATAAGGAAAACTAAAAGATGCCTAATTGCTAGACAGTTGTTTGTAAAAACGTGACTTCCATATTTCGGTTCGAATCAGGGGCGGCACCGACTGCTTCAGCGATTCGTCCCACCACATCATTGTCCCAAAAGGACGAAATACTGAATTAAAAAAAAAAATCTTGTTTTGTGATTCGTCCCATTGATTTAATTGTAGTAAATAATGAGATCAAGTACGGTCAGCAGGCAAACTAATAAGAAAAGTCAATAAAAGATCTTACAAATAAAACATTTAAAAATAAAAAAAACATACAATTTATTAAACTTTACAGAATCAAAAAAATAACATGACTGCTTGCACGTCACTTAGTATCGATGGCTGGTTGCTGACAAATAATAAGAATGACTGCAACGTTACGAATATTCGCAATCCGCTGTCTCACTTGCACTTAAGTTCAACTGCATCAGGCTATCTCGAGCGTGCGAGCTCGAGCTTTATTACTGTGAAACGATCTTTGCAAGTGAGCAAAGAAAGCACTAAAAATATCTTTATTTCCATTGATAATATTGGATTCTGTGATTTTTTAATTATTTTAATTATTTGAACTGTGTTTTTTGTTTTAATTTTAGGAAGTCAATATTTTTTGTAGGACAAATAACCCCATACATATTTTAATTATCAACACCTGCATACATTCTTTATTTTATTTTTTACATACATACTTTATTTTTTGACATCATATTTTTATGGTGTTTTAAATGTAACATGTTTTTAATTTTAATTGTTGATTATTAGTTAATATATAATAATATTTTTTTGAATTCAATGTTTCGTCCTTATGGGACGATGGTCTGGTGGGACGAATCACTGAAGCAGTCACTGCGTCAGCGGTATGAGGTATCCCTGTAGGTAGCAATCGTAACAGAACTCATTAAGATTTTTTTTTTGTAAATAAAGCTCAAAGAACTGATTCACCGTTAAGTTTTTAAGTTTAATACTTCTTATACGTCCCAGAAGAAGAAAAATGAAAAGCTTAGTAGTAATTATGTAAATAAAAGTCAAAAAAGCGGCCTCATTACTGCTACTAAACCAGATAAACAAAATACTTTTGACAATTGCGTGTGTACGTTAAATAACAAACTAAAGTATGCAATTATTAAATATAAAACTTAGCTTTGTCATAACTCAAACCGTCAAAAAGTCAATGTGTGCTTATTTTTAGCTTATTTCTTCTTACACAGACCGTATAAAAAGGTCAAAGGTTAGATACGTCACTACTGATACATGTTTAATATTTCACATTTTCGCAGGTATGGGTTTATAAAAGAAGTCCATCAAAAATACAGGGTGAGTACAAAACACAGAAATGATTTTCAGAATTTTCATATTTTTACATTTTTGTTTAAGCAGGATAAGCTAAAAATGCGTCTTCATTATCGCAAATCATTGTTGGATCATTAATTTATCCTGCAAGATCCACACAGGCCATCACAGCATGAGCTGAACGGAACAGAATATTTTATTATTATTTTATGCGTCTGCTTTGTACATAGAAATGGTGTGCTCCCTTTGCTTTTCAAAGCATTTTATTGATTGATTGATTATTATGTTTATTTTTTTAAGTGTTTCACCTTAATTTCGCTTGATGATATGTGACGGTGATAAAGAGGATGAAAACAAACCGGCTCTGGAAGGAACTGGGACTTTATTAAACTTTGCTGGAACGCATCAGCGCCAGTGCGGACTTTTGAGACACTTATCCAGAGGCAATACGGTCATGCTTTAACGTTTTTTTTTAAATTAAGTTTAGTTGATATATTCAGTTTGACAGTAAGTTTAACCCTTTCCAAAATCAGCTATCTTTTTTGAATATGTTTGGTCATGCAAGGGTTCTCAAAGTTTGAACAAAACACTGTTTAACCGGATTTATCGCGTATATTTACATTTTAAATTTTGACTCGAGACGTTTCCGTGTCTTTGCAGACCCCGTGGTCAAGAGCGACCAGTTAAAAAGTGTTAAAGTGGTTAAAAAGTGTTTTATTTAATAGTATGAATCGCCAAAACTTAAGACAATATTAAAGTTTGAACAGATTAAAAATCCTTTTTAACTCGAGGGGCCATTATTACTCCGAATTCATTCTAAGCCCCAATTACACCGTGTAATAAAACGCGATCAATTCGAGTTGAACGCGGTTTCCGCGTTAAAACGAGTTCCGCCTTCAATTTTTCTTTAGCCAAATCCGAGATTTGTTAATCTAGGATCAGAACGAAATCGGTGAAAAAGAAACTTGGTGCCTTTCAAAGTAATCTTTTGCTGAAATTCTCTGAACGTTCGAGTTTTTTTTGTAGCTGTCTATTCAGATAATAATATAATCATTATATAGAAGTTTTTTTCCTAAAATACATTGTTGAAGTGGAAATATTTACAAAATAGTTTGCAATATTGAATTTTCTTATAAAATTATCAGGAACGAATGAACTATGTGACAAGAGTCATTCTCATTCATGAATTGATTACACGTTTTAACTTTTATCAAACCCATCATGGACATCAATCTCAGCTTAAGGTAAACGGAGATTGAGGGCGAATTTGACACACGGGTTCAGGAAGGAACGCTTGCAATATTCATCTTTTTATCTATTACAGCACAACGCAGAGCGCATTTTAAAGCTGATTGAGGGCGTGTATCGGTGGCTGCCGCTGGGCACTATCATCAACAACCGTGTCTTTGTGGTGCATGGAGGCATCTCAGACACTACGGATTTGGATATGATCCGTGGTTTAGAACGCGATAAGGTACTGTCAAACTAACCATAAATAATAATAAATATATATTTCTGACACTCACACAACATTATCTAGCCCAAATTAAGTTTCTTAAAGAACTTGTTATATGGATACTAGATAACTGATATACTTAAGAAATATATAAACATACATTTTGAATAAATACATATTTTTTATTAAAATAAACTTAAATAAACATATAAACATCCATGACTTGACGACTAATATCTGTGTTCATCACACTAATATCCGCCGCCGCCGGGATTCGAACCCAGGACCTCTGGCATAGAAGGCAATGTATGTTACCGCTACACCAGCCGGTCGTCAAATACCTATATAACTTCACGCCTGTATCTCTTATGGCGTATTCAGAACACCAGAGGTAACAAGACCATCTGATGTTACGTTTGAAAAATTTGGAGGCATTATAATGGTGGACATAAAATGGTGCAGTGACAAGGGGTCAGCCTATCGCTCAAGAAAAAACCTCCAATAAAATCTCTGTCCCTTAAATGACTTTTACAGTAGATATGCCCGGGAAGAGAAGCAGCAGGCACATTCTACGTTTTTCCTTTGCTCCCAGTCCAGCAATCCTGATAAATCCGCTTTTTTATTTTTATTGTAGATAAAAAACTGTTTTGGATTATTGCTTGTATTTTGCAGTTGAACATCAATTTAACAAAATAACCACAGCCTATCTGCCCCTTACGAGTCGAGCCGATGTCTTATAATTTTTTTTTCTATTTTCAAGACTACATTATTACTGGTTTCGAATCCCGGCGGCGGTGGATATTTGTGTGATGAACACAGATATTGGTCGTCAAGTCATGGACGTTTATATGTTTATTAAAGTTTATACTAATAAAAAATATGTATTTATTCAATATGTATGTTTATATATTTCTTAAGTATATCAGTAATCTAGTATCCATAACACAAGTTCTTTAAGAAACTTAATTTGGGCTAGATAATGTTGTGTGAGTGTCAGGAATATTTATTATTATTATTTAAAAAATTCGAGTTACACCGCCCAACTTTTTCCTAGTACACATTTTTTTAAATATATTTTTTATATCGACACGATGCTAATAATTATGAATAAAATGCTTCAGATAATTTTAATGGTTGTAAATAAAATACATGCTCCAAACTGATACACCAACTATGTAGCAGCAACCCGACTAACTACGAGTATGTGTTAAATATCAGAAAATTATATCTACTAAATTAATTCACCCAACCAGGACTCGACCCTAGGTTTCCCGCTGGCCAGGCGGGTACTTTACCATCTGAGCTACCGGGCTTTGGAAGATGGCATCAAAATTACTATATCTTTTACGGTAAATTGCTAGCTTTCTGATATTTAACAATAACTGAGCAATATTAAATAGATAAAAAAAGTAATTACAAAACTAAAAAACCCGACTGCGGAATACAGTCAGTTTCTACTAAAAAGTACAAAACAAGCAAATAAGACTATAAGAGCTTTTAAATAATATTTGTAAAAAAATTGTGGCGGCAGGCGAGATACGTACCTACATACATAGGCGTTGAATACATAACCCTACTTTGCGTGCCGCGGTCGGGTAGAAACTTTAAAATTTTACGTGTAGTATGTACCAATAAAGAACTGCATAGGTGCGGCAATAAAATGCCAAAGACATCTACCAAGACATTTTCTTAGTGTAAAAATACTACTCGTAGAATTACCTCTCTTATTCCATACTAGCTGTTGCGTGCGGTTTTAATTTTGGGATAAAACCCTATGTGCTATTCCAGACTGTACACTATCACTATGCCAAATTTCATCCAAATCCGTTGAGCCGTTCTCCCGTGATTGAGAAACAAACATCCATACATCCAAACTTTCACATTTATAATATTAGTAAGATGGGGGAATTTTATATATTTTCTCCAATCATGCTGATTAAGGTTGCTCTTTGAGTTTCCTAAAGACGCCTGAATCGATTTTATTGGTTTCGACTTACATTTTACATTTGTTGTATCCAAGCCTGTGAAGGATACTTACTGAACTTTATTTAACGATCCTATTATCAACATATAAAAAATTGTTCCGTTACTGGCCAAGTGACTGAGCGACTGAGTGAGTGACAGACAACTAATAACCGTAACTAAAGGGCGTAGAGAGCTGTTTAGAAGATACATTCATTAGGGGGAGTATGGGTGCACTAAGGAAGGAATTCCGAAAATTTCCACGGGAACGGGAAATGAAGACTTTTTAGTTTGTATGAAATAGTTTATTTTTCGAGTGCACCGATGATATAAAACGTGGTGAAAAGGTTCTCCAATGGGTGTCTGGTTGCATAAAGGTAGAAATTTTTGAAAAAACCACAGCAACGGCAGTTTTAGCACTTTTTAGTTAGTTTCGAGTTAGCAATGTTTATGCGCATATGGAGCCGCGGTCAAAAGCGCGTTAATAATTAAAAAGTCGAAACCATTATAACAATACACTTTTTTCTATTTGTTTCAGTATGTGTCACTATTGCGACCTCCACTAAGTGAAAATGCAGCACCAGGGGCGGAAACTATTGACAAAGCCGAATGGAAGCAGGTTTGTTCAACTTCACATCAATCATTCAAGGGAACTGTATTGATCCTTCCACCTGTTTTGTCTGTTGAAAACTCCCGAAAGTTCAGAGGTCACCGGCTTATCAAATATGAATGCTTTCCCTTAAATTAATAGATATTTATTACCTGTTGTCCCTTTTAATCCGCTCAGTGGAAAAGTTTGTAGAAATATCTGAATCATTTATTATTTTTAAATTATTTTGATGTATTGTTTAATTTAATTTTAAATAATGTTTTTCGACATAAAAATATGAATTTTTTGATTCTAAAGAGAAATTAATATTTTATTAGTTAACTATTTTAAAATCTAATATATAAAATTCTCGTGTCACAGTTTTCGTTGCCATACTCCTCCGAAACGGCTTGACCGATTTTGATGAAATTTTTTGTGCTTATCCGGTATCTATGAGAATCGGCCAACATCATTTTTTTTTTTATATGGCAAAACAACGTTTGCCGGGTCAGTAGTATTATTATATAAAATAATGGACTATGAGTAAAACCTAGTTACTTCTAGAATTAACGACTCAAAAAAAAACTCGGGTCTCTCCAATATGGATGGATCAATATAGACCCGCAGTGTCTACTACGTTACCTTATTAATACCAGCAATGACTAGCGAGGTTTAACTGACAAATCCTATCCAGGTGTATAAAAACTGAAAAGATCTCATCGGCAAAGAATATTGTTTTTAGCTTGCGACTGGGTATTAGTTCTTCTTTATTATCAGTTTTAACAAACATTCATGCCAATTTCGGTAAAAAATAAACGAATTATTACGAAACGTTGTCTATTGGTATTAGACAACGTTATTTTAATTTTGGTTTTGTATAGGTTTGATTTTGCAAGGGTTTGTGAGTTTCCTTTATTTACCCTAAATACTTTTACTTAATACTTAAAAAGACTAAACAATAATATTCTCATTATATTGTAAAATTAAATACGACCGTTTTGTTTTTTACAGATATTAGTGTTTCTCAAATCTTAAAGACAATAACAATAACAAATTTCAATATTTTATACACAATGTTTACAAAAATCGATCCTAGAGTAAATTTATCAAACTAAAATTATAAGATATTTTGCCAAGCTCTAAACGGCAACCCAATTTCCCTGGCTAATTGCCTGTTTCAGGCTTGTTAATCCATCTCTAAAACAGCCTTTACTAAACACATTGACCCAGCTTCATGTCAGGCGCTTTCCCGTTCACTAATACGGTTGTGCAATACGTAACTTTGTGTAGAGATGGATCTTTACAAATAGAATTTACAAATCTGAAAACTTGACTAACTAATATTTACTTAGTGAAGCACAAGTTTGGGTTGGCTTACGAATTCGATAAGGGAGTTCCAAACATGGTTTCATCGCTCTGAAGTGATTTCTATCTACGGCGTGTTGGGATTGCGTTGCGATAAAATCGTTAACGACTCGCTTGCTTGCAAAGTTTTTATTGCCTCGTTTATGGGACAAGTTGTCATGTTGTTCTGACTAGGAGGAAGGATTTCTTTGCTATCTTTATCATGTTTTTCTCTTTAATTTTCTTATCGAAGCATGATAGTGATAATTTGAGTAGATTGTTTTTTTAAGTACTTACTGAAATTATTAAGTTTTATAAAAGACTAGCTGACCCGGCAAACGCTGTTTGCCATATAAATAAAAAAATAAAATAATAGATGTTGGCCGATTCTCATAGATACCGGATAAGCACAAAAAATTTCATCAAAATTGGTCAAGCCGTTTCGGAGGAGTATGGCAACGAAAACTGTGACACGAGAATTTTATATATTAGAATTTGCCAACTCAAAATTTTATTACGTTTATTTGCGAGAACTGCATATTTGTGTTGATGTCGAAAGTTCAATAAATTAAGTAGCACAATTCATCCAGACACAGATTACGACATGTAAAAACATTAAATAGGCACTTAATGAACAAACTTACATATTACTAGCTGACCCGGCAAACGTTGTTTTGCCATATAAATAAAAAAAAAAAAATGTTGGCCGCTTCTCATAGATACCTGATAAGCACAAAAAATTTCATCAAAATCGGTCAAGCCGTTTCGGAGGAGTATGGCAACGAAAACTGTGACACGAGAATTTTATATATTAGATGTTATTGCGTCAAAAAGGTATCAATAAATATTTAAAAATGCTGTTTTAAACTAAACTAAAGTTTTAGCTAAAGCACCCATAATTTTACATATGCATCGTATTTTTCTGTTCACTGAATCCGAAATAATCAGATTTTTTTGGGTTTTTACCTTTTGTTCTTACCATTTGTCCAATATTCTTGTGAATAAATGTATGGGTGATTGAGTAAGTCGTAAAAATACCATAGCAATAGCATTTTTCTTAAATGTGTAGTTAGATAATGTTTTCTTAGCTTAACATAAAATTTGCAGCGAGGTAACTTATCCATATTGCCTAAATTAATACTATAAATAGTTGTTTTTTGAATTTCGTATCGCATGGTTTTCAACGTCTATCTATAAAATAGTAATTATTAATTTTACAAACTTTATGTGTTCACTATATTTCAATATTTTATGGAATGAACATGGAAACAATAGAACGTCTAAACACAAAAAATACAAAATGGGTAGCTAATAATAACTATAATTATAGAATATAAATGTTTAACGCAGAAAATGTGTAAACTTCAAAAACATATGACAAAAACTGAGAAAAGTATACTCCAAAAAAAATCGAATCATGAAGATCGACCATGATTTTTTACATAAAAGCTTTTATGAAAATATGAAATACCAGTACTGTCTCAATATAAATTTTCAGTACCTGCATGAAGTAATAAAAAAGCTGATCAGTTTTTATTTTGCCAATAAGAACGAAGTTGCAGAATGGGGAGTTTTCTGACAGCTCATAAAAATTAGTTGAAAAAACCTCTATAGATGGCACTTTTAAAAAGCCGAAGGTGTGAAGTCTGTATACTATAATGTAGGTAAGTGGTATCTTCCATCTATGGTTATTTATACGTTCAATATCTGATACAGACGTCAATTAATTTATTTTACTTTTAAAAACGCAATGTGGAATAAATTCTTCGCCTTCGCCTTTTGTAAAGCGCCATCTATTGAAGCCTTTTGTACCAATTTTGTACAGTTTTGTTTTTTTAAAAGGTTGTCAGAAAACCTCTCATTGTATCGAAAAACGTTGTTTTTGGATGATACTCGTAGTATCATCGATAGACGCGTATGCGGCAAAATTAAAAAAAAAGTTGAATAGCATAAACAAAAAAATCAATTATATTAAAAGTCTACTTTTCTATTATTAAAGCTAATTTACAATTTTTTCGTTAATTTCTTAAATATATTATGAATTGAATTTTCCTATACTAGGTATTAGAAAACATATTCGTCTAAAATGGTGTTAAAATAATGTAACCACGAAATATATAAAATGCTTTTTAATTTTGTTTAAAACCAATTATTGTTAGTGGCAAAAAAGAACCGAAACTTGAAAATATACCTACTAGTTCTCATGTACAATTTTGTACGTCGACACGGATTATTGATCAATGATAGGTACTTTCGATTTACAATGACACTGATTAGAACTTATTATGAAGTTGATGTTTTTCTTTTTGTCCTTATGTTCAAACAAATGACGAAAAAAGTAAGCAATATATATATTCTACAAACTTGAAATCAATTTCTTGTGCTTTGTAAGTGTGTTATTTCAAAACAAAGCATCTGAAAAACAATTTTTTAATACCGTATTTTGGTCATGTTTCGTTTGTTTAATCTTTTGTTTATCCAATTTTGGATACCTTTAACTTGTTAAGAGCTATGAATATTTCACACGATTTCTGGTATGTGTTTTTAAAATATGAACGCTGCCTATTTTCTCTCGAAGGGTATCAACCCACACATCTACCACCTACTCACGATTATATCTCTAGGGCACCTAATACAAAATTCACTTTAACTTGGAAGATTATCTGTTTGGACATAAAATTGGTTATGTTTGTATTTATTTTCCTTTCACAATTTTCATAAGCTAAGGTAGTAAGAACTATGTATTTAACAATACTTATGAGCAACAGTTTTGGATATACTAGTTAAACGGAAATATTATTTGACATCGAGACTTCGACCAACTGCCACGCACTACTGCACGCGGATTCTCACATTATTGCCACATTTATATGAAATCTGCGTATATGTTTACCTTTTATTCATATCTTTACCTGTATTTGACATCGATTTCTCGCTCGGCCACATTGTGCTGAAAGATAAAGCTCGGTCAGCTCTCCAAAGGTAAAGATGAAATTGTGAAGGTTATGATAACCAATGACTGTTAGCGCAACGTTGAAACAATCCTTGCCAGAAGTGAGAAGTGTACATTTGATCATTTAACTATATTATTACTATAGCAAATGGAAACTAAATGTAGCAATATCATGGTCCAATTTAAAGATACATAACGTATCCTCTTACTGGCTTTATGAGAAGACAAGATAGACAACCATGACAACATAACAATATAAATTTACAACACATTTTTTCGAGACCTAAATAATCCATAATTGAGTAAAGTCACTTTGCATCATAATTTGTACTAAAAGCTTTCCATCTATTTAAGTCCCATTCGTAATTTTATATTCCAAGACAAAATACGTTTGTTCCATTACCCTCGGAAGTAGCAGTACTTGTTCTATATTATGTCAATGAACTTATTTTCATTTTCTTTTGGATAGAAGCAATTTCAGCTGATATCGTACTTGTAATACAATTCTGGAGATAGACAGACCCCTGCGGACTGCGATAAAACTTATATTGGTACCCACATAATACTGTAGGAACCTATAGATGTACACTTAAGATATTATCTGTCTGACCAATTTTGTTTTATCTTCTTCTTAATACGAGAATGACGATGCAATATCGTTTGCACTAGTACTAAGCTGTGAAGTTTTATGAATTCTAAGCTTTGGGTAAACGAGGTTTCCAGCGAAATTGCTTCAGCTCTATGTGTGACAGTTGGGAAAGATGAGCTATATAATTTTTGTGTCTTTAACCATTGGTGCAAACTTTAATTATTCCACGTACTGGGAGACTTCAGTTAAGGTAAACGCTGGATGAGGGCAGCGTTGAACCAAGCGACGACGCGATGTGGAGAACCTTGGGGGAGAGCTTTGTTCAGCAGTGGGCGTTTTTCGGCTGATGATGATGAGACTTTCTTTAAACTTTCTTTGACGTAGTTGTTATAGGAAAGGTAGTGGCTAGCCAGGTAGACCCAGAAGTGTCTTATCGATCACACAAATTAGTGGCTTCTTATAGCATACTACATACAGGGGTGATAGTGTTTTTCTTAGCTAAGTATACCTTCTCCGTTCTCCAATATACCTATTACTTAAACTTAAAACTTTGTTAAAACGTGTAGCCGATCCTGTATTATGTATTCTGTTTATACTTGATACCCTGCTTTAATAAGGATAGTCATTAAAACTATACTGATTTCTCCGATTTAATTGGATTTCCAAACAATCATTAATTTTCACATTGCCTATAGTGTTTCAATTAGTAATCAGCCATTATATTCTGGAGTACCTATAGAGTATCTATCTATATTATAATATATTTAAAAGTAATATTTCGATAAAGATATTTTAAGATTTATAGTGTATTAAGTAGTATATCTTATGTCTTTATATTTTTGAAATAGGTCTTATACCCATAACAATAAAACTTACTGTTCATGAAAGTTCTGACATTGTTTATTTTTTTTTCAGGTTTTCGATATTCTGTGGTCTGACCCGCAATGCACAGGAGGATGTGTAGCAAACGCTCTTCGCGGCGCTGGGACTTACTTCGGACCTGATGTTACCACATCTTTTCTCAGAAAAAATAAGATGAGTTTCATAATTCGAAGCCATGAATGTAAGCCTGGTGGATACGAGATTCTTCATAATGGTGACGTAAGTATTTTAATGTCTTATATTCACACCACATTGTCTAGCCTAAATTAAATTTCTTATCGAACTTGTTACACAGATAACGGATAACTAGAAGAAACATTAATCAACTTAAGAAAACAAATACACATACATGTTAAATTGTATAAATATTACTTAGATTAGAAAATGTAGATTAGAAAAATCCATGACTTGAAATGTATTACATTGTGCTCGTCACACTGATGACCCCCACCGAAATTAGAACCCAGAACCTCTGCATGAGAAAATAAAAAATAATTATTTACTGGTAAACTTAACCGAAAGTTAAGTAATTCATTACGCAACGCATGGTTACATAAGCGTAATACAATAGATACTTAGCGGGTATTGGTGTGCGTGTGGCGGGAACACTACTGTGTGCGCGTTGACTGAGGCGGCGCGTCGGGAAAAGTGTCCCTTTATTATTTTGTAGGAAGTACCTAATTTTATTAAATAATTATGATCAGAATCGAGTACAGAGTGCTCTCCTTCAAAACTTGTCTCCAGATACATGATACCTAAAATAATATTCACGACTTTTGCAGGTAATAACAATTTTCTCAGCATCAAATTACTATGAACTGGGCTCTAATAAAGGGGCTTACTTAAAGCTTCGTGGGAACGCCTTAGAGCGTCAATTCGTCCAGTATACAGCTGCTGTATCCAGGACCAGAAGACTCACTTTTAGACAAAGAGTTGGTTTGGTGGAGACTTCAGCCATGAGGGAGCTTCATAGTCACGTAATGTCGGCAAGAAGGACCTTGGAAGCATACTTTAGGAGCATGGATTTGGATCAAAGTGGTAATAATACATCTTATTTAAACTTAATTAGGTTTTCGTGTTTTTTTTTTAATATTTCGGTACTTTGCCGAGTTACCGTCTTATTATTTTATGGATTATTTTATGGTAAACCTATTTTAGAACATACTTAAGCCATACTCAAGCCTTAACTTGTTATAATATAAAAAAGTCATCTATGTGACATCATAAAAAGTATGTTGATTTACTTTACTTTTTGTAAGGTCTCACATGAACTTCTATAATTCAATTTATTGTATGAATTTGGCAAATTATGCTATAATACATTTTCCAGCTCTAAAAATACATAGAACCTGAAGATTAGTAAAATAAAGCATTCATCGTCCCTAAAGCAATCACAATTTAAAAAAATGTTCACGAGTTTTTTAGCACCGTCTCAGACAATCACGTTTAGATTAGCATTATCTTTACAAATCCGAGTCCTCGGAATCGTCGGGATATAAATTGTGTCTCATTTATCACTTTGTTGTCCCTTGTGTAATTATGAATCGTTTTGAATGATTAAGTTTCAAATTGGTAAATTTGTTCAAATTTAGGAAATTACTTTATGCTTACTCATACGCCATTCGGATTTTAAGAGAAAGTTAAGAGGAATTTGAAAGCAAAAGTTTTCTATCCCATTTAAAAATATATGTTTTGCAGGTTACATTTCTGTGAGTGATTGGTGTCAGGCTATGGAAGAAACGACGCATCTTGGTCTTCCGTGGAGAATGCTAAAGGATAAACTGATCCGTACTGATCCTGATACAAAGAAAGTGCGCTATATGGATACGTTTGATTTTATCGCTGTAAGTTTTAAATTTACGAATGTTTGGTATATCAAAATATTCAAATAATTTAAATGTGTCTATAATCAAAAACATGCCCTCTATTTCTAGAAAAAAGACGGAAAGAAAGAAGCTCCAACAGTGGTTGAAACACTTTATAAAAATCAACGCAATTTAGAAGCTATATTTAAAATATTGGACAAGGATAATTCAGGTAAGAACCACAATAGAATTAAATTATTATTGCAACTAAATTAAGTCACAGAGGAAAAACATTGTATTACGAGAGTTCTGGAAGATATCGCTTAAAATTGTGTTTTTATTCGAATCCTAAACTTATCTAAAAACTCTTCTAATGTATTTTTGTTTTATAAGTTACTCGTTTTGTTTTTTCAATAATAAAACGGTTATTTTCTAACCATCACAATCCTTTTTAATCCCTCGTTTACAAACCCTTAATTGAAATAAATGATGTATTCAAACATGAGCATGTTAATGCCAGAATATTAAAAAGGTCAGTTGCAAATTGCTTGATTTTTCTCCACCACCAGCAACCGTATAACATAAAATGTATACGTATAGTATGAAAACCAAATTTATTTACAGGATACATAACCCTGGAAGAGTTTTCCGAAGCGTGTCAATTAATTGGTAAATACATGCCCAACCCAATGACTCAAGAGCAACTTGTCGACATTTGTCGTCTAATCGACATAAACAAAGATGGATTGGTCGACTTGAATGAGTTTCTCGAAAGCTTCCGTCTCGCCGAGAAAAGTTTGCAAGAGGATGATAATGAGATCGAGGAAATTGAGGTTACCTGACATAAAGCTAATCGTCGTCCAAGCAAGACGGCGATTGATAGAGATGAAACTGATGTTCAGATTGAAGTACTCAGATTGGATGATGATAAACATAAGAACGGAAAGAGAAATATCGATGCAAGTCATAACTTCATGGGAGATGCCGTTAATAATGTTGAGGATGATGATGGAATTCAGCTTATTGATTGCGAGGACTCACCACACCGAAGACCTGGGCTACTTGAAAGCGAAATATAGGAACACATTTTACTTATTTTGTTCCTTTACTGATCATGTTAAATTTATCGCAATTTTCCAATATAATACTTATATTAGTTTACTAGATTAATGACTATGCTGGTACTTTTAGGAATCAATCAATTGTTTTTTTTAAATAGACAATGTTATTTTTTTAGTAAATATTGTATGGTTATCAGTTTTTTAGATTTTAAAAAAGCGTTTTAATATTTTAAACTCAGGATATTTATACATATTATTTTGATTATTTATATTTGATTTCATTCTGTATATACATAATTGGATGTATTTTGAAAAACTGTTATAGAAGTCATTGAATTATTTTTTAATTTCTTACAAAACCTAGAAAATTACGTAAAAAAAGTTATGAACACTAAATATTTACATTGGTGCCAATTTTAAAATACTTATTGACTTAGCATATTTTGCAAATCATACTGTTTAATTTTTAAAATATGCACTCAAAAAATGTGCGTTACCTACTAAAACAGGTGGATGTCATTTAAGTTTCTACATTACCTACAGTTTTGGTGCAAAGTCCAAAATTAGAAATATCACACTTATGATACAGAGTCAAACTCAGGACTTTTATCAAAACAAATAATATATATAAATATATAACAAACGGGAACAAGAAATCCAAATCGTTTATTAAATTAATGATAAAAATATATCTTAGAAATACTTTTAAATGTTTTAATAGTCAAAAAATTTGGTAGTGCGTTTTAAATGTTATTCTACAATTAGATGTCCGTGCAATTACTCATTAGCTGTATCTTTTAAGGATTCGACTTTTAAAATGCCAAAACAGATATTTACAATCGTAGTTCATATGCCTTCGCTATAGAGTAAGTATGTATATTTTTATATTTACTTAATTCAAATTCCTAGTAAAATATCTATTTAGATCAGATCTAAAACTATACCTATGACAAATATGACATCATTTTGTTAGGTTTTTGTCTTCGCTTTGTATTAATCGATTTTATATAAGTAAATCGAAATAGTATAGAAAACAGATACCGCTCAAAATTGTCTCAATAAAATAAATAATTCAAAATGCGAGTCTAAAACGAAAAAAAAATATGTCAACATTTGTGAGTGTTATTAAAAAAAATACACGACAATGACACTTCGCCCGTCAAAGTTGATTTTGATATAACCTTTATTTTGAATTCCTATCTGAGAGCTCTTCAATGCCAGAGATATTTTGGTTACTTTTTACGTATCCTATTTTTGTCTTCGCTCCCAGAAAAGTCCTATATTAATTTGGAATTTAAAATAAATTGCAGAACCAGCTTATTTAGGTAGGTATAGTACAGAAGGCAGCAGATCAAGCGGTACATTACCTGTCAAATTTACCCAACCAATTTCAACTTAACGTCGAGGGTATAAAGTTCAGATTCAAGCAAATTTTTTGACAGTTTTGTAACGGTTGATGTGCTGCCTTCTGTACATTAGTTAACTTGTTATGATTATTTTTACGTGTCTATGATGACAGATACTCGTAAATAAGTAAGTAAGCTAAATAAAGTTTTAAACTTATCCAGTACAACTATCACTGTAGCTGTGAATTTGCCTTTAAATATATTTAAGATCTTTTAATTTACATTTTAACTACATGATGACGTTTTATTGCTCCATGTTTAGTCTTCGTATTTTTCTAGATTTTTATTTTTTACACTTATTAAGCATAAAAAGAACGAATATAAATATATTGACGATTTTAATGTAATGTTTTTACAAAAACAAAATTCACGTAGTCAAATTATGAAAGATTCACATATACATACAACTACCGTGCAGCGACAGCTCGAGTAATAGTGACTGTTAATTTCTAACCAGACGATAGCTTATCGTAAAGAATACACATTTGAATTGAACATCTAGCAAACCTGATAATTTTATAGCCAAATCTGACTATAACACATTTCCTCGTCCTTTAAAAACATTTTGTAATGGTCTAACTAGAAAACTTGTCACTAAACAATGATTGAGCCAACGACTAGCCCCATTAGATTTACTTATAAAATTATATTTGATAGATAATAATCCTAATAAGTCTATAATCGCTATTTTCCCTTTTGATTCCGTGCAAAAATGATTTGCAGCTTCCATTTAAAAACAACTTTAATGAGACCATCTGTGAAATCCAGAAACTTCAGGCTGTCTCCATGACCTTTGTTTTATCAGTATCTTATAATATGTAGACACTGTGCCCGATTCGACATTGATTCTCTTACTTTAATACTGAGGCCACACTACCTTACCGTCTACCGGCTGTTACCGCAATAATTATGACATTAAATTACCGTTTAAATTACTGCATGAACTGGTGTGGTTACACTAGAGTTTACCTAGATATGTCATTAATTTTGCGGAAAATATCACTTTTTCAAGATGGAGGTCGAAGCTGCAGCGGTGTTGTGTTTTATGAGTGCCAATTATTTTTAAATGAATCTTTTAAATTTCAACAAAGCTAAAAGAAGACAAAAAAGAGTATCCCAAAGAGACGGTTCGGATTGGAATAATTCTAAAAACTCGAGCGCTTTTTTATTTGACCACTCCATGTCGGTCGATACGTGCGTCGCCGGTGAGCTCATATTGCACACTGGACAAACGGTAGTGTGGCCACAAACGCAATAATAACTGCGGTAATCTTCTTTGATGTGCGAAAAAAGACCGCCGCCGGAGCTATTGCCTACCACCATTTGCCATATTGATTGGCATTGTAAAATTATGGCCATAAATCGTGGTTACACCTAGGTGTTGTTTAAGTTATGGCAATAATTATTGGCATATCACGGTAGTGTGGCCTCAGCATAAGTGCTTCTTCATGCCGTGATAGAAGAGAAAAAAAATGTTTTTGTATGACGCTGTCATGTTTCACGTCGTAAAATTGGACACTGGAGCCTTAAAAATAAGAAAATGCGATGTTGGATACGGCCCTATAGCCCTTTTTTATAATAGAATTTGCTTGCGTTTTACCTCAATTTCACCTGATAGTGTAGATGAGGTCGAAGGTAAAAGCATACGGGCTGAGGAAAGAACTGGTACTTCATAATATTGCCTTAACACATCACCGTCGGAGTAAAAAACACTCAAATAACTGCACGATTGACATTTCTGTAACACACTATTGCCATCGCGCCGTGTGGCTTAACGCAGAACATGCCATTCTCCATAGCCCACCATAGCGTACATTCGAAAGCATAATTGCTTAACTTTAAATAACGTTTTAAAATCTCAACTTCCTAGTTAAATGTATTTTAATCTTTCTTAATTCGAACTCGTTATGAATGTATTAATCCTTAATATTATCGAGCAACGGTCGAAATGTTGACGATAACAAATTCGTCATCTATCGTTAAGCCCAATTAATACATTCATTTCTTGTCGACATACCTTCTCACTAAATGTTTTACTATCCTAGTTATGTAAGATTGCAACGTCGACATTTTTCTCTTCTTGTTCGGTGCTTTAATGAACAAAGAGTCTCTATCAAGTCCCTAAGATAAATATTCTTAAATATTATTATGTATACTGTCTCAAACCATTGTAAATTATATTTATACTATACAATTAAATTGTGATAATTACTACTTTGTTTTATTTCTAGGAAATATAAATCCTCACACTTCAAACTCAAACATGTTCATTTATGGCACAGTACAGATATCTACAGTAATTCAACTTCATACAAACGCACGAAACGCGAGCTATACCTACGCGGCTCGATCTCGGCATGCGGCCAGCAGTCGCGAGTGTCTGCATACCGAAACAATTATTGATTGAGCTTTACGTTAATATGTGGATTGTTTATACTTTAAAATTTAATAATCTTTTCGTGCGTCCCAGTCGAGGCGCAAGTATTTTTCGGTCGTTAATTTATAAGACCGATTTGTTATTCAAACGTAAGCATGGTTTTTTGACACAAAATATATTTTTGTTGAACACTTCCTATTCAATTTACAATGTATTTTATTTGTTTATATAAAATGTATATTTGCAGTCTCAAAACTAAATGGAAGTAAACACAAAGTAGACAAATGTAATTTAAACGCTGAAGGCGAGCAGCCCTATCATATTATGTGAACGGACCGCGGCGCTGCGCTGTAGGCATTTATTTCAAAGATGCGGCCGAGTTGAATTACTGTAGATATAATGTACTGTGTTTATGGTATTTTAAGTTTTGTGTAGAAATGTGGAATAGTGTGACGTCTCGCTCGACTCTGGGTGTGATCAATCGTAAAATGGCGTGTCTTAATAATAATCCCAGCTCATGTGTAAAAATACAAATTGTTCTGTCATTATACACGTTAATGTAAAATTACATAAAAATAATTAAAAATCTGTAAAATTACCGAAAATTATTTTCATTTCCTCAATTTATTGAAATTTACAGCTGTTTTCGGTTCATTCTACAGGTTTATGTACTTTTTTTGCATGTAAAATCACATAATTTTTAACAGTGTGGTAATTAGTGGCGGAACCGTTAAAGGTTGATAGCAAAGGGCAATTCCAGTCAAAATGACAATAAAGTTTCCTGAAGTAGGAAGTATTCAAAATACTTATCTTTCTCTTTGAAGTAGTCCAAGACATATTACTCAAAGATTTTTCAAAAGTTTTGATATGAATTAATACTTAAAATAGATTTTTATCGACTCATTTTTCTGTTTTGCAACAAAACTATACTAAATAAATAATATGTCTAAGCGTTCGGCGGTTCTCGGCTACACTCGGGCTCCGGACGCGCGCGGGGCGCGGGCTGCCGCCGTGCTACGACTCATCGCCGCGCTCGCTCGTCCGGCACCATAAAGTAACTTTTATAGGTTGATCCGGCACTCACTGGCTTACCAACTGCGCGAGCGCACGTCGTCCATATTAACATATTTTTACTACGTAATCTTCGAGTAATATACAGTTCTATCGGATATAAGTTCTTTTATTGAAGATAGGACCCTAAACAATGGTCCTTCGATGAAGAAACAGCCAAGAAATAAAGTCCACGCTTTGCTCCCACTGTGTATATTGCAGTGGACCTTGAACCCAAAGTGTTCCTTTGTTCGACGAGCGGTGCCACGCAGTCTACGGATTGAAGAAAGTGAAGTCGTCTAGTGATATTGTGGATAAGGATACCGATATACGTGAGATCGTACCAATTATTCCTTATTTACCGTTCCCTTTTATAATTAATATCCTTTAAACATACCTAAATTAATAACTTTCAATACCTATTGTACATTATTTACCAAGTGTCAAGTGTAACTTTATTTGCTACTGGTACGTGCTAAGCTTTAATAGTTTCCTTTTTCTACCTTTTACGTACCAATTAGATATAAGTTGAGATATTTATTAGATATTTCTTCACTTCATACCTATCTGTCTTAATCTTGATCGATATTTTTGTTCTATCGCAATGGCTGACAAACTTTACAATAAACGCAGCGCAATGAAAGCTAAGCTCACTAATTTTAGTAATTATTTAGATGTTTTAAAATCTTGCTCTGAACTTTCTGAACTTCAACGCTTGGAACTTGAAAGTCGGTTTAGTAAATTTGAAAAATTATATGAGGACTTTGATCAATTACAGATGGAAATCGAGTCGTTGTCGGATAAACCAGATGACGCATACCTAGCAAGGGGTCAGTTTGAGGACCGGTATCATGCATTGATAGCTGCAGCGCGTAAGCTTCTTGACAGCAGCCGACGTCAATCCGCCAGCCCCTCCGTAGCGGGCTCTGAGGATTCAGCATCAGGTGGGCACAAACACAATTTTATTCGTTTACCAAAAATTAATCTGCCTTACTTTGATGGCGGCTATCAGTCTTGGCTCGAATTTAGAGACACTTTTCTATCGTTAATCCATTCAAATGAAAGCATAGATTCAATTAATAAGTTCCACTATTTAAGAGCTAGTTTAAAAGGTACAGCTGCGGAAATAATAAAAAATATAGTTTTTAAAAGTAGTAACTATGAATTAGCATGGAATTTACTATGTGAACGATTTAATAATAATCGATTGTTGGTCAATAACCACTTGCAGGCCTTGTTTAAAGTCGATCACATATAGACAGAGTCGAGTACGTCGCTGCGTAGACTAATTGATATTACTAATAAAAACTTACGAGCTTTGCAGATGTTAAACGAACCTACCCAATATTGGGACACCTTGATAATTTATATGACCAAGCTAGAATATCCCGTTACTTCTAGGAATTGGGAGGAGCACAGAAACTCTTTCACTAACTCTCCTACTCTTCATCAATTTTGTAAGTTTTTAGGTGACAAAGCAGACTTGCTAGAAACTTTAGAGGAAAATAAAATGACTAATAAATCAGAAAATATAAATAAATCAAAAAGTTTTATAGTGACAGATAGTGGTAATAATCAAATTAAAAATAAACAATTAAATAAATTAAATTCATTAAAATGTCCCTTGTGTTCAAATAATCATTTTCTCTATTCATGTAATTCTTTTAAAAACCTATCAATAGAATCTCGTAATCAAAAGGCTCTTGAGCTTAATGTTTGCCTAAACTGCCTGCGGCTGGGTCACAATCAAAAGCGATGTAAATTGTTAGCTCACTGTAAATATTGCAAGGCGAAGCATAATACTCTTTTGCATTTAGATAAACCTGATACCAATATTTTAAATCCCATGCCCGGCCCTTCTGAAAACGTCGCTCTATCTTCTAATACCTATGACAATCAGCCCACTACGCAAAGCCTTGTTTTACTTTCCACAGCTATGGTAAGAGTCGTAAGCTCCGATGGAAGGAAATATCAAGCGCGCATGCTACTTGACAACGGGAGTACGGCAAATTTCATCACTGCCAGCCTCTGCGGTAAGCTGGGATTGTCCAAGCACGGTGCGAGCTCCATGGTCACAGGTATTAATAACCAAACTAGTACTAGTGCACAGTCTTGTTACCTTAGGTTCGAATCCTTAAACGGTACTTATTCAAAGCAAATAGAATGTCTAATTCTGCCAGAAATAACGAAAAGTCTTCCACCGATATCTATCAATATAAAAAAGATACCTATTCCCTCTAATTTACGTTTGGCCGATCCTGCTTTCAATATTTCTTCCGTTGTGGATATTTTAGTAGGAGCGGAAATCTTTTGGGAAGTATTAGGTACCAATCGGATAGATCTAGGACAGAAACAACCTATATTATGTGAGTCTATGTTAGGCTGGATAATATCGGGCTGTGTGTACGCTCGGTCCTATTCGACTAATAATTCACATTATTGTAATCATTCCTCTACAAATGTGGTTGACGACTTAACTAAGTTTTGGGAGTTAGACGCAATCTTACCTAAACATAGTATGTCACTTGAGGAGCGTTCTTGTGAAGAACACTTCCGTAACAATACCTATCGCGATTCTTCAGGGCGTTTTGTAGTATCGATGCCTCTTAAAATTAATCCCGACAAGCTAGGTAGTTCTTATGATATAGCAAAACGTAGATTTTTGTCTCTAGAAAAACGATTTCAGCGCGACCCTAATTTCAAAACTATGTACGTAGAGTTCATGAACGAGTATGAACATTTAGGACATATGACGCAAGACACCGACGAAGTGGCCCACACAGGTAGAATCAATTATTTTCTTCCACACCACGGCGTGTTTCGAGAGTCAAGTACCACTACTAAATTACGTACAGTTTTTGATGCGTCCGCTAAGTCTACCTCAGGTCTCTCATTGAACGATCTTCAGATGGTAGGTCCCACAATTCAAGATGATCTCCTGTCTATTATATTACGGTTTCGACAGCATAAATACGTTGTTTCAGGAGACATCGCGAAAATGTTCCGTGCTGTTTTTTTGAATAGTGATCAACGGTCACTACAACGAATAGTTTATAGAGCTGATTCATCAGAGCCTCTTAAAAATTACACTTTAAATACTGTGACGTACGGTACTGCATCCGCGCCGTACTTAGCAATTAAATGTTTAGTAAGTCTAGCCGATGAATCACAAAACGTTGACGTTCAAACTGCAATAAAGCGCGACTTCTACTGCGACGATTATTTGAGCGGTTCTAACTCTATCTCTTCTACTGTTAGTATGTGTAACGAAGTTATTTCAATTTTATCTCAGGCAAACTTTGACTTACGCAAATGGAAGTCTAACAGTAAAGAAGTACTAAGTCAGATTTTAAGTGACAACAAAGCTATAAATAATAATAGTTCATTAGATTTTTCCGAAAAACAAATGAATGTAAGTGCCAAAACTTTGGGTTTAAATTGGTTATGCGAATCTGATGCACTTACGTTTTCTATTCAGATTACACAGCCACTTAGAATAACAAAACGAAGCATTCTTTCTATAGTAAGTCAAATTTTTGATCCTCTAGGTCTGGTGGCTCCTTGCGTTATAGAAGCAAAAATATTGATGCAACAGTTATGGATAAATAAATGTGACTGGGACGACGACGTTCCCGATCCTATTCGAGATGCATGGTTATTATCCACTCAGTTGCTACCACATTTAAATAACATCAATATACCACGCTGGGTTTGTTGTGACGAATCTATCAGCCATCAAATTCATGTTTTTTCAGACGCATCGGAAAAGGCCTACGGCGCATGCGTATACGTGCGTTCTATTAACGCTAACGGGCAGGTCACGGTTCGTCTACTCACTTCCAAGAGTCGCGTAGCACCAATCAAACCGACTACGACTCCGCGGCTCGAGCTTTGTGGAGCTTTGTTAGGATCAAGGCTGTGCACTAAGGTAAAAGAATCGATTACTCTACCTATAGCTAATTGCTTTTATTGGTGCGATTCTACGATAGTTCTTGGTTGGTTGTCCATGCCTATAAGTCAACTTAAAAAATTCGTAGCTAATCGCATTAATGAAATAAAAGAAACTACGTCCGGTTGTACATGGAGCTACGTGCCGTCCAAGGAAAATCCTGCAGATTTAGTTTCTCGAGGCCTGAAGGCTGATCAAATCAGCATCTGTTCATTGTGGTGGAATGGACCGTCATTTCTCTTATTAAATCAATTCTTGTGGCCCAAATCACCTCACAAAAATCAAGAACTACCAGAGGTAGTATGTGATAAAACAGTCGATTGTAATTTTCATGCTTTAAATAACGGAACTAACGCTAATTCAATCATATCGCAAATAATTCATAAAAGTTCTAATTTAAATCGTTTACAAAGAGTAGTTGCTTACATAAAAAGATTCATTTACAATTTAAAAAATAAAACAAATAAAATCAAATCTTCACTTTCGTGTAGTGAGCTACAATCATCTTTAAACCTGATTTTGCATGTTGCTCAGATAGAAATGTTTCCAATCGAGTTTGACGTTCTAAAATCTGGCAAAGCTCTACCTACAAAAAACAGGCTAGTCTCACTTACACCGTTTTTGGATACCTTTGATCTGCTTCGTGTAGGTGGCAGGCTTGAGAATACTAATTATGACTACAATACAAAACACCCAATCTTACTATGTAGTAAGCACCATCTAACAAAACTACTGTTTTCGCAGTCTCATAAAAAACTTCTCCATGCTGGCCCGCAACTGCTTTTAGCCTCTGTTCGCCTAAATTATTGGCCTCTCGGCGGCAGAAATCTAGCCAAATCTACTGTCAACAAATGTGTAATTTGTTTCAGGCAGAAAGCTGAGTTCATTCAACCCATTATGGGTCAATTACCGATCTCTAGAACTCATCTTGAACTTCCATTTCTAAATTGTAGCGTTGACTATGCTGGGCCACTATTGATAGCCGACCGCAAAGGTCGCGGCTGTAAACTAATGAAATCTTATTTATGTGTTTTTGTCTGCCTTGCTGTAAAGGCTGTCCATCTCGAGCTTGTTACGGAGCTTACAAAGGAAGCTTACATGGCCGCGCTCAATCGATTTGTTGCACGTCGCGGAAAGCCGAGATCTATTTTATCCGACAACGGCACTAATTTCGTCGGAGCCTTTAATGAACTTTACCGACTTTTACAGGAATCCAACATAGAGTTCGACATTGCTCAAGAAGGTATTAAATTTACCTTCTCTCCTCCCTACTCTCCGCACTTCAACGGCCTTGCTGAAGCTGCCATTCGGTCTACAAAACACCATCTTAAAAGGTTGCTCAAGCTAACAAATCTAACATATGTAGAAATGTATACTCTACTAACGCAAATAGAAAGTATACTAAATTCACGTCCCCTAACACCTCTTTCAAATGACCCTACTGACCTTTCAGCCCTTACACCTTCCCATTTCCTGATTGGTCGATCACTATTATCGGTTCCACATCCGCATATCTCGGATGCTTCCGTTACACGGCTGGAACGCTACAAGCGGGTGGAACTGCTGAAACAACACTTTTGGCAACGTTTTAATCTTGAATATGTTTCCCTGCTCCAGCAGCGGCATAAATGGGCTGTGGCGTCAAGCGACCTCCAACTGGGCGCGCTCGTGTTGGTGAAGGACAAAGCTCTTCCACCACTCCTATGGCTGCTCGGGCGGGTGGTCAAGATCTACCCAGGACAAGACGGAGCTGTGAGGGTCGCCGAAGTCAAAACGAAGAAGGGGACTATACGCCGAGGATTCAATAATATCTGGCCTCTACCTAGAGACTAACAACCTTGAAGCGATGACTACTTCAACCGGGGCAGTATGTCTAAGCGTTCGGCGGTTCTCGGCTACACTCGGGCTCCGGACGCGCGCGGGGCGCGGGCTGCCGCCGTGCTACGACTCATCGCCGCGCTCGCTCGTCCGGCACTCACTGGCTTACCAACTGCGCGAGCGCACGTCGTCCATATTAACATATTTTTACTACGTAATCTTCGAGTAATATACAGTTCTATCGGATATAAGTTCTTTTATTGAAGATAGGACCCTAAACAAATATTTTTATTCAAATCTTCCCAATTATCGTTATCTCATGGTAAAATTAAAATGTTTAAGTAGGTATTTCTTGAAAAGGGTCAACTTTAGGACAGTAGGTGTTAAAATAATTTCAACTGAAATAACCCTATACAATTGTCCTTTCACGGCTACGCCACTAACTACCAGTCACCTTGTATATGTCATTAACCAACATTTTGTTTACTTATCATATTCAAACTCAAGTAACGCTTATGGACACTGAAACTCTTTAATTGAAAACCCGGATGTTCCTCACGTAGATCTGGGGTACATTGAAACAGAGGACTGATCTCCGTATAATTAAAAAAAAATTAGTTTAGTGTTAATTATGGATCTCTTTTATGCCATTTATTGTTACGTTAATAAACATAGTTTGTAATCGTATATAAATTACATTGTGATATTAGCTGGAGATTTAATAAAAAATGAAAATGTTTTTTTTGTTTCATTGTGCCCCACTGCAAAACTTATTCGACTAGGGTCCAGGAAAGTGCTTGAAGTTGCTTGATTCGAGTAGCCCCCGCTTTGTCTAATCCTACGACCACCATTTTTTAAGTCTACCGCATCAAATGAGCACTTATCAAATTTTGTAAGGCTGGTTTGAATGTAAATTGTAATAATTCAACGAAACATGCTTGGTGGTAGGATCCCTTCTGGGTCCGCCTGGCTAGCGACCACCCTTTATATAAAGTCTGCCGCCAAATGTTACCGCTCCGGCGGTAATGTGTTCCGGCAATATTGTATAGAGAGCCAGTTCCTTCCTAAACCCGTGTGCTTTCATCTTCGACCTCATCGTCACTTACCATCAGGTGAGATTGAGGTCAAACGCGGGTTTAGTGATTTATAAAAAAAAAAAAAAAAAACATCATTTTTACCCTGGGCCTGCAATAGTCGCCCATTTTTAATTTCAATATAAAGCGTAGTAAAGATAATTTATGCTATTAAAAATATAATTTGAGAAAATGTAGGGATTACATATTTGTACACAAGACTAGATCTTAACTCACAATATCTGATAATAAAGTTTATTAAAACTCATAGTATTTACACACGTAAACCAAACCTACTTATTCACATAAGCATTAGGTAGGTTTTCCCGACGTTAAAGCTTAATTCACCACTGCAATGCCTGCAGTTTGATTGTCCGATAGCGCAGTGCAGGCTTTTTGCAGCTGTAGTGTGATTTTTACAGTAACTTGAACTTTCAATTAGGTACCTACATGAAAAGTCATCAGAATATATAAATAACATTCCTAGACAAATAGATTTTTTTTTCTGTGCTGTTGGCTCTGAGGGCCTGAGGGCCCAGAACAATCACCTTTAGTTCTTTTCAAATAATTTAAAAACGTCGAAATATAAAAAGCTCATCTGGAGGTCAAAAATACAGAGAGACCTCAAGGAAGCCCATTTACCTAGGATAGAGCATCCCGGCGCAGAAGAGAGGAGACCCGACTCCAAATAATGGGACAAGTGCGGGACAAAGAAGATTGAAAAGCTCATCTTTATACCCAACGAAACGTAACATGTACTTACGAGTATCGTCTTTCTAAAAATGGTATTTATAACAAAATAAAACTTATTGAAAATAGAATCAAAACGCCATCTGCATTTTATAACTAGAACTTTAAAAAGAAATGCTTCAGGCACCGTACAAACTGTTCATTGTACAGAAGTTACTTATATCTATCAGCAGATGGCGTTACACTTTTAACTTCACGTTTAAGTTACAAGATGACGTTACTTTAGCACAGTTTACTAAAATATTTTGACGACCACTATGGCGTTGGGGTAAACCTATCTGCCTCAGACGCCAGTGGTTGCGGGTTCGATCCCCGCACGGAACCAGAAAAAAAAAATATGTTCCGTGTCTGGGTGTTTATCTATTTATGTATTTATATTCTAGGTTCCCCCCTAGTTCGCTATATGGTATCCCATAACACAAGCTATGCTTACTTTGGGCCCATGTAGTTGGTGTGATTGTCTGGGGATTTTATTTATTTATTTATTTATATAATGAACGGCGTCACTTTAAAAAAAAGTTATAGATGTGTGGCAGTTAACTATCTTTCTATAAGAAATATTATTTGATGAGTTAGTAAGTATATAAAATTAATTCAACATATAACTGTTGATAAATAGATATGTAAGAGATAATTAATTGATTTCAGATAATTTAATGGACAACTTACTTTGATATAAATGTTTCCTTTTTCGATTCAAATAATATAGTTAGGTGCATCTAACACAATAAAAACTGCACGATCAATAAATAATCAAGATACCCAGTTAAATAAACCCCTTTTTTGTATTTAGGTCACAAAAAAAAAAACTAATTAGAATTAAGAGTTAGATCATAGGTACATAGTTAAGAAACTAAATACACAACTTTTTTAAAACAAAATGCGTGGCAACTTTAGAACAGTATAGATGTAAGAATCGGTTAGTTGGAAGTTGTGTTAAAAGAAGATCCTGGTCATTTAGAGGAACTTGTGTTAGCACTACGTACCTGCCTTTTTATATTAACTAAAATAATCAAGAGAAGCTGTCTTTCAAAAAAAAGAGAATCTGTCTTCTTAAAGCCACTAAATTAACACGTCACTGTAACTGTAAAGTACTTGCAAGGAGAACTTAAATGGTTTAAAATCAATACTGAATTACATTCGACTCTATTGCTCGTATTACAGAACGAGACTTAATACTCGTTTCACGTAAGCGTTGTTCACCAGATGATTCTTGACTTGAGCTTTAGTCTTATTACAAAACAATTATCAAAACCAGATTACCTGAAACTAGTTTCAAATATCTGACTCAGTTGATACTGGGTTTTATTTGAAAAAACTTTGTTTCCCATTACATTTAAAAACAAAAACTAATGGTCTGCTACGTTATACGCAACGTTTAGATTATAATGTCTTATAAATTGCGTTAAATTCTATATGATATATGACAAAATTGCCAATGTTTTGAATAATTTATCTGTTTTTCGATAGAAGCAGTACCGTTAAATTATAACTGTCGCTTCTTTTTACTATGAAAATATATTTATATTTATCACTCAAAAATAATACGAAACGTAAAAGCTGAATGTAATTTTGCCAACTACTAAGTAAAGTCACTTAAAATTATAAATTCCAATATAGTTTTTATTTACGAAAAGCAAGTTCAAACTTGTTTTAAAAAGTTCAAAGTTGTTATAAAAATATTATCGTAATGGTCAATATCACTGAAAGGATCTATTGTAGTTAATACAGATCACTATTAAAGAAGGCACGAATCGCGTACCTATCTAGTTTTTCTCTAAGCCACAGTTCACAACATCAAAAACTTATTTTGAAGTACGCTCAAGTATGGTAGACAGCACACTCAAGTGAATACAGTTGTGAAACTAGTTTCAATCATTGGCATATGCATAAGTAAAGTTCTATAATAAGCGTGAACACAGTTCAAATCATTTAGTACTCAAGTGATATCTGATCATTGAATCTAGTATTAGGCAACGTTTTGTAATAAAGAAAGTCGTTGATACTAGTTTCAAAACTAGTATCAATACATGAGTACTGTTCTGTAATACGACCATATGATCTGTAGATCATTTTCTTCAGGAGATAAGAAAGAAGATATCTTGGTCTTGGATCTTGGTCTTGGATCAATCTTGGTCTGAGTTACAAAAATACATTTTGTAACTCAGACCAAGATTGATTAGCGATCTCAAGCGTCTCACTACATTGAATCATTTCTCAAAAATCTGCAAGTTTAGATATAAGCCACGATATTTTAGAAATCATATATGTATGAACTTTCTCCCTGTAAGTAATTCTGTATAATGTTTCTGGTTTATAGACAACGATTCAAAAATGATTGAATATCTTTCTATTCAGAATATATTTTTGTAATGAGAAACAGTAATAATTCTATGCTATGTTTCTACACATTATTGTAACAGATCTATGTACTAGCTCGTGGTTTTACCAACATAACTATTGATTTTGTAGAATTTTTTGAATAACTATTGCCTTTATCTGAATATCTGTGTGTAAGCTGGGATATCTGATACAACGATATATTTTTTATTTTAGTGTTTGAGACTGCTTGTCAAAACACACAAACCCTGTACTTATTAGCGCGCGACTTCCTAAGAAATCCTGATGGCCATTAGCCTGCAAAAGTCTAGCTACTAACCGTGCGGTACCTTACTACTCGTGAAAAGCGGTCCTGTAGTTCTTACGTAAATTCAAAGAAACAAAAACTCTTATGCACTTTAAACTTTGTGCCAATCTTAATACCTACGTAGGTAGTTAGGGTGAGAATTCTGTCTGTTACCGTTGAGTAGCGTTGTCTATGCGAGTTGATTTATTCTAATGATGTTGATCTCCTCAGCAGTGCGATCACAGAACTTTATCGAATCGTTTGTTAACGAATGTTCGTATAGTATGGAGACGGTTTTTAAGAAAAAAATGAAATCTATCCATTGCCGCACGGCCAGCTTAAATAAATATGTTCCTTGTTAATTTTGAATGTTTGTAAACATGTTGTACTCATAAATATCTGTAAAATAAAAAATTACAATGTTACTCAAAACTTGCAACCGACTCCATACTATACGAGCATTCGTAAACATTCGTTAATATACGATTCAATAAAGCTCTGTGATCGCAATGCAGGCTAGTTGGCTTGTCAGCCATTTAGGGGTTGTATTAGCTACAATGCGGCACTTTACGATATTTTGATAGCTTTAAGACCCGTAGGTATAACGAATGTAAGACATTTCTTAGACTGTCAGTTTTCCCATAGATACCTACATGTTAAAGTATCTACTTATTATAAGTTCTACGATCTTAAATATATGGTACATATGGCTACTATTTATAAAAGAAATATCGTTTATTCGTTAACGATCGTTTATAAAGAAAAAAAAAATTCTGGAATAAACGGGGATATAGGTATCAAAAAACTTTTTAATATCCTCAATTTAATATATAGTTAGGGTGAGAATTCTGTCTGTTACCGTTGAGTAGCGTTGTCTATGCGAGTTGATTTATCCTAATGATGTTGATCTCCTCAGGCTAGTTGGCTTGTCAGCCATTTAGGGGTTGTATTAGCTACTATGCGGCACTTTACGATATTTTGATACTTTTAAGACCCGTAGGTATAACGAATGTAAGAGATTTCTTAGACTGTCAGTTTCCCATAGATACCTACATGTTAAAGTATCTACTTATTATAAGTTCTACGATCTTAAATATATGGTATATGGCTACTATTTATAAAAGAAAGATCGTTTATTCGTTAACGATCGTTTATAAAGAAAAAATAATAATTCTGGAATAAACGGGGATATAGGTATCAAAAAACTTTTTAATATCGTCAATTTAATATTCCTTTGAACTCCACCGAATCGGACCGCAAATATTAGGTAAGCAACCAAAGCAAAACACTGATTATATTATTTAGGGGATGAAAAAACTTGACAAAATTACCTGCTAATGTACCGCATTTTGCGGTGGTCACTTTTTGTAATTCTTTTTACAGTTTTTCTAATCCTCTATTTGGTCCACGTCTTACAATTTAAACCCATTACTTAAATTAATAGTTATTTGATTTTGACCGCGCCCGCAGAGATTTTATTATTGACCATTTAAATTTAATTTTTTGTTCGAATAGACGCTATGGGTTGCGTGTCGCGTGCTACCGAAGCTTTTGAATTGTATCTTTTTTGGTGCTCCTGCATTAATTTTGACAATTTGATAAATTACATGTTCGATCGTTTTATAATGGTCAGGTAGGTATGGGTACCTATGTTTTATAGTTTGAATATCACAAATGCAATTTGATTTGACCGACAGGTTTTGTTTTGATAATTGTTTTAATAACGTTGTTATCCTCTTGGTATATATGTAAGTAAATGCAAATGTATGAGGAAGTTACATTTAATTTATATCTTTAATGTATAATAGTTAAAGGATTTTGGGTTACCTATATTTTCGTGAAAAGGGGGCAAAAATAATTTGACATGAAACTATGAGACCAATTTAGGTTTCCATATTTGTTATTATACAAGTAATACTGTCGCATCATATTCAATTTAATACATAGTGCACCTATTCATAACAAATAATTTATTGGTAAGTTTACTTATATAGGTATTTTAGTTATGTATTTTACGGTCTCCATGGTGCAGATGTGTAGGTACAATGTCATCGTGAGGTCGCGCGTTCGATTCTACGCAATAAGATTCTATAAAAGGTTAATTTTAATTAACGATTAGCGCATCGCTCTCGACATTAATCCCAACAACTTCTTGGTTTTCTTTTTTGTGTTATTATTCTTGTGGGGATTGATGTAGAGAGTCTGCCTGCAAAATGTGATGCGCTAATTTAAATTTACCCTGTATAATTTTGTATTTTATATTCTAGGTTCCCACCTAGTTCACTACATGGTATCTCATAACACAAGGCTTCTTTACTTTGAGGCAGGGACTGCATATCGGTATAAAAATTTTAAATAGTACTAGTAAAATTTCAGTACCCATATTAGTGTACTGCTTCATCAAAAACAGTAAGTGTACAAGTTATTAAAATCTAAATTTATTAAATCAGTACCTACCCAAATAATGTATACCCGATTCATTTCTGTAGATGTTTTTAGTACAGAAATATTTTAACCTATTTAATTTCGGTACCGAAATGTACAGGTCAGCATATGTACCTACGTTTCATATGCTTCAACTAAACTATCGAACATTCTACAGTTATTTAAAAATAAAATTTTAATATCAATATTAATATTAATACCGGAAAATATGAGTTAACTGAAAAAAAAATCAGTTATGCTACAATAATAAAAAAGCCTTTCAATTGGTGTCTGTACAGAAATGCAAACTTATATAAATAAGTCAACTTTGAATAAGGCTTCTACCGAGCGGAAGGGTAGTTGCTCGGCACAGATGCAGAAATCTTACCTACTATCAGAGACTAGTAAAAAAATAACTAGTCTCTGCTACTATCCATACTTTGACATTTTATTCGGTGACTGGCTACAGTCTATGGAAAGAAGGAAGGTTGATTATTTGAAACCACATGAATAAAACCTCTTTTATTTACTTTAGCTAGGATAACAAGGAGTCGAGATGATTATTTTTTTTCTAATCTATATTAAATTAATTGACTATTGAAGAAACTGGGTTTGCCAAAAATTTATTAAATGAACTGATGAATAGCCAACTGAACTGACTTACGCAACGCTGCCTCTTTAGTAAATCGTTCTGTTCCGCTCACTTAAATCAACTGCGCTGGCACATCCGTACCCGTACAATGTTGCTTTATTTATTTAATCTTTACCGTGAAAGAGTATCCGTGACTTTGCCTTATGGTCTGGAAAGGTTATAAATAAGTATAAGGTATTTCCATACTATAAATAAAATTCTAATAGCGAATTCTGTCATAAATTAGCATTTAATACAGGCCATGATTAGTTCTATTTATTCTTATTTTCACTAATCCGTCAATTATCACTGCATCGGCCGTAATTGTTTGCAATATAAGTTTGACGACCACTTTGGCGAAACCTATCTGTCTCAGACGCCAGTGGACGCTTTTTCGATTCCGGGTCTGGACGTTTATCTATATATGTATTTATACTCTAGGTTCCCCCCTAGTTCGCTACATGGTATACCATGACACAAGCTATGCTGACTTTGGAGCCATGTAGTTGGTGTGATGGTCTGGGGATTTTATTTATTTATTATTTATAATGTTTTCTGAAGAACTAGTGCCTCCCTAAGCCCGTATACTGTCATATTTGAACTCATCTTTACTTACCATCAAGTGCATTGGAGGCCAAACAGGGAGTACAACCTAGGTTACCGACATACTATCGTAAAGCCCCAGCTAGACTGTTGGAAACAAAACATCAAACCAAGATGACCTTGCTAGTTTACAACAGTGAAGACGGCTGTTGACAACCAAATTACGCATGACCGACTGGGCGGGTTGTAAACGGCGTTGTTTAGAAACACAGACAAACATCTACATAGACAATGCAAGTGCCACGATTTGTATTGGAAGCACGGCATTGACAATCAAAGCACTTTATTCATTTTCAAGAGTTTGGCCATAGCATCATTTTAACGTTTGGTGGCGCCACTTATTATTGGCAATAACAACTTAATATAAGTGAATTGAGTGAGTGATAGACAATCATTCGCCATTTGATCACAAAACGCTGCCGGCTTGTGAAAGTCCTGTGCATATCTGTTGTGAAATGCACATATCTGCTGTGTTTATATAATTTCCTGCAAACTCAGAAGTAGCGTCAAGTGAACTTAAGTTTATCATTTATGTAACTGAATTGTTGTGATGCTTGATAGACTTCATGATTCACATATTTCGTCGAATAACTTTATACGTATCAAACATGCTAACAAGTGTTGGTTTTTGATTATTTTAGTTAGTGGTTCGTTAGTTCGTTGCTATTGTACTGTAAAATAAACACCCTTTCTTTCACATACTTATCAACAATAATAATAAAAACCAATATAGTGCATAGTCCACGCAAAAAAATATCAAGCTCATAAGCGCCGCCAAGCGGCTAAAATGCTTGCATTCCAAACTCGATTATTAAGAACGATATTGATATTGTGGAATAAATTTTTTAACAGACATACATACGCGTGATTTAATCTAGATGCGACCAACTTTGACGCTTGGTCGGGGTTTGGACACGCAAAGTACCTACATGCATTTGCGTTATCCATGTAGATGTATGTCTGTGTTTAGGACAGTGCGTACGCTTGTTATTATATATTTTACTATGTAACTATAAGTATAAATGACTCGAGTTTTGTAGCTTTTTAGCCTGCGTTTCAACCTTTCCTTCTTTATATCCTCAATTGCATACAAAACTGCCATCGCAAAGATGTTGCCTACGCGAGAGATCAAAGCGCACTGACAATTTGGGGCATGGCTTAGCGTGACCTTGGTTTGTTTCCTTGTTTGCAACTACCGTGTGTAACAGTGTGGATGACTCGGAATTGGTTGTCAACAATTTAAACTTGGTTGGAAGCATTTGTTTTCAACAATCTGGCTGGACTTAAATAAAGGCACAAAAAATTAAACGAAACCAAAACATACAAGCCACCAATAAACAACATTTAGATGTTTGCATTAATGATGCGACTAGTTGGTATGGTGGATATCCTGCCTGTAAGAGAACGGATATCCTGTTCTCTTTCAGGCAGAAATAAAGATCCCCAAAAATAATGGAGTCATAAACATCGCTTTTACTCTCAGTTTATATCTCAGTGTTATATCCGAAATACGTATACAACCAGAAGAACCTATTTTGTTTCTTATTATAATACAAAAAAATCGTGATGTTCGTGGGTTATTCGTGTGGTTTCGGGGCGCCCCAAGCACAGCGCCCGGTAGCCCGACTGATCTGTCTGTGGAACTTTTTGTCTCCCGTCTGACAGATCGAATTAAAACATAAACGTTTCGGTATACCGAGGTGTTCTTATAATCATGCACGAATATATTGTTACTGAGGTAGGTGGATGTGACGGACAGTGGGAACGCAGTAGGTGGGAATCAAAATGTGGTTTTCTTACATGTTTTCGATTGGAGATTGATAGGAGATCTTTGGTTTTGTGAGTCATTGCGTTTTTTAAATGCAGTATTAAATTTGTAAGTATTCAATCGTATTTTATTTATAGATTATTCTAATTTAATAGTAATTAAAACTTAGATCCTGCAAAAGCATGTCACATAGGTACGTACCTACAAATTATAGTGCATGTTAGGTTAAACGCTTATAATCAAACTATTTTTCATTCTTCCGTAGTTTTATCACATTGCAATAAACTCCATAATTATGTTAAACCGAGTATAAATTATAAAGACAAAAGAAACTTACTGAAGCGTAGTAGCTACCGAATTTAACGAAGAGAAGGAATATTTTTTCATAGACCGTAACGAATTGCCAGATGGTTCATTTTTTGTTTTGAAACATCCACAGTTATAATGGTTGACATGATGATACATGCTTTACTGGAAATCAGGAATTTGCCAGTTTGACGTTACGGAATGTTTTCTGTTTTATCGAATTACGTAAACCGTATTTGATTACAGAGAATTTTTTGGGAAATAGTTTCTTAATTTGTTTTCGTGTTTTTTTTAGAAAAGGATTTTTATTCAATTTATTTGACACTCATTTTTGTATGTTATGTTACAAGGAGATTTTATAAATATCTTTTGGCTTTTGGCTATTTACTTACTTTATTGCAAACAAAATAAATCACCCACAGGCAGTAGACTTCAATGAAAAACCTAACGTTCTACTGTCAATAATTATATGTTATGTTTAGAGGAAATGTCAAAAACGAAAACTTACGGTAGCGTCTACATTTGTGGACACAATAGTTTATTAGACAAAAATAATAAATACTTACCTATTAGGTAAGTGCGATACAAAGTTGATGTTTGTAATCAGTATTGTAATGGGACAAACAAACCTCATTTTGGTTATTAGTTAAAAAAATAAAGCAAACCACCTTGTTTCTGCGTCTTTTTAAATATTTCGTTAAAATGTAGCTACCGAATATTGCGCAAGTGAATGTAAACTTTCGTTCATACTTCATTAGAGTTGAGATAAAATTATTCCTTTTTACCAGATAAATGTACAGTAGAACACAAGCTGTTGTGATATTGTAACACACTTCTACTGTCTCCATACCTTCAAAGCCTGCAGCCAACTTTCATTGTTTTGTAATGATAAAAAAAACTCCTGACAATCACACCAACTACATGGCCCCAAAGTAAGCATAGATTGTGTTCTGGGATACCATGTAGTGAACTAAGGGGAACCTAGAATGTAAATACATAAATAGATAAACACTCAGACCCGAAACATTTTTTTTCTTGTTCCTTGCGGGAATCGAACCCGCACGCAACCACTGGCGTCTGAGGCAGACAGGTTTATCCCATCGCCAAAGTGATCGTTGTTGATGTGTTTTCCGGTCCCGTCGGATGTAGAGCCTTCCAAAACCCGCGCTTCAGCTACATTATTTACCATCAGTTGAGATTGAAGTTTATAACTCAATATTTAGTCAATAATTAACAAAAATAACAAGTATTTTAGCATTTCAAATTCTAACAAAGTCACTCTTGTTCGTAAACATATAAAAAGTTATAAATAATCACTTCTAGCCAAAAGTTGACAGTTCCTAAATTTAGTAATTACGAGAAAACTTAACAGTGCCAAGTGACAGCTCGAGACGCTAAAGTTGAATAGAGAACAATGAACTTTAAATATTGTATTAAAGTTTAACATGGCTGACATTGAAAATTGGATACTAAAAAAAGCAATTTCATCTTAATCGTACTGAATACTCGAGCGGAGGCAGAGAAATATCCAACCTATCAGGTTACCTAGGCTACTGGGCATCTCATTTGGTATCTACTCAAAATGTCCTAAAGACATCATATCTCAGTCAAAAATGTACTCTATACAGATAAAATACGATAAAGAATCAACTACCAAACAGTCAAGAGTTGAAACAAAGCTCAGGCATGAAATAATAGTCGCTTCGTTGATTTTATGGAAATACGATATCGTGTTGGCCTTTACAAAAAACAAAAATAAAGCGAAACCCGACCGAAATTGTTTTAACCGGTGGAAGCCACCTTCTTTATGATATCAAAGTTACAAAGATTTAGAAGCGAATATTTGAATTGTCTGTTACGATCATGAACGGATTTTGGTTAATCACTTTTGTTTGAGTGTTGAATTAGAAAATTACGATTGCATCAAGATTTTGATGATTTAGATAAATCGCGTAAGCAAATCCAAGCTAGGCTTTAGACTATTGAGGGTTAAAAGTAAAAAGTATTAAATTCTAGCGATATTACTCGCTCAGAAATTCTTATATAATAATGTTGACAAGTTTGATGAGCCGACACTTTTTAATTTGTTCAAGCACTTTCCGTAATTAATATGAACCATTTTTTTTTATCCAGGATTTTTAAACTTTATTTCAAGAAAACATTTTGGTTATGCCATCATTTTAAAACCTAAAGCGAAGCTCAATTGCAAGTCCTCATTTAAAGCTAAGCTTCATCACATGTTTACTGATCTAAAAACATTTGACAAGATCCAAGTGGGCATCTTACGAATTGTTTTAACTGACGTGCGCATGAAATGCCACTGGCTCCTAGCTACTGCTAGTTCGCTGGCTTACCTACCGCTGTCTGACCACAAAAAATAACAAGTAGCAAGTAGAAGGCATCCGAATTCCTTAAAGCTAAATTTGTGTGTTTAATCGCATGAAATGATTTATTTGATTCAATGCGAGTGCCGGTAAGTTTTAGACTATAAAGGTTGATGTCCTGAGCTTTGTTCTCGAAGTATAAGTGTATATTGAAATAAGTAACAGATTAGATTGACTAGGTTTATTTTTGTAATTTTAATAACTCTTCACTTAGATTTTTTAAATACTATATGCGATGAAAATTTTATTTCAAAATGTTTTATAAGTATCTACGTATATACCTAAAGACACCATAAGAACACCATGTTTCATGCATTTAACAATTAAGCAGTGATGTAAGCTATAACTTTAGCTATAAACTCTTATAGTACCTAAATGATTTCATAACAGGCAGGATCGGTTGACCACTTTTATGATACGAAAACTTAAAACGCCACAATAAGAAGACAACGAAGCCAACAAATCTGTATGGAATTCGGTAGGTCATGGGGCGCTTACCTGTTCGCTGAGTTTCCGTGAAGCCGATTGCGTGTCATATATTGCCACCGCACAATACTGATCAGTGGCGTCATTATATTCCAGACTAACTGAATAGATAACAAGAAAATCCTTTAACAAAACGGTTCATTAGACCTAATTGGTGGTTACGGTAAATACTCTACCGTTACTGAAGCCAGAACTTAACCCAAAATCGCCAGCTACTAGAAAATTGCTTCGGGGAACTTATAAACGCAGTTTAACCTGCCAAAGTCAAACAGTAGCTGCTTATTATAATGGCTGCCTATGATGGATATGCACGAACTTTCTTTTTTTTTTTGATCTCAATACACGTGTTGAAGCAGGTGAAGTGGAACAAAGGCGTTATAGATTGTCCACGTGACATCCAAAAAGAATACACCCTTTGCAGCTTTTTTGGCAAAAATTTGAAGACCGCAATAAAACCGCAGTCCGCCTTTTTAACTGTGACACGTGGCGAGGGACTTAAAGGCTTTTACCAAAACTTTTACGCCTAATTGTAGAACATATGAACGCATTGAAATCGAAATTAAATTTCTTACCCAATTAAATGGCAATCGTAATAATGTTTACACATTTATACTTCACATAAATACATCAGAGACGTAAAATACGATTCAAAGAACCGTCTAAACTAAAAAAAAAGTTCGTAATTTTTTTTTTCCAACGAACTATTATAGTTACGTTTTTCGTTGGCTTTTATTGCCCAACAATTGACAGTTCACCACAAAACTTCGACATTATTACAAGACACATGCCATAAATTACGTTACAGCAATTGTGTTAATTAAAAAGCGCTTTATAGTCAATTGGGTTGTTTGTTTGTCTGCTCATCTATCCTTGGTGAGGAGTGCAGCAAGGGTTAAAGGGGCGGTGTCGGAGCACCTGCGCCCGCGCTGATGTTATCCTCCTGCCCGTAAACTGTTCTTATTATGATGGATCGATTGTACTTGGTATTTTGTAAAATACCTTTCGGCTGCATAAATAACAAAGTTTTGTTTTATTTATCAATTTTAAGAATTTTGTTTTAGAGTTTACCTTTATTCAATTCAATTCAATTCATTTATTTGTACGAATATAGGTCAATACTGTGCAGGACAGTGACAACAAAACATAAAAGACAGTTATATAAACTTAAAACAGTGTAAATAGATAGTGTTTTATAAGACTCTTAAAGAGCTAAGAACGTTTAAAATAGTGTTTTAATAGTGTTTATAGTGAATAGTGTCACATACAAGTGTTAGTTTGTAAGAAGTTTATAACAGTTTTTATTAGCTTGAGAAAGTGTTTGCTTAATCGTTCGTATCGTTGTATTTGATTAATTAATAGCCGCTATGATAATGAAACTTATGTATTATAGCCTGAAAATAGCTTGTATTTGAACAGTCGATTTGTATTAGGATTGATTATGGAAATAAAGAAATGGTTTTGAAAGTCTTATCATTCCCGCACGTAGAGAGATCTAAATAGTTAATAGAATTTGTAAATAGTTTTCCAATTAGAATATAGTAAAGATCTAATAAGAATAGTCGAATCTAGTCAGAATCTTATTAGAAAATTCTAGAAAGTTCGAATTAGATTCGAGCGAGACAGACATATGTGTGTCCCGCTCGCACGCTTGCATTACTCTCTCTTGTGCGGTACCCTTGCGCGCCCGCACAAAATCACTTAAGAATGCGCCACACTCCGCCAGCGAAACATTCGCGAGGGATTCGCCGAAAAGATCCCGAAGAGTGAAGATCTCCGGAAGAAAGAAGCCTCCGAAAGAAGCCTCAAGCAACAGTACAGTGAATCTCAAGCCCGAAGACTCATATAGAAGCCTGAAGTCAATATAGAAGACAGAATACAGAAGACTGAAGGCAGAATACAGTAATAGAAGAGCGCGGGAAATAGAGTGTGCTTGTGGCGTATTCGCGAGTGATATAGTGCCGCGCGGCTGGACTTTCACGACCGTGTTAAGTGGTGAATTTGCATTTTCCTTTTGCCCCTCGCATCGATTCCAGCTAATAGAGTGGGTGGATAGCGCATCATTTGACTAATCGTAATCGGATTCATAGACTATACAGTCCACTGGAGCTATCCCCCACATTTTGGTCCTTCGAGAGCCGGATCTTTGAGAGGGCAATTGGGAGACAGCGATGCCTCTTACACGGTCGCAGTCAGGCCGCGGGGAGCGAGCCGCCTCGACAGGCCCCCTCAAGAACAGTCTCAAGCTCAAGCCGTGAAGAGCAAGAATACGACGTCGCCGACAGAAACCACAGAAACGACGACGCCAACGACGTCGGCTACAGAAACGACGACGCCGACAGAAACCACAGCGACGACGGGTGCCACAGCTACAGAAACTACGAAGACCACCCGTCAAATCGAAGCTACGCAGCCACAGCGAGCTCCACAGAGATCCCAAGTCTCGAAATCGAAGAAATCCTCGAAAATAACGAAGGCGAAGTTGAAGTTATTACGTTTACAAGTCGAACTCGCCGCCGCCGAAGTCGCCGCTCTCGAAGACGATGAAACAGACTTAGAAGAGGAATCTGAAGCACCCTCCATTGAAGACACCACGAAGAGAGTGTCCGTATGGCTGGAAAATAATCCGACAGACTCGCCGCTGGCAATCCAGGGCCAGGGCGAAATTGAAGAGCCTCCACAGCAACCGCAACAGACTGAAGAACCGACGCGTCCTGCGGCGCTCCCGGCACCGGCGAGCTTCATCCCCCCCCCGGATCCAGTACCGGCGGGAGGGGACACAGTCGCCGTGCCGCAACAGAAGATCGACCTCAGCGAGTTGGCCTCAGCCATCGCACTCGCCGCCAGGACGGGTCCGCAGCCGCCGCCGCCTAGAATCCATGCAGAACTCCCTCCGTACAGCGGGTCATACCAAGAATGGCTCATGTTTAAGGCAGCGTATCAAGAAACAGCGGGATATTACAGCGACATAGAAAACACAGCGCGTCTACGACGAAGCCTGCGTTCAAGAGCTCGGGAGGTCGTCGAAGGGCTTCTCCTTTACAACGCGAAGCCCGAAGAAATCCTGCGAGCCCTCGAGTCACGCTTCGGACGGCCCGACGCTATCGCCCTCGCCGAGTTAGAGCGACTACGGGGACTACAGAAGCCTACGGACGCGCCCAGAGACCTGTGCGTATTCGCGACGCGGGTCTGCAACATCGTGACAACGCTGCGCGCCCTGGGGAAGATTCACTACCTGTACAACCCGGAAGTCACGAAGATCACAACAGAGAAGCTAACGCCGGCTATGCGATATCGCTGGTTTGACTACGCTGCCGAGAACCCTCAAGACGAAGCAGACTTACTAAAGCTTGCTAACTTTTTACAGAGAGAAGCGGATCGCTGCGGACCCTACGCGCAACCGGAGCGCGTCGCGGAAGACCACCTGGCGGCGAACAGAAAATTAAATCAAGAGTACAGTCAAAACAGAACAGCGTCACAGCGAACAGTTACAGTGAACACAGATTTCGACCCATGGTGTCCTATTTGTGAGAAGAAAGGGCACCACGCCGACAGCTGCCGAGGTTTTATAGAAGCCGACCCAGACAGAAGATGGGACTTGGCAAAAACTAATTATTTATGTTACAGGTGTCTCCGTCATCGTGCAAGAAACCACGCGTGCAGGGAGAGGCTTTGCAATACAGACGGGTGTAACAGACTACATCACCCTCTCCTTCACTTTGAGAGGCGCGCGGTCATCGAACAGCCTGAAGAAACAGAACATAGAACAGAAATCGTCGCATCTACGTGGACGTCAGTGAACACTCAAGCTTATCTCAAGATCGTACCGATAGAAGTCACAGGGCCGCGAGGAAGCGTCAAGACCCACGCGCTACTCGACGACGGTTCAACAGTTACGCTCATAGACGCCGAGATAGCACAGCAAGTAGGCGCCAAGGGACCCGTCGAGCCACTTCATATTGAAGCCATCGCAAGTACAGAGTTCGAGTCCGAGCAGTCACGCAGGGTCACTATCACGCTACAGACAACAGAAGGGCGACACAAGATTCACGCACATACATTCACCGGGCTGAATCTATCTGCACAGCGCGTCACCCACGAAGACCTCGCGGACTGCGAACACATCAAAGACATCGCCGAGAAGCTCCAATATGAAACAGCGAAACCGAAGATACTCATCGGGCAAGACAACTGGCCCCTACTCGTCGCGTCTACATCGAGAAAGGGACGGCGCGATCAACCTGTCGCCTCTCTCACTCCGCTCGGATGGGTGTTACACGGAGCGCGCACTCGCAACAAAGGCCAACGAGTACACTACGTCAACGCACTTAACAGAAGAATAGAAAATACAGAGAAAACAGAAAACACAGAAAAAACAGAAAATACAGAGAAAAAAGAAAACATAGAACACAGTATCGCCGCCATCAAACAGCAACATAGAAAACAGCCGTCGCGTCGACAGAAAAGGAAAACAAAAGAAAATTCATCCACGCCACTTGACAGACAGCATCCGCGACGCTGCTACGCAAGTAGCGTCCCTCCGAAGAAGTCCTGTGACCTCTGCTGGCGGAGGTCGACCCCACAGTCGACGGTAGACCCCGCACTCCGTACCGCTCCACTGTGGGCGGGCCGGCGCCGTACGCGCCATCCATGGTCCCGCTCACCGAACGTGGCCTCAGGGGGCGCAATAGCTGGCGCGCCTCCCTACAGCTGGCGAATCACTTCCGGGCCAGGTAGCCCCGGGAGTACCCACCACCGGACCTCCATCACCGGCGGGAGCCGCACGGGCGCGGCCCCGCAATGCAGCCGGGAGACGTGGCGACCTTCCCCGGCCCTGACAGTCGACGCGCGGGCGAGAGATGGGTTCCACGGAAGACCCGTCAGCTCGTCGTGCTGATCTCCGAGTCACCTGCCTGCACCGAGGAAGATGCGTCGTCAACGGCGGTGACAACGCACGGCGGGAGTGATGTGCAGGACAGTGACAACAAAACATAAAAGACAGTTATATAAACTTAAAACAGTGTAAATAGATAGTGTTTTATAAGACTCTTAAAGAGCTAAGAACGTTTAAAATAGTGTTTTAATAGTGTTTATAGTGAATAGTGTCACATACAAGTGTTAGTTTGTAAGAAGTTTATAACAGTTTTTATTAGCTTGAGAAAGTGTTTGCTTAATCGTTCGTATCGTTGTATTTGATTAATTAATAGCCGCTATGATAATGAAACTTATGTATTATAGCCTGAAAATAGCTTGTATTTGAACAGTCGATTTGTATTAGGATTGATTATGGAAATAAAGAAATGGTTTTGAAAGTCTTATCATTCCCGCACGTAGAGAGATCTAAATAGTTAATAGAATTTGTAAATAGTTTTCCAATTAGAATATAGTAAAGATCTAATAAGAATAGTCGAATCTAGTCAGAATCTTATTAGAAAATTCTAGAAAGTTCGAATTAGATTCGAGCGAGACAGACATATGTGTGTCCCGCTCGCACGCTTGCATTACTCTCTCTTGTGCGGTACCCTTGCGCGCCCGCACAAAATCACTTAAGAATGCGCCACACTCCGCCAGCGAAACATTCGCGAGGGATTCGCCGAAAAGATCCCGAAGAGTGAAGATCTCCGGAAGAAAGAAGCCTCCGAAAGAAGCCTCAAGCAACAGTACAGTGAATCTCAAGCCCGAAGACTCATATAGAAGCCTGAAGTCAATATAGAAGACAGAATACAGAAGACTGAAGGCAGAATACAGTAATAGAAGAGCGCGGGAAATAGAGTGTGCTTGTGGCGTATTCGCGAGTGATATAGTGCCGCGCGGCTGGACTTTCACGACCGTGTTAAGTGGTGAATTCGCATTTTCCTTTTGCCCCTCGCATCGATTCCAGCTAATAGAGTGGGTGGATAGCGCATCATTTGACTAATCGTAATCGGATTCATAGACTATACAGTCCACTGGAGCTATCCCCCACAAATACATTAGATGTTACAGTTAAATACATAAGTTGTCCTAGCCATATTCTACCATTGCGGCATGTACATTATAGTTTTGAATGAGAGAAAATAATAATAATAGGTATACAAAAGTCAACATTTCTTAGTTATACATTAATCATAAAAAATAACGAAATTCTCTACTATGATAATCTAATTACATAAAATAAATTTTAAAATGAGAGTAACTTAATATTAGATTCAACAAAGTTATAATTGGTTACCTGGTTTAATTTAATTAACGTCTTTATCATTATAATAGTCACTTAATGTGTAATAGCATTTTTGGAAATGTTGCTGAAATTGAAAATAGTTTATAACTGTTCTATTGCCAACGCCAGTTTTTTCTTATTAGACCCTAGACAATTACGTTAGAGCAGTTTTTAGATAAATCATCGCAAACAATAAAATCTATTAATGTGTCGCATAAAAGTAAAAATTATAGTTATTTGTGAATTGGAGAAAATATTGGTATGGAAACAAATACAATGTAGTTTTAAAGTTGAATAGGTGTATAATATTGTACATACTTGCATAGGCTTTATTCATATCTTCCTGAAAGTGAGGTTATTATCTGTTCTGTTTGAATGATTATAGTGTTTTTATATAAGTACTACAAGTTTTATATGAGTATTCTAACACAATCATTCTTAATGACTCGTTTTACTTTAGAAACTACTTGGTATTAGTTTTACTGTCTACTATTAGTAGTCTACCTACCTATGAAAGCCTGATTTCGATACAACGGTTTATTTGGTAACTAAAATAGAAAATTAAAATCAACAGTTAAGCGTGCAATAAATAAGCAATAAAAAGCGTGCATTATTTACATCCTACCTATTACACTAAAGTGATGAATATAAAAACGACTCTACCTTTTCCGTATCCCACTCAACAATAACACTAATTTACACCTCACAGTTGCTTTATTCCTTTTCAATATAAATGTAATACAGATAAATTATCATATTTTTCAAGTAGCAATCAGTGAGCGAGTTTCGTTATTGTAAAGCATGCGATGCGTCAATAGCACTCCATTGCTTCGGCCCCCTGCGGCGCACTCCTGCGCACATATCTTTAGCTTTGGAGGGATTTGATCGAAATATCGAAGCGCTCGAATTAAACGCTATGAACACTTAAAAATAGAAACCAAGTTTTGCTACTGATAATCGACGTTGTAAGTTGGTGCAGATTATCGTACTATTTTGTTCGCGTTAAATAACAACATACACAGTGCCTTAATGTTGATTATTTATTTATAATTGAAACATAGCTTGTTGTGTTATTAATTAAGGAATTTGGCGAATTTGGCAAAATGATTCAGATTTACAATTTGATAAATTAAAAATGTAGAGCAAAATTGTATTTTAAGTTATTAGAAAAATATCCGAAAAAATTGAAGAAATAAAATCTTGTGGGTAATCAATTTTAAACGAAAATGGCTGTTTAATTTAGTTTTAATTCTATTCAATAGATCATCGTTTTAATTTAATGCTCTACAAAAAATTTAATAAAAATGATTTGTTTGTCTTTCTTACTTTATACCTATAACCTGAAAAAAGTAATGTGTGTAATTGGCTAGAAATATGTTTTTTTGAACACTGATTGAACAGGATTTGAACCTTGATTCGGCAATAAATCATCCCGGCGCTATAAATTACTTGACTATCACATCCATGACAGGGTAGCAAGCAAATTAAAATGAAATCAATAAGATTTACTACAATGTAATAGAACCGTAAAAGATTTGGAGGTAACTAGGTATATTTTAATGTCTTGTAAGAAATTATTCAAGACCTGCTAATTTGTTCAATGTTCGTTGACTGTACATGATACGAGCAAAAGATGTTCCTAGAATTACCATCTGACTTGACGCGTGCATATTGACTGACTAAATTGATTTGAAGGTTTTGATATCATTGAATCCGATCTTTATTTGCTTTGGATGAACAGAACCAAAGCTACAACGATGTAATTTGACATGTTTCAGCAAAACATCATCTTTATGATTGATTGTGTGTACTTGGTAAGTAGTTAAAGGTTAATTTATAAATCGATCATTATACACAGTTTTTTATTGTGTCTTAGTTTTATATATGACAGCAAAGAGGTAAGTTTTAAAAACACCTTAACTGGCTTTGGTCGAAAATATCAATTTCTTAATATCAGTGGTTCAGATCATTCAGAGATCAATGGTTTTGAGCATACGCATGGATGAAATACCTCAGGCATTTTTTTTATCGATAAACCTCAAAATTACTCTATGCGTTACATGACAGCTTCTTAAACTCAAACCTACCAATTTAACTAATAAAAATGATTTGTAGCAATGCGCAGCGTTTATCCTATCCATTAATTTAATATCACAGCGGAAATAAAATTAGTAACCTCCATTTCTATTCGAACGACTCACCAATTACTTGCGGCGTAAATGTTGATCAAGATAACCGTGAATTAATCGTTACTAATTACTGCTGGTGTTAGTTCGACCTTTATCGGGACACCATTCACTAAAAACTGCCAAAAAAACGTTTCACAAAAACTGTGAAGAAAGATACACTTGCACCCTTTTCGCTCTCACCTGTTTTGTTTGCCTGGCGGCCGTTACAAAGAAAAAGAATTCGGATATCACAGTTTTAGAGATAATAACCGGTAATGCAATAAATTTCGAGGTAATAACCGAAGTTGCGGAACCGGTGATTATCATTATTTAGATATGGTTCTTTGTTTGAAAGTTTATTTTTGAGAAATGTGCGGATGAGAATTTATTGATTTATTAATCTACAATTTACCGTAGATATTCGTGACTTAGAATGTTAAAATTGCCATTGTTTCTGCTTTATCTACATTGACAACATCTTAAAAAAAGCCGTCTCCAAATACAGACGTAACATTGACAGGTACGATGTGATTTGCAGGTTTGCTTGCAACAGGTTTCGCCTCCCAGGGCCGGGCGGATGCAGGCGTCGTGGCCGGGAGTCGCGGAGATAAATCCTGCGGTCGCCCGGTCGCCGCCGGCGCAGCTTTCGGGAGCTATCCATCATTGCTGGAGCAACGACGAATGTGACAGGATCTATAGGTGGTGTGTAGATAGAGGCTTGGAGTCGGAAACGTAGGATTAAATGTAAGAGCTACATATGTGTTTCATGATTTTGTTTTATAGATATGAAAATTTCTAAGAAAAGTCACCCTTTTGTCTTACATTAAATTTATAAGACTATAATCATACACAATAAAAGGAAAAATAAAGGAAATAGTTAAGTGTAAAATTAAATTGTATCAATTGAGCTGTAATATAAATAGAGCACTATATTTATCTCAAACTAAAACTTTTATTTAATTTTTAATGAAACCAAATAAAACTTTATGGTAATGAGCAACACATTAAACATCAATAATAATGTAGTAGACAACCTAATGCTAGGAAAGTTTACTCAAAGGAGACGATTTTATACGTAAATCAAAAAAGCGTGCAATCTCTACACCACATCGTGCTCTACAAAATATTATAACGAATCCTCATTAGGCCCTGATCCGGCGATCAATGTTGGACACATGCTTGATACATGATAACTACAGGCACAATCGCCATATATCGTAATTCACTTAATTTTTCACTTATCCAACCAAATTGCCATAATAACGCTTCATTGATGTGTATAAACATTATTTAACTGATTCAGTAACGCAGGCTTCGGGTAATTTTAGCTTACTTCCAAGTGAAAGTAAGTGTTATGTTAATATCAGTATTTTAAAAGATAAATGCGAAGGTCATCCTTTTTATTATTTTCACTGATTTAATGTAGTTTAATCCCTAAAAAAAATTGATACCCCGTTACATTAACAAGAGTATTCTGGGCAGTTACTTTGATGACGTAAAGGTTTAACCTTTAGAGGACCTAACCTAATCAAGTCTTAGTTATAAGGATAACGGATAGAAATTCCCAACACGAACAAGAAGTTAAGTTTGACAGTAATAGTGGTGTAACTCAGCGATGTTCGTGCGCACGATTCGGAGTATCGACAAGATAATGAAAGGCGAGCCCGATTGCAGACTCAATTTACAGCGCCATCTATCGAAGTTCTTTAGATAGTTATTAATCAGCAACATTATAGAAGGTTTCGGTATTATCGAAAAAAATATCGATGAGTTGATAGCAATACACAGCTCATAATGCTTGTAATTGGAATACCTAATAAGATTTTTAACGGCAAAGTATCGTGGGTAAGGAGCACAGAAGTAAAAACATCAAGGCTGTTTTTGGGTGCATGTTGCAGCATTCGGATCGCAGTCGATGTTTTTTAAATGACAGAAAAATGATAAAACTATGATGTATCTTAATCTACATTTTATGCGACTTCAAATTGAGTAAAAAATTGGTTTCCAGGCCACAAAATAGCAAATTTAATAAATCGACAATATTTTTTTGCCTACTCTAAATTCTCAACAAACATTTATACGTGTATATTAATGTGTATTATATCATAATATTATCTAAAGAAGTATCGATAACATTCCCTTCCCTTTTCGCGTTGATGCGGTTGATGAAGGCTCACTCAGCGGGTTCGAATGGCAAACCTATCAGTTACCTACTAATGCACGGTTACCATCAAATGTTACCATTACTTGGTATCCGACATTGAGGTACATCAGTTACCTCAGTTACCTCAATGTCGGTAAATCTTTGAAGCTGGTTCATTTTGTTATTTGCAACGGAATATACGAGCAAGCAATTGGTTCTTGAGTACCTTTGAATTAATATATTGATTTGTCCATATGCCCTAGCACAAGAAAAAGTCATTGCTAGAGCCTAAGGTAAAGTATTTATGAAATAAGGATGGGACGTTTGTCTTTCATAACACCTGATAGTGTGTGACCTTTTGTTTTTTTTTGTCGGGGACTAAATTGCGTTTAATCTCAATTCTGATTATTTTGATTGCTTTGTCATTACTTCTTACCTGATGGTAAGAAGCAATGACACGGGCTTCAAACATGTGTTGTGATAACAAAAATAATTCATATTTATCGGAACAAACTTAAGAAGTTCCTCACAGATATTTCTTTTTCCTTAATAGACAAATCAGCTCTCGTGATATTCTTTCATTTTGTCTAATCTGTTCGAAGCGATGAAAAATGAGATATACTTGAATCTTTTGTATATTTAAGAAGATAAATTGCAGCGTATATGAACCTGATTAAGCTTTTGTTGGGAATGCCTAAAAGAATTCGATTGATTGCTGTACGTACTCTTTATGACTTCGTTATACTTTGTATTGAATAGTTAGGATTAGTGTTGGGATGATTTGGTTATAGCAGTGATTTGTTTGATTTTGTGAAAGAAGCCCGCATCGGACCGATTATTATTAATCGATGAAAACCTTAAGTTATTTCTTTAATATATTATATCTTAAATTTGTAGCTTTGTAAAAAGTTGAAGCAAGTAGGTACATCTTAGCTGCCGCGGATTCAACCACGTTAACTTCGATTCCATGTTATTCCACGGATCAGGTTAAAATACGCACTAGCGTGCGAAATCCATACTAATATAACAAATGCAAATGGCTGCTAGTCTGTTATGCAAAAGCATTAACGGCTAATCCAAAGAACTGATTTATAATGAAAATAATTGAAGAACGAGTATGTTTGTAAAATGAAGCCCAATCAAAGGGTTGAAATAGGGAAGAAAGATTGTATTAGAACTCTAAACCACTTAATCGATTTTAATTAATTTTGGGCACAAAATAATTGATTACCCAGGGTTAGCACAGGGTATTTTTTTATATCAGCCCAAGAAGATGCAAGTTTGTATTAAAAAATGAACCGCCCAACGAACGAAGTCATGGATAACATGCTAGTTTTAAAAAATCTGTTGAGCCCTTTCATTGTGAAAAGGAATGTACATCCATCTGACCTCAAAAACTTTCACGTTTATCATATATTACAAAAGAATATAAATCTTACAACATTGACCTTATTCTATAGTCATTTAAATTAATAAACTTTGTCCACCGCTTGTCAGTTGAGTTGCTTTGTGTGAACATTCTATTAACTGATTCAGAAGTTCATAGTTTTTTTTAATTCATCAGGTGACATCTTTTGTTGAATAGTGTGGTGAAGTAGGTTCCCCTTTGTAATCTCCTCATCCATGGTTTTGGGCACTGATACCTATTGTCTGCAACTATTTTGACATATCGCTTTGTATTGCTCAAGTTTTTACGGTCATAAATATTATTTTTCTTTAATTGTCCACGACGCTTGACGAGGATTCTAATGTTTTATACTTTTTTTAGAGTGTTGTTATGATTTATTATGTCATATTTAAAAGGAACGTCTTTGGTGGGATTAAAATATGTTGAATGATTTTAATAATTACATTAGACCTTCGCATGTGAGGCAATGGGTAAAACTTAAATGATTCCAATGAAATTGATTTACACAAAACAGTTTCATGGATAGAAATTTTCTGGTTATAAGTGACGAGCTTTTATCCGTTATATCAAATGCAAAGTGAAAATAATTTTTATTTCTTATATTTGAAATTAGTCACATTTTTTGCGAAACGAATCGACCTTGTGGGTTCTGATTGGCATTTTTTGAAATCCACTAAAAAGTAGGTACATTCTCAAACTAAAAATAGTGATTGATTAATACAAACGTCTTAACTTTGCAATGACAAAATTTCACAAGAATCTTCATACATGCCTCGGGAATACGGACACTGTATTTTTTTGATTATATTACTGATATATTATGCGTAATAGAACCAAATCAATTCAAATCTATCTACAAAAACTTGCATTATGCAGTGATAGAACGCACCGACTACTGAGGCAAATGAGGCACGGTGGGCCTGTAAAGTTCTTAGCTTTAAAGCAGAGCTAGATAACGTCTTAGCTCAGTCTGAGATAGATATAATAAAGCAGATTTTATAACTTCACTACGCCGCCATCCGATTAATTATTTAGTACTGCAATCTATATCAAGAACTCAGCATCTAGATAATGCTCCTATAATTCCATTTGACTAATCACAACACTGAAACATATTCAAATGAAACCTAAACATTCCCTTTAAAGTGCTTCCGAACGGCGGCGACAAAAGAAAGCGGTAATTGTAAAAGTAGCGACCAAATCGAATCGCCTGTGGTGGCTGATTGTGACAAAAGCCCCGAAAAATAGCTGCTCACAATAGCTGGCTTCCGTGTGTGCCTTCGTAGAGTTACAAATGTTTACATACTCAAATATAACGCTTTTACAGTTAAGTTGAATATTTGGGAAGACAGAACTATGTGTAGTAATTATATGTAGCTTATTTTAAGTGGAGAGACAATTTAGGAAAATGAAAAATAAATAAATGTATAAGAAAAATGCCGTATTTCTGAAGGAGAACAAGAAGCACAGGAGCCATTGGATATTGAGTTATTTTGAGTCATTGTTTGCCTAATTTAGGAACTGTTTCATTACCTACCACAATAAAAAAAATCAAACATTACATCACATTATGTAACCCTTATGTTATGGATGCTAGATATAAATAATGTTATGGATAAGCACTAGAAATAAAAATAGAAACAGTTAATTTATAGGTAGGGGAAACCTGCACAAAACCGTATAGCGTTGCTATTTTCGTCAATAATCCAAATTGCGTGCGCATAAGCCGCTCAGTGGCGCCTACCAACAGTCCTGTTTGTAAACAAACACTTGTCACTGTACGCTCGGGCAATTTGAAGTTATTTAATTTCAGTGGTTTTCGGAAGTCTTGGTCTTATTTTAGTTGATATACAACAGTGATTGTGAAGTGTACAGTTAAGTTACTAATAAACTATGTTGATGTAGGTACTTGTTCTTAAATGCAATGTTTGTATCGGCAAGTTTGTATTGTGCATGTCTATGATGTTTTTGTTCTTCACCAATGTTGGGACACAACCGTATAGGGTAAAACCGGATGTGAGTATAAGATTTTTAACCAGATAGAATAGTCTAATTATTATAATTCTTTCATCAGCGTTGTAAGTAAAATAAATTCCACTGCGCAACGAGTTGAACGGACTCGATCTCATCAACATCCACTACACAACTCAAGCACGTGAAATGTAAAGGCTGTCAAGTTTTGGCCCATGAAGGTTGCACCAGCTGTGATACAGAGGAGTTGGATGACTTCTTTTGCAAAATATGCATTGACTCACGGTTGATTTCGGGCAATATCGTACCTATATAGTATACGATTTTACCCATGGGTCGGGGCAAAACCGGCAAAGTAGTTATTTGCTTTTTTATCGAAATAGTTGTCTTAATTGTAGTGTGTGCTTAAAAAGAGTCTGACTGAACATACAGGGTTACTTTTTATTGGACGCGCATCTGTTGAGGAATTATAGAGAAGCTCAAAACGAAAATTTTCTTTCTTCATCTCATTCAATCATTAATCATTCACCTGGTAACATCAAAAAAAGCAGTTAGATAGCGAAGATTTTCTTAGATAATTCTTAGAAAAACTAGTGAAAAATTGGTTTTTACAATAAAATCCTACAAAATGAATTAAGTCAAAAACGTTAAACTTTAGGAAGTGGTTCCATAGTAAAAACTGTTCGTTTTGACCAACTCTATGACTCCTCAATAGATGCCGGTCCAATAAAAAGTAACCCTGTATATGTTGATGTACTATATTTGCTTTTTGAAACGGAGGAACTACCAGGGACCGGAATCGCTTACCCTTAAAGAGGTTTTTGATTGGGTTTTTCATAGACTTGTTTTAAAAAACTCTATCAATTTGGTAACCGTATCGAAGACTTACCCTAATTTAAGGCTTACCATATCAATAGAGTTAGCTTCATGTAAGCAGTAAGCCTATCGAAAACCCTATTGAAGGTTACCGATTCAATTGGGTTTTAAAACCTGCAGGCAAATTTAATCTCTAAGAATATCAAATTATCAAAAATATCACCATCTATTCAATCTCGCACTTCGAATTATACTTCCGAATTCAACAGCATGCGCGGAAAAGAGATAGAAATAGGCTAACCCTATCACAGGGTAAGCGCATTCGAAAGTAGTTAACTATACTCAAAGTGTTACCACGTCGATAAGCTTACCATATCAATAGGGTTACACTTCCATATGGTAAGATTTTGATAGGGTTACCCCATCAATAGGCTTAATCAAAAAAAGGGGTTTTCCGGTCCCTGGGAACTACATGCCCAGATCCTTAGCTATACGGCCTTTCCCCGGTCTCCCGTGAAGTTCACCGCCGCCGTCAGGAATCGAGCCGAGGACCTATGACTTAGGAGGGAAAGTTTTTAAGAAGGAAAAACATAAGGCAGCCATCAATATTTCCTTCTTTAATTTTCGGTGTTACCTGAAAAAAAAGGATATTCTAAAGAATACCAATATTTTAATAATAGGTAAAAAAGTAATAATAATAGGTAATTTTTGGGAACCTCCAGCATATGAGCTAATGAAATGCGATGCGATGCAATGATATATATTTATTAATCAAAACTAAAAATCGAAAAACTTTTGATGCCTACGTTGTTTAAAAGGGATTAAGTTTTTTAGACATTTTGCTTCGCAGTTAAATTAATGACTAGGCAAGTAACATGATCAGGAATGTTATTTGCCAAATTGACTATGAAGGAAGAGTGACTAATTTGTAATTTGTCTATGAAGCAAGGTGTCTAAAAGGCAGCCATTTTACTTTAAAGGCATTTAATAACGAAGTCATTTTAAGTTTTAGTCTTTCAATAGACTTGTCGATTTACTCTGGTGGCATTCTGAAAATAAGTCATTTTGCTTCGTAGATGAATTATAAATTGGTTACTCTTGCTTCATAGTCAATTTGATTTTTAGGTAACATGATCAGGAAGGAAAAGAAACATACAAAAATACAATAATAATATACCTATACTTACACTGTGCCACTGTTGACATCGCTATACTTACTAAGTACGATACAATCAGTTTAAAAATGTATTGAACCTAAATAAATAAGAATATAAATTAGAATGTAAAAATAAAAATAAAAATTTAGAAAAATACCCTCTGAACGTTAAAAAGGCTATGTGATAATTTGCATAATTAAAAACGGTTCCTTTGAAAATCGCCGACCCCATTGCTTTGGGTTGCATCTTGAGAGGTAAAACTACTCGAAGAACCAGCATCACAATAGTTAAACCAGTAGCCGTATAAAGCGTGTCAAAACTACACAGTTTTATGTTAATTAGTTAAATAAAATAAGTATTTTTGACGGATGAACTAGAAGAAAATCTACTGACATAAATGATCAAATAAGTTTTTGATTTTAGGACGAAATATCATCAGGACTAACATTAGCATGAATGGGTCTTATGAGATAACGAGACCAGCATCTAGGGGCATGCTAGTCTCGTTATATGGTCTACATAGAGTCCCTAAGACTGTACCCACATTATTTTTACTATACTTATTTTTACTAACTTTTTGATTTCTTAAGTGCGCTATGCATACAAGGTAAGGGCCTTATAAGCTTGCAAGCACACTATGCACTGACTGAGATCAAGGTAGGGCCGTATTCCTATAGGTTAGTTGGTGCAATGTTGGTTTCTGATATTAAAATTCTGACTTACCTCCATCAGAGTTTTGAGAGAAACTAAACAACGAAAAAGACTATAGACAGAAGCAAACAAACAGAAGAAAAATTAATGTTCACTCTAAAGTTATGGAAATATATGAGGTGGGTATATTTTCCGTAGTAACCCCTAAAAAAACGATACAACTCGACGGTACTAAGTTGACACTATCTCAGGATTTAGGTATAGATTTCCTAAGCTATGCTTTTTCATACGTACGTTTAGGTAATCAAATTATTTTTGTTTTCATTCTCAAATACCTAATCAAAAGAAATAATTATAAAAAAAAACTAAAAAACAGTATAATATAGGTACTTTACAATCATGTTCTTACCACAGCATAATTCTTATATGTTTAAACACAAACAAAAATATTATTTACTTACATAAACCTAAGTAAACACCTGTTCACGCTCACTAACTTAAGTTTATTACTTACACAAGCAAGGCACATAATTCCGGCCCGAGTGCCCTAATGCTCAGTCATTGGCGAGCATTCCCCTTTGCAGCAATTAACCGTTTATTGTGCTCGTTGCTATTGGTTAATGCTCACACTAACACCGCTAGTTATGTATAGAGGGAATTGTACGTAACTCTATTGTTGAAAAGTCGTGACTTCTTTTTATGCGAAGTTTTTTTTTATTGTTTCTTCAATTTGACTGACATTAATCTCACCTGATGTTTAGTTCAATAATTATAATGAAACAATCGAAAAAGTAAGTATTTTTAATTTAGTGTCTAATTGGTTCGCAATGAATAAATAAACCGTTAATTGAAAAAAGACAATCATTGCTTATTAGGTAAATTTTATCTGCGCCTTATTAAAATATAATTTGGTACTTACTTCGTTCCTATCTTATAACATGCATTGTTCTTCACTTTTTTCAAATGTAAAAAAAAACTCAACATACAACCTCATTCGTTTGTTTATTATCGTTCATCAACAAATTTCCCAATAATTATAATACGTCGGAAATATAATTTTAATTACCACAACTGTACCAGTTTTGTAAGATATTCACAAACTTGTTGAATCTTTGAGTTACAAGTTCTATTTAAAATGGATATTTTGTGTCCGAATCGTCTTTCGTTATAAGTGTACTTTAGATTAAAAGTGCGATCGTCACGGGGTAATCACCAGAGAATTTGATGGAGTTTTAATGATTATAGAGTAAATACTCCTCCCATATAACCAGCTGCATATTCATGAGGTTTGATGATTTGAAGTAACGCCACATTTAAAAGCAACGACGAAGAAAGATTGTAGAAATTGTTGTAGGGTAATTAAGTTTTAATAAAGTCTACTTGCAGTATATAAAGAAGTGTTGTTTTACACAGGGTAATTTAAGTTAAAAACATAAGATATGTAACTTAAATATTTTCCTATGCGGTTCTAATTTAACTTCATTATTTTATTTAGATTAATATGTAAAACCAATCTATAAAATCTATAAAAACAGTAGAATAGGTGAAGCTCTGTTTCGATTTGTGTGAATATGATTTTCGTGTGAGTTTTTAGTATAATACTATATTATTTAACACTAATTATCGAATGAAAAATCAAACAGGTAAATAATTTTTTTAGGGAAACCAAATTAAAATTATTGATATAAACAACAAATATTGAAGTCTCCTCTATTTAGTATCAATTCATTACGGGTTTTTACTTAAAAATCATCAAAACTCCCTTTTTTCAATCAATGTAAAGGTGTGTCAGGTGTTTTAACAAATTCAATCAAATCACTTTCGTCTTCATATTAAAATTCATCCTTTACACAAAAAATATGGGATATCCTTAATAGAAAACGATTGTTTATTTTGGTTTGATTTATTCGTAATTGAATCAAATAAATCAAAGGATTTAGGGTTTTGAAATAAATACAATCTATCATAGTGGCCATTATTTGGTTAAATGTCAAACTATGAAAGGTTTTTAAAGAAGGACAAGCACCAATTAGATAATATTAAATTTCATAACATCATCTCTTAAACGTATCAGATAATTTGAATTTTTTTACCGCGTATTTAGGTAACTTGAAAGTTCTAAAACCTTTTAAATTTATCTTATCCACAACAGTAATTTAACAATTTTACGTGTCATTTGTGAGTTTAAAACAAAGCCACAAGGGTTAAAGACACCTGTCTGTTTTGGATTAATCCTTTTTACCAACCCTTCAAATTATCATACTCGTTTTGTTGTTACTATTATAAATTCTAAGTGTTCCAATATCAGAATATCTCAAGGTGTGCATTTATATGATTAGCAGCTTGTCAAAAATGAGTTAGGGTCGTAATGTATTCAAATTTCATCGGCAAAGGGTGAACGTGCAAAGTCTTAGTCAAAAAAATAAGTAAAGACCTAATGTATTGCTTTAAAACTCTTGTTTCATAGAAAAGTCATTATAATATTCTAATAACCAATCTATACTTATATCAGGTTAGTTTGGTTTAACACGCTAAACTCTCTAAGTACCGGTCTGATCTGAAAACTTCTTTTTGTATTTGATAGTCTATTTCTTGAGGAATTCCACTTTATTTCATTCCCTCGGGATCAAATGTAACGCGGGTACGCAATCCGGCTTGTATTATATACCTACATATAGATATGGGAATATAAGTATATTTTTTTTAAAAATGGAACTCATGCCGTACAGCTTACCGCATATCAAAAACTAGCCACCGCGCGCGGTTTTACCCGCGTAACTTTTGATCCCGTGGGAATTTCGGGATAAAATATAGCCTATTTATAGCCTTCCTCAAGAGTTGGGCTATCAAATACAAAAAGAATTTTTCAAATCTGACTTGTAGTTTCTGAGATTACCGCGTTCAAACAAACAAACTCTTTAGCTTTATATATTATAGTAAGTATATATATAGATAAATGTAATATTTCAAGAGGCTGTCATAATAATCGTCAAGGAATCTACTACTACTAATCCGAAAATGAAATGTTTTAGTGTTATAAAATTTTCAACTATTTAAGTACAAGCTGTTCAAACGTTAAAATTAATACATAAATAGAAATAATAACACTTAGTTGTATGACAAAAATACTTTTGACGTCAGTACTAATGCGTAGGCTATGTTTTAATATCGTTTGCAGTGTCATACGCATAAAGGTATGTTTACTATGACTGTGAAAATACGGATTTCGAAATGTCCATCCATGAATATTTACTCAAAAATAAACGATTAAGTCCGATTATCACCAATGTGTTATCGGGCCAATGTGGTATGAAGGTAATTTATCTACATTTTGAAATCAGACAATTTGAATAAACTCGCCGAGAATATATATTAAGAATAACAAAAGGCTGACAAACTGCTACATGAACTATAAGAAACAAACGCTAAGTAAAATAGCAAACCAAATGAAAGATTAATATACAATTTTAAATCTGAGATTTACTCGCGATTGCCCAAAAACCTTTTCAGTAAAAATATAGTAGCACGTACGTTCAAAGAAAATTTTCTAGTGTGCCTACTTACAAAATTGTATGTTTAATGTGTTCTGAGCTTAGATACGTATTTGTTCTAAACTTAGATTTTTTAAGAATTAACTTTTACACTATTACATAAAGTTTCATAAAGCTCTATTTAAGTCAAACATAGATGTATGGTATTATGACATAGCGTATTCGTTTAGGCTTATTTGCGAACTCATCCCACAGGATTAAATTACCTAAGAGAAAGTTTGTAGACAAACCAAAGTTCTTTGATAAAGAGAGACAGTAAAGACTTTCACAACCCAAAGAAGTGTTTTTTTTATTGGAAAATAAGCCCGTGTGTGATGGATGACAGCACAGAGGTTAAGGAAGGAACCGGCTCTTCATAAAATATTGCCGGGACACGTCACCACTTGATCAGAGATATTTGGCTGCGGATTTTATATGAAGGATGGTCACTAGCCTGGCGGACCGTGATGGGATTCTACCACCAAGCAAACATTGTGATGGCATTGGAATGGAATACCTCTGAGGCAGAAGGTTATCGACTGGTAAACATGAGCTAGGGGACGGAGCGTAGGTAAGTCGGTCTCGGTTACTTTGAACCTTTGATTGTAGACAGAGGATGACCAAACGAAGTAGGTTTTCTGGGAGAGGTCTGTTTCCAGTGTCTTTGTGAGCGTCTTCCTGCTGATAATGATAAGGATAAATACATTATAATAAGGGCTGATTTATGGATTTAAGTTCTAAATTGCAGCAATATTTTTACTCATTAATTTTTTGGAAAAGCCAGCTATTTCTATCCGTAATACCTTTTGATAAATATAATATTGTCAGCTCTTTGTATTAAATATAACTTTATTATTTAAACTTTACTACATATGTTTGATACATCTGCTTTCTGAAAAGTGCTCATTTTATGCTATTGCTCATTGAATCAGGCAATTGTCGAATTTGAAGGTCAAATCGTGTTTTCGCAATGTTTTATGAAGAACGAGCTAGCTTTGTTCTAAGCCCGGGTGAAGATGAGCTCGAAGATGATACGACTTCATATTCACTCACTATCAGGTGAGATAGATCATACGCAAGTTTTTGTCTCCAATATTATAAAAAAACTTGTAATAGCAAAATTATATTTTTTTCAAAACATATTCTATATTTGCTGTTCAGTATAAGCATAAGTGGTAAAATTAAATGTAAGATATACGTTTTTTGTGCATATTCTCTGCATATTAAAGATAAAAACCTAATTAACCAGACATTAACAACAATTAGTACCGTTTACATTTTATGATCTAATTAATGTTTACCATACATTATAATACTTAACCGATAAAATAAATAAACGGATGTTCGATCCAGATATGACGATAAGCTTTGGAACAAGATATTGATCTGATACTGAACCCTCGTAACAGTTACAAAATACGTACCGATATATGCAAGGGGTGCTAAATTCTTTGGATATTTATTATTCTGTTGACAAAAGACATCCCTTTAGCAAGTCATTACGAGCTTTTAAAGTAGTCAATAAATAAAGAAATGGATTATACGGCCGGCTGGTGTAGCGGTAACATACATTGCCTTCTATGCCAGAGCTCCTGGGTTCGAATCCCGGCGGCGGCGGATATTTGTGTGATGAACACAGATATTAGTCGTCAAGTCATGGATGTTTATATGTTTATTTAAGTTTATTCTAATTAAAAATATGTATTTATTCAATATGTAGGTATGTTTAAATATTTCTTAAGTATATCAGTTATCTAGTATCCATAACACAAGTTCTTTAAGAAACTTAATTTGGACTAGATAATGTTGTGTGAGTGTCAGAAATATTTATTTTGTTAATTTATTTTATTTATTTATAGTACATACCTACTAGCTGTTTCCCGCGGGTTTACCCGCGCCATTTAGAATCCTGCGGGAATATCGAGATTAAAAGTAGCCTATTCGCTATTCCAGACTGTAAACTATGCCAAATTTCATCCAAATGCATTAAGCCGTTTTGTGATAGAGTAACAAACATCCAGATATACATAGGTACATCCATCCATCCAAATTTTCACATTTATTATATACAAAATTTTAGTTTGCTTTTATTCGATAGTTGTCGCAGTACGTCGATTAAATCGCGCTAGAAGAGTTATAAATGAATTAGCTAGGTATATTTAATTTGTAGACCACCATTATTTGTCCTCACTTTCACAATTATAATATTAGTAGGATACACAGCAAAGGTAAGTTTTAAAGACAGCGCATAGCTAGTGTCAGGTAACCTTGAATTGTTTTTTTATACGTAAATTTTGTATTTATATTCATTAGCGGTAACGTTAATTTTGATGCTGAGCCCGCGTGCTTTAATTGTTGACCTCATCTTTAATTAAATCCAGGTGAGATGGCTGCAAAATGCGGGCTTAGTAAGCGATAAAAAAGGAGACTTGTGACTAGAAAAAAAATGCATAATATTAAAACTTATACTTATTCATCGCATATAACGAAGGAGTAGTATCAATAATTTTGAATACTTATTTTTCCCTTTCATTTACCCTACATTTGTAACTATTCGAAGTCATTGAAGATAAAATCTTCAACTCTGACAGTCTATCTTCCATCATAGGAAGGAAATGACATTCCATTCATAAAAAGAACGCATAATCTATAACATTTCAAGCGCCACCAAATTGACGGCTAAGGTCTTTATGCAAATCGCGATCCCCCTTCATCTAGTACGTTTAAATTCGTATGCGACTCTGATATGCAAATGGGAAACGACATTGGAATATAAAAAGCTGGTACGGAGTTGCAGTGAGTAAATCAATCGATCAGGGCCGGATATCGTTGTAAGGGATGTCTTCATTGTGTTCATTAGTGCCGTCGGCGCGCGACCACACCTGCTGGCTGCTATGTCCGGCATGTCTAAACTCCCGCGCAACCTAGCTTGACCGAGGGTTTGTCATTTATGCAATGCTGTTTTTTGTCAGCGTTAGTAAATTATATCACTATAGATTTCCGTAAAAGTTGAAGTGTACATTGCAATAGTGTGATTATTTCAAGGTACTTACAGGTGTTTTTCACAAAGCAGGTAAATCCTTTAAGGTTCAGTGTCTTTGGACTCTAGACTATAAAACTCTACCCTTAGGTTCATCTACTTCCTTCCGTGAATCAGTCATCGCAGTCCTATAATGAGGAGCGGAGAATGCGAAATTATCTCCACAACATTGTAATCATGTTTTTTTTTTTTTTTTTTTATAAATGACTAAACCCGCGTTTGACCTCAATCTCACCTGATGGTAAGTGACGATGATGTCGAAGATGAAAGCACACGGGTTTTGGAAGGAACTGGCTCTTTATACAATATTGCCGGAACACATTACCGTCGGAGCGGTAACATTTGGCGGCAGACTTTATATAAAGGGTGGTCGCTAGCCAGGCGGACCCAGAAGGGATCCTACCACCAAGCAGTTTGTTGTGTTTGTTCTCTTATCCTATTACAATACCTATAACAACCATTCGGGTGCAGTTATTGCAATGTTATTATACTCTACATGTCTGTCTTTTTGTCATAGAACCACGGAGATTAGAACATTTAAAAAAAATAGTTAATCACAAAAAAATATTGGTAGGTACTTATCTCTTCAAAGAATCAAAAGTTTTTTTTTGTAAGGAGTTCTATTTTGAAACGTTTTCCAAAAAAAAACATAAGCCTATCGGAAGATAGAACTTTGCCTTGTGTATTACAATACTAATAGATAGCTACAACACTAGATTTAATTTGACTTCCAAACTGTCGATCTCCGAAACGTTTGAGAGTAAAAACACTCTACGGTATAGTTAAAAAGCCATATTTGCCAGTAGGCTATCATTATCCACCCTAATTACAGTTCAATCGGTGCGACCACAAAGTCTTCATCTTACATTTATGTCTTTTGTGCCGTAAGAATTCAGTGCGTGAGAACTGTAGTTTAGCGGTTTTTTTTAAATTACTTTGCTGTTCCGCTCAACACCAGTAAAGCAACGGAGGACAATGGCAAAGATGCTTATTGTCTCCGGGTCGAAAGCCGAACAACATAGTTGTGGGCTCGGTTGATCCAGAAATGAAATTTGCTACCGCTACTTTAAATACTGAGGACTTATTTTGGAATAATATAGTATTTTTTTTTGTTTTGCTTAGTTGTGAAGTAAACATGTTTTTATTTTAATTATATTTATTTGTGAGCTACATTCAAATTAAAGATGAAAATTGCCTGTACAACAGTTTAACTTTGCGTCTATCAAATTTTACTATTGAATTATCTGGTTTTTTTTCATACCGTCAATACTTCTTGAATTTTGTTAAATTAAAACTTTCACGATGTTTATTTGACCCTAAATTGAAAGTTAGTTAAATAAATGAAAAATGTGATAAATAAAAAAATAAAAAAAAAGAATAATTGAGCATTTTAAATGCAAAAAACTTAAAAAAAAAACATTATTAAAACATTGCAATGCTTCACTTTAACTGGGATTCACAATTTCTGTAAAGAAATTGATCTCGGGTGGTCTTAGCTGCAAAGCTTATACCATTAGATGGAGCTACGTTAGCAATATAACGTAAAAACAAAAAATGTGGTAAGTAATTTCGAGGCGTAGCGCCAGGCCTACGCCTACGCCTACGGTAGCTCAGTTGGAAGAGCACTCGTCCGGCAAACGAGAGGTCCTAGGTTCGAATCCTGGTCGGGTAATTTTTATTTATCACATTTTTCATTTATTTAAGAATAATTGACCATTTTAAATGCAAAAAACTTAAAAAAAAAACATTATTGAAAGTTAGTTGTCACGATAATCAAGAAACAGGCTCAAAAAGCCGGAATGCATTATGCTCAATTCCGTGGCTGCTGGTCTTGCAAGCTAAGGGTGTTACCACACCAATCGATCGACCGTCGAATGGATCAGTCTACGTCGATCGACAGTTTTTACTAGGCTGAAAAAAGGCTGGTAGATGTGGAAACACCCTAAGTTTTCTTAAGAAAAACACTCTAAGTAGATAAACTCTGATTTCCCATGCTACATTGCAAAGTTGCAAGTTGTAATTTGTACAGATGGCTAATTAGCATAAAGCAAGACCTTTATTAATATGCTATTCATTTTTGAAAAATCCCACAAAATTCCACAAGGGCCTTTTATTTACCTTACAATAGGAAATAAGAGGAACCGCAAAACATACGGATACTTTACGATTAAAATGTAGGCCTTGTCACACTGCGGTCTGTTGAATTGAAAAGGTCTTTAATAGGATATATGGAGTTCTTCGTACCTATACTTTTTGGATTTTTTTAGTACACTGCTTTACGCATAATGCATTATTTCAGCAAAGAAAAGAAGTCCATGCTGGACTGGGAGCGAAAGAAAAACGTAGAATGTGCCAGCAGCTTCTCTTCCCGGGCATACCGTTAAAGTCAGTTAAGGGACAGAGGTTTCAAAGGCGTTTTTGAGGGCGATAGGCTGACCCCCTGTCACTACAATAGTCTCTTTCCATCTTTATAATAGGTACCTCCAAATTTGTCAAAAGTGACATCAGATGCTCTTGTAACCTCTGGTGTTCTGCCTACCTCATAAGGGATACAGGCGTGACGTTATGTATGTATGTAAAAGAAGTCTAATGGTGACCACCATTCGTGAAGTCTGTCGTGAAATATCACCGCTTTAAGTGACAAACTCCGGCAAGGTGTTATGAAGAGCCAATGCCCTCTTATCAATTAGGGTGCTCCACACCAATCGATCGATCGATGGAACATAGGCCAAAAAACCGGTCGACATCGTTTTTTTTTTTTTATAAGTGACTAAACCCGCGTTTGACCTCAATCTCACCTGATAGTAAGTGACGATGAGGTCGAAGATGAAAGCACACGGGTTTAGGAAGGAACTGGCTCTTTATACAATATTGCCGGAACACATTACCGCGGGAGCGGTAACATTTGGCGGCAGACTTTACATAAAGGGTGGTCGCTAGCCAGGCGGACCCAGAAGGGATCCTACCACCAAGCAAAATTGACGCTTGACTCTATCGGTCGACCGTCGATCGATTGGTGTGGTAACATCATTAGATTGGCCGAAGTCATCGTGGCGCAGTGGCAGCTCCAGTATAAATATACAACGTGTAACATAATTAAGAGATAATACTTAAGGGAATTGTATGTTTGGTGATGTGGTTTATAAGTAATAGTAACATAAATTTATTATCCTTTCGGTTCGGCCGAAAAATAAGTTCAAAGTTTAGATCAAAATATCCAAGTGTCAACCCTAAAAACAGCTTTTAGCTTTTGATGAAATCTATTCGATAACAGATGGCGTAAAAATAAAGTGATGGGTAACTAAGACAGATATTACAAAGTTCAGCCGGTGCGGGAAAGGTCATAAGGTCAGTGACTACGGCACAAGTCTTGTTTTAGTTTATTAGGTTGACTAGGGTTGTCAAAATATTTTGTTGTAAAATAATTAAATAAATTTGTATGAAAGTCTATACCAGCACTGATCATGCTAATTCTTTTACTGTATATTCTACGTATGGTATAGAAGCTAACCTTTAAGTTTTATCTCTGCATTTTGTTACATGTATAAGTAACTAGCTGCTGCCCGCGACGTCGTCTGCGTGAACGCTATGCAGCACCAAACGCACCTACGATTATAACACTGCTAGCGTGATAATATGTAGCCTATATGTTGACCCGACTTCTTAACTATCTTCATGCCAAATTTGAAGTAAATCCATGCAGTACTTTTTGAGTTTATCCCGGAAAGACAAACAGACAAACAGACAAACAGACAAAAATTCTAAAAACTATATTTTTTGTTTCTGTTTCGATTGTAGATCATACCCCAAGTATTCTTTTAAAAAAATATTCAATGTACAGTTTTGACTTTCCTACCATTTTATTATATGTATAGATAACATTATAATATATAAATAAATAATAATTTATTTCAGGCAACACAAAGCTTACAAGACGGTAAATATAAACAAAGGGCCCATAGATAATACCTTAAAGTGAAATATACAGGGTGACTGGTGGGTCACTTTTGAAATTCAAGGACGTGATAGTTTGAGATCATACATTAAGAGAAAAAACATAATCAATATACATAAAACTGTTCCGTTACTGACTGAGTGACTAAGGTACTGAGTGACTGACAGACAACGTACAGCCGTAACTACTGGGCGTAGAGAGCTGAAATTTGGAACATACATTCTTTAGGGGATGTAGGGGTGCACTAAGGAAGGAATTCCCGAAATTCCCACGGGAACGGGAAATATAGGACTTTTTAGTTTGTATGAAAAATCTTATTCCTTGAGTGCACCGATGTGAAACTTGGTGTGAAGGTTTTTCAATGTGTGTCTGGTTGTGTTATGAAAGGAATTCCCGAAATTCCCACGGGAACGAGAAATATATGATGTTTTAGTTTGTATGAAAAAATCCCATCCCTTAAGTGCACGGATGTGATACTTGATATAAAGGTTCCTCAATAAGTGTCTGTTTGTATTATGGAAGGAATTCCCGAAATTCCCACGGGAAGGGGTTGGACTTTTTAGTTTGTATGAAAAATCTTATTCCTTGAGTGTACGGATGTGATACTTGGCATGAAGGTTCTTCAAAGAGTGACTGGTTGTGCTACGAAAAAAATTCCCAAAATTCCCACGGGCACGGGAAATATATGATTTTTAGTTTTTATGAAAAAAACTTATTCCTTGAGTGCATGGGTGTGATACTTGGTATAAAGGTTCTTTCAGTGGGTGTCTGATTGTATAGTTTCTAACATTTCCACGAGAAGGGTAGTTAAGCGCATACGAAGTTGCGGGATAAAGCTAGTAAAATATAAATATAAATTATTTACTGAGTAAACTTGAATGAAAGTTAAAGAATTGACAACGCAACTCATGGTTACGTGCCGCGATTGCCTCAGTTATGTGTAAAGTAATAGTAAATAGTACCTAATAGTATTTATTTATGGGGAATTCTTGTGAAAAATTAAGTACCTACCTACTTTTGTTACATAATGATCAGAATCGAGTACAGAGTGCTCTCCTTTAGTATCAAAAATTTGACACCAGTCACCCTGTATAAGTCGGCGACGTGTAACGATTGAAGATGAAGATGAAGATGACTCCCTGCGGCCAGAACTCCTCCTTCGTAAAGGTCGGCAGATGTTGGCTCGGCACTCTCACCACAAATGAGCTGAAACGCACTTTATGGCGAGGTTCCAACCGCTCAACCCTTAAATATAATGTGGTTTTCTTTCTTATATACGCTACGACCTCCACGACCTTCGTAGACCAGTGTACTCTAGACACGTATAGCTGCGTTGATGGTACTTCACCGTGCATCTGCTGACCAAGTACGAGTGGTGCGGTGCCGCGATTTTTGCGGACGGTAGGCTTCTTCTTCTTTCTAAGACTTCTTTACTTTTTTACTAAGACTTCTTTCTAAGACTTTGATGAAGCCTTCCTCATCACACTTCTTGTCCTGATGAAGACGCGGATGTTCAGTAATGTTTGGCGCGGTCAGTATAAGGATGGTCGACCACCGACCATTCATCTCTTATGACCTCGGAGGGCAGTCAATCCTTATAATCGTTAAGGCTTGCTAGGAGTCATTTCGATGTCCTGAAATTTTACATGTTAACATCACTTGGTACTGTGCTGGCTTAGTGGCTTATGGCCTATAACCTTCTTGTTATCCAGAGGAGACTCACTGTCACGCACTAACAAAAATCGTAAGAAAAAAATATTTTCACGGAAAAATCGTCATAGCTAATATTCAGTAGTTGACGTTTAATAAGTTTTCATGAAGTAATTCTAAGTTGATGCAAATGTATCTGAGTAATTCGAAGCATATTTATATGCCTTGATATTTATCATCTTAATCAATCTCTAAGAAGTAGTTAGTTCTCTAACATTGTCTGAGATTTCATAAAGCTATCAAAAGTATCCAAATAGATACAGATATAAATGTAAAAACACTTGAAGTACCGTAATAACTTATCTCATGTGATTTCAGTACAAAAACTAACTAGGCTCGCATAAAGCGTAGTAAGTAAAACGATATTTCTGTTGTAGCAAACAAACCTTTTGAGGGCGTTAAAGCGAAAGAGTTCAGTAAATGTGAGCTTATTTACGAGTCTAGTATGTATGTCTTAAATTTAAGCAATAGCACTACGAGCCATAAACGTCAACCGTCCATTTTACTGTATCGCAAACTACAGGCAGCCGACACGCAGTCCAGAAAAGCTTTTACAAACAATAAGAAGGTAAAAAATTGCTTTGGCAGAAGATACTCAGTCTTATGGCTAAAAGAATAGAGTTTAGTTTTCATCAACTGTGGCTGGTATATACAGAAATATTTCTTAAAGGAAATGGTATTAGCATAACGACCCGAGCGCCCCTTAACGCAGCATGCTTGGTCACGCTGCCCTCCGCCTTCTAGTTGCAATTTTCATGGCTTTTCATGAAAATAACTTCAAGTTGTAATAACGTGGATACACCAGTACATTTTTAGGTTTTTTTTATTTTGAAAGTTTTACATGATAGAAACTGTAGTATAAAAAAAACAATATTTTTATAGTTGGTAGAGCGATTTAAATAGTGTCACTGAAGCTAAAAGATGATTTTGCCAAATTTTATCGTGATATATTTTGGATCTTAACCCAACATATCGTTGGATACTTTGTTATAATTTGCTAGGTTTACAATCAGTTCAATGAGGCTTTAAGGCTATACAGTTAAACTCATTTCAAGAAGGCCTTTAAAATATAATTAAATAAATACAAAATCATCCCTCTTTACAGGGCTTTACAGACCTTACGCCTGTTTTATATGAATATATTAATGAAAATTCTATTAAAATGTTAATAGATAGGTATATTAAAATGCTTTTCTACATTTAGCAATAAAAGCACACGATTTTTAACTGGATAAAAACATGTTACACTACCATTTCTTGTTTGATTTCCTTCAAAAAATATAAGTATTACCTATTTGTTTGCCCTATTTGCAATACCACTGTGGTATGCACAACTTTAATCCATCAGCCTCACGTCAAGTCAGTTTGAACTTGCTTTTCACGTAAACCCAATTTGTGTGCTTCGCCCGAAAGGGTGAACTGTAGCTTGGTGTAATTATTCATATGTTATGACATCTCATTTGCATATAATCGGATAAACAGTCCTCGGTGCGTGAGGCAACATACGACTAAACTTCGTACCACACAAAAATCTTAAACGATACTCAAAAAGACGTAAGTTAGACAAAGACAGCTGTCTTACTTCAATAGCGCTATCTTTCTTATCCATTTAATTTAAGAAGGTACTTTGTGACCCGAGAAGCGGGGAAAGAGACTGTAGGCTATTCACACGAAACAGTTTCATATCTTGATTGAAACCGACCTATGAAAAAGCGAGTACTAATTAAAAAATAAACTACACAAGATGGTTGGTGAATAACTCACGTAACGCGGAGCTTACTTCATACGCGTTACTTACGAAATCCGGATGAGATCTATTAATTTGTTTTAGATTGTATATGTAGGTAAGCGATAAAGACGGGTGCAATTTATTATTTAATTGATGATTTTTTGATAAATAGCTCTATTTTGGAATGATTATTTATGTAGAGTCTGTCTATAAATACCTACTTATGATTTGACAAAGGATGTTTGAATATATATTTTTTTTTATAAATTATGGATGGGACGTTTGTCTTCCATGCCACCTGATGTTAATTGAACATGAAGACTAAGGTGGTACACGTCCATCCACGAGAAACCTATTCACTCGACGCTTAAAAGTACAAGGACTATACTGGTCAGGGAAAATAGACGCAGGCAGTTCATTCCAAACCTTGGCGACGTATCAAAAAGGAACTGTCAAAGTTCGACTTTTCGGAATATCTTCCACATACGGATGGAAGTTCTGTCTGCGTCTACTAGTCCGATGGTAAAAGGGTGAGGGTTCAATTTGTTCAAACAGAGCACTGGCGCACTCACCAAAATGTATCCTGTAGTACAAGGTTAGACACGCAACCTTACGACGATGCTCTAGGGTCTGCAGTTTTTTGGTTGTAAGGTCAACGTCATTAATTAGTTTACGGGCTCTTCGGTCAACGGAGTCCAGCGCTTCTAGTTGATATTTGGCTGAACCATCCAGGTCAGTGATGGGACAGATACATTTTGGAAAGTGGGCGTAAATGTGAAGGTGCTCTTTTTTGCGGAGAATAGACACGCCTGGGTTTTGGACGCGTTGAATTTGACCAAATTCGACTCACGCCAATCGGATACTTTTCGTAAGGTCAAATCAACGCGCTCAATCATTGACTTTCTTAAACTCTGGATTTCACGAGGGCTCGCTCCCGCATTTGATACGTATCTCTCTACAACAGTGCTGTCATCAGCGTAACCAATAATGCGCGGTGTTAAAAGGTCATTAATGTGCAGCAATATAGTAAAAAGATATATAAATACACAACTGAACTGAATAATATCAACAAATTGTAAAAACTTTCGTAAAAAGTTGTCAACAAATGGAGAGCAGTAACAAACCGACATCACCAATATTTTCAAGTTCTTGTCAATACTTTATCTTAAGTTTATCAAAGCTTTTCGAAGATTGTAAATTTTTTAAAAAGTAATATTTTGATTTTAATATTTATATGGGACTACCCTTAAAGTATCTTCTAGCAAATGAAACACTTATCATCACATATACATACGAGACTTAAGAACATCCTCCTTTTGGAACTGTGTTGAAAAGCACTTTTGTCACACTGTGAGACGCAATCAAAAATAACCCTTAAATGTATTAAAAAACTCAACGGTGAGAATTAGAAAGCCCTGAGAGATTGGCGGACATTATAATAGTCCCATATTTGCATGACATGCGCCGTTCTGCACATATCTCTGCATATCTATGTGCCAAAACCCATTGTGCCCAGTGCAGACCGCGAAGCGAGCAAAATCACCTCTTTTGCTTTGCAAATGCCGTACTGGCAGCAAAAAACTTTTTTCACAGTTAAAAATAATATCATATTTAAAATTAAAATAGGTGCTACTATTTTTAAACAATTATAAATAATATCTGAATATTTAAACTATAAATTTGGAAAACTACTAACCAAGTTTGAAGGATAAGGCCGCAAGAAAGATATTTTTTTAACTTAAAACCTTTAAGATAAAGACATCAAGATTGTCAAAAGCAGTAGGTGTTATGATATTGCTCCTAAATATTAAATGATTAATTCTTTTAACTTTGATAACTTGATACTATATCCATGGTTGTCTGGTAGAGATCGCTTTCCAGCGATAAGACCGCCAATTGTATCTCAAAATTGTTATCATGTATTTCCTTTTTTTTTGTACTTATTAATGGCATACAATAAAGTGTAAATAAATAAATACCTTAGTACCTTTGGGTATTAGATATAATTTGGTACATTTTGTATAAACAGCTGAGCTATACCTTATATAGATTTTCACTTATTTTGGAACTCATCTTACGGACAGGTGAAATCAGAAATGTTCCACCACTACCTACACATTAGATACCATTTCACTGTACGCTCGAACGCCTCGGAATTTCGTTTAAAATAAAAGGTTCCCTGAATTTGTGAACGAATAATTGGTAATTATTTGCTTCAAAAATAAATAAAAAAAAATTTCGTATTTTGTTTAACTCTACCAACGCACACATCAACTTCATCATAGGCTACCTACACTGAGACAAACGCTGGCTATTAGAAACCGTATGTGAAATGACGATTACAAACGCCAGTAGCTTTTGTCTGATCGCACCGACGATAACCACGCCATTGTAGTCGGGCTTAACCTATTTCTAAGACAGTTGTTTTAATGGAAACCTAGGAAGTATGCATAATTTTATATTTAACCAGTAAGTATAATGATAATATTAATTAAAATAATGATCAGGACGCTTTAGTCCAAACTGGCCCACAGAAACCTCAGGTCACCTGAAATTAAAGATAAAAGGGACGCCTTTGACCAATTTTGGGACACCTAGAGCTAATAAAAAATTATAAATAATAAATTGGTACTCAAAGCATGAATGGCTATATTATGAAATATAAAACCGGATTTATCGCGTATATTTACATTTTAAATGTTGACTCGACGTTTCGGTGCCTTTGCAGACCCCGTGGTCACTAGCGACTGAGGTGTCAAGCGTCGGATTGATAGATTGAAAAAGTTATACATCATCATCTCATCGGCGATGAGGTGGTTTGAGGCCGTTTTCACGAAGCACCTTGACAACATGTTTATTTAGCTGATATTAAAAATCTAAGAGCTTCAAAGTCTGCAGTTTGTGAGCATTCCATGGACAAGCCCAACCACTACTTAAGGTTTGACTCTGTGAAAACTTTATCTAGAGAGAAGCATTACATTCCTAGAATGATCAGAAAAGCGATTGAAATTAAAAAAACACCCTAATTTCAATAGAGAAGATGGTTGGAAACTATCATCGACATGGGACCCTATCCTGAAAAACATTAAATCTAACATCCAGCAAGCTGCAAGACCTGAAACTCAAGATACTGTCAGCTCGTTTTGTGTCAATCCAGAACTCTACGCTCGGAGACTGCGAAACAGATGGAGATGATGATGTATAACTTTTTCAATCTATCAGTCGCTCGTGACCACGGGGTCTGCAAAGACACCGAGACGTCGAGTCAAAATTTTAAATGTAAATATACGCGATAAATCCGGTTAAAAAGTGTTTTATTTAATAGTATGAATCGCGAAAACTTAAGACAATATTATTTTATGAAATATAACTTAAGTATTGACCATAATTCAAGTATGTATGTATTTGCTGTTAATATTCCATTGAATATTGTCAAAAAACAATAGAGTTCGAACCTGAGTAAGGCAGGGTTCCAAGTTCCAACCATACGCGGGCGCTGGGCGGGCACGCGGGATCTAAACGCGCTCTAAGGGTTCCTCGTGTTTCAGCCATTTCACATGAAACCTGTACATTGAAATCTATCTCGTGAATCATGTCCATTGGTGTAACTCTATTAAAATCAGTTCAGTAGATGAGCAAGAAAATATGTGTAAGATAACAGTATTATGTATTTATGTTATTCAATGATAAGTGCGTATATCTTTAACTGCGTATATCTTTAACTTTAAATTTTTATTCATTCGAATTATTTTGTCTGACTGTATGAATTCTCCAATTCTGATTATTACATTTCAAATGTATGAAACATATGAAATTACGTTAATAGGTACTTATAATGTTTCATGAAATTAAATATTTTGAAATATTTCTTATTTCGTCCTCCCTATTTACACCTATTCCTAACATCACTTAAAGTGATATTAGAATATCGAAACAACACGTTTTACAATTAAATATTAAATAAAGAAAAAATAAGAGCTAAAAGTTGCAGTGTAAAGCAATCTTGCAGGCTTACCCACATTATTGATCGTAAATAAAGGGCAAAGTATCATTAAAATAAAATTTAGGGCTCATATTTTTTACGAAAAATATAAAAAACTTAATGCTTTAAGAAAAAAAAAATCTAAAATATTATTTACTAAGCGTGAAGTTTCAAATTTAAAAATTCTTTATTGCAGAAAATATGGTACAAAAAAGGTGTTATATAAGTAAGAATAAGTATCACATATTTTACTGTAGGACAGAGTGCAATGTTACATTGAAGTTATAGGACCTCACATTCATAAAATATAATTAAATAAAATTAACATGAATTATTATTATTAAATACATAATATGTCAATCTATCAATAACTAATGACTATGGAGAATAATTGTTATTAAGTACATATGTTATTCTATGGATATCTAATGTAAATAAATTGGAAAAAATATTATTAAGTGGGTAAATGTCAATCTTTGGATTAAATAGTGTCAACATGTTTCCCTTATATCTAAACTAACCATTTAAGAATTCGTCAACAGAATAAAAACAGTAGCTTTTTAAAAAAGTTGTCTTCTAGATTCGCAACAAACTTTAGGTGATGCTTAGCGCAAAGAAATAAGAAAGGTTTATTTTCTTTCACTTGGGTAATCAATATCTATGCAGACATTCCAACTTAGAGCAAGGCTAACTGTTTCTCACTTAAGGTTTGACGACCGTGAACATGATTGAAGAATGCAAAAAACAATAGGTTTTTTCCTTGTAACAAAGTAAGGCAATATTAATTGATCCTAAACCGAAATAAAAATTTCACAATGACCATCATATGTTTATATTACATACTTAATACAAGACTGCTACCGACCACATAAGAAAAGATAAACACAACGGTTTTCGAAATTTAACATTATTCCATTGTTAAATTCAGTTCCCACCGTCATTTAATTAACTAGTATTTCGTAATTACTGGCTTATATGAAATGTATTGACATGGTAATTTGAGAGGAATTTATCAGTTAATAATAGATAGATCCAGAAAGGTTTTGTAAAATTCTGATCGGAAGTTTGACGGATGATTTAGTCATTCTTTTTTAATCTTTAATGAGCTTGTCGGTTTAATAATCACCTAATGATTGTAAGTGGGTATCATTATGTGGTCAAAAATAAATTAAATCCCGATATTACAATTTATTTAAGATATAATTATCTTATTAGCTTGCTAAGGAGCATAATGATCGTAATATTAAAAAGTGTATGACATTCAATTCTTTTGTTCGCTCTTGTCTCTAATAAGGATTGCTTGATAGGCGTAACTGTAGAATTTATTATCAATATAAAAATACATATGCCTAGCTATAAATCCAGATGAATTAATAGAAATAGCATAGTTTTACAATACAGGGTAAGCGATACTGCCAACCTTTTAAAATTATCAATACAAATCTATACATATAATAAAATGGTAGGAAAGTCAAAACTGTACATTGAATATTTTTTTAAAAGAATACTTGGGGTATGATCTACAATCGAAACAGAAACAAAAAATATAGTTTTTAGAATTTTTGTCTGTTTGTCTGTTTGTCTTTCCGGGATAAACTCAAAAAGTACTGCATGGATTTACTTCAAATTTGGCATGAAGATAGTTAAGAAGTCGGGTCAACATATAGGCTACATATTATCACGCTAGCAGTGTTATAATCGTAGGTGCGTTTGGTGCTGCATAGCGTTCACGCAGACGACGTCCCGGGCAGCAGCTAGTTATAAATAACTCTCAAAGAGAATACCACTATTTGCCCACTCTTAAAAATCTCTTCATAAAAAGGTTGACAAATATCGACGTTACAGATTTTCAATTATAAAACTTTTAACTTCTCATTGATAATTTCTGAATATAAATATACCTATAGCTACTTTAATCATCACTCCTGTTCGATTATGACTTGTTTTTGTTGACCTAACGATTAAAAGAATTTGTTGACTTTGCCTCAGTGCTAAGAAGTCAAGGCGTCATGTGCAATAAAATTGGTATCTACATCAAATCATGTAAATAAATATTGAAATTCTTATTTCATTTCATTTTTATATTATTTGGGTGGCCAACAACTTTTACTTAAAAACTAGGTTTAACATATAAGTTCGAGTAAGCCTCAACAGATTCTTAGAAATAAGATACTATAACCCATAAAACAGGTACATTATGAAATGGATAGATAGTCTTTCATTTTTAAATCAACACCTAGTAGTCTGACAACCAGAAGATTTATATAAAAAAATAATATTGAAATCAATAACTACTTTAAAAAGCTATAAGTACAGCCAGCATAATACCTACTTTACCACTGATACTTTTTGAAGCATTTTTAGCGTTCTCTACGGAGATAATGACACGAATAGCGAGACTCTACAGACTGTGGTATAAGTGATATTTTGTTGACCCCTATGTTTGTAATGCTTGTACATCTTCATAATATTACTGGTTTGTAGCGTTTTCGGGAAGTTCGATTTTTAGAAAACGGGGCACCAGCCTTAGTGGTCTCTCCATCCCGTGGTTTCTCCCTAGTTCCTACTATAAGGCTATTAGAAAAATAACCAATTCATCTGGGTTTCACTGGTTATTGCAGAAACCTGGAGATCTGGTTTGTATCCTTTTCAACTTAATAGTTACTAACGATCAGGTAAGGTTCGACCATGTTACCGAATTTAGAAAAAAACTGCAGTTGCTCGAATCCCGATCCGTTTACGTAGAAATACCCGTATTCCTGTCTACTTTTTAATGTACTGTTTAACCCATCCTCTCATCTTTTTTTATGTGAGCGGTTCACTTTTTCTAATTCTAAAGATTGCTGTTGTAGAGCACATAAGAGTTCACTCCTAGTACCTAAAAAAGTCACATAGAACCGATTTCTTTGCATATTCATAGAGTTAGAACACATTATCTCTCCCAAACGAAGGTCTTTAAAATCGATTATATTATTGAACGTTCATTGATATTATTTTAACAGGTGTATTTATTGTATATAATATTTCTTTTCTGTTAGTATGAAGCAGGTACGCACTTAATTTGTTCTTTCTTTTCTCATTTCCCAGCATCAGACTGTGTGGGATAAATTTATTTTAGAAATAAGCTTTGCTTTTGTACACTGATGTCAATTTAACTATTTGTCTGTTTAAATTTCCTTGTGGGTACATAAATTATTAAATAAATAAATGCGATTTTGTGACGGGCTAGTCAACGAGAAACAGAGGTAGTACCTAACAAAACAAACCTTTTTGCGGTAACATATGCAAAATGACATTGTTGCTGAGCAAACAATGAGGCTTACTTTTAATTTTCCTTTTCCTTTCCCTTTCCTAGATATTTGACATCCGTAATCACAGTGCCCAACATTTCATTATATGAGTAGAGCAATTTCAATGAAATAAAAATTACCTGTTACGTTTAAATTCCACTATATTCTATTATTGAGCTTCCGTGGCAACAGCTAGAAACCTCAATATCCGTTTACTATTTTTTTAATAATTAGCAATAAACTGCCCGCCGTTAAGCTCTCGTTTTAATATGAGGGTTGCATTTACATACTGGGTCGGACGTCGATTGTATTTTTTGTATGTTAATGTATGTAAATAGAGAATAATTAGGCGAGTTAAAAATACGGGGTAGGCAGTCTAAGCAAGTGCGCCTCGCGCCCCTTCCGTCGACCGCCATATGGCGGGGGTGGGATACATAGCGTGTTCCGGCCTTTAGTGGTTTTTCGGTTTTATTAATGTAATTATAAAACAAAAATGTACAATTTTACCCTCATTATGAAGTAAATAAGCGCTTTTCTTGCAAAGTAGCGGCATTTGCAGTTTGCGATGTAATTATAGGTAGGTATAGGACAATAGAGAAATGTTTTGTTAAATTAATATTTTACTATTTTATTGAGAGATTTGAATTGAGCTGTTTATGTTGTTTTTATTAGTCCTTTAATTCTAATCATTATTTTATCAGATAAAAGTTTTATGTACCTATAGGCAGGAACACATTCAATGTTTCAGTTTGACAAAGCTACTAGAGAGGTACCTACTAGTATTAGCTATCAATAGACAAATATTAAAAATGAGGCGAGTTCTAGAATTTGTAGGAATGTAGGTACCTACTACTCTTTCACGCAACAACTACAGAACAAATTTAAAAGATCATGTTTTTGTTTTTTTGTGTTACTTTGCTTAGTTTTTATTCGATTCCAATTTCAATTCAATAGTCCAATATAAAAGCGACTGTTCCCATTAACTTGGGATGGAGCCTTCAGTTTCTCTAACATATGAAGTCTTCCGCCGAATATGTGTTCAACAAGCAATGTTTTACGATCAATCAGTCTCTTCCATTTAATCAAAGTGCTTTTATCTTTATCACTATCAGGTGAGATTGGGGTCAAAGGTGCATTTAGTTAAGTAGATAATATAAATAAAGAAGAATTTTCTTCATAATTACTTACCTATGCAGCTATGCTTGGTTTTATGATACCTACTCGACGACCACTTTGGCGTTGGGGTAAACCTATCTGCCTCAGACGCCAGTGGTTGAGGGTTCGATCCCCGCACGGAACCAGAAAAAAAAAATGTTCCGTGTCTGGGTGTTTATCTATTTATATATTCATATTCTAGGTTCCCCCCTAGTTCGCTATATGGTATCCCATAACACAAGCTATGCTTACTTTGGGGCCATGTAGTTGGTGTGATTGTCTTGGAGATTTTATTTATTTATTATTTATATTACTCGCTTATTTTAAGCAGAATTTTAACTTTTAACCTTATGAACAGGTACATAGAGACTCTGGATGTCTATCTAATACAAAATAACTTTTGAAGTTTTTAGTAAGCATTTCAAAGTTTATCGCAGGGTACCTATCTGATATTATCTAACAAACCTATTTGTTGTTTCTAAAAAACCGGTTTATTTATTACAAAATGTTACCTACTATTAAGCCAACGTTCCACTTTTCTATAGGTATGAAGTTACTATATGGCTTTGGTATCACTGAGCAGTAAATTATTGAGACATTTATCTACGTGCATAGTCCTTAAACTTCTAAGATATCTAAAAGTTTAACCTAACTAACTAAAGTAAAGTAAATTCATAAATAGTTTATAATCTTTGACTAACCATACTTACCTATATAGACAAACGCTACACCATGTTTTATACCTAAAAAGAAATCTTATAAGCATCGTCTGTAGGTACAAGAAATAAAAAAAAATTGAGAAGAATAAAGTCACTGATCATAAGTAGCTTAATTTCACTAATTGTAACAAAATAAACGTTACGAATTTGTTTCAAACCAGCTAATATAAGTAGGTAGCCATATGTACTAAAAAACTCCGCAAATTATTTCCAAAACAACGCCTCCACTTACAAGGAATCTAAACAGGCGACAATTTTAATCCATTAGGGCTGGGTGTTATTCTGTTATCGCTTGAATCTGGTCGCTATTCTGGAGATCGTCGATCTGTCGCGAGGGGCGGGGCCTCACAAGCTCCGCCCCCGATCGAAGCGCGCGCGACACCGGCATAGTAGCATTGTCGCTTCACGCCCGTCGCTAGATCCAACATGGAAAAGACTTACTTTTGAATAACAATTACCTCGTTATGCTAAGCTAAGTGTAAATAGGTGAATTATTCAGTAGTCGCCTTTTGCTGATTCCTTGGACAGTAGATAGGTGTAATTGGTGCATTTTTCTTGATGCTGAACTTATAAGTTTAGAAATGAATTATGGGTGCAGAAGCTTGGATCGGATCAGCTTCGCTAATTCATTTTTGATTTAAATGAAAAATTATATAGCTACCTACCTACCTACAGAAATTATACTTATTTTTTATAGAGATATTTTTTTCGGAGAGCATAACAGATATTAAGAATGTAGTTATTAAAATAAAACAAAAATTAAATCTACTGTTAGTTAATTGTAACATCCTTAACGTTCTTACTAGTTGAAATTATTCGCATTAGAGACAAATATCTCTATATAAAAAAGCAATATAAGTATTTATGCGAATTTATCCAAGACTATCTCCGTTTTTTTTCTTACCTTTGCATCTAAACACTACAAACTCCATTTAAAAGCAAACATTTGATTACTTAACACATCTTATGTTAAACTAAAAGTCAAACCGTATCAAAACTTTTAAAAAAACGCGACCTCATTTTTTTACCGTAGATATTAAATTATGGTCCATAATAGACAAAAGCTACCGCGTAGTCAATCATGTAAAAACAGTAGGGCCCGCGACCTGCATAGCAATGGAGAGGTATTGTTCTACCAGGTACCTGTCAGCTGTAACTGTCAGATCAGATGACACTGGCACTTGGGTGGTCTGTAGGTGTGTATTGTAATGGAAATGGACCAAGAAAGAAATGGTTTTCTATGAAGGGTGATTTGGCAGCGGGAAATTGTTGATAAGAATTTTATTTTGAAACTGCTTAGGCAATGATTTAAGGTAATTGTTGACGGATTTATCTGGACTATTATGTCGTAGTTTTAGTTGAGACATATACCAAGGTAAGTTTTAAATTGAACATATTAAACCGTGCAATTGTGGCAATAACAATTCTTAAAAGCAAACAAAACTTATGTCAATTGAAACTTTGATTTTAAGACCAAAAAGGACGGTTTACACATGACTTTTTTTTATATTAATACCTTTGCTGTTCAGGATTTTTTTAAGTGAGGTAATATTAAATGACCTACCTGCGACCAAAATAAACATCTAGGTTTTCACAATCTGTCTACAAACTCTAATCACTCCTATTCATATCATATTTAAATATTGTGATCGACTTATTTTATTTAACAAAGTGTACAAGAAGTGCTTCGAAATAAGAGATAGAAAAGTTTTCTGAATAAAAACCAATTTATCAAAAGCTTTTATTAATTAATTTCATTTCAAACTGTATGCTTGATCTGTATGAAAAGAAAACATTTTGAGTAGATGCACAACAATGTTCTCAATATCACCCAATAATAAATAGCTTTAACATAGAATACAACCCGCGGGACTTTATTAAACACTATCAGATTCCGCGATTACTGAAACAATTATATTATTTAGCAATAGACCTATTTTTATCCATTACATCAGCCACCTACTCTTACATGTTACTTCTACCTTACCTGTTATTTAAAGTTTGTACTCAATTATCAAACATTCATAAAACCATCACTTCAAAACAAGTGACATCCCCATTTAACAACAAACATTTCCTAGATAACACATCAAGTCTATTTATTAACAAAAAACGGTAATAAAACCCACTCGAAAGCAACCGCCATTGCCATTAAATAAAACAATCTAAACCCGCTCCTCGGCGTAGAGTTGCCAGCTCTACCCACTTACATCTCAATACTCACTCTGAAACTCAACTATATTATAGTACCCGATAATAGGAACATTTTCTTGTGTCGGTGTCAGATAAAAGTCGGCGAGTAATCCAGCGTATAAATAAATATATTCATTAGGTGACACCCACGCGCTATCTTGTGGATAAATCCTTAGCGTCTGTCCGAGGAGGCTGTATAAGGTTGTGCCGTGAGTGTGGAGATTTAAAAAGAAAAAAAAAACGTGTAAATGGGTACAATGAGGGTCGCAGATGCAGTTCGGTTAATGGTTGTTGCAACAAGGATTGATTTATGGCGCGATGATAGTTGAAGTTTGATTGTTTTGTTGCTAACTGTACTGACTTTGAAAGAAATTACAAGAAAGAGTTTCGACTTCAGCATATTTTGGGATTTTTATAGGTAATTGAATCTAATATGGAAAGTCCTGTTTAGACCTTTGTCGTGCATTGGTGAAGTGTCCGCTATGCTGTCGGAGGTCCTGAGTTTGAGTGACATCTTAGTACAGTTTAGGGGATGCACTTTTCGAAACTGACTCTCGCCTGGGTGTAAAGGTACATCTAAAAAGGTACATCTAAAAAAGGTTTTTATAAGATGTATAAAAACTAATCCATTTTCATTGGATTAGTTTTTATACATCTTATTAGACGTGACAGTAGAGATACAATTTTACAATACAAGGATACAATTTTATTCCGCTTTCTGGTCTCCATACCTAATATATGGAGCCATATAGATAATTTCTGAAACTGAGTATCTATGCACATTATGTAGGTACCTCTGATTTTTTTAAATATTTCAAATAAAACAAGACGGCGGCCTCTATAGCACAATGGTTTGAATTCCAATTTTTCTGCGATAGATATGCGAGTTAAGTTCTTCGATTTCTGTTCAGCAAGAAAAACAGATTTGCCACAATGTTTTATGAATGTATTCTTTTTTATATACCTACTCTATAACTCAAGCCATATACCCAGTCTAATAATGCCATTATTGGCATATTATTATGTAGGTAGAGTCTGAATATGATTTAATTATACCTCGTGTGATGTTATGGCATTAAAAACAAATTAGAATGAAAATACTACTTTTCTTATTGAAAAACATTTTTGAATAAAAAGTTATTCAACTTACACAGTGGGGCATATAAAGTGTCATAGCATACCTATAAGTGCTTGTACAAAATAATATTGTATAAGTAGTTTGTATATCAGTAAGACTATTAATGTCTTAGGTTAAATTTAAAAATTGCTCTGTTAAGTCCGATAAGAATAGTTATTTTAGGTAACTACTTTTTTTCTTATGAAGTACTTAATTTTTTATGAAAACTATCAAGTGTTAACCTTACGATTAGTATCTCAACAATTAAAATATAACATGGACTTAGAATGCAGGAAAGAATGTTTGGTAAATTTAAATAAGATATGACCCGCTTAAAATATAAAATCATTTTATTGCATTCAATACTTATTGTTTGCAAAATAGCGTTTCACATTCAAAATTATAACCAGCATGCAACTTGTATTATAAGTGCAACCTACATAATATAATAAAATAATTATCTGTTCCACACAATTGAATAGCAATTATAACATAGAAAGTATAGCTAGCAATGCAATGATTTATATTTGCGAAACTCATTAGTTAAATACAAACATGTTTCCTTTAATATTGTCTTAAGTTTTCACGATTCATATTTTAAATAAAACTACTTTTTAACCGGATCACGGTCACGAACGGGGTCTGCAAAGACACCGAAACGTCGAGTTAAAATGTAAAATATAAATTATACGCGATTAATCCGGTTAAAAAGTAGTTTTATGTTTCCTTTAACCATTTGATAATTCAATTTTAAATTTATTTATTCACAAAGACTTAAATTGTTTTGGAAACGAATAATGAATGAACTCATTCATTATGAAACATTATGAAGACAACACTAAGGTGAATAAAATTATTACTATTATCTATAGGTATCTACCTACATTTTACGAACATCCATAAATAATTTATAAACTATACAGGGTTAATTTTAATTAACGCATCACCTCTTGAGGGCAGCCTCTTTACACCACTTTTCCCAACAGCATTTGTTCTACCTACGACTTTTTACAAATCTGCATAAATAACACAACAAATAAAAACAATTTTTTTTTGCCCTTTACAATATTTTACTTCTTACTTCGCAAGGTGCATACCTACGCTCAGAGTAAATAGAGTTACGCCTCTAAATAGAAGCTATAAATATTTTTAATAATAATAATAAAATTATTTTAATCTTAAAAACTTGTAGAACTAATGCCGTTGGGATTGATGTGGAAAGGCTGCCTGCAAGAGGTGATAGTTAAACTTAAAACTAATTAAAATTAATCTTGTATAATTGCTTAACCGATTTAAATAAATGTTGTCATAAATATAGTTTATAATCATGGGTTAAAGATAAATTGGCTCAAATAGAGGAAGTATTCTAGGGAATAACGAAGGTTTTTTTAAAGTACCTAATCAGTGAATAGGTATACCTACCGATTTGAAAAGCATTTATCCGCGAACACAGCGTATTACAGCTGGTATTCATTGAACACAGCGTATTACAGCTGGTAATCAATTGCTGAAAAATAATATAAATACAAAAGTAGCTTCTTCTTTTTATCAAATAAAAGGAATCATAACTAAGGCAGATGTGAATTAAATTTCGAAAAGGTCTTTTGCGGATTAAATGAAGTCCCCAGTCCCTAGTTCGTGTCATTGATGTCGAAATATGGATCTAGTGGGTATTCTAGTGTGGGTATATCGGTAGGTACCATTGCCACTTTGCCACACAAGAAAAAAAAATGTTCCGGGTTTGGGCGTTTATCTATAGGTAAATGTAGATATTTATATTCTAGGTTCCCCCTAGTTAGCTACATGGTATCTTATAACACAAGCTCAGTTTTGGAAAACTGAATCGGATGGTAATCAAACACTGAATCGTTGCACCATCGGGACATTCGCGACCTCTATTTTTAATTTGTTCATCTGGGTTAATAAAATCTGGTTTTGTGGTAGGTAATAAATAAAATATATTTAAGTTTAGGATATAATAGTCAGTCTTTAAGGAGGAACAAAAAATTAATATGTTTGGGAGCCAAAAAATTGTTGTAAACATTTTTCCCACCAAAAACATAAATGTAGAAAAGGAGAGCCAAGTTCAATATAAAAATTATGCTTGGCTTTGGGCTTCGCCTGTGAGATCTTAAAGTAGGTTAGATATGACTTGGCCAGTTACATCAGTCATTATATAAACTAATTCACCATTTTAATTCTGATAAAAACTGTCCAAGTCAAGTCTAAACTAATTTAAGATCTCACATTTTTAAATTATAGCAATTGTTATAGGTATTCAATAAAGCAAAGAAATAGAGTTTAATACTTATTCATAATGTTATTTTGTTTCTATAAATACATATTTCGAACAGCCAAGTATAATTTTTATATAAAACTTGACTCTCCTTTTTTACAATTATCACAGTAAGTACCTTAATTTTTTTGTCGAATCAATTAAGTTTAATATTTTTAATACATAAAGCTTTAATATATTTTAATCACATATAACTATGATTTTTCTACGTTTCGAAAGAAAAGTTAAATAAATCTTAAATTGAAAAAAACAATTCAAATTTACAACAGAAAAGAAACCTTTACCTCCTTCAATAATTACACTATAGAAAAAAATACACATTGCATGAATTACTTTTCTTTGAACCAGTCAAAAGTGACCACATCAATCAGAGCGGGTGCCAAGTGATCCCTTAAATAAATACAAACGAGCCCTTAATTGCAGTACTGTGTTGTATTTATATTGTTCTCAAAAGAAAAACGATTCCAAAGGCTTAACATAGCAGATGCCTTACGACGCGCCCCGCAGCGGAACCTTGTGGCACACCTAACCCGATAATTATTTTACAAGGTTTTTAAAGCAAATAAAATGTTTCAATCCGATCAAAAGATGTTCCAGCAAAATTATGAAGATAATTAAAGGTCTCATTATTCATTCGATATTTAGCAAATGCAGTTAATAGTGTAATTTACCACAAACTGTAGCATTTATGGTAATTTTCTTGTAGACTTGCATGTAGCTACAGTGATTTAAACATATGTATGGCATGTACACTAGTCTATAATTATCGAGATTCTGCTATTTGCTTATTGAATAAAGTCTTTTGTTATACTTTACAGCGTTTGATTGCTTTTGAGAATGTATTTCTTTGTTCGTTTTCTTGAACACTTAATACAATTTCTTATATAAGTCTAGTAATATTTTATTAGCAATTGAAAATTGTAGTCCAATGGTTAAACTTCGATCTAAGGGGTAATCATTTATTGATAATGAGCTACTGTATATACCATGCCTATAGTAACTATTAGAATTTATGCCGAGCATGGTTAACTAGGGCTGCATTTAGTAGTGAACAACAATTTTCTATATCTGTGTCTCCTTCTAAACTCTACACCTCTACATAACACACCGTAACAAAGAAAGAGAGAAATATAGTTTCACGCGTTGACTGCGAAGAAATTGTAAAAGGTTACAATTGCTTATCGAGCGAAGTGCATCTGTCCCTTTCATACGTTTGAAGCTTAAGCCAAGTTGAATGAGTGCAAGTAGGAGTAGTTCGGAACGAATTATTCGTTAAAAAGGATGCAAAGGCGATTTTATTTGTGTTGGAAATTGATATCTATAGCTACAGAGATAAAGTTCATTATGTTAAAGAAGCATTTTTGTTTGAAAATTTTAGAACGAGACGGAAAGTTGTAATCAAATGGAGCGTTGCTGTAATTTTGACGCGTTCGGAAATCGAATTAAGTAGGTTAGAGAGAGAGGCGCGCGAAGGCTCGATTCGGAGTCAGTCGTTTTTTATGATTGTTTGGGCAGCAGCAATTTTTTGGACGGCGAATGGTGGTAGGCGCGCGAGTGGGCGAGTCGTTATGGGAAGCGCGCTCTTCAGTGTTCTGGCTGAGCTTCAAGCGAGCGCGTGCTGGATCGGTTGTCTGTAGCTCCGTCGAGATTTTCTAGGGGTTTGTGTTTTTGTGGACTGTATTGGTGCCGTATGAGGACACGAGGGTTTGTTAGTTTGGTGGGTCGATCATGTTGATATCAGCCGGCGGTGGCCCGACGCACGAGTTCTCGCCCGCGTCCTGCTGTGCGCCGTGGAAGATGGAGCCGGCGCCTGCGCCACCCATCACACAGACCCTCAACTTATCGCCTAACGGTGAGTCTAATTAGATAGTTTCTTTATATAAATGAGAATACCTAAAGTCTAATCAATTTTAATGTAGAGTTGGAAGGAATATTCCATCAGAGGATTTTTAAGAAAAAAAAAACAAAAAGGACTTTTGCTAGAATTCTTCTTTGGAAAGCTTATATTTCATGATAAAACATAATGTAGATTCTTTATTTTTTTCCGGTGTTTGAATTATCATATATCTCGACTCGATATTTTTCTGCTCAACGAATTTTTTATTTTTAAAATATTTCCAACAGTCACAAAGGTAATTAGAATTTCAGGACAGATAGATAATATCTCCTTTAATATTGTCATGATTCTGCATCACCTACCTATAGGTTGATACTTACAACTACATAGACAATATAAACATTCATACATAGACATAATAAACAAACTGTTTAGATTGTGTTTGTAAAGATTTATGAATACACTTTATTTTATTTACTTTAAGTTCTAATAAGAGGACTTGAACAGTACAGAAATTGTTTGGATTTGACTCACAAAATGTATGCAAGCAATTGATGTGTTGCTGATAAAATCACTGGACCGCAAGATATTTAGTCTACCTATATAGATGAATAGTTTTAAAATTACAATTTATACGCCTGAGCTAACTAAAAACTTGAAAATCTATTTAAAATCTTTGAAAACCTCATTATGCCTACAATTTTTTCAATTTTTCTTTTTGACAAGGGCGAAAAGGTCTACTGAAAATGAAATATGAAAACAGAATATTATTTATTTATAAGGACTGAGAGCTTAATTGTTTAGTTAATTCAACGTTTGGTGCCTTTTAAACCTTTTCAAATACCAGCCGGCAATAAAGTCTCGTGATGAAAAAAAAAAAAAAACGGAAAGCTACATTTAATGGCCATTATGCATTGGTTGCCAACAGTTTATCAATCAAAATAATCTCCTCTTATTTTTATTTTTCTGTACGTTTCAAAAATATTTTAGACATTTATAAACAGAGTTGTAACTTATTGAACATAGTTTTGTCTTTTATTTCTGCCTATGCCAGAGTAGATAGTACTCGTTCTGGTATGGTGGCTTATTTTATTTTCTTGCCATGAAACCTTAAACCTACACCCCAAATTGTTTTCGTTGCTTCAGATAATAATAAGTTTTATTATAGATGCATGATTATATTTTACTTATTATTTAAATATAGCTATTGTTGTACAAGCTCATTTTTTTTAAGACTTGACTAGTATCTGACATAAGTTTACAGAATAAACTAAAATATCAGTATCTTCCCTAAAACATCATCATAGTCTTTTTTGTAGTAGTTTTTTAGTAAGCTTACTGCAGGCACATGAGTAGATAAACGGAATAAACGGATTCCGTTTATCTACTCATGTGCTGCAGGGCCATGAGTTTTTCCCCTGGGTGACTAGAAAGTTTATGTTTTAATTCACAACGCTGGCCAATGCCGGTTCCTGCTTCTCTTCCCGTCATACTGTAAAAGTCAGTTAAGGGACTGAGGATTAAAGGCATTTTTGTGGGCGATAGGCTGACCCCCTGTCACTACAATAGTCTCTCTCCATCTTTATAATACCGCCAGATGGTCTTGTAACCTCTGGTATTCTGCCTAGCCCATGGGGGATACAGGCGTGACGTTGTGTATGTATGTTGTATCAAATAAAATACCTACATTTTGTCCATTTAAAAAAAGTAAAATGTACAAATAGGTACCTATCTCTAAGTTGTAGGTACCTATTTTTACATATTTTTTAACAATTTTTAAATGGTATACCTATCTATTTTTATGTAAAGTCTAGGTTCAACCTTTGTACATTACAATAAAAAATATGATATTACATGAAGAAGCCTTATAAAGTAACATATCAATTACAAAAACTGTTGAGTGAATTTCAACATGAATGAAGCTTTCGATGGCGCAACGGCAACGTGAAATGTCCTTGGTTTGATTCCCAGGTGTCCATTTAAATTGCTAACATTTCAAAATTGACTTAGGTCTAAGAAGGAAAGATCTGTACAGAAAAGGATAGATACCAAGTCTATGATAAGAAAAAACACAGTCCTATCACCTATCAAAGCTAACATGGGATAAACATCTCGATGTTTCGGTTTAATTCCTGGAATCTATAAAACTAATTCCAAAAAAAGTTAAGGTTTTGTTTATTTGAGCTTATTTCAGAAACTATAAATCAAATTTGAAGAAGCCTTTTTGCGTATGATGATTCAGCTCTTAAGGAAGGCTATGAACTACATTTTGCTGTCACAGCTAGAAGTTTTTATTTAAAAGGAACAACATAGATACGCAGTTTAAACTTTGGGAACCTTTATTACAAAGTCTTCTGAAGCGTTGCCAGCTTTGAGCTTAGTACTACAGTTCTAGTCATTTTATTTCTAGACTTGTTTCATTCTCTTACGAATAGTTTAATAACATTTAAGCGAAGGGAAACGTCGAAGCCTGAGACAACCTACATTCTTATGTTTGTTTTACTACTAATATTGAATTACCAAATAAATTTGCTCTTCAGCTTAGTATTGGCATAGAAAGAAATGCCAATTTAAAATTTTTACATTGAGTTCTTTACTTACATTTGCTATCTTACCAAGTAGGTTCAGATTTTACTTATTTTCTTATTATTTTTCTCAAGTTCCCTATAGGTTATCCTTGTGAAAATCAAAAATTTGCAGCTTGTACATAAAAGTTGCGATGAGCCTACTGCAGGGCCATGAGATGCTCAGGCCATAAGCTACCAAGCTGGCCGAGTGCTTATTGGGGGAAAATTGAAATCAGCGAGCCAAAATGGCTTCTATGGCAGTATTATAGCACCCAAGAACGACTGTTACGAAGTCATTGAGAGAAATTATTAATCGGCAGTCACTCATCTTTCTACCGACCGCTTCGAAAGTTACTCAATCTGCTATTTCGTATGATGTACCTACACAGGAGCCTGTGATACGACGATTTCTCACTTGTGTATTCTAGTCATGGTAATCAAATTATCTATATATTGCAAAATAAATATTTCGCAAATTATTAAATTTCAAATAAGCAAAATAAGTAAAAATAATGATGATAAACGAATGTAGAGCATTAAAGAAACCGACTTCACGACAAAACTTTGGCTGAGTTGAGAATGTCATCAACGTAAACATTCTTCGAAATCATACATATTTCATTTAAGTTTAAAATTTTTAATGAAGTACTCAACCAATTTCGATGAGATTTAAATATATCCAAAATATCGTGTAACAAAGAGACAAAACAAAAACATGCAGACAAATTACTCCTCCTATTTTGGAAGTCGGTTGAAAAGCTCTCGTTCCAAAAAAGGCATCCAAACAAACTATCTACATAGGTATCAAATGAAAGCTCACACTTGAGAGATGTTTTTGACAAATCAGAAGTTTTAGTTCATTTAACTGACTATGCTCCATGAAGTTGACCTAAATAAATTAAATACTTCTTATTGTTTAGTCCGATATTTTTTCATAGCTTTAAAAATGATTATCTGCTATAATCCTGATTGTAAGTGGGGTGTAGTGGAAGTGTCGAAATTATGAAAAAACTTCAAATCAACAGCTTTATTCATCAACATCATCATGATTCAAAATCAATTTATTCAAATTAAATAAAACAGCTCTTTATTGTCGTCCTCAAAATAGTAACAAATATTTTCAACCAGTAAAAATTATCAATTACAAATGGTTGAAAAATTCAACCAATAATGTATTCGATATTAATTTCGGTATGATACATCGAGGCGTTTGTGAGAAAAAACCAAGTATAGCTTTTGCGTAACTTATTTAATTTATACACAGGTAACAAATATCGTGAACAGTCACAATAATAAGTGATTTTTAAAGTATTTTGACTTCTATAAAATATATAGGTATACGGAGTAACATACACCTATACATGCCTGGATCAAAAGCAACGTTCATTTTTTATTAGTAACTGAACCCGCGTTTGACTTAAATTTCATCGTAAGTAACAATGAGGTCAAAAATGAAAGCCTAAGTACATACATACATACATAACGTCACGCCTGTATCCCTTATGGGGTAGGCAGAACACCAGAGGTTACAAAACCATCTGATGTCACGTTTGACAAATTTGGAGGTATTATAAAGATGGAGAGAGACTATTGTAGTGACAGGGGGTGAGCCTATTGCCCACAAAAACGCCTTTATAACCTCTGTCCCTCAACTGACTTTTACAGTATGCCCGGGAAGAGAAGCAGCTGGCACATTCTATGTTTTTCTTTCGCTCCCAGTCCAGCATGGAAAGCCTAAGTATCGGAAGATATTCATTTAAAATTTTCAGAACACATAACTTTATTATGATTGTTGTTCGCTAGCTAGCGGGGCCAGCATGCGACCATCGTCAACGGGCCTTTTATCGATATATTCTTAAAATTTGGCACTTAGAGTATGTATTTTTTTTAAATATGGCATGTTTGGTTCTGTGGGCTTAATCATGGTATCAAATTGATGATGAAAGCACATCCAATTGAGTAATAACCATGCGCAAAAGAATTAGATCATTTTCTTTTCAAATACAAACTACGATTGTAAGTATTCCATATTTCATCAGCTCTAATGCCGCAGTAGATCAGTAAGCCAGCTTCTAATTACTCACTTGTTTTGGGTTTCTCATAAGATATGTAAGTTTTGTTGTGCAGTCTGCTAATATTACAAAATATTTACCCAAATAAACTACAAAGTTGGTTTCTGATTTTTTATTGGTGACTAAAATTGCGTTTGACCTCAGTCTCACCTGATGGTAAGTGAAGATGAGGTCAAAGATGACAGCACACGTGCTTAGGAATTAACTAGCTCTTCATAAAATATTGCCGGAACACATCACCGCAGAAGCTGTGATAAAAACGCTACACTTAAATATCAGTTTTCTATTGATTGCTTATAAATTTCGTAATAATGGTTTTCGCTACAGTAAAAATATCTTAACCTGGTATAATTTATTTTTATATACAGCTATTTTCTTATAAAAAACATACGACGCGCTTTCATGCATATTGCAGCTACCTCGTGGCTTTTTTGGGAATGGAGCAGATACATAGATAACACCACGTTGAGAATAAAAATAAAACCTTGCAGAAGAATAAAAACGCTTGTATATTTTTATTACAATACCAGAGCAAAAAATTATAAAAAACGTGTTTTATTAAAAAAAATCATTTCAATGGTATTAATAAAAAGAACATAAAAACACAGTAGACTACTGTTGAGTGGTAATATTGATAAAAAAAAGATGTCTCATAATAAAAATAACTTAAAAAAAAAGTAAGTAACCTAACTCTAAATATTAAACTACCAGGCTTTCAGTTCAATTAAGAGGTTGATCATTCGTCATGCTACCTCAACAGGCAGCTGCCTCATGATGTGGCGAAAACTGATCGCCGCGACATTCCCAGCATTGTATCATCGATCGTGCTAATTAATCAATAGATCGATGTGTAGATTGTCCAGTAGCATTTCCGGCGACTACTTGTTGAAATTTAAACAGTTATTTGCATTTCTTATCTTTTTATTATATATTGTAATTTGAAGTATAAAATTACAATAAATGTAAATGCTCCAGTTAGTTTGTGACAGAAATTTCTTCTGTAAGTTTGTATATTCAAGGACATGGTAAAAAGCACCCTTTTGTAATAGTAGGCGTGATTTTTTTTTGATTAATTGGTATTTTAAAATTTTCAACATCAATAGGTATTCAAAAAATATGTTTTTCTCTGACGATAGTGCAGCAGAAAAATATGACTGTATATGATATATATTTTTTGCTGAATATTGAAAAATTTGGCGTCCATTTTTTTAACTTATTCTAAGTATGTATTAACAGTATTAATTGACCTCAATATTCCCGTTGATGATAAAGGAAACGTAAGAAAAAGTAAATATTTTCTTAAAAATATTACAATTTGTAAGGAGCTAGATTTCATTATTAAAATCGGCTAACGACTTGTAGGTTAATTCTCTAAAATATTGTGCAACAAGAACAGTTCAAATATTATAAAATTTACCATTAAGAACAGGTACGTTAGTATGTTCAAATTTTGTCATCGGTCCCAAATACTTCCTAAGTTTTCACGATATAAAATAAAAGACTTCTTATCTCGGACAATAACGAGTCACCCGTGACTGCGGGGTCTGTTTAGGTGCCGAAACGTCGAGATAAAATGTGAAATATAACCACGTGTTAAAATCTGGATTTAAAATATCTTATTTTATTTTAAAAGGTTTCATACTAAATTAATTTAACTTATTCATTTTTTTTTTAAATGTATTAACAGCATAGAATGTGTCAGCTGCTTCTCTTCCCGGGTATACTGTAAAAGTCAGTTAAGGGACAGAGGTTCTATTAGAGGTTTTTTTGTGGGTGATAGGCTGACCCCCGGTCACTGCAATAGCCTCGAAATTTGTCAAGCGTGATATCAGATGGTTTTATAACCTTATAATAATAATAAATAATCTTTATTTGCCAGTACATGCGTAGTCAAGAGTTACAAAATAAATATATAATAGTGCGTTCACATACTGCTGTCATTTCAGCGTGCAAATTTAGAGGAAGCAAAAGAAAAGTACAACATCTTCATTTTTATAAATTTAAAATATTATTACTATGTCATTCAACCAAGAAAAATATAACACAATAAATCAAACACAAAATAAAAAGTCAAATCATTATTTAAATAAGTCAAAAAGTATTCTATAATGTCAATGTTAAAAATATTTATCTAATAATGTCAACCGTCTTATTATAAAAAAAAATATATGTATATTTTGATTGCAATTTCAAATTAATTCTCTTCTTTGTCATTTAAATATTCTTTGACGCTATAGTACATTCTTCGCATAAATTAAATAGGGCAGTTTTAAATTTGTTTCTAGGTAGTTCTTTAATTTTTGATGGCAATTTATTAAAACCTCTGGTGTTCTGCCTACCCCATAACATATACAGGCGTGAAGTTATGTATGTATGTATGTATTAACGAAGCATCGTGTAGTCCAGGGAGTTATCAGATATTGTCCATTTAAGATATCAGATATTTTAAATATAGTTTCAATATAATGGAGTGATACCACATCCAGTCCGATTTAAACGATTATGATTACATTGAAATGCGTTCATTCTTAAATTCTTTGAATCCTCGAAGGGACTGAATCTGCAGCCACTGACGTCTTAAGTAGACGAACAGTAGTAAAAAAATTATAACTCCATCTTTGACATTTTTTACCACTGTAATTTCCTAAACTAAAAAATAAAATAAAGTATCTGTTAAATTGTAACAAATAATATAATTTATAAAAGTCTTAATTAAATAAAATACTCTGTAAGGTAATATACAACCGGTATATTATTTCTATACTCGTACATCTGGTACCTACCCTACAACTCAGATCATACACAACATTTATTCAGTTGCAATAATAAATCTAATTAACATTTAAATGGTGCCCACGCATAATAATCAGATGACATTATATATTGAAACGATACTTAATTGCCGACAACATAGATATCAATATTTCCTTATACAATATTCAAATGAAAAGAACAGCTGTGTACATTTCTTTTGACGTAACATTCTTTTGCGGAATAATTCCACTATCTTCTTGTTCTATGAAATTCCAGGAGCATTATACTATGCGTTTTGTTTCAGGATGAATTTGTAATTTACTCTGAGTGATGTCAGAGAGTTTGAAATCAAAATAAAATTAATACAATAATGCGCTCATATGTGGATACGGATGTTTTTTGCACCGTTTAGGATGTATGATATGAAATTATTTACAAAAAAGGTCAGCATCGCACTAAAATTTGTAGGTATCTGTAAATGGTATGTAAGTATAATGTAAGGTTATGTTATAGTGCTATTTTATTCTACATACAAAATTAGCAAATTGGAAAACTTAAAACTTCATTGGAATGTTTTCAAATAGTCTACTGAAGATTCATTCGCTACAGGTTTTTAAAATGTTGATAAATAATATAACTTGTAGAAATAACATAATAAAAGAAATGATTAGGTATGAGTTTGCTGTGCTGTAATCTGTACCAATACCAAGTTTTATTTCGACCGTTCTTTCCAACAAAACTGATACAAAATATCAACACATCACGTGAGATTTCTAAGATACAGATAAAATATTTTTATTATCAGTTACAATTCCTATTACCCGCAGTTTTTTAGTATTTTTATTTAACACATGCTAATCAATAGAATCATATCCATTATCTCTACCTCATTTTAATTAGCCCACTGGAGGGCCGTTATAATATCTCTTGGATGACGAGAAGGTTTGGGCCGTAAAATTAATGGAATATAAAATATATGTTGTAAAAATGGTGTCAATTTTGTTAGTCTTGGTAGTAAATCATACCAATTATGTTAATTGGTATCTAGAGTTTAATTGTTGTGTGTACACTGAATAAATAAATAAATTACACAATCTAATACAAGATCTATCTGACCTCGAACTGAGCCATAATATAGCTTGCATTTTATTAATTTCTCGGCTGTCTTAAAGAAAATTTAGGCAGAAATTTGTTAGATTTTCAGACTTTTTGACTCTTGATTTAACATAAAAAAATATACTGCTAAATATAGTGTTATTTCTTGAGATTAAGAATTTTCCACTCTATCAAAAGCTATAACAACAAAAAAGTGCTGTTTTCCACCTCTACATCAATAAGTGTTTGCTTTTAAAACACTTACGTTAAGTATACCCTCATTGATTAACTTGATGAAACTCGTACAAAACATATAAAACAGCTTTTTTCTGGACATTTATTTGAACTACCATCTATCCTCCAGTAAACAACACAAGCAAGGTAAACGCATTAATTACAGTAAGTAAGACTGCTGCAAAAACCACGTCGTGCGGTAGGCAAGACCATTATCTACATTCGTTTATTGAAAGCGCACTTCCGTCGTAAACCTTCAGTACGAATTAATGAGAATGTTCTAGGTGGAACGAGAGCTTTTTTACTGACAAGTTAGATTTGTTGTCCGTGGACAATGCAACATATATTATTTAGCTTAACATTTGTTACTCAGCCTGTGTTCCTTTTTTTCATTGGAATATCTAGTGATGAGTCTGATTTAATTAGGTTTTTATGTCATTTTATAAACGAAATATGTAAAATGCACGTCAAAGAACTATCATGATATCATGTACTTATTTATGAGAAAGAAGCAGTCATTACTGATTAAGATTCAAAAGTTGTTATGATACCTAATTAAATAATAAACAGCCTTAAATATAATAAACTAACCTAATTCCCAAATATTGAAAATACTTTTATAATTTAATAATAAGCAACTGCAAATCAAAACCAGTTTTTTTATCTATTTCAGACTAAATCAAACAATTTTATAGACAATTTAACTCAAATTATATAACATACAAGCAACTTTATCATGTCAGCATCGCCGGTTTTCAATCCATTTCCATTATTCATGCGAATGTGAAGCAGAACTTATTTAGTGTCTTTAAACAACAAAATGTGAATATAAAATTCACTTTCAAACTTATAATGAAAATATGAAACGTAGTAATTTTACGGACGCGTGAATTCATTCGCATCATTAATAGGTGCGAGTTTCGTTTCAAAACAATGTATTCATTTAATAATTCGCACCCAGTCGATTCGCGTACCATAGGACATTCCCCTTTACAGGTGTATCTCTCTATCAATAGTGCCACTCAATTAAACTATGTTTGTTTATACAATTACTTTTGCAAAGTTATTTAAAATTCTTAATTTAACACCTTAAAGCTCACTTTATTACGTGGATATAAGATATCACTTAATTATCAGTGCATAATTCAAATTCTAGCTGTTTTTATAATCGTTATCGGTAAAAACATCGTTAACCAGCATTTCGAATTTTTATAATTGGTTACGTGCGTTTATCAAATGTGACAGACCCGGTATTTAATGTTTTCCGTAAGCTATCAAAAGTTCACGCATGTTTTCTAAAGATAAACATAATTTAATGTTATAATTATCATTAGTCCAAAAATCATTAAGAAATGAAATAGTTGTGCTATCTATTCAACGCTATAAAACGCCAAAAACTAGTGGTCAATAAATAAAGAGGGGCGATGAGATCGAGTACACCGCCAGTCAATACATTCTAATCAGTGATTTATTGGCACTAATCCGGGGCTCAGCACAAATAAGCTATCTTGTCGACTTAATGTTGTATCAGTTCAGGCGTGAAACTCCCGCGCACCACTAAGTGGTCCTTCCAGTTTCCACTCGAAATATTTTAATAAGGCCTCACTGCTCACGCGCCCAAATAAAAACACACACACGCACTCAACAACACGAACCGCTCTCCTCTAAAAATCGAAGTTTACGAATAATATAGTAGCAATAATAAAAATCTACATTTTTGCTCTAAACGGTGTTAATTTATTGACCGTGGGCAGATAATACCACTTTTTTCACCCATTATTAAAACGATTACACCAGAAATTATACCTCGATGTCCAGCCTAAGTGTTCGATGAAATGATCCGGTCATCCCAGTTTGTACTTAAATAGCTTTTATATAAAAGTCACTTTGGTTCGCTGTCGGTGTAAAAACTCAATAATACCTTGCTTGACGAAATCTCCTTGCGGACTTGCTAATAAAAACTTTAAATTATGGACAAGTTATGCCACTTGCATTAATTTCGATGCTTAACCTGATAAACAAATTATGGTATATTAAGTTGATAGCTTAATTTATAATTGAAAGTGTTACGATGTGTTCATAAGAAGGCATTGTTAAGTTCGGCATTTAGCATATCAGGCCAGTGTAAGCGACAAATTATTTGCTGAGACATATGCGACCGTGTACCTATATTAAAGCGAAACTTGAAATCTGCTCAGTTAAGTTATATTAATTTTGTTAATAAGCTGCTTATTTTGAGCCAGATTGTATGTCAATAAAGTTTTTATTGTTAATACGCATTTTAGTCCGAATGCATAAAATATTTTTTCGTAATCTTAATAAAATGCATTCGATTTACCATGTGGCTTTATTTGTAAAACGATTTTGTTGATTTCTAAAAGTACGATAGCGTGTCGCTTATCGTTTTTTTGAATATTTTTTGTGTTCAATATTTTTTATAATGTATATAAATTATATGTTAAATAATACTTGCGAAAGTAAAATTGAAAAAGGCTTGCAAATATAATCTAGTCTAGCAATCTGTCCCTTGGTTATAATGAAACCATGAACGTTTTGCCGACGGCGTTCTCATAGCAAAGTGCAGTTACCTGCAATCAATGATTACTAAGGCAGTTTATCAGTTTAAGTCAAGGGAATAAAAATTACATCTTTTATATCTCCATTTATAATTAAATTTTAATCCTTGAAATTTGAAAATAAAGTTATTATCTTTTGTGACTTTATGAGGTATTTTTTGTTATTTTAATTGTTAAGTGTTAGTATAATCCTAAATTCTAACTAATTCAATATTCATATGACCATATTATTACATAAATGAAAGCATTGACAGTAAGCATGACTTAGTTTTATACTATTGTTTCTTTTGTAGTGCCCGTATCACCATCTTCATCAGCGACTAGTGGCACCGGTGGGGGCTCCGGAACGCCTCTGTACCCCGGAGCTGCTTCTCATCCACTGTCATCGTTGCTGTCACAGCAAAGATTGCTGGAACTATCAAGATTCGGACTTCGACATTATGATATTGCCCATCACGTCCTTTCGCAGCAGGGCGCCGTCACGAAATTACTGGGTAAGTTTCAATGTCCTTATTACGACTCGACATTTTATATCTTTAGATAACGAAATGATTTTTGGATTTAATATATTTTTTTTTAAATTGAAATATATTCGCAACAAAATTTTTATATTGATTTTTTATTGTTGGCAATTAAAAAGATAATTTTTTGTCGCACTTCACTTACAATTCAAATTTGAAACGCTTTTTTGTTTGAAAGTTTCTTAAAGATTAATAAATGGCATGTAAGTGCAGTCCCCAAGCAATTAAACTTTATTACTTGTAGAACTTACTATCAATTCTGATATTGATTTATAAAACGATTCCACGTATGGTTACCTCGGGGCCCGTTATTGCCTACAAATTATTTGCGATAATTACTTCACTGTCCGCCTTACTTGATCAATAGTCGTCGTTCTTAGTAATCATGTGGCATCTATTCTTATAGCATTCATGTAGATTAAATAACATTGTTGAAATTTATAGTTGCAAACGCATACATTTGTTTAAATAAAATCATTGGCATTAATGTATACGTAAATGGAACAGAAACAAAACTTGTTTCTCCGCTCAAACAACCGATTATTAACTTAAAGCATATAAACGATATCAAACCATCCATTGACACTTGGCAATTTGTCGAAAGCGACGCGGACAGCCTCTATGTTTATTTCCCGGATAATAACACGGTTGTGGTAAAAATCTCAGCTGCTATTAATCACCGATAAGCCATCATTGTGCCTGCTTCGGAAAGGATGCTATTGACGAAAGCTTAGATCCTAATCGATTCATAAAACTTGCTGCGTGTTAATTATAAGCCACTGTATGTAGATACCCGCAAGCGGTGGCTCCCAATCAGATATTGATGTGAAAAATATCTTATCAACAACGATCCTTTACATCCATACCCACTCATTTCACTCTTTCCTTAATCACAGCTGCATTTAGCAAAATCTTGAAAACATACATAGTATTTTTTGCTAAGGTTTTAAATATCTCTCAAATTAAACACTCTTGAGCGATTATTGTACTACTAAGAAGAAAAGTTAATTTAACATCAAATATAGAATTAGTGCCCGTATTAAAGCTTGATGCAACTAGTAATTTGAGCGTAGGTTGACTTTAGTGAAACAATACAGGTGGGCTAATTAACAGGGCATAATAACAAGGTGGACGCCAATCGAAGCATGAGTTGTCTGTGACATCGCCACAGACACTTGAACGTATTCACTTAATTTGAGGAATTAGATTTTTGAATAGCGATTCATTAGGACACACATGCTCACTTTGTGTTTGCTCAAGACTCGTGAAAGAACGATTTTAAAAGCACTGAACCGGTGATTGTTAACCCTATATTATTTTACGCCTTTTGAATTCGGATTGTACGATGCTTTTGAATATTCACGCTATATTGTTTATTTTTCTTTTTCATTCGCGTCTTATTAGTAATGTAACCGACATTGTACAAACAAAATGTATTTTTATATTAAATTTTCATAGAATTAAAGTTATTTAGTGTAGTGTCAATCAATTTTAGCCTGTGGTGATTTTGAAACGCCATGTGTTGGTTCCCACGGAAGCATGGCTGCGGCCGCCCAGGGCCGTCATGTCCAACCACTTATGTATTTAACAGTATCTATACGCATAGCACAAAACTTATTATCTAAACTAAACAATTTCGTGATTGTATGGAAATAAGCTCACATAAAGTTCCTTTGAATGTTTGCGCAAATGTGTGGGATAATGTTTGTCCTAAATTTTTAAATTAATAGTGTCGAATAATCGTTGAAGTCATTTGATTTTTTCAAGATTTATATTAACCAAATTTGAAGTAAGGTTCTAGAACGTAATTTGCGTCATTTTTGTTTCTTCTTTTGTTTGTAGATAATGCTAAGGTATTACGTATAAGTAGGACAAAGCAACCGAAATCACTGACTGAGTAATTTCATATTAAACCCCGTCATTTTATTTTGTTGTGAACACAAAAAATTTGGTAGTTTGGTAATGATATCTACACAAGATGACTGTATGCGGATCGTCAAGCCTTGTAATGAAGCCATATTTAAGCTTTGTTCCTATAATCAAAATTGAATTACCTCGGTTGACATTCTTTGTAGACGGATTTTTATTTCTGCTCCAGTTCTCGGTGGCTAATTTAAATTTATAATGTCCCTTACTGTCGATATAGACTATTTTTAGAATGTCACCGTCTCATAGAGATATTAATAATGAATAAAGAAAATCCTATTTTTATTTAGTAATCTTTATATATTTATTACGCTACACAGAAAAGTAAACGCTACAACAGTTAAGTAAACGCATTTAGAATATTTATGCTTATTATGTCAACTCATTCAGTCAACCTGTAGAAATCAATTGTAATAAAGTAATAAGCAAACTTTTTGCAAATATGGCGTTAATTCTTAAATATTATTAGCATTATATCACCAAAGGTGCCATATTTTATCATACATTATACATGATACATACATATATTCACGCCCTTATCCCGTATGGGGTAGGCAGCAGAACAACAGAGTCTTTAAACCATCTGATATCACGTTTGACAAATCTGGAGGTATCATAATGACGGAGAGAGACTATTGCAGTGACAGGGGGACAGCCTATAGCCCACAAAAAAGTTCATAAAACCTCTATCCCTTAACTGACTTTTACAGTTTGCCCGGAAAGATTTTTGCCATGGAAGCAATTTTTAACATTTTTGCAAATAAAGTAAATGCAATAAAATAAACCGTTAATTATTTACGGCAGAATATTAATTATTAAATAGGATCTTTAAAAACTCAAGTCAAGTCAAAATGTTGAATAAAAATTAGCTGTTGCACTCGACTCCGTTTTGGTGCATTTTGGCCTTAAGTTGTCACTGTATTTGCTGTTAAGTCTATATTTGCCGTCTTTGCTGACAAAAGCTGAGGTAACTCCGCTCGTAATATAGTATGTCCCAGAATCTATAACGTCTCAATTACTATTCTAAGGCTGGTGCAAATCAAATTGAAAGCTGTTGAATAGTTCCAGTTATCCTCAAATATAGGTACATCCAGAAACACGTTCCATTTTTATGATATCGGGAAAAAAAAGACTAGTGACAAGTTTAATAAGTTAGAACTTTTAGGCACACATATTAACATCTTCATCACACATAATGGATATTTTTACAATTAAATGTAGTTCATTCTAACTTTAACGTAACGTTAACTGTATCCGCTTTAGGTATAATTAAGTATAGTTATTAATGTAAATTTACTTATTTGTGTAACACCACGAGTAATTGCCAAGATAATTGTCAGTAATAGTTTGAAATACTAAAGTTGCTGTTTGAAACTTGAAGCTTGCCATGTTGAAACTGCCGACTAATTACAAAGTAGCTTCAGCAATTTGATTCATAATTGAATAGGAAAAATACCTGTAGAAGGTAAACTGTTAAATAAGAAACGAACTACCGAAAGGTTTGACGAAAACGGAAATCAATTTCAGTAACTTTTATTTAGTTTGGATGGTTTTAAATACAGTTTTGAAATCAAATTAATTACGTAAATTTATTTTACTATTAGTTTATTTTATCACTGTATTGTTAAAATCTGTTAAAAGGTGATTTTTATATCCTACCTTTAACATCATTCCTTTTTCTGGATTTAAGACGTCTAGTCTAGGTTTTATTATGATGAATATGAAATTTTTGTAAAAAAAAAAACGATTTTATTATGAGTAGGTATGTACTTATTAGAATTACCATATACTTACAGAGCCCAGTCTTTGAAATATCCACATACAATTAATTTAAAGAAAACTTGTAGTGTAATTTTTGTGATAAAAAGTTAATCAATCACTGAAGGCTCCGCTGGCATCAACACGGTGTATATGAGTCAAATCACTTTACGTCCAAAGATTTTGATCTATTTGGTGCATGAGTCGTCGATTTCGGCCGGTTAGCGCCAGCCTATAAAGAAGCCAGTTTTAATACAAATTCAATTAACTACTTTGTGCCTCTACCTGTCGCTTTAGAAATTCTGTCGTTCTTTTAGACGCACCGTGTAATGACTTTAACCGGCTATAAATGACTTTGTGTGGAAATTTATTAACTGGGCCCAGTTGAAGAGCATCCTTTATGGGTCTTGGTTATGAAAGTAGCTATGGAACTTTACAAGTGGTGATTGATAGTTAGTTCAGTATTGTGATTGAATTGAAAATAATAAATGAATGATTTGTTTTGACACTTTGTAATGACCATTAAGTAGTTTTTTGGTTTCGTAAATTAGAATCCTAGTTCAATTACGTTATTGAAAAAGTTTTATTTTAGGTTATTTTGTTTTTTAAAAATTGATTCATGTTAGAAAAAATTAACGGAACATAGTTTTGAAATAAATACGAAAACAATGTTTATATTTCGATGCATACTTTTTTGCGAAACATCAAAACTTCGCGTGAAGACCTAAAAACCTATGTAAATGGCAAAACAAATCTTTCATAAGAAGCTATAGGAAATCTACTGATTGCGTAAGAAAAACACGAACTACAACTAAACGGTATTTAGTTAGTTATTTAATTATTGCCGTGCAAGGTCGAATAAAAATAACTAAATAGCGTAAAATGGCAGCAATAGCATGATCGCTCCGGGAGCATGCGCAAACGTTTCGCGTAAATAATATATATTTAACAACAATTCTACTACAACTACACGATCCGCCTCTGACTAGGCAATAGCAATAATTGGCTCCGGTCATGCGATTACCTTCCTACTCGATTTAATTATCGCAAAATGATCAGTGTGCCGGCCTCCTGCAATTTACCTATCAATCAAATACAAACTTATTTGTGGTTTGAAGAAACTTATAGATTAGACTTATAGATTTTCTACATGTAAGTGCAAGCCATCGAATGAAGAAACTTATAGATTTTCTACATGTAAACGCAGCAAAGTCAGTGCGCTAAATTTGCATCTAACGAATTCATGTTGAAAGTATTATCAAAAATATAATGTTCGAATCCACATTTCTGAAATGAATTCATAAGCTTACAGCTGGTTTTGGAATAGGTACTATGAATGCTGAAGACGAAGTTATTCGATCAAACAATTTTTATCGATTACTACAGTAGATAATGCTTTTTTACCTGATAAAATTTAAAGGCGATTTAATTTTCTTTTTTATTTGATTCATTGCCTTCCTATATTTTTAAATGTTGGAAGCTCTTAAGATTGTTGTTTTGGTTTTTGTTCAAACTGCATTGTTCCAGTTCGTATGGTTTTAATTGTGCAAGGCATTGACTGAGCTTTCGTATTATTAATTGCCTTTTTTCTTAGATTACTTAAAGATCCAGCTTGATTTGACTGTATTTTTGAGTTTTGCATTGATTTATTATAGTAATGTTGTTATGTGACATCTAATTGGCCAATATTAAGAAGAAAAATCTTGATCATCTTCCGGTATTAAAAAACTCGAACCAACAAATTAAACAAGCTATGTCCTTAATGCATGAATACAATAATAAATTTCCAATAGTCACATTTATAGTACCTAAAATCGTTTTTGGAAGTCCATGCCGTGTTGTTGGACGCGTTGAATAGCAATTTTTTTGCGAAAGCGCCATCTATGGTGTAAGCTTTAGTATTATCAAGACATAAAGACCCGTATGAATTTATCTTGAATGGTGTTGACAAAAATGTGAATAAATGATTCGTTGAATAATTCAGTGTGTTATCGGTATGGAAGCGAGGCTGTTGCCCGATGGGGTAAAAACTGTGCGCGGGCGCCGCGGAATGTCGCAGCGCGGTTGCGTTTTTACGTAATTGTCCCAGAGCACGCACATTCATTATCTAACCGATTCAAACCAAAATATTATTCTTACATCCCTAATTTAATATTTATTTTGTAAGTTTGAACCAATATGATTCGTTTAGGAATTAAAGCAATTCAAATGAATTTCTTATTGGATTTCATATGTGACTTATAAACATCCCGACATATTATGTTATATCCTAGGGATGTTTATTAGAAATAAGGAGGAATATAAAAAAATAACGATGAATTTTTTTTTTTGAAATCAAACATTTAACAAATGTTAAAGGTAAATTAAAACTGTGCATTAAGTGTTATATACTTTTTTAATCCTGTAAACAAGGCTCCAAAACAATATTCGAGGCTTCGGTAAATTGTATGAAAAACATGAAAATAAACATTTCATTATTCAATATTTTTACATTCTACATTTATGACACTATTTTAAAGCGTAGGTACTTATCTGAATGATTGAGTCAAATTAAAATTTGTCTGAAATGACACACTTTTTAAAACTACAACATAAATGAGCAAGAAATCATGTCATTCATTATTTTGCAATGACAGGTTTATAAAAGGGAGGCCTTTGCCCAATTTTGTGCCACTTTTATATATTTTTTGTATTCCTTATAGATGCTAGAATACCTTCGTGAAGGTATTATATGTTATAGGGTTTACGGGACACCCTGTATTATTATTATTAGTCTGTAAATACAACCCATATAATTATTTTTACCGGCTATAAGATAGCGTATTAAAGCGTCATTAATACTTTTACCTACTTTAAAAGAAGGAAATTGGAAGTATTTTTATAGCCAAGAACATATGCTTCTTTAATATGTCTTTGGACTCGAGCAGAGATTCAAACATTGACATATTAAAGGAGCATTATCTTGTTGGGTATAAGAATACTCGCGTTTAATTTTACTTCAGTTTTAACCAACAGTACCTATGCTTCAAATCAGTCTTAAGAGATTTCTTCTGCTATCTATCTTTCTAAAATTTTGCATAATAAAAAGTGTTTAAAGTGTACTTTTATCACTGTATGTACGTCTAAGAATAAACAAAAACATCCATAATCTACTTGTTACTTAAATTTTATAACTCTATATTTTTATAGTTTTGTGTGCTTTTTTATAAGATGACAAGTGTTAAAAATGGGCAATATGTACTTATCTGATTCTATCTTTGACCGAGCAACCAGATTTGGTTGCTGTAAGACACTTCTGCAGATGGAGAAACAGGACTACACAAAAAACTAAAAAGGCATTTTTTTTTAATTCAATGAAATGTTTTATTGCAACGGTATAAGAAATATTTGATCCGTGATATTATGAGGTAATTTGACTTTGACTTGTACTTTGCCTATACAAATCTGGCAAATCAAAAGGCTCAGCCAAGTTAAGTTAATAAAGATTAAAATTGCATTGATCATGTAAATTGTAGCATAGCACAAAGAAAAATATCCTTTGATTGTTTTAAATAAAGATATGTAAACGGATAAGAAAACGGAATATCAAACATTTCTCAGGAGATAGTCGTACGCACGTCTTTTTAATCTTAAAAATTGAGTGGAGTCGTTTTTGAGCAAATACCCTTTAATGATCCTAATAGTATTAAATTTCTCTGATCAAATGCTCAGTTCTTAATAATGCCCGCGTAAACGCTGTGTTCAAACAGAAAATACGATATAAAATAAATTATAAATTCGTGTCTCGCAATCGCGGTCTCATTTAGCCGATGTCAAAGCTTCTGTAATTAATACTAATTTGAGCCTTTCATTGTTACTCCGCATTACCGCTTCTGATTACTTTTTTGATCATACTTGTTGAAAAATGACTATAGTCTTTAAGTCGTTGACTTAAGATATGGATATAAACAATAGTTTGTTAAGAACTGATTGAAGACAATGCGAGCTGCGTTTGATCACGTTTGAGGCTCAATGAAATTGCACCGATCGGCAGCTGTGTTGCTATTATCGGTATTTTTATTTGAGCCTGTAGTTGATTGAGTTTTTCTCATATGTACAAGCTGCAAGTGACATGGCTGTGCTTTTTTACTAAAAACCACTGCTTACGTCATAATTTCCGGCGTTTAGCTATAGTTTCGTGAATGGAATACTGAATTTAATAATTAGTTTAATCATGGGTGAGAACTTCCTTTTGACATAGTGTACGATAATTATGTGTTTTCTTAGAATTAAACTGTAATTTTCTGGTTTTTAGGTACACTACGACCACCAGGACTGATTGGGGGCAGCAAGCCGAAAGTTGCGACTCCAGCAGTTGTTTCGAAGATAGAACAATATAAACGTGAAAATCCTACCATTTTTGCATGGGAAATCCGAGAAAGGCTCATTTCTGAAGGTGCGTATCATATGTTTTTAAACGATTTAGAAACTATTCAGGTTACCTAGTTTAAACACTTTATGTATCAATCTCTACATATAAGATTGAATAAATGAGACATTTTAAAAATAAACCTGGCTGGTTTAAGTGTGTTCTACTAAATTAAACGAAATAGAAAGATCATCATAACGATACAATAATCATGTCATCAACATTAGACGGCCAACAAAACAAAGCCACAGGCGTCGTCTAGCTAGAAATATGATTCCCATATAGAAATGCCAGGAGGCAGTCATGACTGCTCAAGTGATGTACATTAACTCCATACAGGAAGGTGCGAATGGAAAACAAGTAGTTTCCTTTTCGTTTTGTTTATGTGCCCTTGTTTTGAACTGCAAAAGACATTGCTCTATGAAAAAATATTAGAAACATCTTTATCTAAGTAACTAAAATACTCTAGAAACTAACAAATGTAAGTGTTATCATTTACACAATCAAAAAAATTATTACTTGTATACCTTCTCAATTTAAAACCTTTGTTTGAAATCACATTATTTATACATTTAAAAACTACAAACTGAAGATAAAAACATGTAGGCAATTAACACAATGCAAAGCCTTATTAAAGTAACACAGCCATGATCTTTTGCTGTACCACACAAATTAGTACGTACACGTATTTATATTATGTAGCTAGGAATTGTTCTATTGTAATAATGAAGACACAGCAACTCTAACTGCATGCGAATATTACTGTTTGAGCGTATAATAACAACTTTATGGTTCAAAATAAATGCGCAATAGACACAAGTCTGGAGTTAATATTACAAAAATAGGTCTCGGTATTCTTTGTGGTACATATGGACACGCAATGTCATTTGAAGTGGTCCAAATTTGAAATGGAAGTTTTAACATGAAGTCATAAAATTATACTTATATGACTAACTTCCTTTGATACCGGACTAGTAAATCGTTAGGTACCTATATTAATTTCTTATTTCGGTATACATTTTTTGATTGCTCCAAGAGTTGTCATTATATATTTTGAGTTTCATAGGTAATGCGGTATTGATGTTAGGTGGGCAATTATTGCCCAGCCAATAAAAAGTGAATTGCATCAGAAGACCGCACAAATTCAAAAAGTCAAATTCTAAATGAATTAAATTGATATTCTTCGAAGAAACAATTATATTGAAGGATCATCAAAAAGCTACGGAAAATCTTAGTTTACTTGAATTTCGATTTAATGCGATAACTGTGCTGAGTTTAGGGCCGATCTTTGGAAAGAGGGAAGAAACAGGATCACTTAAATTTAATCAAACATAAGATATGTTAGCAAAAGTGCTAGTTAGTAGGCACAAGACTTTGACAATCTATCTAGATTAGTAAGAAAATAAACTTCGAATGGAAGTCAGTGGTTACGTACTTGGTCATTAAATGTAGGTAAGTATTGTTATTTTATTGGTGGGCGCCTCGCGTAATACCGGTATACATATCGAATTACATAGGCAGCCATACTATTGCCTCTGCATCGAAATACTCCGCCATTCTGATCTTTATTATTTTAACAATAGGGGTGCCGGGATACTTTCTTGTAATCAGCCTGATCATGTTAATATGGTTGACCCTTATCTCAAAGAAAGTGACAATAAGCCGAAGTTAGCCAAGTAAGAAGTTTATGTAGTTTGTTTTATTTTTAGTCAAGTCTTTAACTGGTAAGTTTACGATTTTCATAACTCGACGTGTAATAAGTAAAGATCTTCAGTGTAGTTTTATATTTGCTTAAAATATTATACTTAATGAAGAAAAACCTAAATGATCTTCATTATACTGTTTTAAAACTCGAAAGCAAATATACAGGGTTAATTTTGATTAGCGCTAGGTGATCTCTTGCAGGCAGCCTCTCCACATCAATCTCAACTACATTTGGTCTACAATTTTTGAAATTTCAATTTTCCCGTACAAAGAATATTTATAGCCTCTATTTAGGGGAGTAACTATTTAGTCTGAGTGTAGGCATGCCACGCACCTTGCGCAGTGATATAACGCTTCATAATAATAATAGCTACTTCTTACAAAATGTAGAGTATAAGGAGCAAACATTTTTTGTTTTTATTTTTTGAGTTATTTATCAAGATTCCTAAAAAGTCGTAGAACAAATGTTGTTGGGATTGATGTGGAGAGGAGAGGTTGCTCGCAAAAGTTGATGCGTTAATTAAAATTAACTCTGTAGAATGAGGACAAAAAAACTGCCCGCAATGCGGTGTTTTCTTTATTACAAGTAATTTAAAAAACATAAAAAGATATAGTTCAAATCTAGTTCAAATATCGGATCTGTTTAGACGTAAATTGTATACCAAAAATTTTCCGAAGCCATTTGAAGCCAAGCTGCATGACCTCACTAAACACTGCTTGCTCAGTATCAGTCTATCCAATTAACCTATTATGTTATTTGAGTAATGAACTTTGGTCAAGCGTTTATGTAAGACCAATTTTGGGTATACCCAAAAGCCCGACAAGTGCACCCCCAAATATGCTCTAATAGGTTCATAGATGTGGGATTAACAGCGGATGTTACGTAATAAGAGATGGTGCTATATACTGATCAGGATACTATGTGTTTGAAGTATCTATTTTTAATTTTGATAGTTATGTGTATGTATCTAAAGGCTAGTTTTGTACTGATGCTATGAAACTATTTATGTTATGGGAAAAACTTTGGACGACAAAAAAATTAAACTAGGTATGTTGTTGTTCATATCGCTTCGAATTATCAAAATCAATGGTTGAGGTTTTTCGATATCTTTCGTAAAGATTGTAAAAAATAACAATCAGATTTAAATGCTGTCAGTGGATGTAGTAGCTCTGTATCAATTGGATAGCTCTGTTTAGCTGTGTCTCTTATCATATATAGAGTCCTAATCCGGTCCACAACGATAAAGTTAGGTAGAAGTCGGTGCAAACGAAACTGGTTTCACACCCAAGCGAGTACTATTGCTTTGCATTACTGCTCTGCAAAAACCGCGAGTGCATTCTGTCTATAATTGTATTTCATTCAACTTTATATCTTAAGACAATGTGATACGATACAATGTTTCTTGTATTTACGAGGTGGTGTTAAGACAATTTTAAATTGCGGTTGTAAAGTTTAACGTCACGCATGGACACGAGGTGTCGCTGGTGCAATTATCGCAATTGGCTAGTTGGCCTCAGAACCAAAACGCCCATCGTGCTGGTTCATTTTATTTAATGCCTGATATCGATTCTTTATAGATATTTCTTTCTTGCAATGTGTAACCTGCTACTATTTATTCAACTTTTGTAATGGATACATCTCCTATGACGTTAATTAAGAATATGTTAAAGTACGTGTGTCTGAGTTGTCCTATCAAGATATTATTGTTTTATTTTACAATTCAGAAATGACATTTCTTATTTTGTTTTTTATAACGATATTTAATATTAAAAATGCTTTGCATAATTAGGTAAAACGAGTAATTAAAGTTGGAAACGTGAACGAGTAGTTGTGCATGGGTGTTATTACGTGCCCACATTATAACTGCAGGAACGAACAATTGTTCAGTGGATGCACTTATTTTTATGTTTTTCCATTTTTATCTGACATTATCGTCATTTGTTGAAATGTGTTTAAAATAATTATTTGAGTCAATGTGCGCCCATGCCCGCGTTGCAAGTAAAATTCGCACGCGATCTGTGCGCGTGCTAAATATTATTATTAACATGAACACTGTTCTTTATTTAAAATATTTCGTTTTCTTTTGTAGTGAACAGTTAGAATGCCAGTTAGTGCTGAGGTTTTTGACACAGGATTTTTTGTTGGCTTCGTTCTTATGATTGATTTCATTAGATGGGAGATGATTTCGGTGAATCAAAGCGTGTTGACCGGCGGGACCACCTGCTGATGAGGGAGCTTCAAATTCTATTATGTTTGACTTAGGAACAACGTAGAGCTGTTTTGTATACCGAAATGTTTAGAAGTAATCTATAATACATTTATATAAGTGCAGTTGATAATAAAGTTCATGAACATGTGCACCGGAAATAAAAAGTCTTAAATAAAAGCGTAACAAAAACTTGAATAATAACGTTTTTGAAGTTTTTCTTAAGAGTCAACAAAAGTGCAAAAGTAAGATGCAAAACTTATTCCACTTTTTGAACGAATAAGTGCAAAAAAGTAATTGCAGTTTACTAAGAGTTTAAAAAATAAAAGCGTAAAATTCCGATTGTGTATGTTCATATCTATCAAGTTTATAACTCTATTTGGTCTTTAAGTACTGATGGACGATAGGTAGTTAATATAATTTAAATTTTATTGATAACAAAATATATCTCGCTGGAGCTTTCCAATGAGGAGCACACGCGATCTTTGAGTTATTCGAAAACAATAGAAAAAAAAATCTGTAGTACCTATCTGTCTAATAATATATTTTTTTAATTTTAGCTGAATTCTAACAGAATTTATGAAAATGTAATTATATTAATTTATGAGCAAGGACTGGAGGGTAAAATAAAGCGCTAAACACATAATAAAATAAAATAAAATCCCCAGATAATCACACCAACTACATGAGCCCAAAGTAAGCATCGTTTGTGTTATGGGATACACGTAAGTAATAAATTACCTCCGGTTTTAAAAATATCTAATTGGATTTAAATTGCAATCAATTAAAACACATTAAACTGCAATAACTATAGGCTAATGTTTACAAAATTTATGAAAAGAGTTTAAAATATTCAGTAATTACAATGTATATTCCTTGATTTTCGCAACATCCAAAAATCTTATTGACAGACATAAATTATAAATAATGCCGACAGCCAGTTATGATTTGCTTTGAACTTAAACAAACAGTCCTAAAAAAATTTTTTTTATTACTTTATGAAATAAAAATACATTGTTAAACTCATAATGTATTTTGTTAATTAATATGTGTTAACTATACTTTTCCAAATATAATCGGAACACAGCGATTCCTTCTTTTACGACCTCCTACGGGTAGATTTTATATTCTTAGCTGAAACTGCATGGAATATTTTGTATAAAGCATACTTGCTACAGAACACAGGTACTAATAGTATGTCTAGTAATCAAAATTTAGTAAATCTTATTACAAAATCTATAGGTAAAAAATCTGACAGTGTGACTGTGTATTCGTATGATTGTTATTCACTTTGCAGTGGCTCAGACAGTTGCTCGTAGTAAAATTCGCAGGAGAAATAGTAATTAATACCTACCCTGGATAACTCGTAGACAAATTTTGATAGAAGTACTAATCAGGAGTGTAGCTGCATGCACAGCTATATAGGTAAATCTTTAAATAACAAACTTTAGAAAATAATCAGTTTTAGTTATCTCTCCTTAAAACCTATTTCAGACATGAAATTACAAATGGTATCCCTAATATTTCTTCTTACAAACATTTTAACCAAAAGGATTGTTTACTCCAATCTATAATCGATTAAAAAATCGATGACAGCGGCGCGGCGTCTTAAAGGTAGCTCGCCCTCGACAATTTTACGAAGAGCAGCTATCAAAACAGAGTGGCTCATCGAAACCGTCCAAATTTTAATAAGGTGCCCACTGCCGGCTTTGTCCGCCATGACTGGGCATTTTACACAATAGCTTACGCAACTTATCTGGTAAATCGATATCGGTCTACGAGGCGTTGCAGCCGACTGTTGCTACTGACCAAGGTTTGATTAATTACATTCTTTCCTAAAGTTTAATATGGATTGGGTTTTGTCGGAATTATTGCTTGGCGCCGATTAATTAGCGCACCCGTGACGGGTAGTTGTGATGTGGTAAATATTTTGATCGATGTTTTAAGCGGTTTTGGTTAAAAGGGTGGCAGTTTTTGAGGAATTGAGGTTCTATTTTGCAAAATATTAATCATAGTCGTACTTTAATTAATTTTATTTTAAATTCATATTTTTTTTACAATGCGTGATGTTAGATATTTAAAAAGTTACGCAAATATTGAAAATGTTCAGTCCAAATACCTTTCATTTCGTATATTTGTAGAGTAAATGACAAACTTACATATTCCTAAAAAAACAAATTATTTCCTATTAGGTATATTTAAATCGTAGATAGCTATTTCAATAAAGTATTTTTGACACTATTTACTATGGTCGGAACATAACTTATGTTAATAGTATTGTTTTAAATTGTCACGATTCATAATATCGAGAGACCAAGAGGTCTACAAACACACCGCGACGTCGGGTCAAAATGTAAAATAATAAGCGATAAATCAGGTTAAGAAGTGTTTTATTTTAATAACAGTTTAAATAAATAATGTTTAAGTACAATATAATTTTTTCGTATTTTTAAACCAAATCATTGCAACATTTTTAAGTACCAATACATTTTTTCAAAGGTATTAACGTAAACAGAATTAATGCTTCACTTATACGCCGAGGAAATAAAAAGAAACATCAAAAAAGTCGTCGTTTATGTCCAAATGTCTTTTATACTTTAATGAGAATCGTTTTAGATGTAGTCACTAACAAGGTCCCATCTCGATCGTCTACATTGTGCATCCAAAATAAATCAAATCGATCAGTACAATGCTTTCAATAAATCGATACATTTATTGATTTGTTACAGCTCTAAATTGGATCCCAGCGGTGATCTGATCACAACTTTGGAATGAGACAAGTTTTGGGTTAAATCTCACGATGATTATACGATTGTTAAAGGAAAGTGTGTTTTGCAATCTAATTTTGTTAGAATTGGTTTGATATTTTTGTGGTAAAAATAAAACCCACATAATATTCTATTTAACTGTTTTGCTTTTCGTATTCAATATTTTTTACTATCCCTTTTTAAATTTAAATTTGTTAAGAACCAGAGTATAAAATTTGTTAAAAGTTGATATTTTTTATTACCTAACTATGTCATAATTTTAGTATTAATTTAGCTGATTATTGAGCACAATATATCTGGACACCAATAAAAAGTCTTCATTCACGAACTTTCCTGCACAGTGTTCTTAATGTAGTGTTATAAAACCTAGATATCAAAATCTAAATAGTTACGTAGATAAATACTCAAAAATTCGACTTTGAAACTAAAAATAGCTCCACTATCCAAAGCCGGATCTAGAATTCGTATCAACTATTACTTTTTGCATGTCCATTGAAAGCTAATTGAAATAGGATGTGAGTGTTCGCGTTTAGTGCTGCAGCGCTCCGCTGGATGGCACCCCGCGGGTTCGGACACCTTTTTACTCAAGCACGCTGCGGGTGTCGCCTGATTGCCTCCGATCTCATCCATTTACAACTCCCCATAAAGCCAACAATAATTCATTTAGAAGACGTGACGCTACTCTCTCGTTAACTGGTTCAACTTGTTCACGCATACTTGATTCTGTAAGTGCATCTGTCAATTCGTTCACTTCCCAGTTCTAAAAAGGTTTAATTTTCAGAAAAGACCTCTTTGTTAATAGTTTTGCAATTTCAGAAGAAAGTTGTTAGTGACAGATTCGGAATTAAGAAATCGCAAATCCAACATGATTCAACAAATATTTAGTAAACTAGTTCTTGATCCGTGAGAGTAAAATAAGAGATATTTTAATTTTCTATCTAAGAAATACAACTTATTAAGATTATGGTAATAAAAATGATTCCAATTTCATGGGCAATGACCATAATTTGAGATCCCACTAAAAGTGTCACTGTTTCCGTCCGATGCTCAAATGCTAATTAGAACCAATCGTTCTGAACCGTTTCGAATCCGTGATAGGACTCCAACCAGAACCGGTATAACTAAAACACACAAACAAATTCATTCCGAACCATTAGGCACGAGATCTGAGTGTTAATGTCTCAATTTAGAAATGAACGTAAATCTTCAAAGGCGTGACAATTACTGTTACTTCCCGGCAATACAAACAAAAAGGTTTTCCGTCGATTATCGATAAATTAACTCGATTAGAGCCCATGGGACGGCGCCGGAGCGTCTTATCAGGGGACACGCCACGCTTTTAGACAGACACCCATTTTACAACTCTCAGAAGAACATAAAGATTTCTTAAACCAATTTGCTTTTTAATAAGAGGTAATGGAACATTTTGAAGTTTAATTAGAGGCGTGATTCTGAGATTAAGCACAAATAACAGAAATATTTATATTATTGAGCTGCGTTCTTAAATATGCTACATATAAATTCTCAAAATCTTTTCCAATTCAAAACTGCTTCTGCTAAGATTAGAATAAATCTCGTAACTTTCTCGTAATACAGTTGCAGTATGGCTAAGTAGTTCGTCAATATACAAAATAAATAAATATATGATACCTATCCTTAAATTTTCAACCGACTTCCAAAAAAGAAGGAAGGTTCGCAATTCGTCTGTATGTTTTTTTTTTGTGTGTCTTTGTTACACGATATTTCAGACAATTTTGAATCGATTTTGAAAATTCTTATTTCATGTGATACTTCATAGTTGGTCCCATATAAATTTCAATGAAATCGGTTGAGTACTTCATTGAAAATTTCAAATTTTTGAAACATTATGTATGATTTCGGAGAGTGTTTATGTGGATAACACTCTAAGTTGCCCAAAGTTTTGACGTGAAGTCGGTTTTTTAATGCTCTGCATTTATTGATTATTGATTCTCATCACAGTAAAATCCTCACGAACGATGACGATGATGTAAAAATAAAGATAAGGCATTGTAGACGTAGGCTCTTGTAGATGTAGAGGTATGTTAGTAGTAAGATTAGGCTCTTAGCCTCTATGGTAGCTCTTGATGACATAAGTTGTTTTTATATAAGTAGTAAGGGTATACGTTTGTTTTCTTGTGCACCTTATGGTAAGTGATCGTGGAAGGACGTTTGAAAGTACCAGGAAAGTATACTGTTAGGAAAAATACACGCAGGCATTTTATTCCAAACCTTGGCTACCCGTGTCAAAGCGCTTAATTAAACTTTTTGGAATATCCATCATATACAGATGGAAGCTCGTTCTGCGCCTATATGCCCGATGGTAAAAAGGTATTAGTTCAATTTGATCAAAAAGTGCAGAGCAAGTATATGCAGAGACCCATCTCACTAATATTATAAATGTGAATGTTTCGATGTATGGATGTTTGTTCCTCAATCACGGCAAAATGGCTCAACGGATTTTCATGAAATTTGGCATAGTAATAGAGCACAATCTGGAATAGTGCAAAGGCTACTTTTTGTCCTGAGATTCTCCCGGGAATTCTGCGCGCACCAGCTAGTTGACCATAATAAGAAAGCTTTTTCCCATGCTGGACTGGGAGCAAAAGAAATACATAGATTGTGCCAGCTGCTTCTCTTCCTGAGTATACTGTAAAAGTAAGTTAAGGGACTGAGGTTTTATTGGAGATTTTTTTTGTGGGCTGAGGCCTGAGAAGCCCTGTCACTGCAATAATCTTTCTCCACCTTTATAGTGCCTTCAAATTTGTCAAACGTGACATCAGATGGTTTTATAACCTCTGGTTTTCTGCCTACCCCATAACGGATACAGGCGTGAAGTTATGCATGTATTTAAGAAAGCTTCAAGCATCATATCATTAAAATAGTGATGTTCCTAATACTGTAACTATAGTTGATCACCGCCTATCCGAATTAACTTTTCGGCCTAAACTCATAAAAAGCGCAGCTAAACAAAAACTTAACTAGCAAACGTTATTGTAACTGATCATGATTAAACGAGTTTAAATAAATTGCATCGCCGTGACTAAGCATGTAAGGTTACAGGCTCGATCCCAAATCATTAAAAGAACAATTATAGATATCGCATACCCACCTGTATCTAACTTGTTTTGGATAATGATCTGTATAAATAAATACTCAGTAGAATGAACCCATTATTCGATATTTATTTTATTAGGTGTAGATATCGATTAACTTTATTAAGCTTCAAAATTAAGGATTAAGTATTTTCTGTGGTCAGAAACTTTTATTATACACGTGGAATGGTGAAAAGATGCCTATGCAAAACAGTACTCATCTATATGCATATAAATCTATTATTCATGAAATATTGAAGACTAGTGGTCGTTGATGATTTCATTCACTAATGATTGGGTATAAATTATACCTACTTTTTGTCAAAATCTGATTAGTATTTAAAATACATTGACTCCCATAGGTATCTATAGAATGGCATCATACATGGTGGTTTAAAAAAATTTTGTGACAGCTCAGACAGACCAGTTCAGTTCACTGCTGGACGTAGGCCTCCCGCAAAGATTCCAACAATGACGTTCCGCTATTTTTAAGGACAGTTAGGCCTAAATCTTCTTTAATAACTGAAAAGAAATAAGCATTATAATATGAGAAATAAAAAATTGTTCTTTTTATCAAAGTAGCACCAGTCCACGTAAGTTTAACTATCGCTCGTTTAGTGTAGAATAACTAATTTGAATTCCCTTTTCTTGACCCATAAGTGTCAGTCTAGCTAAAATCACTTTATATAAAGTACCTATGCCGCCAAATATCGTCGTTCAGTAATATCCTTTGACACACCAATTCTATTCTGAACCTTTATGCTCTATATTGGTCCTCATCATCCCGTACTATCAGGTGAAATTGAGGATCAACAACTAACGTATTCAACTTAAGAAATATATAAAATACCGTCACATAAAATGTACAGTTTCAAATATCGACACTTAAAGCACAAATTGAATTTAAAGCTTCTTTCTTGAAGTAAAAATACACTGTTATTGTAGACAGTATAAAAAACACACAATAAAAATAAAAATTAAGAGCAAAGCATAAGAACTAAAAATCAATTTGACGCTTTTCAGAAAATCACTCAAGTATATAACCATTTACTCACTTCTTTAAAAAAAGACCTTAAAAAAATGCTACCAGACTATAACAGAGGTACGTTTAGAGATTTGAGTCTTGTACAACATTAAGAGATTCTCAACGGTTGCTCTTCTTTTTACAAAACGCTGCTTCCAATAATTAAAGAGAGCTCGGTAAGTGATGACTGGTCCCCACTTCATGTTCTCAGAGGCATCAAACTTTTGACATCCGACAGAAAGAGTTTCTTTTCCCAACGCTGATTAAGAACCAAACAAATTGTGTGAAGAGCTCTGAAGGCTTTTTGTTATTTCGACAACATAACAATATGAAGAGGCAAGCAACTGATCATTAACATTATACTATAAAGTCATTGTGTTTTGAGTAAATTATATCAGTCGGTTTTGTGTTTGATATTTGACGGCTACATGGACGTCAGTTACGCTTCTAGATGAGGCGTTGATAATCAGGGTGATTATTTTAAATGCGATATTGATTTGAAATGAAACTTATTGAGGATGGAAAATAATCAATTCTATACATTTAATAAAACCTTCATATTTCAAAGGCGTACTATTGTTTAAGGGTGAAACCGCATACGTTTTTATATTTCATAACATGCGTCTGGACTATACTTATGCAAGAAAATACCGATGAATCAAACATTTTTTATTATATGACAGTAGATATTTTTCATTTAAGGTAAAATTTTCAACAAAAACGTATTAGTGAACATTAAATCTAAAGTACAAGCTTAACTCCCGCGACCTTTTTGCGTAAAAGAAATAAGTTATATTCCATTCTTGTAAAAATACTAATAGACCTTCTTTCCTGAAGTCTTACTCTGGTTATGTCAGGTTACCATATCGTCCTTATAACTGCATAAACACCAGTCTTTAGTTATTGTGCGCTAACTACTTATTTGAAGTAAATGTAAGAAAATTGCTGCATAATACGTGTAAATAATCTATAAAATAAGCCGTGCTTCACCTTGTTATCAGCCCTATTACTAACAAGTCTAATGTCTTACTGAGTCTCATAAAGAATTCTCTGTTTCGATACAAATGATGGTTACGATGTCTTTTACAAAACGATAAGTTGAAATGAAATTGCTGCTTTTTATTTGATTTGCGATGATTTATTTATTGATATCGGTATTTTATGAAATTATAGCGAAAAATATTCACACAATAGTTTTTTTATAAAGTTAACTATGCAATTTTTATTTGAAACTTTGCCGTCGTTTGAATTATTATTAATTATTTATAATAAGTATTTATTATATGATAGCTATTTGAACTTAATAAGGCTGTCATCGAGTATTTTTTATATTACTTTTATGAAAAATATATCTTTCTAGTCAATCTTTGCACATAGTATTTTATTCTTTTACATTTTTTTAATTAATGATTTGATTTCATAAAATGCTTAATGTAATATTTTTAAAATATATAAATATTATAAAATATGATACGCTACTGAAATTTCTGTAAATCATGTAGGCTCTAAAAATATGATGCCGGCATTAACATTATTTAAGTTTGCACCGAGTTTTCAAAACAATTGAACTTATGTTATAAAATAGTTTCCATAGTCATTATTTATTAGTAACTGGTAAACAAAAATGGCCCATGAATTTCCAATGATTTAGCTGTCAAAATGACATTCATTAATGTTGCAAGACAACATTGCTGGCTGTCAATGTTGTCCACTTTGTGGCTATAAGTTACTGCATTTTTTTCCCTTTAATCTTATTCAAAGTAACTCGTAATTTAAATTTCCAATCTGATCAAAATGAATCACAGAAGTTTGAAAAAGAATGTTGTATACCATCATACCAAGTGCAAGGAAATATAATCTCATTTAACCTATTAATTTTTTATTTATAATTATAATTTTTATAATTTGTTATAATTAACTGAAAACACCAATATTAGTTTCAATGAATTGTCACGTACCTACTTATTTTTGCCAGTAATAAAGTCTGATTATGGTCATTGTATATCGATGATTATATTTCTTCCACTATTAAACAGACAAACCTGGTTAAAATCATACAAGTTTTCTCACACGTGAAAAAGATATCAACGTGTTTCATATACTAGAATTTTAAAACTGTCCATTGTTGAGAATTTTCTGGCTAGTCTGTTATATTAACAAAACATAATGTTCATGCCTAGTTAAACTTATAATAGTGTAACGCCTCTACATAACTGCGTACTTTTATTTCTTCAAAATATTTCCAGACTTTACCAGACCTGGTTCTAGATACTTTTTGTACAGAAAATTAAAATAAGTGTATCGGTATCAAAATGAAACCACTTACATAAAAGTAAAACTTTTATAATAACAGAAAATTCCTTTTATAACCTTTCGTAGAATCCAGAACTAGGTACTCATCATTTCCATTACGTGAGTCTGAGGTCAAAAGCAGGTTATCTCAAATCACCAATTAAAAATACGACTTTAGATATACACTCGCGACTTATAAGCATATATTATATCCAGCGTAATACCATCCTACACAAAATTGTCATATTACAAAATAAAGCTTTATTTTTACCGGTAGTAGTCTCTTTTGTTCAGAGGTGTATGTGTGGTTACTACCGTTTCTCAAATAAAGGGAAGAATCAGGTAGTGAAATAACAAAAACAATAGGCGTTTTCAGCCGAAACCTTGGGTCCTTGACGCATCTTTAATGCTTCCATCTGTAATGTACAAAGGCCATGAGTTAGGGTGCCCTTACCTTTAGGTGGATCAAATACTCATTTACTGGCATTCATATGTATATTTTGTTTTTATTTAAGACTGGTATACAGTTAGATACAATGTGTTGTTAACAATAATAATCCTATAAATCTATCTTTAGTATTTGTAATGACATGACAATTCTAACGCACACATTATATGACGAATATTTAATTAAGTGTCAACTTAAAGGTACTAAAAGTCTATGTTTATATTTATGTTATTGAGTACATATTATAAATGCAAACCATCAATCGAAAAACTGGTAACACCTCATATAATTACATAAAGGTAATTTTAACCGCATTTATCCCGTTTCAATTAAAATTTTATATTATTACTCGAAGTTTTGGTTTTTGTACTTTGCATGCATGGTCTCTAAGGACTTGTGTGTGAAGTCAACGAAACGTCGAGTTAAACTGCAAAATCTATTAAAACCTTATTTAATTTAATTAAGAAACTCGTGAAAACAACAATGTCAAACTGTTTTTTATAGAAAAAAATAAACCTTATCAACTTAAGAAAAATTAAAAACCGTTTTAATAAGGAACTCTAAAATTGAGTAACTCAACAAGATCGTCGGACGCGCTCAGTAGCTAACTCCACACTACAACAATTACACTCGGACAGCTACGATTAAATTATGGCACTTAGGTATGTTTCCTGAAAATTATATAGAACGGGGCTTGCAAGGTTGACTGCGCACGCGATGCGAGCGAGCACGCATCTCAATGAAGTGCCTTGTCCTGACCAAAGTTATCTTTTATACTTTTAAACCTATAAATATAAATAAATAAACATTTCTAACAATCACACCACATTATATGAATTCATTTCGGCGCTCTGAAAATTGTGACATCCTTCAACCAGCACTGGGCCAGCTTGGTGGATTATGGCCTAAACCTCCTCGTCACCCAGGGGAGAGACTCATAGCTCAGCAGTGAGCTCAAAGGGTTGAAATGAAAGTATACATATCCATAACTCGAAAGCAAATATAGTAAAATATCTGCCCCTACCAGGATTCAAATTTGTGACTTGTGGTATGAAAGGCATGGATACTTACCTCCACGCTTAACAGGCCGTCAATATAACAAAGAGTTAAGCTTCGATTTAATAATGTCTTAAAATATCACCGATTTTTAAAAAAACACATCTCGTATAATTATATTTTACATTTAACTCGACGTTTCGGTGTCTTTGCAGACACCGTGGTCACAAGGAACTGTCGTGTTGACCGTTTAATTTAATAAGCTTTGATTTTTACTGGTTATGTGCTCAGTAATTTAAATGTCTGTTACTCTTGTCAATACAGGCATAACCACAGGTATAACTAATAAATAGTACAGCCACGTGCATAAGATATACGTAGGTACTCTACATTTGTTACAGCGTATGTTTATTAAACGTATTGCACGTTAAAGTAAAATAATGGGATGTTTAAGGACTTAAAAGAAGGTAAACTTAAAGGAGTTTTTACTCATCATGTATGCTTCTGGCTTAAGTAGCCAAAACCCTGATAAAAAAAGAATTATTATTGTTAAGTCTCAGTTACTTAAATATGGTATAAGCATAGCTGATATTATAGGTTTAGCAGTACTCACTAAACATACAAATCCTTTAAGTATTAAATAACTAATATACCGATAGAGTCCAAAAGTCCAACCTTATTTCATTATTAACATTTGTGCCTTGCCACTGTGAATGAGGTTCGTAAAGACTTTTAAGACTTTAAGACTTTTAAACTTAAAATGCCTTAGATATTTACGAAATTGAAATTCCCTTAATACTTTGCCCACCAGGCATCAGTTAAACATGAAACTGTATGGATGTTTAAGTTTTATTATTACATGCAAAAACGTAATTATGTATAATTTAAAATTGCGACCAATGACGCATTGGTTTAACGCGCTGCTGATCACTTGGTTTTACACAATTATCTGTTTCAAAGAATTTAAAAAAGTGAAGCAATTTTGTTACAATACGAGACTTGACCTGTTATAAACATAAATTATGTTTTTGTTGATTTCCTAGAAGATAAAAAAAATAAGTATAGTAGCAGAAAAATTGCTTGTTTGCAATTTATAAATATAATTTGCTCATTAAGGAAATGTTTTTTATTAATTGACCCTTGTTTGACCTCTATCTCATCTAATGATAAGAGAGCTGAAAGGGTCCTATCAACTGACCAGTATCACTCGTTTATTTAGCGGTGAGGCTATCCTAAACCGATGCTACGGCTGTTATATTGTTACAAGATGGGAAGAGACAATAAAGACAGAAGGGTTAATTATTATTTTTTTTGTCACAGGCGTATGTACAAACGCTACAGCACCCAGCGTGTCATCCATAAATCGAATCCTGCGCAACCGCGCAGCAGAACGTGCAGCAGCCGAGTTCGCTAGAGCGGCCGGCTATGGGCTCTACGCCGCACCACCACCATATGGCGCATTCCCCTGGTCTGGAGGTGGTGTATGGCCTCCCGGTTCCTTGCCTATGCCCCCGGGAGTCCCTCATCCATCGTCTGGAGTTTCTCATGCGGATGCTATGCAACAAGGGTTTTTGGGATCATCTGGAAGAGGAATGATTGGTAAGTTGATATGTGTTTAGTTGACATCGCTGATTCGCTATGATAAGTTGCAGTGCTATTTCTTATTGAATCAGTGTTCAGTTTTTTAAGAATGTTTTGAGGTTAGATTCTGATTTCTTTTTGTTGTTTTTACATAATAAATTAATAGTAAAAGCTAAACTGCATATTAATGAAAAATTTCTAAAAGTTAACAGCGTAACCTTTAAACGGTATTCATGATATGTATAAGTCATTATACCACATTGTTGCTACATATTTTCAAAACATTAAATAACCTGATTTAACTTTATAAGCGTAAGCTCGGTGTTAGATGCTATTCAAACCTTCAAAGCAAATTACTGTTCGAACTCATTATGTTTTTATTTGATGGGCGATACAAATAGGCATCTAGTATCTTTGGAGACTATTATGTACTTGTCTTTTGTTTTTGTAATAGATTCCAGCTATGAAATATGTGAAGTCAAGCTATCATTTTTTTTGAATAATATCAAAAATATCATAAGCAACTTTGCCATCATAATATGTAAAATAATATTTCTATGCTAAATTAGAAGTCATCTTATGAAACATATTCTTTTACAGACGTAGACGGTGATGATTCTGGTTCCCTTGATGGAGAGCAACCCAAATTTCGACGTAATAGGACTACATTCAGTCCAGAACAGTTAGAAGAATTAGAAAAAGAATTTGAGAAATCGCACTACCCATGTGTATCAACCCGAGAACGCTTAGCCTCTAAAACATCTCTCTCCGAGGCCCGAGTACAGGTGACTATCTCACTAATTAATAAAATTCTAATCATAACCATTAATAACCCAGTAAACAAGATCTAATCGGATCACAGCTATTGCTTTACGCTATTTGATTTAATAAATATTAGTTAACACGTGTGAGAACTGAATACTAATATCGTTTTATTTACCGTTACTGACAGGTTTGGTTTTCCAACAGACGAGCGAAGTGGAGACGTCATCAGCGGATGAACCTTCTAAAGCGCGGTGGCGGTTCCTCCCCGCACCGCCTCCCGCACTCCCCGTCCCGCTCCCGCTCGCGCTCCTTGTCCCCCGTGCGAACCTCCTACCATGCCCCCCAAATAGGCAGCGTGAATAGCGCCTTCAAATCCTTATCCCACCATGACGCTAACACTATCAAAGCTTTGACTCACCAAGCCCAGTTCGATTCGAATGCCTTGAAAGCTCTATCGCACCAGACGTTTGATAGCTCGTACAAGCATCCGGCTTTAGAGAACAGTGCATTCAAAGCGCTAGTACCGAATTCCGCCGCCGCCGCGCTTATAGCCGCCCAGTCTATACAACTAGCAAGAGGATACGAATCCCATTCTGATTCTGATGAAGAGATAAATGTACATGATGAATCTGATGAAGAGACAGACAAGGCGAACAACAGGACAAGATCGAGAACACCCAGTCCTTGCCAGCGACCTAGCGATACGCCTTTGCAACTCACTAAACACGATCGCTAATTTTATATCTCACTTGTAACGATAGTTCCGAATAGTATTCTAAAAATGTTAGTAAATTATTTGAATAGTTTTAATACTCCACCAGAATGTTTTATTGTACATAGCAGGTGTATGTTGTTAATGTAATTATAGCTTAATGAGATGTAAAAATAGTAAAGCACAAAAACCTTGTTGTTAACTGAAGACATTGCAACATGATAAATGTTTCTAGAAACTTTTCGAATTAATTTTCGATTTTATAGAAAATACCAAAGTATCTACGTATATTTGCAGGTATTGCCTGAGGTCAAAGATGTTCAGTAAAAGTAAGTTCCTATATGATTGTATAGGTAATTCTCGATAAATTAAAAAGCTAAATCTAAGCACGTTTCCTAATTACAAGAGTATTTTCTGGAAAAAATAACCTATATAAATCATTGTATGTAAGATTTTGTAAATATATTGTTAAGCACAGGTACTATTTATTAAATAGAAAGTTGTAAGTATTTTTATTAAGTTCAAACAAAATTATGTCACTGACAGAATAAAAAATAAACACTTTTGATTTATTTGTTTCACTTGTTTTTTTTACCTTTAGGTACTTTAACCTGGTGTTACTGGTTTGGCTGTTATTTCATCCATATCATGGATATTTTTATTAAAATAATTGTATTGATAAAAAAAATTGCCAAACCATTTGAGAAAGGATGAGATGACAGTTATAAAAACAGCTTTTGAAAAAAGAAAAGGAAATGGGTTTTGGCGGTTTTATGAAGCAGAAAGCAGTTCGGAGGAGCAAATCACTGACAAAGACATCAACGAGCAACACGCCGCCGCCGCGCTCCTCTGCCAACTTTGTAAAAGTATCCGACACTTCGCAACTTAGTTCTATATTTAAAATAAAAAACAGAAATTGTAAGTATCTGCACGGTGTCTGCCAAAGACCCTTAAACTTCGACTTCAAATGTAGGTATATTGAATTGAATTAAATATTCTTCTTCTTGCTTGTCACGACAAATTCAAGTATTGCCCTTTTATTTGAATATGGATAAACGTGTTTTTACCAGATTTTATCATATTTAATTATACCATACATTTTAAAGCAATATTACAGGTCATTACAGACACCTTATTCACGAGTAGCTTAATTATGATAAAATCAGATAAAACTTCTTTTAATTAATATAATCGAAAAACTTAACATACTTAGGGCATTTTAAGTTATTGGAAATACTTGACGTTGAGTGACAGTAGGACAATAAAACTTTTGCGTAGACATTGATAGAATCGGTTTTCTTTTCAATGCCAATGATATTTGGTAATTTGTTTTCAAACTTTGAATAAAGGGACTTATTGATTCGAAATACTTCGTACTACTATATAACTCTCTATTTTTACCCCCTTCAGGTTGCGGGGTATTTAAGGTAGAGGGTCCATTATGATGGATCAGTATATTTAAGGAATATAATTTAAAAAATGACATTATTCTTAAATAAAAAACATTCAAATAAAGATGAAAACTCTTTAATACAGACAAAGTTATGAAACCATTTAGAATTAATGTTATAAAAGTTTCTATGGCCGTCCCAATGTTTTTGTCTTCGTCCTAAAGACTGTATGAACGTAAACTGTAATACTCGACAGGTTTTTTGGCTTTTTAGGCTTCCTTTAAGACAACTGAAATAACAGGTTTTGATAGCTTACAACTCATTTTTTACTCCTAACTAATAAAACAAAGAACAAAGAAAAGTTTTCAAACACACACTATACAATATTAATTTTTTATCGATCATAAAAACATAGTGTCTTCGTGACATCAATTAAGGGGATATTAATACCACAGCCATGTAAATATGTCATAATATTTTTGTTTGAGTTTCACTTCAATGTCCTGTGATGTTAAGTAACGATGTAACGTTATAAACCTTGAGCAAAGATATGCTCTTTACAACTTACTATCATGGCTTCTGTGACTCGTTGCTTCGACCTTAGACAGATCGGAAGTGAAAATTTTATTACTTTATTTGAGTGCAGAAAGGTTCTTTCAGAAAGGGTTTTGATCTACATCAAACAAGCTAATTTTAGGTAGGTTTGACCGTTTGGGAATCAGCGTTTTCAATTTCTATACCTACTAACACAATAAAACTGTAAAGTTTTATTAGTTTGTACAGTCACGTTTAATAATATGTATACTCTTTACAACTTTTTCGATTGTAATAAGGTTCAAAGTCCAATGAAAATGTATACATATTATTACACGTGACTGTACGCGATAACACCTGCAACTTTATGTCGCACTTCAGTCAGTCAATACATTCTCATGGTTTAGAAAGGTAAGCATTATACATTAAAATATAACTTGCTGGCCCATGTTAGGGCATTGAACTTGGAGCTACCTAAGTAAAATTGCTACTACTATATTTGGGTTAACTGGAAACTTCTTATAATAACTTTAGTTTGCAAAATGATCGGGCAGTATAGGAAGCGTATGAAAGCTGGCAGTGAACCCATTATCTGGTCGCGGTCACCTGTAAACGTTGAATGAGGGCGTCGCGGGTTCAAACGACATGGAGTACCTTGAGGACTGTCTTTGTCTAGCAGTGTCAGTCTCCTGGCTGATTATGGTGATGATGCTAACAAGTAGAAATAATCAATAAATATAAAACTGTTCCGTTACTGACTGAGGTACTGAGTGACTGAGTGACTGACAGACAACGTACAGCCGTAACTACTGGGCGTAGAGATCTGAAATTTGGAACATACATTCTTTAGGGGATGTAGGGGTACACTAAGGAAGGAATTCCCAAAATTCCCACGGGAACTTGAAATATATGATGTTTTAGTTTGTATGAAAAAATCCCATCCCTTGAGTGCACGGATGTGATACTTGATATAAAGGTTCCTCAATAAGTGTGTGTTTGTATTATGGAAGGAATTCCCGAAATTCTGACAGGAAGGGGTTGGACTTTTTAGTTTGTATGAAAAATCTTATTCCTTGAGTGTACGGATGTGATACTTGGCATGAAGATTCTTCAAAGAGTGACTGGTTGTGCTACGAAAAAAATTCCCAAAATTCCCACGGGCACGGGAAATATATGATTTTTAGTTTGAATGAAAAAAACTTATTCATTGAGTGCATGGGTGTGATACTTGGTATAAAGGTTCTTTCAGTGGGTGTCTGGTTGTATAGATTCTGAAATTTCCACGAGAAGGGTAGTTAAGTTAAGCGCATACGAAGTTGCGGGATAAAGCTAGTTTACTATAAACTACAACCGTTTTCGTTTTCTTGAACTTAACTTTTGAGAACTACTAAAACAAAGTTACCTTGCTAATTCCGAACCGGGTGGTGGTGGTCGTTGCACCCTGAAGATGCTTCTGGTTGAAGCGAAACACGTGTCGGTGATAGCTTGTGGTGTGGGTTACAGTATTCCAAGTGTGTGTTCATTGCATTTCTTGCTTGCTTGAGGGAGCGAGGGCGGTGAACCAACACACGAAAATCCTGCATCACTAGTGCAAGTACAAGTCGCGGAATTAGCAAGGTAACTTTGTTGTAGTAGTTGTTATGTATTTCCGCAAACTAAAGCCTGATTCAATCAATTTTACTTTTGAGGGCAAAGCCTTCAGTTCTTTTTTTTATTATTAAAGACTAAGTCCGCCTTTGACCTCAATCTCATCTGATGGTAAGCGAAGATGAGACCGAAGATAAAAGAACACGAGAAAGGAAGAACTAGGAAAGAACTGGCTCTTCATAAAATGTTGCCAGAACACATTACCGGCGGTAATATTTGGCGTATTTTGTTCTAGGTGATTTTTATGGTTTTTTGAAGCCATTCTAACAGTACTAAATAAATAAATAATATCTTTATTTGCCAATACAAACGTACATACATAAGATGGAAAATATATTTTTTATTCGATACATTTATTGCTGCAAGGCAGCGAGCAAACATTATGGTCAAGAGTGAAGTGAATCAATATAAGGTATACAGTCAATAAACTCTTCATACTTTGTTACAATAAATCACTAAGCCGTTCTTTTTATTAACATTGCATTTCTTTATTTGTCGTAATATGATAATTTCATCAATACTGTAGTAGAGTTTCTCTATAAAAAAGTTAAATAAGATAGCCTTAAATTTCTAATAAGGGAAACTGTTAAAATTAGATGGTATTAAATAAAACACTTTTTAACCGGATTTATCGCGTATATTTACATTTTAAATTTTGACTCGACGTTTCGGTGTCTTTGCAGACCCCGTGGTCACGAGCGACTGAGTCGCGATATATATATACGCGATAAATCCGGTTAAAAAGTGTTTTATTTAATAGTATGAATCGCGAAAACTTAAGACAATATTAATTAGATGGTAATTTGCTAAAGATTTTTATTGCCATGCAGTGTACAGTTTTGCTATAAACTGTCAATTTTTAGGCAGGTACATTTAGTTTGCCTTTTACTTTATTACGGCATCCAATAATATCATCACTCTTTTAAAAAAAGATGATCATTTTTCTTGGCAAAGCAACAAACTTCGTAAATGAATAGCGATGGACGTGACAGTTCTTTCAGCTTTTTAAATAGGGGCCTACCGCTATCCAGGTAATGCGCTTAAAAAACCGTACATATGTTTTTTAAAATTATAAATACAGAATTAGCCTCAACCGAGTTAACTCCACAGTATAAGACCGTAACGTACGTTTGATGCATATGTTTATTTATTTTGGTTACTACCGATAAAACTCTAGATTTAATCTAGACAACAGACTAATGTAGGCTCATTGAAAAGAATGTAATATATTTAAACTAACGTAAATACGACCTACAACTCAATATACTGTCAGCTCGTTTTGAGTCAATCCAGAACGCTACGCTCGAAGACTGAGAAACGGATGGTGGTGATGATGTATAACTTTTTCCGGTAAAAAAATTGTTTTATTTTATAACGTAAGTATAATTATTCAAAAAGCCATTTGTTTGGTGGTTATCGACATCAATTGTAGTGTAAAGTAATGTATTTTGGTCATTGATCAAAATTACATCATACGCTTGGTGGTATATTCTTCAAGGGTACGCTTGGGTAGCTAAGCCCCATCATAGATAGTTTTTCATCAAATATCACCGTTATTTGCTCCAGCAATTTCAGCAGTGGTGTATTGCGGAAACTTGTTACATCTTCGAAATGTTGGTAATCATAATCAACGAATTCAGAGCATTAAAAAACCGACTTCACGTCAAAACTTTGGCTGTCATCAACGTAAACATTCTCCGAAATCATACATATTTTTTCAAAAGTTTGAAATTTTCAATGAAGTACTCCACTGATTTCGATGAAATTTAAATGGGACCGAATATAAAGTATCCTCTATCATATGAAATACAATTTTCAAAATCAATTCATAATTGTCCGAAATATCGTGTAACAAAGACACAAAAAAAACATACAGACGAATTGAGAACCTCCTCCTTTCTTTAAGTCAGTTGAAAATCTAATATATAAAATTCTCGTGCCACAGTTTTCGTTGCCATACTCCTCCGAAACGGCTTGACCGATTTTGACGAAATTTTTTGTGCTTATCCGCTATCTATGAGAATCGGCAAACATCAATTTTTTTTTTTATTTATATTGCAAAACAACGTTTGCCGGGTCAGCTCGTATTATATAAAAATCGATGCCTGAACAGCGAAGATTTAAACATTTATTTTTGTTATTAGATCATACAGAATGAATCGAGTTGAATTTTGTAACTACTGCGTGATAATAATTAAAAATATTTTTGATAAGTGGAGGCAATTTACATTATTTTCAATTAACATTGCAAAACAACAAATTTATATTTCAAAAAGCTATGTCGCCATTGTTATAAGCCATAATTAGTTCAATTAAACAAAAGGTGTACTATCATGGTCAACAATTGAATCTGTGTTCAAAAACTCCAATACAGCAGGTGCCCAAAAAAAGTGGCCCAATAAATACCGAAACGATTTCCAATAATTAACTCCTTCACGCAACATGCTTCTTCCCGTTTGTATGATATGAGACAATTATTTGTTTTTTCTTTCGTTGTTATTAAAATGAAGGTTCTCTTTCCCGGACATCGGTAATCTTGGTTGTCGGTGAAAGATGATCGAAATTGGGACAAAAAACGACATGGACAATGAAAGTTTAACCCTATTTTATAATTAAGCAGCATTTTGGAGATTTTTACAGTGAATAAGAGTATCTATTTTATTTTAAAAGTATTTCAATTGTTTTTTTTTATTTAAGGCACGAATGCTTTACATTTTGTAGTATTAGCAGTGTTTGGTGGGTCATAAGCAAAGTATTTTATTCAATGTATTTTTAGGACGAAATGACAACCAGCCATCGAAAAGATAACGTTACTTATAGCTTTCAATCTTAGCTTTTGCCACGCCATGTAGAGAACAGCATAAAAAGGATGTTCTGTGACATTTCATTCACTAATCCTATTCAAAAGAACATAATCAACGAATGCAGAGCATAAAAAAAACCGACTTCACGTCAAAACTTTGGCTAATTTGAGAATGTCATCAATAATAATAATAATAAAACTCTTTATGGTACACCAACATGGTTACATAGTTTAAATGAAACAACAATTACAATTAACATACAAAGGGCGGCCTTATCGCCGAAGCGCGATTTCTGCCAGGCAACCCATCAACGTAAACATTCTCCGAAATCGTACAATTTTTTTCAAAAGTTTGACATTTTCAATGAAGTACTCAACTGATTTCTATGAAATTTAAATGGGACCAACTATGAAGTATCCTCTATCATACGAAACAACAATTTTCAAAATCAATTCATAATTGTACGAAATGTCGTGTAACAAAGACACAAAAAAACATACAGACGAATTGAGATCTTCCTCCTTTTTTGGAACTCGGTTGAAAATAAATGAAATGATTGAAATCATGGATCAAATGAGAAACAAGACCTTGAGAATGTTATATGGTCGGTGCAATTTGTAAATTGTTTATCATGGGAGGAAAATAGACAATGACTGCTTTGTTTTTTAAATAATGATGTGAAATTTGGATAGCCAAATTTAATTAGTTCTATTCTTCTTATTGGTGTTATTAAATATGTACGGATTATTATAGTAATAGTTGGTCGCTACCCAGGCACACAACAGGAAGGTACAGTCACTTCTAATCATTTGTATACATTTTCATTTGAAATTTGAACCTTGCCACAACCGAATAAGTTGCGAAGTGTGTACATGTAAATGCACGTGACTGTACCTACCCAATATCTATAACTAAACCGTTAAAAGCTGACTTGGGTCCACAAAACTGGTGCTTTATTTTGGATAGACATATGAAATATCTACAAAACAGTCTCAATAGTAGAATAACTGAAAAAAAGATTTTTTTATTTTAAGAATAATATAGCCATCTTAAATGCAAAAACGAAAAACACTATGGTCTCAATACTAAAGCATCAAAAAAAAAACAAAAGTTTTTATTCATCTTAGGAATTTCACAAAACACTTGATGAAGTCAGTCATCACATACTTCGGCTTTAACTAGTTGTTGAATAAGATATTACAGTAGACCAAGAGACAAAAAAAGCCGGCGGAAAAAAACTTGGCACTCTTTTTCAGTCAGAATTATCAAATTAATACAAATAGGTACAGTACAAATTGACTGTGACATGAAAAAACAACAAACACAAGACAACTTATTGTGAGAGCCAATGTTATTCCACAACCAAATTGCTTACATAGTAGGTACAATGAGCTATGGATGCACAACACGAATATGACAAACTGGGGTATCATTAGCAAAACGACCTGGCACCGCTAGTAGCACCCGTTCACAAGTATAACGCAAGCACCAGCCATCACCCTTCTCAATCATATTTTAGGGAAGAGGGTGACCCGATACGCGACGCTACCACTAGCCATGCCGCCTGAGGGAGCATGACGTTCTTGCTGTTGTCTTGACAAGAAAATAAGTGAGTGGAACAGTCACCAGTATGCCATATGTATACTGCAAAGCCAAGCCGTAAACAAAATTAGAAACTTTGTGCTTAAAAGTTGTGCTTAATCCTATGCCTTTTTATCGACAAAGTAATCTTTAGTTTTATAATAAGCTTTTCGACATAGAGTGTGTTTAATGATTGATTTAAATTTTTTGAATGGCAGGGATTGAATTGACTTCAGAATTTTGTCATATATACGAATTGACATTCCAATAAATGATTTGCTACTTTTAGCCAGCCTTAATTTGGGAAAGGCGTTCCTTTTCTTTATGGTCGTTCCTAGTCCTTACAGAGTAATTTTTATCATGATTATCTTTCCTAGTTTTAAAAGTTATTACTTTTCTTATAAAAATACATGATGTTTTCATAAATACATTGTGATGCAAAGGTCAAATTACCAATCTCTTTAAGCTTTTCTCGAAGAGATTCTCTATATGCAAGTTTATATATTCCACGAATAGCCCTTTTCTGCAGAGTAAATTTCGTGTCAATATCTGCGGCATTGCCCCAGAGTAGGATGCCGTAGGACATTATACTATGAAAATAACTGAAATATACCAGCTTCGCTTCAATGAGCGAATTTTCTTTACCGCGAACGCTGCAGAACTAAGTCTACTCGCTAGTTGTGAGATATGGGCGCCCCATTGCAATTTAGAATCTAAGGTAATTACAAGAAAAACAGAGTTATCTACTAGATTCAACCTGTTCCCATTAAGCCGCAGATCAGACTCAACTTGTTTTACATTTCACTTTATTATCAAATACAACTTTTGAATATATCTAATTAATTATAATATTATGATATAATTTCTTATTATATGTCAAATCAAAGAAAACTATAGACACATAAGGAAGTTGTTATAGTATTTATTTAAGTTTATGAGTTTTGATAATCTTAATTTGCTTAAAAACTTCATACTAATATTAATATATTAAATGTTGAATTAGATTAAAATAATTAAAATTACAATATAATATAAAATATTTCGGCTGATGAGTTTAGTCCGCTGCGGACGAAACAGCACTTTTATACCTAATTATTAATATTTTTGAGTAGTGTCTCGGACAGACCCTTTTTAATGAAAAAATAACGTCAGAAACATAGTTCAATAATATTATTTTTTAATAATTAATTCAATAATAATTTTGTGGCCATGAATTAATTATTATTAAAATAAACAATGAATGATCTCTCAAGAGTCGGTCCTGTGTCGGTGACTTCTGTCATGATGAAATAATGAAATAATTTTGATAATATTTATATAAGTTTTCACGATTCATGATTTAAATAATTTCTATATACTCAATCAAAGTCACATGTAAGAGATTATTTTTATATTCAGTATCGAAGATAGTCACTGATTTTTGGCGTTATTGTTTACTAGCTGCTGCCCACGACGTCGTCTGCGTGAACGCTATGCAGCACCAAACGCACCTACGATTATAACACTGCTAGCGTGATAATATGTAGCCTATATGTTGACCCGACTTCTTAACTATCTTCATGCCAAATTTGAAGTAAATCCATGCAGTACTTTTTGAGTTTATCCCGGAAAGACAAACAGACAAACAGACAAAAATTCTAAAAACTATATTTTTTGTTTCTGTTTCGATTGTAGATCATACATACCCCAAGTATTCTTTTAAAAAAATATTCAATGTACAGTTTTGACTTTCCTACCATTTTATTATATGTATGGATTATTTTTGGTATTTTAGTTAAGTGATTATTTTATCAGGTTATTGATATAGAAGACTAATTGTAGTCCCTAATTTAAGGTTAATTTTATATTTGCAACATCGGCCCGTACAACAATAAATTCCGCGTGGTCAAAATATCTGTGATGACGAAAAATATAGTCAGGAAAAAAAATTGTAGCTGTATTTGAATAAAATATTCTTTAAATTATTTCTACGACACTTGTAAGTTAAATATGAATACAAATAAATATACATATTCTTTGAGTCGTAAGAATTAAGACTTAATGTGTTTTTTTTAAGGGTTTTGTTATGAGTTCTGTGAATTTTATAAAACAACGGAAAAAAAATATAATTACCATAGGCTTAGGCTTCCAGGATATCAGAAACTATAAAGAGGTATTAACCTTTATGGATGGTTAGAAGGAAAATATCTTCAACATCTCATCATCAACATCATCACAATTCTGTGTAATGAGAGAGCTGCAGTGTATTCTAATACATGGCATTGTTTTATAAAATTCACAAAAATGTTATCAAATTTACTTATAATATTAAAACACATAAAAATTATCAACTCTTAATTATTACGTCTTATCGAATATGTATTTATATTTTTCGTATATAATTGACAAGTGTAACCGAAATAAATAAATAACATTTTATTAAATTACAAGTACTAAGAAGTCGTCGTGGCGCCGTGGTTACTGTGTGTATCATAATTCATACGATATCACAGATTAAGCAACATTTGGTGCAGTCGGTGCTTGGATGGGTGACCGCCGACCATTAATTTCTCACGGCGACTTCCGTGCTTCGGAGGGCACGTTAAGCAGTCGGTCCCGGGTGCTGTATACTTGTATACAGTAGTCGTTAGGGTTTGTCAGAAGCCACTTTGGCGCCCTGAAAATTCTGACATCCACCACCCAGCACTGGGCCAGCTTGGTGGATTATGGCCTTACACCTCCTCCGTCACCCAGGGGAGAGACTCATGCCCTGCAGTGGGCTCATTACAAAGAGTTGTGATGATGATGATGAAATTACAAGTACTCATTTTTTTGCTTGACTGTACCTATTTTCCTTCATTACAGATAGTTTGACCTCACGAAATTTTTTGTCCGGTTGGTCAAATTAGTTTGAAAACTTAGTTTGACTACGCGGATGAACCGATTGATTGTTGTGACTGTAAATTAAAATTTATCTTTTCGCAACAATTTTCTGACTTTTACTTTAATAATATAACCGAAGCTAAGGTTTTTTATTCTGACTGTACAAAATTTGCTTAAAAAACAACACTGTCCGAAACACTACTCAAAAATATTAACGATGATAAAAGTACTGTTTCGTCCGAAGTCGACGAAACTCATCGGCCAAAACATCCACCAAGCCTTTTTTTTTTTTTTTTTTTTGTTTTTCCGCCACAGAAAATTTTGGGCACCCCCTAAAACAAGCTTTAACCAGTAAAGCAAGCTTTAGCGGGAGGAGGATGAATCCTATTACGGACGAATGGGCATTCTATAAGCTGTTAACCCCAGTGGCTAACGGCAAATAGAATGCCCAGACAGTGTGGAGACTCACTCAGTGAAGCCGAGCATACCCACTAAACATCCCCATTTACTGACTCACCTTGATTGAGGCCATTAGTCTTCATCGGAGCGACAGCCAATTGGAGAGAGAGGCTGCGCAGTGAGCGGCATCCAGACGGCTGCCACCAAAAGGAACTGAAAGTGAGAAAAAACAAAGCTAAGATTAGCAGAAATGACAAAGCTGAAACTAAGATATTATCTAGAGTGATCAGACTCACTCTGAGATAGGAATGCTGGAAAGAAGGACTACGTTTAGAAACGTTGAGCTTGCTGGAGTTTCCTGATAAGGGGAGCGAACTTGGTTAAGACCGGAAGAGCACCGTTGAAACCCTCTGGGCTGGCGTCGAGAGCGGCGCCGAAAGCCAGGATCTCGTCGATGGGAGCGAGCTGGATCCAGAACGCCATGCGGTCTTGAGAACCTTTTGCGTTCTGGCACTGGGAAGCCGATTTGGCGGCCGATTGCGGTTGAGTCGCAACCCGGCTGCGCTGACCTGAAACGATAGGAGTAAAGGCCTTGGGGACCTTTGAACTGACTGGAGGAGCGTCCGAGCTAGGCTGCGGTCGCTCTCTCCAGTTCTCGACGGGCTTCACGGTAGCCCTGGCAGCACGCGGTGCCTTGGGGCAGCCGCGAAAGTTTGCTGTGTGGCCTGACTGGCCGCACAAGACGCAGGACGGAGCGGTGGGCGATTCGGGAGTGCGAGAGCACTCCTTAGTCCCATGCGGTTCTAGGCACTTGACGCACCTAGGGGAAGCAAAACAGTTTGCCGCCGCATGACCATACAATTGGCAGCGGTGGCACTGACCTGGGAAACCACGCTTGTGTGGAGCTTCGACTCGGATGTTGGAGAGACCGCACACGGTGAGCTTGCCTCTGAAAATGGACTGCCCTTGCGGGCTCTTCGCTAGGATTACTAGCGCAAGTGGGAACTGCTTGCCTCGGCGGCTGTGCATTTTGTGCACAGACTCGACGGAGAAGCCTTGAGAAGACAAGTCCTCTTGGATTTGCTCGTTCGAGAGCTCGAACGGCACGTTCCTGAGGACGGCACGAATCTTACGCTCCTCAGGGAGGGCGTAAGTGTGGTACTCGAGCTTCTTGTCAGCAAGAAGCCGAGTGAAATTCCTGAAATCAGAAATTGAGCAGACAACGACCTTAATAGAGTCACCCACATTGGATGCCTTACTATACTGGATCTTCGGGGAGTGCGTTCCGCAGAGAGCTGAGACCTCGGTCCAGCGGCTCTTGTCCCGTAGGAAGACGGGGGGCGGAGACTTGACTTTCGGCGGAGCCGAATCTGATTGCGACGCAGGCTGTGACGCCGGGATCGCTGAAACAAAAGGCGCAGGAGCAGACGCCGGTGCGACATTTTGCGGAGCAGGAACAGCGGCTGGAGCAGCTGAAACGGATGGAGATAAAGTCGAAGAAGCATCTTGCTTCTTCTTCTTAGACTTGGACTTTTTGCGAACCTCTGTGAACGGAGCAGGAGATTCTGGAACTAAAGGAGTGGAGTCGGAATCGCTACCTGGCGGGGTAGTTTTCCGTTTGCATGCGGTGGAATCTACCGACATGCAGTTTGAAAAGGGGTCGACGTACTCGGATGGATCTGGAGACGCCGGAGAATCGGTTTGAAACCCCTGTGAAAGAGAAGTGACCTGCTTTCGCATGGACTCGATTTGAGCGAGAAGAGCTTCCTTCTCGGCTGCATATTGGGCTTCCAGTGATTGTTTATCGTTGGATATCTGGCTGAAATTTGAAGACAACTGACTGAATTCTGAAAACGAGGGACGAGCAGATAATTGCTCCTGCAAGGAATTGATTTGAGTGAGAAGGGTATCCTTCTCAGATGCATGCTTTGCTTCCAATTGTCTGATTTTAGACGAATGGGAAGGGGGACGAGCGGCTGATTGCTGCTGAAAGGACTGCTGCAAGGACTCGTACTGCTGCTGCAAGGACGCGTTCTGCTGCTTTAAGGACTCGATTTGGTCCTCAAGATGGCCTGCGGCGGCTGAATAAGTTGTTTTGAGGCCTTCGAAGGCCATCAACAAACGACGGGAGTTTGCGCAATTATCATCGTTACACTGAGTGTGACGAGGCATAATGCTGGGCTGAAAGAAAGTCTATCGAAGACAAACTGCGCTGAAAAAGAAAACGACCTAACACGGACCTATTGCCGGTGAACGGCGGACGATCAGGCTTCGTTGGCACGGTTACATATCCACCTGACCAGCGATGCTTCGGCCGGCAGCAGTCGGGTCCGCCCTGAAAAGGGCAGATGAATTAGCCCCGACACCACGCAGCCTCCACAAGAGAAAACTTTCCGAAAGAGCTTAACTTGACACCTGACCCGCACGAGTGCGGGGGAGGGAACAAGGGCAGCGCAATACGAACACTCGGGAGCGGCCGCAGACACGACCGTTCGGGAGCGAACGCAAACGGGAAGTGATGTCCACCAAGCCTAAAAACCTATAAAATATGTATCACTTATAATATTTTTGATTTTTCTGCTCATTGGAAATTTTATATTTAGTTTCAATTTTTATTGTCAAAAAAATGCTTATAAATTTTGTGAAAATCTCCTACATCACTTCATCAATCAAGGTTTTTTTAATGTTTATATTTTATGTTTATTGTCAAAAAAATGCTTATAAATTTTGTAAAAATCTTTTACATACCGTAACTTCATCAATTAAGTTTTTTTAATGTTCATATTTACAAAAAAAAAAAACATTTTGGTGCAATTGGTTTAATGATTTTTGTAGTACTTACTTATTTATGTCGAATTCTATAATGATGGTCACTACGAGTATATGACAAAAGAAGTAATCCGGTAAGTATCAAACACAATAAACAGAAGGTCGTTAAAAAGCTGTGTGGTGCTTATTGCCAATATTACCTTCTTCAAGAAATAAGTAATAAATGCTTTCCTAACTCATTGATTTGTAAAATTCAAAGCACTAAAACTCTAATGTTTAGTTTAATTATACCCAGCTCCCAAATGTCTGGGCTAGAACAAATTCTCGGTAATGAAATGAATGGTTGTTGGCACATAAATGGCTCTTACCTAAAACCCCTTTATTACAAGATTATTACAAGATATTACCTAAAGTTAGCATCAAAGTGTGACAACACGCAACCCGAAACGTTACTCACAAAAATCTGAGCGGAATTCTCAAGAAGAAAATAATGGTGTCAAACCAATTCAAAGCAGAAAAAAAATATCGATAAATAGTATAAATCGTTCATATTTCTCCAACAGTACGAGCGTACTGGCGCTCGACTCTATCAACGAAAGTTTTGCCGTGTGCAACATATACTGGTGAGCTACTTTCGAAATTCAAGGACGTTATAGTTTGAGATCATACATAAAAAGAAAAAATAAAGTAAAAAATTAATAAAATTATTTACTGAGTAAACTTAACCGAAAGTTAAAGAATTTACACGAGCGTTATACAATAGATACTTAGCAGGTGTGAGTGTTGATTGAAGCGGCACGTCGGGAAAAGTGTAGTAAAGTCGCTTTATTTATTTAAAGGCAATTATTAAAAATAAAGTACCTACTTTTATTAAATAATTATGATCAGAATCGAGTACAGAGGGCTCTCCTTAAATATCTAAAATTTATCACCAGTCACCCTGTATAGACAGAACCTCATTTAAGTCTACTTTGGGACGCTCAGACTTGGTTCGCTTCAAGTTCGCGTGGCAAGTTGAATATAATTACAATTTTAATAAAAGAAGTTTTTTTTATTAAGATAGATTTAAAGAAGAAAGCTGGATTTGAACAGTTTAATTTATATATAAGAAAATATTTCGCAAATCGATTTTCGATTTCCAAACAGTTCACAGATATATTTTCTTATTCTTACCAGAGAGTAATAGAAATTAACTGACTCCTTTGTCAGCATAGCGACGGGATAAAGTTGTTCCGATAGGTGCGGAGTGAGGATGCGTGTACGCGGAGGACGACCAATAACAATAAATTTTGTGTGTCGTTTGAAGCGCCTCGGAGCAAGCAGGCACGGACGCGTATTTGTAAAATACGTAGTTAAGATATACCATTTCTGGTAATAATAGTATTTTGGCTTAGAGTATTGAATTTAAATTACTAAGTTTATTTACCAACAATGTACAGGGTGTACAATCCAATTGAGTCAGTACGGAGAAGTCAGAAACTATGAGAGATAGCGAAATCTGTTCTAAGGAACCCTGGCGTCGATTTTAGATTTAATAAGAATCACATTTAAGCATGTTTCTTAACTCAAGCTCATAATAGGAATAGGAATTAAAGCTTATTTATGAATAATTCATTTTACGTAATCAAATTTTATTTTTATTTCCTCACTCATATCACTTTCTATTTTTCAATTAAACAAATGTCTCCTTCTGTACCGATTTTAATTTTTAAGAAAATTTGTCTTTCTCTACCCTATGTTTTACAAATACGCAGTTCGGGTGTCCGTGCTGCTGTCACAGCGGGCCAATGATACAGATTATACGGTGTGAACCGACGCGTTTGCGCATATCACGGCCGTATTTTAAAACTGACACACTCCGGAAAGCATGCCACTAATATGGCAGTCGCTGTCATCGGCATCCCTTTGAAACTTATGGGAACGTATTTGCATGGTAAGGTTTACCTTTCTATTTAGGTCTTCACAGAAACCATTTACATAACTTTAAAAACAGTATAATTACTTACCATGTTTTTAACTACCAAAATATCTAGAAATAAAAAAAAAACATTGTAAATATTTCCCTCTTAAGTTAATTTGAAAGTTAAGACCATGGTAGTTAAGACCGCTAATTTTTATACAATAAGATACATATAATTCTTCCTGTTTGTAATCCATTTTGTAATTGTATCTAATAAAGAGTAAATAAATAAATAAAATAAGTAAGTAAAACTAGACTTTTAAAGCATTCTGTACTACGAAGTAAGCTTAGTCAATATTCACACTCTGGACGGAAGACAGTGCTGCTTTTTGTCGTTGTAAGCCACTTTGCCCTAGAAACAGCACAACTCCCATGGATATTATAGGGCCCAGGGCCCAGTTAACTACTTGCAGTGTGTAGTATAGTATTCAGCAGGGCTAGCATGCACCCATCGATAAAGACTCGAATCGACAAGATAAATATAATTTTGTTATTTTATCCTATCATGTTAGCTAACATGCGGACCATAATAGATGAATTACTCGATTTGATAACTTGATTAAGCCCACAGAACCAAAAATGTCATAATCTTAAAAAATACATACTCTAAGTGCCAAATTCTAAGAAAATATCGAAAAAAGGCTTATTTTATCGTTATCGATGGTCGCATGCTAACCCCGATGTAAGGATTACTTTGCACATTGAGATTTTTAGTTTTTTGATGTAGGTAGAAGAGAAAAATGCCACAATAGGATAAAGAATTAAGATTAGCTTTAAAGTTATGAAGGATTTCCAAAACCTGACACCTGATTTGATCAACTATGCGAATAAATACATAGATTTAAAACCATACTGGGATTTAGCGCTTTTCATCGTGTATAACCGAGCGTCGACCCGGTTACCAAGCGAAATTATTATAACTCTTCTTTCCTGTTTCAAGTAGGCTTTATTCATAAGGTCGGTGGACTTATTTTTAGTACTGTAAGAAGCTAAAATTGGTTAATTAAATACATAAATAAATGAAGAATGTGATAAATAAAAAAAGATGCAAAACTATACCACAAGATGGAGCTACGTTAGCAATATAACGTAAAAACAAAAATGTGGTAAGTAATTTCGAGGCGTACCGCCAGGCCCCGGTAGCTCAGTGGAAGAGCTCTCGTCCGGCAAACGAGAGGTCCCAGGTTCGAGTCCTGGTCGGGTAATTTTTATTTATTACATTCTTCATTTATTTAAGAATAGTTATTGAGCATTTTAAATGCAAAAACTTAAAAACATTATTAAGTAAATACATACCTACATACTAACAACAATCTTATTTTTTTTCCAATTAGATTCTATCATGTAACTTTTTGATTCGTAGTTAACCGCAGCATAAATACAAAATTGAATAGTAACAAACTGCTGTCAAAAAAAATATCAATCACTTTTAAGAAACCTCTTTTAAAATTCTTGTTTTACCTCTATTTAACTGAGTTTCAATATCAATATCATCTGTAAAGAAGTCATTAATTATTTTTAATTCAATAAATAAAATGTTCATTAAAATCTTACGGCATAAATTATAAATACTTAAGTTAAAAGGGAAAGGATACAACATTATAATGTTGTTGGGGCTCGAATGATCTAAAATATAATTGTAATAAAAATTACTTAGATATCATTTTATCAAAAACTAGCTTTATCCCGCAACTTCGTATGCGCTTAACTACCCTTCTCGTGGAAATTTCAGAAACTATACAACCAGACACCCACTGAAAGAACCTTTATACCAAGTATCACCCATGCACTCAAGGAATAAGTTTTTGCATACAAACTAAAAATCATATATTTCCCGTGCCCGTGGGAATTTCGGGAATTTTTTTCGTAGCACAACCAGTCACTCTTTGAAGAACCTTCATGCGAAGTATCACATCCGTACACTCAAGGAATAAGATTTTTTATCCAAACTAAAAAGTCCAACCCCTTCCCGTGGGAATTTCGGGAATTCCTTCCATAATACAAACAGACACTTATTGAGGAACCTTTATATCAAGTATCACATTCGTGCACTCAAGGGATGGGATTTTTTCATACAAACTAAAATATCATATATTTCCCGTTCCCGTGGGAATTTCGGGAATTCCTTCCTTAGTGCACCCCTACATCCCCTAAAGAATGTATGTTCCAAATTTCAGTTCTCTACGCCCAGTAGTTACGGCTGTACGTTGTCTGTCATTCACTCAGTACCTCAGTCACTCAGTACCTCAGTCACTCAGTCAGTAACGGAACAGTTTTATATATATTGATTACTAAGCTAACTATGGATTCCACAGTTAGCTTAGTTAAGTAGAGGTAAAAAAAGGATTTTAAAAGAGGTTTCTTAGACGTGATTGATGTCTTTATAAAGCCATTAGTTACTTTTCAATTTTGTATTTAAGCTGCGGTTAATTACGCGTCGGTTGTGATATTGAGTTAGCAAACCAATGGCAATTCGTAAACCTTAATATCTTTTCTGTGAAACAATGTGACTAAATGAAATGAAAATCCTTGAGGTTCAACATATATGTGTTATATCAATTTAAGTAGTATATTTGAATGGTGCACTACCTTTAACGAATAGTCGTAAATTTTAATTATAGTGTGCACTGTTTATATTTTCACTTGCATAAAATTGCATTAATGTTACTATGTTTTAGTAATTATCTATGAATAAAGTGTTTGTGTGTTTTTTTATTATCAAGTGGAATTATCGTTAGTGTGTTAATAGGTATTGTCTGTTAAAAACGTATTATAGGTAACTTAGAATACTTCATTCATACTTTAATAAACAGGGTGATTGGTGGGTCACTTTTGAAATTCGAGTACGTGATAGTTTGAGATCATACATGAAGAGAAAAAATATAAAAAAGTAAATATTAATTACTAACTGTTGCGCTCGGTTTTACCCGCGCAATTTCGAATCCCGCGAGAATTTCGGGATTAAATTCGTCTATGTTCTATTTCAGACTGTACACTATCACTATGCCAATTTTCATCCAAATCCGTTGAGCCGTTCTCCCGTGATTTAGGAACAAACATCCAGACATACATGCATCCAAACTTTTACATTTAAAATGCATACATAACGTAACGCCTGTATCCCTTATGGGGTAGGCAGAACACCAGAGGTTATAAGACCATCTGTTGTCGCGTTTGACAATAAAGATAGAGAGAGGCTATTGTAGTGACAGGGAGTCAACCTATCGCCCACAAAAACGCCAAGTAAACCTCTGAACATTTATATTTTTACATTTATAATATTAGTAAGACATATTGAGTAAACATAAACAAAAGTTATAGAATTGATTACGCAACGCATGGTTACGCAAGCGTTGGCAGCGATCCGCGTGCCAGGACACGTGCCGCGATCGACTCAATTGTATGCAAGTATAGTAAATAGTAACATGGTAGTATTTATTTATAGGGAACTCTAGTGAAAAATTAAGTAGGTATCTACTTTTATTACATAATTATGAACAGAATCGAGTACAGAGTGCTCTCCTTCAGTATCTAAAATTTTTCACCAGTCACCCTGTGTAATAAAGCTGTAGAGTAACTATTTTACTTTTCATGTCAAAGCGCTAACTTTGCAAACTATGAGAGGATGAAAAATCTTTTGCGTTTAAAAGTCCATATGTTCTGAAAGATTATTTTACGGCTTAAAGGTTTCGCGGGAAAAATCGTGCGTAGCTGCCAGTATAGTTTTAATTAGTACTCCACTAATAAATAACGTGCAAGATATATTAAACACAACATATTTTGTTATGTATTCATAGTCTTAAATATAATTAAGTTTGCATTTATGAATACCTACATAAAAAGCTCATGTTCATTTCAGGTGACTTTTAAATTTAGTTCAGCACGACATCGTAATGTCATACCTCGAGCAACCGATATATTTACTGCTACTCAGACCATTTACGGCATTCGTAAAGTTATATTCTTAATAACATTATCAAAGTAAAGGAACTTGTATTAACATTTTCTCACCAAAAAACTGTAAAAATCTCAACTTCCATAAGATATTATCGTGGTTTCTCATAAAAATCATGAGCTGATTCGAAATGTAAGCACATTAAGTTATCCACCGAATTATCTCAGTTTGTGCTACAATATTTATTTGTTTCTCACTCGAACGAGGTTTCTCTGATTGTGGCTCGTCCAATTAGGTGGTTATTGACGTTTTACTGCTATCGGGGTAATCTGGGACCGCGCGACTCGCATCTATAGTCAAAGAAATATTTACTGTATTAACTTTATATTGGGATCTAAGAATAAAATTTAAGTACTTTTTTTGTTATTTCTAAAACTGACATGCATTATAATTTAAATCTGTTTCATTGGTCAATTTCAAAATATATCACTATTAAAGTCACCGTCATCTAAGTGATGCTTATTATTCAATATTTCAAGTTATAATCTAAGCGATGGTGATCCATAATGAAATAAGCGAATGAAATACAAATTTTTATTAATTGATAATCTTGTATAGTAAAAAACCATTCTTCAACAAACTTTCTTTACGCACGAAAATACTGATACACAATAGTAACATTAGTTACCAACCAGAAACTACACTAATCAACAATAATCAGCACGACATTTAAGAATCTATAAATACGGCTTCGTCGTGACAGGTCAACTCGGCATTTATCCCAAAAAGGGGAAGCTGTTAATAGAGTCATTCAGTGTTACCGATGGAATTATCTACAAAAAGAGTCACTCTATACCGGTCGGATGTATAAATTTATTTAGTGATCATCGAGCGCTAGCGTCGCTATCTCCTCGGGTAATCTCGAACATTGGCGTTAAAGAATTTAAATTATACGCCGATACAAATGAACGGACGATCACGGTTTATTTATTGCTATAATTTAAATTATATTGACTAGATTCTCGGTTTTGGTTACGATCGTCATATGATTTGTACAATTTTATTGATGCCAATTATACGATTGGATTGTAAATGTGTTTTTAGATGACGCTAGGAAAGTGTCGTATGGAGGATTATGTTGTTTGGGTGGCAGATAACAAGACTATTTATGATATATTCTTGCGAAGTGATACAGAGTTTACTTAGCAGAAATAAACAAGTCAGCGCTTTGAGAATATTGAAGATTATAGATTTTTTAATACATATCATAACAATATGCTGCCGAACTCACAGTATTTTTAGCCCCCGACGCAAAACGAGGGGTGTCATAAGTTTGCGTGTCTGTGGCATCATAACTCTCCAACGGATGCAGTGATTTCCATTTAGTCTTTTTTTGTATTAAAGGTGACTTATGTGCGAGTGTTCTTAGATATGTTTGATGAAAATCGGTTGAGCCGTTTAAAAGTTGTGGGGGTGAAAGTGGGGAGATTAACAGAATGTCTGCAAATATACCTACTATAACTAGGTTTCAAATGAAACCGCACTGAAAGAAAATATTGATGATTTAATCAAAAGTTTTCTTAGCTTCGTATGATAAGACCTGTATTTGACGAGAGATGTATTTGAACTTTAAAAAAAAAACCTCAACCTATAAATTATTGCAATGAAAATCTTCTACCTACGTGGTAATTGAAATTACCTAATGGTTAAAATTATTACTACAGAAAGAATTAACAAAAAAACCTGCAACAATGTAATCTTGTTAATACTTATAGAAACAAAAACTAGTAATTAATAAGTATAAAAAAATAAAAGCGAAAGAGCCCCAGAGTCCCCCATACATTCTTAGGTACCTAAGTACTTTAAGATTAAGTTTCTTTAAGATTAAATATCTCTTTTATTTTCATAATGACATAAATGTAATTATTATAGTTGATAATACAGTTTTTAAGTCAGCGCAAAAAGTGCAAGTTTATATCCATTATTAATTTGGGAGTCTGGTATTTCAGTACACCGTAGTGTGTGTGATAAAGTCACAGTCTCACAATGAATCCATTTTATGGTATTTTTTACCTCAATCTCACCTGATGGTAGGTAAAGATGAGGTCGCAGATGAAAGCAAGAAGAAGAAAAGGTCTCTGTCAATCTGGCTCTCATGTAATATTGCCGGAACACATCACCGCGGGCCGGAGCGGTAATATACATCGGCAGATTTTATATGAAGGGTTCGCTAGCTAGTCGGACCCTAACTGGATCCTGCGAGGCTTTATTCCACAGGCGCTAATGTTATTGTAAGCCTACACGGACAATAAATCGATTTACGAATGCTTTTGCAATTTCTCGCACGGATAGAATATACCTAAGCCAAAAAATAATAGGTAAATTAAACACTATTTGTCATACGCAATAACTCCACAAAAAACTTTTTTTTTTTATGAATTATGGATGGGACGTTTGTCTTCCATGCCACCTGATGTTAAGTGAACATGAAGACTAAGGTGTTACACGTCCATCCACGAGAAACCTATTCACTCGACGCTTAAAAGTACTAGGACTATACTGGTCAGGGAAAATAGACGCAGGCAGTTCATTCCAAACCTTGGCGACTCGTACCAAAAAGGAACTGTCAAAGCGCTTAGTTCAACTTTTCGGAATATCTACCACATACGGATGGAAGTTCTGTCTGCGTCTAGTAGTCCGATGGTAAAAGGGTGAGGGTTCAATTTGTTCAAACAGAGCACTGGCGCACTCACCAAAATGTATCCTGTACACGGTTAAACACGCAACCTTACGACGATGCTCTAAGGTCTGCAGTTTTTTGGTTGTAAGGTCGGCGTCGTTAATTAATTTACGGGCTCTTCGGTCAATGGAGTCCAGCGGTTCTAGTTGATATTTGGCAGAACCATCCCAAAGATGACTGCAGTACTTCATGCATGATCGCACTTGAGCTGTGTATAAGATAGGAAGCTGTGCAGGGCCGAAGTACCGCCGTACCTTCGAGATGATTCCCAACTTTTTCGAAGCTACTTGAGCCATGGACACAATTTGTTGACCGAAGTTTAAACTGGATGTTACAGTTACGCCTAAAAGTCCTAGATGGTCAGTGATGGGGACAGATACATTTTGGAAAGTGGGCGTAAATGTGAAGGTGCTCTTTTTTGCGGAGAATAGACACGCCTGAGTTTTGGACGCGTTGAATTTGACCAAATTCGACTCACCCCAATCGGATAATTTCCGTAAGGTCAAATCAACGCGCTCAATCATTGACTTTCTTAAACTCTCGATTTCACGGGGGCTCGCTCGCGCATTGGATACGTATCTCTCTACAACAGTGCTGTCATCAGCATAACTAATAATGCCCGGTGTTAAAAGGTAATGTGTAAATGTGCAGCAAGAATTATGTTGCAGAGAGAACAGATCCCTGAGGTAACCCGGCATTAATTGCCATTTGGTCGGAGGAGTAGCCATCTAAGACTACTCGAATTGACCGTTCCCTCAAAAAATCAGATATCCAGTCGCAGAGCCCAATCGGTATGCCATATGCTGGGAGCTTACTTAAGAGACCATCATGCCAGACCCTGTCAAAGGCCTTGGAAATGTCTAAGGATACAGCTATTGCTTCACCATGACCCTCCAAGGCCTCACTCCATAAGTGAGTGGCATACACGAGAAGATCGCCGGTCGAGCGTCCGGTGCGGAAACCATATTGGCTATCGCTTAGGAGCTCGTTGGTCTCGAGGTATGCCAGGAGTTGATTATTCAATACACGTTCCATGACTTTGCAAAGTATGGAGGTGATTGAAATTGGTCGATAGTTGACAGGATCGGCACGGCTTCCCTTCTTCGGTATTGGCTGTACGTTAGCAAGCTTCCAGGACTTGGGGACCTTACCCGATTCCAATGAAAGTCGATAGAGGCGCGTCAAAACGGGAGACAACTCAGCTGCGCAGCGTTTTAGGACCACTGCAGGAATACCGTCTGGACCACTAGCTTTGTTCTCGTCTAGGTGCAGCAAGCATTTAAGAACCTCCTTTTGGCGAATGTGAACGGTACCCATAGTAGGTCCGAACTGAGGTAATTGAGGTGGGATTTTTCCTTGGCAATCTAGACGAAAATTTTCCGCAAAGATACTAGCAAATAAATCTGCTTTCTCCTTAGCAGTGTGGGCCAGAGAACCATCTGGTTTCCTCAGTGGTGGCAGCGACGGGCGACAAAAGTTCGTTTCGACCGACTTGGCAAGGGACCAGCTTTGCTTCCCGAAGGGTATGCTGCTATTCTGTCTCCGATACGGCCTATGTGGGCAAAACGAGCTCTTTTGATCACCTTTTTGCAGGACTTGGCGGCAGCATTGTATCTTTTCTTAAGTTCATGCGAATCCAGGGCTTTGCTTCTGCGAGCATTTGCCCAGGCTTTGTATGCTTCCCGTTTTCGCTTTTCAGCGGCAAGGCAAGCACTATAAAACCATGGGCAAGCTTTGGTTTCAAGGGATAGGTCAGCGTGGGGAATGTAGTACTCCATTGCTTGAACTATCACACTTGAGACAGCATCAGCGCAGCACGATGGATCGGTTGATGTAAAACAAGTTTGCCGCCATGGATAAGATGCGAAGAAATATCGCATTTCATCCCAATCTGCTGATTTGTAACGCCATACTCGCCTGGAGCCTTTTGGGCGGGCGTCAGGTGGCGAGTACAGCGATATAGATTTCACCATACAGTGATCGGATGTCCCTAAAGGTGCAGTGACGGACACCGAGTATCTGTCAGGATCGGTTGTCAGCAGAAGGTCCAAGCAATACGCAGTGTGGCCAGCAACGTCGGGGATGCGCGTAGGCTACTTAACAAGCTGTGAGAGACCATAAGTCAACGAAAACTTAAAGGCCTCTCTGCCAGCATGGTCAGTGTCCTGATACGGGTATAACCACTGCCCGTGGTGAGCATTAAAATCCCCCAGAAACACCAACTGCGCCGTGGAAAAACGTTGCTGAATCTTATCTGCTGTATTGCCAAGGTATTCCATAAGCCTCGTTGTCTCCCGATCTCCGCTATGTGAACGATAGATACAGGCGTAAACCACTTGGTCTGGGCCAGTATCTATGTGAACCCACATGACTGAAAGGTCCGGCACTTCCAAATAACGGAGACGCTGATAACAGATCGCGTCACTGGCATACATGCACACCCCGGCGTGCGGGCGGAATAGAGACTCCAGGATATAGCCTGGGTAACCAAGGTATGCCGAGTCTGACGGATCGCAGATCTGCGTCTCCGTTAGAAAGAGTAGGTGTGGTCTCTTTATTATTAATTGTTTTTGATATCTACCCATTTTATAGGTAGCTCTCTTATGTATAATGTGGTATATGTATATATTTGCTTTGTTTGTGTTTTTTATATTCTGATTTGATCTTTAATATCTAGTTATATTTTATAATATTTAAAATGCAAACTGAACAATTTTCTGCAACTGTATGTCCAATACAATATTATATTTAAACAGACACAAAAAACATAATCGAGACATAGCGCTTTATGAGTTTAAAATTTCAATATGATAAACTGAAATGATATAATTTAAGATTATTGCTGACTATATTTCTCAACAAATTGCAATTACTAATATTTCTTCTGGCGCTAATTAAGTGTTGCATTCATGAATGGCCTCTGAGGCCCTAAGGACATCGTTTATTGTGCTACCAATTCATATTACACTGACTATATTTTAACTTGTAGAGAGTGAAAGAATTAGGATTGCTTAAAATCGTTGAATTAATTCAAAGGTTTATCGTGCAAACAATTAATGAAAATGTAAATCCTATTATATATTTGTATAAAAGAATAAAAAAAATATTGCTAATAAAGAAATTATTATGGTACGTTTGAAGATATCTTGAACAGATTTTTTGAATGGACTCCCATCCATTTCAACCCACACCCCTTTGCAGATGGGTAGAGTGTGGATTGAAATGGATGGGTGTCCTGAACTAAAAAAAAAATATTGTACAGGGTGGAATTTTTGAATGCTCCTTGGAGGGAAAGTACTTTAAGTAATAGAGATAGCAAATTTCTTTTCCAAAATAAAGAAACATTCCTTTATTTATGCTGCATTCAAAGATTTTCAAAAATTCGCTCGCTTCACCCGGGAATCGAACCGACTAAAATCTGTAAAAATGACATCCTGTAATTTTATTTCATCGGCCATTAGGGTCAATCACAAGAATAAAATCTCTCTAACATACTAGATTTATTTAATGAAAGAAAAACCATGAATTCTTAATTCTTAGATTTAAGTCGGTTCGATTTCTGGGTGAAGCAAGCAAATATTTGAAAAATCTTTGAATGCAGTATAATTTCTTTTCCAAAATAAAGCAATGTTTCTTTGGAGTAAAATTTGCTATCTCTATTATTAAGAGTACTTTCTCTCCAGGGGGCATTCGAAAATTCCACCCTGTATATCTAAGACAACGAAGAAGATCTAAGAACGTGGTAAGACATGCAGGCGTATAAATCAATATTTAATTAAGTTATAATGAAGATGTGAAAAAATTACATTGACATTATGCTGGCAAAAAAAAGCTTAAAGGTAGCGAAAATCAGTTTTTCGCAAATATCTCGCGATCTATTAAAATTCTATAATAGAAGCCTATAAAAGTTATATCAAGATTTTTTATCCTGCAATTTTCGATTCATAATTTAATTAGAACTACTTTTTAACCGGATAAATCGCGTATAATTTATATTTTACATTTTAACTCGACGTCGCTCCAGTCGCTCGTGACCACGGGGTCTGCAAAGACACCGAAACGTAATCCGGTTAAAAAGTAGTTTAATTTAGACCTGTACTGGCCTTTGAGCAATAGATCGGGCGACATTTGTGTACATACAACTGATTTTTGCGACCTTCTGACCTCTGTAACTTTTTTTAGCCGGACTATATCAATTTCAATAAATTATAACGCCGTAATAAAGGAGGAATTCAGCTCACTAAGAATTTTCGAGTTATTCCCAAAATATCCACCCCACTGGTGGATTTCCGATACTAAATTCAAGTTTTTTTTCCGGAAATCCACCCTAAGATACTAGACTACGCATGACTGCAGTCTAGTATAAAAATAATAACGGAAAAACTCAACTTTTCCGCAGATTGGGGTCTAAAATTCCTAAAATGACTGGGCTGATTCTATAATTCATAACACCTAGCGCCATCTTATATCTTAACAGCTACCAAACAGTGAGGCACAAATTTTTGTTTGGCATTGTCGGTCTATTTACTTTACTGATCTCTGGTGATAACAACGAAATTGTCCCTTACAACTTTGGAGATAGTTTATAGATTTCTAACTAGCTTCCAATACCAAAGAGTTTTGAGTGTGATCCCGTCTAAGATATGCTTTAATATTATAATATTTAAGATAACAAGCATGTATTTTACTAATTATGAAAACTATCAGAGTAAAAACCTAAACGAGCAGTTGCCGAAACTTTAAAGAGGACAATGATCTCTATCAGTGACCTTCACAATAAACGGTTGCTCGTACTTCTCTCAATCTAAAGCTATGTTTTTGATATGCTTATTTCTATACAACTAAAAATCAAAACAGACGAACATGATAACATAAGATACTATAACTCAAAATTGTGTAAAGGCATTATGAGCTTTATAAAGTTTAAATGAACGCTGAAACTATTTTTTTTCTCAGAGTGTAGTAGTCTGTCTTTCATGTCCTTAAAAAGAACAACGACCACTTCATGAATATGGTACGATGCATGTAAAACAAAAATTTATAATATCTATATCGACATTTATTTATAAACATGACATTTTCGCTAACATAAATGAAAAAATAACAAGAAAATTAATTAAATCCAACTTAACAAATCAATTCAAATCAATCAATTAAGTGACTAACGCATAATTATGAAAATTATTTGTTCAATTTCATATAAATGAAATGTAGTTAAACTTTTAGTCAGGGACATAATATTATAATATTAAGTAATCTGTGTTGCGGTTTGACTAGATAGAGAGCTAACGCTCCAAAATATGGATACCATAACAGCGCAAGAAACGGACAAAGAGACGATGAAACTTTAGTTTTGAGTTAAGAGATGGTCAGTGTGGCGCTTTCAATGCTCTATTTTCAGAATATGTAAGCAATATCTAGTCAAAGCCCGGAGTAGACCAATCATTTGTTCGATAGTTCGATTCGTAACTTTCTTTTTTCTTCTAATAGTTTCTTTAAATCACATAATTCTTTTGGAGGTTTAAAAGGAGGAGGTTTCTCATTTCTTTGCTTTACACGTGAAAAGTTACGGTCTTGCAAAAAAGTTTGTACGTTATTTTTTGCGATAATTAAAGCTTGCTTTGCACTTTCTTTTCTTTTCAAAATAATTTCTCTCTTCTTTTCAAGTTCATCATTCAATGAAATTTTCATAGCTACTAATCTTTCTTCCAATTCAGCCATAGACATTTCGCAGAGGAAGCGGTAGCCAGCGGTTTCTGTTAAATCTATAGTTTTGGGTGCTCTGGCTTCTTTCGCAATTATTGATAGTATTTTTATTTCCTTAATCATATTTATCTTCCGGTCTAGCTCTTCTTTCTTGGTTTTTAGTATATGTGCTATAATTGCTTCTTTGTCTCTTTTATTATTCTTGCCTTTTTGTCTATTTTTTAAAGCTAATTCATTTTTGGCTTCGAGGAGGGAAAGTTCATCCATAATACATCTTTCGACATGTTTACGGTTTCGTTCTGTCTCTTCTTTTCTATAATTTTCCAATTCTTCAAGCCATTTTGCTTTGTCTTTTAGGAACTCTTCATATCTTTTTTTATTTTTATCGGCAAGTTTTTTTTTCGCTAGTACAGCTTCTTCGAAAGATAATTGACCCATCAAGTGTTTTCTTTCAATATCGATTAATCTTTCACGTTCTTGCTCCTGGCGACCTAATTTCTCTAATTCATCGACTTTTGAAATATTATTGCAATTCTTTATTATCATATCTAGCCACTCTATTTCCTCCCTTTCATAACGTTGAGCTGTACTCTCAACTCTCTTAATTGTGGACGTAGTGTCTTTGATATTGTTAATAAATTTCATATTAACAGGCAAAAAATGAGTTTTTATTGAACACTCCTGGGGCAATTCTTTTGATTCAATGGTTTTTAAATTTTTGGTATCTATTTTTGGTAGTGCGTAATGGGCTTGATTACTACGAGCATCGGCCAGTAAGTTAGCAGCTTTTTGTTTATTTCTTTCGAATTCTTGTTCCAATTTTGCATCAATAGTACTCTTGGACAACATTTTTTTTGGTTTATAATGAAGTTGACACGAAGAGCTCTTCAAGGTAGGAGCAGGCGTTACAGATACTTTTTTTGACTTTCTGCTTAAAACGAGTGGCTGAATGGGAATCGTCAATGGTCTAAACTTACGCTGCTCTATTTTTTTTTGGTAATCTGAATAGTATTCAGTCATTTCAGTTATGTGAGGCTGCCAAGTAAATAGGGGGTTGATAATTTTTTCTGTAACATATTTCATATCATAATACTTCTGCGCAACCTGTGATATATACATTAGTGTTTCATTACTACAAAAGAATTTTAAAACGTTGTCCAACAGGGATTGACTCAGATTGAGCATACATTTTAATAAACTTTTTGCATGAGTTGGAGTTATTTGAAAAGTTATAGCGTAGAAAATAATTACAAAATAATCTCGATCTTTCTCGAAATCATCTTTATATATACGGTAAGACACTTCTTGTAACATCTTGCTGTGTTTGTGTATCCCCAAAAAAGATTCAATGAACCATGAAAGTTTATTATCATCTGTGTCTACAGGACATTTTTCTACATAGCCCTTCATAAATTCATCTGGGGTAATGTCCTTTGTAGCAGCGTATTCTAGTAAAATATTATATAATACCTTCACGTTTGCAGATGTATGGTAAAAAACCATTTTTAAAGGAAAAGCTTGTGCTTTTCCTTTATTACAATATTTATGGAATAATCACATTTTGATTGATTTTTGACAACTCGTGTTCATTTGACACTCCATGGTTCATTCGCAAAAAAGTTTTACGTTTAACTTTATTTTGATTTAAAACGTTGACTGCTATAAGGTCAATCGTACACTTATTCTTGATACAAAATAAAAAAGTCTGATAAAATCACCAATCTATACTCCGAATGCAGAGTAAATATAGATAATTAGGATAAATATGTATTTTCTTTCCTCGCCGGACTGGGAGCGAAAGAAAAACATAGAATGTGCCAGCTGCTTCTCTTCCCGGGCATACTGAAAAAGTCAGTTAAGGGACAAAGGTTATATTTGCGTTTTTGCGGGCGATAGGTTTACCACTTGTCACTGCAATAGTTCTCTCTCCATCATTATAATACCTCCAATGTGACATCAGATGGTTTTGTAGCCTTGGGTGTTGAACAGACAATTCTCCTGAAATCGTATATTTTATTTAAATTTTAAAAATAAAATAAATTATATTTAAAAATTTATTTTTCAAAGTATTGCAATATGTAGACATTGCGGAGGCAACCTGATCTCTCTTACAAATTAATTTATTGGGAATGAAGTAAGCCCACATTTTGTAAAAGCGTTTTCGTATCTTCATATTGAATTTAAAAGCACAATAACAAATATGAGCGGTACAAACAATGGGTACAAGTCATGAAGTGACATTCCCCAAGGCGGTAGTTACTTCCAATTTTTTCACGCGCCAATAGAACCTTGGCGGGCTTTATGTATGTATGTAATAACTTTTGAAATTAAAGTTTGTGCCAGTGATGTCATCACTGTGCAATTTCCAAAAATCAATATGAAATTGATCAAAGCAGTTAAAATTATTTTTTTCAATTTGGTAATTCAAAACACCTTTAGAATAAATAAAATTCAAATAAAATAATAGTTAAAAATTTTGGATACTGCCCAATCCCGATAAAAAATATTGTCGATTTCAAAGTTTCATCGGAGCTTCAAATTATACTTGTAATAAAAAATAGTACCTGGCGGTAGGCGGGGACAAGCTAACAGAGTAATAATTGTTTGATTCTCTACTTTTCTAATTCTTGCACTTACAAACATGTTTGTACGTCTAAACACTTTGTTACAATTTCATATTTATACTTCACTTGAAGCTTGTCCTCGCGCCTGGTGTTTTTTTAGTGGTGACGAGGATGAGGGGGAAAACAGTAATAATTTTGACTGTATAAAATCTAAAATGAATTTTCAATTTGTCGCACATGATTATTATTCAATATTTTGATATTTATTAGATTTTTTACAGTATATATTCTTGTCTTAGCTTCTTGTTTTTTCTCAAACCCCTTGTTTTTACAGCATTGACTTGTTTCTTAAGAACTTCTTTCGCGTCTTTTAGTAAATAAAGAAATAAAGTAGGAAGGGTAAATTTTAGTTCAAAATTATGAGAGTCCCTAAACTTCAAAATAACCATATGGAATCAAATAATATAATACATTTTGTCATGATTTCGCATTTCTTGGAGGCCAAGCAAAATAAACATATTTTATAAGAAATTATGTTGCTACTAAGTACCAAAACGTAGTGATTACTTGCTCAGTGGCTACTACCATGACTACTGTACCAAGGCTAACACCATGACTAAGATCAAGTGTTACACCAGTCAGTTTATACAGTCCGACAAGGCTTTCTTGGCGCTTGGATAATGACGTCAGGAGGGCGAGAGGGTGAATAAGTGTTACCATTTAGTAAAACTTCCCTCTTCTCAGGCAAAAATATGAATGCATAAACGCTTAGTTTTTATCATGTTAAAATAAAGAAATTATTACATTTTATGTTACTACAAAAGTTAATAATTAAACTTTGACAAAACCTTTAGTGGTATAAAAGCACAGGGTTGAAGATATCCATTGAATAACATGATTGTCTGGCCTGGCCCCTTTTAGATCGTATAAGTATTATATTATTTTTACTACAAGATGATAAGCAACTATTTGGGTCTTCCATGGTAAGTTCCAGGGTGCTAACCCGAATGTTAATAATAATACTCTAGTCAGAACGATTTTTAAAAGTAATTACCAAATTAACAGAAAAATTGAAGACTTGTCATTAGAATTTTGACTGCAGAAATTTATTGCAAAAACTTTATGATTCAACAATGTAATAAAAAATAGAACTGAGATAAAATGTGTATGCAAAAGAAATGTAGATACCTACATCTATCTACATTGAGGTACCACTATTGAGATTATAAATTTGTATACATTATATTTATACGATAGTATTTTTAAGATCATTGACCGTTATCATTGTGGTTTAAAGATATATAATAATTATGTGAATTTTCCTCAAGATCATATAACAACTGAACGTGTATCGACAAGTCTTATCGATAAGTATTACAAACTTGAGTAAAACATCACTATGGAAATAACAACAACAAAAACAATGTTCAAAATATACTCCAAAATGAATATAAATATTGATAATAGCTTAACTTTATAAAAGCATTACCTTACTATGAATTTATGAACTACAAATATAATGAAATATTCCTTAAAACTACGAAATTTAAAGCCAAATATGACTTACATGTACTATGCTAAGTTATATTTTGTTGATTTTTGGCTTTTGTATTATTACATCCTTTGATACAACACTTCCGCATTATGGAGAAAAATGTAATGAATGGTTTTTTGCACTTATATTATTAATTTAAACAGGGTTAACTTTAATTAGCCGAGTTGTAATTCTGCCAAATTGTACTTATAACAAGCACTTTTGATAAAAGATCCTGATTTCATTTCGTTTCTTAAAGCCGAAGAAGATGGTAGCTACATTGAAGTATAATGGGCGATCATCCTCTTCGTGAGCCGAGAGACGCACACTGCTGGATAGAGGCCTCCCCCAAGATTCTCCACATCACGCAGCCCTCATCTACCGTTTGACTTTCATTAAGTGTTTCTTTTGTAAACCTATAATTAATAAAAGTTTTTGATTTTGATTTATCAAAACAGAACAATATGTACCTATTTTTTGGAAATGTTAAAAGTGTTAAGCAAATTCATTTACGGGAACTCTGTAGTTTACAGCGAAAGATAACAAATAAGAAAAATAAAGTTATTAGTCGGGTTTTAGTTTTCAAACTTATTTTTTTCCATCAGTTCTTTACTTTAAGCTCTCTAGAGGGCGCTGAAGTCAATTTTACGTGACGTCATGTAGAATTACCTATAACTAGCGGACAATCAAGACATTTCTAACGACTGCGCATTTATCTAATTATGATTACTAGTTTAGAAGTTGTGAGGGAACATAAGAACATCCATACTCACACACACACGTACAGGAGAAAATCATAACCCTCCTTTTCGTTTCGCTGTAGTCAGGTAATTAAGTTAAGAGAAGCTAATTTATTGTCACTTGCACAACCTTAAAATAATACTTGCAAAAATATGAAATGAAGAGAAACTGAAGAATTATAGTATATTATGTAACAAGTGAGCTAAGTTGCTAATTACAGTCGAGGCTGTGATTTGAGCCCGAGCCGCAGGTAATTAGCAACGCTCACGAGTTACATACGACGTTTTTCAACACACTGTGAGTAAAAAGCATACATACGTGGTCATAAAATAACAAACACACTTGATAACAAAGCTGTGAATTGTGATTGAAAAATGGCGCCGAACCTCGCGCATGCGCGTAGGTTTTTTTTTCCGCCAAATGTGTCAATGTCTGTATAGCATATACAGCCTATTTTACGTGAAAATGTTTAATTTGGAGTGGTAAATGCAAATATTTTAATATTTTATAACAAGTTATTGTAAATTGTGAATAATTTGTTTTACTAATATAATGCGCAAACATTTAAAAATGTATATGGATTTGAAGTGGTATAAAATCTCTTTGTTGTTTCTGAAAATATTTAATGTATAACCCGGATCAATAAAATATGCTCTGTTTACTCGCATGTAATTTGCACAAAGGTACAATTCAACTTTGTAGGATTCATTATATTATGCACTAGGGTATAATATATTATGCACGCGTGACTTATAGCCAAGTTTATAGTTCTAAATTCAATAGAATAAGGCTCACTTTACGAGCAAGTGTGTTGAAAATTCTATATTTGTTTAATTAGATACAGAAGACTAATGGTAATAAAAGAGTAGGTACTAGAAGAGTGTCTCACCACGCAGTATTACTCGCACTTGGTCTTTTTTACCTAAGGATTTGTCCGTCAGTTGTATTAATTAGGTAGCAAGTCTGTTTTAACTGAGTCTGTCATTAATCAATCAGACCTGACTGATCCATTATACAATAGATCGACACCTTCAGTGGATCAATAAGATAAAAATGCAAGTCACACGGGCATATGAGATCTTTTAAAATATAATAATTGTGTTAAAAGATGTTAAAGACGAACACAAAAGCAACACATGATTGAAAGAATTTTAATCAGTTCACGTCTTATTAACTTTTGATTATCGACACCGTGAGTTATTGTTCAGTTAAATACTTTACTCAATTGATTGACAGGGTTGGTTTTTGACTGGTACGAAAATTGTTAGAGTGAAAGATAAGTGAAAAGTGTTTTACTCTTTTCTGCACTTGTAGTTTGTAATGTAAAAAGCACACTTTTGTAGTATTCGTTAAACAATTGCATGTAAATATTTAAATTTAAGAAGACAATCGTTTTGGTACCTAGTAGAAAAAGGTTGAAACAAATATTTCCAATACAACGTCATTTTTTGTTCATGCGAAACCTAGCACACGGGTCAAATATTTTCGTGAAAAGAATCGGTATACACATGTCATAATATTATCATAAAAACTCACCAATTCTTCAGAATGCAAAAGTTTCTCGCTTTTGAGGAGCGAGCAAAGTAATATTTGTTCAAAAATATTTTTTTTTTCAGATTTTGTAAAACTAATTGATTGTATTTTACGAGAAGGCACACTGACGTGACCCCAAAGATAAAAATCTAGAGGCGTAAGGTCTGGCGACCTGCCGGCCTGTGTACTGGTCTGTGGTCACACAGATTTGTATGAACATTATTAAAGGTTATTAAGAGATTATTGAGTTAAAATTTAACATGGTATAAAAACTATTGTAATCGATTCTATTGCCGATTCTGAACAAACTGTTTTCAGGTGTCGTATGCACAAATAATAACGTTGTGTAAATGTTTTATAAACCAATGTTTATATCTTAAGTATAGTATATAACTTGTATTATGGGCACAATTAATTTTCTTGGACTATCCCAAAATTGTACTTTTTCTAAGTCGGTCTCAAACTCAAATCCCTACCGAATTCGAAAACTTTAAACATGGTTCTCGATGTTAAGCTAAAGTTGAACGAAAATTTATATTAGCATTTTTTAAATTACTAGTAAGTATCACATCCATCCATGTACTCGAGGAATAAGATTTTTCGTACAAAGTAAAAAGTCCAATTACTCGTTCCCGTGGGAATTTCAGGAATTCCTTCCGTACTCCCCTACACCCTCTAAGGAATATACCTTCCAAATTTCAGCTCCTTATGCCCAGTAGTTTTGGCTGTACGTTGTCTGTCAGTCACTCAGTCGGTAACGTAACAGTTTGTAAATTATATTGATTAAACTATGTTGAGGTCAAATGTAGAATATGCGAATTAATTATTGCAAAACAAATTCGTCAATCAAAAACGTGTAGGTAAATTTAAGAGCATCCTGTTTTAGAGCAGGCCACCAGAGGAGTCTTATTTCCATCAACAACCGCCTAAGAGTTATGGGTATTTATGTACACACGCTACTATGTAAGAATTATAACCTCACTTTAATGATCACTTCATGGTTAGACATTACCTTTCTATAGCTTTATTAAATAAATCTTCACGAGCTATGGGCGAGGGTAATAAAGACAAAAATGTCTGATCACTCGGACGCCATTAAACAGGAGCCTAAGAGCTTCAGACGGGATTTTTAATTAAATAATAGCATGAATGTTAATATTTGTTAATATGTGTTTTATCAGTAGATTAAGAGATAAAAGAAATTGTTAGTTAATTTATTGCCGTCCCTTTGCAGAATATTAATTAATGTCAAAGGTGGAAGATAAGTATTTTTTAATAGTCGGATGAATGCAATTTATGTTTTTCTCGGTTTTCTTTATTTGAAAACCTATACATACTAAGACTAACTAAATCGAACGTTTCGTAACTACGTGAACATATTAAGACACCGTTTTAATGCTTGCTCTGTCGTACAATTTAAGAGACTCAGTTACTTTATAATGATGATTGTTACAGAGATCCAGGATGAATATAAGTAGACCGTTGGCTGTAGGCAGTTTAAATTTTAATTTAAATACCTCTCCGTTGTGTATTTGTTGTTATGCACTAAACTTTACTGAGATTTAAATAAAAAGACAAGGTACGCAGTTGGGGGATTAGAAGTCTTCAGGTCGTATCGTGTCCACGAACAGTGCTTATTACTTAACTTCAAGTAACCTACTCGTACATACACGTTTATAACATGAAAAGCAAATATGAAAGCAGATAGAAATATTGTTTATTTTATAACTTTTAAAATTACGTTTACATTGTTTAATTACTCCAGATACCTTAATTTCGTTAAAAAGCATCGTCTCTAAATAAAGTTTAATGACCATGATGTTATTTATTTGTTTTGTAATTTATATAAGGTTAGTTACTGTTTTATTAGCGCATTAAATCAAACCCCAATAAGGCAGCCATTCATGTTTATTTTTACGAAGTTTCTGCTTGGTATGACCAATAAATTATTGACTGGGTCACTTTTATCACAGGTCCGTGGTAACATTTATCAAACGTTTGAAATGTGTGGATATTCTTTGTAAACATAAAGTTTTTATTTATAACTGATACTATAACTTTTTATCTTATGAATGGCCTTAAGGTTTTCTAAGATGAAAAATCTAGTTTGAATGCATATTTTTTGTAACAAGTTTATTCAGTGTATTAACAGGCTTAGGATTACTATCTCAATCTCAAGATATCACAGCGTAATTGCAGTGAAACACGGAAATTAAAGCTTCCTTATCCTTATCATATTTCAAATGTTATTTTTAATATTTAATCTGATCTCCAAAAGTTGTATTAGTTCTATAAATCGCAATAAATAACTCGGAATAATAACAGGTAATACTTAAAATACTGTTTGTTAAGTGTTATTGTCACCATTGGAGCATCTTTTAAATATGCAAAGAGTTAGCACGTAAAGAATAAGAGAGGTACAGCACCTAGTTCTTATTGCTAAGGTTATTTTTTAAAATTAATGTTATCTTCATAGCGATACCCGCAGTAAGAACCTATATTTCGCTCAGTTTTAATCATGAAGTAAGTCTTATCAATACGCTTTGTTAGCCATTGTACCACTTTATAAATAAAGGTAACAAAAGTCGTATCAATACTAGTCTTTCCGTATAACAAAGTGGGGAAACTTGCTTGGGGTTTATTGATTGACAAGCGCAGACTTCAATTAAATTCTCGCGAGTCGGCACTAACATTTCTTAAACATGATCCTTAAGAATCGCCCAAAATTAATAATTATAATACTCTCAAATAAACTTCATGATCTGCTTATGAAATATAGCAAGCGAATTTTTATTCTTAAACAGGTTTGGTTGTTGTGTGAGTTATTAAGTTGAAGCTTGCTTATAAATAGTGTTAAATAATTACGTTTGTAGAATATTAATACAATGTTAACTGCTTACTCTAATATAAACAGTCCAAAGCTTTTTAGTTCCAAGCAGATTAAATATACAATAATAATCAATAAAGATTTTTATACTCGAAACGCAGCCTGATTAGAATGTTGACGATCACATTCTAGAGGGGCATAAATCTTTCAGTAAGGTTTTTATTGTTCCCAAAAATGTTTGATCATGACGGATCATTCATCTGTAATTAGGGTGAGCAGCTTCTCATAAAATATGAGTTCTTAACTTGAGACAGTTTTATTGAATCACAAATACATATATATAGTATGAGAGTTTCTAAACTAGATAGATTGTTATGATGTCTTTACTATATTAGTAATAGCTTCAGTTTGCACAATGTTTATTACGGTTAGTTAAATCTCATTTAGCAAGTGTTACTTATACATTGTTCACACTGTGATCATTGACTTTTTTATTTCCAAACTTGAACGAAAATTTTAAGCATTCAGTGAGAACAAAACGCCAAAGAAAAAAATAGTGTCACGCTGTTGTGTTTTGAATAAAACGTAACAGTTCTTAAAATGAGTGATAAAAGTGCGACATTTAAGTGCATGACTTGAATACCAAAATTACCATTCAAAATTTCTGAGTTCCACTCCAAAAGAGACTCAGTTGAGCATAAAATTACATTGTCTTACAGACATTGTTGGGTGGCAATGAACTGCACTTTGACATAAAAATCACTATGGATACTATAAATCCATTTTAATTAACGTAATAAAGAATGACTAGAGGCTTTGATAGCAAAGTCATCATTGTGGTAGACTAAATCATTAATAAATATATCGTTAGTTTATAAATGTATATTTTTATGCCTAAGAATTATGTACTTAGCCCATAAAAATACTATAAACATAAAATTTCTGATCTCTATTATCTAGCGTCTGATCCTTAGATTGTTATTCTTGCTAAAATTAGTCAGTTACAGTATTAAAAAGATATAAGTACAACAACTAGCAGCTTCACGTGGTTTTGCTCGTAGTTTCTGAAGCTGTGGGAAATTTTGAATAAATTATAGCCCAAGGACTGCATACTGGTATGAATTTCTATACTTTTTTTTTCTGTATGACGTCATACCGTTAAATTAGTTGTATTTAAAAATAAGAGTACAGGAATTCATACTGAAATAGTTCGTGTACCTTTTTTATTATTGTAGCATAACTGATTTTTTTCAGTTAACTGATATTTTCCGGTATTAATATTAATATTTTATTTTTAAATAACTGTAGAATGTTCGATAGTTTAGTTGAAGCCTATGAAGCGTAGGTACATATTATGCTGACCTATACATTTTGGTGCCGAAATTAAAACGGGTAAAATATTTCTGTACTAAGAACATCTACAGAAATGAATCCGGTATGCATTATTTGGGTACTGATTTCATAAATTTAGATTTTAATAACTTGTACAGGTATTGTGTTTGATGAAGCAGTACACTAATAAGAGTACTGAAATTTTACTAGTACTATTTAAAAATTTTATACCGATATGCGATATCTCTATTATCTAGCGTCTGATCCTTAGATTGTTATTCTTGCTAAAATTAGTCAGTTACAGTATTAAAAAGATATAAGTACAACAACTAGCAGCTTCACGTGGTTTTGCTCGTAGTTTCTGAAGCTGTGGGAAATTTTGAATAAATTATAGCCCAAGGACTGCATACTGGTATGAATTTCTATACTTTTTTTTTCTGTATGACGTCATACCGTTAAATTAGTTGTATTTAAAAATAACAGTACAGGAATTCATACTGAAATAGTTCGTGTACCTTTTTTATTATTGTAGCATAACTGTTTTTTTTCAGTTAACTGATATTTTCCGGTATTAATATTAATATTTTATTTTTAAATAACTGTAGAATGTTCGATAGTTTAGTTGAAGCCTATGAAGCGTAGGTACATATTATGCTGACCTATACATTTTGGTGCCGAAATTAAAACGGGTAAAATATTTCTGTACTAAGAACATCTACAGAAATGAATCCGGTATGCATTATTTGGGTACTGATTTCATAAATTTAGATTTTAATAACTTGTACAGGTATTGTGTTTGATGAAGCAGTACACTAATAAGAGTACTGAAATTTTACTAGTACTATTTAAAAATTTTATACCGATATGCAGTCCCTGTTATAGCCCAATGATGTTAAGAAATAGGCAATTAAAATTCATACATATTTTTGAAATTGGACTGGATTTGCGCATGCAACCACAACTTTTCAGCATTATGTTAGTAGGTATACAGGGTGTCCTGCCTACCCTATATAATACCTTCTCGGAGGTATTCTAGTACCCATAAGGATTACAGAAAAAAATATAAAAAAAGAAAATTTCTAAATTGATTTTTAAATTTTTGTATGAAAGCAATAAATTTCGACATTTTCTTGCACTATGTTTTCAAAACGTAGAAACTGAATACATGAGTGGCTTCAACACTGCGGACATAATTTACTATCAACAAGCTGTTTCACGCGGTTTTACCCGCGCCATAGTAATTAATCCATTAAGCCGTGTTGCCGTGATAGAGTAACAAACATCCAGACAGCATACATCCATCCATCCAAACTTTCACTATACAAAATTTTAATTTACTTAAATTCGATAGATGTCGCTGTACGTCGATTAAATCGCGCAAGAAGAGTTATAAATGACTTAGCTATATTTACTTTGTAGACCCCCTTTGTTCGTTCTTATGACTTACGCAGCTCCCGTTTTTGCCCACGCGAATCCCAAACACCTTCACAAACTACAGGTGGTCCAAAATCTATTCTGCAGAAGGGCAGCTAACGCGCCCTGGTACGTGCGTAACACGGACCTGCACAGGGACCTGGAGCTCCCCTCTATTCAACAGCACTTGAAAGTCCTGGCAACAGGTCACTTCCAACGTGCTGATTCCCACCCTAACAATCTTGTTAGGGCGACAGTCTCCTATACTGTCAACCCTGTTACGCCGCACTCCTGCCGCAGACCGAGAGACGTTCTCTCAGACCCCCCAAACCAGTTCACCGCGGATCTGGTCAACCTTTTGGGCTCCCAGCCCTAGTCATTCTCTACACTTGCCGTTGAGCTTTACAGTGTCTTACTACGGGTCATCCGTCAGGATGCCTGATGCGCCGCCCTGGATCCCACGGGGTGGTAACTCATTACACGATCTAGGAATAGCTCTTGAGTTAGGGATCGGAGAAGGGGGTGTTTAGTGAGTAGAAGTCTCACACTGGCTGGGTATACGGTGGCATTCCGTCGGCGAGCGGTTGCTACTGTCGGCGGGGATTTATTCCCGTGCAGGGCCCAGTGCGTACTGGGAGTATTCATCCTCTCCGTATCTGTGGACGCCCTTTGGGGCGCCACAGTAGGGTGTCATTCTTTGGCAGGAAAAAAAAAAACTTTGTGCGTCCTCACTTTCACAAATATACTATTAGTAGGTTCATAAGTTTAACTGCAAATGACAATGCTGCTTAGTACATGGGCTTGAAAAGGAGGCTCTCCCACCAATCCTCCATCCTATTATAGATTTTGTTTTATTTTAGACAGTCAGCTCCTTAGAAATGCAGACGTTGGCAGCAATTCTCGTAATGCAAATAACAAGTAAATCTCTACCTAAATTTTAATGTAGGAATCTCTGTATGAAAAAAATATATAAAGAATTCTTTTTAAATGCTAACTTTTTAATCATGCACTACTCGAGCATAACTTTCAATTTTCAAAAGTTTTATTAAGTTTTAGTCTACAAGTAAAGATAAGAGATAAATAAATACATTTGTAATATGACACGATTTCTTTTTAATGTAGTCCAATAACATAAAAATGTTTTTTTAAAGTAGATAAGCACATTCGTGTATTTGTATGGGGTCAAGTTTAAAATAGAGCAATATTCTTATCAAAACCTGTCTCTGATCCTACGATTCCTCGACTGTCTAAAACACAAGTTTCTTAAAAACTTTTATTTCACTCCCTTATAGACATATCAGCTTTTCATGTTAATTCCAAAAAAAAAACATAATTAGAAAACAATAAACTAATCATGTTAAATCTTAAAATATTTATTTGAAAACCAAATCAGCTAAGCTATGAGCTTTTCAAAGCAATGATAAAGGTTGAACTTGGTAAAACATTGTAGGTAATTGAAGGCATTAGCAACATTGTATAAAAAGGTACATTTTAACAATCGCTAACGAGGTGAAAATAATTATATAAACGTTTTCCTCCGGTTCTCAACTCATAATCCTGATCTTTGAATATCCTTTTTTTTCTTAAAATTGATAATGGTTCGGTATGTCTTTGTCAATCATGAGCTGCGTCCACATTTTGTGGTTGAAATAATAAGTACCGCTCGTTAACAAAGACTCGGAATACGTATGTAAATTCGAGAGAACCAAAAAAAACCAGTGCCGATGCGTGCAACAGGTGTATTCCTGATTTCTAATAGTGCATATTATATGTATTAAGAACGTAAATCTGTTATTAACTTTTACTTTTCAAAAGGTAACTACTTTCAATTTTTTAAGGATTTAAACATCATGTTTTTGATATGACATCCTTCATATTTTTGGTTCATTGTTCTGATAATAGCATGATGTTTCATATTTACTTTCTATTTTATTTTTATGAATACGTTTTTTGCGTGCAGCATCTGCAGTTCTGTACTTATAAACCGTTGCATTGTTGAATTGATTTAAATAGGGTTAATATGGTTTAAATGAAACGAGTGTTTCATGGAAACCTTTAAACTAAGAAGGTTTGGTGGTTATTCATAATCAGCCTAATTTCGAATTTAAACACATTTTGACAAACTTTGATAATCGTGGTTGATTCAAAGACCTTATGTGAGAAAAAAGCAACCTAAACACTAGATTTTACTTTACAACAACCAACTTTCTTTGATAACAAATCTTGGAAACTTGCTAATCGCAAATAAATATATCCAGAAGAGACCGAGCTTAAATTCGCCATTATGGCGCTGCTACCAGAAGACCAATATTATTTATGCCTTTCAAAGCAGCTGTATCTAGTTTATCTGCAGCTTCTGAAATGCTCGTCGTGGGCGCTATCAATGCCAGCGAAATTTATGGGACGTTTTAAATTTTCGCACCTTTGCTGGACCTTTGCTTTTATAGAACTTTTGTGTAGACATACTTATTGAGGAATTTGCTTCTGAGTTGCTTTCTTAGCTGCTATGATGTTTGTAGAGTTTACTGGTACGGAATGTAAAGGTACAGTTTGTAGAAACAGTGCTTATGCTTGAATTTTAATAACCATCCAACTATTTGAGAGAAAGTTGTTACAATATTTGATTTTTGTTTAAGTAAGGCTTAACCATTAAGATAAGATATATCTATTGATAAAATTTATCGCTTTGTTTATGAAACTTTAAGTTCACGACAGGTTTCAATGATCAAACCAAGGTTACATTGTAGTAACTAGACCTTTTGTGTTTGGTTGACTTGGCAACTTTTTTATTATACATATTTAATGGATATTTATAAACAGTTAAGCTGTTTTTATGTAATACATTGGATTTAACATTTCAATTTGCAGATTTAAGCTAAGAAATAACTTCAATGGAAATTAACAAAATCAACCCAGTAATATCATGTATTTTTGAGATTATAAATATAATGTCCGTTAGCATGGCACGTAATAGGACTTAAACTTAAGAAAGTATAACGACTAAAATAAGAAACAGTTTTGCCACGTCAGTTTGCGTTTGACCTGGTAAGACAGGAACTGGCTTATTTATAAGTCATTGCCGAGAAACACCATCTTTGATATTCTTGAAAATCTTTGATGTTTGTGCAATAGATTTTTTAATCTGTACACACTCTTTAATTAAATAGCTAAAATAATTATAATTTCACAAAATTAACAGGTCATCTTAATAAGCTTTAGATGCACCATTACAAAGAAGAATTTAATTCCGAAAACTAGTAGGCCTCCCCTGGGCTCCTGTCACAAGTCTTCGAATTGAATCCCTTTGAGCGAACATGTGAGGTCGTCTCCCGTTGACGAGATCAGATTGATGGATTATTACATCTTCATTCTTGGATGCTGTGGCGCTGCCGAAACTGTACACTGAGGTCTTGACTAGTCTTGATAGTTGCTAAAGTTTTTGTAAGAATTTATTAAATAGTTGCGACTTTTTTATTTGATAACGAAATGGCAATATTATTCTTTAATATCTTGTACATGTTTTTTTATTCGTTACTACGCCTACATTCGACCTCAATATTTATTGATTTATCTTTTATATCAACCGATGGTATGGTAAGTGAAGATGAGATCGAAAAAGACAGCGCTTCGCAAAAGAGGCTAAGGAGGGATTCAGAATAATAACTTAAATATAATAATATTCAAATTGCCTGACTAAAAAAATTAATCTGTTTTTAATATAATATTATATTAATATACAACACGCATAAAATAGCAAAAAAAACTGACCTTTTCTCTTCCTATGTAAAATACCTATAATGAGGCTGTAGGTTTAGTGAGTTTTGCTTAGATAAAATTAAAATTAATTATTATTAATTTTAAATATTAATAATAATAAAACCTACCATAAAATTTGTGGGCTAAAAAAGCAAATGTGCAGTCATGCATGAGTCGAGTTTTGCAGTAAACGATTATTAGGTATTTGAAGGTTTAAAAAAAGAAGGTTTTTAATATTAATTGTACCATAGCAGTACGGAATAAAAAGCAGGGATGCCTTATATTATGGATTTATTAATAACATAACGCACATACCGACTAATATTTCAAGTCGCTGTCTTTCATTATAACAATTTAATCTAAAAAATTAAGATTAAGGTTAAAACTGTGGTAAACTTTTATCTTTCTGTTTAATTTAAAACTTAATTATTAATAATGAAATATCAAAACTGTTTGTACAAGCTCGACGCGCCTTGCTCTACCTGTGTCATTCACTATGTAGTAACAGGTTGCGTCGTTCACAATGAAAAAAAGAAGTCTTTCAAATGTAAATCAGTAAGACCCGACAAAGCAAATTGTCACAAATAAACACAGATACTGTGCGTTTTATGCGTTTTTTGTGAAAGTCAACAAAAAATCAAAACCATCGCAAGGGTCAGACTGAACTAATCAATCTAAGGTGCTTCTCATCGATTTTTTGTAGACTATATTGAACCGTAATCCTTTTCTTGTACGATTGTTATCCGAAGGATAAGACTTATGATAACAATTTTGATATTGATATGTCTCTAACTGGAGCAATTATTTTTGACTAGTGACTTTTTTTGGGGAAATAATTAGGCAGGTGTTTTCTAAATTCACTTTAATGGTACAGTATTGCTTTGTTATGAAGTTAAATTAATTCAGCAGACGAAGATTTTAAATTTTATCATTAGGTTGTTGTTCTTATGGGTGAAAAATATTTGCAAACCACATTCCGTATGATGTTTTTCACTGTTTAAAACCACGGCATCAAAAGTATATAGTGGATTCAAGCTCAATTTTTATTCATTCAGGTTTACAGTTTCACACTGATTAATTGGATGCCTTTAATTTCCATATGACGCTAAATATACACTTGACGCTAAGTCAAAGGATGTCAGAGATTGCCTTATTATTGGTAAGGTTTGGCTAGGAGTTTGGCTAAGATAAGCTTTTCTGCTTCTAGATAAGAGACTTGTTAAAGTCGTTTAGACCAAATATACAGATTATGGTATCATCAATAAACACTGCCCTAGGCTTTAATACTTATATGACAAGATAATTATGTCAAAAAAGAAATCTGCTGCTACTTTATAAAAAATTGGAATTCAAGTTTGTTTGTCTCTTTAAATGACTATTATTTCCTATACTCCAATAACTCGCATAAAATAATTTAGTTTTCCCACCTCAATTATTATGAGTAAGTATCGAATCTCCATCGCTGCCTTTCCGATATAAAAACATTGTATAATGCCTCTGCGTTATTCATGTATTCCTTTTATTACTCACCGCAACATTAATTCAGTTGCCCACCCTTCCAAATCTAAGACAATAAGAAGAAAATATTAGAATACGTTAGTCCAAATATTGATTTAACCCTCTCGAAGTCGGAAGCAGGTGTACCGTAGGTGCACGCGCGTTTCTTGTCGGATCCGATATGCGTTCAGAAACTATGAAATTAAATGATAATCACGACTTTTTAATATTTACTTTACTTTTTAAGATTTTTTTTAATGCCTTGGAAGTGGTTGATAACATTTGGTTTGTTTGATTATCTAAATTTATTCGATGCAAGCGCAGTGACTTATTTTTTTTTTTAATCTATTGATGCTTGTAGTTTTAACCTTTCCGTTACAGATGATGGTTAGGTATAGTTTTAAAGCTATTTCTCACTGAATGTTACCTTCCAGTGCTGAGTCTAAATGATAGGATAAATTTTATAATATAAATAGTTATGAGATTTGATTCATTTATGTAGGTAAGATAGAGTTAAACTTTAAAGACAACAGCGCAAATTGCAGTTAGTACATAGTTTTACCGGTATATTGTTATGTAACTAGTAATAAACGTTAAAGACTAATTAAAAACACTGTGGCAGACTTAGTGAAATACAAGCGATTGTTCTCAAGATTAAAGAAAAAACAATATGAGGCGTGTAACTTATAGCAAAATGTTTTCATAAAAAAGCAAAATTACTGAAAGAATATCTTTAGAGAACCAATGTTTGAAACCTGCGATATAGAAATCATCATTACTCATTTTAACGGTTCCCCGGCACCTAGGAGAGGGTTGTACGTCATGCAGCCCCGATGTTCCGCGTAGATACGGCAAAGTGGCCGGTTGAGCAGATGTATACACATCTAATTGGACCGTAGCTGAACGATTTTAATCACTTGTTGATCGGTGTGTCGACTGTGACGAATTCGGGTTAGGAATAGAAAAACTAATTTTACTTATATATTTACTAATTGTTGTTTTTTTTTTTATTAGAAATGGGCAAGACAAAAAGTGTTCGGTAAACAAGAGATGGGCAAGTACTTTTTGCAGGCCCCGGTTTGAAAGCATGAGAGCGGAAAACTAAATTTTATTCCTTTACTACAGGAGATTTAGCTAATATTGTTTGAGACTAGGTATTTAATACTCGTTAGTGCCACTTTTTGTTAGGTAGTATATGTAGTAGTATAATAATTTTGATTTTAATCATTCTTACTACATCCTTAGTTCAAGCTCTGGTTCAAGTTAGATTTATCCTTATCTAATCAAAAAACGAAGAAAGCTAGGCCCGTCCATGAATAAATCATCAAATTTTAAAAATGAAATAAAAGTTGAAAATGGACACCGTTTAAAAATTCAAATTTATTTTTCTAGATTCAGCTTTTTCTAGATACTTATTACCAAACATACAGAGTTTAGTCTAATCAATCTCTGACCTAAATTATTAACCGAGAAACTATCAGTAATGACTCTTTTTTTATTTCAAAACTTACAGAAGCAGTAAAAAGGAAAAACAACACTTTCAATATTAGAACACAATTACAAATGTTTAGTTATAATCCTCTTAATATGATTAATTGAAATCTTTGAGGATCCTAGCTATATTCAATTATTATTTTAATTTTGTATCTGTCACAATTTAGAACTATTTTAGAGGTCCAGAATATTCCAGTAAGCTAATTCTGAATACCTATAAGTTAATATCAAAATGTGTTGATTACGATTTAAACTCAATGCACCTACAATTCCCGTAATTATTGCTTAAAAACCTAACAACATGTTCCTTCCAACCATCAAGGTATATTCATCACATGATTTCGACGCATCTATCACAAAAGTGCTATCACTGCGGTAAACCCTCAAATATTAGGGTGATTTGTCAAGCGTGAGCGGTTTGCATATGAATTCCAATTTCGCTTAAGGCGAATACTAAACTTACAGCCGTTTTATGAAGACTGATGAACAGCGTTTGAAGGGTTAAAACTGAGGTTAGAGATAAAGTGGGTAGGGTAATTTGCTTGCATTAGCATAGTAAAGGTGTGCAAGATAATGTTCGTTGTGATATCCTCATCTGTTGAGACGTGGGATAAGGTATGTCAATTTATCTACGTTTCATATGATTATGTTCTTAAGATAAAAAGCGGGAAAAGTATCGTAATTTAGAGCCTAATTATTACTTTGTGCCCCTCGCTTTTGAGACCTCAGTGTGTTGGGGGTCGGAGGCATTAGCCTTCATAAAGCAGATTGGTTGCCGACTGAGGGAGAGAGGCTTAGATGCCCGCTCTGGGTCTTACTTGGCGCAGAGGTTGTCCATTGCCGTACAGAGAGGCAATGCGGCTAGTGTGATGGGTACCTTTGCGCCCGGTATGACTCGGGGAGGCCTCTTCAATTAGATAAATACTAAGATTAATTTTTATATATATTTAGGTACTAAGAAAGGTCATTTATGTGCTTAGTTTAAGGTTTTCATTTTGTTTATTCTTTATTTGATTTTTAATTTAATTTGGTATGTCACCTTTAAGTAGATATAAGTATTTTGTACATTTTTTATTTTATTGTTCTTAAGATGTATCTAGATATCTGTTTGTACAGCGGAAATGTTTTTTTTTTTAATAAAACCTCGTTTTTAATAAAATCTGAAATTTGGTTAGGATAGGTGGTATGTTTGTTGCTCCTTTTCATTGAATGGCTAGGCGAATTGAGTTGAAAATGTTACTCGATAAAATGCCCATACTTGAAATAATGTACTTATATTTTATATCTTATTTTCAAATGGCTAATAAAGATAATATTTATTAAATGGGTGGAGGAAAACGTAGGTTGTTTTATTTTAAGAATTTTTATTTATTTATTTACACTTCAATTTATAAAAAAAAATATAATACAGGTACAGTAAAAGAAAAAAGAACAGTTACATTAGACATTAAAACTTGGCAGTCTTATCGCTGAGAAGCGATTTCTACCAGACAACCATGTTTGTGGGGAAGCGACAAAGATAAAACTTAAACTAGAAATCACACAAATATAAAAATGATTTATGACTGACGATTATTAATTTCACAAGACGACTTCCGTGCTTCGGAGAGCATGTTATGCAGCTGGTCCTGGGTGTTGTATTCTTATACTGTTTAATCGATAGGGTTTGTCAGAAGCCATTTCAGCGCCCCGAAAATCTCAAATTCCGCAACCAGCACTAGCTTGGTGTTTTTGGCCTAAGTGGAAAGACCCCAGACCCCATCAACAAGTTGAAAGACCTTATAGCCCTGCTACATGAAAGCCCTGGTAGCCCATTACAATTAGTTGTGATGATGATGACTTAGGTATATTAATTTCTTAACAGGTATGTATATACTTAGTTGGATACCTAGATTAGATATTGGAAACAATACGAAGAATGCTTTACTCTGCTACCCGTACGAAGTTTCTCATATAGTAAAACTTTTGTTTTCCGTCATGAAAAGTAAATTAATTTTATTTTTAATAGAAAAGTACAATGATACAATATCTATACTAATATTATAAAGAGGAAACCTTTGTATTTTTGTATGTTTGTATTGAATAGGCTCAAAAACTACTGGTTCGATTTCAAAATTTCTTTTACCATTACTTAGAGGGATTCCTCCGAATCCGTATAGGCTACTTTTTATCCCGAAAATCCCGCGGGTAAAACCGCGCGCAACAGCTAGTAATAACTAAAACAACAAATACCTACTCACCCCATTAATTATTGTTGCAAGCTTTAACTCCCGTTATTAGGGTCGGTCTTATAACCGCGGAGTCTGTAAAGGTACTGAAATATCAAGTTAATTACTTTTTACGACGCTTATGTATGGTAGTGAATCTTGGGTGTGGCAGAAGAGACATGAAAGCAAGATTAATGCTGTGGAGATTAGAGCTTTGAGGAGTATGTGTGGACTGAAATTGAGTGATAGGTTGCGCGATAGTGAAATAAGAAAGAGATGCGGATTGAAAGAAGATGTAGTGACTAAGATTGAAAAGGGTATGCTACGGTGGTTTGGTCATTTGGAAAGGATGAGTGAAAGTAGATTTACGAAAGAAGTGTACAGAGGAAGAATGGATGGTGCTGTCGGAAGGGGCCACCCTAGGCCAAAGTACGCCGATCAAATTGGCGACGTTCTTAAAAAGGGCCTAGTAAAAAGTACCCGTAACCGGCGATCATGTATGAAAAGATTAATGAACGTGGAGGAAGCGAAAGAGGTATGTCTGGATCTAAGCAATTGGTGTTCCCTTATCTCTGCCTACCCCAAAGGGAGACTGGCGTGAGGTTATGTATGTATGTTACTTTTTATATACATGTCTTTGTATACCTACCACTTTATTTTATGATTATGCGGTTCAGCTTTCTTTATTAGCTATTGAACCCGCATTTTCAATCTCACCCTATGTTAAGTGACACTAGATCGTCTATGGAGGAGAGGACCTGATAAGATTAATGTTTTAGGAGAAAACCGCTTTCTTACTAAACATATGACAGAACAGAACAGCACCGAAGCGAGAATAATTGTCGGCACACTTTATAAGAGGGGTGTTCGCTAACCAAGCAAATCCTTAAAGGGTCTTAGGCCTTACTACCCCTTAGTTAATAACCCCCTTTTAGATTAGTCTTACCTACTCTACTACCCTGAATTTGTAAGGCTATTCAGATCTATAGTAGTGAGAAGAGGTCTAAAAAAATTGTAAGAAACGTATCTTCTATGCGTTTTCACAGATATAGTACCTACTCAAAACCTAATATCTAAACTCATTCTTAATATGTAGGTACCAGAGACTAGTACTTTACCGGTCTCTGTTTGTACCTAAACTTGTAAGCTGATACTTACATGTTTATCAATGATTTTTTAACAACACAGTTGTTTTTTATTACTTTATTTCTAAAGGACTCCAGTCATTACACGTTAAATGACATTAATAAATTATAATGTAAATGAACTGTTTGCCTACATAGTATATTTTAAAAAGCTTGTAGAAATTACTTTCTTTTAGAAGTTTTCGCTTAGGTTATTCAAAAAGACTTCAAATTATGTCACCTCACATGTAAGCATATATTGCAAAGCTATTAATATTTTTTTTTGTTACATAGAAACTACTAAATAGCATTCAAATCAGATCGATAGAATTTCTGTTCTGCTTTTTTATTTCCTGCTCGTTCATCCTTATTCTTTCTAACTTGTTTCGCCCTCTATAAGCAGATTTCAGTACTATTTTTAGCGTTATAAGTTTACAAGAAAATAAACAGATGTCGCTGTTGAACTTCCTAGCTGTCACTTCAACAACACCATTACGCCATCTATAATTTTCAACTCGTAACTTTTGCGGTCAAAGTACACCTTGATGACATAAAGCTTACTGAAGAAGCTAGCGAAAGCTTCTTGTATTTTTAAAAAGATGGCGTTTGTTTAAAAAGAGGTTTTAGATTTTTTGGAAATGAATGCTTGTAACTTGTCAGGTTTTTACTCAGGGTTTTGATTATCAATTATCATACATCACTTATTTTACTCATACACAAAACTTGTAAAAAAATTATGTAGTTTTTGACACTGTGTTTTTTTGTTTTTTTGCTAATAAATGATGCAGTAGGTAGGTGTTTTCTTAAATAATAAATAATAATAAATACTCTTTATTGCCAAATAAAATTCAATTTTACAATTAGGTACTAAATAATAAATATATTGACAATGTGGCGGCCTTATCGCTACAAGCGATTTCTACCAGGCAACTTAAATATTATAGTTAAACAAAAAATGCTGTGAGCTGGAACCAAAAATGCTTGTGTCTGCTTAAGGTATGCCTATTTTGACGATCAATATAATTTTTATGCAAATAAAACGAATCATTAATTTTTTTCAATAAATCGATTCTCCATTGAACAATTATAATCAACGAATGCAGAGCATTAAAAAAACCGACTTCACGTCAAAACTTTGGCTGAGTTGAAAATGTCATCAACGTAAACATTCTCCGAAATCATACATATTTTTTCAAAAGTTTGCAATTTTCAATGAAGTACTCAACCGATTTCGATGAAATTGAAATGGGACCAACTATGAAGTATCCTTTATCATATGAAACAACAATTTTCAAAATCAATTCATAATTGTCTGAAATATCGTGTAACAGACACACAAAAAAAAACATACAGACAAATTGAGAACCTCCTCCTTTCTGGAAGTCGGTTGAAAATAAAATGAACGGATGGTAGGAAATAGATCAAGAGTATGTACGAAGATCATCTTAGCGTTTCGAGAATACTGGGCTTGGAAACGCTACCTCAAAGAAATCGATTTAAGCGATAAGGCTACCAAAGTTGTCATTGTTATATTATGTTTATTTTTAAGTTCAGTGGCAATTAAGCATATTTATGATTATAAAACCTTTATTATATTTTTCACTGCTCCTCTAATGTTTTAAATCTGCAGCATGTATAACCGGCAGTCTATATACCTAATTCAGGTAGTTTATACAATACTAGGGTCTGTAACATTATGTATCATTATTAATGTTTTTTTAAATGTATGTATTTGTAAAAGTTAAGCTACATTTCTACCCACATGTGGTATATACTGTTTAATAAAAAAAATAACATTGTCGATTGCTGTTCATACGTTACCGGCTTACATATACACAAGAATACATAAACATATACATGCAACGCGTTTTAGACGCGGGTGAAGCGCGTGACAGGCACGTATAGTTGGAACGTGGCCTAAGGCGTCGTCCTACTGGCCGCGACGCATACTTTAGGTGACTTGTGTCAACGCCACAACTCAGGCTACCGGCTTTCGTATTGCTTCCTAAGACAAGGCGCAGTACGTGTGGGTCACTTCGTGACATTACCGTTTCTGGGTCCTGTGACGGCACAAATTACATAAAATCTGTTGCCAATGTATATTTTTTTGTACTGGGCGATACTAAAAAAAATGTGCAGGTTATTATTAATTATTACACTTAACTGGGAGCGAAAGAAAAACATAGAATGTCCCAGCTGCTTCTCTTCCCGGAAACACTGTAAAAGTCAGTTAAGGTACAGTCGTTTTATTAGCGTTTTTATGGGCAACAGGCTGACCCCCTGTCATTGCAATATTCTCCATCCATCATTATAATACCTCCAAAGTAAAACGTGACATCATATGGTCTTATAAGCTCTGGTGTTCTGCCTACCCGATAAGGGATACAGGCGTGAAGTTATGTATGTATGTTAATATCGTATCATAGAAAATAACATTTAAAGGACGACACATAACTTTGTGTGTGAGATGGTACCCGCCTCAATAGACATGTGTGATACATCGTTGAAAAGAGTTCATCTTCTATAACAAGAATTGTTATGGCGCCTGTCTTGATTCTGAGTCCAAGCTGATAACCAATCTAATAATAATAATCAAAATCTCTGAAGACAAAATTAAAAAAAAAAAAAAAATTCAGGTGTGCAACAGATAATCAGAGCGGCGGTTTCGCTTACTATCTATGCTGTAGGTGACCCGTCTGCTATTTTGACTCTGAACGGACTAACGATCGGAAGTTGGCGCAACAGTGACTTTGATTCAGATTACTAGGACCTATCCAACGGCGTATCCTACATGGCATTGGAGGTGGTTACCAAAATTATAGTCCGACATTTAGGACCTTATAGCTCTGAACGTACTAACGATCGGAAGTTGGAGCAATCGTTACTTTGATTCAGGTTATTAAGACCTATCCAACGGCGTATCCTACGTGGCTATTGGAGGTGGTTACCAAAATTATAGTTCGACATTTAGGACTTCATAGCTCTGAACGGACTAACGATCGGAACTTGGCGCCATAGTAACTTTGATTCCGGTTACTAAGACCTATATAACGGCGTATCTTACGTGGCTATTGGAGGTAGGTACCAAAATTATGCGTCGTCCTTTGGCTGGTGACCAGAAAACAACAGTGTATTAATATTTTAAATTTTTTCACAACTTAATCATAAATTTGCTGTCAATTCTTCATACCGAGATGTCAAAAAATCTGTAGGTACTTAAGCTGATTTCAAGTCTGTGTAAGCTTACAGAATACAGGCTTAAGTCAGAAGATTAACAAAGCTTATGGAAATTGTTGCTTGCACGCTATAGGAAGTTAGTTGGCCTTTCTTGCGTGGCAGCTAGAAAAAGAAGAATCATCGGATTTCACCTTAATTACACATAAATATTAAACCTTGTATATTTTATATTTTCAAAGCTTGTAACTCAATTTTATCCTGTTAAATATGATACAAAATTAATTAAATTAATTATCATTGTATTGTTTTTAGTATGTTTTTGTAATAGCAAATAAACCAATTTTCATAGTCAAATAATGTTATGTTTAAAGATAAATAATAAGATTTAAGAATTTCTTTTACAAATTTCTGCACGATCGGCTAGTAACAATTCTATATTGTCTGTGTGTACCGTAGTAGTTCAATATTTTTTGTTGTTGAACTGAACTTTAAATAATTATTAGGTAACTAGCTGCTGCCCGCGACGTCGTCTGCGTGAACGCTATGCAGCACCAAACGCACCTACGATTATAACACTGCTAGCGTGATAATATGTAGCCTATATGTTGACCCGACTTCTTAACTATCTTCATGCCAAATTTGAAGTAAATCCATGCAGTACTTTTTGAGTTTATCCCGGAAAGACAAACAGACAAACAGACAAAAATTCTAAAAACTATATTTTTTGTTTCTTATTCGATTGTAGATCATACCCCAAGTATTCTTTTAAAAAAATATTCAATGTACAGTTTTGACTTTCCTACCATTTTATTATATGTATAGATATTATTTTGAGCTCGTATTTGTTCCAAATAGATAAATTAAATATATAACTAATTACATGTGAATTGTTGTCTAAGTAAGTTAGTCTAGTAAGTAGCTAAGTCTGTAAGATAAGTTGTTTCCTAAACTGATCGGATTGCGCCGAAATCAGATAGAGATTGACGCAAGAAGTTATCTTTGCTACGAGTATTTTACTGTCATAAAACAAACAAAAAGATTTTTTGCATTTGAAATTCAAAATACATACACATATACAACTTCACGCCTGTATCCCTTATGGGGTAGGCAGAGCACCAGAGGCTGACAAAATTTTGAGGTGTTATAATGATGAAGAAAGACTACTGCAGTGAGAGGAGGTCAGCCTATCACCCGCAAAAACGTCAATAAAACCTCTGTCCTTTAACTGACCTTTACAGTATGCCCGGGAAGAGTTGCACCTGGCACATTCTATGCTTTTCTTTCACTCCCAGTCCAGCATGGAATAAACACATAAAAAACTTAGTATAGTATACAATTAGCTAATATTATAAAAAAGGTTTTATAGACCGTGATTAAAAAGCAACGTTTAGTATAAAATAGATAAAATTTTAAGACTATATAATTTAATCAAAATACCACACCCTCCCGGAGAAAAGTTATTTCTAACCCGCTCAACAATCGACGGAACGAAATTCTCAGATACATCCATAAATTTAGAAAAGAAAGCATTGCCATTAATTCTCGGCGTACCTTGACGAGGGTCGAAAGTTCAGCCGATTATAACAAGTGGCGGTACTAACTGTCACGAACATTCGCGACCACACCACGCCTCACGGCTTAATAGCCTAACTTTCCCCTGCGATTCCAGTTTTTGCCGATTTGTGGCCTCTGTGTGCTCACACTAATTTATGCACCATCCACTGAATTGAAAGAGCACTCCACTCCACTCGTTCTCCTCTTATTAGGTATTCAAGACATCGTTTAATCGACCTGCACCAGTCAGTTCCCGCGATCAACGTTTAAACCGAATTTTAATGCAACAGAAATCGCTTAGAGCTGAATCTTATTGGAAATCGGTTCGTTTTAAATGTAAACGCTATCGTGATGTGCATTCGAGAAAAAAGCGATTCACTCGCTCGCTGGTAGATTGTAAAGTTTCGTAACAAAGGAAGAAAATAATCAAGCGGGAGCAGATACAAGCGAGCGATATTCCGTATACAGATATGATAATCACAGGTACGGACGAAATCACAATAGGGTTGGAACATAAGCGGGTACTCCTGGGATCGCGCGGGAAAAACTCCACCGTAAACCAACTGTAATAAAGACTGGCAACAATTTATTTATATGACGCTTCGGGGAGAAGTAATCCGCAGATCCGTTGAAAGAACGAGGTAAAATCAAGTTGATGTGCACTGTATAGAGCCCGTAACACGTGTTGGGATGTTTTTCCGTATAAAGCAATCAAGTTTATTATCGTTGATAGAACAAACTATTGATCTTGTTTTGCAACCCTGTCTTGTATATAGTTACACTAGATACAAGGAGAAAACTTTTTCTCAGATCAGATTTGCTTTGGAAATGCGAAGCCGTAGAAGAGCTTTACTTAGCCTACTTAATACGAAAGTTTCAAGAAATTGTATAAAACTTGTTAGGTTTATCAATAAATATAAAGTTCTATTGATTATAATTTATTGTTCGTAAAGTACGATGTATTTTTTACAATATTAATCGTTTTTTTCTCTAGATAATCCGATTTCATGTTTCAAAATGTACTCGTTCACTTTTAAGAAATGAAAGAAACGAGATATTTTGAGAAAATTTCTCAGTATATTTTTTCAGAAGTAGAACAAAGTGATGTGTAACTTGTAAATTGTTGCAGATAAAGTTTTAAAATACTTTCTTTTTTATGATGTCAAATGTATATTTAAATAAAAACATTACTCCATGACGAGGAATCCCAGACCCCTTGCAGATAATTGCAGTCTAACTTGCCTTTCTATCCAGAATACGGTCAAGCATTTTGGGGGTGAAAATTAGAAGGACGCGCCACCGTCCGTGGTGCCTAGTCTAGTATGCACGTCCCACAAAGCGTTTATGCAATCACAAGATTTTTTGTAAAACCAGTTTCCTGCTTCTTCGAAAGTGAGGAAGTTTTATTAAATTAAATGTTTATGTGAATGTAGGATTTTAATACTTCCTATATTAATCATTTCAAAATTAAACGAAATCAAAGGCCAACTGTAAGTTTCTTAAGCGGAGACGGTAACTACTTATTAGAAGTGTGGTTGATCCACACAGATAGTACTTACAGGTGGATTGACAATCTGGTTAAAAAGCCGCTAAACTTTAAGCGTAGGCAGCGCAGGACCGAGCCTTATAGGTATTTGACAGCCTTATCTCTGGCTGAGGACTTTTGTTCCGTTGTGGAAATCAATCGGCTGAAATGGTGGTACTGAACTAATCACAGGTATGTAATCAAAATTCGTACAGTCAAAGTTTTGACATTTTCAAAAATAGTTTTTGAAGTGATGCTCGGACTGTGTTCAAATTCATAAGCTGGTGACGCATACCGTCAGTATTAAACAGTCAAGCCGGGATTTTCAGTGGCTTTACCACGCTTTTGAAATACTAGGGTCGATACCATCTGCCAAGTCACGACTGGCCCAAATCAATTTAAATAAATCTAATAGTCTTGCGTACAGTTGACTCTGAAACTTTATTACAGAGTTTTTTGGTTACACATAGGTAGTTTTTTTAAAGGTAAAAATGTGTTCTTTGTTGTAAATTTATTGCCTCCCTGTAAAATAATTTTTGTTTTTATCTTACTTAAGCCTGATTTTTAAATCGTGGTATAAAAGTTATGTGACGAATAAAGTACTACCCGACAGAAACATGTTGAGAACAACTTGAGACAAACTTGAAAAAAAATAAACAATCAAAACGAATAATATTAAAGATCAAAAGTTTTTCATTCGTGCAAAATATACAGGGTGACTGGTACATGACTCGCCAGAGGAACAAAGGGTGTAGATGGGATCTTTTGCAAGTATTTAAGATCTACTTTCTATGGGTTAAGTCTTATAGTTTTGGAGTTAGGCATATTTTTTTTTACTTTAATGATATTTTCCAAATGTTTTCCTTTAGACTCGCACAACTGTTTTAAAATTCTTATCTTTTTATGATTTCCTAGAAGAATTTTGTATTAAAATAAAATGTGTTTTGTGCTCAATTTGGTATTTTAAAAAGGTTACCGACTAAAGAAGATTTTGAAAGCAAAATAAATTTATAAAACCATGTCGTTTTTTATCTGAAATGTGTTGAAATTTTGGTGTTCAAGGTTTTTTTGCGGCCTTTTGTGAATTTTCAAGGGCAATATCTTTTTTTGAGACTTTATAAGACCTAATCCATAGAAAGTAGGCTTTAAGTACTGGCAAATGATTCCATATACACGCTCTGTTCCTATAGCAGGTCATGTGCCAATCACCCTGTCTACCTATCTCATATTTTTTTATCAGAAAATAACTTAAATACTACACACATCAAAAAAAGTTTGAGATCACTTTGATAATACGGCCTCGTTTTTGTCACGTTGGCATAAAACCCTTTTTTCTATATTTTCTAAGATTCTTCAATCAAAAATCAAAGCTTTTAATTAGAAAATAATTTAAAATATCAATTGTTTTTCTGAATAAAAAGACATAAAATCCTTGTTCAGAAGATTCAGAAATCTGATCAACTTGATTCAAGCGTTTTTTCTTACTTATTACGTTATTTTCGATTTTTTCTTGTGAATCTTGTGAGGCAGCTCTTACGTTAATCTTACGTATACGTAAGATTTCCTTTGGCTTCATTGTTTAATTAAACAACCAAAAACAAAACAGTTAGTTCAATAACCTTTTAAACATGGTTCATGATTATCTAGTCAATCTATTAATGATAATCATGACGGTATTAAATTCTGAAACATCATCGGCCGACGGCTCAAACACTATGGATTTAAGCCTTTTAAAAAATATTCCATTTTGCTAGTGATCTCAAACTTTTTTTGATTAGCGTTTTTACATATGAACCTCTTGATTTGACGGCTAATATCTATGTTCATCACATAAATATCCACTCTTGCCGGGATTCGAACCAAAGACGCCTTGCATAGAAGACAATGTATGCTGTCGACTATTCCAATCGGACAAAAAAAAAAACCACAACTCTGATAAGATGGTAGCAACCCGTCTCAACAACAGCATCTGTCCGCGTTAACACTCGGATTTGCGGCGTCCGGGTGGATATTAAACAAGCTCGCAGAGTCCAGTATTGCCGCCGCAAATGCCACGCGGAATCTATCCGAATTGCTTCTTGCCTAAAATATAATTATTATTGTATGTATTTGAAGACGCCGGATGTTCTCACTTCTTAGCAGCGAAAATGTCTGGCCAATTAAATAAAAAAAAAAAGACGTGAGGCACTCGGAGACTGCCGCGGTAAAGCTATTGCATAGCATTTTTTATCAACTTATGCAATTATAATTATTTATTTATTTTATTAGTGCAGTAATGTTTGATCTAATATGAAGTTCCACAAGTTTCTAGTAGATGGCGCTGATTGTTTATTAAAGCCCGCATGTAAAGTTATGAAATCAAAGTATCACCACTGTGCCGGTCGGAGTGGGGGGTGTTAGGTTTTTTTCGTTACGGAATTTCTGAATTCGGTCTCCACGCTCAAGGCCCGCGATAGAAGCTACGCAATAGCTTAAAAAAATACTAATAAAATTTGCATAAGATGGTAGCAACCCTTGGCAACATCAGCATCAGTCCGCGTTAACACTCGGCTGCCTTATCAGGTAACTTGCAAGAGCAAAGCGATGGCATGAATTGCGCAAGATTTGCTAAAAAAGAACCAATTCGAATTACGTTACAGCAAAAACAAAGCTATAGCAATCCGACGACTGTGCTGCCTCTATCGTACAATTGATGTACTAAAAGTGCATATAATCCCTTTGACTTTCATACTTTTCGTGCACTTTTCTGCGAAATTTTAAAAGCAAACACTGTTTCACATTTTATTAGTTTCTTTTTTAGCTACTAAATTGTTTTTGGCACTAGTATCGTAGCAATAAATGCATTCTGCGATCAACGAATGATTGAACAGATATCGCTTACATAATACGATGTAAAGCAATGGATCGCGCGTCCATGGCGTGATGACTGCGCCATTATAGCTGATCGCTAATATTTACGTGATAAGGCAGCCGATTTGCGGCGTCCGGATGGATATTAAACAAGCTCGCAAAGTCCAGTACTGCCGCTGCACATGCCACGCGGAATCAATCCGAATTGCTTCTTGATAAAAAACGTAGGCTCCGTATACAGATTGTAATTGGAATTCTCGGTTTCGTTTCAGTGAAATATGTGAAATAAATCTAAAATTCGTTTGAATATGATGGTAATTTTTTATCTTTTAATAATAATTATTTAGGACGCTTTATTCGTGGGAGAATTAACACTTAAAAAGTACGAGTCTGAGGTTGAGGCTTCCATAGGTGAGTAGGTAAGTGTCTTGTCCGATAATTTTACAAGAATCTAGCATAAAAAATACACATATTTATCGAAAAAAGCGAAAGAAAAACATAGAATGAACCAGCTGCTTCTCTTCCCAGGCATACTTTAAAAGTCAGTTAAGCGACAGAGGTTTTATTGGCGTTTTTGTGGGCGATAAGCTGACCCCTTGCTACTGCAATAGTCTCTTTCCTTTATTATAATTTCTCCAAACGTGTCAAACGTGCCATCAGGTGGTTTTATAGCTTCTGGTGTTCTACATACCCCATTAGGCATAAGATTTGCAACAGCTTTCTTAAGTGTTTACATCATATTATAGAGCTGTACAAAAATCTCATAAACTGTATTTTAAGTAAACAATTGAATGCATACACGAAATTATTAATTATGAAATAACTGAATTTAAATGGACAATGCAACTCGATAAATCAGTAAAGCCCGGCTGCCCTGATAAAAATGATATAAATATATAATTTAGGTGATATATCAATAGAATAGGCTGTTGGGGCAGAGAAGTTCTCGAGTGGCGGCCACGTACTGGGAGAGGCAGCGTAGGCAGTTCCCTACGCTATTGACTATAGCGTAGGGAACAACAAGATGATGGACTAACGGCCTGGTCAAAGTCGCCGGTAAACGCTGGATGAGGGCGGCGCGAGAGCCAGCGACGTTGAAAACCTTGGGGTAGGACTACGTTCAGCAGTGGACCTCTACTGGCTGTGGATGATAATGATATCAATAGAACCTTCGTGGCTTGCCGTCAAATATCATCGCTCTAGCAACACCTGGCTTCACCTGGTGATGTGTTTCAGCTATGCTTTATGAAGAGTCAGTGTTTTATAAACCCACGTGATGTCTACCTCATTTTCAACGTCGTCTGCACTTAACATCATGTGAGATGGAGGTTAAACGTGGGTTTGTAGCCGATAAAATAACGAGAAAAATTGCGAGTATTGTGGGTTGGTTAGTCTTGCATTGGATTGAAAAAGGCTGAAATTTCGCAGGATATCTATAGCCGTTAATGATGTTTTTCAGTTTTTGCATTTAAAATGCTTAATTATTCATAAATAAATGAAAAATGTTATAAATTAAAATCACCCGACCAGGACTCGAACCTGGGATCTCTAGTTTGCTGGACGAGTGCTCTTCCACTGAGCTACCGGGCCTGGCGGTACGCCTCAAAATTACTTACCACATTTTTGTTTCTACGTTATATTGCTAACGTAGCTCCATCTGATGGTATAACTTTGCAGCTAAGACCACCCGAGACCAATTTCTTTTCAGAAATTTTGAATCCCAGCTAAAGTGAAGCATTGCAATTTTAATAATGTTTTTAGTTTTTGCATTTAAAATGCTTGATTATTCTTAAATAAATGAAAAATGTGATAAATAAAAATCACCCAACCAGGACTCAAACTTGGGACCTCTCGTTTGCCGTACGAGTGCTCTTCCACTGAGCTACCAGGGACTGGTGGTACGCCTCGAAATTGCTTACCACATTTTTGTTTTTTATTGGCTACATTTTGATGAGTGTGCGAGTGCTCTTTTTGACCAAATTGAACCTACTCCTTTTTATCACTGGACTACAAGACGCAGACAGGACTGCCATCTCTATATAGGGATGAAGATTTACCAGGAAGTCGAACAAAACGCTTCGATAGTTCCTTTTTGGTACGGATTGCTAGGGTGTGGAACAATCTGCCTGCGTCTGTCTTTCCTGAACACTGTCTTTCTCGTGGATGAACGTGTATCACCATAGTCTTCATGCGCACTTTTCATCAGGTGGCATGGAAGACGAACGTTATATCCTTACAATGTAAAAAAAAGGTGAAACAGTAGGGTACCCATAGTTCTATAGTAAACTAATTTTTCATGGTCAAATCCTTTTCTGCCTTTATAGTATTAATTTCACTTGAAGCGAATATTTTCAACGTATGATTTTTGAAATTACGATAAAATAGCAATATTAAACGGAAATGTCAAAGCTTTATAATATTCTTCACGAATAAATTTAATGTATGTTATATTGAGCTGTATATACTTTAAGCATTCAGGCGATTTCGAAATTAAGCGGAAAATTTTAATTGGTTTGTTTTCATATTTACGATCACTGCATGTTCACATTATGAATTGTAAAACTTTTCGGAATTGAAGAGGGTTTTCTGTGAATTTAATTTGTAATTTATCGAAATGTTTTATTGAGGTACAAACTATTTGAAATTTATGACTTTTTACCCGACTACGGCGAAGCAAAAAAGAGGGTTATGATTTTGACCTGTATGTATGCATGTTGTGGATATGGATGTTCATCTGTTCCCTCGTAACTTCTGAACTTAATAAGGTATCGTTGAAAGCATCTTGCTTGTCCGCTGGTTATAGACATGACGTCATGGTAAATTCACAACAGCGCCCCCTAGCAGGTGTAAGCTTACATGGTTTTACTGGATACTTCCATGCTGGACTGGGAGCGAAAGAAAAACGTAGAATGTACCAGCTGCTTCTCATCCCGGGCATACTGTAAAAGTCTGTTAAGGGACGGAGGTTTTATTGGCGTTTTTGTGGGCGATAGGCTGACCCCCTGTCACTGCAATAGCCTCTCTCCATCATTATAATACCTCCTTTGTCAAACGTGATATCAGATGGTCTTATAACCTCTGGTGTTCTGCCTACCCCATAAGGGATACAGGCGTGAAGTTATGTATGTATGTATGTATGATTTTTGTACCGTAAATACGTAAACTGAATACTGTGCCATATGTTAAGTCACTCATACAACTCCATGCGCCATCGATGAAAAAAAAAAACGTTTCCGGTAAAACGGACCATTGTGAACGGGCTGTTACAGGAAAGAACTAAAAAAAGTTGACGGTTTGTGGAGTATCAAATAAAAGTACTTTGTTAACACAGTTCAAATATGAAAATACTATAACTAAAAAAAAGTGAAAAAAAAAATAAGTTTAGAAAAAACTATAACCCGACGACACTTTGCCTTGACGAAGAAAAAGTAGCTTTAAAGTTTTCGTTGCTTAGTTTTCTATGTTCAAAGATTTTTTCTTTAAGCACCAAAAACAGCTTTTAAGTGAATTTATCATAGTTTAATCAGCTATATCTACTGAAAAAATGTATTACAACACCCAACTAAGCCTGCCAAGTTCATCCTAAACCAATCTCTTTGCTCGTCGCACTATTTCTAATTTATTCCCCGGCAGCTTAAAACACTGCATGCACGACCTTAATAGGTTTCCCGCACGTGGGCGGGAGACAACGGGCCATGAAATTAAGAATCTGTTACAGCTAGAATCAGCTTACAAGCGGCCTGAAGCGGTTGCCCGCAGGACAGGTAGCAAATAGGAACTATTTGTTTCACGAGGTATCAGTTAGCGTGTATATAGCTGGGTCGAGTTAAACTGGACTAGATTGATTGGGAAGCAGAGGATTGGAGTCAGATGACGTTTGATTCGTTAAGGTTGTCATTTGTCTTTATTATTGTGATTTGTAAAGTTATGTGTATGAGGGACGTTTGACGAAAAATGACAAAACAGAAAATAACTTTTTAAGAATAAAAAAAAGGAAAAAAAAACACAATAACAATTATAATTAAAATATTGTTTATAAATAATATTTGTGAAATAAGAAAGAGATGCGGATTGAAAGAGGATGTAGTGACTAAGATTGAAAAGGGTATGCTACGGTGGTTTGGGCATTTGGAAAGGATGAGTGAAAGTAGATTTACGAAAGAGGTGTACAGAGCAAGAATGTTGTTGTTGGAAGGGGCCGGCCTAGGCGAACGTATGCCGATCAAATTGGCGACATTTTGAAAAAGGGCCTAGTCAAAAGTACCCGTAACCGGCGATCATGTATGAAAAGATTGATGAACGTGGAAGAAGCGAAAGAGGTATGTCTGGATCGCAGCAATTGGTGTTCCCTTGTCTCTGCCTACCCCTAGGGGAGACAGGCGTGAGGTTATTATTATGTATTGTTTATATTGCTTGAACTTTTTTATATTTTTTACATGTTACATTTACCTTCTTTATTGTAAACAAAAAGAATTTTGTAGCTATTTTATTTGAACTTTGTATGTTATAAGTGGAAGATTGTTAGATTGTCTAGATGATTCATTTGCAAATAATGATTTTAAGCGGATTTTATTGCATTAAATGCGTCCACTTGAGCCCCCGGTGTGTGAAGCACCTGTGGCTGACGCCCCTGATTTTGATGAATTAATGTTTCATTTATTCTGAATATGACGAGGTACAAGTATAATTATCTGATTATCTAGGTACTTACTTTCTTATTAAATATAAGACACTATTATTAATATGCTTTTACAATTTTATTTCTTAAAATACTCTATTTAGTACCTTTTTCCAAACGTGCCGTCACGTCGCGTCGCCGTCCGACCAAAGCAGTTTTACGCAATAGCCAGATGAGCTTCTTAACTAACCCTGGGCAAAGAATTTTAAATATTAGAGTTCAGGTGAACATATATAATTGGCAATAGTGAAAATAACTATGGGCTATTTTTCAATAAGTCAAGTTAATGTTGCATTACTGATTAGAAAGTTTAGTCGACCAAGTCATCTGAAGTCCTATGTTTAGTTCCTGAAAACTATCAGATAAATTTTAAATGGACTGGGTAGAAAAACATAATTACACATCGAATTTTCTTACAATTTTCACAGAAAAAATATAAAATTGAGTGTAATTACATGTGTAATTAATTTGTGAAATTGAGTGAAAAAGTGACAGTGTACAAATAAAAATATTCATAAAGTTGAGTGTCCAATCAAACTCATTAAACTGAAGTCAGAACTGTTATGGACTAGTTTAAAGAGAAGGCCAAAACAAGTTTTAGTTCTAATATATATAGGTCTTTACTTCTATATTTAGCTTAATTTTGGAGCAAAAATTGGGCAATTACAGACTCAAACTCAAATATTCTTTATTTCGTAAGTATTTAAATACGTTTGAAATAAGTCAAACAATTTACAAATTGAACTAAATTTACCACCACTTCGGAAAGTCGATCTGTTAAGAAGAAGTAGCAGGAAACTCAACAGCAATCATCTTAATCAATCAAAATAAGAAAATAAATACACAATCACAATTCACAGCCAGGAAATCCCATCTTCTTGCATCCTGATATCTTATGGGAAACCTTTGCACATAACACTTATCCTTAAATCTATCGAAGGGTTAATTTAAATATTGTGGAATTTTTCACGGTTAGAAAAATTGATTCCAAAATTTTACAATTGCAAGCAACAATTATATTAATGTAGAAAAAACACAATTTAATAATGTAGTTGAACTCATTATAACGGAGTATTTTCAAGACTTTTTCATTTAAAAAAAAACTCATATTTTAATGTAATTTTTTTCTTTTGTTATTAGTGGTTTTTATTTTAATTTTATTAACTATGTTTAAATATTTTGTTACCTACATACTTGAGTGGACCTGTATTATTCAGTATACAAAATTATTTTCATGACATTATTCCCCTTATTATTTCTCATTAAAAAGTACCTGTGGACCAATTAATTTTTTTGTTATTTTTAAAATTATGACCCACTAGTGTGATATTAAAGATAGAGCTTAGACAAGCAAACTTTGAATTTAAAATTATTTCATGCAGACACTTGTCACATCTTTTTTTAAAGACTCGAGTCTTAAAATAGAACTTCGAGCTCAAGTATTTCAGAATTTGCAGTCTTTTGTAAAAACACTTGAGTCCTGCCAAAAAGAACTCAAAGACCGAGTTTTTTTTAAAAACTCATGACTGTGTCCTCGATACTGTTTAGCAATAAAATAGAAAATAAAATTAGTAAAATTAATAATTAGAATTACACAATCTTGAAATACAAATTTTACTTTAAGTCAATTTAATTTAATTTGCTATAACCGGACTAAAGTGAGTGTCGTAAATAGTTGTCGCGGGTTACGTACCAACGGGATGACATTAGTGAGCCTTTTTAACAGTGGTGAAAACACCTCACGACATTCGATAATATAATACACCAACTCAAGTTCATGACTCAGTCTAGCTCAAAGAACTTTAAGGACTAAACAAGACTCGGAAGACTCAGAAGACTCAGAAGACAGTGTAGTAAAGGCTTTTATACAATTTCTGAATATATGGACGATAAAAGTCCTTGGTTGTAAATTGTTTTTCAAATATTCTCAATCTCCAACTCCATCTCCAACACCATCTCCATTTCCTTCTCATCCAACGCCATCTCCATCTCCTTCTTATCCATACAACAGCAAAAACGTCATGCTCCCTCAGGCGGCATGGCTAGCGTCGGGTGTCGGGTCACCCTCTTCCCTAAAATATGGTTGAGGAGAGTGATCGCTGGTGCTTGCGTTATACTCGTGAACGGGTGCTGCTTGCCAGGTCGTTTTGCTGAAGACTTTATGACTATGTTAATTTTTGAATTTGACTCTGACTTCCCCATCTCCATCCCATTCCCCCATGTTCACGTCCGTGTTAGTGTCCAGTCTCTGTCCACGACCATCCTCATCTCCATCCACATTATCTGTAATATCTCTCACCTCTATCGCTACATCTATCTATTTCTATCTTTACCTCTATATCTATGTCTACGTTTCTGTCTAGTACTTGATTGCCTAATGTATAAATATAATAGTAGACTCCAGAAGATAACCAACTTGTTCATGGGTCAATGTGTACGCTTTTATAATAAAATTCCAAAATATTTAAGATTAACCCTTCGATAGATTTAAGGATAAGCATAAAGTTTTATTATAAGATATCCGGATGCAAGAAGATTGTAAATTGTTATTGTTATTGTGTATTTTTAAAAGATGATTGCTGTTGAGTTTCTTGCCACTTCTTCTCAACAGATCGACTTTCCGAAGTGGTGGTAGATTCAGTTCAATTTGTAAATTGTGACTTATTTCAAATGTATTTAAATACTTACGAAATAAAGATTCTTTTGACTTTGACTCAAACAACTCGGACTCAATGTGATTAACGAGTCCTAGTCTTGAAAAACGACCCATGCCTCGAAATGAAGACTTAAAACTTCTTACAACTCTACGACTAACCAATTTTGTAAGATTTTTTATTCATCTTCATCATCTGCATCGACCGTTCCACTACATGGTAGATGAAGATGGGTTCGATGATGAAAGCTCACAGGTTACGAGAGAAACTGATCTTTCATAAACAAATAAAGAAATATTTCTGACAAAATCTAATTATCTAGCCCAAATTAAGTTTCTTAAAGTACTTGTGTTGTGGATACTAGATAACTGATATACTTAAGAAATATATAAACATGCGTATTGAATTAATACATATTTTTATTAGAATAAACTTAAATAAACATATAAACATCCATGACTTGACGGCTAATATCTGTGTTCATCATACCGATATCCACTGCCGCCGGGATTCGAACCCAGGACCTCTGGCATAGAAGACAATGAATGTTACCACTACACCAGCCGGTCGTCATTAAAACATTGGCAGAACACATCACCGTCGGAGCATTGATTTTTTTCGCCCTTGGAATAATTTAGACACTCAACCAGAAAAGATGCCTTAAGTATCCCTACTTAAAATCTCTATGAGTATTTTGAATGTTTTTTTAACTGTTCAAGCGCATATACGGATTCAATATGTACTTTTGTTACTAAAATGAACTTTCTGTATGAACTTTTTTCTGAATGTTGGACATACCTAATCACGTTTTAACCATGCGAAACGTGATACACAAAAGTGACTGAAACTTCATATCATGCGCGAGTACCTACGTAGACAGTTTTAGTTTAAAATTTAAAAACAATGTCTGTTTATAAGCAGCACATACTATAACAACAATTCCCACACAAGAACAAACAAAACAAAGAATAATGTTAGCCAGTTAAAAATGTCTAACTATATTTCAAATTGACCCGCACGCAAGTCCCCAAACAGTTTCATACCCTTAGGGACCCGTCCTAGCGGTCACGTTTAAATTACAATGGTACAGAACTCCTTGTTGTCCCAACAAACTTCGTATTTTCTTCTTGGATTTAAATCCTAGTAAGAATAACGAGTTTCCAGTTGTACATGGGGCACACTAAAAGTTTTGCACTTCTAGCTAATCGGAACTATTAGAATTTCGAGTCTGATATTTTTTTAAACGACTTGTAAACTTCTAAGTTCTTAATAAAAAAAATGGCGGAAATTCATCACAGTTCACAAAGTTCAAGTTCAAATGGAGTTAATTCGAAAAGATTTTAGAGCGATGATTTTTTATGATTTTAAAAGTTCACACTCTTCGCAAGAATGTGCCTTTTTTTATTCTTATTTATTTTATAAGCCATAAACATCATATGATTAAGCCGGCTTAAAAAGAAACAATAGAGAAACATTTTTTACATATAACACATAGAAATAAATAGCAGTAACATGCAAATTATGAAAATGGAACTGAAAGTAAAGATTTGTAGTAGCATGTCTTGAGGCCAAAGATTTTCAAAAAAATATCAAAAAGAATGTGCCTCTCTTTTTGAAAATTATTTTTGGAAAGAAGCACCTTGTTAAAGCACCGTGAGGCCATGGTTTGCTGAATTTGAGAGAGGTCGCGTTTATTTACATGACGAATTCCGTGAAGGGCGTTCTATTATTTTTTTATTTTATTATTTTAGTTCAACTGTCGACAACGAAAATAATGTGGCTACTGTTAAGCGGTGACCTGAAGCAATTTGGGATTGATATAAGCCACATACAGAAAATTTAACACGAAGAATGAAAGGTTCAGATACCTTGTTGTCGTTGAGTACCTCATGAACTGACAGCGGAGCGGAAACGGGCTCGCGTGGAATAGTGCTCACAGATGCTACTGAAGTACGACCACGGACCTTCTAATGCTGTTTATGACATTGTCAGAGGAGACAAAAGGTGGATTTATTATTTTGAACTCGAACAGCAATCCTGTGAATGGGTGTTTAAAAATAAGAACAGGGCAACAAAAGTGAGGCAGGCGAGAAGCGTTGGTAAAGGAATGATCGCGTTTTTTTCTCAACTACATACAAATTCCACTTGAAGATCAATAGAGTGTTATGCCGAGTGATATTCTACCATTTGTTTACCCAGGGTGGTAGAAAAAAATCGCGAAAGACGACCAAAAGCCGTGTTCTCCTACATCATGACAATATACGATAAAAAATGTACCAATTACACGGATTAACAGTAACCAGTATGAAAACATTGTCAATCAATGTCAGCGCAAAACTTTGTCTTTCAGCGCATGGGGTCGAAAAATATTGTCACTGTAATATGACACTAATTAACCATTGGTGTTATGAGAACGATACATCACAACTTGTGACCAGTTTATGTTGAACTAAGCTAGAACCAGTTTTCCAAGTGTTGAAATATAGGCATGGAGAGCTATTAGCGATGGTTTTATGTCGCCGGGGATTCGCCAGAACAGTTAATTTGTGAACAGATGAGTCGCAACGTCATCACTCATGTTATGATTAGACGTTTAAATATGCCAGTTACAAGTGGCCTTCTTTGGTTTGAATAGATTAGTAAGAAAAATATGCAGGGTAAGATGTGTGGTAGAAAAGACATACCAGATATTTAAATTTTAATTAAAAAAAAATATTTATAAAAAATTCAAATTTTTAAATAATTAAAATTTTAATTTTAATTTTTAATAAGTAATTATAAAAAATATTTTAAAGCTTATCCTTTAAAATATTTAAATTAAATAAAAAAATATTAATTTTTTTATTTTTAATTTTAAAATTTAATTTTTTTCGGTATAAACTAAGAATATATGAACCGTATATCAACCAACTAAAGCTATAGCATAGTTGGTTGGTTATGTTAATAGGCTAAGAAACGGACACAGTGCAGGCTTATTTATGACTATTTACCAACTTATGATTAAAAGCACAGTATATTTTTGCTTTTCGATAAAATGTAAAGTCATTTTCGTAAAATTTTAATTTTATTTATCCGTCAATTCTATTGATAAAGAAAAAATAAATATTGGCTTTGAATATTAATAATTTCTAGAGATGGGTATACTAGATTTTTTCACTACATTTAAAATTCTAACGAAAAACTGCCGATACAAAAAACTGCCACCACGGTAATAATCCAAAAAATGTTAAACCCTATAATTTGTTGAATTTTTCCATATACGACATTATGGAAACTTTGTCGGTATACTTTGGAACTTGTAGAAATCTGTGTTAAGTTGATCAGTTTGGTGACACCATTCAATATGTATCGTGTTTTCATTAAATCTATCGTTCATATCATATCGGCTGGCATATATCTATGCCAGCCATACGAACGATAGTGGTGCCGATTGTTAAAAACAAAACAGGTGATCTTGCGGATAAGAATAACTATAGGCCGATATCAATAGCAACTGTAATTTGGAAAGTCTTTGTATGCTTAACATGCAGTTTAATAATCACGTGAAGCTGCACGATAATCAGTTTGGTTTCCGACCTAAATTGTCGACAGAAAGTGCTGTGCTGTGTGTTAAGCATACCGTCTCCTATTATGTTGAGCGGAAAACGCCAGTCTTCGCTTGTTTCCTAGACCTATCACTTGGTTTCGTACGACATATTGTGGGATAAATTACAAAAAGCAAACATACCTACAGAACTCATTAATATGCTTAAGTATTGGTATGGAAACCAAGTCAACAGCGTGCGATGGGATGGCGTCCTGTTTAGACCGTTCAGGTTGGAGTGCGGGGTGCGGCAGGGGGGCTTAAGCTCGCCCACGCTCTTCAATCTCTATGTGAATGACCTCATTGAGGCGCTGAGTAGCACCCGAGTCGGTTGCCATATAGACGGCGTCTGCGTCAATAACATCAGTAACGCGGACGACATGGTGCTGCTGAGCGCGTCAGTTTGCGGCCTGCGTAGACTGGCGTCAGTGTGTGAAGAGTACGCCAAGTCCCATGGCCTGGTGTACAATGTTAAAAAGAGTCAAGTAATGGTCTTTGGGGCCGGGAGTAAGGGATATGATAGTATACTATCCCTTAAAATAAACGGTGACGAAATAGAACGTGTATATAAATTTAAATATCTTGGTCACATCCTGACTCCCGACCTGAAAGACGATGAAGATATTGAGAGAGAACGAAGAGCGTTGTCAGTGAGAGCTAACATGTTGGCCCGCAGGTTTGCACGTTGCTCGCGAGAGGTGAAACTGACGTTATTAAGAGCTTTCTGTACGACTTTTTAAACATGCAGCTTGAGGACTAACTATACTCAGAAAGCTTACAACGCTCTTATATAATAATAATGCATTCAGGATGCTGTTGCGGCCGCCCCGCTTCTGCAGTGCGTCAGGGATGTTTGCCGAAGCAACAGTTGACTCTTTCTATACAACAATGCGCAAACGATGCGCGAGCGGTAACAGCATCCTGAATATGATCTCAAATAGAAAAAACGTATTTAAAGCATTCCTGTGCCGTTGCGGGGGGAATGGTGCAGGAGTGGCCTTTGTAAATTAGACTGTAAATTATTTTGTTCAAAGTTTTATATGTACCTAGTTAAATATTTATTAACATAGTCTGTAAGCATTTATATACTAACAAATTGAGTCTGTGTTACTTTTAAATAAATCATTCATTCATTCATTCAAAAAGTATTTTGGAAATGTCTTGTTCGATGTGTGCAGGTTTCTTAATTAACGTATGTACCATTTTCTTTAATGTTGTTCCACTAATACATACTAATTATTATAATTTATTTAAGGTTTTAGTTTGGATTTATCGTTAAGGTGTGTTAAAACTAATATATCTTAATTTGCATATTCATATACTTACAGGTTTGAATTTTAGTCACCAGCCTTTAAATGTTAGTTTCATTGACACGATATAAACGTACCTGCATATTTATTGTTGCGTCGCTCAGTACAAAAAAGTAGAAATTGGAACCACAAACTATTTTAAAAATAGTCGCTGTTGATGAACATAGCTGTTGAAAACATCAAAAAATAAATCCTTTTCTTTTGCATAAACCGTTTTTACAAATGATAATTATTTTGTAAAATGTTAGTTATTTGGCCGAGGACTACAAATCAACCCTGTATACAACCCTACTTCACACTTTCCCTGAGAAGTCCCCTGCTGAAGAAAAGCCTGAGGTCCCTTTGTTCTATTTCGTTAAGGTGCGCTTAACACAATGTTTAAGTTTTGTTCCAATTTTCTATTTAAATTGCGAGTATGTTTAGGTTTAGCCGATAAAGTTCATTAGCAAACAAATAGTAGCCTAACCATTGTTTGATGTTTGTAAACAAAAGGGTTATTTTACCAGCGTTAGCCTGTGGCGGTTTAAGAGATTTGGATGAATAGGTTGTACATAAGTTACTCAAATTACAAATTACGTTCAAATATATAACATTTGATATGTAAAAACATAAATCTTTTAGTAATTAGAATATAATATGTATTTACAATAATCTAAACTAATATTGAATCGCGGAAATTCATATATTTTTGTTTGATGCTATATTTTTATTATCTATTTTATAAATAAAATTTTCTTTTCAGAAGGAACATAGGCTATAAAGATATTCCTACAGAATTAGGAACCACGTGGATGATTAGGAACCAAGTAAACAACAAAACTCAAGTTGTGTTAAGAAACCATCTGGCATTGAAATACGTCCAGTACAGGGACTCGTGGTATGTCGTTTCTATTTTGCAGGCTGTCTATTTTAAGGAAAATATTTAGACATATAATGTTAGAAGTTATTTTGTTGTAAAAGTATACAAAATAAAAGTACTTCTCCAGACTACATGAGCGTCGTTAAAAAATTCTTCGTCAAACTTCCAGACATTCATGCAAAGCTAAACGCAATCCTATACGGGGAGACTGGTGGGTCACTTTTGATATTCAAGGACGTGCTAGTTTAAGATATACATGAAGAGAAAAAATATATTTATACTAAATAATATAATAAAAAATAAATTTTAACAATTTACTGAGTAAACTTAACCGAAAGTTACAGAATTTATTACGCAACGCATGGTTACGCTATCGTTGGCAACGATCCAAGTGCCAGGTCACGTGCCGCGATTGACTTAGTAGTATGTAAAGTAAATAGTAACCTAGTAGTTATTTATAGGGAATTCTAGTGAAAAATTAAGTTCCTACTTTTATCACTTAATTACGATCCCGTATAGAGTGCTCACCTTCAGTATCTTAAATTTGTCACAAGTCACCCTGTATACTTATGATGATGATGATGTAATCCGGGCGATTTCGACCACGGCGACTGTCTTCAACTCCGGTTTTGCCGTTGGTGTGCTCGCATGGCTGCATGGCTTATGTAGCCAATTTTGTTTGTAAAAGCTCTCGCACATTGCGGGCATGAGAGCACACTGTTCACATAATAATAGCTGACAGCCGCAGGTGGTCGGGATTTCAGCTCGTTGCGTCTGGTATCCAGCTCAAGCAGCCACCGGTTTTCAGAAGCTTGGACGCTTGATTTAACAAGCGCTCTCCATTCTGGCCATCTGGCAGCCTGCTGCTCCCACAGCGAAGGATTGATATCGCACTGCTTCATGTGTCGCTTCAGTTCTGAGTAAAAGATGCGCTTAGCTATTCTTTCGTCCGTCATACGCGCCACGTGTCCGCACCACCGAAGCTGACGCCGCATAAGGTACGATTCATCTACATTGGCCCTTCGCAGCACTTTAGTATTCCGTACGCGGTCAGACCATCGGATGTGAAGTATTTTCCGTAAGCACTTGCGGTGGAATCGGTCTAGCATACGGATGTGACAGCAATACACTGTCCACGTTTCGGCGGAGTATAACGTATTGGGCAGCATGACTGCCATGTAGACAGCGATCTTCGTTGCCAGCCGATAAGGTCATGTGAATTAAAGACCTTAGAGTCCAGCTTACCAAAGACCGCTACAGCAGCGCCGATTCTGCTGTTGATCTCTGCATCATGGTCACACTTAGATGGATACACACAGCCTGTGTCAAAGCAAAAACAACATTTAAACAACTCTATTATTCAATAAATCAATACAATAAATCAAATCTATTATTTAAGAAAGAATCAAAGTGTAGTAAAAATGGTTTACCTCTTTAATGACTGATTTGGATTGTGTTTCTACTAGTATTTCTTCTTAGATTTTTCTACGGGTTTTATTTTTTGCCCTAAGTATCTGCAGTTCATAGTAAAAAGAAAAATACGTATTTGTACCGTCATTGTACTTTTTATTTACGTCATTTTAAATTCTAATAATCAATATTCCTATCATTAATCAATTCCAAATTACCTTTGTTTTTATTTATTTCTCCACAAAACAAACCCAAATTAACAGTTTCCCTATATTTCTCAAACAAAAACGATCATTACTCGAAACGTATTTTTCTTAGTTAATCCAGAGTATCGAGCTTTGTGGTCGGAAGGATCATTAATTTCCACTAGACCGTCCCGCGGCTCCGTGCGACCCTACCATAAATTGCAAGATAACTTAGACAAACAAGGAACACCAAATAAGTAGAATGTCGCTGCCGAATGAGCCCCTAGTGACGACTCATTATTTTGTATGCTTTGATAAATAAATTAGCGAAATACCTGTGTCATGCTTGGTTTGCCTTCAAAATAGAGGTAAAGGCATGAATTTTACCCGATTTTATAAAAAAGGGTTTCTAATTCAGAAAACTATAATTTTCAAAAGGTCAAGCAACTTGAAATTGAACCGCCAAATTATAAAGAATTCGAAGACACACCTACATTTATAATAACATACATACATACATACATAACTTCACGCCTGTATCCCGTATGGGGTAGGCAGAACACCAGAGGTAATAAACCCATCTGATGTCACGTTTGACAAATTTGCAGGCATTATAATAGTAAGAGAGACTATTGCAGTGACAGGGGGTCAGCCTATCGCCCACAAAAAAAGCCTCACATAACTAATAATTATTTAAATATACATATAAACGCTCCCAGCTATTTTAGTCCTAAACGTTTTAAGTAACAAAGCTACTATGGAATCTGACTGACGGAAAACTACTTCAAATGGTATTTTTATAGATAGGTACATACATTATTTTGTTTTATACATAGAAGCATATTCTGTTATGCTGCGGATCTTACTCGCAACACTGTACGCTATCTGCTGACAAAAGAAAGAACATTATTCTATTCGTAGTCTTTTCGATGTCTATTTACCGTGATTCGTTTAAAGCCACATAAATAACCTATGTGACAATCCAGCATTAGTCTTGTGATTAACTAATATTACATATGAAATTGAATTCTGAAGCTTATGTTTGACATTCCAAAATAGTGCCAGAAATTTTTCAATCAGTCCGTTTTGTTGTATAACCGAAATCAGTAATCGATTGTTAAAATGTATGATAAATACCTATTCATTAATTGAAAAACGCTAATAATGCCATTGAAGGTTCATACTATAGAACAATCTATATATTAAACCATTTAGTGTTCAAATAGTATTTACGTAAACTCATTTCGTTAACTCAGCCTACATCGGAGGTTCGTTTAAACTTTTAATCGTTTTCGAGCCGTGATAAACAAATTTTAATTAAGTTTTAATATCACTCCGTAATTGCTGAGGCGAACGGCTATGACAATATCTCTGTTTATGAATATTTTAAGCCTTCAAATATTCTTAGAAGCGTTAGTTGAGAAATCCAATAAAAAACGATTTATTGTTTCTCAGTTGTTAAGATTTGAAAACGAGAGTATTTGATAATAAGTTTGAGAATGTATATTTCTATTAATACCAATTTAATATAATTTATATCTATATTAATAACCAAAGTAAAGTTTTAATAAAGTAAATAAGGTCGATGTCATTAATGTATATTTTGTAAAAGAACATTGTTATATTCGATTCTGTATGTTTTTAATCTATTAATACGATAATAGGTATGTAATAATAATAGGTATGTGCAATTTATAGTGGAGTAGTTGACTACTAACAAAGTGGCATGAAACATATTTCCAAATATTCTTCACATATTAGCTTGAATAACAAGAATTGGCACGTAAAGTAAAAAACAAGACTGTAAGACATACCTACTGTACTCGTGTTAAGAATAACGAACCTGAAATTACTTGAACTACCTACAGATTTCGGATTTAAGAGCAAGTTTAGCGTGTTTAGAAAGATCATGCTATTTAATAACATCATTACATCCCGTAAGAATATTACCTAATTTCGATAAGCAGTGTTAGTCCTGCTACTAAAAATATTAACCGAATCTGATAAATGTATGTAGGTGTACAGTTAATGTAATTAAATATCGTACAGGCCAAGAATATGCTCTGAATTCAATGCACACATAGCTAGTACTATATAAAAGCATTTTTAGGTGATCACGTAGTATGCGAGATAGCAAGTAAAATGTCATAACATTGGTTTCAGTGGCGTTACAGAAATATCTCCTTGCTTCTCATTGTCAAGTATGATCTTGATAAAGCCTCCATTTTTCATCTTTCCTTTCGAATGACACGATTCTGTAAGAATTCTTCCTGAGGGTATGAATTTAATCTTGAATCCAGTAAAGCACACTGGCAAAGAATGTCTTGGGCTATGAACAAAAATTTGAGAGCGAAAACGAATTTTAAAAGTGCTTTGTTCATGGAGCAGACGCTTGACATGAGGATAAGATAGATATGATTAAAATCATGAGATAAAGGTTTAAAATTGTAAAAATCTGTGATATGATAATCACTTCCATCACGTATATTTTTTACTCATAGCATGCTTTTAGCTTGACACCGTCCAGATGTAATATTTATGTAGCATTTTTTAAGCGATTCGAATAAAATTTTGCTCTTTTATCCGACTATTCCGAAGCAAAAAGAATGGTAATGGTATTTACAAGTAGGTATGTAATTAGGTACATATGTTTATCTGTTTCCTCATAACTTTTACCCCGCTTATCATAAATTTACAAATAAGATATTGTTGTAAGGGGTCTACTAATACACACAACAATATGATGTTTCAATGCTACATAACTAAAATTCTATTAACTTTTTGTTGAGGCACCTACACATTGAAATAAACCTTGTTTAGTTATTAATAGCCTATCTAATCTTATAATAACCTTTCAGATAAAGTTAAATTAAAAAAAAAAATACTTCGTCGAAACAAGGTTGTCAATATCCTGTTGTGGAATACTGTCCCAAGTCCTGCTAAGACGCAAGAAAAGCTGGTTTCCATGCACAATATCTTCAGAGAAATTCCTATGAGCTCTTCTCTGAAGCATATCCCAGGGACGCGTACTCTTCGCGAATCATGATGAAATCTAAATCTGAATTCATCAGTGAAAATTACAAGTGACCATTGAGAATGGTTCCAATTTTCGTGTGCAATAGCCCATTGTAATATTCTTCCTCGATTGCCTCTCCTTAGCGGTGGTACCCGAAGTGGCCTATGAGCTCGTAGGTTGACTTCATGCAGTCGTCTTCTCAAAATTGGACCGCTTACCAGCAAACCATACTCTCCTGTAGCCTTTGAATCAATTGCATCACCGTTACATTTGGTTGACTTCGTGCAGCATTTACTATGAATCGTCCTGTACATATGTTGTAATGCGTTGAGGTCCTGGGTGCGTTCCACCACTTCCCCTGTGACACTATAACGTGACCAAAGTCTGGATATAATGCTCTGACAGATTCTTTCGGCTTCAGAATCCGCAAACAGAAGGACGCTTATACCCATTGTACAGTTTGTTGTCCCACAGTCGACTCTAGGTAGTGCTATTTGAAAAAGCGGCACCGAATGCAAATCATAATTAAGATTATATTAATTCTGTTTTTCCTGATTACTACAGTCCTGGAACTTTTAAGTGTCGAGTATATAATAGGTTCCTCGTAGATGGACGTGTACCACCATATTCTTCATGCGCACTTTCCATCAGTGGCATGGAAGACAATCGTCTTTTACTTACAATATATAAAAACAATATAATTTATGACCAACCATAATTAATTTATGACCAATAATTTATAAGCAACCAACAAATGGTATCCAACGGTTTCTGAAAATGCGATTCAGTCAACAGCATTTTCATTTGTCACTTTTATTTTTGTACAATTTTTAATCTGTTGGTATGAAGCATGGTGAGACAATTAAGTTACAATTTTGTCCATTTATTTCAAGTTACGAACCAAATAGCTTTTTCATCAAGAACTTACCACTCACTACTATTACCATAATAGGCAAAATTTTAAGGGATAAAAATATATTGAATTTATAGCACCAGCTAAATAAATCAATTTTACGTGGAAAATTAATCTCCAGCAGTTCTGAAAAGGTTTATTCATGTAACAATGTGTCTCGCAGCTCTATAATGTTATTAAAACTATGATTTATCGCGTAAACCTCGCTGTGGTATGCTTTTATACACATCAGAGCATTATTAAAACTTAGTGTTTGATATAATGAGCACGTTCCTGTTATCAAATTATAAGTTGGAGAAACATATTTAAATTGTTCGGTTTTGAGGTAGTTTTAAGGGACTTTTTGTTAGTACGATAAACTATTTAGTGCAATTTTGACAGCGCATTGTGACAGGTTTTTAAGGATCTAAATAATTATAACATCAGTTTCATGCCTAAGTTTATTGAATAGGTTCCTACCAAAACGTATAGAAATAAAACATTTGCAACTACTTAAATTAAAAACGACTTACGTAAAGTCATTGCACCCTATCTTCTTCCATTATTATTTATATTGTATTTTTATAATACTTATACAGTTTGCAATAATACATTTTTGATTATTATTCCGACAATATCATAAAATAAAGATAAGAGATATTAAAATTCAAATGAATTGGAAATCTTTAAATTCATCCATAGGGGAGCTGCTTTCGACAGTCGACACACAATATTGTCAAAGTCATATTACACCTAATATTAATTAAATCAGAAATGCTGCTAGGACATTTATTTAAAAATATTACTCTTATATTGATAGTAATTAATCGATTAAAAATTCACTATCAAAGGTTTTCAATCCAGATCTATTATTTTAGTAAGTTGGTTCAATAACTTTCAAGTCGTATTTTTCGATTAGATGAGTCTGCCTACAATTCATTCAAAGTAGAAGCCAAATGAAGCAGATTAACAATCACTAGACGTAAGCGTTTTCACTTTTTACTCTTAATTACAGCATATTATGTACTTTTAAACCTTTTTGACGTTCGGCGTCAAAGAGATTATAACTTCCGTACAGTGCATGCTAATTAAATATTACGTAAGACGAGCAAGTTGAATTTTTTAAAAGAAGCGGTATAAAAACTTTTTGGATAGAGTTAATAATATATTTTGGAAGGTACATTTTTATGCTTCAAATTATTCTCATGTCTGCCTAAAAAAAGTATTTTTTTAAATATTTTGACAATCGTAAAAACTGAAGACTTTATTATAGACTTAGCACAAAAAATAAGTTTTTACCAACTTTTACCATTTATAATATATTCAATTATAAATTTAAATACATTACTCAAACTGACACAGCAACTATGTGGCCTCTAAGTAAGCATTTATATAAGTTCAGTATACAGGGTGACTATTGACAAATTTAATATATTGAAGGAGAGCACTCTGTACTCGATTCTGATCATAATTATGTAATAATTAATTTTAAAGTACTTCATTTTTCACTAGAATTCCCTGTACATAAATACAGTGTTTTTTTCGCGGCACTCACAACTCTTTAAGCCGCCGCATCAAAAGTAGTACGTGTGCCATGCGTTGCGTGATGAATTCTTTAACTTTCGGTTTAGTTTAAGCAAAAAATAATCAATAATTAATATTTATTTTACTTTTTTGCTTCATGTATGATCTCAAACTACCACGTCCTCGAATTTCGAAGGAAACCCACCAGTTACCCCGTATATTTACTGTGTGATTTATTTACTCTGTACTTATTTTCGTTACAACACTCTTTTATGTAGATATTAAAAATATGACGGAGGCAGAACCTATCATACTTGCACGTTCGTTGTCCACGGACCTAACACGGTGTAGGCACGAAGGTACTTCTCAGTGCAAATCTGTGCCCTTGCCATGGGGAAATTATTGCTAAGTACAACATCCTCGGGACAAATCCCTACTACGTGCTTTTGTATAATCAGGTGGATAAAACAGGCGTGCTCATCTCAATTCCTTTGAGTTTGCTTTTTGAGATTTAATGGAAAAAATACTATATTTTTTTACTTTAAAGGTTTTTTTATAATGATTCGCATTTATTAGAATACATTTCTATCGAGTCTATTCTGGGGATGCTGAGTAAAACAATGACTTATAAGACGGAGGTTTATTCCAGTATGAATGTCGTTACATTTGGGTGGGGTAGCTACAAAAACCAAATCTCAGTGTACCTATATTACACCTCCACCCTTAATTAAAAGTACATAATTTAAATATAAATATAAACTACAGATGTTTTAAAGCTAAAAGATAAAACAACTTATTAATTTATTTACTGAATCTATTTCAAGTCCATATCTTTTTATGCGTTTCTTTTGTCTCACTGGACGCCTACTCTCTGAGACTTTCGCCGGGGACAAGGTGGGCTCAGTCAACACCGTTACTGCATCTTGATTCATTGAATCGGAATTTGAGACCGCGAGACCATTGTCGGTAGTAGTTGGCTGAACCGCGCTTGTAACGCTAACGTCGACGGCGGCGGCCCCGGGGACGGCACCGAGCCGGCCACGCTCTCGCCGGACGCACTTTAGTCCGTCTCAGTATGTGCGTCCTCCGGGTACACGCACATCGAACGCCTCGAGCACCGTTTCAATTGATCAATATGCCGATGGTGTACCTTACCATTCTCGGACGACACATGGTATTTGTTAATACCTAGACGCTGGGCCACTTGACCTTGTAGCCACTTACTGCCTACTCCGTAATTACGACACCAAACCGGGTCTCCCTCGTTCAGTGCACGTAGTTTAGTTTGTGGCTAATGAACGCGTCTATATCCGGCCTCAGTTTATCAATGCGCGTTCTTAAACTTCGCCATTGCAACAATTTAGCTGGAGATTCATTTGTTGTGATGTGTGGGGTATTATGATAATTAAGTAAAAACCATATAGGTAGCATATCGCAGTTTCAACATCTGTGCCGGCCGACTTTGCCTTTGTTATAACCCTCTTAATAATTTTTACAGCGTTCTCTGCCGCCCCATTCGAAGCTGGGTGGTATGGGGGTGAAAATAAATGCTGAATTCCGTTGCCCTCTAAAAATAGTTTAAACTCCTGGCTTGAAAATGGAGGACCGTTGTCAGAAACCACTTGTTTCGGTAATCCCCACCGAGACCACGGATCGCGTCATTTTTTTATTACACTCTTCGCTGTGGTTCTCAGCATCTTAGATACTTCAATTCATTTCGATCTAGCGTCTAGTGTTATCAAGTACGTGCTACCTTCGATTGGACCTAAAAATTCGATGTGTATTCGTTCGTTCGACTTGGGCGGCGCGTGGGGCGGCGCGGCGGCGCGGCGTGCTCGGCGCACAGCACGCCTCCAGCTGCTCGTCGATGCCGGGCCACCACACATAGCTGCGCGCCATGGCCTTGCTCTTGACGACTCTCATCTGCGGCTCGTGCAGCTCGCGCAGCACCGCCACCTGGCGCGCGCCCGGCACCACCACGCGGTGCCCACACATCACACATCCGAACTCCGTATACGCCTATTCCAATAAGGTTTCAACTGTTCGATATCTGTAAACGGCTGCCACCCATTTTCTATATTGTTGAAAATTCGACTAATTAACGGATCCCGTTTAGTTTGCTGTCTTATTTCCTCACAGTCTAACATTAAAGCCGTAGACGCGAAATGTAAATAAGACTGCTCCGCTGGACTCGTATCGCCTATCGAGCCCTCGGCGGGTCAACGTGAAAGCGCGTCCGCCCCATTTTCGTTCGACCTAACGTACTCAATTTCAAAGTCGTAGGCTGATAACAACACGGCCCACCTTTGCATCCTGCTGGCAGCCATGCTCGGAATTCCAGACTGAGGGCCGAAAACTTACTAGCGGTTTATGATCAGTCCTCAGTGTAAAACGACGCCCATACAAATGTTGATGATACTTCTTAACGCTAAATATAATTGCAAGTGCTTCCCGATGTATCTGTGAATACGACTTTTCCGCGCTATTAAGTTTACAGGACACATATGCGATCGGTTGCTCCTTGCCCGCGGCGGTCACTTGCGCCAGCACTCACTTGCGTCGCACGTGAGGACGAGCGGCCGCGCCGGGTAATAGTGCGCGAACAACGAATCGAATACATTTTTAATTCTTATAAATGCGGTATCGCAAGCCTTACTCCATTCCCAACGCACACCCTTTTTAATAGATCATACAGTGGAGATAAATGTTCACTGATATTTTTTATAAACTTAGCATAAAAATTTACCATACCTAGAAATGAACGCAGTTCTGTTGTATTAGAAGGAATAGGCATTTTTTTAATACAATCTAACCTATCGGGGTCGGGTTTGATTCCGTATTTAGTTACTATATAACCACGATACTTAATTTCATTAGCAAAAAATACACATTTACTGTTCTTAACCTTTAACCCGTTACGTACTAACCAATCCAATACCATCTGAAAATTATTTAAATGCTCCGATTCATCTTTCCCTGTTATTATTATATTGTGCGTATTGATAACCGTGTAAGGTTTAGACTCTTCCCCTAAACAAATCTGTAAAAGTTCTCCCTGCGGCCGGGCCTGGCCCCGGGCCGCGAAGTCGACGCCTTAGTGCACACGCGCTGTAGGTGTTACACTTATTACACACATAATACGATACCGACACTTCGCTACTACCTGGCCTTGCTTGCCACACGCACTGTAAACTGAGTGCGGCGCCGCTGCCGCTTTGGACCGCGCGACGCTCGCCGGGACCATTCTTCATCACGTTAATCCCATGATTCTAGAACTCTGCACCCACACTGTTGCCGCTGCTGCATCCCTCTCTGCCACTTCTAGTATGCACGCTAATGATGTGGCCTTATTGAAGGTTAGGCCCTCCTCCGCAAACAACCTCTGCCGTATCAAGTCACTTGATACACCACAAACAAACTGGTTTCTTAAGTGCTCGTCCAAGTTGCTCCGAACTCACAGTATCTTGACAATTGCTTCAACATAGCAATATACTGCGAGATACTCTCGGCACTCTGTTGCCACCGTTGTCTAAACCGGTAACGTTCCGCCAACACGGAAGGCCGCGGTTGTAAATGCGCGCGAACTAATTTGGTTAGTTCACCGTAGGTCAGTTCTCTGGGCTTTCTTGGACTAGCCAGATCTACCATCAGCTCGTACGTGCGATCCCCAGTATATGAGAGTAGGTAACTTCAACTATACCTTTATAAACGGTGTACCGTTCGCAGTGAAGTATAACTCGACTCGCTCGCAGTACAAGGTCCAATTGCCGCTTTCCACATCAAATTCATTTATTTGGCCGGCTGGCATTTTTGAACACTTATTTATCACTTGTGAGCACTATTTTGGGGACTGAAAACTGCTCGCGTCCGCAAGGTTTAGCCCTCGATGCCTTGTACGTGGTCCCTGGGTGGTGCTAAACGAGCAGTAAAATCTGGTGGTAGGCTTCGGCCGTGGCTTGTGACGACCCACTAGGCAAAACCATGCCGCCAAGTAACCTAGTTGCGTTCCGGCATGATGTCTAGTGTAGCCATTGAGGAGGATAGGTCTGAGTAATCGTGCTGCATCGGAGAACTGTTTTCAACTCGTAGGATAATGACTCACCGGGTGACTTGTTTTGGAGGGTAGCGGGATCCGAAGCACGGTTCACCGCTGGCCGACCGCAGGTAGTAGGGGGCCCACGTAGCATGCCAGCCACATGCAAAAGGCTGCCCCGCCACCTCGCGAAAAATCCCGGGAGGCTCCATCGTGCCGGCTGGCGACCGGTTTGAGAGGACCCGATGGCGAACTCGGGGGGGTTCGGGCGTCCCCGCAGTCTCCAAGCGAGTTCCCCAAAGGTGCGTTACCCCTATCAAGTTGCTTGGTTCCATTTGCAGCACTTCACTCAACTTCTGTTCTCCTCCCTATTCACTCCACTCCAAAATTAATGAAAGGTCCAAAAAGAGTAAGGTAACACAGCGGTTGCACTTCCTCTCGTTTAAAGTGCACTTCTGTAACATCCGAGGAGTGCACTCCAATCTCAATGATGTCCACCACCACCTCGAGACGGAGAGACCCCACCTACTCTTCCTAACGGAGACGCAGATCTGTGATCCGTCAGACTCGGCATACCTCTGTTACCCAGGTTACATCCTGGAGTCCAAATTCCACCCGCACGCCGGAGTGTGCATGTATGCCAGTGACAAGATCTGTTGTCAGCGTCTCCGTTACTTAGAAGTGCCAGACCTTTCAGTTATGTGGGTTTGTAATATACTTACTGTTTTATAATGCATTATTTTTGTTATGTTGTATTATGCTTTAGTTTCTTTTTATTTTATAGCTGCAAATGTTGTAAACTATTATGAAATGTAAATATTATTGTTTACTTGTCAACTCTAAAAATTGTCATGTTGCTTATGTCGCTTTTCAGCACAGATAATTTATAAACTATTAGTATGTTTTATATTCATTTCTTTTTCAATTAATTTTTATATTATTACTTTAATATAAATTATATTGAGACTTGCACACTTACAATCAAGAGAAGTATCAGCTCCACTTTTACCATACCACCACCGCTGCTCCAGAGAATAAAACCTCCTTGTTAATAGAAGTGACAGCCGCTGGCCGATGAAAGAATGGATGCCTCTCAAAAATAAATAAATTTACGAGCTGTCGAACGAAATGGAGCCTATATAAGGAGTGGCGAGCTGAACTCGTGGTCGGCTTTTCGAAATCATTACACCTATCAGTGAGGAAGGAGAGCATGCCGAACATAATAATTAACAAAATCTAAATACAATAGCATACAAAAGTTCAATCCGCATAAACTCTAAGTTCAGGACTCTGGAAACTATTTTGGAAACCTACCCATTTGGAAAATTGCAGTGTATATGTTAAAATCTTAGTGGACTATAGCGTGAAAGTGTTTTTATATACAATCTTGTAAGTTTTCTTTTTGTAAATATATAAACTTTAACTTCATTTTTTTATTTTTTCTTAACCTTTACTTATAATTAGTAGGTTACTTAGGCCTTTACTCCAGGTAACACTACAGTTTGGCGCCCAACGTAAATTCCCTTAGTCGTGCTCTCCCCTAAATTCTAAAATACCACTCTAGATAGGTACCTTTTTTTTCGGCTCCATTTGGCTATAAACTTTTTTTTGGTCATTCTACTTGTTTTCTACTTTTATTTATCTGGTCCACTTTGCTTTAAACACTACTCCGTTAGGTACTCTTACAGTACTCTTTACATATTCACCACTCATCCCATATAATCAGACAATAGACACCTACGGTATTCCCACGTGAATATCTCACAAAATCAGTGACCATTCCGCGTGTTGAAAACTCTTCTCGAGTCACACGGTTGGTTGCTGGTTACTGACTTACGGAGGGTATCGAAGGAGAGTATCCGACGACGTACCTCAGCATGTAAGCAACCCCACGTTACACCTCTCATATTACACTCCCCTTATTTATTTTTTGTTGTTTTAATCGTTTTCTCTTGTACCGACCTATTCCTCTTTACTTTAAACACTACTCCGTTAGGTACTCTTACAGTACTCTTAACATATTCACTACTCATCACATATTAACAGACATTAGACACTTACGGTATTCCCACGTGAATATCTCACAAAATCAGTGACCATTCCGCGTGTTGAAAACTCTTCTGAGTCACACGGTTGGTTGCTGATTACTGACTTACAGAGGGTATCGAAGGAGAGTATCCGACGACGTACCTCATGCAAATAGCTCAGTAGGCTATTGAAGTAACCTCATTTTTTTTCTCACCACTTACCCAACTATACTCCACCTTTTCTTTTTTTTACTTACTGTTTATTTATAAAATTTTATTTTTTCTAAATTTTTAATTAAAATGGCGAGGCTTATTTAATTTGCACCTAATACTTTAACAGAGTTGTAAGTAAATTGCCACCACTTGTAAATATTCTTGAGGATGATGATGGCATCCAAGGTAAATGGCATATTAAAGTTATTAAAATTCAGTATTGCTATTACCTTTTCTAAATATAGGTATTAAACTTTTGTCTCCTGTAAATAAATGTCATTTCTTTTCCAACTGTAAATAAAACTATTACTTTCTGTAAATACTATTTAATTTTTATTTTTCTTTGATACAATTTTTAAAATGAGTACACCCATCATTTTTTCTTTCGGTCTTATGTTGATTACACTTTATTTAGGGCTCTTAAGCCAACCTTTTTCTCTGATAGCAACTTCTTTTGTGATTTCCTTTCGAGATCTGGAATAATAAGACTAGGTATTATTCTTTTATCTAGTAATGGCGGGCTACACTAAGAGCCTAATGCCATAACTTGGGGACCTAAAACCCAATTCTTTAATGGTGCGGCTGGCTACACTAAAAATAAGCCTTAGGCCATATACTATACTCGTATATACTTGGGGACCTAAAACCCACTTCTTTAATGGTGCGGCTGGCTACACTAAAAATAAGCCTTAGGCCATACCTTAGGTAACTTATACCTAGGTATTTAACTTGTACATATTTTTCTTCTTTAATATGGGATTTAAGATAGAGCGGACGACAACTCTTTAAATAAGCCTCTGTCATGTAGGGTTTCCCTATCGCGGTTTACTTTGGGAGTATACGCCATTGACTGTGAGCCTTACCCTCTACCCTGAATGTTGAAGAAAGTTAGTTAAGTTTGATTGTTTAAGATGTATGTCCGAGATGTATGTATGTAGAAAGTAACTGCCTAAGTAACACCTCAAAATTTTTCGTGAGCTAAAAATTTTCTGGGGTTTTTGGGGAAAATGTAATATACTTACTGTTTTATAATGCATTATTTTTGTTATGTTGTATTATGCTTTAGTTTCTTTTTATTTTATAGCTGCAAATGTTGTAAACTATTATGAAATGTAAATATTATTGTTTACTTGTCAACTCTAAAAATTGTCATGTTGCTTATGTCGCTTTTCAGCACAGATAATTTATAAACTATTAGTATGTTTTATATTCATTTCTTTTTCAATTAATTTTTATATTATTACTTTAATATAAATTATATTGAGACTTGCACACTTACAATCAAGAGAAGTATCAGCTCCACTTTTACCATACCACCACCGCTGCTCCAGAGAATAAAACCTCCTTGTTAATAGAAGTGACAGCCGCTGGCCGATGAAAGAATGGATGCCTCTCAAAAATAAATAAATTTACGAGCTGTCGAACGAAATGGAGCCTATATAAGGAGTGGCGAGCTGAACTCGTGGTCGGCTTTTCGAAATCATTACACCTATCAGTGAGGAAGGAGAGCATGCCGAACATAATAATTAACAAAATCTAAATACAATAGCATACAAAAGTTCAATCCGCATAAACTCTAAGTTCAGGACTCTGGAAACTATTTTGGAAACCTACCCATTTGGAAAATTGCAGTGTATATGTTAAAATCTTAGTGGACTATAGCGTGAAAGTGTTTTTATATACAATCTTGTAAGTTTTCTTTTTGTAAATATATAAACTTTAACTTCATTTTTTTATTTTTTCTTAACCTTTACTTATAATTAGTAGGTTACTTAGGCCTTTACTCCAGGTAACACTACAGGTTCACATAGATACCGGCCTAGACCAAATGGTATACGCTGGTATTTATCGGTCACACAGCGGAGATCGGGGGACAACAAGGCTTATGGACTATCTCAGCAGTACAGCGGACAAGGTTCAGCAACGTTTTCCCACGGCGCAGTTGGTGTTCCTGGGGGATTTTAACGCACACCACGGACAGTGGTTATACCCGTTTCAGGACACTGACCATGCTGGTAGAGAGACTTTTAAGTTTTCGCTCACTCATGGCCTCTCTCAGCTTGTTGACGAGCCTACGCGCATCCCAGACGTTGCTGGCCACACTGCTTACTGCCTGGACCTTCTGCTGACAACCGATCCGGACAGATATTCGGTGTCCGTCACTGCACCCTTAGGGACATCCGATCACTGTCTGGTGAAATCTGTATCGCAGTACTCGCCACCTGACACCCAACCAAGTGGTTCTAGGCGAGTATGGCGTTACAAGTCGGCAGATTGGGATGAAATGCGACATTTCTTCGCATCTTATCCGTGGCGGCAAGCTTGTTTTACATCAACCGATCCATCGTGCTGCGCTGATGCAGTCTCAAGTGTGATAGGTCCAGCAATGGAGTTCTTCATTCCCTACGCTGATCTATCTCTTGAAACCAAAGCTCGCCCATGGTTTAGTGCTGAATGCTTTTCCGCTGAAAAGCGTAAGCGAGAAGCGTACAAAGCCTGGGCAACCGCTCGCAGAAGCAAAGCCGTGGATTCGCATGAACACAAGAAGAGGTACAATGCTGCCGCCAAGTCCTGCAAGAAGGTGATCAAAAGAGCTCGTTTCGCCCACATAGGCTGTATTGGAGACAGAATAGCGTCATACCCCTCGGGAAGTAAAGCTTTCTGGTCCCTCGCCAAGTCGGTCGAAACGAACTTTTGTCGCCCATCGCTGCCGCCACTGCGGAAACCTGACGGTTCTCTGGCCCACACCGCTAAGGAAAAGGCGGATTTATTTGCCAGTATCTTTGCGGAAAATTCTCGTCTAGATAGCCAAGGAAAAATACCACCCCAATTACCTCAGTTCGGTCCTACAATGGGTACCGTTCATATTCGCCAAAAGGAGGTTCTTAAGTGCTTGCTGCACCTAGACGAGAATAAGGCTAGCGGTCCAGATGGTATTCCTGCAGTGGTGTTGAAACGCTGCGCAGCTGAGTTGTCTCCCATTTTGACGCGTCTCTATAGACTTTCTTTGGAATCTGGTAAAGTCCCAAAATCCTGGACGCTGGCTAACGTACAACCAGTACCGAAGAAGGGAAGCCGTGCTGATCCTGTCAACTATCGACCAATCTCAATCACTTCCATACTATGCAAAGTCATGGAACGTGTATTGAACAATCGACTCCTGGCATACCTCGAGACCAACGAGCTCCTAAGCGATAGCCAATATGGTTTCCGCAGTGGACGCTCGACCGGCGATCTTCTCGTGTATGCCACACACTTATGGAGTGAGGCCTTGGAGGGTCATGGTGAAGCAATAGCTGTTTCCTTAGACATATCCAAGGCCTTTGACAGGGTCTGGCATGATGGTCTCTTAAGCAAGCTTCCAGCATATGGCATACCGACCGGGCTCTGCGACTGGATATCTGATTTTCTGAGGGAACGGTCGATTCGAGTAGTCTTAGACGGCTACTCCTCTGACCTAATGGCGATTAATGCCGGGGTACCTCAGGGATCTGTTCTCTCTGCAACTTTATTCTTGCTGCACATTAATGACCTCCTAACACCAGGCATTATTGGATATGCTGATGACAGCACTGTTGTTGAGAGATGTATATCCAATGCGCGAACGAGCGCCCATGAAATCCAGGTTTTGAGAAAGTCTATGATTGAGCGCGTTGATTCGACCTTTCGGAATGTTTCCGATTGGGGCGAATCTAACCTGGTCAAATTCAACGCCTCCAAAACACAAGCGTGTCTATTCTCCGCAAAAAAAGAGCACCTTTACTTTTACGCCCACTTTTCAGAATGTATCTGTTCCCATCACCGACCAACTAGGGCTTTTGGGCGTCACTATAAAGTCCAAATTAAACTTCGGTCAACAAATGGAGTCTATGGCAAAAACGGCTTCAAAAAAATTGGGTATCATCTCGAAGGTCCGGCGGTACTTCAGCCCTGAACGGCTGCTCAACTTATACACAGCCCAAGTGAGGTCGTGCATGGAGTACTGTAGTCACCTTTGGGATGGTTCTGCCAAATACCAGCTCGAAGCGCTAGACTCTGTTGACCGAAGAGCCCGTAAAATCATAAACAACAACAACCTTACAAATAAAAAATTGCAGACGCTGGAGCATCGTCGTAAGGTTGCTTGTTTGACAGTATTTTATCGGCTACATTTTGGTGAGTGTGCGAGTGCTCTTTTTGACCAAGTTGAACCCACCCCTTTTTACCATCGGACTATCAGACGCAGACAGAACTTCCATCCCTATATAGTGGATTTACCAAGAAGTCGAGCAAAACGCTTCGATAGTTCCTTTTTGGTACGGATTGCCAAGGAGTGGAACAATCTGCCTGCGTCTGTTTTTCCTGACCACTACAGTCCTGGAACTTTTAAGTGTCGAGTGAATAGGTTTCTCGTGGATGGTCGTGTAACACCATAGTCTTCATGCGCACTTTCCATCAGGTGGCATGGAAGACAAACGTCCTATCCTTACAATATAAAAAAAAAAAAAACTATTTAGATGATATTTTTTTATGGGTAGTATTTAATCTTACAACTGTAAATCCACATTTTTCTATCAAAGTATTCGAAATTGCTAACAAAAATACTGAATTGCACACTGAATTGCACACATATTTGTAGATATTTGTGTTAAGTTTTAGATAAGTTCTTAGCTGACTGTTCGCACGAAGTTTTTTTAAGCGAATCTCTCTGCGTTTGTCAATTTCTGCAGCACGCGCAGCATGCTGGCGATACCTAGACAAGACCATCTCTTGCTGCATAAAGTCGTCGTTTTTTTTCGTTAGGAGTTTTATTCCTCTTCTTTTCTTTCTTAGAGTGTCCTTCTCCCTAGGTTTCTACCTAGGCCTACGGGCACAACGTATAATAGTAATTAGGTCAAAGTCATGGTGTTATAGTAACAAAACATTACATTACTAGTAGTAGGTAGTTACTGATACTAGAAGAACAATGTAGAACAAAACTAATAACTAGCCCAAAACAAATGCCTTACACTAAAAAGTATGAAATAAAAAATAAAAATAAAAAACATAAAACCAAAATGAAAGCAAACTCATTATTTCTTTTTCAGAAAAAGAGAAACGCCTTCAAAAAATCGACCCACTAGAAATGTTTGAATAACTTTTAGAAACGCCATCCTATTTCGGTTTCTATTCCGTCCATATTAGTACCCCGTATAGTAAATTTCTGCCAAAAATGAATTAATACTTAATATTTAATACTTAATTATTACATTACTTAATACTTATCATCAGGTGAGATTGAGGTCAAACGCGGGTTTAGTCACTTATAAAAAAAAAAAAAAAACATTAATAATTTATCTGGGTAGGTATTTACATATTTTTTGAAGTCGGTGCCAAACCAAATTTTCAAAATTTTCAAAATCAACCAGGACAACAAAGCACAATGCATATGAAGTACTTACATAGTTTCATGTTTTGTATAATTATAAATTAAATAAAACTGTTAATATTTTTAGGAAATCCAAATTGGGAGGGCACTGTTCTCTAAAATACAGATTCTGTAGTTTAGGGGCCAGACATTTCACTTGGGTGCTTGCTACGCTTTCTATGGTGGCAAAAATACCGAAAGGCCTAAACTCGAGGGTTGATACGTTCGCCTTATAATATTCTCTGTTTGGCAGCAGTCTTGCTTTTTTTTGGTTTGGCACCGACTTCAAAAACTACGTAAATGAATTTATACAGTTATACAGCACCCGGGACCGACTGCTTAACGTGCCCTCCGAAGCACTATCTATGTTCTTATACGTTATTTTTTCTTTTTACGCAACCTGTAAACAGTTTGTTCAGCATCGTCAACAATATCGATTGCAATAGTTTTTTATAGAATGATATATTTTAACTCAATAATCTATACCTACAGATGCTTAAATAATGTTACGATTCCTGGATGCAAGTAGCTCGGTAACCTACGTCGCATGAGCGGTTGCGAACGAGCGCCGTGCGCTGGGCTGGGTGTCCATCGCGCACTTGCGCGGCAAAAGTAAGACACCACAAAAGGCTTGATATAGTAAATAAATAAAAACCCTTATCCACCTTGAGTTGGATTTGACAAAAATATGTATATCTTGTATTAAAATAACCCCAGACAATCACACCAAATACATGGCCTCGAAGTAAGCGAAGCTTGTGTTATGAGATATCATAATAGCGAACTAGAATATACCTAAATACGCACTGGAATATAGATAAGTAACAAAAGAAGTGAAGTTTGTTTGTTTGTGCAGATGTTTAAATTTTTTATTTTAGATTATTTGCAAATAGCAGCCACTGAGAGAACAATTAAGTCATGATTCTCCACTTATCTCATGGACATATAATTTCTGAACTTTCATAATAATTTCCAAAATACATAAACAATATTCTGCATTTAAATCATTCAAATATGAATCGTATTATCCTTGACTCGATCACCAATAGATTCAAATACAAAACCACCCCGGTTGAGGGATATTAGCCGAGGGATGTATCAATGAAAACTCTATCCTCAACTAAAACAAACATCCGAAGTTGAAGTTTGCGCATTTGCTATTTAACTATGTCAAAGACAAAGAAAAAAACCTAGAAATTAGTCAAATTGTATACAAAATTAAACTGAATGTACCATTACTTCGATCTGCTGAGATCTTACGTATGGACGAACACTTTGGCGATGGGATATAACTATCTGCCTCAGACGCCAGTGGTTGCGGCTTCGATTACCGCTCGGAAAAAGAATAAAAAATGTTCAGTATCTGGGTGATTATCTATATATTATGTATTTTATATTCTAAGTTCGCACCTAGTTTTCTACATGGTATCTCATAAAACAAGCTTTGCTTACTGTGAGGCCATGTAGTTCGTGTGAATGCCTGGAAATTTTTGAACTAACACCAGGGTTGCCTGGGATAGATCATCTTTAGGTGATAAGGCCACCTATTGTGTACTATGCCTATAAAATTGTTATGAAATTGTTTCTTACTCCATGGGTATAATGAAGAATAAATAAATAAACAACACAACCTTTGAAATTTCTGAATTTCTTACGTTTTGATGATTCACAGCTAAGAATATTGTTTTGTTGTATAGCGTTAACATTTTATTTAATCCATTATATACTGGTCATATTTTGTAAATAAAGGTTAAGTTTTAAATTTATTGAAATAATTAATTTAGAAATAAAAATCTGTCATCTAGACATTATTCGAAGTTTGATTGAATACCTTAAAAGTAAAAATATTTTTCATTGTACTATCGTTATATAACTATATACTATTGTGTATAACGTGTGGCCTTGAGAATGGAGATTTTTTTCAATGTTGACTTTGATATGTGTGTCTGAATATAATAGTCTGAGTATATTATTTACAACAAAAAAATATGTCACCTATACCTGTTACAACAACTTTGGGGTTAGATGTATTTATGTATCTTTATTTTTTTCCACTTATTAATTTAACGAATGATAATACAGGGTGGACCAAAAGCCCGTTAACATTTGTATCGGTTGCCGCGTCTGGAAGCAGCGGTAGAGCGGGTTGGAGGGGTTACGCATTGCAAGGGCGGCCAATGGAAATATATTACCATGGCGTCGTTCAGCGGTAGTCAACGTGCGTTTTGTGTACGCGAGTACTATCAAAACAAGTTTTGCTTGGTGTTAGGATCCGCCTGGCTAGCGACCACCCTTTATATAAAGTCTGTCGCCAAATGTTACCGCTCCGACGGTAATGTGTTACGGCAATATTGTATAAAGAGCCAGTTCCTTCCTAAACCCGTGTGCTTTCATCTTCGACCTCATCGTCACTTACCATCAGGTGAGATTGAGGTTAAACGCGGGTTTAGTCACTTATAAAAATAAAACAACGATTCTGCAACCTTAGCTCAACGAAAGTTTTGCGATCATTACAAGATACGACACAAAAATCAAGCTCCATCAGATGTGTTGAGGGACCCCGAAAACGTGGAGCGAGTAAAATTGTCTGTTCGTGATCAACCTGGACTTTCAACTCGAAAGCGGTCTGCTGTCCTTAATGTGCCAAGAACATCATTAAACCGCATTCTCAAGAAAGATTTACATCTACATCCCAATAAAATCCAAATGGTGCAGGAATTAAGGCCTCAGGACCATGCCACTAGGTTGCAGTTTGCAAACGAAATGTTAGAGCGGTTCACCAGCTTTACAAACATTTTTTTCTCAGATGAGGCACATTTTCACCTAAATGGGCACAAAATTGTAGTTATTGGAGTGACACTAATCCGAAATCAAAGCATCAAAAACCCCTGCATTCACCCAAAGTCACAGTGTGGGCTGCTTTATCAGCAAGAGGCATTAAATCCATACTTTTTTAAAGACTCAAGAGGACGTGCGGTAACGGTGAATTCCAAGCGCTAGACTCTGTTGACCGAAGAGCCCGTAAAATCATAAATAACAACAACCTTACAAATAAAAAATTGCAGACGCTGGAGCATCGTCGTAAGGTTGCTTGTTTGACAGTATTTTATCGGCTACATTTTGGTGAGTGTGCGAGTGCTCTTTTTGACCAAATTGAACCCACCCCTTTTTACCACCGGACTACCAGACGCAGACAGAACTTACATCCCTATTTAGTGGATTTACCAAGAAGTCGAACAAAACGCTTCGATAGTTCCTTTTTGGTACGGATTGCCAAGGAGTGGAACAATCTGCCTGCGTCTGTTTTTCCTGACCACTACAGTCCTGGAACTTTTAAGTGTCGAGTGAATAGGTTTCTCGTGGATGGACGTGTAACATCATAGTCTTCATGCACACTTTCCATCAGGTGGCATGGAAGGCAAACGTCCTATGCTTACAACAAAAAAAAAAGGTATCTCACCATGTTACAAAACTTTTTCTGTCCGGCGCTGCAGGATTTTGCTGGTTTTAATCAACGCTCATGGTTTCAGCAAGACGGAGCCACTTGTCATACGTGTAATGACTCGTTAAGGGCAGTGTATCGAAAAGAAGGGACATTAACTTACCACCTCGTACGTAGCCCAGATCTGTCCCCAATGGATTTTTTTCTTTGAGGATATCTTAAGGCTAATGTTTACGACACCAACCCAGTAACTCTTGACGAATTAAAAGATCGTATTCGCACACAAATCTAAAACATCACAACAGAAACATGTAAAGCTGTTATCAAAAATTTCCGCTCTAGATTGCAGCAATGCCAGAATAATGAAGGATTGCATATGGATGATGTGATTTACAAGAAATAAATTCCCCTTTTGTTTACTATCGAAAACAATTAACAATTTTAATTAATTGTAATTAATTTTTTAAATCATCATTTCAAATATAAACGGACTTTTGGTCCAACCAATCTGTCATTTGTTTAAATTACAATATATATTTTAATTATAATAACTTCTGATTAGAATAGAATAAAATATACCTAATAGAATAAAGATTCTGCAATTATTCTTTCTGTATATTTTAAAATACATCCTTATATCCATATCCGCAGTTGCAACAAACATGTAACAACCCTAATCTAAACACTTGTACAATATAAACACGCCGCGCCGCAACGTGAAGCTAAACATATTTGGCAGTTCCCAGTGATTTCCTTTGCTGTACCATTATGGGCAATGTATTTCGGTAGCCATCGGAAATTGCTGTGTTAATCTGAATAAAATTCAAAGATCTTGTGTTTCTACAGTTAAAGGATATTTTATGATATACATACCTATATTGGGAGATTGGTGATAAATTTAAGACATTGTAGTAGAGAACTATGAACTTAGTTTTGACCATAATTATGTAATGAAAGTAGACACTTAATTTTTCAGCTGAATTCCCTATGAATCAATAAGGATGATTTTTTTTGCACTAGGTCGACGATCGTTGATAAAGCCTACCTATTCTGTCTGTAGCGCCGTGCACGCCTTCGTATTAGTGACACCATGCATTGCGTAATGAATTATTTAATTTTCAGTTAAGTTTATAACGTAAATAATTAATATTTATTGATTATTTAATTTTTTCTCTTCATGTATGATCTCAAACTACGAGGGCGGGTCAATAAGTCCGTGACTTTTGGAATAAAACACAGATTTTTTGAAAAATAAATCATTTTATTTTTCAACGTAGTCTCCCTTGAGCTCTATACACTTTGTCCAACGCTTCTCCATTTTTTTTATCCCTTCCAAAAATATGAGTTGGTTGCACTCAAAATAGGTTTTTGACTTCATCATTGGAGTCAAATCTTTTTCCACAAAGCCATTTCTTCAGGTTTGGGAACAAGAAGTAGTCACTCGGAGCCAAATCTGGAGAATAGGGCGGATGAGGGAGCAATTCATAGCCCAAGTCATGGATTTTTGCCATGACAACTGCACATGTGTGCACCCTTGCATAGTCTTGGTGGAAAAGAACTTTTTTCTTGGACGAATGAGGTCGGTTTTTTTTCAAATTGTCATTGAATCAGTCCAATAAGTTGGCATAATATTCCCCATTGATTGTTCTTCCCTTATGAAGCTAGTCAATGTGGATTATCCCGCGTGCATCCCAAAAAACAGTCGCCATAACTTTATTGGCTGACAAACCCAACTTGGCCTTCTTTGGCGCAGATTCACCCTTAGAAACCCACTATTTTGACTGTTGTTTGGTCTCTGGTGTGTTATGATGAATCCATGTTTCGTCCACGGTTACAAAATGGCGCAAAAACTCCTCCATATTGCGATTTAACAACGCCAAACCTTCCTGTGAAATTGTTACACGATTGCGTTTGTGGTCGACTGTGAGCAAACGCGGCACCCATCTTGCGAAAAGAAGCTTTCTCATGCCCAAGTGATCCTTCAAAATTGAAACCACTGAGCCATGTGAGATCTCTACGGCTTCCACAATCTCTCGCATTTTCAATCTCCGGTCGGCCAACACCATATCGTGAGTTTTTTCGATTGTTTCGGGTGTGGAGACCTCAACTGGGCGTCCAGGACTTTCGTGCTTGTACGGCCACAACAAAATTCAGTAAACCACTTTTTTACCATTGAAATCGATGGTGCAAAGTCCCCATAGGTCCCCAGGTCAAGCTTAGGTCTCGGTAATGGTTTTTTTTCGCAAAAAATAATGCTTAATAGGCACACGAAATTCGCTTTTTTCCATTTTTCCTCAAATTACTGGGTAGTCTGATAAAGATAGCTGAAAAACACAAACTAACTGACGCAGCAAGTTCAAATTTAGACGGGAGTCCACTGACAGATGCCTATTGACAGAAGTAGTGTTGTTTTCTCAGTAAAGAGGTCAGAAATTAAAAAAATCATGGACTTATTGACCCACCCAGATATTACGTCCTCAAATTTTGAAACTGACCCAACAGTAATACTGTTTATATTATAATAATTGTTTTAGGCAAAAAAAACCTGTAAGGCCCACTTGCACGCAACACAGGGTTAAAATGATAACTTTGACGGCTACTAACTCGAGATAAATGCTTATTTTTTTACTCAGGAAACGTCTTGCACCAACCAAAAATTGCTCTGGGTTATTCAATTTTAACAACATTCGAACCAAACTATGTTTACAACTGGACATCTGTTATTGCTTCAAAGTAGCCTAAAAATTTTGACAATACCCGGATTAGCGACTTAACCCTGTCATCTTGAAGGGTTAAATATTTAGCAGTTTACCTCGGGCTAAACTGCTAACCCTGGATAGTGCCAGACAACTTATCAAATAAACCCGGGCTATGTCTTAACCCTTGCGTTTGAACGCTAACCCTGGTCTGTGCAAGCGAGCCTAAATAGATCAAATAATTATACCTTTTGGTAGTCTTATTGCTAAAGAGTGATTTCTTTCAAATATGAAATTGAAAGAGATAGTATCTTTTTAAATTTTTGCAATATCAGTTATAATACGCGATAAAAAAAAATTACTAAGATTAATTTAAAAATATGTTATATTAGTTGTGATTGTTTTTCTAGGATCATCAGTATAAAAGTATCTGTCACTATATGCTACCCCTGTGCAAAATTTTAGCTCAATTTGTAAATCTGTTTAAGTGAGAAATTAATCATGACAAATAATTAATCTCAAATATATGTAAACAAGTTAAAGAGAATAGTTTTCTATTCAACATAGCAAAACATTTAATTTGACAAGGGTGCGAGACGTGCTGTTTGAAATCTAATGAATTAATGGCCGGCAGACGAGAGTGTTGAGCGAACACAATGCTGTGCAAATCTATTTGGGATAATGACTTTTAAACGTCTGTTTTATCCTGCGAAGGGTCTGGATAAAGTTGTGTTAAATGTTTCTGTTTTGAAGCTACCAAAAATTTTAACGGATGAAGTTTGACAAAAACTTTCAGACTGTGATGGGTGACTTTTTATTATAAATTTATATTATACTTGAGGATTCGCATAGTAGTTTATGAGGATTATAAGCATGAATCACAACTGAGGATTAGATTGGGTAATGTTTTCCATAGAAAACTGTAATTATTTAAGTAACAAGTAACCGTTAATCAATGAATGTCTTTAAAATTAAACACGTACAGTGTAGTTTCAAAGTAAGTGTAAAATGTATGTTATCGTGTGTTATGAGTCTTCAAAGCTAAACTAACACTTATCCTATAAGATTATACTATTTCAATTCTATTCTAATTCAAACTTACAGTTGCGAAATTATTAAAATTAACTTGATAATAAGATAAAAGTTAAGGTTTCATTGAAATATATATAAATATTTGTAACTATTTTAACTGTCAATCAATATAGAAAAACTTTTAGATTTGGGAAATACTTTTTAAATAAAATTAGGAAAAATAATAAAGAAAGTAACCCACATGCTTTTCTAGCCCTAAATTCAGCCTTACATGGGGTTTTCTTGTAAATACCCGAGCCAGAATAGTTTTTCAAATTAATCAGTCTGATTATCGCAAAGAAAAATAACTTTAAAATAAAAACTAGTCTTATTTTTACCATCGTCTAAATGTTGAAAATATCTTATCTTCCATAACATATATAAAAAAATGGTGTAAGAAAAAGAAGAAACTTTTATTTTCTCCACCTTTGTGTAACCCCTGATAGCCTTTCGTACAAAACTAATTTCTAACACTTACTTCTATTCTAATGGTTTCTGCAAGGCTAACGAATGGCCCCCGATTCGACCAACGCCAGGGGGCAATTTGTCGGCACTAGAGAAATATATCTACACTCTTCACTTTTCTGTGGTTGGAACCAACGTAGAAAGCATTGGAAAATAGATTCATTGGTGAATACTAAATGTAATGAGATATGTATATCAGTTAACATACAGATGAAGAAAAATACACGATACAATATAAACATCTCAAAAATACGGTAATCAAGAAATTTCAATTATAATTTTTTGCCAAAAAGTACATTAATCAGAAATTAAATTATTTTTTTTGTCTTATAATATTAGTTTTAACTATCACCATACTGTTATCTTTAAATTAATAAAATATTTTTTGAAAACTACAAGAGTACACTCTAAACGCACTTCAAATTTATCTATATTTTACTTACTTTTTTCCCAAAAGCAACTTTGTTGGATAACTAAACTTATATTTAAAGTTATATTTATAAGTTAAGTTCGTCACGAGAGGTTTGAACCAGTCTACAGTCTTCATTGTTACATCAGAGAGTTTTACTTATTTAGGCATAGGAAGATGAAAAATATTGAAATATAATGTACTGGTGATTTTAATATTAATTTTAGTAAAACTAAACAACGCTATATTAATCGTGACATTTAAAACGTACTTTGTAAAACAATCGAACTCATGAAAGAATATTTTGAAAATAGGATTGCATTTTATGTATTTTTTAAGTGCCCATTAGATCGTCTAAGCGTTTGTAGTTACAAAACAAAACTTTACAAAAAACTTACACAGATAACCGCATCCTTAGATAGCGGAAGTACCTTTAGCGCCGAGATAAATGTTGAAAGGTGTAGGATGCGAACTAATGGCTACATTACGTTGTGCTGTATAACATTAGTTTACTTTACCCAACGTTCTAAATTATTCTGTATCTGGGAAATGGAAATACCTACCATCTGAGAAAGGATGGGCGTAATGATGGAATTTCCTTTAGTATTTAATATATTTATAGGTTAAGTAATTGTTAATCAAGATTTGTACCTTAATTCCGCGTATACTTAACGTACTTATTTTTATCTTTTATCATCATCACAACTCTTTTTAATGAGCCCACTGCAGGGCATGAGTCTCTCCCCTGGGTGAAGAGGAGGTATAGGCCATAATCCACCAAGCTGGCCCAGTGCTGGGTGGTGGATGCCAGAATTTTTAGGGCGCCTAGATGGCTTCTGACAAACCCTGACGGCTACTGTATACAAGTATACAGCACCCGGGACCGACTGCTTAACGTACCCTCCGAAGCACGGAAGTCGTCGTGAGATATTAATGGTCGGCGGTCACCCATCCAAGTACCGACCGCACCGAACGCTGCTTAACCTGTGATATCGTATGATACACACAGTAACCACGGCGCCACGACGACTTCTTATTAAAAAATAATATCTGTAATCTAGCTTTTTTTCAATAAATGTCTTTTATATTGCCTTATTTAGATATTCAAAAACACATTTTTTTTAGTTCAGTATTATATTATTATTATTTCATTTGTCTTTATGTAAAGTTTCTGAATTGGATGTTGTCCATAACTGAATCTAAAATCTATTTCTATATATATTTTAATCGCAAACAAAAAAATCTAAATTATTTATGATTTTTATAAAATACCTTATTAATATTTGGATTGATTATATTGGTTAAAAGAGCACTTTATTATATTGAGCCTTTTTAAACAATTTTGAAAATTAGGCGGATATATTAACGATATTGTTTGTAAAGAATAAAACATAGATAATGAGTTGGAAAAACACAGCTCATATTATTAAAGTAGACTTCAAATATTTTTATAGTTAATAATAATGAAATTAATACTAACATTAATATTTCTAGTACGTTAGACAATTCTATGAATAGCTGCCTAATACGAAATCCACATTGATAGCGCATCAAAATTAAGCGACTTTTTTTGAATTTTTCTATTTCTGATTCTGGTTATAAAGTTTGTTTTGTATCTTTGTTCTTTGTATTTACATTTATTAGCTTTAAAAATATCTTTGCTCAAATGCCTAAAATAGATTTAAATCTCTCTATTAAACATAAAGTTCCTTTTTTCGCTTCTACCTTAACAAGTGAACTGGAGTTATATAAAAGTTAAAAAAAACCTTGAACCTAAAAGTAAAAGCCTCAGTGAAAGTTAAACGAAATGTTTGCGCATCCAGTCAAGTGGCAAACAGTATCAACTCAAATTAAAAGTAGGTTAAGTCGTTTAAAATGTCATTAAACTTTGTCCTTTTGAATGTGATTTGAATTCCTTTAAAAAGCTTGAAAATTGATGTCATATAATTAAATTTAAGGTATCGTATTTGACTTATTTATTGAGTGTGTTATTTTTGTTTATTGGGACTATAATTTAAAGTTTTTTTTTCAATTTTATCTGAATATGCAAGCTATTTTGAATGTAATCTGATCAAATGATACCAAGTGATGCGGTGCTTACCGATTTTGTTGAGGCGGCCGCAGCCACAACCGGGACAGACAGCATGCCCAGCGCACTATTCAAGAGGCTACATTAGCCATATATACTTAAAACAGCTCTACAATCACTCTGAAATGCCAGAAGCCCAGAGGATGCACTATCACGGAACATTTTATAGTTGTAGGTAGTCATTACCCAACTCAGCCTCCTATGCAAATCACGCGATGGCCGTGTCTCATGTGAAAGACCGCTCGCAAGTTGGATCGCGAAAGAGGATAGTCCACATTGAATCCACGTTCGTCGGCCACCTAACAACCCGGCCAAATTATTACTATTATTTCCAAAATGTTTGGACAGTGCTGTAACATACCTATAAAAGAGGGCATTGCCCCGTCTAGACTCCAAATTTTCTACTGGAGGACTACTGAGCCCTCTACAAAATCCATTATTTATTAATTTAGAAAATACACGAGTATTACTCGAGGACTAAATGTATTTATATTATAATCATAACCTATCAAATAAAATAGTATTAAAATCATTGCTCTTTTCCACTTAAACCAAAAATCCAACCTCCTAAATTTATAAATAAAAGAAAATAGCTTCAAATATCCAAAATTGGATTAATTCTGTCGAGATTGTTTACAGGGCCGCGACTTTCGTTTCGTTACGGCTTATTTCGCCCCACGGTGTCATATCTACAAAATTGTTTCCGGGCACTTGTGCTCTTGTAAAAAAGGAAACAAAATACTCTTATTGTGCTCTTGAATTTATGAGATGTAGGGTGTTGTTTCCTTTTGCTTTGAATTTACAAACTATTAACGTGTGATGTAAAAAGTTGTGGAAAAATTGTTCTTTTGTTTGAGGAATGGAAATTAAAATGTTTTATTACAACAATATAAAACTTTCCCAGTTCCGGTTCAGATCTTTTGTGAAAAATCATTTTACACAGTGAACGCCTGGAAATGAAAGATGAGAGTTACTTCTATTATTTCCAAAAATCTTGAGACATTAAAGTTTTTTTAATGTTTTGCAGGTACAATGAGATAGATAAATAAGCAAAGATTCGCTATAAGGTGTGACTGTATTCAAAAATACTCCTCATTTTAGAGAAAAGCGATTCTACATCAAATAGTTAATAGTTTCTGAATCGTTACTGAATCGCAACTGAAAACTTCAAATCAAAAATAAACACGTTAAAATTCACCAGCAAACAATCAAAACTTTAATTTTTCAACATCACTTAGTACTAATGGAAACTAACAATAAATAATAATCATTAATGTCGTAGCAATAATCAGTCGAAACGATAATATTTCGATCATGAGTGTACCTACCTTTAAAGAGATAACAGAAGCAGTCTGGCGAGCGAAATCATTTCCGTTACGTCAATCACACGTCGCGTCCGACTGTCTGTAGGTTCGTTAATGAGTTGGCAAACTCGCCCCAATCGCATCTAGATAGCGGTCGCAGGTTAATTATTTTTTATTGTACTGAATAGTTAGAAATTACACTTTACTTTGTCTTCAAATTACTTTTGTAGTTATGGTTAAGATTTTGTCAAAATTAAGTTAGTTAATATTAATTATAGATTAATGTTGTTGCATAAATTCACACACAAATTATCTAGCTTCAAGCAAAGTTTAAAGTTGTGATATAGAAATACTTCGTAAATACATGTCATATAGAAATTTTAAATGCAAAAAGTTCTAGACTTACACAAAATCAAAGCGATAGTGGGAATTATAAAAGACATACAACAGAACTATGGAATAGTCTAGTAAAAATATCCCAAGCTTGTGTAGAAGAACAAAATTCGGAACCGATCCTCTGTGAAGAAATAAAACATAGAAACCCTTAAACCTCTTGCTTCTCAGCCGGCTTAATGGGATAGAATATCTTATGCAACATTTTCTGTTGGCACTTCATATGCCTCTCCCATTCATAAATAAGTCCAGAGTAAAAAGATTTGGCAGCTAAAATTATGATTTGATAATGTACAAAATTTTTGTGTGTGTGTATCTTCATAGGGTTGATCAATGATACAAAAACATCTCATCCAAATGTAAGCCAAACTTCAAACCGATAAAACTCTGTTAAAACTTAAACTCATGCCTTATTCACACTTCAAAATAATGTTTCAAGTCAACAAATGAAACCGAACTACGAACCCAATCGTTTTAAAATGTTGTCACACAAACTTTATTGGTTCGAACTTTTACCGAAGATAGCACTGACCACGAGTGGGTCTCAGCTCGGAAGCATTAAGGCTCCATCAGACGCCATATTTTCGCCGGAATTTTCACGAAGGCCGAACTGGACCGACACGCCTTTGCACTCAAGGCGCTATACGATGAAGTGAAGCCGTGTATCTTTAGTGTTGCCATGCCAATATTTTTCACGTTTACAGTTTTAAGATGGTTCATGGATGTGCGATAAGCGGACAGGTAAATGGAGGCTTGAAAGTCTGGCATGAAATTGCTTTTTGTTTTATATGTTTAGTAAAAGCTGCTTCTGTTCTTATCTACATGTTTGTAATAATACGCAGAGAGACGCTGTGCCGTATGGCTTTAAGAGTGTACCATACATATCTTTCGTTTTGTGTTCTAAAGTAGATTTGTCAAATATATATTTAAATGTGATACAAACACAAACATCTCTCAGACATCAGAATTTTTCATAAATAAAAGTTTTTAAAATCGCCCGGAATTTTCACGACTTGCAAAAAACTTGTTATAAACTGCGATTTGGTTAAGGAAAATCGTTGTGATGTTGGTGTAATATAAGATATTCTCAGGTGAATGTTAAATAAGTATCAATTTATAAAACCATGAATGATATGCTAAGAACTAAATGAACACCCTAACAACTTGTGTTCTATTACAATTTACAAGACACATAAAAAAAAAACTCGCTCTGAGGTTAGGACGGGCGTGTCTAGAAAACGCCACTTATTTTGCTTTGTGCTACGGGAGATATTGAAAAATCCTATCAACAATTAAACTAAATTGTAAATGTAACTTTAAGTAGTTAATTTTGTAAATCATGCAAGGGGGTCAAATTACAAAAAGTTAGTTTTTGAAGATTGTGCTTACTTTTAAGGCTTGATGGCACTGTGTAAAAAGCATTTTTCTTAATGTCCCTTATGATTTTAAGCGCATATCGTCTACTTTTAGGTATTTTTTTCAAATATTTTTATTTATACATCGTGGACACTTTTCTATGTACCTACGATGGAATTTTTGGTTTAAAAACCGGACAATGTTACCGAGGGAAATTTGATGTATTTGGAAATTTTCTATTATTTACCTGCAAAATTACTTCCAGTGATTCTTTTTTGTAGCAGTAAAAAGTGTGATTTTTGTTTATTTATAGGAAATATTTTACAATAAAATGGTACATAATGCGATACCTCTTACTGTCTTATTGAAATTTGCTATGAATTAAGAAGTTTTGCTTAATTCATACAAATATTATTAAGAATAGAAACCTTTAACAATTATAAAGTAGGTACCGAATTTCGGAATCCCCTTAAAGTATACATACGGGAATAACACAAAAGATTTGCGCTCACAGCACGTATCTAATTATATCTAGAGGCAATTTAATATATAGTGCAAGGTTCCTTATAAGGTTTCTTTATCTTTTTCTTTAGTCGATAAAAATGAACATCTCATAAGTTTTGGTCGCTTTCACTGGGATGACACCCCCGGGAGTCTTTGTCGTCGGACAAACGCCCCGTGAAATTGAAACGGACTATCCTGGGTACAGGTAGCTACTGAATTTTGTCCTTTTAAAAAATAAAAAGTGAAAATATGAAGGCGAAAATTGAGGAAAATATTTTGAACTCTGAATTTTTTGTGCCAGTGCAGAATTTGTTTTGGTTTCAAATTAGTTTAGTTGGTCTATTTAGAGTGATGTTTCTATATCTATTTTATTTAGAAAAGAGACAACTATTGGCAAAATGGTGTTGAATTTTGAATTAGCACACTTGACATACTCGTTAACTTGAAAGTATACATTTTCTTTAATGTCTGAAAGTAGTTTCAATGGTTTTTTTGGAAAGCCCTCAATGAATATCTCCAATGGAGAAGAAGCCTAATAATAAATAAATAAATAATAATTTAATTCAGGCAACTTAAGAATAGTACAGGATGTTAAATACTAGATCTAAGACCCATAAAAAATAAATAGCTTAACCTAATATACATACATATAATTATATTATATAATAAAAACTACACTACACTTACACTGACTGATTGTATGGGCTGCGACGTGGGACGCGACATCCTTGGGTCAAGTATCCGTCATCGGAAGCGACGGAACACGACACCCTACGGCAAAAACTGTTCTTTCATGTAGGTCAACAGATGTTCGGTCGGCATTCTCACCTCAAAGGAGTTGACACTCACTCTGTGGCGGGACTCCAACCACTCGAACTTCTCGAACCACTCGATCTTTCGCCGTGAAGGCGTGATGCACACGAGACACGTACAGCTGTGTGGTTGGGACCTCGGCACGCAAAAGGCAAAAGCAAAAGGTTATCTTTATTTGATGCGGTGCCGCACTTGTTCTGACGGGAGGGCTTCTTTTTCTTCCTTTCCACCTTAGTGAAACCCTCTCTGTCTTCCTGGACCTTCAAAGATTTGGTCCTAAGTGCACTATCGCTTCTTCAGCTTAACCTCGTGGAGAAGCAGGACCCGTGACGCGGGATGGCCTCTCTCCGTAGGGAACGGCACGGCGCGGCGGCGGGAAGCCGAGCGGGAGCCACGGGGTGCGGGGCGGGCTTTGTGAATTGAGACAAAATAAAATAAGTACCTTGACATCTAAAAACATAATATGATAAGCTAGTCTTTATTAATCAAATTATACTGTATAAAATTTATTAGAGAAAGTCTATGATAACAAAACACTTTTTACGTTAAGATTATTTCTATTCACCAGATTCTCTTTCTCGTTAAGAATATAATCAAAGTAAAATTTTTCTGTAACACAAATTTATATTTAAAAAGTATCATCAACATCCACATGTCGTTTAATTAAAAAAGATTTTAGTTCACAAAATCCAATTTTTAACTACGAGCCAACGTTCTCTTTACCTTTTCAAATAAGCACTATGCCATACATTTGTTTGCGCTTGCATTTCATATTAGACTTTTTCAATTAAAACAGCTCTTACCAGCTTTTGCTAATTTTGTCGAGAATGTTTTAAACTAATTATGTGAAGTGTGTTTTCGTATATGGCCATAAATATTGTTTCGTGGTTGGTTATTACTGAATTTATGTTTTTGATGTGGTAGTTCTACTGTGAATAAATAACAAAGAAATTGAATGTTTTAAACCGGTGAGCAACTTCGACACCTGCAACGAGACTTCTTAATCTAAGAAACATGTCGATATGAGAATGGATATTCGATAAGTTCTATAATTTATAGAGGTTAACAGTGGAAGTTATAAAATTTTCAGAGGCTTACTGCCATGTAAATAACATGAATTAGGTATTATAATATTATTATAGAGCTATGTATAGAGGTTTTGTTATAATTTGAAACCGTTGCTTAAATTAAAGTACAGAATTTTTGAGATTTTGTCCCTCAAAAGAAAAGGTTCTAATATTAATAGGTCCGTCTTTCATGATCCTTTTGATCAAGAACGTGTTGAGGTTTTAAGCTGAAGTTAATCATTTGAGATCAATCAATCAAGTCTACTTTTTTGTTAATTTATTTTTTCTTTTAGATTACTCGAGCTTGAAAATCAACTTAGTTTAGAGATAGACCTATTTCTCCATTTCGTGAATGGCACTGTGTATAATGTCATGCAATATTTATAAATAATCAAACCAACACAGAATCCACTTAACTACGAAATCTGATATTAAAATAGCAATTTCTTCTCAAAAGTTTACGATCACAATACACAAATTACGATCTCACATAATGAACACTCACGATCTATCAGAATAAGAAGACCCTTCTGCTGTCATCACATGATCGATGTGCGGAAATGGAGATCTTTTTCTAAAAGCAACTTGTGTGAATCGGTGGGTACTTCATCAAGTTGTGCGACGTGAGAGTAATGCAATTCTCGATTTTGGAATATTTATGCGATGCGATAGTAGCGAATTGAATAGCTTGGTTAAAAGTTGCAAGACGATTTAATTAAGTTTAGACGTTGAGAAGAAAGTAATCTTTTCATGAGTTACTAATTTTATTGAGTTTTTAAGTGGATCTTTTGTCTATTTAGATTAATAGTAATATTAGCATTCTTCACCGCCTACGTCTATGGTTGAATAAGTTGATTATGTTTTCATGGCTATGAGTTTTTTTACATAATAAATATTTTATTCTTATTCCCAGTTCTGCCGCTTTCTTTGATAACGTTTGCGTCGATATAATAGCCTACAATAATTTAAGTTTGACTTATTATTCTTTATAGAAAATTTTAGTACTAGTGACGGAATACGCCTCACTGGTTTAATAATCAACGAATGCAGAGCATTAAAAAAACCGACTTCACGTCAAAACTTTGGCTGAGAATGTCATCAACGTAAACATTCACCGAAATCATTATATATTTTTTCAAACATTTGAAATTTTTAATGATGTACTTAACTGATTTCGATGAAATTTATATAGGACCAACTATGAAGTATTTTCTGTCATATGAAATAGAAGAATTTTATAAAATCGATTCATAATTGTCTGAAATATCGTGTAACAAATACACAAAAAAAAATACAAAAAAAAACATACAGACGAATTGAGAATCTCTTCCTTTTTTGGCTCTTCATAAAAAAAGATCGGTATAACACGTCGCTGCCGCTTGAACCCCGGAAAGGATTTTGCGTTTAAGTGGAGATCTTTTGGATTGATCACTTCTACTCTTTCATCCGTCTTTCATCTTAGGCCTTTTCATAAATTGAAACAGAAAGTATGAGATTCCTCTGGTAGTCAGTGGCATACAAAACCATGGGCACTACCAATTATAACTGACAAGTTGAAAAAGCTTGTTATTCCATTGATTTCAATCAATTCAATGAAGGCTGGTCCTTCCTTTTTTCCATAACACAGCACATTCATCAATATATATAAAACTATTCCGTTACTGACTGAGTGACTGAGGTACTGAGGTACTGAGTGACTGAGTGACTGAGTGACTGACAGACAACGTACAGCCGTAACTACTGGGCGTAGAGAGCTGGAATTTGGAACATACATTCTTTAGGGGATGTAGGGGTGCACTAAGGAAGGAATTCCCGAAATTCCCACGGGAACGGGAAATATAGAACTTTTTAATTTGTATGAAAAATCTTATTCCTTGAGTGCACCGATGTGAAACTTGGTGTAAAGGTTTTTCAATGTATGTCTGGTTGTGTTATGAAAGGAATTCCCGAAATTCCCACGGGAACGGGAAATATATGATGTTTTAGTTTTTATGAAAAAAAAGTGTTCCTTGAGTGCGCGGATGTGATACTTGGTATAGAGGTTCCTCAATAAGTGTCTGTTTGTATTATGTAAGGAATTCCCGAAATTCCCACGGGAAGGGGTTGGACTTTTTAGTTTGTATGAAAAATCTTATTCCTTGAGTGCATGGTTGTGATACTTGGCCTGGAGGTTCTTCAAAGAGTGACTGGTTGTGCTATGAAAAGAATTCCCGAAATTCCCACGGGAACAGGAAATATACGATTTATAGTTTGAATGAAAAAATAAATTCCATGAGTGCACAGATGTGATACCTACTTAGTACTACAGGTAACTGTTAGTGTTGTGAAAGAAATTCCCGCCATTCCCACGGGAACACGAAATATTGGACTTTTTAGTTTCTATGAATAATTATTTCTTCAGTGCATGAATGTAATACTTGATATAAAGGTTCTTCAATGACTGGTTGTGTTAAATATAAACAATGTTTATGCGCGTACGAAGTTGCGGGCAAAAGCTAGTCATACATAAAAATATCGCAGTACATAATTGACACTTCTATAAGGCAGAGGTTTTATAAATTTACTAGCAGACACACGCTCTTCCATGGTGGACTAGGAGCAAAAGAAAACGATACATTGTACCAACTGCTTCTCTTCCCGGGCATACTGTAAGAGTCAGCTAAGGGATGGAGGTTTAATTGGCATTTTGTGGGCGATAGGCCGACCCCTTCTAACTGCAATAACCTCTCTCCATCATTATAATACCTTCAAATTTGTCAAACGTTACATCAGATAGTTTTACAGCCTCTGGTGCGCACAACATAAGGGATATAGGCTATGTACGTATGTATATAGTAACACGCGTAACTTCTGATTCCATAAGCACTACTTAATAAATTTGGCCTTATAATTTACCTTCGGCAAGAGGTACCCCTTTCTATTTTTCAAAATTGGCAAACAAATTAGTTTATTTTTATTTGTTAAGATTGTAGCCTATGTAGCCGCAACGTAAGCTCCAGTACTAGAGGCGACTAGTTCTAAATTGAAATTTGAAATTGAATACTGATTATAGAAAAGCATTTTAGCAACCCATTTTATCTGATTCTGCTTTAGGCAAACGAATAGTTATCTTAAAATTGAACGTGCCATTAGGCCATTGCACTACCAATGTCGCCATAAATAGTCTGTACCGTAAACAGTAACGTTACAACAATAATAAAACAAATCAGTACATTGCTTTGTATAAAATACAAGTTACATAAAATAAACACCTAGATTTACAAAATTATAGCATTTAAATCTATAAATATTATATCTTAAACGTAAATCTATGATTCAAATCCAAAACTGCCCATACATCTTTTATTTAAATCAAACGAATCCTACAAAAAGTCCGAATAAAATGGAATATTCGCAAACCCTTTATTAGACTGTAAAAATATAAAAGTGTCCGTAATATTTATTCCCGAGCTGGAAATAATTTATACGAGAGGATTTTAAAAACACATATAGCTTGGAACCCGCGGATAAAGCTGTTTTAAGAATATGTGGGAATTTCCACAGGTGAAGCGAAAGAAGTGTGGAGAACTTGAGTAACCGATATTATTTTCTTAGACGTATAATACATTTTAGAAGATTGTTTTTTCTAACTCGTAGCGGTTTAAAAATAGCTTACGATTATTATTAATTTGTGTTTCAATAATGCAGGCACTTAGTCATCTACGCAAAGTTATTTTTTAAAGATTTTATTGAAACTATCCAAATAAATAAAAAGTGACTGTATGTATTTTCAAATTACAACATTTTACTCAATACATTTGAAACTATTAGGATTCATATAGGTCCAAATGAACGATAGTATGTAGATCTTTCAAATATTATTTTATATTTGACACAACCAATGTCAAATAACATAGAGTAGTCCATTAAATAATATTCTTTGAAATTGCGTTCTTGGCATACCTATCAATTTCTGGTGACCAAGATTCGATGAATGGCCTTGAAAAGGGAGGATTCTCTTGGGGCAACATCTAGAGAATATGTCAAGTAGGGAAGAACCTCTTTAAGAATAAACATTGCGTATTTTATGGTATAAATTGAGGCTACACAGACAAATATTTTCGATAAGATCTCAATTTTCAATGGTTAGATAAAAGTTCGTTAGGAAGGGCTTCGGAGGGCAACGAATTTGGGAAGGAAGGGTGCTGTATACTTGTATACAGTTTGGCACCCTGTTTGTCAAAATAGGCCTAAAACCTCCTCGTCACCCAGAGGAGAGACTCATAGCCCTGCAGTGGGCTCATTACACGGAGTTGTGATGATGATGATGATTAGATAAAGTTATCTAATCGATTTTATTGTCATTAAATGTTATTGCCATATAATTACAAAATCGTAACACAACATTACATTATCCATCGATAAAAATTGAACAGATGATCTGGTATAAAATTAAACATATTATTTTTAGCAACTTTCACTTGCTCTTGCTGTTTCGAACGCAAAGAGTTATGGAATTAAACGTAGTACTTATTAATTCCATGATCTATACTAAAGTGGGACCCAATGACAAAGCCGATGTGTATGTCAGCAACATGTCAGTTCCTTGAATTAAAAAAGTTTCTAGTAGCCCTGGATATTTTCTCAAAATAAGATTAATCAATTACTTTACTGGACGTCTAGACACTCAAGCCATATTAGTTAAGTGGGTGTTTCATTCTAATATTAATTGGTTATAAAACGTCTTTCAACTTGATTTTTTTTTCTGAAAACTTACTAAGTAAATAAGATTAAATTAATGGAAATAGCAGAATTTAGTGAGCAAAAAATTTTAACTTAACTGAGTATTTATTATGAGTATTTACTTAACTGAGTAATAAATTATACCTAACCAATGTTATAATTGCATCAATTGTAACATCGGAATAACATGCTATAGTTGATGCAAGATACTAGCTGAATACTCCAGATACTCAAGATACTATAGGCTGACCCCCTGTCGCTGCAATAGTCTCTCTGCATCTTTATAATACCCCCAAATTTATCAAACGTGACATCAAATGGTTTTTTTTTTATATTGTAAGGATAGGACGTTTGCCTTCCATGCCACCTGATGGAAAGTGCGCATGAAGACTATGGTGCTACACGTCCATCCATGAGAATGCTATTCACTCGACACTTAAAAGTTCCAGGACTGTAGTGGTCAGGAAAAACAGACGCAGGCAGATTGTTCCACTCCTTGGCAATCTGTACCAAAAAGGAACTATCGAAGCGTTTTGTTCGACTTCTTGGTAAATCCACTATATAGGGATGGAAGTTCTGTCAGCGTCTGGTAGTATGGTGGTAAAAATGGGTGGGTTCAATTTGGTCAAAAAGAGCACTCGCACACTCATCAAAATGTAGCCGATAAAATACTGTCAAACAAGCAACCTTACGACGATGCTCCAGCGTCTGCAATTTTTTATTTGTAAGGTTGTTGTTATTTATGATTTTACGGGCTCTTCGGTCAACGGAGTCTAGCGCTTCGAGCTGGTATTTGGCAGAACCATCCCAAAGGTGACTACAATACTCCATGCACGACCTTACTTGGGCTGTGTATAAGTTGAGCAGCCGTTCAGGGCTGAAGTACCGCCGGACCTTCGAGATGATACCCAATTTTTTTGAAGCCGTTTTTGCCATAGACTCAATTTGTTGACCGAAGTTTAATTTGGACGCTAAAGTGACGCTCAAAAGCCCTAGTTGGTCGGTGATGGGAACAGATACATTCTGGAAAGTGGGCGTTAAAGTAAAGGTGCTTTTTTTGCGGAGAATAGACACGCTTGTGTTTTGGAGGCGTTGAATTTGACCAGGTAAGATTCGCCCCAATCGGACACATTCCGCAAGGTCGAATCAACGCGCTCAATCATAGACTTTCTCAAAACCTGGATTTCATGGGCGCTCGTTCGCGCATTGGATATATATCTCTCAACAACAGTGCTGTCATCAGTATATCCAATAATGCCTGGTGTTAGGAGGTCATTAATGTGCAGCAAGAATAAAGTTGCAGAGAGAACAGATCCCTGAGGTACCCCGGCATTAATCGCCATTAGGTCAGAGGAGTAGCCGTCTAAGACTACTCGAATCGACCGTTCCCTCAGAAAATTAGCTATCCAGTCGCAGAGCCCGGTCGGTATGCCATATTCTGGAAGCTTGCTTCAGAGACCATCATGCCAGACCCTGTCAAAGGCCTTGGATATGTCTAAGGAAACAGCTTTTGCTTCACCAAGGCCTCACTCCATAAGTGTGTGGCATACACGAGAAGATCGCCGGTTGAGCGTCCACTGCGGAAACCATATTGGCTATCGCTTAGGAGCTCGTTGGTCTCGAGGTGTGCAATTGTTCAATACACGTTCCATGACTTTGCAAAGTATGAAAGTGATTGAGATTGGTCGATAGTTGACAGGATCAGCACGGCTTCCCTTCTTCGGTACTGGTTGTACGTTAGCCAGCTTCCAGGATTTGGGGACTTTACCAGATTTCAAAGAAATTCTATAGAGACGCGTCAAAACGGGAGACAACTCAGCTGCGCAGCGTTTCAACACCACTGCAGGAATATCATCTGGACCGCTAGCCTTATTCTCGTCTAGGTGCAGCAAGCATTTAAGAACCTCCTTTCTGCGAATATGAACGGTACCCATTGTAGGACCAAACTGAGGTAATTGGGGTGGGATTTTTCCTTGGCTATCTAGACGAGAATTTTCCGCAAAGATACTGGCAAATAAATCCGCCTTTTCCTTAGCGGTGTGGGCCAGAGAACCGTCAGGTTTCCGCAGTGGCGGCAGCGATGGGCGACAAAAGTTCGTTTCGACCGACTTGGCGAGGGACCAGAAAGCTTTGCTTCCCGAGGGGTATGACGCTATTCTGTCTCCAATACAGCCTATGTGGGCGAAACGAGCTCTTTTGATCACCTTCTTGCAGGACTTGGCGGCAGCATTGTACCTCTTCTTGTGTTCATGCGAATCCACGGCTTTGCTTCTGCGAGCGGTTTCCCAGGCTTTGTACGCTTCTCGCTTACGCTTTTCAGCGGAAAAGCATTCAGCACTAAATCATGGGTGAGCTTTGGTTTCAAGGGATAGATCAGCGTAGGGAATAAAGAACTCACCTGAAGATTTCACCAGACAGTGATCGGATGTCCTTAAGGGTGCAGGGACGGACACCGAATATCTGTCAGAAGGTCCAGACAGTAAGCAGTGTGGCCAGCAACGTCTGGGATGCGCGTAGGCTCGTCAACAAGCTGAGAGAGGCCATGAGTGAGCGAAAACTTAAAAGCCTCTCTATCAGCATGGTCAGTGTCCTGAAACGGGTATAACCACTGTCCGTGGTGTGCGTTAAAATCCCCCAGGAACACCAACTGCGCTGTGGGAAAACGTTGCTGAAATAGTCTATAAGTCTTGTTGTCTCCCGATCTCCGCTGTGTGACCGATAAATACCAGCGTATACCATTTGGTCTAGGCCAGTATCTATGTGAATTCACATAACTGAAAGGTCCGGCACTTCTAAGTAACGGATACGCTGACAACAGATCTTGTCACTGGCATACATGCACACCCCGGCGTGCGGGTGGAATTTGGACTCCAGGATCTAACCTGGGTAATAAAGGTATGCCGAGTCTGACGGATCACAGATCTGCGTCTCCGTTAGGAAGAGTAGGTGGGGTCTCTCCGTCTCGAGGTGGTGGTGGACATCATTGAGATTGGAGTGCACTCCTCGGACGTTATAGAAGTGCACTTTAAACGAGAGGAAGTGCAACCGCTGTGTTATCTTACTGTTCTTTGGACCTTTCATTAGTTTTGGAGTGGAGTGAATAGGGAGGAGAACAGAAGTTGAGTGAAGTGCTGCAAATGGAACCAAGCAACTTGATAGGGGTAACGCACCTTTGGGAAACTCGCTTGGAGACTGCGGGGACGCCCGAACCCCCCCGAGTTCGCCATCAGGTCCTCTCAAACCGGTCGCCAGCCGGCACCATGGAGCCTCCCGGGATTTTTCGTGAGGTGGCGGGGCAGCCTTTTGCATGTGGCTGGCATGCTACTTGGGCCCCCTACTACCTGCGGTCGGCCAGCGGTGCACCGTGCTTCGGATCCCGCTACCCTCCAAAACGAGTCACCCAGTGAGTCATTATCCTACGAGTAGAAAACAGTTCTCCGATGCAGCACGATTACTCAGACCTATCCTCCTCAATGGCTACACTAGACATCATGCCGGAACGCAACTAGGTTACTTGGCGGCATGGTTTTGTCTAGTGGGTGGTGACAAGCCGCAGCCGAAGCCTACCACCAGATTTTACTGCTCGTTTAGCACCACCCAGGGACCACGTACAAGGCATCGAGGGCTAAACCTTGCGGACGCGAGCAGTTTTCAGTCCCCAAAAAAACCTCTTTCTAGTCTTGTAACTTTCTTTGTAGTCTTGTAACCTCTGTTGTTCTGCCTACTTCATAAGGGATTCAGGCGTGACGTTATGTGTGTATGTATACTAGCTGGAGCCCGCAACTTTGTCTGCATAGAATTAGTATTTTGGTTATTTTCTTCTCCAAGTTCCTATATACTAGGAGGACGGGTCAATAAGCCCGTGACTTTCGGAATAAAACGCAGATTTTTTGATAAATAAATAATTTTATTTTTCAACATAGTCTCCTTTGAGCTTTATATACTTTGTCCAACGCTTCTCCAATTTTTTTATACGAGTACCTTCCAAAAAATATGATTTTCGAGTAATTATGTAATGAAAGTAGGCACTTAATTTTTCAGCTGAATTCCATATAAATCAATAAAGAGTTTGACTAGGTCGACTATTATTGATAGAGCCTACCTATTCTGCCTTGATAGCGCCGTGCATACCTTCGTATTAGTGTAACCATGCGTTTCGTAATGAATTCTCTAATTTTCAGTTAAGTTTATTCAATTTTTTTTTTGATTATTAATTTTTTTCTCTACATGTATGATCTCAAACTACGAGGGCGGGTCAATAAGCGCGTGACTTTTGGAATAAAACACAGATTTTTTGGTAAATAAATCATTTTATTTTTCAACGTAGTCTCCTTTGAGCTCTATACACTTTGTCCAACGCTTCTCCAATTTTTTATCCCTTCCCAAAAATATGATTTGTCGAGAATAGGGTGAATGAGAAAGCAATTGGATGGATTTTTGCCATTGCAATTGCACATGTGTGCACCCTTGCATTGTCTTGGTGGAAAAAAAGGTGGTGGTTGTCTTGGTGGAAAAAAGGTGGTGGTGGTAGGTGGCGGTTTTCGTTCAAATTGTCATTGAATTGGTCCAATAAGTTGGCATAATATTCCCCCTTGATTATTCTTCCCTTTTGAAGGTAGTCAATGTGGATTATCCCGCGTGCATCCCAAAAAACAGTCACTATAACTTTATTGGCTGACAAACCCACCTTGGCCTTCTTTGGCGCCAATTCACCCTGAGAAACCAACTGTTTAGACTGTTGTTTGGTCTCTGGTGTGTTGTGATGGATTCATGTTTCGTCCATGGTTACAAAACCTCCATACTGCGACTAAACAACGCCAAACCTTCCTGTGAAGTTGTTACACGATTGCGTTTGTGGTCGACTGTGAACAAACGCGGCACCCATCTTGCGGAAAGCTTTCTCATGCCCAAGTGATCCTTCAAAATTGAAACCACTGAGCCATGTGAGATCCCTACGGCTTCCACAATCTCCGGTCGGCCAACACCATATCGTGATTTTTTTCCATTATTTCGGGCCTGTAGACCTCAACTGGGCGGCCAGGACGTTCGGCATCTTCAGTGCTTGTACGGGCACAACGAAATTCAGTAAACCACTTTTTTACCATTGAAATCGATGGTGCAAAGTCCCCATGGTATTTATCAAGCTTAGCCTTGGTCTCAGAAATGTTTTTTTTTTCGCAAAAATAATGCTTAATAAGCACACGAAATTCACTTTTTTCCATTTTTACCTCAAATTACTGGGTAGTCTGATGAAGATAGCTGTCAAACACAAAGTAACTGACGCAGTAAGTTAAAATTTTGACAGGAGTCAATTGACAGATGCCTGTTGACAGGAGTAGTATTGCTTTGTCAGCAAAGAAGTCAGAAATTCAAAAAGTCACGGACTTATTGACCCGCCCAGGTACTATTATAAATTTCAGCACTTACTAATTACTAGGGATTTTCAAAGCACTTAACTCATTAACACTTAGCTCATTAAAAACGCACTTTAAAACCTTTGTTATGTAATAGAGAGAGGTTGTTGCTCTTAGGTGACGCTTTGTACTTCTGTAAAAATACTTTATTATGTGTTGGTCTAAAACACACAGCGTTGAGATTAAAGAAGCTGTCTATGGATTGCCTTATAAATACATGAAAAGTGTGAACGTACCTTATTTAATCAAGTTATCTTACCGCTAGGCGCCATTCTGCTTGTCAGATGGCGCGCATTGACGTTTGACAATGTCAACTTGTCATTCATAGCGTTTGTGGATTGTGCCGCGAAAGAAGCGTATTTTTTTCATGAAATAAATTTTTCTAAATTTTTACTATTTGTTGTGAAATAAGTATATTGTTATAATGAGTGAAGTGCAACCCGAAACCCTGGCGAGTGCCTGTGCTTTGGAGGAAGACAGGCATCGTCGGGAAATAGCTTCATCATATGATGCGACCGATTCTTCTACATCCTCGGAGGATGAAGAAGGTATTGCATCACCGCCACCGAATAAACGCAGAAAATGTTCTGGTCGGAAATTCACGGATTCCCGAATCGATGCTCTCATTAGCCAAGTAAGTTACATTTCCGGTTATTTGAGTCAACTACCACAATTTGGAGAGACGAATCATAATTCAAATTTTCACTTAAACTTGGGTGAGGGGTCGGCCCCCATCATGTCTCAACATTTCCTTACGAACCCTGGCGCTACTTCTAGTGGAATTTCATTAGGTACACTTAACACAGACTTTGATGATAGTAAAATAATACCACCTGCCAATAAGGATCGTTTAGATGAACTTATTAGGTTACAACATTTTAATACACAAGCATGGAAGGGAATACGGTATAAGAAACCATTACAATCATATCTAGCTTCTCCAGGATTTGTTGGGCTTAAAGTAAATGAAGAATTCTGTAATTTAAACAAAACCAAAGACTATTTACTATCTACTGAACAACTGTTGGCTGGTATGTCAAATGTTTTATTAGAACAAAGACAACTTCTTCGTTTAGGACTACAAAATATAATAGACTGGGCATCCACCAATACAAATTTATTAAATGCTAATACACTTGTAGAAAAGATGACAGCTACATTTGGCCCTGGTACTGCTTATTATAAAAATTCTGAGAATAGCATGCAAATCATATGTGGTAAGAGGGCTGAATGCATAGAAATTAGGCGTGATCGTATTCTAAAGGAAATTAATAATCCCAACCTAAAAGCAATGTTGCAAAGTGTCCCTCCAAGTCAAGAATGTCTATTTAGTAGGGAAGCTTTACTCCCTATTATTCAATCTCTAGGGGGAGTACAGTCCTGGCTAGCAGAACCTAACTTTATTAAACAAACTCCACACCCACATGCATCTAACTTCAATAACAATAAATATAAAACTTATAAACCAAATAAACAGAAGTATAGTAATAAAAACCAAAGGAAGAACCAGCCCTTTCGGAAAGGAAGTGGTTCAACCAATTCTTCCAATAAGTCCGCTAAAAAATGACTGTTTACAGAAAGTATTTCAGGGGGGGTGCCTGAGAAATCACATTACTATTTGGAAACAGCTAGGAGCAACCCCAGCCATTTTAAAAATCATATCATATGGCCGTATCCCATTCAGAAACAAACCTCCTCTACATTACCCGAACAGGCAGGTGCTAAAAAAGTCTGCAACAAAAATATCTTCAAACATGGACAAAGTCATTTTGGAGCTGAAACAATTAGGTGTTCTGGAAACCCCCCCTGTTCAGAACGCCGGTTTCCACTCCAGGGTGTTCCTAAGGCCAAAGCCAGATGGTGGTATACGGCCTATATTCGACCTCAGGAACTTGAACACCCATGTTCTAACCAAACACTTTCTGCTTATTTCTCAGAGAGATGTAGTAGATTTTTTGCAAGATGGGGACTGGATGGCAAAAATAGACATCCAACAGGCCTATTTTCATCTACCTATTGCGGAGAGCCACCGGAGGTTCCTCCGTATAGTTTCAATGGAGAAATACTCCAGTTGACAGCACTTCCATTTGGCCTGTCATCTGCCCCAAGGACATTTGCCACCGTTTCAAACTGGATTGCGGAAATCCTTCGAGCAAGGGGCATACGCTTGGTCGTGTACTTGGACGATTATCTTTTTTTTTTTTCTTTATAAGTGACTAAACCCGCGTTTGACCTCAATCTCACCTGATGGTAAGTGACGATGAGGTCGAAGATGAAAGCACACGGGTTTAGGAAGGAACTGGCTCTTTATACAATATTTCCGGAACACATTACCGCCGGAGCGGTAACATTTGGCGGCAGACTTTATATAAAGGGTGGTCGCTAGCCAGGCGGACCCAGAAGGGATCCTACCACCAAGCGAAAATTCTATACCAATTCTAATACCAACTCAAGAGTTGGAGTACCTGGGTCTGGTGTGGAACACCTGCACCACAACAATAAGACTTCCTGTAAAAAAAGTTCAAAAAATAAAAATGTTTCTAAAACACCTTATAACAAATGCGAGCTGCACAAAAAGAGAAGCAGAAGTCCTGTTGGGAATGCTAAATTTTGCAAATTTCACCATACCAAGGGGACGTCTGCGGTGCAGACAATTGCAAATCTTTTTGAGGAGGTTCCGTCAGGGCAGAGCAAGACAAAGAATGTGTCTTACTATAACTATTCATCAGGACCTTAAATGGTGGTCACAAGCAGTGGATCACAGTTTGACGCCACTACATCAGGGAAAGGTGACACACTTTTTAACCAAAGATGCAGCGGATGCAGGCTGGGGTGCTCATCTGAACAACATGTACCTAACAGGAACATGGTCAAACCAACAAAGGAAGTGGCATTCAAACATAAAGGAGATGTATGCTGTATACGGAGCAATAAATCAGGAGAAAGGACTCCTAAGAAATGCACACATCCTAATACAGAGCGACAATCGAACCCTGGTAGCATATGTGAGAAACGAAGGTGGCACAAAGTCAGTAGCTCTCCTGGGCCTCACAATGAAGCTCCTGGAACTAACAGAGCAACTAAACATAAAACTATCTGCAGCCTACCTCCCGGGGAGGTTCAATGGAATCGCAGATCGACTGTCAAGGAATCGTCCAGTGCCCGAATGGCACTTACTTCCTCAAGCCGCGGAGGCTATATTCGAAAAGTGGGGCATCCCAGAGGTAGATTTGTTTGCTTCAAAGGCCACAGCCGTCGTGCCAAAGTACGTCACTCTAGACTGCAGAGACAAATCAGCATTTTACTGCGACGCATTCAGCCGAACGTGGGACCATCGGATGGCCTGGATATTCCCTCCACCCAACTTAATCCCTCGCGTGCTCGCTCACTTGAATCAGGCAAAGGGAGTATACATACTCATAGCAACTCAATGGCCTCGTTGCTTCTGGATGGCGGACCTCCAATTGCGAGCTCTCGGGGAGCCGATAACAATAAGCAATCTCCAAGTGAATCTCATAGATCAAACAACAAAATCGAGCCCCCCTCAAGTGGACAAGTTGTCCTTACAGGCTTGGAAAATTGGGGGTGGGCCGACAAAGTAGCACACTGGAGCTTAGAAGAAAAACAGTTGTTGAAGAGTAGCTGGCGAACATCTACTTTAGTCTCATACAATGCCCCAGTTACAAGGTGGATAACCTGCTGTGGGTTGCATAAAGTAAACCAAAAAGACCCAAAAGGCATTGAAGTAGCAAAATTTTTAGCGAAATTATATCTCGAAGATAACCTTAGTTTTAAAACAATCTTAGTGCACAAATCAGCAGTTGCTACTTTTTGTGCTACAGGCCAGGAAACAATCTCACAAAATTTTTTCGTGCAACAAGTACTGAAAGCAATATCACTAGCTAAACCTCAGTCACAGAAAGCTCCCATTTGGGACACAAAGTTAGTATTTGAATGGCTCAAAACATCAAATTATTCAGGCTCTCTTTTTGACATTTCAAGACGAACAGCACTCATTCTTCTTCTAGCATCAGGAAGAAGAATTCATGACCTTACACTGCTCGAATTCAGCAGTGATCATTTTAGTCAGTCTGAAGAGGAAATAATCCTATGGCCAAAATTTGGATCCAAGACTGATAATGGGGCAAGTAGGCAATCGGGGTGGCTACTTAGACAACATCCAGATATACGAGTTTGTCCTGTGTATCACATAAGGCAGCTCTTACAGGTGTCAGAGGCCCGAAGATCACAATATAGTGTGTCAAGCATGTTTATATCTATAACAGGTACAGTCAAACCTGCAACCCGAACAATAATAGGTGGTTGGATAAGATCTATTTTCAAGGAAGCCAATATAGATGCTACTCCAGGTAGCATAAGGTCAGCTGTAGCTTCCAGAAGTTGGCTAGAAAATCGACCAGTAGAAGAAATCCTCAAAAGAGGAAACTGGAAGAGTATTCATACTTTTAGTAAATTTTACTGTTGTCAAGTACAAAATGCAGATAATTCTCATGCTGATCTTTTAATGGGAAATTTTTCATGTGTTTGATAAAGTAAATATTAATAATACAAGTTGTTAAATTGTTACTTTCACGGGCAAAATCATAAGATTGATTCTGCTCTTTATAAGATGATCTCAATTCTAAATTTTTATTTTATAAATAAAACATTGATGTTTAATAATTCTAAAATTATAATAAAGTACAAATTATAATTATATTAATACTTAAAGAAATTTATTATTTCCTATGTTACTTTTTCATTTTATATATTATGTTATATTTTAGTTACTTTTATAATAAATGTCTAGAAGTCATGACATGTTGGTTAATATTTTAAGTAGATTTGATATTGGAATAAAAAGCAGTTTTGATTCCTTAATAATCTTTGTTTTTATAATAATTCACATAGCGTTTGTGTGTTTATCTCACCAGCAGATACCAAACAGGTCTTCAATCTCAACGCTGTGTGTTTTAGACCAACACATAATATAACTGTTTTGCACTACAACAAAACAATTATTATGTGTGTAATAAAACACACAGCGTTGCAGCAGAACTTGCTGGTGAATGAAGACACTATGAATGACAAGTTGACATTGTCAAACGTCAATGCGCGCCATCTGACAAGCAGAATGGCGCCTAGCGGTAAGATAACTTGATTAAATAAGGTACGTTCACACTTTTCATGTATTTATAAGGCAATCCATAGACAGCTTCTTTAATCTCAACGCTGTGTGTTTTATTACACACATAATAATTGTTTTGTTGTAATGCAAAACAGTTATATTTTATTATTATTATTAGATGGTTTGATGAATTTTATTATGTATAAAGATAGATAGGATTTTGGAGAAGAAAACGGCCATTTCTGGCATCACCATGCATTCGTGTTTTGTACACCTCTTTCGTAAATCTCTTTGACTCATTCTTTCCAAAAGTCTAAACCACCGTAGCATACCACATATAATAAGTCTATACAAAACAATATTTTAAATTAGTAGAAGGAATATGAAATATTTATAAAAGTACCATCATCATCATCAACAGTCAGTAGACGTCCACTGCTGGACATAGGCCTCCCCCAAGGTTCTCCACGTCGTCGTTCGGTCCTGCGCCGCCCTCATCCAGCGTTTACCGGCGACTTTGACCAGATCGTCGGTCCATCTTGCGGGGGCCTGCCTACGCTGCGTCTCCCAGTGCGTGGCCGCCACTCGAAAACTTTTCTGCCCCAACGGCCATCTGTTCTGCAAACTATTTGCCCTGCCCATTGGCACTTCAGCTTTGCAATCCTTCTGGCTATATCAGTTTCTTGGTGGTACTTTGGTTCGCCTGCGCATCTCCTCATTCCGCAGGGCAAATCCGAGCGTAGCCCTTTCCATTGCCCTCTGAGCGACTTTGAGCTTGTTTAAAAGCTCAGCGACCCCGACTCAGTGCCATATGTCATCACTGGCATTACACAATGGCCAAAAACCTTTGTCTTCAGACATTGCGATTTTACGGAACTTTCCGAACACTGACCAGCCGAGTTGGATTCAACGATTGATCTCTTTCTCAAAGTTGGATCTACCTAACTTTTACAGTACACAAAAGTCAGAACATTATTTAGCTGTCTATAAGAATTATTTTTTCCTGGAATACGATAAGCATCCAGTATGCCGGGTGCTTTCAAGTTCATATTCATAGTTTTCGTTAATTTGAGGACATAGGTTATCAGAACGTTTTTTTATCTGAACGAGAGTGCTCTGGAAAATTCTGATTTTAAATTTTGTAGGTTCGAGCATTAATTTTCAATTTATATTTAAAAAAAATATGAGCTGCTGGATTTGCACTCCTCTTCAAGAAATTTCATCTGAGATATGTCAATAGTTTAGAAATAAATTCCATGGATTACTATATGTTATTGTTTTTTTTTCAATTTCGAGATTTGATGTTTTGGTAGATTTTAATTTAGAGTCTCGCTTTTGAGTAAAAGATGAAATTATACTTTTTTTTTCGATTTAAATGTCTAAAAACCATTCTTAAACATATCATTATAGTAGCAACTTTGTCGTGGCTGAACGAGCTACATCGATAGATTTTTAGATGCGCTTGATCCAGGATCGTCCTTCTCAGTCTCGGTGGCTCCGAATCACAGCGCGAGCGTTCGCTAGGTGATCGTAGCATTTCAATTATGTGAAGAGTGTGAGCGAAGCAGTCGACAGATATTAGTAATGTTAGTAAAGGATAGGCGCAGCGATCGTATATCAGGGCTCCTATTGAGTATTGCGCTCCTGGTACATGAACTTTATTAAGTATCTTAAAGTATCTTCAATTTCACTTTTAAATAAAATATATGTACTTAATACCTCTGTACGCTTAAACGATCCAGAGAAGAGGGCTCTCTCTCATAAAGCGTATTTTTTCTGTATAAATTTAAAGCAATTAATGGTTGGTTTCTACTGAACTCGATTATCCGAAAGATAATTGTATTTGGTACTGTTATTTTGGTACGAAACAGCGAACTCCCCCATAAAAAATATCTCCCCTCACCAGAATTCGAACCCCTCCATGGTTTTCCAGACACATACGCCTGCCGACATCATATCTATTAACAAATGTCTAAAATAAAAGAAAAAGAAACGATTATTTGCCGTGCTCTTTGCGCGATGGATGCACGCGCCATATTGTATTTGCCAACATCTTCATCGGCCATGTCGATGGACCGCTTCGTATTTGCGAATAGCTTTTGTTTAATATTTGATCATATCTCTATATTGCTAATTGAACTTCGATGATATAAATCATTCGAACTGAAAGGCTATGTCGAATGGAATTGTTTTCATTTTCGTAGCAGTATGTGTTAAAAATACTGAGGATAACTTATTTTAACATAGGGTGACTGACCCATACGCTATACTGCACCAAATTCTCAGCACTCCAAATATAAATAGTTAAAATATAAGTTTTACACCAATTTAGGTTACTTCTGTAAAAAAATTGTAAATTTATTGTTTTGTAATCCTACACTTGCCATCACATCGCCATATTTTCCGACTTTAAAAATGGTGAAAATTTTGCAAACACACATTTGTGTGCTGCAATGGTTTTTAACTGTTTCTTGTGATCGAACGTAAGTTTACGTATTTGCATTTTATACTTTACGAGCGTTTGCCCGCGACTTCGTACACGCATAAATTTAAAAGCCCTATATTTTCCGTTCCCGTGAGAATTTCGGGAATTCCTTCCATAAAACAACCAGTCACTGTTTGAAGAACTTTTATGCCGAGTATCGTATCCGTGCACTTGAGGAATAAAATTTTTCATACAAACTAAAAAGTCCTATATTTCCCGTTTCCGTGGGAATTTCGGGAATTCCTTCCTTAGTGCACCCCTACATCCCCTAAAGAATGTATGTTCCAAATTTCAGCTCTCTACGCTCAGTAGTTACGGCTGTCAGTCACTCAGTCAGCAACGGAACAGTTTTATATATATTGATTAGATCTTTTAAATATTTTTTACCAAAACTTTTGATTTCTCTTATTTCTGAGGTAGTTTATGAAGATAATATACACAAGAAGTAACTCAGGTTATGGCGATATATTGATACATATTCGTGATTCGATATAGGTGATATTCGACAAAACCTCTCGGTTCTTCGAAACCGTAAAGTCGTGGTACAGCTGTTGTTGGGATTGATGTGGAGAGGCTGCGCTAATTAAATTAACCCTGTACACAAGGTGACTGGTGACAAAATGTAGATATTGAAGGAGAGCACTTGGTACTCGATTCTGATCATAATTATGTATTAAAAGTAATTTTTAGCAGAATTCTCTATACTTAAATAAATAAAGAGTTTTACTAGGTCGACGACCGTTCGTGAAAGCCGTCTATACCTACCTACCTATTCTGTGTCGATAGCGCCGTACGTACGTCCGTATCAGTGTAACCATGCGTTGCGTAATGAATTCTATACATTTCAGTTAGTAACTTCAAGTTTACTCAATAAATAATAATTATTTATTTTTTATTTATTTTTTTCTCTTCATGGATGATCTCAAACTATCACTTCTCCGAATTTAGAAAGTGATCCATCAGTCACCCTCTATATTTAAATCTACGAATGGTCGTTAGTAAACAATAAACAAACTACCCACAATATCCACATCCTAAGATAATAGCTTGACGAGTAATAGCTTTCATATTGCGTTGTACTTACTCCTACTGCCAAGGTTTTATTAGCAACCCAACAACCTGGAACTTTTAATCTTAATAATGTACCCACGCCTTTATAGGGCGGGGATTGGAATTAAAAAAACATTGCAATTAGTTATATAGAGAGGAATAACAGAACGTTAATTAAGGTTAATTTTTAATTAATGATAAGTCTAGGAATTACTGAACTATTATCGATCTTAACCAGGTCAGTGGGTATTACTTTAGTAATAATCTTTTACAATGATTGTTTAGTATCTACTCTCAAAATATGATTTAATGGTTTATTTTTCAAAATTCAAAATTCTTTATTAGTGTTACAATTTGCGATTACATGATTTGGAAGTCTCCTGTTAAGTTTTAAAAACCTGTTAAAATATGGCACTTTGGTTCCGTTTACACTTATGAATGTACATGAAACTTTAGTTAGATTTACTTGAAATTTGGTTTAATAATATAATACTCCGCTTTAGGACCAAAACTGCGTTACGCACCCCAATGAACTTTTGACAATCCTACTTTTGTATGAAACTGCGCCCGCGCCCGCGTAATGCAGTTTTGGCCCATAAAATAGATTAAATCCATAAATTTTATGACCTAAGAAATTCGGTCTTTTATCTTTTCGAATTCAAACTGAATAAGCTGTACGTTGTGAGTATTTGTAACTACAGGCCTATAAAAAGATTTCAATCCCTACAAGGTATCCTTAACTGAGTAACAGCAATAAAAAATATCTGCTTAGTAAATAATCAACGAATGCAGAGCATTAAAAAAACCGACTTCACGTCAAAACTTTGGCTGATTTGAGAATGTCATCAACGTAAACATTCTCTGAAATCATAGATATTTTTTCAAAAGTTTGAAATTTTCAAGAAAGCACTTAACCGAAGTTGATGAAATTTATATGGAACCAACTATGAAGTATCATATCATATGAAAGATTAATTTTCAAAATCAATTCATAATTATCCGAAATATCGTGTTATAAAGACACAAAAAAAAAACAAACATACGTCCTCCTTTTTTGGAAGTCGAGTGAAAAATAAAAACATGTTTTATTTCAGAATTTTATCAATGTTTGTTCCGAGCCGCATGATATCGAATCTCCAATTAAATCAATATCAAAGCTCTTGGTTTGTGGTATCGAAAGTTAATTATTTCTATCCGTGCACTTTATTTGGATGCACGTCAGTCACGTTGCATGTGTTGTAAAATATTCCAAACGAATTATTTTCTGTATTGAGGCAGTTATTATTTAGTTTTCGATTGGATATTGCAAAATTTGCACTGAAATATTTAGGCATGTTGAAAATTCAATTTCGGTTTTCTGATAAACCCTTTTTGAACCTGAAACTGTGTTAACCTTACCGTCTGGTAACCTTATCTGTTTCCATAGTTAAAAACATGGTTATGGTTTGAGATTTTCAAGTATCATGCAGAAATTTAATCAATTATATTGGGTTGATTATCAGCTTGAACTCAGAATCATGACAGGCGCCATGGCAATTATGGTTTTAGAAGATGAACTCTTTTCAACGATATATCAAATATAATCTTCTACAAAGTTATGCAGCGTCCTTTGGATATTAGACCATATTTTTATAAACCAAATACCAAACATCTACTTTTATTTAGAAACAATTCAAGTTTATTTAATTTGTTTACTGTTAGATTGAGATAGTTGACATTGAAAAAATAAAGAACAAAAGAAAATCACAAACATGAGTGAAAGCTTGTAGTAAGAGTTAATTGGTTTTTGTCAAGAAATTTTTCAAAGTGACCAAGACAAATCCCTGTCAAATCTTAATCTTTAGATTTTAAACTGTGTCGCAAAAACATATTGAGTACCATATTGGCATATAGCCGTTATTAAGGCATAAATACAGACACCTTAACATTTTAAAACGTGATCCATTCGGTAGCAACAGATAAAAGCCCTGTGAGATAATTCTCCTAGTTTCTAGTTCGCAATTTGTACGTACCCATAACTACCTACGTAAAGTAGCATTACCGAAACAAAGTTTCTGTATACACGGAAGAGCCAAGTACACCTCCCCTATAGTAGCAAGTCTTGAAACATAAATCGCGAATACTGCCCTCTGTGGTGTTTAGCTAACTACACCCATTTGTTTTCGAGGTCCTGATTACTGGGCTACAAATATACAACGGGGTATTTACAGTAGAGATAGAAATATATAGATATTGGAAAAGGTGGTGAAATAATTCACGAGGTATTTTATTTATTTATTTAACAATTCATGTACACATGTTACGATATAGTTAATAAGAAAACTACAATAGATTTAGTACAAAGGTACTGCTTTTTCCTAAAGAAATTTCTTCCAGCAAATCTGAGACTGAAGAGTTTGATAAAAATAAAAAAGTTCTGTGTACGTAGAATAATTATACTTAAGTTCATATTATGTAAACAATACATATATAACTTAATACAGATACTTATATAGAACGGATGGTCCTATATTAAAGTTAACTAGTTATGTATGCTAATGTCTTTTGGAATTTAAGATTGAAACACAACTTACACAGAATTTAATAATAGGTTTTTATTCACGACACAATTGCTCCTTATGCTAATTAAAACTAATATATCACTTCACCAATTGTCTGAATGTTATTGTCTTTGTTTATAATGTCCACGGTTTAATTTAATACACAAATATGGTTCACACGCGTTATTTATTAGGTTAGTTTTGCGTGGCCGAGAAACGCAGCTTCGCCGTAGGATAGCAGGATACGACTGATGGGCCGCCGCTAAGATATCACGCACGGCTTGCGTGAACGCAGGACAATAGCGACGGTCCAGACGCATGAAACGGTAAGTTGCATTTTTGGTTTGCCGAATGATGAAAATTATTAATTTATTTTAATGGTTTTTGTAACTAAATTTTGATTTGATTTTTGGTTTGAATTTTGACTTTAAATATAATTAGTGATATTATTAATTTGAATATTATTTGATTTCAGGAACGCCACATCACTCCCCTGCCGAGACCGGTTCACGGTCGATAGTAGTCCGGAAAATGTACTTTTCTTCCGCTTCTGGTTTTCCTTTCAGGTGTATTTCCTTCTAGGTCTGGAACAGGTGGTGCAGCGGTTGCAGGTATAGTACGTGTATTTTCTTTGCAGGATTCTTCGGTGGCCAGGTAAGCAGGTTTGATGCGGTCGATTGTGACTATCATGTCTTTATCTTGTACTTTTATTTTAAAAGTTTTGGGGCTGCGGTCCAGGACTTTGTAGGGACCAGTGTATGGTGACTGTAGTGGGCGTTTCTCTGGGCCTCGGCGTAGAAACACGTACTCTGCAGTCCATATGTCCTTTGGTACGTAAAAGGTTTTATTACCATGTCTCGATGCAGGTGTTGGAGCAAGCTTGGTAAAGTGCTGTCGGAGACGGTCGACATAGCTGGCCGGATCTATGTTGTTTGCAGGCGATGACGTGAAGAACTCTCCAGGTAACCGTAGGGGCTCACCATAGACGAGTTCTGCTGCAGATGATTTTAGATCTTCCTTCCAGGCTGCACGGATTCCAAGGAGTACTATACCACCTGTACCTGTGTAGTACCTCTGTCCACTCTGCCGTGTTGTGACAGACGATAGCCGCTTTCAGCTGGCGATGGAGTCGCTCCACCATTCCATTGCATTGAGGATGGTATGATGTGGTGGGGCGATGTTCAGCTCCGATGATACGGGCTAGGCTTTGGAACAGCTGGGATTGAAATTGCTGACCTCTGTCTGTAGTTATGGAGATGGGGCATCCGAAGCGTGATACCCAGCCGGTGACGAAGGCTCGTGCGCAAGTCTCGGCGGTGATGTCAGCAAGTGGGTACACCTCTGGCCAGCGAGTGTACCGGTCGACGGCTGTCAGGCAGTACCTGTAACCTTTAGAGTAAGGTAAAGGGCCGATTAGATCGACGTGGACCTGGGAAAAACGTTGGGAAGGAATAGGGAATGTGGAAAGAGGAGAGGTAGTGTGACGGGAAGTTTTGGAAATTTGACATTCTTTGCATTCCCTCGCCCATTTCTTGCAGTCTTTCTGTATTCCAGGCCAAACAAATCTCTCTGCCACAAGCTTTGCGGTTGCTGTTGCTCCAGGGTGGCTAAGTTCATGGATTTTGGAGAAGATTAGTTTGCGGAATTTCCTTGTAATGAAAGGGCGGGATTTTCCTGTTGAGAAGTCGCATATTATGTTGCCGTGCTTAAAAAGTTTTAGTGCCGTTGGTTGTTCGAGCAGATCTTGCAGTTCAGGGTCGTGGCTCTGATCGATTGCAAGATCGTCGTAATTTAGCGCTGGTGTGACTTCGTCTACTCTGGATAAGGTGTCAGCAACTATGTTTTCCTTGCCAGGTACATAGCGTAGGTCTGTCGTGTACTGTGCGATGAGGTCCAAGTAGCGAAATTGCCGCGGAGAACATTTATCTCTTGAAGTTGAGAAGGCAAAGGTAAGCGGCTTATGGTCTGTGTATACGACAAACGTTCTGGCTTCCAGCATGTATCTGAAATGTTTGATAGCTTCGTATATGGCTAACAACTCTCTGTCATACGGGCTATACTTTTTCTGACTTGGAGACAGCTTCCGCGAGAAGAATGCAAGGGGTCTCCAAGAACTTCCAGCTTTCTGCTGTAGAACGGCGCCTATGCTTTCATCGGAAGCATCGGTAAAAAGGGCTAGTTCTGCTTCACTGTCTGGATGTGACAGGAGTGTTGCATTAGCGAGGCTTCGTTTGCACTCTTCAAAGGCCTCCAGCATTGCAGGTGTCATTGTCACTGGGGCTTTTCCCTTGATGTTGCCAGTCAGGGCGTCGTTTAGGGAACTCTGGAGCTGAGCAGCGTTTGGGATGAATCGTCGGTAGTAATTCACCATTCCCAAGAATCTTCTCAGCTGTTTTGCAGTGGTCGGTGGTTCCAGGTTTTGGATAATGGCAACTTTTTCTTCCAGTGGCTTGATACCGTCCGCAGTGACGCGATAGCCAAGGAATGTGACCTCTGGAACGCCTAAAATTGACTTTGAAGTATTCAAAATTATACCGTATTTCGATAAACGCTGAAATAGCTGTTCCAGGTGTTCCAGGTGTTGGGCTGGCGTGCGCGAAAATACCAGTTTGTCATCTAGAAAACAGTAAACGTTGTCCATTCCTTGTAGGACTTCATCGATGAACCTTTGGAAAGTTTGCGCCGCATTTCTAAGTCCGAAAGTCATGAATGGGAACTCGTACAATCCAAACGGTGTTGTTATGGCTGTCTTCGGAATGTCGGCTTCCAGCACTGGGATCTGATTGTAGGCCTTAATTAGGTCTACTTTGGAGAATATTGAAGCTCCATGCAGCTGGTAGGCAAAGTCGTTGATGTGGCGGATGGGGTAGCGGTCGGGGATCGTTCTCGCGTTGAGCGCGCGGTAATCGCCGCAAGGTCGCCATCCGTCATCTTTTTTCTTCGCCAGGTGCAGAGGAGATGACCACGGGCTGTCCGAACGGCGTGCTGTACCATTGCACATCATCTCTTCGAACTCCTTCTTTGCGACAAGTAGTCTATCCGGGGCAAGACGGCGTGGGCGGGCGCTGACCGGTGGGCCGGGCGTTGTGCGTATGTGGTGCTTGGTGTTATGTCTTGGCTCCACTGGTGCACCTGCAGGTCTTGTGATCTCCGGATATTTCTTCAAAAGTTGGTGGTATGGCGTATCTCCGGTAACAGCTTTTATTGTTACTGTCTCGGCATGTGTTTCGCGGTGTGGCACGGTGATGGACAGACTCGTTAGTCCGTCGACGAGGCGGTGATGGCGGCAGTCGACTAATAAATTATAGTGACTTAAAAAGTCGACTCCTATAATAGGTTTTGCCACGTCAGCAACCACAAATCTCCAGGCGAAGTCTCGTCGAAGGCCGAAATCCAGATGTAGCTGTATATAACCATATGTAGATATTATTGTGTTGTTTGCAGCGTGGAGTTCCAGCTCTGTCTTCATACGGTGTCCTCTGGTCACTCTTTTAGGAAAGACGCATAAGTCGGAGCCTGTGTCTATGAGGAACTCCACCTTAGTTTTCCTGTCGGAGACAAAGAGGCGGCCGTTACATTTTTGGCAGTCGTTAGCCGCTTCTACTGACTGCCGTTGGCATTTCCCTGATATTTGCAGGGTCGCGTGCATTTGTAGGCTCTGCTGCCAAATTTGTCATGGTAGTAGCAAATACCTTTATATTCGTGTGACCTTGGTCGCGTCCGAGAACTACTCCTATGTATTGGTCTTCTTTTGTAGGATTGGGGTTTGCTGCTGAGTGCTGCCACCTGCTTAGTAAGCTCGGCGATACGCTTGGCCATGGTCTCCATAGCTAACAATCTAGGGTCCGGCGGCGGCGTTGGCGTCGGCGAGGCTGCTGCTAATAATAAATTATTGCGATAATTTTCAATAATTTGTTGAGTAAAATTTTCAGTTGCGTCCATATTTTTCTGAAGCGATATTGTTGCACGGTATTTTTTCAAAATTTTAAACAAATGTTCGTTTTATCGGGGTCACCACTTATAGGACGGATGGTCCTATATTAAAGTTAACTAGTTATGTATGCTAATGTCTTTTGGAATTTAAGATTGAAACACAACTTACACAGAATTTAATAATAGGTCTTTATTCACGACACAATTGCTCCTTATGCTAATTAAAACTAATATATCACTTCACCAATTGTCTGAATGTTATTGTCTTTGTTTATAATGTCCACGGTTTAATTTAATACACAAATATGGTTCACACGCGTTATTTATTAGGTTAGTTTTGCGTGGCCGAGAAACGCAGCTTCGCCGTAGGATAGCAGGATACGACTGATGGGCCGCCGCTAAGATATCACGCACGGCTTGCGTGAACGCAGGACAATAGCGACGGTCCAGACGCATGAAACGGTAAGTTGCATTTTTGGTTTGCCGAATGATGAAAATTATTAATTTATTTTAATGGTTTTTGTAACTAAATTTTGATTTGATTTTTGGTTTGAATTTTGACTTTAAATATAATTAGTGATATTATTAATTTGAATATTATTTGATTTCAGGAACGCCACACTTAAAACACCAATACATACTTATAATACCTACATACAATAATACTTACTAATATACAATACTAATGTATAAACTATTTTTAACATTGAGAAAAGTAGTGCTCTCTAACTTTTTTCTCTAAAAACAGATATTGGTTTCGATTCACGTCTAATGTGAGGTAGAGAATTCCATGATCTGACTGCATGAACTGAGAAGGGGAAGGAAAAATAATCAGGTTTATGAGTGGGTTAATATGTAAAAGACTACGCATATGGTGTTCTGCATGGGCTCTGCATGGCGTGTCCTGAGAGTGAGTGAAATTAAGCCTGTTGCGCAAATAGTAAAATAGTAAATGCGTTAAACAGGATATTGAAAAGTAGACAAAGGATTCTAATGTTTGTCGGTACCGTATTGGGAGCCATCAAAGTTGCTTTCGAAATTGGGAGACGTAATTAAACTTTTTAAGTCCAAATACGAAGCGAATGCATTGATTTTGCAATCTTTCCAATTTGTTCAATAGCTCCTCCGTGGCATCCAAATAACATGAATCGGCATAGTCCACGATAGGCTGAATCAGCGATTGGGCAAGAAAATTTTAGTCTGAAAAGGCAAGAAACTTTGTAATTTTTAAGTGAATGCAAAGTAAAGTGGACCTTGCGACTGATTTCACTGATATTTGCATTCCATATGAGGTTGGAATCAATAATGACTCCCAAGTTTTTAGCCGTGTCAATGAAATCAATCACAAGATTGTCCCAGGTGACGGGAGGTAGTTTTAGCACAGTCAAGATAGCCACGAATATAGCGGCTACCAATGACTATTGCTTGCGAATTTTTGGGGTTGACAAGAAAACCAAATGACTTTGCCCAATCGCTTAATCGACTCAGATTGGAATTGATTGTCGTGACAGTATATTAAACATCAGATGCGGGAAAATGAAGGTATGATTACAGTTCATCTGCATATAGATGGAATTTGGAGGAAATGACTTTGGTAACTGAGTTAATGAAGATGGAAAAAAGTAGAGGAGATAGAACACCACCCTTTGGCACCCCCGCAGATAGGACGATCATTCTCGAGCATAAATTGTCTTCACCAACTGCAGCTGAAGTAATGGAAAGGATAGATTTCTTGACTTTTATGTTTTTAAAACTTATCGTGAAGCTTTGTTTTATGAGCAGAAATGCATAAAAATATGATTATTTACCATGTTTACATGAATCCACGTATGAGCACGTGGTTTGGAAAATAGCTATTAAGTTGTAATACGGAGATGGAGCAAATCCGCGTCGGTGCTTGGTTTTGCTGCAAGTTCAAGACAAAGGAATCTGACCAGGTATCCTACCATTATTAAGAGGAAATTCATATTAGGCACATATACAGGGTTGTCTGGAAGAGATTGTCTGTAGATGGTAAGGCCACCTATTGTGTACTGTACCTATTATATTCTTCGTAAAATTATGTCTTACTCCATGTGTATAATGAAGAATAAATAAATAAATATACAGGGGACTGTATATGTCCCTAAAATACAGTCACCCTCTTATTGACTATTGACTCTATTGACTCCAGCGTCAGTGAAGTAAACAGAAACAAAACTTTATTTATTTACAGGGAATTCTAGTAAAAATTATGTATCTACTTTTATTACATAATTAGAACCAGAATCGTGTACAGAGTGCTCTTCTTTAGTATCTAAAATTCCAGTTCCAAAAACCAGTCACCCTGTATAACAAGAAGTAATACTATTTTGAGCAGCTTTAACGCCGGCGTAACAAATAACCAACAAGATATTCATAGAAATTCATATCGATTGCTTAGCTTCCAATTTAAATTAGTAATCATATTTAATATGTTTTTTTAATTTATTTATTAATTAAGTATTATTCATTACAATATTAACTAAAATTTTGAACCTTTTTAGAGTTCAAGTTTACAAAAACACATAAAAATACAACATAATATTATTAGCATCTAAAATATGATCGTTAAACCATTCAATTTATTCCTTGACTGACGCTTGGTGTCTATCATTGAATGTATTTTATTTGATGGTCTTTCCAGGGTTGCTGTCCCGGGCCAGGAAGGTCAGACAAAATCTTATGGATAGGACGGGCACTGAGTATTATTGGACTTTTTATTTTAAGAGATTGTCTATTGTAATATACTTAATATTGAATTCATATTTATAGATGTCAAATGTTGCATTGATCTTTTGAGTGATATAGGAACTAGTGATATACCTACTAAGTTTTATTGTAATAGATATTGACTTGGATGTTACTATGTACTTAATCATATTACAGTACTTACTTGTTATGGCTTAACAAGTTTTATGTCATAAATAAATACTATAACCAAAGACTAGTAAGTCTCTGCTTGAACTAAAGTAAGTATCGAAGTTTGATTAATTAGGTAGATTAGAACCAGAACTTCTGCAGCCAACCTCTCGACTTACCCAAAACATAAAGTTTTTAAAATACATTTTATCTACTCTCATATCATAATATTCAAAATATAAAACTCAGAACGAATTTATATTGACATACTTTTTAAAATAGTATAACGAAATGAAATTAAAAAATTAAATTATAACACACTACCTCGAACAATATAATGTTATAATATTTTTTTTTTTCATTTCGATACAGATAACAGACCATAGATTTCATTTTTTTATCTGTGTCCTGCGAGCGCCGCGCTACGTTACATTCTGTGGCCGCGCGGCGCGTTTTGGCGCATGCGCGATAATGGCGGGAATAAATTTAGGCGCCATAACAAATTTCCTTGCAATTCGTTGTTTCACTGGATAATTTATTGTTTTTTTATTAAAATGTCTAGTGAGTATAGTGAAAGTGAAGAAAATTTGACGCCACCCGACATTTTAGAGACTGCGGCAGCAGTCAGTCTTAATTTACTACCTGTAAAAGTCTCAATCTCAATCTTCTATTTAATATCTTCAGTGTATGAGATTAGATAAAGTAGTGTATGAAACTGCACATAACTAGGTATTATGTGACAGTTTCATAAACTACTATTTCGGATCTGTCATAGTACTGGAGCAATGAAAAAAATTGTTTTTAAAACTGCTTATAAAGTAAGTCATATCTATTCAAAACCAACAGTTTGAATATTCATCAATTTGAGATACAGCCGATAGACCCACATCAGAAAAACATCAAAAATGCATCAAGCGGAAACTTCACGAAACAATGTTAGGACGATAGAACCTTTCAGGAAGAGTATGACTTGATAAAGTTATCTTTATTGTGATCTGAATAAATTTGGGCCAGTATTACCTTGATATCCTTGTCTTTATAGAATTTTATCTTTCCTTTTACAAAAAGTTTATAATAAATAGGTTGTTAATGTGACAATAATTGTAACCCAATCTGTAAAAAAACTACTGAATAGAATTTGTAAAAAACAAAATAGTGAATTAATTACACCGGGCTTAGTAAGTAAAAACAAGCGAAGCTTTGAGTTGAAGCCAGTTGGTACACCGGGATAAAAACCTCTTACATTTGCTTTTACAATGAACTTAATAGTACAACTATATGTAATGGAAACAATAGGATTTTCAACAAAGTAAAATGTGGTCTCAGCATTGACGGGGTTGATTGTATAATTAGGTTTATCTTTCTAGCATCAATGAGGAGTTTTCAGTCTACGATTAAAAAAAAAATAGTTCACTTTTCAACATTAGATGGCGCTGATCTAACTCAAGTGTCAACTCAAGTACCAATTTCAGTACCGTACCTAGGTACGTGTAATAATTATTTATACATTTCATGTAAAGAAAAAACGCTGCAAAACAAACTAGGAGAATAAAAAAACAATGAAATGTAATATTATTAATTTGAAGGTTATGGCAATCAGCAAGAATTTTATCTCTACAATCAGTCAACTGTCGACAAAGAGGATACGATATTGACATTGACTCTTCAGTTTTGTTCAACGCCATCTAGTATGTATTGAAAATGCTTAAAAAAAAATGAAACGAAAAGGCCTCATTGTGATTTGCGTGTATTGCAGTTAATGTATGTAGGAAAATATTTTTTTACTCTTTAATTTAATAATTACATCGAATTTCAACGATGTTTGGTAAATAAGTAAACTATCCGAAATTGATGCATATTACGATCATATTTATCTCGTCAATATGCATTTGATGGATTATTTAACAAGAATATCGATAAACTAGCTGTTTATCACACAAGACATTATGAATAACAATAACAAGACAAGGCTTCATTTCACGTTACGATCTTTTTCGTTTTTTTTTTCAAATTAAACGGACTTAAAAAAATTCAAATAAAGTAAACCCGCCATTTTGTTGTTGGAAAATAGTCGGCTTCCTAATGTAACATTAAAAACTTTGTCTTGTACGCCTGAGGCACAAGGAATGAATCCTTACTACGGAAGTTATTATGTGATGAACATATACTTAGTTTGCCTTTTTCTTCTACTATTTAAACGTTCAATTAGGGGGTTTGTATTTTGTTTAACCCACTTACTCCTGATTAAACGCTTTTTAAGTTATTGACTTAAAACTTTGTACACCTTCTATTTATTAATAAAAAAAATATTAAAAAAAATATCATATTTCCAGAAAAGCTGCAAAGTGGTGTGTCGTAAACGACACAGTAGGAGAATCTACTACTACGATAATTCATTATACTATGGAGTTTTTTTTTTCAATAAGGAATTATAAAATAATCATTTAATGCAACAACAAAGTATTTTAATGTTTAAATATTTAAGAAAATGTATATATCTAGAAATATGATATGTTTTAAACCAATATTTTCCATCACATGGCATTGAAAATCATAAGCACACCGCATTCTGAAGGATTTTCCATTATCCGAAGACATGCTCCGCCTTGGGACCACCACGGAAACACCGTAAAGCACTATTCCTAAAAATCATTTTATCTCCCTCTTTATGACCTTGTTAACTTTGCTCTTTTGTGCCGCGTAGATGTTTGCAGGTATATTTCACCAACATTCATAAAACTGCATCATCAGACATGTATCCAAAATAATCTCTAGTGGACTTTTTTCAAGCTGCCACAAACTATCTTTTTAGAACTCTTTAAACTCCAAAGATAGGTTTAATTTTTTATTGTTGATAGTTTGGAACAAATTTGAAATCGGTGGAATGGAGTTTTCGACCTGGGATTTTAGGTACTTCATAATCGAACTCGATTCAAGAGCTGATGGTAAGAACAACAGGCTCTCAGGAACCATGTCAATTCTCCATTTTTTAAGACTTGCTCTAAAGACAGTCATCTTTGCTATCACTAGATGATTTTTTTTTGGTATTTCGACAGGAGCCTAGCTTTGATCCCAGGAAATTTTGAAGTAGCACAAAATTTATATTTCCAGAGTTGCCGTCTGTAATTTCAAATTAATTTTGTTCTAGCGGCAAGCTAGTTATAAAATTCGAGACATCCACTCCGTTATCTTGTTCCAATTCCTCAATTGTCTTAAGTTTTCGCGATTCATACTATTAAATAAAACACTTTTTAACCGGATTTATAATTAACAATAGTTCAAAAGCTACTTTTTATCATTTTATTTTCGCAGGATTAAACTGTGCGAAACCGCTTCTTTGCTATAGTAATAAAAATCATTCAACATGCAGAATAACACCAGCAAATTTCGTATTTAAGCATAAAATAGCCTACATTCTTCAAGATTTTAAGTATTTAGGAATCAATCAATTATAATTAAATAAAACATAAGCAAAAAGTAGTTTCAAACTATATAAAAACTTATCTCGAATTACTCATGGTAAAAATCCCAAAATTAAAAGTCATATTAAGGCGCAGCGCAGACGACAGACTATCCGTGACGCACTTTTTAGTCTGTGAAAATAGAACCTATGCAATTATATGCAGTAACGCACACGACGCGCAAAAAGTCCGGTGCACAATAATTTGACAAACTTTTGTATAAAAGTTTTACAAACTAAATAATTAGCACTAGTATCCGGCTCCTTTCGGGTGCAAATTGACATCCAGTTACAAAATTTGAGAATAAAAAGAAAAATAGTTAACCACCGATTTTTACTTATAACTAAAATCTTTTTGTGCGATCGAGTCTGCGGCGCCGGACCGCAAAGTGTGCCGTCTGCGCTCCACCTAAAGGAAAGAAAATAATTGCATAACACTAAAAACACTTTTTAACGTCCGACCGATTCCACAACTATTAATTGTCATATAATAAATAAATGCAAGGTACCCACATTAACTTCAATATTTTTTTAAAGTTGCTGCGTCGCGTCGTAAAAGACATAGTAGGAGCGAGTGGGTTAACCGTTGTGTGATATCCAAAACACACGGTCCTGAAAAATATATAGTGATGTTAACATTTACCGTCACGTTTTTCATGTCTCGGTATACACATTTTTGAAAACTGTAGCGTTTGGTATTGTTTGAGTGCTATTACTAATTTAATGTTGTAATTCAAGTATAGTCATCAAGTATAACGCGACGACCGGCTAGTGTAGTGGTAAAATAGGTTGCCTTCTATGTCAGAGGTCCTGGGTGCGAATCCCGGCGGCGGCGCATATTTGTGTGATGAACACAGATATTAGTCGTCAAGTCATGGATGTTTATAAGTTTATTCTAATAAAAATATGTATTTATTCAATATGTATGTTTATATATTTCTTAAGTATATCAGTTATCTAGTATCCATATCACAAGTTCAATAAGAAACTCAATTTGGGCTATATAATGTTGTGTGAGTGTCAGATTTTTTTTAGTTGTTGCATTGAGAAATTTGAGAATTTTTTTTTGTTGTTGCATTGGTTTAGTAAAACGGACAAGCAAAACTTCATACAAAAAAATTAAAGTGTTTCTTTGTTTAGGTATAATTGGATAGAAGTATCAAGTTGGCTTGATGAGTTGTCCCAGAGAAAGTTCAAGTGGAAATTGATTTTATTTTTGATTTGATATTTCGCTGTTATTATCTACATACACTTTTCGTAAAGTTACATAAAACCACGATAGTAGCGAAAAATCGCTAGGTGATTTCTTTAAAATGTGTGTTAATCTCGATAGTAATATGTTTAACTTCCGCATAAAAGCCATTATGTAATTTAGTAAAATAAGAAAAATGGCACCAAAAACGTTTGGCAAGGTCTTAACCTTCCGAACATTGGGCCGCTTAGTCTGTGCTAATGACTGGCCACCACACCCTTCTTGTTTGCAAACATATTGCACAAAACAACGTCGCCCAACTGAAATATTGTTGGCACTTTCCCAACTTTTTAATTATAATTTACAAAGGCCATACCTCCAGCTGAGAGATATGAATTTCAATATATTTACAAGGAAAATTAATTTATTGCGACATTTTTGCTGATCGCAATGAAAACTACAATAAATGTTCATATAATTACCGAGTCGTAAGGTCGGAAAATGAGTTTTGTAACAACATATTTTATGAGATATGCTTTTTTTTAAATTATTTATGTTGTACAATATACAAAAATTCATCGAAATGTTTCAATTTAAATAAAGTTATTTAAATTCAATATTTTGGGGTTGCATTTTTTCTTTATATAAAAAGGATGAGATGTTGATGTACACCCACGAAAAACTTATTCACTCAACAATTGAAATATCCAGAAGTATTTGTGATCAGGAAAAATGTGGAATGAACTACACAGGTAGTTCATTCCACATCTGAGCGTAGGGGCCAAGACGAAACTAACGAAGCATTTCCTTTAAGCTTCGTAAATATCCAAATTTTGTTTTGTTTAGATATTTGTTCCATGTTGGACTCAGAGCGAAAGATAACATAGAATGTACCAGCTGCTTCTCCTCCCGGGCTGTAAAGGTCAGTTAAGGGACAGAGGTTTTATTGACGTTTTTGTGGGCGATAGGCTGACCCCCTGTCACTGCAATAGTCTCTCTCCATCATTATAATACCTCCAAAATTTGACAAAAGTGACATCAGATGGTTTTATAGTGTTCTGCCTACCCCAAAAAGGATACAGGCGTGAAATTGTGTATATTTACGGTAAGAGTGAATAATTGAAGATTAATAATAATTATCTATTTTTATTAATAATTACCGAAAGTCGAGTTTAAAGTCATATCAGAGGCTATTAAACCATTGGATGTCACATTTTAATAATTTAAATCTATTTATGGAGATAATATTTAAGTGACAGGGAGATTTACCGTAACATATACAACCCATAGGACTTTTATAAATTGGAGGGCACCGTGCGAGCTGGAGCGGCTGAGGCTGGTTGCACAGAACCGATATGGACCGCTAAGGTTAGGAGGTTAATGCAAGGAGCTAAGCAAAGCGGAGCTTCTTTCATTAACCTCCGTGGTTATTTTTTGTATAATCGCACACAACCAGGTATATCACATTTTCAATATTTTGTCGCGATTTCGTGCGTCGAACTCACGTAATAGATTTTCGGTAATTATTAATAATAATAGTTATTTATTTATTAATAATATTTAATAATTGACTCTTACCGTAACATATATATGATGTATATTTGTAAAATCAGAGTAATGGATTTCGCTTACCTGGTGTTACAATCACCACAATAGACAAATCTGAAATTCTTTTATGAAATTTAAGTAACTTTACAGGAGCTTTAGATGCGTTGCTGACGCTGACCTGAGTGGAATATATAATAAATATATATAAAAGATAGTGCATTTTTCATCACGTGGTAGAAGAGCGAATTTTTTTGTGGTTAACCAAAGTATACTATTCCACGTTTGTCCAGCACTTTATACTGCAGTAAACGTTGCTTCTCCTCCAAAAGTCTGTATCATCCGGGAGTTGCAAATTTACATCAATTCTACTGACATTTTACTCCGTATTCTGAGCAACAAAAGTAACATCATCGTTCTTACCTGGGCTGCCTTTTAAGTCGTATCGTTTGCTAATCTTTTTATCTTTTTAAATAAATAACTCGAAAACATGAGAATGTTTTCAGATTGGCAAATAGTTTTATTGTATCGTCTTTTCAAAGGTTACAAGCTGGTTGTAAAAATGAAAATATCTAAGAAAAAATTGCATGCGATAATTATCTACAACTTTCAGAGGATTATTGCGACTTCAGTGCTTTGCGGTCTCTCAACAATTGCAACGATCTTGGGCCAAACATTGCCTCACGTCATCGACCGCCCAAGGGGGAGCGACGGGGTATGTGGGGATGATCTGGCAGAAGGCCGGACCTACCCACTAAAAACCTCAAGGTGTACCTCATCTGCCATAGATGGAGCTCACGGTACCGCATTGGCATTACTCGCGAGCCCCGGCAGATGGCGCTCAACCTAAGCCGAGCGCCTCCCACGTAGGAAATGGTCCAGCACACGAGACCATTTCTCCACATATAGCCCTAATAGCCGCAGCAGGTCCCCTCACCCGCTACGGCGGGCTATCGGGAGGGAGAAGGAGAGCGTATCTCCTTCTGCCGAAGAGGCGTCATCCTCCCGGCACCGCTCCGCCACCTCCTTCTGCGACATTACGTCCTCGCAGAAGGAGGTCATGGCCGCCCAAGCCTCTCGATTCCCTAACATGGCTTTAACCACGCTAGGGAGCGAGAGGTCCTCTTCGACGACAGACGTCAACTCGTGCCGCAGCTGACCCCACGCCGGACACACCACTAAGGTATGCTCCGCCGTGTCGTCGGCCGCCCCACAATGGTGACACTCTGCCTACGGCATGGGGAACCAGGCCCCCCACGTTTGGCAGCAGCCGCCCCTGTGCAGCCACCGCCTTGATGAGTTGTTCGGCAAGTACCTTAAAATGCTGACCCAGGATGATCAAGGATGAGGCCCAGGTACCGCATTTCCCTCTTCAGGGGTATCCGGGTCCCATCCACCATCAGCGTCGCACCTGGAGGGGGACCCTGCCGTGGCCCGTGAAACAAAAGGGGCCAAACATTGCCTAACCTAACTATACTGAATGATACACACAAAATTCTGATTTCTTATTATTGTATGAATAAACGAAAGGAATCTCTGAGGAAGTCCAAATTGCAAACTCAATATCTTTGTTTCCTTCTGTATCATCGTGTAAAGCAAAATCAGGAAACACAATGAAACTTTTGCAGCCACATGTACACTCAACTTCGTATCATTTAATAAGAGATATACCAAATTCTCGCCCATGATGAAATCCGCTTGGCGTAGAATCATAGATAAGATAGAGTAATACTTTATTTAAATATAAATGAGCCATCGAAGATCATTCAAAAAACAAAACATTTTGGTGCATAATTACTTTGAGAAATAACTTTAACACCATCATCAGCCAAGAGGCGACCACTACTGCTAGAAATAGATCTATTCATTGTTCGCCACATCACTCTGGCACGCTCCGCTCCATCCAGACTCGCTCCAAAGCGTGGTCACCATTCAAAAACCATACTGCAAAACGTCCATCCGTCCCACTCATTGGTTCTTTAACTAAGCGATATTTTTTGTTATCGGTTTGCAGGTGAACGATAGATAAAGTGCAAATCGCATCACTTCCGATTCGATTCCGCTGCTGCTGCTTTTTTATCCCTCTGTAAATTATGAATAGACACTGAAAACAAAGATATTACCTATTTACGTTTAGAATAACATGTATGCTATTAAATATATAAACTGTATGTTTCCTTAAAAAAATAACATCAAACCAATTCAAAAATTGCAAACCAAAGCAAAACTTCAGTGCTGTAGCTGAATATACATTTTATTCAGAACATCTCGATGAAAAGAGCCACGTGTATGTGCTTCAATGATTATTACTTCCAGAGGTGGTTCATATGAACAAATTGCATCCTTTCTGTGTAGTCAATACTTTTTTAATAAAGTATCCAATCCGAGTGCCTTGTTTACATTAGCAAAAAGGTTGTAGTTTGTATTTTGCTTTGTGTTATATTTGAAGATTTAGGCTTAAGTTTTATTTTAAATAAAACAAAGATGGTCTATTGTAAAAACTCAAGGTCAATAAAAACCAATCATTTCAGAAGACTTCTTCCAGTTTACCATAGCATTTGCACACTACTTTTCATAAAAAAAAACTATAAAGGCTCAAAGACAGCGAGAAATCCCAAGAGTTTTTTGAAATATGTTAATAAGCAGTTTTACCATTTATACATTGCCTTTTAAAAATGTAAGCTATTAATAAAAAAAACGCATCTTCTTTTAAAATTATAATTAGTTCTTATACGATGGGTTGCGAAATGTCCCAGGGGAATCCCAGTACAAAAACTCTAATACTTATACTGTTAGTAAAGTTATATGCTTTATCCTTAAATTTTTATGAGAATCACCGAAAAAAGTGTTACGATTTTTCATATTTAACCTAGCCCCTGAAGTGGTAATGGATTGCAGCGAATGTTTTTAGAAGAACTAGTTCTCTCTTCAGCCTTATAGAGGATATCTAGAACCTAATCGTCATAGTTCATCCGGAAAATAGAAATCAAATGCGCATTCAGTCATCAACAACAATTAAAATAAAATTTAATAGATTACAAAATTCAGTGTTTGTTAAATTTTGATTATCTAGTTATACCCTAGTAACACCATAGAAATAACACTGGAAACCTCTTACAATAAAACAGTCATTGAAAGAGGTGATTATCTTTGACTATAGATGAAACTTTGATTATCGATTTAAGTTGGAATGATAATTGAAGTCTCTCTGAAGGTTTAAGTTGAGTAGTTATTTACTTTTAATATTTTATTTTATTAAAATACTTTTCTCTTAATTGGGGTCGTCAGGGTTATGTTTGGTGTTCAAGTGCAATGGACTAAAGACTGACAAGCACTAAAAATACAGTGTTGTTTTTTAGTCACCGTCAAATTTTTTTTTTACACAACAAGTAGATACTTATCATTTATTGAAACGATTTTTGCAAAAAAGGTATGTATTTTTTTACAGCATGGTCTCTCTAAATTATTGTAAATGAATAACATAAAAAAATATAAGTCGTCGTGGTGCCGTGGTAACTATGTGTATCTTACGATATCACAGGCGCAACGTTAGGCGCGGTCGGTACTTGGAAGAGTGACCGCCGACCATTCATTTCTCACGACGACTTCCGTGCTTTGGGCACGTTAAGCAGTCAATCCCGGGTGCTGTATACTTGTATACAGTAGTCGTCAGGGTTTGACAGAAGCCATTTCGGCATCCTAAAAGTTCTGACATCAAAATGCCGCGTCGTAGTATTCGTTCATCAACGGTGACATATAGTAAAATAAGTTTGGCGTGCCGTATCTTTATTTTTTATACTGAGAGTTACTAAAATCAATATGCATACCTATACGTTTATATCATATCAAAAAATATCATACACATTTGGCTAGCGACTAAAAAACGACCTTATATATAATTGGCATCCTAATCTTAAAATTAGTTTTCATTTCTTTTAACAACCTTTTAGGATTTTTCATTAATCAACTGCAAAAACTGCATTTTTTAAATATTTCACTAAATGAAAAGATATGGATCATAATTATAAATCGCTTTTAGAAACAAAACTGAACAAACTTATACAGTTACAATGTCATTATTTAGTAATTGGCATAAACATGGTATTTCTGAAATTGTTCTGTATTGTGTATTATGAAGTCTTAATAGTTCGTGTGGGTAGAGCCGTATAAAGTTATTAAAGTAACATTTCCAACAATTTCAGGCCATTTCAAGTGAATTATAATGCTCTTATTGGCTAACCAACGAAACAGATTGAACAGATAAGCTTCATAGTTTATTGGATATTTTTACAAGCACACTATGATTGTGGTTGAATTTCACGCGTTTGTTACACTAGTTTTTAATAAACTATAAACTTATTTCTATTTGCAGCCTATAAGTAAGATTAACTTAAACTTATGACATACCATTATGCAAATTTGTCAAATTTTGTGGTTATTTTTTCTTCAAATATATTGATTTGATTACTCACATAAATATTGTTGTTTTTTATATATTATAAAAATATTAAAATCTTGTATTGGAATTTTAATTGAACATAATAAACCAGGATTTAAGCATGGACAAAAACATTGCTCGCAATAGTTAAAATTCATCAAAGTGCAATAAAACTGATATTCAGTTTGACAAAATGTCCTTTCATTGTTGAAACGTAAAATTATGAATAAAAAAATGAACCAAGTTACAGTACAAAGTAGCATTAAATTTACGGTAGAGCGAACGCAGCGTAAAACTCGTAAAAGTGCCTCATATGTCAATACCTTTTGAAATACGGTAATGGAAATACGAAATAAAACAGAAAGCAAAATATGATTAGTGAGTGTCGCACGTCCCATAGCCAGACTTTACTGCTCTACAATCCATTACAAAACGAAATATTTTAAAATGTTTCATGAAAATAAGGATTTATATTCCCACTGAAAGTCTTCCAACGCTGAGCTAATAAATGCATAATTATATTCACAGGATTGTAAACTTTGTGCAATTAAATCATTATTTCTTTGTTCTTTTTAAGAATCCTTCTCATTAATATGCATTGCTTAGTTAATCTTTAACTCGTGTTATTTTTAAAAAAAAGCTTTTTAACAAAAAAAAAACCGACTTCAAAACTCTTTTAGCACTAAAAAGATTAAAATAATACTAAATCTAATCAATCAAAACTGTAGCCTATATAACCTAACCTATAACAATTTTTTTCAACTTTTGGAGTCGGTGCCAAGTATTCAACTTTCTAAGTAAGCCTTGGGCTCCATGGATCATAATCGTCCTTACGTCGTGTGATATCTAAAATTCTCTTACTTTAGTTTCACCTTCCGACACTAGATGGTGTTAGTTGTATATTAAATCGCGCAAGCACTGTTTTTAATTAGTTGTATAAGTGATATTAATTTATAGTAGTTAAGCGTACGCAGCCTCTGACTCCAATTGGCTGTCGTTCAGATGATGAGATTAACCCAACTCGGGACAACTCAGCAAAGGGGGTGTTTAGCGGGTAACGCTGGGTTCGGTGAGTCCCGCACTGTTAGGGATTGGCTGGCGGGGTAGTCCCCCAAAGGTCCCCTCTTCGTGCATCAAGCATTCACCTCCTCTCCTTCTGTGGCTCCCTTAGGGGCGTCAAGTCGGTAGTAAAGCTTTCTGTGGCGGAAAAAAAAAAAAAAAAAAAAAAAGTGGTTAAGTCGTTCAAATTCGATTGTTATTGGGCAAAGTTAGCTGATAACTCCATTTGGTTCTTTATTATTTATTTTTTTTCTCTTACTTAATTTTTTACCTAGTACCTTATAATCATTATAATATTTGATTATATTATTTCATTTTGATTGCATTAAGTTTCATGTTATATTTTGTGTATGTATAGTAGTTCGTATTAGTAATATTGTGATCTATTGCGTAGGGCTTTGGCAGTTGGCACCGACTCCAAAAATTGAAAAAAATTGTTATAGGTTAGGTTATATAGGCTACAGTTTTGATTGATTAGATTTAGTATTATTTTAATCTTTTTAGTGCTAAAAGAGTTTTGAAGTCGGTTTTTTTTTTGTTAAAAAGCTTTTTATTTTTAAATTTTTAGTGCTTTAATTATACGTAGGTAATATACGTAGGTATTACAAAATATGGGTAGACCTAGTAAAGATGCTGCTCGTATGAGAAAACTGCGTCAAACTGAAACCGGAACCGCAAAAGGAAAACGGTTAAAAGCTAATAGGGAAAGAAAATCTCTAAGCATTTCAAAAGAGAGGCCTGACCAGCGCGAAATTAGATTGTCAAAAATGAGATCTTATATGTTACGTAGATTAAATGAAGAAAATCAAGAGGATTACAATAACTTTGATAAAAAATGTGGGTGTATCCTGATATACTGAATACATCTGTATAATATAACCCTTTCAAGTACACTGGAGTGATATCAGTAGCAGCAATCACGGTTGCTTTGCTGTCGTGTTTTGAAGAGTTCCGGTGCCTGACTACGAAACTCATAATCAGATCTATATAAAATTTATATGGGTTGGAATCATCTACTTACGAACAAAAAAAAAATTTTGTATATCCGTCTATATTTGACAGAGTTCTGATAGAACATACATAATAAAAATATATATAAACATCCGAATTGAGAACCTCCTCCTTTTTTGATGTCGGTTAAAAAGTTAACGGGTTGTACGTAACTACGCATTATAATATTCTTGTTGGAATTAAGATTATTTTTGACTTTTTAGTGATTTGGTTTTGAATAAAATAGCAAATCTTAAAGATTATGAGGTGTACGATGCATGTGATATCAGTATCAGGATACCTCTTAGATATGAGGACGTTGAATAGCAGATGCTGCCGCTGACGCTAACAACAAGGTTACACAAAGCCAAGATGCAAAAAAAATATCCTAACATATTTCCGATACGGGTCAACTGCCATAGGATCATGTGGATATCAGTTATAAACTACAATCAAAGGTCAAAACATGCCGAAAAAGTATCCATAACTTCTTACCGTTGTGGAGACGTAGTTACCCTCCATCATCAGCTGAGCAACGTGAGCTGATGTCTCTGATATTTTTTTTAAGAACTACATACAATCTAATAATACCACAAATATAAATTCATCAATATAAGTATAGAAAAAACAACTAATGTTGTTTACTAATAATTGAATATATTTTTTTGGTTTTTGTCGTTTTTTTCAAAAAGTTGTGAACCGAATGCCATAAAAATTATATGGGACCATTTCGGAATAATCCCCTTTCGAACAAAAAAATAATTTTGCAAATCCGTCTATATTTGACAGAGTTATGAACGAACATACATAAAAAAAAAATATATAAACATCCGAATTGAGAACCTCCTCCTTTTTTTTGAAGTCGGTTAAAAATAACGATAAAAATGGCCAGCATTCCATATACACTCTCTCATTTTAAGTCTCTCTTGCCTTAAAGTTAGAAATTTCAGAATCAGTTTTTGTTAGTGTTTGAGTTTGAAGTCTCTTACTTTGTCTAATTGAACTCAAAGTATGTTATATTTAGGTTCATATTTATTTGTGTCATAATATGTTGTAATTAAAGTGAAGGTTGGTCAGAATATGGACGTAGATCCAATGAAGAAAACGTTTAATATGAAGCGAGGCCTGAATAAAAGATAATTGAACTATCACTTCCGTAGCAAACTGCACATCCGTAACTAAAAAAAAAATATATAAAATCCAGTGTATAGCTTTTAAATGAGCCTTTGCAAAAAATGTTTGCAATTTAAAAGCATGAAGATTCCAATACAAATGATCATGAGTGGAAACCACAAGGCTGCCGGTTCTGTGCACCAGGTAAGATTAAAAGTCCACTACAGTTGTTTGCGGCATGCGGTAGCCTTTCCTGAATACACGCTTTCTGCGACATATATGTAGCCATCTCTCTCTTATTTCCATAGCTCTAAAGGCGAAAATAGAACGCCGGTATATCATTGGAGAAGCCTGTATAGTAATGCCACCTAGTGTAGGTTATGATTAATATGCACAACGTTCGCATACAAATAAATGCACAGTAGGAATATATTGCGCCGCTATTTCAGTTTTCATATTCATTTGTCTGTTCTGTATGAGATCAAAGCGGGAAGGCTCTTGCATTCATTGACAGAACATACGATAGAAATATGTTTTTTTTTCTTTTAAGCTTTTTTCGTAACTTTAATCATGTAGATTAATTTTTAAAAAAATGTGTTTTATAAGAATTCTTATCAATAAAAATATGAGTATCGTTTGTAGTGAATTATTTGGATTGAAAATGAATGTGAATAAGGATATTGTTTTCTGCTATAAAATTATTGTCCATGTACGAATTAACAACATTGGTACCTATTTCAGTATTGATTCGCATTTGTCAAATAACAGTAGGGTGTGACCACAAAAATGATTCATTTGGGGTCCAAATTCAGCGAACTATTTTATGAGCGTAATTCTCAAGGCGGCACATAGATTTATTGTCGTAGGCCTCCACCGCTAACGACCAGCCGAGACTCTGACTGATGCTATTCATTTGTTTCCACTGATTTCCTTTCCACATATGTTAAGTGTGGTTCGAAAGACGCTTTTTGCTTTGAGGTTTAAATCTATCGCTGTAGAAAATAAAATGCAACTTTGAAATATTGTACGGTAAGATATTTAGACGTCAAAAAAGCTTTTTCTTTATTTAAATTTCACTAGGGTCACATTATAAGTCACTGGCGTTCTATTTAAGAATGTATCACGTTCCATACAATTTTAATTTATGATATTGATTCACTTATGACATCAAATATTTAAAATAATTTGATGAAATTTTAAACATAATGTAGTATTTTAATGTAATGTATTTTTATTTAATTATTTTTTAATGAAATGGTTTTTTTTAATAAATGTACAGTTCAGCACTTTGGCAATAGGGTGCTTTGAAAAACAGCGTTGCCACCTCCAGGCAACATTGCTGAAAGTATCCCTTTTGACACCAAAATTCTATATTTGTTAATTGTGTATTTGTTAATATGAGTGTCAATAAACTGATTTATTATTTATTATTATTATATTATATTATTTACTATAATCACGCTAATGTAAAAAATGTATCGAACTATTTTTTCTCTATGTTTAAATCGTGTTTTTTAAGTTCATGTTCATAGAGCGTGGAAAATATTTTGGATACTCACTTGTTTCTTTCGTTTACGAAAATCGAAAAAAAAGGTTAGCTCATTAAAATTCTAAAAAAATGAATCATGACAAAATTATTGCATCGCACCATTGTCAAACGTGAAAGTAAAAAAATCAAATAAGTTACATAATCTATTATTTCGCTGTTCCAAATGAAACTTTACTCATTCATAAATCTTTTTTCCGCTATGACGATGGATGTTGTTCAAATTTGTTTTTCATGAACCGAGTAATTCACAGACAATATAACTGAACCTGGCATTTCAGCACAATATATTGTTGTCGGAAGGCAAGCCCACGGAACTCATCCCACCGATTTTCGTTTCGTTTTTGACCGCTAATCTGTTTGAGTTTACACAACACCCGCCTGGTTTAATTAAGTTGATTAAGCTTGATTTCAATTTACTTCTGGATGAAAAATTAAGAAGTTAAAATTTCGCTAATTTCTGATATCAAATAAGCTGAATGTGGTTTCAATTCTTCACATGTCATATTTTCTTAAGTTTTCGCGAATTACATTTTCATTTTAAATAATCTTCACACGTCTTTAAATAATCAACGGTTGTAAACCTAATTGTATTGCGTTTAATTATTATACGTTTTAACTCGACTTTTCTGTTTCACCTTGGTATCGAGTGACACAAGTAATGGGATATTTGCTGTCCTTTACGGCAGTTATCAAACATCCTATCTATCTGTTTCTCAGATGACTGCGTTTTTTCACAATTCCACGTTTGATCTTAATTTAATTTGGTAAACTTTATATTTTGTAGTGCCTCCAAGCTTCTTAGTCTACGAATGGATATGTTATGGACCAAATGATAAATTAGGCATTACACATAATGCCCAGGCACGATGATGATGCCTAATATGAGTGAGCAATTTGATAATAGATATACACAGTGTCAATCACCTTTTGGGCAGAGTGATAAAAAACATATTTAATTAGTATTTTTTATTTTTTTATTGTCACTTAAAGTCAACCAATCGTCAAGCGATTTAAATAATCAGACTTATTATTTGGATTACTTAGCATTGGCTTTATGTTATAGGTAATAATAAAATAGGGAAATCGCGAGGAGCAGTTAGTGTATAAACCATACGTGCGCGAACCGAGCGAGTGAAGCGAGTGTTCAAGTACAATGAAGTTTAGTTAGTAATTTATCACTTAGTCCGATACAGCTAAATCAATATATATAAAACTGTTCCGTTACTGACTGAGTTACTGAGTGACTGACAGACAACGTACAGCCGTAACTACTGGGCGTAGAGAGCTGAAATTTGGAACATACATTCTTTAGGGGATGTAAGGGTGCACTAAGGAAGGAATTCCCGAAAATCCCACGGGAACAGGAATTATCGGACTTTTTAGTTTGTATGAAAAATCTTATTCCTTGAGTGCGCGGATATGATACTTGGCATAAAAGTTCTTCAAAAAGAGACTGGTTGTGTTATGAAAGGAATTCCCGAAATTGCCATGGGAACGAGAAATATATGATGTTTTAGTTTGTATGATAAAATCTTATTCATTTAGTGCACGGATGTGATACTTCGTATAAAGGTTCCTCAATAAGTGTCTGTTTGTATAATGGAAGGAATTCCCGGAATTCCTACGGGAACGGAAAATAGGACTTTTGAGTTTATGCGTGTACAAAGTCGCGGGCAAACCCTCGTATTATACATAGTGCCCGAACATTACGTTTAACGCCCACATTAATCACTTGGTCCATAACATAAATATGACAGAATACGCTTTCTCCTAGGTTTTTGGGTCTATGCTTCGAAATATTTTCCTACTTTTCTTTTGGTGGGGGAGGCTGCTGACGCAAGTAACGAAGAAGTGGTATGCAGAAATGGAAAATAGTAAGTGTGTTTGGAATTCAGGTTAAGATTGAACAAATAGGAGTATATTCTGCAGAAAAAAATCCTTTAATATTCATTACAATAAACAACAATACAACAATCAAATGTCCACAAATAAATATATGAAATGAAACTATTTAACCAACAACCAAGAAGTGTATTAACAATATTTCACAATTGAACTAACTTGTAAGCAACATAATAAATGGGTACCTACAATACGAGTCTCATTTCCAAACTTCTCAAGAAGTTTCAGCTCTTGTCATTATAATAATATGCAATGCAATGTTATTTTGTTTGTTTGTACATAAAATTCGGCAGAGGGTAAGCGCGTTCACCTCAGACCAAGTTTACAATAGGGGCGGGCATAAGTTTGCGGCGGGCAAAATAGGTTACATCCAGTAAGATAGTTCTTGTTTGTATATAAATATTTTTAAGTCGGATACTAAATTATAGTTATATTTAATGGGTGTTTACAAAATAAATATTATTGAACTGTTGCTTTTTTGAATAAAGTACCCACTTCATCTTGTTTTTATGTTTCACCTCCTGTTGCCAAACAACTACAAATTTTTAATAGGTACCTGACAAGGTACCGGCCACGATTGATTCAAAAATCTTGAGAAATTCTCATAAACCTATGATTTATCTGAACAATTTTTAACAGTTGACTCGATGAAATCTCACTCCATACGATTTTCATGATTGTATTCTAGTCCTTAGGGTTCTTAGGAAAACGGATCTTTTATCCCACACATATCATGAAAAAGATTTGGGATCCAGCAGCCCATGGCCTGTGTAAGGTATTATGTACTCCAATTTCTTAAAAAGCTTCGTTGTAAAGTCATTGCCTTGTCATTGTCATTTACCTACTTGGTAGATAACAATGATTATCTTACACACAATTTCTTAATCTATACTAATATTATGTTATGGGCTACATTAAACTTATTATATTGAAATGAAACAGAACAATTATGGACTCGACACTTTATTTTCTGCCACTTATTGTCTACAACAAAATATCTCTCTTAAAAATAATATAATGAAACATAAGTACTTACAAAATATATATTTCAGTTCAAGGTTCACTACACACCAAAACTATTACTTAATCTGCTGATCCGTTAATTAGCGAGCACACAGTAATTTTTAATAATACTCAAAATTAGCGAGCGACTTCTGTTGCTTCCGACGAAAGAATGGCGCCACAGAGTACTGTCACTTCTCTTGATATTTTACCTGACCGGACACGGTCATGAGTTGAGTGAAGTAAAGGTATATCGACAGTGGCGCCATGCTTTCGTTTCCGGTTTTTATTTTTAATGTTCAATTATGGCATTGTCACAAAAGTTATACATCTTTATTAAATAATTAGGATTATCGCTAACAGATTCGGCCATCCTTTTAAAAGTAGCGACCTCGCACTTTGATTTTCTAACAATTCTATAAGTAAACATCAACAAACGAGTAATCTAATTACGAACTCAAAAATTCTGTAGGTACTTAATATCTCCATAGCTATACATACACAATGCAGTATCATATATTTACTTATTAAGAATTAGACATCAACTAACTGAATAACAATCATTGACATAATCAATAAATACAACAAGCTAATTACAGTTCCTTACCAAAAGACACAAAAACTAATCATGAATAATTACATTCTAATGACTCAAAACATGAAATATATGACGTACTTACTTATATACTTAAATGCTACTATACAATTGAAGAATTTGAAAGACACTGAACTGTATTTATATATGTATCAGTATTGAATAAATTAATTGCAATATTTTTATTACGTTAAAATTTTATTAAATATTGTTTTTTTTTATATATATATTTTTTTATTTGCACAGTATAACGGTAAAACAATTCGAAAGATCAATTTTAATCAAGAACTAGGTATTTGTACACATTTGACTCATTTGATACAGTAAATTGTAACAAAGCAAATTATAGTATATGTTATAACAAATTTGTAAAACAACAATAACAACCAGCCATAGTATACAGGAACATACATTTAAATATAATTGAAATACAGTTAAATATAATTGAAATATAGTTAAATCTTGTATGGTATTGAGCGTCTTGGTCTCAACTACCACCAATAAACCAATATGCGATATCGGGCGTCTTTGTCCCGACTACCACTAATAATATATAATGTGATATTGGGCGTCTCAGTCCCAACTACCACCAATAAACCAATATGCGATATCGGGCGTCTTTGTCCCGACTACCACTAATAATATATAATGTGATATTGGGCGTCTCAGTCCCAACTACCACCAATAAACCAATATGCGATATCGGGCGTCTTTGTCCCGACTACCACTAATAATATATAATGTGATATTGAGCGTCTCAGTCCCAACTACCACCAGTAAATCAATATGCGGTATCGGGCGTCTTTGTCCCGACTACCACTAACAATAACGTGATATTGAGCGTCTCAGTCTCAACTACCACCAATAATAGAATTTGATGTAGAGTTTATTTATTACTTATGTCTCTGAGTCCAGACTTTCATTAGGGCTGTGTTCATCTCCGGATAACACATCGTGAGGTCTTGTAAAACTTAGCCACGGTTTAATTTTATCTACGGCTACTACTGCAGAATAACGCTTATTGCCTTTTCTAGTTAGTGGAGTGTCTTCTATCTGGAACCGGTCGTGATCGAGTATACTAACTATTCGGTAAGGGCCCTGATATTTAGGTACTAACTTCTTACTATGCCCTAAGGCTGGTATTTGACGTTCAACTCTAACTAAGTCACCTAATTTGAAGGGTGCGGGTTTGCAGCGCTTTTCATCAAACCGCATCTTTTGTGACAATTGTGAAGAATTTATATGTGAGCCTATTCTATCCCTCAGAGTGGCTAAATTCTGAATCTTTGAAGGGGCATCATCTATTGCGTTGGTTAACTTATTATCTCCTGCACTTTTAAGTCTGGTACCAAACAAGGCTTCCGACGGAGTACAATTTATGCCCTTATTGAAAGTATTATTCAAGCCCCACTGGACATCAGGCAAGTGATCGTCCCATTTGTGGTCAGAGGTTCCCACACACTTAGCTGTCAAAGAGTCAATGATGGTTCTATTGTATCGCTCAACTTGCCCGTTGGCCCGTGGGGTTGCTACAGCGTTAAGTATGTGCTTAACTCCTTTGTCTTTTATAAAAGATTTAAAATGATCGCTAGTAAACGAAGTGCCTCTGTCCGAAATCACACGTCTTGGCAATCCAAAGATGCTAAAGTATTCTCGTAAAACCTTTACTGTTATATTAGATTTAGTACTTTTTACCGGTTTTAAATAAATGTATTTAGTAAACGCATCTATGATTACCAAGATGTGTGTATTACCCTTACTCGACCGCACAAAAGGTCCTACATGATCTAAGTGTATTGTATCGAATGGTATTTCAACTTTTTCTATTGGATGCAGGAACCCAGGCTTTTTACCTCCAGCGGACTTTGAATACGCACACTCTAAGCAAGACGATACATATTTTTTTACGAAGTTCCGCATTCGAGGGAACCAGTAGTACGCTTTTATCTTATCTAAAGTTTTATCAAGGGCAAAATGTCCAATATCATCGTGATTTTGGCGTACCACTTGCCATCGTACACCCTTAGGGACAACCCACCTATCTCCATTATCAGTGATACGAAATAACTTATTATTTTTAAGCTTATAATTATTTTTAATATCAACGACATCTGCTAATTGTGGATCTTTTAAAATACCAATTATTCGTTGAATTTCTGAGTCTGCGTTTTGTACTGTAACAATCCAATCAACTTCACTAATGTTTTGAACAATGAAACTAGATTTGTCGTTAGAGGTAGGAGTGTTGCGACTAAGCGCATCCACGTGAGCCATAGAAGAACCAGCTCTATATTCAATAGAAAAATCATATTCTTGCATTTGCGTCCACCAGCGTGCAACACGTGGCAACATGTCCCGCTTAGCGAAAGTTGCTCGGAGCGAATTGCAATCCGTAACTATCCTAAATTGTACACCCACCAGATAAATGCGAAACTTCTGCAGAGAAGCGACTACCGCAAGTGTTTCCAGATCGTACGATGTATAGTTTTGTTCCTCAGGCGTCGTTTGACGGCTAAAATATGCAACCGGTTTCAATTCTCCTTGATCATTTCTCTGCAGAAGCATGCCGGCTAAACCTATTTTGCAGGCATCGGTGTGAAGCTCAGTCTCAGCATTCGGATTATATAGTATTAAAATGGGTTTTTCAGTTAAAACTTTCTTTAAAGCTTCAAACGCGTTTTGCTGTTCCGTTCTCCACACCCATGCAGCATCTTTACGAAGTAATTGCGTCAATGGTTTAGCAATTATAGAGAACCCTTTTACAAAACGCCGGAAGAAACTTGCTAAGCCCAAAAACTGACGTACGTTATGTTGATTTTTAGGTATCGGAAATTTGGTTACTGCGTCAATTTTTCTACTTCCCGGTTTGATGCCGTCGCTAGAGACCTCAAAGCCCAAATATTCCACGGAACGCTCAAAGAAAACGCACTTCGGAAGTTTAAGTGTTAAACCTGCTTCACTAATAAGACTCAATACAGATTGTAGCCGGTCCATGCCCTCAGATATTGTTTTGGAAGGAACTATTATGTCATCTAAATATACAAGTGCTTCTTTATAACGCAGTGAACCTAAAACTTGATGCATCATTCTCTGAAACGTAGCAGGAGCATTTGCCAAACCGAACGGCATTCTGTTAAACTCAAAATGACCCTCCGGTGTGACAAATGCACTTTTAAGTTTATCCGACTCTTTAATACCAATCTGGTAGTAGCCAGAAGCTAAATCTAAGGTTGTAAAGAAGTAATTGCCAGACAACGCATCAAGTTGGTCGTCAATTAATGGCATGGGGTAATTATCCCTAATAGTTTTCTTGTTGAGTGCTCTGTAGTCAATACAAAGACGGTAGTCACCAGGAGGCCTATTTTGTAAATCGAAAGAAGGACGAAAGACGTACGACGTATACGATACGTGAGTAGTGCAAAAGTGCTATTCTGTGCGGCTTTCGTATCGTTCAACGTTTTTCGGATCCATAGACAAATTATAGACCCATTGGCGGACTGAATTAAATAACTTAGGGTTTTACAGACGAGGTAAGTTATCAATCAAAAAACCATCAGTTCATAATTTATGTGTTTTTACATAGTAATTTCACATAATACAGTTAGAAGGGCGTTAAATATTTGAACGACGTGTTTTTCTTCAGTGGTTTTTATTGTTTTATGAATTAAAAGTTAAAAAATATGTAAAATCGTAGGTTGAATTTTGCCTTTGCCTCTTAATAAAAAACCACATTTGTCAATCATTCAACTAACCAGCCAATTTTGTTTTGACACTTGCAAATATTTTCTTTCAAATTATTTACTTACCTATTAAGTAAATAAGAATCTAGTAGATAACACTGTTTTTCTTGGAATTACCTTAGATTCTAAATTGCAATGGGGCGCCCATATCTCACAGCTAGCGAGTAGACTTAGTGCTGCAGCGTCGCGGTAAAGAAAATTCGCTCATTGACTGATGTTAATACGGCAAAGCTCGTATATTATAGTTATTTTCATAGTATAATGTCCTACGGCATCCTACTTTGGGGCAATGCCGCAGACATTGACATGATATTTACACTGCAGAAAAGGGCTATTCGTGGAATGTATAAACTTGGAAATAGAGAATCTCTAAGAGAAAAGTTTAAAGAGATTGGTACAACAATATATATATATATATATATATATATATGAAGAAGTAGTAGTTGACAACACCAAGACATTGGTGGATAATGGGCGATCATTATCTTCATATGCCGAAAGACGCACACTTCTCGACGGAGGCCTCCCCCAGGATTCGTCATGTCGTCCGGACCCGCGCCGCCCTCATTTGACGTTCGTAAAGTGTATAAAATTACCTACTGCGAATAAAAAAGTTTTCATTTCATTTCATTTTCATTTAATTACCTCCTTAATATTTACAATGAGCTGTGCCACGAGGGAGCAATTGCAAATGCTCTTGCAGTTTATGCAGGAGCACAGTAATTTCCTGCGAGGGCGGCTGATTAAAAGTGTGGAGGGTAGGGTCCGTGCCAAAGCACTTTGGGCGGATCTTGCATCCGCACTAAATTCCACTGATGGGGCCATAAAAACGGTGACCCGGTGGCAAAAAGTAAGTTTTGTTGCCTAAATTAATGAAATGCTTGCTAACGCATATTGCATGATAGCATGAAGGTAACAAATTTCTTTTGCTGACAAGGTATGGGCTGACCGCAAAAAAAGCGGCTGCAGCATGCAGGCGCTCAGCCTCGGCCACTAGTGGTGTACCAGCTCCAAGATTTGCTGGAGTCAGAAAGACAAAAAAATGCTGAGCTTGCAGGCATCCGTAGGGAGCTAGGGGATATTACAAGCGCCCTACGGGAATTAGTGTTGGTGCTACGGCAAATAAGGGAGTGAACGTGGTTTAATTGGTTTCTCTCTACCTACCTCTATAAGTACTAATATTTTTTTGATTAATTTTTAACACTTAATTCGGTGGTGTAGTGAAGATTTATCAGTCGTAATATTGTTTAGTACTTTTAGTAGCTATTATGTACCCAAATACCTTAAACACTGAAAATTATAACTGATTTTTGTATTTTATAGCTATTATGTGTGTGATGTATGACCCGGGCAACACCGGGCTTCGCTGCTAGTATGTATGGAATTACTCATTTGGCTCACGTAATGGGGTTGAATAAATAAACTGAAGAAATTTATAATTTTGTTTTAATATTGAGTTCCCACATACATACGGCCTGCAATTTGTGTGACTGCAGAATGGATGGTATTCACTCGTATTTAACATTGGAATGGCTCCTATAAATTGCTGCCTATCATCATCAGATAGACCATTCTGACAGTCACCAATTTGTGGGGTTTCTTGAATCTCATCATCTTTCCATCTCATCATAGATAGTATTTACTTGTAGTATTGTTTCTGGACTAAAATATAATTATAAAATAAAATTTCATTGTCAAATATAATAAACATTTTAATAAAAGATAATATAAAAATCAACTAACATATCTTCTTGATCATTTCTCCTGTGGCATACCAAATATAATATCTTTTCATCCACATACATACATCCACAGCCTGTAGACGTCCACTGCTGGACATAGGCCTCCCCCAAGGTGGCGTGTGGCTTCGCCTTAAGAATAGCGCTACCCCATCTCTTCCCGTGGGTGTCGTAAGAGTCGACTAAGGGTCAAACCAGAGGACGGGCAGCAGCGTCCTTTTGTGTATATTAACATCACACTGCGATCGCCAACCCGCCTGCCAAGCGTGGCGATTACGGCATTTCCCCCCCAAATATCTTTTCATTTTCATACAACGTTCTCGAATAAAAGTTGCAAACATTTAGTCATAAAGAAAATGAAATAAATTAAGGTAAAAACGCCAACCGCATTCGCTGTCTGAGACGCCGGCGTTCTCGGTGCTCTTCAGCTTCAATTAGGTCAGCCAGAATGAAATTAGCCATTATGATGTTCCTATAATTCACCAAAATCAATAACTATACTAAATTCAAAAGAACACATGAATAAAAAAAATATATTGTTTACTCACGAAGCAAAAACGACAACCACTTTGATATCGTAATAATTGAGATTAAATTACGAATAGAGACATGTCAAACCGACGAAAGACGTGCTGTCAATTGGTTCACAGAATAGCACAATACGTCAAAAATTGAATGATTTCGTGTTTCGTTTCGTATTTCGTATCCGCAAACGATACGCAAGTCCCACGGAATAGCATTTCGTAAAAACGAAGGGCGATATCCGTCTTTCGTCTATCGTTTCGATTTACAAAATAGACCTCCAGTTTTCTTTTTAACTAAAACAACTGAACTCGCATAAGGTGACGTTGAAGGACGTACTATCTTGTTTTCTAATAATTCATTCACTATGTCTCTAACAATTTCCTTTTCCTTAACAGCTAACCTATATGGTCGGTAAACAACAGGCTCATTATCTTGTAAATTTATTGTCATTTCCGCAACGTCTGTTTTGCCTAATTCCCCTAAATTAAAAGCAAAGCAACTTCGGTGATCGTTTAATAATTTTATTAAAATGTCTTTATCTTTATTTGATAAAGCAGTTCCAATATTAACGTCTTCCTTATTAACTTTGCTTGTTGGGTCCTTTCCTATTGCCAATACCTTATAACTATCACGAGATTCTTCAACCGCCACAAAACCTCGAGTGATCAATGACCCTTTCTTCAAAGTTAAAGTTTTAGAATTTAATATATTTATGACCACTTCTCCTACACCTTTGCAAAACCTATACACTCCTGATAGTATGTAGTGGGCTGCACCATCTTTGTTCCGAAAGCCACCTTCAATATATAAGTCACCGTCATGAGTTGGATCCGAATAAACCGTTACAAAGCTATTTCTAGACATAACGAGATCCTCAGCACAATATAGCTTCATTTTATTATTTCTACAAACTACGTCATCGCTTAATTGGAAAAGATCAAAACTATTGTTAGTCTTTTGTATAACGACAGAAGGTTGCTCTGTATATGTGTGACCAACCATCATCGGAACCTCCATGACACTATCTGGCACAATTAATAACTCAGTCTCTACTGAAACCCCATCTATGTTTATTGTAGCAATTGCCCTTCCTAAACAGTTCACCATGGAATTACCGAAACCCCGCAAAACGGGCAAATTATCAGTTAAGATATTCTTAAAATCTATTTTAGAAATCTCCGATTGCCTGATCATAGAACATTCACTACCAAGGTCAATGAAGCATTCTACAGGAACTTCATTAACCAATGCGACCTTAAAATATTTTTCAATCGACTTTTTCCCGCTCGTTACACGATTGACGGAACGATTATTATTGTAAGAATTAGTTCTGGCAAAACACTGTTCGGATTCATGACCAGTTCTGTTACATTTAGTACACCTTTTAATCGGTAGGGTACAATTACTTATGATATGACCCTCCTGTTTGCAGTTAAAGCAATGAGATGGTTTATTGTAGGCATTCGAACGACGCGACACATCAGTATTCGTTTTAAAATATTTATTTTTAACTACACGCCTATCGTGTGATGGTTTAATACTTGTGGAATTTCTTAGATATGTCAATAATTTGTCACAGTCGTTAAATTGTGCCGCTTCGGCGCCTAAGCGTACCGACCTATCATCAATTCCATGAAGAATGCACTCTACTGCTTTGTTGCCCGTAATATTACACCTATTTATTAATGTAAGTTTGTCGTAAAAGTAATTCTCTAAGCAATCACCAAATCGAGCGCGTTTAGCCAACATCTCGCTCAGCATCTGTCCGTAATTTTCACTGGATGGAAAAGCAGATAATAATTTAGACTGCCATTCCCCCCAAGAAAAGAGCAACGATGGCAGGCCTTCGTACCACCTTTTGGCAGCACCTTGCAATTTAGGAAGGGCATAGTGTATGATTTGCCGTTCTGACCAGTTATAAATTGAAGCACACTCATTAACTTTGTGCAACCACATTACCATCGTCTGCTCTTTCCTTGCAGGATCAAACTCTGGCACCGTATTGCTATGTGTACTAATTTTATCAAAATTACCAGAAGGGGCTATACTTTTTAACGCCTGAATTAACTGATTCAACGTATCACCTTGTGTTTGAGCTGAATCCGGATTTTGCCTCAAGTTACTATTTTCTACTCCTAATATGTCAGAGGTATTATTCTGTTGAATTTTCCCACACGTAACTACGGGATACAAAATAGGGCTACGACATTCATCACGAAACATAGTGTCGAGAATTTGAGGAGGATGCTTACTTGGAGTTGATGACGGGCTGCGTAGTTTTCGACCTCGCCGGTCAACTTGTCTACTTGCTTGTCTGCTGCGCGACCGCTGGGGCAGCCTGCTGCGCGACCGCCGGGACTGCCTGCTGCACGATCGTTGGGACCTCCTGCTGCGTGACCGCTGGGACGGCCTGCTACGCGACCGCTGGGACCGCCTGCTAGGCGACCGCTGAGATCGCCTGCTGTGCGATTGTCCACTTCGTGATCTTCTGCCTTGACCCACGCGAGTAGCGCTGGCCCCACGTTGCGTTGACTGCTCTGCGTCACCCTCTTCTCTAGTCGGACGTTGGCTGCGCGCACTGCTGCACCGCCCAACGCAGGCCCTGCTGGTCGTCCGTTCTTCGTCATCCATTTTCCTGAAATTGTTCAAAGCACAGTAAAAGCATGGCTGAAATTGAAAGAAGTAATGCAGAAGGCTTCCAAATTAAGTAGATACGTATCTTCAAATTATATGCTGTCTTCTTTGTAAATTGATAAGAATCAGCAAAAGATATTAGCCACAAACAATTAATATTGAAAAGAAATAAAATAAACAGCAAATATTTGTCATTAACTAAATTATAAGCAAATATAATAAGGTCAGAGAAAAGATGTTGGTTTTTACCTCTTTCAACTCCTAATACCATTATTCCTTTCAAATAAAGGTAGCCACATTCCCATAGTAATTAGAAATACTATATTAGGTTCTCCAAATATGTTAATAGTGATAGATTGAAAGGATGTTTACGGATTAATACACACTAACACACTCTTCACTGAATGTAAACAACAAGATGGCGGATGGAAATGTTTTTAATAGTAGTCGAGTTTAGATAAAAACAAAATAATGCAAAAATAAAGTAAATGGAACTATTTGTCCTTTTAAATTTCAAACCTTTCACATTATTCTCCGATCTTTAAAATCGATCAACAATTATCAGAGAGAAAACAAAACAAAGACAACAAAAAAAAAAAAGACGTGTGGCACTCGGAGACTGCCGCGGTAAAGCTATTGCATACTTAGTATTTTTTTTCAACTTATGAAATTATAAATATTTATTTATTTTATTAATGCAGTAATGTTTGATCTAATATGAAGTCCACAAGTTCCTAGTAGATGGCGCTGATTTTTTATTAAAGCCCGCATGTAAAGTTATGAATAAATGAATCAATCATTTATTTGCATAAAATATGGTACAGATTTAGGACTTACAATAAAAAAAAATAGGTCATACATATTTTACCTTTTTAGGGCATGCAAAAATAAATTACTATTGTTCAAATTAACAAAAGTCTCAAAGTAGGCACATTCGGCATATTGTGATTTTTCCGTAATTCATTTAAGGTAATTTCCAACAAGTTAGTTTTAGACAAAAGACCCGCAATATTTTGATGAAATATTTTTAGTTGATTTGAGTTGCTATCATTATTATTTAAATTTACTTTATTTACGAAAAAAATTTAATTCATTATTTTCCAAGTTATTTTTTGTCTTTTTAAGAAAGTAGAACGAAATCGTCCCCTTTTTAATTATATCCTGAGTAGTATTCGGATGAGATTTATAGTTTGCATTTGAATGTCCAATTTTTATGTCTATTTTATTTTCAGTCATTTTTAAAAAGTATTACGGAATTGTTCCCTTTTTAGTTACACCCTGAGTAGTAGTTGAATTATATTTATAATCTGCACTTGAATGTATATTTTTAACCTTTGAATGTTTATTCTTAATATGATACTTAGTAAATGACAAGATTTTTTTTCTATAATCACATTCATCAATTATTAAATTTATTTTCTTACATATAGCAAACCATGTGTAGCAAACGCAGTCTTGTAATCGTACGAATTTACTATTAAAAAAGTGTTTACTTAAATTATGTATCATGTCATTCAACTTATTTTCGTTAAGAAATCTATTTTTAATTACGCTCAGAAGTATAATATTGCAATTAAAATATATTTATTTAAAATTAAACATGTTTCTAACAACACTTTTGTCAGGTTTGTGTCGTGTTCACCTACGCAGATTATTATTTTGTCCTTTTCTTTCTTTGTACCTATAAAAGTTACTTTATGTTAAGCATCGTCAATATTTCTTCAGTGCTTGCGTAAGGTATAGTAAAAGATATAACTTCATATTTTTCGTAAGGATTATTAAATCTTGATCTTACTAATCTGTTACGAAGACCTTTACATTGCTGTCCACCAATTACAAAGATTCTGTGTTCTTCATGTCTATTTTTCTTAGATGTCACCAATACCTTATCCTCTTCCACTGCCTGGAGATTTTTTTTGTTTTTAGTAGTGAGGACTCCGGTTCCACTCGTAGACAATCCTTGTTACTCTCCTTCAATGGTGATGATAGTGAGTACGATGGTGATGGTGGCAATGATTGTAATTTCTCTACGTTTTCATTGTGTGTATTAGCTATTGTCTGCCGACGACAATTTTTTGTCTTTTTTTGTTTCGTAGAGTTTTTAGTTTCAAGCGTTTTGGTGCACATATTTTTGAGTAAGTGCACTTGTCGAGATAATTGACTAACTTCTTTTTTTAAGCCAATGTTTTCAATTATAATATTCTCCATTTCCATGTACGTGCTTTCAAACTGCCTCTGTAAATCAATTATTTCAAGTTTCAAGTCTCCAGTTTGGTCTGCACTTATATCAGTCGATAAGTTAAAACTTTTTGAAGCTGTGTCAAGATCAATAGTGTCTAGAGACAAATTGTGATCCAGGGATTCACATGAATGTGTGTGCGTGATGCTAGGCGACTTGGCTGTGACGGTACTTATCTGGCTATTTGATGCACCCAGCTTATTTTTAGCTTTATGTTTTTTTTCTTGGCTTGGAGCACTTCCGTATACATTTAATGCACTGCCATTTTTTTTGCGCTCAGCTGTTAAGGTATTATAAAACCTTTGAGTCGAAATATTTTCGCATTCTTTGTGATAAATTAATTTACAAATTGTACATGTCAGGTTTTCATTATTCAATATATTCTTTTTAGATTTGTTAATTTTTTTAATGTCGTTTTTTGGTGTCAACATTTCTGTTTAACTTAGTCAATCAATCAATTTGTTTGTAACTGCCTTTTCTTTTATTTAATCCTCTTAAAACAAAGTAAGTTTCCAATATAAAAAACTTAAAAAAAATTATTTATAATTTTAAAAGGAGAAAAGAAAAACATAAAAAAGAATTCATGTCAATGCGATTATCAGGGCTTGAACTCGTAACTCTTGATCGGGAAAAAATTATCAGTTTTTTTTGTGCTCAGCTGTTAAGGTACGTATTTATAAAACTTTTGAGTCGAAATATTTTCGCATTCTATGTGATAAATTAATTTACAATTTCAGGTTAGATTTTCATTATCTATACTAATATATAAAGCTGAAGAGTTTGTTTTTTTGTTTGTTTGTTTGTTTGAACGCGCTAATCTCAGAAACTTCAAGTGGGATTTGAAAAATTCTTTTTGCATTTGATAGCCCAACTCTTGAGGAAGGTTATAGGCTATATTTTATCCCGAAATTCCCACGGGATCAAAAGTTACGCGAGTAAAACCGCGCGCGGTTGCTAGTTCAATATATTCTTTTTACATTTGTCAAATTTTTTAATGTCGTATTTTGGTGTCATCATTTCTGTTTAACTTAGTCAATCAATCAATTTGTTTGTAACTGCCTTTTCTTTTATTTAATCCTCTTCGAACAAAGTAAGCTTCCAATATAAAAAACTTTAAAAAAAATGTATTTATAATTTTAAAAGGAGAAAAGAAAACATAAAAAAAAATTCATGCCAATGCGATTATAAGGGCTTGATTTCGTAACTCTTGATCGGGAACCTTTAGACGTTACCACTCGACCACTCATTGATTTACTCAGATTAGCGAAATAAAGGATTTGTTATGAAAGCCAACTATTGTTTATTTATCTGTCAACTCTAAAAATTGTCATGTTGCCTAGAATGGATGCCTCTCGATAGATGGCGCTGATTGTTTATTAAAGCCCGCATAAAAGCGCAGATTTTTTCGTTACGAAATTTCTGGATTCGCTCCCCACGCTCAAGGCCCGCGATAGAATCTATGCAATAGCTTAAAAAAAATGTAAATTTATTTCGATCCCACTTCTGAGATGTTATGGGCTACATTAAACTTATTATATTGAAATGAAACAGAACAATTATGGACTCGACACTTTATTTTCTGCCACTTATTGTCTACAACAAAATATCTCTCTTAAAAATAATATAATGAAACATAAGTACTTACAAAATATATATTTCAGTTCAAGGTTCACTACACACCAAAACTATTACATAATCTGCTGATCCGTTAATTAGCGAGCACACAGTAATTTTTAATAATACTCAAAATTAGCGAGCGACTTCTGTTGCTTCCGACGAAAGAATGGCGCCACAGAGTACTGTCACTTCTCTTGATATTTTACCTGACCGGACACGGTCATGAGTTGAGTGAAGTAAAGGTATATCGACAGTGGCGCCATGCTTTCGTTTCCGGTTTTTAAGCTATTGCATAGATTCTATCGCGGGCCTTGAGCGTGGGGAGCGAATCCAGAAATTCCGTAACGAAAAAATCTGCGCTTTTATGCGGGCTTTAATAAACAATCAGCGCCATCTATCGAGAGGCATCCATTCTAGGCAACATGACAATTTTTAGAGTTGACAGATAAATAAACAGTAGTTGGCTTTCATAACAAATCCTTTATTTCGCTAATCTGAGTAAATCAATAAGTGGTCGAGTGGTAACGACTAAAGGTTCCCGATCAAGAGTTACGAGATCAAGCCCTGATAATCGCATTGGCATAAAAAAAAAAATATGTTTTCTTTTCTCCTTTTAAAATTAGTTTTTTATATTGGAAGCTTACTTTGTTCGAAGAGGATTAAATAAAAGAAAAGGCAGTTACAAACAAATTGATTGATTGACTAAGTTAAACAGAAATGATGACACCAAAATACGACATTAAAAAATTTGACAAATGTAAAAAGAATATATTGAACTAGCCACCGCGCGCGGTTTTACTCGCGTAACTTTTGATCCCGTGGGAATTTCGGGATAAAGAGTTGGGCTATCAAATGCAAAAAGAATTTTTCAAATCCCACTTGTAGTTTCTGAGATTAGCGCGTTCAAACAAACAAACAAACAAAAAAACAAACTCTTCAGCTTTATATATTAGTATAGATAATGAAAATCTAACCTGAAATTGTAAATTAATTTATCACATAGAATGCGAAAATATTTCGACTCAAAGGTTTTATAATACCTTAACAGCTGAGCACAAAAAAAACTGATAATTTTTTCCCGATCAAGAGTTACGAGTTCAAGCCCTGATAATCGCATTGACATGAATTCTTTTTTATGTTTTTCTTTTCTCCTTTTAAAATTATAAATATTTTTTTTTAAGTTTTTTATATTGGAAACTTACTTTGTTTTAAGAGGATTAAATAAAAGAAAAGGCAGTTACAAACAAATTGATTGATTGACTAAGTTAAACAGAAATGTTGACACCAAAAAACGACATTAAAAAAATTAACAAATCTAAAAAGAATATATTGAATAATGAAAACCTGACATGTACAAATTGTAAATTAATTTATCACAAAGAATGCGAAAATATTTCGACTCAAAGGTTTTATAATACCTTAACAGCTGAGCGCAAAAAAAATGGCAGTGCATTAAATGTATACGGAAGTGCTCCAAGCCAAGAAAAAAAACATAAAGCTAAAAATAAGCTGGGTACATCAAATAGCCAGATAAGTACCGTCACTACTAGGAGGAAAAAGGCTTTAAAACCTCCGGCAGCCAAGTCGCCTAGCATCACGCACACACATTCATGTGAATCCCTGGATCACAATTTGTCTCTAGACACTATTGATCTTGACACAGCTTCAAAAAGTTTTAATTTATCGACTGATATAAGTGCAGACCAAACTGGAGACTTGAAACTTGAAATAATTAATTTACAGAGGCAGTTTGAAAGCACGTACATGGAAATGGAGAATATTATAATTGAAAACATTGGCTTAAAAAAAGAAGTTAGTCAATTATATCGACAAGTGCACTTACTCAAAAACATGTGCACCAAAACGCTTGAAACTAAAAACTCTACGAAACAAAACAAAAAAGGACAAAAAATTGTCGTCGGCAGACAATAGCTAATACACACAATGAAAACGTAGAGAAATTACAATCATTGCCACCATCACCATCGTACTCACTATCATCACCATTGAAGGAGAGTAACAAGGATTGTCTACGAGTGGAACCGGAGTCCTCACTACTAAAAACAAAAAAAATCTCCAGGCAGTGGAAGAGGATAAGGTATTGGTGACATCTAAGAAAAATAGACATGAAGAACACAGAATCTTTGTAATTGGTGGACAGCATTCGTAACAGATTCGTAACAGATTAGTAAGATCAAGATTTAATAATCCTTACGAAAAATATGAAGTTATATCTTTTACTATACCTTACGCAAGCACTGAAGAAATATTGACGATGCTTAAGACCCAAAGAAAGAAAAGGACAAAATAATAATCTGCGTAGGTTAAAAGTGTTGTTAGAAACATGTTTAATTTTAAATAAATATATTTTAATTGCAATATTATACTTCTGAGCGTAATTAAAAATAGATTTCTTAACGAAAATAAGTTGAATGACATGATACATAATTTAAGTAAACACTTTTTTAATAGTAAATTCGTACGATTACAAGACTGCGTTTGCTACACATGGTTTGCTATATGTAAGAAAATAAATTTAATAATTGATGAATGTGATTATAGAAAAAAAATCTTGTCATTTACTAAGTATCATATTAAGAATAAACATTCAAAGGTTAAAAATATACATTCAAGTGCAGATTATAAATATAATTCAACTACTACTCAGGGTGTAACTAAAAAGGGAACAATTCCGTAATACTTTTTTCAACACACTTGCTCGTAAAGTGAGCGTTATTCTATTGAATTTAGAACTATAAACTGGGCTATAAGTCACGCGTGCATAATATATTATACCCTAGTGCATAATATAATGAATCCTACAAAGTTGAATTGTACCTTTGTGCAAATTACATGCGAGTAAACAGAGCATATTTTATTGGTCCGGGTTATACATTAAATATTTTCAGAAATAACAAAGAGGTTTTATACCACTTCAAATCCATATACATTTTTAAATGTTTGCGCCTTATATTAGTAAAACAAATTTGTATATCAAACAAATTATTCACAATTTACAATAATTTGTTATAAAATATTAAAATATTTGCATTTACCACTCCAAATTAAACATTTTCACTTAAAATAGGCTGTATATGCTATACAGACATTGACATATTTGGCGGAAAAAAAAAACCTACGCGCATGCGCGTGGTTCGGCGCCATTTTTCAATCACAATTCACAGCTTTGTTATCAAGTGTGTTTGTTATTTTATGACCACGTATGTCTGTCTTTTACTCACAAGTGTGTTGAAAAACGTCGTATGTAACTCGTGAGCGTTGCTAATTACAGTCTCGGCTCATTATTAAGCCCTCGCCTGCAGCTCGGGCTCAAATCACAGCCTCGACTGTAATTAGCAACTTCGCTCACTTGTTACATAATATACTATTAAAAATGACTGAAAATAAAATAGACATAAAAATTGGACATTCAAATGCAAACTATAAATCTCATCCGAATACTACTCAGGACATAATTAAAAAGGGGACGATTTTGTTCTACAAAAAATAACTTGGAAAATAATGAATTAAATTTTTTTCGTAAATAAAGTAAATTTAAATAATAATAATAATGATAGCAACTCAAATCAACTAAAAATATTTCATCAAAATATTGCGGGTCTTTTGTCTAAAACTAACTTGTTGGAAATTACCTTAAATGAATTACGGAAAAATCACAATATGCCGAATGTGCCTACTTTGAGACTTTTGTTAATTTGACCAATAGTAATTTATTTTTGCATGCCCTAAAAAGGTAAAATATGTATGACCTATTTCTTTTTATTTTAAGTCCTAAATCTGTACCATATTTTATGCAAATAAATGATTGATTGATTCATTCATAACTTTACATGCGGGCTTTAATAAAAAAATCAGCGCCATCTACTAGGAACTTGTGGACTTCATATTAGATCAAACATTACTGCATTAATAAAATAAATAAATATTTATAATTTCATAAGTTGAAAAAAAATACTATGCAATAGCTTTACCGCGGCAGTCTCCGAGTGCCACACGTCTTTTTTTTTATTTTTAATGTTCAATTATGGCATTGTCACAAAAGTTATACATCTTTATTAAATAATTAGGATTATCGCTAACAATTATATTAACCTTTGTATTTTTGTATGTTTGTATTGAATAGGCTCAAAAACTACTGGACCGATTTCAAAATTTCTTTTACCATTACTTAGAGGGATTCTTCCGAATCCGTATAGGCTACTTTTTATCCCGAAAATCCCGCGGGAATCGAAATTGCGCGGGTAAAACCGCGCGCAACAGATAGTTACTATTTCAAGACATAAGTATAAGGTAAGGTTTTAAGTTTAAAGGGTTAAAGTATAAGACAAAAATAAAAAAAGTATAAAAAAATAGCTTAGGTACTAATCAGAATGTCGGGCATTGGCCGCTAAAAAGGCGAGTTGTTTTAGGTATATTAAATAATAAAAGTTGAATTTAGTCGCCAAAAATAAATTAGGTACTTTTTTATAACCAATTAAAAATTCTAAATGAGAAGTTGAACTGGTAACAACCTAGTCCAAGTAGGTACGTTTGGCACGTTGCTGATAACACTACAAACAACTTGTTACAAACGTATACAGTTTTAGTTATTGCCCCACTTGTTCGCTACTGGAGGGTTAGATAATTAAGCACTTGTTTATTGAGCTGTTTTCAATGGAATTTTAATGGATGAAGCTGGTTACTGGCGTATAAATTGTGAGAACTGAGAAAATTGTTTTTTTTTTTTTTTTGTTTTTCCGCCACAGAAAATTTTGGGCACCCCCTAAAACAAGCTTTAACCAGTAAAGCAAGCTTTAGCGGGAGGAGGATGAATCCTATTACGGACGAATGGGCATTCTATAAGCTGTTAACCCCAGTGGCTAACGGCAAATAGAATGCCCAGACAGTGTGGAGACTCACTCAGTGAAGCCGAGCATACCCACTAAACATCCCCCTTTACGACCTACCTTAATCCAGGTTCTTGATCATTTATCGGAGCGACAGCCAATTGGAGAGAGAGGCTGCGCAGTGAGCGGCATCCAGACGGCTGCCACCAAAAGGAACTGAAAAGAGAAAAAACAAAGCTAAGATTAGCAGAAATGGCAAAGCTGAAACTAAGATATTATCTAGAGTGATCAGACTCACTCTGAGATAGGAATGCTGGAAAGAAGGACTACGTTTAGAAACGTTGAGCTTGCTGGAGTTTCCTGATAAGGGGAGCGAACTTGGTTAGGACCGGAAGAGCACCGTTAAAACCCTCTGGGCTGGCGTCGAGAGCGGCGCCGAAAGCCAGGATCTCGTCGATGGGAGCGAGCTGGATCCAGAACGCCATGCGGTCTTGAGCACCATTTGCATTCTGGCATTGGGAAGCCGATTTGGCGGCCGGTTGCGATTGAGTCGCTACCCGGCTGCGCTGACCTGGAACGATAGAAGTAAAGGCCTTAGGGGCCTTTGAACTGACTGGAGGGGCGTCCGAGTTAGGCTGCGGTCGCTCTCTCCAGTTCTCGATGGGCTTCACGGTAGCCCTGGCAGCACGCGGTGCCTTGGGGCAGCCGCGAAAGTTTGCCGTGTGGCCTGACTGGCCGCACAAGACGCAGGACGGAGCGGTGGGCGATTCGGGAGTGCGAGAGCACTCCTTAGTCCCATGCGGATCTAGGCACTTGACGCACCTAGGGGAAGCAAAACAATTTGCCGCCGCATGACCATACAGTTGGCAGCGGTGGCACTGACCTGGGAAACCACGCTTGTGTGGAACTTCGACGCGGATGTTGGACAGACCGCACACGGTGGGCTTGCCTCTGAAAATGGACTGCCCTTGCGGGTTCTTCGCTAGGATCACTAGCGCAAGTGGGAACTGCTTGCCTCGGCGGCTGTGCATTTTGTGCACAGATTCGACGGGGAAGCCTTGAGAAGACAAGTCCTCTTGGATTTGCTCGTTCGAGAGCTCGAACGGCACGTTCCTGAGGACGGCACGAATCTTACGCTCCTCAGGGAGGGCGTAAGTGTGGTACTCGAGCTTTTGATCAGCAAGAAGCCGAGTAAGATTCCTGAAATCGGAAATGGAATTGACAACGACCTTAATAGAGTCACCCACGTTGGATGCCTTACTATACTGGATCTTGGGATTGTGTCTACCGCAGAGAGCTGAGACCTCGGTCCAGCGGCTCTTGTCCCGTAGAAAGACGGGGGGCGGAGACTTGACTTTCGGCGGAGCCGAATCTGATTGCGACGCAGGCTGTGACGCCGGGATCGCTGGAACAAAAGGCGCAGGAGCAGACGCCGGTGCGACATTTTGCGGAGCAGGAACAGCGGCTGGAGCAGCTGAAACGGATAGAGATAAAGTCGAAGAAGCATCTTGCTTCTTCTTCTTAGACTTGGACTTTTTGCGAACCTCTGTGAACGGAGCAGGAGATTCTGGAACTAAAGGTGCGGAGTCGGAATCACTACCTGGCGGGGTAGTTTTCCGTTTGCATGCGGTGGAATCTACCGACATGCAGTCTGAAAGGGGATCGACGTACTCGGATGGATCTGGAGACGCCGGAGAGTCGGTTTGAAACCCCTGTGAGAGAGAGGCGACCTGAGGACGAGCTGACGATTGCTTCCGCATGGACTTGATTTGGGCGAGAAGGGCTTCCTTCTCGGCTTCCTGTGATTGTTTATCGCTGGACATCTGGCTGAAATCTGAAGACAACTGACTGAACTCTGAGGACGAGGGACGAGAGGATAATTGCTCTTGTAAGGACTTAATTTGAGAGAGAAGGGTATCCTTCTCGGCTGCGTGTTGAGCTTCCAGTGATCTGTTGAGCTTCCAGTGATCCTTGCTGTTGAGCTTCCAGTGATCCTTGCTCGCTGGCCAAATGATCGATGAGTTGGGTATACGTAGGACGGGTACTTAATGCCTCCTCCAAGGAAATGACCCGAGCCTCAAGGGCTTCTTTGTCGGCTTGAAGCTCTCGAATGCGACGACGAGCGGCTTCGTTATTAGATTCAGTATAACGAGGCATATTGCTGGGCTGAAAGAAGAAGTCTAACCAAGACGATGATGCGTGCCGATGAACGGCAACACGACTGCACAAACTGCGCTGAAAGAAGAACGACCTAGTACGGACCTATTGCCGGTGAACGGCGGACGATCAGGCTTCGTTGGCACGGTTACGTATCCACCTGACCAGCGATGCTTCGGCCGGCAGCAGTCGGGTCCGCCCTGAAAAGGGCAGATGAATTAGCCCCGACACCACACAGCCTCCACAAGAGAAAACTTTCCGAAAGAGCTTAACTTGGCACCTGACCCGCACGAGTGCGGGGGAGGGAACAAGGGCAGCGCAATACGAACACTCGGGAGCGGCCGCAGACACGACCGTTCGGGAGCGAACGCAAACGGGAAGTGTGAGAAAATTGTGGGAGATTATTACTTAATAAGGTTATCCTACTAAACTTATAAGTGATAGTGTTATTAAAAAACACATGATCTTGTTCATATGTTTATTAAATAATCATATAAAGATATTGTATAAACTTATTAAAACAGAACATTCTATTTACTTTGTAGATCACTTTGAAAATAAATAAAAGCGCAAGAGGCTGCAAATTAAAAATGTTGGTCCTCCCTTGTTAATCCGCTTATTCCGCCAATATGTCGCACGATTTAGAATATTAATTTATCAAAGCTTTGAAAACGTGAAATTAAAAGTATTTAACATTTCCCCCAAAACGAAATCAATCGACAGGTAAAAAAGCTTAGTCAAAGTGATACAAGATCAAATTACATGCGGTCCCGTGGACACGGTTCAGCCTGTCTAGTATTTTTCCCTACATTCGTTAGCGATGTCAAACAGATCTGTAAACCGAATCGAAATTGGGAATTTTGTTTGCACCGGAATGTTGTTTCTCTAAACGTGCTTTTGATTTATGAGTTTATCCGTGTTTTGCCTAGGTTTTGAAATTTTGATATGTTAAAAAGCTAAAAATGTAGAATTCCTTATAACTCTTCTTCTTTATATGCAAGAACTCTTGTTTTTAGAGTAATTTTTAGAGTTTTAAAAACAGAAAGTTTGGTTTTTGAAAAAAAAAATTAACTACAAAAATAGAATAGCCACTTTAGTGCTCTATGCATTTTCTCAACGCATATTAGATGTTTGAGAATGGTTTATGTTCAATTTGGGATATTATTCGTTTACTTGACTACCACTTTGGTAACATACATTTGATAATAGTTTAAGTTTTATTATGTATCTTATCTTTACAGACTAATCGCCTGTAAAAACTTTATGATTATACTCTAAATAAAATCCTAGTCTTTGTGGCTTCCATGCACATATTTGGTTAAAATGTCATGTCATGTATACAAACTATCAAAATCCATCTATTCGTTTTTGCGTGGAAGAGTGATTCATTTTTTAATTATCAGAAGTTTGTAATCGTTACGAGCCCTTATAATAAAATAAGCAAGGCTATGAGTAGGGTAACGAGGAGGTTGCGCTCATCAACACCAAACAGGCCCAGCGTTGGTTGATGGATGTCAGAATTTTCAAGGCGCCGAAATGGCTTCTGACAGAACTTTACGACAATACATACAAGTACCCGTGACCGATTCCTTTACGTGCCCCCCAACCGCAAATGTTCTATTCAAGTCTATAATATAAAAATACGTAGATATACCACCCAACTGCTCACAATCCAAACGTATTAATTCATAGCATTCCACAATTAAAAAACTAAAATTTAAAACTTCACACCGTATAACTCAACAATGCAAATCAACTAAATCTTAAAACTCCATACCGTATAACTTTCCAACGCAGTTCTATTTTTCGAAATTCAAATTTTAAAAACGTGAACATTAGATGTGTATTATACTTTGTCTTTTGTAGTGCGTCCGTACACGACGCCTGTAAAAGGGACCGGAAGTAGGAAGCGGTTTATCTGTGGCCCGGAACACAGGAAGACGTACACTGGCTCGCTCCAAATTCCTTTAGGCTTTACATTTGTATTATGTCACTTTCGTTCCATTTTGTCCGTATTGAATTTTAGTAATCGAAGTGCCATTTGTTATACTTGCGCTTTAGAGGAGATTTTAGGCGAACAGATTTTGTGAGGCATGACGTAAATAATCTCCTATTTTTTTTATTAATAAGAAGGTATATTTGGGTAGTTTAGAATTCACAAAATATGTCACAACCCAAGTAGTGTCTTATTTTCATTAGAAACATAAAAGATAAATGAAATATTTAAGCCAAATCATAACGACGTTTGTGTGTTTGTCCTGTGTGTACCCTGTCATGCACAACTAATAAATAGATTTTGATGAATTACGGCTTTAATTAGGTTATAAATTTGAAAAAAAAACAAGTCTATAGGTAATAATAAACGTAAGCATTGCTATGCTTTTATACCCACGTATAAAACGGCATCGTAACAGACCAAAAGATAATGTCTAAGCCGAAAAAATAAGAAAATATAAATATTCTCGACGTGAATTTCAAGACGGATGAACAAAAATCTTCATCAATTTCCATTCCGTAGGAGGGCAAACGTTGGTTAATGTGTATGAATAATCATTTGATTGTAGGTGTAGTGGTAGCGGTTAAAACATTGCCTTCTATGCCAGAGATTCCGTGTTTGAGCCCTGGTTACGGTAGATATTTGTGGGATGAACTCATCCTATTCACTATTACTGAATAAAGTAGGCATTTTATAAATAAAGACTTCAGAACTTCAACATTATAATTTGCAGATTAAACAAAGCGAAATTTTGTTCGAAATCAACAACGAAGAAATTCAACACCTGAAATTAAACTTATTTACAAAAATCATTAGACAAATAAGGAAAAGTTATACAAGAAATGTAAAATTTATACTTTTTGTACAAGGGAGGATTTGGGACAGTACAAAACATTTATTTACTTAATTTTTTTTGTGTTCATTACCCGTGCAAACAAATTACGAATAGGAGAGTTGCCATTTCTAATCCCATTCCTTATCGGCGGGGTTACGTAAACTTTGTTTATAAACATAAATCTTCATTAACCAGATCTGTTTGGTAAATAACAGATGAAAAACAGTGAAAATCCGACTTCTTTTCATTATTTTCCTTCTATGTACGTACCGTCATTTACGAAAAAAATGGAATGATTTTTAGTAGATATTTCTGATGAAAACTAAAACTTAAAATAACGTGCCTGATCGTTTCGGGATCTACCTATCTAGACACCAACCAAATATACCTGGTTCACCATATAAAAAAATGAAATCCCCAGGCAATCACACAAACTACATGGCCGCAAACTAAGCAGAGCTTGTGATATGGGATACCATGTAGCGAACTAGGGGGGAACCTAGAATATAAAGACATAATAGATAACCGCCCAGATCCGGAGCATTTTTTTTGCTTGTTCCGTGCGGGAGTCGAAAATTCGACCACTGGGTCTGAGGCAGACAGTGTTATGCCATCGCCTAAGTGGTCGTCAATATCAGTGGTCGCCATGTATCATCACCCTCCTATGATCTCATATATTTTTCAAGAGCTAGTTCCTTTATTAATTGTGATTGAATAGTTAAAGGCTTCAACTCCGTTTTCACTTATCGGCAGAAACATAAAAGTTGAGGTATGTTCTAAGCTAGTCTAATCTAAACAACATAATATTATTATTGATAATGACAGTAATTATTTTTTATAAAGTATGGATAGGACGTTTGTCTTCCATGACACCCGATGTTAAGTGAACATGAAGACTAAGGTGGTCCATCTACTCAATAAATTTCTACGTTTAGAAAAACACAAAAAAATACACAAAAGCATTTAAAATTCTTTACTAATGCTCTACTGCGGTTTTGGTTAAAAGAAAATGGCGTCATTAGCCATCCCGTATTTCTTTCTTGTAGACATTTATGAGCACCTACGTACTTCTGGTAATTTGTGAGAGTTTTAGTTTTTTTCTAAGACAGGAAGTTTTTTAATCAAATACCTACTTGAAATAAAAGTTTAGCGCAAACTTAGTTTGTGAAATCAATAAAACTGAAAATTGGCTACCATCTAAACTAATGAATACTTATCAAATATTTTCTTATCAAATATATACGAAACAATCGGAACTTATTGGTATTTCAATCTAAAGCAAAATAGCGTTCTTAGATAGAGAACATTTAAGCAAAGGACTCGAATATGAAATAAAAGATACTTTCCATCATATTCAATCACGTTTAGTGTTATTTTCCGTTTTAATTCAACTTTAAAAATGAGGTGACAAGCATAAGATAGTATTACGACCAGGAAAGGGTTGATAGAGCAAGACACGATTACATCTTGAGTGACAATTTATTAACAAATACAAATAGTTTATATAGTAAATTATACGTGTACTCATTCACGTCACAAATATTTAATCATACTTTTATCTTAATTTTATCAAGCACGTTTAATAGATATTAATATATTCAATCTCTGTGGGTCACGTCTGAGGACGCCACAGATACTCCCCCCTTTAAAAAAAAAGGTAAACACAAAATAGCAATTTAACATTCTTATTCTAAAATTAAATACTATATAACAATACCAAGCAAAACACAATTTTTTTTTGTTGACATACCTAATATTAAAAATATTTGTAAACCTAGCAATTTCTATAGAACTATGACGTCAGACCACAATAACCATTAAGTCGAATAGCTTGAGTTTGATGCTGCAATTAATTTAATTAGGTACTTATTATAATATATATATTTTTGTTTGGAAGGAGGTCATAACCTTTTTCATTAAAAATAATAACATTTTAAACAGACGTAGTTTTAACAAAATGAATGTCTTTGAAAATGTAAGCATAAAAATAATTAAACAAAGTTATTTAGGGATAAATTATTATGCTATCGCAAACAAATCTAACTGGTGGCTTGCGAAGTCTGCGTGGTCGAGATGCGTCATTATTTTTCTCGCTGAGGACTTGATAATTATTCGAGCTATCGTCAGCATCTGCGAAAAACGCTGGTTTAACACGGTCGATGGAAATAAACGACTGCCGATTGTTCATTTGTATCTTCAAATATTTATCGTTTCTTTCTAGAACTTGATAAGGGCCTTCGTATGGCGGTATTAAACTTCGCTTCATGCGGTCGCATCTTACGAACACATGTGAACACTTAGAGAGTTCGGGATGTACAAAAGTAGAATTTCTACAGGGTGTTCTTTTATATCTATCGTGTATGTTTGTAACTTTCGAAATATTTTCTCGCAGGTTTTCTATGAACGTTTCGTATGTTGTCAGGCTCGTATTCCTTTCGAAAAACTCTCCCGGTAATCTAATGGGGGTGCCGTAAATCATTTCCGCAGCACTGAGTCCTGTATCTTGGCGGAGACTTGCACGTAAACCCAACAATACGGTGGGTAGTTCTGTGGACCAATTTTCCACACAGCCGCGAGCCATTATTGAGGCTTTCAGGGAGCGGTGCCATCTTTCAACCATCCCGTTCGATTGGGGGTGGTATGGAGTGGTTCTAATCTTCTCAATGCCCATGAACTTAGCTAATTGTTTGAACGTTTCTGATTCGAACTGTCGGCCTTGATCCGTTGTAATTTTCTCTGGACATCCAAATCTTGTGATCCAGCCATTGTATATTGTTTTGGCGACTGTCTCCGCTGTGATATTCGAAACCGGGAACGCTTCAGGCCACGATGTACAACGATCTATTATTGTAATGATGTACTGTTTTCCTCGCGAAGTAGGTAGTGGTCCGACTATATCAGTATGAATGTGTGCGAATCGCTGAGCAGGCAAAAAGGTTCCGAGCGGCGAGACAGTATGTCTGGTTACTTTAGCTTTTTGACATTGTAAACAGGAGTCACACCATTTGTTTATGTCTGAGTTCATTTTGTACCATATGTATTTTTGAGTAATTAATTTTCTTGATGACTTAGGTCGTGAATATTGTGAAATATAGTTTTCCGCATTGATTCGGGAACGTAGGGGCGAGCTTTTCCGGTGGAAACGTCGCAATAAACATATTGTTGACAGTTGGAAGGCTGTACGTATATGATTTTCAAGCTCTTACTTTGTTTGAGCTTTTCCAATTCTGGATCATTTTGTTGTTTCATTGAAAGAATTTTGTAATCCACTAGCGAAGGTAATGATATTTCTTCGACTACTCGAGATAATGCGTCAGCTACAATATTGTCGTACCCGCTGACGTGTTGTATCTCGGTACTATATTGTGATATGTAATCCAGCTGCCTTATTCTTCGAGGGGTGTCGTTTACGGATGGTTTTTTTGAAAATGCGTAGGTGAGTGGTTTATGATCAGTATAGATAGTGAATTCTCTGCCCTCGATTAATCGTTGAAAATGTTTTATCGACATGTAAATTCCAAGCAGTTCTCGGTCGTAGGTCGAGTATTTTGTTTGTGCTGTGCTTAGCACTTTTGAAAAATATCCCAAAGGCTGCCACTTGTTACGTATTTTTTGTTGTAAAACTGCGCCTACGCATTTTTCGCTAGCGTCGGTAAATAATGCTATGTGAGCATTTGCTGCGGGATAGGACAGCGTCACGGCCTCTCGCATATTTTCTTTACACGATTTGAAAGCCTGTTCGGCTTCTTGAGTCCACAGAATTGGAGTTTTATCATTTTTCTTTGAATTTTGTAAATATTTGTTTAGCACTGATTGTTTAATAGCTGCGTGTGGTAGACTACTCCGGTAAAAATTTACCATTCCGAGAAACCGTCTCAATTCTTTAACAGTTGCAGGTTTTGGGAAATCTAAAATAGATTTTGCTTTCTCATCAGTTGGAGTGATTCCTTGGCTCGTTATATGATAACCTAGGAAATCGAGTTCTGTTTTGAGAAAATCACATTTTTCTAAGTTAATAGTTATCCCATGCTCATGCAGACGTTTTAAAATTATGTCAAGGTGTTGCATGTGTTCTTCTTTTGAGCTCGAAGCGCACGTGCTGAAACGGGCGCTCCTTTTGTTTCAATATGATGTTCCACTTGACACTTGGAGTTAGATATGTTTCCAGCTGGCTTGGTTATATCTTCATATTTTCCCAGTAATTTTCTTATGCTCTTTTCTTGTGAAACAATTTCGACGATAGGATGATTTGCTCTGATACTTGTTGCAGGCGTTGTCAGCTCAGTAACTTTCTCAATGAGCTTTTTTCCGTCTAAATCGACGAGTAATTTATGGTACTGTAAAAAATCGGCACCAAGGATAGATGTGTTAACGTCAGCAATAACGAAATTCCATTTGAATTGGCGACTTAGACCTATGTTAAGGTTCAATGTTTTTTCACCGTATGTATTTATAATGCTACCGTTCGCAGCGCGTACTTTATGGTTTGTAGCATGCTTGTGCTTGAATGAGTTTCTTCTTAAAACTGATATATTTGCCCCGGTATCGACTAAAAACCTCTCGCCACTTTGTAGGTCGGCTAGGATAAGGCGGTCGTAGGGGTGAATAGCACAAAGTTCCATCCTAGTTCGAGCTAATTGTAGTTTCCGTTGTTTGATCTGGTTTTTCCTGGCACATGATGTTTGATAATTATATGTCTTTTTCATGAATCGCTTATGATATTGACCTTGGTTACGATTCCTCGATGCACTTTTTGACCTTGATCTTGAACGGAATTCACTGTGTCGATACTTTTCGTTTTCGTCGCGTAGTGCAGCGATTTCATTTTTCATCTGTGTCAGCTGATTTGCAAGTCTAGTGACCTCATTAACTTCATAACTTAAGTTTTCAAATATCCGGTCTGCCATCTCACTCATTTTATCGAGTGTTGCGTTTTCTAAAACTGTAAGGATGGATGTTACAGTATTCGGGAGTTGATGTAGCCATAACGACCGGATTGTCTCGTCGTTAGTAATGCCTTCTCCTAGTTCCTTCATTTTACGCAGCAACTGAGATGGTTTTTTGTGACCGAGATCCATTTTGTAGAATAAACGTTGAAACCTCTTTTGCTTCGAGTCTTCGTAACAATAAATGAGGCGGTCCTTAATAGTTTTATATTTGTTTTCTTCCGGAGGGTTAACGATGATGTCACTGACTTCGCGTAGTTCATCCTTCGATAAATGTGCGATTACCAGATTGTACTTGTAGACATCTCCTTGTTTCTGTGCGGCGACTATAGCTTCGAAATGGGTAAACCATAATTTGGGTTGGTCTTGCCAGAAGCGCGGGATACGTTCCGATATGTTTCTGGCGGCAACTTCAGGTTCCAATGTAACAGGATTGACTGGAGCACGTAGAGCCATTTTCCTTTTTATGTCTGGTCGGGTCCTCAAAACTTCTTGCTTATTTGGCTGCGTGACTAACTTCGGGGTCACCACTATTACGACCAGGAAAGGGTTGATAGAGCAAGACACGATTACATCTTGAGTGACAATTTATTAACAAATACAAATAGTTTATATAGTAAATTATACGTGTACTCATTCACGTCACAAATATTTAATCATACTTTTATCTTAATTTTATCAAGCACGTTTAATAGATATTAATATATTCAATCTCTGTGGGTCACGTCTGAGGACGCCACTTAGCTTTAGTCGCTCACCAACAATTTAAATAGTACCAATTGTAATTGTGTAGACCCTTTGGGTCAGGCTCCATAAACGTACTTCTACATTATGCTATATTAGCGAACCAAACTTTAAGATTTTCTAGTTCCGACGCGTGATAGTGAATGGATACACAGCCATAAAAATAAATAGCATACTGAAACCAAAATCATCCATTATAATAAAATAGAAGCATACTGTCCTAAAAGGTTTCATCCCTGTTCAAATCCCACAGGAGCTAAGCCAATGATGTGCGACAATCCATTGCGTTCCCCAGGCAATGTTGCCTTGCCAAATATAAATCGAGAGTTAGACTTGATTTTATTAGACATTTCTTTTATATGTCTTTTTTTGGATTAATCTATGATTGTTTCTTTGTTAAATAAAAATTAGGTCTGTGGAAGTAGATTTTTATACACGCATTGTTATAAAAAGAAAAAAATCAAAAAGTTTTATTCATCTTAGGAATTTCACAAAACACTTGATGAAGTCATCATAAACTTCGGCTTAAACTAGTCGTTGATAGTTGTTCAATAAGATATCACAGTAGATCAAGAGACAAAAAAAGCCGACGGAAAAAGCTCTTGCCAAGCTTTTTCAGTCAGAATCATCAAATTAATACTATAATAGGTACAGTAAAAATTGACCGTGACATGAAAAAAAACAAGCAGAAGACAGTTAATTGTGAGGGCCAATGTCAAGCCACAACCAAATTGCTTACATACGTCAAACTAGGACCAGAGTATTTAAACTAGAATGGAATAAAATAGTCATAATATCATCAGCAAAACGACCTGGCACCGCTAGCAGCATCCTTTCACGAGTATAACGCAAGCACCAGCCATCACCCTCCTCAACCATATTTTAGGGAAGAGGGTGACCCGACACCCGACGCTACCACTAGCCATGTCGCCTTAGGGAGCTTGACGTTCTTGCTGTTGTCTTGACAAGAAAATAAGTGAGTCGAACAGTCACCAGTATGCCATATGTCATACTGCATAACCAAACCGTAAACAAAATTAATAAATAATGACGACCACTTTGGCGATGGGGTAAACCTGTCTGCCACCGACGCGACGCCAGTAGTTGCGGGTTCGATTCCCACACAGAACAAGAAAAAAAAATGTTCCATGTCTGGGTGTTTACCTATTTTTGTATTTACATTCTAGGTTCCCCCCTAGTTTGCTACGCGGTATTCCATGACACAAACTATGATTACTTTGGGGCCATTTAGTTGGTGTGATTGTCTGGGGATTAAAAAATAAATAAAAATATGTTGTGTGCTTAATCCCAATATATATCGTCCAAATAATCTTTAGGCTTATAACAAGCTTTTCGAGATAGAGTGTTTTTAATTATGGATTTAAATTTATTGAATGGCAGGGATGTAATTGAATTCGGAATTTTGTTATAAATACGTATTGACATTCTAATAAACGATTTGCTGCTTTTAACCAGCAAATCGTTTTTAATTCAACATAAAATAAATCACACGTAATATAAAAATAAATAAATTTTAACAGTCTTAGGTTTAGATTTTCTTCAATCATTAAAATCTTTACATTATAATGTTATTCTTTGTAAACACAAATGATGTTTAACAGATTCATTTTTTATTATTGGTTTAAATTTTGTTGTTTCTTATTGATATTTTCTTATAAGATAGATATTTATTATATCTTAGTGCAGGTATTTAATTTAAGTATTTTATTATTTGAATATTAGTTTTGTTACGCACGCACTGATTTTGTTCTCTCCAGTCACAGGTGAGCTGGTAGAAATTTCTCTCAGAAATAAGCGATACCTTTGTACATTTGTCTTGAAGTACCTAACATTGTATCTTTTAAACGGTGTGCACATGAATAATTAAATAAAAAAATTAATCACGGTAACATAGTAAGCCTGAGCACAAGTAAATAACTAAGTAATTGGCATGATTCGTTAAGAATAATTAACGAAAGAATGGTTGATGTGAACCATATTTTAAAGTTTTAATAAGGTCAGAGATTTTAATAATAATTTTATAGGTTTGTCGTTTTTTATTATTGATATTAATTTAATATTGATATTAGTTTATTGAAAATATTTTTATTCTTACACTAAGTAAGCAGAGATTACGGACAATACATATTTTTGTGACAAATAATTGGTTATTTGTAAAAAATACATATAAATTAATTGTAATCTTCTTCTTCAAACACAATAATCACAGCACAAAATGACCATATAATATGCACAGACAAAGAGGACACATATAATGATTTATTTTATTTATTGATTAAAAGGTATCATAAACGACACAAACTTATTATGTTTGGTTCTAACTCTTGTTTTGTTATTGCGTTAATATGTAACACATATTCATTGTTATTTCTTATGGTAAATATATGGAATTGAGCTATTTTATCGCAATTAATCGTTTAAGAGCTGCCTTATCTGCCATATTGCATTTTAATTCGGAATTATAAGAAAGATGGCATTCCTACGCAGCAAAGATTGACAACTTTTTACTTAATGATAAATCTTAAAAAAATACTTCTAATACTATGTTGTAACAGTTTTTATAGTAATTTTGTTTGTTTCTCTATCACTAACGCTTTCACAGCTAAACTACTGAATTGATTTTGACAAAATTTCGAATAGTGTAAGTTTGGACTTCAAGGAGGATATTATAATATTATTTTCAACACACTTGCTCGTAAAGTAAGCCTTATTCTATTGAATTTAGAACTATAAACTGGGCTATAAGTCACGCGTGCATAATATATTATGCCCTAGTGCATAATATAATGAATCCTACAAAGTTGAAGTGTACCTTTGTGCAAATTAAATGCGAGTAAACAGAGCATATTTTATTGATCCGGGTTATACATTAATTTTTTTCAGAAACAACAAAGAGGTTTTATACCACTTCAAATCCATATACATTTTTAAATGTTTACGCCTTATATTAGTTAAACAAAATTGTATATCAAACAAATTATTCACAATTTACAATAATTTGTTACAAAATATTAAAATATTTGGATTTACCACTCCAAATTAAATATTTTCATGTAAAATAGGCTGTATATGCTATACAGCCATTGACACATTTGGCGGAAAAAAAACCTACGCGCATGCGCGAAGTTCAGCGCCATTTTTCAATCACAATTCACAGCTTTGTTATCAAGTGTGTTTGTTATTTTATGACCAGGTATGTCTGTCTTTTACTCACAAGTGTGTTGAAAAACGTCGTATATAACTCGTGAGCGTTGCTAATTACAGTCTCGGCTCATTATTAAGCCCTCGCCTGCGGCTCGGGCTCAAATCACAGCCTCGACTGTAATTAGCAACTTCGCTCACTTGTTACATAATATACTATTATCCAATTCCAATAACCAGTATTCTCGTGGACGAAGTCGCGGGCAACAGCTAGTACTTGAAGGAGTTTTGGCGCCAACATTTGTGTATGGTTGTGAATCTTGGGTGTGGCGAAAGTGGCATGAAAGCAGGTGTAGCTGTATTGATGAGAGCTTTGAGGAGCATGTGTGGAGTGAAATTGAGTGATAGGGTGCGCAATAGTGAAATAAGAAATAGATGCGTATTGAAATGAGGTGTAGAAACTAAGATTGAAAAGGGTATGCTACGGTGGTTTGGACATTTGGAAAGGATGAGTGAAAGTAGACTTACGACTTACGAGGTGTACAAAGCAAGCATGGAAGGGGTCGCCCTAGGCGAACGTATGCCGACCTAATTGACGACATACTTTAAAAGGGCCTAGTTAAAAGCACCCGTAATCGACGATCATGTAGGAAGAGATTAATGAACGTGGAGGAAGCGAAAGAGGTATGTCTGGATCGTAGCAATTGGCGTTCCCTAGTACCGCAAGGGTAGACAGGCGTGAAGTTATGTATGTAAAAAAATAAAAAGAAACAATAATTAAAAGTTTTTGTATTACTCTGCCCAAAAGGTGATACTTATAGTGCCCGGTCAATTTTATTATTTCAAAATTCAAAATTCAAAAAGTTTTATTCATCTTAGGAATTTCACAAAACACTTGATGAAGTCAGTCATCACATACTTCGGCTTTAACTAGTTGTTGATAGTTGTTAAATAAGATATTACAGTAGACCAAGAGACAAAAAAAGCCGGCGGAAAAAAACTCTTGGCACTCTTTTTCAGTCAGATTTATCAAATTAATACAAATAGGTACAGTACAAATTGATCGTGACATGAAAAAAAAAAACAAACACAAGACAGCTAATTGTGGGAGCCAATGTCATGCCACAACCAAATTGCTTACATAGTAGATGCAATTAGCTATGGATGCACAATACGAATATGACAAACTGGGACCAGAGTATTTGAACAAGAATGGAATAAAATAGTCATAGTATCATTAGCAAAACGACCTGGCACCGCTAGCAGCACCCGTTCACGAGTTAACGCAAGCACCAGCCATCACCCATTTTAGGGAAGAGGGTGACCCGATACCCGACGCTACCACTAGCCATGCCGCCTGAGGGAGCATGACGTTCTTGCTGATGTCTTGACAAAAAAATAAGTGAATGGGACAGTCACCAGCATGTCATACATATACTGCACAGCCAAGCTGTAAACAAAATTATTAAGTAATTAGAAACTTTTAGAAATATCCTGTTGTGCTTAATCCCATGCCTTTTTATCATCTAAGTAATCTTTAGTTTTATAATAAGCTTTTCGAGATAGAGTATTTTTAATGATTGATTTAAATTTATTGAATGGCAGGGATTGAATTGACTTCGGAATTTTGTTATATATACGTATTGACATTCCAATAAATGATTTGCTGCTTTTAGCCAGCCTTAATTTAGGAAACGCTAACTTATGGTCGTTCCTAGTCCTTACAGAGTAATTTGTATCATGATTATCTTTCCTAGTTTTAAATTTATTACTATTCTTATAAATATACATAATATTTTCATAAATATATTGTGATGCAAGGGTCAAGATACCAATCTCTTTAAACTTTTCTCGAAGAGATTCTCTGTTTCCAAGTTTATACATTCCACGAATAGCCCTTTTCTGCAGTGTAAATATCGTGTCAATATCTGCGGCATTGCCCCAAAGTAGGATGCCATAGGACATTATACTATGAAAATAACTAAAATATACCAGCTTCGCTGTATTAACATCAGTCAATGAGCGAATTTTCTTTACCGCGAACGCTGCAGAACTAAGTCTACTCGCTAGTTGTGAGATATGGGCGCCCCATTGCAATTTAGAATCTAAGGTAATTCCAAGAAAAACAGTGTTATCTACTAGATTCAATCTGTTCCCATTAAGCCGCAGATCAGACTCAACTTGTTTTACATTTGGTGCAGAGAATTTTATACATTTAGTTTTTTTATCATTGAACGCTAGATTATTTATATTGAACCACTGAACAACATTTGCGAGAGCATTGTTTACATCGTCATAGTTTATTTTCTGTCTTATCATTTTAAAAATTAATGATGTGTCGTCAGCAAACAATACAATCTCATGATTATTGCCTACCATATAGGGTAGATCATTTATATAGACTAGAAACAGAAATGGGCCCAGAATTGATCCTTGAGGCACTCCCATTCTCACAACCGACCCAGCCGACCTTTTTCGGTTAACCTCAACCTTCTGAATTCTATCACTTAGATAAGAATTCAAAAGTTTGAGGTCAGTGCCTTTGATGCCGTAGTGATGGAGTTTCCTGATGAGAGTGTCATGCTGAACACAGTCAAATGCCTTAGATAGGTCACAAAATACACCTAGGGCATCCTGTGACCCCTCCCAGGCACCAGTGATTATTTCAAATAGTTCAACACCAGCATCAGTTGTTGAACGGCCCTTTGTAAATCCAAATTGTTTATTATGAAGTAAATTGTTATAGGTGAAATGGGCCAAGAGTTGATTAAGAATAATTTTTTCAAAATTTTTACTACAAGTAGGTAAAATTGAAATTGGTCTAAAATTAGTAGGGTCTGTAGTGCTACCCGATTTAAATAAAGGTATAACCTTACTATGCTTCATTAAATCAGGAAACTCCCCACTAATAATACAGTTGTTAAATATTTCAACAAGGCAAGGAGCTTTTACATCTATAATAGAATTTAATATTTCAACAGATATGCCCCACAGGTCAGTTGTCTTTTTAATATCAATTGTCTTAAATGTTTTAATAATATCCCCGGTGTCTATGGGTTGGAACTTGAAAGACACCTTGCACTCACTCACATGATTTTTGAGCAATGATTCAGCCGCCACAGGTGATGAGCTTAATGATTTAGTAGTTGAAACTGGAATGTCAGAAAAACAGCTCTCAAATGCTGTCGCAACATTTTCATCTGCTTTAATTATTGTATTGTCAATAACAAGCTTAAACTCACTATTGCGATTCTTAACTTTCCCAGTTTCCTTATTAATTATATTCCAAGTAGTTTTAGTCTTATTAGCACTATTTTTAATCTTATTACCTAGATAGATTGATTTGGCTGCGGCACAAACTTTTTTAAATAACTTTGAGTAAGTTCTGACATAGTTGCAAAAGGTGTCATTTTTGTTATATGATTTCTCATGATAGAGATCATATAGGTGCTTTCTACTGATATGTATACCTGTGGTAGCCCAATCACTGAATGATTTACACTGGTTTAGAGAGATCTTTTTCGGAATAAATACACTGTCATGTTGTTTATTTATTAATCTACTTAAGTTACTGTATTGTAAATTTACATTATTGGAGTGGGCTATAGTAGGTATATTGTTGATTAGACCACATCGAAATCTCTCCAAACGTTTGTCATTGACTGGAACAACCGTTATACTCTTATTAACCTGTTTTTCTTTTGAGTATTTAAATGTAACCAACTGACCGCTGTGATCAGAGCTTAGTTTATTTATTACTGATGAATATAATGGAATTGCATCAGAATACACATTATCTAGACAAGTTGCAGTGGTCTTTGTTACCCTAGTTGGTTGTAGAAACAGGTTAATAAGATTGTGACATTTAAATAAATTTATTAACTTTTTACTCAAGGTTGAGTTTTCTAACAAGTCAACATTAAAGTCCCCACAGACAAATATTTTCTTAGTTAAATTACTTAATTTACACAATAATTCTTCCAAAGCTAGTTCAAAACTATCATAGTTTGATTTAGGGGGTCTATATATGCAAACAATTATAAAATTTGTCAATTCTACACAGGATATTTCAATAGTTTGTTCAATAGATAGGCTCACTATGTCCTTACGTTCCTTAAATTTTAAAGAACGTAAGGACGTAAATTTAAAGTTTCTATTGAACGAACTAGCAACTTTGTGCTGAGCAAAATTTAAAGTTAATTGGTGTTCTAATAAAAAATGTTCCGTTATACATAGTATGTCTATATGCTCAGCATTCAAAAACAATTCTATTTCCAGGACTTTTTCCGAGATGCCCTGTATATTTTGGTGTACCAAGTTTAAATTACTTTCATTGTATTTAATTGACATATTGCTAGATGCTCCAGCATCTGTTGTCTTATCCTCTAATTTAAAGACTTTGGAATATCCAAATTTGTCAACATAGTGGAACTATATGTTTCACTATGGCCCGAAAATACAGAAGACTGCTCAATAAAAGCAGAGTTATTAGCTAAATAATTAGCTGTTTTAAAAAATAAAAAGTTTAATAGCACTTTTGCTATCTGTTTTAAAACGAAATTAGATATGTTATATCTATCTTTAGTCAAATCAAATTTAAATTTATAAATAGAATTAATGTCAAGTACATTCAATAACATGCTTGTGGTGCTATTAAGACATATATTATTTGCACCCACAAAGCCATACATGCTATTGTTAAGTTCATACCTTTTCTCATTTTCACCCGCAGCATACCTCAAATAAGGAAATGTAAACAAAATAATATTGTCCACTTTGAGTGTTTGTAATTTATCTAAATATTTCAAAAACTGGTTTTTATTTACATTTCCTCTTCTCCCAAACAACAACACAAGTGTTGTTTTTGGTTGAAAACTGCCCTTTAATACTTTATTTAATATTGTCTCCGCTGATGCTCCAGGCATACAATAATTTATTACTTGACTTGAGTTGTTTAACAATTTAGCTCCCATATTTTTTCCTATTTCATCGCTATACATGATGATTGGTTTTTCTTCAATGTCATGGTTACTAGCTATGGAACTGACATAATTTAAGCAAGTGACCCCACATGAATGAATAGAGGACCCTTTATAATTATGATACATGGTATCAGTCAACGATTGAAATCGCTCCTCATTATATTTTGATAGCTGTAAAAGCTCATCCATGTCAACCACATGCTGATTAATTTGATCTTGAGCAGTATTATATTGATGTGTCATATCCTGTAATGATATTTGCAGACAGCAAATTTTCTTATTCAATAATTATTGTCAAATTATTTTCTTATATTGACCGGGTATTTTGTATTATGCCTAATTTATCATTTGGTCCATAACATATAGACTAGAAACGGTAACTTAACTATGTGTCGCTTTTTGGAATATTTTTGAGCTTCTTTTATGGCATCTCCCGAGATATTACTATAATAAAAATATGTTTATCTCTGTGAAAATTCTAGTAAATCTGTTTTTAAATAATTAGTTTAAGCGATCAATATTGTAAAATAAATACTTACAGGGTTGCTTTTTAGTCACCAGCCAAATTTAAATGATATTTTCTTTATTTTAGTAATTTATTTTTTATTATTTTAGTATGTAATTTTCTTTATTAAGTTTATTTTAGTACCGCTCAGTAAAAAAAAATAAAGATATGGGACCACAAACTTTACAAATAGTCGCTGTTGATAAACATAGCTACTACGATTCGGCGTTTCATTAATAATTCTACGACGTAGTACTACAAGATGTAGTAGCGTGTAGTCGTCTTTATTTCAATTCATAAATTTAGAGTGACCATGCCTTGTTTAATATGTTAGCGAATATATTAATCTGCTTGTTTTAAAAAATGCATACCTACCACCATACCTTTATATCGTTTCTATAAATAATACTTATGTTTTTTTTTTAATAAGTATTAAAAAAAAATACTTATTGCTTCCATGCTGGACTGGGAGCGAAAGAAAAACGTAGAATGTGCCAGCTACTTCTCTTCCCGGGCTTACTGTAAAAGTCAGTTAAGGGACAGAGGTTTGATTGGAGATTTTTTGTGGGCGATACGCTGACCCCCTGTCACTACAATAGTCTCTTTCCATCTTTATAATACCTCCAAATTTGTCAAACGTGACATCAGATGGTCTTGTAACCTCTGTGTTCTGCCTACCCCATAAGGGATACAGGCGTGACTTTATGTATGTATGTATGTAAATAATACTTATTGTGTGAAAAAATTGGCCGTTGACTAAAAAGACAACCCTTTAAAATACCTACTTGCTTTTGCTCTATTTTATATTTTATGTGTAATAAATAAAACGGAAAGTTTAATATAAATTTAATAGACTTACTTTCATTTTGGTCTGTATTTCTTACTATCATTATTCATCCTAAAAAGTATTATTAAGGATCCACCCTACCTCTCTACACTGTATTGCGAACTGTATGATATTATAACTGTTATGATATTATGCGTATGCTGTCACTATAATAGTGATAAGAAGCCCTTAAAATGCTTTTATAAAGTTACGATCTCATTTTTGTGTTTTTATCCTGTAACTAATAGGTAGCTAATATTTATTTGGTATACTGTACTTGCACAATTAAACTGTAAAATATAATTAATTGGTCTCAATTGGCCTGTTATGCAATTAGCAAACATTCCGAGAAATTGAAATTTGTTGAAATTTCAGCTTCAGTCAACCAATCAACTGCAACCGTATTAAGGACTTATTGATTTAGTTGCCTGAATAGTTCTTCGATAAGGCTACAAGCAAAGACGAGAAATTATACGTTATGAGCAACGATATATGCAACGTGGGATGATTTGCCATTCACTTGGTTTGTAAAGATTTTAAGTATATGTTTCTAGTAAATATTTCAATAAGTTCTTCTTACTAAAAATAAAAATATTCTCTATGACATGACTTACTTTTTTTGAATATCGTATCATAAAGTTTTCAAATTTTTCACGGAATTATTTTTATTAATCAACTGACCTGTTACTTGATACGTGTAATTAAATCTGCTCCTATGTTATTTTATCAGAACTTTGGATTGAAATTTTCCTACCAAAAATTTTCTTTCATTCCTATTACTTTCTCTAAAAATGAGAACACGCCAAGTTCAAACACTCTTTTTTCACTTCACACAATATGAACTTTTGCAATGGTTGCATGTAAATTTTACTGCAAGATGTCAATATTAGTATAAGAAAAATGTTTGTAGGCGAGATTAGGCTTTGCATACTTTACCGGCATATATTTTGGATCGGTTAATATGTTATTAATTAATAAAAATATATAGACTGTACATTCCCTCAAGAGCTAAACTATCAACTAGTAGGCCGTTTCAGTAAAAAACCTGTTCTATCTCTATCTATTTCAAAACTATATAGATAGAACACGAGGCCCATAATTTAAAAAGGTAAACACAATTTAAAATAAATCAGAGTAACAGCAATACGTAACAGTAACATTTGAATATCCCTGAACGGAAAATACTGCCGTAAAAACATAAGGCTATTCCGTACTTGTTCTTCTAGGGGAATCATGAAGAGAAAATGGACACAGCTATAAATAAATCTCTAGGGAGCTGACCCGTCTACAGCTTTAATTAAGTTTTAAACCAGAAATTTTCGAACTGAAAAAGGTGGAAGATATCCACAAGTTGAAGTGGCACGTAGTTTTGTAATTACAGTTAGAGAAACGGTAAAATTTACTTTAAATTGCAATTCGTAGCTAGCTTTCTTACTGAATTTTTACTAAGCCTATACTTTAGTCTTAGAATGGCTAATGTTATCTGCGGAATCTGGATTAACATCCAGTAATTTTTCGTTTTTTTGAACATTTAACAAAGTTTGAAATGACAATTTTAGTTTTAGACAAGTAGCGTACCTATGACTCTAGATAACGTCATAACTGTCAGTCCGAACCGGTTAGGTAGAGTAAGCAAAACAATATTATTAGAATTATAAAGAATTTATTTACAATTAGATACAAAAATTATTCCGTGTTTTTAATTTCTTTAATTCCACTTAATGATAAAATTTCATTTTCTGCAAAGTCATCGTCGTCGTATAATGTTGGCATGGCTTATAAGCTTTTCCACTAAGTAAAGAGCATTTTTCCACAAATCCATTTTATTTTTCTCTTTACGTTCTAAAAAAACTTATTAAAGAATAAGAAATAAGTATTTCTTTTGATATATCTTCTACAGGACAGCTTCCAGAAATTTCATGGGTACCAACTCCATTAAAGGTAAGCGAGCATTAAAACTAATATATTTTTATTTAAATTTTAATTTCATTTATGCAACACCAACGTTATGTTGACAAGGTGACTTATTAGAAATTATTTAAAATAAATATTAAAGAAGTCTTATTATTATTTTAGAAGTAATATTTGAAACGTTAAAATGTTGAAATGTTAGTTATGAGTTTTAAGATATGATTGAGTTATTTTGAATTGCAGTAGAATACTTTCTTAATTTAATCGTGTGTAAAAGTGTGGCTGGGGTCAAACCGTTTGCAGATATTACAACCGGGATGATTTCAAAGGAAATAACTTCCCGCATTTCGGTCACCTCTTGTACAAGGTTCAAGAACTTGCGTTGCTTTTTATTCTCGGCCTTCACAAGGTTTTCGTCATACGGGACTGTTATTTATTATTGCAAGCTAGGCTTTTGGTCTTCCTGTAAAATTATAACAAATAAATACTACTTAACCGTAGAAATAGCCTGCCCCTATTAGGAGTGATAGATACTATAAATCAATCCACAGAGATTCCTTCTTTTTTTAGATCACCCATCTATCTTTTAGTCACTAGTACTTATGCACACCGCCTGCAACTGCAGGGCAACCAGCGTAAAACATGCAAAAACTTTAGCCAGCAACTTAGAAGTGAAAAAAAAGCATTACCAGTTGAAGATTAAAAAATCATAACAGTAACATTTAAAAATAATAATAATAATAATTGCTTTATTTGCTAAAATTTTTTTACATTCAAGTTACATTTTATACTTACTTACTAATAAATGGGTACAACATTAAACTTAATGTATAACAAAATTAATGTGCTCTAGCTCCCACACTAGGATAACCTGTGTCGTGGGTAGCTAGTTTTATCTGTGTTCCTGTTTATAATTAAATGAAAGTGTACGTATGAGTGTAAAGGCATTCAAAGTAGATATGTAGGTAATGTATATTTGTGATGTGTATTATTTATAAGATATTATTATGCTCTCTGTTTCGTCGTAATTTTGAGTAAGTAACCATTTTTTTATGACACGCCTGCAGTAAAATTTAGTTTTTGATACAATGTTTAATATTTTATTGATTTTATTATATAGATAGGGCCCCATGTATAGAAATGATCTTTTCCCAAACTCAGTCCTTATGGATTTAATCTCAAATTTTATGACACGCTGTGAACGACATTGTGTAGTTATGTTCTGTACGGCTTTTTTATGAAAACGGAGTACAGTAGCATATATAAATAGCTGTCTTACAGTTAGTAGCTGACTTATTTGATATAGTTGCTGGGTTGAAAATCGACGTGGTTTCTGAAAGGCCACCTTTATAACTGCACGTTGAGCACGTTCGACTCGAATTAATTTACTTTTACATGCGGCTCCCCATACCGGTATACAGTAGCTTATAACTGATTCACAAAGCGCTGTATAAACTAGACGGATAGTTTTTTCATCACCGACGACAGCCAGTCGTTTCACTATATGGAGCAGTTTTCGAAGTCTGCTTCTCACTGTGTCCAGTTGTTTGTCCCAGGATAATTTTCTGTCAATCGTTACTCCAAGATATGTAATATTTCTACCTCTTCCAGCATACTGCAATGACAGTTATTTAGGTCATTATTGCAGTCATGTAAGATGATCTTTAATTTCGCACGTGGCACTGTTTTTTCAGATATTCGAAAATTTAGGACCTTTGTTTTTTCTTTATTTAAGGTCAACAAGTTATTTTGCAGCCAACTTGCCACCACAGTTAAGCCATTTCTGCAAACCTCAACAACCTCAGACCAGGATTTGCCGTAAAAAAGTATAGCAGTGTCATCAGCATATGTAAAGATTCTTGCTTGTAGTAACTGTAGTTTGCAAAGGTCATTAATATATACCAGAAACAGGGTGGGTCCAAGAACGCTGCCCTGTGGTACACCAAAATCAACAAAGTTGTGATCACTGCTAAAGTCCGCTACCTTTGTGCATTGTTTTCGATTTTCTAAATATGATGCAAACCACTTGTTGGCTAATCCTCTAACCCCATATCTATCTAACTTTTTCAGTAGAATAGGTCTTGATACTGTATCAAATGCTTTCGCCAGATCTAAGAACACCCCTATGCAGTTATTTTGCTGATCTAGGTTTTCAGTAATAGTGTTGACCAACTCAGTAACAGCATCCTCTGTTGAGGTGTTTCTTCGAAAGCCAAATTGATTAACAGCAAGTAGGGAACTTTTTTCGAGATAATTTAAAAGCCGTTTGTTAACTACTTTCTCAATTATCTTTGACAGGGTTGTCAAGAGTGATATGGGTCGATAGTTCGATGATTCCAACTTATCACCTGCTTTATAGATGGGACAAATGGTGGCAATTTTTAAACAATCTGGAACCTTGCCTAGAGACATACTGAGGTTACAAATATGTGAAATAGGTTCCGCTAATACCTGTTTATTTTTTATCAGCATATTATTACAGATATTGTCATAGCCTGGAGCTGATTTTGCCTTAAGGCTACTTATAATTTGAATTATTTCATTTAGGCTAGTGGGCGCAAAAAAGAAAGAACTGACTGTAGAGGAAACCGGGAGAATTTCTGGGAGTGATTTTGCTAACTCTTCTTCTGTTTGACCAATTTTGTTTAATATTTTAGTTGCCAGTATTTTACCAATAGATGAGAAATATTCATTTACATTTAAAAATGATTACTGAACCTATTTAAGTATTTTCTGATAGTAATTTAAAGAACAACATTATGTTTCATTGAAAATGTTGTTATAATAAGGCGCATAGACCACAAATAGCTTCACTTGTAAAAAGTTCAAATTTATTCATACAGAAACATGTTCGCAGTAAAAATTGCAACATTATTCGTGTATTATTCATTTGACAAGGGTCGACTTGAATGTATCACGGTGACAGAATAGTAAATTTCTGTCTCTCTCTAGGAATGAAATTGAATGAAAATATTACGATACAGTTTGACTGATTGAGTTAATATGAACATTTATTGAATAACTGATACTTTGGTACTGATATATTTTTAATACTTAATCATAAACAATATGTTGAACATCTCCATGATGATAGCTCAATTTTGCCCTGGTTTACTAAAGAGGTTTAACATTTTTATAATATTCTTATTTTTGAATAATTTTATTTAATAAAAAAAATAAAATAAAGCGTACAGGAATGGGAGTTTCATTGAAAACTGCCGAGTCACGCCAAAGGGTTTATGTTGAAAATTTTATCCTTCTGTTCGATATCTGATTATTGCAAATTCACAATATACCATCGAACACACCTCCGCCTGACCACCACTGAGTTCATTTTTGCTTGCACTCACGAAATATAATAGATAGTAAAACAGTTCGGCGCCGCAGTAATGTTTATAGGACAACCGCACATAATTGGTGATATGTAGAATAAATTTAACGGATGTGTGTCCATCCATTACACATTAATTGACGGTCTCCGCGGTGCAGTGGTATAGGCGCTTCTACGCCAATCGTGAGGGCGAGGTTTCGAAGCCCGCACGGAACAAGAAAAAAAAAAATTCTGGGTCTGGGCGTTTATCTATACATATATGTATTTTTTATTCAAGGTCCTATTTTTTATTCAAGGCCCTAATTCGCTACATGGTATCTCACAAGCTTCGCTTACTTTGAGGCCATGTAGTTGGTGTAATTGTCTGGGGATTTTATTTTTTATTTATTTATTTAGTGCTCCAGGCTAGTTGAATTTCAGTTCCAGAATGAACTGTTTGAAATCCCATTGTATGTTATCCTAACAAAAAATGCAGCCAACTCCAAGCTAAACATTACGGGCATTAAAAATAGCTTGTGGCAAATCATAACGATTGATAACGATAAGAAGACAAGTTCGATCTCGACACGTCTTGACTTGCCCTCTTGCCCTCCGGAGAATAAAAAATAAACAATGAATAGGATCAACTCGTACAAACGTCTATATTGAGGTAATGCAGCTATTTTCTTGCGCTTTCAATGTCGGTAGTTGTCAACACTTGCTAGAATGTATTTTTATACGATTTTAAATTCAAGATTATAACAAACGGCACAGAATTATAAAGAAGCACTTTGTGTCTTGTATTCAAAAAGTAACTTTAAGCTAATTCACGTAATTAAAATAGGATCCACGTGAACCCCGCTTGATGGTAGGACCCCGTCAGGGTCCGGCTGGCAAGCGCCCACTCTTAATGTAAAATCTGTCACCAAATGTTACCGCTCCGGCCGCGATGTGTACCGGCAATATTTTATGAAGAACTAATTCTCTATTAATTTTCAATCTCAATTACATTCAATATTAGGTGATTGGGCTATATTTATTGTTAGTATATTGACTAATACGAGTAATAGATATGTACAAACTGTTGAAAATAACCAATTATATAACAAGCTACATAAATGTGAACCAATTGGCTCCAATTAACAGACTAACTTAATATTAACAATATCCTTCTAGTATTTTCAAGTAAGTATCTTCCTAAAAGAAACGTTTATTAGTAAACAGAAGGCCTGCGGCTCAAACTGAAGCTTTCCTAAAGAAACATAAATTATTAGTCGCCTGCACGCAATACGACTATAAGTCTGCCTCGCCTTGGCTAAATAACAATTATAAATCTTGCTAATACTTATCATTGTCCAGTGACGGGTATGAATTTGTTTTACTTGATTCATGGCAGAATAGGTAAGGTGGTAACTAACAACCCTATACAGCTCGAATGAATAGATATTAATCTTGTTGCCAGATCGTAGAGTTTTCTTTAAAATAAAATACTGTGGGTCAAATAGAGAAATTGTTGAATCTTTTTATAATACCCTGGATTTTTACATAAAAAAATGCTTAATCAATAATATTACAAAAACGAACCCAAAAGTTGTTGAAATTTAATATTTTGTTGATATTCAGATGATATAAAATACGAGGCTGTCTGGTTTTTAATAGCCGTTCATTTAAGCCTAAACCTTTTTTGTATTTAGATAGCCACAAAAAAGAACTGAAGCATTTTGAAGATATCTAAATCAGTTATTATTATTAATTACAAATAATACGATGCCAACCCAAGGCTTAAGTTGAAAATTGCATAAATGTTTGATGTTTGTGTAATCCCAACAACATACGTTGCAAGAAATATACGACTTAACCCGTATTGTAGAATGTTAAATTAAATATTACATTTTATAAGGACAGTCACCGAGGTCATTTTGTCACTAAAAAAATGTAATGGCATAATATGTTAAAATATTGCTTCTAATAACTAAAATTAAATCGTTATGGATACAATATGCGAAATAATCTGGTTAAAACATATTATATGTTGATACTATCACATACACTAAAACAAAATAAGTTATTGAGCGGTATTGATTTTTCTGTCTTTATTGCACTCAATACAAGGGCTTACTTATCCCAATAGGTCGAATCTTGCAAATGTGCTTTTGATGGCAGCTATCTTATTAATATTAAGATTGTGAATGTTTGGATGTATGGATGTTTGGGGATGTTTGGGGACTGAAAACTGCTCGCGTCCGCAAGGTTTAGCCCTCGATGCCTTCTACGTGGTCCCTGGGTGGTGCTAAACGAGCAGTAAAATCTGGTGGTAGGCTTCGGCCGTGGCTTGTCACCACCCACTAGACAAAACCATGCCGCCAAGTAACCTAGTTGCGTTCCGGCATGATGTCTAGTGTAGCCATTGAGAAGGATAGGTCTGAGTAATCGTGCTGCATCGGAGAACAGTTTTCAACTCGTAGGATAATGACTCACCGGGTAACTCGTTTTGGAGGGTAGCGGGATCCGAAGCACGGTGCACCGCTGGCCGACCGCAGGTAGTAGGGGGCCCAAGTAGCATGCCAGCCACATGCGAAAGGCTGCCTCGCCACCTCGCGAAAAATCCCGGGAGGCTCCATCGTGCCGGTTGGCGACCGGTTAGAGAGGACCCGATGGCGACCTCGGGGGGGTTCGGGCGTCCCCGCAGTCTCCAGGCGAGTTCCCCAATGGTGCGTTGTTTCCTACGAGTTGCTTGGTTCCATTTGCAGCGCTTCACTCAACTTCTATTCTCCTCCCTATTCACTCCACTACCAATTCACAATGAAAGGTCCTAAAAAGAGTACGGTTCAACAGCGGTTGCACTTCCTCTCCCTTAAAGTGCACTTCTGTAACATCCGAGGAGTGCACTCCAATTTGAATGATGTCCACCACCATCTTGAGACGGAGAGACCACACCTACTCTTTCTAACGGAGACGCAGATCTGCGATCCGTCAGACTCGGCATACCTTGGTTACCCAGGCTATATCCTGGAGTCTCTTTTCCGCCCGCACGCCGGGGTGTGCATGTATGCCAGTGACGCGATCTGTTATCAGCGTCTCCGTTACTTGGAAGTGCCGGACCTTTCAGTCATGTGGGTTCACATAGATACTGGCCTAGACCAAGTGGTTTACGCCTGTATCTATCGTTCACATAGCGGAGATCGGGAGACAACGAGGCTTATGGAATACCTTGGCAATACAGCAGATAAGATTCAGCAACGTTTTCCCACGGCGCAGTTGGTGTTTCTGGGGGATTTTAATGCTCACCATGGGCAGTGGTTATACCCGTATCAGGACACTGACCATGCTGGCAGAGAGGCCTTTAAGTTTTCGCTGACTTATGGTCTCTCACAGCTTGTTAACGAGCCTACGCGCATCCCCGACGTTGCTGGCCACACTGCGTATTGCTTGGACATTCTGCTGACAACCGATCCTGACAGATACTCAGTGTCCGTCACTGCACCTTTAGGGACATCCGATCACTGTATGGTGAAATCTGTATCGCTGTACTCGCCACCTGACACCCGCCTAAAAGGCTCCAGGCGAGTATGGCGTTACAAGTCAGCAGATGGGGATGAAATGCGACATTTCTTCGCATCTTATCCATGGCGGAAAACTTGTTTTACATCAACCGATCCATCGTGCTGCGCTGATGCTGTCTCAAGTGTGATAGTTCAAGCAATGGAGTACTTCATTCCCCACGCTGATCTATCCCTTGAAACCAAAGCTCGCCCATGGTTTAATACTGCTTGCCTAGCTGCTGAAAAGCGAAAGCGGGAAGCATACAAAGCCTGGGCAAATGCTCGCAGAAGCAAAGCCCTGGATTCGCATGAACTTAAGAAAAGATACAATGCTGCCGCCAAGTCCTGCAAAAAGGTAATCAAAAGAGCTCGTTTTGCCCACATAGGCCGTATCGGAGACAGAATAGCAGCATACCCTTCGGGAAGTAAAACTTTCTGGTCCCTTGCCAAGTCGGTCGAAACGAACTTTTGTCGCCCGTCGCTGCCACCACTGAGGAAACCCGATGGTTCTCTGGCCCACACTTCTAAGGAGAAAGCAGATTTATTTGCTAGTATCTTCGCAGAAAATTCTCGTCTAGATTGCCAAGGAAAAATCCCACCCCAATTACCTCAGTTCGGACCTACAATGGGTACCGTTCACATTCGCCAAAAGGAGGTTCTTAAATGCTTGCTGCACCTAGACGAGAACAAAGCTAGTGGTCCAGACGGTATTCCTGCAGTGGTCTTAAAACGCTGCGCAGCTGAGTTGTCTCCCGTTTTGACGCGTCTTTATCGACTTTCATTGGAATCCGGTAAGGTTCCCAAGTCCTGGAAGCTTGCTAACGTACAACCAGTACCAAAGAAGGGAAGCCGTGCCGATCCTGTCAACTACCGACCAATTTCAATCACTTCCATACTTTGCAAAGTCATGAAACGTGTATTGAACAATCGACTCCTGGCATACCTCGAGACCAACAAGCTCCTAAGCGATAGCCAATATGGTTTCCGCAACGGGCGCTCGACCGGCGATCTTCTCGTGTATGCCACTCACTTATGGAGCGAGGCCTTGGAGGGTCATGGTGAAGCAATAGCTGTATCCTTAGACATTTCCAAGGCCTTTGACAGGGTCTGGCATGATGGTCTCTTAAGTAAGCTTCCAGCTTATGGCATACCGATTGGGCTCTGCGACTGGATATCTGATTTTCTGAGGGAACGGTCAATTCGAGTAGTCTTAGATGGCTTCTCCTCCGACCAAATGGCAATTAATGCCGGGGTACCTCAGGGATCTGTTCTCTCTGCAACATTATTCTTGCTGCACATTAATGACCTTTTGACACCGGGCATTATTAGTTATGCTGATGACAGCACTGTTGTAGAGAGATACGTATCCAATGCGCGAGCGAGCCCCCGTGAAATCCAAAGTTTAAGAAAGTCAATGATTGAGCGCGTTGATTTGACCTTACGGAAAGTATCCGATTGGGGTGAGTCGAATTTGGTCAAATTCAACGCGTCCAAAACTCAGGCGTGTCTATTCTCCGCAAAAAAGAGCACCTTCACATTAACGCCCACTTTCCAAAATGTATCTGTCCCCATCACTGACCATCTAGGGCTTTTAGGCGTAACTATAACATCTAGTTTAAACTTCGGTCAACAAATGGTGTCCATGGCTCAAGTAGCTTCGAAAAAGTTGGGAATCATCTCGAAGGTACGGCGGTACTTCAGCCCTGCACAGCTTCTTAACTTATATACAGCTCAAGTGCGATCATGCATGGAGTACTGCAGTCATCTTTGGGATGGTTCAGCCAAATATCAACTAGAAGCGCTGGACTCCGTTGACCGAAGAGCCCGTAAATTAATTAACAACGTCGACCTTACGACCAAAAAACTACAGACCCTAGAGCATCGTCGTAAGGTTGCCTGTTTAACCGTGTACTACAGGATACATTTTGGTGAGTGCGCGAGTGCTCTGTTTGAGCAAATTGAACCCTCACCCTTTTACCATCGGACTACTAGACGCAGACAGAACTTCCATCCGTATGTGGTTGATATTCCGAAAAGTCGAACTAAGCGCTTTGACAGTTCCTTTTTGATACGGGTCGCCAAGGTTTGGAATGAACTGCCTGCGTCTATTTTCCCTGACCAGTATAGTCCTAGTACTTTTAAGCGTCGAGTGAATAGGTTTCTCGTGGATGGAAGTGTACCACCTTAGTCTTCATGTTCACTTAACATCAGGTGTCATGGAAGACAAACGTCCCATTCATATTTTATAAAAAAAAAAAAAAAATGTTTGTTCCTCAATCACGGTAAAACGACTCAACGGATTTTAATGAAATTTGGCACAGTAATAGAACTTAATCTGGAATAGCACATAAACTACTTTTTATCCCGAAATTCCCCCGGGAATTGAAATTGTGCGGGTAAAACTGCAGCTAGCAATTAATAAATTGAAAAATCATTAATACTTTCACCAGTTGATATTTATTTTTTATCATAATTGTCCACTAGATAAGAATAATATAAACAATAAAGTTAACTAAGTTAACATAGGTTAAATTGTTATAAGAAATTACCATTCTACATATCAACAAACCTATTTTAAAATTTTTGAACAATGCGTTCTTGAAGTAAAAATGGCATTAGCTTAAAAGATCTTCAAAACTACGCGTAGACACGTTTACAAAAACACGCCATTTTGTCCTGGAATATTCCAACCGTCGTAGTTTGTTATGGACGAAACATCATAAAAACATCAAGAAGCCATCAGCGCTAGTGGCACTTTATGCTAATATGAATGTAACATCATGTTTTGAGTTATAAGCCTTCATATTGTAACTTATTATAATTTTTTTTTTTTGAATTAGCGATAGAATACTTTTGAGTCCGAAGGCATACTAAAGGATCTCTGAGTTCTTTCAAACAAAAAGGTGTTTTCTTACTCTGCCTTATTTATCTCATAAGATAAGAACTAGCTTCATGAAATTCTACCGGATTACATCTCCACCCGAGGGATGATAATTGGCGGCAGGTTTTGTATCAATGGGAACATTTGTCCATGGAGCGATAGCGCTATCCTAAGCCAACCCTATGCGGATAAATATCAAGTTGTGGAAAATACTTGTGATACTAAAGATCAAAAAGTATTATAATGAAATATTTTGGAATAGCAAAAAAATATAAGTTGGTTGGTCCCCAATGCCTGAATTAATCTTAGCAGACCAAAGACTTGATAGTACAATTTTGGTAATAAAAAATGAACCTATGATATTTAGGACTTCAATTTATTATCATACTGGCTTATACTAGCTTATATGGTCTGATCTATCTATATTATTTAATTAAATCAGATCAGTACTTTAAGCGTGAAAGCGAAACAGGCAGACACACTTTCGAAAAAGTCAGAAACGATATTTAGTTCTAAAATTTAAGTTTACTTTATTCTGATAGATGTGTCTGTGCGTCGATTAAATCGCGCGAGAAGAGTTATCAATGACAAGACTTATCTATTTAGTCGACTTCCCTCATTCGTCCTCACTTTCACTATCTTAATATTAGTAAGATTTTTATTTGCGAACATTTAATTTGTAAGGTTTAATAGGTTATACTTTTATGTATAAAAAAAGTAAATTGAAGTTAATTTGACGACCTCTTTGGCGATGGGGTAACACTGTCTGCCACAGACGCCAGTGGTCGCGGGCTCCATTCCCGCACAAAACAAGAAAAAAATGCTCCGGGTCTGGGTGTTTATCGATACAGGGTGACTGAAGGATCATTTTGAAATTCAAGGACGTGTTAGTTTGAGATCATACACGAAGAGATAAATATTTAAAAAAATAAATAGAAAAAATTGAGATATCGAAAGATAGTAAAATACACTTAGTATGTATTTTACTTTCTAAGTATACTAAGTAATAAAAATAATAATAATACGGGTTGAATTCTGGGTATTCATAAAAAAAAATAGACTGAAGGCACTACCAATTGAACTGCGGGCGCTAATAAGCAGATGACTTCAAACCTACAAAATTATTTAATTCATTATTACTTTTTGATAATGAGTAAAATTTTTACAAAACCATGTTTTTATGCTAAGTAAAATTGATATTTCGCACATAAAACATCTGTGTCCTTTGTGTAAAAACTTAAACCCAAATTACTTTGGCTGAATCTAAAGAAAAACTTACTGTTTTACACAATAGCATTAACAAGGCAAAAAAATCTCCCTGACTAAGAATTGTATTCGAATGTCGCTATAAATCTCAGAAGAAGAAAACCTTTTTTTTTGTCTGCGATACTCGGATTATTGAACTTGCAAGGAATTTAAACGGAAAATGCAAATTCTACCTGTATTCCAGGAAAATAAAGCTATAAATATTTTGAGTTAATTTTGATCAGAAAGAAAGTTAAAAAAATGTTGGTGCGTCATAATATTCAGAAATACCATTAAGAATTATTGTGGGGGTATGTTTAACGATGTGTTTAGTTTGAGTTATTTATTTAATTTTATTTCCTTTCCTACCTATTATTATTTTTATAAGGAAATGCTTCCATGCTGGACTGGGAGCGAAAGAAAAACGTAGAATGTGCCAGCTGCTTCTCTTCCCGGGCATACTGTAAAAGTCAGTTAAGGGACAGAGGTTTTAAAGGCGTTTTTGTGGGCAATAGGCTGACTCCCTGTCACTACAATAGTCTCTCTCCATCTTTATAATACCTCCAAATTTGTCAAACGTGACATCAGATGGTCTTGTAACCTCTGTTGTTCTGCCTACCCTATAAGGGATACAGGCGTGACGTTATGTATGTATGTATAAGGAAATAAAAATATGTAACTTATCAAAGCAACTTATTATTTAGTGAACTATTTTAAAATATTACCTACAAGCTTCCAGCATACTACGGTAAGTCATGTGCTTGCTGATATATTTAATAGAATAACGTTAAATTCTCGTCTTCTTAAAACGTGTTAAGTTACAATTTCTTTAAACACTTTCTTTACACAAAACAATTAATTCTTGGTGATATTATAGTTGGAGTACTAGTCTGAAGCATTGAATTCATCAGCAAGGCGACGCTCACTGCTGGACAAAGATCATTCCAAGGGTCTCACCACGATCAGTCCCACCTTTGCCGCCTTCAGCTTTACTTGTGACCTTAACTGAAGTGTTCTATTCTAACCAGCAGGGCTATTTGCTTAACTAAAATAAAAGCATTGTGCTTGTCAACGAGATCGTAGACGAGATGGCAAAGATTTCGCCATCGAGCTCATTTAGTAGAATACCAAAACCTAAAGAAAATTTTCAAACAGTATAACTGTTTGAAAATTTTTCTCAAACCGTTATGATATAAGAATAGGTACCAATTATGTCACTCGTCGCTGCTTCATCGATGAACTCGACGCTTTTGTTTAGGAGAATAGCAGGGTTATTGAGACAAGAATACCCCGAAGGTGCACTCTGTTGTTTCAAAAGCTTACTTTGGAGAAACTTGGTATCTATATTAAATTAAACAAACGACTTTAAAAAAAATGTTTTGATATGCAACGGATTCATTGTATATTTTGTATAATTAAAAAATAACAACTAACTTAAACATACATGATTGTTACTAAAAAAAATACAAATGAATATGTGTGCTGAACAAGTTCTAAATAATTATTTATTAATTTTATTTATTCATCAATAAATATGTACCTTAGTTTACGATATACATTACAAAAAAATAATTATAATTGAAATATTATTTCATGTAAGCTTTACTTAATTCAAACTATGACATCTATCCACGTCCAGATATTTCAACTATAATAACAGGGAAACAATTTTTCCTCTCATGATAATAACTTTAAGGACCAATTTTTATGGCATATACTCAGGATAATAAGGAGCAATCTCGTTTATCTCCCGGAGTGGGGTCCTGAAAGATTATCATGAAAGCTGAACTCTGAACCTCACAGACCTTTTTTATGAAGCACCCTTGAATCTAAGAGGCCGTTTCAGCAGGTTTTGTTTTTTGTATAATTAACAAGTTATCAAAAATTTTTGGACGTCAGTATTTATAAAATATTTTTTAAAATTTAGAAACAGAATTTTGGTTAAGGTTTTTTATTTATCTGTGTTTAGTTAAGGTTGAAAATAAAATGTTACTAAAATTTTACTGAACGAATGATGAATTTTAATTGAATAAAGCGAAAAAACCTTTGATACGAGTTCATACTTGTTTAAAGCAGATAGTTAGCTGATTTCAATTTAATATATTAGAGTTATTAGTAACTGAATTTTATTCGGTTTTTTTATTTAATAAATCATGAATACCTAAGATTATTATGAGATGATTTTGATTGGAGACTTCAAATTACACCTGCCCCATTTATTTTTTATATCCTAAGTATAATTTATAAAAACGATTTTTGCAAAAAAGTTTTGAATTTTTTACAAGGAAGTTAATATATATTCATAAATGAATACCTACCATTAAAATAAAGACTATTGCGCGCTACTACAAAAAATCTTTTAGGTCGTAGCACGAGTAGGTACTATCAATGAAATTCCGCGTCGTAGTAGCTAGGTTCAACAAGAGTGACTAATTATAAAAAAAAAATTGGAGTCATCTATTTTTTTTTTGTATTGAGCGATACTAAAATAAATATGCAGGTGCGTCTAAATCGTATCAAAGAAAATAACATTTATATTTTGTACATACATACAAACATACATAACTTTACGCCTGTATCCCGTATGGGGTAGGCAGAACACCAGAGGTAAAAAAACCATCTGATATCACGTTTGACAAATTTGGGGGCATTATAATGGTGAAGAGAGACTATTGCAGTGACAGGGGGTCAGCCTATCGCCCACAAAAAAGCCTCCCATAACACCTCGGTCCCTTAACTGACTTTTACAGTATGCCCGGGAAGAGAAGCAGCTGGCACATTCTATGTTTTTCTTTCGCTCCCAGTCCAGCATAGAAGCATCTAGTGACTAAAACACAACCCTGTATTGAATTATATGTGAAAATCCGCTTTCGCTAGAAAATGTATACAAATACGATCAACACATACGTTGACGCACACTTGTTTCATAATTCAGGTTTACTTTTTTGACAGTTGGTAATATTTATCTACTGCATAGCTCCTAACTGCGAGTGATGGATTCTTTTGTGCCAGGGACCATTGTTATTCTTTATAAATGAATGTTATCGCTTCTCAGCTGTATAATGTTTTGTTATTTATGACTTTCCTTTTCAATTTGAAGTTATTTATTGAAAAGATGGCATATTTTCTTAAATATGATGTATGGGAAAGTGTATTTTTTCAAAGCTGTTTTAGTGAAATACTGGAATTTTGTCATTCGTTTTTACAACCAGTCTTACTAAAATTTTAGTGTCACCACAATTTGAATCATGATAAATTAAAATACCATTCCTCAAAAAACACGACGGTAAACTTTATTTGATGACCGTTTTCTTAAATTTTTGTGTGACTCCTATTCTTTTAAAAATAATTTCTTTGAAATTTTCCTTAATAGGAAACAAAACAAAACAAGTATAGACGTATATAAAAAGTTGTACGTATATAAAAAGTATTTTGTTTTATTGAAATAGGTTTTCAATAGTACAAACCGCAACATTCGATATCATGGAAATACAAAGCCAATCCAGAAAATGGTAGCGTTGATTTGTTTTTCCCACAAATCGAAAAATCGTGGCATGACTTGTATGCGGACAGCCTCGAGTTTACTGGACCGTTACATTCTTCGTTCTTTTTTTAAATTTTTGAGAGGAATGTCAATTTTATTTCACTTGGTTACATCTGACTGGGCAATTCGATTTCATAGCTACCTGTTTTGGCGCGCTCGTATCGTATCTCCTTCTGAAACCAGAAGCTTGCTTGAGAGTCTTCTACATGTTTATTTGCATTAGTGTGGGTAATTTATATTAATACATATAATGTAGTCAGATACAAATTTCTAAATTTTCACCCCTAAAAATGTGTTTTTTTTCTTTGACCCTTGATTTAACTTTGTGAAATAAAAATAATTTATTATTAGCTCAAAGTGTTATAATAATTTCTCTCCATACTTTCGTACAGCAATAAATATCATTACGTATATAACCTAACTCAAATACAAGATATTTCAGTTTTTTATAAAAAATAGCACAATATAATACTTTGCACAAGACCAGTTGTAATTTGGTGATTTAAAAGGATATAATGTAAAACATGTGCAATTGCACTGTTTAGCTATATTTTAAACTCTGTCATAGATTGAGGATGAAAAGAATATGATGTTAAATTAAACTTTACAACCAATTTCCCTTATTGAGTAATAAATAATATAGAGCACAAATCATTCTTCATTCGCATCATTCTTGTAAGATCCTTTTCTTAAATGCATTCTAAATTCTGTAAACTTATAACATTTCTCTGAAGCATTGTGAAATATGTCAAGTAAATAATGCAGAAGGTTTCGCAGCGTCGTCGTCGGCTGGTCACAGAGATAATGTCTAGAGATGAAAGTGGAATTGGAAGACAAACTAACTGACATTTTGCAGTTATTGTTTTTGTGTTGTAATTATTTAGGGTCATAATATTTTTGCTACGCTCCACTTTGGAGTTTAATTGAATCATCTTTAGTGCACAGCTTTCTATTAAATGGATATTGTATTTGCATGCATTTGAATGTTAATAGTTGTGTTACATGAATGTGCATTTTTTAGTTTTGACACGTTGGTTTACTTGTGTGTATAAAATTTACCTTTATAGTTTAAGAAGTAATAAAAGTGAGTGAAAAACGAGAAAGAAAAAAAACTGGTTTCTATTCTAGCATAATGTCGGGTTAACATAACTTACCTAGAATAAATAAATAGTTACTGAGAATTAACTTCTTATTATCAAAATTTTATTCCATTGCTTGTATGGTTGAATTTCATGCCTGAAAATTGCCTATTTCTTGGTCCGAAACTTAGCACATTTGCAGAATTGACTCAAAATTTTTACTTGATCATAATTTCGTATCGAATGTATTCTGAGTCAAAAAAACTTCATAATCTTACTCCATGGCTGAGTGTTTACTGAAATTAACTGCAAATTAAATAACAAGTTAATTCCATAAATATTCTGATAATTAATTTTAAACAATAATACATTCAATTAAATATATTTAACCGGATTTCATCTCGTATAATGTTATTTTATTTACAAATTCCACCCGACGACGTGACGTTTCGGTATCTTTACAGATCCCGTGACACCATAACATTGAACTTGAAATGTCATAACAATAGATAAACGATTACATCAAGAGGTTTTTATTAAATTATTCATGATTTTTTAAACCTTAAGACAATTAGTAATGCATCTATACTTCAAAACAAAATAGTATGAGGTAAAATAATACATAAGAAGAACCTTTAGCAAAACCCAGCAATTGAAAAGCCTATAAATAAAGGTGCCGTCATAAAAAAACATTTGAAATAACAATTATCTTTTTGTTAATAATTTGTGGTGTTTAAATTATACTTAGGGCAAAAAATAATAAAATTTCAGTAGATAATTGAAAATTTTGGCTGCCATGCAATTCAAAAAGGTGCAAACTTGATGGTGGTATATTTTTAGATTTTTTTTTATCAAAGTAAAGTCGAAAAAAATTACAATATTCCATAGCATCTCATATCATTCCAAATCTCTTATTTAAAGTAATGTTATTCTAAGACAGCCAAATTCCAAGTTCAAGTCGTTAATCTAATCACCATAACATCGATACAAAATCAGCCCAATATTTTGGGAATAGTGTTTACCAAAGCTATTAATACTAAAGGGTTCACCTAAAATAATGATCATAACTTACAACAACCATACACATATCGTACCTTGAACATAAAAACACTAGCTTAACTAAATTTGTAACCCACTAAATCAATTTATAAGGTCTCGTATTTGACCCTAAATTTGTGCAATAAATTACGGTTTACTTTGTCGTTTATGAGGGCAGGCGAAGACATAACGTAACAGGAACATGTGTAACAGATTGCGGCAATAAGGGAAATTGTCTTTTTTATGAACGTCTTCAGACTACGTAAAGTATTAGGAAAAAACGAAAAAAAGTATGATTTATTATCATATCTAGGATGATTAAGAAATAAAGAGTTTGAATTTTGAACTCGACAGTACCCCTTTTGCTTTTTTTTAAGTTTGACTGTTTTTCGATACTATAATATTAACATAATTTAAGAGAGAAAACTAATGCAAGTTGAAATATCTTGATCTAAACCATTTTCAATGATCCCAATAAAATATTATTAGAAGATTTTATAAAAGATTTTAAAATACGAAGAATAAGAAAAACACAATGCAACGCAAAAGCATATAAGTGCCTACATACAAAACAAACGGAAATATAGTTTGGCTCTATGAAAATGATTTCTAAAATACTTCATTACATTCAAGGGTAATCTTTAAAACTATTGCTGTCAAAAATCACCAAAATACCTACGTGTACACACTTTTCATGTTATTTATAGTTTGGTATTTCTAATTTATAGTGTCTTATAAATCACGAAAATAATTATCAAGAAACCTCATGTTTTTACAACATAAACATCAACTATCCTTTCTGCGAACTCAGAAAAATATAAATTATCGTAATTACGACTCCTACTATGGTAACTTCTTAAAACTTTTTCTAGGAAAAACGCCAACTCTGTTACTTTTTGAGTAACTTTTATTTCAAATGCTCTATAAAAATGTTTGTTTCAAAAAGGAGCTCTCTCTAGCTTCTCTCTTCTAGCAGAGTTACAAATAATACCGTCAATTTGTGAAGACCGTATTAAAATCTGTTCAGAGGTTTCTGAATTCAACCCACTAAGATAGACAGAGCAATCCCTTTACTTAGTTTTACAAAAAAGTAAAAACATCCAGTGCTAAAAAAAACCTAAATTTTTGACCAATTCTACAAAATAAACGTAATAGCAAACTAAACATCAAATTCATTGCATGAGAAATATAAATATCGCTTAGAAAAATATAAGCTAAACTTTTGAAAGTCTGAAACACAGCTCTTCTTTTATTCATAGTCTGACATGTGGCGTTCTCTCCCTTGTGTACCGGCTTTCTTCTCTAACAAAATAAACAACGTTTGCCTCGAGTTTTAGCTCTTTTGAGAGCTGGCTACCTAGTACTAATGTTTTATATATTAAGGTTTATGCAGTTTTTTTTTTACTTTTATAGTCTTTAAAAAAATTCAATATAATTAATTCAACCATGATTAAACCTGAATTATAAAATCATGTCAGTTATATTTTTAGCTTGGTACCTATATTTTTTTTAAATTTCAGTTTACTAAATATTATGCACTGTTTTAATTTATGCAATTTTTTTTACTTTTATAAAAAAAAATCTTTAAAAAAAGGTTCAATATTATTAATTAAACCATGATAGTAAAATCATGTAAGGTTTTTCTTTTAAATTTCCATTTATCTAAACTTTATGCATAGTTTTAATGTTCCATTGTGTCCGATTTAATTAATAAAACCCTTATGAAATCTTAAATATTAATCATCTCAGTTATATTTTTAAGATGGTATGTATATTTTTTTATTTGAGTAAATCTAAGCAAAGTTAAGATCATCCCCTCCACAGATCACGTAGGCCGTGCCCTTTGTCACGGAAAACTCTATTCATCTCTGTCATGCACGAAAAAAAACCACGTTTTCCAGTGCGACGTAATATTTTCTTTTGCTTTTTTTCATTTTATATTGAACCTAAAATTGATTATCGAACGTTCAATATTACGTTGTTCGAAGGTTCCCTTTCAACGTTTTGGTGTTGCGAAGTAGGATTTTAGGCGTATCTGAATATTATAAAGGCTTCGTAGTCGATTGTAGCAATATTAACTCGATCTTATTTTTAACCCTTTAAGGTTGAAATTCAGTTGCACTGGCGTTGTACTTAGGTCGTTTCATGAAGTGGAAAAGTTTCAAAGTAGGCTTGGTAGATTATGTCTACGGTAAGCGAGCAGACGTTTAGTCGTACCGCGCAGTTGCTTGCGTGAGGACGGACTCCGAACCGGGCCTTATTCGAATTTGGAGCGAACTTTACGAAAACTTTCGAAATACAAAACGATGTAACAAAAAATTTCTATCCGTAAAGTTATCGCACTGGTTTAAAGACTAATAAGTTTTAATAAATTCAGTGATAGAGGACACTCTAAAATTGAAAAACATTTGAAAAGTTATTTCAAGTATGTAATTTATGGTCTTATTTTTTTTAAAACCTACGCTTAGCTTCGTCTAAAATTATAGACAACAAAATATTCTTGAGGTATGTTTCGATTAAATAATTGAGTACCTACTACTAAGAATATGAGTTGTTTAATAAATATTTTTTTAGTCTCAAATTTTATTCGCTTTATTTATTTTATTCAATTTTTTTATAATTTTTTTTACGGATTTTCAGAATTGCGAATACTTCTATCAGATTTATTTTTAGTAAATGAATTAGTAATCATAAACAACCTGTAGCCCTTTTAATCCGTTTTAATTAAATTATAATGATTTTAAAGAAGGTAATTAATCTTTAAAGGTAAATGTTCTTTTATTTATAAATCTAAAAAGTAACCTAAGGTATCTTATATTAACCATTTTAAGTGAGAATAAGTTCGTGAAAAACAAAAAGTGAGTTTGAACTGTTTGAAACTTGAGCTTACATATAAACAACAATAAAAACATATAATTTATAATTTTTAAGTATGAGTCTCCAATCAAGTTTTTTAAACTATTTGCTATTTAAAATATTTTCAATAATAGTAAGACTTAAAATACTTAGTAAGTTGAACAACTAAATATTTAGCAAACACATTAGCATACACTCAAATATACTACTAACGTTCGTTTTACCACGATATTTATGTTTTTTTTTCAGAAATAGATCATACATACAATTACAATATACAAACATAGATGTATGATATCTACCCGCAGTAGATATCACACATCTATGTTTTTATTAGCTTTTCAATTAGTCGTACTACAAGCGCCTTTACATTTCTTAAAGTAATAAAAGAAGGATTAACTTTTCTTCCACGAATTACTTACTAATATTTCCCGTTCCATAATTAAAAACAAATCTAGACACTAAAAACTATCTTAATAAATCAAAGCTTCAAAATAATGAAATCGCATACTCATAAATTCCAACAGCTTTGATCCCTATGAATAATAATATACACATAACTTCACTGACATTGCTGTAAAGGGATAAATGAAAATTCCAGGCGGCTCGTACCGGGTCCACCAACCAGGTTGTAATTCCCCTGACTATTGCGAATCAGACTTTTTTTTCATTAAAACTCATTGAATACGACGACGTTGCTATAAAAGGGACGGACTTTTAAAAATATTCCACCGGCATTCCACTCAGCAAGTCAACTCTTTCATTGCTTGTTTTTTTATTGAAAAAATAACGATGCGTTTCCGACGGAGTATTTTTCTTTATAGTTTACCATTTAGAGCTGAAGCCTTCATGAAATAATACTTTAAATAAGTCCCTATTTCCATTTCTTACTAGATCTCACTAAGTAATTAGTTTCTTTAATTTTTTTCTTGCTAATATTAATTTATAGTTTTTATTCGTAAATAGACTCCTGTTTGTCGATATAACTCCTTAATTATCCGAAAAGATAGAGCACCTTTACAATAAGAATGCCGAAAATTAAAAAAAGTATTTATTCACTTCGGCAATGAATAAATACTTTTTTCTGTATTTTATTTCAATTTTTAAGATCCAGATCCTTTCTTGAACCGCGAAGTTTTTCGTTTTTCTCTATCACTTTTACCACCAAGTGAGAATGAGTTCTAACGGGGTTATAGGTATTACATTTAAAGAAAAAATATAAAAATCACACCAACTACTGTACATGGCCTCAAAGTAAGCGAAGCTTGTGTTATGAGATACCATGTAGCGAACTAGGGGGGAACCTAGAATATAAATACACATATAGATAAGCCCAGAACATTTTTTTTTCTTGTTCCGGGCGGGAAACGAACCCGCAACCATTGGCGTCTGAGGCAGATAGTTTTACCCCATTGCCAAAGTGATCGTCAATAAGTTACCTCTTCCGTCAAGAGACGCCCGATTATGTATCACCATCCGTTCTATTTAACCGCCCCGCTGCCGCGCCGCCAGTGCCGCCACCGAAGAAGTAATCAAAACTACGCTTAGTTTTGTTGCATTTTTGATAGTTGTTGGAGTAAAATTAGAAGACGAAAGTTTTTCCTGCATGCTATAAATATACCTTTATTTGCATTTTATAAATTGCCATGACCATAAATGCAACTTCTCCGTAAGGTGGATCTAATGCTATTATATTTTTAAACACGAAAAGAGAATTTTAATAAGCACTTCAATTATTTGAAATATCTACAATATAATTTCCTTCCACTTTTACTTCTCATGTAACCATGTAATAACAATATTCAACAATACGTGCAAGAAATAAACATAAACTCACGTTAAGGTTAATTATAAGCGTTTTAAACTATGTAACTGTTAGATAGCAACATTCCATTGACATTGAGGTTACGTTAAAGCGGAGTGTTGTGGTCTACATGACACCCTTACAACAGAGCAGGGTTAACGACCAGATTGCGTGCTGCAAGACCACTTCATGCTTATTTATTCGAATGGGGCAAACGTACCCTGAAGTTCAAAATAAGAGAGATATAAAAAGCCTTAGTGAGATTCGATTTTTGTAATAACAGTTATGTTAATCGTGCAAAAGTTATATCAGTTATTTTCAAGATTAAATACTAAATTATGTTTAATCCTAAGACATCCTTATTTTTTAATGATAAATATTTATTTTTAAAAAATCGCTTTTACCCCAGGAATATTTTTTTTTTTCAGTAATACAATATTTTAATTTAAAAGTTTTACTAAACAAGAATAAAATAGCTTAGTTACACGCCGTCTACTTTTTTAAAAAATATTCTGTGCATAATTGTACCGAACCTGGATGACGATGTGTTAAGAGGTGTCTAATACCAAATAGAGTACTTATATTGATGGGCCTGTCAAGATCTGACTGGCCAGCGATTATATTGAAAAAACTTTAAATAAAGTCTGCAAGAAATAGTCATCGTTCTCACGATGATATGTTCAGTACTTAATTAAAAGTTAGTTCAATCGTAACCCCGTCTTCAAACTCATGGAAACTCACCATAAATTGAGGCTAGGATCAAATTTGGGTACAAATAAAATAATTTGCTTCCATGCAGGACTGGAAACGAAAGAAAAACATAGAATGTGCCAGCTGCTTCTATTCCCGGGCATACTGTACAAGTCAGTTAAGGGACAGAGGTTTTATTGGCGTTTTTGCGGGCCATAGGCTGACTCCCTGTCACTGAAATAGTCTCTCAACATCATTATAATACCTCCAAATTTGTCAAATGTGACATCAGATGGTATTACAGCCGTTGGTGTTCTGCCTTCCCCATAAGGGATACAGGCGTAGTTATGTATGTATGTATGTGATAAAAGAATTACCATTTATCAAAGATATTAATAACCTTATGAACGAAACAATAAAGTCACAATGGGATGACCATCTCTTTCGATGATTAAAAAATACGTTGCATTTCCATCGAATTTCAGCCGCTTAAGATTTTTTCCCCTTTTTTTATTGAAGCACTTATTAGCACTTATTACAACCGCGTTTGGCCTGAAAACCCTTAGGAAGAACCTGTCTAGTCATAAAATGTTGCCAGAACACTATACCGCTGGAGCAGTAATATTTGGCGACACATTTTTATGAAGTCGGACCCTGACGGGAGCTGGGACCTATCACATAAGCCACACGCTTATCCAGAGGCTATGCCGACGATACGTGGCTTAGTTCAATTGTTACAATATTAGGAACTTATTTGATTCCGAGATTGTCCTCATAATGAATAAAAAAAAATACCATTGTCGCATACAATTATAAAATACAAACGAACTACTATTTTGACATTCCATGATCGGACATGCAATATTCGGATCGCAATAAAAGTTTTTTTCTCCGTTGTTTCAGGCACAAACAGAATGGCCGCAATAAAAAGGACGATACATCATTCCAGTTTATTAGGCATAGACTAAAGCTGTAAGGTTATGTTTTTTACAATGAAAAAACAAAGAAGAAAGGGTTGTTGAGCTGCGGCACCAGATAAACTGAATCCAATGAGGGGCCTGAATTATTTTGTTTTGTAGACATGCACAGTCTCGTTAGAGCGGGCGTCGCGTCGGCATTACTGCAGCTATTCTTTGGTTTCACAGGTAAGATTTTTTTTGTCAATACTAACTACTAGCGTCTTCTAAAAGGTAACTGTGGACTACAACAGTTTTAAAGAATGAATCGGCCAGGATAATAATAATAGCAATATTACATTGAGAACCTTTAGGTTAATCTTTTGATGGCAGCGCATTTATTTAATATCGATAGTAAAATTGCGCCCTTTAATGGCTGTTGTCCTCGATGTAACTTACTATCAGAAGAAGCCAGTTGTTGTCGTTTCAAATAACAAATAAATATGTAAAATATGATTCTCCTCCATGGCTTCCTAAACCATTGATTCGATGGGTGGTATTGCGTTCTCTCCTAGCAGAACCTTTAGTATATCAATAAAAAATAAATAAAAAAAGTCATAAAACCAAAACCAAAATGAAAGCAAACTAATTACGTATTTCTTTTTAAGAAAAGTGAACCGCATTCAAAAAACCAACCCACTAAAAATGTTTAAATAATTTTTATAAACGCCATCCTATTCCTGTTTCTATTCCATCCATATTACTACCCCGTATAGTAAATTTCTGCCAAAAGTTAATTTATATTAATGAATGTAATAAGAACATTAACAATTTATCTGGGTAGGTATTTATATAGTTTTTGAAGTCGGTGATAAACCAATAAAAGTAAGACTGCTGCCAAACAGAGAAAATTATAAGGCGAACATATCAACGAAGTTACATCCACTCACGACGACGCGACGACGACGACGTGTGGCCCTCAAGTGTGTGCCTTTCTGTATTTTTCCGCCAAAGAAAGCGTAGCACCCAAGTGAAATGTCTGGCCCCTAAATTAGACAGTCTGTATTTTAGAGAACAGAGCCCTCCCCATTTCGATTTCCTTACAATATTAACACTTTTATTTAATTTAAAATTATACAAAACATGTAACTATGTTAGTACTTCTGAGGCAGTTTGCTTTGTTGTCCTAAAAATTTGGTTTTTCACCGACTTCAGAAACTATGTAAATACCTACCCAGATAAATTGTTACCTAATGTTCTTATTACATTCATTAATATAAATTATTTTTTGGCAGAAATTTACTATACGGGGTAGTAATATGGATGGAATAGAAACAGGAATAGGATGGCTTTTATAAAAATTATTTAAACATTTTTAGTGGGTTGGTTTTTTGAATGCGGTTCACTTCTTCTTAAAAATAAATAATTAGTTTGCTTTCATTTTGGTTTTGGTTTTATGACTTTTTTTATTTATTTTTTATTTCATACTTTTTAGTGTTAGGTTTTTGTTTTGGGCTAGTAATTAGTTTTTTCATAGTTAGTTAGGTTCTACAGTTATAGATATTAGTGATAGTTTTTTAGTGATTAGTTTTGGGCTAGTTCTGGTATCAATAACTACCTACTTCTTCTGGTAATGTGATGTTTTGGTACTGTAAAATCATGACTTTGACCTACCTACTATTGTTATATACGTTTTACCTGTAGGCCTAGGTAGAAAACCATGGAGAAGAACGCTTTAAGAAAGAAGAGGAATTAAATCCCAACGAAAAATAACAAAGACTTGATGCAGCACCAGATGGTCTTGTCTAGATATCGCCAGCATGCTCGTGCTGCAGAAACTGACAAACGAAAAGAAATTCGCTTAAAACAATCTTCGTGCGAACAGTCAGCTAAGAACTTATCAAAAACTTATCACTAAAAAATCTATCAGGTATATCTAAAAATATGGAAACTAACTTACTATGAAAAACTAAAAGCTAGCCCTAAATTGAAAGCAAGTAAAAGTTAAAAGGTTCTCATAAATGGGATAAATATCCTTTTAAAAACCGCATCAACATCGGTTCAGCCAAACGCAAGATAATCGATGAGAAACATAATCAACATACAGGTTAAACTCCTCTTTATAAGTTGGCTACTTTTAATCAGAAGTTGTACAGGTAAATCTGCGGGAAACTGCTAGTATTCGGTAATTATTCGGCAAATCAATCAAACAGTCGGCTGAATACAAATGTTGTACGAAATACGAATGTTCGGCCGAACATTCGGCTCATCTCTGATACAAAATAAACAGATAAATTGAGAACCTTATTTTTTAAAGTTGGTCAATATATTAAAACCTTCTCCTAAGCTTGACAAATCTTTTTCTGAAAACCGCATACAAATTGGTTCAGCCAAACGTGGGGAAATCGCGGACAAACATACATACTTACAGGTCAAACTGAGAACCTCCTTTTTTTGAATTCGGTTAAAAATATTTCTGACTTAAACTGTTTTTGTTATTTTTTTTATAGTCAAGGGGCACAGCAAATATTCATTGGCTGCAATTTTCACATATTTATTAATAAAAATTATAAAACGTATGGATGTGACTATGCTGAAAATATCCAGATACTTACGGTGCTTACTTCACCACAATCAGTCTAATGCTCGTATTACAGAACGAGACTTAATACTCGTTTCACGTAAGCGTTGTTCACCAGCTGATTCTTGACTTGAGCTTTAGTCTTATTACAAAACAATTATCAAAACCAGATTACCTGAAACTAGTTTCAAATATCTGACTCAGTTGATACTGGGTTTTCTTTGAAAAAAATTTGTTTCCCATTACATTTAATGATTTAATAACAAAAACTAATGGTCTGTTACGTTATACGCAAAGTTTAGATTACAATGTCTTATAAATTGCGTTAAATTCTATATGATAAATGACAAAATTGCCAATGTTTTGAATTATTTATCTGTTTTTCGATAGAAGCAGTATGGTTAAATTATTACTGTCGCTTCTTTTTACTATGAAAATATATTTATATTTATCACTCAAAAATAAAACGAAACGTTAAAGCTAAATGTAATGTCGCCAACTACTAAGTAAAGTCACTTGAAATTATGAATTCCAATATAGTTTTTATTTACGAAAAGCAAGTTCAAACTTTTCAAAGCCATCAAAGGCACCATAATATAATTCAAACATAATTTACTACTAATTCCTCATTTTATAATAACTCCATAGCTATATAAGATAACAACATGTGATAAATATCTTTATATGATTTGGCGAAAAACACTTTATCAATCTGCAACACTGCTTGCGACGAAAAAATCACATCTTTTACTGTAGATTGTGTAAACCTATATCTTTTTTAAAGTTTAGCTCGTCCATGGCGAAGGGATCCTGTACATCTCGTAATAATTGTCGTGGAATACGCACTTCGTGTATAAAAATATTATCGTAATGGTCAATATCACTGAAAAGATCCATTGTAGTTAGTACAGATCACTATTAAACAAGGCACGAATCGCGTACTTATCTAGTTTTTCTCTAAGCCACAGTTCACAACAACACAAACTTAATTTGAAGTACGCTCAAGTATGGTAGAAAGCACACTCAAGTGAATACAGTTGTGAAACTAGTTTCAATCATTGGCATATGCATAAGTAAAGTTCTATAATAAGCGTGAACACAGTTCAAATCATTTAGTACTCAAGTGATATCTGGTCATTGAATCTAGTATTAGGCAACGTTTTGTAATAAAGATAGTCGTTGATACTAGTTTCAAAACTAGTATCAATACATGAGTACTATTCTGTAATACGACCATAAGGCTAGTAGACTGTAAGCCGATATTGCCGTACCGCTTACATTAAACTTATGTTATTTAATTCGGTACACTTTTGCACAACTGCAATTACATGCTGAAAAAATCTTCTTGAAACATTGTTTTTATATTGGTAGGTTGCAAAAGTCATGTGAGGAATAAGAGAATAATTGTCAATAATAGAAAAAACATAAACGTAATATAATAAATATAGTAAGATTAGGAAACACTAAGCATATGATGTTCACTTCACTGAAATGGTACATTTTTTTGAGTACGTGATAATAAAAAAAATTCTTGAGCACTTCTTACTATAAATAAGTTATTACTTTAACAAAACTAAATTATGCGGTGCGAAAATCTAGACTTTGCTGTCGGGGAATATAATTTATGCTCTTTGTAGTCACGCAACCTTTCAAGAAATTGTATAGAGATATGGTGTGGAAGTAAAGTAGATTGTAAGAAGTTTTGCAATGTGCTTTATATAAAACAAAACGATAACATGGCCATTCCTTGCGTTTATATAGTAAAAAAAAATCGTTTAAATAAGCCGTTGCATAATGCGTCTGTTGTTTTTACTCACTAGAAGTGATAATATTTTTGGAACGTGTATTTCAGGTACATTTTTCTATGAATACATTCTAACAGTCATCATTCATCTTCATTACAACTCTGTGTAATGAGCCCACTGCAGGGCTATGAGTCTCTCGTCTGGGTGTCCAAGCTGGCCAAGTGCTGGTCGGTGTATGTAATAATTTTCAGGGTGCCGAAATGGCTTCTGACAAACCCTAACAACTGCTGTATATAAGTACACAGCACCGGGACCGACTGCTTAACGTGATCTCCGAAGCACGGAAGTCGTCGTGAGATATGAATGGCCGGCAGTCACCCATCCAAGTACCGACTGAGCCGAACGTTGCTTAACCTGTGATATCGTATGATACACTCAGTAACCACGGCGCCACGACGACTTCCAGTATTTTCTATAAACAGTGTTATCTACTAATATATCAACTTGTAGACCAAAGCTTAAAGATAATATCTTTACTTTTATGCCTCATGTTTCTTCTTATCGAAAATTCTACCCTCAAGCTTGCGAAATATGAAATTTTATAATATACATCATATACAGGGCTGACAATAAGTATCATTTATAGAAATGATTTTTGCAAAAAAAAAGTATTTTTTTTACAAAGAAATAAATATATACGATAACATATTAAGCAAACCATAGTCACTCTAAATTACCATAAAAATAAAGGCACCTACGCGTTACTACAACACATCTTGTATAACTACGGCGAAGTATTATCAATGAAATGCCGCTTCGTAGTAGGTAAATTCATGAACAGCGACTATTTTTTTTAAAGTTCGTGGTTACATATTTCTCCTTTTTTGTACTGAGCGACGCTTAAATAAATATGCAGGTACGTATATATCGTATCAAAGAAACAAACATTTAAATTTGGCGTGTGACTACAAATCAACCCTGTATAAAGTTCTATGAATACAAATATTTTAAATAAGAAAATATGAAACGTTACTATTTAGGCTTTTCATTAGCATTGAGTATTTCTTTAGCAGAGATTCTTTCCTATGCTCTTTTAGAAGTCGGTATGCAGTGAAGTTTTTAATGAAGTTCCTTTTACCCTTTTTATCATATACAGGGTGACTGGTGTGTCACTTATGAAATTCAAAGACGTGGTAGTTTGAAATCATACATGAAGAGAAAAAATAAAATCAAAATAAAATAATTATTATTTACTGACTAAACTTAACCGAAAGTTAAAGAAATGATTACGCATCACATGGTTACGCTAGCGTTTTCAGCAATCCGCGTGCCAGGTGCCGCGATCGACTCAGTTGTATGTAAAGTAAATAGTAACATAGTAGTATTTATTTATAGGGAATTCTAGTGAAAAGTTTAGTACCTACTTTTGTTACATAATTATGATTAGAATCAAGTACAAAGTGCTCTCCTTCAGTATCTAAAATTTACCATCAGTCACCCTGTATAAGATCAACAACTTATAAAGCATGGATAGGTGAGGTGACTCTTGCTTAAAGGGCTCATGAAACAACTTAAGTTGAGGAAATTTATAAAAGTTTCCTGTAAAAAGTTGATAGTGGGTATAACGTTCACGTTCGTATACTGTTTCGCTACTGACTGAGTGACTGACAGACAACGTACACCTATAACTACGTAGATAACTGAAATGTAAAACATACATTCTGTAGGGGAGCACTTAGTAAGGAATTCTCGAAATTAGGGAAATAAAGGACTTTCTGGTTTTTATGAAAAATCTTTCCCATGCGTACACGGATGTGAAACTTGGTAGAGAAGTTCTTTCAACGGGTGAAGGGGTCTGGTTGTATTATGGAAGGAATTTCCGAAATTCCTACGGGAACGGGAAATATTGAACTTTTTAGTTTGTATGAGAAATTTTATTGAGTGTATGGATGTGAAACTTGGTATAAAGGTTCTTTCAATTCGTGTCCGGTTGTTTTATGGAAGGAGTTTCTGAAATTCCCTCAGGAAGGTTAGTTTAGCGGGTACGAAGTGGGAAAAAGCTCGTTTGATGATAGTCTGTGAGCAAAGCTAAGTTAAGTTAAGTAAGCGATCACCGTTTATAGTGATGATGAATGTCGAAGCAGCAAAACTAGTTTTCATATTACGTCATCAGCGACAAGAATAAATTATTTACAAGAATCGTATACTAACTTAATCATCATTTACAGCAACTTACAACTGTTGACGATCACTGTAACTGGAAACTATGAGTCCCATTGCAGTATACAGCAAGTTGTTAGTTGCTTTTTGTGCAAAGCGACTAAGTCTAATGTGGCATTCGAATTTAATCGACATAAATACCACGAATCCAAAACATACGATGCAGGATAACAATGTGGTTAACTTGATGTAGGTACCGCAAAACCTTACTCGGTCTTAATGTCAATATTATTGGCATCGCAAAGGAAACTATCCACAAAGCCTACCGTAGACTGTAAGAATCGGTGCAAATAGAAAAAAAAACCTAAAACTTGATTAGAATTATCACTGGGCACTACGAAATTGCTAGAGATTAATAAATATCTAGTGATCATTCATAAGTGCTGTTTTAAATTGTGTTTCTAGCAGTTGTATATAAAAAATATGACCTGAGTTCATTTAAATAAAATCTTTTGAAATATTTTGATCATTAATACATACAAAAGTATTATTAAAGTAACAGTTTTGTAGATAATAACAAAAAGTTGGTAATAACAAAGCTAGCTAATCCGTTAGAAAACTAAAACAAAACAGATTATCTATTATTTCGTGTTTATTTGGCTGTAGCAAGTTTTGAAAATATAATATTATAACTTTAGATACTTTGGAAGTCCCTAGATCCCTCAAAATTTTACCAGGAAACACGGAAATCATGATTAATAATAAACTTATTTTGTAGAGGCATAAAAATATTTTGTAATAAAAGTAACCGAATAATTTAAAGATTTTATCATATAAAACAACAAATGTAGTTCTTTACATCCATTTATTAATAAAGCAATTCATATATTTTTAATGTATAAAATATAAATCACCGTTTTTATAAATTTAATCCGTTTAATAAGTGTTTTATTTTAAGTTCAAATTAAATTTTTCCTACCTTTGAAACTTAAGGAAGCTAAGATGTATTTAAATAAATAATTTAAATTACTTTTTATAGCGCATTATTATAATACACCTAATTTAAACTGGCAATTAAAAATAATTTAAATACACAACTAAAACCACAACGGAAACCACAAGAGCATTGTCTCTGTTTCGTAACATAATTTTAAACACTGCTAAAGTTCAAAGTTAAAAACGAGTTATAAGCTCTCCTAGTCCCGGAGTTTCGTGCAAGCAGCTTTCACATGTTGATGCAATGTAAGAAGCTCAGAATGTCTCAAGGGAAATCTACAGCACAAAACGTAGTTATTGTATGTACTGAATCTGTAGCACTGTAAAATGGTCATGCAATTGTATTCATGTAAAAATTAAATCGATTCTTGGTTGCTTATTTTGCCGTCGTTGAAGATAGTGCTTGTAACGAAGCATTTGAAGTAATGGTTTTACTCGTAGGAAAGCTTTTACCTAATGATTCCAAACTACTAATATTGCTTTTAATGAAAATGATAAGACAAAAAAGAAATATTAGTGAACAGTAACTATTTGTGACATTCCTGTTCAAGAGTATACTGTTATAGGTTAACATTTCCAATATAAATCTAATCTATCAATTAGGCAATTATAAATTTGTATAATCATAATCATTTATTTTAATGAGTTATGTCATTGTCCATGTAAGCAATGGTGTAATTCTAATATATTTTAAGAATATATTTTGCAAGAATAATATGTTGAATGTCAAATATTTAACTGAGACTATTAATTTAAAAAAAGAAAACTATTTTCGTTTAAGCATAAAAAAACCCTAGTTGGCTAGCTATTCCTGTTTCTTAAGTAATTAGTGTTGCTAAGCAATTAAGGAGTTCATATTATATTAAATTCATGGTAGGAAAACTGAAAAGAAATATCTTGTGTAATTATAGTTGGTAACTAGTGAAATTTTCGTGAACACAATTTTTCCGTTACTGTATTTGTTTTTTAGCTATATCTTATGAGATAAGAACACAAAAGTCTAAAGGTGTTTAAAATAAAAAATAAAATAATTTTTTTAAAATGTAGCCATAAAATATCAAAGATAGGAATCTGTCAGAAGGGTTTCTTAATCCAATCAGGGTCTCTCCGATCAATCCTTTCCCACAAAACACTCATGGAAGATTACTTGTCATATTCATAACTGAACCTTGCCGTAATTATTGTCAAACAATTTTATATAGTTTTAACTAGCTCAAACAATATTCTTAAATAACTTCTATAATACAAAAACACGTAGATAGCTATCTCATATTTGATTTAAAAGGTGTCCAAATAAAGGAGTGTAACACCATCTTAGAGCAAATATCCCAGCAAGGGACATAGGGGCGTAGTAACAACTTGCCGACATAACAGCAGACGTAACATAATCAGCTTAGTGATAAATTGGCAAACAGCACGCGACTCAGATGTTTCCTATTCTGGGCGTCGTTGTGTCTGCACGTCTTAATATTATTTATTTTTATAAGGAAGCTTACTTCTATTTATCGATAATGTTATTTATAAAAACGTAAATGTATGAAAAAATTTATCGTCTATATCAGGCTTAGGTTTTAATAGCTTTAGCATTAGAAATTAACTCTTTCCATGACTTTACCGTTACTATACGGTAGAAACTTCAATGTATTTTTTTATTTTATATCATTTAAAAAGTAAGTTGAATTTACTTGTAATATAAATAATCAATAGGTAAATGATTCTAGTTTCCGTAGGACAAGTAATTAAAGAAACTTGTTTTGGGTTAGGTAACGGATTTCCGATACTTCACAAACTTATAGTAGGTACGTTAAATTTTTCGACAAATACTTTACACCCCTCACCCTTCTGAATGACAGCCATTTTAAAATTAATTAATTCGTATCTCGTTTTTACATCTCTAACATGCTTAAAAATTCATGTTTTATTTGAAAGATTATGATATTTGCTAGCATTTCAAATAATTTTTGTTAAGAAGTAATGCAAAATAGATCATGAAATCTTTGAGTTTAGCTGAAAAACTTGGAAAAACTTTACTACTTTTTTAGATAATGTGCGCTACTCAAAAATCCAGTCCCTTAACATATTGTTTTACTTAAAAGTAATAGTGTAAAATATATTTTTCTTTGAAATTTTCATCTAATAGTTCATAATCCCCGGTGTATCCGGAGCGCCACTGTGCGGATCGCTTTGGTAAACAAGAGAGGCAAACAGTGAGTGTAATAAAGAAAATTGTTTGAAGCTTCTTTGAAAAACAAAAATGTTGTACGATAAAATACTTAAGAAATTAAGACATATTTTTGCTAGGATTTTAAACAGATTATCTATTGAGTGTTTTTTTATTTTTTTTTAAATCTTTTACTGAAGTGTAACACAAAAAAATGTGTAACACTACTGATCGTTGTATAAATACAGATACAATAGAATAGAAAAGAAGAACATTCATTGATGGACACAATACATAACAATAATTGGAACATAAAAATGGAAATACAGATAATAAGACAAAAATAAAAGAATTTGCTACAGCAGTGTAAAGAGGATCAATTAAATTTACATCAATTATTGGCAGCGCTGAGCAAGTCAAAAAGCTTACGAGTCATCATAATATTATGTGACGACTTGTGTCGCAGCGATGCTATTCTATCGTAGCCCCAGGGTAGACGACCATTTTATATTTTAGTGAATTACACTCTGTAAGCAGTAAATAAATAACTACATTATTTAAAATACACACAATATTATATTATATACATTTAATTATAATTATTAAACATTAATAATAATATAATAACCAACCACATAAAAATAAAAAATAAATAAAAATAGATATATTAGTTAAATTAATAGGTATTAACAATTACATCTTGATATATTATATACGGTATATAAATAAGTCCATTATGGGCGGGTCAATAAGTCCGTGACTTTTGGAATAAAAGTCACATTTTGTGATAAATTAGTTATTTTATTTTTCAACGTAGTTGCCCTTGAGCCCTATACACTTTGTCCAACGCTTCTCTAATTTTTTTATCCCTTCCAAAAAATATGATTTGTCGAGGTCATGAAAATAGTCATATCTTTTTTCACCAATACATTTCTTCAGGTTTGGGAACAAGAAGTAGTCACTCGGAGCCAAACCTGGAGTATAGGTGGATGAGGGATAGGTGGAGTATAGGGTGGATAAGGGAGCAATTTAAAGCCACATTCATGGATTTTTGCCATAGCAACTGCACATATGTGCACCCTTGCATTGTCTTGGTGGAAAAAAACTTTTTTCATGGCCAAATGAGATCGGTTTTTTTTTTCAAATCGTCATTGAATCGGTCCAATAATTGGGCATAATATTCCCCATTGATTGTTCTTCCCTTTTGAAGGTAGTTAATGTGTATTGTCCCGCGTGCATCCCAAAAGACAGTCGCCATAACTTTATTGGCTGACAAACCCACCTTGACGTATTCACCCCTAGAAACCCACTGTTTTGACTGTTGGTCTCTGGTGTGTTGTTATGGATCCATGTTTCGTCCACGGTTACAAAACTCCTCCATATTGCGATTAAACAACGCCAAAGCTTCCTGTGAAGCTGTTACACGATTGCGTTTATGGTCGATTGTGAGCAAACGCGGCACCCATCTTGCGGAAAGCTTTCTCATGTCCAAGTGATCCTTCAAAATTGAAACCACTGAGCCATGCAAGATCCCTACGGCTTCCACAATCTCTCGTACTTTCAATCTTCGGTTGGCCAACACCATATCGTGAATTTTTTCGATTGTTTTGAGTGTAAAAACCTCAACTGGGCGTCCAGGACGTTCGGCATCTTCAGTGCTTGTACGGCCACAACAAATTTCAGTTAACCACTTTTTTACCATTGAAATCGATGGTGCAAAGTCCCCATACTATTTATCAACCTTGCTCTCGATATTGGTTTGTTTTCGCAAAAACTAATGCTTAATAAGCACGCGAAATTCACTTTTTTCCATTTTTTCTTCAAATTACTGGGTTGTCTGATAAAGATAGCTGTCAAACACAAACTAACTGACGCCGCAAGTTCAAATTTTGACAGGAGTCAACTGACAGATGCTTGTTGACAGGAGTAGTGTTGCTTTTTCAGTAAAGAGGTCAGAATTATTGACCCGCCCAGGTATTAAGTATATGCCACAAAATGAATTTTGTTTTTTCATTTTCTAATAAAGAAGATTTAAATTGTATTTAAAAGTCGGTTTTGTAGTCAGATAGTTTGTTATATTTAAATTTCAATGCATTAAAAACGATTTGCTCAAATTCTGCATCGTTGAAATAGAAAAAATAAATCATACTTTCAATACAAACCATTCCCAATATTTGTATACACTGCTTATAACAAATTAATGCAATATAATAATAGTACATAATTTAAAATGATAAAAATATAATTTCTCTTGTTCATTGGGCCTAAGATAAAAACTTGAATTTGCTTATAATAAAAACGCATAATGACATTACGTTTCAAACAGCACAGTAACGAGCCTTTTGCAATCAAATCTTAAGCAAGAAAATTTATTCATCATTCAAGGCAGTCTTAAAACAAACTGCACAACGTACAAAAGGCACGCTGCAAATTGTGTTTGCGAGCTTGTGGTCGCAGGTGACTCCTTGGCCTTAAGCCTGCCCGCATCGGGCCAAATCCATGACTTTAATTTGACAGGGATATAAAAATAAAAAAATATTATTATTTATTATTTAAAAAATATAAGAATTAATTACTAAATATTAATGATTTAATAAAATTAAAATTATTTTGATTAAATTAATTATAAAAAATTCAATTTCGAGTTCCAACTTAATCACTTAATTTACCCATAAATAAGCAGTAAACTGTAAACTTAGGTTATTTTCGCTATAATAAAATTTATCAAAAAATAATAGTCGGACTTCGTCTAAGACAACCATACGTTCAATAGTTTTGAATTACCTCTCCTTACTTCTTCTAACAGCTTTGCACCCAATTTCCAATCACACCAAGTCTCATGTTAATAATTAAACTCAAGATAATAAATTCATACTGACATTACATTTACACAGCTCAATTAGGAATTTAAGCCGTTCACAATAAGAAAACAGCACTCAAATCTTAAGCAAGAAAATTTATTCATCATTCAAAGCAGTCTTAAAACAAACTGCACAACGTACAAAAGGCACGCTGCAAATTGTGTTTGCGAGATTGTGGTCGCAGGTGGCTCCATGGCCTTAAGCCTGCCCGCACTGGGCCAAATCCACGACTTTAATTTAACTTTGCTTCACTGGATATTGTCATTACACTAAAATTTAAGTTACGAGTCCCAACTTAATGCGCCTTATGTGAATTTCGTATTTACCCCCAAGCGAGACTTGAATTGTATTTCAAGAACTTAATTTCATTCGCAACGAGAATGCGCCGGAAGATTTTATTTTTGTATAATAATAAAATTTAAGCTAGCTCGCTTTTGTGTATTTTGCTTTGTTATTGTGTAATTAAGACTTTTTACATTCAAGATTTTGAGTGGTTTATTTTATTTATGCATAATTTATGAATGGCTAACTGGGTTACTAAAAATCGATAATTTCTAAAAATGCTTATTTGAGAGAATGGTAAAGTGAATATGAAATCATACTACCTACCTAAACTTAAGTGAATACTTTGAAGAACCTCTCTAATGGGTTATTTAAAGTATTTCTTTAAAAAACATCCAATGCGTAGTCTATAGTTCTGCTACGATAGAAACGTGAAATAGCTTGTCTTTTAATATGCAACTTTAAATTTGAAAGGTGAGTGCTTAGATTAAATCACATTTTGATAACATTAAAGTACTGCGGAAGTGTGATTAAAACGAAAAGTGTAGCTCTACACGACATACAACACAGTTATGATAAACATAAAGGTTCTCTTGCAGCGCATAATGCAATACTGCGATATTTGCATAGCAGGAGTTCTGCTTCGATACATGCTCTGAATATTAATATTGTTGTGTTCTTACAACCCAAAACTTTCATAAGTGAAATTTATATTTTCCTACCAATGTTTATAAATGAAAGTGAGATAGTTTGAACAGAATACAACTGGTAAATGAACGTGAAAGTTTGTGTGAACGGATTGAAGTTTGTGTCTTTTTCATACTATAGCTGGTATATTAAGCGGAAATTTGAGAACGTAAGGTCAAAGATTTGCTGTTTTATAATTTTAAGGCAGTAAATAAAAGTCTAGAGTTATTGTATGAAATACTATCGTATGAATTCAAAAAAGAGAGTTAAGCTTCATGCAAATATTTTAATATACTTTCTCACCGAATACTTAAAAAACACTGCTTTATTAGATAATTATTATTAACATTATACCTACTTTCCACACTTGTCAAAAAAGCAGGGTTTAATTTGCTTCCACTTTTTCTTTTTTTTTTAAGACAAGCAGATGGAAATCTTAAAGTATTAAAATCAAACCTTAAATAATTAAATTACATAACTAACTTATAATATACTGTCAAAGTTAGATCCCTATAATGGTTAAGTTTCATATAATACATAGAGGGTTTAATTTAATATTTCTGTTTGCCGACAGTTTGGATTCGGGTCTGCACCTTATGAGTAGTTATTGTGATAACTTAACTACTTACTACTTAGAATTAAGACGTTTTAAGAAATTTTTAAACTATTTTAGTAATTAATGGTAAACTCTAGAATATTAATAGTTCACTTAAACATTATAGAAAAACAACAACTCTTAATTAAATAACACAAACCTTCTGTACGTCCACATTGCATGAGTATAGCAGCTATAAAAATACAAATTAAATTGTTACTTTTAGAATTAAATATCTATCAAAATACAGTGGTCCTAACACAAATCAAAAATGTGATCAAAATTACTTGCATCAATGAAGCTTTTGCGTTGAAGGTTGTCTAACCTTACAAAGACTCTCCAATGCAGCGTGAAATTGCCTTTTTTCCGATTGCATTTTATTTATTTATTTATTTTAAAGCATGCTGACACTTTCATTACGCCTTCCGACGCGCGTCAAAACTTCTGTAAGAATTCTGCAAGTAAAGTAATCATATTTTTTGATAACTAAACTTACAACTCAATTTATCGTTGAATCAATTATTTTAGGTTTTCAACAATAAATTCAACTATAAAAGAATCAAAATCAAGTATTTCTTGATTTCGATTGTTAAATGAAAAGCGGCAATACTCTTTAAAAATATATATTGCGTTGAATGTTGTCCACGCGTCGCTTCTCATGCCATATCTCGCAAAGACTCTCCAATGCAGCGTGAAATTGCCTATTTTCCGATCGCATTTTATTTATTTCAAAGCACGCTGACATTTCCATAGCGCCGTTCGACGCACGTCAACACCTATTTATGACCTCTGCTAGTAAAACAATCATATTTTTGTTAATGTATTAAGTTACAACTGATTTTATCGTTCAATCAATTATTTTAGATTTTCAACAATAAATTCAACTATAAAACGATCGAAATTAAGTTTTTCTTGATTTCGATTGTTAAATTACATATACATACATACATGACGTCACGCCTGTATCCCTTATGAGATAGGCAGAACACCAGAAGCTACAAACCATCTGATGGCACATTTGACAAATTTGAAGATATTAAAATGATAGAAAGAGACTTGCAGTGATAGGGAGTCAGCCTATCGCCCACAAACACGTCAATAAAACCTCCGTCCCACAACTGACTTTAACGGTTTGCCCGGGAAGAGAAGCAGCTGAAACATTCTGTGTTTTTCCTTTGTTAGCATGCATTGCTAAATTAAAAGCGAGAATTCTCTTTAAAATGGCATTTTGCGTTGAAGGTTGTCTACGATTCGCTTCTCATGCCATATCTCGCAAAGACTCTCCAATGCAGCGTGAAATTGCCTATTTTTCGATTGTATTTTATTTATTTCAAGGCACACTCGTCAAAACCTATTTATGACCTCTGCAAGTAAAACATTCATAACTTTTTTGATAACTTCAGTTACAACTGAATTTATCATTGAATCAAGTATTTTAGGTTTTCAACTATCAAAATAAATTTTTGGTGTTTGTTAAATTAAAAGCGGAAATTCATCTTAAAATTGTAGTTTGTGTTGAAGTCTATCGACGCGTCGCTTCTCATGTCATATCTGGCAAAGACTCTCCAATGCAGCGTGAAATTGCCTATTTTTCGATTGAATTTTATTAATTTATTTATTTCAAAGCACGCTGACATTTTCATTGAGTTTCAGGAGGTTATGTATGTAGTTATGTATGTATTTGGCTTCACAGTGACATAAAACCAGAAAAGATTGACATAAAATCCCGAAAAAGGAAAATCACTTTCAAAAATAACTTTAAGTAACTTTGTCTCGTGGTTCAATTATTTAAAAACTGATTAATCTCGATGCAGATGTCTCTTTGTAGTTTTCAAATATTACTAACTTTACTGAAGCTTGAATGCAGCATCGACATTTTTTATGAATCTCTCGTATGATTTTAAATTCCATTATTTTTTTGCAGCGACATTTTTAAATGACTGAAAGAATTTAATGCTCTGTGACGTGAATTGAAAGGTGTACCAAATTAAAAAGTTTTATGTTTTATTTTACCGAGGCTTTGAATATTAAATATATTTTTTCAAAATAAACCTGTGCGTTTCTTAATCGTACCAAAAATAAAAAAAGAAACTGTCAAGATCTGTATAAGCGAAACTTCACATCGTAGATGTAGCATTGTCAAATATTTTAAGCACATACAGGATAAACGATTAATACTTATGTTTTAGAATGATAATAAAGAAACTTGAATTCTTAAAGAAATGTGTTATATTTCAAACACTAAATAACATACGTGCAGACATGTCACGTGCTACACAGGTATATCAATCTTATAAACAAGAAACTGCGCTCAACTATTATTTCTTAATCTACTCTGAGAATCGAGACGGTGACACGCCATTTGTGTTGTCTGCGAGCATCACGGATCGCACACACGGATTCAGTTCGAGTTAAGATCAGACGCTGACTGGCATCCCCCAGCGAACACTTTCATACTTCACGTAACGCTAGTCCGCAAAATGCAGCTATGCATAAGAATTTCAATCTTGCTTGTTTCGATATAAATGTATTCAGGTTTTGTTTGGATGTGCTCGAAACTTCTTTTATGCTTTCTGTTTCTTATTAAGCTTTTGGGTGTATTGATTTTTTGGTTTCTGTTCGGGTTATTGTGTTGATATGAATGTTTGTAATTTCAAGACACTCTCAGCTTGAAGTCACTGACTTAAGTGAGTGGCCCTTATTATTTTAATCAGAGTTTATCTAAACTCTGTGGCTTGTGTGTTTTTTGTAAAGGATGCTTCAACTAAATAGCAGGAACTTCTCCAACTTAGTTTTAATCATTTTATTTTATTAAAGACTAAGACCTCAGTCCCACCTGATGTTAAGTGAAGATGAGGTCGAAGTTGAAGGCGCACGGGCCCAGTCTGTACCTATATTTTTTTATATTAATGATGTTTTAGATTAATGATAGGCCTGTACACTTAAAAAGATACTAAAGATTTTTTTAATGTGCTAGAGTAAGACGTAGCCTTCTTCAAAAATGTTAATTTATATTTAATTCTTGTTGCTATATGATGGCAAGCTATTCCAAAATAACAAGGGCATGAATTAAATATATTATAAATTCTTCTCCACTTCTAAAGTTATTTCAAACATATCATATTACAACAGTACCTATACAACTAAAGTTTGCTACATTTAAATGAGCTCTCAACTGTCATTCTCAAACTTAAATATCATATGACCTGTTAAGCCTTTATTTTAACTTTAACTTTATTTTGTTTATACAAGGTTCAAATGGTAGCGGTGTTTGGCTGAACATATTTTGATGACCGTTATCTATGGTAATGGGGATACACAGTGGTCGTGATTTCAATCTCTGCTCGATGTATTGGTGTTCATGAAGATGCTTTTTGCATTGTTCTGGGTGTAAAATAAACAGTAAAAAATCGGATTCCGCTGTTATACAATCAAAATTCAATTCCACCTATATCACAAGCTATGTGCTTAATTTTGTTCTAGAGGGCGCTGTATAAATCAGTATATTTTTACTGTAATCAATAAATAATTTGTTGAAAATATTTTCACACAGAAAAACAAGTAGTAACCTTAGTAAAGCTTGTGATGTAAAAAAAAATCATTAATGAAATTACATATCTCCAAAAGCTTAAAAAGCTTAGCATAGTTATCATCGAGAGTAACCTTCAGTCATGTTCAGTTCTACAAACAGTCTTAGAAAATTTAAGCTATTTACGTACATTTAATTTATAGATTCGACAATACAATGCCTGTCTCAGTCTCAGGTGTCCTTTCTCCACGTAAAGTTGGCTTAAGCCGCTCTGAGCTGTTCCCAGACTAGCGTGCGAGCTGCTTGCTAGCCAAGTTAAGCCTTTACCGACCTTGATTGTATAACTAAATTTTGGACATAACAATATTGTTTACTGCAGTATTGTGTATGTAAATTTTGGTGACAGATAACAGTAGGTTTTATACATTTCACATAAATGAACCAGTTTTTTTTTAAGTAAGGGAAGGGATGTTAGTCTTCCATGGCACCTGATAGAAAGTGATTCGGTATTCGTCCATCCACGAGAAATCTATCCACTCGACGCTCCAAAGTACTAGCACTATACTTGTCAGGAAAAAAAGAGGCAGGCAGCTAATTCCACACCTTGGCGGCCCGAATAAAAAGAAACTAGGTAAAACAAAGCGCTTAGTTCGACTTTTTGCAATATCCACCATACATGGATTCAACACCAGTTCTGAAGTCATAACAGATATGAATACATATACGAGTATTACTACTCAATATAGTAGGTACTGTTAGATAGTTAAGGATTCACATCCCATACTTACTGAACACAGGCGTAGTCCCTGGCGGGGTGTCACAGGGGACATGAACCCCCCCCCCCAAAATCATGAAAAGATGAACTCCTTAAAATAGTTGAAGCTAGGAAAAGATACTTGTGATAAAAAATTTTGTTCTGCTCAAAAGTCAGTTGTGACACGTCCCAAAATTTCAGTCTGCGACTGCGCCTGACTGAACAACATTTAAGCTGTGTCGTGTGTTTGTAGTTTTGTTATATTTTACCGCGTATTTCTATTGTCGCAAGCTTATAATATTTTACCTTGTTGCCTTGTTGTGCCATTCAAAACATTTATACATTTATTTTACGTAAAAATATATTCTGAATACTGAAAAACATTTTAATTAGGTACTTAATATTTCACAATTTGAAAGTTGCTTATATCACTTTAATTAGGTTGATGAAATGACAAGTAGGTATGTGTTTCGTAATGAGTACCTACGAAAACTCACAAAAAAGCTTAAAAAAATATCGTACGGTCTTTTCCAAAATGGCATTTCATAATAAACTGTGTTTTAATATAAAGTAATGTAAAACTGGACCGCCCAGGTAGTAGAGGTAATGACAGTAGAGTCCATTACAGGCGTTAATGTGCGATAAAACGTGTTTTACGTAGAGGCAACAAAAGTACCTATCTAGAAAGTTGCCTACCCTGCAGGTCGACGGCCTCCACGCTTTGCTGATAGCATTATCTTATGTAGTTTCGACTCTTCTATGCATAGATAATCGTAGGCATTTCAGAATTATTTAACTTGACATGAAACAAGACATTTTCTGAAAGATTCTTTAGTTTAAAAAATTTTACACTTCATAAAAAACAGCTAAATGAAACCATTGAAACCTCGTGTGAAAAAATATCACACAGATAAAACAAATAATAACTCCCAGTACTAAAAAATATTTTTTAATTATTTTATATGCTTCTTGAGGCAGTAATTACTAAATCGTGGCGGAATTTTTAATGTCCAAAAGTTTAATAACACCTTTACCCTTACATGTTATTTTTGTATTACTACGAAAAAAATATATGTAAAAATATACGCCTTAACAAGAAATAAACTAAGCTATTGCTACTTGCAATTGATAATAACAATAACAAAGCTAAAAATATCTTCATAAAACAATGAAAGAATAGGAAGCTTTTAAAATTAGAACTGAACAGTTTAGTCAATTATAAAAAAAAAAAAAAAAAAAAAAAAGAACACAGACAACGATCCGTTACAATACCTAGATATAAGAGACAGAAAAGAATCATTCAGTTTATTCCTGACATGATATTTAAATTTGTCTCGTACGCTCGAATCCAATATAATATTCGGAATAAACGAAACGTATCGTTACGCCAAAGTTTTGTTGAGTAGCATTAAAAGATTAAAAGTCGACTGCGCTTCGCCTGTATCGAACATGCGCTCCTACCATGGAATGCGATTGTTATTTCACAAATTCTAAATTAGATACTTAATAATTAAAATCAATTTTTTTTAGTGTGCAGGTTTTTAAAACAAATGGCTTACTAGTAAATTAGCAGGAAACAATAGTTCTTTCGCAAAACAATTATGAAAACAGTTCATGTTAAGAAGAAGAATAGTATGTCATAACATGGGCTAACAGTTTATTTACCTTTATTTAGCATCCAGCACAATAACTTGACGCTCGCAAATTAATTAAACTATCTATTTAAAGTTTGGTGGCTAGTTGTGCATGAAGGTAGTCATAAGGCCACTCTGAGTGTGTTAGTAGAATTCCTAGCGTAGATCATTTGGATTAGTGGATTTAATGGAAACACTTATAAGGGGTAGGATATAATACCAAGCTGATCCGATACTGACATATTTCATGCACGAATACAGTGACTGTTTACAGGTTAAACATCATTCTAATTTATAACAATAAAGCAATTACCGCATGATGCACCGACGACCTGGTCAAAGTCGCCGGTAAACGCTGGATGAGGGCGGCGCGGGACCAAACGACGTGGAAAACCTTTGGGCGAGGAATATTTCCAGCAGTGGACGTCTACTGGCTGATGATGAGGATGATGAAAGCAATCACCTGTGTATTATAAAGTCAACATTTTTTGAGAACAAACATTTATTTCAAAATTCCAATGAGCCTACATTACTCATTCCATACCTATACCTAGCTTAAGAGCATGAATTAATCATTTCCCTCCGCTGCAACACCATTTCTTTAACCTTATTTATTCATAAATCTACACTTCTCACCGCTCTTGGCTTTGATTACTTGATTAGCCTCGATATTCCAATAGTAGCACCTCGAAGCGATCTCCAATCCGACATATATTTGCTAGTGCACGCGGTGCGGCGGCACAAACTTCGCCGAGTGAATGCAAAAATTTAAATTAAAAGCATAAATCAGGCGTATATCGAGTTACTTCGAGATTCGTTCGTGTACAATTCGACTGTGCACTTTGTTATAATACATAATGGCGTTTTTGTTTTGTTTTATTACATTTTGTTTGTTTGGTATTTGTTTAGAAAAAGAAGTTTGATTGTACTTCTATAGGTAAATACGAGTATTAGTAAAACTTGAATTTTGTTTGCATTTTAGTAATACTTACGTCCACTTATTTAAGTTCCATTATGCTCGTGTCTTCAACTTGGCAGCCTACTTAATAATGAAATTTGCATATACAGTGATATGATAACGATCAAGTGCCTCTTATTTATTTAATATATCCTGAAATATGCCTGACTATCTCTTATTTCCTTGCAAATAGAATATATCAGCCCAAGTATATTTTCTCGAAGTTTAAAACAGTAGATATAGTATAATGTATAAACGCCTTATATTTTCCTACTTTAGCAAACTGCGGGACTTAAGTGATCTCATTTTTATATGCAATTTAATAAAAACCTTCATAGATCTTGACCGCAGAGTCTAGACAAACGTTCTCGAATATTCGCATACTTTTAATATGTTAAAGGTTTACTTAGCATTTTCCTAATCAAATCAAATCATTTCTTAATTATTATTATTAATCATTATTATATTTAATGAAAAAAGCTATAAGATTAGATGGAGCTACGTTAGCAATATAACGTAAAAACAAAAATAAATTGAAATAAAAAGTAATTTCGAGGCGTACCGCCAGGCCCCGGAAGCTCAGTGGAAGAGCACTCCTCCGGCAAACGACAGGTCCCAGGTTCGAGTCCTGGTCGGGTTATTTTTATATAACACATTTTTTCATTTATTTAATATATTTTAGTAACATTTTTGGTGGTGTACAGGACGCGGTGTCCTACAAGTACTGTCAAGATGTCAAGGAGGTAAAGAAAGGACGCGAGTGATCGTAACGGCGTTTATTGTCCGACTGATTGTACTTACGCGAGTGATCGTAACGGCGTTTATTGTCCGACTGATTGTACTTAAAACTGTAAACTAAATATGCTGAGTGCATCAAAATTATGATTATGCATGTGTGAATACAAAGATGTATGAGTGTAGCTCATACATACTGCCAAATAAAAGAAACAAAAGGAACAAAATACCGGCAATTCATGCCGTTAAAATGATAAAACAAGCTTAATTGTCAACATGCCAAAAATGTCTAGGTAAATGTTAAGTATTAAAAAATCTTAAAATTAACAGTACACAGGTAAAAGTACAGAATTAAAATAATAAAACACATGTCAATTAAAAATGTCAGTTCTAAACTTAATGTTCCTAGTCATAGCCGGTGAGGTGGCTTTGTCAACACTTAACACGGACTCACTCATCGTGCGTACACAGGGTGCACTCAAGTCTTGCATAGGAATTTGTTCTAATTCGTTAATAACTGTATTTAAACGATTTTTACGCAAACACTTGCACTTGAGATACACAAACACTCCGAAGGCTGCAATTAATAAAGTCCACATGACGTATATCATGACGTAATGATGCACGTCGCTCGGGGACAGCTCCTCTAACTGCTGCTGCTCCTTCAGCGCGGAAATCTCCTTTTTAATATGATTGTAAGTTTCATCATGGTATTCTAGATTAGTTTGCACACTGTTTTCTGTCAATGATGTGTTCAAGTAGTTATTCAGTGGTGAGAGCGGGAATTCAGGAACTTTCAAATTAATGTGTGTTAGTAATTCGTTTTGATGAGATCTATGTTCATGTATATAAAATGTTTCAGATTTTATCATACATCCATCTTTCACTGATAATATACCGTTCCTTTTTAAATGCACTATTTTTAGTTCATTCTCACATAAAATGCGGACCGAGCATTCCTGGCAGCACGAAAACAACCAGGAGCGACGAGACTGTAACCTGATCCATGTTTCACTGCATGCTTTGGTTTGTACATTTTCACAAAATGTTCTTGATGATAATGTTATTAGTGGAACGTTGCAAATTGATTGGCCGGAGGGTATATGAGAAATGGGCTGATTCGGTAAACATAATAAATTTTCTTTGTCGATATGCAGGCAATTTTGAAGGTCGATATTTGTCAATAATGTAAACGTATCCTTTTGTATATTAAATGCTAGGTATTCGGCTGCAGGCATAATAAACTGGATTCTATTGTTTATATAACGAGGTATAGGTATTGCACGATTTAATTCGTAGATGTCACGACCTTGTAACGGTATTTTTACTTCTATGATAAGAAAAGACGCAGTTACTCGAGCCTTCATTTTGAGAAGATGATAAATATCTCGTAAATTATTTCCAGGTACTCTTAATTCTCCTTGCATTTGGCCTGATATCATGTCTAATTCTTCTTTTAACTGGTTTGGTGATAGTAAATGAATGTTGAACCTTCCAAGGTAAATGTCAGTAACTGTGTCAATTAGAGTGTCTTGAATCCTATGCAAGTTAGAAATTATGATATCAGCTGATATTGAGGTAGTTAGTATGTAGAAAATATCCAAGAGAGATTTTGTAGAATTTCTTATCTGGTATATTTCAAGAGATAGATTGTTTAAGTGGCGGTTTATTATTTGAAATTGTTGATTCATTATTGCTTCGTTTCTCTGTAGTATGTTATTTTCTGATTCTAATATGCTAGTTTGGTTTTTGATAAGGTTTAACAAATGTTTTTCATTTCTGTGTGTATTCTCGATGTCTTTCTGATACTGCTCAGCGAATCTGTCATCTAACACGCCAAATAAGGAGTTTGCAATGTTACCAACTGCGTTGATTAATCCTCTTTTTCGGCGTGATGAAGGATTGCTTGTCAACAATTTGTTATAGTGCTCGATTTCCTTTAATGCATGATCGAGCTGGGAGGCGATAGTCAAATGTAAGAATGGAGGTTCTGAGTAATTATAACATAGAGCTCTTAGATGGTCTACATATGTTCGCATACTATCCATAGCAAGCCAGTATGTTGTCATATTGTGATAAATTATAAGTTTCCACTCATCCTGTATTATGTGCATGTTAGCGATTTTATCAAAGTATATTGAGTTGTTACTATTCAGTGATGTTAAATTATATGTTTGAGCGGTAGTCGAAGTAAAGAATGTCAATAGGAGTAGTAAGAATGTCATAAAAAGTGATTTAGGTTTTCTGCGAGATCGTGACGGTGGTGGGTTTGTCTGATTAATGTCAGTCTGATCAGGTTGCGAGTTATTCTGAGTGTTATCATTCGTGTCAATAGGAAGTAACGATAACTTTATTATAGGCCTTTTCACCGATCCATTCTTCGTCTTGAGTGTCACGACCCGTACGTGTCCGTCCTTGCCTGGATGCAGCTCTGTAATCCGCCCTAAAGCCCACTTTGAAGGCGGCAGGTTATCTTCCTTCACTAATACTATGTCATTTACTTGGAGATTTCTTGTCGGTCTAGTCCACTTACTCCTACTCTGAAGTTGCTGTAAATAAGTGCTTGACCAGGCTTTCCAAAAGGATCGATGCATTCGTTCTGTCAAATTCCATCTAGTTTTCATTCCAATGCTGTGCTCATCTGTCAATGGAGCAGAAAGTAGTGGTTCTCCAATTAAGAAATGGCTGGGTGTCAAAAACTCATCTTCCACGTTGTCAGTCAGTGCATAAAGCGGCCGTGAATTTAAACACGCCTCTATTTGTGTCAAAAGGGTTGAAAATTCTTCAAATGTCAGTTTTTGATCGCCTATTATACGACGTAAATGGTGTTTCATACTCTTAACTGCTGCTTCCCACAAGCCTCCAGCACTTGGCCAGTGAGGAGCATTAAAGTGCCATTCTACACCCATGTCAGATACATTTGTCAAAAATTCACTGTTAATCATTGTCAATGCTTCATTATATTGCCTATTTAGCACCCTAGAAGCTCCTATAAAGTTTGTCCCATTATCGCTGTAAACATGTTTAGGTGTACCTCGCCGAGCACACATCCTCTTGAATGCTGCCAAAAATGATTCTGTGCTTAAATCTGACACAAGCTCTAGATGTACTGCTTTTGTGCAAAAACAAATAAATACTGAAATATACCCTTTTGTGGTTTTTATGCCCCTTCCTTTATTGGCCTTAACCTCGACGTGCCCTGTAAAGTCAACCCCAGTGTGTGTAAATGGCCGAGATGGAGTTATTCTAGCCTTAGGTAAGTTTGACATAATTTGATGCTGCTGATTTGATCTAAAACGATGACAGGTGATACATTTTCTTATAAGTTTTTTAACAGTTTTATTTCCTCCAACTACCCAGTAGTTATTCCGCAGGTAAGCAAGTGTCAAACGCGCTCCGCCGTGTAAAGTTTTTGTATGAGATTCTTCAATTAAAAGGTAAGTTAATCTTGAGTTCACAGGTAATAAAATAGGATGTTTGCTGTTTTCACGTAATAAGGATTCTTCAAGTCTTCCACCAACACGTAGTAAGCCGTTTTTATCTAAGTATGGATTTAACTTTTTGATACTACTTTTGTTACTCACATGGCCCTTATGTTGAATGTCATAAATGTCATTCTCAAAACTAATTGATTGCTCACTAAGTAAGAAGCGTCGCTTTGATTCTTCTAACTCTGTAAATGTTAAATAATTGCAATGTTTATAATTAGCTTTATCGTTAATAGCTTTTATGAAACGTAATATCCAACACAGGATCCGCACGGCGCGCGTCCAAGTGCTTTGTTTATGTAATAATTCTGACAAGAGCGAGTATGTTACTTTAGCCGTGTGAACCTTTTTATTGCTTTTTAATTCGAGTTTCGGTATAGGTATGTCAATTATTTCTTTACAATCTGGAATGTCATCCTTCAGCCATGAAGGTCCTTCCCACCAGAGCGAGCAGCAGAGAAGTTGAGATGGGGTCATGCCCCTGGTGGCACAGTCAGCCGCATTATCTAATGATGTAACATGGCGCCAATGTGATGCAGGTAAATAATCGGTAATTTGTTTTACTCGGTTTGCAACGAAACTTTTCCATCTGCTTATGTCACCATTAATCCATCCCAATACAATCATTGAGTCAGTCCATGCATTAATTCTTACTTTGTCATTTGATAATCCGAGAGTGACTACGATCTTATTTAAAAGTTTTGTCAGTAACCAGGCGCCGCATAATTCTAAGCGAGGCAATGTCGGTGGTCTTTTAATAGGTGCGACCTTGGTCTTGGAACTTAGTAAGTTAATTTGAACATTTCCGTGCTTGTCAATAGTTTTAAGATAAATAACTGCAGAGTAGGCTTTTTCGGAGGCGTCGCAGAATGCATGGATTTCAATCTTCGTAAAAATGTTACCTACGTATCTCGGTATGATAAACTTGTCAATATTTTTTAAGTCACATCTTAATAGCTTCCATTCTTGTAATATATCTTCCGGTAATTTTTCGTCCCATTCATATTTTCGTTCCCAGACACGTTGGAAAAGAATTTTTGCTTTTATTGAAATAGGTGATAGCCATCCGAGAGGGTCATACAATAAAGATATTTCTGATAAGAGTTGTCTTTTTGTGCAATTTTCTAGTTTGATGCTGTAATTGATGTTACTTTTGAACTGAAATGTGTCAGTCTTAGGGTCCCACCGTAATCCAAGCGTTTTGGTAGAACATTCATTGTTTTTAAAGTCTATTATTGATGGATTAATTTGATTGTCAGGTAGTGTGTTTAACAAAATTTTACTATTACTAGCCCATTTACGCAGATTAATACCAGCTCCCTTGCACATGTCAATAAGTTGAGTTTGGGTTTCTTGAGCTTCTGACAACGAGTTACAGCCGAAAATGACATCGTCGACGTACAGGTGATTTTGAAGGACTTTTGCAGCAAGGGGATATTTTTCACCATCATTGATAGCTAGTTGTTTCATAGTTCTCATGGCCAGGTAAGGTGCAGCTTTCATACCGTATGTCACAGTTGTCAATTGGTATTCTGTTATTTGTTCTTTAGGGGATTCGCGCCAAACTATTCGTTGTAAATGTTGTTGCTTTTCATTAATAAATATTGAACGGTAGTGTTTTTCGCAATCTGCAATACATACTACTTTATAGATTCTCCACCTTAATATTAGTGTCATTATGTCTTGTTGCAATTTGGGTCCACATTCCATAAGATCATTTAAACTATATCCCGTGTCGGTCTTTGCTGAGCCATTAAAAACAACTCGCAATTTCGTTGTAGTGGATGCTTCTTTTATAACTGGATGGTGTGGTAGGTAACAGGTAGTAGATGAAAGTGTAGTGCATTTTTTCATGTGGCCCATGTCAATGTACTCTTGCATAAATCTTTTGTAAGTGTCATGTAATTTATGGTCTTTAGAAAACCGTTTTTCTAACTGCTTTAATTGCGCGATCGATTTTGACATCGATTTTCCTAGCTTTTCTTCGAAGCCTTCCTTCATTGGCATGCAAACTTTATACTTTCCGTCTGGTAATCTTCTTGTAGTGTTAGTATAAATCTTCTCACAGTATATTTCTTGTTTTGTCAAAATGTCATTAGAGTTGTCAGGTATATCTTCAATTTCCCAATATTTTGTAATATCTTCAATATTATTTGTCAACACATGGCAGTTAAAGGTTTTTACGGCACCAGATAAAATCCACCCTAACTTTGTCTGTTGCGCTATTGGTTGCTCTGGGGTGTCTTTCAAGAGACCGTCCATGATGATTTCTGAGTAAACCTTGGCGTCGAGTAATATGTCAATTGGTTTCGATATAAAATAGTCCGGATCTGCTAATGGTATATTAGATAAGTGTTCATAGGAAGTTAGTTTCAAGGTGTAATTAGGTAAATTATTTATAAGTTTAGGCATAATTAGGGCTTCCGTTGTAAATGTAAAGTCATTGTGGACTGAACTGCATTGCAATAACGCCTTTCCACGGCTTTTTGTTCTGGATATACCTACACCTGCGACAGTGCCACTAAATCGTTGGCGAGGTAAGTTGAGAAGTTGGGCAGCATTTTCGGTAATCATACTTATTTGTGAACCTTGATCAAGTAACGCGCGCAAGGTCAGGAAAGTTCCATCTTGTCTGTTCACACGTAATTGCACCGTCGTCAGTAAAATTTCATCGTTATCAAATGAAACGTGATTTATATTCCGTTTATTACATGTCATGTAACTCGACTCCTGCTTTAAAGTTGATGGGAACGCGGCGTGTAACATGGTATTATGAGCCTTATTGCACTCCTTGCATCGTTTTGCTGATTTGCAATAATTTCTTTCGTGGGAATAAAGGCAGTTCTCACTAATATTGTTTTTGATAACAATTTTCAGGCGCATGTCTGGATTCGAATCTTCGAACTTTTTGCATTGAAATAACGCATGATCTTGATTACATAAAACACATTTTTTATAGTCAAATTTGTCATTTAGTGCTGCATTAGTTATCTTATTCAAATATGGCTTAATGTCAGGCTGTCTGTATCGCACAGGGGTGAATTTAACAGGCGACGGGAAAGAGGTTTTGTTGGGCTGATCAAACCTTTCTCTTTTAGAAATAGGTTCAAGGGCTAAAAACTTAGATTCTAAAAATGTCATTAACTCTTCATAATGAGGTAAATCTCTAGGGTTTTTTCTCGACTCTTTAAAGTCGTTATATGTCAGGGTGTCAAGTTTTTTGCACAGCAGATGTACCAGCAGTGGACCCCATGAGGTACAGTCCACACCAAGATTTTGTATACCGTGTATGCATTCGGTACTTACGTCATGCAATCTTTTCAGTTCATGAGAAGTTTGTTTTTGAATAAGGGGTTGGTTTAAAAATACTTCGATCTGTTTAGTGAATAGGAGTTGGGTATTGTCATAACGATGATTAATAATTTGCCAAGCGGTGTCATAATTTTCTGATGAAATATGAAGGTGCTGAATGAGCTTTTCTGCTTCTCCGCGCAGCTTCCCTTTAAGGTGTTGCATTTTTTGTGTCTTTGAGACCATGGGGTTGTTGTGTATGGCTTCTTTGAATAGGTCGGCAAATGTAGGCCACTGAGTGTAATTTCCACTAAAAGTAGGTATTTCAATATGTGGTGTTGATTGGTGAAGGTGAGTGATCGATGATAACTTTTGATTAAGAGACTTTTTAATTGCCTTAAATGTCAATTCGTGACGATTAAATTCTTGCTCGTAGGAATTTTCAGAGCCTTGAAGAAGATTGTCAATTTTCCAGTGCAGGTCATCTATTTTATTCCATCGGAATTGCAGGTTACGTAACTCATCTTCCAGCTCCCATTTGTCATTAATGTCATCTGTCAAGCCGTTTACGATGCGCAGGAATGCTCGGAAGTTGGTACGTTGCTGGTTGATCATGTCCATTACTTCTAGACTGAGTTGCGTGCATTTGTCAGTTTTGGTTTGCTCATAATTAGCAATTAGGTTTTTTGTCATGATATAGAACTCTTTGTAGGTGTCAAAAATATTTGCAGTGAAATATTCATCACTTTTGTCAGTATTCTCCAGCAGTTTGGAGTTATTGAGATCGAACTCCGTCCAGAGATTATCTAGAGAGTCTAGTTTTTTGCTGATATAGTCGGGAGAAGATTTTCTTGAAGTAGAATCTTTCTTAAAGTTGGTGCTGAGCTTATTCATTAACTCAGTGAGTTCTAACTGTCTTTGAAGAATTGCGTCCATGGTGTCAAGTGTCAATTTCAAAAAGGAAAGATCTTACTTGTTTCTCGAAGATACGTAGAAAATCTAGGAAACCTCCAGGTGTCAAGGATTACCGCCAAAAGCGATAACTCCAAAATGAATGTCAATTATGTCACTTAAAATAACTGCACAAGAAAATTCCTTTAATTGCACTAGGAATATTATTTTGTCAAACTGCACGAATTTTCCTTGCACTGCAATCCAAAATGTCACTGGTGTCAGACCGAAACCCACACGCACGAAATACTACGAACGCGAGGTGCCGTGGATCGAAGGACCAAATGTTCAGGACGCGGTGTCCTACAAGTACTGTCAAGATGTCAAGGAGGTAAAGAAAGGACGCGAGTGATCGTAACGGCGTTTATTGTCCGACTGATTGTACTTAACTAATATAAAACTGTAAACTAAATATGCTGAGTGCATCAAAATTATGATTATGCATGTGTGAATACAAAGATGTATGAGTGTAGCTCATACAGGTGGATTTTATAACTTTGAGCACATATTTGACTGTATTACAGCATCCAATATGTAATATTAACTTAAACTTATTACATTACAATATTACAATATTCATCATCAATTACACAACGAAACATTAAAATAGAAATCATAACTTTACGATCATTGCGGTCACAATCGCAAAATTATTACAAACATAAACAAATAATTCATGTCCATTTTTTAACCCCCGACGCAAAAAGAGGGGTGTTATAAGTTTGACGTGTCTGTCTATCTGTCTGGGTGTCTGTTTGTCTGGATGTCTGTATGGCGGTGGCATCATAGCTCCCAAACGGATGCAGCGATTTTAATTTAGTTTTTTTTTTTGTGTTAAAGGAGACTTATGTGCGAGTGTTCTTAGACATGTTTGATGAAAATCGGTTGAGCTGTTTAAAAGTTGTGGGGGATGAATGTGTGTATAGAATGGTGGTATAGAAAGTCGGTGGATGTAACAAACTTCTGCAAATATACTCAAATGAAACCGCACTGAAACCGCACTGTTGACATCAGATACAGAAGTTGCTGAAGCTTTTGAAAAATTCTTTGCAGACATTCCAGTTTCGACTACGAAGACATTAAATTCATCAGTCAAAGCTGCACAGTCTTTTCTTGAAAATAATGTAAATAAGTGTAAAACTAACTTTACTTTCAGGCATGTTACTGAAAGTGAGGTATTGAAAGCTTTTAAAAGTATAACAATTAAGAACACTGCTAATCTGGATGGTATTTCTGTTAAAATCATCCAATCTATCATTGACGGTATTGCACCTTATTTAGCCAGTATATTTAACAATTGTGTTGATAATGGTGTGTTTCCGGACTTAATGAAACTTAGTAAAATTATTCCCGTATTTAAAGCAGGAAGCATGACTGACCCCAGTAACTTTAGACCGATCTCTATATTACCAACACTCAGTAAAATTTTTGAAAAACTTATTTTGAACCAACTAGTGGTACATTTCTATAGCAATAATATTATGAATCCGAATCAATTTGGTTTCACACGGGGTCGCTCAACAACTGATGCCGGTGTTGAGCTTATCAAACATATATTTGATGACTGGGAGGAGTCACATGATGCCTTTGGTGTCTTCTGTGATCTGTCCAAAGCTTTTGACTGTGTTCACTACGATACACTCCTCATGAAGCTTCACAACTATGGAATCAATGATAGGGCACTTGATTTTATGAAATCCTATCTATGCAATAGAATGCAAAGAGTTGATATTAATGGAAAGAGATCATCGGGATCAGCAGTACATATGGGAGTGCCCCAGGGATCGATTCTTGGGCCTTTCTTATTCTTAGTTTATATAAATGATTTGCCGTTTGTGGTAAAAGACAAGTGTGAGGTCATATTGTTTGCTGATGATACCTCTTTTCTTTTTAAAGTGAGTAGGCAATTGAAGCATTACTTTGAAGTAAACAATTGTATTGAAATTGTGGAAAATTGGTTTTCAGCCAATAACCTGCTCCTCAATAAAAATAAAACTAAATTTTTAAAATTCTCATTGCCTAATGTCCGGCATGTAAATACTAATTTAATTGTAAAAGGACAAGAATTGAGCCCTGTGAATTCAGCAATGTTCCTTGGCATAACCCTAGACGCTCAACTACAGTGGGGACCACACATAGAAAGGTTGGCGAAGAGACTTAGTTCTGCAGCATATGCCGTCAAAAAGATGCGAAATATTTCTAATGAAGCTACTGCGCGATTGGTTTATTTTGGTTATTTTCTTAGCTTAATGACATACGGCATTCTCCTGTGGGGAAATGCCGCCGATATTAAAACTATCTTTGTGCTGCAGAAACGGGCTATTCGCGCAATCTACAAACTTAATTCCAGAGCGACGCTTAGAAATAAGTTTAAGGAAATAAATATTCTTACGTTTGCGTCACAATATATCTTTGAAAATCTGATGTTTGTAAAAAAGAACTTAAACATGTTCCGTAGAAAATGTGACTTACATAATGTTAATACTAGAAATAAGTATAAGCTAGCCGGCTATGATAGTAGACTTCATAAAGTCACTAAATCATTTATGGGTCAATGCATACGTTTTTATAATTTTGAACTTGACTCTGACTTCCCCATTTCCGTGTCCACGTCCTGTCTATGTCCACGACTATCCTCATCTCCATCCACATTATCTGTTTTCTCTCTCACCTCTATCGCTACGTCTATCTCTGCTTCTATCTTTGCCTCTATATCTATGTCTACGTTTCTCTCTAGTACTTGATTGCCTATTGTATAAATATAATAAGTAGTAGACTCCAGAAGATCAACTCGTTCATGGTGTACGCTTCATTTTACAATAAAATCCTAAAACATTTAAGATTAACCTATTAACCCTTCGATAGATTTAAGGTTAAGTGTTATGTGAAAAGTTTTACTTTAAGATATCCGGATGCAAGAAGTTGGGATTCCCTTGCTGTAAATTGTTACTATGTATTATTTTTCTCTTATTTTTAAAAGATGATTGCTGTTGAGTTTCTTGCCACTTCTTCTCAACAGATCGACTTTCCGAAGTGGTGGTAGATTCAGTTCAATTTGTAAATTGTTTGACTTATTTCAAATGTATTTAAATACTTACGAAATAAAGAATATTTGAGTTTGAGTTTGAGAAAATATTGATGATATTGATTTAATCAAAAGTTTTCTTAGCTTCGTATGATGAGACCTGTATTTGATGAGAGAAGTATAATCTTTAAAAAAAAAACCTCAGCCAATATTACCTAGTAATTATTGCAATGAAAAATCTTCTACGTATACTACTACCTACTTGGTAATTATGAAATTACCTAATGGTTAAAATTATTACTACAGAAAGAATTAACCAAAAAACTTGCGCGAATGTAATCTTTAGCCTACTTATACAACGTGTAACAAAATGGAGAGATAAAACTTATGGGTGAGCTTTTATACCATACGTAGAATATGCATATAGTAAAAAAATTGCATGATCAGTGCTGGTATAGACTTTCATACAAATTTATTTAATTATTTTACAACAAAATATGTTGACAACCCTAGTCAACCTAATATGCTAAAAAAAGACTTGTGCCGCCGTCAGTGACCATATGACCTTTACCACACTGGCTGAACTTTGTAGCATCTGTCTTAGTTACCCATCACTTTATTTTTACGCCATCTGTTATTTAATAGATTTATTCAATGGCTAACAGCTGTTTTTAGGGTTGACACTTAGATATTTTGATCTAAACTTCGAACTTGTTGTTCGGCTGAACCTTAAGAATAACAAATTTATGTTACTGTTAGTTATAAACTACATCACCAAACATACAATCCCCTTAAGTATTATCTCTTCATTATATTACACGTTGTAGAAACATAAACTAGTAATTATTAAGTAATAAAAATAAAAGCGAACGAGCTTGACCTGTTATCTTTACCTTAACAAAAATCTAAATGATAGTAAATATATGTAATATACTAAGTCTAACTTAAACTAACCTAACCTACCTATTAAAAGTATGAAATAAGAAATTCAATTTAAACTTTAAAAAACCCCGACAAGAACTTAATTTCCCTTTAAAAAGTAAAAAATAATAAAAGAAACTTAATCTCAAAGTACCTAAACCTGTATTAATAATTCTAAAAAAATACGTTGCGTTGGGGGACCGCTCCTAAACTAACAATTTAAATACAAATTGTCCAATTAGCAATATTGATGACCTTTTTTTAAAATTTATAAGGATAAGCCGATTGTCTTCCATGCCACCTAATGGAAAGTGCGCATGAAGACTATGGTGGTACATGTCCATCCACAAAACACCTATTCATTCGACACTCAAAAGTTCCAGGACTATAGTGGTCAGAAAAAACAGACGCAGGCAGATTGTTCCACACCTTGGCAAACCGTACCAAAAATAACTATCGAAGCGTTTTGTTCGACTTCTTGGTAAATCCACTATATAGGGATGGAAGTTCTGTCAGCATCTGGTAGTGCGGTGGTAAAAAAGAGTGGGTTAAATTTGGTCAAAAAGAGCACTAGCACACTCACCAAAATGTTGCTGATAAAAAACTGTCAAACAAGCAACCTTACGACGATGCTCTAGCGTCTGCAATTTTTTGTTTGTATGGTTGGCGTCATTGATAAGTTTTCGGGCTCTTCGGTCAACAGAGTCTAGCACTTCAAGTTAATATTTGGTGGAAGCAATTTGAGCCATAGGCTCTATTTGTTGTCCGAAGTTTAATTTGGACGTCATAGTGACGCCCAAAAGCCCTAGATAGTCGGTGATGGGAACACATAAATTCTGAACAGTGGGCGTAAAGGTAAAGGTGCTCTTTTTTGCGGAAAATAGACACGCTTGCGTTTTGAAGGCGTTGAATTTGACCAGGTTGGACTCGCCCTAATCGGACACATTCCGCAAGGTCGAACCAACGTGCTCAATCATAGACTCTCTCAAAATCTGGATTTCATGGGCGCTCGTTCGCGCATTGGTTATGTATCCAATAATGCCTGGTGTTAGGAGGCCATTAATGTGCAGCAAGAATAAAGTTGCAGAGAGAACAGATCCTTCAGCCTTCTAAGACTACTCGAATCAGACGTTCCTTCAGAAAATCAGATACCCAGTCGCAGAGCCCGGTCGGTATGCCATATTCTGGAAGCTTGATTAAGAGACCATCATGCACGACCCTGTCAAAGGCCTTGGTAATGTCTACAGCTATTGCTTCACCATGACCCCCAAGGCCATAAGTGAGTGGCATACACGAGAAGATCGCCGCTCGAGCGTCCACTGCGGAAACCATATTGGCTACCGCTTAAGAGCTCTCGAGGTATGCCAGGAGTCGATTTTTCAATACACGCATCATGACTTTGCAAAGTATGGAAGTGATAAAATTGGTCGATAGTTGACAGGATCAGCACGGCTTCCCTTCTTCGTTACTGGATGTACGTTAGCCAGCTTCCAGGATTTGGGAAACTTACCAGATTCCAAAAAAAGTCTATAGAGACGCGTCGAAATGGGAGACAGCTCGTCAGCGCAGTGTTTCAACACCACTGCCATCTGGACCACTAGCCTTAGTCTCGTCTGGGTGCAGCAAGCATTTAAGAACCCCCTTTTGGCGAATATGAACGGTACCCATTGTGCACTACTAAAATTATGCAGTCTAAGTCTTAATAGTCTTAAATAGAGTGCACTTTATTGCATTGAATTATATTTTTAAGAAGAATATATTGTCTAGCACAATAATCCAGGATCTTCAAAATTCATTTGTTTTTTTTTGCATTTACCAATATTTAAAGAATTTCAAACTATTCTGGGGAATTCAGGGATACTACAGACCTTAGTATATGAACGGGCCAGCCGTACATTGACGCCTTGCTTGCATTTAACGCAACTGGGGTGTTTTAGTTTAGTGCACAAGTTGTGTCCGCGGCGGTTACTCAGATCCATAAGCTATAAATTATGTGTCATTTAATTTAATTATATTATTTTAAACTAGTTCTATAATTTTATTTCTATCAGCTTATGTTAAATTGTGCCACTCCTTTACTATTAATTATAGACTAAATATCTACGTTATTGACTATCATTTTTACCTATCATCAAATATTGAACGGGTTCCGTTCGTCTCAGCCCATACAGTACATACATACATAACATCACGCCTGTCTCCCTTTGGCGTAGGCTAAGGAATGCCAACTGCTCCGATCTAGACATACTTCTTTCGCTTCCTCCACGTTCATTAATCGTTTCATACATGATCGTAGGCCCCGTAACCTACGATCATGTATGAAACGCCTACTAGGCCCTTTTTAAGTATGTCGCCAATTTGGTCGGCATACGTTCGCCTAGGGCGGCCCCTTCCGATATGACCTCTTTCGTAAATCTACTTTCACTCATCCTCTCTAAATGCCCAAACCACCTTAGCATACCCGTTTTAATCTTACTTACTACGTCTTATTTCAATGAAGTCCATACAGTATACATAATAAAAGGTTTTGCAAACGTTTTAATGGTCAGTGAAGATGAACTAAAATAATTAGCGGTTCATATACCTACTCGAATTGATCAAATGCGATGCTATGTAATTATTACATCTACTAAATCTAACTTTCTTGATACGATTCGTAGATTAAAAAATTATAGGACAAAGCCATTTTCAAAAGATTTATTACGCTTGCTTCTGAGATTTTTGCACAGCATTTGTAAAGGTTTAAACTATTTGATCTTGGCAGCAATTATTTTTGTTACTCGTCTCATTAAAATTTCAATACGTTTAAAAGCTTTTAAATACTGAAAAATAAGCTTTATAATCAACAACATTACTTAATGAAAATATTTTAGGATCATAATTACGGTGTTAAATTCTTGACTAAGTAAGATCTGTTAAATTAATTGCTCCAAAAATATTAAGAGTATCATGATCTTAATTAAGAGGTTTTCGTAGACGAGAAATTGGGAAATTTTGATCTCATCAAAAACTCGTTGGATTTTGGATAATAAGCGAAATATTTAGATAAATTTATCAGATTTATGAATGATTTAATAAAAATATTTAGGGGCAACTTTTTTGAATTTTCGATAATATGCACAGTTCAGTGTTTCCACTCTCGACAAATAATAGTTTTTTCGTTATTAAAGTTTTAATTAGTTCTGGTTTCTCGCAAAATATTTTATAAAATATGAAATTTTTTAATCTGTGGCTATTGTTGCCACAGATTTCATTCATCTACTTTTTAAAGCTTTTAAAATGTGTGACGTAATTCTCAGCTGATGCTGTGTGAATGCTTAGTGTTGATGAAGTCGCAGATGTCACAACCGGGCTTAGAAATAAACTGGCTCTTCACATTACTATCGAACCAACTGAATCATGATCCACAACAAGCTCATTTTGACAAATCGTCTAAGATCGAAATTCGCTTGAAGATCGGTTTCCTTGGTGACGAACTTGTTATCATTACATTCGACACTTTGTATTCGACACCGACAATTATGAGTACAGAATTCGTACAGTGTCTAAAAAGTCATAAGTGCATTATACGCGATAGACCTTACAAGTTGACTTTTGACTTTGACTTTGGCTGGTCGCTAGCCAGGCGGATCCTGAAAAGACCCTACCACCATTTGGAAGTCAATTAATAATAACTCATAAATACAGGGGTGGTAGCGCTATTCTAAGCCGAAAATTTATATTTACCTCATGTAATTTTTTAATATTTAATAATGTAATTCTTCAATATTTTTTAAATTTCGTTCAACTATTTTTTTTAAGATAAGCCATAACTTAGCTACGTAGAGTAAAGCCAGCTTGGAGTAATATAAGCTGGGCCATAATAAATTCGCATATTAATCTTACCATTTATAATAAGTCTTCCACTAACTAATAATATATTTGATTGCAGCGGTCTCCGCCGTCAGCTGGGAGGAATGGTGGACCTATGACGGAATTTCAGGTATCGTAAAAAGTTATATTTTCTGCTTTTATAATTATTAACTTTTCTCTTTGAGAGTTGTTGAAACTTACATTTATTTTTTTGAGTATTTCAGTTTCTTTTCTAATTAATTTACTTTTATATTGGCATACGAGGGTCAAACTGAAAGTTCTTAGAAAATCAAAAACTAAGCATTCTAGCAAGTTATTAGTTTTATTATAACTTTTCAAAATAGCGTCCATTCACATCAATACATCGCTGCATTCGATGGAACCATTGAGAAAAGCACCTTGCCCACTCGGCCTTAGGGGTCTCTTCGACGGCGTTTTGAAACGCAGCCACTGCTTCTTCGGCGTCCATAAAATGTTTTCCTCGAAGTTTTTCTTTTATTTTCGGGAATAAATAAAAATCGCAGGGTGCGAGGTCGGGGCTATACGGCGGGTGACCCAGTAATTCCACGTCTGAGGTCGCCAAATAGTCGATCGTTTGCCTGGCGGTGTGCGACGAGGCATTGTCGTGATGAAGGAGGATCCTGCTGCGAGGTCGTTTCTCTCGAACTTTTTCCAAGACAAGTGGCAAACAGTTGTTAGTGTACCACTCTGCATTAACCGTTTTCTGATCCTCTAAGACAACTGTCGCGTAATGACCTGTCTTTCCGAAGAACGAGGCCACCATCTTTTTTCCAACACTTCGACCTCTCTTCACTTTAGTTGGCAACTCTTCGTAAGGAAACACCCACTGAGCAGACTGTCTTTTGGTTTCCGGATCATAACAGTAAATCCAGCTTTCGTCACCCGTTAGTATGTCGAACACAGCATTTGAGTCACCTCCGTTAAATTTTTGGATCATTTCTCGGCACCAATCAACACGGCGGAGTTTTTGAGCCTCGGTCAAATTATGCGGTATCCAGCGGGCACAAAGCTTCCTGACCGCTAAATGTTCATGGAGGATTTTGTGCACTTGACTCATACCTATGCCTAGACTTGTCCGAATCTGCTGATAGGTCACTCTTTTGTCAGTCTCTATCATACGCCGCACAACACTGATATTATCTTCAGTCGTCGCTGTAGAAGGCCGTCCCTCACGCAAATCATCGGTGAGATTAGTTCGACCACGTTTGAATTCATTAAACCAGTTGTAAACTGTGGCACGAGATGGGGCTTCATCGTGAAAAGCCAATCGAAGTCTATCATAACTTTCTTGTTGACTTATATGACATCGAAAGTCATAAAAAATCATTGCACGAAAATTTTCTCGGCTTAAATTCATTCTGACGTGCACAGACAATTTTCAATTTGCCGCCAAATCGTAAAACAAATGACAAATGAATGAAATGAATACTCAATATTATTGGTAAAGAGTTCTATTTTCAAAATTTAAACTTATTTTTTTAATATAATGCTTTTAAGTTGCCAGTTCTAAAAACTTTCAGTTTGGCCCTCGTATGCATGGTTTTTTTTTGAATATACTTACTTACTATGCGATTCAAATGAGAATAGGAACGTCAATGACCTCTATCTGTCAAAAACCACTTGATAATTAAGGTCTGTAAAAAAATATTTTCAATAAAAATAGCAACTTTTTATTTTATTTATCAAAGTAATATACAGGGTGACTGATGGGTCACTTTCGAAATTCCTGGACGTGATAGTATAAGATAATACATGAAGAGAAAAAATTAAGAAAAAATAAATATTAATTATTTACTGAGTAAACTACTAACCGCAAGTTAAAAAAATCATAACGCAACGCATGGTTACATTCGCGTAATACAATAAACACTTAGCGGGTAGTGGTGTGCGTGTGGTGGGAACACTGCTGTGTGCGTGTTGACTGAGAAAAGTGTAGTAAGGTCTCTTTATTTATTCATAGGGATTTCTGGTGAAAAATTAAGAACCTACTTTAATTACATAATTAATGATCATAATCGAGTACAGAGTGCTCTCCTTTAGTGTTGCAAATTGGTCATCACTCACCCTGTATATACTAGAAATAAAATCTTTATTATTATTCTACTTTCTTCAATCTTTATATTACTCGCGAAAGTAAAGAGGATGCATAGTAAAAAAGCTCGGAAGCCTTGCCAACATTATACGACGACGATGGCTATTCAGAAAATGAATTTTCATAATTACGTGGAGTTAAAAGAAAAAGAGAACGCGGAATAGTTTTTGTATCTTATTATCAATAAATTCGATAATAAATAATATTTTTTTTATTGCTCTAACTTACTGATTCGAATTGACAACTATGACGTTACAATATGGCGCTAAGGCAGTCCTTTTCACATTTGAAACGCATAGTAAAAGTTTTAAATCCACGCGCTTTTTAAAATAACCCCTTATTTAAGGGGCTTCAGGTTTGGTCGCACGTGACCACGGGGTCTGTAGGTAAAGACGCCGAAGAGTCGCGTCGCTTCGAGTTAAAATGTAAAAAAACCATTTTCGCAATCATATCCGTTTTCAATGCAATATATATATAAAAGATTTATTTTATGTGATGATTTTCTTATTTATATATCTTGCAATCTTTCCGAGAATGTTGCTTAGTCAAGCAAAATTGAAATTTTTTATCAATATTTTTTCGTATTTGATTTATTCGAAAAAAGCGCTCAAAAATAATCCTAAAGATTCTACATACATACATACAGGCAGAACAACAGAGGTTATAAGACCATCTGATGTCACGTTTGACTTTGGAGGTATTATAATGATAAAGAATATTGCAGTGACAGGGACCTATCGCCCATAAAACCCGCCAATAAAACCTCTGTCCCTTAACTGAGTTTTTTTTTTCAGTTTGATTTCAGTTTGCCCGGGATGAGAAGCTGGTACAGTCTCTGTTTTTCTTTCGCTCCCAATCCAGCATGTAGTACATTTTAAATAAAAAGATACATTTATTTTTTTAAAACTTAACACTTCACACATCTAACTCCTACTTTTAAGTAGTTAACTTTTTGATAAACATGGAATTTAAAATCCCTAATTCGCTCATTAATTTAGAGGGCTTATTGTGTAAAACAAAAATCACCAATAGCACTCAACATAGATCCAAAAACAGGAACTGACATTATTCTGTATCGATGTAATGTAAATCGGAGTCCGTAGGCTAACCACAGAGACACCACAAACATACATTAACAAACCAGTAATTATTTCTGTACTCGATTACTATTTTATCCTTGTAATAGCGTTGTTTCACTTGATTTAACAAAGGTATTACTGCAAAAAAGTCTTTAAACTGTTAAGATAAGGTAATTTGTTGTGGTAATAAAGGTTTTTTTATGTTACTTTCTTAATTTGTTTGGTATTAAGCTTTTTGACAAATTTCAATTTTTTTATATCATTATTAAGTACCTACTGGTTAAGTTGAGTAAGTTTAGGGTGCTATTATTTGTTTATTTACTTTCGAAATTAAAATTGTTATATTGTGATAAAGTTGTAATGATATATTAAATTGTTTTTAAGATTCTGCTACGCATTCGCTTAAAAAATAATTATTTAAATAACACGCTAAAACACTACTTTGACAATATGGCACTGGTATACGGACGGTGACGTAACTTGCTTGTAGACTCAATCTATGCTACCAGACGAACGACCGTTTACAGTTATGTTATGTCATACTAAATTCGACTAAACTGGACGGTTTTGTGTCAGGTAAGAAAAGTTCCAAAAATGCAATTAAATTTTTATTCAAATCAATTGTTATTTTCAATCAAGGTTATTACGTAGCGATTTTTAAAAACATATCGTGTAACCTTATAATTATTTCAATTTCTTTCAATTTTAAGAAACCGTATGAATTAGCGCTTTGTTTTAGAGAAAAAAAAATATAAAAAGCTGAACAGTTTACTTGTACCAATTAACGTGATTATCAACAGATCGACTTCTTATGTATTTAATGAGGCAATCTAAGAATTAGTTTGTTCTATTTGGCATTTGTCAAAAATTATACAGTTCATGGCATATACAGTCTTTCTAAACTAATAGTAGAGCTTTAACTGAAGCTATGAATAACTTATGGCTCTTTAAATTACAAGCAGAGCTTGTGATATGGGATACCATGTAGTGAACTAGGGGGGAACCTAGAATATAGATACTTATACAAGGTTAATTTTTATTAACGCTTCACCTCTTGCGCCTGGGAACAGCCTATCCACATAAATTTCAAAATCATTTTTTCTACGACTTTTGACAAATCTTGATAAATAACACAAAAATAAAAAATAAATAAAAGCGTTTTCTCCTAACTCGTCATTTTGTAAGATGTGCATATTATTATTTTGAAGTGATATTTTACTACGCAAGGTGCGTGGCATACCTACGCTCAGAGAAAATGGAGCTACTCCTTTAATCCGAGGCTATAAATATTTTATGTATCGGAAAACAAAATTTTTAAAAACTATTAATTTTCATAAGTTTATTTATTTATTTATTTATTAAGGTATATCAACAATAAACATACAATTTCTTACATGGGATACAAATTTAAAAATACAAGTTCTTGTACATTTACCAATAACATTAATACACAGCATTTAAAATAAAATATCAACGACAAATTTTGTTTACACATATTAAAGCAATAATCTAATACAAAAATAGTACCTAACTATGTATATTAAAATATAAAGTTTATAACAGAAATTTAGACATTTACAAATTTATACAACAAGTATGAGGTCATAATTTAACTTAACTTACTGAGAAAGTGAGAGGAAGTTTAGAATTTTGGTTCTTACTTCTTTGCGAGAACAGTGAAAAAGGTCAGTTGCATGTTTGGCGTTAAAATTATTATAGGTTGAGCAGATTCTAGGTAGAGGACTATGAAGCATTTGGTTTGTCCGGCATCGGGGTATATGGAATGATTGAGTAATTGCATGACGTGGGAGCTTATATGGTACATTTATACATAAGTTATCCAGAATGTTAGAACATTTAATGGTGTTATTTAGTAGACCATGTAAAAACATAATGTCAAACAATACACGGCGATCACGAAGAGTAGTCATTTGGAAGTGTTTTAGCCGCTCAGCATATGGGTGTCGATGTGAGATTTCGGATGACAAATAGCCTAAATTTTTGGTAAAAATACGCTGAATAAGTTGTAGAACAAATTTTGTTGGGATTGATGTGGAGAGGCTGCCTGCAAGAGTTGTTGCGGTAATTAAAATTAACCCTGTATAGATAAACGCCCAGACCCGTAATATTTTTTTTCTTGTTCCGTGCGGGAATCGAACCCGCAACCTGAGGCAGGCAGTGTTACCCTATCGCTAATATTACTTCAAACTAAGTAGGCAATTAGGTGAAATATTGAAAGTAAACGAGATTCTTCTTAAGGTATGTACTAATTAGCTTTATTAAGTTAAGAGTATCTTATTTGACAAGTTCAGATGTATTTTCGCTTATCCCTTTTCTTGACAGGCTATCAGTTTAATCAGTTCCCAGAAATACGAATCAGCTTACCGCATTCATATGTCAAACAGTCGCATCGGATCATGATGCACATTTTGGATTATACAAGTCAAGGAATCAAACCGATAGGAAATGATAAATTCGTTATTTGAAATTGTATTTTTTTTCTACAAAGCTAAGCACAATATATTTTGTTCGAGCCGTTTAAGTATGATAAGAAATAGCTAGATAGATCTTGATGATATACTAGCAAGCAAAATGCTTATCAGCGCAGCTGTTCATAGCAGTTGGTTTTCTAAATAGTCACGGTCAAAAAGTTTCAAAGATGAACAAAAATGTAGCAAATATTCATGTCTTTAAATGCCTCATACTCACTGTGATCCTGGAAATTAGTTTGTTAACGCTACTTGTGGCCGACTTAAGGTCTTCAAATAAGAGTCCTTTTTATATCATGTACCGTAAATTGAATTAAACGGATAAACAATCTTTAAATTAAAATTAAAATTAGAAGTACTTAATAGAGAACTCGTGTCGCTCGTGACCACGGGGTCTGCAAAGACACCGAAACGTCGAGTCAAAATTTAAAATGTAAATATACGCGATAAATCCGGTTAAAAAGTGTTTTATTTAATAGAGAACTCTAGCACACTTCCTGCTTAATATAATGTTGATGTCAGATTTGATCCTAACTTTGAGTAGGTATTTTTTAAGCACCTTAGCATAAGCCTTAACCATTATGTTGTTTACTGCTAACTGCTGTTGTTGATGATTTCAGTATTTAAAGGTTTTAAAATACAATTCACTAAATTATGAAAAAAAAAAAAAAATATTGTTGCAGTCCCGAGATTATAATTAGACGGAGCAATATGCATACTTATACACTATTCTTTGAGTTGACAATAAACTTTTATTTTGAGAACCAACCGCAATATAAAGTTCAAGCACAAAATCTCAAAATAAAAACGAGGTATCTAGGCTATATCTTATAAAACATTCAATCAAAACCCATACATAAACTTTATATAAAGTAGGTACCTGTCTATTTCATTTAATAAAATCGAAATAATTATTTTGTACTCTAACTCATAAAATGGCCATTTCCTTTCTAAGACACAGCCACGTCATTAATTACATAAGTTTGGAATCAAAGCAAGTTCAGTTTACAAATAACAAACAAAAGTCCCAGGTTAAGTTTGGCTCCCTCTGTACACGAACTACTATATTTTAGAGACTGGGAGTCCATAAATATTAATAAAAAAGTGGTTGCTAAAACTTTTAAGGCAATTTTTAATATTATATGTATTATGATAAGACGTTTGGAAACCTTTTCACCCGACCGCCCCGTAAGATGACTTAATTTTGTCATGATCAGATTGATGACTTTCAACTTGCAGGCAGCCTCTCCACAATAATCACAACAACATTTAATTTTGTTGTACTCAAGCATTACCTACCTATTTATGAAAGGATTATTATGTTTTGTGATTTTACTGGTATAACGTGATGGGTATGAAAGGGTGTTAGATAATTTTGGTGATAAAGGGAATAATTAAAATGATAATGGGACTAGTCTGTTAGATGTATGCTTGGAGAGGAACCTTGTGGTAACTAACACTATGCTTAGTCACAAAATGATTCATATGTTTACATGGCAGAACAGTCTGAGAGAAGTATGATTGACTTTGTAATCGTGGTTAAATTACGCACGGATTAAATTGATATATACGTTTGAGAACGAAAGTGAAAGATACAAGAGTGTACCGTGAAGTGAATGTCGGAAGCGACCATTTCTTGTGATGTCACGAATAGCAGGTGTTGCTTTCTGTACGTATATGTCGAGATATCTGTGTGCATCACATAAAGCCTTATGGGATTCAAACGTAAGACCTTTGGCATAGAAGGCAATAACATAAACAGTGTTTCTTTATTTTTCTTATTAATGTACCTCATAGAACAAAATGATATTTTCTACTTAGCAGTAAATCATATAAATGAAACCAATAAAAACATTATAGTGTGTGTATTGAAATATTTTATTAATGAAATGAAAATTCTGCGAATGTTTAAAATATACGTTTATGACACATATGTTTATACATATAATATTCATTCTGAAATATAAATAAACGAGGTAAAGTTTTTCAATAGCTTACAGAAGCCTATTTGCCATAATAAAAATTGGATTCTGAAAATGATTCCACATCAAGTCAAAATCAACACTTACGAGTAATTATAATGATGTTCAAGGGTTCTATTAGTATCTCATTAAACATTGATACGGGAGTTCAGCAAGGTTCCAATGCAGGTTTATGTAAATATGCCAGTGTGTTTGTAGAATATTATAGCGATGCCATGAACTTGCGTGTGCCCGCAACCTTCCTACCTTATTGAATATTAATGGCTTCTATATATCTGATCAACAAGTTAACGGTATTCATGATATAGTACACTGCACACACAACCCTACAGTTTAACTCAAAAATATCAATAGTAAAATCTGAAGCTCTAAAATTGATAATGCCCATAAGCAAATTCTGGTTTCATAAAAAAATGACAAAACCGTAAAAAAGTGAAATAATGCCCGGCCAAAAACAAAAATGCATTAAGCGAAAGCTCGCTTAGTGCGCGCTGCCATAAACTGCGCAACCGCAACGGCCCGGCAGGCTTACTCATGCAATTTTCAAGGTCATAAATAATAGAACCGTGAACACGATCCAAAGCACTTTGGCTACTTTCAGGCGCCAGTTCTCTCTTATATTGAAATATCTTGGGAACGCATATGTTTGTTACTACAATATACCACGTAGAAAAGTAGTGTACTAAAAGTCAAGGCGTCTTGTAACAGCTTTGCCTTTTTAAATATTCATTCATGCGCTCCGTTAGCGAGTAACCTAGAAAAGCCTGAACGTTAATGTAATTTTAGGTTAATTCGCTTTTCGAATGTTGGTGTAATGCATATTAAAGGAAAATCTGTTTAATCGTCCCTGTTTATTACCAATAATGCCATTGTGACACAGATATTTAACAAAGCCCTCTTTTGTCATTATTTTAATGACCTACATATTGTACATGATTCTCCGAACAATTGTGTTAAACTGTGTTGAAGTTAAATAATATGAGTTATTAAATGGAAACAGTTATTAGCAATTAAGTTGTTAACGTTGAAAAAAAAACTTTCTCGGTTTCATAATGTTATGTCTAAATATAAACTGGCAGATAGTCGGAATTTTCGGAATTTGTAGTAGCATGCAAACCTTGACTTGCTCTGATATGAATCGTTCTATTTACGAAATCAAATTTAGCTGATAAACTTATCAGGGAGGCTACCTCGATTTATAGTTTGAGGTTAGTGAAAATGCTTAGTAAGATAATGTTTTGGAATCCCTTGTTAGTTTGAAGATCTAAGACAAAGAAACGAATTATGAATTTCATCTGTTATGATCATATTTTTATGAGCTTAGGGCCTTTTTGGTAACAAAAGTACTAAAAGAAAAAATTTTCTCACTTAGTGCACTTGTGTTCGGTCATAGTTTTTGGCGGTCTCCTTAGGTAGTAACCAAAAAGAAATGATACGCGAAGTGCGGGCTCCATCAATGCTACATGATAATTGATTTTTTAATACAGTTTCTCAAAAAGTAGCGTATTGCAGAGACGTATAGCGTTCGGGATGTGGGCTATCACACACTCGTGGTTTTTCGAAACCGAAATCGTGCGTTCTCTTTCCCAACTTACAAAATAATGTCTATAAAAAGAAAAAACAAACACGAAACTTTTTATGATTCATGCAAATATTTCTAATAAGAAGCTACTTATTACTATTTGTTTCAGTATCAGATTTAATGATTTGATTCACTGAGTTAGGTAAGGTTTCATCTCATTATATTTCAGAATGGGTGAAGATAACAAAAAAAAATCTCTGCTTATAATTTTTTACTATTGGCACCATTTTGTTTATTGTTGAAATAATTATGTTTTTATTATTTTATTAAATTGCTTAATTTTTACGCAACCTGTATTAAAAATAGTTGTTCAGTAAAAGTGGAGAACCATCATTGCAACTTGTTCCAATTGCACTCGTAATGAAATATAAATATACTATTCTTAATTGAATATTATTAAAAAAAAAACTGAAAAATAGGACTTTTGAAACATACTTTCTGTGGTTTGGGTATATCACGGGTTATAGGTAATTACAATTAAATTAAAGGATTATTTATTTATCAATAGCTTTGGGTTAAATTTTATAATTTTAGCAGAATTCCCTCAGTTTTGTTTTAGACAGTACACCAAGATTAGTTTCATTGCCTGATTGCCAGATAAAAACATAATACCTAAAAAAATAATTTAGAACATCACTATACGTTATTCAGTAAAATTTAATTTTAACTTCTTTCGCAGGTCCAGCTTTCTGGGGCCTGATAAACCCTGAATGGTCTCTATGCAACAAAGGTCGAAGGCAGTCCCCTGTTAACTTGGAGCCAGACAAATTGCTCTTTGACCCTAATTTACGATATATACACATAGATAAGCATAGAGTAAGTATTACTAAAACTTAGAATTTATATGAGATTTAAAATCAAAACAGTAACTGATCCTTCTTTTGTTTTTTATGCTACATCATATGATTGAAGCTTAGAAATGCTCTGTATATTTTTATTTAAAAAAATGTATTACTTACCCTATCTCTAATTCTATGAAGTTCAAAAAAGCAAGTCAATATGAAGAACAATAATACAGTACCTACCGATCATTCATATAATCTCAGTACTCCAAAAACTGCTATTTCTAGACATGTCGTTTACCACACCAGTTTCAAAGAGGCTGCATTTAAATCCTGACACTTGTATACTTCATCAGAGCATGCTTATTCCACATTCATAATCTGTCAGGCTAAGAATAGGAGGCATTCAGTATTGCACTTTATATTCATGTGAGGTTAAAAGTTATATAAGATGAAATATCGTAAACAGTAATAAGTATGTGTTTCTTATTGTTTAACTATAGTTTAAAAATGTAGACATGACAGCAAGCGAAATATTTTTTGAGTAAACATTGTTTGATTAGTCGTTAAACTGTTTTTTTTTTAATATATTATACTTTGCCTCATGGTCACCCTATTTGCTACATTTAAAGCCGATCGTCTAAGTTAGTTTTGGCTTAGCTCGTATCGTTGAGCCAGTTTTTCATACATGTGTGTCCACCGCGAGCTAGTTTTTTATACATTTGCGTAGAATAGACATAGGACATAGAGAATAGGTTTCTCGTAGATATACATGTACCGCCTTAGTCTTCATGTTCACTTACCATCAGGTGTCATGGAAGTCATTCTTACTTTATATAAAAAAAAGTTTGCGCTGGACGCACATGTATAGCTTTTTACTAAGATTAATCATTCAACCGTAGGGTGACTAAGATTGGTGCTTTTGCTATTTAAAGTTATAATTAATATAGTTTAATTGCTTGCTTCTAGATAAATTCAATGAATTCGCCTTAAAATACTATTATAGAAACAAAAACTTAAACTTCTGTTTACGACTTATATTTTCACCCAGTTAATTACAACTTAATTTTAATCTAATTCTTTTTTATATTGATACATATTTTTATAGGACAGTTTGTTTAAATTTCTAAATAAATGTTTTTTTAACAGATAAATGGCCTCATCAGCAATACGGGCCACTCTGTGATCTTTACAGTAGAGAATGAAACTCGGCATCATATCAACATCACTGGTGGGCCTTTGTCTTATAAATATCAGTTTCATGAAATCCACATACACTATGGATTGCATGATCAATTCGGATCGGAACATGCGATCAACGGATACACGTTTCCAGCTGAAGTAAGTATTAAAAATTTAATATGAAACTTAGATAACCACTTTAGTGATGGGGTAAACCTATCTGCCTCAGACGCCAGTGGTATAGGGTTCGATTCCCGCACGGAACACGAAAAAAAATGTTCCATTCTAGGTGTTTATCTATATGTGTATTTTATGTTCTAGGTTCCCCCTTAGTTCGCTACATTTTATCCCATATCAAAAGCTTTGCTCAGTTTGGGGCCATGTAGTTAGTGTGTTTGTTCGGTTTTTTTAAGTAGGCTGTTTTAACTGTGAAATATTCTATAATAGAGGTCCTGGGTTCAAAACCCAAGAGAGTTGATATTTGTGCGATAAATTAAAATTCGTTGCTTTGAAAGGAACTGGCTCTTGGTAAAATTTTACTGGAATATATCACCGCTGGACCTATGATATTTGGCGGCAGACGAACCTTGAAGAGATCCTACTATCAAGTTGTAGTTAGTTCTATTTCATATCATGTTACTAAGGTTACGTTAATTCAAATTTACTTCACAAATAAAACAATGAAAGTATTTTAAAAATGCTGCCCAAAAATCCGACCGGAACCGAAAAAAAATCCTTACAAACCGTCACATACCATAGATTATTCATCCCTAACATTGAGTACACTTGAACACCAAATACGTGTGACCGTGGATTCCTTTACGAAAATCCTTCGAGAGTGTACTCGTACTCTCAAAACGTAACAGATGTTATACACGCATCGCGTCGCTTTGCGCGGTGTATGACATCCCGGCGTAATCCGGCAAAACGGCGCGAGTTAACGGGAGCGTGATTTTCTTTTTACGTTTTCTTTATTTACATAATTCCGCTTGGAGTTAAATTTATCTTATTTCATTTGGTGTTATAAGCTGCTGTAGGTCGTATGTGTAGCAATTTCGAATTTTAAACTAAGAATGGCGTAGAGGTTGAAAGTTACTACATTATTTTTTATTTGCATTGTTAATCCTAACTAAAAGCTGATAAAAAAATTGTGGATATTTTCCTAAACAAACAGAATATAATAATGAGATTGAAATAACTAGCGCAGCGTAATTTTTTAACTCTTTACAATCTGTACCGTGATACGTTATACATGCTGTTTGGTCCATCGCCGGACATATTGATATGGCCTGTAGAGTAAGTTATCTGCTATGCTTAACTGGCCATTAAAAGTTCAAAAGCTATGTAGTTTTTTTTAATAGAATGTTTAAACTTTTTTTGTTTGTCCCCCGAAATCATTATAAAAAAATAAAATAAAAAAGAGTATCAAGTGTGGACCGCTAATTTTGTATACTGTTTTAGGCTTATTTTGACCCCTAAACCAATATAGCTAGATAACTAGTTTTCGTTATATTTCCTTACAGAGATTTGCAATCGAAAAAAAAAATAAGTCTTGGGCGTTACATGCGTATAAAAGAATTAAAAACAATGACCAGGATCTTCCAGTTTCTAAAAACCTTCTCTGGCCTTTCCTTTTTCTAATTATAATATTCCACATGCTGAAAAAACCCAAAAAACCAAGCTTTTCTAGTATTTCACATACCCCAATACCCAACGGCTAAGTCTCATTCAGTAAAAAGTAAAAATAATTCAAGAAGAAAAACGTCCCTTAATTTAAATAGATTAAATGTTATTACTTTTCCGCGCAATGAGCACGCACAACAAAATGGTAATACAATTTCTTGGAATCTTGAAAATCATGTTAATCTTGACTTCCTTTTTGTTTCAGATTCAAATATTTGGTTTCAATTCGCAGCTTTACTCAAACTTTTCGGAAGCTCTACATAAAGCTCAGGGAATTGTTTCCATTTCTCTTTTGCTACAGGTAATTATTTGTATTAATAAATATTGACTTTCAAAATATAGAAGAATCTTTCTACAATTATCTATATAGTCGTTCAGAAGAATGGTTTCACTATATAATATCGCTTAAAATAATTTACCATAAGAAACATAAATGGCTAAACCAAAAACTTTGCCCTTTTTTTAGTATTAATGTATCTGATGTGCTATCCAAACTTTACCGGGGTAATGCATGTTCGGAATCGAAAATGCAGAACCCGAACAGCCGTTATAGTCAAAATATTAAAACACATCCATCAACCGTCGTAAGCTATAAAAAATTTGTATACTTAATTGTCTAATTTCTAATCACAATATCTAATGTCCAAAATTATCGAACTATTGCGTCCAATTTTTATAAATACCTAATCAATAATGTCTAACTACTAACATACCTTACGATTCCTTGAAAGCATATAAAAACTGAAAATAAAGAGACATCGGACACAATTTGAAGGCTCAACGTCACTCCGCAAATAATTGACACGTCATGTAAGAAAGTTTTGCTTTAAATAATGCACTTAAGTGAATTAAAGCTGATAACATGGTTTATAAAGCCACACCTAATTTAGTTTCCGCCCAAACCTATCACTAATTAAGGAAATTGGTGTTTCCTTTCGCCGTGTTTCTATGGCCGAAGCTATTAGTTCATATTATCAGGTAATCAAGGAATTGCATTGTGTCGACGTGTTTAACTAGTATAGTAGTACGGATATATCTATTACTCGTACTTGTAAACTGTTGATTAAAGTGTAATGTTATTTTCGGATTCTGTCTTTGCAGGTAAAATAAGAAAATAGGGAATAAAATTTCCATACCAATACTCAAAAATGATCAAGGATAAGTGATCGATTGAAATTTAGACTGTAATAGTTAAAATACTTCAGGAATGAGAAAATACAATATAAAACAAATACAATATATTAAAGGCATAAGAACCACTATTTTTTGTGTTCTAATGAATCACAGCGCTTAATTAAGTCGAACATAGAATTAATCAATACTAACAAAGTTGCTTGATCAGCTCATTAGTATTAGTCAGTGTGTTGTCCCAGACACCTTCTACTACCTTTCTGCGTCTATGCAAACAGTTTAGTGAGTCAAACAAGCTGTTTTATCACTTTGCGAGAAGCCTTTAATGAAAGCTGTGTTGGCATTTCTAGTTTATTTTCCTATGGTAAACCTCGTATACTGTACTCATACATAATTTGTATTTAATACTGAGTTAATATAAGTCAAGATAGTGTTTGTTCCATTTCAACCGTGGTTTGTTCAAAATATATTTGTTTGAACTGAAGTAGGTAGGTATAGCTTTTTGCCTTGTTGATGAATATGTATGTATCAATACAAACAGGAGAGTTAAAAAATCGATGTTTCTGATGATATCGTTTTTTACATAAATTTCGACTCTTTCTTTTTTTTCTGTATTCCTTATGGATACTAGTACATCTCCGTGAAGGTATGTTATATGGTTTACGGGACGACCTATAATAAAATACAAGGTACATCGCCACTGCCGGTTCAAAGATAATTGACGTCTAGAGAAAATTTATCTTGCCGAAGTTCATACTTTTGAGAACGCGATAAGCTTTCTTATGCTAAAATATTTTTGCGTGTACCTATGAATTTACACTGAACTTAGTTTAGGCTTATTATATAAAGGTGATTATCATTGAACTCTGTAAATTTTTTTAATTCAGATGTAACTGTTATATAGTTGTAGGAAATTACCACAACTACCTAAGTTCAATTGAACTAATAGATACTTTGTCCGGGATACACTTCAAACGATCCAATTCAACATTCAAACATGTTTCTAAAATATAGTTTTCTTTACAGCTAGGAGACTTATCAAATCCCGAGTTAAGAGTTTTAACAGAAGAATTAGAAAATATAAAATATGGTGGTAAGTACCTAGCCACCTTTGTAAGTAAATGTACCAAAACAAATAACCGTTTATTAACAATCAATATTTGACAGCTAACTATTAGCAACATTAATGAAGCCGGGCGGTTGAGCCTCGCTGTGGACACACAGAGTATAAGCAAATAGATTGACATAAATATTTTGCTGCGGCACAGAAACTCTGTCACTTGCTTTTGTTTTTTGAATGTCTGTTTTGAATGTAAGTTGCTTTATCAATACTCTATCCATTTGTTCGTGAAAAAGAAAAAAAAGGAAAGTAGAAGGGAATTCAATAGCGTTGACTTTTCTTTTTCTGAAATGGGATTATTTTTATCAATTAATAGTTTAGTCTCCATTTTATTTAATAGTTTGTATATTTCAAAATAAATGAAGAAAACAAAGATGGTTATCAGTTAATAAACTAGCGTTTTGTTTTATTATTATTTTTTCCTGTCTAATAACAGTATTCGTTTACATGTATAGGTGCAGAGATGCCGGTTAACAAGCTTTCGGTCCGGGGTTTGCTTCCCGACACGGAATATTACATGACATATGATGGGTCCACCACAGCACCGGCCTGCTTCGAGACCGTCACTTGGGTCATCATTAACAAACCAATTTATATTACTAAGCAACAGGTTAGTTTAAATTTTTAGTCAAATTTACAGCCAAAACAGTCTTTTTTCGTAGGCATATTAAGAAGTTCATTTGAAATAAGGTACTATATTAACAAACCGTATTGACTACCATCAGAATTTCGCTCGAACGAGAAGCTAGATATTTTGATATTACTTTTTCAAGGCCAGTATATTTTATACAGAATAGTTGCAAATACGTGTATTTTTTGGTGCATTTTTCAAATTAAGTACTATCAAAGCTTTCATATTAATAGTGCACGCTACGGATGTTTTGTAAGCTGACATTTTTGTCCCGTAGTTGAAATTCCCCTCATTCCTGCTGAGGTCCGTGTAATCAATACTCTTTGTCTCGGCCTGTTCAAGTTCACCCTATTTGAATTGCATACTTCGCTCTACTATGAATTTGTCAGAGATGTAAAATTGTTTTCTAAATTACTTAAATTCGAAAGTTCATATTTCAAATTTAAATGTATTATTTATCTTAAAGTAGGTTGTTCTGTACAATTTTTATTTTATACGTATTTTTATCAACTTTGTAAGAAAGTTACGCAAGGAAATTAAAATAATTAACGGCTAACGTCTATTACTCAGAATTTGCGTAGGTTGAATCCGAGTCTGCGCCATATTACACATTATATCATATTACATCCTTTTATAAAATATCAGATATTTACATTTAAAATTAATTTAATCCTGCTAATTATGAACTTAAAGATCTCATATTCATTAAAATAGGTCCACTTCGCTTTTCTAATTTTAAATTGACTAAAATAAATAAATGAAATTTCCGAAATCACTTCCAGCAAGTATAGTTCTGACTTCTAGTGGTTCGGTTCAGTTCAGCTTAATAACATTTTCATTTGTTTCATCATACCAACACACGCATGCACAGACCTCAGTCCTCAGACAAAGACTCCGTGAGTTATGCACGTGTTAAAAGTAAAGTTAAAGTGGCGCGCTGTGTGCTTGTTATTATAAATCATGGTTTATGCTTTCCGTTTGTTTGTGAAAATTAAGTGTTAGAACCTCGTAGCAGAGTTGACTGAACGGAATGTGAAAGGAGCTTGAAGTGGATGGATTTATATGTATATTTTATGCAAGTGTAGTTTGCTGTATTGATTTTTCCGAATGGTGCTAAATTTGTGTTTACTTAACTTATGAGACGTATTCAATATTGAACATACGTTCAACAACTGAACGCTCTTTGCGTTGCAATGCTTTTGTTTCTTTCGGTTTCTTTCATTTAATTCTGTTTTTGCATACTGATTAGCATCATTATTATCATCATATAAATATTTGTTTACATCACAACTTATTAAGACTAATGTAACATTATCATATTTTATTGACATAATAACAAACACGCAAAGAACACATAACGGCGTATAAAGGAATATCCGCGAAAGAAATTTCATTTGTGTGCAAACGGAAAAATCCGAGTAGCTTCGGAGTCTATAATCAGAATCAAATTGTTTAATACCCCGTAAACAGCGATGGAATGAGATAGCGCTCGCGTGCTTACTGGACGTTAATCCGGTGTACCACCCTATAGAGGTACCTAGTCAACACTTAGGTGCTATAGGAGCAAATTTCAATTTACCACAAATTGTGATATTGGGTGATGTTCAGCTTGAAATTGTGATGTGATTGTATGCAAGGAAACATTTCAAGTTTTAACAACGAATATGTAGGTCTTTTCTGTGTTTGGTCTTTTCTATATAATTTAATCATGTTGATTAATTTATAGACTCAAAAGTTTGATGCGTCAGATTTTTTTCAGTCGTAAAAATGTATTATGAATATGATAAAAGTTAATCCACAAATCACGTTACTTCGATTAATTTGGAATTGGAAATTAATTAAACGTTTTTTTTACTTTTGTAGTTTTAATATATAAATATTGCGTATTATACGATTTAAAGGTTAAGTCCCTTTAAGTTCAGAATATTTTTTTTCTTAAGCTAACTTTGTTTCGTTTTTAAACTTTTGGTTTCGTGTATAATAATTTGCAAGATTGATTTATTTGAAAATGAAAATGAAAAATTCTATTCATCATAAAACCATTGAATGGCCGCTTTATGACGTCACAATTTTGTACTTCGGCTTTAACAAGGTGTTGATAGTTATTGAATAAAATATTACAGTAGACCAAGAGACAAAAAAGACGGAGGAAAAAAACTCTTGGCACTCTTTTTCAGTCAGGATTATACGAATGAATACAAATAGGTACAGTACAATTTGATCATGACATGAAAACAAAAACAAACACAGGTTTCAAATTAGTAAGTAATTACAAACTTTTTGAAATATCCTGTAGTGTGCTAATCCCAAGCCTTTTTATCGTCAAAATAATATTTAGTTTTATAATAAGCTTTTCGAGATAGAGTGTCTTTAATGACTGATTAAAATTTATTGAATGGCAGGGATTGAATTGACTTCGGAATTTTGTTATATATACGTATTGACATTCCAATTCGATTTGCTGCTTTTAGCCAGCCCTAATTTGGGAAATGCTAACTTATGGTCATTCCTAGTCTTAACAGAGTAATTTTTATCATGATTATCTATCCTAGTTTTAAATTTAAAACTATTCTTATAAATATACAAAATGTTTTCGTAAATATATTGTGATGCAAGGGTCAAGATACCAACTTCTTTAAACTTTTCTCTTACAGATTCTCTACTAAACTTTATACGTTCCACGAATAGCCCTTTTCTGCAGTGTAAATATCGTGTCAATATCTGCGGCATTGCCCCAAAGTAGGATGCCGTAGGACATTAAACTATGAAAATAATTAAAATAAACCATCTTCGCCGTATTAACATCAGTTAGCTATACAGTTGGTAAAATAACTTTCAACAAAGTTTTTATTAGACCTAGGTACTTTAAATGTCTAGACACAATTAAATTGCTAATAAGTACCTATTACATGAGCAGTATTTGAAATTCAAGTGACTCCATAAATTCTTGTTGGTAAATTAAATTAGTAGAAAATTTGTTGGCCTAAGTTACCTCAGCCTATCCGCCGAGCTGATTCAATATAAAAAGAGTAAGAATAAAAACCCATGCGTCTGAATTCATATGATATGGCTTAATTATTTATGACCTAAAAATTGTTAATAATTTTGAATTAATGCATGTGACCATAAACTTATAAAGAACTCTCCCTTTTGTAAATACAATTTCTTGACAATAAACTGATTTAATTTGAATTGATCAAACAAATAAGCGTTAGACACTTACATATCGACGTAATTCTTCTGTTTGTACCAATTTTTCTGTTTGTCTAGTTTCAAAAACTACAAGAAAAAAATGAAAAAATTACTAATGTCAAAATTATTTAAGCCCTTAGCTAAATTATTAAAATTAAATTACCTACTAAAGTGTTATTTAAAAATTTATCTATGACTTATTTATAGTCATCTAGGAATCTAGTCTAGACCGTATAGTATCATCGCGAGAATTACAACTTTTGCATTCTGCTCTTCCTTTCAATCAACCAAAGGCAGTCTCTGAAATGTACGATTACCTTTTTTGTTCTTCTCTTGTGCAACCATGACTTCGGTATGCTCTCAGTTAGTTATTGTGTAATTATCCCCGTCACCGCCCCAGAGCGGTAACATTTGGTGGCAGATTTTATATGAAGTGTGGTAGCTAGCTAGTCGAAACTTGACGGGGTCTCTCGCCTTTTACGACGTGCTTATGCCAGGGGCGGTAGGGTTATTCTAAGGCCGACACTACACTGACTATACAGATTCAAGTGTGTAATTCAAATTCTTTTTCACCAGTTGCATGGTCTTCGACGGCTTATGCAAGGAGATGCGCGACATCCCAAGGCCCCACTTGGCAACAACTTCAGACCTCCGCAACCACTTCATCATCGTGCTGTGAGGACAAATATTGACTTCGATCTAAACAAGGTGAGTTGGAATAAAATAACAAGATTTAATAATACTAACGGTATTATTTGTGGAAGAATTTCGCATGGATAAAGCTTCAAAAGTAGTAAAGACATAAGGAACAATTATTACTGTATATACGGAAGTTTGTAGTCTTGAGCCAAAGAAGGTTCAAAATATATTAATATTAAAATGTAAATGTTCCTTATCGGTCGCTACGTTTCAGGCCTGCGAGCCTAGTGTAGCAGCCACTGTTTTCATTGTTGTTTGTAATTTTCTTTTTGACAATAAACTATTAAACTAAACTAAACTATTAATTATGATTCTTAGAACGCAACTTTGTACCCTAATAAAATATTGCACCCTCTAAAGAACGTTGGGTAAGTTAATGGTTAATTTCTATGTCGAAATTGAAATTTCAATCAAAGTTTTTTCATACAAAGGAGACATTTGGATTTTGTTGTAATAGAAACGTTCATACATATTGAGGATCGAACATTGAGATTTAATATTGAAATAAACTAGGTACTTGTGATACATATCCATAGTTCTAGCCGACATAACTAAAGATTTTAAATGATGACCAATACATACAGTTTTTACTGTTGTGGTTCTTCAAGAATGATTTTAGATTCAATATTATTTTATTTGTAGATATAGTGATCGTATGATACTTTTGCTTAATGTAATTATATTGTTTACAGTATCCAGGCAAGACTTGTCCAAGTATGAACCGGAATATGTATTACAAAGGTAAGAGTATAACATGAAAAATTTTAAAAGAAAAAATACTCGTACATAAACTACAAACTAATTAATTTTATTTATTCTCTTGCAGCCAAAACCTGGACACAGTACTAGGACATCATATCACTCGAGTGAAAACTTGCCAATATGAAAAATAATCGCTTTTTTTTTTCTTTATATAAATTAGGTTATATAGGTTTAGTTCTTGTTAAACATTAAATAGGGTGTTATCATTGCTATTAAAGCAAAAGTTACGTGTAATATTGGTAGAACAAAGTTAACTAATAAACTTTGCTTCCCATTGAAAATCGGTAGGCCTTCATTGGGAATAAGATATGTTGTAAATGTAAATACTCAAAGTGTACAGTATCAAAACTAATGTGTACATGTGAAAATAGGCTTATACATAGTTCTATAGATCTATGAATAAATTATAAAATAACTATACAAATAATGATGCTTTTATAACTATAACTGTCAAGTCGGCCTCTTATGGTACTTTGTAATTTTTTTAGGACTATGATGATATTTTCGGATAGACTGTAACGTATAATATAGAATTCCAAATTAGCATAATTTGTTATAGACGCGTAATGTAAAACATTATATCTGTGTAAATGATTATTAAATTGAATACTATAAACGGTTTTTGTATCCTTAAAGAAAGTAGAGATTATTATATTATTAAATTGTTAAAGCCATTTGATTTATAGGGTAGACTCAGTAAGAGTACTAGAAACATATCTAAACTGCTAAGTAAATTGTACTATTTTGTTATTAATAGATTGTAAAGATATTTTGTGGTTTCGACATATCGGTTGAGGTGAAGGTGTTCCAAAGATTTTGTTTTTCTAAAAGATGTGAGGCACTTATAGCTTTAATACTTCTTATTAAATATAAAAATGGTATAATATAAAGATTGTGAATTAAATATTGCTTAGAACCCAACTTGTAATTAGAGTTTACTATACATCTGAATATATACAACTCCATTGCTTATATTTATTGTTTTATTTAATAGTAGATTGTTAACCAAGGGCTGTAGGACATCATTGCATACGAGGTTTTTGGGTAATTAGGCCGAGTTTGCAATTGATGCTCACATCCCAGGTAAACACTCACCTTTACATATCGATTGTGAGGTAAGTAAAAAAACAAGATAGCAGGTTTCTATGAACATTTATTAAAGAAAAACATGTGTATTTAATTAAAATTAATACTTAGTGAAATTAGAATAATTTGTAAAAGATATGATCAAATTCTTTTTAGGAATTTTCACAGTTTGAGTATGAGTTTTTGATGATAAGACTTGAGTTTGAGTGACTTGAGGCTCTTGCATCGTAAATGGCGGCAGTTGAAAGGTACTATTTTCTTCAGTAAAAATGGCTCAGATGATGTGCTTTGACGAGGCGATTTCAAGTTTATATTTTCTGTTATTTTAGAAACAATTTTCCTTTTGTTTTCCACCGAATCTTCGATATAACCTTCGGCCACTTTGCTGGACTTCGTTGCCTTTTTAACAGAGTGAGGTTGGCGCCAGAATCAGCCAATAAAGTCGCAGATGTTCTGCGAAAGCTATGCCCGGTGTATAACTCTACGTTACTCAGTTTTAAATATGTGGCTATTTGCTTTGGCATGCCTGCAATTTTTTTTTTCCTATTACTTGTCTGTGGCATTTTCCTTTACTGTAATTAAGAAAAAAACGATTTGTATCTATGTTTTCAGGCCGAAGAGCTTGATATTTTTCAACATAATTCACAAATTGTTCATGCACAACAAATGAACCGTCAATTTTAGTTTTTGTGTTAGGCAGTTTTATGAGTAGTAATTTATTATGTTTTCTAAATTTTCTTTTGTCAAGTTTTTCAATTCCACGGTTCTGCAGGCACCCGATATCCCAAAACTAGAACAACCTGTAAAAAACGACATAAGTTGTATTATATGCATAAATTCAACATAGTATTTTTACGAAATATTTTGGTAACTTATTAAAGAGGGCAAGAAAATACGTAACTTTATTGCTAAATAATTTCAACAGGAGCTTCGTATAAAAATTTTTGAACTTCTGCAGTAAAATACCTTCGATTTCTTGTTTTTAAAGCCATTAGACTGCCTTTTCAAGAAAGCAGTAAGTTTAGAAAAATCTTTTAAATTCACGTCATGTTTTGTCATCATTGTAGTTTTTAGCATGAAATAAAAGCACCATAAACTGGAAGGTTGTAGCTTCTTAGATAATTCTTTAACATAATTCTTTAACATAAATGATATAAAAACACTTTCAGAAAGAGATTTAACTTCTTTTTCTGACTGCCACTTCATAAATTCGTCGTATGCCTTCACATATCTTTCTTTCGAGTTCGGCGGTAATAGATTTTCTAAAACTGTTTTTGTTTCTTCTTTTATAAAATCGGGGGTTAGATCCTTGTTTTCATCACTTGACATTTTTTCAAAACTTTTGAGAAAGAAGTCCAAAACACGAAAATTACTTTACTTTCGCGCCTAGCTAGTCGACTGCCTTTTTTATTTTTTTTACATCAAATCGTTCTGGCCAGTTCGATTTTTAAATCGATTTTAACTAACATACGATGTGACTGCGAAACAAATAGTTCTCGATTCCGATTTGAATAAATAATCGATACCGAGAAAAAAAAAGCTTTTTAAATTATACTTCTTCCAGTATGAGTATGACAGTTCTTTTTTCAAATTCCAAAACCTATGCTGTAATGTTAACATTACATGGTAGGTTTTCACACCTATGCTGTAATGATATTCATACACCCCGGCATTCAGGGAAGTAAGTGACTACTTACAGAGCAGGAGATATGCAAAAAATATTACATCAGAATATTAATTTGTTACATTATTTTGTTGTAAGTTTAAAAAAAAATGTTATTAAATATTAGGCGAGTCATTATTATTGTTTATAAAGCGGATTTAACTCACATTACTAGTATCAATGTCTGACATTATTGTAGCAAAAAATGTTTTATTAAAGCATACAAAAATGATCTTACTTGAATAATAAAAAAAAATAACTAGAAAAGATAGATTATATTTTTGAAAAAAAAAAATATATATGTTAAAAAAGTTTACGGAATCTACACGAAATAATTTCTAAATGTTGATAAAACAATTTTTTGATGTATTTTTATTTAAAGATGGTTTGTTTTTGTTATTACTTGAGTCATAAAAAAATAACCACACTGGATGTTTATAATTAATCATTTATAAAAAATGAGATATTTCTCATCAATGCGTACAAAAAAAAATTATAAAAAGGAAACAATATATCAAATTCCGCATCATCAATCATTTCTTCTTTAGAAGAATCTTCTTCTGTATAGTCGTTATGAGATACAACACTTAAAGTATCAACTGGATTTCTATTTGAATTAGTTTTTGGCTTTAAAATTAAGTCTAAACTTCAGATTGAATAGAACCTGTCTTTTTTTTGGCAATCTCTCTGAGACTATGTATTACAGGATGAGACGTGATAAGTATCATGTTAAGCAAGTCTGTTTTCATGGAAGTCAGAAAGCGATCTCGAATTCTAAGAGAATTTTTCAATTTATCTGATAATATCGCAGAAAATCACAAAATAGCAATAATAGAAAAAATACATGAATTTAAAATTGCAATGATGAATCTCTCGCTTGATAAAAAACAGCCCGGGGAAATGGGGGGATTTTTACATATCGTCTTTTTAATATAAAATTTAAGATTTGCTTAGAAATTTTATTTTAAATAGCAAGATTTTAATAACGCGTAAAATAATGTTGCATATAATTATTTCAAATTTGGTTATTGAATCCCTCACTAATTCAACTCTTAACAACAAATAACAACTCATAAAATGTGTTCGTATTACACGCTTCAACAAAGTATCTTGTAGTACTAACCCTCACTGCGAAAGTTTTGACACATTTTTTAAAAAGCAATACCTGTTATTGTTATAAGCAACTCAAACTCTGATTAACCTCATTGACCGTTTTCAGAATCGTCGATGTTGTTTTTGTCCAGCTAGCTTGTTCGAGGCGGGTTTATGCCACGCAATTCATCACTGGCTTTGCAATTTGATAATTCTACATAATTTGAGTCTTTTTTTACACAATTCACAAAATTTACTTATTGAAATCATCTTTTATCGTTTTTACAGTCAAAAACCTCCGTCAGCTAATTAATTAATATAGAAGGAAAAGATTTCTTGAATAATTCAAGAGAGTGAATAAGCCTTTGTCTCATAGCTTTATTTTATGCACCCTAGATTTTACCTTTTCGTAAATCATTCAATATATATTTTTTAATTTATAGTTTATTGGCCTTAAAATTTAATTTTTCCACTTTTAATCTTAAAATACTGATGGTAAGATCGCTTATGAATCGTGTAAACTTAAAGCATAATCTATGTTTTAATTAAAAATATACAGGGTGACTGGTGGATCACTTTTGAAATTCAAGGACGTGATAGTTTGAGGACATACATGAAGAGAAAAAAAAATAAATAATAAATATTAATTATTTACTGAGTAAACATAACCGAAAGCTTCAGAATTGATTACGCAACGCATGGTTACGCTAGCAATGATCCACGTGCCAGGTCACGTGCCGCGATCGACACAGTTGTATGTAAAGTAAAAAGTAACATAGTAGTATTTATTTATAGGGAATTCTGGTGAAATATTAAGTGCCTACTTTTATTACATAATTACGATCAGAATCGAGTACCCCGTATAAAGTTAAAGAACGTTTAACTATAAACAATAATATCAATATATATAAAACTGTTCCGTTACTGACTGAGTGACTGAGGTACTGAGTGACTGAGTGACTGAGTGACTGAGTGACTGAGTGACTGACAGACAACTTACAGCCGTAACTACTGGGCGTAGAGAGCTGAAATTTGGAACATACATTCTTTAAGGGATGTAGGGGTGCAATTAGGAAGGAATTCCCGAAACTCCTACGGGAACGGGAAATATAGGACTTTTTAAATTGTATGAAAAATCTTATTCCTTGAGTGCACCGATGTGAAACTTGGTGTAAAGGTTTTTCAGTGTATATCTGGTTGTTTTATGAAAGGAATTCCCGAAATTCCCACGGGAACGGGAAATATATGATGTTTTAGTTTGTATTAAAAAATCCCATCCCTTGAGTGCACGGATGTGATACTTGATATAAAGGTTCCTCAATAAGTGTCTGTTTGTATTATGGAAGTAATTCCCGAAATTCCCACGGGAAGGGGTTGGACTTTTTAGTTTGTATGAAAAATCTTATTCCTTGAGTGCACGGATATGATACTTGGCATTAAAGGTTCTTCAAAAAATGACTGGTTGTGTTATGAAAGCAATTCCCGAAATTCCCACGGGAACAAGAAATATATGATGTTTTAGTTTGTATGAAAAAAAAATTGTTCCATAAGTGCGCGGATGTGATACTTGGTATAAAGGTTCCGCAATAAGTGTCTGTTGGCATTATGTAAGGAATTCCCGAAATTCCCACGGGAAGGGGTTGGACTTTTTAGTTTGTATGAAAAATCTTATTCCTTGAGTGCATGGTTGTGATATTTGGCATGTAGGTTCTTCAAAGAGTGACTGGCAGTGCTATGAAAGGAATTCCCGAAGTTCCCACGGGAACGGGAAATATTTGATTTATAGTTTGTATGAAAAAATAAATTCCATGAGTGCACAGATGTGATACTTAGTATAAAGGTTCCCCAGTGAGTAACTGTGTTGTGAAAAAAGTTCCCGCCATTCCCACGGGAACACGAAATATTGGACTTTTTAGTTTGTATGAACAATTATTTCCTCAGTGCATGGATGTAATACTTGATATAAAAATTCTTCAATGACTGGTTGTGTTAAATATAAACAATGTTTATGCGCGTACGAAGTTGCGGGCAAAAGCTAGTTATTAATAAGTCCCAAAGACTCGCAACAGAATAACTAGTATAACATTGAAGATTAAATGCTGGCGTGTAATAAATCGGTCTATTTTCCACACCCTATAAGACCGAACGACGACTTTATTGGAAAAGTTTCCTGCCGTAATGGACTTACACAAATTGAGTTCATTAAAAATAATATTATCTAGCAAGGAAGTGCCTGTTGATTGGGACAAGGCATTCTATGAAGAAGAGTGTTTCTTAAAATTGATGATGAAAAGTGAATAAATAAATGTTTGTAACAGCGATAGTTTTTTTAAGACGTTTATTTAATAAATACCAGAAAATAAAAAAAATAACTTAAGAAATATAAAAACTATAATATTAATTCTAAAATCCATGAGTAGATGGCTCATTTAAATATATTTTTATTTATTCAGGACTAACAGCCTGTTCACACATGGTCTGTTTTACTGGATACGTTTTACCGGATACGTTTTTTTTCATGGATGTCGCATGGAGTTGTATGGACGACTTCACATATGGCATAGTATTCAGTATACGTATTTACGATACAAAAAAGGTATCCAGTAAAACGGATCATGTGTGAACGGGCTGTAAGCCCGCATTTGACTGCAATCTCACCTGATGGTTAGTGAAGAAAGCACATAGGGCTAGGAAAAAAACTAGTTTACATAAAATATAGCCGGGACATATATTTGGCGGCAGATTTTTTATGACGGAATCCTGACGGGAACCCACCACCAAGCGGATTAGTCCCTCGGATTAGTTGCCTTTTGTGACACGCTTATCCAGGTGCGATAGGACTATTCTAAGCCTAACCTACACAGCCAAAAATTTACTCACATTTTACTATTCAGAATGCTTGATCGCAAGAGATTTTCATTCAAAGTAAATAAATGAATATTTCTGACACTCACACAACATTATCTAGCCCAAATTAAGTTTCTTAAAGAACTTGTGTTATGGATACTAGATAACTGATATACTTAAGAAATATATAAACATAGGTACATATTGAATAAATACATATTTTTTATTAGAATAAACTTAAATAAACATATGAACATCCATGACTTGACGACTAATATCTGTGTTCATCACACAAATATCCGTCGCCACCGGGATTCGAACCCAGGACCTCAGGCATAGAAGGCAATGTATGTTACCGCTACACCAGCCGGTCGTCAACTTAAAGTACTTTTAAGGTTTCTTTGCCTCTTTTGTTTTAAAAATGTCTGAATAATTTCCTCCGCACAGATTCTGTATAAGCTGCGTAAATAAGTGAGGAATCAAATGCTGTTCCCGTAATCGACTATCTAACGTACTAATAATTGATAAGTTAAGAAGTGTCGACAGCTTAACAAATGGAGTGTTCGCAATACAAATCCCTTTTGTAATTATAGAAGCATAATGACCACGGAACGAAAGTTTTCCATTAAATCTTTAATTTCCGACACTTTACTTACGATATTAGCTTTTATACTTTGTGAATCAACGATAACTTTATAGATTTAATTTCTACTGAATGAGATGACTCGACATTTTTCTAATTATTAAAGATATATTATTAAAGAAATTTCTAATTATAAAAGAATTGTGATTTATTTATATTTCTTATAGCTATCAACTATCTAATATCTATACATATAATAAAATGGTAGGAAAGTCAAAACTGTACATTGAATATTTTTTTAAAAGAATACTTGGGGTATGATCTACAATCGAAACAGAAACAAAAAATATAGTTTTTAGAATTTTTGTCTGTTTGTCTGTTTGTCTTTCCGGGATAAACTCAAAAAGTACTGCATGGATTTACTTCAAATTTGGCATGAAGATAGTTAAGAAGTCGGGTCAACATATAGGCTACATATTATCACGCTAGCAGTGTTATAATCGTAGGTGCGTTTGGTGCTGCATAGCGTTCACGCAGACGACGTCGCGGGCAGCAGCTAGTGAATTAATAACCTAGTTCAAATATTTTGTTTTGATAAAGCGTAAATATTCGTTTATTTTGTAATCATAGATGCGACTTTTTTAAGTATTCTTTTGCTATCAGTGAAAACTCTGTAAATGGCCGTCATATAATTCAGTACTTATTATCTAATAAATGAAAATAGCTGTAAGTTTCCCAAAAATTATAACATAAAAATAAAATAGAATATTAAATATCAAAAACATTTCACACTAAGATAAAGTTTACACTAAGATACATCCCATACTTTTAACCTTTAAATTTTATTAGGTAAAGATTTTTTTGGCTATACATACATATTTAAGAATATGCTAATGTTTCTTTTTAACTGTCATAATCATAAAATTAATTGAAACACCTTTTTCTTCTTTTCAGTTTGCATAAACGTATAATTTATTTGTTCACTCGTCACTTTTTAAGAGAAGTCTACCTGCCCTAAATTTGAGTAGACTGTCAAATCTGTCACCCGCTGAATAAGACGCAAATAAACTCGATGTTCAAGTGTTAAGATGACACTCGTGTGAGCACACACTCAAGTCGCGCTCGCTACACATGAAGTGTTTATCCAAGTGTTCAAACATTGCTGCTACACTGATTTGTAATATTGTTTATAGACTGCTATGAAAATAAAGGCGCCCTGTTTGTAAAGGTTTTGATATTGGCCCTTGAATAGGCTATTCACAAAAAGGTTCATTTGTATTTTTTGTTTGACTGTAGATCCGTTTAGAGAGATTTTCAGAAAAGAGAACGAAAACTTTAGTTCAATTGTGCAAATAAAAGTATCAATAAAATTGCTTTTTTATTTATTTTCTTTTTTAAGTTCATTAAATAAGTACTTGATATGATTAAAAACTCAAATAATACTTACTTTGAACTTTCTGAAATTTTCAATTGATTTTGATAATCTTTTACGTAAGGAATTAAAATAATTGATCGCTAGTTGACTTACAATGATATAACCTTTATTGTTTTTATAGAGTTTATATACATACATAACCTCACGACTCTCTCTCTTCCTTTGGGGCAGGCAGATACAAGGTAAAGCAAAAATTTGCCTAATTATAAAACGAGTAAAAAAATGTTTAGAAAATATTTGCAATTCAACAAGTTACAAATCAGTTTTTTTCTAAATGTAAGTCTTGTTTTATAGTAATTCTAAGTGAGAGATTAGTATTACTGGAAGACCTATATGATAGATTACCAGCCAAATACAATATCCTAATAGAATGCACTTCATCACAACTTACAAGTTGCAAGTAAGGAAATAAATTTAGGTTTCCTTTGACCAAACTCTTTGAACTTTAAAAACATTTTCTTCGTGCACAAACTACACAAAACAAACAAAGGTAACTTACAAATCCAATACCCAAAATATAGGTTACATTGTATCTAACTTTACGCCGAATACTCCCATAAACGTGCAGAGTTAACGACAACAGGTGATAAACCTAATTAGTATTTGTATGCGAGCTGTACTGATAATTACTATAGCCAGGTAATGTCTCTCGATACGTTAAATCTATATTTAAATGCAGAACTGTGTTTGTTATTTTACTAGCAACGTGTTGGTTACGTCGTTACAGCAAATTAGCTCTGCTGACCTGGATATTTTATCAGTTCCATGGAATGTTGGTTTAAATCTTTGTTGTTTTAGTGGTGTTATCTATAACTTCATTAATGCAAGCATCTCTTTTTTTTCGTATTGTGGTTGAAGTTTTCACACTGGCTGAAATCGATTTTATCACACTTATTTTAACTTTCAATATAATTACAAGAAAAAATGAGGGGTATATAAATATATAACATTTGCATTTTAAACTCATTATATAAGAAAATTACTGTTTTCAAATTTACGATTTTTTTTAAAGAAATTTCAAATTTTAAATAGCAGTGAAAAATTGTAAATTACTGCAAGCGTCAAGAGAGATAAAACAGATTTTTATGGAACCACTTAACAGTCACTTTTTCCTTTACATTAAACATTCGGAAAATGATCTAAGGGACCATCTGATGGTAAGTGGCATATACGCCTGCGGCACACACCATCGCTGAACAAAACAGGATCCTTTATTTTAAGTACATTAACGCCATTTGTCGTTTCTTTTTATTTATTAGCAGCACATATACACCGCAATGGTTAAAGTACCCTTCTAATTTACAAGAGAAAGACATTTGTAAACTGGCTTAGCGCTAATAACCTTATTATCGTCTACATGTAACAGCCTTTTCTAACAGCCCTGACGATTTTAACCGCAATAATTACTACCTGCAAACGTAGTTGCGATTCATGTAAAGGCCAGTTAAATTAACTTTTCGGTTCAGCTTTCATTTGAAATTAGATGTTAATGTTTTTAAAGAGCCTGGATGTTATTTACCATTATAGTTTTTCGTTTTTTTTTCTGATTTCTATCAAAATGCCAAAACTCAGTGCGTATAAAGAAGAGTGGTTTAGAAAAGAAGGTCATTTATTAGACCGGCATGCTTCGCTAAATGCGCAAGGTTAAAATTCCGCCCATTAAATTTCCAAAGCCCTCTTGTTGTATGATATGAAAGCAATACGAATTCTAAGTTTTTATGGTTTGATGACAATATGTTAACAAAACTATCTAAACAACAAATTTACATGTTGAACTTTGTTTTGGGAAATTACACTGAAGCTGTTCTAGTTAAAACTTTGATAACAGCATACAAGCTCGTACTTTCGAACTTTTATGCAGATTTACGCGTAGAGCAATAGACAAGTTCATGCAAACGTTTACAAACGTCGCAAATGTCTTACAATTCGAAAACATTTCAAATCGTAGAGGATTTGAATGTTACAATAAAATGTAGATAGTCGTTTGAATTTGTACCTTTTTTTGAGTCTGAATAAACGTGTCACTCGTAACTATTGTGCCTATTGACTATTCTTTGTATAAACACTATCTAATGTAATTGATCTCAATATCCCACTACCATTAAAATGCTATTATAAGTAAATAGATTTTTGGAAACATTTTAAAAAATCTATACAACGTTGATACAAGTGAGAGGCATTAAATTAAACCACATACACAATAAGTGACTACTGTTAATCCAAATCTGTTAAATAAAAGTTTACGATTTTTTTTTCCATCAACTTAAATATCTTAATAATTAAGTTAAAAAGTAATCATCCTTTGTAAAGATTCAGACTGACATTTGACCTGTCGCGGTCAAGTAGAACTTACAATCAGGTGATCTGGAAGATACAAGGTGTTTAAATTATTGTAACAAAAAACTAAAAAACATTCCTGTGACTAAACTTCTCATTTATATTAATGACTTTATTAAAATAACTTCGCACTCAATGGTATTATTAGCAGATGACAGTACACTTATTTATACTAATAAAAACATAAATACATTGAAACTTGACATTGAAAACTCATTGCATACCATTATGGACTGGCTCCACTTAAAAAATCTCAAATTAAATTTAAATAAAACTTATGTTATGAATTTTACAAACAGACCAAATAATTTGACATTTTTCAATATTGATTAGAGTGGACACAAAATTAAGAAGTTAAGGTAACTAAATTCCTAGGACTGATATATAACCTAAAAAGTATAGAATCATGTAAACCTTTTTACAAAAAACCTAAAATTCTGACCTTTCCGTACCTTTATATACTGGAAACAGCTCTGTTTGTAAAGAAAAACCTTGCGTTATTTGACAAATTAAGAAGCAAAAGGCACATAGACACTATTTCGGCTCAACCTCGCAGCACCGCATTTTTATCAGAAAGTTTCTTCGGGATGGCTCCCAGAATTTACAACAAATTGCCTGTAGCCATTAAAGACGTAAATAATTTTAATTATTTTAAGAACAAATTGAAATGTTTTTTACTTGATAAGTGCTATTACATAATATGTGACTACTTTAATGATAATGACGTAAACTTACGACCGCTGCCAATAAATTGTAACCATATTGTTAAACTAATGTAACTAATGACCTTGTATATTAAATGAATGTTTATATAAAATCTCAAATGTAAAGAAATATGACATTATATATTATTCTTTCATGTACGTGCCACTATGGCAGAATATGGCTTGAACTCAAATTTTGTAAAACATCCTTTGTACTACCTATATTCGTGCTAATAAAATGAATTGAAAATTGAAAATTTAAATTGAAAATTGAAACTATTGCATATTTTAATCTGATTTTTCTTGTGTACCCGGATACACAAAATATTTGACTTCATTTAATGCTTCTCGTTTGTATCAACATTGAATAAATACATTTATTAATATTATTTCAGTTATTTAAAAATGTGTAACAATTTAAATACCTATCACTGATTGTACATCATCATCATATTTTGTGAACCGTACACCACGTAATTAAGTTATTATTATTTTAAGTAATTAACTGCACTTTTATTTAATGTAAAGTTCCTATTGGTAAATATATTGGTGACAATATGCTCATGGTTTTCTATTTAATTAAGCTGCATTAGTCCGTACATACTACTAATAACCATTCATACGACGCAGCAAATCTCCGTGGTGCAGGGGTATAGACGCTTCTACCTCAATCGTGAGGTCACGGGTTCGATTCCCGTAAGAAACAAGAAAAAAAATTCTAAGTTCCCCCTGTTCGCTACATGTTATCTCATAACACAAGCTTTGCTTATTTTGAGGTCATGTGGTTGCTGTGATTATCTGGGGTTTTATTTATTTATACATATATACGAGTACATAAATAACATTATAAGGCTCTAGTGGCTGTTCATTATTTTTTACTGTAATTTGAATTTTACAGAATTAAACAGAAACCTTTTATGGAGTCTGTGATTATAATTAATTTGGCACTTAACATTTTTTGCCAGTATGTTGATTCTCTTGTTATATTTTGTTAAGGTACAAATGTTATGCATTGAAAATTATACTATTTTAATTAATTTTCTTTTGTACTATAATTAACCAGTGGAAAAATACGGGCAAGAAATACATGCCTAGTATATTATTACTACGACCTCTGCTACTACTGTTTATTATATACACTTTTCAACACACTTGCTCGTAAAGTGTGCGTTATTCTATTGAATTTAGAATACAAACACACAAGTGTGTTGAAAAACGTCGTATGTAACTCGTGAGCGTTGCTAATCACAGCCTCGACTGTAATTAGCAACTTCGCTCACTTGTTACATAATATACTATTGACGAACACTTTGATGAAGGGGTAAGCCTACCTGCCTCAAACGCCAGTGGCTGCGGATTCTATTCCCGCACGGAACAAGAAAAAAAATGTTCTGGTTTTTTATTTATTTAAATACTATGAAATTTTTAGAAAGAAAAATAGCAACCACTTTTCATAACAATAATAGTAAAATAAAATATTCAGGGTAATTTTTTTCAAGATGAAATTATTTTAAGAGAACGTTAAGAATAATGTGTGGATTCAATTTATGACAAAAATAAAATTACTACTACATATTTTTTTAATTTTATGTTTTTTTTTTAATTTAATTTAGTGACCTGAGTATTATTTTTTTTAACAAGATAGGTTACTTTTCTCTGACTATTGAAAAATCAGGGCTTAACGTATTTCTTAATAAAAATAGTTAGAAACGCTTTTATTTCTTGCTATTTAGTCGTAAATAACAAATTAAACTAAAATGTTGTTAACTTATGAGAATTATAAAATATCAAATTACCTACCAAAAAAAATTCTTTTTTCATAAATTGAATCCACATATCATTCTTAACCTTCTCCTAAAATATTTTGATCTTCATAAAAAAGACCCTATATAAATATTCGAACCTACATTTTTTATTAAGTCCAACTTAAAATATAGAATTTTGTAATAAAATATGTTGAAGTTAAGTTTAAAACTTTATTTGTACTGCCAAACATATTTTCGAGTAGTTCAAAAATATCAAAAAGTTAGCAATATAACTCGGAAAAACTTGTTGTGTGGCAACAATGAGATATTCAAAATTTCCGTAGGATTTTGTTCGATTTTTCCAGAATTTTTAGTAACAAGCATCGTTGAGTAGACTCGTAAAGTTCATAACAGGTAACTTTTAATAGCTAGCTGAAGTCGAAACAGAAAATGCAATTGATTTACGCGATTTATTGAGAGATACAATAACAATTGATTAATCTTTCCAATTATTTTCTCGTTTCATTACCCTTCAATTTTAGTTATAGGTAGTTTTTGTGAAGAAATATAGTTGAAAGTTTATTTCAAATGAGGCTATGGTATAAATAAGGCCTAGTACTCGAAAGTTTTTATTATTGTTGTTTCATAGGACCATGCTTAAAAAAGTTTATTTGTAATAGATTTAAAGGCAAATAACGGTAAAGTAATTTAAAAATAATATTTAAACAATAAAATTAAACAATACACAAAAGTTTATTTTATAAATGAAGTTTATGTTACCACTACACCAGCCAGTCTTCAAAATAGAAATGATAGAAAAGATCGTAGTATTTCATACTTTTATAACAACAATCAACTCTTATCGTCAAAGTTATTTTCATCCAACACATGAAGTATAAACTTCCCAAAGTGAAAGCCCAAAACATCAGCAAATACCAAAAAACCCTTACCTTTTTGAATCACAAAAATTCAGTCCTTTTCCAACTTTAGTAACATTTTATTTGTATCGGTTATCCTCAGAGAGAAGTTAAAAACAGCTTTCACCGGCCGCCGCGTTTGAATAAGTTTCACTAAAGTTATATTGAAGCCGCAACCTTCGTTTCATTTGAAATATGTTCTCTTCAGATACTTTTATAAGTTGTAATTTATTCAAACTATTCTTACACAAACTACATTTTTATATTGCACCATGAGAATATATTTAAAATTGCAATATATTATGATAAATATGCACACTTATAAGATTTCAAATATTCAAGATTGACTTAAAATAAACAATAGTGAAACATATAAAAAGGTGTAACATTAGTTTTGATGTACTGCTACGAGTTGACACGATAGCAATGCTACGCTGCTACGGGGTGCTACGGTACAACAACCGTGAGAAACACTCCACATGGTGCATTTTCGGAAGATAATATTCACCTAAAGATACATAATTTTATCCACTCTCGGTCATAAATACAGAACCTAACCCCATTATTGCACGAGCAGTACAAGCTTCGCGAAAACCGCTTGCCTTGGAATATTCTAACAAATAGCATTTTCGTGTGGACCACTAACAAACAACCAGAGCCGTTTCTCACAAGAACACCTCGAAGAAAATATTTTATTTCAATGCTTAGTAATATTTTTAATTAAATAAAAACAAAGGTTAATTAAATAGCCGTTTTAATGTGAAAAGCTGATGAATGGAGAATAATGAAAAGCAAAACTGAGCAAAACAATGCTTTGAGGTGTCCATTCTAATCGCAAGTAATAGACTAAAACAGGAGGGCACTGGTACAGTCCCAGTTAGAAGCCATCATACTGCATTATTACTTTGATATTTAAAATAACTTTATAAACATCGCTATGTTGCAGAAAACTATGGTGTGGATTTGACATGAGAATGCATATCAATCCAGATTATAACTTAAGAAAGAATTTACAGCAGATATAAATGCTGACATAATATGTGAGTCTTAATAAACAAAAAAGAATTGTGAAGTTCAAATTCTATAATATGCCTGGTAGTAGTATACTCAGTTTACCGCTACTGTAAATTTGTATGACGCAAACATGAAATATTTTCATCTTTTTCACAATTACCTTTTTCAATTGGCAATTATAACTTGTTAACTTAAAGTGAAAACATGATAAATTGTGGGTATACAATATGTGTTTTACAGATGGTCTGTATGAAGAATCAATTAATAGCAATTTATTTAAATATACATTTTGAATATACTATTGTCACGTAATATTTTAATAACCGTGTTTCATGTCTTCTTACTAATAGTCAACCTTGTCGCTGACCGTGTCACTGACCTTCACGTGATTGGAGCATTCTGAATTAGTCATTATTGAGTAAGTGAAGTCGTCGTGGCGCCGTGGTTACTGTGTGTATCATACGATATCACAGGTAAAGCAACATTCGGCGCAGTCGGTGCTTGGATGGGTGACCGCCGACCGTTCATTTCTCACGGCGACTTCCGTGCTTCGGAGTGCACGTTAAGGACGCGTTTCCGCAAATCTTCAAAATAGGGTATTTTCTGGTACATATTGTGATAAAATGGCGCAAAGTTTAGTATAATTACAAGTACTAATAGATAGATAAGACTTTCATCTCCATTTATTATATAAAAATAATATAAATAAATTTGTTTTTGTGGCTTAAAAACTAATTTTGCGATGCCTCGTCGCACGAAAATGACGATTTTAAGCCAATTTACGGTACCACTTTTGGTATGAAAACACAAGTATTTATGAATAAAAAAAATACTATTCGATGGTTGACATGTTCATTTTTGATAATACGCATTTTTTTCTTTGAAATTACTACTAAAAACCCTTTAAAAAAAAAAGAAACCAAACACGTAATTTTCTTCATGTTTGTATAAATGCGTAAATCTTAACACACTGTGGTAAGGGTTATTATACTTTAGCAAATAATGTCAATATCATTCCAAACAAAAACTAGATATCTTCAGTCTGCGCTCAGCCGCTGTCGAGAGTGGACCTGTATCGCTTTTGAGTTATTTTTCGTGCTAAGAAACATCGCTGTACATACACAATTTATTACATCAAACAAGTCTCGATACTTGACGCTCTCTGAACTGAGTTGAAAAGGTAATAATATAATTTTATTGAAAAAAAAAAAATTACAAAACCTTTTCTGATTAGGATTGAATTTGGAAACTTGGAATCATTATGTTTGTTAGGACTAAACCTTATCTCCAGTTCTGGTAGTGGGGTCTGAAGGTATACCTCGAGGTGCTACTGGTACTCCTAGACGGGTAAAGCTAGGTATATCGAGTTTGGGCTCATTTTGATTCGAAGGAAGAGACCTTACCACCAGTTTTGGTAGTAGGAGCTGAAGGTATACCTCAAGGTGCTACTGGTACTCGTAGACCGATAGAGCTAGGCATGTCAAGTTTGGGTTCATTTTGATTCGCAGGACGAGACCTTACCACCAGTTCTGGTAGTGGGAGCTGAAGGTATACCTCGAGGTGCTACTGGTACTCCTAGACGGGTAAAGCTAGGTATATCGAGTTTGGGCTCATTTTGATTCGAAGGAAGAGACCTTACCACCAGTTTTGGTAGTAGGAGCTGAAGGTATACCTCAAGGTGCTACTGGTACTCGTAGACCGATAGAGCTAGGCATGTCGAGTTTGGGTTCATTTTGATTCGCAGGACGAGACCTTACCACCAGTTCTGGTAGTAGGAGCTGAAGGTATACCTCAAGGTGCTACTGGTACTCGTAGACCCATAGAGCTAGGCATGTCGAGTTTGGGTTCATTTTGATTCGCAGGACGAGACCTTACCACCAATTCTGGTAGTGGGAGCTGAAGGTATACCTCGAGGTGCTACTGGTACTCCTAGACGGGTAAAGCTAGATATATCGAGTTTGGGTTCATTTTGATTCGTAGGACGAGACCTTACCACCAGTTCTGGTAGTGGGAGCTGAAGGTATACCTCGAGGTGCCATTGGTACTCCTAGACGGGTAAAGCTAGTTATATCGAGTTTGGGTTCATTTTGATGCGTAGGACGAGACCTTACCACCAGTTCTGGTAGTGGGAGCTGAAGGTATACCTCGAGGTGCCATTGGTACTCCTAGACGGGTAAAGCTAGTTATATCGAGTTTGGGTTCATTTTGATGCGTAGGACGAGACCTTACCACCAACTCTGGTAGTGGGAGCTGAAGGTACCATATTTTAAAAGAACTGAACAGGACACAAGGAACTGAAATCTATAGGCGGTCAGATTTGGTGGAATCGGGTTTTCATATTTTAAAAGAAATAATAAAATTTATGGACAAAGGATAATGCAAGTGATTGGGCTCCAAAAAAAAAGTCATTGTGCAGAGATGAGATGAGAGTCAGATTATAGATTAGACACATGTCATTCATATTTGTTAGGACGCCAAAAAAATTAGCCCTGGGAAAAAAAAGATATGACCAAAAATACATTTCGCGTTTAATAGAATAAAAATCGTTTTCTTTTATGATACAGAAACTGAACGCCCGTAGATTTCTACGAGTGTATTCGTATAACCTTTACAGCCATTGACTACGAAACGAGTGAATATTGTAAATAAATACGATTATTGGTAAAAAAAAGTGCTTGTGTGATCCTTATAAGTACCTAATGGGTTGGCTACACAGTAGTAAACCGCGATTAGTTCGTCTCTTTTCTTAGTATAGCGACTTCCCTTCTTATTATCGTCGAACGAGACAGCAGTGCGCTGTCACAAAAGAGATGTTATTAATCTGTCTCTTTTCTTACTATAGCGAACTTTTTGCGGCACTGGTTCGGCGACATTGGAAGCACGGTTTACAACTGTGTAGCCACCCCTTTTGATTTGATTTCTCTTTTTTCTTACTTTAGCGATGTCTCTTATACGGCACTGGTTCGGCGATATTGGAAAAGCAGTTTACAAATGTGTAACCACCCCTTATGAAATAATGGTATGTATGGTTTATCTAATACTGCCATTTAGAATAAGCTAATGTGTTGGTATAAGTGGTTATCGTTAATGAAAAAAGTAAGACTTTTAAACACATGATTTATTATTTCATTCATTACCATTGGTAAGAGTTCTTAAACATAAAATAAGTACTATTTTTGAAGACGTTATTCATTATTTCAGTACAATTAAACAGACATCATAAATTATAAAAGGAATAGTACTTTTAAACACATGATTCATATTAACAATACAATTAAATATCATAATCATAAAAGAAGTTCGACTTTCGACTCGAACCCCGAAATGTTTCGAATAAAATGGACAATGCGCGCTAATAATGTGCTCCGAGAAAGAGATAGAGAGCGTTAATGAAATCTAGTTGTAATAATTATATAACCACTATTAGACTTTATTAACCACTTATAGCAACATACTAGCTTATTCTAAACGGCAGTATTAGATGAACCATACATACCATTATTTCATAAGGGGTGGTTACACATTTGTAAACTGCTTTTCCAATGTCGCCGAACCAGTGCCGTATAAGAGACATCGCTAAAGTAAGAAAAAAGACAAATCAAATCAAAAGGGGTGGCTACACAGTTGTAAACCGTGCTTCCAATGTCGCCGAACCAGTGCCGCAAAAAGTTCGCTATAGTAAGAAAAGAGACAGATTAATAATAACATCTCTTTTGTGTGTCGACGATAATAAGAAGGGAAGTCACTATACTAAGAAAAGAGACGAACTAATCGCGGTTTACAACTGTGTAACCAACCCATTAGGTACTTATAAGGATCACACAAGCACTTTTTTTTTACCAATAATCGTATTTATTTACAATATTCACTAGTTTCGTAGTCAATGGCTGTAAAGGTTATACGAATACACTCGTAGAAATCTACGGGTGTTCAGTTTCTGTATCATAAAAGAAAACGATTTTTATTCTATTAAATGCAAAATGTATTTTTGGTCATATCTTTTTTTTCCCAGGGCTAATTTTTTTAGCGTCCTAACAAATATGAATGACATGTGTCTAATCTATAATCTGACTTTCATCTCATCCCTGCACAATGACTTTTTTTTTGGAGCCCAATCACTTGCATTATCCTTTGTCCATAAATTTTATTATTTCTTTTATTTTATTATTTTATTTTTTTATTTTTAGAATCTTAGGAAAACTTACAGCTAGGTGGTACATTTGAATATGAAAAAATAGCAACTCATGCAGGACATGAGTTGGAAGCTGAAGGCCAATTACAAGTTTCCACATATAGTTAAGGGCGTTGACAAGAGGAAGAAAAGGAAATGAAAATTGTACAAAATTATGGCAAATTATAAACAAAACAGAAAAATCATAAAACTAAAACACATTAACAAGAGGTTGAAAAGAAAATAAAAGAAAAAAACAAAATTAAAATATGAAAACCCGATTCCACCAAATCTGACCGCCTATAGATTTCAGTTCCTTGTGTCCTGTTCAGTTCTTTTAAAATATGGTACCTTCAGCTCCCACTACCAGAACTGGTAGTAAGGGTTCGTCCTACGCATCAAAATAAACCCAAACTCGATATACCTAGCTTTACCCGTCTAGGAGTACCAGTGGCACCTCGAGGTATACCTTCAGCTCCCACTATCAGAACTGGTGGTAAAGTCTCGTCCTAAGAATCAAAATGAACCCAAACTCGACATGCCTAGCTCTATCCGTCTAGGTGTATGTACCAGTAGCACCTCGAGGTATACCTTCAGCTTCCACTACCAGAACGGGTGGTAAGGTCTCGTCCTAAGAATCAAAATGAACCCAAACTCGACATGCCTAGCTCTACTCGTCTAGGAGTTCCAGTAGTACCTCAAGGCATACCTTCAGCTCCCACTACCAAGACTGATGGTAATGTCTCGTCTTATGAACTCGAACTTGACATGCCTAGGAATAGGAATTCCAGTAGAAGCCCTCGAGTGTACCACCAGCTCATCAGGTTCGATGGTGAGGTTTTATCGTTACGAATAAAACGAGCTCAAACTTTCCGAGCACTTTAATTAATCGTTTTAATAAAAGAATTTGCAAATATTTAAAACTAAAGTATCAAAACTGTTCAAAACCTTTCGTCTTTTTCACGGCACGCTTGTGTGCGTGAATCTTATACATGTAGTAGTAGAATTCGATACCTAGCCTTTTCGGAAACGCATCCTTAAGCAGTCGGTCCCGGGTGCTGTATAATTATATACAGTAGTCGTTAGGGTTTGTTAGAAGCCATTGCGGCGCCCTGAAAATTCTAACATCACAGGGTGAGTTAAAAAGAGTTGTGGTGATGATGATGATGATGAGTTATTCGCGATTAAATCATAAACGACCGGCTGGTGTAGTGGTAACATACATTGCCTTCTATACCAGAGGTCCTGGGTTCGAATCCCGGCGGCGGCGGATATCGGTGTGATGAACACAGATATTAGCCGTCAAGTCATGGATGATTATATGTTTATTTAAGTTTATTCCAATAAAAAATATGTATTTATTCAAAACGTATGTGTGTATATTTCTTAAGTATATCAATTATCTAGTATCCATAACACAAGTTCTTTAAGAAACTTCATTTGGGTTAGATAACGCTGTGTGAATGTCAGAAAAAAAAGCTATTTTATATCGGTTACTAAACGCACGTTTGACCTCTGAGTGATAAGTGATTATAAGTGCATATGAGTTTGAATATGACATGACATGGCATGAACACACAGGATTATTCAAAGGTTCTCTTATACCGCATCGTGCCAAAAAGGACTTCTATTTCCGAAGTGGAAATATCTTTTCGCAATTATTAAATATTATTACAATTTAAGGGCATAAAAAAACCGCAAAAACAAAGTATTTCATGCGTTGAATTTGACAATGATTTATATTTATACTGTGACATGTTAAGTGAGTCGTAATTATTGTTTATTAAGCGGATATATCTGCCTAGTTTCCTTCTTTAGGGTTGAGTGCAGTCGCGAATGCGCTACGGGTCGCTGGTAAGTAATATGATTTGTTTACTCTTTTTTTGTGGAAGTTATAGTAATTTTGATACATCATGCCTCAAAATGACAGCAAGTGTCATGATGGTGAGCATACTGAAAATCGTTGACTGGAAACACCCCGAATCCGGCATCTCGAGTTAGGCATGTGAGAATTTTCCCACGCTACCTCAAACATGCGACGTTATTAAGCTCTTCACCTTTTTGTTGCCCGCTGCGAGATTTATTACTTTTAATTATTTTTCATTCTTCGTGGAGGACGCTATACGTCTTATACAGCCGTGCATGAAGATACTAGATGATTTAATACTGCAGCTAGGAATATTCTACCTATTTATGACATTAATTTTGCTTATTTTTTTTGTATGATGCAATTTTAGATACGTGCCGCGTACAGATGCATATTAAATACACATTACGAAGCTATAACTGTTTTCTTCACAAAAACAAAAATACTTTTGAAACATAGAATATGCTTGGTTTTAATTAAAATTGAGATTGTCACGGTAAAAAAATTAAATGGTTTCAACTGTTTTTGAAGTGACGAAACGTAGTCGTGTCCTTGCCAAGTTAAGTACCATTAATTAAAATTTGACAAGAATGGCATCCAAGTCCGGATTTGAGAAAGAGAGTAATTAATAAAAACCCATATTACACAGAACGCTTCCGTTAGATAAGACTATTTTAATAATGTTTTATTAAGTTTATAATTTTGCTTTTATTTTTAATAAAAACAAATACCTAACTAATTTTTTTCAGAAGCTAAGACTATTTTAATAATGTATTATTTAATTTATAATTTTTCTTTTATTTTTAATAAAAACAAATACCTAACTAAATTTTTTCAGACGAAATTTAAAAGTTGCAAAGTTTTATTCATAAATCGACAAAAGCGAGTTATTTACTAAGCCAATATTAACAATGAATATCGATAGAGCAATCGGTACTTGTTCAGCGATAGTAACCGATTGTTCCCAGCGAGTAACAACCAATAATGGATGCTCTAGGGATTAGAGATAAAATATACACCATGTTGCCATGTTTGTTTAGCAAACGATTTACTTTGTATGCCAAAAGTAAAAAAAAATTGCCAATTGCAATTATTGAAAGCAGAAAGTGATAATGTTATAGAACGATATTGTTATATATCGTTTTTGTGTATTTGTGACACCCAAACTTAACAGTGTCTACTCGTGGTTATTTGCAATCAATTGGTAGGCGGCAACAGAATATCTGGTAAAGTAGGCAGCAGCAGGAGAATTATTTAATTATAGCCATACTATGTTTTGACCCAAGTCTTTACTAGGTAAAAGCTCTTTATAAGTCTTTAGATTTAAAGTAAAGCAAATTGAGATATACATTTGAATAATTGACAAAGCTGGCTTTTTTTGTCTTGAGTGTACCTCCCCCGCCATAATTGGAGCCAACGGTATCGCTAGTGGCATTGCCCGCGAGCCCCGGCGGATTACACTCAGCCTGAGCTGTGCGTCCCCCAAGTAGAAAATGGCCCAGTACACGTGGCCATTTCGCCACTCATAGCCTGTATAGCCGCAGTAGGTCCCCTCACCTGCCACGGCTGGCTATCGGGAGGGATATTTGGTTTGGAACCTACACCACCATGCTGGACTAGTTCAAGTTGGTAGATAGTATCAATTTCATTCCTGCGAAATTACGGCTAACATCATTAGAGTAGAATTATTTAAGTTTTTTACATTTTAATGCAGACATTAACATTGCTGTAGTAGCATAATAAGTTTATCTAAAATTAATGGAAGTCAGATGAAATTTTGTTGAGTTTATAGATCATCACAAGTGACTGATTGGTGAAATCTTTTGTTATTTAATTTAATAGTTTACAGTGTAACAACGTGAATATTTGGTTTTGAAATATGAACTTAATCCCAATACAAAGAGCACAGCCATGAAAACTTGTTGTTTGAACAAACAGTGTCTAAACAAGCTCTATTTACCATAACCGCCCCAAAGTATCGTAATCCTAAGCAAAGCACTAACAAAATAATTTCATTCATAGTACCAAACTATTCCCAAGCAAACTGCCTCAGGACTTGCTCTGTTTCTATTCCGTTAAATTTTAAAAGCAATAAAATTTACATGTTGTAAACATGAAGTTAGGTCATGGGCCCTTCATCAAAATTCATTGTAACCACAAAAGGTCTCATTAAAATTCGCTGGACAATATATTGACTGCCCCCGCAGGAGCTTTTATATCTGGGCAAATTTAAACCACATTTCAATCTGTTTCATTTTATTATTATGTCCATTGTTCAATGCTGCTTTCAGTTGTATAAAACAATTAACTTTTTGGATATTTTTGCAAGATTCTAAACTTTTGTTTTAATGCGTTACATTTTTTTTAATTAGGGAAAATAAGTGCTTGGTAAGTTACTCGAGTTTTGTTTTGAGAATTCTGTGACATGACATATAAAAACACCAAAACGTCGATTTATAGTGTAAAAGTACAGGTTGTTTGGTCCATCGCTGGCCAAATTGGTATAGCCTGTAGAATAGGTTATCGACTATGTCCTAATGGCCATCAAAAAAAGACATGTGGTTTAATTTTAATAACACTTTTAAACTTTGTGTAACAATAAAAAAATAGTATTCCGTGTAGGCAGCTAATTTTGATCTCGTTTGGATATATATTGTTTTAGGCTTATCCTATGAAAAAAAATATATAAAACAGATTTTATTTCGCAAGAGTGAGATAACAGCTTCTACTAGTTTTTCACTTATGCAAAATAGTTTTTTTGCCACAATTAGGAATTTAGTTAAACGCGACCTCTTTCATTAATTTAACAAATTTCGCCATGTTAATTATAGTTTTTATAGCATGTGGATTATTATCAAAAGAGAATAGACTAGAGAAGTTTTTGAGAAATTGGAAGACCCTGAAATTTTTAAATATTTTTTATACGACTACTTAACAAAGTTACTTTGCTAATTCCGCGACTTGTACTTGCACTAGTGATGCAGGAATTCCTTGCGTTGGTTCACCGCCCTCCCTCCCTCAAACAAAAAGCAAGAAAAGCAACGAACACGCACTTGGAATACTGTAACCCACGCCACTAGCTATAACCGACACGTGTTTCGCTTCAACCAGAAGCATCTTCAGGGTACAACGACCACCAACGAACTCATTCGAAACGAACTTCGTTTTGAACATGGTTTTTGAATTTTTAATGGCCCCTAGGGCATAGCAGATAACCTATTATACAGGCCATATCAATTTGGCCGGCGATGGACCAAACACCCTGTATAATCCAGTCGTGAATATGAGTGGTTTTTTATTTACAAAATTGTTCAATGGAACGTAGTCTGAAGCAATTAGTTAGTTCTTTACGTGTCATTTTACTATAACCGAACCAAGGAACTTGTGGAGGCTCAGCTGACAAGGTTTTGTACCAAAAGGAGTGGGTTCAATTTGTTCAAAAATATTATAAGTTAAAGCATTTTAAAATCCGGTTTAAATAAGTATTTTATCCACTTGGTATTCATTCAGGTATCATAACCTAAATTTGTTATACAAATAAAAAGGTTTATTTGACGTTTTTGTGGGCGATAGGCTGACTCCCTATCACTGCAAGTCTCTCTCCATCATTATAATACCCCCAAATTTGTCAAACATGACATTAGATGGTTTTATAGCCTCTGTTGTTTTGCTTACTCCATTAGTGATACAGGCGTGACGTTATGTAAGTATTTACGTAAATAAAAATAGGTTATTGCAAAACTTTATAGGTGGTCCATTTTATACGTGCTACACAAATCAGGTTTTTGGATAAAGTTCAAATTAAGAAAACTTAAATCACGAAAAAGTACTGTCAGTTTTAAACACGTATTTTCTCCCTCAAACATTACCTTTTGCTTTTTCTTCTCCTAAAGATTGCCATACTATTTCTGTCAAAACCTCTGTTTTTATGATTTCATTGAAGCCCGCATCAATTCCAGAAAATTCTGCAAATAGCGTTCAAAAGAAATAAAAATTGACAAAGAGCAATAGCTTTTTTATTTCGTTTTCGTATGTGCTTTGTTTAAAACAACGGTCGATACGATCAAATCAACTATGTCAGTAGTAAATTAGTTTATACAACGAAATACATACTATTTATATGCAACAAGTATGACAAATATTTCGTACTCATTTATAAGATATCTTTATAAATTCTTAATACTGATGTTATTTTTGTATTTAAAAGAAAGCATGACCATATAGGAATAAAGACAAAAGTGTACTAAATATGTCTAATATTTGACTACTATGCACCAGTTAAAACTCCTGCAAATTTTACTACGAATAAGTGGAGCTAAGTTGATATGTTTGATATTTTTATGAACTGTATTCTTTAGCTTTATCTGAACTTAATTTATAATACCCGCTACGTAGTCGGACGTCAACGCCCATACTATGTTCCTTATATCTATGATAGTGGGACACGCCTTGCGCATTTCCATACCGAGTATGATCGTTTTGTAGAGAGTTTATTAAATTATTTCAGAAATGCAAAAGCGTTTAAGCTAGGACAAAGGTAAGAAACAATTTCATATACATAAAATTTCATAATCGTAATCGGTGTTCTAAGTAATCCTATTTTAAATATTTATGTTTTTGCCAAATCAAGTAAAGGATTATCAAGACTGAAGCTCGTTTGAAAACCGACTCTATCGTGAGATGTTTTATCTATCCTTTAGTTGAGGTGCCGTTATGGTTAAATATAAACTGATTTATCGCACTTAAATTATTTGTTAAGTACGTGGTACTTAGATATAAGGGGCTTATTCCACTTAACCCCAAAAGTAGCTCCATGTCCACCCTAAAACAACCTTTAATCCCGCCCTCCCAACCAAAGGATGATTTCTTATCTTACTTTTGACCGTTTCTTGAAAGCGATTTTGATATTATGTTTTGTAAAATTATTATCCAACCTCGCATAACAAGTACCTACTGTGACAATCTCAGAAACATTTAATATTTTATCGCCGCTGTCCCGGCAGCATCCAGAGCATGGTGGTGGACAGAGTTGACAAGCCTTCCATAAAACACTGCGTAAGATTGTCAATTCTGCCCAAACAAAGATAGAAAAATGGAATTATGTTAAGTGAGTACTATTATTAGTTCAAGGTTATAATAACACAAATTGATCTCTTTTTATTCTGAAAATAAACATAATATTGTAATTTATATAAAACTCCACGACTCTTCGGGCTGAAAGGACCAGACCATATTCTGACCAGTTGTTCACTATTATCAATATGCATATATCTGAGTATGATGAACCCGAGGCCTTTCCACGGTGACCAAGTCCTCGTTTGACCTCAATCTCACCTGATACTAAGTGGAGATGAGGTAAAAAGTGGCAGCACGGTCTGCACGGGTCTAGTACAGGCTCTTCATAAAATATTACCTGAACGAATGACCATCGGAGCGCTGACATATTCATCATCATCATCACAACTCTTTATAATGAGCCCACTGCAGGGAATGAGTCTCTCCCCTGGGTGACGAGGAGGTATAGGCCATAATCCACCAAGCTGGCCCAGTGCTGGTTGGTGGATGTCAGAATTTTCAGGGCGCCGAAATGGCTTCTGACAAACCCAAACGACTACTGTATACAAATGTACAGCACCCGGGACCGACTACTTAACGTGCCCTGCGAAGCACGGAAGTCGCCGTGAGAAATGAATGGTTGGCGGTCACCCATCCAAGTTCCGCCCGCGCCGAACGTTGCTTAATCTGCGATATCGTATGATACACAAAGTAAACACGGCGCATCGACGACTTCGACGACTGACATATTTGGCGGCAGATTTTAAATGACCGGTGGGCGCTAGGCAGGTGGACCTTGAAGGGATCCTCTGACCAAGCGGATTAGTTATCACTCAGCAGGCCTATTATGGATCTCAAAACCATGCGATGATATGAAATAGTTTTGACGTTAAGGCCGCTCAACAATCTCGCGAGAATCTCGCGAGAAAGCCATTCTCGTATTCTACTCAATTTCTATCATTTTTCTCTACTTTGTGGCGGTTTTGGGGTTTGTGGGGAGTTTGGAGTTTTGTGTAGGAGTCACGATCGCATGTTTCTCAGTAACAAGCAAGCCGCCGATTTGAACGGTTATATCGCAGAGTATATCTCAGCGATGCGCGTCTGCGAATTATCATATCAGTCAAATAAACTACTAATACTAACTTGAATATTCGACTTGAACGATAGTAATATACAAACGTCCTGAGTCGAATGATACTTCTAATATTCGTAATTACTAACGATGGTTAACCTCAATATGGCCAACTGACCTTGAAAGAAAGCATTCGAATGGTTAGTTGAATGGCTGAATGCATTGACAGGCAGCTTGTGTCCGCTGTTTTCACCCTCATAACTCCCTTTATAGAGAGAGAGAGAGAGAGAGAGAGAGAGAGAGTTTTGAAGTAACTCGTAATAGATTTTAAGAGTTTTTGTTAATATTTTTATATTGTTAGTATTGAAAATGGTCCAGGAAGATAAAAATTAGTATCTTATATGTTTTATTTACTAACAAATAAAGATAAATTGTGATAAAAACATATTGATCTCAAGGCTTTTTTTTTTTTTTTTATAAGTGACTAAACCCGCGTTTGACCTCAATCTCACCTGATGGTAAGTGACGATGAGGTCGAAGATGAAAGCACACGGGTTTAGGAAGGAACTGGCTCTTTATACAATATTGCCGGAACACATTACCGCCGGAGCGGTAACATTTGGCGGCAGACTTTATATAAAGGGTGGTCGCTAGCCAGGCGGACCCAGAAGGGATCCTACCACCAAGCGATATTCTATGTATGAAGATAATTATATTAACGACTCGCGAGACTCTCGCGAGAATGTGGAGCGGCCTTAAAAAGACATACGATCATTATTTGGTATACCATGTAAATTGAATACAATAATCCCCATATATAATTATTAAGTATTTATTTATGAAAGCAAACGAAATGGAAGAACACAAATGAAATCAAGAAACCAACATATCATAGAGGTGGGTGCGATCTCACCTTTTTCAATTGACGTTTTTAAGTCATAGACGATGATTGAAACTGTCCTTTCAAAAGGTAATGCAACGCCTCTTGCATGCAAATGTAAAGGGAATTCGTTTATTCTTTATGTCATAATTGTTGATCATTGTATCATAGAAATCTTGTTTATCATTGTCATGTCATGAAAGAACCGTAATAGGCCTGCAGGTTAGTCGCTTTTTCTAATACGCTTATCTAGGGGCAGTTGTTTTCAGAACAGTTTATACAGTTAGCTAACAGTTAACTATTCAACGCAGAGATTTTATACTTTTTTAAAATTAGTTCACTGTAAAGCAATTCATATCGAAAGTTGTAATTTAGTTCACTTCATTTCTTTAGTATAGTGAAGTTCTAAATTTATTGTACATATATAGCAGGTCGTTGATTGATTAAGCAATTTATGTTCATGTGTTTTATTTATTTATCCTACAACTTTGCTGTTGACTCTGCCAAAATTGAGTTGGGGTTTAAATGGAATTGAAGTACTGAAATATTCATTTATTTAGTTTTGGTACCTATAATTTTTTTGGGGTTGAAAAAGAGTGAATGTATAGACTTTAAATTTTTGAGATCAATAGAGTAAATTTGGGGTTTACTGGAATAAGCCGCACAGTCACGTGTTATACTATGTATACATTTTCATTGTACTTTGGACCTTATTAAAACCGAATAAGTTGCTAAGTGTATACATACACGTGACAATACACCGATAACGTGTTTCTTTCAATAGGTAGTAAATTACTTACGCAGTTGATATATTACCATATAATAGTGCAGTTTCTTAAGCTGTAGCTTAAAAAAGAAAAGGAAAATTAATTTCTTCTCAACGCACAAAGACGAGTTCAGTATGTTGTTATGGTTTTTCCAAATATTTACTGTTGTTTAATCCCGTTTTCACCAAAACTCAAGTGTCCTAGATATGACAGGTGAACAATTTTTATCAGTTTTAAGCAGTTTTCAATGCATCAACAAATACTTGGTTATTTGTGTACTGAATATATACTAATTATGTATAATTAAACAAAGTAAATATTACTAAAATTTTAAGGACATGTTATCACATTTCTTAAGTAGGCAGTATTTGTTTCCATGCTTTTGTCATACAGCTAAAACTAAAACGACTAAATAACCCATTTCAACTATTTTACAATAAAATTCCTCAAATCGAGACGACAAACGTGACTACGTCGCAAGATAGTCGCACTCGAGCTAAGATATTCGCCCGAGCTCATACAGAGCTATTCAAAAGGCGTTCCAAACGGAAGGATACGGGCCGTAAAATAGGATTTCATGCATGCGTTACCTTGTGTGAACAAATATGCACGGTTGACAACACACGCGACCTTTACCAATAATGGTCCGTTCGAAAAAAAAATATCTCGTTTTGCCAGTTTTAAATGTGAGAACGAGAGCACATTTTTTTTATAGAGTAGAGGGTAAAAGTTAACAGTTAATTGAGTGCGACTAATATTATATTTGGTTGGCGTGAATGTGTTATGCCTATTAAAGAGTTTTGTATTAAATATTTTCACGATATGAAAACTCAATGCAATGTAAAAAAATGAATTGCTCATGAAATTCAACTATTAGAGGTTCAATCAGTCAGTTTTTTATAAATAATTTATTTCAACTCGGTTTCTAGTTTTCCTTTTATGCGGAGGGACTTATAAATTTCTCGTTAAGTTTGTATGTGTTTGAAACCCCATAGAGCTCCCATTGACACACCATAATTTTACTAGCACTGTAAAGTGGTGCAGCCGTAGTTGTTACTACGACTACTACGATTGCATAACCTACAGACTATGAAAAGCAATTTAATTATTTTAAATGGACAGCCTTAAATACGTTCAAATATATTTCAACTCAATTCTATCACCATATATTGGTCTTCAATTAAAACCAACACTATATAATGAGCGTTGCCATGAGAACCGAAATATACAGGGTAACTAGTGACAAATTTTAGATACTGAAGGAGAGCATTCTGCACTCAATTCTGATAATTATGGAATAAAAGTAGTTATTTAATTTTTCACCTCAAATCCATATGAATAAATAAAGAGACCTTACGACACTTTTCCCGACGCGCTACCTCAGTCAATACGCACATAGCAGTGTTCCCGCCGCACACACACACACCACTACCCGCTAGGTATCTATTGCATTGCGCTTATATAACCATTTTAATTTTATTTTTTCTCTTTATGTTATCTCAAACTATCACGTCCTGGAATTTCGAAATGACCCACTAATCACGCTGTAGATTGCAATTTTCTATGAGAATATCTAGAATTGAAGATTTGAACAAAATATTGAGAACACACTATATGGAGACTAAAAGTAATAATGACTGAAATATCGAGTACTTTTATAATATTGCAATGGCCTTTATTATTGCTATTTTATTTATAAAGCCACCTGTTCATTCGAATTTGTCAATTTTGGCCAATCCCTTTTTGTCGTCAAAGAATATAAGATGAAATTAAATAATCCAAGTGTTTCGATCACAAATATTTTCTAACAACAATCATTTAGAAAAATTGTTGCGATGAAACACCGTTCAAAACTTAGGTAATTGTCTATTGCTAGTAATCTCTCCAGCTACTTAGTTATGCTATCACAAAGAACATATATTTGAAAAACAGACCGTTATTTTTTAGTTATTTTACTTATAATATGTATATATATATACATTCATGTCAATTTGTTAAATTAAGGATTTACACAAGATTGCGTTGACGAATTGTATGTGTGCTTTAAATGTTGACGATCACACTAGAAATGTTTTTATATAGCAACATATTTTGTAAAGGTCAGGCCTGAAAATCAGCGCTGCCAATATATTTTTGGCAGCTATTGCTGAGGTCTGTCCCTTTATCACAAAAGCCTTTTTTTATTTTGTAATGTGTATTATTAAGTAATTTTTAATTCGTCCTGTTTTTTCTGTGTATTTTTTTATTTGTATCTGCATGTTTTTGTGATAATAAATCTTATTTCTTTCTTTCTTTCATTTTAATACTACAAAAAATACAAAGGCAAGCAGTGGTCAAAGCAATTTCCATGAAATCCATGTCCAGGGTGCCGTTTTCCAAGCAATCACAAGTACAATGCTATATTGTACGGCTTGCCTCGACGACAATCGACGTAGCAGTTCTGAATATTGTAAAAGCAAGACCTTTGAACTTGAGTTTTTATTTTATTATTTACTAGCCGTTTACTATGCGATTCAAATGAGAACTGGAACGTCAATGACATCTATCTGTCAAAAGTTACTTGAAAATTAGGGTCCGCAAAAAATTGTTTTTTTAGTATAAATAATTATTTATTTTACTTATTTTATTTATCAGAGTATTAAAGCAACAAGAAATATTTTTTTTTATAATTTTTGCCTATTATTGAAATGGTTTTTAAACTTTATTTACACGCGACGGTAAAGAGGATGCATGGTGAAAAAGCGCGGAAACTATGCCAACATTATACGACGACGATGACTCCTCAGAAAATGACTTTTCATCATTAAGTAGAATGAAAGTAATGGAAAACGCGGAATAATTTTTATATAAATATAAATAAATTCTAAATTAAATAATATTGTTTTGCTGACTCTACCTAACCGGTTCGAATTGACAGCTATGACGTCACAATATGGCGCTAAGCTAGTCCTATTCTCATTTAAAATGCATAGTAACTTAGAATTGCCTGCATATATCCAGATTTAATAGTCTACTGGACACAAAGAATCAATTATCATTAAGATGACAAAGAAGAAAGATCAAAAATCTGTTACTAAGGTGAAATAAGAACTCGCAGTGTTTTTAATATTTTCTAGTAATGACACCGCGGGCTGCTTCAAAAGGGACAGGTCTGGCATGATTAAAGATATTGCTACTCAAAATGTTACTTTTAGAGAATGTGGATCTAAGATGCTTTAATTTAGGGTTTTCTTTACCTACTACATTTACTTAAGTTAATTTAAGTTTAGGACTTTGACATTGTAAATCTAAAATGTCAGAAGGATACTATTTTAAGGTACTTATTTTTAATTTTTGTGAGAGACTAAACCTCAATATTTTCCCTTTATTTATTACTGTTTGTTTTTTTTTGTTCAAGTTGTTGAATGCAATAAATAAACCTTTTCAGTTATTAAAGAATATCATATCACCTCAATTTCACAAAATAATATTTAAAGATAAGTTTCAATATATAAAGTTACCCTTTATTTACTTCACAAAAAATGCATACTCAACCTTAGAGACCTTAAAAATCCTATTTATATTATTCAAGGTATATAAATAATGCAATCGTATCGTGTAAGTTGAGTCTAACAATAGTATCCGACGCAATGTGTCTGTTATGTACCAAGTGATGAATGCGGACATTTTTATAAATAAAATAAATAAATAAAATCCCCAGACAAGCACACCAACTACATGGCCCCAAAGTAAGCATAGCTTATGTTATGGGATACCATGTAGTGAAATAGGGCGGAACCTATAATATAAAATACATAAATAGACAAACACCCAAACACGGAACATTTTATTTTTCTTGTTCCGTGCGGGAATCGAACCCTCAACCACTGGCGTCTGAGGCAGACAGGTTTACCCCATCGCCAAAGTGGTCGTCAAATTATACATAATGTTTGGGCATTATGCATAATGCCCGCGCTACATCGGGCTAAGTGATAAATTACTATCTAAACTTCATTATTTATCCCATTGCCCGGTCATTATTATATTGCTAAACGACAATTGGGCAGTTTGATAGGAAAGCAAAATTTGTAATATTATGTTAACAAACCAACATATTACAAACATTGTCGGGATAGAATGGTATGTTGACGAACCCACTGATCGTGACAGAACTTTGGCTTAACAAACGGTGGCACGACAGTACCTATTTTTGATCGAAAGACGATATTCAAGTCAAACACCTTACCTATTGCATACTCTAGGGTTTATTACTTAAATAACATTAATTCCTTGCTTAGTAATCCAAACAATAACTATTTAAATTGCTTAGCGTTTGGGTTAATTTAAGTGACATTAAAAATTAAGTATAAATACTAATTAGATATGTTTTTATGTTTATGTTTAGATATGTTTCACTCTGCCCAAAAAGTGATTGACATTATGTTTAATGCTTGGGCAATTTGATTATTTGAATTATTATTATCATATTGCCCACTCATATTATCAATGCCTCATTTATCACTTTAGTCCATGACATAGCTATTGTATAGATACAATTACAATTAGTTTATCTTAGGGTGTTACCACAGCAATCGAACCAAAACCAGCCCGCCATCGGCTTGTTCCCAGACCTCCAAAGCCCATTGTTTTCAAAAAAACTAACTCCGAACATTCATTCTCACTACCTGCATGGCAATTTTAAATAATATTGTCGTTCTCGCTGCCTCCAAGCACGTGCTTTTATACAGTCAACAAGAAAAAATCTGCTAAACCTTAAAAATATCTTTCCGTTGAGGACAGATAATAAATAATAATAATAATAAAATCCCCAGACAATCACACCAACTACATGGCCCCAAAGTAAGCATAGCTTGTGTTATGGGATACCATATAGCGAACTAGGGGGGAACCTAGAATATAAATACATAAATAGATAAACACCCAGACACGGAACATTTTTTTTTCTGGTTCCGTGCGGGGATCGAACCCGCAACCACTGGCGTCTGAGGCAGATAGGTTTACCCCAACGCCATAGTGGTCGTCAAATGTATTCTCAACGTACTTAAACGATACTTTTATACCTTTAACTTTAAGTTAACTATGGTACCTTTAACTATGGTATATACCTAAAACTTATTAGTACTTAAAATACTCGTACTTACTAGGTCCATTTATAAAATTAAACTCCGTTGGTACACTGTCCAGCCTGAGAAATCCTGTCTTGTTCTTTACTCATTTTAGTAATACACGGTAAATACGTCACACGCAAAACATCATGGTTAACTGACTAAACATAAAAAAAATTGCAGGACTCCCGTTTTTTTATGCTTAAAGCTCATTTATGCTTGTTGAACTTAAGGACTTTTGTTCTCACTACTCAACAAATAAAAGAAAGAGAGAAATAACACATTTATATATTTATACTTTTTTTCACACAATCACAATAGGAAAACTTATAAAATAAAAACAAGTGGCGTTATCGCTGTAAAGCGATCTCTTCTAGACAACCTTGTAACAAATATAAATGTTGATGAATTCCTTGACTCAGAGTAATAAATTTAGAGTTGTGTAAACAAAAGGTTCCACTAAAGTAGAGTAGAATATTTGTAGATGTGTGCGTGCCTAGACTCACATGAATGCTTTATGTTAGATAACACTGACAATTAACATACCTACCTATACAGGGTGACTGGTAACAAATTTTAGATACTGAAAGAGAGCACTCTGTTCTCGATTATGCAAAAAAGTAGGTAGCTACTTCATTTTTCACTAGAATACCTTATAAATAAATACTAATATGTTACTATTTACTTTACACCTGAGTCGATCGCGGCGTACCAACGCTAGCGTAATCATGTGTTGCGTAATCAATTCTTTGACTTTCGGTTAATTTTACTCAGGAAATAATTTATATTTATTTCTTATTATATTTTTTTCTCTTCATGTATGATCTCAAATTATCACGTCATTGAATTTCAAAAATGACCCACCAATCACCCCGTATATTTACAAAATGTCTTAGAAATTCTGTATTTATAAAATTAGACACTTGTTCTTATTGACAGTACCACAGACCCCGTGTAGGTGTTAAGAATGAAATTGTATATCAACTATTAGCCTCGTAGGTCGCGGTAATAAAACTATGGAGGTCTCGGAACAAGCCGATTGATGGCTATGGCTCGTCGATCGATGATAGAATGGATTAGTCGACTTCTATCGATAGTTTTTACTAGATCAATCCGATCAGAAAAACCGACCGACTAACTCTGGTGCACTAATAATCAAATTACTTCGTATTACAACTCTTCTGTAATATTTCAAATTAGAGACCAGTTGTTGGTTTCAACTCTTTATAAATAGCATATAGTCGACGCCAAACCTAGAACAAGTAACATGTTAGTCTGCAGTATAAAGTCGTTCGTTTGCACGAGAGCCGATTGTCGGACTGTGCATTAGTTAATGGATACTTTAGACTCCACGGCTAAGTTGCTCAACAATCCGACCACTGCAACTTAGATCACTACTCACTTAGTGAAACTAGTTCTATTGTAAACAATACTCAATGTAAATTAAATCGTATGATCTAAGTATCTTCTAATTCAGACACGCTGCCACAAAGCTTATATTAAATTATAATTATACATACATAACTTCACGCCTTTATCCCTTATGGGGCAGGCAGAACACCAGAGGTTATAAGACCATCTGATGTCACGTTTGACTTTGGAGGTATTATAATGATGGATAGAGACTTAAAATGCCAATAAATTCAATTCTTTGGGTTGACTGGTTCGGGAAAAGGGTATTCGTTCCCATTCCTCAGAAAAGGGATGGCAGGCCGCGGCCCACGGCCCGACGGTTATTGTCAGGAAGTTGTATATGTAGCGATCGCTATAGAAACTGTGATAGCGAGAAATAGGATGTCATGTCATCATCGTTCTTTGGAGCGTTGCTAGATGCCGCACATCACTCCCCTCCGAGACCAGAGGTCGATATCGTCATGGTCCGTGAACGGTCTTGCGTCTTGAGATGCTTGCCAGCGTGCCAGTGTGGTTCCTGTGGATCGGAACCGAGTGAGGATGACTGTCATTGACAATGTCGGGGGAATGGTTCCGGTGAGTCGGGACAAAGTCCAGTAAGTCGGAGTACCCCAGTGCGTCTAGGAGTGCTCATCAGCAATAGCTCCAGTGAGTCGGGGTGGCTGGCGGCTGCTTCGAACAGGAGAGTAGAGAGATATGCTTGTGACCGGCTGAAGTGCAGGGTGCTGTGCCAAGTTGCAGGTGGCGGCTGGAGATGGCAGAACAGTTAGTTTTGCAGCGCTACAAGCGTAATGGTCCACCATAGTAGCTCGGAATATGCTGGCGGCTGGCATGTGGTACTCGCTGCTGGTGGGTGGAGAGTGATTTTGACAATGATGACGACGGAGATGATGGTCCTCTTCTTCGAAAGCTGCGAAGGTAGTAGTTCAGGTCTGGGTCACTTTGGGAACAAGGTGTTAGTTCCCACACCCTGGAAGAGGCTGATTGGCCGCGACCCACGGCCCAGCGGTTGATGTTGGGATGTGTATATAGGATGACTGGTGGGTCATGTTTGAAATTCCAGGACGTGATAGTTTGAGATCATGCATGAAAAGAAAAAATAAAATAATGAATAAATATTTATTACTAAACCGAAAGTTAAAGAATGCATTACGCAATGCATGGCTATAGCGTAATGCAATAGATACTTAGCAGGTGGTGGTGTATGTGTGGCGGGAACACTGCTGTGTGCGTGTTGACTGAGGCAGTGCGTCGGAAAAAATGTAATAAGGTCTCTTTACTTGTTCATAGGGATTTCTGGTCAAAACTTTAGTATCTACTTTTATTACATAATTATGATCAGAATCGAGTTCAGAGTGCTCTCCTTCAGTATCTAAAATTTGTCACCAGTCACCCTGTATATGTTCGCTGCTATATAAAATTTGATAGCGCCATGTAGGAATTTCGTTGTGTCGTCGTCGTTCTATGGCGATATGAAGCGACAGCTATTACTGCCAGTAACGCCAATAAAGCCTCTGTCCCTAAACTGACTTTTACACTATGCCCGGGAAGAGAAGTAGCTGGTACATTCTTTGTTTTTCTTTCTCTCCTAGACCAGCATGAAAGCAATTATGATTGTAAAAATAATTAATACGAAACTTAAGCATTTTCAGGACTTATTCAGGGTGTACTGAAATTCTACATTTAGTTGATATGCATTGATAGGTTGCGATAACGTCCTGGTGAAAACAATTGTACTGGCAAAAATATAACAAGCCGACCTTATAGAGAACTTCACAGTCACTAACTCATTCATAGGTATAAGGTTTTACAATGAAATTCAAAAAAAAAATATTCAAGATTTACTTTAACGTTATTTTTAATTTTATTTTTAATTTTATTTTTAATTTTTTTTTTAGTTTTAATTTTATATGTCTTGTCTTGGCTTCATACAGTGGCAGTCCTAAAAGCAGGAACAGAGAAAAAATATTTCTCGTATTAAATTACTGTTATTATCATCCCACGTATAGTTTGTGAAGCGGACAATTTGCTATAGGTATCTTATTATTACCCAAAGAATTCCAGAATTCCAAAAGGCCCAAATAATTGAAATAATGAAGACTACTAACCTTTTTAAAATGATCTTTTACTTATAAACTGATTATTGTAATAACAGAATTATTTGAAAACTTTGTATTTATTTAGGTATTTCGAATTGAGCAATGATTAATTAATTGATGAAGTTGATGGAATCTAAATAGCAAAACGTCATCGGATTGAATAAATGAAACAGAACAGACAGTGTCGATATTATATATTGCTGTTGAGTTGAATGGTGCGGCATTTTAAGCCGGATCTGGCAAGACCAAGTCTCTCTGTTTTCTATTATAAACATAAAACTCAAGCTTCAATATTGCACCTTACAGTCAATTACGTTCAGTTCACTAAGAACATTTCGCGTTTTCGGAATTGAACCTCAACATTGCGCGCCAACATTCCAAACAGAAACTCAACATTATTAGTAGCTAGATACCAATTAAGGGTATACTAACCAAATGTACACAAATTACCCTTGAGTGATACACTGACGTACGTACCTACATGCCTATCTTTACTTCCATTAATACTTGCCTATAGGTGGTGTTTGCTTCAATTAATGGACATGTAAATTTTAATGTTCACCTGCGTTGTGGAAAGCTTTTAGTAACTCGATCATACGTATAACTCATGCCATTACTAGCATACCATATAGTCAATTATAAGCTTTTATAAACAATGCAATATGTTTTACGCACAAAGTTGGTAAATAAATGCACTTTCGATATGAGTGTATGTTAATTAAGTTGTTTTCAGTTTAATATGTTTATTGTGTATTTATTAGTCAACATTTTCCTTTCAAGCGCTTTCTATTTATTAATATTACTGATTTCTTATGAGAATTAAAACAAGGTTTAATTTCGAATTTCGAATTTCAACATTTTAATTTTACTTCCGTTTATACTTCAAACTACAAACATTAAGGTAGGAATGTAGTGCAGTCTTTTTTACGCGCGCCGTCGACGTTATTTTACGTTTATGACACTATAAAGACGATCCGGCCACTACCCGTAATGAAATCCTTCTGTTCAATATTACTATATAACCTCTATCACATTATCAAGTCTGTGTTATTGTATTTTATATGGATTTTTAAGTCTACCTTATGATTTTTCCGTACGACTCAAACTAGAAATTGTTGGATCGGATTTTTCCAAGAATGGCACGCCTTTGGAATATTTACTTTTTTATTTTTTGCATAAAAAATATTAGTAAAATATAGAGGACGTCAACTGACTGTGGATGATGATGATAGAGGGGTCTGGGCTCAATTGCTCCCGTAGAGTTATAGTTATACTTTCCAGCCTGACTAGGGTAGAAAACTGGCCTCATATTAGATTTTGGTCGGTTTTTTAAAGGGACACTATAAAAATATTTACTCCTATTTACCAAGATCTATATTCATGAATGGTATTAATGGTTGTATGTAAATGGTCCCAAAGTTCACCATAATAGGAGATACCTACGCTATACCGAATTCCAATTCAATGAAAATCAAATGATAGAACACTTGTCATCGAATGCTCGAGTAGACATCCAACGGCAAAATATATGGTCTTACAAGCCAAAAGCGAAATCTGTACTTAATTCCAATAGTTCTACAGATCTTAGTTAAATTAAAGTTTAAGATGTAATTGGCAGTTTAATAATAATAATATTACTAAACTGTCAGTCTTTTTTATTGTTGGCAGGTTTTCATAATCTATTAAATGTTGTCATACTTTTTCTTCACATGTTACATTATGCAAAATGGCAAACATTATTAAAATTCACAAGCTATAAATCACGGAAACCAAAACACAACAGTTTTGGTCATCTAAGTGTATGGATGACGAGCTTGTTTCCAACCATGTTCCACAATACCAGTAGATTCGATATAATAAAGAGACTCTTATTGAATTTTCTATAAGTTTGTCTAACAATTAAGCTTCACATTTTTGAAGACACTTCATGCTTGTGGCACCTTCTTATACGTTTGCAGCATTTGGAATCCAATATTTAAAAAAAATAAGCACAAATATAACTTCACGCCTGTATCCCTTATGGATTGAAAGAACACCAGAGGCTATGAGACCAGCCGATGTCATTTTTGACTTTGGAGGTATTATACTCGTAATGACGTATAGAGACTATATATGGCCCACAAACTAGCCAATGAAACCTCTGTCTCTTAACATGTGAAAGATAAAATGGTATGGCTGGACTTGAAGGCAACATACACTTATTCATATCACTACGATCATTTGGGTTAAGTACTCGGATATACATACATAACCTCACGCCTGACTCCCTTTAGGGTAGGCAGAGACAAGGGAACACCAATTACTGTGATCCAAACAACAATATTATATTTATAGTTGTTATAAAAACCAAACCATTTAGGAGCTTAAGCAGTTTCTATTTATCATATAACATTGGTTGAAACAATACTATACAGTGTAATAGTAATAGTAAAACTTAGGGGGCAGTTACTAGACACTATTTATCGATCTAAATACCCAATATGTTATGACAACATATACTCTACTTTTTTGCCTTTAAAACAATAACAATAAAAGATTCTGCAATACGTACAACTTAAGCCGCCGATGTTTTACAAGCTGAGGTGAATTTTGCTGAAGCAAAAATAAAAATGGCTGCAGATTGGCAGGCTTTTCGAATTGACCTAACATATGGAGTATTTTCGCCGATGAAATTAATATTTTTTTTTTAAATAAATATTTCTGACAGTCACACAACATTATCTAGCCCAAATTAAATTTCTTAAAGAACTTGTGTTATGGATACTAGATAACTGATATACTTAAGAAATATATAAACATACATATTGAATAAATACATATTTTTATTATAAAAAACTTAAATAAACATATAAACATCCTTGACTTGACGACTAATATCTGTGTTCATCACACTAATATCCGCCGCCGCCGGGATTCGAACCCAGGACCTCTGGCATACAAGGCAATGTATGTTACCGCTACACCAGCCGGTCGTCAACAAATAGTGTAGTAACTACCCCTAAAGTTTTATAACTACATGCGCGGGCACTCAGTATATTATACATATATTTTCATTATTAGGGTTATTGAGCAATAATTTAGAAGAGTCTATTTTTTGTCACTTGATTAAGTGCTTAAATTACCAAAATACAGATTCAAATATTTCTTTATCAGCACATTTCAGTCTCGTCGCACTGTCTTTGATCTTTCAATATGACATAAAATAATTAGCTCACGCTTTATTTGAGAGGAACTCTTGAGCAACCATCATTTAAGTTTGTATTTACTGTCTTCTTGCAACGATCATAAAAAGCACATAGCATATAGCAAATTGTTTATGATGACATATTTTTTTATTAAAACTTATATTGTAAATCCTAGCAATTAATGTAATCTAAAAAAGATCAAATGCGTTTAAATCAAAAAGCAATTAATATTTTGAAAATACGTATTTAAACAAAACAAATATATATAGTATGTACAGTATATTTATACAATATATAGTTGGTTAGTTTGTTATAAAATCTACTTAAATACTGAGTACTTTTCAATGCAAAATTGTATTTATTATTAAGTTTTTGTAAACAATATTAAAATTCGTAACTTCTAAGAAAATTTACTTAATTAATAAAACAATAACAATTTTCCGAACCACTTACAGCTACTAAGTCCATACAATTATTCGTAAATAAACCATGTTCCTAAGTTTTTACTGTTTATGGTGAAAACAAAACAACATATACTTAAGATGGTCATAACACCAGTTTCACCAGTTTCGTATTTCAATAAAATACCCACTTTACATACCTAACAAATGGGATACATCACAATGTTCGAAAATAGACGTACCTACATAGCAGTTACATAGGAAATTAACTGCGTTTGATATTATGTAACTCAGCTTAGATTACCAGGTGCTATTAGCCTTTCGTCTTTGAATAGAGCCCGCATGATATACATCGAACTAATATCTTACACATAACCTATACACCACTCAATAACATAACCATATTCATACCTGATTGTATTTGGTGTACGGGGATACATTTGTGTCAAGTAGTTTTGAAGAATTTTGAGATAAGGTCTGAGTTCGGTACAGGACTGCCAGCATCTCCTTTTCAGATACTTACTGTATTCATTATTAGGGTAGAGAATATCTGCTGAGTAAAATTTGTTGCTTTGAAGCTTATTTTGGGGCTATTTACCTGGTGGTCCATTAGGGTAATTTCCTTATGACATCCTAGTTTAGGAAAGAACTGGCTTTTCATGAGACGTTGCTAGAACATAGCACCGCCAAAGCGTCGATATTAAAAGTCGCAATTTTTGGGCGTGGATACATGTCGCCGTGCGGCGACGTTTGCCTTGCAACGGTACGGCACCGCCACCGGCGGAGTTCACGGCACCAAGCCATGCCGCGCATTTCGCCGGTGAAAAATCAAAATCTTTTTTGATTTTTCAAGTTCTTTGCTGATAATATAATACAATGATGCAACCTGCGCAGCACGCCGTGGACGGCGCTGTGACACGGAACGGCACCACCGCGCCGTGCAGCGCATTCCGCTGGCGGTGGTGCCGTACTGTTACATTACACGGCATATGACGACCGGCTGGTGTAGTGGCAACATAAATTGCCTTCTATGCCAGAGGTCCTGGGTTCGAATCCCGGCGGCGGCGGATATCGGTGTGATGAACACAGATATTAGCCGTCAAGTCATGGATGTTTATATATTTATTTAAGTTTATTCTAATAAAAAAATATGTACTTATTCAATACGTATGTCTATATATTTCTTAAGTATATCAGTTATCTAGTATCCATAACACAAGTTCTTTAAGAAACTTAATTTGGGCTAGATAATGTTGTGTGCATGTCAGATATATTTATTATTTATTTATTTATATGACGCCGCGCCGCCGCGCCGTAGGCATGGAACCCCGACCCTATATGAGATGAAGTCTCTAGCTAGGCTATCTTGATCGTTTTGACCAATCCAGCCATTCCATAATTTTTCGAGTAATAGGGTAAGTGTAGCAAAAATAACACCATTCACACTTTATTCATACTGTTTTAAAATACAAAACTTAAACTTTGCAACCTAAAACAGCCTGAAAGTTTAAAGTGAATCTTTATAACAGAAAATTTACGAGGTGTTTATTTAAATAAAATCATTAAAAGGGATCCTTGATATTAAATAAAACAACGTCTGTATAAATATTTTTTTCCCAAAATCAACTAAATGAACGTCAAACTATTTGGTGGAGATGTGGCGCAGTATTAATAACAGTTAGAACTAATCATAAGCCATTGTCGAAAGACCTAGTATTTAAATATTTTGGAATATCTTTTCTAAATATTATGCTTTGATATTATTCTTATTTAACTTAATTTTGTTTGTAAAACATGTGTATATTGATAGCAATTATTTTAACAGTTTATAAAACGACTTTTACTCACACCATTAATTTCGGATATGTCCGACTAGTTTCGGGCTCTTATGGAGTCCTTCATCAGGGTTGAGGGCAGTCGGAGCTGCGTCTTGCATGGCACATCAGCCCGTACTAGTAGGACGTATCCGAAATTATTCGTGTGTGTAAAAGTCGCTTTATAAACAACTAGAGGTTTCACCCTCGCAATTTCTAATCCCGCAGGAATAACGGGATAAAAGTAGTTTATTTGTTATTCTAGAATATACACTTTCACTATGCTAAATCTAATACATAAAATTCTCGTGTCACAGTTTTCATTGCCATACTCCTCCGAAACGGCTTGACCGATTTTGATGAAATTTTTTGAGCTTATCCGGTATCTATGAGAATTTTTTTTATATGACAAAACAACGTTTGCCGGGTCAGCTAGTTCCATATAAATCCATTGAGCTGTTCTGCCGTGATTGCGGAACAAACATCCATCCAAACTTTTACGTTTCAAGTTCAATAAGAAGGATTTATTATGGCTCACCCAACAGTGTTATAATTGTTAAAATTTAAAATTTAAATACCAGTAGTTTCTCAAAAAAAAAAAATTTATATTTTGATCTAAAATATCAAGTTGATTGGCCAAAGTTTTTTTATTGGTCACTTGTTTTTGCGGACAATGTGACTTAAGTTTCGCTGGTTACTGGGGAGAAATAAAACTGTAGTCGCGAGCGTCACGTGGTCTGCAAAGACACTGAAACGTCGAGTTAAAATGTAAAATATAAATTATACGCGATTAATTCGGTTAAAAAGTAGTTTAATTTAAATAATGAATCGTGAAAACATAAGAAAAATGTTGAAAAATGTTGGGTGATTCAAAACTATTAATTATTTATTGAGCCCCGACCGCATTCTACCTAAGAGAAACTCTATAAGAGCTTGAAACGAGACTGACATATCGAACAAAAACGTGTGAGTAAAATTCGCTCAATCAAAAATAATACATTAACATATTTTTCTACCTGGGGGAAACGAGTCGCGTAAAGGTATAAACCAAAGGTTGTATGCTCAATAAAGCTTGATGTTATTATTTTGTGCATTTACATGCAATCAAAGTTCGTCATTATTAGTGAAGTTAGCCAGTAGTACAACAGCCGAAGTTGCAAAACTTGTTCCAACTAAGTCATCAACCTCATCGATACTTGCAGAAATATGGCAAACAGTAAATTATACACAAATCGATTCCCAATAAATTTTGAAGCTTAAATATTTTATTTAAGATACTTATTAGAATTAAATTAATGAAGACTGTAGTTATTTAGTAGTCTCATCGTCTGGAAAGTAATGAAAGGATAAACAAGGCCAAAACAAATTTTCCATTGGCAAAGTAAAATATGTGTTTAGCTGTAGGCAATATTAAATATCTACAATTTCAACTACTTTTCAAACTATCGTAACTTATATTAAAATAAAGTATTGAGGTTTTATCAGTGACATCATTTTGCAGAAAAACTTAATTAAGTAGTTAACAATCATAATTTAGAATGTAAAATCGGCTATCAAATGATTAGTCGTTACAATTATAAGTAGCTCTTCAATTTGCTTTTTAAGAGGTTAAATTCAATTCTAAGGAAAATAACAAATATTTAATAACAATAAAAACAACAAATAAACTATATCAGTAAGTTCTTTATAGCGTATAGTTATAGCGTAACTGAAGGTGAAATAAAATGATCATTTTTTTATGTGTTGCTTATTCGTTGTTTACAAAAAGATATTTTAATCATAGAAAATGATTTTATTATCCTCGTATATTTCGCTAAACATCAGGCAAATAAAGAACACAACCTATTTATTTCGAAGAACATTGATTACTTGATAAATAATTATTGTATGTATGTCTTTTCTTAAGCGTTTTCCGACGTTCGATAAAAATGAAAACTTTCTTCTGTATGAAATTTTGATTCTGCAAATAATACTATTAAAAATATGAAATATTTTTGAATGTTTATTCTATGAAGAAGGATTTAATATCTCATAAGAGTGAATACAGCATTTTCATCGTATGAAAGAGAGTTAATCCACAAAAGATTTTTCACAGTATGAAAATACACACTCAAGCACACGCCATGGATAAAACCATCTACTAGGTGGTGAAATTATGTTTACAAGTCTGGTAAACATAATATTATATTTGACAAAAAGAAAAGAGGCTTATGCATGGTTCTTTACACGTTAATTGATTATGTTATATCAAGGTGTGGCAGGTGTGCCATTTAAAACTCCTTTCAATTAAATAAATCAAAAGAAACGAGTGAAGGACGCAGGAATGACTTGGAGTTGAAACGAATGTGACAAGTTTGATTGATAATTAAAGTTTTTGTCAAAGTTATTATTACACTACTATTGAATTCTGTGAGAAAAATAAAACAACTTGTTTCTTAAAGATCAGACAACGACTGAACGATTTATTGACCAAAGAGAAGAAAGAACAATTTGTAACAATTAGTTCATATGATTACCGAACATGGCGTTACTGTGCCTATCTATATTTTGTTATTTACAACACTCCCACTCAAAATATAGGCACATTTGACAAAATACAAAAGGAAAAACAAAATAAAGCCAAATATCTAAACTTCAATTATTCCTAAAGAATTCAAATGTTTATGATGCTTTACAGTACTTAAGCTTTTAGTAAACAAATCAGCAGGCATATCTGATGTACATAAGTATTTAATACTAACAATATTTTCATTTATTATTTCTCTACAATAGTGGTATCTGACATCTATATGCTTAGTTTTATTATGAAATACAGGGTTCAATAATAATTTCTGTGCACTCATACTATCATTATACAATATAATATTATACATTCTTTTAGTTATTTCATACTGTAAGTTTCTTAAATATACTGCCTCTTTGCAGGCCTCAGATATTGCCACATATTCAGCCTCTGTACTAGAAAGGGTAATACACTTCTGTTTACTACAACTCCAAGAAATAACTGATCCTGACAAAGTATAACAAAATCCCGAATATGATTTCCTATCATTAATATCATTGCACCAATCTGCATCAACATATCCTTCAATATTTAGATTTTTATTTTTACAATATTTCAAACCTAACTTTTTAGTCCCTTTTAAATATTTTAATACCCTTTTAGCGTAAACCCATTGCTGTTCAGTATTACAATTATTGAATTGACTTAAATATGATACTGCATAAGCTATATCGGGTCGTGTAAGCACAACTAAATACATTAAACTCCCAATAAGCTGCTGATAGGGATTATCATTATCACAATTATTCTCTTTTTTACATTTTAAATTTACCTCCATTGGAGTATTTACAGTTTTACTATCAATCATGTTAAACTTGGACAATAATTTATCAATATATTTTTCTTGACTCAAAGTAACAGTACAATTTTGTTTATCAAACACAACTGACACGCCAAGACATTCCTTTACAATTCCTAAGTCTTTTAATACAAAACACTTACTTAAAGCACTCTTAAGATAATCAGTTTCAGTTTTGTCATTCGAAAAAACAAAAAAATCATCGACATATAATGTCACAATAGTTTTACTACTACCAATACATTTTATATATAAACATGGTTCTATTTTAGATTTAATATAATCATTGGCTAACATACAACCATCTACTTTCTTATGCCATGCTCGTGATGCTTGTTTCAGACCATATATAGCCTTATTTAACTTTAAAACTTTATTGTTTGGACAGTCATAACCTAAAGGCTTTTGCATATATATAGTCTCAGACAGTTCACCATTAAGAAAAGCTGTTTTCACATCAAGATGTGTCACATTAAGATTCAACTGCACTGACAATGCAAACAGCAACCTAAGTGTTGTATGTCGCACTACTGGAGAAAAAGTTTCACTATAGTCTAATCCATATTTTTGAGAACAGCCTTTAGCCACAAGCCTGGCTCGATAACGGACATTATTTTCACCGTCATACTTCTTCTTAAGAACCCATTTACATTTAACAATGTTGCCACTTGCAGGTATATCAACAACATCCCAAGCATTGTTATCTTTAAAGCTGTTCAGCTCTTCTTGAACTGCCACTTCCCAATGCTCCTTTTCGGGTCCTTGAAGTGCTTCTTCATATGCCAGTTCATCACTGAGATATTTATTACACTCTTCTGTGCACATTAATCCATACCTATCTGGTATTCGCCTCTGCCGTTGTGGTAATATCCTTTTCATGGTATCTGATCCCAACTCTTCTGCAGACAACTCTACATCTGGAACATAGGTTTCATCCATCTCATTTGTACTATCTACAGAAATGAAAGAATCCTCCTTACTCTGGTCTGAGAGCTCTCCCACTGAAGATAAATGTTGTATATTCTCTGCTGGTTTGTCACCTATCTCTTGTGCCTCAATCAGACTTTCTTGACGAGGTAACTTTTCTTTTATAATGATGACATCTCGACTTGTTACAATAGCCCTTTTTGTAGGGTTATACAGCCTATATCCTTTGATATCCTCAGGGTAGCCAACCAGTATACATTGTTCAGATTTCTTGTCCCATTTATGTCTTTTTTCCTTCGGTATGTGCTTCATAACAGTGCTACCAAAAATTTTTATATGGCTGAGGTTTGGCTTGCTCCCTGTCCATAATTCAAATGGTGTATGGTAATTCAATGCACTTTTCACAATTCTATTCTGTAAATAAACAGCAGTGTTAATGGCTTCTGCCCAAAACTCCTTACCAAGTCCCGCATCGAACAAAAGACACCTGGCTTTCTCAATAAGCGTTCTATTCATTCGCTCACAAAGCCCGTTTTGCTCAGGGGTATAAGGATTTGTCTTTTGATGAATTATACCCATTATCTTTAAATAATCATCAAAATCTCTATTACAGAACTCTCTGCCATTATCGCTTCTAAGAATTTTTATCCTATTGGATGTTGAATTCTCAACTATAGCTTTATATTCCTGAAAGTACTTTAAAGCCTCAGATTTATTTTTTAAAAAATAAACATATGTCATGCGGCTGTAGTCATCCACAAAAATAAGAAAATATCTAGATCCACCTAGTGATATATTCTCCATCGGGCCACATATATCACTGTGTACTACCTCCAGTAGTTTAGTACTCCTCTTCCCTTCATGAGCAAAAGGTAACCTACTTTGTTTACCTTCGCAGCACACTATACAGTTTGACTTGTCAATGTTGGCCTTTTCTGTGAATATGACTCCTTCTACAGCATCCTGCATTTTATTCATATTAAAACTGTTAGCGTGTCCCAATCTACGATGCCAAACTTCTGCAGACTCTGCCACTGCTGCTACCACACAAGATGAGGTGTTTAGTTTATAAACTCCATTAATAAGTGAAGCAGTAGCTACTTGAATGTCCTGCTTATTAAGTATCTCGCATCCTGTGCTTGTAAAATGCACCTTGTTGCCCTGCCTTATAAGCTGGCTTACTGACAATAAGTTAGTAGATAACTTTGGAACGCATAACACATTTTCAACAGTTATGTCATAATCATTATCTTCTGTTGTTGTTGTTATCTTTATGTTGCCGCAACATATCACTGGGATCTTATTCTGATCTGCAACCATAATCTCTTTCGCGAATCCAGAGTAATTCACGTCGATCATCCAATCTCTGTTGCTAGTTAAATGTGAACTTGCGCCAGAGTCGACATACCAATCACTTTTGTCGAATATTCTGTTAAAAAACACGGCACTAAACGCATTACTTGTTTTTGATAATCCATTTTCGGAATTGTTAGATGATTTATCTTTAAAATTGCATTGATTTTTATAGTGCCCTTGTTGTTTACAATTGTAGCATTTGACATTTGGTTTTCCTTTGACAGATGACGTTTGTGACTTCCCGCCATCTTTCTTGATCATGGACTGTGTACTCTTTCCATTCGTTCTGAATGTTGAATGTTGATTCTTCCGGAAACATGCAAACGCATTATTGACATCGTTCATTTCCGGATCCATGTCTATCAACTTCCCTTTAATGGCGTCGGTTGTGATAACCACGCCGGAATTTTCGATGGCCATTATCATGGGCATATATTTTTCAGTTAGACCAGCCAACATGATAGATCCAATCCACTCGTCGGTTATCCCAAATCCCGTTCCTTGCAATTTTTGACCAGCTTCAACAATTTGTGTTACATATGACGTCATCGAAGTGCAATTTTCTAATCGAATAGATATTAGATTTCGCAGGAGATTTATTTTTCTAGTAAATCCTGAGTCATCGAACAACATCCTCAATTTATCCCACAATTCTTTCGATGTTCTGACGCTTCTAATATGAACATAAAGAGCCGGGTCAATCGTTAAAATCAGCTTGGCTTTGGTTTTCGCATCATCTGCAGCCACTGGCGGATGATCGGGCTCAGGTTTTATGCACCCAACCATTCCTTCTAACACCAGGAAATTCTCCGCGGCGAAACACCATTCACTATAGTTCTCACGCCCTTTCAACTTTGGTACGCTTACCAAATAGTTTGTACTGGACGCCATGATAGCCACGTGCTGCGTCACTGATTTTCACTGTTTTACACACAAGTCTGACAAAAGTCAATTAGTCTATTGTTAATCACACTCACTGATTATTCTAACAATACTAACAGACTCTCTAACAGATATATGGACCTGGGCCCATAACCTGTGAGAAAAATAAAACAACTTGTTTCTTAAAGATCAGACAACGACTGAACGATTTATTGACCAAAGAGAAGAAAGAACAATTTGTAACAATTAGTTCATATGATTACCGAACATGGCGTTACTGTGCCTATCTATATTTTGTTATTTACAACAAATTCAATATGATATTATTAAGAATTGATTTACACCCATACTTAAGTGACCCATACCATAGTTATGCAATTATGTATAATTGGCACTTTTTGGAGTTTGTAGACCAGCCCGTGGCAATTTTTGCCAATGACTCCGGCAAAATATTAAGACGATTAAAATGTAAATCTATAATATTAACCCAACTCCTAATGTAGATTCACTTTTCAAGCATATGCCAACCACGCATACTGTCTTATTTCGGTCACACAATGCGCAGAGGAGGTGATAATTTGGAAAAAAATATTGTGATAAGGAACACCGAAGGCAAAAGATCGCGCGGTCGTTCGCCTTCTAGATGGATCGATCAATTGAAAAACTCATCGACCTCTAAATTCCTTACGCTAATAAGAGACGCGCTGGACCGAAACCAATGGAGGCAGATCATCCGCTCCAAATGCAACCCTGAAGCTGACCACGATCCTCAGACATGAGGGACCGACTCAAGAAGAAGAAACTGTAAAGGGATGTCTCATACGTCTCTTATAACGATAATACCCTATTTCTGCCGATTCATACAAGCTAATCAAGTCAGTAAAACTTTTTAACGAAATTGCCGATAAACAAACAAAGCATTTACTTTGATACCACGTTGTACGGGTGCAAAACCATTGACGTCTCTAATCGTCTTGAAGGAATTGCCCCGCACTGAATTCATCGGTTATTCAAAGATTTCTCTTTTTAATATGAGCATCGATTCCAATTACAAAAGATCAAAAGAATCTCCACGCGGCCCACTTCGTCTTTGTTCAAACGAAAGATGAATTATTCAGAGAGCTGGAAACGTTTCAATTGGCCAGCTTTAAAAAAAGAACTGTTCGTTGCTTTTTCATAAAATTAAAATTTTCTTTATTTTAAATTCAAGAGGCGTTTTGTATGATTTTATTTTTACACATTCCTGTAGTAATTGAATTCAAGATATAAGTTTAATTGCTTTGATTGAAATATGATTTCAAGAAGAAATTATACGAAAATTTCAATAGATGTCAGGAAGTCCTCGTGTTAATAAAATGTGAACAAATAAATCTCGATATGTTTACTATTTTTGTCGCCATATTAATTTTATTACTGTAAAAATAATTGGTTGTTTAAAAAAATCAGAAAGTTGTTCTGTATCTTCGACAACTATTGAGTTCAATAAATAGTAAAACTGGAAAATATACTGATTTATGTATTTTATATTTTTTGTATTTAAATGGTGGTTTGTAAATAAACTTCTGGAAAAATATTATATTAAAGATTTATCCTCACAAAAAGCACAACACAGCGTAGGTATACAGTTGCTTAATACAGCTCAACACCAGTAATTTTTGTACTATTTAAACAATTTCTTCCTAAAAGCACGAACATTCAGGCTGTATATGTGTATAGTATTATGAAGTTCTTATGAATTGAATGTATTATAACTTATGTTAACCACCTTTAATAAGATAAAATCTAAAGAATCTAAAAATCGCCAGATCACAAACTGATGATACCAACATTTCAGATGATTTCAGGGTACATTTTAAAACTTTAGACTAGCAAAAATGACCAAAAATTTGACAAGAAATTTCGTAATTTTTAATAGGCTGGATTTATGGTACCGCCACCTGGCGAGTCGTTAGTGATTGAGAGTGAGCCCGTACACGATATTATTACACTGTAATAATTTATGCTTGCAATTTGTACCAAGCTTGAATTCGTTTCTTGTGTCATCCATCACGGTACAATGACGACAATTAATTTCAGTCACCGCGGTGTAAAAACATCAACAAGTTGTATCAGTATTGTCGTATGTTTCGCTGCCGAAATTAAAATTTGCCTTTTATTAAAATAAGTCATAAGTTCTTAAGTTTTCATGATTCATTACAGCAATATATTTTGACCGGTTGTTATAGATTTTAATTATGTAACTAATGTTTTTTTTCGTGTGTTTACGAATGTCCGTATAGTATAGAATTTTTGCAAGTTGTAGGCCCCATTGTAATTTATCTAAATATTTTACATTTATTTACTAAAAACGCATGAACAAGGCACACAATTTGTGTACATTTGACGTGCGGCAGTAGGTAGATTTCAAATGTTGCTTACAATCCGATTATTTCGATTCCATACTATGCGAATCGATAAAGTTCTAATTGCACTGTTGAAAAAAGGTATATTTTAACATATGACGTCATAAACCTAATCTAACAAAAATATCGACTTCAAAAATACACAACCTATTTTTATATTTATGAAGTAATCATTATTTTGAAGCGCCCTTCACAGTTCTCAAGCTGAAGTATCCAAGGGTTTTAAAATTACGCTACTGCTACCTTAATATTCAATTAGGAGCGTGTTGCTAAATATTTTCACATCGTAAAACAGAAAATGTGTACAGCCGAAATGCGGAGTTAATTTAGCGAGAAAAGTTTATTGAGATTTTCTTAGCAGATATAGATAAGTTTTCCGTCAGTGACGGTACTTTCGCTTCCCGGCAGCGACTTCCGGGGGAAAAGCCCAACGTTAATTTTATTTTTCCAACTCCCGTTAATTCAATAGCTTTTAATTCTAATAAAAAATACTTGAAAGGTTTCTTCATGAGATCATTTATTAGTTTTGAATATTTAGGTTTTTTTGAATTTGAATAGGTACCTTTACAAACATAAAATGGAACTGATTTAAAAAGGTCTATTACTAAATAAAAGTACGTATTTTGAATTCTAATTTAAATGTCTAAGACAAAACAATTTAAATCTAGAGAATTGATAAAAAATAAGTCAAGTAGTAAGTAGTTTTGATCCTCTCTCAATGATATACTCGCATGAAAAATATAATAATATTACGATTAAGAATTATCATTATTCATCATCCGAAACTACTTGCAAGTTTAGGATACAGTTTAAAATAATAATAATATTATATAAAAATTACCAGGGACCTTCAGTACTATAGCGTTAAATTTTATTTAAAACTAATGAAGCTAAATAATTTCCACGTATGATCATTCAAACTTCTACCTGTTTTCTAACAAATTACTAGACGCCATCTCAAATTCAAATAAAATGCCTTTTTTCTGCACCCAAAATAAAGAATGTAACTACGTATGTTTGCAGTTTTATAGTAGCTTAAAGGTAACTAAAACATTTTCACATCGTGGTATAAAACCATTCGTTTAAACACATCTCGCTATTTAATAATAAATTCTCAAAATCTGATTTAATTCAAATCACGCCTTTCTGTTTTTTCGCAGTTAGCAATAAAAATTAAATTTGCATTCGAAATTTTATTATCTTCCCTCCTTGGTCTCATAACTCAATGTAAAATATTCATGAGCGAAGTTTTAACTACAGATATATATATACAACTGGGCATAAACTTTTGTACTGTTTGAATTAATTTAAAATAATGAAATTAAAATCTGCGATTATTTTGGTAATCGATAAAGTTAATTTATAGTATTATGTTTAATTTAAATACTTAAATAACGGAGACGGTACGTGACTTAAAGACGACAGCAATATGTTTTTGAATCTTTTACAGCTGGTAGGTACTCATTTATCGTATGGTGGTGGTGAAGTTGATACCGTTCTGCCGCGCGGTGAAAGATGGATTACGCTTTTGCCACAAATATAACAATTTACACATTACTTTTTGTTTTAAAGATAATGATAATAATTAGGTTTGTAGTAATAACATCGTTGATACTTGACGAGACTTGTTTATATTGATTCATCAGATCAATACCAAGAAGAGCGCGTTAAACTTTTCCTATAGCTCAACCCTTATAAACCCTTTTTAGTCACTAACATTACGAAAATAAAATCTTCACAATCACATCAACTATATAGCACTGTTTGAAAATCACATTACAATTATGTAGCATTGAAGTATAGAAATAAACTTGTGTCATAGAGCCTTAAAGAGTGGAAATTAAAAGTATCCTAGTATGCGCTCTACTTTCAATCGGCCGCTAAAGCAATATTGATTTCACAGACCACTTAACTTGGCAGTGGATTCATTAGAGCTTATTCCTAGTGCCACCTGGAATATCCATAAAAACATTTTTATCGTATTCGTCAGCGACATTGCTTCGACTTTCTGAAAAATCTGGCATTATCATAACCTTTTGAGGGGTTGGTTGTTAGTAGCTAGCCACAAAACGAAATTGTCATACTAGTTATAAGTATTTTTTATGTACCGGCTCAACAATAATTATGCAAAAAAAAAATTCATATTGAATTCAATTGTAAAATTTAAGGCCGGGGTATTAGATTTTTTACAGAGAAAAACATGATTCAAAAATGTAACAAAGTCATGCATTAGGTCTAGAACGCAATAAAGGTGAAACATAACTTTATTTTCTGAAGCAAAGACATATTTCTAACACTTAAAATTATCGATTTAAACTTGCATTAATACGTCCGTACAATTATTTCTATAATGGGTATTAAAAAAAATACTGGGTTAAAACCCAAATTAAATTCTTGCAACTTGTGAAAAAAAGTTTTTTTTTTCCATAAACCAAATGACTTTAGGTATATGTTATTGTATCTTGATCTATGCTGTTTGTGATTGCTTACCCAAAATAAAAGTTTATAAAATAATTAGCTCGATTCGAGTTACCGCTATCTGTTTTAATTTGATTGAAAAACCTCAGTTCATTCATGGTTCGATTAACATCCAAACTGCTGGAAATTTTCCAATCAGCCTTCTAAATTGGAAAACTTTTATATGCGTTAAGAACAGGTACATGTTTCTATGGCTGTTTCCGAAAATCAAGTTAAAGTTTAGGCTCGACTTTGAAATTAATTTAATTTACAAAAATACTGCAATTTACTGTTTTATTAGGAGTGCTGTTCTGTACATGAAATGGAGTACCTATTGAAATTCTTGTGACGCTTTATACAAGTGAAAACTGTTAGTTGACTCTAATTAGCAGTACTATATTTTGATGGAAAATAATATTTTTTCACTCGTTATTATAATTATCGTGATAAATCTGGTTAAAATATGTTTCATTTAACATTATACATACATACATAACTTCACGCCTGTATCCCTTATGGGATAGGCAGAACACCAGTACAAGACCATCTGATGTCACGTTTAACAAATGAGGCATTATAATGATGGATAGAGGCTATTGCAGTGACAGGGGGTCAGCCTATCGCCCACAAAAATGCCAATAAAACCTCTGTCCCTTAACTGACTTTTACAGTATGCCCGGGAAGAGAAGCAGCTGGTACATTCTATGTTCTTCTTTCGCTCCCAGTCCAGCATGGAAGCTGTCATTTAAAAACTTAGGACGACATTAATACTATATGTTTTCTGATTGCTTTATAAGCAATCAATGAGTCTGGCGTCGTCCTGTTGTTTTGCAAACTACCATATTCATAACCGCAGAATAGCAGCTACGATAGCGGCCTTTCACAATAGAAACATAATTTTTGCGAAACACCGGAACAATGTTATTATCAGTGAACTGCAAATTGGTTTCTGGCTCGGTATAGTCGCGGCCACATGCTCTAGCTGCGGCCATTAGCAATTTTGGCAACAACGAACTAGTAACTTACACCTTGACTAATTTGTAAGTTTGGCTTTGCTTGTCAATAATATTAAAAAAAAATTGGTGTCCTATTTACAAGGATTTATTAGCAAAATCTATAAAAATAAAATGTTTAGTTACTCTTGTGTACATTCTTACCTGTTCTGTACAATAATTGCAAATAAATTAGAATCGCTTGTAAATTGGTCTGTATTATAAATTGGACGGTTCAGCTTATTGTTATAGATAAGTTTTCCGTCAGTGACGGTACTTTCGCTTCCCGGCAGCGACTTCCGGGGGAAAAGCCCAACGTTAATTTTATTTTTCCAACTCCCGTTAATTCAATAGCTTTTAATTCTAATAAAAAATACTTGAAAGGTTTCTTCATGAGATCATTTATTAGTTTTGAATATTTAGGTTTTTTTGAATTTGAATAGGTACCTTTACAAACATAAAATGGAACTGATTTAAAAAGGTCTATTACTAAATAAAAGTACGTATTTTGAATTCTAATTTAAATGTCTAAGACAAAACAATTTAAATCTAGAGAATTGATAAAAAATAAGTCAAGTAGTAAGTAGTTTTGATCCTCTCTCAATGATATACTCGCATGAAAAATATAATAATATTACGATTAAGAATTATCATTATTCATCATCCGAAACTACTTGCAAGTTTAGGATACAGTTTAAAATAATAATAATATTATATAAAAATTACCAGGGACCTTCAGTACTATAGCGTTAAATTTTATTTAAAACTAATGAAGCTAAATAATTTCCACGTATGATCATTCAAACTTCTACCTGTTTTCTAACAAATTACTAGACGCCATCTCAAATTCAAATAAAATGCCTTTTTTCTGCACCCAAAATAAAGAATGTAACTACGTATGTTTGCAGTTTTATAGTAGCTTAAAGGTAACTAAAACATTTTCACATCGTGGTATAAAACCATTCGTTTAAACACATCTCGCTATTTAATAATAAATTCTCAAAATCTGATTTAATTCAAATCACGCCTTTCTGTTTTTTCGCAGTTAGCAATAAAAATTAAATTTGCATTCGAAATTTTATTATCTTCCCTCCTTGGTCTCATAACTCAATGTAAAATATTCATGAGCGAAGTTTTAACTACAGATATATATATACAACTGGGCATAAACTTTTGTACTGTTTGAATTAATTTAAAATAATGAAATTAAAATCTGCGATTATTTTGGTAATCGATAAAGTTAATTTATAGTATTATGTTTAATTTAAATACTTAAATAACGGAGACGGTACGTGACTTAAAGACGACAGCAATATGTTTTTGAATCTTTTACAGCTGGTAGGTACTCATTTATCGTATGGTGGTGGTGAAGTTGATACCGTTCTGCCGCGCGGTGAAAGATGGATTACGCTTTTGCCACAAATATAACAATTTACACATTACTTTTTGTTTTAAAGATAATGATAATAATTAGGTTTGTAGTAATAACATCGTTGATACTTGACGAGACTTGTTTATATTGATTCATCAGATCAATACCAAGAAGAGCGCGTTAAACTTTTCCTATAGCTCAACCCTTATAAACCCTTTTTAGTCACTAACATTACGAAAATAAAATCTTCACAATCACATCAACTATATAGCACTGTTTGAAAATCACATTACAATTATGTAGCATTGAAGTATAGAAATAAACTTGTGTCATAGAGCCTTAAAGAGTGGAAATTAAAAGTATCCTAGTATGCGCTCTACTTTCAATCGGCCGCTAAAGCAATATTGATTTCACAGACCACTTAACTTGGCAGTGGATTCATTAGAGCTTATTCCTAGTGCCACCTGGAATATCCATAAAAACATTTTTATCGTATTCGTCAGCGACATTGCTTCGACTTTCTGAAAAATCTGGCATTATCATAACCTTTTGAGGGGTTGGTTGTTAGTAGCTAGCCACAAAACGAAATTGTCATACTAGTTATAAGTATTTTTTATGTACCGGCTCAACAATAATTATGCAAAAAAAAAATTCATATTGAATTCAATTGTAAAATTTAAGGCCGGGGTATTAGATTTTTTACAGAGAAAAACATGATTCAAAAATGTAACAAAGTCATGCATTAGGTCTAGAACGCAATAAAGGTGAAACATAACTTTATTTTCTGAAGCAAAGACATATTTCTAACACTTAAAATTATCGATTTAAACTTGCATTAATACGTCCGTACAATTATTTCTATAATGGGTATTAAAAAAAATACTGGGTTAAAACCCAAATTAAATTCTTGCAACTTGTGAAAAAAAGTTTTTTTTTTCCATAAACCAAATGACTTTAGGTATATGTTATTGTATCTTGATCTATGCTGTTTGTGATTGCTTACCCAAAATAAAAGTTTATAAAATAATTAGCTCGATTCGAGTTACCGCTATCTGTTTTAATTTGATTGAAAAACCTCAGTTCATTCATGGTTCGATTAACATCCAAACTGCTGGAAATTTTCCAATCAGCCTTCTAAATTGGAAAACTTTTATATGCGTTAAGAACAGGTACATGTTTCTATGGCTGTTTCCGAAAATCAAGTTAAAGTTTAGGCTCGACTTTGAAATTAATTTAATTTACAAAAATACTGCAATTTACTGTTTTATTAGGAGTGCTGTTCTGTACATGAAATGGAGTACCTATTGAAATTCTTGTGACGCTTTATACAAGTGAAAACTGTTAGTTGACTCTAATTAGCAGTACTATATTTTGATGGAAAATAATATTTTTTCACTCGTTATTATAATTATCGTGATAAATCTGGTTAAAATATGTTTCATTTAACATTATACATACATACATAACTTCACGCCTGTATCCCTTATGGGATAGGCAGAACACCAGTACAAGACCATCTGATGTCACGTTTAACAAATGAGGCATTATAATGATGGATAGAGGCTATTGCAGTGACAGGGGGTCAGCCTATCGCCCACAAAAATGCCAATAAAACCTCTGTCCCTTAACTGACTTTTACAGTATGCCCGGGAAGAGAAGCAGCTGGTACATTCTATGTTCTTCTTTCGCTCCCAGTCCAGCATGGAAGCTGTCATTTAAAAACTTAGGACGACATTAATACTATATGTTTTCTGATTGCTTTATAAGCAATCAATGAGTCTGGCGTCGTCCTGTTGTTTTGCAAACTACCATATTCATAACCGCAGAATAGCAGCTACGATAGCGGCCTTTCACAATAGAAACATAATTTTTGCGAAACACCGGAACAATGTTATTATCAGTGAACTGCAAATTGGTTTCTGGCTCGGTATAGTCGCGGCCACATGCTCTAGCTGCGGCCATTAGCAATTTTGGCAACAACGAACTAGTAACTTACACCTTGACTAATTTGTAAGTTTGGCTTTGCTTGTCAATAATATTAAAAAAAAATTGGTGTCCTATTTACAAGGATTTATTAGCAAAATCTATAAAAATAAAATGTTTAGTTACTCTTGTGTACATTCTTACCTGTTCTGTACAATAATTGCAAATAAATTAGAATCGCTTGTAAATTGGTCTGTATTATAAATTGGACGGTTCAGCTTATTGTTAATCGAGCTCAATATATTATTTGAATTCAAATCATTGATGTTGTTGCAAGTTTTGAAATATATAATTTCTGTTTAGGTTCTAACTTATTTCCGTATGAAAGGTATTAAGCTTCATAGAAGTCGAAGATTTATAATTATGTTCTACTGAAAAAAAAGTACATTTACGTGGGATCTATCTTTAGATAAAGACAAGTCTAAAAAGCAACACACTAACAAGTGAACACAAACACGGACAACTCTACAACTAATAATTATGTCTATATATTTTTTAAACTCTTTCATAGTTTTAAAGTATTTATCTATGTAATGATAAATGCTTAAGAAAACTATCATAACAACCATGTGTCTTCCTGACAGAATCTATGTTCCTACGTCCATCAAGGCCAAAAACCGACATTGAGTCTTATTAATCGTTCTGCTTTTTATTGCTACTGTTACTGCCAGCATTTGCAAATTTCATTTTACAACTCAGTTTGCCATCGATTTACTTGAGGGCGGGAACGGATACTTCCCAAAGTACTTACCTTTTTTGCACATTTTGTCAAGTTGTTAAACAAACTATCTCCATCCAACTTATCAGACGTGAAAAGCGTAGTAAAAATAATGATAATAGCATTAGGTCGTTGTTGAAAAGGCGTGTACGTTATAAGTATATAAAATAAGAAATAATATTATTCATTGCTACGGAGCTTCAAAATAAACATTGTAACAATATAAATTATGATAATTTTGGCGGCCCTATCGCTTAAAGCGATTTCTACAAGGCAACCCGGTGTTAAGGAAAAACATCACAAACTTATAATAATAGAGTAGAGCATTTGAATTGATAGATAGGATATAAACAAAAAAATATAACTAATATTTATATACAGAATTATTACAGATAATAAAGATTAAATCAATAGTAAATAATTAAATAAAAGAAGCAATAACAATAAAGAAAAAAAAGATACAAAAGTTCTAAAATTATATTATTACTATGAGGACAAATAAAATTTCTTTGATTGTTTTTTAAAAGGAGTGATGGTATATGGTTTGATATAGGAGATCGAGCAAGATTGAGCGGCCTGGTCGGTACAAGGATATGTGCTAACCATTGACCACTCATTTATCGTGACGACTTCCACGCTACGAAGGGCGCAAGCAACCATTCAATCAGCCTCGGTCCCGGGTGCTGAGAACTCGGATACAGTATTCATTGTTGAGAGTCAGAAGCCAATTTAGCGACCTAAAATATCTTATACCTATCCATTTTATATTCTTCTTGTTATCCAGGTTAGAGACTCGCTTATTGATTTTATGTAAATTTTTTTTTTAATTATTTAGTTGAAATTAAACTATCATCTGAAATTAAACTATAATAATCAAATTTATACACGTTGAATGTAAATTACATGTTGTTGAAAACGTATGAATAATAATATCAAGGAAAAGCTTTGATACACTATTCATAATAAAATACAAATTTATTTTTATTTACAAATCCTCAGAGTATATTAATATTCCCGCATCGCGAAGGCGCACGTGAATTAATTAATTTCATTAACTAGTGACATCTAGTGAATAGCTGGTCTTTTATGCAACGAATCAACATTCCGGTACCGTGCAGTCTCATTAGTAGTAATTTGCGAAATTTGTCTCTAAACAATGAGATGCTGATTTCGACATAATTAGCTACTATTGAAGACAAGAAACGTCTGACTAAGTTAATTCACGTGAAATTAATTTACATTTCTATTCAAACTAAAGGTATCTAAGGTAGTTAAATTATATTTCGTATTAGAATTCAGCCATTTAAATGATATTTTACCTATCGGATGTTGAATTTCATAAGGTATTTGTGTGGAAGCAAACACCTAATTAACTTTTTGATTTTTAACTAGCTCATGACTGAATAACAAATATCTACTAAAACTTATTTATTTAAAATAATATGGATGGAATACAATAATTCGACGACCACTTTGGAGATAGGGTAAACCTGTTTGCCTCAGAGGCCAGTGGTTGCGGGTTCGATTCCCAAGAAAAAAAAAAGTATTCCGTGTCTGCGTGTTTATCGCTAGATGGTATCCCATAACACAATTTTATTTTATTATTATTTTAATTCTTTGAACATTGTTTATTTTGAATGTTGTGAAGAGAAAAATAAAGATTTATTTTATTATTTATTTATTTATTATTATTATGGAAGTTGTGTCTGCGTCTAGTTATCCGTGAGGGTGAGGGTTCGATTTATTCAAACAGAGCGCTCTCTACGAAATGTATCTCTACAAAAATCCTGCAGTACACGGTTATACAAGCAACCTTACGACGCTGCTCTAGGGTCTGCAGTTTTTTGTTTGTAAGGTCAACGTTGTTTATTAGTTTACAGGCTCTTCGGTCAACGGAGTTCAGCGCTTCTACCTCACAAATACTATTCTAATAATCTGCTCTAAAGCAAAGAAGGCATTTTTTTAACTATATAACTCTGGTGCGTTCTATCGTAAAGTGAATAAAGGTATTCGTTTTCACTTTCCACCTGCAGAGATGAAAAACAAACGAAGTACATATTTTGACAAAAACGGGTGAGTGAGTCCTGAAAACTCCGTCCACCAACCGGCAAAGGGCCAGCTTGGCAAGACCTATGAGCTCAATAAATTATGTTATGGCTAAAGTACTTTCTAATCATAATAAAATGTACATAGTTGGTCAGCATAAATCTTTATCTTTTTTTAACGTTTAAAAACCGTAATGTAAAGCTTCTTTAATATTCAAGTGATTTAGTAATATTTCAGATTCAAAATGTAAGTGCACTTACTAAATTTTGAGGGTATACTTCAGAAAATTACAGGGAGGCGGTCTTATCCTCTTGAGCTGCCACTTTCACAGATTTGAAGTCAAATTATTATCTGCAGGGTCCGTAAAAACGATTGAATTTCTGAAATTATGTTTTATTTAATAAAGAAGAAATAGATTTGATTTATTGTGTATTTGACCTGTTCAACCACATGTTCAACGGTGACTAAATAACATTAAACATCTCATCGAAAGATAATGAGGTTTCATTTCTCAAAATAGTCAACGTTTTTTTCAACCAATAAACCTCTCTAATTTATATTTTCTTGTTGGAATAAAAAACGTATTATTTATTGAAATTATTAATACCAATTATCTTCATTCCTTTTATGGAAACCTCGTAGAGGCTCAGTGAGTAATTGGATACTTATATTTCTATATTTTATTATTTCTTGATGAATCTAAATCGATCTTCATGACAGGCCTCTTATAAAATACTTAGTTTTCTATTTATTAATTTATTTAATAATATATGTACACACTAGTAAAAAAATCATATTACATAAAATTTTAAAAGAAAACAAAAGAACAAAGGTACAGCTTATTTCAACAGAAATCTCTTCCAGCAGACCTAACGATTGGAGAGTTGGATAAAAATACAATTATAGTATGTACACTAACAATAAAAGAAATATAATATAATTCTATTTAATATAACAGGAGAAATAATAGAAGATCAAACGAACTTCTTAAGTGAAGTTCGATCGATATTATATGAGTTGCTTCATTCGAAGATATATTCATTTACCAAGTAGTCCCTTTGACTCACACGGTAGCACGCACGAATTTAAGAGTTATGAAATGACTAAAAAGGTCAAAACACGTGTTTTCGATCGTTTTAGTTAAAATTTTTCACACCAGTCTGGATCCATAGGATGCGCCTCTGTCGAGCTCATTATTTTAGAGTTCTTCATTTTATAGTTATGGCAAAACTTTAAGGGCAATAGTTTACTACATTGACAGGGCGGGTGGGACCTTAATATATCTTCGAATGAAGCAACTCATATAATATCGATCGAACTTCACTTAAGAAGTTCGTTTGATCTTTTATTATATTTCGTTGCTTCATTCTTCAGATATATTCATTTACCAAGTAGATGTTCAGAGTATAAGGTACAGTTTTGCTTTATAAAAATTCATTAACTAATATTCAACAGTTATTTAATCAACTCAATGTAAATGTATAACTTTGAAACATTTTATTTACATGCATACTGAATAAAATTACTTAAAGTAAATTAATAATTAAGGATCAACAAAGGAGTTTACTTCTACATTTGATTGAAAAACTGCCCTTCCAAAATTACTTTTATTGATCGACCATGGGGCGGTTATAAAACTTAGCGAATGTTTGAGACTGAGCGGTCCTGCAGGCCGTGCTGCGAATGGCTAGCAGCGATAGGCCGCCACGCGCTCTGGCCGCGGACGTTGCTGCGCGTGCCGCGTGCTGTGAGCGCTAAACGCCGCGCGCCGCCGCCACGCCCGCGCCGCTAGACCCCATGACATGCTTTATCCAGCGACTGATAGACGGTGAGATCGTTGTTTTGTAAGGTCGCTTTGGTTTGACTATAAGGCAATCTACACGCTCTGGCCTAAGTTAACTCGTTACAAATAACTAATTTTCTAAAGCTAATGCAGGGCATATACAGGAATGGCATGTTCATGGAAATATGGCAAAACTAGAGTTGGTTACTAGCAGTAGCTGAAATTATAATCAAATCCAAATTCCCTATTTTGATTTCATTTGCAAAAATTATAAGAGAAATTGCACACGGTGTGCTAGTGGCCTAAAAGCCAGTAAAAATACCAGTTACTGTGTGTGTACTTTGCTCAAGAGTTAAATAACTATTGGGATACCATTTTGAAATATAATCTTAAAACGACTTGAAGATCTTAATCTTAAACCAAGTGTAATTGTGTTATGTTGGTAATGGCCTTAACCTAAGGTAATGGATTAATTAGTTCATGTGATCCTATATTGTTTCCTAATAATAAGGCCAACCTACGACTATTTACTATATCTATTAACTGTTTTTATTAGTTTTACTTTAATTGTTCCTTAAAAAATTATAAAATTCAGTGAAATCGAACGATTCTAAGTACCGATACGTTGTACCATGCTACGTTGTACAGAGCTTAAGTTTTGTTAGAAAGCGACGAGACCACGACTAGGTACTGTGGTGACCGCCTACACGTCTTCTCTTAATGAAACCGAGCCGGGAAGCCTCGCTGGTTCGTTCTGGAAAGATAAATAATTTCTTTTCAAAATCGTTAGCTCAGTAAAAGAGCACTCGTTCGGCAAGCGAGAGGTCCCAGGTTCGTGCACTGATCGGGTCTTTTTTTTTTTTTTAATTTATTTTTCCCGTTACCTATTTAAGAATAATTGAGCATTATTAAATGCAAAAATTTCAAAACGGCTTGAATGTTTTAATTTAAAGCAATTTGGAGAGAGAGTAAACGCGTCTATAACCGTAGCTTCAAGATCTCGTTACCAAGAAACCTATTGTGAGCATTTAACATTGGTGCGAGAAGCAAACAGATTTACTTGAGGTTGACTGAAAACTTTGATACGTATAATTGGGTAGTGCTGTATTTTTTCCCGAGTTGATATACGGAGCAAATAGTCAAATATTCATTTTCTCAAACTATTACCAAATACTTTTAGCTAATGCATTTAAATGAGGAAATCGAATTCCTCCCATTAAATTAATATAGATAGTACCTACATACAGCGCAAACGTGTTTATCCTTTGCAAAACACTGTAACCCATTAAAAGCTGAAAACATGTCTCACTATTTTTCCAGTTTCCATTTGCATGATTATCTTTACAAATTACCCACCCCCCATCAGGCTGTGACGCAAATATTCGCTAAATATTTCTATGACAAGATGTCTTTCACATGTTTTTCCACCACTGTAAATTTTTTAAAATCTTACTATGTATTTGTATTTTTGTATCGTTATTATTGCTATTTTTGAGAGCTTTGTATCTATCCTTTCGAAAGTTTGAGTGGTAGTATAATCACTAATATTTAACCGTTGGACAAGCTGAAGTTAATGGTTAGTTAGTTGTGAATTGTGCTAATTCTCTGATGGTGCAACACCTTACTTTTTAAAATTTGTTCCTTACTTTTTAAAACTGAATTTAGGATGGCAACACAGATTTGAGATAGTGAACACTGATTGAAACTGGTTGATTCGATATATGTTTTTATACGTGTTGTTATTTATGACAAATTGTTTACTTCGTATTTCACTTTTTTCTTGCAAAATCACTGGTTATATTTCCACGGAGCAGTATTAATTATCTTTACTAATATTTGCAATTCACTTTGAGTTAATTTTAATATGTTGATATGCGACTTTGTTATAACTTTTCCAAAAATCTTTAAGAGACCTCGTAAACACTGTATTCATTTGACAGATCCGAGTTGAAGTCCTCGAATTCATAAGTTTGTGGTAAAAACTGAAATCGTAATTATTTACGATGTTCCTTTAATATAGGAACTAAAAGATAAGATTCTCTGAAATTAATGCAAGCTAAAAAGGACTTTTTTGTCACTATGCTCAGGGAGGTTCTAAAATGTTCTTTTAAAATGTGATTTGTTATTAAGGAATTTATAAAATTTGTATAAGATTTAAAATAAATCTTTTGTCTCCATTTGATTTTGGTGCAAAAAATATATTCGGAACAAACTGATCAGACTGAGGAGAGCAGGAGACTATTGCTCCTAGATTAATTGATTTATCTATGGAGAGAGCCTATCTCGAAAGCCTGATTTTATTTAGGAGCAAAATTGTTTATAGGTGTTACGATTTGTATAACTTGACAGATTTTTGGTACTGAGACGCCTTTGGAGATCCACTTTAAACCAACAGAGTCATTGGTAATAGCTGTACCAGAATTATAAAAATATGCCATTTTATTGATTTATTTATTTATACTTCATTGCACACTTACAAAATAATAAAAGGAAAAGAATACATTAGAACAAAAACAGTTTTGAAAGGTGCAATAGGCGGCCTTATCGCTATAAAGCCATGTACCTGCGTTAACGATGGGCTAGGGATCATTGTCTCGTTGATATCGTCCACCGAGTTCGGGGGCGTAGCGCTGACAATAATACTGTTGCGTAGTTGCGAGCCGATATTCAGTCCAGTTACCTTGAAACCGCGGGCGTGGGTTCGCTTGACATGTGGATATTTTAAGCATGTCAATATGCTTTTTTATCCCTTTCTTCATTTTCCAATATGTTAACAAATCTAGACCTTCATGGCAGTTTCGTTCTTGTTTCAGTTTCAAAAAAAAAATGTATATCAGACAGAACTCTGCAATTCTCCACTAGGAATTTTATTGTGTTTACTTTAATATCCAACCAAAGAATAGTCATAGCTTGGCTTATGGCTTGTGGTTCCGAGCCCAAGTGCTTACCTTCAAATTTTTGGTTTCAGACTAAGGGTTTTCAATAATCTGGTTGATCTTAAACCTCTCTGGGTAGCCCTTTGCGCAATAACGGCAGCCATCTTTGAGCTAAATCTTGGTGAATACATTCGCCATGTTTAGGGCCTTTGTTAACGGGAACTACCAGAACCGTTAAGATTTAAATTGGAAGCGTTTGTATTTCCGCTTGAATTATTGGGTTAAAGGCGTTTTTGTGGGCGATAGGCGGACCACCTATCACTACAATAGTCTCTCCATCTTTATAATACCTCCAAATTTGTCAAAAGTGACATCAGATGGTCTTGTAACCTCTGGTGTTCTGCCTACCCCATAAGGGATACAGGCGTGACGTTATGCATGCATGCATGCGTATTCGTTTTTATTTGACCTCCGTGTCGATTTATAAAATCAACATCCTGGGTACTACCTCCGTGTCGATTTAAAAAATCAACATCCTGGGTATTTTATCCTTCGTGTTAACGCTAGTTAAAGTTCCTGAAGATATTAAACAGTTTCCTTGAATATCGTTGTATTTGAATACCTCCGTGTTGATTTATAAAATCAACATCCGGGTACCACCTCCGTGTCGATTTAAAAAATCAACATCCGGGTGTTTTATTCTTCGCGTTAACGCTAGGTTAAGATCCTGGAGACATTAGATGCTTTTCTTGAATATTGTCTGTATGAAATCACTCGTCTATGATTTTTTCCGCTCCAACCTTCTAAGCTTGCGTTTATAATATTCTTCTTTTCTTCGGCCGTCTTCTTCGGCATTTTTATGACAGGTGTACTTGCTACCGCGCACGAAAAAGGAATGAGCTCGACAGAGGCGCATCCTATGGATCCAGACTGGTGTGAAAAATTTTAACTAAAACGATCGAAAACACGTGTTTTGACCTTTTTAGTCATTTCATAACTCTTAAATTCGTGCGTGCTACCGTGTGAGTCAAAGGGACTACTTGGTAAATGAATATATCTGAAGAATGAAGCAACGAAATATAATTGCTTTTTACATTTGTAAACATATTTTTGTGTACTCATTTCGTTTATAAATTCATTTACCTATCCTTTCCAATATATTGCTTTCAAAACCTACCACTTGTTTCAATAACTTCTTTATAGAAAAACGATGAAATAATTTTTTCCATACTCCCAAATTAACTAAAGCTGGCACCTTCAACACATTTACGCATTGCTCTTGTGCGTTGTCTGTGAACAAGCGCATGGCGTTTTTTTTTTTTTTTGTTTTTCCGCCCCAGAAAATTTTGGCACCCCCTAAAACAAGCTTTAACCAGTAAAGCAAGCTTTAGCGGGAGGAGGATGAATCCTATTACAGACGAATGGGCATTCTATAAGCTGTTAACCTCAGTGGCTAACGGAGAATAGAATGCCCAGACAGTGTGGAGACTCACTCAGTGAAGCCGAGCATACCCACTAAACATCCCCCTTTACGACCTACCTTGATTCAGGTTATTGATCATTTATCGGAGCGAGAGCCAATTGGAGAGAGAGGCTGCGCAGTGAGCGGCATCCGGACGGCTGCCACCAAAAGGAACTGAAAGCGAGAAATTCAGAAGCTAAGACTAGCAGAAATGACAAAGCTGAAACTAAGAGATTATCTAGAGTGATCAGACTCACTCTGAGATAGGAATGCTGGAAAGAAGGACTACGTTTAGAAACGTTGAGCTTGCTGGAGTTTCCTGATAAGGGGAGCGAACTTGGTTAGGACCGGAAGAGCACCGTTGAAACCCTCTGGGCTGGCGTCGAGAGCGGCGCCAAAAGCCAGGATCTCGTCGATGGGAGCGAGCTGGATCCAGAACGCCATGCGGTCTTGAGAACCTTTTGCGTTCTGGCACTGGGAAGCCGATTTGGCGGCCGGTTGCGAATGAGTCGCGACCCGGCTGCGCTGACCTGGAACGATAGAAGTTAAGGCCTTAGGGGCCTTTGAACTGACTGGAGGGGCGTCCGAGCTAGGCTGCGGTCGCTCTCTCCAGTTCTCGATGGGCTTCACGGTAGCCCTGGCAGCACGCGGTGCCTTGGGGCAGCCGCGAAAGTTTGCTGTGTGGCCTGACTGGCCGCACAAGACGCAGGACGGAGCGGTGGGCGATTCGGGAGTGCGAGAGCACTCCTTAGTCCCATGCGGATCTAGGCACTTGACGCACCTAGGGGAAGCAAAACAGTTTGCCGCCGCATGACCATACAGTTGGCAGCGGTGGCACTGACCTGGGAAACCACGCTTGTGTGGAACTTCGACGCGGATTTTGGAGAGACCGCACACGGTGGGCTTGCCTCTGAAAATGGACTTCCCTTGCGGGCTCTTCGCTAGGATTACTAGCGCAAGTGGGAACTGCTTTCCTCGGCGGCTGTGCATTTTGTGCACAGATTCGACGGGGAAGCCTTGAGAAGACAAGTCCTCTTGGATTTGCTCGTTCGAGAGCTCGAACGGCACGTTCCTGAGGACAACACGAATCTTACGCTCCTCAGAGAGGGCGTAAGTGTGGTACTCGAGCTTTTGATCAGCAAGAAGCCGAGTAAGATTCCTGAAATCGGGAATGGAATTGACAACGACCTTAATAGAGTCACCCACGTTGGATGCCTTACTATACTGGATCTTGGGATTGTGTCTACCGCAGAGAGCTGAGACCTCGGTCCAGCGGCTCTTGTCCCGTAGAAAGACGGGGGGCGGAGGCTTGACTTTCGGCGGAGCCGAATCGGATTGCGACGTAGGCTGTGATGCAGTAATCGCTGAAACAGAAGGCGCAGGAGCAGACGCCGGTGCAACATTAGACGGAGCAGGAACAGCGGCTGGGGCAGCTGAAACGGATGGGAATAAGACTGAAGAGGCGTCTTGCTTCTTCTTCTTTGACTTGGACTTTTTGCAAACCTCGGTGAACGGAGCAGGAGATTCTGAAACGATAGGAACGGTGTCGGAGTCACTACCTGGCGGGGTAGTTTTCCGTTTGCATGCGGTGGAATCTACCGACATGCAATCTGAAAAAGGATCGACGTGCTCAGAAGGATCTGGAGACGCCGGAGAATCGGTTTGGAACCCCTGTGAAAAGGAGGCAACCTGAGGACGAGCTGACGATTGCTTTCGCATGGACTCGATTTGAGCGAGAAGGGCTTCCTTCTCGGCTGCATAATGAGCTTCCAGTGATTGTTTATCGCTGGATATCTGTCTGAAATCTGAAGACAACTGTCTGAATTCTGAGGAAGAGGGACGAGCGGATAATTGCTCTTGCAGGGACTGGATTTGAGCCAGAAGAGTATCCTTCTCGGCATCATGTTGGAATTTCTGTTTGGCCATGTGATCGAGGATGGCATAGTTATCAGGACGAATGGCTAATTGCTCATTCAAGGAATTGACCTGAGCCTCAAGGGCTTCTTTGTCAGCTTGAAGCTCTCGAATACGACGACGAGCGGCTTCGCTGCTGGATTCAGTATGACGAGGCATTGTGCTGGGCTGAAAGAGAGAAGTCTATCTACCCAAGACGAAGATGCGTGCCGATGAACGGCGAGACGGCTGCACAAACTGCGCTGTAAGAAAGAACGACCTAATACGGACCTATTGCCGATGAACGGCGGACGATCAGGCTTCGTTGGCACGGTTACGTATCCACCTGACCAGCGATGCTTCGGCCGGCAGCAGTCGGGTCCGCCCTGAAAAGTGCAGATGAATTAGCCCCGACACCACACAGCGTCCACAAGAGAAAACTTTCCGAAAGAGCTTAACTTGGCACCTGACCCGCACGAGTGCGGGGGAGGGAACAAAGGCAATACGAACACTCGGGAGCGGCCGCAGACACGACCGTTCGGGAGCGAACGCAAACGGGAAGTGTTTTTGTAGCGCATGGCGTGACGTCGTACTGTATGTGCATCATGAAAAGTCTGCCCGTCTCTATCGCGCGGTTTAGCTTATGAGTGTGAAAGGGACAGATATTGTTTTACCTTTTATACTATTTATAAATACAGCGTGATCTTGTGATCGCGTGTGATTATTTATTTGCAGTGAACGCAAAAATATGTCATCATCTATATTTGTCAATAGTAAAAATATAAATATTGCCTAATTGTGCTCTAAAATTATTTACTTATATATTTTTTTATTTACACTTCAGTTTATACAGGTAGAGTAAAAGAAAAAAGAACACTTACATTAAACATAAAAACTTGGCGATCTTATCGCTGAGGAGCGATTTCTACCAGACAACCATGTATAACCCATGTACCTAACCATTTATTTGTAAATCAATTGCACCTGCATAATATAAATGCAAGATTAAAGCAATAATGTACTAATCATAATAAATTATAACTAGTAAAATATATGTTTAATTGTATTTATTAATCTACAACGCGCCCTTCTTACTAAAATCTAACTCCAGTCAACACTTAAAAATTAGAGTCGCATTTTGAATCAATATCAATTATTTTTGAACTTCTGTATAGCAAAATTGCATATGTGTGAGTACTATGAAGGCGCCAGCTTTAGTTAACAGGCCAGGACATAGCGTGACAGTGTGTGACTGAAAGACGTAAAAATGTGTATCATGGAAAGTCATTTGAAGAATTTTATGCTAAGACTAGCTTTATCCCGCAACTTCGTATGCGCTTAACTACCCTTCTCGTGGAAATTTCAGAAACTATACAACCAGCCACCCACTGAAATAACCTTTATACCAAGTATCACGCCAATGCACTCAAGGAATAAGTTTTTTTCATACAAACTAAAAATCATATATTTCCCGTGCCCGTGAGAATTTTGGGATTTTTTTTCGTGGCACAACCAGTCACTCTTTGAAGAACCTTCATGCCAAGTATCACATCCGTACACTCAAGAAATAAGATTTTTCATACAAACTAAAAAGTCCAACCCCTTCCCGTGGGAATTTCGGGAATTCCTTCCATAGTACAAACAGACACTTATTGAGGAACCTTTATATCAAGTATCACATCCGTGCACTCAAGGGATGGGATTTTTTCATACAAACTAAAACATCATATATTTCCCGTTCCCGTGGGAATTTCGGGGATTCCTTTCATAACACAACCAGACACACATTGAAAAACCTTTACACCAAGTTTCACATCGGTGCACTCAAGGAATAAGATTTTTCATAGAAACTAAAAAGTCCTATATTTCCCGTTCCCGTGGGAATTTCGGGAATTCCTTCCTTAGTGCACCCCTACATCCCCTAAAGAATGTATGTTCCAAATTTCAGCTCTCTACGCCCAGTAGTTACGGCTGTACGTTGTCTGTCAGTCACTCAGTCACTCAGTACCTCAGTACCTCAGTCAGTAACGGAACAGTTTTATATATATTGATGATCTACAAATAGCGATGTGACTGCAATACAATACAGTGCGGGCTTTATGCGATGTTAGAAAGTTCGAGTTTTCTGTTGTAATCCCTCGTGCTAAAATAAATAAAAAATTCGTTAAATAAATGTGTTAAGTAATTTCTAGGCGTACCGCCAGGCCCCGGTAGCTCAGTGGGAGAGCACTCGTCCGGCAAACGCGAGGTCCCAGGTTCCAGTCCTGGTTGGGTGATTTTCTTAACACATTTTTTTATTTGTTTAAGAGTAATTAAGCATTTCAAATGCAAAATCTTTAAAAATATTATTAATCCCTCTTGCTGTTTTAGTCAGTTCAGAAAAGGCCCACTAACCTTGTCTAAGCGTGTGGTCTAAATGCAACTAATCCGACCCCGTTCGACAGGTTCCACCAGGCCACTTACCAGGCTTCTTATCAGGTGAGATGCAGCACGAATGTGGAGTCAATGCAGAAAAAAACAGTGAGATAGAAGGTCATATTTTTTAGAGCGGAAATAAAACATACATAAAAAATATGAAGGCGCTGTTACCCCGTGCTAAATACTTATAAATAAATCAAATTAATATTCTTAATCTATATTTAAGCAATATTTCAACCATGGTTCAAATCAACAAATCACTAATAGGATTAAAGCAAAGCTGCTTGCAAATACTTATTTACCAACCAAAATTTAAAATCATGCTCCGTATGAAGATAAAAAAGCGGTCTGAAATATGTAATTAAGACTAAATGAATCCATCTTTTCCTCAGTTAGAAATTAATTCAGCATAATTTGTTTCTTATCTCCGGCAGCAAGAGGCATATCTCAGGAAGAATTCAGTAAATTATTCATGAGTAAAGTTTTAACGAGACATGATTTTAAAACCGACTTTTGTAAAGCGGGTCCTGTAAAAACGTAGTATTAATAATAGTTCTTCTTGAAAAGTAAAATAAATTGTTTATTAAATACAATGATGAAAAATTACAATGTTCCTTCTTGATTCTTATTTGTTTTTTTAATTTACTTTTACATATTTTTTGACTCCTCTATTTCTATTTGTCTGGAATGGAAAGAAACTTATATTAGTAACTTGGACTGTTGATAGATATATATTGATAATAAAAATATTCATATGATACTTTGTGACCAATGAGGAATATGACGGTCTAAATACTGGTCTAAGCTGCGAGAGGTCTTAGGCTTAATTCCTAGATCAGAAAATTACCCTTGCTAAGATTATTTAAACTGAATGCTCATTAGTATACCCACTAGTTTCTCCATAGTCATTGAATCCATCTTCCTTTAAAATTAGACTTTTTTTGACTCTCTAGGTTTGAGAAACAAGACTCAATAATATCAGACAGGGTTTATATATACAGGGTGTGGTGTTCTTCGAAGTGGAGTTCATTACAGAGAGTCACGTTTGAATCACATACTAACGAAAATATTTAAACCTAGCCCTATCTGGGATATATTCCTACAAAATATTTTTTTAGCTCCCTGTGTAACATATATATTATATCTTCAAATGAATGAGATAAAGTCACTAAAAGTTTTTAGTAAAATCAGTACAAATAAAAGACATGTAAAATAATAAAAACTATGTACACCCCGCTTAACTTATTATTATTATTTGTTACTATCGATTAACAAAAAAGATAAGAACAATTATACTAAAACTGCTTTGAACTTTTTATAATTGATGCATGCTATCTCAAGCTGCTGTGATCACGGTGTCTGTAAAGGCATGTAATAAAATCTGGCTAGAAACGAACATTGATATAATATTGCCAGTTACGCGCGATTTTACCTGATTTCCTTTTGAGATACTTAATCAGAAATAGATTGATACCTTCTTCAATGGGTAGATTTCGATGAAATTTGATTCATAAATATTTAGTCTGGCCATAAATACTGTTACAATTAAAAAAAAATATATATCTCATTTGAATTTGGAATCTGTTTATTAATCTGGAATTACAATATTCAAAATGGAGTGGGGTGTTAAATAGAGCCGAATTGCTGTGATTGCATAACACAAATTAGGTATAGAGCCAAATGCAATTTTTTAAAACTCTCCGTACGCTTGGAATTAATCAAATGTTTGTTTACCGGGCTATTAATAGGTACAATGAGAACTCCTCTGTTTCGTCACCCTAATGACGTACTGGTCATTAGGGTGGTAAAATCGACACAACTACTGAGGCGGTACGCAAAGGGAAGTCACAGAAATATTTTGTTTACAGATAAAAAAAATAACAATTGACCAATACTTTAACAAACAAAGTGACCGTATTTATGCTTAAAGCTCTAAGCCAGTTTCCCAATCAGTCGACAGAGTGCAACGTGGGCATTATTCGACGTCAGTGATGGTTTGATGGAGTGTTAGTTATGAAGGAGTGACTGAGCCATACTTTTGTGAAAAAGGTATCAAAACATCGGCACAAGTGTATAAAGATACCATTCTTGAGAAGTAACCAAGAATGGTTCATAAAGCTCGGTCCATGCAGTCTTGGTTGAAAACGAACGATTCCGACTTAATCCGAGATGAAGGCTTGCCGTCGTCTAGTCACGATCTTAATTTGGATTATGATTTATAGTCAGTTTTAGAGAGTGCTTGTTCTAAGCACCATGATAATTTGAAGCCCTTAAAACTGTCCATACGATTGGCAGTGAAGAATTTCACTATGGTTAACATTTTTATGTATTAAACTTACACACTGTAAATGTATATATTTTTGTGTGTATAATTTTGATCAGTGTGTGTTGCCAGTGATGACTTATGGCACTGAGACGTGGTCGCTAACTATGGGCCTTATCAACAAGCTTAAAGTCGCTCAGCGGGCAATGGAAAGGGTTATGCTCGGAGTTTTCCTGCGGGTTGGAATCAGGAATGAGGACATTTGCAGGCGAACCAAACTCATCGACATAGCCAGAAGGATTGCAAAGGTGAAGTGGCAATGGGCAGGGAACATGATGAGGGCGGCGCGGGACTAAGCGAGGTGGAAGACCTTGGGGGAGGCCTATGTTCAGCAGTGGACGTCTACAGGCTCTGGAAGATGGATAGATGATGAACAATATTTATGGCAAGACTAGGTATACTTTTCAACTGAAAGTATATACATTATGCTGAGAATAAATTATACCAAACAAATATAACACCACTTGCTCTTCAGGTATTTTCTTCAATAGTAAGGAAATTATATCTACTTATTGTGGTTGCAAAAATAATACTATGTAGAATCCGACTATTAAACTAAGATCTATAAGAATAAACTATTGTAAACAAGGGAACTACATCTTACATTTACCATAGAGTTTAAAAAAATGAAGTGGGATTTTATTATAAATTACAGATATACTTATTACCCTTAGTACGACAAGTATAATACATTGAATTATTCGGATGGTAATTCGAAGTAATTATTACAAATAAACCCTGAAACAATTATCTATGCTGAATCCCAATCCCAGTCGTCAGATTGCCGTTATTATGTCTCACTTGACACACTATTAATTAGGTTTATCAGGTAGAACTCAAAGGTATTAATCAAATCAGATTAATCAAATCGAATAAAGAATATTTCTGTTTAACATTTAACTGTTTCTTAATATTTCAATTTCATATATTTTTTTGTATTTCTTATATTTCTATTGAAATGACTAGAGAATAAATAGAAAATTTAATACTTGAACCATTTATGGATAAAATTTTAACAATTTTTTTTTCACAGCTTAAAGGTAGAATATAAATAAAACCTTTGGTTAGGTTAGTGTAAGGACAAAAAATCTATCAAGTATTTTGTAAGAATCTTTGTGGAGTGTCGATACTTCGAAAATTTTATAACGTTTCTCTTACTTTATCCCGTGTGCTAATTTTTGATCACGTCACGATGAAATGTTAAATATATCAAAAAAATCATGCTAACTGCTCTTCTTTTTGTGCAAAGCTGTATTGAAACACTTATTGACAATTCAATAACTAGGAATCATGATCAAACATAACATGGTGAATTAAAAAAAAATACATTTCATAGTTTACCTACTTGTTTTTATTAGCCGTCTTCGAACAATACCTGGGCGGGTCAATAAGTCCGTGACTTTTTGTATTTCTGACCTCTTTACAGAAAAAGCAACACTACCCCTGTCAATAAGCATCTGTCAGTTGACTCCTGTCAAAATTTGAACTTGCTGCGTTAGTTAATGTCCGTTCATCGTAAGATGTCCCCTGCCGTTATGTTGGCACTATTGCTTGTCAAGCTGTTTTCGTTATCTGGGATGGTGAATTAAACCTTTTTATTGATAACTTGCCAAAAGGGCAAACGATAACTGGATCCTATTATGCAAACTTAATCCCGAAATTACGTGAAGCCATTAAAGAAAAACGTTGTGGGAAATTGTCATTGGGCGTGTTGTTTCTCCAGGATAACGCTCCACCTCATCGTTCGGAAGTTGCGCTCACCGCAATCCGCAGTGCTGGCTTCGAAGTCCTTGATCACGCACCATATTCTCCTGACTTAGCCCCGAGTGATTTTCACTTATTTCCAAAATTAAAGGAGCATATTCGTGGAACTAAATTTGACGATGATGACGCGGTTATGACTGCCGCAGAGGAGTTTTTTAATAGTCGAGAAAATGATTTTTTTGCGGAAGGAATAAGAAAGTTGGAGATGCGGCATTCTAAGTGTATTAGATTAGAAGGAGATTATGTAGAAAAATAAAATATTCTTGTTTATTTTTTTTGTATTCATTCTAAGAATCTTTTGATTCGCCCTCGTATAATATAAATTGTGTCGTCATTCAAAACCTTCCTAGTCTTATAGTTGTTTATTATTTACAAATCAGAAAATTAAACATATATTTATTCGTGGTAGGTATAAACAAAGTTAGATTACGGGGTTAAAATGTACATATATTATTGGTAACACTGCTGCCACAATGCTGCCAACATCAGCAGGCAGGGGACATCTTATAGTGAACGGTCTGTAGTTTGTGTTTGACAGCTATCTTTATCAGACTACCTAGTAATTTGAGAAAAAAATGGAAAAAAGTGGATTTCGTGTGCTTATTAAGCATTATTTTTTGCGAAAAAAAAACCATTACCGAGACCAAGGCTAAGCTTGATAAATAGTATGGGGACTTATAAAGATAGCTGTCAAACACAAACTAGTGTTTGACAGCTATCTTTATCAGACTACCCAGTAATTTGAGCAAATTTGAGGAAAAAAAGGAAAAAAGTGAATTATCTTATTATAGTGCTTATTAGCATTATTTTTTGCAAAAAAAAATCATTACTGAGACCAAGGCTAAGCTTGATAAATACTATGGGGATTTTGCACCATCGATTTCAATAGTAAAAAAGTGATTTACTGAATTTCGTTGTGGCCGTACAAGCACTGAAGATGCCGAACGTCCTGGACGCCCAGTTGAGGTCTCTACATCCGAAACAATCAAAAAATTCACGATATGGTATTGGCCGACCGAAAATTGAAAGTGCGAGAGATTGTGGAAGCCGTAGAGATCTCGCATGGCTCAGTGGTTTCAATTTTGAAGGATCACTTGGGTATGAGAAAGCTTTCCGCAAGATGGGTGCCGCGTTTGCTCACAGCCGACCACAAACGCAATCGTGTAACAACTTCACAGGAGGAGTTTTTGCACCGTTTTGTAACCTTGGACGAAACATGGATCCATCATAACACACCAGAGACCAAACAACAGTAAAAACAGTGAGTATCTAAGGGTGAATCGGCGCCATTATTTTTTGGGCCAAGGCCAAGGTGGGTGTGTCAGCCAATAAAGTTATGGCGACTGTTTCTTGGGATGCACGCGGGATAATCCACATTGACTACCTTCAAAAAGGAAGAACAATCAATGGGAAATATTATGCCAACTTATTGGACCGATTCAACGACGATTTGAAAAAAACCTACCTCTTTTGGCAAAGAAAAAAGTTATTTTCCACCAAGACAATGCAAGGGTGCACACATGTGCAGTTGCCATGGCAAAAGTCCATGAATAGCTCCGAGTGACTACTTCTTGTTCCCCAACCTGAATAAATGGCTTGGTGGAAAAAGATTTGACTCCAATGACGAAGTCATCTCGCAAACAAAGGCCTATTTTGAGGACCTCAACAAATCATATTTTTTAGAAGGGATAAAAAAATTAGAGAAGCGTTGGACAAAGTGTATAGAGCTCAAGGGAGACAACGTTGAAAAATTAAATGATTTGTTTATCAAAAAATCTGTGTTTTATTCCAAAAGTCACGGACTTATTGACCCGCCCTCGTATTACTAACTAAAAATAAGTATCGTAAACTATAATCTATAAAAAAATTGTGTTCTATTTTTAAACACAAAATAGATAGAAATTACTCTCCTTTATCCCACGCAAAGAACATTGAATCTATCGAGATACTAAACCGGGCCATCGGATTGAAACAAAGCTAACGAACCGAAGGAAACATGTAAACAGGGGCAAGACGACCGTCTTGTTTACACTAAGTGCCTTTGCTTCATTAGGATCCAATTTACTGTCAACAAATTAATCCTTTTCGCTATTATTGTACAGGTTACTGTTATCCTGAAGTTAAGGATAATATTGTTGTAAAGAAAAGGAATGTTTCAGATACTTTATCAGTGTTTTGTGAAAGTTTTTTTTTTTGTATTCGGAGTTTTATCTATTTAATGAGGGGGTGTTTCTGTGCGGAGCTTCTAGTTAGCATTTTTTTGCAACAAGCAGTACTTACATTGCATACGTTTATTTCAATTTTATTTAATTATCTAAAGGTAAATTCGTAATATCCAAATAAGATTTTACCTACGCGTGGATAAAATATTATGGATAAAATAAAAAATATGGATAATATTTATAACACGGTTAACCGGTAGGGCTGGCTATTTTTATCTATCCTTTAGTAAACTTCTCTTCAGAGAGTTTTAATCCCATTACAAAAACAACTGAAAATTAAATAACCCTTTAACTTTAGAAAAATATACTTAAACTTTTGATTAAAAATATACTTCAAACAAAATTTGTATTCCAATATACATAGAAATATAATAGCCACTTAATTTCAAAATCATATGACCCCAACAACAAAAGGCTTAAACAGACAATTAAAAATACCTACGAATAAACGAGACAGAATAAACAACAATACAAGCTTCAAGATTATTTTCTTCTTCAATACACAACAAATAAAGGAGATCCTTGAATAAACCAGCTTAAGGAAGCAAATGGCTAAGCGGAACACAATACATCAAAATGGAAAACTTTTCTTTTGTTGACGTTAAGTTAATTGCCTTGATCACAATAGCCATAAATAAGATATTCAAATACAGCAGGAATTGATCGTTTAGTAGTTTATGAAATACCCGGGCTTTGTTGTGCGGGGAATTTTCCTCAAAGGATTAAGGAGCTAGTTTTCAGAAAAGATATAAAAATAAATTACTCTATAATGACTTTTCAGAAAGCATTGAAGGTTTAGGCTACAATTAAGATTACTTAAAGCGATAAAACCTGGTTAACTGTGCGTTTAATTTAATTTTGAATAATTGCTATCATGCTTGCAAGCACATCATTTTATGACAATTTGGTAAACTACACATGTTTTTTTGTATATAAAAAAAACACAGAGAATACAATATTTTAGGTTACGATTTTAGTCTTCGAGCCGAGTTTAAAAACAAAAGGATGGCAGCCGAATTTGTTTAATAAACATTTCCATCCAAACAGAGGAACTTCTAATTCATTAACGAATTTGTTGTAGTTCCAGAGCTTGTTGATTGTTTGTCGAAATTCTCAAATTAATTTAAAATACGTGAGCTCCTGCTTGAAGCTAGGTCACAGTCTGGTGCCTGCAACAAATTGCAATTAGGAGAGCTGTTGTCTTGTTATCGAGTTAGCAGGCTTCGAGCCTCTTGTAGGTGCTCAGTATTTGCCTCTATTAAATCAGTGTTTGTTTCACTGATTTATCATTTTTTTATTCATTGTTCAAAAGGATCAATATGTAAACTTTACAACTGCATGTTGAATGCACTTGGAAGTATTTGCTTCCGATAAAATATTTAGGATACGGATGTAGTACCTATATGTCTTTGTGACCTCATTTAATGATATTAAGTACAAGAGTAGATGTGTTCTATATGAAGACGTATAGGCTAAAACATCGTTCTAGCCTCAGTGGCGACAGAAATAGACGATGGTGTAATAAGAAAGAAGAAAAAAATGAAAAAAAAGCGAGTGGTACTTATTTTTCATTAAAGATTTGGTTTTAAGAATATAGATAAAGGTTCCGTTGCTTTTCTGGCTGCAACCTGAGCCAAATCAGGAAATCGTGGAAATTATTTACAAACGAGCGTTCTATATTTTACGTTTCCGTGGGAATTTTGGGAATTCCTTCCTAAGGAATGTATGTTCCTTTAGCCCTCTACGGCCAGTAGTTATGACTGTACATTGTCTGTCAGTCACTCAGTCAGTAAGGGAACAGTTTTAAGATTAGAAGATTAAGATTAGCTTTAATTCCATCCTGTGCCTTCTTCGAACTCGACCTTACATCAGGTGAGATTGGGTGTTGCGGTCAAACTTAGGCTAAAAAACAAAATGATGTTATTGCCAATAAACCTCCACAGTTGTACAAAATTGCCGTAAGTACGTACTCAATCTATCAACAGAATATGCTCCAAACCTATAGAGATTTGTCTTTTGTTCTAAGAATGTATAAAATAATAGTATATTATGTAACAAGTGAGCGAAGTTGCTAATTACAGTCGAGGCTGTGATTTGAGCCCGAGCCGCAGGCGAGGGCTTAATAATGAGCCGAGACTGTAATTAGCAACGCTCACGAGTTACATACGACGTTTTTCAACACACTTGTGAGTAAAAGACAGACATACGTGGTCATAAAATAACAAACACATTTGATAACAAAGCTGTGAATTGTGATTGAAAAATGGCGCCGAACCTCGCGCATGCGCGTAGGTTTTTTTTTTCGCCAAATGTGTCAATGTCTGTATAGCATATACAGCCTATTTTAAGTGAAAATGTTTAATTTGGAGTGGTAAATGCAAATATTTTAATATTTTATAACAAATTATTGTAAATTGTGAATAATTTGTTTGATACACAAATTTGTTTTACTAATATAAGGCGCAAACATTTAAAAATGTATATGGATTTGAAGTGGTATAAAACCTCTTTGTTGTTTCTGAAAATATTTAATGTTAAATTGGGATCATCTATATTTATATGCATGGAAGACAAACGTCCTATCCTTACAATATAAAAAAAAAACATAAAATTTTAATATAACAAAGCACCGAAAAGGCATTTACTCGACATAAGTCATGGAGTACGGACACACCAAGACGCTGATCTTCCGTAAACGCCTAACACAAGGAAAAGAAACTGCTGTGCATTACACATATCAATATATAAAGAGTTACATTAAAAAGATTATTTTAATTGGCTGTTATGACATAAATTCAATATAATACTATTTTCCGAATATTCCACACCCGCAGTATAGATTGCAGCGCTAACATACTTTTAAAGCATGGTCTAAAGCTCTACCAACCTCTTTCAGACTTGTTTCAAAGGAACATAGCTGTAAAGTCTAGCATAGTTAAAGTTGTTGAAAAATCCTGTTCAACGTAAAATAGCTCTTCCAAATCAGCTATGTTATTTGGATCAATACACTTGGTCTTCGGTCGTTCCTACACTATAGTACTATTTCTTATTATCTTTGCGATGTAAAGCTACGGATACACGACGACACCTGACACTTGACACTCAGTGTATACACCGAGTGTCCGTGTGTGTCATGTGCCGCGACACTCGGTTGCAGCTCTAGGGGCGCTCTAGCTTGGTGTCGCTCTAGCTGCCGTGTAGACGCGACGTGCGCAGTGTCTGAGACCAGTGTCGCGGTTTTCGGTCGTGCGCGAAACTTTTAACTAGAGCAACATGGCGGCAGAACGCGCCTGCATTTTAAATTTGTAATATCTTCGGAAATATTCACTTAAATTCCATGCTGTAAAAAGCATATTGATCTATAATAAATGCACAATTTATTAAAGGTACTTAATTGGATAAGAATGAATGCTGTGTTGTTTAAAATCACTTTTTAAATAACCATTTTTTATTAAAGGATAAAAATGGTTATGGTGGGTTATCCCTCACAGATAGACATATACCATCGCGAACTTTTTTGTTGAACTTTTTAAGGTGGACAATACTGTTGTACATCATTTTGGTCTATCTCGTAAGGTTCAGCCAGCGTTTGCAATATAAGCGCAAAAGAACGTGCTTATTTACGACATCACATTAGAAACATCTAATATCAGTGTTTCTCTACTATATCATGCATGTATTATACATAATAACCTTCCTTAAAAAACAGTCTATCCATTAAAAAAAACCGCATCAAAATCCGTTGCGTAATTTTAAAGATCTAAGCATACATAGCGACAGATACCTACGGGTCCAATTGATAACCTCCTTTTTAAAAGTCGGTTAATTAGAACGCATTTATTCAGCGGGCGTGCCATTTCATTTGAAATTTGAAAATGGAATACATTTTTTGCAACTGATGTCATATTTTAAATAAAAAGTGCCTTTTCATAAATGCAAACGATATTTTGACCAGGTTTGATTCCCGGTTATGTAAAATTAATAGTAGATATTCATTTCTTAATTTTAACTTAGTCCGTAAATATTGATTCATGGCGATGGAATGTCTGACACTGAATTGCGCATCGCTCCGTGTAGACGGCCAATACACTTCGACCGCGACACTCGATCTCAGAACTTGTGTCGACACTAAAAATTGCTCACCGTGTGGACGCGTCTGACACTTGTGTCGACACTAGTGTCGGTGTCGATGTCACCGTGTATCGGTACCTTAAAGCACCACAACTTAAAATCAAAGCATAGCTCCAAAACTAGCTAAAACTTCATTTATTTACTAGCTTTTACCCGCGGTTTTACGCGCGGAAACTTTGTGATTAAGCATGATTTACCGAATGAGGAGTTCACAAAAAAATAACAAAACGCTATCCTACGATAAGTAAACGTAATCGGTTGCGAGGATTAAAAAAAAATATTTCATATTTCTACCCCCTCAGCCTCTTTTTTGCAATAAAAAGAAGTGTGGACGCTTTTTCAAGATTAAGCCTATATCTGTACCAAACATTGAAATTGGTGGCTGAGGATCTTCCAAATAAATTTCAACAACTATTTCTATCCCTCAACCGGTTTGTCGTAGTAAAGGTTAGCAAATGTCCATCCTTAGGGTCTCTGCCTTATCACGTAACTTTCAAGAGCAAAGCGATGGCAGGCCTGAATTGCGCAAGATTTGCTAAAAAAGAACTAATTCGTATTACGTTACAGCAAAAACAATCGACGACTGTGCTGCCTCTATCGTACAATCGATGTACTAAAAGTGCATATAATCCCTTTGACTTTCATACTTTTCGTGTGAACTTTTCTGCGAAATTTTTAAAGTTTATCTGTTATCTGTTTCACATTTTATTAGTTTCTTTTTTAGCTACCAATTTCTTTTTGGCGCTAGTATCGTAGCAATTAATGCATTCTGCGATCACTTACATAATACGATGTAAAAGCAATGGATCGCGCGTCCATAGCGTGATGACTGCGCCATTATAGCTGATCGCTAATATTTACGTGATAAGGCAGCTGGTCTATCTATTTACCAAATTTTATATAATCATATCAGTAGGCACCTTAAGCGTGAAAGCAAAATAGACAAACGCCTTTTCAAAAAAATCAAAAACGATATTAGTTCTAAAATTTTAGTTTACTTTATTCCGATATAAATAGAAATAATTGAAATTGCTCTATATATTGATTAAATCGCGCAAGAAGAGTTATCAATGACTTAAATTTATCTCCTTCCTTCAATCATCCTCACTTTCGTAATTATACCCCCGACTGAAAAACTCACTACATAAAAGTAAATAAATAATATTTTTTGATCCTATTATATATTTTTAATAAAATTAACCTATTTATATTTTTATTTAGGGAATCACCGCGACATCTATATCATGTTGGAAAAGATGACCTTCAAGAGGCTGCAAAGATTTACATAAAACATAGCTAAGAATGCTCTCGATTAAGTCACCTTTCTAACAAAAAAAGGGTTGAGGGGGTAGAAATATGGAATCAATATGTAGAATAAATCATGCTTAATCACAAAGTTTCCGCGCATGAAACCACGGGTAAAAGCTATTATTTTATATATCGTTTATGTATAGCAATATTGCCTCGATATGAATGAAATCTCTTTAGATTAATAAAATGATTTATGGCAACCCAGCTGCCACAAAAAAAATATAATGGTAAAACAGCGTTAAAGTTCAATCTTTTCCGTGAATCTGTCAGCAAAACAATTCATACCCTTTCATGAGCAATAAAATGTTCGCGAGAAATGGTGCCAAAGAAAAGTATCATAAATATAACATTCATTTATATTCGCTGAGTTCCCAGTCGACCCTTCAACAAAAGTTAACCACCAATCGGAGAAACAATAATATGTTTTCCTCTTCTTCTTACAAGCTTTTCAATAACCGCAATTGTGTTTCTAGTTATTGGATTTGGTATAAAAATATTGTTTTTCATAAATATTAAGGAAAGTTTTATAATTAAAACAAACGTTTACTATTTATAGGAACCTTTTTTCAGAAGTCATGGCCTAGGGGAGTTCGCTGTTTCATGCCAGTTGTGGTATGAATCGCCGAATAGCGTTTTTGACTTCGTCGATTCATACCACTGTAAAATTTTAAACAAAAAAACATGATTTCTTGGACTGCCGGGTAAAAAACGCTTAGTAAAGCCATTTGAAATAAAATATTTAGTAGTATTTAAATCTTTCGATTCGTATTCACCTAGGTAGCTTATTAATCTTAGTCCTTTTAGATATCAGGTGATCGAAATAACAGTAATATATTCGGATAGTTATCTATATCTTTCGGATAGTTGAGTTCAGTAGAAACCAACGATTCATTGCTTTAAATTAATACAGAAAAAATACGTTATATGAGAGATAGCCCTTTTCTCTGGATCGTTTAAGCGTATTTCGTGCTTATATTTAATTTAAAAGTGAAATTAAAGATGCTGTAAGTGCAAGCGGTGACGCCTGCATCGCCCGTCCCCCGCCTCCCCCCGAGGTGGTGTCGTCACCTGTCATCGTCACGTCAACCCCGAGACGAGACTACGCCGCTGCTGCCACCAACCTGCAGCCCCCACATACCTTGAAGGGTAGTGGAAGTCACCACGACGAGCACCCTCGTACTGACGTCTGCAGTGAACAGCCGAAACAAGATGGCTTCATTAAGGTGGAGCGGAAGAAAAGACGATGTTGTCGTAACAATTGCGGCACCGCTCCGACAGGACCTAACTTTCTCCTGCGTCCCGCTGTACCCGTCACGTACGTGTACGTTTCACGTCTCCATTTCTCCACGAAGGATGCTGATGTCGTAGAGTTTTTTTTTTTTTTTATATATAAAATATGGATGGGACGTTTGTCTTCCATGCCACCTGATGTTAAGTGAACATGAAGACTAAGGTGGTACACATCCATCCACGAGAGAAACCTATTCACTCGACGCTTAAAAGTACTAGGACTATACTGGTCAGGGAAAATAGACGCAGGCAGTTCATTCCAAACCTTGGCGACCCGTATCATGGGCCTTTACTAAGGTATTTATTTTACTATGGGCCTCTGTAATCAATAATCTATGTTTTTGTTTATATTGCCTGAAATAAATGATATATTACGCGTACTTGACTACACGCCTTTCGGCGGGAAAGACCCGACAATCGGACCAGTCGGTCGGGTATCAGGGCAAGAGAGAAAGAAACCGGCGAACGATTCGGGCAGTATCAAGCAATACCGATTTCTGCATGCGTGCTGGAAGCGAACCACCGCCAAACCCCAGCCTTTCAATGTGTCTGACCAGTGTGGCTGGGGTCAAACCGTTTGCAGATATTACAACCGGGATGATTTCGGTGGACATAACTTCCCACATTATTATTATTATGCTATTTTGTCCGGAAACTTAAACTAAACGGCGTAATGTAACATTTTTGAACTTCGGATGGCAGAGTTCTCATACGGAAATCAGATACATCTGTACTTTGTATCGACTATTAAACAAAGAAATTTTTGGGATCCATAAAACCCATAAAACCTAAATCCTCGGGCGATAGTTCGTTGAATAACTAAGTAAATTCATATTCGTAACACCTTTGTGCACGACTGTTAAAATGTAATATATTGACAGTGGTATGGATCTGCGAAGTCAAAAACGCTATTCGCAATCGCTATTCGCAAAAACCTTGGTATGAATCGACCCATTCAAAAACGCTATTCGGCGATTCATACCACTGTTATGAAGCCCACCTGGTATGAAACAGTAAACTCTCCATGGCCTAAGTCTAAGATTTAATGGGATATCATTTTATTTTTGAATGGAAAAGGGTTAATTTGTTAATTTTTTTAATATATTTACGAATCTGTTTCACTGAAAATTACTTTGAAAAGAAACTGGTTCTAATTTATTATTTTAAGAAATACTATAACTCGAATTCAATTTATTTATCATTGGACATTAACAATAACCCAGCTAGTTGAAGCTGAACAAACTGATTTTGATTTTCAATAATAATCATAGTATTCCTATTTTTTTATGGAGAATATTTTAACTAAAGCCTATTTTAATTATAATTTAAGCATATCATATGTGTAGTCAAAGGGATTTATGTTTTCATAATATTTGCGAGTAAAATATAGCTTTGGTAAAATAAATCTCCTGCTCTTGCTCCTGTTTCGGCATATTTTGTAAAATCAATAATGCGAAGGTCCTGCCAAGAAAAATTAAAGGCGTATTAATTAGATTTCCTTATGAGGAATAGAACTAGTTATGGATGTTGTAAAAGTCAAAGCATCGAAACCAGAATATAAGAGGCAGTGTCTTTCTGCAGGGATGACTATCAAACTGATAAAGGCAAGTTGAGCAGCAATTGAGCAGTGAATATATTACGGCTGAAGTGATTGTGGTGTAGTAAGAAAAACAGTTTCAAAAGGAACTAATGATTATATTTTTTGTTCCGGTTTGAGAAATAAGTAGCTTCTTAATTTTACTTTTAAATTAAGGTCTACTAATTATTTAAAGAAATATCACGAACAGTCATAAGTAAATATTGTAGTAATCAAAATACATTATCTAGCCCAAATTAATTTTCTTGAATGAACTTTTTTATGGATATTTGATAACTAAATTATAAAAATAAACCTGAATAAATTTGACGGATTACCTATATCTTTGATCATACAACTATACGCCCCCGCTGAGATTTTAATCATCAGAATAAAATTAACTCCAACAAGATAATGTAGACAGCTAGCCGATAAATACGTCTACCTTATTCTCATCTCCCTGCTCAAAATTTATTTTTGCAAATATTGAGACTTATTCGAGACGTTTTAATTGATTAATCTATTCTTAAAACTTTATTTTATCATTAATGTAACGAAGGTTTTAACTATCTTAATATTGTCTTAATACTCATCATCATCATCATCATCACAACTCTTTGTAATGAGCCCACTGCAGGGCATGAGTCTCTCCCCTGGGTGAAGAGGAGGTAGGCCTGTATACAATTCCCCCCCAAGTGGAGTGTGCCTTGTCGTGGCGGGGGGGCTCAGTAGCCCGTTGCAGTCCAGCGACTGGGTGAAGCCAAATCACTTCTACGATGGTGGCGCGCTGCGTCTGTCCCGTATCGGGCGGCAGTGCGCCCCTCCGGTACCTTGCGTCTGACCCGTAGCGGGCGGCAGTGGTATCGGGGTGAGGGGGTGGTAGGCGTGGCGAGCACTAACACTGCCGTCGCGTAGTCATTAAATTGTCACTGCCACCAAAACCGTAACCCGTCGAAGTGTCGTGGATCATGTCTCGCGGCTTTGATGGAACGGGGGTCTTGGCTTAACCGCCCGGACCGTGAGGAGACATCCTCTATAAAAAACCCCGAAAGACCGATCGCTGGGAAACGCGGCGATCGGTTGCCTCTTCGGAGGTGGCAGAGTGGGTTAATTCTGCCAATTAGCGACCAACCCTGGGTACCTCCCGACCCCCAGGCGTAATTAGGGTTGACCTTGGCACCGCGTCACTGCCTCGACTAAGTCAATATCACGAACGCGGTACTCGTGGGATTTTTTATGGATATTCAATCTTCACTGGACGTTGTGCCCGAGAAGGGCGGAGTAGACGTTGGGCCCGAGAAGGGTGGAGTAGATGTAGTGCCTGAGATGGGCGGAGTTGATGAGAGCCGTAAAGGCAGAGCTGGGGTTGTGCCTGAGAAGGCTGGAGTTGTCTTCCATGTAGGACGTGGTGACGACGTAGACGGCATTGGCTGCGAAAGCCGAGATTTTACTGTCCCCGATGAGGGAAGAATAAGTAGACGCCGTGATGGAGGCATAGGGAGAAGTGTGGGAAGTACGGGAGTTAGAACCCGTTCACAAAGGAAGGCCTCCTCCATGGAGATTGGGGAAAGCAGTGGTTCCAAACTCGGAAGTTCCTGCGGTCCCCAGAAGAGGTGCTTGGAGTTCAGTGCCATTCCTTCTGGCACTGAACTTTCAGGCTCAGAGACGGAGACGGACAGCCAGGCCCAAACAAGGGCAAGGGATGTTGTCCCTGTTAAAAAAGGGAAGGCCGGATCCCCCAAAAAGGGGAATCTCGAAAAACAGAGGCTGAAAAAAGCAGAGGGGGAGCCTCTCAAGCTGACCTTCCGCAAGGACGCAGTAAGTCCGCCACTTCCAGTCATGGGAGAGCTGGACGTAGAGGCGCTGGCTGCTGAACAGATTCGAGAGAGGGCAGGTGTAAGGGTCGCACGGATTTTATCGCTGGCTACCACTTCTAATCATCTGAAGGGTAGCTATGTGAAAGAGTTCAGAGATTGTGCACGAGACTTGAGTGACATGGTGGAAAGTCTCTCAAGGAGGACGGAGGCGGATGAGATTCGCAATGTCCGTAGGGATAATGCCCGTCTCAGGAGGTACGTCGAGGACCTAAAGTCCGAAGTCACTGCCTTGAGACGGGATTTCCAAGAGGGAAGGGAGCGTGAGTCTCCTCAGCCTGCCGCACGTTCCGCTACCAACCTAGTGGAGGAACTCAAAGCTGCATTGCTTCCGGATTTGCAGATCTCGTTGGGGGCGATGATGGATGCCAAGCTCTCTGGCATCAAGTCGTTGTTCCCAGCTGAGAAATTGCGGCCCCCGCTGGCACATGAATCCCGCGAAGCATCGGTCCCAGTTCCAGCCCGTCCTCAACCGGGGCCTGCACCAGTGCAAGCAAATGTTCCGTTGCCGGCTGAGGCATCCGCGCAGCCTTGGAAGACTGTGGTTGGCAAAAAGAAGAAGAAGAAGGCTTCTTCTCCTCCTGCGGTTCCTCTGGTGGCTCAGCCCTCCCCTAGCTACACGCAGGTGGTGAGGTCCTCTGCAAAGCCGGCGAGCCAGTCCCAGCGGCTGTTGGCGGCTGTGGCACCCGCGCCTCCTGCCCCATCGGTAGCTAAGCCGAAGCTTACCCCTCCAAGGTCCTCTGCAGTGGTGATCACATTGCTTCCAGAGGCCATCCAAAGAGGGGTGAGCTACAAAGACGCAATTCTGGCTGCGCGTCAGAGTATCCGGCTGGCTGACTTAGGGATTGCCACGGTCAAGATCCGGGAGTCTGCAACGGGAGCCCGCATGTTGGAGATCCCGGGCACCCAAAGTGGGGACAAGGCGGACCAGCTCGCGGCTAAGCTGCGAGCTGTTCTTGCCGATGTCGCAAAGGTGGACCGGCCGGAGAAGCTCGCCGAGCTGCGGATTGGGGGGCTGGACGACTCCGTCACCGCTGAGGATGTGGTGGCGGCAGTTGCGTCTAGGGGAGAATGTGCACCCGAGCAAGTCAAGGCGGGTGCACTTCTGGCGTCGGTCCGGGGAATGGCCGCAATTTTTGTCCGGTGCCCTGTCACCGCGGCAAAAAAGATAGTGGGAGCGGGTCGCCTGCTTGTCGGCTGGAGTTCCGCCTCCGTGACGGCACTCGAGGCGCGCCCCATGCGCTGTTATAGGTGCATGGGGATCGGGCACGTCCGCGCCACGTGCCCGTCAGCGGTCGACCGATCGGACCTGTGTCACCGGTGTGGACAGCCGGGACACAGGGCCGCCGCCTGCACTGCCGTCACACGATGCGCGGTATGTGCTGACGTTGGGTGCCCGTCGGCCCACGTTATGGGGAGGAGGAGTTGCAACCCTCCCCCCGTCAAAAAGAGAGGGGTCCGCGGTGTCGGGCTTCCTCAAACGGCGGTGCCCCAACAGGCGGCTGAGGAAGTTGAAATGGCCGAGTAATGGGTAGTAGGTCCTTCAATTTCCTCCAGGGGAACCTCAACCACTGCGCCGCTGCTCAGGATTTATTCCTGCAGGCTATGGCGCAGTGGGAAATTGAAGTGGCGGTCGTGGCGGAGCCTTACTATGTGGCTCCACGACCGCATTGGGCCTGCTCCTTAGACGGCACGGTGGCCATCGTCGTGCGGCTGGGGGGGTGTCACCCACTGATTTTCAGGGAGAGGGGTCCAGGATACGTGGCGGTCAGGTGGGGGGAGTACACCATTATTGGTGTTTACTTTTCCCCTAATAGGCCGCTACGTGAGTACGAGCAGTACTTGGACTCCCTCCACGCATTGGTTGGGCGTATGGGGCCCGACCAACTGCTTCTGATGGGCGACCTTAATGCGAGGTCGCTTCAGTGGGGTGACACCATCACCAACTGTTTCGGCGTGGCCCTCGGGGAATGGGCTGTGGAGGCTGGACTGTCCCTCTTGAATACAGGGACAGTGCCGACTTGTGTGCGACCGCAGGGATCGTCCAGGGTGGACGTTACGTTCTGCTCCCCTGCGATCGCACACAGGATGTGCAATTGGCGGGTGCTGGTGGACCCGGTGACTCTATCGGACCATCGGTATATCCGGTTCGAGGTCGCCGTCCAACAGCACCTAGCTGAGCCTCCACGGCATCCCCCTGCCTTCCCGCGCTGGGCGATCGCCCGACTTGACCGCGAAAAAGCGGCTGAGGCGGCCGTCGTCCAGGCGTGGTGTGCGCCGAGCACTGCCCCGGCCTCGGTGGACGAGGGCGCAGGCCGCGTCCGCGCCGCTTTGACTGCGGTGTGTGATGCGGCAATGCCCAGGGCGAGGGTCCACTGCGGTCGCAAGGCCGTGTACTGGTGGTCTCCGGAGATTGCTGAACTCCGAGACGCCCACGGTCGGGCTTGGCGGGAGTGTTCGCACTACCGCCGGCGGCGCCACCGCGACGAAGCGGAGGAGGCGCGGCGGGTGGCCGCTTGCAAGGCCACCAAGAAGGCATTGCAAGCGGCGATCTGCGCCGCTAAGGAGCGGGCCAGGGAGGAACTCCTGGAGGGTCTCAACAGGGACCCGTGGGGGCGTCCCTATAAGATGGCTCGGAACAAACTCCGGGCCATGGGACGGCCCCTCACTGAGACTCTCCAGCCTGAGTTCCTGAGGGTGGTCGTGGGAGAGCTGTTTCCTAACAGCCCCGACCACTCCATGCCTCCCCCAGCGGGAGTGGCATGGGAGATTGAGGTTCCCCCCATCTCGGACGCCGAGATGGAGAATGCCATCTCCCGCTTGGGGAGGAAGAGGACGGCCCCCGGACCGGATGGAGTGCCCGGACGGATCCTAGAGGTAGCGGTGGAAACTCTGGGATCCGAGCTTCGGAAAGTGTTCGACCTCTCTCTGAGAACCGGACGGTTTCCGAAGCTCTGGAAGGACGGGAGGCTCTGCCTCCTCGGGAAAGAGGGCCGGTCGCCTGACAGTCCGTCGGCGTTCCGGCCTTTGGTTCTGCTGGATGAGACGGCCAAGATGCTGGAATTTATTCTGGCATCCCGGCTTGTCCAGCACCTCGAGGGGGTAGGTCCTGACCTGTCCGAGGCGCAGTTCGGGTTCCGACGGGGGTGGTCGACGTTGGACGCCGTCTCTGCCCTGAAGGCCCTCACCGCGGAAGGTGCCGCGAGGGGGGAGAGGTCGTTGGCAGTGTCTTTGGACATTGCCAACGCCTTCAACAGCCTGCCGTTTGGTGCAATACTCGAGGCTCTCCGATTTCACGGGGTGCCTCTGTACCTACGGCGGCTGTTGGAGGACTACCTCCGGGACAGGGACGTCATCTATGTCGACGGGAGGGGGTCACTGACGCGGCAAACCATGAGGTGTGGGGTTCCGCAAGGGTCGGTGCTCGGTCCGCTCTTGTGGAACTTGGGCTACGACGGGGTGTTGAGGGGCGTTCTGCCGCCCCACGTCAGCGTATTCTGCTACGCTGACGATACCCTCATAGTGGCCCAGGGAAGGACGTTCGCCGAGTCAGTGACTCGGATGGAGGAGGGTGCGGCCCTAGTGGTGGGCCGCATAAGGAGGTTGGGCCTCAGGGTCGCGCTGGAGAAGACCGAGGCCCTTTTGTTTCACGGGCCTCGGCAGGGTCCCCCTCCAGGTGCGACTCTGATGGTGGATGGGACCCGGATACCCCTAAAGAGGGAAATGCGGTATCTGGGCCTCATCCTAGATGGGCGCTGGGCTTTCGGTCAGCATTTTAAGGTGCTGGCCGAACGGCTCATCAAGGCGGTGGCTGCACTGGGGCGGCTGCTGCCGAACGTGGGGGGGCCTGGTTCCCCATGCCGTAGGCTCTACCTCGGTATTGTGGGAAGCATGGCCCTCTACGGAGCGCCTATCTGGGAGGATGCCCTCAACCGCCAAAATAGGGCTCTGCTGCGGAAGCCGCAGAGGGTCATGGCGGTGAGGGCATCGCGAGGATACCGCTCGATTTCCCACGGGGCTGCCTGCGTCCTGGCAAGCGCCCCCCCGTGGGAACTCGAGGCGGTAGTGCTCGGTGCCGTTTACCGGTACCGAGCCGGGAGGAGGGATGCGGGCGAGCGCCCCTGTCCCGAGGAGGTGGCGCGCGTCCGCAGGAGTGCCAGGAGGGCACTCCTTAGGGGATGGGAAGAGTCCCTCGTCGCGCCCGCTTACGGGGCCTGGACGATCGATGCGATTCGTCCGGTCCTCGTTGAGTGGGTGCAGCGAAGGTGGGGGACTCTTACCTTCCGCCTTGTGCAGGTATTGACCGGACATGGTTGTTTCGGTCACTACCTGCACAGGGTCGCCCGGAGGGAGGTGACGACAGAGTGTCACCATTGTGGGGCGGCCGACGACACGGCGGAACACACCTTAGTGGTGTGTCCGGCGTGGGGTCGGCTGCGGCATGAGTTGACGTCTGTCGTCGGAGAGGACCTCTCGCTCCCTAGCGTGGTTAAAGGCATGTTAGGGAGTCGAGAGGCTTGGGCGGCCATGACCTCCTTCTGCGAGGACGTAATGTCGCAGAAGGAGGCGGCGGAGCGGTGCCGGGAGGATGATGCCTCTTCGGCACCGATCCGCCGTAGGCGGAGGGGGGGACGGAGAAGGAGATATGCTCACCTTCTCCCTCCCGATAGCCAGCCGTAGCGGGTGAGGGGACCTGCTGCGGCTATAAGGGCTATGTGTGGGGAAATGGTTTCGTGTGCTGGACCATTTCCCACGTGGGGGGCGCTCGGCTAAGGCTGAGCGCAATCTGCCGGGGCTCGCGGGTAATGCCAATGGCGGTACCGTGGGCTCCATCTATGGCAGATGAGGTACACCTTGAGGTTTTTAGTGGGTAGGTCTGGCCTTCTGCCGGATCATCCCCACATACCCCGTTGCTCCCCCTTGGGCGGTCGGGGACGTGATAGCACGTTTTCCTCAAGTAAAAAAAAAAAAAAAAAAAAGGCCTGTATACAATTATACATCACCCGGGACCGACTGCTTAACGTGCCCTCCGAAGCACGGAAGTCGTTATGAGAAATGAATAGTCGGCGGTCACCCATCCAAGTACCGACCCCGCCGAACGTTGCTTAACCTGTGATATCGTATGATACTCACAGTAACCACGGCGCCACGACGACAAATTCTTAATATAACGCGGTTCATATTCATGAATAAAACACTTGAAAATAGAAGGCTACGCTCGTAAACTGAGAAACAAGCGGAGGTGATGTCATGTATAACTTTTTCTACCTATCAATCAGAAGCCTGACATCTCCGTCTCTAGTGACAGAGTCTGCAAAGACACTAAAACCTAGAGTTTAATATGAAAACATGCGATTAGAAAGTGTAATAATCATTCTCATAAAAGACATTATTTTATGTATGGTCCCTAGTATAATAGGATTAGAGTACATCGTAATTCAAACCTTAAATACATGTGGCCAGACTCGATCCTCGAATTAGCAGATTAATTACCTACTTCTATCACCTCGGCACGTTAGTACATCAATTACAATTCAGCGGATTTGTTCTAGACTGTGTGTAATGCGAGTACAAATCTGACATTAGCGAGCAGATCCGCACTTAATTACGTATTCGAGTGTAAACTTTTAATTAACTCTTATAAGCTTATCTACGTCGCTAAGCATAGTAACTCGGTTATGTTAGGATGATTAAAATAATTGTTAATGTTGCTTGTAAAAATAATGTTTTAATTCGTATTTTAAAGAATAAGAAAGATTTGAGTTATTTAACATTTTAAGTAAAAGCGATAACGTCAAAAATTTAAAAATGACATTGAAATAGAGTGCACGTTTAGAAGACTAAATATGAAAGGCTAAATACAACGCTTTCGTAAAGACTTTTGACAAGCGAGCCCCTCTGTCTCTGTACGGTTAGCAGAGGTTCCCAATCCACATGATTATTTCCGACTTCTTTAACACGTTTTTAATTTCTTAACCAATTTACGAAATAACATAACAATGACATTCACGGCGAGCGTGATACGTTACGTCATTACCTAACTGACTTGTACCCTTTAGTCCGGTCAAATTAGACCAAAAAATTAGGGTAAAGCCAAAGATTTAAATCCAGTGACCTTATGACTTTTCCTGCACCGGCTGAACTTTATAGTATCTGTCTTAGTTACCCATCACTTTATTTTTACGCCATCTGTTATCGAATAGATTTCATCAAAAGCTAACAGTTGTTTTTAGAGTTGACACTTTATCTAAGTGTTTTGATCTAAAATTTGAACTTGTTATTGGTCGAACCGTAAGGATTTATGTTACTGTTACTTATAAACTACATCACAAATCATACAATCACTTAAGTATTATCTCTTCATTATGTTACCCGTTTTATAATTAAAAACAAAATTTGAAAATTCTCCATCTTTCCTCTGTATGGAAAAAAATATTCAAGGTTAAATGTCAAAAAAGTAAGTTATTCACGATATTCAGCAAAACGGTAAGTTTATCTTTAAAATACCTCAGATAAAAATTGTAGATCATAAAATTATCTACAAAAGTGTACCATTTTTTTTACTACAAGCCACCGTTTAAGATATAAGTATTCAAAAAGTTGTAATCGTCATTATACGCATGAGTACGCCACGTATACATCTCTTTAGTTGTTATATACAGGGTCTGTCGAAATGAATTGATAGCCCGTTAACAGGAGTTGGTCCGGATGTAAGACTGTAAGAAAATACTTTCTTCGGGAAAATACTTTTTCAACCATATGAAAATGGCGTAGACTTTTATACTTTTGTATAAACCCAACTTCTTTAATTAATTTCACTGCCATTTCATCAAATTTAGGTATTTTTGTGTATTTTTGCTGCATTGTATAACCGAAAACATGGTATTTTTAACGTTAAACATTATTAAAAATGTCGTTTTCAGACATTTTTCTTTCAACTTTTTTCATAGCGTCAAATTTTGATCAGCTACTGTGACAAAAAAGTATGGTGCTATAGCTGCCCATAAACTTAATATTTTGTGTAATATGTGTAGATTCAAAAAAGGTATAACAATGTTTACAAGCATCTTTAAGTTACAACAGCGAGAACACTGATCAAGGTCATAATTTTTGTATTATATCAAGATAATGTACACAAACACTATGGGGCCATATTTCTGTCATGTGGTTTTCATAAAAAATATAATTATTATACAAAAAATAACAAATTCAGTTTGAATGATTTAAAAATTAATTAAAGAATTATTCTACGAGTACTTTGGAAATATTTTTGTTTAAATTCATGATAATTAAGTAAAGGTTTTTAATAGCAGACAATCTCAGTGTTATGTTTGCAAGTGATCCCTCTTTGACGGTGGACATGCATTATACTGCTTACCAATAAATAGGGTGCAGGTACAAAGAGAATCTGCACGTCACAACTAGCGTCAGATGCATTGAGCAGGATCATGATAGCTTTCTCATTGTTTGCGTTGTAAACGCATAATTGACGTGGGCTTATATTATGTACATATGGGCTTTCAAGCCATTTCATCATCAGATAAATGATCTTCGGTTTCAATATGAATTGCTGCCAGCTAATAAACATGAGGATTACACGTATACTGGTTTTATTATAGGGCTTTGTAATACGTTCAAATATAATAATTTTGGAATTTATTCTGTTGTATAGTCTGAAATCCGAAACGTTTTGTTCTTACTTCGGGTCTTTAAAATTCCTGTTTCGGTCAGTTTGTTTCTTATTCTTCTTTCGGCTCGAATTTTAAACCGTCCTTTTTTTAGAACTTTTAAAGAGAAACAATTCTGTCATACATTATTTTTGCGATGAAAGCTATCAAAATTGAATAATTTTCCCCGTTTTTGCAACATTTTCTTTTGTAACTTCGCTCCTATTAGTTACAGCGTGATGTTATATATCCTATCGCCTTCCTTGATAAATGGACTATCGAAAACAATTCGAACCAGTAGTTTCTGAGATAGGCGCGTTCAACCAAACAAACAAACTCTTCAGCTTTAGTAAAGTCTGGCTAACGACAGTAGATAATGCGGATTTTTTCAAACTTTTTATATGGCAACTTATTCTGGTGTCATATAAAAAGTTTGTGGTTTTTGTTGGTGGTTTTGGTAATTGAGATTTTGGAATTTTCATATTTGAAAATAATTAAAAAAAAATAAAAATTTTATAGTTTCATTACCAATGCAGTAAACAGCTATACCAGTGCCTCTGACGATTCATTCCATATAGAATTGCTAGATTCAGATTTTGATTATAATGAATAAAAACAATTCTTGTATTTTATTGTTTTATTTTTAAGTCTAATTTATACTAGTTGCCTATCATTTTAATTATATACTTCTCATCAAAAAGTAGGACAGTATCAATATTGTTCTTTTTAACGATAATTTTATAAAAAAAATAATCAAGTATCATGTTTGTTTAATCTATATGTGTCGTACTATATTCGGGGTTACCATGATGGGTTTTTTTTTATTCGCCAGATTTTTTCATTCTCTACTTTCAATAGTCAGACTATATAGATAATTATGTTAATTAATGTTTTGATAAAAATATTCTATGCTTTATTTTCATCTGTTGTCCTGTGTCTTGCCTGAAGTCTGAATTTTAATTCAATCCGTCAAACCTTTTCAATGTGAAAAATAAAGTTAATCATCCATCAATCACTTTCACGGTTTCAATATTAGTAGGATAGTCGATAAATAACTCATCCATTTATACGTTCCTGAAAAATATTTGCAGTTAAAACTGTATAATAATTACTCAGATCGATCCATAAGAAAAAATATTGCACAACTTTAAAAGCTAGAAAGAAATTTTATAGAAATTTATTAGAAGCAACAAGCATAAAGTCACGTGTATAGTGCCTCTCTAAAAGCACTTACCTCGCTACCGAAAGAATATAGCCCAAGTTCTGTCACTTCCTTTATTTTATTTATAGCAAAATAGAGACAAAGCTACTGAGATGTTGCTTGTCTGCATTAAGTAGTGTCAGTAACTTCTGCGATTCCGAGGCGCCCAGATGTGTCCGTCCGTCATTCCTATATAATAACATTTAAATAAATAACTTGCCCACCATGATCACAAAATATTAACTACAGAACAACGTGTATGGTTGTATGTGTAAAGTCGTTTTATTCATAATAATATTAATATTGACCAACTTATTGGCAACATAACATAATATACCTATTGTAAAATATTGAAAAATCTATTGAAAAAGCTTTAGTACATGACATTAATGCAATTTTTAAGCATGACACTTACCATCAATGGTCATAATGGTCATAATGTAATACAAGCATCTTTCCTTAATTTATAACAAAAAAAGTTTAGTTACCGAAACAAAGACAATTGAAACTGAAGGGTCGAAAATGCATACTTAATTAATTTAAAAACGTCTTCCACTTTATTCAGTAGAAATTGATGATTGGTGACCAGAATTATAGTGGTCAGGAAAAAAGACCAAGGCAGTTGTTTCATTGTACCTTAAAAGGGCTATTGAAGTGTTTAAATATAACAGAGATTTAAAGTGTCAAATAAGTACTAAAGCTGACATGTGCAACTTTCCTTACAACATTACCTATTGTGGTATGAGTCCATAATCTAAATACTATTTTGATTAAATTAAACGTGCCTACAACCCTGTACCAATCTATTGTCTGCTAAAAAAATCTGTTATTAGCTATGCTCTAAGTAAACAACAAATGTATTGTAATTGCAAGTTATATCGCTGTTGATTCTCCAATAAATAAAAAAATTCATATCTAAAATGCGAACTTTGGTTTTCATTTCGAATTTGCCTGGTTTTGAATCTTATTTCCTTTATCGATATGGCTGGACATTTACATATATACAATACGTACAACCGTAAATCAGAAAGCTTTTAGGTTTTCACAAAATATTAATCCCACCAAAAACATTAAATTTAAAAAAAGCCAAGTCATTTTTGCGTAGAGAGAGTCTTTTAAGTTTTTCCCTAAATAGTTTTTTGTTTTTTTTTTTTTTTTTTTATACTAAAAGCTCTTTGTAAAATATATTTTTATTTATTTATTTTATTGCTTCCATAAAAATTACATAATATTTTTTTTAAGTATAGTATAAATGTAACACTCTTCTATACAATGTAACCTTATGGGCCTAGTGTAGGCACTGCAATGGAAGGAGAGAGAGGGATTTACTGTTTTTCAACTGAAATATTTTATAGGTTATTTAAATTTTTCTTTTAAATATTCGTCAATCGAATAATAACATTTTGTTATCAATAATTGTTTAAGCATTTTTGTAAATATATTATCTTTAGTTTCATTTTTAATGTAATTTGGTAAATGGTTGTATATTCTAATTGACATGGCTAGTGGGCCAGAGGCATGTATATGTAGTTTTGAAGTAGGTAAAATAAGTTGATTTTTCCGGGAGGGCCTGATAGTATATTTTGATGGAACATCATCACGTATTGTATAGTATTCTGGGTATTTTCTGATAAATTTGCAAATTTCTAATATGTAAATGCACGGTAGTGAGAGAATATTATTTTTAATAAAATGCGGTTTGCAACTATCTGTGTTGTTGATATTTACTAGTATTCTTAAAAGTTTTTTTTGGATTATAAAAAGAGTGGACGCATCTACGCTGCTCCCCCACAGAACCACGCCGTAGCTCAGCCATGCATAAGCATAAGCGTAGTATGTAACGAGTGCAGTTTTCATGTTCGTAGTTTTTCTAATCTCTCGTAAAGCGTATGCGAATCTTGCGAGCTTCAATCGTAATGATTTGACATGAGTTTTCCAGTTGATATGGGTATCTATACTTAAACCCAACAATTTAAATTCTTTAACTGTCTCTATTTTATTGTTATTATAAGTAAAATTTATATCTAAAGAAGATTTTTGATAGGGTTGAAATGTCATAATTTTTGTTTTTTTGAAATTTATTTCCAAATTGTGGTCTTCCAACCAATTGGTTGTTGAGTTAAGCATTGAATATAATTTATCATTTAGAGCTAAATTACTTTGGCAAGATGTTAATAAGGAGATATCGTCTGCAAATAAAGAAATCTTTTAGTCCTATCCCGTTCATTATTGTATTTACCTTGCGCATTTGCACTAGATACCTGTCCCGCATGTCCATCAGCTAATCCTTTATGATCCACCTTACAATCACTAATACTTTCTTTTGGCATAATGTTAGTTAATATTTTATCAATGCATGAGTTTTAATTATTTCGTCTAATGTTATTTGAAGATATCTTATTATTTAACACAATTCTACATAACAAATATGGGCCATACTACTTTAAAGAACCAAACGGAATATAATTTTGAATATTCAGTCACAACACGATTTTCGAAGCTCGGAAGTTATATTAAATCTCTCCTTTACGTACAAACAATACAGACTGCTTAAAGCATAACAAATTTCAATTGTAACGTTACGACATAAAGTAGCCATACCAACGATTTTCAAATGAATTTCAATTCCAATTACAAAAGACCAAAGGATATCCGTCTCCCCGATGTTCAATAAAATAAAGATTCGAAATGAAAATGAACAAACGTGTCTCGGGCTCAATTGGTCCGCAGCGACCGGAAAGAATTCTCTTCTGTTCACAGTTCAATGATGAATAAAAAGTGTTATCACTTTTCCTCCCTTATTATACTATATTTTTCTTTGTCTTAGTAAAATATAAAATGAGGAAATATGTGTGGAATATTTTAATATTTTTTTCTTTTTTTTTACTTTATATTTCATTTCTATTTACAGTGCCCAAGTGAGACCTCTATAAATACAAATATTTGATACACAAATATTTAACAGTAGTTTACATAATTTGGAATATATTTAAAACTATTATACTTGCCAAATACATAAAAAATTTGTGTGGTAAACCGAATGTCGCACGGGGCCGAAATCATTACAGGCACCTATAACCTTATTAGGAATGCCTTTTAGCTGTAGATGCCGTAAAATGTTAGTCTTCGGTGTTTAGTTTTTTGAGCGAAATATGTGATTCGTATCATGCTTGTCTATAAAAACAGTTGAGCGTTACAAAGTTCTAATATAAGAACATAATTATTACAGTACATATTCTAAAGTAACAAAATGATAAAAGTTGTGATAAATGCATTGTTGCCGGTTTAAACGAGGGGTTGTTAATGCAAAACTTCTGTCTCTTCTTTTGTATTTTCAAGGCAACTAGAGAACTAAACGTCCTGTATTTTGGTGCAACAGACGACTTCAGGAATTAAAACAAGGTTATTCAGGTGGATGAAACATCTTTAAATGATTAAGCTCATTATACTTCTTACATAAACAACAAACAGAAATAAGATTTTTATGTTACTATTATATGTTTTATAAGTAAAAAAAAGTAAAATTTAAAATTTAAAAAACCCCCCGACACAAAAAAAGACCTTAAAAACTAACAAATAATATTTTAAACCTATTCTAATTATTATCGTCCCATATATAATTGACTGTAAGACTTGTACTTTAAAATATTTTTATTTTCCGAGCTTCGTCGCCGCGTCGGGGACCGCTCAAGTATATAAAGTATTAAGCCAACAACAGCTAATTTATTATTACATTTAGGTATGAGCGATCTTAAATTTCATGCATAGTCTACGCTCTACGTAATGCCGCGCGCGGCGAGCTCGGTGTGCGGCTTGCGGCGCGGGGGTGGGCGTCACCAAGTGCGGCGACCCGAACGGGCAGACACGTGAGGGCAGACGACGTTGACGGTTGTGTCGATTTTACGAATTTTTCGGAGTGAATTCTTTTGATGCAATCTGCAACTGACAACTGTTTTTCTCATTTAGCGGTCCCCCGACGCGGCGACGACGCTCGGAAAATAAAAATATTTTAAAGTACAAGTCTTACAGTCAATTATATATGGGACGAAATAATTAGAATAGGTTTAAAATATTATTTGTTAGTTTTTAAGGTCTTTTTTTGTGTCGGGGGGGTTTTTAAAATTTTTAATTTTACTTTTATTTTGTACTTTTTAAAGTAGGTTTTAATATTAGGAAGGTATTTAAAGTAATTAGTTAGTTGAGTTAGTAACTTAGTTAGGTATTAGATATCATATTAGTTTTAATTTACTAGATTAAGTTTTAACTAGTAGGTTGTCTTAGGTAAATTTCACTGAAGTAACACGGTACGAAATTTCGAATCGATAGGACATATGGAAGGTAGTCAGATCCCCTCATCAACAATAAGAGAGCTGATGATCTTCAAACGGCTGATCAGGTCATTGTAACTTTACCATACACTTTCAATTTCATTGAAGTAATACGGTATCAAATTTCGAATCGATAGGATATATGGTAGGTAGTCAGATCCTTTCATCAACTATTAGAGAGCTGATGATCTTCAATTGGCTGATCAGGTCATGGTTACCTTACCATATACTTTTAATATCATTGTTGTAATACGGCACCAAATTTCGAATCGATACGACATGTGGAAGTTAGTCAGATCCCCTCATCAACTATTAGAGAGCTGATGACCTTCAAACGGCTGATCAGTTCATGGTTACCTTACCATATACTATCAATATCATTGTTGTAATACGGCACCAAATTTCGAATCGATACGACATATGGAATTTAGTCAGATCCCCTCATCAACTGTTAGAGAGCTGATGACCTTCAAACGGCTGATCAGGTCATGGTTACCTTACCATATTCTTTCAATATAATTGAAGCAATACGGTACCAAATTTCGCATCGATAGGACATATGGAAGGTAGTCAGATCCCCTCATCAACTAGAAAAGAGCTGATGATCTTCAAACGGCTGAACAGATTTTCATGAAACATGGCTAAGAACACTCGGGATAAAATTATATATAACAAAAAAAAAACTAAACGAAAATCGGTTCATCCGTTTGGGAGCTACGATACCACAGACAGATACACAGATACACCGATACACAGATACACAGACACGTTAAACTTATAACACCCCTCTCGTTTTGCGTCGGGGGTTAATTAGGCAGTCTGGTCCGGTGTACTTGTTTACAGTAGCAGTAGAAGGGATTACCTGAAGCCATTTCGGGGTCCTGAAAATTCTACTATCCATTAAGCCAATTAAGGGGTTATGGCCTCTGCCTCTGCATTACTTGGAAGACAGACTTATTTTAAAATAATCTTATTTAGATAGATAATAATGTTGACAAATGTTATTCTTTTTTCGTTCAAAATTGTCAAACTCACCTGAAATCCAATAAATAAGTCTATATTACTTTAAATTGTACACTACAAGTATTTAAAGTCAAAAACTTAAAAACTTAGTGCAATAGGGTGTTAAAAGCCGTTGAAAACTTATAACCCGAAGCGTTTTTCTTGCCACGAGCAAAAAGCAACGAAGTTTAAAACAGGGAGCCAACACTTCAAAGAAGTTAAGTGGAAAGTTTAAACTGTTTACTTCTTTTTTAACAGTTTAAAATATCTCACAATACTAGCATTTTAAACGGAGAAATAATCTCACATGATGTGATTAGAAGATTGATTTTACTGAGAATAATTTTAAGATTTTGGAATATTCAAGTTCTCTTATCAAAAATAACGTAATTTTCTTTGAATTTTCGATGAGTCCACTTAACTGAACCGGGTCCAACAGAACGTTTCAAGGCGCTAAAATAACTTCTAATAAACCCCTGCCTCTGAAAATCTAGTGAGCCAATCGTTTCACTGGACTTATGAAGATCTGACTGACTACATTTTGGTGCGCCGGTATTTCTTGATTTACCTATACTACATGATCAAAAATTTACTTTTCACAATTTGTCCATCACGATTTGACTTAAGGTGACCAAATATTGCCTAAAATGATAAAATGACATTAAAAAAATTACACGATAAAGACTTAGTATTTTAAAATAATCAGACTTATCAGATAATACTTTGTCAATATTATAACCATGTGTACCAAAGCTAAACTCATCGCGAAGTAACTACGAAATGTGTAAAAAATATACCAAAAAATATCCAGAAAGATTTATGGCAATTAATTTTAAATGTACCTAAGAAATACAAAAATGGAAGCCAACTCGGATAATCTTAGTGTCCATCTGTGTTTTTTTCCCTTTTTTTCAGGAAGTCGGAGAGATATCAATCTGAAATTAATATTAAACAGCAGAAAAAATTCAAACATTTCGTTTATCGCTACCTAATCAAAACCTATAGGGAATTTAAGCAAGAAGTGAGAACTTACAATACCTTTAATGAAAAAGTCCGATACAGTTTACTTACAGTACTGAATTGCCAGCCTCGATCAGATTGTTAACCTAGCACGGCCGGGACTCAAATTTGATACAAAGTACTGAAATCGTTAAGTCGTAGTCAATTTGCCAGTGCAGAGACAAAGAACTGTTGACCAAAAGACGGCCTTAAGACCCGTTGAAGAGACTGTCGCTAAAAATCAAAATCATTTTTTTTTTATGCACAGGTACAGTACATGACATAGGTGCACATATATTAATTAACATAAAACATACTTTTCCGTATGATAATTTTTACTTTTACTTTTTATTTTTACTTTTGCTTTTGCTTTTTTAACATGGTTATCATACGATCCTATTGTTACAATAATGTGAAAATCAATTTCGGCAAAAATATATTAATCAATAGCTTAATACAAAATTCCTAAAGGCCACCATTAAATAGCAATATTAAAAAGCAATAAACAATCAAAGAACTTAACCGTAACATTTCAAAACTCGTTAGCATCGCATTAAAATTCATTGCCCTTTCGGAAAATTGAATGCAATAGATATCAGATAGATTATAGGCTGTTTAAACTTTTGAAAGGCATCTGTTCAAGTGAGGCTAGCACGTTTTATCGGGAAATGCAAAGCGATGGTAATGGCGTCCATAAAGAAGTAGAGGGTTTCGATAGATTTTGCAAGTTGCCAACTTTTCGGGACTTTACCGTCATTAGAACCCTCTGAGTTGCCATGTCGGCAGCCACATTTACCACTACATAATGGATTTACGCATTCTAGTAAGTTCATCACAATTTCATTGTTGATGTCAATGTGGTTTGCAGTTTTAAATATGAATTTTAGTAGTTTTATTTAATAATGAAAAAATGCATTCATTTATTTTACGGTATTGTTTTATTTTCATAAATGTTGCGTTGAAGATGCTTCAGCAGGTCTGATAAATTTTACTAGAATTTGTTGAAAATATGTAATATAACTAGCTGTTGCATGCGGTTTTGCTCACGCAATTTCAGATCCCTTTCAAGAATTTCGGGATAAAAAGCCTATGTGCTATTCCAGACTGTGCACTATCACTATGACAAGTTCAATCATACGTTATTTTCCGGTTACATAATATACATCCTTAATAAGAAACTCAAGCGTCCTCTTTATTTTCACATCCTCTGGGTCTACATAAGCCCCTTCATGTAGAAACAGAGGATGTAAAAACAAAGGTCCAATCCTATAGCAATAACAGTTTGAAGTAATAGCAAAATATAACATTACGTCTAGTCTAACCGTCTAAAGGTTTTACATACGTTTTCACGTTCCTATTCTTATTCACTCAAATATCCGTTTTCCACTTGGCAAAGAAGAACATCCATCCGCTTTGATTCTGTGAACGTATTAGCATTAGATTTGAATAGAACAAACAAAGGGATTGTTCAAGACATTCTGCTTTCGTAGGCGATTGTAAATTCAGCGTATCGTAAGAATACGAAGTCGACTTATGTACACATAAAGTGGTACACAGTGCTCTGGGATAAAGTTGGATTTATAAAGATCAGTTAGTTGTATTTGATTTGGTTTAAGAATTTAAGTTTACTTTTTTACAATGTAGAAAAATGCTACAGAGTCAAAAGACACATTTTTGGTAGTAAATATAAGAAAGAGCCGCTTATAGTTTTCCGTTTTTCCATACTTCCCGCCCAGATATCGCTAGCTAATTTTTACCGACAAAAATACGTTTAAAGGATTTATTTTCAAAAATTATAATTATTAAACAATTTTGCTCAACAGATCGGTTAAAAGACGTTTGTTTTATGTTTTCATGTAACTTTTTTATGAATCTATTATGGTATTCCGTAGCAATATCCGTTTAGAATGGTTAATTAGTGTAATGTTTGTGACTTTTTGTATCGTATCAATTTTCATAAATCATGTTAGAAACATGCGGTCTTTACACAGCGCAGCGGTTGGTTATATGGTTAATTTTTTTGAATATTTTTTTCAGACACAACATGTGTACATTACTGGATACAAAGTGGATATATTAACGTCCAGAAAAGCGTAAAAACGATGCATCCTTGCCTTGCAGCGTTTTTGATTTTCTAATAGGATTAATTATATTCAATAAAGGAAGCTCACTTCTGCCCACAATGTCTGGTAGAGCATCAAAACTTTGAATAAAATACACAAAATAATACAATATGGCAAAATCGTAATAGTCAACCTATGTTACCTGGGCGGGTCAATAAGACCGTGACTTTTTGAATTTCTGAAAATTTTAACTTGCTGCGTCAGTTAGTTTGTGTTTGACAGCTATCTTTATCAGACTACCTAGTAATTTGAGAAAAAAATGGAAAAAAATGGAAAAAAATGGATTTCGCGTGCTTATTAAGCATTATTTTTTGCGAAAAAAAAACCATTACCAAGACCAAGGCTAAGCTTGATAAATACTATGGGGACTTTGCACCATCAATTTCAATGGTAAAAAAGTGGTTTACTGAATTTCGTTGTGACCGTACAAGCACTGAAGATGCCGAACGTCCTGGACACACGAAACAATCGAAAAAAATTACGATATCGTGTTGACCGACCGAAAATTGAAAGTGCGAGAGATTGTGGAAGCCGTAGGAATCTTGCATGGCTCAGTGGTTTCAATTTTTAAGGATCACTTGGGCATGAGAAAGGTTTCCGCAGGATGAATGCCCCGTTTGCTCACAGTCGACCACAAACGCAATCGTGTAACAACTTCACAGTAAGCTTTGGCGTTGTTTAATCGCAATATGGAGGAGTTTTTGCGCCGTTTTGTAACCGTGGACGAAACATGGATCCATCACAACACACCAAAGACCAAACAACAGTCAAAACAGTGGGTTTCTAAGGGTGAATCGGCGCCAAAGAAGACCAAGGTGGGTTTGTTTTTTGACTGTTTTTTGGGATGCACGCGGGATAATCCATATTGACTACCTTCAAAAGTGAAGAACAATCAATGGGAAATATTATGCCAACTTATAGGACCGATTCAATGACGATTTCAAAAAAAAACGACCTCATTTGGCCAAGAAAAAAGTTCTTTTCCACCAAGACACTGCAAGGGTGCACACATGTGCAGTTGCCATGGCAAAAATCCATGAATTGGGCTATGAATTGCTCCCTAATCCGCCCTATTCTCCAGATTTGGCTCCGAGTGACTACTTCTTTTTCCCAAACCTGAAGAAATGGCTTGGTGGAAAAAGATTTGACTCCAATGATGAAGTCATCTCGTAAACAAAGGCCCATTTTGAGGACCTCGACAAATCATATTTTTGGGAAGGGATAAAAAAATTGGAGAAGCTTTGGACAAAGTTTATAGAGCTTAAAGGAGACTACGTTGAAAAATAAAATGTTTTATTAATCAAAAAATCTGTGTTATATTTCAAAAGTCACGGACTTATTGACCCGCCCTCGTATTTAAAAAAAACTTGTTTATTCTAAAAACACTTCTGTGAGAAAAAGTTTTATACATTTTTGGATTAGGTACTTAAACCACAGAATAGATAATAGCACTAGCGTATAACTCATGCTTAAACATTGAGTTATTATAATAACTCAGTGCAGGTACTTAAGACGGTACCGCCTTTCTGTGAATTATTTGCAGTTAAACTTTAATTAGATACTGCAAATGAATTAATTATGTAGATAATCATAACTTCGATTTATTTTAATCGAATAATTACTTTTGAAATGTAAATATAAATTATTATGAAAATTGATGAGGGTTTCAATTTTCATGATAATTTGTATATAGATATTCGATATAAAATTTTGATTACATTAAATAGATAAAACTCTGAAATGCATCGTGAAATGAAATACATTTGAAATTCATAAAATATTAATAAGGTTTTTTTTCCTCAAATGACAAATGAAATATCTGTAATTATATTAATTTAAACAGCAATGCGTAGTAAGTAGAAAGGAAGATAAAATATACTAATTAGCACCGTTTCATACAAAACTATTGACAATAAAATCTATCTATACTTATAATAAATCTGTAGAGAGTTCAATTCTGTACATGAAATATATTTTTAAAATAACTATCAGGGGGTGATTGGTGATCGATACTGATGCCAAAAATGCAATCAGTAAAATTTTAGTCTGTCTGTCTGTATGTTCCTTATAGAAACAAAAACTACTCGACGGATTTTAACGAAACTTGGTACAATTATTCTTCATACTCCTGGGCAGGTTAAAGTACACTTATTATCACGCTAAAATCAATAGGAGCAGAGCAGTGAAGGGAAATGTTGGGAAAACGGGAGAAATTACTTCATTTTTTAAGCTTCCGTCGCGTGTGCAGCCTTAGTGGTTAAAGCTACATAGTAATCATGTATGACAGAAATATTCTTCATAAAATTATATAAAAAATATTTCACAACAGTATATGTCTATATTTTATGGTTGGCTCACAATAACACGTGTAAATACCGACAGCTTAGCAGTTCGGAGCTTTCTGATTATATTTGTTTACTCTTACGTTTATAATACTCTCACTCATCCCTAATTAAAAAAAAATAAGAATCATAGAAATCGGTATAGAAACACCAAAGTTATACATGAAATACGCTAATAACCCATCGCGCGTGAATACTGAATGATATAAGGATTATTTTTGCGTAACGGTTGCCGCGCTCGACGGTGGTAGGGTATAAAAAGGCGGGAGACGAGCGCAAGCTTTAAAATTCATTTAATAGGTATTTGGCTGTTGATTAGGGATGCGCCGATCCGATCCGATTTTTTGGAAAATCGGATCGAAGCCATACGATCTAACGATTTTTGGATCGGATCGAGACCATGCGATTTTTTTGCGTATCAATACAAATGTTCGAAAATCGAATCGAACCTACATATACCACTCACGATTTTGTTAGGACCGAACTTGATCTTTTGTTTACGTTTCGTTCCAAATTTGGCGGCGGCGCGGTGGCGCCGGTGTTGTCTTTTGCGGGTAGATACACGAGCATCTTATTACATTTTATTATAATCTGACTGTGTTGGTAGGTCAATAAGAAAACATAAGTACGAGTTGATTAATTTCTATTTCATTGTCTGTCTCCGATAATCTCAGATGTGCGGACGTTTTGTTAATAAAAACTGATAGGATTGGTTAAGATACTTATCCGATAATTATCAATGGATTTTTTCCTTGATAATTATCATGATTTATTCGATTATTATAAAAATTCGATTTTTTCGAACCCTGGTTGTTAGTATTTACAAGTGCATGCTTAGTTTATTCTTAAATAATAAATTAGTAAAAATGTAGTGGTGTCTTGCTTTTTTGCATCCGATTTTTCGCATGGATCGCCGGCCAATCAGCGGATCGTCGATCCGATCCGATCCTTAAAATCGGATCGAAGATCTGGATCGCGCATCGCTACTGTTGATGCGTTCAGAGCGTTCGACTTTATTGACAGACAATAATTGATATAATAAACCGTGCTTATCAGCGCGACTTTTAGTCTTTAAATAGTTTATTTGAATTTCTTTCGTTGTTATTTTATAAAATAGGTATTAGTTGTTTTGGTAGTGTTTAAATATTCGGTCAAATTCCAAATTTTGGCTAATTTATGTTCAGTTTTTTTTGTATTTTTTGGGTAAAAGCGTAGGTACTTTTATTAATTATTGTAGCTATAGGTATTTATTTTTATGTGAAGTAGATATAGGTAGATAGCATTGCACAGGCGTTTCAGCTTTATTTTCATTTCTTTTTGTGTTGTAAGTTGTACATATTTCTGGGTATAATTCTATTTGGATATCTCAAATTTTAACAGGTTGCGGTGCAGGAGAAACCGTCTTTATTCCCAGAATTCCCATAATACCAAATAATTTTCCATTACAATTCAAAAGAACGCAATTCCCAGTATCGGTGTGTTTTGCAATGACAATTAATAAGGCTCAAAGGCAGACTTTTCGTGTTGCTGGAGTAGATCTCGGTGTCAGTTGTTTCTGGCATGGTCAGTTATACGTCGCTCTTTACCGGGTTAGCAGTTCTAGAAATCTTCATGTTCACGTGCCGGACGGGTCAACTTTAAATATAGTTTACTCGGAAGCTTTGCGCTGAAGTATTTTCGTTCCATAGATACTTAAGCCTCATGTGAAACTGATCTAAACAATTAATTGTCAAATATTATAAAATGTCAATCCTTATCCTTACTAATATTATAAATATGAAAGCGTGGATATTTGTTCAGCTTTCATGCAAAAACTACTCGACGAATCATAAGAGGTACTAGAAGTAACATAGGATACTTTTTATCCCGAAATTATCGCGAGCGGAGCCGCGGGCACAGCTAGTATTAAATAAAATTTTAGTTGATATCATTAATGGCTTGAACTCATGTATGTTTTTTTTTATAAACGGATTATATCGCTAGATGTTTCGGTGTCTTTCCAGGCGTCGTGGTCACGAGTTGAAATATAAACTGCGATGAAAAAGTATTTTATTCAATGTATTTTAACAACATTAAAATAAAATAAACAATAAAACATCAAACCGAAAGCCCGAATCAATTAAACGAACAGTCGACAACAAAGCGGTTTGCGAGCTTTCTAACCATTCGAATAAAGGAATATTCAAAGCATGCAGCCACAGCGGGTATTACGTTGGAAGCAAATCTTCCTGGCCATATTGATAAATCCGGCCGATCGTTCTGGCTTTGCGATTTTCCCAAACTCGGCTGCAACTTACACCTTGTATTACATTCTCTTTTGGGATTACGACGCGCATTGTGATTGCTAATGGGTTTTACAAAGATTAGTTTTAGTAGTGTTGTTTTCAGTCTGATATTTTGTTTATTTAGTTATTAATTGGTCAATTACCGTTAACATTAGGTTTATTAATATTAAGTTTACACGTTATGTAGTTTTTTGGTCTTCTGAATGATTTGACGAATAATGATCATAATCATAACTATGATCAATCACAATGACAAGATATTGGTTATAACGAACTCAACACAATTTTTCACAAGGTAAGTATTTACTTATTAATATAGAGCATTTTTAATGTTATACTTATACAGGGTGACTAGTGACAAATTTTCAATACCACTCTGTACTCGATTCTTATCATAATTATATAATAAAAGTAGGTACCTACTTAATTTTTCATCAGAAATCCCTATGAATAAATAAAGAGACCTTACTAAACTTTTTCCGACGCGTTGCCTCAGTCAACACGCACACAGCAGTGTTCCCGCCACACGCACACCAACACGCGCTAAGTATTTATTTTATTACGCTAATGTAACCATGCATTGCGTAATGAATTCTTTAACTTTCGATTCAGTTTACTCAGTAAATAATTGATATTTTTTTTTTCTTCACGTATAATCTTAAACTATCAAAGTAAACCACCAGTCACCCTTATATTTTTATATTTATCATCAAACAATAATGTTCCAAGTTACTTAATTAACAACAAAATAATTTGTTTATATTGTTTACATCAAACGCATTTAACATTAATCACAAAAATAACATCCCTGAAATGTTTAACAGGCGTTTCGTACAGCATCCCTGTGAGATTGGTCACATAATTCAAATTGAGGGAAGGCTCTGACCGCGTCACTTTGGGTATGAAATGTACATAGTCAACATATTTGTGGTCCCAGACGATCCGGACGGTTGTAACAATGATGTCTGACATTTCATAGATTTAGAGCCGCACAACAGGGGTTAAAGGGTTTTATGGAGAATGAATTAAAAATACTTGGTTTTATATTAAGATTAATTGAAATATAAACCTTTAACGAATTATTAAGATTATTTTATTATAAAGAAGTAAAGGAAAACGGAAATGGTTTTAGTTACTAAGTATTCTTATTAAAGTACCTTATTATTAATTATATCCAGCTGTCCTGATAAATTTACCATTACAACGCAAGCGAGTTGTTAGCGAAAAATAGCGATGCATGAATTCATCAATAATGATTTTTGATTATACTTATCTGGGGTTTGATGACCGCCCAATTGGAATATTTCCAAAATCTGTAGTATTGGTATAAGATCTTTATGTTTATCTTTTTGTTTTCTAAACAAATAGGTAAAAAAATATCAATGAAAACTGATTATTAGAATACAATTTTAATAATAGATAATAATTATTGACATCTCCATACCATCAAAAAAAATCCAATAGACTTGTTTTAAAAAATACAGTTTTTTCAGTTATTTAAGAATAAGTGAGCATTTTAAATGCACATCTTAAAAATATTATTAAACATCGCAATGCTTCACTTCATCTAGTATTCACAATTTCTGAAAAGATATGGAGCTATACCATTAAATGGAGCTACGTTAGCAATATAAAATATAAACAAAAAAAAGTGCTTAGTAATTTCGAGGCGCACCGACAGGCCCCGATAGCTCAGTGGAAAAGCACTCGTCCGGCAAACGAGAGGTCCCAGGTTTGAGTCCTAGTAGGGTGAGTTTTCTTTAGCACATTTTTTCAGTTATTTAAGAATAATTTAAATGCATTTTGAATGCAAAAACTTAAAAATATTACAAATAAATTTCTAACACCACATCTTACAACTAAAAATGTTGATATACAAAAATCACCCACAGAAAATAAATAAATTAGGCAATTATCAACAATATTACCCGAAAAATAAAATAATGCTGATTTCAAGTGAGATTATCCGATTTTATAAACAATCAAAACACAGAATCTTAAAAGACAAAACGCTGTGGATGGCTTAATTAGCGGGTAACGTTATTTAAACACACGTAGCACATTACCCGACTTAAGCCGTGTTAATGAAGTCAGCATAATCATTTGCATAAACACATTTGTTCAGGTTTTGACACCCAGGAGTGACATTTGAAACGTCTAACTCCGAGTTACTAACGCTTTGACACTCACGACTACCTTTAATTATGTATGAGTTAACGTAGATACTAAGCTGTCATAGTAGATGAGTCTTATAATTCGCGTGTCGAAAATCTTGTATGTTATATGTTTAACGAACGTAATTTGCTTTGTTGATATTTTCACTGAAATATTTTTTTTACAGAAACTAAATGCGGACAAAATATTGTGAATAAAATTATAAGTTCTGTCTAAGATGAATATGTTATCGGAATATCTTATTCAGCAATACTTACCAAACTAATTAATACCGTAGCATGAATGACTTATTTTAATCGATTTACGTAAGTATTTAAAAAAAAAATACTTAAAACTGAATTGATTGAATTCTAATTCAACTTTGTTTTCGGTTCTTTTTTGGACATCCTAAACATAAGAAAAGAAACATTTTAGTTTGAGTATATAGTATACTACAGCTCAATGACATTACTCTTAGTCTAAAAACTGGACGGTAGCAACAGCGGCAGTGAGTGCGACAGCCAGCGGTGCGGGCAGCGGCGGCGCTGGCAACGGCGCGGGCAGCGATTTCCGCGACACGATAGAAAGTATTGAGTTTGTATGAAACCGCGACAAATCGTTTAAGCGCCCGCTAGCGTCGAGAATGGCCCAGATTCCCCGCGCCGCTGTAGCTCTCGCTGTTGCTGCCGTCCAGTTTGCAGCCTTATACTGATCCACTCTGTATGTTATTCTTTACTAGCTGCTGCCCGCGACGTCGTCTGCGTGAACGCTATGCAGCACCAAACGCACCTACGATTATAACACTGCTAGCGTGATAATATGTAGCCTATATGTTGACCCGACTTCTTAACTATCTTCATGCCAAATTTGAAGTAAATCCATGCAGTACTTTTTGAGTTTATCCCGGAAAGACAAACAGACAAAAATTCTAAAAACTATATTTTTTGTTTCTGTTTCGATTGTAGATCATACCCCAAGTATTCTTTTAAAAAAATATTCAATGTACAGTTTTGACTTTCCTACCATTTTATTATATGTATAGATAACAGATAACTTGATAATATTTCTTTTTACGCAATAAGAACAAAAACTTTTCTTAAGAGTAATGTAATTGAGCTATCTAATGATCCGTTACATATAGTAAACAGGAAAATCATATCGAGTATGAAGTTTTGATTATTATAGTGTAGGGTGACAATAAATATAATATTTCAGCCAAGTAATACTTAAATAATTTGCTAATCAATTTTCAACTGACTTCCAAAAAAGGAGGAGGTTCTCAATTCGTCTGTATGTTTTTTTGTGTCTTTGTTACACAATATTTCAGACAATTATGAATTGATTTTGAAAATTGTTGTTTCATATGATAAAAAAAACTTCATAGTTGGAATACTTCCATTTAAATTTCATCGAAATCGGTTGAGTACTTCATTGAAAATTTCCAACTTTTGAAAAAATATGTATGATTTCGGAGAATGTAACGGATGCCAAAGTTTTGACGTGAAGTCGGTTTGCTCGTGAATGAATGTGAATGTTCTGTATTCGTTGATTATTCTTTACTGTAAAGTAATCAACGGTTAGGTTTTACAAGGTTTTGAATTGGAAATAACTTTTTTGTTAAGTTCTTGCAACCCATACAAGAGCAGTACGCAAATATTCGCGTATACTTCGTAGAAAGACGCATTGGCGTACTATAATTATAAAAAAATATTATATCATATCTATGTTTTTTTTAATGTTTAAGATAGGGTTGTCTGAAAGGTATCGCTTTGAAGTGATAGGACCACCCAAATTGCACATTCAATGTTATGTTTGAATCGACTCTATTATAAACTTTATTCAAGTAAATCATCTTCTAAATAAACTTGTATAGCTATTAGTACTATAATTTTCTTGAATCTAAACCTGAAGATTACCTTTGACATTACTATATTAAAATAATTTAAGGCAATGAAAAATCTATGTTGTTTAGTAATTGACTACAGGCTAATTTAAAATCAAAGTCATTTCGCACGTGACATTACTTCGAAAGTTATTTGTTAAAGGACACAATTTGCTTTGTCTTTCACTGAATAACAGATTATGATTCTTTTTTATTTGTAAATCGTAAACGCCTAGTTCATATGGCTTTATAAAAAAAAATAACTTTAGCCTAATCACATTTAGTCATATGAACAAATTAAATGAGTATCGTATTCCAGCAGGCGACTTCATTAGAAAAGTTTGCCCCTCGAAGCCTAAGCGTGGTCTGTATTAATAAAGTTTTGTTACGGGCCCGGTATAAAAGAAACGTGTTAATTACATCCGTGGAAAGACCCGCCATCTGTCACCGGCGACCGGCGAGCCGGACCCGGCTGACCGGACCGAAGGGAATAACAGCAATGTCCGAATCGATATGATCTGGAGCTAATATTACTTTTTCTAACTAATAAAAGAGGAATGTTACTAGCTATATTGAGTTGTTAATTAAAGATTTATTTGCAGAGTTGTAAATACCGACTACTTTCTTCACATTTGTTTTACGTAGTATTTTAATGTTTACTCAATTCACACGCTTAAAAAGTAACTTTTATAATGTTATTATCATTTATAAACACGCTTAGAGGAGAAAATTTGTTCAAAGCGGGGGAATTTGTTTTGAAACAAATGACAGTCATTAACGCTTAATGACATACTTTACAGGTGATTCATTAAATCTTAGAAAACAAAAATGATACTATTTGTCACGCCAGTGAGGCGATATTGAAAACATCAGTTAGGGCGAGTTTATTAAATTTTCAAGTCATTTGTAAGCGAAAATGATTCATTGGTTATTAATTTCCTTTTGTTTAAGTTAAGTAAAGAGAGTTAGGAATTTATCAGCTACATAATGTAAATTATGAACATTTTTCATCATCATCACAACTTCACCCTGGGTGACGGGGAGGAACTCATCCTGCTCCAAGATGGCTCATTGCTGTAAATTACATGCATTTATATTTTAATATCAATCCCTCATAACTAAACTTACATTCATCGATCCTTAAAATCTTTGCGTTCATGATATGAGTAGGATAACACGATAATAACTTAAGGACCGGTGGGTGATTATAGCCGTGGCGTACATTGTATCGAGTGAAAATGGGTTACTAATTGTGTGAAAAATATCATATCAAGAGCATTACTCTTTGTAAAAGCTCACTGCGGGGCTATACTTTGATCTGTATATTTTTTGTAACAAATTGCTGCAAAGTTCTAAATCGGCACGCTTATTAGAATTTTTCTCGAATTCTTTTCTTCCTACTAAAATTACAGATCATCATTTTTCTATACTTAACATACTATAAAATGAACTATTTATAGTGTATTTTAATAGTTCACGTTTGTTTACCATGGACTCGTTCCATGACGGCATTTTGAATGTATTTATCATTTATTAAAAGTATTTTAAAAACAAATAATTCAATTTCTGATCTTTCCTTATTTTATCTGTTAATTATGTTCTTTATTTTGTATGGCTATAAATTGTAAAATAAATTAAAAGTAGGCGCCAACATAATTTAAATTATGGAAATTTAAGCTCATTTACCAAAATACGTTTAGCCATAGTAAAGATGGCACCTCAGCTCTAGGTGCTCCGGCACACCTGTCGTGATGATGGCAGTAATCAAAGAAATAGCACTAATTATGACAATTTCTGATTTTTCGAGGTACAAAATTATCTTTTCTTTTATAGACACTGCACCTGTTTTGCTTTTTATTAAACACCGCACTTTTTTGCGGCAATTTTTTCAGCTTATACAAAAATTTTTAAATTTAAAAACAATATAGTTTTTTAAATCAAATAATTTTAGATTTCTCTTAACAATTGAGGTTTGAACATTAATAAATCAAATTTAAATCATTTAATTGGCTATACCATTTCTATTGAGTTTTATTTGTTTTTGTGTTTATAAGTAATAATATTGTAGTGAAATTTAAAAAAAAAGGTACATACATACATAACTTCACCTGTATTCCTAATGGAGTAGGCCAGACCAGAGGCCATAAAACCATCTAATTTCACGTTTTAAAATTTTGCATTATGATGGAGAGAGACTATTGCAGTGACAGGAGGTCAGCCTATCGCCCGCAAAAACGCCAATAAAACCTCCGTCCCTTTAAATTGTTTGATTGAATTTCAGAGTGCGCCAATTGGGTAGGTACCACAAATTAAAGCAAGTGGAGCTTTAGCCTCTTTTTAATAAAATATACAAAATGCTTTCATCGTTCAATTCAACACCAAATATATATACAGGGTGTTTGGTACACAGTTGGCCAAATTGAAATGTAGGTAAGTGAACATACTATTCTGAACATACTTTCTTCGAGTACTACTTGCCTATTTCTTAGTTTAGTAAATATGATAGATTTTCATTATTTTCAAAAAAACCTCAAATTTTCACCTTCTAATCTAATTTACTTCTTTTCTTGTATGAGTATCCTCTCAAAATTAATTTTATTTGTATTTTAGGTACAGTCTTATTATAACTTAATGAGTATTTGGTGCAAAAATTTGAGAAAAAAAAAGTTATGTGGTCCCGATTTCAGTCCTCCCTTTTTACACTTTGCTATATCCCGTAACGTAGCGTTATTTTAAATATAAGTTTACAAGACATACGATTTATTTAAAATGTGATATAATAAATTAAAACATTAATAAAAAAGACACTATTAGAAAATAAATAAATGAAGAACCAAATAATAATAATGTTCTTGTGCCTAAGTCTAGGACCTATAAGCTCATACCATCTAATTATTTGAAAAGGTTTTAAAAACCAAACAGTTGTTTCAAATGAATTAAAACAAAAAAGTTGAAAAAGTTGCTTTCGATTGGGGAAAAAGGGCTCACACGAATTGCAAAACAATAAAATCTGCTTTTACCCATTTGTTTTAGCATTTACTTCAAATGGTATTTCAGTTAATAATGTTTCAGCAGCTCTGTTTAAATAAACACATATATTGTTTTTTTATTAAAGTCAAAGTGTAAAGCGATATTTGTTTGTAACATAACAAAGAAAGTTTTGCTATTCCTACTTAAATTACTAATATGAAATAATTTATTTTCTTGTTTATTCCCTCTTCGCGTAAAAACGCAATGCAGTTAAAGAAATAGTTTAAGTTTACAGCGTTATGTGTGGAGTTCTATCTTTCTATTTTTCTGCATTTAATAATGCTTAAATATAACTTGGGTGGTGTACCAACCGGGTAATCGGGAGACGCCTGGTTTGAGTCCCGGTTGATGGCGATTTTATTCATTATTTAAGTTATCTATCTTGTCAATTACTGTACCTTTTAATACATGTTTATCAACTAAATAAAGGATGACATCATAATTTTTACTAAGTATTTAATTTTTTACAGGCAATACTTTTATCGAAAATCGTTGATTGGTTAACGAATGTACTGAAGTATAATTCAATTTCGAACGAATTAAGCTAATTCAGTTCCTTTACCTGTAGGCACAACAGAGCAGCTTGAAATTATTTTTGATTCTACTTTGTATTGAAATGCGGGTGGCTCCTTCCGTCGGTGTTTGCACTTGAATCAGTCGTTTAAATAAAAATGTTTCTTTTTTACGCTTTTCGATTCAAATCATAGCCTGTGGAAATACGTTTAAGGAATTTATTTGCTCGTTCTTTGCTAGCTGTATTCTGCCAAATGTTTCTGTAGAATAGACTAAAAAGATTATTTTTAAGTCGATTATAGCATTTCTTATCTATACATATAATAAAATGGTAGGAAAGTCAAAACTGTACATTGAATATTTTTTTAAAAGAATACTTGGGGTATGATCTACAATCGAAACAGAAACAAAAAATATAGTTTTTAGAATTTTTGTCTGTTTGTCTGTTTGTCTTTCCGGGATAAACTCAAAAAGTACTGCATGGATTTACTTCAAATTTGGTATGAAGATAGTTAAGAAGTCGGGTCAACATATAGGCTACATATTATCACGCTAGCAGTGTTATAATCGTAGGTGCGTTTGGTGCTGCATAGCGTTCACGCAGACGGCATCGCGGGCAGCAGCTAGTAGTTTAGTAAATATGATAGATTTTCATTATTTTCAAAAACACCCCAAATTTTCACCTTCAAATCTAAATTACTTCTTTACAGCTACCATTTTTAAATTTAGTATACATATAAGTTTGTTACAAACTTTCACGAGCGACCTTAAGACAAAATATTGTCCAAGAGTTTATGTAAAGTTTAATGGCATTCTATCCTAAATTGTGCTGGTGCTCTATTTTCGTCACTTACTATTAAGTGAGATTTAGGCCAAATTACAGTTCAGTCAAATTCATCACAAGGACATCGAATTAGAGATTCTGCAGCAGATGCGATAACTTGGTTCATTTAATTGGTTAATTATGTTTAAAAATCAACTAATCTGAATACGTTGGATGACCCTAGTTTTATAAATAAATAAACTGAAATATGTTTTTTTTTTTATGAAATCAGTCATACCAATTGTCGTTCATCTCATTGTCGTTCGTCTTTCGTGATTACGATACGTATAGACAATTTAAATATAGACAAATTAACTCAACTCTACTACTCTACTACCTTCTCAACGCTTTTGTATCCTGTTATTTGAGTTATAAATTGTATAAATAACTTTTCATAGCCATATTTCTTTTTCTCACCTTTCAATTTAAATGAACAATGGAATGTTATTTAGTGACATTTTATTGTCTACTAGCTGCTGCCCGCGACGTCGTCTGCGTGAACGCTATGCAGCACCAAACGCACCTACGATTATAACACTGCTAGCGTGATAATATGTAGCCTATATGTTGACCCGACTTCTTAACTATCTTCATGCCAAATTTGAAGTAAATCCATGCAGTACTTTTTGAGTTTATCCCGGAAAGACAAACAGACAAACAGACAAAAATTCTAAAAACTATATTTTTTGTTTCTGTTTCGATTGTAGATCATACCCCAAGTATTCTTTTAAAAAAATATTCAATGTACAGTTTTGACTTTCCTACCATTTTATTATATGTATAGACTATAATCAGATACTTCCTTACTTGCTTACAAGTGTTCATGTACTAATAAGGAACCGTTTTATACAATCATCGCAATTTTACGGAAGTTATGGGGCTGATACAGTAGAGTCATCTCTTTATGGAAATACCGACACACCCCGTAAAACTATTCATAGATATTTCTTTCACTTGATTTTATTGAAAATCTTTCATATTAAATAATCGTTATCTTAATAAATATACGTCAATAATTATTCAGTTAAAATTGACAACATAAAAAGGAAATTATTTTTAATACCTAAGTTTACCCGTCGTTTCAGGTTACAGCAAATCTAAATGAAAGACATATACCTTTTTATACCACGATGTTGGTAAAAACGTGGTAAAAAGAATTTAATAATCACAGAACAGTTTCAATCTCACGAGGTTCAAAACAAGCGTAGCATCCCATATGTGATTCCCAGTAATTCCCACCCAACACATTACTAAACTTGCTCCAAAAGGTTTTGACCAAATGTTGCACAGCACATCTTTGTTGACCCTACACTTTTAGTCTCTTGTTGTTTTTTTTGTCATCATAGGATAAATGTGCATGTAGATCAATATTGTATTAAGTTTTCATGATTCGGTGTATAACTATATGGTCGTTGATAAATATCAATCACTTGTGACTAAGGGACACAAAATAGATAAAGAAGGAAGTGATTATGATTTCACTTCAATCATAATTCGTTTCATACTGAAAACTTAAAGTTAGAAAAAATATGAATGAGATGTCGCTGTGTTATTTTTAATACGTACTTAAAATATTGGTCTATTTCTAATTTTCAATAGACTGCAAAAAAAAAAGTTTCCATTTCAACTGTGTATTCCATTTGTATGTTTATCATTGAACATTTATCAATTTTGATGCAGCTTTTTGTCTGATATATCATAATTCAGATGTCCCAGGTAAAATAAATCCTAGTCTATTTTACACTCTTTGTAAAAATAAAGGAAAAATAGGAAAGATAGATAAGAAGAAGAAGATATAAGAGGATGTTTTGGTTTTCTTATAACAAGTATAACAGTGATTGTATATGTCAGTCTTTTAATACTTTGCATTCGTTATTGAGCTAGCTTAAGTGAACTTCACAAAAGTACTCTTTTGTTTTCATAAAAACATTTATATCATCAGAACATAGATCCATAGCACGAATGGTCTGCAAACATGGTTCTGGAAGATTAAAATAATAAAGTCGACTAGTCCAGTCGTGAACTTATTTCTCTGCCAACGAAAAAGTATAAATACCCTTCAAGGGTTCTGTCAGCTCACGTTACTATTTTCAATGGTAAGGCCTACACATATTGAACAAAAGAAGCCCAAACACGACCTCTGTCGATCTACAGAGTTAGAAGTAGTTGCAGCCTTCTAGTATCTTCTTGTAACCCTTCTAGTTATATTAGTTTATCATGTAATTTCAGTAGTCTAATCATTACGAATAAAACAAATATAAAAACTTCAAATTCTTTTCACCTAGGTCCTAGAAGTATCTGTATTCAAATCGTTACTTTTGACATACATATGTAGCTTTGCGAGAAACCCGAAGCATCAATCCTCAGAATAATTATCTTGTACTCCATGAACAAAGAAATAATTATTACTCTTCAATAATGAAAATGGTTAAAACGTGCTGAAACACCGTTTAAAAATCACTTAGCCGATCAATTTGATTTACCGAAACGTATAAAACTACTTTTTTCTGTAAATTTGATATTTGGCGGAAATTAACCGCTGGTTCACCAGCGTTCCCTTAGGAAATTCTCACGTAAACGAGTTACAGACGCTAGCCGTGCTTAATAAATGCGGCGCACCTGCCGAGAAAATGTTACAATTATAAATTTATTTCGCTGTAGCCACTTTAAATTTACAGCTGTCACTGCACTCACAAAAATTAACATGGACAAAGTATTTTCAGAGCCTGTTTGTGATAGGGTTGACAAGCAAAGAGCTCGATATCAAAGCGCTGCGAACATATTTTTTAAAGGCAATGCTTTTACATTTCCACGTCGCGTCGTCGTCGTGCTGGGAGGGCCGTCCCGTGGCAAACTGCCCGCAATAGACATAACATTTCTTTGTAGAGAAAATTGCTTCGTTTGAATTATTGTGCCGACCTTTTTGGTTATTTATTTATTTTTATTTATGTTCGGTAAGAAAAATATATTTTAATAAAATGAATTTAACAAAAGAAATCCAATGGGGATATTATCAAATGATCTCTTCCAGGTTACAGTTTTCCTTAAAATGGTTACATTATGCAGTTGTATATAATTATTTTTGCTCGATTCATTAGGGCATGTCCGGGTTAGATGGCCACATGAGATAGATGGCACATTCAAATATTTCAAGTGCCCGATCATTATATGTATATGCTTAGGGTTTGGTTCGCTGCGCGTCGTCATTTGACGACCACTATGGCGGTGGGGTAAACCTATCTGCCTCAGACGCCAGTGGTTGCGGGTTCGATCCCCGCACGGAACCAGAAAAAAAAATGTTCCGTGTCTGGGTGTTTATCTATTTATGTATTTATATTCTAGGTTCCCCCCTAGTTCGCTATATGGTATCCCATAACACAAGCTATGCTTACTTTGGGGCCATGTAGTTGGTGTGATTGTCTGGGGATTTTATTATTTTATTATTATTATTATTTATTATTGAGAACAGCATAAAAGTTGGCAAAAAAAAAGATAAAGTAAGTTAATCTCTTGTTTTTTGTTCCATCTAATATGAATATTTTGAGCAATAACAAATCTTATCTACTGTCCTCAGAGAACGACAAATGCGGCAATATTAAAAATATAAGTTAGATATACAAGTAAACTTAATTCCTGTAAAACGTTTTGTAATATCGCGCAAATCGGTTATAAATGAGTGACAAATTATCAAAAAAGTGAAAATTCTGAAATCAAACTAACCTAACCTAGAAATTTCCAAACATAAAGTAATAAAAATAGAGCTAATTTTTTCCAGATAATCATGATAAGGCAACTAAATAGCAATTTGCTGGGCCATAAAAATAATTGAGTTGAAACTGGCAATAAAAAGCGAGGAAGTAGGCCCAATAACCCTGGCAAGGGTAAACGTGGGAACTCTGCACCTGGTAAATAGTACGCGAGCAATAGAACCGCCATTAGACGGTGTCGGGTGGGTCTGTAACGAGCTGCCCGCTTTGGATCTTTCAGGTTTTATTAACCAATCTAGTATCTGAATCATGAGTTTGTTCTTAAGTTTTTAAGATTGAAATTCTATTGGAAAATTAGGTTTTTAACTGGATTGCATCCCATAATTTATGACCATATATTTTTACACGCCTCGATCGTATGATCTTTCAATGAGCTCAACGATTTTTTAATGCGCTAATCTCGCAGACTACTGGTTGGATTGGACTAAATGTTTTTTTATTCTGCACCTGGTGTATAGTACGCAAGCAATAGAACCGCCATAAGATGGTGCCCGAGTGTTTATGTAACGAGCTACCCGCTTTGGATCTTTCAGGTTTTATTAACCAATCCAGTGACTGAATCATGGTTTGCGATTGAAATACTATTTTAACAATTCAAATTTTAAAATTGATTCAATTAAATCGCGGTTAAATAAAGCATGTGACCATATATTTTTACACGCCTCGATCGTGAGATATATCAATGAGCTCAAGGTTTATTTTTAATGCGCTAATCTCAAAAACGACTACATGTATTGGAATAAATCTTCTTTTTATTTTATAGCCCAGCTTTTGACTAAAATTATAAACGATGATATTTTATCAAGATAATATTACGGGGTCAAAAGTTAAGAGGTTAAGACAGATACGGTTGCTCGTTATTAGGTATATAAAATAGGAATATGCATGAAAAACTAACGAAAAGAAAAAGCTTCCCAAAGCAAAAGAAAATTGGGTACCAATCACATAGCAGGATTAGATTATAGCAGGCCATAATTTTAAGGATAGCTCTTATTGACCTTTAAAGTTCCAAATATTTTTTTTCCAAAGCATTCCTTACCCGTCAGTTACATTCTGACCTCTCAATAATTAAAATAAGATAAAAAAAAATTAATCCATTTACTCGAAATAGATTAACCCAATTGTGATAAACTAAGTATTTGTATAATAATCTATTTGTACATTATAATTGCAAGTATTCAAACCAAACAGCAAACGCCATCATCTCCAAATGCAATATGTATTAAATATGTCAAACAAAAGTGTACCAAAATGTTCAAATCAAATTTAAGTGCCTTATAAGATTTGATAAGATACTTCTTCATATTTCTATCTTTAGATATTTTTTAATGGCTTTTATGTCTCTTTTTGGTTGGCTCATAGCCAAAAAGACAAGTAATTATTATTTTTCGACAAATTGCCTAGGCTTTTAATTTTTGTCTTAGATGTTTGTTCAATTAATTTTAGTTTGTAACAGAATTACGATTAAGGTACTTAAAGTTTTTAACTTTTAAGCTCATTTCAAAGAATTCATCAAATACCATCCCAAATTTTAACAGTTCCTGTGACAATTTATCAACTTTGGCGAAGAAGCCAAACAATTAGGATTCTTTTCAAACGACTTCCAAAAAAGAAGGAGGTTCTCTATTCTTCTTTTTTTGGGTTACACGATACACGATATGTAGGACAATCATGAATTGATTTTGAAAGTGTATATGATAGAGGATACTTCATAGTTAGTCCCATTTAAATTTCATCGAAATCGGTTAAGTACTTCATTGAAAATTTCAAACTTTTGAAAATATACGTACGATTTCGGAGAATGTTTACGTTGATGATATTCTCAATTCAGGCAAAGTTTTGACGTGAAGTCGTTTTTTTTAATGCTCTGCATTCGTTGATTATTCATTGATGTTTAAGCTTGTGTTTAACTTCAATTTCATCATAAATAATTCAATACTACAATTTAGTACACGGATGAGTAAATAATAAAATGCGCTGAGGTCAACTTCAACGCTTCAACCAAACTTTTCAGTCGCAAGTCTGCTAGATGAGTTTCCTTTTAAAATATAATTACTATTAACTTTCTTTTTACTATTAAAAGCACCTTTCGTTCAAAACTGCCGCCAAACATCACCGCAATGTTCCGGGAATGTTCTACGAAGAGCCAATTCTTTGCTAAGCCCATGTTCTGTCATCTTCATGTTATGGAGTCATTGAGAAAAAGAGAACTATCACTGAACTTGATTTCGGTCAAACAATCTGTGTACCATCAAACCAACTGAATCACCCATTTTGCTGAAAATTCATTTGAAACTGTCAAACTTGTAAGGTCTATCACGTATAATGCGCTTATGACTTAAAAAATACTGTACGAATCTTGGGTACGAATTCTGTACCTACTCATGAAATCTCAGTGTTGCCAAGGTGTGGAACAATCTGCCTGCGTCTGTTTTTCCTGACCACTACAGTCCTGGAACTTTTAAGTGTCGAGTGAATAGGTTTCTCGTGGATGGACGTGTAACACCATAGTCTTCATGCGCACTTTCATCAGGTGGCATGGAAGACAAACGTCCTATCCTTACAATATAAAAAAAAATGAAATTATAACAAGTTCGTCACCAAGGAAACCTGTCTTCAAGCAAATTTCGACCTACTAGCAATTAGACGAGTTGCCAAAATGAGCTTGTTTTGCGTCATGATTTAGTTGGTTCGATAGTAGGTACATTAATTTAAAAAAAAATGTCACCAACTCTTACAGTAAATTTTTATATATCACACTTTAAATAGACAATTTAAACCAGTTTAAATACGAAGGAGTCAAATGTAGTGTTCCCTCTGGAAATGAAGACTAGTGTTAAGGGCATCTTTACAACGCTCAGGGGAGTGGCCTAACGGTTACTTATGAAGGCATTTACCCATCCTTATGAGAAGATAGTGAGTAGTGCTAGTAAAAAGTTACTAAGTGAAATGGCAACTTAAACTTTCTAAGATAAGGTTGTCTAGGATTTCGTCTTTATCTTTTTCAAACGTAAAAACTTTTATACAACAACATTCATACCTTTAGTATGATGGCCTGAAATAAAAGTGTAAGTTAAAAAATTAAGTCACGTTGTACAGCCTGATGACTGCGATCGGTGATTTATTGTTTGAACGTGTCTTTGAAATTTTACTTAGTTTTAAGTTATGACTTATATGAATAATCTTATCCAGTATTAATCCCGAAAACTAATGAAGTAGTAAAAGCATATTGTTTTAAAGATTTGCTTTTATTAAGACAGGGTTGCGTGGAGCAGACGTTTCTAAGCGATAAAGCTATCGTTCAAATCGTTCGTTCAGAAATCTTCTATACAGGATATTTCAATAGTTTGTTCAATAGATAGGCTCAGTATGCTCCTTAAATTTTAAAGATTTATTTAATATTATGTTACGTCAGTACCTATTAATTGTGAAATGTCAGTCAAACCTACAGAAAAAAAGGCTTGAAATATCACTTCGGTACCATTACTTGAGTTTTCATCCGTATATCTCTCATTAACCATTTATAAGCTTTGTTTAAAAACTGGTACGTTTCATACGAGTTTAGTTTTAAACAAAATAATACTTTTTTTATTTTTATTTTATTTATTCTGCAGCATAATATATAATAGAACTTACAAGTAAAATTGTCCAGGTACATTTCTTATATGTATGCTTATTACAGGCACACACAGCTTTGGTAAAATAATAAGAGGAAACAATTGTAATGTGATCTCAAATACAATAAGATTAAATTAAATAACAATCATAATTAAAAATAAGAATAAGAATAAGAATAAAAATTTAAAAATTTAGAATATAAGAATTACAATAATAAGAATAAAATAAATAATGACAATGTGATGCAAAAATTATACAGCGTTATATAATTTATTAATACATAATTTCTTTTTAAGTTTTCAAATTTTAACATTCTAAGAACAAAATTCAAATCTCTACAGATTTGAAAACACACTCTATTGATGGATTCAGTACGTACTTACGGCAATTTTCTTATAACTGCGGAGATTTATGGCAATAACGTAATTTTGTTTTTTTTTTTTTATTTATCAAATTTTTAATTTATTTAAGAATAATTGAGCATTTTAAATGCAAAAACTTAAAAACATTGTTTTTTTTATTTGTACACTAAATAGTGGAGTCCATGTCAGGCCATTTTAGATTTCAGTACTTTTTTCAAATAAAAAATATTCCATAATTCGAATTACATTTAATAAAAAATACAGAGAAAAGGTTTGAACCAACTAATGCAGCATTCAATGTATTCAAATTAAAAGATATTAAATTGTCGTGCTACTTTACCGACCCAGCAAGGTTTTGAAATGGCGGGAAAATGTGCATATGAACGAGTTGCGAGATACCCTGATGTGTCAAACTCGTAAAGTAGTCATTCCGTAAATAACAGATATAATGTAAATGAAATATCGAGTAGTTACTACAGAAAATATGCGTTATATTTTGTTTATACGAAACCTGAAACAGTTTGTTCAGAATCGGTGACGGAATTGATTGCTGAATACCATGATATATTTACTTCAATAATGTGTTAAATAAATAATGTAACTCATTCGCGCGCGCATCATACGCGATCCCAGGATGCAAGTAATGCTGGTGAGACAAAAGTAAGACACCACAAGAAAGAGGCTTGAAACCTGCTGAGTTTTCAGATAATATTACAATTGTTTTGTATATCTACCGATTTTTAGTGAAAATATTCAAACAAAAAACAACGTTGTATAATATCAATATCGATGTATTTATTTAACCAAAATAATACAAGTATTTAATTTAAATTATTTAGGCGGGATTATTTGCGGAAATGTTTTCTTCAATCGGCAACCCTCAATTACTCAACCTATTTTATTTATTATTATTATTTAAGCATGACATATTCAATAAAAAACTAAAATATTATGTCATGGAGGACTGTAAGATGCCCGGTTAATCAGTAAATAAGTTTTACAAAAGGTATAGTGACCGAAATAATGCAGCCAACATAATTGAACATAAAAGAATTCAACAGCAAATGCATACCTAAAACTTGGGAGCCTATGTTGTGGAAAATAATTTGAATAAAAGCAGAGCTTACTTTGTTACTATGTAACAGCTCGTTCACACATGGTACGTTTTACTGGATACGTTTTATCTGATACGTTTTTTTTTCCATCGATGGCGCATGTAGTTGTATTGGCGACTTCACATATTGCACAGTATTCAGTACTCATATTTACGGTACAAAAACGTATCCAGTAAAACGAACCATGTGTGAACGGGCTGTAAGGCAGTGATGTATCTTTAACTCAACTAATAATGGATCAATTAATACTGATTGCTGTGGAACCTATCAAAATAAAACAGGCCCGTTCATATTTTGATGAAATTGTGAGGTTAAATGGTACCTAAACCTACTACGTACTTGGATTTTCTTCAGCTGCCAATATTCATTTAATAAACAAATAGGTACTTCACTGTTATTATAATCGCTTGGTTGTAAGGCTGTTATGCACATGTGTGCACCATAATATGGTTTTTGGTATGGGCGAGATATGAAACCGCAATAAATCTTCCCTCTAGTCACTATGACAACGTGCTTTAAAAAAATGAAAAATGTAGAAAAAAACATATCATCCGCAGACAATCATATCAACTACATTGGCCTCAAATTACGCAAAGCTAGTATTAAAAGGCCTTCCAGATGATCGGATCCAACCGCCAACAAGCGTGACCTTGGTTGGGTCAACCGAATTTTATATCTAAATATGGCTCCGTGTGTTTCGAAGCAACAAAAGATCGGCTTGGCGTTAATTTTTTTTGTTTGAGTGAAGAAGAAAAACAAAGAAAAAGAAGAAATAAAAGAAAAAAAAAGAAGAAGATAAAAAACTACAAGCTCCCATGCTTGTAGTTTTTTATTTTTATCTTTATATTTTTCGGAACTAGAGTCCCAAAGACATGGTAAATCAATATACAGACATATAAATTCAGTCAGAATCTCTCGTTCGCGGATTTCGTATTGCGAATCCATTGCAAACACAATGAAGTATGCCCGCGACGACCGACAAGAGCACACTGAAGGGCTCGCGTTGGCCAACAGCGTTCCAGACGGTTGGCGCCAACCACGATCGCAGCCTGTCGGGACGGACGCGCTCCCAACCAAGGCCGTTGGCATCAACCAAAAAATTGGTTGGACAACCGAGTTCCACACGATCCATTTTTACATCAACCCAGCCAAGGTCACGCTTGTTGGCGGTTGGGTCCGATCGTCTGGAAGGCCTTTTATTGTTTTTCTTATTCGTGCAGGAATCGGTCCCGAAACCACACGTTTGGTGTGAATGCACTACGGAGACCGTCAAAAATATATTTCTTTCGTTTTGTAGGTAAACCACTTTGAAACTGTTTTTCAAAACACTTAGATTCTATTAGTTAAAATATGTTCTTATACATATAGGTCAAATCAAGTAATAAATAGTATTGTGCCTTATTTGTTACCTATATTTAGTGTGAAACGTGATAATTTTCATTTATTAAACTGAAATTGAAGTTGACATTTTCTGCGAGATATTGCAACTTAAATTGTTAATTAAATAAAAACCAAACATTTTGTGGGTCAGATAATTGGACAGTTCAGTATTGAACTAGATCTTTATTCAAATAAAAGTAATTATAACATGACATTATGCTGAAATATCTGTAGCCGACGGCTCAAACACTCTAGACTCAGCCCTTTAGTGATAACTTTAAATTTTTGTTTGATTTGTGAATAGTTTCCACGATCTTTCAATTTGCCATAGGTTGCAGCCAGGAATGTAACAAGCCCTTTAAGCGAAAAATTCTAATACTGATACAAAAATTCTTCAACATAAATATGACATATCATGACAAGTATCAGTAAAGATTTGAGCCAGCTGGCCATCCATAGCTCCAAGGAGCTCTAAAGTCAATACTTAGTAAAGAGGAAATTTGCGGCAAACCAAATTATCTTGTACCAAAGTACCTCTGACAGTTTCTGTAATGTGATTTAAGCCAATAAGTTCGCCCAGCCACTGTAGAGTTCAATAATCTCTCCAGAGTTGTGTGATGCTTTGCTGAAGGTACACAGGTAAGGTCAAGCGATATCATGTTCTTAATTCAAAAACATATTTTTTTTTTGAAAACGAAAAATAATTATGGATTTTTCAATATTTTTCTTAGCTTTAGCTTTGTTTTTTTTTTTTTAATTTCTGTTTGGGCTTTGTTAAAGATAAACCACTAAAAGTTTAAATATAATGAAAATATACCTATTCAACTGTCTATTCCACAAGGGCACTATTAGACTTTTGGAAATAAACGAACTGTCTGTATGCAACTTTTTTTTTGGTTGTATATGAAATCAATTAACACAGATTTATATTCAAATGTCACATCCATCTGGATTAAAAACGCAGTTGTAAAGTTTAGTCAGCCAATGTATCACTGAAAATGTGCAAAACAATTTAGCATTCAAACATTTCTTATTTTTTACATAAATCTTGTTACGCAAATATCAAATAAGCATAAAGATTATAATCCATGCAATAGCCTTAATCATTATATCATCTCAACTTCCTTGTACAAACAAATACAGTTCACCACAACATTCCGTTGATAGCAGATATGACTTTTATTAAATACTAGCCACCGCGCGCGGTTTTACCCGCGTAACTTTTGATCCCGTGGGAATTTCGGGATAAAAATACAGCCTGTAACCTTCCTCAAGAGTCGGACTATCAAATGCAAAATTTTTCAAATCCCACTTGTAGTTTTTCAAATCCCACTTGTAGTTTCGGAGATTAGCGCGTTCAAACAAACAAACAAACTCTTCAGCTTTATATATTAGTACTAGGTGACCCGGCAAACGTTGTTTTGCCATATAAATAAAAAAAAATAAAAAAAATATAGATGTTGGCCGATTCTCATAGATACCGGATAAGCACAAAAAATTTCATCAAAATCGGTCAAGCCGTTTCGGAGGAGTATGGCAACGAAAACTGTGACATGAGAGTTTTATATATTAGATAGATTTTCTCCAAATCACCTTCACTTCAACCATACTGCCTTTACTGCTCAACAAATTAAATGCCTCCGCAAAGTGGAGTGATAGTTCTATATAAGCCATGCGTATCAGCTTGGCGTTCGCAGTATATTGATCAGTATCTAGATAGGAAACAACTGCTTATCGTCCAGCTTGAAAACCCTTTAGATGATTCTTGGGAAAGTGTTTTTATAAGAGTGCATTTACACTATGATTTTCTTTATTAAAACTTTAAAAATACTTACGAAAATACCTTCAGGCTGAGTCATCCCAATACCTAATAGCAAACAATATAAATTCCTCTAAAACAAGGCAAACATTGGTAATTTAACTTTGTTTATCTTTTGCTCCCAGCCCAGCATGGTTTCAAAACATTACCATTTAAAAAGTTCTCTATATATTAAAGTAGGTAAATACGACTACCTTTTTGAGAAGATTTACTTATACCGCAAATTCTTTATATAAGAAACGGTCATCACACGCAAAAACGCACGGCATTGCCGAGTCGCTCGCTGAGCAAAGCAATTACGTGAAAGCGGTTGCAATATCCCTGTATTGTAGGTCCGACCAGTGATCTAATATTCAACGTACAGACGTGCCTAGATACATGGTAAAGCATAATACGTAATTAGATACAGCAAATGCTCCGAGGGCTGAACCAATGGCCAACATGCATTATGCACGAATCTAAATGAAATGTTCAGTTAATTTCGCGAGTTATTGCTATTCATATCATGATTATGTTATTGCCATATTTGGCAGACTTGCAAGTAGATAAACTATCGTGGGGTTAGTTTATCAGTACAATGGGATCTTTATTTTTATAACGTTAAAATATGTGTTATCACAAAGTTTTCTATTCAGATGTGATAACAAATATAAAATTTATTTCATGTGTTTAATGAAACAATAAAACTTAAATGTTTTTAAAATAAAAAAGTTTAAAAACTTAGGCCCGACTACTAAAAACACGATATAATAAGTACGAAACAAGGAAATGGAAATGAATGAAGAAACGGTGGATATATGTTAGTAACGTTCAATTTAAAGTTGTTCTCTCACATACAATACACTTAATTTGTCTTACTTAAATTGTTGTTTTATCATACATATTTTTAAAGTTTGCAGCATACTTTGTACAGTCAAGTCTAATGATATGTATGCACTTTACAACTTATTCCTTTGTATAACGTTAGAAGTGCATAGTATAGGTACATTACATTCTTTTGGACGTCACTGGACATTTTCTTTAAATCTTTTTTTATTTATAGGTATTATACTATTGTATGTTATTTTATTTGTTTCAGTCACTGTAGGTGTCATCTTATATTTAATCACTGTTAATCAGTACTGAAAAAGTGAAAAAAAAATACGATTTTTAAACCCACTAGCAAAACAGCGTCTTCTGTCTGACATGCGACTTATGATTTTTTAATGTTTTTACTCAGAAATATCGTAAAACCATATTTTTGCAAAAAATATGTAGAAGCTATGACAAAATAAAGTATTATGAGTAAATTTTTAAGGTTAAATTGTACTATCTACTGAAAATTCAAGGCTTTGTTACGGAGTTAACGAAGGTGCTAAAATACAATAATATGTAAATTTTCTTTTCCCCTTTACTAAGGCAAACTTTTTTCGAAGATACTTTATAAACTCCAATATTGATTGGATTTTCGGATTTATTGAAGCAGGTCTTTTATGGAACCTTATAAAACTTATAAAACCTGCAAATTATGCAGCAACGGATACATCGGGGGCTTGATAATTTAAGATAAAGAATACCTAATTATATGTTCAAAACTAATGATAAAAAATTGATTTGATGACTAACATTACTATTTAAGTTCGCATTTTTACTAACTTTTAAGATGGATACTTTCGAAATAAATTATTTATTATTATTATTACGTATACTTACAGCTACACGCCTTTTGGCGGTAAAGACCCGACAATCGGACCAGTCGGTCGGGGATCAGGACAAGAGAGACTGAAACCGGCGAAAGATTCGGGCAGTCTCGAGCAAAACCGCTTTTTGCATGCGTGCTGGAAGCGAACCGCCGCCGAATCCCAGCCTTTCAAGGTTTCTGACCAAAGTGGCTGGGGTCAAACCGTTTGCGGATGATTCACAACTGCAAACCGGGATGATTTCAGTGGACATAACTTCCCACATTTACTTACGTAAGATGTTCAAAATCACGTTATAGTAACAGATTTAGAGTCTGAACTTGCACTGACTTACAAACATTTTTGACAGCTTACGTGAAACCAAAATTATGAAGTTTACTGCAATAAAGTTGCAGACCTCGAGGTCACGAGATCCATACGCATTTAATCCGGTTATAAAGTGTTTTATTAAAGATTATGTACCGTGAAAACTTAAGACAATATTAAGTACATGTAAATATTTGGCTTCTATAACAGAAAAAATGTTTTAGTATTTTAAGTTTTAAAAAGAATACCACATGCAAAGGCCGTACGAGCAATAAACAAGAGAGTGAAAACACCTTAAAAGTTACACCCGTTCTACAATAGTTACAGAACTATATCTAATTTTGCGCCAGGTTCGTAGCAAATTGGACAAGTAAAATTAAGAGTAGTGAGGAGGGTGCCTTAAACTTAACTGGGACTTATTGCATATACCTCCCATTACGGCGAGAAATACGCTTATTGCTAGTACTTGCAAGCTGGATTTTAATAATCTTTGTCTTGGCCTTTTAAAGCTATCTAGGTTTTGTTTTGAAATTTTGAATGAGAATCTGAATTATATCGCTTTGAATAGGTAACATAGATTATTTAAAAACTTTTCTCAAATTCTGTTTATTTTTCTAATAAGATGTATGAATGCGTAAAAGAAATTATTTAAAACCATTGGTTACAACATGGAATATTATACATAATAGAGTAAAAAGTACTTCGTCGCATACCATATTGCCAAGTGAGAGTCGGACTCGATCACATAAGGTTCTATACTGCCGAACAAAATCCTTTAAAATCCGCCAGCGTAAACAAAATACAACAGAAAAGTTTCAGATTTAACCCTCAAACTTATAAAAAAATTAGAATAACTCTATGAAGGACTCTGAAGCTGTTAGATGAATAAACAGATCCCCAACTTTACGTAACATGCCATTTTACTATAGTTTATAGTAAAGTGGCTTTCTGGTGCTAACTGATGAAACTAAAAAAAGCTGAAACAATACAAAAAAGGTCATTGGGCATTGACAAACTATGGGACAAATGTAATAAAAAATAAAATCACCAGACAATCACACCAACTACATGGCCCCAAAGTAAGCAAAGCTTGTGTTATAGGATACCATGTAGCGAACTAGGGGGAACCTAGAATATAAATACATAAATAGATAAACACCCAGACACGGAACATTTTTTTCTCTTGTTCCGTGCGGGAATCGAACCCGCAACCACTGGCGTCTGAGGCAGACAGGTTTACCCCATCGCCAAAGTGATCATCAGAAATATCGTGAACGATAGAAGGAATTTTTACACAAAAATCCAGACATGAACAATGATATTTATTTCTATTTCAAATTTGTATTTTAATCATGACCATTTACTATATGACCGTGACACAATATTACTTTAATTGGGAGCTATAAATAGAATTGGTATATTAAACCAAATATTAAACTTAATTTTAAAAAAGTAATAGTACTTACACGCATCGATTAAACCAATTCGATTTCTTAGCACGAAAACAGTCATAAATTCTTTTATTTTGATCGGGACGTACAACGCCCGCGTAGCGTCGGTATTTTCTCATCGTGGACAAGATTGGACGCTGCCGTAAGACTGTCATAATTCACACTTACACGCAGCCTAGGTGTAATCCCGCCCGGTCCGACTATAATCCGTGTCGTTTTATCACAGGATGCAGACAATTTTATACAGAATTGCTATTTTATATACTCTATTTGTAGCAATGAGAATATGTTGTCGTTTTAATGTGCGAAAAATGTTGTTATGCAAGTTAGAAATTTCATGTTTTTGAACAATATATCGGAACGGAATTTCAACTGAGTACAATGTCTACTGAATTATAATAACTTGTATTTTAAATTAAATCACAATTATAGGAAGACAAACTAACGATTCTTGCTGGAATGGCATCAAAACCCACCTAGGCAGCTTTTAAAGCATATTCTGTATTCGTTACACATTTTGTCCGTGTAGGGTTGGCTGAGAATAGCCCTACCACTCCTGGATAAGCGTGTCGTAAGAGGCGACTAATCCAAGTGACCCCGGCTTTGTGGTAGAATCCCGTCAGGGCCCGACTGCCTAGTATTCCCCCTTCATATAAAATGTGCCGCCAAATATTACCGCTCCGGCGGTGATGTGTTCCGGCAATATTTAATGAAAAGCCAGTTCTTTCCTAGGCTCGTGTGCATCCATCTTCAGACCATTTTTTTGAAACGCCATGCATTTAATTGTTTAATTGGCTGGTTGCAAACGAGGAAACGGTGTGAACTCTTACAATTGATATGACGCACTGATTCATCGCTATTATACAGGGTTGTTTTTTAGTTTTTAAGGCGTTTTTGTGGGCGATAGGCTGACCCCCTGTCACTACAATAGTCTCTCTCCATCTTTATAATACCTCCAAATTTGTCAAACGTGACATCAGATGGTCTTGTAAACTCTAGTATTCTGCCTACCCCATAAGGGATACAGGCGTGACTTAATGACTTTATGTATGTTTTTTAGTCACTGGCCAAATATATGGTATATGTATGGTATATGGTATAAGTATGGTATAAACGTTCTGCATATACAGGGTTAATTTTAATTAGCGCATCAAATCTTGCAGGCAGCTTCTCCACATCAATCCTAACATTTATTGTACAACATTTTAAAACAAAAAGTTGTACAACAAATTTTAGAGAGTAGTGTTATAAAAAACTTTATATAACACTTCCCTCTCTTTTGATTCTATTATTGTGACCTCATTTTATTGATAAACAAAATTCTTCCTCACAATAAATGACTTCCGTAGTGCATCGATCAGTGAACGTAGCTGCAATGTGAACGTTTCAAGTTCATCCCTCGGGTCAGCCCCAAAATTTTATATGAAATATTTTTGTTATGAAAGAAACAGGAATGCAAATCGTATCACAAAATGAAGCTTACTGCGCTTTGGACAGCGGAACGATATATAAAATATTTGTTCGACAAAATTCACTCAAAAATAACTTCTTTGTAAAGTTTGCATTCGTGTTTTAATCAGGGTAACAGTGTATCTGTCCCAGATTTCTCTGCCCCTAACTGAGTACTTATTAAAAAGAGACGTACGTTATTAAACACTTTTTTGTATGATTTTTACGAGAAACCCAAATCGGGCCTCCTCTGCCTCTGCGTCTTCGCTCAGTCACTGTGAAATAGAAGTAAGTTATCTAACCTAACATTATCCTATATTATAACCTAATATCTAATCTATCAAACTTAATACTTCTTGTAGTAGTTTAGTGATTAAATAGCACATTTAAGTGATCCTGGGTGCATCTCATAAAATCGATAATCAAAAATACCATTTTAAAACCTTTCATTTTTAAAAGTTGATCATATTTCGTTTTATTTCTGTCACAAAATATAAATGTGCCAAATTTTTCAGGGTAGTGTCGACTTATTTGCCATCATACTAACAACACATTGGTCTTGTCAGGGCAAAAATATTATGTTTCTGGTCAACATTGTAAGGGTTGAACGATTTAACAACCGGTTCGACTTATCGTAATATCTCCTGTAAGCTGCCCATAAAGTCGTGGATCAGCACAGTAGTTATCTTACCCAAGTCCATAGAGGTTAAATTCCTAGGAATAAAACAAATATGTTGCGGTACAAATATAGCAGCCCTCAACAGCAGGGTTCATAAATTTGCCTAAGAATCTATTTAAACATTGATCTAAAAGGTGCTGCAGCGAGTGACCTTGGGCGGTTAATCGCAATGTTGACTCTTGATGCTGATTGTCGTACACGAGGACAAAAAATAAAAATCCAAAAAAGAGGAGGAACTTACTCGTATATTTTATTTTACTAAGTTCTTGAGGTCGAAGATATTTCACTGAACTTAAGACACACTGAATAAAAGTTCAGCAGTATAGCATGGGCTCGATGCTAGTAGAGGCTGGCATCAGAATAGCAATGTAGTAGGGGCTAAAAACGAATCGTTGAAGGGCATCAGGGTAGTAATACAGCACGGACTCGAGGCAATTGAAAAGAGGTAGGAGTAAAATTTCAGGCAAATAGTGGAGGTAAATAGCAGGATAAGTGCTCCAAGGACTCAATATGAATCAACGAAGATTGGCAGCATCAATCATAGGCGAATCAATCTCAAACCATCTAAATCGTACAACTAACTCTTTGTTTACGACATCATTTTTAACGAATATTCACTTAGATAAGCAATTATTGTTTATATCCTAGGGTTTTTAATATATTGTTACATAAAATCGTTTGAGTAAAAGATTTAAACGCTCCTGTTTAACTAGAAGATAAACTTTTCGATTTACTAACATTTTTACTTTGCCGTTGCAATGTTAAACGACTCCTGCCGCAAGTTTCTGATCATTGCTTCGATATTTCCAAGGAAACGAGGGCAATAATAATGAAACTACAACATGGCTGGAATTCTAGAAACGAATTTTACACCATCCTGTACTCTTTCATTCAAATGTATCTTTAAGAATATATGAAATAGGGCTCAGAATTTCACTGCAATATTGATCATGATACTTAAAAATCGTTTTAGTTTTGGACATTTTTAACCGACTTCAAAAAAAAGGAGGAGGTTCTCAATTCGGATGTTTATATTTTTTTTTTAAATAATACAGTTAAAGCTGAGTATTTAGGGTTGATCGGCATAATACACACTTGTTTTGGTGACCACTTTCTTTATTTATTACTAAACCCACTTTTGATCACAAATTTCAAAATACGTAATTATTAACGGTGAGGATGCATATATTTCGTATTGAAATAATATTTCATAATTGCTTAATCAGCCCTGAAAACCCTTGTTTAAAATAGCTGATTTGTTCCGTATATTATTATTCTCAGCAATATTCTGATAATATTTCTGTTTTTTGTTGATATTTAAACTAACACAAAATATTAACTTGGGGTTTTTTGTAATGAAGTCTAATAGCTTTTATTGTATAATGACCTATTCATATTAATATTATTATTTAAAGCTGCTTTGAATATTAAAAAGACAGACATTAACTTAGCACTCCAATTATAAAGCAAAACTTTTTTATATAAGAAGATATTCAAACCTTTGCCAAGAGCTACAACTTTATAACTTAAACTACTCATGCCAAGTTAGAAAGTGATGTCTTAACAGAGACTTAAAAGATATTTTAAACTGTGACAACTTGAAGAACTGAGCTTAACTTTCACAAAGATCACATGCTACAACTTTATAACAAATTTAATGAACGAACGCAGACTGCACCTATTTCGCAATTTCCCGTTTGAATTATTTGTTAGACTAAGCTTTAAATCATATACTTTTCAAAGTTTCTGAATACTTGAATTTGACAAATCTTTGTATTTGTATTTATTGATGACTTCCATGGCATAGTAAAAATAACTATATTTCTTATAATTTAGAAAAAATGCATAACAATAAGGCACAATTATACGTGCCGAGAAACTATTACCCGGGCCGAGTTTTAATAGTTTCGATTTACTAACAACTAAACGAGACAAGCTTTTCTTAATTGTTCTAATTTTAATAAATAAATCCCCAGACCAATGCCATGTAGCGAACTAGGGGAGAACCTCGAATCTATACTGATATATAAAGCTGAAGAGTTTGTTTGTTTGAACGCGCTAATCTCAGAAACTACAAGTGGGATTTGAAAAAATATTTTTGCATTTGATAGCCCAACACTAGAGGAAGGTTATAGGCTATATTTTAACGTTATAGTCTATATTCCCACGGGATCAAAAGTTACGCGGGTAAAACCGCGCGCGGTGGCTAGTAGAAAATACATATATAGATAAACGCCCAGACCCGGAACATTTTTTTTTTCTTTTTACATGCGGGATTCGAACCCTCAACCACTGGCGTCTGAGGCAGATAGGTTTACCCCATCGCCAAAGTGGTCGTCAAATTTTAAAAGTGTTATTTATATTCAACTACCTAAAAATGCATTGGGCCGTATTCGATATTACATTTTCTTATTTTTAAGTCTCTCCAGTGTCAAATTTTACGACGTGAAACGTGACAGCCTCATACAAAAACATTTTTTTCTCTTTCGGTCACGGCATTAAGTAACACTTAAAATAAGATAATTCAAAGTCATGGTCATTTTAAATAAGACTGAATTTTTGTGAGTTAAAGTTAATTATGTAAATAACTTATACAGATTTATATACGTGTTGATTTTTAAATATATTATCGAAAAAAAAAGAGATTGCGTTTTTATAGTTTTGTTTTGTTAGATGGTAACTGTAAATAAAACTGATTTTGTTATTTTTAAGTTAATAATTACTTTACATAGGTATATGTGAATCGCGTACTTACTTTGAATTTGACAGTTGATGTTGATTTATACAATTTTGAAATGAAGCACCTGATTGTCTACGGACAAAAGTCAGTAGGTAAGTGATGATAACAAAAAACAAAATTCTTAAATTTTATAAAATATATATATTTTAGAAACAAGGTTTGGAGAATCTGTAGTTTTTTAATATCATGGTAAAACAATTAGATAGATATAATTTTTAAGTAACAATTTCTTACTAAGTACCGTGTCATGTCTAAGCATTTAGTTAATCTATGGGTTTACTGTAAAATTTCCACGCTCGCAGGAGTCGTGAACATCATAATTACTTAACTAATATTATTAGGCGCACGAACGGCAACCATTCGGTGATGGCATTTTTTATAATAGTTTGGAAAAAGCACGAAACGAGACTAACTCCCTTGTTGACCAAAAATCGGCGACGCACGAACGGCCACGAGGCCTGAAATTCGTAGAAACTAAATCTCCAGTTAAAGATTGAGACCCGTATTATGAAAGATTTCCTGCTCGTTGAATACACGCATAGCTACGCTATTGTTCAAAAGAAGTAGGAAAACCTTCCTGTTGGCGACGCGGAGGGTAGGTAGTTTGAAAAACGGTCCGCCTGACTTAGTAGGTATATCATAAAAATTAATGTACCTAGTAACGTAAAGAATAAAATATAAACTGTATAGTGTTTAAAATATGAAATTCAAAAATTCAAAAAAATTTTATTCATCTTAGGTATTTCACAAAACACTTGATGAAGTCAGTCATCCTATACTTTGGCTTTAACTAGTTGTTGATAGTTGTTAAATAAGATATTACAGTAGACCAAGAGACAAAAAAGCAGGCGGAATAAAACTCTTGGCACTCTCTTTCAGTCAGAATTATCAAATTAATACAGTACAAATTGACCGTGGCATGAAAAAAAACAAACACAAGACAGCTAATTGTGAGAGCCAATGTCATGCCACAACCAAATTGCTTACATAGCAGGTGCAATGAGCTATGGATGCACAATACGAACATGACAAACTCCTATGCTCCTTGTTGTCGATTTATATGTACCTATGTTGTATTTGTTTTATTTTCATAAAATGTAAAGAATGTCTTGAAGAGGTCACTACGATATGCATACCCGGTATATTCGGTAACTTTCGCGAATGAACCCAAATGTAAGGAGCCTGTAAGGAGACAGTCAGGCAGTCGTTGCCACGCCGCTTACACAAGTACACGAGCGCACTTCGTAGTGGCACCTTTAAAACTTCTAATTCAATACAATCCTACTTTTTCTTTTACGCACCTTTCCTACCAGTATTGAGAATATGTCCTCTACACTTCTTCTGAACTGGAAGAAAAACGTAGAATGTACCAACTGCTTTTCTTCCCGGGCATACCTTAAAAGTTAGTTAAGGGACAGGGGTTTTATTGACGTTTTTGTGAGCGACAGGCTGACCCCCTATCGCTGCAATAATCTCTCTCCATCATTATTATTCCTCCAAACATGTCAAACGCTACATCAGATGGTTCTATAGCCTTTGGTGTTCTGCCTACCCCAAACGGGATACAGGCGTGAAGTTATGGATTAATGAATGAAAGTAGCAAAACTCAGCTGAAGTAAAAACAGTTCACTTAACATAAGCAAATCAATAACAATTACCTACCTTCCAATAATCAGGTCAAATATTTGATAACTTGAACCCAAAGTAAAGATCAACCTCATGCCTCCAAATAAAATACAATACCTTATAACCCGCACCAACTTCACGAGACTCGAATCAGTTTATTCATAAGAAAAGTTCGCCCTTCGAGAGCAATCATTGAAAGAATATAGGGCGATCACCCGCCGGGTGTTTTTGACATTCGACACACAGCCCGATTTACATCTACGTGAGTTTTTTTCTAAAGCCCTCATTGACTTGAAACTGATAGACTGAGACGTCGACGACGATATTGTTTTTCGTATATATCCCATCATTTCGACCCTTAAACGGCGAAATGTTTTTTATTGTCTCTCGGATATTCAATGGACGATCGAAAAAGGTCTTCGTAATTTTTTCGATATGAATTTTAAACATGACTTTTTTATGACGTTGAATAGGTTTTTCTTTGTTATGTTTCACTTGCTTAATGCAAAAGTCATTTTGTAAATACTAGTTTCGAAAATCGACTTTCACATAACACATAAATCATTTTATATGGGAAAATTCCACAGTTATGAGACCTACGTTTACAATAGAGAAATCTGCATTGTAATACAAAAACAATGATGTGTACCTGGGCGTGTCAATAAGTCCGTGACTGTTTGCATTTCTGACCTCTTTACTGAAAAAGCAGCACTATTCCTGTCAACAGGCATCTGTCAGTTGACTCCTGTCAAAATTTGAACTTCAGCTGCGTCAGTTAGTTTGTGTCTGACAGCTATCTTTATCAGACCCAGTAATTTGATAAAAAAAATGGAAAAAAGTGAATTTCGTGTGCTTATGAAGCATTATTTTTTTGCGAATAAAAACCATTACCGAGATCACGGCTAAGCTTAATAAATAGTATGGGGACTTTGCACCATCGATTTCAATGGTAAAAAAGTGGTTTACTGAATTTCGTTGTGGCCGTACAAGCACTGAAGATGCCGAACGTCCTGGACGCCCAGTTGAGGTGTCTACACCCGAAACAATCGAAAAATTTCAGGATATGGTGTTGAAAGTCCGAGAGATTGTGGAAGCCGCAGGAATCTCGCATGGCTCAGTGGTTTCAATTTTGAAAGATCACTTGGGCATGAGAAAGCTTTCCGCAAGATGAGTGCCGCATTTGCTTATAGTCGACCACAAACGCAATCTTTGAAGCTTTGGCGTTGTTCAATCGCAATATGGAAAGTTCTTTTCTACCAAGACAATGCAAGGGTGCACACATGTGCAGTTGCCATGGCAAAAATCCATGAATTGGGCTATGAATTCCTCCCTCATCCGCCCTATTCTCCAGATTTGGCTCCGAGTGACTACTTCTTTTTCCCAAACCTGAAGAAATGGCTTGGTGGAAAAAGATTTGCCTCCAATGATGCAGTCATCTCGCAAAAAAGGCCTATTATGAGGACCTCGACAAATCATATTTTTTGGAAGGGATAAAAAAATTGGAGAAGCGTTGGACAAAGTGTATAGAGCTCAAGGGAAACTACGTTGAAAATTAAAATGATTTATTTATCAAAAAATCTGTGTTTTATTCCAAAAGTCACGGACTTATTGACCCGCCCTCTTACAGTGCAATACGTGGAGGGAATATTCTAAAAATCGTACTACACGGTGACCAACTGCGTGTTTATCACGTTTTAAGTTCCGTGGTGTTTATGTACAGGGTCGCTCAGGCACAAGTACCCAGGGAAAATTCTGAATCTTCATGAAAAATTAAAGAAAAAAAAAAACATAACATGGAACTATCTTAATTATATTATATTCTGCCTCCGTGATGCAACCAACAAATGATTGGATACGCCATTAGGGGTCCAGAGTTGGAGGCTTAGCTTAGCCAGCTTAAGAAACGAACTTTTATAAATTGGCTCTGGTGTATACTAATTACGATTATGGCCTCCATAACACAAGCTTACTTTGGAGCCATATAGTTGAGGTGTCAGTTCGGGTAATTCATTTCAATTTCCTTAAAATTTTAGAGCATACAGACCTTACTGTACGATCTTTAATAGACAAAAATAACCAATAAAATCGATAGATAAATAATGGTTGCACGGCTTAAAGTGCCTCCCAATGCTTGCACATCGCTGTTTTACTGTTGAACTTTACAAACAGCGGGACGTGCTTAAAATAAGTTTAAATCAAATCCAATATGCCCCAAGACTAAGTGCGAAATAATGTCAGACTGAACTCACCAGAAACGTAAAAAATCTTATTTTTCGTTTTTGTCCGTTTAGAGCTGGGTAAGAATTTTTCAGCCAACTAAGAGGCAACTAATTAAAGAGACAAAGCTATTTGGTGGCAGGAAACATGTGTGTTTTATGAAAAGCTACTTTTTTAATTCTTGTGACTCGTGTGACCACAATTTCATTTCATATCACATGACATGAAAAGTGAGTTTTTAAGATTTTGTTTATATTAAATTTAATATAAATTAGAGTTTCATACGCAGTAACAGAACTCAAGCAAGACGTGTCACCGATGTCAGAAAAATGAAACATCTATACGAATTAATAATATATTGATTAATTTCGAAATTAAGGCTCGCGTCACAGACATACATCTACATAGACCACGCAAATGTATGTACTTCGCGTGTCCGAACCCCGACCAAGTGTCAAGATTGGTCACCACTAGGTTCAGTCCCCGCGTAGTGTGTCGGTTAGAAAACCGATTTCACAACGTCGATATCGTTCTTAACAATTGATTTCAACCGGCGGCATCGGTGTCTTTGAATCGGTTTGTATTTCCCAGCAATAAATATCAGCTGTGACGTCACAAAAGGTGTTAAAAAATCGGCACGCTTGGTTTCCATTTAAATCGTGACACTAGCGTTGTCTATTTAGATGTATTTTAGTGCTCGCGCACTCTATTTTAAAATTCATATTAATTACTAAAATAAGAACTTTAAAGATTATTTTATTTTATTTTATATTATTTGGGTGGCCAACAGCTTTTACTTAAAAACTAGGTTTAACATATAATGTAATCAAAGTCTACACGAAATCATTTTAATACCTATGCTGAACAACAGAATATATCTAAGTTTACTGTGTATTTTAGTGGCAAATATCTCCTTAACCTAACTTGAAATTTGTCGTAAGGGGAATTTAATTATCAAATTATTTACAAATTTAATTATTCAACGCCATGTCATGGTAGCTCGTAGGAGCAGAGATTAATAAATTATTTATCGTTAAAGCTTTGATATTATGAAAATTCACACTCTGACATATGAGTCGGTACGCCCTGCGTCATTCCAAAATATGTTACTTGAATGAAAATCGCTGCTTTGTATACTTTGTGAATACGAATCATAAAATTATAAAGAATGATGATTTTTTTCTTACTTTTCATTAACTTGATGATTTGTTAAAAATCGTTTCATAAAAAATATCATAAGTATTTTTTGTTGAGCATCCTGCCCTAAATTAAGGCTGGCTAAAAGCAGCAAATCATTTATTGGAATGTCAATACGTATATATAACAAAATTCCGAAGTCAATTCAATCCCTGCCATTCAATAAATTTAAATCAATCGTTAAAAACACTCTATCTCGAAAAGCTTATTATAAAACTAAAGATTACTTAGATGATAAAAGGGCATGGGATTAAGCACAACAGGATATTTCTAAAAGTTTCTAATTACTTAATAATTTTGTTTACGGCTTGGCTGTGCAGTATATATATGACATACTGGTGACTGTCCCACTCACTTATTTTCTTGTCGAGACAACAGCAAGAACGTCATGCTCCCTCAGGCGGCATGGCTAGTGGTAGCGTCGGGTATCGGGTCACCCTCTTCCCTAAAATATGGTTGAGGAGGGTGATGGCTGGTGCTTGCGTTAACTCGTGAACGGGTGCTACTAGCGGTGCCAGGTCGTTTTGCTAATGATACTATGACTATTTTATTCCATTTTTGTTCAAATACTCTGGTCCCAGTTTGTCATGTTCGTATTGTGCATCCATAGCTCATTGCATCTGCTATGTAAGCAATTTGGTTGTGGCATGACATTGGCTCTCACAATCAGCTGTCTTGTGTTTGTTTTTTTTTTTCATGTCACGGTCAATTTGTACTGTACCTATTTGTATTAATTTGATAATTCTGACTGAAAAAGAGTGCCAAGAGTTTTTTTCCGCCGGCTTTTTTTGTCTCTTGGTCTACTGTAATATCTTATTTAACAACTATCAACAACTAGTTAAAGCCGAAGTATGTGATGACTGCCTTCATCAAGTGTTTTGTGAAATTCCTAAGATGAATAAAACTTTTTGAATTTTTTTTTTTTTTTATATGAACTGGGTGATGAAGAGGTCTTAGCCACTAAACCATCAAGCTTACAAGCTTACATGAAAGGTTACGGCTTTAAATGTGCTAAGTATGTCAACATTAACTAGAATTAAGCATAATATAATGCTAGTAAATATTGAGATTTGTGAATTTAAGAACAAGCTTACATCCGCCGAGACTAAAGACTTACGTGTTTTTCTAATCAGGAAAAAGTTTCATAAAATTGATTTCATATAATTTAATTATATTCTTAATTATAAACTCGACAGATAGTAAAACAAAATATGGTTACAAACTTATTTTATTTGATTGGAAAACCAATAACTAGTTTTGAATATTAAAGTAAAATAGTATAATAATAATAAGTTTTGAATAATAACAGAAGTCGTCGTGCCGAGGTTGCTCCTGTGTTTATCAATCGATTACGTAGCTTAAGCACCGTTCGGCGCGGTCGGCAAAAGGATGGGTGACCGCCGACAATTCATACCTTACGGCGACTTCCTTGCTCCGGAGGGCTCATTAAAGCAGTCGGTCCCGGGTTTTGTAGACAGCAGTCGTTGGGATTTGTCAGAACCGGCACCCTGAAAATTCTGACATCCACCAACCAGCACTGGGCCAGCTTGGTGGATTATAGCCTTAACCTCCTCATCACCCAGGGAAAAGACTCATAGCCCGGCAGTGGGCTCATCACAAATAGTTGTGATACATGAATAATAATTTTCAAATAAAATAAAATCCTCAGAAAATCAATACCTACTACATGGCCCCAAACTAAGCAAAGCTTGTGATATAGGATACCATGTAGCGAACTAGGGGGAATCTAGAATATAACCACCCAGACCCAGAACATTTCTTTGTTGTTTCTTTGTTCTTTGCTGGAAGCGTCTTAGATCACTGCACCAGATCGGTGCATTCCTTGGTGCCGTGAGGTGCAGTGAGCATATAGCCACCTTATACGGCGAGCTCCTTGCTACATGTTCGTATGCATGTTGTATTTTTAATGGATCTGGGTGTTTTTTTATGTGTAATTTATATTTGGGGTCGGATTAATCAGATTCTGTGAACACTCACAGAATCTGATTAATCCAACCCCAATCACATTACAATCACACGATTGCTGTGATATCTGCGATGCACAACAATCGTTATTTATAAAATTATCATGCTGAAACCCCCTCAAAACACATTTAACTCTTCTATCGAAGTATTTTCCGATAAGATTCCGAAAAATAAACGCTTCTGAAATAATTAAACGAAGTTTTGCATACAGACGCTAGAAGTTAAACTAACTCTGGATGCAATACACTCGGCTACCTAATTGGCCAGAGTTTTCGCTTAATATTTACAAGTTTTACGCAAATGCAGGGAAATTCAAGATTCGAGGGATCCTTCGAAGTTTTGTTCCTGGGTTGCATATTAGTTTTCTTGATTTTCTTTATAAATAGATTGTGTATAGGTATGTTAAGTGCTAACAAATAAGATCCTTTTTTCATAGATTGGTTTTAGTAGAAGTAATAAACTATTTAATTTATTATTTTATAAGGCAGTTGAGTTATATTAAGAATCATATTTTTATTATTTTAACACTATAGTACTCATTATACTATCATTAACTCATTAACACTATAGTACTCAATAAATATGTATAAGAGCTGTGGATATTGTGATAAATAAATAAATAAATAAAAATAAATACGATATATTTACGGAAAATAATTTTCAAAAATATTATCATAAGTTAATTCTTTACAACTGGACTTTTTTCTTAATTATCCCACTTTTTTAGAAAACAATTACATAATAAAAGCAACGGTAGGTATATTCAAATTCAAATTCAAATTCAAAGTATTTATTGCACGAATATAGGTAAATACATTAGTTGGTTAATATTACAATAAAAGCTCAAGCCATATTCTACCATTTTGGCATGTACAATATAAAATAAAATAATAAAATAATGTCACATTTTTGTTCTTAACAAGTCACTTTAAAACAGCATAATTACACACACATATTTTTGCAAGTACACAATACTATAAGTCAACATAATTAATTGCAAAATTCATAATGGGTCAGAAATAGTTTTAGTCACTTATCGTTAAAGTATTCATAAGTGGTATAATAGCATTTCTCTATAAAAAATCTTTTCAGTGCATTTTTAAACGCATTGATATTCTTAATGTTTTTAATAGCTTTCGGTAGTTTATTATAAATTTTAGGAGCCATTCCGAAGAAACTTTCACAAAACATTGCGGTACTACGAGGCTGAGCACAAAGAGTGTCCTTATTCCTTCTGCTATTTAATTTATCAAATATGTTGATATTGTTCCGTACGAATAGTGCTGTTTCAAACATATAAAGCGATGGGAAAGTCAGAATTTTTAATTTTTTGTAATACGGTATACACGATTCTGTACTTTTTAAGTTATATATGGACCTAATGCAACGCTTTTGAGCTTTAAATATAGTTCCCTTATCTGTGGAATTTCCCCAAAATATTACGCCATATCGTAATATCGATTCGACGTACGCGTAATATGCCGATAATACTGCTGTCTCGTCGACTATTTTAGACAGCTTTCGCAATGCATATGAAAATTGGTTGACTTTACTGCATACGCTTTCTACATGCTCTTTCCACTTTAGGTTAGAGTCAATAATTAACCCTAAGAATTTTGTAGCAGTTACTTCTCTTATTTCTTGTCCGCAGTAGTTTATGTCAAACGATGTTATGTTATTATGTCTATTTGTAAAATTCATTATATGAGTTTTATTTAAATTCAATTTGAGATTATTTTTTACTAGCCAATTAATTATAATATTTAATGTATTTTTTATGTCAAGTTTTAATATATTTATGTCATTATTACTACAAATCACTGTACTGTCATCTGCAAATAAAATCATTGAATGATGCGTTATTGTAGGAAAGTCATTAATATATATGAGAAACAATAACGGTCCTAAAATACTTCCCTGAGGTACACCGTATTTGACTTCTCTGTATGTCGAGAGTACATTGGTTTCTGTTATTGTTTTTGGACACATTCGAGTTATTTGTGTGGCTTGCTTTCTACTGTTTATATACGATTTTAATAAATCTAATGTTATACCTCTAACTCCGTACGCGTATAGTTTTTTAAATAATATATTATGGTCTACATAGTCAAACGCTTTTGTTAGGTCCATGAATAATGCACATACGGGTGTTTTTTTGTCAACATTTGTAATAATTTCTTTAGTGAAATTATACACAGCCAAATTGGTCCCTTTGTTTTTTCTAAACCCAACTTGTTCGTCTGCTAGTAAGTTGTTTTTCTCGAAAAAGTCATTGAGAGCTCTGTAGATCACTTTTTCGTATATTTTTGAGAAAATGGACACCATTGCTACAGGTCTAAATGATGACATGCATTCACGATCACCCTTTTTGAAAATAGGATGTACAATCGTAGTTTTCAGTTTTTCTGGATATATACCATATTCGATGCAAAGGTTAATTAAGTGGCTCAATATCGGCGCAATATCTATTCCTACTTCCTTTATAATTTTCGTTGTAATGTCGTCATACCCCGTGCTGTTCGAGTCTTTCAGACCTTTTATAATTGTCAAAATTTCGTCAGGAGTAGTGGGTTTTATAAATATTGAATTTGGATGATTGAAATTAATTGTATTAAAAGAATTATCAATGTCATTGTTTTGTACTTGGTCAATAAAAAAATTATTAAATGATTGTGCAATGTCAACGGGATCGATCAATTTAATGTTATTATCTATTATTTGGTTTATATATTCTCTCGGTCGATAATTACGTTCGTTTATAAGTTTCCATGTCGCTTTCATTTTATTATTGGATGTTTTTATGAAATAATTATTTTGAGCCTTTTGCGTTTGTTTAATTATATTTTTTAGTCGTATAGGTATTAAATGAAAAAATTCTTACAAGCAGTTATTCTTCCCGAGATAAGCGCGTTAATACAAACAATCCTTTTACCTTAATTATGTATTAGAATAGATTTCAGTGCAAAAATATGTTTATAGTTTACCGATTTCATATGCCAAGATAGTTTATAATAGAACATAAAAAAATCATACTATATTTAATACAAAAAAAAACATTTCAATAATTTGCCTAATCCTTTAAACGGTACAAAAGAAAGCCCCGTACTAAAAAGTAAGATTTCGTTTCACGTTATTTGGCGCCTGTTTCCCGCGGGAGCCACATAATTCCAAGCTCACAGACGTTCCGGATAACACATGGCAGTCTAGAGAGTATCTCCACGTATAAATAAAATGTATTCTTCCCTTCTTATCAAGCCGAGTTTATCTTTCTATGTGTGTAGGTAGCTACAACTTTAACACGTCTTAGTGAGTTGTGAGGATAAAATGTACAACAGAATTGTAAAAGCTGCAGGAATTTCAATTGTTGGGCGGTTTTAATCGAAAAAATATTGAGAGAGAAATAAAAGTGATTTCATATTTTAAACTGAGTTTATAGATCTTAAAATAAGTTTGAATGACTAAGATTTTGTGACTTTGGAAGATTTTTAGTACCTTTCGCTTTATTTTAAAGGCAGCGAACTCAGTTTGAACCAAGCCATAGAACAACGATCATTTTCTACCAAAAGGGCCTTGATATTTTTATTGGATACTACTTACTGCTTGGAGCGAATTTTTGTTTTATGAGTTTTATTTGTAATCGAAATAATTAACGAAGTTCAAAAGGGCCACGTTGAAATATAATTTGTAATGAAAAGACCGACTTAAAAAAATGTATTAAGTTATAGGGATTAAAAAAACACGGTACCGAGTATGCGGCCACTTTTTTAAGACAACCAACACACGGTACCGTCTGCAGTGGCAATCAAAGTGTTTAAACAATGAGGAACCATGTTTGTAAATATTTTTCTAATAAGTGTTATTATATAAATATAAATATTTTATTGAACTATACATTTCATATTAATGTAAGCGCTTACCTGACTCTATTTATCTAGTGGTGTAATATGTAGTTATTATTGTGTATAAATAAATAAATAAAATAAATAAATGTATATTTTTTTCATCTTAAACAAATGTTTAGAATTTTTCTTTCAAGTAAATTGATTTAAATTACAGAGGCCATTAATCGATCTCGGGATTATTGTTCCACAATCAGAATGTATCACGGAAATAGCTCGGAACCACAGGATTCAACAACGCGTGGTACTGCTAAGAAATAATATGAAAATCTTGGCAAAGGCGAATGGAAGCTTCATTTTCGTATTCAATTTGAAGATGACATGCTGATGTCTAGATTGTACAGAATATTTGTAACGATATGAACACATTTTTTCCTTACAAATGGTTAGAAAGATTGCCAAAAAAGCAAATGGTTAGAAAGTGATTTCTTCCATCTCAAAGCGACTCCTGCCTGACTCAAAAATTTGACAAGTTTGATTAAATCATAGAATTTAGAATCTTAACAAATACTAGGTATACAGCAAACAAAGCTCGGTTGCTTCTAACGACTTTCCTGTTTTAAACACCATAGTTGTGTTCTAGATTAAGGCCAAGAACAGCCAGTGAAAGATTAGAAAGATTTTTTAGCCGTGTAGATTCGGTTTTAGAATAATCCTACTGCCCCTAAATAAGTCCGGTGACCCGCTTTGTGATAGGGCTTGGCTAAAGACCACCGTTCACATTTGACGACCACTTTGGCGATGGGGTAAACCTATCTGCCTCAGACACCAGTGGTTGCGGGTTCGATTAGCACCCGGAACAAGAAAAAAAAATCCGGGTCTCTGCGTTTATATCTATTTTATATTCTATGTTCCCCCTAGTTTGCTACTTGGTATCTCATAACACAAGCTTTGCTTACTTTGAGGCCATTTAGTGGTGTGATTGTCTGGGGATTTTATTTATATACCTATACAACGTGTAACAAAATTGAGAGGTAAAACTTAAGGGTAAGCTTCTATACCGTACGTAGAATATACAGTAAATTAGCATGATCAGTGCTGGTATAGACTTTCATACAAATTTATTTAATTATTTTACAACAAAATATTTTGACGTCCCTAGTCAACCTAATAGGCTAAAACAAGACTTGTGCCGCAGTCAGTGACCTTATGACCTGTCCCGCACCGGCTGAACTTTGTAGTATCTGTCTTAGTTAACTATCACTTTATTTTTACGCTATCTGTTATCGAATAGATTTCATCAAAAGCTAACAGCTGTTTTTAGGGTTGACACTTAGATATTTTGATCTAAACTTTGTACTTGTTTTTCGGCCTAACTGTAAGGATAACAAATTTATGTTACTGTTACTTATAAACTACATCATCAAACATACAATCTCTCTCTTACACGTTGTATATAACCTGCCACACAAAATATTTATTTATTATGGCAACTTCGAACGTAAAGAATGCGTGTTCTTCAAGTTGCAATACCTTTTGACAAAGTTAACTAGTTTCACCAACATCTTATTAGATTTTCAACGTTTAAACATACTTACTTACTTCTCATATTTAATTAAAACCTCAAGAAGGCCCAAGAACACGAACAGCGTTGTTTGGATGGCTGAAGGCAGTCTAGAAGCAAGTCTCAGACTGTCAGAAACTTGCTGTTTATTCAGTGGATGGAAACTTCAATAGTTTTCCGCCTGATTTCGGATTGTTGCAAATTTAACTCTCGAGTCAAAGCGAGCTCTTTTGATCACAAAGGCACTAAATTAGATGCTAGTTTAGAACTGTTATTGAATAGTAATGTTGAAGTACTGACGACATAAATTGATTTTTATGACAAATTCTTCGAAGCAATAATTGCACTACAGAGCAATTTGCGAGGAACAAAACATTTCTATTGAACACAAAGTATTTTTGGATACTGTGAACAAACATTGTAAAAGGTATACAAATTATACATTTTAGTCTTCTCGTTTCTATCTTAAAGTTAAAATACCGATGAATAAATTCTAATTAATATGTGTGTTTAAAGAAAATTACCAACAAATTTGTAACATTAAATGCTTAATAATGCTAAGTTATGTTTATTCTGTATAGGACGGCAAGTGGCTATTAAGGTGTCGACGGTGACAGAGGGGATTAAGCTGAGGTTTCGGTTGGCACCGTCGGGGAGATAGGGGAGAATAGTAAATGTGACATCTGTGATAATGACATGTGGTTAAACAGACAATTTGTGGTAGTTAACGTGATAGATTTATATTTCGTATTATATTTGTTTTTAATATTACAGTAATAGTTTAGATTACGTTTGTAGACATTTTATATTCATTTTATCAAGAGTCAGTTTGTGTACTTCAAATCTCCCCTTTTTTGTTAATAATTTTAAAAATATACTGATAAAAAAATAGATGTATTCTATCGCTATAAAAACCTGTAACCTATTATTATACCCGTGTTTGACCTCAGTCTCACCTGGTGCTATGTGAAGATAAGAAGATGACAGCACGAGGTTTTGTAAATAATTGGTTCTTCATAAAATATTGACGTATTTGGAGGAAGATTTTATATGAAGGGTGGTCGTTAGCAAGGGTATAAGCAAAAACAAAATCAATTAAATAATAAAACAAAAACAAAAAATGTACATTGTTTTATTTATTGACTGACATTTAATTGAATGAAAAAAATAAGTTCAAAAACGAAAACCCGACTACTAAAATCACGTTCTAAAAAGTAGGAAACAAGTAAGTATTTTTAATTGTATTATATTATTATAATGAATATGCTTTGCTTTAAAAGGTGGCATACGATCACGGCTATCCTTTAAACGTATCTCTTCCAATATTACGTAAATACATAAATATTTCAGCGGAGACTATTACTTGTTTCCTACTTTTTGGAGCGTGTTTTGGAACTTATTTTTTTTTTCACTCATTTTGGAGTCATAGTGTTTACATATTTGAAATGTGCTAACGAAGTTCTATTATTTGATATCCCGCACGAAACCGTCAAGCTAATTTTTTTTTTAGTTCTTTGATATTATAATTATTTCACTTATTTTGAAAATAATAACTTGAAGTTCTAACTTCTATAAATTTGAACTGTGCCATCAAAGTTCATTCATTTGATACCCCACACGAAACCGAAAAGAAAACTTTTTTTTAGTTCTTCCCTTTAAGTCCCCTAGAGGGCGCTGTAGTCAAATTAACGTATTTTTATGTAGCCAGCGGACAGTGGGAGCCTCCCAACGACACCTCATTTTTCCAATTATGATAACTAGTATAGAAGTTCTGAGAAAGCAGATAAACATCCATACCCTCATACATACATACCTACATACACGTCAAAATCATTACCCTTCTTTTTGCTTTGCCGTAGTCGGGTAAAAAAAGTGCTTCGAAAGTGAAATAGCAAATTCATTATACAGGGTTATTAAAAATAGACCGGATCCTTTTTGGGTGACGTAGGAGAGGTCTTTCCAATCATCTGGGTCCAAACCATGTAATCCCAAAGTGTATCGTTTAAAAATATTTGGGGTTAAGTATACTTTTTTTTCTGAAAATCCAGTTTTATTCTTTCAAACATCGATTGTAAGAATACTAACGGTCCGATTTCAATGTTCTTTTCAGTTTAAGATAGTTGTTAAGTTTATAATAAATAATAAACAATAATAAAATTGTTTCAGTATAATTCCAAACAGAAGCTACAGGACGTTTTATTAAAAAAAAAATTGTAGCAACGTTCACAAAAAACAATTGTTTTCTGGAAAAAAGTGCTGAAGGATTTGGATGTAGCTTCTGTTTGGAATTACACTGAAACAATTTGATTATTGTATATTTTTTATAACTTAATTAACACCTATCTAAAACTGAAAATAACATTGAAATCGGTCCATTAGTAAAATTGGATTTTCAGAAAGAATAAAAAGGAAAGGCTTCTCTAAATATTTTAAAAACGGTACTCTTTGGGCTGACATAATTTGGGCTCTAATGATTGGAAATGACCTCTCCTACGTTACATTAAAATATTCCGGCCTAATTACGAATAACCCTGTATTAAGTAATTAATACTGATTATACTTACTGAACTTGAATCATTAAGTATCAAATGTCTTGATTTGGTAAAACATTCTTTTCAACTGCTTATTTTTAAAGTAAGATTATAAAAACAAAATATCAATTTACTTAAAGGAGCAAGATAATTTTTTTATATATTACTATATAATATTATCATATTGAAACTTATAAATAAATAAAAGTAGCATTTGATCAAAAACTAAGAACACAAAAGAATAGATTCATAATTTTTACTTAAATAAATAGTTTGTGCAAATCGAATATAGTTGAAGAAGAGAAACTATTACATGAAACATAGAAGCTCTAGCATAATTAACAGTGTGTCTGCATCCACTTGTCCCCATTTCCCTCGCTCGAGGCAGGTGTCCCGTATCTGTCACAATAAATAGCTATTTGCCAGCGAGACCGCGTCTCACTTAGATATGTTCCCAATTTGTCCCTTAATGCGGTTGTCGGTTGTCGCTTCTACGGCTAAGTGCCTGTACTCTGCCCTTTGTTGTGTATTCAAAGTATTTAAGTTGTGATAATTTAAGATTTAGCTATTATTTACGTAGTTGATTTTTCAATATTATATCAAAAATAAGAAAAATATATAATTATGAAAAATTATTTAATACTACCCTTAAATTAATCCTTTGGAATCGGATTTATGGCGTATATATAATTTATATTTTACATTATAATCCGACGTTTCGGTGCAGACCCGTAGCAACTTACGTTATTGGCGATATATAGGGTTATTTAAAAAAAAAATGTATATATCATATAATTTCAAAACAAACGAGTTTACCCAAATAAAAGGAACAAAATGGGTTTTTCTACAAGTACCGTATATTTCTTCGTGACCAATTGCGGACAGCAAATAAAACCCAGAAACTGTTCAAACGTAAATACATGAGAAGACATAATATACTTCAAGCAAGGTAACATTAAATTTTGTTAGAGCATTGTTAGTGTTTTTATCAAATACTTCTCCAAATCCTAAAGGAAAAATCAAAACTAATACTAATCAATACAAAATCTATGTAACACAAAAAGTCTTAATCAACAACTTCGAACCCACAGTTCACTCAACGTCAATAAACCACTAATTACACATGATGTCAGCAATATCGTACGGTAACTCGGCAAAAGAAATAACATATGAACTTAAAACGGACCGGTTTGCCACCAGAGGCAACCCACCAAGGCCAGTTTGCAAATGATTCTGCCAGGAAACAGTGTGCAATCAATTTAATGTTAACTTTTGGACATTAATTCAAAATGGTCGATTACAAGTTCGTGTTGATTAGTGTTTGTGTCAGTATTGCTTATGCGAGCAATATTAATGAGTTTCGAGGTAAGTCTCAATTACGATGAATGCTTAGTACAAACAAAAGTAAACAAAAGAAGATCTGTTTTTAATTAAATCCAAATTCAAGACGTGGCTGTTTTTATTAATGTTTTTAGTTCTTGGTTTTGATAGTAAACTTCAAAAATCTATTGGTGACCTTGACCAGATAGTGAAGTCATAAGCCTCGCTCTAGATTCCAGTATGTGTTTACCACTCAAGATCGATGAACACAGATTTTTTTATTATGTATTCATAGAATATTATCATATAACATAGATTAGGTACAAAACAGGATTTGAACAATTAAATATTTTGTTATTTAAAGTAGGTTTAATTCATAAAGCTTACTTAACGTGTGTATTCTTATCAAAATCACAAATACGTTGCAGTCTCTACATCTGGCGTAACAATAACAGATCAAAAGACATTTAAAAATGATCTTTAAAACTACTAGACCTAGGATAGTGAAATTTAATGTTTTCGACAGTTTCCTATGGCCCAATCTTCCATTTCTTACGGGATGCACTGTGAAGTTTAACGGAAATTTGTTTGTTGGAAAAATTGGAAAACTCTATACTCTTTTGTCTTTTGTGTCAATTATTGATTAATTATATGAGACGACTTAAGGATTTAAAATCAGACGATGAGACTCTCCGCTAAGGAAATAACAATGATTATACAACAATGCTCTAAATACAAATAAAAATACCTTAGCTTAGTCAAACTGATGCACTACTTATGAATGTATTTTTTATAGTTTTCTATAAAGACTTAATAGCGATTCTACACTTGCGATCAACGCTTTAATATAATTCGGAATAGAGGCCTAAAAATACCCATCAATAACTTTTTCTCTTATATTTAATAATATCATATTATTTAATATTCTTGAAATCATCAAATATTTATTTTTGCTTCAAAACCTATGTTTCCTAAAGAGATCATTAAATTTTTTGTCAGAGTTGACTAATTAAGAACATAGGGCTATTATTTAGGGGCCAAAGATGTAGATCCGTGGCTTTGGGAGAACACTACATTGCCGAAGTAAAATAATATTTGCATGCAGACTTTATCTAAACAACAGTATACAGCCTTCCAAAAATTAATTTTACGCATAGAAAAATCTGCAAGAGATGAAAAATCTTTTTCCTAAGAAGAAAGTATTCTGCTACTATCCAAAACATATTGAACAGCTTTCTCGGGCATCAGACCCTCAGACATTACAAATAAAACATGAATTTAGATACCAAAAATTTATCCATTGGTTTGTAGCAAATGTTCCCCAAAATTTTGACTTATTCTAAATTCGGATTTCACCAGAACAGTGTAACTAAAGCCGAAGCACGTACATTTATGAAATAGCTGGTTTCTTCTTTAGTATTGTTGAATGTAACAGACTCTACATGAAGGGTGTTGATGAACTAACCAGCTCCATAGGTCATAGAATTGTATAACCTTTAAGGATCGACTCACAAAATAAGTGTCAATGATTATGTTACTCATTGTGAGTTCTCAAGAACTGACGCCACTCATTGCAATGGCAAACGACTGATCATATATTCTTAGGCTAAAAGTAAAAATTTGTTATAAAGAGGTAGTAATTTCCTCTTTTTAACCTTTTTTTATTGATTTATTATTTCACAATGTTAAAATTAGTATGTTTTGAATAACTAATAAGGCATTACATTATTTTTTCAGTGAAACGACAGCCACAAGGACCTCCAAGTAACAGAGGCCCACCAGCGGGTAGAGGGCCACCAGCAAACAGAGGTCCGCCAGCTAACAGAGGCCCCCCGGCAAATAGAGGCCCACCGGGTAATAGAGGCCCACCTGCAAGTTCTCCAGAATACAACCAGCCTTCACAAAACACACAATTTGGCATTTATAACCAACCTAATAACATAAATCAATACCCACCTTCGAATGGTCAGTGGTCACAACAACCTTATGAACAACAACCTTATGAACAACAACAACGTCCTCCAAATGGACAACTGCAACCAAATGGTCAATATTATAATCCATACGGGCAACCTCAACAACCCCTACAAAATTATGGCCCTCAACAGCAACCTCCCTACAATGGACAATATCCTTCTCAATATAACCCACAACAAAACTTTAATCAGCCACCGCAGCAAATTTATAATCAATATCCGAATGGACAATATCAACCGCTTGGGACATTCCCAAGTGGACCAGTGCAAGCTCCTAATAATCCAACACCAATAAATCCAGTTCAGAATGTACCAAACCAGACCACCCAGAAACCAAACCAAGCTCCAGCAATACCGCTGTCAATTGCTGACAATAGCTTATTGACGACCAAACGTCCTCCTAACTCGCAATATTCGTTTCAAGTAGTCCCTGTGACTCCAGAAAGTTAAAATTATTAAACCATTTTAGTTACAATGAACTTAATGTATTAGATTAGTTAAATTTAACTTTGTACTGCAAATAGCCAAATCCGATTAAGATTACTGTTGTGCAAACATTCCAATCTTAAATTAAGCTTATTTATTTTAAACTTTGTTAAATAATAGTTTGCTCAATCAGAGAAACCATCGGGTTTCTAGCTTACCTATACTTTCAATAATTTTCTAACGATAGTTATTATAATATAAGTGTTTGTGACAAATCAGAGCAAATTCAGAAAAGTCTTTCAAGTAATCCAATGGAGTAATGTAAAGTTTTCACTATTCATAATTATAATAAAACCTATATAAGTATAAAATATCCTGAGACTGAAAAATTTAGTAAAACAATAATAGCGCTAAGATTTTTCGCCGTCGCGTTGTTTGAACCGGAAATCATATGAATTATGTGAGTTTTTCAATAAGAACGGGTCGATTTCAAGATGGAATAAAACAGGGTATGTGTGAGATATTAACGAAATTATTCATTTATTTGAAAGGTCCAGTCAAGTTATTTTTTTTTTAATATAACATAATTCAAATGTCCGCCGCAGTTTTGCACGGATCCGGGAAGTCCAATTTTCAATGACTCCGCTGCATTAATTCTACTGAAACTGAGTGATGGCTTAGGTTATATCGACTTTCAGGGTATCAGTTTATTGCGGCTTCTTGGTCATTTCAATTGGTCATTGGAGACTTCAAAAACAAGAAAAAAACATATCCATATGGTTCAATTGAGGATTAAAAAATTGGATTAAAATGGATTTGCCTGTTGATTGTTGTTTGTCTGTTGAAAATTGAACCTCCCAGATTTGTGCCATCATTCGAAGACGCGACGGACAGTTAAATGAAAAAACAAAATGACATGAATGGATCTTTCAAATAACAGAAAAAAATCGTTAATATTTCATACACAGCCTGTTTTATTCCGTTTTGAACTGACACGTGTTCCTGTTCATTTTCCATTACTCTAGCTAGGGTATTAATGGGACCATGTAATAGAATCAAATAGCATGTGTATAATTTTCAATTTTAATTATTTTTTTGTTTCTATTTTTCCTACAAAATAATTCAATTAAGTCAAAACATCTTATGTAAAACACATTTAAGCGAAGTATGACAACGTGGCATTTTCTATCCCTTTAACATCGTTATACACAGAGGTACAGTTGGTAACGTTTTGCGTTGTACATAGGATACAACGTTCCTTCAACGTTTAATAGTATATTATGTAACAAGTGAGCGAAGTTGCTAATTACGAGTTGCGAAGTTGCTAAGTTAATAATGAGCCGAGACTGTAATTAGCAACGCTCACGAGTTACATATGACGTTTTTCAACACACTTGTGAGTAAAAGACAGACATACGTGATCATAAAATAACAAACACACTTGATAACAAAGCTGTGAATTGTGATTGAAAAATAGCGCCGAACCTCGCGCATGCGCGTAGGTTTTTTTTTTTCGTCAAATGTGTCAATGTCTGTATAGCATATACAGCCTATTTTAAGTGAAAATGTTTAATTTGGAGTGGTAAATGCAAATATTTTAATATTTTATGACAAATGATTGTAAATTGTGAATAATTTGTTTAATATACAAAGAAGATAGGCAGACTGGGTACCCTAACGTTTACTAATTACAAGGTGTAGGAAGTTGAACTTTTGGTATTTTGTACTCTATACTGGACTTCTTATTTTCCATTAATTAATATTTTTCTACAACTTCTGTGAATGAAGAAAAATGGAAGTTTTATTTTCTTTTTTTAAAGAAATTCGCTTTAGTAATAAAATCTGCTCGGCGACGTCGTTAGATGTACATCACACAACTGACACACATGTCAACTTGACATAGTTTGTTTCAAAATAGTCAAAATGGTCAAAAATTACTTTAATGTCGTTTTTAACGTCCATTTTTTACGTTTTTAAATGCATGTAACTTTTTACTGAACAGTTGTAGAGATATAGTATGGTGACGTTTTTTATTTCTATATTCAAGAAAAACAAACGGGTAATCGTTTCATTACGCTACATGTTATCAGAACTCCAAAAAAGACGGTACCAGCTCTGTACTGTTTGCTGCCAATGTTCTTTATTTTACTAATATAAGGCGCAAACATTTAAAAATGTATATGGATTTGAAGTGGTATAAAACCTCTTTGTTGTTTCTGAAAATATTTAGTGTATAACCCGGACCAATAAAATATGCTCTGTTTTCTCGCATGTTATTTGCACAAAGTTACAATTCAACTTTGTAGGATTCATTATATTATGCACTAGGGTATAATATATTAATGCACGCGTGACTTATAGCCCAGTTTATAGTTCTAAACTCAATAGAATAACGCTCACTTTACGAGCAAGTGTGTTGAAAAATGTTTTTGTTGTTTATTGACTTCAGTGACACGTGTCTATTGAATAAATGTTAAAGAGATTTTACAAGGGTGGTAATTTATGAACTCATTATACTTAGATTGATGATATCTATAACAAACCAATAACATTTGTGTTTCTACATAATTGATAAATTTAATTTGACTTTATTTAAAACTTGACAAAGAATATTATTGGCAGCTTTTTTATATTTTGTACTAGAGCTTTTCAAGATACTTATATTGTAAAATTGTATTATTATTTATTATACTTTATATTTAGCTTTAGTATTTTATATTCAGATTTAATATAAGGTAGATAATAAAATAAGGTATTTTAATTTAAATATACAGGGTGTGTGGTGCATCGCCAGTCAAATAGATATGGCCATGTCCTAGTAGTCATTAAAAAATGATAAGCCATGTATGTGGTTATTTTAGTTTTAAAACATTTCAAAACTTTTTTTGTTTATCACCCCAAAATTTTAAAATAAAAAAAACACATACAATTTATTAGGCTTTACAGAATCAAACAAAATAACATGACTGCATGCACGTCGCTTTGTATGTTGTCAAAGATTAAGAATGACTGCAACGTTGCGAAAATTCGCAGTCCGCTGTCTTACTTGCACTTAAATAATAAAATAAATAGAGAAAATCCCCAGACAATCATACCAACTACATGGCCCCAACCTAAGCAGAGCTTGTCATATGGAACACCATGTAGCGAACTAGGGGGGAACCTAGAATATAAATACATATATAGATGAACGCCCAGAACCGGAACATTTTTTTTCTTGTTCCGTGCGGGAATCGAAGCCGCAGCCACTGGCATCTGAGGCAGACAGTGTTACCCCATCGCCAAAGGCTATCTCGAGCGAGCGAGTGCGAGCTTAATTACTGTGAAAAGATCATTGCAAGTGCGACAAAGAAAGCACAAAAAATATCTTTATGAACATTGATAATATTTGATTCTGTGATTATTTTAATTATTTGAACTGTGATTTTTTTTCGTTTAGGAAATCAATTTTTTTATTGTAGGACAAATAACCTCATACATTTTATTTGTCAATATCTACCTACATACTTCTGGTTTTTACATTATAGTTTTATGGTGTTTTAAATGTAACATGTCTTTTAATATTTATTGTTGATTATTTTTTAATAATAATAATAAATAAAATCCCCAGACAGTCACAACAACTACATGGCCCAAAGGTAAGCATAGCTTGTGTTATGGGATACCATGTAGCGAACTTGGGGAACCTAGAATATGAATACATAAATGATAAACACCCAACCACGGAACATTTTCTTTTCTTTTTCCGCGCTGGAATCGATCCCGCAACCACTGGCGTCTGAGGCATGTATGCCCACACATTTGCCAACCCCCAATTTTACCCCATCGCCAAAGTGATCGTCGAGTTGATATAAATATTTATTACGAATGAATTTTCTTATTAGTTTGCTTGCTGGTCAATAATTGATCAATATTTTATAATAATTGATCTCATTATTTCTTATAATTAAATCAGTGGGCCGTATCACTGAACAAGAAATAATATTTTTTTAATTCAGTGTTTTGTCCTTATGGGACCATGATCTGGTGGGACCAATCACTGAAGCAGTCATAAATTCAGTCTTTGCGTATAAGAAATTTAAAAAAATGATCAGGGTCTTCAAAGTTCTCTAAAAGTTCTCTAGTCTTGTTCTTTCAAATGATATGCCACAAAATATAAAAACGATAAACATTGTATTGTCTTAAGTTTTCACGATTCATAATTTAAATAAAACTACTTTTTAACCGGATTAATCGCGTATAATTTATATTTTACATTTTAACTCAGTTAAAAAACAGAGTTAAAATGTAAAATATAAATTATACGCGATTAATCCGGTTAAAAAGTAGTTTTATTTAAACGATAAACATTATCGTGAAATTTACTATATTAGGGAAAAGGATCTTCATTATCGAAATTCAAAATTGTTGTACAATAATATTTTTTTCATATGAGAAACAAGTTGAAGCTGTTATATCAGTCTTGCGAAGTAAAATTATGTTGAGTCGAAGATTTATTTAACTTGAGTCTTAAATGCTTCTGGAACCGATAATTTGCGCCTTTTTAACCATGAGAAATCCTAATGGATACTTTTCCACAAATTTGAATTTCGCTAAACAAGAACCCTTTCAATAATTTTGCAAATTTTGCGATGTTCTTTATAGTTTTATAGCATGTGGCATATCATTTTCAATAAGAAAGACTAGAACCTGGCCATTTTTTATTAATTTTTGAAAGGCACTTAAAGCCTAAGACCAAATTTATTTTTTACCCAACTGCAACGCAAAGTAGGGTTATGTTTTCAACGCGTATGTACTATGTTTTTTTACGTATGTTTCTTGTTCCCTGATTTTTACTAAACGAATGGATGGATTTGAACAAATGAGGCATCAACAGATTTTTATTAACTGCGCAAGTAATATAGGCTATATGGAATTCTAAGATGGCGCCTGTAAGGTGGGATTTAGGGGGGATAACAACAAAGGATTTCCGTTTTTAACAATATGGGTATCAAATGAAAGCTTGTGATCAGCCTATTCTATATATAAATATAAATACACACACATGTATACTTTAAATTTAACATTTTCACAAAAAAAAAAGGTTTTATCGTCATGCATAGCCTTATAATCAACTTGGGTTTCACCATTTTTATGGTTTTTAAGGTTTCTGGTCACACAAATAATAGTACCTAGGTGACTAAAAAGAGGGAAATAAAAAAAGTTATTACAAAAACTAAAAAACCCGACTGCTGAATACAGTAACTTACAACTGAAAAGTACAAAACAAGTATTAAATATACAAGTATTAATACAATATTACTACAAATAAGAGCTTTTGAATAATACACTCCCGGATCTAAATCGAGCCACGTTGATTTTTTTGGTTTGGAGTACTATAACTTACAAAAGATGTATGTAGAAGGAAAATGTTTTGATGCAGTTTTGGAGCTGGTATACTCATCATTCACTTAGAGTGCCACTGTTCTAAATTTGAAATACAGTTTATTAAAAAGGTCGATCTACGTTGAAACAAGTCCATATTAGCTTTTTCAAGGAAAAAAATCTAATCGATTTTTAAATAATTTACATAAAAGAATGTTTAACATTTCAAAAGAAATGTTTATTTAGTAACTTCTATTGCCTCCCAGTGCATTTATGACAGCTCTCATACAGTTATGTCGTTATGACATGTTGAGGAATGTCCTCCCATTCTTCCAAAATTACAATTTTTAGCTCCTGCGTGGTTTGTGGGGCAGGATGATGAGCTCGAACACGCCTCTTCAGCTCATCCAATAGATGCTCTTTAGATTCATATCAGGACTTCGCGCTGGCCATCTCATAACAATGATACCAATGTCATTTAAGTACTCCCTGCTGATTCCTGTAGTATGGGAATCGTCAGGGAACGATTCCCATACTGCGGGAATCAGGCATTAAAACGAAATCTTGGCCAATAAATCCAGCATATGGAATCACGTGGTTCTGTAAACATTGGCGAATGTATCTATTGCCATCTAGGGGCGGCAGTCGTGGTCCCCCTACTACCTCTAGCTCAGTTTTGCCTTCCATAGAGATTCCTCCCCAGACTGTCCATGATCCTTCACCATAACTCACCTTCTCGTCAATACAGCATTGCGCGAAACGCTCGTTCTGTCTTCGGTTCACCTTACTCCTTCCGTCATTATCGTATAGTATTATCTTGGACTCATTTGTGATGAGAACCTGGCTCCATTGATGTCTAGTCCAATTTAAATGTTCCCGCGCGAACTCTAGATTCGGTGTGCTCGTGTCAATTTGGGTCCATTGGCTGGCTTATAGGGCTTTAAACCACGTTTATTGAGTCGCCTTCTAACGGTCCGAGCACTTACAGCCCCTCCGTGAAAGTCACTGAGCTGTTCTTGTATCTGAACAGAGGTAAGGCGTCGATTTCGTAAGCTGGTAGTGACAATGTATTGATCTTGTCTCGCCGTTGTCACTCGGTAACGAGGTCCTCCTATTCGCCGAATGAAGCTGCCAGTCTCCAGGAATCGGTGGTACACTCTTTGAACAGCGGAACGAGTTATGTGAAGTTGTGAACTCACATCTCGCTGACTTAACCCAGATTGAAGAAGTTTTACACCTTGCGCGGCTATTTCAGGTGAAGTAACCATAATTTTATAGCAAAAAGTCGTTAAAATTATAGAAAAATAACTAAACTAAACTATGGTAAAGAACAATTGCGAAAATTCAAACAAAATTGAAATTAAATCGCTTCTAAATTGTAGAAAGCTACAGTCATTATTTTTTTCAAATCAGTGACCAAGCTCGGCTTTTGTTCTTTATTTTAAATTCTAAAATTTAAATACGGGAAAGACGATGAAATATGCCAGCGTTAAAAAATGCATAAAAACTTTTTTGTTATATTGTATATTTTTTGTGTATTGGGCTTTTAGGCCCGGGAATGTAAGGTGGCTTCGATTTGAGTGTCCGGGAGTGTATTTGTAAAAAGCTAACATAGAAAGTATTGAACTGTATATTTTGTAACTCTTTGCTATTATATAATGCTTACAAACATGCCTGAGTATATAACAATTTCATATTTGTACTTGAAACTTGTCCCCGTCTGCCGCTACAAGTTTTTTTACAAATATTATTTAAAAGCTCTTATAGTAATATTGCTTGTTTTGTACTTATTAGTTGAAACTAACTGTATTCAGCAGTCGGGTTTTTTAGTTTTTGTAATAACTTTTTTTTTCGATCCTGAAACTTCGTAAGAAAATAAAACAAAAACTAATTAAGTAATGATATTGTTTTGGGCGTCAAAAGAAAACTAAAACAGTACACGTCATTTAAACGAGATCAAAATAAGCTGTCTAAACTTAATACTTTTTTATTTTTATATTTTAACGAGCGTTTGCCCGCGACTTCGTACACGCATAAACTCAAAAGTCCTATTTTCCGTTCCCGTGGGAATTCCGGGAATTCCTTCCATTCCTTCCATTATACTTACTGAGGAACCTTGATATCAAGTATCACATCCGTGCACGTAAGATTTTATCATACAAACTAAAACATAATATATTTTCCGTTCCCGTAGGAATTTCGGGAATTCCTTTCATAACACAACCAGGCTCTTTTTGAAGAACTTTTATGCCAAGTATCATATCCGTGCACTCAAGGAATAAGATTTTTCATACAAACTATAAAGTCCAATAATTCCCGTTCCCGGGGGAATTTCGGGAATTCCTTCCTTAGTGCACCCTTGCATCCCCTAAAGAATGTATGGTTCCAAATTTCAGCTTTCTACGCTTAGTAGTTACGGCTGTACGTTGTCTGTCAGTCACTCAGTAACTCAGTCAGTAACGGAACAGTTTTATACATATTGATGATGATTTTGGGGTGATAAACAAAAAGGATTTAAAAAATCTTATTAAAAAAAACTACACGGCTTTTGAAATTTTAATGGCCACTAGGATATAGCAGATAACCTCCTCTACAGGCCATATCAATCATATGTTTTTATCTTTATTTAAATTAAAAACAAAACTGCCGATGTTTATTACTCCATCACCACAACTCTTTGTAATGAGCCCACCGCATGGCATGAGTCTCCCCTGGGTGACGAGGAGGTAAAGGCCATAATCCACCAAGCTGGCCCAGTGCTGGTTGGTGGATGTCAGAATGCCGATGGTTGGTGGTTTCAGGGCGCCGCAATTGTTTCTAACAAACCCTAACGACTACTGTATACAAGTACACAGCCCCCGGGACCGACTGCTTAACGTGCCCTCCGAAGCACGGAAGTCGCCGTGTGAAATGAACGGTCGGCGGTCACCCATCCAAGTACCGACCGCGCCGAACGTTGCTTTACCTGTGATATCGTTTGATACACACAGTAACCGCGGCGCCACGACGACTTGTTTATTGCTATCTTCAGTCAATTGAAAATCATTATAAAGAGGTATGGCAGGTCCGCTGACATAGTTCTATTCAAAAACACAGGGTAGAGTCAGAGCTTTCCAGGTAAATAAATGTACAGAAAAGATTATTGACGGTCTCAGTTGAGCAAGGCAACGGTTCAAATACTTGCCTGCAATGTCAAAAGTGCTACGATTTACAGCTGAGCCAGTTGAAAATGAACTGTTCTATAACAGCTCCTATATGGTTAAATTTAGCTAATTTTGCATAATTTCACGCCTGTAACTTAAATTTAACACCATAGGCAATACCATCTGATGTCACATTTGACAAATTTTGAGGTATTATAATAATGAAGTGATAAGTTACTATTTCAGTGACAAGGGGTCAGCCTATCGCCTACAAAAATGCTACTAAAAGTTTTGTCCCTTAACTGACTTTTACAGTATGCCCGGGAAGAGAAGCAGCTGGTACATTCTATAGGTTTATTGTGCTTCCAATCCAGCATGGAAGCATATGCATAGATGTAAATATATGTAAATTTAGTACATCACTTTATTTCGCTGAGTAGTCTCCACAACACAGACTTAGTTAGAACACACAATGATATAATGAGGCCTTTTTGCCATCTTAGATTTGTTTCAAAGTGCCATCTTTAGTGAAATAAAGAAAATGTGTAATGTGTGATTATGTTTTTTACAATCTATGAGAAAATACTGTGAATCGAACAATGTTTTTAAATTATTGTATTTGATTCATCTTTTTTTGTATCCGATTAGAATCAAATAAAGTATTTATCTGGATTTTATACATACAATAATAAGTGAATTAGCTATCAAAATTTGAGCTTAATTCTTTAATATCATTCATATTTACATATTTATCAGTTTTTAAATAATTTCTTCTCCAACATCACTAAATATCAGGTGAATAATATATAAAATAAGAATAATCAATGAAAAGTAAAAAAACCTAATTCCGTTTTTAAAGAATTATTATTAAACAGTACTAAATTTAAAATTCAGGTTTACAGCGTCCATCAGCGGTTCTTTGGTAACCGGTTGAGCATCCACCCGCGAAATTTTCTCTTCCATCGATCATAGTTTTATTTGGCTTTCCAGTACTGCTCTCCTTTGTTGTTAGAGTCTCACGCAATTTCGATGGTGACTGTACTTTGTCAGTTACAGTTTGTTGTGTAACGGTACTCTCTGTTACCAATGAGATTGGCGTAGTAGAAGTAGAAAAATTTATCTCAATCTTACTTGTCTCAGATTCCTTTGGCGTGCTAACAGTAGTGGACACACTTTCTTTAGGTTGATTACTGTTTTTATTTTTATTTATATGAAGCGCATTTCGAATATCACTTCTCACGTGTTCTGCAGTGTCGTGAATTTTACCAAATAAATCAGCCAATCCTCCAGCATTCGTTATTTGGCAATATAAAATAATGCACGTTATTGTTATTAAAAAGAACTTCATTTTACTACAATATAAGTAATGTAAACACTTTGAAGGATTATAATCAACTGCTTTAAAATATGAAGTGTTCTGATAACCTTTCAACTTTATAAGACATTAAATTTATCTTCAAGTATCTTCTGAGAATTATTACGTTATTCAATTAGATAAGTTTAGGAATTGACGCTATTAGTAAATTATGTTATTATTATTTTTAAACGAAAACATTATTTTCAAAATTCTTCATTTGCCCGGCTGTTGTTATGACCTGTAACAAATATATTTTTTATCATTTTTCTTGTTGGTCTTTATTGAAGCGAGTAATTGTGTCGTCAGACGATAACTTTATCGGTAAATATAGAATAGGCTGTGCAAAGTCAAGGCTAGAGGAACGACACTATTTACTGTCAAATAGTCATTTATGTATTGATACCAGATTTCAAAATTTAAGTGAAGGATATATTTTTTAAGATGGACTTGAAAGTATAACATGAACAAACAACTCTACCTATTCTGGCCTATCATGGCCTGTTGGCCTAATCATGGCACCTCAGATTTATTGTTTTCGATAGCTCAAAAATGTACTTAATAATATGACATTGAATAAAGTTTTCAATAAAATAAGCCAATCATTTCATGAGTTATCGAATTATACTAAGACTAAGAGAAAGTAAATAAATTGACTAATACGCCAGTAATTACATTAAATAAATAAATAAAATCCCCAGACAATCACACCAACTACATGGCCCCAAAGTAAGCATAGCTTGTGTTATGGGATACCATATAGCGAACTAGGGGGGAACCTAGAATATAAATACATAAATAGATAAACACCCAGACACGGAACATTTTTTTTTTCTGGTTCCGTGCGGGGATCGAACCCGCAACCACTGGCGTCTGAGGCAGATAGGTTTACCGCAACGCCATAGTGGTCGTCATTATTAAAATACAATATAGTAATTTCTACCTTCAAAATCTGAGTCTGCAATTGCCTAACTTATCCCGCCGTTGCCCTGTGGGACATTCCAGCTCCGGAACCCTTATGATTTGGCTAGATTTCACTTTCTCCGTAGTTGTTGCTAGCCGTATCTTTTCACGATAATCAAATATAGTGAAAGTCCCTCCTTGAGTTTTAACAGCACTCAATATAACCAAAGCACTAATAACGATCACTAACTTGACGTCCATTTTACCGAAGTGTATAACGTAAACTGCGTCGCAATACACTAATTGTCACAAATTTGTCACCACGGAATCCTACACACACCGTAAGCGTCCTTCACGGATCCATGTTTGCATTCCTTTCCATTGCGAGGAGCATCAATCATTTTTGCTCCCGTAATATCATTGTCACTGTATTCTGGTTTATTTTCTTGCCATTTTGCCACAGGCGGACTATTGAGCAAGTCTTTGACTGGGTTTCTAAATATGTTCAAATATTCCTGAGGAGTGTACGGTAGGGCGTTATTCACGTCCAATAAATAGAGAACGGCAGCAATGACAAGCACTCGCGAGCACAAAAGCGCCATTCTACGCCACTAGGTTTACTAACTATATCAATTATGGTTTATCAAAGGAACAGTTAAATGTCCACGATAAACACTTTATCTTTTAGTATTTTTTGTTCGTTTATTTTTGGAACTGTGATTTTATAATATATCCTACTGAGTAAGTATTTAATAAAAATATAATGTTAGTATTTTTTATTTATATACATTTTTTTTATTACCTGTGAACTTTGTGAAATATTAAGAGAAACTGTATTGCTTTTTAATATCAGGGTCAGAAATAATTCTTTTATTTATACCAATAAATAATAATTACACATGGGGAGTTTTTAAACAATCAAAACAATTTCCTGATATCTGATTTAAAAGTAAGACTTGAAGGTATATTGTTAGCTTTGTTTTGAAATAAAGTCCGTGGTATCTCAGAAAAAAGTATTTTTTAATTATTAAGAGTCCTATCACTCATTAGAAACATGCATTTGTGACACTGCATGATTTGGTTATTTAGTTAAGAGGAAATGATAAGGAATGACAAATATGAACATAAGTGTAAAGTATTTGATTCAATATAATTTATGACACTTATTACAAAATAGCTCTTCTACTGGCAAATTTGTGATTACAATTTTATACCCATACAGTGAGGAAATCAAAAATCCGGGTATAAAACTAATACTAGGTAATAAACCATTTATCGACTTTGGTTTGGGCCTTAATTTAAGGAATAGTTTTACCCATCTAAACTATTTCTGGTTAATAAAAAATTTTTCGATGTAATTTCTTACCTTCGACAATTCCTCGTTCAAGTTTTTCTCGTTACAATCAGGATGCATTTCACAATACAAATTCAACCATAAAACCATGTATTTAATCTCATCCAAGCGCCGGATTAGCGTGTAAGGCCCGAGATCTAGAACTTTCCTTTTCGATTTAATAGTCACAAAATTCTTTATGTTTTCATCTTTACTCAAAAGTGATTCAAAATCGTAACCATTCTCTTGCGGGATCACAACCTTGTACATCAGTTTATCAGGCGATTCATTTAGGTTTCTTGCATCCAAGTAATGAATATCTGGAATGTTTTCGAGTTCCTTAGCTTCACGTATTTTCGAAAGCAATCTACTTGTCTCTAATTCCGATCCTCCGATCGAAAATATAATTGATAAAAAACAAGCAAATTTTAACATAATTAATTGGAGCAAAAGTAAAACTTTGTAGAACCAGTTTGTACTGTTGTTTGCGAACGAATAGCGTACTTGCTGAGTTTAAAATGATAAATTGATGATAGTTGATCTTATTGTTCCAATTGACTTTCATGATTGGTTTCATTGCTTTTGAGTCGCAACAAATATCTTATTTTAAATTATTTTAGGTTCCACAATGAAGCAGTCTTTTTAATCAAATGTTAAATTAAGATATATTTTATTATATATCTTAATTTAACATTCATATATCATCAATTATCACATTTAATTATCAACATAAATCAAAATTAACATTATATTTTTAAAACATAATAAGATGATTCTTTTGTAAAAGCACGCAAAGCTGAATGTGCGTCTTGGACAAATCGAGCTACACTTTTCATGACATACTTATACAACTTTGTTACTTTAAATTGCCATGAACAGACATTTTTACATCGATAAGAGATCACATAGTTTCACCACAACGAGAAAAGTATGTTTCTCTAAGTAACTATCACTGTTTCCGAAGGTAAGTTTTGCACCCGACAAGGTAAAGTTATCGTTTGATAGGTTCCACTAAATCTTAAGTTCTGAATAAACCCGGAGCTATAATCATCTTTAAAACAAAGAAGAGTCTTGCAGTGACAATCAAGAATATCACTCAGCAGTGTTAGTTAATTGATAGCCAAAGTGTATTGAGCTTCCATGCTGGACTGGGAGCGAAAGAAAAACATAGAATGTACCAGCTGCTTCTCTTACCGGGCATACTGTAAGAGTCAGTTAAAGGACAGTGGTTTTATTGTCGTTTTGTGGGCGACAGGCTGACCCCCTGTCACTGCAATAGTATCGCTCCATCATTATAATACCTCAAAACGTCCTTCAAACGTGACATCAAATGGTTTTATAACAGCTTCTGGCGTGCAGCCTACTCTAGAACATCAGAGGCTATATAACCATCTGATGTCACGTTTGACAAATTTGGAAGTATTATAATGACAGAGTGACTATAACGGTGACAGGGAGTCAGCCTATCGCCCGCAAATAGTCTATTAAAACCTCTGTCCCTTAACTGAGTTTTACAGTATGCCCGGGAAGGGAAGCAGGTGGCACATTCTATGTTTTTCTTTCCTCCCAGTCCAGCATGGAAGCTAAAGTTTTAGTAATAAATTATTTTAATTACAGTCAAATACGAGATATTGCAATAAATAGAGATTTTTTTAAAGAACGACTAACCATAGCAACACAGTGAAATATGTGCTCTAAAAAAACGCTAATAAATGAATTTTGAGTTTTGAAATTTGAAATTTCTATTAAAACAGTGAATAAAATATAAATATTCGTAGAACTTCTACTAAGTCACAATTTAAGATCTCAGATCAAATATTACGTCTCGTTTATAATAACAGGTCTGTTTAATTATGGTAACAGAACCACCGAATTAAAAAAAAAATGTATTACTTTGCAACCTACATTGTGATTAATCTAAATAATATAAAATGTCTCACTTAAATATTGTTGATTTCTCATCTATACAGAATCAAACGTAAACGTAAACGTAAACTATAACTAATAAATTTAAAAACAAAGGGACATATTTTTTCTAAACAATCCCAAGACTAATTCTTTCTTCTAACATGACTGTTATTGAATCGTTTATAATTTTATATAAAGCAATGTCTTCAGGACGACAAGCTTTACTTGTCAACTTTACTTTGTTTACTTGTTTACAAGCTTTGAAAATAAATGCACCAAATATCAGCATCATGTTTGATTTCTTTTAAAAAACTGATGATATTTTATGTACCTGGTTATTTGATTTCCCGCATTTAAAAGTAATCAAGTCAGTATATAACAAAAATAATAAAAAAAAAAACCGCAGACAATTACAACAACTACATGGCCTCAAAGTAAGCAAAGCTTGTGTTATGAGGGGGAACCTAGAATATAAAAATATAAAATACATATTGTACAATGTTATCATTTGTTCATGCGAAACCTGAAGACAGTTTGTTCAGAATCGATAACAGAATCGATTGCAATAGTTTTTATATCGTGTTATATTTAACTCAATAATCTCACTCACGACAACTCGCGTCTCGTACGCGATCCCAGAATGCATGCAGTTACCTATGTTACCACGCAGTGGTAACGAGCAAAGCGCCGTCGCGTGGTCTGTATCTTCGCGTGACTAAATCATGACACCACTAGAAACTTAAAATTTATGTAGTTTTTAAGATAATATCATAATATTTTTTTGTATACCGATTTTGTGAACAAAAATATTTGACCCGTGTGCTAGAGATCGCGTGAAACAAAACTAACGTTGTATAGGTAAACGCTCAGACCCGGCACTTTTTTTTCTTATTCCATGCGGGAATCGAACCCGCACCCACTGGCATCTGAGGCAGTTATTTTTACCCCATCTCCAAAGTGGTCGTTATAAAATAATAGTTAAACTATTCAATATTGTTGTTAAATATATTTATTCTGATTTTTAATCTGTCTGTACAAACTGTAATAAAACGCATCATTCAAGCCAAAACATTCATGAAATAATATATAATTCATTTATGTTTTTCAGTAAAAAAATATTTTTAAAATAAAAAATTATGTATTCTGTCTTAAAAATTAAGAGAGCTACATACTACCGGCTTACCAAAGTTGTCGGAAAATAGTACATTACAAATTACATTCATAGCGTTAGTTCGTTCTGGCAATTACGTGACCCTAAACGGGGAGTTCGCTGTGTTATACCAGGGGGGTTTCATACCACGGTATGAATCGACCATATTATTTTTATGATTCGGCGAAAAGCGTATTTGACTTCATAGATTTATACCACTGTCAAATTAAAAAAAAAAACGGGATATCTTGGACTGTCGGGTTGAAAACTAAATCTTTCGATTTCTCTTACTCGTATTAATCTAGGTTGCTTGTGAATTTTTCATCCTTTAAAATAACGGGTGATCAAAATAAAGTAATAAAATTATCTTTCGGATAGTTGAGTTTAGTAGAAACCATCCATTAATAGCTTTAAATAAATATAGAAAAAATACGTTATTTTTTATTTATGTTTTTTGTTATATGAGAGATAGCCTTTTTTCTGGATCATTTAAGCGTACAGAGGTATTTAGTGCTTTATATTTATTTAAAAGTGAAATTGAAGTTACTTTAAGATACTAAATAAAGTTTATCTACCAGGACATTCAAAAAGATCCTTGATATACGATCGCTGTAAGTCTTTCCTTTATTTACATTACTAATACCTGTCGACTGCTTCGCTAACACTCTTCACATAATTTAAATGCTACGATCATCTAGCAAACGCTCGCGCTGTGATTCGGAGCCACTTAAAGTTTATCGATATCGTTCGTTACGCCACGACAAAATAGCCACTATGATGATAAGTTTAAGAATGGTTTTTGCACATTTAAATCGGAAATAAAAAATATTATTTCATCTTTCACGCTAGAGCTGAATTCTAAATTAAAACCTACCGAAACATCAATTCTCGAAAAAAAACAATGACATACAGATCCGGATCCATGGAAGTTTTAACTAAACGATATGATACTGACATATCTAAGATGAAGTTGCAAATCCTATGTCTTATATTTTTTTTAAAGATAAATTAAAAATTAATGCTCAAACCTACAAAATTTGAATATGAATTTTCCATGTCCTACTGTCAATCAGAAAAAAAAACGATTTGTTAACCTTTGTCCTTAATAAACAAAAACTATGAAAATGAACTTGAGAACACCTGACAGGAAAAAAGGATTCTAATAGACCTCTGCTCGTTGAGATGCATAGCATCTCAATAAAAAAAATATCATATGCAGTAAAGTCTTTCTATAAAGCGAATAAAGACTCAAAATGGAACTCAAGCCATGCAGGTATACCATTCTGCGATTCCCATCTTCCTCGTCAAATATCTTACAAAAAAGTTCGGCACCTATACTATTTTGTACGAAAACTCAAACTAAACGGCGTAATATAACATTTCTGAACTTTGTATGGCATAGCGGAAATCAGATACATCTGTACGCTGTATCGACTATTAAACGAAGAAAATATTGGGATTCATAAAAACCATCATTGTTCGTAAAACTAAATCCTCTGGCGATAGTTCGTTGAATAAATACGTACATTATATTCTTAGTATATTATATATTCGTAACACCTTTGTTCACGACTGTTACATAAATTGTATTATATTTCCAGTGTTATGAATCTACGAAGTTAAAAACGCTATTCGGCGATTCATACCAACTGGTATGAAAACCCCCTTGGTATGAAACAGCAAACTTCCCCTTTCATGGAGAAAAAGCTGTTTTTGAAAATTGATTTAACACCTTTATTAAGAATCGAATTGGTCATAGTTTTAACCACATTGCGTTTATAAAAACTGCACTAAGTCATCGAACTTAAGCAATTCAAGTTTTCTTTAGAGCTGGAACCTTGTTCAAACTGAATTGTGAATCAATTTCAACAAGTTCCTTGATGATTGCCCATTTAAAAAATCCTGAAATAAAGGTATCTATAAGAAGTCGTTTATTACAATACTTAGGGTGATTCTAGGACGGATGAATCGCACCGATGATGATGAAGTTAATATAATTTCTTACGTTAAGGTGAAATTAAATTTTAACTTGTCACCAATAAAAAATCAATTAATGCATCCTTATGATATAATATTATTTTGTACTTTAAGTAATTCACGATGAGCACATTCGAATAAACTTCAAATTACATAAACGATATCAGCCCGATTTACATTTAAAACAATAAATTAATGAAAAACATTTCATTTACATTTACAGCAGTAAAGTAAAACAAAATTAAGCAAATCTGACACCAATATCTGGTTGGGAATTAATTTATAACCCTGCTGTGTAGTTAATGCTTTAACGGCGAATGCATGAAATGTCTGATTTCTGCGTAACATTCTGTGTTATATTATACGGTAATATACTATTTTTATTGGTAAAGATTCCCTTAGAATTATCTCCTTAGCCATAGAGAAATGTGTTGTGCTCCTCCGCTTAGTGTATAATTCTCACGTCAGCTGGGCGTATCGCTTCGGATTTTTTTGCGCCGTTTTATAAAAATTCTATTTCTATCTACAAGCGTTATAGTATGATTGTCACTATTTATATGTTACTAGCTGACCCGGCAAACGTTGTTTTGCCATATAAATAAAAAAAAAATGATGTTGGCCGATTCTCATAGATACCGGATAAGCACAAAAAATTTCATCAAAATCGGTCAAGCCGTTTCGGAGGAGTATGGCAACGAAAACTGTGACACGAGAATTTTATATATTAGATTATTTTTATTTAGGCTGGATTAGCTCTAAATAAATTACTGACAATTTTTTTTTTCATGCCAAATCTGAAAATAATTCGATAGAGAAATGTAATCAAAGAGCAAGAAATAGAGAATTTTAATAGGACCAGAAAGCAGTAACTCTGTAACAGATATCGAGTAGTCATCTGACGATAATGAAAACGTGGACTCTTGTGTGAAGAAATGTTGATTGATCCCGGTGAAGGACCGTCTCATGGATAGTATTAATAAATGAGTTGAAAATAATATTCATATTTTATTTTCACCAACATCATAATAGGGATCCTCCTGAAATTATGTTATGTTATTATTACTTACTTTGTCAGGTGCACAGAAACGGATATAAGGTCCTTTCATCACAAAAAACTGTTATGAAAACAATAACTACATTGTATTAATTCTCACATAAACCACTTAGTTACCTTCTTGGCGTTTTTATGTCTGCACATGGTTCAGGACTAAAACTTTGTTGTTTTTTCAAAGAAGAAGAAAGTACACTAGGTCAGCTAACTCAACAACCGAAAGCACAAACATTTAAGGCAAATATGTAAGTAACTCTAAGTGATTTTAGCCAAATCGGTTCATCTAAATCCAATCAAATTTTATTCAAACATACATTTCAGTGGACCCAGTTGTTCTCTGATTCAAAAAAAACTCTACAGAATATTTGAAGTATGATACTTTAGAGATTAAAAGTCGAAAATGATAATGCATCTATAGTCTGAAATATAATTATTGGATTTTATTGAAAGTGAAAAGCAGCATAAATACTAATATTTTATTTCTAAATGTATTCTATTCGATAAACTAACATAATAAAAATAATATAATGTGCCTACTTCTATGACAAAACACTTACAATGAAAAAGTTCGATACTTGCTCTTAACGACAAAATTATAAACATACTACATATAACAATAAAGTATACCTACATAGTCATATCTTATTTTTTAATCTTAAACACTTTAAAATCTTGAATAGATCTTTTTCTTCTTCAAGAAGATGGCTCAGACTAAATTGCATTTCCGGTTTCTAAAATGTTTTGATTTCTTGTGCTGAAATAAAATAAAATACATTAAAACAAAAGAACTGCAAATGGATTGTGTCTGTCCACTGAAATATCATTTAGTACAATTACTGTTAGGCTGGTAGCAATGATTAATTTTAATAAATTTAAGCTTGTCTATATGTATAACAGGTTCACATCACGCTGTATTAAAGGTCACTTAGACAACTGATATCGAGCTTACGTTTTATAACTTATTAGCTTTGTATTAATTTGTTTATTAAAGCTTAAAAAGTTTCCGGCGTCATTCTCTCTTAGTATCAGGTTTTATTGAAAGGAAATTCAAGTTACATATATTTGACGGCTGGTCGCTAACTATCCCTGAAAAGATCCTTCCATCAAGCAAAATTTATGGACAATTAAGTATAGCGGATCAAGTGATACTTATATTATAACTTGAACTCAAGCTAATCGGATGTTCCTAGAGTCTTCAATATATGATACTAATTTAAATCACCGCCGACCTTATATATTGAATAAACTCGTGACGAGATTTCGCTATGCGTAAATGCAAACTGATATTCTCACTAGTAACAAACCAAGGTCACTCTGAGCACTTCTATTCATATCCTTCGTAGATAAAGAAAGTGGTGTGTCCGGTCAAAAACCCAGTGATACTGTGAGCGTGTTTTGCAAAAGTGACATTCATGTGAGTTCCAGTAGTAGCAGATCAAAACGAATAAGAAAGGGGGTAGATCGATATATCTGCCTCTAATGCTTCGGCTACACTACCGTGATATGCCAGTAATTATTGCCATAACTTAAACAACACCTAGGTGTAACCACGATTTACGGCCATAATTTTACAATGCCAATCAATATGGCAAATGGCGGTAGGCAATAGCTCCGGCGGCGGTTTTTTCGCACATCAAAGAAAATTACCGCAGTAATTATAGCGTTTGTGGCCACACTACCGTTTGTCCAGTGTGCAATATGAGCTCACTGGCGACGCACGTATCGACCGACATGGAGTGGTCAAATGAAAAAGCGCTAGAGTTTTTATAATTATTCCAATCCGAACCGTCTCTTTGGGATACCCTTTTTTTCTTCTTTTAGCTTTGTTGAAATTTAAAAGATTCATGTAAAAATAAATGGCACTCATAAAACACAACACCGCTGCAGCTTCGACCTCCATCTTGAAAAAGTGATATTTTCCGCCAAATTTATTGACATATCACGGTAATTTAATGCCATAATTATTGCCGGTAGACGGTAAGGTAGTGTGGCCACACCAGTTCATGCAGTAATTTAAACGGTAATTTAATGCCATAATTATTGCGGTAACAGCCCGGTAGACGGTAAGGTAGTGTGGCCGTAGTATAACTGTCATCGCCACCTACTTACATCTGCCAGTCCGCGATCATGGTGCTTCATGGATCATGGACGTGCGAAAATAAAATCGAAAATCGTGGTAAGAATCCCGTAAATACATTAAATCAAAGTGAAAATAACCGCGATAGTTTAAAACAATTATTACTTCTTAGATAAAGACTTTCAAATACGTTTGTTTTTTAAATGTGATGATGTTTTTAATGTTTGCCACGTAGGATCGGCTTTGAATATACCACCGTGTCATGATAAGCGGGTCGTGATGCGCAATGATCCGTGAAGCTATGGTCTTAGGACCCCCCTGGGTCTACTTGGCTAGCTACCAAACTTCATCTAAATTCTGCTGCCAAGTATCACCGCTCCAGAGGTGATATGTTCGGGGAATATTTTGGTAAAATCCAGTGTTCCTAAGCCTGCCTGTGTGTTTTCATATTAAAAAAATAAATAAATAATAATTACTTACATTGTTACTAGAGTCGTTGCATTTTCTATCATCTTCTTCCGATGACGACGATGATGATGATGATGAGGAAGAAGAAGAAGATGATGATGAATCGTCATCTTTACTTTTACCCTGTAATTCGAAGTGTATGAGAATAATATTATTTTTATAAATTAATTTAAGCGTTTTTAATCTAATGGGAAATTAGTAGATACCCTACTTTATTTATAAGTAAAAAACTTATTGCCCAGTGGAGCCGTAATTGAAATATTCCTTATTTTTGGTACTTTTTTAAATATCCAGTTTCTGCAACTGGTTTTTGAGACATGGAGTTGCGGGACAGGACACCTACAGAGCCATAAAGGCTCTTTCTGTACTTTTTTACCTACGATACCTTCAAAATATATCTAGGTTCTCAATATTTTCGTCCTGTGTAAGTAGGGTCGGCTTTCAATTGCCCCCCGCTAGGTGTAAGGTCCCCTTCAGGGCTCACCTGGCTACTGACAACCCTGAAGAGCCAATTCCTTCCAGAACCCGTGTGCTGTCATCTTCGACTACATTTTCACTCACCGTCAGGTTTTCACCGATAAAAAACCTTTCTGCCGCCAAACAATTTCATCAAAAGAGCTGCATACGCCTTATTTTTTGCTGTTTATGTTATTGATTCTGCTATTTCTTAACATCATAATTTTTCGCTCTGATCTATGTGAAAGATTACTCAAAATATAAACTTACTTAGAAACAGACCTTGAAAACTCAAAAGCTATTACTTTCTATTTACCTATACTAATATATAAAGCTGAAGAGTTTGTTTTTTTGTTTGTTTGAACGCGCTAATCTCAGAAACTACAAATAAGATTTGAAAAAATCTTTTTGCATTTGATAGCCCAACTCTTGAGGAAGGTTATAGGCTATATCCCGAAATTCCCACGGGATCAAAAGTTACGCGGGTAAAACCGCGCGCGGTGGCTAGTGTATTTATATTCTAGGTTCCCCCTTGTTCGCTACATGGTGTCCCATAATACAAGCTATATTTACTTTGGGGCCATGTAGTTGGTGTGGTTGTCTGAGGATTTTATTTACTTATTACTTTTATATAGATCCATTGAAATTTGGTTTGTACTTTTTTTGCAAAACTTTACTTAAATCTAGACAACCGAAACTTGAACATTGGAAAATATTCAATTAACATACAATCGTCAAAATTAAAATGATATGTTTTAACATTTAGTATGTTAAAAAGACTTCAAATCATCATTAAATACAATTAGGAAGTAACGCCTCCGCTGCAATTATATATACATTTAGACCTACTTCGATGCCTCGTTCACTGCCTTCCGAAGTGCTTGTACAAATATAACAGCGCATAAAAGTTACGGAACTGTTTCATCATTATTGCTCATTAGACCCGCAATCGAGGCTCGCTTGAAGAAACCCGCCAACGGGAAACTTCTCCAAACAATTTCAAGTGTTCCACCAAATACGAAGAACAACAGGATATAATAATCAAACACAACATCAACCTGCATTATTATCCTTACGTCACAGCTTTTAAAGATTCATTTCGCTTGATATCAAAATGCAACTTACTGAACATAATGGTTTATGGGTACGCACTTCAATATAAACATTTTTGTAAACCTACCAGGCATTTCCGCAGAACGATTGCATGGGTATTGCAGCAATCTATTGCTTGCCACTGAAAAATGGGCCTTCCCGACTGCCATTCGACTGTGTCGTAAAAATACAAACAAATAAAATATTTTACTCGGACATAGCCCGCCAGAAATATGAGCTAAATATGATCAGAATCCCGTGCACGACTGCAGCTAAAGGTAAGTTAATAAATAGAATATGTTCTGTTTTGATTTCTGCCTACATAACCAAAGCTTTTTCCAGTATTGTATTCTTGTATCCTGTTTGTCAAAAAACACTAAAATTGCAGCATATGCGTACTAAGGAGAAATCTTACTAATCTTACTATAATATTATAAATGTGAATGTTTGCATGTATGGATGTTTGTTCCTCAATCACGGCAAAACTGCCCATCGGATATGAATGAAATTTGGCATAGTGATAGAATACAATGTGGAATAGCACAAAGGCTAATTTTTATCCCGAAATTCACGCGTGATTCGAAATTGTGCGGGTGAAACCGCGCGCAACAGCTAGTATAAAATAATATTTAGTTCTAAAGAGGTGAATTGGCCATAATGCTATTTACTGTAAGGATTGAAAAAACAGGGTTAAACATATTTTGAGTCTCTCGCCAATATGTTGTCTGTAAGAAATCGCTCGTCAGCGATAAGACCGCCTAGTAGTACTTACACAACACACTGTTTTTTTTTTATCATTTACTATCTGTACTGTATACTGAAGTGTAAATAAATAAAAATAAAATAAAATAAATAAAATGTTGTAACATATTTAATGATTATAGTAATTTTTTTAACTCCTCCTCACATATCACTTTGTCTAGACAGACATTTGTGGCTACAATACTTTGTTTATGTAACAGACTTTATACATTACATTAGTCAGTACATTAGCATTTTAAATAAATTAATCAAAAAAATATACATTTATTTACTTATTAAAAATAAACTTACATTATTACAACCGTTGCAGCAGTCATTGCACTCGTTGCATTCTGAACAACAGTTTTTGTTATCTTCCTCCGATGAAGAGGATGATGATGACGATGACGAAGATGACGATGAAGAGCCTGATTTGCATTTCTGAAAATATTATAGTCATCCTCAGAAATAGTAAAAAGCGACTGACTGCCCATCTGGTGTTAGATCTTTAGAGTTTTTACAGTAGTGCTATAGTGTACTGTGTTTTTTTCCGAATAACTGTAAATCAAAACATGTTTATCTGAAAAGCTCTGGTCAAAAAAGATAAAAAAAATAATGAATAGTAAAGATAAAAAGGTAAGCTACTATTTCAAAATAATATAATAATAATCTTTATTTTAGTCCAGGTCCATATAGTGTTAGTAATGGTCTGTATGTTGATAAGAAATAAATGATAAACCAACCTTCATTTGACGCAGTGTCCTAAATAAGTGGTGACCTTACTTAACACAACAATTTTATCAGGAACCTTGCATTCAATTTAATATATTTAATTACTCAACTACATAAGTGACTCATTGAACTAAATAATTCCAAGGTAGAAAGACCTAACTATAGACATACATACATAACTTTAAGCCTGTATGCCTTATGGGATAGGCAGAACACCAGAGGCCATAGACCATCTGATGTCACGTTTGACAAATTTAGAGGTCTTGTCCCTTAACTAACTTTTACAGTATGCCCAAGAAGACAAGTAGTTAGTAAATTCTATGTACATCTCATTTAGAGACTTACTAGCTGCTGCCCGCAACGTCGTCTGCGTGAACGCTATGCAGCACCAAACGCACCTACGATTATAACACTGCTAGCGTGATAATATGTAGCCTATATGTTGACCCGACTTCTTAACTATCTTCATGCCAAATTTGAAGTAAATCCATGCAGTACTTTTTGAGTTTATCCCGGAAAGACAAACAGACAAACAGACAAAAATTCTAAAAACTATATTTTTTGTTTCTGTTTCGATTGTAGATCATACCCCAAGTATTCTTTTAAAAAAATATTCAATGTACAGTTTTGACTTTCCTACCATTTTATTATATGTATAGATATGTTGGAACTTACCTCGTTGCTGTCATTGTGGTGATGGGAATGTTTTCTGAAATAAATAAAATATATTTATAAATAATGTTCTTATGAAGATGAATGGGGTTGATAAGGTACAGTCGCCAAATTTCGTCGCCGAGCCTAACTTCGCCCCCTATGGTTTCTCCTTTTCTAAGGAACGTCATCAGAATTTGTGAAAATAAATAAATAAATCTAGTCTAGTTAAAAAGTTTGGCGGTGGAATGTATCTCCTGTCTTGCGATATTTAAAAAAAGGAAAAAACTGTTCAAGTTAAGTTTTTGATTGAAATGTTATGGGTATTGTTTAAATATAGATGTGTTTGACTTATTAAAACGAGATATTTGTCAAAACTTGTTCCTATCCTTTAGATTTAAATCGATTCTATTTTAATTTAGATTATGACATGTGTCTTTTTTAAATGGAGGATAACAATATATTTGGCAAATTCCTAATATCGTCCCCTAGCGTGAGCAAGTTCTTAATATCGCACCCCAGTGTGAAATTTCATTTGTTTTGAGAATTAAAATTACTTAACTAAACCAATGATTAATAAAAGTCTGATTAGATATTATAATAATGATCATTAATGATTATTGTTACAAAAACAATTTAAGTTTACGCACTAATCTCAATATCATTAACGTAATCAGGAGCTCAAAAATAATGATCTTATATTTGTAATTTTTGTAATGTAAATGCTGTTTTTGTAGAAAAAGTAAGTAAGTTGATTTAGTGTTTGATTATTTAAAATAGTAAAAAAGTGATATGTGAGTAAATGCTCTACTCGTGATATTTAAAAAATTTTAATTTTACAAAATGTGGACGTTATTTTGCGATTAAACCTTATACAGGGTGACTGGTGGATCACTTTTGAGTTTCAAGAACGTGATAGTCTGAGATCATACAAGAAGAGAAAAAATATAGTGAAAAATAAATATGAATTATTTACTGAGTAAATTTAACCGAAAGTGAAAGAATTGATTACGCAATGCATGATTACGCTAGAGGCGGCGATCCGCGTGCCAGGTAACGTGCCGCAATTGACCCATTTGCATATAAACTACATAGTAGTATTTATTTATAGGGAATCCTAGTTAAAAATTATGTACCTACTTTTTTACATAATTTTGATCAGAATCGAGTACAGAGTGCTCTCCTTCAGTATCTAAAATGACAAATTGAAATAACCAGTCACCCAGTATGTATGAAAAATTCAAATCCCACAACTTTTCCCGCATTAACAATTTTCTTCAAAATCAACTAAGGAGGCAATACTGTTGCTAAAACTACGTACGTGATTATTATTTTTATATTGGAACTAATTTTGACCATACTCTAAGAATAGATACGGCTCTACCTGAGAACCAAAGCTCCAAGAATGAATTAATAGTATAAGGTACGACACACAGTGACAGTACTTGTAACCTACACACATAAGTCACTTATGGCTGATTGCAATAACGTAGTAAAAGTATAGATAGGAATTCCCATACTGTCTTGTCCTGTCAAACCTGTCAAAAATCTGTCACCTGAACTCAGGATAGTATAGGAATTTCTATCTCTTCTTATACTTCAACTTTTTTGTAAGTTATTGAGACCGGCCGGAAAGTAATTTAGAAACTGCGAATTCAGCATAGTGTTGTGTTCATGTTTTTCATTGTGAACGAGCTTTTGCCCGCAGCTTCTGCAGGGGCCACTCGGATCTGTTGCCTTTTACGACAGGCATCTCCAGGGGCGAAAGGGATATTCTAAGCCGACGGCTATAATAACCCTTCTAAGATCTTTAATAACCCTTCTAAGATCTTTAACAACCCTTCTAAGATCTTTAATAACCCGACTAAGGGCTATTCGTGGAATGTATAAACTTGGAAATAGAGAATCTCTAAGAGAAAAGTTTAAAGAGATTGGTATCTTGACTCTTGCATCACAACATATTTATGAAAACATTATGTATATTAAATAAATGAAAAATGTGATAAATAAAAATTACCCGACAATTTATGAGCATTTTAAATACAAAAACTTGAAAACAAAAAAACATTATTATTATGTATATTTATAAGAATGGTAATAAATTTAAAACTATGAAAGATAATATTGATAAAAAATATTCTGTAAGGACAAGGAACGAACATAAGTTAGCGTTTCCCAAATTAAGGCCGGCTAAAAGCACCAAATCATTTATGGGAATGTCAGTACGTATTTATAATAAAATGCCAAAGTCAATTCAATCCCGAACGTTTAATAAATTTAAAAGAACTATCAAAGAAACATAATGCAAAAAAGGCTACTATAAACTTAAAGATTATGTAGATGATAAAAGAGCGTGGAACAGGTGCGGCACCGGCCACCGTGTAACGGCCCATTACATGATGGCCGGTGCCGCACCATAGGCATGGGTCCTTTTTCGAAGGAACCATCAAATCCATCAAGTTATTTGACACAAATTAGGAGTTTATGGCGAGGTATCTGGATCATGACATTTGCTTAAGATATTTAAACTACTTAGTTATCATATCAACATGGGCACAAATAATAATAAAGTTCTTCCACAACAAATAGTATTAAGTTCAAAATAATAATAAATAGTTAATCTCACAATACAAACAGGATAGCAACCAATAAATAAGGATGAATCAGACAATAATTCTTCTTTCCTTTCTCATAACAGTTTTTATAAAAGGGAATTAGCACTTAAACTTACTTAAATAAAACACTTTTTGACTTACCTTGATGGTCGCGACTCGCAAAAGGCAAGTACCGACAGCAATACAATCAAAATTAAAACAGATGCCTTCATTTTCAAAACGCTGCGCTGCCTCTAAAATATAATAAAATTTCTATTACGAAACAGTGCATGGAAGAAATAAACAATGAATCGGTGATAGAAATAGTTTTTTGAATTACTCCTAGTTAACGACTTTAAGTCAAACATTATTATTTCAAGCTTTGTGAAAAATTGATGCAATAACATTTACACATTACTTAATAAACATTGGGTTATATTGAAAGAAAGAATAAGAAAGAAAGAAAAAGACTTTATTTGTGACACAAGCTTCAAAATAAAATATTTACACACAGCAAAAATAAAATATTTACACATAAAAATGTAGACTCACAGAGTAAAAGAAAAACGAAAAAATGTCACAAACAGGTATTGCTTAAAGTTGAAGTTAATAATTAGCTTGAAATTCTCTGGTAGTTGCAATATTGTAGAACAATAAGTATGATACCTACGCTAAAGTAAGCTTAAATAAAATTGTATTACAAAAACTACACATCAGAACTAGGGGTATCTTAATCAATAATAATCACTTTTAATTATTTTTTTCCTAACTAACTTCCTAACCGGGACCCGAACCCATTACTTTTCATAACGCATCCGAACATACTCGAGCTATGCTCCACAAAAACCATAACAGACAAAATAACAAGTTTTTCTTTAAAACCCATGTAGTTAGTGCTTGGTGGTAGGATCCCTTCTGGGTCCGCCTGGCTAGCGACCACCCTTTATATAAAGTCTGCCGCCAAATGTTACCGCTCCGGCGGTAATGTGTTCCGGCAATATTGTATAAAGAGCCAGTTTCTTCCTAAACCCGTGTGCTTTCATCTTCGACCTCATCGTCACTTACCATCAGGTGAGATTGAGGTCAAACGCGGGTTTAGTCACTTATAAAAAAAAAAAAAAAAAAAAAAAAAAAAAAAAAAGTTAATTCGCATGAATAAATTTCAAATAAAATAATTAAGGACTTACTTATTTTAGGGCAATTTATTTATTTCAGCTAGTGTCTAGGTCCGTTGTAAGATTTGCACTAACAGATTAAATGCTTGACTCAATATTCTCACAGTAAAGATAAATATTTACTTCGTCAAATATATTGGTGAGGTCAATTTGATAACATAATTTAGCTTATTATTCAGGTCAAGTCTTTTGAAGGACTTATACTAAATAATACACAAATCAACAAGTAAATCAAATTGCTTCTTATTATGGCTTGACTTTTCTCTGCTTTAATTTTCTATACTCTATTATCTGTAAAAACTAAAGCTTCTTATATTTTTCTCAAGTAAATTTACCCATAAATTAAAAAATAAACAACGGTCTAGATGATGAGCAATTTTCTATAAAAACATAAAAAAACACTACATAATAATTTATGAAGATAGGCAAAAGAAAACAAACTCTCTGCAAGCAAAGGATTTTAATATTCTTAAGTAGTGATGATACTGGCCTTCTTTTCAACATAAAAGATTTTGCAATGTAATCCGCAAAGAGCGTATAGATAGCTCACGAATCTTCTCAAGTCATCGCATCCTTTTCAAATAAATAGGGTCCGAGGTTTAAAAGGAATAATTTTCTTCCTTTTTAATCCAAATCGAGCCTAAAATAATCCGAACCAAGTACTTTTTGAGGATAGATTTAAAACTGATATTAGATAGCACATTTTAATTACGGTTAAAGCTTACAAAAATTCTATTTAAGAGCATATTAGGTTCAGATGTCGTCAGGGATGGTTGTTGCATATTTTTCGAAGTTACTTCGCTTTTAGATGAAATCAATTTTTAATGCGTGGTAGAAAATTGTTTCTGGTTGAGTGTTTATCTGCGCCTTATTCTCTTAGTTTAAGGATTTAACAATTTGGGAACCAAGTAATTCTATTGTGGGGGTTAGCAAAACAAAGCTCGGTCGGAGAAACAGTCTTGTTGTGTCCATCTCAGTAACGTATTAATTTATTGTAAACTATTTGAAAAGGCTGTTAAAAATTGCGCTGCTGAAAACACTAAAATACTACACACATCAAAAAAGTCTAAGCAACATGTACTTATGTGAATTTTTTAATAATATTTCATGTTACAAAGTTTCTATTTTTTATTTGAATATACAACGTGTAACATAATGAAGAGATAATACTTAAGGGGATTGTATGTTTGGTGGTGTAGTTTATAAGTAACAGTAACATAAACTTGTAATCCTTACGGTTGGTTCGGAAAACAAGTTCAAAGTTTAGATCAAAATATCTAAGTGTCAACCCTAAAAACAGCTGTTACCTTTTGATAGAATCTATTCGATAACAGATGGCGTTAAAATAAAGCGATAAGTAACCAAGAGAGATACTACAAAGTGTAATTTTGTGCCTACTAAATTAGACGACAACAACGTCTCGGGAATGTTTTTTTCGGTAGTATCTAAGTGCAGAATATTTTTAAAACTACCTTTTCACCAATATGTGCGTTTATCACGCGGTTTACCAATTTAAAACTCTACTGAAATAATAGATTTGCACGTTCGAACCGACAACAAGTTAATTTTAACTATCCGTGAGAATATATTTTCTTAACCTTAAACTATGATGCATCACTGACAAGGATATTTAACTTCTTGTTTATTCTCACACACTTACAACTATCATCACCCACTACCATACAATAAAGCTTGAAATAAATTTTAAGTAATCCAGCATTCTGCATAATTTTTATAGTCTATGAAATAGCAAGTTCGATGACCTTTGTCTGCGGCGGATCGCTCGCTCGCTACTCCCGGGCTCTCACGTTTAAGTGTTACGTATTATAAAAATGTTTAATACTTATTCTTAGTCGCACTGTTTGTGGTTATGAACGGATGCTGAGGCTCGGTAGCCTTCTATTTCTAATACTTAACAACATACATGATCGAAATACATTTACGACTAAAATCAAAAATGTTACTTATCAAATTAAGCATAAGTAATCATCAATTTAAGAGAAACGTAAAACAAAACATTAATTTAGGTACTCTCAATAAACTATGATATCAAACTTGTCATACAAAAAACTATCACATTTCTTTAGAAATACGCTATTGCAAGAAACTAATAAGAAATTATTACAAATCTATCGGTAGGTATTACGTGGAAATTCTTTCTCACGGCGTCAAATCGCAACTTATACCTAATGAAGAGAGACTCAAATAGACAATCAAAGTTACCCGTAATTCTAATTAAAAACGAAGAAATATCCTCTCACTCTTACATTCAAACTTTCTAAGAATTATAATAGGAAACATGTTCGGTAAATACCAATGATTTTATAAACCTCAAACTATGATACAATACTTACAGCTTCTTGTACTTCTTGTATTCTCACATACTTATAACTATCAATACATACGACAACAAAGCTTTAAATTAATAAAATTAGCAACTAAGTAAAGTCGTTTTCATAAAAGATAACCCGTGCATAGCTCTTATAACATACACACAAGGTGTATTATCGCTCAAATCGCGGGACTTCTTTCGGCGTCTCGTCGCGAACTTGCGCCTTTCGGAATTATACCCTTTGAGATTTACCGCCACCGCTTCCAAGCCAAACTAAAGGTTGTTCCGTTCAATATTTATTATGAACAAATTCTGTTTTTTTTTTAGATTTTTTTTTTATTTAAAGAAGTTAAATTACTGATGACTAACTAATTATTGTTTTTAGTTGCGTTTGTTTCAGGCAGCTGAAATTATTTTCAAACGCTATAGGGAAAATATCCTAAGTACACCTGTCCTAAAACTTTATTTTTTTATGAGGAATCTTTATCTTTTATTATTATTCTCTTTCTTGAGAAACAAAATGGATTAATTTCTTTATTTAAAATGTGTGAAGCGTAGTTACCTACGTAAATTAACAAATAACAGTTTTTAATATTTTGATATTGAACAAACAACTTAAAAACTATTTAAGTGATTTCACGATTAAAAACTATTTATTTGTAACAGAATAACTTAACAATACAATAACATAATATAATGAAGTCATTTCACTGTATTATGAAATAAATTGGGTACTAAGATTTTGTTTATCATATCGCTATACGGAAGAACCCTAAAAAAATTAGGTACTAGAGAACTGTTTGGTTCGGTTATTAGTAAAATTAATAGAATTTTATTTCAGTTCTTTCATGTCCGTTTTGAAGTGCGCACGTCAGTTGCTATTTTATTCGAAGTTTTATTAAAATTTCTCGACTTGAAAGTATTGGAGGTAATGCACGACGACATGTGTATTCAAACAACAAATGTTACGATATGCTTTCTGTATGTTGGAGCCGCTAGTAACCACAGCATCTACGAAGCTCGAAGGCTTTACAGCGGCAGCGGTTTATGGAGTGCAGGCCGGCAGCTGAACAGCGCCACTTACCCGGCTATGGCGTGTTTCGAAGCATGAGTCTGCGGCTCAGCGCGCCGGTTCATTTCACGCGAAACCCAGCGCGGCCTCCTTCGCGTTCCGAGAACTTAGAAGAGCAAGTCTTGGATCATTTCGAGGAGGATCCGAGGAGCAGCTCGATGAGTCGGCGCTCTTTTGGATGTCAATCACATGGTGATATGGCGCACGCTTAGTGATGATGGCCAACATCCTTATCATTCCCGATGGACGCAAGAGCTGATACCAGCGGATTTGTGACCTCCTCGGTTAGGCTTTTGTCGGTGGCACAAACGTCATGTGGATGTGTGTGTATTGAAAAAGAAGGCAGAAATTGTGAGCCGTTTTTGTAATTCTGGCCAAGTGTAAGGGAAACTAGATACAGTTGTGAGTGTTTTTACGCAAAGTGAACTGAATGTCGATTGAAATAAGTGCGATACTTGCCATAAGAGTTTTTCAGATATTACAAATTTAAGTTGTAATAATTATAACAAACACTCTTTATTGTCATTAAACATAGAAATAATTATGTACACAATATTTAAGCGATTTAAAAAGCTTTAAGCGATTTCTTTCAGGCACCCCGATTTCTTCCGGGCAACCCGTTTATTAATAAATAGAAACTTGTACTAACATGTTGTCTTATTTGTTTTCATTAGCTAGGTAGTGTGATAAAAATTGTGTCATTCAATGTGCCAAACGATAGGTAAGTAACAATCAGCTGCGCTGATATCCGCGCTACTCGCAGTGGACGGCCGCGGCGCGGCGCGGCGCGGCGTATCGCTCGCTATTCAGCCGGTGCGGGAAAGGTCATAAGGTCACTGATTGCGGCGCACGCAAGTCTATTTTTAGCTTGTTAGGTTGACTAGGGTTGTCAAAATATTTTATCGTAAAATAATTTAAAAAATTTGTATGAAAGTCTATACCAGCACTGATCATGCTAATTCTTTTACTGTACATTCTACGTATGGTATAGAAGCTAACCCTAAAGTTTTATCTCTCCATTTTGTTACACGTTGTATTTTTAGGATCTTTTTGAAGTAAAAACAACATCCTTTATTTTTATATTGTTTTTGTAATAAAAAAAATAACAATATAATGTCTTCTTTATCATACGCAAAACGAGCCAAGGTCAAACCAAATAAAAATGTTCGAAAAAAAAATACAAAATTTATAATCAAAATTAATTTATTGAAAAATAATTGAACAATTGAATACAAAGTTTGGCCTCCTCTGTTGTTTAAAACTTGTCGGCACTGATTATTCATGGAATCAATGAGTCTGTTAATCTGGTCCTGCGGTAATCGCTCCCAGTGGAATTTAAGCAAATCCTTCAGCTGCTGGGTTGTTGTTACCTGGTCCGAGTCCTCTAAAACACTTCTTTGGAGCATATCCCAAGCGTGCTCTGTGGGGTTGGGGTCCGGAGACTGTGCAGGCCAGGGCAACACCCGGATATTTTCTGTTGCCAAGTACCGACTAGTCCACAAGGCTGTATGTGAACGGGCATTATCGTGCATTAATGTGAAGTCTGGGCCAAGTGTTTGTGCAAATGGATGGACATGGGATTTAAGAACATCCTCAACGTAATTTTCAGCGTTCATGTTTCTATTTACAAAAACGAGCTCAGTTCTATTCTTCATAATCCCTGCCCACACCATAACAGTTGATCCTCTGTACGAATGCACTTCTTGAATGCACCTCAGCCTTTCTCTATTTCCGGGACGTCGGTGCACTCTCACTCTTCTGGAATCAGGTCTAAATCCGAATCGCGACTCATCACAAAATAAAATTTTGTTCCATTGTTCCTGGCTCCATGTTAAATGTTCCCTACACCATTCATTCCGACGCACGCGATTGCCGTGACGTAAAAGTGGACACCTAATTGGGCGTCGTGCTCGTAGGCCGTACTCACAGAGTCGATTTCGCACGGTTTGGGGGCTAACATCAACACCACTTGAGTTTCGTAGCCTTAAACCTATCTGGCGGGCAGTCATCATCGGCTGGCGTCTTGCAGTCAGTTGTATGTAGCGGTCTTGCCGAGCGGTGGTACTCCTTCTGCGGCCTGGATGTTGTTCAACAGGATCTCTCTTGATCTCTTGTTGGTGTAACGCTGCCAAAGACGACAAATAACGCTCCTGTTGACGACAAAATACCGCGATACTTGGGATTGATTTCTTCCCGCTTGCAACATCCCTACAGCTCTTTTCATTTCATTTGCAGTCAAATGACGTCACTCCATGGTGTAAAAAACGTATAAAATCACGTAAAATGTAATTATGTCGATAACTCTATTTAAATTATTGTGAAAAATTGTAAAATGAAGATTCATCACCAAATTCAATTAAGAAAGAAAATGCATTGAAATTCTATTTAAATGCATTCGTTTTTGTTTTGTAAAAAACAATAGAATATCATTTTTTTTTCTAACCAGCCAGTAAGTAAATTAAAACAAAAAAGTTTGCATACCTATACCTACCTAACTTTTACTTAAAAAAAAGAGATCAGTTAAGATTTTTTAAATTTTATGCTTGTTGCTTAGACTTTTTTGGTGTGTGTATTTACTTCATGGGAGTCAAATCTTTCCCAAGTAGAAAGATACTCATAAAGTAAATATGTTATCTCGCAAAGTTGTACAAATACACGTTCGAACTTTGGAATGTCAAATAATTTTTATATTTGATAAATATTTTATCTCTATATCTACAGCGGCTCTTTTAGGTCCAAAATTAAAATGTTGTAGAAGCTAAGGAATGGATATTTTTTGTGATATGGTTCATTATTGTTATTTTGAACGAATAAAGTTCTATATTTTTAAAAGCTTTTATTTATCTTGCAATGTAATATATGTATGTAAGTATGTTCGGGTGAAATCTTGCAATTCAATCTTGAAGCAGTTGTCTTAAACCGATTGAGCTGAGATGTCATTGTTCAAAGGCTCCAGGCAATTTAGATTGTTAATAGTAATTATTTATATATTTTATTGAGTTGGTTACCAGTTTCTATGATGACCGGACACTTTGTTACCCAATCTGTACCCAAAAAAATTGCAATTGTATTTAATCGAAACTCTTCAAATTCGCCGACATCTTGTTAAAACGATGTCACTGCTATCACAGAACCATAGACGATACAGTTAATATGAGATAGATGGGCAACTTGATTTTATTGGCAAAATAGAATAACACCTCAAATCATAGATGGCGCTAGTAACTAAATTTAATTAAAAAAATGCACGGCCTTAGTAGATAAGTCTCCATTATAAAAAAAAAATTAAGGTGAAAATATCTTATCCTGTTTATCACATTTAATGTAACATTTTAGAGAATTTTATTATGATAACTGCTTTAAAAAAATCAGAATAAGGTATTTATAGTAACTAAGTGGTCAAAAAAAAAACGAAAATCTTTATTTTTTAAGGTTATTTATTGTTTTTTTTTCTCTTCGTGGAATATTCAAAAACCTCTTTCTTCGCTCCATCTTCCTCATCAAATTTTGTCAATTGTCCATTTATTATTCGGTTCACCCCATTACAGCAACTGTGAATCAACATTTTCATTGACATTTTTTTTATGAAATCGACCAAATTAACCTTATGACTTACAGCAAATCATACTTAAATCACATGCACAATCACTGTATATTTACACAATATTTTCACTGTTTTCGCTTTCCCGCACTTTTGTTGCTGAAGTCTTTTAAGTTGTTAGTAAGTCACACAAGTAACTTCACGGCCAAATTCACAGTGAATTTGTTAAAATAATCTAAGTCTTAAATAAAATGGCGGAGAAAACACAAAACGCAACAGACGCACACGCACACGATCATTCATAGACTATTATAATAGTTTGTTGACTAGTCTGTCAAAGTCAACATCTTTTCCCGTTCCTGACGGGATATTAACAAATCGGCTATCCCAGCGCTACCTAGTTAATAACAGGAGAAATAACTTGCCAAAAAGTTGTAGTCCGTCATATCCTAGATGGTGCGGAATTCAATTTCATTGACACTAGAGTTGCATAGGCCTGCACAGAACTGTCATTAGGGTTGAACTGCTATTTTTGTCGCCTTTTATTGCATCGATTATAGGTTTTTAACTAAATTATATCACACCAACATTTTTTACAAAAAAAAACAATTATTCTTTATGGTCAGTGTTTTTGATGTGCATAACAATATCAACTATTTATTTTAGCAATTATGTACACTAGCATATTGATGTCATTCCGTCTTCTATCGAATATAATATCGATACAGTCCGGTAATGAAAGCCGACAAACGAGAAGTCCAATTACTAATGTGACTCTATTGGATTAAGTCCGTTGGATTTAAGCTGCCAATGACAATATCCATGTGAAATCTATACTAATATAATTCAGTAAATGTGTATGTTTGTATCCTTGAACACATAAATCTCATAAGTAACTATAGGATTCAGAAACTATTTTTGAGGAACATTATAATGATTGACGTAATCTCATTATTTGAATTGTCATCAGAATGAATGTTTGTAATTACGACAATTTTTATAACAGAGTTCACAAGCATAGTTCTCAGTGAATCTCACTTAGAAAATTAATCTGTACTTAAATACCTAAAGTTCATGTCTGTGTGAGCTGATTCAATCAGATGACTTTTGTTATTAAGTACATCACTTCATCACTCAATCAATTATGGCTCAATTCAAAATCCTCCCAAATAATTACAAGATTATCGAATAATTCTCTTTTTCCAATTACCAATTGTGAAGTTCTAAGTGAAAGTGCATTACATGAAGGTTAGTAGTCTTCATTATGATATAAATATTGCTATCAGACATATTGTATTCAATTATTTCGGTCCTTTGGAACTCTGGGATTTTTAAGATGATGATAAAATATAGCAAATTGTCCGTTTCAGAAACGATACATGGGATGAAATTGACAGTAATTAAGAATACAAAAAGGGTATTTCCAACGTTCCTGCTATCAGGGCGAACAATGTATGAAGCACAGGCAAAGTCTTTTTTGTATACACGTTCAGTTTAAAAGGCAATTCACGTCATTCTAAATTCAACATACTATTGATGGTGAACCAACTATTTTTAGTGCATTTCTACAATATGGGTATCAAATGAAAGGGCTTGCTGAGAATAACACGAAAAAATGTGTCGTAACCCTAAATTTAATGTGACGTCACTCTTAATTCAATATGGATAATCACAACAAAACTGTTTTTGAATATTTCCGAGCTTTTGGTGGAATTATTGCCAAAATAATTGCATAGAACAGTCAAGTTAATTGTACACAAAATACGACGGCAAAGATTCGATAAAGATGGATAAAGATGGTGATCATCACATTCTACCTAAGACTGTGCAATCTCCAGCAACATATAAGCTGTTGATTATATTATGTTGGGCTTGCACAGCGCAAGGTAGTACACCATCAACCATGCCATTATACAGGGTGACTGGCATAGAGTAACTTATATACTGGTATAGAGTCGTCACTAACAAATTTGGTACTAGCGCGATCTAGCGGAAAACAACCGTACTTAGACAACCAAAACCCAGCTGCGCCGCTCTAGCTTGTATTCTTAAGAAGGGTAATTTTAAACAATAACTTAAGACTTTGGAATAGCTAGATTCATAAAATTACGGGTTAATCAGGTTTGGGTATGATGAATCCAGCAGTTCAATCAAAGTCTATGTATTGAAGTAAATAAAAAACAATTTAGCAGTTGCGTGATTTATTCAGTTTTCTTTTTCGGTGTCCTTGTAACGTGCGTAAGTCCAACGTGTTATGCGAAGAATTCAGAGTCCGGGAGCTTGCCAAAGTTGCAGAAAATTTATAAAACACAATCCAGAGCACATTCACAAGTCACGGGAGGAAACGGAATGAAAAAATTCATTCTTCACTCATGTCAGTCTCTCAATCACTTTCGTTTTGACATTTTGTGCATCAACATAGTAGAGCTGTCAATGTTTTGACAACTAGTATCAATATAGTAGTATTACAAAAAACTTAAAGATTTTCCTAACTTTAAATCATTGCATAAAATCTATTTCATGTCACTATCCATTATGGATTAAATAATGTATTGGGTATTTTTTGCAGTCATTAAAAGACATTTTCATATGCTTGGAACGCACCCAATTAGTTACTCTAACTTCGTCTACGATTTTTTGTATTTATGATTCAATTTAAATATTAAATATATCATCTTATATAGCGGATAAAATAATATTAATTTTGTATCAACTACTTAAAGCACAATATATTTTTCAGGAACCGTTGAGCAAAAGTGGCATCTGTTGGTTTAAAATGGAACATAGTCTTTGCTGTGTTGAGAATAATGCCACCTATCGGAAAGCATCAATACTTTTACCACAAGAGCGAATTCTAAGGAAAGGGAAATAATACTAAGTGAAAAAACACTGGTGACTGGTCACAAATTTTAGATACTGAAGGAGAGCACTCTGAACCCGATTCTGATCATAATTATGTAATAAAAGTAGGTATAAAATTTTTCACCAGAAATCTCTATGAATAAAGATACCTTACTACAAATTACCCGACGCGCTGCCACAGTCAATACGCACACAGCAGTATTTCCGTCGCAAGTACACCACCACCCGCTAAGTATCTATAGCATTACGCTTATGTAACCATGCGTTGCGTAATGAGTTCTTTAACTTTCGATTAAGTTTACCCAGAAAATATTAATATAATACTATTAATATAAATATAATACTTCTCTTCGTGTATGATCTCAAACCATCACGTCCTCGAATTTCGAACCTTTATACTAATTATCACATCCATGGACAAAAAGGACTAAAAAGTCAGATATTTCCCGTTCTTGTGAGAGCCTCGAGAAATCCTTCCTTAGCGATCCTCTACACACCCTAAAGCATGTATGTTCCAAATTACAGGTCTTTACGTCCAGTAGTTATGGCTGTACGTTGTCTGTCAGACACTCGGTAACGTAACAGCTTTATATTAAGACTAGCTTTATCCCGCAACTTCGTATGCGCTTAACTACCCTTCTCGTGGAAATTTCAGAAACTATACACCCAGACACCCACTGAAAGAACCTTTACACCAAGTATCACACCCACGCATGGAATAAGTTTTTTTCATACAAACTAAAAATCATATATTTCCCGTGCCCGTGGGAATTTTGGGAATTTTTTTCGTAGCACAACCAGTCATTCTTTGAAGAACCTTCATGCCAAGTATCTCATCCGTACACTCAAGGAATAAGATTTTTTCATACAAACTAAAAAGTCCAACCCCTTCCCGCGGGAATTTCGGGAATTCCTTCCATAATACAAATAGACACTTATTGAGGAACCTTTATATCAAGTATCACCGTGCACTCAAGGGATGGGATTTTTTCATACAAACTAAAACATCATATATTTACCGTTCCCGTGGGAATTTCGGGAATTCCTTTCATAACACAGCCAGACACACATTGAAAAACCTTTGCACCAAGTTTCACATCTGTGCACTCAAGGAATAAGATTTTTCATACAAACTAAAAAGTCCTATATTTCCCGTACCCGCGGGAATTTCGGGAATTCCTTCCTTAGTGCACCCCTACATCCCCTAAAGAATGTATGTTCCAAATTTCAGCTCCCTACGCCCAGTAGTTACGGCTGTACGTTGTCTGTCAGTCACTCAGTCACTCAGTACCTCAGTACCTCAGTACCTCAGTACCTCAGTACCTCAGTCACTCAGTCAGTAACGGAACAGTTTTATATATATTGATGAAGATAAATTGTGTCAAATGTGAAATGACGATAAATTTTATAGTCAAAGTTTTGGTGTGAAAGTTTATATTTTTCTTTTAAACCTTGTTTTTAAAAAGGTTTTTTAAATTTATTTTATCCCACGCTGCTTTTTTATTAAAACCAAAAGCAAATAAAAAATCATTGTTTTTGTTTTGTGCATGATTTTGTAACAAAACTACAAATATAACTTGAAGATTTTTACAATTTGGAACAAAACTGAGTCACGACAATTAGAGAACGTGACTTTATCTTTCTGTCTGTCTTTGGTTTCTTTATTAAAACCGCCATCTTATATACTTTGTAAATAACACAGATATAAAATCAACCAAAAAGCTACCAAAAACAGTTTCCGGTAGTGGCGCAAATGTAAAACCTCAACGAAGCAATAAGTAAACTTGCAAGTCCTATACAATATTTATATGTCTTAACAATATTTAAACTTATAAAGATTTAAGATTCGGAAAGTTCCACCAAAAGTGTTTTCCTGCATAAATCTGAAGTTAAATAACTTTTACGTATTAAAAGCAAGTAAAATTACGAATGAAACGGCTCCAAAGTTTCCAATGAACTGGAGTTACGAAATGGTATTATAAATTCAGCAGTTTACAATCACAGCGAAAGGAAAAAAACCTGGGAGGAAAACTCATTCTAACTTTTCCTATTTTTCTGCGTTAATTTCACCTGAACCCATTACAGTTTGCAAGATTTCTTAGTGTATTTCTATTAGGCTGCTTAAATTACGTTTTAAATGACTTTGTTTGGACTTGGAGAAATAAAGTATCCCTTTTGGGGTGAAATTCAAATTATAAAAAGGATTAGGCAAGTTGTTTTTTGGTTAGAGAGTTAACTTTCAAAAAGTACTTTATAAATATGATTATTTTAGGGTAGCTGTTAATCTGTTAATTAAGTAACCCCTTGTTTGTGTCTAACAATTTAAAGGTCATACTAGTTTTAATCATAAATATAATTGTGCTCATCATCGTCACAACTCCGCGTAATGAGCCCACTGGAGGGCTCTCAGTCTCTCCTCTGGGTGACGAGGAGGTTTAGGCCGTAATCCACCAAGCTGGCCCGGTGCTGGTTGGTGGATGTCAAATATTTCGGGGTGCCGAAATGGCGTCTGACAAACAAAGTACAAGTATACAGCACCCGGGACCTACTGCTTATCAATTAAAAATAAAAAAATACACTTAAAGCGATGAATTTTGTTCATCTTTTAAATGGAATTAAACATATAACTTATACAATCCGCTACGTTCTGTTCATAGGAACAGTTACACATAAAGCGATGAAATTTGTAAAGGTACACCCTTTTTGCAGGAACTGGGTATATCCTTCTTATCCAGTTACACAAATAAATATTTTTAATACTGTATCTAGTTACTCAATTAGTAATTTATGTTATTTTAAATTTCAGCCGAGCAAGTCGAGAAGTCGGCTTCGGCCGTAAATACGAACGATATTTGCGAATATCCATAAAAAGGAACTCCCAAGGGGATTCAAATAATGACCCACTAGAGGAGCCGACACAACGTTTGCTCTTGATTCAGACTAATTCCCTGAAAAAATCGAATAGTTAGACATTCCAGGCAAAGATTTGTCTTCAAAATCGGAAGTGTTACAGCTGAATGAAACTTTAAATAATTTACTAGCGACTGTTGCTATGTCACAGTGTAAAAATCATGCTAGTCATTACTTATCAAACATATTTTTAGCACTTAAATCTGATGATAAAATCCGTTTCATTATTAACCTTAAGAAATTGAACAATCACATTGAGACAACGCATTATAAACTAGAACTGCTATTAAACTAGTTTCTAAAAACTTTAACATGGCTACTATTGACAAAATATGGATATTTATTACTGAATATACATGGCCAATCTTGAAAATACCTACGGTTTTTTTATAACACTCTTTATGAATTTAACGTTTTGCCCTTTGGTCTGAATAAAGCCCCATATGTGTATTTACTAAGATTATGACCGCTGGCTACATGTTTACGCATTACTTAAAAGATTTTTTATAGAAGGTAGAACGTATGAGGAATGTTAAAAAACATTAATATCACATTAAACCTCTTTAACAGCTCTTGGTTTTAAAATAAACTATGAAAAAGTTCGTTAGATAGAACCGTCAATGTCTTGCAAATGCTTTAGTCCATAGCAGGTTACTTACTATATTTTTAAAACTCATGACAAATATAATTGTGTAGGTAAAATAAGAAAATATGTAAACAAAAGCTTTTAAAGTATAAGTATTTCTTTAAGACTGATCATTAAGTAAAAAGTTCATAATCTTTGCTGCGTAGGAACTCCATCTTTCTTATAATTCGGCATTAAAATGCAATGAGGCAGCTCTTAAACGATTAATTGCGATAAAATAGCGCAATTTCATATATTTTGCAGCGTTATCTTTTATAACAAGAAATAACAATGAATATGTGTAACATATTAACGCAATAACCAACCAAACATAATGAGTGTGTATCGTCTATGATACCTTTTAATCATTGTATGTATCCTCTTTGTCTGTGCATATTCTACGGTCCTTTTGTGCTTTGATTATTGTGTTTGAAGAAGAAGAACAGTTAAGAATTTTAACATTACAATGAATTTAAATGTATTTTTTACAAATAACCAATCATTTGTCCACAAAAATATTTATACCCCGTAATCTTTGCTTACTAAGTATAAGAATAAACATATTGTCAATAGCTAACGGTATGCGAGGTGGCCGCAGATGTATGAACAGTGGATCGAACCCCTTCTTAGGGTAATAATGAATTCAAATAAGTTAAAAATGTGCCCGACTATAAAAAGAACATTTAAAAATCAACTTATAAAATTTATTAATTAAAACCGATATAAAATTAAAGCGTTTGCACAAGTACCTATTTGTAATTCTTGTATCGGCGCGGGGCGTGCCCAGGCATTGAATACGTTATGATTTATACAAAAGGCTGTGATAAATACAAGTTTCTGAACCTGAAGGGTCATGATGACTATGAGAGGTATATGTCTATTCTCCAAAATGTTCAAAGGGACTTAATGTGGTGGTTAAAGGCTGTCAGTAGCTCCGTTCATGAGATCAGAGAGAACAGTGCCCCATTGAATTATTTTCTGCCGTCTCAACTATGGGCTTTGGGCCGCTTGAAGTAGTGATTGGTAGTCGGAGTAGGAAAAAGCTATGCATATCATTTTTTTAGGATGATTATCTGTCTTTTTACATTAAAAATATTCGCAAAAGACCTGCACGATCGTCAACTGTCATTACGAATCGACAACTCAATAGCGATCAGCAGCAATATTAATCGAATGGCCGATATACATAATATACCCCAATTTAATAATAAATGCGCTGAAATATTTAAATATTCTACATTAAATCCAGTGAAAATAAAGTAGCTGATGTGAATGGACACTGACTGCTTTCGTCTATGAAACAGTTTTACCTAAAGAGGTTGGGACGCGCTGAAATTAATAATATAATCGGCTAGCGGCCGAAACAAAAAAATTCGATTGAACATTTCATGGTATAGACCTCAGATCATACAAACACCTAAGAAAATAAAAGGCAAATAAAATTTGATATTGAGGTTATTATTATTGTCTAAAACAAATTTACAGCGCCGTCCACAACAAACTAATTTGAATTTTCGTTCGCCATTCTTAAAAGCTGTTTTATCTTACTTTGCCCTATTCAAAATATTCCACTTTGACTCTAATAAACAACCAGGAATAGAACTTCAAAGGTAACTTTCTTAATCGCCGGTAAAATCAAATTGAAGACTTCTTACTATGCAGCAAATAGTCAGAGAAAACCGACCGTAGTATCAAAGTTGAGCAATGAAATGTTAAGGATGAATAAGTTAATTGGTCCACGGAGCGTATCGAGCTTCTACGCCACAGAGGAATGCATTTAAATTGGATTTTAAGAGTAGAAATCGCCTCTTTCTCCCCCCTCCTGCCATTTGCCCCTCTGAGCCTTGTTAGATACAATCTCGAAGTTTACGTAAATGAACTAACCTTTCTAGGAAACAAATTTATCGATATCAATTCAACGTTGCAGCGAAGGCTTTAAATAGATAAATGAAAATATCATTACCACGTTAAAACTGCTTAATATCAATATTTTATATTCAATTCAGTTTAATTACAGTGGGGTTATGGTTTATTATGCGGCATAGTTTCGCCAAAACAGTATTCGATGACACCTCTGACAAAATGTGTGGGTGAAAGCCCAATAATAAACTAAAGTTATAAATCTTTAGAGTGCCCACTAATCATCGAATGCCTTTTAACCAAGGAGCTGGCCCATTGCTAATTGATGAATCTCAGATTTTTTTCAGGGTACTGAAAAGGCTTTTGACTAATCCTAACGACTACTGTAAACAACACTCGAGACCAATCGGTCTTAGCATTCAAAACACGGCGTCATAAATTTATGTTGGGCGGTCTTAGCGATTTTCGTAAGATAACCGGCGGTGTCGCTTACTTCTTACCGTCTGTTACATCAAAGCAATTAATACCAAAATATCGAGATAATTAAATCAACATATTCAAAAATGCACCCTGGGCATGCTTTTGGTTGTAGCGAAACACGTGCAGGTGGAAGCTTTTGGTGTGGGTTACGTGTTCCGAGTGTGTGTTCTTTGCATCCTTGCTTCTTGCTTGAGGGAGGGACGGCAGTGTACTAACGCACGAAAATCCTCCATTACTAGCGCAAGTGCGAGTCGCGGAATTAGCAAGGTAACTTAGTTTTAGTAGTTGTCATGGATTTCCGCAAAGCAATGCCTGATTCAATCAATCACCCTATTCTTAAATAACTGAAAAGATTGTTTAAATAAAAATGGGTGCTTATTAAACAGACTTTTTTTAAAAAGCATAATTCCCCTTAAAAAATCTAAGTTGCCTTCTAAATTACTTTGATGTCAGCCACAATCCGTGCCACAAACCACGTCGGGGCTATTTTAAAAAGCTCTAGGGTTTATGGCTATATGCACGTATATTACTATATGCAACCTAATTGCTCCTCCTCGCTGCGCTCGTCGTCGCACCCAACCATACCGACTACATCTTTCGGAACGGGAGCCCTTCTCGTCGCATAATATTTTTCATCGCAATGTTAATGAATATATTACTTAGTATAAATTATTATGGTATAATGATAGTATAAATTGCTTCAAGACACATTTTTCGCAAAAATTATTGTCTCATGACTTTCGTGAGTAGTTATGAAAATAGAAGCTTGATCACGTAGCCAAAAAAATATTCTGTGGCTGGACTCATTATTTCTCAATAAAAATCAACCGACCAGGACTCGAACCTGGGAGCTCTCGTTTGCCGGACGAGTGCTCTTCCACTGAGCTACCGGGGCCGGTACGCCTCGAAATTACATAGCAATTAAGAGCACTCGTTCGGCAAACGAGAGGTGCCAGGTTCGAGTCCTGGTCTGGTGATTTTTATTTAACATATTTTTTCAGTTATTTAAGAATAATCAAGCATTTTAAATGCAAAAACTTTAAAATATTATCAATTATCCTATTATTTTTTAAATTATCAGTTAAGAAATGACCAGTGCGTCTCTTATAGGCTGCAAATCCTAAGTCATCTTTTAAAATACGGGACATGGTTCTACGAGCTATCTTCACTTCCTTAGATAAAATCTTTTGGTTTCGGACAGGATTTCGTCAAAATCTTTCCCTTAATGCTTTGAACACCTTTTTCGTACGAAAACTAAGTGGACGGCCAGATCTTTCTCTGTCACAAACAGAGGAGATCTCATTGTACCTATTAATAGCCCGGTAAACAAACATTTGACTTATACCAAGGGTATGGAGAGTTTTAAAAATTGCATTTGACTCCATACCTACTTTGTGTAATGCAATCATAGCGATTCGGTTCTCTTTATCGCCCCACTCCATTTTAATAACACAAAATAATGTACAATGTATTGGCGCCAAATAATATTTTGTCTATTTTTATTTGTAACAGTATTTTCAACACACTTGCTCGTAAAGTGAGCGTTATTCTATTGAATTTAGAACTATAAACTGGGCTATAAGTCACGCGTGCATAATATATTATACCCTAGTGCATAATATAATGAATCCTACAAAGTTGAATTGTACCTTTGTGCAAATTGCATGCGAGTAAACAGAGCATATTTTATTGGTCCGGGTTATACATTAAATATTTTCAGAAACAACAAAGAGATTTTATACCACTTCAAATCCATATACATTTTTAAATGTTTGCGCCTTATATTAGTAAAACAAATTTGTATATCAAACATTACATTTACCACTCCAAATTAAACATTTTCACTTAAAATAGGCTGTATATGCTATTCAGACATTGACACATTTGACGGAAAAAAAACCTACGCGCATGCAGGTTCGGCGCCATTTTTCAATCACAATTCACAGCTTTGTTATCAAGTGTGTTTTTTATTTTATGACCACATATGTCTGTCTTTTACTCACAAGTGTGTTGAAAAACGTCGTATGTAACTCATGAGCGTTGCTAATTACAGTCTCGGCTCTTTATTAAGCCTCAACTGTAATTAGCAACTTCGCTCACTTGTTACATAATATACTATAATGGCTATACTAGGTATACGTATTTTATATTCTAGGTTCCCCCCTTGAGACAATGCAGTTGGTATAATTGTCTGGGGATTTTATGAATCATTATTTTTTATTATTTTATAATTATTAATAGCACAAACAATGGTTCTATAACATTTAAACGAAGCAATGATCATGGGGCAAAGTAAATTTTAAACATATTTCTAAGTAACGAACTATCAAACAACATCTGCATATTTTCCAAACTGTAACGTATTTTTAAACTAAAGTTAAACAGTAAGAAACACATATTTCTGTATAAAATTTATGTTTCACCCTGTATAATGTATTGAACTTTTTCGTTGGTTTGGAACTCGTCGTGAAAGTCATCGCGGCGCTGTGGTTACTGTGTGTATCATACGATATCACAGATTGGGTAAGCAGCATTCAGATGGGTGAACGCCGACCATTCATTTCTCACGGCGACTTCCGTGCTTCGGAGGGCACGTAAAGCAGTCGGTCCCGGGTGCTGTATACTTGTATACAGTAGTCGTAAGAGTTTGTAAGAAGCCATTACGGCGCCCTGAAAATTCTGACATCCACCACTCAGCACTGGGCCAGCTTGGTGAATTATGGCCTATACCTCCTCGTCATCCAGGGGATAGACCCACGCCTTGCAGTTGACTCATTACAAAGAGTTGTGATGATGATGATGATGAGTTTACGATGCTACATTTTGCTTAAAGTTAATAAAAAAACTACTTCAAACAAACGAACCTGTGCCTTTATAATCCTCATATTAAACGAAAGATAAAAGTCATAATATTAAAATTCCAGTACGTAATAGCAGACTTGATTTACCGATTCGCTGAGCACCGGCGAACTCCATTTCTCAAGCCCTGCAATAAACATTAGGGAAAGCACCCAATATGGTTTTATGTTAGACAACACTGCGAAACACTTGTTTACGTAGAAATAACTATTCATTTAGTCTTGACCCTGGTTAATTATTGCTCTTGCTGTTGTAATTACACGGAATTTGATGATATAGCTTTATTTTGCTCAATGATAAAGTATAATTTGGAATTTCTTCACAAGTTTTGGTTGCGCATACGTCCTTGGTCTCACCTTCCATCCCTTTGGATAAGCTTGTTACACAAGGTGGCTACTTAGTGTAGATCTCGCTCAGTTGTTGAACTCTATAGACAGAAAAAAGAATCAAAATTTGAAATCCAAGATTCTTCTATACAAAATAGAAATCTAGATATTGGTTATCACAGAACTTACAAGCAGTGCAATATTTTCAATACGTAGATCGATTACGTTAGTTTTAATTCAGATATGGGGGAGGCCGTGATATACTCAGTAAGCCTGATTGGGCGTACCCCAATCAGGCTTACCTGGCAAATATGTGTTTGTGGTTCCTTGAACGCCCCACGTTCTGCATGCATAGATAACATGTTATATGAGTGCTTTGTGTTGTCCTAAATGCTGCGCGAATTTTTAACTGACTTAATTAAGTTTTAACAGTAACAATTATCGCTATATCACATCTATTACACTATCCAAAAGTCACAAATGAAAATTTTTATTCATCATAAGACCATCGAATGGCCGCTTAATGACGTCACAATTTTGTACTTCGGCTTTATCAAGGTGTTGATAGTTATTGAATAAGATATTACAGTAGACCAAGAGATAAAAAAAGCCGGCAGAAGAAAACTCTTGGCACTCTTTTTCAGTCAGGATTATACGAATTAAAACAAATAGGTACATACAGTACAAATTGATCATGACATGAAAAAAACAAACACAAGACAGCTAATTGTGAGAGCCAATGTCAAGAGTATTTAAACAAGAATGGAATAAAATAGTCATTGTATCAACAGCAAAACGACCTGGCACCGCTAGCAGCACCTGTTCACGAGTTAACCATATTAAGGAAGAGGGTGACCCGACACCCGACGCTACCACTAGCCATGCCGCCTGAGGGAGCATGACGTTCTTGCTGTTGTCTTGCAAAAAAGTAAGTGAGTGGACCAGTCACCAGTATGCCATAATTATGTCATACTGCACAGCCAAGCCGTAAACAAAATTAATAAGTAATTAGAAACTTTTAGAAATATCCTGTTGTGCTTAATCCCATGCCTTTTTATCGTCTAAGTAATCTTTAGTTTTATAATAAGCTTTTCGATATAGAGTGTTTTTAATGATTGATTTAAATTTATTGAATGGCAGGGATTGAATTGACTTCGGAATTTTGTTATATATACGTATTTTTTCTTTTTTTTTTTATAAGTGACTAAACCCGCGTTTGACCTCAATCTCACCTGATGGTAAGTGACGATGAGGTCGAAGATGAAAGCACACGGGTTTAGGAAGGAACTGGCTCTTTATACAATTTTGCCGGAACACATTACCGCCGGAGCGGTAACATTTGGCGGCAGACTTTATATAAAGGGTGGTCGCTAGCCAGGCGGACCCAGAAGGGATCCTACCACCAAGCGGGGGTCACTCGGAATAGTCGACTTTTACGACACGCTTATCCAGGGGCGGTAGGGCTATTCTAAGCCGACCCTACACGACTAAAAAACTAAGACATTCCAACTAATAAAACTAATTGACATTCCAATAAATGATTTGCTGCTTTTAGCCAGCCTTAGTTTGGGAATGTTATTTAGTAGTAATAAGTGACACTATATTATAATTACTTTTACAATATTAACACCATGATCAACATGTTATAAATAAACTCCTTGTCCAAAATAACTCGCTTATCCCGTCCCTTGAACAATATTCGATTTGTACAACACGGAACCCTGAATATTTGTTACTCATTCTGTTACTGACCGGCTGTCCACTTAACTTGAATAATGATGTGTGAGGGAAAGGTTCAGCAATGGACCGGGAGAGGGCAAAACGGTTCGCCCAATCTGTCCAACCTTAACGTAATGGAGAAGTTTCCAGTGAATTAAAGGTTATTTTAACCTTTAATTTGTGAAGCGAACTTTTCATTAATTCTACGTTTTCATGCTTATTTTATCTTAATATATTTTTTTGAATTCTGAATCACAATGTTTGTTGCCTAAAGTGTAAAAAACTAAGAATGCTATTATGATTTACTGCCCAAAAATCTATTATGTAAATGATTATGTAATTAAATGAAGACTAAAAGTCACATTTACATGTAGACATTCAGGAGATGTCGTGAATCCCTTATTAAAAAACTTCGATTCCGTATCTTAACTCCGTTAGGTATACAAAATCTGCTATTAAATAACATTATGACAGTACTGTCCACTGGCAACATTTTATTAAATTCGAGATGTTTCTCCCTCGTGCTCCATCTTTCGTCCCGTTGTCCGTTACCACCAGTTGACCCTGAATTCAGGTGGATTTAGTAAATTATAGAACAACTGCATGATACGTCAACGTAAAATTTTTTCGAAGTCAGACATAGAATAAAGTCCCAGTTACATGAGAAATGCTATAATTTACCGCTGCAATCATAATAATGGAAGATTTGTAAGTTAGAAAAGAAAAAAATACGCTTAATCTAACGTTTTTCGTAAAAATTGGGGATGTTAGATATCAGTCCACCAGCAGATAAAAAATAAATAAAAAAAACATAGCGCACGTGTTTAGAAAGGACCTGGCTCTCCCTTAAATATTGCCGGATCTCCAAATATTGTCAGATCCCTACAAATAGTGGTAATATTTGGCAGAAGATTTTATATGAAGTGTGGTTGCTAGAACCCTTAATACCTTAACTAAAAAACTGCAGTCATATTTTATGTCTTCCAGGTGAATGGACCCAAGGTTTAAGCTGGAAAAGCTATTGTACAGGTAATTCCTCTGGCAAATCCTGCCTTTTTTATCTAAAACACGACTACGATTACACGTAGCTCGGTTCGTAGGCATTAGTAGCTGTCAGTAGGCTCCAACCAGTATTATCCAACCAGGCACCTCTGAACAGAATGAGGCTTGTATCTGTAAAATATTCCCGTAACTTTGTTAAAAAATAAAACAAGAAATAAATACTTTTGACTAATTTTACTAGTTAAACAAACAATTTTTTAATAGCATTATTCGCCTTTGAAAATCTAAGTTAGGTGCCTTCTAAATTATTAAGTCATCCACAATCCATGCGACAAAACATGTCGGGATTGTGTTAGCCGTTGTGACTACGAAGTTCGGTCAGGTTGCCTTACTTCGCTCGGCCAAAGCGCTCGGCTTTATAATAAACACTCTAGGGTTGACTATGATATTTCACAGCTTTTTTTAGCTTTGCTTAGTTTGGGGCCATGTAGTTGGTGTGATTGTCTGGCGTTTTATTTGATTATTTTATTTATTTAACTGATAAAATATTCGTTTGGCTTATTATTTTAAGAATATTAACACCTATATTATATTGTATAACTCCTTAGTAAGAAGCCATCTGGAATTTGCTTCTACCGTATGGAACCCTGCATATGCTACTTACGTTGATCAAATTGAAAGAATTCAGAACAAATTTATCAAAAGATTAGGTTATCAATTTAGAAATACTACCACTGAACTTCAATCTTTACGTATACGTCGTGATAGGGATCAGATATATTTATATAAAATTCTTAGTAATCATATCGACTCTCCTTTTCTGTTGAGTCGTATATCAATAAGATGTCCAAAATCAAGTATCCGCTCCAATGCAGTATTTTCACCTCCTATTTGTAGAACCAATTATTCCTAAATTAGATTTTTGGTCAGAGCTTGCACCATTCACAATCAGCATTACTGTAACATAGACGTATATAATTGCAATCTTAAAGATTTCATTAAATCTATCAAAAAATTGCAAAACATTGTTTTATTTATTTAATTTGATTGTTTCTTTTTCTTTCTTATATAACACTGTTGATAAGTAATTATTTATAATTTTTAAAATATACATATATTATCTTAAATTTGTATTGTATAGATATCTCGATTTTTTCCGCAACTATGTATAGTTTACCAGTTGAAACTATTGTGGCTTAGGTATTGACTAATGTTCTTTAATTATAATTATTATATACCTAAGCTGTATATTTCCATAGAATAAATAAATAAATTACAGTGATACTTGCTTTTAAAGACCTATAGTTACAGCTCCTAAATAAAAGTAACAATAAATTACACTCTATTTGAGATTAACACTAATTTGGTTCGAATGGCCTAGTTATAATTACCTGCTCAGTATGGTTAACCGCAGTCATAAAACAGGAATGACGCCAATAATAAATGTTAGCATAGGGTTCTGCAGTTGCCATGCGTAACCCCGTCTAAAGGCGGTTTTCTTTACGAGCCATTCCACCGAGCCAATATTTCTTCGCAACAGTGCGCGCCGTCATAAAATAAAACGAAAAATTCCAACCTACAACCACAACGCTAAGAAAATCATAAGAGAAGAGTTTTTATGTCCCATAACTACGAGCTTCACTCTATGCAGGTGATTATTGGTCCTAGTCATTCTAGATTGGAGGAACCATTTGGATGTAATCTATACATATAATAAAATGGTAGGAAAGTCAAAACTGTACATTGAATATTTTTTTAAAAGAATACTTGGGTTATGATCTACAATCGAAACAGAAACAAAAAATATAGGTAGTTTTTAGAATTTTTGTCTGTTTGTCTGTTTGTCTTTCCGGGATAAACTCAAAAAGTACTGCATGGATTTACTTCAAATTTGGCATGAAGATAGTTAAGAAGTCGGGTCAACATATAGGCTACATATTATCACGCTAGCAGTGTTATAATCGTAGGTGCGTTTGGTGCTGCATAGCGTTCACGCAGACGACGTCGCGGGCAGCAGCTAGTATAAAATATAACCAACATGTCGGCCTCAGTGGGCGAATAGCCTGTATTTAAGGTTTCGATCTCTACTAAATAGTAAAAATATCAACTTTTGTTTTTTAATTTGCATCTTACAAAGTTTGCACAAATGACCATAATTAAATAATTAGGCAAGTTAATTCTTAGAATTTTTCCGAAAAACATCAACGCCGGGGATATGATGTCAGATTTTATATGAAGGGTGGTCGCTAACCAGACGAACCCTGAAAGGAGATTCCTTCGAATTAATCGGTGCATATTGTCCGCTGCTCACCTGAGTCCGGTAATATCTCTAATAATATGATAAAGCAGAAGGATGTGTTTATTTGCACACTAATCTCAGACTCGACCATCCGGATATGAAAACAAAAAAAAAGTTATATTCAAATGACTGCCCTGTTCTTTGGGAAGATTTTGGTTAGGGCTTTATTTTATCAAAAAAATAATACGGGATCATAAGATACGGAAAAAATCGCGCGACGCTGACAGTAATTAATAATCAGTAGATAGTAATTATGAATTATCGTATCAAAAAGTAAATCCACAATACATGAGGTACCTTAGCTGTTTTCTTAAATAAATGATTAGCTTTCATCTTCGTATAAAATAATCTCCTTACCTTTATTTAATCCCAGGATTTTTCCAATTACGTGGATTAAGTTGTTTGTACTTCAAAAAATAACCGAAAAACAAACTGTCTTGTTTATGATTTTTACATCTAAAGGATTTTGTTATTAACGATATTGTTATGCATAACTCCGCTTATTAACAAAATGCTTACAAATTATGAGTTATTATGAAGGCGATCAGTACCTTAAAATCCAGTAATCTAAGCTGATAATATAAGAGGGCTGTCTTTTTTGTTGAAGTTTTGTTTGAAAAATGGCGGCCTTATCACCAAAAGATGATCTTTTTAAGGGTGTTATTATCTCTTGGGTTATATTAAACTGGATCCATAAGTTAGCAACTTGAGCAAATGATATGACCTATCTCTCAAATGACTGCGATCCAATTGCTGCTTTTAAAAGCTACTAAGAAACCGTAGTCTATTCTATATTATTATTCGGTATACTTATAATAAATCTGTAGAAGTAAAAATTATGTATATTGAAAATATCAAAAAAATAAATGGCAGGGGGTGTTACTAGATCGACACCGAACCCAAAAATGTTTTTCTGTTTTTTGTTTTTTCTGTCTGTCTGTCTGTTTGTTCAGGCATCACGCAAAAACTGGCGGTTCGATTACGATGAAACTTGGTATAATAATTTTTAGTATCCTGGGCACCACAATAATTACTTACTTACAATACTTTTTATCCCGGAAAAGTATATGCAATAAAAAAAACAAGCTTAATTTTGCGATTCGATACCTAGACACGATTACCTACTGTTCCAACCGCAAATAATAAGTTTGTCGTAGGTACGGCACACGCAGTTTACTAATTTCTAAGGTAATGCTGTTAATGTAGTGCTGAAGGTTGAATTTGGCTTGCACCGTTCGTAACACACGTGTGATGCGCGGCTGTCACGGGTCGCTACCATATAAGGACGGTTTTTTGAAATTTGATTTAAACGTGTCAATTCAAGTGGCGAGCGTTCATTCTTTTTATTAGCATTCTATTAATTGCATGTTTTAACTACTACTTGCAATACTAAACCGTGCTTTTCAGATTTTCACTGCGACCTTTTTATTCCTTTTAGTTTTTACTAAGTACAGTTTAAGGTAGAGTTATTTGGTTTCTTTCTATAAGTCATAGGTATAGGTTTTTATTTTAAAATATAGGTAGTATATGTGATATTGTACATAGTGACGGTGGGTTATTTTATAATACTGTTAGGTAGGATTAGTCATTCGTATAGATATTAGTTTTTAGGGATTTTGCTTATTTATCGAGTTTAGATTAGTTATCATCAGAAATTGATTTATTTGGGTAGGTAGGTATTTAATTTTCTGTTTTTGAGTTTATTTTTTTGTATTTGGTAGATACTTAGGCTTACTTTTATAAGGCGTAGACCGTATAGATTATATATTTGAATCAGTGTTGATTCAAATGTTGATTCGATCATATAAATAGGGAGTACGCTGCAAATATGACGTCCGAGCAAAAATTGTTATTTGAACGTGTCTGCCTTAGTGTTGATAATACTTTGGTAGAAATTCTATTAGAAGTAGCAGGAATAGCAGCGACATTGTAATCAGGAGGAAAAACAGCTCATACTATGTTTAAAATACCTATCGATCTTGATCGCACAGAAAATCCTGTATATGGCATTACTAGGAATAGTGATAAATCGCAGATTATTCGTGAGTGTTCACATAATTAAGGCAGAAATTTGAACCGGTTTTGGTGCCGGGGAAATTGTGTTGATTCCTAGAATACATTTCATTCCGAGCAATTTCCTATTTCAGTTTAAGAGGTTACAGTTTTCAGTAGCTTTATGTTACGCTATGACAATAAATAAGGCACAAGGTCAGACTCTTGGCGTTACTGGCATCGATCTTAGCGTGAATTGTTTTTCTCATGGTCAGCTTTAGCGTGAGTAGTCCAAGGAACCTTTATGTTCATATTTAGGACGGGCTCACTGATAATGTCGTGTATGCTGAAGCTCTCAATTGATGTTGTACATTGACTATCTGTCATTACCATTATCTCTGTGAGCAATCTTTGCAATGAACGTCAGCTTCGCTATCAGTTATCCTGCTGAACAGGCACCAAAGTAGAAATCTACTACAAAAAACTTACAGAACCTTACAGCGATGCTGAGAGCAAAGATATCATATACCGTCTTAATCACCGCTAAGAAGTATTAATACCGGTACGCTCGATAAACTACGTTCTACGCGAATAGCACTTTACACAAAAAACGATAAGTTTCGTCATCCACGTGAACGAAGTCGCGGGCAGAGCTAATGTTGAATATACGGGTAAGTATTTCCTGTTGCGGGCAGGTCAGGGCTAAAGAAAGATAATCCTTATAAAGAAAAAAGGGTTAGGTAAGTAAGTAGGTAAATTCCATATTAGCAGGAATTAAGAGAACCTCTTATGTACCTATAGTTGTTGGTAAATACAATTTACTGAAATATACTATCCTACTACTCACTAGTAAGGAGTTCGATGTCAGTACTTAAATATTGATAATTTCTATCCGTGATGGGAGATAGTAAGTCATCGCTGATTTTTGGCCTAAACGCGCAAGCCGACCAATCATGCATCCGAAAAGATCTATAACTAGATATATTTTTATTGATAAGATGTATTTTGCATTGCCTACAAACAAATGCAAACAAAAAAAAGAACTAGTAACTTAAGATTTATATGAATAATCTTGTTATGATAAGGATATCTATGAACTGAACTGTTGTGTTTAGCATTCATGCGATAAAACTCTTTGCGTATTTTCTGTAAAAGAAGCAAAAGGTTGTTTTTAAAAAATGCACTCATGATACAACAAATGCCTGACGAAACGCTCGAGCAATTGTCTGAACACGCCCCCGATTGTTCTACATGAAAAATTGCCTATTCGAATTGTTCAGGAACAAATGCGTGCCGTGTGGGTCATTACGCTTTGTTTTATACTTTAAAAAAAGTGGAAAAGTGGATTTTTTGCTTGTTCCACCCTCTTGTGTTGTGAGTAAGCAATGTTTAAACTACGCCCAATTGTTCTGGTCTCAGAATTTTTAAAGGACGTCATATTATTTCGAAATTAGGGACAATAGTCTCTCGTTTTTGTTACGAGATTACCTTCTTTCCTAAATGAATTTAGGGATTGTGTTTGTCGAAGTAGGTTTGAGAATTTACTGGGTAATATTATTATATTGGAAGGCGAAAATTGCCAATAGAAATCATAAGGAGCGAGATTTTACTGCCGACATTCCATTGACGCGAGATGCCGGAGATTGTTCTCGCTCCTCGAAAGCTCCTTGAAACGATAATAATGTCAACACCCCTTAATCAAAGTTTTGTGAGATCACCTTTTTCGTTATATTTCAATGGTTCAATAAATTCTTAGCTTTTTTATAAGCTTACCTAATAGCTCGGATATCTATAGTACTTTCAAAGAGTTTTTTTTGGAATAGGATTTTTTGTACTAAAAAAAGACTTCTTACTTTTCAGCCATAATAAATATTGGTGCGTGATAACTGATAAATGATTACAATGCACATGCAGGGACAACGTGCTAGTCACGACGTTAATCGGACATAGTTTTTGCTGGTCTCCATGGTGCAGCCGATGAAATAGCATACGGCCGGCGAAAAAGGAGGAGTAGGTTTGAATCTTGATGCTGAAAATAAAAACTGGTGTATTTTAGGCCTATGTTTGAGTTATTTGACTCCATTATTGGACTCAACTAAAAAAATTGGTGTGATAGGGATTTTTTTTGTTTTTTTTTTACATAAAATATTAAGAATTATTTACTTCGAATAATTATTTTCATTTTTTTAATATTATTTTTACTACACATGCACTAATTTGCGACTTATGTGACTTTTTGATTACAAATTATTTGGTAACAGTCATAAAATCACGGGAAGTTTATAATATTAGTAGAATTTCCTAGTCATAGTGTTGCGAAAAAGGTAATGTACGTAATATTCATTGTATAACAAGAAACAATTAAAAATAAAATTTCCTATAATAATGAAATTTGTGGAAAATACATAGAAAAATAACTCGCGCTGCTTTTCAACAGTTTGACCCCTTCGAGCTTCGAATTAGGCTAAAACTGACATCGCAAGCTCTAGTCGTTTTTAGTAAGTTTTATAACATCGGCTTCAGGGCTACGAGTGAAAGCTTGGCTTTTTTACGACACTATGACTATTTTATTCCATTCTTGTTTAAATACTCTGGTCCCAGCTTGTCATGCTCGTGTTGTGCATCCATATCTCAATGCATCTAAAATGTAAGCAATTTGGTTGTGGCATGACATTGGCTCTCACAAACTGTCTTGTGTTTGTTTTTTTTCATCTCACGGTCAATTTGTACTGTACCTACCTATTTGTATTAATTTGATAATGACTGAAAAAGAGTGCCGAGAGCTTTTTCCGCCGCCTTTTTTTTGTCTCGTTGACTACTGTAATATTTTATTCAAAAACTATTAAAACAAAGTTAAAGCCAACGTATATGAGGATGAGGTCATCAAGTGATTTGTAAAATTCCTAAGTTGAATGAAACTTTTTGAATTTGAATTTATTGATTTGGAGTTTACTTTGTTCATTTGTGTGTGACCAAACCCCCGTTTGGCCTCAATCTCCCCTAAGTGAACCTGAGGTCGAACATGACAGCAAACGGGTACAGTAAGGTTTTACTGATTTCAGTGGGTAAATTAGTCAAAAATTCAGCAAGACATGAAAAAACGGTCATTTTTTTAAATTAAAGACTAAAGCTACTTTTACACAGGCTCATTCCAAGTACGAAAGCATGTTTCAATTGAGCACTTTCTACGTAGTAGCATGTGTGCCGGAATGTTGCTCAAAATTAGCATGCTCATTTCGAGCACGCTTTGTGAGCATCTTTTACTACACGCTTATCCAGCCAGCGGCAGTAGTGCTATTCTAACTTGACCTTACACGGCAGATCTACAGATTTATTAGGCATACTGGAAGAAATTTCCTTAAGAAATAAGCTTTGCATTTGGACATAGTTGTCTATTTAACTGTTTTTTTGGTGTCTTTTTGTGTCTTTGTTACACGATATTTCATACAATTATGAATCGATTTTGAAAATTATTGATTCATATAATAGAAGATATTTCATAGTTGGTCCCATATATAAATTTCATCAAAATCGGTTGAGTACTTCATTGAAAATTAAAAATTTTGAAAAAATATGTATAATTTCGGGGAATGTTTATGTTGATGGCATTATAACTCAGCCAAAGTTTTGACGTAAAGTCGGTTTTTTTAATGCTCTGCATTCGTTGATTATTATCCTTCATAAATTATTAAATAATGACGACCACTTTGGCGAAGGGGTAAACCTATCTGCCTCAGACGCCAGTGGTTGCGGGTTCGATTCCCGCCCGGAACAAGAAAAAAAAAATGTTCCGGGTCTGGGTGTTTATCTATATATGTATTTATATTCTAGGTTCCCCCTAGTTTGCTACATGGTATCTCATAACACAAGCTTCGCTTACTTTGAGGCCATGTAGTTGGTGTGATTGTCTGGGGATTTTATTTAAAAAAAAAAATATATAGGTATTTTTATGTTACTTTAACTGCTCCATAATAAAGAGAACAAGTAACTTGAAATACAACGACCAGTTGACCAGAAAAAAATGATTAAAATATTTTTATACTTACGTCGATTCGCGATGTTCTTAAACGATTGAGACTACGTATTATATCCGTCTGTCATAGCTGTTAGATCTAAGGATTTACAGTACAATTGATAGCAGTATAACCCGACGAATGGTCATTAATTAATTAGGGTATCCCTAAGCAATGCCCCTCTGGATCCATTACTTAATTAACGCTCCCGGTAACGCCCTGAAAACTTTTCGTTTTTACATTACCGGCTCAACATTTTTAGATAAGGTAAGATCAATTATCTTATTAAAATTTCAACTCTAAGAAACTTTGAAATGCATAAAACTTGGGCAACTTGCTTGCTAAGATGTAATTTACCCTACATGTACCTACAAGTTACTTTTGTAACCATATCAAAGCCATATTATCATTTGTTATCTTTCGTTCGACAGCTACGTCGGTGTTAGCGGTCCGGCCTGTAATCCCAGTATTAAGAATTATGCGCGGTAAGGGATTCTAAATGTATTTTCTGCTATTTTCTTAGGAAGCGTCTCTGCCCGCCCTCAGGGATTCTAAAAAACCTCCATAAATATTTCTTACAGTATTTGTATCTTCCTTCGAGGATCGTTAGCAGAATGTTGCCCTTTTTTCTTTGGTAGCAGTTAGCATCTGCTCCCGTGTACAAACACCGCCGTTAAATGTGAAATATTCAAACAATATTCATGCTTTATGGGAGGTAGGATATTGAGTACAAGGAATTTGTTTGTGATGTATAGCTTTGTATTATATCGCATTTTTGTTATTATAGAACTATCTTAAACATTTGCCTTAAAATGTGTTTTAAACAGTTTAAATTTTACTTATACTTGTATATGATACATAATACGTGCAGCTATTAGTCGTTTTGGCAATAATTTTACACGAATTGCTTGCCCACTAGGCCGATTATGTTGACCGAAAAATGGAAAAAGACTCTATGAACTTCGCGAACAATATTTTTTATTTTCAAAGCAAATTTCCACAATTCTAAAGAGTTCTTTTGTTTTTTTTTTATTTATGATAATTGGCCAACCTGCATGGATATATCAATACAGTCGGCTAATCTCAATTGTCGAACTAAAGACAATAATCATCGAATGTTCTCTTGCAGTTGAAAAAACACCCCTTCTTACCTGAGTTAAGCTACTTCAGACGCTTTAATAAAACAAATTTAAGTATTTTATGTCTCGGTCTACCCAGGGCCCTAATTTCATTTCGTTTCTTAAAGCCGAAAAAACGGTTGCTATATTGAAGGACGAGAGACGCACACTGCTGGACAGAGGCCTCTCCAACAAGATTCTCCACGTCACGCAGCCCTCATCTACCGTTTGATATTCATAAAGTGTTTCTTTTGTAAACCTATAAATAACGAATAAAAGTTTTGAATTTTGAATTTTTTAATTTAAGGTAAATGTAAAAGTTAAGTTGACTGTAGTGTATAAGAGCCATTTTTTTCACATAACCAAACTTGGATCGAAGGTGTTATACCGTTTCAAAGGTATAATCAACAAAAACTTTACACATACTGCTTGTTCAAATAGGTTTATAGTTTTACTTTTATGCGTAATGAATAATCCCTCTCCCTCTAACGCCCTTCTTTAATAATTAAAGCCCATGCCAGCCGTAAGACGTGTCCAAAATAAATAGCCGCCATCAAAAAGCCATTACAAAAACTGTTCACAGTCACATAAATGGACAAAACATCACGAAATGTCTGATGTCAAAGAAAAATAAATCGCCTATAAACTGCGTTACTGTCCAAATGTCAATAACGTTTAGAGCGGTCGTTACTCGATATTAGATCCGTTATGTGAAAATGATTAAAGTATGCCATGAAAGTTAATAGCGTGTATACGGAAAGCATTTACAAAATATGGAATAGTTTTAGGTTTTTGAGAACTTAGAATTTTTAAGGTTTCCATGATAAGATACGTTTTATCGGAATTTTATCGTGTTGAATTAAATGTTGAAATTCTTTTAATACTTTTACCGCCCAAAACTACTTACCACTTTTCTACCATTTTTCTATCACTCTTTCATAGGCCCGTGTGCTTTTATCTTTAACCTCGTCTTCACTTACCATCAGCTGAGATTGAGGTTAAAAGCGGGCTTATTCTTTAATAAAATAAAGATTTGTTCTAAATATCTTTTGCAGGATAAAAATTAAAAGTAGTTTTTTGTTGAAATAAAACTATTTCCATTATTTTAAAGGTTACGCCTCACTTTTTTGCTGTTATCCGACATGTCAAATAAAAAAACCTGTATTTAACTTACTTTACATACAAACTTTTAGTGAAGCTCATCATCTAGTGCAGTATTTATAACTCCATGCCAGCAAGTAGCCATGCAAGTAAGTATGAGTGACAGTTGATCACTGACCTCTATATTTACCACTGGACTGGCGGCTGTCAAAGTGCTTTTGTGCCCGTTTGATAATCGCCATTTTGGCGCTGTCGGACGTAGCGAGCAGTAGCGAGTGTCCGTGGTACTAAAACTAGTCGCTTACACATATGTCACATGTCTTCATTCTTGATAACTTTTATATAATGCTTATAACAATAACAACATAAAATTCGAATTAATATTTAAAAAATATAAAATCACTTAACAATAAGCAAGCACTTCTCTGGCGGCCACTTGCAATATACGTCAAAATTTGTTCTGCGGACACTCGCTACTCGCTAGTGGCGCTTCAAATAGGCACAAAAAAATTGCTGTCAAACTTACGGAACAGCCAGTCCAGTGGTAAATATAGAGGTCAGTGCAGTTGATAGTAACGGTGACAGCGTGTATTAAAATACTTTGCGTAGAATATTAACAGACAGGGCAACAATAGAACCACGGATTTATTTTAAAGTATTTGCTTGCATAAACTAAAATATGAATGACAATTTTAGAACCGGTTTGTACATTAAAACGTTCTGGATTATTTGAAAACTGTGGAGACTTTGTTACATAGATGATTACATTTACAATTGGAAGGCAAAGTTGTGTTATTAGAACCTAAACTTTTTTTGAAAAATGATTGCTTAGCTCTTTGCACTTCTAAACACCTTCAAAATAAATACTGTATTGAGTTTGATTTTTTTGAAATATATGGATAACGAAAAGCCAGCGAAGTGAAGTTTAATTCAACTCCTTTCAGTAACCACCCCAGTTATGATGTGCACGGCAATTCCTTTTTGAGATGAATAATAGTACCTAATGCCACAGTAATTACAGCTCTAGTAAAGCCAGATCAGCCCAACCTGAAATCTGCATTTATATTTTGCTTGAGCGTCTAAGTTACAGTTAAAGAATGTTCTCGTGATCGAAATTTATAACTTGAATAGGGAACAGTTTTGTTTTTCTTGAGATGAGAGTATTTGGCTAGAAAGCTAGTCATGGAAGTAGTAGGGAATTGGGCTTTCTGACTCACGGTCGTTCTAAATAATCGAAGGATTCAGCTTAAGGTTAATCATTCAACTATAGAGAAACGCCTCCCAAGCGTTCTCTATACTTGAATGGTTCAAAGACTGAAAACTAAAACTTCGATTATGTTGAACGACTGCGAGGCCGAAAGCCCAATTCCCTTCTTTCAAACTGATAAATTACCCAGATTTATGGGGAGCACTTCATGAGGTAGGCTCATTTTTACATAGAATATTCTTATTACCTATTAGTGATATCCAATACTTTTTCATTCTCGAACTAAATTAAGAGAGGAAACTTGATGCTCAATTTGTGTCGGTGATATCTAAACTGATAGATAAATATGCAATATTCATATCCAATTTTCATGGTAAACTTATAGCAGGTATAATCTATGAAAGGAAGGGTAGAAGTAAAAAGAAACAAATCTCTTATTTAAAATGTTTATTTCCTAAGGTGATTTACACAACTCAGTGTGCGCGTTAGAGGCTCTCTCTCTATAGTTGAATTATTCACCATAGACTGAAAACTTAACTTCGATTATGTTGAATGACCGTGACTCAGAAAGCCCAATTCCCTACTACTCATAGACCTTGTGATTGTATCCATTTTGGTCATGAACAAGACAGTAATTGTATGTAGATTCTTTATACAGTTTAGCTTTATCCCTTACTAGGCAATTTTTTTTTTACAACAATTGCAGTCTAGATATAAAATAAAAAAGTTGGTTCTCCTGATTCATATAGCGCGTCCGTTTGCCATTTTCCGGAACATAATGGTCTATGTATCAATTTCCATTTGATGAATGAATAAAAATATTACTTTCGATTTAATTATAATTTATATTCATTCATCGAATGGAAATTGATAAATAGACCATTATGTTCCGGAAAATGGCAAACGGGCGCGCTATATGAATCAGGAGAACCAACTTTTTTATTTTATATCTAGACTGCAATTATTGTAAAAAAAAAGTTGCCTAGTAAGGGATAAAGCTAAACTGTACCATACAAATTACATGCAATTATGATGGTTGGTTAGTTACATAAATTTACACAAAGACATCGAAAATATTGTCTCTGAAGAAATACACTTAAAAGACATTCTTCCGGTATTCTGCCAGGTGGCTATAATATGAAGTTTGCTGAACACTGTCTTCGTCTTCGGGTTAATGTGTCTCGCCACTTACAACGTTTTAACATACTGATACGAGACGGAACAATATTAATACGTTTTATCATTCAGTTCAAATATTAAGAGTATCATTGATCTGACTTTTAGTTATTATTATGTGAAATGCAAAGCGGATAGGTAAATTTAAGTTGGATTTAGGAATTAGGATTGTTGGATTTGCAGAACAACGCAACTAAAGTTTTATTATTGCAGAAGCAACTTTTTAAGAACTCTCAGGGGACATACATTCATTTCTATTCATATAATTAAATAAAGAATAATAAATATATAATAATAAATTTCTCATAATATATCTAATTTACCTTGCTTTTTCTTCGACTCCAAATTTCCGTGCGTTGGTGCGTTGGTGCTTGCCCAAATTCAGATTGTTGAAGAATTTGAAAAAAATATTAAAACACTCAAAATTAAAAAACATCTAGGTAGTCAAAAGTCTGTTGTTGTGAGTCTATTACTATCTTCGTATATGTGGTAAACCGTTTCTATTTTAAACAGTCTTTATATTGCTTCTAGTTTCCAGCCAAATTTAAATGTTATTTTCTTTAATACGATATAAACGTACCTGCATTTTATTTTAGTGTCGCTCAGTACAAAACAAAAATAAACATATGGCACCAGAAACGTTTTTACAAATAGTCGCTGTTGATGAACATAGCTACTACGACGCGGTATTTAATTAATAATACTACGACGTAGTACTACAAGATGTTTTGTAGTAGCGCATAGTCATCATAATTATAATATGATAATCATAATTATAGTATTCGTTCATAATTTAAAGTGACCATGCTTTGCTTAATATGTTAGCGAGTATATTAATTTCCTTGTAAAAAAATACATACCATCTATTACAAAACCCGTTTCTATAAATGATACTTATTGTGTAAAATAAAGTTGGTGTGTGGCTAAAAAAGTAAAATAAAAAATTTTAAAAACCCCCCGACACAAAAAAAGACCTTAAAAACTAACAAATAATATTTTAAACCTATTCTAATTATTATCGTCCCATATATAATTGACTGTAAGACTTGTACTTTAAAATATTTTTATTTTCCGAGCGTCGTCGCCGCGGGTTTTTAAAATTTTTAATTTTACTTTTATTTTGTACTTTTTAAAGTAGGTTTTAATATTAGGGAGATGGTAGTCAGATCCCCTCATCAACAATAAGAGAGCTGATGATCTTCAAACGGCTGATCAGGTCATTGTAATCTTACCATACACTTTCAATTTCATTCAAGTAATACGGTACCAAATTTCGAATCGATAGGATATATGGAAGGTAGTCAGATCCTCTCATCAACTATTAAAGAGCTGATGATCTTCAAACGGCTGATCAGGTCATGGTTCCCTTGCCATATACTTTCAATGTAATTGTAGTAATACGGCACCAAATTTCGAATCAATACGACATATGGAAGCTATTCAGATCCCCTCATCAACTATTAGAGAGCTGATGATCTTCAATTGGCTGATCAGGTCATGGTTACCTTACCATATACTTTTAATATCATTGTTGTATTACGGCACCAAATTTCGAATCGATACGACTTATGGAAGTTAGTCAGATCCCCGCATCAACTATTAGAGAGCTGATGACCTTCAAACGGCTGATCAGGTCATGGTTACCTTACCATATACTATCAATATCATTGTTGTAATACGGCACCATATTTCAAATCGATATGACATATGGAATTTAGTCAGATCCCGTCATCAACTGTTAGAGAGCTGATGACCTTCAAACGGCTGATCAGGTCATGGTTACCTTACCATATACTTTCAATATAATTGAAACAATACGGTACCAAATTTCGCATCGAAAGGACATATGGAAGGTAGTCAGATCCCCTCATCAACTAGAAAAGAGCTGATGATCTTCAAACGGCTGAACAGATTTTCATGAAACATGGCTAAGAACACTCGGGATAAAATTATCTATAACACAAAAAAAAACTAAACGAAAATCGGTTCATCCGTTTGGGCGCTACGATACCACAGACAGATACACAGATACACAGACACGTTAAACTTATAACACCCCTCTCGTTTTGCGTCGGGGGTTAAAAAACAACCCTGTATAAGAAAACTTAACCGGCAAAGCGAGCTTCATAATTTTTATGTAACAGAGAAACACGCATGAACTGTATATTCACAGCTTTAACAAAATAAAAGTCCTTTAGCTTTAATGTTGATTTAAAGAAACAAATAAACAGTAGCATTAAATTTACAAACTCGCATAATGCCGCTTCAGTTCTGGCGCACATAAAAACGTAAGCAATCAAACACCAGATGTTTTTGCAAAGCACATAAACTGCACAGGCGTAAATTGACAATCAACTTTGAGTTTCGATACCTTCAAATATAATGGATATAAAATTCCCTGCCTTTACGATTCGATCGTTGGATAATTAAAGTTGAACATTTCGCTGTGTTTAAAATCTCTGACGAAAACGGAGAGGAAATAAATACATAGTAATGTTTTTTTTTACTATTACTTATGCTAAGGTACTAAGGTAAGAAAGTTATAAGGTAAGATTCAGAAAGAGATGCGAACTGAAAGAAGATGTAGTGACTAAGATTGAAAAGGGTATGCAACGGTGGATTGGGCATTTGGAAAGGATGAGGGAAAGTAGATTAACGAAAGAGATGTACAAAGCATGAATGGATGGTGGTCTCGAAAGGAGTCGCCCTAGGCGAACGTATGCCGACCATATTGGCAGCATACTTAAAAAGGGCCTAGTTAAAAGCACCCGTAACCGACGATCATATATGAAAAAAATAATGAACGTGGAGGAAGCGAAAGAGGTATATCTGGATCGTAGCAAATGGTGTTCCATAGTCTATGCCCACCCCAAGGGGAGACTTAATAACAACCGAGACTCAAGTCATATAAAATCTTCCGCCAAATATTGCCGGTGATGTGTTCCGGCAATATTTTATGAAGAGCCAGTTCTTTACTAGGCCCGTGAGCTTTCATCTTCGTCCTCATCTTACCATCAGGTGAGTTTCAGGTTAAACATCCACATCTACAATCTCACCTATCTATCCCTATCTCTATCTCTCCCAAATTGAGGTTCTTCATCATCTCTATCTAATGCTTAAACTAGCCGGCTATAATATAGTAGATTTTACAAAGTCACTAACTCACTCATTCATGGGTCAATCCAAAAAATATTTAAGATTTACCCTACCGTAGATTTAAAGATAGCGCAAAACAAGTGATGCGTGAAAAAGACTAGGTGCTGTAAGATTTCCTGATGCAAGCCGATGGGGTTTCTTTCCACTTCTTCTCAACCGATTCAGTTCAATTTGTGAATAATTTGACCTATTTCAAATGTATTTATTTGGCGACCGGCTGGTGTAGCGGTAACATACATTGCCTTCTATGCCAGAGGTCCTGGGTTCGAATCCCGGCGGCGGCGGATATTTGTGTGATGAACACAGATATTAGTAGTCAAGTCATGGATGTTTATATGTTTATTGAAGTTTATTCTGATAAAAAATATGTATTTATTCAATATGTATGTTTATATATTTTAAGTATATCAGTTATCTAGTATCCATAACACAAGTTCTTTAAGAAACTTAATTTGGGCTAGATAATGTTGTGTTAGTGTCAGAAATATTTATTATTATTTATTTATGTACCTACGAACTATAGAATTTTTAGAATTTTTATTTTTAAAACGCGGCCTTTGTTTTTAATAAAAAAAGGTCCATATAACGTCCATATTTACACATCGATGATGATGATGATTATGTATACCTTTCGTTTGACAATTAACGAGGATGTAAACTGTGTTTAATCCTAGCACCAATAAAATCGACGTAACCTTCTAATATATAATGAATTTTCTTTTTATTCTTGCCTTAATTGAATGATTAAAAAGATTTTAATTCCAAAATGTTAAGCGCAAATTCTAAATTATTTTTTCGATGCAGGTTTTACGTTTCACGTCTTTGATCCAATCAATCCATATGTTTGAGCATTCAGTAAACCTTTTAAGGAAGTATTTTTATATTTCTAATTCCCCGCTTACGCAAACGTGAAAATTCAGTGATCAAATGTTATGTAAGATGCAAAAAGGTTCAATATCAAATTAAAGTTCAGTTTAATTCTACAACATACGATAATTCCTTTAGGTAGCATTAGATAAGCTTAAAATAGTGCTAAGGACTGGAGGTGATTCTTATCTAGAAAAACATAATTATTAACAACTATTCCTAATTATTACTTCCAGAGTTTTCCGCTAATGGAACCAACGTAGTTATATTAGCGGAGAAGAATTAATTCAATAATAATTTACCCATTAGAATAAATAAGAGCTAAAATTTACATGTTCTCTGTACTACGTTAACTACGATTTATCGACGGATTAAATTTCCTGTGTTCCTCCAACATGAAATGCGACCCATAGTGCACTTGAGACAAATGCGTTTTGAACCGGCGGCACAGGTGGCGGCTGTTACATATTCCATCGGATATCGAAGCATTACCCTAAGTATCAAACAGATCTTCAATATCTTGTACGTAGCTTGTCAAAATATAAGTTTTTAAATAGTTTTACAACTACATGATAATTATAGGTTTTTTTACATATTATGTTTCATCTTCTTAACATTTTACAACATCGGTCCATGAAATAAAATTGCAATAGGCAAAATTGACTCAAAAAAATGGAATAATTCAGTATTCATGAAAAATATAATATTTAAATCCAGTGCAATAGCTTTTATTTTGTTACTATGTAGGTTTGTATTGTCTTTAGTTTAAATTTATAATTTTTTGGTATGGAAACTTCACTGGTCTCTGTATAAATTATATTTTATAAGTGCCTATAATGACTGTTTGTTTCCTGAATAAAGAAAACAAAAATAAAAAATAAATAAGTCTTACAATTTTATTACAAGAAAAACTTCAAATCATTGTTATTAGACGAACCTAAAAGAAATATTTCTATACCCCACTATTTCCTATATTGACCTCATCGTAATTAACCATCATGATAGACTGAGGTCAAAATTGGGTTTGGTCATACATATGTTTTTTTTGTATTGTATTGTATTGTATTTTTAAGCTATTGCATAGCTTCTATCGCGGGCCTTGAGCGTGGGGACCGAATCCAGAAATTCCGTAACGAAAAAAACCTAACACCCCCCACTCCATACATACATAACTTCACGCCTGTATCCCGTATGGGGTAGGCAGAACACCAGAGGTAATAAAACCATCTGATGTCACGTTTGACAAATTTGAAGACATTATAATAGTGCAGAGAGACTATTGCAGTGACGGGGTCAGCCTATCGCCCACAAAAAAGCCTCCTATAACACGTCGGTCCCGTAACTGACTTTTACAGTATGCCCGGGAAGAGAAGCAGCTGGCACATTCTATGTTTTTCTTTCGCTCCCGTGATAATTATAATTTGACAATGATAATGATATGATAATTAAATTTTGACAAATCAATCAAAAATTTTAGACAAAAATACTCTAATACATATCGCATGAAAGCGTATATATTTGTGTAAAAAGGTATATTATTAGATCTGCACAGGTATGTGAAAGTTTTGCTCACAAAATTTAGGGCGAGCAAAGATTGTAATCTACGTAAAGGCAACACATTAATTCACTCCATTAGTTGATTACCTTTCTAATCATTATATATGTTAGCAAACGTGTTACGTTTTCAATTACGGGTGTACATCGATAATTTGTAGAATTCGATAAATTAATTGCCTTGAATACGTACATTATTCAAAAGCTTATTCCGATTGGGCTTTGAGAAGTTAGCTGTTTTATGGCTATCATGGATAAATCTGAATGAGATGATAATAACATTAAAATGATATCTGTCAGATATTCGTTTTTATTACGATTGGTTCTTGGTCAGGGTCAGAAAATTTCCTAACAAAGTTGAATAGCTATTTTTGCACCCCATTTGTCCTAAAAATTGTTTTTGTTATACTACCCTAAAATAACACAATTAAGAAAAAAACAGATGATGGCTACAATATTATTTTCCTTGCCTTTGAATAAACGATTCTTCGATAAATAGTTTTGTGTGAAGATAAACAGCAATTTCTGTATTTTAAAATATACTGTTTTCCTTAACTATGTTATTCTTCCCTCGAATAACATAATTAGGAAAAAAACAATCGGATGATAGAATTTTATTTATAATACCTTTGGAAGCACCCGTGGCGCAGTAGGCGATTAGAATACACGAGAGTTTACGGTTCAATTCCTGCAAAAATATATGCTTACAAGCTCTGCCTATTTCCAGACAAAAAATACAAAAACTTATCCGTTTCTTAAGTGTTTTCACACATCAGTCCTTCCCAAAACTCAATTATTTAGGATAATCGTATCGAAGTTAAAATTGTTGAAGCGTTTAACTGAAAGCAAAGCCGTGTAAAGTGGTCCTTTAGGGGTTTCAGTGGGATCACCGCAGAGGGTCATCCGAAAGGTTTGCAAAACGACCATCGGATTCAGTTACGACGTTTCTGTTCTAATGGGGAATTCTGTATTCAAAATAGTGCAGTATCCATGCGATAGAGGGTCATACAATGGGATATAAATTTAGGAGGTGTAAAAATATTTCGTTAAGCTTCGGAATAATTTTCGGGAATATTTTTATTGCATAAATTTAATCTATTTGACTTTCAATCTATTTCTTGTATTTTGGTTAGATATTATTGGATAGTAAAATAATCTAACTTGTAAGTATGTTGAATTTTTTTTATGCAGCCAAAATCTTAATTTGGGATATCAGAATTTGGGTTTTGGAAATCAGCAGGCCTATTACGGTTCTTTCATGACATGACATAATAAACATGATTTCTATGATACAATGATCAACAATTGTGACATAAAGAATAAACGAAGTCCCTTTACATTTGCATGCAAGAGGCGTTGCATTACCTTTTAAAATTCAATCATCAATCAAGTTTCAATCATCGTCTATGACTTAAAAACGTCAATTGAAAAAGGTGAGATCGCACCCACCTCTATGATATGTTGGTTTCTTGATTTCATTTGTGTTCTTCCATTTCGTTTGCTTTCATAAATAAATACTTAATTATTATATATGGGGGTTATTGTATTCAATTTACATGGTATACCCAATAATGATCGTATGATAAGTTTTAAGGCCGCTCCACATTCTCGCGAGAATCTCGCGAGTCGTTAATATAATTATCTTCATACATAGAATATAAAGCCTTTAGATCAATATGTTTTTATCACAATTTATCTTTATTTGTTAGTAAATAAAACATACTAAATATTAATTTTTATCTTCCTGGACCATTTTCAATACTAACAATATAAAAAAATTAACAAAAACTCTTAAAATCTATTACGAGTTACTTCAAAACTCTCTCTCTCTAAAGGGAGTTATGCGGGTGAAACAGCGGACACAAGCTGCCTGTCAATGCATTCAGTCATTTAACTAACCATTCTAATGCTTTCTTTCAAGGTCAGTCGGCCATATTGAGGTTAACCATCGTAAGTAATTACGAATATTAGAAGTATCATTCGACTCAGGACGTTTGTATATTACTATCGTTCAAGTCGAATATTAAGTCAGTATTAGTAGTTTATTCGACTGATATGATAATTCGCAGACGCGCATCGCTGAGATATACTCTGCGATGTAACCGTTTAAATCGGCGGCTCGCTTGTTACTGAGAAACATGCGATCGTGACTCCTACACAAAACTCCAAACTCCCCACAAACCCCAAAACCCACAAAAAGTAGAGAAAAATGAGAAAAATTGAGTAGAATACGAGTATGGCTTTCTCGGGAGATTCTCGCGAGAATGTTGAGCGGCCTTAACTTCAAAACTATTTCATATCATCGCATGGTTTTGAGATCCATAATAGGCCTGCTGGTTTTAATCAAAAAAATGCGCAAAAGACATCCCGAATGAAAGTTTTGAAATTTCATTACATAATAACCAAATTTAAAAAATGAATAGAATGAAATGAAGAGATTATTTAATTGTTAAAATATTAAAAAACTGATTATATGGCACTAACTTGCATTGTATTTTGGAGCCCATAACAAACTTTTTCCTATCCTGCACTTGCCTTGCTGTATGTTTCGAATCAATGACGTGTAAAACTATCACAACATCCCTTTCAATAGCTTTGAATGTTGACGTATATGTGTTTTTAAAATGAGATTTCAACGCTAAAATTAAAAAGCAACCATAATACCATCCTAATTTCCAAAAATAATATCAACTATAGAATTCCCCATTCGTAATTTTGAAACAACAATCTCCATATATTCAGAGAGAGTCAGGCATTTGCAATAGCCCCCTGTTAGTAATTCAGTGCGTGACTCGGCGGCAGGCCAGCTCGCACTCCGTCGTAAATCAAATTCGCTGTTCGCTTATGCATTATACAATATTTTATTTGCACGAACCTGCTGAATAGGTAATAAACTATGGCAGGTACAGTCGAGAGTTTGAGCTGTAAGCAAATAGCACGTAGCTATAAGTGTGTTCCAATGTTCCTAGGTTTATCTACGCTTCATTGGAAATTGGAAAGTTTTAGAGTTTTTAATATAGGATGTGGTAATTAAATTTGGAAATTGCTGAAAGTATACAAGTTTGAGAAGATATTTCGGTACAAGAATTCCAAAATGTAAACTTGATATTTTTAAGTAAGAAAAACGCAAAGCAAAAAATAAAGCCTGGCTATATGCATATTCATTTATATTCGATTGTTTTGATACGGAGCACTTTACGATTCAATTTTTTTTAAAGTTACGCGATCAACATTTGTAATCTGTCTTAATATAATAATAATACAATACAATAACTTTATTTTCATAAAAACAACGAATATAACATGGTTATCATCTGACCCATTTTAATGTATTTTAAACCGACTTCCAAAAAAGGAGGAGGTTCTCAATTCGTCTGTATGTTTTTTTGTGTCTTTGTTACTCGATATTTCGGACAATTCTGATTCGATTTTGAAAATTCTAGTTTCATATGATAGAGAATACTTCAAAGTTGGTCCCATATAAATTTCATTGAAATCGGTTGAGTACTTCATTGAAAATTTCAAATTTTTGAAACTATAAGGATGATTTCGGAGAATGTTTACGTGGATGACATTCTAAGTCGGCCAAAGTTATGACGTGAAGTCGGGTTGTAATTCGGTAGGTAATGACATTTTCTATCAGTTAGTATGCCTTTTGGATAGAATACTTCATGTTGTTACAAACCATTTTCACCATACAGGTTATCGATTTGCAGAAATAATCATTTATACTAATAAAATATAGCTGACAAGTTTTTTTTATATTGGAACTACCAGGTGGACCTACATGTTTTTTTTGTATTTGATAGCCAAAACTTTATTATGTTACCTTAAATCAATGGACGCATCCGTTTAAGTACTTACCTATATGTTCCAAATAAACTTTTAAAAGGACTGTACTATGGTAATATGTTAGCTTTCCACTTTTAATTCGTTTATCAAAGCCCTTTAGTGTAGCATATTCAGGCGTTCACGTCACAGCGACTACAAAAGTTTGATTTTGATTATATATTTCAACAAAATTCCTTCAAAAAACTTACAATATTCACGAAGGTTAAAAGGGAAACTGCACGCTAATAATACCGTCGCCTTCATCAGGCGAGTCGGCGGAGCGGATAATTCACTCCGCCCTTCGTGCCACACGTGGCCGGCATCTCGCCCCAGACGCCTCGCGATCTGCCTTTATCAAGGGTAGTTTGATAGGACAGATACAATTCTCTTACAATTTGCTTAGAGTTTTATGGTAGTGTTGTTTTTATCTACGTGGGTGAAAATACTGTTTCTATTTATCAAAAACTTTAATACTAAGTTTGGTTTTAATAAGATGTTTTTAGTCAAAATAGAATAAAAATGATATTAAAGAAATACGTGATAATAAATTAGGTACCCAAACATAGTAACTATGTAGTTTCATACATTGACAAGGTTAAGGCGAATATTTTCCCTTTCTCTAAACAACTGCACGTTTCCTAACACCTGATAATTGCAGCAGTTTAATACTTTTTAGTTTGTTTGTTGCTTTTGACCAACACAAACTGTTTTATCATACCTTCACAAATTATGCAAGTCACGGTAGCACGGTTATCAGATTTTCTCCAATAGACGCAGAGTTTCATAGTGGGTACGTAATGGTTAAAATCCTTAAGGTAATAAGTGAAACTGTGTGCGCTAATTATACCGTTGTCTTCATCAGGATAATTCACTCCGCCCTTCGTTACACGAGGTGGCCGGCGCCTCGCCCCGGACGCCTCGCGATCCGCCGTATTAAGGGTAGTTGATAGACAGTCTCTACTAGTATAGAGTTTTATGGTGTGTATAGCGTTTTTTTGTGAGGTGTGAAACTACTGTTTCTATCAATAAAAACTTTCAATTAAGATCGGTTTTAATAAGATGTACCTAATAATAAATAACCCCAAACATAGCAAATATGTTTCTGAGTTTTGTGCATACCTATAAAGGGGCCTTACCCTGTCCCTAAACATCTGCAGGTTTCTTATCACATATAAATCATTGCAATAGGGTTCGTACTTTTTGATTGTGGCTATCAGAATCAGAGGTACAACGTGGACACGCGTGACGCAGTTTCGCTAGTAAAATTTCATTATTGTGCTTGTACTCGTGTCAATTGAATACTTAAGCTGTTACTAATTGGTTAAACTTCGATTGAAATCGAAAACCGAAGTACGCACGTGCAGCACACGCGACTTGGCAGTTTTATAAGAACACGCGCGTGGACACACGTGACGCAGCGTTGGCCCTTAATACGGTTTTCACTAATAGATGAAGTGATTCATGAGATAAGATGGTTAGTTCAAGATCTCGCCCTTCAGACTGAAAATATGCTACGCTCGCTATTCTCAAATATAGGGTCGCCACAAAATAGTCAATAATATTTTAATAGCAGATTAAGACTGACGAGTGGGTCACAATTACGCAAAAAATAAAATATATTTTTTAAAATTTTCGTAAATTAAATTGATCTGTAGTTTATGACTACACAACAAGTAATAAAAACGTGCCCATCTAATTGTCGTATAGTCATAAAATCTAGATTAATCTTAAATTTACTCACAGAGAACAATTTTGAAATTTTAATTTATGAAAATATTTGCGGACCCTGTATACGTATAACCTGCCAAAACTTTTGGACACTCTCAATATACAAATAATGTAGCAAGTGAGCTAAGCTCATTGAGCTAAGCTCAATCACAGCCTCGACTGTAATTAGCAACGCTCACGAGTTACATACGACGTTTTTCACACACTTGTGAGTAAAAACAGACATACGTGGTCATAAAATAACAAACACACTTGATAACAAAGCTGTGAATTGTGATTGAAAAATGCCCCGAACCTCGCGCATGCGCGTAGGTTTTTTTTTTCCGCCAAATGTGTCAATGTCTGTATAGCATATACAGCCTATTTATACGTGAAAATGTTTATTTGGAGTGGTAAATGCAAATATTTTAATATTTTATTACAAATTATTGTAAATTGTGAATAATTTGTTTGATATACAATTTGTTTTACTAATATAAGGCGCAAACATTTAAAATGTATATGGATTTGAAGTGGTATAAATCTCTTTGTTGTTTTGAAAATATTTAATGTATAACCCGGATCAATAAAATATGCTCTGTTTACCCGCATGTAATTTGCACAAAGGTACAATTCAACTTTGTAGGATTCATTATATTATGCACTAGGGTAATAATTATTTATGCACGCGTGACTTATAGCCAAGTTTATAGTTCTAAATTCAATAGAATAGGCTCACTTTACGAGCAAGTGTGTTGAAAAATACTGTACAACACGAGTGTAGCTTAAACACAACCTTTTATATATAACCCCGATGAATCAACAATATAACATCCAACGATTTATCAGTTAACGACTTACAATACAGATTGCTGATTCGTACTCACGTTTAATGCAAGGACCGGCAAGTAAAATGACAGTAATTACGAGCCGTTTTACTGCATTGTCGGCAAACCTCGTCGCTGAATCACCTGACATTATCATTGGGAAATATGCCCAACAAATAGACCAATTGTTTAATTCCCTGCCATGATAACTTTAGTCATTTGGAGAGATTCCCTGAAATCAATGTTGTATTTAACAATGACATTTCAATTAATTTGGACTAGCTGTAGGTAATCGGGACTATTTATTATGTGTTTTTTATTAGTGATGATTATATTAAATGTATTTTTTCTTTATGGGATATATATTTCCTATGTGAAATAATCGCCAACTCCCGTGGACACTTGGAAATCCAGAGTCGCTA